>OX375808.1:904410-6388410 GCA_947359405.1 Antitype chi
GATCACTCAGTGTGCGCAAAGAATCGACTAGTGTGTACCGAGCCGTGTTTGAAGGGTCACGCCTGTTACTGCTGAGAATGATATGAGAGATACATTTGTAGGTGTGTTGTTAGTCACGCAATCAAAAGTATATATTCTTTGATGTCTTTGAAATAATGACTGCTTTAACAGCCTCGTGATTTGAAGTTTTTTATTAAACGCACATCACCGATGCAACCGGGCTCAGCATCTACTTTTGCCTACAATCTACATTGTATAGCCAATCATGCATTGTTGTGCTATTGATTTACAACATTAACCAACACAATTAATTTAATATCATTGAAAATTCCCATCCGAACCTATTTCATTTCATTGTTTCTAAGCATTGTTATATTAAATGACATGTATAAATTGTCGGTTGTGACAATATGTACCGTGGCTGTGTCGCGTAAACCAGTGTAATTGGACAAATTAAATGGTATCGCCTGAAATTGTTACACGAGCGTTATTTATGAACACGTTACTAACACACGGTCCGGCTGTAATTATTATACTGTGGTCGGAAAACATCTACTATTACTAGTATTTAATTTGGGATTAGTTGGGTATGTAGTCACGGACAATGTTTAAACGTTAAATCCGTATTTGTGACATAACCCAGTAGATTTAATTTAATTTAAATATGTACCTAGTTTTTAATAACCATAAAGTCTTACATAATATTAGCGACCGACCAAGATAATGTGAAATCATACGATACATTACCTACATAACACAACCTACATAATTTAAACAAAGCTTGAGGCACACATTAGCTTTTGTTTCATCAGATATTTCGAAATCAATTTGTATACATTTACACAAAATCAAGCACAAGATCGCTATCTCGAGAACCTGATGCAATCAGCGATCTCCGACCATTACCGGTCGCCGAGCTCGGGGCCCCACACTTAACCCGCCTCACGCTCCACAGCGCGACTATTGACCTGCTCAGCATTCACTGTCCGACGACCGGTGCCCGACGTCCGGCACACACATCCACAACGCCTGTCAGACAACTCCACAAACACAACAAATAATCAAATATCTTCCACCAATCCAACTATGCAAATCGACACAAAAACTTTTCTAATAAGCGTCAAGACTCTTTTGTTTTTGTTTTAAAACATCTTAAATTCACAGATGAAAAGACTCTCGAAACTACAAGGGGCGACACCTTTTCATTCGCGAGTGTACGCGCTTTATCTCCGCCCATTGTTCAACGTTTAGGTGACAAAGACAATAGAAAAGATTTAATTTCCTGTCGTCGTCATAAAATATTATTTTAATCCGGGCATAGCTCCGATGCTGAATATTCAATGAATGCGGACCGGTCATATTTTATTTGAGAGTTTTTATGCAAAATAATACGGATTCGAAGCGGCCGTGCACACCGGATATTTTTTAATCAACCCCCAGTGGTTCACGTCCACGCCGCGCCGTGTCGCGGACGTCGTGCGCCTGTTGGACAACTCACTGCACTCTTGTTTCCTCATTCCTTCCTCTTTCTACAATTTATTAACATTTTTACGTTGTATTAATGTTAAGAAAATGTTATGTTTATTCATTGATATTGGATTTGCATTTGAGGTCGCGCCGCACCGATCCAACGATGAACTCTGCTTATAGATGTACTCATTACTGCATTGAATACAGAAGGAAAAGTCGAAACAAGTGAACACAGCCCGAGTGCTCGCTGTGTGCCTTCTGGTATTATTCAGTCTATAGTTTAGTTTCATTCACCCAACACAAACAAAGAATAACCCAATAAAAATCATGCATAATAATAAAAAAACTTACATAAAACGTTTTCCCTTTCAAATCAACGTGGCAAAGTAAACAGGAAACATAACCCTAAAAGCGTCACCGAAACAGATTTATATAGGGAGATTATCGACGCAATAAGTTGGTGTAGGCGCGACACCCGCGGAACCTTTACAAAAAGTTAAATCAAAAACGTGAGGTGGCGACAAACAAGTCGAAGGGGTAAGAGAGGGGGGGGGGTTGGAAAGCAGAAAAAGTGTCCGCACAAAGATTTATCGCGTCCGCAATGCTCGCGAGAAGCGCGGAGCGTGCCAAGCGCGCGAGGTCAGGCGGCGACGGGCTAGCAGCGCCTAGTTAACGCTATTAACTTAAAACTTTATCTGCATGTGCATCGTTGCAAGATTTTCGTACAGTCTGTTGTGCACCATTGTTTCGTTAGTTCAACTTAATTAAATTGTGTTCCATGTTTTTCGACTGCAATTGTACGAAATAGAGAAGTTAACTTGCGAGAATTACAATAGGATCTCGATATTTGACTCAGTCGCTTGCACTGAACTCATCTCCAATAAAATATAAACTTCGCTACGCTTGCAAGTATGTCATTTACAACACAGAGGTAGACACGAACGATTTGTAAAACTTAGAATATTTTCTAGACATTTTATGAAAATTCATCTTCGTTTGATAAACCCTAGGAACTACGAACGTCGCATACACGACACGTAGCGCTACGAACTGCGTAGCTTCGTAGCACGGCGTAGATATAGCCTACAAACAGTGGGGCTACGTGCCCGCCGTAGAAATAACCTACGCGTGCTACGTTGCTACGACGCTACGAATTCTTATTCTATTTACTTACTTGACATAATAAAAGGTGTTTATACAGTTTGTGGCTTGAAGAATTTCTTTATGCTGGGTTTTTACATACTGTATTTTTGGATAAAGGATAATTTAATCAATTTATATCCGTGACTTATTACGAGCTTGTCAACAGCATTTCTTTATTTAACCTATACCATAGGACTGGTAAAGACTATACAACCTGATCGTGCAAGCAAATAGTCCCGAAGATTTAATGATAATAACAAGTTTAATTAATAAATGAGACGAACGAGCCCATACAGAAAGTATTCTAGTGAAAATTAGAATTTATTAAACATAATTAATTACTTTAGTAGTGAATTATTTACATAACCGATTGAATCACTTAGTAAGCTATATTTAAAAGAGTGAATTACTAGTATTAAAATAAAGGTCTTTGGCCCAGTTATTACTCAGCCGCTATTAATATATAGTTGTGACAAATTCATTCGGCTTTAGCAATAAATTACCGCGATACAAATAGGTACAATCAGCAATATAAGTTTTGAAACTCAATATTAAAAGACTTTTTATTTTATACCCCAAGTTGAAATAAGTCTAGAATATTTTAATATTATCAACAGTCTAAAGTGAACCCCAGGCTACTATTAATGAAATAATTTTGCAAAAATCATATTATTGTCTACAAAGTTTTAACCACTACAACTGGCTCAATTTCAGTATGTTTTTGACTTATTAAAGCTGTAATTGTAACAGTCTATAGAATCTGAATTTTGAGTAGTTATACAGGATAAAGTTTTTATCCAGTGCGCAAACTGTAACCATGAATGCAGCATATCATTCTAGATCCCCCAGTTCAGAAACTTTTCGTCGGTTAAAAAAAAAATCCGCTATTTCATAGAAAAGTGCAATACCTACGCGGTCAAAATGTATGGAACAGCTGATTTTTTTTTGTATAACCGACGAAAAATTTCTGTGCTGTGGTGTCTAGAATGATATGCTGAATTCATGGTTACAGTTTACGCACAGGATAAAAAGTTATCCTGTATTATATCAGAAAGTCTAAAAAAGCGATGTTACTTTCCAGTTTATGAACGCCTACCGACTTTTGTTGTTAACCGTACCTACTCTGGTTATAACAGTGACTTAGTTAGAGTAATAATTTTCAGCAAAGGCTGTTATTAATTGTAACTGAATTGCCACAAACCAAGCCTTGTTAATATTTCGGTCGCCAGCCTTCTGAGCCTAAGAATCTCGGCTGAACTCATACACTATTTGAGAACATATTTTTACATTAAAAACCTGCTGTAAATGCGTAGGTTCCTTTAATTATTACGCGACCATAAAACCTTTTTATTTAGTTTCACTAGTTCAGCTGTACACATGCTGAAAAGACTGAGGATAAAAAAGGCTGGTGTCCGCAACTCCACGTCAACGCGTGTATTTTGAGTACGAAAGAAACTAAGTTAAAAAAAAATTAAAATCAAAATATTTTATTTCGAATAAACCTACAGGGGCACTTATGTGACGTCAGAAGCTAGGTGCACGGTTCCAATTGTTCGCTTCCTATGGCGAAGAGCCGGCAAAAAACTGTACGGTTACTTTTTAATAATAATTGGCTTTTACAATATTTTCAAATTACATTGATAATAGGTACGGGAGAACAGTGTACCCTGATAACAAGTACCATTTACTTAATAAAATAGAAAATGATCTACAATGCCTACAAAGTTGAGAACGTTGTTAAAATTCACAATATATTACAAAAACTACATAAATAATACATACATTTTGCATTTATAATTACTATAACTAAATAACCCACTGCCCGATACAACACAATGTCCCGAAGCCAAAATTATGCTCAAAACTGCAAAGACTCAACACACCGATGTCAGTACCCGCCTTTTTTTTTTTTTGTTTACGGGGGGAAATCCTCATGGATGTCCTCCGCCCTGGGGAGGGCGGAGGGGTCTGTCAGACTCTTACTGACTAAAACCACCCCGGTGTTCCGCCTCACACTTGCACCGGAGATCACGGGAACAAAAGTGACTTCCGCGATCCCCGGCTAGTGCCGGCCCGCCTGTGCGGGCCACCTCGCGTTAGGGGGGGAGTGAGGTGTTAAACTCCCCCCTTACATCAAATAGAGGCGCGCGTGGAACACTACGCGCCGCCATCTCGGGTCCTAAGAAGTAGGGGGCGACGGATTTCCCCAGATCCGTCGCCCCTGGACCCATTTAGGGGGGCCGGAAGAGGGCGTTGTCCGCCCTCCGCCGACGCCCGGTGCGTCTGCTGCGGATCGGGTTAGCGGAAGAAATCTCCCGCTCCCTCTCCGCAGCCTCCTTCTGCGAAAGTACGATTTCGCAGAAGGATACCACCGCGTCCCAGGACTCCTCGCTGCTGACCATCGAGTCGACAACGGCCGGCAGCGACAGGTCACTGCCTACTCCTGAGATGAGGGCACGGCGCGGCTCCTCCCAAGCAGCACACTCTGCAAGCGTGTGCCACGCCGTATCCTCCCGACAGTCGACGCAGTGGTGACACCGAGCGTCCGGCTCCCTGTTTATGCGACACAGGTACTTCCCGAAGCAACCATGCCCCGAGAGCACCTGTGTCACCCGAAACGACAGGGAGCCGTGCCTCCTCCCGAGCCAGCGCTCGAGTACCGGCCGGACCGCCCCGATGGTGGCGGGGCCGGCGGTAGGGCGTGAAAGCCTGTCCCGCCATTCCGCCACCAGGGCTGCGCGAAGCTGTGACCGACGCAACTCCAAATGTCGCGGCGTCAGCCACTCGCCCCGCGCCCTCGAGTCCTCGCGCCACTGATACAATGACGCGAGTACCTTCGCCTCGAGGTCCCACGGCGGGGATCCGGCCAGTACGCAAGCCGCCTCGTAGGAGATCGTGCGATATCCCCTAATGACTCTGACGGCCATCGCTCGCTGTGGCCTTCGCAGGACAGCGATGCTGCCGGCCGTCAGGTCAGCCGCCCAGATCGGGGCCCCATACAGGGCCATCGATCGCACGATCCCCACGTAGAGCCGCCTACAGGCGGCGCTCGGGCCCCCCAGATTGGGAAGCAGCGTTGACAGCGCCCCAGCCGCGCCCAACAACTTGGGCGCGAGCCGCTGGAAGTGGGGGCCGAAATCCCACCGGCTGTCGAGCACCAATCCAAGATATTTCATGGTAAACTCGACAGCGATTCGAGACCCCCCGACCACGATGTGTGATCCCAGCGGCGGCGCCCGCCGGGGGCCATGAAAGACCATGGCCTCCGACTTGTTGAGGGCCACCTTCAGGCCTAGGCGCCGTATGCGGGTCACGACCTGTGACACCGCAGCCGTCGCTAGCAACGCTGCCTCCCTGTACGAGCTCCCCCGGGCCGTGACCAGCGTGTCATCCGCATAACACGTCAAGTCCACGCCCGGCTGGAGCTCGCCCCTCAGCACCCAGTCGTACCCGATGTTCCACAGGAGCGGTCCCACGACCGAAGTCAGTACCCGCCTACCTCAACTATAAGACGAGGTACTTAGCTACTCAAAGCTAAGTGGGCTCAAAACATTACGTCCACATCCTAACTTATAAGTTATTGACAGCGCTCCCAAGTGTCCAGGGAGGGCTAAATTATGCACGTTGGGTACAAGGCCTTATTATACGCAGGTAACCGACGGTTTCAATAACGTTCAGCGAAAAAATGCATATTTTATGGAAAATGGCGAGAAAGCTTAGCTCGGAGTGTGGGGGGGGGGGGAGTCGGGGACGGTCTGGGACGTCATGCCGCTGATGTTTATTGGAAATTGCTGCGAGCTTTTAGGTGTTAGGTTCTTATTTTGAGAGGAGATTGTGTCATTGGTATTGATGGTAACAGATTCCGGTAACAGTCATCTTGTGGACTGGACCTCTGTGAGTTCTTACGGCTACTCTATGAGAAGAACTTAAAGCCTTATAATGGAACAACACTCACTTACGACTATTATATCCATTGAATTGCTACCGATTGTTACAATAATTATATTATGAAAGTAGAAGACAATAATGTTTATTAGTTTGTCATCGATATATTTTATTGCTTCGATGATGCAACAATTTACTTTACCAATCGTAAATGCTACATCAATTTCTGAAGATAATTATTTTCGAAAGCAATAAATTTCGTTTTCTCTAATTCATGAACCAAGATGAACGCAAATAAGATTGGTTTAGTAAAAGCTAATGCTTTTCAAAAACGTTTGAGGAAAGATTTTAGTTAAAAAACCTTGTGAATTCGATTTGAAAAAAAAATCGTAAGGAAAGAAATGAAAAGCTAATGTAGACTGTAATAATATCATGCTGGTATTTAACTAGGAATTAAATACATATCTAATTAAACCTCGGAATCACATCTTAGACCTTGCGTCGAAAGACCTCGATACCACTAGAACCTCAATACCATCTACCTTTGTTATTAAATCCGAACCTTTTGTTAAACTCAAATGCTCATTGGTTAAGAAATGGTCTGTGAACCGAAGATATGAAAGTATTTCAAAAGTTGATCGATGGAACCGCTCAAAGATTCTTGAGGGAACCGCCTCATTGGTTTGTTGTTAGCACTTAACGTTTGCAGGCATTTTAAACGAGTGCTTCCTTTTAAAAGTTAATGTTATTCTGACAAGGAGATGACGAGGAAAATAGAAGCCCTATTTTCTTATAGATAAAATAACGTTAGGAGACTGGAGTGGGTAGCTTTCTAAAAATACAGAGTCTTTGTCTAAGTATCTAGCTCGACAATGACAAATTATAGCCGATACAGGTAAAAAAGGAAACTTTCTTTTTTATGCGTTTCAACGATACTTAGGGGGACACTAAGTACTTAGCGAGTTGAAGACATTTTTTAGGCATTGATAGAAAATATACAGATAATGTTATCTCAAACCTCACGCATATCATGAGTAAAATTGATACAATCATTTTCGATGTAAAAGATAGAGGATCTCTGGTACCTCGGATTCGCTCGTAAATAATTATAAGAAACAATAATTTAATATACATATCATGGTTACTACTCAACGTCTAATATCAAAGCTATCTATAGAGATTCGCTATATTTTATGTAAATCAAGTAAACTTTGACGTAAGTAATACCGTAGGAATTTGGCGAAACTTCCTAGACAGACTAACACAACAATTCTGGATGCCTAATCATGTAGATTCTATTGTGATTGGAATCCTACAACATTCATACTAATAACCACGAAGTTTCAAATAGATAATATTATGCTAGATAAACAATAAGACCCATAACGAGGGGTATTTGAAGTTGTATTCAGCCTTTCGAATGGAGATGAAATTAAAGCCCCATTTATGGTGCTGGAAAAAGTAACGAACTATACCCTAGAGATGCCAATATGATGATGTCAATAAGGTGAGTGCACGACCTAAGAAAGATGGCGGGACAGACCGGGATGAGACTCGCACGCATCAGGGTAGCACGGCACAAAGGTTAGGAAGCTAGTACTCAACTGTGGGTGAAACAAAGGCTGCCAATGATGACGATGATACTACAGATACCCACTTTACTGCTTTGATGACGCCCTTTACAAAGAACTACGATTTTTTTAATGGGAACTACGAATGTTTATGTAAATTTGATTAAACATTCTAATATTCTTTGTACTTGAATGTTTTATCGAATTGCCATAAACTTTAAACATCAACAATCTGCTAACGATTTAAATTTTATTAATATCAAAACATCGGCATGAGCTGAAAAATAGGGTGTGTCACGATACTTACCGAAGATCAAACGGTAAACTCCACAGGGAAAAAAAGTTAGTTACCTTCGCAACTTGTTAAACTTTTTCTACCTACTCTACTACGGACCTCACAAACACCATAAAAGAAAGCTAAGTAAAAGAAGAACACGAATATAAATTAAACAAGGAAAATTGTTTCAAATTACATATTTACTGAGAAAGGATTAACTTCTTGAGTACAAAAGTCTTTTAATTATCTCCTGAGTAAACAGGTCCATTTCAAATATTCTCTGCGACTGTCGCAGCAGGATTACATCTTTGTGGAGCCCTTTGTACAGTGTGCATAGTAAGAAGATTTGCTTTTGAAAAATAAATTAACACAGAAATGAGACTGTCAGTGCTACTCAAATCTTATAAGGTTCACGGTTAGTGAAAATTAGTTCTGAAAACTAATTTGCGTTATATTTAAAACACGTTTAATGAGTTTAAGTAGATTTAAGCCCTCGTATAAAGTGAAAGTACTAAGACGTTAATGTCAGCCACATTGTCACCATCTATGGACAAGTAATTTCGTCAAAAGTATGTGGAGAGCAGTGGTGGCCCAGTGGACACGACTGCGACTTACGAGCTGTACATTGTAGGATCAAACCTGGACAAGCGTTTTGCTTTGTGTTAATGATCCCATCACCACTGCTCTCAAAACGGTAAAGGACAACATCGTGAGGAAACCAGCATGTCATAGAAACAAAAATTCGAAGACGTGTAACATCTACCAACCCGCACTGGGCCCGCGTGGTGGATTACGGCCCACTCCTTCTCACGGAGGGGAGACCTGTGTCCTAGCAGTGGGAACATATTCATATTCATTTAATTGCGTTCCACAAGGTACAAACAAGATGTTAACAAAAGGCTTAGAGCTAAAAGCCGTTGTAGACCCTGTTAGGGCACAGCAAAAGGTACCTATTATTTGATACATAGCTAAAATCTAAAACTTAGTAACTAAAATAAAATAACATTATATGCGGATCAGGCATGATGATGGTCTATCTGGATGGATAGATTAGGGTCTCCTTGTCTGTCAATAACAGTCAACTTAAATCAGTCTACGAACATTAATATTTACTAACAGAAACTAATTAACAAAAACAAAAGACAAATCATTTGTCGGCTTCATGCTTCATCCAATTATGAGAACAAATGTGTGTATCGGGCATCGGGAGACCACAAGACCCTGACAAGACCCCCACCATGTACCACCGACCACAAATAGAACAGAAATGTAGCTGAATACTGGGTGGTTTTGAAATGTCCACAGGCACTATCTGACAGATAAATAAACGAATTAATGGAATAGAGATTGATAAAACAGGCAATAAGAGTCAAAATTAACTCTCACACGCCTAAATCTCCAACTATCTAGGCGAAGAATTGAAAAGTACTGGAAAGTTTTTGTCATCTCGTCAAACTTTAGTGCCAACCTCGACTATTGGGCAGCTACTAGACTTAACAAAAAGATAGCTATTTTCTATAATAATATTTTCAACATGCAACCATGTTCTTCTTAAACTTGTAATACAGTAAAGAGTGTTGAACTGTGCTGAAATGAAACTTCAAAATCATTATACGCGACACGTTAAAGTTTACCGCTTGAAAACAATGTGGATTCCGCATTTTATGACATCGCTGAAAACGGTGGAGGTTGTTCATTCTTAATAAAAATCACAAGGAATTCACTTACGACGCAGTTTCTACAACGAATAACGTACATACTTACATGTTCAGTAGGTAAGCTATACTTTTCTATTATTTGGGTTGGTTGCAAATTGGTCTTAATGTAATATCTATCATAACACCAACACTATCGATTGTAGTTTGTTCTTATTAACCAATCACACCAAGTTAAAAGAATGAATACTAAATGAGTCTTTCCACATACGGGAACATATAAATATGCTTTATAGAAAAAAGCTTCCGAAAACAACGTTATATATAACATCAAACTCCAATCACCTGCCTATGGCTCATCAACTATACCCGTGAAACGAAGTATTATCAACAAACGCCTCTACCTAACCCTTTGGAACAGCTGCTGATATAGTAAAGTCTTAGCCACGATCACCTACAGCCTCTCAAGCGGAGGCAACTCAACTATACGTCGCGAATCGCCGACCGCGACGTAGCGAACTATGGAAACTGAGGGTTGCTTATAGACTTAACGTCGGTTTTCGAGATAACTAGGTGTATACTGTGTCAACTATGTCCTAAAGTTATCGTAGTGTTGCTGGGACTAACTTTGATTAAAGTACGTAGTGGCCAAGGCGTCGAACTGACGATCAAGTGGTAACGAATATTCTTGAACATGGCACCACCAATGTGAACCCGATCACAAGCATGTTTAACTCACAGGGGTTGAGAAGAGTTTTCTAGTCATCTGTTACACAAATACGTAGAAATGTGTAGAAATTAACATTTTTTTTTCGCAGGTTACAAAAACACCCATCCATGAACTCTAAGTGTGGTGCTAGTTTAGTCAAGTGGCTATTCAAGTATTATGATACCAATCAACACTAAAAGTAAATTAATCCAATTTCCGATCTCTTTATACAAACAATCTTGTCATCAAAGAAGCCTAAAAATACTCCAGATGAGATGAACCCGATGACGCCGGTAAAAACACAAAGATCCAATTTACGTGGGATAAGAAAAGGAAACCTCTTGCCTTTTACAGAATACCTGATCTGCATAGGAATCCGACCAGAATCTCACTCTAAAACCTAACGACTTTAATAGGGCTGACTCTGAGGATATTGACATTCTAAACACACGTTTTATTACTTAGCATTTAGTAGCGAGTTGAATTTAGAATAGTGGAAGGTTCATCCCTTTCGCAGAGATTCTTATCATATAATAACTTTCAACTTCGCCTACGCTTTACAGGCAGTTATAACTTATAATTATATCATCATAATTATGACTTTGTTTTGATATTCGTTTGTCTAATCGTTAGTTAAATGGCTTCTCATTGCTGGGAGCTGGCGAGTGTGGCACGCAGTCGAGCTCGGTGCCACGCGCTGCCAGACACAACCCTGCCACTAATTCCTCCTACAAACCTAATAAACCTTTGCCCTACGCAGGGTTGCCAACCTGCGGATAACGGGAGATTCTTGACAACATATCAGACCTGGGTGAGAGCTGTGGATCTAAAAAGGTCGCTGTGGCAGAATCATGATAGGATAACATTATGAATCGTATCTAAAATCTAAAAATGGTCACAAAATGACAATTCATAATATAATCTGTGTAGACAGCATGCAATTCATCTATTTGACAGTTTTGTATGGAAATTCGTAAAATGGTCAACAAATTATGAATTGCTTTATTGAAATTAAATGTCAAATAGCAGAATCATATGGGGAATTCAGGAATTTAATTACTTATATAGGAATCGCTTAATGTGGCGTTTTTAGGCAGTTTATGAATTTCAATCACCATTATGAATTTCAATCAGTTAGTGAATTTTAATCACCATTATTATAATATTAGTTATTTTTACATAGAAAGTACGTTTCGTATTAACATGGCATATAAAGATTCAAAATGATTTATATTATCATACGAAGTAGTACGAGTTTTTCGGGATAAACACTACCTCTGCTCCCAACGTTTTATCCTTCTTATGGTTCCGTACAGCCTCAATATAAATGAAGGTAAAATTATTTTCGGATAAATTGTTCCTGTAACGTTTCCTGTGTCACCCCACCGAAATCATAGCGATTTTCCTCTTACCACATCAGTACGTACAGCCCTGAAAAATGAACACTGAAATACATTTCTTCGAGACGTTAATTGGTTTCTAAATCACGCGAACGTATCGTAAATCTATTTACAATAATATTTATAAGTTCATAACTACGAATCACGAACGCCTTACGTAAACATACGGCCAATTAATGAACATGTAGTCTTATACTCATCCGGCGGCGGGCTGACCACATACAGCTGACATAGATGAGCACATAATAATATGATGGCAATTCTCACAGCACACACACACAATAATATGCATATTTAATAGTAACACAGGCACAGCGCGTGTACCGTACGTACAGAGATGATCGTGGTGTGGGAGCGGCTTCGAAGGCACACACGGGCGGTCGCGGCGGACGGCGGGCGCTCACTGCCGGAGCCGGCGCCCTGAGCACCCCGCCTTACCGCGCCCCCCGCGCCTCGCCGGAGGCTGAAAATCCCTTTCAGGCGCGAGTTTCGCTGAATTCGCCGTGTAATAAATTAAAAATTATGTTACAAGTACACTCTAAAATTAATCAATGGCTATTACTACCTGGGGCTAAATTGGCCTGTCTGTTTTTTACGCTGTTGAATAATTAATTATTTTATATTCAGGAAATTATGTGCTCTCATTATGTTCCCCTTGATACACAAAATATAAAAACTCGTGTACAGCTTTTTGGTTCTTGTGTACCTGACATACTTTTTCTTTACGTACCTATTTATATTTTAATACATTGTAACGTGTTTGCATGTGTCTGCCTCGTTGGTGTAGCGGTTGTGAGCGCTACTGCTGAATATAAGGTCCTGGGTATGATTCCCAAGTCGGGCAAAATGTTATCGGGTTTTTCAATCTAGAATTTCTCAGTAGCACCCCGGAGTCTGGATTTCGATCATTTGATGACAATAGTCTCGCCCCCTATTAAATGGACTTAAACATAATTGATGGCAATGGATGAAATATGGGTACCTATTAAAAGTACACCCACAGCTCAACCCAGCTCAATCCTTCGGGGCAACAAAGCGTGATGTTAGGTCAATGTGTTTGCATATATAAAATAAAATAAAATTCGTTTATTTCAGACTATTAATTGTCCATATTTTGTTAGTATAACATCTTAAAAAACTATGTTAGTCGCGAGGAAATCAGTTGTATTAAAATTAAATTGAAAGAAGTTAATTAAAATTAAATTGAAATAAATTAGTAGACATTAAATTAAAATAAATTAGAATTGAATTAAAATACATTGAAATTAATTAAAATGAAAAATTTAATTGAAATTAATTAAGATAAAATTGAAATAATTTGTTGTGCATAAGTTAAACAAAAATTTAAATAAATGACTAAATTAAAATATAAACAAAAAAAAAAAAACAGAATCAGGTAACATGCAGCCTGATCAGCCTTCCCACAGCTGCCGATATTGGCCTGTCTGCAATCATCCTTAGGATTCTGTTGCTACTCCCTCGCATTCGGCGAATGAGTGAGGCTGACTTTTTGCGCATTATAGCGTAAAAGTCATCCATCCTTGCGTCGGCAAACATGCCCGAGGCACTGCAAAATCGAGGTAGTCGCATCAGAATCCTAAAAACGTTGTTATACTGTACTCTGAGGGCATTGTAGGCCCGCTGCGTGTAGTTGGTCCACAGGGCACTGGTGTAAAAACTTTGGCAGTAGGCTCTGAACAAAGTTATCTTTACCTGTGCTGTGCACTTTGCAAACCTATGTACCAACATGTTAGCGCGCACCGACAATGCTCTCCGCTCTCTCTCAATGTCTGCGTCATCATGCAGGGTTTCGGTCACAATATGCCCTAGATACCTGAACTGAGAGACCCGACTCAAAGATACCCCGTTGAGATAGACTGGTGGTATACTCTCTGGTTGTTTAATATTACCCCTGATGAGCATATACTCATTTTTGCCAACGTTGTACCTCAAGCCGTGCTCCTCAGCATAGGCCTCACAGATCCCTAATAGCTTCCTTAGCCCTCCGACAGATGGACTCAGCAAAACCATGTCGTCAGCATAACTGATGTTATTGACGCAAACGTTGTCTATATGACAGCCGACATGGCTGTTGCTGAGCTCACCTATCAGCTGATTGACGTACAGATTAAAAAGTCTTGGAGAGGACAGTCCCCCTTGCCTCACTCCACACTTAAGTGAATATTCATCAGAATATGTATTTCCCCACTTAACAATGTTTTTTTGGTGGTTATACCAAAAAGAAAATATCTGTGTGAGTTCGGCGGGGGCCCCGACCTCCCCAAGCTTAGTCCAAAGCTTACTATAATCGACCAGGTCAAAGGCCCTCGATAGGTCCAGGAAGCAAGCGTATATAGGTGTTTTCCTATCAACATAGTAAGTGACTGTATGCTTGAGTGTCAATATAGCACTTTCAGTTGACAGAGTTTCACGAAAACCAAACTGGGCATCGTGTAGGTTAATAAACTTGCTGAGCTGAGCATCCAGAAGACCATCGAAAACCTTCGCCAAGACAGTAGCTAAGGAGATAGGTCTATAGTTATTTTTGTCAGTTACATCACCAGTGACATTCTTTGCTATAGGCACAACAATAGTTTCCATCATCTTAGGTGGTAAGTACGAGTGACGTATGCAGAAAGTAAACAACATAGCCAATACTCTAAATAAATGGTCACCCGCTTGCTGTAGGTGCTCAATGCTGAGGCCGTTAATACCTGGAGATTTACCACGTTTCATGTTATTAATAATTTTTTTAACATCTTTAGAAGAAAACCCAATTGGTTTCTCACAGACAGTGACGGCCGCAACATCTGCAAGAATGAAGAAGAAGAACAGAACTGTCAGCAAGCGGTGACTCAACTTTAAAATGATTTTTAAATAGGTTAGCTATATCCTTAGGCTCACTACACTCGCCTACAGTCACTGGCAAACTGACCCTACTGTTCATTCTTTTAGTGCCCTTTCAGAAAGCTCGAAAGTTTTTATCCCTAACGTGTGACTTTGTTCCACCCCACTACCGTTTTACCCTTCTTAAACTTTCTCGCCTTCTTGGTCTGCACAGAAACCTCACATAAAATGTTAACAATGTCATTGTATAAATTGTCAAAAATTTTTCTATGTTCAAAATTACTACACATACTGTCTGCACAAACACAAAATTCATTAGGGAAGTGAAGTTCTCTAAGCTTACTATTACAAAAGTCAGAATAACTTCTTATTTCGTCAATTTCTCTATCGCCCCACAAAATGTCATTAGAAATCCAATCGTCAGAAATACATTTAGTTTGAATCATGTCAAGATTACATTCAACAATTAAAGGTAAGTGATCCGACCAATACACTCCATAGTCAACATTAATAGTAGTTATTGTTTGCCAAGCTGATTCCGTGACTAAGCAGTGATCTAACCAGCGCTTACAACAATGTGCATCGCTATAGAACGTATGTGTGTCTGACGACCTACCAAGCTTAGCTATGTCTGCGCAAATCCATTTATTATCGTCACAAAAATCAAATAACTCGTCACAAAAAGGTGCTGACGGGTGAGCGTTAAAATCACCCAGAATAAATACAGATTCCACGTCATTTTGTTGCACAATAGCGCTAATCTCCCCTAGACAATTCGTAAACATGGGTAGGTTGTCAGACTGGTCGGTTGGCATGTACACACATATAAATACAACTTCACGATTATTACCTGTATTCGCTCTAATTGCCGTAATACGATCACTTTCACAATTCACAACTGTCACTTTAGTAAACAAACTTTTACGCCACAGAATCGCGACCCCACCGAACGGTCTCCCTCGCCTCATACCGGACGATAAGTCTATCGGCGATTTTCCGGTATAACTGAAGTTATCGTCGATGCTGCCGAGGAAAGGCAGGTCCTGCGGCACCAGCCACGTCTCCTGCAGTGCCACCACGTCCGCGCGCTTGCACAGTGATCGCACACATTCCTCACTCCTTTTCACATTTTTGCAATTAAAACTAACCAGTGTGCTGTTTTGTTTGCGTTCCATTAAAATTTTGCTCATCCGACCCCTTTCTCACAGTCACAAAACGGCGGAACTTTATTCCGTCCGGCCATAGATTGTCATCAAGATATAAATGCATTTTACACTTAGATACATACAATTTAAAAGCGTTGTACCCTTTATCGTATTTCATTTTAATTCTAGTAAGGTTCAGTTTTTCCTGCGTTTTATTATAAATGTATTCAGTTATGTCATCTTCCACAGTGTCTTTGTGTACATTGGACACAAACAGGGGCACTTTAGTGTCAGCCGCCTTAAAATTACTCTGCGGTTCCACGGTTGCTTTACCTAACTGACTCACAAAACGATTTCGGAGACGATTTCTTTGAACGACGGTCCAACCGTGATCGGGATTGTTTTTCTTGAAAACTCCGTCTTTTTTTACAACTTCTGCCATAGTTAATGGAATTTCAGACACTTCAATAGGCGTAGTCATGGTATAAACCGGTACAGTTGCACGTACCGTCTCAGCTGTTTGTGACAACAGTTTACCCGGCATCGAAACACGTTGATTTCCACCTGCCGCGACACTGTGCATATTTGTGTCCCGCTCGGTAACACCGGTCTCGGTCACTGAGGTATCCTCCGAGCGCCGGTATGACGGAGATAGCAATTGTGGTGAGTTCTCACTGCCGTGTTGTCTCAGTGCCGGCTCCTTGATTTTGTTTATCATGGGTGATATACCTACTGGCCCGCTATCCATGCAAAATGCGCCTCGCCTACGTGTGTTTACGTTGTAGTCATCTAATCCCACAATCGACCCATATTTGCAATTATGTAGTTCACTTTTAATTTCTTGTAGCTGCTCAACTGTTGCGTAGTTACTCTTTACAAGCTTAAGCTCGTTTTTAAGTAGCACTAAATCCTTAAGCAGCCCCGTAACGTCAACGTGGTCAAAGCTTACGGGAGGCAGTTTGCTCAGTTCTTTGGCCACAAATATAGGTATTAGCTCGGGGTCGGTATTCTTGAACAGAGTTATAATGTCTTTCAGGTCCTTATGTCGCTTGTCTTTTCGTCTGGATATTTTACGCTTGCCAGACGACAACGATTCAAATAATAACGACTTTACTTGATCGATATCTTCACTGGAGAAGCCCGTTGCACAAATATTGATGAGGCTCTCATTGTCCATCACATCCAGCTTATTTTGCACAAATGCCAACAACTCGTTAATCACGATATTACATGTTTTACACTTAACGATTTTAGAGCTCGCCATTTTTTTTTTATGACACACCCGCACGGCTTGGCGATGCGCACCGACTGACATATATATAACGCAAACAATATTTTTTTACTGTATTGCTTGGAAATTCGAACATTACTTTGACCACCTTCTTCGAGATTAATATAAAATGATGTACCTACTGGTCTAATACATGCGAGCATATGAAAATCCATATCTCTGTCATGTTTAGCGGCTGAATAAATTGCTATGAAAACTCATATTTATCGTGTCATTTAAAATAGAATGGACTTCTTTCTTCTTAACAAAACAAAAACAAAAAAGGAGTAACCGAATTTAAATAAAATCTTCGATTCGTTATATCAAAGGTTTCATTTCAATGTCGAACTGGCTTGGAAGTAGAGCCGTTTAAAGTAAAAAAGAAAGAAATTACCATATTTAGTTTATTAGTATAATAATACTAATAAACGAAATATGTTAATTTCTTTCTTTTCCTAATAAGGAGTATTAGTCATAAATTATTGTTGTTCGTCATTGATTCTGGAATTTATAAGCCTTGACCGCAACCAGGCATTTACGGACTTACGTGTGTTTACCTCGGCTTTGCCTCGGCTCACCTTTTCACGTTCGTCAATCACAGGCCGCTGCAGTAATGTGCTATTGAGATTTATTCGCATAAAATCCATTCAAAAATGATATGCAAAGAGCCTCTATTTTACAATACCTACTATAGAATCTTTAGCAAAAATAATAAATAATAATAAAGCGTGGGGTGCTTGACATTAATTGATTATAAAAATACCTCAAAAAGCACCCCACGCTTTTTAATTGAAATAAATTATTTTCTCCTTTTTTAGTTTGGTTTTTAAAGCGTGTTTTTAGTTTTTTAAACTAATATTTATTTACAATTTTTTAGTTCTGCTACAAAAACGTGTTTTTTTCCTTTTTTTAATTTTTCTCAATTTTTTTTTAAATTATTGAATTGTCATCGGTCCTCGATAAGGTCAAAATCGCGCTCTAAGGAGTCGGTTACATACAAACATACAAACAAACATACAAGTGAAGCTAATATAAAGCGTGTAAAAAGCTAAAATTTATTCAAAATTCTAAGCTTGAAAGCTATAAAAATTCAATAGCCTTTTAACTCACAGAATTAATAAGTAAATCAGTGAATTCTATCTCATGAAAACCTCGCTGGAGAGCTTTTAAATTTAAATTTTGTGGTTGTTTTGACCGTTGTTTGACAGTGACGTCACTGGTCAACGAGCTAGACTAGTCACGTCTAACGCGTCAATCCTGCCTGTTTATGCCGTGAACTGGGCCGCGATTTCATTAATGTGTCTCATCCCTTTTAATTTACAATAGTAACTCATTGATCCTTACAATTGATCCTGCTCATTGATGAATTGACACTTTATTTTGACTGTTGTTTTCTTTATTTTCCTTACAAAAATACCAGCTTTCAAGAAATTATCCAAACTGATCGTGAAGTCAAATAACACTAAACAAATCTGCCGAAGTTGAGCTTAATTTACAACGCAAAACACACATATTACACTATTTTGTACATTATTTTAGTTCGTTAACATTTCAGCCAAAAGACGTCCACTGCTGGACATATGCCTCCCCCAATTTGGTATGCCATAATCGCCAAGCTTGGCAGGCGGGTTGGCGATCGCAGTATGGTGGTAAAATACATAGAGAACATTGCTGCCCAATCTCTAGTAAACAGGAATTTATCTTAAAAATGAATAAGTGTTACGTTTGAAGAAATACCAAGAAGCCTGCCACTACCTACACATAACATAAATCATGCTTGCTTTACCAGAAGTACTTGGTAGAGTTGTATATAGTACAGTTTAGTATAGTAGCTACACCCACATCGTGCCAATTATGTTCAAGTCCCATCGGAACCCTTTTTAAACATAGGAGCGAAGGTTGAATGATTTAAAAACGGTTTAAAGTCCTTACTTTCCTAAACTGCCGTTCTTCGAAGAGGTCAAATATTCCAAATTCAAAGGTTACCTTAACTTCACATATTTTGTGAAGAAATTCCAAATTTTCGTTAATTGTGGCAATTTAAATAGTTGCAGGGTGTTTCAGAGGTCGTTAGGTACTCAGTCAGGCTTCATTTATAGCCCGGTGTTCAGTTTGAACTAGGCGCTAACCTAACTTGATGTTAATAATGATATCGTTTAAGGGCTTTAGCACTGAACTGATACTGTTAAACACTGACTCAACCAAAGTGGAAATATCAGGCAAACAAGAGACGTAAGTCCAGAGCTGTGAAACTGATTTGTACACAACTCCAGCTTTATTTGCGAAACCTTTTCGAAAGAGTTCGTTCATACTAGCTTTTTACAGCGGCTTCGCCCACGTGGAGGTCGAGAATTATCCCACGGGAACCGGGATACAAAGTAACATCTGTTTTACTTTAGGTTATAATCTACCATTGCGCCAAAATTCATCTTAATCCATGTAGCTGTTTTTGCGTGATTGAGTAACAAACATCCAAACTTATAAACTTTCACATTAATAGTATTATATAATGGTATTTAAGGGTCTACTTCCTCCATCTCTTTCCAGTTAATATAACATAAAGTATTTTCAGTCTTTTTAGTCGTTGCGCAATGTTCTTATAACGACAACCCATCTATCTTCTATCTATATAAGTAAAAAGAAAAGTCCTGACTGACTGACTGACTGATCAACGCCCAGCCCAAACCCTTGGACCTAGAAAGCTGAAATTTTGTACAGAGGTTCCCTTTATAATGTAGACAAGGAATAAGGAAGGATCTTTCGAAATTCAACCCCTAAGGGAGTTAAATAGGGGATGAAAGTTCCGCGCGGGCGAAGCCGCTGGCAAAAGCTAGTATCTTTTAACCATGAAATGATCAAAACCTTTTTATCAGCTACTCGATTGGATCACCATAAAATACAACGTAAAAGTGCTTGCTCATTATATTATTGTTCCACAGCTACAAAATAACCTTTTAAAGTCTACATAGGCAAAGGGCTTACTATTTATTTACCTTTAATACATTCTGCATTAAAGTAACTTTTTCCAGGACTAGTTTCAATATTAATCCTGTAAAATAAGTATAGTAAGTTGTTCTAAGAATGATATTTAAATGTAGTTATATTACAAAGAACGTTGGTAACAGTATAAATAAAAATGGTCCTCATTAAAATGTACATAAAATTATCAAACAAAAATACAGAAGTTTCGTTTGTCTATCAAAGCGGAGTTAGAAAATTACGGCTTTTCATAAAACTTTTCATGTATACGGGGAAGGTTTTTGAATTGGAATTGAATATCTAAAATCGGAACTTTTAAAAGTGGTAGAAAAGTATCCATAGTAAACATTGAACTCAATTTTAAATTTAAAGTGAAAAATACATTCGGTGTTTAAAATCTAAATAATACAATAAGTAATAACTAGATTTTCAACAGTATCATGTAATACATACATATGCATGATCACACACACACACACAATCGCAGAGTGTTGTTAACAGTGGCGGTTTCATTGCTATTTTATTATTATTGTAAGCTTTTCCTTTCCTTACTTTTCGGGTCACAGCAATGAGGAATCCCACTGTAATAACCTTATCAACTAGTTAGGAGCGTATGGTGACTGTTACTGGCGGCCATAGCCATATTGTAACTCAACAGTATTCATAAGGTAACAAATTGTGCATAAATAAATGAAAAGTATTTTGTATTCTGATAATAATCTAGTCAATGGAATGTAGTGATAGTTATTCAATCAGCCCAGTAAACCTGTTTTATTTGCTGTGTGAAGAGCGTTAACTATGGCGTTATTACATTTTTGCAAAGTATTGTTTTGAGTTTTATCGGAAAACGTTAACTGAGAATTCCGAAGTTATTCAAGCGATAAATTTTATTATACAGTGTAGGTTGCTGTGTGTTTCTGTTTAACTTTGAAATAGTACACGGTATTCAAATATACGTATTATCTACACATGTGTATATCTCCAAGCCGATTACGGCTACGCAATATCGATTCCTTTAATTTACATCGTTTTTCCTTGCTTTTGTACTTTTCTTTGAAACAGTACAAAGTTAAATTGAATATAATGCCTGATTAATCCTAAAATTTGATTTGGCAAGGCATAGACTAGCCAGTTTTTGAAGTTTTGTGTAACTGCTTTTAATCAAGTGGCATTTTTTTTCCTGTTTCTCATGTTAATTAGTTTAATTGCAATTTGTTAGAGTTTATGTTTTATTTACTCCAAAAATGCTGCATTATTTCGGCAGCTGCTTTATTATGTAAAATAAAATCCATTCACTTAAACAGCGTCTAGACCATAATTCCTAATCTATCACACTTGCCACACTGGAATACCAAGCAATTATGCAAATGATTGTTTACAAGAAGATTAGATATTCGAGCTGAGCACGTTCAGACGAGTTTATCTTGCCATTCTATTATCTTCTTAACGTTGAGGTTCTTGAGTTAAACAAGTCCTTAAATAAAGCATTATCAACATTATAATAATATAGTCAGCCTACAATAGTTTATAGGGCAATGGCCTTTTTTATACAAAGGAGAAAACACTCCCAAGAAGAAACTTCATGTGAATTTTGCCTGTTCCAAATGTACTCGTATTTCATGAAGTTTAAAAACCCTGTGATGAAAGTCAAAATTAAACAGATAGTTTTAAAAAATACCAAAAAAATATATAATAGTGTTCAATAATAATTTTACTATAGCAAAATTGGGACTTTTTAGAGGATCGATTAATATAAATATAATGCCTGGTATTTCTACTACTTTTTCCAGCAATTATTGTTTGTATAAGATTATTAAATTGTATTTGAAAAACCATCGACTACAATTGAGGTTATTTAACAATTAAGCTCACCTGTCAGATGACAAATATCTTTGTAGGATTTAATTGCAATTTCGGGTTTACGTTTTTAAATAATTAAATCAAAGGACTCAATATGTAAGTGGCACTGCAAATTGTACATGTATGGTACATGATCATATTTTTTCACATTTTCAACAGATATTTTGAACCAGACAATACGTACACGCATTCACGAGAATATTATCTCCTGCTGGTGTTGGGCCGTCACTCGCTTGGCTCTGTTACTGTTGTTGAAAGGAACATTGATCACAAAGCTTGCTAGCACTGGGTAGGGAAATACGAAATCAGACTTCACTTTACACGCTCATTTATAACTTCTGCTATTTTAGAAATTCTCTTCAGAATTCAGTTTGATCACGGTTTCCGAGCCTCGATCCGTTTGGTGACCACCTATATCCACGATGCCGTGGCATACTTTTTTTTTCGCTTCAACCCGTCTTTGCTGATCCACTATGGCCTGAACCGTTGTTCGCCGAAAAATTCATCGCAATTCGTAGGCTGGCTGACTAAAATAATTTATTTTGATATTTTAAGCTTGATTGACACAGATGTAGAGCGCAAGGATCAAATATTTCTAAGGGCAAAGTGGATCATTATTTAGGGTGACTATAAGCCATGATGCCATCAAAACTAGCATGTAGCAATGGTTTCATCATTTCAGCCGAAGAACGTCCACTGCTGGATAGAGGCCTCCCACAATTTTGATTTTGATGTTTGCTCTAGTACGTCAATCCCTTAGTCGCCTTTTACGATACCCACAGGAAGAAATGGGATGGTTCTTCTTGCTGCTTCTTTACGCAAGGGTTTATAAAAAGAATTAAAAAAGACCAAGTTGTGTATCAAACAGTTTCTAATACCGTAAGTTATCCCCTTTCGCATAAAAAATGTAAAACCCTTCGGAGTGAACCTTCACAAAGTCATATGTCCCGTAAGTGATTCCCGCAAGTTGGCACAACGGCACAACGGCACGACGGCACAACGGCACAACATCCACAATATATGCCAACCGGTCCCATGTGGGCGCCACTAAGAAACTTACTCTCTACGCAGAATAAATTGTATGTACGAGCTTACTGCCGTACATATAATTAAGGAAAACTACAGTTTTGGATTTAATGTTAGTTTTAAATAGTTTTTTTTACGTGGAGGCAGAAAAAAGTGGAGGCCTGTACCCAGCACTGGATGATTCCGGGTTGAAATGATGATGATGATGTGCAGGAGTAACGATGATAAATAGGCACTACAGAAATGATCATGATATTCAGGAGTAACGATGATAGATAGGCACTACAGAAATGATCATGATGTGCAGGAGTAACGATGATAGATGGGCACTACAGAAATGATCATGATGTGCAGGAGTAACGATGATAGATAGGCACTACAGAAATGATCATGATGTGCAGAAGTAACGATGATAGATAGGCACTACAGAAATGATCATGATGTGCAGGAGTAACGATGATAGATAGGCACTACAGAAATGATCATAAAGTGCAGGAGTAACGATGATAGATAGACACTACAGAAATGATCATGATGTGCAGGAGTAACGATGATAGATAGGCACTACAGAAATGATGATGATGTGCAGGAGTAACGATAATAGATAGGCACTACAGAAATGATCATGATGTGCAGGAGTAACGATGATAGATAGGCACTACAGAAATGATCATGATGTGCAGGAGTAACGATGATAGATATGCACTACAGAAATGATCATGATGTGCAGGAGTAACGATGATAGATAGGCAATACAGAAATGATCATGATGTGCAGGAGTAACGATGATAGATAGGCACTACAGAAATGATCATGATGTGCTGGAGTAACGATGATAGATAGGAACTACAGAAATGATCATGATGTGCAGGAGTAACGATGATAGATAGGCACTACAGAAATGATCATGATGTGCAGGAGTAACGATGATAGATAGGTACTACAGAAATAATTTAAATGTGTAGGTACCATTGAAGAATTTGTATCTTAGCACTGGTTTCGATCTTGAAATTGGAAAGTAATGTCAAATGATACAATGAATCACAAACCACTATAAATCTCGCCAAAATGGGACATTTAATGGTTACTATACAAACAAATTGACAAGATAGGTGCCAATTATTTTAACAACCCAATTATATTGTTAATTGAGGTCAATGACAGAAAAACCTATTTGTAAGGAAGCACAATAAGAAACCTTTGAGTTAAGACCACAAAAAATATAACTCCATTCTTTGAATAATTTTAGCGGTAACAATAAAAAATGTCAAAGATCAAACTGAGGTTGTTTCCAGGCAAAAGATGACGGTCGTTTCTTCATCAACTAATTGGATGCTAATAAATGATGGACGTTCCGCAGAATACCTTGACGACTGTTATTTTTGGATGATCGGAAAAGTAATAACTATTGAAGAGATTTTGAAGGGTTGTCGGGCGGTTCTTGATGTTTTGGAAGTAGGTATTTTGATTTTAACGACTTAGACTCCACTTACACAATACTCCGACTGCATAATGTCATTTACATAATACGTTTCCATGGATTCTGTACTTGACTCTATATTTTTTTTAAAATATGTTATTCCATTAATTTTGACTATGTTACATAGAAAAATGCTATCCTTTTAGAACAACATTTTTTTTTTCTTCACCCGACGACAAATTTATGCGCTAGTGGATCTAGAATCCTACCAGGGTCGTGTTCAAAAGAGTTACCGTGGCCCTAGCACAGACAACTGAAGGAACACGGGGGATTTAATCATTAAAACTCTGACACGCCCCTTCCGGCGAAGCCATTTGATGATGTCCCACCCAAAAAAAAAGGCGATTTTGAATAATGTGTTCAATTCATGGTTTCAGTTTGCACGTCCGTATATCTGGCACCCTATTTAAATTATTTAATATCATAAAGATAAATTAATATTACACGAAGCAGTACCCTAATTGCGTAAAACACTCTCAATCACAATGCGAAAGTTTTGAAGAATATAGCTTATCCATAGCTTCATAGGTTTAAAAAATTCGTCTGCGTTTTTATTTACGTTTAATTTAAGTTGTTGTCAACGTAAATAACGCAAAGAACGTCGGTGAACTATCAAAATGAAACCCATTGCGATCAATTGTCCGCAATTACCCCGCATTCCAAGATGATAGGCAGTTGCGAAGTCTTTACTCAAATTCAAACTATTGTTGTCAACCAGAAACATTCAAACCGCTCCAAGAGCAAGTTTAAATTAATAGAACAGACAACAAAATCCTTACTTGTGTACCTACTCATCTAGCTAGACTAACCTCAAGCTACCTTTGTGGCACACGATAACAGCTCACAGCATCCAATTGAAACCACACACAACACTACAGACACAACCATTAGCCCCTTCACCTCACTGACATCCCTACAAAGGTTTAACATCGAGCATAACTTGGTATCGAGACGAAATCGTAATCAATCATCGATTTAAATCGGAAAGTAATTAAACTAAGCGCGGCTTTGAACGTTACTCCCACTGTTGAAGTCGAATCATTCCATCGTTATCGATAAGTAACAAATAATTGTAAAAAGGTAATCAATTCTGAATGTAATGAATGGAATTTTGAAGGTTGTAATAAACTTTGAAGATAAAGTAAAGTAATAAGTAGGTAGTCGCAAAAATAACATCGAGCATATTTTAAAAGCTCTATCTAGTGCTTAGAGCTTCGGTCGCTAGGATAGAAAGTTTGACAAAATATGACTTCTTAAATTTTATAATGTACTGTAAAAACGTTGTATAAAAAGTTTGGAGGTTTTCAACATTAAAAGTTTTGACAAATATGTTGGAGTAGTCAGAAAGTTTTAATTAAGACGTCTATATCTTAATTAGTTTTAGCAGACAAAACCATAAAATATGCCCATAAAATATTACGTAACCGAAAATTTCCTACTATCTGCTTACGTGATTTCAAATACGAGTGTGTGTAATTTTACTCAAACTCAAATTAAATTTATTTCAAATAAAGGCACATTTGATCGTCAAAAATTACAAAACGTACAAAAAAAAAATAGAATTGACTGTCGCTGCCCGTTCCAAAAGATACTGAAAACATTGCCTTACGTTCTATACACCACAATGCTGTATGAACATATATATACTACATAACATTGCCTCAATATAAAAGCCTACCTCCACCTTTCTCCACAAACACGTAGATAAACGCAATAATTTAGTGTTCCCGTCTTACGTGATCCAATTAGGAGCTGGCCTGATCTGCAGGAAAAACATCAGCCAAGAGATTGTCTGCCGCACCAGTCGTAAAGGTTCTTCTTACATCCAAACTTATTATGTTTTCAGGGTATTGTAGAGGTACCTGCTTTTTTGAGTAACTACTTATAAAATTAAAAGTAGATACACAAACGATTCTACGATGTAAACCAAAACAACGTAATGTAGTTTTATGAATGCTGAGTTGATTGATGTGCTTCATAATTTTATGATAATATCGTTTACAGACACAAATATATTAAGCAAACTGTGAAGAAAAATTAATTCTTAGTCAAACACCCGCCTCATTTACTTTCTGTTTATACCACGGGTACCAAAATAATATTATTAAAAGAAAAAATACACAAAATTAGCATCTAAATTAAATGTTGATAGAATTTGGAAGGCAATCTGGATTTATTAATATTCATCCTTCCAAAGTATAAAAGAAACGGTAATCCAAATTAATTAAAATTCCCGTAAACAAGGAAATCCCGAAGGTAGGTAGCATCGGTTGCTATGGCAACGACGTCCTAATAACTATGATTGCTCAGAAAGAATTACATAGTGTTAAATGTTAACAGACTTAGTTCAATGTATAGTTATTAAGTTGGAATTTAAATAATAATTGTTAGATTCATACAAAGCATGACATAATCAAACGTTGGGATTTCGAATTACACCTATCAAGTATACTACGAACAAATCACAAATTCTAACAATTTGTCGCCACAACTAAAGTGACAGGAGGCGTCATGTGTCATGGCGGCGTCGTGACGTCATCAAGTGCTTGTAAGTGCGTAGTTACAACTTTGGCTGTAACTTCCAAGGTGGGTAATTTCGCATAACTACAAAAGTTTTAAGTTCATCTTGAATTAGTTATTCTACACTGTGTTTTGGTAACGGGGTGAAGAGGAATTCAAAAGGGGTTTGTACGCAGATTCAGTGGTTTTGGAATCTAGGTTGATCTGAAAATTACGTGAAGATGTATCGTCTACTTAGGTACCAACTTATTCTTAATTCTCATTGTAAGAAACCTAAGCTATTAAAAAAAGGAAATTTTAAACTCCATAAAAACTCGAAAGTTTAAAATATTAGATGTCCACAATTCCATCAAAGAGTTGCGGTTAAAATATTCCGTTTTTACATTTTTATAATTCAGTGCGCAGAACAGTTTAAACTTGAAGTTTTATGGTGATTAATGAATAAATTAAGGAAGCTTCGTCTAGTCTGTGAAAAAAACACTTTTATTTATACAAATTGGAAGAGAAAAATGTAAGAATCAAGTTTATTGAACCTGTTTTTCTTCATCTGTCATCATCATCATCATCATCTTTTCAGCCGAAAGACATCCGCTGCTGGGCATAGGCCTCCCCCAAGCTCCACCACTTTGACCGGTTCTGTGCTTCCTGCATCCAGCGGACTTCTGCGCCCCTCACAAAGTCATCGGTCCATCTTATGGGAGGCCTTCCAACTTTACGTCTTCCGGTGCGCGGTCGCCACTCCAAAACTTTTCGGCCCCATCGACCATCTGTTCTGCGAGCAATGTGCCCTGCCCACTGCCAATTAAGTTTGGCAATTCTTCAGGCTATGTCGGTTACCTTGATTCTCTTGCGGATCTCTTCATTACTGATTTGATCACGCAGAGAAACTCCAAGCATAGCCCTCTCCATTGCCCTTTGGATGACTTGAGCCCTCTTATGAGGCTCATTGTGAGCGACCACGTTTCGGTTCCATATGTCACTGGCAACACGCTCTGGTTTTGACTTTCGTCTTGAGACACTGTGGTATGTGGGACGAGAAGATATTGCGAAGCTTCCCGAACGCTGCACAGCTGAGTCGGATTCGACGATTGACCTCTTTCTCGAAATTGGACCTACCTAACTGGATAGTTTGTCCTAGGTAAACGTACTCGTCCACAACTTCGAGTGCAGCGCCTCCGACCGTCATGAGAGTGGGAGTTACACAGGCATTGGACATGACCTTTGTCTTGTCCATGTTCATTTTAAGACCCACTCTTTCGGAAGCTCTACTGAGGTCATCGAGCATTGTACTGTGGTCCTGCATGGTCTCAACCATGACAACTATATCATCGGCAAACCGAAGGTGAGTGATGTACCCGCCATCGATGTTGATGCCAGCCCCTTTCCAGTCCAGAACCTTGAAGACATCCTCCAGTGCAGCGGTGAAGAGTTTCGGAGAGATAACGTCTCCCTGTCGTCTCCCTTCATCTGTAGTAATGCGAAAACAAATGAGGTACATTTAGATCCCATGGCTACCTAGCCTCAAGGCCGACCTGCGCCTCATCCACATGACTGCTAAACGACATGGAAAGTTAAGCTGTTCCGACTGTTGGAAGTTAAGTCTGTAGATCTTTACCCATTCAGAGACTAAGTTACACGTTGAAAGCACGGCACTTCAAACCTCAGATTATAAAACAAAGGCAGATAGACCGCGCGGAACACCAAAGTGAGGCCAAAAAACCAAATACTAAAGCGTCAAATTGTATGTTACATTCAATGCGACGCTTTAGTATTTGGTTTTTTGGCCTCACTTTGGTGTTCCGCGCGGTCTATCTGCCTTTGTTTTATAATCTGAGCTTCAAACCATCTATCAAAAAAACAATATGCACTTAGGTATTATCCTGTTGCAGATGTCGCTACGTGCGTTGGTATCTGCCTACTTAGCGGCATCAAGTTGAACCGAGCGACCGACTACAACATAGTTACTAAGAGCCTAATATTATCTACAAAACCATCTAAAATAGTTGATCCATCATTTTCCAACTCGCCTATAATCTATTTCATACAACTGAACCTTGCATAATACTTTCAAAGGCCGGAACTAATAAAATATAATCGTTTTCCACATGAACTGTAACTTCGGGATAACTTGGGCTTCATAAGTTGTCCAGTTACCGCTCGTGGCACGGGCGGGAACGTTACGGTCCGTAGTACGAAGGGTTCCAGAGATAGGGAGGATGTTATGTGCCGGTTTATGCGAAGTCATTCGCGCCACTCAAATATTAAACAGTACCGATCTGTGTACTGTTGTGTTACGTAACGCAGTGGAAACTGGTTGTGGATTAAACGCATTGGAAACGTGTTGGGAAATTGAAGGTTTTGAAAATGTGTTTATGTATTGGATATTGGTAAACAGGTTATGCTAATGGATAGCACTATAGTAGGTAGTACTTTTACAATTCTGGGAAAAGAGAAAGAAACGAAGAAAAGAATATGGAAATCCAACATTTTCCAATGTAAGCAAACGCTTCACAAAACAGTTCATTGAAAACAAGCACTCGTGATACATGAACACGTTTTTATTCGGGGAATAATTATGTTTTTAAACGTCTCTTAACTTTAAAGCAACGTTTATAAATAAGACGGATTATGTTTCGTGAAAAGGAAACAAAGATGACATATTATTTTGAAGAACGAATAAATAGTAACAACCATGTAGTATGCCAACCACTTCCGTCCTCTACATAAAATTCCAAAGCACCTTTTCCTTACACTTTAAACGCAAACAACTCGTTAATTTTAACAAGGCACTTACTCGTTCAAAATCCTATAAAAAGCTAAAAACAAAAGCACGATAAGTGCCAATAAAATGAAATAGGCTTTACCTGTCAATATACTGTGTATGAAGAAGTCATTCGAATTGAAAACGAGCTAAATGTAACGATTTTGAATGGAATAATTTTACATTTGATTACGTTTGAAATCAATTTAATTAAGCTGCGGGTGATCTGGCTCATTACATTATCTGCAACGATCCGGTATAAATAGTGTTGACAAACGGGTGAAACTATAGGTACAGGGTGCTTGTCTGCAGGAATGTGTGCATGATATTTTTTATTGAACACGTTCGTTTCCTAATAAATAATGGCAGCCTTTTCTCAGAAGGGCTTAATGTGGCTAAGTAATAACAGCCGCAAGGGTCGATCGATCAGGTTAAGCGTTACGGTTGGTCCGTGGATGGGTGACCATCTTTACACACCAAGACCCCACCGTGCCTCGGAAAGTACGTTAAGCAACGGCTGTCGTTCGTGGGTATATGAAAGTCGTTAAGGGTTGTCAGAACCCCGAAAGTCTGACTACCAGTCTTACCAAGGGGTATCGTGTTACGTTAACGGGGTTGTGGAGGTCAGATAGGCAGTTGCTCAATGTAAAATACTGGTAATCAGCTGCATCCGGTTAGACTGGAAGCCGACCCCAACATAATTAGGAAACGCTGGGCAGATGATGATATCACGGAAAGATTCAAATTATAAAAATATGTCTGGGGTCAGAGGTGATGATACAATTCGGCGGCAACAACTTTTTTTTTGCAAACGCCTAGTTTTTAATACCTGTACTGAACAAAGCTTGTAGCCCTACCCTACCCCCCCTAACTCCCCTTTGGGAAATCCCACTTGAAAATGAACACTCAAAAATCTATCCATAGCTTGATGAGAATTAATCAGAACTGTAACTCGCTAGAGACGAGGCTATAGTTTAGTAATTACAACATCATAACGGACTCAGCCGCGAATACAAAGTAGTTTGGTATTCATGAAGTGGCCTATTATTGTCGACACTCGCGTTGTTTTGTGCTCGTATGCTGTAACCACGGTTGCGGTTGCGCAGCAGTTGTTCTTAGCCCTAACTATGACTTGGCCAAAATGAGTTTTATTTCATGAAGTTGATCATGCATGAATGTTTCTACACTACCTACCCAGTAGGTAGTTAGTTACTCAATGGCTTAACTTAGAAAAGATGTCTACCGGCGAAAAAGATACAATAGAGGTCAAACTCACGGCACACTCACATTACAGCCAGTTATTTCCCGTGTAATATAAGACCCATGCAAATATATAACCAAGCACAAATCCAGACTCAAGATCGTGTGGGAAATCCTAATAACACTTGGTTGTCCAAAGTACGAACCTTACGCTAAATAATCACGCCGACGAGGCTATAAAGTAATTTAACTTATTTAACCTGAAATTAAATGCCTCACTAACAATGCAGTTTTATTATTAGAAGGGTTCTCTTCTAAGCCCTTATTAGAAGGTAAAACAAACGCCCTGATACGCATTACACTCGTTTATAATTTAGTGAACAATAAACGCGGCCCAACTACCCCTTACTTCAAATAAATTAGTTTTAAGGACCACTCGCGTTAATCTCATATAATAATTTTGATTGTTTTGTAGTTAATTTGAACCTTTTAAGAGGTATTAATCAGATTCTGTGCTGATTTTATAATTTAATGTTGCCTATGTTTAATTTAGTTTTAGTTTATGGATTTTGGTGATTTTAAATGGCTGTATTATTATCGTTTAGTCCAATAAAACGTGTTGCTAATTAAATATGTAATTTTCGCCAATGATACAGAATATTAAAATAATTTCCATAATTACCAGGTGCAAAATAAGTATGTATCCATCGAATCTTAAGCACTTTGATTTTGACAGAAACCATTGTAAATTCCTGTATGAAAAGTCACTTGATCAATTAACGATACCTAGATAAGCAACTACAATCAAGCTGAAGCTTGACAGCAACAGTCGCACGATAGTTGCCTGTCCAACTTACGTACTAAGCTCAGCGTCGCTACACTCAGATCGCGCTCATTTATCATTTACTCAACCATACAGCGAGCCAGACTCAACTTCAACCAGTTTGTCAGAGGCTACGACTCTAAAGCCATTGTAGCTCTGTTCTGTCCCTGACTCGGTGTAAGGATTTCTATTCTGGATATAACGTTTCTATTTTAACCTTGAACGGAAACATTTTGGTCCACCATTGTTATAAAAATGGTTGCCAACTCGACACTTTAACTTATTAGTTATTCCATCTAGAAAATATTTTTGTATTGGTAGTTTTAAATGCAAAATGTGCAGATCTCTTAGAGCATAGAAGCCTATGAATAAATGCGGAGCAAAAGATTTACCAATTTCCCAGAACACGTTAACACTACCTGGTACACAAAATAAAGAAGAAATGGCCTTTTCACTTGTTTTTCACAATATCAATTTCGCCATTGCTTTCCCAACTAAACGTTCGCAATAATTGGACAAATTGGATCTCCTGTTTCAATTATTTTTTCTCAGTAAAAGCAATACTTTAAGTTGACCGTTAATAATGGAAATGTCATTTCTATGTATATGTCTCTGTCTGTGAAATTTTGAAAATTTAAATGAGTGGGCCCAAAATTTGGCTACGAATTTGGTGCCTTCAAGTGCGGCCTTCAGTCCCTGTTACGTGCGGCATCAGGATACTCTGGAGTACGTTTAAAGACTTACATGTTACCTAAGCCAACACATGTCCAGGAGGGAGATTTTCAGCAGGTGGAACGAATTGAGCAGTTAAGCACTGAGACTATCATTTTAATATGAAAATTAAAATTATAATAATCATTGTTTAAAATTGTGATATGAAAAAAGTGTATGTGTGGATTACAATATATTGTGTATGGTACCGACAATCAGCACCTTCTGGATATTTTTTTTTAACTTAAGGGGGCGTAGTATGCCAGAAAAAAATACCAGTTTCACCCCCGCCTCGTTGCCTGTCCCTCTCTTCAAACACGACGAAAACAAAACACAATCCGTTCCCGCCAGACAAAATATTTCGCACGGCACTAAAACCAAGAAAAAAAAACCAATTTTACCCCCGCTACCCTTACTAACCCCTCTTATGAAACTCGACGTAAACAAAACACAATTCCTTTACGCCGTGTTGAAACTTTTCGCCCGGCTTATATCTATTTGATATTTTATCCTTCTGTCGTGTGTATATGCAAAACAATCAGATGAAACGACTATGATCAATGAAAGTATTGACCGCTGTGTACAATGTTATTTTTGTAGCTCATTCTTGCGTCTATAATTTATAACGGTTATTTGAGGTCCGTTTGCACTACAAATATATTTAGCGCTTAACGATTTTTTTTACATCGTGCTATTTCTGTCAATCGTGTGCAGTTGACAGAGACAGAAGGTTGGTATAGTTCAAAACTTGAGACAGCATATTGTTTTGTCTAAGCAAACTTTATTCCAATACAGAAGACTGACGAGACACACTTAGTCAAGAGTTGATCACATTCGACGGATTGTTTTGTATATTTCGTGAAGGGACATCTAAAAGAAAAGAAAAACAAAGAAATTCTTCATTAGATATAATCATCTGTTTCCTTTGCATATACTATGCACTAATCTCGAATTCAGAATCTTAGCTTACTATCATGTTTTGGAACTAGAAACTTAAAAACGACGTGACAAAGTTGAAATTCAAGTACGTAACCAATTTTATCTAAGAACTTGTGGCGAACCAAACTAATATCTATGGTTCCCACTCTTAAAACTTATTACTTCATGCGTTAAAATAAAATTTTTGATTGTTGATTTTACACACATCGTTCGTGCATCGTCATTTGACATGTGTGTCAAAGCAATCATTGCCTTTTATAGTGTGTTAGTACATACTTTTTGCTTTATTGCTACTAGGATCTTGTGGCGTCTGAATGATATTGACTAGTAGCCTATGTAGTAAATTATTACCGCAAGGAAATTGACCGAAATGCTGAGAAAAAGTGCTAGTTGCTTTAAAGTACTTACGACTTCCACGTATACCAGTAAAAAATCTGTCAAACCAAAAATGCATGTCATCTTGAATTTATAAAATTAAATATCAACAACAAAATTTGTGATAAATAATATTTATTTATTTATTTGAATAACATGGGAGAATTACAGATAAAGCAAATAGCTCAAGGACAGTATATTAGACAGAAAGCCAATTACAGGTCTTTACTTATAAAAATATTTGTAGTTTGCCCTCGGCAATTATTCAGTTTACCCATTCTTAACGTTTTTAATAATTGTTTCGGGAGTGGTTTTATTCATTTTTTCATGTTTTATATTTCACAGTGTCTTTTTTACAATGTAAAAAATTACGAAGATATTATTTACGAAAATAAATTATATATCTCAGCGCAGCTCAAAATTTATGCGCAGTCCTCTCGTCTCAATAGAGCGACGGCGGCGGCGACTGACTGTGGCGACTGATTTGTGAAACAAAAATATAACGTACTTGAAGTTGCCGTAACATGTGACGGAAGATGACTTCTTCCTCGAACTAAGGACGTTGTAAGTGCAAATAGCTTGTAGTCGTAATAAAAAATAAATAAAAGGCATTTCAAGAAACACCTCCACAATTTTTTTCGCCTTGTAATAATACAAATAATCATCACATTTTTATTCCATTTTTTATTAGCTTATTATGTACAAATTGAAAATATGTGTAAATTAGACGTAACTTCGTGATGTTTTTCATCGAGAAAATTTTAATGTTTCGTGTTTCTCTTCTACAACAAAAGTTTGAAAATATCATAATCGTAATGTCGTAATATTTTTATTTTATACCAAGTCTTATTTACCAATTTCGTGAAAAATCAAAATGAAGATAGGCAATTTTGGTATATATCCCCTCTTAAGAATATCTTTAGTAAATACGAGACTTCTCAACAAAATCTGCGTAAGCATACGCTTACGCAGATTTTGGCAAGCAGCACCCCTCTTGCATACGCAAGAGGGGTGCTGCTTGTGGTGTCTGATCGACTTGCTGAGCGTGGTTATGTTATCGTCATTAGTAACTGTTTATTACTTTTACTGCGATGGACCTAGTTGACGAGTAACATTATTTTCTGACTTAGAGTAACAGCTGTATGAACATAATCCAGCATTGCACCGCCCTTTATGCCTGGAGGCTTTTATTTAGGTACCTATTCTGTTCTGATTCCATTTTATGTCTGCTTGAGTCCGATAGCATCTGATCGCATGTCATACTATCTTTAATCTTAAGTTATGAAATGAAATGATTATTTATTTAAGTAGATAATTGTTATGACCATAAGACACCGTCAATATTTTAAAACTACATGGCGCCGGCATTTCCTAGCTACCTGACTATGTCATGTCATGCTATTTTATGCCGCGTTGTGTCATCTCATGTCATCTTATACTTTGGTCATGTTTTTGGTAACCTTTTTCTTGTCAAAAGCTACTATGAAAATTACTTTTCGCAATTCAATCTATTTTGAATACCATTTAATAATGCGTACTTGTACACTCTTTATTCATTTTATACAGGCTGTTAGGGTAAACACCGTTATCCTTGAAACCAGTGGTTTGGTTTAACACAAAAAACATAAAATCAATGAAAAAAAAAACCCTCTTTGCGAGCATTATCTACTGCTTCGCAGAAGGAGGTGACGGCTAACCATTCACTCTCGCTCCGTACCATGGCCTGCACCAGGGCCGGACGCGAGAGATCGCCGCCGCCGATCGCCTCCACGAGGACACAGCGGTGCTCCGCCCAAGCCGGGCAGACCGCCACCGTATGCTCCACCGTGTCCTCAGGGCGATCTTCGCAGTGGAAGCACCCGGGCGTTTCCTCCCGCCTTATGCGAAACAGGAACCTCCCGAAACAACCGTGTCCGGTGAGGACCTACGTCAGGCGGAAGGTGAGGACGCCATGCCGCCTCTCAAGCCACTCCTCAAAGAGGGGACTTACCGCCGCTATCGTGGCGTGCCCAAACTACCCATGGTTTAACTGACAACGGTGTTTACCCTTACATCCTGTATACGGTAATTTCACAGCTGATTTAGAATAACATAAATATTAATATCTATCATGTGTGCGTGCCTGTATCTGTACAAGTGGGTGACTGGAAATGTGTGTGATGATGCGTGTACCATTATGAAATGGCTAAAATGTTACTACTGAGTTCGCTGAGTATCTGACGTTTTATCAAAGATTAACTTAATCACTTTTTTAAGTCTATTCCGTGTGGAATTATAGAGGTCCGTTGTTCGGAATTTATCGTTATATAAAACAGAAAATAGACCCAAGAATCTTAACATCTTTAGGTAATTAGTGGAGGCCGAAGGTACTGATAACGAAGTGGTACATCTTTGTACGTCTGAGTGGGACCTACTCGTATTCACAAAAACAAGAATAAGTTACATAATTAGGTATGCGATATCAAATGGCTACAATAATAGTGTGAAATAAGTGGTTAACATTTTTAAACTTCACTGTCGCTATTCGCAAAAAGAAGAGTGGCTAGTAACGTTATTAGGTGCGTTCTATATGGCATCAATAATAATAGACTGAAATAAGCGACTAAATAGTTTTCATTTTCAAACTGCAGAGTCAGTTTTCACAAAAATGAGAGTACCTAGTAACGTTATTAACACTCTTATTTACGCACTCTCATCAATCTGTATCAAAAAGCGACGATGAAGGTCTTGAAATTAAAACTTCTTTTCGCATATTTCTCTGTATTTTTGATGCTATTCGATAACACGCACCTAATAACGTTACTTAGCACTCTTATTTTATTAAAAGAGACTATCAGGATTTGTAAATGAAAACTTGTTATCCCCTTATTTCACTCTATTTTATATGCACGTTGTAAAGCATAAAATGGTTGTTTTTTTTTATTGGGCTTAGGTGAGATGTTTCAAGAGACTCGGTATTTTCTCATGTGGCACGTATTAAAAATACCTTTCTATTAGCAGTCTTTTGGGCTAAGTTATCCAAATAAAATTCCACTTATTATTATAGGGAAGCCAAGTAAATTAACGTGATTCCAATCTGATTGAGAAAATCTTACCAATAGAATTAATGATAATGAATTAATAACATAGTATCGCCACCAATATTCTAATCGCTTGATAGTATGCCCAGCGTGAACGTAAATCTTGCTTGTCTATGTGTACTCTATGTAGAACAGTGGACACTTACCAAACAAACTAGTTGAAGAAAACTTAGTGTCTGCTTGTGATTCACAAACTTGGCCAGTCAAGTCCAGCTAGATTGGTAATTTATGCTTTGTTACCTCCACAACACTTCGGATAGAAATCTAGGTTCAATTCTAACTTAATGTAGATTGTAACGTTTCGTTACGACTGAATTTGTGCTGAATGAAGAATTGAATCGAGACTACCTTCTTTCTAGTGTTCCTTAAATAGAGCCTTGATGGAAAAACTACGTAGCCTACGTTAGTCATATTCACTATTAACCTAATTCAAGGGGCCAAAAAGTGAATTATTTGCCAGACAACACGCAACTCTAGCGTTAATTTAAGATAAGCTTGAAAGATAAATTATTTGTCTTGAAATTTATAATGATAAATAGTAAGCCAGGTCTAAATATGTAAAGTCAGGACGAAAAGTATACCCGTCCACATGCTATTCTTTTGTAAGGGCGAGGTGTGCGGGCGCTAAGTAGGGCTGACAGAACAGATGATTTTTTGTAATTTTTTCAGCAAACTTTACAACTTTTTAACTTCGCAGGTTTTACCAACTTTAAGTAGAGTTATTTATTTACGCTACGAGAGAGTCTTTGTTATGTTTTCTCAAATTCTCAGTCCTTAAAAGGGAGGAAAAAATTGTTTTCTTAAGTTTGGTGTCTCTGCTTTAATAAGATCTACAAAAATTTCTCAACTTATTTCTTTAAGAATGTATTTTAATGCTCTCTAACAAGTGCTATAACGATGGAAGGCAAAATTATCGTGACTTGATTTTCGAGCATGAATTGATGCTCATGTGTGTGCATGAATAGCCTTATGCACCTCACACAAGCGCAATGGTAACAAAAATTAAATTTTTATGGCGCAATCTAGTCAGCAAAGGACATAAAGCTATTCTACAAAGCATTAAAACAATTCCCAACAATAAAAAAACCGAATAAAACCGACTATAAAGCAAGCAACCCTAGGCGAGAGGGCAAGAAATGTAAGCGCTACTCATTAAGAATTAATTCCGACGATAAATCCGAGGATGCCAAGGTCGCCGCCCCTACCCTCGGATAAGCTGCTCATCTGCATACCGGCTGAAGGCTGCGCATGAAAGTTTTTTGGCAGCCAGCTTACTTTTGATGGAGAAATTGTCGCTTCTTTAGATAACTTGGAGAAAGGTAAGATACTGAGAGTGAGCAGTGTTTACACGTGGCTAATGCAGTGGCGGACACTGGTGAGTTCTTGAAGTTGTCTAAGTAATACATAATAAATCCGCAGTAAAATAGACCTATTTTAACAGAGATAAAAATATTCTATGCTTTATTTAGCAGTGAGGTTATGTTATGTTAAAATATTCTTATAATGGACTTATATTGTTTAGGCAAAGTTGTGGCTTGAACTTTTAGCGAAGAAGTCTAACAAAGAAACCACACAAATCAAACTGGTTGCCGCAAACAAATCAAATTAGTAGAGGCATATGAACTTAAAATTAATTATATTTTTTATTGACTTTCCTCTCACTTTGTGCTAAAGCCGTATAGAGGGCAGCCGGCGTGTCAATAGCACAAGATTATCCACATTAATACATTATTAGGAATCTGTAAAAAAAAATGCACGGAACCACTTGACGGTGCAACTTTTCATAATTATGTTGACATTCTCCTATTTATTTCTAAGAAACAAATTACCAAGAAGTTTGTCTTATACTTTACTAAGGATTTATCTGACCCTGAGTCTACTTTTGATGAATTACGTTATTAAAATATTCAAGTTCATCTTGTCAATTCCCTTTGCGTACGAAAAGAGAGGAACGAAGGAGCTGCGACTTGTATACGAGTTGGAGGTCGTAGGTTCAAACCCAGACAGGGGCTTTACTGTGTGTAAATTATTTCATCATCACTACTCTCAAAACGGTGAAGGAAAACATGGTGAGGAAACCAGCATGTCCTAGGACCAAAAATTCGAAGACATGTGCAAATACCTACCTGCACTGGGCCCGCGTATTATATCTGAATAGTTATAACCTCAAATAAATAAATTTGTAGTCATAGTTCATAGTCTTCACGCCGGAGCGAGTTTTTACAATATTTGTATAAAAAAACCACTCAACACAATTCTTAGTTCACTCGAACACTAAAATCCAGAGTTTCTATTAATGTAAATGAGTCTTAACAGAGTACTAAGAAAGTGTTAAGTGTTTAATAGCAATCGGTTTGAAGGAACGCATTAGGCAATGTAAACAGTGTAATGAAAGCAAGCGTTTGGCGGCTCAGAGGCTAGAAACTATAAATAGTTAATCAATTATAAAATTAATTACAAAGCTATTGAGCTTTCTAAATAATTACTAAAAATATTATTAATAAATTACTAAAAATGGAATGGTTTAATAAGTAATTGTACTTAATAAACCATTCCATTTTTAGTAATTTAGGTGCCTATGGTTTAACAAGGTAAAATGTAATACTTTTAACATATTTTATATTGAAATTATGAGTTTAATATTCTCATTGAATTATAAATTAATTTAGGGCTTATTTCACCAATTAAACTGAACTTAATCAGTAGGTACCTTCGTAGGTACATCTAAATAGCGTTCAACATGTGTCAGAGTGAATATTCCCCAACAATTTTGACACTTATAGCTCTTAAACGCGATCTAAATGTCCTGACATTTTAGACAAAACTCATTTCTCTTAGCGTTCACGCCAAACGCTACGCCAAAATGTATGTGAATGACATTACCTGCGAAAAGGTTACGTCGTGTCCTTTCCGCAGGTTATGTAATTCCCATACATTTTGGCGTAGCGTTTGGCGTGACCGCTAACAGAAATGTGTTTAGTATAGGGGGCCAGATCACGTTCAGTTTCATTGGTGAATTTCGCCCTTAGTGTTCAATGATTTACATGAAAACGAGAGTTTATATTTAATTAAAGTAAATATTATTTAATTTATAAGTTTTCTTTTCAATTCATGGTTTCTTTTCCTACAAGTTATTGAATTAAACGTCATGTCTATAACAAGAATAATATTATCATCTCTCATCTCAACTAAACTGAACTGATATTTAAGGAGTTAACGGCTAATCATCATTCTCCTGGCCTTATTCCAATTTATTTGGGGTCAAAATATATTTTTCGTCCACCCAGGGTAGTCACCCCACACAGTCCATCCTTCGTTTCTATGCTCTCTCCACATTCTTATAGCCATCAACATTAATGCTAAAAACTTTCCTCAAGACATTATCCTCATTCCTCCGTGTCACATGCCCATACCATGACAACCGATTTCCACACAACTTTTCAATTACCGGTACCACTTTTTGTGTATACAAATGTATATATATATGTACCTACTCATTTCTTATTCTATCCATTCGTGTTTTATTCATTCATTATACATCAATCTTAACATTCTCACATCAGCTGCATACAATTGCCTTTCATTCATCCCTTTTGTGGCCCAACTTTCTGACCCATACAAGACAGCAGATATAACCAGGGTTATATATATATATATATCTTCTCCTTATGTTTAAGGGGAATGCGTTAGTCGCAGTTTGTTCCCGTGACCTGCCGCCATTTCATCAAACTAGTGTTAATTATCTGCTTAACCGACTGATCTACTTCACCATCGCTTCGAACGAGTGAACCGAGATAGCTACCGAAAGTCAGAGCAGACTGGAAGAAGCGCGCCATCAAGCACTTTGGCTCCAGAACTGGTGAGACCGCTGAAATCGCAGAAAATATATTCAGTTTTGGTTCTGCTGATAATCAAGCCAACATTTTCCATCTTCTGTGGCCAGTTTTCCAATCTGCTTTGTATTCCAGAAACATCTTCACTGACAAAAACCATGTCATCGACAAACCACATACCTGATGCATGCAGTTTGCCGATGACATTGTTGGTGCATCTTCATGCATGTCAGACGTCAGAGAGTTAAGTTAAGGTAAGAACATAAAACCGATCCCTGGTGCAAGCCTCCAGCCACATTAAACTCGTCAGTATTGTCAGCAGCCGACCGGACGTAGGGAAGAGATTGACTGTACGCAAGCCGTAGTGCGTAGTACGTAGTGGCAAGCCAGTGCTGGCGGAAAATACTGGTGGCCAATACTGGCGGCAAGTACTGGTGTTGGCAAGTACTGGCGGCAAGTACTGGCGGCAATTACTGGTTGGCAAATACTGGCGGCAAGTACTAGTAGCAAGCCAGTGCTGGCGGCAAATACTGGTGGCCAGTACTGGCGGCAAGTACTGGTGGTGGCAAGTACTGGCGGCAAGTTCTGGCTGCAATTAATTGTTGGTAAATACTGGCGGCAAGTACTGGTGGCAAGTACTGGCGGCAAGTACTGGTGGCAAGTACTGGCGGCAAATACTGGTGGCCAATACTGGCTGCCAGTAATGGCGGCAAGTACTTGCGTGCGAATTAAATCTACACACTTCCCGGACAAACCTTTCTCTTTCAAGGCCCACTACAACACATTCCGAGGCACCCTATCATACGCTTTCTCCAGATCAATGAACACCATGCAAGTCCTTGTGTGCACGTCTGAACTTCTCGCACAATCTCGGCGTAGTGCACTCTCCTCTCGCAGTCATTTCTCAATTACTTTCTTACAGATCTTCATACTATTTGGGACAGCAAGCGTTTATCAGCTAATGTGTTATTTATTTTAAATACATCAATGGAGAGAATAGAATGTTAAAGTTTTATTGGTAGGGAACGTATAAATTATTGTTTTAGATATCAAGTAAGAAATACATCATGGAATTCATGTTGTTTTTCTTAAGAAGGCATATAAACAAATAATCTTAAGTGAAATAGATTACTGGTTAGGTACATAAAGATCAAAATTTACTACAGTAAAATCAACTGATTGATTTATAATTACAATCTAAAAAGGTTTAAAACTGGACACCCTCTTTTAAAACTTTAAACAAACCACTCTATAAACAAATGCGTATGACAGAGGGTACCTTAATTGTTCTTATAAAGAAAAAAAAACTGAACAAGAATTGAATCTTCAAATAATCAGACAAAATTAAATCTAAATGCGGTTGACTCAAAAGATATCAATTGAAGATGATTATTTTTCTTTCGACAGACAAATTAATGTAAACGTAAAACATTGCCCTTTTATTTAAAATGTTTTTTTTATTGATTTATTTAGTGGTATTCAATCTTTATTACGCCTCATTGGTTAGCAACTTAATAAATTTCTAGCTGATTTTGTTTTAAGTAATTCAGTGAAGGTTATAAGCAATCTAAGGTCGTCAGGGTTTTAATTTTTAACCGTTTCGTGCAGACCGTGAATCGTAGGCAAACTTTACTGTAGTTAAAAGTGGTGCCTATAAGCCACGCTACGTTAGGCTTTTACTCCCCTCTTTCCATCGAATTTTTTTAGGTATCTTATCTTTATTCTATGGTACCCATAACATTAAAGGACACCTATCAGCTGTTGCATTTGTAAAGAGATTAAGTACTCCCGGAAAATAGCAGAGTTCTTTGCTACATCGTTTACTAAAAGTATATATTTTAAAAAACTCGCACAGGTCTAAGCTAATATATTTTGCTTGTATTTTATTAGAGACATCATGTCAGAATCCAAACACCACAAAAAAACTTTTACTGAAATCAAAGCGGGCGTTGAGTGACAAACGACTTGTGCACGGAACGGTGCGGCACAGTGCAGCCCAGCACGATAATTTTGGTGCGGTTGACGCACAAACAGAAACGTGAACAAACAAAGTGCTAATCCCCCCAGTGGGTTCCCGCATTGTCGTTGCGGGGGGGCTCAGTAGCCGTGGTCCGCTCCCACGGTGAAGCGAAGAGGAACCCAAAGGTGGGGCCGCTCGTCAGGGCTTTGGTCTCCAAGCCGACGACGTAGCGGCCAAAAAGTAGGTTGCGGTGAGGTGCACCGCAACTGAGGCGGGCCGCGATGTCGAATGGGAGGCATCGCGGCTGAGGGTTACAGGCTGCGGCGGAGGAGGAGTGCCGGTACTTTTGAGTAGCGCTCTTCCCTTCCGTGGCCTGGACGGGGCCGCCACCGTTTGATGGCGGACGCGGTGGGGCCGCAGGGGAAGAGGAGTGTCGGTATAGCGTTGGCCGCTCTCCCTATCCCCTGCGGCCGAGAAGTGGTAGGCGGCGGGGCCACTGCGCTGACCCGTCGCAGGGGGCCAAGGGAGCCAAGGGTGCCTGGGTAGTCTGGGGCCCTTGTGCTACTTGGTTCCTGGGGTGGTCACGGCGTGCCATGTGTCCTGGTGCGCCGGACTGGTGGGGTCCGCAAGGGCCGATGCCTGCCAGGGGTGCGGGTTGTTCGAAAGAGATACCGTCGCCCCTGGCACACAGGCAACTGAGGGATCACGGGTGGGTTTTAGTCAGTAAAAGTCTGACACGCCCTCCTGCTCCACCCAGAGCGGGAGAAGTCATTTGATGATTTCCCACCCTGAAAAAAAAAAAAAAAAAAAAAAAAAAAAAAAAAAAAAAAAAAAAAAACAAAGTGCTAATCGCAGTAGAGACTTGTGTTGGACTGTTCCGACAACACTCGATGGACCAATATCGATAAAAGAATTAATGTATCGATTTTTGGTTGTTTGAACATTAACATGACAAGCAATGTTACGAGTTTAAAAGTTCCTTGACAAACAGTTTGTGTTCGAGAAGTTTTATCCGGAAAGCCTTCTGTCAACATCCGCTTTAATAAAGGAACGTCCCCAAAAGTTGCTAATGAGTGGATCATAATCTTCATCTTTTTCTGGATCAATACAAAAACGAATGCCATTTGACCTTTGAAACTTTGTAAGAGCCAACCTTTTACATGAAATTGAGAGCAGCTCTAACACGCCCACACAAAACGGAATTTCAGTTATTTTCGAGTAACAAAATCTCTTAAAATCCATCACTCGAACACCCTTCACACATTATCGGACATCACACCATCAAACCCCCAAATTGCGCTCCACAATGACCGTAATATCCCTCCAGCAGACAATGAATCAGGGGCTGCACGCACCGCCGTGACACGCCGTGATCAATACCGCTAGGAAATGGGAGATTCATCCCGGTTGACGGCCGGCGCGCCCGGCACCCGGCCCGGCCGATCCGATCCGTTACACTCCCAATCGTCTTTAACGAACATTTGAATTTAGAGTGGGGATTTAATTTTCGACGTTTTGGTGATTAGGTACGTGGGGGACGGAGTGAATAGGTAGATAATTCGAGTTCAGTACACCGCTTCCTGAAATACCTGTAGAATAGCTGGATTTACTTATATTCCCTCTCACAAATTTAAAGGAGCGTGAATTCTCATGTCCGTTGCGAGTAAATGAAATAGCCTCGCAAACCCTAAGCTCTCCGAAATTCACGAGTCAGCCCGAGATTTTAGCTGTCTGAGAAATTCACTAAGAAAACTTGAGGGACGAACAAGTGTCAAATAGATAGTTGATATTCCTCAGACTTTTAAAGAATAATGGATAGAATATCTTTGGAATTAAACAGCATTGAAAACAATGATAGATCATGTAATCAGTTTATCGACGTCCCTTACGGGATTCAGACGGCATCGGCTGAACAGTGAGCCATTAGTCTTAAGCGCATTAAGTGCAGATCGTGACACTATTGAATCACTAGGCTTCGGACTGATGACTTGAATGTTAGCTGCATTCTCTGTAGGTATCAGAGATTTGCAAGCTAGAGGGAGTTGACATTAGCTTTTATAACTTTGACGTCATATTACTGAGGTACACAAATCCTTCTTACAAAGAAATCCTTTAATAAAACGACCCATTCAGGTTGAATTTCATAATCAAGCTTTACAGTTCTGGCTACCCTCTAGAGTTCTGCCTACCCTTTCAAATACGATACGTTCTGTTTACTATGCCTTACTTAGCTGTCTCATCATGTTTTATATTCATTACCTGTCTCATCACCTGCCGAGCCGTTTCCGAACTATCTTGGGGTCGGGTTCCAGTCTAACTAGATGCAGTTGAATACCAGTATCTTACATGGACCGACTGCCATCTGACCTCCACAACCCAGTTACTGGGTAACACGATACCCCTTAGTAAAACTTTCGGGTTGACAGACTTGATCGGGTTCTGACGACCCGTAACGACTGTCTAAGATCCCCGAATGTTAGCCGGAACCAACGGCTTAACGTGCTTTCTGAGGCATGGAGGGGTCTTGGTATGTAAAGATGGTCACCCATCTACGCACCCACCGCGTCAAGTGTAGTTTAACCTGATCGATCGACCCGTGCGGCTCTTATTACTTAGCCACAAGCCTCTCATTGCGTTGTCTATCCAATCAAATACCATATTAATTAATTAGTAATTACACCAGCTGCCCCTGATTGATCGGCACAACACTAACACAAGAACAATGGTTGTGTCTAGTACCTAGTACACAGTAGTACAAGGTCGTAATCAGTTCAATTAGTTAACACGACAAAGATATTGAGAGGATAATGCGCTCTTGTGAACATAGACAGGTACAGGATAGCAACGTGTATGGCTTTTGGAGATAGGGTATTAACAGAATTGTTTAGTAAATAAATAAAAAACACATCGAAACAAAACTATGCTTTCTGAGTTATTTAAAGACTTATGTGACCATAACAGAGCAGTAGTGACCCAGTGGTAACGGTCGCGACTTACTAATTGTAGGTTGTAGGTTCGAACCCAGACAGGCGCTTTACTTCGTGTAAATTATTTCATCACCACTGCTCTCAAAACGGTGAAGGAAAATATCTTGTCGAAACCGGCATGTCCTAGAAAAAATAATACGAAGACATGTGACATCTACCAACCGGCACGCCACGCGGCGTGATGGGTGGTGGCCCACTCCCTCTCACAGAGAGCTGGCCTGTGTCCCAGCTGTGGGAACATTATAGGCTGATTATGCTTATGCTCGTGGCGTGTTACATACATGTGCGGGTCGAGGCCGAACTATGGCGACCTCAACCATTGTAATCACGACTAATGAAAGAAAGACATCTTGTGGAAACCGACATATTATTCTGAAATCAGCAATTCGCACTGTCTAAGCATGGCGATCAATGCTTATTCTCTTTGTGAAGACGGCTTTGCCCTGCAGTGGATTAAATATACATAGATTGATATTTCAATAATTTCTTATGACACTGCTTTTTAACCGACTTGAAAAAGAAGGAGGTCAACAATTCGTTTTTTTTTATCTATGTTCGGGCATAACTCCGTCATGTATAGACAGACGGATTTGCAAAATTCTTTTTTTGTTCGAAAGGGGTTCATTTCGAAATGGCTCAATTTAAATTTCATATAGATCTGATTATGCGTTTCGGAGACAGACAACGGAACTCTTCAAAAAATGACAGCAAATGAACCGAGATTGCTGCTATCGCATAAATATGGATTGTTTTGTCCCCAAGGATGATGAAATTTTGAATTGGTGTGGGGTAGGTACTATAACTAAAAAGTGAAAAATAAAAACTTTTCCAGCCGACTTCCGGAAAACACACAAAGTGAAAAATTACTTTAATTTCTGAAGACTGTGACAAAAAAATTAAATACATATCCAAAGTCACCAACTTCCGAAATTAAAGTTATTTTTTACTTTATAGTGTTTTACCGGAAGTCCGTTGTTTTTGTTTTTGGAAAAAGATTTTTTGAGTGAAAGAATGTAATATGTTTTTACTTTTATCTCACGACGATTTCGGCTCATGAAACCTATTCCATCTCTATGTTAACTATACCACTACCATACCCCACCTTAGCTTAAATACCAGAAATAAGTACCTTAATGTACTTAAATCAGCTCATTCTGCGTACAACGTCAACCTACTCAGTTTTGTTTTACCGTAAACCGTACGCACACAGCCAAAGATCCCACTTTACAATTTGCAATACAATAAGAAGTTACACGCAGCCATTATAACTTCAAACGGCACTATTAGTCCCACAGGTGGGCAAATCTCGAAAGTCGTTTACGGCATCGTTATGATTTTAGTAGGGCGAAGTAATTACCCCACATATTGCGTCGCTGCGACGTGAGCCGCGTACCAGTGTACGGCAACCCTAACTCGTTAAGTCATAGATGCGACGGTAATAATTATTTTAAAAATATCTATGATATTTAATAACTCTCTTGTAATTATAAAAAGATAGATTGATGTACGTATGTCAACCGTAAAAGTTTTACCTTAGAGGGTGGCCGTTTCTGGTTTCTCCGATTTTAGCAAAGCGGAGACTTCTAATAAAGGCTATTTCCGTTCTAGGTACTCGAATAGCGTATTTTAAAAGGAAAAAATAATTTTCTTTTAAAATGCATGTTTGAGGATTTGCTTCATGCCTCGTATTGTTTATTCAATACAACATACATTAGTTAGCTCTATTTAATAAGTACCAATGCGTTCATTTCCGTTCAATCCGTAGATTGATTGAATGAATGAAAGAAAGAAAAAACTTTTACCAAAAAAAAACCACGACAACAAAGTTTTTAATTTTCACTTTTTGGGGTCAAAACAATGCATATTTATGCGATAACAGCAATTGCGGTTGATTTGCTGTCATTTTTTGAAGAGTTCCGTTGTCTGTCTTCGAAACGCATCATCAGATCTATATGAAATTTAATAAACCCCTTTGAATAAAAAAAGAATTTTGCAAATCCGTCTTCACAGGAAAAGTTTTTATCCAGTGTGCAAACTGTAACCATGAATTCAGCGTATCATTCTAGACCCCCAACGCAGAAATTTTTCGTCGGTTATACAAAAGTTGGCGTGTCCGAACATACATAAAATAAATATATATACATGTCGAATCGATAACCTCCTTCTGTTTGAAATCGGTTAAAAAATAGATTTATTTGTCACAGAAATACGTGCATAAAAAATATAAGATCACATAAAAACATGAAAACAAAACAGAAAACAGAACATAAAAGATCGGCAGCTGCACGCCGTGACTTTAACTAGAAGGCTTCCACTCAGCATGATGCTGTGCTATGGAACCCACAGCACAGCGCTGATTTTCAGTGGTCACCCGAAAACGACGTACGAAAATCAAGTCTGCCAAGTGAGATTTCTGTTTTTCCCGCATAACACCACTCAACGCCACCTTCGCTATGGGTACTTCATTCAGTAACAAGTCAGTAAATGAATGAATCCACATCCAATCACTTCCTACGAGTAATGGTGATGGCGCAGAGCTCAGCCACCGACACACACAACATCAATCGCAGATCAACCAAAATGAATTCCCCGAACACAAAAAACATGCGACAAACAGCGTTGGAACACAATTTATCACAATATATCAGCACAAAGAGAGTTCACGTCGCTCGGAGCGGATCTGAGCGAGCAATCACGAATTTTAATTAAATTATGTTTATTTTACTCCAACTCTAGGCCAGTCAACAAAACAGTTTGGTATGCAGGCAAGTAATAGTCTTATTCTATTGATAACTGCCTGCCTGAAATTGTTCCACATAAGAAACGTCATTTGAAAACCTCTTTATTATATTCATTCAAATTAGTGGCGTAGATTTCAGAAGAGAATCAATCTATGTCAAGTTGACACAGCATGGCTAAAAACCTGTTACAGCTAGCTGTCAGCATACTTATCCGTTTTGTTGACTATACGTAGCTAAGTAGTCCCCAGTTCTTTCAGAAAAGTTAAATTGGAATAACATTCGTCAAAGAATAACGGAATGTGTTTAAAAGTTAACGCAGCTAGCAGTAGACGTGCGCAGGCTTAATTACGAGAAGTTGTTTTTTGTTTTAAATGCGTTGTTTACTGATTTCTTTCCGGCAGGTTTTAATTGTGAATATTTGAGTTATTAAGTATGCTTCTATAAACCGTAAAATTCATAAGCTTTCTAAGACATCTTTGTTATATGCCTTAATCACTGAACACATAACACAAAACTGCCGAAGTATCTTTTCTCCGAGTTCAAACTTGTCTTGAACCCCACCAAACTCTACAAAACCTTTTTACTCAATCAGTGCACTTAAAAGTACTAGGGCTTCATCAAATCATGCAACAATATCGAGCTCAGATCGGAGGCATGCAGGCATATTGCCAAGTATGCAGCTGTGTGCAGTCGGGTACCTTGGAGCCGATGCAGCGATGCTGGCAGCATTCTCGACGACCTCTTGAAGTCTCCTGCATTCCTGAGCATACAGCGTCAATATTTTGCGAGCCACGTAACAGCTAAGCATGCCTGTGAATGTGAGCTACCCCAACAGATTACACCGACGAATGAGTTAAGAAAGCGGTTCCTTAACGATGCCATTTCAACATCTAATTAGCCTTAAGTTATACGGGTTTTTCAATGACCAGCACAAAACTTACGGATATTTGGATTTTCATAGTCATCACTGGACACAGACTTGTATAATCGTAGTTTGACGCTGCAGTTCATACAACATTCGGCACCATTCAGTTCCAAATAATATTTACAAGTGTTACTAATATAATATGTGAATGATTGGCAATGGGCAGGCTAGCAGTGTATGTAGTAACGAACACCTCAACATATTAGATTCCTGTATGTAACGCTGATGGGATGAAAAAGCCAAGTCGAAATAGAAATTACAATCCCATCTTGACTACTCTGCTGTGACCCTCCAGGTTAAACTCACTATCGTATTACCGCTCCTTAAAAACTAACAAAAGTCGGTACGTGATCTAATTAAAAATTTCCCTTGCCAGTCCACAAAGTAACCTTTTTAGCTGAAAAGAAAACTCGTAGACACGAAGATAACAGAAAAGTTGTAGCGTGGCGGCTCCGCCCTCGGTAAATGGTAAGTGCTGGGTAGACAAGCCAGAGCCGGCGGTATCGCCCATCGCGCTCCGCGGCCCACGCCCCTGATACCGTGATACCAGCCTTTATTGTTTAGCGTTTGTTTGCAGCCGAGCCAACGTTGAAAGCGTTACTCTTTTAATTTAGATTTCCTTGCTCGATGCTCGTTAATCAGCTTGTAAAAGCTAAGTTTTAGAATGAGGTGTCGGAGCTTATGCCCGGTGCTGTTAGCAAAGTTTTTTCTTTATTTATTACTTTGTACCTTGAGATGGCGTAAAAGTTTTTGTTTTTGGCATGAGAATAATTTGTGATAATTGATAATTCTGGACTCTTATTGCAGGAATATTCCTGCAATAAGAGCATATGCTCGCATACATTGTTTTCTCTTTAGTTTGTTATGACGTATTATTACGGCTGTGTTTTTTTTTGGCTTTTTTTTTACATTATTGTAGTCGATACAGCTACACTGCACACATTTTCAATTCGCTCATTTGTTATATTCATAATAATAAATGCTTTCCCAAGTAATAAAGTCTTTTATAGGCAATCTTCACATCACAAACATCCACTTAAAGGCAAAGCATTTTCTCTTCATCTCGCATCAAAAGTGCTTCTCCATGCATTTCGTTCATACTTCAACAGCATACACTTAACATAAAAGAGCTTTCGAGAAACGTTGCTGGAAAGTAAACGTTAAAAATAATGAATTTTGGCAAAAATGCATCCGAAATATATGGGACACGTAGATGATGTACCGCTGCCTTTAGAGACGAGGACGGCGTGGGAACTTGGCTGCTATTGGGGGATTACATTATGCATGGTCGTCCTACTTCGCTATGACTATGGTGAATGTTGAAATCGTGTTTGGTAACTATGATATTTAAAGTATTGATGAAGAATTAAACTTTTTTTTTTTCTAAATGTATTTAAGTGATAAAGCAGTTTATGTGGACACATACGCTGTTATAGACAATATTTCAATTATTTTTGGAAAATTAGTACTAGACTACATAGACATTAGACGAAAAGAATGGGATTGTATGGTAAATTGAATTGGCATACTAGTCTGTAGGGGAACGTCTGGTAATACTGCTACGAAATAAGATTCCTCGTAGCACTATGATGTAGAGGTTAGTGATACGAAGGAAAAGATCGTAGCATTCGTAGCGCTACGGATAGTGCTACGAATTAATTAATTCATTGTTTAATTCATAATTACGGACATACAGTTTCATGTGTTTATTATTTTAGCGTATGGCACTCGAGGTTGTAGCTGAAAATAACCATCAGGTTGTCACCTTATGTTGTCATCTGACATTATGCTGAGCCTTTTGGCATTACAATCATTGTTTCCTGCTTTTTATAGTTGTAAATATTTTTATCCATAATACCAAAAAAAATCGTCTTTCCTTTCTTTCTTCTTGTTTTCACATGTGTAGTAAGCGGGTATTTTTAGTGTTTGAGTCAAATTTTTAGAACTGCGTCGGAAAATTTATACAAGTCAATGAATAAACAAATCTCGTTTAATCAATGTCGAACATGATAGATAACTGTAAAAAAAATATATGCAAACACAATATATAATTAAACAAATTACCCGCAACATCTCCCGAAAAAGAATCATACATTTCTCGCGAATCAACTTTTAATATAAATTCAAAAGACTAATTGATACCTTAACTTCAATGGATTGTGCAGTAATATAAAGATAACTTTAAATAAAACTGTATCAATATTCAAACTCCCTGGGCATATTGAGCAATATAAATTATGAGGTAAACCATTGACAATAAAATAGAGATTAGTAAATAGTTTGTGTACTTCTAAAGTTATAGTAATGAGGACCCTCAAACAACAATAATTATACAGAATATTGTCTTGCTCCAGAATACGTCCCTTTTTAAAAGAGATGCGGTTCCTCATTTTCAGTTACAAAAGAAGCCTGGCTGCAATATGCAGTATCAGCCGTCTTCTTAGTAAACTCTTAGCGAGACAGTCAATTGTACCGCTCGAAAATTCTTTCCGCTTTGACGAACTAATGGGGCATATTATTTATGAGCCTGCCTTCTATCTTACAACCTTGTAAGACCTAGAAGACTAGTCTCCACGACCAGCGAATCCTAGAGTTGAGGCTAGTGACATTTGAATTTGTAATGTCTCTCTTGAACAATAAAGTTTAGTTTTTGTTAAGTAATGATGCCAATCTTCTTGGCGCCATTATTTTATGTCATCTGAAGCCACTGAAAGTCCTTCTCAATATCCAGAAACCAGCCTATGATGGTTTCTACACAGAAGACCCGACCACCGCTCATCACGCTTGTTCATTGCATTCTATTCAATCAAGTCCTCCCAGTTTTGCTCGCGATATTTTCCTTCGTAAATCTACTTATCTGACAGATATCGGTTCGATCTATGTTACAAGCGTTACTTAGCGGATTGGTTCCTATCTCACCAAGTTTACCTTTCGCTGAGAGCATGTTTATCTTGAGAATGTTTAGTAAGCTGCTCTTGTGAATAGTTGGCAACTTTGCCATAGTTGAGATGTATGTGTGAGGGGTTTGATTGACTGGAGAGTTTGATTTGTGGAAAGTATTTTGGTTAAAGAGAAATGGGCAGATGTAGGCTATTCCTTCTTTAAAGTTATTGGAGTCCCGTGAAATTAGAGGCAAGCCTGTTGCTTTTCACTGGCCTTATTGACAATTTGGTTTATGAGCAGGGACCTGATGGAACGTGATTAACAGACATGCACTTGCACCATGAAAGGAATTGCAGGCCATAGCTCAGAGGTGGAGAGCAGTGGTGGCGCAGCGGTAACGACTACGATTTACGAGTTGTTGGTCGTAGGTTCGAAACCAAACAGGCGTTTTACTTTGTGTAAATTATTTCATCACCACTGCTCTCAAAACGGTAAAGGAAAACATTGTGAGGAAACCGCGTGCCGGTTTAATCACGATGTTTCCTAGAAAAAAAAATCAACGACATGTGGCATTTACCAACCCGCACTGGGCCGACGTGCTGGATTACGGTCCCCTCCCTCACTCACCGAGAGGAGGCCCAGCAGTGGGAACATTATAGGCTGATTACGATGACGTCGCGGGTACAAATTCACTATAAGTGGGCCTCGTATTCTATGGTAACTCCTTCCTTTGCTAGGCCAGCTCAAACATAAAATCAGAATCGAAATCGAAAGCCATTTATTCAAACTAGGCCGAGATTCAGCTCTTTTTGAACCACTCGCTAGTGCTCTACCTGGGACGAAGAAGTGGCGCAACAAACTCCCATAACATACCATCACGCCTTGTTTCCCCGACAGGTTGGGCAAAGTTGTATCTATGGTATACACAAATTTCGCCAGTTATGTTTATTTTGCCAACACAAGGTCTAAGTAGTATTGACGTACGACCTGTTGTAGATAGCCATATTCCAACACCACATCACAACGTCTCACAGCAATGCTGTTTGGCGGCATAAATAGGTGTGGCATGATTATTTCCCCGAAAGATCAGTGCAGGGTGCCGTTGAGTGAATCAATAATGACGTATCACTGTTTGACACATAACTGCGTGGTACAGCAGCTCTTCACATAAGTACTCTCAGCTTGATTGATTCAGTTAGCATTAATATAACTAGTTATACATTTGTATGCGGTATAGATTGATCACACAAATTCAATGATTGTAATTAACGAGTACAGATTGTTTGTGAAGCACAGTAAGTTGTAGCAAGATTAGGTGTGCTACTATGCTCTAATTGCATGGTAACATTCCCTTGATATGAGGAGCAGCCTATTTTGACTGTACCTACGTGTTTTCAAATCTGATTCTTCCAAGGGTAAGTCTAGTTACATTTTGCATAATCTTAATTTATATTTTTAAATCAATACAAATAAATAAAATTGAAGTGTCTCCTAGTAATGACAAAATAACTTTTTACTAAATGCATATGAAAGTATATACGGTAGTATAGCCGAAAAATCATATTTTGTCCGTCTGTTTGTTCCAGTAAAAACTAGGAAACGGCTGGTCCTATTTTGACTGGACTTTTAATGGTAGTTAGCTGATGTTATAAGGAGTAACATAGGTTTGAATAATCCCGTAGGACATTTTTTGACATACATGCGGGCGAAGCCGCATACAGCTAGTAAACAATATTAGATATTTGGGAAGAATAAAGGCTTGATAAAAATATAACAAACTAGCTGACCCGTGCCCACTTCGTTGGGCGGTAAACATTTTTATATCACTCAATAAATTGCGACACCGTCGGGGTTCATACCTATCGTATTATCTCTTTAACCATTCGTCCAAATGATATGCAGTTAAAGGGAAAAGTCTTTTGTTTTAAACACTTGAGACGATTAATTTACTTATTTTGATAAGAATTCATAATTGTTCATAATATGACCAATAAACGTGACCTAAGGATTTTTTTTTAAATATGAAAATCGACTTTTAGTGACTTATATATAAAATTTAAACCTAATTATGCTGTCGCTGACTTTTTTGTAGGTATTATCAAGTTCTACAACTTTTCTCTAGAACTCAATCATACATCTCTCATCGTTAAGGCAGCATTCGTAAGAAACGTTTTCGTTCGACCGTTTTTTCTCCGACTTACTTTGCAAATCCAACTACCACGAAAAAGCCTTTTAATTTTTCGGGTTAATATATACCTTATGACATTCACAAATAACGTGACTTTCTATTGGTAAATGAACTGATTTTCAAAATCAGTTCTGTAGATCCCCCCTACAACCTCACAAACTCACAAACTGTACCTCTTCATAATATTATTATAGTATTATAATATTAGAGTATAGAAAAACGAACGTGTTTCTAACTGCCGCGTAGCTTTATCTTAGTTCTCACCTACGTAATGCAAAAAGATACAGAAGGCAAACTCTATACTGTGCACGGAAACTACAAAACGCCAAGTATGTAATAATAAACTAGCTGTTGCTAGCGACTTCGGCTACGACCCAGGATAAAAATTAGTTTTTGTCCTTACCTACATCATGGTCTATCTGTATGCCAAATATCATCCATATCTGTTCAGCCATTTTAGCGTGAAAGCATGTCAAACATACTTTCGCATTTATAACATTAGTTAGGATATTTTATCATCCACGCACAGCAAAATATTGTAGGTACGTAGGTACATGCAATGAAAACTGAACAAACTGGTACACTTTTAATTGCGAAATACAATATTTTGCTCAAGATGTAACTATAAAGAAAATGAATGTAAAAGGTACTTAGATTGTTACAGATTTATACCTCGATAGCATACTTCTATGCAGTCACGCCTTTCTACGAATGGATTCTCTGCCCCTTCTCTTATAGTGCTAGAAATCTTAACCCTGACCCAATGAGAGTTTCTCGCGAAGACCACAAGCACTGCCTAGCCACTAGACGTCGCGCCGTGAAGGTCGCGCCCGACCACAACACGAAAATAGGCACGAAGTCAAACAATAGACAGCGACTGAGAGTATTATCATAATGGAGATAAGTTTAGCTTTATCTATTACTAGCTTCTGACTAGTCTACTAATACAAATTAATAACATTGTAGTGTCTGAATGTAATGTCAAAATAACAGTTTTCTACTAAATGCTTATGATATTATATGCAGCAGGTACGTATAATAAAAAATAATATAAATTATGTGTCTGTCTGTTCCGGCTAATTTCAGAAACGGCTGGAATGATTTTAGTGAAATTTGGTATGGGGATACTTTCAACCCTGCGGAAAGATATAGGCTTATTTTTATCGACATACGACGCGGGCTAAGCTGCGGGTGAACGCTAGTTTAACATATTACACATAACACTTGGCCATAGTGTAGCTTTCCACGACACGAGTGAAACATTTATTTTAATTGGATCAGTACTTTAAAAGATTACCTTCTACAAACATAAACTAACAAGCTTATCTCTTTATAATATAAGTTTATATTCAATTATTGCAGCAAGCCACACTTCCCATTCGCCTGGGTGGTCTCGGCGTCCGCAAAATTTCAAGTATAAGTTTACCGGCCTTCCTCTCCTGTCCACAGTACAGATAAATTAACCAGGAATATTTTATCTTCCTCACTGGTTGATTTTGAAGTACCGTGTTTGACCGATGCTTTGAACGCTTGGAAAATGGCTTGTCCCAATACGGTTTTACCTGACAACCCATCCTCCCAGAGACGGTGGGACGTGCCGCTCTGCAGTATTATACGGAATACTCTGTTAAATACGTCACCTAATACTGTTGAGCGTGCCCGTCTGCTGGCTGTGGGAGAATGGGAGTCAGGCTTGTGGCTTCAGGCGCTCCCGTCATCTACCGTAGGCAGTATGATGGATGACTCATCGTTTCGGCTCGCTACGTGTCTCCGCTTGGGCGCACCTTGTGTTGCTCCGCATCGGTGTCACTGCGGTGAAGCTGTCGACAGTCTCGGGCACCATGGCCTGTCCTGCTGCAGGAGCGCAGGTCGCATAGCACGCCACGCCAGCATCAACGATATTATTCGTCGAGCCCTTGTCACCGCCGGCGTACCAGCTGTATTAGAACCAAACGGCTTGGTACGTGACGATGGGAAGAGACCAGACGGCATGACGTTATTGCCTTGGAAGGTGGGAAGACCTCTGGTGTGGGACGCAACATGTGTCGACACCCTTGCGCCATCCCATGTTCCTAGCACGGCGGGCTGTGCTGGCGCCGCTGCTGCTGTTGCTGAGACCCTCAAGCGGCGTAAATACTGTAACCTTATGGGTAACTACAGTTTTGAGCCGTTTGGGGTCGAAACGCTCGGGTCATGGGGCCCGAGTGCACGTCTCCTCTTTAAGGAAATTTCTCGCCGGCTGGTCGACACTTCACGTGACCAGAGGGCTGGGTCGTTCTTTGGCCAAAGAATTAGCATTGCCATTCAACGTGGCAATGCTGCCAGTCTTCTGGGCACGTTTCCTGATGACAGCGATGCGGAGGAATACTTCGACGCCTAAGTGTCCTTTTGTTTTTTGTATTTATTTTGTATATCGTAGTTTTAACTATCCAGAATAAACAATTGAACACAAAAAAAAAAATTATTCAGATTAATTTACAATTAGCTTTCGCTGAAATAAAATATCCCGATGAATCTAGATGTTCTGGAATCACAAGCGATAGCAAAATATGTATGTGAATCAGTGGCAGTGTATTCGTTGATATATATAGTCCAACGAGGTGAACGCCAGGTTGAGTTGACAGTTCAACAACATTCATTCCGTTATTTACATTGCTGAGCAGACAAATATTACGAACATATGAAACAATGGTTTAGGAACATCCTTCAAAATGAGTCAGATTCTGATTAGCAGTGTGCTATGCCACAGGACCCCACGTTACACATCTATTACATGGATCAATTCACTGTTACACTCGGCAGAAACATTTAACTGGGTTGGAAAGATTAAAAGGACCATTCGTAAGTAAACCTATATTGTAAACAATGTCTTAAAAGAAGATATATATATGAAAGATTTTTGATAGAAGTTACACAATGACTTCAGTATTAAAATTGACTTGACAAATAAATCCTTACTAGTATTATAAACGCGAAAGTTTGTAAGTATGGATGGATGGATGGATGTTTGTTACTCTTTCACGCAAAAACGGCTGAACGGATTTGGATGAAATTTGGCACACAGATAGATTATAACCTAGATTATCACATAGGATACCCGCTTTTTATCCCGGTGGTACATTCCCGCGGGATAATTTCCGACCTCCACGCGGGCGAAGCCGAGGGCGGAATCTAGTATATAATAAACATGTTTAGAGAACAAAACAAAACTGAATAGCATTGTAGTATTTTGTTTGCTGGTAATTGAGGCAGTGAACAGCAGGGGTGTTTGCCACGGGAAATTAAACTTCCGCTGTGTTTTCCTGAACACCTTCCATATTGAGAGCCGCACTTAATTATTACTGACAGACGCCTCATTTCAATTCGGTTTTGTTTTGAATTATAGCTTGTGTATTGAATTTGAGAGTTACGGGATATTGAAATCTTTGTGGAGGTAGAGCGTTGTTTGTTTTTAAGTTTGCTCCTTTCCTGACAGTGTTTGTGATGAGTGAAGGGGGAAACTAAGAGAATTAATCCCATCGCAGTGTGGGACTTAAGCTACTAAAGAGAAGAGAAATAATGTGAAAATAAACCCTGCTTTTTTTTGAGGTTCGGAAATCATCAAATAACTTCTTCTACTTCTTCTCTTCTAAAAGTCTGACACGCCCTCCTGCTCCACTCAGAGCGGGAGGGTGTGTCAGACTTTTACTGACTAAAACCCACCCGTGTTCCTTCAGTTGCCTGTGTGCCAGGGGCCACAGTATATCTTTCGAACAGCCCGCACCCTTGAACGACACGCTACTCATCAAAGCGGTTCCTGTCTCCCCACTCACAAATGTGTGAGTGGGGAGAAAGCCATGGTATAAGCAGGTCAGGATAATTTTCGGTCTCTGCGTCGCAGTTTTCGGCGCCAAATATATTTAAATCACCTGTTAGTATAACTTTCCTAAAAGAGCTTAGTGCTTGAAAAATCTGTTTTACGCTGTAGTTGCGCCAATTGTGATAACTAAGCAATTACTCAAACAGTCTTGTAGAGTAAATTCCTCGACTGTGACCTTTAAACATTCTTTGGCAAAAACTACCACACCATCATTTCGATTGCAGTTTATTGTACACCACAATACGAGATTTGCGCCTTTTAGGTTCGTCGACGGTGAGCCCTGACGAAGCGAGTTGGACTGTTTGCTTGAGCCTATCTAGGTCATGTTTGCCCCAGTGCTAATATGAGTCCAAAAAAAATTATGGCTACGGAGCTAAATGTATTAGGACGAACAAAGGTGTTGGACCACTTTTTGACCCGCTTCGTGCAGGACTCCTGAATCATCCGGTTCATTTCCATTAGGCAATCTGATAGGTCTCGGGCTTCGGTCATGGTTTTAAGGGAGGTATGGGTTTGGATTGCTTTCTGTTTTAGCGACTGGTAATGAACTGCCATTTGCGAAACTCCATGTCCAACTTTCCGGCTGAGATGCTTATTTTCAGCTTCTGATCAGTGTTTAGCTTTCCCCCAGAAGCAATGGCAACAACCTCATTTAGACACTGCTCAATGGACCCCATCCAGTTCTGAATCTCCGGAGTAGACACAACTTCAACTGTCTCATCTTGGTCCTGTTTGGTTGTTGGGGTGGTGTCCGTGCCGGTCTTGGTACCGGCGTCGGAGTCGGTGGAGGGCTACGTCGTATCATCGCGCTGCGATTAAAGGGGCTGCCTTCCTAATACAAGTAATAAGAATTGAATACCGTCAGTCCATTATTTTAACTTATCATTATAATATTATGTAATGATTTAACGCGTTATAAAACTGGGTCACTGATTGTGCAAGCGTTAATTTATTTACTTAAAATTGTGCATTGATGAGCACGCCTGTATGCATTGAATGCGAAACAAGGACTCAATGCCAAGAACGTGGCTTGGGGTTCCTGGTACACGGACACACGGGGCCGGATGGTGGAGGACTGGGCTCTGAAGGCAGGCCTGGTCGTCCTCAACTGGGGTACTATCCCCTTGTGTGTGCGGATGCGGGGTGATTAACTGGCGGACATTTCGTTCGACTGGCGCGTCATGGAGGGGGTGGAGACGTATTTCGACTACCGGTACAACCGGTTTGACGTTTTCGCTCCGCAAAAACCTCGAGCGCACCGGTCCGACAGGCTCCGTGTGGTCTGCGGTGGGCGCTTAAGCAGCTAGACCGGGAGCTCTTCCTGGAAGCTTCGATCGTGCAGGCCTGGGTATCACCACCGTACAGGCCTGCTGACATCAACGACGAGGCAGAGTGGTTCCGGGAGGCTATGTTCGAGGTATGTGACGGGCAATGCCCCGAGTCCAGTCAGGACGCACTTCACGCCAGGTGTACTGATGGTCGACGGAGCTCACAACTCTGCGCGAGGCGTGCGTTGCTGCGCAACACTGGTACACCAGGCACCACAGGCTCCGTATCCGCCCTCGGGATACGGAAACCATTCAGGCGGAGTACGAGGGGTACAGAGCGGCGAAGACCGCCCTCCGAGCGGAGATCCTGCGGGCCATGGGACTGGCCAGCGAGAAGTGGCTGGAGACTCTGAACAGAAACCCGCGGGGATGCCCCTACAAAACGGTTAGGGATAAAATCTGCCCATGGGCTCCCCCGCTCCAGCACGTGCAGGACGTGGTGAGCGCTTTGTTCCCATCGCGAGGGGAGAATACTCCCCCGACCATGGCTCTGCCTCCTGCAGGCCGGATGTGGACCACAACACCGACGACGACGACGATTCTCCAGAGGTGACCGAGGTAGAGTTGAGAGTGGCTGTATGTAGACTGAATTCTAAGAATACCGTCCCAGGACCCGACGGCTTATCTGGAAAAGCCCGGGTCCTGGCCTTGGAGGCTCTCGGGCCTCGACTAAGAGAGCTCCTAAGCGCATGCTTGGAGGAGGGCCGGTTCCCACTTCACTGGAAGACGGGGAAACTGGTCCAAACGGCACGAGGCGTTTGGACCTACGCGGGGTTCGTGTGGTCCATAGCCCTAATACGGGGCACTGGTGTGGGCGCCTTCATTGACGCGCCTACCAGCCCGCTGGTTGAACGCGTCCCATAGGGTCATGGCCATCCGGATGGCCCGGAGATACCACACGATCTACGGTGAGGAGGCGGACCTCCTTGCCGGATTGCCGCCATGGGATCTGGAGGTAAAGGTCCTCGTGCACACTTGGGAGTGGCACGAGGAGGTAAAACACCAAGGCGTAACTCTGCAGCCGCGAGAAATCGCAACACAGCAGACAGAGCTCCGGCAGGATATCATGGCGACATGGAGAATGCGATTGTCGCAACCCAGTGCTGGGCACGGCAGAATTGCGGCGGTAAGTCCCCTCTTTGGGGAGTGGATTGAGAGGCGCCACGGCGTCCTCAACTACCGCTTGACGCAAAAAATAAGGTCGTCACCGGACCTATGTTGGGGTTGGCTTCCAGTCTAATCTTTGTAGCAGTATTTGGAGCAACTGCCTATCTGACCCCCATAGGGTCTCTATATATAAAGGATGGTCACGAACCGACAGCGCAAAACGTAGCTAAACCTTCGTTCGACCCGTGGGGCTGTTTTTATTTAGACACGAGCGCTAACTGATGAAAAGGAGCGCTTTTTAATATTATAGTTTTCCAATATTAAATAGGTAAGTGTACTTAATTACCGAAGATGAAAACAACCAAAGGCAAATAATCAATTATTTTCAATGTTAATTAAACTTAAGTAATTATTCATTATTCAGATGTTGGCTGAGCTGATAACAAACAGATAAGTACCTGTCATTGATTATGTATATCTCAGCCAAATATTATTATTATTCAATAATGCCTCTGTTAAACTTAGCAATAATATTGATCTGTTCTACGTTACCGAGAAACCATTATGGACCAGTGACAGGTACAACGAATAATAGATGACTACTTAGAAATCAATGAATTTATTAGTTAAATAGAGTCCGACACTGAAAATGGATGAATATTTTCGGCCGAAAACGAAACCGAAATTAGGCCTACTAAGCATTTTCCCCCGAAAACCAGAAACGAATACGAAAAAAAAACTTTTGATTGGCACTAATCTACATGGTTCTCACATCTAATGATGATCTGACCAAAATAATGTCTAACCTTTAAAAGAGACCATTATTCTCAGAGTACCTAGTCAGATAGAAAACACGGACCTCATCGAGTTTTTTACACGGCTACGGGTATATTTTGATGTTGGAATGACAATGCATGGCTATTGGTAAACGTTAGTGCAATTATTTGTGAAATTTTATGAAAAACAAGATGGCGGCATGTGTTCCGATTTTGGGCACGCGCCGAGAGTGCAGCTATAAATATTATTGACGTGTAAAAGTGTCTATGGAAATAAACACCAATATCATTAATAAAAATAGTTCGGCGATCCTATAATGCTGCACCGACACGGAATAAATAGGGAAAAGGGCAGGAGGTTGAAGATGCTGATAAACTTGAAATCCACTAATATTTATTAATTATCATAGAAAATAGTTAATGCCACATTTGAGAAAGTAATTAATCACGTTGCTATAACGATTAACTTACTTATCAGATTTGTAACAATCTAACAACTAAAGACTTAACACCGTAATTATTCTTAATACCATCCCTAAAATAAAGCTTTTACGAAACTAAAAACAAACAACGTCCAACAATAGTAAAAGAAAGAAAAATAAAACAAAGCTAAAGAGGAAGTTGGAACAAATAAGTATTTCAATAAAGTTTTGCAGAAATAAAAAATAAAACTATTCGAAGCGTTAACTCGAAGCCGTATAATTAAGAACACTCTACTCGTCGGCCGTGAAAAAATAGATAAGTTTTAATTTTATATTAAGGTAAATGAGATTTTTCTCGAGTTAAGGCGCAGGACTAGAGGTCCTCTTCAGCGGGTGGGGCGCTGAGAACCTGAGGTTAGACATTACCATATCGCCTCGTCGCCAGGTCATTGAAATTCATAAAAAAAATAAACTGTAACATGTGTTTCGTTTGCCATGTCACGCCCTGGTGCCTATTTAATAAACGCGACAATGACAGGTGATAGGGACCATCCGACCATTTGATTTTTTTTATTTAATAAAGATTATCACTGACAAATTTGTCACGGTGGAAAATCTACAATTAAGTCGACTTGTCTGACAATTTGACATATTTTTTTTTAGTAAACAGTTTCTCTTGACAGGCGACAGGTGACTTTTTGTCCGGAAAACTTGTCAAATTTGTTTGATTAAACACTAACGGCCTTATTCATAAAAAGTTATCGAACATCTAAACAGTTGCTAATGTCTGGTTTCTCTTTGAAAACCAGACATTAGCAACTGTTTAGATGTTCGATAACTTTTTATGAATAAGGCCGTTAATTGTCATGACAGGTGGACATATTTGTCGAATTGTCAGAAATTTTCGACAGGCACTTCATCCAATGTCAAGGCAATTCGGCAGTTACATTAGTACGAATAATTAAAAAAATGGTGTTTTAGTCGTTGACGGATAGCACTTGTAGGGAAGATGAATATTTGGTGCAAACTGTACGACGACGCACATTTAAATCAAGAATAAACTTTTCTTTCAATTTAAGTGATAGAATATTCCTAGAACGATTTGGAGTGTCTAAAAGTACCGTCGAAACTAAAAGTGTTAATTTGACGCCTATTTCAAATAGCAAACAAAAACGAAGGTCAAGTCAAGAACAGACGTAAAATTTATATATATATATATATATTTAATATAACCCTCATGTTCTCTCATATGCATGCCTCGATATTGTATTGTGTCAAATATGTCAGAAAAAGTGACAAATTTGTCATTTACTATGACAATTAATTCAGCCATATTTCTTAGAGACTTGGCAGGTTTAATCTGTCAATTTTTGCCTTTATTAAATGGGTTTTAGTTTGACAATTATGTCAGTATTTACTTGTCGCATTTGGCCACTATTAACATCTTTATTAAACGGCACTTGTCGCGACAATTAGACTTATTTGTCAAAAGCTGACAAAATTGTCGGATTGTCACGTTTATTAAATAGGCCCCTGGTGCCTATCAAAATTTACAACCCATCTTTAATGAATTGTTTATCAAGCTGACAGCCAACGTAAGTTGTCCGTACCACACCAGCAAAAGCTTTAATTCTTCAACAGTTGAATGGAATGACTATAACACGGGAAATTGACGTAGGTAGTGTGTCAAGTTGATAACCAATTAATTTCCCTAACTGTAGTAATGATATTAAGTTAGATGAAATGAAATATTTATTGATGTAAGTACCTACATCTTTTAAGACACTTTGACATGTCAATATTTTGTTGGTCAATATTTTAAAACTAGATGGCGCCGTCATTTCCTAGCCGACTGATCGCTGAGAAAAAATGCAAATGCGAAACAAACTCAGAGGTCTTTTTTAAAGTCCAAATATCATAATATTAGAAAAGAGCCATGGCAGCTAAGCGCTGACCTGTCCCAACAGGCGATATAGATCTATAACTATAATCGTGAACTTTTCACTGTCACTATTTCCATCATCTCTGTCGTTGTTCCATTTTCATTATTGCTAGTCACGATTTCCAAGTATTTTTAATTTTATCGTGGATTTGTGATTGGTAGATTTTCAGGTAAAGATAGCAACGAGCAAACAGCCAAATAAAAATATTTTTGGAAAATTGTGAGCTCTTTTAATAAACTTTATATTTTGATTGGATATTTGAGCCATAATTAGAAGAATCCCTAAAATTTTCGAAGAAATCATGTTTACTAAAGCCTTTCCAAAAATAACTAGCTCTTCAACTTGAAATCATTTAACTAAGTAACTTAAATAACCTATAAATTCTGAGTAATTTATATAAAAATTATTCAATATTTTAAGCAAACTAAATTTGTTTTAAAATATTACAAATGAAAACGTCGAGCCTTAAGCTTCTCGGGCGAGTAATTAACACAAGTAGAGCGAAATTGAATTGAACGAAATTGTCGAGTCAGCTGACGGGCGAGTACTCGCCGCTAGTACACAACAGAAGGAAATGCAGTAGGCTCGCTTAGAACAACACGTGTTAAAAGACTAAGATAAAAATGACGAGTAAAGTTCCGAGAAAACACTCAAACAAAATATCTCATTTATTAAGTATATTATTGAGGAAAATCATCAATCATAAGAACGTACAATTAATGATAAACATGAATACTTCTCACGTATAAGTTACTTTGCCAGCGAATTCGTTTGCCATACATTTCCTTTCTGGAAAAAAGAAAAAGGATGAGGTTCTAAATTCGACTGTTGTATTTTTTTTTATGGATTTGTCTCATGGCTGGCAGTTGGTATATTATATTGATGATGTTGTAATAACTTCCTGTCACTGTTATTTTCATAGCAAGTAGTGGTATACAATTTTTTGAGGTGTAGGTACCACAGCAAAAAAGTGAAACATAAAAACATTTTTACAAAAAAAAACATCTACAACTAAACCCCTACAAATTACTGCCAGGGGTGCGGGTTGTTCGTAAGAGATACCGCGGCCCCTGGCACACAGGCAACTGAGGGAACACGGGTGGGTTTTAGTCAGTAAAAGTCTGACACGCCCTCCTGCTCCACCCAGAGCGGGGGAAGTTATTTGATGATTTCCCACCCACAAAAAAAAAATCCCTACAAAGTATACAATAACAAAATAAAAAAATCTAAATCAAAATATTTTATTTCACATAAGCCTGCATGGGCACTTATGAAACGTCAGAAGCTAGGTGCACGGTTCCAATTTGTCGTTTCCTATGGAGAAGAGCCGGCAAGAAACTCCACGGTTACTCTTTTAAAAATAATTGGCTTTTACAATGTTTTCAAATTACAGTGATAATAGGTATGGGAGGACAGTGCAGGCCAGTCAATAAGTACCAGGTACTTAGAGGAATTAAAATACAGAATAGAAAAACGTCTACAAATCTAGTCTCTAAGACCTACAACGTTCTCTCATTCACAATATGTAAAAGAATCTACATAAATAAAATGAATCTATTTGAACCAAGTGACATGATTTCGATGACAGTCACTAATAATAGACAGAAGTAAAATTGACGTATAATGTCATTTAATGACGAGAATATGTCAGTCATTGTAAAAAATAAAAAGAATAAAAATTTACATTGCAATTTGGGAGCACTTAATAGACTTTCACACAGTTTTGCTGTTAATGAGGTACCAGGGGAGCCACATGTGCAGAAGGAATTAATGCCAAACTTCCCTGTCTTCAACGTAGTCTTTTATCTTATAATATGCTTTTTTAATAAGGACACGTTTGATGTGAGTTTTAAACTTTCCATCGCTAAGTTCTGTAACCGATTTTGGCAACTTGTTATAGAAGCGGATACTGTTTATTAGAAATGACTTGCTAGTTTTAGTTAATCTAAATTTTGGAATCACAATTTCATCTTTACTACGTGTATTTAGATTATGGAGATCGCATCTTTTTTTTAAAAGACCTAAGTTTTTGCTAACATACAAGATATTTTCTAGAATATAAAGAGAAGGCAGAGTAAGTATATCAATTTCGTTGAATTTGTTTCTAAGAGACTCGCGAGGCCCCATTTTATAGATTGCGCGGATTGCCCTCTTTTGTAAAATAAAAATTGAATCTACGTCCGCTGCCGATCCCCACAGCAGAACGCCATAAGACACCGACTGCCGATTTTTTTTAATACCTAGTTATTGTTATTATTGTGATAATTATAATTACAATTGTTACCAGTAACTGGGTTGTGGAGGTCAGATAGGCAGTCGCTCCATGTAAAATACTGGTATCCAGCTGCATCCAGTTAGACTGGAAGCCGACCCCAACATAGTTTGGAAAAGGCTCTGCTAATGACGATGACCTAATTATTGTTAATGAAGAGAGAACACTACATGTGCTAAGCATCGAGTGCACCTTTTGTATCCATGTCTTTTGATAGTACTAGTTTCAAGATGCTTCGCCAGTACGGTAAGACAACCATGGGAGCTATGCGGTATCATTATCAATTCGAGGAAGAATAAATAATTCTCTAGGCCAATCAAGTTTCTCACAAATTGTTGAGTAACAGAAAACCGCGCGCTATGACAATTTAATTATGGTCGAAATGACCGATGTTTCAAAGAAAGATATAAACTGTCTTTAGAGTAAAACGAGTTGGGACTCCTACATCACCTAGGTACTCTGAAACGTTATAAGTACACATAACATCACGATCATCTGTTTCAGCTACTTTCACAGCATTATGTCTTATTGTATTTTACTGTGGGGTCGGGCTGCTGACATTGAATCCATCTTTATATTGCAAAAGAGAGCTGTCAGAGCTATTTATAATCTACGTCACCGCGAATACCTCAGGGAACTGTTCAAAGGATTAATATTATGATGGCACCTTGCCAACTCATTTATGAACATATCATGTGAGAAAAATCTACATCTTTTTTAATAAAATAAGTGATAGACATAATTTTAATACTAGAAACAAAGACAAAATAGATCAACCATTTTTCAGATTAGCTAAAGTACGCACATCTTTTATGGGGTACTGTGTTAAATGTTATAACAAAATGCCTTGTGATGTATTGCAATTAAACGAAAGGAAATTTTAAACTCATCTTAAAAGTAAACTTTTTAAACAAGCGTATTACAAATTAGAGTATTATATCCAAGATAAGAATGCTTGGAAACATGCTGGTCCTGCTCCATAGGACAATCTAGAGTCTAGCCAAAATCAAACTGGTTGCTAATTCAATTGGATAAATTATTATATTTATGACATTGATTTACACTCAGTGATTACTTTAATTCGCACACTGACTTATACTTGTTAATATTCTAGGAAAATCGTATACTTACTTTTACAATGTTTGTAAATATGTGAGCACCATGTATCTATCATAGAATTAATTTATCTGTATTGCTTCAATTTGATTCTTTTTACTTATTTTTGTATGGTAATTTTATTCTGGGTGCATCATGTTCCCACATTATTATATAATGAATGTACTATGTTAAATATTGTAGTTAAAACATTATAAAAGAGTAACGGTGGAGTTTCTTGCCCATTCTTCTCCATATGAAACTACATTTTGGAAGGGGCGACTAGAATCAATTATATTTTAATGTAAATGTTGACGTTCAAAAGTGCCTTTTAAGTGCCTATTTGAAATAAATGCTTTGACTTTGACACGACTTGTTTCCTCGATGGGTTGGGCAGAGGTGTACCTATTATGCACCCACATGTCGCCAGTTATGTTTAAATCCCACGTAATAGGGGGCGAACCTGTTGCCATCAACAGGGCACAAAGTCAGGCTGCTACTGAGAAATTCCACATAGAAAAAAATAACACTTTGTCCGACCCGGGAATCGAACCCAGGACCTCGTGCTCAGCAGTAGCGCTTACAACCACTACACCAACGAGGCAAACACGTTATAAGTAATAATGGATTAAACACTCAGATATATTTCTGCGTCGTTCACGATACCTCGCTGGCATACTGCCTAACCGGCTAGATTTGAGACATCCCGCTAAGTTCCTGTTAGATGAACATTACTTTTCACATAATAGCCATGCCTCCTAGTGTGCAATTGGAGTGTCAACTTATATAGGTATATCCTGTTTGAATTTCTCAATCAAATGCAAATTGACTTCACTAGCCAAACTTTTCGTTCCTCGTTAACATCTATGACTTAAGACAAGTTGAAGGGAATACAAAGTTGTGAAAAACTTGTAGGAAACATGAAAGAAATGCCTAAATGTTTAACAAAATAAGTTAACAAGACGTGTTTAAAACCACGTCAATACAAACCTTATAAGACTAGAGGAAAACAAGGATGGTTGTAAACATGGAGGGACGGTCGTCGCGTCAAAAACACGAAACTTTTGCGTTATTCACATAAAACAGTAAATTGAACAACAACATAGATAGCTCACATTATATGAGAAACAACCCTTCAACAATTCAGGGTTATTAGTCACAACAAAATCGTTTTCCCCTGAGCCACACGGGCGGACGGACAAATTCATTACATATTTATTTGAACGCACCACTTTAATACATCCCTGCCTATACCCCTGGGAACTACCGTGAGTTTAGTTGGTTATGAATTTTCAACGAAGATTAATGATATTAACTGGGCAAGCTCCCACGTGTGAAAATGACCCTAAAGTTTGTGTACCCAGGCTTGTAGCATGTTAATAAAATATTAGTTATGATCTCCTGTAAGTCAATCAGGGAATTTAAGCACTCGGCTTCCTGAAAAACCATTCTGACACTTCCCCAAAACTGTGGTTACCTACAGGGAATTCTAGAACATGGGTCATAGAAATAAGTTTCGTGTTGGAATCAAAACGGTTTTTTTTAGCACTTTGTCACTCTAACACGGTGTCATGTGACATTCACGCAGTTTGATTATCTTATTCTTGTCAGTAGCTTCTATCAGCAACACGGACGGCAGATAATGTCCGCCTGTACTCGCGCTATAGACAAGTCAATCAATACACCGTTACAGATATGAATGAGCTTGAATCTGCTCAAGTGAGGCTAAGTTCTAGGAACAAGTTTAGCCATGGAGCCGAAAACTTGGGCTGGTTAACAAGTTGTAGTCACTGTGGGGTGTACTTGGGTAATCTGACACAGCCGAAGCGTTCGACATTTCGGTTAGCAACTTCATGATTATCTTGAAGTCTTAATATTTGAAAATGTTTATAGTATTTGTTATAGACATCAATGAAATATACATTTAAATAAAAAGCTTCCATTTCTATTCATCTAAATTAGACGGTAGTAAATGACACAAGACGGCTCAGAATTGAGTGTCGACTTGCTTTCCTTTTAGTTTACTTTCTTCAAATTTTACCTGAATTATGATACTATGAAAGTTATGTTCCAATAATGTTAAGTTTTAGGTTTTAGGTCAGATAGGCAGTTGTCACACAAAATAGTGTTACGCAGCTGCATTCTGTTAAACCGGAATACGACCCCAACATAGTTAGGAAAATTATTTGGATAAAATCTGAACAATTACTTTCGCAAATAGTTAGTCCACTTAAAATATGTCATTCAAATAGCAGCTCATAGACAGACTAACCCAGTCCCTGACACTATATCTACGTGCACACAGAAATGTATGCACACACGCTATTACTAAGTGTAATGTGGCTATAAAGACCCTCATTATAGCCGGGACAGCGAGCTTCGGCGCAGGGCTGCCGTGGGGAGCGCTATTTATAACGATGTCCGGAAAACGCAAATTTCTTCGAGGAATGCAAAACGGACGATAGAAAATGAAAAGTGTTTAAAAGCGCATTTGGTTTGACAGCTAACTAACCTGTTGTTATCAAGCAATGATAATGATGATGATGATGGGACTCCTTTTTCCGCACGTAGACTCCCATTCGGTCCGTTGTGCGTGGGGATTCTGGCTAACAAAGCCAGCCTGCCTCCGCCCAAAAGCACAGAAGCTTCCTGGGAGTTTCACAGGCTTCGCGGAGCGACCTCACTGTTCCGAGGAAATCTACACGTTGAGAATTCTCGCATTCCAAGATGACGTGGGCGGCTGATTCCTCGGCGTAAAGAAAATCCCTGCGAAGCGGGCTGTCTGTGGCGCCGTTTTAACAGATTGCATAACTATTCAGATGTGTATTAACTTAAAATGAATGTTTAACCCGATACAAATATGTGTATGTACTGGAGGAGGGGTGGTTTGTATTAGTTAAAACAAGAAATAAACAAATTACTTACCTAAATTAAGACTTTTTCGAAACAAAAGCGCATTCCATGTTAGCCAACATCTCAACTTTAGGTGAATATGCATCCGAATATCCGATCTCTGATTATTATATAAATCTAACTAAAAAATTGTGCTTAAGTAGTTACATCTAGGAAGAGTAGTGTACGAGCATCGCCACATGATATTTATTGTTTTAGTTTTTACCTGATCAAGCAGTTGCTAATTCACCGATTTATGTACATTCGCTGACTAAGCTATTACGCCCGCCACAAGCCACCTACTTCTGGCATTATATAATTCGTTGTTTTATTAAATAAATGTTCAATCATTATCGGACACAAAACAGTGATTTTATTTCCTGTACACATCCCGAGTGATTCATCCACCTACATCCTACATCTCAGTGTGCGGAGCTGCTGCCCGTACATTTATGGTCCTTCGAGCCGGATCCGCCAAGCTGTTTCCTACCCCATCATGGAGTAATGAGACCCGATTCATCGACAACCAAACTCCGAGTGGTTTTCAATGCATCAGCAACCACTAGCTCGGGACACAGTTTAAACCAACTGATGGAATGCGGGCCTAACTTACAACAAGACTTACAAGCGATTTATGTACATTCGCTGACTAAGCTATTACGCCCGCCACAAGCCACCTACTTCTGGCATTATATAATTCGTTGTTTTATTAAATAAATGTTCAATCATTATCGGACACAAAACAGTGATTTTATTTCCTGTACACATCCCGAGTGATTCATCCACCTACATCCTACATCTCAGTGTGCGGAGCTGCTGCCCGTACATTTATGGTCCTTCGAGCCGGATACCACTACTGGAGCAAACAGTCCTGCAAGTCGCACAGGTACGAAGTGTTTCTACTTACTATAGCGAATCGGTTTGACTGGTCTTCCACAAGCGGATCGCCCCAGTCAGATTGAAAAGGCGCACAATATCGTACGGAGAGATTCCTTCGGACCCTGCGATTGCCGTGGGAAACATCAACATTTGGTGGTTCGGGAACTACATACAACAATACAACAGTGAAGTCAACAGAGCTAACGTCCATACACTACACGCAGACATACTCGTGCAACAATTATGGACGCCAGGCAACAAGAACTTCTCAAGCGGCAGGAAATCATCGCAGAGGGCATCCGAAAAATTGGTGTCAACTTCGGAAAAGATGGCCCTGACCGCAAAACCGCCACATACATCCGGGGCAGACTGGATACCCTCCAGGCGCACTGGAACGAATTCGAAATGAATCATGGCGTGCTACAGGGCGCCATAGACCAGACCGACATATACTACACAACACAAGTATACGACAGGGTCAAGTCGAACTACTCAAACATACAACATAAGCTGCAAACATGGTCAGCAAGCACTGCGGAACTCGCGAGTCGCCCAGAAGAAGAGAACAAGAACACTGGAGTCCTATCGAGATCGGACGAGCTAAAAAATCAACAAGCAACCAACTTTAGAGCCTTCTCACGTTTCGTCAGCAACTTGCGTACTGCTGACATTATCGAGAAATGGGAGATAGAAGACAAGCTTAGGGTCCTCGAATCGCGATGGAGGGCGATTGACGAAGTGCACTGGCAGCTCGACAACGTTCTCGTCGGTAGCGACGTAAACTACGAGCTCGAGTTCTCGCAGTACGAAGAAACATACGAGTGCACAAAGCGAGGTCTCAACCGCAAACTCAACCACGCTGTCCAACAACGGGATAGTGCGCCAAGGATCGAAATACCGATATTCTCTGGAAACTACACACAATGGCCGACATTCCTCGATCTATACATCGCGGCTATCCATAATAACCCTTCCCTCTCGAAGGGGCAGAAGATGCAACACCTGAAGGGGAAGCTAAAAGGAGAAGCTGAGCGCCTTGTGCAACATCTGTCTGTTTCCGAGAGCAACTACGACTCCTGCTGGGAAATCCTCCACCATAGGTACAATAACTTGCAGATGCTCTTCACCAAGCAAATGCAAGTTTTGATGAGTCAACCTACGATTCAAAATCAAAACGCGTACGAGCTGAAGCGCCTACACGACACCAGTCTCGAAACCGTGCACGCGTTGCGTAACTTGAGCATCGACACGGCAACATGGGACCCGATTTTGGTGCACATTCTGGCAGCAAAACTAGACACTCAGACCTACGCTGACTACATGGAGGCGAGGAAAAATCCAAGAGGGCTTCCCGACTTCAAGGAATTCATCCAGTTCATCGAAGGGAAGTTCACGGCGCTGGAGTCAGTAGTGAAGAAATCAAGTAAACCCAACAAACAAACGGATGCCGACGTCACCCCAAATAAAGGGGCCTCGATGACAACAGTACCAAGGGATGCGTACAACAGATACAGACGCTACCCCAAAGCAAACCATACAAGCTCCGACAGAAATTGTCCAGTTTGCAAAACAAGCCACATCTTGCTCTACTGTAAAGAGTTTCAAGAAATGACGCCAGCCATAAAAATTAGGACAATTGAGCAATTGAACATTTGCAAAAACTGCATGTATCCGCACGACGGAAAGAAATGCAACTCGCAGAAAAGATGCAAAGTGTGTAACGGCGCACATCACACCACGCTACATGACCTAGTCCGCGAGACTACGTCAGCGACACTGTCGTCAAGCCAAATGGCCGAAGGCGTGACAAACAACAACATGCAGCGAAAAACCAATCACGTGTCAGGAAATTTTAACGAAGTTTTACTGGCTACAGTACAACTTAAAGTAAAGGCTGCAGATGGAACTTACACCGTACTTAGATGCCTTCTAGACCAAGGCTCCCAACTGAACCTTATAACAGAATCGGCTGTGCAACGACTTGGGCTTCCGCGACGCAACCACAACTCAACTGTGTCAGGGATCGGAGCATTTGCCAGCCAGAGCAACGGGACCGTTCAGTTGGACTGTAAGTCCCTTTACGGAGATTACGAGTTTTCAACGCCGGCATTAGTAATGGCTAAACTACTCAACAACCTGCCGAACTACTCCTTCGAAAAACAAGATTGGCCTCACATAGAAAACATTAACCTGGCCGACCCACAATTCAACTTATCAAGGCCGATTGACATTCTACTTGATGCTGGGGTATATGGCGACATAGTCATGAGCAACATTACTCGAGGAAACATATACGCACCAATAGCACAACAAACAAAGCTCGGCTGGGTATTAGTTGGAAATACGAATACTTTCAACTGTCATGTCGTGGTGGACACTAGCGATATCTCTCGTTTCTGGGAAATTGAAGAGATAATATCAGACGACCAGTCTACGACTGTCGATGAGGAGTACTGCGAGAGGCTGTACGCTGATACAACAAAAAGACAAGAAGATGGGCGGTATGAAGTGAGAATCCCCATGAAGACCAATTTCGAGCAATATTTAGGACGATCAAAGCCACAAGCAGTCGCGCAATTCAAGCAATTGGAAAAACGTTTGACAAGAGACGAAACCCTCGCTTCAAGCTACAAGGCTTTCCTCGGCGAATACAAAGCTCTAGGACATATGAAAAGGTGCACAGAGCCGGACCCGCCAAGCTGTTTCCTACCCCATCATGGAGTAATGAGACCCGATTCATCGACAACCAAACTCCGAGTGGTTTTCAATGCATCAGCAACCACTAGCTCGGGACACAGTTTAAACCAACTGATGGAATGCGGGCCTAACTTACAACAAGACTTACAAGCTATTATTCTACGATGGAGGGCATTTGAATACGTGTACACAGCGGATATTGAGAAATTCTACCGACAAATACGTATTCAGGAAAAAGACCAACACTTACAAAAAATAGTGTGGAGGGATTCAGTCACAGAGCCGTTACAAGAGTTACAACTGACTACAGTAACATATGGTACCAAGTCCGCTCCCTTCCTGGCAATGCGCACCATAAGGCAACTGGTAAAGGATGACGGCGCACAGTACCCCTTGGCGGCAGCTATTCTGTCCAATCAGCTATACATGGACGACTTAATAGGCGGGAGTCACGACTTCATAACAGCACAGAAAGCTCGAAGTCAACTTATAACAATGCTGAAGGGCGGTGGATTCAACTTACGAAAGTGGGCTAGCAACGAAACGCGCCTACTTGAAGGCTTATCCGATGAATTGATAAGCCAAAAAATGTTCGACTTCAAGGATGCAGACACCAACAAAACGCTAGGCATCACTTGGAACCCGCGCACGGATCAGTTTACCTACAAACAAATACCACTCTGCAACAAACGTGATGTCGACACAAAACGCACACTACTGTCGGATATATCAAAACTGTACGACCCACTTGGTTGGCTATCACCGGTAACAGTGAAGGCCAAGCTAATTTTTCAACATGCTTGGTCAACGACAACGAGCTGGGATGATAAACTCCCACTAAAGATACAGCAAGAATGGGAGCAATTCCGCAATCAGCTCGCACACATACACGACATAACCATACCACGCGGGATCGGCGACACCCAACAACCCTTCGAACTTCATGGCTACTGTGATTCATCAGAACGAGCCTATGCATGTGTCATATATTGCAAGACCACTGATAAAGAAGGGAAACAGATGATAAGGCTAGTAGCAGCTAAAACAAAATTAGCCCCACAGAAAAAGCCTATTTCTCTGCCACGACTGGAGTTATGTGGTGCAGTACTACTAGCCCGACTGATCGAAAAAGTAAAAAACTCCATCAACTCGCAGAGCCACACCATACATTGCTGGACGGACTCCATGGTGGTGCTTGGCTGGCTACATGGTGATGTGAGCCGTTGGAAGAGTTTCGTAGCCAACAGAGTCACAAAAATTATCCAAATAACACCACCCAACTCCTGGGCCCATGTCAAGTCCGAAGACAATCCTGCGGACTGCGCAAGCAGAGGAATCTCACCATCAGCCTTGATAGCTCACGAACTGTGGTGGAAAGGCCCAACCTGGCTTCAAAACAACAACATACCCAAACAAGGTATTTTTACAACGAACGAAGAGAAAAATAAACGAGGTCAAACCTGCGCAATACAAACAATAGACGCGCCCCTCATCGAGCAACTATTGCAAAAATACAGCACGATGACTTATGCAACCCGAGTCATCAGCTGGATCAGACGATTCATAAACAACTCGCGTGACGCAACAAGAGCCATACACAGGTCACACTTAACTACGGAAGACATTGTGCAGACTCAGCACCTGCTTGGGAAAACTACACAGAACAATACATTTGGCGATGAAATAGCATACCTACACAAACATAACAAGGTACGGGCTACAAGCAAACTGTTGAGTTTAAGCCCAATGCTAGACGCACAAGGTATTCTTCGAGTGGGAGGAAGACTTGAACATGCTAAGTTAAACGACTCCCAAAAACATCCAATAATTTTACCAAACAAACACAAGTTATCAGACCTCCTGATTGACCAAGCCCACAAGAATACTCTCCACGGCGGTGCCAGGCTTACTTTGGGATACCTTCGTAACAAATATTGGATACTTGGCGGCATGAAACCAATCAAGAAGCAACTCAACAAATGTGTCACCTGCCACCGCTACAAAACGCAACGCAGCAATCAACAAATGGCACACTTACCAACGCCTCGAGTTACACCTTCAAGGCCATTCACACACACGGGCGTGGATTTCACGGGACACGTTGAAATAAAGGCTAACAAAGGTCGCGGCATTAAAACAGTTAAAGCTTACATCGCGATTTTCATTTGTTTATGCACAAAAGCCATCCACCTGGAGCTGGTGTCAGATCTCAGCACGATAACATTCCTCGCAGCATTGAAGCGGCTATGCGCACGACGAGGAACACCAAAACATATCTACAGTGACAACGGAACGAACTTTGTCGGAGCAGCAAGAGCTCTAGCCAAAGAACGCCAGGAGGCACTGCAGCTTCTAGTTAACGACGACCTCATCAACAACACTTCCGAAAAAGGTATGGAATGGCACTTTAACGCACCATCTTGGCCCACAGCGGGAGGACTATGGGAAGCTGCAGTCAAGAGTATGAAACACCACCTAAAACGCGTCCTTGGGGAACAAAGGCTTACGTACGAAGAGTTTACTACTTTGCTAGTACAAATTGAAGCCTGCCTCAACTCAAGGCCACTTGTCGCCCTAACAAACGACCTCGACGACATCGAATACTTGACACCAGGCCACTTTTTAGTCGGTGGCCCGGTTCTGGCACCTCCGATGACGTCAGAGAGTGACAACAGCCAGTTAACTTTACGATGGCGCCTGACAGAAAACATGTACAAGGAATTTTGGAAGAAATGGTCCAAAGATTACCTACAAACATTACAATTACGAGGGAAATGGCAAACTCCAACACGCAACATTGCCGTGAATGACGTCGTCCTTGTAAAGGAAGAACAAATAGCCCCAGCCCGATGGTTATTAGGGCGAGTTATAGAGACGCATCCTGGACCGGATAACTTGGTACGAGTCGTCACGCTCAAAACTAAATCCAACATAATGAAGAGACCCGTAACGAAATTGTCCCGATTACCAATTGAAACCGGGAACAACAAAGAAAACAAACCAACACAACCAGAGGCGACGTCATCAACATCTCAACGTCGGGTGAGCCCTAGACGGGCACAGAAGGGTGTTTCCAGCTGTAACGTCCTCAAGTACCTAAGCACGTTACTAGTACTGATGGTTACGTGTGTGACACCGTCCAGGCAACAACTCGTCAATGTGACAACTCTAGACCCGACCCGCCTTGTATACTTTGACAAAGCCGCAGACTTACAGATAATACAAGACGAATGGAGACTGGTAGTATACTACAACATGTCAACTTACTGGAAAAGTACTTCTGCCGTTGAACAATACGTCCAGCAATTACACGGACTTTGTCAACGAAATATAGCGTACTTGACTATATCCACACAACTCGAGCACGAACTAAACGAGCTCAAACACTACAACGAAGTACTACAATCCGACCACGGAATACGTAGCAAGCGAGGTCTCATAAACGGAATCGGGAACATTGCCAACTCTCTATTTGGAGTACTTGATGACAAATTCGCCGAAAAATACAACAACGACATCAAACTACTGCACAGCAATGAAGACCACTTGTACAATCTGTACAAACAACAGACTTCAATAATCGAAGGGGAATATAACCTTCTGAAGAGGAACGAGCAAGTAATGAACCGGCAGTTCATTGTAATCAACAAAAGTCTCAGAGACTCGCTCCAACAACTGAAAACCGAACAAGACCAAGCAACGTTCCTTACTGCTACTGCACTTGCCGCAAACATGATGATAACAAACTTGCGGAGAATACAAGACATGTTGATCAGCCTAGTTACAGATCTTCGTCACGGCAAGGTCGACACTCACCTGTTGAAACCCGATGCGTTCGAAAAACAGTTGAACATCATAGCAGGACAAGTCCCAAAAGGATTATCTCTCCCTTGCTCAAACAAGTTCAAGTGTATCCGGGAAATGTATAAACTAGCAAGTGTGCAAGGAAAACTAACCGAAGACTTCATCATATTCGAAGTAAAAATCCCGTTAGTAGCAGACGAACAGTACGAACTAACCGAAGTCATCCCAATCCGCAACATAAAGGGAACCTCCATGATCCACATAATACCAACAACCAAATACATAGCCGTTAACTTGAAGCTAGACATGATGATACCACTGGATCAACAACATCTTTCATCGTGCGAACAAGTAAACACAAATCAGCTGTTGCTATGCAACCTTGACCTACCTATATACAGTATAAAAACAGCCACAACAATGTGCGAAGCAGGCATAATAAACAATCGAGGAGTAACAACCTGCCGCACTAAGGTATCGAATTGCAGCAATGTCTGGAAAAAACTGCACAGTAAGGGAGCTTGGTTGTTTACGTGTTGCGAGGAATGCACTATGCGCATTTTCTGTCCTGCGGGAATTACGTCACAGACACTACAAAATACAGGCATCATCACCTTAGCTACAGGTTGCATGATGCGCGGCGATAAACATCTGATTCATGCACATTACAAAATGCAAAGCACCATGGAATTAGGAAATGAGCAAGAGATCTACGTACCAGAGATAAATCTAAACGAACTATTAACAAGCAATAGTCAAATTACAAATATAACAAATATGGAACTTGAAACACATGAAGAACAACTAAAGAGTATTAAGAGAAAAATTGAGCTGGTTAAAGAACAACAAGACATACAAATGGTTAATTCCGTGGAGGCGGAGCAACATCACTACGTCCTGTACGGCTGTATGATAACCTGTGCAACAATATTCAGCATATGGGTATGCGTCCAAATTAAAGCACGCTGTCTCCGTACACCTCAAGGAAACAGAACAGGAAAGCAGGCGCACAAGGAAGAGATTGAGATGGCCCCAAGTCCTACTGAACGGCATCTCCCTACGGAAGGACAAGCAAAGGCAGACACCCCGGATCTAGAAGAGGTCACCAGACATCTTCCTAACAGCAGCAAGGTGGATCGCGAAACGTCGCCAATGACAGTTAGCGACGGACATAGAACCTTCCAATAACTTTCTTTACATACTTTACTTACCCTTGGATAATGCATTTTACTGGACATTTGTACTTTTATAGTCGGCAGGATGTACGAGCATCGCCACATGATATTTATTGTTTTAGTTTTTACCTGATCAAGCAGTTGCTAATTCACCGATTTATGTACATTCGCTGACTAAGCTATTACGCCCGCCACAAGCCACCTACTTCTGGCATTATATAATTCGTTGTTTTATTAAATAAATGTTCAATCATTATCGGACACAAAACAGTGATTTTATTTCCTGTACACATCCCGAGTGATTCATCCACCTACATCCTACATCTCAGTGTGCGGAGCTGCTGCCCGTACAAGTAGTATAAGAATAAATGATAAAGTTGAATAAACATTAATAAAAGAGGAAACTATCGTATAAATCAAAAATAAATTTAATTTATAACACCGTATTTTTAAACAAGAAAGTGTCAACTATAAAAAACCCTTTTTACGATTTGTTTACCTTTCTTTAACTACCTAATCCTATGGAGTATGGATGAGGCCGGCGTTTCCTATCTGACTACTCTGAGAAGAAAGGCCGAAACAAACTCAGAGGTCACAGTCTCTTTTAAAGTCTAGACATAATCGTGGTCACATCATGTAAAGACCAAGTAGATTGGTGTATGAAATAGTCTTTTGAGGAAAGACCCACGCAGATTGAGTGGACCCGTCCAGTCAGTGCACGCATTTGTCACTAATCCTGCAGCTCAACTCAGAACTTTAAGAGCTCAACGATTCGACGAACAATACCAAAGAAATGACATCTGGGTAGGCCACATAAATTACTCAAACTGCCAGAACATGATAACAACTAACTGAAAAGAAGACATTGAAGACTCCACATTCTAGATACCTACTACCTAACTCTACATGTATGAAAGCCTTGTAGTCAAAATATCATTTCACGCCCAAGACAGGCAAATCAGCTCTTAATAAAGTCTACTTAAGATTTTATACAAGTATCTAGTGAAAACCCTATTCCTGAACCAACATAATAATAACGAGAACATTAACATAAAATTTTACGCAAACACTTTAGACCCGAATAAGATTAGAGCTAGGTAACTGGGAACTGGGCACTGGGGCGCGGGTACACGAGCTTAACGCAGACTAGGTAAACTATAAACAAATCTTAATGTTCCTAGCAATTTCCCAGTTTGATGACGTTACAAATGAGAGTTCGATCGGCTTAGGGTAGTGTCACAAGGAGTAATTCTTCATTGTCATTATAAAAATAATTGTAAGATCTCTCTTCTTAACCATCCCTTGACAGGACTACAATAACCTACTTATTACTCTAGAAATTTCAATTACCTACATTAGTGAATACACCCCGTTTCTTGGTACTACTAAGTTATGCTTGTCTAAAATTCCTTAAGCTTCAAACATCCGTACACCTACACAGGTAAGTCGTAGGTACAACATAGGTAAACAGTAGAAGATCACTTCTGAAGGTCATACACCACTTAATCTCTTAGTCTAGTACCCTCCGCCCATCCCCACTCCTCAATCAGCTCACAAGTAGTTGTTCAGATGTCTAATTTAATCTACTGTTGTATGAGGAATATAAGTATTTAGGCCAGTTTGTCAGACGAATTTCGACGTAATATCGCCTAATCAGTCGATTCAAGTAGATCCATTCTTATTTGTAACACGTATTTCTGATTTTTCTGGGTAAATGGCGATTATTTGATGAAACAGGTAGAATATTGGTTGTAAGCAAGTAGAAGTTACTCATTATTATTGTCTCGTGATATTTACTTTCAGGCCAGAAAAGGTCATGTAACCTACCTTCGCAAGGTATGCCTTGTACGGCGATCATCAAAACAGATAAATAACCAGGGTCTTCCGATATAGCTGATGTTTAGCAAGAAGCCGACGGATATTTTTGAATAAAGTATAATTTAAGTAAAGCGTCAAGTACTTAACACGAAAGACAATTGTCTTTCTATTGTTATCAGACTCAAAGAGTCTGCCTAACCGACGAGGACTGCCTTTCCGGGAGGGCGACCAGCAGTCCCAAGATGGTGTCGGGTTTATCATCCATAAGTCCCTTGAGAGCAACGTGGTGAAGACCGAGAGTGTTTTGACCAGGGTGGCGTTCCTTATACTCAGAATATCCGCAAGTATTCGCTGAAGGTTATACAGGTCTACGCCCCGACCTCGTCACACCTCGATAATGAGGTGGAGACTATGTATGAGGATATTTCTGGAGCCATGCATGGTTCCAAAACTCACTTCACCGTTGTCATGGGGGACTTCAACGCGTAACTGGGCAAACGAAACGAATGAAACGATGATGAGTTGCAAGTGGGGCAATTTGGAGTTGGACGTAGCAACCACCGGGGTCACCTACTGGCTAGTTTTATGGAGAAGGAAGGCTTCTTTATGATGAACTCCTTCTTCAAAAAATGGAAGCACAGGAAGTGGACCTGGTAGACCCCTGATGGTGTAACCAAAAATGAGAATGACTTCATTATGTCGACGAAGAAGCAAGTATACAATGATGTCTCTGTGATCAACGCGGTGAAAACTGGTAGTGATAACTTTTTGGTAAGAGACACATTGAATCTCAATATCAAACTGGAAAGATCTCGGCTGATGAAGTCTACGCTCCGTCCAGCGCTGATTCAAGTCCAAAACCCCGAGCGCTTTCAACTCGAACTTCAGAATCGTTTCGAGTATCTAGGAAGCTCTGTGGACGATTTTAACGATGGGTTCATGGAAACTGTCCATACGGTTGAGTCTAACTTTTTCAAGACCCGTCGTATCAATAAAAATAAGAGGCTCTCCGATCCTACTATGCAGCTCATGAAGGAGAGGCGCGAGATGATCCTGCAGTCTTCAGACGATGCGCTCGAGTGCCAGCAGCTTAATAGACAGATCTCTAAGTCCTTGGAAAGCGACCTCCGCCGCTTTAATACAGAACGTATTGAAGACGCAATAGAGCGGAATAAAGGCTCCAAGGTCTTTGCTAGGGATCTGTCTATTGGGCAGAGTCAGCTTACGAAACTGAAGACCGATGAAGGCAGGATCTTATCCACCAAGCCTGAGCTGTTGAGAGAGACTCAGAGGTTATATGGACAGTTATACACGTCAACAAGAAACTCTGTTACGAATCTGGCAAACGAACCAAGAGCTAGATTGACCCGACACTATACTCAAGACATCCCGGACGTCAGCTTGTACGAGATTAGGATAGCTCTGAAGCAGCTCAAAGACAACAAGGCGCCAGGTGATGACGGAACCACGGCCGAACTCCTAAAAGCCAGCGGGAAACCCGTTCTTAAGGCCCAGAAACTGTTAGATTCCGTCATACTCGAGGCCAAAAAGCCACAGGCATGGAACAGAGGTGTGATGGTACTTTTCTTTAAGAAGTTTGACAATGCACTTCTTAAGAATTATAGGCCCATCTCACTTCTGAGCCATGTCTACAAGCTGTTCTCCAGAGTCATCAAGAACCGTCTGGCGCGCAGGTTTGACGACTTCCAGCCTCCCGAACAAGCCGGGTTCCGTAAAGGCTAACACCGTTGACCATATACATACACTGCGGCAAGTTATACAGAAGACTGAAGAGTATAACCCGCCTCTCTCTTTAGCGTTTGTGGACAGCGAAAAAGCCTTCGATTCGATCGAGACATGGGCTGTACTGCAGTCCATCCAACGGTGCCAGATCGATTATCGGTACATCGAGGTATTTAAGTATTTGTACAAAAACGCCACTATGTCAGTCCGACTCCAGGACTGGACCTCGAAACCTATCCTTCTGCAGCGAGGTGTTAGACAGGGAGATGTTATCTCTCCGAAACTCTTCACTGCTGCACTGGAGGATGTCTTTAAGGTTCTGGACTGGAAAGGGGCTGGCATCAACATCAATGGCGAGTACATCACTCACCTTCGGTTTGCCGATGATATAGTTGTCATGGCTGAGACCATGGAGGACCTCAGTATAATGCTCGATGACCTCAGTAGAGCTTCCGAAAGAGTGGGTCTTTAAATGAACATAGACAAGACAAAGGTCATGTCTAATGCCCGTGTAACACCCACTCTGATAACGGTCAGAGGTGCTGCACTCGAAGTTGTGGACGAGTACGTTTACCTAGGACAAACTGTCCAGTTAGGTAGGTCCAACTTCGAGCAAGAGGTCAGTCGTCGAATCCGACACGGTTGGGCAGCGTTCGGGAAGCTACGTAATATCTTCTCGTCCCAAATACCGCAGTGTCTTAAGACGGAAGTCTTTAACCAGTGCGTGTTGCCAGTGATGACACATGGAACCGAAACGTGGTCGCTCACAATGGGCCTCATAAGGAGGCTTAAAGTTACCCAAGGGGAGAGGGCTATGCTTGGAGTTTCCCTGCGTGATCGAATCAGGAATGAAGAGATCCGTAGGAGAACCAAGGTAACCGACATAGCCCGAAGAATTGCCAAACTTAAGTGGCAATGGGCACGGCACATTGCGCAAAGAACAGATGGCCGATGGGGCCGGAAGGTTCTGGAGTGCCGACCACGTACCGGAAGACGTAAAATTGGAAGGCCTCCCACAAGGTAAACCGATGACCTTGCAAGGGCCGCAGGAGTCCGCTGGATGCGGGAAGCACAAAACCGTTTGAAGTCGCGGAGCTTCGGAGGCCTATGTCCAGCAGTGGACGTCTTTCGGCTGAAAAGATGATGATGATGATGATGAACCGACAAGGGATTAATAGAAAACAAACAGTTAATTTATCAAATTAACTGTTTGTTTGTACAAAATTCGGAAACATCTATCGGTTTCTTACTAAACTGCAACTATGTCCGACGACCCTGGTTACTTATATCTTTTGACGACTGTACATCGAATTCTTGTGTTTTCTTCAGAGACCTTTTTTTGGATGGGAAATCATCAAAAAACTTCTCCCGCTCTGGGTGGAGCAGGAGTGTCAGACTTTTACTGAGTAAAACCCACCCGTGATCCTTCATTTGCCTGTGTGCCAGGGGCCACGGTATCTTTTTCGAACAACCTGCAACCTTGGTAGGCATCGGCCCTGGCGGATCCCACCTGTTGATGCGGACATATCTTTGAGACGCGCGTGGAACATAACACGCCGTCGACCCGGGGTTGGTCCTTACCGGACAGCAAGCTAGCCATTACTCGCCATCCGCAAGCCCGCGTCTTCGGTGGCCGGGAATCAGCCTGGGATTGAGGTGACGGCTACCCATGTACTCTCGCTCCGTACCATGACCTGGACCAGGGCCGAACACGAGAGATCGCCACCGCCAATTGCCTCCACGAGGACACGGCGGTGCTCCTCCCAAGCCGGGCAGACTTCCAGCGTATGTTCCACCGTGTACTCAGGGCGATCTTCCCAGTGGAAACACCCGGGCGTTTCCTCCCTCCTTATCCGAAACAAGAAACTCCCGGGACCGGTGAGGAATAGCGTCAGGCCCTTAAGTAGGGACTGAATAAATTAACAGACTTTGTATTACATGGATCTCACAACTTTTTACGGTAGAAGAACTGAGTTGCGAAACTTGTTTTTTTTAACAAATTATGTTTTTGATGGCATAACAATTTTCGGCCTACGAGAGTCCATTCCGGTTGTAAACATTAACTCTTTACTTTAATTCCAGCTCTGCAAATCCGAAAACTCTGCAAATGGCACCACCCGTCTTTACGGACCCCATCAGGGCAATAAATGGAATCATCAGCGCATCGAGTGTGCGCATCTATTGGACATTTTGTTATAAAAATTAATAAATCCGGCTTATACGGATTACGTTACAGGGAATCTATCGGTTTTTATCAATGCATTGTTAGAGGGAATACACTCGGATACGTAAAAAAATATGTATTTTAAATTATGACCAATGAATAAATCAATCTAAGATCAGGTAAACTGAGAGTGCCATCGCTAAGTACGCCAGCTATTGTTACCTATAACATAACATAACGCCTGTAGTCGAGCTGTAGTCATAGTACGCCCACACGTATGTAATAAGATAGAAAACAACTACATATGTATACAGTTCACCTACTATTAGTATTATAGACTTATATTATTATTATAGGCTTAGCATGTAACTTTTATCACAATATTAGTTACGCAAGAACGAGATCTATTCAAATACTCTGTAATAGCCTGACGGGCAGGCATCCCGCCCACATTCACAGACATTCTTGGTTTACCTAATTAATTGATTGACTTAAGACAAAAATAAACCAGTAATTTACCTTATTTACTTACTACAAGAGGTTTTATTGATATATTTTTCTGAAAAACTTATGTATACCAATCATTCATAAGTACTAGCTGCATTGCAAGACGGCAAAAAAATATGCTGATTCTACACATGCCATTCGTGTAAAACTAGTGAACTCACGCCACTGGTGTAGGTACATGTAGGTACGTACACACACTGGGCCGGTGCATACCAACCGTAAAATGTAGTGCAGGCAGTACGAAGAGATTGGATGTGACAGCTTTGAAAGCTTGGAATTTCATACTTAATGTTCATTGATTTTATTAATTAAAAGCTTTTATTTAACTTCACTTGTATGTCTTGGAATTTTACAATCAATATTTCACCCACCACTGAAGCTGTCGGGCTGATATTTGGCACACACGTTTGGTTCTCGTGACAATGCACGATAAAAGCTTTTTATTTCTGTAAGTAGGTTTATACAAACACTTTTACACGTCAATCATATTTTAAAAACTAGATGAGGTCGACGTTCCTCATCTGACTCTTGAGTAGAAAGGTCAAAACAAACTCGAGAATTCAAGTAGAGAAATCAATGTTTCTGAAGTATAACGCTCTGTTCAATTTTATATAATTGTTGTACCTACTACCTAGTACCTACCTACTTATGAGCATAACTTTAGAAATATTAGATGCCAGACAAGAAGGTCTTTCTTGACAAGAAAGACCGAAAACAAGCAACAGCGCCCATCAAATACCTACTATTCCAACAAATAAAAGAAATGATTGAAGACAGGTTATCTTAAAATTTTCACACAATTACCTACTAGTTAATTTCCACAAATAAGAAGCACGTGCCCATGGCATCTGATTCACTTTTCCCCATGCCCAACCAGCCGACAAAATTCTTCCACGCAGCAAAACAGCAACAAGAACATGTTGCCACAACCAAAATTAAAAACAAACACAAAAGATACCGTATCTTTTCCGCATCCTACATGAAGGTAGGGTCTGAATATCGCCATCAGATATTAAAATCAGGCCGACCCTCGGCTCTCATAAATAATAACGGCATCTAAATAAAAATCACTTTTATACGCTTTCCGTGCCGTAAAATATAAAATACACTGATCCCGCTTGCATAGCGCTGTGAGACTCACACGCACGTGAGCGCACAGCCTTATAATTAAAATCTGTCGGTACAGTTTGCATTACTGTTATTTGATTTCATTACGGAAGAATGTTGTTTTATTAATAACTGATTACATTGTGGGTAGTGATTGGTTATTTTAAATAGGAGGTTTCATAGAATTCGTAAGTATTCACTTAAAAGCAATGTTGATGAATTTCGATATGGCACCTCATTTCCCCGTAATAATGTTTATAGCTGGCGAAATGTGGGTGTACTTTAGGTGTACCTCTGCGCATCCCTCCGGTGAAACAAGGCGTGATGTTATGTTAAGTTTTAGTTTTCATTTATATGTTATTGTGGTGCTGGAGACACAGTGTCGGTCCAATATCGAATGGGCGAAAGAAGCAACAATTTCAACATTTTGCAAGTTAACATTTTGCTTTTTCGTATGTAAATGACATATACATTTATTTATATTGTATACATAAGAACCGATACCTGATAACTTTTATTATTTAATGTAGGTATATGCTGTAAGCGTACCTATTATATAAACAAATAAGATTGTGTCCACTCGATAATAATATCACTTAAGAACTCCAGCAATTATCGAATTGTCTTCATACAAGAACTCAACCGAGCAGAATTTGAAGATCCAATCACAGTCCCAACGTCCAACCCGCTTCACTATCGCCATTTCCCACAGAAATTAACCCAAAAATACAATCGTAAAAACGGAAGAGCCCACAAAGTTGTTGAAATCTATTTAACACTTTCATCGCTCAGCTTTTTCAGGAGCGGTCGGTAAAAATTACAGCTGACTCGTGTATTTTAGGCAAAAACGGGGAGTTATCTGACGGGCCTGCCTAATTCCCATGAATTTATAGTATGCGGGCTGTTACACCGGTTATTATTGCGGCCCCGGGTTCATTATTCGACCTGAATAGGGTTAATATTTTGTTACTTTTTTCAACAAGTCTTAAGTATAAATGTAAAACTTAGAGGTATTTTTAACATAAGTTTACAAGAAGCTAATAATTCGGAGGTTACAAAAACTACTCGTAACTTTCTTATCACTATGCAGTCAGCAGAACCAATCGCGGTCGATTTCCCAGGGTATACTTTAGGGACCTGAGGGTGTCCCTGTACCGCAATCCAGTAAGATAAAATATATAAATTGTTGAGGGATAAACGATTAATTATTCAAAGATCATTCTACGAATCTTATTTTAATCTTCTTCCTTCGGCTTGTCAGCCCAATCTTACGAGTACCGTTTTATTTCTGCTATTCTATAACTCTAAATTAACTTGTAAATTAACTTGACAGTTCAAACTATCCAGCTAATTTAGAAGGAGAACATCTAGAGGAAAATATAGGGTGTCCCAACAAGAGCACTGGATTTAATATTGCCGCCATTTTGTTAATACGAGTTGTACGGTGATTTTTTTTTGACAGTTGTCACGTATAGATCACGCGTATTAAGAATATGGAGAAGTATTCAAACCAATAACGTTTAATTATTGTAAAAACATATTACAAAAATGGTGAAAGTTGCAAAAAAAGTTCGCCAATTACGTCAAGTTTTCGGTCGCAATAATGCGCAAAATGAATCGACTGTGAGGCGTAATTTAAAAATGTTGTAATCAATTTTGAAATTAATTACAACATTTGATACCACATTTATGCTGATGGATCAGAAGATCATTATTCGTCGTCATCCTTGTCCTTGAAAATATAGCCACAGTAAGGGAATTTGTGGCCGAGAATCCAGAATAACCCTGTGCCAGAGGTTTCGAGGTGGCCATTTGCCTGATGTTGTATTTCACGTTTAATCGGAACTATTTTTCTTTATGTTGAAATAAAAATGTTCGCTTAATTCAAAAATAAATGTGTTTTTCATTCAAATTTAATCCGGCGCTCTTGCTGGGACACGCTTTAGTAGGGTAAAGTCAGGTATCCGCGGTCAGGCGACAATAGCGGTCACCATACTATCTTCCAAATTAAAGCGTTTTTGGGTACACATACTTTGATTGAAGGTGGCGTGAGTGTTCCCCGCGCCGCCGCACCGGAGACCGCTCAATTCCAAGCACATGTCATGGTGAACTGCACGTTAGTAGAACATAAGGGGAGAGTGCCTTAATTTTCATGTTTAATTCATTGACAGTTTTATTTATTGCTGTGTAGTTATCTATCAATCCATGCAATGCAACGTAAACTTCCAGGATTTGGCTACAGGTTTTTTTTATTTTTACTAACCAGAAAAGTATACGGATGACTAATGCCGGTCATGGTAACCGGTATTAAATGAAAGTTATGTTTGCAAGGATGTCGGGGACTCGAACTAGGAGTAAAGGAGCACCTAATTCATCACCACTTTTAATCTACTACACCTAAACAACACCAGGTAATAGTCTTGTCGCATCTCCCCAAGTCCTGCAACCGACAATAGATAATGCCAATCCCTCAACTTCAAGATCAAGAGTCACTTTTAAAGATCTTCTACTAGTTCCGAAGCAACCCACAAACAATCAGAAAGTCCAGGGAGCCTCTCGGAAACAATATGCAACTGTTAAAATGATAGAAGAGCAACAAGGGAAAAGAAGAAAGAATCTGGTGCCAAAAAAAGCAGGAATAAAAAACCAGCAAAAAGAAGACCAAGCTAAATCGACTAAATGTCAGAAAGATAAAAAAGAGAGTTCTCTAGGATATGAATAGGGATCAGAGTTCACCAAACTCCGAAATCGAAACGTTCGCGATGATGATGATGATGACACATCTGGAGAACAGATGCATGACAAGTGACGATTATGACCGGAACAACGAGCTTTGGTTCGGGCACGTAGAGTGTGGGCTTTGGGTTCATGCTGATTGCTCGTGTTATGAGTTTCCCGTACGCTATGTGTGGGACTTGTGCCACTTAAAGCTTGACTGTTATTACCGGTATTATCTGACATTTCTGGAAAAACCGGTCAAATCCATTTAAAAAAAATTATTGTTGATCTCAGTGGTGCTGATTATGTTAGAATAATACCTTAAATTATCTTTATACTAATATTATATCTATACTATAATATTATAAAGAGGAAAGATTTGATTGTTTGTTTGCATTGAATAGGCTTCGAAACTACTGAACCGATTTAAAAAAATCTTTCACTGTTGAAAAGCTACACTATCCCCGGGTGACATAGGCTATATTTTATCTCCGTATTCCCACGGTAACGGGAACTAAGCGGGTGAAACCGCAAAGCGCTGCTAATGTTTAATAAGAGTTTCTTGAATAAATGTTGCTTTTTGACTAAGTTGTAGTCTTTTTTGCTTAAGTGACCGGCAATACTCTTCCTTACCCTACGTTAGAGATTGGGCTGACAAGCTAAAGGAAAAACATAAAAATAAGATTTGTAGAATGCTCATAGGAATACTTACGAAATTAACTGCACAAACGTGTTTGAATATTAGATTCCGGCACAGGAAGACCTTGAGACTCCTATAGTACTTACTGCTCTAATTAGCAATTTAGTAGGTATAGGTAGGTACAATATTTTTTTTTTTCTTCCTAGAATTAGCTCGCACATCACAAGATCCGTGGGACGTAGAATCGTTCTCTTTCATACCTAAGCTTTACTACATCATTGCATAAAAGTAAAGCTACAACACAATTTCATATTCTCGCCGTCTTATGATTACCTAGCAAGCAGATGAGCCAGGGAAGCAATCTCGTCGGTAAAGGCTTCTCTGCTGATTAAACGAACGAAGCTCCAACATTAACGCATTGAGTACCGGGCAGGATGGAGGAGACTCAATTGACACGCTCACTACTCCAAATAAACAGTTGAATATTATTATAAAGTAAATTCTTTACTACCTACTCCACCGTACCACCACACCGTATAAAGTCGGTACATACATAAAAAATAAAACTATAAATCCAATATGGATTTGCTGTGCACACCTTTTAGTGACAAGTTCGCTGTAAGTAGGTAATTCCTAACAATCAACCATACACAATAAGATTTGGCTTTCATGTTTTTGTGAACTAGTCGTAGGAGTGCAAATAAGCAAATAATAAACTTATTCTAATAATCATTAGACAACTGCTTTTTTTTCCATTAGGTGGGGAAGATGTTCCACGGAATTGCTAACGGAAAGTAGTAACCGTCTACAGATGGGTCACAGTATGGGTTTTTAATTATAAGCTAAAACAATGCTGCAATGGCACTTCAATTTCACTAAACACATGTATTTTCTTTCCTTCAATTTGGTAGGTATTCTGGACGTGTATAAACTCTGAAGATGTTCTGTATAACGGAAACGTATACTACCTAAATCGGAACTTTTGAAAGACTGTAGGTATTGCTCCTAAGCAGTATGAATGACAGTACGTTTTATGACCAATCCCGAAACAAAGGATGTAATAGGAACGCGAATAAAGGCTCCTGCAAACAGGCGCGACACGACAGTGCGATGAGACACACATATAACAATTGCTATGAATACTTCATGGAAATTGTTGTAAGAGTGTCGCGATGCGCCTGTTTGAAGAATCCTTAAAAATTACTATTTTGTCGCCGAAACCTTATTCACAGACATGGACACTAGTTCGCTTACAGATCACACAAATTCACAACTGTATATTAATTAGTGATAGGTAGGTACTTATTACGTTCAAAAGCGATAACTCGGAGCAACTTTGATCGTAACCCGCAGTAACGCTTAGCATATTGTCTTACGAACAATTATACTAATAGTTGCGCTAACGACACTTCCACGCTAATTCACTTCTTATGCAAAAGAAGTTCGGTGTTGTTCTGCGGTTGATACTTACATGGTACTCGTAATCAGGGGTTAATGTAAAACACCCTTACGTGAAATATGACATCGTCACATTTTCTTAGCTTTAAATATGAATGACTAACTTCCGCCCGCGGCTTCGCCCGCGTGGAAGTCGGAAATTATCCCGCGGGAACGTACTACCGGGATAAAAAGTATCCTATGTGTTAATCTAGGTCATTAATCTATCTGTGTGCCAAATTTTATGCAAATCCTTTTAGTCGTTTTTGCGTGAAAGAGTAACAAACATCCATACATCCATTCTTACAAACTTTCACATTTATAATATTAAGTAGGATGTTACATTATTATTATTTATTATTGTTGTTTTATTATTACATTATTTTAAATGAATACCAAAACCAACCAATCAACCACTTACATAGGTAATTAAAATGAAAACGAAGTAATTCGTTATTATGAACTACTAACCACAAGCAAATTATGCTTTCGTGGTATTATTGTAAGTATCTAATTATTATTATTATAAATACCAACAAAAAAAATAGTTTAAAAAACTAAAAAACACGCTTTAAAAACCAAACTAAAAAAGGAGAAAATAATTTAATTCAATTAAAAAGCGTGGGGTGCTTGACATTAATTGATTATAAAAAATACCTCAAAAAGCACCCCACGCTTTTTAATTGAATTAAATTATTTTCTCCTTTTTTAGTTTGGTTTTTAAAGCGTGTTTTTTAGTTTTTTAAACTATTATTTATTTTCTATTTTTTAGTTCTGCTTACAAAACGTGTTTTTTTTTCTCAATTTTTTTTTTAATTATTAAATTGTCATCGGTCCTCGACAAGTTTACAAAGTTTCAATGAAATCTGACCGTTTAAAGTGGGTCAAAATCGCGCTCAAAGATTCCGTTACATACATACATACATACAACCCGAGCTAATAAAAGCGTGTTAAAAAAACCAATTAAAATAAAATCCCTAACTCGTTATAAGTAACTACTAACCACAAACATATTTAAGCTGTCGTGGAATTATTGTAAGTAGCTGTTAAGTATTATAAAGTAACAAATTTAAAAAAGGTAGGTAGGTAACCTATTTATGTAATAATTAAAAATAAAACGAATATACGTGTAACTCCTATCCACAAAAAAAACCTGCCAATACCTATCTATTACATTACGTATGTACCTACAGTGCCAGATACGATAAAAGTATTTATTTTGATATAAGGATCAATTCGTTACAACCAAATATGCATTAGAAATAAATTATCATTTTTTATTGTATTTATGGTTCGTTATTTTGGCGATATTGGCTTACACATAAAAGATAGATATTTGATGTCGTGTGCTTTTTTGTATGACTATTTAAGTAAAACATTTCCATTATAAATTATATACGTGTAACTCTAATGGTTTTTGCAGCGCACGCCAGATCGCTCACAGATGGCAGAGTTTTTTCCTACTTACTTGACACTTATCGTTATATTTTGGACTATTCACACAATATCTTTATAAATTATAGCCTACGTGTTATTCTGATGTATAAGCTATATTATTGTAAAGTTTCATTAAAATCCATTCAGCCGTTTTTGCGTGAAAGAGTTACAAACATCCATGCATACAAGCTTTCGCGTTTATGATTGGTTTGAATGAAAAATAAATACTCGTATTTATCAATGAAACTTAGATACCTACGCACAGAGTCAACTCTCGATGTGTGTAGTTGTGTGTGTGTGTAATGCTAAATTTGTCAACGTCGCTAAAGTAAAGATTCGTCATACGGGTGAAAATAATACCACACACCACATATAGTCGGGATTTTTGTAGTATTTTTACTTATAGATTAAAAATGACCCCAGAGTTATGGGATATCAAAAAAAACACATGGTATAATAACTAAACTATTACCCCATTCATCCGCGGAGTAAATTTACAATTAGTACCTGTACAGCGTATTTCAGAGGTCTGTTGGACATGCCATCAGAACACCACCATGACATAGGTAACATCATGCTCTCAAAACGGTGAAGTAGATAAAACATCGTGACAAAACCGGCATGTCCTAAAACCAAAAATTCGAAGACATGTGACATCCACCAACTCGCACTGGGCCCGCGCGTTGGATTATGGCCAACACCATCTCACAGAGAGGAGGCCTACATTGCAGCAGTGGGAACATTAAGGGCTGATTGTAATGTACAGACGCTAGCACATCGAGCTACCCCAATCTGTAAAATTTCTTTGATAGATTTTCAACTTTATTACAATAGTTTATAATAATAATAACGTTACCAACTTTTCTTTTGAAATCACCAAGCCGTAGAGATTCATTACTTCTTAAAAGCATTAAAAAATTATATGGTCGAACCGGTTTAATTGCTAACTTATTACTTTTTTCTTTATTTTTTTCTAGACTTTTCTATGTCCCACTCCTTGTTATGGCCACCTTCCATGCTTCCTATATAACTTCGATCATTACGAAATAAAACAAACAAATATTTAACAGGTTCAGTATCTTTTTCACCACCACGCTGCGCTCCAAAACGAGAATCCTAGACGTAGGCAAAAAGGCTGCCAGGCTAAAATGGGACTGGGCGGGTCACGCCAGCCGCATGCACATTGACCGCTGGGCAATTGTCGCCACACAGTGGGTGCCTGAGGATGGACGGCGCCGCCGAAGCCGGCCCAAGAAAAGGTGGCGAGACGACCTAGACGCGTATTGCAAGGGCTGGATCGAGGAGGCCCTGGAAAAAGATGCCTGGAAGGATTTTGGGAAGGCCTTTGCTCAGCAGTGGGACAGTGTAGGCTAAGAAAAAATTAATAAATAAATATATTTTTGAAGAAAACACATTAAAGTTTAATATTATTAATCCACGAAAATGTAAAAATTACATAGTATAAATAATAATTGCGCCATCTAGCGACATCTAGTGACGCCTAATCAAAGCGACTTGACACAAGTCAAGTTCTGAAACCTAAAGCTAGATGGGGCTGTTAGCGTTTTAAGGAAGTAGGTAAAGTTTACCTACCAAAACTGTGTCTAAGGAAGGTTGCACCTGAAAAGCAAGTTTACCTTCTTTATATTAAGTACTTTTTCCTTAATCTAATAGAAATAAAAAGATTTAAAAAAACTTAGGTAAAAAATACAACCGCATTAAGAACCTCCTCCTATTTTTGAAGTCGGTTAAAAAGACAATATAATTAGTAGATAAGTAAATACAAGCTTGACTGAATAAGCTGATCCAAAATGTACTACTTATGTGCATGAGAATTTATGTGACTTATTATAATAATACATACAATTGATTTGACTAAGTATATTTGCTAACGTCGCGATAAAAGCCACAAAACGGAGATATTTTTTTGATAACAAAATGATTACAGTTTGTTCGAGTGTCTCTTATTTAGGGTTGCCAGGTCTTAAACCGAAAAGCCGGACACTGTTTAGCCGGACATTTGAGTAAAAAGGCCGGACACCCTTCATTTTTAGTCTTAGTATAACACTACAATAAAAAATAAGTAAAACAAGGCTTTTTTATCATTTACCATTAAACCTTAAATTCTAATGAAACAACAACAAAATTTAATGAATCAGTCTTGTTTATTATGGACAGTGCTACGCCGCTCGCTTGCGCTAGCGATACAAGGTTCTGCGGGCGGAGCGTAAACCAACACATGACCAAATTAAAAAAATTACAAATTCAAAAAGCCTAACAAAAGCTGGACCCCATATAATTTGGCCGTACACGCAACCAACAAGCCTGACTGTGTCCGGCTTTATCCGGACGCCTGGCAACGCTACTCGTTTTCCTTTATTTTCACTCGATCAAAACCAGTTAACTCTTTTCATTTGCTTAAAAATAATTACACAGCAAAATAATTTACCTACCTACGTGAGATGATTGGAGATTCGAAATTCCATAATTTTTCTCGGTAGTGACTTTTGTATAAGCTTTAACACTGGCTTTAGCTATGTTAAAGTGGTTGTATCAAACAGTTTCAGATCATGGTTGGCAGAAAAATATTTATGCATTCATATTTTATAACAATAATTATGATGATGCGATGTTTAAGTTCAGCGACCAATTGTTGCGTTCATACATAAAATACATTGTAAAAAAATACATTTAAATCAGCTGTGCGACAGCGCTCCATTACTTGCCCTCGTGGTATTTGAAGTCCTGGAAAGATAAAACAATATCATACTTAGGTATCAATACAAATCTGCATGCTCAACACGTCACGTTGAGCCGCCAGAAGTTACCACCTGAGTACATGTACATTGGACTAAACTATTACAAATATTAAAAAGCAATATCCTAACATAACATGCCTTGTTTCCACGAAGGTTTGGTTACAGGGGTACCTATAGCGAGCGGGGGGCTAGTTGTAACAATTTTTAGTTTTTTCAAGTGAGAGGGCATCATCTATTCAGGTATCGATTAAAATGTTAATTGGGCTTAAATAAAAAACCGTATAAATGAAATTTTGTGAAAGCCCCCCGCTCCCTACCTTCATCCATATTTCGCCAGTTATATTTAAGTCCCATGTAATAGGGGTGAGTAGATATTACCATCAACTGTCACAATCTAGACTACGGGCGGCTACTGAGAAATTCCTACAGAAAATCCCAAAAGCACTCCCAAGACCTCAGCCAGCTAGACCAACGAGGTAGTGGGTGAAATGCAATAAACGGATGAGTATCAAGTAAAATACCCATTCTTACACATAAAGTAAAATACCCATTCTTACACATAAAGTAAAATACCCATTCTTACACATAAAGTAAAATACCCATTCTTACACATAAAGTAAAGTACCCATTCTTACACATAAAGTAAAATACCCATTCTTACACATAAAGTAAAATACCCACTCTTACACATAAAGTAAAATACCCATTCTTACACATAAAGTAAAATACCCATTCTTACACATAAAGTAAAATACCCACTCTTGCACATAAAGTAAAGTACCCATTCTTACACATAAAGTAAAATACCCATTCTTACACATAAAGTAAAATACCCACTCTTACACATAAAGTAAAATACCCATTCTTACACATAAAGTAAAATACCCATTCTTACACATAAAGTAAAATACCCACTCTTGCACATAAAGTAAAATACCCATTCTTACACATAAAGTAAAATACCCATTCTTACACATAAAGTAAAATACCCATTCTTACACATAAAGTAAAGTACCCATTCTTAAATCGAGCCACTATGCAACTTTTATCCGACCGCGTGACCACAAAGACAGGAATATGTTTTTTTTTTTAATTTGAATAAAAATCCGGAAAATTGGTTGCCGCGGTTGGAGTGTTTGTTTAGACTACATTATGTGGGTGCTATAATTAAGAATAAGTTAGTGCATTAAGTTAAGAAAGGGTACCCATAAATGGTGTGGTATAAATGTCAAATGGAGTTTCAATTTTTTTATACCACAAATCGAAGCTTTCTATTATAGGTTATTATATATATATTATTTATATATATGGATTTAGTCACTGTTATGATACTGGCAACAACTACTCTACTCTGCTTGGGAGGCCAGGCCAGGCCAGGACAACTAGCAACGATTAGACATAGTAATAGACAGCTTGCTACTTTATACATTACTTTCCTAAAAAAATGTCACAAACTTACAATGTAAACGCAGGCTACGATGACAGCTAGCTTGAATTGCACAGCGAGATCAGCGGGGAAGCTGATGATGTAATCATCATTGTAGGAGAACATTTCGTCTCGCCAGCCACGAGACGTCTTTTGTAGACCGCCTATTACAGCCTTGGTGTTTGTCTGCAGCTGGAATGAAAGGTAATAACATTTTGTAGTGCACAAGCCATCAGCAAAAATAACGATTACAAACTTTGTTCCCTATTTAACCCCTTTCTAATCTATATAATCTTACTATTGAGGTCATCAAGTTCTGAGTTGATGTCTGATGTCTGATGGTCTGCATGATTACTGATAAATGCGTGCACGGAATGGACAGGTCCACTCAATCTGTGTGGTTCTTTCCTCAAAAGACCATTTCAGACACCAATCCACATGGTCTTCACAGGACCTGACCAAGATTATGTCTGGACTTTAAAAGAGACTGTGACCTCTGAGTTTGTTTCGGCCTTTCTTCTCAGAGTAGTCAGATAGAAAACGCCGGCCTCATCTAGTTTAAAAAAATATGTTTGACGTGTAAAAGTGTTTGTACAAACCTACTTACAGAAATAAAATCATTTATCATTATCATTTATCATTTATAGTTCGACTTTTAATTGTATTCAGTAACTTGGCAGTTCAAAGAAAAATAATGTTGCCATACTAAAACTAAAAGTGTTGGGGTAGTGAACGATTTTGCGTAAAGAACGAATGATAAAAATGGTTTCATTTTAAATTAAACCATTTTAATCATTCGCTATAAAACTTAAAAAAATCGTTTGTAAGATGTGGAATAGAAACTAATAAATAAATTACTTAAGTACTGAAAAATAAAATATATAATAAATTCCACAATTTTTAATGGTGAATATCATGTTTTTAAACCAAGTTATTACATTTAAAATAAAAAAAATTGCATGTGAGTAGGTACATTATTTCAAGTTCATTCAATTTCGTTCATTCTTATACCTTCTATTAAATTATTGACTAAAGAACAAACTTAACCAGATGTTTCAAAAAAATAAATGAAATAAAACATTTTTTTTTTGCCAAACTAAAGGAATATAACCTAAATTCCTACCTCAAAGAAAGAAGAGGAAGTACCCTTGAGCCTGATGGTGGGGGTGTCCTGTGCGTCGTGGATGTTGAAGATAGGCGTCATGAAAGTGTTCTCCCTGTGTATTATGCTGACCAGCTGCTCGTTCATGGACAGCTCCACCCTATCCGCAATAAATACGCGTCCGGTTGGACGAAGGAACGAGAGTATCTGAAAATGTAGCAGATTGATGAGGAATTTGGAAAATCTTGAAATTCGCAGAAACAGTCTGGATTTTTAACCACTTATTGACAATTTATGTACTCGTCCTACTACATGATACTTTAATAATATAGCTGTTGAAATGTGCCTTCCCCTTCGGAAAATAGCGTGATGTTTGTGAACGGCGCTGGACATTTCTCATAGTATCAAAAAATATGAGATGAACTGCGCTAAGACGACACAAGCCCGTGGGTGACAGACATTCTTTTAAAAATTGCTTGGTTTCAGCTTGCGCGTGTGAGCTATTTATAGGTTTTATGCAAGCGCCTAAATTGACGCAACTTGTACTCTTGTAGACGACACCATCTACCCAAATGTTAGCTAACAGAATAAAAAAGTCGTTCACAGACTACGTTAACTAATGATACAAAACTATAAAAGCCTATTGTTCGTGGCGGAGTCGGCAGAGGGCGAGAAGTTAACATAACATAGGTAATGCCATAGTGCAAACCTTGAGGACACTAATAAATACCATTACTTTGGTCACCTATTACATAATAGTTCCCACTGCCTCCACTGGCCCTGTGCTGTAGGCAAGGCAGAGCCTGGCAGCCTCAGATTGTTGGAGCCAAGGTAGAGGCCCAGCAAGTGTTGACCTCAGGTGTCTGGTGAAACATTGTACAGTGGATCTACGTCTGCTTACCTTCCTCCCTGTGTTTTCCACTCCGGTAAAGTAAAACGCCCTTTTACTTCCACCAGCTCCAAAGAAGCTGTCGGGGACGTTCTCCTTCAGGGTTAAAAGGACCTCCTCCTCACCGCCGAGGATGTCGTAACTGTTGCCATGAAAGCCTGAACTCGTCTGGTGGACTTTGATATTAGCCAGCTGCATCAGGCGCTCCAGACCTGGAACTGTATTTTTATATTATTCAAGCTTTTATAGGTTCAATATGCAATAGAAGCACTTTAGGTGGAAGCACCATGGAAGGTAGCATTTCGAAAGAGATACTGCGGTCCCCTGGCACACAGGCAACTAAGGGAAAACGGGTGGGTTTTAGTCAGTAAAAGTCTGACACGCCCTCCTGCTCCACCTAGAGCGGGAGAAGTTATTTGATGATTTCCCAACCTCAATAAAAAAGGGGTTGCATTGAATTACTTTTTCATGAAATAGTCATTCAATTTATTGAAATGATCGTATTGATGATTTTAATGATTATAATTATGTAAAGCCTTATTTGTTACGGTCGCATCATAATTATGTTAATTAACATAAGTACTGTCGGACACTGACCAGCAAATTGCAACAAACGTTTAGTAAGAGAATTTGAATGTGGCGGGCTATCTTGGAGCGTTCATTTGAAATACAAAAGATTTAATATGGCCGCTAATATTATCAGTATTATCGCTTAACAACATTGTTTTACTAGATACGTATTCATGTGTAGCTTACCTGTGACTTTAGCAGCAGCCATTGTAAACGAACAAAGAAAGTATAAAAACAACACACAACAAGTCCTATAAAAATACAGAAAGATACCTACTTCAATATAATTATGGTCACGTTTTACAAACACATTCTTTAATTAAATAACAAAATTCTAGATTTAAAACAAAATGATTAAATGCACAATTTGAAACGATAAAAATGCAATAGGGGTCAGCGAACGAGCAATGGAATTATTATTCTTTTCGTACACTGAATTTCGCGACTGTTCTGTCCAAGGCTAAATGTTGACTGGCAACTGACTGGCGCCTATCTACCAAAAATATCTACCTATACGACATATTATTCGGGCTATCAGTAGTAACCATATTCCACAGGAAAACTTGCTTAATTTTCAGGCCACTTGTGGCCAGAAACCCACTTTGTATGCATTTCGTTAAAACAAACAAATAACTAAAAAAGAGCGATTGATTTTACTCAATTTTAAAAAGGTCGAGTGTATAACAACGAAAATACTTTCACACTTTCGTTTCAACTTGGATGAGGTGATTACTATGTTTGAACATCACGTAATATGACACTTAAAAGTCAACCACATGAAATACCTAACTATTGTTATGTCTATGGATAAAACATGTGCGGTGAGCCACCAAATTGTGTGTGACCTAACAACGCCCTTGGGTTCGTGACCTTGGATCCGTTTCGGACTTTGGGCGTCGTAGGTTGTCTGAACGGTCTAGAGTTCTAGACGCTTGTTGCCAACCAAGCGAGCAAGGGTGACTAAGACAACTAGCACCCTAATTGAGTAACGCACCATCAATCATAATCTGAATCACTTTGAAATAGATTGCTAATCCATTGCTTCATATGTTCGAAAAATGTGTCTTAGCAACGTAAATAACGTATTGAATTTTGTTGAACTGTCAAAATAAAACAGATTATGATTGATCGTGTGTTACGCAATTAGGGTGCAGTTTCAGTAAGTATAAACGAATTTCAGCTGTGGATGGTAGAATTGCAAAGAGATCAGAACAATTATGTCGCAGTCGATTTGTAAGCTGATTGAAAATTGAGATAGGTAATGAAATAATTATAATATGCCAAGATAAAAAAAAATATGTATTTTATCTGGCAGAGTTAGATACTGGTTTCAGGAGGCTCAAAACTTGACTTAGAGCGTCAATGGCAGAAGACCACCGCCTTACATGAGGAAGTCTTATTTAACTCGTTTCGCGAGACGACAAAACAGATAAATTGATTTTGTTATTTATTTTAAATTATTATGACGTAATACAATGAAATACTAAGATTTCTTTTTTTTATTTAGATTTATTATTGTGAGCGGAAGGGTTAATTACTGAATTGTAAATTAAACTCGCTGTACCTAATGGTAAAAAATCTTTGAGGGTGTCTGGGTACAAAATGTTCAAAAGTTGAACGATATTTTTTAATAGGTGGAAAATCAATCCACCCCGATTTTCCTACAGTTTAGGGGAGGATTTTGTTTTTCAATTTTAAATAGGACCAACTTCGAACCCTTTACCTTCGTATACCTACCCTTTACTTACAATTTAAAAAAAAAACAAGTCGAACGACTGTATTTTAAGCTATGCGTGGCCAAGGCAGTAAATGCACCGTCACTGCCCCAGCTGCCGCACGAGACGCCCTGGGCATCGGGAATCCCAGGCTGATTCCCGGCCACCGTAGGCGCGGGCTTGCGGACGGCGAGTAATGGGTAGCTCGCTGTCCGGTAAGGGCCAAGCCCGGGTCGACGGCGCGTTGTGTACTACGCGCGCCTCAAAGAGATGTCAGCACCAAATGGTGGGGTCCGCAAGGGCAGATGCCTGCCACGGGTGCGGGTTGTTTGAAAGAGATACCGTGGCCCCTGGCACACAGGCAACTGAGGGAACACGGGTGGGTTTTAGTCAGTAAAAGTCTGACACGCCCTCCTACTCCACCCAGAGCGGGAGAAGTTATTTGATGACTTCCCACCCTAAAAAACAAAAAAAAAGCTATGCGTGGCCAGAAAGAAAAGAAATCCCAATCGACCACCACCTTTTTTACGTCGATTAATAAAAAGAAATAGATACCTATGGTTAAGTGACGGTGAGAGAATGAGAAATCCCATTCCGTTCAAATGCCACAAGAATTCAGATCTGACTGGTAGTTCTAGAGTTTACCTCCCACATACAAACAAACAAATACATTTATTATACTTATTTATTATATTGTTATTATACCTAGTTGCAGACTTGCAAAAATTACAGAAGTGGCGAAAATCTGGAGAGCATTTTCAGATGGGTAAGATGCAGCTGCTAAACGATGACCGCCCCTCGATATCGATGGCTGCTCGGGCGCGTTATTCACCTGCAGCCGACGACCGACGGCTTGGCGCGCGTGGCCGACGCCGACCAGCTCGCCACGTCCAGCACCTTGTGGTTGCGACAACCTTACAACTGATTATGTTCACTCCCAGTGATCAGAGCAGATCACTCCTAGGGTGGCAACGTGTTAACGCTGGCACACTTATGCAGACGACGAACGTCGCCAGTGTTTTTTACTTTAGGGCGGGCTAAATACGGCACAACAAACTTTGGATAGAGTTCGGCTTTGTATAGCATCGTGCCTATCACTCATACCTTTGTGAGAGTAGCTTTCAAAAGCTCAATGTGTCACATTACCAGTTTTTTGTTAAACTTTGTTTATTTGAAAGGGTTTAATCACTAATGTCACCCCCGTAACAGAAAACATTATACAACTTAAAACTAAACAATGGGTAATATACAGTTATTAATATAATTATGAACGTCAATAAACAGTGTGTGTGAGAATAAACAGTTTTTTATAATAATTCATTATAAATGATGTAAATCCTGGAAACAGACGAGACCTTACTTACAAATTAGTACTAAATGATTTGCCATGACTTACCAAAGTATAACAAAAACTGCATAGCAATATGCGTGCGTATCTATAACAAGATACCAAGCCATTTCAAAACATTACATCAAAAATTTGTTGTACCTACAAGTGGTTGAATGAGTGTAGTTTCTATAGTTTAAAAGAATTTATGGATACAAAATGTTGATGCCCTGTAAGTTGTAACATTTTGAAAAACCCTGAGATTTTGCATGCCATGTTTCATCCTGGCTGAACATGTTTGTGCCATAACCATTATATTCGAGAACATTTTATAAGTAGGTACCATCTTTTATGCAAATAAATAATTTATTATTATTTTCGGGAGTGTTCTTTTTCTCAGCTCTTAGGCTGGTTTCAGCTACACTTACGGGCCAAAGCCAAGTAAATGCAGCGTGTGGTGTGTATTTAAGATGAGGGTGTGTTTTCTTCCTCTAACTGCATGAACTGTTCTGCAGGTGTTTCAGATGGCAGCTTTCTGAACAGATTCTTCCAAATCTATAAGAATTATTATTATGACCTACATAATAGTGTTGTCCCTTTTCGTTCTGATAAATAACCAACAACAGTTGACACAACATCCTAGCCTCATCCGACAAGGGGACGCAAGGATGCTGTTACATGCCCCCACTTCAAATCCCACACCACGCTAATATTGCCTATCGCGTATGTTCCGGTCACATTCCATCAGCAGGCTTAGCATGACTCTTTCTATTTACACGAAGAATAGACAGTGCTTTTTCAATTCAAAGTGACATTTCGTTTCTCTATTTTTGACATCGCAACGTAGATATCCTTCTGTCATTTTGTCTTTCGTTTCTAACGATCTTTGTCTAGGTCCTTATAAATGTAGTCTATTTCAAAAGAATATTTCTTCCCAAACTGTCAAAATCACACTGACAACAAACTTTCTACTCGACGGCCACAAAGTATATACGATTATCTACAAAATCATGATTCGTTTAGAACGCATAACTGTGATAATTAATAGAAAAAAATAGCTATCTTCTCCTATTGTACATCATTTAGTTAATAGTCATGTCTATTCTTCCGTCGAGAAATCGGTGCTCGTACTAAGCCTGCAGCACGTGGTAAATATCTTCAATCAGCCCACAAACTTGGTGAGGTCCTTTTACCTATTAGATATTTAAACTTATTCGATGGAATGTGGCCCGAACGCATCCCCAAGAGAGCCACTACATATTTCCTATCTATCTCCCTTCCTTCAAACCATGGGTAACAAAGCGGTTCAGACTGGATGGGTTTATACCATTCCCTTTAACTTACATTAACAATTGGTTGCTGAATTACAATTACACAGGAAAAAAATACATTTTAAGTATTATTCAAGAAATAAATTAAGTACATGTTTAAATTAAATTGGCATTTATATTACAGTAGAATTAATTACTGACGTCCAGTCATCGCCTCACAGCGAGCATTATCGTTCATGTTCAAACAGTGTACCCATCCAAATCCGCTCAGCCATCTATACAACAAATCAAATTATAAACATAATAATATTTGATTTGATAACAAACAAACGGATAGACATACCGACCGACAGACAGACAGACAGAGTTACTTTTGCATTTATAATAAGTATTAGTATGAAAGTATGGACTATGGATGGTAAGTACGGATGAGTCAGTGGGTATTTGTCCTTCCTCCAGCCAAGTTTTCATGTTTCCTTTTCTTTCCTCACTTGTCCACGAAGGGATAATAGATATAATTATTATCTTTTATTTTTATTTTATTGCGTTCATTACCATACTTACTTTCCTTTTTTGCCCATTCTTCCTATTCAACTTTGACCACAAGAACAAAATAAAACAATTTATTTTAACTTTTATTACCTGTTTTATCTTTTATTGGTAGTTGTAAACTATTTAACTCACGCAAAGTAACAATTATTACAAATGATTAATATACCCACATAAATTCATTGTGCCGGTTGCATACACATTTCAAATGCTTGTTTATTTATACATTTTAGTGGAGGGGCGTGCAGTTCTAAATTAGTTGATTTCTACCTACCTATATAGGTATTTTCATCTGTTTGATAATAATTATGTTATCGCAGCAAATGATTTAAGTCGATTGGAGATTCGATATTCCATATTTTATCTCCATAATAGTCTATTATGGAGATAAAATATGAATAATAGTCTATTAATTAAATTTGCTTTCATCAAGAAGAGCGGTTGTGCCATTCCTTTCAGTGTCAAGTCATGGTTGAAAGACTGGGTACGCCACGATAGCGACGGTAAGTCCCCTCTTTGAGGAGTGGCTTGAGAGGCAGCATGGCGTCCTCACCTTCCGCCTGACGTAGGTCCTCATCGGACACGGTTGTTTCGGGAAGTTCCTATTTGGGACAAGGCGGGAGGAAACGCCCAGGTGTTTCCACTGCAAAGATCGCCCTGAGGACACAGTGGACTTTTCGGTGGAGGTCTGCCCGGCTTGGGCTTAGCACCGCCGTGTCCTCGTGGAGGCGATCGGCGGCGGCGATCTCTCGCGTCTGGCCCTGGTCCAGGCCATGCTGGCCAAGGTACGGAGCGAGGGTGCATGGGTAGCTGTCACCTCCTTCTGCGAAGCAGTAATGCTCGCAAATAGGGAGGTGGCGCACGTGAGGGAGAGACAGTATATGCGTCCTTACGACCTTAGTCGCCGCGGGAGACGCCCTGGGCGTTGGGAATCCCAGGCTGATTCCCGGCCACCGTAGGCGCGGGTTTGTGGACGGCGAGTAATGGGTAGCTCGCTGTTCGGTAAGGACCAAGCCCGGGTTGACGGCGCGTTGAGTTCCACGCGTGCCAGCGAGGAGAAACAGATGTCAGCATCAACTGATGGGGCCCGCAAGAGCCGATGCCTGCCAGGGGTGCGGGTTGTTCGAAAGAAATACCGCGGCTCCTGGTACAAAGCAACTGACGGAACACGGGTGGGTTTTAGTCAGTAAAAGACTGACATGCCAGACCCACCCAGACCTGGAGAAGTTATTTGATGATTTGGCACCCAAAAAAAAAATGGTTGGAAGACAAATTTTTATACTTAAATTCATATTACATAACAATAATTATGATGAAACGATGTTTAAGTTTAGCGACCAATTGTTGCTTTTCATCTTATATAATAAAAAACATCTAAGAATTAATATTGACGGCACGGTTGGCGCAGTGGTTAAGCGATTGACTGCTGCGCTGCGTGTCGCGGGTTCGATTCCCGCACGGAACAAATATTTGTATGACCTACAAGTAGTTGTTCCGTGTCTGGTTGTTTGTGTATGTGAGTTTAAATGTTTGTAAACGCACCCACAATACAGGAGAAATTCCTAGTGCGGGGCAACGTTTTTTTTAAAAAAAAAAAAAAAAAAAAAAAAAAAAAAAAAAAAAAAAAAAAAAATGTAAGTAGGTACCTACATAAAATAAAATATTTTAAAAAAACATGAAAACAAGTTGTGTGATAGTGTTTCGTTACTTGCCCTCGAAGAACGTGAAGTCCTGGAAGGAAAAAACAATGGTTAATCTGTAAAAATCTGCATGCTAAAACTTGTAACTACACAGTGATGTGAAGATACTTATAATGTACAGAGCAAGCAAAGATAGGACACCGTGATATTAGCTTGCTAGCTATATTCCGCTTATAGGTAGAAGCTCCAGGGTTGCACGCTAAGTCATATTTTCTTACGTTTTCTGCATGTTGTACGTCAGTGCCAGGTTGTATGTTGACTAACATACTATTATACGGTGCGACCGTAACACGTATGTACACGTATGTATTACAGAATTATAATCCTTAAAATCATCAATACAACCAGGTAAGTTCATTTAATTTAATTGAATGACGTGTTAACGTAAGTAACTTTTTTAAATTAATAATAAAAAAATGTGTGAAAATTTTAATTTGGCGGGCTACCCTGGGGCTTGCACCTCAAGCTCTTACACGCTCCTCCTCCAGCTCCTCAAATAATAATCGGTTACAAACTTACAATGAAAACGCAGGCTACGATGACAGCTAGCTTGTATTGCACAGCGAGATCAACGGGGAAGCTGATGATGTAATCATCTTTCATGGAGAATATCTCGTCTCGCCAGCCACGAGACTTCCTTTGAAGGGCGCCTATGGGGGTCTTGGTGTTGGTCTGCAGCTGGAATTAAGATTATTATTTTTTATAACGTATACATACTAGCATTTACTCGCGGCTTCGCACGCGTGGAGGTAAAATATTATCTTTTTTATATTACGTCGTTATGAACTAAAAAACACACCTACACATAGAACTTTAATATTTTCTTGAAACTTGAGTCTATCTTTAGTTGAGGTTTTATGCTCAGGTACCTACGCTTTTCTTTAGTTAATTAAAACCTAGAATCAAAAATTACAAAAAAAATCCTGGGTTTTTTCTTCTTTTTAGTATTTATGATTTCTACTAGTTTAGTAATTTCTTTATAATTTACATATGATTTTTATTTTTATTATTTAGAATCAGAGTAGTTGTCAAGACGAATCAAACAAGCCCAAACTCGATGCGGTTGCGTCGTTAGTAATCTACGTCGGCTATGGACCCAATGTAGACTTACAAGCGGCCGTGAAGTTCCGTACTCTGTGATATCTCCATACTGTCTGAAGTGTCAAACATTACAGGCTCGCGCTAGTTCTCTTTGTCGAAGGAGAGCGGGGTGAGGCCCTTGTCCACCGCGACAACATCTCAATAATATTAGTATGGTTGTCTAGTATGGGGGTCCCCCGACGTTTGGGAGTCATCTGGGGGCGGAAGTAATGTAACCTAATGACATAATCAGCCTATAATGTTCCCACTGCTGAGACGCAGGCCTCTTCTCGGTGAGAGGGACTACCTCAAAGGAGGGTAACCTAATTACCTCAAAGTAACCAGTGTGAGCTCTGTTCCCCTTAAGCCTGATGGTGGGAGTATCCTGTGCATCGTGGATGCTGTAGATGGGCGTCAAGAAAGTCTTCTCCATGTGGATAATGCTGATCAGCTCGTCGTTCATGAACAGCTCCACCTTTAACTTAACATATATTCTTCCGGTTGGACGGCGGAACGAGCAAATCTGAAAATTCAGGTTGATAAGGAAATATTGTGTCACATTATGTAAAATTTCTACATATCTGTAATGTACATATTTAGTGTACATAATATAGCCACACTTTTTTTAAACTTTCGGGAGCAAGCAACGTATATTTTCCGTGTAAGAAGCAGCTCGTCCTGAGGTCGTCACCCTCAGTCTTCAATAGTACCTAATTTCCCATTGCTTGCGAAGTTTTTCGGTTTTAGTAAATGATTGCACGCCTGCGTTTCTGTGGGTATGAACTAGCTAATGATACACTGTCTGATGCTTTCTTACAGATTATTTCCTAGGAACAGTTACCACTAAAATAATATAATTAAAGATTGTAAACTTAGTAGGTACTTTCCCGTGGGATAAGTAGGTATTTGCCGACATCCACGCAAACGAAGCCACGGGCAAAACCTAGGTGATATATTCTAAAACATAATATATTTTCTAATGATTAATAATTTATTTTTATTTTATTGTTCTTAGGCTTTTGTCAATTTTTAATTTTACTTAAATTTTCTTAATTTTTGTAATTGTATTTAGTTCTAATTGTTACATCATTGATGTAAAGTGTACTGTAGTCAGGGTTGGGCAGTATTTGAATTACTTGTAATTGAAATACAAATAAGTACGTATTTGGTATTCGTATTTCAATTACTTCCTTAAAATGTTATTTGTAATTATTATTTCAAATACTTGAGGGTTCAAAATACATTTTAACATTAAAATACATTTAACCTTCATTTAGAGATCGTGACTGTGAGTGCGCGGCGAGAGATTAATTTGTGTTTCGTATTTCAATTAAAAATAGCTAAAATACTGTATTTTGTATTTTATATTTCAAATACCTTACAAAAAGATATTTTGTATTCCGTATTTTAATTACTTGCGACACAGTATTTTTTAATTTATATTTAAATTAAAGCAAAGCATATATTTTTCCCAGCCCTGACTGTAGTTAAGGAAATAGTTTACTATTACTACTACTATTATCTAACTACTCTTTCAATGGATGTTTTTTTTTATAATAGACAAACGGCCACTTTAGGACCTCCTATCATAAAACTATCGTGGGGACCTCCCCACGATCTTGTTTTCACGGGTAAGGCGAAAAAAATATAAATGTGAAAGTTTGGATGTTTGTTACTCAATCACGCACAAACGGCGGACATAGGATACTTTTTATCCCGATAGTACAGTCACGGACTTTAATTGATAAGCCACTTGCCACAGTTCCTATTTTAGCCGTGTAATGCAAATCGGGTTTAGTCGGTTATACTCGTACATAGTCCAGAGTGACGACCCAAAGTCAACCAATTGCAGGGCTAGCAACCGTAACCTAGCGACAATTGTTTTAGCGTAGCGATAGTAACGTTATGATTAGTCATTTCGACATCGGAAAAACTCGTACCCACGATTTTATCCGAACGCGCAGCGTGCAAGATACCGTTCATGACAATTATGATAACTGTTGCTTATAAACATAAATAGCTACGGCTACGATTCACCAAAATTCGAAATTATCGTCTCTGACATTTCAACTGTCACTGTCTTCGGATAGGTTTTGAGAAATAACGAGTATTTAATGAGCTCTAATTCAGAGGAGGTCAGTATCAAATAGATTGAATAAACTTATGCAACAGTGTATTGATTTATCATTGACAATTTATTAGTCAACCTCTATGGGTAAGACTATTTCCGATTACAAGTAATTTGTCATCTTGTTTACGAGCAGCCGGTTTAAGTTCGTATTTAATCGTGTAATCTCGTGAATGTATAAAACTGCAAAATTGGAAAGTTTAAAAGTGGCTTATCAATTAAAGTCCGGGACTGTACGTACACATGGAGTAAGTTTCGACCTCCATGCGGGCAAAGCCGCTGGCAAAAGCTAGTATATTAAATAAGTAACATTAGGACCCCACTGAAATTAGTAAAACAACGGATTTATGCCTGCTCACCTTCCTCCCTGTGTTATCCACTCCGTCAAAACTAAACGGCCTCTTGCTTCCACCTCGGAAGAAGGTGTCGGGGACATTCTCGTTCAGGGTTAGCAGGAGCTCCTCTCCAGCGCCGAAGACGGAGTAATTGCTACCATTGTAGCCGGCACTCGTCTGGTGCACCATGATGGTAGCCAACTGTGACAGGCGCTCCAGACCTGGAACTGTGATTTTGTTATTGTAATTGTGTTGTAATTTAGCTACATCAGCCCCGGATCTAAGGGAGGGGGACTTCAGAAGGCGGCAAATTCAAGCGTGGCAGACAAGTGCACTACCTAGCAGTGTTGCCAACCCGTGAGGTTATGGGGGCAAACGATAATTTGGCCAATGGTACGATGTACGATAGAGAATGTCTAATGTACGATAATTTTGTGCTTTGGATAGTCAGTTTGTAGCAGTCAGAAAAACTAAACGCAAAAAAATCAACAAAATCTCAATGGCAAATGTGAAGATTATCAGCGTCAACAAGTAAATATATTTTTCTAACTCTTTCCCTTACATTGCTTAGCGCACAATTCTGAAAATATTCTTATGTTTCCATCTGCAATAAGCACATAGCCGTGAACAAAACGTCAAATGGCATATAGGTGAAAAACTTAAGCGATGTTATTACTTTATTTAATTCTACGGTGAAAAACATAAAAAAATATTAACTAAACACTACGACAAAACACGGTTACGGTTTGATCTGCTGGTGATACATGCCACATACTCCTCCTTTGACTCTAAACTTGTCGTTAGTTGTCAATTGAAATTAATTAATTAGGGTTTTTTGTGATTTTGCTTTAGTACGATAATTTTGCCCAAAATACGATAATTTTCAGGTCGGAACTCGATAATTTTAACTGTTGGCAACACTGCTACCTAGGTAGCAGTGTTGCCGCACCACAACTTGCCGATAAATGAGATGCGCAGCACTTATTTTCTTACTCTGCCGTACACATGCCATCTTGTTCAATAACTTGGTAGCACTTAGTAGTGACATAATCCGATTGCTGAAGAAATTTTGGGACTGCTAATCAAAAACTGCGAGAAGTCGTTTTAACAGTCCGTTCTTGATGTTGACACAATCTAAAGAATTCTGTAGATACCGAAACAGTTGGAAATCTAAGGGTCAGGGCTTTATATTTGGGCACACCACGATAGCGGCGGTAAATCCCCTCTTTGAGGAGTGGCTTGAGAGGCGGCACGGCGTCCTCACCTTCCGCCTGACGCAGGTCGTCACCGGACATGGTTGTTTCGGGTGGTTCCTGTTTCGGATAAGGCGGGAGGAAACGCCCGAGCGTTTCCACTGCAAAGATCGCCCTGAGAATACGATGGAGGTCTGCCTGGCTTGGGCGGAGCACCGCCGTGTCTTCGTGGAGGTGATCGGCGGCGGCGATCTCTCGCGTCCGGCCCTGGTCCAAGCCATGGTACGGAGCGAGAGTGCATGGGTAGCCGTTATCTCCTTCTGCGAAGCAGTAATGCTCGCGAAGAGGGAGACGGCGCATGTGAGGGAGAGGCAGTATATGCGCCCTCACGGCCGGGGGCTTGCGGACGGCTAGTAATGGGTAGTTTGCTGTCCGGTAAGGACCAAGCCCGGGTCGAAGGCGCGTTGTGTTCCACGCGCGCCTCAAAGAGATGTCAGCACCAACTGGTGGGGTCCGCAAGGGCCGATGCCTGCCAGGGGTGTGGGTTGTTCGAAAGAGATACCGCGGGCCCTGGCTCACAGGCAACTGAGGGAACACGGGTGGGCTTTAGTCAGTATAAGTCGGACACGCCCTCCTGCTCCACCCAGAGCGGGAGAAGTTATTTGATGATTTCCTACCCAAAAAAAAAGGGGCTTTATATTAGATGCTGACAGTTCTTTGCTCCGCCTCGAATAAATTCTAGATCCGGAGTGAGCTTCATCAGTGTGAATATAACAGGAACTTAAAATATGGCCCATATTATTAGAATAACACATAATTATTGTAGGTACAGACGCCAGCACATTAAGCTATCCTAAACTTTCAAATTTTCCCAATTGAACATGAACCTTGTGGTTTTGTAATAAAGTTAAAAATCTATCAAAGAAATTTTACAGATTGGGTAGCGTGATGCGCTGGCCTCTGTACCTATCTATTATTTAGGTATTGATGTACAACTTACCTGTGACATGGGCAGCAGCCATTGTTTACAAACAATCAAATCTAAAATGAATACCTACAGTCTAGTCCTTTAACAAAACCGAAAGATATTCCATTATCATCAAGGTCATATTCACAAACACATTCTGGTGATTATATCGCAAAACAACTATTTGCACAAGATATAAAATACCTACGGTTCTTGAATGCACAATTTGAGACGATAATAACTTTTAAACGCGAATTAATAGGTGTTAATTAAAACGAATTACTGATAAAACCTATTATTATTGTTTGCGCGACTGTTCCGTCCAAGTCTGGACGTCTGACTGGCGATGGCGCCTATTCACCAAAAATCTCTAGTACATAACTAGAGACATATTCTGTCTGACACTACTTACTACCTAACCACACATAAGTAGTAAGTCTTACTCCATTTTCAGGTCACATGTGGCTAGAGAAACTAACACTGCATGCATGTGGTTGGAACAAACAAAACGTCACTCGAAACATTAATTTAAGAGTTGATCGTCAGTAACACTATGAAGGTCAAGAGCATAAAAAGAAAAATAGTGGTATTCCACAGTTTCGTTTCAATTTCGATGACGCGATTACTATGTTTGAACATCACTTAGGTAACTTGAAAGTCAGAAGTCAACCACAAGAAATTAGATAGGTTATTACTCTGGATCACACGTCGTTTACAAAAAGCCTCCAAATGTTACGAGACCTGTCAACGCCATTGAGCTCGTGACCTTGGGTGCCTTTGGGGCTTTGGGCGTGGTAGGTAGTCCCACCTTGTGTGCACTGTCTAGACGCTTGTTGCCAACCACGCGATTGCAGTTGTGTCGCTGCAGGCGGCGAGTGCTCGTAAAAGGTTTATTTTTAAAGCACCTAGCTTTTGCCCCCAGCGTTGCCCTTGTTGAGATTGAATTCTATGCCACGATAAAATATTTTTAATTAAATCAAATTAAATATTCGTTATTTTTATTACTACTCTACAGTTTATCTTTTATAAAACGCCAGAATGCTTTAGGGTTTTTGGGAATATCACTTTAAATTTTTATATTTATATGCATTGTAACAGTTATTTACTAACGTATGACAGCGACTACGGAGTAGTTCAAAGGTGAGCCTGTCCCGAAGATTATTGTATTTTCGGTATTTTTGTCTGAACTTCTCTTTTTCAGATAGAGCCTTAATAAGCGAGTCCGTATACCAAGCCGGAAATATTGATTTTTTCTTTGTATATTTCGGTATAAAATTGCCTATTATAGCGCTCTGTAGTACCCCGTAAAAGGTCTTGATCCTTTCATTAACATCAACACATTTATTAAATGCATCATTCCAAGTAATATTTTTAAGATATATTAGGATTTGTTCATAGTTAGCTTTGAAAAAATTGTGACCGGAGCAATGTATTGTTTTTGTTTAACTTTAGAGATTGGAATTGACACAAGTAAGTTTGGGTGATGAGAGTCCAGTTTACTTAGCAGATCATTAGGCTTGGTAACTGTTACATTAGATATGTTGCTTAAAACTAGGTCTAAAACTCTGCAGTCAGCACTGGGGACATTATTAAACTGATGTAGTTCGTTAATTGACAAAAAGTCTACCAGCGAGTAACCCAGTGAATTTTCATAGTTTGAAGGTGAAAGAAGACGGTCATCGTCTCTCCTGATCCAGTCGATACAACCCAGATTAAAGTCTCCAAGAATCACAACATCAACGACATTATTTATCACGTACATTATTATTTTATTTTAACAATATTTATAAAGTATTGTAGAGAGTTTAGTTTAACAGGAGGAGGCATATAGGTAACACAAAGTGCATTTTTATTTGTACAACTATTTAAATCCACACATAACCATAAATCTTCCAAATCACTCTCCCAGTTTTTAATTCTAGCTGATTTGATTTTATTACTAACCATAACGCCACCCCCATCTTTTTAAGATGCCTCAGAACTTAACCTATCTCTACGATATACTACGTACCGAGGGTCAATGAACTCGCCATTTGTAATGTTTTTTTTTTTTTTTTGGGTGGGAAATCATCAAATAACTTCTCCCGCTCTGGGTGGAGCGGGAGGGCGTGTCAGACTTTTACTGACTAAAACCCACCCGTGTTCCCTCAGTTGCCTGTGTGCCAGGGGCCGCGGTATCTCTTTCGAACAACCCGCACCCCTGGCAGGCATCGGTCCTTGCGAACCCCACCTATTGGTGCTGACATCTCTTTGAGGCGCGCGTGGAACACAACGCGCCGTCGACCCGGGCTTGGTCCTTACCGGACAGCGAGCTACCCATTACTCGCCGTCCGCAAGCCCGCGCCTACGGTGGCCGGGAATCAGCCTGGGATTCCCGACGCCCAGGGCTTCTCCCGCGGCGACTACGGCCGTGAGGGCGCATATACTGCCTCTCCCTCACGTGCGCCGCCTCCCTCTTTGCGAGCATTACTGCTTCGCAGAAGGAGGTGACGGCTAACCATTCACTCTCGCTCCGTACCATGGCCTGCACCAGGGCCGGACGCGAGAGATCGCCGCCGCCGATCGCCTCCACGAGGACACGGCGGTGCTCCGCCCAAGCCGGGCAGACCGCCACCGTATGCTCCACCGTGTCCTCAGGGCGATCTTCGCAATGGAAGCACCCGGGCGTTTCCTCCCACCTTATACGAAACAGGAACCTCCCGAAACAACCGTGTCCGGTGAGGACCTGCGTCAGGCGGAAGGTGAGGACGCCATGCCGCCTCTCAAGCCACTCCTCAAAGAGGGGACTTACCGCCGCTATCGTGGCGTGCCCAGCACTGGGTTGCGACAATCACGCTCTCCATGTCGCCATGAGATCCCACCGGAGCTCTGTCCGCTGCACCTCGATTTCTCGCGGCAGCGGAGTAACGCCCCGGCGTTTGGCCTCCTCGCGCCACTCCCAGATATGCGCGAGGACCTTTGCCTCCAGATCCTATGGCGGTAATCCGGCAAGGAGGCCCGCCGCCTCACCTGAGATCGTGCGGTATCCCCGGATCATCCTGATCGCCATGACCCTATGGGACGCCTTCAGCTTTCGCGCTGGTTTGCGCCTCAATGTAGGCGCCCACACCGGCGCCCCGTATAGGGCCATGGACCGCACGACCCCCGCGTAGAGCCTCCGGCAGGAGGCGTTTGGCCCCCCTAGATTGGGCAAGAGCCGCTTCAAAGCAGCCCCGGCCCGCTCCAGTCTGGGAGCCAAACGTCGGAAGTGTTCCGCGAAGTTCCACCGGCTGTCGAGGACGAGTCCCAGGTACTTCATCGTCGACTCGACGCCGATGTGAACCCCTCCCGCCGTTATCTGGGAACCCGCCGGTGGCGCATTCCGAGGACCATGAAAACACATGGCCTCGGACTTGTGCAAGGCCACCTCGAGTCCCAGTTGCCGGATCCTATCGACGATTGTCGCAACCCCGTGTGCCGCTAAGTCGGCCGCCGCCGCCTGGTACGACCTCCCTTGCGCCAGGACCAGCGCCATTTGTAATGTTAGGGTTGAGCCAAGATTCAGTAAATGCTAATACATCATAGCTAGTGAGCAAAATATTTTTAAAAATATCTTCAGTCTTAGTTCTCATTCCACGTACATTTTGATAATAAATATCAAGCATTGCGAATACAATAACGCTAAGAACATTTTATGTAAAAAATCTAAATAGTGACGTTGGTGGTTTTTATAAGCTTCAAGCTTACCTGATTGCGAATGTAGATTGACTTCGAATAAATATCTTTTCGAGCAAGAATGCGCCTGTTTCGTATCCAGACAAAGTTGTAAGACAACTCCTTAGCCAGTTTTCGTGTAGCCGCATGCAGTTGTTTCGCAGTAGGCCATAAATGCTCACTATATAGGCATTCAGTTACCAGCTATTCCCAAGTGTTGTGAGTTCAATTTGTCCTAGGGATTTTTTTTGTTGAAGTCTCCTACACCAGCTAGAAATTCGTCTCGTTTCCGAGGATTGCGGAGCTTAGCCATCACAGCACGTGTATGGTTACTATCTCTGTTTAATTTGGCTACTCTTATGATTTGCATAATGTCCCTGTCGCTAATGTCACAACTAGTTACCTTCGCAATTTTTGGCAATGTGCTCACTAGGTTTTCGGACTAATTCTCAGGTAGACCATTAATTTCCACGTTGTTTTCGCGCATGCTTTGTTCTATGATACATAATCGAGTAGTAAGTTCATTATCATTTTGCTGGAGGTCTGCATTATCGTTGCGCAGTTGGTTAATTAGAGTGTCCTTTTCATCAAAACGTTTCTTGAACTCTTCAAACTGCTCATTGGACAATCCGTACGAAACTTTGAAATCCGATATTTCACCTTGTATATTTTCATTTGCTCAGTTATTAATTCTATAAAAGAGGATTTTAAAACGTCGGCCAATTCTTCCTTAATAATACCTCTTAGGGTATTTTCGTTCATACATTGTTCCTGATTATTTGAGACTGACATAGAGTGACTACTTTTCTTCCTATGAGTTACATTTACATCAGGTGGGGTGGTTTGGCTGGGAAGAGTTATAGGAGTAGTTTTCTCGGCTTGAATTTTGCTTCGGAGGTGATGAACGACGCAGGTTCACAGTATTATTGCGTGCCGGTGCATCAGTATTGTCAGTTTTTAGCTGTTTACAGCAGCTTTCCGGACACTTCCAGGTGGACTTATAATCATGATCCATTAGATAAAAGTTGCTGTTTGATATATTCGCACAAGAAATGTCATATTTTGACTTGCACTCGCAACAATTTAAGAATTCCATATTTTTAATTCCTTCAAAACATCCAGCGCAAATGTTTCGGTTTGGAGCCATTATTAAAAATAATAAAAACAAATTGACACGTGCTAACAACGTGTCAGACTTTTACTGACTAAAACCCACCCGGTTGCCTTTGTGCCAGGGGCCACGGTATCTTTTCGAACAACCCGCACATGTATTTTTTTTTTTTATGTTAAAGCCGGGTTTGCCCAAGCTTCTCTCTTAGAAAAATTGACACCTCGCCGCTGGTAGGTGACTTGCACGAAGTTAATTTATTTGTAGGTGAATCGACAATTCCAGAAATTTGTATTAGGCAACCGGCACGTTACGTAACTTCCATTTTTTGGGTTGTAAAGGTCATATAGGTAGTCGTTTCATGTAAAATACTGGTATTCAGCTGCATCCGGTTAGACTGGAAGCCGAACCCAACATAGTTGAGAAACGACAGGTGGTGATGAAGTAAGTAAGTACGTTTTCGCCAATTTTATGGGTCAAGAATAAAATAAAAACAAATTATTTTTAACAGTTGTAATATTTTTTAAATAAAACTCATACCTACTCACACAAACAGTAACAACAATCAAATATATTAATTATTTTCAAATTCATTGTGCGCTCTCACACTGAACGTCTAGTGATTCTTATAAGAATCATAAGTCATAGCAAAGTCTATATCATAAGTGAAAAATTACTTTAATTTCGGAAGTCGGTGTCATTAGAGTTTTTTCCACGAACTGTGACATGTTTTTTTTTTGGAAATCCTTTCATCAACTCTACATACACAAAGTGATTATGCAGGAAAAGATTTTATTCAGTGCGCAAACTGTAACCATGAATTAATATCAGCATATCTTAAATTTAAACATATAAACCCTGTGGTCGTTGTAAAGACATTATATAAGATCAAAATTACCGAAGATCTGTGGGGCATGTCTACTAAAGTATGTCAAAGTATGCCATTATTGAGATAATTGCACCCTATTTGGCTTTAATATTGAATTTGTGTGTAGATCAAGGGGTGTTCCCGGACTTAATGAAGTATAGTAAAGTTATTCTACTCTTAAACCTGGCAACAGCAAAGATACTAATAATTATAGACCCGTATCGATTTTGCCAGTTTTCAGCAAGGTGTTTGAAAAAGTTATGTTAAATCAAATGCTCAATCATTGTAATCGTAATAACATCCTACACGATCAACAGTATGGTTTCACCAGAGGACGTTGCACAACCGACGCCGGTGTCACCTTATTAAAACACATCTTTACCGCATGGGAAGAGGCGCAAGATGCAATAGGTATCTTTTGCGACCTATCCAAGGCGTTTGATTGCGTGTATCACGAAAGACTTCTTTTGAAACTTGGGCATTACGGACTGGGTGAACTTGCGCTTAACTTGGTAAAATGATAGACTGCAGCAAGTTCAAATAAACGGTGTGAATTCCTTGGGCTTAAAAGTCAAAAAGTCAAAAATCAACCACGTTTCAGACTGTCTAAAGTACACACTTATTTTATGGGCTACTGTGTAAAATGTTATAATAAAATACCAGCCGATATTCTTGAACTAAATGAAAAGAAATTTAAATCATGCATTAAACGCACACTATATAGACAAGCATATTATAAGTTAGATGATTATATCGTAGATAAAAATGCTTGGCTTAATGCTGGTTCGGCTCCACAGCCACCTAGGCTTACTATTTAAAATCTGCTGTTTCATAGAAAAGTGCAACACCTACGCGGTCAAAATGCATGTAACAGCTGATTTTTTTTGTATAACCGACGAAAAATGTCTGCGCTGGGGAGTTTAGAATGATATGCTGAATTCATGGTTACAGTTTGCGCACTGAATAAAAACTTTTCCTGGAAACGTATTATCGAAGCTAACTCAAAACTGTCCAAGCAAAGTTAATAAATTTTTATACGGGACCACCGCGCAAACTTCCTCTACCAAAATATTTTTTTTTATCGGTTTACAGTTATCTAAAATATCGATAAGCATACATACAAAAAAATACCTAAAGACGAACCTAAAATATTATAACCTCCTCCTTTTTTGAAGTCAGTTAAAATGGAGGATTATAATACATTGCGGTCGTTTTAAAGAATGAAAATATACATATTATTTAAATTCATTTTTTTGTAAGTTGAAGAATCTTGCTACTTCCGCATAATTTTACACCAATCATAGAGCAAAGTTTACTACGTAAACTGTTTTTTATGAAAGTTTGCACCATACAATTAACGAATAATTTTTCCTTATTCCAATAGAGATAAAAAAAAATAGAAAACATAGGTAAAAAGACAAATTATATCAGTACCTAAGTATCCTATAAATAAATGCAAGCCTGACTAGTTATAAAAGCTAGTCTAAAATGTACTCCTGTGCAGTAAGTCTTTTCATCTGTTAGATAATGAGTATTTTATCAGTGCAAATTTATTTAAGACGATTGAAGATGCGATATTCCATATTTTTTCTCTACAATTAGTTTATTCTTATACATTCATATTTCATAATAATAATTATGATGGTGCTATGTTTAGTTCAGCAACCAATTGTTGCGTTCCATCTTAGATAGTAAAAATCACCTACTAATAAGTAAGCACATAAAATGCAATATAAACTTTAAAACCAGTTGTGCGATGTGTGGTCCGTCACTTGCCCTCGTGGTATGTGAAGTCCTGGAAGGAAAAAACAGTGGTTTATTGATAAAAATCTGCTCAACCTCGGAACTACACAGTGAGTCGGCAGAAGTTACTTTTAACAACTGTTAACAAACATACAAGTGAAGCTAATGCTAAGCTTCACTTGTATGTTTGTTTTTTTGTATGTTTGTAACCGACTCCTTAGGGTGCGATTTTGACCCACTTTAAACGGTCAGATTACATTTTAACTTTTTAAAATTATCGTGGTCCGATGAAATGCAATAATTTAAAAAAAAATAAAGGAAAAAAAATGAAAAAATCACGCTTTTGTAGTTAGCAGAACTAAAAAATAGAAAATAAATGATAGTTTAAAAAACTAAACTAAAAAAGTAGAAAATAATTTAATTCAATTAAAAGGCGGGTGCTTGACATTAATTGATTATAAAAATAGCTCAAAAAGCACCCCACGGTTTTTAATTGAATTAAATTATTTTCTACTTTTTTAGTTTGTGTGTGTGTCTTGTAGGAAATATTCCCTGAGACTGCATATCTCGCGATTGTGGAGGGTCTTAGCGTGTAAGAACCCTCGACCTCCACACTTCCGCGGGATATACAGTCTCATTACCGATGACCGTGGGTGATGCATTCGATATGCAGTCAGCAGCGTACGGACCCAAGTGTCGAGCATTGGGCCGTGTTCTACGCTCTGCATCATTGCCACATCGATTTCCGTTACGTAAAGGTGCTGCGGGAATTCAAAATTCGTATTCGACGGTCAATGTCGACCGGTCTATCTTGGCATATTCTTTATTTTGGCAAAGAGCATCAACAAAAAGAGACATCGAGAAGAATACAGCTTAGGTGGGCCGCATTAAGAAAAACAGGACGACTTTTTGATATCAGCTAAACTTTCACAATGTCAGAAGTCGCGCCTCTATAACCAGTGGGTTCTGCCCACCGATGCAGGCTGCATGGTGTGCTGACATACGGTGTTGAGACGTTGACGCTCACGCAGTAGGCTGTGTACTGGCTGAGAGCTGCACAGAGAGCCACGGAGCGTTCCATGCTTGCTTAAAGACGGAGTTCCAAAAGTCGAGATACGAAGACATACGAAGGTCTACGATATCGAAAAGCTTATTATGGAACTTAAATGGAGTTGGACAGGATACCTGGCAAGGCGAAGTGATGACAGTTGGAGTAAGGCTGTGACAGAGTGATGTCTAAGGACTGGATGACGAGATGTCAGTCGTTCCGCGGCGAGATGGGCGGATGACATTGTTAACATCACGGGCAAACTCTGGATGAGGCTGGCACAGGGGCATAGGGATAGGCACAAGAAAAGAGCACTAGTTGATGAAGTGGCGCTGTAGATGATGATGAAGAATTTAGTAAAATACACTCATTTAGGTACTCTTAAATCGAGCCACCCTTCAATTTTTAGTTTATAAATAGTCGTGAATTCAAATTCCGTAACTAGTTCACGGGTGGGAGTCAGGACGGTAAGCAAAGATAAAAGAGAAGCAAAGTGATATTAGCTTCCTATTCCGCCATAAGATCATTAAACTCCCCTAAAAATCATCGGTTACAAACTTACAATATAAACGCAGGCTACGATGACAGCTAGCTTGTATTGCACAGTGAGATCAACGGGGAAGCTGATGATGTAATCATCTTTCATGGAGAACATCTCGTCTCGCCAGCCACGAGACTTCTTTTGAACGCCGCCTATGGGGGTCTTGGTGTTGGTTTGCAGCTGGAATTAAGATTATTATATTTTATAACGTAAATACTAGCATTTACTCGCGGCTTCGCCCGCGTGGAGGTAATAAGTTATCCCACGGGAATATACTGCTGGGATAAAAAGTATCCTATGAACTAACCTAGGTCATTGCCTGGGTTAGTACATAGGATAGTATCCTAGCTTGTAACAAGTATGTTACAAGCTTTTATTTCGTTTGATATGTCCCCGTGTCTGTATGAAATCTTGCAAGTTACATTTTACCCACTTCCCGGTTTCCAATTGACTTGAATTGTTCTACATAATGTTTTGTAGTTTTGTTATTTAGACCCTGTACTCTGGTCCTAAATTGTCCAGACGAACAAAACGAGCCCAAACTCGATGCGGTTGCGTCGTTAAGTAGCTGTCGTCCGTAGCTGGACTGCGTTTAACGACGCTCCGAACTTGCAATAACGCCTAACAATCATTATTGTCAAGCACAACTGCTACAGGCTCGCGTCAGTTCTCTCTAGCCGAGGAGAGCGGGGTGAGCCGATGTGATGTGGTGTCTACCGCGACCACATCTCGATGCATCCCCACGTCGGCTTCCAGGAAATATTTCTTGAGACTGCATATCTCGTGATTGTGGAGAGTCTTAGGGTCTTATTCATAAAAAGTTATCGAACATCTAAACAGTAGCTAAAGTCTGGTTTTTGAAAACCAGACTTAAGCAACTGTTTAAATGTTCGATAACTTTTTATGAATAAGACCGTTAGCATTTAAAAAGCCTCGACCTCAACACTTTCGGGAGATATACAGTCTCATTACCGATGACCGTGGGTAATGCATTCGATTAGCAGTCAGCAGTGTACGGATCCTCCTATTTAGGGCGTGGAGATCTGTCTGAGACCATTTGAGTACTTATGCCGAAAGAGTACATCAAAACTGGCATGACCCAACCGTTGAAGGCGTGCGCGCACCTTGTTTCCGCCTAGTCTATTCAGGCGGCTAAAGAAGCGCTCGTTTATTTATTATTTCGAATTTCGATGAAAATTGGCACGTAGGACCATGGTCCTGTGTAAATCCGTTAAGAGGTGAAAAGTTAGCAGGCATGCAGACAAACGGACAGAGAGTCCGACACAGATACTTTCGCATTGATAATATTAGTAGGTACTTATGTTTGTCTTTACGTTACGTACGTTTTACGGTACGTAACTGGGTCCCCGAATCTTTGGTATGCGAGGGGCGGAAGTAATGTAACTTAATTACCTCAAAATAAGCAGCTTGAAGCATCTTCCCCTTTAGCCTGATGGCGGGGCTATCGTTTGCATCATGGATGCTGTAGATGGGCGTCATGAAATTCTTCTCCATGCGGATAATGCTGATCAACTCGTCATTCATGAACAGCTCCACCTTGAACTTAAGAAATAAGCCCCCGGCTGGACGGCGGAACGAACAAATCTGAAAATGCAGGTTGTTAAGGAAAATGAATTGTGACTTACATATTTGGTGTACATAAAGCCACATTTTATTGAACTGTATACTACGATTGTAGTTTTGATCTCAGCAGCCAAAATACAAAGGGGGTTATGACTGGTGACGCGGGCGCAAGCGACGTATATTTTCCGTGTACGAAGCAGCTCGTCCTGAGGTCGTCACCCTCAGTCTTCAGTAGTACCTAATTTCCCATTGCTTGCGAAGTTTTTCGCTTTTAGTAAATTAATGAATGCCTACGTTTCTTTCTGTAGGTATGTACCACCTAATGGTATACGTACGACACTGAAACTCTGACTGATGCTTTGTTATAGACTATTCCTGATGAATAGCTACCACTAAAATAATAAAACAGTAGATTGTAAACAAACGGGATTTCTCATAATTATGTAACGTGTTCCTTACGCGATACTCGAACGAGTTTTCACTTCGAATGTGGGGACTATGTGGTTGTGGGGCATTGCTTTTTGTTTTTATTCTCAGTTAGCTTTAATCATGATTTGAGATGAGTAATTCATGAGGTCCACCCAAATGTTCTTTCTTTAGTATTTTTTGTCAAATCGTTGATTTTACATAGTCGACAGTTTCGTTCCACGAAAGGAAATTTACGTGAACTTACGTGGGAGTAAAACTCATCAGTCACATTTTGGAATCCTGGGAGAACTCCCAGGATGCAATCGGCATTTATTGTGACCTCTCTTTGACAGTATTCGTAAATCGCAAAAAAAGTAATCGCTTTGAGATAGGTCTTGTACAGTCGTGTTCATTAATATATTGGCACTCTCAAGGATCCAAAATATTGTGAGCGTTGGATAGCTCAATAAATTCTATAAAACCTATAGATCAAAAAAAAAATTACAAAATCAAAAACCCAACTTTCTAAAAGTGAACTTTCATCTAAAAAGATGGAAACATGAAGAAGCCTCCTCGTGTAGCGCAATTTGTTCCACCAGTAACTCGAATGAACCGAGCGCGTGGCGCATCCTGAACAGTCACACCCAATACCTTGATGACTGGCCAATTCTTCCCTTGCGGTGGTAGGGCTAACGCCCGCCTGGTTCGCGACCACCCTCCCACCGGAGTCCGGCGTCAAGCAGCACTGTGTTTCGTCGATGCGTGGGAGTACCAGTGCCTTGAACAAGAGTGAACAGGCGTTTTCTGGTCTCGCTGGATCCATCATAGACCTCATCAATCGCTTTCCATCAGGCGTGATCGAAGCCAAGAGCGGGCCCATTTAGTAATAAAAAAATAAACAAGAAACTAGTTTTAAAAGAATGACTATTAGACTGAATACTTTATAAAATCTCATGCAGTCGTAGGCATCTTCTTAGATTTAACAATAAAGCCCTTCAGGAATTGCCTCCGGCTGCATGAGATTGCTTATAGTATTTTAGTTTAATAGTAATCTTTTTTTAATTAAAGTTCACTTTTTAGGCAGTCGGGCTTTTTGATTTTTTTTAGTTAATATAATTATTTTTTACGTTAATGAGACCTATTTTTGAAATCCTTTATTTTGATACCCCACTCAATAGGTGTCGGGTTTTTTTTTAAACACAATATGCCGCCAAATATCAGCCATTTTTTTTTCAATTCTGATAATACCCAGTGTCACTCTCACAACTAAGACGAATCTAACGGCACCTCTCAAGCTGAAATCGATCAAACCGTATAGGCTACAGAGCGTGCCAAAGAAATATACATACATACAGACACTCTAAAAACATAACCCTCCTTCTGGCGTAGTCGGGTAAAAAAAAATATGTCCTCATATGAAAGGTTCAATAATATATGCAATAATATGAAAAATTATGAGAAAAAGCAGTCACATATTACTGAATTAAATCTTGACCACAATTTAATAATGCTTATAGTTGTCAAAATATTATGAACTTTTTTGGTGTTCATATATTTTTGAAGCCTGAAAGGGCCAATATATTAATGAACTCGACTGTACCTATTTTAACTCAGTTATAAAATATTTTTATTCATGGATAAAAACTGCAATTTTCATACAACTTCTTGTTTGTATTCACCCTTTTTCACTTTTTTTTTTATCTTTGGTGTTTTTTTTATCAGAAAATTATACGTATTCGTGCGGCAAGTGCTTTTTTACATCATGCTACAGCACTGCTGCTGCAATTAATGTAGTATACAGGGAAGTTTTATAAAAATGGTGCTGTTATTTAGTATAACTATTGCGGTAGCTTACGAGTCCACGCGAACGAACACATACAGATATTAAAATAGTAACGAAGTCGACACTGGACATCGTTCATTTTTAAAAACAGGAATTACGTTACCTAAGGCGTGAATTACACAGAAACGGCGTAAGGTAAAGGCGCGGCGCAGGCGCAGCGTACGCAGTACATTTTGTATGCAGGCATGATGCCGATGCCGCTTTTAAACGTTTTAATACAAAATGTACTGCGTACGCTGCGCCTGCGCCGCGCCTTTACCTTACGCCGTTTCTGTTTAATTCACGCCTTAGGTATTCACGTTCTGTGTGGAAACGAGTCCGATATCGAAAATGTAGTTTTACATTTTTTTGACCGTTTGTCTGGATTTATGTTCCGGATTGGGACCAAAATATTTTGCCAAACGGACAAAAGAACCCCATTTAAATAGTATAATTAATAAAACAACGGATCTATGTCTGCTCACCTTCCTCCCTGTGTTATCCACTCCGTCAAAGCTAAACGACCTCTTGCTTCCACCTCGGAAGAAGGTGTCGGGGACAATCTCGTTCAGGGTTAGCAGGAGCTCCTCCCCAGCGCCGAAGACGGAGTAATTGTTGCCATTGTAGCCGGCACTCGTCTGGTGCACCATGATGGTAGCCATCTGTGACAGGCGCTCCAGACCTGGAACTGTGAATATGTTGCTGTAATTGTGTTGTAATTTAGCTTCATCTGCCGAGAATCTAAGGGGCGGCAAATTCATGCGTGACAGACAAGCACACCACAACTTGGCAATAAATGTGATGCGCACTTAGTATCTTACTCTGCAAGTGGTGCACTGAAGATATACGTGATTAGTGTCGGAACAAAGGAACATACATACATATATTGGGCTGATAAACACATTAAGTACCGTCGTTGGCGTCGCGCAGTCGGGTAAAAAAAAACGTCATCCGTCAGTTTTTTGCTCCGTGTCGAAAAAATTCTAGATCCGCCACCCTAATTGCGTAACACACGATCCATCATAATCTGTTTCATTGTGACAGTTCAACAATATTCATTGCGTTATTTAAGTTGTTGAGCAGATACATTTTTCGAACATATGAAGCAATGGATTAGCAATCTATTTCAAAATGTTTCAAATTATGATTGATCGTGCATTACGCAATTAGGGTGTTGGAGTGAGCTTCATAAGAGTAATATAAATACTTAAAAATATGTAAATCAGGAAGGTAAAAGTAAGGTAAGTATTATAGGCCATGGCGCATAATACTTTCAGTATTATCACTTAAGGCGGAGATTTCTTGAGAACGCTCAAAAATATGTTTTTTTAAACCAGTGTATCTCTTCAACCGTAAATAATTTAGAAAGCAAAAAAACATATACTTAATATTTTCAAGTCTTTTTTGCATATAGTGATAGAACTCAAAATATAATTAAACATACTTGAATGCATCAAAAAAATCATCAAAGTCACCTCTTAATTATCTTTAAAACCAGTTTATCACTTCAATAACAATTATAATTATAATTTAAAATATACTATAAAATTCCAAATGCCAAACTGCATCCAGTGATGTATTATTTATTGTTAAACAGTTAATATCTAATTTTATACGATTCTATTTGCATTTTTACGACAATGCTTGCTCATTTATTATTCGAATTTATTACAACAGATTTTAACCCGTATCGGATTGCAATAAGAACTATTATCGCTCATAACGACAATATCTAAAGTTACCAGGGCCTTAAATAACATTGATTGTACTTATACTGCATTAGGCATTGATGCAGAACTTACCTTGGACTTGGGCAGCAGCCATTGTTTACAAACAAACAAACCTAAAATCAATACCTCCACAACTAGTCCTATATCGAAACACAAAGATATACCACTATCATCGAGGTCATATTCACAAACACATTCTGCTGATTAGGTCTCAAAACAACTACCTATTTACAATAAAACACAGTTCTTGAATGCACAATTTTAGACTATAATAACTTTTAAACATGAATTAATACGGGTCAATTAAAACGAATTAGGTAGGTACTGATAAAAAAAATACGAACGAAGCCGGAATATTATGCTTCACGCGACTGTTCCGTCCAAGGCTGAGCGTCTGACTGGCGCCTATCCACCTAAAAACTCTAACTCTAGTAGGTACGTCATAACTCGATTCATATTCTGTCTAACACTATTTACTACATTACCATATATAGGTAGTATGTAGGTAAGTCTTACTCCATTTTCAGGCCACAATGTGGCCTGCATGCATTTGGTTGGAACAAACAAAACGTCATTCAACTAACTAATAAAATTAGAACGAGCTGATCGTATTTTACTATGAAGGTCAAGAGCATAAAAACGAAAATGTTATCTCACAGTTTCGTTTAAATTAAGATGAAGCGCTTACTATGTTCGAAGATCACATATTGTAGACCATATTATTATAGTACTCTTTGTTGTAGACTTTCAGTATAATTATAACGTACTGTGTCTGGTCTAGCGAGACGCATGTGGCCAACCACGTGATAGCAGTTGTCGCTGCAGTCGGCGGCGCGGCGCTCGGCGAGTGCTCGTTTGTTTATTTTTAAACTAGCCATTGCCCGCAGCGGGCGGCGGCGTCGCGTCGCCGCGCGCCGTTGGGGAGATCGATTATTATCCCACAATTAATAAGTATTCGCCGTTTATACAACAAATATGAGTGTGCGTAGTCGAAGCGGAAACATGTCAAATTTCTTAATTTCAGTCTGACGTCATGTAATTGTGTATGGTACATACTTTGTGCATCCAACTACATATTTAGGAGCTATTCAACAAAAACTGTTTCCGCTGGAACTACGTCATCCTGGCGGCACTTCTTTTTCCTATGGACGTACAAGAAAAAAACTACTTTCAATAATTAGTGTGTAACGATAGGTAAATGTGTGTGTTTAAATGAAATTTGTGTGTTATTAAACTGACGAAAAGAATTAAGTTTCCGCTGCGCAGACGTTTGGCTATTTGATGAAAATCATATAAAACAGTTAAGTGTAGAGTTGTAATTTTTTTCGCACGTTGCTTTGAATTTGTGTATAAAGTGTGTGAAAACAGAATTTGGAAAAAACAGCGTTCAGAAGATGTGCACGTAAAACTAAAACAAGGTTATTAGGTCCAAGTACTTAAAATAGGAAGCCTATAGCCTAACTTATAACGTTTACCTATTTGTATCTTTTAAGGGAAGGGTCTACAATGTCTTGCCAAGTTTCATTTATGTGCTTCTTGTAATTAATGAGCAATGGCATAATTTACTACGACTGGACCACTATATTGTATGACATCCGATTATAGGATTTTTTAATGGAAAACAAGAATAAAACATATTCCGATTTTAGTGTATTATTACAACTACACACATGTAAAATTTCAGCTCATAGCACTAAATAATTTAAGAGATATAATGCCGGGGCCACACCAACGAGAAACGCCGTGGATTATCGCGATGATGGACGTTAACCGTAGGTGTAGCCACAACTTATCGCGATAATTTTTCAACGGCGTTCTCATTGCCATTTGACGTTAGGCGATCAATCAATCAATCAACTCAGCCTATCGCAGTCCACTGCTGGACATAGACCTCTCCCAGGCTGTTATCCTCCGCCTTCTGCAACCAGTCTGTCCCAGCCACCTTTTTAAGGTCGTCGGTCCATCTAGCTGGGGGGCGTCCCACACTACGTTTGCCGATACGTGGTCTCCACTCCAGGACTTGTCTGCTCTACCTTCCATCGGTCGTTCGACAAACATGGCCAGCCCACTGCCACTTCAGCTTACTCACTCTACAAGCTATGTCGGTGAATCCGGTTCTTTTCCGGATAATTTCATTCCTGATTTTATCCTTCCAAGAAACTCCGAGCATAGCCCACTCCATATCGCGCTGAGCGACCTGAAATATATGGACCAGCCCAACTGTCAGTGTCCACGTTTCGGCACCGTAGGTCATCACGGGTAGGACTTACTGGTTGAAGACCTTGGTCTTCAAGCATTGCGGAATAGGCGACGAGACTTGACGTAGTTTCCCAAACGCTGCCCAACCCAACCGGATCCTCCTGTCGGTTTCTTTCTCAAAGTTGTGTCTACCGAGCTGGATGACTTGCCCTAGGTAGACATACTCCTTCACAGCTTCGAGAAGCAACCCTTCGATGTGGATTGGACTCGGCAAGACGTGAGAATTGCACATGACTTTCGTCTTGTCCAAATTCATGCCGAGGCCAACCCGCCGAGAGGCTCCGTTTAAGCTGTGCAGCATCTGGTCTAACTGTTCCAGTGTCTCTACCATTATAATGATGTCATCGGCAAACCGAAGGTGTGAGATGTATCCGCCGTTAATATTGATACCCTGTCCAGTCCAGTCCAACGTCTTAAAGATGTCCTCCAACGCGTTGGTGTGAACAGTTTTGGTGATATAACATCCCCCTGTCGCACCCGTCTGAGCAGTTGGATGGGGCATGTTTCCTTATCCTGGATCTGGACAGTCATCGTAGCAGCGTCATACAAACATTTTAACACCTCGATATAGCGCCAGTCTATTCGACATCGTTACAGAAAGGCCATATTTCGATGGAGTCGAAGGCTTTTCGTAGTCCATAAATGCCAAACACAGCGGTTGGTTGTACTCTTCAGTCTTCTGTACAATTTGACGAACAGTATGAATGTGGTCTACGGTACTGAAGCCTTTGCGAAAACCGGCTTGTTCTGGCGGCTGGAACTCGTCAAGTCTCCTGGCGAAACGATTCGCAACAACCTTCGAGAACAACTTGTAGACGTGGCTCAGAAGTGAGATCGGTCTATAGTTCTTCAGCAAGGTTTTGTCACCTTTTTGAAGAACAGAACCACCGCACCTCTGCTACCCTCTTGAATGACGGAGTTGAAGAGACTCGCTAGCTCTCTTAGGACTGGAGCCCCGCCCGCTTTGAGGAGCTCTGTCGTTATTCCGACATCACCCGGTGCCTTGTTGTTCTTAAGCTGCTCGAGAGCCTCCCTAATCTCGCACTGATCGACATCTGGGATGTCCTCCGTGTAGTGGCGCGTTAATTCGGCTCGGTGGTCATCTGCACTATATTCCGCTGGTTTTGCTGTCCGTGTTGAGTAAAGGTGTTACCGTAAAAATCTTCGACTTCCTCGAGTATCTCGGACTTTGAAGTCACGATTCTGGCATCCGCAGTTCTTAGTTTTGTCAGATAGGACCTCCGTAACTGCTGAACGAACACTTTTGACCCTCGGTTTTGCTCAATCGCGACCTTAATGTCGCGGGTGTTGGAGCACCGAAAATCGCGTCGCGCCAGCTTTCTTATTTTTAGGTTTAAGGCCCTCTTCTCTGACGAAGACGGCTGCGTGGATGGCAATTCTCGTCTTTCTCTCATAAGTCCGAGAGTCTCCGAGGAAAGTTTGGAAACTTGATTATCTCCGCAGTTTAATGACACACAAATTTCATTTAAACATACACATTTACCTCTTGTTACACACTAATTATTGAATGCATTTTTTCTTGGACGTCCATAGAAAAAAAAAGTGCCGCTAGGATGATGTAGTTCCTGCGGAAACAGTTTTTGTTAAATAAGCAGGTCATCAATGATGCACAACTTTGTATTTACTATACACAACTACACGACGTCATACACTAAATATCTGCCAAACTGAAATTAAGAATTCAACATGTTTCCGCTGCGACTACGCACACCAAATAAGACCAAAATACACACATAGGTACACACAGACAGACCTACAGGCAGAGTTAATTTCGCATTTATACTATAAAGTATGGACTATGGATAGTACGGAAGATTCAGTAGGTACATATTTGTCATCTCTTCAGCGAACTCTTCATCGGTTTCCTTTCCTTTCCTCACTTGTCCACACAGTGGTTATAAGTTATAGATATGATATTTTATTTGATTGCTTTCACTACCTTACTTAGGTACCTACCTTCCTTTATTGCCCCCTTCTTATTCAACTACACCCATAAGAACAAAATAAAACAAATATACATTTTAACCGTTTTAATATCTTTTTGAAAAAACCTCTCTCGCGACATCTAGTGACGCTTAAAAGAATAAAGACTTATAATAAAGTCTAGATGGCACTGAAGCTGCGGAACCTAAAGCTGGATGGGGCTGTTATACAAAATCTTTTCGCTGTGAACTTTCATGACCTTACGTTACATCTATACATATAATAAAATTGTAACAAGCCGATGTCTGTACATTAAAGATATTGAAGAAAAAATCGTAGGGGGGGTCTTTATTAGAGCAACAGAAGCCAAAACAACGGTTTTTAGAATTTTTGTCTGTCTGTATGTTTGTTACCGCATCACGCAAAAACCACTGCATGGAATTTAATGCAGTTTTCAATGATGTATTCCAAGAGGTCTAACTTAAAAAATAGGCTATATATTATAAAAAAAAAATATTATCTACTTGATTCTAAAGTCCGCGCGTATGAAGTCGCGGGCAAAAGCTAGTTTTAGATAAAAAAGGTACCTGCGGTAACGAAAAGGCATTGAATTTGTATGTATCGAAAAGGTAACGCATTATAATAACATGGAGGATTAAGGCTTCTGCAAACAGACGTGACACTATTGTAGAACTTCCTCCATGAAGTTTTTATAGAAATTGTTCTACGAGAGTCATCGCTTTCCACGGCGCGGGCGTGACCCAGGTCAAGAGCAATAAGAAAACCTACGTAAAAAGACAACATCAGTAAGTTTCTAAATAAAAGGTAAATGCTAGCTTGACTGGTAGGTAAAGCAAGTTACAATAAGTAGGTACGCTGGTCCAAAATGTAGGAAATTATGTGCTTTATTTTGTAATAAAGCCAAGCATGAGTTGATTTGACTAAATTTACGAACGCCACGATAAATGCCATTTTAAATGTGGACATTTTTTGATATCAGATTAAACTTAGTTATTTTCAGTTTCTCTTAATCCTTTAGTTTAAGTCATTCATACGTAACATGTTTGATAGTAAGTATTTTTTCACCGCTTAATAATTTAAGATGATTTTTTTTTTTTTTTTTTTGGGTGGGAAATCATCAAATAACTTCTCCCGCTCTGGGTGGAGCGGGAGGGCGTGTCAGACTTTTACTGACTAAAACCCACCCGTGTTCCCTCAGTTGCCTGTGTGCCAGGGGCCGCGGTATCTCTTTCGAACAACCCGCACCCCTGGCAGGCATCGGTCCTTGCGAACCCCACCTATTGGTGCTGACATCTCTTTGAGGCGCGCGTGGAACACAACGCGCCGTCGACCCGGGCTTGGTCCTTACCGGACAGCGAGCTACCCATTACTCGCCGTCCGCAAGCCCGCGCCTACGGTGGCCGGGAATCAGCCTGGGATTCCCGACGCCCAGGGCTTCTCCCGCGGCGACTACGGCCGTGAGGGCGCATATACTGCCTCTCCCTCACGTGCGCCGCCTCCCTCTTTGCGAGCATTACTGCTTCGCAGAAGGAGGTGACGGCTAACCATTCACTCTCGCTCCGTACCATGGCCTGCACCAGGGCCGGACGCGAGAGATCGCCGCCGCCGATCGCCTCCACGAGGACACGGCGGTGCTCCGCCCAAGCCGGGCAGACCGCCACCGTATGCTCCACCGTGTCCTCAGGGCGATCTTCGCAATGGAAGCACCCGGGCGTTTCCTCCCGCCTTATACGAAACAGGAACCTCCCGAAACAACCGTGTCCGGTGAGGACCTGCGTCAGGCGGAAGGTGAGGACGCCATGCCGCCTCTCAAGCCACTCCTCAAAGAGGGGACTTACCGCCGCTATCGTGGCGTGCCCAGCACTGGGTTGCGACAATCGCGCTCTCCATGTCGCCATGAGATCCCGCCGGAGCTCTGTCCGCTGCACCTCGATTTCTCGCGGCAGCGGAGTAACGCCCCGGCGTTTGGCCTCCTCGCGCCACTCCCAGACATGCGCGAGGACCTTTGCCTCCAGATCCCATGGCGGTAATCCGGCAAGGAGGCCCGCCGCCTCACCTGAGATCGTGCGGTATCCCCGGATCATCCTGATCGCCATGACCCTATGGGACGCCTTCAGCTTTCGCGCTGGTTGGCGCCTCAATGTAGGCGCCCACACCGGCGCCCCGTATAGGGCCATGGACCGCACGACCCCCGCGTAGAGCCTCCGGCAGGAGGCGTTTGGCCCCCCTAGATTGGGCAAGAGCCGCTTCAAAGCAGCCCCGGCCCGCTCCAGTCTGGGAGCCAAACGTCGGAAGTGTTCCGCGAAGTTCCACCGGCTGTCGAGGACGAGTCCCAGGTACTTCATCGTCGACTCGACGCCGATGTGAACTCCTCCCGCCGTTATCTGGGAACCCGCCGGTGGCGCATTCCGAGGACCATGAAAACACATGGCAATTTAAGATGATTGGATTCAATATTTAAATTTTTTACTCTTTATTAAACTATTTACTCTCCAGCTTCGTCAAGAGCGGTTGTACCTACCATCGCTTTCAGTATCAGGTCAAGTTAGGCAGGCTTATAATTTTATATTCTAATATTTAAACATTTTAGATATATATATGTGATTAATTAAACAAAGGACAATAAGATAATGCAATGTTTAAGTTCAGGAACCAATTGGTACGTTCCGTCTTAGATAAGTGAAAACACTTATTAATAAGTACCAATGGCTTATATAACATACAATATAAAAACACATAAATAAGTTGTACGTTAGCGCTCCGTCACTTGCCCTCGTGGAATCTGAAATCCTGGAAAGAAAAAACAATGGCATATGTTAAAATACAAATCTGCAAATAATTATCTACTCAACAATGTAAATAACGCAATTAATGTTACACCAATGAATGTTTATCAACGTTGCGTTTGGAGAGGAGACTGCTAATTAACGCACCGTGCGTTTTTGGTTTAAACGCTTTCGTAATGGAAACTTCGACTTGAAGAACGAACCAAGTGGTAGACCGCCCACACAGGTGAATAACGCTGAATGGAAGAAGATGGTAGAAGCCTATCTGATTCAAACTACCCAGGAATTAGCGGCATGGTTTAACGTTACCCTACCTACAATATTGACTCATTTGCATCAAATCAATAAGATAAAAAAAACATGAAAAATGGGTGCCTCATGATTTGACTGATCTGCAGAAAGAAACGCGTGTTGAAACTTGTGTTGCCTTGTTGAATCGGTACAGAAATGAAGGAATATTGGATCGAATTGTGAAAAGTGACGAAAAGTGGATTGTTTACGATAACCGTAAGTGAAAAATGCAATGGCTGACCCCAGATCAAACGCCACAACAGTGCCCTAAAGTAAAGCTTACCAATAAATGTAATGGTAATGGTGACTGTTTGGTGGTCTCTTCATAGTGTTATTCACTATATCTTTCTCAGGCCTGGTCAGGCAATAACAGCAGATGTTTACTGTGCCGAACTTCAAACAATGATAGTGAAACTGGCAGTGAAACAGCCCCGACTCGTGAATCGACACAACCGACCCCGGCTTGCATGGACTCTCATCTCATCTTCTCATTTCCATTTACCTTGCCTACGTGCACTTTGGACAACTGATTTTGCCTTATTTCTAATGGAGAATTGGCGCTGCACTTACTGTGGTATATTAACGTTTCGCTTAAGGAGCCATTTAGATAAGGGGTCAGAGTGGGTAAGAGCGTGGTGATCCGGCACACAGGGTATCCTAGTATGGACGCCAGTCTCCACCAAAGATCATATTGTTAGAATTTTTGTCAAAACGCAATAACTCTCTTCTTTGAACCCACAACATCGTGCAAGAGAAGTGAATGCGGCCTTAACCACTAGACCACCACGAAAATGTAGAAGCTAACTGTATTTAAACATCAAAATGTCATACCAAAATGTTTACCTAAAATGTCTTATATATCGTCACCACCGAGTTTTGGAGTAATCAAATATAAACTGGACTATTTAATACAAATATTCCTTCATTATATATATTGTTTTAATTATGTCTTTGCTGGACCAAGCTTGTATGGGAGCTTTATACTTCTTCTTTGGAACATTGTGCGACTCTATTTAAGAGTCCGGGGGAGGTTAAACTAATCGAAAACAAAAAACTCTGTATTGATTGACGTAAAATGAAGTTTTAATTAATTGTTTTCTTATACGGCAAAGCAGACAAGCGAAGCTTTTAGACGTTCAGATTTATTTTACTGCATGGGTCTAGTCACTGCAATTATACTGGCAACGTGTCGAGTTGTCGACCACTGAACCTTGTGCACGGCCAGGAGTCAAAACGGTAAACAAAGATAGAACACCGTGATATTAGCTTGCTAATAATCGGTTATCAACTTACAATGTAAACGCAGGCTACGATGACAGCTAGCTTGAATTGCACAGCGAGATCAACGGGGAAGCTGATGATGTAATCATCTTTGTAAGAAAACATATTCTCTCGAGACTTCCGTTGAAGGCCGCCTATGGGGGTCTTGGTGTTTGTCTGCAACTAGAATTGAAGATTTTATTTTATAATGTACATTATAGCTTTTCCCCGCTCCTTCGTCCGCGTAGAGGTAAATAATGCTGCTGGGATAAAAGAAGAAATCCGTTCAGCCGCTAAAGTGTGAAACGGTATCTGACATACAGACAGACAGAGAGTCCGACACAGTTGTGCACTTCAAAATGATCTAACCAAACTATGAAATTAAATACAGTCAATAACACAAGGAATGTTTCAGAATGAAGCCCGTACCGACACCTGTCATTCTGACAAGAACTTTATCGAATTGAGATAAAGTTTAATTTTCATAGTTGTTTACATAAATCATTTTGAACAGTCTGTTTGTCCCGATATTATTGACGCTGACTGTACCACTGGGTCCTCGGACCTATGGGAGGCATGCGGGGAGCGGAAGTAATGAAACGTAATTACTTCAAAGTAACCAGTGTGAGTTTTCTTCCCCTTAAGCCTGATGGTGGGGGTATCCTGTGCATCGTGGATGCTGAAGATGGGCGTCATGAAAGTCTTATTCAGGTGTACAATGCTGATCAGCTCCTCGTTCATGAACAGCTCCACCTTTTCTTCAATAAATATGCGTCCAACTGGGCGGAGGAACGAGCACACCTGAAAATGCAGACTGATAAGGAAAATGAACTGTGTCACACTAAGTTAAATTTCTACATTCATACATCTGTAATTTACCTATTTGGTGTACCTACATAATAAAGAGTATTCTATCTACTTCCTCTCTCCTTAACCTTTATCATCCTACGAATCTTCTTACTAATATTTTAAACAGGAAAGTTTGGATATTTAGATGTTTGGATGTTTCTAACTCAATCACGCAACTGAAGTTAAAAGAAAATTTCGAAAGTCGGTGACCTTGGATATGTATTTTTAAAATTTTCATGTCACCAGTCACCGACTTCCGAAATTAAAGTTATTTTTCACTTTGTAATGTTTTTTTTTTGGAAAAAGTTTTTACTTTCACTTTTTAGTTATAGTACCTACCCCACCCACACCAATTCGAAATGTCATCATCCTTGGGGCCAAACAATGCATATTTATGCGATAGCGCAATCGCGGTTGATTTGCTGTCATTTTTTGAAGAGTTCCGTTGTCAGTCTCCGAAACGCATCATTAGATCTATATGAAATTTAAATGGGAGTAAACGGGAAGCACCATCTTTCAAATAAAAAAGAATCATCAAAATCAGTTCACCCAGTCGATAGTTCTGAGCTAAAAACAAAAACAGTCGAATTGAGAACCTCCTCCTTTTTTTTTGAAGTCGGTTAAAAATACAAAGCTCTTTTTGTTACGTACCCATACTACTACACTATTACCTAGCTACTGTAACAATTGACAGATTTGTTTTGATGACAGACAAACAGCACCCTAATTGCGTAACACGCGATTAATCATAATCGGTTTCATTTTGACAGTTCAACAATATTCATTGCGTTATTTACGTTGTTGAGCAGACACATTTTTTGAACATATGAAGCAATGGTTTAGCCATCTGTTTCTAAACGAAACAAATTATGATGAATCGTGAGTTACGCAATTAGGGTGCGGAAAATTCTTAATAATAACAAAAGAACCCTATTTAAATAGTATAGTTAATAAAACAACGGATCTATGTCTGCTACTCAGCTCACCTTCCTCCCTGTGTTATCCACGCCGTTAAAGCTAAACGCCCTGCGGCTTCCACCTCGGAAGAAGGTGTCGGGGACAATCTCGTTCAGGGTTAGCAGGAGCTCCTCCCCAGCGCCGAAGACGGAGTAATTGTTGCCATTGTAGCCGGCACTCGTCTGGTGCACCATGATGGTAGTCAACTGTGACAGGCGCTCCAGACCTGGAACTGTAATTTTACGTTATTCGCGCTTTTATAGCACAAACAGTGCATTATATTAATACAACAGCTAAAATATGACCCTAATATTAGGGGTTAAAGTATGAAATTGCCGATTTGTACTGAAAAATTGAAACTCGTTTTTTTTCTAAGATATAACATATTTATTTAATCAAAATATTTACCCTCATTATCTACACATTGCTGCCATCTAAACGGAAGTTGATTTATGCCTTTACGATAGAACTCTGAGGATCTAGATTCGACAAACTGTGTGAAAGTATTTTGTACTGCCTCCTGGGCAGAAATTATTTTATTACGTAAAAAATTGTCCAAATCACGAAACAAATGGTAGTCCGTTGGAGCAAGGTCTGGCGAGTACGGAGCATGACGTATAGTTTCTAACTGCAGCTCCTGTAGAGTTACAACGGTTTTTCGTGCAGTGTGAGGTCTTGGAGCGTTTTGTCCAAAAAGAGTAAGGATTACATATACGCTCCATGCTTTCTTTCATAATAAACCATAGTAAATATTTAATAAAGATGATGATTACCTACTTATAACCATTTCGCATAGGTAATTATTTATCGTTCATCACGAACTGAAATTGTTTATGTTTACCTGCGATCTAATGAAGATTTGGCAAAGGGAAAACTCTTGAGTCATCAAATTAAATGTCCGAATTATTTTGTAATTTTTAGTGCGTGCTAAAAGCGTGTTTTTTAGTTTTTTAAACTATTATTTTTTTATCCGTAAATATCTTTTCACTACACTGCATTATTAGGTTACTCATGTATAACTTACCTGTGACTTGAGCAGCAGCCATTGTTTACAAACAAACAAATCTAAAATGAGCACAATCATTTACTACTCAATAAAAAGTTCTATCATTAATTCATTATAATCGGATTCACAAATACATTCTGCCGACTAGAAGTCACAAAACAACTTACTATTTACATTATCCAACACAAGATTTAAAACACAATTTGTTGAATGCACAATTTGAGACCGAATTAATAAGGGTCAAATAAAACGAAGGAGTCATAAAAAGCAAAAAATTACGCGACTGTTCCGTCCAAGGCCAGACGTCTGACTGGCAAATGATTGCAGTCCCTAGCACTCCTTAAACAACATGATTCATAATAATGTTCGTACCATGTTTTTATGTACTAGAGACGAGAAAGACGAGAATGTGAACTTCATATTGTGTCATATTATCTCATAGACTATAGTAACCATGCATAGTAAGCCTAGCTTAATTTTCAGGCCCCATGTGGTCAGGAAATCACTTTGCAATTGCAACATTTCTTTGGAACATACGATGACGTGCTCAGCAAACAAAACGTCATATATTGTCTAGCATACGAGTTGATCGTCCTCACATTATGAAGGTCAAGTGCATAAAAACAAAAATATTTTTTCACAGTTTGGTTTAATCTGTGTTTCAACATCACGTAGGCAATTTGAAATTGACTCTTGGTATTTATAACTTTGCATTACACATAGCTAGCCACCAAATTCTGTGAGACCTTACAACACCCTTGGGCTCGTGACCTGGGTGCGTTTGACTTTGAGCGTAGTAGGTAGTCCCACCTTGTGGGCCTGTCTAGACACTAATTGTCGACCACACGAGCGCAGTTGTGTGACTGCAGGCGGGGCGAGTCTCCCGTGCCAAAAAAAACTGTAACAAAGCTACTGTAGTATCTCACATGTGGTTTTCAAAAGTTACAGTGTATTGGATTGGCAGGGCAGGAGTGCTCGTAAGGTTCCCATTTCCGTTCTCAGGAAGTTAGTCACACGTTACGTTCACACGTAATTTTCACGCACTGGATCATCAGCGCACGGCGCGTATTGATGACAGTTGACAATCGAAAAGCGTGATATTTCGACGCCCTGGGATGCACTCTGTTGGCTGCTCGGTCTGACTCCGACAGTTGAAAGTCCAGTGGGCATTATGTCTCACCGCGATATTTGTTACGTCCGTGCTACGTGCTCCTACAAGTAATTATCACAAAGTCCAGCAGATAACACTGTTTGTGACAGTTTTTAACTTTCCGTAGGCACAGACTATCCCACGTAACTCGTAAGATTCTTTTTTTACCGAACTGCGTGACAGCAAAGACATGGTTAGCGATAACCATTTCCGATCTCGGGTAAAAATGACTAATAGTAAAATAAAACAAACAAATAATAAACAAAGTTTAGATTATTATTTTATTGAAGTTTTAATATAACTTTAAACTTAGGTCTCTACTTAACTCAAAACTTACTAGTTTTTAGAAAAGATTTTACTCATTGTATGTTTATTTGTTACGCTTTCGTTAAAAGTTAAAAGGGCGGAATGGATTTGGATTACAACATAGGACTCTTTGACATTCCCTTGGGATCGGAACTTATGTGAGTGAAATGGGGTGGTTATGTGAGTACCGCGCGCGGGGCGCAACTAGTAAATAAATTTTGTACCCTCTCTAGCAGTATGACATCCAGTGATAACTAAATAACTTTACAAACGTAAGCTACATGGCCCTGTTTAAAAATCAGTTTTCATACTTACAAAATTACATACCTAAACTCACGCCTTCTTCCGATGGGGGTATCCTCATATCTAACAAAACAAAAACTATACACAATTTCGTAGAATAACTTTTATGTAGGTAGGTACACATAACAAAAAACTATACGAAAATTAATATTATTTTAGCGCGGAAATTGTTGAATGAAAGAGAAGTCTGTCAGGGCCTCGTACTGTAGAGGTCTGACTGGTGGTGACTATCTAAATCAAGTCTCTATAGCAGGGATGTTACGGATGCAGATTTTTTGACATCCGCGGATACGGATGCGAATGCTGAACTTAAGATTGTTTAAAGAAATTTCGTATGGATGCAGAAAACCTCACGTTATGTAGATAATGACGTAGCAAATTCACTAGTCCGATAAACTACTTATTAACCACAAAACTCGCTTAACACTTAACACTATTATTTTTGTTTAAAATACTTTTGCTGTAGCTACCAATGCAGCCATCATGTCAATATTTTGCTATCGCTACCAATGCAGCCATCATGCCAATAGTTTGATGCTGTCAGGTGCACATTGTACATCAGCACCCTAATTGCGTAACACGCGATTAATTATAATCGGTTTCGTTTTGATAGGGAGTGCTAAACCATTGCTTCATATGTTCGAAAAATGTGTCTGCTCGACAACGTATATTTACGTTGTCGAGCAGACACATTTTTCGAACATACATACATACATATATTGCGTTATTACGCAATGAATATTGTTGAACTGTCGAAATGAAACAGATTAAGATTAATCGTATGTTACGCAGTTAGAGTGCAGGTTTTCTTAAGTTATTGCAAATTCCAGCTCTCTATAATGACGTCGTACGTTGATAAAGGATAATACACGAAAAACAACCAAGTATGTAACACAGTTGTAATATTTTAAATAAAACATATAAGTACATTAAAAAGTTAAATGTTAAAAAAATAAAATGCAAAAACACTAACTTTAAAAATTTATTGTAGGTATACCTACTACATTTTGCACGCTCTTTATTGGTGCACATCTACTGAGTATACGATTACAATAGCCTTAGGAAAAAGCACTTATTATAGGTATCAAACTAATGTAATGGCACAAGTTAAGTTCAGAAACGTGAAGACAAATGGCGCTGTTTTAAAATATCTTTTCACTGAAAACTCACGACCGAATCTTGCATAATTTTTTTTTTTCATTTTTAATAAAACTATCGTCGTGTAGAAACCTACTAAACTATTATTATATTCTAATTTCCATTTTTATTAGAAGCTTATTAGGTAACTGGATTCAGCTTCGTCAAGAGCGCTTGTCCCATAACTTGCTTAGTAACTCATTTAAAAAACATAAGTAAATTCTTAAAATAAAATTAAATACTTAAGAGTACATACAAAAAACGATTCTTAAACATTTGTGCGGCAGCGCTCCGTCGTCACTTACCTATTGTTAATCTCGTGGAATTTGAAGTCCTGGAGCAGAGAGAAAGATACCGTTTAATAATTATCCAGGGATACACGAGGCTAGTTTTTCAGGCTAATATAGCATGTTAGTGTTAGTAAGTTGCAATTAGGTACCCTTTATTTATGAGGACTTATTATTCATTGCTTTATCACATTACCTTCCGGCCCTTGTCCAATATCGTTTTATATCTTTGGAAAATTCGTTTGCTTGACAACGTAAATAAAATAATGGGCTCCGAACTCTAAGTGACATACTTACAATGAGAACGCAGGCTGCGATGACAGCCAGCTTGAAGTGCAGAGCAAGATCAGCTGGGAAAGTGATGATGAAGTCATCGTTACGGGAGATCATCTCGGTGCACCAGTCACGAATCACCTTCACGATACCGCCGATGACAGTCTTAGTTTTTGTCAACAGCTGGAATAAGAAACAATAGCATTTTACTCTGAAACAAGCCGTTTCCGAAGCCAGGTTCCGAATTAGTAAATAACCACCGTCTGTTGGAACAGGTCACCTCTAGGCTGCAATTTATTACACTTTCTTCAAGCTGCCTTTCAGACATGGACCTGAATTGTCAGACTCACAAAATATCATACTAATATAGTGTTTGTACTTGCAAAGAGACCATGATGAGCTCTAAGTTTGGCTTTACTTCTCAGAAATCAATCAGCTATGAATTGCCGGCACCACCCAGTTTTAAAATAATGATCAAATTATATGTCGGTAAAAGTGTCTTAGATCTACTTACACAATTATCAAAATTTAAAGTCATTTATTCAAACTAGGCTGAGAGTCAGCTCTTTTTGAACTACACCACTTCCTAGTACTTTAGCTGGGAAGAAGAAGTGGCGCAACAAACTCCTCAGCAGCACAGCTGTCTGTTAAGTTGGAAGAACTTGACTCTATACAATAGTAGGTAACATTACGAAACTCAAAATAATACCTAAAATTTGCTATAAGTCTGTATTATTATTTATTTCACTTCAAGTTACATACATCAGTGTAGCCCGGGCTCCTGTGCTAGCAGTTCCTGTATCACAAGAGCCAACTATACCTACATCATTTCATTACCTTGTAGTTGGAACCGACTATGCATATCTCTCCCTTGAGCCTGAAGGCGAGGTTGTCTTGAGCGTCGTTGATGTAGAAGACCGGCTTGCAGGAGGTAGGCTTCATGCGGACCACGCTGACCACTTCGTCGTTCATGGACAGCACTATCTTGTCCGAGAAGGCCTTGTATGGGCGACGGAGCGAGAACACCTAGAAATGTAGCGTTCATAGGGAAAATGGAAAATTCGCAAATATCTAAGAAATATGTGTGCATTTTAGATTATATTCTAAAAGCAACCAAGGGAAAGTCTTGTAATCTGATGTACAAGTCCAAAAAGAACCCTTGTTACTTTGGCGGCGATCTCTCGCGCCTGGCCCTGGTTAAAGCCATGGTACGGAGCGAGAGTGCATGGGTAGCCGTTACCTCCTCCTGTAAAGCAGGCAATCTCGCAAACAGGGAGGCGGCGCACGTGAAGGAGAGGCCGTATATGCGCCCTCACGGCCTTAGTCGCCGCAGGAGACACCCTGGGCGTCGGGAATCCCAGGCTGATTCTCGGCCACCGTAGGCGCGGGCTTGCCGCCGGCGAGTAATCGGTAGCTCGCTGTCCAATAAGAACCAAGCCTGCACCAACTGGTGGGGTCCGCAATGGCCGATGCCTAACAGGGGTGCGGGTTGTTCGAAAGAGATACCGCGGCCCCTGGCACACTGACAACTGAGGGAACACGAGTGGGTTTTAGTCAGTAAAAGTCTGACACGCCCTCCTGCTCCACCCAGAGCGGGAGAAGTTATTTCATGATTTCCCAGCCAAAAACAAAAAGAAAACCCTTGTGACTTATTTAAAATCTTCTGCGGTGAATCTTTGTCTGCTCACCTTCGTCCCTGTGTTATCCACGCCTCTCATGGAAAAACCCCTTCGGCCTCCACCGGTGAAAATGGGGTTCCCGTGGTCTTCCTCGATCAGGTTCAACAGGACCTCCCCTTCACTGAGGACTGCGTAGGTATTGCTCTTATAGCTTGAAACCCGCTGGTTGAGGATGACGGTTTTAAGGTGTGTCAGGCGCTCGAGAACTGGAACTGAAACGGTACAGCTATCAATCAATGTGTCATATTCTCCCTTTACTCATGACATGATGCCCGAATTTTTGAGCTTCACATCAGCAGCGTCACTCATAGTAGGATTTGTTGGGTGTTGGTCTGTAGGTCTGCCTAACCCCCCGGTGATGGGCACGCCACGATAGCGGCGGTAAGTCCCCTCTTTGAGGAGTGGCTTGAGAGGCGACACGGCGTCCACACCTTCCGCCTGACGCAGGTCCTCACCGGACACGGTTGTTTCGGGAAGTTCCTGTTTCGTATAAGGCGGGAGGAAACGCCCGCGTGTTTCCACTGCGAAGATCGCCCTGAGGACACGGTGGCGCATACGGTGAAGGTCTGCCCGGCTTGGGCGGAGCACCGCCGTGTCCTCGTGGAGGCGATCGGCAGCGGCGATCTCTCGCGTCCGGCCCTGGTCCAGTCCACGGTAGCTACGGAGTGAGAGTGCATGGGTAGCCATCACCTCGTTCTGCAAAGCATTAATGCTCGCGAATAGGAAGCCGGCGCACGTGAGAGAGAGGTAGTATATGTGCCCTCACGGCCTTAGTCGCCGCGGGAGACGCCCTGGGCGTCGGGAATCCCAGGCTGTTTCCTGACCAAGCCCGGGTAGACGGCGCGTTGTGTTCCACGCGCTCCTCAAAGAGATGTCAGCATCAACTGCTGGGGCCCGCAAGGGCCGATGCCTGCCAGGGGTGCGGGTTGTTCGAAAGAGATACCGCGGCCCCTGGTACACATGTAAATGAGGGAACACGGGTGGGTTTTAGTCAGTAGAGCGTGACACGCCCTCTTGCTCCACCCAGAGCGGGAAAAGTTATTTGATGATTTCACACCCAAAAAAAAACTCACCGGTGATTAAAGGCATGACGTTATATTAAGTAATCTCCAGTTCCGCATTACTTTTTGTTATTCAGGGACGCATCCTATATTATGGTATTGTATTTTTGTATTTGTATTTGTATTTTTTAAATGGTGGGGGGCTAATAAAGGCATACTGCTCAGAGCAGTTTTTGATTAATACTACATGAGTTTTAGAACAGTAAGAAGCGAGCTCGAAAATGTATTTTAACAACCGCCTCGTTTTGGTAATGTTTTATTTTTAAACAGAAATAGGAGTTACATTGTCGACTTATGCAGGAAAGCCCAAGCAATGATGACAACGCAGAATGCAAGCGCGACCGTAGGGAGCTCGAAAATTTCGCAAGGTCTCGCATAAGTTATGATTTCTATTGTTAATTGTAAAAGGAATAGGAATTATGTAGTTGCTTTTTGGACTCATTATGAAGAAACACTCGAGAATCAGCTCAGTATTCTTATGCGCTTAATAATCATGCAAAAATAGCAAATGAGCCTGGATATGATAACATACAAAGCTTAGGTATGTCTCTTTAACGTTACGTTTTGGAATAATGTAATAGGGAAGTTCCACTGATAAACAAATTGCTTTCAATGCACGAAATAAATGTGTCGGCTGATAGTTGTACTCCATTTTTTTTTAAATATAAACTTCTTACTTTGCCCTGTTTATACATACTTATACGAGACGACAGTATTTGTAAAATCACACTGTGGATGACTTTTACATTATAATGCGCAAAATGTTAGTGAGTGGCAACAGAATCCAAAGGATGATTGCCGATAGACCAGAATCGGCTTTGAGAATTTTGAGAACAGCATCCTAATTGCGTAACACGCGATTAATCATAATCGGTTTCATTTTGACAGTTCAACAATATTCATTGCGTTATTTACGTTGTTGAGCAAACACATTCTTCGAACATATGAAGCAATGGTTTAGCCATCTGTTTCAAAACGAAAGAAATTATGATGAATCGTGAGTTACGCAATTAGGGTGCTGGTGGCATGTTATACTGAATATTTACAAGTATTTTAAGTTAATCATTTATTTAAATTTTAGTTTATTTCCAATTATTTATTTAATTTTTATGTTCCCCAAATACATTTGTTGATTTCCTCATGACTAAAATATTTTTAAGACAATTTAGTTAGGTACGATTACGAACAATATACAGAACATAATATAGTATGTTGAACGAATTTATATTTTATATTATCATCTTTTTTTTAATATAATTATTATTAATTGTAACTTACCGATGTCTTGACCAGCAGCCATTGTTTATGTACAAACAAATCTTACCAACGATTAAAAATCTTATAAAAAGCGATTAACATTGAGACACTTTAATATTAGGTAACCTAATTATTGGTCAGTGAGTCGTCTTAGGGGGGGAGTTTTTAGGATTAAAACATCAATCTACGTAATCGAGGTTCAATTATTAGGCACCTATTATTATCTGCGCCGAAAAGTTCACGACGCAGCTGTTATGTCCAACGCCCGACGCTTGACTGGCGCCTAACCGCCTAACCTATACTATAAACTAGTATCTGTAGTCTCGTTCACTTCCATTAACTATACAACACGAATAAGTACTCAATACTCAATACTCAATACTTTAATGCATTCCATAATGTGTACATATAACAGTTGGTATGATATTATAACATCGAATCAATTATGGACCCTGTCGGGCACAGCAAAGTTAATTTTTATAGGAGAGAGGATGAAGGCGCTTTTTGTTAAGAAAAAAAAAAAAAAAAAATATTAAAATAGGTAGTAGCATTTAGTGACATTCGTTTTTATAGTAGTAAGTAAGTATTTATATATTTGGTTTTAAATTATATTATATATTGTTATATTATTTATTACACGATTTATATTATTAACACCATAAGTTATAATAAACTAAATATGTATTTACAATTTTATTCAGTCTTGAAGAATGTTATTATTATTAATTGTGCAGTTTAGTATATACATTTCAAAATAAATTTAAAGTATTTTAGTGTTTAAAAATAATATAAATTGGTATTTTTAAAGTGAAGTTTAAAATGAAATGTAGGTATTAAGTAAAAAAAATGTGTTTATTTTTGTTGGAATTTATCTCTAAAATATTCGTCAATAGTGTAGTAGCTTTTGATTATCAGAAATTGTTTTAATTTATTGATAAAGATATTATTTTTATTTATGTTTTTTATGTGTTCCGGTAACTTATTGTATATTTTAATGGACATAACAAATGTACTAGAAGAGTGCATTTTTAATCGTGAAGTGGGTATGTTTAATCTGCTTTCATGTCTTAGTGCAATTTTTGTTTGGATATCTCCTCTTTTGGTATAGAATTTCGGATATTTTCGTACAAATTTACACATTTCAAGTATGTAGAGGCACGGCAGGGTTAATATTTTTAGGTCTATAAAGTGGGGTTTACAGGAGTCTGTATCTTTGATGTTCATTAAAATTCTAATCATTTTTTTCTGTTGAGTGAATAATATAGGCGCGTCCGTACTATTTCCCCATAGAATAACTCCATAGTTGAGCCATGCAAATGCGTACGCGTAATAAGTTACTAGTGCTGTTTTGAGGTCTGTTGTTTTCTTAATTTCACGGAGAGCGTATGAAAACTTGGATAATTTCGTTCTTACTTTATGAATATGTGATTTCCAATCTATGTGTGAATCTATGTCTAGGCCTAAAAGGGTGAATTTATTTACTGCTTCTAATTTTGATCCGTTATATTTGAAACTAATACATAGAGGTATTTTTTGTCGCGGGTGGAAAGTTATTATTTTTGTCTTATTGTAGTTAATTTCAAGGTTGTGTTCGTTCATCCAGTGTATTGCAGTGTCAAGTATAGAACTCAATTTTTGGTTTAAATTTATATTATTATCACATGATGTTAAGATAGAGATGTCATCGGCGAATAATACGCATGACTCATTGATGTGGTCAGGGAGATCATTTATGTAAACAAGGAATAGCAGGCACCCTATCACACTTCCTTGTGGTATAGAAGCGTTTACGGACATGTTTTGGGATCGAATTAATTCTATTTCTTTTGACATATGATTGAAATGTTCTATTTCTACAACTTGTTCTCTGTTTTTTAAATAAGATATGAACCATTCGTAACTTTTTCCACGGATACCGATGTTATATAGTTTATTTAATAATATATCAAATTGCACCTTATCATAAGCTTTTGTCATGTCTAATAACAATCCTACAGCATATTTTTTATTATTAATTATATTGAGGGCTTCTTGTATAAATTTATAAACAGCCAAAACGGTAGATCGGTTTTTCCGAAAACCATTTTGACTATCATTGAATATGTTATATTTTTCACAAAATGCATACACACGATCGCACATGGCTTTCTCAAATATTTTTGAGGCTGTTGGTAAGAGAGCAATGGGACGGTAGTTATTTGGGTCGGTTTTATTATTTTTCTTGTGGATCGGTTTTATAAGTGCTTTTTTTAATAAATCGGGAAAAACGCCTTCTTCAAAAGATTGGTTAAGTAATATGTAAAATGGCAAGGTTAATTCGTCAGCGCATTGTCTTAATAGAGTGGGGGGGAGTTCGTCAATTCCATGGCTTTTCTTGTTTTTTAAATTTTTTATTATTGTATTAACTTCGTAAGGATCTACTGGGCTAAGATATAATGTATTTTGTGTAGCTGAAATCGTCGGGGGTCCTTTTGATTTGCTGCCGGGAGGTATTGTGCTGTCCCCAGCAATAGAAGCAAAGAAACTATTAAATATGTTGGCTACCTCTTGGGGTTTTGAAGTCAAGGTATTATTTATTTGTAGGGTTATGTTGTGTTTAACATTTTTAAGTTTCTTATTTGTGCGTTCATTGATTATTCCCCACATTGTTTTAACTTTATTGTTAGATTGCATCATTTTATTTTTAAAGTGTAGTTTTTTTGCAACTGTGACGGTTTTCTTCAATGTTTTTTCATATTTTTTATAATATTTTGTTAATATTGGATTTTTTGTTTTTATTATTAATGTCTTTAACAGTCTTTTATTTAAACACGATTTTTTTAAACCTACAGTGAGCCAATATTTTTTATATTCTGATTTTAATTTAATTTTACGCAATGGTATACATTGATTTAGAATAGAGATGAGTATGTCATTAAATGTTTTATAATTTATGTTAATGTTATTATCGGTTCTCAGAATATCATTCCAATTAAGTTTTTGTATTTTCTCTTTGAACTTTGATATATTTGTGTTATTAAATAGTCTTTTCATTGTGTACCAGTTATATGTTTCTGATTGTTTAGGTATTTTTAAATGTAAAATTGTACTATGGTGGTCGGAAAAACCTAGCTCTTCTGTAGTTGTGTACATGTCTTTGTGGCCAAAGTTTGTGAATATTAGATCTATGCACGTTGCAGTGGTTGGTGTAATACGTGTAGGGCTTTTTACATGTTGAGTAAAATTATGTTCCTGCATAAAATTTAAAAATTGGTTTGTTTTTAAATTATCCGATATTATGTTAACATTAAAATCGCCGCCTATTATTATATTAAGTTTGTAGTATTTATTATTTATATATTTTAGAATTCGTTTTAATTGCTGATAAAATACTTCTTCCTCTCTTCTATTCCAGTACATAGTTACTATCAATAAATTTTCTATTGGTAATTCCGTGGCGCATAGTTCTATTATATATTCTATGGACATTTCTGAAATATCATTTCTATTTATGCTGTCGATATGTTCTTGTAGAAGTGTACAAACACCGCCACCCGTTCTAGTACTGCGACAGAAGGAAGATGCAAATTTATATCCACTAAATTGAATGAGATCAAGTTTTTCTTGAGTTAGCCAAGTTTCCGAAATACATATTGCTTTATACAATGGATTTTTATCAATGAATGCTTCGAGTATATCTTGTTTGTTGTTAAGGCTTTGAATATTTTGGAACATTATTTTAAATGGTTGGTCGTTGTTTACGAAATGTCTGGTTCTCAGCCTCGTTTGACATATTTGTAGGGCAAAGTTGGTTGGAGTTGTTCAATATTGTATCATTTTCTTGGGTGTTGTAATCGTATTGATGTTTGTTGTTTTCTATGTTAATCAGTTTTCCGTCTATATATAGGTGGTTGTTTCTTATAATTGCATGAGATCCATTTTTCCTGGCTTTAAATAGTTCTTCTCGCATTTGTGCTCTATACTTTCGTGTATTTGCGTCTAAGAATTCAGATATGAAAAGTCCGGTTCCTTGAAAATAAGTGTTATTGTTAACAATATATTTAGCCATTCTCTTGCTAATAAATTCGATGACAAGTGGTCGGTTCTTAGGTCCACCGGGTCTTCCAAGCCTGTACAGGTCTTCTATATATCCTGAGACGTCTATGTTGACTATATCACGGAACAGTTCTATTAATCTGTTGTGAAGTGCACTTTCAGGCTCTTTGTAGTAATCGGCCAGGCCGTAGAGTACAATTTTTCTTTGGTTATTCTCTTGGATATTTGGAACTTTTGATGCTTCTGTAGCTAGCTTTCTTATTTCTTTCTTTAACTTTTCATTTTCTGTTTGAAGATTTTCTAATTTTTTATTAATGTTTTCTATTTCTTGCTTTCTTTGGTCATTCTGTGTTGTTAAGGCGTTTGTTTTATAATCTAAATCTTGTCTTAGTTCTGTAATAGCATTATATAATTCTGTGTGTATTGTGTTTCGTAATTCTTGTATAATAGATTTGTTGTTTTCTTTAAGATGTGTGATTATTAGTTCACTTAAACCGTGCATTGTTAAATGAGTATGTGTATCATTCATTGTCTTAACATTTTCTTCTGTGTGGGTAATATCATTTTTTTCCGTAGGAATGGTGTCGCCCAAAAAACTCACGTCGTCGTAACAAGTTGTTTCGTTATTTGGATTTATTGTTTTTTTTCTCAAAGTGACAAAAGTTTCCTCAGGTGATGTAGGTGATGTAGATGATAGCTGATTGATGTCAGTGCCTCTAGGGATACGTAAGGGGGTGTTTGTATTTCCAGTCTTGGGTATTTTACAGATGCAAGTCTGACATTTCCACGTATTTTTAATTTCCAGTGTCATCTTTTTAGTGTAGTAGTCTTTAGAAACACCTCCGCACTCTAGATCGTATCTGCATTTACATAGCACACAAATAAGATTTTCTCTTATGGGTAGCTTATTTTTACAGCCAGCGCATACAGGTGTAGATGCCATTTTGGTACTGCTTCTGGATACTTTTATGAGGTGTAAGCTAGTTCGCTGTGATAAAAATTCGAATAAGCGACCTCTAGCGTGTAGTAGCAAAAGTTCTTCTTTGAACGATTTTTGTGATACGTAGTGACAGTGTTCAGCGATAGATGGCGCTATTTTACAGTATCGAAGAGTATGACTAGCACTTTTAAGGAATTTATTTTCTTAGGTGTTATTTCAATAATTATGTACCTTTTCTGAAGGTCCCTTTCTTCTTTTTAGTATATCTTCCTATTTATCACTTTTCCAAAACAGTTCTCACATTCTGGTTCGTAATTTTTCAAATTGTGGAGCCGTTACAGCTTCGTAGTTGTATTGTTTATTTTTATATCACTGGATAGATGTTTCACGCGTACTCCAATATCACACACTAAATATAACTTAAACGTTCGAATAAATACTTTTTCTTATGTATCTAATCACTTATACAATTTTTATGAATTAAAAACACAGAGCAACTTGTTTGTGTACGCACGGTGGCGCCCTCTCTCTCTCGTAGTAGTAGGAACGTACATATACTGTCTGCACTGGTGTCTAGCAGTAACAGAGCCCACAGCTGACGCGTCACAGCAAAACATCATACGGATAGTTAATAATACCCCGTGGGATCATTGTGCTCCCATGTGAAGGTCAAGCTCAAGTGCACACTGACACAGTTAGGTCGCAGTATCTTAAAATAGCATTATACTGTGGTTAGGTAGATACAGCCAGTAAATTCGTTTTCATTACAACGCCCTTGCCAGACGGGCGGGCAAATTTTTGCGACCGCGTGAGATAACAGATGCCACCCACTGTTTACACTATGTGCATCTGTGATGCTTGTTTTCATCCCAGCCAATCTCTTTTCCATCCAGCCACCCTCGCGAGCATTCTATCGCTGCAGGTTTCCAGATTCACAGGAAGCTACATACAAGCACTTCATCAGTTATCTTTGCGGAAACAAATGAAAAATTATGAAAGGCCCACTAACAACTGAAACTGCGACCTTGACAAATTATATTTTGGGTGATATTGTGTTTATGACTAGGTCATTTGAAAATGTATAATTTCGTTTTCATATTATTGTAAACTCGCTAACTAGGTACATAATTTAGTTTGTTAATACAATTATGTTTGATATTTTTAATTATTATTTAAATAGTCTGTTAATTTAAAAATATTACATCGTAACTAGCATAAATACTAGGAAATACAAATAATTTTAGTTGACTGTTCCGTTACCGGGTAAGAAAGGTCTCCCTCCGGATTATTTTTGCAATAGCAAAATAAAACAAACAATCAATATTTAATACAGTTTTAATAGAACATTTTTCAAATAAATAATAAATTTCATAAATAAATTATTTATTTCACCAAAAAAAGTCAGCAACATTACTGTTTTCAAGACTAAGCGCATATTAGGCTTATAACAAGGTCTCAGTAATATTAATACTCTAACTCCTAAACTAGGTGTATGTGCCTGTGTCTTAGGAGTCAGTGATTCTCCGTAACAAACAAAGCCATATTATAATAAATCAGGACGTTTCAACAATAAGCAAATGGTGTAAAAGAATATATAAAATAAAAAACGTTTAACTTTGTGGTGAGGTGAATAAATGTAGGGTTTGAGTGTGTGTGTAGTGAGAAAGAATGGAGTGTAACCAGTACATATAAGTTTGGTTACACTGAGAATTATATGATGAATAGAATTATATCAAAACATTTAGGTACGTAATTTTTTTAACTTAAGACATTTACAGGTAAATGTAAAAAATCTGTAGTTTATATTATTATACTAATTTTATTCTAAACATTGTAAGACGATATCTAGTGACGATTAAAAGAACTAATAAAGGCACATTTTCAAAGTCTCTAGTCGCGTTCAAATTTTTATTTAAAACAGCGCCTTCCGAGGCGCTTTAAAAAAAATGGTTTATTTGGAAACACCAAAGTTTTTCAAAAGTAACAAAAGACATATAAATATAGCATTTACATAAGAAATTTGGTTCAAGTAGGTACATATGTCTAAGCAAATCTAAGTACATTTAAATAGTACCAACGCGCAACGTACCTAAACTATCTTTAAGTTGCATCTCAAGATCAAGCCATATACTTTGTCCCGTGACTTTGTCTTAATTCTAATAAAGAGATCTACAAAATAAAAAGGGTCCTATAGTTAATAAGGAAAGCGAAGGGCAGGCGTGTTTTGGAGACTGTCCCATGTAATTTTGACGTTCAAAAAGTGCTGACTTGAGAGTCAGTTTGAATAAATGACTTTTGATTTTTGATTAAAAGAAACAATAAAATCCTACTAAGATCTAAAAAAAATATGAATCGCATTTAGTGAATACGAACATGAATAAATAGTACCTATTCAGTTAAAATTATAGCATTAACAGCAAAAGTAGTTCCAGAATTTAACTGGAACGAACTTAGGAAGTAGCCCAGGAAGATATCAGTACTCAGCTGATAAACATAGTGATTCTTATAATGTCACTAGTAAATGCATGTCTGATTAGTTAATTAGGCGCTGGTCCAGAGAAAGAGAAAGAGTACTGGCCCAGTGGTAACTGCCGTGACTTGAAAACGAGCGTGCCCAGAAGATTCCTATTCATTAGCTCGTTTCATCAAAATCAAAAATCAAAATGAAAATATTTTATTTCAAATAAACGTGCATATAAAAACGGTACTTATAAAACGTCAGAAGCTAGGTGTACGGTTATTGTTTTAAAAATAAATGGCTTTTACAATGTTTTCAAATTACAGTGATAAAAGGTATGAGAGGACAGTGCAGGCCTGTCAATAAGTACCAGGTACTTAGAGGAATGAAAATAAAGAATAAAAATTGTCTACAAATCTACAGTCTGTAAGGCCTACAAAGTTCTCTCATTCACAAATTATGTAAAACAATCTACATAAATAAAATGAACCTATTTAAACCAAGTGATATGATTTCCATGACAATCACTAATAAATAGTCGATATTAGAATTGATGTATAATATGCTTTTTTGTTAAGGACACGTTTGATGTGAGTTTTAAACTTTCCATCGCTAAGTTCTGTAAACAACTTTGGCAACTTGTTATAGAAGCGGATACGGTTTATTAGAAATGACTTGCTAGTTTTAGTTAAAATTTTGGAATCACAATTTCATCTTTACTACGTGTATTTAGATTATGGAAATCGCATCTTTTTTTGAAAAGACCTATGTTTTTGCGGACATACAAGATATTTTCTAGGATATAAAGCGATGGTAGAGTTAGTATATAAATTTCGTTGAATTTGTTTATAAGAGAATTGCGACATCATAGACCTCATCCATCGCTTTTTCCTTCAGGCCCATGCAATAAGAAGCAATAAAACATAGTATCTTTCAGTTGGGTTCGTTCCATTAGTGGTAACGAAATCTTTCCACACTATCGTACTTATCTTAAGAAACGGTAAAAGCCTTTTTTTGGTATTTGACAGTAGCGTATCGCGGCAACAGATATAGGTAGTTCAAAACAGCGTTAGTTGGATCGACCACCAAAATAAAAGTAATATTTAAGTTTAAAAAACTAAAAAACAAAAGGCACTTATAATAAGTATCAAAGTCGATGGCACGAGTTACGTTCAGAAGCGTAAAGCCAAACGGCGTTCATTTAAAATATATTTTCACCGAAAACTCACGGCTTAATGTTGCAGTTTAAAATAAAACAATTTTTGTAAGGAACCCTTATAACAATTAGATATTCGATAAAATTCCTTTTAAGCTAATAAATAGGATTCAGCTTCGTCAAGAGCACTTGTACCATTCCTTGCTTACTAACTCAGATAAAGAAACACATAGGTAAGTAAATACTTAGGAGTACAATGGAAAAAACTACTCCTAAACATTTGTGCGGCAGCGCTCCGTCGTCACTTACCTATTGATAATCTCGTGGAATCTGAAGTCCTGGAGCAGAGAGAAAGCAACCGTTTAATAATTATTAAGAGTTACACGAGGCTAGTTTTTCAGGCTAATATAGCAAGTTAGTGTCAGTAAGCTGCAATTAGGTACCCTTTATTTAAGAAGATTTATTATTCATTGCTTTATCACATTGACTTCCGGCCCTGGTCCCTTATTGTTTTATATGCTAAAATTCGTTTGCTTGACAAACTTACAATAAGAACGCAGGCTGCAATGACAGCCAGCTTGAAGTGCACAGCGAGATCAGCGGGGAAAGTGATGACGAAGTCATCGTTACGGGAGAGCATCTCGTTGCGCCAGCCGCGATTCTTCTTCAGGACACCGCCGATAACAGTCTTAGTTTTTGTCAGCAGCTGTAATTGGAGAAAATACAATTTTACCATGGAGGAAGCGGTTTCTGAAGCCAGGTTGCGGGTTTGTAAATTACTGGTGACTGTCGGGACAGGTCATCTCAATAATGCAAGAGCTCTTTCTTCAAAAGGCCCCCCTTCCAAACATGGGCCTGCTTTTTTAGATTAACATAATTTCATAATAATATTAAATGTACGTATGTACAAAGGCGGACTTAATGCCTAATGTTTTAAAGTTTATACTTCAAAACATTAGGCATTAAGTCCGCCTTTGTACCTTTTTGTGTGCGAGAAGTTTAAATAAATAAAACAGACCATGAGCTCTGATTTTCTTCGCAATTTCTTCGCAGGAATTAGTCTACTAAGAAATACCGGCGCCATCTAGTTTTAAAATAATTACCAAAAAATGTACGATCTACAAATAAACATCATTTCATTACTTGATAGTTGGGAGGGTTAGTCAATAACAGCCTCTTGAGCCTGAGAGTGGGGCAGTCTTGTGCGTCGTTGATGCTAAAGACCGGCCTCAAGAAGGTAGACTCCATGCGGACCACGCTGACCACCTCGTCATTCATGGACAGCTCTATCTTATCCGATAAGGACATGCCTGGGCGACGGAGCGACACTACCTGGAAATATAGAAAAAAAACGTGCATAATCTTGAATTCAGCAGACAATAACTATTTTAGATTGTATTCTAGCAGGGACAAAAGAAAAGTCTTGTAATCTGATGTACAGGGGCCAGCAGATCAAGCTATCCCAGTCTGTCTCTTTGATAGTTTTGAATTTTTATTGCAAAAGAATAAGGTTAATATTCAATTGGGAAAATTGTATAGTTTGGGATAGCGTGATGTGCTGGCGTCTGTACAAATCCGAGAAGAACCCTTGTGACTTCTAAGGAACATTCTGCGGTAAATCTTTGTTTGCTCACCGTCGTCCCTGTGGTATCCACGCCGTTCATGTGAAAACCCCTTCGGTTTCCACCGGAGAAAATGGGGTTCCCGTGGTCTTCTTCGATCAGGTTGAACAGGACCTCGTCTTCACTGAGGATTGCATAGGTATTGCCCTTGGGGCTTGAAACCAGCTGGTGGACGATGACGGTTTCAAGTTTTGTGAGGCGCTCGAGAACTGGAACTGAAACGGTACAACTTTAAATCACTGTCATATGCTCCCCTTTTTTTGGGTGGGAAATCATCGAATATCTTCTCCCGCTCTGGGTGGAGCAGGAGGACGTATCAGACTTTTCCTGACTAAAACCCACCCGTGTTCCCTCAGTTGCCTGTGTGCCAGGGGCCGCGGTATTTCTTTCGAACAACACGCACCCCTGGCAGGCATCGGCCCTTGCGGGCCCCATCAGTTGATGCTTACATCTTTTTGAGGCGCGGGTGGAAAGCTCCCTTTACTCATGACATGATGCCCGAATCTGCCCGATTCTTTCAACTGCACATCAGCAGGCTCGCAAGTAAGCATCATTTGGGAATAAGGTGGATGCGGTAAGGCAGCCTAATCAATATACATCCTAGCACTGACCTACAAATTGCATTGTATTTCGCGGGCTATCCTGTTGCTTTCCCTCTAACGATATTATAGCTATCCGGCTCATAGGATACTGTATATTACGGCTATCCGGCTCATAGGATACTATATATCCGGCCAAGCGAGTATCCGTTACGTAACTAGGTAAGATGTTATCGTTTTTTATAATAAATTCATGGATATGAAAATAACTGAATTAATACATTTACTGCCAATAAATATTAACAACCTAAAATATTATGTAGAACCAACTGAATTATAGATCTATATCCGAGCAGAAAATAATAAATTCGGATTGTACCTATCTAGTTAGGTATTTCCGTTTAGTAGTTTGTCCACTCGACTATGCTCTTGTAGTCTTGTACAGACGTCAGCATATCAAGCTACCCCAATCTGTCAAATTTCTTTGATAGATTTTCAACTTTATTACAATATCGGTTCATGTTCAATTGGGAAAAATTTACAGTTTGGGGTGGGGTAGCTTGATGTGCTGGAGTCTGTACTTTACTAAATCTGACCACTCGAATAAACCCGTGCACTCTACCTACCAAACCATTAACTACGTTTGCAAATCCTAACGTCACTTCATCATGAATCATATCGTAAGTTTTTCAGGAAAATAGGGTTATTTGCAAAGGCAGGTAAGTAACTAGGTAAATAACCCCAAAACTTAAAATGTAACTTACCGGTGTCTGGTGCAACAGCCATTGTTTACAAACACAAAACTAGTGGAAATCCTATCAAAAGCGATAAACACTAACTTTTAATTATTTCATTATACCTAATTATTAAAAACACCAACTTGTTTAAAAAACACAATGGTACAAAGTGAAAGTTCAGTTTAACAATAAAATAACTTGTTTAATATCGTATTTATTGTTAAATTAAACGAAACAGTGGGAGTCATACGTCAAAATACGCAAACAAGCCTCCAAATACCTATTAGGTATTATTCTTTGCGCCGAAATGTTCGGGTTGCGAAGCGACTGTGATATCCACGGCCAGACGCCCGACTGGCAGACTGGCGCCTGCCAGCCGCCTTTAGGTACTATAGGTACTACTATAGTCTGCACTCCACTTCTCCAGTAAAGACCTCCCGAAACAGTCATTTGCGATTGATCAATTGCCATCAATTGTAGTAATATTGTCAATCGCTTCAATTGCACTCGGTTGACGATCAATTTGCATATCAATGTGTATCAATCACGTTAAAATTTTCAATTGCTATTGATCATTTCGGGAGGCCTCAACATAAACCTGTAATGTAGGTACCTATAATGTCGACTCTCGTGTCTAGTGGCAACAGTAGGTAACCCACAGCTGACGAGTTATAGCAAAACGTTATTCGAATAATGAAGAGTTCATTGTGCTCACTTGTGAAGGTCAAGTTCAAGAGCATAATAACACAGTAAGGTCGTTATTGACATTATACTGTGGTTAGGTAGGTATAGCCACTGTATTCGTGTTTATTGGGTGGTACTGGTGACGGGCGGGCGAGTTTTTACGACCACGATGCCACCATGTGTGAGCACTATTTACCATGGCCGTAGCTAGCTAGGGATTTTGTCTAAGGGGCGCAGCCGTCTGGATGGAGATACAGCTCATATTTATTTATTTATTTAATACTTCACGCACAGAAATGTACAGAGGCGGACTTAATGCCAAAGGCATTTTCTACCAGTCGACCTTTAATGACGCCGCTCATGAATACTTGCTTCGTCGTCGACATAATGAAGTTAATCTCATTTTTTGTTGCACCATCAGGGCTCTGTCAGGTCCACGTCCTATGCTCACGTTTTCATAAGAAGGAGATCATCATAAAGAGCCCTTTCGTCTCTCTCGATCTTCACCACGTTGCTCACAGCGGTAATATGAACGATTAACCCGACACCATCTTGGGACTGCTGGTCGCCCTCCCACCCCTGGGGCCTAGGGACTGCTGGCCCCACTCCCATATGGGCTTATGGTAAGAAACTAAATCAGTCTTTATCATGCAATAGTTCAATGGAATGGCCCAGCCATATTATACATTTTGACCAAGATGTGAGTGAGTTGAGCTTGGCTATACACAGTGAAAGCGTTACTTGGCAGCCGTTTAAATGGTAAGTTTATGGTAGGATTTCGTTTATTTTTGTATTTCATTTAATTTTAGCGGTGATATTGTACCAGCCTATTTAATTATCCATAAGCAGTGCCCTAGAGGTTTTTACGAGTGAGTCAGTCAGTGACGAAATCGCCTTTTTTACGTATTACCAAAATCCAAAGTGTAAAGTGTAGCTAGATAAATAAAACTTGTTTTTAATATTAACTATATCTTATCCTGGGACTTGCAGCTCTTTAGCATCGTCCAGCCCGAAGCTTTGAAAATACGCCGAAACGTTTCGAGAAATGGTAGGGCTTTTTGTTTTTGGCTCGTCTTATCGGGGGTACTGAGTTCCTAAGTAAAGTTAAAAGTCTCATAGCTAAATCGACTAATATTATAAATACAAAAAATTCTTGTAATTATATCTGAATGGTAGATACCTTTCCACGTTTAAACGGATTGCGATAAAGGTCGGTAATATAAGATATAATAGTATTCTGAGGAAGCAACTTTTTACCGCGGGAAGATATAATTTCTACGGGGGGCAAAGAAGTTTCTAGGGTGGGTGCTGCTCACTCTTGTACCCCCCCCCCCCCCCCACGTAGCTACGCCCATGCTACTTATGTGCATCTTGTGCAAAAAGATTTAATACGAGATTTAATGTCTTTGATCTTATGACGCTTGGTTTCATTCAGACAACCTCGCGCGCATTCTGTAGGTTTCTCTTTCTTTTCTCAGGAAGTTACAAATATCATCAAAGTCCAGCAGATACTCGGTATATGTCGTTCCTTAAGACTTCAACCATTTTATTAAAATGATGAAAGGCTCGTTTCAGTACCTACGTAATTATAACACTGAACCTGTGACCTTGACAATAATCATGTTTTTGATACAGTATACCTACAAGGCTATTTGCAAATATATAATTTCGTGTTTATATTACATGTTAATTTATTATAAACTCACTACATAATTAAGTTTGGTAATAGGTTTTTAGGCGCGTTATGCGCTCGGTTTACGTAAATGAAACCATGTCCATTGTTGTAGTAGGTTTATATTCCTTTTTCACACAGTATACACATTATATCGGAACGAAGGGAATAGCACACACTTGGCTATTATGGAATATGAAACATAAAATAATTACGTTGCTGAGCTTTTCAGCCTCTCTCTATATCCTAGTTCTACCTTCTACCCATTCAAAAAAACACTACAAAGTGAAAAATAACTTTAATTTCGGAAGTCGGTGTCTTTGGAGCTGTATTTGAATTTTTTGTCACCGCCTTCCGAAATTAAAGTTATTTTTCACTTTGTAGTGTTTTTTTGGAAGTCGGTTGTTTTTTTTTTGGAAAAAGTTTTTATTTTTCACTTTTTAGTGGTGCACATGTGCTTACCCCTTCACAGCATACCGGCGTGATGTTATGTTATGAACTGGTGTAAGCAATAGACAGAGATGAGATTTCAGCAATCCCAGTCCATTTGCTATCATTTATTGAGGAGTTCCGTTGCCTATCTCCAAAGTTCTTCGTCAAATCTTCACCAAATTGAAATGAGACCACTACGAGAAAGTATTCTTCCAAAAAATACCTAAATCGCTTTGTGTGCCTATAAAATTTGAAGAGTTCTCTCTATTTCTCCAGGATCCCATCATCAGATCCTGACTTGATGATCATGGGACCACCTGGGAAGTATACCCTTTCAAACAAAAAAAACAAAATCTAAATCGGTCCAGCCATCTTAGAGTAATCGGGGAACATACAAAAAAAAAAAAGGTTCCGACGAATTGATAACCTCCTCCTTTTTGAAGTCGGTTAAAAACTGTCAACCATCGACCTCTCGTCTAGACACAAAAATGGTAAGGTGATTATTTTGGTTTATTATATAAAAGTTTGTAACTTACATTATTACGATTGATTTTGATTATAGTTCACGGGTGAGGAAGGTCTGCCATGCCTCCACATTCTTTCAATTAAACTACAATAACTAGCAAAATAAAACAAACATTTATTATATAATACAGTTTTAATAGAATATTTATCAAAACATTTACATATTTTTTTAACTTAAGACATATTATATGTACCTATGTATAGGAAAATGAAAAAAACCAGTGCGTAGGTACTTGGTTATAATAAAATAGTAATTTTATTCTGCAAGTGCGACAGCTAGTGGCGATTCCAAGAACTAATAAAATAAAATGTTTTTTTTTATAACACCATAGTTTTTTCAAAAGTAACAAATGGGATATATCAATAAAGTCGTAGATAAAATAGGTAACACATTTACATGAGCAACAACAGCTAATTCCATAATATCGCCTCCAATAATTTTCGCTTGGTTCAAGTACCTACGTCTAAGCAAACCTAAGTACATTAGTACCAACCTACCTAAACTGTCTTTATGTAAATTTGCATCATAAGTTCAAGGCATACACGTTGTCTCGTGATTTGTCTTAATTCTAATAGAGTAGGTATGTAAAAAATAAAAGGCCATATTGCTAAAAAAAGAAAAATACAATAAAACCCTTCTAAAAACTAACAAACTTATAAGTAAATCGTATTCACCAGTTAATAAGAGTACGAACTTAGGAAGTTGCCCGGGAACAGAATTGGGATGAATGTATTAAGAGATATCAGTAGTCAGCTGATAAACATAGTAATCTTATAATTTCACTAATAAATGCATGTCTGACTTGTAGTAAGTTACTCGCTGCTCCAGCTCCAGAGAGTAGCAATGTATATTTATGACCTCATCATCACCTGCTTAGTCTTTTTTTCCAACCATGTTCAGTTGGGCTCGGCTTCTAATCTAATTGGACGCAGGTTAATACCAGTATTTTCTATGGCGCGACTGCCCGACTGGCTAATGTTTGAACTCCATAACCCAATTACTGGTTAACACTTACAGGATAGAATGGATGTCAGACGGGCTCCTGACTACGATCTCTGACATAATGACAAATAGAATTAACTAAAAAAAAACAACCGTCTCCCGAAAAAACACTACAAAGTGAAAAATAATTTTAATTTCGGAAGTCGGTGTCTTTGGATAATTATGTATTTTAGGTTTTGTCACCGACTTCCGAAATTAAGGTTATTTTTCACTTTGTAGAGTTTTTTCGAAAGTCGGTTGTTTTTTTTTTTGGAAAAGTTTTTATTTTTCACTTTTTAGTTATAGGTAGTAATAGCCATTGTTAGAACTGGCCCAAATTGAAATGGGACCACACGGGAAGCACCAGCTTTCAAATAAAAAAAGAATCATCAAAATAGTTTCACCCAGTTGAAAGTTCTGAACTAACAAACATAAAATACAAATAAATTCATCTCCCCTTTTTTGAAGTCAATTAAAAAGAATAACACAAACTACCATCAATTTACTTAAAATGAACATAGAAAAATCAGTCAACTGCATATTAAAATTGCAGGTTTTATTTATAATATCTGGTATTACCAGCTTCGCTCGGTTTTTTTTTTTGTTTGACTTTTTCTAAAAATGAAACCTAGCTAGATTGATGTATCGCCCCCGAAACTCCCTTCTGCATACTAAATTTCATAAAATCGTTGGAGCCGTTTCCGAGATTCAGATTATATATGTATATACATATATACAGGAATTGCTCGTTTATAGGTATTATGAGATGTAGACAAAAACACCTACGCCGCGGTAACTGTTACATGAAGTAGCTAAGCACATTCAGAAGCAGGGTACAAATAACAACAAACTGAACTTATAACAATGCATACATTTCTCTGATAACAGACATAGTGATACATCACAAGGGGCCATGTAACTTCGTAAGTAGATAAGATAAATTATAAATATCATAGTATCTTTGAGGTGGTGTCGTTCCATTAGCGGTAAATAAATCGTTTCACGCTATCGACTATTATGCTAGGTAGGTATAAGCTAAGCTAAGTCTTTTCTTCTGTTTGATATGTAATCAGTATCATCTGCTCAACTAGTATCGTCCGCTTCTGATGAAATTCAGAAAATAAGTACTTTGTACTACCATGTTTAGGGCACAGTCAAAGAGAATTAAACCACATAGTCATTGGGCACAGTAATCCCAGAAGATGAAAAAGGTTTATTTTTAGTTTTCTCAACACGCAAAAGCACAGTCAATCCGAAAAAAGATACCATATACAGGGCGGCAGGACATCGACGCGCAATCTGTAACCATGAATTCAGCACATGATTCTATCTAGAACGATTTTCGTCGATTATTATCAGCTGTTTCATAGAAAGTAAAAGACGCGGTCAAAATGTATAAAACTGCCATATTTTTTAAATAACCTTCGTGAAACTGCAACGTAGACTGTTCAGAATTATTTACTGATCCATGCTCACAGGTTGCGCGCCGATGTCCCTGCCTGTATAATTTCATCATGACATCGTTATATCGTTTTCACATGTTTTCGACATTTGAATGGTCTTTTGATGTATACAAGGGTTTGAGATTTCCTCATAAGTACTCATAACACAGAACATAGACCAAAAAACGACATTCACTAGTAAGTAGAGGGTAATCCATCAGCTCTACTGGAATCAGTTAGAAGTCATATTTAAATTGTACATTCATCAATATTAGGAGTCATGGAGCACTTGTTGCTCACCATCGTATATAAGAACAACACTTATAATTAAACTATTTGAGAATACAAAATGCAAAAATAGATCATAAAAAATTTGTACCAACGGTCCCTCACTAAGTCTCGTGGTATCTGTAGTCCTGAAAAGAAAAACGGGAGGGTTATTGATTTGAATTAATGATTTCTTGCAATAGTATTTTGAAAATCGTGGACATCTTTAGTCCTTCAACTACCTACATAAATACAGTTCAGCCGTTTCGAGAGAATGCGTTCCTGACACCTGTCAGTGCGATAATTCTAGTGAACAATAAAGATCAAATTCGCAAAACACGTATTTACGTTTGTATAAATCGACGGGTGTCAGGAACTCTTTCTGTCGATGGCAGGACGTAGGTAGGTCATAGCACCTCGTTAAAAAAAGGCAATTAATCTACCGCGAAGAGTGTAGGATATCAATGTGAGTGAAGACTCGTATTTCTAATTATTTTGCAAGTTTAATTAACTTCTTTTGGCGTACGATTATATCATCTTCTCATCGTACTCTTGCCCTTATCTTAATTTTGGTGCCACTTTCAGACTTCCTCTTATGTAGGTACTCTTTTCTTATGCTATCCATTCATGTAGCTGTAGCACCGCACATCCCTCTTAGCATACTCATCTCAGAGATGCATGCCTTTTGTAGTCCAACATTCTGAGGCATACAAGACAGCATGCCATTATTTTATATTGGAATGCGGGAGTCACAGATTATTCCCGTGACCTGCCGCCATTTCATACAGCCAGTGTTAATTCTGTGCATCAGATCTGCTTCGTTATCGCTTTGCGATCGAGAACGCACAATTACTTCAGAAAGCTAATTAAACTGCTCAAAGATTTTTTTATGCAATCGGACTAATCGTGGTGATAAGTTTATCAGCTGGTAATCGAATGGTATCGAGAAAAATATGAAGGTACAGTTGACCTGAAAATTTAAAAGCCGACCGTCGGGTTGGAATGAAAACCCGGCCCTGGCTGTTCCATATAACTATTCCACGTCACAACATTAAAGACAACAGTGACTTAATTTCTTAACAAGCCCAAAGGTGTGTCTGTGCGTCGGCCGCGAAACGGCCAAGCCGTATATTTAGATTTTTTTATTTGGAGTTAGGGTTAGGTTATTTTGTAGAGTTAGGGGTTTGGCTCTGACTCTGACGGTGAAACCGTTATTTGAGTCTTAAAACTTAACTTAAGTTAAATGTTTTTGATGGAATTTACTTTAATTAAAACGATTAAAAACCAATTACAATAATTAACATGACCTAGATCATTTATATTATAGAGCCAGTTTCATCAAGTAACATTAATCACTTAATAATCACCTTAAATATGTGATCAACGTTACCCTAGGGTAATTGAAAACTGATGAGAACTCACAATAAGAACACAGGCTGCAATGACGGCGAGCTTGAAGCGCACGTCCAGATCAGCAGGGAAGGTGATGACGTAGTCGTCGTTGTACGAGAACATCTCCTTCAGCAGACCGCCAAACTTCTTGCTGATGCCGCCGATCGTGGTCTTGTTCTTTGTCTGCAGCTGGAATATGATCATGTTTCCAGTTTATTGGAAACTGAAGGACCAAGTTTGTCGATACAGAAACTATCTACTACCCCAGTGACACTAGTCCAGCAGAATTATGGGTGTTGGACTAATACTGCATATAAAGATATATACATGTATATTATAGGTATATATTTAAAAGTACACAACCCACCAAAGAAATTACCTATTCAATATCGTTGCAGGTCGCCCAATAAGGCCCACTACGGACACCATGTGTCACTACACCGTTGTTTAACAATCCCCCTGAATGCGAATGAATTTCAAAGGACGATGAAGTTGTTGCTATTGATATACCTCAACTGATCACGCTTTCCGCAGTCGATTCGTCGATCCATCACATATCGAGATCCCTCCTTGCCTCGGAAAGCCAGCTATCATTCATAGATCTTTGACTGGCCTTATGGGTAGACCGTAGCTCTAAAATCTGACAACCAGTCTCACCAAGGGCATCATCACATCATGTGACCCAGTACTTAAGTGTTTTCACTAAAAATCTATATATTTAAGCAACAACTTTGTACCTGAGGTAAGTACAAAGTTGTTGCTTTTTAACCGACTTCAAAAAGAACCTCTTTCTTTTTGAAGTCGGTTAAAAAGCAACAACTTTGTAACTTTTAAGCTATAGGAAAGAGTTTTAGGCCATCGAACCTACAGAAAGGAAGATCTCTGTAAATTACCTGAAAGTCATAATCAGTGACCTCTCCCTTGATCCTGAGTGTTGGGGAGTCGTGCGCGTCGTTGATGCTGAAGACGGGGGTCATGAAGGTGGCCTCCTTGCGCACCACGCTTACCAGCGTGTTGTTCAGGGACACCTCCACCTTGTCCGACATGAACACGACAGGACGACGGATCGAGAACACCTGGGAACACAGCAGGATAAGTCACAGCACCTCTCGGGCTTTATCATAACCATTTGCAGCGCAAGTGATGTGCAGAACAGATCAAAAGGTGACAGGAAATGACAATGTCCAAATACAAAATCACACGACATTTCTCTTGTCTCCTCACTTGCCTGGGTAGTGCTTACTTACGCCTATAACATGGGATTTTTACTGGCGAAATGAGGTATAATAGACACCTAAACCTAATAAGAATTTCGGCGTAATGTTAGTTTTTTTGAATGATTAATGCCTAGGTACCGTAGCGTAGGTAATACTGCCCGTATTTATACTAATTATTAGGAACACATTGAAAGTCCTGGCAAGGAATATTAGGAGAACTACGCTCAGTCGATAAAAGTGCGTGTGTCACGACATTCTTTAAAACGTGTTTTTCTGCTTTCATGTGTAAACTATTTTGGGTAAAGTTTGGTTATATAATATTATTATAATTAATTATTCAAGCACCTAAACTGACGCAATTTATACGAGTACACGAAAGCACAATTAATAACCATATTTTTATAACAACTTCAAAGAAAGAACACACCGGTCACAAAAGTTTACTACATCAATGACCTAATAAAATTGTCGTAGCCATTGCTTTCACAATAAATACTTAAATGAAGTAGGTGCAGAAGCCATGAATCGACACCACTTGAGAAATTAATTTACTACTGCGCAAACACTCCAGCAATGCCTAGGAGTGTGCAAGTGCCTGTAATTTTATGGACACTCATTTCTTGGAACTAGCATCCAGTCATACTGCTCTGTGTGAGCGAAACAAGTGTGAGACAATCCCCGGACAAGGAGCTCTACTGTAGGTACTACATAAGTACATAACATCAGTACCCATAGATTGTGAATTCTGTTCACAGAGAGTATTGTTAATGCCATATGAACTAAAGAGGTGTTTACTCAGTCGCCCACTCGGTATCCCTGTTACGTACCACCCACTATTCACACAAAATTCCATTACAATCTTTTAGGTAACATACACGTATACAATTACTGAGCAACCCCTTTTTATGGGAGCACACTATGAGCCCACACTTATTGCAATTTAATCTGTCAATTAACGGACATCATGACGTAATACCACAGTGCAAACTTGGAGGACACTGAGGCTATTAGTTTGTCGACCCCACACATGGGTTACTAAAATAACCCGTTTTATGGGACGTTTTACTTCAAGGTGTGCCCGAAATCTGATGTCTGTTTGTTTGAGAGCTGTTTTTAAACGCGCCCTTTATTCAGGTTAAAAACCAAGCCTTGGAACCTTTGGACCTATTGGGTCTTGAAAACAACACAAAAGACGAAATTGCCTTTATATTTGACTTTCAATTACATCAACTCCTAGAGACCTACAAGATTGGCTGCAAGGCTGCAACTCAAGCTAAGGCACCACTTCACTTAAAATAATGAAACCTTTGCGTGTTAAGCCAAAGACATCTTTTTTTTTTAGGTTTGTTGCTCCCGTTGACGCCAGTGCCTTGTTCCCTGGAAGTTTTTCTAAAATATTTATTTGGGAGATGTGACTATTCACATCTCCCAAAATAATGTCACCATGTGAAGTGGCCGCACTCCCCTAATCACCACACATAAGCTATGTATCATTCTCTTACTGCTGCTGATAAGTTTCTCACCTTCTTCCCTGTAGTATCCAGTCCGTGCATGTGGAAGCCCCTGTTGTGTCCATGTGAGAGGAAGGTCAGGGCGTGGCCATCCTCCTTCAGGTAGAACAACTCTTCCCCCTCACTGTGCACCGTGTACTTGTTGCCCTTGAACCCTCGACCCTTCTGGTTGATGTTGATGGTTGCCAGCCGCGTCAGGCGCTCCAGACCTGAACAAGTCATATTCAAAAAATAAAATCTGGGTCCGTACATATTAATAATAAAAAGAGGTTTTTCACCAATTTGGTTTATTGGTTTTTAGTAATCTTTAGAAATGTTTAGAGACTCTTGGTCCACTTTGTATTTAAAAGGATCATGTTAAATTGAATCTTTTAATGAATGTTATATAAGACGATCTATATAAAAGTCGTTTCGTTATGACATTTACCTTAGAATTAAATTAATTGTAATTTAATTAGAAAATATCTTGTAACTAATCATCGGTTGTATATTTAAGAACCATGTGTAAGTTAGATAAATGAAATTAATTTGAATTTGAATTTAACCATCGGTATTTTGAGCTTTTACCGACAAGGAAAAATGTTATCGACGACTATTTTCAACTAATTAAAATTAACTATTCCGTATTTCGATATTATCCTGCAATAATAGGAAAGCTGGTAGCTCAATAGTATACTAAATAGCCTATAGTTTTGTTGACGTAGGAATCATTTTTTTCCGTCTAGAGATCGAACGAGCTAAAATTTAAAGAGTAGACGACAATTCAGTTGTTCAACAGTCTGTCCCAGGTTTACCTACTTTAATTCACTTGTTTAGTTTAGTTGTGTTTAGTTTAGTTGTTTGGTAGTTACCAAAAAAATTATAAAACATTCAAGATAAGCGTAGACACGACAGAACGTTCTGAACTTTGCAATTTATTAAAGTCTTGCACTCTACACAGGCACCACAGGTAGGTATACAATCGCACAACTCAGCTAATACTAGCACTGCGAAAATCGCCCTTATAACTACTGCATACGGGCGCTGCGCGCCAGTGCGGTTGACTGTACTGTTGAACTCATGAACTCTACGCTAATCAGTTTCTCTTGATAGGTAATGATTATCTGAAAATGTACTTTTTACTTTGGAAACATGACCGTATTTGAGAAAATATAATTACTAGTTGTACTTATATTTATTTTGTATTTCATCATTCTTTTATACAAATATCTAGGATGAAAAGGCTACATATCAGTCAAATTTTATAACGATCAGTTCAGTAGTTCTGGCGTGAGTAAGACAGAGGTGTAGGTAACAAACAGACGGAGTTTTGCTTTTATTTACCCCTCGTTTGTAAACGTTGCATAAGGGGAATCTAGTCGCGGGCTCGAACTCAGTGGTGGGCAGGGACCGAATTACCGGTATAGTTTCTATAACGTTACCAATTACGGATCCTTCTGCGAAGCAGTAGGTAATGCTCGCGAAGAGGGAAGCGGCGCACGTAAGGGAGAGGCAATATATGCGCCCTCACGGCCGTAGTTGCCGCGGAAGACGCCCTGGGCGTTGGGAATTTCAGGCTGATTCCCGGCCACCGTAGGCGCGGGCTTGCGGACTGCGAGTAATGGGTAGCTCGCTGTCCGGTAAGGACCAAGCCCGGGTTGACAGCGCGTTGTGTTCCACGCGCGCCTCAAAGAGATGTCAGCAGCAACTGGTGGGGTCCGCAAGGGCCGATGCCTGCCAGGGGTGTGGGTTGTTTGAAAGAGATACCGCGGCCCCTGGCACACAGGGAACTGAGGGAACACGGGTGGGTTTTAGTCAGTAAAAGTCTGACACGCCCTCCTGCTCCACCCAGAGCGGGAAAAGTTATTTGATGATTTCCCACCCAATAAAAAATGAACTAAAATTCACAGCAAAAACAGTATCTTTTTTTCTTTTCGTTTACTTATATCTCGAAAATGGTGTATCCCATCGCAAAAATAGTGAAAATTTCGTCCCCCTTTATGAGACCCATAAACCTCTAAAACTTCAAGACGCGCCAGCAGAGACGGTTACCGTTACCAATAAAATACTGGTAAAACTACCAAAACATTTCATTCCGTTCCGTTAAGTATTTAACGTTAAAATTACCGTTAAATCATAGGATTTACCGGTATTTAATTAGCTTTACCAATATCGTTACTTCGCTAAAATCTAACAATAAGCCACATTTTATGCGATGTTGCCAAACCGAACCAAGCGCCTCGCGGTCTTGCGTTCGGCTCTTGCAAGCGTAGTGGCAACAACACATGTTACGACGATTGGAAAAATACGAATACGATAACACTCACGCTCGTGCGTGTTTCATTTCATAATCATACGGCACACAAACATCGCGTCACGTACGCTGAACGTACCTACATGTACTGCCTTGATTGATCTTGAAAATGGTGTGTCCTATCGCAAAAATAATGAAAATTTCGACCCACTTTATCAACTCCACAAACCTCTAAAACTCAACATGTAGGTAATCATTTTACATATTTTCCATACAAAAAGAAAAATACTCCATATAAAACATGTCGAGGCTGGCGCCCCTGCACGCCTCTGGCTCTAAAAAAATTCACGGGATAGGGCAAACAAGTACCACGTTGCGTAACAAAAAAAATATACCCCGTGGAGTCATGATTGTCTAATACGATTTTAGTTGTGTCAAAATTATTTTTAAATTTAGCGATTTTTTGCATTTAAGATTCTCATAGCCTACACTAAACAAACTAACTAAACTATCACTTAGTTAGTTTAGTTCGGTGTAAAAGAGAATCGGAACCAATATCGTATACACGCCGAAGGTACAGAAACAATATTGTATTCACGCTGAAGATAGTCGCACGTTCGGCGTGTATGTAATATTGGTTCTGTGCACACACCGAAAGATTCTAGTCTCCCCACTGTCATAGTTAAAAAGAGATAGACGTATAAATGACCGGTATAAGAATTGTTACTTTTACCGATACTAATACTGGTAATTAGATAACGTTAACTGACTTTGGGTATCGGTATTATTAACGTTACTTTTTAATCGTTAACATTACTGAATGGTAACGTTACATAAAAAATACCGGTAATTCGGTCCCTGCGCGCAAGGCGTTTGGTTCGGTTTGGCAAAGTCGCGCAAAATGTTGCTTCTTGTTAGATTTTACCGAATTAACGATATTTGTAACGCTAGTTAAATACCGGTAAATCCTATGATTTAACGGTAATTTTAAAGTTAAATATTTAACGGAATGGAATGAAATGTTTTGGTAGTTTTACTGGTATTTTATTGTAACTGTCCCTGCTGGTGGGCCTGGCTAAGAAGCACGCTGTCTCACAGGCATCGTGTCCGACAGAGGTAATATCAATGATGAGCTGTTAGACGCTAGTCTACACGCACAACGTTATTGAGTGAGATGCAGGATCATTTACAGTGCGCCGTTTGTTTTTAAGTCACATAAACATGTAGAGTTTTGTTTTAGTAGGTAAGAAGTTTTATAGTAACACAGACGGGTAAAAAATTAAGAAAACTGCTTCGGAAGATCGGGTTTATGAAAAAACCACTGCGTAAATCAATGACCAATAAAGTTTATGGAACTTTTCGATATTTGAGCTTTGTCGATACTGACTTGTTTTTGGAGATTTTAAACTTCTTTCATTACTTAAACAAGCCCAAAGTTAGGTTAAATTAGCAAGAAAAACTAATCTTTGTTGACTCCTTTTACTTTTTAATGGCTTTTATTTTAGTATTCCGTTTCTGTTTAATGAGACTAAACCATACCATGTTTAATTTTTGATGTACATTGTCAAACAGTGGAGTAATACACTCCCGAAGTTTGTATGGGAAAAATGTAGACTAGATTCACCTTAACTACTTGGTGGTACGACATCGTACCACCGGGGCATTAGCAGTAGTTAAATAATGTAACGTGTCCTCTAAGCAACGTCATTTATAAATTGTAAAGGATGGGGAAATCTCATATAGGTTTGTTTATTTTTTCCAATAAGCGTTTTATAAGCATTGGGAATTGGGTAAGGTAAAAAAAAAAATCACATCCCAGATAAATGAACTCTGATTTTGACTTAAAGATAGTGTAGGTATATTATTATCTGGACTTACCTGTATCTTTAGCAGCAGCCATTGTTTACGATCAAACAAAATCTAAAATCACCACACAACTAGTCAATAATCGCCAGACACTTCAATTCAATTAAAGTCACAAACACATTTGCTGCTGAAAAGTCCGATGCAGTTTACAATGTCAAATAAAAGATACATTACAACAAAAATATGTATGACAACGTACTGATAACCCACGACTACACTAACACACAATAAAGTACGTGTTAATTAAGACCAGTTATTGACCAAACTACGCGAATGAGCGTTGAAACAATTATAGGTACCTATTTATTATTCTTAGCGCGGACTGAACGCGACTGTACTCTGCAAGGCCAGACGTCTGACTGGCGTCTATATCTATAGCCTAGTAGAGTAGGTATAGTGCTCATGAACCCGTATACACTATACATACAGGCTGTGACACTACATTTTACAGGGATAGTGAACTCATGGCTCGCGTGCCACGGAAGGCATGTCGCATGCGAAAAGGCATGATATTGATGAAATTGAAACAAGTAGGTTCTTAGCCACGAAACTACATTGCATTGTATTATTAAATCAAACAAGTTCAATATTCAAGCCTATAGTTAGAAAAGGGTAGGCAAATGAAGATGAAGGTCAAATTGAATTAGGTGGCAAAACTACAGACGCCTTGATGAGTTAATATAATTATGAGGTTAGTTTATTTTTTATGTACTTATCCTCTTTGGAAATACCCCTCACGTCTGCGAAGTGTAAATATGTAACTCGTATAAGTACAAAAGATAAAACATAAAAATAGTTTTTGACACTATAAAGGTATTTTTCCTAACATTGGTCTAATATCGGTGGTGAAACTTTGTTCATTTAATATAGCACGAAATTGCAAAGGTTCACCACTCCTGCATGTATATGATAATTATGTAGTAGGTAGGTCTCGATACATTATCAGACCCTTTGTGAACAGCAACTCACTTCGTATGCATTTCGGAACAAAACAGTTGACGTAAGCTTAACAAAACAAGATTCGTGAGTTGATTGTGCTCAAGGTCAAGAGCATAACAAATTATTGGATTTAAACAACAAGCGAGTTTGTATACATTTCTTATCGTTGCTCAAGCATACACTATTCTCCCATAAGTACCTTTTGACACTTCACCGCACTGTAATTTGTAAAAGACAATTATTTATAAAGGAGTAACCGTGGGGTCCGCTGGATGCGGGAAGCACAGAACCGGTCGAAGTGGCGGAGCTTGGGGGAGGCCTATGTCCAGCAGTGGACGTCTTTCGGCTGAAATGATGATGATGATGATGAACCGTGGGGTTTTTTTCTTTCTTTTCTCCTTAAGAAACGAACATGAAATTAGAAATTTGGAAGCGTGTACCTAGCTTCTAACGTTTCTTATGTGCCCATTATACATATGCAGATCTATTTGAAGAAAAATAATTTAAATTTAAGTTGTTTATTTTTTTTGCTTTTTCTTAGGGTATACAGGGCGACTTGTAATTTGCCTTCCAAGGCTGGAGTAAGAAGCGGAAGTGAAATGGTAGTGGAAGAATAACACATACAACGGAACTTAATTAATTAATTAAATATTGAACGTCTGCGTTCCCATCGTCATCAATATTATTATGTTGCCCTTATCCTAATTTATTTGGGGTCGGTGAAACCAGTGATGACCTAAGTTCCCCAAAATATTTTTTTAAGTAAGTAGGTACCATGCCCCCAAAATATTGAAATATTTATTTGTAAAGTTCACACTTGACCAATCCGCGTACTGACCTGCTCAAAGGAGAAGGATAACGCTATACAAGCTTGGTGCAGCAAGGACATAATTATGACAATAAAAAACCTTTTCAAAAAAAAAAACAACCGACTTGCGGAAAACCACTACAAAGTGAAAAATAAATTTAAATGGGACCATTTCGGAATAAACCCCTTTCGAACAAAAAAATAATTTTGCAAATCCGTCCATATTATGACGGAGTTATGCCCGAACATCCTACCACTCCTTACCGTTAAAGAGTTGTACCTTCCTTCATCAGCTCAGCGTCATGAGATGATGATGACCATACGCAAATGGCTCAATAGCTTTAGAAAATGTATGAAAAACATTGTTAATACCTATAACATTTGAGAGTTGCCCTCGATTTCCCTGGGATTCCATCATCAGATCCCGACTTGGTGCCAATGGGACCACCTCAGGGAGTATACTCTATCAAATAAATAGAGAATTTTGAGAATCGGTCCACAAATGGGGGATAAATCGGTGAACATAAGTAAATAAGTAAGTAAGTAATTTATTTGCCAAAATGTAGGTGTACAAAGTAGTGTACATAAAAATAAAATACATACAGTCGAACATAGAATTTCCCCCTTTTTTGAAATCGGTTAAACATCGTAAATCTATCCTGCAAGCTTAGCATGACGCTTTCTATTTCTACTCTATTGTGGAATAAAAATTGATTGTCTACATTTCTCGGTGAAAAACTGTCAACTGTCTATAAGGAAACGCCATTTTTGTCTACTCTTCCGACGACATAACGCTTGTCTATGGTTTTCATACTAAGCCTGCTGTAGTTACATGATGCTGAAACATACATTCAGACAAATAGTAAAAAAATCATAAACTATATTTTCGGCATTAGAATCGCACACACGCCTCGTAGCAATTTTTTTTTTCCAAAAATATTCAATGTACAGTTTTTATTTGATTTGATTTTTAATTATAATTTTAATTGAATTGGACAGAACTTTATAAAATTTGTGAAAACGCATCGCTGCAGAATGCAGTTACATTTCCTACCTGCTTCCAAATTGCAAGTAATGACGTCACTATCAGGGGCATTCACCGGCCGGCCCTACCCCACTCAAATACTCAAATGCACAGAACACATATACTCCTAACGGAGAAGAATGCCAACTCCATACAATATTTAGTAGAACGATTGTGTGAGCGCCATCTATATTCGCCCCTAGGAAAAAACCTCGTATGGCGGTAAATTCAAACGTTTGCTTAGCATCCCCAGCCTATTTATTGAACATGGTTTTTGGTAGGTCCATTCTCTTGTAAGAAAACTCAAATGTGAGTTTCTTACAAGAGAATGTACCTACCAAAAAACCTACAGAGTGGATATGGCAAAATAAAACAATAGTGTGTAAATAAATAATTTCATATTTATTTCAACAGTTTCATTACAATTTATTATTATTGTGTTCATATTAATACATTCAAAAAGTTTAATTACCATCTGTTTGCAGTAGCCTCAGAGTATAGACTAAACCATAAGTTTGTTTTAACTACATTTACATAGATCATACAACAAGGTTAGACAAAAGTTGACAAAACCCAATTTTCAAAATGTACTCAAACAGAATCGACAGTAGATTTTATTTATTTATAAGGTACTAATATTAATTAAAAGGTACACCAACGACTTATTCACTAGAAACATTAAGATAATAAAAATAACATATGCATTGAGTTATGGTGGATTTCTCACTTACAGGCGTACACAGCACTTCACAACACACAGATCAGTAGAAATAGTGACGAAGTTATTCAGTTATTTACGATACGTACAGTACTTAAGTAGGTTTATTATACATATAACGAGTCCTGAAGATACATGGTAGATTAGATTTTACTAAGAATGTAATAATATAACAATAACAAACCACACTTTCAAGGACATTTATCGTCTGACTGACATGACATTGAGTTGCCACTATGAATTATCAAAAATAACTACTATATTTTCGGTTTCATTAAATTTAGGACAATATTACTATGATATTACGTAATTTGGACTAACAAAAAATTTGCATTATGTTATACTCAGTAGCAGGTTTTACACAATGAAACACGAACTATAATTCACACTCAGTCTGTATTTGGGCAGGGTAACATTCTTATCTCCTAGTTCACAATCTAATGCCCCTTCAAATGATTTGCCTCCCTTTTTATACACTTTCCCGCCATATTCAAATCAACTGTCAGTTAATTACTCAATGTGCTATGGATACTGAATTATTGTTTTATAAATCAACTAAATTAATTATTATGGGAAAATAAATACAAAGAATATTATTTAGACATTAATGAGAATATTTGAAAGTAATTTAGGAATAAATAAGCAACTAGTACGTTATAACCGTCGAGTATCTATTTGGTACTTGTTAACACTCGGCCATCCTGCATAGGCCGTGTCCCACGGCCCTTGTTGCTTTCTTCAGCGGCTTGCCCGAAGCCCTGAAATAGAAATAATGTACGGCAGTAACTTGTTGTTTGTGAAATATATATTTTTTTAATATGTTTGAATATATTAGTAATTATTGAGCATGGTTTATGTTCTTTATTTTTCCACTTCCCAACACACAGTTATGATTTGTTTTTATTTGTCCAAATAATATACTTATATAGTTCCTTTTATAGAATATAGGTCAGATCTCGCATTTAGAAGTATTGCGTAGCTATCTCTACAAATTAAGTCTTGGTCACACAGCTAAGATATGGACTTGGTCACAAAGCCGTCCTTATTATGGACTTGATCACAAAGCTGTCCGCGTCCCTGTTATGGACTTGATCACAAAGCTGTCCCTGTTATGGACTTGATCACAAAGCCGTCCTTATCATGAACTTGTACACACAGCGCAATTGCCTATTATCTCTATTATTATGATCTTGATCACATAGCCATTCCTATAAATGTTAACTAGATCACACAGCAGTCTTTACTAATAGATTTTAGATCACGTAGCCCTGAGAATATACTGATGGACTTGATCACGCAGCTGTCCTTACCTACATAGGTAGTATCATATCGTTAGATATAAGTATGTGGAGGTGTTGCCAATCATTATTGTCACACAGTGAAATTATGAAATGAATATTAGTGATAGGTAAAATTCAGAGAAATAACTATTCACTGCATTGAGTTTTTTTTTTTTAGGAAACTTTCTTTACTTACACTTTTGGTTCATTAAACTTAGCTAGGTATAAGATAATACAAGATTTTAATAATGAAGAGTCACACATTTGTAACGATCAGTATATTGAGTTAATTAACTTTCAAGAAGATCAATCAAGTCGTCTCTGTCTACTTCTCGGTCACTGCCTGAACTTTCGTCCTCAGATATAGTTGGTTTGTATGGCCGAAGAGTTTCTCCACGAACTACTGCGCTAAACTTTTTGTAGCCTTTCATACCCTTTATACTCGAGATTGTATATCGGTCCAACGATTGTTCGGCCTTAGATATTTTGTAGGGACCTGTGTATCGCCCAATAAGTTTTCTAGTAACCCCAGTGGTTGCATCTCTAGCTACGCCACCTTTCCAAAGAACTAGTTGACCTACGGTGTACTTAATACATTTCCTATGTTTTTTGTCGAATCGCGTTTTCATGGAAGTCGTATTTCTATCGATACGGAGCTTAGCAGTTTCCCTATTGGCCTGCAGTTGGTTCTGTTGAGTTTCAGAAGTAGAGGGTGCGTCAGACGGGAAGGTTGGATACCTAAAATTAGTATGACCGAACATAAGGTTAAATGGCGAAAAGCCAGTAGTAGCATTGGGTGTATTATTGATTCCCCATACTATATCATCTAGCTTATTATCCCATGTACATTCGCTTTCGGACATAGTGTTAAGACCATTTAATAATGTGCGATTTACTCGTTCGACCTGCCCGTTGGAGCGAGGGCTGGCTATAGCATTTAATATATGTTTGAATTGATTTTCCTCGGAAAATTGTTTGAAGTATCTACTCGTAAAAGCTTTTCCTCGGTCTGTTATTATTCTAACTGGATAACCAAACTGCATAATAATTTCTTTGAGTAATCGAATGGTTTCTATTGAACTACAATTTTTAGCAGGTCGGGCAAATACAAATTTAGTAAAAGCGTCGATAACCACTAAGATATAAGTGTTTCCTTTACGAGTTTTAGCAAAAGGACCTAAATGGTCAGCGTGCAACGTATGCATAGGTATGGCTGGCTTGTTAATTGGATATAATTCACCCTCCAACCTACCATAGTTGCCCTTATTAAACGCACATTGTAAACAAGAGTTTATATATTTTCGAATAAATCTAGTCATGCCTTCGAACCAAAATTGAGCCTTGATAGAATTTGCACATTTTTCAAAACCGGGGTGGCCTATCTGATCATGAAGTTTTTGTAGTAAACCGTATTTAGCTAACTTAGGAATGACAAACCGCTCTCCAGCAACAGTTTTCCTATAGAGTATGTTATCTTTTAGTATATAATTCGCAGATAAGTTTGAATCGGAGTTATCATGAAGTCTAGAAATAATGTTTTGTATATTATCATCTTGCATCTGTAGGGTTATTAACCAATCAGAATTTTCAATCATCAGTATTGCATTAGTCGCGGGATTCCTACTTAACGCATCTACGTGCCTCATGCGTTCCCCTGGCCTATATTCAATCTCAAGATCAAATTCTTGTATTGTGAGCCACCAGCGAGCTATTCGCGGTATTAAATCTCGTTTTACAAGAGTTGTTCGTAATGCTGAACAGTCTGTAATGACTTTAACTTTAATCCCCGTTAAATATATTCGAAACCGCTTAAGAGATTCAACGACAGCGAGCGTTTCAAGCTCGTAGCTATGGTAGTGCTTTTCTTCTCTACTTGTTACTCTACTAAAATAAGCAATTGGTTTTAAACTATTATCTGTTTGATATTGCATAAGGATCCCACCTAAGCCTATTTTGCTGGCATCTGTGTGCAATTCAGTCTTTGCATCAGAGTTGTAAATAGCTAAAACTGGCCTTACAATCAGACGCTGTTTGAGGCCTTGAAATGCATTTTCTTGATCAGAACCCCAATGCCACTTGACATCCTTTTTCGTGAGTTCTGTTAAGGGGCGAGCAATTTGGGCAAAATTTTGAATAAATTTTCTAAAATATGACGTCAGTCCGATAAACTGCCTAATCTCATGTACATTCCGCGGCCTATTATATTCTGCGACACATTTTATTTTCGCTTGGCCTGGTTGTATTGTCCCCGCTGAAATCTCATGGCCTAAGTACGTAGCGGTACGTTTAAGAAAAGAACATTTACGTAAATTTAGTTTTAAATTTGCCTGGGTCAATAATTGTAATACTTTCTCTAGAAGCACAAACCCTTCCTGAATTGATTCCGTTGGTAACATGAACCGAGTGAGTTTACACATGCCCCTCCAAAACCTTTCATAACAGTTGCACTAGGCTCCATTTTAACTTGCAAGTTTTCAGCTTGTGTGAGACAAAGCATGTTGATTTTACTGCCAGTATCTATGTAAGCTCTGAGCTGCTGCCCATTTACCATCACAGTTCTTTTGTAAATATCAACATAAATATCATAGGTGATATGCAGCGCTTGACTAACCTTTTGTGGTGGCTGTCGCGAACTCCCGGCGCCAAACCAGCAATCTGCCGTCGTGTGCCCGCTGCGCCGGCAGGTCTCGCAGCGCTGCCGCTGTCTGCAGTCCCGCGCCTCGTGGCCCGGCCGCCGACACGTGTAGCATATCTTCGGCTGGAGCTGATGACCCGATGTTGAGCTTGGTATGGTGCTGCTCGCTCCTCTTCTCCACGTACTCGTCGATTTCCGCACAGTATATGTATCCACTCGTTTGAAATTTTCCAATGAAGATAGGTAGCCATAATATAGTTGTTCAGGAGTTTCACAACTATATGCTTTGGCATTAGCTCTCAATTCAGAAGGTAGTCCACGTATTATGCAGGACATAGCATCTCCACCGACTATGTTGCATTTCTTCAGTAGGGATAATTTTTCGTGATAATACTTCGTCATCGTCTCTTTATCTTCCTTTGTCCTTGCCAGCATACGTTCCAATTTGTCCACGTAGTCAGTCGATCGAGGAAAAGCGACCTGAAGCATTTCCTTCCAGCCATCCCATGTCAAATTATAGTTTTCAAGGTAGTCATACCATTCTCGAGCAGCGCCACGCAACCGTAGTTGCATGATAAATGTTCGATCAGTGTTGTCCCAGCCATAGACATCGCCTAGTTGGTCTATTTTGTGAAGCCAACCTATAACGTTGCTGCTGTTGTCTTCAGGCCGAAATTTAGGAATAACTTCAGCATCACTGGGAGCAACATGTCGTTTTTTGTTTGATTTGGTCTTAAGAAGGTCTTTAGAGAAAAAAAAAACACTATTTTCATCTTCCGAACTGGTTGACTCACTGCACTTTCGTTTGCGTTTCCCCAACCCGTGAAAATATGGTCCTGACATTTTATCACTATCCCACTTCTGAAATGTTATACTCAGTAGCAGGTTTTACACAATGAAACACGAACTATAATTCACACTCAGTCTGTATTTGGGCAGGGTAACATTCTTATCTCCTAGTTCACAATCTAATGCCCCTTCAAATGATTTGCCTCCCTTTTTATACACTTTCCCGCCATATTCAAATCAACTGTCAGTTAATTACTCAATGTGCTATGGATACTGAATTATTGTTTTATAAATCAACTAAATTAATTATTATGGGAAAATAAATACAAAGAATATTATTTAGACATTAATGAGAATATTTGAAAGTAATTTAGGAATAAATAAGCAACTAGTACGTCATAACCGTCGAGTATCTATTTGGTACTTGTTAACAATTACTTCAAACAGTCATTCACTTTTTGACTATCTAATAAATATTTATATTTCGTTGGCAAATTTTCTGTCTAAAAACTACTATTTAGAAAGGAAAAAAAACGCGACAAACACAATGCAGCCGTGTTACAACTTAAAAATAAAGTAATAATAGGGACCTAATTTTTTGGGTCCTTCACAATAATTTTAATGTTGGCAATGTCATATTTCTGCCCCGGGTACCTGTCCTACATTGGCCAATACAAAGTTGATACCCCCTGCTCAAATGGCGTAGTAGCGGAGCGCGGCGCCGCCGCCGCCGCCGCCGCCGCCGCCGCCTGCCGCGCCGGCCGTCTGTACGCGGTCGCAGGTTTGAAAACTGAACAGTTTGCAATACCTATGTGTTACGAATTATTGTTACCTAGTAGTTTTATATTGGTTTATATAGTTTAGAGTACCTCTCCAGTTGTAATAATAATTAGATGAAGATAGCTAATAAGGATCATGTGAGGATACTCCCCCAGGATACTGGGGTTCTCACCTGGCGGTGACTGAGCGCCGGGGTGCCGAGAGCACGAACAGCAGCAACCACAGGATTTTCCCCGGTGCTTCGCGTCCGAAGCCCCGACACCCATTGATGACTGAAGAGCCGCGCGGTGCACGCGCCCCCCGCGCCCCCGCACGCTTCGTGAGCCCCCTGCGCACTCCGCCGCGCCGACCCCCGGGATGCCTACGCCAAGAGCGGAGAGCAGCAGCCGCGGACGCTACTCAAACCCAGTGAAAGGCAAACACAATCAAGGGCCAGTCTTTAAGGGCCACTGTATCGCATCCGCGGTCAGGGGGCGAAGCCCCGATACCGCCTGCCACGCCGGCGGCGTCGTGACTACCTGATTTCGAGACGGGGATTGTCCGCTCTGGCGAGCTAATTGCAACTATAATAAAACTCACGTCAAATACTGGAAGGTAGTTCTATTTATTCTTTATGCAGATGACACTTGTCCAACTCGTCCGCATTCGACGCTGTCCCGAGTCAAAATTGGTCAAAATCCCCGAGTCCTCTCCCGTGATCGCAAAACGTCATTCGTTCATACCAGTGTTGCCAGTGTAACAAGTAAAATATCCCAATAATCGACTAAGATGGTTTAACGATTTATTAAGATTATTTAAAACCTAACACTCGACCAGCCTGACGTTGTGCATGTCCTCATGCACAAGCAAATTAACTACTTAGAACCTAACTCTCGGCCAACACAGGTAACAGCATCGAATGCGGACTCACAATTATTTACACGTTACAATTTCTAAGTCTTATATATACTATTTGCAAACCATCCTTCTTGCAAGAATATGAAATAGAACACAAATGAAAGAAAGAAAAATATATATATAAATATCTAATAACCATGATGGTTGTGAACCCTCCTTCTCACAAATCATGATTACATTACTTGTGAACCTTCCTTCTCACAAGCAATAAATACGTAAATAGAATAAAATACATTATCTAAAAGTCACGGTGGTAGTGAACCCTCCTTCTCACAAAACATGATGACATTACTTGTGAACCTTCCTTCTCACAAGCAATAAATATATAAATAGAATAAAATACATTATTTAAAAGTCACGGTGGTAGTGAACCCTCCTTCTCACAAACCATGATGACATTACTTGTGAACCTTCCTTCTCACAAGCAATAAATACATAAATAGAATAAAATACATTATTTTATAGTCACGGTGGTAATGAACCCTCCTTCTCATAAACCATGGTGACATTTCTAAACTTGTGAACCCTCCTTCTCACAAGTAAAGTTCATAAAATAATGATTCATGAAAATTATACATTCCGCATAGTTCAGGATATAATTTTTAATTTCTGCCCTCCAGCCAATCACTTTACATAAAAATTTATAATTATCCAATAGTAATTGTAAACATACAATTTACTCGTATTTATCATAAACATTTTGCGCAGTTTATTTCTATTGGAGTATTTTAATCCCTTATAGTATACAATTTTACTATCATTTATTTGTTTTAACTTTTAACATTCATCAATACTTAATTGTCTTACATCTATCTGGTAATTTCTATTAATTAAATGGTTAATATTTAGTAACAATTTTAAATAAGTTTTAATTTGCTTATTAATCTATTTCCATCTTAGCATGTGGATAACAATGATGATGTAATATTTATGTAGAATCAATAAATAATCATCAGAACGAATTAATTTACGCATCTGTATCCTCCTCGTTAAAGCTATTCGTATCGTCATCATCATCATCATCATCCGCATCCACATCCAAGGCGGCTACGTGAACCCATGGTAACATGCGATCGGCAGCTACAGTGGTTTTGCGTTTATTTTTGGTACTAGATAACCCGGGTATGGCAGCTAATCTATAACGGTCGTTGCCCAAGACAGCAATCACGCGATAGGGTCCAATGTAAGGTGAAATTATTTTTTTACTTTTGCCATCATTTGCAAACGAAGTTCTTGTAATTTTTACAAGATCGCCCTCGCCGTATATACGCGCAGGAAGCCGGTTTTTGTCATGTGCGGATTTTTGCTTTTCCTGTTCTACGTCAATTTTATCTTTAACTGATTCTCGTAAAATTTCTGTATCTAGGTTCTCCCTACTTTCCCTTACTAGTTCATTAAGCCTAGGATTAATCTCTGCGTTCATATTCAATCCGAACATGACTTCAGCTGGCGTCCTGCCTGTGGTTTTTTGACGAGTATTATTCATACCCCATTGGACCTTTCCTACTTTATCGTCCCAACTCCTCTCATCGAAATTGAGATTCTGGGCAGTCAATGAGTTTAGAATGGTACGGTTATACCGCTCTACCTGCCCGTTAGATCTCAGACTAGCGACCGCATTCAAAATATGCCGTATGCCTTTATTTAAACAAAACCGTTTAAATGCGTGGGATGTAAAACATGGTCCACGGTCACTAATGATACGGTCGGGAATCCTAAACGTATAGAAAATATCTTCAAGAATTTTTATAGCCATTTGCGTCTTGGTATTTCGCACAGGTCTAATGAAAGTGAACTTTGTAAACGCGTCCACTATCACTAAAAGGTAAGAATTCCCCAATTTTGAACGAACAAAGGGCCCGAGTTGGTCGATATGAATGGTATGAAAAGGCGTTTCTATTTTAGTGATTGGATGTAAATGGCCTTCATTAGCAGCAGTTTTTTTTTGAGTATGCGCATTCAAGACACGCTTGAACGTATTTCTTAATAAATCGAGACATTTTAGGGAACCAATACGTTTTCTTGACGCGTTCTAAGGTCTTTTCCACACCAAAATGTCCAATATCGTCATGATTCATGCGGCAGAGTTGCCACCTTGCGCCCTTTGGTACTACCCAGCGTAAATTATTTCTATCCCCGTTTAAACATTTATAGAGTTTGTTATCTTTAATCAGATAGTTTTCTTTTATATGTTTTAAACTATCAGCGTCCATATTAGTAGTAAGTATATCACGAGTTCGGCGGAGTTCCGAATCTCCCATTTGCAAAGTATGTAACCAGTCGTCGCTATTTATCAACATAATACTTGGGTACTGATCTATTTGGACTGTGTCATCTACCAATTCGACAGGATTTCGCGACAGAGCATCCACGTGTGCCATCTTAGAACCAGCGCGGTACTCTACAGTACATTGAAATTCCTGTAGCAGAAGCCACCAACGAGCTATACGTGGAATCATGTCGCGTTTGGAAAATGTTGAACGCAAGGCGCTACAGTCCGTTACAATCTTAAAACTTTGGCCTAATAAGTAAACTCGAAATTTCTTTAGTGAACATACTACAGCCAGAGTTTCAAGCTCAAAGGCATGAAAATTCTTCTCCTCCGGAGAAGTCTGCCGGCTGTAGTATGCCACAGGCTGAAAAGTCCCTGCATGATTACGCTGAAGCAAAATACCTCCTATTCCTACTTTGCTTGCATCAGTGTGCAATTCTGTCTCAGCGGTCGGATCATAAATCGCTAGTATCGGTCTGTCAACTAACCTGTCCTTAAGAGCACCAAAAGCAGCCTCTTGATCCTCGGTCCAAACCCAATCTTCACCTTTCCTAAGCAGCTTATTCAGTGGGTGTGCTAAAGTCGCAAAGTTCTTAATAAACTTTCTGAAATAGCCCACCAATCCCAGAAACTGTCGTACAGAATGTGAATTGGTTGGACAAGGAAAATCCTGTACAGACTGAACCTTTTTATTACCCGGACGAACACCCGCAGCACTTATTTCATATCCTAAATAAATAATTTTATTTTGGAGAAAATCACATTTCGATAAGTTAAGGGTTAAATTTGCCTTTTCTAATAACTGCATCACTCTTTCAAACCTTTCCAAACATTCTTCTACAGTCTTTCCATAAATAAGGACATCATCGATATATACCATAGCCTCTGTAAACCTAGCAGACCCTAAAACTCTGTTCATCATCCGCTGAAACACAGCAGGAGCATTCGCCAACCCGAACGGCATACGATTAAATTCGTACTGGCCGTCCGGGGTTACGAATGACGTTAACGATTTTGAATCTTCAGAGATTGGCACTTGGTAGTAACCAGAAGCCATATCCAGAGTGATGAAATACGCTTGCCCTGATAGTCGAGCAATCTCGTCCTCAATAACTGGCATTGGGTACCGTTCCTTCACTGTTATAGAATTTAAAAACCTATAATCAACGCACAATCTCTGCTTACCATCCTTTTTCCGCACTAATATAATCGGACTCGCATATTCCGAAACCGATTCCCTCACAACCCCAGACTCTAACATTTCCCCTATCATCTCCCTCACTTGCTCTCGTTCTTTATGTGCTAATCTGTAGGGTCGATACACAACGGGACGGTTACTACTCAGTTCAATCTTCATCTCAGCGACGCTCGTACATCCTAGTTCCTTCATAGACGTGGCAAAGCAATGTTTATACCTAATAAGTAGATCCATCAATTTTTGACGTTGGGACTCCTCGATTGTGGTACCTATTTTTACTTGACTAACATCTATCATACCTGGCTCGACTACGGGAGAATCTGCTGATGTGTATATACGACTAATTACCCGGATCTTAGTGCCCCTTCCTATTGCGACCGCCTCTCGCAGTTGACAGAGTAAAGTAAATTGTCTTTGACCCGGTACACTCCTCCATTAACAATAAACTGTTGTTTGGGTCTCCCTATAACTTTTCCACTTAGCATAATATCTCCATCTTTAATTGTACTAACGCGAGCCTTAACTGCAGCTGGACCATAAATGTCAACATCAGAAGCGACTAATACGGTGGTAGACGCATTATCAGATGATAATCTAACCGAGGGTCTATATCTAATCGAGGAAATCCGAATTCATTATTACCATCAAAGAACTTTAATTCCTCCGCATTTTTAAACACGATAACATGCGGCTGTTCCGTGAACGACTGTCCTACCAGCAAGGGTAAATCAAGAAGGCTATTCTCTACCACTTGGCACGAAACACGACCTCTAACACCATCAATACACAATTCCACATCTACACCACCCTTGGATTGTATTATGTCATAACCAAAACCTCTCAGGAGTATGGGAGGACTAGTGTATATTAGGCCTAAAGTTAAAGCTGCAGACTGCGTAATGAGCGTGACCTCACTACCAAAATCTATGAAAGATTTCATCGGAACGTTATTTATCATACCTTCTTTAATAAACTTTGAATTTGATTCAGACGTTATTATACGCATTGTCTTTTGTATACTTTCAGGCTTTGTGCAGTTTGCAATTTTAATCGCGCAATTTTCAGCTTTATGACCGAACCTACGACATTTCTCGCATTGAATTGAGGGCTTGGGACACTTAAGGTAAGGGTGCCCTTTCTCTTTGCAGTTAAAACAAAATAATTCGGTACGAGTGTTATAACTATTGGTCTTTGAATAATGTTTCGTGTTATTTTTATTATTTGCCGACTCAGATACGGAGGAAGATTGTCCTTTAACACTGACGCGATCAGAAGATTGTGATATCTCCTTGTTACTCATGAGAAATGGTAATAATTGATCGGGTTGGGTACAACGTATAGCGTTAGCACTAGATCTCATTGTTTTGTCGCTCAAACCATAGATTATGCATTCCACTGCACGCTTGCCTTCGATGTCACAACGATTCAAGAGCGCCATTTTTTCATAATAATAAACCTCAAGGGGTTCATTAAACCTACTTCTTCGCCTAAGCATGTCCTCCAAGGATTGGCCATAATTTTGTTCAAACGGAAAAGCACTCGTCAATTTTTGTTGCCACTCGCTCCAACTAAATAGTATAGAGTTCAAACTCTCATACCACGTTTTGGCCAATCCTTGCAGTTTCTGCATGGCAAAGTGTATGATGGTCTTTTCGTCCCAACCGTAAACAGTGGCACACTCGTTAACCTTTTTAAGCCAAATATCGATGCGCTGACTCTTTGAAGAAGGGTCAAAATCAGGTAAAATATTTTTGTGGTTAATATTATTATTATAACTGCTGTTCTGTATCGGAGAAGCCACTGTTAACTGCCGAGATTTAGACTTAATGTCTTTAATTGAATTTATCAAGTTCACCATATCTTTAGAGGTAAAAGTTGGACTGTCTGACCGTTTATTCCGTAGTGTCGGCGGCGGCGTTGCGTTGTCAACCGCATCACGTACTTCACGGGATCTTAGTGCTGTAGGGCTGCGTTCTCGAGGTGAGCTTCTATCTCGAACCCGCAACTGCTCCAGTTCGTTGTCCTTCAGTGTAGACCGGCGTCGGCGCCGTCTAGGGCTGTGTTCCCGAGGTGAGCTTCTATCTCGAGCCCGCAACCGCTCCAGTTCATTGTCCGTCGGTGTAGACCGGCGTCGCTGCCGTCTAGGGCTGTGTTCCCGAGGTGAGCTTCTATCTCGAGCCCGCAACCGCTCCAGTTCATTGTCCTTCGGTGTAGACCGGCGTCGCTGCCGTCTAGGGCTGTGTTCCCGAGGTGAGCTTCTATCTCGAGCCCGCAACCGCTCCGGTTCGTTGTCCTTCGGTGTGGACCGACGTCGCCGCCGTCTAAGGCTGCGTTCCCTGCTGAGCTCACTCTCCAAAGCGCGGAGTCGCTCGCGATGATGTTCCAGATCATGTTCCAATTTTCGAACATTATCACGACCTTGCTTGGGTTCCGGAATGCGCACGCGACTGCGACTGCGAAAGCTGTCGCCTTCTCGGCGTGTTCGACTGCGACTCCGTCTGCCCAAATCTTCACTCCGTACATCCTCTCTACTGGTGGGCGTCCTCAAACGCCGCTGTAGAGAAGATTCACTAGCACGTGGCATCGTTGTTCTGAAACTTGTAAAAGTACGCAATGTAACTACTCAATTTAACACATTAACGCACAAACTTATAATCATGGCGGTATTTATAATTTATGAAATATCTCTTAAACGAGGCGTCGCAGCTCAAAAATAACGAAATTTTGGTCCCCCTTGCACTCAAATGCGGGAGGGCATTACACCATATATCAACTAGTATAACCTTGAAGAATGACCTTTTAAAGATTAACCTTGAAAATCAATAATTGTACACACATGTTTATTCTTTTAAATTAACTGATATTAAAACTAAGCTTTTACAAAATTTGAATAAGCAATAAGTAGGTTAATCCCACTTCTGAAATATAATAAAACTCACGTCAAATACTGGAAGGTAGTTCTATTTATTCTTTATGCAGATGACACTTGTCCAACTCGTCCGCATTCGACGCTGTCCCGAGCCAAAATCCCCGAGTCCTCTCCCGTGATCGCAAAACGTCATTCGTTCATACCAGTGTTGCCAGTGTAACAAGTAAAATATCCCAATAATCGACTAAGATGGTTTAACGATTTATTAAGATTATTTAAAACCTAACTGATGTGTATGTAAGTACCTATGTGTGCGTGCCTGCACCATTTACGTTGTGCCGCCATCACTAATAAACTAGTATCCAATCGCAACGGTGGTTTTACTTAACAGCCGACAGATCACTGGCGACGAGGTACCCACGTCTTAAAAAAATAAAATAAAAAGTTCGTGTAAAATGTCGAATTTCGTAGGAAATCTTACAAGTTTTGATCACGACGCCCAAGAGTGGCCTATTTTTAAAGGTCGGCTTCTACAGTTCATAAAATTGAACAGTGTTAAAACCGAAAATAAAAGTGCTTTGTTACTGACGCATTTTTCGGACAATAGCTACCGCCTTGCACGGAACTTACTTCACCCTGATGTACTCGAGGAAGCAAAGTTCGAGGATCTAGTTGGAAAATTAGACAAGCATTTCGCGCCGAGACGTTGTGTTTTTGCTGATAGAGAGAAGTTTTATGAGGCGAGGAGATCTGATGGCGAGAGCGTCGAAGAATGGGCGGCTCGTGTGAGAGGTTTAGCCGTCAACTGTGAGTTTGGTGAGGCATTGGATATGCTGCTGCGAGACCGTTTCATACTCGGGCTTGCACCGTGTCGGGAACGTGACCGGCTGTTTGAAGAGGATGCCAGCAAACTCACTTTTGCTAAGGCGTTGGAGGTAGCTCAACAGGCTGCCTATGCGCGATTGGCTCGATCCGGAGCCGCAGCAGTCGCTGACATCGCGGCGACAACCGTCAAGGCCACGCAGATCAAGGAGGAACCTGTGTACCGGCTGAGCGGGCAGCGCGGGCAGCGCGCGCGCGCCGAGCCTGCCGCGGCCACCCGCAGCTCGAACAACAGTTCCGAGGAGATACGTCGGTGTACAGTGTGCGGTCTCAGAAACCACGACGCTGAAAAGTGTCGTTTTAAAAACTATCGGTGCCAAGTGTGTGGTGTGAAAGGCCATCTAAAGAAAATATGTAGTGCTAAAAATAGTGAATCACGTTTACATTGTCTGAACACGGAGGAAATTATTTCGGAGCAAAGTGATTGTGAGGAATGTGAGCTATTTAATGTAAGGTATGTTAATAACTCCCCTATAATAGTAAATGTGTTGGTTGATTCAGTAGGATTAGAAATGGAGTTGGATTCAGGCTCGGGAGCAAGTGTAATTTCCAAAACGCTTTACAAGAAATATTTTTCCGATCGTATTCTGAATAAATCTAACCTAAAAATGTGTCTTTATAACGGCCATAAAATCTCGCCCTTGGGATATTTTCAAGGTCAAATTACGTACTTAAACAAGACCCATGGCATTAAGATATTTGTATTACCGAACGGAGGGCCTCCGCTACTGGGCCGAGATTTTATGTCGATGTTTAGTATTTATTTTACTTCGGATATCAATAACATTCGAAGTCAGTCTAAAACTAAGTCCGACACGAAAGAAGTACAGCTACTTTTAACTAAATACTCCGACTTGTTTACTGACGAACTAGGTAGGTTCAACAAATTTGAGGTGAAACTTGTATTAAAAGAAGGTACAACACCAAAATTTTTTAAGCCACGTACTGTGCCTTTCGCTTTAAAGGAAAAGGTGGAAGAGGAGATAGACAGACTGATAGGTTTAGGGATATTACAACCGGTAAAATTCCCAAAATACGGAACCCCTATTGTCCCAGTACTGAAAGAAAACGGGAAGGTTAAGATAGCCGGAGATTATTCAATAACATTAAATAAAGATTTAGAAATAGATAAATATCCAATGCCTAGAATAGAAGAGGTGTTTGCCAAGTTAGGTGGAGGGGAGTGTTACAGCAAAATAGACCTTACTAATGCTTATAACCAATTCGTCTTGGAGGAATCGTCGCAAGAGCTGACCGCGATCAGCACATCAAAAGGTTTTTTTAAATATACGCGACTTGTTTATGGTTTAGCAAACGCCCCAGCCATATTCCAAAGAGCGATGGAATCGTTATTAATTGGCATAGAAGGTGTAAGCATATGGTTGGATGACGTTTGTGTAACTGCGCCAACTAGGCAATTACATTTTAAGAGGATAAACGAAGTACTAAATAGATTGAAAGAAGCCGGTTTAAAATTACATAAAGAAAAATGTTGTTTTCTTCAGAACAGTGTCACCTATCTCGGCTACATTATAGATAGACATGGATTACGAACATGTCCTAAAAAAACGGAAGCTATTACAAATGCACCGCGGCCAACAAGTGTAACGGAAGTTAGGCGATTTATAGGATTAATCAACTATTATCGTAATTTTATACCCAATGCATCAGCACAGTTGCACCCACTGCATGAATTATTGCGTAAAGGAGCGCAGTGGGAGTGGGGCGAACGTCACGAACGTGCGTTCAATAGTGTAAAGGTCGAGTTATCATCAGAAAGAGTGCTAGCCCACTTTGATCCCGCTGCACAGTTGGTATTGACGGTAGACGCGGGTCCGGCCGGCCTGGGTGCGGTGCTGGCGCAGCGCGACAGCGATCGCGCGCATCTCGAGCGACCGCTGGCGTTCGCCTCAAGGTCGTTGTCCACAAGTGAAAAAAACTACAGTCAGATTCAGAAGGAGGCGACAGCCATTGTTTTTGGTGTCAAATATTTCCACCAATATCTGTATGGACGGCAGGAACCTTTTGTCCTTAAGACTGACCATCGTCCGTTACTCTCGATATTCGGGAAGAAAACAGGTATATCAGTTATGGCAGCATCGAGGTTACAGCGTTATGCGATAATATTGTCTGCATATAATTATAACGTCCAATATATCAGAAGTGAGAATAATGTCGCGGCGGATTATTTGTCGCGCTCGCCTTTACCTGAACCTGACTGTAGAACGGATGGACAAAATGATCTATCTTTTCTGAATTTTTTAGATGCTAACGTCGCCCCGCTAACCTTCAGCGCGATAAGCACTGAAACAGGCAAGGACGAAATTTTACAAACAGTGACTAAATACGTGCAGAATGGCTGGCCGCGAAAAATTAATTGTAAACAAGTTCAGCCCTATTTTAACTGCAAAACGGATTTAGAGGTTGAAAACGGTTGTATTTTTCGAGGCCACAGAGTTGTGATACCAGCAGTGTACCGAAATAGGTTATTACAGGAACTACATTCGGGTCATTTTGGCGTGGTAAAAACAAAGAGCGCAGCTCGTAGTAGATTTTGGTGGCCATCGATCGATAAGGACATAGAGGAATGGGTAGGCGCGTGCCACACGTGCGCCGGCACTCGCGCCGCTCCGCCGCGCGCGCCCCCTGCGCCCTGGCCGCGCGACTCAGCTCCGTGGACACGCTTGCACATTGACTACATGACTATAAATCAACATGTATATTTGATCGTCGTAGATTCATATAGCAAATGGTTGGAGTGTTTACACATGAGTAGCGGTACTTCAAGTCGAGCGCTTATAACAAAATTAAAAGAATTGTTTTCTAGGTTCGGTATACCGAGTGTCATAGTCTCGGATAATGATGTAAAAATTAAGTCGAATGAATTTAAACATTTTTGTGAAATGAACGGAATCCGATATGTAACGTCTCCAATTTATCATCCTGCCAGTAACGGACAGGCCGAAAATTCTGTAAAAACATGCAAGAAAATGATAAAATGTGTTATTAGTGAAAACAGTCAGCATAATGCGATTAACGAAAAACTATTAGGATTTTTATTCGATTACCGCAATACACCACATTGTGCAACAGGCGAATGTCCAGCAAAAGTAATGTTTGGCCGAAAAATAAGAACACGGCTGGACCTGTTACTGGAAGCTAGTCATAACAATGAAACAAACAATGATAATATCAAAACAAAAAGAACAGTAACTATAGGCGACAGTGTATGGTTAAAATGGTACATAGCTAGGAAAGAAATATGGATTTTAGGAAAAGTAATAAAAATAATCGGAAATCGCATGTTCGAAATATTAGTTAAGGATTATAATGTAAGCTGTAGACGGCATATTGACCAGATAAGGAAATACACAGGTCCAACCGTCGCTAATAGCGAGATGAACGGCGCACGGGCTGCAGTCGTGAGCCCCATGCAGTCAGCGCCGCCGCACTCGCGCTCCCCCCCGCACTCCCCGCCGGCGGCAGAGGCACAGCCGCCTCAAACATTACCTTCTGTTACTGAAGCGCAGGCTGTAGAAGGCGAGGGAAATGATATTGAGGAGGAGGATGAGTGGGCTGAGGCTCAAAGCGAAGAGATCAACGATCAAAATAATCAAGAAGAAGCCGAGGATCGCGGCGATCCTCGGCTTGAGCCACGGCCTATAAGACCGACTCGAAGCTGTAGACGTAGGATAAATTATAAGGTTTAAAATTGTTAACTGTAGAACTTTATTATTGTAAATAGTGTTGGAGGAGTGATGTGTATGTAAGTACCTATGTGTGCGTGCCTGCACCATTTACGTTGTGCCACCATCACTAATAAACTAGTATCCAATCGCAACGGTGGTTTTACTTAACAGCCGACAGATCACTAACACAACACTATTATTCCTAATAATAAACCTGTAACACAGTTCCGAAGTTACGCGTTACTTAATCCACGCCCACCCTTCTGAGACCAATAAAATCTCAGAAGTGGGATTAGTGAACAGAATCAAATCAAAACGCACCCAGTAACAGTACGTGTCGTAAATTACTACAACTAACACGACGAACAACTATTGACTATAATGCTGGGCCCCTATTTACATTGACTAGGGAAAAGGAACAAGAACACCGATGACGAATTTATACCCGTGGAGGACAAGAAAACTTGCGATGAAAAAAGACCAGGAACCAAACTCAACAACGCAAGGCAACAAACCAGGATGCTGAAGTCTTCCCCAAGTTTGACCCGGCTGCCAAGATGAACGCGAAGACATGGCTGCATAAGATAGACCAATTGGGCGACATTTACGGCTGGGATGAAAAGGATCGCACGTTCATTATGCAGATTCGCTTACGAGGGGTGGCACGGGCTTGGTACGATGATCTCGACGACTACAGCGGATCTTGGGATGCTTGGAAGGAAAACATCGTTAGTGCTTTCCCCCTAATGACTACGTGGACATCTACAAGAAATGTTAACGAGAGTAAAAGAAAGGGGAGAAACAACCTCCCGTTATTATTACGACAAGATCTCACTCCTGAGAAAATGCAACATCGAAGAAGAGGCTGCTTTATCGTGCCTAATTCGGGGTCTAGGCACCTGAAGAACTTAGGTTCAACGCGAAGCCGTTTAACGCGAAAACCCCAGAGGGGTTACCTACAGAGGGGGGACCTACACTACGGGTTTTTATCGGGACTGGAAAATCACCAAGTGGCTGTCATTATTTTAATTTTCATTACTGCCCCGTAATAATAGCCGTAAGCGCGAATGCTGAAGATGGGGTATCGGGTTCGATCCTCGGTTAGACATAGTGTTAATACTGGGTTTACACATCGATCACTAATAAAGAACTAGTGATCGATGGTTTACAATTATTTAAAATACTCTTTCCAGTAGCAGCTCGGATACAGGATGTAAATGTAGTATTATGCAGTTTGTGTCAGTACAGACAGAACGAAAAAATGCCCGAGCAATTTACTGGCTCCATTGAAAATAGGACCATATTACCGTACCCTAAAGTAGAAAATTGTATGAATATGACACAGTCGCAGTCACAGGATTTTTCTGTTCTGTCTGAACTGACCGTTAGGCTGGCTGGCCCCCAACTACATGGTGGTTTAACTTCTGGTGAAATGTGGAACATAATAATTATGTCCCTGCCCATTTATTATTTCGAGCAATACAGTAGACCCCAGACCAATAGACTAGGCAAGCAGTCCGTCTGATTTTATAACAATATCCTGTATTTCTATTCGTGTATTATTTAAAACTATACCTACGCAGTTGTGGTTGTACCTTCGCTTCCTAGGATCGCAGTAAGACCTACGCTTGCAAATAGCTATGATTCACTTAGTTTAATGAAACCATTGATATCAAATCAAAACATGACAAATAAAACAACACATTTTAAATTAGGTACATTTATTTAAATCAAATTAATCCATAACACAAATAATAAGGTCAGTAGTTCAGCACGGTGCAACTAAACTAATCAGTCTATCAAAGTATAAAAGTAGGTACAGAATTAAGAAAACAGTGTTTCTTTACGCTTTCTCTTCACTGCCGCTAGACTTCTCCTGTATAGGAATGGCTCGCTCCTGCAGGGGTTCAGATCTAAACGCCACCAGCACCAGCTTCCCCTTGTCAAGATGACACTCCACGCGCTCCGGAGGGAAACCTTCCGGCAGCAGGAACCGCCTCTCAAAATGACTTCTTGTCCATCCATCTTCTTTCTTAATCTCCTTCTTGCCTTCCACCATTATTTCATTGCCGACAGTCTTCACCTGGATCTGGTCTGGAGTGAAATTCTGAACGTCCAAGTGAACCTCCACTTTCTTCCCATCGACTTTAACTTCGTGGTCGGAATATACTCCTTCAACATGGTCGTCGGGCGCTGTTACTGCCTTGATGTACTTCACCGGGTCCCTGAAGAAAGGGTCTCTTGAAAACACCGCGAAGGGGTCCTCGAACGCCCTGGCGATTGGATCCCGGGTCGCCAGATTCCTCAGATGACGAAACCAATAAGGCGTAAGTGACATTTTTGAGTGTTTTGTTAACTTCGCTTTTCTCTTCTTAACTCGGTCGCTGTCAAACTTTGAATACTGCTCAGTTCTCGCGCGGCGCCCTATATATACGCTTGCTAACAACGCTATCTATCTACGAGAGGCCGCGTGAATAGACATGAACAATCTCCGACAGTCAAGAAAATTCGAGCATGTCCCTAGTGCACTTAATTTAGCGACATCTAGCGTTGAGTAGCTGAACTTCTAAGAACCTTGCAAGTCAAAATACGATTGCTGTAGTTAAGGTTATATTTTATCTCCGACTCTAGACTTAATATTATTTTGTGTGCTTATGCAACGTCTTCCTATAAATTGTAACATGCAAATAAAAAGATCTGCCTAAAAATGTAAGTTTATAACTAATGTAGGTCTACTATTCAGTACAAGATGACGCTAGTAGCAGCCTTTCATTATACGAAAAGTTGATAACCGCGCCATCTGTTGGCTAGTAGTAAAATCATAAAGTTTTAACTAGAAAGTTCAAGACCGCATCTAAAATAGAACTCTTTCGAAAATCAATACTTTGCTTAATATACTTTGATAGATTTTGTACGAGTATAGCATAGTTCATTAACTATGCTATACTCGTTGTATAGCATTGCTATACAATATCTATTGTACAATATAATCGGTTGATAAATTAAACTGTTCCCATGTCTGTTTATGGTTTCGGTTTGCGGATTGCACAACAATGCTTTCATCCTAATGAAAACATTGTTGTGCAATCTGAGATGATGAAATCTTGCCCGTATTCAAAGTAATTTTGTGCACTATTTCGTCAGCTAGCAATATTTGCAATACTAATATGATATGGTATTCGATGTCCACAAGCAGCAGTAATTATTTAGGTACCATCACGTGGGCCGCCGGCCGCTTGCTTGTCATTGCTCACCAGTACTGGTGACAGAAAAATAGGTAGGCCTAATCAATCAACTCAACCTATCTCGGGACATTTCTACTTACTTTCACTCCTAACAATGATAGATTATGTTACCTCATTATGCTAATTGGATTAAACTACCAGTCTAACACGCCAAAAATATTTTAAGTAGGTAGATGAGGTCGGTGTTTCCTATCCTATTCGACTACTCTGAGAAGAAACAACAAAACACTCTTTTAAGGTGAAAATTTAGGAGCCAACAAAGATTAGTTTTTCTTGCTAATTTTACTTAACTTTGGGCGTGTTTATGTAATAAAATAAAAGAAGTGTAAAATCTCCAAAACCAAGTCGGTACCGACAAAGTTCAATTATCGAAAAGTTCAATAAACCCGATCTTCCAAAGGGCTTTTCTTAATTTTTTCGAGATTTTTTTACTATAAATGATCCTGCATCTCACTCAATAACATTGTGCGTGTAGACTAGCGTCTAGCTGCTCATCACTGATATTATCTCTGTCGGACACGAAGCCTGATCAGACAGCGTGATTTTTAGCCAGGCCCACCAGTGAGTTCAAGCCCGCGACTAGGTTCCCCTTAGACTCCAGACATTATCTATTGGTTAGATCATGTAGATTAGTGGCTGAGATAGTCTTTTGAGGAAAGGACCACACAGATTTCAGTTGACCGGACCTGTCTAGTCAGTCCACGCATGTGTTAGTAGTACAATGAGCAAGATTTTATGAGTTACTGCAAACAGGAAAAAAATATTTCAACGTTTCCCCACCAGAGGTGCATACATAGGAAACTGCTCTGTTATCACAAGTAATTTGTCCAGTTTACCTCGAACACACAGTGGATACAAGTCGCTGATATCTTGCACAAACACCACCGAATGAAACTGGTCACAATTGACGCATGAATTGGGCACTAAATATCTATTATTATACTACTAACAATATAGAAGATTAGTAACGTCAAGCTTTGTCAAAAATTGGGACCCCATTAGTATCATCAACTGAAAACCGGATATAAAAGAATGGTTTGTGAAATGATTTGTACTTAAGTTGTAACCGAAAACACGAGTTCCTCGAAATATAGTTTCTTGAAATTCTAAAGATTTGAAGAAGGAATGAGCATAATGAATGTTAAATTAAAGATGCAGGTATTTGGTAACTCAACAATATTACACCTACTGCGTAGATCGCCCTGAGAACACGGTGGAGGTCTGCCCGGCTTGGGCGGAGCACCCCCGTGTCCTTGTGGAGGCGATCGGCGGCGGCGATCTCTCGCGTCCGGCCCTAAGGGCCTACACCCTAAGCACGAAGTCCGTCGTTTCGGTCAAAGAAACGGGCGTTTCCAACTCCGTATCACTTACAGACAGAAGATTAGTTTGGAGCCCGAACTAAGAATTAATGACAACACGATTTGACAGCTGTCCCTACTCCCGATATGTTTTTGCCCGTCCAAAAAAGTTAGTTAATTGGCTGTAGGATTCACTAAAAAGTTTCGGACGGGCCCGTATCTTCGTTGACGGAGTTAGAGAGTAGGCCCCTGGTCCAGGCCATGGTACGGAGCGAGAGTGCATGGGTAGCCGTCACCTCCATCTGCGAAGCAATAATGCTCGCGCAGAGGGAGGCGGCGCACGTGAGGGAGAGGCAGTATATGCGCTCTCACGGCCTTAGTCACCGCAGGGGACGTCCTGGGCGTCGGGAATCCCGGGCTGATTCCCGGCCACTGTAGGTGCCCGCGCTTGCGGACGGCGAGTAATGGGTAGCTCGCAGTCCTGTAAGGACCAAGCCCGGGTCGATGGCGCGTTGTGTTCCACACGCGCCTCAAAGAGATGTCAGCACTAACTGATGGGGTCCGCAAGGGCCGATGCCTGCCAGGGGTGCGGATTGTTCGAATAAGAGATACCGCGGCCCCTGGCACACAGGCAACTGAGGGAACACGGGTGGGTTTTAGTCAGTAAAAGTCGGACACGCTCTCCTGCTCCACCCACAGCGGGAGAAGTCATTTGATGATTTCCCATCCAAAAAAAAAGCAATATTAGGTACACCTATGCAGGCAGAGTCGAAACTAAAATATCCGAAAACGCCTAATACATAAATAATGAACTCGAGGCTAGATCTTAAAATAAAAACAAGGTCGCTCCGCTCGCACTCTGCTATCTCACAATTCTAAAGCCTCTTTATATAAATTGACGCAGTAACAACTCTTTCCGTATACATGGCCAAATAAAACCTATCCCATTCGAGGTAAGATATAAAAATTATAGAGATCGCTTTGCTCGCTCTTGCATCCTACATTTTCTTTATTGTTAAGCCTTCTATAAATGAATGGAGAAACGATAACCTAACAAATCTGAGATGAAGTGAGAAAATGATCGAGCTCAATTTGTGGAGCTGAAGATGCACCATCCTGAAAATAAACTTGCCGACACCCATGGCGTGAGCCAATCCAAACTTTATTCTTAGTCAGACAACTTCGCTCGGTCCCGAACAGTAGGATGTGTTTGTTACTTTAGAGTAGAACCATAAATTGATTGCCAAGTCGTAAAAGGTAACTGAACAATTTTGTAGTTCATCGAAAATGAGCAGCATTCGTTGGGCACAAAAATAATATCAAAGTCACAAGAGCGTCTCGTCCTAGAAAGTGCAATTGATCTAGAAATCTCGCGAGATTAAATAGCTAGAATGATCTCGTAGGTAAGTACTTACACGTGGATATTTCTAATTAAATGATCTATTATCTCGTGGCCGAAGTACAAGCAATACTACGGAATACGTTACATGCTGCTTCGTGACTCTCTAGTTACTATCTTACTTTTATTTAATTAAAAATATAAATATAATAACTGTGAGATTCAGGTTCCGTATAATGCAACATACGAGAAAGCCAAACCAACGAAACTCATAGGTGCCTTAAGAACGTCGTCACAATGTAGAATATAATTTATAATAGTTTTATTTATTAAAAAAATAGGTAATTTCATATAAAGATCTTAAAAATAAGGTAGTGCGCTATGTTTTGCCAATATTGGCATACAAATGATTAAAAAGAATCAAGTAAGCACTATTCAATAACAATACTAAAATTAACTTATTAAGTAATTATAATTATTTCAGTACTTATTTGTGCATGCAAGCAAATTAAAAATTACAATTCAAATTTTATAAGAGATTATTAAAGTAGCTAAACTTTAATAACATCTGTGAAGCAGTGGTTTTTTTTTCTTTTGCAATGGCATAATATGTAGCTAGGTACATTTTATTTCATCGGGTATTTTGTTGTAGGTATAGGTACTTGCTAAGCAACACCAAAGAAGCTTATCTTTATTAAAGAAGTTTTACATTTTACAAGGCATAATTCATGCATATATTGAGCACGTATCGGTGTCTTCTTTAGATACTTGTGCATAGTTTTTTGAATAAATGTGGATAGGTTATTACAAATAATGCAGTTTAGTGGCCAAGCAACAGACGATGCCGCCATATTGCCAAGTGGTTCCAATTAAAACCACACAATCAATCGTTTAGGACCCGTATTTTTTGAGAAACGGGTGCCCTAACTACTGGGTTCCTCTTTATTTCATGGACATCGCAATACATATATCTACGTATCTATTGCTTTCTGTAGTTCATCATATTCACAATTTTAACATGCGAAAAACTAACCTCGATTCGTGCGCAGGTGCATGCTATCTCCGAATTTCGTACGATAGAGCAATGTCCTGAAGCATGAAGGTAGCTGTGCCAAAAAGATGCAGTAGAACTGTCATAAATTGACGACACGGTTGGCGCAGTGGTTCAGTGATCGACTGCTGCGCTGCGTGTCGCGGGTTCTATTCCCGCACGGAACAAATATTTGTATGATCTGCAAGTAGTTGTTCTGGGTCTGGCTGTTTGTGTATGTGAATTTAAATGTTTGTAAACGCACCCACGATACAGGAGAAATTCCTAGTGTGGGGCAACGTTTTTAAAATAATAATAATAATAATAATAAATAAAGTTACCGTAATGGCAGTAGAGTACAGACTCTTCGTGAGAATTCGTCCAGTAAATGACCTGCCTACACCTAGACTAGACTGCACCTAGAGGTGTTGGTCTTACAAGGCCGATTTTGGGCAGAAGATAGCAAACTAGCTGCATTGCATTCCACTGCCAATAGGCAAAACCCATGACATTAGAAAGCAGTTACCTACACGTCTTGAAATGGATTAGGTAGGACGAACAAGAACATGTCCTGGTGATTTTTGCGATCAAACTTTCTACAAAAACCAAGGTTTCCTATGTTGGTATTGTTAATGGAAATATAATCATCATTAGATAATTTTGGTTATCAGACCTACAACATGTAGGTACACCGACCACTACATGGCTCTCGTTTCAAAAGTATAGCCTTTCCGCATTGTAGGTATGGGAAGTACAGAACCCTCCACGAGGTGTTGAATCGAATGGTTTGTTCTAGTTAGCACCACATTATGGTTGTATTATTTATAATTTCCATTAAAGCTGCGATACGCGTCAGCGCCTTCCGTCAGCGGACAGAACTTCTATATAACGGCAGGAGTTCCGAAAATGCATCAGTTAGAATTTGGCAGTGACAATTAGAAGATATTGAAACTTGGAATTTTTGTAGTTTTCTAAAAATGCAGAAAATTATAGTATTTTTATTTGTAACTGTTATATGTACAGTTTTGTGCCAGCCTTTGGATTTAGAGAGAATTGGTAAGTTTAAGTACGAGTATCTACGTGAACACCTGCTTTGACCAGACTTTCAGTGATTCTAACTTTTATTGTTCACAATAATAGGGTTCACATTATTGTCTTCACCTTTATATCGTGCAGCCTCTTTCTGGCTGGGAAATAATTGGTTTATACGTCCTCAATTCAACAAAAGAAGAAAATTATTTTTCAATATTTTGTAATGTTTGTTCCAGACCATGAGTCGAAGGAGGTACAACATCACCTGAGCAAGAGGTTCATCAACCCGATGTTCGCGCTGGGAGGGGCGGCAGACAGCAGCGTCACCAAGATGAGGACTAAGAGACAGTAAGTTATTGACTACCAGATGAGGAATAAACGAGTTTAGCTAATGGCAGAAGAGAAGGCAAGATCACACTTGGTAAATGCGTATAATCTATACTTATGCTTTTGTTGCAGAGCCGACGAGTGTGAAAAACTAGCGCTGTGCAAACTACATGCGAGATCACAGACCAACTTTTTGGCTGCTTTCCAACTGTACTTCGTCAAGTAAGTCACTGACTACTTTTTTATCAACTCCACAAAGGAGGAGGTTCTCAATTCGTCTGTATTTTTTTTTAATGAATGGATTTTATTAACTTGACTTTGGTCTATTTTGCGTTATCTTCGATATTACTTATTTAATCCACTTTGTGTATCTTGAATCTTGATGACGTTCTAAAACTTCCTGTCACTGATCTTTACATAGCAACAATAGCAAGTAGTGGTATACGAATTGGTGATAGGTAATTTATTATAACCATAACCACAAACGAAAAAAAAAACACTACAAAGTATGAAATAAACTTTAAATTTCGTAGTTAACTACGGTGCCAAAAAACTAAAATACATGTACAAATCTACTTCCAAATTGAAGTAATTTTTCACTTTGCAGTAGGGATATGCTTGGTTGTTCATCTGAAATTGGATGCCTATAAAATCGAACTATTCTAAAGGCAGGACGAACTTTTCCCATGGCTAATCGAGAATCTCGAGTGCCTAGCCATGGGAAAACTTCGTCCTATTCAATATGTATACTCTATAGACACCTGACTTCATATAAATTGATTGCTATGTCAGTTACGTCTTATTTCGGATGTCAGATTTCAGGAAAACTCAATTAAAGATCCGAATAAGAGCTAACGACCAAAGGCAATATGGTGTCTTTACTCTGGACTCCGGTGCAAAGAGCTTATTCGAGAAAACCAAAAGACTAAAAAATAATTGTCTTTATTTACAGCAAAGAAAACGCGAGACTATGGGACCACCACGCAAGATCCGCCGCCGACTGTCAGGAGCGCTACGGAGACTGTTACGAATAATTTATTTATTACATAACTAGAACAAAACGTGAAGATTATTGCTACTGGTCCAAGTTTTAACCGTCTAAGGAGATTGTTGACAAACATTGACACAAAAGAAATGTATAAAATTCGTTTACTTTTGATCTTATAGAATGTTTTAGATCTGTACTTGGTCACTTAATTTGATATATCAAAAAATGGCATTATAAATCACTAGCTTCTGCTTCTTGTTCTCATCACCTGCCCGCGCTATTCGCTTCGTTTTGTCTTAGCGTTCATTGAGACTTTTATTCTTTTTGGTCGGCTCCTTAGAGTCATAACGTACATGGCGTTAAATAGCTTAGATATAACCTTCTTAAAGAATTGGGCAATCAAATGCAAAACTTTTCAAATCCGACTGGTAATCAAAACTTAAAACAAATGTTACCTCTTTATAATATTAGCATAGATAAAATGAATTCTTATTTAGTAAGCTTGTTCGTAAGTAACCTATTTACCTACAATACAATTACAGAAAACAAAAAATGAAGGTTTAAAATAAAATCACTTTCATAAACAAACAATCCATTTTATTTTCCCCACATTTGGAACATACATCACATAAATGCATTAAAAGTTTAAACAATGCACAACGAAATATAAATAAATTCACTCAGCTTAACAAACATAAGTTATAAGTAATATATTATTATTAATAAATGATATCAATTGGAATACAACGCTCGCTGGGACATTTGTTCAAGTAAGCGAAAACTAAATAAATGATGAATTTATAAGAAAACAAAGGCCCGTATTAACAAATCACTGAGTTATTTGAGAGCTTCCTCTTAAGAGATGTATTAGAGGAACATCTTTTGAGATGCTGTTTGAAAAAGGACAGAATGATGTTGTTGACACTGAGACTTGAGATTTTGCTCTCAGTTGCCGCGTGAGTTATAAACATGGGTCTATTTTTTTGTGAAATATAGTCTTTTTTCATTTAGTATTAGTTCAAAAGACACAATACAATTTACATCACTCAAATTGGTTTTAATCAATCTGTGAGGTTTAAAACGGTTGATTTTATAATTATTTACATCATATCTTGATTTTTCAATGAATTTATTCTGAAACTATTTAATGATAAAATGACGACGGTTAAAGTGTTTTGCCATTTTTAAAAACCGATTCGGAGTAACATCTTGTATACTTAATGAATCTGTTCGAATAAAAACGTATTACGAAGTAAATATTGTGTTTTATTTTTGATAGGGCACTGGTATTTCTGTTGAACAAATAATTTAATATGGATTAACAAACGTGATATTTTGGTATAATGATTTCAACATTGTTATATTAATGTATCACGATTTTGCAATATTAACGTAGAAATTGATTGACCTTTCGTTTTTGAAAATTGTGATCTAACACAATTTTCTCACTCAATATAAAATACATTTCTCCACACATTTCCATGCAAAATCACTTCTTAATAGCCAAGAAGTCCTCAACGACAAAGTTAGCAGTCAGTTGAACACTTGTTACAGTTGTTTCTTCTTGGGTTTCTTCCCGGGCGGGTTGAGCGAGGACACGATGTGGTCGATGCTGGCGCGGTCCAGGCCGTCGGCGCGCTCGGTGCGCACGCGCAGGGGGCGGGCGGGCCGCGCGGCCAGCGCCCGCAGCGCGGCCAGCAGGCGCGCGCGTGCCGCGTAGCCCAGCGCCAGCGCGCCCAGCAGTGGGAGCACTAGGAGGGACGTCTGGCGGACCTCTTGTTCGCTGGACTTTACCTGGGGAGAATGAAATTCGTTTTGATTCGGACCAAAATAATAAAGTTGTATATACCCGAGTCTTTCCAAGAAAGCAAAAAATTCTCCCAGGATATTTTCACTATAATGTGAGAAAACAAACTTTACCATTTGAAATAATGATCATGATAAAAAAAAACCAGCTAAATGCGTGTCAGAGCACACATAATAAAGGATTCAGTACTTGGGATAAATTTACCACACAAACAAACTTGAATTGGTAGTTGAATTTTTTTTCGATCTTCAACTGCAAGATACGAAACCATAAAAACAAAAGTCTTACAGGATCTCTTCGTTATCCATCTATCTATCTGTTAGTCTATCAATTCAAGACCTTTTTCTCGAAACGCGTGGCAGTATCAAGTTAAAATTAATATCGAATAATACGTAGTCTACGAACCCTTGCATTAAAAATAAAATTAAGCCTATAAGTCAACGACACACACTTGACCGATTTTCCTTTTGAAAAACAGAACCCTAAAAATGGTCTCCTAAAATCTACCACAAATTCCATTTAGGATTTTTCTAACTATTACAAATATTCTTAGCTACTTTGACTTGAGAAACTAAACAGATATTCCCCAAAAACCAAGCATCTTATTCATGATTAAAAAGCAAGCCAAAAATGTTGAAAAAAAAACTTAGTGCAAAAATCCTTACCTTGGGCAAAAACTCGATAGTAAAATGCTTAAACTGTCCATCGGAATTAAAATAATGCACTTCTTCGCCATACGAGTGCGTCGCCTTAGACAAAGTGGACTCTAACTGCAGCACATAAGTCTTATTATCGGCCGGCAAGCGGGGCAGGACATACATAAGTCCTGGGTTGTTGTGCGGGAAGTACCCGGCGGGGTCTAACTTTGTGGAGTAGACGGGCGAGTGAGGAGTGCTCTCCAATGCGAGAGTGAGACGGAGCGACTTGTAGTGGTCGATGTTGGGAGTGTACACTAGGACGTTTGTGTCTGTGATCTGTGTTGGTTGGATCGCGATGAGGCGGACGTTTTCGATGTCTTTGTTGTCCTTGATCTGGAAAATAAAATGTTAGATTGGTGTTAGCACGCCCTCATTATTCTCCTGCCCTTATTCCGATTTATTTGGTGTCGGCGGATATTGGTCGTGATGCCGGTAATCATTCCCTTTCTAACCATATCATCATTTACACAGTCCATCCACCCAGTGTTAGCAAGCCAATAAACATGAAACGCCAACCGACGGAAAATGCAAGTGTAATAGGGAATGATCACCGTCATCAGCCCAAAGGAGCACTGCTGCACACAGGCCTCTTCAATTCCAAACTGCTGATTATAATCAATTAATAACCAAAGCTCTGACGTCGTTATTTGCTGTCTTGTGGCACAAATTGATATAAAACTTACATACAAATAAATATCAATCTTACCTCCAATACTGGGGGTGCTTTAGCTAATTTAAGTCCCAGAAGCTCTGGAGTAGACGACTCCTTCAGCTGAATGTTGTACACGCAGTTCGGTAGTAGGCCTCGAATTCTGTAAATAATTAATTGGTGAATTGTTAAAACGTTTGTTCAAGAAAATACCAAACGAACTAAACGAATAGAACTTAAAGTTGAATTTCGAATATTAGATAATCTTAATCATTGTGTTACGGAACTCCATGCCATAGTTCAAATTACATTACAAACAAAGGCGACTGTGCAAAAGTGTTCTATGGTCCAATAGCAGCGTGGGTGAGGTATTCCTACATAAAATTTAAAACTGTATGTCAAAACATAGTTTTGTGTAGGAATACCCCACCCAAGGTGCATCAATGCAGACCCAGCAATGTATCAAAAAATACACTTGTTTACTAAAATACACTTTAAGGCTGTTGTAGCTATAGTAAAACATTCTTGGGAGACTATCATTAATTTTTGAAACAAGTCGTTCTGCGTTTACAGGTTTTAAGAAAATGTAGAGTCAAAAAGAAAATGGGTAGTTAACAGAAAAACTTTGTTGGTGCCAATTCATATGAATCGATCCTGTTCTCATAAGGACCAAAAACCTGTGTGAGACGAACGAGTTTAGAGTATTAGAAAAGTGAAAAATGGCAAAAAACTTTCCCCAGTAACAATTCGTAGTGATCAATCTTTTCCACGTAAGTATGTTGCTACATATGAAAAAAAGAAAGATATCTTGTTGACAAAGTGTTGTGAATTTCAAAACAAAAACCTTTTATTTTGTATTTTTTTTTTTTTGAGGTTGTAACAAATCAAGTGGTTTTTGATTACGTATTCGAGGTGATGTAGGGTGGTGGTATCTTTAAACTTTGAAAAGTATATATTTAAGCAACTTTTTGAAGTTTTACAACTACGTTTTTATACGAAAAGTACATATGGGGAACGATTTTTTTATTTCTGAAATTCAAACTTCAGTTAGCCTGGAGTTTAAAAAAAATCCTTATACGTAACTGCATTGATTGGCCATAATAACCAAAGGTAGGATAGCAACTTTCTTTGTTGCAGCTATCTTGACAATTTTTACGAAATCTGTGAAACGCATCGATATTGGTTTATAGAAAACTTCCCATACAAATTCGCCCAGTCTCCTTTCAATAAAAAAACTCAAGAATCAACGTAGTTTAATTATGACGATATAGTAGATTGGATGAACATGTATGTGTATGCGTATGTATGCGTTACTAAATTTGCCAAAGATGTAGACATCAGTGGCTGCTCGAAATAAATGTCAACCCAGCCCGCGCCGGCCAGAGATACTAGTGCGCCCACACACGAGTAGTTTATTGTCAGTACCGAACGCGTGACTGTACGATTGATATCCACTAGACGGGTATGTTGTGTTACCTGAATGCGCCATTAGGTTCAGTAGTGGCCTCCTCAGTAGCGCAGTGCGGCGCGTCCCCGCGCGGCGCGGCCACCAGCGAGGCGCCCGGCCAGCCCGCGCCACCCAGAGACACTAGTGCGCCCACGCACGAGTAGTTTATTGTCAGTACCGAACGCGTGACTGTACGATTGATATCCACTAGACGGGTATGTTGTGTTACCTGAATGCGCCATTAGGTTCAGTAGTGGCCTCCTCAGTAGCGCAGTGCGGCGCGTCCCCGCGCGGCGCGGCCACCAGCGAGGCGCCCGGCCAGCCCGCGCCACCCAGAGACACTAGTGCGCCCACGCACGAGTAGTTTATTGTCAGTACCGAACACGTGACTGTACGATTGATATCCACTAGACGGGTATGTTGTGTTACCTGAATGCGCCATTAGGTTCAGTAGTGGCCTCCTCAGTAGCGCAGTGCGGCGCGTCCCCGCGCGGCGCGGCCACCAGCGAGGCGCCCGGCCAGCCCGCGCCACCCAGAGACACTAGTGCGCCCACGCACGAGTAGTTTATTGTCAGTACCGAACGCGTGACTGTACGATTGATATCCACTAGACGGGTATGTTGTGTTACCTGAATGCGCCATTAGGTTCAGTAGTGGCCTCCTCAGTAGCGCAGTGCGGCGCGTCCCCGCGCGGCGCGGCCACCAGCGAGGCGCCCGGCCAGCCCGCGCCACCCAGAGACACTAGTGCGCCCACGCACGAGTAGTTTATTGTCAGTACCGAACGCGTGACTGTACGATTGATATCCACTAGACGGGTATGTTGTGTTACCTGAATGCGCCATTAGGTTCAGTAGTGGCCTCCTCAGTAGCGCAGTGCGGCGCGTCCCCGCGCGGCGCGGCCACCAGCGAGGCGCCCGGCCAGCCCGCGCCACCCAGAGACACTAGTGCGCCCACGCACGAGTAGTTTATTGTCAGTACCGAACGCGTGACTGTACGATTGATATCCACTAGACGGGTATGTTGTGTTACCTGAATGCGCCATTAGGTTCAGTAGTGGCCTCCTCAGTAGCGCAGTGCGGCGCGTCCCCGCGCGGCGCGGCCACCAGCGAGGCGCCCGGCCAGCCCGCGCCACCCAGAGACACTAGTGCGCCCACGCACGAGTAGTTTATTGTCAGTACCGAACGCGTGACTGTACGATTGATATCCACTAGACGGGTATGTTGTGTTACCTGAATGCGCCATTAGGTTCAGTAGTGGCCTCCTCAGTAGCGCAGTGCGGCGCGTCCCCGCGCGGCGCGGCCACCAGCGAGGCGCCCGGCCAGCCCGCGCCACCCAGAGACACTAGTGCGCCCACGCACGAGTAGTTTATTGTCAGTACCGAACGCGTGACTGTACGATTGATATCCACTAGACGGGTATGTTGTGTTACCTGAATGCGCCATTAGGTTCAGTAGTGGCCTCCTCAGTAGCGCAGTGCGGCGCGTCCCCCGCGCGGCGCGGCCACCAGCGAGGCGCCCGGCCAGCCCGCGCCACCCAGAGACACTAGTGCGCCCACGCACGAGTAGTTTATTGTCAGTACCGAACGCGTGACTGTACGATTGATATCCACTAGACGGGTATGTTGTGTTACCTGAATGCGCCATTAGGTTCAGTAGTGGCCTCCTCAGTAGCGCAGTGCGGCGCGTCCCCGCGCGGCGCGGCCACCAGCGAGGCGCCCGGCCAGCCCGCGCCCAGAGACACTAGTGCGCCCACGCACGAGTAGTTTATTGTCAGTACCGAACGCGTGACTGTACGATTGATATCCACTAGACGGGTATGTTGTGTTACCTGAATGCGCCATTAGGTTCAGTAGTGGCCTCCTCAGTAGCGCAGTGCGGCGCGTCCCCGCGCGGCGCGGCCACCAGCGAGGCGCCCGGCCAGCCCGCGCCACCCAGAGACACTAGTGCGCCCACGCACGAGTAGTTTATTGTCAGTACCGAACGCGTGACTGTACGATTGATATCCACTAGACGGGTATGTTGTGTTACCTGAATGCGCCATTAGGTTCAGTAGTGGCCTCCTCAGTAGCGCAGTGCGGCGCGTCCCCGCGCGGCGCGGCCACCAGCGAGGCGCCCGGCCAGCCCGCGCCACCCAGAGACACTAGTGCGCCCACGCACGAGTAGTTTATTGTCAGTACCGAACGCGTGACTGTACGATTGATATCCACTAGACGGGTATGTTGTGTTACCTGAATGCGCCATTAGGTTCAGTAGTGGCCTCCTCAGTAGCGCAGTGCGGCGCGTCCCCGCGCGGCGCGGCCACCAGCGAGGCGCCCGGCCAGCCCGCGCCACCCAGAGACACTAGTGCGCCCACGCACGAGTAGTTTATTGTCAGTACCGAACGCGTGACTGTACGATTGATATCCACTAGACGGGTATGTTGTGTTACCTGAATGCGCCATTAGGTTCAGTAGTGGCCTCCTCAGTAGCGCAGTGCGGCGCGTCCCCGCGCGGCGCGGCCACCAGCGAGGCGCCCGGCCAGCCCGCGCCACCCAGAGACACTAGTGCGCCCACGCACGAGTAGTTTATTGTCAGTACCGAACGCGTGACTGTACGATTGATATCCACTAGACGGGTATGTTGTGTTACCTGAATGCGCCATTAGGTTCAGTAGTGGCCTCCTCAGTAGCGCAGTGCGGCGCGTCCCCGCGCGGCGCGGCCACCAGCGAGGCGCCCGGCCAGCCCGCGCCACCCAGAGACACTAGTGCGCCCACGCACGAGTAGTTTATTGTCAGTACCGAACGCGTGACTGTACGATTGATATCCACTAGACGGGTATGTTGTGTTACCTGAATGCGCCATTAGGTTCAGTAGTGGCCTCCTCAGTAGCGCAGTGCGGCGCGTCCCCGCGCGGCGCGGCCACCAGCGAGGCGCCCGGCCAGCCCGCGCCACCCAGAGACACTAGTGCGCCCACGCACGAGTAGTTTATTGTCAGTACCGAACGCGTGACTGTACGATTGATATCCACTAGACGGGTATGTTGTGTTACCTGAATGCGCCATTAGGTTCAGTAGTGGCCTCCTCAGTAGCGCAGTGCGGCGCGTCCCCGCGCGGCGCGGCCACCAGCGAGGCGCCCGGCCAGCCCGCGCCACCCAGAGACACTAGTGCGCCCACGCACGAGTAGTTTATTGTCAGTACCGAACGCGTGACTGTACGATTGATATCCACTAGACGGGTATGTTGTGTTACCTGAATGCGCCATTAGGTTCAGTAGTGGCCTCCTCAGTAGCGCAGTGCGGCGCGTCCCCGCGCGGCGCGGCCACCAGCGAGGCGCCCGGCCAGCCCGCGCCACCCAGAGACACTAGTGCGCCCACGCACGAGTAGTTTATTGTCAGTACCGAACGCGTGACTGTACGATTGATATCCACTAGACGGGTATGTTGTGTTACCTGAATGCGCCATTAGGTTCAGTAGTGGCCTCCTCAGTAGCGCAGTGCGGCGCGTCCCCGCGCGGCGCGGCCACCAGCGAGGCGCCCGGCCAGCCCGCGCCACCCAGAGACACTAGTGCGCCCACGCACGAGTAGTTTATTGTCAGTACCGAACGCGTGACTGTACGATTGATATCCACTAGACGGGTATGTTGTGTTACCTGAATGCGCCATTAGGTTCAGTAGTGGCCTCCTCAGTAGCGCAGTGCGGCGCGTCCCCGCGCGGCGCGGCCACCAGCGAGGCGCCCGGCCAGCCCGCGCCACCCAGAGACACTAGTGCGCCCACGCACGAGTAGTTTATTGTCAGTACCGAACGCGTGACTGTACGATTGATATCCACTAGACGGGTATGTTGTGTTACCTGAATGCGCCATTAGGTTCAGTAGTGGCCTCCTCAGTAGCGCAGTGCGGCGCGTCCCCACGCGGCGCGGCCACCAGCGAGGCGCCCGGCCAGCCCGCGCCACCCAGAGACACTAGTGCGCCCACGCACGAGTAGTTTATTGTCAGTACCGAACGCGTGACTGTACGATTGATATCCACTAGACGGGTATGTTGTGTTACCTGAATGCGCCATTAGGTTCAGTAGTGGCCTCCTCAGTAGCGCAGTGCGGCGCGTCCCCGCGCGGCGCGGCCACCAGCGAGGCGCCCGGCCAGCCCGCGCCACCCAGAGACACTAGTGCGCCCACGCACGAGTAGTTTATTGTCAGTACCGAACGCGTGACTGTACGATTGATATCCACTAGACGGGTATGTTGTGTTACCTGAATGCGCCATTAGGTTCAGTAGTGGCCTCCTCAGTAGCGCAGTGCGGCGCGTCCCCGCGCGGCGCGGCCACCAGCGAGGCGCCCGGCCAGCCCGCGCCACCCAGAGACACTAGTGCGCCCACGCACGAGTAGTTTATTGTCAGTACCGAACGCGTGACTGTACGATTGATATCCACTAGACGGGTATGTTGTGTTACCTGAATGCGCCATTAGGTTCAGTAGTGGCCTCCTCAGTAGCGCAGTGCGGCGCGTCCCCGCGCGGCGCGGCCACCAGCGAGGCGCCCGGCCAGCCCGCGCCACCCAGAGACACTAGTGCGCCCACGCACGAGTAGTTTATTGTCAGTACCGAACGCGTGACTGTACGATTGATATCCACTAGACGGGTATGTTGTGTTACCTGAATGCGCCATTAGGTTCAGTAGTGGCCTCCTCAGTAGCGCAGTGCGGCGCGTCCCCGCGCGGCGCGGCCACCAGCGAGGCGCCCGGCCAGCCCGCGCCACCCAGAGACACTAGTGCGCCCACGCACGAGTAGTTTATTGTCAGTACCGAACGCGTGACTGTACGATTGATATCCACTAGACGGGTATGTTGTGTTACCTGAATGCGCCATTAGGTTCAGTAGTGGCCTCCTCAGTAGCGCAGTGCGGCGCGTCCCCGCGCGGCGCGGCCACCAGCGAGGCGCCCGGCCAGCCCGCGCCACCCAGAGACACTAGTGCGCCCACGCACGAGTAGTTTATTGTCAGTACCGAACGCGTGACTGTACGATTGATATCCACTAGACGGGTATGTTGTGTTACCTGAATGCGCCATTAGGTTCAGTAGTGGCCTCCTCAGTAGCGCAGTGCGGCGCGTCCCCGCGCGGCGCGGCCACCAGCGAGGCGCCCGGCCAGCCCGCGCCACCCAGAGACACTAGTGCGCCCACGCACGAGTAGTTTATTGTCAGTACCGAACGCGTGACTGTACGATTGATATCCACTAGACGGGTATGTTGTGTTACCTGAATGCGCCATTAGGTTCAGTAGTGGCCTCCTCAGTAGCGCAGTGCGGCGCGTCCCCGCGCGGCGCGGCCACCAGCGAGGCGCCCGGCCAGCCCGCGCCACCCAGAGACACTAGTGCGCCCACGCACGAGTAGTTTATTGTCAGTACCGAACGCGTGACTGTACGATTGATATCCACTAGACGGGTATGTTGTGTTACCTGAATGCGCCATTAGGTTCAGTAGTGGCCTCCTCAGTAGCGCAGTGCGGCGCGTCCCCGCGCGGCGCGGCCACCAGCGAGGCGCCCGGCCAGCCCGCGCCACCCAGAGACACTAGTGCGCCCACGCACGAGTAGTTTATTGTCAGTACCGAACGCGTGACTGTACGATTGATATCCACTAGACGGGTATGTTGTGTTACCTGAATGCGCCATTAGGTTCAGTAGTGGCCTCCTCAGTAGCGCAGTGCGGCGCGTCCCCGCGCGGCGCGGCCACCAGCGAGGCGCCCGGCCAGCCCGCGCCACCCAGAGACACTAGTGCGCCCACGCACGACCACGCCACGCGGACTCCTCTGTGAAACAACAAAGTATAAGCATCAGTTTATCATCAGTACTGAACGCGTGACTGCACGATTGATATCCACTAGATGGGTACGCCGCCTGGGCTCTAGGTGTTTTCTTCTCTTGCCCAGAAAAAATAATTTTACTTGCATAAAAAATCTTGTCTTGAGTGACAAGCCTCTCTAAGTAAAAACCTCCGTACAGATCGGTTAATCAGGTTAAGTTACGCTTGCCGCCGTTGGTCCTTAAATTGGTTTCCAATTACAGACTAAGACTTCTCCGTGCCTCGGAAGCACGTCAAGCCGTTGGTACTGACTGTCATGCCTGGATCTTTGACAGACGTTACGGGTCGTCAGAATCCCGAAAGTCTGACAACCAGACCTTCAGTACTTCATGTTGAATACTGGAAGTGGGAAGGCCTCCCACAAGCCGGATCGATGACCTTGTGAAGGCCGCGGGAATCCGCTCGATGTGGGAAGACCGGTCGAAGTGGAGGAGCCTGGGGGAAGCCTATGTCCAGCAGTGGACGAGTTTCGGCTGAAATGTTGATGATGATTCAGTTGCCTTCAGTTTGACTGGAAGCCGACCCCATCATAGGGGAAGAGGCTAGGCAAACGATGCATAAACAAAACTGTTAACCATCTCCGCCATTATCCCTACTAATCCCTACTTACTTATAAATGCGAAAGTAACTCTGTCTGTCTGTTACGCTTTCACGCCAAAACCGCTGAACCGATCGTCATGAAATTTGGCAGAGATATAGCCTGGGATATGGAAAAGGACATAGGCTATTTTTTTACGCGATAACCGAGATCCACGCGGGCGGAGGCGCGGGCAAAAGTTAGTATTATGAATGCGAAATTAACTCTCCGTCTGTTACGCTTTCACGCCTAAACCGCTGAAACGATCGTCATAAAAGGGAATTGCTCACTTTGTTAGGGTGATCTGACTAAGCGTGGACAAGATCTTTATTACCCTTTTGACCGCCAGAGCGTAAACACATCGGCGTCCCTCTCACGTCAAGCCACAAATTCGGCGCTATTCTTTTTTGTAGGTATTTCTTACAAAAAAGAATAGGGATTTCAAAATTTTATCGATAACCAATTATTCATTGCTTTTCGTCCTCAATTTTTTATTTAAAATATTACTCGTAAGATCATTCTTTTTTTTAATTTGACCCTAAAACCGCACGTTTTCATTTCACGGCTATACCCGACGGTGGCGGTCAAAAGGTTAATAAAAGACTTGCATTTAAAAAAACTATTTATCTATAGGAAAGCACATAATATTATAATAAAGTTGTAGCAAGTTGTAAGAATGTGCTACAACTGGCATGTGAAAAATTGAAACCTTGGCGAATAAAATCTTTGTATTATGCATATTCTTCAACTTGACGTTTGGTTCGAGGTGCTTTCAGAGTGAGAGTAGAGCCGGGTTATTTATTATGAGGAGCGGTATCGGGAAACCATGATAAGAAAAACAAACTTTCGAAGCAGCGAGTACTTAAATAAAATAACATCCACAGTGCACGAAAGAAAAGCGAATGGTTGTTTCATTGTTGTCAGATATGGCATCCCTAACGTTAAGTGAAATACGTTTTTATTTTTCCGATTTTTTTTCCATATTTCGACCCATGTTCCTTGGAGAAGGTTGTTCAATTTTATTGGTACTATCACCCTGAAATTTTTTAATGGTGACAAAAAAATCATCCAGTAGATGTGCCACGAAAATGGAAGGTGTTCGGGGTTGAGGTGAGTTTAAGATAAACTAAGATTAAGGATTATAAAGATAGCTATATTTCAGTGATACAAATGGGATAACGATTAAAACTAATGTAGTAAAATGAGATGAGATTGAGCCGCGCCCGATATGCTTTCCGAGAGCGTACTGACTATTTTACTTAGGTAAGTAATACATAAAATATTAGGTCTTTACCTATGAAATTGCCGTTTTGCAGTACTGGCCATTTCAAATCAAAATAATTTTTGTTTGGGTAAGAATTCTAATTTCAAATTAATTTTATTTTAAAAACATGGATTTTTTTTTCCAAAAGTAGTCATTTGTTTATTGATTAGTGTTACATTTTCATCGCATTTCAATCTTTTTCGTCATCATGGATACGTTAAAAATTCGAGTACTTATGGAATATGAGTACCGTCGTGGCAGCAACGCGGCACAAGCGGCACGCAACATCAACGACGTTTACGGAGCTAACACTACAAACCAACGCACCACCTGTTATTGGTTTGCTCGCTTCCGTTCTGGAAATTTCGACCTGAAAAATGAACCTCGCGGTCGTCCGAAGACTTTGGTCGACAATGACGAATTAAAGGCGATTGTGGAAGCTGATGATACACAATCTACGGCTGAATTAGCAGCAGCTTTCGACGTTAGCGTCAAAACAATATTGGTCCATTTGCGTCAAATTGGCAAGGTAAAAAAGCTTGACAAATGGGTGCCCCACGAACTCAATGATCGTCAGCGCGAAGTACGCGTCGAGACGTGCTTTGCACTGCTCAACAGACACACAAATGAAGGAATTTTGAACCGCATTGTTACCTGCGATGAAAAATGGATTCTGTTTGATAACCGCAAGCGCTCCGCAAGTTGGTTGGATCCTGGTTCAGCACCTAAACAATGCCCTAAACGAAAACTTACCCCTAGAAAAGTGATGGTCACTGTTTGGTGGTCTAGCGCCGGTGTGATTCATCACAGCTTCTTACCAAACGGGGTGAGCATTACTGCAGATGTGTACTGTGAAGAACTGAACACAATGATGGAGAAGCTGGCACATCTCCAACCAGCATTGGTCAATCGCTCGTCTCCGTTGCTCCTGCACGACAACGCGCGACCTCATACTGCACAGCAGACGGTCTCCAAGTTGCAAGAACTGGGGTTGGAAGCTCTCCGTAATCCGCCCTACTCACCAGACCTTGCGCCTACAGACTACTACTTTTTCCAGAATTTGGATAACTTCTTGGCGGGAAAAAAATTCAATACCCGAGAGGCAGTACAAAATGCCTTTGAAGAATTTGTTGCCTCCCGTCCAGCTGATTTCTTTAAGAAGGGCATCAATAAACTGCCACTGCGATGGCAAAGATGCATTGATTGCATGGGTGATTACTTCGATTAATACAAATAAAAAATACATGAAAAAAATTCGTTTAAATTTTTTCATACAAAACGGCAATTTCATAGGTAAAGACCTATTATTTAAGGCATAGAGCGCGGTGTCGCAATTACGCTGACATGTTTATTATTGTTCGGTGATTGACCTGAATAGAAGGACTCTAATTATGTTTGTATGTCTCTGAAATGAGACCGAAGGACACAAAACTAAGTGTTATCAATTTCATTAAAAAATCAAATTGCAGATAGGCCGTTTAGCTTGATTCCCTTTCTTAATGTCGTATAGTATTTAGTTTGAAAGTCAGTTATGGATAAACTCGTAATGAATAGTATAAGTGAATGAGCAGTTTACTTGAGCGTGACGTGGTGCGCCTGGCCCTCGGCCAGCGCCACGATGTGGTGCGGCGGCAGGAAGCGGTACTCCTTCATGTTGGGCTTGACGTAGTACTGCGCCGGCCGCAGCGAGCCGTAGCGCAGGCGGCCGGCCGGCCCGCTGGCCACGTTGCGCCGGTACGCGCCGCCACTCACCGACACCAGCGCGCCCTGCGGGACATAATGCGTCGCAGTTTTGTCAACGAAACTCACTTAATTGCCATGATCGTATTCCGTGTGTGAAGGGAAATATCGTGACAAAATCAGCATATCCTAGAAAAATCTGCGTCATGTGACATCTACCAAACCTCACCAGGCCCACGCGGTGGAGTATAGATCACTCCCTCTCGAAGAGACTCCTCTTTGTGACCTGTGTCACAGCAATGGCATCATTATAGACTGATTATGCCTATGCATCCATATTCCCAATCCCACAGAAAGACAAAATATCATAATGGTTAACTATTCACTTTCCAACATGTGACCATGCAACAAGAACACTTGCAAAACATTCGTTATTTTCCAAAAAAGAAAAGCAATACATAGCTTTTCTTTCATTTTTATTCACAATATTAGACCATCAAACCACCTTCCTTGATGCAAATTAAAATAGAACAAAAGGCATCTCTTCCTGCCAGGGGTGCAAATTCTTCGAAAGAGTTACCACGGCCCCTAGCAAGACAACTGCGAGAACTCGGATGGGTTTTAGTCAGTAAAAGTCAGACACGCCCTCCCGCTGCAGCCAGAGCAGGAGAAGTTATTTCATGATTTCCGACCCTCAAAAAAGGCATCCCTTCCCTGTTACATTCCGCGTCTGTACAATTTATTTAAATGATATTTAAAACAGTAAATGATTTTAAATTAATAAGAATTTATAATCTATAGAACAAGATCATAATGTAACCTGCAAGGGCGTGCCATCAGCATCATCTCTCAAGTCCACAGTTATCTCCGCCAGCTTGTGAGCGACGATGTCTCCGAAGTCGTCCGGAGCACTGAACACGTAGGAATCCTTCTCCGCGGTGATCTTGTAGTGTTTAGATGCGTCGAGCGGGCCGAAGCGGTAGGTACCGTCTTCTGATGTCACTTGGATTAGTTTTAGATCATCTGAAACATAGAGAGGTAGGTTAGAAATTGTTTGGTTTTGTTTTATTGGTAGTTTTAGATTAAATGTTACGTTTATTGCTAAGATCAGGCTTAGTCTGCCTCGTAATCGCTTTACAACATTCGATAAAATCATCCAGTAAATTGAAATTTCAGTAAGGTTCAACGCACTGCTTGGCGCAGACAGTTGAAAATCGAACAGTATGTTTTTCGACGCGCTGCGAATCACTCGCGCTGTGGAAGATTCCGAGTGCCGAAATCCAATATCTTAAGATTGTTTCGTTAATTAGCTAAGTTGATATGGTAGGTACCCGACGTGAGTGTGAGCGTGACGTCCCCGACGGGTGGCACGAGCTTCCCCCGCAGGGTGAGCGCCTGCCGCGCACGCAGCGTGAGCGCGTGTGGCTGGCAGCGCGCGCGCCCCACCACCTGCTGCGGCCCGGCCGGCGCCACCAGCAGGGACGACGACGACGCCGACACCACCGCCACCTCGCCCTGGGCAGGCAGGGGAATACTTATGTGAGGTCTCGCTGCTTCAATCAGAAATAAAAACATTCACAACTTATTTTAATAAAACACCACTGACATCAGCCATATACAGCGTATGTTCGAAGCCGTATCCTCCGCCGGGTTGTTTGAGCGGCACCAGTGGTCCCACGTCCTTGGTGGCGTGTCCGTCGGTACTGATGTGTAGCACGAGGTCTTCGACGGGTTGTGGTGATGTCACTTTGATGACCACTGCGTGAGCGGTGGCTACAAAGTAGACTGTCTGCAAAATAGGAGATAAGTTTTTTTGAAATTGTTTCTGGTCGCGACTTCGTTCTAAGTTCTCATTTTAACATAAAACATATCTTAAGACACTCGGGGAGACCACCACCATTAGTGCAAAAAATGTTGACCTCTTAACAATATAAGTATAGATGAACACTAATGTATTAGTAAGGGATGGGAGTAATTTAAACTTGTCTGAATACATTGCGCATTCGAAAACACACAACGTCTGTCAAGATGTTGAATGTCGGCACTCACAGTGGGCACCAGCGCGGACATGTCGGCGTGCGCCTGCGCAGGCTGGAAGCGGTGGCAGCCGCGCGGCGTCAGCGTGTACAGCTCCGGCGCCGCCACGCACAGTTGCGCCGCGCCCGCCGGCAGCGCCGCCACGCCGGCCGAGCTGGCGCTGCTGTACTCCACCTGGCGGGGAAATACACTGGTTACGGTAGGCACGGCGCTTTACACAGTCACAGAGTTTAATGTTAAATAGCGACCGGTAACTCCGGAGGTACTGATCCAAAGGTCCGGTTCCAAACGCGGATACGTGAACCTTATTTATTCCTCACAATCCTTACCGGCACCGCGGTCCCAATGATTCCGAGAGCGACGCGGAATCGCGGAGCGCGCATTCACTATCGTTCACGCGCTCACTCGGAACGCGTCGTATACACGACACGGACGCTAAGTGACAGTCGATAAACGGTCTTGGCATTATGAAATTAGAGTTAAAAATTGTTTAGGTTCTTCCATGAAAACGATGCATTCACGAACATAATCAGTACCGCACGCTCGTATTTCTATTGAGGAAGAGTTAAATATGGATTGACTGAGTTAAATATGGTTATTTACGCTGTGCGCAATTAGAATCGTTTATTTTTTACTTCACTATGCATAAAATGACGTACTGTTCCATTCAAAATGTGCCAATGAACGGAATGAATATAATGTTCGGGAACCACGGAACCAAAATGAGCGAATGAGTGCTGGTCCCAAAGGAATAACAAAGACTAAGTTCACATTAAATCGGACCGACAATTTTACCGTTGTCCGACTATCGGGCTATGGTGTTCCCACTATAAGCTGCCGGTCCGACTTAATAAAAACACCCCCATCGTTATACGCTGCCCGGCTCGCCACAAAGTAGTTGTCACTTTGTCACTGTTATTGTGAGTTGACTTCTGTACACAATGGACGACGAAGACGACGTTCTGGTTGTAATGTGGTATAAGAAAAGAATATTTGGATAGAAGGCAGAAGAAAAGAAAAAGGAAATATTGGGTGCATCCAATATGTAATTGCCGAGCGCAATAAAGTTGGAATATTTCAAACGTTAACGTTCTATAACTTTAGAATGTCTATTCGTTGCTTTGATGATCTAATTGCGAGGGTTAAAGAAAGCGTAAGAGCACAAAATAGAAATTTCAGGCGAAACTGCTGGCGAGAGTGGATGGGTGGGGTGGCGGGCATGTGGCCACGAGTCTACAAGTGTGAACGGCACTATACAAAGCAGTACGCCAATACTATGTCCGACCCGACAGAAATCCTGGCTGAATGTCCGGTAAATGTGTCGTCGCCGACAGTTTTAATGTGAACAGCGCTATTGTTATACATATGCCGATTTGCTTCCGACACCTTTGTCGTTCCGGTAAGACTGTCGGCCCGACCTAATGTGAACCCGCCCTAAGGTGAACCGATACCGAACCCAGAGTCGGAATAAGTGAATCAATTATTTTTCCGTAATAAAGATCACCCACCTCTAATGTTAAAGCAATTCTGCTTTAGTATGGTCAACCAAGGTACACATCAGCGGTGACACTGGAACTTAGACACCCTTACTACCCCGACATAAAGACGCTGTGGATTCTAATTGACACCATCGGCTGTACCATTAACATTTCTTTTACAAAAACGCTTGAATACAACTATTTTAAAAGACAAAGTATTTTTTTTTTGGCCGCTTTCAGGTAACTTTGAATCTATTATCAGTTAATCATAAAGTTCTTATACTTCACTTTGGATACTCAAAAATATTCTCACCTCAACCTCATGCGTAGAATGTATCCTCAACACGTAGCCGGTGTGTTCAAAGGTGGGCACATTGGCATGGTCCTGGGTGACAGCCACATTATGTCTTGTTTCTGCCCAACACAGCGGGTCGCTTTCTACTGAGATCTCTACGCTGCCAGGAAGTACTTCCTCGAAAGTGTACTTGCCATCTGTAAATTGAACAATCTAATCAAAAATACTAAGTTTAATTATTTATCAGTTTCACTTACATAAGTGTTGCTTCATGGCAATGTTGGCATGAATTAATAAAAAGATTTTTTTTTCCTTTACTGTCCCATGGCTGGGCAAAAGCCCTAAGTCCTTCCAGGAAATCTTTTCCCGAGACATCTTAAACCAGCCCTCGCGGTACGCGTCCAGATCATCTCGACACCGCTTTCTGGGCGCGTCGTCATATTAAGCTACTAAAGAACAGTCACACTGACTATCAACTTGGCTCCATAGATCCTCAGAAGGTGGGATCATGTTTACTTAGTCTTAGTTGCTTATCACCAGCAGAGTCAATAGTGTTAAATTACTTATGAAAGGCAATTCTCGTAATTTTAAGAACGTTCAGTCTGATCTCAGTCTCAATCTGTCAAAAATATGTCGAGTTTCACTTTGACTTTTATTTACGAAATGAAGTTGTTGTTTATTATTGAAATAAAATTTTGATTATATTCAATGGTTAACTTAAGATTAATAAGATATTTTTTTTTAATTTCATAAGTGTCTAGCAATTTCGGTGCACGGAGCCTTATGGTTGAACAACTTGTGAGATATCATCTACTTACTGGATGATATGGCACAGCAGCCATATCATACAGTAAGTTTCCAGTAAGTAACCTTCACGTTTTCAGCCGATCTATTCTGTAAAGACATAGTTGAAGTGAGCTGTCATTGTATTTCTTTTCTTTCTATTAGTTATTCTATTTAACACTTTTGACAGCTCACTATCACAGTGAGATTTTTACAGAACACATCAGCAGGTCTCGCTTCAGTCCTTGACCCGTACCCTTAGCGAGGGTGGTGACGGGCGTGCCCACGTAGCCGCCGTCGGGCGACAGCGGGCGCAGCGTCACGGGCATGTTGGCGCAGGCGGCCGGCAGCGTGCACTGCACGCGCCCACTCAGCTTGCCCTTCAGCTGAGAGAACGTCACACCGGCAACGGGCGCGTTGCCGACGGACACTTTCTGGGTTAGTGGGTAGTATCTGTTGGAGAGAAATGTTATAACAATGGAGTGTTCTTGCGATGAAACTAGGGTCAAAACCGAAAAGCTGCAAGCAATAATGTGCCCGATTTCAAGGAAAACTGCACGTTACTATGCAATAACGTGCGGTCACTAAAGTTAAATTGTGTTGTCGCAGAAGTTGCTTAAAAAAAAGAGTAAAAATCTGCTAAGAAATGTTTAAAGACAGTCTAGGGCTGGACTTTCCAAATATCTCGATATCAAATATTTGGAATCCTTATTAGAATAAAGACAAATACTAAATACTTTTGTGTATTCGTAGGATATGGCACCTACAAGGTCAAGGTATCGATAAATACTAAATTATAATTATTTTCTACCTTTTTTTTTTATAGTGTTGACACGCAGTGTATACGGACTTCGGTAAGGTTTTCGACCAGGTAGACCATGAAATATTACTTATTAAAATAACGTTCAACGGAAATCGTGGTAATCTTCTAAGGTGGTTTACCTCTTATATGTATAACCAGTCGCAGTCAGAGGGTTGTAATAAATGGTCACCAATCTAACATCATCGCACAGATGACCTCTGGTCTGCCAAGGCCCCCTTGGCAGACCAGACCCCTAGAGTTACTTGGTCCCCTTTTATTAATTTTATATATCAATGACATCCATCAGCAAATGCTTTCGCAATACCAATTTTTTGACTATTTGGTGACGACCTCAATGTATATAGAGCCATACGACAAACAAATTATTTCCTTCTGCTGCAGCAAGATTTATACCGACTATTCTGTTTTTGCCAGGAAAATAAGTTGCAACTAAGTTCACGTGCCCGACCAGTTCTCGAAAATGGACATATCATACTGTACTGGGATCGATCCATCTTCACTAACAGGACTATTGTCGCCAATAAGCCTGATGTAGTGGTGGTGGATCGACTAGAGCGGCGTGCAATGATCGTTGACATAACGGTCCCGCATGACGCGAACCTTCTGAAAGCCGAGAAAGATAAACAAATCAAGTATCTTGACTTGGCTCGCAAGGTTGTCGACACGTAGGATGTGGACTCAGCGATCATTTTACCGATAGTCATAACAGCCAATGGTTTGACAGCAAAGAGCCTCGACCGACACCTAAGGAGGCTCTCGTTGGGCAGCTAGATCAAGGGCTTGATCGAGAGAGCCGTACTCCTGGATACATTGTTAGGAGGTTCCTCTCTCTGGAGCCCTGACCGCCGATAGCTTGGACCCTGTTGTTTAAAAATGTAATTTATTGAAACAAAGGAAATAAAATAAAACTATCACAATATCTTTACCGTCGGTTGGCACTCCGATGCTATCTATACTATCGAACTTCGACCCAATACCTGCGCATCGGACTGCTCCAGTCCGATCGATTTTATCAGTTCGATAGTATCAGTTGATTTATCAATAAAAATGTAGATCCGCAGATCCGGATCCGGAGACGGATAATTGGTGTCAAGATCCGCGGATACGGATACGGATCTTAACTTTCTTACTCAATCGGTGTTGGTGCGCGTGATTTTGAAACGATAGTTGACGCTTTGCGTGACAGAACACGTTCCGACTTGCCTTGCGCGGGTCTTTCTTTTGTTTTGTTTATAGTTTAGTGTCTACAAAGAAGTTTAGTAGTGCAATTTGGAATTATTACACACACACACACACACACACACACACACACACACGCACGCACGCACGCACGCACGCACGCACGCACGCACGCACACACTCACGCGCACACGCACACACACACACGCACACGCGCACGCACATGCAGACGCAGACGCACACGCACACACACACACACGTTACACCATCACCCTCCCTTACTCTACATCAGGTACTCATACACACGGTACTTATCTCAAAATGCATTTTTACATATTTTTGTTTCTTAAATTAGCCATGACCAACAGCACTAAGCGTAGGGTCGATGTAGATGGGCAGGAAATACAGTATGTCGATGAATACATCTACTTGGGCCAGTTACTTTCTTTCGAAAACAGGCAAGAAAAGGAAATCGATCGCCGCATCGAAAATGCCTGGAAAAGCTACTGGTCCATGAAGACGCTAATGAAGGTTGATCTACCGATTTCCCTGAAGCGATAACTCAACGATATGTGTATCCTGCCCGTCCTAACCTACGGTGCTCAGACCAGCTATGCTATTCTGTAACCATTCCACCGGGTGAAGTGAGCGTAGAGTGAGCTGTCAGTGTCATTCCACCTGATGCTAGGGATGCCCAAGCATTACATTCACAATCATAATCGAGATTAAAATAATATTTTTATGCTGATTCTATTGATCATTTTATTACAATTTCAAAGCTAGTATTAAGTGTGCATCATTTTGGGAGGTTTTTCAAATAAAGTAGCAAAACAAAAACTCAGTCAGAAACTCAATGTTGTTTCTGTCTATTTTTTCCTAGACTTGTCCTTATATTGCCTGAGGCGCGAGCGCGTCACGCAATATAAGGACTAGTCGTCATAATCGAGATTTAATCTAGATTATGATTCAAAATCAAAATATTTTATTTCACATAAGCCTGCATGTGCACTTATGAAACGTCAGAAGCTAGGTGCACGGTTCCAATTTGTCGTTTCCTATGGAGAAGAGCCGGCAAGAAACTCCATGGTTACTCTTTTAAAAATAATTGGCTTTTACAATGTTTTCAAATTACAGTGATAATAGGTATGGGAGGACAGTGCAGGCCAGTCAATAAGTACCAGGTACTTAGAGGAATGAAAATACAGAATAGAAAAACGTCTACAAATCTAGTCTCTAAGGTCTACAACGTTCTCTCATTCACAATATGTAAAAGAATCTACCTATATAAAATGAATCTATTTGAACCAAGTGACATGATTTCGATGACAATCACTGATAATAAATAGTAGTAAAATTGATGTATAATGTCAAATAATGACGAGAATAAGTCAGACATTGTAAAAAAAAAAGAAAAAGAAAGGAATAAAGATTGTAAGTGTAATGGTTAGTCAATCCCTAGCATCACTGTGATGACACTGACAGCTCACTCCACGGTCACTTCACCCGGTGAGATGGTTACAGAATAGCACGGCTGATCTCTCACCGAGTGACAAAAGTTCCGCCTTGGGGTTTGCCAAAGAGCAATGGAGCGCAGCATTTTAGACGTTAAACGAACGGACAGAATTCTAAACACCACGCTGCGCTCCAAAACGGGAATCCTAGACGTAGACAAAAAGGCTGCCAGGCTAAAATGGGACTGGGCGGGTCATGCCAGCCGCATGTACAGTGACCGCTGGGCAATAGTCTCCACACAGTGGGTGCCTGAGGATGGACGGCGCCGCCGAGGCCGGCCCAAGAAGAGGTGCCGAGACGACCTAGACGCGTATCGCAAGGGTTGGGTCGAGGTGGCCCTAGAAAAGGATGCCTGAAAGGATTTGGGGAGGCCTTTGCTCAGCAGTGGGACAGTGTAGGCTAATATAAAAAAAAAACTTTATATTCCTGTTTAAAATACCTTTGTTATGTATTAGTCTTGGAACTGGAACAACCTACCCACTCACTAGGAGTCGGGCGTTGGTAGTTGCGTCACAGTTTTAACTTTTGCACCTATCATCGTTTAACACTGTCTTTGTATGTTTATGTTTTTTGTTCCCAATAAACGATTATTATTATTATTAATAAGGTAAGAGATACGTTAAAGATCCGTCAAAAATGTAACGGATAAGGACACGGATATCCGGAAGATCACTACTCTATACCTAGAAGAAATGTTGAGTTAAACTAAGGATAATGCAGAATGACTCACTGCAAGCCATCCCTCTGCTCCTGCTCCGACACGTCCACCTTGGCACTGTAGAGGCCGGGCGCGAGGTAGGTGCACCAGGCGCCCAGCGGGCCGGCCGTGCGCACGCGCACCTGGGCCTGCGCGCGCTCGGGCGCCAGCAGCACGTCGCGGCTGGCGGCCGGCGTCACGGCGCCGCACACGCGCCAGCGGGCCGCGCGCGCGCTGGGGGCCGCGCGGGGGCCCGTGGCGGTCACCACTAGTTGGATGTCGTCGAACTGGCATTGTTCTGGGGGATTTAAAAGGAATTTCATATGTTTTGGAAGATATTCTAGTAATAGTCCTGATACTCATGAAGTCTTAAGTTATTTTTAAACTGATGACTTTACTTCACAACACTGTCTGATTTGTTTACAAGAGACTACTTGATAGTGCCGACATCAGATAGATCGAGTTTAGCAAAAATAAATTAGTACTGTAATGTTGAATGACAAAAACTATAACTCAAAGCATTTATTTCAATTAAACCATTTTCAGGCACTTTTGAATTGTCAGAAAGTTGAAGCTAGTTGCCCATTCCAAAACGTAGATCTCTATGGAGAAGAACGGGCAAGAAACTCCATGGACACTCTTTTTAATCATGTTAAGTTTTACAAAAACTTGGGAACATTATTCTTGTTGCTTCTATATGTGAGAACAATGTAAAAAAAAAAACAATTCTAAATATAAGATTTAAAATTAGCCATGGAAGTTAGGAGATGACCAGTCTCAACCGACGTATACAGAATCAAACTAACAACCGGTAACTCACAATTATCGCAAATCAAAGGATCGTAACACTTTCATACCATGTTTAAACCCAAGAGTGTAAGTAGAAGGCTGCAGATTGGGCAGAGTGAACTTGCCAGCCGAGTCGGTGTTGCCGATCGGCTTGCCGTCCATTACGACGCGCGCGCCCGACATGCCCAGCCCGCCTATTGAATTCACTACATTTCCTACAACTGTGAACCCTGTTACCTGAAAAGAGAATAGATGGTTGACCAAAAGGAAGTTTTTAATTTATAAAGGGTTTAGTTGCTTGTTGGATCACATACAGGATTGTTTTGTTTGAAAAATATGGTACATAACGAGTGTTCTTCTCTTAATCTATTCTTCTGTCATTACAGAAGAACACTCGTTATTTTCGAAACCATATATATTACAGATTTTATATGCATGTGATCATTTTAGATAGGGTGACATAAGATAATGGGCAGTCTTATTGCAAAAAAGCAATAGTTTACCAGACAACCTGTGATTGATTAAAGGGAGAAGGAGAGACAATATTGCAGCAGGCTTAGCACGATAACCATAGACAAGCGTTTTGTCGTGGGAAGAGTAGACAAAAATGAAGTTTCTATATAGACAGTTGACAGCTTTTTACGAAGAAATGTAGACAAGGGATTTCTATTTTACAGCAGAGTAGAAATAGAAAGCGTCATGCTAAGCCTGCAGGTAGTCTGTGGTGCAAAGACATCAATAACAATAAAATTGAGTTTTCAGTTTTCAGTTGCACTTTTTCCCATCTAGCTCTTGAGAGAAATAATCTAATCGTAAAATAGTCCTTACAATTTATAATATTTGCTTTGAGATAACCTGAAAAGATAAGAATCACCAACTACAGTAAAATTCTCTTTACAATTGATCAAAACTTACCTCAAAAGCATGCTTGATGAACAGACTGTCATGTCTGACAGTGAATGGCACTGCCTCTGGTCTCACATTGTAGCTGACGGTCACCTGGCCAGGTGGTGTGGGCAATGCCAGGAGTTTGTACTCTCCAGCAGGTACCAGGCCAAAACTAAACTCTCCATTGGCATCAGTAATAGAGTGGCAGATTGGAGCATCTGGCACACCTTGAAGAAGAGCTGTCTTGCATCCCTCTACTCGGAATTTGGGACTATCCTGAAACATTTAATATTATAGTGTCTTCGATTTTACAGACTCAAAAAATCGTGAAATCTATGGGAATTTCACAAAAAATGTGGTAGTCAATTTCACAAAGAGTAATAGGTAGTGTACTCCAAAGAATACAATGATTGAAGTTATTTGATGATGTCCCACCCATAAAAAAAAAAATGATTACCTCTTTAGAATACAGCAGCACATACAGGCCACCTATAGGGCCGCCGAATGATGTGACTGATCCTGTCACATCATAACCTTTTACCGCGAGGACACCAAATGGTAAGGCCGTGTTGCCCTCCTTCACTTGAACCACGGCTTGAGCAGGCTCTAGCTTCCATCTGAAACAAATAATGTTCTTGTTCTTAGCAATACATGCCACGCACTACAAGTGCTTCCATACAAGGATTCCATATGCAGATTTATAAGACATTGAGCTTGGATTCCAGACATTCACTGATCATGGTAGTGATGCTGTACAGTATATGCAATAATAAATTTAATTGTACTGAGCTCTTGAATAGATTGTGTTATGTAATACCTAGAACTGTTATTCGGCGGGAGATGCGCTCACCTCGACTATTCTACACTGCATGATGTAGAACGAAGGCTAGGGTGTGAGCCCCTCTTTGCGGATTTTTTAAAACCTATAACACTCACAGTTCATTGATTTTGATATGTTTGTGCTATCGCTATCTAAATTCAAAATAATGGTTTCACAATCTATTGCAAGTCGCCTATAAGACGGATGATCTTGTCCGCTCAGCTTCCTTCGATTCAACGGTGTATTGTTTTTTCTGCTAAATATGTACTTCTCTTTTTTGTTTTTAATCTTTTCATTTTTAGGCATTCATTATCATACTTCAATGTCACTTCGTGGAAAATAGTGTCAGTTATAAGTTTTTTTGACTGTAATGTAACTACTCTTTGTAAATGCTGTAATGAATATATATTTTTTGTCCTAAATAAATAAAATAAAACACATTGTAAAAAATAAATAAGCATTTCAACCCTGTAACAAACAATGCTAAATGTAAAAAACTGGGTTAACTCAATTACAGTACTATAAAGGATTTCTTACATGTAGCAAAGAATTTTATATATGATTTCTGTGAACACAACATAAAAGTGAAAGAAAACATAAAAATCTTTAACTTACTTTGCATGGGAAGCTTTCACAGTGTATTTCCCTGGGATGACAGGTGTAAAATGGAAGTCACCACCAACTGATGTCACAGTATTTCGCACCTCTCCCTTATCATTCACCAGCTGGATGGCTATGCCACTAGGACCTTGCTTCTGACCAGCAGTGATCACCTGTCCCGTTATGCCGAAGCCATTGAAAGCAAAGTTGATGTCCTGACCAGAAGAACACCGGTCTGTCGTACCATCTACTGACAAGTTTACTTCAGACGGCTCGAAGCTCCACCCAGCCGGGGGATGGACCTTTAGCACATACTCCCCTTTCTCATACAGAGGCAGGAAATAATAGCCATTTGTAGGAGCACTCTCAGTCTTCTCTTTCAAACTGCCTTCTTTCGTATAGCTGAAAAAATATTTATGAATTAAAAAGATCATTGTGAACCTACAAAATCAAAATCAATCAAGTCATTTATTCAAATTAGGCTGAGAATCGGCACTTTTCGAACGTCAAAATACTTATGACAGTCCCCCAAAAACGCCCACCCTTGACCACTTCCTAGTGCTTTAGCTGGGCGTGGAAGAAGTGGCGCAACAATCTCCCCATTAGCACAGCTGTCTGTTAAGTCAGATAGACTTAATTTTTTAAATACATAGGCAAAGTAATAAACATTACGAGACCCAGAACAATAATTAAATAATTAGTCATACATAAGTCAGCCAGCCATGCATACAAAGAAGGGACTACTGTTGAAAGTATTAGTTCCAACCACTGAGTCAAGTTTTCAGGGAAATTGCTAAGGAATACATACGAAACAATAAATTAGTTCAAGTTTTAGGTAACTTACAGGCCGATTTCTATTTTGGAAAAATCCAAAGGAACATGACTTTTGACGAAACCACCACATCCTAGGATATCATTTGCACTACATTTTGTACTAATTATTAGTAAAATTACAGGTAAAAATATTCTACCAATGTAAGCAATCATCGCCATTTTCAAGTAGTGATGTGCACAATTTGGACATTCATTTTACTGTTACTGATACTGATAGTGATAACACTGAATGATAAGAAGATAGTCGAGTTTAGGGACACTTCAAATTACTCGCCTTTTATATCATATAAAAGCTACTGTTTTATAATGTCTGTGTATAAAAGATCATTCATAATATTTTTCCATCTTCTAAAAAAATAATAAATAAACCTATTTCTCTTGGTCACGGCATCACACGTGAACGAGGCTGCTAAAACCAGAGTGGCCTAACTACAAAAACCATGATTTACAATATGGAACAAAGTGAAAATGTGTAATTTTCAAATTCATTTTAATAAAATACTAAAAAGGGTAGTGTTTTATTACGTGCTATGAAATTATAAAATTACGTGTTTATTGATTACTAGCTGACCCGGCGAACTTCGTACCGCCTTAGAATCAATAAATGTCAATGAATGATAATAATAACCAATCAGCAAAATATATTATCGTGAGGCACGTGATCTCCTACCAAGTTAAGACAACCTAATACTTTGAAGGAATAAAGCGTTTTCTAGCTGGCACACTGAGGTCCTACCGAGTTATGGTGACCTGGTACTTCGAAGGCATAAAGTGTTATCTAACACATCTATGTTCGGTGATCGCCTACCGAGTTATGAAAACCTGGTACTTCAAAGGCATAAAGAGTTTTCTAGCTGACACACCTATGTTAGGTGAGCTCCTACCATATTATGACAACCTGGTACTTCGAAGGCTCATGATCATGACACTGATACTTCGAACGCTGAGAGCGTTTTCTAGTTGACATACATTAGGTGAGTTCCTACCGAGTTATGACAACCTGGTACTTCAAAGGCATAAAGCGTTTTCTAGCTGACACACCTATGTTAGGTGAGCTCCTTTATAACAACCTGGTACTTCGAAGGCATAAAGCGTTTTCTAGCTGACACACCTATGTTAGGTGAGCTCCTTTATAACAACCTGGTACTTCGAAGGCATAAAGCGTTTTCTAGCTGACATACCTATGTAAGTTGTAGGTAAAAATAAAATTGTTGATTTTCCTTGCAATCTATACTAACGTGATTCTTTAAATTGGCATAACTTTTTTATTTATGTACTGATTGACATGAAAAACACTAAATGTTAAGTGAAGCGTACCACAATATATTAGTGAAAACCACATCTAAATCGGATAAGCCGTTTCTGAGATTAGCGTGCACAAACGCACAGACAAACAGACAAAAATTCTAACAATCATTATTTTGGGTGCTATTTGCGTTGCTATAGATCCCAATAATTTTTTCTCATATATCTTCCATGTACAGACACCAACTCGTTACATTCTTACTATACGAGTATGTACAATGTATTGATATATTTAAAATCCTTATGATTTTATACTTAGTATTTATTGCATTTATGGTTTTTTGTTACTGATAGGCCACTATAAAACACAAACTTGGCCAAAATTATTTATTATTCTTAAGGAGTGAATCCTAAATTTAATCACTATCACTGTAGTTATTATCTTTGGCAAGATGTAAGGTATTAGTAATAGTGGGGCTGACTTTAATAGAAACGTAAATCTGATGACGAATTGGTGGAATATAATCAAGTAAATCTTTCTTTTTCTCTTTACTGATTGCTTTTCCATCAGGATATAAAAGTTCTAGTTCAGTTAAATCAGTGGTTTTCCTTTCACTTAAATCAACAGACTCAAAACCACATCTCCATTATTTGAGTACCTACTTGAAAAAAAAAATGTGCTAACACTCCATAGCTTTTTTTTTTGCATCGAAAATCATCAAATAACTTCTCCCGCTCTTGGTGGAGCGGGAGGGCGTGTCAGGCTTTTACTGACTAAAACCCACCCGTGTTCCCTCAGTTGCCTCGGTGCCAGGAGCCGCGGTATCTCTTTCGAACAACCCGCACCCCTGGCAGATACTCCATAGGTTAAGGTAATTGAATAAAGGTAAACAAAAAAAACACGTGACTCATAAAATATGCGAAACCTTTTTTTCCAAATGTTATTTTAAAGTCATAAAATAATAGGCTTTTTCTGAATCTGAATCAGAATCTGATGAACTATCTGTCACATTATTAATAAATTGTTGTATGAAGCTATCATCAATTATTTTACTAGCTAATAACACAATTTAACAAAATCGAAACGCACTCGCAAAATCGTAAATGTCGATTGTTGAGAGCGCTTTCAAAGGCGTCTGATTAACCGATTAAAAGTAATACCTGCCACTTCAATTGCAATCATACTACATCACAGTCTCTTGTACTTTTCAATTTAGCAATTCGTTGTATTTTCTAAAAGGTTTAGGGAACCTATCTATTTGGGCTCTTTAGAATAGGCAGATTACAAAATATTAGGTATATTATATTATTATATGAATCTAACTAAAAAATTGTGCTCAAGTAGTTACATCTAGGAAGAGTAGCTAAATATTTTAATAATAGTGTTCTTAGCAATCTCTCAACAGCAAGTTTTGATATCATAGATAATTTGTAGTCAATGAAAAATCATTGACTTATGATCAGGCCTTCCATAATTATGTAAGAAACTATTCTAAGATAATCAAAAGAGACTGCGCTCAAGCTAAATCTAAATTAAGTAACAAAATTAGTATTTTTAAAAATAAAATAAAAGCTGTGTGGCAGGTAATTAACAAAGAAACTGGAAACACAAAACAACGAGATCATAATGAGTTACCTCTAAATATTGATAATGAAACCATTTCCTGATAAGCTAAAAGTTGCAGAGAATCTTGAAAATTTCTGTAACAACATCCTAATAGAGATTACGAAATCTCTCCCCTCATCGTCTGTATTAGCTGAATCTGTTCTTAAAGAAAACTTCAGTAAGGATTTAAAAGTCTTAACATAAAAAAAACACTGAAGACTTATAGGGGATTTCCGTTAAGGTGCTTGAAAATATCATTGACACAATTGCTCCTGTCCTAACAGGCATATTTAATCAATTTTCAGACAGCGGTACGTTTCCTGACTTAAAACATAGTAAAGTAGTACCAGTTTTCAAATCGGGTAGTAAGAGTGATCATTCTAATTATATACCTATATCTGGTCTAGCATCGGGATTTTACATAGTCGACAGTTTGGTTTCACGAAAGGTAGGTCGACGACTGACGCGGGAGTAAAACTCATCAGTCACATTTTGGAATCCTGGGAGAGTTCCCAGGATGCGATTGGCATTTTCTGTGACCTCTCAAAAGCGTTTGACTGCGTTGACCACAATACACTGATCTGTAAATTACACCACTACGGAATTCGTGGACAAGCTGCTGATCTTGTACTATCCTATTTATCAAACAGGCAGCAAAAAGTAAACGTAAACGGGGCGACATCCTTGGGGTCTCTAGATAAGATGGGCGTGCCTCAAGGTTCAATTCTTGGCCCTTTTTTATTTCTAGTTTATATTAATGACCTTCTCTATCTAATGGCTAACTTCTCGGATATAATTTTATTCGCTGATGACACTTCTCTTATTTTTAGAATAGATAGAAAGATACGGATGTCCTACATCTCAACGAAAGCCTAGCTGTTCTTTCGAAATGGTTTGCTGGTAATAATCTTTTACTCAATGCGAACAAAACTAAATGTCTTAAGTTCTCATTACCAAATGTACCCCACGTAGGTCTAAATTTAAAACTTGATGGCAAGAAACTAGATGTTATTTCGGAAACTGTATTTTTGAAAATTACTTTAGATTCAAAATTGCAATGGGGTGCCCACATTAGAGCTCTTTCAAGCAGATTAAGCTCAGTTGCTTACGCAGTAAGAAAAATAAGGCAGTTGACTGATGTAGCCACGGTTAGTATACTTTGCTTATTTTCACAGTATTATGTCTTATGGCGTTCTGCTGTGAGGATCAGCAGCGGACGTAGATTCAATTTTTATTTTACAAAAGAGGGCAATCCGCGCAATCTATAAAATAGGGCCTCGCGAGTCTCTTAGAAAAAAATTCAACAAAATTGATATACTAACTCTGCCTTCTCTTTATATCCTAGAATATATCAGAAAATATCTTGTATGTTCGCAAAAACATAGGTCTTTTCAAAAAAGATGCGATTTCCACAATCTAAATACACGTAGTAAAGATGAAATTGTGTTTTCCAAATTTAGATTAACTAAAACTAGCAAGTCATTTCTAATATACAGTATCCGCTTCTAAATCAAGTTACCAAAGTCGGTTACAGAACTTAGCGATGGAAAGTTTAAAACTCACATCAAACGTGTCCTTATCAAAAAAGCATATTATAAGATAAAAGACTACGTTGAAGACAGGGAAGTTTGGCATTAATTCCTTCTGCACATGTGGCTTCCCTGGTACCTCATTAACAGCAAAACTATGTGTAAGTCTATTAACTGCTCCCAAATTACAATGTCTGACATATTCTCGTCATTATTTGACATTAAACATCAATTTCGACTATTTAGTATTAGTCATTGTCATGGAAAACATGTCACTTGGTTCAAATAGGTTCATTTTATATAGGTAGATTCTTTTACATATTGTGAATGAGAGAACGTTGTAGGCCTTACAGACTAGATTTGTAGACGATTTTCTATTCTGTATTTTCATTCCTCTAAATACCTGGTACTATTGACAGGCCTGCACTGTCCTCCCATATATACCTGTAATTTGAAAACATTGTAAAAGCCAATTATTTTTAAAAGAGTAACCGTGGAGTTTATTGCCAGCTCTTCTCCATAGGAAGCGACAAATTGGAACTGCACCTAGCTTCTGACGGTTCATAAGTTCCCATGCAGGTGTGAAATAAAATATTTTGATTTTGACATGTTTCATCAAAATCGGTTCTGCCGTTTGAAAATTATGACCTCTTTTCTGGTTGATGAAGGGATTTGAGCATCTTCCACGGGCCTGATCAAGTCGAAATTTGGTATTCTATTACTTCAATTATATTTAGACGAACAAAGTAACCTTGAACTGATGCTAGAGCAACACCTGGAATGTCCAGGGTCACTCACCAATAAACAGCAGAAGTAGGTGTCGTGTTTGGCCTCATTGAAATGGTCTCAATGAATAGGTTATGGATAAATGGTGATCAGGACGAGGAATGAGGATAAATTAGTAACAAACTTCACGGTGGGAAACATACGCAACGCTGCGCAGATTTAAAAGCAGGAAATAAAAGCTAAATTAAAAAAATAAAAATCCCCCGACCCATACAAAAACTCTAAAAAGTAAAAAAAAACATATAAATTATTGGCCTTTTAATAATAATAATATAATGGGGCCCGGGTACTCATCGGCAAACTATACTGCTTCAGGGAGGGCAATACACGACCACGAGTGATGCGCTTTGTGAGACGGGCTTTCTCGGGGACTGGAATTAGTCCTTCAGAATACATGTCCCGTGTCACAGAGCGCATCGACTTCCTGAAGCAGAAAGTCTGTGCATGGGCGAGCCGTATTCGGCGGTGTAAACGGCGGGTTGACCGGTACACGCAGAATCGCATGTTCCAGAGCGATGAGAGGTGGGTGTATAGAGCCTGGGAGCGACCCGAACAAAATGTGACGGACGTGTGCCGCCCGGATGATGCCACCACGAATGCATTCTGGCGCAGCCTCTGGTCGGTGCCCGTCTGTCACGCTGAGGCTGGTTGGATGCAGGATGTCGAACGAGTGTGTGAAACTATACCAGAAATGGAACCGATTTTAATTACGCCATTAGATGTAGCCAGAGCAGTCCGTCCGTTACCCAATTGGAAATCACCGGGACCGGACGGACTGCATAACTTTTGGTTAGAATGGCTAAGTAGTTCACACACTCGCCTGGCGTCTCAACTCCAGTCATCCTTAGAGTCTGGGTCGCTACCGCAGTTCTTAACAACAGGCGTAACCCACCTGCTCCACAAGTCAGGTAGTCCCGCGGAACCCAAGAATTATAGACCGATCACATGTTTGTCGACGGTTTATAAACTTCTTACATCCATTTTGAGAACGAAAATTAATACGCACATTGAGTATAACTCGATTATGTCTCCCTCTCAAAATGGGTGTAGGAACGGGTCTCGCGGGACTAAGGAGCTACTCCTCATTGACATGGCCATAAGCCAACAGGTTCGACGATCCCGCAAGGATCTGTCGACATGCTGGATAGATTATAAGAAGGCCTACGACTCGGTGCCACATACATGGCTCATGAAGGTGCTGGAGTTGTACAAGATTGATGCAACTCTACGCACCTTCCTTGAGTCGTGTATGGGGCAATGGAGGACAGTTCTTCGCTATCCGGGATGTCCACAGATCCAGGGGAATGATGAACCTATATGGATCAAACGGGGAATATTTCAGGGCGACAGCTTGAGTCCACTTTGGTTCTGCTTAGCCCTGAATCCTCTAAGCACACTGCTAAGGGATTCAGGTCTAGGCTATCGGCTGAGAAGAGGTGGTGAGGTTATATCTCACCTCCTATACATGGATGACCTTAAACTCTTTGCCCCCAACAAGTTACAACTGATGGAGCTACTGAAGGTAACTGAAACTTTTAGTAGCGCCATCAGGATGGAATTTGGTGTGGACAAATGTGCAGTCATGCATGTAAAGCGAGGTGAGATTATGGAGTCCGAGGGAACTCAACTTTCGGATTCCATACAGCTCAGATCCCTCTCCTCATCCGAAAGCTATAAGTATTTGGGTATGTCGGAAGCGTTAGGCATCAACGCTGCTGACATGAAACAATCGTTGAAGGAGCGTTTCTTTGGCCGCCTGAAGAAGGTATTAATTAGTCTTCTTTCAGGCGGAAACAAGGTGCGCGCCTTCAACGGTTGGGTCATGCCGGTTTTGATGTACTCTTTCGGCATACTCAAATGGACTCAGACTGAACTGGAAGCCCTGGATCGACGGGTCCGTACACTGCTGACTGCAAACCGGATGCATCACCCACGATCATCGGTGATGAGGCTGTACATCCCGCGGAAGTGCGGGGGTCGAGGCTTTTTAAATACGAAGACTCTCCACAACCGCGAGGTGTGCAGTCTCAGGGAATATTTTTTAAAAGCCGAAATGGGTATGCACCGTGATGTAGTCGCAGTGGACAAGGGGCTCACCCCGTTGTCCATGGCTAAAGAGAACTGGCGCAAACTTGTAATACTAACTATCGATGACCGCAAGGAAGTATGGCGAAACAAGGAGCTTCACGGGCGCTTCTATCGGGCTCTTCATGAGCCCGGTGTAGATTTCATAGCGTCCGTATCCTGGCTACGTTTCGGTGATCTTTTCGGGGAAACTGAAGGTTTCGTCTGTGCAATTATGGACGAAGTTATCTTGACGAATAACTTCCGGAGACATATTATGAAAGACGGGACGGTTGACGTGTGTCGGGCATGTCACCGTCCGGGTGAGTCTATCAGACATATTATCTCTGGTTGTTCTCGTCTGGCTAATGGCGAATACTTGCACAGGCATAACCAAGTAGCCAGGATTATTCACCAGCAACTTGCTTTGCAATATAAACTTGTGGATTCTGAGGTACCGTATTACAAGTATGTGCCCGACCCAGTTCTCGAAAATGACCATGTCACGTTGTACTGGGACCGGTCTATCATTACTGACAGGACTATTGTAGCCAATAAGCCTGATATAGTGGTGATAGACCGGTTAGCGCGCCGCGCAATGATAATCGATGTTACCATTCCACATGACGGGAACCTCGTGAAAGCTGAGAAAGAGAAACAGATTAAATATCTCGACTTAGCACACGAGGTTGTTGACATGTGGAATGTGGACTCGGCTGTCATTGTGCCGATTGTCGTATCAGCCAATGGACTGATGGCTGAAAGCCTCGATCAACATCTCTCGAGGCTCTCGTTAGGCGGTTGGGTCAAAGGCCTGATTCAGAAGGCAGTACTCCTCGATACGGCTCGCATCGTGAGGAGGTTCCTGTCTCTGGAGCCCTAACCACCGGTAGCTTGGACCCTGCTCCCGATACCGGTGGACGACTATTTTTTATATTTTTAAATGTTTTTTGTTAGGTTATTTTATAAAAATATTTAAAAATATATTATAATATGTAATTAATTAAATAAACGAAATAATATTAATCTTGACTTGGCTCACGAGGTTGTCGACATGTGGGATGTGGACTCAGCGATCATTGTACCGATAGTTGTTACAGCCAATGGCTTGATAGCCAAGAGCCTCGACCAACATCTGAGGAGGCTCTCGTTGGGCAGCTGGGTCAAGGGCTTGATTCAGAAAGCGGTACTCCTGGACACGGCTCGCATTGTTAGGAGGTTCCTCCTCTGGAGCCCTGACCGCCGGTAGCTTGGACCTTGTTCCCGATACCGGTGGGCTACAATTTTTTTTATTTTTAAATGTTTTTATATTTGTATACTAATATTTAAAAATATAATTTATATGTATATTTAATTGAATAAAGGAGAGAATAATATTAATGTTTCGATTCGTAAATATTTCGATTTGTAATATTTCGATCAAGTGTCAAGTCGGGGGACGGTCAATGAAAATGCTAGTTTTTGTTTGGGTCGGGGGTTTTTTTAATTTTTTATTTAACTTTATTAAATAAGTCTTATTTCCGTTCGCAAGGTTTAACAAAATGGGTCCTCGATTCAGATGCATATGGGGTTGCGTATTGCGTACCTACAGCGTCGTAACTAGGTTGGGGCAGGCAGGGCAAGAGCCCTAGGCGCCTATCGAAGTGGGGCGCAAAAAGTCGCCAATTATTTAATAAAAATAAAAAAAATCATAAATAAACGATTTCATACTGTTACCTATATCTAATAAATCTGAAGAACTAGAATATATTGAGCCGTACGAGGATAAAGGCGTATTTCTAAATCTGCCTATTTCTATGCAAACTCTTAAAATTGTAGGCAAGCAATATTTTTGCAAGTTGAAATTAAGGGCCTACGTCCCGTTTGGTAGCGTAACACGGTCACTTTATGAACATTTAACGGCTTGTCTTGAAGATTTGAAAAATTTATGATTTTGCTATAGATTCATATAGATCATTTTGCCGGAAGTAGTTTTTTTGTATGGTTAATACTTTTGCTGTAAAAAAATATTTTCCAACACGCAATATTTTGGCTTCTATTCCATACTCCTACTAAACGGCTTCGTTATTTGGAAAAAAAAAATACACTGAAAAATAGATATTTAGAGGTACCACAGAATTGCCGAAGCACAATTGTAAATTAATCAAAGGAATATCTCCATTTTGAGATAAAGGCTCAGAGGTGCCCTGCGCGGGCGTGGGGGGCAGTCGTGCTTTTGCATACAAACGGGAGATGAGGATACTATGGGCCTTAATAACTTCGTTATTGAAGGCTTTAATTGGTCAAGAAAGGTTATGCGACCTAGCTTTGCTCACTCATGCCTCTGCGTACCTATCTATATACCCAGATGTGCGAATATAAACAAATTAACTACCGAGCACGACTGCGTCCGCGTGTAATTTCTTGTTCCCTCATTCCACCACATTGCGTTGCATCGCCCGTATTTCTTCGTTTACGCTTAGCGTTCTTATTTTTTTCTTTTTACTCTGCTCCATACATAGCGGGATGTCAAATAACCTATAATCTTCCACAATAATTGGGCTATCAGATCCAAAAACATCTTTTCTGGTCCTTCTGGTACCGTAGTTCCAGAGATCAGCACATTCAAACAAACTCTTCAATTTTATTATTTAATACCTAACTGATTGTATTTTGTTTCAAGATCACCTGTGCTGTGCCCATTTCAACTGAGATAAATTGTTAAAACGCAACTTTATACATTAAGGAAGGTAATTGCTTTTTATTAAATATAAGAATTGTTATGCAGCTCTAGCTTTGTGCTCATTTATTTAATGCTGTATATATTCACATAGTAAGATATAAAACAGAAGATGTGTAGAGTGGTAGAGTTGTACATTTAAATAGGTATAATAAATACATATTATAAAACAAATAAGAAATAGACTTAAAAATACATTTACTAAGTTAAAGTATTATCTTTACACTAATGAATTTTAAGTCGCCAATGCAGTTTTGGTCTTATTCTGAATCGGTAGGAATAATTTGAATTCTGCTGGAAGTTCATCTTCTGAATAAAGTCTGTCAGAGAAGTATACCCTTCTGATTCTGCAGTTTGCATGTATTTGGACCCTGAGAGTTTCTACATAATTAGTTCCATAAGCTCTTCGAGTAAAATCAGCCAGATTGAACTGGATTTGATTCCAACCTTCATCAAGACGCATGGGCATCGTACAAATAAAAGGCTTCACTCGAGTCGTAGACTGATAATTGCTGGCTCTGAATCTTCTTCGTACATTCTTATCATCCAACACCTGTAATCACAAGAGTTTGAGGTTAGAATAAGTTTTATAACCTATATAACTTTGATAAGATTATCTTCTGAATGACAAGTGACTGTATTATGTTAGGCTCACCTGAACTTCGAATGTGAAGTACTTCTTCAGATTCTTTATTATCATAACCAGAAAGGGAAGCTTTATACCGAGCGTCTTTTTGGGATCAGCGGGACAAGTAATGTACGTCGTGCTGACATTGGTGCCAACTATTTCTAGCACTAGGCTTTGTATATCGTTGTCCGTAATTCTTTTTATGTGCCCATTTCGCACTTTTTTGTCCCAAATTTGCAAAGGTTTGCTGCCTATACTGTAAAGAATGGAAAGGAAACCGGACTGAAATGTGTTCTTAAACATTTCGCTCGAGCTTGCCGCTACACACAGTGTACTCTTACATTTATCACACGATTAACAACAACGGTTTGATCAATAATTATCCCACATTCGCGGTTGCATTGCAATTTGACACTTTGACAGTAAACACAGAAATTTTGAAAATGGCCATTGATTGGTCATGCGTTTGTTATCAACACGATTACCATAGCAACGATACGTAAAATTTGGTTCCATTAAACGCAGTACCTATCTAACACAATATCGTTTCTTATAATATATTTAGTTTCAAAACCAAACATTTTACTTCCTTACTTAGAAGTCCAAGGAACATAATAGTTAAAAATGTGTGAAACTAGTTTTGAAATGAGCTAATGCGTGATGTATATATTTTTATTTATATATAAATAAAAAATTATGAACTTCAAGCAATGGCAAGCAAGCAAGCTCATTGGAATAAAACTTAAAATGGAGTGTTTTAATGAAATTGACAGCTCTGAATATTTTATCTGTGCTTGTCGCAGTAAAAAAAACTCAAGCGGTGCATGTGCAGTACTTGCGTATTTATTTCTGTATAAAAATATATAATTTACGGCAATATATTTTACCATTTTATAGAAAATGTACCAAGATAATATTGCTGAGTGTTGATACAAGTGTTTCAGTTGTTGATATCAGTAAGTGTTATAGCAAAAATGACGGAAATGTCGTCGAAGAGGTAAGATTACTTTGCTACAAATGCTTGCTTCATCTTTTTATTGAAACTGTTTTCTGTATTTACCGGATAAAGTTGCTACAAATTATATAACAGTTACCGCGGTGCCGCGTTTACTGTCCCTACGCCACTATTAAGATCTTGAGCACTTTTGAACATTATTACAATTATTATCAAAATAATAATTTAAACATCTTTTATATCAGCTTCGTTAATAACGAGTCTCTCGTTAAATAGTATTAAAAGTGCTATGAGCAAATAAAGTTAGTTTTCGTGTGTATCGTGCCAAAACCATAGAAACTTGTTTACCTACTGACTTCTGTCATTATTTTAAAATGTGAACTATTTTCGTGCCTTCCTATTTTTAGACCAAACTACCAAAGACAATAACTATCAGTAGAAGAGAATAATAATCACTTTCAGGATTTTAATTTATCATTAAATAGCAACAGCCTTGAAACAAACTATTTGAAATACTCACTTAAAACATAGTGGTCCTTCCTACAATAAGGTTGGGTCTGTAGTTTTAGCTTTTCAAAATTATGTTTACAACTAAATGCTGGACAAGTTTATTGACTCTCAAAAACTTTCAAAGATAAGACTGAATCATACTTGCTGGTTGGTTTATTTGCACATCTGCTAATCATTGGATCCTCCCAGACAGGTTCAACTTTTATTTTCTACATATCTACCTAAGTTATTAAGTTCTTCTGCTCTTGAAATTAAGTAATCAAACCTTAATCTCACAGCACATAATAAGATTGTGTAATTTTTTAACCAAACAAAACAAAACTATACAAGTAAAGTTTACAAAATTTATATTAAATTACAATATTTTACTTAGCAAAAATTATAATCTGAGTGTCAACAACTATTGTGTCAAACTCATTGTTACCAAACAGAAAAGTCTTAAAAACTTTTTAGTAAGAAAAAGGTTGGCTTGCTTTCCTATAATGCAAAGTTAATGGCAGTTTTGTAAATCATTAATAATTCATCCATTGTTACTCAATTAATCTGCTTAGGTCTTGTCCAACTATGTTGGGGTCGGCTTCCAGTCTTACCAAATATGCATGGAAGACCTGCGCCCTCCATGTAAAATACTGGTCCAAGACAGGTAAACTGGGTAATACAATATCCCTTGGTAAGACTGGTTGTCACACGTTCAGGCTTCTGACTGTCCGTAAAGTCTGTCAAAGATCTATGAATGCCAGCCGGGACTAACATGCTTTCTGAGGCACAGAGGGTCTTGCTATGTAATGGATGGTCACCCATCCATACACCGACCGCGGCAAGCGTAGCGTAGCTTTTGATAGACCTGTGTAGCTGTTATTATTTAGCCATCATTTATTACCCAATGTAATTTAATAAGGCGTGAAGTAACTCTAGGAGTTACATTACTCGGTATCACTGGATAAGTTGAGCAATATCAATAGCAATGACATCATCATACTTTGAAATCATTCATATTCAGAGGAATTGTTCAATAATGGTGTAGTGGGCCATAGTGGGCCTTATTGGTTGGCTTGCAATGATATTGAATAGGTAATTTCTTTGATGGGTTGTGTACTTTTAAATATCTAAACAGTATTTAGCCAACACCCATAATTCTGCTGGACTGGTGTAACTGGGCTTGTAGATTATTTTCTAAAATGACAAATTTGATCCATTGAAGTTTATCTATGTTGGTATACCATGTTCTTAGGGAACTTAAAGTATAATATATTGAACATAATTTCCTATGAATTACACAACATTTACATGTCCATAAATGTATTCAAATTGACAGCCAAACCATGAGACATTATCCTCATTTTATTTATCCTCAATTTCAATCTGACAGAAACTAAATAAATGGTTACCTATTTAAACATTGTGAATCGGTTAAGTACCGCTGGCCCAGTTAAGGGGCTATTACAATAGAAAATTAATTGAGTCTCATTAGCTGGTAGTTGACAGGTTAATGTACAATTGTACAGTAGGGAAAAGGACAAGGGCCATGGGTTTTATCTACGCATACCGACACACGCACTTCCGTCGATACGGACGCATGGCAAAGTCCTTCATATGACCGTCGCCGCGTATAATAAAGGGACAGGCAAAATTATAGCGTCGTACATTTACAGTTAGGTGAAGACGGTGCTAATGATAAAGCGTGAGTAAGTGTTGCCTTTCCGGATACTTAATACCAAGCTGCTACTGTATTTTTAGGACAGAAAGTCGCGATATTTCTTACCTTGAGAAAGACTACACATTTGGCAGGTTATTTAGGCAAACACACCTTTATGCCAATATCTTTATAAAATACATAAGAGGTATGACTCCTCGCCGTGTCCCTCGCTCTTGGCCGGTTTTTAACATTCCCGATTGTTTCGCAAGTGGCGGAATGCGCGCGAGATGCTATAAAACGAGAGGACACAATCACGCCGATTAGACTTCGTCGCCGACATTCTATTAACTGAAAATGTCCTTGTGCTACAGTATTTCCATGTATTTATTTCTTTATAGAAACTCCGCCTAAGAAAATGCAAGATCGAAATTCCTAAGCAAAGAATTTAGCGAAGTTAAATTAAAAAGCCAAGCGAAGGCCCCATTAATGCAAATGCATCATACGCAAGTTATGCGAGTACCGGTTAATTAGTTACTTTCTCTGCGTATACTCGAGACCAGTTTTTGCAATAACAATAAATACGAGGTTTTATACGCGAGTCGTTTGTTTTTCTTTTATTTGGCCCAATGAATGAGTCGGAAAGGCATCGCTTCGATTTTGCTCGGTACGAGGTCGCTCAACCCACCGCCTGCCAGGACTATTCTGCTGTATTTAATACTCATTTAGAGTATGCGGACCCCATTGTAGGTGCACATTTGTAGTTAACGTTTGTTGTTAATTTGTCTGCTTACTTGTATTTTATTTAATGAATCGGTGCAGACAGGCATGGGGAGCTTGCAACAGTTCTTTTTTATGGTTTTATCAAAGAGTAAATACAAAACAAGATCAAGTTAATGCAGAATCAAATGCGTATGTACAGTCGGTACATAGATATGCCCATGCACCAAGAGACTTTAACTTTAAATTCTAGCTGTATTGCGAGACCAGAATCACGACGAAAACTTTTGATCAAGTTAACAAATTGAAACGGTCGGAAATCAGGCAAACGAGTAGTAATTGAAATAATCATATTACACGCTGCCGTGAGCTTTGCAAATCAGTTTATGAACAGTTAGGATTTTCTCTGGCTGTATGACTGTATGTCATGTACTTAATACAGTTTTTTTTAATGTTGCAGAATAACGCTTGAGAATTTCCGAACCGACTTCAAAAAGAAAGAGGTTATCAATTCGACTTTTTTTATGTAGGTATGTTCGAGCACAAGTCCATCATATTCTATAGACGGATTTGCAAAATTCTTTTTTTGTTCAAAAGGGGTTTATTCCGTAATGGTCCTATTCTAATTTCATATAGATCTGATGATGCGTTTTGGAGACGGACAACGGAACTCTTAAAACAATATTACAGCAAATCAACCGCGATTGCTGCTATCGCATAAATATGCATTGTTTTGACCAAGGGTGATGATATTTCCAATTGGCGTGGGGTAGGTATTATAACTAAAAAGTGTAAAACAAAAACTTAAAAAAAAACAACTGACTTCCGGGAAAACACTACAAAGTGAAAAATAACTTTAAATACTTATCCAAAGTCACCGACTTCCGAAATTAAAGTTATTTTTCACTTTGTAGTGTTTTCCCGGTAGTCGGTTGTTTTTTTTTAAAGATTTTTAATATAAAAATTCTCTCAACATAGCAAGAAGTTAGGTTATTCGCCACTGGCAGACTACAAACCGCTGTGTATTTTTTCCGCTCCGATTTGCAGAAACAATATTTTCTCTTTACACCAGAAATAACCAAATCGTTTATGTTTTATTTCCAATGCCAAGGTGGCAATCTGCTAAGGCAAACAGCCAATCAGCTGATAAATTCATAATCACAAATTAGTATAGGGCGATAAAGAGTCCCTTATCGTAAGCGCGAGTCATGCAGTTTTCCATCACCTTTATGACGAAGTGTCGGGAATTTCACACTCCATATCGACTGAGGACAATTTAAAACGTCCCTTGCTTGTTTCATGCCCTATTACGCACAGGTATTCTGCATTATTAATGACGATGCGTATTGTTTATTGGGCAGGGCGGTCAAATACAGTGAGTCAGCGACAATCGGTGTCTCCATAGCCTAGATTACTGGCCATTGTTACGTGAGCTGATTCAATTTGTCATTAAACCAGTGTTTTTGGGACAAATGTTCAAAATCAGATGGATTCAATTTTTCGAATCAAATCTTGTGCATAGCTGCATGAAGATCGATTCCTGCTTTAAAATTTTTGTCATAACAAATTTTAGTATTCAAAAACGAATTGCTCTGAAATAGAATACATAAAACCCACACAACTTAATTTTCGGAATGTAATGAAAATAAAAATATCCACCAAATCAAAATAAAAGTGGAACGAAACGTAACGCACCTTGTTCTAAACTAAAAAGTTGTGATAAACAACTGATAATTACAAATAACACGACTTGAAAAATAAGGTTAATAATACCCGCATACGATGTCCATTAAATTGGAACATTAGCAGAAATTAATGCTCCAGGGAAACTATGAACGTACTCCTTACTGCTGGAGAGTATTGGCGACTGGATAGTACAACTTTTCATCACAAATTATTGTTATAACAACTTAAATCTTAAAGTTCATCATCCATAAAGCGAAGAAGTATATATTTCAGCAATAATACTTATCTATTTTCAGCCGTGCTGAACACTGAACCATTCATCAAATGCATTATACGTTTATTTTACTGGTTCGCTTGCAAAACTGGTTCACGTGCGAATAGTTGGCGGATCGCGTGGGGGTATATCGAAAAGCGGGATTATGAACGTCTTTATTTGTTCAGTTTCTGGGTCGTCGATCTTGGCTGACCTGTCTCGTTCCAACGAGAAAGTGAGGGCTCTTTTTACATGGCGTTTCATGTCTTTGCGACTAAGTATTCAATTGATAGCATGGCCACACATACACGCAATTTCAATAAAACTTGAACCATCTGATTCTGATCAATGCAATAAAATATCACGTTTATGCGATACTCGTAATTGTATTACAAGTATCGCATAAACGTGATGGCAATTAAATCAATAAAAACTCATGGCTACTCCACGATTGTGTGTAATAGGCTCTGTATCGGCAGACAGTCTGTCTTCGCCAAGTTCATTGCACGATGAATTACGGACGCAAAAATATCACAAACGGAAGCTAAAATGTGTCAAACATAAACGGCATGCAGTGACATCTTGGAATAAATATAAACTCTTCATACGAACTCTGAAGATTCCAATTAGAGCATGAATATTATTTTTGATCACCTTTCAGAAGTTTGACTTCCTTGTTCACTCAAAAGATGCGTTTGGTTTTGGGATCCCATTATTATATCATCATATTAACGTCTTTTAAATAGTTGGGATGCTGCAACTAGTCACTGACGTTGATGTCAAGACAGGAAGTAATAGATGAAATATCAAAAAAGGACCAACCAAATCTGAGATCTTTGTAAACATACAGTCCATAATAAACAAACAAACGTGGGATCCTATTATCATATAAACTAGAGCAAAGGAGGAAGACGGATGAGAGAATTACAGTAACAATAACAACATACAGTAATTCTGACTAATGAACGTTAACTGTATACCAATAAAAAGGTCACAGTGTCGATGTAACGAGCAGGATCTGCGTATTATTTATAGACAGACCAACACGCGGTTTTATTTATCTAGAGCCGCCCACCCGGCCGACTCGGGCACATCGGGCCCGCCGACCAAACGTGACATACACCGCCGTCTTAAAAATCTTTATGTTGCGATGTGATTTATGTGTTTTCGTTATTTTATCGAAGACAACATTATTTCAAGAACATTCCATGCTCCTATTTGGCATTTTCTTGTTATTCGAATGAGTCACTGTTGCAGGCATGTGAAATAATCTGAGAATGGCCCAATTCACATTAGCAAGTCTTTTGGCCAGTTCATTAACTCGATTGTAACAAACTGCTAATGAAACGCTTGATAATAGGTATGCAGTGAACAAACAAAGCAGTGTAGGTGAAGTAGCCTGAATTTTTCACCTTTGTGAAAAGTTTTTGTTCGACAGCTAACTGTAGTGTTGCCGCTTGAATTCCTGTTAAATCCAGATTACTGACTAAGTTCTGTCTGACCGCCCGGAACAAGATCAGTTGAACTTGGAACGTTAGGATGTTGTCGACCATCAAAAGCAGTCACGTAAAAGCTGTCGCAGTGGACAGACGCGCTGTCGCCCGCCTCCTTGCCGGTTTTAGCCTTGAAAGGATATGTATATGTTTATTTTGGGACTAAAGTCTTGTTGATCACTTTTGGATGATTGCCGTGGACTGGGCTGGTTACGTAAATTGTGGGAAGTGCGTGTGTACTTGGCTCGGCATTCACTGATGAAAGCTCAAGTTTAATGGACTAAAGTTTTAGATGCTCCCGATGTTTCGAGTCTAAACAGCGATCAGTTTCAAAAGATAACTCTATCTAGTGTACACCACATGTGCCGTAACCCCGTTTTATAGATAGAAACGTGGTGACTGTTTACACGATAAACAAAGTTTCGGTCGCGGTGTTTGTGTATCGATGTTTTTTACTAAAGGAGTGGTGTCTACCCCAGGATCCGGTGAAAACAGTCACATTACAAATACATTAAAATTTATGGATATTAGCTGCGTTGTTTATCAAGTATAATAGCACATAAAAGTGAATTGAAAGAGACATCAAGGCACATCCAGAAATGCTTCGATTATGGTAAAGATGCAAGCCCCTAATGGATAGTGAGGGTAGACTGGTGTTTTGGAAGAGCGGTGTATGGGAGGGGGGAGCCCCTACTCTAAACTGCAACACCTGTAAGAAACGTCGCGCCGACAGAATGAGCGCCAACGAAACACAACGCCCGCAGGGGTGAGTATCGGAGTTACTCCAACTTAGGACACGAAAAACTAAGTTAATAATGTACTGTGAAACTTTTCACATTGCATTGAATGAATGCTATCTCAATATGTACGAATCGGTGATTGTGTACAAAACAAACCCGCTAGCACCAAACAGTCTGCACGATTCGCTCATGTCAAGCTTATTATTGGAATCAAAAATAAACATTGCAAGCATTCTACGTCCCCATACAATAACATTCCTTCACTTGGCTCCCGAGTTCGTACAGATTTAGTCAACTAAATGTGGGAGTAGATAGTTTCTAAGTTTTTTTGCTTAAAACTGCATTCATTGCTTCTAAGCTTAAGTTGTATACAGAGGACATTCTGTATATTCATGTATGTGGAGCTCTTCTATTGTTCACTACTTTCCGTAATGCTGTAACGAAGATGCTTTGACAGGTGTATTGATGAGTATATCTACATATTTGCCTTTGACGTCACTTACGAGTAGAAGACTTTCTGTTTCAGATAAAAGGAGATTTAACCTTCTAAGTTATTCTCCGAGAGAATTTGGGCAAACAATTTAATTAATTTTGAGAGTTTTGCTTCTTTAACAACGCTCTTCACAAAGAGCTACTGTATACCAGACTTTAATCTTGCAAAATTTCTCCGTGCTTAAAACCCAAATCTGCGAGATTACTCTGGCAATTAAAGTGCGTTACTCGAAATACCAAGTCTGCCCAGTGTTTGTACGTAAATAGATCGTTATTTTGAACAAATTCTCAGCATTGTGCGCTTATTTTCGCCTTGTTGCATATAAGGGAAAATAATATTTGCATGAATCACCGCTCCCTTGCAATAGGTCCGGGCTTCGGAACCTGTTTTCCTTAAGCGGACTGCAGGCGATTTTTAATATCGCACGTACGATACGGGTGTGTTGACTTATTATTGGCTTAATATTGTTAATTGAGAACAATGGAACAAAGACTGATCGTCGATTGATCTCCCTTTGTTGTGACATTGTAAGTGCGGTAAGATTTGACCTTCAATTCGTTAAATCAGCCAAGGTAGATATTTGGAATGATCAATGACTCTCATATAGTGATAGCCATTTAGAAAACATCCTTTGTTCAATGCATATGCAACTACGTAAATTCTCATTACTATTGGTTTGGAGGCCAATTTCATCTTTCACCTAGTTGTATCTCCTTTAGATCTGCTGACAGAAGAACACCTCGTAGTGACCTAAATGAACCTAAACATCATCAGTCTGCTTCTCAAAGAGTTGGTATATTGCAAGGTTTATTTCATAGAGCACTAATCGTTTTAGAACAGAAAGCGACCTTGCCCTCTCTTCCGTAAAAAGTGCAGAAACTTACTTCGCAGTGGTTTCTCGGTTTAGTGCCACTTCCTTTTTGTAACTCATAATACAAAAATATGCCAACTCAGTATGGCGTATTTTTGCATTTCAACGTCCAATGGGGGCGATTAAAGAAAACTGCGTGTCATTAAGGAAGCATAGTGTGTGTTCGATTATTATCGATTCCTTGTGGTTCGCTGTATTGATGTTTGATGTTAGCAGTTTTTATTGTAATAGTATGTGGACTTCATATTACGAATCAACAAATAAATGCATCTTAAATGGTTCTGGTCGCTCTCCTTTGCAAGACCGTCATGTTTTTCTCACAGACTGAAATTAAATGAAGACTGTTTTAGATTTTTCGTCTATCCAATCCCTCTGTTTGTACTAGCATTAATCCATTAAATACATCGTTATCAATCATAGCAATGACTTTATCTATATTAATTATTTGTACATTTGTATAAATATTGTGAATCTGACTTGAGTGATGTTTATAAAGGGTGTCCCAGAAGTCGACGACAAGCCGGAATCATAATAGTCACCAGAAAAATAAAAAATAAAAATCTTGTCATGTATTTTTTAAATTACAGTAAATTATAAAAAAATAAATGTATACCCTGTGATGGTTTTTTAGCTCCTTTAGCTACAAATCATTACTTTTTTTGTTTTTTTTTTGTGTAATCTTGAGTAGTGCTTTTTTATATTCTTCTGGTAACTACATATTATGATTTGTCCTATCACCCGATTCCGGCTTGACGTCGACTTCTGGGACAGCCTGTTTATGTACATGGTTTATTTAATGCAAATAGGGTTGCTGTGCTTCTTCCGAACAAATAAAATATTTCGGAACGAGAGCGTTGTTCCAAAATCGATTTGTTGATGGTTTAAACAGAGGCTCAAAAGAATATAATATGTGCTAGCAAAATACTAGATGACTTTTACTCGGGGACCGCTAAGTCATCGATTGCAGACCTACGATTCACGCTCAGATAGTTGTGATTGCGGTCAAACCTAAATCAATCACTAATATAATTTTGGAAATCTTTTAGACTTATGTAACGTCTCATGGAGGATATTTGGTAGAGTACCTACTTGAAAATGCTTGACATATTTGTTGGAAAATGCTAATACGAATCTATTTTAAAATAGTTAAGAATGAATATCGACTGATGATAGGAGGATACCTACACCTCCTTGAATTACTTTTCTTGCTATTCGATAGTGGCATTCGTGTACGCGCAGTCTGAATCTATTAGCGATCTCGTTTATTTTTATTGAAGTAGGACATTTACGCCAATATGGTGTCGTTGAAAACATATCCTTACATTTTTAGTGTCACATTTGGGAAATTAGCTTTGACAAAACTCAACGAATATTGGGTTTCACAGCTGCACAAGATATTGAGAACTAGATCATTGAAAGGCCCTTTTAGTTGTATTATAACAGGCTGAAGAAAAAGAGTGCCTGCTTTACTCATTGAGTTAATCCACCTCTCCTGATTCGTAACTATTGTAACGAGGTGGGTAAGTCTTCCTTGCTTGACCCTGAAGTTTCTCTTAAGGCTTAGCATTGCCAGCTCTAAGGTCCACAAAATCAATGAACGGTGCTCAAATTAGGCTCGTGTATATCTCTATGTTTTATTGGCACAGCTATACCTGCCGAGTTTCTGATTTGTAACCTCTATGCAAAATAGTCTTCCCGTACTAAGGAATAGTCTCGATTGTATTCATATATGGGGCAGGCGGATATAGTTAATCACGTGTTACTCATCGTAGTAAATGCTTGGCATACTTATTCATGTTACGTCGTGAGCACAGTCGTGAGTGCTTCCCGTGTTTATTGTCTTTCCAAGTCCTACATAAATTTAACTGGTATCTATTGTTAATTCGATAGCAGTGATGCTCCTTTCTAATTTATATTTACATAGTTTTTTTTAAAGGTTACATAGATTGTCAAAAACTTGAATATAAACCAAGCTGTGGACAAATTATCTCCGTGACGTCTTGCTTGATCCATATGCAATTGCACGTATTGCAAGTGTTGATGTGTACGCGTTTGCCGGACAGTCACTTGAAACTATTTGTGACGCCCCGGACAGAAATAAACCGTCATTACCTTTCACCTTTCGTCCAGAATCCAGAACTGCTGGCCGTTTCAACATTCTTACAGTGATGATTAGCCCTGTTTTAAATACATCTATTGAAGCAAATGAGCTGTATTTCAAAGAATCTGAAGATTACTAACTCGCCAGTCGTCGCAATCGCTTGATCGGGACGACTGGCGAGTTAGTAATCTGAACACACGTATTCACAGAAACTTTTCTGTGAATACGTGTGTTCAGGCTATGTGTTAAGACACACATTCACATTTTTGACACCGGTGATCCAAGTGTTGGCATCATTCTGCCGCGTCATGAAGCTGGCATGCCAGTCATAAATATTGCCTATAAATCATCACAGTGCATTGTAAATTGTAATTGACGTGTGTCGCGCTTCGTTTTTAATCACTAGTCCGCTTGTGTTTTTCGGGTTGTTAGGTAATGGAAATTAGTTCAATAGCTATTCTCGTTGTGTAACATTATAGTATTTTTTGATTGCCTGTCTCGTCAGAAGTTTTGATGAAAATAGGACCGTTTTCGGCGATTTTTGCCTTTATTTGTCTTATGTTCATCTTAGACTCCCCCTAATTTTTTAAAACACTGCCAATCAGAATAATTTTGGGCATATGGCTCATCCATGGCTTCATATTTTGGAACCATTCGTCTGCTCAACAATGTAGATAACGCAATGAAGGTTGTTGAATTGTCAAAATAAAAGCCATTTCTACTTCTAGTGTGTTACGCAAATACCCCTCCGAGACTTGTGAGTACACAAAGATATACTTAGGTTTTCAGTTTGTTCTAAATCTTCGCATAATCACCAGTATCAGCTCTTACTCACAGAATCAGCGGTGTTTCTCTCGCTGTATTTTCTGAAGGATCATTTATTAAACATGATTTCACATATGTAAATATATTTCCAGTAACATGTCCGCTTATTTAATCACGTTTCCGATATTACTCGAGGGAACTTTGATTTAAATTAAATGGAGTAGTTAAATGTTAATATACCTATTGGATTGTCAGTTTTCCGGTAGGTTCATGGCATTAAACAATTCCAATAATATATGGAAATCTCCTTAATAATAATAAATGGTGGAAGGTAACCAGTTACCATGTATTCAGTACATGCTTCTGGACCCTGGGGTGCAAGATTTCGTCGGTTATAAAAAATAATCAGCTGTTTCCTACAAAAGTGCAATACCTATGCGGTCAAAATGTACGGCAGCATCATTTACTGAGTGTCCCTGCCACCCTTTATAGAAATTCATTGACTGACCCAGTCAAATACTTGCACAATATCCGGACGGTATATTAAGATCCGTGGAATTGCCTAGAGCCCGCTGGGATGCGAAACTAAATTCTCAGGAAACCTATTCTTGGCAAGTATTACAGGGCAAAATAACTGAGACCGTCCATTGACCTTTAAATAATAAATATACAAGTTATTTCCACCTTTAGATTACTTTCCTTTTGTTCTTTACTTGCGTTAGGTATTCATATACCACGTGTCGAAGCGTTTCCTCTTATCTATCAACCGTAAATGCTGCTTTATTATTTTCGTTGTATTTATTGATCTCTGCTTTCAGTATAATGTTTGGTATTCATTTCCTTCCTTCCTTGTATTTATTCTGGTTTCTCTTCGTTCCATTTCAATGTGTCATGTCATGCTGTGTCTGTTATTTGAACGGGTTTGAGTTTACCTCCTTCCTTCTTCTATTCAGCCTTTCCATTCGTTTAACAACAGTTATTAAATCACGCCTCGAATTCTGTTCATCCTGATTTACTAATCTAAGAAATTAATGAAGAGCTGTAGGTTCCATCAACCTTTAGTTGATACCAGTCCATGATCAGAAAACATCGTGAAATGGCGATAGAAACAGGCCAGCACGAAAAATAACTCGTCTATTACTCTACGTAATAGTTTTAGGGACAACTGATCAACTGCGTGGGAGGGGGTCACACCCATATTTGATAAAAGTTCGTTAACACCGCGTCGATAGTTGGTGTACAATAGTTTTTATTTAATTATTAACATCTACTAGCCATGTTTATTGACAAGCGGGTAACTCAATAAAGATATGAGTAGGCAAACGGGCAATAATTTGTCGATTCTGTCTCTGATATTACTGAACTTTGACCTTAGATTGTCGAAGATGTTCTGTGGGTGGTGTTAATAATTACTTATTAGATTTGAATTGGCAGGCATTGTATTATATAAGTTGGGATATTTGAATTATTTCTTGGAACAGCTATGGCCATGGATATCAACTTTGCGGCTTCTAGATACTGTTCTTAGCAACGCAAACTTCATCGATTGAAACGTGAATGAGCTCATAAATACAAAATCGCACATAAATAAACATGAGTAAGATGTTGACGTGTGTATGTTTGTTTGTTACAGCGAGCTAAAGAAACTCTCAGAGGAGAGTTTAACGAGACAGCCGGAGGAGGTGTTCGACATCATCTGCAAGCTCGGCGAGGGGAGCTATGGCAGCGTTTATAAGGTGAGAATATCCTTCTTCTTCTTAGAGACCGATCATAATGTTCTCAACCATCCTTGAAGGAACTTACGAGACTAGCGAACTAAAATATTCGAGACAATCAGCCCCGGATTTACGCCTAGGCCTACAGGGCCCCGGCCTAAGGGCCTAGCCAGCCTAGGGGCCCCATAGGTACCACGATCAGGTTGCTTGCCTACCTGAAGGCAGGAGGACATAGCTGAATAGCAAATGCTGCAGGCCTGGCGCTTTAGGGGAGCCCCCGGGCTCATATCATGGTACCTATACCACCCGTAGGAAAGAATTAGAATCTGACCTCTGATCTCTCCGAGGCGGATACCAAAAGTTTTCAAACTCGCTTCGCTCGCTCCGGCATCATTATTTTTCTTATTTCTTCAGCTTTTCTGCATAACCATAGGTACAAAGCAACTCCTATTTTTTATTGACTCCTATACTTAACTTTCTTGCATAAGTCGACAAAGTAACACTTATTACTGTACTAGCTTCCGCCCGCGGCTTTGCCCGCGTGGAAGTTGGAAAAAATCCCGCGAGAACGTACTACCGAGATATAAAAGTATCCTATGTGTTAATCTAGGTTATAATCTATCTGTGTGCCAAATTTCATTCAAATCCGTTCAGCCGTTTTTGCGTGATTGAGTAACAAATATCTTCACAAACGTTCACATTTATAATATTAGTAGGATGAATAATAAAAAGAAACCTAATCTATCTGGGGTGCTAGAAAACCGTATAAAAATCCGTTTGGTATTTTTTGAATTTACCGCGTTCGGGCAGACAGACAGATATGGCAGGAGGACTTATAATATGTAGTGATAGTGAAGTCGTTTAAAATGAATATATTCAATGTTTTTTTTTTATTTCTTTTAATAATACTTTCTTAGATATTTTTTGCAAAATTTCCAAAATTGCTTTGGGGTTGTATAATTTCAGCTGCCTAGGAGCCCTGGGTCTCTTTAAGTCCAGACCTAGACACAATATGCAGTATTCTAATAGACTTGATATAGGTAATTCATCATCATTCTGTCCATTGTATTCTTCGAAAAGTAACAACTAACTTGACTGATTAAAAAGAACCATATTGGTTGACTACATAAGTCCATTTCAGTAGTCTCTCTAATGAGTGATGAGTTGAGAGGAGAGAACGATACTGTTTAACACCAGGAAGTCTCTGGTAAAGAACGATGTCCACGAACTTAATAAATAAAAGTTTCTCAGAGTAAGTCGGACCTTACTGAAACTTTACTAATTAGACACCCGTTTTCTTCCGGTTAAACTGTTTTAAGTTAACAAGAAGTAGGAGGGCAATTTAGTTCTATATTAGTAGCCCCTAGTAGCTGCCTACACAAAGATTTTAAGCACTAAGCAGTTAATATAAACTGTAGTATCACTTGCATGATCAATTGATGATCTATTACTAAGGAGTTATTAATTGGAAGCATGTCAAAGAAGCCAAAAACCTTACACATTCATGTAATGCAACAGTACCTGAAGCAACGAAAAAGAATCTAAGTTTAAAACATCAAAATTCTGAAGGAACTGCATAGATTCGGACAAGCGTACGTGTTTGTAAGGTTTTTCTTTTTGTTCTACTAGTATTTCTACCTATAGCAAGGATCTTCGAGAGCAATGTCAATAAATTCTAATCTGTTTCATCTTAGCGTCTTCCCAGGCTCTCAAGGTTGCCTTTATCTAATACAATTAGTGGAGCGCTCATTAGTAACCAGTAAGCAACTAGGGATACGCCGCAATCCACTCTGTTACAAGACTCCCTAAATTCTATTTGATTGTAAATGAACACTAAAGTTTCTGTAATATTATATCCTATTCACTGGTCCAATAGGCGGCTAGATTACAAATCAGGGTAGAACATGTCAGTTGGATCTCCCTAAGAATAATCTAGTTTACTCTTGCACCCGACTTAATGTTGATCTAGTCTTACCCTAGTTATGTATCTTACAAACCTACTTTTCATACGAAATGTCTTCGTTCCAGGCGTTACACAAAGAAAGCGGTCAAGTCCTGGCCATCAAGCAGGTCCCCGTCGACACCGACCTTCAAGAGATCATCAAGGAGATCTCTATCATGCAGCAGTGCGACAGCCCCTACGTGGTGAAGTACTACGGCAGTTACTTCAAGAACACAGACCTATGGGTGAGGCATTCAGAGGTCACAATATGTTTAGTAAGTGGATAACACGGACGCTCATCTTCTTGCTAATGGTTGTGAGAGTATATGTTGTAATGTGAGACTGTAGTAGTTAGGTTTTTTTGTAGATAGGTATATTAATTTGTCGTAGTTTAGCTTTTATTGTTTTATTTTATGTTAATCCCTTCAGAGCGATCCGGGGGGTTAGTATAACCGATCAGCTTTGTTATGGTATCGAGTTTAAAATGGAATGGTTTCGCCATAGAAGTCGTCAAAGGGATTTGCGCGCAGTGGGAGACTGGCGACAAAGTTTTTTGTTTTTTGCCAGTTATTCGAATCGTCACTTCTGCAGTTTACCAAACTGCATAACCAAATAGATGTAAAGATTTCTTAGGTCGGTTGTCTTCTCGTGGAATGAAAAGCGCCTGTATCTCTTTAAATAATTCGTAGAAGGAAACATATACCCTCTTATTTATAAACGTTGCTTAAAGTTAAGTAGTAATTAGCGACTGTTTAACAATGCATTTTTGACGTTTAAACATCTCTTAACTTTAAGCAACGTTTATAAATAAGAGGGACAATGTTTATTAAGGTTACCAGTTTATAGACTCCACAGCTGTGCAATTGTTTCACTGACATTCTTTCATGCGGAAAGATGACTAACGCTAACATAACTGTTCAAGATATTAGTCATCTCCAAGAAGTTAATCGAACGGACGATAACTCGTTTTATGAAACTCCAGGGGTATAACTATCTAGCAGTAAATGAAACGTATGTGCTAGCAGTCCGCAAGTAAATGCCAGTACTTAGGAAAACCAATTGACGTAAACTCTGTATTAAGTGACGCTGCTAATTGGGCAACAGACACGCGACAGATGGACATTTTAATTGGGAAACTTCAAGGTTAAGAAACGATCGATAAGTTATCCAGACATAGGTTTGGTCCCAAGTGGACCCAGACAAGTTTGTGTGATGTTGTAAAGAGGGTTTACTCTTGACCCACATTTTAAAATTGCACAGTTCGGCTTATTCGGGTCTGTTATTCTGTCCTATGAACCCAGACGTAGTTGGAAGGCGTAGGTAGAATTGGTTTTATTGTTGTCGTGTAAATCTAGGCAAAGTTAGCGCAGTGGTAAGATTTCTTCAATATTTTCGTGACGGCAGGTAAACGTCCAGTTTTAAATAGTGGTGAAATGATCGCTATTATTCACGATCATAATAGGTCTTTACCTATGAAATTGCCGTTTTGTATGAAAAACTTTAAACGAATTTTTTTTCATGTATTTTTTATTTGTATTAATCGAAGTAATCACCCATGCAATCAATGCATCTTTGCCATCGCAGTGGCAGTTTATTGATGCCCTTCTTAAAGAAATCAGCTGGACGGGAGGCAACAAATTCTTCAAAGGCATTTTGTACTGCCTCTCGGGTATTGAATTTTTTTCCCGCCAAGAAGTTATCCAAATTCTGGAAAAAGAAATCAGAAATCAGAAAGCTTTATTTGTAAACATAGGTCAAATTACAATAGTTTGCGAGATGTTACAGATAGGTAGATCCTCCATGTTTTGCCCAAAGGCGTACAAATATATTTAATTACACAAATACATTGTCGAATTTATATAAAAACAATATTAATAGGTACATGCATATCAATACAAATTGCAGAAAATAGAATAAATTTCATTACATGTCAAATAGAATAAAGTTACATGCCATAATAATGCTAATTAATGTCAAATAAAATTCTAAATCGTCAAAATAGGTGAGATTATGTAAAATTTTCTGAAGCAGTAACCATAGAATTGTCGTCCAAATATTCCTGTAGTGAGTAATAGCATTTAGTAAAAGTAGTAGTCTGTAGGCGCAAGGTCTGGTGAGTAGGGCGGATGACGGAGAGCTTCCAACCCCAGTTCTTGCAACTTGGAGACCGTCTGCTGTGCAGTATGAGGTCGCGCGTTGTCGTGCAGGAGCAGCGGAGACGAGCGATTGACCAATGCTGGTTGGAGATGTGCCAGCTTCTCCATCATTGTGTTCAGTTCTTCACAGTACACATCTGCAGTAATGCTCACCCCGTTTGGTAAGAAGCTGTGATGAATCACACCGGCGCTAGACCACCAAACAGTGACCATCACTTTTCTAGGGGTAAGTTTTCGTTTAGGGCATTGTTTAGGTGCTGAACCAGGATCCAACCAACTTGCTGAGCGCTTGCGGTTATCAAACAGAATCCATTTTTCATCGCAGGTAACAATGCGGTTCAAAATTCCTTCATTTGTGTGTCTGTTGAGCAGTGCAAGGCACGTCTCGACGCGTACTTCGCGCTGACGATCATTGAGTTCGTGGGGCACCCATTTGTCAAGCTTTTTTACCTTGCCAATTTGACGCAAATGGACCAATATTGTTTTGACGCTAACGTCGAAAGCTGCTGCTAATTCAGCCGTAGATTGTGTATCATCAGCTTCCACAATCGCCTTTAATTCGTCATTGTCGACCAAAGTCTTCGGACGACCGCGAGGTTCATTTTTCAGGTCGAAATTTCCAGAACGGAAGCGAGCAAACCAATAACAGGTGGTGCGTTGGTTTGTAGTGTTAGCTCCGTAAACGTCGTTGATGTTGCGTGCCGCTTGTGCCGCGTTGCTGCCACGACGGTACTCATATTCCATAATTACTCGAATTTTTAACGTATCCATGATGACGAAAAAGATTGAAATGCGATGAAAATGTAACACTAATCAATAAACAAATGACTACTTTTGGAAAAAAAAACCATGTTTTTAAAATAAAATTAATTTGAAATTAGAATTCTTACCCAAACAAAAATTATTTTGATTTGAAATGGCCAGTACTGCAAAACGGCAATTTCATAGGTAAAGACCTAATATTATCGTGTTTCATAAAAAAAATGGATCTGCGCCGGGAAAATTTTCGCGCTATGATTTTTTACGATTTCAAGTTTCGCCTGAAACCGGACGAATCGTACGATAAACTTCAAATGGCATTAATGGATGAAGGCCCTTCTAAGGTAACCGTGTATAGTTGGTATAACGAATTCAAGCGCGGTCGACTAACTTTGGTGGATGAAGAAAGAAGTAGTCACCCTTTGATGGCTGGTACGGAAGAAAACGTGCTAGCAGTGAAAAATGTAATCCATGACAATAGGCGAGTTACGTATCAAGAGATTCAGCACATATTACTGCAGGTTAGATCGGGAAGCCTTCACGAAATTCTACACGAGCATCTTCGCGTGAAAAGGATAGTTTCACGCTGGGTGCCGCACAACCTTACCGATGCTCAAAAAAAGCAGGCACGGGTGGAATGGTACCGTGATATGATAAACATATTTGAACCAGGCTCGTCTTGGCGTGTTTACGACATCAATAGGTGATGAGTCTTGGATATATCAATACGATCCAGAAACGAAGCGCCAGGCGACGGTTTGGGTGTTTCATAACGAATCAAGCCTACCAAAGTGAAGCGATCTAGAAGCGGGGGGAAAATTTTGATCGCGAGCTTTTTCAATTTGACTGGCTACTTGGTGTTAATTCTTTTACGGAACTAAAGAAGCATCAACGCTGAATGGTATACTACCAAAAGCATTTGGTAGTATAGTTTCTGCCAAGCATGGCAGAAATTCAAAACGAGGGACATCCTGGACAGCACGCCGGTTAAACTCCTGGGTCATCCTCCTTACAGCTCTGACCTAGCACCGTGTGACTTATTTTTATTCCCGAAAATAAAAAATGAGCTCAAATGGATACAATTTTCACTGCCGGAAATTGTGCTGTCAGCGTTGGAGCAGGCTGTAAACGAGGTGTCGGCGGCCGACTGGAAAAAGTGTTTCGAAAACTGGTTCAGGCGCATGAAACTTTGTATAGAAGCTAGTGGAGAGTACTTTGAAAAGATTTAACAAAAAAATATTTACATAAAGAACATTTATTTTTATTATCGCTAAACTTTCCGAGTGTCCCATGTATCATGTTTCTTATATTCATTAGTTATCGAATGAAGAAGGAAACAGTGTTTATTTCGGCACAGTGCCATGGGTATACAAGGGACACAAACGTCTCTGATGGCCCGCCAGCTAATTTAATTCAGCCTAATTTATTTAAAAGCTATCCTAGAAGTTGCTTCGGTCTATAAGTCAGTAAGTAAAAGTAATAACACAGAAATAATGGCTTAACAAAAAGATAAATGCGGATTCGGAAAAATCGTCTGCAAGTGCGGTTTTATGGCAATATCTTATATTAGGTCTTTACCTATGAAATTGCCGTTTTGCAGTACTGGCCATTTCAAATCAAAATAATTTTTGTTTGGGTAAGAATTCTAATTTAAAATTAATTTTATTTTAAAAACATGGATTTTTTTTTCCAAAAGTAGTCATTTGTTTATTGATTAGTGTTACATTTTCATCGCATTTCAATCTTTTTCGTCATCATGGATACGTTAAAAATTCGAGTAATTATGGAATATGAGTACCGTCGTGGCAGCAACGCGGCACAAGCGGCACGCAACATCAACGACGTTTACGGAGCTAACACTACAAACCAACGCACCACCTGTTATTGGTTTGCTCGCTTCCGTTCTGGAAATTTCGACCTGAAAAATGAACCTCGCGGTCGTCCGAAGACTTTGGTCGACAATGACGAATTAAAGGCGATTGTGGAAGCTGATGATACACAATCTACGGCTGAATTAGCAGCAGCTTTCGACGTTAGCGTCAAAACAATATTGGTCCATTTGCGTCAAATTGGCAAGGTAAAAAAGCTTGACAAATGGGTGCCCCACGAACTCAATGATCGTCAGCGCGAAGTACGCGTCGAGACGTGCCTTGCACTGCTCAACAGACACACAAATGAAGGAATTTTGAACCGCATTGTTACCTGCGATGAAAAATGGATTCTGTTTGATAACCGCAAGCGCTCAGCAAGTTGGTTGGATCCTGGTTCAGCACCTAAACAATACCCTAAACGAAAACTTACCCCTAGAAAAGTGATGGTCACTGTTTGGTGGTCTAGCGCCGGTGTGATTCATCACAGCTTCTTACCAAACGGGGTGAGCATTACTGCAGATGTGTACTGTGAAGAACTGAACACAATGATGGAGAAGCTGGCACATCTCCAACCAGCATTGGTCAATCGCTCGTCTCCGCTGCTCCTGCACGACAACGCGCGACCTCATACTGCACAGCAGACGGTCTCCAAGTTGCAAGAACTGGGGTTGGAAGCTCTCCGTCATCCGCCCTACTCACCAGACCTTGCGCCTACAGACTACTACTTTTTCCAGAATTTGGATAACTTCTTGGCGGGAAAAAAATTCAATACCCGAGAGGCAGTACAAAATGCCTTTGAAGAATTTGTTGCCTCCCGTCCAGCTGATTTCTTTAAGAAGGGCATCAATAAACTGCCACTGCGATGGCAAAGATGCATTGATTGCATGGGTGATTACTTCGATTAATACAAATAAAAAATACATGAAAAAAATTCGTTTAAATTTTTTCATACAAAACGGCAATTTCATAGGTAAAGACCTATTATAAACTAGCTCGCAAACAATGTGCAGGGACATTTTGAAATTGGAACGTACCTATTTTTACTATTACAGAAATAATCATATTTTCAAAATATATTATAACTGGCCAGCCTCTCATACATAAAAACTTTTTTCGCAAAACTTTCTGAGTGGCCTGGTATTCTAACTCAAGTAACTAATGCTGATCGACGGGTTCAACAGCCACTGGTAGTGTCCATCACGTTTGAGAAGTTTCGTTAGTTAATTTAATTTGAGGTTGTATAAAATAGACCTGCGTGCTTTCCAAATTCCCATCATACCGGTAACAATCGTAACGAAACATCTCCAAAACATAACAACTCTCAACACATAACTCCATTCACATTCCAGATCGTAATGGAATACTGCGGGGCCGGGTCAGTATCAGACATAATGCGGCTTCGCAAGAAGACGCTATCTGAGGACGAGATAGCCACGATCCTGTGCGACACGCTGAAGGGGCTGGAGTACCTGCACAGGCGGCGGAAGATACACCGAGACATCAAGGCAGGGAACATACTGCTCAATACTGAGGGACACGCGAAGCTAGCCGACTTTGGTGTCGCCGGACAGTTGACGGTAAGACGACTGTTTGTATTTCTTTTTGTGGAGGATTCCTGTATTTTCAAACTTTTTGTTACTGTGATTGTCTTTAGTTATGAAGTAATTTTGTTTTACCAATTATTGTTATTATTATGAGCCAGTGCTTACCTCTGCAATGCAAAAGCTCTCCTTCCCTCTGTCAGATTTTACGAATAGGGAAGAAATATCAACATTGAGGTTAGGTAGGTACAAACATGTTGATCGTAGCTTTGAACCCATGGATTAACAAAAAAGCGATATCAAGACACCAGTTAAAGTTTGTCTTTTAGCACTTTTCAGGCAAAATTTCACAAAAAAATGCAGTGAATGGCAATTCCTGATAATCCTGTTCATCCGTTTGAAAAACAACAAATTGTGTTGCACAGCTGCGATTTTACAGGCAATAAATCTATTGATTATTTGTTTGCAAATGCCACCTAAACCACCCCTTACCACCACTAAACGATTGCCTCCAATTTCAGGACACAATGGCGAAACGCAACACAGTGATAGGCACGCCATTCTGGATGGCGCCGGAGGTGATACAAGAGATCGGCTACGACTGCGTGGCCGACATCTGGTCGCTCGGCATCACGGCGCTGGAGATGGCCGAGGGCAAGCCGCCCTACGGAGACATCCACCCCATGAGGGCCATCTTTATGATACCTACCAAACCTCCGCCGTCGTTTAGGTAAGGAGCAAATAACGAATATTCAAATTATACTGATGATCGGCACTTTTTGAAGATTAATGCAAAGGCAAAAAACAGCCTCTAAAAGCAATAATATATGAGAGAAAACAGCTTATAAACGGAAGTGATGGTGCAGGTACTAACATCGACGGTGATGATTTCTATGCCGTTCTCGTTTGGGCACTTGATGGATATGCTTTATATTATCAGGATACTTAATATCATGTCCTGTGTGTCCTGTCAGTTGCACACAATCAGCCGTTAATGTTCCCACTGCTGGGGCCCAGGCGTCCTCTGTGTGAGAGAAAGTGGGTCGTATAAGATGTCACATACCTTCGAATTTTTGGTTCAAAGACATGCCAGTTTCCTCACGATGTTTTCCTTCACCGTTTTGAGAGCAGTGGTGGGGAAATAATTTACACAAAGTTATGCGCTTGTCTGGGTACGAACCTACGACCTCCATCTCGTAAGTCGCAGCCGCTACCACCACTCTCTGTCAGGTGCACGTTACAGGAACTCTCATGGACGCTAGGATGACGCCAAACACGTAGCAGATTTAGATTGCCACCGACACGCTAAGAAAAACTAGCTTATAGTCTCGGGCTCTACTGAATTAAATATTTGCACACCACATGTAATGGTAGAATGTAAATGGGCCACCTTTATAATAACATCATACTACTTTGTACACCTACATTTTGGCAAATAAATTACTTACTTACTTACTGCACTCTGTTCTCTACCTTTCGCAATTTGCTTTCCATTAGACGCATTTAAAAAAGTATGTAACCTTTGAAATAGCCGTAAAGACACAATTATTCATAATACATAATTGTATTTGTTAGCGTTCTTCTTTAGCTGTCCAATGATCCTTATAATCGACCTTCATCTAAGGTGCACACAGATAATGGTGTAGGTTTGTCTATATATATATATATATTAAATGACACTTCCAGAGAGCCAGACCAATGGTCCCCGGAGTTCATAGACTTCGTGAGCCAGTGTCTCGTGAAGAACCCCGAGGAGCGAGCCACCGCCGAGTTCCTGTTGACACATGAGTTTATAGGTACGTAGTATTATTGTACGGCGGGTGCCATGACGGCCACGCAGTCCATATACTTAAGGAAGATGTGCCAGCAGGGTAGCACGCGAAATTCAATTTTTCTAAAGTTTTTTGCAATTTGTAGGTCAGTGTCACGTTGTTTGTTGATTAAAATGTGATTCGCGACCGTAACACATCATATAAACCTATTGAATGACTATTTGACGAAAACGTCATTTAATTAAATCAGACTTGCAAATTGTAAAAACTTAAGAAAAAGCTACCTGAGCGCATCATCCTTCAGCACGATGATGTTGTTCTAGCAAGTTTGTATCTTGTTTTTTTTGGTAATGCTGTTAATCTGTCTAACGATGCAACATAATATGTCACAAAATAGGGTATTTTAGTCTATGAGAAAAAATCCAAAAATATGTTATTGACATAGCTTAGGTTTTGCCTAAGCTATCTCAATAATATATTTTTGGATTTTGTAGCAGTCGGAAAATGTTAGTTTTAGTTTTGACCACCATGAAATAGTAGCCGCCATGTTATTACGTCATACGGCATGTCAACTAAGCAACTTTGTAATTTTATTTTCGTAACCAAAGTAATTTTTCCTGTACACCATGTGCACAGATAACAATAGAATTTCTACTGTGTCTGCTAATTAGACACGCGACGGCGATTTTTAGAAATAGAAATAATATTTATTTGCATAAAACATGGTATATAAAGTTGTTTGTTAGTGGTTTATTAGCAATCTAGAACCTAAATATGACACTTCTCAAAAATGGGTGTAATACCCTATTAGCATACTCGTGATCTGAGTGAGTTCAGTTTAATACTACAGTTATTGTTCGATTCGATCCTTACCAATGCAACACTTTGCCAGTTGGAAAATTTTCGCAAGAATTTTCTTAAATTTTTAACGTTATTTTTGTTATTCAGCATAACATTACGCCTGTCTTCCTCGAAGGGGTGGACAGAGGTGTACCCACTGAACTAGCCAAATATGGTTAGTTTCGCTAGGGGGATGCAGTAACGTAGTCTGCGAAATTTATATTTACTTACTTAAAATCGTCAATACATACATATCTCCAAGTACATATTATCTTACTGAATGACTATTTCACGTAATCGAGAAGTTGTATTGCTGAATCAAATGATTATAATTCTGTAAAGCCATGTGTTACGAGCGCGAATAATATTTAGATCAACATATAACCTGATGCTGACCAGCTAATGCTAAATGCAAAATGTTATAGGGGTGAGCATATAGCCATAAATTTAATTAATCTCTTACCACCCACCCATTTTGATATAAATGCTCATGTAGCTGTTGCCTCCCCCAGCATCAGACGTGGGCAACACGAAGCACCCCAGCATCCTCAGCAGCATGATAGCGGAGGCGCGCGAGATCCGGGAGAGCCAAGTGTTCCGGAACGCGCAGCATCATACCAATAATGCTAAGGCTTTTGTTGCAGTAAGTCTTTATCATGCCTTATCTGTAAACCTACAAAACACAAACAAACTCTACATTGTAACAATTATAATTAATTATTTATATTATGATAGTGGTTTTTTGTTTCTTATCATTGTGTTCCTATCGTTTTTGTCTCGTCGAATCATTGAGCTCCTTCAGTTCTGAGTTGAGCTGCACGATTACTGTCAAATGCGAGCACTGACCGGACAGGTCCACTTAATCTGTGTGCTTCATTCCTCAAAAGTCCATTTCAGACATCAATCTTCATGGTCTTCACATGGTCTGACCAAGAGTATGTCTGGACTTTAAAAGAGACTTGGAATCTGAGTTTGTTTCGACCTTTCTAGCCTATTTAATAATCCTAAGACCATATAATGTACCATGTTCTGACAAATAAATTATTATGGTTTCTTCTCAGAGTATTCAGGAAACACCGACCTAAAAACCGAAACCGTAACTCCCGAAACCGTTTAAAAATAGTTAAAGTCGTAGTTTAAAAATATGATTGACGTGTAAAACTGTTTGTACAAACCTACTTACAGAAATCAAAACAGGTCAACATTGCCAGGACCACACTTTGCAAATAATCTCAAATCTCTTGCGTTTTATGCTGAATTGGTGAATGTTACATGCAAAAAATATTTGACATAATGTGTTTATAAATAATCGAATACCATTGTACTGCCTCAGTGCACAGGAGGGTAACACTATGTTAAACTGTTTAACACGAGGAATACAGACATTGTTTGGTCACGGGGCCGTGTACTGTGTTTAAAAGCGACGTCAGAATACCTAAAGCACGACTACAAAATCTGAACATAAACTCTATATGTTCCAGGGCGAGGGTTACGAAGAAGCGACAATGAAGCAGCGAGGAGACGGTACACTGGTACCCACGAGGGATGCTACGGCCGACCTGGCTGCGGATCTAGGAACTATGGTCATCAACGAGCCTGATGCAGACCTCGCTACTATGAAACGTTAGTATGGTCATATTATTATTTCATTTCAGTATAAAGGGTCTAAAAACATACTTTACGAAGCTGAAAGTCACTTGTACTCCCCGTCATCGTGATATTTCTTTTTGTACTGGACTAAACCTGGAACCTTTTGGTTACGGAGATATTGAAGGACAAAGTTCCAACGTCTTTTTTACTTTTTTTCACGAACATAAGTTTTAAATGTTAAGCTCTTTAAATTCCGCCCCAACCCATGCATGCACCCAAAAGCACAATGTTTTGAGTTCGTTACATTGCGCGATGCAGGAAAAGCAATAAATGGCTTTCTGCATACCAAAAATAAAAAATAAAGCAATCATTCTTGATAAATGTCTCTGTACAAGATGTGTTTTGACTTTTTAGAACCTGTAGAATGGCCTGCTGTAGTTTACTATAGCCGTGATACTATCACATCAAGTCTGAACTTCATCCTTACCCCTTCAGGTCACGACACAGACCCGATGGACACAAACCGGCCCAAGTACCGTCCTCTGTTCTTGGAGCACTTCGACAAGAAGGAAGTGAACCATCTCAACATCGGCGCGCCCACCAACGGGACACTCACGCCGCACGCGCGCCTCGCCACCGACGATGCTGTCAGGTATGGCCGGACTATCTGTTGCTGACGGCACTGTCAGGCATGTCCTTACTATCTGTTGCTGACGGCACTGTCAGGCATGTCCTTACTATCTGTTGCTGACGGTACTGTCAGATACGTTCATATCATATATGCTTGGACGGTACTGTCAAGTATGTACATGTCATAATTTACTGGTAGACACTGTCAGGTATGCCCATGTCATCTGCAATTGGACGTTACTGTCAGTTATGTTCACGTTACTAAATATTGGACAATTTTGAATTAAAATGAGCTAACGTTATTTTAAAGATAAGTGGAAGAAGGGAAGTGAGGCCCTTGCCCTGCAATGGTACACAGGCCGCTGATAATGATAACGTTATTTTCGTTTTATTATATCAGGGTAATATTTTCCTACCATTAATAATGCTCAATTTCATTCAAGACAATCAAGTGGGCATTCATGGTCATAGATATCTTTTGTATTTTCATTCAAGTTTCATCTTTTCTGAATAATAAAGTAAACAATTGCAATATTCTTGTTTTCTTTCTAGCGTCGGCGCCGAAATAGAAACCGAAACGAACCCCGCGCTGGCGTTCCAACGAGCATTCGTAGAGGAAGGCAACTTCGAATTCGTAAGTCAGCTCCACGTGGTCTCCATACTGCCGCTGCCGAGACGTAAGCGTGTGCGCACACGCACTGTGTCGACACCTCTCTTACTATCTATTTGTTACTAATAACTTTTTGACTAAACTTTGAGGTTTTTCAAGGGATTGAATGAACATTTAGGCAACCTGGTGAATGGTCGCTGGCACGGTAAAACTAGATGAGAGTATGGGTATGCTTGCATGACATGCAATTTGGCCATATTTAACGCAAGTTCAGCATTACTTATAATATAGCACGAGTTTGCTGAAAACGCCAATATTGTAAAAATAGATGATTTTGATTTTGATTACATTTATTATAGTTTGGTAGTTTAGCGCGCGCTTTAGTGTGGAGGTGTCGATATGAACTAATACGAGCGAATAACGAAACGTGTGCGTCACTAACCGCTTTACTTCTTTGTAATGGTGTTATAAATAAATATGTACATTTTATTATGCCAGCGTAGATCTTTTGGATATTTGTTGCATAAGACTTTTGATTAACACATTGTGTGTGCTTTATTTTAAGTGTAAATTGATAAAAGTCCTATGTCCAGCGGTGGACAACTTCCAACTGAATAATGATGATTATGAAAGTACATTAAAAACCAATACTTTTGCTATCTAATTTACTTAGATTTATTTATTACAATTACGAGAACCTTATAGAGGTATGAGGAACTAAATGAAAAGGTGATCAGACGGGTGTTGTCTGGTGAGCTAATGCCCGACAGTAAAGTTGGTGTCGGGATGTTGTATAATTGTATGACGCGCAGTCAGCATGCCCGCATAATGCCTGTCGCAGCTGGGCTACCTGTCGGAGAGCGAGCTGGAGGCGCGCATGTCGTCGCTGGACGCGGAGATGGAGGCCGAGATCGAGCAGCTCCGCGCGCGCTACACGCGCAAGCGGCAGCCCATCCTGGACGCCATACATCTCAAACGCAAGCGCCAGCAGAACTTCTAGCGCGCCCGCGCCCGTAGCGCCGCGCTACGCCGTAGCAGCGCGCAGCCGCTACGCCGTAGCACCGCGCCGCCACACCACCGGCCGCGCTACCGACGCCGCGCGGAACGTACCTTGGCCGCAGCAGTTTTACTACTCAATACGGACTTGGGTAAGGGAATTAATTCCACTCTCGAAAATGTACAAATTGTACGTCAAAATTCTTAGCTTAGTTTCTTCATTATCTTTCAATCGCGCTCATTTTGTCGACATTCAATTGTAGCGGTATTAGGTTCTTTTGGCGCGTGGCCAGAATTGGAACTAACGCCGCCATCTTATTTTTTGAATACATTTCAAGTGACATTTCACAAAACAATTGGTAACAAATATTTACCAACAAGACCCACCTGACATCTTTCAAGCGCCAACAGATCCTTGTAACTGTGCAAGGTGCTTTTCATTAGAAGGTGCCAAAGTTCAGGATACGACTGTCTGTACGTTCCTAAATTTATCTCTTAACGCATTTACTAGGAAACAATTCGGCCTAATATTTTGAAAATGTTCTCGTCCCTTGCTATTGGCCAAATACCGTGCCATTTGTGTGGAATGTTTGCTGTGTGCTCACTAATTGTACCATTTGACGCAAGATTTAAGCTGACTAACTCCACTGTTCCATTCTAAGATCAAATATTAATGAAAGAATTTCACGCAAGTCCAATTGGAGATTTTGTAAGTAAATCAAAACAGTGATCAAGACTAACGTTACTACCAAAGGGTGATACTCTTTGCTTATCGTAAAAACATACTAATGAAGAAATACAACACAAAACTAACCTACTCTACAGGTAATATTTTCTCTATCATTTGGTTCAATATAGACGTTCAATATTAGGCGTTGTGTGAGAGATAGCAGCGCAACCTGAGCGTGACATCTTCTTTATAAACCGACCCTAATTGCTTCATCCTTTTCCTTCCGTACGAGAGTAAAGTTAACTTCAATCTTGCGTCTTCTCCATGTGTGTCACATACAATGAAAAGTTGGGGTCTCCGCATGTGTGCGCCCCCATAGGTATAGCGTAGCTTGTTAATATAGATCGTTATCGTAGTGTAAAGTAGCCCTAATTAACGTAAGGACACGTAAGGTTGCTGAAACATATCCCCGCGGCCCAGGTGGCGCCACTGTCGACTGTCAGTACATCTAGGTGAAATGTGGCCCGCCTTGTGTATTTCCTTAGTCTTTTAGAATAAAGAGTGAAAGATGGTGTGTGACAATTTTTAGGGAAGTGATGATTAATATATCATGGCAATGGACTAATAAGAATATTGAGATTATAGTGTCTTGGTGTCTGCCAAATCTACTGACAATTTTTGATTGAAGACAAGACATGCTTACACTCATAATAAAAGGGAAAGAAAATACACATCCGCCTTGTAGAATACTGTATTAAATTCATGACAATATTATTTGTAGATATTACTATAATGTAACAAATAATTTGAATGTGAACTGTTTCGTTTTGTTTGGTGTATTACGTTCGAACAGTTATGATTAAGTTCCTTATGTTTTAGATCTCAGATGTATCTCGCAAACTGTATTATATGTACGTATATATTGTAATTAGATTATATTATTTACTCAATTTGTACATTGTTTACGACTTTGTAGTGGGTTGTGAGATGAATTTATTGAAAAATAATTATAATACAAGTTACATTGTGAATTCAAATGGAGATGGTAGTTGAGTATGGGAATGTTATGAATGCGGGCGCATTTTTTAGGCTGCGGTCTGAGATGTACCGGCCGCGATGGTCGCTATGTGCGACTTGCCGCGCAATGTGTCAGGCCGCAGTCTACAAGTATGGACCTTCATGTACAAGTATGGTGCAATGTCGCTTACAGCGTTTAAAATACTCCCACCCTCAGTTGTTAATATCTGGTATACTATTACTGATTGTTTCGGGTACCACTCCCATATATTCCCCGCGTGCCGTCTGTTTCTCATAATACAGATCGTAGCAATATTATCCTCTAAGGATATTTACTTTATTCTCACAAGATTTTATGCATTTCTACATGTAAAATAATTAGCAAATATTATGAAATACTAGCGTTAACGAGTGATTGTTTGAGCTGGACATAGATAGCTGTTTTCAAGTAAAAATGTCTCGTTTCTCTTCTGCCATAAATAGAGTATTTTTCAAATATTAGTGTTCAACTTCATCGATTTGAAATTAAATAATACAAAAGTTTTAGAAGTGCCATTAAATATAAATAAAAACATAGTATTTTCGTACTACAAGCAATAGTTTTATATTAAAGATCTATATCTTTTGTCAATAAATTATAAAAGATCGGCGATATATTTTTGTGCCATTGAATTTGAAAGAATTCTGCATAGTGATAGGTGAAGTGGACAATGAACTTGCTTGTACTGCTCTGCTTTTAGGTATCGGGCTCTTTTATTCAATTTTTAACGTAATACTGTTATGAGAATATAAGTTCGTCACCAATCTGGGAGCAGGCAAGCTTTTTGTGACATTTTATGGACTCTAAAATAAATAATTAACTCTACATTTTTGAACAAAATTATTATATTACCAGTATTACTTTTGTAAAATTTAAAAATGAATTGCTTGAGCATTTTTTGCTAATAATGTCCTTTCAATTTTTTGAAACGGCATGGTTTATCAAGTGATAATAATTTGCAAGTAATTAAAACAAATGCAAGTCAGCAGGCAATACAAAAATGATAAAACTGAATAACTTATTTATTTTGTTGTGACTTCAGTACTTAACAATAAAAAAAGGTATAGTTACTGCTTTCAATGTTGATATTCGTGATTTATGAATTTGAAATGTTTTCAAAAACCTGCTGACTTACTCAACCGGCCTATAATCAAATAATTGGAAAAAAATCATTCGTCTGTGTAAAATGTACAGGGTAAAATTGTAATTAATTCTTTAATGCTACGAAACTCGCTTGTCGTCACATGCTTCGCAAATTCAGTTCGACATTTATGAACTTATTAATTCGATTTTTACTCAAATTTTGGGAAATTAATATTGTAATCAATCTAATTTTTAAAGAAGTTATATATATTTAATTTTAAGTACAGTAACTACAAATCTAGGATAAAATAGGCTGAATATGGATGAAAAAAATAGCAATAACTACTAATGTTGTTGATACAATGTGCTATTATTGACATTCGGATGTAAATGATACCTTGTTGGAAATGTTTTACAACAGAAATATAGTAAGAATAATCTTCGATTATAGTTAAGCAGTAGCTTCAAAGTATTTTTATACCTTTTTCCGAAACTAATAAGCAATAATAAACGTTAAAACATTTTCTACAAGGTTGATTATCGAACAAATAGTGTTGTTGACGAGTGTTTCGTTAGTGCGTTCGTTCTAGTAAGTTTGTTGTTGGAGTGCGACGCCGCTTTGATTATACAGCGTGTGTTTTGTGATGTACTGGCTGCACAGCAAGCGATACAGCTACAGATAAATTGACCAAGTTTCCCCCTTGGAATAATAATTAAAAAGAAATGAGGCAAGAAAGCAGTATGAATACACATGCGTCGCCGGTGCCGTCTAAAAGCTAGATTTGAACCAAGAAAAGTAGAAGTTTTTGAACGTGTAATGTTTAGGTTTGCCAGCCATGTGTTTTCTTTGATATCCATTTATTTGTTTGAGAATGAAAATTATTTGTTGTTTAGAACTAGGTGCTTATATTATGTCAAGATGTTAATCTTAACCTAGTTATGTTTACTACCTACTACTAATGTACCTAATGTTGCTTAAGAATAGCTCAACGGCTCAATTAGCTCAATTCAACAACGATCTATTTATACATTATCTTCTGTGGAGTCATGTATCGCTTGGTGTGCGGCCGCCTAATGCCTTGTATTATAGTTTGTTAGAGTACGATGGAAGTGCACTTTGTAATTCTGTAGCCTGTTGACGAATGTTGAATAGCCGCGTGCGCATTATATTTTTGGACAGACAACTCACTGAAATAAAAAGATTAATTCATTATAAAAAACTTTATTTTATTTCTCGTTCAACGAAGTTACAAATCGGTCAAGATCTCTGCATTTATACAATTATACACAACTTTATAAACATGACCACTTAGCCAATGAAAATTCATAAACTTTTAGTATTTAAACCTCGAAACAAATTAACAATTTATTTACTTTTCTTTAATAATCTCTTTACTCTGACTAGTATTTTAGATTCTTATATAAATCAATACTTAAAATTTTTATAAAACCTTTTTTTTTGCATTAAATCAAAACAATAAAACAAACGATAAAAAGATTCACAAACTTATATAAATAGAGGAAATTGAATAAAATAGTAAAAAATAATACTTGTGAGGATTTTAGTGCAGGAGTATCAATACTTAATATTCGGTGGGGAGATAATATTTGCAGTCAAACGCAGATCAACAACCAGGAAGGCCTTTCCTTATAACTAATGTGAAATGATTCACTTTATCCAACTAGAGAAGCTACTTGCTTTTTATTCTCATTAAAAAAATCTTATGAATAGGTACTTATGTTCACAAAGTCTCGTTTAGGGCGTGGGCCACATCAAATGCTGGTGAAAACAGTTTTTACAAATACAGATTTTCTGTGTACCTTGTGGCTTGGCAGCTGAGTCCGGAACTAGTCAAAAAATCTCGATAACATATACCTACAGGAGTACAACCTTTCGTGCAAATTAAAATGCTTAATGAGTGTATTATATTTTGAATCCGCGCCCGACTATCTACATAATTTATCCAACACTTAAAACTAGATAAATACTAGTCTGCTATACTACTACCTTACATCTAGTCTTAGGAAAAAGTAAAGGAATGTACACAACATGGGCAAGGCAAGACTTATGTGATACAGAATCTTCTGGTAAATCTATCATACAGTGTGGATTACAGTTTATTGTCTCCGATATAAAAACTCGCAGAGTTCATATAAAGTGGAAAATTTGACAGTTACAGTGAGATCAAATAAATGTGTTTAAAAATTTGGATAATTAGTTTTAAAAGCATACATTTTTGGCTACATATTGCCCGGTTTATGAGTTTTCCGAATAAACTCTCAATAGTTCTTGATTCGTCGCAAAATTCTTATGATCGAGTGTTCAGAAACGAAATGTGTCTAAATATCGAATCAATTGCACTATCAAATAGATACGATCACCTTAGAAACCGGGCTATACGACTTTATACCGCTACGAGGTTATTAGGCGCGTGGTCAAAATCAGTACGAACTCCGCCATCTTGTTTTTTCAATACATTTCCCAAAACAATATAGCTCAAATGTTTACCAACAACGCCGCCCGTTAACCTCATTCGAGTGGCAAAAGATCCTTGTAGCGGTGTTCCTCAGGGTGAACCTGATAGGCTAACAATCAGATATCTATATAAATCAAACCTGAATGACACCGATTTATTTCGTTATATTCGACGATCACAGCTAAATTGGAATGATCATAATTTATAATACATGTTTGGACAATGTCCTCTACATCAGCATTGCTTGCATTATAGTGCAAATAGGTTGTGTAAGAACTAGACTATTTACAAAAAAGAATTGCTGGTACCATGAAAGTTTGAAGGCTCTACACTTTTGACCATGGTATGCAAAACCAAGCAATGCCGATTATTTTAATAAAATACACAACAAAACCTGTCGTTTTTCAAACACAAGGAGAAGACACCTTCTCCTTTTAAATGCATTGAACCTTATTACAAGATTGCTATAAGTTCTTGTAAAAACGCAGATCAGCCTCTATTGGCGGACGATGCATCCTATGGATGGCCGCTATAACAACGCCTAAGTTACACGTGTTCGCCCAATACTAGTGTCGGAGTATCATTTGACAGTAGAGAAAGCTGTCCAACACTGAAAAAAAAAAGAGAAATATTTTTTTATTAAACACTTGTAAACCATAGATAAAACAAAAAGGACAAATATTGCATTAACAGAGTTCTTCATTTATTATTTGGAAAAAAGGCATGTGGCACAGCGCTTTGCCAAAACTCAAGTTTCTACTATTGAATTTTGTTATAAGAAATTTTTTATACAAATTCTAGGAAATTTAGTTATTTGTTTTTAATGGGAAATGCGTCTGACATTGACTTTCCGAAGCTAGTAGCCTAGGCATAGACCCTATAAGATAAGACTAGGCTAGGTGGACAAAACAATTTATTTGAAAGAATTTCAGCTAAAAGTTGTGCCAGGCAAAACAGAATACAACAAAAGAAAATAAAACATTACAAAATAAATAATGTTTGCCGAACATACAGGGTGTCCAGTAAATAGTACGACATAGTGTAGGGGGTGATAGCTTGGGTCAATACCTACCAAAAAAACAATATATGTTCCGCAAAATGTCACGGAATTTACAGTCATACAATTTTTTTTTCTAGTATTTTTTTTACATCAAACTATTCGTGAATAGTTACTCTACTCATTGATAAGTCTTTTTTGTATCAAAATAAGGAATGTTTTCCAGAAATATTATTGAGATACTATTGAAATACTAGAAGAAATATTATTGAGATACTAGAGAAATAATATTATTTGTTAAGTTTTCACTGAACAATTTTCTTATCGCTTAACATTATAACTATAAATCCGTAACATTTTGCCGAACATATATTATGTTTTTTTGGCAGGTATTGACCCAAGCTATCACCCCCTGCACTATGTCGTACTATTTACTGGACACCTGTATAATATCGTTATGTTTTCAGGCAACATAGGTGTGTGCTGTGTGTAGCACATAAGCCTTGACCTACTTGCTAATGGTGTGACCTTTTACGGCTAGTAATCTTTTGTGCCATAAAGAGCACGAACTCTTCAGCAGGGCGCCGACCGCCGAGTAAATAGAAAAGTTACATAATAAACTATGAATAGTAATTTTGCGTAAGGCTCGCAAAACACAAAGTCTTAGTCCAGCGCAAATCAGCGGATGGATTGGCAGAGAGTTTTAAATCTATCAAGGTGTGATACTTTTTTCTTATTGAAATAAAGATGATGCGATGCCGTAAGTGCCGTTGCCCTGAGGTCGTGCTCCGCGCATTGTATTATATACTTTATTCATCAATCGTTCAATGGATTTATTGAATAATTAAATAGGCTACTTTATTGAAAGTTGAGCCACAGTTGCTCATCAATGGATTTAATTTAATGGAATGTTTCTCGCAATAATAATAACGCCGAACTGTCTGCGGGCGCTATAAATAGAATTCCTTTTCAATTCGGTTATTTTAGGTCAACAATCAATCTCCTCAGCATTTTGCACTTACTGGCAAGCCCCCTTACGCGCCTGCTGATTGGCCAAACATGGAGGGCTTTACTTGCGCAGTTACTGAGCAATTGGCTTATTACTTTATGAGTTATGTGGTAGTACGCGGCTTCGATTACCGGACGGAACGACGGGTAATGTGCGCATGAGACAGGAAACAAGACATTACTTACATAGTATGCAAGTATTTTCTTTCATTGTTTTCTTCAGTTCGCCATAGCTGGATTGCCAAACATGCAAAGGAGTCAATACTGAAATGAAAGCACTAGGGAATGGTGAAAGGCGCGCGTTTTTTGGGGACTGTCTTAGTCATTTTGACGTTCAAACAGTGCTGATTCTCACTTTAATTTGAATAAATGACTTTTAATTTAATTAAACTTGCGCTGCGCCACTAACGTCAAAGAAATTGGGATCAAAAAGCGAATACTCACGGTACTGCGCAGCACTGATTAATAGCTCATACAACTGCATCGGCCCCTTCCCTTTCAGAAGTATTTCGCAAATGAACACGTAGACAACCCGCGTGGTTTCAAACAGTGAGTCCAAGAGTAACCAGGTGGTTATATTCCGCCCTGTATTGTGGCTGGCACTGCGGTTCATCACAACGCAGCTGTTCAGGAACCCTATGCCACTTGTTACTATCATAAGACCTGATATGAAGTAGTGGATACCTGTGGAAGAAACAGCTTTTGCAGTAAATGTTATCAAACAGGATTTTAGGCATGAGAGTGTGTGAAGCATTCAAGCAGTTTTTCTTTTAATACTTTACTGTTTTAACTATTGTACAATTTCAAATTTGTATGATCTTGTCACAACAGATCCAAGTATAGAATGAATCCAGAGAGTCAACTACTGTTCACAGAATTGGATTCAAATGGAAATTAATCACAATTGGACATAGGTCCAAGTTGTGCCAGACTAGTTATCAATAGTAGGTATTATTTGAAAATAATAGACTCTTCATTTCTTGGTCCATTTTGATTAAGACGACCGGGTTCATGCAGGTTAATATACAAAATAGTTATTTCTCTGTGAGGCAAAAAATTTATCAGATGGACATTGAACAGCAAAGCTTATCTAGATGAAATGAAGAATGGTGTGCAACAGCAATCTAAATACAGAAATATAGTATACCTAACGCATTACCTATTTCATTTCCTTCTAAAGGATCTAGGTAAAACAAATCAGGGTTGAGGAGGCGAATCAGTGCCAACACAAAGGCTGTTGCCGATGATATCTGGAAGTAAAAATAGATCAGTGACTTTTTTTTCAAAGTTTTTCATATCTCTAAAGAGGTATCTTGTTTTGTCTCAGCAGAACCTAGGGCTCCTTATTTGTAGTCATTCTCTTCAGCTGTGCTGTTATGTGCATATCATGTAACTCTCTATATTCAGAGTTCCTTGACTCTACATTGTTGTCTTGAAATCTTCACTTTCTCCTTTATCTGTATAATCTAGTTTAGCATTGGTTTACTCCTTTTTCAAGGAGGCATTGTTTATGATAATAATACTTAAACTGTTTATAAATTAAAGTATTCTTCCTAACAAATTAAAGAAATAAACGATTCCTCAAATTGTTGTTATAAAAGGAAAACTCCTTTTGATATTTCAACTTGTGTAGTCCACAATAGGTAAAACCTGTCTCGTGGAAGATCTTAAAAATTTAAAACTATTTTATTATTTAAATACCAGTGCCAAATAAACGTTAATACCTAATGCTGTAAAAATAATTTTAGCATTAGTAATTTAATTATGTCTTATGTACTTACTTGTAATAAAGGAAGAAAATGAAAGCATTCATTATCTAATCAAATTAAATGCTTTCACAATCATTGTTACAATAACAACTAATAAACTAATGATACTCACTGTGAACACTGGAAGACGATAAGTAAATAAAGGAGCCAGTCTCATTGCAATTAGGTAGGTACAAAGATTATGAGCAAATAGTCATAAAGACATGGAATAAGATATTACTGTACACACTTATTAATGGATCCTGTCTTGTTTGTTTGTGTTCTAGATACAATAAATTATACTTTCAGTAATCACCTTGCATACGTCTATGTCTTGAATGAAGGATTTTTAATACAATATTATACATGAGGGTATCAATCAGATTTTATGAGTTGCAAACGCCAATTTCAAGCGAGCAATATTCTTAATCGGCATAGTATAAAGCAGGTGTTCTCAGATTAAAATATTTTAGTGTACTTTGAGAAATATAAAACAATATTTACTCACAGAAAACACAGCAGCGACAACTCTCACATACATTTTAAGGTCTAACATCGGCATCGTTTTAGACTGTGTTGACATCGAGACACCAAACTACACTTATTCCCAATCACGCTCACTGCATTGATTGTTACAAAAAATGCGCTATTTCGGCAAAAATCAATAATTTTATTTGAGTTGTCCGTATTTACGCGCTCGATATCCTTGCCTGCAACCCGATCACTTTATCAATGAAAATAATGACAGTTGACTAGACGTCAAAACAAAATCAGGCTAAACGTCAAATTTAGGTTTGAAGCTTAAATTAGAAATCTAAATTAAGAAAATGTTGTAATATAAATAATACAAATATGGTATAGTATTATATAATGTGAAGCATCAATACTTGTAAAGTAAAACTTCTATTAAGTTTTACACCGCCATCTATGCTTATCAGTTTTCTGACTGAACTTTCTGTTTCGAAATGTTAAGATAGATGACGCTAGTGGTGGCAATAGAGCTTTTTGCACGTTGTTGGATGAATTGAGTTGGAAGACTCGGAAATCCTTACCGAAATCAGAGGCGCAAATCCCCTTATTTTAAGCACAGTCGCATTCAGTCGCGTTCTCAGTCTCAATCTGTCAAATTGTCAATAATATCTCTAATTTACCTACATTCTTGCGAACGTTATCCAACTAGCAGTTGATATTTATCTAGGTACCTAGCTAGATTCGACAATCCATCTGCGACACCTACATCATCAAGCTTCGTGCTTCTAATCTGCAATAATGATATACGTAAGATACCTACTCTTCGAATTTGTTAGATAATATATGTATTTTTCCTGATTTTTCCTCTCCACTGGGAAGGCAACCCCGGTTCTCTGATGTAATATCATATTCTATTAGTTTGGCGAAAAAGACTTTTAGTATTCTAAATACCTACAAATTTAAGATATTATTTTCATAGTTTATTTATAAATGATTAAATTGATTATACCTTATTTGTCTAATTACAAGCTTTTTTAAGTAGTTTAAACTAAAACAAAGCGTCGAAAAACTCATCCGCATCGCTGTCGACTGGTCGACTGGACCAAGAGACTGGTGGCATTGCCACGTTGTATAGCAATGTTCAGCCTCTGGCCAAGGTAAAAACCAGCCCTTGGGTCTCGGGAAGTGTCAACCAGCCGTTTCGAGATTTCCTTATAGAGCATGAGCACTCAGACATCTAACATCTACCAGCCTGTTGCTTTACGGAATTACGGCCCAGTACCCCTCACACAGAGGGGAGGCCTATGCCCTAGCAATGGAAACAACAAAGGCTGGTGCATGCATGTGTAAACTAACAAGGATAACATTAACACACATTGTGAAAAAACTCGCAAACGTTCGGAGCAAGGCAAAATTGAAATCACAGTCGTATCTTTTGGAATCGCTATCACACTGTGTCTTGGTAGCAAAAGACATCCGCAGCATCGGTGGTGTCACAGTTCTGTTTAGTGGCGATTTCCGGCAAACACTACATGTGGTGAGCGAAGGAACTAGGACCGACGAGGTGAATGCTATGTTGAATAGGTCGACTGGACGCAAGTTTATAGACTGCGCTTGACCATCAACATGTGAGTTCTTTTTAAAGTTAGTGAAGACACTCTACCAGAGGAGAGCATTTGTAGGTGAACCTACCAGAGGCTCTTGGTAGAGTAGTTCCCACTTTAGAAGATCAGATACGTCTGGTGTACATCTATTTTTTGGGTGTGTGAACGGGCCATTTTAACGTCCAAAAATGATCAAGCTGTAGCGAACAACCACAGTATTCTCTAGAAAATTGAAGGCCAATGGCCATAAGACCATTGGGCGGGTGTCGACGTCAGGACACGTTGCTTTTCACACGGACTACTGTACTGTAACCAAAACTACAAACGTAGTATACAGGAAAGTTTTATAAATTGTGGCTGTAATTTTAGTAAATTGTTGTGACTTATGACTTCCACGCGAACGAAGTCGCGGGCAGAAGCTAGACTACCAACAAAATACGAGAAAACTGTATCCCCGACCTATCATTGTTTGTCGGAGGTGTATTATCAGTTTAAAAGGGCTGTTTCCGGCCCTTTTCAGCGGGTAAAAAGATGCGATTTCCATAATCTAAATACACGTAGTAAAAAAGTAATTGTGATTCCAAAATTTAGATTAACTGAAACTAGCAAGTCATTTCTAATAAACAGTATCCGCTTCTGTAACAAGTTGCCAAATTCGGTTACAGAGCTTATTTTAAAACTCACATCAAACGTGTCCTTATCAAAAAAACATGTAGATAAAAGACTACGTTGAAGACAGGGAAGTTTGACATTAATTTCTTCTGCACATGTGGCTTCCCTGGTACCTCATTAACAGCATAACTATGTGAAAGTCTATTAACTACTCCCAAATTACAATGTGAATTTTTATTGTTTTTATTTTTACAATGTCATTATTTGACATTATACATAAATTCTAATATCGACTATTTATTAGTGATCGTCATAGAAATCATGTCACTTGGTTTAAATAGGTTCATTTTATCTATGTAGATTCTTTTACATATTGTGAATGAGAGAACTTTGTAGGCCTTACAGACTGTAGATTTGTAGACGATTTCCTATCCTTTATATTCATTCTTCTAAGTACCTGGTTCTTATTGACAGGCCTGCACTGTCCTCCCATACCTATTATCACTGTAATTTAAAAACATTGTAAAAGCCAATTATTTTTAAAAGAGTAACCGTGGAGTTTCTTGCCGGCTCTTCGCCATAGGAAACGACAAATTGGAACCGTGCACCTAGCTTCTGACGTTTCATAAGTGCCCATGCAGGCTTATGTGAAACAAAACATTTTTGATTTTGATTCTGGTACCTACCGGACTATTCACCAGGCTTGAGAGCTCGTAGATCGCTTCTTCATCGAGTTTGACTGCGGTTTATCAGAATCGACTTGTTACTTTAAACCGTTACCCTATGATTTCGTCGAGTCGAGATACGGTTTGATGCCAGGGTTCGTCAGGATCGACTAGACGTGCTACCTTTTGGGAATGCGGTTTATCAGGATCGACTTGTTACTTTAAACTGTTACGCTTAACTATTATAAGTAATAGTATTAGTACCTCCAGGGTTAACATTTTCATAGTACCTAAGTAGTTGTAGCTGTATATTTAACCAGGACGGTTTCTAACGGGATACTATATAAGTTTTATCATAAGATATTATTCATTCGAAAGTCTACGTACTAATTTAGTGATCACGAACTAAACACCGATTACTTTCGGTTCCCAGCACCCTAATTGCGTAACACGCGATTATTCATAATCGGTTTCATTTTGACAGTTCAACAATATTCATTGCGTTATTTACGTTGCTTAGTAGACACATTTTTCGAACAAATGAAGCAATGGTTTAGCCATTTGTTTCAAAACGAAACAAATTATGATGAATCGTGAGTTACGCAATTAGGGTGGTTCGGAAAACTAATACATGACTAACATTTACCACCGATGCGCAAAGGTGGCCCGTGAAATTTAAATATTCTTACTTTTATACTTACAACCTATTAGTTCATTTAATCCCGGTGACTGAGTTTATCACGAAATAATCATTCAATGGGATTAAATGAACTTAAAGGGTTGTATTGATATTGATATTTTTTAATAATGCATAAAGAAAAATACATTAAGTTTTAAATTATGGTCCAATTTCGACCACTGGGAGACCGCTAGTTAATCTTAATTCTCCATAGATGTCAGCACTCGTCGCTATCATAGATGTCAGCACTCGTCGCTATCAAAGTGTAAAAGCAATTAAAATCATTTGTAAGTTTTTCTACGGCTGTCAACATTCGTATGTCGGACCCATTTGCATGGGGTAACTTTTATTTGATTGTTTAGGCAACAAATGAATATTAATGAGTTACTTCTGCAAGATGTTTTGATATAAAATAATGTACTTTTAGTTACTTAATGCATTATATATTCGCGTACGCTAACGTTCATAATACGCATTATTTTATTATTTAAATGGCCACTTATGTAAAGAAGATCCAATATTTGATCATTTAAGCTGTTTACTTTGTTAGGCAACTAGAATTACTTATCTAGGTAGAGGCACAAAATTCATTAACTCATTACACTATGATCTTAATAGAAAACTGCACCCTAATTGTTAACACTCTATCAATCAGAATCTGAATCATTGTGAAGGATATTGCCAATCTAATGATTCATAAATTATGAATAACAATCAAAATCAAAAAATCAAAATTTTTCGAAAATAATTATGAATCATAATTAATGATTCATAATTATGTTCGAAAAAGTTGTTTGCTCAACAACGTTACGTTGTTGTATCAAAATGAAAGCCATTCGTACTATTAGTGTGTTACACAAGTACCCCGCTGACCTGCTCAACCCGACCTGTCGTCCCTTCTTCTTCTTTGTAGGTAGAGTAATCAGGTAATGTAGAAATCGACCTATCTAGAGATATCAGTGAGGCAGCAAAATATGGTGGAAATATTGGCGTAGGCCTATGATCTCTTATTTAGGTAACTCCTAAATAAGAGATCATAGACCTCGGTAATCGGTAGTTTCCCGACCTCACATTACCCCGTTAAGAAGCTACCTATCTACTCCACGTGAATGCTAATGAGATGGAATCTACGTCACCCCAATATCTATAAATCTCTTGAATTTATTATAATCTACTTAAGTATTTACTTAAACTTAATAGGTACCTAGATAGGGAGTTATTCGTTCACGTTTCAGAAACAGAACAACCGTCGAAATTAAAACTTAAAAACAGGGTGAAGAAAATTAGAAACGCACTCTTAGTGATGGGGCGTTTCGCATAATGCACGAGTGTACGGCGCACGCTCAATCATTAGCTCCCATTCATCGAATAGCCGTCCGATTCAATTAAACCGATTCCATTCCAATTATTAATCTGATTATAAAGTTACGACTTGTTGGCTGTTATAAATTTCGCTGATTTCACTATTGCATATTTTAATTGCGTTTCTGATTTATCATTTGGTTACCAACTGGTATATTTACGATTACAGTTATTATAATGCATTTTTCATTGATTGTTCCCAAAGCTTTTCAATTTTATATGAATACGAATGTAGGCTTCTTTTAATATTTTTCCTTTTGCATTTTCATAACTTGTACCTAACTTAATTGTAAGCCCAAATTAATATTGCTTCATGCTAAAATAATAAGTCCCAGATCCTCTTTTTGATTAATATTTATTTAAGACTGACCACTGAAATTGCCTCTGTTTAATTAAATTTGTTCAAGTGTATATTGCTCAAACAATATAAAGCACTTTGATGGTTACATAAACTACTACCTAACTGTATCCTCATTGTTTTCACTGACCACTTGTCTAAGTGAGAGGACAGTGTGTGGTCAATTCTTTTGTCGGCTGTCACCCAAATGTACTGTATCAATTTATTTAAACTGAACTTTATTCGTTTGTAATAAGGGTCACATAGATTCGGATATGACAATAGAGCTTGCGCCCCATCCCGGTAACTAATTGTCGAGCAATAAAACGGTATGGTCAGTCGGGAGCTCGGGAGTGTATCACATGACAAGGGATCGTTTGATGCAATCTACTTTATTAAATAATAATGATAATGATTGCGACATTGTAACAGGTTCGAGTAGTTTTGGGTTTGAGTTTGCTTTTAATTTTGTTTCGGTGGTTTGTGGAACTAATTGAATTTGTTTTAAGTTGTTTTTTTATATTCTGCATTTATATATCCTACTAAAATATGTTGAAAACGTTGGTATAATATATTATTATCTTCAAAGAAAGCTAGGTAGGTATGTTAATAGCTTTTGTCAGACACAAACTTATCAAATCTACAACGACCAAAAGTTATAATCTTTTAACAAATGCAAACGACAGTACTATTATAATATCAAGCTGATTCGGTCGCACTTTATTATTCGAAGACCGACCGTCGTCGTCCACACAGATATGTCAATAATACGTATAGATGAATAATATTTTAATATTAAAGCTCCAACGTTTGTGTTGTGTTCGTAATGTTTGCTCACATCATTCATACGGTCAATGTGGCGTGCGGACAGGACCGCAAATGTCAATATTACAATATGATAAACAATTATAAAACTACAACATTATTGCGTATTTTTTTATTAATTTTCCTACACCTAAACCTATGGGTATACATATGTTGGTGTAATTAACGAACTTTTTTAGACTTGGGTAGATAGATAAATAGTAATAAATGTAGGTAGCTACCTACCTTAATTTTGTAATTCTAAGTAATTCATTGTTTTTAACCGACTTTAAAAAGGAGGAGGTTCTATGTTCGACTGTATGTATTTTTTTAAATGTATTTTGTGTGTGTATTTTTTTATGTATGTTGTACGAAATTGTATACTCCTGAGGTGGTCCCATTGGCACCAAGTCAGGATCTGGTGATGGAATCCCAGGAAAATCGAGGGCAACTCTAAAATGTTATTGGTATTAACAATGTTTTTCAGATATTTTCTCAAGCTGTTGAGACATTTGCGTATGGTCATCATCAACTCATGACGCTGAGCTGATGAAGGATGGTACAACTCTTATACGGTTAGGAGTGGTAGGACGTTCGGGCATAACTCCGTCATAAACAGGAAAAGTTTTTATTCAGCGCGCAAACTGTAACCAGGAATTCAGCATATCATTCTAGACCCCCTAGCGCAGAAATTTTTCATCGGTTATAAAAAAAAACAGCTGTTCCATACATTTTGACCGCGCACTTTTCTATGAAACAGCTGTTTTTTTTTTGTAAATCTGACGAATATTTTTTTCGCTGGGCGTCTAGAGTGATATGCTGAATTCATAGTTAAAGTTTGCGCACTGAATAAAAACTTTTCCTGTATACATAGAGGGATTTGAAAAAAAAAAATTTTGTTCGAAAGGGGTTTATACCGACATGGTCCCATTTAAATTTCATATGGATGTGATGAGGCGCTTCGGAGACAGACAGCGGAAGTCTTCAAAAAATTCCAGTAAATCAACCGCGATTGCTGCTATCGCATAAATATGCATTGTTTTTACCCCAAGGATGATGACATTTCGAATTGGTGTGGGGTAGGTACTTTATCTAAAAAGTGAAAAATAAAAACTTTTTCCAAAAAAAAACTGATTTCCGGAAAAACACTCCTCCTCCTTGCGTCATATTCCTCAATGCTGAGGGTCGTGACCTCCTTTCAGTATCACCTTCTCTCGGATGATCTTTCTCCATTTGTCTCTGTCTCTGGCTGTGTGAAGGGCACTGTGGACCGTGGAGTCAAGGGCGGTGCGGATCTGGTCAGACCTTCGTATTGGGCTGCGTCCACGAGGTCTTTTCCCATCCACCTTGCCAGTCACGATTAGCTTTTCTAGGTTGCCATCGTCTTTCCTCGCAATGTGACCAAAGTATTCCAAGAAAAACACTACAAAGTGAAAAATAACTTTAATTTCGGAAGGGGTGACAAAAAAAAAACATATTATCCAAAGTCATCGACTTCCGAAATTAAAGTTGTTTTTCACTTTGTAGTGTTTTTCCGGAAGTCGGTTGTTTTTTTTTAATAAGTTTTTTGTTAATTTATTAGAGAATAGAAGGCTCTACCCAGCATTTGAATATTCTTCCATCTTCACTTGAGGGTTCATTTAATCGAATATAATAACATTAATTGAAACTTATCAATCGGCACATGTTCAACTCTTCCTATTCGATTGTCTGTCACATCCGATGATCGATGGTAACCGATTGTCATAATCGATTTGATTGGCATAATTCAATAACGTCTCATCGGTCATGCACTAATTTGAAGTTTTTATTTTGTATTTTGGTTAGGGATGAATTTTATTTGTATGGGGTGGATTATTGGAGAGTAAAACATATGAAGCAATAGATGTTCTAAATGGAAATTCCTTCAAAATCCTTCGTATAAAATTATAAAGTGTGTTACGCAATTCGAAAGCTATGGTAACTGACGCGACTTACGAGATGTAGCTCGTAGGTTCGAACCCAGACAGGCGCTATACTTTGTGTAAATTATTTCATCACCTTTGCTCTCAAAACGGTGAAGGAAAACATCGTGAGGAAACCGGCATGTCCTAGAACCAAAAATTCGAAGACATGTGACATCTACCAACCCGCAGTGGGCCTGCGTGGCCGTTCCCTCTCACAGAGAGGAGGCTGTGTCCCAGCAATGGGAACGTCATAAGCTGATTATGATATTTGTGTTACGCAATTGGGGAGTAGATTAGTATCAGTTTTTTTGGGTGGGAAATAATCAAATAACTTCTCCCGCTCTGTGTGGAGCGGGAGGGCGTGTCAGACTTTTACTGACTAAAACCCACCCGTGTTCCTTCAGTTGCCTGTGTGCCAGGGGCCGCGGTATCTCTTTCGAACAACCCGCACCGCTGGCAGGCATCGACCCGTGCGGACCCCACCAGTTGTTGCTGACATCTCTTTGAGGTGCGCGTGGAACACAACGCGCCGTCGACCCGGGCTTGGTCCTTACCGGACAGCGAGCTACCCATTACTCGCTCATCAACGTAAGTATGTTGATTTTTTTGATTTTTTTAGATTTAAATAAGCAAAACTTATTATAATTAAAACCTGCGTTGGTTTTATTTATAATAAGTTTTGCTAAAGGAAAATCTGTCTTTTGATCCAGGAGGAGTTATATCCTGGGAATATCTGGGTATAAGTATCCTATTGTCCTCATCCTGCACCGTAATGCGTGACACACGAAGTTATCATCAGAATCTGAACCATTCAAAAGACATTGCTAATCCATGGCTTTCTATGTTCAAACTTTGTCTGCTCAACAACGTAACGCAATGAATGTTGTTGAACTGTCAAAATGAAAGCCATTACTACTGTTAGAGTGTTACGCAACAACCCCTCATGGTGAACCAATGTCCCAAATTTCATCTCAATCCGTTTGGCCGTGTTAGCGAGAAAGCGTAACAAACAAACATACAAAGAATAAAACATTTTCTCTTTATAATATTAGTTTAAGCAATCACAAATCTAGAACAACATCCATAATTTCGGTTACTAGACGCAATGGTTCCATGGTGTAATGGTTAGCACTCTGGACTCTGAATCCAGCGATCCGAGTTCAAATCTCGGTGGAACCTGAACTTTTGGCATTTTAAACTTTCTCTTAAATCTTATTTTCTTACTTTTCGCTGTAACAGAACACCAATCTAGTAAACCTATTTTTCTTCATGTTTGTTATGAAAATTTGTTTCGGTACTGTCTTAAACGTAGAGTTTTCCATACATGTACGCACGGCTACACATCAAGCTATACATTTCCAGTTTCCGCTGATCTCGCACTGTACTGAAATCCTATACAATGCGTGTTCAACTTATACTGGAAAGTTATAGCTTGATGTGTAGCCGTGTGTACATACAATTTGCATTAAAAATAAAATCCGTAATCCATAAAAGCATGTATGATTCATCTTTGCTGCGCACGCCGGGCGCGCGTCGGGCACGTGCTACGAGCTCGGCACGCGACCACGCGCGCGCGCTTATTTATTTTTTGTTTTTAATGAGCAAAAATATTTAATTGCTCTTTAAAGCCATTGTGCCCTGAAACTCGTAATCTCGTAGAGTGCTTGTTAACTGGGATGTGTGTAGACTTTGTCTGTGCTCATCTTATATTTGGGAAGTATGAAGTGCTTAGTTACAAATAAGTATCGACTCATTTCTTTGGGAATACCATAGGACAAGATTTTTCTGGTCGTTAGTTTCGCTCAATGGTTGGTTTTGACCATGACTTTTTGTGTTTTTGGGTCCCGGCACTGTTGGTAAGTAGCAGGTTGGGAATCACATGAAGTTCTTATTTGGCACTGCCAATGCCTAAGATTTAATTTGTTGTTTTATGTTTTACGTCTATATTTCGATAAGCTATCTCCAGAAATAAAGTCAATCAATGGTAGAAAATAACACGTCGTTTCAGTTAATAGACCATCACAACGTGGCCACCGTTCGATTTCCCAAACGAGATGAACTAAACTCCGGAAAAATACTAAGTTTATTAGCATCACGCCAACCTGTGCTTCCTACTGCCATCCATTTATCAGTAGCTGTAGGTACTTAACTTCGTATCATTTGAAAAAGATTGGCAAATCCTAATATCTAAGTACATAATGTTAGCACATAACATTACAAATACGTAGCTATTTTATTCCGTTCATTATCTTAGCAGCCACAATTCATTTCACCTTATGTGGTTTATGAATTACAGAGCAACAGCTCTCTCTCTGCCAAGCCTCTCCACACCTGACTGCAGTATGAAGCCCTTATCTACACAGATTTCTTTATGGCTTTCTAATGGCGACCTTCACTTAAAGACCTCTACACACAGAGCGCGTTCCGTTCTTATGTGGCAAACCAGGCAGCCTATCTGGATGGTCACTGGTCACCGACGACCCTAATGGATATCTACAATCGTAGAGGCATCGCAAACAGTGCTACTAATTACTAATATCAGAGACAAAGCTCAAATGATTCAAGTGCTTGTTAATACATCTGGCCTTCTGAAACCGCGGCTCCTCGGTGAAAGACGTAGGTAAGGACCTAGTTCACTTACTTGGATTTGCTAAGTTTTATACATAAGAAAATTTAATAGGAGGTATGTTAACCGCGCCGCGGCCCGGCCGCCCCGCCTTCGGTGTGTGAAGCTCCCTGAGCCTTGACTTTTACATATTGCGTAGGACGAGAAACAACTAACTGTAGACAATGACATGCCATTTTGTTTCCAGATTGTTTGCCAGTTGTTATAGCTGAGTTTGTATGCTTCCGCCGCTAGTTATGCCGTTATGTGTAGCAAGGATTTCACCTACCTATATTTACGAGGATTATGAACGCCATAAAATAGCACCAGTTTTATTTGGGTATGAGATCACACTAGAAAACTAAAACTGCTGGAAAATGTAATTTCCTGGCTTTTAATTATAAATCAATGTTATTATTAAACATAATAATATTAGTATCTAAACAGTATCGTATTTCTCGGCTTGTGCTGAAGACCTTCAGACCTATACTTAATTATAATTAAAACAGTGAGAGCCCTCGTGCCCTTCAGATTTCAGCTTTAAATTATAACGAAGGAGTAAATCCATGTATCCGTACAGTAAGGGTAAACAAGAATAATCTGTTTTAATCTATGTATATTGTTATAAGAGCTTATGTAACATAACAAGTAACGTCGTCAGCAATTTAGCTGGGAAATTGTTAGTGCCTGCATGTCGCCCCGCCTTTATAAATGTTATTTTTGAATTATTTGATTCTTTAAATGTTTACTTATCATGCATTTATTAAGGATAGACTTTTTCAGACCTTTAGCATCGAAAATATTGATATAAAAGCAAGAAGTCTATTTTTAATTTCAGCCCTTTCAGACCTAAGCACAGTATATAGGAAACTGATTTTTTCACAGAAAATAAGAATACCAGAAAAGGTGTCCCGTCAAAGCAAAATCAAAAACTCGACATCCGTTTCAGGAATTAAGGATTTCAATACTTGGCGCTACCGTGGCCCGCGTCTCCATCTAATTACTTATTAATTTCTGGGAAGAAAACTCGAGTCAGCGTTTTGCGGTGCAAACGAATAAGTAAACTCTTTGTAGATAAGTTTACTTATGAATAGACTTAATTATCTCCCTAGATTTCTAAAGCAAAGCGTAGGCAAGACTGGTGACTATATTTTATTTAAATTACTGTATATCAATCTAGTCTGTCACCTACGCATTGTTTTTAGTTTATGTGTCCTTTGAGCTTTATTGTTAATTAATTTAATTAGACGTTTTCACGGGCAAGTACCTCGGAGGTCAGGTCACAAACGTGTTACCTCTTTAAAAGGTAAGTACTAGCGTGAATATGTTAATAAATGTGACTTTGAGAAATTCTGAATAATCAAGAGATATAATTGAGATGAGATATGTAGTGTAGTTAAATGTAACATATTGTGGATTTGTTTTTTCGCCGGTGTCTGTCACACAGTTTATACTAGCACAGACATCGTCGTTTACTCTATCTTTTTAATACCCCTATCTATGTACATTGTGTTTTTATGATAGATAAGTTGTAGCCACATTTGTTACAAATAAAATTATTATTAAAATTATTATTATTATTATTTTGGTTAACGTAACGAGCGAGATTACGAGTAGCTAATTAAATTGTGTAAATATTTACCTTAAATTTATTTTATTGCTGAATTCATTTGGTTGATGTTGACAAAATAGTGCCTATTTCCCTGAACAGGCCCTTAAAACTTAAATTTTAAATACTATGCATAGGTAGAGGTGGAAATTCCAAAGGCGCAAACAGCGCTGAATTCCGTGAATGTTACAGGTAATTGACGTGTATACCTATCCCAACGTTACGTCACACACGAGGTTGCATAATTTCAATATTACTGTGAATCGTGACGTGTGTACACATCGCGAGGAGATTTTTTTTGTTTTATTCGTTCATATTATTCATGTAGGTCGAATTGAAAAGGGGTTTTTCCAGACATGATTTGAAAAGCCAAGTAACATTTACATCACGCATATAATCCCCGGGTTATGCAGAGGTGTATTTATAGTAGGTACACTTTTTACACATTGTTCAGTTATGTTCTAGTCCCATGTAATAGGGGGCGACCGTATTGCCATTAAGCTTGCGCGAATTCAAACCTCGGGCTGCTTCTGAGAGATTCCTATTGGAAAGACGCAATAACACTTTACCCGACCTGGGAATCGAAACCAGGACCTCATGCTCAGCAGTAGCGCTTGCGACCACTACACTAACGAGGCAATCTAAAAGCCAAGTGCAGGCAGAGGAACTTATAACATGACGTTTAGTGGCATTATGCACCATTATCAAACAAACCCTGGCCATATTTACATCTAGTAGCAATTTGGATCACCAATAGTCTGTCATAAATTAATCTACACAATTTTATTGCGAACACATAAACTATAGCCACCATAAATACATATCAGCTATTGTCACACATTCCAATAATTTAATCAGTCATCGATAAGATTTTGATTTTTAATATCCCTTTTCAACCCCATTGAAAAACTTACCTTAACTTAACACACACAAAATGCATTTTCGAACAACAAGATTACAAAACATCCCCCATTCGATATTACACTCTAAATCGTAGTTATAAGGTTGAATTATGTCTATCAATGGTGTTAATAAAATAGGGGGTGAATAATTCCCGTAGTATAGTGATTACGTGCGGCGCACGCGCCACCCCCCGTGGGATCGGCGCGCGCGCCCGTTCCCACGTCATTGACGTCATTGCGGGGAAAATTGACATTTTCCCCCGCGCTAATGTAAATATTGTCAAATTATTGTTATACAAAAGAGTGAATAGTTTTGTGGTTTTCATTGAGGGATCTTAAAACGGTAATCAAGTGGCTATTTTCTATCACGGCCTGCTCATTGTTTAATAGTTTTTTTTCTTAAGTATGGTTTGATAAATTATTGTTATTATTATTTATTTATTTCAATCAACATTGGATCATACAATTAAACTAGATTAAAAATTATTAAGCAAATTACAGAATAACATTGAAATTGAAAATTATACATTTATACATATAAACAAAATTAAAATAATATCTTAACATTAGTCAGTAGGTGAATCGTGCAGCAGTGGTTTACATACTGACAGTCAAAGCGTTCAGCAAAAGCGTTCAGGATACTGTTGCGGCTGGCCCGCACCCTCCCCACCAGGGATGTGCACCGCTTGCGAATGATTGCGTGGAAACAATCCACACGCGCCTCGGCAAACATCCCCGACGGGTTGCAGAAGCAAGGCAGCCCCAAGAGCACCCTGAACGCGTTGTTGTATTGGACGCGTAGAGCGCTGTACTGTTTCCGCGTGTAATCCATCCACAGACTGCCAGTATAAAAGGACGTACAAAACGCCCTACATAGGGCTATTTTGACACCCCTCGAACACCGAGCAAATCTGCGAGCTTTACGCTCCCTTTTAATGTTTGCATCGTCTTTCAGGCCAGAGGTTAATAAATGTCCAAGATACTTAAACGTATCAACTCTATTAAAATGCCATCCGTTGAGCTCAATTGCCGGTAAGTAATCAGGACGTCTCCCCCTGGCCCGAAAAACCATGCACTCGCTCTTGTTCGTATTATACAACAAACCATGTTCTTCTGCATACTTTTCCCAAATACCAATCAGCCTTGACATTCCACAGACTGAGGTGGTCAGCAGAACCATGTCGTCAGCATAACTGATATTGTTTAGGCTCACACCTCCAATATGGCAACCGACATGCGTGCTGCTGAGCCCCTCTATCAGCGCATTAACGTACAGGTGAAGAGCTTCGGTGAGGTTAGCCCCCCATGCCTCACGCCGCACTCCAACCTGTATGGTGTCGAGTAAGCCCCCGACCATCGAACAACATTGACCTGATTGCTGTACCAAAATTGAAAGATACGAATCAGTTCATCTGGCACTGACGCTTGCTGCAGTTTTTGCCACAGCAGATTATAGCGAACAAAGTCAAATGCCTTCGACAAGTCAAGGAAGCAAGCAAAGACGAGTGTACTTCTATCAGTGTAGTACTTAAGATATAGATAAAGATAAAGAAACCTACTTAATATTATAAATGTGAAAGTTTGTATGTTTAGATGGTTGTATATTTATTACTGAACCATGCAACAACGGCCGAACGGATTTGGATGTGATTTGGCACACAGATAGTTTACAACACATAGGAACTTTTATCCCAGCAGTAAGTTCCACCACGCGGGGGAAGCTGGCAAAAGCTATTCTGTAATAAGTTAATAGTCTTGAAGCTTTTTTTTGGCAGCACCGTTTTCATTTTATCCGATACGTACCTACACGTTCAATAAAGAAATCAAATACAGGTATTGAATTTGAGTTTTCTGAATGCTCCTATCTAACAAATCCGTGACACAACAGAATAAAACAAATTGAAAAGATTCCGTAGAAATCGCTGTTTCCACTTTATTTGCCATTTTCACTTTATGAAAGCTGAAATGGAATAAACAAATCCAGGACAAGGTCGTTCAATACAGTCCTTCAATAAAACTTGACCCAAAAATAATAATTCAATAAAGCAGATTGACTAACTGTATCGGCTGAGATATTCGATTAATTATGCTAATCTGTCGGGATCTGATCACTGTCTCGTGTTTCCAATTTGAGTCGAAAGTGTCAGTAGGTCAGACATAGTGTCAATTTATAGAGACAAATAGAGTGCCTTATGTTTTATAACTTTAAAACTATATCCAGCTCCAGTTTAAACCACTAAGCCTGTTTTTGAAAAACTTAATTGAAATCGAAACACAGCTCTTTTTGCAAAACGGACAATTTAGTCCGCTGCTAAGCTTTAATTTTTGTATTAAGAACATTACCCGACTCGAAATAAAGTTGGAAGTGCATAAACTGGGTCAGAGTTTTAGGCTAGAACTGAAGTTAGATCGCTTTGTAATAAGATGGCCCTTGTTTTTTTAACAAAGATGTGTGTTGCATGACAGGACAAGCTTAGAGAGGAAATAAAATAGAACCTCTGTACAGGAACGGAAATGCGACTCCACAGGTGTCACATTGGCAGGTTGCTTTTTTATTATCTCATTTTCAGTTATTCTTTTGCTGAAAAACTTAAAATTGAATTATCCATTCTGAAGTCTCAATGTCATGTTATACATTATACAGTAGTAACACGATCGTGCTTACTAATATTAGAAGCTTCCACAAATTCATATTCGGCTTTCAATCACTATACAAGTATACCTACACAGGGATCACCCCTGTGAAAGCTGTGTGTGTGATGGGGTGGTCCGTTATCGGTAGCCCGCAGTATTTGCTAACTCCGGACGAACTGCGTAACGCGATTCATCTGTTGAATATAATGCGAATTTCATGATGACTGCACACGATGGTCCATGCTGGACTTGCAGACAACTTGAAGCTTTATTTGGAAACAAATAAATGTACTTGGAGTACTTTTCATTGGTCATGTTTAAACTTCATAGATCCGTATTCGTGGCGCTAAGCCGGTAGAACATGTAAAGATTTTCATATAACAACCAGTAAGCTTCGTTTGCACTAAATTTCGTTATCGTTTTTAGTTATAGGTACTACCAGTTCTTCTTTTCAAGTATAAATAAAATTGATCATTATGCCTAGGTTTTGCCATGAAACATTATTAACTACGACCTTCATTGGTGCTGCCTAACTCTACAAACGGTGACGAACTATCTCACCGAATACGTCACCAATAAAAACCATTCAGCACAATGTCTACCCTTTCCCCCCTCTATAAAAACGCGTGTACCCACGTGACAAACAGGGTTGTGTCTCTATTGTCACAGACTACATAGAGATACTACGCATATTGTGGCTCATCTCTATGGCACTACACGCGTTTACGCCTACGTGAAAAATGTCAGTCGATCCGCAATAATTGGTGATATAGACATAAATTTTATATGAAATCCTATGAATTGCGTACTTGTAAAGTAATTTGAGGAAAATTTTACTCTAAAATGTAAGCTAGGACCAGCGGTGTTTGTGGTACTAATTGCGAGAAAATTCTTTAAAGTTTTCGCGGAAGGAAAACTTAGCGAGAAGCAAACTTTGTTTCTTTCTCCTTAATGGATAGTCAAGTCAATTTGCAATATGAACAGGCAAAAAAGTTCTTACCAAAACGACTAGAAATAGGGCTGGGTTGGCTGAGTTAACATTGTAGAAGAATTTTTCAATGTTGTGCCAACGGATTTTTGTTTTGTTTTGCTCATACTACACAACATAATAATAGTCGCAAAGTTAAATGTTCGATTCCTACCTACTGTCTAAAATTGAAACGTGTTGTGTCGCATCGCTTGGTCGGAACAGTGTCTTTAATCTTTGGTTCAGAGCCTTTTGGTGTCACCTTTCATCTCCGTAAAGCGAGCAGGTAAAGGCATCCTGGAAGCCTCTTAAGGTAATGAGCGTCTAGATACCTACCTATATATGTATCTACGAGTACATAAATAGATGTTGTTGACGAAAATCGAAATAATGAGGGAAAGTTTTCTTTGTTTGTGTCGATCACATCAAGGTAACTGTATTATATTCGATTATATGCCTTTATAACGCTTTGAATATCGATTGTAGGACTAAGGTTTCTTGAACAATAAAGCTACTTCGCATTGCAAGTTTGCGAAATTATTTAATTTTATGTTTTTGTCGCGTAACTACAGATGAAAAGAAAACAAGTCTATTACTTTCATTGCCCACCAACTGTACAAGCAAAGAAAATGTTATGACAAAATTATCTAAGTGACGGCAAATGGAAAATAGAAATTTAAAACTTTAAGTTGATGAATAAGAAGTAGTAAATTGCCTATCAAATCATCATTTACGTTAAAGTAGAAAACTTAATGTTCTAAAAATGTAATTGTAAGAAAAACTAAAACTTTTTTTATTTAAATTACCTACCTACATAGTTTTCCAAAGTCATAACGTCTCAATATATTGCGAAAACGATAACAGCCCCGCATGTTGGTATTAATTTCACGGCTCATAGGACCAGCGGGCAGTGCTGCCAAACATTGAAATAGTCTCGGACACAACACATATAAACGACTAGCTACACCCACCCGCACGGTTCGCACATTTTTGACGACTTGACCAGACATCAAGATTTCTTTATCATATATATGTTCAATTCTAATGTATTTTATATGAAGGGCTTGTGGGTAAATAGTGACAGCCGCACGGGTCGATAGATTAGGTTAAGCTACGCTTGCCGCAGTTGGTCCGTGGATGGGTGTCAATCTTTACATACCAAGACTCCTCTGTACCTCGGAAAGCACGTTAAGCCGTTGCTCCCAGCTGCCATTCATAGATCTTTGATAGTCGTTACGGGTTGTCAGAAGCCCGAAAGTCTGACAACCTTAGTTTTACCAGAGAGGGGGCGGGGTAGGCAATCGCTCCATGTAAAATACTGGTATTCAGCTGCATCCGGTTAGACTGGAAGCCAATCCACCAAGGTTGGCTTCCAGTCTAACCACATAGCTGGGAAAAGGCTAGGCAGATGACTAATGTATTATAGGTACACATAAACCTTTCGGAATACATTCCCTCAAATATTATAATAACCGTTGTCCACACCGACAGGCACGAAAAGCGACTTTAATTTATAAATATACTCGTAGATACTGAAGATACAGTATGTCAAAGATCAAGGAAAGGTTTGGGGAACATAAAAAAAGTGAAGAAACCCTGGATATGGGGAAGCAACGATTTGTTGATACAATGACGTGACAGAATACGGAAATAAATCTATATGTATAAAATAGTTCGTGACTGCCAGACAGGCTTGAAGCATTGAAGACAGAAATGTGAAAAAATATAAATATTATTGTACAGTGTCTACGGTGTTATTAGTTAACATTCGAGCCGTTTGGGGTTGAAACACTAGGGCCATGGGGTCCGAGTGCCCACTTGGTTTTTCTGAGATATCGCCAAGCGGTTGGTCGACTCTTCACGTGACCAGAGGGCTGGCCTATTCTTTGGCCAAAGGTTCAGCATCGCCATACAACGTGGCAATGCTGCCAGCCTTTTGGCACTTTTCCGATTGACAGCGATGAGGACGAATTTTTTGATGCCATGTTTTCTCTCTTTTTAACCGACTTCAAAAAAAGGAGGAGGTTCTCAATTCAACTTTTTTATGTTTGTTGGCTCAAAACTTTCGACTGGGTGAACCGATTTTGATGATTCTTTTTTATTTGAAAGCTGGTTTCCGTGAAGTCTTATTTAAATTTCGTATAGATCTGATGATGCGTTTCGGAGACAGACAACGGAACTCTTCAAAAAAATACAGCAAATCAATCGCGGTTGCTGCTATCGCATAAATATGCATTGTTTTTACCCCAAGGATGATGTTATTTCGAATTGGTGTGGAGTAGCTACTATAACTAAAAAGGGAAAAATAAAAACTTTTTCCAAAAAAATCCCCCTTTTTTTGAAGTCGGTTAAATATTAAATAAATAGGTACAAAAATGGTGATACAATGCGCGGCCATATCGCAATCAGCGATTACTGCCAAGCATTAGATAGCATTTTTCGAAACACGACCACTTAGCGAAATAAGTGTGCTGTGTTGGGTTTGTTTGCGGTCAAAGTCCCAACATGGTGGGAAACGCATTCACTTTTCACTTTTGTCTGTGTGGCCGCTTATATCTTCTAAACTACACAAGGTATTATTTAAATTAAATGACTAACTAACTAAATATGTAAATAAATACATAAAATACCTACTTTTGTTTTTTTACACTTAGGCGAAGAGGTACTCGTCTGCATTGCTGTCATCCCGAAACATGTTTAGGTAAAAAAATCAATCGGGTTAAGCAGAAATCTCAATATTTTGAAATGTCACCACATCAGTAGATTGCACCGGCGCGCGGCGCGGCGCGGAGCATGGTCGGCTTGCTACTCGTAGCTATATTATGTGCTTAGTGGCTTGTCATGCTGAGTATGTTATATTAACTAATCGAGTGATGGACGTAGGTAGCCTATTATAACCTACACTGGGTGGTCAGGTCATCTATCATAGCTTCGATGATAGCACGACCTTTAATCTTAATAGATTAGCTTCAACCATTCACCTAGGTATATTTTAATTTACTGATGTACCATCATATTAAAACATTTTAGTTTGTTTTTATATTAAAACTGGTCTTTACACAAGAGGGGTGATTACCACGTGATTGGTCCTCGCTCCTATCTCGCTTTGAATTATGATTAGAGCAGTTCGTGGCCAAATAATAAGCCGCCCTTGTCGATTTTCAAGGTTAAGCAATGCTTGTCGAGGACGCTCCCTGAACGGGAGACCAGACATTACATACCGAGACCTCCGATATCCCTCCGTGCCTCGCAGTTGGTCCCGGCTGTCATTCGTAGATCTTTGACAGTCGTTACGGGTCGTCAGAAGTCTGAAAGTCTGACAACCAGTCTTACCAAGGGGTATCGTGTTATCTAGTAACTGGGTTGTTGAGGTCAGATAGGCAGTCGCTACATGTAAAATATTTGCATTCAGTTAGACTGAAGCCGACGCCAACATAGTTGAGAAAAGGATAGGCAGATGATATTTTTCTTTGGGTTGAAAATGAGAATACCAATGGTCATGTAGAATGTGTTATGATGAATGTTAAGATTGTGAGGTTTTTCGTAAGAAAATTCGAAAATAGGCATTTTAAATAATATCTGTTCCAATTTATAATTACACAATCTTATTTGTAGAATGCCTCCAATCGTAAATATTGAAAAATAATTATTTTGTCAATAATTGCCTAGTCATACGTTAGCGAGTGGTTTCACCCCCGCACTCATCAATTTTAAAAGCTTTTTTAAAAGCATTCTTCCAAACGTCCTTAAAAGATTACTATTCCGGCAACTCAAGAGCTTTTATTTTAATGTCAACAGTCACACAAGAAAAATATATAACTATCTTAGGTAGGTACTTTATTATTACTAAAAGAAATATGTGAGAAAGGAACCCTTATGTTTATTTATGTAAGTATTGCTTTGACGTAGAAATCAGGGTCTCAGAAAGCAATATAAAATATGTAATAATTAAGTACCTACCTACATAGGTATTCCTATTTCTGTGAAGACTTGCAATCGATATAAATTAAATTGGCTCCACATCTAAAGTTCTCCAGAAAATTACAATTTCAGTCGATTATCAGACTCAATTTAGAGTTCAGGAAATCTAGGAAATCCAATTTCGTTCCTTATGAAAGGGGAAAAGATTAGGATAGCCCGGAATCCAATTTGGCTGTGCCCGCTGACGCTGCAGCCAATTGTAGTAATTGGTACAGTACAGTTGGTCACACAATCCTGATATTTTAAGACCTGGCACATTTATTTGATGTCATACTCATGTTTTACAATAAATATATTCTATTCTATTACGATAGGTTTCACTGGATTCCTGTTTGGTTACAAAGCCCCCTCACATGAGGGTTGTGAAGATCAGACGGGCAGTCGCTCTATGTAAAATACTGGTATTCAGCAACATCCGTTTAGCTTGGAAGCCGACCCCAACATCGTTGGGGAAAGGCTAGGCGAATTGATCGATTATGCCTATAATATATGTCTATTGGTGATGTTCTACAAAACCGTCAGAAGCGTAGTACATCCTCGCAACCGGCGTGAGATGTACGAGTATGAACGTAGAAGAAGCGTAGTACATCCTCGCAACCGGCGTGAGATGTACGAGTATGAACGTAGAAGAAGCGTAGTACATCCTCGCAACCGGCGTGAGATGTACGAGTATGAACGTAGAAGAAGCGTAGTACATCCTCGCAACCGGCGTGAGATGTACGAGTATGAACGTAGAAGAAGCGTAGTACATCCTCGCAACCGGCGTGAGATGTACGAGTATGAACGTAGAAGAAGCGTAGTACATCCTCGCAACCGGCGTGAGATGTACGAGTATGAACGTAGAAGAAGTAAACGGTTACAATCGTAGCAAGTGGCGTTCTAGAATGTCTGCCTACCCCCTTGGGAAAAAGGCGTGAGTTTATGTCTATGCCTTATAGATTAGCTATCTCCGTTCTAGACCTATATTATAGATAGATCTGGAACGTTCAGGTCAATATGATTGACGACTTGTTTTGATATCGTGGGCCAGATGTTTTGTTTGATAGCTATTGTTTTTGGGCCATCTAGAAATGAAAGGAAAAGTTTTTCATGAAGATAATGGAAGTCACAAGCAATTAATATACAAAGATAATGAAGGAAGTGTTCGGTATTTATGTGTGGGTGTAGGTACTCGTATTACATTATTTGTCAGCCTTTACATTTATAAACTCCTGATTCCTGTCGCACTTATCTGGTTGATTATAAAATACACTTGCATTGCCTTTAGGTCCAAGTCGCGCCTAATCTGCTTAGGCTCTTTCAAATTACTGTTACAGTTTGGCGGACTACAATTTAATAGCATTGGAACGGTTGGATTTAGGGCATAAGAAAAAGACGTACCTGTTTTTTATAGATATTATTATTACTCTATTTGTACAAAATATTGCTGATTATATTAGTTATAAAAGTGGTATAAAGCATTGTTCTCAGTCGTCGTTCTCGTTCTCAGTCAATCAATCGTACAGCAGGCTGTGACGGTTTATTTTTACAAACCCAGTGTCTTACCACGTGTTTCCCTCCATGAATGAAAAAAATGACCTTTAAATAGATACTTACCCATTTAGAAGCATGTTTTTATACACGTTGTGTAGACAACTGAAGGATAAAACTACGTAATGATTCTGCACGAGGAAAGATTTGTGATTCATGAAAATTTCGTTTGTAACTACGATGCTCACTTATTTTATTGTAACTAATAGTGAGTTGTGACTTTAGTGAAAGCGACTGGGTAAAGAAGGCAGTCGTTTATTAAGGCAAGGGGTTCCAAATAGAGTGCGATGTAAGTCATAAATGCTCCACTTGTAGGACATTTTACCTGGTATCCAAGAATCGAGTTGAAAGCTGGTATGGTGGTAGTACCACGAGCCATTCTTTAGTATGCACCTTTTCTACAGCAAAACTATTTTGTTTAACTTTTGTTTTAATAACAACTTGTTCTGACAAAGCTAATATTTCATTACATGGAAGCACTTTATTTTAATGGCCTTTAGTCAAATTATGTAACTCTGCAACATTATTCTGATACATGTTGCCCAGTTGCGCTTGCTAACGAACTGACCTCTGACCTGCCTCCTCCCCCCTCTGAAAAAAAAAAAAACCACGAGGTCAGAGGCCAACCTCTGACCTCGTGGTTTTTTTTTTTTTTTTTGGGTGGGAAATCATCAAATAACTTCTCCCGCTCTGGGTGGAGCAGGAGGGCGTGTCAGACTTTTACTGACTAAAACCCACCCGTGTTCCCTCAGTTGCCTGTGTGCTAGGGCCCGCGGTATCTCTTTCTGGCTAGCTATAGGCATACTGCGCGCACGGCAGATATCGTTGAAGTGAAAACTTCTTTAACCGCGTTGAGCGATTTTTGGTTGAGGCAAAACTTGGTGTTTCGGGTTCGTGTCACCGACATGCTAATGTGACGTGTTGTTTTAATTCAAAGTTTTAAGTTTTCGTTTTTGTCGGTAGTCCCCATGGCTGCCTATTTTTTAATAACTAAGTCTTCTATCTATTATTTATTTATTGTTTGTAACAGAAACCTTCTGAAAATACTGATCCGATTACAAAAAATCTTTCACTGATTAGGTATAACCAGCATTATAACCGAGTGTACACGATATGCGAGAAGTGCAGAACCTATCGAAGTGGAGGAGCTTGGGGGAGGCCTATATCCAGCAGTGGACGTCTTTTGGGTGAAATGATGATGATAGTACCGCAATGCAGATTCTCCTTATGATACACTCCTGAGTAAGCTGTACTATTTTCTGCACTCTTAGTGGTTTTTGAACATCTGCCAAAGCGACTACTTATCAATTCCAACTGTGGCACAATGATCGCTGAGATACTCCCTATACGCGCCAAATCAAGATACTTGATTTTTGGTAGGTATATCTTTTTAGTATTTTTCTTGTGTTACGTAAATCCATCTGTTTGCATAGTTAATTATCTCCGCTGCAGTCCTGTATCTGAGTGACCTGGTTACATTGTCCCTCGCTGTGAAACGACTTCTGTGGCCACAACCTTATGGAAAAATTTCTCTTAATTAGAGCACTAGATGAGGCCTGATAACGACTGATAAGGAATTAGGCTTACTATAGATAATGTGTGTTTAATTGTTGATATCTATGAATGGTAAATATTTCATATGAAAGACCTTGGGTGACCCTGATTTTTGAGTATGAGTACGACGATGCTATATTCCAATGTTCAATGAGCGCGTTCGTAAGGGTAACGCTGCACGTGTTATGGTTTTAATTGTTAAATCTTAAGCGGTTTATTATGTTGTAAATATGTATGTTGTAAATTGCAAGTAACTATGGTTAATTAACTACACTACCGAATTGGGGACACTATAATGGTAGCGTATGTATGCAAATAAATAAAAAATATTTTCATATATTTAAGTTATTATGGCTTATTCTTGCATGTTTCCTATAGACTTTAAAGTACATACAAGACAGCACATACAAGTTTTTCATTCATATAATATCTGGGGGCACGGCAGTGTTCCCGCCAAGACGAGCTAAGCGGAGCGCAAGGGCACTACATACCTTTTCTCGAATCGCTTCGTCGTTTTTTTGAACCCTTATAACTTGGGTTTGGATTATACCAGATAAACAAAATTCTCGGGATAAATGTTGTCAATAGTAAATTTATTAAACATTTAACGTTTTAATTGCATAGCTCTTACACATTAGATTTTATTGATATCTAAAAAACCCTGATTTCGTTCCTGACTCACTGATGATCATCAAAATTTTTAGGGTACTTCCTAATGTCCTAGAAAGCTGAAATTTGGTATGTAAGCTAGTATTAGTAAACAAACAACAAAAAAAAACTAAAACTTGGAATTTTTATCCCCCAACCCTTTAAACTACGGGATGGAAGTTTGTATGAGACTTTCGCAATTTTGACGCTAGAGGTCTGAAATTAAGTTGAATGAAGTTGTGGGAAAAAGCTAGTTTTTAATAATTCTCAGTCCCTTCCACGTTATCTTAATCCGTGTAGTTACCCCGGGGCGGGGGCGGCAGCGTGCGGATGTCTCCAGTCCGACGTTCCTTCTAAGATCAGTCACGTGCGCCAGACACCGCCCCGGACAGTCTGGTTACGGTTCCTATTGACATTTCAGCTGTCTATACGGAAACGCCAGTTTTGTCTAGTCTTCCGACGACAAAACGCTTGTCTACGGTTCTCGTGCTAAGCCTGCCGTTAGCGTTCTATCGTTTCTGCATCCCCCCATAGAAAGAAAGCGTGAGTATATGTATGAGTTTTTACACATAACACATACAATAAACTGACGCCTCTTCTTTGATTATAACGATGCATTTGATATTTAATTTGTTGTACAAAAATTGGCCAAGGAAGCAAAACATAATACAAAGTATTTATGAGAATATCAATAAATCAGTTATCATTTACGTCAAACTGATTACGATTATAATGAAATCTTTCGTAGCAGTGACGTAGCGCATAGCCCCTCTACGCCGCTACGCCACGTGACTTATTTTTTTCCTAACATGCCGCTGTGCTACGATACTTTTCAATGAGTTGTATTCATAGTAGTTTTTGTTTATTTATTTTTCTTCTTACATCTACCATTACAGGGTAACCCAATGCGATAATTGCGCTTATCCTAACTTAATCATCCTAAATACTAAAATGTATGTACCTACCTATAAATATTACAAACAATGCATTCTTTGTAAATTCACTCAGAGAACAACAGAATAAGTCCGTCTCAATCGCTATGAGGTTGAGCGTGCGGAGTGCACGCGTCAGCGGCGCCTTGGTCCGAGAGCGCGGTTCCACTAGCAGTGGCGGAAGTTATAGGAGGCATTCTATAAATTACGTCAAATAACTCCTTCCCCCCTCCTAACCCGACCTTGTCATTGATGGTAATATTGGTATCCCCTAGTATGACTTGACATGGGAAATTGCAAAAAAAATGTGGTGTTTTTTAAAGTATGGTTTTTAGTTTTTCTTTTGATTTATACATACGACGTCACGTAACTTGTCACTCTTGTTACTCGATGGCACACTTTGTTGACCCCCTCCCTTGTTAAAGTTTGACGTAATTTACAAACAGCCCTTTATAAAAAAAATGTTTATAGGTTTATTTGTTTACTTCGAGTAAATTTAGGTTAAATGAAAAACTTTTCGTAACAGATCGATTTCAAGTTTCAAAAGAAACAAAATGGTGTTTATAATGATCGCTTTCTGGAGTAGGTCACAAGTATTGGCAGTTCAGTCAATATCAATAAAACTATGGCGGTATGATTAGCCCAATAAATACTCACAATGGACTGTTGTGACCCATTTCTTTTAATCGCAGTTGATTATTAAAGCTTTCCAAATGATCGCAGTGTTTTTTCTTTTACTATTGTTTTACCGCTTTGTTTAGGTTTACTGGTAACTTAGCAGACAGCGACCAAAGTCGATTAACAATTCAGTTGTTTTAATTTTTGAGTTAAATATTTGGTTTGAATCTGAAAAATATAAATAACATTAGCTAACATATAAAGTGCCGAAATATAATGAAAATCTCGTAGATAAATTGACATATTCAAGATACCGAAATTACTGCAATAACCTGCTAAAGACAATTAGGTGCCAATATGATCAGAATGAGCTCCAAAAGGCCAGTGGAAATCCCAAAGCAACTTGGGACATAATAAAGTCCATAAGTTACAAAAACACCACACCCACAAGTAAGTCGGGGGATCTCCTTAATATCTGCAGTGATCCCGATGCATCTGTCAAATGTATAAACAACTACTTCGCAAATGTTGGAAGTAATCTTGCTCAGAATATACAGCAGGCTCAACACAGGACAAACTTCAATTTTAATTCTTCATCCAACCCGCAAGGAAACTCATTGGTTATGCTTGAGACCGACTATGCTGAGGTAAGCAGCATAATCACGGATTTAAAACATAACTGTGCTGTTGGCTACGATGGTATACCTGCTTCAGTCATTAAAGCTGCTAGGCATCTTCTCATCCCCTCAATTACTCATGTGTGCAATCTGTGCTTGTCAAAGGGCGCCTTCCCAAACGCCTTCAAAAAGGCATTAGTTTCACCTATATTTAAGGGTGGGGATGGAGACCGTGTCGAAAACTATAGGCCTATATCGGTGCTTACGACCCTATCCAAAATCTTAGAAAAAATCCTAAATAAGAGACTTCTGAATTATTTAGAGCACAATAGAGCAATTGCCCCAAACCAATACGGCTTTAGGAAAGGCAAATCAACAGAGGATGCTGTACTAGACCTATCAAATCACATCACTCAGAATCTCGACACCAGGACCAAAACGATAGGCATATTCTTAGATTTGGCCAAAGCCTTTGATACGGTCTCTACTCCCATCCTTTTACAAGGATTGGAGGAACTGGGAATAAGAGATACTGCTCTGAGGATTTTTTGCGACTATCTCACTGATCGTAGTCAGCGTGTTAAGGTAGAGAACTACATCAGCGACGATGAGAAGTTATCTTTCGGAGTCCCGCAGGGCAGCGTGCTGGGCCCTACCCTCTTTCTTGTTTACGTTAACAGGCTATGCCAACTCGATATACCGGACTGCAAAATTCTTGTCTACGCTGATGACACTGCACTTATAATAAGTGGAGATACTTGGGCGTCTGCTCACCGCTCGGCTGAAATTGCTCTTGGTATAGTGATGGACTGGCTTTCCTGCAATCTACTAACATTAAATGTCTCCAAAACCCACTATGTTGCTTTCTCAGCGAACTCATCTTCTCAGCCTACCCTTCCGGATATAAAGGTTCATAGATGCTCTCATCCTGTGCTTAACACCTGTAATTGCTCTCCTATTCAAAGAACATCTTGTGTAAAGTATCTAGGAGTACACATTGATTCCACACTAAGTTGGAACAAACATGTAGAAGTAACAGTGTCTCGCGTTCGAAAGCTGCTGTTTCCAATGAAAAAGCTCAGAAATGTAGTTACCTTCCCACTGTTGAAAACGATTTATTTTGCATTAGCTCAGTCACTCCTAACTTACTGCATTTCAGTTTGGGGTGGCACCTTTAAGACCCTTATGCTTCGCCTTGAGAGGGCTCAGAGGGCCGTTTTGAAAGTAATGCTTCACAAACCGTATCGTTACTGTACAACCCAACTATACAAGGATATGTCTGTTCTCACTTGCAGGCAACTCTGTGCACTCAATATAATCCTACGTAAGCATGCCTCCCTAAATTATGACCCAAAACTGTTTACAAATAAACGACGTAAAGACCTGGTTTGTCGTTCTGTCAGAATTAAAACTGCCCTGGCAAGTCGAAACTATCTGCACCTGAGTGGCCGGCTTTATAATGCAATTAACAAAGCATGTAACATATACCCCCTTCCAAAATTCAAGTGTAAGATTGCAGTAAAACAATACCTTCAGGGTCTTACTTACGACGACACTGAAAGACTGTTCGCCAGGGTATCATAAATAGTAAGCGCAAAACACACACACACACACACACACACACACCACACACATTTCCTTGCATGCCATAAAAATAAAATTAAAATTAATATTATTATTTTTTCAATCTAAATTATATTCAACTCAATTCAGTTTTTATTCCAATAGGTATCTATGCTTATTTGTACCAGAAATATATGTTTATTTGTATTGTTACTAGGTATATGAAAACATTATGTCTCGGTTTAGCTTGTTACTTAAGGCTGTAGGAGGAAGGCGCCGGTGTCTGTCACACAGTTTATACTAGCACAGACATCGTCGTTTATTCTATCTTTTTAATACCCCTATCTATGTACATTGTGATTTTATGATAGATAAGTTGTATCCACATTTGTTACAAATAAAATTATTATTATTTTTATGACCTTTATTCAATTAAATAACACATATAAATTATATTTTTAAATATTAGTATACAAATATAAAAACATTTAAAAATATAAAAAATAGTAGCCCACCGGTATCGGGAACAAGGTCCAAGCTACCGGCGGTCAGGGCTCCAGAGAGAGGAACCTCCTAACAATGCGAGCCGTGTCCAGGAGTACCACTTTCTGAATCAAGCCCTTGACCCAGCTGCCCAACGAGAGCCTCCTCAGATGTTGGTCGAGGCTCTTGGCTATTAAGCCATTGGCTGTAACAACTATCGGTACAATGATCGCTGAGTCCACATCCCACATGTCGACAACCTCGTGAGCCAAGTCAAGATACTTGATTTGTTTATCTTTCTCGGCTTTCACGAGGTTCCCGTCATGCGGTACCGTTATATCAACGATCATTGCACGCCGCTCTAGTCGATCCACCACCACTATATCAGGTTTATTGGCAACAATAGTCCTGTCAGTGATGATGGATCGATCCCAGTACAGTGTGACATGTCCATTTTCGAGAACTGGGTCGGGCACATACCTGTAGTACGGCACTTCTGATTCCACAAGGTTGTATTTCAGAGCAAGTTGCTGGTGGATAATCCTGGCTACTAGGTTGTGTCTATGCAAGTACTCCTCGTTAGCTAGACGAGAACACCCAGAGATTATGTGTCTGATTGATTCTCCTGGACGGTGGCATGCCCGACAGATGTCAACCGTGCCATCTTTCACAATAAATCTCCGGTAATTGTTCGTCATCATAACTTCGTCCATAATTGCACAGACAAAACCTTCGGTTTCCCCAAAGAGGTCACCGAAACGTAGCCAGGCTACGGACGCTAGAAGGTCTACATCGGGTCCATGTAGGGCCCGGAAAAAGCGTCCGTGAAGCTCCTTACTCTGCCATACCTCCATGCGATCTTTAGTGTCAAGCACTACAGGCTTGCGTCAGTTCTCTTTACCCAAGGAGAGCGGGGTGAGGCCCTTGTCCACCGCAACCACATCTCGATGCATCCCCACGTCGGTTTCTAGGAAATAATCCCTGAGACTGCATATCTCGCGATTGTGGAGAGTCTTAGCATTTAAAAAGCCTCGACCTCCACATTTTCGCGGGATATACAATCTCATTACCGATGACCGTGGGTGATGCATTCGATATGCAGTCAGCAGCGTACGGACCCTCCTATCCATGGCGTCGAGTTCGGTCTGAGTCCATTTGAGTATGCCGAAAGAGTACATCAAGACCGGCATGACCCAACCGTTGAAGGCACGCACCTTGTTTCCGCCTGATAAAAGACTATTAAATACTTTTTTCAGGCGGCCAAAGAAGCGTTCCTTCAACGATTGTTTCATGTCAGTAACATTGATGCCCAAAGCTTCCGACATACCCAAATACTTATAGGTTTCGGCTGCGGAGAGGGCTCTAAGTTTTATGGAATCCGAGAGTTGGGTTCCCACGGATTCCACAATCTCCCCTCTCTTTACATGCATGACCGCACATTTGTCCACACCAAAATCCATCCTGATGGCGCTACTGAAAGTTTCAGTTACTTTCAGTAGCTCCATCAGTTGCAAATTGTTGGGGGCAAAGAGTTTTAGGTCATCCATGTAGAGGAGGTGAGATATAACCTGACCACCTCTCCTCAGTCGATAGCCTATACCTGAATCCTCCAGCAGTGTGCTTAGAGGATTCAGGGCTAGGCAGAACCAAAGCGGACTCAAACTGTCGCCCTGAAATATGCCTCGCTCGATCCTTATCGGTTCGCTATTCCTCTGGATATTTCGACATCCTGGATATTGAAGGACCGTCCTCCATTGTCCCATACATGACATCAGGAAGGTGCGCAGAGTTGTATCTACTTTATACAACTCCAACACCCTCATGAGCCATGTATGTGGCACCGAGTCATAGGCCTTCTTGTAATCTATCCAACATGTCGAAAGATCCTTTCGGAAACGACGAACCTGTTGGCTAATGGCCATATCAATGAGGAGCAGCTCCTTAGTACCGCGGGACCCGTTCCGACATCCATTTTGAGAGACAGACATGATGGAATTACTGTCTATATGATTGTAAATCTTAGCTCTCAAAATGGATGTAAGAACTTTATAGACCGTCGGTAAACACGTGATCGGCCTATAATTTTTGGGTTCCGCGGTACTACCTGACTTATGGAGCAGGTGGGTTACTCCTGTCGTGAGAAACTGGGGTAGCGAACTAGACTCTAAAGCAACCTGGTACTGAGCCGCCAAGCGAGCGTGCGATCTTTGAAACCATTTAATCCAAAAGTTGTGCAGCCCGTCCGGCCCTGGAGATTTCCAGTTGGGCAACGGACGGACTGCACGAGCTACATCTTGGGGGCAGATGGTAATAGCCCCCATTTCTGGTATTGGATCGCAGGCTCGCTCGACTTCCCGAACCCAATCACCTTCGGTGTGACTGACAGGCACCGACCAGATACTACGCCAAAAAGAACACATGGCATCATCATCTGGTAGGCGCGTGTCAGCCACACCTTGGTCTGATCGCTCCCAAGCTCTATATACCCACCTTTCATCACTTTGGAAAGTACGGTTCTGGGTGTATCGATCCACTCGCCGCTTACACCTACGAATACGGTTTGCCCATGCATACACTTTCTGCTTCAGGAAGTCGATGCGCTCTGTGACACAGGACATATAGTCTTGAGGACTGATATTAGTCCCCGAGAACGCCCGTCTCACAAAGCGCATCACTCGAGGGCGAGTATTGCCCTCCCTGAAGGAGATTAGTTTACCGATGAGCGCTCTGGCCCCACCAATACGGCGTTCAATTCTGCACTGCCAAGCTGGTGCGGCTGGTTTCGGTCGTGTAGCTCTTGAATCACTCGCGAATTTGACGTGAGCTACACGACATGCCGCTACAGCCGCACAGTACAGAATCGAATGAGTATCGGTGAGGTCTTCGCAGTCATCAAAATAGTTTGACAACTGCGAATCCAGAGCCGCCACCAGCGCTCTATTTTTGTTATGCATGGGCAAACGAGGTAAGCGTGGTCTAAGTTCGGGTGACATGAACCGATATTCCCGAATCGCACCATCCAAAGCACTCCTCAATTCCTCTCAAGGTTATTATTATTATTATTATAATGTTTCGAATAACCATGAGTCAATTTCGAAGATTTGTTGATAGTTTTATTATCAACTTATGCTGCTGACCGTACGAATAAAAAATATATGAAAACCAAAACATCAATAGTATCTGTTGGATTGAGATCCACATACTTAGCTATATGTATACGTACTTTATTTTCCCTTTATAAGCATGTCTTATTATAATATTGAGTTAGTCGCCATACACTTGCTTTCAAACAACACGTATTTAATTTATCAAAAACCCGAACAAGGAAAAGTGAACCTTAATACAAACACCATATGGTCGCAATCGAGCCGAATCCATCCAGTAAGTGCACCTGCAAGAGAACAAAAGGCTCACATTCCACAGGAGCGATAAGCCGACCGTTTTTTGTGCGAATCGTTTTCTGAGAATTAACAAGTTGTTTACTACGAGGACTGTTATAGAAATAATTACGTAACTACTTTACGCATTGGCTATCAGCTGCGTTCAAGCGTGTTTTAAGTGAAAAATGACTACGACTGAGGAACAACAGACACATCTCTCCGTGTTAGAAGATACTGCAAACCTGCTACGGAAAACACAAGTTAATCTAAGGAAATGTCCTAAAGCGCGCTTAACAAGAGGTTATATAGAAGCACGTATGAAAATCATCGAAGATTATTGGAATACCTTCAAATGTGCGCATAAGGACTTAGTAAAAGTAACACCGAAGGAACAGAAAGGAACTTTGCCTTATTTCTTGAATGAGGAGTTTTTTATTTATGAAGATTTGTTTAACGTGCTTCAAGGTGACTTAAAGGACATGGTTATTTCGCTATCTGAACCTTCCGTAGTGGTATCAAATTCAGCAAATAGTAGTTTCGGCGGTGCAAGTCCACAAAATAGCCTCGTGCACCTACCGAGGATCGAGATACCGAAATTTTCCGGTAATTATGAATCATGGCAAACTTTTCAAGATTTGTTCACATCTTTGGTGCACGATAACACTTCGCTTAGCGATGTCCAAAAGCTTCACTATTTGAAGACTAGTGTTACTCAAGAAGCCGAATCACTTTTGAAGCATATACAGGTTACCGATAAAAATTATGTAAATGCATGGGATATTTTGAAAAAGAGATATGGCAACAAACGCTTACTTTTGAATCATTCTATGAAAAGGTTATTTAACCAAAAGAAGATGTCTTCTCAATCAGCTTCTCAGTTAAAGGGGTTGTTGGATACAACCACAGAGTGCCTAAACAACTTAAATAATTTAAATATTGACGTCGGCTCTTGGGATCCAATTCTTATATATCTTCTAGTGCAGAAGATGGACTCAGAGACGCACAAGAACTGGGAAGAACATGCATATAAAGAAGAATCCGAAAATTTACCTACCTGGAGTGATTTCAAGAAGTTCTTAGAATCAAAGTACCGTACCCTAGAATTAACAAATCAGAATAATACGTCAAAGGAAAATAAAACAATAAAGGAACGTTCATGCCATGTTGCCACACCAGTTACGGAGAAAGTTTGTGTGATGTGTAAAGATAGTCACAGTTTAAGTCATTGCAAGGAATTCAGCAAGAAGGAACCTACTGAAAGAAGAGAGTTTGTGAAAAACAAACAATTATGTTTTAACTGCTTAGTACCAGGACACTCGGCATTTAAGTGTAAAGTGCCAGTATCTTGTCGTCTTTGTCACAGGCGCCATCATTCCCTTTTACATGAAACGAAGGCCAAGCAGCTTGGAGAATCATCAGTCACGTCACCTCCAGCTGTAACACATGTAAAAGAAGAGCAAGAATTACAAGTCAATACAATGATAGCGTCGCATTGCAATACTAAGAAGAAAGTAGCAGCACTTTTAGCAACGGCAGTAGTGGAAGCAACAAGCGAGCAAGGTAACACCATTTTACTGCGGGCGCTGATAGATCAAGGTTCCGAGGCAGCTTTCATTAGCGAGAAGGCGACTCAATTGTTGAAGCTCGAACGACAACCAGTAAAAGCAAGCATTACAGGGGTGGGGTCCCAGAAGACTGAAATAAAACATGTGGTACAGCTACAAATACGATCACGATTGGACCGAAACTATTGTTTACCGATCAAGGCATACGTAATGTCCAAGCAACTGACCGCAAAGATACCCACCAAATCAATCAATAAACAAGATTGGGCACACATTCAAGATCTCAACCTGGCTGATCCAACTTACTTCAAGCCAGGGTCAATAGATCTGCTCTTGGGTGTGAAAGAATTTGCGGAAATTCTGCAAAACAACCTAATCAAAGGTCCACCAGGCACACCAAGCGCTCAGGAAACCAGCCTGGGATGGATTCTTTTTGGAGAAGTTAATACAACACATCAAAACCAGTATGTTGTCATGCATCATTCAGTTGACGTAGAAGACCTGTTGAAATCAATATGGGAAATTGACGTAGACAATAAAAGACACTTAACAAAGGAAGAACAACTGTGTGAAGAAATATATGAAAAGACAACTACTAGAAATGAAAAAAAGAAGGTACATTGTTAAATTGCCATTTAATACATACAGTCCACAATCACCAGATGGTAATACAAAATCGATAGCAACACATAGATTTACACTATTGGAAAATAAATTCAGGAAATCGCCAGACCTGCAAAAAGAATATAGTAAAGTTATAAATGACTATATAGAACAAGGACACATCGAGAAGATACCTAGTAATGAAAAGGATAAAAGAGCTGTCTACTTACCTCACCACGCTGTTATCCGAGCTGACAAGGAGTCCACGCGAACACGCGTTGTATTTGATGCGTCGTGTAGAGGATCAAACAACGTTTCGTTGAATGATGAATTACTTGTGGGTCCTCACCTGCAAGAAGACTTGAGAAACATCTTAATGAGATGGCGCATGAAACAAGTCTGTTTTATGGCAGATATAAAACAGATGTTCCTGCAAGTGTTAGTGACCAAAGAAGACGCAGAATTTCAACGAATCCTGTGGAGGCAACAGGAATCTGATAACCTGGAAGAATATCGATTGCTCAGAGTCACCTTTGGTACAGCGTCTGCACCATATTTGGCCGTTAAAACGCTTCAACAGATAGCGAAAGACGAAGCTAAGAATAATACTCTTGTTGCACAAACTATAAACGAGGATTTTTACATGGACGATCTTTTATCTGGCACAGACTCAGTAGCTGAAGCTATGACACTTTCTAAAGAATTATCAGACACACTAGAAAGAGGCGGTTTTCAACTTATGAAATGGGCATCCAACAGTATCGATTTAATGAAGTATATAGAAGAAAATAAAAGATCTGCAAAGGCACAGATTGATTTAAACTTCGATGGAACTCTCAAAGCATTAGGAATAGAATGGAATTTAAAAACAGACCAGTTTCAATATAATCTTAGATTTACACCACTAAACAAGTCTATAACAAAGCGAAGCATATTATCTGATATACAAAGAGTGTTTGATCCCCTGGGTTGGATAGCACCGAGTACTGTTATGGCTAAAATATTAATACAAAAGCTTTGGCTTGAAAAGGTTAATTGGGATGAACAAGTTAGTCATACATTAGAACAAGAATGGAGAGAAATAAGATCAGACCTCGTTAACATAACTGAAATACAAATAGAGAGATGGCTTGGTACGATGACAGTTAACAAAGACAAACTACAAGTTCACGGATTCAGCGATGCTTCAATGCGTGCATATGCAGGGGCGGTCTATTTAAGAATTGTAACTCCAGACAACAAGATTAAAACAAAATTGATAGCTGCCAGAACAAGAGTTGCACCATTGAAAACCATTTCGTTACCTCGTCTAGAACTTTGTGGTGCCCTACCTCTTTCAAAATTAATGAAGCAGGTTGGAGAATCAATGAGAATACCCACAAAACAAATGTACGCATGGACTGACTCTTCAATTGTTATCGCATGGCTTAGTGGTGAACCTAACAGGTGGAAACCCTTCGTTGCAAACCGCGTAGTCGAAATTGTTGAAAACATTAATAACAAGCACTGGTTCCACGTTCAGTCACGTGAAAATCCCGCTGATTTGGCATCTAGAGGAATGTTGTTATCCGACTTGATGAAATGTAACTTATGGTGGCACGGACCGAGCTGGTTATCTGAAACAAAAATAAATATTAAACATGAAATAACAGAAACAGACTTGGAAATGAAGAAAACTAAAATCAATACTTACCTGAATGCAGAACGGATTGAAGAACCTGAAACAACTTTAATATCACAATTTGAGAATTTTGAAACATTAACAGAGTTAATAAAAGCGATTACTTACTGTAGAAGATTTTTAAACTATAAGAAGAATATAAACAGTGAAAATCAGAATTTAACAACGCAAGAATTAGAAGAAACTCTACAGATCTGTATTAAAAAGGCTCAAGAGGAAGAATTTAAGGAAGAAATAGATAGAATAAAAATAGGAAAACAAGTTAAGAAAAACAGTCAGCTGCGATGTCTAAATCCATACCTAGACGAGAAAAAAGTACTCAGGGTGGGCGGTCGCTTAAGACATGCTAACTTACCTGATAATAAGAAGAATCCTATGATCCTGGGAAATAGAAACGCACTGATACCGTTTATAATTGCTGATACACATGACAAAACACTTCATGGAGGAGTACAGTTGATGTTATGTCACTTGCGCTTTAAATACTGGGTTGTAAGAGCTAATTCACTGGTGAAGAAACATATTCATAAATGTTTGAAATGTGCTCGAATGAATGCCACAACGAAAGGACAAATAATGGGAGACTTACCGGTGGAAAGAGTAACTCCGACTAGACCGTTTCTGCATAGCGGTGTAGATTTTGCAGGACCGTTTCAAACACTAGTATCTAAAGGAAGAGGCAACAAAACTAAGAAGACATATGTTGCAATTTTCATATGTATGTCTACTAAAGCAATCCACATAGAACTAGTTGGAGACCTCACTTCAGAGGCATTTATAGCAGCCTTCAGACGTTTTGTTGCCAGAAGAGGTAAATGTGTCCACCTGTGGTGTGATAACGGTAAAACCTTCGTGGGTGCAAACAGAGAACTTCATGATTTGTGGAATGAAGCACAGATGGCAGGTGAAGTTACATCCACGCTAGCTACAGATGGCACACAATTTCACTTCATCCCACCATATAGTCCAAACTTTGGAGGATTGTGGGAAGCAGGCGTGAAGTCGATTAAGTACCACCTAAAACGTGTTATTACAAGTCACCTGACGTTCGAGGAAATGACTACAATATTATGCCAGATAGAAGCCTGTCTGAATTCACGCCCGTTGTGCCCTTTAGATAACACCGACCCAGAAAACTTAGATCCATTAACTCCTGGCCATTTTTTGATTGGAGAACCACCGATTGTAGTACCTTCACCTGATCTGCAAGCTGTGAAGGTTCATAATTTGTCACGCTGGCAACATACCCAAAAGGTCCTTCATGACTTTTGGCGACGCTGGCAAAAGGAATATTTGACTAGGCTTCAGCAGCGTCCTAAATGGATGAAGAAAGAAAAGGAATTCGCAATAGGGGATATTGTGTTGATCAAGACTGAAAATCAACCACCCAGCAAATGGTCCTTAGGACGCATCTCAGATAAACATCCAGGCATGGATGGTAACAGGAGGGTGTATAGTGTGAAAAGTGGAGGTTCTATAATTAAGAGAACTATTACCAAGTTATGTGCATTACCAGTTGATTCTACTTAGTTTCTCTTGAATTATTGAGATATTGTGAATTATTTTAGTAGGTATAGTTAGAATTTCATTTAAAATTAATTTACGTTTGTACTATTTTGTGCTTTAGAATGACAATTTGAAGTTAGGTACTTGATTGTTTAGAAGATAATTTGTTGGAATTTAATGGTGATTATAAAAGAACTTAAAGTCCTTTTGGTGGGCGGCATGTTGGATTGAGATCCACATACTTAGCTATATGTATACGTACTTTATTTTCCCTTTATAAGCATGTCTTATTATAATATTGAGTTAGTCGCCATACACTTGCTTTCAAACAACACGTATTTAATTTATCAAAAACCCGAACAAGGAAAAGTGAACCTTAATACAAACACCAGTATCATTCTAATATGAAGATAATATTCAGCCTACAATGTTCCCTCTGCTGTGACACAGGCCTTCGCTCTTCGAGAGGGAGTGGGCCATAATCCACCACGCGGGTCCAGTACGGGTTGGTAGATGTCACATGTCTTCAAATTTTTGGTTCTAGGACAGACCCTGGTTTCGTCACGACGTTTTCTTCCACCGTTTTGAGAGCTGTGGTGATGAAATAATTAACATAAAGTAAAGTGCACGTCAGTAAATCCTGTTCAATCTTCAACATTGCCTACTACATGTGTAACAGAAACCCTACTGCTATCCTTATGCAGTAAAGATAACAGCTTCAGCTATACATAGTTTCAGCTCAAAATAAAATGCTTGACAAATTTTCGGTTTCATATGTTTTTTAAATTCAAATCATAACAAACGTGTCACCGCACTACGTAGGTCAAAAACTTTCCACGTTACTTGCCAATATCACGATAAATTTCTTCCGAGTGATGTGTTTATTTCAATTTGAAAAGTTCGGTTTCTGGTATCAACGTATTAAAAAATCTGATAACTTCCGAACATGAAGAGATAGGATTGAAAAACCCTTCGAATATCGTTTGATATCATCCAAAGGAGCCGTGCCCCTGGTATGTATATACCCTTTCCTGTACACGTTGTATTTACCTACTATTAAAAAGAAAGGTTGCTTGTAGAAATACAATAGATATTAAAAACTCTTTTCTGATTTCTTATTTTGCGTATTGACTGGCAGAAATGGCAGATTAGCTTTTCGCATCCATGTTGGGGACGGTTTCCAATTTAACCGGATGCACCTGAATACCAGTATTTACACCTCCACAGCCCATGCAGATCCTGGGTAACATGATACCCTTTGGTAACAATTGACTGGTTGTCAGAATTTTAGGCCACTAATTACCGCCGGAACGACTGTCAAAGATCTACGAATGACAACCGAGGCACGGAGGGGTCTGACGGTCACCCATCCACGAACCAACGGGGGCAAGTGTAGCTTAAGTTTCACTCGACCCGTACGGCTATTCTTTGTACGGCTAATATAATTAATAAGCCACGAGACACGATAAACATTGACTACTGACCCTAATTTATTCTTACTTTTAATCAAACAAAAGAACAAAGCTCAACAAATATGTACCACATATTCAATCTCGCTATAATTAAAAAGTTTTTTACAAAGTGCTTTGTTCAGCCCCTAATAAAGGTCTAGAACAATATTAAACGCGAGGAGTTCTTAATTATCTGTCTGATAACCACTCACCCAAATAATGTACAGTCCTACACTATATGACCAAAATTCACTGAACATCCTATCAATAGATAGCCTCAGGCATAGAATAAAAAATATTAATAGAAGCGAAACTCATTTAGTAACAATCTGCATGGGCCTTATGACGTTACAAGATTAACTCTGGACATTAAAAGAGACTGTGGCCTCTGAGGAAAAGGAAAAGCCAGTCCCTGTAGCTTTATCTTTGAAGTTTAAAACTGTTACAAAAAACAAATTAATCATTATTTATTTATTTGTCTAGATCTACAATCGCTACACTATTCAACCGATTAACACAAGCCAACTATAGTGCCAGCAAAAACTGTGCATCTTGTTGCTGCGACTAGACGCAAACCTGTCGTTTGCGTCTGGGACCAGTCGCTACGACAGACGTCGTGCAAGAAGCAATCATTTTCTTGGAGCATTTCAGAGAGACGGTCGTGTCGTTTGTTAGTTAATATAGAGACTCTAGTTGCATTTGCCTTAGTGCTTATGCTACTTGTCTTGCCTGGCCCAGAGTATAACTAATACACGAGCAACTTCCTCAGTGGTCCACGAACTCGAACTTTATCAAAATAAAAGAAAATTGTCGATCGCGGCATGCCGTTGCGTCTAGTCGTTGAACTGTCGCAGTCGTATATCGCATAATGTGCGTCATGTCTTAACAATCTATCTATGCACTATCCTTTGTACAGACGCCAGCACATCAAGCTACCCCAAACTGTCAAATTTTCCCAGTTGAACATGAACCTTATGTTTATGTCATATAGTTGAAAATCTATCAATTTGTCCGGTTGGTGTAGCTTTATGTGCTGGCGTCTATACGTGCGTCGATACTGTTTAAATAGGTTTAAATAAATAGGTTAGGTACCTACCGATTCCTATTACCACGCTCGCCCTAGCTAAAACCAGGATTGTACCTACATTTATCAATGATCGTGAGCAGAACGTGTAACGTGCGCTAGATACGAAACTTTACACGTTTTAAACGCCCTGAAAATGTGAGCATACATATAGGATATCGGGTCCACACATTTATTATGGTGAGAAACACCTTATCGTGGCAAGTGTGTTTCCAGATTTATTGCATTTGTTTATTTATTTAGGTTGGTCTATAAATCCTTTCATGCATTTTATTCTGTGTCCCAGGTAAATAATCTGATGACCTAGATTGTTTATCGCACACGTACGGTAATTAGCGAGCCGGGAACGAACCTTGGACGTGACGTATCGACAGCGTGGAGGTTTCATTAACGATTGATGTGACCTTTGTTCTATTCCTCAAAAATTACATCGTAGCAAAAAATATCCAACTTGGTACAATTCGGCGTTAATTAAAACAATAAAAGAAAAATACAAATATTTTCAAAAATTTAAGAGGTACGGCAATATAGCAGATGAGTCAACATTTAAGCTTCTTCGTGAAAGGGTTAAGTTACTAGAATCGCAATGTTATGAAAATTATTTGAATTTAACGGAAAAATCCATTAAAGAAAATCCTAAGTATTTTTGGACCTTCGTTAAAAAACGACACAACTCAAATGCAGTTCCGAGCACCTTAAACTATAATAACGAAGCGTTGCGTACCGGAGAAACAATATGCGAAGCGTTTTCTACGTACTTTCATACTACATTTCTGGATTCAAGCCCTAGTCATGGAATTTCTTCACCCCCTATTTTTACTGAATCTTCCAGCCTATCTGATATATGTGGCATTGCAGTGAACGTTGAAGAAGTTTCTAACTTGCTTCGCAAGCTGGATACTTCTAAAGCGGCTGGCCCAGATAATATTTCATCCAATTTTCTTGTACGACGTTCGACTTCGATTGCCCGACCTGTCTCGATTCTCTTCAGGAAATCCTTGGATACTTGCGTAGTACCTGAACTTTGGAAATCGGCTTTCATAACGCCTATTCACAAAAAAGGAGTCAAAACCGATATTGTAAACTACAGGCCGATATCCAAGCTCTGTATTGTGGCGAAAATATTCGAAAGGATCATCTATAACCAGGTGTATAGTGCTCTTAAAAATTCGTTTAGTTCCTTTCAACATGGTTTTTTGAAAGGAAGGTCTACCGTCACCAACCTAATTCTGCTCAATGATTTTATTACTGACTCTATGGATAACGGTAAGCAGGTTGATGTCGTTTATACTGATTATAGTAAAGCTTTTGATCGGATTGACCATGAGATCTTACTATCAAAGTTATATGGTATGGGAATACGAGGTGATCTACTCAGATGGTTTTCTTCTTATCTGGAGAACAGGTCCCAAGCAGTAGTATTAAGCAATTATATGTCTGGTTGGGTGCCTGTCCGCAGTGGAGTCCCCCAGGGTTCATTGCTCGGTCCATTACTTTTTATTATCTATATTAACGACATCAACTCTTGCTTGATTTCATCCAAATTGCTCTGTTTTGCTGACGACATGAAAATCTATGCCACAATATCATCACAAGTGGACGTGATTGCACTTCAGGATGATTTACGTCGTCTGGAGGCTTATTGTCGTGGGAGAAAGCTTGATCTTAACCCTGCTAAATGTTCGGTTCTAACATATTCTCGAAAGCGCGCTATTATACCCTCATCGTATGTTTTGGGCGATCAAGTACTACCTAGAACGAATTGCATCCGTGATCTGGGGGTATATCACGATTCCAAGCTTACGTTTGAATTTCATGTTGATGCCATAGTCGCTAAAGCATCTAAAACACTTGGTTTCATAATGCGGCTGTCCAGGTGCTTCAATCAAGCCAAAACTTTAAAAATTCTCTACTGTACCTTTGTTAGAAGCCACCTGGAATACGCGTCTGAGAATCTGGAATCTGGAATCCATGTTATCATAAGTACATTGATCGTATAGAGAGCATCCAGAAAAGGTTCATCAAGTATTTATGTTATCATCAGAAAGTGCCCTACCGATCTGAAGATTATCTCAAACTCTGTAAAAAGTATCATATATTACCCCTAACTAATCGGCGAGCAATCTCTGATTGTATTACATTATTTAAAACTAGCTGTGCCCGCGACTTCGTCCGCGTGGAATAGTGACTTTTTGGGCAGCATATTTTGAATTACATAATAATATACCGTCGTTTGGGTAGCAAAAAATTTACTTTATAAATGAAATATGCAAACAGTCAGTATTCAAGTGAATCGCAATAATCGAATGAAACTATTCGCTTATACTCTCCAGGATACGTGCGTTCGCTACGAATAACTGAATCCTTATGGCAGCGGCGCGTTTTTTTTTTTTTGTAGGGCATCTCGCAGTTGGCCTTGAGAGGCCGTGACTGCTCAACCGGGCTTTCCTGGGGCTGCCATTAAGAAGTTAATCTTAACGCCTCCAGCCAGGGCTTACAAACTAAATTTATAAACTAAGCGACTGCACGCTGAGGGCACCCCCTGTGGGGTACGGACCTCGGCTCAGGGCGTCACTGATAGGGGGACAGCTATCACTATTGGGGACAGGCTGGATCGAATTGGGGCAGCGGCGCGGCTCTCAGCGCGCTTTAAATAGCCACGGACGCGCAGGCGCGAGGCGTGTACGTACTCTGATAGAATACCTTAACAAATGTTCGCCGTGATTCTTTAAATTGACATAACTTTTTTATTTATGAACCGATTGACATGAAATAAACACTAAATGTTAAGTGAAGCTTACTACAATATATTAGTGAAAACCGCATCTAAATCGAATAAGCCGTTTCTGATATTAGCGTGCACAAACACACAGACAAACAGACAAACAGACAAAAAAAAAATTAATTACAATCTCGGGTTCGGCATCGATATAATAACAACCCCTGCTACTTTTTTTTTATATATTTCGATTGTACAGACACCACTTTTCTACAATTTTATTATATGTATAGATTTTCAATAATTCTATTAATAACTCCGATATTCTATCCAAATTTTGTTTTAACGTTCCCAGAAGGTCGAAGCGATGGAACGCCCCGTTGCGTGTTCCATTTACGTCTACGAATTACAGGCAGAATTCATTTATAGTGCGTGCAAGTAGCAACTTTAACAGCGTGTGCAAACAACATGATTTTGATCCTTTCACAACAAGTGTGTCCTCAGCCAGAAAGTGCCTGAGCCTTGGTTTTTTTAATTAAGAATTTGTATGTTCAGTTTTTTATTCATGTATTAATATGAAATGCGAATTTAGTTTAAGCTTCAATGTTATACTGTTTTTTTTGCTGTTCCTTTTCGGTGGCTGTGTTGTGCTGTTTACACTCTTTTTTTTTTTCAATCTGTTTTTAGAAGTGAAGACTTTTAATTGGCTGTCAGTCTCACATACTATTTTTTAATCTGTTTTCTTTAGCTGTAAGTCATCCATAGTTATTAAATAAATAAATAAATAAATTAAACTGGAGGTTTTCAAGAGATTCTTGTTAGAATAGAAAGATTTTTTGGTTAAGAGATTTTCTACCTTGTCTTGAGGCAAAGAGGCGTTTTAATTTGGTGTTATTCTACCAATTTGAAATGCAACTTGAAACTGTTTCAGAATTGATTCACATGAATTATAATGTAAATTTTAACGCAATAAGCGCGGCCAAAGCGCGTGCGCGTTTTTCGGATGTTTACCGTGTGCTCGCGGTGCGACTGCGCGTCCATACAATTTACGTAACATTCTTCGAGTGCGGTGGGACGTGGGCGTGCCGCTCCTGTGCGTTCATTATGCATCTCTATTGTTCCGAAAACACCGTAAAACTAGGGTCAAAATCAAAATCAAAAGTCATTTATTCAAACTAGACTGAGAGTCAACTTTTTTTGAACGTCCAAATTACATAAGACAGTCCCCCCAAAATGCCCGCCCTTCACCACTTTCTAGTGCTTTAGCTGGGAAGTAGAAGTAGCGGAACAAACTCCCCAGCAGCACCGCTGTCTGTTAAGTTAGAAGAACTTGATTCTATACAATAGTAGGTAATTAATATTACAAAACACAAAAAAACATTAAATTTGCCATTATGTCAGCTAGCACACGCCAATATACCATCAAAACATTGAAAACTATATGTACTCAAGTAGAAATAAATAATAAAAATTTAAATAAAACGTAAACAGAACTTACAATCTAAATAAAAGCCTCATGCCCGCTTACATATGCAATTCTGCATCTTGTAAATATAGCTATAACTTTTTTTTTTTTTGGCTGGGAAATCATCAAATAACTTCTACCGCTCTGGGTGGAGCAAGAGGGCGTGTCAGACTTTTACTGACTAAAACCTACCCGTGTTCCGTCAGTTGCCTGTGTGCCAGGGGCCGCGGTATCTCTTTCGAACAACCCGCACCCCTGGCAGGCATCGGTGAGACAATCCTTGCTGGATTAGGATGACGACTTGAGCGGCTTCTATAGGTTTGGATTCCATTTTCTTTTAGCTTCAGTATTGCCAGTGACGTGAAATATTGGACTGATGATCAATTTTCATAAACGCCCCCTTTTTATAGGGTTTCAGGACTACCAAAATAATATGGTGTTTTGTTTAAAAAAATATGTTTTTTGTTATACGTTCCATAACATAAGGTGAATAATCTTTGGTTGTGATATTGAAAGAAGTTGAAAGCTAACAAAATTGCCTTTAAAATGATATGCATAGAAGTTGTAAAAATTTGTTTCGAGCAGCGGACGATGAAGTGATTCCAGTTTATTGCTCGCGAGTGTACTTATAATAATTTGACAAATGAGGTATCGATGGAAACGTCTTGATAGTCTGCTTCTTTGCTCCAGCTAAGAATGAGACAAGAAAATATTCATAATTATAATCATAATAATTTATTTGCAATAAGTATTGGTACAGTGTTAGTCTCAAAGTAAGTAATTGAGTTCCTAATACATAGTCAGACATAATTTGACATGCAAAACATTGCAATATGTTAAATTTATCATACGTATATAACGTCCAATGCCATGCTTTCTCATCTGAAAGCTGTGGTCGCATGCCACCTACCAGCGGCGAGGTGTAAATTTTTCTAAGAGAAAAGCCGAAGCGAAGGTTAAGAATACTTTACTATCATTCTAAAATTAATGTAGGAATATAATGAATTAAATCAAATTAAATTGCACAGAGCAGTGTTGGCTCAGTGGTAGCGGCCGCGACTTACGAGTTGTAGGTCGTGCGTTCGAACCCAGCCAGGTGCGCATTACTTTGTGTAAATAATTTCAACACCACTTCTCTCAAACGGTGAAGGAAAACATTGTGAGGAAACCGGCATGTACTAGAACCAAAAATTCGAAGACATGTGACATCTACCAACCCACACTGAGCCCGCGCGGTGGATTACAGCCCATTCCCTCTCACGGAGAGGAGGCCTGCGTCCCAGTAGTGGGAATGTTATAGGCTAAATATGTATATAAACATTTAACAGCTGAAAACCGAATAAAATGTGAAATATTCCTTTATCTCGTTCTCGCTGACGCATTGTTCTATATCTGTATCTGTCATAACTTGTTGTACAGCGGCTCGCTCTCGTACATATCAAGCGATGCCACGTGACCAAAGGTGACATTATTACAGGATCGCTGTTGTATGAATTTTTAGTTCCCAATTACGTCGTTTTGGCGCCGGGTTAATTCAGAACATTTTTTTTTGATGTAATACAAAGCTAAAAAGAACCGTTTTTGTTATTTCAATGTTATGGTGAATTAAATATACCCGTAGTGTTACTATATTTTTTGACAATAGTAGCCACTATTGACATACAATTTTTGAATAGCGATAAAGTTACCGATGCAAATCCCCGAAGAGAAGCCGGTAGGAATCGTGTTATATAGTGCTTTCGCCACTGCCACCTACCCTAATAAAACATTACATTCTAACAGTATTAAGTGATGGTCATGTGCCACTTTGTCCTAAAGCTTAACTTCCTCCTATACCTATATAAATAAGTTTGTGATTCACCCGGTTTGATGTGCATTAAAAAACCAACAATGTTGCAAATCCAGTCAAAAGTATGCATAGCCTATATGTATGTTTTTCTATGTAGTCTTGGCAAATACTGCCTACACTGTAGTATTTGCGTATTTGTGCATATAAATATGTGAGTGACCGGGTTTAGCAGATACGTATCTAGTAACACTAACATACATCTCTATTAATTATTTGGTGACGTCAACAATGAACGAATTACGTAAGTCAAGTAATTATTTGCATTTATAAGCAACAGTGCGCCTTCATATTGTGCCAACATTTCTAATCTTATCGCGCCATTTTTCATTAAAGCTAACCTATACAGACTGCAATGTGTCCTACTTTCTAACTTTCATACGAATGCTTGAGATAACATTCACGTTTGGTTGTGGAAATGCTCATGACTCCTTGTTTCTTGCTTGTGATCTCGAAATCCTCATACTAGTCTCTACTTTGGGGCCCTAACTTAGTTTAAAAAAAGCTAAAGCTAAAAAGATAAAGCTTTTTAGGATCAGTCGAGATTTCCTTGAGGTACGTACGGAGACCCCAGGAAATCTATGATTAGCAAATATACGTAAGTACTCACTGCAACACAAATACGAAATACGTCATGACCAAAAACTAATTTCTATTTATGAATTTCCTACTTTTGGAAGAAGGTTGCATACCGATCTATGATAAATGGCTTTTCTATGACGTACATTTTTATCAAAGGTCTTTCGTGACGTTTCACCAGGAAGACGAGTGCTCACCTGCAATCTACAATTAGAAGAGATTTCTTCTCAATTCGTTGTCGCCTCATCAAGTTTTATATCTTCCGCATTTAAGATAATATTTGCAGGGATTCTGTGAGAGGTGAGTGAAGGCAATGTTGATATTTCGAGGTTAAAAAATTGTTTACTTGTTAAATTTTGCGCGCGCGTTTGTAAACTTGTGTATTGCGTATAAGATTCAACTAATTATATAACTTGCCCGTGACCTGAAGGAAGCAGCTGGAGCGAGCAACGTATTGTTGATTTTGGAATCTCTGAGGCAGGTTTTAACGAGGGCTTGTCTTATGTTGATATTTCATTAGGGTGGGGTTCGAAAGGCTATTGTTGACTATTGTATCTATCCAGCATAACAGAGGGATATGTATTAATCAGGCAGTATTTTTACACCATTATTCAGGGGTGGAAGACGGAGAGGGAGGCCCTTGCCGTGCAGAGGCCAATACAGGCAGTTAGTTAGTTATTCTGAGGTAAATATTGAATTAATTCTCTAAAAACGTATTGACCTTTAATACGAACGGTTTTGTAAATTCATGAACCTCAAAAATCTTGAATTGGGCTTCTAAAAGATGCATTTTTTTCTATAAATGAGCCTCTTTGTCACACGGTAACTAAGTAAGGATACCGGTGAGGTTAGGTATATCAACTGTCACCAACTTATACATGAGCGCTGAATTGAAGTTGGTCGCAGTTACTTGTATATTTAGTACCCATAAAATTTGAATTATTAGAGGTTCACAAAAAGAGGTGCATTCATTATATTAGTGTTAATAAATTTTTTAGGTAAGCAAAATGAGAATTATTTAAATTTCGATTAAATACATTACTTTTTCAAGGGCACTGCTGAATATAGTTGTCACCCAAAAGCAACTTGAAATACGCCACATTAAAATTTTAGTTTATTTTATTCAATTATATACACATATAAATTATATTATTAAATATTAGTACAAAAATATAAAAACATTTAAAAATATAAAAAAATAGTAGCCCACCGGTATCGGGAACAAGGTCCAAGTTACCGGCGGTCAGGGCTCCAGAGAGAGGAACCTCCTAACAATGCGAGCCGTGTCCATGTTATTTTATTTATTCTTAGGAGTACCAACAGCTATATAATAGATGGATAACAATTGTATTTGAAACATAAAACCAATTACAGGTTCTCACGAATAAATGAAGATATTATCATGTGCTACGACTGAATAACATTTTTCATTAGGTACCGGGCACTGGCTTATGGGCACAATCTCCCCTTTATTCAAAACTAGATCATTAGACAGCATTACCCAGTTAATGTTAGAATTATTCTACTTAATCTTTCTCATCATTCTCTAGAGATCTAAGGGACTAAACATAATAGGTCTTTACCTATGAAATTGCCGTTTTGTATGAAAAAATTTAAACGAATTTTTTTCATGTATTTTTTATTTGTATTAATCGAAGTAATCACCCATGCAATCAATGCATCTTTGCCATCGCAGTGGCAGTTTATTGATGCCCTTCTTAAAGAAATCAGCTGGACGGGAGGCAACAAATTCTTCAAAGGCATTTTGTACTGCCTCTCGGGTATTGAATTTTTTTCCCGCCAAGAAGTTATCCAAATTCTGGAAAAAGTAGTAGTCTGTAGGCGCAAGGTCTGGTGAGTAGGGCGGATGACGGAGAGCTTCCAACCCCAGTTCTTGCAACTTGGAGACCGTCTGCTGTGCAGTATGAGGTCGCGCGTTGTCGTGCAGGAGCAGCGGAGACGAGCGATTGACCAATGCTGGTTGGAGATGTGCCAGCTTCTCCATCATTGTGTTCAGTTCTTCACAGTACACATCTGCAGTAATGCTCACCCCGTTTGGTAAGAAGCTGTGATGAATCACACCGGCGCTAGACCACCAAACAGTGACCATCACTTTTCTAGGGGTAAGTTTTCGTTTAGGGCATTGTTTAGGTGCTGAACCAGGATCCAACCAACTTGCTGAGCGCTTGCGGTTATCAAACAGAATCCATTTTTCATCGCAGGTAACAATGCGGTTCAAAATTCCTTCATTTGTGTGTCTGTTGAGCAGTGCAAGGCACGTCTCGACGCGTACTTCGCGCTGACGATCATTGAGTTCGTGGGGCACCCATTTGTCAAGCTTTTTTACCTTGCCAATTTGACGCAAATGGACCAATATTGTTTTGACGCTAACGTCGAAAGCTGCTGCTAATTCAGCCGTAGATTGTGTATCATCAGCTTCCACAATCGCCTTTAATTCGTCATTGTCGACCAAAGTCTTCGGACGACCGCGAGGTTCATTTTTCAGGTCGAAATTTCCAGAACGGAAGCGAGCAAACCAATAACAGGTGGTGCGTTGGTTTGTAGTGTTAGCTCCGTAAACGTCGTTGATGTTGCGTGCCGCTTGTGCCGCGTTGCTGCCACGACGGTACTCATATTCCATAATTACTCGAATTTTTAACGTATCCGTTCGTATGACGAAAAAGATTGAAATGCGATGAAAATGTAACACTAATCAATAAACAAATGACTACTTTTGGAAAAAAAAAATCCATGTTTTTAAAATAAAATTAATTTGAAATTAGAATTCTTACCCAAACAAAAATTATTTTGATTTGAAATGGCCAGTACTGCAAAACGGCAATTTCATAGGTAAAGACCTAATATTTGAGTGGAACTTTTCGCAATATTCAGTTGTAGCGAGCCTATCCTAAAAAGAACATGAAAGTTATGAGTAGAGCTAATTAGAACTTGATACAGGGAAACAATTATAATGATATCCTCCACCAGTACAGTTATAGTTGTAAAATTCAGTGTTCATAAATTACGAACCTGCAAACGCAATACCTACCTACATACAGCAGCTATAGTTTTGCTTTGGTGAACAGTGATTGGTGAATGCAATTTACCTACTTACATATATTATATACTAGCTTTTTCCAGCGGCTTCGCCCGTTGGAGGTCGTTGTATCATACATATAACCCTTCCTGTTGAATCACTCTGTCTATGGATGAAAACCGCATTAAAATCTGTTGCGTCGTTTAAATGATCTAAGCGTACAGACATGAAAAGCGACTTTGTTTTATACTATGTAAAGATTAATGTTACAGTCAGTTTTATATCACCATAACCAAAAAACCAGCATAAAATGCATTGCAGCGCGATGCACCAGATTAAAACCAACAAGAGAAAATGGCAAAACTCCACATAGATTACTCCGTGCAATTCTTTCCTCCGGCTGCTAGTCGCTGACACTCATTGTTTAGCATTCACAATGGTTACTCAGACGTCAACAACAACAACATCAGTATTCATGGTACCTGTCCTCACCGGCGACTCCTCTGAAAGTGCCATTTTTGTAATCTACTCGTTAGGAGCCGAGGTTAAATGGATCCTGGCTAATAATAAATGTTTCACGCCTGGACTGGGTTTTAGAATCGCCGTGTCGATGAAGTTATAAATAGCATGTTTTATGTACCTACCAACATATTAATGAGCTTATGTCGTTAAAAGCCATAATGTATAAAAAGGTAGCAAGCAGGTTCGACTACTTTTATCCAGCAGCTACCAGCCACCCTGCGAAGATCGTAGCACCACTGCATGACGTCCCATCCTACGTTTGCCAATAAGTGGATTATCTTTTCTGATCCTTGATAAATAAAAAGCATCCCTCATTAGTGAACTCTATTCAGCGATTCCTGTTGTGCGAACTGAGAAAAAAGCAAACTCCCTGGCACCATTGCTTGTCACCTCATTTGTGAAACTATATGCAACATTGTTTTTGACGTCCCATAGAAGAAAAAAAGAAAACTAAGCCACTGTACACACTCTAGTTGTTAGTTAATAAATAAGCAAGCAAAGCCTCGGGAAAGCTAAGTTTTATTCTGAAACTAATTATTGAACAACATGGTCGTCATACCTTTGGTCCCAGATGAGTTGCTCGGAGTGGTGGTGGGTTGAGTCGCACAGTGATGATGACGGTAGCAGTTCCCGCGGGAAGGCAACACGACAAATTAATGAAGGATTGGCTACTAGCGTGTATTCATTTGTAATGTTCTATTAATACTGATGTACTTATGCTACGTTTATAAGTGGATTATTCATCGAAGTAAAATATGTAGTGAAAATACCTATTTACTTGTTGCTTAAACCTGTACCCATGCATTCGTGTATACTGTAGAAAATGTATGGGTTTGCTGGACTACTACAGAATGAAAGCCCACGCTTCTATTTCCTCGGGTATCCGGGTATCCCTTGGACAAATATCCATAAAGACAATCAGATTCAAAGAAGTCAAAACAGCTAGTTGACCATAGGCTTACCTTTACCGTAGGACGTTCGAAATATTGGTTATAATCTAATCATAATAACAGATCCGAAACAATGAATAATCAGTAATTCTATTTAAAACAATGCAATAACAAATCAGATTCCCATTTCATTGATAAGTCATGCCCACTTGCGTAGACCAAGCCGCAGTGACAGGAAACTGGTGGTTTGTTATGATCACGTTTGTGCATATATGACGTATGCCCAGATGACCTACGGCTGTGGTGAATGGGTATTCCCTCCATTCACTAGTGGAGCTAGTTAAAAGGAAAGATGTAACTAGCGTACATGATTCTATGAAACTAATAATAAGTAATTTTTATGTTTTGAAAAGTAATATAATGGTCTTTACCGTCTGATATGACCTCCTGCGGAATCTCTTGGCAACAGGAGAGTGCGATTGTCGCAACCCAGTGCTGGGTACACCACGATTGCGGCGGTAACTCCCCTCTTTGAGGAGTGGATTAAGAGGCCCCACGGCGTCCTCACCTTCCGCCTGACGCAGGACACGGTTGTTTCGGGAGGTTCCTGTTTCGGATAAGGTGGGAGGAAACGTCCGGGTGTTACCACTGTGTTTATCGCCCGGAGGACACGGTGGAGTATACGGTGGAGGTGTGCCTGGCTTGGGCGGAGCACCACCGTGTCCTCGTAGAGGCGATCGGCGGCAGCTATTTCTCGGGTTCGGCCCTGGTCCAGACCATGGTAAGGAGCGAGAGTGCATGAGTAGCCGTCACCTCCTTGGCCTTCTGCGAAGCAGTAATGCTCGCGAAGAGGTAGGCGGCGCTCGTGCGGGAGAGGCTATCTATGCGCCCTCACGGACGCAGGAGACCGGCCCTGGGCGTCGGGAATCCCAGGCCGATTCCCGACCACCATAGGCGCGGGCTTGCGGACGGCGAGTAATGGGTAGCTCGCCGTCCAGTACGGACCAAGCCCGGGTCGACGGCGCGTTGTGTTCCACGCGCGCCTCAAAGAGATGTCAACACCAACTGGTGGGGTCCGCAAGGGCCGATGCCTGCCAGGGGTGCGGGTTGTTCGTAAGAGATACTGTGGCCCCCGGGCACATAGGCAACTGAAGGAACACGGGTGGGTTTTAGTCAGTAAAAGTCTGACACGCTCAGGAGAGCATGCTCTGGGTGGAGCAGGAGCTCCACCCAGAGCGGCAGAAGTAATTTGATGATTTCCCATCCTCAAAAGCCCTCTGATATGACTAAGGTAATTAAAAATGAAACAAGTTTAGAAATGATCAAGGAGAGAAACCATTTGAGATAAAACTAAAATCTGTTTTTGATAAACAATTAAGGCTGGGAAAACCAATGGTTGTGAAATTGTTGGGTCGACTAACATAAAGGTCAGGTGGCGTTGTAAATCAAAGAAAATGTTGACGCATTTTTGATTTCCTCTCACAATTCAGCCCGGTACCATCTCAAAATATCTTGTCGGCATAGATTTTATCTCGGGGTAAGGTTCCATGTAACACTTCAGGCCATGTCCGCACCGCGACTTTTCACTGCGCGATTTTCACTGTCGCGGATTATATTCCGTGACTGGAATTACACCGAATACGTACTGCAAATAAAAATTCGCGCGATTTTCGTCAGTTCGCTGCAGTTTCCGACTAAGACGAACGTCTAAAACGAACAATAGAAGAACTTATTGTAAATAGTTGATAAGTTCCCCGGGATTGAAAACCGAGTGATAAGATCGTCTAATTGTAATTTGTTTATCCGTCCGTTTGTCCGTCTTTCCTACATAATTATTTTTTACTATAATAACATAAAAATTAAAATAATTCATTCGTTCAAATAATCGTTTTATTATTCAGTAATCACTCATTCCTTAAAAATAATATAAGCCTCATTTTTGTTTCCCAAGCCACGCAGAGTTGTAGTCAATAGCTGGCAGTAGCTCGTAATTGGGTTGGCTCAACCGGGAAGGTACCCCGCTCTTACAGAAAACCAAAGTGAAGTACCAACATTATGTTGCTGCGGTTCAAATGATGAGTGAGGGAACCGGAACCCCTAGGTTTGGAGTGAGAATAGGTTAGCAACGCATCAGCAATAAACCTGGAGTTGTCAATGTCTACGGGCGGCGGTGATTGCTTAACATCAGGTGACCCGCATGTTCGTTTGCTCCCTTGATGGTAAAATAGTAGAAAATCAATCTTAATCTCGAAAACCACAATTCACAAAAAGCACAGTTATTTAGGGAAAAGTTATTGAAAGTTTTATGTCTGTAAACTATAGAATACAACACTTGCAAGAATAAAACACTATTTGCTGCACATTGATTTTGACTCTTAGGCAGGGTCCCACTGGTTATGGCCTTTGTCCCAAACGGGAGGTCTCCTGTGTATCAGCGTGATCATTTTCTGGGAACTCCTGTGCGGTCGTCGAGCGGGCGGGAGACGAAGCACGCGACATCCTGTCGCGTCAGCCCATAGCACGACTGAACTAAACGCGCGAATTTCAATTCGCAGTGCGGACATAGCCATAACTACTTCATATTGTACAAAATATTCGCTCGGAAATACATCCGCACCGCATCGCGTTCAATTTGCACCAAATCACAGATTTTTATTCCGCGCGGATTATTTACAGCCAGTGGGTCTACTCTCATAAGATTAAATGTGTTACAGAATTGCGATAAAAAAATCGCGCCGTGAAAAATCGCGGTGCAAACAGGGCCTAAGATTGTAGATCACTTAAGTCGCCAACAGATTCGAGTAACTTGTGAAAGATAGCGATCTGTTCCCTATTATTAGGACACTGACCTCTCAGCTTCAGCCAAAATGTATTGTGGTCGTCGTGCAAATAATTGACTTTACAAAACAAAAGGTCAAAGGATTTTTGGATTTAGTAATCTGACAGAGCAACTGGCGCACGGGTCCATCGATCAGGTTTAGCTACGCTTGCCGCGGTTGGTCCATAGAAGGGTGACCATTTACATACTAAAACCCCTCCCTGCCTCGAAAAACACGTTAAGCAGTTGGTCCCTGCTGTCATGCGTGGATCTTTGACAGTCGTTGCTGGTCATCAGAAGCCCGAAGTCTTACAACCAGTTAAGACTGGTACAAGAGGTATCGTATTACCCAGTAACTGGGTTGTGGAAAATAGATAGGCAGTCGCTCCATGTAAACTACTAACGGTCTTATTCATAAAAAGTTATCGAACCTCTAAACAGTTGCTAAAGTCTGGTTTTCAAAGAGAAACCAGACTTTAGCAACTGTTTAGTTCGATAACTTTTTATAAATAAGGCCGTACCTATTCAGCTGCATACAGTTCGACCAGAAGTTGAACCCAACATGGTTGGGAAAAGGCAAAGCAGATGAGGAGATGATGAATCTGACCGAGCAACATTCTAACTCAAAATACTCCACAAAACACTCAAGTAATCAGCAGAAGGTAGCGTTAAATTACTTAAGAGCGTTTATTCTGAAAATGGGCAACGTTGAAAATAACTGTCAAATATTTCACTGTTTTGATTAATTTGGCGAAATTACTGTATGGAAATATGAAATATCGCTAAATATTGACTATGAAAAACATTAATTAATATCTTAACACCGAATATTTAGTTTTAGATGTAAATAAAGAACTTGGAAACTTTCCAAATGCCCTTTTTACATCTAAAACGGTTCCAACATCAAATTTAGTGTTGTAATTTCAAATTATTATTCATATTTTATAGTTAGCGATATTTCATACTTCCATACAGTAATATTAACAAATTAATAAAAACAGGTAAATATTTGACAGCTATTTGCGACGTTGCCAACTTTCAGAATAAACGCTCTTAATGGTACTGAAAATGGACTATTCTAAAATTGCTTATTGCTTCTTGCTTTATTGCTTGTTGCTTGATTTATTTTTAAGTTGCTTTCTTTACATCATCATGAATAATCTTGAAGGTTAACAAAATTATTATATTAATAGGTTCTATATTCCTTCATCCACCTCACCTTGGAAAAACCTCCAAAAAATACCTTAATTAAAAACAATGCATGGCCTAAGGAATTTTATTTATGACGTATAAGTTACAGGCTGATTTAAGGTATCAAGGGTCAGTGGGGGACACCGCTCCTTGACCCAGTTCACATGAGCCTAGGGGCTACCGTATACTTCAAGGCCACTGAAGTGTTTTATCAGTATTAATATATTAAGGATTTTTTCCTTGATAACTTTATAATAAGATTGTTATACGCGGATCCTTTCGTGAATATCCTTGAATATACTCATTACATTTTGCAAGAGTGGGGAGTGTAAGGGGGCACATTCACGATCTCAGTACCCCACGTAAACCTCACCTGCTCGTGGTGCACCCTGCTGAATAACAAACGAGGCTCTGGCAACCGACAAATGGCAGGATAACAACTTTTAAAAGAAAAATAACTGACTGGCTTATCACTTTAGACTATAACCAAATTGAAGACTTTTTCAAAACCATATCCTAACATAATGTTCCCTTAAACATATGCATAATGACTCCGCATACACACACTCACTCCACATCACACACATTCACATTCATCCTCCCTTGCATGTATCCTTCATAAATTACCATATTTTACTACTTTTAATTTTTTGTAAATTAAGTTTTATTTTTTTTGTAAATCAAGTTATATGAGGAATATTGCAATATTATAACTATAATGTATGAGATTTTTTATTTGAATATTATATGCGAATCAGATCGTCTCCAGTACAACATAATAATGTAAAACAATGTGCGGGCCTGGTGACCTAACATACAGGTTTAAAAAAAACTTAGTTTAGGCACCAGTCTTCCACAAATTAATAGTAAAATTGTGTCTGTAGACTATCTAATTACTTTCTCTGTAATTTGTGGTAAGAAATAAATAATAATAAAATACCACGTTTTTGCATTAAAATATTCAAACTTGCAACTAACAAAACAAACAACGTGCGTCGCACTGACCCTGAGATTGTCCACTGGCTGTGCCAGCTTAAACCAGTTTTTTACAGTCTCGCCGCGTACGCGACAAGCGGCCAGTGGTCACGCACACATGCCCCACGTGCTTGTAGTAGTGCAACCGATTCGCGCTGTTGTATAAAGCTTTACCTCTGTTCCGTCTATCTAACCATGTGCTAACAGTAAACTTATCGCTGCCTAAGCTAAATCGTCCTCTGACTATTAGCAAATTAAACATAAACAAACTCGAATATGATTAATGCAACATTGATCTTGGCCTAGTTTACAATACTGCTGACGCTAATTTGGCTTTATCGTACTTATTAAACATGTCAAACAAGCAATATTACGCAACACGACAGTTTCTACAGTAAATAAGAAACTTTATAATATCAAGCCATGGATTAGGTACTTCTGGATTAATTCGATGTATAAGACACAGCGAAAAACTTAATCAGAGAACAAAGAGATACCCTGATAATGTAATAATTCAAACTACCTTTAAAAGATACAGGAAAGTTAGCAACAATCTCCTAAAGAATAGAAAAAAAAAATTGCGATTAAAATCAACTAAATAGATCAGGTAAAAATAGCAAACAACTTTGGAAACAAATTAAAAACGTCACCAATATGTCAAAACAGCGTGAATCAAGTTCGAGTTTACTGCTTGCAAATCCTTCACCAGTCATAACAGCTAACAATGTGAATAACTTTTTTACAAATGTTGGGGAAACTCTTACCGAGCAGATTCCAAAATATTGCGACCAACCTAATTTCCAAAAATCAAGCGATAGCTATAACCAGAAACCTTTTGCTATGTTGGACACTGATGAAGATGAAATAACCCGAATAATTTCTGGGCTAAAAGATGATTGTGCATCCAGCTGGATGGGATAATAATTATAAGCAATAAGATCCTTAAACGTTTCAAGCATATTTTGATACCTGCTTTAACGCATTATTTCGAATTTGTCTTGCCGAAGGAATTTGGTTTTAGACCCAAACTATCGACAGCCGATGCGGCGCATGCCTGACTGATTATATTTAAGAAAACCTCGGCAAAGGAAACCAGACCCTAGGAGTCTTTCTCGATTTAGCCAAGGCCTTCGACACGGTGTCTGTTTCTGTTGTTCTAGACAAATTAGATACCATAGGAATAAGAGGAACACCGCTGAAACTTTTAACTGGCTACTTAGACGGCCGATACTAGTATGTTAGAATAGATCATAATATATAACGAGTGTTGGGCAGAAAAATACTGGTTTTGGTGTTCTTCAAGGGAGTATTTTGGGCCTCACACTATTTCTGATATATATTAATGATTTGTGCAATCTAAATATTAAAGACGGTAAAATTTTATCATATGCCGACGACACGGCGTAAATATTTACCGCAAAAACCAGTAGCGAACTGTTTGAAATCGCTCAATTAGGTTTAAATTCTGTGACTAAATGGCTTCAAACCAATTACTAACATTAAGTGCCGACAAGACTAAATATATTCACTTCTCCATGCGCAATCCTCAACTTAACGTTACTAACCCTCATCTATATGCTCATCAATGTGGAAACCGTACAGTCAGCATGTGTAATTGCCCTTTTATCCTCAAAACGAGCTACATTAAATACCTGGGGGTAATAATGGACGACACACTTTTAGGAAACATATTGACATCCTAACTAAAAGACTGCGCAAACTAATATATGTTTAAAAAAAATTGTGGACGTTAGCAGATTCAAAATTAATCACACAAGTTTATTTGGCCCTATGTCAATCAATTATTCAATACTGTATCACTTCTTGGGGTGGTGCGCTTAAAACTAATTTGCTTCCTCTTGAAAGAGCTCAGAGAGCAATTTTAAAGGTAGCAAACTTCCATCCCTTCTTCTTTCCTACAGCTCTGCTATATAAATCCTACAATGTACTTACTGTTTGCCAGCTTTTCATTTTGCGCTTAGTATTAAAACAGCACACCATGATTACTTTTACATAGTATGCATAACTAATGCAACCTCAAATCATGTCTTTGTCGAAAATTTTTATATATTCTTAGGCCCATTTCTGTACAATTATAGATTAAATAGAAAACTAAGTATCTATAAATTAAATTACTATAGCTGTAAAAAAATTGTACTTAAACATTTACTATCCATCGATTATGCACAGATAGAAGATCTACTTTGTCTGCAAATAAAACCGCTAACATGCATTTTTACTTTTGTTGACCTAAGTTCTATTTTACATCATACACATTATTAATTAATTACATTAAGTATTTGTGCATTTTGTAGCCTGAAACACAGGTTCAACCTAGTTCAGGTAATTTAGCAATTGTGCTCTATTTTATTTGTTAATTTATTTATTGTAACCGTGTCCATTTAGTAAATAAACGATTTTATTATTGTTATTATACTATAGAATTATAGATTCTCTGTTTTATTGCTGTACAGTGAACAGGATCTATAATGTAGTCCTAGCCTATAAGTTTTTATGTATGTTACATCTCAAAAATACTATGAAATGCAATAAATGATTAACGATATAAAGACTATGACATGAAGACTACATTAAAATATTGCGAACTGTGTTTTTTTTTATATTTTTGATGACCAGTAATGTGATTTCATTTAATTTAAGAATTTTCTCTTGTTATTGTGTCTGTGTATTTTTATTTCAATTTGTGTGCCTAATAATGAGTACATTGTGACTTAAAGATAAATTAATAGAAAATATCTAGCGTTTTTTTCAGGGGCACTCCCTTATCCCCGTTTGTTAGGATATGTAATAGTGAATGGAAAATATGTCATCAATAGGTAGCTACGTAATCCATAAAACCTATTACCCATTCAACTATTTACATAAATAGCGAATGAAATGAATAATATCTACAATAATAAGTAAACAATACTATGTGTGTTAACTTTTTACTCTCTGATTCATCTATGAACAATAGTCGCGGTTATTGCTGCGGTTCGAAAAAGCGATATAGTCAATAAAAATAATAATTGTCCGTGTAATGAAGTTGCTCTTGCGCACATTGATAATAACACAATGTCCGATGCGTGCAACTTGCTGATTTGATATTTTATATGGTTCTGTTAGTACAATAAATTGATAACAAATTATCACTGTTTATTTTGTACTTAAAATTTATTGTGTAAAAGCTTGCCGAATGTGTATGCGTGACAAGTATTGCTATCTTATTTAAATGTTTTATTAAAAGGACCAATTTTGTTATAATTTCGAAACCAACAACGGAGATAACTGCACATCCAAAAGTAGTTGTCCTATGACTTTAGACAGATGAACTTAGACCGATTTATACAAACAACAAACAACAAGCTGAATTCGACCATAAGTAAAAATTCTAAATTCGTTTTTCCTTCACATATTAAATAGAAAGACAAATGTTTCAAAAGTACATGAATGAATTTTAATATTTTTATTTTATTTCGACGGCGTTTAATGGGCGTATTTTAAATAAATGATTTGACATGACTTTCAAACTGTAGTCATACACTCGCAACCCCACCACCCTTTGAAATCACACTTTTAATCATTATAATTTATCGTAAAGGAATGTAATGAGCAAGCCTTATGGTACAGGTAACAATACCTACATTCTTCACATATCCTGTAACAATATTGCGTCGGCTGTCCCACAATTTCGTTTGAAACAAAGCCACCGCAAACCCTCGGTTTTGTCAGTCTAAGTAATTTTGCTGTAAAATTGGAGCAAAATTACTTATTTTACCTTTCGGCAATAGAGCGCCTTCATCATCATCATCATTTCAGCCGAAAGACGTCCACTGCTGGACATAGGCGTCCCTCAAGTTCGTCCGCTACGACCGGTTCTGTGCTTTCCGCAACCAGCGATTTCCTGTGGCTTTCACAACACAAGGTCATAAAGCGCCTTGTGTAAGAGTAATTCTGGGGAAGTGCCACCGCTTAATCTGTTTCACCGTAAATAGTACTGCTTTCCTGGTTTGAAGAGGCGGGTATTACCAGCATACGCATCTTTACAAGCCCTCATTTTCCCTGTGGTAAAATCCGTAAGAGTGCTGGCCATTGGAGATGACAAAGGTATGGAATCCGAGTTGCACAGACTGCGCACCTGCCCATGGTATAATACAATGTGTAAAAATACCTATCATATTGCTGTTATCTACACACTTATAATTTAACACGTGAAATTGGAACTTAACCTTCAATATAATCAGTAACCAGTAGGTTCCCAAGTATTTTTTTGTACAAGACAATTATCATCACAACTACGCGGAGTATAAGCTACTCTTGGCTTCGATAGACGTCTTTTTACACCCGTTATATTTTCATTTACTTTATGCGGTAGCCAGGTATTCTCACAAGCAACCATTTTTTAATTGTCGACTCATTTTCATACTAGGCGTTATACACGGTTTTCCACTTAATTTAATTGTATAATTTATTTGTTTGTATGTTTTACTTACAGGTTGGAAAACATTAACTAGAAATTCACTTTAAGCCAAGACTCGTGAGGTCAGTTACCTATTCATAAATAAATAAGGTTTTCCTTATAGTAGGAAGGTCTGTATGAACTATGAAGTTATGAGTTAATTACATGAGTAAAAGTTTTACTTCTTCTTGTTACTTTTCCCAATTCCCGAACTTACGTAGGTAAACATAATTTTGTGTAAGTATTTGGTAAATCCCATTTGGTAATGTATAGGAACACTTGTATTGGATTTTTAATTTTACATTCATACCAGGGGTGCGGGTTGTTCAAAAGAGATACCGCGCCCCCTGGCACACAGGCAACTGAGGAAATTCGGGTGGGTTTTAGTCAGTAAAAGTCTGACACGCCCTCCTGCTCCACCCAGAGCGGGAGAAGTTATTTGATGATTTCCCACCCCAAAAAAAAAACACTGGTTTCAATCAACTTTCCAATTACGCATGTTTTGACTATAAAATAGCGGTAGAATTTTGGTTAGTCTTTTTAAAGGACCATTTGCTACCAAGACCTGAAAACTAACTAAGATGACAAATTAATTTACATCGGCATTTCTTTTTAATGTTTTTACGTACTAAAACTGATACTTACCTAAGCTAACATTATGCCGTTATTATCATATCATTCGTACAACAAGAATATAATATGCGAACCATCAGGACCAGAACGAGCTCAATAGTTCCCCCACACTATGTGGTGTCCCGAACTTCTCCACAACAATACAATAACGATGTGACTTCGTTTTGTCGATCGCACGATAACTCCGCCTCGTGCCTGATGGTTGCTACGAGAAAACTATTGTTGTATTTAGTCCTACTTATGTGGAGTCCAGCTTGTATTTGCAGTGATAAGATCATAAGATAAGATTAAAAAGCCTGTAACTTTTGTACAATGTGTGTGAGTTATTTGGGTTTCTTTGTATAAACAAAACTCGGGAGTGTACTTCTTAAATTCATTTTTGTTACCAAACTAACTTGTGGTTGGATGGGTGTGCCGATGAAATTACGGGTCCATGAGACTGAACTTTGTTTCTAAGGTCAGCAAGACATAGGCAGGCAAGTCCCTAGGTGACACAGGTATACAGGTATACCTATTATACATATGTGATGTTAGCCACCATGGGCGCCGGCACGTCCATTTTCAGGGGGGTGCATCTTCAGCTCCACGAAGCGAGGTCGATCATTTTTGCACTTGACCTCGGATATGTTAGATTCTCATTTGTCCATTCATACAAGGATTCACTTTGTCGACTTATGCACAAAAGCTTAACAATTAAGAGAATGCAGGACGCAAAAACGAGAAAAGTGAGCTTGATTTTTTTCATCTCGCCGAAAGACGACTAACTGTGTCGATTTATATATAAAGAAGCTTAAGAATTAAGATGCAAGGGCGAGCTAAGCAAACTCGACAATGTTAGCTCCCCGCCTAGGTTCGATTAGATTTTCGTAAATAGGAGTTCGGTACTTTGTTGACTAACGTGCAAAAGCTTTAGAATCGAGAGAATGCAGAACACAAGAGCAAGCGCAGTGAGCTCGAAAATTTTAGGGTCTCGCCTCGAGGTTGAGTTCTCTATTTTTATACTAGAGCTTTTTGAGGACAATTTTAAGACTAGGTAATTTTTATTCTAGGAAAACTGGCTGTATTTTCCTATATAAATTATTAGGCAATCCACCAATTTTTTCTATGTCTCATTAGAATAGAGTGAAAGCATGCCAGAAAATGTTCGTAATTACTCTTATCATATCAAGAGAGGTGTTACCCCACTGACTATATTTTTTACTGTCCATTTCTGTCTTTTATAATTATTATTATGAAAAAATCATCAGTCCTCCCAAAAAAATTGCAAAACCGTATCAATTAACATTGTATTGTAGTGTCCCACTAATTGCATTAAAACAGACATTTCTCAGAATAAAAAAATCTTTTATCAACCACCCCTTTCGGAATCCATTATGTTGATTGTATTTTTCGCCCTTTTTAATTCGATTAATAAGCAATCATAACCGCAGACGCGTCCCTTAGGAGCGGAGGACCAAGTGAGGGAGAGTGGATGGAAGGACCAGGTTGCGGCGGTGCGGGGACGTGCGGGGGAGGGGACGTAGGACAGTGTCGCGCGGCCCTCCGACATTCCCTCAGTGACCGCGATCAAGCTCGCACGTCGCTAGTAGCGCCAAGTTTGCTCGCACGCGTACTGTCGTAACTAATTAATAAATAAACATTACCAATTTTATTAGTGTTGAAGATGGTGCTTTCCGATTTCTTGACGGAGACCAGAAGGCGATGGCTTAAGGTGAGCTTTCGTTGTTATTTCTTTATTATTTATTGGTATAGTTTGTCGAATATATTTGTCAGTTATATTTTAAATTATTGATTGGTTTCTCCAAGTTATTCTTAAGCTAATATAACTTAACAATTTAGTAGTAAATTAAGTACCCTGCTAGTGTTTTTCAGGACATGTAAACATTATTATTATCAAATCGGCAGACTAAATAACAAAGTTAGTTTTAGTTATGTGATGTTACATATTTTTAGCAAATGTGTTGTGCTTATCAGCCAGTTGGTGTTTACACTTACTTTGTGTGGAGAGAGTGTTGATACTACATATTACATACTTTCACTATTTATAGTGTGCCCCTATATCGATTATGAGTGAAAAATATTGTAGATAGAGTAAATACTGTGCAGCCTACGTGTAGCCGAATCTTTTGAGTATTCCTGCCTGACAATAGCCTAATACAAGTTACTTCTTTAGTAGTGTCATAAATATACTGCAGTTTTTCGGAAAACTGTTTCATCGAGGGTGTCAGTTTTCCTATTGGATTCTTATTATTTCTCACTGACTAGTTCTGTGACAGATAGCTTAAGGTTATCAGTCTACGCAGTGTAGGCATACAGTTTGCTAAGAAGCCTAGATAGGTACCCCTGGAAAAGACACGGTTGATTTTTAATATTTTATATCAATATCTAGGAAGATTCTTTCCAGTGTTTTTCTAAAGTATTCCTAGGATCCGCATTAGTTATTATACAAATTACACACCGACTAGCAACAAGTGAACAAACTGCTAGATTCATCATGGACATGGCGAATTTAGCACAAGACTAAACAAACACGTTGTTAGCCACTCCTCTGAACAACCAACGATATTTCGTCAAACAACAGTGTCGATGAACACACTCTAACTAACTATATTACTACACTACAGTCAACTACGCTACGCACACAATGAGATCGGTAAACAGTTATTTGTAAACAAGGCCTAGGTATTTGACTCTTTTACGACAGAATTAGAACCCTACCTTAGTTTATAGGTATAATACTGGTCTTACAACAACCTATGGACATTCACTGCTAGACATTATACCTACTCTTAATCAAACACAATTTTTGCCAATCAAGTTTTCAGTTAGTCAGTGGAAAAGATATTGTGGAAACGGGCGTGGCCTAGAAACAAAAATTCAAAGACATGCACCAGCACTGGGCCCGCGTGGTGAATTACAGCACACCCTCTTACCGAGAGGAGGTCATCCCAGCAGTGGGGACATTATAGGCTGGTTATAAAGTATTCAATTTAATTAAGGAGGTTTTGTATACAGAGGCTATCTTAGTTTGTTTACAAGTCAAAGTCTGTTAGTTAAAGAATATACAAGAATATATAAGAAGAAACAGCTGATCAGCATGTAACACTGATGCTAGAGGGTAGATTCAACCGAAATGGAATTAGTCGTGCCAAAACAATCACCCCATTTGCACCAAACATAGATAAAGTTATAATTGCATTGTCTTGTCACAGCTATTATTAATTAAGCAATTAAAACAACAGTCATAGACAAAAGACATAATTAAATATTTTTAAGGCGTCTTGGCCGTCTTGCCAAATTCGAGCCTATGTTGTATCCCAAACAAGGCTACACATGTACACTTGTACATTCATATTATTCGTAAGCCAATATACATACACTTAGCAAAATTCAAAAGCCTCGTAAAATAACAATTACAACTTTTAGATAAGACCTATTTGGTAAAAGTCAATCAATCTGCAAAGCGTTTTCCCAACTACGCTGGGGTCAGCTTGCAGTCTAACCCGATGCAGCTAAATACCAGTATTTTACATGGAGCGACTGCCTATCTAACCTCCGCAACAATGTTACTAGCTTAGGTAAGACTGGCGGTCAGACTTACGGACTATTTTGTAAAAGTATGGGTTCCAAAATACTATGTTCGTTAACAACATGAAATTACAATCAATACATTAGGAGAAATTACTTTTTAAAGTTCTAAGCTTTGTATATATTGTTGTGCGTGGCTGTACACTAGGGTACAATGATAACAATGTATGTAAATAATGAGCAAATGACCAGATAACGACGGCGACGTGCCTCCGACATAGTATACCATCGACATGGCGATACTATGGACTATCACTGTTGACCGATTGTAGTAATGATTCGGAGAATGGGTCCAGTTGGTGAATGCTGTTTACCTTTTAATCTACTGTAAATGGAGTGTAAATAATTGATCTGCTGATCTGGAGAATTTATTTATAAGAGACTTTTCATAAAAGAAGCTGGTTATGGAATTACCTACTTAAGGGTAATCAGGTACAGGCCGAAGATGCCTCAGTGCGATACCTCGCGATCGTAGTTTGGCTCGCTACCTCGATATCACCTTTAAGTAAAACAAATGCATGTTAATAGACACCCACGCACATGCCGAAGAATTCCTCACAGCGATACATCGCGGGCTGCTTGGGGTGTACCTTGATGTCTACGTGAAAACAAAATAGTTTGTTTTTCACATTGCGGTCGATGGCAAGCATCGACGTGATCTGGCTCGTGAATGGTTAAATCGGTTCAACTTATTCTTCTGGAACAGGCGATTACTCACGACTGAGCAATTGAGCTTTCTGGTGCGACGCCGTGTTCTCACCGACATCCATAGAACAAACATTGAGGTATCGAGATAGCGACCGCGATCGAGAGCATTTTTGGTATGTAATTGCTCTAAGATATGGGGAAAGTAAGACAAAAGAAATAAGAGTGAAGTTATGACCTTAAACAGTTTTCTTAAACAATACTTAAATGTCTAAGAGTATGTGCTAAATAACGTATTATGTCAGTAAGAGCCAGTAACACAGGCATGATATTAAACACGTCTACAAATGATAACAGTATTCCAATGCTATTCCTTTACATAAGTTTCGTACAAACATCAATTTAAGATCGTCAAACGAATCGCCGAGCAAGACATCTCGTATCGTGAAAATAATCTGTTTGTACAAGTGCTTAGTGGTATTTGTAGAATAAACAAAGCAAATACTTCAACTCGTGTTATCTGAGATCTTAGGATTTGTTCAGACACTATTAAAAGTTTATAAAACAATGCTTGTTTTTGATAAACAGGCTAGCCCTGCTTAACTTAAGAGCATTAAGCTGTTTAATGTTAGAAATTCTAGTCTTGTCAAAGTTGACGCTTTATCAGATAACATTTTATCAAGAAAATTGTTTGAGTTGCTTCAGCTTACTTAGAAACAAACGAAATTCCGATCCTACTCCGAAGTTCCTAACTCACAGCGGTTCTTCAAATCAAATCAAAACTTAGAAACAATACATCTTGAGTACTTTCTCCTTTTCGAATTAGACAATCGTTGGATATTCCCAGAATGTGTTTAATAGCCCAGATGTACATTCGCAGTGGTCGAGCAGTCTCCTAGTAATTCGTGAGAGCCTGGTACATTCGTAGTTCAAAGTTGAGTAGGCAACCTGATTAAATACCAGTTGCCACTATCTGAACATAATTTATGCTCACTATCTGTTGCACCCATTATAATTAATTATATGTCGGCAATGTTAACGTACTTTACGCCAACAATAATGGTTGATAATTTATTGAAAGTATTTATTTGTTCCGGCCGCCATGATGGTGATGGGAGTGAGCCAAAGACAGTGTTGTTTTCTTTCGGAATAATAACGGTAATTACGCCTTGTGGATGAATGTTAATGGATTAAGGGGAAATGTTTCGTCTTGGTCTTTAGGTACATTTGTGAAAGTTCATATTGTACTTTAAATCTCGTCAAAGGTAAAGTTTCTGTATTTGCGCCGCGCATTTGGCCTCGACCTTTTCCATGCTTAGAGAAACTCTTTCACGGTATTCATGACGACCTTTCATATGGCTTCGTCGCAAAACTTCCTCTTACATTTTCCCTGACAACGTTTCAAGTGGTTTTAATGATATCTTTTTTTTATCGTTGCCTCGATAAATTTTATATTAGTGTCAAAACTGCTCTGCACTGCTGATGTCCATAACAATAGAACAATTTAATGTTTTTGATTATTTTATCAACCTTGTTTAAAACCAGGTAAAATATCAACCTGATTATAAAATGAAGATTTTGAAAAGATATATAGAGTTCTCTAAGATATTTGAGAAGTAATTTAATTTATTTTACGCTTTTCATAGAGAAAGTTAATTACGAATGTTTCACGTGCAGCCAAACCAATAACTGTTTATTTTCGTTCACTGAATATTCATCCAATAACATTTTCTTCAATTCATCTCTGCGGCGAAGTCGCTAGAATTTCTGGATTCTTCGAATACTTAATTTTTAACAGTTCTAAGAACTTACGGAAAAAAGCCTTTGATGTTTTAATTTATTTATGTTTAATAAACTAATTTAAAGTACACGATGTGATGTTTCAATGGCTGGAACCAAAAAAAAAAACTCCATTATTTCGTCTCACATAACATTCAGTTTTAGAAATTGAAGGGTAGTGTTAAAATGTGAAGAACCGTATAGTATTAGAGTTACTCGTGCTACTGCAAAGGCCAAAATTACCTACCTTATGTATAAATAAGTAGGTACTATACTATGACTATACTCTGATTTCTAATTTGCTGGAGCAACCAGCAAATTAAAAATCAGCCGTTACCATAGCATAACTGTCATGTCGACAAAAAACGGGTGACCGCAGCTGTCATTTTATTCCAGCTAATTAAAAATCTAAGTGTAGTTCTTATTTATTTTACATAAAGGGTTTAATGTCGTATAAATAAATTTAATTTATACAATAATTTAATCGTAGGACTTAATAAAATCTATCTCTCAAAATAGCCCAATTTCAAATACTTAACCAAAAATTAATGGACTGAATCCTAAATAAATACATAATATATTGGCTCGAAGAAAAATATCAGATAAAGTATACTTACATAAATAACTTCTTGGAAACATTAACTATGTTTACTATTGAGTAAGTACCTATTTGTTCAATTTAGATTTCTAAAATGTAATAGAAATGCAGATAAGTAATTTCATTCTTGGCTGTAAGGACCAAATTCTTTGCCTATTCTGTGCTTACATAACAATTTTTACTACTTAGCTACTGCTGTTGAACTGAAAAATGTATTGGAAAATGCTTTCAATATGTTCAACAAATAGGTAAGTAATTCAGATGTCTTAATCACATTGATTAGTTTTGTATTTGTAGAAATAGAAGAATGGATTCAGGGCATTTACCTAATTCCATTATAAATGTATATTTGGTATATTTAGTGTCTATAGAATGTGGAGTGATCATACAGTCAAGAAAGTTTAGGTATGGCTAGTATAGGTATTGGACTTTACTGTGAAATCCTTTGAAGATACCATATTGGAAGGACGTTAAATTATCTTCTGTATAATGATTACTTGTAGAAGTCTAAGGCGACAAAGTAATGTATTAAATTTAATTAAAAGCTCACTGAAATTTAATTTTTATTTAATTCAAGATTGGCACCTCTAAAATTCTTCAATTCATAATTATTGAAGTACATATTACGCAAATTAACTCTTTAGTTCTTTTGTTGACAATCAAAATTACTTCTCAATTGGCCAATTACAATTTTCATTTCATATTAATTTTACGAATAAAGTTTGCCTAGCAAAAACTCGGGAAAATGTTGCCACAAAAATTCTTGTTAATTTTTCCTGTTCAGAAAACTTCAAGAGTTCCAAAGTATTCGTTATACATTTCCTAGTAAACAATGGAATCGTTAAACAATGGCGCTGGGTAAGGCTTCTGAACTTCGTCCTTGGGAGTTGTTGTCAAGTTATTTGTTACTACGTGCCTCCGTGGACGTCGCGGAGGGAACCTCCACTCTGACTAAATAAATGCATTTTCTGGTAAATTTTGTAACGTCATTGAATATATTTACTACTGATGAAAACTACATATCAGGATGATCCGGGGATACCGCACGATCTCAGGTGAGGCGGCGGGCCTCCTTGCCGGATTACCGCCATGGGATCTGGAGGCAAAGGTCCTCGCGCACATCTGGGAGTGGCGCGAGGAGGCCAAACGCCGGGGCGTTACTCCGCTGCCGCGAGAAATCGAGGTGCAGCGGACAGAGCTCCGGCGGGATCTCATGGCGACATGGAGAGTGCGATTGTCGCAACCCAGTGCTGGGCACGCCACGATAGCGGCGGTAAGTCCCCTCTTTGAGGAGTGGCTTGAGAGGCGGCATGGCGTCCTCACCTTCCGCCTGACGCAGGTCCTCACCGGACACGGTTGTTTCGGGAGGTTCCTGTTTCGCATAAGGCGGGAGGAAACGCCCGGGTGTTTCCATTGCGAAGATCGCCCTGAGGACACGGTGGAGCATACGGTGGCGGTCTGCCCGGCTTGGGCGGAGCACCGCCGTGTCCTCGAGGAGGCGATCGGCGGCGGCGATCTCTCGCGTCCGGCCCTGGTTCAGGCCATGGTACGGAGCGAGAGTGAATGGTTAGCCGTCACCTCCTTCTGCGAAGCAGTAATGCTCGCGAAGAGGGAGGCGGCGCACGTGAGGGAGAGGCAGTATATGCGCCCTCACGGCCGTAGTCGCCGCGGGAGACGCCCTGGGCGTCGGGAATCCCAGGCTGATTCCCGGCCACCGTAGGCGCGGGCTTGCGGACGGCGAGTAATGGGTAGCTCGCTGTCCGGTAAGGACCAAGCCCGGGTCGACGGCGCGTTGTGTTCCACGCGCGCCTCAAAGAGATGTCAGCACCAAATGGGGGGGTCCGCAAGGGCCGATGCCTGCTAGGGGTGCGGGTTGTTCGAAAGAGATACCGCGGCCCCTAGCACACAGGCAACTGAGGGAACACAGGTGGGTTTTAGTCAGTAAAAGTCTGACACGCCCTCCCGCTCCACCCAGTGCGGGAGAAGTTATTTGATGATTTCCCACCCAAAAAAAAAAAAAAAAAATGAAAACTACATACGTATGTAGGTATATTTCCATGTTAATGAATAAGGAAAATTAGTCAATCGGTATTGTTATGGGTATTACGTTTTAAATACGTGACGTAAGTAAGTATATGACGAGGGCATGATTACTAAGTATATGTATAAATATATTTTCTACGAACATAATAATATACATAATTAAAGAAGAGTACCCATATGATTATTTTTACGATGTGGGTGTGGGGTTTTCTGTAATCCAATTCTTTTTGGGATATTTGTGGTTAACGTGTTTCGTATAATGAAAAACAGAACAATAGTATAGTATATTATTGCTCCGTTCCATCCCTATTTCACTGCATGACGCATTGTCAGGAAAAAAGATCAGAAGAAATGGATCAAATTAACAATGCAACAATTAATTCAAAACACCTACTCGTATAGTACTAATTTGATTGTTACTTATTAATGTATTGATTACATTAGAAATAAATTTTAATTATTCTAACCACATGAACACGCCTAAAAAGACCTACCGACCCAAATCTGATCCTTAAATAATTGCGCTATCCATATCATCATAAAATATTACCACCATACCAACATATCCCTCATAACCCCCGTGGTCGGGTAAAGTAGTGCAGTAGGTACAACAGTATGCAAACACAGGCAGGTGCGCGTGCGCCGCGCCGCCCCCTCTTTCCCACGCGGCAGCGCAGCGGCACACGTGGTCACCAACATGGGAATACTCTTACTACACGATAGTACTGTTTAATAAACAGTATAGCTTCGAATTAAGGGGTCTTAAAACGCTTGACTTGCCTCTGTCATTTTTAGGGTAGATTGTGTGACCACAAATGTGAAGAGCGTGCATTGGATCTGCGAGCATTTTTATATTGTCACTCAATTGTGTCCGTGTTTTATATCCTGTAACATAATTATTTATCATCATAAATTACAATCGGTAGAGGTATACTATGTATTCTGTTCTGCTTAATCTGGCTATAACAAACTACTAATAGCATTTTGTCGCCATTTAAAAGCGTTCAGTAACTTAAAGTTACACCAACCCTTAATCAAACCAGTAATTCAGTAAAATGCAGTGAACGTAACATGATAAACTGGTACATACCACAATATGCAAATAACTGTAGTTTATCCGTATTGGCTGAGCAGGTGCGCATGCGCCGGCGCCGCCCCCAGTTCCCACGCCGCGCCGCGCAGTTAGCGTGCAGCATACAGGCAGTTCGCACATATGCACTTTATTGCTTTACTTAATAAACTGACTTACTGAATAATGGCTTATTAACTTTCACTTGGGAGTTAATGTTTGTTTTTAACAGCTTTTATGACGCAGTTGAATTTTTATTAAGTCTGATAACAAAACCTTCGATGGAGCTTTTGATTGTGAAGTTTTAAAACATAGACAAAGCGGTTAACATCATAATTCTTAAGGTTAGCGTAAGTAGCAATTTTATCTACGATGAAGGAACAGACTTTTCGCCTGCCAAGAATAATCTAGCGTATCTTCAACAGATGGCATACTATATACACTTAGGTACTTAGATAACTCTATGAAAAGCACTCGACGTAAAATGAAACATTCGCGAACGCGACGCTCATAAGCTGATGTGAGATTAACCGGTAGTAGAGAATATAGCTATTATATGTTTTAGAAAGAGGGCTTTCAAAAGCCGACAGTAAGAGGCTTACCTAAATACAGCGTATGTCGTTTACCTTTATGCTGAAAATATACTAAGCTAGCTGTCAAACGTAAGTTGCCACCACATAGTAAAGATATTTACACTTAATAGGTCAAAAAACTTAGTCGGTATAATATTTAATATGTACTTGAGTTTTTGCGTAAGCATACACTTACGTTGAATGTTCGCCCATATACCATTAATATTGTACAGGTATTGCTTCACATTGCCATTAATAATATCTATGGGATATTTCCCCATCACGCGAGTTGAATCACGAGTATATCGAAGCACTTCATTTGAACAAGTTACTATCTGAAGTGATAATAGCAATACTATGAACGGTGATAGCAATGTTCGCAATATTCACGTGCATTGTGGAACGTCTATTGTCTATATCTATATATATTATAAAGAGGAAAGATTTGATTGTTTGTTTGTTTGTATTGAATAGGCTCGCAAAACTACTGAACCGATTTGAAAAATTATTTAACTGTTGGGAAGCTACACTATCCCCGAGTGACATAGGGTATATTTTATCCCCGTTTTCCCACGGGAACGGGATATATGCGGGTGAAACCGCGGAGCGCTGCTAGTTCTAAATATAGCAAGAACCTCATCTACTAGCTCATGGTCTATAATGAATACTATTTGCAGCTAGTCGGTATAATATACCTAATGTGCAAGGGGATAATCTCGAAACGGCTGGTTCACACTTCCCGTGACCCAAGGACTGGTTTTTACCTTGGCTAGCTGCTAAGCATTGCCATACCACGTGGTAATGCCGCCCGTTTCTTGGGAACATTACCAGTCGACAGCGATGTGATTGAATTTTTCGACACTATAAGTTAAGTTTAAGTTTGTGAATAGTTTTAGTTAAGTTAGGATTTAACTTTGTTATTCTTATCAATGAATATTTATTAGTTGATAATTACGTACACACGACTACACATCAAGCTATACATTTCCAGTTTACGCTGATCTTGCACGGTACGGAAATCTTATACAATGCGAGATCAGCTTATACTGGAAATTATAGCTTGATGTGTAGCCGTGTGTACATTGTGGTCGTATTATCTTATTAAATAAATTTTACTCATTTGCAACTTAGGGTTATTAACTTAACTAACTCGAATTACATGGGAACCCGCGTTCTTTAACCTAACTTGGATTGTTCCATATAATATAATGGCGAAATGTAGGGTGCACCTTTGCTTAATCCTTCGGGGATTACAGGCGTAAGGTTATGTTAGGGAATTGTAAACTTTGTGTAGTCAAGAACGATCTTAGTAAGTATCCAGGTTATCCTATGATAACACTACACATCCGTTAAATGAAAATCTGACAAGTTTAGTTTGCAACAACGCCAAATATTTGCTTATTTTATGAATTAGCGGTAGCTGATAGACTAGATTATAATTAGGGCCAAGGTAACTGTGTTATCATAATTAAACATCTCTTTCGTAGAAAGACGCTGTTATTTGCCAAAGAAATTAGGTAGGTAACAAGTGAAATGTGGGAATACTACAGGGGCCTCTGCCCAACCCTTCGGGGAAAAGGCATCAGAAGGACGTTCTCGTCTCAAGTTATTAAGAAAATCTTAAAGTTCTATGTTAACGTACTTAAGTTTTAATTAGTTCTTTTTAGTTCATGAAAAGCGTTTTTTTTAATTTTATTTTATTTTGTGCCTTTTATCATTCAAATTTCTTTAAATATCCGTTTTATCAGCTTCACGAGAAAGGTACTTGTAAAGACAATTCCAATGAACCCAAACACGCCTTTATATATACCTATATGTATGTCGTACCTACGTACCCATTGCTACGACATACATACAAAATGAAAACTGTTGTAGTGTTGGTCCTATGTATCTAGTAATACCTATGCCACTACATTTTAAATTATATTTACTTAATCACTGCAGGAAATTGCGGCTTGCATTTCGTCATAATTGACATCAATATCGGGTTAGTTTACCCGAAAGTTAAACAAACATTGTGTGTCATTGAGCGAATCATTTACCGGTAAATGAAGCTTATTCATTATTACACATTGCAAAAAACAACACTATTCAATACTTAATTATTTAAACCGTTGCTTTTGTATACATAACTTTCATAATTTGAATTGAATTGAATTTATATAATCTGTCGAAAGAGACTGGATCCTGCGGCATAGGGTAGGTATCGGGATCCAATATCACTCCTCAATATTGTAACACTTTTTTATGAGCCAATAAATAATAAAATAAAATAAATACCTAAAACATTCAGATGCGACAAACAACAGTTCTTTATATCTGTACAAGAAATTGTAAAGTATGTACTTATCATTTTACAAAACAAGTGTAAACTAGTTTTAATTAAATAAAGTAAGGCATATTTGCTCCATCTGGTATGCTTGTGATAAGCACATCAACTAAAATGTCATAATCTCTAGAAAGAAAATATCTTCTTATCTTGCTTATTATCTCATTGTCATGAAAACAATATTCACCTTAATTTCTCGAAGCCCTGAGAATAATTTCCATAGGTAATTAATTCTCTTTAAATGCCATTGTTTCAGTCCCCTGCCTTATCTCTAACAAATATTAGAGCAGCCATCTCTCTCAGTGATAACCGATTGGCCTAATTTAACTGTCAGTAACAAGCATTAAACAATTTATTAATGATCGTGCTCCATTCGAAGCTATCTGATAATTAGTTATTACTGACCTGGTCTAGAAATTTGTGGAATATGTCAAACTCGCTAAAGAGATGTGTTTCAAAATAGTTAATACATATGTTATAAGAACACCATCAGAAAAGAGTGCAATGTTATCCTACCATTACATCGTAGAACCATTGAATATCATAAACTGTTTGACTTTCATCTTTTCCAATTAAAAATAAATATTTAAAATACCGGACATCATCTTCAAAAAATCTCTTCTTACAAAGAAACAAAGGATAATTTACTTTAAAAAAAATCGGTCCTTAGTTACGGATCTACTAGCAAACGATCGCAAACGCGCGGATAAAAAGACATTAACAACTAATTATTACGCACACGTGTTGACGTATCATTGTCACATCACACACGAATTCACCCCCCATGGCTGTAACGCGTAATACATAGATATTACCCAATATATGCGGCGGTAGGTATATACCCGGAATATTATCAGTCGTGCCCAGTGGTGCCCAATTATTGGGTATTATTATCTCTCTATTAGATGTGGCGAGGATAATAACGATGTGAATAGTTTAGATAGCTATTAGGTAAAAGGTTATTTTAGGTTTGACGATTCTCAATATCTATTATTTACCTAGATTGTGAAAAAGATCCATTCATTACATTCAGGATCGGTTTTTCAAACACCTGATTTTTTATTCATACCGTTTTCTTTCCTTTATAGTATTAAGTTTTAAGAAATAAAACTTCAAAGGCTCTACCAAGCAATGGAGGGTCGTCATGTTTGAGTTAATTTGCTTTCAATTTGCAGACAAAATAGCTATTGTGTCATTATCATTAGCATACCATAGTAGTTAGGCCGCCCACGTACTGAAGATCAAGTCATGTCAGTAGCCCTAGTTACTGCCCAGACATGTGATAGGTCCAAAGAGTTTGGAAAAAAGATCTGGACCATAAAACATATTCTTGAAAGGATGAAACGGTGCAATATTGGCATATAGTATGAGAGTCTCTAAAAATGTTACTGTTGGAAATCGATTATAAATCGGGTATAAGGTACTGAACAGCGTCTAACATAATACGATTGCGGCGGTAAGTCCCCTCTTTGAGGAGTGACTTGAGAGGCGCCACGGCGTCCTCACCTTCCGCCTGACGCAGGTCCTCACCGGACGCGGCTGTTTCGGGAGGTTCCTGTTTCGCACAAGACGGGAGGAAACGCCCGGGTATTTCCACTGCGATGATCGCCCTGAGGTCTCGGTGGAGCATCCGGTGGAGGTCTGCCCGGCTTGGGCGGGGCACCGCCGTGTTCTTGTGGAGGTGATGGGCGGCGGTGATCTCTGGCGTCCGGCCCTGGTCAAGGCCATGGTTCCGAGCGAGAGTGATGCTCGCGAAGAGGGAGGCGGCGCACGTGAGGAAGAGGCAGTATATGCGTCCTCACGGCCCTAGCCTCCGCAGAAGACGCCTTGGGCATCGGGAATCCCAGGGTGATTCCCAGCCACCGTAGGCGCGGGCTTGCGGACGGCGAGTAATGGGCAGCTCGCTGTCCGGTAAGGACCAAGCCCGGGTCGACGGCGCGTTGTATTCCACGCGCGCCTCAAAGAGATGTCAGCACCAACTGATGGGGTCCGCAAGGGCCGATGCCTGCCTGGGGTGCTTGTTGTTCGAAAGAGATACCGCGGCCCCACAGGCAACTGAGGTAACACGGGTGGGTTTTAGTCAGTAAAAGTCTGACACGCCCTCCTGCTCCACCCAGAACGGGAGAAGTTATTTGATGATTTCCCACCCAAAGAAAGAAATGTCGGTGGAAAGCATTTTCTGTACACATATAATTGACATTAGGCTTTTGAATAGACTATTACTCATTAACAATCAGTGTTTAAGGTACTAAACCTTAAACATTGTCTGTTAATGAGAAGTTCACAATCCGCATATAATCAACTAGACATTGATTGAAACTGAACCGTTCGACCGCACTAATATCCGTATCCGACCGCTCTCACTCTGTCTTATACCTACTAATTAGCAAAACCCGGTCGATATACAACTACAAGAATGCCAAATATATTATTAGTCATATATCTGGAACACTGGTTGATCGCTGTAAAGTTCCCCATAGATCGATACTTCAGTCTATCAGCAAGGTTATTAGCGAGGATGGTTGCTAAGCTTAGGGTGCGCCAAACTTACACATGTACTCGTAGTAGTAGTATTGTGATTAGTAAAGTGCTTAAGTGGATATCTCAACCTCACAGATAGATAGAATACCTAGTCTGTCCTAATTGTGACAAGAAGGACTGATAATAGTCCTAAGTTTAGCTATCTAAAGCGACGTTTAGATTTTAAAAACAAAACTTGCAGAACTTGACGAGCAATTCTTACCATGTAATTGTTTACATGGCAAGCCCACTTCAACAAGTTTTCTAAGTAAGTAAGAATTGTAAGCGGAAGTCAACCTCTGTAAGTTGGTGTGATAATATAATTAATCTAAGCTACGTTTGAGATGAGGATGCGGTAAGGTAGCCCCGAGCCCGTGAAATTAAAATTTACTTACGTGTTTTACAATTTGCAAGTCAGTGTCAGGTTTTGTGTTGATACAACTATGTTTCGCAATCGTAAATAATATGCGAATAATATATTCAACTTATTTCATAAAAACGCCATTCAATAAGATGATTTTTAGTAGCACATAATTTATAAAATAAAAGCGTAAAAAGATGGGATCCTAGGGATCCTAGTGTCCTGAAACACTGGCCACGTGCCTAGCTTAAGCACCAGTCTCCCGCAATATATACTTACCTGAATTGTGTATCTTTGTCGAATCTGGCCAATGTCAAATAATGTATGTATGTATTGTGGTGAGAAATAAAGTGATTGATTGATTTATGAGCGCTGAGGGTTGTATGGATGAGTTTAATGATTATGATTTAAAAAAAAAGTAAAGCCATGTTTGCAACGCCCGTGCATCATATTTCAATCAACACACAACCTGACACACACTTGATAATTGCAAAAAAACGTTTAAAAAATTGAATTTCGTTTGTTACTTTAACACATCTACCATAAGATAGTGAAGTATAGTATATACCTGAAGTATAATACCTAACCCTGAAATATTCGCATGTACTCTGAAAGTTGACCCCGACATAGTAAAGGCTTCAATGATAATAAAACGATACTATAGTGATATATTTAGTCACAAGGACATAATTTGGAGTGGTAACTAATACGCGATAAGTTTATGATAAGTCGATAATATTATAATGTCGGCGTTGTGTCATGTCGCCGTTTCGGCCAGTAATGGCGGATACATTTTGGTCTGATTATGTACTTAGCATGAATTTTTAATATATTGACTTTGTGTGCCATAAAACTTATGAGTTATAGCAGTCACGTGCTTCAAGGATTGGGAACTGTGATTTAATAGAAGCGTAAATAAATTAAGGTTATCGTCATAAATTATTCATGTGTTAAAACCAATAGCGGTTGTTTGTGTAGTATCAATACGCCAAAATGAAGTTGTTGAAATAGGACATATCCCAATTTGAATTGATCGTCCCCACAATTATGTCAGTGAATACTCAACTAACCCATATCTCTCTTTGCAGGCCTTCAAACTGTTCAAGGGGAACAAGAGCCGCAAAAACACACGGAACCGGATCTCGCCGGAGCTGTCCCGCTCGCCGTCTTACAGCGGGACGGTCGACGCACGCGCAGACATCGACATACAACGCTTCTGCGCCTGCCGCGCCTCCCTCCCACCCCTACACATCTCCAGCAACGAATCTTACGAGAATACCTCTTACTACAGCAGTTATAACAGCTACAATAGCTCGAGGATTGACAGCTTGGAGTCTTACGGTACCAACGAATCCAACAGTGGCAGCAATCGTTCCGACTCTGCCTACGACTCAGCCAGGTCCAGTCCTGAACACGCCAGGGTCTGCTACGCTACCGTCACGTACTTCAACGTGAATGACAGCGAAGACAGCAGCAGCATCCGTACGGAGTACACACTCCTCGATGATGCGGAGGCCGACCGAATGGCCGATCTGGATGACATGGAGGGGCACATGGAGGAAGATGAACGAACGCAGAACATGATCAACGAGAGCATCGAACTAGTTAGCACGTTATGAAGTGAATGCGAAGGAAATTACTACACATCGTAATTTTATTATAGCTAGGATAGTTAGGGAAGCGTTTTATTCCGAATTTGGAAGCGTGTGTGATATTCGGTGCGTGGTCGACGAAGTGTGACGAAATGAAATTATCTAGTTATGTTAGGAGGACAATTAATTAATCATTTAATCGTAACTAGTGATTTTCCACGTGTTTACTATGTATTTATAGTCTATAATAATCTGGCAACTGTAAGCTATCTGGTAGAACTTAAGGTTTCAAGTAGTTTTTGTGAGATTAGAATTTTCACTTAGTAGAAAACACAAACAGAGACAAGAGCAACTCAGAAAAATCTCCAACGCATTAACATAATTGACCAATCAGCTTTCACTAAAAGTCCGTAATATTGACCAATCAGTGAAGCTACAGCACTTAGCTCCGTGACGATTTTATTGAAACATTTCCTTCAGCCGATATTGCTCCCTGAAGCAATTTCGCGACAAGATATTGGAAAGCGGAAAATATTTCATATCATTGAGTTTTGAAGTCTTAGATTTCTTTATATATCCTTGAAATTAAGGATAAATGATTTGTATTCGATTTTGAAGCAGATATCAGAAATATTACCTTTATTTTCTTATTATGCGTAGAAAGAGTAGGTACCTACTTTGTGAAGAACAATTCCAATTACTTTAGTCATTACTTCACGTTTGGTTGTCAAGGCGTTAGGTTGAGTATCATAATACATTTTACTACTCAATTTTCTTGTACTAATACCTAGCTTATCAACGAAGCCAGTCTTCTGGCAATATCCGCTGATCCTCGAATTAACTTCAACAAGACAGAATAAAACTTTGATTGAAGTCGCTGAAGTTATAATCTTGTTCCAAGTTTCCAACATTTAGTTGTGTTATGTTTTCAATTAATTTTGAATTTATATGTTATGAGAGTTTGTAACATTAATATGCTGTAACCAAATGGAGGATGGAGAGAAACCACAAAATCGCAGAAATTCAGGTTGATCGATTTTAATTTGGATAATATAATGTGAACATAAGTAAACGGTAAATTTATGAAATACTCACTCTATAACATGTTAATCTACTAGTTTTGTTAATAAATAGGTCAGATATTACAAAATATTTATCGAAATTGTATGTTTTTGAACTGTAATTTGCTTTCACGTTCAATATTTGTCGGGATATACAAACTATTGATTATGTTGACTTTTGCCCTGTTTATTAACCCTGATAACGAACTAATTGAAATTGTCGTCTGTTTATAAATTCTGAAGTCTTTAAGGACTTCTCACAAAATATGTTCTAAATATATGTACAGATTAATTAGGTTCGTTTAGTAATAAAACAATCTTTTTAAGCCCATTACTGACCTTCTGTGAACATAAGCTTGTCCCAAGAGTCACCCCGATAGGAAAGCTGATTGTTCGTTACAAAATGGATGTCGGTCGATCGGCTTATAGAAATTCATCAGAAATTCATCAAATCTGTTGTGCTGAAAAGTTGTTGAATATAATATGTGTAGGTCGATGAACATTTCTATTTTTCGATCTATAATAACTACCTAAAACTTTTTAAGATTGTCTACGCTCCACACGGCGACAAATCAAGCTATATACATTCCCAGTATAAGTTGACTTCTCATTGTACGAAAAGCGTATACACTGCGAGGTCTGGAAATTTATAGTTTGATATGTAGCCGCGTGCATAGTTTTAACCACTCGCTGGTCGAGTTATTGCTAATATAATACGAAATATTATCAAGTTTATGCTTAGTTACTGAAAATATCACGGAAATATTGTCCATTATGTGAAAGTATCCGCAAGAAAATGTCTCCTTCAAGTGTTTACCAAAGTAAATGTGATACTATAAGATTACGTAAGTTTAAATATTAAAATTATTTAGTAATACGTAAGTTGATCTCAATGGTGTACATTTTAACATGAGTAGATTGCGTCAGTCTGCTTTGCTATGCAAAGTAGTAAACAAGATCAGAAGTAACATGTTTTTACGAAATGCTGAGACGCACAGAGTACCTAATATATTATGTTAAAAGAAACCTACATTTTCGTAATTATAATTAATAAAATTTTAATTTTTAATTGAAGCATTTTTTTTCTCAGCCTTTAATTAAAGTTGTTAAAGCTAATTCTGTTTTAATGGGTTTTGGGATTTAAAAATAAATAGGTAATTAACAGTAAAAATTATCCATTTTCACACTTAGCACCTTACATATTTCGCCACGGGCGGCGCGGCGGCCGGCGGAGGCGGCGATCTCTCCCGTCCGGCCCTGGTTCAGGCCATGGTACGGAGCGAGAGTGCATGGGTAGCCATCACCTCATTTTGCGAAGCAGTAATGCTCGCGAAGAGGTAGGCGGCGCACGTGAGGGAGAGGCAGTATGTTTTTATTTATTTATTAAAACTTAATGCACAAGTAAAAATACTGTACAAAGGCGGACTTAATGCCTGAGGCATTTTCTACCAGTCAACCTTGGGGTGATGCAGAGAGAAAACAAGGCAGGTGCAACATAGGGGATAGGTGACTCGAAAAATATATGCGCCCTCACGGCCGTAGTCGCCGCAGGAGACGGCCTGGGCGTCGGGAATTCCAGGCTGATTCCCGGCCACCGTAGGCGCGGGCTTGCGGACGGCGAGTAATGGGTAGCTCGTTGTCCGGTAAGGACCAAGCCCGGGTCGACGGCGCGTTGTGTTCCACGCGCGCCTCAAAGAGATGTCAGCACCAACTGGTGGGGTCCGCAAGGGCCGATGCCTGCCAGGGGTGCGGGTTGTTTGAAAGAGATACCGCGGGCCCTGGCACACAGGCAACTGACGGAACACGGGTGGGTTTTAGTCAGTAAAAGTCTGACACGCCCTCCTTCTCCACCCAGAGCGGAAGAAGTTATTTGATGATTTCCCACCCGCAAAATAAAAAAACATATTTCGCCAGAAATTTTAAGTTGGGGTGCCTATTGCTTTGAACTGGATACTGGTGTTATTAACTGGGCCAAAACTTCTGTAAAAGCTAGATACAGTTACTGTGCCTCTCAAAGTTCACTGCCTAACATGGGACAATCAAAATTGACAATCAAAATTGAGTCGGTCCAGAGCGTGGGCTATGAATTTGTAAACTCAGTAATAGATACCTACTTGTAGTCACAATACTAGCGAATCAGGTCTTTGACCTCCCGTAAGGTAGCTGCCACTGTGTCCTAAATATTGGATGGGACTGACATCCTGGTATGTCCTACTTTTCACCAGCCAGCCTTGTAACCCACTTCTAGTGCCGGGGATCATATCTTTGTCCTATCTAGGTCGAATTTATTTCAATAAGGATTGGAGATGTAGGTGAGTGGGATCACAGAACAATTCAGTGATTGAACTGATTTCTTTGCTATGATGCTGATATCAGACGCTTGACTTGAGTAATGTTTGTTTATGTTTCACTCAATGTTCACACGGCACCGGCAGAATTAAGTAAGTACAGACGTCAGCACATCAAGCTACCCCAAACTGTTAAATTTTCCCAATTGAACATGAACCTTAAACATACGTAATAAAGTTAAAAATCTGTCAAAGAAATTTGAAAGATTGGGGTATCTTGATGTACTGGCCTCTGTAAATAGTAATGGACATTCATCTGCTCACGTCATTTATTTTAGCAGGGATTTTTATTGCTTTTTTTTGATCTCGTAGCACTTACTAACTCTTGTATTTTGCGAGTAAACTACTCAATTTTAAAGACATCAAACTATAGTATAGGTTAATGTAAGGTAATGGAAATCAAGGAAAAATTACTAGACATCGCACATTCAAATTGCAAAGTTTCGGCAGTACAGGAGTACTCAAAATGTACAGTACCATTTTGTGTTGCCTTGAAATGTCTTAAAGTATGCACATTCACAAACGAAAGAAGAGTACCTATCGATTTGCAAACTGTGTGTCGTTCAAAGTCACAAGTAAATCTATAGACTTGCACCACCAATCGCTGAATACATTTAAAGGGGAAAACGCCTGGGTATCTCACGAAATTAAAATTTTCTTACGTTGTTGGCAATTTGCAGGGCAGTCGCAGGTTGTGTATTGATTAAAATATGATTCGCAACCCCAACAAGTATACAATATTTTCCGAATTATAATAATTAAAATCATCAATATTTGGCTCTTAGTAATGTTTATCTATCTCATTAAATGGTGATTCAATGGGATTGTATGAACTTCGAGGGTTGTATTTGAATTGATGATATGAATTATTAATTATTATTATTAATTATATAATTCTCTAAACGGCTGCCTTAGTGCATTCTCCAGAACGGTAAACGTTAGTATTTAATACACCACTCCGTCTCTATCATCTTCAAACGATTGACAGAAAAAGAACGATGTTTGAATTTCGTTTAGCGTTAAATGTGTTCAGTGATTTATGGTGCAAGCTTAGTAGTGTCTCAAAAGGCAAAAGTCACAGTTCACCATCAACCCGTTATACTTCGCAAAGCCATTCAAAACACACACTGCATACCTTTATAGAATGTAGTTCTGCAGCAACTAACACCAATTACGATACAGTCAAGTCCCGACACAATGGCGCGGCCAGTAGGGGGCGCCACGGGGCACAATAGGCCCAACGTGCCGATAATAGGCTCAACAAACAGGTTCCCGAGAACTAATGGACGGATTGGGTTTCACTCAGCGGAAGAGGAAATAATGTCACATTAGTGTTCGGTAAATAATTAAGAATGTAGGTAAGTATATTTCTTTGGCAAGAAACGAAAGTTACTATGATTTGTTTTCTGGTAACTAAGTATTCTAGATTGTAGGGTGATACATACGGGGTGGCAGCGACATCGACGTGCAACCTGGTACGATGGATTCAGTACATGATTTTGAACCAGAGTTTAGAATCCTGTAAATAACCGACGACAAATTGCCGTTGGTTATTAAAAAAATAATAAAAGCTTTTCCATACATTTTAACCGCGTAGGTATTGCACTTTTCTATGAAACAGCTGTTTTTTTTTGTATAATCGACGAAAAATTTCTGCGCTGGGGGGTCTAGAATGATATGCTCAATTCATGGTTACAGTTTGCGCACTGAATAAAAACTTTTCCTGTATGTCTTACAATAATAATGTCGAAATTATATGTCAATGGGCCATTCAAGCCTGTAATCAATTTTTATTAATATTTCGATTAATATTAATCCCTATATGCAATGAGTTAATTGAGAGACCCTAAATTCTGAAGAAGAATAGATTTACCTTTTAGTCTACTTAATTTTCATCCTAAGAACTAAAACCCTACACACGGGAAGAGTAGCAAGTATCTCCAGCCACCCGTATCATTTCCCGGAAAATTTAATTATACGTCGCGGCTTTTCATTGCGATATAATCTGGAACGTTTGTGCTGTGGTCTGAAACTCCAGCGTGTGACGTCATACGAAGTTAGGACCACTTGTACAGCTGACGACGAATTTAGATCCACTCACCTACATGAGGTTGACATAATAAAATTACGTTAAGAAGGTATTGTGATGGGATAGATGTAAGTCTGTATAACTATGTTCCTGCATAAAGAGATGTTGAAATTTTTAAGGTGAATTTCACCAATGAAACTGATAACATCTAAACCGCGTTAAAGGCTGCCAGTATAATTATTGTGGTGGAGTATTGACAACGACGGCTCTTGAATGTAATGGAGACCTCGAGTATAATATTCCCCCTGCTGGGATACAGGCCTCTTTTCTGTGGCTAGGAATGAGCTGTAATTTACTACGTGGGCCCTGTGGGGGTTGGTGATGAAGGAAGGTAAAATGCCTGCCTAGGTTCGAACCTACGACCTACAACTCGTTAGTCGTGGCCATTAGGCCATTACTACTCTCCAGACACTTTAGTGTTACTTTAAATAATTACTACTCAGAAATAATTTTCGTCTAAGGGCCGGTGTTAGTGTAAGGGCCACCTCTGGCTAAACACTATTGCTAACCTGTATAAAAAATGGAATATTGGCATGAGAAATACCTGCCAAGTAATTTAATTTAAATTATCGGCAGATTGAGAAACGCGCGTAAAAGGTGTAAGTACTTTAAATATATTATAAGTAGTTTTCGAAATAAATAAAGCAGTCATTCATGACTCTGCTTTTTCATAGCCTACCTACTGCATCACCTAACAAAAGAGGAATATGCGAGGCACATAATAATATTATTGTGGGATGATACCGTGGTAATTATCAGATCTGACGAGCCACTTTACCGAAGGTATTTCAGGTCAAAACCAGCTTTAGTAAAGGTCATTAAAATTTCAACTTGAAAGTTCTCGTTGAGGTCTGCGTACTTAGTAAGTTTCTTTGTTCAAGATAATGTTAAGTTTCAGGCCAATCGACTATCGTTTAACTTGTACAGCCCCTATGGAAACTTTATAAGGCTGTCTATTCAGCTGCTTGATTACAATCCCTTATTATTCGTCTCACAATGCGGTCACTGGACGAACTGTGTAGCTAATTAACGGGTCGTTATTATTTGATGTGAAACAATCAATTGTCATAATTGTATTGTAATTATTATTTTGCTTGACCACAGTTATTTGGGGCATAAATAATCGGGATCACACTTGATTTTCTTTTTGAGTCGATGGTACTTTTAGAGCAGGTGGCCACGTTACTTTCAGCTTTAGTTTAGATAGTAAAAAATAGTATTTTATTGGCAAACATCATAGGCCCACAGCAAGTTAGTATTACAAATAACTTAAAAACCTATGTTAGCAGTATCAAATTAGGCACACACATACCTACATTATAAAAACAAAAACAAAACTTCCCATTACGGGAAGGTTTATCAAGCCCCTGTAGCTTGATAAATCCACTGTACGCACTTCTAACCTTTCAGAAATTACCTTCAGAGCACTTTCGTTTAATGTGTGCCTATTAATGGTCTTCTTTGCTAAATTAATAGAGATATGCTCTCAATTATTTTCTTGTGGTGTAATTGTTAGTTGTAAAAAAGGATGTTGCTTGTAATCCTGCAATTATGATTTTTAACACTTTCGCTCATTGTTCAAAATCGAACCAGTTTGCAGCTTATCTTCTAAACAGGAAATATTACTAATTTATTTTTAACAATCACTGCGCATCGTTGTGCGATTTCGTTCCAAATACTAAAAGCTTTTCATGTTCCATAATAATGACAAAAACCATTCAGTGTTGTTGTGTTTGTCAAAATATAATCCACGAATGTGCTATTTTGTATAGAGAACCGACAGAATTGTAAGTTGAAGTGAAAGAAAACCTGTAATACTTGTTTTGTGGTGATGGCTGGGAGAACATCAGAGGACATCGATGGGGTCCACACTGGTCAGCTCGTTGTTATTTTGTGCGAACGGGATTTTGATTTGGTCTTCTTTTTGAATGAGTACAAAGTACTTATTGTGAGTGTGGTACGGAACTATACGCATGTCAACAGGAAATGTAGGATGGTGCTAGATAAACTGCGTAAACGAGATATAAATAAGAAAAAGATAACTTTAATTGGAAATAATTACTTTTTAATACATTTCTTGAATTTCAAAATATATCGAAGTACTTGAATTGTATTAGGGAGATCTATTTTATTTCAGGAGGGCAATTAGGCAGTTACCAAAAGAAGACGACTTATTTTCTGATAAGCGTGAGCTGAATGCTGAACGACCGAGAACTACCGAAAATAATAAATTATAACTGCATGTCATATTATTACAGGTATTTAACGGATGAATTTTGGCAAGCAAGCAGCCCGAGGTAACAGCGCGTTATTTCTACTGAAGCATACCTACTACATATTTTATGAGTCGGCCTTGTTTGCAAATCCCTCGAGATTTCATAAAAATTTCGTAAATTTGCGTGAAACAAAATACATATTTAATTATTCTTCCGGCCTTGGACTACAGGTAATTTCTATGACGGAAAATAATACCTATTAAGTAATACATCCGGGAGACATAAAGCTTTGTAAAAGTAATGAAACAAAAAATATATGTTATTGAATTTCACGATAATGATGTGAAATCAAAATGAGCTTGTTATTTGTCTTCACTGTTCTGAAACGTTGAACAGTCTGTTCGATTCATCTCAACTGTCTTATGATCTTGGAGCTTGGAGCATCCTCCAGAATTACTTTCAAAGGAATTGCGAACACAAAGGAAATATATGATTTATGCGAAACTTAACAGAGCTTTCAGGTGTTTACTAGAAATGAAGTTATTAGAAATTAATTTTGTAAACTCATTTTGGCAGGTACCTAACTATATCGTAGTTCTGTGTGAGAATAATTTTACACAACATTAAATGTGATGGAGGATTTACTAAAGTTTTTAAACTTTAATAAATCCTTTAAGAAAAATTAACTGAAAATTACAAAATTCCTGCTGAAAACTTAATTACCTAAGTACCTACTTCAGAAATGCTTGCTTTTTATATTGTTGTTCTATTCGTACTTCACCAATGAGGACCCAATTTGACCTTAATGAAGATGTCCTTCAAATAGGTCACGTGAGTTGAGTAGTACTTGTTACCGGCGCGCGGCGCGCGTTTAGAACCAGGTGTTTATGTACTTGGACAAAGTAAAAGGAGTATAAAAGGGTCGTAGTCGTAGTGATTTTAAATACCTATGTCTAAAGATGACAGTCCACTGCTACGCTACGTGGGATTTGCAAGGAGAAGCTTGTCACGTTAGCCGCGCGATTTATTTGTTTTCGTAGCGTGGCCGAGGGTCGCAGTCAGTCGCAGTACCTACGCGCAGTGGACGATCCCGCCTACATTTTCATATAAGGCGGCTTCGCCTCTTTAGCTTTAAAGAGATACACGTGCGTATCTTACCCTTGGGTTGGTGTGGAAAGGCGCTAAGGCAGTCCGCGGAATATAAATTTACATCGGTTGATTTGCAATGTGCACGTCAGTGTCCGGTTGTATGTTGATTAGAATATTATTCGAGACCTTAACAAATATGGCGTCACAGAATGTTAGAATATTATTGGACTCAAATGTCATGATTTCATGAAATAGTCAATTAAAAGGTTTTTTTGAACTTAGGGAGATGTATTAATGATTATTATGGTTTTAAAATAAATCTTTGTTACAGTCGCGAATCAAACCTGGTACTGACCTGAAAATTGCAGTAAACGTAATAACATTTGAATTTCGCGTTGTACCCTGACGCTTTTGCCTTTAAAACATCGACCGACGCTAACCTTGACACTTGCTTGCTCCTAATATTTTTGAAAACGCTACGGAAAACAATCAGCAAATTGTATAGCAAATGATTGGCGAAACGAATCGTTTAGTGCTGGCTGGTGACGGTACTTGTGTCACTAATGTTCACTCGACGCGTCCTTGTCACGTACCGGTCGGCACTATACGTACCAGCCAATACGTCGGGCACTATCTGTGTCGCATTCCTTATTTACGCTCATTAACAAACTGTGTGATAGGGCTTTATTTATTCACTTGGCGCCGGGTAGGAGCAGGGAGGCATGTTTAATGAAGTATATGTACACATACATTTAGATCTTGTTCGGAGGAAAAATTTAATTTTTGCTGGCAAAAATGCTTGGCTCAGCGCTAGTTCTACTGCGCATAAACGAATTTGATTAGCATTCGGAAATATTGTTGGAGCTGCTGAAGATTGTAAAAACTAGATATTTTTGCATTGTAAAATTGCATAGTACGTGTGTGATCACTGTGTAGGTAATTACTATAAAACTACCATTTACTGGATGCGTAATTTTATACATAATTGCTTAGTGCCTACTACGTTTAAATTACAAACAATATATGCGCAATTAAATAAACGGTAATCATCTATTGTTGTGAGTTATATCGTAAGTACAAATACAATCAATTAGAAACTTTTCTCAAGTCCCGCTTGCAGGCTTTAAAATAGGCACAGAACGAAGTGTTCAACATTTTGCTGTTAATTATGCACGGTCAAACTACGTCGTTGTAGATCGAGTTGTAGACTATTTACATATTTACGAGACACAAGTCATGACGCCATATTGTGACGTCAAAATAGACCTACATAATATTTGTTCTACGAGGAATGTTGGCGCAGTTCACTATAATGAAATGCAAACGAAACAAAAAACAATTCGGCGAAAAATATTTTCGCACGCGTGCCCAGCGTTTATAATCAAGGTAATTTTGCTCGTGTTTAGTGGTTTCTTTTGGATAGTGTTTGCCTGTGACTTCATTTGCAAATAAACTTCAACGTTTGCTTTAGTCCACATATGAGTTGTTTCCAAAAATCCTTTCTTTGAGTTTTACACTGAAAAATATTTCCTAGTGCCGACCGCCGAATCCATAGAGTGTGTATAAGCTAAGGTCACCTGCACATCACGTATTGTCGTCGTCAAAATCTACATTTGTGTCACACCATGCTTCAATAGTGACCCATAACTTGTATACATCAACAATGATGACCAACTTTTGGAGCCGTAGTGGGCCAGTGGTAACGGCCCCGACATCTATAGGTCGTGCGTTCGTACCTAGGCAGGCGATTTACTGTGTGTAAATAATTTCATCACCCTTGCTCTCAAAATTGTGACACAAAACTTGTGAGGGCACCGGCTTGTCTTAGTACCAAAACATCTAAAACATGTGACATCTACCAACATGCACTGGGCCCCCGTGGTAGATTAAAACCGGCACTCTCACCGAGAGGAGGCATGTGTCCCAACAGTGGGAACATTATAGGCTCTGGACTAACTTTTGACTGCGAACGATCGTGCTGACTGACTCATCTTTACCACGATATACCTATTCAATTAATTATTTAGTACTTAGCTTGTGTCAATACGAAAGAAAAGATTTTGTGGCTTTATTATCTCTCTGTTCCTTGTTGCTCCTTTACCAAATTGTCTGTTTCTTTCCTGTTATTTCGCGATAGATTGACGTTATCTGATATTATTTACGCTGACATTAATGGCCTTCGAGTGACGTCGTTTTGCCAAATATCAAGTCTATAAGTGGTTGTTTTTAATAATATTATCCTTGTTTTTACTGGAAAGTTATCTTGAAATTCCTTATAATGGGAAAACACTCGTCAGATATTTTACTTGTTTTAGTGCCTACATACCAAGCCTACAGTAACTTTTATGTGAGTATTGACGTCACTGCACTCACTGCAAAGCTAGTCACTATACACGCTAGCCTTTCCAAAAATCATTAGTTAGGGTGTTTTGTACCTATTAGCATCTAAACTTGCCATAATAAAGAATAATTACCAACTGTCTTAAATGTCATGGTATTTCGTCTGCGGCAGTTTCTTATTAATTGTCCGCGTTACCATTTGACTGCCCTTACGATAGCGGCGGTAAGTCCCCTGTTTGAGGAGTGGCTTGAGAGGCGGCACGGCGTCCTCACTTTCCGCCTGACGTAGGACCTCACCGGACACGGTTGTTTCGGGAGGTTCCTGTTTCGGATAAGGCGTAGGAAACGCCCGGGTATTTCCACTGCGAAGATCGCCCTGAGGACACGGTGGAGCTTACGGTGGAGGTCTGCCCGGCTTGGGCAGAGCACCGCCGTGTCCTCGTGGAGGCGATCGGCGGTGGCGATCTCTCGCGTCCGGCCCTGGTCCAGGCCATAGTACGGAGCGAGTTATTTGATGATTACCCACCCAAAAAAAAACATTGTGTATTTAATATCAGACACTATTACATAACCACTGCTCTCAAAACGGCGAATCAAAACATCGTGAGACCCAAAAAATTCGATGACATGTGAAATCGGAAGATCATCACTTTTTTAGTAATAGCAAAACGAATCAAATACGAAGAAAATACCTAAATTAGCTCGCGAACTGCCCATTCTAGCCAGAGTTGCCATGCTTCAATTAACGCCAGCAGCTTGGTGCGCTCTTAAAAACAACTGGCGAAATGTGGGTACACTATGGGTACACCTCTGCCTGCCCCTTCGGAGAGTACAGGCGTGATACTATGTGTGTCCTGTGTGTAGGCTGTGGTAGATATTTTCTCAGTATTCTTCTAATTTATTATAATTTAGTTGCGCAATTGCGTATTTAAACAAATTGTTTGCGTGCACTAAACAAGCGTTTTAACTATCTTAACTGTATAGCAATGATTTACAAAGTGCGCAAGTGTTTCTACTGTTGCAAAAAAAGTAAATTCATGGTTATTTTTTATTTCCTCCCCTTTTTCTTAAATCATAACAAACAAAAAATCTAAACAAAACTCCGTACAAAGGGCACACTACACCTACTTCCTAAAAACCGCCACACGGCGCACACACGAACATTAAAAAACGTGACGTTTTTGCACCCTGCGTCTTCCTACGGAAGTACCGAGTTAGAGTGAGATGGGGATAGTGACCACACAAGAGTGAGTGAAAGGGAAGTCGTGGGAACCGCAGGGGTAGCGATATCCCATACGATCATTGAAGTGGGACGGGCAATGACGGGCATAGTGACCCTTCTGCGCATACTACATGTGTCCGTCGGGCTCTGCAATACCCGTGACCGACACCTGTACGATGCTTATCGCTAATTTATGCGACAAATGGCGAATTCGTTAGTTTTTATAGTAGCTTTTAATTACAGGTGCATTAAGGGTTGGGCAATTAAAATGAGTGGTCTGTATGAAAATAATTTAATTTTCTTTTTTTCGGCGACTGTTATTTACATAATGTACAGTTTAGTGATGCGCAAAGCCGACAAATAACTTAATTGGTTATTAGGTGGTTTCGTGCATATAATTTTTGTTACTAAGCTATACAAATCACACATTTCATGAAAATAGGTATCTAAGGCTGAACAATTATTGGTACATTCACAACCTCTTTCCGATATTTCATAGTAATATACTAAGATTACTTACGTAAATTCTATTGAAGATTACGTCAAATTTCTTTGAATGTTCACATCAAAGTAAATAAACAGTATACCGAAATTGTATTACAACATATTTCGATTCGACAATATTTAAAGCTCAGTTTTTGGTCCCAAAATACATCTAGTGACTAACGATAAACTTATATAATATACTATATAACTATCACACAACTTAAAAAATTATATTTGATATAAAAACTATTTTTACAACAGTACAGTCTCCAAAAATATAATTTAGATATTTGTTAAACTCTGAGATCGATACAACAGTATCCTGTGGCTAAACAAAAAGAAACAATCGAATACGCAGTGGGTTTCGTTGGACATACTTGACCGTCCATTGCTCTATTTTAGAAACAAGAGAGTCCTGAACATTGAAAGTAAAACGTCAATGTACGCTAGAGGGTCCTTGAAAATTCTTCGAATACAATTGCCAAAGAATTACTTAAACTGTTTGAAGCCGATACCGGCACAAATACTAGTAACTCTTACAATGGACCATACAAATATTCCGTTTGATTCCCCTCGATTTCGTTTCCTGTTGCCAAGCCACAAGACAATAATTTTGATAAGTATTAATGTAATACTGTTCTAATAGGCCAGTTCAGCACCCCACGGCCGGTAGGGCTTCGAACTGTTCTGTGAGTACTGATGATGAGGTGGATGGTGAGGGTACGGAGTGGGGTAGTGGGGAGCTGGTGGCGCAGCGTGGGGCCCTGGTGGTCCTGGGGGTGCAGGCGGAACCGGGTAGTGAGGGTAGTTCGGGGCAGCAGACAAAGGAGCAGCTATCGCAGACATAGCTGTAGGTACGGCTACCGTTGTCGCTGCTGACGTTACTGCTATGTCTTGTCTAGGACCACCTAAGTCTGTGTAACCATGTTGTGGTTGAGGTACTGGTGTCGTTGGGTACTGAGGATAGCCCCAGTTCGCTGACTTCGACGCTAATTCTCTCTGAGCAGCGAAACACTGGAGGTGGCTCATAAGACGAAGTCGTAAAGGATCTTGGATGTCGAGACCTTCGCAGCTGACGAGGTACCTCGCCACTTCCGCAGCACACTCCCGGAACCCAATACTGTGGTAGTCCATCGCATACCTCTGAGGGTCGTAAGCAAATGTGTCCAATCCTGAAACAAAAGAGAACGAAGATTAGAAACGTTTTAATTATGACATTGATTATTCTATGACGCACTCCTACAATATTAATTCAGTTCCTCCGTGTTTGTAAAAAGTATAAATACGAGAGTGTTGTGAAGGAAAGTGGCATGTTCCAGTTGGAATAATTAACGACGTCTCTGCAAAGTTTCAAGCTCACACACCGGGGAATTTAAAATTCCGTATTTTCATTGGTCTTTTTAAGCCAGCTATCCGACACTGCAGATGTTATTTTGCATGTAAATAAGATTTAGACAACAATGAGTCGGTGAGTCGGAATAAAGAACACAAAAGTTCAGTTCATTTAGGAAACGACCCTCCAGTTACCCTTATGCAAGTAGAAAGGGATGGGATATAAGCAGTTGATCAAGTGCGTAAAGGATGGAAAAAATTTGTAGTAGTGGTAACGGGAACCCCAAGTTTCCGGCCGTCTTCCGACAGGAAAGGAGCCAAACGTAAGATGAGCTCTCAGATCCCAGCCTACCTCTAACAAGGCGTTCGATAAAAAGATGATTCATTGAAGAGTGCGGGGTCAAGGCTGCCTGGTCCCGTCAGTGTGCCATCGGGCCACGAGACCGAAGGGTGAAGAAAACTGTCTATGCAGTATTTTTTGTACTCGCTGAAGCAGTTTAATTTCTTTTTAAACTTTTTTCTTTGTCTGCGTTTCGCTTCTTTTATGTTGTTATGTTTGCCGATTCTTTGTTGAACACGTTCCTTACTTAATTAAATAGAACATGAAAAATATTATTACGTTTTCTGAAAAAAATATAATTAACTTACTTTGTTAGAAGAGCCGAGCTCTGAGAAATGTCGGATTGCCCTTTTATTATGGTTTCAGCTACAATAACTATAGGTACTATTTGTGCGTTTTCCTTTTAAATTATTATCATTGCTTTATAAATTAAAGAAGACTAAATTCATTTTGAATGGTTTGTGATTCTACTTCAATACACCAAATAATATTAAAATCGTATTTAAAATATAAATTGGTTCTTTTTTTTCCAAATTCATGTCACATTCTAATTAAATCTATTTGAAAGCAGATATCTTAACCCCAATGAAGCGTACAATTGTGCTCACTTCCTCCTTCCTTCCTTCCTTGGAGAGTTTTTTAACATATTTTTTGCGCGAGCGCAGGTGCGACAACCCTTTGCGTTAGAATCGCTTCCGCTTGTCACGCGGGACACAATGGGCGCGTGATTTGATCGGAAGAATGTAGATTAAGAGGTTTTACTTTTATTCAAAAAGGATTTAGATCGTACCTAATTATTGGGTATTGAAGAGGTACCAAATCCGGTATGTTGTCAGAATAATGTTTTAGTAGAAAGTTTCTCATACATTCAAATTATAATGGAGTTATATTAAAGTATGTGTTAGTTTTCTTTTTCTTACTATTAAAATATTTGCAACAAGTATTAGCCTAAAACTAAATTGACAAAATTTTTCGTAACCTTTTCACGTACCCAATTACAAAATCATTAAGCCCAGAAAACATTCCCACACAAATCCCATCAAATAATTGAGAAGTCACCCACGATAATCACGATTTAAAAATGTTTAACATTTCAAATCCCCAATCATCGAAATAACATAAGTTGCGATTAATTCCCTACTGACGGAGGGTAGTATCACATCCCTCTATATTGTTTAGTGGTCCGCAGGGTGAGAGCGGCCCCGCTATGTGTTCCCACGCACCCTATGCGCAAGATTCGCTTACTGATTGATTTATCTGCGCTAATCTGTTGGTGTGCGTGTGAATTTTGTTTTAGAGATCTCTGTTTCGGAAGATAAACATGGAAATGTAATGGTAGTAGCATTATAATGAAAATAAAGCAAACAAAATTATTGCGTCAAATGTTTTGACATGTCAACTTGGTTCATTTCTTGCTGAAGATTCATCACTTGAAGACACCAAAAAGTTAACCATTAATAAGCATTTTCAGGTAATAATTTATTCAGCAACCATAGTCTTCCCAAACCGACACTTATTTATTTAAAAACACATTTATGTAATCACACAAAGCCCGTATGGCATTTCTTGTCTGTTGACCAAGCTTGAAAGTCGGCGCGTACACATCGCTTACGTCACACCTGGCGCCCATAAAAACTCAGGAAGTCGCTAACTGGATCGTGTTGATCCAGTTTTTTTCTCGCTCGCACGGTGCGTGGGTGAGAGGGACGCGATAGTATAGGAATATTGATACAGTTCATAGGGTGTCAATGTTGAAATCGATATGAAGTTAATGAAGTGACACATTATGATATTAGGCACACTGACGTGTGTAGATATTTAAAAAGCATTTGAGAAATGGTGACTAGTAATTATTGAAAAGTAAAAAATATAAATAGGTAAGTACGTAAAAAGGTCATGAAATATTGATAAATAAATTCAGTTAGTTATATCTCAAGTAACTGAGCAAAATACGTCTCCATTAACCACAAACACGATCCGAACAAAAATAAAACAAAAATATGCGAATCCAAGTTTTATTTCTTGTTTTTCTCAAGGTTTTTCAACCCACGTCAGAGATGACGCAGTAACGCTACTTAAAATAAAAGATCCGTTACTAAAGTTCAACCACGTATCTCATGATGCAAGTTTCCGGATTCCCTCAGTCGTGACACTGACCTTTCAACGGCCAACCAGGCCACTTGTGGACGTCAGCCAGCCAGCGTGGCCGGAAACAACTCCCAACTAAAGAGGATGCGGTTTTTCGTACGAAGAACCATACAGCGACATTGTGAACTACTTTTGTAAAACTTAAATGGTCACCGCAAATTGATTTTAAACCACAGACGACCACCATGGGTTAAAACGGAAGGGTGACACAATTATTTTGTGTAATATTTAAAAGCTTTGGAGTTGGAGCATTCGCTTTCTGTAATATTTTTATAGCCGTCGAATCTATCTACGAATACTATTAAGGTCACGGATACATCATGACCTGGGCTAGGACGTAGGATACTTTTTTATCCCGGTAGTACATTACCGTGGGATACATTCTGACTTCTATAAGTAAAGCTACGTCTGTCGAGTTCAGTATGTTTGTAAAACATACAAACAAAGCACGGTTGGCGCAGTGGTTAAGCGATTGACTGCTGCGCTGCGTGTCGCGGGTTCGATTCCCGCACGGAACAAATATTTGTATGACCTGCAAGTAGTTGTTCCGGGTCTGGCTGTTTGTGTATGTGAGTTTAAATGTTTGTAAACGCACCCACAATACGGGAGAATTTCCTAGTGTGGGACAACGATTTTTTTATTTTAAGTATTGATTTTACTGACAAAAACCAACATAATTTTGATAACCCGAGTTTGCACTTGAACGGATAAAATTCGTAGAAAATCAATTAGAATTCCCTCAAAAACAGTATCAATTACAAATCTTCCCTGCACACACCCAATGCCAACTCGCCGGCATTTTTTGTATCATCTCCACAAGATCATTTACTACGTGTGTCTGTTACAAAAACCCCACAGTTTGTCCACCGGTCGCCGGGGCCCTGGGCCCCTGAGCCTCTGGACCCGGAAGCATGGCGTGGGAATATAAAGAATAGACCATTTGGAGATGAGTGAGATAGCGATAATGATGAAACAGCTGACTTTGTTTATAGTGTAGTGGGTAGGTAGCTTTTGTTTTTTTTTAGGCTGTGATACTGGTTTGGTAGGTCAATAAGTGTACTAGAAATTGATTTAAAAAAAGATTCCTTTTGAAATAAGCATCGTCCTTATAACTATTTGTCTATTCTGTGTATATATAAATGGTTAAATAAATATATATATACGATGTGGAATAAGGAATCATAGTCAATCTAGACTTGAATGAATTTGAGTGATACAAACTGCAAACTTTATAAATCACAATCTCTACTTTATATTTTTTTTTTTTTTTTTTAGCTTGTAGCGTCCCACTGCTGGGCAAAGGCCTCCCTACTCTCTTTCCACCTCTCTCTATCCAAAGCTGACAAGGACCAATCTTTATTAAAAGAGTCCAGCTCATCCCGCCATCTCCGTCTGGGCCTGCCGCGATGTCGTTTGCCACTAAGCGGGACCCACTGGGTCGTAAGTTTGGGCCATTGATCGTCTGACATACGGAAAAATAGAAATATAATTTATACTTTATATTATCTTAAGTTTATTTATTTATTATTATTATTCCTTCATTCATTCATTCATTCACTGACAGAACGCACAGCATAACCACTGATTCTAGAAGCTGAATATTTTGAACAAGAGTTCCTTAAATACCGAAAGTGAACACTAAGATATGATGTTTCAAAGTTCGACAAAAGCTAGTACCATGTACACACGGCTACACATCAAGCTATACATTTCCAGTTTACGCCGATCTCGCACTGTACGGAAATCCTATACAATGTGAGATCAGCTTATACTGGAAATGTATAGCTTGATATGTAGCCATGCGTACATGGATAAAGCTTACTGTCACCACAATTCTGGCAAAAACGTATTGTTTATGTTTAGGTTCAGAAGGAACGATGCCATGAGCCTCATCATTTTTAAATTACTCCGAAAATCCTCTTTGATGAAAGAAATAATGTTCGGAAAAAATGCTCTACCTATAGGTTGTTAGCAACCCGGTAACAGTGTCACGGAATAATACCTCTGACCTTGTTAAAATCGGGAAAACAAAATTGTTGGCTTCTCAAATCTGTATTAACCTTTGGCGAAATACGATCAATCAATTGCTGTAATTAATTTAAAACCTTTCTGAATATCTAGGATTATACATTAACTATATTATTACAAGAATATATTATTGAGGAACAAGTAATATCTATGTGAAATACTTATTATAAACACAAAATTGTTATGTAACGCATATATATAATTAAATAACTCACAAGCACATGTATGTAAGTACGTAGCCGTATTATAAAGAACCTGTCATTCTCGTTTTCATCATTAAACTATTCCATAGTTAGTAAGGAAAGTAAAATCCGGTTTTCAAGTTTCTATTTCATCAAAGGTCTGTATAACAGTAGCAAGTATCACAAAAGACAGGAAAAGGGAATCAAATGCGTTGCTTTTGCTTTTTATATTATTTTGATTATACTTTTTAGCAAATCACCGTTACGGTCGCATCTTTTATTAATTTGCAGGAAACGGAAACGAACGGAACAGGTTTCTGACTATTTAATTGTTACGTATAACGGACGCACCATTTTTTCGCATTATTTTGAACATTCTCTTTTTATTTCCTTTTTTTACTTTTACTGGTGGGTTTTGTCTTGTCGGTACCTTGTTTTCTGTTTTATCTGGAACTTTATTAAATTGTTTTACGGAAAGAAGTCGTAAACATAATATAACAACGGATAGGCATTACAGAATCCTCTTTGCAAAATCACCGTAATGTTGTTTACTAGGCTTCGTTTTGTACTTCCATTCGGGTATTTTTTCCGTAAGTATGTTATGTAACATAGACAAGGGATGGTTAAGGATATTATAGATATTCAGATATATTAACATGTGTGTGTTAATCTAGGTCACCTATCTGTATGTCAAATTTCATCCAAATCCATTCAGTCGTTTTTGCGTGATTGAGTAACAATCATCTTCACAAACTTTCACATTTATAATATTAGTAGGATAGGATGCTGGCATAGGTCTGTCTGTCTGATGTTAGGTTGTAACCTATCAGACACCTTCCTACAATACTAAAGTCTAAGAAAGTCAAGTTAAGGAGAACTGTACTAACCTTTAGCATGCAGCATTTTCAAATGATCCACAGTCAGCTGCAGGATCTCCGCCTTCTCCAGCTTGGCACTGCCTTGCTTCTCACAGGCTGCTGGGACCAGCCTCTTGAGTTCAGTAAGGGAGGTATTGATGCGGTCGCGGCGCTTCTTCTCAATAACGCCGCGACGTCGCTTGCGCGTCATCATTTGGCAGGAGTCGCCGCCGGGAGACCTGGAATTATGGATTATGGTGGTTTAATTCTAGGTTCCTCAAAACGATTTTCACATAATATCATCATAGAAAAAGAAAAGATAAGTCTTTATTTGCTTTAAACATGGTATAAAGGTGTTACAGTCTGGTTTTTATATAGTGTCCACATGTTTAGCTATACACAAATTGTATCAATTACATGCAAAATAATTTATAGAAACACCATTTAAAGGTCGACAAAGGATGTCGCAGATTAGTTGATACATAATAAACATAACACAATCATTCAGATTCGATTTCGATCAATAAGTCACAAATCAAAAACATTTGCATTAATTCCATTCAATTAAATTCATAATAATAATAATACCTGTACAACACTCGAGAGCAATGAATCCGGGTCACTTAAAGAATGTTAAAAATCTCGGAAACTAAAAATGATAGGTTAATGCAATAAATTGTATTTAATAGACAATGTAATACTCCTTAAATGAAAGTAAAAAAAATATGAGTCACCATACATTTTATTAACACAAAATTACATAAAGAAAAAAACTGCTGATCTCTCCTTAAAACAAAAATAGGAAACATGAAATTTTTGAACTTTATTACGATTTTCTTGAATTTTAATACTTCGTATTGCCTTCTCGTGCTTCCATTACTGCGTTTACGCGGTTTGGCATGCTGTACACCAAGTTCCTTATACGATTTTGGGGAATATTCTCCCATTCCTCTGTGAGAGCAATTTTGAGCTCACGAAGCGTGATTGGGGGAGGGTTTCGTTGTTTTACGCATCTGCCTAGCTCGTCCCAAGCATGCTCGATCGGGTTGATATCCGGGCTGCGCGCTGGCCACTCCATACGAGTAATGTTCATCTCTTGAAGGTAGTCATTCACAATCCTACCTGTATGAGGTCGGGCATTGTCATGCATAAATATAGCATCCTCACCTAAATTGACCATAAATGGACCAACGTGATCATTGAGGATTTCTTCCACATATCTTACGCTAGTTAAAGAGCCGTTTTCTATGATCACCAGCTCTGTGCGACTTTCAGAAGAAATTCCGGCCCACACAAGTACAGACCCACCACCGTAGGCTACTTTTTCTTCGATGCATGCTTGCTTGAATCTTTCCCCTGGTCTTCGATACACTCTGTGTCTTCCATCGTGCTTGTAGAGCATAAATTTTGATTCGTCGGAGAACATAACTTTTGACCAATCTTCAATACTCCAATTTACGTGGCTCTGGGCATATCTTAGTCTTGAAATACGATGCCCACGCTCCAGTTTAGGGCCGTTTGCAGGTCTAAGGGGTTTTAAGTTAGATTCAGCAAGCCGACGTCTTACTGTCCATGCACTTGGGTTACTTCCTCCGAGGCGTCGAAACTGATTTGTGAGTTCAGTTCCTGTGAGAAAGCGATTTCGAAGCATGGTGTTCACCAAGTATCGGTCTTCTCGTGCTGTGGTACACCTGGTTCTGCCCGTTCCTGGTCTGCGTAGGTTAGAACCAGTTTCTTCGTAACGTCGGAGAACTCTTTGTACTGTTGACAGCGACACACCGACAGTCCTGGCTGTATCGCGCTGACTCCGGCCGGTTTCCAGCATTGTAAGTATTCTGGTGCATTCTTCAGGCGTAAGCGACATAATTTCAGCTTGAATAATGAATATAGAGCACTATCAACATGGTTTATGTACCCACATAAATGACAGATTACAAACAAAAGCAAAACCAAATGCTGTAATTTCGTAGTTCCATCTTCGAAAGTGGCCCTTTTTCAAATTAGATTTTTTTATGATATAACTTTACAATAACTATGAAGTTTTAATACCTTCATTTAAGGAGTATTACATTGTCTATTAAATACAATTTATTGCAATAACCTAGCATTTTTAGTTTCCGAGATTTTTAGGATTCTTTAAGTGACCCGGATTCATTGCTCTCGAGTGTATTTTATATTTCCATGTTAAAGAAATCTTTAATGTCATAAAAGTTATGTCCGTTCAGCCATTTATATAATTTGCTTTTAAATGAGTTCGTATTATTTAGTAATTTTAGTTCGTTTGGTATTTTATCGTATATACGTACACACATCACAAGGCTGCTTTTAGCATACTTGGCTGACTTAAGATTATCCTTTAATACCAGTCTGTGTGGATCCCTTGTTGGTCGACTGATTACTTCATTTACTTTTTTTAACAATCCTTTAATACTGTACACATTACAGGTTTCGTAAATGTAAAGTGAAGGAAGTGGTAACAAACCTAGCTTTTTAAAAAACGGTTCGCAGGACTTATCGGGTTTAAGTCCACAAATGGCAATTATGCATTTTTTTTGTGTAATAAATGCTCTATCTGTATCCGTACTGTTCCCCCATATAATGAGCCCGTAGCGTAAAATGGATTCTATATATGCGTGGTAGGTAGTTAATTGCCGTTTTTATATTTGTCACGTTCTTCACTTATCTGAGAGCATAAGCAAATTTACTGATCCTATTGCAGAAATTGTCCAGGTGTGCTTTCCAATTTAAGTCTTGATCTATGAGGATACCCAAGAATTTGGTTTGTGTAACTTCTTTCAGTCTATCAACGTTAAGTTTAAAATTGTATTTAGCATGTTTAGATTTATTAAATTGTATAAACTTAGATTTGTCTGAGTTGATTTTTAATTTATTTGTCCGTAGCCATTCCAAATAATTGTCAATAGTATTGTTAATGTCAATTTCATGATCAGATATTGATTTATACTTCCTATTAGACGTCACAATAATTGAAATGTCATCTGCAAATAATATACATTTATGATTAATCACTCGTGCTGTCATTTATATATAATATAAATAAAATGGGTCCTAAGACACTCCCTTGAGGGACGCCGCATTTATTTTCCCTGGAGTAAGAAGAAAAGGAAAAAAGTAAGTTTTCATGTACTTTATCTATGACAACGTATTGTTTCCAGCCACGTAGATAAGATGAAATCCACTGCAATGTTAGTCCTCTTATACCAATACTTTCTAACTTGTTAAATAAAACGTTATGTGCTACAAACTCGAAAGCTTGTGACAGATCGAAAAAAAGCCATGTTGTTATGTCAGTATTATTTAGATTAGTCAGGATATTGCTGAAAAGGAAAAATATTGCGGTGAATTATCTTATTAATATAGGGGTGAGTCAATTTCCATTAGCCGGGCACAAATCCGGAATCAGTCAAGACTATTTTTTTCACCTTTTCTATAAAGAATAGTTTTTCCGTAGCATCTAAATAAGTATGTCAGCAAGTTTTAAGGCTAAGTTTAAATTACCACAAGACTTTGTTCAAGTCACAAATATTTGTTTACAAGTGGTATCGGGTTGGCTGTTTGGGCATGAGAGGTCGATATAGGAACAATCCCCATACAAGACAATAAAAAAATCTAAACTCTTTTTTATTTATCATTCGCCGGATTTTTTTATTACGCAACCGTTTTATACAGACTGTATAGCATGTTGAACGGTTTTGTAGCAGATTTCATAACGTTATGTAATCGAATTTTCACTGGAGGTCCTATGTTTTCTATCCTATAATGAAAAATCCTTCGTGCCACTGTTGTTATTAAGAGGCCTAGTTTTATTGAAGCATCTCATGGTCAAGCTATGACATGTTTGACTTAACTATAATAATATTGTTTATTAAAAAACAGTCTGTAAGTGGATAAACTGTTTAACGAGATAAAAATGTCTCATTTTGTGATTTGTTTGTTTAAGTCAGATTGTTCGTGATTCGGTAACCTACTTAAATAATCAGGAAATATGCCTGAAGCAATGTAAAATAATGTGAACGTTATGGTGGAGGTATTTTTCCTTTCACATATTTTGCTCAGATAATGGGACTAGGTATTTTTCATCCTGTATTGTAGGTGCCATTTCAAAAATGTGGGCTTCGAGAAGGGTCAGGTGCGTGGAATTCACATATAGGCTTGTTAAAAGATTCTTGAATATAGGCCAAACGAAAGATACGTGCGAAATACTTTGTAATTTAATCTATGCAGAACCCCGTGGGCAAATTACATCACAATGAAGAAAGGTAAACAAAAAACTTTTACAAAAGCATAAAGAAATGGTATAACATAATTTACGTAACTCAGAAACCTTTAAAAACTTTTAAAAGAAAGGTGCTACGCGTAACATTGAATCACAGTTATCGCGTAGCATTTGCTACGAGCGTAGCGAGCTACGCGCTGTAGGTGCTACGAGAAATATGTGTTCTTATTGGAATCTTGTGTGATATTATGAAAAAGAAGATTATGATCAAATTTTTTATCTATTAATATCTGCTTTCAATATGACCCCAATTAACCCTAAAAAGGATAAGCAGAGTTATAAAGAAATTATTAAAACACCGAATTAACGCAATACGAATATAATAAATAAAAACCTTGATGTTCCGTTTTTATTTTCGCCTGCTGATATTATTAAGTTACGTAACTCTAAATTATAGAGTAAATTCATAGCAAAATATTATCTCAGTTTTACTAGAATTCGCAGAAATAATTAACGTTACTTATATTCAATTAAGATTGTAATGCCCTACGCCTGCCAGATTAATGATTTGTTATTTGTCTTATGATTCTGGAATACTGTTTCTAATTTAGATCTAGAATCACCTCAGTCTTGCGGTAATAATCCCAGGTTATACCAAGGTCCGGATTAACTGAATACCTACAAACTAAAATATTAAATCTGGTAAAATATTAGTAACATCCGTTTTTCAGCCAGAACATTATATTCTTAGTGCTGGTAAATTATTTTAAAGAACAGGTGATACAGACTATATAGATGCCAAGTTTTGCTCAGCAGTGGGACAGTACAGGATAAAAAACGTTGTTTTCGTACTCACGTCGCATCTTTACTGCTCTCCTCAGAAAAGTCATCGTCTTCGCTTTCCGAGCGAGTCCTCTTGCTGCGTTGCGCCGGCGCAGGTGGGGCCGGGGCTGGCACCGGTGGGCCCCAGCCATACCCCCACTGGGAACCCTGGCCCTGGCCTAGCTCAGGACCTGGCTGCTCCATGTGTCTGTGATGGTATTCCATTGTCACAAAAAGTTTAAAATCACTATTGGTCCTAATAAGCACAGAAATAACCACTGAACGTCTTCTTGGCCTAGTTTTTCATTTATCACTTTGTTTTATCGGAAACTTGGTCTGTGGAGGATCGTGTGCGCAGGTCGGCCACGTGCGCGCGCGCTGTGCGACTGGCGCGGAGTGTGTGGCCGCGTGGCGCCCCGTGCCGCCTCGTGTGCTGCCGCCCTAAGCGACCCACCCTATACAAAATACTTTTTATCTACAATTGCCTTTGATCCGAGCAGTTTTAAACTTTATTCTTTGCAAGATAGAGGTTTGGCAACTATTGTAATTAAGTTGGTGATTTTTTTGACAATCAAGATTAAAAATGCGTTTTTCATTTGCAATTTTGTGCGTTATGTGGTTGCAGTAAGGACGTTGCAACTGCTTTTATGGGTCACTTAACGATATAAAATTTTATAAACTTTAGTTATAAACACAGTTGATCGGAAAATAAACTTAGTTTTAGAGGTGTAAGGTTCAAAATAGCTTATTGTATTTTTTTAAGGGTGTATCATAAGGCCGCGTGGCAGGCGTACGGTGGGAAACTGCAGACAATTAGGTAACGCAATTTATTCGCTCCAATATTTGTGTGAATGTATTCTTCAAACTATAGGGGAAGGGTTCCGGGATAGGCAGAGAAGCGTGAGACGATAGTACGGGGATTAACTAGTGGAAAACATTTGGAACTACTCGAGTGAAGGATTAGAACATGAAAAGAAAAATATTTATCAAAGTATTTGAGATCTGAGTGGCAGTTAGGTGCTTGCTTTTCTTATTTATTTAAAGTTATTAGAATTTAATTGATTTTTCATTTCATTTCTACTATGCCGAAATATGTATATTGAGACTTTTTGGTTTACAGAAAACACATCTGGTAATAACTTTGCAACAATATCGTGTTTAATCTGAAAATTACCAAACAATTTATTTTCCCGAAATTAAAATGACCACTTTCAGCACAAAATCACGAAATCAGAAAATAATCTCAACGTCATTAGCGCCGGTGGTCAGTTAGCTAATTGTAATGTAATTACCCGGCTATATCACGGCAGTCGTCGCCGGATGGCCGGTCACGAGCGACAACGGCAGCCGGACACGGTCGGCGAACGTTCGGTCACGAGTCTAGCGGAGTTCGGACGTGATCGGGCGGTGGGTGACACGCGACCTTCAGACGCTTGCTGAGCTGAGGATTCATGACACCTTGCTTTATCAATTGATGTTAAAATTGATTTTGAGATATTGAGCTGGTGATTAAGTTGGTGAGGGCACAATAATAGTGCTCGGATTTTCATTCTTGATTTCTTGGTTTCGGAGGACTTTGCTGACGTAATACTGACGCATAGATACATAATTGTTACGTCGCGGGCTCGAACTCACTGGTGGGCCTGGCTAAAAAGCATGCTGTCTCACCAGGCATCGTGTCTGACAGAGGTAGTACCAGTGATGAGCAGTGAGACGCTAATCTACACTCACAACCTTATTGATTGAGATGCAAGACCATATTATATAGTAGAACAGGTGCGTAAAAAATTAAGAAAAGGCCTTCGGAAGATCGGGTTTTATGAAAAAATCACTGCATAAATCAATTACCAATAAAGTTTATTGAACTTTCAAATATTTGAGCTTTGTCGTTACCGACTTGGTTTTGGAGATTTTACACTTCTTTTAGTACTTAAACCCGCCCAAAGCTAGGTTAAATTAGCAAGCAAAACGAATCTTTGTTGGCTCCTAACTTTTTAATGGCTTTTTATTTTAGTATGCCGTTTCCGTACAGATAATATTAATAATGAGACAAAACCATACCATGTTTATTTGCAAATTGTCAAACAGTGGAGTAATACACTCTCGAAGTTTGTATGGAAAAAATGTCGACAAGATTCACCTTAACATGTGCTTTGACTTAAAACTCTTCTCGCGTCTTTGTTGCACTTGCAATTTTACAGTTGGGCGACACTGACAGGAATTACGTAGGCGTTAAGTATAGTAAACAAGATTTGCGTCAGTAAAGAAACCGGTCAGTATTATCCATTACAGATTGTCCTAATATGTTGCCCATACTTGTAACTGCCAAGTAATCTTCGAACTAATTTTACGATCATTCTTACGACCACATAACTCGTTAAGTGTCGGCTAGAATGTGATCGTTATTATTATGTAATACATGTTATATTATGGCGATAACCTAATATTGCTAGCGACATTACGGCATGTACGAGTATGTCGTGGCCATTAACAGTCCCTTCATCAATTCTATCTTTAGACAAGGGTTATTTTGAGTTATCGACCCATAATTGTGCACAGACGACCCTTTGAGATGTAATGTGTACTCGTAGGTTTGTAAAGAGTAGGTTCCTAATTAATGAAGGCTTTACTATGTACTATATGGATGACCGCCGACGAGCTTAGCTCGGTATTTTTTTTTTTCGTTTTCTAAAAATGAAACCTAGCTAGATCGATTTATCGCCACCGAAACCCCCTGCATACTAAATTTCATGAAAATCGTTGGTGCCGTTTCCGAGATTCAGATTATATCTATTTATATATACAATTAAGAATTGCTCGTTAAAAGGTATTAGATATTTACATTTTAATTCACAGGAACCTCAGCAGCATGAAACACTACATTGAAAATAGATTATTTCAATCATCCGAGCCTTTTCCTAACTGTGTTGGGGTCGGCATCCAGTCTATCCGGTTGCAGCTGAATACCAGTATTTTACATGGAGCGACTGCCTATCTGACCTCAACAACCTAGTTACTGGGTTATACGAGACCCCTTGGTAAGACTGGTTGTCAGAGTTTTCTGTTTCTGATGACCCGTAACGACTGTCAAAGATCGACGAATGACAACCGGGACAAACGGCTTAGCGTGCTTTCGGAGGGGAATGTAAAGATGGTCACCCATCCACGGACCATTCACGGCAAGCGTAGCGTATTACTCATCCATAAGCCCCTCAAAGTACATTACTTAAATAAAAAAAAATCTAGTGTCGTGTAGGTACCTTCTTTCAAAATTAGATTCGCCATCATTTGGACAGGCAGCGACATTTCTTCGTCGCCGTAACATCCTAAGCCTTATTATGAAAAAGCCGATTACAGTCCTATAACTCCTTCAAAAGCCAAGATTACGGGCATCTCAGCCAAACAAGAATCTTAACACATTACGGTTGAGAGAGCCAGATCTTTAGCTAACAAGATTGCTATCAAGTAGTGCTACACGAACGGTTTGTTGACGCAAAACACTGCAGAAAGGAAGATTTGAGTGATTTATTCCTACGCTTGAGCACCTTACAATGTAATGACATAAAGGAGATAGGATCAGTGATGCAGAGCGTAAATCTGTAAAATTGGCTATAGTTCATAGAGACCGCCATTGGAGATGCAACATAGTTTTTTGGGGTTAGGTTGGTCCAAAGGATAAATAATTGGAACCCTTGTTTCTGTCAATCTGTCTGTCATAGAATGAAAAGAGGAATTAGCACATCATGTTAGGTTTTGTTGCTTAAGTTATGAGATTTATGTTTTAGTGGGGTTGCGTGGTTCGGACTATTCAAAATAGTTAATGTTTAGCGAGTTTGTTTGTCTTATTTTATTGGTACATCTCATACGGAATTGCGCTCCCTTACTTTTACTCAGTTTTTCTAATATTTTTTATCAAACCAACCACGGGTGTCGCAATTTCCGTCACAAAACTGATCAGATTCAACGTCACCCAGTCAACAAGAACTCCATTGTACAGTAATCCGTTTATTGATAATGTAAAAGGTTCATTGTTGTCAACAGTTTTGTGCTGTCAAGTATGTATTTGGACTCTCAGCAAGTCTGTGATCTGTGAAATCAAAGGTTTGAAGAACGAGTGATAAGGGGAATCGATTTCTTCTAAATAAAACGGATGTCTGACCGCGAGTGTATTTATTTATTTAATACTTCACGCACAGAAATGTACAGAGGCGGACTTAATGCCAAAGGCATTTTCTACCAGTTGACCTTTGGGTGATGCAGAGACAAACTGTGGTAGGTGCAATTACGTAACTCGTGTTTTGAATTTATTCAAATATAAGTAAATATAGGTACTAATATTATTATACTTATACATATGATATAAATACTTAATTAAATATAACCAAAAATAAAAATAAATAATATAGTCAATAATATAGTGGCCTGTCAACTGTGGACGTCTGCAGTTATATTTGTTTACCATAGGAAGGGGTTCGTTTTGGTAGAGAATTTCCCCATATAGGGAAACACTTTGCCAAAGATATGTGTTGCGATAAACAATTTAGTTATTAATTAATTTTAAAAGTTTTTAAACATTGCGCCATAACGAAGTAGGTTCCAACCTTATTGAAATGGCTGGCATGGTCAGTCATGTAAGGTGGCATTAAGTTGGGTCAAAGAATTAGGTATGCTGTGACAAAGATTAAAGAGCCAGATAGTTCAAAGTTTGTTTACGACATAGCATAGCAAAGCAAAATCAGCCCTTATTATTCCCATAGCTGGGAAACTTGCCTCCTCTCAATGAGAGGGAGTGAAACATATTCACCACACGTGACCGGTGTGGGCTGGTGCATGTCACATGTCTTCGAACCTTTGAGTTTAGGACATAGCAGTTTCCTTACGATGTTTTCCTTCACCTTTTTGGAGAGCAGTCGTGATGAAATAATGGACGTAAAGAACCTGATTGATACCTACATTTTTATTAAAATCACTCCATCGCAATTTAGCGATGGGGTTAGGTCAGAATCTGAAACTTCTTACATTATTTGTCAATGCTGCTTAGCTTTTGCTTTGTTATACATTCTAGGCGAAGAATATATACGTAGGTTTAGGAATAAATAAACAGCATGAGATCGAACGCCTGTTTTACAAGCAACAAAAAGACCTTCACAATACAAATCAATAACTTACTCTCTATCATCTAGATTGCATGCAATAACAGAAAAACCTTCCATTACGTTTGCGTACCGTCAGAACAAACACAATTACAACCATCTAATGTTATTACTACATGGAGTGACGTCTTTCCCTGGCGTAGTTACCATAATGTAGTAGGTGCAATCAGCACGTAGGGGTAATGTGACGGTAATAAGTTTTACTGCTGGTCTTGACCTTGGGGTGGAGGGGATTAGGTGTCGGTCGTGTTGTGACGTAGCGGTCAAGGGTGAAACAGGTGGTAAAATTATACGAATGCATTTTTTTTTGGGCGAAACTACTTTTGTTATAGTTTTTGAAAGATCTACTTTGGATCTTATATTTAAGTACTAATTAATAAACTTATTATTACGAATGGATAAAGGACGGCTTTAAAAAGCACTTTTAGGTACTTAATTCATATTTAAATTGGCTTTATTATCATCCATTAACCTGCGGGGTAATTGTGTTACATACTAACAGTAGGAATGGCTTTCATTTTGACAGGTCAACAACATTCATTGCGTCATTGAGCCAGGTCAGGTGCGTTGTTGAGCAGGCAATCGAACATATGAAGCAATGGATTAGCAATAATCTTCAAAATGAGATTCTGTTTAATAGTCTGTCAGACAGGACAGGGGCTTCTAAATAAATACTTTAACCTCTTTAATGTAGTTGGCATTTTTCACGATTAACAGATGGATTATGGCAGGATATTGTCAATAATGAGACGTTGGCGTGGGAGGACTCTTCTAAATAAATTATATAAAAAACATCTCAAAGCTCAAAGCAATATTCATTTACGGCAAATTACTAAAAATTATAACAGGACAATAAAATCAAATACATGTAGAAATATCGAATTCTCCGCTCTACAGTACAACAATCACTATTAAAATGCGCCCACGCAAAGTCGCTCATGTATCCACAATTCAAAAGATCGTCACGTTCATTGTTAAATTTAAAAAAATCAAAGCAAAAACTGTGAGAGCCAGTTTTTGTACTTTTTCGAGTAATAACCCGTTTTTTTGTGGGCGTGGGGTCCATGGGACTTTTGGACAGGTGGTAGTGGGGTTTTAATCCCATTGTTGAGGAACACGGAAGGTTAGTACCTACGGCTGTCGATGAGATTTTGATGTAGTCAGGTTTATGTTAACCAGGTATGCTTGCATGGTCTTGTTGTGTTTGTGGTTTTAGTCAATATTGTTGTTAATAAGCCTCAGGGCCTGTATGGGAAGTTTGATGGGCAACTTGTGCTTTTAAGTGATGAAGGTTGGTTTAGGGGCTGTCATTTATAACGTGGGATGTCCGAAAACTATTGTTTATCAGCCTAATTTTGAATAGCTATGATGTTTTTGATTTAGAGATAAACGTTGCATTTTTCTCACTAATGCTGCTTTGTCCATTTTGAAAAATTTGTGAAAAATGTACACACCTAGATGGATTCGTATTTACTTTGATGTTTCTAAGTGAAACGAAAAACCCTGTGCCATTGCGACAGGTGGGTAGGTAGGTACCTATACGTATATAATCGTATGTTGTGCGTGACTTTGATGACATTTACAAAATCAAGCAGCGTTTGCAAAGCAGTTGTTGCTGCAAAAATCGTATCAAATTGCGACAAGCCCCGAGGTTCTAAAAATATAATTGACAATAAACAGAACCCGAACAAAGAACTAAGTAAATAAACCATGCTTGTTATGATAGTCGTCTCTGATGACGTCGTATTTTCCGTGATCCATGACTATAATAGCCGCCTAAGTGCCGACCCCCCCAGGGTTAACTGCTTGAAGAAATGTTCATAAGCAAATGGGTTTGCACTGAAATGTAATATGACTATTTGGCAGCGAAGTAAATAAACAGTATTGAAGCGCAGTTGAAGTAAAAATAATCAATAAAAGTTTCATTGTGAACCTTTTATTCTTTATCTTAGATTCAACTTTCTTTTCGATAGGGTAGAATGCTGCCTCGGGCTATGCTTTCAAAGATTAACAACATCAAAGTTGGTATCAGATGATAGTCCAGGCCTGCCCAGGATACCTTCTCGAGACGTAGCAATAACTTATCACCAACCAATGGTGGATTTTTTACATAAGCCTATGAAAGTAACCCCCTCGGCTGGTGATATCTAAATGTTTGTAGGTAAGTTCGGCGTGGTCTGGCGCACCCTTTGCAGTAATTGCCACTAGTTTATTGCAACCTAGTTGACCAATTTATAGACGTTTAGTCAAGCCTCTGTTTCTAAACTGACATTAGGTATATTTGTTTACAATTCAAAAGTGCCTGGCATTTATTTGAAAAAGTGTTACCGGCTTGTGGGTTATTAGAATGGGGCTTGTGGCTAAATAATATGACAGCCGCACGGGTCGATCGATCATTTCAGCTTCGCTTACCGCGGTTGATCCGTGGATGGGGTGACCATCTTTCAAATTCAAATCTTTATTGCATATCTCATGTGTACAAGATCTTAACATTATTTACAAACTTCACATGGACTCTGTCGGGCACAACAATTGCGTATGAGCAATAGCATGATTTAAAATTTATAAGTGTAGGTATAGAACGTCATAATTTACAAAACGAAATACGTAATAGGTTATCATTAAAAAAACGAATAAAATAAAATAATATTACATTTTAGGGTACCATTAAAATTCAATTAAGTAATTTGAAGTAAATAGATAACATAACAATAACACGGTATATAAGTAAAATACAAATCCATTGAAAGAAATTAATTAAGAAGGAATAAATATTATTGTTTTTTGTATTTATTTTGTATATCGTAGTTTTAATTATCCAATAAATATTATAATTATGTCACGGATTAAAATATCAACTTTACATACCAAGTGCCTCCGTGCCTCGGAAAGCACGTTAAACCGTTGCCGCGTTGGTCCCGCTCGCTAGGTTCATTTGTTTGAAGAACCAAAAACAATATCTACTAAAAAGGGATCTATGTATTTACAGACATTTTTCTTTCGTAAAAATAGACTCGAGTGCTGTTTGGTTAGGTTCGTTTTTCATAAAGATATGAAAATGGGAAATAATTTTCACAACGTTGTCGTCTTAGCTAAGTATGACTATTTTATTAATAATAAAACTTTTTGTTGTTTGTGTCTGTTATCGTTTTTGTGCACGAGTTTCCACCTTACTGATTGAATTAAAATTTAGGAGATGTTTAGATGATGTTAGTCAAGCCTATACGAAACTCGAGAGACAAAAACTTTGACCCTAGTTAGGTACTTCAACCACTACCTAACTGTTAAGTAAGCTGGTATGTACCTATCTACACGTGCACTTAGGCATAATTACATACCTACTCATATACGATTCCTGAAAGTACCCATTAGGTTTGTTTAATTTACGTTGTGTGGGTAATAGATTCCATTTTATTCTACATTTTGATTGTGTCTAAGACGAAAACTTTTGGGGCGAATATCCTACAAAACAAATATTCTTTGTTCTAAGACATTCGCTGGAAATATTCGAAGATATTTAATACCCATAGGTAAGTAGGTACTCGATCGTACATACAATAAGTACGTTTATTAGATTTGTCTTTCTGTACCGATGATCAGGTTGACAAGTGGACACCGTACCTACCTGAAGAGTATAACATAAAGTTTAATTTCTGGGCGGCTGGAACACTTAACGCTAAGCTGTCATACCAGGAATTAAAATAAAAGAATGGTTTTCACAACACATTCATCATCAAGCGACGGGACTCTTAAGTATTAACAATTTCCATGAAGTTTTCATAGAAATTGTACTGCTAGAGTCGCGTCGCAGCTGTCTGTAGGAGCCTTCACTCAATCTTCTTTTAACAAGTGTGGGTATGGATGAAAGCAGGTCATTTTATAAACAATAGCTATAAATATAATACCAGCTCCATACATAGGTACATATACATAAAGTCAAGCCTTCTCTCCATAGGGGGAAGGCAGCAACTACAGAACGCCACCTGCTACGATATACCAGCCCCAGTGCAGGCAAAGGTACCACAGAACAGATGAGGAAGGCTTTCAGACTTATTTATTATAAGTCCAGGTTTCCTAAAAATGTTTTCCTTCACCGGTAGGTAATCCTGCCAGGGGTGCGGGTTGTTCGAAAGAGATACCGTCGCCCCTGGCACACAGGCAACTGAGGGAACACGGGTGGGTTTTAGTCAGTAAAAGTCTGACACGCCCTCCTGCTCCACCCAGAGCGGGAGAAGTTATTTGATAATTTCCCATCCTCAAAAAAAAAAAAAAACACCTGTAGGTAATCCTACTTCCTACTAATATTATAAATATGAAAGTTTGTATGATTGTTACTCAATCACGCAAAAACGGCCGAATGAATTTGTATGAATTTTGCCACACAGATAGTTTATAACCTGGAATAACACATAAGATACTGTTTATTTCTGTAGTACACGTAAGTATATAGTTTATAACCTGGATTAGTACTTAGGATCCCGTGGGAGAATTGCAGAACACAACGCGGGCGACGCCGCTGGCAAAAGCTATTGTTCAATATAAACTCAAAAGCCATTCCAAACTTTAATCATCTAATAGTAACTATTAGTAATTATTTTAGTCCCATATCACGGCGGCAACATCAATCAACCCTCAATACAATTTGAACAGTAAAACAACATAAAATTCTACCAAGTAGTTAAACAATATTCATAGTAAAAGGCACTACGTACTTATTTGTGGTGTTCTATTACGAACTAAGTTATCTATACATCTCAAAACACCCCTACCTTCTAAACAATAAAGTTTACTTTCGCTTGACTTACCAGCATTAGTTAGTTGATGTAAGGGTTGGTTCCCGTGTGAATATGGGGTTGGGGGTGGTAATGGCGCCCAACGTGGGTACTGATTTAACTTCCAAACTCATCAAGAGATGTGTGTTTCGTATTCATTGACGTAATTTTGCACGTCCACTGAGACACCAGACGGCTTGTGTGGAACTTTGATTACAATTACTGTTTATTTATTTACAGATGTTAATCTTGTGGTTTGTTTACTTAAACATTAGTAAATAGTCTTATGTATATTAGGTACCTACACTTTCTAACCTACCTAAGAAGGTATGTGAAGGACTATATGTCTACATACTTAAATAGGATCATTTAAATTGCTCTACTTAGTGTATTTACGGGGGTAGTGGAATCAATCCGAATTCGAACCCACGACCTAGAACTGTTTAAGAGTTGAATTATATTGAGTTATAAAAAATAAGCGTGAAGAAATAAAATAAGTACCAGAAAGTATAAAAGTTAGGAAAAAAACAGTCCTGTCTGTTAATGAATGAATCTATTTTTCTTTCTTTTCTTTAAAAGAAATCAAAGCTTTTACCTAATCGGTGACAGTATTTACCTTACTAGACTTAGTTGACGTGGGACTTAGTTAAACTTTGAAAACAAATAAAATAACAGTTCGTTTACAACTTTCTGCAGCATTACCTTTTTAATTCAAAAACTTTTAAAGATTGTTCATTTAACTAAACTCTTGCGCCATCCCATGTTCCTAGCACGGCGGGCTGTGCTGGCGCCGCTGCTGCTGTTTCTGAGACCCTCAAGCGGCGTAAATACTGTAACCTTATGGGTAACTACAGTTTTGAGCCCGAGTGCACGTCTCCTCTTTAAGGAAATTTCTCGCCGGCTGGTCGACACTTCACGTGACCAGAGGGCTGGTTCGTTCTTTGGCCAAAGAATTAGCATTGCCATTCAACGTGGCAATGCTGCCAGTCTTCTGGGCACGTTTCCTGATGACAGCGATGCGGAGGAATACTTCGACGCCTAAGTGTCCTTTTGTTTTTTGTATATCGTAGTTTTAAAGTAATAATTAAAGAAAATAACTAAACTCTACATTATACCATTACCTACATTCCTGATTTTTCAATAATATCTGAATTAAATTAAAGAAATAGATAAGGACGACGGTTTTTTTTGACACACGCAAGGTAACGATTAGATTTCAAGATAAAAGGTGAAAACATTACCTAACAGTAAGATCCTAAACCTTCGTCATCAGTTTGCTTTACAGTCTGAAGTTAGATACTTTAGATAAATTAATTCGCCAATGTTCTCGCTTGATTAATCAAAGCCGTTCAATATTATGACGTGTACATAACGATCACATACGTGCCCCCCACACTACGCGGCGTCAAGTGAGATTCGCGTGCACAGAACATATATACTCTAGGGAGAAGAATAACGACTTCGTACAAAAAAAGTAAAGACAGTTTTGCTGCTCGCCATCTAGTGGCACCCCAGAACAACTAAAGGACGCGAATAGAGCGGGAAATTTGAAATATTTTAAAGTAAATTACTGCGTAATCGAAACTGAATTTTTCTTTCTTGTTGTGCAATAGGAATGCTTAATTATCTCAAATTAGCATTAATGACGTACGTAATAATAATATGCTAATTTGACATAACTTTTCATTTCTATTGCACAGCCAGAAAGAAAAATGTAACTTCGTTCATTTCTTAATTCGCTCTACTAAACATTAGCAAAAAAAACTCAGGAATTAGGTATAGTAAATAACTTTATTTGTAAGTAACAGTAACCGGTGAACGTCCACACTTATAATATTGTCGACGAATTTCCGCGTTTATTACCGACGTCATAGTCACGTTTTATGAGCCACTTTTTCGAAATAGGTACAGAAACAGAGTCACTTTCTCAAAAAACAGAAACAGAGTCACTTTCCCGAAACACACATTCAGAGTCACTATCTCAAAATATTTGGATCGCACTGAGTCGAAACAAACAAAACAACTTACAAGTCAATAGGACTTTACGGCAAATTATAACAAACAACTCCGCCATCTTCTTGTTTGGTAACGTCATCAGTCAGTAGTGGTATGATTAGCGACCTAAAACTTCATAAAGCGTAATTTTTTAGTCTCGAGTATTAGGTCCCGATTTTATTTTTAACTCTAGCCACACTTGAAATAGCCCTTGTAGGTATGTCGTTGTTTCGACGTATAGAGTCGACACCCCCTGGTCGCGTGCGCCGCGTGTGATCGAGCGCGCGCCGCCGGTCGCACGCGCCGCTGTCGATCGGAAGCGTTCGGAAGTGATGCGCGCGCACGATACAATACCACAAGTTTAATGTAAAGGGAGTTGGGTTTGATTTGATGGGTGATAGAAAATATTGGGATTAGGTACCTACTTTTTTTGTGTTTTGATTTCTAAGGCCTACTTTTAAATCATAATAAATATTAAAATGGGTGAAGATAGGGGGAGGCTAGGGTGGGCAGTACCTTCCCTAAAAAATTCCTTTGAAGAATTACTTGCTGTTCAATCGATTTTTATTAGGGTTCCGTACCACAAAAGGAAGAAACAGAACCTTTTTCGGATCATTGCGTTGTTCGTCCGTTCATCTGTCTATCTGTGAATACCCTTTTTCTCAGGAACGCATGTTGAAATGAATGTCAAATGTAATGAGTTTGGCCATTCCATTGAACTATGGCATGGCATTAAAGACAACATATGCTCATAGGAGTGTCGTTCATTTAGACCAAGATGTAATAAAGGTTTCTAGAGTTCGGCCTTGTTGAGTTAGGGGCTTGGTTCTACATTATATCTGATAACTATTTAACTGTGAAAGCGTTATAAGTTTTGGCAGCCTACTTTACATGAAATGTTTTTGGTATGATTATTACATACATAAATGACTGTGGTTAGTTCAGCTGGACGATTGCCCCCAGACAAAATTCCTAGCTACGCCAATGTTTACCACTAGTAGAGACATAATATACTCATGTATCCAAGAAATACCTTTATATAGAAACTCCTATCTGCTCCTTAGCAAAGGTACAGTCAACAGGACTTTACTTTTCTAAATCTTAATTACGTATTTTGTAATTAAAATCGGAACAGAAGTAAAATTTAAATAATTTTAACTGTTAGTGGTAAAAAGCTGATTATTCAATGACTTTGTGTCAATTAAGATTATGTTTAAAAGTAGCAGTGTTCAGTGACCATCTAAATTTAATGTTCCCACTGATGTGACACGCACAGGTACCTTCACTGTGAGAGGGAGAGGATCATAGAACCGGATTGCACCACGAAGACCCACAGCGGGTTGGTGGATGTCACATGTTCTAGTTCAAGGACATGCCAGTCTCCTCACGACGTTTTCCTTCAACCAGTTTGAGAGCTGTGGTGTTGATATAAATAAATAATGTAAGGTGCCGGCTTGGCTTCGAACCCACAACCTATAACTCGGTCACCCTTGTTACCACTGGGCCACAAAGCTATAGCGCGGTTAAAATGTTATGCGGTCAGCAGACTTCGGGGTTGATTGCTCGGATTATGACAGATGACTTAGTTTATTTGTGGATATTATAATCAGTAGTTGTTTAATATTTGTACACTATTATTATAAGAGGAAAAATTTGATTTTTTGTTACAGATAAACTCAAAAATACTCAATTGATTTTTTAAATTATTTCACCTATGGGAAGCTATATTCCGGAGATAAATGAGATATACTTATCATGCGGACGAAGTGCTAGTCACGTATTTACACCCTACGTTTCTAATTATTAGCATGTTATTGTATTATGGCAGAATATATCCTTCAGTAGGTAAAAACATCTGTCTGTATTTACCATATTTAATGGTAAAATAAAGAAACAAACTTATTTAAATCTTCTAACTTCTTGCAAACTTTTCGAAGATAGCTAAAACAAGCTGAGATCTTTTAGTTCAAACTCGTAACGACATCTGGTGCTCAATCTGTTAAACATCTGCAAACTTTTAACTGATGCCCTCTAGCTTGAATACTTGGAACTAAGTCATAGAAAAGCATTCATTCTGCAAGATAGTCTAACAGCACTATGTAGCAAGGTTTGTGGATACAATATTAAAAATGTGCAAGATGTAAATATGCAAGTGTAATCATTGACTATGGCACCCAGAAGACTAGCGGCAGATACTTCCTTCGCTATAAAACAGCAATTTGTGCGGGAACTGATCATCTACAAGTCTAGCTGATCAGTTTGTGCACAAAAGCTAGCTGCTAGATTGCTGTTTTTTTTGTCTAGTTGTTGGGTGGACTTTGCATTTTTCATACCATTTCGTCTTCAGTTTAAGTTACTAACCATAGTGCTTTAAGTGAAAGCATGTTACTAACAAAGTGTAGATCTTTTAGCTGACCGAAATAAAATGATTTTATTTATATTTAGAGCTTCAAATGTTATTTTGTGTGGCTTTGGTTTTCATTAACACTTTGACGTTGTGAAAGCAGCTTACTTACGTCTATAAATTAGAATGATAGCTGTATTCAGTCTAAAATAACCTTAGAATGAACAAAACACCAATAAGATTTCTTATGATATATTATTAATAATCCTTACATCTACCGTTAACATTATAATTTTAATCAGTAACTATTCTTGTTCTACATTCACTTGTCGTGACTGGATCTTGAGTCAGGGTCTGACGCCAGGTCGCGGTGCTCGTTCATTTCTAGCTCGAAGTCATCCACGGCCATGGGGGTGTCTAGAAAACAAGGACATGTTGTTAATATTCAGAATGTCAAACATGATCTAGAGATATAAAATGGACAATGTGACAGGGAACTAGATCAAATCATACGTGCAACGTGAGGCATTAAGAATGACCATTTGTTTTGGTGCTAAGTTTGTGTTTCTTATCATGTTTGTTCATATTCTTTTCATAGTTTTACCTAATAAAAGTTTTACTTTAATTTTTGGAAGTGCTCATACGATTACAAAAAAACCTTATATCGACGTTTCATTCACGCGAATGAAGTCGAAGGCAGACGCTAATGTGATGTAAATCCCATACATAATGATTATCTTTTACGAAAGATGATCTAAGTCTGTCATGTACACTTCCTTTTGCAGCACGTCGCGCCAGCATGCCGCGCAGGCATGACGTCACCAGGCGCGCCAGCTCACACGACATGCACTCACCGAGATGGTCCAGCGTGACGCCCATAGCCTTCCTCACGGCGGGCACGGGCGCGACGTGCCGGGGCGGCACGCGCGCCAGCATGCCGCGCAGGCATGACGTCACCAGGCGCGCCAGCTCACACGACATGCACTCACCGAGATGGTCCAGCGTGACGCCCATAGCCTTCCTCACGGCGGGCACGGGCGCGACGTGCCGGGGCGGCACGCGCGCCAGCATGCCGCGCAGGCATGACGTCACCAGGCGCGCCAGCTCACACGACATGCACTCACCGAGATGGTCCAGCGTGACGCCCATAGCCTTCCTCACGGCGGGCACGGGCGCGACGTGCCGGGGCGGCACGCGCGCCAGCATGCCGCGCAGGCATGACGTCACCAGGCGCGCCAGCTCACACGACATGCACTCACCGAGATGGTCCAGCGTGACGCCCATAGCCTTCCTCACGGCGGGCACGGGCGCGACGTGCCGGGGCGGCACGCGCGCCAGCATGCCGCGCAGGCATGACGTCACCAGGCGCGCCAGCTCACACGACATGCACTCACCGAGATGGTCCAGCGTGACGCCCATAGCCTTCCTCACGGCGGGCACGGGCGCGACGTGCCGGGGCGGCACGCGCGCCAGCATGCCGCGCAGGCATGACGTCACCAGGCGCGCCAGCTCCCGCTCCGACGCGTTGGGACGCGCGGCTAGGGACAGGTGCCACGGGGGAGGGGCTGATAACCTGGAAATAAGGAAAGCAGGGTGTTAGAGAAGGTAATGGAAGAAAAATTGCCTGGATCACTGCAAAGGATAGTTTTGTATAGGCTCCCTCAATTCATGGTTTTCTCAATTTATTAAAAAAGGACTAGGTTTTTGGCCTTTTTTTACAAGTACCCTTTCATCATTACATTAATTTTTATTTATTTATTTCAGACAAAATTAGACCATAGTTTCAAAACTTAAGTACCTATACACATTCAATCATAATCATTTTTTTTTTTTAATATAGTACAGATAAAAATAAAAATAAATTTTTGAGTACTTAAATACATTTAAAATATTCCCAAAAAAAAAATTGTAAAAATCTTATAAAAATGTCAGAATTAAATAAAAATAAAATGTATAATATAAAGTTGTCAAATTAATTAAAAACAAATAAAGAAATTAATGTTCATTCGTGCACACTTTAGAAACCACCAATACTGCACATCAACTCACCTATCTCTCTGCTCCTTCTCCAACTTAGCCAGCAACTCATGCGTGTGTTTGAGCGCGCCTCCGATGCCATAGTCGTGCTGCGACGCCGTCACTTCCTCCTCGATGTCGTTCAGATAGTCCACGTCGATGCCCAGCTCTGATAGACTGCGGAGCTGGTCTATGTCCACCTTTACTTTGGTTGGATCCTGTGGAGATACAAGTAAAGCCTGATATATACGTTGCGATTAAATTGCCTGTGACAACAAAAGTTGCAAGTCATTTGTTGTTTTCATTTTATTATTCAACACGGCCAAGAAACAAGCATCGTGTCAATGGGTGTTTAGGTACTGTAAGATGGGTGATATATTGATTGGAAAGGCAGCATGGGTTATACAAAGAGGAAGATTTTGTTGTGACGCTGTCACATCATTACTGTCATCTTACTCTGAAAAATATAAGGTCAAATTTGATTAACTGGCGAAATTTCACAAACATGATAGGCGACTTCAATGTTTATTTAGAACATCTATTTTGTTTGTTTTATCGTCATTAGATATCGATTACCTATCGCGTCTGTCGCATCCGACAAAACTTGTCAGTTAATTTAATTTAACCATGTATGTTCTGTGTTTTCCGTCGCCCAACTTGCAACTTTTATAGCGTAGGATCTAGCCTAAACCTTTGGTGCATACGACAAGAGCGGTTGAGGTGTGGCATTAGCATGGAGTAACAAAACTGAGTGCAGGTACAAGTTGTACCAAGAGTAAACGACAAATCTAGAAACATGTTTTGCAAGATCTCCCTAAGGCTTTGCACACATAATTACTGTTCCTGTTAAGGTTATTCTTCAATTCGTAAAAAAAAATTACCTAAAAATACTTAAGCATACATTTGAAAATAAAATTTCAACAATAACGACAATTTTCTATGACAAAAGAATCGGGTCTGATCTTATTGGTCAAGCTGATACTGGGCCGCCCACTCCCGGTCGCTGCCCCACTACTGCCCCACACGGGGACTTTTGGCTGCTAGGTTTCCCTCCTGGCCCGATCCGCCCCTCCTTAGGTGACCTGCATCCCCCAAACTCCTTCGGGAGATCCATATCAATACCGGGCTTAGTGTGGACGTCCAGTCTACATGGACCACCCAGCACCAGGACCCCCGACCTCAAACCATCCTCCGAATCCGACCTCCGAGAAGCCGGATTACAGAAGACGCCACGCTCCCAGTCGAAAGATAGGTTGAAATTCAGACACAGTTTCTATGAAATGGTCGCGAGTTCAAATCACACATACACATGTTTGTTTATGCCAACTTTTAACATTCTATTTTTCGTTGTAAGTTTTGAGATTTACTCTCTTATTTATAATTATAAACGTTGCTTAAAGTTAAGAGATGTATAAACGTCAAAAATGTATGGTTAAATAGACGCTAATCACTACTTTAAGCAACGTTTATAAATAAACGAGTTTATTTTCTTGTTGTATTTTTTTTTAGGTAAAATGATAAACAAAAGCAGATCGAGTTTTGGGCCCCTGTATTGTAACGTCTATTAATCGTATTATGTATAACTAAAAGATTTTTTTTTTAACAAGCTTTTAATGAACTTATGACGAAGACTGTCGAGAGAGACGTGCACGACCGTACCTAGAACATCAATTTCTAACACTAGAGCTTTCTGGATGCAATTGTTTGGTGGGCAGACATTGGTATTGTTGGCTGTTGTGTACATGTAATGTTGGGCGTGCGGTATTTAAGTATTTTTATCTTGGACTTGGACACGTTATCAAGATGAAAGATGGAGCGACCTACATCTTTTAGATGAAATATACTTTTTTAAGAAGTCTGACGTTAAAATTTATAGAAGTACACAGTATAGAAACTGGTTTGTTTTTACAATTGTGATTTTTGAGTTCATGAACCATTCAAAATATGTATTAACACAATTTATTACTGAACGGAACACTATTTTCCTCAATTATAATATCGATGAAGCGAAACTACTCCCTAAAAAATAGTCCTTTTACTGATTTTTTAGGTTATGATCGTATTTCTCAGTTATCCTGTTAGACGAACAGTATTCTAGCGGTCAATAGGTACAAATCAACATACGTTTCATGAATAGACGACACAAGTTTTGGTGGGCCTAATCGCCGAACAAAAAAAACTATCTCCTATCAGCGCCATCTATCATTAGCACAAGAAATCAACTTTTACGTACGACATTTGTGATAATATAGGTGTCGTTATTCGTAGCACTCGTGACTAAATAATTACAGCCGGAAGGTTCAATCGAACTACGCTTGCCGCGGTCTGTTCGTGGATGAAATAAGTCCCAAGTTGAAGACTAACAGCGTTCATTGCGGGATCATTGTGGGAGGTGACGAGGTTGAATTCAACGACGAGTAACTCTATCTTGGTTAAACAGTCGCTTCCTGGATAAGATTAAACAAAGAAGTTGAAAGACGCACCAAAAATGCCTGTAAGATATATTGGGCCATAAAATATATTATGAAGGGCGATCTTTCTCTAATACTTTAAGACAAGACTCGTCGACGTGTGCATTCTTCCCATCCTCACATATGGTTGTTAACCTTTTGACCGCCACCGTCGGGTATAGCCCACAAATGAAAACGCGCCCAACACGCCACCGTCGGCTGATGCCGACAAGAAAACAAAAGTTTAGGGTCAGATAAAATAAAATAATGATGTTACGAGTAATATTTTATTAAAAATTAGGGGACGAAAAGCAATGTTTAATTGGTTATAAATAACATTTTGGAATCCGTATTCTTTTTTGAAGGTATTTGCGCCGAATTCGTGGCTAGGCGTGGGAGGGACGCCGATGCGTTTAAGCTCTGGCGGTCAAAAGTTTAAACATGGCCCTTGACAATTACGTTAAGGTTCACAGTCGAGGTTTGCCAGAGAACTTAATAATAATAAACCTCTGTGATATTATGAACGTTATACTCACAGGCTCACTACTAGCTGGTTGTTCCTGCGGCTTCTTCTCCGGGAACAGCGCCTCCATGTCGTAGATGAGTGCCCACGGGGAGTCGGGCGCGAAGCGGAGGGGTTCCTCAGTGGTTTGGCCTGTCTCGTACGCTGCAAGAACGAACAGAGTAAAGTCAAGCGTTAGAATAACCCGACATGATATTATGGTATGATATCTCATACCTAGGGTTTACACCAAGGTATAAAACATCTATTCTACATGTTGTATAAACTGTTTTCGTTTATGGTTCACAACTTAACGCAAGACCTCATACACCCCAATTAGAGTATTGAGTTAAAAGAATAATAAAAATACCAAAAGTTTTCTTTTTTAAATTAACTGTTACCCCTAGAATTACCTTTATGCATTTAAATTGAGTCTTATTGCCTTCAATAAGATTTGAATTTCGTTTGTCTCAATCGGCGGTAGCAAATTTTTTTTAAACTAATATCCATGTTAAAGTTACTATAATCAATTCAATAGTAAATTATGAACAAACTACTTTTATGACATGTGTAATACAGAACATGTTTTTGACAAGTTGTGTCGAAAACAAGTACGTATCACAACTTGTACAAGGGTGTAACCGCAGGATTATAATTAATGAAATACTCTAAGCTAAATATGGTTCGCAAAAACTATGTTAATTTAATTTCGTTTAGCAATGGAACTCGTAAAACATTCTGCTGATATTAGCAAATAGACGAACAGTTCTGCCCAGTCTCTAGAGGCAATATGATGAGATTCAATGTGTTTAGACAAGGGAATAAAGCTTAAAATCGCTTCACTCAAAATAAGTTTTCACATCCTATCACACTGCACAACTCATCCCGTAGCCTCATAAAAGGACCCGCGAGGAGTCGCTGGAGACTCTGAACAGAGACCCGTGGGGACGCCCCTACAAAACGGTGCGGAATAAAATCCGCCCGTGGGCTCCCCCGCTGACGCAGAGTCTCCGGCCTCAGCTCGTGCAGGACGTGGTGAGCGCTCTGTTCCCTTCGCGAGGGGAGCACGCTCCCCCGCCCATGGCTCCGCCTGCTGCGGTGCCCGATGCGGACCACACCGACGACGACGACGATGCTCCAGAGGTGACCGAGGTAGAGTTGAGAGTGGCGGTACGTAGGCTGAATGCCAAGAGTACCGCCCCAGGACCCGACGGCTTGCCTGGAAAAGCCTGGGTCCTGGCCTTGGAGGCTCTCGGGCCTCGACTAAGAGGGCTCCTAAGCGCATGCTTGGAGGAGGGCCGGTTCCCACTTCGTTGGAAGACGGGGAAACTGGTCCTCATTAAGAAGCCGGGGCGCCCCGCGGACTCTCCGTCCGCTTACCGGCCCATCGTGCTGCTCGACGAGGTGGGCAAGCTCTTTGAAAGAGTAATTGCAGACCGCCTCGTCGGGCGGCTGGTGCGGGTGGGGCCGGATTTGGCGGAGAGCCAGTTCGGTTTCCGCAGGGGGCGCTCCACGGTGGATGCCATCATGCGCGTGCGAGCCCTCACGACGGGGGATGCTGTGGCCCGGGGTGGGGTCGTCTTGGCGGTGTCTCTAGACATCGCCAATGCCTTTAACACCCTGCCCTGGAGTTGCATAAGGGAGGCACTCCGGTATCACCGGATGCCGACCTACCTCTGTCGTGTGGTCGAGGCCTATTTGACGGACAGGGCCGTCATCTACCCCGGTCACCAAGGAGAGTGGAACCGGCGAGAGATGTCGTGCGGTGTCCCACAGGGATCGGTTCTGGGGCCGCATCTGTGGGACATCGGATACGACTGGGTGCTGCGCGCCGACCTCCCTAGCGGCGTCAGCGTAGTCTGCTACGCTGACGACACGCTGGTCCTGGCGCAAGGGAGGTCGTACCAGGCGGCGGCCGACTTAGCGGCAGACGGGGTTGCGACAATCGTCGATAGGATCCGGCAACTGGGACTCGAGGTGGCCTTGCACAAGTCCGACGCCATGTGTTTTCATGGTCCTCGGAATGCGCCACCGGCGGGTTCCCAGATAACGGCAGGAGGGGTTCACATCGGCGTCGAGTCGACGATGAAGTACCTGGGACTCGTCCTCGACAGCCGGTGGAACTTCGCGGAACACTTCCGACGTTTGGCTCCCAGACTGGAGCGGGCCGGGGCTGCTTTGAAGCGGCTCTTGCCCAATCTAGGGGGGCCAAACGCCTCCTACCGGAGGCTCTACGCGGGGGTCGTGCGGTCCATGGCCCTATACGGGGCGCCGGTGTGGGCGCCTACATTGAGGCGCCAACCAGCGCGAAAGCTGAAGGCGTCCCATAGGGTCATGGCGATCAGAATGATCCGGGGATACCGTACGATCTCAGGTGAGGCGGCGGGCCTCCTTGCCGGATTACCGCCATGGGATCTGGAGGCAAAGGTTCTCGCGCATATCTGGGAGTGGCGCGAGGAGGCCAAACGCCGGGGCGTTACTCCGCTGCCGCGAGAAATCGAGGTGCAGCGGACAGAGCTCCGGCGGGATCTCATGGCGACATGGAGAGCGCGATTGTCGCAACCCAGTGCTGGGCACGCCACGATAGCGGCGGTAAGTCCCCTCTTTGAGGAGTGGCTTGAGAGGCGGCATGGCGTCCTCACCTTCCGCCTGACGCAGGTCCTCACCGGACACGGTTGTTTCGGGAGGTTCCTGTTTCGTATAAGGCGGGAGGAAACGCCCGGATGCTTCCATTGCGAAGATCGCCCTGAGGACACGGTGGAGCATACGGTGGCGGTCTGCCCGGCTTGGGCGGAGCACCGCCGTGTCCTCGTGGAGGCGATCGGCGGCGGCGATCTCTCGCGTCCGGCCCTGGTGCAGGCCATGGTACGGAGCGAGAGTGAATGGTTAGCCGTCACCTCCTTCTGCGAAGCAGTAATGCTCGCAAAGAGGGAGGCGGCGCACGTGAGGGAGAGGCAGTATATGCGCCCTCACGGCCGTAGTCGCCGCGGGAGAATTCCTGGGCGTCGGGAATCCCAGGCTGATTCCCGGCCACCGTAGGCGCGGGCTTGCGGACGGCGAGTAATGGGTAGCTCGCTGTCCGGTAAGGACCAAGCCCGGGTCGACGGCGCGTTGTGTTCCACGCGCGCCTCAAAGAGATGTCAGCACCAATAGGTGGGGTTCGCAAGGACCGATGCCTGCCAGGGGTGCGGGTTGTTCGAAAGAGATACCGCGGCCCCTGGCACACAGGCAACTGAGGGAACACGGGTGGGTTTTAGTCAGTAAAAGTCTGACACGCCCTCCCGCTCCACCCAGAGCGGGAGAAGTTATAAAAGGAATGTAATAAGGATTCCTACTCACGTAACGTATGGTACAGCAGATGAGACTCCTCCTTGGTCAGCGTAGCGAAGGTGCCGTCGTAAGAAGGTGCGTATGAACTGAACGGGCCGTAGTTCAGTGGCTTCACGCCTTTAGCCACGTTTCGACGATCTTCCCGCGGTGCTGGGAATGAAGCAAAACGGTTGATATTATAGTATTACCAAGAACATTCTGGTGTTACCGTGATTTGCCGGCTTTTTCTAGTTGAGATTCACAGTGACATGTAAAGCTGGCTACTCAAATTTACGAAAGTATTTACACATTGCACATTACAAATACCACTAAGGCTAAATAATATATATATGACTTTGGTAAAATCAGCCCTAAGTGAGTTAATTATGACCTATTGTTGTGAGGACATGCTGCGGCGAATCTAAATAAATAGGGATAAGGGCAGAAGGAGAATGATAAAGAACTAGGGAAATATAGCTAAGCAGTAGACAAAAAAAATGCGGGTAATATATAAACATGTAATCTTGCAATTTATGTTCTGTAGAAACTCACCGTGCAACGTCCCGCTGCCCTGCGTGAGCTTGCCGATGTACCGCCCCAGTGTGAGCGGCTTGTCCTCGCCGGAGCCTTCCACCGTGTTGGTGACCAGGCACAAGGTCGTCTTGCCTTCAGAGTCCATGCGCGGGAATGCTGCTCGAAGAACATTAAACATTATGAATACCGACAGATAAACCTTGTGATTGAATTATATCCAAAAAGTTTCAACAAAATTCTATACTTAGCTAAAACTATATTCCTATAGAGTAAAAAAATCCGCCCGTAAGGAAATTTAGTAAGCCAGTCATTTTTAGCGGTGTATGTACAGTAGCGAAAAATTTACAAACATTTTAAGTAAAAACATAAATGTATAAAAATCATAAACAGGACAAGTAAATACTATATAAAGCTGAAAGTGTTGTATGAGACACTCAGGAATTCATACTTGAAACACAAGTTTAAGCGTAGTACTTAAGAGAGTTTAATTTTATCGTCCACCTTTTTCAACAGTAAGGAAATCAAAAACGTTTTCTGACAGTCCGTACCCTTCTTAGCCAGCCGGCGCCGGTGCTGCTCCCGCGCCGCCTCCATCTGTATCTTGACGCAGTCCCCGGCGAGCCCGTCCAGCCCGTCGGCCGCCGCCTCGGCCTCCGAGCCGCCCGACTTGATGGGGCTGCTGCGCTTCAGCACCTTGTGCTGCCACACACGGACAGGGACACTGCAGTGCAAGCGCCGCGAGACAACACTAACTATGCTACGTCGCGGGTGGTCAACGTTGGAGAGGAGCTTATTGGCTTATTTGTTGTTCCGCGCCAAAATTACAGTACATTTTGGACTGTCCGTATAGCTTCATACATTTATCAATGACCCGCTATCAATATCCGTTGCGTGGTTTAAAAGAATAACGCAGTGTTACAAACATTAATGAAAAGCGATTTGAATTTATACTATGTATGTATAGATATAGATTCTTTAAGCCTGTTTCCCAACAGTGGGAACATTATACGCTGATTATTAAAGATATAGGTAGATTGAAACTGTCTATTGAAAGGATTTTACATTTTAGCTCCTCTTACGTTTAACAATTGAAGTTTGTATGCGGAAGTTGTGGTAACGAAAATTATGAGTATTGTAGAGTAAAACAAATAACAACATAATCTTGACTTGACCAGAAATAACAATAGCTCGTTTTCGAATTTGTGAACATTAATTTAGGCTACAATCTTCCCACGGACAAAGGCGCAGGCATAGAACATCAATGTTTTGGAACTATCAGTACTCACATCAGTCTCCATACCCACTCAACGTTCACCAGCCGCACGTGTAAACATGCATTATGCTCAAACGCAGGGCTGTAGTCAACTCGTCCTACCCACACAACACAGACGCGTCAACCGACAGAAGCAAACAAAATGTCGCTAACCTCTAAACACGACTACCCTATGAAACCACAGAATAGATACGTACAGAAGACCAGCGCCATACGATGAGCGAAAATAGGCGCACGCACACGTAGACGCACGTACGGCGATCTTGTCAACCGAACAATAAAAAATTGGATCGGCGTTCCACGATCCACTATCATGGAGCGTCGATCTTGGATTGAAGACTGTTTCGCACGACCCGTTTTAGGAAACCCGCGACCCACCCTGCGCTCCAGATTTAGCTACGTAAAGTTCAGTTGAAAACTCGCTCGATATGGACTGCCCGATCGCCCGATCCACGGACAACTGTCCGCGCCGAAACCGAACCGACACAGAGCGCGCCAAATGACTAAGGCGCCTTTGAGCATTTTCAAAAACCGACAGTGCTTGGATCTGTCGTTTCATGTAGCGTGAGCTGCACCGCGCATTTGGATCACGCTCCTGCCGCGCCCGAATAGAGCGCACTGGATCGTGCGGTGTGGACACAGCTATTCGCGAGTGCGCCCGCACTTGCTGTTACATGTGAACCGTGTATGTGTGCGTACGCTTTCTCTCATTGTATGTATACTACTACTACTGAGCTTCAGTACCTATCTCTTCTGTGATTAAACTATTAATGAGTCAAAGTATCACCTTTCTGCCGTACGTCCTAAGAGGCTGCGATGCAAAAAGTCATTTTATCAACATGTTTAGTTCAAACTTCAATATAAATACAAAAATAAGGTAGTTTTGTTTTTTTTTACTAAATATTGTTTAAAGCTTAAAAATGACAGGTAGAAAAGTTTTTTTTTTCGTATTGTGTTTGTGATTAGGCAGGGAATTTCAGTGCACGTCTTGACTTCGGCCTAATACATTATTTATTTGTAAGCCTCGCAAAATAAAGTTGCACTACGGTTTATATGTTTCAAGTTGAGAAGCTGTGAAGCAATACAATATAATCGAAGATCCTTCTATGATACAAGCAACATTTGATACTGATTTTGAATACAAACAGTAGAACACAGATTCGGATCTATTTCGCTGTTGTAATCACAGGCCAAAGTATTGTACTTTTGTTCAAATGGCGAGAGTTGAAAGAAAACCATTGTAATACTGCTCTAAAAGGATCACCACATAATATCTGGATTTCAACCGCACAGAAATGTAAAGGCTGGCATACATCGACGCGCAACGCAACATGTTACCATGGATTCAGATTCTAACTTAAGTACACCAGAATACGTATTTCAGCTCTAACAAAATCAAACACTTGCAAAGCCTAAATCTGTCTCAAAATACCTATGCATCTTAACTTTGCGAGGCTCAACATAAAAAAAAACAAGTTGTACTCACCACATCCATCTTCCCAATATCAAATCCGAGCTCTTTGATCGGTATCTCGTACATATAGGTGAGGATGTTGCCGAGGGGCCGAAGTTTCTGCGGCGTCAGCTGTTTCAGGCCTGCGTGGAGTAAGCGCCGGGCTGCCTTGTGGTACACTGTGCCGGCTTTGTTGTACTTCATTGCGTTGTTGCACATCAGTTTGAAGTCACTCTGTGTAAGGGAATGGTGGGAAATAGAGATGAAATCAAGGGCTAGGGAGTGGTGGGCCAGTGGTATCAGCCGCGACCTACTCCTCACAGAGGAGGGCTATGTCCCAAGTATTCATGTTGTTCTTGCATAGCACAATAATCCTATAATGTGTGGGCTGATTATGCTGTGCAAGAGCAAGATGAATAATTTTACTATAACTAGACATACAAGCACGAGAAGGAACCGAAATCAAAGTATTGTTCACATGAACAGTTATCTGGCTTATTCTTAAACTGGTTTTACATCACATTGCATATTAATACTAATCCTTACATGTTGTCAAGGTGTAATACCTAGATAGCATGTTGGAATAGGTTACGTAACCTTGATTTCCAGATGTCCTTTGTTTAAAAATTCAGAATCGGTACTTGATGTTATTTATACCTGAATTGCAGTTTGTGGTCTGCGGTAAGACACACCTGCCAAACCATTACTAAAAACCTATCAAAAAATTGCACGACAGTTAATATGAATGTTGCCAAAAATTCTACTCACAATAAAACAGTTAAGAGACTTGTATTCATTATCATCAATCTTTTGCTTCATAGTAGAGAAGTCCATGGGCCGTCTGATGATGTCTGAGTAGCCTGGAGCGAAGTTGTCGTTGACCGGCCACGCAAAGAACTGGTTGGGGTCTCTCTTCTCTAGATTACGAAGTAGCTGCTCCAGGAGCCGGGAGAGTGGACGGCGTTTCTGACTTGCCTGTGAGTAGACGGAAAATTATTTTATTTCTGGAAGTAGGTTTGTACTAATACTATTACATGGCAATGATATTACCCATAAGAAGTTTTGTGAAAATTAAATTAACCACTTTCTTGTGGACAATTTTTTCAAAATAATATCAGATCATAATTTCTCAAACATTTAAGACTCCTCAGACCGTTTTCCTGTAGCTGCAACGGGTAAAGTACTTACCTGTTACCCTTACTGCAACATTTAAAAAATGCCAGCCCCTATACACGGTCAATTTGTCACTGTATGATTTTATTTATTTATTTATTTATTGCATTCCATATTGTAAAAAGATGTAAAAAAGGGCTTAAAGCTAGGTACAGAAATATGGACCCTGTAAGGGCATAGCAAAATAATAAAATTAAAATTAAGATAACAATAAATTAATATGAATTATTAAATTATTGATACGAGTACAATATTGATTCTAATTGTTACAATTAAATTATTACATGATACAAAACATTAATCAATAATTCATTACATTTTATTAAAATAAATCATTATTAGCAATCCATGCATTCGTTTTAGTCATAAAAGTAATATAGGTAGTCATTTATTTATTTTATGTTTACGTCAAGCATAATAATAGGTATAAAGGTCGATCGATTCACAAGTTGTCTGTTTTAAATTCCTCAATGGTATAGTAGCCTTTCTTTATTAGCAGAGATTTCAACTGTTTCGAGAAATTTGAGTCATTTGGTAGGGATTTTAAACACCGTTAGTTTATAATCTATCTCGCGAGATTATAAACGGTCGATAAATTGTGAACTGCACCATACTGCTTACAATATAAATAGGTTAGGTTAGAACTGCTACCAACCGCTCGCGAGCCCAGCGAGCGCTACTTCAAAGTCAGTGGCAGTTACTTGGCTCTTTAGTAATAGCGCAAGGTTCTATCCGTTTGCAGTTCACAATGTTTCGATACTTTGTAATCTCCTGAGATAGATTATAATACTGACGATTTTCATAATGTTACCGTAACATATACATATGGTGGAATAGTTATGAAGATGTATTTTGTAAATCTGTAAAACATTTTGCTAGATTACATTCACAATTAAAAGGATAGGCTTGCACTGATTCAGACTTTGAATTATACGGGGAGAAAGAAACCTTCATTACAGAGTATTTCAATCCTAAACTCATAAAACTAGTATCAACATCCTAGCCATTCATGAAAACTTTGAATACTTAAAGGCTGTAAAAATTTCATAAGCAAATAGGTGACAACTGCATACAATCATACCTAAAATACACAAGGTAAAGACAGCTGAGAAATTAAACACCAAGTGCTCCACATCAGAGAAACTACCAATTGACCATAGACACATAATCATAGATAAACTTTTAGAGAGAGGCTTCCGAGGAAGAGGGAATGACTATGTAAGCAGACTTTACTTTATTGTTGGTTCTAAAAATATGTGCATAAACTGTGATTTATTCAACAGTTACCTTTAGCACACAAGTGCGAGGTTCCCTGTGAGAAGCAGGAGAGTTGGGCCCTGGGCCCGGGCTGAGCCGCCGAATGAGCTTCTTGGTCAAGCCCTCATCATCCGTATCATCATCATCTGACATTTTTATCTGGAACAATCCGTTTCAAACAAATTGAAGTGACGATGAGAAAGGTATACTAAGTAAAATAGTGAAATGTTTACTGAAAGAAGAAATTGTGTGTGGTTCTACTGGCTGAGTGTTTGTGAATGATGTCACAGAAAGATGAGCCCGTCTAGCAAACAAAATATTGATTTGCAATGTCACACTGGGAACCTTAATTGAAGCCATAGTGGACATGAGTATGCTAAGTTGTCAATCAATCAAACAAGTGGCTTGGTAATACTTAAATAATTGTCTTGCTTCTACATAGGTACTACACGATATTAGGTAGTGAAAATATTGACACGTAAATAAAACAACCTTCTATGTATAATTTCACGACTTTTAAGAGATACGACTATTTTAAATTCTACGTTTCTACCGTCAGACTTGGAACTAAACTGAAATAATCGCTATCAGTGCCTAATGTGTTCAGTGCAGTGAAGAATGAGTCCAACAAAATGGTCTCAATGTTTGGGAATATCGATCCTTACCATGTCAATTTCGCGGCGTCTCCGCTTCCTTTTGTTACTAGGTTTCTCGTCAATATCTTTGTGGTCCTCCGAAGCTGATTGTTCTACATCGCTTGCTTCCAATTCTTCCTCTGTAAAACATAAAATTTGCGTTAGCATTAACAAAATATTGTAAAAAGTAACGCGACATGTTTGTGGCAGGTTTTTCAGAGCTTTTACTCACTACAACTTAATTTTTCTATGTCATCCATCTTTAGCAGATTGTCCTAAACAATCTGCATTTATTTTAATTTATAACTATTCGTTTTATTGACTAAAAATAGAGTTTTTTAACGAAATAAAAATCTAAACAACGTATAGATCCACCAAGCCAAATGACAGATGCATTCCAATTACTGCAAATTCCGTTTTTGTTTGCATGAGAAACAAGCAGCTATATGAGTTTTTCAATAAATAAGACAAGGACAAAGATCCTCCCCGAGGATGGAACGCTGTGTTTCCGTGCGTTCTCGAATACAGTTGGTGAATTGTTTATAGTGTCATTCGGTCGTTACCCTTTTATGTTATTGGTGCGTATATAATTATCAACTATTTACAACCAATAGCTGTCTAGCATTTAAAATGATTAAAATACTATAAAACACAAACACAGGCGAGCTAAACCTGACTTAAGAGGCTTCAAAAAGTGCGGTTGTTAAAAGTCGTAAGTGTAGCATAACAACAACTGTTGGGGAACAGGCCTCCTCTATTTCCAGTAAGAAGACCACTCAACGACTAGAATAATCAGCCTATAATGTTCCCACTGCTGGGACACAAGTCTCCTCTCAGTGATCTCTCACTGTGAGGAGACTTGTGTCGCCGTTCTCTCGAACGGGCCGTAATCCACCACGCGGACCCAGTGCGGGTTGGTAGATGTCACATGTCTTCGAACTTTTGGTTCTAGTACATGCCGGTTTCCTCACGATGTTTTCCTTCACCGTTTTGAGATCAATGCCTAAGATATTTAAACTTACTAACTCTATATATTGGCGTATCTACCGTTTAAGGGATTTTTTTTTTTTTACGTTGCCCCACACTAGGAATTTCTCCTGTATTGTGGGTGCGTTTACAAACATTTAAACTCACATACACAAACAGTCTAGTTTGATTGTACTATCTCGCCACTTATCGACTTAATCGTTATTAAATTATGGATGGCGACGAGGAAGAGGTGACAAATTGTCTCTGTTCCAGGAAAGAAACTAAGCGGGAGTAAAAAATTACCCTAAAAGTGACTGTGACTAGGCTAACCTAGTCACAGTCACTTTTAGGGTAATTTTTTACTTGGTACTAAGTACCAAGAAACGAAGTAAGTAGGTAGTAGGTACCTAATCTTAAAACTAAGACTTGACTTAGAAGGCAGGCTATTAAATTCGCCAAAAAAAGCTAAACAAACCAACACGACCTAAACCATGAAAGGATAGGCAGACTAGTAAAATAGTATATGTATTCTATCGGCAGAGCTGTACTACCCGCTCATCCTCTGTTGTCAGTGTTAATAGTGCCTATCTATAAATATAATTATGGTGTTTTGATTTCGGATCGTAGAAAGATTAGTACTTAGTGTAGGTATATGCCAGTACTTACCTACATCCTTTTTAATTACCACAGGTTGCACTGTGTACATCTCGTACTGACGTAGGTAATCTTATCGCACCTTTAGAAGTATAGAGACCTAATGCGAAATTAGCCGCAAGCAAAATTATTTAGAATTCATTTAGAATTATTAGAATTATAGAGACCTATTTTGGTTGCGGCTAATTTCGCATTAGGTCTCTATACTTCTAAAGGTGCCTTATGTAAGTAAGTCCAATTTAAACGAATTAGGTACGGATATGCAATGAGAATAAGAAATTCGACCCAATGGTATCCGAATATCCACCAAACGATTTCTCTAGGAGAGCAGTGGTGGCCCAGTGGTATCGGCCGCGACTTACGAGTTGTAGGTCGTGCGTTCGAACCCAGCCAGGCGCATTTCTTTGTGTAAATTATTTCATCACCACTGCTCTCAAACGGTGAAGGGAAACATCGTGAGGAAACCGGCATGTCCTAGAACCAAAAAGTTCAAAGACATGTGACATCTACCAACCCGCACTGGGCCCGCGTGGTGGATTACGGCCCACTCCCTCTCACAGAGAGGAGGCCTGTGTCCCAGCAGTGGGAACGGCATAGGCTGAGTATGTATGTATGATTTCTCTACATTTAATTTGATGGCCCCGTTGACACCTCTGTCTACTACCAAACTTAATTTAAAATTTAATTAGTGTAACTTTCTCAGAACGACAGTTTTTTATCAGTTACGTTATGATTAGTGAGAATTTGGGCGATTTCCATTGTGTGGCGCTATTGAAGCCTGCAGGGGCTCGGCATTGTCACGCTAACTAAATCTCGTAAAAAGCAATATTTTGTGATGAATTCTCACAATTATTAGAGGGAAAGTGTTCTGTTTTAGATTGTTAGGTGATGTCATGTAAGCACGCTTGCACTGCGAGGTAGGTAATAATAAGGTAGGAAAGTTCATGCAAGATATTCACTAGGTAAGTGGGAAAAAATAAATAAACGCACTTTAAGGCCAAAAAAGGATTTTAGAGTCTCTCTGAAGGGATAGAATACGTAATCAGGTGATCCGGCAGAGAACCAAACTTGTCGACATAGCTCATAGAATAAGCAAGCTGAAGTGACAATGGGCCGGCCATAAGAGCCATAGAACCTATTACCATACAACCAGTCTTTCCAAGGGGTATCATATTACCCAGTAACTGGGTTGTGGAGGTCAGTTAGGCAGTCGCTCAATGTAAAATACTGGTTTTCAGCTGCATCCGATTAGACTGGAAGCCGACCCCAACATAGTTGGGAAAAGGCAGGCAGATGATGATGACCTATGACCGTTGGGGTACACGTGTTCTTGATCGGAGATCGAGAATCGACAAATGTAAGGTAGGATGCCGTCAGGTAGGTGGAGCGACGATCTTCTCAGGGTGGCTGGTAGCAGCTGGACGAGATTTGCCGAGAATCCTTAGGATGATGATGAAATTATTTTTATGATACTTTTGAATTGTCAAAAAGTTGAATCCTATTCCAAAACTCTATAGAGAATAACCGGAAAAAGACTCCATGGACACTCTTTTAAATGTAGATATTACAAAATATCACGTTCACTTTATATGGGTAACAGGCACACACAATAAGTAAAAGGCATTATTAGAAGCGTCATCTCATCAAGCCTACCTATTAGTGTAAATATAAAGTAGGTAAATATCGGTTCTCATGACATTATGTATAGAAAGTGATGTATCATTCCCATGTACAATAGCTATACATGTATACATAGGTAGGTATATCTTTACATAACCTCACTTAAGTTGCGGAATTAGCCACTTCAGCTAAGCAATGCACACAGCACATAAGTACTTGTTCTGCCTAGATGCCTGAAGTTGTTTGCTTAGATTTTAAGCTCGGTTAAATAATGTCCTCGGATACCGTTACCTATATGACTTCATGTTATATAATAATTAAATAGGCAGGCAATATGTAGGCAAAATGCTCAATAGTTTATCTAATTAGGTTCCAACAATTTCAAAACTAATTAAGTACACATGTATCTTCTTCCAAGTTGTGATCGTAACAAACTTTTGATCGAACTTAGTGATTTTAAAATCACTCATTTTAGGCGGTTAATCACTACATGTAATAAAACTAAAAAAAAAACAACAACCGTCTTCCGGAAAAACACTACAAAGTGAAAAATAACTTTAATTTTGGAAGTCGGTGACTTGGATATGTATTTTAATTTTTTAAATTAAAAGTCGGTTGTTGTTTTTTTTAAGCTTTTATTTTTCACTTTTTAGTTATAGTACACACCAATTCGAAATTTCATCCTTGTGGTCAAAACAATGTATATTTATGCGATAGCAGCAATCGTAGTTGATTTGCTGTAATTTTTTGAAGAGTTCCCTTGTCTGTCTCCGTAACTCATTAGATCAGATCTATATGAAATTTAAATGGGACCATTTCGGAATAAACCACTTTCGAACAAAAAAAAATTTACAAATCCGTTTATATATGACGGAGTTATGCGCGAACATACATAAAAAAAAAACATGTCGAATTTATAACCTCCTTCTTTTTGAAGACGGCTAAAAACAAAGGCCCCCTGCCGCGTCTGTCTATCTGTTCGCGATAAACTCAACAACGACTGAATGGATTTTCATGTGGTTTTCACCAATGGACCGAGTGATTCACGAGGAATATTTAGGTGTTTAAGGCCAAAGTCAAACATATTTTTTTTTGTTGCATATCTAAAGTTCACTACTATTTCGATTTTTTTTATGGGACCTAGGTAGTAGGTACCTACTTATTGCCTGCAAGGAAATTCATTTTCTAGAAGTTAGTTAAAATTCAATCGATAGGTAGATTAGCGCGCCTAAGCTATAAACTTGATCTTAAATCACAATCACTAGATTAAGTATCACCTGATCAGGAATCACTCGCACAGCTCATGTGGAACCTAATTAATTATCGTATTAATTTCTCAGTAAAATGAAAATTACATTAATGCTGCACTTTTGCCACTCAAGTTGCAAATACCTCGGGTCCTCGGCTGATGATCATATCACAACAATGTGTCAACTTACAACTTAACGCCTACGTACCAATAGGTATGTGGGTACTTATCGGGTTTCGATACTAATTGCAATACTCGCTGGAGTTGGATTGTATCGCTTTTGGGAATTCCATTGTTTTCGAATATTAATCGATATCGTGTAGGTAATACTTTCATGCAAGACCCTTGTAATACAGTTACGTACAACGTAATCATTGGCGGAATTAACCTGAGCAATACTGTGCTGCCAATGTTGGTCCAAAATCCTGAAAAGTATTACCACATTCAACCATGAAATGTTGGAGAAATTATCACATGCCCACACACCTCAAGCCTACAAAATGATAATGATTTTGTTCTGTGCAGAAATCAAACCCGCGAGTGGCCCAAACCACAACCCTTATCGCAAACGCCAACTGCTCCGCCGCGGCTTTAGATATGTACTTACTACTGTGTTGAATAAATATGTCGTATTCAGAATTCCAAGGATTTCATGGGGAATATAGGTAAGTACTACTAGCCGAAATCTAAAGAGCCCAGTATCCATAACTTGCGCGTACTCGTCCCATTCAGCCCCATGCCCTTTTGCACAAAAATAATATTAATAACAGTATCTAATACCATTGCATGTAGCTTCACCGAACAAATCTAATACTACATAGTTTAATTTATAAGAATCGTGCGCGTTGTATTTGCAGCGCTGCAGCGCGGCGCGGGCGCAGGTGCGCGCACGAGCGATGATCGATACAGCGCCGCTATCGCTTTCGGCGGGAGCGCCCGCGCCGACGACCGACAATTAATTTAGAAGCACCATTTGTTCGATGATAACACAGGTAATGCTGTGTGTTGTTTGTTGGATAAAGATGGGTTCATAATGGAGTCTGCTTAGATGTTGTTCATTAAATTTAAATCAAAGTTGAATCATGAATGAATCCATTTCGGTCTTGTTATTACGTGCCTAGCTATAAGAACCTAATTCTTGGTGGCTTAATATAGAAAACGGATTTGCTCTTTACACTGGTGTCAAAAATCAAAATCAAAATATTTTATTTCACATAAATCTACATGGGCACTTATGAAACGTCTGAATCTAGGTGCACGGTTACAATTGGTCGTTTCCTATGGAGAAGAGCCAGCAAGAAACTCCAGTACTCTTTTAAAAATAATTGGCTTGTACAATGTTTTCAAATTACAGTGTTAATAGGTTTGGGAGGACAATGGAGGCCTATCAACTAGTAGCAGGTACCTACTTCGTCTACAAGGCCTACTAAGGGTGCGAAGAGAAAATCCATTTTACGACCCTGTCATAGCAGCCTGGTGGAGCCAATTGATTTCTAATCATAACAATTGTGTCAAAGCACCCAAATTAAGCCTTTTTCGGTTTGTATGTAAATGTAGTTTTGAAAACGGCTGATGGTTATCTCGTTATGTTTGGTAGCAGAAAGGTTCCGGCCCATATAGGCTGGAATAGAGGACTTTGAACCCCAGTTCGGCATGAATTAATTGTGATTAGATTATTAATTTAGTAGGTAAATCAAAAGCCAACCAGCCTTTTCCCCAACATCCCCAAATTATCAGTTCAGCTTAGCTTTAAGAACTAATCAAAAGGAATGTTGCAACGAACAGTCCAATACCAACGTTTCTCAACCAAACCCTCCAGCCTGAACAGAACCTAACCAAAAATTCAGTTTGTTCTGTTGCCATTGCATCCTTCCGTGTGATCACCTAATTAAATGGCCGCAGCTGGCCGGCTAATGGAAAATCGCGGCAAATAAATCTCTGATCGCGTTCAGTTCCACCCACAGCTGAGATACAAGACGCGCGTGCTGTTCGACGCGCAGTCATTAACTGAGATAGCTCAAATTCATTGTTTCACCTCATGCTGGAATTGCTTGTCTGATCTCTGATTGTTTGTGTATCCTGTTGGTTTTGCGGTGTGGTGATTCAGCGGTTGGTATGTTGGCTGTAGGTAATGGATACCGTTAGGTATCATGAAAAGAGGATATTATATCTGGCCGTGGGCATCTGAAAGGTGCAAGCATCCACCACTATACATAGGGTAGTTAAGATAGCGCAAAGCGTAGCTATTACGGGAACTAAAAACTGTCGCTGATGAAGCCAACAATTAGAGGTAGTAATGTACCTACCTATGATTTTATTAAATAGAAAATATGTTTTAAATCGAGACCAAAAACAGGTTGAGGCAGCTGCGTGACGTACGTGGTGTACAGATGCAAGACCCTACATAACATACCTACATAATCAACCCATAATGTTCCCACTGCTGGGACACAGCCCTCCTCTCTTGGAGAGAGGGTGGACTATAATCCACCACGCGGACCCAATGCGGGTTGGTAGATATCACATGTCTTCGAATTTTGGATTCTAGGAAATCCTTCTTCCTGATGTTTCATGTGATGTTTTCCTCAACCGTTTTGAGAGCAGTGATTCATCATCGAGTGAGCAAATGAAGGAAAACTGAATTTTATTTTCCTACCACTAGGGAACTAAAATTAAGTTTTCCTTAATTGACTTTTTACTTTGTCTAGCCTTTGATTGTTCTAGAAAGGTGCTTCACAGTACATAACATATTTTTGAACACAACACTCATAAATCAATCTAATTTATTTCACCGTAAAGCCGTGTTTACTCGACGAGCAAAACAGAAAAAAAAATACAACTATCTAAAAAATTCGATTGGGGTCCGTGGTGCCAATTAGCACTGCCGATGAAATGTGTGATGGTGTGATGAACAATGAGCATCTGCGACACTCTCGCGCAGATCGTCGATAATGGCGGCGCGGCGTAACTTAGCGCGCTCTACACTGCGCAGGCGCACACACGGAATTTCACCTTTCATTATCGCCTGCGTATTCGACCACACGCCACTCAATTTGCACCCCCAATACAAAAAAAAATATCCATAGAATTTTCAATTCGGACTCATTCATCGAAAGTGTTAAATTCTGACTAAGAAATTCTCACGCGATAGCATAAAGTCTTATAAGTTGAATAGGATTATAAATCTTCGGATTTCGTAATAATTGGATTAAAACAACACCTGAGATGCGATGAGATCATCCGCGTTTTGATCTCCTGCTAATTGACGGTTTTGTAAGTCTTTAGCTTTACCTAAAACACTAATGACATAATAGTCATGTTCTACAAAAATATCAGGATTGTGAAAGCCCGGTGTGAGAACTGTGACATAGAAACGGTAACCGGTTGACTTCCATGATATAATAATCTAAATACCTTTCATTAGCAAGTTGTGCCGATAAAATTATAAATTGTAATGTGGAAGGCAAGTTTGGTCGGGCACTGGGCTAATAGGCGTTCTTATCGTGATTTTATGAGATTTGAAGATTTCATCAGTATCATTTCTTGTGGCCTTGTGCCATACACTGTTGATTATAAGCCTTTTGACATGCTTTCCTCTTCTATCCATTCAGCCAATACCATTCAGGTCAAAGGGCAGAACGTCTGCCAGGAGAGAAGGTTATTCTAAAGAGACACCGTGGCCCCTGGCACACAGGCAAGTGAGGGGCACACGGGTGGGTTTTAGTCAGTAAAAGTCTGACACGCCCTCCCGCTCCACCCAGAGCGGGAGAAGTTATTTGATGATTTCCCACCCTTAAAAAAAATAAAAGAAGGTCAGACTTTTATAGGGCATCCATTTATCTGGCTGACGTTTTACTAATACACCTACTACAGATATGGCTTTTCTTCCTTACCAAAGTCTTGTCAAATGCCCGGCTCATCTCCTTTTCAGAACTTATTTAGCTCTTGGATGGCTGCTGGCTCTTGGCTATTGACGATGTAAGGGTCTATTAGGTAATAGTCCCGATGCAAATGGAAAGTTGTAAAAAGTTTACGCGTATTGTATTGTAACATTGTCAGGTCGCTGTTATTGGCAAACGTATTCGTGTTCAGAATTAACCAATGCATTGTATTGTAATACTTGTAATGGTTCTTACGTTCTACCATTATTTAGTAAGTGTACTCCCAAACGAAACTTATCTACGCTACTGATTATTATCATTGCAATTAAAGAATGAAGCAAAGACAAAAGCCGTTAGTAAATCCGTGCCCTGAGAACATGATTGGAGTAGACTGTCTAGTCCACAGCATCTTGTGGTAGAAGAAACACCATCTCCATTTGATAGGGTGCAGTGTTGATAGGATTTAATTGATCAACGGCAATCATCGTGAACTAATTCTAAGCTTTTTTGCAGCGAATGGATTGATGTTAAACCAAATTTTTCCAAATTTCAAAAAAAGGAGGAGGTTCTCAATTCAATTGTATTTTTTTTTAATGTTTGTTGGCTCAAAACTTTCGACTGGGTAAACCGATTTTGATGATTATTTTTTATTTGAAACCTGCATGTTGCTTCCCATGTGGTCCCATTTAAATTTCATATAGATCTGATGATGCGTTTCGGAGACAGACAACGGAACTCTTCAAAAAATTACAGCAAATCAACCGCGATTGCTGTTATCGCATAAATATGCATTGTTTTTACCCCAAGGATGATGACATTTCGAATTGGTGTGGGGTAGGAACTATAACTAAAAAGTGAAAAATAAAAATAAAAGTCCAAAAAAAAACAACCGACTTCCAAAACAAACACTACAAAGTCAAAAATAACTTTAATTTCAGAAGTCGGTGACTGGTGACATGAAAATTAAATAAAATACATGTCCAAAGTCACCGACTTCCGAAATTAAAGTTATTTTTGACTTTGTAGTGTTTTTTTGGAAGTCGGTTGTTTTTTTTTTGGAAAAGTTTTTAACCTGAATAATTTTTCAAGGAAATGATTTTGTTAGAATCGCAAAACTTAGAATCGAGGATAGATGTAGTAACGAGGACTATACTATATAAATGACCTATCCTAGCTCCTGGTGCATCAAATCCGCCGTAGATACCAGGAGTGTATCACCGGCCGTGCACACATACCAGCCCTGACGCGCTGCATTCCTCGCATTCCCAACTCCTTTAACTATATAATTCGGCCGTTTACGCGCGCCTGATAATCTGGCCCTTTGTTCCGAGCCCTTCATAAACATAATAGTGTAGGCAAGCCGAGTTATGGATGTAGGGGAAAAATTCTACTGTTCTAACTTGCAGGAATTTCAACATTTTGTTAGAGATACCGCGGTTATTTAGCGGGTAGTTATGCTGGACGGTTTGTAAGAAAATTGGCTCATGTGTTCTGCTTGTTGACTTAGGAAATTGTGAATTGTAAAACCTACGTTATTGTAGCTTTTTTGCGGTGTTTATGCTAATCTGAGCATTTAGGAACTAAATTGATTAGATTATCGCTTATTATCAGAGATCGGATATTCGGATGCATATTCACCTAAAGTTGAGATGTTGGCTAACATGGAATGCGCTTTTGTATCGAAAAAGTCTTAATTTAGGTAAGTAATTTGTTTATTTTTTATTTTAACTAATACAAACTACCCCTCCTCCAGTACATGCACATATTTGTATCGGGTTAAACATTATTTTTAAATTAATACACATCTGAATAGTTATGCAATCCAAGAATCCCGGGGTGTTTAATAAATATTACAAATAAATTATAAAGCCGCTTCCATACTTTCATAGCTAAAAATTGGCTTTAGGTAAATATGCAGTCGAATATCCCATCTTTGCTTATTAATCATGGAAGATATTAACATTACATACACATAACATAACATCACGCCTTGTTTCCCCGAAGGGTTGGGCAGAGGTGTAGGTACCTACCTGGAGTACACCCACATTTCGCCAGATATGTTTACCTAAGTCCCATGTAATAGAGGGCGAGCGTATTGCCATCGACCGGGCACAAACCCAGACTCCGGGTTGCTATTGAAAAATTACAGACAGAAAAAACTCAATAACACTTTACCCGACCTGGGAATCGAACCCAAGACCTCATGCTCAGCAGTAGCGCTTGCGACCACAACACTAACGAGGCAGATATATTAAAAGTAAGAGAGGAAATGTAAAAAACACTTTTTCCAAAAAAAAACAACCGACGAGTTTCTATTTTCCACTTTTTGTTATAGTACCTTCCCCACAGCAATTCGAAATTTCATCATCCTTGAGGTCAAAACAATGCATATTTATGCAATAGCAGCAATCGCGGTTGATTTGCTGTCATTTTTTGAAGAGTTCCGTTGTCTGTCTCCGAAGCGTATCTCCAGATCTATATGAAATTTAAATGAGACTATTTCGGAATGAACCCCTTTCGAAAAAAAAAGAATTTTGCAAATCCGTCTATAAAAGACGGCGTTATGCCCGAACATACATAAAAAAAAAAAAAAAAAAAATATGTTGAATTGATAACCTCCTTCTTTTTGAAGTCGGTTCAAAATAAATAAGTGGGCTTCTTGCGTGCAGTGCTCAGCACTTGTACCATTTATATGTTAATCACAAACGTCATAATATAATGCATGTTAGACTTAGAATCCAGTAATTAATTACGTTACGATTGATTAGCAGTGACGAGTAACATAACGTGTAAACAAACAAACATACCTACCTACATATTACGTATGTATGTGTAACAAATGATGTAAGGGTGCACTTTAATGTATCTACGTGTGTATGTAATGTAGTGTAACGTTTCAAAGAAATGCATCGCGCAACTTACGAGTTATTGGTAATATTGTAATGTTATGTGCCCCTTTTGCTTCTATTTCATGTAGAACTAATATAATAGAAATAATCGGATCGCGGAAGTCGCATAAGATCCCGTGATTCCCGGTGCAAGTTTGGGAAGGGAACACCGGGGTGGTTTTTAATCAGTAAGAGTCTGACCGACCTCTCTGCCTGCCCCAGGGCGGAGGACATCCATGAAGATTTTCTATCCCTGAACAAAAAAAAAGGTAGCTTGATCTAAAAATTATTTACGAAGTTTTGAATTTAAGTTGACGTGAAGCTTGTGTCTGCTTATTTACAGTAGATATTGCAAAAAGTATGTACCATCGTAATATTTGTGTTCAAAAATAACTAAATTGTTGCATGTGTTTTGGTACAGTCGTTTAGCAACATTTCTGTTAGTTAATTTATCAAAACTAAAATAACTGCAATTACAAGCGCAATGAACAGATTTTTACACAATGTAGTTACACTTGTAATATGGTAATAAAAGTGTAGTTTGGGTGTTAAAGATAAATGTAGCAGATAATATTAAGTACTTACCTAATTAATTTAATAAATCATTGTAAGGTACTGATCTCCAGTATCATGTTTAAAATCTGCTTAAATTGCAGATACACCAGCTTTTTAAAAGTAGTAATTCAATTGGATTGATTCTTCACAGACTTACCTGTCTAAAAACTATCCTTATTATAATGAAAGAAATGGGTTTAACTGTAAGGAGAGTTTTCTAATGCACGCTGGTTATCGAAAACTCATAAGAAATCAAGCTAACATTAAACACAATTTCGCCAAGTCCAATGGAAACCGCCATCATTCCCTTGCATGCATAACATGCATAATCAGCCTATAATGTTCCCACTGCTGGGACAAAGGCCTACTCTATGTGAGACGAAGTTGGTCTGGTGGTTGTCACATGCCTTCGAATTTTTGGTTCTAGGACATGCCGATTTTCTCACAATGTTTTGGGAGCAGTGGTGATGAAATTAAATACACAAAGTAATGTGCCTGCCTAGGTTCCATCCCACGACCTACAACTCGTAGGTCGGGCCGACACCGCTGGGCCACCACGGCTCACAAAACATGAATGAGGTCCTTCGAAATCAAAACCTGAGACACTTGTGTGCACTCAAAGCAAGCAGGAAACGATTGATCACGAAATTGTGGATATCCAATGTCCAATAAGTTGTCACCAACAACCAGCTCAATGAAGGATGTTTTATTTTTATTGGCGACGATCTGGTGGTATGGAGCGGTGCTTATGGCTCCGTATTTAGACACAGCCCGACAGATCGGCTATCGGCGACGTGGGTGTCTACTGTCACACTTCAGGGCTGACCACATTGAGGAAGGATGTGGAACGAGTTTTAAAAGTGCTGAGTAATGTTTAAGAACCAATTACTTTAACTAAAGTAGTTCCAAGGATTTTGTAGAAGCTAATTCGATAAGCCCTGAGGGTCCTAAATTTATTTGAGCAGTACATATCTCTGTGGGAGAATTCATGTGGGAATCAGACTTTCAAGAATAATACCTTTACTTACCTATTATAATTTTATTGATTTAAAATGTTCTTGGTGGTAAACGACTGTTTTGATAGATAAAGATAATTACAATTACGTTCAAACCCAGACCTGAGGGGTCTATCTAGACAATTGGCACACCACTATCAAAGCCTATTTCTACAGCACATTTCAACGGGATTGACATATCCACAGACGTTATCGCTGATATAATCCTTTTCTAGGCACTGTAGTAGGCTCAAATAAGCTGTTTCTTTTGGTTGTTTTTTTTTTGTGTGGGAAATCATGAAATAGCTCTTTCCGCTCTGGGTGGAGCAGGAGGGCGTGTCAGACTTTTACTGACTAAAACCCACCCGTGTTCCCTCAGTTGCCTGTGTGCCAGGGGCCGCGGTATCTCTTTCGAACAACCCGCACCCCTAGCAGGCATCGGCCCTTGCGGATCCACCAGTTGTTGCTGACATCTCTTTGAGGCACGCGTGGAACACAACGCGCCGTCGACCCGGGCTTGGTCCTTACCGGACAGTGACCTACCCATACTCGCCGTCCGCAAGCCCGCAAGCTGGTTCGGTAAGAGTTTCCTTTTGGTCATCATAAACGTCGCTGGAAATTCGACCAACCATTTTTTTTTTATCCACGTCAATTAAGCACCTAGCAACCCTAGGATATCGTGCGGAAACGGCTTGTGGTGACGCAATCGACTCTTGCGCCGATGTTATAACAACGATCACTTTTGTATCATGCCAATTAACACTGAAGCCAAATGGATTGTGAGACAAAATGATATTGCGAGAGATGGTTTTAGGACTTAACGTTGTTCTGAGATCGATGGAAATTGGGTTTGTGGTGAAGTATAGAAAACTTCAAGGACCAGACGCTGCGAGGTAGAATGACCACGGTGGTCTACGATTTAGAATATTTTATCTCTGTTTTCATTTAATTTAAATTCATTCAAAATCCGATTGCATTTTTTATTGCATTTCACATGACATGTGTTTAACAAAATCTATCGTTATTATTAATAATACACATGGAACCCTGTCGGCCACAACAATATGAATAGTAGCATAATTTGAAATCATTAACCCCTAAAAACCAGGTGTGTGGGGCATTTTTTCTCTGTTTTTACATACAAAGAAGTTACCGTGTGCAAGGTTGCATAGAAAAGTGTGCAAGAAAATGGCAGCTAGAACTGTTAGAAACGGTATAGCAGTTCGATTACCATGATATGATGCTCATATAATTATAATCCCAAAAACATAAATTTCTGAACATAACATATACTTTTGTCAATCCTATTAGTGTTGTGCTTGAATAGAAACTCATGATTAGTCACGATATGACCTTGGCACAGTCTTATCAGAAATTATTTTTTTTCCTGGACATTAACATTCAAGTAAGTTTAGGCTTATATAGGATTATTGAGGCGAGCCTGTAGTTTATTATCTTTTGAAGTAAAGGGCCCTTCATTAAACACACTTATCATGAGATTTAACTTATTTATTACATTCATAATTGGTGGGAATTATTTAAATCTAAAATGTGATGTGAGAAGTTCTAATCGGATTACAATTATATACAGAAAGTTTAACATACTTTACAGCTTGAAAGTGCTCTTGAAAACACTCTATAAAATCGGTAGCATGGCTTTACCTTAACTTTAAGACGATTTGAAGTCTTTACATTAATTGAACCCTTGCATATGAAAATCGCACGAGGATTGAATGTGTGAACCGCAATGTAAGGGAAAACGGGCTAAAGAAGACAAAATAAGATACACACCTAACTTAAAATTCTATCAGAATCCATGTTTAGGACCCGTTACTTCAAAAATGCCGTTTTTCGAGTTGTGTATCTTTATAAGTAAAGTTGCAGTATGTAAAACGAACATTTTCGTCTGACTCAGGCACTGAACTGCGTCCCACGCGTCTTACTACCCTAAATATCATTATCAGGCCGTATTTATGAAGTCAGTAATGCCACATAGTTGCTTATCTCTCCGTAATACGATGCAAATGTTATTTACATATTGATAACACAGCTTTTGTAGATAATCTTATACGTAAACCTTAGAGTATCGGTTAGGTAAGTTTTAGTTGGTTTTTTCCTAAATGTATGGGAGGATGTTTTTATTGTTCTTATGTATAGTGCTGAAGATGCCGCTGTGGTCGGCCCAGAAAGCGGACGTGCGTACCGCGAGGGCTGGTTCGAGATGGCTTAGGAAAAGATTTCCGGGGGAGACTTGGGGTAGGTCTTTGGCCAGCAGTGGGACAGTAAGTACAAACAAAAAATGTATAGGACAAACAAAAAATGTACAGTGTGATTGGGTTTAAGATTCGAGAAGTCGAAATAAATATAGATAGTAGTCGTTAATAGTACACTTCGAAATAACTGGCAACTAATATGTTTGAAATCTATACATATATCAGCTTTGTAATGTCTAAAGCTAAACATTACAAAGCTGATATATGTACAGATTTCAAACATATTAATTCATTCGCAAAAAAGTCTTTTTTTGCGAATGTTGGCTGTCTTGCAGATTTTTGTTCGAAATTACCTAGTTCCAATTATTTTTTTAATTTTGTGGTTAATTTACTGTGAAGTAAACGCCATTTTTTTCAGTTTTTTTTCTTTCGTAAGGATACAGTTTACATTAAAATGCTGATACAATTATTGCACAACTAACTGTTTACACTAAATATTAAACCTTTGCATCACTGTCAACTGGTACCTGTACCCAAGAGGCTAGATTGCCACGATGGCAATTATTTGTGGTTTTCAACTTTTATGGCTTTGAAATATATTATTATACGACATACGAAAACCTATACAGAAGTAGGTACATCGAAAACTATTCAATTAATATGTCGGATTGTAGGTAGGTACTGAAAGCGGTTACCGGAGAAAACGTGACTGACTGACGAGGTTTTCTGAAACTACGGAAAGATAAATCAAAGAAATACTCAATTTCCGACGTGACTGCAGTCGCGGTACGTCTTTTAATGAAACGTTTATTAGCTGAAATAAATCAATGTTCGAGGATGTGTTTTTGTATGTATTGTAAACGGTACCGTCCTTTAGATAACAGTCAAAAGAATCTTCTTATTTTCATGACGGCTAGCAATGGTAGAAAAAATATTTTAAATTGCTTTACAAGTTTTGGTAAGTCATGTTTAATGACATTTACTTTAAAGTATGTGTCCTACTCTGTGTTTTAGATATTCATATTACTTAGCCGGGTTCAATTCACACACATACCAAGTGTGTTTATGTACATAAATATTTTATATGGCCTACAGATAAGTAGTTGTTCCGGGTCTTGGCACCCACGTTACAACAGAAAATCTAGTTTGGAACAACGTTTACCACACATTCTACAGGTAATGCTGATAAAAGTTTGTTTAACAATTTTCCCATACAAGAATTAAACTTTATCTTAAGATTGGTTAAAACTATTTATATTGGTAATTATGTATGTTACAGTAAATAAAAACGTGTGCGGTCAGGGGACCCCCGGCAGAAACGAAGTCCTTTACACGATACTCGTTCGCACACACACACTCGTATAAAGAGACACAGAGGGAGACAGTGGCATGGATGGCATAATGCTTTTTCCTTACGTGTAGATTTCTACCAGTCAACTCCTACTGCAAGCTACCATAAGGAACGCCGTGTCAAAAAGGACAACCTTTTTTACCCCTATTTTAAATTCCCAAATAACTTTAAGAAAATCTATATAAATGAACAAATACTTTACCATCTTTCTGGATTTGTTTTCATTTTCCAGTCTCCTGTAGATCTTATCTAGTCAAATATTTTCACCCTGATGACTCAGTAGTTCATTAGACACTTTCAGTTGACCAACGAGACATCTCCCATAAATCTACTCCAAAATCTACTCTCACCTAGTCACTATCCCACATGAGTCTGCATCAGATAAAACCTCGTTTGCAAAAATTTCTCTAACATTCCTTGGACACATCCTGATGACTTCACGAGTTTCTCCTGAAGAGCCGGTTTCTTTGACCTTGATGAGAGATCAGTATGCACGTGTGAGGACCTGGAGACGTTTCCCCTTGCTTTGTATGCTGCGCTACGCTCAAGGCCAGCGGCGACGTGACCTGGGTAATGATGAGCGGTTTCTGTCTGAGTTCAATGAAGGTGCTATTTTGGTAATATGTGGGTGCTGAGTAATGTTGTTTTGAATCCGTGTAGTTTGGTACTCTAGTCTATGTACTTTATTTATACGAAGGTTCATGTTGGGGGAATTAGTAATTTTTTTTCATAGGTAGTGGCAGTTTGAACGGTCCCGATCCGATTGTTTATGCTATCACCAGAAATTTATAGATTACTCTTAAATGTAGCTTTATCATGATTATAAATTCCCAATTAACTCATTTCAGGTGGCAGCCAGGATTTCAGGAAAGCAGTAGAGGAATACAACAGTATAGACTTATATCAATTGAGCTGATTAGATGGACGTTGCTGCCATTCTACTCAATCATAAGCACATGAACCAAGACCACACAGCATCTTCTAGATCCGGAACCTAGCTGACGTAGCCACTATTAATTCCTTTACCTTTTTCTATTACCACACAAAATAACAGATATTTATACAAATGATCTCAAACGAGATACAGCAAGAATGCAAAGGCGTAGCTGACCTTTTAAAAGTGCCGAGAATGTACCTAAGTACTGGATCAATTACCTACTGACTGCAGAACAGCTCGGCGCGGCGTAAGAAGAAGTAGGGAACTCCATATAATTACGGTAATTGTTGGTAGGTAGGCAGAGGTACCGGTCAACTGATTGTTTGTCTATCAATACTGTGATTTACTTACAGTTATGGAAATTGACGTAGCTTGCATTCTTTTAGCGGAATTTTAACCGCAGTGTCGGTCCAGTTGATCGAGGGCTTGAGGGAACGGATCGTTTTATACTTGTCATTATCAGTCAGATTTACCAGGCAAGTTTATTACACGCTTTATATTAGCTTCACTTGTATGTTTGTTTGTATGTTTGTAACCGACTCCTTAGGGTGCGATTTCGACCCACTTTAAATGGTCAGATTTCATTTAAACTTTGTAAACTTATCGAGGACCGATGACAATTCAATAAAAAAATTAAAAAATAGAAAAAAAATATGTTTGGTTTTTAAAGCGCGTTTTTTAGTTTTTTAAACTATTATTTTTGTTATCAAACTATTTAGAACATGTAGGTATCTATTCACCAAACTTTATATTCAAGCATTGTGCTAGTATTACTAGAAGCTGAATCTTTGCTAGCTCCTAATTTGGTAGACCCCAAAATCGAATATTACATAACATCACGCCTTGTTTGCTCGAAGGGTTGGACAGAAATGTACCTATAGCCTATAGGACACCCACATTTCACCAGTTATGTATGTAATAGGGGGCGAGCCTATTGCCAGAAACCGTACACAAATCCAGACTCCGAGTTGTTACTGAAGAATTCCAGAATCGTATATAATTTCGTAAAAAAACTTCTCGATGGAAGGCTCACGTTCAGCCAATATCTCATCTAATGGTAAGTGATTTTCCTGTCGACGCTTCCGGAGAAGTTGCCTATTTACTTGAGACTTGAAGGCACTAAGGTTATAGCTATAGTATAGGCAAACAAACCAGCTTCTTTTCATGTTCTGAAACGTCATTTTAATCTAAATCAGTTTCAGATAAGTGCCTACTGTTTGATTGAGGTTAGGCCTAAGTCTACATTCAACATTGATCGATTGGCACCTACAACGTAGACTGATCTCCAAGAGCCTGTAACAAAGAGTCCGTTGGATCTGGACTTATCATCTCATCTATCGCCTTCCAAAGATCGGGATCTTAGTATCGACCATAACCTAGGGCTCCCTTGACGTGGTCGTGCCGGCCACTTTCCCTCCGATCGACAGCTCTCAGATAACATCGACCATCTTCATTGATAACTGGCTGCGACATAGAGTGCGGAGCGCAGATGTATATGTAGGCAGAATATGAGAGGAGAGATTTGGAGATGATAAATCTGGAAAATACCCATTTGGATAATTGAGCAGAATTGACATAGGTCCTGTGAGTAGTAGCTTCCTTCACTTCATCTGTAGTCGCAGCTGCTATTGCAAAGATAAATCATTCAACTCCAACTTTATTTCATTCGCAAACATAGAAAACGAAATCGAAACCTAGAAGATCACTGACTTCAGTGCGGTCATATGGGTCATCAACCCAGTCGAGATGTCTGTGACCCAAAATGCAATCAGCAATTTTTCAGGCATAGCTTTGCCTTGTCAAATTAATATTATACTTTACCGAGACGTCTATGCAATTTATTAAATTCCCGTTAATTAATCTTGCGAAATGTCATTACTTTTTTGTCACACAGTACGAAAAGAAATTAAAATGTTCAGTATAACATCCGGGATCCATAAGATTTTTTTGTAAGTCCGTTCTACGGTAGTACGTTTTAATCTTTGCGCATCAAACCGCGACCGCTTTCCACGCTGCGGGCGCGCCGGCCGACATAACGGCGCGACTGCCGACGACGCGCGCACGTACCCGACCGAACGCACGCCGCGAGTGAAACACGCGTGTGAACATATACTTACGACAAAGTGACTGTGCGTGTGAATGCTCAACATATTCATGTCTTTGAGGTTCTGTTCCCCAGTGTTTGTCTAGAGTGCTCACCAGCCATCACCCACAGGTAAGTGTCCACAATTTCGCGTGCTATTTGCAATGATTCGCTCTCTTTGATGCTGCAGGAATTGTTCTGCGGAATGTTATTAAGTATTATTGACTTTCTAATTGTGTTTAAATATGTTGATTTATACATTTTGTGAATTATTCACATCGCATTAACATAGCCTCGTTTTGTTGTGTTTTCTATTTTGTGTGATGCTCGTGAGGCCTACTTGATTAAGTGTTTACAGTAGCTTAAGCAACTTAATTACTTTCGTCTTGTAAGACAACTATATTACCTACAATATATTCGGTATCAGTTTTATAATATTCTGTAGTTTGTTGATCAATACGCATGAAGTTTGCGCATTAATTATTCGGCATCTGCCCGCATTTGGCACCGCAAGGTCGACTTTTAATGGGTAAAAGTTGTTTTATACTGAAATTAATTTTATAACATATTTGGCAATCCATTTATCATTTCAGAAGACATCATATTGTGATCTTGGTAATATTTAATAATTACTGACTTAACCCATAAAAAAGCTACTTTTGGGTGATTTCTTCGAGTAGGTGAGTCTATCTACCCTCAGAAATAATTAACAAAAACCATTGATGAAAAGGAAGAAACACTTTGTTTTAAAATTCTTTGAGTAAGAATCAATCTCTTTGTTATTCCTGGGTGATGGCAAACATATCACCCTATCTTCTCTACACAATATAGCCAATAAACATCAGATCCTCCCCCACAATCAATTTACAAGTATGGAGGGCCATAGATTGTCGCTCAATAGACTTAGGCAAGTCTTAGATCTCCTTAGTCAAGCCTCTAATATCACCTCATTCAATATTGTATTGTAACATGTGTGGGTGTGGAAATCTGTCAAACGCCAATATTGGTTGTGCGCAGGCGCAGTAGAGATCGACGCGCGCACCTGTGCACATACGGAATGTAGGCTAATGTCTCATGCGACGCCTAATTTATATACTTCAAACTTATTCTGTGTTTTATTGCCAGAAGTGACGTTTCAATGAGTTTCCGATTGAAAGATGCTCATGGTGTAAAGTTATCCAAAGCAGCGTTGAAATCTCAACCAAAACTTGTAGTGTTTGAAAACAGTTAGAATTTCATCTTTATCGCATAGGTTTTCCAGTTCATGCTCTTGTGAAAAGGCGTCCAAATCAACAGAACTTTGATCCAACTCAAATAAAACATGGAAACATGCTAGAAAATCGTTTTCCAAAAATGTATTACTAAAATATCCTTCCCCGACTACACAGCTATAACAACACGAATATAATTATGTACTTTACGAGCGTATTACTGTTAATTACATTCAATATTAAAATTACCGAAAACATATGAACGTTAACCTTGATACGTGAATAAAAGATTAAACGTTGAAATTAAGTTATAATAAAGACTTAACTGGCATGGAACCTTATGTAGGAATGTCTTTCACCTTCCGAAAGATGTCTTGACTTCCGCCAAAATGGGTGGAATTTCGCCTCAGACACACCAGTGGCCCTAGTGACACTATCAGTGATAATGATGATGGGGAATTCAAAAAAGCATTGGACTGATAAGCTAAAGAAAAGCTTGTGTCAAACCTGTAGAGAGTTGTTGTACAAATACGAAAAACTTTGAAACCGATTTCCATTTGTCTAGGTCCTAAGATTTCGTCGTCAGTACGGTAAAAGCCCTTCAGGATTTAATGCACCAGTGCCTGAAAGAACAGCCCAGAACATACATAGAACATCCTATATTAAGGGCTTCTTATGTTATAATATGTTGTCCATTAAAGAAACTAGTCAGTAGAAACCAAAATGTAGTTTCTAAACTAAGTCATTGTGCATTTTCAACCCAGTCTATCAGTAACTAACCATTTAGTCTATTTCCGCAAGAGTCACAAACACAATGGGAAAGGAAAAAGTTTGTCGTGGTATCTCCACATACGACATATATGTCATAGGAAATACATAAACAATGACAACAATTACCGCAGTTAATAATAAATTGCAGATATAATAGGAACTTTTAGGACTTCCGACCTGATGGCATTGAAGTCATGGAAAGAAATTCCGAACCTGCAGTCTTTTGGAGGTATATATGCTACCTACTGCTGTTATGGTAAAAAATATTAGGTCGTAATTATTCGCGTTGTCTGTAGCTTATTATTCCAATGTTGCTGGATATATGCACCTTCAAACACAGAACTTAAAATCACCTTCGAGGATCTTTCATTGTCATGGCCGGAAACATACATTTTTATTACACTTCGATTTCCCATTCATCGAGTCTATTTTTTTTTGCAATGTTTGTGCTCAACTTTTTGTAAGAAATCTGCATATAAGAGGAAGTCTGAAAGTAGCACCGATAACTGAAAAGTTGTGTTGAAATCGGATGTCATGGTATGGGCTGTGATACGGAGGAATGAGGAAAATGTCCTGAGGAAAATTTTGAGTATGGATGTCTATAGCTAGAAAAGTAGGCGGAGACCAAAGAACCGATGGATGGACTGTGTGAATGATGATACGGTAAGAAAGGGGCTGACTCCCGAGATGAAGTATGGAAGAAAAGAGACATGTTGCGCCGACCCCAAATAAATTGGGATAAGGCCAAGAAGGAGAATGATTGTATTTAGGCTTAATCCCATTACCACGGTGAGGTTCACCGGGATATTACCAAAGTAGTTCAAAAAGAAGCAGGCTTGTATCGCTTTCCACGCTCCATAAGAGCTGAAACATTCGCAATTACATACAATTAGTACATAAAGGTGGTATGTTCGCTTGATTCCTTTCTCGGCGGTAATACTGGCTAAGATATCTTAATTAGAGAAAGTTAAGTAAATTGATCTGGGATTATCTCGTTGGTACTTAGGTCGGATGCTGTGCGAAGACTATCGAGGAGTAAAATTATTTTATCGCCTTTGAAGATGGTGGTAACTGCTTCATTACGGTAGGATTATCTTGGTGAGGTTTTAAAAGGGTACTTAATTTAAATTCCTTACGGGATGATGAGTTTTAATTATTACATTATCTATATTGTCTTTTGTGGATTGTAATATAAATAAAACAGTTCTACGACCGGTGCTGTCTGTTACAATTTTCTGTTTTAATCTATGATACAGTTTTCTTAACAGTTTGAATGTTTTCGAGGAAGATTTTGACACTATTTCGGTAAACTTATTCTGTTGTTATGAAACCGTAACCAGATACAGCTGAATACCGTTATTTTACATGAAACGACTGCCTAACGATACAAGTTATTTATCAAAATTGTAACTTTTGAACAGAAATTAGAAAACAGCTCACCGTTTCCAAAATATCTTCCTAGGAACACCGTGATGGATCAATTTACGTGGAAACAAGTTTAAGCTTTAATTGTTGTAAGTCCCTAAACAATATTCAGGCAGTTATCCGCTGTGGTAATAGTTAGAGCAAATGTCCGGAAGTGTATGCCGTGTGGCCGTATGTGCTAAGTGGCCGGGCAGAGGGTAGACCTTACGGTTTCTTAGGCAAGTACTTACCAATGTGATGTATAACTACGTGGTTTATCTGGGAGATTGGCTTTTGTTTAACGAAACATAACCGATATTTTGATATTTCAGTCGGTCGGCTGCTTTCCCACAGTTTATGTGGATGACTTTATTTTGAACTAGCTATGCTTATTGGGTTTGCGCTTATTATCTCACGTGTCACTGGTACAAAAAATAGCCTATGTGACTCCTTATAACATCAGCTATCTATTGTCGAAAGTCCCGTAAAAATTGGTAGAGCCGTTTCAGAGATTAGCTAGAAAAAACAAACAGACAGACAAACACAAAAAAACATTTTTGTTTGTTCTGGTAGAGGTACCGTGTAGGTATATTTTCATATGCATTTAGTAAAAAAGCTGTTATTTTGACATTACAAACAGACACTTCAATTTATTTTTTTTGATTTGATAGATTCGATTTAGAAAACACTGAAAGTTTTCATTACGTGTATCTGTGTCTGTGCGACTTGGGAATTCATAGTACAGGGTGTTTCTTGTTATTACTATAGACTGGGGCTGATCTTCTTACTGTCTATTCTGTGTACTTATAATATTTTAATTTATGTATATTAATGCACGGATATTCATTTAAATATTATGATTACTATAGCCACATGGTTTCGTGTTCTTTCAAACGTTTCATCACGTTATGCATGTTTTGGCATATTTCGTGATTCACGTAAGTGGATCTGCTGGTTTTAACTAAATTACTACGAAATAAATCGAAGTTCTAACTAGACATCATTTTAAAATATTCGTGTTAACTTGCTGTAGGTATGATGTAACCCTTGATTTCTTGCATCCTATTTTGTTTTTGTCTAATCAAAATGTTTTCGTTTCTGACTAAGCGCATAACATTGGATTAATTACAAGCTATAAACATCTAGAACTATTCAAGTTTTTGCTAAAATCACTAAGTTTAACGCCAATACCAGTAGGTACTGCAACAGCAGTAGCCCGCGGATATCAAGAACCAGATATTTTGTCGCAATACTCAATATTTGTCGTAACGACCTACTGTGGTTCGAGTTGATTACCAGTTTTATACATTTACTTACACAACACATTATGCTCAAGAAAAAACGTTGTTACATACAGAGGTATGTAGCGCGCACTTCTATCAATTAAGTTACTAAACCTATCGCAAGTCAAACGTTTATCCTACTCTTGCATTAATTTAATTCTGTTTAAATTGCTTAGTTGTCTAATGGTCGCAAGCGCTACTGCTGAGCAGATAATGGGTTCGATTCTCGAGTCGGGTAAAGTGTTAAAGGTTTTTCCACCAGAAAGTACCTTTTCGACTTGAATACGGGGCTTTTGTCCACATTATATGTGTGCATTTTATGTTTCTTAATTTTTTTTTTTTTGTAATGTGCGTTTTGTTTGTGCAGAATAAACAGTTTTTCTTTCTTTTTCTTTCTTTCAAAGTTCTTAGTAGTAGCCCAAAATATGAGTGTGCGCCCTATTTATGGAAATAGGCTCGCCCCCTTAGAAACATGGAACTTAAACAAAACTGGCAAAATGTGGGTGAACTTTCTATAGGTACCTAATCCTTCGGGAAATACAGGTGTGATGTTATATCTTATTATTTGGTTAGACACACTAGGAGCTAATTAACTGATGCGTATGTGTCAAAAAGCTTGGAGATATTAAATCTGTCTATGATGTTATGTCCTATTGTCAAGTCATTCGGAAGTCTCAGCTGCGGTACAGCCTGAAATAACCAACACCAAGGGTCCCTTGGTCTGAATAAGTCAGTACTTATCGAGTTTTGTGGAGGTTCTTTAAAACACTTTAAATGCACTCAGCACTGCCCCGGCGTTATATGGCAAAATGCCCCATGGAGCATGAGACATTTACAGACTGATATGTCATGATGATAGTCGAAGCCTACGTTTCACATACTTCCGTTGTCTCACAATTGCATTATTTACCTCGATAGCTAGCCGACCATCGTCCAATCTCATAAATTGTCTGTTTTCAACATTCCGATGTTTCTAGTTTCCGCTGGAACACTTCCACATAATATAATTGTATGCTTCTTTCTTTTAAGAGCAACCAAGTTGATGACCCTATTATGGATTTTCTCATGAAACGAATGTTAGTTTATTACTAATACTGCTCTTTTTTCACAAATTTGCAAGATTTGTGAGTGTGACCAGATGTACAGCATAACATAATATACAGAATAAGCCTATAATGTTCCCACTGCCCGTTACCCACCACGCGGGCCCAGTGCTGGTTGGTAGATGTCACATGTCTTTGAATTTTTGGTTCTAGGACGCATATCCTAGAACCAAAACTTGAGAGAACCAGTTGTGAGAAAAACTGCATAGTTTTTCTCACAATGTTTTCCTTCACCGTAAGTGTTGGCCGTTAAACTCAAACTCAAATTCACAGCATTTATTTCAATTAAACCATTTACAGGCACTTTTGAATTGTCAAAAAGTCGATCAGTTGTAAAGTTGAAGCTAGTTGCCCATTCCAAAACGTAGATCTCTATGGAGAAGAACGGGCAAGAAACTCCAAGGACAATCACTACTCTGACCCATGTATGTATGTAAAAAAGTAAAAGGAGAATGGAAGGACCGAAACAGATGGCGTTCTATTGTTTCTTCTACCAATCATCATGAAAAAAGGCATAGGTGTATGTATGTCTGTAACATACTTATCTTGGCGGAAATTCTAAATAAAGTGAAATATGTAATGCAATTCAATATTATTTATTCATAATTTTCTTATCTCAATTACCTCCTAAATTGCTGTTACCGACCATAACAACTGCACGCTACTAAAAACAAGATATCTTGCTGCAATACTGACAATAATTGTCGCAACGATTCGGTATGAAAGTGTAGAAATTATTGGACTACGCAGGCCACGCTGTATGTTTGGAGTTCCTAGTTAGGCTGTGTTTACGACACGACAGATAAATTGCCTGTATTGATACATTGACTGTCTGCTTGCTAATGATTGACACACGACTAGTACAGTTAATCGTTTGATGTAGTTCGATTTTAGGTCAAGTCGGGATGGTTTTCTTGCTAAGGAAAGCGTTGAGCTCTACGCTTGCTCGCAAAGTTATAATGTTGGGACCAAGTTTCCTCAATAACTTTGTTACGCCTTTGGTCTTTCGGCACGTCCTGTGGCCTGTGGGGAACATTGTCGTAACATTGTCCACAGTTCACTGAAATAGTTTTCTCTGCATAAGTAATCTAGAATTTTTATCGCTCCTTGGTCCTCGATACTACCTAGTCGCCTGGAAGTTTTACTTTATTCTCTTTTAAAATCTTAGTCATTATAGTTAGTTTACGTAGTAAGTTACTTTATTTTATTGTTAAACCATCTATGTACCAATTACCCAAGCTTGCAAAGAAATATATGGTTCACAATTCTCACTTTCTCATTAAAATCCTGTAATTACTTTTCCAAGCATCGGACAATCATAATATGTAAGTCACCTAATAATAACAAAAAAAAAACATTTATAAGGGCTAAGTTGTCTGTTCTATACAGCCAACCATGGGAAATTTCGTAACCTGTCTTATCAAAGAATTCAATTACATCACGAACATTGGGAGTTGTTAAAACAAAAAAAAAACTGTAATACGTGTACAAACATAACAGCTCCCATATCCACACAAAATATGTAATATGTACACAACAATAGATTTTCGCGTGTTTCTTTGCGTTCGTTTCTCGGGAACAATGATATACATTGTGGTTGTGTTGGTAACAATATGACTTCTCATACACAGGTTGCACTCGTTTTTGTGAGGTTGTGAGAGGTCATTTTGTACCTTTGAGTGGAATATTGGTTCATATCTTGTAAATTACTTTGACACTTTGGCAGTTTGGAGTATTCACGTTCAGAAACTAATTTCATTTGCTTCTATCGAATATGTCTACTACTTAGACCAATAAAAGTATCAAGCCCCAATAGTTTACAACAAGGTCTGAGCATTTATTTTGTTTTAGGAAGGTATAAATCTATATTAACTTCGTGAATCGTGTGATTCTTATATATGTAAGTTTTAAAATTACTGGATTATCAATGAACAAATCACAACGTTTGTTAAAAGCATAGAAAACTTAAGAAACATAGTTTAGCTAAGATAGATTTACATCTGCTAATTCCCTAATTCGAGCAAGTTATTATACTTAAGGTTGTCAAGTTAATATAAAAGCGCAAATGCTCTCAATTGATGTCACGAATATTGTCAAGAACACTCCATAGATGATTAGCTATAATCTTCCTATGTGGTACAAGCACAATAGCGACAGTTTTACAACAAGAAGAAATCGTTTTAAAGCCATTAACTTTGAATTATAAATCTAATACTTTATTTCTCACGCTGATCAAGATCTTCTTTTAACTAAATAGACGAAGTTTTTTTTTTCAACTTTCCATCTCAAATTTCATCGTGTTATAATAATCGTTTCTTAAATATCTGGGTCAGATAAAAAGTTTTAGGTAATTCGGTTTTTTGGTACTGACCTAGGTAAAAAGTTTGTGTTGTGGTCTGGGCGCGTGTAACCTAGAACTTTTTGTACACATGTAACAATCTATATATTTGAATGCGCATGGCATGATTTTGCCCTATTTAAACCATGAACGTGATCAGCCCCATTTCTTCTGGTATTCTTGGGGGTTATGTACAGTCAAGGAATGAAAAAATTGTCCACCTTTTTGTCTTTTCAGAGCACATATTGCAAAAAATTTCAACGAAAATGACAGTTCAAAAAGATGACATGCGCCAGCTATGTAGAAGAGGATTTTTTTTTAATTTCTTAACTTTTTCGCTCTACTCAAATAAAAATAGTCATGAAAACAATAAAGAGTGTTATAATCAATCACGATTAATACTCTCAAGAAGTCATCGATATTTATAACTCTGTACACACACCTGTATCTGCCGCCTACCCTGTAACAAAACACATACAAAAACACCAGCATAGTTGAAACAGTTATTATTTAACCAGGTGTTCGTTGGTTGCATCACAGCCGCATACTGCATAGCGCTGACAGGCCGGGTATCGACAAAAACCGTACCGCGTTGAGTAACGTTAGTTCTCGGTACCAGTATGTAGTGCACGCGGTAATTACCGCTTGCTTTGTTGTTACGTGCTTTGGTGTACTTTAGTATCATAGAAGTAAATGGTAGATTGATAGAAGAACACATGGAGACCAAACAAGAGATGATGGATTTTAGGAATGATAATAGGAAGCTAGGTGGAAATGGGCAGAGCACATTGTCCGCAGAACAGATGGCCGATGGAGCCGAAACTCTGGAGTGGCGTCCGCGTACCGAAAGACGTAGAGTTAGTGAACCGATGACCTTGTGAAGGCCGCAGGAATCCAATGGATGCGGGAAGCACAGAACCTGTCGAAGTGGCGGAGATTGCGGGAGGCCTATGTCCAGCAGTGGCCAACTTTCGCCTGAAATGATGATGATGAACAGGAAGCTAAAGATGAGATCATAGAGCCAGGAAGAAAGTATACATTGATATGACAGACCATATTGAAGAAAAACACGTACTGAATTTACCACAAATGAAGTAGAGCAAGGTTCGATTGTACGAGTAGATGGTGTAAAAATTCGTCAATGACATTGAGGATGGTCATATAATATGGGGGGAGCCGAGAATGTTTTGTTCATGCCAAATTTCCGGTTTTCTTCGCGTAAATCCAACATGGAAATGGAACCGTAAAGTTCCAGAATTTGACGAGGTGATTTTCTCAGCTCTTCAAACAACAAAATTTTCCGTGTTATAATTTAATCAAAACAGATTATATTTCCGCACCTGCAGTAGTAAATGTTAAGGCTATGTTTAATAATTAGCCACGTATAAAGTATAGGAAATGCTTAGAGATATTATGCAGTAATTTTATGGAAACGCGGAATTATAATTACTCTGTTCATAATTAAATTCGTAATTGATAATTAAGGGCTGTTAATATTTTGCTAAGCGGCGTTTTACTTGACGCCACTAATCTATCCATTAGACCATATTTTGTTCAACTTTTTAAAAGATTTTCTTTGCTGATTGTTTTCTAATTACGGATCGTTGCTATTGCTATTATTATAAAACTACAGATGTTTTTAGTGCACTGAATTAATTGCAAATTCTTGATTTTTCTTAAAATTTAATACATAAAACGTATAAAATTTTCAGAAAAGTCTTTTTGCAGTTTGCTTATACACTGGTATGGTGTATAAACAAACCCAATGCATTAATTTAATAACAACAGGCTTGACAGGCGGCGCGGGCGCATGCTTGATGATCGCATGTACGAGTATGTAAGCAGAGCGTGCGAAGGGATGAACAGTAGAACATCTACGTGGGAACACAATATATTGGGTACCTAACTGCCGTAACTATTGGAGGAATGAAGAAAATGTCCAGAGGAAAGTTTTGAGTATGAATGTCGATGGCTAAAAGAGTGGCGGGAGACCAGAGAAACGATGGATGGACTGTGTGAATGATGATATGGTTAGCAAGGGGTGACTACGTAGATGACGACTAATAGAGAATGATGTATGGAATTAAATAACATGTTGCGCCGACCACTAAGAAATTGTGATGAAGACAGGAGAATGATGATGTACCTACCCTGTATTCACTTAAATTCTTGTGAATAAATTATTCTATTTCTGATTCGCGTTGTTGGTGTGCATAGCCTTACCGTGGGTCCGATGGCCATAAACTCAAAACTCAAACTGAAAACATTTATTTAAATGAAACCATTTACAGGCACTTTTGAATTGTCAAAAAGTCGGGAATGGAGAAGAACGCGAAAGAAACTCCAAGTACACTCTTTTAAATCAAGATATTACAAAATCCTTGGTAGGTACAGTATTCTTGTTGCTTCTATTTGTGAGAAAGATGTAAAGAAATGAAGAAACCATTCTAAATCTAAGATTAAAAACCAGCCCTGGAAGTTAAGAGTTGAAGTTGCCAAGCTCAGCCTACGACATAAAAGCTTTAATCGTATTCTTGAGTTTCCGTAGTTTCGTTGGTTACTATTAGCCAATTAATTTGTATCTAAGGAAGGTAGATCGTCCATCTTCGTTTAAGTGTGTAATTAAAATTAGGCATCATAATTGATTGCGGAAAGGAAGCGGCAGTGACAAGTAATGTTTTATTAAAACCTATAATTTAATTGATAAACTTTGTGTGAAGCTATCTCTGAGTTTTATGGACTCAGTTGATAAGCTTCCTTATTGCACCAGCTTACTAGCTTTTAACAGCGGTTATGAAGGTAGAAAGATTCGTTTATGTGCTACTAGCTTTTGCTACCGGCTTTGCCCGCGTGGAAGTCGGAAATTATCCCACGGGAACGTACTACCGGGATAAAAAGTAATTCTTTATGTTAATCCAGGCTATAAACTATATGTGTGCCAAGTTTCATCCAAATCCGTTCAGCTGTTTTGGCGTGATTGAGTAACAAACATCCGAACATACAAATTTTTAGATTTATATGATAGGATAGTAGAATTAGTAGGATTACAATCTAACTACATGATGTTCTAGCATTAAAATAGGTACCTACTTCGTTGTAAGGTGAATTATCTTGGTTTTAAATGCAAGTCTGTTTGTGATATCTAAATGACACAAAAGGCCCGATTTAACTTACAGATTTTCCTTCACTAAATGCCAAACGAGTTTTCATTTTATGAGAATTCTCAGTAATGCTACAAACAGTAGATTTGTGGGTACATTTAAATCTTGACGACTCTGAGATTTCCATCTCTCGTTGCATTTTGCGTTGCCACTGCAGCCATTGCAGTACAATGCTGAGATGTTCTCAAATGACGCCACAGTCTCACACTATCTGATGGAGAGCCTCCAGCAATTAATCTCAGTTGAAATCAGCAATCAACTATGTTATTACAAGTTATTATAAACTTCTATTATAAATTGCGAAGTGGAGGAAAAGCTGGTGTTGGCGAAAATTGTGTCTTTATGAAGGTAGTATCGTTAACTATGATTTGTATCTTTCTATAATGGGTTTGGCATCAGCAAAAAAGTATTTTGGAAGAATCTATCTCATGTGAAAAAGATTTTTTCACTTGAGACGTTTGTGATTGAGATTTAGGTATCTACATGGTCTTCACAATGATCTGACCATGATAATGTCTGGACTTTAAAAGAAACTGTGACCTTTGAGTTTGTTTCGGCCTTTCTGCTCAGAGTAGTCAGATAGCAAACGTAGACTTCATCTAATTTTTAAAATATGAGTGACGTGTAAAAGTTTTTGTACAAACCTTTTTACAAAAACAAAATCATTTATCATTTAAATAAAGTAAAGGTATTTTTCTCTCCTTGCCCGAAACCACGGAACACTATAATATCAGTCTTCAAGGCTCCCATAGACCGGCGCGACGCGACTCTAGTAGATCACTTTCCATTCAGTTTCCAAAGAATTTTTTATCGCGTCGCGTCTGTCCGTGGCAGCCTTGAATTGTCATTTGTGTGTACTTTATATTTATTTAATAATGTGCGTCTTGTTTGTGCAGAACAAACCATTTATATTTCTTTCTTTATTCGACACTGCGTGGTCAAAGTATCTCGCAAACCGATGTTTAGTGTTGTTGCGATTTTCGACCTTTTATTCAGTTTAACTATTACTCAAGATGATTTAATTTGAAATCAGTAACATGCTAGATTAAACAGCAACAAAATCATTATCTACAAATAATTTCTTCATACATATTTATGTATGTTGTTAGAAAACCGAATACATCTGAATGACCGTCCAGGCCACACAACTGTGTGTCTGGACGGTTTCCTGTAGCAATGCGCAAGGTTTTTGTTAAAATTGGAGAACTCTCACGATCGCATTGCGTGCGGCGGTGGCGGTCTTTATTGGCTGCGGTCTAAGTAAGAAGCAGTAGCGGGTAAAGAAACAATAATTAATTTAATTAGAACGTCATTAATTTTCAGTATATTAATGTAGATGGATGAGTTACGTCGTGTTACCCAGTAACTGGTTTGTGGAGGTCAGGTAGGCAGTCACTCCATTAAATTATTGGTATATAGCTGCATCCGGTTAGACCGGAAGTCGACCCCAACTTAGTTGGAAAAGGCTACGCAGATTGATTTTTTAGATGAGTGACGTAAAATATGATGGTGGCAAAGAAGGAAGAGAGAATATAGAACACAATCATCAACATTGGAATAAAGCCGGGAGGCTGAGTTCAGCAACGCTTGGTAATGAAGCGTAGGTAATATTATAACAGGAATTATTATTATGTAAGTCAGGGCACTGTCCGCCATAGTGTTTACTTTTAGCTATACATATAGTTCACTTTTCGGCTTTTCGTCAACTTTTGTTACTTTTTTCTCGACTTTAAGCTTTCCTTTCTTTTTGGCGAAGAAATTATCTTGTTAGAGTTTATTTTTATTTTTTATCTGTGACCTCCATTGGTTTAGGTTTTGCATTTGATACGCGACGTGGCTAAATTTGTTCTACAGAAGCACACTGCCACAATATTCAAGGCCATATCCAATCAAAAAGAAATACTAGATTTTGTAATCCGATCCTTGGTAACACAAGGCGATCAGTCGTATGAAACATCTGACTAGCGACAGACTAGATGGCCCACAATTGTCTACCAGTGTGTACAATAGTGTGAATGATGGCTTGTCTTTGTGTGACGCTAGGCCGTGTGGGAATATGATTGCAACAATTTGGGATGAGGAGCTATTCATTCTCGTGTACGATGTTATCAACCGTGGATTTACTCGTAGCTGTGTCTACTGTGATAGATCCTTTCGTCATCTTCTATGACATTTGTGGAGAGATATGGGTTGGCACGTAACCTGGGCCTCAAGTCTGCTATTACAATAGTATCAGAATGGTCTATCATTGATTTCATAATTGTTGATTTTGACAAGTTGGGTAATCTACTAATAAAATGGCGTCATTATGACTTTCCAATGGTCAGCCACTGACGCTCCATTGAAAGAAATGGCATTTATTGGTAATCTCATACATCATGACAAATGAATGACTGACTTAATTTACGAACTTGCTACTACTTTAGATTGCTTATAACACTAATAAATAACATGTAAAAATATATATAAATGAAATCTGGCATGAATAAATGTTCAAAAGTAGTAGTTTTTCGAAAATCATTTCTACTAACGAGTTTTATAATAATGGCAACACAAAAATGCCATTATGACACAATTCTATTACCAGACCATTGACCGACCAATGATTGACCATTATGAATTTAGCAGATTACGAACTTTTAGCAAAATTACAAATTAATGACAATGGGATCGTGTTGGAATGACGAATTTATAAAAATAGCAGACTAAGGCCCCTGGGTTTGAACTTGAGTGCAATTTTGAATTGCTGAAATAATATTCTTTCTTTACATACGTGACAAGGTTCCTTCATATGCTCAACTGTCAACAGTGAAATGCGCTATTGCGGTTGCTTTGTGTTGTTTTGATCGTAGCATAAATACTTAAGATAATAAAGTATTAACATTTTCCAACGCTCTATCTTTAGTGCTGCAACATGTGTTTTTAATAAAAATAACTTTCTTCTGTCAAACCCACAAACACGAGCACCTATCAAACAAGACTCGATTTCATTGGGCTACACGTGTAACTGCAGTGTCTGCGCGCGCGCAGCTTGTCGCTGCACTAACTGCGCTGTAATACTATCGCCAAGCAACTAACTGTTCTCATTGAGACCGGAGGAACTGTGATTGCAAAGCTTTATGAGCCAAGTAGAAGCTATAGGATGTATTAAGGTTTCTATAGAGGAAAAATTACGTTCCAGTGTTCGTGCCAAGATTATTCAGTGGTAAATTATTATCCCCCTTATTTATAAACGTTGCTTAAAGTTAAGGAATGATTAGCGACGGTTTAACCATACATTTTTGACGTTTAAACATCTCTTAACTTAAGCAACGATTATAATAAATGAGAGGGTTAAATTCGTAGATTAAAACATAATCTTTCTTTAATCTGATGGAGGAATGATGATGATCACTTCAGGCCTCAAACTGAATGCAGATTGCTTGAGGTTTTGATCTGTTGATGCACATAATGTACAGGTAAAGGGTTTCTGTTCAAGGTGCAGGCGCCAGGATGCCGGCGGGCGGTCAAAGTTGGACAAAATATGATTCACGACACTAACACATATGTATTTACAGAATTATAATCATTACAGTCATCAATAAAACCATCTAAACTCATGTAATCCCATTGAAAGAACTTAGAGGGCTGCAAATTGTAAATTTTCATTTAGTCTTAGCATCCACCATTACTACAAACGAATATAATTTAATATTGATAAAGATACGAGAATTACGATCGATATCTTCCATTGGTGTAAATCGTTTGGATCGCTAAAATTCCAAAACTTAATTGTTGCTGGCTCATTAGATCCACTTCGTGCTTATTAGTAACTAAATTATTCTTTACCATCACAAAAAAAATGATCAAAATAATCTGCCGGTAGTTTGTTGTAGCGTAGCGGCGCTTGCGCAGTGGGTCGTCGCATCGACTCCCGCGCAGCCTCCAACTGACACAGTTGAAGCTGAAATGAACGATCGATGCCGTTATTGTTCGTATCACTCGCGATTAGCCGACAATCGAGATGTACCGAGCATTCATGTTCACTGATTCGATTCGGCTTGAGTGTCTGTTAATCTTCACTTGGATTACCCCGTTAGGGATCATAAGCGTGATGTATAGGTGGTAGGTGGTAGGTGGAGGTGAAGTTTGTGCCTTTGCCTAAGTTTCAACAAACAGCGCTTTTTAATCAAATCGTCATCGATGGAAAACATCGTCCAAATGATACATCATCTAAAAAATATCTTCAATTTGTAAGTACCTAATCATTGTTTTCGTAGTCTCATTCAATAAATGGTTCTTGTTATTTCAGTATACATAACAGGTACAAAACGTGGGCATAATTTTAATGATAGATTTATTGATCAAGGACCTTATTAGGTTTTTCGAAGGTTTAAATAACTCTCCCTATACCTCCTCTCTCTCTCTCTCTCTCTATACCTACAGGTATATATGTAATAAAAAGGGTCATTAAATAAACCCTTACTACGCGATTTGCAAAATGGAGCAGATTGCATACCATCGTGAAACCGCCACATTTCGACACACATTTCCTTTGGCATAAATTGATACATTAGATCACAATGTTTTATGTAAACTATGTATTGTACATAAGGAAACATGTTACGTGAATGTCAACAAAACACTCCTTACCTATGTTGTTCATCGGCAATTTTTTTTAGCCAAGCATTATGGATGCCGACTGCACTAAAAAAAAAAAATTTTTTTTTTTAACTTGAAGTCCTTTCCTGATACTGTCTATTTATTTTTATTCGGCACAGAAACGTACATTAACTGAGAGGACAGATTCAAAATAAAGACTTCTTTAGAAAAATCATGGCAATCTATTTATATATTCCAAACGGGAAAATACCAGTAGTTTCTCGTTTGGAATATTGAGTGACCAAGGCTTGATGGTGTTATTAGAATAACACGCTTGCAAACATGGTTGAAAGCTGAGGAAATTCCGTATCATCATCATCATCAACATCATTTCAGCCGAAAAACGTCCACTGCTGGACATTATTACAAAACAACATTAAGTCCTAAAGTAGATCCTAAATCCTGACCCACATTTTTTTTCTTGCTGCAATGCAATTGCATTAAGTAAACTTCACTTATGAACGTGGCTTACCCAGGACTTACAGGATTAAGTCATAATCCTATCCTACTAATATTATAAATGTGAAAATTTGGATGTTTGTTACTCAATCACAAGACGGCGGGACGGATTAGGATGAAGTTGGTAACCTTGAATAACATATAGGATCCATTTTATCCCAACAGTAGGTATGTTCCCGTGGGATAATTTTCGAACTGCACGCGGGCGAAACCGATGGCAAAAGCTAGTAACAGATGAATGCTATCTAGACATAATCATCATGACATAACATCACGCCGGTAGTTCCCGGAGGGTTAAGCAGAGGTGTACCTGTGGGTCACCTACATTTTGCCAGTTATTTGGTTTATATTGGGAGAGCCTATTGCCATCAACCAGGCACTTATACAGGGTCCGGGCTGCTACTGAGAAATTCCATAAGTATAGAAAAATCTAATAACACTGCCCGTCTTGGAAATCAGACCCAGGACCTCTTGAGCTTTCCACTACACCAACGAGACAGTCTACACATATCATATTTCCTACTAAACTATATCTAAACAAAACTGAGTATTTACCTATTAATTCGAATTTCCCTTCGTACTTACCTAATTACAATAACTGAACCTACCATTGGGTTTTCAAAAGAAACGTGACAATTTCTGTTTGTCGACGACGCACTTATGTACCTTACCTACTTGTACTTACATTAGCTCATCGAGGAAAGTGCCGCACGCGCACTATTGATAAAAATGCGTTTTATGTAATTAGACAAAATATAGGTACTAATTTGTTCTGAATTCGTATTTTGATTATTTTGACATAAATGTATGGAATGAAATGTATGTCATGTATGCAAATGTTGTTGAGGTAGCTGTGTAGGTAGGTAGTCTACCCGTAGGAACCTACATAATACCTATACATAATCAGCCTAATGTTCCCACTGTTGGGACACAGACCTCCTATCTGTGGGTGGGAGTGGACCAGTGCGGGTTGGTAGGTGTAACCTCCCTTCAAGTTTTCGGTTCTCGGACATGCCGGGTTTCTCACGATGTTTTCTTCACCTTTTTGAGAGCAGTGGTGATGAAATTATTCACACAAAGTTAAGTTCCTGCCAAGACCTACAACTCGTCATTCGTAACCGTTATTGGCTAGCTGGGCACCACTGCTCTCAATGTAAATACAATGTACGGAAATCAGACCCAAGATTAAGTTTTCACATGGATGGTCTGCTGATCTCTTCCATTAACTATTATCCTATTGGTTTAGGTACTGTTTAGCCGCCATTATGTTTAGTTAAACTGGGAACTGGTACAAGTGCAGTTCAAGTAAGTCATACGCGTAACTATAGCTATAGCACACCTAAGCACACAGCACCGAGAAGAAGAAGAAGAGAACTGTGAATCGTGATATCATCTATCTGTTCAATCATCACAAAGCAATGAACTCTTTAGTATGTTACATTATTAGATCAATAGCTATATATTTAGCCACCAATCCGAAATAATATGTAAATCAAAACAATCAAACTATTAGCGTCACCGACCAACATTAGGTGCCATATTTGCGCGAGCCTGATCGCGGCGCCTCCACCATGTCATGACGTAACCGCGATCCAGCCTGCCTTATATGAAACATCTATAAAGCCAGGTTTTGTAACTGATTCGTGAGAAATACATTAAGTTTAGATATCGTGATGTGTTTAATGTCTTAAGTCGAGCAATTGTCTACTGTGTGTAAGATATGCATGCCTAATGTAGCGGATTGTACTGGAGTACATATCTGGGTTATCTGTTCTTGTATTAAGATGATTTAGATTGGTTCGTGTGGCTGTAATTTCACCGGCACCCGTAATGTTTACGGGGTAATGCTGTTTGGCTGTAGAAATGTTTAAGGTTTCTACGACTATCTACTATTCGAAGGTAGACAAGCCGCAACCAAATAGCCATGGCCGATTTTCATGATGAACTGATCACGTTTTGTCCAGAAAGTGTCGATATAATGCCGTTGTATATGTAAGTGCAAGTCGCGTGCATTTCGCCAAATTCTACTCTCTCCAGATACATAAACACGGACTGATTTTGGTGTAACAATCTCAGATTTCTAACGTAAATATTTGCACGCTTACACTGGTATTCGGTCCACTACAGTCACGGATATAAATCCGTGACTAGTATTGCCTAGGTAGTAATTCCTTTGTTTGAGCAAGCTTTAACAACCCACTTGACACCCAGTCTGACTGCGATGCTCCTGACCAAACCATGCCCCACAAGTTGGCATGCTCAAAGTGTCCATACATCTGCACTTATGAGGACCTAAAAATCCTAATGGGCTCAACTTATTAAAAACTTACTATCGACTCTACAAGAAGATGATTGCTGACCATAGTTTTGTTATTGTTAATTGTATCAAGTTTTTATTCATTTTAGTCCAGAGGTCCTAGTTTAACTTTTGTTACTTCAAGTTATAGCTATATTTACATAATGCAGAATTGCATATGTAAGCGGGAATGCCCTTTATGCCTGGAGGCTTTTCTTTAGATTGTAAGTTCTGTTTACGTTTTATTTTATTTTTTTATTATTTTTAGTTTTCAATGTTTTGATGGTATATAGGCGTGTGCTGACATATGGCAAATTTAATGTATTTTTTTAGTTTTTCGTAATTTTAATCAAGTTCTTCTAACTTAACAGATAGCTGTGCTGCTGGGGAGTTTGTTGCGCCACTTCTTCTTCCCAGCTAAAGCACTAGGAAGTGGTGAAGGGCGGGCGTTTTGGGGGACTGTCTTATGTAATGTTGACGTTCAAAAAGAGCTGACTCTCAGCCTAGTTTGAATAAATGACTTTTGATTTTGATTTTTGATGAACAATTCACTTTAGTCTAAAAACTTACGAGACTCTTCAAACACTCAATAATTATCTAGAACGTACACTATATTTTAATTTCCCTCTCGATTTACAACAAATCAACTTCACCACTATATTTATCGTTTTATTGTAACGACAATTACATCCTTAATACGGCATGTCGTTGATGTCGCATGTCGTATGTAAATCGTGTGACTTTTCGAACAAAAACTGTTGGTACACGTTAGATTATGAAGTAATAGTCACACATGCGTTTTTTCTCACTGGATGCTAGAATATGCGTAACAATGCACCCTATTAGCTAGCTAGGTAGCTTTCTACTGACGACAACGTGACGTAAGGGTGAGGCAATTAATGATGCGATGCGCAAGAATAGAAGCTCTCACGGCATGTGGCACTTTTATCATGGAATCATGCGATGTGCTGTAGGTACTCAGTATTGAAGTTTACTTATACTGCTTAAATTAAAATAGATGACTCTGTTGTGCTATGCATTTCCGTGTCCTCCAGCTTCCTGGGAACATAATCAGACCTGCATGCAGTCCTGTAGACTATACTGTATCATTTACAGCACAAGGAAAAGATCGGTATTGTCGGTAACCAGCGGATACTGTAACACATTTCTCCAAAGAGTTTCCTCTTTAGAGTTTCCTCGTTGTATGGCAGAGAGAAGGTATACGGACCCACATATACCTTCTGTCTGCTATACCAATCGACATTATGTGTCGATTCATTGTTCAAAGTTCCCAAGCTTTAGGATAAATAGAAAACAAAGTCTTTCTCTTTTTGTCGCGCGTATTCTAATTAAATTACCTGTGCTACGGTAAATATTAGAGTTGCGTAATGTTAGCAAATGTCCCGAGTAAATAGCTGTATGTGTCGTGAAATTTGAATGTAAATAGTGATATTTATGTGATGGGCAAACTGTTATGTAATAGTTTATTTACTATTCGCGTGGGTAGGTAATCAATTGTTGAATTAGCCAGTTCGTGGAATTCTCACGTCACTCACTTTCTTTGTATATTTACTTATGTTACGCATGCATCATTCATCTCGTGTTGTTTTTGCACAATGGAGAAATCTTGGAGCCCTTTTAAGAGAAGTATTCGATCCCCGAGGATCATATATATTTATCTTCAACGCTAGAATCTATATGGTTCTCCTTGGATTTTTCATTTTCTTTTTTTCTGTTCCTTCTTAAGTTCTTCCTATGGATCATCCGCGTCATTTCAGCTTGTCCTACTCTTTTGCAGCAAATATGGCAGAATATAGTATGTATTTACTTGATAATATCAGCAGAAATATCAGCATGTTCAATAGGAAATACATTACATTACTACTAGAACCTGCACCTAAATTGATTCGGAACACAAACACTCACCCTCCCCAGTGGGTTCCCGCATTGTCGTTGCGGGGGGGCTCAGTAGCCGTGGTCCGCTCCCACGGTGAAGCGAAGAGGAACCCCAAGGTGGGGCCGCTCGTCAGGGCTTTTGTCTCCAAGCCGACGACGTAGCGGCCAAAAAGTAGGTTGCGGTGAGGTGCACCGCAACTGAGGCGGGCCGCGATGTCGAATGGGAGGCATCGCGGCTGAGGGTTACGGGCTGCGGCGGAGGAGGAGTGCCGGTACTTCTGAGTAGCGCTCTTCCCTTCCGTGGCCTGGACGGGGCCGCCACCGTTTGATGGCGGACGCGGTGGGGCCGCAGGGGAAGAGGAGTGTCGGTATAGCGTTGGCCGCTCTCCCTATCCCCTGCGGCCGAAAAGTGGTAGGCGGCGGGGCCACTGTGCTGACCCGTCGCAGGGGGACCAAGGGTGCCAGACACGGGTTCGTCTGGGGCCCTTATATTACTTGGTTCCTGGGGTGGTCACGGCGTACCATGTGTCCTGGTGCGCCGAACTGGTGGGGTCCGCAAGGACCGATGCCTGCCAGGGGTGCGGGTTGTTCGAAAGAGATACCGTCGCCCCTGGCACACAGGCAACTGAGGGAACACGGGTGGGTTTTAGTCAGTAAAAGTCTGACACGCCCTCCTGCTCCACCCAGAGCGGGAGAAATTATTTGATGATTTCCCATCCTCAAAAAAAAAAAAAAAAAACACAAACACTCACCATTGACCACTATAATAACGTTCAGTATGGCTGTTTGAATCTGCAATAAATCACCGGCGCGGGCGCAATATTGGAGCGTGGTAATTGTTGGCGGTCTCAGAGGCGGCGGTCGGCGGCTGCGCGGCGGTCGCTCGGTGGGTGCTTGTTGACCGGCGCGGCGCGGGCGCATGGCTTATGCTCGGTATAGTGTGCGCCCGCGCACTTGCGTAAGGTGCACGGAGTGCAAGGTAAAAGTGGAAGAGTTGGATGAATGGGAGTTCAAGTTTTTGAGGATATAGTCGTGAAAATACTGGTTATTGTCATTCCGTATTCTTCCACAACAGGAAAAATTATCACCCCATGACTTTCAGTTGTTCAGCTTCTATTTACTTTTCTTTTTAGTACTTACTCTATGTCGTTAATTGTTGTCTAAGTATTTTTAACGTGAGAATAATGTCTGTAAACTAAGCTTTAAACACATCTACTGTACAACAGATCTGTAATTTTTTACCAGATAAATACGTATCAAAGTTATGGTAAGAATTGTATAAAACTAGGTTTTAGTTATTATTATTTAAAAAGCTCATAAAATTCGCTCCGTCCCCTGCCTTGCCCCACCCGGCCTACCGAATTCTCCCACGGCAGTCGAGAAATAGCGGACTCACCTTGGGCTGCAGTAACAATTGCCGCAATTAGCCAATTGTGTTGCAACCTGCTGCTAGTGTAGTGGCTGGTCTGCAGCCAAGGATCCAGATGATGGTAGGGCTGGTGGACAGTTGTTTGTTTAAGGACTTCGTATTGATCTCTTTCATAAGCTGATTTGGTATTTGTTGTGAATTTCTTTTATGTCTTCTGGGATTTCGTGCTACATATTAATAACTAAGATGTATTTTCTGGAGCTTTAATTCTGAAGAGAACAGGGCTATGATTTTTTTTTCTCATTTTGTATGAATTTATATTTGCTGTAAATATATGATTCTTGTAAGAAAATAGGAAGACAAAGGAACTGATGGATAGATATTTTTAAAATAATATAGGAGCCTTGTAATATTTGGAACAAAAATTCAGAAACAGACAAATGTTCTGCTTTCACCTAAAAAATGATATGGTATGGACAGGATCGAGATGACGAAAAAAAAAAGGTTTTCAAATTAACCTGCTTATATTCGGTTAATTTTTAAGTGGGAGTATTGAATAAAGGAACGTTTTCTTTAAAATTGCTTTTTTGCTCGCCGAAAGTATCCATTTCAGTAAATTAGAGGTTTGAACCAGAAGCTTGCTAATGATAGGCATACTGATTCACGATTTCATGAGTCACCATTTTTTGTTTCAACATTCACGAGATGAGCTTATGCGACTCATGTTGAGGTCACAGACCCGAGTGCTTACTACTAGTAAAGAATTTAATGTAGAGCTACTTATATTCTGTTCCAAAAATATCTGAAGAAAATGTAAACAAATGGATCGGAAAAGTTCCTGTGAATGTCAATTTGTAGTGCAACTTACAAATGGAGTGCTTTTATTTGATTATTTGAATACTTATGCCCGAAATTCTAATTTTGAATTTCCTTATAGGATTTTTAATTTGACAGTAATTAAGGTTTTTAAAACCTCAATTAAGTATCGTCATCGTAATAATAATTAATCAAACAGTAATTATCGCTGGAAAAAGTTGTGATGAAAAGTTTAAGACGCGACAAAGATGACGGGGCGAGCTTGAGTCCTACCGAAAGGACTGATCAGCACTAGCAAATGACAGAATTGTGTGGAAATTGGGTGGAGGACCATACAGTGGGAGAATGCAGGCTAGTTAGATTAGATTAGAATAAAGTTTAAACCTTTTAAATCCAGTTGAAAGTGTTAATAATTCCTTTTAGTGAGTGATTGCGTGAGAATATAACCTGGACAAGGTTTATACTTTAGTGATCTTCTTTTGGAACAGTCTATACTTACTTGTTATTGTACGTACGTAACTCTACCTACTACTGAAGAGTCTAATGTAACTACTATTAGGTAAGTACATTCTGTTATACCCTGAGGCGACAACGACGAGTAGGAAAAAGAAAGTGAATAGGCCTGACCAATGATTGCGTAGGTGGCAGAGATTTTGACGTGTAAAAAGTGGTAACAGGATGTCGATTACCTAAATTAAAGACATAATTACGGCGTGTGTTAATACAAGAATCATCACTCTCCTGCCCTTATCTCAATTTATATTTATAGGGTTTTTCTCTTTTTTTTGAGGATGGGAAATGATCAAATAATTTCTCCCGCTCTGGGCGGAGCGGGATGGCGTGTTTGACTTTTACTGACTAAAACCCACCCGTGTTCCTTCAGTTGCCTGTGTGCCAGGGGCCACGGTATCTCTTTCGAACAATCCGCACCCTTAGAAGGCACCGGGGGCCGTGAGGGAGCATATACTGCCACTCCCTCACGTGCGCCGCCTCCCTCTTCGCGAGCATTACTGCTTTGCAGAAGGAGGTGACGGCTACCCATGCACTCTCACTCCGTACCATGGCCTGGACCAGGGCCGGACGGGAGAAATCGCCGCCGCCGATCGACTCTACGAGGACACTTACCGCCGCAATTGTGGCGTGCCCATTTATATAGGGTCGGCACAACATCTCTTTTTCTCCCACACTTCTCTATTAGTCGTCATCTCGGTATTCACCACCTTTCTAACCATATCATTATTCACGCAGTCCATCCACCGTTTCTTTGGTCTTCCCTACTTATTCATATTCAAAAGGTTCCACACAACATTTTTTAAATTCCTCCATGACAACTGCTTTCCACACCACTTTTCAGTAACCGGTGCCACTTTCAGACTTCCTTTTATGTACTATTTTCTTATTCAAGAATATCAGTTTGAATTAAAATTTCAAAAATACAGTTCTTATTCTAGTAAAAAAAAAAAAATGAAGTCTCGGTTTTTTTATTAGTATTTAGAAGGCAAGAAACTCCCAAATCCATTCTTCAAGGTTAATATAATTTACTTGCCATTATAAAGTCAACCGGTAACCCTGATAATAAGGACCAGACGCCCTGTGAACCCCCCCAGTGGGTTCCCGCATTGTCGTTGCGGGGGGGCTCAGTAGCCGTGGTCCGCTCCCACGGTGAAGCGAAGAGGAACCCCAAGGTGGGGCCGCTCGTCAGGGCTTTTGTCTCCAAGCCGACGACGTAGCGGCCAGAATGTAGGTTGCGGTGAGGTGCACCGCAACTGAGGCGGGCCGCGGTGTCGAATGGGAGGCATCGCGGCTGAGGATTACAGGCTGCGGAAGAGGAGGAGTGCCGGTACTTCTGAGTAGCGCTCTTCCCTTCCGTGGCCTGCACGGGGCCGCCACCGTTTGATGGCGGACGCGGTGGGGCCGCAGGGGAAGAGGAGTGTCGGTATAGCGTTGGCCGCTCTCCCTATCCCCTGCGGCCGAAAAGTGGTAGGCGGCGGGGCCACTGCGCTGACCCGTCGCAGGGGGACCAAGGGCGCCAGACACGGGTTCGTCTGGGGCCCTTTTGTTACTTGGTTCCTGGGGTGGTCACGGCGTGCCACGTGTCCTGGTGCGCCAAACTGGTGGGGTCCGCAAGGGCCGATGCCTGCCAGGGTTGCGGGTTGTTCGAAAGAGATACCGCGGCCCCTGGCACACAGGCAACTGAGGGAACACGGGTGGGTTTTAGTCAGTAAAAGTCTGACACGCCCTCCTGCTCCACCCAGAGCAGGAGAAGTTATTTGATGATTTCCCACCCTCAAAAAAAAAAAAAAAAACGCCCTGTGAAATATATTTAAGACGTCTAATTACACGTAGTATTGTCTGCATGCTTGTACATTCTTTACACACGGTCAACGTGAAATAACTCGCGCTGAGGTTACGGCCTCAACTATGTACATAATAGGTTTATAATGACCTATGGGAGATCTGCTCGGAATACGTAATTATATACAATTATTATTGTTACGTCATGTAAACACTTATTCTCTTTAATTTTAATTACTGATTGTTTTTTGTTTGTTTGTACTTTTACGTCTTATTTTTATTGAGATGTTGAGTGGATGTTGCGTAATATGTTTGTTTTGAAAAAAGGTTTTTAATGAATGATTCAGGTACGTGCTAAGTCGTAGGTAATATAGCATATATAGCTGGATAGTGTAGTGGAAGTAACGTGCGCTTTACTTGTGGTTATCAAGTGTACAAACACGGTGAGAATGTAAAGGCGAGTAGCGTCTGCACATAACACACACACTTCTGACTTCACAATTGTGTCGGACGATACCGAGAGCTGCTGCACTTACACACACTTTCACCGCGTGTTTGTACACTTGGTAACCAGAAGTAAAGCGCGCGTCGCTTCGTGACATAAAATTACTGTAGGTAACTAAGTACCTACGAAAACCTTAGAAAAAGTTTCTTTATGCAAAGCATCTTCCCTATAATTTATACCTGAGGGACAGTCTCGTTCTTAACCCCGAAGTTGTATACATATAACGCCCCGGCGATACCTACTATACTGCTTGAAAGTCAAATTTGTAGAATAGGCTCAGCTATGAACTTGGTTTTGCATAACCTTCTCTATAAGAGACACAAATCCTAGCATTTACCGATAGGAATAGGCTACATTCTAAAACCTCTTGAACCAAAAAGCGGTATATACAACCCGTATCCAGATAAGCATGACTCACTCCCAAAGAATGTATCAGTTCCTGAATCCCAATAATTACATAAGTTTATGTCCCACCACGAGGTTATCAGCCGCCCCGTCGCCGCCTGCGTGGCCCCGCGCGGCCATAAGATACGCAAGTAATCCCCGCCGCCGCTGAGGCCACGTTGCCTTATCTCCTTATATCGCATAAATATCGGAAGGACACGGACGGCAATTACACATATCTATGTGTTTTCAGGGCTGCCAGATGACTAGATCCGGGGGCCGTGAGAGCTAATACTTAGACCCGTAGTTGTTGTGGGACCAAAGATTTTCAGACATTTTCGTAGATGTGTGGAATAAATAGTTCAGGGATTGTTTAGCAATATTTTCCACTGCTGAAAAAGCTTTCTTTTGGGCTGTTGGAATTTTTAAGAAGTAATGTTTATTTTATTTGTTCCTGACTCTAGTAACGTTTTTGGTTTGATAAGAAAGTATCAAGCTTCACAGTTGATTGATAAACTTTGCAATGTGATGCCATTGCAAAGGTTATCTATATCTGTATGATATGGATCACGTCAAATGAGAAAACTTATACTGTGAATTGAAAACCAGTAGGTAAGTTTTTCTTGCCATCAGTACATGGAATCTTATCTTATCTAACTAGACTGTCCTATGCCATTGCTGGGCAAAGCCCTCCCTCTACCTTTTTCGAACAATTCTGTATTTAGCTTGCACCGGCCGGTATAAAGTTGTAAGTGCAAAAAAAAACAAGACAATGCTGCACATTTTCCTTCAGAGCCATTTATAACGTGCCATTTCATTAAAAAATAGATCATAGATCAAACTTTCTCCGTGTTCCTGGCAACCATGAGTTTTGGGCACGCACGGGTGCCCACGCGCCGCGTCTTCTCACCCAGATCAGGCGATACAGCGGCTATCCGACGTACTCTGTTTTATCTAATGATCGGTCTAGGCTGTTATGATGGCTTCCTTATTTTCTTAGAATGAATATTTCAGGAAATTGAAAATTAAATTGGGGAAAATTGCATAATGATAATCAGCATATAATGTTCCCATTGCTGGGACATAGGCCTCCTATCTGTCAGTGGGAGTGGGCCGTAATGCACCACGCAGGCCCAGTGCGGGTTGGTAGAACTCATATGTGTTCGAATTGGTTTGAAGCTAATTAATAAAAATAATTGTTACCGAATTTTTTACTGTACCTACATAAATTTGCAAGTAATCCAGGATAGTTGTATAATATTGCTATGTTAATGTTACAGTATTTATCTAAATGCCAATGTAAGAAAAGTTCATGAAAACTGTAAAAAGACTATAAAATAAGGCTATAAACCAAATACTTCAAATTACAAGAAACTAGCGAACACCGTTAATACATCCATACCATCTGAACATACTAACTAAAAGACAGATTATTAAAGTCATCATAACATTAAGTCTATTGGCTACAGGCCATTACTATGAACATGGCCCACCCACTTATACAATAATACTAATGACAGCTTTTCATAGCCCTGTTAAATACTCTAAAGGCTCATTTACACGAGGACAGTTTTTCGCCAGAAAAGACGATTGTTGAAAGGAAATTGTTTTTTTTTTTATAAACGTTGCGCCACACTAGGAATTTTATCCTGTATCGTGGGTGCGTTTACAAACATAGAAACTCACAAACACAAACACCCAGACACGGAACAATTACTTGCAGATCATACAAATATTTGTTCCGTGCGGGGATCGAACCCGCGACACGCTACGCAGCAGTCGATCGCTCAGCCATTACGCCAACCGTGTCGTCTTGACTCGTAAGCAGTGCATACGATACTCGCCTGCAGACAGTCTCCTCAAATAAAAAGAAAATAGGTAGCGTCCGTATTAGGGACTGCCGATCTGTTGCAGTATTTTAAAGAAGAGTGAAAGACCAGTATCTTTCCTCTTTGTCATAGTGCATATATCTATCATTTTAAATAACACTATACTTATATATATTTTAGTCATATGTATTAATTTCAGACATATTATCTACAATCTAAATTCGTACAAAGGTGATGCTTTTACTTTTACACACATTGTCTACATCTCTTTTTATCTACTTTCTTATCGCAGGTATGCTGGAAGACATTTTTTAAGAGACCTCTTACGTACTTTTCTGTTTCTTTCTTCTGTTTGTATGTGTGTGCATAATGGGTTAGATAAATAAATTTATTTACATAAATCTTTGCTCGAGAAAATTGCTTGAAAGGGTTCCAATTGACATTATTGTAGGCATTTTTTCCCTGGTACAGGTACCCGCCTGATTTGAGTGCTATATCGTTTTGAAAACTCGAGTTCTCTACGGGGCGAGAAACCCACCCCATATTAATGGGCCTTAATAGTCTTTCTGTGTATTACCTAGCACATTAGTATATCATTTGTCGTCGCCTGTCATCGTTAAACATTTGTATTAGAAACTTCGCTAATACGTTTTCTATGTGGACATAGATTATTACTCGTAAATGAACGATTTAGATCTCTAGACGTATCGTTTGTAAGGCTTTCTCGTACTATCGTTGTGTGAGAATAGAAGAAATTAGAAATGCCTACTCGTATATTAGCGTCAAGTGGGTAATATCCTATCAACATAATATATGAGTTAAGTGGACCACCCTTGTGCGCTGCTCAAATACTAATTAAGAAGCTGTCTATGGATATTGCTACATTCAAGGCTCTTGAAATTTGTTATGATGCACAGTAGCACACTATAGAGTAGCCTGGTTGATAGCAAAACTTATAAAATGGGCACATTGCTAACTGAGACTTGCTGATTCATTAATTTTTCTTCGTGAAAACTGTTATTTGTAATAGAATTTCTTGTACTTAAAGTAGTTATTCAGCCGAGTCACCCAGGGCACCCTTAACAGAAAGGTTTCTGTTAAGGGTGCCCGAAACGATAATTTGCTATTGTCAATAATTACGCAATTTATAGAAAAACATTCAAATTGATCGTCTACCAAATGCAACTAAGCGATTGACAGTATTGCCTACTACAAAAGCAGTTGATCGTTTCGGGGACCCATATCACAAGTTCAATCTAATTTGGATCAATTAAAAAAAAAGCGATATTTTTCCTGCTCTGAAACATTGCAAGCACATTCACACCGCACCCACCCACGTACGTATAATCAAACCTAAGATTAATAATTTCTATAATAAATTACAACTTTCTCTCAATGAAACTAATTGCTTTACAAAGTATCCTACGCTGTTACGTAACTTAGATAAGCTAAAGTTATCGATTAAATCTGACCCGGCCATCTTAATGTACTTACGATATTAAACTTAGGTACATTCAACTTGCGTTTAATTGTCGCATAAACAGTTATATTTAGATGGAGTCGAATAACGCGCATTAGGATAACGTTTTTATAGATTTGCGTAAAATCTCTACACATGAAAGTATGTGCTAAGTACTTAGGATTATGTTAGGCACGATGGCATGTTGAAATATGATACTTTTTATTAGATATTAAGAATTTAAGTAGGTATAGATTACAAATACGTTCCACTTAAATTAATCAAAATGTTGTGGTTGGTGATGAAATATACGAATTAATATTTGAAAGCTTATTTTTTGAGCATAAAATGAATGAAAATATAAACATTGTCTAAAATGATACGACTCTATACTAAATTAGTTATTTATAACACAAAATCAAATCTCTCTTATACTATATTTATCATATTTCGACACGGTCATTAATTCCAATAAAATATACAACTAACTATTTGACATTTCTAAATAACGTGAAATTGCAAATTGACTATTCATTTCAATTGTCAAATTCCGACATAATAGCAAGCAATTATTGTTACGTCAGTCGCACGTTGTCGCGTAGTGAATGGGAGGTTTAATGCCAGTGAAAGCACGATGACCGCTAAAAAAACTACTTTTTTATATATGTGAACTTTGTTAGTGTCAACAATGTCTTAAAAATACAATACAATTGACATGTGTGTAGTTATGCAATTGCGTAAATGATTTGTGGTTTATTTGTACAGGCCAACGAGAAGGGAAGCGGAAGTGAAAGATTAAAGACAATGAAAGTTTTTTCCGGAAAGTGAAACAATTCTATCAGAAAGCTGTCGAAGGTATTTTTTTAAGTTACAATTAGAACGTCTACTTCTTGAAAAGGGTAGCTTTTTATTACATTGGCGCAGATCATAAATTAATAATTGTACTCCAAAGACATCATCGTCTGCTTAGCCTCCTTTTTCCCAACTATCGGGGGTCGGCTTCCAGCAATAATAATATACTTTTACATACATACGGCACTGAAACGTGGTCGCTCACAATGGGCCTTATCAGAAGGCTAAAAGTCACCCAAAGGGCAATGGAGAGGGCTATGCTCGGAGTTTCCCTACGTAATCGAATCAGGAATGAAGAGATCCGCAGGAGGACCAAAGCAACCGACATAGCCCGAAGAATTATCAAACTTAAGTGTCAGTGGGCAGGGCACATTTCTCGCAGAACAGATGGCCGATGGGGCCGAAAGGATCTGGAGTGGCGACTGCGTACCGAAAGACGTAGCGTTGGAAGGCTTCCCACGAGATGGACCGATGACCTTGTGAAGCACTCTAATAACCAGTACTTATTACTCTTTCACGAAAAACATATTTCTTGATTGATCTCAGAGAATTTATCGCCCAACATTACACAGAACCGTGAAAGCAGTTTAATCTGTAATAACTTCTATTCTAAACCTTGGTTACTGCGGTCATCTGAATTATGACGGTAATCTGGATCAGTACTCTTAATCTTAAGGTACCAAACCTGTACTGATTACACAATCTTACCTTTATTGCAGGGATGGCCAACCTTTTGACATCATAAATTTGGTTTTTCATTTATAAGTTAACTAGTTTTATGAGTTAAAACGTATACCTTGTATGAAAAATCCGGTCCAATATTTTCCATAGGTATAATAATAATTAATTAATCGTTAATTGACCTGACTATCAAAGCACTCATTGGTAGACGTAGACAAAATGGTGCAAGCTGTACGTTACAAACTTTACACCATTTCCTTGCAGGTGTAACCAGCCTGAAGCTGCATAGTTTCACGTCATTAGTATGTTGGTTGAGCACGCGATCCCAACGTTGGTCATCCCTGCTGTGGAAGCAAACCTGCCACTTGATGACCGTGTCACTAATGCCCGGGCGGCGCGTACAAAGAACCTGAAGCATTACCGCACTACAAAAACTAACTGAACGCCCAGAATATCCTGGCACACAGGAAAATAGGGTACTAAGTTGACATTTTCTGAATTTGACAAAATACAAGACAACTGCATTTTTTGCACTATGCACACGACTGCCTAAAAAAGTTGTGTTTTGTTTTCAGGGTTCATACATATACTTTTATGGCTAGGTTGCGCTATGACTTACGTTTTTTTCCTCATTCGGTGAATTCAGTATTGTCCGTTATTTTTGAACAATTGAGCTCTTAATCAATTTAAACATTTTTATTCATTGACGGAATCTCGTAAGGAACAATTGAAATGGTTGAAGTATCCGAAGCGGATCAGTGTCCTTTCACACTTTAATTGTTTTGCAACTAGCACCACTATAAAGGGCCCAAGTTATACTGGGTACCTTCCAATAGCGCCACCATGTCACGGCACGGTTATAGGGTTAGGAATGCCGTCCCATTTCCGACCGGCCATTTGTACCGCGGCCTGTTTTTGTAGATCGTAGATTTAATGGCACAGGTGTCGTGTTTCGTGTTAACTTGATGGTTTCGATGTCGACACGATTAGGCGTCAATGATAGAGGAGCACTCTGGTCATGAGTACACTTTACACCAGCTTTGAGGAATGTTGGGTAAAAACGTACGATCTGTGTTATATGTGGCGATTGAGAAGCCTTCCAATTATTTTATATGCTCTTATATTTTCAATTAAATCCGGATTTTTGAGATTTAGGCGTGATAGACCCTTCATCGGGCTGGCACTACACGGCACAGTCTAATTCATCGGAAACTCATCCGGGTCGGAACCCGGACGAGGGTGTAGCAACTCTTACTTGTACCTAAGCACTTCCCTGCTGCCTCACTATACGACTCTTCGTTACACGGCGTCCTAAAAATGCCTATACTATAAATAATACCTTTTTTCAGGTGAAGTTCATTGGAGTCGGATTTACAAAGGTGTGCAGCAAATTGTAAGTTTAGTTTTATTCTGTCAATATAGTTATATGGTTCTGGGCTGCCACTGCTCTGCGGCCCCGACTTACGCGCCGTAGATCGTAAGTTCGAACCCAGGCAGGCGTTTTACTATTTGTAAATAATTTCATCTCCACTGCTCTCAAAACGGTGAAGGAAAACGTCGTATGGAAACCGGCATGTCGTCAAACCAAAAAGTCATGAGAAGTCTACCAACCCGCACTGGGCCCGCACTGGGCCCGCACTGGGCCCGCACTGGGCCCGCACAGGGCCCGCACTGGGCCCGCACTGGGCCCGCACTGGGCCCGCACTGGGCCCGCACTGGGCCCGCACTGGGCCCGCACTTGGCCCGCACTGGGCCCGCACTGGGCCCGCACTGGGCCCACGTGGTAGATTACAGCCCACTTCCTCTCAAAGAAGGAGGCCTGAAAGCCTTATCATTACCATTACAAGCTGATTATGTTATAAGGTTCTGAAATGTCGAGAAGATAAACTATTTTCCAACTGATAAAGGGACTCTATTTCTCTAATTACTTTCAAATAATTTCCTGAGAATCATTTCTTGAGAATGCGTTATGTCGTCTTGCAAATATTTAGTATTTACGCAAAATAGCGGCGCTGATTGCAGCACAGTATTATAACTATTAACGAGTAATAAGAGTAATAAACTATTGGGCGTATTATAACTTTCGTCACACGTACTTTTATAAATCTGATCAGTTTGACACGTCACAAGACTCCGATCTCCATTTAATTTTCTTCCCACATCACTATTAAAATGAAGACGCAGCATAAAAACAATAAAACAAGCGGAACTTTCCTCTCATTAAGACATTTCACCCGGATTCTATCACAAAGAGTATCTATGTCAATAGTTATACAGACCACAGCACACGATCAGACTTGCGTATGAGTGCTTTTTGTTGGCTGCTGTGACGACATACTGACTTCAATGACTGCTGGTATAAAGTCTTTATGCATGCGTTAATCGTTGGTACATCATTCTTAACGTGGCCAAGAGATCTAAGTAACATAACATCACGGGATGGGCAGAGGTGTACCTATAGTCCACCCCATCAGTAATGTTTAAGTCCCATGTAATAGAGGGCGAGCCAATTACCATCAATCGGGCACAAATCCAGTCTCCGGGCTGCTACTGAGAAAGTCAATCCAATAACGCTTTTTCTAACCTGTGAATCAAACTCAGGACGTCATGTTCAGCAGTAGAATTGGCGACCAATATACCAATGAGGCAGTCCCATCTAAGTTACAACAGCGATGCGGAGGAATACTTCGACGCCTAAGTGTCATTTTGTTTTTTGTATTTATTTTGTATATCCTAGTTTTAATTATTAAGTACATTTGATAAATAAATAAATTTTAATTTTGATTTAGTTACAATAGCAAAATAGAGTCAAGCCTATTACTTGGTTCCTGGGGTAGTCACGGCGTGCCATGTGTCCTGGTGCGCCAAACTGGTGGGGTCCGCAAGGGCCGATGCCTGCCAGGGGTGCGGGTTGTTCGAAAGAGATACCGTCGCCCCTGGCACACAGGCAGCTGAGGGAATACGGGTGAGTTTTAGTCAGTAAAAGTCTGACACGCCCTCCTGCTCCATCCAGAGCGGGAGAAGTTATTTGATGATTTCCCATCCTCAAAAAAAAAAAAAAAAAAAGCCTCGCACTGTTTCTTACTACTACATTAGCTTTGTTGTATAAAAGGTCTTTTCAGTGCCAAGTTAGATGACTTTCTTAGGTTCCCTTTTCACGATGTACTTAGAAGCAGAGCTTGATGCCATTTTATTACGGTCGTTTGCAGACTAACGCCTCTTTGGTGTATATTAAAATGCTTAGAAAATAAAACATATTACTCGTATATAAGGTCTAAGGATCTTGTTTTGTCAGCGGCTTCGTCTGCGTGGAGATCGAAAATGATCCTACGGGAACCGAGATAAAAAGTAACATAATTATGTGTTAATCCAGGTTCGTCCAAATCTGTCGAGCCGTTTTTGCAGATTTGAGTAACAAATATCCAAATATACAAACTTTTATGTAAGTAGGATGTGTGTAGTGTGATTTTTGATACTTTGTTTTGTCGCCAAACTGATTGATTCCTTTCTAAAATTGAAATTCTCCAAGTAGACAATACCTTCCGGTATTGAAATGTTATCTAATAATAACTAAAGTAATGAGTGCTAACAAAACATAGTCATGTGCAGTGAATACCGACTTCTTCCGTACTGAGTACCTACGTACGTATGTACCTACAGCCATGTATGTACATAAATGTATCGTGTATTGAATTTAAACTATGCAGCAATATTTTTGCAACAGTGCTAAACTTCAATGTCATATGTTTAGAATGACAATGTGATATTATTTCTTATTGGGAAACAGTGTTACGGAAATCAATAATTTATTTTATAGTTTTCGACACTCAATATATTCAATTTTCAATGCATATTGCAGTGCGCGCTGTGAACTTGGGTTACAAAGACATGATGTGTGGACCCTGTGGAGCATAACAAAGTAGGACAGAAGAAGAGGGTAAAAGTCCTGAAGGCTTTTAATTTGAATTGTTTGAATATAGGTGCCAGCCATTTTGGCGTCTTTCAGCATTGTCATCTCTAGCACGACTGCTGAACACCAGGGGTTTGATCCCTAGGCCGGTCTTAGTGTGGTGTTAGGATTTTCCATTCGGTAATTCTAAAATAATATCGTTTCAGCAACACTCAGGGACTAGATCTATGCCTGGAACTCTCTAAAAACTGCTCTAAACTGGAAGAGTAGCTCCTACCACACTGTTCAATCAGCACTTATAAGGAAGATCTTCGATTATGACAGCTTCTCTTAGAATTCTGTTCTACGACGTGACATCACGATTTGCGAATGGTTTATTATCGCGCCAATGCAATGGCGAATTGCCAATTTCCCGAATTGCTCCTGAAACAATTTCCATTTCCCCCTCTTTAATTCAGTAATGTCGCCGATAGATGGCGTGGTGGCCAATTGAGCGTGGCGATCGGTAATGGCGGGAAGCGCGCTGTGCAGGCGCATAGCTTCCGCTGCTGACGACACAGATGCCGTTTTAATGGTCAGAGAACTCAGTGACCATCACTAATATGCTTGAATGTACTTAAGGGAATAGGTCGACGAACGAGCGAGTTTGTTTGTTTGTATTTGTGTTTGTTTATTAGGAATTGTGCATGAAATTATTTACCTGGGGCCTATAGCTATAGCCTAAGTGCGACAATGACAGGTGACAGGCGACAGGTGACAATCCCACAATTTGACAATTTTGACTGACAAATTTGTCACGGTGGAAAATCTACAAATATGTCGACTTGTCGTGACAATTTGACATATTTCTGTTTAATATACAGTTTCTCATAACAGGCGACAGGTGACAATTGGTCCGAAAAAACTTGTAAAATTTGTTTTATTAAATACTAAATTGTCATGACAGGTAGATTCTATATTTGTCGAATTGTCAGAAATTTTGGACAGGAAATTCATCCAATATCAAGGCAATTGGGCAGTTACATTAGTATGAATAATTAAAAAAATGGTGTGAATGTCGTCGAGGGATAGCAGTAGTCACTAAGTGGTGAAGATGAATATTTAGTGCAAACTGTACCTACGACGTCACACATTTCAACCAAGAATAAACTTTTCTTTCAATTTAAGTGATAGACTATTCCTAGAACGATTTCGAGTGTCTAAAACTACTGTCGAAACTAAAATTGTTAATTTGGCTTCCATTACAAATGGCAATAAAAACGTTCAAATCAAAAACAGACGTAAAATTGTTATATTTTTTTTAATATAACCCTCATGTTCTCTCATACGCATGCCTCGATATTGTATTGTGACAAATATGTCACAAAAACTGAAAAATTTATCATTTACATAGTACACAATTAAGTCTGTCAATATTTTTTAGAGACTCGGCAGGTAAAATCTGACAATTGTCGCCTTTATTTAACGTTTTTAGTTTGACAATTATGTCAGTATTTACCTGTCGCATTCGGACATAATTGTCATCTTTATTAAACAGCACTTGTCGCGACAATTCGACTTGTTTGTCAAAACTGACAAAATTGTCTATTGAATAGGCCCTCGGACTTATTTCTAGAAAGAAAAGGTGGTGTTATAAATCTTGATTATTCATGCCATATGAAAATTATAAACTGCCGTATAAAAATAATATAGAAACGAAGCAACAGGCGGCGGCGTTCTGTAGTTTCTGCCTGCCCCCATGTGATGGGAAAGAGCATGAGTTTATGTAATTCCTATGGTTTGATATGCAGCTTGCCTTAACAAAGTAAAAATACAGTTTTCTGTCAAAACAAGTTGAAATCATGAATGCAATGCCATTTATGTTTTCAAGTACCTACACATTTTAAATGCCTTTGCTTAATATTTTAGGTAATATAAGCATTTCGTTACTAAGCAGAAGTAAATACTTTTCGATAAAGAAATAAAAACTATAAATATAAAATAAGTTAGCTGTAATAATCAATTGTAATCTGTTTCGCATAATTAACAGTTACCGATTGCACGAGAGAATTCATAACAAAATATGTTTTCTAAACATTCAAACAATACATTTTTCTTCCGTTTCATGAAATTTATTTTATTGGTTGCACGTTCAAGGTAACAGTGTGAACACGCGATTTTTTTTATTAATTGCCTTGTTTTCTTGACGATTCCTACACTGTACCGTCAGTAAGCATTAAAATCTATTTTATACTGACTTGTGTTATCACTTATCTGTAATAGTTTATAAAAAATCCCGTAGATGTGACTTATTGTGAACCTCATTTGTGAGCATTAGGGTGCAGTGATGGACCGGAAGCAGTGGTAAGCAGTTATTTTCACAGCTCTGCACAGTTTTTTGGCACTGATTCTGAGGAACTTTTCTCAGGGGCAGAAAATGTATACGAAGAAATCGAAACGGACTCATGCCATCTGGCATCCTTGATGTTTTTTGCACTATAACCTGCCATTGGTGATTTTTAAACCTATTGTAGATACTAAGATTTTATTTAACACTTTATAAAAACAGAGATTTAATGGTTAAATAACAAACAAACAATTTATACGTGCTTAGTATTTTAGTTTACTGGTTTAGTTTTATTATTTGAAAAATAGTTAAGTTATTTTAATTCTTTCTTGTAAGTTGTATTAAATGTTCGGCATATTAACCGAATTTGCATTTGCCGATTTTGCGAATGCCGAAGTTCGGTCAAACCAAAAATGTGATTCGAATTTCGGCTTTTATAAACGTCTTTTTAATCTAAACAGAATAGGCACAAAATCACAGAACTGTACCCATGTAATTCTCTTAATACCAAGTCAAGAGACGTACTCGTGAGTTGTAAGTAATCTCATTTACTTTGCTTTGCACTCATTGACCTCATTTTGAACCGATTTGTGGTTTTAGAAACGTGACCATTTTTAACTGTCTGCTTCACACACTAAACATGTAGTTTAGTGTTTGTTTTTCTTGTGACTTAAGTATAATCTAAGCTAGAGTTCCAGAAGCTAGAGTCTATAGAAAAAAAAATCATGTTGTAAGGCAAAAATATTTGCTTCGGATGTCGCAAACCGCTACAAATTTCTAGGTTTTTGATAAATATGTTATTTTTATTGTTAAAGAGTTGTTTATTTTGGGGCAGAGTCAATAATGAAACTTGAAAAATAAGGAAAAAGGAAAAGTTACACCATAAGTTTTCTCCTAGTTATTCTCCGCATAAAATCAACTTGATACGTTTAGAATACTACTGAACTATGTATAGAAAGAGACAGAAGGGGTATACCAAAATATGAACAACTTATTAAAGAAGCCAGCATTTAGAACACAACAAAATAGGCTGGCTACTGGCTACGGCAGCTGCAAAAAACGGGATCAACACAGTCGATACAAACTATATCATAAATACACCAACATTTTTTTCTTCCAAGATCTGGTCGAATTACCAACAGTTCCGCTCTATTGGTCTCACACATCTTCCGTTATCAAATCGAACACGATCGATAACACATTCCGGTTTAACAGCCGGCAGTGCGCGTGCGCATCTCGTCTGACACTTGCCTGCGCGGGAGTTCCCACGAAAGTGCTGTAACTATGTGCTAGATAGAAAACAAATGAAATTATCATAACTTTGCCGAGAATGTTGACAAGATGGCGTGTGTAGTTGTCAGATGAAAGAGATTCGTAGGAAATTAGAACATTGTGAAGTTATTAAAATTATAAATGAAGTAGGTATGTTCTGGAATTATTAAATTAGTAAAATGGAATAGCAATTTCAGTAATTAATAAACATAACATAACAATTTCGGTACCTAAAATAACACTGAAATATCCATTGTAGGTAATAGAATAGAATAAATTGATTTTCTTTTAAACATGGTATATTTAGGTCTTATTAATGGAATTATGATCTTACATATTTCGCCATGGTCGGCCATACCAAAATTTAACTAACATTTGTGTGTTATCAGTTATTTCTGAAATAATTTGCTTTCTGACTGCTGAACGAGCAGTTTAGAGTGCTATAGTCATCTTCGAGAAAAATCAAATCATTGAAGAACATTTTTGTCAAGAAATAGAATATCCCTAAAAAACCAGCTGTTGAGAAGAATCATCACTGTTCACTAGTCACTAAGACAATAGAAACGACGGCGTGATCTGCAAACTCACTCATACACTCAAGTCTAGTTTAGCGTATACATGGTGACTAACAACATATTCATTCATGTGTTAAAGAAGTTAGCTACGGTAACAATAATAATGATTGGAATTGCAAAAATCGATGCCTTCCGTCATATGAGTTGCATTTTCGTATGGCAAATCGATTTCTTCGTCAGAATAAAGAAGAGTCCTCTTAAACGTATTAACGTTAATACGTTTTCCTTACAGTTTCTTCATCATCTGCTTAAAGCGTTGCCTGCATTTTAACATTAACACCTTGTATGAAAGATCTGCACTATTAAGGATTATGTTAGTGTGCGTGTTTCAATGTGTGAGTCTTTGTGTGATCTTGTAAAAAACTGTTTTTTATTATGTGTTATCCACCTACACTAAGTAGGTAAAGAGAGGCAAAGAGAAAAGTGTACAGGCAGCTAACTTCCAACCACTTCGGTATAATATGTGAGTTTTGAGTGTGTTGAGAAGTCAAGTCTTTTACATTACACTGTTAGGGGCGTCTTCTGAGACAAAGTAATAGAGGTGTATGGAAGAACCTGCCGAATTAAAATTTAAAGTACCTAGGCTGGTAATGGGTTAAAATTGGAAGTGTGTTGGTAGGTATAGGCATACCTATTTCTTTAGTTGACTGTACAAACGTATCATCTGTGCACAGTTAAGCATGTGTGCGTGTGTATCGGTGCGCGACGCCGCCGCCGCCGCAGCTTCTGCGTCGCGCTCCATTTCCTGCGCCCGCGCATTGCACAAGCCGGACAATGGCGCTCCTGCACATGTGAACACCCCTGCCTACCTACTTGAGGGGCATTGTTTGAATATGACTATGACAATGGATATTGATTATGACCTGACCGCCCCGTTAGATAACGGTTTTAAGGAATATTGAATTGTATTGTATTGAAGGCACTCGGAAATGTTTAAACTGTTACGAAATATTCCTCAAGAACTACTGTGAAACTAGAGCTACTGGTTTGTCAGTGTGTAACGGTTTCACATTATGAAAGCTTATTGCTTGATTGGTAGAAACAGCCCTTTGATAATGACTTTCAATCCTTTAAAGAACAGATTATCATAAGCTTAGTTTCAGAGCAGAAGCTTATCGAAGCTGATGATCACTCATAATTTATTCTGATAACAAGTTACGTCAGTTGGTTGCCATTTGCTCCTCGTAGCCCGTTTCAAGAATTGCGTAGGCATTACTGGAATTATTATACCTATAAGCCTTTTAAATACTAGTCAAGCGCGACGCTGACTTGCACACGTAGAGTTCCTTATCATTATTTATTTTAAAACACGTTTCAAATAGGGACAATAGAAAAACACACTCTGTGAAAATTTCAACTGTCTACCTATTACCGTTCATGAGATACAGCCCGCTGACAGACGGATTGACGGACGAAACAGCGGAGCCTTAGTAATAGGGTTCCGTTGGCACTCTTTGGGTACGGAACCCAAAAAGCAACATCTGTAGACTATTTTCAGTATTAGCAACACACATATTTTCAGTATTAGCAACACACATATTTTCAGTATTAGCAACACACATATTTTCAGTATTAGCAACACACATATTTCAATGCATTTTCTAAACAGGAAGGAATGCACGAAACATGTCCATGCTATTTTTTATAATCAAATAGTTATGTATTAGTTTTGCATCATGTGTACGATGTGTGTAGAGGAATGCGAATCAATTTATTCTCGTCATAAGTTGTAGTCGGCATCCGGGCTGCAGGCACCTGTGGGACTGAGGTACTCGCTACAAGTGAGCAATCGACTGGTCACTTCTTGTCATCATGTGGAGGTTTAGCAGCTCTTAAATCATAGGTATTTGTATTATAGGCTGGTGTATCCGGATGCGTTCTGCGAATCTAAATCTATCCTACATAGTATAAAACAAAGTTGGTTGTCTGTGTGACGGATTAAATCTTCTAAACTACAAAATAAATTTTGATGCTGTTCACTATCATTTAGAACATTTATTCGGGAAGGTTAATTAATTGTATTTCTACTTGGATTTAGCTCAGAAATCTCGATGTTTTTGACATGTCGCCAGCACAGCAAGGGCGGATTGTTGAAAGAAAATAATACTTTATTAAACAGATTTTTTAAATTAACAACAAACAGATACCTAATTTACGTACTTATTACTACTCAAACATGTATCAGTCGCTGACGTCAATATCAGACAACATGCAATCAAATATTAAATAATGAGAATTTAAAGCACCTATTTAATTTGATAAGTAGGTACACATTATAAATCAAGATTTATAAATCAGAACTACCTAAGAACCAAAAGACCTGCACTTTAACTTATTTCACCATTCGAACATAATTTATGAACACTATCCTGGTTTCTGAATTCAAGTATCATTCTGGTATATGACTCACCCTTCCCCAAACACATCATCAATCTAAACGAGGCACAACTGGCTAGACCAGCGGGCAGCACTGGATCCAACAAGCTAAACGAGAAAGTGACACATTTCACTTTCAAATGTAACATGGGCTTTGGGTAAACAATGTGCATATGCAAGTTTACATACATAAATTATAAATGGGCTAAGCATCGTAAAATGTATATATGTTACCGCGAGTAATATGTTATCTGTCTCACTCACTATGTATCGTACAAATAATTGAAATTATGTACCAAATAAGAGATAATTATTTTGAAAAGAGTAGTTACTTATTACACCTAGTTTGTAGAATGACACAAAGACGATGATGGAAAACAACAAATAGTTTTTCGGTGACGAATATTAATCGGACTTTTGCAGAAACACCTAGAAACAGTAAATGGAAGGGGGATACTTTAAGAAGTGTCAAAACTGTGCTGAAAAGAAGTTTGCCTCATAAAGACAGATACTATCAGATATATTTGCGCTCAAAACTCTGAGATACTGACTAAGAAGTAAGGACATGATTCAACTGAATTGCAATTGCGTCAGTTCAATTAATGCCGTTTAGGAATCTGATGTGTCCCAGATTTACAAAGCGATCGATACCAAAGATGGGATTACTTTAAAAGTAGCGTAATAAGTAGCTAACTAGCATCCTTGGAGTACGTGAAGTTACCTCATAGTGTAAATATTTTGTATGTAGGTTTTGGTTTTCTAAGAGGATATTGAAACGGTGAAGGAAAACATCGAGAAGAAACTGGCATGTCCTAGAACAAAAAAATCGAAGACATGTGACATCCACCAACCCGCACTGTGTCCTCGAGGAGGACCCAGAGGATTCCTCGTGGTGATTATGGCCACTCATTCTCACAGAGAGGAGGCCTGTGTAAATATAGCTTGTTTATGCAAGAGAAAAATGGATAATTGAATTAAAACGTCTATCAAACGTGTTTATTGGAAAATTTAATATCAAAAGCATCGTAATGGGACCTTTAAGATAGAAAGACACTAAGCGATAACATATCTTGCGAGATGGAATTCTTCGCACAGTAAAAGCGGCGCATTTTGCAAATGATTCTCATTGAGGCCTGTTTTCTCGGTATTCACAGTTTCTCTCTTGATGCCTCCGCCAACATTCAATACATTAGAAATAAACTGTAATTACTTGCCAGTGTTATTGCTATTTGAATTCTAATCCAAGGAGGCTCTCTCTGCTTTTCATCGCGATATGTCCACGCAGATACAATCACTTCATAATAAAGCGTAATAGTAATTATTTATACTGGAAACATCAAGTGAAACCAAGTTATTAATAACCGATGGTTTTACCTTTACCTTATAAGCACCTGTTATATTATTTTTATTAACTTAGAAAGTTAACTTAGTTCGAAAGTGGTTTGGTGTCTTATCAAATGGGAGTATGTGGTGCGAAATTACGTTTGCAGTTATAAAATGTTATGTTATGCGATTACAGGTTTTATTTATAGGTGTGGAAGGTTGATTTGTTGTTTGAGGAGTGGTATTTTGTACGTTGGTGTGTATTATTTCGTAGATAGTGACAGTGGTTTGCGGACAAGGCTTGTTGTTCGTTCGTTCAATGCCGCCGTTGTGTTTATTTGGTAACTGTATTGGCTGCATTGATCTCCAGTACGTCGGCATTTTTGTAATAGTATATTGTGTTCATTGTTGGTTTATATCAGAACATGGCGCTCGCACTATCATCACGTATTGTGGCACAACTTTGAAAAGTGAAACGAGATATTTGTGCGGTTGTTTTTCCATTTTGACAAGTGCTTTTAAAGATATTTTTTCGTTGGCTTCTTTTATTTATGAACTCAATAAAATAAATCTATTATTACTGCGAGAGGTGATTGAAATTTCACGGATTATACAGCGTGTGATCTTTTCAGATGTAATTTTTTTCGGTAATTAATACACTTTTAAAAACAAATAAATAGCGATGTTATCTAACTAAATGTCAGCGACAATTAATAGGTGCGATTAATCACACATTTAAACAAGTGAATTTGTTACACAAAATCGGCAATTTGTAAAGCAAATCGTGATTCTATCGTCCTCCTTTATTTATTATTTAAACTATATGCCGTTCATCTTTGTGATAATATACGCAACTGACATGGCCATAAGCTCAACCTCGGTTTATATGATTTACATATTGATACGGTTTGACCCAGTAAGACAATGCTAACCGGTGCGTTTTTATATAGCGTTAAATACTTGCTCATGATTCATGACTCGATTCATATGTTTGAGTATGTATGAGTTGATGGTAAAATTAAGATGACATTTTTAGTATGCAGCTTGAATATTCATTGATAATATTTTAATTGCCAATTCTAATAATTTTGTTAATTATGTGATAGAAAATTGTGAAAGATTAGTGAAGCATGATTTGAAAATTGAATCAAGGATATTATTTTAGACACTTATTAGGTACTGCAATAAACAATATAATTCACTCATCTTACTATGAAAAATACTTACCCAATTACTTATTCTTTCGATAACACCTGCATTAAAACATATTCAACAAAATCCATTGTATTCAAATAACCAAATAGTATTGTAAATCCATTTACAAGTCACTCTTGAAAACCACAGAAGCTTTCTCTGTAACAAGCCTTAAACTGTCCATCACCGCACCCTAAAAGATGTAAATAAAATACTAGGCAGTTTGCTGTTCACCATATCTTGAGAGTTAACGAAGGCGCAACTAATCAAGGCGAGAAGTTGCCATGTTCCCCGTCCCATATGTTTAGTTCCTCATTTTCGCGTCAGCCAAGTAACACTGGCCTCATGTTTTGTGGTTTAACCAACAATGTTGAAGAGACAAGCATATTATAGCCATAAACCTCGCGGTAACTGAGTCCATTAGCCTATGAAAGTTATTTGAGTTTCACCAAGACAGCTAGAAATTGTCTGGTCATCCTGCTCGTTTAGCATAGCTTATATTGCTCCGCTAACAGCTTCAGGGAGTAAGCACTTCACTTATTTGATAAACCAGTGGAAAATTATAGCCTAACTAATCCATAAAACCTCGATTTAGCTCCTTAGAAAAGATGAGATAAGATAAATCTTCCCAAGATCACGCCATTAGAGAAATAATTGTTGAAAACCGGCCAAGTGTGAATAGGACTCATTACCGAAGGTTTCCATATTACAAGGCAAAAAACGTCGAAAAAAGACACGTTTCTTGTATGCAGCCTCTTTTTATTATTGTTGTTGTTATAGAGGCAATAGAAATACACACTCTGTGAAAATGTCAACGGTATACCTTGTACGGTTCATGAGACACAGCTCGCCGACAGACAGACGGACAGACGAAAGAACAGCAGAGGCTTAGTAATAGGGTTTCGTTGCCACCTTTTGGGCACGGAACCCTAAAAAAAAATGTGACTAACCAAAAAAAAATTATTCGCTTTCTTGTCCTGCACGACACAAATTATTCTTCTTCAACAGTAGCCAATAGCCCATGATGTGATAAAATCGTAGTTAATCAGCAAGGTTTACTTGTTATGTGGCGTACCTTGTATGTAAATATCGTCATTTTCGACACTCGTAGAGTTTTAAACGTTGGGTGTAGCAGCCATTTTGCACAATTGTGCGTTGATGTCTAATGTATGGCAATTAACAATTCCATTGCCTCTGTTATATAGTTTGTTACCCCTGGAAGCGTAAGCTTTATGTAGGCTATACAATATCTAATAATAATTAATAACTAAATGTTCCGCAAATCATATAAAGTTATTTATGTGACGTTAATGATATTTAATGTAATAAAATCCGCTCATTGAATGTACTAACTTTAGATTGATTGAAATTCCTTCTATTAAAAAACTAAAAAACAGGCTTTAAAAACCCAACTAAAAAAGGAGAAAATAATTTAATTCAATTAAAAAGCATGGGGTGCTTTTTGAAGTATTTTTATATTCAATTAATGTCAAGCACCCCACGCTTTTTAATTGAATTAAATTTGTTTCTCCTTTTTTAGTTTGGTTTTTAAAGCGTGTTTTTTAGTTTTTAAACTATTATTTATTTTCTATTTTTTAGTTCTGCTAACTACAAAAACGTGTTTTTTTTTCTCAATTATTTTTTATTATTGAATTGTCATCGGTCCTCGACAAGTTTACAAAGTTTCAATGAAATCTGACCGTTTAAAGTGGGTCAAAATCGCGCTCAAAGGAGTCTGTTACATACGAACATACAAACAAACAAACATACAAGTGAAGCTAATATAAAGCGTGTAAAAACAGCAACTGGTTATTTAAGGGCAAAGTGAACATATCATTTCATATTGTAGAAGTGTAGTTGCGACTGTAGACTTATGATAATAATTTCTTATCTGTGTAATGATGTCCAGTGGAACGTGCGTGGTCCCATAACCAGTATAACCTGGCGTCTTCTTATATTGAAAGTCCGCACTACGCTAAGCCAGCTTAGGTTAAACTGTTATGGTGGTACTTCAAATTGCTATTTGTGTTTGCATATTAAACTTACTTGCTCAAATACAACGATGTGAAGGTACTCCATTAGCCTACATTTGCCTATTTTTCACGAATAAGACGAATACGCAAATACACGAACACTCGGTTGTCGGTTCTTGATCACATATCAATACGACGATATAATTCATGACGATGTGTAGACGGTGTCTTCAAGTTATTTGGACTACTACAACTACACAATAAAACGCAAATACCGAACAGCGATGTACATTAGTGCCATCATTACCACCGAAATGCCGTCGACTAAATCTGTACTATATTAGCGTCTCAGAATTTTTTCAACACCACACGCTCGAGCTGAAAGGAATTCAATAGCCAGGGGACTTCCAATCATTTCTCACCTTAACCAAACATTTCATTAAACCTTAACACTGCCAACCACTTAGAAACTAGCTTCATCAACATTACAGATTACCGTACCAAACAACAATTTCAATAGAGAGAAATCGTAACAGCCATGTTATTTGTCCGTGTTTACTTAAAATTGTATCGAGAAAGTGTATGCCATGATGCTAATACACTAGCTGTAGGAAAGTGGCGATAGTTTAGCTAAAAGTTGAGCTGCTTGTGATTGGTCAATGAGAAGGTTGTCGGTGATTAGGAGCATCACGACTTGAAGGTGGAACGTTGTTGACTTAAAGTTAGCTTGAGATTGAATGTGGGTTAAGCTAACCCAATGAATAGGGTCACGCTTCTTTGCACCAAAGTAATGATGTACTTACTTACTGGGAGATTTTTATGAGCAGCAGTGGATGGGGAACGTAGTTCTTAGTCCAATATCTCTTTCAGATTTCAGAGAATCCTAGCAAAATCTTGAGTTATGAACATTCTTGATTGAAGATGAAACGATGTAGATTTCGAAATATATTATTTTGAATTAATTTAATTAGTTTATTAACATATATCATAATCTCGTACTAAAATTTAAAACTAAGCTTATATGTTTATTTAATACCTTAGCCGACTATAAATGATGGTGAAACATTGCAATACCTAGAGAGGAAGCTGATAATGATTGTTGATAAATAACAATATTATGTGAATCATTGAAAACATCAGAGGCACCTAATCATCTCACTCTAACTCTTCGCTTGTTCGCTTGGATTCCATTTCAAAACCACAATTTTCAAGCAAATCACAACAACACAATCAAGATCATACGATCAAGAATGCTTAATTATAATAATTAGCTATCATCTAATTGAAAATCAAATGCATTCAAAGACACGAGGCACAAATCACGCGCTTGCGTGCGCGGGAGACGATTACAGTTATCAGGCAATTTGTCATGGCGCATGGCGGGAAAAAATTTGCAACAGAGCAGAACTCAACGATGAATACTAAGTTAGTAAATAGAATGTAAATGAATAACTGCGGTAATTATACCGGTGGTGGAAGTGTGGTGTGTGGTTAAGATATTACATGACCTGAGAAGATAATATTATATATTATTGTTTTTGACTTTACCAGAAACAATAATATAATTAGCATTATTTGTAAATAAAATTTTACCAAGCATTAATACTTTCTAGAGGTCCAAACTTAGGTTGATAAAGATTGAATGATTTATTAGCCCAACTGAGTTTTGAGGTTCGAGACGTCTCATTATAATGTGAAACACCATTATTCCCATTGAAAAACACCATAAGCCTTGATTATTAATAAGTGCCATTGTGGCACTATCCCATAAAAGTTCTACGATATAAATGTGAGTCAAAAATATTGTGTCTGTTTGACAATATAGTCAAGTAACTATATCAGTATACTGATGCACTGTACGTAATGTTCTTTTACGTATGACTGATACACAATACTTATCAAAGAATGAAAACCACACCGCAATCATAATAAGCGACTAACAGACGAAGTCACAAACACCACTGATTAAATCACTCACAGGTTAAAAAGTCATAACATTTAATTTACATAACAATCATTAAAGCCGTGGGTGATCCACGATCAAGAGGTCGGCGATGACTTTCTCGCAGATGGGCGCGCCTGCTTTCACGTGGCCACACCTGTTCCCACGATGGACCACAGTGGACCATGCTGGGCGGTGACAAGTGGAGGATGAAAATCGGGTGCTTGTATTGTTATTTAAATTATGTATGGAAATTTTGGACGTATGGTGATGGTTCAATGGAGGAGTTACAAAGCTTGAGCAAATGAACTGCAAATTCAGTAACTTGAAATATTAGGACTTATCCAATATAATCTACAGGAAAAGTTTTTATTCAGTGCGCAAACTATTACCATGAATTCAGCATATTATCATTCTAAAACCCCCAGCCCAGAAATTTTTCGTCGGTTATACAAAAATAAATCAGCTGTTCCATAGAAAAGTGCAATATCTACGTGGTCAAAATGTATGGAACAGCTGATTTATTTGCGCACTGAATAAAAACTTTTCCTGTATATCTAACGTGTGTTAATTTTGTGTCAATTTTTCTCCAAAACCATTTTATAAAGCATTTTATGGTGGAATCTATTCATGTTTGTTTTGCACACAAGCATGTTTTGGGTGTGTTTGTGTATTATTCTTAAACGTGCTCGAGTGAAATAAATATCCTTTTCTAGATGAAATCTTATATCATCCAATATTAGATTGTATCTAGTAAAGCCTATCAAAAATCGTTATCATTTAAATAGAACGGTGCTAGTAAAGTCCACGATTTCCAGAAATCCTAACTAAACAGCGCACGTCAACGTCCAATATTTAACACTATCAATAAACCACAAGCCAAATATCCGATAATATGACACCTTCTTCTCGAACCTTTTCAGGGCTGACAGTTGACACCTCAGCGAATACATTAGGAAGATATCAGCAAAATAATATTCTGCCTAAATAGAACGGAAATGATTACCTACTTATATTTAACAAAGCCAAGGCCCTGTCCACAATAAAGACTAACAGTTCTCACCATCTTCGCTGTCCTCATCCCAAAGACAACAGCAGTATCAATATGAACTAATATCATCGCCAAATAATTGCTCTGAAAACTACAAATATCATCACCTGCCAAACCTTTTCCCAACTAAGTTGAGGTTGGCTTTCAGTCTAACCGGATACAACTGTCTTTACATGGAGCGACTGCCTATCGGCCTTCCACAACCCAGTTACTGGGAAATTTCGATACCACTTAGTAAGACTGGTTGTCAGACTTTCGGCCTTCTGACGAACCGTAAGTACTGTCAAAGATCCACGAATGACAGCCGAGACCAACGGTTTAACGTGTTTTCCGCAGCACGGAAGAGTCTTGGTATGTAAAGATGGTCACCCATCCACGGAACAACCGCGACAAGCGTAGCTTAACCTGGTCAATCGATCCGAGCGGCTATTGTTACTTAGCCACAAGGGTTTTGCATCTTCAGAGCATCTTGTTTAATATTGAAAGCTTGACATCAATAATTGGGAAATATAAAGCAGGCCTTGGGCGTGGTACCTACGTCACTTATTTTATATTTCGAAATCCAATGATAACTCCATAACAATCGCATGTGGCAGCCCTTACCCGCTCGTGTTGGGACGAAGGCGCGGCCCTTGGCGCGTGGTTCGTGAAATGTTGACCAAACCTTCACATTTACACCGCACCAAAGACTCGAAAAAAATTATTGTTTGTTTGGCAAAGTATTCTGTGGATTAGTGGCAATGGTATTCTTACTATTGAGAGATAAGTGAGTCTTCACGTTCAAGCGTTGGCCTACAAAGTGATAAAACAAATATTAATACATCGCATGCGTACAGTTGTAGAATCTATTGAGCAAGATGCATTCTGGATAGGGTAACTATTATGTACTTTTATTTAAAAGAGTTATGTTATAGGTACAGTCATAAGTAACCAGAGTCGTCGGATATATGTAGGTAATTTAGTGATAAACCAATGGAAGTTTTCAAATAAAATTTGATTTAATCAATAGAAAACAAACAGTTCATTCATCAAACTAAATATCATTCGAAAACATCTATCGGTTTCTTAGTAAACCTTCAACTATGTCCGAAGACCCTGGTTACTTATTTCTTTCGGTGACTGTACCTACAACATAACTTTTAAATTGCAATTGATAAATAAACATTTAATAATGTTTTATTTTTGGTCTAAAAAATTGCAATGTTTTGGTCATTCTATCGAACAACACACTTCTTGAATTCAAGAAGATAAGATCGATTAATGTCACGGCAGCTAATTGCTGACACGCGTTGAATATCATCTTCAATTAACGTAATAAAGAACTAACACCGGTGACAGCAAACGTCGCAATAATTTATAGTATAACAATTTTTTTCATTCATTTTTGGCTCAACTAAGTTAACTGAAGCAAGGCGAAGGCCTATCGGTACACATCAAGGCACCAAGCCACTGGCTCCCCGAACAGACGGAATGGACGCAGGCCGTGCGTGAACTAACAATGGTCAGCAAGGTGAAATCTGATGCGGCGGATTTGATCCAGATGAACGATATAGATCATAGAGCAAATCTAATAACGTTTGCTGAATTAAGGAGCAAAAAATTGGATAAGAATTGAGGTTGCAAAAAAGGAGTGTGAAGGTTTAAGGAGTAGTGTTAAGGAGGATAGAACCCTATCCAGTCAAGTTTGCATTGTGTTGAGGTTTTATTGGAACTGAAAAGATCTAGTACTGAACAGTATGTTTAAACACTTTAATTCAAACTTTTTTTCTCACACAGAGAAGGAACTAACTTAGTATTGATCACTATGATTATCTACTCACTAGCTGCGTCTTGGCAATTTCATAAGTATCATAATTATTTTAATTCATCCAAAGCCCGTGTTTCGAATGACTCAAACGAAGATGATTTTACTTCTTTATTTTTGTGCTACTGAAACTTAACTTGACTGCAAGACAAATGAGTGAACCGGGCATTTCAAATCATTTAGAAAAAATAATGATATCCGACATAACTAGAAAAACCGGTATCAAAAGTTACATCGTTAGTAGTCAAGCATAAACGTTAGCACTCTTATGTAAATTAGTTGTATAATTTAACTTTAAGATGACTCACAAACAGAAAGACTTTCTCCAGAACCAATGTATTAGGAAATCAGGTTTATGATGAAAGCGATGATTTACGATACTTTTCTTATCGCTCCGTGACAAGCTGAATGTATTCAACTTGTCACGGAGCTAAGTAAGTTGATACTACTTGATAGTAGATTTAAGTTAGAGATAAGCAGCGTGTGAAGTGTGACACCACGAGTGTTGCTTAAAAATATAAATAGATGATTTTTTTTTGTTTAGGTATTTTTAAATGTCACGATGTTCTTCGTAAATGGAAAGGTATCTCGTGATCGGTGACTTGGTTTATATTGTACAAAGAATGGCTGTTACCCGTTCTTTTGAACACAGCAAATAGCAAAGATATAATTATACAGAAAAAAACAAGGCTTATGAGCTTCTAATATGCAGCAATTTCAAGGCAAATAATGAGTATGGAATACCTCAAATATTATGACAACTTTCAAATTATGTTGTGCAGTAGTAGGTATATCTTTAATTACATATTTTCTTGATGGATTCTAAAGGAAAAAGTACGCAAAAATACTTTAGTGACAGTAATATTGATTCTCACACTCGACTGCCCAACAACAGACCAGCATTCAGCATCAATGGCAGCTGACCCACACCCAAGGATGCGCTGACCTCACTCGGTAACGACCACAAAAACATCTATAAAAAGTGTATCGGTATAAACCTATCGACTTTACGGCACTACTCAGATTACGCGCGACGGTTTTTTGTTGAGCGGATGAATGATTCGATCAATAAATGTGTTCGCTTTTATGAGGTTTAAAATAGATGCAGATTGATTTATATTATGACTGCGAATAATTTAGATTATTAAGGTAAAAGTAGGAAGCTATAATTAATAAATACCACTGGTAAACTACCAGTTGTAGGTTATTTGCAAATAGGCTGATCCTTACTGAGCAGTTGAAGACCAGAGGGACAATTCTCGTAATTTTAAAGAACGTTCACAGTCTGTTCTCAGTCTCAATCTGTCAAAAATACCCCGAGTTACCATACATTTTTGACAACTTCTTGACGTTTGATTGTCGCTGAGATGAGACTGCGACTAGATTGTGAACGTTTTTAATTACGAGAATTGGCTTTCAGGTTATAACAATGCACTAGGAACTATCTTTTTTAACTTTACTTCTATAGTTTTTGACTTCGCTTCAACAATACGTTTTTTTCCACTTACTGTGTAGATGACGGTATAATACTCCCTGTTACTGTTATGTACAAATCAAGTACCTAGTGATATACGAATCTGTGTGGAGTAGATACCAACACTAAAAAGTGAAAATGAAAACTTTCGCTATAAAAGTTTTTTAGCTACACTATTCTGTAAGAAATTATAGATTCATTCAGCGTAAGTGCTAATTTTTTAATATAACGTTCCTGTCATCTGTGAGTTGCTATTACTGTCGTAGCTGTAAGTTTACAATCACATAATATAATATATTACATACATTCAAAATATGTGCCCGTCCCACCTTTCTCCCCGTAGGTACCTCAATTGGAACTGCAACCACATCGTAAACCTAGAAATGAACTGTCTATCATAACTTCATGGTTCAATAACGTCGAGCGATCACTTCATGTAACGTCTATTTACGTGGAGCGTATGCAAGCGAGTCGGGGACCTGTCAGGAATGCACCGGTATCACGTAATTATGAGGCAATCGTATAATTGCCGTAATAATCGTAATAGGTACTATGGATTATCGATACACATCACGAAAAAAGACGATACGCTTTGTTATTTAGACACGTGTTCCGTAACTTTCGTGGCTTTTTTCGACCCGATAAACTCGTACAGTGAAGTTTATTTACAAATAGTGTTGTAATTTTTCGGGAGCTCTTTTTACAATTTTTATTTGGTAATCTTATTTAAAACTGTAGGTACCAGCATTCGTCGTTTTTATGTATAACCGTGACACCAGTTAGTTAATTTGCAAATGAATACTTTTAATTAATTGTTTTTATTTTAATTGTCCGTAGATGTTTTGCCCTTGCAAATTAAAACGCTTGTGTTTTTATTCCCTGATTTACGTTCTTAAGTTGAGATGCAAATCTTAATTCTAGTGAGTATGTTTTTAAAGCTCTCTTTTGATGGCTACAGAGTTACATACCCAAGAACCCAGATTTCAACAAATCTGTCTCTACTAGGCCCAAACTGTTAATAAGATGTTGACACGGTGTCAACATATTTCAAAATGGTGTCAACACATGGTCAACACAATTAATTTGCCATCGTCTTTGCGTAAATAAATTAAAGAATATTTGTGACACCTGTAAGAAATTATCAACGGCTGACGATACAACGCAAAAGCAACCTCCGTGTATAATTGCTGACAGGTCGCAGTCGCAGTCGCTGCCATATTTCCCAACATAGTTACACATTCAGTTTCGGAACGTGCGAATATTCGCTACTGGTTTCATTCATAGTTTTTTTGCCTCAGTTACAAAATGAGGTTTATCTGTTAGCGATAATTTTCTAGTGAACGGCGTTTGTAGTCACAGTTACTGTTGCAAAGATCGTGATTGTAACGTTGAAACAACCGGTCGTTTATTTGTGTTTAGTGTTTATTTTGTTATTTATTAAAGTTGCGTAAAAACGTTTCAGAGTAATGTTTTGATTGCTATCATGGATTTGTTAGACTTGTTTATGATAAGCGTGATTTTTTATGACCGTTTATATTGAAATTTAAGACTTATGGATGAAAAAAAAAAAGCCAGAGGCAGCCCGCGAAATTAAAATTTTCTTACTTTTTTTGCAATTTGGAGGTCAGTATATGTATGTATGTTGAACATAATATGATTCGCGACCGTACATATTTTCTTAATTACAATAAGTAGTTAAAATCATCACTACAACCCACTAAGTTTGTTAATTCCCACGGATTTTTTTGAAAACTTCATTCTACACACAACCTGACTCTAAGTATTTAATTTTCGTGGGCTTCCTTAACGCATCCTCCTTAAGTATATCAGGGTTAATTAAGGCTTAAGTATAATTATCTCTTAGGTATTAAACCGTAAACCTGAATAACCACAAACATACCGTATTGGAATCATAAGTGAGCGAGTGCACATGTGACTCCCAAACCAGCGTTATGCAATACTGGGTAACGTGCTGTGACTGGTGCAAGTTGTCAACTGACAGGTAAACAATTCGTTGTTTGATAGAGGCACCAAATAATCTTGATTGCACTTTAAACACTGGAGAGTTTTGTCGACATACCAATTTGAGGTAGATACTTTGAAGAATATTGTCCATAACACCTACGTAGCTCTTATTTTTATTTATTTTAGAAGAAAATTGTCGCATTTTTTTATTCCCCATTTTCGATCTGGTACTTCCAGAAAACTACTGTAAATTCCTTTATGTTTAGTTCCAGAGATTTGTTTTTTATGCTTTTAAAATATTTGGTTTAGTTGAAAATTGTTCCGAATCATTTCTACCCAGTTCATACCTTGCGCCTGCGCAAACTTGCGGTATGTAAGCAAAGTAGCCGGCTATTATCGCGGTGAAAGGAAATCAAAATATCATGTGTTTGTACCACAGCACTGCTGGGTTCTGTACCCTGTTGGTAACAAACAGTTGGTTAACAGTACTTAATTAGAGCACGGCTTCATGCTTGTTGCAAGAAATACTACAAGATTTGTTATTTTGATGCCGATTTTTTAACTGAAATAAGAACAGCATCGGAGAACGGTCTTTATTTTTTTCAGTTGCGAATAGATTATAGTACGTACTTATTAAATTGTTAACGTTTTCGCGTCATGCCAATCTTGATTATGGACCCGACTGCGGCAAAGCAAAAAAGCCACACTAACAAAACAATACATTGTAACAGTAGTAAGCGATCATAAGCTTTAGGGCTAAGTGGTATGGCCACAGCTATCCTTTGAACATCACTATGAATATGTATGAAAGACATAGCATCACGCCTTGCTTCCCCGAAGGTTTGGGCAGATGTGTACTTATAGTATATCCACATTTCGCCAGTTATGTTTAAGTCCCATGAAGAAAAACATATAAAATTTAAATGTATACGTATATGCATTGGTAATTTACCTGTGCAAATAAATCCAAACTCTATGAGCATATTCATGTTTTTTAGGGATATCAGAGTTTTACTGTACATGAGGATGTCATACACATCAGTATTTTTTAGTTTTTCCCTCTCTTCCTCTCTACTCCTGGGCCAACACCTTCGCATTCTTCACCATTCTCCATGCAACTCTTAAGGAAAACCTCAAAGCGTCCCGCTATCTAAGTAAAAATTTTCCTAAACCTTAATCGCCTGCCCAATAAACAAAATGAGGCGTCAAAACTCATTTAAACATCATTAATCTAACACATTGATGACTAATACATAAGTAGGTCAAGTCATAACACTTATTAGTCTAATTATAAATCCAATTAGTGGAGATCAATTACTTAGACACGTGTTCTGACACTGTTTATGATAATCAGTTGAAAGGGATATACTTGTACTATGTCGTGAATGTCAAAGTCACAGAATAAATTTGCTGTGACCCAGCAAAGAGTGGCCTGCCTTGTGTCTACCAGCAGGTGTCATGAACGGCGAAGAATTCCTAGATTATTATAAGCGAATGGGCAGCTAATCACAACATATAGGAAGTTTCGTTCATTACGTTCCTATTTGTGATTTGTTATAGTACACAAAAAAGAGTAGCACCCACCTTTCTTTGGATCGCTTAAAACCATATTTCTGTAGTTTACTGCAGCCGACCTTCCTTTCCACAAGTTAGTCATTCAATTCACCAACCCACAATGGGCCCGCGTGCTGGATTGCGGCCCACTCCCTCCCAAAACCAGGAGGCCGGTGTCCCAGCAGTGGGAACATTATAGGCTGATTATTCATGCAACCAACCGTGGATGAAAACAAATTCATTTTACCTTGCCTTCAGGGTCCCACACACCAGTTACCGAAGTATGTCATATCATGCGAAACGGAAGACCAGTCCTCGCCACCGCTTCCACATGTAATCTTCATTGCACAACCGATATTGATTATAATATCAACCGGTCGCAGTTGTTAGTTAATTGTTACGTGCGTTTCCTGCGAGGGTGTCCATGCGTCGGTCAGTTTTATGTAATGAATTGCAAATCATGGGATCGGAGCGATCGCTTCGTGGGTTTGATTTGCAATTAGTTGTAGGTTGTAATTTAAAGTTATATGATGTCTTCGATCAATAATAAGTATGATGTAGACAATATTATGAGTGTGAATTAGTTATTTCCTGCAGACGAGAGCATACATGGCGTTTCTCATGAAGCTTGTTTTAGTTGCATATTAACTTTTCTTATTTTCTATCTAAATTAAGTGTGTTATTAATATAATAAAAACGTTATTGTAGAACTTAGGTTGTAGCTTTAGCCCTAGACTTCATCTAGTTTTATATTTGAATGAAACTAAGTTCGTGAGACTTATCTCAAACTTTGTCTGTGTATTTCTTATATACATTGGGGTAAGCAGAAACTGCAGAATGCCACCTGCTACGTTCCATTTCTTAACTATTCAATATTCGACTCCCGTAGCTACTACAGGACAGAAGATCTTACGTCACTTCATTTTAGTCAGACGTGTAAATCACACTACATCTTTAAAACATTAAATAACAGTAAGATTCAAAGGTCAGTGACTGTCAACCTGGTCAGTATTCAAACCATCAAGAAGTTCCGGCAGTGTGGGACCGCGGCAGTTGGCAGCCGCTCAGTGTGAGCCTGCCAACCACTGCGCCTATGGGGAGTTGCACTCCTGACTACTAAGTGGCAAAACAGTTAGATTACACGGATTACTTAATAGTTGACACGTGGTGTGAATGTAAGATGAATGTTGACGGATTATGTGTTAAGTGGACAAATAGTTAATGTTTTTGTTTGTGAGTTTGAAATAAAAGAAACATTTTACATTAAACAGTAAAATATGTGGCTTGGCCATTTCGCTACAATCACATGGGCGTAAGGTGAAAAATTTATCCACACTTTTTTGTTATACAAAAGTTCTTGTAGTAACGAAACGGCCAAGCCACATATTTTGACTAAGGTGTAGAGTTTGTGAAGTTAGGCCTTGTAGAGTTAGGGTGTGTAGAGTTAGAAGCTTGGCTCTACATGAGATCTGATTACTTTTTGACAATGCGAGTCATATGGTCTCGTCTTGGCAACATTGTACAAAAAAATGTTTTTGGTGAGATTTCACTTCTTTTTGTAATTTGCTTGTGACAATAATACAGGAAAGGTTTTTATTCAGTGCGCAAACTGTAACCATTAATTCAGCACATCATTCTTGAAAGCCCAGCGCAGAAATTAAAATAGTCCCCCAGCGTAGAATTTATTTTATTTTTATATTATATTATTAAATAGTGGTCTGCCGGTATCGGGAGCAGGGTCCAAGCTACCGGTGGTTAGGGCTCCAGATACAGGAACCTCTTCACGATGCGAGCCGTATCGAGCAGTACTGCCTTCTGATTCAGGCCTTTGATCCAACCTCCTAACGAGAGCCTCGAGAGATGTTGATCGAGGCAGCTCATTCGCCGTTACTCAATCACGCAAACACGGCTGAACGGATTTGGATGATATTTGGCACACAGATAGTTTATAACCTGATTTACCATATAGGATTTAAACCCCGGTAGAACGTGTCCGTGGGATTATTTTCGACCTCCACGCAGCGAAGCCGCTGTACTCCACATGTATTTCGTACTTTTCCACCAGGTCATTGAACTTTGTTATTCAATCAGTTCTATTTCTGAGTAGTTCATTGATGTTGTTTTCTTATTTCTTGCTATAAATAGCTGGTGGGTATTGTTTCAGTTCCGAGAGAGAGCCTTAAGTTTTCCTGCTTAATTGTTTGATCAACGTCACTTGATTTGACATGGCTAGGAGAGAGAAAAAGTGTCAAAACAATATCGTAGATTAGATCACGTGCTAGAGTAGTGTAAAGATTTATGTAACATCGTTTCGGAGATCGTGGATACAAGCCTCCTGAAAAATCTTCACAAAATTCAAGACGCAAGAGAGATGTCCTGACTGGTTCTTTAACGCAGAGCCTAAACCACTCAAACTGGAAACATGGCTGAAGACAAAAGGATGATTTTGTGAAGTCGGGTATTCATATTCCATCTAAGAACGGGTTTTTAGAAATTCTTAAACGTCCAAAATGTTTACCCAGAAAGTACTAAAATGTGCGTGTGTCATAAATGTTTGATTATTTTTGTAAACAAACTATTAATAATTATCAAATAAATTATACGTTTTAATGTCGTCAACGCTGTTTTTACTATACTAATTGATGGTCATGTAGATTACATGTTACCGATTACGGTAACATATTTTTGTCGATAAAATATTGCAATTCCATCCTGCCAAAGCAATTTTTCGTAAAAGTGAAAACGTGGGAACCTTTTCATTTTGATTACGGTGAGGTGTTGCCTCGTTGACAAGCATGGCCTCCGGCGGTATGGAACGAACCATGCTGTCACACTGCTTGCTCCCAAGCCGTGGAGCACCATGGTCTGCAGCCATGATCATTTGATGATGCAATTTTTTGTAATTTTCTATTTGAGCAATTAAGGCCCGATTTTTCAATCGTCATTTAAATCTTTTCACTTATCTTATTTTCTACATTTATATCTACAATATTTATGGTGTAGTAAGTACACAATAAAGAGTATTATATCTGAGGAATTAAAAAGAATATAAATAAAATTAATTATGTTGTTTAGGAAAAATGCCAAATAATTTATAAATTTTTACCTTATTTTTCTTCTAACATATAAACAATTTGGTGTACATTTGTAACTATACTATACATTATATTTATAATACATAAACCGCCATATTTATTCTATATGTTTAACTAAGTATACATATATAAAAATTATCTGACGATTGACAATCGGTCCTTGAATGAGAATTAAAAAGGCATAGGAACAATATTATGAAAAGCTACCACCTTAATATTGTCATCATTCATTATTCATTTTGAAGGTTATTGCTATTCCACTGCTTCCTAAGTTCGAAAATTTGTCTGGTCAACAACGTAACTAACAAAATGAAAGCTATTGCTACTGATAATGTGTTACGCAATTACCCCGCAAATTATGAGTTTACCAAATACTTTTCAAGCGGAGTAGGTACATGTATCATTTTCTAATGAAGACTTCAACTAATAATTTACAGTACGGTATTAATTTGTTGTGCATGCATGTTTTGCTGACAAGCGTTTGATTCACGCTTATAATCTGCAGATTTGAAGCTGAATTAAGTTGTTAAGTTGTTTGCATGTGATGTCTCAATAACTCGACGTATAATGCTAGTCATCGAACTTAACCTTACTTACCTTACAAGCTAACAATACAATCAATTGCAAATGATCTCATTGCTCTTGTGGATAAGTCTATTCTTAGGTTTATAATCGTGTAGCGATAATTGATTACAAAGCTTTTAGTAACTTTTTTGCGGTTTGACATTCAATTTGGTCTTGATAAATATAGACAGAGTTGCCTCGTATTATATACAGTCACTAAAAGATATAAGTTACCAGGGTCGTCCACCATAGTTGAAGTTAAAATATATATATATATCATTGAACTCTTGTTTTCTATGAATACCATTAAATTTTATTTAAAAACTTTCATCGTTTTCTTACTAAACTTACACTGTATCCGACGACCCTGGTTGCTTATCTCTTTTGGTGACCCTATCTACATACGATATGAGAAAACCTTGTAAAGTTAGATTAATTGTTGGTACCTACTATAAAGGTTGGTAATCAACTGGAAAACTAAATTAATAATATTTATTTCAAATAACATCATCATCTACGGTTTTCAAACATCTCATATTGCAAGTTATAAACTCGTGACGACCTGTCAAAGAAAATATATTGGCAATCAAAATACTCACTATGATGTCTATTGCATGCGACCATTCAATGAAAGTAATACATTTCGCGAGGTGTGACAGCTACAGTACATAAAGATAGATATATTTTTTGTTATCACTTTCACTCTTGCTTAGTATCTTCTTATCAATAGGTAGGAACGTGGTGCCATTGTGGGTGCTACGTGAGCTTACAGAGGTTATGTCAATAACAGAAGCTTTGCATTTCTTTCGAGAAAGTTTTGAGAAAATTGTTTATTTGTATAAGGGCCTGTCAGTATAGATTGTTATTTAAGTAAGTTATACAGTAGGTAGATCATATGAAAATGTCATATTTATACAGTAATCAGATAAACCAGAAGACATAGTTACAACTTTTATTCTCTCGTGTCAGTATGAGCTAAATGAAAGAAAGTAAATGCACTGGATTGCTATACAATTCAACTAACATAGGTACCTGCTATACCTATTATGGAATTAGATGGTACTATAGACTCTACACTACTATATACTCGTGGATTTAAAATAACAGCAGCACGGGTCGATCGAAGGTTAAGCTATGCTTGCCGCGTGGATGGGTGACCATCAATTTCATGTCACCACACCCCGAGCCTCGGAAAGTACCTACCTCATTCAGAATATAGATCTTCGACAGTCGTTACGAGTAGTCAGATGCCTAAAAAGTCTGGCACGATACCCTACTGACCTCCACAACCCAGTTACTGGGTAATCTCAGTAACTAGGTTGTGGAAGTCAGACAGGCAGTCAATCGATGTAAAATTCGAGGTCAAGAGCAGGCCCATTTAGTAAAAAATAAATAAACATAAACTGGTAATTAGCTGCCTCGGGTTAGACTGAAAGCCGACCCCAACACTGTTGCGAAAAAGCTAGACAGATTCACTTCACAGTCAACCTAGGCGGGGATTACTGGTGTATTGGTTGTTATACACAGAAACCTATTAAAAACGATATCGAAGGTTGAAGGAAACTCCCAGTTAGAGAGCGTGAAGAAGTCTTCACGTGAGTTCTCACCTCAGATCAATAAACTTACGTTATGTTATGGAGTCAATGTTAAGTAAATAAATACGATCAAGAATGCTGCACGCAACAATAACTTTAACATTTCAACAAACGTTCCTAATAAAAATCAACACATTATCGATATTTTTTCTCTATTGTAAACGTATTGTTGGTATGTGATCGAAATTGAAAGTTTATTCAGAACTGACGAGGTTAACTGCAGCTAGATCCGTATTTAATCACCGATTATTATTATTATTTATGATTCCTTGCAAATAATCGCATTTCTTTCGTTTATGGCCGAAGAATAAACTTCGCTGAACATTTTTTTCTTATTTATTCATAATTTTTTCTTTGACAATAATTGTCTATTAGACTTGGCATCAAAATCAAGAGTCATTTATAAACTAGGCTGAGACGCAGCACTTTTTGAAGGTCAAAATACAATAAGAAAGTCCAGAAAACGACCGCCCGTCACCACATCCTAGTGATTTAACTGGGAAGAAGAAGTGGCGCAATAAACTCCCCAGCAGATCAATTACACGAATGTCACCACTAGGTAAATGAAAATTTTCACATGTGGTCATATGACTGATGTTAGACATTTGAAGTTCGCGGAAGCTTATGGGGTATTATAATCTTTGATTTACATCCATATAAGTAATTTCTGCGGTTAGATTTATATTCATTAATCAAAACTGTTTTAAATACATACATTGATATCATAAGTCATTGTTTCTTTAAGCTGTTGTTGCAAAAACTATTATTGTCTACAATAATAGACGAATTAGATCAATCGGCAGATCGTGTACTGTGTGTCACGATTGTGCTAAACAGGTGTTTCGTTTTGAATACATTCTAGATTCTAGACAGTTAGGCACTACATTTTTAGACAGAACTACGGCACTAGATTTTAGGCGATTATTTTATGTGGCATTACCTAGTGCTGTTATTTCGCACGTAGAATTTAGTGGCCAACTGTATGCCTCCGTGTTGAGACAAATAAAAGGAATTATATAATTCATTTTGCTTGTTTTGTTTCGTCACATATTTTTTTTAATTTTTTTGTGACAAATACTTAGAATAGTGCAGCTTGTATTTCTTGAGTTAAACTAATAACCACAGCACACATATCTATTTATTTTTTAATTACTGGATGTATAAACACGACGATATACTAGTAACAAAAAACCGTTCTTAATCTGCAATATCAATTGCCCACGTTACAAATGATCGGCTCCACAGTCGTATCGATTGCATTGCACGTTCATTTCTATATCACGACGTTATAACACGAAATATGTTAATATCTTGTTAATAGATTACCACCATAATGTTAGTTGATGACCTTGCAACAACTAAGACTAGTTTGTTAGTGTTTTTGTTTTTTTATTTTTTATTATTGTTTGACATAATGTTATTATTAAACTTTTGCCTCATTGTGTATTATATTGTATATCTTTATTCAGGGAACATAAGTCAATCATATAAGTTACTAGCGGCTGCCCGGGGCAACGCCCGCGTCAATGTAGAAAATTTGTTTTATTTGTTTTATTTTTCATACCAACTTCCACCCCCTATATCACCCCTTTACGGGGGGAGTTCCCTAAAATCCTTTCTTAGCTGCCGTCTCCTACACATAATCTACCTCTGCCTCAAATTTCATTTTCATAGATCCAGTAGTTTTTGAGATTTCGTGTTTAATCAGTGAGTGAATGAATGTATGAATGAGTGAGTGACCTTTCGCTTTTATATATATATATGTATATAGAATAAAGATGTATATATTCCTTTTCACATTTAACTTACCACCTGGTGGGGTCCGCAAGGGCCGATGCCTGCCAGGGGTGCGGGTTGTTCGAAAGAGATACCGCGGCCCCTGGCACACAGGCAACTGAAGGAACACGGGTGGGTTTTAGTCAGTAAAAGTCTGACACGCCCTCCTGCTCCACCCAGAGCGGGAGAAGTTATTTGATGATTACCCACCCAAAAAAAAAACCATTACACCAGGATCGTTATCCCCAAAGGGTAAGCAGGGGTCTATCTATGTATAGTACACCCAGATGTCACTAGTTTTCTTTAAGTCCCGAGTAATAGGAGGCGAGTCGGGCACAATAAAAACTCCGGGCTATTATTTACAAAAACTAAATATCTTTTCTACAATTACAAATGGGTGTGGCGAACTAATCATTATGGTGGCACGTCATTAACAATCTATAATAAGCTATTACACATGTCATTCACTGTACAATGGTTCATTGAATACTATATAATGACAGAATTAACACTGATGCTTGTTTTGTCACATAATTATAATTTCTGCGATGACATAACTATTTTTTATAATTGTTTTTTTTAATGTTTTTATAATGTTTCAGTGATTTTGCGGGAAGAAAATGAATGCTTTGGGAAAACTTATTCGTTTTATAGATAAAGTTATACGATTACTTATTTACTTATTTGTTTGAATTATAATTATAACAACTTAACAGACTCATCTAAGGCTATGTTATAAAGTGACAGTGTCTAAACAAATTCACAAAAAATATAATACAAGCAAAGAATTACTCGACCTTTAATTATTATCATTTGTGCCACTTTAATGATTTATTTACTTCGATGTTGTTAACATAAAACGTGTTTATGAATGTAAAAAAAGTTATCTGTTAAAAAAAATAAGATAATTTTAACGCGAGAGCCCAGACAGGGAATTTCCAGGCAAAGGAAAAATATTTCACATGTACAGCGTGAATACATTACATAAAACAAAATTAGTATTAAAGCTTTATTATTAATCAACTTTTCAGTGCGAGGTTTTATTATACGATGTTATGTGTTACATAGCCGCTATATACTATGTGTATACCTATGTGTGGCCGAGGTCAACGGCCGATGTGCTGCGCTCTGAAATTTCACTTTCGATCGTTTCGTCTGGACCGAAGTCGCATCTGTGATAGGGTTACCACGTTATGGTAAAAATAGTTTTCTTGCGTTTTCTTGTACGATAGTGTAGATAGCGAACGATGGTTGAAAAAATATTAGCTTTGATATTTACACTTTATTGTTTTACTTACTATTTTGCTTATTTAAAAAGATCTATTCTAACTAGGCTGTATCATCCCACTGCAGGGTAAAGTCCTCCCTCATCCTTTTCCACACAATTCTGTCTTTTGCTAGTACTGGTTAGTCCTTTCGGTAGGAGTCAAGCTCGTCCCGCCATTTTAGTCTCGGCCTGCTGCGATGGCGTCGTGCGTTTAGTCGGTGGGCCCCACATCGATGGTGCTTTTAGCCCATTTGTCATCTGACATGCGGCAGACATGTCCCGCCCAGTCCCACTTAAGCTGAGAAGCTTGGTTCCTCATACGGTCTGAAAGTCGAACCCTCAAGATACTGCTCGCCATGGATTGCTGGCAAACCTCGAGCTTGGACCTCTGCTGAAGTGTCAAAGACCAGGTTTGAGCACCATATGTAAGAATAGGAGACTAGACATATCCAAAATTCTCCGTTTGAGACATAGTGATAGATCTCCTTTCAGAAGATGTTTCATTGACCATTACCTGCTCCAGGCATTCTCGGTGCGTCGAGTAACTTCTTTGTCTACTATTTTATTAGTAAAATAAAAAGATAGCAATAGCCTTAATAAAGTTTAGTTGGTACACAACAGAATCATCAGCGTGTTTCTGGTTATTTTTAATACGCTTTTATTAGCTTCACCTGTATGTTTGTTTGTTTGTAACCGACTACTTTTTGGACTTAATTTTGACCCACTTCAAACGGTCAGATTTCATTTAAACTTTGTAGACTTATCGAGGACGGATGATAATACAATAATTGCAGAACTAAAAAAATGAAAATAAATAATAGTATAAAAAACTAAAAAACACGCTTTAAAAACCTAGCTAAAAGTATAAAATAATTTAATTCTATTAAAAAGCGTGGGGTGCTTGATATTAATTGATTATAAAAATATCTCAAAAAGCACCCCACGCTTTTTAATATAATCAAATTATTTTCTACTTTTTTAGTTTGGGTTTTAAAGCGTGTTTTTTAGTTTTTTAAACTATTATTTAAAAAAAATATTATCAGAACCGTACCAAGTAAAGCTTTAGAGCAGAACGCACCCTTATCTTAATATATCTATAAATCAATCAAGAAATAAATTTCCTATTAAAGTTTCCAGTCAGGAAGGTAGATATCGAAGCAGAGATAGCGCGTGTCAGCCCTGTACAGTTGGCAACTTACGAAGGAATGCTGTTAATTAATTATCCGAATGTTTGCTATCCGTACTTTCTAAATCTGAAACTTCTCATACTAATGGTTTTTAAATCTATGCTCAGTATTTAACTTAATTTAATTCTAGGTTTTATTTGAGGTATAAGGTAATGTATGATTTAACAGTTCATTTGGTAGCGAGACTCATCTGCACTTAAGTTTAACAACGCGTAAGTTCATATATCTCACTTAGGCATTAAAAAACGTTGCACCTAAAATCAGTCGTATTAGGTTTATAGGTCTGAATTAGTTTAAGAGTACCTATCTTTGTTAAGCTCTAAGTTAATCCGACTTAAGACTTTTGCCCAAAGTGCATAAAAAATTAAGATCCGTTATTTGCATAAATAAGGTTGGTACAGGTAATTACATCGATTACTTATTATACCATTAATGTCGCCGTGCATCGGACACATCTAAAAATATAGACTTTACCAAAGCTATTTTATTGCACTCCATACTATACAACATAATGCATAGTGTTGGTATATGCAAGATAATGCAGAAACCGGTACTTATTACGCCATTAAAATCGGCGTGCTTCGGACACATTTAAAAATATAGACTCTACCAAAGCTTCGCATTGCACCCCATACTATGCAACCTAATGCAGCATTCAGTGCTCTTTTGAGGAAAAGCTTTTCAATTCCCTGTAATTTCTCGCGTTTTTACGTTGAACATAAAAACCGCCAATGCGCTTGCACATCGCATCTGCAAACAAACAGTAATATTTTATTATCTTAATCAAGTTTAACGACTTTCCCCGTTTGATAAGTAGCTGTTACGTTTATTATATGTTATTTATTTCAATATTAGCGTGGAATCGATTTCGTTTTACTTATTTCACATTTTATTACCCTTTGTGTGCTCTTTTAAATATTATAGTGTTGGTAAATGTTTTCTTTCAAAATAATGTTTACATTATCGGTTGCAGCTCTTGTAATACTTAGTTATGTCGCAAACACATAATTGATAATCTCTGCTCTATTGTAATCATGTGCGACAAATTCTTTTGACTTGTATATGTTACTTTATTGTCATAAGACTTTATGACAAATTGAATAATAGAGTACTTTTAATTTAAAAAAAATACAATTCTCTTTTCGTCGCATCGCGCTGTTCATACCCATTTATTTGATGGTGATGATGATCCATAATTTTTTCTCACATAATAATTCCTTTTTGGCTCTCAAGTTTTCCTTTCATACCATAACTCAAAGTAATGTATAGGAGCAGCGATGCGCATTGAAGGCGAGCATTGTGCAAACATGCGCATGCGCAGGGCGAGGGTCAAATGCTGTTACGTCACACATTTCGGGTGCGTTGCATGTTGGTGCATAACACGTTACGATGACCCAGTTCGATCAGCTGCCTGAATGGTTGCGTATGGACGATGCGTTCTATATTTTGGCAAAATTTTATTTCATCTACCATCTTTGGATATATCAACTATGCATGAAGTTCTTCATTGTCTACACCACCTTTTGTTAATGTCTTCTGATCTATAGATAACACTCAGTCTTTTCTGATATTTATTTTGCGTAAATTTTTCTGACAGCTGCTCTGCGTACCGATTGTTTTGCTTTTAATAAATTGTCACCGCCAAAAAGAAACCATTCTATTAACATGTTTATCGGTATTGAAAACCTTCAGGAAAAGACTTGGGTGTAAAACTAATTAAGTTCATCATCAGCAATCTCTTGTCCTTATCTCAATTTATTTGGGGTCGGTGTAACCTGTCTTCTTCCATACTTCTCTATTAGTCGTCATCTCTGCAGCCGCCATCTTTCTTGATCATTTATCACCTTTTATAATTCAACAAATACATCAAGAAAAATCTAAATCTATATAAATAAAAAGAAAAGTCCTGACTGACTGACTGACTCATCAACGCCCAGCCCAAACCCTTGGACCTAGAAACCTGAAATTTTGCACAGATGTTCCCTTTATAATTTAGACAAGGAATAAGGAAGGATTTTTCGAAATTCAACCCCTAAAGGAGTTAAATAGGGGATGAAAGTTCCGCGCGAGCGAAGCCGCTGGCAAAAGCTAGTCATTTACTTACATAATGTTATATTAATTCCAAAAATTTCCTTCCGCAGGTGCTAAGCATCGGGTTACGGCCACCACGCGCTCAGCTACGTGACCGAAGACGACTCGTTAAAGGTAACCAGAGTTTAACTCGTGTTTACATTGTAACACGACACAATAAGTTAAGGTGTATTAGGTAGTTGGTTTTATGTAGCTATGGCAAATTTGTTACGGTTTCGAAAGTTGGTTTTCGAAGCAAAAGTATAAAACAACAAAAATAAAAGAAGACGTTACTAAGAAGTATGAATTATTTCCAATTTGTGATCGTTTGAAGAAGTGATACTTTAAAGTTTCGCTAATTATGATCAGATACCTATCGGCGGTGCCGCTTGCAACAATAGCAATTGTAATTAAATAAATTACCGAATCCTTCCTTGTCAGTAAATGGTGGAGAAAACCGTGAAAAGAACCAACCAATATGTATAGGTATTTAATACAATGAATCATATTAACTTGAACATACGGAAAAGGTTGTGTCGGAAACAGAACTCTGAAGCTAACAAAGGAAAATTAGAAAATGTAACTACAGAGTGATTGATTGCTGTAGAATTTTTCTCTGTAACAATTAAAATAATCAGTGCCAATAAAGAATTCAGTGACGCTAATCATGCTGTTGAAGTAGAAGTGGGTTGGATACCAGGTCGTGGGTATAGAGACACAATAGCAGTTCGCATTACTGCGGGCATGCTCGCAGTTGATCGTAGTGTGAGCTGCATTGTTGACGCTTGTTCCTTGCCTTATCTGGTGCCAGATCCGACTGCCACCACTGATCTGTGAAACAGTAATTGTTGGAAAATATGCTTGTAGTTATAGCTATTAAGAATCAACAGTGATTTAAAGAGCCTTGGAACAGTTTTAAAGTAGGCTTGAAAATGAAGACACAATTGAAAAACGTGTATTTAAAACTGGTTCTAAGTCCAATGTTTGCTAAGATGCTTACAAATATCGTGATAAGGCAAATTAATCAACCAAGTTCCTCCAGAAAGTAATGTGTATTAACGTGTACAATGCAATAACTGTCATGTCCAACGTTCTGTTATCACTATTCACTAATGTAAACGAACTCACGCCCAAAATCAATACAAAACCTGACTTTACGTAAAATTAAACGGCAAATAATAACATATTTCACACGAGACCATTAATCAATTACTTGTCAAATAAGACTTGAACAATAAGGGAGCAGTCCAAGTTTCAATGACCAAGTCTTTAAACCCAGTTTCGAAAATGATTTACGACTCCAAATTAAGCTTGAAATTGTATAATATCAAGATTGTGATATTTTAAGTTTCGGATAAATTTACAAGGCTTTGACTTTTATATGCGTAAAATGCTTGCCATTGTGGAATGTTTGAACGAATGGAGTATGAGTTTTTTGCCTTTTGTATTTAATTTCCCAATAATCATTCAATTTATGTTTTCCATTACTGCTTCAAGAAATATTTGCTGTTCATTCATGTTTATTATTTGCAATACTTACACGTCAATATTCATCCCACTTTCATCATCACTTTCAACATTTTTTTTTAATTCTTTCCCTTCTTTAATACTCCATCTTGGTGGTATTACTCCTACTACGTCTATAAGATAAAAAGTATTTCACGAGAACACTTCCACATTCAATTTTCCTGATCTTATCTCTCCATTCACAACATCAAGACTGCTAGCTTCTAAGCTAGTTCGACATTCTCGTCGCAAAGCCGCTGCATATTAATTAAGGCTTCATTTCGCTCTCGGAATACCAGAGATAGTCAACCTCGAGATGTATCGGGTTCCCACAGGCTGCGCCGGAGTTTTTACGTGTTATCGCCACCTCGCATCTGTGGCCGCCGAGTGATTGGAATGGCTGCCAATATCTGTAACACCAAGTGTGGGATAAGTGTTGCGAATGTAGGGAATTAAATATATTACAGGGATGTTAGTTCTATTTTGTAGTTATGTGTCGTCTAGGTACCTTACCAAAATTGTACATTCTTTCATTTGATTGAATTTTTCAATAGGAACACAGTCTGTGACAATAAATTAGTCAGTCATGCCTTTATTGATAAAATGTAGATATGTGCTCGTAGAACACTAATTAAATAGCGCTGAAGATGGCACATGACGAGATGCTTTATATGCAGAATTAGCTACTTAGCAAAGGTTTTTTTATGTGGCTTTTACAAATGTAATTATATAAAGCTGATTCCTGACGACACAATTCATTAAAAAGGGACCCAAATCGCTACCGCTTACAACACACACCACCCGCCATAAAACCGTCCGGGCCGGCGCACGCGCTCCGCGTAATCTCAGCCATCGATCCTTGTTAATTGATCACCCGCACCTGTCCGCTGTCCGGCGTCTGTCCGGCCGGACGGTGGCACGCCATCTGGCCGCGTGCCTGTGCTATCTCATCTTCCACCTTTTAATATTAGCCGCGTGTTATCTGTCGCTGCTACTTCTTCTTTTATGATCAACTAGTTTTATATATTGAATTAAGTTTTCTTGGTATTTTTTGGTTCTGCATAAAGTTTTAATGTTATGTTACAACTAAGGACCGACCGAAGGTTCGGTTTCGGTTTCGGCTAGTTTCGGCCCAAAAATCTAGTTTCGGCCACAGTTTCGGTTTCGGCCAATAATTGGCCGAATCTTCGGCCCCGCCGAAACTAGGTGTTCCTGAATTTTCGCGCATCATTCGGCTAAATTCGAGTGAGTGAGTGAACGTGATTGCCGGTTGAGTTCGCTAGCCGGCGCGATTGTGATGATTTAAGGTTATGTGGTTTTTTTCGCGCAAACATTGTTAGGTAATAGTATATTTTATATCGAGGGACTAGACGACAATATCTATTATGTCTTTTGCTCTTTGCTCGACGTCAAACTCTTCACTGTCACTGGACATTCTTAATAAATACTTCTAAAACCGAACAAATTTACACTCGACAAAAATTCAGAAATTTTCGCGGTCAGTTTTTTCATCTAAACCAGTCACAGATTAACAATTTAAAACACCTGGCGCCACCTTCTTTGTGGAAAAACCATGGAACTAAAACCCTCGACATTTTCGCAATGAAGATGGTCCAAACTCCACAGATAATAGTATATTTACTGGCCGTTTGAGTTTGTCTATGTCACATGAAGGAAATTAAAAAACCTAATTACTTTTCACTCCCTAGAGACTAAAGTGGTCACTTTAGTCCCGCTTCGTAGGGCTATATTGGCGTACTTTTAGAGCATGAGAAGTGAAAAAGTACTTGACTGTCGTACAAAATATACTCATCTTTATTGAGACTGATAAATATTAATTAAGTATCACTGATAATTAATTATAATGGTAAGATAATTCTTTAAATACTAAGTTAAATACTAGATCTCATTAAAAAATAACAACACAAGTTATCAAATCTTCAAGACTATTGTAAACATAAGTAATTAATGTTGATTTTTGAAAAAGTTTGACAAATATGTTGATTGTGTTTTTTTTATTTAAATTGTTAATTTTACAAATAAAGAACCATTTTTGTTTCAGACTTTAATTGTTGCATTTTATTTTCTTACATGTGTTAACTGTCTATATTATATGCGTAAAAATACAAAAGATTTAACATGCTATAAAAATTCAAATAAGTTTCGGTTTCGGTTTCGGTTTCGGCCGAAACTGGGACCAAGACCGAAGGTTCGGTTTCGGTTTCGGTTTCGGCTGAAAATCCTGTTTCGGTCGGACACTAGTTACAACATATATTTATTATAAATGTTACAAGAAATGTTACATGTTTTACTGAATTATTTCCATTTAAAATTAAACTACTCGTTGAATCTTCTGTTGCGTTGCAGCAGATACAAGTAGGTACTATTCTGACCTTACCAGAAAAAGGTTGGAGTACCAAAAGGGAGAGTGCTTGGTCTGGTACTGTACCAAGAGTATTGTGTACCTGCGATATTCCTGATTAGTATAATTTGAGAATTGTGTTCAAATGGATCAATAACAAATTGAAATGCAATAGTTTGTCAATAACGTAATTATTCATAGTCATTTCATAGTAGTCTCACAAGGAAAACTACAAAAACAACAAAATCTACGTATGCCCAATGTGGGGCGACCGCGCGCGTACGCTTTAAAATAAAATGCCATGAAATATCAATTTGTAATTCCTGCGACACGGTATTGAGTAAGCTGTTACCTTTACCTGCCAGCCACAGTAGTATACCTATGTTTTAACATAATTGGGCTAAGAAGGTCCATTTCATCAAACGAAGCTGTATAATCATCATCATCACCTACCTAAAAAAGTCCACTGCTGGACATAAATCGCGCTAATCGCATAACATTTACTCTAACTCCTCGACTATTTCCACCCAGCTAAACAAATTATTGGTAGTATATACGAACTAAATACAATAGATTACAGAGATTTCTTTAAAAGTAAGTCAGTCTTAGACGTTATGGAAATTTTTAACTTTCAAGTTGAATGACGATTTTACAGGTGCATTGTGTGCTTAGGACCAGTTTACAAGTGTGCCTGCTGCAACTTCCTATACGTATACAGCAGCCACTAGGGCGGGCCCAGCACGTGCGCTTACAACATAAGCCTTTCTGATTACCCACCGTCGCATACATGTCCAACGTTTTGCAATTATCAATTGCGCTGTTAATTGCCCCATGTGTCACGAAATTTTGTAGTTTTCGAGGTTTTCTTAGAAAATAGTTACACGCAAAACTACGCAGAATAATTATACCAACAACGTTTACGATATCGCAATATATATGGACGCAACAACTAATAAACAAGCAATAAAACGAACACCTTGTGAGTTGTGTGTAACATACCTGTTACATTCTACAATATACATACAAATTGCTTTGCAAGTACCAGCCATTGAATCGAGAAGCATTCGGAAACAAGCGAAGTAACAAAGACAATACATTACGATCAGGATATAACAGACTATTCTAGGTACATATATAGATACGAAGTTACCCTAGCGAGCGAGCGAAATATAATTGCATAATGGCTCACGCAAGTTGAATGCGCCATTAGTAAAGTGGCGAAGTGGCGAAAAAGTTGTGTGAAACAATAGTTGCGCGCGCAGCCTGGCCGAGCGAACAATGAGCGAGAAGCGCCGCGGGCAGAGGTGGTGCCGACCATCTGACCACACCACGAGGCGATGGAGATGGCATCTTAAGTAGTGAAGGAATAGATTATTTTAAATCCGAAAAAATTTAAATTGAATAAATTCCTCAGAAAGAATATTTGGTAAAAGTGAGGATAGCGATGCATGAAAACAGACCAAAAGAATCATTTTCGTAAAATTTGGGACGAAGTTGATATTTTAATCATGGCGCAGTCATTATTATTTTAGCCATGTCGCCACATCGACCAGTCATGTGCTTCTCGCTTCTAGCGGATTCCTGCGGCCTTCACAAGGTCATCGTTCTGACAAAATACTGATAGCTTATTCGTAACAGAACCTAAATGAGTAGATAATTATATATTTCGGTTCTGAAATTCTTAGTATCTACCCTTTACCGCATCAACCTTCATTCCTAGCGCAGTTTGTTGCGGGCTAGCTATTAGAGCGTTTGGTAGACAATATGGGAGATGTTAGATTGCGCCCATTGTTCCGGCGTCGCCTGCCGGCTGCTGGCGGCAAAAAGACCACGCTGCGCCGGCCAGGACCACACCGAGCTGTGGGTCACTAGAGAACACCATGTATAGTAGTTGTAACATTCCTGGCCATTGTAGTTTGGGAATGCGACTAAGTTGTTGTACCTACGCCTATTGTGGTCCATTATTTCAATCGCTATGGCGTTAGAGACGTCGTGGTAGCAATTAGAGAAATCTAAACGTTTACAGAGTTTCTAAAGCTACAGATATCAGTTTACACAACAAAAGAAAAAAGATATTAAACCTTGATACATTTGAAATTGTATCCAAAGAGACAGCAGTCGATTTAACGAATGTTATAGACAAATCACCAACATTAATTACTCGGAAAATCACATTCAATCTAAATGTTAAGACTAACATCTACCCCTTCATTTAACTACCGCATGTAAGGAAATACCTGCTCACTCCGTCTGTACCAATTCCCTCTATTGAAAGTCCATTACATCTTCACTGAATCCACCTGGTGCTTTAAACTGCAGATCGTTCATTAGATTAACCTGAGTCTCGCTAATCTCAAGAAAAATCTCAGCAACATCTGTCGGTACTAATTCAAACTTCTAAAATTTCCTGTCCACGTTTCCTGGTTTCCTGATTGACAAATAGATACCTTAGGGTTGCCAGGTAACAGGAGTTATGTCCATTACATACACGATTAATATCGTTAACTTAATCTCTAAGCTTGAGAGCAAGTAGCTATGTAGTCAACTAGTCATCTTTGCAGAGTTAATATTGTAGTTTTTTTTCGATCATCTTCTACTATAACATCAATCATCGTTTGGAAGCCCCTAATCAACAGACGATATTTACTTTTATACTGTTGATATTTTTTATCAGGATCTTTGCAAAAATGATTGAATTCTTAGTCTCTTTCTGGAAAATAAATATAATCTGCACACATTGGCAAATCTAGAAGGATCTTATAAGTTATAACTTTGACATAGTCGGCAATCCTAGAATTCCTAGCTTAGGCTGTTGAGGAGGAAGGGTATGCGGTAACCTGAGCGTCGCACGCGCACCGATTGATGTGCGAGCAGGAAGCGACGTGTGCAGATAGCGCGGCTCAAGTTACTTGCGGCTAGCGATTGTGTAGGAAATCTCGGGTCGCCTTCCAGTCGCGTGGGTTATTGTTTTGAGATTTTAGATTGGTCATGTACAGTGGACGTTAGGTTAATATTTTTGTATAATTAGGCTTTAGTTGTGTTGGTCAAACCAGAAGGAACGCGGTTGATACCATCTTTGGAAATGAAGTCAAAATTGTAGATACCTACTTAACTTTAATTTAGAACATGGAAATGTGAAATTCTTTTCTCTGAAAAATGCTTAAATGAAGGAATTGAAACTAAGAACTCTTATAATAACGTAGATATAGAGGAGCAAGGATGCAGATAAAATCTCACAAAAACATAATTGCTAATACCTATTACACTGCATTGCACTGTAACATGTTAATTTTCTCTTACACTTTCATCAGTCCGACCCTATTGTCCGTCATGGACAGCCCTGACATGCCCATTTTATTGTGATCCTTTTATTTCTTACTTAAATGAACATGAGAAAACATCCTTACGGGTCCAGATAATTTGGTTACTTTTATCTTCAACCCTTTTGTGTGGCATTTTTAATCACCACTTCTTGCATCGTCATTGATGTGTTAATATTGGTTTAGTACCTTCATTTGAAACTTTACAGTAGTTGGATTAAGGCTTAATTTGTTCTCAGCGTCATTTATTGTTGTTTTAATCCCAAGATTATCGCAAAGTCGTTACGGGAATGAGTAATCAATTTTTGGGTCTTTTGTATCGAGAAATCAGGGACCATTTTAATTATCGATTACATGTGGGTGATTTTTATTCAGAGTATTGTGTAGACCTTTCGAAGGGAGAATAATAACACATTTGGTTACTACATTGCTTGAGATTGTATCTTTAATAGTCGTGGCGTGTGGTGCAGAGGTATGGGTAGGACCACCTCATCGCTTCACAGGTACATGGGTGTTGTAAGTGGCTGAGGGGTTATGGTGCGATGGATATTAATAAGTAGAAAATAATATTGACTTAAAAAAATTATGAGATATATGATAACAATAATGGTGTGTTTAATGGTCAAATAAAAAGTACAAGTTACTCGTACATACAGCTTCTTGAAGATATAAAAATAATCTGATATCTTTACCGACGTGTCCACATCGCCACATTAAAGGGCTCATTAAACTGAACTTTAAAACAAAAAAATAAATATGCGATAAAGATGCCACCGTGAAATTCACCCTCCTGCCTAGGCTGCCATCTTGCTTATTATGCCATGTTTATCGCCTGACATTTCAGTTGCCTTAACTCTCGCTTAACTACAGCAACGCATGTAGATAATTCCCAGTACCCTCTGTTTTACACCGAACACAGATTAAAAACAAATTTTAATATACTTATATAAAGATTCTCACGAAACAAAGCCGTATTAACGTATACAAAAGACGTTTTGTCCGTCCGTCAGCGGTACAAATAATGTGACATTTTAAAATAATTGCTCGACAGTTTTTCTAGAGATTCTCATTGTTGCGACCGTACGAATTACTATGTGGAAGAATGCTCGTTTAATCACACCACAGTATAATTATTAAAAAATAAGCAAAATTTCGTTTGGTCGACGGGTTTTCGTAATTAGTGGATTGTGTAGCCGGTGCATTAGCGAGCTGGCTTGGACATTGCGTGAGGGTAATTGACGCCATCTTTAGTTTTTAGATTGCCCCGAAATTGTCGGGAACTTGCCTTGAGGACTCCATGCGTGTAATTAACTAATATTCAAAATTTTCAATTTGTGGTCTGAGTTGTGAGAGCACATCAAGGTTGCTTGTTGAATGTTATGATTTGACAATTTAATTGTGCGTCTAAATTGTTCTTAGTAGTAATAGAAATAAAGATGAATTATGAGTAGCGAGAGTTTTTTACTGTTTTATTTGGTATTTCATTTAAAAAAATGCATAGGTATTGCCTACGTTGTTTATTAGTTAGACAAAGTGTCCAAATCGGTGCCCGTTACAAGTAACGACCAGCAACCAAGGTTGCTGAAAGAAGCTTAAGTGGTAAAGCTTTAAAATCATCTAATAACGTGAACAGAAATAAAATAAGCATGTACTTGTCTTACAGTAGATAAATACATTTGAAATGTTGCTCGTTGGTAAGCGCATCGCTTGAGAAAGTCTAGACCGATTTTGGTATGTTTTATTAGAACATTTTCACTGTAGTCCAAATTAGGTTTATACGGGAAAAATAAAGGAAAACTTTCCCGGAAAATTATGAAATTCAGGAAAACCTGAAATACATTTGTTCTGTGGGATTTTTGAATGAATTATTGAAAATTGGACAGGTCTACGTCCGTCGGGTCAGCTTGTTAAGTATGATGTTAACTTTTATCATCAAAATATTTATAAGTAATGTTATTTGATTAAGTATAATTAAATTGTAAACTGCCAAGTTTCTTAAGTACGTTTTTGAGTTGGCTGTCGTACAATTTGTAAGTGAAAAGAAAGCAAAGTAAAATGAAAAGTGAATGAAATAGGAGTGGCTCTGGACGGGTTTATTATCATAACAGGGACATATTAATACGTCAATGTGTTATGTCGCACCCACTCGTGCGCAGCGCGGGCGACACAGCCTAGCTGAGACAGTAGAGCAATGGATTGATAGATGTTGTGCTTCGTGATGATATTTTGGTCAGGTGCATAGTACTCACGATTTCTCATAGTATCAACGATTCCCAGTTCAATAAGGTTGAAAGTATCTAATTATCACATAGACAAAAAACCTTGTCGTTCGGTGACATCCAACCAAAGGTGGCAAACTAAATCGACAACACATATAAGGCGGGATTACTGATCTTTAATTTAAATACATATCCAAAGTCACCGACTTCTGAAATTAAAGTAATTTTTCGGAAGTCGGTTGTTTTTTTTTTAGTTTTTTTGTTCGCTTTTTAGTTATAGTACCTACCCCATAACAATTCGAAATTTCATCATCCTTGGGTCAAAACAATGCATATTTATACGATAGCAGCAATCGTGGTTGATTTGCTGTAATTTTTAGAAGAGTTTCTTTGTCTGTCTCCGAAACGCATCATCAGATCTATATGAAATTTTAATGGGACCATTTCGGAATAAACCCCTTTCGGACAGAAAAAGAGTTTTCCAAATCCGTAATACATATATGACAGAGTTATGCACGAACATACATAAAAAAATATACAATATATAAACATGTCGAATTGATAACCTCCTTCTTTTTGAAGTCGGTTAAAAATAGAGAAGATCATCAAGGAGGGTTTTAGAATATCAATAAACTCAGAACATTTAGATATCAGTTGCCCTTAAAACTAGATCACAAACTGGTTTAGACAACTAAGTTTCATAACATGTCGCTTAGTGAAAAGTAAGCAAAAACTGTCCGCCTCCACGCTCAAATCCGTTAACATTGCGTCAACTTTATCAATCAAGTCAATAAACGGTTTAAACCAAGCAACTATAAATTGAAATGTATTCGAACTGCTTAAAATAAATAACATTTTCTAAATAAAAATATATGGTATCTACGCGTCAAGATAGAAAATACTGTTAGATCAAAGTGTAATGCAATAATAGGTTATCAATTGCATAGGTATATTGTGAAGCTGTGAATTACAGCAATTTTAAATGTAGATACGTGACCAATTTGCAATAGGTAGACTTGTAGAAACTGCTGAAATGGTTCATTGCATGCAAATTATCGAAAGTTTTTAGACAGACTTTAAGTTACAACAATGAATCAATACAATAAACTCAATATCTTACTAACATGCAAGGGGCTGACCAATCATCCCAGTTCCCCTCTTCCGATAACTTGTAATGTAACATACTCGACCTACTGCATCCATTGTGCTGTGTCACAGTACCTGCCACGTGAAAGTCTGCAGATGCTATTGTTATGTTACTATCACTTTATGAACTCCCGGTGTATGTATTAGCATACACAGAGTACCGACTTTATTGTTTTAAGTTGAGGAGTTTGGTTTATGATGGGACGTGGGACTTTCGCTGGTTCCGAGTGGAAATGTGGCTATTTTTGTCTGGGACCATCTCCCTCTGTAAAGGTATACAGGATGGCGATTTAGTCAACTGCGGGGTTGGGACCGGTGCCAAAAGTACAGGTTCTGTATCGGTACTTAGCGGTTCTTTGGTTCCGTTTCGGTACTTGGGTACCAGTTCTAGAAGGGTACTGGTACTCCACCTAACAAGTAGCGCATGAATAAATAGCCGATGCAGGTGACTAAATAGCCACCTTGTATTAAGATGTCTCTAGAGAATTTTAGATGAAGGTTTCAGAACAATAGAGTATAATAATAAAAATGCCCAGTACAATAAGATGAAACCGAGAATGACATAAGACTATTGAAATCAGTTGTAATATAAATTTTAAATATCCAAGTTGTGCTTAAAAAAAATCTGGTCCACTTAAATGATATTCATATTCCGGAAACACATAAATAAAAGCAAATCTTTAACTGCGTATCTATCACGATTCCATAAAAATAGTGTGGGTGTCACTTTATAATTGGACATGCCTAATTTATGGGTGTATCATCTTTAAACACATTAATATAACCTTTTACGAAACTATAAGAGGCTTTACAATATAATTTATCAAAATTCACATGTCCTTTAAAATACCTAGCAAAATTATATTTAATTACATGCAATTTGGTTACAAAATTAAGGACAAAAAGCTCACGCTTGGTCTACTTTTCTGCATTCTCAGACGCGAAAATGTGTGAATAATGTATGACATAAGCAAATTAAAAGTTGAATAATTATCAGCATGAATGATGGAGCAGCTGAATATGAATGTTGAATAACAAATGGCGTCGTAAACAAACCGTAAATAAATAGGTTACGGTTATTTATGGCTCCTCAAGCTTGTCGCTTTACATAGTTTATAGATAAATATTGCTAATGAGATCAAATTCCTGTAGTGTCATAATTCTTAGGTGACAATGATTATTAGTGAAGTTGCGGAATTGCGAGTTTCGGGTCGTTCGAATGCCGTCTGGTCCTTCATTAGACCTTAAACCGGCTACTTCTTTCTCCTGTTGAAGCAAATTTAGCGTATTTGGGAGTGTTGGCTACCTGAGGGCCTAGACAAGTGACGCACGATTTCAAACCGTTTCGTACAATGACTTTGAACAGGATTGCCATAAGATTTTCTGTAGCTTAAAAGTTCAATCCAATAGATTTTTGATTTTTCCATCCGCTTCATAATCTGCAGTTATCGCTAATAGAGTGTCATGTTGTCTAGGCCTTCTAGACAGTTCTGTGACTTACCTTAGCTTAGCGCTCACTAGAGTCTAATCCTATCCTACTAATATTATAAATGTGAAATTTTGTGAAGATGTTTGTTACTCAATCACGCAAAAACGGCTAAACGGATTTGGATTAAATTTGGCACACAGATAGATTATAACCTAGATTGACACATTGGATACTTTTTATCCTGGTAGTACATTCGCGTGGGATAATTTTCGACCTCCACGCGAGCGAAGCCGCTGGCAAAAGCCAGTTTGGTATAAAAATAGACCAGCCTAAAGTGGCTTATCTTTCTGTACCTAATGTAAATAAAAACTTTTTCCAAAAAAAGTCGGTTGTTTATTGTTGGAAAAAGTTGTTATTTTTTACTTTTTAGTTATAATACCTACCCCACACCAATTAAAAATTTCATCATCCTTGGGGTATTCTCAAAGTCAATCAAATCAAAACAATGCATATTTATGCGATAGCAGCAATCGCGTTTGATGTTTGATTTGCTGTCATTTTTTGAAGAGTTCCGTTGTCTGTCTCCGAAACTCATCATCAAATCTATATGAAATTTAAATGGGACTATTTCGTAATATACTCCTTTCGAATAAAAACAAAATTCCGAATCAGTCTGTACAGGAAAAGTTTTTATCCAGTACGCAAACTGTAACCATGTATTCAGCATATCATTTTAGACCCCCAGCGAAGAAATTTTTCGTCAGTTATTCAAAAAAAAGCTGCTATTTCATAGAAACTGCAATACCTACGTGGTCAAAATGACCAGCTGATTTTTTTGTATAATCCAGGAAAAATTTCTGCTCTGGGGGGTCTAGAATGATATGCTGAATTTATGGTTACAGTTTACGGAGTTATGCCCGAATATACATAAAAAAATTAACAAAAATATAAACATACCGAATGGATAACTTCCTTCTTTTTCAAGTCATTTAAAAAGCCACGAGAACTGTCTGGAGCATACAGTCTATTGAAGTCGATGCTAGATTTTTCTCTCATTGTCAAGTGCCTGAAATAGCCCGACCCGAGAACAGTATGAATTTTGGTTACAAAATTGCACCTATTAACCAATGATGCTTACTTTATTTCTTTTAAGTAGCTGTTAGATAAGAACCCGACAGTTCCCAGGGTGTGTCGCAAGGCTCCGTCCAGCAGCATAGGAATGTGTCGGTCAGCACGACGCGGCGCAGCACGGTAATGCACGTAATCATTACAATTTATATGCGCCCGCGCCGAACTTTGTCGACCAATGCAAGCGCCGCCGATTGAATTTGGTTAAGGGGAAGGTCTATGTGGGTACAGTCTTAGAAGCCAAAGTAAAATATGTTGCATTAATTTTATTATTATAATTCGAACTTTTATTACAAAACCAAGCTCTACATCTTATCATTATGTCATATTTTTATTGTTTTTGAAATAATATCATACATATGACTTCATTTATCATTATCTGTCGGTAAATGGCACAGGTATTTAGGTACCTACTATTGAGCAAGGGACAGCTAGTCATTTGGGACACAATTAAGTTCAGTGACGTAATGATGATCAAAATATTGTGTAGTGCTCCCCAAGCGCGTTTTATATTGATAAAATTGAAAAAAGATATTGAAACAGCGGAGGGGATATTGCGTAATACACTATCATTAAAAATGGCTTTCATTTTGACAGTTCCACAACATTCATGGCGTTGTTTACGTCGTTAAGCAGACAATTTCATCGAACATATGAAAGATCCAAATAACCTTCAAAGTGATTCAGATTCTGATTCATAATAGTGTATTACGGAAATAGGGTGCAGCTAGGAATCAATATTTGGAAGTTTAACAGCAGAACCATTGGCCACTAAAATATTGTAAGAGGACGCCATCGCCTTAACACATCAAGTGTGAATTCCCACAGGTGGATGAAACGCGCCGGTAACGTGACCACAATGTTCTGTGGTATCATCACTTAGGTGCTATACTTGTGAAATAAAGCAGGCGCCATATTGTTCCATCGTAATCTAAATTAGATTATAGAGAACGCTTTTCTATTGTTGTTGATAGACTGGAGGCAGGTAGGCCGATAATACTTATTAAAAAAATCGTAGGTGGAAACTTTGACTCTCACAATATCGAACTGTCTCAGGAGTGTAGTGAAAGACCAAGAAACGATGGATATTGAATGGAAGATGATAATGACCAGTAGGGGGTGAGTACTGATATGACGGCTGATAGAAAGTAGGGGAAAAGACATCATGCTGCAACGAACCTAAATAAATTGGGAAAGTGTAGGAAGCTGACACCATAGACTGCACGGGAGTATCAGCCATAATTCAAGAGACGCCTACATATCTTATCTGTGATGATATTCATAAGTGGGTAGATTGATATTGTTGGTGGTGGGTTATAAAGCAATGAATAAATATGGCAGTCATTACTGGAGCTTGTCGTTTGACTTACGTTCCGCATAACATAACATGGCGCAGCCGGTGATTAATAAAATACAATAGAACCTAATTAGCAGTGAATGAAATAGTGTCAAATAGACGATAAAATTGTAAAATAAATAAAGTGCAATAATGGAAACAGTGTTAACACCGCCGTCACCGTTCCAATTCGATCATTTGATTTGATTTGTTTGAGTTTGATGTTTTTTGTTTAAATCTAAATATCTTCCAACTAGCATGTATTGTCCCACTGCACGTCAAAGGCCTCCCTCTCCCTTCCACGCACAATTGTTTCTTTTGCTAGTGCTGGCCAGTCCTTTTTGTAGGAGTCAAGCTCGTCCTGCCATCTTCGTCTCGGCCTGCCGTTTGGTGGAACTGAATCAGTGGTTCCCTTAGCCCATTTGACTTCTGACTTGCGGCAGACCTGTCCACCCCACCGGCCCAGTCCCACTTATACTTTGGCGCGCGATGTTGTGCTCCTTATACGGTCCGATATCTGAACCCCCATGATAGAGTACTCCTTGGCTCGCTGGAAAACCTCGACCTTGGACCTCTGCTGAAGTGACAAAGACACATACGTACCGGTATCTTAATTTTGGTGGTAAATTCGTTTTACCTTTTGGTATGTAGTGGTTTTGGCTATGGGAGCATTTCTGATCCCATATTTTAAAAAAAAGCTTTTAAATCTGTCAAAGTATCAAGTCAGAATAGCCAAGAAATAGCTTAAACATTCATATTAATTCCAAATCGGAATTTGCCAAGGACCTACGTCAACATTCAAGCTAGCTTAGTACTTAATCAGAATTGGCATAAGTAGAGCTGCGAATGTACTGTTTACCTTTAAATGGTAAGTGTATGTTCATTGGCGCATTACCATTTTTGTTTCATTGACATTTTCTGATAGAATTATGTATGTGCAATAGTATTGACAGTGTTTAGATTATTCATCGTCCATCTGGTCATTATGATAATTATAAATAGTTTCCTTTTGGATTTATTATGACTTCATAAGATTGTAATAGTGAGCTATGTCTCGTTAACGACTGACAAAGTTAAGCACTTTTTTTGGACAACAGGCCGAAAAAAGTGCTTAATTTGTTCCGATTTTCCTCCTTTCGCTTTCAGACTACAAATGCGACGAATCAGCTTCATAACTCTCTGTCACATCTTTAAGCATCTCAATTAACCTAAGAAAACAAAAAAACTGGCCGAAGGTATCCGACCACCGTACAATATTGAATTTACTACAGCTTAATAAAAAACACGTTTCTCAGATGGATACAAAAAAAAATAAGTTATAAATTGAAGACAGATCTCCTTTAATTTGTAACTTTATTTTATTTTTATTATTTGTTGTTATAGCCGCTATAGAAATACATTACATGCTCTGAGAAAATTTCCACTGTTTACCAACTAAACCCCGACAGTAGAACAATTTCCATGGAGTTTTCAAAGAAATTGTTTAACGGGAGTCGCGTCGCGCCTGTCCGCGGGGCCTTTACTGTTTATGGGATGCAGCCAGCTGACAGACGCTGCAGAAGGACACTGGCAGCTTAGTAATAGGCTCCGATAGCACCCTTTGAGTATGGAACCCTAAAAATAACTTTAGAGATACCCCTAAAAATAACAGAGATCCTCAGTAGTAATAAAATACCTACAGATACTGCCTCAACAGTTTCATCGCCAATTCGTTCTATGGCAACGTGCGTCGCTTAGTAAAGTGCATAACAAAGAATAATCACTACAATTTACACATCATTTATTACAAGTTATGTACGTAATGGCAGCTTCAAAACCACACCGCGCGTGCGATTTATTACCAATTAAAAAAACTGTCGGTGAACGATTATGAAAGATCTCGGTCAGACCGAATCAAGAATGAATGAAGTTTAAGTACATCATTGATATGGCACTGGGTCACCTTGGCCAAATTACAGTACCTACTGTATAAGGCCTGAGGGCTGAGGTATCCGAGCAGATACCTCGAAAATAAACGGTTAATGGCAACATTCTCCATGTAATGGATGGCATTTGGCCAGTTTATAATGGCGTTTGGTGGTGTTGCCAGCATTTGGAGTGGAATTGAATGAGTTCTAGCGCAATTGTGTGTATTTATGTGTGTGAATGGGATGATAAACTGTTGTTTTGAATTTGTTTGTTTTGTTGAACTTTTAAATTCGTTTTATTGTTCTCAGAAAACTATGCCATCTTCTTTATTCCGAGCCTAAAATATCTATGACAATACGGAAAAACCAATATAAACCGAGTCAGGAAATCAGCACATCCATTTAGCCAAAGGTCATTCAGACAAACATAATTAAGCCAATCAACAAAAATAGCAAACAACTCAAAAAGCCGAAATATTTACGATACAACCAAACCATTTACCAAAAACGAAATCGAAAACGATATCTAAGTGCATAATCAAATTCCTATGCAAATGATATTATGTTCTGAAGTGTCCGAGCTTTCGTCAAAGACCGGTTGTATTAAACAACAGTTGTTGTTGATTGTTGCAAAACAACAGGTGCCGCGTTTGAGATTAGAATGCGTCTGTTTAAGTGTGTGTTTGTGCGTGTGCGCAACAAGATGTTGTCAAGATGTAATCGGTGTATAAATGTTATTGAGATGCGATTAAGATTTATTTGCACTTGCGAGTGGTGTGCAGATGTATTTTTTTGATAATGATTTTAATGGTATACTACCTACAGTGTGTTTGTCTTTGTTCAGCTACTGACCTTGAGTTTCGGATTTAATTCCTAGATCCTAATCGGTCAAAACTAAAAGTTGGAAATATCTGATTTTATTGCTACTTAGTTATAACGCTACCCACAGCACAAATCCTGTCGACGTGGCTGTGCTTGGCGGCGCTTAGGGGACGCGCATGCCCAGCAGTAGACGTCTTTCGGAAATGATGATCATTATAGCACTAACCGTTGAATATACATCATCATCATCCCTCCTGATCCCTTAATAAAGCTTTTACAATAATTCAAAATATCTTCAGTTTACAGGTGCAACAAATATGTATTAGGTACTGGTTTGTGGCTGCGACTTAGTCCGCGCAGTTACTTCGTTTTCGTCTAGCGGTTCTTTCTGACTTTACAATGTTCTGAGGGACCTAGCGTGCTATTAAAGCACGCTTATAGCCTTCTTCAGGGATTGAGCTATTAAATACAATAAGAATTTTTCACATCCGACAAGTAGTTCTAGAGATAAGCGCGTTTAAACAATCCAACTCTTCAGCTTTATTATTAGTACCTATATATATTTACAATAAAGATTATATCATGCCACGTTACACAATTCGTATGACCTATCGACTTTTCCTCACTAGCACGTGCCTTTTCTTCCGTGACACATAAACCAAAATACTTAAACACAACAATACCGTATTCGTAAAAGCTCACTAACTAAGCTTACATCACTGTCGGAAAACATAAAAAGCGATTCTTAATACCATATGCGGCGTACAATAAATTGTTTTTGCTTGAGGTTACGTCGCACGGCGCTACGAGTGAGCACGTAATATGTCACGCGTCGATGTCCGCTCTCCCTGGACCTGTCAGCACATGATCGACACCGTGTCACCGTGACGTATTCGTACCAGAATCCGTGACGATGTATATATGCGTCATTTTCAGGGTATGGTTGTGCAGTGGCACAACCAATAGTTTTCCCCAATTCAGTGGAATTGGGGAAAACTAGAGGAATCTGGGGAGCTACTCTTTTACTCCGTCAACGGAAATACGGGCCCGTCCGAAAATAGATGAAGTGACTCCTACAGCTGATCAATTAACTTTTTGGACGGGTAAAACCATATAGGGAGTAGGGACAGCTGTCAAATCGTGTAGTAATTCATTCTTAGTTTGGGCCACAAACTAATCATAGGTCTGTAAGTGATACGGAGTAGGAAGCGCCCGTAACTTCGATCGAGATTACGGATTTCGTGCTTAGAGAGTAGGCCCCCTGATGTTTAATAAATTAGGGTGTCACCCCCTTACATTCTATCGTAATCTTAGCTAGCTAGATCCTACATGTTATTGATTTATCTAGGCTTAAACTAAACCTACTATTACGTTTATGAGAAAGATAAGACTTCTGATATTATTTTCCATCTCATTTTACATCGCCTGTCATGAAAACCCGAAAATTATTCTTAATTTCCTAGGAACGTAGGTGGTCTATATGTATGTAAAACCGAATAATGTTCAAAATGTATGTTATAGATAATAAGTTCACTAGTAACATAAAACTCCAGTTATAAATGGCCTAAATCCACCACCCATTACTAAACCGGACAACGGAACCAACCAATAAAAAAGTAAAATTGCGGATGTCGGGCAGCCCTACCTCCGGCGAAAGCTATCACATAACATTACGCCGCTGACACACCTTACGGGATGGGCAGCATTCGGATATAAGCTTACGTGAATCAAGTGAGAGCTTCGTGGGAGCTTTCCAAGTAGCTTATTTATTCCGAGCTTTTCAGCGATGCCGATCTTAAGAGTATTTTGTTTGAAGGTCATGGATTTACCGCTTCGTACTTGGTTCTACCTATGTATATTAGTACTCTGATGCTAAGGTGGATCTCAGGGGCTCCCTGTACTGCGATCGAACAATAAAACACGTTTTAGGGCGAATTCAGTAATTATTCCAAAATCATTCTACAAGTATTAATTTAGTCTTCTTCCTTCGGCTTCAGCCCAATCTCTCGCCTTCTGCTATTCTCTTTCAAAATTAGCTTGACAGTTCGAATGTGGTTTATTTTAAAGCCAGCCTGTACAACGTAAGGTCGTATTTTAGACAATCTTTCAGTACTAAGCTTCCTGATTCTAGTCCATCAACCAAATACCTAATTAACTCAACTTGCATTGTAGGTAATTCTTGTTCCCAGTATTATAAAAATAAACCCAAAGTAGCCAAGGTACCTTGCAGTACGATACAGTTATAGACAAATATCATCAGAATCTGTCTAGCCATTTCCCAACTATGTTGCCGGCTTCTAATATAACCAGATACAGCTGAGTACCAGGCTTTAACATATAGTGACTGCCAATCTGTCCACAATCAACAAACTGGGTAATACTCAGTTTCAGACAAATATATAAGCGACGCACTGAGAAGTGATGAAATCGATGTGTAATAAAAAATTAGAGAACAAAAAGAAAATTCTTTATGTACTCAAAAGATCCTCAACATTTTTGTATCGTCTTGATATCGATACCCATCACATCTGCGGGGTTAGAAGGGTAGAAACAAAGACATATTTTATGTGGTTACAGAAGCACTTGATCACAAAGACTTTAATGATTGAAATCCAAGCTTTCCTCAGAATTTTGTAAAGATTGAGTAACGTGTCTGAACCTAACATCTAAGTGAAGAGACAAGAAACAATCTCAACTTTAATGGATGATGGCCCAACAACGTATCTAAATTATAATCAACAATATTAACGGCTTGCCTAATAAAATGCCAATCAGTAAGACGCACAAGTGTGTACCACTCGATAAATAATGAATAGTTAAACATTGCATCAACAGCTGGTGGCTGTTGGATGACAAGTTATAAGTATCACTTAATCATCCACATACTAAAGTGTGGCAAGCATTACAGTGTAGTTTACCCTGTGAACTTTAAACTATTATTTATCAATCATAATGATTTAGCAAAACTGCTTTATCATCATTGTATAATATTGAGGATGAAATGTCGAAAAATTCTAATTGAGACTTTAAGCCATTTTGAGATTGTTACGAGGGTAGACTATAATTGTACTTCTGTAAAACTGGTTATTAGCCGGTCTTAAAAACCTTCCGTCTTATTTCAAAACGCGATTTTAACTTGTAGTTCTAGCTTAAAGCTCTGAGCCAGTTTTGCATTTTCAACTTTATTTCGATTTGGGTAAAGTTATTGGTGCTAAGTTGTCATAAAAATGACACGGACGAAGTTGTTAGATTTGTCAAAGGAACCGTGCTTTCGATTTCTTAGGTTAGGTTAGGTTTTTATTTCAAAAACAGGTTCCATGGCTTAAACCATACCTAAAGAAAAACCTTACTTTGTAATATCAGTTTAATCTCCTTAAGTCAAAATACAGCATTCAACATCAGAATTTTAGAAACCGGGTGCTACAAATACTAATCCTCTTACTAATAAACACAGAATAAAGATATTCCAAGTTTAAACCGATGAAAATGCATGTTTATTCCTTTGCTATTCCTGGCAAAACTTTAGTCCGTGTTTATTAGTAAGAGGGTTTGTTAAGTTTTGTAAATAAACTTAGCACAACAAGCTAAGTTTATTTCTACATAGCTAGTGATAGAAGTGTCCTTTATGCAAACAAATACCTGTATTAGGACACTCAAACTGTTACCTTTCTATGATTAACAGGCAAGGACCTAAGTGATGGAGTTGTCCAAAATGTTTTCAACTATCTCCGATAGCAAGTGGGTAAATTTTTGCACTTGTACAATCACACGTAGTATCAAGAAAGCTATAAATTAAATAAGTTTACGCAACTTACAGTTTCGGGCGCACCTCGGACATGTACGGACATGGGCGGCACTTACAGACGCACCCACTATCAACATCTTACGTCAATGATGAGTTGGCGAGAAAAAGTATTATACAATACGAGAATTCCTGATTTTTGTTTGGTGAAATTGACTCTACGTAAGAGTATTTGCACATCGCCTTTATGAGAGACCACTTAGAGCCTCTGCTAATTGGTTTTATTTGTCTTACAAACACAATCAGAATTTAATAAAAAATACATTTGTGTTATCATCTCTTTCTTCTAATTTTTTGTACCTATTAGTTATTTACGCTATCCATAATACTAGTTCACTATGCACTAGGATACCTAAACTAGTTTCATCGGTTTTAATCGGACTAAAGTGAATCGATGTTTAAGACAGTCCGCCAAAATGGCCGTCACCACTTCCTAGTGCTTGAGCTGGAAAGAAATACCCGGCCTTCTCAAAAAATTAAGGCTGTCGATAAACCTGAGACACGTGCGACATTCAAATTTCTATCAACAGTTTCTCCGGACATTCCTCATCACACTTACACATAATGTACACAACCACTTAAATCCGATCCCATTTATTTTTTCCCCCACATTTCATCAGCAGTCCAGCACACAACATAATCTGCAAACAATCAGACTTGTGTAGGAGATCGGTCGGCAAATACTGCATACCTCGGGATCATCACCGCTTTGCTCACAAATTATCCCCGGAATGACACAATAATACCCCAGGGCCCACTTTTTAGAGCAGTATTAACTTGTCGCCTCATAAAAAGAGCTTGTAATTATTTTTTCTCCACGTCTTGGACAATAATACAGTAAATCTGGCCTCATTTAACTATCATTAGTCGGTTGTTCTATTTTCTTGTGATAATCACCCTTTAACATGTCGTCGCGGTGATTTTTAGGCATTTTTGCTCGTATTTTAAGATGTAATTAAGTGAACTTGTTTGTCCGTTTACAAGATAATTGCTGCGGTGTTTATCCTCATTCATTTAAAACAAGATGTTACTTGATATTAGATTGAATTTTTATTATACTTAATTGTTTTTAATAAAATGTTTTATTTTTAAGCCAATTGTTTAAAATTGTTGAAACTATTTTAACAAACGGATCCTACGTTTGCCGGTTTTTATTCAACATAATCTAGGCCGATCTTCAATTAATTATTTGATATTTTAATCAGTATCGGGCTGTTTGTAGACGTCAATATCAATTATGTACCATTACCAGGCTAATTAGTATATTATAGCGATATAAAACGATTGACGTAAGCGGACTGCCGCCTTGCACTAGGTAGGTAGTGCATCTAGGTACTTTAAATACCATAGTTGTCTTAGGTACCTATAAGAATTAAAGAATTAATTATTGGTTTATGGCAGAATGGAATGTTATGTGGAAAGTTTTGAATATGAATGCGTGTAAGAAACGATATAAGTACGGATCCTGTGAAAGATGATAGGTATGCCGATGATGGTATGTAAGTACTGATTATTGAAATTACGACTGATACGGAAGGAATGAATAAGAAAATAATATGTTCTTCGTCAACCTTAAAAATTGTGATGCAAATTAAAAGCAGTAGTAGTAGGGTAGCCGAATCATGAGGCCCTACATTTATTAATAGCTCTCACAGCCAACAATCATACGCTTTACGAACGCTACAAAATCATAGTAATTACACCACACAACATTATCTACTATACATTACTAAACATTTCTACACCAGCCAGTCCAACCAGTCAGCGATATCCCACGCCATATCTCACGATTAGATCGGCACCTGCGCGCGCGCCGCTATGAACATTAGGCAGTAGGCTGCACACGTCGCGACCTTTGCCTCTGACAATACAGTTCACACCGTTGCGAAATTAATTGAAGCTTTGTTCGTCTGAAGGGGTCAATTTGGTTTGAAGATAGCCAATTTGGTTTTCAAGGTCAGGTGTTTGAAAAGACGGTAGTTTTGGTGGTGTAATTTTGATTAGTCTTCTTGTACCTAGGATAGATCAAGTGGGCAGGTGGCAATATCTATTAGTTAATTGGCACCTACTGACCAGCACCCTAATTGCGTAACACACGAATCATCAAAACCTTAATCATTTTGAAGGTCCACTAATCCATTTCTTCATATGTTCGAAAAATTTGTTTGCTTAACAATGTAAATAACGCAAGTAATGTTGTTAAAATGTCAAAATTAAAGCATTCCTACAGTTAGTGTGTAACTCAATTACCCAGCAGAGGGCCTACATAACAGTTAAACGCTTTCAAAGCGTTACGTTTTTCTACAATGGGCAATGGTTGTCTACGACGATAAGTTTTTGGTAACTTATGCCAATCTAATACATTTTAGACTTTTCCATCATCATCAATAAAAAAAATATTCCACATAAACCTGAATGGGCGCATAAGAAACGTCAGAAGCTACGTGCATCGCTGATAGAATATAAGGTTGTCTATGCCCGTAGATTAGGGAATGTAATGATCGTCAAAATTTAGATTAGCAATGACTAGTGGTCGCCCAGTAGTAACAGCCACAGCTTACCAGTTTTTGGTCGTAGATTCGAACCCAGACAGGCTGAGATATCTGCCAACCCGCACTGGGCACGCGTAGTTGATTACAGCCCACTTCCTCTCCCCGATCAAAAGCCTATTTCCCAGCAGTGGGAACTTTATAGTTTAACGGTCTTATTCATAAAAAGTTATAGAACATCTAAACAGTTGCTAAAGTCTGGTTGCTCTTTGAAAACCAGACTTTAGCAACTGTTTAAATGTTCGAAAACTTTTTCTGAATAAGACCGTAAGTATTTAAATGCAGAGGCATTTAAATAGTTACGGTCTTATTCAGAAAAAGTTCATAAGCTCCATCCACATGTTGTTTTCTAAAGAGAAAACAACATGTGGATGGAGCTTATGAAACATCGTAAATTCGAGGTGTAGCATTTGAAAATATTGTTGCTGGAAACAAAACATTACGAGAAGTCAAGTGCAAGTAACACATAAGTTTGTTTTTTTTTTATAGGTAGGTATTTAATAAACTTTTAACTTAAATATAGCTTGTTAGTCTATATCGCCTACGTTAAACCAACCGGTTTATTGATTTATTGACTGGAACAGCTCTGACATTGCGTTGATTAACACCCGAGATATTTTTAAAGACATTGCATGAATGAGTTACTTTTCTTACATATTACTTAAAGCCGTATAGTTGCTAGTTCTCTATAATTTATTGATTGGAAGGAATTTACAGCTGTTACACTACGAGAGTACTGGTAGCCCAGTGGTATCGGGTGGCGGGTAGTGAGTTCGAACCCAGACTGGCATTTTATTTGATCAGCAACCAAAAAATCCAACCCGCAGTTTGCCCACGTGGCAACCACGTGGAAATCAATTTCAGACCACTCTCTCTCAAATCAAGGCGGCCTGAGTCCCATAGATATAGGTAGGGTATTATAATTTAAGAAAAACTGCAAAAACGACTAGGCAGATTAGAAACATTACTAGGAGAAAATTTGATTGTTGTTAGAAAATTGTATTTTCTTGATGTTTTTTGTAACGTACAACTAATATATACAGATCCTATGCGCTTTGGACCTGGAGTTGTGGACATCAGTCCGATGACATGAAAAATACAGACAATAAGAAATATTGTAAACAGTTATACACATTGTGAATGAAGCAAAGCTTGGAGCCTTGGAGTAAAAACTTTTTATTGATTCTGTGGCAGCGGGTCGAGGTCGGAAAGTTAAATAATTTATTTGTGTTTTTGTTAATGTATCAGTATCACCATATATTTTTTTAATATTTTCAAAACTATTGATCACTTATAGCTTCTGCCCGCGGGTTTCACCTGCGTGGATGTTGGAAATTATCACCCGTGAACGTGCTACCGGGATAAAAATGCTTATGTCCTTCCCCAGGATGAAATTGTATCGAAACCGTTCCGTGGTTATGGTGTAAATAGGTTTTTTTTTTGTGTGGAAAATCATCAAATAACTTCTCCCGCTCTGGGTGGAACAGGAGGGCGTGTCGGACTTTTATTGACTAAAACCCACCCGTGTTCCATCAGTTGCCTGTGTGCCAGGGGCCACGGTATCTCTTTTGAACAACCCGCACCATGGTGTAAATAGGTTGAGACAGAGTTTTTTCGAATTTATAATACTATGTATGGATCAAGCATTTCCACCAATGTATGGGCTTCAGTTAGTCCACTACGTATGTCTTTGAACTTCTCGTGATTCGAAGCGCAGATATAGGTTTTTATTTTGTGTTTTCAATCCCATCATTTAAATTATCTACAGCATCTACAAGCCTACACCTGATTACCTCACGTAGTTTGTACATCAGGTAGCATCACCGGAAGTTGCGTCTGTATCATCATTGTTTGTATCTTTACACACAGTAGACTTAACTTCTGCTACTTTGTATACAATGTTATCATTAACTTGCGCTTTAAGTGAATGAAACCATCAACCACTGATGGTTATTGTGTTTTGTCTTTTATTAAAATGTATGCATACGATAATATCTTAAATCGACAATCTCAAATGTGAATATATCACACTTCTTTATGTATTCTGTTAAATGTTAGCATCAATTTCAGTCGGTATTAATTTGCAATTGTTTCTTAATTTGTAATCGTTTCTAGCGCTCCGTATCTAAAGACCTTTTTTCTCAAGAACGCGTGGACGATTTTAGTTGAAATTAATATGAAAAGCGTAAGTCTCCCATGGAGCTCTAAAAAATCAAGCTTCTAAGTCAACTCAATGAAAAAATGCGGCCATTTATACGAAATGTTTTTATAATCGCAAACAAATCAAAACCTGTAAGGTACTGCCCGCTAACCTAAAATCATAAAATTTGGCAAGAAACCAGTTAGGCACAAGCTAAGGATAAAGTCCAAAAATCGTATTTTTTTTTAAGTTTCTTTGATTTTATTTTTTATATTCGCGTGCGATACTATACAAATACTTTTTATTATTATTTATTTTCTTCTTTCTAATACCGTTGGGCTCATGCAACAATACGAGCCTGTTACTACATTTTTACGATGTACTTTCCATTGCATATCAAGTATAATCACCACCATCACCTCACCGTTTAACCTTCACAGTTCAAACCTCTGTTATAATTATAAAACTCCATAGTTAAGACATTACAAAAACGATTGAACTGCACAATAAACTCAAATGCTTCTATTATCAAATTCGACTCAGTTTTATTCGATTTCGAAATCATATATAATCTAAGAAGTTGTCACGATATTGAAAGTACTACACATTCAATTTCGAAAACACCCAAGAATTTTGAGTTAAAGTTTACAAACTTCCTTACTAAATCATCGTTGGTGTCAACGCATTGCTCAAGCATAGAACCTGCTTACCCACGGTCGCGTCGGTGGGCGCGGCTAACCGCTCGCCTTTCGGCAATTCGTAATGCATATTATTTACTACTAATTATTTTTATTAGGTAGCCGACGGGCTCAATTGTGGCTAATTGATTCAGGTGCTGGATTTCATTATAGCTGGCATTTAGAGTAACAAGCTTGTTATTTTAGTGCGCAGGAGTTGGTTCCAACATTCGAGGAGTACAAACAGTCATGATTGAATGACTTTTTCATGAAATGGTCACGCAATTGGACTAACCCTAGAGGGTGGAATGAATATTTCATGAAATATCAATAAACAGGGTTATATGAACTTAGAAGGTTTTTTTGGGTGGGAAATCACCAAATAACTTCTCCCGCTCTGGGTGGAGCGGGAGGGCGTGTCATACTTTTGCTGGCTAAAACCCACCCGTGTTCCTTCAGTTGCCTGTGTGCCAAAGGCGGTATCTCTTTCGAACAACCCGCACCCCTGGCAGGCATCGGCCCTTGCGGACCCCATCAGTCGGTGCTGACCCGGGCTTGGTCCTTACCGTACAGCGAGCTACCCATTACAACTTAGAGGGTTATATTGATGATTTTATTGAATATAATTCAGCAAACACATGTTACGGTCACGAATCATATTTGGTCAACATACAGTCTGACACTGTCCTGAAAATGTCAAAAAACGTAAGAAAATCTGAATGTTGAGTTAATGTAGCAATGTGTCAACAGTCGTACTGTTTTGTTCACCTATTTTGATAGCTACATTTTTATAAGGTTTTTCTTTTTTCTTTCGCTACTTCTAGCTAGCCTAGCTCTATCAATGCCGTGAAACTCTGTTATTGGCTTAAGGTGAAAGCGCAGTGGTAGAGCGCGAAATTCAAATTTTGTTACGTTTTTTGCAATTTTCAGGTCAGTGTCAGCTTGTTACTTGATCAAAATATGATTTGCGACTATAACATGTACGTATTTACAGATTTATAATCATTAGAATCAATAATACATCTTTCTAAGTTAGATTTGTTCCATAAGAACAAATGTCTTATGGAAAAGTGCTTGTGGAAGAAGTCTAACTTATAAGAGATATATAAGACATTGTAATAACTAAATTCTGTAAACACGTACCTGTTATATTCGCAAATCACATTTTGATCAGGATACAACCTGATACTGACCTGAAAATTGCAAAAACGTAAGAAAATTTGAATTTCGCGGTCTACCACTGCGCATTCACCTTAAGAGATATTTGTTTTTCATAACTCATGTGAATTAATTATAAGCTGTTGAGTTTCCTACTAAAAAAATAAATAAATAATTTATAATATTAGTTTATAGAACTAGGATTGGGATTATCCTCCCTCTCACGGGGAGGAGGCCTGTGTCCCAGCAGTGGGAACGTTATAGGCTGAGTATGTATGTACGTATTGGTATTATGGGTAGCATCTGCCTAGCGCTTTTGGGATAACAGATCTGATGTTAGATTATATTATTTTTCATAAAAAGCTTTAACACGGAGTCTTTCTCAACTTATTATTCGTCTTTAAAGCAAGTTAATTTTGAACAATGGGCCGCATGTCTGTGGTAACAAAATGAGAATAGGTCTAGTATTCTATTGAACTCCGTGCTACGCTAAGTCTGCTCAAGGTCTACTGTACCTTACTAACCAAGGTCCCGAATCCGTCTTAAGTGCGCACCGAGGGAATTGCGAAATAATTGCGTTCGTTTAAGCCCTGCATCGTTATTTCTTAACCCTTAGATAGGCAATTAATATGTAACATATTTCAAGATTCACTCTATAAATGGTAAACTTGAGAAACACGATTACTTAACTATTTATAACGTAGTTTCCTCTGTAGAAAAATAATCAAAATAAATATCTAAAAATTAATAAACCCTTAGTATGTTTTATTTAATGTTTACATTTTACATTTTCAAAATGTGTATTTGTTTTAATTATACGTAGGAAATACCTAAATTATCGTGCGAACCGCCCATTCTAGCCAGAGTTGTCAGGCTTCAATTAACCCCAGAAGCTTGGTTCGTTGCGCTCTTAGACCAAAATCATGACTCCAGCTCAGAGCTAAGCTCCCTGACCTCAAACAAACATAAAAAAACCATTTAGACCTTGGTCAAAACAGGTAAAATACCTATCATTTTCATCTATTACCACAGTCCATTTTCAGCCCCGCTTGACCTTCACGCCTGTTCACTTAATAGGTAGGCAGGGCAAGTTTATTGACATCACCACGTGCTGTGACGTGCTGGGTCAGAGATTATACGGCCGAGCATAATGGTAGCTATTAGTAACGAATTGGACAACTTCCTGTCTTTTAGTTACTGATTGAAATTGCGACGCATCTTTAATACAATGATTGTCCAATGTGCAGTAAGGACATAGTACCTAAAGATAAAGGTTGAAGGATTCATTCTGAAAAGTGCAGCCCCGATTTCCCGGTTATTTTTTTCAACAGAATCGGACGATTCTGTTGAAACTGGGAAACCAGCAAGTTATCAAGCGGTTGCTAGGGTTGGGAAATCCCATTATATAAACAGTGTCAACCGTAATCAAGACATACCTCAATGTCAGCACATACAGTTTTGTAACTGATAAACAAGGCTGCTCGCATTTACTGTCTCGCAACTGGCATCAGCACTCAGCAGCCTATGAGGACACCAATATTTTCAACCGACTTCAAAAAGGAGGAGTTTTTCCATTCGTTTGTATCGTTGGGAATTGTGGATCGATTTCGATCATTCTTTTTTTAATGAATAGCGTATGGCTCAGGGGTAGTTCCATATATGTTTTATTAACTTTTCAGTGGGATACTTTTTGCATTAGCTTCCATAATACGTATTTAATCCAAATTGTGATTCTTGATGATGTTCTGATCCTTTCTGTCACTGTTGCTTACATAGCAAGTACTGATATACGAATTGGTGTTGAGTAAGAACCATAATTAAAAAGTGAAAAATAAAAACAAAAATGTACAAAAGCTTTACTACAACCATAATTTGCCATCCATTCTCACTAGTCCCAACACTAGAGAGGTGGGCGTGTCCACACGGCGCAGTCGCAAGGCCGTCCGACTCACGCGCACTTGTCCACAGTTCCCACGTCATGCCAGTGCTGGCTCGCCCACTGACCTATTACTGACCCCGGTTGGACACAGCCTTATCTACGGGCAAGTTTCAACGTAATTGGGTGATATTGATGGCTGCCACTTTGATCGATATGGTTATTTGCGAATGTTTGAAATGTTATGGCGTGTGGGATTATATGAGAGTAATGTGAGAATGAAAGTTGTTATTATAGGGTTTCGATTTTGTAGATTGCTGTGCGTAGGTATGCTGGTTTTCTCAGATGGTTACTCGGAAAAGGTTACCTACTTTTCATTCTCTGCATTGTCATTAGATATAGGTAGTACACAAATATGCGTTACAGTAACAATAAAGAAAGAAAGAAAATACATTTATTTAGCACAGAGTTTAAAGCACACAATATACATTAAACAGCAGGAAAGAGAGGTCTACGAGGTCTACGGTTACGATAAGAGCCTTACAAAATAAAAAAATAATTTCCCCAAAGAAAGAATTAACCAAAAAATCTAAATTCTCCAAGAGTTGAAGTTAAAATAAACCAAAGACAAATTAAATAAAAATGCCTACGTTTCTTGCCTCTTAAACAGATCAACATGGATCGCAGCTTTGCTGATTAGTACACAATGACTGAATGGGCTTCCTAGTCTACGATGTTAAATGCTGCTTAGCTATAATGTCACGGCCACTTAGCAGCTTCGGTAAATTGAGAAAAACACAAGTAAACTAATGCCTTGGAGCGTGATCTGAATCGGTAAATGAGAATTAACCATGTATATTTACTAACGGTTAGTAAATATTGTTTAACAGGTTATTCGAAGACGCTGTTGGTTTTTGTTAAAACATACATAGTGCAGCATATAAAATAAAATCGAATTCATGGAATTTGTACTATTTACGTTCTAATCAAGGTCCAATATTAAAACATACCTACACTGGTAAAGAACGTGGTAAACAGCTGAAGAACGTGGTGAAAATAAAAACAAATTAAAACTCAAAAAGTTTAAACAATTACCATGTGTCTAGTTATTTTTCTCGTAAGAATCTCCTAATAACCATGTATTTCATTATAAAAAAAGTCTAAGTCTAAGTAAGTCTAATCTGTTTTATTTGTGGCCAGTTTTATGGATTTATTTTTTTATTACATAAGAGGTTTTTGTGTCCGTAATATTTAATCTCCTTCTAAAGATGTATGAATTTCGAAACTTTTGACATTGGCTTGTCAAAATAATTCCACATCTTTCATTCTTTTAGAACAGTAATGATTAATGTCTGCATTGTTTTGTTATAGGTGGGTGGTCCATCATCTAATTACAGTGAGTAATTAAACGTAAATAAACTAATGAAGTTTTTAATTACAAAACATAATACGCCCGTAATTGTTCTGTAACTGTGAAGTAATCAGTCGTGTCATAATAATATGCCCGTCAATGACTGTTATGTTTGTAAATGCCGTTGTAAATCAGCTAAAGAAAAACAAAGATATAAATGATATCTGTTTAGTTTTGCGTGTGTAGTGTTTTGAAATGGCATATTATAATTTTTGGGAGAACTATGACGAATATCGAAATTTGTTATTGTACGTTCGATTTCGGAGGAAACTATAATTTAACTAAAGAGATACTGCGGCCCCTGGCACACAGGCAACTGAGGGAACACGGGTGGGTTTTAGTCAGTAAAAGTCTGGACACACCCTCCTGCTCCACCCAGAGCGGGAGAAGTTATTTGATGATTTCCCACCCAAAAAAAAAATGTTTATAGCCATCATTAGACCTGCTCTGTCTTGTATGACTCAGAATGTTAGGCCACAAAAGGGATGAATGAAAGGTGCCTGCAACTGAGATGAGAATGTTAAAAGGGATGTGTGGTGGTGCACGTACGGATAGAATAAGAAATGAGTAACAAGAGGACGTCTGAAAGTAGCACCAGTAACTGAAAAGTTGTGTGGAAATCGGTTGTCATGGTATGAGCATGTGATACGGAGGAATGAAAAAAGGGTCGTGAGGAATTGAGTGTGAATATTGTTGGCTATAAGACTAGGGGAAAACCAAAGAAAAGATGGTTGGAGTGTGTGAATGACGATATGGTTAGAAAGAATGTGACTACCGAGATTAAGACTCATAGAGAAGTAATGATGAGAAAACCAACTAAAACTTTAACTAAGTAATTTTAAAGTCCAAACATTCATATTTATTAATTAGTCTGGATTACCTCCAAAATTCTCGCGTGTCCAAAATATTATAATCACCAAGAATACTCCAAAGGGTAGTACTTAGCTACAACAAGCCCTGTCTGATCGACACGCAAACTAAATGCTACATTCCTGTGAGTTAGCCGTAGGCGCGGGCGCACGACATTGTCTTTGACGTACACGCTGTTGTTACCTTTACAACCTTTAAAATAATTATAACAGAATAAAGAATTCCCCGTAAACATAGGCTCTTCTATCGGATATTATGAGGAACAATATTCACAATGGTCGAGAAAACATTACCCTCTTTCTGGGGCACTCGGGTACAATAGAATCTGTAGGTCGTCAAAATACCATGGTTATCATTGATTTTCTACGGTGACAATGACATCTCAAGTGTACTGTTACTATTGGTGGATTAAAAGAAAGAACCAATGGTGTAGGTTGCCAAAACTAATAGTTATATTTGTCTTCTCTTCACTTGTTGAAAATGCTGCTCATGGAATAACAAGACTCCTATTTCATAATAATAAATAATCAGAGGTATTACGTTTTTTGCCTAAAGCCAGATAACAATGGACAAAATAAAAGCTATTTAGCCAGAACCCCCGAGGAAGATATTATAAATCATAGTCGAATTACTTTCATTAAATTGGATGCCGTAGTCATCATCATCACTGGTCAGACAGACGTCATAACTAATGATACTTATCAATGTATAGGTACATGTTACAGAAATGATAACTTTACCCACGATAACATATTATGTAGTTAGGTACCTAGCTTTTTCTTAATTAATCAACACACCATGCAGTAGACTGCCTCGTTTGGTGTAGTGGTCGCAGGCGCTCCTGTTGAATTCTTAGGTCAGGTAAAGTGTTATTGAGTTAAACCATCTGGAATTTCTCAGTAGCAGTTAGGAATCTAGATCTGTGACCGGTTGACGGCAATAGGCTCGCCCCCTATTCATCATTTCAGCCGAAAGACGTCCAGTGCTGGACATAGGCCGCCCCCAAGCTCCACCACTTTAACCGGTTCTGTGCGGCTCTATGCGCCCCCTATTAGTGAGATGTGGGTGTACTACAGCTGTGTGTAGCCGTAGTAGAGAGAGGTGTACCTCAGCCTAACCTTTGAAGAAAACAGCCGCGATGTTATGTACAGACGCCAGCACATCAAGCTACCCCAATCTGTTAAATTTCTTTGATCGATTTTCAACACTATAACATAAGCATAAGGTTCATGTTCAATTGGGAAAATTTGATAGTTTGGGGTAGCTTGATGTGCGTCTGTACATAATTATGTGTGTACATTGCATAGTCACTGAACTTTAATATTTCCGTTGCTAAAATCAAATTAAACTGTTATAAAGGTGCCAACCGATTGCGTAATGTTTATCTTGGATTTGTTAAAACTGGATTTGGAGTCACACACACACACTAAAGCCGTTGTATTCCGTTTCCATTCCAAAGCTAAAAGGTTTGCTCATCCAAAAAATCTTTTAGCCTCAAACATAATACGCAAATATTTTATCTTTTTAACTGACCTCTTCCCTAAGTATTTGTCATGTACTTGTTGAAATCGTGTAGTTATGACTTATGTATGATGTAAAACAAATAATTTGCGTGACCCCCAGAGTGTGGACAAAACAATATAATCAGTCTAGAATAGACAACGAAATAAAGGCCAAACGTATGGTTATTATAGTTTTCAGTATTTATTTATAATTGTAATGTCCTAAATAACATTTCCTCATTTCTTTGATCTAAGCTTCGTAATATCAGTTGAAACATTTCTCAAATTCATTGATTAGTTCTCGTCAGTCCGTCAAGCCGTCCTGTCAAGCACACTCGTCGATCTAATTAGATGTTGGATCATTTATAACTGTTGCGTACGTTTGACGTTATGGTAATGATCAGTCGTGTGATGTCTGGCGGCAGTTTGGTGTTGAGTGGGTGCGTGATAATCACTAGTTAACTTTGAGTAATTTGTTAATTATAGCTCGTTATGTTTTGTTCGGGTCAATTTGGTTGGTAATTTGTGAGACTCGATTACATTTTGAGCTGTGTTGTCGATTACGTGGAGATTTAGATCATCATTCACGTAGATGTTTACTTATTTATTTATTTGATTGCTTTGAATCCTGTTTATTACCCCTTATATCACTGACATTTAAGGCGCTGCCCAAACGTAGAACACTGTAAAACGCTCGGTTTTTTATCGCACAGTTAGGCGTATTACTTAGTACATGTTATAAACCAGTAAAATGTTCAAAGAAAATACCTATTCAGAAATCCTTACTAATATTATAAAAGCGAAAGTTTGTATGTATGGATGTCTGTTACTCTTTCACGCAAAAACTAGATACTGAATGGATTTGGATGAAATTTGGCACACATATAGATTATAACTTAGATCAACACATAGGATACTTTTTATGCCGGTAGTACTTTCCCTCGAATTCCACACGGGCGAAGCCGCGGGCGGAAGCTAGTATTTAAAAAATAAACTAGTATCATGATAAAACAATCGTAAAACAGAGTTCAAAAATATATTTTTATATATAATTCTCAGAATGTGCACGCTTAACCTATCATGTATGTTATGATATTAGAGGGAATTCGATAAACTAAAAAAACAACCTAAAAATGGTTCCACTGAGCATTTGTTTTTTAATTTAATAAAAACTGCAACATATTCCTTATTTAGTGATCATTCGATTCAACTAACATCGAACGCATCGCTGTGTCGAATCTCATTTGTTGTTGCGATGCGCTATTGTCAAATACTTATAAAGCTTTTTACTGCCCCTTAAGGCATCGAATCAGCCAAATAAACTCACCAATTAAGTTCGACGTTTTTGGCAGAGTTGAGATATAAAAGCGGCGCAACTAACTCTTCAAATCTACTCGTGTAAGTATGAAAGCGCCGCGCTCCGGCTCAGCTGCCGGGAAGAACAAAAAGCAACTCAAAGTGTGCGTTTCTATTTCTGCTTACTGCGGAGATACTAAAGGAAGGAAAGTACCGGCTAATAACATTGATGAATACGCTAACTTAACAACATTCACCGGAACCACAAGGGCTTGAACACATTCACTTTTCTAACAGGGAATCTGCCAAACAAGTATACATTGTAACCAATTAACTTTGTCGTCACATGTCCAAGCAAGTGCAGTGCTGCTGGCTTCCTGTTGTCTCGTCCATCGCGGTCGTGACGTGGCTATTCAATGATGGTTCTTTCAAGAAATACTAGTTGACTTAGTCTGTTTTAATTAGCAGGAGATATATGTTTCTTGTGCACTCTCTTTGAGATCAAAATGGTTTTTGTACTGTTTGTTTTACTGACATAGGACAAATGAAGTCTGAAGGAAAGAATTTTTCTGACTTGGCAAAAGGTAATGATATGCTAAAGCTTATAAATATTTAATGTTATTTTCATCGACATTCTACGATTAGAATGTCGAACGGAAATATAACTGTCGCAAGAGACATACTTGAATTAAAACCAAAGCTCCACCTTTGGATGAAGACATACTTGTAGAGTTTTAACTAAGAACACGAATATAGTTTTTTATAAAATCTCTTGTCCTCGTTCGATTCCCAGAGAGTCTACAAACAACACTTGAAGGCAAACGATTGTGTAAATCAATAAACACAGTGTTTAACGACAAATACGACGAGCACACAGACACATGGACAAACAGGCAGAACCTGTCAGTACTGTGTCACAAGGTCATAGGGTGGAGTATGGTAATCTGTTAGGAAACCTTCGAATTGACTCGTCAGTAAGTATTTTGGGAACATTGCATGTTCTGGCTGTATAGTGTCACTTTTGCATATTTGCAAGGTCATGTTTGAGATGCTTACTTACAATAAATTAAAACTTTAGGATAAGTACATTTCAGCTTTTCCACACTCAAAGACGTCGCCCAAAAACCAATTAAACACCACCACCAATAAAAAAAAAATTGAAACTGTGATATTTTGACTTACAGAGTTCAAATTAATACCTATCGATTAACGACAATACAGGGTGAAATTGAAAACATGCGACAAACCGAAATGGGAGATTGTACTCATCATTATGAACAACTTTTACTAAGGGGCCAATGATGCAATCGCGAAAAAAAAAACATCTGTTCCCTACATTTATGTTCGCATAACTCGTCAAAATGTAGGGAACAGCTGTTTTTTTTTTTGCGATTGCATCTTTGGTCCCTCAGTAAAAGTTGTTCATAATGATGAGTACAATCTCCCATTACGGTTTGTCGCATGTTTTCGATTTCAACCTGTATATCTATTAAGTGTCACACTCTGGAATTCCGCAAAGAGCAAGTAAACATATCCAATCGCTGAGAGACGCTGCTGACTATCTTTCATAATCAAGATGATTCTAGGAAGATGTTGAAGATGGTCAGATAGTATCCTCTTGCTTTACTATCAATTGCTATCAGTTTTCTGTACCCTGTCAATTCGTTTGCACCATGCTTGTTATTTATGATTCCCATTTTTCTGACAACTGTTCCTTAAGCCTAAAAATAAACTAAAAGTGCATTTCAGGCACTGAAGATTTGCATTGAGTACCAATGGTATGTTCATCTTGAGCTTGATGTACTCTGCTTGTGCCACACCACCGATCATATATATTATATGCCCAAATATGTAGGTAATAATTTGACCTAAAACATCCAAACTAGTTTGCATCATCACTCTGGTGTTAGTCGTCCGGTATTCGGTAAACATTCGGGACCCGAGCCATTAGCACCGGCCGACGACCGGCCCAGCCCTGTAACTGTGACATACAGACATACTAACACGCTAACTGATAACGGGCCCTTCGCACGTAAATATAAGTTATTGGGAGACGAAAATGAGCTTGAATTAAATATTAAGTTACGAGAAAGCTCAAGTGCTGCTCAAATAGTTTGTGATTATCATAAAGTATTTGAGCATCATTTTAAAATAAAAACAACCATTTTTGTGGCTTTGACGTTTGGATAGAATAATAATTAGTATGCACTCTAGAGTACAACGGATGCAGTCAACCTTTTTAGCATTAATTCTGTGATCACTAGATCTGGAATGTGATAGCCGAACAGTCACAGAGAATTTTCTTGTCTTACGGCGACGCTGTGGTAAAATTCAAGCTGATAAATCTGCACTCATCTTCAGTCCAGAGGATCTAGACGAGTGGCTACCCGTTTCGTTTTTATTTTCTGCATCGACATTCAACAGTACTGACATGAGCTTTTCACGAGCTTATGTCCGTCTCACACATTGTTGACTTTCTTGCCATCTTTAATGCTGATAGAGTGCAGCTTCGTGGCTACTAGGCCACAGTTCTTCAGGGTCTTCAGGGCCACAACAGAGCTGTTCGATATCACTGATCCAAAAAAGAGAAATCTAATCTTAATTTCCACCAATGCATGTAAGTTTTTTTTTTAAAAATTTGCAACTCATGCAATACTTTTTTGAACACCATAATTATGCAGATAGGATAGTAATAGTATTCTTTGAAAAGCTTTCACTTTTATCCAAAAAGCGGTACAGTAGCAAAACAACCGGGTTGCGAATGAAAAGCTGCGCGTTTTGAGAGCGACCCTACGCTCTGATTGGCACAGTGCGAACCAGCCCAGATGCATAGATACGTATGTAAATGTCGCACCAAGCAGGGGAAGGACAGAAAAACAGAACTGAACAAAAGAATAGGACATTGTTTATGTTATAAAGCTGTCAAAAGATTTAGGACAAAAAAAATATCTACATATGTGATGAGATCTAAAAAGTGGATACCTAAATAATAAAGCTATAGACTCTACGGCGATAAAATTATGGTTAGGTATAGCTCTGTTTATCGATATCTACCTAAATTAAAATAAACGAAATTCATGATGAAAATAAACTTAACAATATTTATAGACTTTAACGAAATACTTAAAGCTAGTTCTCATAATCAATTGAACCACTTCTAAACGCCCATAAAACACCGTTCTAAACAAAAACGATTCACATAATATTTATAAAGCAATACGACTCACTTGATTGCCTCCAAGTGAGCATCTCCTGAGAATATTGATCGCTAAATAACGCTTAACCAGCCGTTGGTAATAGGAACACGTACCTACTGATCTTCGAGATACCAGGTCGGTACCGCTGGCTGTAACTAACGGATCGTTATTGCATTACTTGAACGGCACAAAAAGTTATCTAATAGTAATACGGCAATACTGTTTCTAAGCTCTTTCTACCGGTAAGTAATTTGAGCTCAACTGTGTGAAACCTGAAAGAAATAAAAATATTTTGTGGTTAACAAAGGAAACTATGTTTAAATGTAGTCTGACTGATTGAAGTCTATGTCGATAGCGATCTAGCAAGGCTTTTCACGTTTTCAGCGATTGTCTATTGTTATAAAACATACCGGTATATAGAGCAGTTAAATGTGCGTGCCCAGTTGCTGGCATCTCTGCACCTGCATCTCTTTCCTCGTCATTTCCTGGTTTGCTACGAGCCCACAGCCTCGAAACAATACTACATCTAGTTTGTGTCTACATACCTAACCAACGTCCCACACTTTATCTAGTTAACACTACGGAAGCACCATCAGTCCACAATAAATGGTCTAGTTTAAAGTTTCCCATGCTATCACTTGACGCCATACACCGGTGCATCTTGAACCTGCTTATGCTTTGAGATTTGAAATAAATACAGCATCGTCTCTGACAATCAAACCACCTTGTATGACAGTTTCGTAAATCCCCCAACAAGGTAGACTAATGTTTTGGTAATTTGGTTAAACTCGCAGGAATACGCTGGACACAAGAAGCATATAGGACCGATCGGTGCAGCGATACTCGGGGTATTATAAATATGTTTTTACCCTCCTGTGGATGTCCTTCACTAACGCGATGTCTCATATCAACTCCTAGGTACTATTCATTGTGTGTACTTGTCAGTTGCACTTCTGTATGTTAGCTGCGTGTTGGGCTGCGCTTACGCATGCATGTGAGCAACAGGTGCGCGGCACGCGACCACCGGTAATACTGTTTCTTAGTAAATACATACTGATGTTGCTGATGTCTTTATTGAAGTTGTTTTAGAAATAGTGGAAATAGCGTTTTTGATTTTACGATTTGATCTTCGATTTTCGGGAAATTACGATTACGTTACGTTACTATGATTCGGTCTCATTCTGCTACTAATAATAACTCATGTTGTGGTATAAAATTAGCCAGGCAGCTGACGAAGTTGAGTGCTTAATTTAACGTCAACTAAATAATTACATAATTCGCCTCCTTTTCCTGAACTATAATTATTACAACTACCTAATTACTATTAGTAACGACTCACTAATTACCTACTATTAAAACTAAGTACCCAATAGTCCAGCAACGACCCGTGCTCAGTCATCAACCTTTTGTTTTACGAGTACTGATTACGTACAGAAGTGGCGTCGCGTAGTGCCCGCTGGCGGTGAATGGGCCAGTGCGTCCGTCGCAAAGTGGCCACTGCGCGAGTCGATGAACCGACGGGCGCGGGCGCACGCGACGCGCAGTCTGGCCGGCGACAATACCGGCTTTTTGTGCTACTGGCACTGCTAATTTCAATTAGACAATTTTCTTCTATGTCACTTCGGTAAAAAGTAAAGGAAATATTGTCGTAAATAAGTATAGCTTGTCTAGGCAATTGCGGTTGTGGTGTAGGGGTAATCTTCCATGATGTTATGGTTCTAAAAAATGATCTAATTTCGTCTAATTCCGTCGTGTCTCTTTAAAGTTCCGTTTAGTTTAACATGTCTGTAAAATAATAAGATGTCTGATGAATTTATTCGACTTAAAAAAAAATGCTTTGTTCATTCCTAAGTGGCAGCTGCGGCTTCATTTTTGACAAATAAATTTTCTTGAAAAGGTCAAGAGCAAAACTCCCCCCCGGCTCGCCCCGTCGGCCCTCATTTGTGGTCGGCGCAGGATGTCTTCTTCTCCAAACATCTCTTGACTCTTCAGGCTTCAACTTCATCTCTAAGTCATCCCCCTATTTTAGCGTAGTATACAGGATAAGTTTTTAACCTGTGCGCAAACTGTAACCATGAATTCAGCATATCATTCTAGAACCCCCAGCGCAGAAATTTTTCGTCGTTTATACAAAAAAAATCTGCTATTTCATAGAAAAATGCAATACCTACGCGGTCAAAATGTATGGAACAGCTGATTTTTGTTTGAATAACCGACGAAAAATTTCTGCGTTGGTGGTCTAGAATGATATGCTAAATTCATGGTTACAGTTTGCGCACTGGTTAAAAACTTATCCTGTATGCCACACAATCCATTCCGCATTATATTGGTTAGACTGACGGTAAGACTAAGACATCGTCATTATTATCTGTCTGTCCTATCCAACGAAATATGGTGATGTCCGCTTCCAGTCTCAAGAGAACCACCTGAATATCAGTACAGTAATAGTACCTACTTCAAAACTGACTTCCAAAACCAAGTGGTGTCAGTATGTAATGGATGGTCACCCATCCACAGACAAACTTCAGCAAGCGTTGCTGAATCTTGTAGATCTGCCCTTACGCCTGTTATTATTTAACTAGCTTCCGCCCGCGTCTTCGCCCGCGTGAAAGTCGGAAATTATCCCGCGGGAACATACTACCGGGATAAAAAGTATCATATGTGTTAATCTAGGTTATAATCTATTTGTGTGCCAAATTTCATCCAAATCCATTTAGTAGTTTTTGCGTGACAGAGTAACAAACATCCATACATACAAACTTTCCCGTTTATAATATTAGTAAGGCTACGAGCCCCTAATAAAGACAGATTTACTATGGTAAACTATTTAATAAGGACAATTACCCTTCCGTTCTGGAAGCTGCGCTAAGCCAACGACCTGTCGTCTTGTGCGACACTGGCCGGCGCACGAGAGCGACGCTATCTCTCATCTGAACAGTGAACATCGGAGATGCACCGATGTTCCCGCGCGCAGGCGCAGCACGGTGCAAAGGGTGGCAGAAGGCTCATTTCCGTGTGGTAGGGAACTGGGACTCATTAACATATAATAATACGTCGTCTACCAGCAGACAGCCAAGAAAGAAAGTAATTAAGAAAAAAATATGTATTGGCTACAAGTCTCGGTAGGTACCTATGTATTCATATATTATAGCTGAATACTACTGTTCAGTTTTCCTAAATAAACAAATAAATACTTCGCAAGTGGAATGCTGAGGAGGTTTGTAAATAACCGTTACAGTAAACTATGTATATCCACAAATATTAGAGTATCTTCAGCAATGTTTTGCTGTCCTTGTGTACTACGGGATCACAATATGTCCTGTGAACTGGCGTATTCCGTACGTCAAAGTTACAATAGTCAGCTCCCAAGTAAGGCTTATCTTCACCGCTTTCGACGATCATAACTAGTTATATTGGCACAAAATTCCCCAACAACACCTCTCAGTTTGGCAGTCACGCATACTTCTTGAATGGTATTTCTCCAGCGTCTTATTTGCGCAGACGCAGTGCGCGGAAGCGCGCACCTCGGCGAATAATTTTCCACGTCCGTGCGCGCGCATAACTGTTAACGTTATAATGATCCCCTCCGGCCGCGGGGTGGTGGGCGGCTACCTACTCACTGCTATTAATACCCAGCTTTATAGATAATGGATAATTGTGGCCTACGCAAGGAGATCGCACTGATGTTCATGATACAGATCATATCGAGATGAAGCTGATAATCTTATTCAGCACAAAGGTAGAATAGTTTAAGTTCAGTTATAATAAATGCTGCATTTCATTTGGTAGACTTGTTTCTTCGTGTACATTAACAATATCTTCGAATTCAGCGCTCCACTCTGAGCGTGGACCACACAAAGTTTGTGCACTCAAATTCTAGCATTTTACTTCTCACACTCCTAGTGACGTACTGTCAATAATTGTCTTAGTTCCAACATATTGGATACTCGACAGTGAGGTTCTTTACACACTTTACTAATTGAGCAGGGCCAATAACTATTACCATGCTGTAAGTTCGCAAACTTATTGGCATTAGTCGATAAAACTCAAAGTAAACTCTGTTGCTGTGGCTGTGATTACTTTATGAGCCAATAGCGTATAATTACTAATAAAACTAAGAGGATCAACTTTCTTACAGAGGATCTATTAGCATAACAAACATAACCACCTTGTTTTGAGTATAAGTTAGATACTTGCAATGCATCATCATTTTCATCTTTTTCCTGTGATTTCAGCCAAAAGCTACTTTTCACTACTGCTAGACAAATTGCTGCTAGGCTATTAGTTTACATTTACTATTTTGCTTCACAGGTCTCAATCTATTCGGTCTATCGAGTTCTATTTACTCTGTGAAAATCAATGAGACAAATATTGCAGTACCGTCTCGGGTCAAATCGACCGATAACGTTCCGGCTCAATTACTGCGATGAACCGAAAGAAAAATACTTGCTTGTGTAAATGCGCCTGCGACTGCTCACTGATGCAACGACTAGTTGCAATATTAGCTGCTGCGATCTAGTCGCTAAGCAGTAACTGTACCTACTTGTCTTGAAGCTTGTTGGTAAAAAATTGCCGTAGCTGAGAACTAGCCAAAAACGTTGGCATGTGGGTGCATAAAAAAGCCTCCATAAATGGACACAAATTATTTTTTATTTGAAAGGGTGATTTGTAATTTAAGAGTAGATGAATAAATAATCAATGATGAATTTCGGGAAATTTTCAGAAATACACAAGTTATGGATTTTGTCAAATCCCATGGATTTTCACTCAGACTCAAAGCTACCGTGCTAGCAGCCTGAAGTGAAAGAGCCTGAAATGCCAACCTTGCTGACTGGCTAATATTTTCACTGCAGTATGAACTGCATCATCGGCGTACAATGTTCCCGCTGATGGGACTCAGGCCTTCTCTGTTCAAGAGGCAGTGGGCCCAGTGCGGGTTGGTAGATGTAAAATGTCTGCGCATTTTTGGTTTTAGGTCATACCGGTTTCCTCACGATGTTCTCCTTCACCGTTTTAAGAGCAGTGGTGATAAGATTATTTACACAAAGTAAAACGCCTGCCTGGTTTTGAATCCACGACCTGCAACTTGTAAGTCCTCCTTATTATTATGATTAACGATTATTGTACAATCGTCTCGACTAAAGAAAAGCCTCATTTCTTAACAGCCTGATCTTATGTGAAAAACAGCACGATATACAAATGATCTAACATGACACCAATCAAGTACTATGACTAATTACGTGCGTGTCATGTTCGACAGTTCCGTCACCTGTAGATACTTCGGTTGTTAATAAACAATTAAAACGTTGTTATAAATTGCTATTGTTAGTAATAATGTCATCATTTTCTCGTGGTTGCATGTTGGATCCCACGCTTTTCCTTTGCAGTGTAAGCAGGTTTGACACAACAAATAGGTACTGAATTAATCTAAACTAATCTTCTATAGTAGTCAAATTGTTTGTTTGTATGAAGTAAATAATCTCTCTTACTAAGACGTACGAAGGTTTTTGATACCGAAAAGCATATTATGGAACTCAAATGGAATTAGGCAGAACACCTGGCAAGGCGCAGTGATGACTGGTAGAGTAAAGCTGTGAAACAAATATTGGTTATAACTACAGATACCTACTTGTTCCGGGTATTTGTACTAGTGAGATTTGTGTGCGCGCTCATGAGTGAAAACTGTAGTGTAGGGCAATTTGTTGATGAAGTTTCTGTTTCATACCAATGGACACTGGAGGGACGAACCGCGGGTTAATAAGAGTTATAAATATAAATGTTGAAGGCTGGAGAGGGAGAGGAAGGCCAAAGAAAAGATGGATGGATTTTGTGACGCATGATATGATAGAGAAGGGAAAATTGGAAGACGAAAACATGTTGTGCCGACCCCAAGTGACGTGGAGCAGGGCGGGAATATGATGGAGACTGTTGTCTGGATGAAAGGCAGATCAGAAAGTGGTCGTCAAAATGCTTGTAAAAATGGACAGGTCTCAAGATCTTTTTATAAAGGGGGTTGTCCAATTAAGCATCTTGTTGCCTTATAAAAAAAACAATTACACATGCCTTTTGAAATCGACCAAAATGTTATAGTTCTCCAGATATAATGTATAAAACGTCAGTTTATCATTTTTTATGTCCTAAATCATTTATATACTTTATTAGCATTTTTGTGTTCATGTATAGCATCAAATCAGATACTAAAAAAATATGTTTTTTTACAGTACTAATTGATGCAAAGTTATTTGCATTAGCTATTAACTAAAATAAAATTTTAAATATTGGTGAATAATTTTTTGTCATAGTGTTTAAAAATGGCCAAGTTCAGACAATGCCCTTTGTACCATTACAGAACTTCTTCTTAGCAGTCTTCCGTATGATTCTTAAGAAAATACTTTCGCGAACATAAAACAGAAATAACGTTTTCATTTACGAGTACTTGGACTGGTAAACGATAATTATTGTTCCTAAGTGTCTTCAGGAGAACGATTTCTTTGTTTTAGTTTAACTTAATGTTCAACATTCTAATCCAAGTTCTAAGTATTATCGTAGAATCTTTTGTTAGTTTAGACCATTAAAATTACAAAATTATTCATAACTACATAGATAGGTACAATTTCAGCATACCTACTATTTACAAACTTTCATTTACAGACTATCTACTAAGTATCGCGTTTCTAAAACATTTAGTTTTATAGCCAGCTCATAATAACAATCGTTTAATGTTGATCTCGATATTACAGATGCTAATGTACCAGGGTCGTTACATGATAAGCTTTATTAAATGTTAATATTATAATGTACTTGGATCTGAAGGCCTAGATTAACTTAACATTGTATAATGAGGATATTTTCACATATTAATAGAAACTGAATACACTATCAATCACAATCTGAATCATTTTGAAGGATATTGCTAATCCATTGCTTCATATATTCGATTTAATTATCCCATTAAACAAGGCAAATAACGCAATGAATGTTTAGCACTAACTGAACTCAGTTATCTTGTTATGAACCATAATGCTGATTATTATATACATTCGCAATTACTTGCGGCTAGGAATTACAGGTAAGTGCCAGTAACGTGCAGTTATCAAGTAAACCAATTAACGCACTCTGTAACAGTTAGTATCGTTAAATTCGAGATGTTATTAACATAATTACAGTTATCGTTTACACGTACTTGGTTGGTTTAACTGCTTCGGTGGTCGTGGTTAGTGTCAAAACGGTGGTTAGTTGCGTAATAAATATAACATTAAATAATGAACCTTTACACCTTTCTATTTGATGAGGGGCTTGGGGCTAATTAATAATAGCCGCACGGGTCGATCGATCAGGTTAAGCTACGCTTGTCGCGGTTGGTCCGTGGATGGGTGACCATCTTTACATTTTACACACCAAAACCCCTCTCAGCCCCGGGAAGCACATTAAGCCGTTGGTCCCGGCCGTCAGTCGTCAGAAGCCCGAAAGTCTGACAAACAGTCTTACCAAGAAGCATCGTATTACCCATTTACTGGTTAGTCAGGATAGGCAGTCGCTCCATGTGAAATACTGGTATTCAGCCACTTCCGGTTAGACTGGAAGCCAAATCCTCGACAAAGTTGGGAAAAGGCGAGGCAGATGATGACACATCATTTGACATTGCTAAGCTGCACTGGAAACATGAGCCCTACGCACTAGTTTGTTGCTGTATCAATATGCTGTAAGCCGGGTAAAGTATAGGTAAGCTGAGCTCTAACAACATTCCTTAGGAATGAAAATCACAAAAAGTTAGTCACATTTTAAGTTTCACTACATTTTTAGAACACACTGATTCCGTTAGACTCCTTCACCAGCTTAAAATCAATGATCCTGAATCCTGGCCCAGTATTTTCTGCCAGTTCTTGGAACACAACATTCCATTCTTTCAAGCAGCAATAATAAACGGTACATTAGTGATAGAAAACCTTCAACAAATGTAACAGTAGACTCAAAACTGTTAGCACAAGGACGCTCCGTGTATCATCGGAGCTCGATAAATAACGCGCGGACGCCGATACTGGATCATTAATCGTTATTTATAGCATTCCTTCTGCTAGCCCTCTCGTAAATCATACGCGATAATTGTTCACCGATCTACGATTATGGAACGGTAAAGATAATGTAGGGAACAGATGTGGCAGATGGTCAAAAAGTTGCTTATAATGCCTACCGAAATCCATTCTGAAAAGGTAAGAAATTGCCTGATTAATTTCCCTGAAGAACATATTCTTATGGTTCTTCATCTCATCATCTACCTAGCCTATCCGGCTTGCTTAGCCATCGGCTTCCAATCTAGTCGGACACAGCTGAATTTTAGATCCCCATCGTTTTGTTGTATCAGTTCCCAATTGATACATTTCCTACAGACTAAAAAATATGAACCGCTAGTTTACTATTTGCACAGGTAAACACCAGAATTACTAACTCATCACTCATAATCTTAAACTGACAGCAAGTCGCTATAATAGTACAGTAAACTAGAATATCTAGTTAGTTCCTGTCATCAAACCTGTTCCAGAAACGGTCAAAGATGACAAAAATAGGCATTAATCTAAGCACCACAATAATTACAGACCCCTAGTCTATGTCAGATCGTAGGGGATCATTTACTGTGTGCTAATCGCGTAATAAACGGATGTTTCCAAGCAGTCTGTGGCTAAATAATTTTCCAGAACCAACTAGGCTGGTTATTACATGAGAAACGTGTATGTATGTATGTATCGCCGTGATCTCCCGAAGAATTCCTGAGATTCTAGGAAGAGATGCGCTGGAGTCTCGTGTGAAGCGAAGTGCAGCAGTAGGGCTTGTACTACGAAATAGTGGAAAATTATGAACTTACATAACTTAAATTGATCTAAATAATATCGTCTCATTACAGATTGTTAGTTAACGAGAATAACAGTAAAGTATTTGGATGGTTTCGATTTATCATTAAATCTGACAGAATGCAATTTTTATTGGCAATCCAAAGGGCCCAGCCAAGTAACAATTGCTGTAAAATTATTTCGAATTTCGACAGCTACTTTCAACAGAATTGACATGAATAAGTATTCTGGTAGCTTAGATTGGTCCCTTTTTTATTATAATCGTTATCGCTACCAGAATATCACGTTGTCTATGCCCTCTGGATTTCTCCTATAATAATTCTGATCTCAATATGAATAACTACGTACCTTAACAACTTCATGATTTGTAATCTCTGTTTGAAGACATTATTTGTAATCCTAAAGTCCTCGCCCAGATAGATAAAAGATTTTAAGTTTGACAACGATCTTTCAGACAATCTAAGGCCATCAGCACAGCCCTAAATACTGCACCTGTGTCACAAACCAATAAGAGAAAGCAAAGACGAACCCTCATAAAATTTTAATAAAAGTTAATAGCCAAAATTGAATTAACCCTTGAACCACATCCGAGCCATATGACTCATTTATCAGCCGGTGTTTGTCTCGCGCACGCGCGGATTATCATAAAGAAAGTGGGGCCGCGTGCGCATCCGCGTCGTTTCCCCACGAGAAAACTAACAGACGTTGTACTTTTGCCTTCGATGAGCAGGGTTGGTAGGTAAAGTTAATAATGAATGCTAACAGCTTAAAGCAACCAATGATGTCACCGTTAGCAGACAGGCTTCTTTTAGATGTTGACTCTTGATAGGCAAACCCATCATTATAGAACAAATGAATCTACGTAGTTTATCACTGGTATAATTTACGAAAGGCTGAAATTCATAAGAGATCCGTAGGATAACCAAAACAGATGGCCGATGGGGCCGAAAGGTTCTGAAGTGGCGACCGCGTGCCGAAAAACAAAGCATTGCAAGGCCTCGCACACGGTGGGCGGATAACCTGGTGAAGGCTGCAGGTATCCGCTGGATGCGAGAAGTTCAGAACCGGTCGACGTGGCGGTGCTTGGGGGAGGCCTATGCAGCCCAGCAGTGGACGTCGTTCGGCTGAAATTATGATGATGATATTAATTTAGGAGTTTCTGATCAATGTAGGAGGCTTAATTCTCTACTCAGTCCGTAAAAAATGTGGTTTCTGGCAAGAATATGTGAACCCGTCCCGTTTCGTCGGTTTTCTGAAACTATGAGTAGCAGCATCTTCCTTTCATTCATACAAAACACGATATAGGTACTAAAAATGTTGTTGGTACATGACAACATCCTTCAGACCTTTCCTTGGTATTGTTAAAAGGCTCTTATATCGCATGGGAATTACGGCAATATTTCCTTGTCTAATACAGCTAATGATAGACTTGAACAATCCTAATTCTATTTATACTGAATAAATGATAGATTACTAGTTCTACTTATACGTAAACCTCACGTTGTTATCGACATTGAATTGAACGCGGATATGGCTCAGATCTGCGTTAGTTACTATCGGTGTCACGATCCTGATTAGCCTAACTACTACATATTCATAGCGGTATCAACGATGTTTGTTAATTGTTTGTTTATTATAAATCCGTTAGATCGTTTACTTTACAACGCTTGTTCGAATCAATGGGCTGAATTAATTAATCTTAGACTTCGAACTATCGTGGGAATCTTGTGGGTTTATGATTATCTGAGTATGTATGTAGGTACTTTGGTACCTTGACTTCAATAGCACCGTCGATCTTAAAAGCGTGAACTCGCGACATATCGGTTGATCGACATACTATCGTACAGTTAAATTACACGTTCTCACCTTAAGCATGTTGAAACTAAAGACGTTATTCAGTCAAATGTCCAGTAATTTAGTGTAATAGCGAATGTTTTGCTTAAATACTAATCGTAATTCTTGATATGAATAAATGGTCTTCAGAGATTCGGTGGCATTTTTAAAGGTAAGCTGTAGCTGCAAGTATACAGCTTAGTTGTATATCAACTTACATAATTTTCCACTGTAACTTCAAGTGTTGATACACTTGAAGTTACAGTGGAAAATTTGAAAAATCAAGTTATTTAATACTAAAACATTATAATTATGTGCTAACCCTTGCTTTCCATTTGTTGTTAAGTTGCATCCATACATATGAACGATGTGGACATCCGAAGTGTTTAAAATAAATCAATAGCCGTTTTCTCCATGACGTGAAGTTTCCATTGACCATATCGCTAGTTAAGTCCGTAAACTTTTGCCGTTTACGGAATTATTTAGACCTTTCATTACCTACTTTGGTTGTTTGAGTTATAGATAGAAGAAGATCTATATTCTATAGTATAATTTTAAAAACTCCTTTCCCTATTTACACAAAAATATACGATCCCGTTTGACCTCGCCAACTAATCTCCCGTAGATGTAAAAACTCAAAGCTTAACTAATGTGGATAGCATTAGTTAAGCTTTAAGTTTATAGAAATAATGTAAAAATAGATACAATCTCCGTTGACCCCTAAGGACTACCTACACCAACACGAAAGAGAAACGGAGTTATTTTTAAATCTCTCATTAGAAGCCTCGACAGCTTTCCATTACCATAAATCTAAGCTATACTGGTTACCATAAATTACCTAAATTGTCGGTGCGGGCCGCACACGGCGCTCCGAGGCCTGTCCTGACCGGCCCTGAAATATGAGGCCCCCGGGTCTCTATTAAACAGGGACCAGGGGTTCTTCTAGCGGTAATAGATATGAATTAGTCGTCGGTAGTGGAAGAATGGACGTATTGGACGTACCGAGTCATTAACTAACTAAACGGCAGTGAAAAACAATTAAAATCTCTATGGTGTATTTTAGGCGTCCATCGAATGTCAGCTTCTCTTCAATTAAAGTAAATAATTATCCATACAATTTCGAATACCTACAATCAAGTGTGTTTAAGTTCCGAGTGACTGAGTAATTATAGAAAGTTAAGCACGAAGTAATTGCCCCGTCAAAGGATTAGTTTAAAATATTGTTATGGGTTGGATAGTAATATGTTATTACTGTTGATTAAACTTTATTAATAACTATTTACAATCAATTAAAACTTAATTTTAAGTTACACGCAAGTTACCTGCTGAAGTTATAGGCTGACTAAATTGTTAGCGATACTGAAAAGTAAATTAGCCTTTAAAAGTATTGACAGGAGGCTGAATGAGTTTAATACCAGCAAAACAAAAGGCGGGAAATATGACATGTAGGTCGAGCACAGAGTAAAAATAATTGCGTTTTGTTATTGATCGCAAGCTTTTCCAATAAGGAAGACCATTATTGCTAGTATTGTTGGATTATGTAATAACTTTCTCTAATAAAGTTTAATATCATAGTAAAATGTGTTAAACAATAATTGGTTGGCGTAAGTTGTAAACCTAGTGTAGGTTTACAATTTTATGTGTGAGCAATGCACAATGTGTTAATGCTTTGATGAGTAAAGTGAAAATGTGTTAGTATTCATTATTTCTTTCTACCTATATTTATAAATGAAAGCAGATATGCAGCTATGTACAATGTAATATTTTCCTGTAGACTAAATTTATGTAGGTTAAGAGAGTGTACTTACTTACGTACCTAGTTTTCTAGGGTACCTACTTGTGTCAAAAGCTGATGTTAGTCCTATTTCGACTTCAACAAATTCATTAGAGTTCGCTTATTTTTATCGCTATTTGAAACCAGCACATTTAAATCTATATTACCATCAAACAGCATTTTTCCGTCACCCCGCTATTATACATTGTTGCTTGCTGCGTCAAAATATCACGAGGAAGCATTTTATCAGTTATAATCAGTTACATAGAAATGCTGAAATACCAAATCCAGATTTTTCCTGGTACCTCATTAACAGCATAACTATGTGAAAGTCTATTAACTACTCCCAAATTACAATGTAAATTTTTATTCTTTTTATTTTTTACAATATCTGACATATTCTCGTCATTATTTGGCACTATACATCAATTTTAATTTGGACTATTTATTAGTGATTGTCATGGAAATCATGTCACTTGGTTCAAAAAGGTTCATTTTAGGTTTTTGTTGTTAGGTTTTTTCTACCTATATAGGTAGATTCTTTTACATATTGTGAATGAGAGAACGTTGTAGGCCTTACAGACTAGATTTGTAGACGTTTTTCTATTCTGTATTTTCATTCTTCTAAGTATCTGGTACTTATTGACCGGCCTGCACTGTCCTCCCATACCTATTACCACTGTAGTTTTAAAACATTGTAAAAGACAATTATTTTTAAAAGAGTAACCGTGGAGTTTCTTGCCGGCTTTTCTCCATAGGAAGCGACAAAGTGGAACCGTGCACCTAGCTTCTGACGTTGCATAAGTGCCCATGCAGGTTTATGTGAAATAAAATATTTTGATTTGATACTAACAATTAACAATTTAATTTGTCTTGTTTCAGATGTGTGTGTAAAGGAGTGGTGCGGAGTGGCGCGGCATGGGCCAGGCTGGCAGCCACGCGCCGCCGCCGCAGCGCGGGCGCCGCGCGCACACGCTGCCGCACGACCCGCCGAGGCTCGCGCCCAAGGTGAGCTCTTCATCACAGACCACTGCTGAAACTTGCTTGAAAAAAAAGAATAGCAGAACCGTCCTCACAGTCCACAGGTTTGGCAGTGGAATGTGTAGGTACTCTTCTTGCCCTTGCGGTGGCTAATCTGTTTATTTATTTCGTTGTCAGCCCACTGCAGTGCATTAAACACAGTAGATACATATCCGATCGCATCCGTTCCCTGGTGATTAGTAGGTGATTTTAAAATCTCCGTCTACACATAGATTTTGACAACTGGATTTGTCGTTATTTGACGTAGTATGTACTGCGATCTCAAAACCTATGTGTAGCTTTGACATTATCAGCGAGTCGCCGGCAACGACTGTCGCTGCGTGTATGTATCTATACCTAACATTAAACTCGTCCTTTTTCATGCAACATGCCTCCGAGATCGACGAATCTTACTATCGGATCACTTTCGGCCACCAGCGTGTCGATTCTGTAACCATCTCACCACGTAAAGTGAACGTAGGGTGAGCTGTCATTGTCATTTCTCCTGAAGGCCAATTCTCGTAATTTAAAACTTTCAAAATCTAGTCGCAGTTTCATCTCAGCGACAAGCAAATGTCAAAAATGTATGAAAAATCGAGGCATTTTTGACAGATTGACACTGAGATCAGACTGTGAACGTTCTTAGAATCATGAGAATTGCCCCTCTGATGCTTGGTCAATCCCTAGCATTAATGGGATGACACTGACAGCTGTTACAGAATAGCAATGCTGCCATTTATCAAAATAATTTCCATCGATTTTCAAAAAACTGGTCTAATGGATCTTCTTTCGAAACACGATAAATTTTAGTTCCGTTTGCATTATTTAACTAGTGCTAAAAATGCATATCTAGCTATTAAATGACTTAACATCCTTATCCTTGTGTGAGGTCAATTGGAGGAATATAGCGAAGTATTCAGACCATGAATTAACAATCACGCGATTACGGTAATTATTTAAAATAAAGTAATCGTTAATTATTTTATAATAACAATATACAGGTTGAAATTGAAAACATGCGACAAACCGTAATGGGAGATTGTACCTACTCATCATTATGAACAACTTTTACTGAGGGACCAAAGATGCAATCGCAAAAAAAAACAGCTGTTCCCTACATTTTGACGAGTTATGCGAACATAAATGTAACCTGTATTGCCTGCCATTACCAGTGCGCTGTCAACCGTATCATTTATAATACTTCCACTGCCTATAATAAAATATAATAAAATGTGTAATTATTGTATGGTAATCTTAACACTCAGCCACTTTCGTCTCAAATATAATTAATATCTGTGTACGGGCAGCAGCTCCGCACACTGAGATGTAGGATGTAGGTGGATGAATCACTCGGGATGTGTACAGGAAATAAAATCACTGTTTTGTGTCCGATAATGATTGAACATTTATTTAATAAAACAACGAATTATATAATGCCAGAAGTAGGTGGCTTGTGGCGGGCGTAATAGCTTAGTCAGCGAATGTACATAAATCGGTGAATTAGCAACTGCTTGATCAGGTAAAAACTAAAACAATAAATATCATGTGGCGATGCTCGTACATCCTGCCGACTATAAAAGTACAAATGTCCAGTAAAATGCATTATCCAAGGGTAAGTAAAGTATTTAAAGAAAGTTATTGGAAGGTTCTATGTCCGTCGCTAACTGTCATTGGCGACGTTTCGCGATCCACCTTGCTGCTGTTAGGAAGATGTCTGGTGACCTCTTCTAGATCCGGGGTGTCTGCCTTTGCTTGTCCTTCCGTAGGGAGATGCCGTTCAGTAGGACTTGGGGCCATCTCAATCTCTTCCTTGTGCGCCTGCTTTCCTGTTCTGTTTCCTTGAGGTGTACGGAGACAGCGTGCTTTAGTTTGGACGCATACCCATATGCTGAATATTGTTGCACAGGTTATCATACAGCCGTACAGGACGTAGTGATGTTGCTCCGCCTCCACGGAATTAACCATTTGTATGTCCTGTTGTTCTTTAACCAGCTCAATTTTTCTCTTAATACTCTTTAGTTGTTCTTCATGTGTTTCAGGTTCCATATTTGTTATATTTGTAATTTGGCTATTGCTTGTTAATAGTTCGTTTAGATTTATCTCTGGTACGTAGATCTCTTGCTCATTTCCTAATTCCATGGTGCTTTGCATTTTGTAATGTGCATGAATCAGATGTTTATCGCCGCGCATCATGCAACCTGTAGCTAAGGTGATGATGCCTGTATTTTGTAGTGTCTGTGACGTAATTCCCGCAGGACAGAAAATGCGCATAGTGCATTCCTCGCAACACGTAAACAACCAAGCTCCCTTACTGTGCAGTTTTTTCCAGTCATTGCTGCAATTCGATACCTTAGTGCGGCAGGTTGTTACTCCTCGATTGTTTATTATTGTTTATTATATTTCGGATGCCCTCTGCGATGATTTCCTGCCGCTTGAGAAGTTCTTGTTGCCTGGCGTCCATAATTGTTGCACGAGTATGTATGCGTGTAGTGTATGGACGTTAGCTCTGTTGACTTCACTGTTGTATTGTTGTATGTAGTTCCCGAACCACCAAATGTTGATGTTTCCCACGGCGATCGCAGGGTCCGAAGGAATCTCTCCGTACGATATTGTGCGCCTTCTCAATCTGACTGGGGCGATCCGCTTGTGGAAGACCAGTCAAACCGATTCGCTATCGTAAGTAGAAACACTTCGTACCTGTGCGACTTGCAGGACTGTTTGCTCCAGTAGTGGCATCCGGCTCGAAGGACCATAAATGTACGGGCAGCAGCTCCGCACACTGAGATGTAGGATGTAGGTGGATGAATCACTCGGGATGTGTACAGGAAATAAAATCACTGTTTTGTGTCCGATAATGATTGAACATTTATTTAATAAAACAACGAATTATATAATGCCAGAAGTAGGTGGCTTGTGGCGGGCGTAATAGCTTAGTCAGCGAATGTACATAAATCGGTGAATTAGCAACTGCTTGATCAGGTAAAAACTAAATCAATAAATATCATGTGGCGATGCTCGTACAATCTGGTTGTTTACATATATTGATTATACAAAGATATTGTTTATCTAGAATTCTAGAAAATTATTAGAAAGGTGCTTTCAAAAAAATTATATAATTCAAAACATTCATGACAAAATATTTTGTTATTTCGTTTTGCCAAATTTAATGAGGGCAAGTCTTCGAAAAAGAAGAATAAGGGCCTGATTTATTTCATCAAACTACGGATGTCATAGTAGCCCTCCTACCCTTTCAATATGTTTGGCACACCGAGACAGTGAACGCTTCTTACACTAGCTCGTACTTAGAAGCAGTCAACAATTAATAAATAATTACCGAACAATGTCCCAAAAGCTCATTTTTACCAGAGTTACCTTACACTGATTTTGTATTAAGGTGCTACCAACTCTATGCGAGTCACCGCGCTTGCGCAGTACGGACAATGGCGCGATCCTGCACTCTGGCGGCACCATCAGCGGGAGGCGACCCAACACCATGCACGAGAATGTGCCGCACGGACATGTGGTGAGGAAACACTTTCAATACTATTCGCATTTCCTATAGACGATAGTTAGAAAGAACGTGACTACTGAGATGGCAGCTAATAGAGATGTAAGGAAGAATATTATGCTGCTGCTTGATTTAAGATAAGAGAAAGGGGATGATGATAAGAAATTTCTCCAAAGACGAAGAAGTAATTGTTTTGTCTTGTGATCAAGACATCTAGTTATCGTTAGAAACGCTATTAAAAGCAAAGGAAATTGATAAGTTTATCATGATCCTAATAATAAGTCATGGAAAACTCATTTCTCTCTACCTCATGTTTTATTTTCCAGCACTCAAACGTGTACCGGTCGCGGTCTGCGGGGACCTCGGGGGAGAATGTGGAGATACGATCTCGGGAGAGGGATCCCCTGCACAGGTCACACACCAACCTGGAGCTACGACACGACAGTGAGTACCACAAACAGAGATTAACTAAGAGCTTTTCAAGGTAAAGACTGCCAGGTCAAAATTAAGCCATAACAATTGTTAAGACTAAGACATGATAAGCAAAAGATAGCCTTATAAATATTGAACATGCACAATAAATAAAACTTTATTATTGTGACTGATTGCAGGCAGCAGTGCCAATAAGCGATTTGGATCTGAACCAGACCTAAGGATAGAAGAGGAACAGAAAACGAGAAATGGAAACAAACACTTTCGAAAAAAATACAGAGCACCCCCACCACCCACCAATGACGTAAGTTGAAATAATATCAAGGCAGTTGATCCACTTCATTAAGTTGTAAATGTGGATAATGATTATATTTATATATTTTACAGAACTTCGAGGGTTCATCGCCAGATTCCAGCGAAGGGAACGCGAGACCTGAACCCCAAAGGAAACTAAGACTGTTCAAAACGAGAAACGAAACCAAAAAGCTGAACGGTCAAGATAACTTGCAGTTCAGAAACTCATATCACGAATACAAGTCACTCGACATGACTGACAACGCAGCATTCGAGAGACGATACAGATCGCCTTGCAAGGACAAGGAGCAACACTTCAAGTACCCTGACAACCAGGGCATGGTGCAGAGCACCGCCTCACTCAAGAGGGAGGAACGACTCATACAAACGAAACAAGACTACAGGAAGACGAGGATAGACAGGATGAGCGGCTGTCGAGCTAAGACGTCCAAGAATGAACACAGCGAAGCATGGAAGACTCCACTGTTGAACAGAAATTTCAGGTACTCCGAGAGGTTCAAGAAAGATGACAACGAACTGCCCGCGCTCAGGAGAGAGAGGACATTCGACGAAACCTTGATCGCGAGCGAAAGAGAAAGCGAATCCTCTAGAGCGGCGCACGAGAGCAGGATGAAAGCCATCGCGGACCAAGTCAGAGGAGGTAAGTTAAGTCCTCTGGCGGAGTCCAGCAAACCGTTGAGAAAATCTCTTCCTTCACTATTGTTGAAAAATAATGAAGAAAAAGATGAATTTCAAGCTGAATTGAAGAAGGCTACGAGTAGAATTAGAAACCAATTAGGCAGTAAAGTTAATGATAGTGAAACCAAAACTAGTCAAGAGAAGAAAGAGTTGAGGAGCCCATCGAAAATACCGAGTAAAGTCAAAAAGTCTAGTCCACCGAGTGCTGCCAACAAGCCTGAAACAAAAGCCATCAGTAGAAGGCCTTTGAGTCGAACTAACGAGGACAAAGCTAGACAGACGAACAACAATGTTAATAATAAGAAATCGGACAATAAGTATAAGATGAGTAGTAAAGAGAACAGCCGCCCGATGCCGGACAGAGGGCAGGCCTCCGGGAAAGAGTCCACGCCTGAACACTCGCCCACTAGGAAGTTGGAATCATTACTAACCCAACCTTCACAAGACAAGTAAGTTTACTTACAGTATACGACTCTATACCTGGTATTACACAAATACATTTTTTATACTTCTCTAGTTCTACTTAATTATGGATTGCTACATTCTATTTATAGCTCATCCTAAGCCTTCTCCTGTTTATGTCAATTTAAACCATTCTCTCTTTCAATCCTCCTCATTCTTTCTGTCTATGTTGTTAAGATCATATTTTTTTTAATCTTCCTCAGTCATCCATTTTTTTATTGAGTGTTTCTTCACAATTTCTTACCTTTATTAAACTGTTGACATTACAATATGTAAGGTCGTGTTTGCCTCATTAATAAATCTTTCCTTAAAATACTTTTCCTTTCTTCAATATGTCTCTGTCATCCTATATTGTACGCTTTGGAATAGGCAACAATTTTCATCTTTCTGACTGACCGACCCTTTGACAATCCAAAAGTGTTAAATAAGAATAAATGCTTTGGGTTTGAGTTTTCGTCATTGCGTTTTCACTTCTTCCAGGCACAAACAGCAACCTCCATCGAAGCAGTTCTACTTTGGCATGATCGAGAGCAAACAAACAAACACACACGATCACTTGAAGGACTTCCCTGGACTGGGCAGTCCTATCATCGAGGAGATCTCCAACTTCCACCTGATTGAACAGAAACTGCTCAGCTATCATGAGGAAGATGAAGAATTTGATAAGTTCAATGCTAAGATGAAAGAGGAGTCCAAGATAAAGAACAGTTAGTAACAAGATGATAACCTAGCCCCTTGCTTCTGACGTTTAATAAGTGCCAAATAAAGTAAAAGTATCAATGGACTAACCATTGATATTTTTAGGGACTAAGTATTAAGGGGAACCTAGTCGTGGGCTCAAAATCACTGGCGGGCCTGGCTAAAAATGACGCTGTGTCACCAGGCTTCGTGTCTGACAGAGATAGTATCAGTGATGAGCAGTTAGACGCTAGTCTACACGCACAACGTATTTGAGTGAGATGCAGGATCATATAAAGTAAAAAATAGCGACTTAGTTTTGGAGATTTTACACTTCTTTTATTACTTAAACACGCCCAGAGTTAAGTAAAATTAGCAAGAAAAACGAATCTTTGTAGGCTCCTAACTTTTTAATGGGTTTTTAGACAATATTAACAATGAGCCAAAACAATATCATATTTTACTTTGGGTGTGCCATGTCAGACAGTGGAATAAAGCACTCCCGAAGTTTGTATGCAAAAAATGTGGACTAGGTTTATCTTAAGACCACTCTTCGTTACTTAAAAAAAACAAAAGAGATCTTTAGGTTTGAAGACTGCTAAATAGTAGACAATTATAATATAAAACAACGCTAACGTGTTGCTCAAAGGAATTCCACCTTTTGTTTCGTCAAAAGAAGCTTTGGTCTCGTTTTCTTTAGATTGTTTGTTTCCAAAATTACTAATGTTTGTCTTGACTTTCGAATCTATCCTGAATTCTCTGTCTGTTTATTAATGTTCAAACTGAATTCTCTTGATTTTCCTATAACGCTGTTCAGTAATTGAAGCAAAATTAACTGTCATCCTCTTTTACAGTATCATCAGAATCAGCGCTATCCTCGGACGGGTCGGAAGGCTCGTGCTCGGAAGGCTCGCTGGGCATAGCCCTACGTCTGCGCCCCACCTTGCCCAAGAAGCAGCGCGCCGTTCCGCGGTTCTCACCCGCTGCGGCCTGGAGACAACTGGCTTCTTTAGATGATCATCTTGCTGCAGGTAGCCAATCTTCCCAAGAGTCTTTTATGTTAAGAACCATTTTTTCTCGGCCTAATAGAATACATAATATCATATTTCTATTTATTTACAACAGAAACCCAACCACTGGCAGTAGAAACAAAAATTTCGGGTGAAATATCGGCGGAGTCCTCACCTCGGTCGGACCAGTCAGCCGATAAGTCGGGTGACTCCGGTATCTCGGGCGACCACGCGCATTCTGACCACAGGATAGACTCACCTTCTAGACATCATGTAAGTATAACTGAAAACTGGAATATACAATCAATTGAAAATAAGTTACTCTGGATTTATTGTTTCGTAGACTGTCCAATTGTTTTTGCAATTCAGATACATTTCATAAAACTTGTTGACATTCATTCAATTATTATCATCCGTGCCCCCTGTTCATGACATTCAAGCGCCAAAAGATCCTTGTAGCAGAGTATTTTATTTTATTTTATTTTAAAAGAGTAACCGTGGAGTTTCTTGCCGGCTCTTCTCCATAGGAAGCGACAAATTCGAACCGTGCACCTAGCTTCTGACGTTTCATAAGTGCCCATGCGGTTTATGTGAAACAAAATATTTTGATTTTGATTTTTGAATGTCACATGAAGGGTATTAAGTTTTACCTATGAGATTAGTACCTATGTAGTTTATATTATTCTTACCTGAATGTTGAAGTTTGTATCACAATCGGGTTTTTGTTTTTTTGATTGCGGTAAATCACCAAATAACTTCTCCCGCTCTGGGTGGAGCTAGCGTGTCAGACCTTTACTGACTAAAACCCACCCGTGTTCCCTCAGTTGCCTGTGTGCCAAGGGCGGTATCTTTTTCGAACAACCCAGGGGCCACGGTATCCCGTGGCCTCTGGCACCCCTGGCTTAAAGATATATCTTTCAAACAATCCGCACCCCTGGCAGATTACAATCGGTTGTACTGACAATTTATACCAGGGTCTTAAGTTAATGGAGAATAAACTTCTCATCACTATCATAATCACCCTATAATGTTCCTACTGCTGGGACACAGGCCTTCTCACTGTGGGAGGGAGTGGGCCGTAATCCACCATGCGCCCAGTGCGGATTGGTAGATGTCACATGTATTCGAAGATTTGCTCGTAAAACATGTCGTTCCTCACGATCTGTCCTTTACCGTTATGAGAGCAGTGGTGATGAAATAATTTACGCGCCTGTCAGGGTTTGAACCTATGACCTATAAATCGTAAGTTGCGAACGTTACCACTTGACCACCACTGCTTTCCGCCTCCACCAACACCAACTCATCTCACTCGCCAGGCCCAAGACTCCAGCCCGGCCACGTGGACCCCGCAGCAGGATCTGGGCGACAGCAGCTCGGACGGCGTGGGCGGCGGCGTGGCGCTGCTGGGCGCCGGCCTGGCCACCTACAGCCCGGGCGCGCAGCCCTTCAGCCTGTCGCTGCCGCGCGACCAGCAGGACCGGGTGAGTGCCGGGGGAGGAGCCGCGGGCTGTTAGGAGGAGGAACGGGGTTGGGACTCCGGATTTTGATGTACCTTGGAATAGTTCTGGATCTTTCTAATTTGTTTTTTAACACAGTGTGGAATAATGGTTATTCTTTTAAATTAAATTTGAATTTGGGCAAATAACGCGAAAATGATGCTTGGGAGAAGGGTCAACTACCACACTTCAGTTTGGTACTGGTAACCAAATCAGCGAGCAGTATGCCTCGAATTTCATTTCATGCAAGTTAAGGCCATTTCAACATCACAATATTCTTACTTTAGAGTTTTAGAGGTCGGTGCATCGAAATCTGGATCCACACATCGGTTATTGATGTATTAGTGACTAGTGATGTTTAGATAGTGTGGTGACTAACAAACTAACCTCTCTCCTAACCTCCCGCGGCCGCTGACGAGGAGTAAAGGTACTTACATGTTCTAAACCTTGGTATTATGGTGCTGGGCAGTATTGGTGGTGATGGGTTAATGTACTTCGTGGTCTTCTTTCAGTAACCCGACTTCAAACGTAAGTTTTTTTAACACATTAATGGGACCCTAAGTTTTGAGCCTCACAAGCTTTACAATTACAATAACCGCGTTCAATGGACTCAAATCTCAGTGTTCTGTTAGTTCAAAGGTTATTTATTCCCTGTTCGCTCTAATATATGCTTGCATGGGGTATTTGTGTAGCTTTAGATGTATTTTTATATTCTTTTCGATTTTATGTGTCATGATGACGGTCGCAATTACTATCAAAGTAAGTACCTACTACATATTTCGAAAAGTAAATTAGCCTTTCTTAAGATCCCTTACTTATTTTCTAATTATATGATTTCAGCTTAATTTTCATTTAAATCAATCCCAATCTTACACCTTCTCTTTTTGCCTTTGCCTCTCTCTGCGAATTCCTCTTCACATGCTGACCTTTATTCCTCATCAGCTCTCCAAGCCAACAGGTCGCAACACTCTTCTCGTAGTTTAAAGCGATGTCGTGTTTCTACGATTGCTTCCAGGGCAAGCAGTTGGCGCAAGGCTTCAACAGTCTTCAGAAACTTCGAAAGTCGGTCTCTGGGGCTTTAGGAGCCGCCTTAGGTTCCAGGAGGTTCGATTTGGAACATGAGCCTATTCTCCAGGAGCCTGAACAAAACTGGTTTCTGACGAAGTCTGCTCCTAATTCATTGAGTAATCCACTGATGTTCCAACAGCCAGTGAGAGCGAAAGGATCTGAGGAAGATGCTATTAAGGAGGAAGAGTCTTTACCACCGTCGGAAAAGGTGAGAAAGAAATGAAATTTTCGTACCCAAGGACCGCAGTGTATTTGTAACTAAGACACTACTGTCCAAAAAAGGAATTGTTGTGTTTACTTTAGAATATAAAAATTGGTGTTTAAAACAGTTCACCATTAAAAACAGGATATTTATACAGGAAAAGTTTTTATTTAGTGCGCAAATTTTACCATGAATTCAGCATACCATTCTAGACCCCCAGCGAAGAAATTTTTTGTCGGTTATACAAAAAAAAACCGCTGTTCCATGAATTTTGACCGCGTAGGTATTGCACTTTTCTATGAAACAGCTGATTTTTTTTTTGTAAAACCGACGCAAAAATTCTTCGCTGGGGGGTCTAGAATGGTATGCTGTATACTAATAGTAAGAAACGCTAAAAGAGGAATTTCCAACCAATATTAACTAAAAATACTTTCACAACATTTGAAAACTAGTTTTCACAAAAAACATTCTTCCACATAATATATTATTTATAGATTTGACACAGCCTTAAAATTTCTAATAACCTATTGTGTCGTAACAGCAACTACTTAAGGAAGTATAAAGTACCTGTTGGATATTTTACAACAAACCCTCTCTCTGGCAGCAAACGGAAGTTTATCATAAATATTTACTTCATTCAACAGTTAGTCACAATAAATTCTGCGGAACATTGAGAATGGACAATTTGTTTTATATCTCTTTGTGTTGGGTCAACTTAGAGGCTGCTTACATCTCTGCAGAAGTTTAAAAGTCGCGCTACATAATATTTTGACTTCCGTTTTAAACCCGGTAGGAGATAGTAAATGGTTCGGTTGATTAATTTTAATAGATGTCATGAAAGGTTAATCGGAAATGACAAAAGACTATGCGTTTGCTTGGCGTAAGAATGAGAAAAATGTCTTTGATATTTACCTTCGCTTTTATGTAGGTAATGGTCATAAGAACTTTTATTATTGCATGTAACTACCCATATGCAAGCAAATAAATGATGGTGCGGGTTGTTCGAAAGAGATACCGCGGCCCCTGGCACACAGGCAACTGAGGGAACACGGGTGGGTTTTAGTCAGTAAAAGTCTGACACGCCCTCCCGCTCCACCCAGAGCGGGAGAAGTTATTTGATGATTTCCCACCCAAAAAAAAAAAAAAAAAAAAAAGCAAATAAATGATTTGATTTGATTTGAGAATTTGCTAGAATTGTCTAAAGCCAGCTTATTTCAAATAATAACTCATCTAATGATATTTTGATCCAGGAGGAGTTAGGCACGTGGCGTCCCGGCACATCATACTTATCATGGGGCGGCCACGTCATGTACCTGCCGCCCGCGCCGGCCGCAGAACAGCCGCTGTCAATGCTCGGACCCATCGACAGACCTATCAGGTTCGTTTCTTCTTACCGGTACATTTCAGTATTTCACTTTTACTTCCATTCATCAATCAGACGGCAAAACCTTATTTTTATCTGATCGTCATAAAAATTACAGGATTCACTTGACTTCCAGAATAAAAGACATCAACGCGTCATACAAAAAAGTGTTTCGAATGCGCTTTTGTTGCGTAGAATATGTTCGATTATCTGTAAATAATTTATTAAACATAGATACTAAACGTAAATTTCTAGAAAAGCCAAAGGCAAAAATCTCGCAACATTAAGCAAAATTCAAATGCAAGTTTGTTATAAGTAGATCCTTCTAGTAATTCACGAATTGTGATCCAAGTAACAAAAGTATGTATTCTGCAGGCACAACATTCTTAATCTCAATCAGTGTTGAATTTCGCACTTGCCAAAGTTAATAAAGTATTTGTTTTTTAATAATTTTCTGAATACTAACTCCAATCTGCTATCCAGCAGAAAATTGCAATCTTCCGGTTCTATTTAAAACATGATATCTACAATCCTAGGAGCAAATCGAGCGGTTGTCTTGAAGCCTCAGCTCGAGCTGCGCGCGCGGCTCTGGGCGCAGAGATGCGCGAGAGAGAACGATCTGCCTCACCTGACATAGCTAGAGCTCTGCCAGCGAGGGTGCTGCCCAGCAATAACGTAAGTTTTACTTAATTTGTTATAATAGGTCTTTACCTATGAAATTGCCGTTTTGTATGAAAAAATTTAAACGAATTTTTTTCATGTATTTTTTATTTGTATTAATCGAAGTAATCACCCATGCAATCAATGCATCTTTGCCATCGCAGTGGCTGTTTATTGATGCCCTTCTTAAAGAAATCAGCTGGACGGGAGGCAACAAATTCTTCAAAGGCATTTTGTACTGCCTCTCGGGTATTGAATTTTTTTCCCGCCAAGAAGTTATCCAAATTCTGGAAAAAGTAGTAGTCTGTAGGCGCAAGGTCTGGTGAGTAGGGCGGATGACGGAGAGCTTCCAACCCCAGTTCTTGCAACTTGGAGACCGTCTGCTGTGCAGTATGAGGTCGCGCGTTGTCGTGCAGGAGCAACGGAGACGAGCGATTGACCAATGCTGGTTGGAGATGTGCCAGCTTCTCCATCATTGTGTTCAGTTCTTCACAGTACACATCTGCAGTAATGCTCACCCCGTTTGGTAAGAAGCTGTGATGAATCACACCGGCGCTAGACCACCAAACAGTGACCATCACTTTTCTAGGGGTAAGTTTTCGTTTAGGGCATTGTTTAGGTGCTGAACCAGGATCCAACCAACTTGCTGAGCGCTTGCGGTTATCAAACAGAATCCATTTTTCATCGCAGGTAACAATGCGGTTCAAAATTCCTTCATTTGTGTGTCCGTTGAGCAGTGCAAGGCACGTCTCGACGCGTACTTCGCGCTGACGATCATTGAGTTCGTGGGGCACCCATTTGTCAAGCTTTTTTACCTTGCCAATTTGACGCAAATGGACCAATATTGTTTTGACGCTAACGTCGAAAGCTGCTGCTAATTCAGCCGTAGATTGTGTATCATCAGCTTCCACAATCGCCTTTAATTCGTCATTGTCGACCAAAGTCTTCGGACGACCGCGAGGTTCATTTTTCAGGTCGAAATTTCCAGAACGGAAGCGAGCAAACCAATAACAGGTGGTGCGTTGGTTTGTAGTGTTAGCTCCGTAAACGTCGTTGATGTTGCGTGCCGCTTGTGCCGCGTTGCTACCACGACGGTACTCATATTCCATAATTACTCGAATTTTTAACGTATCCATGATGACGAAAAAGATTGAAATGCGATGAAAATGTAACACTAATCAATAAACAAATGACTACTTTTGGAAAAAAAAATCCATGTTTTTAAAATAAAATTAATTTGAAATTAGAATTCTTACCCAAACAAAAATTATTTTGATTTGAAATGGCCAGTACTGCAAAACGGCGATTTCATAGGTAAAGACCTAATATTTATTAAATGTAAATAATTTTGAAGCCAGAAACGTGGATAAGGTAATACTCGTACACCAATTCATGGTGTATTAGGTTATCCACGTTTCTGGCTAAAAAGTTTTGGACCAATAAATATGGTACTTAATAGAATGTTTTGAAATTATTTAATTTCGATGTTAACATCGTAAGTTGGAGTATAACTCATCGACGATCTAACCAACCAATTAGGTACTTATCTTCGGTTGAGTAACTTGCGAAAGATATTACACTCAAAAGCTAAGCAGTCTTACAACTTAAAAACTTAATAACAATGCGTATCAATCAATAACATCCTTTGGTAGGGAGTCCAGTACTAGAATAGCTATTGAGACATACATGCCAAAAATCCCTTCAATTACTAACCTATCAATCTAACCTAATTTCCTACCCCCCCAGTGGGTTCCCGCATTGTTGTTGCGGGGGGGCTCAGTAGCCGTGGTCCGCTCCCACGGTGAAGCGAAGAGGAACCCCAAGGTGGGGCCGCTCGTCAGGGCTTTGGTCTCCAAGCCGACGACGTAGCGGTCAAAAAGTAGGTTGCGGTGAGGTGCACCGCAACTAAGGCGGGCCGCGATGTCGAATGGGAGGCATCGCGGCTGAGGGTTACAGGCTGCGGCGGAGGAGGAGTGCCGGTACTTTTGAGTAGCGCTCTTCCCTTCCGTGGCCTGGACGGGGCCGCCACCGTTTGATGGCGGACGCGGTGGGGCCGCAGGGGAAGAGGAGTGTCGGTATAGCGTTGGCTGCTCTCCCTATCCTCTGCGGCCGAGAAGTGGTAGGCGGCGGGGCCACTGCGCTGACCCGTCGCAGGGGGACCAAGGGTGCCAAGGGTGCCAGGGTAGTCTAGGGCCCTTGTGCTACTTGGTTCCTGGGGTGGTCACGGCGTGCCATGTGTCCTGGTGCGCCGGACTGGTGGGGTCCGCAAGGGCCGATGCCTGCCAGGGGTGCGGGTTGTTCGAAAGAGATACCGTCGCCCCTGGCACACAGGCAACTGAGGGAACACGGGTGGGTTTTAGTCAGTAAAAGTCTAACACGCCCTCCTGCTCCACCCAGAGCGGGAGAAGTCATTTGATGATTTCCCACCCTGAAAAAAAAAAAAAAAACCAAATTTCCTAGCCATCGTACTTATTATTCAAGCTCACACATAACTAATTGCCAAACAACGATCAATTGAAACTGAACATCGCATTAATGACTTTCGCATGTCACAAGCATTTCTAAGCATTAGCCAATACTGCCAACCTTTAATATTTCATACTCAATGATTCGTATAGATAACAAATCTTATTTATTGCTTTTAATTCTGCAATCGTGCCCTACAAGTTAGGCATTCGTCGTTAAAATTATTTAGCAACTGGAGATTTTGTTGCTCAAGGTAGAAAGTTTAGGATATTATTAACTCATAATGAGCAGAAACTTTTAACTCTATAACAACGTAAAGTCGATTATTTCTTCCTAAGATTAATACTACATATTTTTCAACCCCGTGACAATTAGATTCGGGATCATAATCAAACGTGCATTGTTATTTTCTTATATTCACTCGACTTCATACTAATATTATAACTATGAAAGTTTCTATGTTTGGATTAGTTGTTACACTCTACTGATTTGGATGCAATTTGGCACACTAGTTTATAATCTGGATTATTAACACATAGGATTTTTATCCCAGCAGTACCTACGTTTCCGTGGGATAACTTCCGACGACCACGTGGGCGAAGCCGCTTGCAAAACCTTGTTTGTCATAAATCTTTTTACCTATCTGTGACCACTTTTAATGTCAATAAACCATAAATATATAGATAAAACTTTCTGGAACGATTCTTTGAATTGATCTCCGACCATCAGTTACCATTTACGTGCGCAGAATATATAAACCTTTATCACCATAATCATAACAAAGCTTACATTACTTTAACACAGAAATCCTTCAACAATTGAATCACAATATTCCCACATGAAACAGGAAAAATAAACGATCTGTAAATTGTTAAGACAAGGTTTGTGGGCCCATACGACTGACATTGATTTTAAGAGCTCCGTACTTATTACAAACGTCATACGTAAGACAATAACATTGATTTTGTTTACAATTGTAACCATGTTAATGATCATTGTGATGTATTTATTACCAACTGGATTATTGAGAACAAGGTGAGGTGAAGCGAATCAATCGATATATTGCTGGTATGATTTGATTGTTATGGTTTCTGTAACTTTGAAAAAAAAGATCACTTATTCCATTATTTCAATGCTTTGGAGCCATTCCTGTTGGTACAGATTAAACGAAGGATTTCTTGTTTCCTTTGAACAGTAGGACGAACAAGAAGTAGATGAACAAATGTTAGAACTATGGAGTTTAATCCCCGACTGTCATTCGTGGATCTTTGACTATCGTTACGGGTCTTCAGAAGCCCGAAAGTTTGACAACCAGTCTTATCAAAGGGTATCGTATAGTAACTGGGTTGTAAAGTTCAGATAGACAATCGTTCCATGTAAAATATTGGTATTTAGCTGCATCCGGTATGAATGGAAGCTGACCCTTACATATAGTTGGGAAAAGGCTAGGCAGATGATGGTGGAGTTTAATTTCAGCCAGATAATTATTTACTTAAATCGTTTTCTTGTTTCCTTAAGCGTGTATAGTCGCCAGCACATCAAGCTATCCCAAACTGTCAAGTTTTTCCAATTGAACATGAACCTTATCATTTTATCGTAAAGTTGAAAATCTATCAAAGAAATTTGACAGATCGGGGTTTCCCTAGTTTACTAGAACTTAGCCACCATATAAATAAACAAGGTGACTAAGTATTCACTTAAAAACTACTACTTACTACTAATAAATAATGACGATGGATGATTGACATGATATAGATCTAACAGGCTATTTAAACCATCTCATCTTCCTAATTCACTAGCCGCTTTCTTCACCTATAAACTGAGTTAATGACCTCTACTCCTTGACCACCACTTACTCATCTTCACTCTGCTCTCAATTCAATTATCATAATTTCATTTCATACCATTGTTAATCTGTCCCAGTTCCTTACATCCACAACTTCATTGAACGCATTACCGAGCAATTTCCTATTGAATACATTCAGAAACGGTTATAAAAATTAACCTATTTTGGTTCGCAAGACTATTGTGTCGCGTGGTTTGGCGGTCGCATTGTCGCTGCACGTTCCCACGACTAGTCGCATGATTTCCGCGTTTGTGCATGTCTGCCTGTGCGCATTGTAAGGCGAGATGTTGAGTGTCGGAGATATCACATGGCCTTGTTACCTTCCGTAATTTGAAGATCTAGTTGTGGGTGTTACATCTACTTGTAATTGTTATGTAATTATGGCTAGAGATTAAGTAGGTGTTACATCGTTGTTGGCTTTTATTAGATTACTTCTGTTTAGGTTTGCGCAATATTGCAAGATACTTAAACTTTTGAACTCCCAACATAGCCAACTATGTTGTTAGAAGATTAGACAGATTGATTTATAAATCGATTTAATCAAAATCGACGGACAATCAAACTTGTTTGCCAAATAGTAGATATTTCCCTGAGCATTCATCGTTAACTTAGTGAACCATTTTCCCAACTAAGCCATGGATCTCTAACCAAAGTTTATTGATCTACGATCTCATTACCATCGATCAAAACACGATAGTCGCCAACCCGCCAGAAATTGTATGTAAAAATGTAGGAATAATTCAAACTAGCTCGCTTAGTATGCGCGCGCGCAGGCTGGGGACATGTCGAACATGTTCCAAGTGGATAATACCTCTCACGCTTTGCTCCTGTTTCTAAGTCGTGACTCTGCAGTGTGAGGAATATGGTGGAGAACAATAGAGATGTCGTGTTCACTTGTCACTCGATATTTATGACTTCTGGTGGATGTAAGGACCTTTTTTCTCATAGTGATGTGTCTACTTCACATCCTTAGTCTAGGTTTGGAAAGAGCATTTGGCATAAATACTCCCGCAAACTGCCGCGACTCTACAACAACAATTTCTATGAAAAATTAATGGAAATTATTCTACCAGAATTGCGTGGCACCGTTGCTTCGCCCTGTCAGGGGTATTTTTTTTTTTTGGGTGGGAAATCATCAAATAACTTCTCACGCTCTGGGCGGAGCAGAAGGGCGTGTCAGACTTTTACTGACTAAAACCCACCCGTGTTCCCTCAGTTGCCTGTGTGCTAGGGGCCGCGGTATCTCTTTCGAACTACCCGCACCCCTAGCAGGCATCGGCCCTTGCGGACCCCCCCCCCCCCATTTGGTGCTGACATCTCTTTGAGGCGCGCATGGAACACAACGCGCCGTCGACTCGGGCTTGTTCCTTACCGGACAGTGAGCTACCCATTACTCGCCGTCCGCAAGCCCGCGCCTACGGTGGCCGGGAATCAGCCTGGGATTCCCGACGCCCAGGGCGTCTCCCGCTGCCACTACGGCCGTGAGGGCGCATATACGGCCTCTCCCTCACGTGCGCCGCCTCCCTCTTCGCGAGCATTACTGCTTCGCAGAAGGAGGTGACGGCTAACCATTCACTCTCACTCCGTACCATGGCCTGAACCAGGGCCGGACGCGAGATATCGCCGCCGCCGATCGCCTCCACGAGGACACGGCGGTGCTCCGCCCAAGCCGGGCAGACCGCCACCGTATGCTCCACCGTGTCCTCAGGGCGATCTTCGCAATGGAAACACCCGGGCGTTTCCTCCCGCCTAATGCGAAACAGGAACCTCCCGAAACAACCGTGTCCGGTGAGGACCTGCGTCAGGCGGAAGGTGAGGACGCCATGCCGCCTCTCAAGCCACTCCTCAAAGAGGGGACTTACCGCCGCTATCGTGGCGTGCCCACCCTGTCAGGGGTGCGGGTTGTTTGAAAGAGGTACCGTGGCTCCTGGCACACAGGCAACTGAAGGAACACGGGTGGGTTTTAGTCAGTAAAAGTCTGATATCCCGCTCCACCCAGAGCTGGAGAAGTTATGATTGTCAACACCCAAAAAAAAACCGTTGCGTCGCGCCCCGTCTTAAGAAAGCATCAAGTGTTATAAGCTTGTGTAAAAATTATGTAAAAAAGTCTCTTAACACATAACATCACACCTGTTATCCCCGGAAAAATCCATTTCGAAAAATGGTTTAAGGTTAAAACATTTTCGGCGTCTTTCATGTAGGTACATCATTCCATTAGTTATTCACACCACTCCCCCGTAATACGCACTCTCGAATAGTGAAAATTCAAGTGTTAAAATCGACACCTACTTTAAGGTAAAGCAAAACATGGAACTTCGTTATAAAGGTGTAAAACACAATATAGCATCTACACGTAAAACCATGATTAGTTTGTGTCACATCTAATATTAATAATAAAAAACTAAAATCACCTAGAATTTGCATATGCAAATGTTTCTAACATTTTATTGCCGCTGTAATTAATTTTTATTGGCTCCATCGTTTGAATTTTACTACGTTCATAGATAAACACAGATACTAGAATGGCGCCGTGTATATGAGCATTCAACCTTTTTTTCAAGTCTTATAAGAATTTGAATTATATTATTGGTATAACCGTTCTTTTATATCTAAATGTTAAGTTTCTGACCTTTAAAGGAATAACGAAACTTTTATTGGTATTTTTGATGAATCTCTTTTCTTTCTGGTCATTCATTAGTTTCTAAGGATCGCCATCACAAACTTTGAATTACGTCTCCAAGCCAACGGTCATCCGTTATAAGAATCCCGTCCTCGAGTGTTTTGTTGTGGCTGGATGAACAGGCATTTATTTGATGCATACGTGTAGCATCAACAGCTTATACAACGATCCCACTGCTAGACCACAGCTCTCTGAGACAGGGACTAAGCCATCCACCACACGGGCCCAGTGCGGATTGGTGGATATTTGTTAAAGACGAAGATCGCGGGACGACCTTGACTCCTTCAGACAGGACTAGCCAGTACTATCAAAAGACAGAATTGTATGGAAAAGGGAGAGAGAGACAATACAGGCTAGTTGAATTAGATTTGATAATACCTGCCGGTTATGCACAATCCAAACAGGTATAAGATTATTTTGTTTATAAGCATCATAAAAACAATCTCTCCTACTGAGCATCAATTAGCGTGCAGCATGCACATCAATAAACCTACTAAACGGTTTCTATAGATAATATACCATCAGTTTAATCCAAACAATCATCCATGACATAACCTACATAAACAGGTTTACCATACACATATAAATAAGAATATATACCCATAACGATTGATTGAAACATGCATTTAGCACCATTGTTGTCGGCACCACGCGAATTGCTGACCCCTAGCATTACCTGCCTACTATAATACATGTATTCTGTGCCCCTAGTTAGTATTCTGTATACATAGCGAATCGATTGGGAATCCGTTCTTTCTAAACGGTTCATGGTGGAGAGAGACGTGTCAAATAGAATGGTAATATACAGGATAAGTTTTTAACCAGTGCGCAAACTGTAATGGTTACAGTTTTATTTATTCAACATATCATTCTAGACCACCAACGCAGAAATTTTTCGTCGGTTATACAAAAAAAAATCTGCTGTTTCATAGAAAACTGCATTACCCACGCGGTAAAAATTTATGGAACAACTGTTTTTTTTTTAACCGACGAATAATTTCTGCGCTGGGGGTCCTAGAATGATGTGTTGAATTCATGGTTACAGTTTGCGCACTGGTTAAAATTTTATTTTGTTTAAGAATATGTTATGTTATGGTAACTGTGGTAGGCGCAAGCCTAAGGCTTTGGCTTGACTATAATCGCCTTTAATCGTAAAGGTAAATCCTCTTGCGTGTGTAAACACATACACAGTACATTGTTACTTGTTAACATTTCAGAAAGATTCGTAAATATGTGAGCGCCATGTATCTATGTCATCATTAACTTACCGGTTGTTGCTTTGTTTTTAACCGACTTTAAAAAGGAGGAGGTTCTCAATTCGTCTGTATATTTCTTTTTGGTATGTTTGTTCTTCGATATCTCCGCCAATTGTGGATCGATTTCACCAATTCTTTTTTAGTGGATAATACCATATAAATATTATTAACTTTGCTTGGGTAGATTTTGGGTTCCCCTCTACAACACATTTTTTTTAATCCAGTTTGTGTATCTTGATGATATTCTACTACTTCCTGCCACTGTTGTTGACATGGCAAGTAGTGGTACACGAATTGGTGAGGTGGGGCTTACCCCATGGTACTTATACCATTACTACAAAGTGTAAAATAAAAACTTAAAAAATCTTGAATTTATCATTTACTGTTTGTAACACGATTTGTGATTCGTATGTATATAATATATCCACAAACATCTAACCAAATGTCACATTTGCGGAATCCCGCGGAATGTTATTAGAACATCATAAAAAAAATCTATATTATACTTATGTTCGAGAGTATAAATACTATACTCGTAGAATCAAATGCGTAGATATTTTTTTTTGTAAATTATAATACTAAATCACTTTTCGCCACCTTTCCAAACTAGTTAAACTAGAAAAGGTGATTTAAATTAATTTAACCTGTTCATAGGGTATCCACGGAGCGACATTATTATTTATCATTAATGAATGTGTTACATAACCCAAATCGACACAAAAATTCCAAAAAAACGAGTTAAAAACGTTTTTAGCTTTTTATCTAGATATTATTATGGCTTTTAATAGTATTGTGGCCTAGATTTTAAATAAGTACCACTGCTCCCAAAACGGTAAAAAAAAACCGAAGACATGTGACATCTATCAACCTGCACTGGGCCCTCGAGTTGGATTACGTCCCGCCCCCTCTCACAGAGAGGAAGGCTGTGTCTCAGCAGTGGGAATATTATAGGGTGATTTTGCTTATTATAATATGCTTATGCAGGCTCTATGCCCGGTTAATGACAATGAGATAGCCCTTTATCACATACGTGGGACTGATGAAATATGCGTGGAAACTCCTACTAACTCCTTCATCCATTATGTTATGTTAGTATGACCAGGAAAATAAATAACTATAAATAGGTTTCCCAATTGTTGCAAAAAAATATTTAAAAATCAAATAATTACTCCAAAATGTTATGCAACGTCCTTCTTGTAGCAACCTCGTAGCGTTTAGCAAGTCAATAAATAATTTTCTAGTGTTTATAAATCAATGAATTTATCAAACGGTCAGTTTTACTTTAACTTCTGCAACTCTTCGCGATTTATTGCCGATAAGAGGCGCGAAGTTGCAATAAACTCGTTTTAATCACAAACAGTATAAAGCTAAGCGCACATAATAACCGCCGCGCAACGCATTCCAATACAAGACGCTAATGTGCGATGGTTCATACGAAATAAATAAATAATAACTTTATTTCCAATATTATAATTAACATAAAGGCGATAGGTTAATACTGTAACACTTTAAATTGCATAAGTCACTGGCCTATCTCCACTGGCACCCAAGCTAAGATTACACTAGTGTTGGGGGTGCCAAGGCTCGCTCATATAATAAATTTTCAAGCTAGTGCGGAGTTAAATTGGGTAGTAATAGATATCGCTGAGTACACAAAAATAAGATAAAGAAGCTGGAGGGAGGGAGGAAAAGGTTATAAAATTTACCTCAATGACAATAAAAAGTATATCTAAGATGGTTTAAATTTATAATTTCAGGTTCAAGTATTAAAATTATCAAATCAAAACACTCAATTTATGAGTTTGATTTTCATCAGACACTTTTGAAACAGACTGTAGAATAGTTTTGGCAATGCGGCACTGCCCGCCCTAATGTGTGTCAGCCTTTATGATGCGCATGCGTGGATTACGTAGCGCGTAGTGGGAGGATGCGCGCGCCGCGTCGTCTGCGCACTAACGCGCACGTGGGCCGGCGCGCGCGCACCTGTACCGCAAACCTGTGCGATTATTATATTGTTATTATATCGTCGCACTTGCGCATAACACGTACTGCACAGCATTGTTTAGTTGGTGTGATTTGGAGCGGGTTGGAAGGTCAGTGTTTCTTTTTACATATTTAATTAATGGTTTTGTGTTGTTTATGTTTAGAAGATCTAGGTTTTCAAAAGATTTGTGATAGTTCAGCGCATTTTTATTCTTACAGAATATTAAAATGGGAATAGAATATAAAAAAAACAAAAGCTTATCTGTGAGTTGCATAAAAATAACGTCAAACAATTAAATATCGCCGTAAAACGGCGCTATAAAAATGAAAACGTACAATTAAATCCAAGTGAGAGTGTAGATTTTATTTATGTAAACTTATGAGTACTACAGCAAAAGAATCTTATCTGATGTGCAAACTAATATAATCCTACAGTCGGATGCACACGACGAGTCTCGAGGAAGAGCAGCGCAGGCGCACTTCCGCGCAATTATTTACAATAAATATCATACATAGTGTGTGCTCATCTCGTCCATTTGCATAATGAAAGCGTAGCTAATTGCGCACTAATCTTAACATCATCACTTTCCGATTATTGTGGTTTTCTTTCTTTCTTTACTTCCTGTCTTTCTTTGTTTGTTGTTTATTTTGTTTTTCATGTGTTTTTTTAGTTAAATACTTAAACCAAATCCTCAGAAAACTCTTATTAATTGTGACCTATCCACATGTTCGTTATCTGTTTCGTTTGAAGTAGCATGTTTATTACCAAACATTTCAAAATATTCAGTAATGAAAACGAAACGGCTGGTTTTACAAATACACAACTTTGTATGTTGTCTCTATATTTAAAATTCGTGAGAAAATTTAATTCATTTAAGAGTTATCAAAGGAATATGAAAACTATGTCAGAATAATGATTCTTTACGATTGAATGTTATATGTATTTTTTTAAATCAAAATACCATAAAGAATATCTCCTCAATGCAAACTGCATTTTCTATCCTCTTTTCTATCTCCATACTAAAACAATTTGATTGACTGCTAAAAAAAACGCATCTCTTACCACTTATAATCAAATAATTAGTCCCAGCTTCTAATTGCCTTGTTAATTTATTCATGTACCTTAGGTCTATCATCATTTTATTTATATTTATTTGTGACATAGGACGTTAATCAAAGAAGTTGAAGGATGCTGTTATCCTTGCCATGTTAGTGACGTCATCAGAAGATGCACTATGTACCGATTTACCTTTTGTCCCATCGCATAATTATATGCTAGCTGTGTAGGTGGTAGTAACACCATTTGTTATTTTCGGAATCCCATTTGTATGCTAATTTAAGCATTCTTCTTTATTTACAAAATAGATTTTGTTGGTCATAATATTGTTTTAATCGATATCTTTTGTGTTAACCTATTATTATGTTGATAGTCGTGACATATTTTTAAAACTTATAAATGTATTATTAAAATTTAATATTAACCTGAGGTTAAGGTCAGGTTCCGACTTATTAAAGAACAGGATTTATAATAAATTATCTAAAATCCGTGCGAAGCTAACACAAGACACAAATTCCATAAATAATGGTGTAAATCCCATAAAAATCGATTGCGTAGTTTATAAAAACAACACATAATAATGTATTGCTTAGGTAAAAAATATAAACAAAGTCAAAGCATTTAATTCAATTAAACCATTTACAGGCACTTTTGAATCGACAAGAAGTCGGTCAGCCAGGAATATGAAGCTAGTTGCCCATTTAAAAGCGTAGTAATTCCTATGGAGGCGAACGGGCAAGAAACTCCATGAACACTCTTTTATATTCACAAAAAAAAATTCGTTATATCATTAATATTAAATTTATAATTAGTAGCGAGAACGATGTAAACAAGACGTACACGTTAAAAGCCCAAATAGAAACAAAAAGGATGTAATAAATATCGTTTTGAAAATATAGTATCAATCAAAGTTATTCGACCATTCTGGTTGAATGACTGGATTTAAGCACCTACTGTGCTAATACAAAAACCACAAAAGACGAATTAACATAAAAACATCAAAACAAAAGCAACTCCAGAGACTCCATTGATAAATGTGATCAAAACAAATGCAGGCATTAATGATTGTCAACTTTTTGTAGCGACATGATTTGTTTAGTTAGTTTTTGTTGTAAAACCATTTTTCTTCGTGATTTGGACATTCTTGATTAATGTTATAGTGTCAACGATGCAATACCAATTAATATGACTAATATTGGTATTTTATATTATAATTTATGTGAGAATAGTTAAAAATAAATCATAAAATCCATATTTCTTACTTCAAGTTAAGAAATATCTTAAGAAATTATGTGATCATCTGGCTCTCTGGGTTAAGTGAAGTTGTATAAATGCTACTAAAATTACCAAAGGCCTACTAATTAACATATTTTCTACATTAATAGACAAGATACTCGTGCTACTACTCAACCTATTTTTAAATGTAATTTTGTGGCACATGTTTGAAAATATAAAGAGGTTTATTATAATTTCTTTGACATAAAAAAGTATTACAAATACTTAAAGAGGTTCTCAAAGTAGACACAAAACATTTATTTACCACTTATGTGGAAAATTAAGGTCCACACTTAGAACCCCACTCGTTCAACGAAAAACGATATTTTTTTTTGACGAGCAAAAACACATCAGGGTTAGTGGCAGCTGTCAAATCGTGTTGTCATTCATTCTTATCCGGAGAGTGATCCGGAGTAGGAATCGCCCGTAACTTCGGCTAAAAGTACGGATTTCGTGCTTAAGGATTACACCCTCCGGGTCTTTTCGAAAATCAACCACAAGTGTTGCTTTCAGTAATCAACAACTTGGTAATAAAATTATACTCAGGGAGATTTACAAATACAAAGTCTTCGTAGAAGACAGACCAGCAAACGTTTTGACAATCGCAAGCGTGCTGTATGTAGAATTGTAATGTAAATGAAGGGCTACCGTTGTCAGCTATTTACAAACACTTACGAAAACTTATTGTACGTGCCTTTAATAATATTCTATGTTAACTGCTATGTTATGCTAATACTGCAGCTCTTAACTTGCTGCTTGGAATTCAACTCGTAACGTAGGAATGCGTGACGATACTGGAACAAGATTTATCAAACTTAAACTACCTACAGGTCTCTCTTTTTGAAGACTGTTTCAGTGGAGGACTGTAGTGTACCCTAGCCACAATACTATTTGATAGTTGAATGATTCTCGCTACAAAAATCGCTTAGCAATAAGGGAATATGCTGCACCATAACTTCTCTGTAGGGTTTTTACACATTGAGTAAACGGCTAAAGGACCGAGCACCAAACCTCGATATACGAAGTCGTACGCAGGTTTAGATATGCCCCGCAGGATATCGAACAACGTATTATGGAACTCAAATAGAGTTAGGCAGGACACCTGGCAAGGCGCAGTGATGATAGGTGGAGTAATATATATAGGGCTTCATACGTTCAAAAAAATTGTCTGCTCAACAACGTAAATAACGCAATGAATATTGTTGAACTGTCAAAATCAAAGTCATTCCTACTGTTAGTGTGTTATTTAATCACCCCGCAGGAGTCGGCGGCGCGGCGGGCCTTCATTGTATGCCCAAACAATTTCCAGGCCATAAGCAATAAACTACTTAAACTAAAATTGATTTGTGTAATAAATTGCCAACAAGCAATATAAAACGCTCTGCATCACATGTTAATAACTGTTGCAACACTGAACAGCGAATACAAACAACATTATTTCATATCTAATATCTACATCATTACAATTATAATAGGACTAGTCCTGCTAGACGATGCCCACAACGTCGTCTGATAGTATTTTGAAGTTCACATCACAATCCGCCTATGTTTCCGCTGCTGGGACATAGGCCTCCTCATTGTGAGAGAGGGAGTGGGCCATAATCAACCACGCAGGCCCAGTGCGAGTTGGTCGATGTAACACGGCTTGACATGATTGAATTCAATTGTTCGTCCTTGGACATACATACCGGTTTCCTCACGATGTTTTCTTTCACCTTTTTGTAGTCAACATTTTTTTCAACGTTTTTCAACATTAATGCTTATATCCGGGATGAAAAGTAGCCTATGTCCTTCTCCAGATCCCAGGCTATCCATCTGTCACATTTCACAACGTTCAGCTGGGTAGTAAAAGCGTGAAAAAGTACAAAGTTACTTTCGCATTTATGATATTAAGTCATTAATAAGTATAGATTCGTATGTTTTTGTGTGACAAGCTCGACGCTGATGATTTCATAATTTATTTATGTACAAGATGAGATACAGCTAGTTACGTAATAATCACGTTTTAGCTCACCCTTACATTTAGAAACTATGTTAATTAGTATGTAGGTACATATTTACTTGTCACTCGGCTTGTTTGATGTTGGGCTCGTGATTAGAAAACGCTTTAATTTATACTTTCGATGTCATAACTCGTAAGATTTCGGTCAACTAACAAACTAGAGGTTAATTTTACACAAAAATGTTAATAAAGGAATTGTTCTTGTTCAAAATATTATTAGAACATCTTGGCGAATTTAAAATCGAGATTCGCAAATCTCTTACATTCGCGCATATCACAATAAACAGCAGCATCCTTTAAATAATCCCAAATAGTCTCAAAAAATTCCCAAATTGATCAATACGCTCTGACAGATTTGTACGGAAAAAGTATCCATATATACAATCACGACTTATCATGACATTGCCCAAGAGAACGCGTAATGTACTAGATAGCCTCGACAGAGCCCTTTTGTTGCATAAACTGCATTCAACGTTACCTCTCATAAATACAAGAATGTCACCACAAACCGTTACATCCGAAAAACTTCAACAAAACCATATAATTTACAACGTAAACACACTAATCGTAAACGTGGGGTTTACGGTTTAATTTGACCTCACTATGAATACCAACTCGCTAAGGGACTGGAGACCGGCTTATGAATTTAAATTCCTATCATGTAGATGCCCATTCACACCTCAGTGCTAAATAGATACTTATATTTGGTAAGGGCCATAAAAATCGATGTTTTTATTATTTATGATTGGAAGGTCGCAATTAAGGATCAACTCGTATTGAAGTGCGATGTTCCAGTCACCTTAATTTGATTAGGAAATAAGTTGTAAATTTAAAATCGTGAAAGTCTTATCGACATTTGTTTGTAAATCTTGTTGTGTTGTGATTGTTCTAATTTGCTGTGAAGTGAAACTGCACTAAGAATCCTGAAAAATAGAATGTTCTTTTTTGCTGTACTAGCTCACTAGCCCCTTTTTGTATAGGTACTAGGTGTTCAGACACTTCCTAACGGCTCACTCGCCCGCCCTCGCCGGCCCTCGCCCGAATCGGGAGAATCGAGTTGCCTGAAACGCATTTCTGGATTTGTTGATTCGCCCACAAATAAATTAACTTCGCCCGGATAGCCTTATGAAAATTTAATATTATTTTAATATGACGATTCGCCCGATCCGGGCGAGTTAATTCGTGCGAATCGCCTAATAAGCCGTCCGAACACAAGCTAAGTCTCTTTATCCCTTTTCGCTGGTATTCAGCATCTCGGCAGTTCAATTGTTGACTCGCATGTAACCTTCACAATCACAAAGTTCTCATCATTTACCCATTTAAACCCTGGCTGGTCCTACAATTAAAAAAATCAACGTATAATGATAACAGTGACGCATACTACGATATAACAGTTTACGATAATCATGTTATGTGATTTGATGTGCTATAATTGCAATCCAATCCGACTCCCAATTACCTAAGATTGGTAGCGAACAGTTATTTTAACTATTTTTAACGCACATTCGTTACAATTAGCGGCATAGCTGTTACTGCGGTATATGGTTAAATGTTAACTGTTCGTTATCGCGGGTTGACGATCCGTTTGAGATTACATGATAGATTTGTAGCACGAGACGACTGCGTTTTTATAACGGTCTTGAAGTTGTTTGTGGTGGCCCTAGTGTCGGAGTTAAAGTTCAGAAGGTTTAGTGTTCAAACTAGGCAAATAATCAACACTTTCTGAGGGTTAAAATACACAGGCCTACTTTAGGAGCAAAGCAATCTCCAAATTGTAATTTTAATGTTGAAATAAACGATTTTACTTTTGACCTAACTAAAAGTAAAAAAAACAGTTCCTTAAAACACACTCAAAACGTCTACTGATCTTCATCCCTTCATAATTTCTAAAATGGGTAAAAATGGCGCAAAAACTGATATGAAAAGTTTCTAGAGCACTACATATATTAGAGTTTTATAATTAGTAACTTGAGTAGCTATGTGAGTGCCTTCCAAATCTTTCTCTTGCCCCTATCCCGATATATATTTGTCGGTCGGCGCAACATTTTGTTTTCTTCCGTACTTCTCCATTGTGGCCATCTCGGTAGTGACCCCTTTTAAGCCATTTATTCACACAGACCATCACCACCAGTCGTCACCTTCCGAAGACTATCCACATAAAGTTCCTACCAGTTTACTGTTGAAAATTTATGTTGTGCTCTTGCAATTGTGAACAGATTGACAATAGGTGGATGTTGTGAACGATTGTGTGGGAACCAATCGAATGGCTACTGGCTTTATTGAAGACCGGGAAATGGGAAAGTGTTGTGAAGCCGCCGAGCACAAATACGTAGGTATTTATCCTGAAATTGAGCAGCTAGATGAAGAACGGAAAAGTCGTTTTGACTAGGTCTTAATAGTAATCATTGAACTTCATCATTCATATTTAAATACGTAAAACGGTAGTGGGTTTTTTTAGCGGAAAACACGAACTAAAACATAAATAAACGTTTTCAAACGAAGAAAAGTTAAAGAAAAAACTTTGCATTTTGTTTAAATTTGTTTCATTAGGCATCCTCTAGTGTCTGCAAAAGGTTTTTAGAATATCGGTATCATATCGGTATCCTCAAATAAGAATACAAAGAAATATGTGTATTTTGTTTGTTGCTCTTAGTCAATAAAATTAAAATAAAGAGATACATTATTGCAACTTCCTGACATAAAGGTTAATCGTCGTCCAGTAATGCAGTTGATGCTACATTGTTAACCTTTGAATTAATTCACTATTTATTATTGACACCGCATATGACTCATATATCAGATAATATCTATTTTTGTAACATTCTCTGCACTCGGAACTTAATTATGATAATATGGAGTGGCAGGGAAATCAACACTCAACCTGTTCCATGGATTCAGTACAGGGTTCTGAAGCCCCCTGTTTGAAATTCATCGTCAGTTATTAAAAATAAAATTAGCTCTGCCATACATTTGACCGCGTAGGTACTGAATTTTTCTATGAAAAAGAAACAGAGTTTTTTTTTTTTGATAATGTACGAAAAGTTTTGGCTCTTGAAACATGTACCAATTGGCAGTGGCAGTTTGCGCGTCGATGCCACGCTGCACGTCCAAGATTGGTAAATGCTGAATCTTTCAAACGGTAGCAGTGCAGGACCATCTGTGGACACAATAGATTCTACGACACTTTTACTGCACTACAATCTTTCATATCTACATTTTATAAAACTAACCATGCAAATAGGCCCATTTAATACACTTCAATAATAGAAAGCAATGGAAAACCAAACATTTCGTAACAATACAATTTTCCTCGCTACACATACTTGCGCCAACAGTGTCGTCTTCAGCTCCTCGTAGCTGATCGGCGCACAGCTGAGCAAGCACACGTATTTGTATACTGATCAGCTGCGACGTTGACTCTGTTCGAAGTATACTTGGAATTCGGCTTATTGGGAAATGTGTAACATGTGTTACCTTCGGAGTGGTGTTTGAAAAGGCCTCAATAGTCAACACCTCAAGTGGAGTAATCCGTGTATCTTGTACAAATGATAACTGATTTTATTTCTGTAAGTTGGTTTGTACAAACACTTTTACACGTCAATCATATTTTTAAAACTAGATGGCGTCGGCGTTTCCTATCTGACTACTCTGAGAAGAAAGGCCGAAACAAACTCAGAGGTCACAGTCTCTTTTAAATTCCATACATAATCTTGGTCAGATCATGCGAAGACCATGTAGATTTGTAAGTCTTCGTTTGTAAGTCGTGTAATATTCTTAAGAAAACCTCGTCTTCTTACTTTTTCTGCCATCCAGTTTCTGATCAGGCAATATTCTCATATATCAGTAAATAAGTCGAGTGAGATTGGGCCAGCAAAATAAAAACCAATTGACCAATTAACATGAGATTGGCAAAAGAAATGGCTGTTAAAACATCTCAAAAACCGCAGGTTTGTGTAGCCCCTGTGTCATTCTTCCCTCCACAAAATTACAAAAGTCATCAAGAAATTAAAGCTCACCTTCAAACCGACCCATCAGAACAGGTCATTGGTCTGTCACTCAAATATTTCAAATGTTACCATTTTCGTCCCGCCACAGTAGGGTCGGCTGTCGGTCCGTTTGTCAACCCATTGTGTACCACAAAGGAGCGACCTTGACGCGTCCTGTATTCGATACGACTCAAATAGACGCTATAATAGTAATTGTGGGACAGCTATAGAATAACTATTGACTATTGATGTCACGGAAAACTCGGCACAAGTGTCTGTTGTCCTATTAGGTGCGGTGTTGATGTTGTTTACTTGTTTTTCTTTTAAATTATGTTTACTTGAGTTGACTGACGTGTATGAGAAATATTTACAGTGCTACAAGGATCTTTTTCTCAATTTGGGGGAACCCCCCCCCAAATTGAGGGAGGCCTATGTCCAACAGTGGATGTCTTTCGGCTGGATCTTTTGGCACTTGCATTTGCACATTGACAGGGGGGCGTGATAGTTATAAATTTAAGTTGTGATTCTTTCATGTGAAATTGCATTGAAGAAACTGCCTCTTGGTCTAGTGGTCGTGGCCCTGGGTTCAATTCCCATGTGGGGCATAGTGTCTGGAACTTCTCATTTTAACCCGGAGTCTAGATTTGTGCCCGGTTGATGGAAAAAGGCTCGCCCCCTATTACATGGGACTTAAACATTACTGGATACATGTGGGTGTACTTAAGTGTACACTTCTTTTTTTTTTGATGACGGGGGAAATCCTCATGGATGTCCTCCGCCCTGGGGAGGGCGGAGGGGTCTGTCAGACTCTTACTGACTAAAACCACCCCGGTGTTCCGCCTCACACATGCACCGGAGATCACGGGAACAAAAGTGACTTCCGCGTACTTGTACACTTCTGCCCAAACCTTCGGAGAAACAAGCCTTGTTGTCATGTATTGAGAAAACAAGATGGCGGAGTTAGTTAGATTTTTTCCACGCGCCAAAGATCTTAGCACAGCTATTACAGGAGTAACATTTAGAACATCGGACATTTGTTAATTTGCAATGTTACTGACACAAAGTTATTCCTTTTATAAAGAAAATGTGTTGCCTTATCGACATGGCCCTTTTCGAAGTCTGATGCCGTCATTTTTAAATTTGACTTATCATAAATTCAGCAAAATACTGGATCAAATTAAAGTTGCTATCAAAACTGCACAGATGTATATCAATATATTTACACGACAAAACAAAAAAAATATATTTTCTCAAGTCATTTATTTCTTCAAGTAACGAAACTAACAGCGTTCGTTGACCCAAAAAACATCGTCTAGGGAGTTTCGCTAACTTATTAAATTTCACCCGGTAGTTTATAAATCTGCTTATCTAATTATAGTCGGAAAGGTAATTAGATGCATAACAATGTACTTATAGTATGTTGAATTAAAGAACATGTTAGATCTAGGACAATAACAATAAAAATAACTAGCACCTATTAAAATTAACGATCATTGGTTGTTGCATGTGTTCTTGAAACCTTGAGCATTGAATTCTTGGAGGAAAATCTGAATTGGATTGAGTTCAACTACGCAAATATAATTTATCACGATGGTAAAAAATGCTCTTGCGTCTATCTATTGAAGTTAAAATAATAGTAAAGCTAGAATTATAACTATAATTCCGCAAAAATATCTCCGGAATATTTGAAAAGGTGTTTAATTAGTCGATAATTAGCAAGTTGCGTTAAACATTACTTACCTACTCTACTTACCTGGTTATGGATCATAAACGCGAAAATATTTAAGGTAATAAACTAACCACAAAATTATCTGTTTCACTAATATTGTGTAAACATAACGACACCAGTTCTAAGCACAATGCCACTTGACAGGGTGTCAACATAAACCAACATAACTTGATCCAAGCATCACTCACAAATATCACATGTCAGGAAGCATCTAGGGTTCAAGATAACTTCGTTGGTCGCATCTCCCATTGTCAGTCATATTATCGCACTACATTTGTTCGGGTAGGCAGCGGTCTAGCTTTCACAATACGTTACTTAAGCGTTCCACTTTAAATTGAGTAGGTACTAAGCTATTGTCCCCTAAGTGTATAAATTAGAATTACTTAATACGCACTTAACGGCGTATTGTTCGTGGCTTCATAAAGTTTAGCAACATGACAATGGTTTTAGTTGTGAGGAATAGTCTCGCGGAAGAGGTACCGACTCATAAACGTCTACCTCTGCTTGGAATGAAGTGTTGGTAACTTGACTCTTGCTACATTGTTCAGTTTATAACAAAGACAAAGATTATTTAGGGCTGCTTGACTGAATTGTAATCAAAATAAAAAAAGGTTAGTCAAAGCCTATTTTGATATATTCATAATCATTTACTTGTCAGAATATGGTACATTATATGGTCTTAAGAGAGGCTTGTGGCAAAACAATAACAGCCCCATGGGTCAATGATCAGGTTATTCTTCGTTTGCCGCGATTGGTTCGTGGATGGGTGACTATCTTTAAGCTTTAAGCTATTGGTCCGGCTGTCATTCGTGGCACGTTGACAGTCGTCTAGGGCCGTCAGAAGCCCGAAAGTCTGGCAACCAGTCTTACCAAGGGGTATCGTATTACCCAGTAACTGGGTTGCGGAGGTCAAATAGGCAGTCGCTCCATAGAAAGTACTGGTATTCGATTAGACTGGAAGCCGGCCCCAACATTGTTAGGCAAAGGCTAAGCAGATGATGATGATGACTTGGTCTACAGCTGGTAGGATGTTCTATAATAGAGGAACCATAGCAAATTTCAAAAAGAAGAAGCAGAACAGAAGTATGGCTCTATACACACAGAAACAGAAATCACACTTTGTGAGTTCGGGTCGACATTTTCTTAAGTTTCTTTTCAAAATCTCCCAAAAAAAGTGACAAACGTCAAAGCAGGTACACGCTCAATACCTTCCATTCAACCTCTGTCTTAAGTCCTCAAGTACACACAATTTCCCAGCGTGCCCTTCCTCCTGTCACGCCAGCGGATCACGCTGCCAGTGCCCTGTGACCGCACAGATGTATTTTGCGTGCTCAATCTTGATGCACGTGACAGCATTTACGTTCAACCGCATGGCTCAGGTAGGTAGTTACTAACCGTCTTAAACTTGAGATGTTAATCGTGATGGATCCTTTGTTAACTGCTCCACACGTTTCCGATGCTGTACGTAGTGGTTTCTGTACATTTTAATCATGGTTTGACGTCTAGTTAGTGAACAAGCAGTTTTTGATGCTGCGTTTACGATTTTTATTCTAATTTTAGGATGATTTGTTGACTCGACCGCCTAATAATGCACCTCACTTTGTGTATTTAATTGCATCACCACTGTCCACAAAACGATGTGTTAGAATATTAGTGTGTCATACACTGGTATACATTTCTATTTTTCGTTGTTGGCAACATCACCCCTTTTCTTCCTGTTCCTGTCATGGCTTGCACCGAGTAAGAGTTACCTATTGCTGTAATTTCTAAAATAAAGTATTATGTTTAAGTGGAAATAAGTGTTTATTTAAATACGATCCAATAACAAAATACGATGAAGAAAAACGTCGTCGGGAAACCGGCATACCCTAGAACCAAAAATTGAATACATGTGACGTCCATCAAATCGCACTGGGCCTGCGTAGTGGATTATGGCCGGCAGTGGGAACATAATCTTAGGCTGATTAATGCTGTTACATGTGCATAACATAAATCAAAATTATGAATTCTTGTTAATAGATTAATTCAAAGACTAACTGTCCATCGACAGTGAACTATGTAAATAAAAACTGCATGAAGGTCGTTTTTGTTAAGTGTTACACAAAATATCAGAATCATCGTTCTTCTATTTAAAGTCCCAGTTTTAAGGTGATCATTTGGAAAGTCATTTAACAGTCAAATATTTTGTACGCGTCATTGAAGATCTAATGTAAGCACTTGAGTGTTTGTTTTCAAGCAGCACACCAGTCAATATTGGCTGAAATCGTGTTGTGTGTCTGAATGAGGACAATATCGCAATTAGTTTAGCTTTGAAGATAAATATTAACATGGAGTATTTACCTGTTAACATTATCTACGGATTTTAATGTTCTTTGCACGAGTCAGTAGTGTAGTGTAGTAGAATGTAGGTCTGTTTCTCTTACTTAGTTTATTTGGTGGTGAATTAATTGTCGTGATTATCTATGTTTAGTTTTTGTGTATTTTATTTCTCTATTAGGTATAAATGTACATTCAATATTAATGTGTTATACATGTAAACTTTCCGAAATAAATTCTCTAAATGATGGTGAAAACCGCATTAAAGTTCGTTGTGAAGTTTAGAAGAACAACGCAAAAAGCGAGTTTAATTTACAATATGTGTAACACTGACTCTAATATTATTCCTCTGTCAATGTTATTCTACATAATTATGTTTCATTCAAAATCCAATTGGAACAGTTCCAGTTGTACTGGCTACTTCAACAAGTGTAACACAAAGGTCGGTTGCGTAAGCGCCGCACCGAGGATGCACCGCGCCGATAGCGATCTATAAATTAGCGCAGCACAGTGCGGCATCCTCGCGCGCTATCTGTGACGAGCGCTTCCTACACATTTATTGTTTGAAGCACACCATCGAAATTGCTCATAGATATTGTTACATGTTATTTTAATTCTGTATTACTAATAACTAGCGTTAGTATTCCAGCTCTTTAACATTGCAGAGGACGTTTTGTCTGACATCATCCGGGCTTTAATGGCCGATTCCTATAATTTTCGGACCATAATTGTTCAAATTAACACTCTTGTATCTTTACCAATAATGTAGGAAAGACCTAAGTAAAATTTGCTTACGAATCTACTTATATGCCCAGTTTGGGAACAAAAAATGCTACCATTGGCAAGCAAAATGATTCGTTTTTGTTTAGAGGAACATAGCATCAGCGATATGATCTTTATGATCTTGGATAAAGATTTTTTTCTATTTGAAAAGTATTGAAACTCCTCCAAAAGTTTTCTCGTACCCTACAAAGATACATTGCTCTTTTCTAGTATGAAAGTTGTTGATGTTTGTAATATATTTTTTCTGAGCTTGATCACGCCTATCGGTGGTAAGTAAACACTTTCATCAGCTGCCGGGTGCTATTTGCCAACCTGAAACTATCGCTATCTAATTTCCCTCTGTACAAAATAGTGCAAACATTATCTAAATTACGATTTCTGTCTCAATTCATCGAATTACAAAACACATTAGCAAATCAGCTTATCTAGTAGACTTCCTACCCACTGCGCCGGCGCAGGTCACACGCTCTGAATACAACGTCGTAGTCAGGCTGAGCAATCTTACTAATATTCACACCTTTTACTTTAGTTGGACTAGCGTTAGGTAGTTAGGTAAAGAAGTTCCAACAGAAATCCGTTAATACTCGTAAAGCTGTCTTAGATTACTTCTGCAACCAAAGCCTAATATATTTTTTTTTACTATTTATGGCTAGATGGTTTTTAAATGACCGTTCTGTTGTTGGCGACATTTGAAGAGTACGTAATTACCGTTTTGAATGTGGTCGAGACAGGTTTGAAACAAAAATAAAGAGTACATTGTTTAGAAGACTACATATTTAATGACAAAGTCATCTCAGTCACTTAGAGGGTTATTAATGATTTCAATGATTATGATTCTGTACAGCAAATTTTAATCAATACACCGCCTAACACTGACCAGCAAATTGCAAAAAGCGTAAGGAAATTTTAATTTCGCGGGTCCAGCGGCCGATAGATGAGGCTGATAGGCACACTGATAACAGAAAGAGAATGGTCCACAGTTGTCGTGAACAATCCAGAAGTGTACCTGACTGCTGAGTCACCAACTCACTTACAACGAACCCTTTTCGCCAGTTGTGATGAACGAACCTTCTCTATCTCCTTTTTCGGTATCCGTAATCCTCCATTGCTAGCCAACCAGAAGGTGTGAATCACCGCTCATCAAATAAGTGGCGCCTTTGTAATGCGGAAACAGACACACAATTGATTTTCTAAACTATTAAGATTAAGTATAAGATTCTATCTAAATTATCGCCTTTTCACTGATAAGTAGGTTGCGGTTGAAATAAATCTACCGAGATAAAAAATGGCGCCATTTGGATACTCTGATCTAAGTATAGTAAGCATTATAAAATTTTGCTGTTAAATACTATCTTTTTGAGCTCATTTCTCTACGAATTCCTTATATTCATCTGGTTTGTATTCTAATTTACTTTGGAATGAGTAACTAGCTTCATCTTTTTGACTGACCGACCCCTTAATTGGTTTATCTGTTAAAAAAATAGTTTGAGTTAACTATTTCAATTGGAGACAACCTCTCACTAGGTACTTCATTTACAGGTCAAATTAATTAATTTTCTCTCTTTCTAAGGGTGCGTTTACAAACACAAATGTAACATTGCAGTAAGTAGTTGTTGTCCTAATAAACATTTATTTAAAACTAGCTTGTACCAGCGAGCGGCATGAGAGAGATGGTAACTACTACCGGGATCCGTTCAGCGATTCGCGTTGTGCCTTTTTCGGTGATTGAGTAACAAACATCCAAACTTTCATATTTATAATATTAGTGGGATTCTCGCTCGGCAGAAGTTACAACCGAAATTGCGCAGTTAAACTAATCTCAAACGTGCTTTTTTCATAACAATGAATGAAAACGTACAGCACAGAGAATGCCTATGTTTCACAAGGTCGGTATGTGACCGGGGCGCGGTCGCACTTGTTACTAGAGGCATCGCTACTGGCAACCATACTATCTTGATGTACCGGCTGATACCAGGCCAGGGGTCACATAGTCGCATGGATACATTGTAAGATGCTTACCGTAATGAGCGACTTTGTACGTTTGCACAGAATTTAACGAAATAATATAATGTTTTTAGGGAAGAGTTCGCATAAGAAAACATTTGAAGTTATATACGTCCGTAGATAGTCCGGAACGTATGCTCAACATAATTCGTTTTTATAATTGCCTCACAATAGTACTTCTTCCATATAGACAAGTTATTCTGAGTCTGAATGTTAATGTACAGTATGTAGGCCACAATTTTGTTCCATGGGAAATCGAACTCGCGATTTCGTGTGGATTCTTGTGAATCTTGTGTTGTACTGACTTTATAGCCCAGCCATTTCGAAATTTCCGATATTCTACACATTACTGACGTTGCATTCTGTTTTGTTGCAGCGCTCCTCGAACATAGCAGGTCGTGGCAAACGTTTCACCTTCCAGTCCACAGTCAGGCAACTGGAGCGACGGCGCCTGGCTGAGAAGCTGTCCAAAGAGGCTGATCTGAAGGAGCAACAGAGACGCACCGAGCTGGAGGCCATGAGGAGGTACTTTTCAATAAACTGACATAGTCTAGGATGCAAGTAACTCTAAAACATAGCTTACTATTAACACCCTACCCCATGAAGTGTATGTAAATATATCCTTGTTCTGTGTCCTTATTTTTTTTTATAAATCCATGGCATAACCTATTTCTACCAATAGGACAATGATTTAATAACGCTGACTATTTAGGTAAACCTACACGTAGAACAAAATGGATACAATGCAATGAAGTACTCATACAATGTCTTTCTTTACAACATTCTGAAAATAGAACTATGACCTAACGTATTAGCGTGTGTGTGTATTACGTACATATACTGCCTGTTTATTAATTATAATAGTAACCAAAATATCATCGCTTATCTAACATGAGAAGGATACTGAGACATACACACATGGACCTAAATAAGAACCCAAGGATATTCAACATTAATGTTATCTCCTCAGAGTTGAGGAGGAGTTCCAGCGCAAGCGCGCGCGGGAGAAGGCCAACATCCGCCAACAGCTGCGCCTCGTCAGCAGCGGCGCCAACAGCATGCCCACTCCCTCCGCACATCACAACAAGGTGACGATGATTTATCAAAGTTCAGCATTAATCATTTCAAAGCAGGTTTAAAGAGATGTATTTTGTAACTGCAAGCTTAATGATAATTGATTTTATTTCTGTAAGTAGGTTTGTACAAACACTCCAACACGACAATCATAGTTTTTTAAACTAGAGGTCGGCGTTTCCCATCTGGCTACTCTGAGAAGAAAGGCCGAAACAAACTCAGAGGTTTGAAAGTCCAGACATAATCTTGGTCAGATCGTGTGATCAGCTAGTCGACATCAGAAGTTCATGGAGTACCATCCAGAAATTTTTAACATCAGTAACTACAGCAAGATCTTACAATTTCCAGTTAGAGAATCTCCAAAAGTTTATTTACTTTAGGCGTTTGTCTGTACAAAACAGTTGCAGATATCATCTTGCACTATGAAAACCTGTGTGGGTGAGCGTGTCCACTAACGCAGTGAATTTGATAGTAGTACACCGATCCAGCTTGATATCATTAGACATTGCTAACTACTGGATATTTCTGTCGAAGTTTTCTTGACTCTGCTAGGAAGAAAAAAAAATATGACCATCACAACAACACCACTCCAACTTCAAATCCAACCTGTTTTTTTTACCACAAAACAAATAACGGAAGCCTCTATGCAAACATTGACGCCTCCGAGTAGATTGATTGAATTCCATATTAGACCATAATGAGACCTTCTGAGACTCATCAATCATTTTGTCACACGTCCTCACCACCGCCTTGAACCAAGGTGACATGCATCTACACCAGACGTATTATATGGACATAACGAGCGATATAAATGATGTAATTACTGTTTGTATAAAATGAGTACGATTCCAAGAGTGACGGTCACCTTGCAACTGAACAGTGTGTGAACTAGTATGTGTAATTGTGTAACCTTCAGGGAAGATCTTAGTTTATTTTGTGTTACATAGTTTTTTAAGTGCCTACTTGAAAAATAATGTAACACAAAATAAACTAGGTGCCTACCTTTAAAAAAAATATAACTCAACAATACAATTTAGCTATCGAGTAAGCGTGGGCTCTTACTGTGGAGATTGTACAATTGAGGTATTTGTTAAAAGTCTCGTGGATCTTGATATAGAAGTCCTCCAAGAAAGCCTCCAATATAATTACTTATGTTTTAATGTGTAATAACTTTTCTCCCTTCCAGCCGCGTGACTCCCCGGACGGGTCGTGTCGCGAGTCCCCCGCGCCGGAGCGCTCGCGCGGCTCTCAGCGACACAGCAACGCGTCCTCTGACATCAGCGCGCGCAGCAAGAGTACCACACCCGTAAGTATACATAGCACTTACTACTTTAAGTGGCAGTTGGTCGGCCACAATGTTCGCAGAATGGATAGCCGACGGGGCCGAAGAGTTCTGATCTGTTGCAGCGTAGGTCCTCCACTAGGTGAACCGGTAACTTTGTGAATTCCACAGGAATCAGCTAGATGCGGGAGGCACAGGGCTGAAAGTTGCTAAAGTTGCGTTGCTGGAACGCTTATGTCTAGCACTGTTTTTTTTAACTAAATGATAAAGATGACAACATGTCAGAATATGTACCTATCGAAAAATTCCCCCAATCCATCTACATCTTGTTGAATCATCTTTCCTTCGCCTCCAGATCCGCTCCGTGGAGCTGTCAGCGTGGCGCACGTCGGGCGGCGCGCGCGTGTACCGCGACTGGTCGGCGGCGCACGCGCACCCAGCCGCGTGCGCGCGCATGCCCATCGCGTCACACACCACGTACAACGGTAAGATACTTCCATATTCCACACTCTACTGCAGGACACAGGTCAAGTCAGGCTAATATAGGCCAAGCTGCTACAAATTGTTGCCCCTTTTCTCTATAAGCATCTATGTTTTACAAGAAGCAATCATCTGAAGCTCTCACCTCTTTAGTTAAATAAAAATAAGTGGTTTTTATGTGAGTTCCGCTGATAACAATTTATGAACTTCATGTTTGTTTAAGTGGCTTATTTGATAATCATTTATTGAAAGCCAAATTCACCTTTAGTTTATACCTATATAAACTTATATTTAACCTAACCTAACATGATGATCATAATTAACCCAGGAAACAGATACCTCTGCTTCATATAACTTATAATATCGACTTATTATTATGTCACTTTAGAAAGTATGGCTACCGTCGTACATGGGTAATCAAATGCACGTCTCGCTTGTCCCCAATGTATTGAGATCTGGGACACTCGCGCCATATCCGTGCACTGTGGACTGTGAATAAACTTGAACTGTCACATTGTCACCAGTCTGTGATATCATTGTTGCAAGAGTTATATACTGTGTTAAAAGTCAATGTGTATACTTTCATAAGCAAAACTGCGCTTATACGCTGATTACGTTACGCTGGTACGTTCAATTAGCTAAGATGTTAATGTGTACCAAGAAAGTGTACTAAGAATAACCACAATAAGCAACTCAGTAGGCCCTAGTCTCATAAGTTAAACACGTATAATATTGTTTTAAGAATAGTCGTGGTAATATAACAAACGATAATATATTTAAAAAGTTTATCAAAAAAAAAAAACAACTTCCGAAAAAACACTAGAAAATTGAAGTTTTACTTTGGATATGTATTTAATTTTTTTGTCACCGCCTTCCGAAATTAAAGTTATTTTACACTTTGTATTGTTTTCCCGGAAGTCGGTTTTTTTTTGGAAAAAGTTTTTATTCTTCACTTTTTAGCTATAGTACCTACCCCACACCAATTAGAAATTAAATTATTCTTGGGGTCAAAACAATGCATATTTATGCGATAGCAGCAATCGCACTTGATTTGCTGTCATTTTTTGAAGAGTTCCGTTGTCTGTCTCCGAAACGCGTCATCAGATCTATATGAAATTTCAATAGGACCATTTTGGAATAAACCCCTTTCGAACAAAAAAAGGATTTTTCAAATCCATTTATATATGATGGAGTTATGCTCGAACATACATAAAAAAAATATTAATATTAGGTCTTTACCTATGAAATTGCCGTTTTGCAGTACTGGCCATTTCAAATCAAAATAATTTTTGTTTGGGTAAGAATTCTAATTTCAAATTAATTTTATTTTAAAAACATGGATTTTTTTTTCCAAAAGTAGTCATTTGTTTATTGATTAGTGTTACATTTTCATCGCATTTCAATCTTTTTCGTCATCATGGATACGTGAAAAATTCGAGTAATTATGGAATATGAGTACCGTCGTGGCAGCAACGCGGCACAAGCGGCACGCAACATCAACGACGTTTACGGAGCTAACACTACAAACCAACGCACCACCTGTTATTGGTTTGCTCGCTTCCGTTCTGGAAATTTCGACCTGAAAAATGAACCTCGCGGTCGTCCGAAGACTTTGGTCGACAATGACGAATTAAAGGCGATTGTGGAAGCTGATGATACACAATCTACGGCTGAATTAGCAGCAGCTTTCGACGTTAGCGTCAAAACAATATTGGTCCATTTGCGTCAAATTGGCAAGGTAAAAAAGCTTGACAAATGGGTGCCCCACGAACTCAATGATCGTCAGCGCGAAGTACGCGTCGAGACGTGCCTTGCACTGCTCAACAGACACACAAATGAAGGAATTTTGAACCGCATTGTTACCTGCGATGAAAAATGGATTCTGTTTGATAACCGCAAGCGCTCAGCAAGTTGGTTGGATCCTGGTTCAGCACCTAAACAATGCCCTAAACGAAAACTTACCCCTAGAAAAGTGATGGTCACTGTTTGGTGGTCTAGCGCCGGTGTGATTCATCACAGCTTCTTACCAAACGGGGTGAGCATTACCGCAGATGTGTACTGTGAAGAACTGAACACAATGATGGAGAAGCTGGCACATCTCCAACCAGCATTGGTCAATCGCTCGTCTCCGCTGCTCCTGCACTACAACGCGCGACCTCATACTGCACAGCAGACGGTCGCCAAGTTGCAAGAACTGGGGTTGGAAGCTCTCCGTCATCCGCCCTACTCACCAGACCTTGCGCCTACAGACTACTACTTTTTCCAGAATTTGGATAACTTCTTGGCGGGAAAAAAATTCAATACCCGAGAGGCAGTACAAAATGCCTTTGAAGAATTTGTTGCCTCCCGTCCAGCTGATTTCTTTAAGAAGGGCATCAATAAACTGCCACTGCGATGGCAAAGATGCATTGATTGCATGGGTGATTACTTCGATTAATACAAATAAAAAATACATGAAAAAAATTCGTTTAAATTTTTTCATACAAAACGGCAATTTCATAGGTAAAGACCTATTATTATATATAAACATGTCGAATTGATAACCTCTTACTTTTTGAAGTCGATTAAAAACCAATTTCTACAAAAAGACACGTACACTGGAAACATTCTTACAAACAATGAATAATCCAGGTTATTGATAAGTAGTAACTTGGTTGGTAAGTAGTGGGGTCAGGGCCATCGGAAGTAGCTGTTAGCGCTGCGACGCCTGGTGGTTGCCGGGGCGTGTCTGTTACTTTAGATACTTTTATGTTAATATTGTATTGGTTACTTTGATATTAACTAGTATTTTTGGTGGTTTTTATACAAAGACAAGCTGCTCGCCCGATGGGTATTCATTGTATTGCGTTGTCTGTCATTGAATTTGAGATTTTCAGGTGTATTTGAAGTCTTAATTAGAATAATCAATCAATCAATAGATACATATTTTTATAATTTAAACAATATTACAAATCACCTGGAAAATAATTCTTTAAAATTAAATTTAAAAATTGAATTGGTCACATAAGGCTCGTGGCTAAGTAAGAACCTTGGTCCGTGGATGGGTGACTATCTTTACATACCGAGACCCCTCCGTACCTCGGAAAGCACATTAAGCCCGTCCGGTCCCGGCTGTCATTCGAAGATCTTTGACAGTCGTTACGGGTCGTCAAAACCTCTAAAGTTTGACAAACAGTCTTATCAAGAAGTATCGTATAACCCAGTAACTGGGTTGTGGAGGTTAAATAGGCTGTCGCTTCATGTAAAATACTGATGTCCAGCTGCCTGTTAAATTGGAAGCCGACCCTACATAGTTTAGAAAAGACTAGGCAGATTAGGGAAAGATATCTAAAAAAGTTTTGCAAATGCGCGCTACGCCGTAGCAGCGGTGTAGCCACGGGCGTAGCTCGGAGCTAGGATTTTTGTAATTTTGTGATATTATTGAATAGGATTGTCGATGTTAGCGGCTTCGTAATAGCATAAATTCTAGGAGCTTCAGCAGTATTTTTGAAATACATGAATATTGCTCCGAAATAAGAAAAAGTGTATCTCTTACCCAATAGCTGCTTATTGTAATGTCCTCAGGCGGTACGGAAGCCGAGGCGTTCAGCGGCAGCCCCCGCTCGGACAACTACCGGCTGGAGTTCGCGCGCGGGCGCCGCGCCGCCGCCGCCGCCGCCTCGCCGCGCACGCCGCGCGCGCCGCGCCTGCTGCCCGCCGCGCGCGAGCCCTCCAGCTCGGGCTCCGAGCTCTCGCTGCGGCAACCTATTAAGATCAGGTATGTTAAACCTATGCTTAAACCCTCTAATATTACACACTTCAGAATATTTTCAGCTGAATAGGACTTTTAGAACAGATTTTACAGAAGTGTTTATTCCGAGCGAGTCAGTTGCAGAGGACCTAAGCAAAGTGTCAGTAAAATAAAATGAGTCATTAGTACATTTTAGACTTTTCCATCATCGCAATCGTCAATCATATTGCAAGTTGTTTGGAAATGATTGTCACTCGTCTTCACAGCAATCTTACGCTAATATAACTTATGCAGCTGACTTGCTCTGTCAATGCAAATGAAAAAAAATAGATAAAAGCTTTGTGAAGAAAATAATACATCAAAATATTATGAATCTTTACAAAATTGTGCCCTATTATGGTTTGTTTGTGCATGTAACCTTTTGGTATTGTATAAAGCATGTGAACAAAATAAAATGCTTTTATGACAATTTAACTGTCTAATTTAAAGCCAAATTAATTAGCTTTTGAATGAATTTAGTAAAAATCTTAATACCCATTTACATTAATTATTTTATTGCCTGTTGAAATCAAACATCCTCAAAAGGAAAAATAAATCTTATATTAACTTTAGTCGCAGGTACCTACTTTAAATACTTATGTCATTTAAAAAATTGCGTTTTTGTTACTTCGGTTTCAGCAGGCAAATAAAATAGCTCTGTGCAAATATTTAGGTGTGTGTAATGAAGTACAGTCGGTGTAATAATGTTGTTGTATGGTGTTTTCGAAGGTGGTGATGTGTGGGAGTAGCGCTATTACCTAACACTAACACTGCGCGCGCGCATACAAGGTGAGTGCTTGCCGTACGCTTAGTCCCTTATTCAGTTTGAAATGTAGCCAAAATCATTTAAAAAACATACTTAGGGCTTTTTCAAGATCTATAGTTCTTGTTATAAAGTTGATTTAGTTTTTTTCTATTTTGTCTCTTATTTTGGATATTTCTGCTTTTAGTAACCTAGTAGAGAATAATGCTTGTAGAACCAGATAGAACTAGATAGTAATACTGCATGTACTACCTCAGTAGACAAATGATCATAGTTCATACAATAACCAACATTTAATTTCGCCATGCTTTCAGTTACCCTAATCTTTTACCCTTTACGATTTTAACTCTCTTCAACACAGCAAAATATTTTACACAAAAAAATACTAATAAAATATTGGTCATAATTATAACTCTTCACTCGCGCCAACAGTGAGCCAACAAAAGAGGAACCAGAACCCGACGAGCCCGCCATAGTACCGACGCTGCGACCGGCCGGGCCCGCGCGCACCGCTCTACTCACTCACTGACACTGACTCTCACACACTCATAGGGTCACCCACACTGAGTTACTGACACTCACAAGTTCTCCATAACTGGGTTACCGACAATCAGAGGTTAACCTCTTCTGAGTTATCGACACTCACAGGGTCATCCTCACTGGGTTACCAACATTCACTGAGATATAAACACTCATAGGGTGACCTTCACTGGGTCACTGCCACTCACTGACTCATAGGGTCACCTACACTGGGTTACCTGCACTCACTGAGTCATCGACATTGAGTTACATAAGTCACTGATACACCGATCGAGTCTTAGCGATGACACTCACTGACCAACACCCGACGCTCACATCTCAAAAGCGCCGTAATTAAGAACTTAGCGTAAAACTTGTATATGTTGCATTGTAGTCTATGTAATTTTCTATTTATTTACCTTAAATTCTTGTTAGGAGTTTGTTACCTGATATATTATTGGTTTGGAGTATTTAAAGACTTTGAGAAGATGGCCAGCATAAGTGCCAATCCAAAAAATAACATATAATGTAAGATACTAAAAAAATTACTTGTGAAATTAAAGAAACCCTTTTATAAATTACTTTTGGAACTCATTATTGCCACAAAGGCCGGCGAATGTCCGGTGTTCGTTGGAAGCCGGAATGGGAGTGTTAGTAATCTGTATGTTAGCTCGTCACGCGAACCACTGCTGTTGAAATTTGGGTCGGCGCACATGTATTGTGCTATTTTTATTTACCCTTTCTTGTCTTGACCTAAGGCTTAAGGGGTCAAACTGTCTAGATAATTTTTCAGTCTATTCTTTAGCCTGTCAGCCAGTTCTTTAGTGTTAAAATGTTATTTAACTGTTTTCTTCTGTTATTTTTTTGTCTTTTTATCAGGTGGTTTGCGTGAGTTATATATAGGATTATTAGGAGCTCGTTTTTGATCGAAGCACATTCTTTGCTTGATTTTCATAACAATGCATTTCCAATAATTTTCTGTCTTTTAGTTATAGCCAAGAAAATTAATTGTTAAGCTAATTTATACACTACGTCAATTTGCCGTGTTATAACCATTTCAACACAACTGTAGAGAATGACAGTTGATAATTGAATATGCGGACAATTTAAGTTGATAATTAATTTGTTTTACAATTAATTTCCCTGACTTAGTATTGTTTTTTTTATATAATTACCCCAAAATTCAATTTTCTATTTACCAAAGGGTTTCATAATGACGATTATTATTAACAACATTTTGTAATATCGAGTGGGGGGAGTGCTCCTAGTGTTAGTATAGTAACGAACACAGTGTTGTGAAGTTATTGACTCCGAAGAGTGCTTTAATTCGCATCTGTTATGTACTTAAGCTATGTAAAACTTCGTATTGTACCTATTTAATCAAGCCTAGATTTACTTTTCAAGCGGTTTTCACAAATAAAGAGACTAGCAGCATACCAAATGCAAAGATATTAATTGTTGGAAAATTTCGAATGTTTATTTTTGTGAAAATCGCTTACTCTAGTAATACTTAGTTATAATTCAAATACTTATGGTCTTCCATTGTAAGCTAAACACTGAAGCTTTAATATAGACTTAACGCTAGACTTATAGTGGTGCTATTAGCGTCAGAATGTGGTGCTGACGCTACAATGTCAGCGTCAGGCGCTGCAGCTGACAACCTTACTGTTAGGTGCTGAATTATACCGATCTTATATATCTATGTAGACTTATCAATATTTAAGCCCGCTGGCACCATAAAGCACTGCCCACATTCAGCGCTAAACGAATAAAAAATCGTTCTGTTTCTGTCAATCGTTTGGAATTGTCAGAGACAAAATTATGTTCAAATACGTTTAGCGTTATGTGTTATGATTGTTGGTGCACGTGGACCTTAGATATCATATTACTTCATAATGTTTGAAAACCACAAAACCAACCAAATACGGGAAATAAATATTACATTCTAAAGAGCAAAGACCTAATATATAATTATATCAAAAGTTTCTGCCAGCAGCGAATTTTTTTAAGAACGATGTGAATTTTCTCTGAAAAAGATATAAACAATCCTGCTAGTTGTGTTTAGAAAATAATATTCATTTGTTTTACTTTTAGGGTCTGATGATTTATTTTCATAATTTAAAAACTACTGGCTTAAAATAGATGGATTCTTAGACCGAGATCCATAAATTTTACTTAGCACGTACTTTGGGTAAGCATTATTTCTATCACTGTCGCACAACTGTTAAACTACAAATGTAAGATGACGATGAGAGACGGGAGCATATCCAAGCTAAAGCACATGCTAACTACCGTTTATAGATGTCGGTCTTAGTTATCTCAAGACCCAAACTTAGTACCTACGATTCATCAACCACCAAACCCAACCAACCATCTACATTGTGTCTCCTAATTGAGACTTCCCCTTGTCACGACCTTTTGGTACAATCAATCATTTTCTAATGTTCCGGGTAAGATGGACCGGGGTGTGCCGTGACCGGGTTACCCAAAGGCAGTCACGTGGTCGACTGTGCTGATCGATTGTCGCAGCACGTTTAATGACGTGTTAAGTAATATTGGGCGGGTGTTATTGTATTAATGTTTTATTGTTAATGGCTTCGTAATAATATGAAACGTGTTATGGAAAGTTGTAAAGGTCATGGTGCAATTGATTCGCGAGAGTTTGATGTTGATAGTTGAGCCATATTATGGATTTAAAAGTGACTTGACTTTTATGTTTATAACAATGGAAGCTTTAGAAATGCGTAAAGCGGAAAGAAAATTGACCATAGGTAGAAAATCAAAGTTCAAGATGCAAAATTGGGAAATGCATGATGAAGACATAAAAAATCATAGACATTTAAAAGACTCACTTATATTAGTTTATATTTTATGTTTGTTATTTATCATACAGTCCCATATACATAACGGCAAATTAATTAATGAAGTATATTTTATTCAATTAATAACATAATAAATACGATTAATATAATATACAACACAAGTATTTTATATGTAAGAATAAACATTTAAATCTAATATAAAACCGCTCAATTGTATATAACTTAATGAATTAGCATTATTAATATCACATTCATATTAATTTTGTGTAATCTGTATTCGAAATATAACTTTTAAGATGGCGGGGACATTGATAGTGAACATTTTTTGCATAAGTATAAATTTGCAAATTAACAATTATTTTGAGAACATCGCGAAAAAACAAACCGGCTATTTTCAACATTATACTACCTGGAAAAGTGTAAATTGTCTAAACTTAAACTGCAAAAAATGTTACGATTGATTACCTGTCATAATTTAGACTTAAAAACTTGTAAGATAATTTTATAACATAGATTACTTCTGTATATAACATAAGCTAGAGTTCGGTGCATGTATATAGTGTAGAATGTAAACCGTTTATGTACGAGTAATAAAGATTTGTATAACGATTAATTTTTGTTATTTTATTATCAACCTCCCTTTCTACAAAATGTGTTTTTTTGTACCTATTGAAATGCAATATTTTTACAAAACTAACAACTTTGTTCGGTGATTTGTTGGCATATTTGTATTAAGATTTTTATGATTTCCAAATCGAAAAAATATTGGAAATGAAAAAACTGGCTCACGGCTTTATGCTAGAACTAAAGTTATTATCACGTTTTGTAGTTAGAAGTCCTGTTTTTGAATGACCAGTGTCACTTTTGTAATCATGTGCCGAGTACGGCTTGATTCGAGTCAGACTCGATTTCTACTTTGGACTCGCCTACTCGAATACGAATTTATGTTGATTCGAGTACGCCAGACCCGATTCCGGTTCTCGAGTCAGGAAAAATCGATTTTGTACTCGCTGACTCGATTCTATTATGCGGGGCCGACTGACTAGTATTCGAGTTAGGTTGACTCGCTCGTACTCGATCTCTATTTACTGAAGCAATGAAGGATGCCTAATAATAAAAGTTTGAACCTGCAACTTTTTTTTACTAGTAGTGAAGTGATTTTATTGTAATTAACTTAATAACAAAATGGCGCTGAAAAAAGCCTCAGGTGTATGGAGTGGACTTGAATTTCCAGACTAGAGATCTGGACTCGAGTCCTGGAGTCGAGTCAACATTCGAAAACCGTATAAAGCGACTCGAGTCGACCCGATCCACCAAAACAGCGACTCGGCACATCACTACTTAAAAGTAATAAAATAATCTAAGTACAATACCCATTACGTTGACCTAGCGCCAAGATTACGCATTTCCGAAAAGCAAGGAGTTGTAAAAAAGCAAGGCAATGAAAGCTTACAAGTCACAATACATTTACCTGTATGTAAATCACTGATAAGCTTTTACCCAAATAATGGTCACAAGATATTAAAGTCCATTAACTTTATCACTGTAATCCTATTTTTTTTTTCGATATCAGGTTCGGTGCGTGTCGAACCTGATATCAAAAAAAGAACTAGGATAGGCGTTAAATCAAACTTCGCAATAAGGATTAGTTGACACATACACCCGCCATGGCGATCAGTAAGATCAGTTATTATATTTTCGGCAGATTTATAATGATGCGTTTTCTAAACAAATCAATTCATCTAAAAACATCATAACATAACATCACGCTTTATTTTCCCGAAGAGATGGTCAGAGGTGTAGCTATAGTACACCCACATTTAGGTTAGTTTAAGTTCCATGTAATATGGAGGGAGCCTAGCCATCATCCAGGCACAAATCCAGACTCCGGGCTGCTACTCGGAAATTCCAGATAGAAAAACCCATTAATCTTTTGACCGCCACAGTCATGTATAGATGACGAACCAAAATGTGCCCAGCACGCCACGGTTACGACTACAAGACATGACCTTATGGATGAATTCGTAGCTTGGCGCCGAGGGTACGTTTTTGCTTTTTCGACGTGGCGGTTAAAAGGTTAAGGCTTTGCCCGACCTGGAAATCGAACCCAGAAGCTCGTGCTCAACAGTAGCGCTTGCGACCACTAAACCGCTACACCTCAAACATGGTTGAATATGCTCTAAATACAATTAGCTCAAGTTTTCTAATACCTCTTTGGAGCAGGTACTGACCGCAAGGTTTATCAATGAAATAGGTACCACAAGATCAACATCGTTAATAATATAATCAGAGTAACCATAGCCTAACCCCCACCGATTACTCTTCCTCACCCTATCAGCTCCGGAAATTATTACCTTAAAAATATATGACATGTGGGAGCATGCTCAAAGAAGGCAATTATCGGTCAATGCTCTCAGTGGCCGCTTGAAAACTTCATAAAAACAAAAGAAAAATGCCCATCTAACCTTACAGGACGTTTACATTGCCGCTTTAGTACGAATATTGGAGTCTCTGTTCGTATAAAAGCGTCGATGGATATCGCGCATGTTGATATTTACAAGTATTAATGGTAGACATGCGCAAAGGGGTTTCAGAAGTAAAGCTTGGTGAAAAGTTTTCAGTTATAGCGCGAGCTTTCAGTGAAGTGTACACATTACAAGAAACTGTTTGTTGTAGATATATTTGACGGTGTCCAAATTATTGTTTCGAAGTAAAATAAATATTTTATAAGAAAACTGTCTGTATACTTAAATCAAAAGTTTCATCTTTTTCGTTTTTAACATAATATAAAAGGTACCAAATTGAACCCAAAAGTGTGATTAACTTAATGGACTAAGTATAGCTAATTACTTTAGCCGATTATATTTTGTGATAAAAGTACTTACGATTAAAATCAACCTACAAAAATAAACCTAACATTGTTGTTGAAATAACTACAACATTAACAAGCTATAACCTTTTTCATTCGCCTACAAAACGTAAACCGACAAACATCTGAAATAAGTTACTGAAAACTGGCACCAAACTATTTCCCTCGGAATATTCTAAAGGAGCTCACCCACTATCCTTTACCGTGGCCTTTGAGGACGTTCCGCTTGGTTCCGGCGGCGCGGCCGTCCCGAACCTCACACGAACGACATCACGGCAGTGTCTCGCCTGCGACTACAAAGCCAAGCTGTTGCCGGACATTCCCGAGCCGGTGTCGGCTCCGCCGGTGCTGATACCGACAACGGTTCCCGTTGTCAAAGAACAGCCGGCCTTCACAACCCGCGGAACCGTGATGACGGCGAAACCGGAGGGAATGCATGAAGCGCTAGAGGACAGGGACCCTAATAGTCTGAACCAGCACGTGCAGGTTTGTATGAAGACGTTTTTAAATTACCTTCAGTTATTAAGTAGACGTAGGGGCTAGGTGTGAATTTTTCACGAAGTGGTCACCTCTAAGCGGTATTTCAGTTTGTTTTTTTCATGTAAACAATCGATATTAGCCTTACCTGGTTGATAAAAACAGGTAATTTTAGTACGAAGCAGCATCGATTTAGTGTCGTGTCAGAGCAACTGGTGTTTCAGAAATCACCTTTGAATGGAAAGCTACTGTGGATAGTGCAGTCAACAATTTCTGCATTCCTAGTATATTTACAGAAAGATTATACACTCGAGTCATACAAGTTGGATTTATTAATAAGTGACGATATGGCTTTTTTTTGGATGGGAAATCATCAAATAACTTCTCCCGCTCTGGATGGAGCAGGAGAGCGTGTCAGACTATTACTGACTAAAACCCACCCGTGTTCCCTCAGTTGCCTGTGTGCCAGGGGCCGCAGTATCTCTTTCGAGCAACCCGCACCCCTGGATGGGTTTATCGCAACTTTGCAATTTTCTGCTTTGTTGGACATGCTTGTCAGAAGAATGTAGAGTAAGCAGGAATCTATGTACGAAATTAACAGAAACCTAAAGAGATGACAGTATGATAACCGATTAAATAGGAAGGTTTATTAAAAGGTAATTACTATTCTTACCATCAGCAAACACTGTAATTTTTATCCAAAATAAAAAAACAGACTTAACTTTTAAATTGTATAAAATTATTCATACTTTAGCGGCGGAAACACATTAACATTTCTACCACTTACAGAGGGCTGTTAAAATTGTGTGTAACGTGTATATATTATGGGAAAACCATTTATTATAGTGCTATTTATAGAAATAACGGATGCCTTGAAGTTTAGAGTGCCTATTAAATGTAAAAAGACCTTGTTCCTACAACTTATGTTATTACTTTGCACTAGACATTAAGACATGTGACGTCACATTGTACGGTAGGTAATGGAGTAATACTACAAAATTATTACCATAATAACTTACGTGCAAAGATTAAAATCTGTTTCAAAACTATTTAAGCAGTGGAAATATCGCAAACGGTGACAAAGACAGACTTTCTGTTTAAAAACTCATAATTTCAGCCGGAAGACGGCCACTGCTGGACATAGGCCTCCTCCAACTTGGGGGGGGCTTGCCATAATCGCCACGCTTGGCAGGCGGGTTGGCGATCGCAGTATGGTGGTAAAATGCATAGAGAACGCTGCTGCCCATTCTCTAGTCCATTTTAAAAACTAAGCAGTGGAAATATCGCAAACGGTGACAAAGGCAGACTTACGTAACACCTTGATATAGAATTAAAGACCAACAATTAATGAGTAATATCTACTACCTACCTCAGTCTACATCTGTGACAGCAGGATGCTAGATAGCCGATGCCAACTGCTTGAAGGCTCTCGCAGATAGGTGCGACGCGACTCCGGTAGAACAATTTTCATGTAGTTTTCATAGAAATTGTTCCACCAGAAAAGCGTCGCGCTTGTCCGCAAAAGCCTTAATGCTTCCGTCATCGCCAATTTGAGGAGAAAACAAACCTACACTTCCAGAAAATGAACTCAACTTACAACGTATAAAAATTTATGAGTTTGGCAGTCACTCTGAAAGCTTGAAATGGGTGAAGCTACTGGTAGTTTTCCGCAAAACGTATATTTCAATCAACAAAGCACAACCATAACCAACTAAAAATAATTTTAAAAAGTTTTTGCTGTAATTTTAATCTACTAAGCATAATAATGGCAGGTATCTTATCTAATAAAAGCTCTTGATGTTTTCTAAATTGGACAAGCGAAAATTCATACATTCATGTTAAATTTATTTGCGCTTATAAAAAAAAATGAAAATCATGCGTACATGCACCCTACCATACCAAATTCTAACAAATAAAACTATAACCAAGTTATCTTTAGATCAAGTAAACAGCTACACCCCGACATTAAGTCCGTTTCTTTCCGACTATAAATCAGTGTCAGTGGAAAAATCAACTTCATTATACGCACAAACTACCATTAGTTTTGTGGCGCCGTGAAATTGGGACATAACTGGGTAACCCCGAAGGGTTTAAAGGGTTTCTGAAGGGTTCTACAAGTAGGTACCTATTATAATGACTTATTGAAGAAGTGGCTGAACCAAGAACACCCCTGATTAAGTAGGTACGTCGATGTGTTCATGACGACTTTTTTGCGGTACGAGCTTCTTCATTCCTCTTAGGACTTTGAATTTACCCGCAAGAACAAACTATAACGAAAATTACATAATTAAAACTTCTTGATCCATAGTTTTTGGAAGCTGTTTACAATGTTTGAACTACATTGTTTTTAATGTTTGAACGAGATTTTCACTTTTTGTACTACGAAAATGGCATCAGGCTAGCCCATACTAGGGACTTAGACGTAACTGGCAAAATGTGGGTGTATTTAAGGTCAGTTCTACTTTGCCCTTCGGGGAAAACACTTATGTTTTGTTACTTATGATTTTATCTCATGCTACGAAAAGTTCTGCTACGAGATTCCAACAGAGTTCGCTACGCTACGTCAATTGCTACGAGGGTTTTACATTCTGTCTCTGGGTTGTGATTGTTAATTACGTATTATAAACCTAGATCCTAAGACCCAACATTCCAAAGTACATGAACATAATTTATTTAATTCAGTTTGCCGTTTGTTCAGAACAATTTTTATGCGTTCATGTTACCAAATTATAGTGTAACCTTTCTTAACACTGTTAAGTAGCAAAAATGTTATAAAATATGCAATTTCTTACAAAAACGTAAGGTTTTCATAACCTAGCTAGGAGAGCAGTGCTCACCCACACGTTTGTAGATATAGTACTTATTTTTGTATAACTGTATTTTTTTAACGTGTACTACAATACCTTGTTTTGAGTAAATAAATAAATATTATTATTATTAATTAAAAACCTAGCCTACCACCGCCGGACAAAGAACTCGAGACGTTTGCGTGACTTTGCTACCTAAGTACCTACATAACGTAAGCTCCTTGGCTATACACTATAGGTCACTCGCTCCTGAACTATTTTATTGTTCTCCACTAATTAACTTTCAGTACTTTCACCCTTGAAAAAAAAATTGGGAATATAAAGCTCTTATAAAAATCATTGCTTGTGCTTTGTCTAGACAGTTTTTAAGGGACTGGACTGTGAATTATGGAACATCTAGAAATGTATTAAGTGTCGCAGTTAAGAGTTCGAAAATAAAAGAATAAAAACTGTAAAAAGGTGGGTCCGGTCATAGCAAGCGAGTCAAGCGTAATTCATGAGCTCATAACATTGACACACTGACTTACAGCAATTTAATACAAGGGAATTGCCAAAACTATGTCATGTTCACAATCGACAGTCGATTCGATTCCATTTGTGATTGATTTTCAAGCTATTTATAGTTCATTCTACAATGACTTTTTTACATTATTTAGGTACCAATTTACTTGATTACCAACCGTTCAAGTTCACGCAATAAAAAGCAGCATTGCTAGCATTGAAAAAGAAAAACTATTTTTATTTTATATTTTGCTTGTGGTGACTGGTCGTGTTTTGCTGACCATGGTTTTGTCATTGTTATTAGGAATTAACTGTTTATTTATTTTACTCCAAAGGTATAGTATTACTTGTTTTGTTTTTAGGGTTCCGTACCTCAAAAGTTAAAAAAGGAACCCTTATAAGAGAGATCACTCTCTTGTCCGTCTGACCGTGTGGCACCACCGATTTTCTATGGAACGGGTGGACCTAGCAAGTTGAAATTTATACCAGATACTGAGGTCTATAGTCCCTATTAGGTGTATAAAAATCAAGGTCCTGAGTCAACACGATAAAAAGATATGGGCAAATTTAGATTTTCGCGAAAACTTGTAAGTACCAAAATGTACCTTAATTTTCAAGGTTTTTTATTTTTCGGAATTTTCACTTTAATAGTGCTGTAAGACCTTGCTTTTAACCAAAATTGTCAATTCCAGGTCAACCGGAAGTACCCTATAGGTTTTGGGTCGAAAACCTATAAGGTAGTTCCCGTTGACCTAGAATCACGAAATTTGGCAAAAAGTAAGGTCTTACAGCACAAATAAAGGAAAAATTACAAAAAATTTAAAAAGTTGAAAATTAAAGGGTGTCCCCATACATACATAGTAGACGCCAATTAAATTTGTACGGGACCCTCGGTGGGCGAGTCCGACTCGCACCTGTCCGGTTTTTTATTAATTATATCTTCTTGAGTTTGTTACTATGTTTTGTTGGTATATTGACGTGTGCTAGCTAACATATGGCAAATAATTTAACTTTTTGTTTTGTGTTTAGTAATGTTAATTACTTACCTATTATTGTACAGAATCAAGTTCTTCTAACTTAACAGAGAGCGGTGCTGCTGGGGAGTTTGTTGCGCCACTTCTTCTTCCCAGCTAAAGCACTAGGAAGTGGTGAAGGGCGGGCGTTTTGGAGGGACTATCTTATGTAATTTTGACGTTCAAAAAGTGCTGACTCTTAGCCTCGTTTGAATAAATGACTTTTGATTTTGATAATGATGATTATGACTCTTGTAGTGAATGAGCTACGTCATAGCACTAGCCCAAAATTACACAACTAAAATGTGCAACGATAGAAGAGAGAAACTGTACTCACTACAGTTTTTCATCTCCCCTCACAGATAGTATGGGACGACATAATCGGCGAGCCCGAGGGCGCGCGCAGCCCCGAGTGCGCGTGGCGGCTCAGCCACGCGTGCTTCCGCCACGCGCGCAACTGGTGCTACACCGTGCTCACCGTGCTGCTCGCGCCGCCCTGCGCGCTACTGCTTGGCTGCGGATTCGCCTGCCTTGCGTTTGAGGTAAGAGTCGAGCAGAGGCGGACTAAGTTTAGAACAGTTTATTGGGTTTTAAGCACAGTAATTGTCTATGGTTTCTATCAAAGGACTTCGTATTTTTACACTAGATACTACAAAGAAGTTTGTTTTAGTTTGTTTGAGTAGCTTTAGCGTAGCAGTGGGTTTATACTGGATACTGATCATGACATTGCTGTTGCACTGCAGCATTAGGGGCTTCGATGCCAACGCCAACTCCAGGTTTAGAGGCCCACTCAAAAGCACCGGTAGAATTTTTAAGATTGCATGGTCCTTCCAACCAATTATACAACTGCATGACATTTAACACATTTTAATTGATCCATCTACTTAGGTAGTTCTTCAAATTCAACCACGTCGCGAAAGAGTCAGTCTATAAAATGGAAATACCGAGCAACTCATTTTTCTCTCACCTCTGTGTGTGTCCACTGTTCACATTAAAATATGTCCCTTCGTTACAGCAAATCTGGTGCACCGCGCCCTGCCTGCGCTGCGTGAAGATCTACTTCGCGTCCCTGCGAACCATGGTGATGGCATGCATGGCGGCCATAGTGGTGCCAGCTGCCAACGCCATCGGCCACGTGTGTAGACACATCAGGGTCAACTTTAGGAAGGAGGCACCCGAGGATAAGGATATGTTGGTTATTTAAAGATTATTATTGTTTGGTCTTTTTTTAATTACGAGAACAATTATTGTGAAAAGGAGTATATAGGGTAATCGAACAATGAGTTTATTTATGGCCTGGTTTTCTGTGCCATAGTTAATTAAAATGATGGCGAATAAAATGTCTAAGTTACAAACAAGCAAAGAGATAGATTCTGTATTCAGCAACCATGATTAGGTACGAAGTTTTAAGACACTTCGAAGTCCGAATTATGATTGGATTTTATTTGTATTGAAAATAATTATGATTTTGATAAATTGCCATAAGTGCCTTTTATGAAGATATATCAAAGTTTCACAAGTCTATGTATGTGTTTATGCACTAAATAAAACTTATCGTAAAGCAAATCAATTGTAAATCTAATATTAAGATTCATAGTTTTACAAATATTTATACGATAATGTTAAGCCAATTTCATAATTTATTTAAATTTATGTGGTGTGAGAAATATTTTCTAAATAAAAACCATATAGTAATTTAATCAGCTTTGTTTCACATATATAATTTAAATGCCTTCTGACCACACAAGTTATCCAGTTATGTTGGCGAAGGCAGACCTGTATACAGCCTATTAAACGTACTAATTTTTTTTAAACTTTAGATTAATACCTGTGTACCTACCTACTTAATAAAACACAGCCATTATTCCCCATGGCATGGTGATTGTGATTAGCGTAAACCCAAACAAAGCAGGCTAGTGACCGCATAACGTCATAACAAGCCGTGAGTGTCGAATGTAACATCACGCCATATTTCAATTACTTGTATGTAACCGCTGAATATTTCATGAGCAACCAACAACTATCGGGCAACAATATCAAACTGCTTGTACAGGTTTCTTTAGGAACTAGGTCTTGTAAATAGGTAGGTATATAACTTAATCAAATTATGCCTGCATGAATAGGTGGCCACGTTTCTGCAAGAATGATTTTACTTTCTCACTATTTGAGTGCTTTCGTATTCCACGATTAAAATAAATTAAAAAAAAAACAAGAGGACACTTTATAATCCAAATTTGTATTTTTTAATTTCTTGTAAAAAGACGCGAATATTCACTTTAATTTTTTGACGCGGCTGAATAGATGTTTTCCTTTACCCGTTTAAAAACCAAATACATAGACCAAGAAAAGCGCGCGGGAAAACAAAGTCGCTGTTTGCTGTTTTTCACAGTAGCAATTGTTTTGTTTAAGTTCAATACTAAAATAACAATGGAGGAAACTTCATCGGATGGGGCATCAGCACCAGGGCTGCGCCCAACAACCAGCAGTACAAATAACTTAAACTCCAACCAATCTGATAATCATTTCGTCATAGCGCAATGCCGAAGGTTTGTTCATTGTTCAAATAATATTATATTCCAATTAATAGATTTTAAAAGAAGATAGTTCTAATTAATGCAACATTTTACTTTAGAAATGGTGACCAAAATACGAACGGCCAACAAGAATCTAGTGAAGAATCTGAGACCGAAGAGGTAAGTTCATATGCTTAATATATCGACGATGATTTTCTCTAATCTCTATACCTACATGGAATTGTGTTTTTATAAAAGCTACATTAGCCGTAGCATTACCAACATGTACAAGGATTCTCTACTTAGTGACCACAGCTCACCTGGTAATGGAACATGCCATAGAAACATGAATGTAACATAACCGACACGCATTAATTCCCACGTGTCATGTAGGTAACGTAAACAAATCTCCATTAATTAATCGATGTTGTGTCAGCACAACACTAATTAATCATCTAAGGGTGTAAGAGCTTTTGTATTTTCGGTAAGGTAGGCCGCGTGTGGCCTACGGAAACTTCAGTGTAGATATTAGCAGGCAAGAACAAGATAAGTTTATTGATATTAAGTACAATATTGCGAGGGGACAGAACGACTCCAAGACTGACTGACATTGAACAATAAACAGAAAGAGGAATCTCACGCTGAATTTGTCGATCTTTTAAACCTACCGTCCTTAGGCCCTAAAGTGCTGAAAAGTTGTGTATTTTCGCGATTTGTTCTCTGTGCTCTCCTCCTATTACATATGTTCGTCATATTCCTTACTTTTTGCGATTGTCTTTCTTGCACCATGTCATGACGTTATTAATAAACCTATATATTAAGAGCCATGGAAAAACACGAGGTGGCTTTTGTTTGGCTTCCGAGTTACGTTCGGCGAAATTAAAGGCCATATATTAAAATGTCGCAGAGGGTGTTGGTGGCATACTGTCGCTCAGGAAGACTGGGTGCGGCCTACTGCACCCTACACACCGGCGAGGTGGGTCCCATTTATTATCTAAACATTTATAGTTCAGCTTTTATGGGCTTTTAAATTACCCCTGCATTTGGGTCACATGCTATCTAGTTTCATGTTTATAAAAGCTGTTTGTCCAGTTCAGCCATTAAACGTGATTTATCTGATAATTTCCAAAAAATCGTAATTAAATATACTTACCTAATTCAGCAGATACTTATTACGACTTAGGACCCAACAACAGTCAAATAAAATATACGTAGGTTATGTATCTAGTTGTGATATTGCGATGATCAAAAGTTAGGTACCTACTGTTATGACTGCTAGTAAAATTAACGTTCTTTAGCTCAATTTACAACTCGTTCAAACAGTTCTGCAAACAGGCGCGACGCGGTAGCGCAGTACGACTCACATAGAACAATGTATATACAAACTTCATGATTTGAAGAAGGCTTTAATCTCTAGTAACAATGCTAAAAAGAACTTCAACTATAGGTATCTTTAAAAGTTACCACCAAATCAACCACTTTATTAAAACAGTCACCAATTTTAACTTCCCTTCTCTCTCCTTTAATGCTAACCAGCTATTCATCTTAGAAGAGATAGTAGACCGTCCACCGGAGTATCAGATGTTCGCAAGCTTGTTCCGACAAGTGGAACCTATCTGCATCGTACTAGACGGCAAGAACCAGGGCGCCTTCATGCAGACTGTCAGGAAGACGGTGTTCGACAGCGATGCCAATGATGAGGGGAGGTGCAAGCTTGTGTTTTTGTCTGCTAAGGAGTATAGTAAGTACTGACCTCATGATAGTCCTGGACGGCAAGTATTAGGGCGCCCACGTGCAGACTGTGAGGAAGACAGTGTTCTACAAAAAGGCACACGGGGCGATGCAAACTTGTGTTCTTGTCGACTAAGGAGTATAAGTAAGTGTTGGTCACAGAGTCTAACTTGTTATAAACAACAGAAATAAGAAACCAGCACCTAGAAAAATATTGTAAAGATGCCAATTCTTTAGTCATGAGGAGCCTGTTGGTCACAGCTCAAATGGCTCGGAGGATGAGCAACTCGCTTATGCGCTAAGTGGGTACAATGTTTGTACGGAAGCAATTTATATAGATTTTGCAGGTCCAGTAGGTGATTGTAACTTTGTGTATGTCAGTCAATGTGTGTAAATCATGAAATCTTACTGTAACCTCGTACATGAATTAAAAATCGCATGAACTTTTCTCCCAGGTTTCGAAGCATGCAAAAGACGTATCTTCAATCTATCTCTCCCGACCGAACCGCCGAACGCGTCCGAAGAAGAGAGATCCTTATACCTACGAACAGTACTGGACTTCTCTCAAACCCAGAGTGTGCATGCTCTGGGAGCGTTGCTCAGATACCTGGACCTCAACTGGGCTAAGTTGAGCATGGACCTGCATGGGAAGCCGCAGTTTTTAAGTCTGAGGATAATTTCACTGTAAGTTTTAATTTCACGGGACTTTTTATCTAGGTAGGAGGTTTATTACAATATGATAATAATGAATTACCTACGTAATTATTTTCATGCTGACTTTTCATTTGCAAGAAGACCGAGAAATCATTCTACCATTACTACATTATTATCTGAATCTGTCATGATTTAGGTATCACATTTTCTTTTTTTTTAATTATGTTTGGCATAGGTACCAAATAATTTCTTGAAGACTATGCACTTTTCAACACTTGAATACATTATTACTTACCCAGAATGGTGGATTATGGCCCATTCAATGCGAGGACTATGCCCGATGTATTACAGTGAAGTACAGTTGTGTGTGACGTGGTAGCTTTTAAAACTGATTAGGTTAATACTACAATCAATATTTCTCAGCTTGTTCTAACGGACCATTCGTAAATCGAAGGACCTACTTCTATTATAGCCACTGTGTACCTTCTTCAGTGCAGACATAGTAACAGTGGACGAGGACACATACCGTGGTCTTCAAGTGTTCAGCGCAGTGGCACACCCCAGCGCGTTCAAGCGAGGTGTACGAGGCTCCAGTCGTGAGGGACTCTCTCTGTTCCAAGTGTTCAGTAGGTGCAGTTCCAAGATGGGACAAAGCCGGATGAGGTAAGCAGATAAGATAGAAAATGGTCATGGATGGATTACAAACATATACAATATTTTATGTTTTACTGCTAATGAAATGGTCAGTTCATATTTTTTCAATAGTTTACAGTAGCAGATTAGTCCAATTCACTCCCTTATATCCACATACTTATCGTTATAAAATAAGTATCACTCTCAACGGACTAACAAATCTCCAAAAGGTTATGCATCACATTAAAATTTTCTCTGAATATTACCGAATAAGATACGCTGTCAATGCAAAAGTATTGGCGAGAATTTGTTCGCTCAAAAGTCGCCGGCGCGCCGTCGACGCCGGCGCCCAATTGCGGGTAGGAGACAAACTTTTCGAAGTTCGAATTTTGACACAACTTAAATATTTGTGACTAGACAATAATGGATTACAGGGTTTTGTTACAACATCCAACCTCAGACCTGGCAGTGTTAAAGAGTCGTCAGGACGTAGTAGCATACTTTATAAAGCCACAGAACGATGCCCTCATGAGGAACATCTGCTCCTCCATGCGATTCATCAAGAATGTTCACGTGAGTTGCTTAGATATAGAATTAAAGATTTAGAATTAGAATTACGTGTGTAGAAACGAAAAAACAAGTAACTTAATTGAAAGGTTTATTTCAGGGAATATTAGCGAAAATCAAAGCATTGTCTGCAAAACCGTTTCAGTGGAAATCGCTTTATAATGTAAGTTCAGAAATTACACAATGAATAAATTATAATTTGTAAAGCTTGACTGCTAGGAAATGTCTCAGACATTACTTCCGCCTTTGAACAGTATTTTTTTACTAGTGCATAAAGTTTTAATTAAAAAAATGTTTTCTCATGAACAATTTATTGCCAGACGCTATACAACGCGGTGCTGATCTGCGAGATGTGCGAAAGTATAGGAAAAGCCAGCGAATTTCTGGAACAGCTCGCCTGCTTCGATAATACCAAGCTTTATGAGGTATGAGGTACTTAATAGAAAAACTATAACATTAAAAAGCGGGTCCTCGTATACTTACATACTTTTACAACTTACATAATCAACCTACATAACGTAGTCCACCACGCGGGCCCAGTGTGGGTTGATAGAGGTCATGTCTTCGAATTTTTGGTTCTAAGACATGCCAGTTTCCTTACTATTTTTTCTTCACCGCTTTGAGAGCTGTGGTGATGAAATAATTTACAAAAAATAAAGCTCCTATCTAGGTTCAAACTTTGTAACTTTGTACTTTTACACCTTATTCGAGAATAACTGTTTCCAGATGGCATTATACATGAACAGGATCATAGACTTCGATCTATCCAAAACTGAAGGAAAGTTTACTGTGAAGCCGGGTGTGGACGCAGAACTTGACATGAGTACTACACTACCTACTTTAATATTTAACAAGATGCTTTTAATTTAATCATCTTCCTCTTGCAAAGTGATACCAAAAACTCCTTCGTTCCCTAGAAAAACAAACAATGGCCAGCCTTCACGGGCTGATGTCAGAGACAGCCAAGGTGGAGATGGACCGTCTTCCGACCTACATTGAGGAGTGTAGCATGCTGTACATGCCACACCTCGGCTATTTGCTTGGAGTGAAGGTCTGGGCAGACAACCTGAGCGCAGACGATAAGGAACTGCCTGATATGAAATTTATGGTAACTTGTTTAAACTAGATCCAAAAATGAACGAATATATGACGATCGATGATATGATGACCTGCACCGCTTTAGCGTGAAAATTGCGGTCATTCCCTTTCCTAATATCTCTCCGTAGGAACCCAAACAAAATAACTGTACGGGTTTTCATTATTGGAACATGTTGAAGATCGCGATAGGCGATTATTCAAGACGATATCGGACTTATTTTTACACGCTTTATATTAGCTTCACTTGTATGTTTGTTTGTATGTTTGTATGTAACCGACTCCTTTGACCGCGATTTTGACCCACTGTAAACGGTCAGATTTCATTGAAACTTTGTAAACTTGTCGAGGACCGATGACAATTCAATAATTTAAAAAAATTGAGAAAAAAAAACACGTTTTTGTAGTTAGCAGAACTAAAAAATAGAAAATAAATAATAGTTTAAAAAACTAAAAAACACGCTTTAAAAACCAAACTAAAAAAGGAGAAAATAATTTAATTCAATTAAAAAGCGTGGGGTGCTTGACATTAATTGATTATAAAAATACCTCAAAAAGCACCCCACGCTTTTTAATTGAATTAAATTATTTTCTCCTTTTTTAGTTTGGCTTTTAAAGCGTGTTTTTTAGTTTTTTAACTATTGTTTTTTAGTTTTTGAAGAATAAAGAAAACTAGAAAATATAGTGGGTCAATTGACCGCTATAGCCACGCCAAGGGATTCGTGTATTAACATGAAAATGTTGTTTTAATTTCAAAGTTCAGCTCCTAAATAACAAATGACTTTGCCTTTCAGTTTCAAAACAATGACTACATACATTACAAAAGTAAGGGATGTGAAGGTAAGAATTATTTTAAGGATTTTTTTAAGAATGTGACAAAAATATATAATGTATTATACGCGTCAACTTGCTCCCTTTTTCGTTACATAAAAATTGTTAGGTATGAATGTAAACGGCTCAAAGGAAAGGCATGATTTGAGTAAACACTGAGATGACAGCTAATAGAAATGTATGAAGAAAAAGGGCAGTCATAGTCTGCGCCGCCGCCGCTTCCGAATTATAAATAATAATAATAAATAATAAAATCGTTTATTTATAAAAGTGGCACGGTTTACAATAAATACCTTAACAAATAAAATCGAGCACAATTGCTAATTTGCCTGAACTAGGTTAAACCTGTGCTTCAGGCTACAAAAAATGCACAAATACTTAAAGTAATAAATTAACAATGTGTATAAAGTAATAACTAAAATAAAACTTAGGTCAACAAAAGTAAAAATGCATGTTAGCGGTTTTATTTGCAGACAACAAGTAGATCTTCTGTCTGTGCATAATCAATGGATAGTAAATGTTTAAGTACAGTTTTTTTACAGCTATAGTAATTTAATTTATAGATACTTAGTTTTTTATTTAATCTATTGTACAGAAATGGGCCTAAGAATGTATAAAATCTTTCTACAAAGACATGTTTTGAGGTTGCATTCGTTACGCATACTTTGTCATTCCGTCTCTTGTTAGTATTGTCAGCATTGTAGGTAAGCATGGTGTGCTGTTTTAATACTAAGTGCATAATGAAAAGCTGGCGAACAGTGAGTACGTTGCAGGATTTGTATAGCAGATCTGTAGGAAAGAAGAAGGGATGAAAGTTTGCTACCTTTAAAATTGATAAGGATAAGATGATGAAACTTATAGGATTTGTCCATAACTCTGATGTTTGTCCTCAGAGTTGGACGTGATGATAGGCGACACGTACCCTGAGATAGTAGCGCACGAGACGCGCATCATGATGCGCCTCACCAGCGTCATGCTGCAGCATCTGCACACGCTGGCCGCGGTCGTGGACAAGTGTGCCGAGCTCGACTGGTATCAGTAGCTAGCTATTTTTATTTATTTATTTAGGATTATAGAGGTATGAGGAACAGGGTGTAAAGTTCACTCTTACTATACAGGTTGAAATTGAAAACATGCGACAAACCGAAACGGGAGATTGTACTCATCATTATGAACAACTTTTACTAAGGGACCAATGATGCAATCGCGAAAAAAAAAACATCTGTTCCCTACATTTATGTTCGCATAACTCGTCAAAATGTAGGGAACAGCTGTTTTTTTTTTTGCGATTGCATCTTTGGTCCCTCAGTAAAAGTTGTTCATAATGATGAGTACAATCTCCCATTACGGTTTGTCGCATGTTTTCAATTTCAACCTGTATAGAAACGGGAGGATCCGCTGACCAGACGGGTGTTGTGTCTGGTGGGCAGCTGCCCGACGGTTGAAGTCGGGATGTTGTATATACAACATTCGTTTTTGTTTACCCTAAACCCGAAAAGGGGTCATTGTACTCATCATTTTGAACAACTTTTTCTATGGGACCAACCTTGAAATCGCGAAAAAAAAATCCACTGTTCCATACCAGTTGTCGATTTAAGTGAACACAAATGTATGGAACAGCTGATTTTTTTTTCGCGATTTTTAACTCTAATTGCGCGATGCAGGATTTGTGTGACGTCAGGTCATTGATGAGTAGTTTGCATGTGGCGTTGCAACAAAAGATATACACAACTAGCAGCGCCCCGTGGCTTCACCCGCATAAGTCTTGATCCCGTGGGAATATCGGGATAGACAGTGTCCTAATCAAGGTCATTGTCTACCCATGTGCCAAATTTCAATCTGCCCAATCCGTTCAGCTGTTTTAGCGTGAAAGAGTAACAAACGAACATACAAAAATCTAGTCAGGTCAGTACGACGGCCTAATTGGCTGACCTTCGATAATAAACGGAGGATGCAGCAGAAAGTTTTGAACTCGATTTAACTTCAAACTAGCCGAATCTGTACCCTATGCAAAGACATTGAAATATACTCCTATGACATTGCATTTGATCATACTTTCAGTTTACAACAAGGAACACAACACAAACATAACATCACGCCTTGTTTGTCCCATGTATTAAGGAGCGACCCTATTACCATCAACAGGGCATAAATCCAGACCCCGGGCTGCCACTGAGAAATTCCAGATAGAAAAACTCATTAAAACTGATTGAGCTGATGAGGTCCTAGGTTGGGATTCCCAGGTCGGGCGAAGTTTGGGCAAAGCTAGTAGCGCAGTAGCGCTTGTAACCACTACACCAACGAGGCAGACAACAAAGCGCGTCAAGGTAGCGTCATTACCGTCGTTGCGCTCGGATGTGTTACCCAGTGCGCTCGCGCTTACTAATTCCCGACTGTTATATAGTTAGGTATAATCCATAAATATGACTAATCAGTGCGACCGCCTGATTATTAACGAACTGTTGTGCTTTTTACAATGTAAAGTGAACGTGTTGGATGAAGAGGCACTAGTGCATATCTGCGAATCGTACTATTCTACCCGAGACATTGATGCAGCCAAGGACATCCTCCTTGAAGTTACGAACCAAAGGTCTGCTAGAAGAGGAGACGGGAAAGAGAAACGCGTGCTGAAAGACATAATCAAAACGCTGAAAGAAACTGAGCCTAACATTCTTCCAACTTTTGTGGCAAAGAAACTTAACCGTCTCCCTCCGGTAACATATGACTACGTGGATGTAAGCAGCCTGCTACAAAACATTCTTATTCTGAAGGAAGACGTCCATCGCATACAATTTGACTACGTAAAAACGGCAGCAATTACTGAAATTAACGAAAAATTAGCAAACCTTAAAGTGGCTTCAAATGAACCCAACGGTGATCGTGAAGAACATTCTAGTGACATTGTGAACAAAGAAAATATAAGCGAAAAGCAACAACCTAAATCTGGGGGTAGGCGCAAAAACAAGAATAAAAATCGGGCAGTGCAGGTAGGCAACGAAAGTAAGTTCCAACGACAACAACCGCCTACGCTTGCTCACTCGACGCCGTCTGACGTAATCTCAACTGATAAGAGGTCCTCGGCGCCATTTAAACTAACAGCTGATTTGAATAAACATAAGTCAGCAGCGCACGCGACAACGACTGCACACGAGACTAATTATTGTTTGACCAGCAGTCCCATTCATATCGCTGAGACAAATACGAATATCTCTCTAAACACAATTGTTACTGATGAAAACTTTACGACTGTAATCGGACGAAAGAAATTTTGTGAAAAAAGAAAGAAGAATAACCTGGGAAAGGCGACATTGACATCTGATAAAATAAAGATAGCTCCAAAACTCTCATACATCTATGCATCTCGTTTTGAAACTGATACTACGGAAGAAAATATCAGAGACTTTATAGGAGAAAGCGGACACACAGTCGTAAAGGTTGAAAAACTTAAACCGTACAAAGAGACTACTTTTTCTTCATTTAAGATTACGATCCAGCAGGCCTTTGAAAACCATTTCTTGAGTGAAGATTTCTGGCCGATCGGTGTGGAATACAGGCGTTACGTGCTCAAGCAAAGATATTCGCAATATCACTATACCCCTGCTGAAACCAAAAATGGGGGTTAGCATTGCCTCATTCAATTGTAGGTCGGTTAAGCGCTCCTGTGACCACATCAGAGATCTTTGTAAAGATAACGAAGTGATTGCCTTGCAAGAACACTGGCTAATACCGGACGATATGGATTACCTCAATAACATCCATCCGGAGTTTGCGTACCATGGCTTGTCAGCGGTGGACATGTCTGCGGGCATCCTTAAAGGTCGTCCGTATGGTGGAGTGGCTATATTGTGGAGAAAAACAACCTTTGCTAATGTGGTACCAATCTACACGGGTTCGACGCGCGTGGCGGCCGTATGTATCCAACTCGAAGGGGATCGCAGTTTTATTGTGATGTCGGTGTACATGCCTACGGAAGATCCGGATAACCTGGCGCTTTTTACGGAATGCCTGGGTGTTGTTAGTGCTGTGATTGAGAATAGTGATGTGGAGAATGTATTGATAGTTGGTGATTTCAACGCAAATAGTTCACGTCATAATAGTTTATTTGGTAATGAGTTATCTGCTTATTGCCGCGATCAAAAGTGGATATGTGCGGATGTTGAAGCACTCGGTATGTACCCAAATACATATACTTATATAAGTGATGCGCATGGAACGTGCGGCTGGTTGGATCACTGTCTTGTCACACATTCTGCGATTAATATCATAAAGGATATTAAAATATTAAATGATGTTTCTTGGTCAGATCACTTTCCTATGATAATAAATTGCGATATTGATGGTATTGTACCGAAGTCTGTGCAAGAAAAATGTAGCAAAATAAATAAGGTTATATGGGGCAATCGCAGTTATGAACAAAAATGTAAATATGCAGAACTGTGTGATAGGTATATTGATAGATATGACTGGCAGCACTTTCCATGCAAGGGCCGTACATGTGATGATTCTAATCATCTGTCATACATAGATATCTACTATGAGCAAATTGTTGACTGTATCTCTCAAGCTGCTCTAAAAACGTTCGTGGGTAAAAGTTGTCATAAAAAGAAAAAGGTGATTGGTTGGAACTATCATGTGAAAGGGCTCCATGAAGTAGCCAGGGCGTGTTTTCAGATATGGAACTTTTATGGGTGCCCCAGGCAGGGTAAATTGTATGACGATATGCTATTGACCCGTAAAGAATTTAAAAATAAGTTGAAATGGTGCCAATTAAACGAAAACAAAATAAAAATGGACATTTTAGCCACACACCGGCATAACAAGGACTTTGTTAAATTCTGGAAAGAAACTAATAAATTAAAACTTAAACCTAGCATGCCGGTGTCTGTAGAAGGTAGCCAGGATCATAATGAAATTGCTGACTTGTTTATGAATAAGTTTAACCCGCCCACACCTTGTAATAGGCCGAGTGGGGCCCGCGGTGGCTCGAGTGTCGGGTCGCGCTCGAACTGTCAGCCGCGCGAGACTAGTCGACTGCATGTCTCAGCAGACGATGTTTTCACTTGTGTTAAAGGCATGAAGCGTGGCAAGTCACCGGGCCACGACGGGCTCAGCGTTGAGCATATTTTGTTTGCGGGACCATTGTTATTTGATAAGGTTGCAACATTTTTTAACGCTTGTATTGATCACAATTATTTACCGCAAAATTTTATGAATACCACAGTGATACCAATTATAAAAAATAGAACTGGAGACTCATCTAGTCTGTCTAATTATCGGCCAATCTCATTAGCAACAGTGCTTTCTAAAATTTTTGAACGACTCATTTCTCAACATTTGAATGAAAATATCATTCCGGTCAGTGATGCGCAGTTCGGTTTTCGACAACGCATGTCAACCGACTTAGCTATATTTGCTCTTAAGAATACTGTTCATAAATATATATCACAGAAAACCTCAGTGTTTGCGTGTTTTTTGGATATAAGTCGAGCCTTTGATTCTATTAATTATGATATATTATGGGACAAAATGCGCCATACTAAAGTCCCCCCGGATATTGTAAATATACTGGAATACTGGTACGACAACCAAATAAACCAAGTTAGATGGGGCAGTGCCTATTCTAAACCCTACAGACTTACTTGTGGCGTTAGACAAGGGGGGGTTACGTCTTCAGTTTTGTTTAATCTATATGTCAACGAGTTGATCGAGGAGCTGAGCCGCTCTAGGGTCGGATGCCATGTTGGTGGCATAAGCGTAAACAACTTGAGCTATGCAGACGATATGGTGCTGCTCAGCCCCTCGGCCAACGGTCTCAGATTACTCGTGGAGATTTGTGAGCGATATGCAGCTGCTCATCAATTGATGTATAATGTTCAGAAAACTGAAGTTATGATTTTTAAATATGGAAAGGGTCCTGAGACTGTATTACCCATCACTTTAAATAATTGTACATTAAGAATTGTTAGCACCTTTAAATATCTTGGACATGTATTGAATGAAAAATTAACGGACGACAATGATTTGGAGCGGCAAAGAAGGAGCATTGCTTGTAGAAGCAACATGCTTGCAAGACGTTTTGCTCATTGTTCCAAGCAAGTGAAGGCAACACTATTCGAGGCCTACTGCCGGGCGTTCTACACCAGCCAACTTTGGTACCAGTACACGAGGAGAGCTTACAACTCACTTCGTGTACAGTACAACAACGCGTTTCGGGCCATGTTTAACCTGCGCTGGCGGTGTAGCGCGTCTGGTATGTTCTTTGAAAATAGAGTGGGTGACTTTTTTTCCGTTCTGAGAAGGGCAAGAGCTTCATTTCGAACGCGATTGCTTAACTGTAAAAATAATATTATAACCACTGTATTCCGTACAATTTTCGTGACTAGAACCGAATTGTTCAATCTCAGCATTGACTATGACGTAATCAAGTAATAATAATGACGAATTAATTTATCTAATTTAATCTATCAAATATAATTATCTAATAATAATTTCTAATAATGTATTAACTTATCTAATTTAATCTATAATTTGTAATACCTACCTAAAATACCTACCTAAAATACCTACTTAATATAACTTAGTAATAACCATATAATAACAATATATCTGCTTATCTATGACATGTAGTCACTATGGGTGAAATGTATTTGTGTGTACGTACTTATGCAGTGCCTGAAATAAAAATGATTTGATTTTTTTTTTGATTTTTTGAAAGCAAGACAACGAAGAATACATGTCTAAATATCTATCATAAAACTTCAATCTGCAGCCTTATAGCCATATCCAAAGTCTGCAAGGAGTTCAACTACGTCCGTCCAACGTTGACTCCTGAGAAGGTCATCAGCATCAAGCAGGGCCGTCACCCTCTGTACATGCTGACGTGTGACAACTTCGTGCCGAATGACGTGGAGTCCAGTCAGGAGGCAGGGTGCGTCAAGATACTGACGGGACCCAACTCCAGCGGGAAGTCGGTTTATATGAAACAGATTGGTGAGACTGCTTTTCATAATTTACCTTTTTAAAAATAAGGACTTGGGCTAGGCTATTCTTCGCTAAGCAATACTTGAAACACCTGTGCTTGTGCCTATTTCAACATGCTAGACTAAAAAAACAAAAGACAGACAAAAACAGTAAACCTGGAAATTAAAGAGCAGTTTCCATGAACAGCTTGAGAAGAGCAGTGATGGCCCAGTGGTAACGACCGCGACTTACGAATTGTAGGTTCGAACCCAGACAAGCGCTATACTTTGTGTAAATTATGTCATCACCACTGCTCTCAAAACGGTGAAGGAAAACATCGTGAGGAAATCGGCATGTCCTAGAACCAAAAATTCGAAGACATGTGACATCCACCAACCCGCACTGGGCCCGCGTGGTGGATTACGGCCCACTCCCTCTCACAGAGAGGAGACTTGTGTCCCAGCAGTGGAAACATTATAGGCTGATTATGCTTTCCACTTCTGGACAAAAACGCCTTACAAATTATGAGCTCTATGTTTTTATTACCAAGCCTCTAATCAACTGTTATTTCGTAAGACGACTTTCTATATCACGCTATTAATAACTTGATGTCCACAGGTACCCAAAACCCACTAAAACAAAGTAAATAGCTATCTTATCTAAACATCAGAACATTTTGGATCTAGGTCTGATAGTATACCTGGCCCACATCGGTAGCTTCGTACCAGCAGATTCAGCAACGATCGGCATAGTGCGTCACATACACACGCGCATACAGAGCACCGAGTGCGTCGCCACGCACATGTCTGCCTTCCTCATAGACTTGAGACAGGTATGTATAAGAGTCTTTCTCCACAAAACGAATAGGGTTACAAAGTATTACTAAGGTGTAAGCTACATAGTCATGACGACATCCAAAAGCAATTCGTCAATTGATTCTCAAAAACAATAAGAATAGAAATACGGTCCGACCTACACTAATGACTTTTCTAGTCTGTGGCATTACATTTATTCTGTAAAAAATAAATAATAGTTAAAAAAACTAAAAAAACACGCTTTAAAAACCAAACTAAAAAAGGAGAAAATAATTTAATTCAATTAAAAAGCGTGGGGTGCTTTTTGAGGTATTTTTATAATCACTTAATGTCACGCACCCCACGCTTTTTAATTGAATTAAATTATTTTCTCCTTTTTTAGTTTGGTTTTTAAAGCGTGTTTTTTTAGTTTTTTTAACTATTACTTATTTTATTATATTATTATATATTATTTATTTTCTATTTTTTAGTTCTGCTAACTACAAAAACGTGTTTTTTTTCCTTTTTTTTTTCATTTTTCTCAATTTTTTTTTTAAATTATTGAATAGTCATCGGTCCTCGATAAGTTTACAAAGTTTCAATGAAATCTGACCGTTTAAAGTGGGTCAAAATAGCGTCCAAAGGAGTCGGTTACAAACAAACAAACATACAAGTGAAGCTAATATAAAGCGTGTAAAAAGGAAACCTACTTTAAAATCCATTTCAAAACTGCATTGAGCCGTCGAAAAGTCGTAGAGTCGTCTCACCCTAGCACCATTTTTAACAAATTGTTATTTTAACAGCAGAATCAATTCTCATAGCAGACTCCAGTAGTTCCTGCCTGTCCCAATACTAAAAAGACTGGAGTTTATGTATGTAATCAATTCTTATTGACATCTAACACTCCTCCTATCTTTCAGATGGCCCTAGCCCTCCAAGAGTCCACCTCTAACTCTCTCCTCATAGTGGACGAGTTTGGCAAGGGGACCTCCGCGACTGACGGACTGGCATTACTGGCAGCTTGTCTGAACACGTTACTATTCAGGGGAGACAACTGTCCGCATGTGTTGTTAGCCACGCACTACCTGAATATCAAGGAGTATATCGTTGACACGCCTATTGTTAGGTTCCTGGTGAGATATGTTGGAAATATTTTTTACCGGTAGACGCGTTTTTTAGTGCAATGGCTGATCTTGGTTTCCTATCAGTGGCTGATATAGGTTATCGGTTTTTTGTCTTATATTAGCTCTCATTTTTAACCGACTTCAAAAAGGAGGAGGTTATCAATTCGTCGGAACCTTTTTTTTTTTTTGTTTTTTTTTTTTTTTATGTATGTTCCCCGATTACTCGAAGATGGCTGGACCGATTTGGATTTTGTTTTTTTTGTTTGAAAGGGTATACTACCCAGGTGGTCCCATGATCATCAAGTCAGGATCTGATGATGGGAACCTGGAGAAATAGAGAGAACTCTTCAAATTTTATAGGCACACAAAGCGATTTAGCTATTTTTAGGAAGAGTGCTTTCTCGGAGTGGTCTCATTACAATTTGGTGAAGATCTGATGAAGAACTTTGGAGATAGGCAACTGAACTCCTCAATAAATGATAGCAAATGGACTGGGATTGCTGAAATCTCATGTCTGTCTATTGCTTACACCAGTTCATAACATAACATCACGCCGGTATGCTGTGAAGGGGTAAGCACATGTGAACCACTAAAAAGTGAAAAATAAAAACTTTTTCCAAAAAAAAAACAACCGACTTCCAAAAAAACACTACAAAGTGAAAAATAACTTCAATTTCGGAAGGCGGTGACAAAAAATTCAAATACAGCTCCAAAGACACCGACTTCCGAAATTGAAGTTATTTTTCACTTTGTAGTGTTTTTTTGGAAGTCGGTTGTTTTTTTTTTTGGAAAAAGTTTTTATAACTAAAAAAAATATTTGAAATAAATAAAAATTATTAACTATAGTTGCCATCTATTTAATATTCATATCGATGATAGTTGCACATACTTCTGGAACACCAATCTTCAAAAAACAATCATATTCAATCAAAATGTTTCTTTAATTTGCTGTATAGGTATTTTTTGTAGCCCTAATTAACATTAATAAATTCATATCTCAAGCATTTTTATCTATTAGATTAAAAAATAGGAAAGGATCGTAGTACCTTTTTCCGCCATAGCCAATTATGTTCTTCTTGTAATACTGCCACCAAATTCTCCATTCCTTTCCCTGCTAGCGCTTCGACTTCATCCTCCAAGACGGCGAGCCAGTGTTCCTGTTCCGTGTGTGTGAGGGCGGCGCCGAGACCAGCTTCGCGCTACAAGTGGCCGGCGCCACCGGACTCCTGCCCAGGACTGTCGCCAGAGCTAAGCAAGTCATGGACTCGGTTATGGTAACCTTACAAATAAATATAAATTATTCAACTAGTAGCGCCCCTGCATAACACGATTTTTCAAACTAGATAAAACACCAACAAAATATTCATATTAAACTTACGTATGATAAAGATTTATTTTTATTATTAAAATAATGTAAGTTTTATACTCATACCAACCTTCCGGAATAAATTCTTTAAATAGCAACTTTAAATAATAATTATAAAAAGTTGCTTTTCGAGTCGTGTTCCGAAATCCGTTGTAAAACATCGCTTTGATGCAGTTTACAACATCATTTAGCGAAATCAGTTAATCAATCTTCTAGTATACAGGCTGGCATGGATATCGACGCGCAAACTGTAACCATGAATTCAGCAAATGATTCTAAAGTAAAACCCCTAGCTTCATCTGTAATAAAAATCAACTGTTACATAGAAAAGTGCAATGCATATGCGGTCAAAATGTCTATCGATTTTTTTTATCAATTGATATTATCACGCTATATAAACCGATATCAGCAGACCCTGGACTAAAAATTATTTTACTTTTCTCGGAACTAATATTTTTGAAAAAGAATATTTTATTTTATTTTCCAGAATAACACGCTGCCATTAGAAAACAAGCGCATCACAACCAAACTGAAGGCTTGCGTAGAAAAAATTAAAAACAAACTACTCACAGACGATATTTAATAATAATAAAAAATTGTTACAATACAATAATATATTATGTATAATGATATTCAGCTCAGCGTAGCTAACAACAATATTAGTATAAAATTTTAAACACATCAAAAAAGTAAATTAACTACTACTTATGCTATTCATTGACTCTTAAATAAATAATATAGTTTATAAAATTAAGCTGGAATGTTTCAATGCATAGTCACTAAGCGCTTCGATACAGCCATGTTTATATTTCGATACATTCTTAGGATAGCAACCCCTTAAGTAGATATTTTAGATCCGTTCTCAGTGACGCTAGTCACGCATAGTACTTGATCACAAATGCTTTTATCTAATACATTTATATTATCATAAATAAGCGACAGACACATACATAAATACTAGTATTTTTCGGAATTTTTCGTAACTCATCACATCGCATTTCGTTTTGCATTTGTATAAAATCTTAAATACATAATAAATACATCATTATTATATTTACTGTCATATAAACATAATAAGAATTTCAATTTGAGCATTGTTACAGCTCGATTCAAATTGTATGGCGGCTCGGTACACGAGGCGAGTACTGCGCAGCGAGTGGCGCACTTCAAAGCCGCCATAAAGTTTGACGCGAAGTATACGACTTTTAAATACTTAAAACACAAAATCACTTTCCGAGACCAATTCAAATTAAGTAATTGGTATAAATATTTTGAATACTCTAATTATCGAAAAAACTTAACATCTCTTTTATACATTATCATCACTAACACATACGCTCTTTATAACAAAAAAATATAAATGCTCACATAACAAACTCATCCTCAAATGATATGGAGTGGACTTAGCATGGCTTCCCTTGCCCAGCGGTGGGCAAAATTACATGGACTTCATCTGCTGCATCAGTTCTTCGAGAGATAGCTCGGAGGCTGCGACTGCGCCGCCCGTGCTTGATTCTGGAGTACTATTGTCTACTGGGACGCTGTAGGCCACCTGAAGAATGAAAAAGCGTTAAATGATCTAATGTTCAATATAAAAAATTGTTTTATTTGTTGCAATATTTGGGTATATTTTCAATCCTCTAATGATAAATGATTTTATTTCTGTAATTAGATTTGTACTAAATTTTTTACACATCAATCATATTCTTCTTCAGACAGCCCAGACTTTGGCTATGATTTTGGCACTTTCAGCAGCGTCCATCAGCTCCTGTAGCGTGCAGGCAGCAAGACACCCTGGACAAGATATATTATGTCCCATTGTTGGTGGGACAGCACCACATTTACACTAATATTTTTAAAATGAGATGAGATTGGTGTTTCCTATCTGACTACTCTGAGAAAAAAGGCCCGAACAAACTCAGAGGTCACAGTCTCTTTTAAACTCCAGATATAATATTGATCAGATCATGTGAAGACCATGTAGATTGGTGTCTGAAGAACCACATAGATTCAGTAGACGTGTCCAGTCAGTCAAAATAATGTTAATATCAATATTACATTATTGTCATATAACGTGTAGTTTAATTGATGTTGAGTAGCTAAGACAAAAAAAAGGAACGGAGCATTATAAACAACTTTCACAACAGTAAATACCTGAACTCCATCTACTAGTTTGAGGTGTGAGACGTCATCATCATCTGGCGTATTTTCGTCAACTAGACTGATTCCTGTAAAACAAGAACATGCAATAAATATTTATAACTAGCTGACCCGATAGACCCAATTTCAGTCATTCATACAAAAATCCCATTAAAAAGAACATTCAGTTATTCCCGAATTAGAAAAATTTCCGGCCTAGTTTTCGATCTTCTTTCCCTCCTAAAAACCGAAATCAGACTTATTACGAACATTTTAAAACAAAGAAATAGCCAAATCGATTTATCGAGTGATGCGCTTACCAGTTAACAGCATTTCGTTTTTATTAAATAGCAGAAATATGGCTGCTCTACCAGAGATGTAACTTATCTAAGATACAAGTATCTGAAATACAGATACAAGATACAAAATACGTATCTTGTATCTGTATTTCAGATACTTTTTTGAAATTCATTTTGTATCTTGTATTTAAATACCTATTGTTTGGTATCTTAGTATTTCGTAGATACTATGTTTGCTAAAATACTTTTAGTAATTGATGAACAATAGCGAATGAGTGATAAACTCTTTGAAGAACTAGTTTTACTTAAGTCTCAATTAAAACCTTAAAATATAATATTATGTTGTGTAACGTTTGCGCAATCAACGCGATTTACATGTAAAAAAATAAACATTCATTAATAAAAATGTTTTTTTTTACAACAGTATCTTATCTATAAAAAGTATTCGAAAGATACGTACTTTATATCTAGTATTTCAGATACCATTACAGAAAGTTATTTGCATCTAGTATCTGAAATACTTAATTTAAAAGTATTTTGCATTTTGTATTCCAGATACTTTATTTAAGGTATCTTGTACATCTCTGTGCTCTACTTATGCTTTACGTAAATATATCAGACCCCGGTCTGTGATGTGTATGCAGAAATCACCAATATTCTGCATCAACAGTAATACAACATACCCCATTCGTTGTCAGCATGCACGGGTGCTAGGTCCTCGGTCACCTCAGTAGCGAGTTCTACCACGGGCTTGGCTCGGAACTCCGCCTGGCGCGAGCGGCAGTAACTGTCGTCGCATTGAGGGTTCGGCTGTGAGAAGGAAATGTTAAACAATTAAACACAAGGAGTGTAACTTATGATTATTTCTGGTGATGTCAAGCGATTCAAATGAAGACACGATTTTAATTCTGGTGGGTCACCCAGCCTGGTATTGAAATAATAATTCAGAGTATTGAATAGTGTTCAAATACTTGTTATAAAATTTATTAAAGTAATGTTTACCTTTAATGCCATCATGGGAAAGAAATCTGTTAATGCACTATATCCTAAGTAATGGCTGACTTGTCCAAACTCTAGCAAATATTTCAATGTGTTTTGCACTGTAAGAAAAAAATATATGTTAAAAACCATTTCTCGTACCCCAACAATAAGGTGCAATTTAACATAAAGCAACATACCTAAGAATCCTGCGACAATGCCCATGGTGGTGGGGAGACTGGCCGCACAAACTCCTTCTCTCTTCAATGTCTTCTCGTCAATTTTGGATGCAACAACTAATGGTGGAGCACACTGAAAGGAAAACAAAAAAAAAACATCAGTAAAAATTTACTCCACCAAATTCAATGTCATAAAATAGGGGGAAGGTATTTTTATAACCTTTTACATAAGTCCAATAGAAAAGTAAATGATCAACTGTTCCATTTCATCGTTTGGGTTAAGTAAAAGAAGATGAAAAAGTGGGGAGCTGGTAGGGGGTAGGGCTTTGCCCAGGAGTGGGCAATACAGTACACAAGATTAAACTCAGATAGTGTACTTATACCGTTAGGTAAAACAAGTAACTTGATACTATTCTGAAGTCACTGAAGTCATCAATCGACCTGACGAAGAAGAAGAAAGTCATTCATTATGCAGCTGATCACGATTAAACCACAATTAACTCACAGCAAAGCAAGCTGTCTCTCCCGGCACAATGAACTGTATATGTCCAGACACAGCATTTTCACTAACTCCGGATTCGAACCACTTTTGGTTGAGCTCGTTGCAGGCCGTGTTGATTGCCATGCGCGCCTCGAAGTTGTCCACACAGCTGAGAATTAGGTCTACAGGGCCACCTGTAAGACTGCCAGTTCTGAAAACACAAGGTTTCATAGTTTGTGATTATAAGTTTCATAAGATCACTATACTATGTCTCTTTCTATTTTGTTATGTATTTTTCTAGTATACTTACAATCAAGCCAACAGAACTGGATATTATCCTAAGTTATAAGAAGAAATTATATTTTAATTTGTTGTAAAATATTTTATTTCGTTATAAATAAATTTCAGGACTGACCATTGAACTTGGCACCCATTTAGATCTCACTTCTTTTGTCGTTGAAGTCAACAACCAAAGCATAATCATAATATTGAACTTGGCTCACATTTCACATTTATGTTTTTGATGGGATTAGGTATATCTATTAACTTTTATATCAATAAGAATGCCTTGCAATTTGCCAGACAGACAAAAATTTGGTAGGCACGCCCTATGGCTTACCTAATAGTATCACAAAAGTGTTGAAAGTTATCAACAGTGGTAATATTGTAGTTGTAAGCATCAATGGAGACATCTGGGTTGATGTTCTGGAGCGTGGCTGCTGCTGCATCCACCTTGCTAAGCCCAGCTTGGTGTGGCTGGAAGAACAGCCGGTTCATGTTGGCAAGCTCCACCTTGTCATAGTCGAACAGGATCAACTGGAAAAAGATAACATATTTATATTTTTTCACATACATACATAAATTTATATTGTTTCACATACATACATAAATTCACGCTTTTTTCCCATGGGGGTAGGCAGAAACTACACAATGTCAATTGCTACCATCCTTACTGCTGCAATGATTGTTTCATCCAGTTTATAATGTACTAGCAGCGCTCCGTGGTTTCACCTGCATAGTTTCCGGTCCCGTGGGAATACGTGGATAAAATATAGCCTATGTCACCCGGGGATAGTGTAGCTTCCCAACAGTGAAATAATTTTTCAAATTGATTCAGTAGTTTCGGAGCTTAATCAATGCAAACAAACAATCAAATCTTTCCTCTTTATAATATTAGTATAGATGGGTAGTAAATAAACAAATCATACTAACACACTATGAAAAGAAGGCCAAATAACACAATGAAAATGAATAACTTAAAATTATATAAAAAAACCCACAACTCTTCATAATTAATTATAATAATCTTATGACTTCATAATCAGTGTTTTGCTTTCTCAATATAGTAACAAGTTCCTCTTCAACCTATTTTAACACAAGACTATTTCGAACAGTTGCAATTATGACCAATCAAATAAAACATGCAGAGTTTTACCTTTCCGATCCCACATCTTGTGAGCATCTCAGCAGTGACACTGCCCACTCCACCAACACCCACCACAGCTACAGACAGCTCCCGGATCTTCTCATAGTTGTCCACGATGCCCATCCTCTTCAGAGCCATCAGACGACTGCAAGTAATTCAACTTGCATATTGCATTTACTGTTACTACAATACTACATTCAATTCTAGCCCTTGTGTAATTAGAATTGGTACTGCACAGTGCTATTTCAAATCAATAATACGAAAGTAGAAGATACAAAAATCTTTAGTATTGATAGAATCATTCATGATGTCGATTTTTATACCAACTTAGTAACGACAACATATTGCCTTAATTTTATCTTTGTTTTACGCAATTTATAACGATATTGTTAAAAGATTGATTTAAAAGATAAAGAATTATATTAAAAAACAACGTAAGAGCTATGGAGTTTGTAGATTTCATATAGGAAGATCGTAAAATACCTGTAAGGATTAGAATCGACAACTTCGGACGACATGACATCGATTTTTTGGCGTACTGGGCCCACATTTCCTTTAGCGGCGGCTAACTGGGCCTCCAGCTCCTTCACCTTCTTCCGCAATTCTTCAACGGTGGACATTTTCACTTAATTTTTCATAAAATCCGTATAAAATCGAGTAACTGCAGCACTGGCTACTACACTCTCACTTTTAATGTCAAAGTCAAAGTGACGTTTCTTGCTTCTTGCCACGACGTGAGACGCATTCCGTTCTACTTAGCAGCAGTTTATCGGGCTGGCGGCTGTGACGAAATATGTTGACGCAGTTATTTTTTTGCCATACACATACATGCATAACATCCTCGAACGGTTAGGCACAGGTGTATCTAACTACAGCACAACCACTTTTCTCTGTTGTAATAAGTATAACTAATTTAGCTAAAGAACAAACAAGATATTTGACGGAATCGATAGCTAAGCCTGGAGCGGAGTTATCGAGACTTTTTCTGATAGAGTACCTAAATAGGTACAGTCCGCAAAAGAAGACGCTGAAAAGCTCCTACGTTAGCATCCTTTCAGCCCCGACGACTTAGACTTGCGCATATTTAAGTCTTTTATCAATCATAAAAAAGTAACAGAAGGTAGTTTGGTAAATAAGTACTTACATACCAGGCTACTAGGTACATACCTACTACCAACCCAATTAGTTACCTACCTAGTTCTACGGGTCTGGCAACAAATAAATAGCATAGCACAAATAGCAGTGTACGACTAAACGGATAAATGGAATTATGGTTTAAGTTGGTATGAACACCTTCTAGTACCTACTTATCAGTTAGGAAAATAAGTCACCATTTGGAAATAACAAAGTTTAAAAAAAAAAAAAAACATTTATTTTTTCATAAGCACAGACTTATTCTATACACTTACAATCTCTTTTGAATAGTAATTACATAATTTTTAACACAGTAATTATTTATTTCAAAGTTATTTACTAATTTTAACCTTTTGAATAGTCACCTTTTTAGTTTAAACAGCTATGGGTTCCATTGCATACAGTAAAAATTGATATAGTTATATCTTATGGATAGCTCAAAAGATTTTGGAGTTATTTTAGTTATTATTGAATGCTTATCATTTGTCCCAAACATCAACACCACCGCTAACAATACAAAAAGCTATCTAATCAAAAGTTGGTGCAGTACATATTGAAATGATGCTCAAAACTACGTACGAGTATGGTATGAAAAAAACTCGGTAAGTACCTACATAATTAGACAAAAACAGCTTAGTGATTTTTAACTAAGCTTTTTTTGTCTAATTAAGGGTCCGAGGTTTTTTAAACAGAAAGTTATTTCTAATTCTAATGACCTTCATTAGGTTCAACGAACATTGAAGTTTTTAACTTGCCATCATTACAAACATTCCAACCGGTATTCAAACCTGCATCGAGTTTTGTTTCGTAAATCATTTTTATCTCATTAGGTTCACTAACTATTTTTGTTTTACCTCAAACTAAAACAAAGAGCAACCGGTGTGAATGAAATTATTGTCTTTTGTCAAGTCTAGAATTTTACTCACGTCCGTTCCAGGGGGAAAACCTTTTTTTATTCGTAACATTGCTTTTAAGAATGCCTAACTACCTACCTACGTAGCTACTTATAAACAGGTATGGTGGGCACATACTTACAGGATAGATAAGTTACTCAAGTTCTGAAAACTATACTATAGTAGCTAAGTTAGCTGCAAATGTCACACAGTAGGTAGGTACTCGCCGGAGGTTAGATGCGTACTCTTACCTACTGCGCACTCTTGCACTACCTTACCTTATATACCATTCTAATAATTTCCTGCTTACTAGCATCGTCAACTAGTAAAATTCTAATGGACTTCTGGCTAGAAACTCCACGGTTACTCTTTTAAAAATAATTGGCTTTTACAATGTTTCCAAATGACAGTGATTATAGGTATGCGAGGGCAGTGCAGGCCTGTCAATAACTACCAGGTACCTACTTAGAGGAATGAACAAAAAATAAAAAATCGTCTACAAATCTACAGTCTGTAAGACCTACAACGTTCTCTCATTCACAATTTGTAAAAGAATCTACATAAATAAAATGAACCTATCCCACCTCGAATTAGTTTCGTCCTCCAGCTTGGTACCTACTACTTAGCAGTTGGTAGAAACTTCAAGCTAGTACCGATTCCGACCTAATTCGAGCTAATAGCATAAAGCTGATAGCACATGGGGACTCTGTGAGACTAACTAACAATAGCTGAAATAAGAAAGAACAAGAAAAAAACTACGATTGCTTTATTCAAACACGTCCGTAAGACCTAGGTAGTATAACTCATCGCACAATGATGGGTCTCACTAGATGAAAGCCCTATATCTGCTTATATCTAAACATTTAATAAAACTGTAACAAAGTCGAAATTCATCAAACATTAGAAAAAAAAATGCACGAGGTTTGGGAACGATGCTGATGCCGTAAAATATAGATTAACACACAGGCTGCTGAAAGTTAGTTCCCGTGGGATATTTTCCGACATCCATGAGACCGAATCTGCGGGCAAAAGCTAGTACCTACTTACCTCATACCTACTGCAGATGGGTAATATCGACTCCATCTAGCTTATTTTTTTATGAGATTTGAACAACTCACCTTGATATCCTGTTTACAGAACAAACAACTTTATTTCATTTCATTTTCTTTTCAGTAATTATACCTACCTACAAGATTAAGTAGATCTGTCCTCAAAACTGTTACTCAAAACTAGTTTTTTAATACAGGAGATGTTAAAGTGGTGTGTGAGACTAAATAGAACTACTTAGTTGGCGAAATGTGAGAGGAATAATAAACACCGTTGTCTGCCTCTACTCCTTCAGGGAAAACTACACAACAACAACACGCCTGTAAATTTATGTAAAAAACAATAAGTAACTACTTATTAATTAATTAATGCCGCTTGGATATGTAACCTAATCAAAACCAAAATAAGTTACATAACTATTAATAGGTTTTTAAAGTTTAATTTTGTGTGGGGTGGGGGGATCTCAATATAGGCAGGTACCTATCTATGTATGAACAGACATAAGTTATGGAAATTATTAAAGACTAATTCTAAATGTCAGTCACATTGCATCGAGTCATTGAGCATCGAGCTCATCAAGAAGCTTTACGTACTTAGGTACCTAAGTCTTATTTTAGAATATTTTGCACTCTTAATTAAAACTTTCACACTACTATAATAAATCATATACCTCAATCCAATATGAATCATGTTTATTCACTTTTCTACAGTGATCAGGTAAATAACAATCACTTACCATTTAATTAGTATTTTATATACATCACAAAAGTAGCACAGATTCGTCAGATATCCTTACGGCTTCATGCCTCCAAATCGACTGACTCGTTTAGCAAATCGGTCACCCCACTAAATGTTTCCCCACTTTAAACGGAAGTCAATTCTCGGCCGGCTATTCGACCAATCAGAGCAGAGTAGACATTACATACAATCATTTGACTAACTAAAATACATTAGGGCTTATGATTAAATGTGAATACTTTAACCTGTTAAATGTAAACAATATGATTTAATAATTATACAAAATAAATATACATTATTACCGATATTCTAAACATTAATGCTTAAAACGGATGTATAAAGTTCCTGGACCACTAGCGCCATCTGTCGCTTGTGAAAATAAGTCTATACTTAAATATTATTTTAAGAAAATCATTACATTCGGCCATCCGACATCGTGCAATGTCTCCTGACGCACGATTTTACAAATCTAATAATAGTTAAATTAAAATGAGCCTCACATACGACACATCATTACATTCGGCTAATCATTGATATCTGATTCGATTCCAGAGCATGGTTTTCGTCATTTATCACAAGACAATGAGCTACTAATAATTTGATGTTCAGGCAAGCTCATGGCGCTTTCTAAGTGTACAAAAAGTTTTACAGACAAAACGTGATAAGTCTTCCGGTTCAGTATAATTTAAGGCTTGGGCTCCATTTCTAATTGATTTATCATAAATACCGTGGGTATACAATCTTTGGCTCTTTTACCACTAATATGACCAAAACAAATCAAAATATTGGATTTCTCTTTTTAAAATTATTTGGCTGTTACAATGCTTTCAAATTACAGCGATGATAGGCACTGGAGAACAGTGCAGGCCTGTCAATAGCACCAGGTACTTATTAAGAGAAATGAAAATTAAGAATAGAAAATGTTCTACAACATGTACAGTCTGCAAGGCCTACAACGCTCCTGCATTCACAATATTTAAAAGAATCTAAACAATTAAAGTATAAAAACCTAATTAAACCAATTAACATGATTTCCATGAAAATCACTAATAAAGCGTATAAATGAGAATTGTAGGTGCAAAATCTTAATTAATGACGGAATATGTCTCACATTGTAAAGAAATAAAAAGTTTAAAAATCAACACTGCAATTTGGGAGCACTTACTCGTATTAAACATTCACATATAAATGCTGTCAATGAGTTACCAGGGAAGCGACATGTGTACAAGGAACCAATGCCAAACTTCCCCGTCTCCAATGCCGCATTTTATATTATAACTAGTTGACCCGACAGACGTTGTCCTGTCTTAACTATGAATATGTTTTGTTAAATTTTCTAATGTTGCGCGCATCTTTTTTATTTATGAATATTGAATTCGCAACTTTCTTTATTTTTTTCTTTCATAAAAACCTTCTCCTGACAATAACAAACAACAATAAAAGAATTAGCAAAATTGGTCTAGCCGTTCGAAATAGGGATTCATTTTTATATATATAGATATGCCCCTTTGACAAGGCACGTATGATGTGAGTTTCGAACCTTCCATCGCGACTAGCGCACTTCTGGTGTTTTTGCACCATCAAGTTCCATGGATCCTCACGATAATAATAAAACATTGATTAGAATATTTATAAAACTTAGTAACCTGTCACATGAGTAATCTTAGTAATAATAATCCAATTCAGAGCATACTATATGCTTTAAGCTCACTTCATAATGTCTTCATGAATTTTTGTACATTTACAAAATTTACAATTCAAAATAACTCATTAATAAATAGGTAATACTTGATCGATAAATTCATACTTTACTTACGTTCTTGAGGATAGCTTTGTTCGAGTCGGGCACACTTGGCCCTGGGCACACCTGGCCCTGGGCACACATAGCCCTTGGCACACATGGCCCTGAGCACACATGGCCCTGGGCACACCTGGCCCAAATCATTATCATTATCATCATCATCATTATCATCATCATCATCATTATCATTATCATCATCATTATCATCATCATTATCATTAGCTCACTTGGCCAAATAAAAACTTCTTAAAGCACACTTGTGCTTTATCCTTAGCACACATGGCTTTAACTTCAGGCGTGAGCGATCACGCAGTCCTCTGCGGATACTCCTGCGGGATACTCCTGTATCCCTGCTCCGATGGGTTTCATTTTCTCCATCCATAAACTGAAACTCGCCACCAGAAAAAAAAAGCATTAGCTAATTATCTCGAAAACGGTGCATCCTAGAGCAAAATTACTGATAAATTTCACCCCCTTTTAAAAACCGCACACTCATCGTGTGGCATACCAGAGAAACCAATATACACCATTACCCCTAAGACGACCCACTGATCTTAAATTTCATTGGATTCCATAGTCCTGGTACCCATCCATGATCCATCATTGTATCGTCTATATACAACTAAAAAGTCAAGCAAAACGAGTTCAATTACCCAGTGTTTGCAACCTCGTTGTACAAACCGGTACGATTTCAGTTAGGTTGAAAATTTCAACAGCCGTTAAGATTTAAAATCGTATGATGCATATTACTTTTCCCTATGTGGTACAATAGAAAATTAAACTAGTCAATGAAACTTCGAGTTCAGATCTAAAAACATATCCTGCATATTACTATTTCCAACGTGGTAGAAAAGAAAATTCAACCAGTCGATGATACTTTTAATTAAGATTTAAAATCATATGATGCACAATACTATTCCAAATGTGGTAAAATGGAAAATTAAACCAGTCAATGATACTTCGAATAAATGACAACGGTCCTGCCGTGCAATTTAAAATTATGATGAAAGACTAGAAGTTAGGGAATCAAATTATGCTTTTCTTTTATAAGTACCTAGGTAGTACAACTTGATTATATAATTTCCTTGAAATTAAAAAGTAAACAAAACCACTTGTACGAATAACGGATTTTTACATTCACGGAGTAAATAATAATTTTAGGTTGGTCAAACATACTGTGTAGGCGTACTTACGGATCTTGATCCCGCTTCTGAGATATAATAAATCATATACCTCAATCCAATATGAATCATGTTTATTCACTTTTCTACAGTGATCAGGTAAATAACAATCACTTACCATTTAATTAGTATTTTATATACATCACAAAAGTAGCACAGATTCGTCAGATATCCTTACGGCTTCATGCCTCCAAATCGACTGACTCGTTTAGCAAATCGGTCACCCCACTAAATGTTTCCCCACTTTAAACGGAAGTCAATTCTCGGCCGGCTATTCGACCAATCAGAGCAGAGTAGACATTACATACAATCATTTGACTAACTAAAATACATTAGGGCTTATGATTAAATGTGAATACTTTAACCTGTTAAATGTAAACAATATGATTTAATAATTATACAAAATAAATATACATTATTACCGATATTCTAAACATTAATGCTTAAAACGGATGTATAAAGTTCCTGGACCACTAGCGCCATCTGTCGCTTGTGAAAATAAGTCTATACTTAAATATTATTTTAAGAAAATCATTGCACTATTATTCATTTTTCGTTGGCTTACCTTTACAGGTACCTACACAAATACCTACCTAACTACTAGTCTGAAAGCTATGAAATTGTTTATTAAAAAAAAATATGCAGCAGTAAAAATAACTGTAGATACAAAGTACTGTACTGTACATACAAAATTAATTTGGCATTTAATTATTACCTACCTAACTTACTTATAGTTAACTCGTATTCGCACTTAAATGCGACGACTTTTAAAACCATCAAAAACTTATCTAAGCAATCCAGTAAATATTTTATTTAATGGATAAATAAGTATTCTCATCTAATTATCTACAACAACAAAAATATTTGGGATGTTACTCATATTTCATAATAATAAACCTTACAAAACACGTTATAAAAGGGCCCTATAACCCGACCGAATTGAAAAGCCGTACCTACAATGCCGCAGATCAAATTGGTAGAGTAAATTAACATCAGCTGGGTTTTGTAGAGGCTCTTCATTACTTAGTGTTAAGCAATAGTGTTGACTGCGCGGATGCGGGCCAGTACGCGCGGTCGTTTGAATAAAAAAAAGAATTGATTCCATTTTTGATCTATTCTTTTGTTAATTTTAATAAGTGCATGCTGTTTTTTTTTTTAATTTAACTATTTATTAAAAATAATGCAGTGAAGTTGTACATTTTTTTGTTTACAAGAGGAAAAGTGAATTCAAGTAAGTTACTTAGTAATTTAAGCTTTAAGAAAGCCCTTTGCGAGTTTTGAATTAAATTAAGTAGGAACTTTAATTTATTAGGCAAAATTATTCAAAAACCCCCACAAAAAAAGTGTCTCACAATAATAAAGAACTGCATTAGGCACTTACTAGTGTTGTTAGGCTTTGTTGATGTGTGTCGCTATTATTTCAAAAAAAGGTAAGCTGCATTGTTATCTATACATATATACATATAAAAAGAACAGTCCTTACAGACTGACTGACTCATCAACGCCCAGGCCAAATCCTTGGACTAGGTCCAAGGACCTAGGTCTTGGTAGGTAGGTTGGTAGGTAGCTTTCTAGGAAAGCTGAAATTTTGCACAAAGGTTCCCTTTATATTATAGACAAGGAATAAGGAAGGATTTTTTGAAATTGAACCCCTACGGGAGTTAAATAGGGGATGAAAGTTCCGCGCGGTCGAAACCGCTGGCAAAAGCTGGTTTTCAATATTGACGGTCAGTACCTTGTAAGAGTAACCTACCCTACCAAGATACTTATTTTCAGTCAGATGGATCTATGTTTTCTATCAGTTCTAGAAAGCTCTTGCAGCCTCACCTGCAGCTTCCTCCCTTGACTTAGTCGATAGGCTTGTTAAGCGGCAACAACATCCTTTTTTTTTGTTAGCCTATAACGTGTCCCATTGCTGGGCAAGGGGCTCCCCTTTTCCAAACCTGTCTGTCTTGAGCGATCTCTGGCCATGTTGGCTCTACAATCATCATCCATCGTCACACCACCTTCCCCGCGGTCTACCTCGTCAGCAATGCCAATGTCCTCCCTTAATTAAGCGTCCAGTGAGTAATGATCTTTGTCTATCTCTCCGGGTGCACTCGTGTGACGGGGCCAGCACACTCAACCATTGATGGGCAAATTTTTGGTCTTATACTTAATATCGATTGTACTGAGGGCTAGCATACCCACTTGATAAGTCTTCAGCTAACTAGTTAGACAGACCAATTAAAGCATTGATGCCAGTCAAGTGCTGTTCGTTGTCACCAACTTATAGTGTTGTAGCCGAGATGTAGCCCGATATTGAACCAAGGGCCTAATTAATTGATTCAGATGTAGGATACAATCTCAATATTTTTGTAGGTATTTGTGATTGAAACCAATCGACGGAGACATTATTCGTTCCACGTGGTTAAACCAAGCTAATTATTTCCATTGTTGGGACACAACCGGCATCATTTCTATGGCTTTCTCGTAGTAGGTACTGTACCTAACGTCAACTAATAATAGATACAAGAATTGTAAGGTAAACCAACCTAAGTAGGTAACTATTTTAGTGTAGACACAGAGCCACCATGGAAGAAGTTACAAAACCTTGAAGCCAAAAACGCCTTCGTAGTCCACCTACTGATTTAAATTTATATTGCGACAGTTACGACGGTGAATGATATTATTTTGAACTGGTTACACGACCGCATGCATTAGTAGCTGACCTGTTCGTTCTAATCGGGCCCTCTGCTTATCAAGCCTTGGAGTATGTAAATAATAAAAACCAACCAACAACAGTTCTGACCAACGGCAACGAGGCGATATTGACATTACCTACCTACTCTAAACACCTTAGTACAGATTACTTTAGCAATGAAAGATTGGAGTTTAAGCATGTTGAGGTAATGAATTTACAAAGCAATGCCAAACTGACAGCATCCTGCTTTCACCAGTATCGTATCATTATAGCCCCGGATCTAGGGGGAGTTAAGCCTGGGCCTAGGCCCCAGGTGCTAACTTCAGAGGGCGACAAATTCAAGAGTGGCAGATAAGTGCACTACCCATCGCACCGCAACTTGGCGATAAATGAGATGCGCAGCACTTATAATCTTTTTATGCAAGTGGCGCACTAAAGAACTACCACTCCATGATTAGCGTACTGCATAGGTCGTCAAACGGTGTGAGTGGGTTAGGTTTCGGGGGACGAAGAAGTATTGTGTCACGAGCTCACCGATTTTAAAGCACATGCTCCAACTTTATAAGGCGATATAAAAAAAAGAATAGCTTTGTATGTCTTGCAAGAGATCAATGCCGCAGCGAACCAAAGGTGGATGAGCGGCGGGGGCGCTGCCGCCGGGCGACCCGCCCTTTCTAACGCCTGTAAGAGCAAAGAGACATACATATTTTGCAATTTGCAGGGCAGTGTCGGGTTGTATGTTGAACAAAATATAATTCGCGACCGTAACAAGAATGTATTTACATATGAGTGAAATAAATCCCGCCTTTAAGCCCTTAACACCGATTTTATTAATGTAAATAGTTGTAGATAAGGAATAATAGGTGGGCTAATATATAACCTTGTGGTACTCCACAGGTAATGGGTTGGGGTTCAGTTCGATGTTCACCAATACCGACTACTTGGTATCTATGTGTATGATAAGAATTTCATATTTTTAATGCAAAGCCAGTAATACCGATAGTTTCCAGTTTTTTTATGAAATTTATAACTTACGGTGTCAATGTCAAATGCCTTCGCAGGTAGGATGTTTCATTTCTCTCGGAAACCATATTGGTATTGGAAATAAAACTTAAAGAATTTAAGTAGGCGAGCTTGTATAACCTCTTATGAATGAAGATATATTTCAGATAATAATCGGTAAGACCATTAGACGGTTATTACTTACTGTATCTGCATTGTTTCTGACTTTATGTACCTTTTTAAATAAAAATTACGTGTGGATACCTACAGTAGATATTGTTGTATGTTTATTTTCAGTCGGTAGCTATAACTAACTACAGAATTGGATTTTATCGAATCAGACTATTGGATCTGTAGGTAGGTACGATCTAGATTCTGATCTAGATTGATAGATGATCTAGATTCTAGATCGTACCTACATACTAAGAGTTTTAAAAATATAGTCTCAATTTTTAGATTCTACAAACTCGAGACTCTATATTTTTAAAACTCTTTACAAAAGTACTTTCGAACATCATTGCAGGCACCTCTAACAATATTAGAAATGTACAATATTAAAACACATGGAAAATGTGGTGTAATAAACCGGTTTTGGGTGGGTAATTGTGGCGATCAAATTAACTTTATTGTTAGTCAATGACTCAACAACTAATTAATATCTAAGTAGTGTCAAACAAAATACAAGTTGTAGCTAGTGTGCTGATGATGATGGTGTAATACTATACGCTTACAAATATTGGCGATTTCCAATTACTTAATCTGCTAAATAAAATATATCAAACTTAACTTAATTTTGCTATAAAGAGAGGTAACAAATTTCTGATTTTGTATGTAGGGGGTAGGTAATTTTAATCTTCGGAACTACTGATCCGATTTCGAAAATTCTTTCACTAATGGGAAGCAAGTAGTATTGCCGAGTGTCATAGGATATACGAGTATTATATGTTACAACAACAAACACGCGAACTAAGTAGCGGGCAGAAGCTAGGCTACATTTTATTATTTGTTAATATTAAAAAGAGAAAATATTCGATATTATGTATGTATGTTTGTTACGCTTTCACGCTAAAAAGGCTGAAAGGATTTGGATGAAATTTGGCACAAGGGTAAACCATAACCTGGATTAGGGCAAAGGTTAGTTTTATTCCGATATTCCCACGGGATCGAGAGTTGTGTGGGATAAGCCGCGGGGTGCAGCTAGTGCTATAATGATATAAAAGGCACGTGTCTCAGCATGGAAACTTCCTCCATCTCGATAGGAAAATCCCTACTGTCCTACAGTTCATGAAACTCAATTCAAAGCGTTTCTTTGATAAAGCCGAAAAACATCGCAATCCTCTGATTGTGAAGGCCGCTAGTTATGTCCCCAGTAGGATTAGTAGAATTCGCCGGCCGAGACATATTCTCTCCGATCCCGATGACCCCATTACTCTCCTCCAAGAAAGCAGTTGGGCCACCAGTACAGTATAGAAACACAAACGACCGTCATTCCGACCTCGCACCCGAGGTCCTCGCGCCCCGCGAAGACCCCGATTAAACGATGATACCCCCCGACCCTTGCTCGATGAAGTGCCAGCCCGCGCCGCAGCTGAGCCTGTAGATTTAAACTCCCAGTTTAATAATAGTAATAAAAATATGATCCAGCCTGTCCCGACTTGCTGTCCCCTTATCAGTGACGCCCTGAGCCGAGGCCCGTACCCTACAGGGGGTGCCCTCAGCCTGTCTGGAGTCTTTGAGTTTTCTTAAGGCAACCACAGGATAGTCCGGCAAGCAGTTACGGCCTCTTTAGGTCACCTGCGAGATGATAAAATATGGAAACTTTAAATTTCGTACGCGTAGGTGTATCAAGTTTACGCCATGAGTGAATGTCCCAACCCAGCGATTATACGACTCTCTGCATCGCTTGAGCTTAGTCAAGGCTTACAAATTGCTAACAACCGTTTTATATGGATAAGTACATAGCTTTCAGCATTTAAACAGTATATATTATATCCATAGCCATCCGTTATTTAATTAAAAAGCGTGGGGTGCTTTTTGAGGTATTTTTATAATCTATTAATGTCAAGCACCCCACGCTTTTTAATTGAATTAAATTATTTTCTCCTTTTTTAGTTTGGTTTTTAAAGCGTGTTTTTTAGTTTTTATACTATTATTTATTTTATATTTTTTCGTTCTGCTAACTACAAAAACGTTTTTTTTCCTTTTTTTCATTTTTCTCAATTTTTTTTATATTATTGAATTGTCATCGGTCCTCGATAAGTTTACAAAGTTTCAATGAAATCTGACCGTTTAAAGTGGGTCAAAATCGCGATCTAAGGAGTCTGTTACATACAAACAAACATACAAGTGAAGCTAATATATGTATAAAGCGTGTAAAAAGGTAATGGTAACTGTTTGGTGGTCTCTTCATGGTATTATTCACTATAGCTTTCTCAGGTCAGGTCAGGAAATAACAGCAGATGTTTACTGTGCCGAACTTCGAACAATGATGGTGAAACTGGCAGTGAAACAGCCCCGACTCGTGAATCGATCTTCACCATTATTGCTCCATGATAACTCAAAACCTCACACTGCACGAGAAACCGTTTTAACTGTACAGGAGCTTCAGTTAGAATCTAAACGTCATCCTCCGTAATCGCCAGATCTTGCTCCAACGGACTACCATTTGTTTCGTGATTTGGACAATTTTCTACGTCAAAAAAAAAAATCTTCCCGGGAGGTGGTAGTACAAAACGCTTTCACACAGTTTGTCGAATCTAGATCCTCAGAGTTCTATCGCAGCAATGTATAGATTATGAGGGTAAATATTTTGATTAAATAAATATGTTATATCTTAGAAAAAAACGAGTTTCAATTTTAAGTACAAATCGGCAATTTCATACTTTAACCCCTAATATTAGGTAAGTCAGTAGCTCTTTAAAGTTCCTAATTAGTATTTTATCATTCGCCCTCGTGGATGTCGGAAAATATCCCACGGGGACGTACTACCGGGATCAATATTACCCTATGTATTTAGGTTTATTAACTATCTGTGTGCCAAATTTCATCCAAATTTGTTCAGCTGTTTTTGCGCCAATCCGGAACATACATCCAGACAAACAGAAAAACGAAAAATTCTAAAAACTCGGTTTTTGGCATGACTCGTTCCCTCGTAGCAATTTTTTTTTTCAAAAATATTCTTAGAACAGTTGTGACTTTGTTACTACATATTTTATTACAGGTACATAGACCAACATATTTAGATCAGTCCACTCATTTGACAACTGTTTTTTCATAAGTACAGAGAAGTCCTTGGCGCCCTAGACTTCTGCCTATTCTATCTGGATCTCTTACTTTTCGACGGCAACGGTCTTGAGCTGTTTTAAACAAGTCAAAGTGTTGTCGGGCATATTTACTACATTCTAAAGTATACCAACGAATACTGCATATAAAGCATACTCTTATACGGCGATAGGAAAGCCTAAGATTTTTCCTTTATCTGAGTGAGTGGTTTATTTCTGGTTTCTTGTAGGTGCTAAGGTACGAAAATTTGGCAGTAAGTAATTAGAAAAACAAAAATGTAATTTCATCATGCAGCCCTAGCCAATACGATCTTTGATGAGATCAATCGAAATATGCATGTCACGTAGCACTAGCTAATAAACTACTTAAGTAGTTTAGGTTATGTGATTAACAAATTATATTTAAATACTTCCAACTTATTTTATGCCATTAAGGGAGCTTAAAAAAGAATTTTAATTACCAAAAAGCTATCAGTACTTACTTATAAAATGTCTTTTTTTTCCATTACTTGCATAATTAGAACTATTGAGTTAATAAAAAAATTGTTCATTACATTTACTACCAACTACTCGATAAAAACGAATAAAAGTAACGAAATTACCTTAGGGACTTCTTCGACCGCAGTGATATTCACTGCACCAGTCTGCGTGTGACCACGAACAGTGTCAAACGCTAGAGACGAATCCAAAGTGCATATCGCGTCCATTTAGCGTCCAGTGAATCCAAAAGTTCCGTATCGTGTAAGTAATATTGTCAAGTGTCGGGATAGTTTTATTACTTTGTAGGAGTAACTCTAGCTACATGCTCAAATAGAAGTTAGTTAATAAACTGGAAGAAGATAAACAAAAGCATTTGATTCAAGAGAAGAAGAAGAATAGATGGATTTAAACCAAAAGGTATATTAGAGTTCTGTTTTTGGCTCCTTCTACGGTTTTTATTGGAGAAGAAAATAATTAGTTTGTTCCGATCGGCCTTCACCAGTCCAGGGTTCAACCCTAAGGCCCTCTTCCAAGGCATTAAGGTACACAGCTACACCTAGTCGCCTATTAGATTTCCGTCTTCAAATAAATAGATAAGATCGTTTTAATTCAAATGCACGCAAGTATGCAAGAAGATAACACGTGTTTAATAACAGATAAAATGATTGCAAGCACAATGTCAATACTGTCAGTGGTGTATGTGCGGTGGCATGTTCCTATCATATTCTATTTAAGTAAGTAAGAACTCTGCATGGTTTCCATAATTTGTAATTGCAGTTCAGGACTGGTAATTTTAACAATAGTGCAATAGACGTTTAGTCTAGTCAAACGTGCCGCAATAACTGCCTCGTTCCACAGCCGTGGAGAAATGATATAGGATCAATATTAAACAATGTGTTTGTGTCCAGGTGAAGATGCAGGCGTCTTCGAGCAGTGAGCGTACGCCGCTGGTGCAGCCCACGTACGTTTTCGAGTCGAGCCTGTCGCGCCGCTACCAGAAGCGACTGCACCATATGCAGTGCGCTATCTGTGTGTTTGTCATGTGAGTACCATCACCTGTCCAGAGTTAGAGGGAGCTTATGAGTAACGCGGTTGAACCGGGCTTGGAGAGGCGCTTAAACAAGAGACTGTATCTACATCAATACAATTTGCCGGTTTGCCTTTCTAAGTCCTAAATAAATAAATGATAAATACTACCAATAAGGTATTTTCCAATTTGTTAAAAACTATTGTAATTTGAAGATTGGGACAAAATATGTAACAGAAAAATAAAAGTAAATTGATTTATATCCATTTTCACAATTAAAAACGATTTAAATCAAATGTATTTTTCGTTGTTTTGAATTTACCGCCAAAACGCTCCTTACGATGGCTTTTTATCACGTGAGCACACGTGACGTCGACTTTGTGTAAACTAAAGTAGTTAGTAAGTAAACAAGTGAATGTCGAGTTTATAATTAACAAGATTTTTAATGGATTACTGGTCTGCGGTGCCTCTGTGCACAAATACTTCTAAAACTGCGCCAAAATAAGTGTTTGTACTGGTGCTGTTTACACAATGCTGACGTCACGATGTCACGTGACAAAAAATCATCGTAAAGAGCGTTTTGGCGGTAAATTCAAAACAACGAAAAATAAATTTGATTTTAATCGTTTTTAATTGAGAAAATTGACATAAATAAATTAGTTTTTATTTTTCTGTTAAATATATCGTCCCAATCTTCAAATTAAAGTGGTTTTTATTAAATTAGAAAAAACGCTATTGTCAATAACTGCGCCCAACTAAGTTCGGACACGCCACGGCATTACGTGCATGTGACTTGCCTAAATTTCATAGAAAAAAAAACATAGTAGATGACCATACAGTGAATCTAAATAGAGGCACCTTAAAAATAGGCGTTGATATTTTAATTAATACTCTTGTAAATATAGACGAGCTTACGAACAATAACAGTATGCTAATAACGTAGGTATTCGAGATCATTCCAGCTCTAAATTGTACTGACAAAAAAAAAACTAACCTTTGCTGAAGCTTTGTTTTTAAATGCTGTCATTAAATACCAATTTCTTCCTCTAGCGCGGTCCTGGTGGTAGCTCTGCTGGTGACAATTTCCTACAACCTGAGCCAAGACCCGGATGATGACAACTCAACAGAACCGAACCTACCTGCCCTGCCCCTGCCAGCGAACAACCTGACCATGCTGAAAATGTTCCCTGGCATGATACCACCTCCTGGCTACAAAGGGAATGTGACTTTGATGGCAATGCCGCCAGCCTTGCTGCCACTGCTGGATCTGAAGTGGCCTTTGGAAGGTATATATGTCAATCATTTTTTCAGATTATTCTTAGATATGTCTTGGAAAAATGGTAGATACATAAATAAATAAAAATTAATAGAATAGGCACTCGCTGACTTATTGGGCGGTTTTATCGCAATCAATTACAGTTTTTGAACAAAGCCCAGTTTTCATTATTTCTCCTCTCTAATTGACGAATTTGACGTCATGCGTCATTAGAATATTCTTGACGCAATAATAAAATTATGGATAGGTAAGTAGAATGTCAATGAATACGTACAAAATAACTCAGGCTGGTAGAAATGATAATTTTATTTGTTTACACATCTTAAATTCATAATTGGGGTCTAATCTATGTAGGTTATCTTTAACCAACTACAACCAGAAACGCTACACACAGTAGGCAGGCGTGGGGGTGGAGGCCACATACAAATGAAATATATGATAGTAGACTTAGTTTTTAGAGGGCTTAAAGACAAGTGGCAATCGTTTTCAAAGCGTTTCGTATTTCTCTCGTAGGTATTTCTGCAACGACTTTTTAACAGGATTGACATACCTATTAGCTTTTCGGTAGCCTAGGTCCAGTCCATCCAATACATTTTTACTTTTCCATCATCGTAATGGCGAATAGAACTTCTAGACCCTTACCTAGGTAATCGCGTAACAAGCTTACAGTAGGAAAGGTCAATAAGAGAGTTCAAAAACATTCATTGCGTTATTTACATTGTGGAGCAGACAATTTTTTCGAACATAAGAAGCAATGGACTATGAAGATTAGCAATACTATTCAAAATGATTCAGATACCTAATGATCAATAGCGTGTTACGCAGTTAGGGGACTGCTCTAGGATTACACAGAGAGTATGATCGCAACCTGAGCTGACGCTTGGCCACAGGTCTTGGAACAAATGATCAGGAACGACAGCCATGAAACCAATAACACATCTTCTTCCGCATAATCGGTATTGGTATATTTTGGTGCAAGTGTAAAGTGTAAAATGTATTTCTGCATTTTAGATGATCTCAGGAATGCTGTGCATGCCGAGACCAATGTGGGAAAAATCTAATTAATATACGAATCCGGGATCAGTTAGCTTTTCAGCATAATAAAATCGTCTGTACCTAGCTATTACTTAAATAATAAAAAAATAATTGAAATGAAATGAAACGAAATGTTTATTTATGTACGTAGATCTTATAATACACTTTTACACGTCAATATTTTGTTGGTCAATATTTTAAAAACTAGATGGCGCCGGCATTTCCTAGCTGACTGTTCCCTGAGAAGAAAGCCGAAACAAACTCAGAGGTCATGGTCTCTTTTAAAGTCCATACATTATATTATTTCAATTTTATGTGAGTCTAACAATGCAGGGCAATGTCTGGAAGGGTCTTTGAGGAAAGAGCCATTGCAGCTTTGAGCTAACCTGTCCCAACAGACGGCTTGTATGTATCAGTCACCGTGGAGCTCAACCCTATTTTAGGGAGCTCAACGACCCATCACAAGACGCTACCAGATCTGCAGGATATTATTATGTCACCCAGTAGGTACCTATAAAAATAACCAATTTAAAAATCATGAATACATTGGCCATATCAGTAGCTACATTAAAATAACATATAAATCATTGAATTAAAATTATTAGAGTAACTCACTTTTCTTATAAATAACCTGTCTGTCCTTAGCACAACCAGCCGCCACATGGGCTAACGCCAACCCAAGCAAGGCACAAATTGCATCAGCATTGCTGGAAGGCAATGCTGCCTTGCAGGAGCTGACGAAGGTGGAATGGAAGAGAAGACCCCTGGACATGGATACTCCAGCGAACAGAGCACAGAGAGCAGCTGCTACTTCGGCTGATGTGAAACCGTTAGCTGATGCTGCGTATGCTGCCGAAATGGCTACCAAGGCACTCATGAATGGGTAAGCAGTAAGCGCTAAAACTACTCTTTATGTTGAGGACCATCCCGGCACTGAAGCCACAGGACTGGTCTACTGTCCCAATAAATCTCACATTAAGTGACGCTATCTCCCTCAGTTTCCCTCAGAGAGGAACCTTCAGTTTTATATTATGCTACGTGCTTCTGCTCGCAACTTCGTTCGCGTGACATGTCCAGTTCCCTCAACCACTGAGACCCACTCCATCGCATCGCCGGCCAGCACTATAGAATCTAGTCAAGAACGCTAAAAAACGATTCATCGTTTTCGCTTAGCCTTAATGACTTGTTTTTGCGCGGCTGCAATGAGCGTGATGATCAAATGCATAAAGTTTTTTTAGATCCTACTTTTCGTTCCAGATATTAGCGCATTCAAACAAACAAGCTTTTCAGCTTTACTATATTACTATATAGCTAGTTGAATGATGCCAGTCTTCTCCGATCACATATACCTATGTATTTTCTGCGTCGACATTTCCCGATTCTGGTAAAAATCTCCTTCATTAGTGCTCCGTCTTAATTATCTTTAGGATTTTTTCGTGGCAACTGCAGTAGAAAATATTAGATTACATAACTATAAATAACGACGCAAAATGTCAAGTTTGCATTTGATTTTAATTGAGGTAGATATTTCCTGCTCAAAAGCTTTAAACCAGAATATTTTGTGATAAGCGTTCACCAAGATTTCTGCAAGCTTCCTGTATTTCTGATAATAGACTATAATGTATAGGTAATAGGTATCTAAATGGATCGACAAATAAGTTTATCTGACAATATATTATCTTATTATCAGCTTAGTGTGACTTTTACAGTTACTGTTAGCCTGCATCATCCCACTGCTGGGCAAAGGTCTCATCCCATAACTTCCAGCACTTTCCATCCAAGGCTAATGTGGTCCACTGGTCGTTTGTTTTCTGCAGCTCGTCCCACCATATTCTACGGAGCCCTTAAGCTGAAGCTGATAAAGCTTCAGTCGCTTTAATTTTATAGCGGATATAATTCATAATTCAAGAGCTGATTTTACGCCTTTGTTTCCCAGATAAATACTTCAAAGAACTGAACCGATTCAGATCAAATTCCGACATTCAATCTGCTGTGAATTGGTCACACAATATTCCAATCGAGTGGTTTCGGTAATGTCCTTAATAAATCAATAGGTAGACAACTTCGCTTTAAATCTATCTTATTCACTAAGATATTATATATATACAATTACGATAGGTAGACTTTCTTACTCGTATTTATTTTATTTCATAAAATCAACATTAATTTGTATCCCTATTCGCACATCTTTTGAATGCAATAGTGTCAGAATGTTCTATCATTGATTTCATAATTGTTGATTTTGACAAGTTTGGTAATCTACTAACTAGTCTACTAATAAAATGGCGTCATTATGACTTTCCAATGGTCAGCCACTGACACTCCATTGAAAGAAATGGCATTTATTGGTAATCTCGTACATCATGACAAATGAATAACTGACTTAATTTACGAACTTCCTACTACTTTAGATTGCTTATAACACTATTAAATAATATGTAAAAATATATATAAATGAAATCTGGCATGAATAAATGTTCAAATTTTGTAGTAGTTTTTCGAAAAACATTTCTACTAACGAGTTTTATAATAATGGCAATACGAAAATGCCATTATGACACAAGTCTATTACGAGACCATTGACCGACCAATGATCGACCATTAAGAATTTAGCAGATTACGAACTTTTAGCAAAATGACAAATGAATGACAATGGGATCGTGTGGGAAAGACGAATTTATAAAAATAGCAGACTAGGGCCCCTGATGACTACGAATAGCCGGAGGTACTTATTATTTGTTGTTTTCAACTAAGGTCGCACACGGACAGTCCCCACTGCCCATCCTCAACTCATCATGCCTTATTTACAACACATAATCGTTCTCATATATCCATCTAGTTCAAATAGATTCATCGCTCAGTCTTCAATTGCTGGCCTGTCTTCCGGTCACCTACATTCGCTCAATTGGCATCCCGCCGCCGCTGCATCGATGCATGTAGCATGTACCAGATCTCATTCTAATACTGTCAGATTATAAATGTGCATTGGGCACATGAAAACTGTCTGTATTAAGAGTAAATTGGTTTATGAACGTAGTATGACTAGGAATAAATGGCAGAACAAGTACTCTCGTTCAATGATAGACCATTTCAAGGTGAACCTAGTCCACATTTTTTGCATACAAACTTCGGGAGTGTTTTACTCCACTGTCTGACATGGCACATCCAAAGTAAAATATGATATCGCTTTGTCTCATTATTAATATTATCTGTACGGAAACAGAATACTAAAATAAAAACCCATTAAAAAGTTAAGAGCCAACAAAGATTCGTTTTTCTTGCAAATTTTACTTAACTTTGGGCGTGTTTAAATAACAAAAGAAGTGTAAAATCTCCAAAACCAAGTCGGTACCGACAAAGTTCAATTATCGAAAAGTTCAATTGAACTTTATTGGTATTACTTGGTATTATTGGTATTACTTAACTTTATTTGGTATTTGTGCATTGGCTTTTTCATAAAACCCGATCTTCCAAAGGACTTTTCTTAATTTTTTCGAGATTTTTTTACTAGCGTCTAACTGCTCATCACTGATACTATCTCTGTTGGACACGAAGCCTGCACCCTAATTGCGTAAGACACGATTAATCATATTTTGTTTCATTTTTACAGTTCGACAATATTCATTGCGTTATTTACGTTGTTGAGCAGACACATTTTTCGAACATATGAAGCAATGGTTTAGCACTCTGTTTCAAAATGAAACAGTTTATGATTAATCGTGAGTTACGCAATTAGGGTGCTGGTGAGACAGCGTGATTTTTAGCCAGGCCCACCAGTGAGTTCGAGCTCGCGACTAGGTTCCCGATAATGCATGTTTAATTAAGTTAGTACTTGAAGCTGCTAAAATCACAACTTACTCTATCCTCAGGACGAATAAGCTGTGTAGCGGATAGTGTAAGTAGTCTAAGCAAAGAGTCTACCTTTCAGATTTTTGTTGGTGTTGTAGCATTATCTACGAGGTTTCGTGTCTGTGTCCACATAAGTCTTTTTTCAGTAGAAGGCAACTGCCAATATCCCTCTATAATTGGCTTTTCGTCACTTCACTTGTGTTAAGTAATTTCATACGTATTAAAGTTTTATGTCCCGATAAGCCACGATCTTCTTATATTCCCAAAAGTCAGTTGACTTGATGGTGAAAGCAGGGCAGGGCTACTCGGCAACTTCTCAGCTTTGGGTCCTGTTTAGATGCAAAACATGAAATTATTCTCGCTCCCTTAAATTCCCAGAAGGTCTCAAATCCCGGAAGGACTTAGCTTGCATAAATAATTTGCCTAATTTTACACGTGTCTATGACGCAAAAGAAATCGTATAAAAAATACCAGTAAACAAAAATGCGTCACAGTTGCACGCCGACCTACCCAAAATACTCTCGGTTTCACTGCATTAATATTATAGGCAAAAATATCGTGTGTCAGAAGGAATTAGGACGGATACCGTTCTTGGTAATATGATACTTGATCTATGTCGTTATAAAACCACGAAACACTATCTTTGCATTGGTTTGGCTTCACCGCGACGCCTCACTGGCCACGGGTTACCGAACTCTGCCAAAATATATCGATCTGTAGTACTGAAGTAGGTAGATGGTAGAATGATCTGAGAAAATTAGGAGAACATTATTGTCAACCTGTTTTGAAGCTGAAGTTTTAGGAGAAAGTACGGATAGGTAGGGTACCTATTGGTGGAATACGTTAATAAAAACCCTCTCCCATGATGAAACGAGTTAGTCAAGCATTTTTTAATTTATTTGCTGGCATAGTTAGAGCAGTGGTGGGTGGTAACGGCCCGGACTTACGAGATGGGATAACCCAGGCAGACGCTTTACTTTGTCTAAATAATTTCATCACCACTGCTCTCAAAACGGTGAACAAAAATCGTGAGAAATAGACAAAATGTTCTAGAATCAAAAATTCGAAGACATTTGTAACCAATCAGCACTTGGCCCGCGTGGTAGATTAGGTATCCTCTCGAATTTAGGAGCCCTGTGTCCCAGCAGTAAAGTTTAATAATCTACTAAGGCACTGTGCTAATTACAACAACGAGCTCTTCATAATCTTAGAACAATTTCTATACTTATGAGAAAGCTACAAAATTGCGTACGAAGGTATCAGCTAACTAGAATGTGTGACACTATTCACACTTCATTTGACTTGTGCTGTAGGAAAATATCAGCTTCCAGCCGGTTTCCAGACTGTTTATGCAATATTGCTTCCTTTGGTACTACTATTTTCCCGACTAAGATGGATGCGTTTTTTTTTTGCAATTTGCGGTCAGTCTCAGATATTACTTATGTTAATTAAAATATGATTCGCGACCCTACCAAATGTGGCTTCACAAAATTATAATCAATTGAATCATGAATGCAACCGTTTTAGTTAATTTAATCCCATTGCCATTGCATTGACCTTTTTATGAAATAGTGACTGGACCTGCAAATTTCAAAAACGAAAGAAACTTTTAATTGCGCGGGCTACCCTATCTGTCATTACAGAGCCGTAAAATAATATTAATGAAAGTATATAGACCTTCAAGTGTCAAGTAATTAAGAGAATTACTTTTCTATTGTTATCAGAGTCGATGAGTCTGCCTAACAGCCGAGGGGATCGCAGAAAACAGCGCCTTATGATTACGTGTTTGATATCAACCACAAAGTTGGAACATTTTGCTTTTGATCTCGCAAAATGTCGTCTCTCATCGCATACGTTTGGCTCTTCAAAACTTAATATGTCTGACCTAGTAATTTTAGTCTCGGTTTCTTTGTAGTGTAGGTTGTAACTTCACGAGATTTTATCATCATATCTTTTAAACCCTATCTTACCGACACATTGTTAACTATTTAACTATATCCACTCAAACCCATCCTATTCTTTTTAGCATGGACATATCCTTGCGCCCAGGTGGGTCGGGTCAGGGTCCCCGTCTCAACGGATCATTCCCTGAGCAGCCCTACTGCCTGGACAACCCGCCACCATGCCAGCTGTCCAGGTACAGGACACTGGACGGCACCTGTAACAACCTGGAGTTCCCGCTTAGATATGGAGTCTCTAAGACTCCGTTCAGAAGGGTGCTGCCAGCTGACTATGCTGATGGTAAGTGATGGTTTGTTTTGATGTTGGTGGCAGTCCTACAACTTGCTAAAGACAATTGTTTTGTTTCATTTTCGATAATTATCTCAGCTTGGCAATGTTTTAATTCTGTACCTACCATAGCTTGTGGTCGTGTCACTTGGCATATCGTTATTTAAATTATCTATTTCATGTAGGTAGTGCTTGCCCATATGATATGGTAGATAATCCACCAACTGATCGCTGTTGCAGTTGACAGTATTCACTTTATGTGTTTTGTGTCAATCTACAAAGCTTCTTGCATATACGAGAAAAATGTTTCTGCTTTGGTAAAAACCGGAAGAAATCGGTTACCAAAGCAGAAACAGTTTCGATTACTACTATAATCTGGAAATTAAACAAATTTTCCATAAATTTTAATCTCATTTTTTGATTCCAGGCATTAGCTCTCCCCGCACGGGTGTGGACGGAGCGGCCCTGCCGAGCGCGCGTGACATCAGCGTCACAGTGCACCGCCCGAGCTACGCGCACGACTCCACCCTCACCGTCATGTTGGCGGTGTGGGGACAGTTCCTGGACCACGACATCACTGCCACTGCGCTCAGCAAAGGTATGTCATCAAGTGGAACAGCGGGGAAGGTTAACATTATATAATGTTGATATTTTTAGAAGGGTTGGTGTATCGAAGCCATACCTAATATGAAAACTTTGGAAAATAGACTTTAATGGAACGAAATTTACAAAAAGATGCAGGTGCCCATAATAATCTTCATAATTATACTACTCAGATTATCGCTCTCACCGAGAGGAGGCCAGTGTCCCAGCAGTGGGAACATTATAGGCTGGTTATGCTGATAATGACTCAGATTATACAATCCAATTTGTTAGTAATTACATAAACCACTTAAACGTTAGTAAATTCATTTGGCAGAATGTGGTACAACATCGCCCTCTTGATAGAAAAGTTTTAAGGAAAGGAGAAGGGCGGCTTTGAGATTTATTTTAAACTAAAACCTTGGCATATTGACACATCTACCACACGTTTCTGGCAAACTTGGGGTTAACAAGCTAGAGTGCACAGTTCAAAGTGGTTACTGTTCATTCTAAACTGTCTCTCTCATATCAACCCTCTACACTTTTGTAGGTCAGAACGGCACAGCCCTGTCCTGCTGCGACCCGGCACAGGTCCCGCACCCGGAATGCTTTCCGGTGCGTCTGGACAAAGACGATCCCTATTACCAGGACTACAACATCACCTGCATGGAGTTCGTCAGGTCTGCGCCGGCTCCTACCTGCCACTTTGGTACGTTGAGTTTTTGGTTTGATTTTATTATTTTTTACACATAGAGTACCCACATACCCAATTTTACCCATATAATATGTATGTAAATTCACAAAAGCATGTGGAAACTATAGAACGCCACATGCTAATGCTATTGTCTTTCAGATTTTTTGGTCTGATAATATTTGTTATTGTATATAGGTAGTTTGTCCATTCTTAATCGTTCTCTCAGCAACATGTATAGGATATGGCTTCATCGCACATAACAATTTATCGCTCTCGACTTCATTCATTGTATTATTCTGTTCGTTCGCATATCATAATTCACTGTCTGTCCTATCTTTAGAAAAGCATTACAACTTAGCATGAGAGATCCTGAAGTCAAATTATTCACTTACCTAATTGACCATGGTCGGTTCCAGGTCCTCGAGAACAGTTGAACCAGGCCACAGCCTTCATCGATGCGTCCACAGTGTACGGGTTCGCAGACACGCGCAGTGCTGCCCTACGATCGTTCGTGGGTGGCCAGCTGCGCATGCTGAAGATAGGAGCCACCCAACTCCTGCCGCCCTCCACTGATCCTAACGACAGCTGTAATACTGTTGAGATGAATGCTAAAGGACGGTACTGCTTCGAGTCAGGTAAATTCTGCAACAGAACCAAATCATACCTAGACATTAACTCCATCTCGTAAGATGTATGTACAGTGAGAGGCAGAGAAAACTTATCCCCTAGAAATGAAGCAAAGGTTGGAGAAGGGATGAGTTTTCTCTGCCTCTCACTGTACCATCTTACTGTTAAGGCTTCAAATGAATGCAGGTTTTATTCATAATCATAGAAAGCATTTATCCTGGATTCTAGTTATTGAATGATATTGTAAGTTCAAGCAGAATTAGTGGCCTCCTAAGATTTATTTAAGTTGCGATACTTCTACAGATGGATGTCACAAATCTTAAAATTGTAGAGTCGTCCAGTTTCGGTTGAAAATTTCGGCTTTTTAATAAAAAGCCTCCAGAATTGTTGCTGTTAAATTAGTATGTAGGTTATCAGTATCACACTTATCACTAATCTTATTCCATCTTCCTCTCCCCAGGAGATGACCGTGCCAACGAGAACTTACATCTAACCACAATGCACCTCCTGTGGGCGCGACAACACAACCGTCTGGCGGCCATACTGCGCAAGCACAACCCACTGTGGGACGACGACACTGTGTTCCAGGAGGCACGCAAGGTTGTGGGTGCGCAGATGCAGCATATTACTTACTCCGAGTTCCTGCCTAATATACTTGGTAAGCCTGAATCATGCATGGATGCAGCCTGTGAATGCATCACATGCTCCAATTGCACCTAAATTATGCATTCTTCATAATAAATGTGCACGATGAACGTAAACATGGTAGATTAAAAAAAAAACATATCTCGGACTTAACAGCTGGGTCGCCTGAGTTGGGTTATACAACAGACTTCTAAAGCCCAACAAACAAACAAATGATTGGAGGAAATTAGATGCATCGTATTTTCACTATGGCGGTACCTAGGTACTGATTTAACACAAACGTTGTGTTGCTTGTGTGTCGCAGGTACGGACGTGATGTGGGCCTTGAACCTGACGCTGCAGGAGGAAGGCTACGCGGACGTGTACGACCCTACTGTGGACCCCTCCGTCGCCAACCACTTCGCGTCCGCTGTCTTCAGATTCGCTCATACTTTGCTACCGGTAAGGATACTAATCATGCTTTGTTTTACGAGAATTGATCCTAAACTTTCTCAATTGGTCAAGAGTCGCTCTGTCTATTACCCAAATATGCGCAGAGACCTCGGCAGAGGCCAGGAGAAAAAAAAACAGGCTTTTATGGACGAAATTTGGGTGTACATTATTACCTGATATACTTTTAAGTCATTGCCGCCCTTAATGTTCTGTTCTGTTCTAGCCTTAATCGTTTCGTTCCAGGGTCTGATGCACAGCACAGACAAGAGCACAGGCACGATCCAGTACACGCAGTTACACCAGATGCTGTTCAACCCGTTCACTCTGTACACGCGGAAGGGACCCAAGGATGCCGTCAGCTCCGCCATGGACACCCTCGTGCATGCTGTGGACCCGCATGTTACTACTGAGGTAATGACATCTGAAGAAGATAATATAAAGAATAAGAATAAAAATTCGCTAAGTTTACATTCAAGTAGATTGACTTCCTAGTCCTCACAATAGGATTCCTTGTGTTGTGAGATCTAGGTTTCTTCGTTCCATTAACGTTATGTATCTAAGGTAAATTTTAAAACTTAAAATAGCCATAAAAAGACTGTACACATGGTTGTGTCAGTTGTGTTGGTGTTGTAAGATAGTGTCCTAATGCTATAGGTTAGTTTGATTTACGTCATCATCATTTGCCCAGCCTATTCCCAACTATGTTGGGGTCGGCTTCCAGTCTAACCGGATGCAGCTGAATACCAGTATATAATATGGAGCGAATGCCTATCTGACCACCACAACGCAGTTACCGGGTAACACGATACCCCTTGGTAAGACTGGTTGTCAGACTTTAGTTGTATATACGCTATATGGTGTTGTTAGTGAGCATTTTAAGCGATGATTATTTCAAGCGATTCTTCTTTTTGGTGTTTATTATTAAGTTACTCTGTATGGTTGTCTTTTATTCGTGAATAAATATTATTATGATTATTATGATTATGATTTGTGAAATCGATTGAACAAAACAATATGGTGGCGTTAGTTCTGATTTTGGCCACGCAGGAAAATAATAATGTGACGTTGTACCTATGTATGTTAGGGAAAGGATTGAAGACTTTGAAATGGCTAAGGGGCGGGAAAAGCAAGCTAGGAATTGCTAGGAATTGTGTGAAAAACGTTGTCTAAGTTTTCTGTGCGTGTTAGTAAAATACCTCTCGTCCTATTCCAGCTAAGCAACCACTTATTTGAGAAGACCATCGACGCCAACAGCTCGTCAGCTGCAGCCCCCACGAGGCACGGCCCCTGCGGCCTGGACCTGGTGTCGCTCAACATCCAGCGAGGAAGAGACCACGGTCTACCTTCCTACCCAAAGTGGAGGGAACATTGCGGGCTGTCGCGACCAAAGAACTTCACCGATCTCAACCAGATGTTTGATGAGTCCTCTCTTAGCAGAATTTGTAAGATTTATAAGTAAGTTGAAGATAAAGTGAAGTTCTGTTTTGAGTCAACGCTTTTCTATTGCTATCCTGCCATTTTGGCATTCATCATTCTTCTTTTTCTATAATTCTGAATCTCGTTCTGGCCTTTTATATTCTGGCTACCTACTTTATAGTAAGCCAAGTCAGTAATAATTTAAAAAGGCTGTCTTTTTACCATTCTAGTGGCTTTGAAGATGGCCTTCAATTGATAGTTTTAGTAAATCCGTGGGGTTGTGAATACTCATCAACTCATCATCCTAAAATCTATAAACGTAACCTCTGCCTATTCCAGTTCCGTGGACGACATCGATCTATACACGGGCGCATTGGCCGAAGACCCCAAGGGTCGTCTGCTGGGTCCTACCCTCAGCTGCCTCATCGCCGACCAGTTCCTGAGGATCAAGGTCGGTGACCGGTTCTGGTACGAAACCTCGGAAGCTACCATCGGATTTACTTTAGGTAAGAACTTCCCAATCATTTACTAGTTAATGGTTCAAAAATATTCCTATTTATTGATTTACTACACACACACCACATAAAACAATGAGCACCGGAGAGACATGGTGCAACTTTAGGCGTTTCTTGTGTAGACCTACGAAACAGTGCTTATTTAAAGAATGTTCAATTAAAGTAATTGTATGTTCCACAGAACAACTAACAGAAATCCGCAAGACAACCTTGGCCGGAGTTATTTGCGCAAACGAAGACTTACTCGACCAGGCACAACCCAGGGTCATGGAAGCAGTCAGTGCCATCAACCCGCTGGTGGACTGCAAGGAGCTGCCGCAACCCAGCTTCAAGCCCTGGTACAACATGGGGAAGGCCTAGTGACTGAAGACATGGTACCTAATGTAGTGATAGCTAGTCTCATACAGTACCCGGGCGTTAAAGTGGCACATTGAGATTTAGAAGTAGACAATCACTCAAGTAAATATTCATGTGCTACATTCTGGGGGCCTAATTTTATGATTCAGATTAGAATACACTCGCGAAATATTTCTCGAAGGGCAGCTGCAACACCACTTTATATTTTCCACCTTATCAGACTAAAGCTGTGAGTAAGAGTGAGAGTCTAAAATTCAATGTCTCATATCAACGGCCTAGTACGACCCACTTGGTGGATGTTTAAACCTAACCCAGCCTGAATAAGATATATCCCTGATTGTAATTTTTTTATAAAAATGCAATCAAACCTGCGAATATTTATCATCATTTTGGTAACGGTCCTAAGATGCGCCCTGGGGAATTCCTTTGTATTTTTTGTACCGTGCTTACAAGAAAATGAAGGTGATAAAACTTTGTTGTTTCAGTAATTTAATGCTTAAGAAGATATAAAACTATATGACATACTTAAATTTGTCAGGTTTTTTTGGCGTACGTCAAAAGCCGGATTAGGTTCAAAGATACAGCTAGTAATCTTATATTAGTTGTAAATATATAAAATAAATCAACAGAGATTCACAGTTTGTTAAGGAAGTACTATAAAATCGATTGAGAGGACTATGGTCCATTTAATCGATGATTTTTTCTTTCTTTACATTCAAATAAGTTATTTGGTTTTAAGCGGGGTTTGTTGTGTTAGCTTATAAAGTGATTTGGTAGGTAATTTTAAGTGTTTTATACTTATCAATATACTAATACTCAGATCCTTGCCTAGATTTTAAGATAAGTTTTGTATGCCACATTGCATTGCATTTGCAACTTGCATATTTGGTATAAGTACATAGTATCCATAAATAGTGGCGTAAGCTTTCCTAAAAATAAATAAGTAGGTAAATAAATAAGTAGGTACTTTTTAGGAAAAATAACTGTATTATACAGGGTCAAATTAAATTAGCAAACGAAACTCGACAAACGTAATGGATTTCGAAATATAATAAGACCGCTGGTAGGAAGTTGAAGTAGGAGTTAAGAAAATCATTTTTTTGTTAGTTAATCATTGTTTATAAGTAAACCACCACCATTTAATTAGACCCCGTACTAGGATAAGTAAAATCGTAGCATACGCAGATAATATAACTGGTGTTGCTTTAAAAATAGTAAACAATAATCATACTTTTACGCCAAAAAATATCCGGCCAATAAGAACAAAGAAAATACACGGACAAATTACCTTACTTATTTGTGCAAACATTTGCTCAACAGTCAACAGTAAAATCCTTTTGAGAAATGTTCGAAGCAATAAGTGTGATTCAAGCCAGTCATATTACTGTATAAATAAATATTGATCAGTGATTTGTATTCCACAACCATGCACTCATGAGGTCTGCCACCTTTGGAAACACTGCCAATCAACAAAATAAGTGCATTATGTTCGTGATACAGAAATTATACTCATTTTTTTCACTGTGCTTTCTGATCAAAGTTAGCTGTAACTGGGCCCTTTTCATTAAAAGCATTTTTAAAAGATTGTTTAGCTTCAATTCGATAGGACGTCATTTTGCATGAGGAGATTGAAGTTTTTGTTTTAGAGACAAGCGAGTTGTTTGTTGCTTACTCGTTTCTAGTTATTGAGTTAACAACAAACAAGCAGCGAGTGCCGCCAATCGAACGTCCCTCAGCGAGTTTTTTCTTTGATAGCTCTTATCTAGTGCAGAGAGAGTTGTCCGGTAGTGTGATCAATCAGTGATCAACTATTAATATCATGTTTCTTTTACCTCTTATAGCTAGTCGCTTTCTCGTCGGCGATGGGGCAGATGCCTAAAATTCCAGAAAAGGTAGTTGTCAATCAAAAGACTTTTTATGTCTATTGTCATTATAATCATCAGCATTTCCACTGGTATACTGCCACTGCTGGACATCAGCCACTGTGATTACAATAATTATTATTTCCTACTTACCTACTTACTTTATTTTAATATTTAATCAACTAAGTATCAAACAAATGCAATATAATATGTAAGATTTTCTGTGTTACTATAGCTTCATCAATTGCCTGTTACGATATTTTTTGTATTTTATATTAAAAGAGTATTATTAGATGTAGATTATTGAATACCTTTAATATTATATACTTACCTACATCAATATTATTGCATTTGAACATAGTGTATTTCTGCCATCTTAATTAGTTTATTAATATAATTACTTTTAAGTAGGTAGTACTTTTTAAGCTTCGATTGTAAGTTTATTTGAAGCAATGCTAAGGTAAATACTTTAAGTACAGACACATATTATGTATGTATTAATTGTTTGGTCCATCCATTGTAATTAAAAACATTTCAATCAACATAATGTTGGTTTTATTTCCCTCGAAATGTTCTGTCCTGTGACCGAATCTTCTTAATTTCATGTAATTTTACTTGTTTCTCAGGTCGGGCAAAGTTTTATTTCCATCTAGATTTTTTTTCAATAGCAGCTTGGTTTCTGGATGTGTGCCCTGTTGATGGCAACAGGCAGGCTCCGCATACGGTGGAGGTCTGCCCGGCCCGGGTGGAGCATCGCCGTGTCCTCGTGGAGGCGATCGGCGGCGGCGATCTCTCGCGTCCGGCCCTGGTGCAGGCCATGGTACGGAGCGAGAGTGCATGGTTAGACCAAGCCCGGGTCGACGGCGCGTTGTGTACCGCGCGCGCCTAAAAGAGATGTCAGCGGCGACTGGTGGGGTCCGCAAGGGCCGATGCCTGCCAGGGGTGCGGGTTGTTCGAAAGAGATACCGTCGCCCCTGGCACACAGGCAACTGAAGGAACACCAGTGGGTTTTAGTCAGTAAAAGTCTGACACTGCCTCCTGCTCCACCCAGAGCGGGAGAAGTTATTTGATGATTTCCCAAAAAAAAGAGTCTATGCAAGTGGTAGGTACTTACAACTTACGCTTGAAAAACCCCGTCATGTGTGATACGAATAACAAACAGTTTCTGCATTATCCGATCTGATAGGAAGCAGTCATACGAGCCAAGTATTAACCTCAATAGCCAGCCCTTACAAAGGGTTCAACCCGTACGATAATTATGAGGGCGTACGATAATTTGGCCAATGGTACGATGTACGATAATGAATGTCTAATGTACGATAATTTTGTACTTTGGAGAGACACAAATAAAATCAACAAAATCTCAACGGCAAATGTGAAGAATGACATCGTCAACAAGTAAATGTCACTCTGCAACTCTTTCCCTTGCATTGCTTAGCGCACAATTCTGAAAATATTCTTATGTTTCCATCTGCAATAAGCACATAGCCGTAAAAAAAAACCTCAAATGGCTTATAGGTGAAAAACTTAAGCGATGTTATTATTTTATTTAATTCTACGGTGAAAAACTTTTAAAAAACACTACGACAAAACACGGTTACGGTTCGATCTGCTGGTGAACTTGGATTTGACTCTAATCTTGTCGTTTGTTATCAAATGAAATTAATTTATTAGGGTTTTTTGTGATTTTGCTTTTGCACGAAAATAGTGCCCGGAATACGATAATTTTCAGGTCGGAACTCTATAATTTGAATTTTTGAAGTTGGCAATACTGCTGCTTACTGACGTTTATCTGTTTTTATTTCTAGCGGCTGGTGTTTTGATAAGTACCTATTTATTTGCATTTGAATGTTTAAACCGGTAACGTACTGACGATTGATTAATTGCTCTTGACACAGTAATTTGTGAAACATTATGGAGGGCACTCTGTCCAATCAAATTTTGGTAGGGCCCCGATGCATAAAATGGAAGTGCTATTAGAATCTGCAATAAAAAAATATAACATTAATCAACCTATTTCGTGTAAAGCTATAGAATAATAAATCAATGTAAAATTCAGTTTTCTCACCTTCATTTATCGGTAGAAGTATTTCGTCTAAAGCCTATCATCATCATCATCTAAAGCCATCATCACCTTTACGTATATGGTATCGTTTCGACGCGGTCTGGCCATAAGGGGAATGAGTTCTTCAACTAACCCCCATACGGAATCCTTTCCAAAGCGAAACGTTTTTACAAATTCCGCCTCGGAAATATCAATAAAGGGGTTCGTATTCATTCTCGTCAAGTGACGGACTCGACGACATTCTCTGCATTGCGCCCATCTTCTTTCTGTAGCATCTACTGCGTTGGCTAGCTCGAGAATATTTGCTCGTAGTGAATACATTGTCTCCATTCAATAAATATTCCACTAACATGATACGCGTAACGAATTAAAAGTAATGACTGCACAGTGACGTTCTAATGGTAGGTAGGTCACTGATCAAAGGAACTGTCAAAATTTTAGCAGATTACCGCCTAAGTCAGTCATTCATTAGTCATTATGTACGAGCTTACCAATAAATGCCATTTCTTTCAATGGAGTGTCAGTGGCTGACCATTGGAAAGTCATAATGATGCCATTATATCAGTAGATTACCAAACTTGTAAATATCAACAATTATGAAATCAATGATAGACCATTCTGACACTATTGTAATAGCAGACTTGAGGCCCAGGTCGTCTCCTGCGGCGACTTGAAGCTGTGTCATAATTTATTACGTACAACAGTTCACGTCTATAATAACAGATGGCACTAGCTACTACGTAAAACATTTAACTCCGATGTAAACATATATGACACATTCTTATATGCACCATTCGTTAACATCTTCGTCATTATATAGATCTCTGTATGAAAAACCTAATGACGGTGAAACCCCAACGAGTTTTTTTTTTTTTGGGTGCGAAATCTTCAAATAACTTCTCCTGACTAAAATCCACCCGTGTTCCCAGTTGCCTGTGGGTTAAGGATCAAAAATTGATTATATAACTTAGTAAAACAAAGGATTGCGGTGCACTAGTCTACGAAATTACTAGACAACGAAATTTATAAATTATCTTCACAGGATGGCAGACGACCTTATCGGGTGCCAACGATTAAAATGTAGAGCAGAAATGCTACAGGACGTAGAGCTAAATTTAATACATCCATATATTATTATAGCCACTTAACAGAGCCCTTTATCAACGCATTGCATGTTATCCAATGATGTTCGATTCTAGACATGCCAGAATAAATTCAGTTGAGAAAAAACATTTTTCCAAACCAATGAAATTAAATATATAAAAAAAACAAACATCATTTGATTCCAACTATCTATTTTGATTACAATCACGCCCATTATGACTTCGGAATCATAACAAATTAACCAAATTAATGTGGTTACCGAGAGGAAATCCATAACCACCCACTGGTTCAGTGATAAAAAAGAGTAAGGTATGTAAAATACGTCAGTTACCATCTCGGTTTGATTAGATCTAGTGATGCTCTTATTTTTACCCGACTACAGTAAAGCAAAAAGGAGGGTTATGATTACAATACATTTTTACAGTAGTAATGCCACTTTTTCCTAAAGCTTATGAGCTTATAAGCCTATATGTAAGCTTTAGGACAAAGTGGCATACGACCATAGCTTTCAGGAGAGAATGTTTTCTTGTTTCATACTTTTTAGAGCGTGTTTTGTCAGTAGTCGGGTTTCAAAACTTACTTTTTTCTACACTAGCTTTTGCCAGCGGCTTCGCCCGCGTGTAGCTCGGAAATGACCCCACGGGATCGTTCTACTGGGATAAAAAGTACCCTATGCGTTATTCCAGGTTACAAACTATCTGTGTGCCAAATTTTATCCAAATCCGTTCAGCCGTTTTTGCGTGATTGAATTGTTATCAAACATCCAAATATCTAAACTGACAAACTTATATGTAGTAGCATAATCCACTAACACAATCCACAAGATTACATCACTTTTGGGCTATATACATACAAATTCTATTCAAATTTCTGTATCTAGGCTTAAATTGACTTTTAGCAGTTCGCCATTAGCTACAAAGTTCAGGAGAAAATATGTCTCCAACTCGTTTTTCTCTGAAAACGGAAAGTGTTTCTGAAATAACGGATGAATGAAGAACGAATGACATTCGATTTAACTCCAAAAAGTTGAACGTTTATTTGGGATGAGACAGTATTTTCAATTTAATATGAAATCTCATCTAATTCTTGGAAACAGCTGTTTAGTCAACTGTGAATTAGTGACTCATCTTACAATACTTTTTTTATTTACATCTACGTCAAACAGGATCTGAGGAAACCATTACCACGACAGACAAAACGACGCCGTGCCTAATTGATTATGATCTCATTTTTCTTCACCAGTTTTCCCCAAATTAATCGAAACTGGAAGCATCACGAACATGGTCTACTACCAAAAAATCCTGCTGCACCTTTCATTCTGAACACATTTCTTAAATGAGTGATTGCATCAGACTGGTATGCTGTTACAAGGAAGGCTGCTCGTATTCTTGAACGTATTCTCCCTCACCCAAAAGCCACAAAAAAGGGACAATTACTGTCCTTATTTCCCAGGAAATATACCCAATTACAATATTTTCCCAATGTCCTGTAGACAATAAAATCCTTGCAAGCTTGGAAATTTCACATCACTATACGAAAGTGAGTCACAAACTATTAGCATTGTTATATGGGTGACCGTAGGAGGACGATAGCCTTGCGGCCTCAACCAACTTTGAGCTTGAGGACCAACTTACATTTACACCTAAACTACTCACTTGCTACACCATCCTGAACCTTAATTTGCACGCAATTAAGTTGAGGAAGGTTTTGGCAATGGCAAGAAGCGTGGTTTTGTAATTATGAAGGCCACCTGGCTGATGTCAGGCAGGAATTGTTAGCGTGTCCTGTGCGTTTCTCAGGACCTTGAGTCCACCTGTCTTTGGCGCATAATTGGCTAATATCCATTGAGTTACGAGCAGTAATTCTGGCATTATCTCCTTTACAGCTTCAAGGTGGGGTTAGCAAGGAAAGACAATGTCGTCGGCCTCACAAGTGCCTTTCTTTCCTTAATGTTTAGCGATCATTAACTCTGTCAAATTAGCGGTGACCGTTTTGTTTTAATATATGCCTCACTTTACCCTTTAGCTGTACTTGGAATACTATTAGTAATGTTTTAAATGGAGTCATTGTGTTTCTCGTTATGGTCTGCAGGTTACTTGGATTTCCTCACATAATTAAATGTTGAATGTCCTCCAGCAGGAAGTATGTCCGATAACGTGGAAGTAGCGATCTGTTATGCATCGTATGGTGATTTCCCATTCGTTATCATGTGATGTGCAAATTGAGTTGATGGTAGAAAACTACTGTTTCTAAGTTTAGATAGTGAATTTAATCTCTGTAGAAAAATAAACAGCAGATGTTCGTTTTATTACCGCGTGCCAGGAGGAGATGCATCTAAACTTGTGTCATCTCACGCAGTCCATAATACAAATAAAAATACCAATAATCTAGTAAACAAAGTTATGTTGTTAACAATCTAAGCTGCTGACGAAATAGGAAGAATATTTATGCTGTTTTGTTACTGTTTTGTTGTTTTGTTTTGTTGTTTTGTTTGTTTTTATTTTATTTTGTAAATTTTCTAAATTTGTACGCCATACGGGTGAAACATGTACGGACAAAATATTAATATTGTGACATCCTGCATGCTTAATTTGCATGTATACACATGTTTTGACAAATAAAATTATCTTTATCTTTTATCTTTAATACTCAATCTTTTCTTAGAGTCTACAGTCTACGCATCTTGTTTTTTTTAAGGACCGACCGAAGGTTCGGTTTCGGTTTCGGCTAGTTTCGGCCCAAAAATCTAGTTTCGGCCACAGTTTCGGTTTCGGCCAATAATTGGCCGAATCTTCGGCCCCGCCGAAACTAGGTGTTCGTGAATTGTCGCGCATCATTCGGCTAAATTCGAGTGAGTGAGTGAACGTGATTGCCGGTTGAGTTCGCTAGCCGGCGCGATTTTGATGATTTAAGGTTATGTGGTTTTTCTCGCGCAAACATTATTAGGTAATAGTATATTTTATATCGAGGGACTAGACGACAATATCTATTATGTCTTTTGCTCTTTGCTCGACGTCAAACTCTTCACTGTCACTGGACATTCTTAATAAATTTATTTAAAACCGAACAAATTTACACTCGACAAAAATTCAGAAATTTTCGCGGTCAATTTTTTCATCTAAACCAGTCACAGATTAACAATTTAAAACACCTGGCGCCACCTTCTTTGTGGAAAAACCATGGAACTAAAACCCTCAACATTTTCGCAATGAAGATGGTCCAAACTTATATTTACTGGCTGTTTGAGTTTGTCTATGTCACATGAAGGAAATTAAAAAACCTAATTACTTTTCACTCCCTAGAGACTAAAGTGGTCACTTTAGTCCCGCTTCGTAGGGCTATATTGGCGTACTTTTAGAGCATGAGAAGTGAAAAAGTACTTGATTGTCGTACAAAATATACTCATCTTTATTGAGACTGATAAATATAAGTATCACTGATAATTAATTATAATGGTAAGATAATTCTTTAAATACTAAGTTAAATACTAGATCTCATTAAAAAATAACAACACAAGTTATCAAATCATTAAGACTATTGTAAACATAAGTAATTAATGTTGATTTTTGAAAAAGTTTGACAAATATGTTGATTGTGTTTTTTTATTTAAATTGTTAATTTTACAAATAAAGAATCATTTTTGTTTCATACTTTAATTGTTGCATTTTATTTTCTTACACGTGTTAACTGTCTATAAATGCGTAAAAATACAAAAGATTTAACATACTATAAAAATTCAAATAAGTTTCAGTTTCGGTTTCGGCCGAAACTGGGACCAAGACCGAAGGTTCGGTTTCGGTTTCGGTTTCGGCTGAAAATCCTGTTTCGGTCGGACACTAGTTTATTTACTCTTGCTCATGATGTGATTACAGTGAATTCACAACACCAATCAACACCTATCAATGTAGTTGATACTTAGATCTAACTATTCAGCGACAAAAAAACAAGGATCCCAGCTGGGTAATTGCGTAATACACTAAAAGTAGCAATGGCTTTCATTTTGACAGTTCAACAACATTCTTTACTATGTTGAGCAGACAATTTTTTGCAACATATGAAGCAATGGATTAGCAATATCCTCCAAAATGATTTAGATTGTGATTGAATGTGTGTTACGCAATAAGGATCCCAGACGCCCAGTTACTTCAGTCACAGTATGAGTATGCATATCGTCCCCATCGGACACATGTTACAAACAACGAACATCTGCTAGAGTTAACAAGACCTAGATAACGTAATGCATGACCAACGACCTTATATATTAGGAGGTCTAAGTGACACATCAGCTTTATTTAAAGCTACAGTATGTACCCTGGCCGATGGGTCGATGGCCGATGGCCGATGGGGTCGAAAAGTTCTGGAGTGGCGACCGCGCACCGGAAGACGTAAAGTTGGAAGGCCTCCCACAAGGTGGACCGATGACCTTGTGAGGGCCGCAGGAGTCCGCTGGATGCGGGAAGCACAGGACCGGTCGAAGTGGCGGAGCTTGGGGGAGGCCTATGTCCAGCAGTGGACATCCTTCGGCTGAAATGATGATGATGTACCCTGCTTGCTATACATATACGTCAATTTCGGAAAATTAAACATCTAAAAAAATTGAGGCTCTTTCCATTTGTAGGTAATTGGCATCTTTGTATAATGATAAGTTATTGGAATAAGACGTTGTTTTGCGGAAAAAGACGATTATAAAATATTGTTTTTGTACGGTAAAGGACTTATTTCAATACACAGCTATAGGTTAATTACCTTACATACAGGAAAAGTTTTAATTTAGTGCGCAAACTGTAACCATGAATTCAGCACATCATTCTAGACCCCCAGCGTAGAAATTTTTCGTCGGATATACAAAAAAAAAATCAGCTGTTTCATAGAAAAGTGCAATACCTACGCGTTCAAAATGTATGGAACAGCTGATTTTTTTTTTGTATAACCGACGAAAAATTTATTCTCTAGGGGATCTAGAATGATATTATTATGCGTGAATTCGTGGTTACAGTTTGCGCGGTGAATAAAAAAGAACTAGATAATCTAGTCTACATTAGGTAGCGGCTAGCCACGAGGGCTTCTGCCACATGCATGTTCAGTTATAAAATGACACAATGATGCAGAATTTCAGATAGATTCCACTCAGTCCTGTTAAGAAGAGGTTCTAATACTTTTTGAACATTGTATTGGACTGTCATTCAATTCAATCTTTTACTGTCAATTATATTTCGGTGCAAAACCCACGGTTGTATATAATTTAACAAGTCCCACTCTTCTCTACAGAGAACGTATACTAACTAGGTAACTAAAGTACAAAAACTCTCATGTTTCAGCACTAACATGTGCTGAAAATCATGTAGAGTTATAAGTTTACGACTGAAGTGTTGTTAAAAGCTAATTTAACATTAAACTTGAAAAGATCACAAAGCTCCTACAACTTTGCACCTACCCGAGTAGGTATCATTCGTCATCCTGAGTTTGTCGAAAGCTGAAATTCTGAAGACTATTAATTACCTGCACTTTAGGAAAAACTATTACTTAGTTTGTTCAGAAATAAAATTATATCTTACAGGTAAGCTTTTACATTATGTAGGTATTGCCTTTCTTCATGTAGTCTAAAATCAAGTCTCAAGGCTAAGACGCGCGTACAAGGGCGGCACCGCGGCACGCTGTAGGATATTTTTACCCAAAATAAATCAATATTTGTTCTAGTTGCTGAAGAAAGGAGCCTCCATAGATAGGTACCTCTTTCTTGTTACCGAAATCTAAGGCACGTCATAGTGACGTATTCTCTTTCTTTGTTAGAAAATTTGGCACATCGCACATGGTTGTGAAAACTCTGCCCATTCCTGCAGAATGCTATAGCATTATTGGCACACATTCTCATAGTAAATAGCTGCCCAATTTAGCCGTGACGTTTCAATACGGGCGTGAAAAGGTTATTTTTGTTCCGAGTGCTTTCGTTTAATACTCTTTTATCACTATTTGGGCTATTTTTGAAGCGTGTCAAATATATTTGGAATCAATTTATGTAAGGGTTACTTGTACAACAAAGGAAACCTTCCGCTTTTTTTAATAATGTAGGTAAGTACGTACAACCTGAGCCATGATAAGTGTTTACCGTCAAGTCAATCACTTACTTCCTGGAAAGCAAGATGATTTATCTGATGATAAAGTGATGACTTTGGTATATTGCGCAATTTCATTCGCAAAAATCCCAGGTTGTTCTTTCCAGTACGTTTCTTTATCCCCTATGTCGTCAACGAACAACGTTATTAATTTAATCTGTGTATGAAGCACGTGTGGACGATGTAGGTACTCATATTGAGGTCATTCTAATAATGAAGACTTCATCCCAAATGTTTGACTGGTCTTTAGACAAACATGACGATATGTCTAAAAATATAAAATGGGCTTCTGACTTTGTTTAAAAAGTCTATCGATCGTAATGGATTTCAAAAACGGGATAAGTATGAAGTATGTATATTGACCTGCGCATCAAACAAATTGACGAGGACTTTTGTTTTATTATAGCGCTTCTTTTAAATTTTTGGTATTTTTTAAAACCACCTGGTTTAAAAATTAGGCTGCGGAGCATTCCCACTGTAATATTTTTAGTGCGCGGTGCTTTATTAATTAGACATTCAATTAAATTCTTATATGCCTTTGTAAAAGGTTGGATGGCCACGATGATAGTACCTACGTGTAAACTTTCCAATCGTTTAACGTTATCTCTGTTTATCATACGGGTCACCGCTGACGCCGTACGGTAATTGGTTCGATTCCGGAATGGATTTTCCCAACACATTGAAGGAAAACGTGTGTGAATCATTCTCGTTTCATTAGTAGCAAGGTGTAAATGTCAAGCAGTCAACTGTTATGGTGTCAGTGGGCATGCAGTGGGCGACGGGTGAACAACCTTCGTTGAAGAGCCCCATGCAGGGCCTGAGTCATTTCAGGGGTTTCATTATCGATATCGGATTATTCATATCGAATCAGTCAGCTATAAAATGCCGACGCCATGTAGTTTTAAAATATTGACCACGAAAATATTGACGTAGTGTCTTAAAAGATCTACTTACTTCATTTCATTTCGGCATCTTTACTTACATTTGATAAAATAAAGTCACTTTTTTGTGCCTGCCTGAGTGACCGCGTTCTAAACTACAGGACGGAGTTTCAACATCATTGTGAGAATTTAACCCGTAAAGGTTTATTTGAAAAACACATTGCTCTGAAACTAACATATAGATATATGTAATCTTATATAATCTTAATCTTATGTAATCTTAATTAAGTAGATACTTAATTAAGAAATATCGATGTTCTATTAAACTTTGCAAAGCAGATGTTGGTCGCTAGTGTAAATACAATGGCTTGTTAGAACTTACTGTAGATTTAAGTACATAATATGATTTAATAGTGTGTCTGGAATACAAAAGCTATTGTTCTGGATGCATCGCTACCCATCAGCTAAGTACGTCTATTCCACATAACAAAATCGCCCAATTTACTCAAACATACAACCATTTACATCTGCATTAATTAACGCTCCTTGTTCTCTTCTCCGTCAGCAATAAAACTAGACAAACAGAATGATTGGCACATGCCCTAGACGCCATTATGTCATTACTACCCACATACGAACTATATCGATGTATTACTGCATTAATGAAGCTGTTTATTTATTCTGTTGTCATTCGCGACGCCGCCATCGCCACGCGTACGATCAAGGGCAACTCAGGATCATAGTTAGAAATAACTCCTGATGAAAAACTAGCAGCAATGTATCGGAGAATACAACATCGAGCTATAGATATAAATCGATGTATTCTTTTTTTGACGTGATAGGTATGTGTACGCCTTTAATTATTATTAATCGAATGATGGACAGTGAAAGCAAGTTGCCAGATATATCCGTGAATTTTATGGACTGTCAGAGACAGAATCCTTGGCTAGATTTTTAAATTCTAACTGCTTAGGTACTCTAATGTAGGTAACAAATTAATGCAAATTTGCGTCTGTGCTAATGTGAACGAATAACGAAACCATTTACAACATGTTGTGAATCACTTTTATTCCGTTATTTGGGATAAAATTCGGCACACGTTTAAAACGTCAATGGAATGCTTGACATTCAATGAATCTTTAAATCGTGTGTTGTTATATTTTATTATCATAGATGGCGCTGTCTGTCCTCTAATAAAGATAATATCAGAACTATTTTAAGCATTAGGTATTAGCACTTCCATTGAAAAATTCCATTGAAGTATTTCCTTGTTAGTGGCTCTTTCGAGAATGTTATATCGTAGTATCTTGTCAAGTGCTTATATAATCTCATTCAGAGGTGAATCCTACGAAAAATACCTGGGCAGGTACACTCAGCCAACATTGACAGTTTCACATTGACAGCGCGTTTATGGCGTCGCAGTAAGGGCGGTTAATGTAGTGCATGCGATACCAGTTATGTGCAGTTGACTGTATCTAGGTCAATGTGCATTTTTGTGGAAACATGAATTTTATTCCATGTTAAATCCATGACTTCGGGACTGGAGTTTGTATCGTAGGTATTTTTTTTTTAGGTAGGTATTAGCTAATCTATCGAATCAATGTTAGTAAATTCTAGATAGGTAAAGATAACGCGGGGGAAGTACGAAATAATAAATTATCAATTTTTATCGAAATGTCTACCTTACTTCCGCGCTGTGTTATCTACCTACGGCTACTTAGGTACCTACTACTCTTTGAATAGGTATGTTGACAGCTGACCACGGACCTAACACAGTGACTGCCTCAACAGCTACACATTAAAATTTATATAGGTAGGCAAAGAAAATAGCAGAAACCAAAAACAACTTTTTTTTGCATCAACACATTGGTCTGAATATAAAATAGTTATGTTTATGAAAATGATGTTCATTCAAATCAAATCAATCAAATCAAAATATTTTTATTTCACATAAGCCTGCATGGGCACTTATGAAACGTCAGAAGCTAGGTGCACGGTTCCAATTTGTCGTTTCCTATGGAGAAGAGCCGGCAAGAAACTCCACGGTTACTCTTTTAAAAATAATTGGCTTTTACAATGTTTTCAAATTACAGTGATAATAGGTATGGGAGGACAGTGCAGGCCAGTCAATAAGTACCAGGTACTTAGAGGAATGAAAATACAGAATAGAAAAACGTCTACAAATCTAGTCTCTAAGGCCTACAACGTTCTCTCATTCACAATATGTAAAAGAATCTACCTATATAAAATGAATCTATTTGAACCAAGTGACATGATTTCGATGACAATCACTGAAAATAAATAGTAGGTAGTAAAATTGATGTATAATGTCAAATAATAACGAGAATATGTCAGACATTGTAAAAAAAAAAATAATAATAAAAAGAATAAAAATTAACATTGCAATTTGGGAGCAGTTAATAGACTTTCACACGGTTTTGCTGTTAATGAGGTACCAGGGAAGCCACATGTGCAGAAGGAATTAATGCCAAACTTCCCTGTCTTCAACGTAGTCTTTTATCTTATAATATGCTTTTTTGATAAGGACACGTTTGATGTGAGTTTTAAACTTTCCATCGCTAAGTTCTGTAACCGACTTTGGCAACTTGTTATAGAAGCGGATACTGTTTATTAGAAATGACTTGCTAGTTTTAGTTAATCTAAATTTTGGAATCACAATTTCATCTTTACTACGTGTATTTAGATTATGGAAATCGCATCTTTTTTTTTTTTTTTTTTTTTTTTTTTTTTTTTTTTTTTTTTTTTTTTTTTTTTTTTTTTTTTTTTTTTTTTTTTTTTTTTTTGCATTATCAGCAGTTCGTAAATAAGTTCTAAATCTGGGGGCATTGACCTGAAATTCTCGTTCATGAATTTGAAGTTGAAGGTCGGGGTACATCCCCGGATAGATTCAAAGATGGCGGATTGGCGCGACTCTGTCGTTCAAATTGTTTGCAACTGTGAGTGGGTGTGAAAGTTTCTCATAATACATAATATTGCGCCGAATGCACTAATCTGGGCTAATGACACGGCGCATACGCATACCTTCTCACGGTAACTTGATACTCTTTAACGGTGCGATTTGAAAGAGAAAAGTACCGGGGTTTTTTTTCTAGCAGGACCTTCGACAATGGGTAGAAGATTGAAACTAGCTCTAGGAATTACAAGATCAATCACAATTCCTGCTTAACATTTTACAGAAGTTTTTTTCTTAACTATGATAATCGCTCGAATAAAACGAATTGTTGTAACTTGTAAGTCCCTAGAGTCCCTACCTAAAAACCATTTCGACCACAAGTGCGTCCAGTGCTAGCACCTTTTCAAATTTAGCATATCGCCATCCGTCTAACATGTATCATATCTCAGCACATAAGGACACAAAGATAGGTGCATCGGTACCTACATACAATATCCTTACAAATATTATAAACGCGAAAGTTTGTAGGTATGTATGGATGTATGGATGTTTGTTACTCTTTCACGCAAAAACTACTGAATGGATTTGGATGAAATTTGGCACACAGATAGATTATAACCTAGATTAACACATAGGATACTTTTAATCCCGGTAGTACGTTCCTGCAGGATAATTTCCGACTCCCACGCGGGCGTAGCCGCGGGCGGAAGCTAGTAAACAATATAACGAGCGGCTTAGTAACATAATAAAGAAGCTTATCATCAATTTCACGAGTTTACACGTAAGATAATAATTTCAGTGTAATGTTTTTATTGCTAGAGTTGTCGAATATAATGTGAATATTTGCAGATTAACCTTTTTACAGCCAAAAAAGAAGGGTGAATGGACATTTCTTTAGTGTCGCCATGAAATATTTTTTGATTCACTTACGTTACGATAATGATTATAACAGGGTTTCCATCCAAATTTCCATAGGTACTACAATAAATCCCTACTAATATTATAAATGCGAAATTAACTCTGTCTATCTGTCTGTAATGCTTTCACGCCTACACCGATGAACCGATCGTCATGAAAGGCAGTGATATAGCCAGGGATATGGCAAAAGACATTGGCTAGTTTTTTTACGCGATAACCGACATCCACGCGAGCGGTGCCGCGGGCAAAAGCTAATTTATATCATATAAATAAATTGGAAGGATAAAGCGTCATCATAATCACCACGCCTCTTAGGTTTAGCATATCTAATGGGTGGCTATTTATTTGTATATCTATCCATAAAACAAATCTCTATAGGACACAAGACCACAATACGTGTTCACGTGCATATGATGATATGAGCGTGTGCAAACTTATAAGTAGTGTTTATGAAAACAGGCCCTTCTATGTCTTCCAGTTATTTCTAACACACAAAGACCTAACATGGCTGCCATGCAAATAAAAAAAAGATTACAATAATATTATAGTTACCTATGTATAAAATAAGTTCACATGAACAACCTTGCGGATTAGGCACACATACCATACCATACCATACGAATACATTACCAACGTGACATTCAATATGAGTTTGCACGTAAATGGCAAAGAATAGGTAGATTTTTTGCATGTGCTATATTTGTTAATGTGCAGAACCTGGCATGTTGACCTTTACAGATCCTTTTATAAAGAGTCTCATGGTATAGAATAGACTCAAAACTGTCGTTACATTTTGTACCTATTTAGAGTTTCCTTGTAATATCGCGCCCTTTCTCGACCCTTGCGAATACGGAGGGTTGCATTTGGTTGCGGTTGGTTTTCTCGAACTTTCGACGTTCTTCGACAGCCCTACACTGCTGCATGTCAACACTGCAGAAAATCGGGGATCCAGAATATTCCACATTATCTGAAGCACGTGAGATACTACTTATCGTAACATACGGCTTGTATCTTTTAAATAAATATTGCTATTTTGTTTATGCATGTAAAAATAGTAGTTGCCAAAGCTTGGCGCTTCGGTGGAATGAACTACGACACTATGCGTTTTGGCAAATGTCCGTAATGCGCAACGCCAATGCGCTAAAAGTGAGTTATGCACGCACACAAAAAAACTAGGTATTAAAGACACGTTTATTAAATTAGGTATTACAACATACTTATTTACTTACTGTAAAACAATGCTATTCCGAAAAAACAACCTCTATCAATATTACCTATCAATATTTAACTTTTCTTGAATTTATAAATGTTTTTCAAGAACAACATGTTGTTTATGTTTATTACCTTAGACATGTTTTTAACAAAATAAATATTTTTATGTTCATAATAACACATTAGAGTGCACAATAGGTATACTATACTTAAATAATAGTATCTACTACTATCTAGCACAGTAATTTCTTAACAAATTAGTCCATTAATTAATATTATGTAGGTACCTACTTAAACTTTTACAAATAAATACCTGAGTCAGCTTACAATAAAACAACACTACAATAAAAATTCGAACAGACAATCACTTTAAAATTACTTGCCTAGGTAGGTACCTACTCATCATTAAAATACTTAATATATAAAACTTCCTTCCGTAAACAAACTTGCCAAATAAGCGGCAAAGTAGTTTCAAAAACATTTCAAATCTCTAGAAGAATGATATCGTTTCTTATCACTACGCTAGTCTATTGGTGAAAAACACGTCACGCGACGATAAGGATTATAATATTTGGATCACACCCGTGCGCCGAATCAACTTGGATAATTAGGAAATAACTTCGACGAAAGCAAAAACTCATTACTTTACTATGCAACGTTTGCAGGCGGGGGGTATTTTCATTTTGGTCGGACTAAACGAAGGTTAGCGCGAAAACGTTGCTCGCATAGCGCAGGTCACTGGTCACGTTTCTCAAACACGTGCCGTTCCAGCGCACGTGTCTATGCTATTGCACTGTGTGGAAGCAACCAGACGGTTACCAGACTGTTCGGGAAACTTCTAAAACTTTCAAGTTGTTCGCTAATCGCTCCGTTGTGGTAACACGTTTCACATAACATAGTAGCATGTGGAAAACAAACTCGATTTGTATTTTTTTTTTGTATTAACATATCTACGGGTGGTAAGTAGGTACTGTTATGGCTATCGAGAGTATTTGTTATCGAATAAAAATTAAAGTTTTAAGTATTTCATGTTTATTAATTAGGTATTTTACGTATCTATTTGCTTTGTCTTCTAAGGTTTTTTCCGTAAAAACAAAAATGCGATTAATCAAAATTATGTAACCGCAAAGTCAAAGTAGTTTACGTCTTATTATTGCATTATTTTTTATTTTGTGGGGAATTGGTAATCAGAACGGGAAGCTGGCAACTCATTCACCAGTTTATAGTTTTCTAGAATGCTCGGAACAAGTTCGGGCAGCTTCGTTTATTCTCGACATTTCTCGACAGTGTTTCACTATGGTAGTGCAGAGCTCCTGCCGTGATCAACGGGGTACCGTTACCGTTATCGTGGTTTGACAAATGAAAATAAACTTTAATACAAACGCATTAAGACCATTTGTAATTAATTACATTTAAAAATACGTGTTCTTTAATGTATGTGTTTTTAGTGAATGTTACGATGACGAACAGACAATGAATGATGGATGGTATCTCGAACTTTCCATAATGTTATGGAATGATTTATGGGAGTCTCGAAGTCTCGCCGTTTCTAATTGGTTCCACTTCCACCTTCACGTGCGTGTTATAATTTTCTTGCTCTTGCTTGGCCTTCTCAAATCTGCATTTGTCTGGTCACCCATGCGGTACCTAGGTAGGTAGGTAGTAAGTTTTGTGTTAGTAAATTCAATCTTTCACATTAAATATAGATTTACGTAAGGTAAACTACTGGCAAAAATTATTACTTACTTCATTTACTACTTTCATTACTTTTAAGTAACGAAAGAAAGTTGGCACACTAAACTGAATTCCTAGAAGTCTAGAAGCATATTAAATATCTCTGCAATACCTAGGTAGGTGGTAGTTGTAGGTAGAATTAGCTGTAGGAACCACGAGAACTTAATTCTTTAATAGGTAGGTATAGGTCAATAAAATATACTTAACTTAATTATTTTAATTAGATATGCAGCGCAAGAAGCTCGAATAAAACTACGTCAAAGAGTACTTTTTAAGGGCCATAGTATCCTCATCTCCCGTTTGTATGCTAAAGCACGACTGCCGCCCGCGCCCGCGCAGGGCACCTCTGAGCCTTTATCTCAAAATGGGGATATTCCTTTGATTAATTTACAATTGTGCTTCGGCGATTCTGTGGTACCTCTAACTATCTATTTTTCAGTGTATTTTTTTTTTCCAAATAACGAAGCCGTTTAGTAGGAGTATGGAATAGAAGCCAAAATATTGCGTGTTGGAAAATATTTTTTTACAGCAAAAGTATTAACCATAAAAAAAGTACTTCGGGCAAAATGATCTATATGAATCTATAGCAAAATCATATATTTTTCAAATCTTCAAGACACTTGTCAGAGTCTTGAAGATTTGAAAAATATACCCATGAATGACCATACCAATGAACCCTACTGGGTTCATAAAGTGACCGTGTTACGCTACCAAACGGGACGTAGGCCCTTAACTGACTTCAAAAAAGGAGGTTCTATGTTCGGCTGTATGTTTTTTTTGTTTTAATTTCTCCCAGTCCTACCTACCTACTAAAATTAGACATTAAGGGGTTTGAACAATTTCTCTTGAGTTCGAACTTCGAATGACGTCAATCTTAAGGCCAGCAGCCATGTTCCTCCTCCATGAACCGCGAGCTCCCCTATTGAGTAACGAACACCCAACTGATAACTTCCTGTTATTTCTACCGCAGTTTCTAGCACCATGAACGAATCCGTGACTAAGCCAGAACTACTGTTAAAAACAATACGTACCGTAAAACGCTGTAACTTTGCCAACTATGCCCAAATTTGCCTATTTTGTTTCAATTACAATAACTCCCGTTTGTTTACTTTTTTCTCGTTTTCTACCATTTTGTAGGAACTATTTGTTATTAGGGCAACATATTTTTCATTTTTTATAATCCTAACTCCATTGATACTCTGTCAGTTGCGTGAAGAATACCGGTGGGAGTGGGTGGATTTTTTTGGCCTTCTGTAACTTTTGCTATTCTAGCTACAGTAACGGTGTTTTCGCGAGGGAATAACATCCCAAGGTAAGAAAATACTGTCTTTTTTTCGTATTGTTTGATATTTTAATGAAAAGTACTAGAATTCATCAAAATAACTTAGTAAGGCAATGTTGCGCACTGTTTTGGAAACTTGAGTGACACAACTTTGCCTGGGTCTAGGGTTGGCACACGTCAGATTCAATCAATTATATATTTGAATATGATTTAATTCAGTCTTTATTATATGTTCCCACTGATGTGCAAAGACTTCTCCGACGTTTAAACAGAATACAATTTTTTTGTAGTTTTGAGGGTGAAGTTGTTGACTTTGACAAAGCTATTTTAGTTACATAGAATACATGACAATATGGTAGGTAGGTACTTAGTGTACCAAGTTACGACTACGACCGCTCTGTTAAAGGCGGCAGATCTGCAAAACCCTTCGAGGGTATTTTGTGTCGTAGTTATTCAAGTAAGTCTTATTTCTATTGCAGTTATATGAAAAATGGGAAACAATAAAAAAACGGAGCAGGAGAAAACCAGGAGCTTGTCATTATGCTGATTACTCAGAGGAAATGTTAGACATAGCAGCAGATCTAAACAAAGTTATTTCATTTTATGAAGCGGCAAAGCAGTTTGCAATCCGTCGTCGGACCGTCAACAAATCCAATAACCTTCATAACAAACCAGTTGGTCGACACAAAGAGTTATCCACTGAGGAAAAAGCACACATCGCATACTTAGTGAAGCTTTCAGCTCAATTTGGCTGTCCTCTTACTCTTTTAGATTTGCACATTGTACATAGTTTAAAATTTTATTTAAGAATTGTTTAAGTGTTTCATTTTAATTATATCTAATAAAACAATACTCAAATATATTCCGGTAAAACCATGTTATAACATTTTTTTGCTCCGAAGTAGCAATCGCCTTATTAAAAAAAGAAGTTTTTTTTTGGTTCAACCCTACAGTCAACGACATTTTTGTATGGAAAGTTTGTGGTACCTGCTACAAGTTTGCCTATTAGCTGTACTGCCCACCATACACTAAAGTGCAGTAACAGCAAAATCACGATTTCGAGTAAAACGCATTTAAAGTTAAGAATTGATTTTAAAAAATCAACAGAATGTATAAGCAAAAAAATTTGAATGCAGAAAGGTTGTAAAGGCATAGGTTCACACGTTAAAGCAATAAAAAAAAATATATCTTAATAACTGAATTTATTATGGCCATTTATTCTTTTTGGTGCCTATTACTGCATAGCCTTTTTTGTAAAAAATACCATTTTAAACTTAGTAAAATGCAGCAAAAAGCCCTATTACTGCGTTTGGATCAGTTATTTTGTCAAGAAACCCAACTAACATGCAGTAAGGTCAAAAAAATACTGCATTTTAGTTAGTTTTTTAAGAAAAAAGTGTTCAATTTACTAGTGCAGTAAGAAAAATAGCTAGTTCACATTTTAAAGACCGTTTATTTCTTATTATTTAATCACAATAATTCAACTCACTTATGTAAAATTTACATATCAAAAATAAAAAAAAACATCTAATTAATAAAGGACCTCCTTCCTTCCTTCCTTCCTTTATTAATAAATTAATAAAGGAAGATTTAAAACATTAACTGCACTTTAGCTAGGAATAATCATATCTGTGTCATTATGCTATCCAAACTAATCTGCAGTAATGCTGTATTTTACTGCGTGTTAGTCAGTTTATAATGATAAAAGAATGTTAAGTATTCACAACTAAAATGCGACAAGCTTTGATTTTACTGCATTTTAGTTGGGAGTTCGTGACAATAAATTGTATTTTCTTAATTTGCAGTAAAAATAGCTTGTATGGCGGTAAATTTTACTGCGTATTAATTTTTTTTTTAATTTTTTTCCAGAAATATAAAACTATCTAAAGAACTGTAAAATTATATTGCTTACTGCATTTTAGTTATGAAACCTAAAAATTTAATCTGCAGTATAATTTATACTGTATTTTAGTTGGGAAATCACGCCAAATTGTTAATTTTTTTCGTTTGCAGTAAGTGAAAACTGTTAAATAAAAACCATTCTAATAGTCTTAGAAATAAGTAAGTTAATTCAATAGAAAGCTTAAGAAACCCGCTTTCAGAATCACTAATAAAACGAAAAATCACAAAAGGGCTGTTACTGCTCTTTAGTCTCTGGTGGGCAGTGTAGTAAAAAAAATAAAACCTACATTGTACTAATTTAACTGACGGGCACAAGCATGGTGTCTCATGCACACGGGAAAAAAATACTGGAACGATAAGCATAATAAGTATTGAGTTAATCTTCTAGGCAAAGTTGCGTCTTTAACATACAACTTTGCCTACGTCTTTGAGTACTTGTAATTCAGAAAAACAGCATGAATTAAAAAGATTCGGGTTCTACCAGGCAAGATATAAGGTCTATTTTCCATCTTAAACATACTTGGAGTTATAATAATAAATAGGTTCAGAAATACGAACGAAAAACGTCAAAATCCAGGCAAAGTTACAGCATTTTACGGTACTTACATTATTTCTTTTAAACCATTAGCTCTTCGGAGTAGTTCGGAAAAACACGAGTGGGTGACGCGTATGCGGGAATCAAACAATAAATTGATTTCTTACACCTGCGAGATCTCAAATAATAACTGTGTCTATCTATTCAACGTATAACTCATACAAATAGTTTAGCATAACATCAGCAAAACTGAAAGAGCATACGGAACGGAACGACCGCGAATTCAATCATAGAAAATAAACATTTGTTTGACCTCGAAAAACATTTTCAGCTAAAATTTTCCGGTTGTGTCTGCCTAGCAACGACGTAGGTAAAAGCCGATAGACTGTTCTTTATTCGAATTTAAATCCTAGGTACCGTAATATTGGCCAGTACGGCACCTACTAGCAATAATCGAGTGCAAGCTAACGACATTTTAATTCCTATGCACTTAAAACGTACGCAAGGTATTTTAGATCCGCTGACTAGCCGTGAAGGCCGGTTTCAGAACTCTCTGTTTACATTTCTTACAAAATCTAGTTAAGCAGAAGAGTTGTAGCACATTGGCTGCATGCCAAGTTAATGCTAATAAAAAGTTTTTTTACTTTTTTTAATGGGTAAACACGCATAAATCGGCAAAGGTAAGTTACTCCATATTATTAAATTGGAGCCAATTCAAAATTCCTGATCATCGCAACTTGTTCTAGATAGTGTACTACCAGTTTTAATGTTTACAGTTTCTACTTGTTCGGTGTGTTAGATCGAGATCGTTAACCTTTGGCTTGGTCTGTCAGGTGTCTACGATCATGTCAACGGCATCAAAATCGAATCTGAAAATAAACAATAAATGACGAGCCGACCTCAATGTATTTCTGGATAATTTTCTTGGCATTGTCGACTGTTAGCTTTCAGTTGAATATTTTTAATGCATTTAAGTCTTAAGTAGGTAGGTACCTATCCCAAAATCTCATGTTCTACTAGGTAAACTTTTTAACAATAATAGTGGCATCAACGGCCAATGATTTACATCCAGTTACGAAATCTTTTGGTTGGGCAATAAATTGTAACTTGATACAAAAGATAGTTTAAGTTGGTACTACTTTGTTGTAGGTATACAGTAGGTAGGTAATGAGTAATGACAAAGTAAAAGTAACATTCACTCTCGAATGCCTAACTCCCACATAGGTTCTTTGGAGTCTATGGATGATGAGTTAATGTGCCAATGGCACTAAACACACTTTCTTCTTGTTACAATTTTCTTTTACTTACATTGTTCCTCCGCATGTGAGCAAGTAGAAGGGATTATTCTGTTGCTCACACCGACTTTATGAGGAAGAAATTATGCGAAAGCTGTTTGTTCACGATATCTTTTTTGGCCAATTTATGTTGGTATTGTTTGATAGCCTATTTTTATTGACGCCTGAAACTGTCCCTGCTCACCAATTTTATTATAAGGACTTTAGACATAAGAAAGAGCCACATTAGCTCATCTCAGTTCTCACTATCAGATAATCTGGCTCCAAGTCGTCGTTATTTAGAAAATGTGTGTGCTCTTAGACCGACGAGTCTTTCGCGTTTGCATATTGACCAGAAAAAACACACGTGACCCTGCATACTGTGTTTAATCTTATCAAATCGTTAAGACGTTAACGTGTTTATCTTTCAAGACTGAACTCTCAACTTCTCCATCAATATTTCTTCTTATAAAAATATACTCTTGTAGGCGTGGAAGACGTCTGAGCACATGAAATAATTTACAGGATTAATGTTATTTGACTAACGACCTTCTGAGAGACCTCGGTTATTTTGGTTTGGTGACAGGGATTGCGATTTTTGCTAAACCGAACGTAGCGACATCGATTGACAGGATCATAGCACATAAGTTTCCATATCTCGTTAAATCCACTGACATTAAAAAGCCGGCGTCAAACTTAATAACAGATTTCTGATTATAGTTGATTACCCACTGCGTAAGAGATCAATTGGGCCTGTCTTCCGGTCGTTATACTTGAGATACGTATAATAGTGATAATCACAGGGATTCAGCGGTAATCACGTTGTACAGACGCCAGCACATCAAGCTATCCCAAACTGTCAAATATTCCCAATTGAACATGAACCTTATTTTTTGGGATTAAAGTTGAAAATCTATCAAAGTAATTTGACAGATTGAGGTAGCTTGATGTGCTGGCGTCTGTACGTGCATTTCTCCAGCGTGTGAGAGCGCGGGAGGGCGCCGCCGTGCGTATTTTTACGCGGTGACGTCAGACTTCGGCCTCCGCATGTCGTGCGGTCATGAAAAGAACCGTCGACTTAGCGGAAAAGGGACTGTTTTGATCGATTCGAAATAGAATGTATGTAAATAGTACGACAGAATATGTCTCCTGTTAGATTTGAGCGTGCCGGTTTCAGGTTCAAAGGGGTGCGGCTATGGCGACATTAAAAAAAAAACCACCAAGATTTCGTAAAAATTTGTAAAAGTTGATTCCCAAAACCATAATAATTGACAAATTCAAATCTAGGTTTTACGAAAAACTTCAGACTTCTGCGATGCTTTTTCAGCGAGATGTCGGCGATAATGTATTTTTCACCGTTTCAATGGCGCGGCCATGGGGTTATAGTGGTACAGCTTCTAAAATATAAACCTAGGATATTTTTCTATATTTTTTACAAATTCTATCTAATTTACCCAGCACCCTAATTGCGTAACTCACGATTAATCATAATCTGTTTCGTATTGAAACAGATGGCTAAACCATTGCTTCATATGTTCGAAAAATGTATCTGCTCAACAACGTAAATAACGCAATGAATATTGCTGAACTGTCAAAATGAAACCGATTACGATTAATCGCGTGTTACGCAATTAGGGTGCTGGTCTTAGCAATGCTTAGTTTTAAAGATCTCCTTGGCCTCCGCGTTTCAATGGCGTGGCCACGTTCAAACTTTTTAACCTTATCTTGACTTTGACTTTATGGTTTTGTGAATCAACTTTTACAAAATCTCGGTAGTTTTTTTTTTGCTAATCTGAAATTACGAAATTCGACACTTTTCCGCTGGAACTACGCACACTTTTTTTTTTAAATATCGCCATATTCGCCGTGGCTGCGGCGCTGCGCCATTAAAACGACACGGTTTCAGAGAGACCGCTGTCTCATTCATGAAATAAATATCTGGAGCGGCTGTTACGTAAAGCAAGTTTTTTTATTGCAATTGGTGAGAAGCTTTTTGGTCAATAGGTTCCTGTCAGCTAGCTAGGTAGGTAGGTAGGAAATAAGAAAGTAGTGCCTAACAGACTTTGAACTTCAGCGCACATCATGACGAGTTTACGAAAAGTCGTCGCTGGTTGCGTGGCCACACCTGCTGTCAAGGTCCGCTGTGGTGGCCATGTCAACAGATTGCCGCATCGCAGCTGTTAATACAATAAAAAACGTATTTATAAAGCCCAATAACACAATATTTTCCCATCTATTAGATCAGATCATAAGTGTTTAGCTAACGTGTGCGTGGTTCCCATAAACAAACAGCCTACTATTTTGACGAACACTAGGTAGGTAGTTAGGTACCTATCTAGACTACATTCTAGTATTGTTTTGGGCACTTTATTAATAAGAGTGAATACGTCATCAGCGAAATACAAGCTGCAGGATAGCTAGGAAGTAACCGGCTCTTTTCCTGATGCATGACGTCAAACGCAATTTTACGTTGTAGCCATCTTCAAAAGATTAATCACTTCTACACCAGTTTACTCACACAGCAAACCAGCCTACAGTAACTAGTTGCGATGCAGATTCATCTCGATACAAAGAGTGATGCTATTATTCCTTTCTGAATGAATATTTATCATAGTTAGGTAGGTAGGTATCTACTGTGTGCAAGCTAATTTCCATGTGGAAATGGATGAGATTGGTGTCTAGTGTATGTGTGAGCAACTGTTACATATGAGCTTTGTGTCATAAGCACGTCAGCAATCATAAACTTGACATTTACTTCATTACATAACAGCTTCATCTACATGAGAGTTGCAATGAAACAAAACAAATAAAGTAATTTTTTGTTTATTAGTCAGTTTTAACAGCAATTATAAGTGATAAGTAAAATGTCACTTCCAATGTCACTACATAACTAATACAACTCGAGCCTCCATGTTGTTCAGAAAAATAGCATGATATCTGATCCACAATAACATTCTATATTTCATAAACATTTCCATCGCAATTGCCAATTCCAAGTTTCCATTGAAACATAAAACTTACAATCACTGCTGTCATCAAATTATTTACAATAGAAAATATTTACAACTTAATCAGCATTAAATACAAAAAAACACTCTTCAGTCTCACTTAGCTCTCCATACTAAAACGCATGGAGTCCACCCAATCAAACTATTTTGGCTAGCCATTCAGTAAACAATTACAATCAGCAACGTAATTAGGCAACATAAATGAGTAAGTCCCAACAAGACTGGTAGGAATGTCCCATCACTAGTTTCGAGCATATAAACAAGGCTGTCCTGACAGACCTTTCTTAGTCCTGTACTGAATATTACCTTCAGCAGAACAAACTAAGAAAATATATCACTGGTTCACTAAAATACACTGATGTCACAAAGATCTATGAGGTGCAAAAGTGGATCAAACTACATAATTAACACCAGCACTATTTCAATAAGATAGTGTGTCTAACAAAGTCATACCAAAGGCCTTTTCAGTATGACTTTCTCAGACCCCAAGATGTGGATAGAACAAGTAATTTCTGTCACAACAAACTTCATCATACACTGAAATCCATATTAATGAGAAATCCAGTAGTTATTAATTGGGTAGAGTGTCCATGAGAATCTCCTTCACTCCTGATGAGAGGCGGTCGGGGAATTTGATGTCAAACGCAACAAGTAAGTCTCCTTTCCGCGTTGGTTCCTTGGGTAATGGAAGCCCATATCCTGGGAACCTCTTCACTGTGTGTGGCTTCACAACCTCAGCCTGAAGGTTGACAGTCAGCTTCTCTCCAGACATGGTCGGTACTTCAATGATGGTGCCACAAAGAGCCTGCAACAAACAAACAACTTGGTTATTGTGATGTCACAGTGAGTAATGTTATAAAGGGACAGTTATTGTTTGAAGAGCAATCTTATCTCTTTGATTAATATACGAGAATAATTATTCCATTAAAAAGTAAAATGGAGGACTCAAATAAGAATGACTAATTAATTGTAATTATTGATACAGCTGAATGGGCACAATGAACTTTGGAAAGCTCATGATAACTATGTTAGTTGTACTCATTAGAGCTACTAGACTATTCTAGAATTCAGTGTGTTGGCATAATGGTTGCAACGTTTATCACCAGTTTGTAAACAACACACAATATGCACAACATTAAGTAATCATATCAATAAACTAAGTCACTGATGCCTACCTGTTTCAGTGAGACCTTGGCTGCATATCTGATGTCACTGCCTTCCCTCTTGAACAGTGGGTGTGGCTTGTCTCTGATGATGAACACAATGTCTGCTGGTATCTTATTGCGACCCTGATCACCCTCCTTCTGGAACGTGATCTTGGTTCCAGCCTTCCAGCCCGGCTTCACATGGATGGTCAGAACCTTGTCTTCCTTCTTGGAAGTGCCGTCGGGCTGCAGCACTCGCCGCGATATCTTCATCTTCTTGACACAACCACGCGCGATGTCCTCCAGAGAAACGTACAAGTCGTGTTCGATCGGTGGGTCCTGGGTCTTCTCCTTCCGGCTCGGGGATCCGTGGAAGTTAAAGCTGTGGCTGCGGAAGGCGCCGCCGGGGCCGCCAGGCCGCGCAGTGCCCATGCCCATGTTGGCGAACGGGTCCATGTCCACGTCCATGTCACGGTCGAAGAACATGGTGGTGCCTCCTGAACCGCCGTTCAGGTCGAAGAACGCTTGGAAGGGGCTGGCTGAGCCAAAGAACTGAGCGAACGTCGCCCTCGGGTCACCGTGGAACGTGTACGAGAACGACTGGCCGCCACCAGGTCCATTGTGCGATCCCATTCCTCCCTTGAGTCCCTCCTCGCCGTGGGCATCGTAGATCTCACGTTTCTTTTTGTCTGACAGCACTTCGTACGCCTCGGCCACCTCCTTGAACCTCTCCTCGGCACCAGCTGCTTTATTCTTGTCCGGGTGGTACTTCAGTGCCAGCTTACGGTATGATTTCTTTATGTCGTCATCAGACGCACCTTTCGATAATCCTAATATTTTGTAGTAATCTTTACCCATTGTGAATCCTTATCCTAGAACAAAAACGAGTCCCGTTAGCCATAACGCCTGACACCATTTTTGGAGATGTGGAGCGATGATACGCGCAACATAAAATTCTTTCTTTTTTAATAAATACAAATGTAATCTACTCAAATACCGTTCTGGAGATAAGGGGTGATATTATAGAACACTTACCTAGTCACTTAAAGCTCCAAGTATAGTCCAAATAAGCGAATTATTGAGAATATTCACACACAACACTTCTAAACGCCTTACAGTTTCAACTTCACGTTTGAATAAAACGCTGCGCCTTCGTTGCGCCAAAATATATACATTAAAACGTCTAGAACGTTCTAGGGCCTTCAACCTCTGCGGAAACGGGATAAAAATAAAAAATGTGAAACGGTTGCGCCTATGTCAGAAAGAGATGAATATAAATTTCATTGTTCAAAATACAAGAAAGCAAATGGAGCTTACGTCATTTTATCACGTTCCCACAGAGTAACACGTTCCGATTGGTTGGAAAGAGCAGTTCGTTCTCTATGAGTTTCTAGACGTTTTGCACTTTTTCGTTTTCAGCTTGTTCTCGTTGACATCGTACAACATGGCTACAACAATTTTATTTTTGATTGATGGCATTGGATAGCATTTCAACGATTATATTATCATCGAATATATTATATGATTGTAATGTTTTTAATATGGTTTTTCTGTCGGAAGTAGTTCGTGGTTTTTGATTATTTAAGGAGCAAAAGGTTCAAATAATTTCAACCGAGCGTTGTTGTGTTTACCATCTCGCTCAACATTTATTTCAAGCTTTTATGACAGGTGAACAAAGAAGATAAGTAATTAAATCCTTAATCATCAGTAAATACTAACCTAACTGAACACCTGTTGAAATGTCAAGTGTCATGCAATTTTTTAAGTTAAAAGTTATATCATTATGAGATTAACCGGTACATAAGGAGGGTGGAAAACATGAGACAATTAAACAAATGTTTGGTGAAAAAGTCAACTATTTTGGCCGTATCAACAGGGCACCAATTCTGTATGGTTTTAATGATTTCCCGCGGACTCTTACTACGTTCAGCCTACGTCAATATCGTGTCTTTTATGCAGGGGCCACACTAACGAGAAATGCCGATGTTTATCGCGATGATGGACATTAACGTAGGTGTAGCCACAATTTAACGCGATAATTTCACAACGGCATTCACATTGCCATTTGACGTTAGGCGATAACTCGGGTGGCGTTCAATTGTGGCCACTGAATTTATCGCTTTAATTAATTATCGGAATGTTTACCGCGTTGTTTATAGCGATTTTGGGCATTGACGTTGACCGTCAGTGTGGCCCCGGCATTAGAAACCAATGTAATGGTAAGGAATCGAAATGTCATATAAGGTTCCATTGCCGATGTTACATCGAAATTGGTCATTGTTGCCTTCGATTTATTTATTTATTATGGCACTCCAACGACTAGTTCACATTAACTTTAACAGAAAGGTTTTTGTTTTACATCCTTGCGTTCCTTTCCACACTTACAAAACATGCCATGCCGATATGCACAGGCAGAGAAACAAAATTAAACACAAGCTAACATCGGGTTCTGCACAATTTTCTTCAAAATGGCAGCATTTTTTTTACTGTCAGTCAGCTGCAGTGTTGCCAACCCGTACGATAATTATGAGGGCGTACGATAATTTGGACCACGGTACGATGTACAGACGCCAGCACATCAAGCTATCCCAAACTGTAAATTTTTCCCAATTGAACATGAACCTTAAGCTTTTGTCATAAAGTTGAAAAACGATCCAAGAAATTTGACAGATTGGGGTAGCTTGACGTGCTGGCGTCTGTACGATAGTGATTGTCTAATGGACGATAATTTTGTGCTTTGATAAAAATGTAAGTTCTATGATCAAAACGTTTAAGTCAGACAAAATAAAACGAAAAAAGTCAACAAAATGTCAACGTCAATTGTCAAGTATGTCAACATCAACATGTAAATTTCTCTCTCCGTATAGCCCTCACATGAAAATAATAACACTTGTTTCCATCCGACCGCGACTCCGCGTTTTATACTGTATTCTTGTGGTTTTCTCAGATAACTTTATATTTGCTTCTAGCTAGCTTAATGTGTCGTGGGCATGCCTGAACGAAGATTGTAAAAAGTTAATCCCACCATAAACATTCTGTAAAAAACTAGCCAAGTCTCGATGGAGCTGGCGGCTGGAAGGTTCCTATCTTAGACTTGGCACGACTTTGTCTAGATTTCATTACTTTTTAGAGATAAACAAGCAGCTCCATCGAGACTTGGCTAGTTTTTTACTTTGGACAGTTTTTTTCTTTTTAGGAGTAGTTTTTTTTATTATTACAAATCTTTCTTTTCTTTTTTTCCGGTTCTGATTCTTGTACAGTAGCAACAGTTTTTCGTATTGCCCATTCGCGTTTACTACCAATTGAATATTTTTAGAATATTTTTTGTAAAGGCGGTATGTCGATCTCTAATAGTTTGGATGGGCTCTTGTGTTTTTTAAACAGGGTCACCAGGTACTCCAGATCTTCGATTATCCTAGTTTTTATAGTTTCCCCTTTATGTGGCAATTAAACCCTAACTCTGTACCAAATTTCAGCTCTCTGAGTTTATGGGAAGTACTAGTTCTATTTGATGATCATGAGTGAGTGAGTGTCATAAATGCGAAACTTTGCTGGACTTGAAATTTTGGGTTTTAAGTATGTGATTATAGCTTACTGGATGACGAAAATTTCTGTGTTCTAGTCTTGTCCAGAGGTTCTCAAATAGGGGCCTGAAAATGCGGCGAAATGATTCCAGTAAAGGATGGTACGGCAGTGTTTGCTTCGCGCTCGACTTGGCGAGTGCACTGCCGTGCCCCCGATGAAGACTCATGTCATCATGTGACCTGTGCTACACTTCGTGCTTGTGTGTAAAGTTTGGCGGTTTGTGCTGCTAGCCCTACTGGTAGTGAAACTTGGCATATTCTCGCCCATTGACTAGTCATTGTCGTATATTAACACTTTTTGATGAATGTTTTAGGTTTTTTTCCAGTATTTTCTTTGCACGATAATTTTACCCAAAATACGATACTTTCGACGTGGGAACTCGATAATTTTAAGTTTTGGAGGTGCAACACTGGTCCACAGAGTACATTTTATGATTATAAGAAGTGGTCATGGTCAACTGTCAACTCAATGTCACAAATGTTTCATGTTTTTATGCTGATTTGTTTTATTTATAAATAAAAGGAGCCAGCTATTTGAAACTTTTATTTATCTAACAAGTCTTAGAAACAACGCGTGCCGACAGCCTTTGAATTCCATGTCGTAGTACTTTTCGTAGAAATCCTGTATTAGCTCTTCGACCTGGAAACAATGTCTAACGATATAACATTACAAAGTAAATGCGACTCGTGCGGCGAGATAGCCCACGAACCGTTCATAGAATGTGTTGAATGTGAAGCTAATCTGTGCACCGCATGCTTCGCCTCCGGCCAGGAAGTGGGTGCTCACAAGAACGATCACAAATATGCTGTGCGACGGAATGACATCCCTTTGTTCGACAACTGCAACTGGTCGGCTAAAGAAGAATGTAAGCTGCTCTCTGCATTGTCGACATACGGCTACGGAAATTGGGAAGAAATATCTAAGAGTGTTCACACACGTTCTAAGCTCGAATGCCAGGAGCATTACAAAAAGTATTACATAGAAAATGTTCAGTACAAAGAATTGCAGCTGTTGCCTGAGACAGAACAATCTTTGTTTCCAAAACCAGTGATACCTTATCTATACAGTACAGAAGTGTGCACCAACCCACCAAGGAACAACAATGCAGATCAACATCTGGCCGGGTACAACGCTTACAGGGCAGAGTTTGAACTCAGTTATGATCATAATGCAGAAAACATTTTTACTATAGAAGACAGTTACTCTGAAGATGAAGACGATGATGACGACTGTATGGATTCACTAAAGGTGTCATTAGTTAGTGCATTGAATACCAGGCTAAGAGAGAGGCGAAGGAGATACAAGATCATACAGAATCATGGTTTAATAATGCCAAACAAGTTAATATCCTGGCTTCAGAAATATGACAAGACAGTTACAAGACAGAAATGTGAGAAGTTGCTGTCGTTCATGCAGTTCATGACTGGTATACAGTTTGATGCACTCATGGAGTCAATCAGCTTAGAAAATGAACTAATACAGCGAATATCAAGGCTATCGGAGTACCGGAGGAATGGTATCAAAACATTATATGCAGCAAAGTTGTACAAACAGTTGAAGAGGGAGAATGAGCTGGTTGTCAAGGAACAGAGGCATGCTACAACTGTGATGGCAAAGAAGTATGAAAGTCAGTCGCCTGTGAAGAACACATTAATGTTTGGAAAGAACAATCAGTTACTGAAGTACAAGAGAACATCAATGCCTCTAGAAATAGTCGACCTACCAGGGTTCAATAGACTTACAGAAGCTGAGAAGGTTCTCTGTTCCAACCTAAGATTAGTACCAGAGAACTACTTAGAAATTAAGCAGCAGCTCATTACACAGAACAGTAAAATGGGCTTCCTCCGTTTGCTAGATGCAAGAAGGATAGTGAAAATAGATGTGAACAAAACTAGGAAGATCTATGATTACTTGTTGTATGAAGGGTTTATATCTAAACCGCAGTAAATAAATAAGTTGAATTTTTGTACAACTCTTGTTTCATTTATTTTCATGATGATCACTAATTTTGCTAAATAAAGTTATAAAATTTATTGACTAAACTAGAGGATGGTAAATAAATATGATAGGATATTGAGGTATGGGATGGGATACTCACTTTAAAACCAAACTTCTGATACAGAAATATGGCAGAATTTGTTGGTGATACATGCAGTGTGACATCCTTGCCTGTACAAGTCTGTAAAATTAAATATAGTTCGTTATAAAGTATTACATAGGCAACTTGAATCTTGATAACAGTATAATGTGTCTAGGATTGTACAACTTTAGCTATTCAAATAAATCAAGTCATTTATTCGAGATTTTGCCATTATCGCTAACAAGAAGCTTTATAATTTATAAATAAAACGTGCTGACTTTCAGCCTACTTTCAACAAGGCTGAGAGTCATCAGTTTTAACGATCGCGTACTGCGTAACGATCGGTTAAGTTATGGCTAAGACGCGGGGTGCGGCGATATCTTCACGGGTGGAGAGCTTTGAATCTTTGATGCCACAGCGAGACTATAGCCGTAGCCCGCAATAGGGTATTTTCCAATTTATAAAAAAACTATTATAATTTAAAGATTGAAACTCGACATTCACTTGTTTACAACTACTTTAGTTTACATTACACAAAGCTGACATCACGCGTGGTCACGTGATAAAAGTCATCGTACGGAGCGTTTTGGCGGTAAATTCAAAACAACGAAAAAGAAATTGGATTTTAATCGTTTTTAATTGAAAAAATGGTTTTTTTTTTTGAATTTTCTGTTAAATATCTCATCCCAATCTTTAATTTAAAATAGTTTTTAATAAATTAGAAAATACCCTATTGTCTCGCCTAAAGTGGATCTAGGCTAAAGCGAAAGGCAGAAAGCAGTTCTATATGTATACATAATTATCATAAATCATATTCGCTTTTCATGTCTGTCTGCATGTGCGTGACCGCGTTGTTAAATTTATATATAATAGATATCTCGATGATTTGTCAAGTTGTACAAACCGTTCAAAGCAGGGGCGGGTCACTTGTGACTTATAAGTCGACGTTCAGACAGACTTAATAATATCGCACTGGATCTGCAACCCCTGCTTAGTGCCGAGAGTTGAAAATCGAACAATGTGTTTTTCACTTGAGATGCACTCTGTTGGATTCTCAATGCTCGGTTCCACACCGAGAGTTCAAAATCCAGTGCGCGATAAAATCCCGCCGCGATATTTTTACTCCCGTAAATTCCGTACCTGTAACAAGTGATAAAGCATGAAGGTGGCGATCTTCGCGTTCCTCCACTCGGGCCGCGTGAGCACGAAGGAGATGTAGGCCTCGTTGTGTCCCACGTCGGGCACTAGGAAGGCGCAGCCTATCACCAGCCGCTTGTACGTCACCACGCAGCTGAACTCAGGGTACTGGAGGGCTTCTGTCACTGTCGAAGAAGATTTAGCTTTAGTAGGGGTTAACTTATAAGTCAAGAGGTACTATGGAGAGGTCTCTGGATTTTGGTCCGTCCTTAGGGATTAACTTTATAATTGTAAATGACTTACAATCAATCCCGGGCCAGAAGAACTGTGCGCAGAGGTTGTTGACGGCGGCGATGTGTTGCGGTCTCACGTACGAGTAGTCTATGGTCGCGCGGGGAGGCGGCTCGTAGTCTTTTATGTGTCTGTACAATAAATGTACTAACTTTAACTAACTGCATTAAATTAAATTAAATTTATTTCATAAGACTAATACAATGAGGAGAAATAAAAAGAGGTTTACAAATGCATTTGTTAAATAACTATATCCTTACATATATAGGCTTAGTACATGCACGTTATGTGAAACTCCTGACACCCAAACTTGGACATGTCCTGTATCTCAGATGTCAGCATTCCTCCCTGGCAGGCACATATATGTGAAGCCTAGCTTTGAATTGCGTGCTTCATGTCTCAATGACGATGAAAGCATGCAGATATTGTAGATAAATTTACAATACTAGCATCATACCCATAAAGAAAAATACTTATTATAGATGATAAACGGACCCATGGGGCTTGTTGCTAAGTAATAATAGCCGCACGGGTCGATCGATCAGGTTAAACTACGCTTGCCGCGGCAGGTCAAAGTCAAAGCATTTATTTCAAAGTAGCTGCTGCCCGCGACTTCGTCCGCGTGAATATCAGTTATCGCGGTTGGATAAATAATATTACTATGTCCTTCCTTGAGGTTTAAGCTTACTCCATACTAAATTGATTCAGTATTTTAGCCGTGAAAGCGTTACATATAGACAGATAGACAGAGTTACTTCAAAAACTATTGTAACATAGCTGTGCACCGCGGTTTGACACCTACTAATTATATACCTGCATAAATAGGACAAAAAAACAAAAGCAATGTTGCTGAAATATTAGACGAAATTCAAAACCAATCGCGGTGAGTCCCGTTGTGAAAATATTAGAAAAAAAAAATCAAATAGGCACATAAAAGGCACTTTTGAACGTCAACATTTACATTAAAATAGAATTGATTCTAGTCGCCCGTTCCAGAATGTAGTTTCGTATGGAGAAGAATGGGCAAGAAACTCCACCGTTACTCTTTTATAATGTTTTACAATATTATAAATACATTAATTATATAATTTATGTAAAAACGATTCACCTAGAATAAAATTACCATACCACAATAGGTAAAAGAATTAAAATGCAGCAATGACAGATACATTAATTATTTAATAGGTACACGGTGCTCATATATTTACAAACATTGTAAAAGTAATTATACGATTTTCCATGAATAAGTAATAAACACAACACAAGTAATATAAGTCAGTGTGTGTAAGTAATCCGAGTGTAAATCAATGTCATAAAAATAATGTATTATGCAATTCAATTAGCAACCAGTTCGATTTTGTCAGGTCTTTGGATGGGTGACCATATTTACATACCTATGCCCCTCCGTGCCTCGGAAAGCACGTTGGTCCCGGCTGTTATTATTGGATCTCTGACATTCGTTACGGATCGTCAGAAGCCCGAAAGTCTGACCACGAGTCTTACCAAGAGGCACCGGGTTACCCAGTAGTTGGGTTGTGGAGGTCAGATAGGCAGTCGCTCCATGTAAAATACTGGTATTCAGCTGCATCTGGTTAGACTGGAAGCCGACCCTAACATAGTTGGGAAAAGGCAGGCAGATGATGAGATGCAAAACTACGCGTATCATGACCCTTCCGTGTTTTTCAGGAATAGGGTATTTTACTATAAATGAGAAAAAATCTAAAAATATATTAAAGGGATAGCTTAGGCAAAAAGCAGTCGGAAAATGTTAGTTTTAGTTCATGGCCAGAGATCGGATATTCGGATGCATATTTACCTAAAGATAATATTATTTATTATTTTATTTTATGTTAAATTTTTTATTTTATTTTATTTTTATAATGTGCGTTTTGTTTGTGCAGAATAAACAATTTTTCTTTCTTTCTTTTCTTTCTTATAACTTTTAGCTATGAAAGTATGGAAGTGGCTTTATAAATAATTTGTAATATTTATTAAAAACCCCGGGATTCTTGGATTGCATAACTATTCAGATGTATATTAATTTAAAATTAATGTTTAACCCGATACAAATATGTGTATGTACTGGAGGAGGGGTGGTTTGTATTAGTTAAAACAAAAAATAAACAAATTACTTACCTAAATTAAGACTTTTTCAGTACAAAAGCGCATTCCATGTTAGCAAACATCTCAACTTTAGGTGATTATGCATCCGAATATCCGATCTCTGTTCATGACATAACAAAATAAATTTTAAAATTCAATTTTCAAGATTTCAGTTTTTTTTATCTGTTTTTGAACACTATGAAATAGTAGCCGCCATGTTACTACGTCATACCGCTGTATAGCTAATCAACTGAACAACTTTGTAGTTTTATCATTTTCGTAACCTTCTTTTTATTGAAATAATATCTTACATTCAGGAACAGCAAACCAACGATAAGCAGAATAATAGCTAATTTAAAAAAAAAATTTATAAACAATGATCATACAAAATATCAGCGCATTTGTTTACACAGCGAACTGACGTCATTCCCACAGAGCAATATGGCTTCCACTGCGTCCAGCGTTTTCGTCAAATTATGAGCGAAATATGAAAATGTAGAATTTAAATGCATTTTTATGGCACTAATCGATTCAATAAAAATGTTGTATTTTTTTTAGTGGTTTATTAGCATTTTAGAATCTAATTAAGACACTTTTCAAAAATGAGTGTAATACCTTATTTGGCATCTATGCTGCTTTTCAAGATATCATATACATAAAAACAGTGAGACTCCGATAACAACCTAACATCAGTGAGCCAGCAACTAGCTTAGTCAAACAGTCAATAAGGTTACCTTACTTCCCAACCAATAAGCCGACCAGGTGAATTAGGGATACATTTTTTTTATTCAAAATCCGCCTTTTTTTCATCCACTGTTGCTTAGAATTACCTGTTAGTCTTCCGAAGCAGTTCATCAGTGACTTTCAGCCATGTGGGGGCGGAGTCTCCGTCTCGTCGTATGTAGGGCTTCAGTGTGGTGCCCGAGTACAGGGACCGGAAGGGCGTCGGCTCTATGTTCGATAGCAGGAGCGTACCGTAGTTAGTACTCGCTATCGTGCCGCATAGGTTGTCTATTAGGTACTGAAATTAATGAAAGTAATCATGTTTTTTAGACGGAAGGAGATAGGGAGAATAAATTATCTAGTTGACAGACACAACACAGCCTAAACCGCTGGGTCTAGAAGCTTGAAATTTTGCACGATAGTTCATTATTATATGGAAATGGAGCACTAAGGAAGGATTTTTGGAAATTCTTTCCGTGAACTTCCATAAAAACATCTTCTTCTGTTTGACCAAAAAGAGGAAAGTTTTCATAGAAGTTCGTCATTTTTGCCGATGGGAATCTCAGCGGGCGCATGGCTTGTAGGTATTATAAATTAGGAAGAAATTAAACTTCTGCACAATTAAAAATCTAATATTATTCGACCAAGTGATTGATGTATGTAGCAATGAGGGTGTTGAGTATACTCGTATACCTCAGAAGGGTGAAAGTTAAAGCTTTCAGGCATAATCTAGTTTTCTAGTTTTGCGTAATATTGTCGCCTTAGAAACTTACCGATCTCTGGAACCTATCCAGAACTCTTTCAGCATTGTTAACGATCCTCGGGTCTTCCGTCATATAGCCACCTAGCATTTTCACCTCTCTGAAAAATTTAAATAAATTGGGCAAAATAACCAAAACTTTTGAAATTAAACCCAGGGAACTGAAACATCAAACCTTACGTCAAAAATGACTTAACAGTTCCAAGGCGCGCGCTCGTGATTTGCACCGATTATAGTCACTCTGGACTATTTATAATTTAGTATGAAAACAAGATAGTGAATGCAGTAATTTAAGGACATCTATAAGGTATCTTAAACTCACTTGTCCAAATCAAATAAAGGCAGATGCTTATGCCTCTTCAGCCGCCTCAGCGCTAACTTAGCCCTCAGCCTACTCAAGTAAGCCTTCTTATTAGGATCCCGCACCTTCGGGATCAAGCCCTCCACTTTCTTCAGAAGCTGTATCTCTTCATACTGAGACATTTCAACCAGATCCTTTTGCGGCTTCGGGAGAGGGTCCTCCCAGGGTGTGTCGACTGAGTTCAGTTCGGTTGAAAAGAGCGATTCCCTTCTGATTGGCTTTTCTTCTATGACTTGCTTCTTGGGTCTGTCGAAGGTCAGTTTTCTGGTGTCGTGTTCTGATCCGCTGTGGGAGTCCGAGTCGTAGTATAGCATTGATTGTTGGAAGGAGTGGATGCTTGAGGAGTCACTCTAGAAGGCAAGAGAAGATGACTTATTGTGGTAACAAATCCTAGTAGAGAACTCACTATTGCGAACGGGTTGTGGTATCAAACAAAAGATAGCTAATATATTATTAATAGGTGTACAGAAAGCCGCATCTGCTTTTCTTTCTGTCATCTTTTTGCTGTTTAAGAATCCATCTTTGGTTAAGGTTTGCGAGAGTATGTTAAAAGTTTGCAGTAGCAGTTTGTATTACATAAGTAGTTTTAATATAGCTGATTAAGCACATATTTTACACTGGATGGATGAAATGGGGGCAGGTCACGGGAATAATTAAACTTAAGGGGAAGATATACAAAACTATGGCTAGACCTGCTGTCTTGTATTGATCAGAATGTTGGGCCACAAAAGGGATGAATGAAAGGCAATTACATGCAGTCGAGATAAAAATATTAAGAGGGATGTGTGCTGTTACACAAACGGATAGAATAATAAATTAGCATATAAGAGGAAGTATGAAAGTGGCACCGGTAACTGAAAAGCTGAAAGCTGTGCTGGCAAGTTGAAGCATGTAATGCAGCAGAGGAATAAAGAAAATGTTGTGTAGAAAGTTTAGAGTATCAATGGTGCCGATTCTGTTGTACACCGAACTAAACTATCACTAAAATTCCTTACTTTTGACTATGAGAATCTTGAAGCTATTCTGAAAAATAAAATCTCTAAACTTAAAAATAATTTTGACATAACTAAAATCGAATTTGACAATCGCGACTCTTGCAGGCTTAGCATGACGCTTTCTATTTCTACTCTTCTGTAGAATAGAAAGCGCTTGTCTACATTTCTCGGTGAAAAACTGTCAACTGTCTACACGGAAACGTAATTTTTGTCTAGTCTTCCGTCGACAAAACGCTTCTCACACAATGATTTTTTCACAATTGGATGGAAAAAAAATAAAAATATTACCTACATGTTGAGATTATGGGGTTTACGTGTTTATTAAAGGGGGTCGAAATTATCATCATTTTTGCGATAGGACACACCATTTTCGAGATATAAGCAAATGAAAAAAAAAAAAGATACAGTACTGTTTTTGCATCTGAAGTCGAAGTGTTGGTGTGAATTTTAGTTCATGACCACTAGTTTTATTCCACACTTTTTTAATCGCGATTAAAATTAGTCAGATTTAGTTAGAAAAATTAATATAGTCAAAATTTTTGGTGAAAAACGGCAAACTCAGAATAGCAAAATTACCATCCTCACTAAATTAATAATGCAGTACAAGCTTAGTGCTGTCAAACTAAAATATAGTTATGTTGTGTCACTTTAGTCAATTTCAGAATGGGAAATCGTCGTTTGACAGGACTAAACAAAATTTTGGTGATTTTTAGTTTAGTTTAGAGAATTTTGTAACAACAGAATCGGCACCAATGTCGATGGATATAACTGCTGTACGAGTAGGGGGAGACCAAAGAAACGATGGATGTACTGTGTGAAAGATTATAAGGCTAGAAAGGGGGAGAATACCGAGATCACGATCTAATAGAGAAGTAAGGAAGTAAGAAGACATGTTGCGACTTGCGCCGAGCCGATGAAGACAGAAGAATGATGATAACTCACTTGTACCGGCATAATGCGATTGGAAGGTGTAAATTCGAAGCCTCGGAACTCCATGTCTGTGTACGAGTGTTTGTGTGCCAACATGTTGAGGGACTCGTCGAACGGGCCCTCGTCTCCCATCTCATTCCTGGATATGACAAATTCACAAAATACATTGCTGATTAGTGGAAAATTTAAGTCCAATGAGGTGCGGACGGAATAAGCTCAATGCCAAAAGTGAGCTTAACTCCTACCTGCCATCGGAATCCAGCTGGTCATAGAACGATGTGCTGGACACGCCACTGAGCTCGTCCGAGTCCACCCGCCTTTTCTTGCAGGGCACGGGATCAGAACCCACATTAAAGGAACAGCCCTCAGTGTTGATTAGCTCTTTGTATCCTGAAAGACCAGTGTTTTTTTTGTCTTAAGTATTAAAACCATTACAGATAAATGGTTATTATAGGAATACATACATATTATAAATATAGGTCGCTTTTCTTGTCTGTCTAATGTCTGTATAACTGCTAAAAGGACTGCTTAGAATTAGAAGGTTGTATAGAACAGAGCCCAGCACATCAAGCTACTCCAATCTGTCACATTTCTTTAATAGATTTCAACTTTATTGCAAAGAAAATAAGGTTTATGTTCGATTGGGAAAATTTTACAGTTTGGGTAGCTTTATGTGCTGGCGTCTGTACATTAGCTTCTGCCAGCGTCACATTTCGGGCCCCGACCCCCGCGTCGCATCGCACGGCCCGGCAGCGCTATAACTTACTTTTCGCTTTGTGTTCTGTCTGACTATTTTTCTTTTGCGTGATGTTTAATAGCCTATAAGTTTTCTTAATAATTGGGCTATCAAATGCAAAAATAATTTTACAAATCCGACGTGTAGTTCCAGAGATTAGCGCGTTCAAACAAACAACCAAACTATTTAGCTTTATTTAATATGTAATTTAATATATCAAAGATTCTGTATTGTTTTTAATTCAAGTTAACTTACTTTTTAAATCTGCATGTGTTTCTGAGACAAATCAACGTATTTTACTTTCTTTCTAAAGCAATCGCATCAAATTGTAAACCCGTGCGAAGTATGTGCTGCTCGCTAGTATTTTTATAATTTTCTCTGAATACATACCCATTTCAGTAACTTTGGCCAGAAACAGGTTTTTGTCAATAGACAGCTGATTTCGTGGTCGAACTTTGGGCTTGTCTCTAGCGATTTCTTGAACTGAAACATTAAAATTATATCATTAAGGGTAGCGAGTCTACCTGTAAATATTTATAAGGAAAATCTACGAAAAAATACACATCCGGAAGGTCGGTAATTTTTTTGCGCCTGTCATGCTTTTTCAATTACCTGCAACAAATTGGCCTGAACTTACGTCGCGTAACTTTCATTGCAGAAGTAAGTGTCGATGTGTCCCTAGACTTTCAAATAAAATCAAAATTTTATTGCTAACACAGTACTTATAAAAATATTGAAAGATGTTGTAATAAGTTATCTTTGCAATATGCTTTGTCATTGCATTTAGTTGGTTTTGTTTATAAAGGTATATTCTTTACAGAGAAGAGCAGTCATGGCCCAGTGGTAACGGCAATGCACATGTATGTTGCAGGTTGTGGCTTTCAACCCAAGCAGGCACTTTACTTAGTGTAAATCATTTCACCAACTCTGCTCTCAAAATGGTGAAGGAAAACATAGTGACAAAACCACCATGCCCTAGAACAAAAAATTCGAAGGCATGTGACATCCGCAAACCATTGGGCCCGCGTGGTGGAAAACGGCCCAGTCCCTCTGACAGAGAGGAGGCCTGTGTCGCAGCAGTGAAACATTATACGCTGATTATGTTATAAAGGTATTTTCTTGGCAACTTAGTTCATGTTAATCTGTTTCAAAAAAAGAGGAGACTTGAATCCTAACAGTGAGAGCATTATGCTTAAGCTGATTATGCAATCAACTAGAACAATAATATCTTACTAATATGAGCAGCAACTGCAGGTGAAAAGTTGTGCAGTAGCTTCCACCAGCCCGTCTCTCCGAGCACTGCTGACCCTGACTTGAAGAACAGTTTGTTGTACACTGAGAGCACTCCTGCTATTGTGCCCACCCAATTCTTTTTCTGCTTGCTGTAATAATGAGAAAGTGATTGGTCTTCTCAATAACATTTGTAATATTATTAGGATAAAAAATTTAATCACTTGTTCATTTTTAGTTTAGCATATAGTGGCACAATAAAGTGACCTATAAAAAAAAGTTAATGTGGTGTTTTAATACTTACGTCTGTACCCCAAAGAGTGCCTGCCAGTATCGGTCAATGAAGGAGCAGATGTGTGTCTTGTAGTGGAAATAGCCATGGTTGCTGATGCCGTACGACTGGATGTTCAGATGGTGGAGGGTCAAGTGGATTACGTTCACCCTACAAATAAATTACATTAATTAAAGAATTACTGAAATGCAATTTTGAAATGACAGTCACCAAAATACTTGTTGTGAGTTATGTTTAAACTTAATAATATACTTTATTTTACTTTTACATTAACACAACTACTTAACTATTTAGTTATGTACTAATTTAAATAACGAAATAAACAAAAACATAAAGGAACTTTTATTTGGTGTATCTAATGGCAGACTGTTAGAAAAGATGCTTATTTAAAATCTATGTGGGTCGACAGATTCTGAAATGATAGGAAAAAATAATAGAAATAGCGATAGCCCATGACTGTACCCTTTTTGGTTCAATAAAATTACGATCCAAACATCAGTTTTTACTTTCAATATTCCACGAAAATATAAACAAGGAATAATTCGTTCAGACCCAAAAATATATGCTTACCAGGGAAAGCGGTTCCTCGTAAAGATCTCCTTATTACTCGGGGAGCAGTCTTCGCAGGTAAAATCGAAGAAAACATCGCAGGTAAAGTCGCCAGGGGTGCCAGCCCTTCGGAGGCAGCCGAGATGTACGAAACAGATGCAGTTCTCGCAAATAAGACCTGGCCGCTCCTGTTTATTTTCTGGTTCGTTGCAATATTTACATGTAGTACCCATCGTAACTTCTTGTAAACAAACATCGCCATCGGCCGCCATCGCAATGCAATAATAACATAACCTCAAAACAAAGCAGAATAGAACTAACAATTAACTGTCATTGTCAATGTCATTTTATGTCACTCTATACATTAAACATTTGTGCAGTGCAACCACAGAGTGCAACTGCGTGGCTAATGAATGATTCTGCAAAAACTTTTAGGTAGCAGTGTAGTGTTTTGGTATGGTAATTTTATTCTGGGTGCATCGTTTTCACACATAATCATATAATGAATGTAAATGTTATACTTGAAACATTTTAAAAGAGTAACGGTGGAGTTTCTTGCCCATTCTTCTCCATACGAAACTACATTTTGGAAGGGGCGACTAGAATCAATTCTATTTTAATGTAAATGTTGACGTTCAAAAGTGCCTTTTATGTGCCTATTTGAACTAAATGCTTTGACTTTGACTTTGACTGTAGTGTGGCGATTTTACATTATAATCATCCTATAATGTTCCTTTCACAGACAGGGAGGAACATTATCGGCTTCTCCACATTATGGTAGAGCCGTGGAGACCCAATCTATTACTATACTCTATGGGTAGAGAAGCGGGTTGGTGAATGTCACGTCTTCGAGTTTTTGGTCTAGGACTCTAGGACATACCAGTTTCCTCACGACGTTTTTCTTTACCGTTTTGAGAGCAGTGGTGATGAAAATATTCACACGAGATTCACACAAAGTAAAGCGCCTGCCTGGGTACGATTTATGTTACATACTCCAACTGAATGAAGCAATTACAAAATAAAAAAAACCCGACTGTCAAAAAAGTGAACTTTTTCATTAAAAAAGATGGAAACAAGAAACTTGTTTTAAAAGGATGACTATAGACTGAAATGCTTTTTAGAACAAGTTTCTTATTTCCATCTTTTTAAATTAAAGTTCATTTTTTAGGGAGTCGGATTGTTTGATTTAAAAAAAATATATTTCACAGTTTTTAGTTACTATTATAATTTTATTAGCTTTGACGTTAATGAGACCTATTTATAAAACCCTATAGTTTGATACCACACTCAATAGGTTTTGAGAAAAAATGGCGCCAAAAATCGGCCATTTTTTTTTCAATTTTCATGTACCTACCCAGTGTCACTCTCACAATTAAGATGAATCTAACGACATCTTTCAAGTTGAAATCGATCAAGCCGTTTATAGAGCGTGCCAAAGAAATATACATACATACAAACATACACTCGAAAACATAATCCTCCTTCTGGCGCAGTTCAGTAAAATACCTGTATTTTACGCTGTAATCTTTGTTTACTATAAAATAATTTGAGGGATTACATTGCTGACAAAATGTTTGGCTCAACGGAGGTCGCTCCACAAGGGCGCATAAATAAACTAATTTGAGTAGCATTCGAAAACGTAACTCTCGGCTCAGTTATTTGAGCAGGATCTCCCCTTTCCCTTCAGCATGCTGCATGGTTTGGGCATGGGAGACGGAAGAGAACAGAATTTATTTGTGTTAATTAAACGTTCTATTCCAAATTAATAAAACTGCATAATTTAACAATAATATATTTATGCTTAGCAGTCAAAAATCACAATAAATCAAGTTCTACGCGTAATAGCCATCTGTTCGCCAAACTGCGTAATCCACCTGCCGATGTGCTGTTTGTGGATGTTACGGGCTATCTTCACTGGCTCGGGGTCACTGGGGTTGCTGGGCATCAGGTCCAGGTGATGGGCAGCGTCTACTATCACCACGGCTCTCACTGTGTCACTCAAACTGTCGAGGATACCACCTGTAAGAAGAAAAATAAAAGTGTGAAATATATTTTATAGAATCGACTATAAGGACTGATCTATTCCCCAAAAGGGCTGGTATGTTTTGTCAGGTATTTTATGCTTTATACCTATACCTTTGGTTGTTTTACCTATTTCACCGTGGTTGTGATTTGGTCAGAGGCAGCGTAGAGACGAGTGTTTATCAGAGTATAATTTTACCTCCTGTCCACGGATCGCGAAGTCCATTGCTGAATACAATATTCGAAGCTGCCTGGAGCCTGTTGCCTCCATACTCCAGTCTCGCCATAGCTTCTCGAGGGTACACGTTGTACTTCTTGTGGCACTCCTCAGAGAAGGTCGTGAAGTTCCAGGGTTCTGGCTGAAACATATCATTCTTGCCGCTGGCACACATCGGCATCACCATCTCTGTGCAGACCTTTGAAAGAGAAAAATATGTTTTAGTCTGGAAAGTTCGGGAATTTGGAGTAATAATTTTAAGATAGTAACCTGATAATTCCATCCAGTAGCGTCTAGGTTGCCGTAGTTATCTCCTTTCTGATAATCAACGCACTTATTTTTCTTCTCGTAATTCGAAAATATATCTATTACTTTTCCTATAGCCTGTAATCAAAGATTTTCATTAGAGGTTGTACGGTTTCATAGTTTAGTTTAATACAAACTTGAGAGTAGGACCAATACCTGTAATAGTTTATCACCAGACAAAGTCTCATTAAGGTACTGGCAGACGACCCTTACGGGTTCTGCAGGTAGCGGCATCAGGAAGTCCGACGGAAACGGATAGTTCACCATCGCCAGCGTAGAGTACATGGACTGAAGGAAATCTAGCAGCACATTCAGGTCTGTGGCGTTCTTGATAGGTGTACAGAGGTTGAAGGTTTTATGCAAGAACTCTGAGCCATTTGCGGTTGAGGAGTAGTTTCTGAAATGATACATGAAAATGAACGACAATGTTGTGGTCCCTGATGCCGTAAACAAGATGCTTTTTTTGGCGAATGTGTATTAGCAAGTCAATAAATAATTATTCATCTGCTTACTAACTACCTGATAAGAGATAACGGTTGCTTGAAAAAGTTGACTGCAATATTTAGACATGGATCTCTGGACACGGTATCTTTTTGATTTGTCTACTGTTTGCTCGGTATTTAACATAGTGTCATTAATTCTGAATCCATTGGCCCTCATTTCATTTTTCATTCAGAAAACGCCATTTTGTGCAAATAGAATAAACTGACATTGACATGGCTCTGGGTCTCATGAACGCTGATGCAACTGGTAATGTAAGTATACTTTATGTAGTTGTAGTATGGTAGTAGTATCGTTTTGAGGAGTTCTAACTACTTACTTAATAACACTCCAAGATTCCCTGATGTTGGCAGAACAGTTGGTGTCAACAGTCCTGAAGCTGGAAGTCACGAGCCTGTTGAAGATTTCGCAAGGAGCCATGCCGGAGAACATGTGCACGGGGGCGGAGGCCGCGATAGCACCGTTGACGATGTGAGGGTACTTCATGCGGAAGTAGGCTGCTAGCATGCCGCCGTAAGAACCTGGAGGACATCAATGAAGGTATACTTTAGTACCGAAATAGGTACAGTTTCCGATGGCAATGATGGCGACGCAGGTGGATATTTTTAGTCGCAATAGGTAAGGGATGGCCAGCAGTATTGTCCTATTTATAGCTTAATCAGCCTATAAGGTTGCCACTGCTGGGAAACAAGCATTGTGAGAGGGAGTGAGCTATAAACAAGGCCTCAGAGAGATGTCAGCACCAACTGGTGGGGCCCGCAAGGGCCGATGCCTGCCTGGGGTGCAGGTTGTTCGAAAGAGATACCGTGGCACACAGGCAACTGAGGGAACACGGGTGGGTTTTAGTCAGTACAAGTCTGACACGCCCTCCCGCTCCACCCAGAGGGAGAAATTATTTGAGGATTTCCCACCCACAAAAAAAAACACGTGGGCTCAGTGGGGATTGGCGGTTGGTCCTATTTATAGTAATAGCTAAAGCATCTTTAAACCCTTTGTTCTGAAGGACTAAAGGCTGGTTTGGAGGTTTAAAGGGAATGGAAGGCCCTTATTCAGCAGTGAAAGTTTACAGTCTAAGATAATTTCAATTTGTAAAATTCGAGATTGCGCCAGAAACGAAATGAAGTAGGTATACGTAGGTATACACCTATTAAGCGAATAATTTAATGAATCCTATTGATGTATCTAATATGCTTATTGTCATTTTCCAATATTTGTTTTTTGTTCTTGTTTAACTTATGCGTTTATCAGTGGAAACTTGTAAATGGCTTTCAGTTTCATATTGTTTAATAACATTGTTTATGTTAGCTGTAAGTTTCCCGAATAAAATAAAATATTATCTTTGAATAATATAAAAGAATAGGTACACTAAACTGTCCGATGCCCAGCTATTATTTTCATGCAATAGGTACCTACCGTATTAAACTACAGTATGTTACAGTCATGAGTACCTATCATATTAATTAATCCTTGGAAGATGTTGCTTATACCTAAAAGTTTTAATGAACTTATAATCGATGACGATATTACCTATATATGTTGAGTAATCTAGAGCTAATGGTCAATGTTTGATCTTGGCTAATTGAAAGTTTTCATAACTGTGCCCCTCACATTGTGTCGATTACAGTCCTCGATTTCTATATCACTCGTAACTTATTTATACGCGCCAGCCGGTCTACATCCTAAAACATCATGGTGCCATACAATAGCTTTCAACTCACCTCCAAATGCTATAACGGGATACCTAGGCTTGATGGTGTCGCCCTGGAGGTAGTTGATGAGTTCTGCGTAGTCGGCCAGCGCCTGCGCCGATGACAGATACCCGATGTGATCATTGTCCAGGGACTTGTTGCCGAAAGGCATTGACGCTCCATAGTATCTGGAAATTTTCGATATTTACATGAATGATGTGGACAGAGAAGTCAGATGGCTTATGGCGGAACACCTGCATCTAAGTTGTTCCAATTTATTATACATTACGTAACTTCACGCCTTGTTTCCCCGCACGGTTGTGCAGAGGTTTACCTATATATAGTTCACCACATTTCGCCAGTTACGTTTAAGTCCTATGTTATTGAGGGTGAGCTTATTGCCAACAACGGGACTCATATCCAGACTCCGGGCTCCCACTGAGAAATTCCTGGCAGAAAAACCTATAACACTGCCCGACCTGGGAATCGAATCCAGGACCTCATGCTCAGCAGTAGGTATAGTGCTTCTTCTTCTTAACGTGTCGATAGCAATCTAAATACAGTCAGCCCAGAATTTGGCTACGAGCTGTAGTGCTTGCGAACACTAGATCAACGCGGCAGTCAGACCAGTCAGATTTATTATACAATACGTAATTATTATACATAGTGTCAGGGAGACATCAACGCGCTAATTAGCTGCTACCATGAATTCAGCACATGAATAGACACCCAACTAGCTATGACACCCCAGCGTAGACAACATCTATCGTCAGTTATTATAAAAAATCTTGAAGTTATCTTAAAGTACCGAATAGCAGATTTTTTAAATGAAATCATGTACTTGATGAATTCATGGTTAGCAAATTATATAGCCTGTAATAAATTGTTGTTATCAAGTTACAATGTGCACTGACCTATGCTCAGCGAACACAAGTTTCGCTTTGAATTCTTCTGCGATCTCCCACATGAAACCAGTGTGCTTGGCAAACACTTCTATTTGTCCCTGAAAATTATAAGAAAAATCATTATGATACGGAGATATCATGTAAAGGTAGGTAGGTAAGCAAAGCTTGTGCTGAGTGATATTTCTAAGACGAGATAGTGAGACGAGAAATTTCAATGGCTAGAAATAGCTTAAGAAGGCGCAGCAAAAAATCGCAACACTCCTTAGGGTACGGGTACCCTATCTGCACCCTAATAGCGTAACGCACTATCGATCACAATCTGAATCATCTTGAAGGCTATTCTTAATACATTGCTTCACATGTTCTAAAAATGCGTCTGCTCAGCAACGTAATAACGCAATGAATGTTGTGGAACTGTCAAAATTAAAGCCATCCCTGCTGTCAGTGTGTTAGGTACGCAATTAGGTACCCAGCTCGTCTTCAGAGTCTTATTTTATGTGGACTTCGTTCTGACGATCTTTAACACAATTTCTTTATTAGGTAGGTGTATGTTCAACTGCTTCACAGAAGAAATTTGACACGACACCTAAATTGCATACCAAGTAGGTATGTTGATAGACGTCTAGTCCACTCTCGACCGCTCAACCCCTAAAAATAATCTGTTCATTTGTTTCCTCTCAACCCTTAAACATAGTCCACACACGACCCCCAGGGGGTGAGATTAGATTTTCATACAAAAGACAGGATACCTCGTCCACTTTCGTCTGTTTGGAAGAGCCTTAACTTGAATTCATATTATGAATGTCATGTAGCTAAACAAATATTGTAGTTCTGAGTAATAAGTTATTTGCTAAACAAATAATTGCATTGTTTTTGCTTGATGTGTGACGATGACTTTTTGCATGTTTTTGTTGATTGATGGATGACGATAAATTAATAACGAGTACTTATTATGTATGATTTATCTACCTATATACTTATATACTACTTATAGGTACTTAACATCCACCCTGTTATTCATAAACGTTGCTTAAAGTTATGAGACGCTTAAAACTTTAAACGTTAAAACTGGGTGGTTTAAATAAGCGCTAATCATTACTTAACTTTTATAAATAAGGAGGAACAAATATTCCGAAGAGTTTGTTTGTTTGAACGCGCTGTTCTCTAGAACTACCATTCGGATTTAATTCGAATTGTGAGCATTTGATAGCCTTATTCTTGAGGAAGCTTATAGGCTATTTAAAGAAAACAAGTCAGAAAGAACGCATGAAACACAAACGAATAAAAGCGCGCGGGCGCCGGGCGATGCGACGCCGTGGGTTGGGATACAAGAAACAACGTGTGTGAAGTCGCGGGCAGAATCTAGCGCTAAATATGTAGTTGTAGATACCTACTTTTTGATTAAGTATGCCGTATGAAAAATCTAACACATACCTAGAAGGCGCAACGACTTGTCTGTTTTTAGATTAGATCGTATCTGATTATAATATCAATATTTTGGTACAAAGGCGTCTATTTACCCGAGATTTATTCTTAAGGGGAACCTAGTCGCGGGCTCGAACTCACTGTTGGGCCTGGCTAAAAATCACGCTGTCTCACCAGGCTTCGTGTCCGACAGAGATAGTATCAGTGATGAGCAGTTAGACGCTGCACGCACAACGTTATTGAGTGAGATGCAGGATCATTTATAGTAAAAAATTAAGAAAAGTTCTTTGGAAGATCGGGTTTTATGAAAAAGCCAATGCATAAATCAATGACCAATAAAGTTTATTGAACTTTTCGATAATTGAACTTTGTCGGTACCGACTTGGTTTTGGAGATTTTACACTTCTTTTATTACTTAAACACGCCCAAAGTTAAGTAAAATTAGCAAGAAAAACGAATCTTTGTTGGCTCCTAACTTTTTAATGGGTTTTTATTTTAGTATTCTGTTTCCGTACAGACAATATTAAGAATGAGACAAAACGATATCATATTTTACTTTGGATGTGCCATGTCAGACAGTGGAGTAAAACACTCCAAAGTTTGTATGCAAAAAATGTGGACTATTTTATTGGATGTTTTAACATCGCGACAATTTTCATTTAAAAATGTGCAATATTCTGTAATCATTTTACAAATGCACGAATGGGAAAATTCTTAGTAGCAATAAATATGAGTACTACCTACTTCGCATAAAATTTATAAAAATTAGTATTTATTGCTAGGGATTTTAAGTTCAATCTTATTAATCGCGTCGTTGGGTCAGAAATGATTATTAGTTATCTTCAATGAGCTGTAGTTTATGGTCGTTTAAAAACCTTGAAACCATAAAGAACTTCACAGTTAACTGTAAGTTTTTGCCGGGCATCGAACCTGAGATTAATGGAGCATTGTCTACCACTCGCGCGAACAGAACTTTTTACAAGAGGTCAAAGTAATCGCGGCTGAACTAACGTCCTATTTCACGAAAATGTAAACAGACTACGATATCTGAATATTTGTAGTGATATGGCTGAGTTTGACGCTAAAATAACTCTGAAGTACTAGATAACGTTCCTTTGTAGAATTAAGTATAATAACATTCTTAGTCATGCAATAAATTGGGTTGAAATATTAGATAGATTTAAACCATTTATTCAGTGCACACAAAAGACAACACAAAATTACAATTAAATGATAAAATAAAACAAACTAGCTTCCGCCCGCGGCTTCGCCCGCGTGGAAGTCGGATTTTACCCCGCGGGATCGTGCTACCGGGATAAAAAGTATCCTATGGGTTAATCTAGGTTATAATCCATCTGTGTGCCAAATTTCATCCAAATCCGTTCAGCCGTTTTTGTGTGAAAGAGTAACAAACATCCGTACATCCATACATATAAACTTTCGCGTTTATAATATTAAAATTAAGTAAGGATAAGGATGGAATATAAAAGAAATATAATAAAAAAATAAATGGTTATTAAATGGTTGTTTGCTTGTACACATGACTACATATCAAGCTGTACATTTCCAGGATAAGCTGATCTCGCATTGTATAGGATTTCCGTACAGTGCGAGATCAGCGTGGTGTGTAGCCGTGTGTAAAAGTATCCAAGTAGGCAAAATTTGTATTCCTGCATCAAAGATTGATGTTAGAACATGTCTTTTCAAACCGATTGTTACCCAACTTGTTAAGCACCACGCGCTTTATAATATACCGCCAATACATGGTTCAGTAACTTGATATCTGCTCATCCATCACAGCTATATTACTGTAACATTTTCGTACTAATTGGAAACAGTAATAATGTAAATCAATAAAGAATATGTAAACTGTACCTACCGGTACCTACGGTTATCACATTAAACAAAGACAAAGACAGACAAAGACTTTGATTTAATGCTGTGTATGGTTTATTTGGTAAGTCACAAAATAAATAAATATCTACAATAATAACAAAAGAATATATACATATTAAAGTTACGAAAAGATCCCTAAAATCAGCTGAAAAATTACGACAACGCGAGCACACTTATAACATGACGGTATTTGTAAAACTTACCTCATTCCCTGTATAAAAAAAGATAGGACCACCTCCTTGATCCCAGTTATCTTCATTCTCCAAATACTTTATTTGAAAAGTCTCATTCCTCTGAAATGCGAAATGGTCGAGGGGTACACGGAACCATTTTGTTTCAAACTTGTAGTCTGCCCGCACTAGAGTTAGCGTCACTAGGGTATAAAATATGATTCGTAACATGTTGAATTACTTGAATTATAAAGCCACGTCCATTCTGTTTGGTATCCGATGTGATAATGAGTGATCTGGCTCGCGGCGAAGCGTTTAACTGGGTTATGCAATGTGATGTACAGTTGGAGAGAAAAGTCGTGCACTTGTGTTTGTGTTTTCATTAAGTACAATACATTATGTGTTTTTCTGATGAGTTGTGCAAATTAATATTGATTATGCGATTATGTAGAGCTTAGAACGATGTAATGCGAGTTGCTATGTATTTGTATTGTACGTTATTTCTTTAGGTAATCTATTTTGATGTTTTGTAATTACATAGTAAGTACCTACCACTAATTAGTAATTAGTTTTGTCATTCGTCATATTCTTTCATTTAAAAACTTAAAAGGTAGTTTTCTCATTATGTGTAAAATGTAGGTATGTTGCAGCTGTGACAATAAAAATTGAGAATTATATGTTTGCTAGAAACAACACCATTTTAAACTTAATTAAATATTGTAATTTGTCGAGCAATAGTGTCACATACTAACGAGAAATATTTTACTTCAGTTAAGTATTTACTCATTAAAGCTGCTACTACACATAAGCAGCGGTGGCTCAGTGGTTACGGTCGCAATTCGAGTTGTAGGTCGCAGGGTCGAACACAGACAGGGTTTGTGTTAATTATTTCATCACCACTGTTCTCAAAACGCTGTAAGAAAACATCGTGAAGATATCTCCGATGACGATCGATCCTAGAACCACATATTCGAAGAGATGTGACATCTACCAACTCGCACTGGGCCCGCCTTAACAGCCCACTCAATCCCACAGAGGAGGCCTGTGTCCCAGCAGTGGGAACATTATATAGGCTTATAGCGCAACCTGCTATTTAAATAAGATAACACCGGTGTAGATATCTGCTGTTAATTGCTTTAAGATTAGTAGTAAGATTATAACGCAGTTTAGTTTGTGCCTGAAAAATATATCATTGTAGCACTTTTGCATGCGTATAGACCATATCGTTATTATCCGAGTTCATTTGACCCCTGTGTCTCGGCAGCCGGCAGGATGTACCTAACCTACTCACTGCTACGTAGGTACATACCACTGGGTGCTCCGAGTACATTAGGTGATTAGGTACGGTCAACTACACGTCAGCCTGAAGTAAATGAAGGCGCTGTCATTGTCATTGCAAATTGTTACAATAGTCGTGTGGTTGATTGTACTCGAGTGTTTTATTAAAATTGACCCGTATCAGGTTTTAGCTTATCTACGAGGAAAAGCCAACATTTTGTTTAATTGTGGTTTGTGGTTACATTACAACAAACTCACGGATATTTAAAAATGTTTCCGATTTATGAATGACATGCAATGCTATGTGTTTATTGAGATAGAGTGGTCAAGTGTGAGCGCATGAATACAATTTAAATAAACACTAACAAATTAAATGTGTGTGCGTTTGTGATAGGTACTGTGTGAAGCAAAGAATATAATACGTAGGTATCTAACTACATATTTAGCCTTCTAATAATGTATTTTTTATATTACTAGCGACCCGCCCCGGCTTCGCACGGTAAACATCTTTGAAATTTTTTCTCCACTGTAATATGCATGTCATAAACATAAAAACCTTCCGGTAGAAATTCTGAAAACAAAACTGTATCAAAACCCGTTGCCTGGTTTAAAAGCAATAAGCGGAGAAACAGACGAAAACAGCGACTTCACAAAGAAGAGATGAAGAGCTACACGGTCATTCGTCGTATCCCACATCCATGGGCGTAGCCAGCCATGGGTTCAGGGTGGGGCAGCAGTCTAAAATAATATGTAACTAGCAAACTATACCCGCGGTCTTACCCCGGTTAATTTTTTCATACAAAAAGTTTACACCCTATAGCACCCTGTATCTGTATGTATAATTCGAATTATCCAAAACACTTTCTTAATGCTCACCTACCTACACCACGAAATTTTCCATCCAAAAATTTTTTTTTTGGGTTGGAAAACATCAAATAACTTCTCCCGCTCTGGGTGGAGCAGTAGGGCGTGTCAGACTTTCACTGACTAAAACCCACCCGTGTAGCTCAGTTGCCTGTATGCCAGGGGCCACGGTATCTCTTTCGAACAACCCGCACCCCTGGCAGGCATCGGCCCTTGCGGACCCCACCAGTTGCTGCTGACATCTCTTTGAGGCGCGCGTGGAACACAACGCGTCGTCGACCCGGGCTTGGTCCTTACCGGACAGCGAGCTACCCATTACTCGCCGTCCGCAAGCTCGCGCCTACGGTGGCCAGGAATCAGCCTGGGATTCCCGACGCCCAGAGCGTCTCCCACGGTTACTACGGCCGTGAGGGCGCATATATTGCAGAGGCAATATACGACGTGACGACGTATAGACGTGAGGTAGAGACCTCACGTGCGCCGCCTCCCTCTTCGCGAGCATTACTGCTTCGCAGAAGGAGGTGACACCTAACCATGCACTCTCGCTCCGTACCATGGCCTGGACCAGGGCCGGACGCGAGAGATCGCCGCCGCCGATCGCCTCCACGAGGACACGGTGGAGCTCCACCCAAGCCGGACAAACCTCCACCGTATGCTCCACCATGTCCTCAGGGCGATCTTCGCAATGGAAACACCCGGGCGTTTCCTCCCGCCTTATGCGAAACAGGAACCTCCCGAAACAACCGTGTCCGGTGAGGACCTGCGTCAGGCGGAAGGTGAGGACGCCATGCCGCCTCTCAAGCCATTCCTCAAAGAGGGGACCTACCGCCACTGTCGTGGCGTGCCCAGCACTGGGTTGCGACAATCGCACTCTCCATGTCGCCATGAGATCCCGCCGGAGCTCTGTCCGCTGCGCCGCGATTTCTCGTGGCAGCGGTGTAACGCCCGGATAGGTATTAATTCGTTGAAATAATTGTTCGTGTTCCTCTATCTCTGAATTTATTGTGTGTGTTGTTGTCCTCGCGTATAACAGCTCTATGTATTTGCAAGCGCAGTTTTTATGCTCGAATAAAACATTTCTGAATCCTTTATCAGTTCTGCCACTTCCATGTCTTTCAGAACATTCAATGCCATATTTTTTTCTTCCCAAAAGTGGTACCACAGTTCAGCCTCGCTGTGGAAACTACCACTTAAGTTGACACTTAAAATGACACGTTCAAGCTTATTTTTAATGATTGGCATAACAGATGGGAACAGTAATAGAAAGATACGTAGGTACGTACCTTTAGCAGTGCTAAAAAAAGATCGAATATCCTTTGCAGATTGCAGGTCTCAGATCAAAGACTAGACAGATAGATAAGTAGGTATTAATTAAAGTAGTCGGCACTTGGTTCTATTTTGCTTGTCTATTTTATTATTAAGCACCATCAGAAGCAGTTCACCCAACCAAATTTCAAAATGTTAACTAGATTTAGATGCGGTAGATGCCTACTAAAGTATATACAGGTAGATAGCTTGAAACACAATACTGGCACACTAGCTAGGCACAACAGTCACTGCCTGTAAAATCTTCTCTAAATAAATATTTCACATAACGCCTTCGCAAGTCTCTTTCTTGTCCGCTTGCGTACTGCGCGTGTGCATTTCATGTTCGTACGCAGCCCCTGCGCCGGGCGCGCACCACTCGCGCGCAGTTTACAAGCGGCTCGAGAGCGGCGCATTCGCCAGGTCTGGGCACACCCTAACGCATGACCGACCGCAGCGCGCGTGTGAGCAATCGCGCGCGTGCTTTTTGTTTTGATCGCATTTTTTCTGTGTCCACTGTCGAGTGTGAAGTTTCTTACGGATATTATGTATTGTAGTTAGTACCTAGATAATTGATTTTTTAGGTTTGGTTATGTACCTTACAGGTCAGAGCCAGGGTGGGGCAAGCGCCCCACCCTGCCCCACCGTGGCTACGCCCATGCCCACATCGCACGCCCTAGAAACAGCTCTAGGTTTTGTTATTGTTGGTTCCGCAGCCGCACATTTAGATAGTAACTCGACTGTGTCACACTGCTGCACTGTTGAGCCGTCGCTGGAGTCTAGATACCATCCGCAGTTTGGGAAATTGTAGAAGTCAATGTCCCGCCTATCCTAAGCCCTGATGATAAGGTGGCTGAGGACATTTATTGTCGCACGACTACTCGAGATAATGATGGTCGTTATGTTGTCGCCCTTCCATTCAAGGGGGACGAATTGAGAACCTTCTCCTTTTTGAAGTCGGTTAAAAAAAGGGATGTTTAACAGGTACAATAACAGTAACACACATATCAATAGGTAACATTTTAATGTTATTAAGTAACAATTGATTAAAGATAAATATAATAAAATAACAAGAAAACATAATGAGTAGTTAAAGTTTTAATTTAAATTTAGTAAACAACAAAGATAAATAGTAGTTGTTTGTTTAATAACCTAGTTAACATTAAAAACATGATTATTATGTAATTATAACTAACATAAATTAATTGTTTGCCAAAGACCTATGGGTTATAAGTTATAAGGCATAGAAATATAAAAAAGCAGGGTGTAGATATGTGGCCGGCAACGAAAATTGATTAACCCTGCTAATAACCTATCATCTAAATTTACTCGATATTATTCCATTTTCAGCATTGTATGAAAAAGCTGTTGAAATATTTAAAAATAATGTACAATTTTTTTATTTCAAAATCTGTAATATAAATCGTGTGGTTGGTATGGTCCAGCAGTCAATAATGTATTATTTAAAGAACTAAAGTGGCAATCGAGTTTCGTTGCTGACTGTAAGTAGGTACATGTTTACATACGAGTACCTATCTACTGAGCAGAAATGATGTTGAATAGTATATTAATATTTTTTTGATACTTAATGGAGAAAGAGTTTAGTATGACGGTGGCGAAATATTCATACATTTATTATATGGTGTAATGGTCGAAAGCAGCTTAACAAAGCGTTATATGGTCTAATGAACTCTAATGGCAGAAGGCAGCATCACTAAGCGGCTATCTACAATATGCCAGGAGCGTACCCTCAGCTTTTTCAGACATATTATGCGTTCACCTAAGGATGATCTGGTAAAGCTTATGGTATACTGGGCCGGGTGGAAGGAAAACGCGTTCAAGGCAGAGCACCAGCAAGATGGTCAGACGCGATCAAGAAGGCTGTTGGAGGCAGCATCTACTGAGCCAGTCCACACTGCAGAAGACCGCATAACTTGGAGACGCGTCGTATGTGGTCGCGATCCTCAGCATTGGAACGACAAAGAAGAAGAAAAAGAAGAATGGCCGAAGGAGTGCGCTGGATGCGGGAGCGGGAAGCACGGGGGTCTCTACTCTCAAGGCCCGTCCGAAAGTAGTTGATCCGTCAAAACAAATGTCCAATTAAATATTAACATTTTCTGAACGGGCAAAAACACATCGGGCATAGGGACAGCTGTCAAATCGTGTTATAGTTACCGGCACGTAAGTTGGCAAAAGATTTTGTAGTGGGGGAAATTCGCGCATGTAAAAATGTATGAAATGGTGCCTGCGCGAACTTCCCCCACTACAAAATCTTTTGCCAACTTACGTGCCGGTAACTTATATCATTCATTCTTAGTTCGGAAACTGAACTAATATTTAAGTTGTCGGTAATGGGCGTTTGCAACTCCGTATCATCTACGGACATAACTAATCCATAACAACCATAACTTCAGCCGTAACTATCGGAGTTCGTGCTTAGTGAATATACCCCCAGAACTGGCCGCAGTGGTGGTGTTTGGGGGTGTTCTTTGTCCAGCAGTGGACGCCTTTCAGCTGAAATTATGATGATGGTCTAAGAATATGCAGGGATGGAAGAGGAAGGAAAGTCTATGTTTCAGCTTCAGCAGACTCAATGCTACTTAAGCTAGGGCGTTTGGGGTTCATAAGTTTTCATTTGCCTTAAAAATGCCAGAAGTGTTAAAGGATTTAGCACACGAACACATTTTGCTCCGATTGCTACAATTCAACTGACTCACAAGATTTTCCGCAACTCGAATCTCGACGTAATTAGCAATGTTTCCTAGCGGATTTTTTTAAGCAGTTTTCCATCATTATTTTCGCGGCGGAGATGTGATTTCCGCATAAAGGGTGCTGCTATGAGGTCGCTAAGTAGACGAATGGGCCACATTCCACCTACTTGCCATATTTTCTTGGCCGAGAAGTAGGTACGAACGAAATCTCGGGAGAAAGCTTTCAATTGCATCTTCCAGGTTCCCATCTTAATTGATACACTTAACGATCCGCTCTTGATTCCCTCGACCCACTAAGTACCTACGCGAGTACCCATCTGTCTCCGTCGTGTGACTCAGCCTGTGACGTCATATTATGAGTCAAACGTCATTTGTTACTGTTATTATTCTTCTCTCGTGGATCACAAAGGACTTCGAGGATAAGAATATGTGCATATAAATATAGTGTTTACACATCATTATCGTTTAATACTCGGGAAAAAATAAAATAGCAAACGTCAATGTTTTTTCATGTCCTCGTCTGGTTTATGTTAATGTGATTTTATTAAGAAGGAAGCGCCACGGTTTTTTAACAGTTTGTAGGTCAATGACAGGCTGAATGTTGAACAATAAATGATTAGCGACCGTAATAAGTATTTTAATCCCATTAAAACGCCTTAGCGCATCAGATAGAAGAAATGGTTGGAGAAGTCAGGATGCGGAAGATCCTGAATCAAGTGAAATAGGTAAGTATTCAACCCAAATCGTACTGCTACTAAGTATGATGACGGCAGCACCCCTAGCGTCACCTAGATGTGTTGATGACCTGGTACATACCCCACATAATGGAATAAGTAAGACAGACTACGACTAGGCAGAGAGACCAAGAGAGAGGGATCAAATAAGTACTTACGATGGTTCATTAAAAGCTCGAGTTTCTTGTTCCTACCGATTTCGATCTGCTAGTTCATCATCTGCCTAGCCTTTACCCAGCTCGGTCAGCCGAGTGTATTTTAGATGAAACGACTGCCTATTTGACCTCCGATGGCTGGAAGGTAAGGCTGGTTAACAGACTTTAGGGCTTCTGACGCTAAGTAAGAACTGTCGAAGATCTACGAATAACAGCCGGCTTAACGTGCTTTACAAGGCACGGATGGGTGTTGGTATGTAACAATGGTCACTCATCCACGAACCAAACGCGGCTTGTAGCTAAACCCTTGCCCCCTTATTCCAAAACAAGGTTTTTCTTTAGGTATGGTTTAAACCATCGAGCTAGTTTTTGAAATAAGAACCTAACTGAAATTGAAATACACAGCTCCTTTTATAAAACTGACAACTTAATCCAGTGCTAAAGTGTAATTTTTGTATTAAGAACTTTACCCAAATAGAAGAAGAAAAATTGGTAATGCAAAAACTGACTTATGAGTATTTGGCTAGAACTAAAGTTGATCGCGTTTTGTAATAAAACGGTTGTGGTTTAGCAATATTACAGCAACAGTGCGGCAAGCCCCTCTCACTGGTGCTGAGTGGCCAATGTAGACTGGACTCACTAAGCCTGATGTAGATATGGATCTCCCGGTGGAGTCTGGGGGATGCAGGTCAACTAAGGAGGGGCGGATCGGGCCAAGGGAATACCCAGCAGCCAAAAGTCCCCGTGTGGGGCAGGAGTGGGGTTACGGCCGGGAGTGGCCTCTCAATATCAGCCTGACCAATAAAGTCAGACCCGTTTCTCTTGCCATTTTAGGCTGGCAGCAAACGTATGGTTTTCTAATCAGTACCAGTTAATGATAAAGATTAATTAGATCTCTAAAAATGTGACATGATTTGAAGCAGGAACAAAAGGTTTCTAAAAGTCAATATCTAATGATAAAAAACTAATTCATATTGAATGAAGTCATTGCTGATTCAATATTTTTTGGCAGACTTTAGTATCTAGGTGTTTCAGATCAAGAGATCGTATTGTGAAGAAGCTTGGTCTTATTCTGGCAGGACAGCTGGAGGCTTTAAGTCTATCAGATTACAAACGTTGCAATACTCTGGCCATTCTGAATTTTATTACATTTTGTATGACAACCCTGTTAAAAAGTCACAATCTAGAGATTAGAGACTATTGCAACGTCTGTTAATTAATTTTTAGACTTCATACCCCTCCCCCCATGTCACTGTATTCAGCTATTATTGAACTTTTATTTCACCTATCAACTATTTTTCATCTGCCAACTGTCCTGCTATTAAAGTCTTTGTTATAAAAGAGAAGTTGGGTGTTATTTCCTGGGCGGATGGACTACATCCACCAATCCAATCACCTCCAGATCCTGCAGGTATTGTCCTTGGATGCTGTGATGATCGCATCTCCTGCGTAAGAGAACGCACAGGAGAAGATCTCTCCTTGGTGGCCTGATAGGACCTGTAAGTAGGGTTATAGGTTTATACGCATGGAAGAGAATAGTAGGACTTCTGGCTGAAATTGAACAACTCCTTGACAATGCAATAGTTAAAGGTGAAATAATATTTTTTACTTTGCTCAAAACACAGGTAGCTGGTGGACAGTCCTGCAATCAAGCTGAACCGAGTTTTACTCAAAGTTTTACTGTTTTATTACGTGGGATGAATTAAAATTAGGACAGGACAACGGCAAATTGACACAATTCGTTCTCAAGGATGTAACATTTTGTGGGTGATGTAATGGATGCAATGGGTGCATTCAACGTCCACGTAGATTATAGTTCCTATTTATTTAGTCAGCAAAAAAGAGCCATCCGTTCCGGTTCTTAAAACGGTGAAAGAATTAACACAAGCAAGCCGGAATATCCCAAAACAAAAATTCGATGACATGTGACAAGTGAAAACCAACCCGCAATGAGCCCGTGTAATCGATATGGCTCAGTCCCTCTCATAGATAGGAGGCTTATGTCCCAGCAGTGGGAACGTTTTAGGCTCATTATGCAGTGAATTTTACCTGAATGCAGTTCCCAGTGCTAGTGTTCCATACTCTGGAACTCCTGTCAGCCGATGCGGTTAGCAGGCACCCGCCTGCTGGACTGAAGCAGACCTGTTTACATAAACAAATATTTAGATAAAAAAATTCAAAAGAAAATAAGATGAAAGTTCTAATTACAATATGACTGCTAATGTCGATGTGGAAAAATTGTTTTAAATTATTTTCATTCTAACGCTCCATCAGTCGCTCGAATGTTATACTACGTTTTCTCGTGTATCGTGAGTGGATATTTAATTGCATATCTCACATACAAAAACACCCGTTCGTTTGTCGCCCATAATTGGTTGGGAAAAGACAAATCGTATACAGCCATGCGCGTTGGTGCATGGCTGTACGATTAGAAAAGGCTAAAGAGTAAGTTGCTCCTTTGCTACGTAAAAGGGGGACAAAAAATCTCTCATCATCTGCCAAACTTTTTCCCATTGATGTTAACAGGGTGTTGGACATCCAATAGATGAATACTAGAGTTTAATATGGAACGACTCTTGGCCAGAGTGGTTGTCAGGTTTTGGGGTTCTGAATACCCTTAAATGTCTTTTAAAGATCTACGAATGGCAGCAGGGACCAAAGGCTAAATGTACGTAACGTGCGTTTCGAAGCACGCCGGGGTCTCGAATAGCCTCGACCTCGCATGATCCGTGCTGCTGTTATTACTTCTCATTTACTTATAGATTACTAGAGTGCTGTTTCGCATGGTTTTTACTACTTAGTTTGACAAAACACCGAGAATTTCTTATTCTACAGGGTGTAACAGAAACCCTATTGCTATCTAGATAACAACTGGTATAGAATCACTATACATAGTTTCAGCTCAAAATAAAATACTCTAAGAATTGATACCAAATTTTCGGTTTCATGTTTCTTAAATTCAAATCGTAACAAACGTGATACCGCACTACGTACCTAGGTCAAAACCTTTCCACGTTACTTGCCAATATCACGATAAATCTCTTCCGAGTGTAAAGATATACATCATATTAGTAGGATAGGATATCAAACCTTGGACACCTCGCCGCGGTGTCCCTTCATGACGGCGAGCTCCTTGAAGTCAGACCTGACGTCGTAGATCCTCGCGGAGCAGTCACTGGACGCTGTCGCCATGCGCTGGCCAGCCCAGTCGAAGCAGATGTCTAACACCTTATAGTGGAAATAGCAGTATGATTTTATATGTCAAAGTGAATCTGAATCTACCGATCAGCCATATTTCTGTTTGGTTCTTAGTTATAGCTTAGTTAAGGTACTGATTTTTATGAATTCAGACGGAGTGGTAGTAGTCCTGTTATTGGAATCAATATACTCTTACTTGAGTATTATGTATGTTAATTTACCGCCTTCATTCCCATCAAACTCTTCTGATGACTCTACATAATAGGGCATTACACCCATTTTTCAAAAGTGTCTTAATTAGATTCTAGAGTGCTAATAAAGCACTAAAAAATAAACAACATTTTCATTTAATCGATTAGTGCCATAAAAACGCATTTGAATTTAACATTTTCAAATTTCGCGCGTAATTTGACGAAAACGCTAGACGCAGTTGACGCCATATTATCTTTATGGGGGTATGACGCCAGTTTGCTATTTAAATAAATGCGCTGATATTTTATAAGATAATTGTTTAAAATTTAAAAAATGTGTTATTTTTCTACTTATCGTTGGTTTGCTGTTCCTGAATGCACAACAAACAAACAACAAACATGCAAATAAAAATTACTTGGTTACGAAAATAATAAAAGTGCAAAGTTGCTGAGTTGACATGCCGATGACGTAATAACATGGCTGCTACTATTTCATGGTGTTCAAAAAGAGATAAAAAAACTGAAATCTTTAAATTGTATTTTAAAATCTATTTTGTTATTTCATGAACTATAGCTAACATTTTCCGACTGCATTTTGCCTAAGCTATCTCAATAATATTTTTTCAGATTTTTTCTCATATACAGTAAAATACCCTATTATTGTGTTTTGCCTTTTTCAGATGGTCTATTAAAACCCTGATAACCAGTTTACCTCATCAGTATGTCCCGACACTGTAGCCAGGCAGGAGCTCTGCCTTGCGTCCCACAGCTTGGCACTGCCGTCCAGAGAAGAAGAGCCCACGAGAGAACTGTCCCAATTAAACTGCACGTTGGAGATCTCTCCTTCGTGGCCTCGGAGCACTGATACACGACTGGATAAGGAGATACATCAGATTGTGTAATATAAGAACGGATATTTTTGTAAACTAAGAAACATGACTGGATAATTTAATAGAGCAACCTGTTGTAAGCTATAATTTGCTCACATATTTATTGTAGGCGCTGAGTTTGAATAAAAAGCAATTTTTGACAATTCTCAAAGAATTATTGACTTGTCTTTGGATCACTTGAACATTGTGGTCTTTTTTTCCATGAACTACATGACCTGCCCGGCTTGTTATGGTAGACACTGAGAGATAGTAAGCAGAGCAGAGGGCCAAGCACTAAGCAGGTAGGTCATAGGTGCAAAAGTCATTTCCTTTGTTGGCTAATGGATAAACTTTTAAATGTGTTTTTTACAGGTTTTAGTAGTGCAAGCTGTTGTTAGTAGACCTCCATAAATAAATAAATTACAATCTTCGAAAATATCCCCCAGATCCTATTCTAAGAGATATCACCATGCCTACAAAACTTGAAAGAATTTTTCAGCCACTTATGTTATAAGGTTGTTAAATAATTTATCTTACTCCTCAGCTCTGGTGTCCCACAAAGATATGGTGCCGTCGAAGGAGCCAGTGATCAGTCTGTGACCTTCGTTGGGGTCAAACTGCAGTGCAATGACCTCGGCAGTGTGGCCGGTGTAAGTTTGGAGCTCGCTTCCTGAAAATTTGTAAAAAAATAAATCCCTATTTCCCTTGGTCACGGTATCACTTGCGAACGGCAGGACCAATTTTGCAAATTTATTTTTTGTTGTGTTTGTCATTGTCAGGAAAAGGTTCTTATGAAAGAAAAAAATAAGAAAGTTGTGCGTAACATTAGAAAATTTAACAAAACCTAATGACCATAATATTAACTTTTCTATTATTATACCAATGCGAATTCAATACAGGACAACGTCTGTCGGGTCAGCTAGTGAGTTATAAATTTTAATTTTATGAGGACTGATACTTCTGACCAGGCGCTACTGGAAATCATAAACATTTTCAAGTTATCATGCAATAGCAGGTAAGGTTGAAATAATGGACAAGAAGAGCTCATGATACATACTTTTGTGCAAACTTAATGACCATTTTAGGTTTAAGAAGATCCCTTGTCCAGACAGACAAAAATATTCTGCCATAATCAAGCGTTTTGAGATTCCTTTCTTACTAAGAATGTTCGTAATTCGACCAGCAGTTAACAAAAAAAAACAGAATGTAGGTATTTACCAGTGCGGACATCAAACAACTTAGCAGTATGGTCCATAGATCCAGTTGCGGCCATGTCGCCCTTAACGTTGAACTGACAAGCCACCACCTCCCCGCGGTGCCCTAACAGCGTGGCCAGGCATTCAGCTGTCTCTGGGTCCCAGATCCTCGCAGACTTGTCAAAGGAGCCAGTCAGTACGCGGTTGCTGAAATTTTTTGTTTTTTAAATCCAGGGTCAAATTAAATTAGTTATCGAACCGTGTATAAATATTAACATGAGGAAACAAAAAAAAAAAAACTAAAATTTTTTTGGGGTCAACGACCTTAGTTTAATTAATTGACGGTTTCCTATACATTTGCATAAAATTTTAAGACATACGATAGCAATATGCAAACTGAATCTCGCCAGAACAAAGTGTCGTGCTGTATGTTAATTAGTTTAGTTAAGTGTCTCCTAAAATATTTTTTGTAGCTTTGAGAGCACTCACCATGCTGGGAAGTTGAAACCGACGGAGTACACGACATTCTGATGTCCTGAGAGCGTCTGCATCTCCTTCCCTGACTCCACGTCCCACACCTTGCAGGTCCGGTCGTAGCTCCCGGACAGACATCTGTGGACAGCATACAGATTGTACACAGACCCAGAACCAAAACTTACGTATCTTCTTATTCTGTGCAATGGTCTTTGAGAAAAAATGCTAGGAAATTAAGGTATTTTTTTTACGAAAATCTGTTGCTTCAAAATCAGTTTGCAAATTATTTATTGTGTAACACAGCTCGGTTGTACAGTTCAGGTAGGCAGCCTACCCATGTAAAATACTGGTATTCAGCTGCGTCCAGTTAGTCTGGAAGCCAACCCTAAGATAGTTGGGAAAACGATGGGCAGATAATGACGTAATAGAACTGTTGCTGTCGTAGTATAAGATGTCAGTCGAGTTTAGGTGGTTGTTTTACTCTTGACGTATAGTACCTATAATCCACTTGGTACATCAATTTCCTTGTTTATTTCCACAAACAGCAATACATAGGTATACGTGAAAGGCGGGAGGAGAGGAGAGAGATCTTTGCCCTGCAGCATAAACTGATCAATCAATCAATCTGCCTAGCCATTTTCCAACTATATTTGGGTCAGCTTCCAGTCTCAACCAGATGTAGCTGAAATAATATTTTACATGGAGAGACTGCCTATCTAACCTCCACAACGCAGTTACTGGGTAACACGATACCCCTTGGTAAGACTGGTTGTCAGACTTTCGGGCTTCTGACGACCCGTAACGACTGTCAAAGATCCACAAATGACAGCCGGGACAAACGGCTTAAGGTGCTATCCGAGGCTCGGAGGAGTCTTGGTATCTAAAGATGGTCACCCATCCACAGACCGACCCCGGCAAGCATAGCTTAACCTGATAGATCGATCCGTGCGGCTGTTAGCCACGAGCCCCTCTGCCCCACAAACAGCTGATAATAATAAGAAATAATTTGTTCAAAGTCGAACTTGCTGCGATCTTCTTGACATCTTCTAATTTAACAGATAGCTGTGCTGCTGGGGAGTTTGTTGCGCCACTTCTTCTTCCCAGCTAAATTACTAAGAAGTGGTGAAAGGCGAGCGTTTTGGGGGGACTGTCTTATGTAATTTTGACGTTCAAAAAGAGCTGACTTTCAGCCTAGTTTGTATAAATGACTTTTGATTTGATTTGATTTGACATCTCTGCTGTTTTATACCAACAATGTTTTCAACCCGCTCTGGGCCCGCGTGGTAGATATAGCTATATATAGCTCACTACCTCCCACAGAAAGAGGAGGTCTGTGTCCCAGCAGTGGGATCATAATAGGCTGATTATGACCAACATTGTTTCATTTCAATGCTTTTATAAGTTATTGTGTGTGTGATTATGTTAAGTCGACAAAAGAATGATCTCAAGCGGACAGCAGCGTTTTTCTTTGGAATTCAAAAAGTAATCACCAATCCATTACCTAAGCGCGCTGTTGACCACAATGTGGCGAAAACGGAAAACCGAGATATTAGAAGTTAAGTTATCCTAAGTTCTTTTAAATCCACTTGCCTGGCCCCAGTTTTATCGAAAGCAACATTGGTGAGAGGGAGCACATGCGTCATCAAAGTCTTGTAGATGTAGAACCTCTTGCCCGTTGGACCTTCGTGCTCGATCCTCTTTTTCAGGATGTCAAGGCATTGCTCCAGCTGTCCTCTGACATCTTCAGTGATGAGGGGCTGATTTTGGTACAGGTGGAGAGCCATCGCTTTGATGTCTGACCTGTTGGAAGACACCAGTACTGTAAAATTATATAATTATAATTATAGTGTTTCACTCTCAATCACACAAACAGGAGGGAGAGGCGCATGCATGATTCTTATTTGTTTTAATAAAAAATAAAAAATAAATCCTATCGTAAATTAAAATAAGTTATTTATGATATGGAAGAGCGAAGTCTTCTAACACAGGCTTAATCTGCCCTAATAATGTGGTAGTGTGAAGTGTGGCCCAGTGGTAACGGCTGCGACTTAAGAGTTGTAGGTTGTAAGTAGTGATGTTCCGGATATCCGTATCCGTATCCACGGATATCCGTGGGAGAAAAATATATCCGTATCCGTATCTCTACCCGTTACATTTTTGACGGATCTTTTACCTTATTAATAATTCCAAATTGCCCTACTAAATTTCTGTGTACATTTTTTTTACTCGTATCACAAACACGTAAACGTTATCGCCCAATGTCACACTAAACTATAAAAAAACAAAAGAAAGACCCGCGCAACGCAAGTCGAAACATGTTCTGTCACGCAAACCATCAAGTGGCGTCAACTATCGTTTCAAGGGAACGCGGATCGACACTGATTGAGTAAGAAAGTTAAGATCCGTGTCCGTATCCGTATCCACAGATAATGACGAAAATTATCCGTATCCGGATCCGTATCTGCTGATCTACATTTTACAAGCCGAACACAAACAGGTGCTTTACGTAGCATAAATTATTTCTTAAAACGCTGAAGGAAAACATTATGAGGAATCAGAATGTCCTAAAACCAAAAATTCGAAGATATTTGTGCTGTCTACCAACCCGCACTGGGCCCGTTTAGTGGATTACGGCCCACTCGCTCACACCGAGAGAAGGCTGTAATGTGGTTGTGCCCGGGTGGTGGCGATAGGCTCGCTCCCTATTACATGGGACTTAAACATAACTGGTGAAATGTAGGTATATATATATAATTTATTTGTTCAAGTTTCTATGGGGACATGTGTTTGATTAGATATTACCCCCCTATATTCATAAACGTTGCTTAAAGTTAAGTAATGATTAACGTCTGTTTAACCATACATTTTTGACGTTTAAGCATCATTTAACTTTAGTCATCGTTTATGAATATACCCTGAAATATCTGTATTTCAGACACTTCCCCTGTTGTTTAAGCGACACTTAGTAAATAACTTTATTTGACCTCTATACACGTTTATAAACACAACATTTTGATCGATGCGGCGCACGTGAGGGAGAGGCAGTATATGCGCCCTCACGGCCGTAGTCGCCGCGGGAGAAGCCCTGGGCGTCGGGAATCCCAGGCTGATTCCCGGCCACCGTAGGCGCGGGCTTGCGGACGGTGAGTAATGGGTAGCTCGCTGTCCGGTAAGGACCAAGCCCGGGTCGACGGCGCGTTGTGTTCCACGCGCGCCTCAAAGAGATGTCAGCACCAAAGGGTGGGGTCCGCAAGGGCCGATGCCTGCCAGGGGTGCGGGTTGTTCGAAAGAGATACCGTCGCCCCTAGCACACAGGCAACTGAGGGAACACGGGTGGGTTTTAGTCAGTAAAAGTCTGACACGCCCTCCTGCTCCACCCAGAGCGGGAGAAGTTATTTGATGATTTCCCATCCTCAAAAAAAAAAAAAAACATTTTGATCGATGTGTAAGAACAATATAAAATAATAGTAATAAAATTCAGGATTTGCATAATTATCGAAATACAGCGCTTGATCGAGTTGAACTCCCAGGTCGCGAATTTCGCTCAGCCTGCTGAATTGCTAGACTCCCAAGCGTAGGTAGCAACTTTGAGTCGGATATTTAACAAAAATGCAGTTTCATAGAAAAGTGCAATACCTACGCAGTCAAAATGTACATACATTTTGACTGCGTAGGTATTGCACTTTTCTTCCCCCTGACACCCTGTATAATAATTACATATTTTTTTATTACAGGTAGGAATTCAATTAAACAAAATGCCAAAATACCCAATGATATCTAATTTTAGTATCTTTGAAGATCATTTTTCAGACAACTTACTCAGAGTTCAGATCCAATAAATCTATTTCTTTATTTTTCACGAGACCCTTTTGTAAATATTCCAACGTGATACCCGGGGGATGATATCTCAGGTGGAATTTTAACAACTTCATGATGTAAGCTAGTAAAGCGTCCACTTAGAAAACCATATTTTTGCGATTCTTTTAGGCGGAGTAAACTTGAAAACTGTCAGAATTTTGTCAATAGTGCGTTACCATGGCAACCGGGATGAATGTTTTTATTGAAATAACAAAGAGGATTTAGGGATTGAGGTCATGGGGTCAAGGTAGGTAGACTTATGAAGGGTGCATGATATGGGGAAGGTAGTGGAAGAAAGGGGAATAAAGTAAGATGTATTATGGTTATAGCTAATTATGGAAATTAATGAATTTGTTAGAAACCACAGATATCAAACTACTGGAATTTGATTTTTTTGTCCTTCAAATTCTGCTGGATGTGAGAAGCATAGAGCCAGTCGAAGTGGCGGTGCTTGGGGGAGGCCAATGTTCAGCAGTGGACGTCTTTTGGCTGATGATCCTTCAAATGTGGTTGTCTTTATGTTATGGAAAAATATTGTGTTAATGTCTCATCATCGTAATTAATCGATAGTCAATTAGTCTTTCTCAGTAACATAGAATAAGCGTCATGCTATTTATTGCGCAACTACGATTACTAAATCATTAAGGGACTACAGTATTTTCTCAGAAAATAAACTCAATACCACTCAATACATATTTTTATTATACGGAGCATGTAATACAACCCAGGGCTTGCATTCAAGTATTCGAATTATAAACTTTTTCGAATATGCGAATGCAAAAATTGCGATATTCGAATATTCGACCAATTTCCGTAACACTGGACTGCAACCTTTGTTGTATACAAAATATAATTTTAAAGTTTATGCATAATGACTGACAGCGCAAGAGTGTGGGGATGTGTGGTCGACCAGGTCGTACCAGCAACTATCTTTAGCACATTTTATCCAATGTGAGTGTTGGATGTACAGACGCCAGCACATCAAGCTACCCCAAACTGTCAAATTTACCCAATTGAAGATGAACTTTATGCTTATGTAATAAAGTTGAAAATCTATCAAAGAAATTTGACAGATTCACACAAAAAAGAAACGAAATTATCTTGAAGAACAATGGGAGGAGCCTGCAGGATACACAGAATAAACAGGATAAGATGATGACTTGACTTGAGCAGTTATACACGTCAAAAAGTAACTCCGTCATGGATCTGGCAAGCGGCCCAAGAGGATTCGGGAAGCACAGAATCGGTCGAAGTGGCGGAGCGTGGGGGAGGCCTATGTCCAGCAGTGGCGGTCTTTCGGCTGAAATAATAATGATGATGATGATGATGATGATAAAGATAGCTCTTTCCCATTATAATGTTTTTGCCACTCTGGTAATAATAATGATTTTTTTTATTTTGTGCTGTGACCATATTTTTTTTTTAAACGTTTCCCCACACTAGGAATTTCTCCTGTATTGTGGGTGCGTTTTACAAACATTTAAACTCACATGCACAAACACCCAGACCCGGAACAACCACTTGTAGGTCATACAAATATTTGTTCCGTGCGGGAATCGAACCCGCGACACGCAGCGCAGCAGTCAATCGCTTAACCACTGCGCCAACCGTGCCGTGATTAGATTAAGTACGAATAGTGCTATGTTACATTGAAGATTTTTAGAGAGCTTTTTTTAAATTAGCCTACAGACACTGTCGCACAGCTGCTGAGCAAAGGCCTCGCCCAAATCCTTCCTCTATGGTGTGAATTCTTTGATTTTATTATGAATATTAACTATAACAATACTTATGACTTGTATTGTAGTTGGTTGTCTGAGTATCGATCGCTTTTGCATCTAAAGGCTGTAAGTTCGTGTAGTACTTTTTAAGTCATAAAATTTTAATTGTATCCTTGAAATTACTCTGAGTCCTACTGTATCTAAGATATTGGCAAATAAAGACATCTAATACCTTTAAGCGAGCAATTATTGTATACATAATATATATACAAGAATTGCTCGTTTAAAGGTATTAGACGTCTACATATTATGTATATATATAATTTGAATCTTGGAAACGGCTCCAACGATTCTCATGAAATAAAGTTTCGGGGTTTCGGGGGCGATAAATCAATCTAGCTAGGTTTCATTTCAGAAGACGTCAAACAAAAAAAGAAAACCGAGCAAAGCTCGGTCATCCAGAAATTGATTATTAAAACAGCTTATTTCTTAAGTATTCAAATAATATTCGAATAATTCGAATACCACCTACCCGAAAAAAAAACGAATATTCGAATATCAAAATTTCCGAATATTTGCAGGCTGTAAATACCTACAACTCAGCCTCCGACTGAGATGATGTATTGATGTAATCACAGATAGGTACGAACAACTAATGTCATCATCCGCCGAGTCTTTTCGAACCAGATGCAGCTGAGTACCAGTATTTTATATGGAGCGACTAGGTACCTATTTTACATCCACAACTCAGTTACTGGGTCACACAATACCCCTTGGTAAGACTGGTGGTCAGTTCAGGCTTCTGACGACCCATAACGACTGTCAAAGATACGAATAATAATTAACATACGAATGACAGCTGGCACCAACAGCACAACGTGATTTTCGAGGCACAGAGGCGTCTTGCTATGCAAGCATAGCTTCACCTAACCGGTTGACCCGTGCGGCTGTAAAATTATTACTGAGCTACATTTCTTACCAAGGCGATGAATGGTCGATAGTTTTCCGTCATCATAATAAACTACACCATGTTGCCCAACATCCGGTCAATCAGTTTCAGCCGCTTCAGTTACAAACTTGTGAAACGCACACCCGTCCGGTTGGTCAACATGCTATTATTGGGAAAATTAAAACGTATCGGGGAGGGCGCAGTTTTGTAACTGTATAGAATGTAATTAGAAGTGCGTTACTTACACATTGACTGAATTGCCTTGGCATATGGTAAGGAAGATTCAGCAGTAAAGTTCATCGCTTCGCATTCAGAAGAAAAGGAATTACACAATGTCTTATTCATGGTAAAAGTTTGGCAAAGTTACTTAAAAATATTCAAATTTTTACTAACTAGCTTTTGTCAGCGGGTCCGCCCGCGTTAACCAATTTATACAAAACCTTTACAAATTATACACCTAAACCTTCCTCATGAATCACTCCTTATATTGGTGGAAACTGCATGAAAATCCATTCAATCTTTTTGAGTTTATCGCGAACAGACAGACAGACAGACGCGGCAGGCGAACTTTGTTTTATATTATGTACCTTTATACCTTTTTTTCGGTTTTGGCTTTGCACGGTTTGTGCATTTAGCCAGTTTCAAGTAATTTTTCTTTTCGATCAAGTAAATGGCCCGATATCAGGCACGAAGTTACAAAACAGTCATAGTCGTCTTTAGTCAGCCAAGTCAAAGTTATTGTAAAGCGGTAGTAACTTTACAACAACCTAATATGAGTTTTTGGGGGGAACACGAAAAGTCCACGTTAGTCACTTATTTTCACCTTCACTACACTTGTGCACTCACATGTAACTAAATTGAATAATTCACTACCAAAATTATACAATTTAATTCGCTAATTCAATAAATTTCATGAAAATGAAAATTCGTGCGACATGTTCCAACCCGTTCCCGCCAAAAACTCTATTATGTACCTACTGATATATCAGTGTTGACAGTAAATAGGTACATCCAGCTCGTACCAAAGAGGTCTTAAGAGCTCATTCTAAAATGTTTCTTGTGGTGTATAATTCCACATGACCATTCAGCCATCAGTCCACAGTACCTAATCACACTACCTACAGTTCATGTGCACAAAGTGGACTGCACCCAGGTTCAACTGTGATAAAAATAGAATCATCCGTTTAACAATAACCCGGAAATCTATTATCGAATCCATCCAGGTAACGAGTAATGTGATTGTGACACATGACTGTAACATGGGAGAGGCTTATGTAGTCAGTGAACTGCAATGCAATAGGCATAGGCCGCGATCAATGAAACAATTAATTATCTTAGAACGTTTAGAGGGCCGAATTAAAATCTAAAACAGTAAAAACATTTTCCAAAAAAAAAAACGGTGTCTTTGGATATGTATTTTAATTTTTTGTCACCGCCTTCCGAAATTAAAGTTATTTTTCACTTTGTAGTGTTTTATCGGAAGTCAGTTGTTTTTTTTTTTGGAAACAGTTTTTTTTTTCACTTTTTAATTGTGGTACCTACCCCACACTAATTCGAAATTTCATCATCCTTGGGGTATTCTCAAAGTCAATCAAATTCGAACAATGCATATATATGCGATAGCAGCCATCGCGGTTGATTTGCTGTATTTTTTTAAGAGTTCCGTTATCTGTCTCCGAAACTGATCATCAGATCTATATGAAATTTAAATGGGACCATTTCGGAATAAACCCCTTACGAACAGAAAATAATTTTGCAAATCCGTCTATATATGACGGAGTTATTGCCGAAAATACATTTAGAAAAAATATTAACATACCGAATTGATAACCTCCTTCTTTTTGAAGTCGATTAAAAATAACTTTGGCTAAAAATTGTTGAACTACCAACTGTTAGGGAAAAGCACGAGGTATCCCGCAAAATTCGAAATTTCCTTACGCTTTTTGCAATTTGCAGGTCAAGTTCAGGTCGTATGTTGATTAACCATAACAAATAAGGTTTTACAGAATTTAATACAGTCCCATCGAATGACTTTTTTATGTTAGCAATAGGGTCGCTCCTATTAAATGGAACTTAAACGTAACTGGTGAAATGTGGAAATACTATAAGTACCCCCCTGCCCGTCTTCGGGAAAAAAAGGCGTGATGTTATGTTATGTTGTACCTTAGCAAAGCCTGTAGAACATAATTATCCAAACAATCACTTTCCTACTCATTTTCCATTTTCTCACGTTATTCTACCCTACAATAAACCAACAAATGATTTCAAAATACCCTCACATTACCAGACGCACACAGCACGGTATATTAGCCAGCTCGGGAACAAAAGCCAGGTGCCCCATATACGAGCTACACAAAGGTATGAAAAGGCTGCGAGATGGAGAGATGGACCGCTTTCATCTCATGTGACATATTTGTCTAACATTCGAGAATGTTCGCTGATGTTTGTGGATGTTTTTCTTTAAGGGTTAAGTTTGGAAACGAAAACTTAAATAAGCTTTTCTGTTACTGGGATTAGGTAGTGAGATCACCTACTTGTACCGTTTGGTTAGGTATAAGTACCGGTGTTTTCAGAAGGTCTGTGGAGGTGAAAATCTCCCACATTTTGTCAGAAAAGTGAGTCCTAGGCATAAGGACATCAGCCTTACGCCTAAATTGTCATCTACTGAGCAGTTACAGTAATCGAGACTACAGGCTTCTTCTAATGTTCGTTTCGACAGAACATGTATGTTGCATAATTATACTGTTTGCGCTCAGTAGGCGTCAGGGGGTCTACTCTCAATAACCGTCAATGATGATACGGGCCCATCCAAAAGTAGTTCGATAAATCGAAATGACCCTTCATCATCATCATCATCATGTCAATGTCTCCCCCAAGCTCCGCCACTTCGACCGGTTCTGTGCTTCCCGCATCCAGCGGACTCCTGCGGCCTTCACAAGGTCATCGGTCCACCTTGTAGTACGCCTTCCAACTTTACGTCTTCCAGTACGCGGTCGCCACTCCAAAACCTTTCGGCCTCATCGGCTATGTGTTCTGCGAGCAATGTGCCCTGCCCACTGCCACTTAAGATTGGCAGTTCTTCGAGCTATGCCAGTTACTTTAGTTCTCCTGCGGATCTCTTCATTCCTGATTCGATGAATGACCCTTATTCCCAATTAATTAATTTTTTCAATTGTTTAAGAACAACTTAGAAATCGTCAAGGGTGCAGGTGAACGGATATATGTGTGACACTTTTGCAGATGGGGCATAGTCTGTTCAAGAGTACACTACACTCATGCTAGCCGCTACGGGCTAACCCTGAAAAAACTTAATGTAAAAATTGCCCAAAACTTCACCCAACCAGGAAAACGAACACAAACTCCCACTCTCTGTAGAGCAACTGCGACTCGCGACCACTAAACCAACGAGGCAGTAAAACACACATAGCACACGGTATATTTTTATAACCAGTTTTAAAACAATTAATTAAATAAAAGCATGAGTGCAAGCGAAGCCTTCTCTCATGTCTCAGGCTAGCTCATTGTTGAGCAATTTCCGGAGCTCGGCGCGAAACAACCAGTTTTGCTCGACGCGGGAACAGAACCGGATCTAAAGCGATGAGAACTTGACATCCGACGATGATGCGTGAACTTTTATTAGGTCTTTACCTATGAAATTGCCGTTTTGCAGTACTGGCCATTTCAAATCAAAATAATTTTTGTTTGGGTAAGAATTCTAATTTCAAATTATTATTTTTTTTAAAACATGGATTGTTTTTTCCAAAAGTAGTCATTTGTTTATTGATTAGTGTTACATTTTCATCGCATTTCAATATTTTTCGTCATCATGGATACGTTAAAAATTCGAGTAATTATGGAATATGAGTACCGTCGTGGCAGCAACGCGGCACAAGCGGCACGCAACATCAACGACGTTTACGGAGCTAACACTACAAACCAATCTGTGTTAAGCTTTGAAAGGTGTATTACTAGCCTCATAAAGTGCCCCAAATTATAATGAGTTAATGTACCTTAGGATAAGTGCATTTGTTGATTGTTTCTGTTAAATAAAGATATTTGAAAATGAAAATGACTACAAACCAACGCACCACCTGTTATTGGTTTGCTCGCTTCCGTTCTGGAAATTTCGACCTGAAAAATGAACCTCGCGGTCGTCCGAAGACTTTGGTCGACAATGACGAATTAAAGGCGATTGTGGAAGCTGATGATTCACAATCTACGGCTGAATTAGCAGCAGCTTTCGACGTTAGCGTCAAAACAATATTGGTCCATTTGCGTCAAATTGGCAAGGTAAAAAAGCTTGACAAATGGGTGCCCCACGAACTCAATGATCGTCAGCGCGAAGTACGCGTCGAGACGTGCCTTGCACTGCTCAACAGACACACAAATGAAGGAATTTTGAACCGCATTGTTACCTGCGATGAAAAATGGATTCTGTTTGATAACCGCAAGCGCTCAGCAAGTTGGTTGGATCCTGGTTCAGCACCTAAACAATGCCCTAAACGAAAACTTACCCCTAGAAAAGTGATGGTCACTGTTTGGTGGTCTAGCGCCGGTGTGATTCATCACAGCTTCTTACCAAACGGGGTGAGCATTACTGCAGATGTGTACTGTGAAGAACTGAACACAATGATGGAGAAGCTGGCACATTTCCAACCAGCATTGGTCAATCGCTCGTCTCCGCTGCTCCTGCACGACAACGCGCGACCTCATACTGCACAGCAGACGGTCTCCAAGTTGCAAGAACTGGGGTTGGAAGCTCTCCGTCATCCGCCCTACTCACCAGACCTTGCGCCTACAGACTACTACTTTTTCCAGAATTTGGATAACTTCTTGGCGGGAAAAAAATTCAATACCCGAGAGGCAGTACAAAATGCCTTTGAAGAATTTGTTGCCTCCCGTCCAGCTGATTTCTTTAAGAAGGGCATCAATAAACTGCCACTGCGATGGCAAAGATGCATTGATTGCATGGGTGATTACTTCGATTAATACAAATAAAAAATACATGAAAAAAATTCGTTTAAATTTTTTCATACAAAACGGCAATTTCATAGGTAAAGACCTATTATAAATAAGAAGACATTTTTTAGTGTTACAGATGCTTTTAGTGAAAACGTCGTGTGGTTATGTAAATGTTTTTTTTAGATCTATTTTTATGTAATAGTAAAAACGGAAAGTATTCTGGGTCTAAGAATGACTCCGTAAAACTTTCAATACTTATGAGTAAGTAGGCAGTAAACAAATTGGGAAATTGGAAGTACGTGCACAAGTTTGAAGCCTAAAATGAAATCGAATCTGAATTGCATCGTAAATATGAGCACGTTCACAATTTGGTATGCTACGTCGACGTTAAGTAGGTATTACTGCACACATACAAAATAGAAAACAAATATGTTTTACTAACAATACGGTCACTTTGTCGGAGTAATAGCGAGAAGATAGATTTCAGGGATCGAATGGAATAAAGAGTTTGAGGTCTGGATCTTTATCCCTACTAATGGCAATTTAAGGCTTGTCCGCTTTCTCTTTTTAGGATTTACTGAGCTGTTTTTCCAGCTTGATTTTTCTTTTATGTGCCCTAATACAGTAGCAATTTGGTCATTTCTTCTCAGAGTAGTCAGATAGGAAACGCCGGCTTCATCAAGATTTAAAAAAATATGTTTGACGTGTAAAAGTGTTTGTACAAACCTACTTACAGAAATAAAATCATTTATCATTTTTCATTTATCATTGATTGAAGTAAGTACCTAGTATAAGTAAATGAATAACGAGTTTATTTCTCATCAGTTACGGGCTCTTACAGTCAGTCATCTGCGCTTTGCTATTTATATGCAATGATTTATAAAGCTCGTGCTTAATAATGACAGCCGCACAAGTCGATCGAAGGTTAAACCACGCTTCCCGCGGTCGGTTCTTGGATGGGTGACCATCCACTACTTATCGAGACCCCTGCTCCTCTCGGTCCCGGTGATCATTCGAAGATCTTTGACAGTCGTTACGAGTGGTCAGAAGCCTAAAAGTCTGACCACCAGTCTTACCAAGAGCTATCTGACCTCCACAACCCAGTAGGTAACTGGGTTGTGGAGGTCAGATGTGCAGTCGCTTCATGTTAAAATCTGGTATTCTGCTGCATCCGGTAGACTGAGGTCGACACCTGAATATAGCTAAGAAAAGGCAGATTGATGTCATTGCTCCATAAAGCAATCGGCTGGTTCTTACGTTACTATTATTTGGTTTATAATTGACTGTTTGTTGAACTTGAAATAATCCTTAATTTATGTATATGTTACCGGCCAAACCCTATTTCAGGCCAAACTAGTTTGTCCTAGGCCAAACAGATTTATCCTACGCGTGATATGTCGCAGCCAACTAGCTTAATTAGCCATTTCGTTAACAGCCTTTGCAAGTCACGCTCGCCGGCCGCTGCCGCGGCGCCGCTCGCTTCGCTCGCTCGGCTCACGCGCTTTTGGTCACAGTTCTAACCTAACCCATTTAATCGGCGTGCCCCGGCTTAATAAACCAGTTTAGCCTAGGACAAACTAGTTTGGCCTGAAATCGGGTTTGGCCGGTAACATATACACATTTATAACCAGACAAGAAGAAAAATAGGTGCAGAGGTGGTGTCCTTCTTTTATTTCGTTCCTACGTGCTATGGCGTTGGTAGCATTCTTCTTTATCATTCATGCTGTGCTACCAAACCACGTGTCAAGTCTTCAATAGCGGTTTTCCATGTTCAACAGTTAATTAATGACTGTCATTATGCCGTTAGGTGCTAAGCATTACAATGGTTAGTTCTGATAATGACATCAATACTTAAATAATATTCTTAATAGTATGAATTATTATTTCTAGAAGATTAGTGGCATATTCCGAAGTCACGAGGCGAATAAACTGTATATATTTTTTGCCGTACGATGACATTGTGTTTCTTACATAACATGTACTCGTATGTTGTTTTAACAAGGTTTTGGCAAGAAAGGGTTTAAGAAATGCATGAAAAATTGTGATAAATTCGGATTCTGTGAGTGATTTTTTTAACCCTTTTCATGACCTAGGTATGATGTATATGAGTTTTGGTTAAGAAGTACCAAAAATACATACCTACGTAGATCGAAGTTCTTTTATAGTTATAGGTAGATAGGTGGTACTCTGCACACTTCGCAAATAGGAGCTAGACGCAAAGTGTGCAAAACCTAAAGGAACATCGTACCAACCGGTTGGCCCACTACTCTCACTGCCCCTCACGAATGTTTTTTGTTATACCAACTAATAAAAGTACTAATTTAACCTGGATTTCACCATATAAAACTTAAACAATCGAGTAGGTAATTTGTAAGACTGCAACGACCATAAAAATAAATAGAAATATCCCTATCAACTCAACGTTACAACTTCACAAGTCAAGCTCTCTCGCTCTCTCTCTCTTAATTAACTCCCACTGTTCCACTATTTTTGGGTGCTGGAGCGTGGCGCCATGCCACCACCTATTAGGTAGTTCCCTTTGGCAACCCTACGAGCATGGCGTCCGGTCAGCCAGGCTGGTTGGTAGGTCCTTGACCGCTGGCTACCGGCTTGGGAAACACTACCTGGCGTTAACGCAAGATGCTATTGTCAGGGGTAATTTTACCTCTTTTTGTGGGTATTTTTGTCTATTTGGGAAGTGGGTGATTGTTTTAGGGCCAGTTTTTCGAACGTAAATTATAGCAATATTAATATGACAGAGTGTCAAGCGCGCGTAAACTCCTGTGATTGGTTGAATGATATGTCATTTTAAGTCAGTCGTAGCAGTTAACACACGCTTGGCAATTGGTCACAATAATGTTGCGGTACGTAATTATAAGTAAATTTCGAGAATTAGACATTATTGGTCTTGTTCTGGTTGATTATGTAGTGTTTCGTTTTAAATGATTGGCGGATGGATTTGCATGTAAAATAGAGCTAGGTATAGTTACCGGCACGTAAGTTGGCAAGAGATTTTGTAGTGGGGGAAGTTCGCGCAGGCACCATTTCATACATTTTTACATGCGCAAATTTCCCCCACTACAAAATCTCTTGCCAACTTACGTGGCTTGGCAATTGGTCACAATAATGTTGCGGTACGTAATTATAAGTAAATTTCGAGAATTAGACATTATTGGTCTTGTTCTGGTTGATTATGTAGTGTTTCGTTTTAAATGATTGGCGGATGGATTTGCATGTAAAATAGAGCTAGGTATAGTTACCGGCACGTAAGTTGGCAAGAGATTTTGTAGTGGGGGAAGTTCGCGCAGGCACCATTTCATACATTTTTACATGCGCGAATTTCCCCCACTACAAAATCTCTTGCCAACTTACGTGCCGGTAACTATATGTATCTATTTTGTTTGGTTTACTACTGTACGTAGAGAGACAAATAGAGAATTAGAAATAATTAATTTGAAGTTACCGCATTCAGCCACACAAATGACGACTTTTGAAACAATAAAATATTTTGTTTAGCCAAGATTTGTCTTGGATTATTTAACAACGCAACGTAGTTACATACCCTAGATATAAAATTATAATCTATGAGTCACAGTATTTTCTGAAACGTTAGCATTGTTTAACGCATTTCAGTACAATTAAGTCATAAAATACTACAATCAGTAAATTATTTGCAGACTTAATTATCAAGATTAGAATATCATTCTATGGAACTTAACAATCCTAAGGCTGGCAACACTCTCATGCGCGCGCAGTCTGCCATGCGCCAGGTGAGCGCGCGCACGTTACAAACGCTTCCAAATTCAAAATTCTCATCGCGAATCCCGCGCACGATAACTTTTACTTTCTTTTTTTAATATTACGTCACAGTCGTGTTACGTTTAGTAATCGCCGGCCGTTCTGACGCAACAGTGCTTTTAGTGCAAGTGAAGTGGTTCCTTTTAAGATTTTTTGTGAGTTCTAAAATGGAAATGTGAATTGTGATTGGCTGGAGTGGAAAAGAAAATGTAAGTGAGAAGAGCTTATTGGAGAAAAAATTAATTAATTTGGTAATCGAAAATTAATTCATAACAAGGTCAAAAATTGGCCATATCGCTGTCTGGCTGGCTTCCTACCGGCTTTCCTCTACTTCTCAGACAGCTGTGAACTTAAGTGTCGGCTACAGCTCGACTTATTTACCTACATTTTAAGCCAAGAAATATTAAGTTACTGCTCAGTAACTTTGCTGGCATTACCACACCTGTTATTTGAACAGTACCATAATATGGTAGGCACTTACTTAGTTAATTATTTGCAAATTACAACCAGTTTAGCAGCGTACTCTTCTTAAGAACCAATTAATTTGCAAAAGCTGTTTTTGTAAGTCAGTGCGGTGATTAAATCAAGGGTCAAGGCGTTCTACTGAGCTGGACACCTTTCGACACAATCCTATATACTTATTATACTGTTTTATTTTACCCAGCAGGTCTATTCTGTAAAGATCTTATCGTGATAACTTAGGTGAAGTAAGCTGTCATACCACCTGACATGATGCTAGAGATTGACACTATTGACAGCTCACTTCTAGCTCTCTTCTTCTTATGTTTGAACATTGCGAATGTTTGGTAACGTTGATTTGTCAAATGCAGGAAAGGAAAAGCTTGATAAACGTCTTACCATGTATTATAAAATGTCCAGGATGCACTAAAAAGCCTGCACATTTGACTGAATAGGAATGAATGAATGAATTTAGTTTGGTGGATCCTTAGATGGTGCAAAAAACATCTAAGTTACTAATCTGTCTAACTAATAGAAACATAAAAACTTTATGTTTGCCAGAAATCTTTAAACCATAACCACATAAGCTGATCCATGTTACTAAATCCGAAAAAGACAAAAATACCAACTTTGGATATTTTTCATCTTCCAGAAATTGCATGTGATAGGTGTTATACCTAAAATTTGCATCCATTTTATTTCACAGTTTTCATTACAATAAAAAACACTTTTAAGTGTTGTTGAACTAATTGCATTCAATAAAAGTGAAAATGGAAGTCCTTGCGATAGCGTAATGAAATACTCGTAATTATTAATTTTCCCTTTTGGTTCGCCATCAGATGCTTCACAATTACATGCACTTAACATAAGCAAGGACAAATACAAGTGAGCCCTTCCTATTATAGGAGATCACATCATTCACTTATTATTTAAGTGTACAACAAGCTTGACAAGGACGAAAACGTAAAAATGCACGATAATTAAAGATGAAAACAACACACCAAGTATTAAAAATAATCGATTGTTTTTTTACAATAAATTCAGTTCTTTTTTTAAACAATAACTGCAGACAACTTAAAGAAAAAATACAACATGAATGTTCAAATACTATGACTTGTACATATATATATTTTGAAGTTTAGATATTTAGCATGTTATTGCATCCAATTCATTATGCTTCGAAACTTCGTTAATAAGGGTTCTTTTGACATAATCAGCAGGTGAGACATTCCTGGCATTATTTTAATATTCCACGCTGTTTACTGCTCCAGCCACATATTTTCAAACTGGTTACGGTAAACAGCATGTCTGAATTTATATTAAGAGAGGCGTAATGTTAGCCATCATAAAGGGTCGCTGCGACATCGACGCGCACACTGTAACCATGAAATCAGCACATGATACTAGACCCGAACAAAAACTTGCTTTTTTCATAGAAAAGTGCAATACCTATGTCGATATGGATCGATACCCTGCCATCAATGCCACCTTGTATATAAGAGACGACGAGACAGTCCAAAGTAAACGACAACATTGATAATATTCATCAGAGGGCTCTTTAGTGAAAACTTATTTGGTTGACGATATCGTCAAAGATGCGGGATTGACCTGGATGAAAGTATGGCAGAAGAAAAGTGGACGCCTTAAATCGGCGTGGGTGATTCCGGGCTGAAATGATGAAGATAATCTCTCGAGTCACGAATTTTGAATACATGCTCTCACAGGCAATGCCAAAATGTCCATATTGCCTTCACAATCGTGTCGTGGACATCAAAACTTGCAATTATTTACAGCCTTGATGTGCCTTTACAATCACTGTTAATGTGTCGACCCTTCTGTAGCCAGTTTTTAATGTATTATTACATGATTCGTCGTTCATGACATACGCAAGGTTTAAAAGGCAGGTATACTCTGTAAAAATCTCAGCGTGAAAACTTAGGTGAATTGAGCTATCACCCCACCTGATGCTACTGCTTGACATTAGTGACAGTTCACTTTAAGCTAACTTCGTAGAAGTGAAAATTTCACAGAAGCTGAAATTTCAAGAATACCGACTGGTTAGTATAAACGTGGTGGAGTTCCTTAGACTACGTTTCAGGGACGTCAAAATATCGCGGCGGGATTTTATCACGCACTAGAGTTTGAACTCTCGGTGTTGCACCGAGCATTGAGAATCCAACAGAGTGCATCCCAGCGTGAAAAACACACTGTTTGATTTTTAACCCTCGGCGCAAGCAGTGCGTTGAACATCCAGTTCCAAAGTTCCTTACGTTTGATGTATTACGAGTAAAACTTGACAAATATTGTATTTCTGCATAGCCCATATGTCGATCGAAAAATAAAACAGAAGAAAAGGAATAACTTCAGTGTCGCCAAGCTTGGCAAAAGGGATTGATGAATGCAGAGTACTACAGTTGAAGGCGAATTAATTTTAAGTTGCCAACCAAAAATATTGTATTACTCCGCGACCTTCTTTCTCATTGTATCTTAAATTAATTCTAAATTTGAATCAAAACTTAATCATTTTAATTACACTTATTATTTTGTTTTTAGTTTCATTGCTCAGCTCAAGAATAATTTCTAGATCCATTCGACCCATCATAATAAAAACGGCTGTCACGACTCTATTCAAAACGTGATCTATAAAATAAACTGTACTAGACATCTACGATGAAATTATCGCTAATGTATACACATACATTATAATCTTTATTTATTTGCTGTTGAAGTAATTATATAAATGGTGTAAAGTCACATTGCAACACATTGCAACAATACCGTGTTTTGTTTTAAACTGTATTAACTTTGGCAATTTTGTTGCATGAATGTGGAATATTTGTTCAGATGTAGTTTACTATTAGTGTACGTTTATAGGTGGTAGGTAAGCTGCATAATAGGAAAATCAGGGTCTCAGTTGTCTCTCTAGATAATCTCAATAAATTTAAGTTAACACTCATTGAAATGTGGCAGTGGTGGTCCAGTGGTAACGGCCGCGACTTCCGAGTTGTAGGTCGTTGGTTCGAACCCAGACAGGCGCTTTACTCTGTGTAAATTATTTCATCACCACTGTTCTCAAAACGGTGAAGGAAAACATCGTGAGGAAACCGGCATGACCTAGTACCAAAAATTGACATAGAAGTCACGTTTCCGAAAGCGTCCCGCTTGGCACAAAAAAAAAGAGTCCACGTTAAACATCTTCCAACCTGCACTGGGCCCGCGTGGGGGATTACGGCCCACTCCCTCTAACAGAGAGGAGGCCTGAGTTCCAACAGAGGGAACATTATAGGCTGAATATTCTGCTCATTGAAATTCTTTTAAAGGAATTGAATCAAGGCTTTGTCAGTTAAAACAAATTGGCTTTCATAATGATGCAAAAGAAAGCAATTATTCTCTTATTTTCGTGTAATGGGCTACTATGTACAGAGTACCAGTATGTTTCTACCTGGATAGCTCTGCTGTTTCCAATGTTCAAATCCTGGAAAATGCGTTGTGCAAGACGGGTAGGAAGGAGAATCCTGTGAAGGGTCATCAATTTGACACTGTGTTTGGGATACAGATTGTCTTAACCCCCCAGAAAGCCCAGAAAAATAATGAATTCGCTTCATTAAAGTAACTCCGGGTCCCGTTATGACCAGTAGCATCTTCATTCAAAACAGAAGCCAAAAGTTTTCTAAACCATAATTTGTATGACAGTTGGGCACAACTTTAATGAAGTTCGTGCCCAGGGTAACAAACAGACAGAGAAAACAGAAAGGAGAAGTTTTAAGTAAAAGTAAATACTTACTAATTAAATATTCTGTACCAGTTATACTTAGTTGTTATAAAAATCCTCACGTTCGCCATCTTGGAGGCGTGTGCTGCGCTTACGCAAGGCAAACGCGGAAGATTATTATTAATAGATGGATATTACTATTAGATGTTCATTATTGCAGGAAACTATTTCAGAGACGTGGAGGCATAGCATAATTAAAGCAAATTAATAATGGAATCGGTACAATCAATTATTATAGCCGTTTGAGTTCGCCTTCCCATATCACTATATTATGTTGAAAACCTGTATGATTTATAACAGATTATTGGTCTCTGGTAATAAATACTATTTATTCAGAATCTAATGTTTATAGAACTTTATATATGTTTATGATGCATGTGTGGTGATAAATAATAACTATTTGTCTGGATACTTCTGTGAAGTAGATACAAGTACTAGGTGCTCAAACACCACTTGAGATAACAGAGATAGGTATGGTCTAGTATCGGTTATCTTAAATAACTAGAGAACGAAATTTATTTCAATTTCAACCTTTGGAGTGATTATTCCGTATTGGATCTTTCATTTGACTGTTATCATATTATAAACACCCTATGATATTCCCACTGCTGGGACACCAGTCCTCTGTGAGAGAGAGTGGGCCGTAATTCGATACGTGGCCCAGTGCGGAATGGTAGATGTCACATATCTTCGAATCTTTGGTTCCTCACAATGTTTTCGACGTTAGGCTGTAATGGTATCAATTCCCGAAAATTTAGTTCAGAAAATCTTTCCCGAAGGATCTTCGCCTCTTACATCAGAATGATAGCATAATGTTAGTGGGGCTGACGGCCCTGATTCAATTATAAGAAAAGTGGGTCTTTTCTTTTTTGGACGGTCACTATCCTTGACTTATTAAAAGTGAATATTATTATTATTGGTAATGTATTCTTTTATCAGTAGGTGAACGTGCCGAATAATACACATCTCGATTGATAAAGTTTAAGTAACCAGCACCTTAATTGCGTAACAAAATGTCAGTCAACACTTGAATAATTTTGAAGGATATTGCTTATCTATTGCTTCATATGGTCGAAAAATTTGTCTGCTCAATAACGTAAATAACGCAATGAATGTGGTCAAAATGTTATAAAAAAACTTTATTTCAGACTAAGGTCCATATGTTTGTTAGTGTTTTGGTAGAAGCCATTGTTACTGTGCCTGCTGATTCAATTAAAGGAAAAGACCCAGCGCCCAAAAGCTAATTAATATAATTACATTAGCAATGCATTCTTTTATAAGTAAGTAAACGTGCCGAATACACATCTCGATTGATAACGTTTAAGTAACCAGATTCCAACGCATTCACGTAATTCGATCGGATAGGAAATGGGCACGATTCCAAGTAGTCGCAAGGTGGCCATCTGGTCATTGACGTTTAAACTTCGATGAAAAAGGACCTTTACTGCTCTTAGACCTTCAACATACGGGTCTATTCTGTAAAAGTGTCACCGTGAAAATTCAGGTGAAGTGAGCTAGCTGTCAAAGGTGTCCGATCCCTATCATCAAGTGGAATGATAGTTCACTTCAAGTTCACTTCACCTCTGTTGATGGTGTAACGTGCTCGCAATCACAATCACTTTCATTTTGTCAATTTTACCTACATTGCATGTACGTCCAGGTGAAAATTATTAGGTAGTATGTAGAAATTAGTTTTGACGAACTCTGACCACCAGTTTTATCAAGGGGTATCGTATCACCCAGCCGCTGGGATGGGGAGGTCAGGTCAGACATAAGCAGTTGCTCCATGTAAAATAGTGGTGTTCATCTGCATCCGGTTAGACTGGAAGCCGACCCCAACATGGTTGGGAAAAGGCTCGGCAAATGTTTAAATAATTTGACTATTTGTCAAGAATAATTTCTAGCAGATTAGGTATATCTATACTCTATTTGAAATAAGATTAGACATTTAACTAAACCTTTTTTACAGTCCGATCAACCGATTTTGACTCCTATTGCGTTAGTGGCATAACAAATGGCAGCTGCAGTAAACAGTTGGTATTGTAACTACTTTTTTGCTTTTAATGCCATCCTTATGCCTACGGTATAGAAGCCAGAATCGGTTAAACTGACTGTAAAATAGGTTTGTTTAAATGTCTAATCTTATTTCAAAGGGAGTATAATTTTATCTACATTTTTTTGTACTAAATTTTAGAGCTGCTAGCTTTTGCCAGCGGCTTCGCCCGTGTGGAGGTCAAAAATTAGCCCACGGGAACATAATATCGGGATAAAAAGTATTCTGTGTTATTTCCAGGTTACAAAGTATCTGTGTGCCTAATTTCATCTAAATCTGTTCAGCCGTTTTTGCGTGATTGAGTAACAAACATCCAAACTTTCACATTTATAATACTATAGTAGGATTGGGTAGCTTTTCTCAAGTTATTTCACCTCCTCTTTCAATACATAGAATTAATGTATGTATGTCTTTCCCAAGGTATTATTATAAATTGCACCTAGTAGGTACAACTATTTACGAAGTCGTAAAGTGATTATTTTAATGAGTTCCCTGGCTTCTCTTATCAGTCTTATAGAAGTCGGCGACATTGAACATAACACGTTGAAGATATTGTTATAAATCAATTAACATAAATTAATTAAATTAAGGAAATATGTGTCATTGCCTGCGCAGTCTTAATTCGTATGACACTCGCTATCGCTTTCATTTTGGCAGGATGTTCATCGCTATTGTTTAACCTAGTTTAAAAATCTGATAGATTATTGAACTGCGAAACTGATTGCCAGTGTTAAAAAATGAGAGCGCTATTTTTAGATGTTTTTGTGATTCTTTTCTAGGGAGGGAAAGACAAGAAGAATCTGTCAAGTTTCAAGTCACTCCTTTATTTATTGAAAAGCATATGAAATACAATTTTAAATATTAGGACATCAAAAATTCGTACCTACACTTATTATTTATTGTTCAGGTTACCTAATCCTGTTTTTTGACACTAAAAATAATACTTAAATTGCTTTTCAGTGACCGTAACCCAAGTAGGCGACGCGTAATGAGTTTCTCTGTACCGAAGCCTTTTGACATTACAAAAAGTTGCCAGCTTGTCAGGTAGCGGGTAAAATAAAAACAACATAATATTACAAAGTAATTTTTTACCGACTTGAGCACACCATGAATATGCATAGATCACACAGAGGCATGTAAAACACGCTCTTGTGTACACCTGCCTTACGTAGTGGGTAATGTATGTATTACATTGCTAATTTATGTAAAAATGTGTGTTCTTGTGAATATGTTTATGTTTAAGTTTGAAAAATCTTATAGCGGTTATGGAGAATCTGTGTCATAGTAGTTTGGCGAGCAAGCCTTGAATTATGATAATTCATTATGTATTTGTTTAGTATTTTATTATTAAAAACTCGTAGATTTTCTCCTAATTGACATCGTTGTTATTGTTTTTAAACTAGTTTTAGAATGAAAAGAGCAGTAACACAGATATTGAACCGGGCAAAACTCGATAAATAGAGTGTAGAGAATTTAAATTACACTCGAGAGCAATGAATTAGGGTCACATAAAGATTCCTGAAATTCTCGGAAACTAAGAATGCTAGCTTAATGAAATAAATTGTGTTTAATAGACAATCAAATGTTCCTTAAATTAAAGTAATAAAACTTCTAAGTTACTGTAAAGTTATGTTCTCAAAAATGACGAAATAAAATAATGGGACTTTTCTAGCTGGACCTACGAAATTTCTACATCTGTATTTGCTTTTGTTTCTATTCTGTCATATAATCATATTACATATACGTTACATACATTACATTATATCATATGTGACCCTAATTTAATGTTCGCGAGTGTATTTTTTTTACTATATTTTCTTTTACTCTTGTTGACATAAATCGATATGCGTCTTGATCCCGCGTAGAGAAAGCGTGGTGAATAACCGACGATAAGTACAATAATGTTTAGCTGAGTGGACAGAATCGATGTCACGCATCGCTTCAGGTCAAGCCTGCATCTGCGGAAAACGATAGCAAATCGTTGACAGCCGGCTTTTGTATTGAGTGACACAGTTCTGGTTGACGGGATACGAGTTGGAGATCAGTCTGATCTGTTAGCTGGTTTGGGGTTCGACTTCCGGTGGTGAGATGAGACTGAATCAGTGTTGAACCTTTTGACATAGAAGACAAGCAAAACTACGCCCAGCACGACACGGCGTACGTCTTTTTATCGTGTCAAACTCGTAATTTTCCTACTTGGCTAATCTTTGCACAGCATGACAAATTAATACACAATCAACCTATAATGTTCCCATTACTGGGATACAGTCCTCTTGGTGAGAGGGAGTGGGCCGTAATCCACCACGCGAGCCCAGTGCGGGTTGGTGGATGTCGCATGTCTTCGAATTATTAGTTCTTGGCCATGCCGGTTTCCTCACGATGTTTTCTTCACCGTTTTGAGAGCAGTGATGATGAAATATAATATGGAATACAACATAAAGCAATTATCTGGATTGACCTACAACATACGACCTACAACGACAACCATAAATTAATACTTAGTCCCAATTTGAAAGAAGAAAATTAGATGGCTGCCATCTGAACTAATATCATTACAATACAAGTCAACATAGCCAAAACGTGTTTTGGCCGTTTCAAGGGCAGGATTCAAAAGTCCCTCATTTCTTATTTGTCAAAGCATATCTTTTGACCCAATAAAAATCAAAGAAGATACAATAACAGGTACCTTTAAGTTTATCTGTAACATCATTGCCACAATGCCTTACAATTTACAACCTGTCCAAAAACTCCACTAGGGTTTTACAATACACCTTACTATCCATCGGCCCCAAAGTGAGCTGTCAGTTTACATAACGCAGGTAACAGACAACGAAAACTGTGTAACAGGTGTGTTGTGTGTGTGCAGTGACACAGAACCGGATCGATGTGACGTCACGCGTAGAAAGGCGTGCGCCCGGCGCGTGCGCACCCACTTGGATGTGGCGGTAGGGCTGGCAACACTGCTGCGTTGTGATTAATGTCTATTTTATTGATCGACACAATTAATGCAAAAGGGAGTTAGTTTATTTTGTAACGAAACATAGTTGCTTAGCACGCTTGGCGACATGGCATTGCTAGCATTCTGACTGAAGGTATAAAGGTCTGTAGTGTATTCTAGCAGCTTTTGTCTTTCGATCACTAAAAACATAATTTCGTTCAGAAAAAACACGGTACAATATTTGAAAAAAAAAAAAAACAATAACACATTAACATTACAAGCCTTAGTTAGGTGCTAGATTTTTACAAATGCCCTGGACTCCACAGTAGGATCCCCTGTGTTGTGAGGTCAGTCTCTTCTCAATTAAGGCAAACATTTACATTTATTTTGTTGAAGTAATTAATTTGAAAATTAAAAGTAAAACTAGGAACAAATTATGATTAAAAACTTAAGTAAAATATAATAAGAAGTTAACTAACTACCCCTAGGATGCTATCTATCTGACTTCTTGGCAATTTTATCAAAATGCGTTCACTGGTTTAGCCGTCAAAAGGTAGCACTCAGACAGAGTTACTTTCGAATTTATAATATTAAAAGTACGGTGAAGCGGAATGGCACTGATTTACAATCCATGCAGATGGATAGCTAGTTAGTATACTTACTATTATACTAAAGAAGCCAATCATTACTATTTCTCGCAATTCTGTTCCGCGGATAATAGAAAGTGTGCCGCGGTTATTATCATCGCAAATATCCGATCAATGAGGAAACGATCTCATTTGTTTTTCTAGATAGATTTCACTCTCAACGGTTTGCTTGTTAACTGCGCTCTAAATTAGCTAAAATCTTCGTCGTGAATTGAAACGAATAGTTAGCTGTTTTTTCTTACATTTTTGTTTATTCAGAAGACGTAAATCTGCAGACATAAGATGAAGTCGTCTATAAATAACTATCTGCTTAGATGATTAGTATAACTGAAATTTTGTGAAGAACTATTTAAATGCATAAAGAAATGGGAAAGTACTGAAAATTCATTATTAATATTTAAACACATTTAATCAACAATTAAAAATCAATCAAAATTAAAATTAATATTGGTTGATATCTTATTTTGGCGGCCAACCTGCGTCCTTATTTCGTAACTCACTCGCAATCAAAATGGCAAAGCATTTTGATTCATTAACAATACAATACCTATTTGTATGTTTATCAAAAATCTTCTAAATAAGGCTGGTTTAGTTGCCAAGATTCGATTAGAACGGCTTAAAAACCAAGCGACTAAGCTTACCTACATCAACAAGTTCAGTACAGCAGCTTCATCCATTGGCTTTCAAATGGTAACCCGCCGTTTTATTCTGTAATCAAAAAAAAAAATATACGTACGGCCAACGTGTCGAACTCTCAGCCAACGTCTGTGATACCTACGTATAATCCGTTAACCTTCAAAGCAAGAGTGAACAGGCATCTTCTGGGCTTGCTCGTTACATCATAGACCTCATCCATGGGTTTCCACCACGCGAGATCGAAGTCAAGAGCTGGCCCATTTCGCAATAGTAAAATGTCACCGTGATAACTTAAGGTGAGCTGTCATTTCACTGATGCAAGGGATTGACACTATTGACAGCTTACTTCACCAAAGTGTTCACGGTGAGTTTTTTACAGAATAGACCAGCGTAAGCAGCCCTGGTGATGGCTGTCATGGCATGTGTCGATTCCCATGACGCCGCCATTGTTGTATTGTGGCCTGTGGGTATGGTTTCCAAATGACAATTTTTATGGAGTCCTTCATTGTAAGTTCTCGTATTGTTGATGTTCAGACATGTGATGCGGTGATTATAAATTAAGGTCTTCATATTGGGGTCAAATCATTTCGAGAATTTTATGTAGACTGCTAATATAGTGTTGTTCATAAGTTTGTAAGCGTTTTTTAAAAAGCTGCGCCGTAAGGGAAGAGTAGAATTGAAGGTTTCTTCAGGCTTTATCCTACGTATTGATACTTTTAAAACTTATGGAGTAGGTACCTCATGTGGTGCTAAAAACACTACAAAGTGAAAAATAACTTTGATTTTGAAAGTCGGTGTCTTCGGTCTTGTGTTTTCGTTTCCTTGCCACCGACCACACCACCGACTTTGTAGTGTTTTTTTTTTGGAGTCTATTGTTTTTGGACTCTATTGTTTTTTTCCCCTTATTAGAGTTGTGGTACCTACCCCACACAAATTCGTATACTTACCTTAACATGTTATGTAAATAACAGTGACAGCAAATTATTTTAATGTCATCGACATAAACTAAGTTTAAAAAAAATACGTATCATTGAAGCTAACTCAAAAACCACTAATCAAAACTTGACCATATAAGATCACTCGGTAAGTTTACCCTTCAAAACCAAAAAATGTTTTTTTCTAATCGGTTTAAAAACGTTCTGTAGTAACAAACATAAAAATAATTAAAAAAACAACCGAATTGAGAAGCTTCTCCTTTTTGTGAAGTCTGTTAAAAATAAGAATAGCTAGTCAGAAAGGTGGGAAGATAACGGCTTTCCCAGGGTTCGCCAGAAGTATTTTACCAAACGTAAGCCAGAAGGGCAATGGAGAGGGCAATGCTTAGAGTATCCCTGCGTGATCGTATCAGGAATGAAGAGATCCGCAAGAGCACCAAGGTAACCGACATAGCCCGAAGAATTGTCAAACTTAAGTGGCAGTGGGCAGGGCACATTGCTCGCAGAACAGATGGCCGATGGGGCCGAAAAGTTCTGGAGTGGCGACCGCGTACCGGCAGACGTAAAGTTGGAAGGTCTCCCACAAGGTGGACCGATGACCTTGTGATGGCCGCAGGAATCCGCTGGATGCGGGAAGCACAGAACCGGTCGAAGTGGCCGAGCTTAGGGGAGGCCTATGTCCACCAGTGGACGTCTTTCGGCTTTAATGATGATGATGATGAAGCCAGAAGGGTAATTGCTTAGCAGTCTTACAGTAGGAATGGATTTCATTTTGACAGATCAACATCATTCATTGCGTTATTTACGTTGTTGAGCAGACACAATTTTCAAACATATGAAGCAATGGATTAGCAATATCCTTCAAAATGGTTCAGATTGTGATTGATAGTGTGTTACGAAATTAGGCTGCAGGCTAATTCAAATCAAAGCTCTTAAACAACGTACAATCGCGCAGTATTCATTACAGATAAACATTCGTAATCAATAATCATAGAAACACACAATACTGAAACAAGTAAAGTAAACTACATTTAAATAATAATTATACGAAAGGCCGTACAAACCTTCCAACGAAAACCACATTTTGTCGAATGTTTAACCGATTTATTTAGCATCTATATGTATAGTCTATCACTGAACTATTGATTAGCCACTTAAGTATGGACAATGTATTAATGTCGTCGTGTCATTGCCCTCAGAATACGATGACGACGGACAGCACGGGGGGATGTGTGAACAAGGCGTTCGAGGGCGCTGACGATGGCTTCCACACCATAGACCTGAGGCCTGGCAGGAGGGAAGATGATAATCAGACCAGAACACAGGTAAACACCGTTTTCATTTGATACCATGAACATCACACTTGTTACGACCGGGAACCTTAAATGTATAGTATTGTTGTTTGTTACGTCTTAAGTGGGTACCTAATGGATACATAGAAGGGTCCAAGGATCGATTAGGACCTGCAATTCAAGATGCCTATGCCCAGCAGCTTTGGTGTTGTGTCTTAATTACTTCGCAGACGCCTCTGAGCTACTTTTTCCTTCTTTAATTTATATTGAGCTATCTTCGTTTATTGAATGTCACATCAAGTTCTTTTAAAATAAGCAGTCAAACTCTATACTTATAATTATTTACATCTTCCGTATCTAAATAAACAAGACTGTTACAAGCAATACACATCCTTAATACCTTTGTATTAAGGATCATGTGTTCTTTCATCACTTTTTCCATAAAATAATGATAAACAATTCTTGTTAGAATATAAAAACTCTTAAAGTACTTACTTTACAGAAGACGTGTAGAGTAGTAAGTACCTCTCGCCGCCATTCTCGATTTCCCTCCTAAAGCCATAAATATGGCGCGAATTTCATTATGTTCCAAATTCAAATTAAAGTCACGTCAAGTTCGCACGTGCGCAGTACTACCGCGGAACACAGATTAAAAACTAGAGTGCTCTCCAAACTCAAGGAGGTTAAATTAATTCGTTAGTCTATTCTTACGTTCGATATTAAAAGGAGCTTCAGCAGTAATGTAAGTAATTGGTACCTGATACAAGTTCTAAATGAATGTTAAGTGTGTAGGATGTACCTATTCATTTTGGATCCAGTTTAATAAATCTACGGTATTAAGTGAAGCACAAACTTCGTACCTCTTTTTACAAAAAATACGCGGACGGATGATTATAAATGTGTTTTAAGGAGGAGTGCAGAAAGCTAATATTTAATATAATAATGCATTAGAAATACATAAAATTAACAACAACAAAAAACATGGTCGAATTTCGACCGCCAGTTATAAATGCTTATATTATACGTACGCACGACCGAAAAACCTATGTTATAAAGTAATGATGGATTTTGTGCATTTTCCTAGTTCGGTCTATGATGTTGACTAAGGTAGAAATAAATCTCTTTGATAAGGGAGAGTATAATAAAATTAGGGTATTTCATGGACAGATTGTGTAGATTCACTGTCAACTACAGTATGAAGGTAATCCAAAAATTATATGAAAATCGAATGTGAACTTTTAAAACTGGATTTTATGCAGGAATGCCCAAAAAAAGAAGTGTTTTGTTTTTTGGGGTTAATGTATGTACGTGTGTGATTTTTTTAAATCTGCCATAATTTCTACATGCTTTTTCTTGTAACAATACAGACAGAATAAAACCCTTCTTTCACCTCAGATCTTCAAAAATGTCACACTTCCCACACATGACAAGAAACTCTTCCTGCTTCTCAAAACCTAGCATATACTACATTCCCTGTTTATAACCGGTGGTGTGCCGGTGTAGCCCTCAGTTGCCTTCGTGGGGTCGTCCCGCCCGCCCACAGCGATCGCGCGTCGCTCCGTATTCGAAACTTTTACGAAAACACACGAACGCGAACAAAGTTTGAATTTGAACACGGAATGGTTTGAAATAAAAAGTGAAGGTGGAGAAAGACAGTTGTTGTTACAAGATGGTAATTGCTATTTTGATATAATTTTTATAAGGGTAGGTTAAGATTTTTCAGAAGTGAAAAATTTGGAAAATTGCACTGTTTCAGTAAGTTTTTAAAGCTAGTTTTATAAAACGAACCAATTTTTATATTGTTGTTATTTCTTAGACATCGGATATTTCTATTTATCCCGCATGACATATTTTTTTTAAACGAAAAGAAAAAGTGTTTAATTAAGTTTACGTACCGTACCTCACATCTATCTTATTAAATATTAATAAACAGTAATATACTACTAAACCTAATAATATTATTAAGCATGGTTAGAAATGTTTACTTCTCCATTAATATTATAAAGAGGAAAGATTTGATTGTTCGTAAAATTGTTTGTACTTAATGGATAAACTTAAAAAATACATAACCGATTTGAAGATACACAATTCCGAAGTAACATGAGAAATAAATTTCACGTGGACAAAGTCGGGGTCGAAGTGCTAGTAGATTATAATATTATATTTCAAAAAAGAAAATGTCATACTTACAAAATGAGTAGGTAACAATATTTTCAGCTGCGTGCGAACCCTTGCCCCCAACCTTGACGTCACCTTCTCATATACTGATAACTAACATGCCATTTCCTATTTACATAACATTCATGATTTTATGTTCGATGTTTTTATTTTAGTTGTTTTTGCTTGCTTCAATCTGCTCTAAGATTCAAATCTAGAAAAACCACTTAGGCTATGTACAAGGATGCTGTAGGTTTACTTATCTACGAGATTACTAATATTGACAGAAGTGGTCATGCACTGATGCTACACGTGTTCTAATAGTCATTGCTGAACGCTGTCCCCTGCTAAAACAAAGAATATGAATATCCTTTGCCAGCCGGAAAACAGAGCCAGTAATTATTTACTGACGTGAAAACCAAAAAGATTTACGTTATCTCCCGTATCTTAAACGCTATAATTACAGGGATTATTATGGTGTTCTACACCGTATGTAAATGTAGATTTTAATGATATTTGTAAGCCTGGTTAATATCCTCGTGTTGGGTATTATGTTTTGCTATAATTATTTAGACTAGTTTTTCCCAGCGACTTCGCCCTTCGCGTGGAGTTCGGTAATTATCCCGCGGGAACGTACTACCGGGATAAAAAGTATCCTATGTTACATATAGGATACTTTCCAGGTTATCAACTACCTGTGAACCAAATTCCATCCAAATCCGTTTGGCCGTTTTTGCGTGATTTAGTAATAAACAACCAAACATCTAAACATACAAACTTTCAAGTTGTAATAATAAAGGATAACTAGCGTGTCTAAATTTTAAACTTAACAGATACTCAATCGGAATAAGAATTCAATCAGAATCCAGATTTCATTTTGTTTTAAAGTAAATAGCTTGTCAACACGCACACTTATTTTTTCAATAAGCTAATTACATATCATCAAAACCATTGAACTCACGAACAATAAATAAAAAATTTATAAAGTCTTCCGACTACTTAGCCTACACAGGGTGTTTCGAACTTAGGACCTTGAAACCGAATGGTAACGAACTAGCCCAAAAGGCAGGACCTTGGTGTAATTTAGCTGTCAAGTTGACAAGTGATTATGTTATTTTTATGGCTTATTAATTGGGGTTATTTGGCTAGGAGGAACTGTGATTTATCACGACAAGAATCGGAAATAAATAAAAATACACCGGCTTTGTTGCCGCCTCATGTGCTAATAAATAGGCTCAATAGTGTGCTAGCACCGATATACCTACCGCCCTACCTTCTCTTAACCTGGACTCATAGTTAAAAATAAAATATATTTTTTGGCATTAAAACTACTAGACAGGCGCGGACTGTTATTTTCTCTATAATATGTAGGATTGTAGTTAGAAGACTAAAAAGAAACCACATACTCTGAATAGACAACAAGGCATCGGTCTGCTGCAACTTAGTTAAAAGCGGTACATTTACACAACATAGCTAATAAAACTCTGGTGACTGCAGTTAAATTAACGGAAAAAAGAATATGTAGAAAATAAGAGCCTTAGCAAAGAAGTCTTCCATAGCAACTCTTTACTTATCACGAAGCACCAACAATACTAATAACACTTCCTTATTAGAACCAACGATACACATCCAATTCGAGCCCATTCTTTAGTCAATAGCTGCAGAAGTACCCTGGCAGCAGTGGTGGCGAAGTATTAAGTGCTTGAGCACAAAGCACAGGATACAAGCTGTTGTGACATATTGTTGGTCTACGAGCCCATTGTGTGGCCTGTATGGACCCATTTACAGCCATTCATGGCACACACGTGACGGCCTAATAGGGCGAAGAGATTTTGCTCTGCAATAGATTCGACTTTAGATTTGAATTAAAATGATATGGCATGATGTTTGATGCTTTTTGTGGTCTGAGATGAAAGGCATATATGTCGTGATTGTCTTTGCGTTCCTTAGATAACAAGGGTGAGCTCTAAGGAAGGATTATTGAAAATTTGCAGTTGCCAGCGGTTTCACCAGCTGCAGCGTAGAGGTCGGATATCACTCCACGGGAACATACTAGCGGGATAAAAGTATTCAGGCTATAAACTAGCTGTGCGTCAGTTTTCATCCAAACCCGTTCAGCCATTTTTGCGTGATTGAGTAACAAACATCCAAACAGCTAAACAGAAAGTTGAATGAAAGTGTATCCATGGCGATTGGTCTGATGAATTAAATAGCAATAAATTTGCTTCATCAACTTAATCGTTGGCATATAAGTCAAGGAGTCATCGCCTTGCAATGAACTTGAACAAAATTATCTAATTTAATAAATTACTTTGTCGTATCAGCGGAGGTATGATTCAAACTGGACTCGGTTCCATAAGTCGGAAACGCCCACCGCGTCCCGTTTTAGTCTTTATGATTTACTTAGTTGTTTTTATTTTTAACACTTGAACTGTACGGGTTCATAGCAAAAATGCAAAAGAAATGAAATTATTTTTTCTGTGAATATAGGATATCGGAATCACTTTTACACGTCATATTATAAAAAATAAGCTAGATGTAGTAGAAATTCCTAACTCACTGACATTTTCTAACTCACTTCCCCTGGAAGAACTGGCGAAACAAACTCAAAGACTTTGAGTCTCATTAAAAGTCCAAATTGAAAGACATAGTCTTGGTCAAATCATGTAGGACAATGTAGATTAGTGCCTGAAATGGTCTTTAGAGGAAAATAAAGAAAGAACCACACAGATTTGAGTGAACCAGTCTAGTGTATGAAAGCATTTGTAGAGTAGCTCAACTCAGAACTTGAGGAGCCGCTTAGCGAAAAGTTATATTTGCTTGACTTACCGATTTTCTTTAAAAAAAAAATTGTGGTGGGAAAGCATCAAATAACTTCTCCCGCTCTGGGTGGAATTGGAGGGCGTATCAGACTTTTACTGACTAAAACCCACCCGTGTTCCTTCAGTTGCCTGTGTGTCAGGGGCTGCGTTATCTCTTTCAAACAACCTGCACCCCTGGCAGACATCGGCCCTTCCGGGCTCCATTAGTTGGTGCTGACATTTCTTTGAGGCGCGCGTGGAACACAATGCGCCATCGACCCGGGCTTGGTCCTTACCAGATAGCGAGCTACCCATTACTCGCCGTCCGCAAGCCCGCGCTCTTAGTTGAATTGCCGATATAACTGCAAAGGTTAGTGGCCATCCTTCTACACCGCGAGACAACGGGACCCAGGTTATCATTTGAGAATGTTGTAAGTAAGAAGACTAAGATGCTAATGATTGCTGTAATCTTAGTATTATCGATCATGCCTTTTATCTGGACTCGTTGCCAAGCGGTGTTATCGAGTTACACACTAACAGTAGGAATGGCTCTCGTTTTGACAGTTCAACAACATTAATTGCGTAATTTACGTGGTCGGGCAGACATATGTTTCGAACATACGATGCAATGGATTAGCAATATTCTACAAAATGATTTAGATTCAGATTAATAGTGTATTACGCAATTTGAGTGCAGCTCAGAAAACAATCGTGACATGTAAAATTAGTACAGATATTTATCCGCAACAGCCGATACACAAGAAGGGTTAGATTTATCAAAGTTAAGAAGGACTGTAAAGGAAATCAGTTTCAACGACCCTATATTAGACTTTTATGCCCACAGTCATTATTTCAGTCGAAAGACGTCCACTGCTGGACATAGGCCTCCGCCAGAAAAAAATTTAACCATCAGGGCTTTGCCAGGTCCACTTTCTGCGCTAACGTTTTCTGAAGAAGGAGTTCATCATAAAGAGGCCTTCCTTCTCCATAAAACTGGCCTGCAAGTGACCCCGGTGATTCCGATGTCCAATTCCAAATTGCCCCACTCTCAGCTCATCATCGTCCCGTTTACCCAGTTTCGCGTTGAAGTCCCCCATGACAACGGTGAAATGAGTTTTATAGCCATGCATGGCTTTGGATACATCCTCATACATGGTCTCCACTTCATGCCCACAGTAGATCTTCATATTTATTATGACAATATACTACGTCAAACGGAAGTTTAAAAGCACAAAACTAGGTAACCCACAAATAGCCATGTAGTATACGTGCGACAAATTATATAATGCAGAACTATTTATACTTGAAACAATAAATTAATGGTAGGTTTTGATGAAAAAGCACGGCATTACGACATCCAGGTCAAAGGTTCGTGATACATGTGGTCGAGGTTGTAGACACGATTGTGCATTGTCCCAGTTAGCACAACTGCTACTTCTATGACCTACTAGAATTTGTAAATAGTAACGAAATACGTATTACAACATGACATTTATGTATTTTGAAATGCGAGACTGACTAACTACAACTCTGAATTTGATTATTTTTTGTCTACACGTTATGCAAAACCTAACAATGTATACGTGTACGTGTTTCACTCATATTTGCCTGACACATGCTGATCTGGAGTCCTATTTGGTGGAACCTTAAAGCACACCGCACTTTGCATGTTCGATAGTTCAAAGGTCTTGTTTTCTTCTCTTTGTGTTTTGTTACCATAGGCCTAGCAATTTCCAAATATTGAGGTAATTAATAAGTCTTGTATATATCTTGCTTTTGCATGATGTGGTAAGTCTATTGTGTGCACCAAATAAACGATTTATCTATCTATCTATTAGAAAACCCAAGCACACCCATCTTTAGATAAATAAAAAATCATCACTGCAATGTCATATCTTAAATCTAATTCAATTATTTTTATGGAGCTATCCAATAAATCACTTTTATTAATACAAGCACATAAATCTTGGTATGCTTCAAATCCTTTAAGTCGGAAATGCTCACTGTCTCGTATTTCTTAACTTCTGTTTCTATTACGGAATCATTTATGTAATGCTTGCACTAAATCTTTATTTGACTAATATGTGTTCCGGTCTGTGATGGTTTTATTAGGAATTTAATTTTATACGGGGAAGTTGTGTCAATTAGAATGATTATCAAGGAGGTAACTGGGCTGTTGAGGTCAGTGAGGCAATCGCTCCATGTAAAATACATAATCAGCTTATAACGTTCCCACTGCTGGGACACAGGCCTTCTCTCTGTGAGAGGAAGTGGGCCGTAATCTCTGGGCCACGCGGGCCCAGAGCGTGTTAGTGGATATCAAATATTTTAGATTTTTTGGTTCTAGTACATACCGGTTTCCTCTAGTTTTTTTCTTTCACCGTTTTGAGAGCAGTGGTGATTAAATCAATTACACAAAGTAATGTGCCTGCTTGAGTTCGAACCCACGACCTATGACACGGAAGTCGGGCCGCTACCACTGGACTACCACTGTTCGTAAACTTTTCAGCTGCATTTGGTTAGACTGAAAACCGATACCAACTTTTTGTGTAAAAGCTAGGCCAGGATAGGATCGAAGGTCTCGCTAAAGTATTTTATCAAAGTCAAAGCTTTTTACATGCACTTTTGAATTGTCAAAGAGTTTGTCAGTTAGTCAGAAAGTTGAAGCTAGTAGTAGCAGTTAGCCCTTTGTAGCCCGTTGCAAAACGTTAATCTCTATGAAGAAAACGGGGCAAGAAACTCCATGGACACTCTTCAAACACGTTGACTGCCCCGTCTATAAATCGGTAATTTCATGGTACGTCCAATGGGTTTATTTTAGAAACTGCTTTATTTTATGTTTCTAAGAATGGGCTGATAAGTTGATGACTAGGTACATAATTATATAGACCTGACTGTTAGTTCGATTATCATGCACGAACGTCACAGCCAGACCAAAAATGCATTACATGTAATGCACGGACAGTCAACATGCGTTATTTTACTTTTCACGGAGCAGTGCATTGTTTAGTGGTTGTGCTGAATATCGGAGAGTGAAAATGCTCTGCATGATTCAAGTTTTCTTGTAAGCACTTGTAGGCAGGTACACGCAAAAACAATGGGAAGAATAGCTTTCTGAGATTATGTTCACAATTTCCCGAAAAATCAAAGGTCTCGCTCGAGTGATGTCGAAATTATCAATAGACCCAATACTAATTAAACATTCTTCTGTTTCCACCAGGCCACGACAGAAACTGCACCAGCATCTCCCAAGAGAACTGCCCACGATGAAGAGCAGTCGCTCAAGTGCGGCTGGGGAATGTTCCGCCCTTTGTGGCTCCAGCGCTTCCGCACTGCCAAGTGGGCGCTCTTCTGGCTATGCTGGGCGGGAGCTATACAGGGTAAGTCATATGACCTATTCATGTAAGCTCTCGAACTTAACCGATGCGGAGGGAGGGGACCGAGTGAAAGTGACCGTTGTATAAATTTGTTCCTTTCTACGCCACTATAGGCCTCTGTTTTAATATGAGTTGACGAAGATGGTATTGCAAGGTTATTTTATGAGTCAAACTTTAAATCTTTATATTTGATGCTGATGTGAAGGTCGTTTTTGTTAAGCGGCACTAACTGTTTTTAATTGTTAAGTTTTGTACTTTGTTGGGAAATTTTGTTTACGATACGCCACGGTAGTTTACATTGAGGAAGTGACGCATTTTTCTGGCCAGTCGAACTCTGTCCTTATATACGAGTAGTACAAATGTCTTCTAGGCTACGCCCATGCATTGCATTACTCTAGGACCAAATTAAAAAAAAAAAAACTGCCAGGAATCTGCTAGATCCCTAAGCCGCAGGAATCTACTGGTTTCGCAAAGCACAGAGCCGGTAGAAGAGGCGATGCTTGGGGGAGGCCTGATGCTTTTTTTTCGGCTGAAATACTTATGATGATGAAAAAACTCACTAACAATCTCATTCATACATTTCAAAGCGCAACACTGCAACGTCGCCTGGCAGCTTAGACGAAGCATCGAACGACGAAATGCATCTTCTCTTTGAAGAACAATGAGTTCACATAACATCACGCCTTGTTTCCGCGAACGGTTCGGCAGAGGTGTACCTATAGTAGGTACACCCACATTTCGCCAGTTATGTTTAAGCTCTATGCAATGGGCGAGCCTATTGCCATCGCCTGGGCAAATCCCAGACTCCGGGTGACTACTAAGAAATTCCAGATAAAAAAAAAACCCGGGACCTTATGATCGAACACAAGTCCAACGGGGCAGTGACAATGAGTTCAATGAGTTAACTCTCAGTACCTACCTACTTACAAACAATGGGCAGACCTCCTAACGATATCACAATTACGTCACGTCACTGATCAGTTACAACTTAGTTACCAAGATATGCACAGGGCAGGGTCCGCAGGGCTATATTACTCACAACAAAACAATAACAATTAATTTAGAATGCTCTACACGCACTGTCTGTAATCAATCTTTTGTTCCGATTAAGCACAATTATTATTTAGCTATGATGTAATTAAGCTAAGTAAATAATAGCACATGTGCATGTTTTTAGAACGAGTCGATAAGGAGAATTGGAACAACTTTCTGATTACACAGTTGCTTTCTGGAATGTAATTTTTAACATAACAATCAATAACACTCACACTGACATTAGGGATGGCTTTTATTTTGACAGTTCAACACCAGTCGTTGCGTTATTTATATTGTTGTGCAGACAACATTTTTGTACATATGAAGTTAAACTACTAATACTTAATCTTCAAAATTATTCAGATTGTGATTGAAAGTGTCTTATGCAATTAGCGTGCTGACCTGGCCTTTCCTTTTGGGTAGTATCAGTAAATATGTGCGTTGTCAGACACCTACAGTTTTATACAGTAGAAGATGTGCCAAGGAGATATTACATATCCCAAGATGTAGAAGATTTCTCAAGTAAAAACTTAATCCTTTGAAAAACCATCTCCCATCGCCCCGCATGACACCTCCACATTACAAAGCAGATATGAATCTATGCAAATGATCATAACCAATGATCTAGAGCCAGTGTTCACAGCTAGAAAGCACACGCATATTGTGAGTGTGAGAAACTGTGCTACCCGCACGATCACTGCGATCGCGGATCACACACTTTCCATATGAAATTGGCTTCCGACATGAAACTGTGCCGGTATATAAATCGCTTGTAGAACAAACGAGGTTCTGTGGTTTCGTAAGAAAATCTTTTTGTGTCACGCAAAATGGATAAGAACCATACCTCGTAGGTTCTGAATTTTCTGTCAACTTGTGTGAGTACGTACAGGAAGCAAAATGTTTCACGCCTTTTATTTATTAATTTATATAAAAAAGGCGTACCTATCACCTACATTTTTGTTTTTACCCATCTTTAAATACGTTCAGGCTTTCAGATGAAAATATTTACTGGTTTCACAGTATTTTAATCGTGATTTTTCAGTAGTCGGATTATAGTTTTTGAACTTACTTTTTTTTATTCCCGTAGGCGTCGGTGATAATAATATACAGGGGGCAGATGGAGACATAACAATTTGGGGAAGAACCGTTCCCCTTATGGTTGCAATTATGATATCTCATACAGTTAATAGGGGTTGCCTATGAAGCCGGGCGAGTCCATTATGAAGCGATAATTAAATTAATTAAACATCACCGTGCCTGGTCGCCACGTGGGACTAATTGAGTAGAATGGGTTACACGCTGCTAGTAAGCGATTATTAAATGTATTAGAACTTAATTTAATTAGGAGTCTGAACTAAATTTGCCAAATATAATTTAAGTACTCAGTTCTGGCTTGAACTTTGTAGCACTTAAAAACGGCTGGGTAAGTAAAGGTTATAATTATGTTTAAGTTCATTGGTATAACTATTGAAGGGGGCTTCTGGCAAAGAAATAACAGCTGCACGGGTCGATCGATCAGGTTAAGCTACGCGTGCCGCGGTTGTTCCGTAAACGTGTAACAATCTATACATACCAAGACCCCTCCGTGCCTCGGAAAGCACGTTAAGCCGTTGGACCCGTCCTGTCATTCGTGGATCTTTGACAGTCGTTACGGGTCCTCGGAAGCCCGACAGTCTGACAACCAGTCTCACCAAGGGAGGGTATCGTATTACCCAGTAAGCGGGTTGTGGCGGTCAGATAGGCAGTTCCTCTATGTAAAATACTAGTAGGTATTCAGTTCCCTCATAACTCCTAAGAGTGTTTGGCAAACGAGGTATTTCAAGAGAAAAGGTTGACAAAAAAGCAAACATGTTTCTTTACATATCGATCGTTCGCTGTAGTGCTTTCAATATTCAATGAAATGATGAGTCACCACACAGCAGTGCTCTGAAATGTTATTTATTGTTTTATATTTACATACACTGACTTATGGTTGTAACATTAGAAATCACCAACACGCAGAGTGCAAGCGTGGTTACCAATGCTCATTTCTTCTGTGTCAGTATTCTTCTTTTCCTTCTCTGGTATTGCACGAACTATATACCAATGGACCCACAGTTTGCTGTTTTATACTGCGTTAGCAAATTAGTTTCCAAAACTGTAAACAAATATGTGTTTTTTTTGCGATACACTTTTCAGATTTTATTGTTTTCTACTTCAGGCTGTGCACCTATTTTATAAAATATTTTGAATATTATGTTCACATATTTTCATAAACCAGATTTATGGGTTACCTGAAAGTCTGACAGCCAGTCTTACCAACGGAAATAGTATTACCCAGTAACTGGGTTGTGGAGGTCAGATAGGCAGTCGCTCCATGTAAAATACTGGTCTTCAGATATATCCGGTTAGACTGAAAATTGGAAGCCGAGACCAACTTCCCTGTAGTTGGACAAGACTAGGTAGATGATGATGTTTTCATAAACCTTGCGCTATCCTAAAACGCCATAATTATTATGATTTATATTCGTTCGACAGTCACGACCACCCTAGCTATATTTGTTACAATTTCACCTTGTGGTGTAGCTCAAGGTGAAATTGTTGTAACATACCATTTTATTACGGTTTTATGTTATTACTTATCGGTTATGCAGTGGTTGATAGGAAATGGATGTTACGTCAGTGGGAATAATGTCAAACGTTCCATTGAACTGTTGTCTGACACTAATTTCTTGCCATAGGCCCATACAATACATTGGAGTAATGTGTGACGGCCGCGAAACGGCCAAGCCATACATTTTGAGCAAGATTTATTTATTTAAATTTTGTACATAACACCCTAACAGCTATGCGCCAATGCGATGTTACTACTATACACAAAAGTTTCCAAAGTCATCTTACTTACGTTAATGAACAAAACAAACAAAAAATCAACATGAAAAACAACACAACATTAAATACTTTCAATGCACTTCAGTGCTACTTCTGTGAACCTCTTCAGGCTGCACTGAAATACATCAACTTCCATAGAAATAATATTGACCAAAAGATGTAAGGTCAAGCCTTTGTAGAGTTAGGGATTGGGTCTACATTCGATCTGATAACTTTTAACAGTTAAAGCTAACGCTTTAACTTAACATAACGCTTTAACATAGGTGGTCGAGACACATAACTGTGTCTCGACCACCTATGTACCCACTCTTGACTGTTCTTATTGTTGGTAGGATAAATTCATCATTATTATTCTCAGTATTGATCTCTCCACATTCTTTAATAAGGAAATGCAATTAAAACATTAAATAAATACTAAAAGCTATTTCAAAATAACACATCACCCACAAAACATTGAAATAACAACAAATTATAGAGCATAACACGAAACCATAATCGCATTACACAGTTCGTCGACTTCCAACAAAAACACTTAAGTTCCACAGGAAGCCTTTGTAAACCCTAAACAAATAAGGAAAAGGGTTAATGAAATAATAAAATACATTAATTAATATAAAAAACAGCAGCTCGGCCCACCGGGGCCGGATAACTAGATTTACACGGCGATTCGCTCACAAAATTAACTGGAGGTACCGAGTTATGAGATGTAGCGACTGTGACTGCAGAAGGAAACGCAACCGCCAATTCCCTGGCGGTTCTCTCAATTCTCTGAAAACTGAACAAAAGTGCTACATAAATATCTACAAGGATTTGATGTCGCTCGAATGATGTACACGTTAGGCGCTGTTGATATTCAGTTGTGCAAGTGTTTCGTGAAATGTACTGAAAAAACAAGATGTTAGTTTGATTTTGGCCACGCGCCAAAAGATTCTTTTACGGCTACTTACTCGAACAGGTATCATTTAACTTTTCAAAATTAATGTAGGTTTTGGACCCAAACCGATATAAATAGCATACGTTCACCTACAATAGTTTATTTCTATAACTAGTCATTTCTGTAAGAATCGTAATTTCCAGCCATTTCTTCAAATAATCGCGTATACCGTTCCCCGCCATCGCTTATGACTTGCACTTACATATAATACCATGCAAAAACACTCTATAGTCATTTCGCAGAAAAAGGTTAAAAGTCTTGCGGAAATACCTGCAAAGTGTTAATATTGTTGCTCCAGCGTCGGCTTCTTAAACGTTACAAATGGGGATGCATTATAATTTTCCTCTGTTTCCTTTGTTTGTGTATAAAAGTTGCCAGAGGTTTTTGGAATATAATTTTTCGACATTCTGAACCTTACGTTTTACAGAGGACTCTTTTTCAGTTATATTTTTAAACTGTTATTCTTTCCATATGTATAAACATCATGATCTATATGTACTAATATCTATTAAAAGAGGTGTAAGTTTGTAGTACAGGGGTTAATCTTCGGAATTACTGCTGCGATTCCGAAAATTATTGCACTGTCATGGGACATATAATTTTACTTTGAAACAATAAAATTCACGCTGACGAAGTTGGGGGCAGAAGTTCATTTATAACTCTACTCGCTTTTGTGGATGTCGGTTATCGCGCAAAAAAGTAGCTTTTGTCCATCTCCATATCCCACGCTATATCTCCGCCAAATTTCATGACGATCGGTTCAGCGGTTAAGGCGTGAAAGCGTAACAGACAGACAGGCAGACAGACAGAGTTACTTTCGCATTTATAATATTAGTAGGGATTAGTAGGCTATGGCAGTAGTATCAGGGTTTGTAAAAGCACGAACTCCGAAGTTACGAGCATCACCTTCGGACATATGATTAGTTCGAGCACCGAACTAAGATTAAACGACAACACGATTTGACAGTTGTTCTTACTCCCGATGTGGTTTTGCTTGTCAGAAACATTAATTAATCGGGAGTAAGGTTCACTCCGAAGTATCGAATTGCTATCATGCTATCGGACGAGCCCGTTTCTACGTTGACGAACTTAGAGAGTAGGCCCTTAGACTTATGGACTATCTAAGTCCAGGTTTCGTCACGATGTTTTTCCTTCACCGATGTCAGTGATCTCTTCTTCTTCCCAGCTAGGAAGCATACCACTAGGAAGCGGTGAAGGGCGGGCGTTTTGGGGGACTTATGTAATTTTGACATTCAAAAAGTGCGGTCTCTCGGCCTCGTTTGAATTAATTCATTTTCATTTTGATTGATTTTGTCCAAGATAAACTCAGAAAGTACATAATTAATTGAAAAACTCATATAATGTATAGGTACACAAGCACCAATGTGACGTTTTGCAAGTACCTTTAAAAAATACACTCAATATTAGCTACTAACACAAGTCCCCAGTTCATATAATATGTCCTGTTCACTGCACAAACACTGAGCATACGTGAAATAAAATATAGCACATTAAAGTAGGTAAAAAGTTGGTTTAGACAAAAGCAACAGTGGCCGGGCATGGCAGCATTCAAAAGCCATTACGTGGTGGAACACGACACCATCCCGCCATGCTATAGCTCCATGGATGTAGGGATACTGGATCTGCTATTGTTCTTAACTGGTCACTTGTCAGAAACTATTTTTGGGAGCTTTTTTTTCTATTTGTTTCACCGAATATATTGTGACGCCTTCGGACCCATTACCAGTTTCGTTCGAAATAGGTAATGTTTGTTACATTTCACAAGTGAATCTCCATCGTATAGGTAAGGATGGGAAGTTCTACGTTTGAACTCTACAAAACTCAAACTTATGACTAGAATCAATTCTATTTTAATGTAAATGTTGACGTGCAAAATTGTCTTATATGTACCTATTTGAAATAAATGCTTTTGACTTATTAGTAACATCATTCATGTTGAATTAAGAGTTTTGGCAGTTTGTTTGTCTGTAGCATCGTAGTTAGTGCAGAAAAAAAACCTGACTTTCAATAAAATTTTTTCCCTCTCTCTCGATTTCGTCTTCGGCTTCATTCTTGTTTCTACGTCTGCACCCAGCCGTGTGCCTCCTATAACCACACACACACACACACACACATCTAGTTAAACCGAATCCTTGTAAAAAACTTTGTCCCCCATAAATCTGCATTAAGTTTTGCGTGGCGGTGTGCGCGAGGAGTTATGGCGCGCCAATACCGCCAACAGGTGTACACTGCTGCCATTGTTTATAATACGCAGCTTTTTTGATGACGTGTGCTTGTGGAAGGAGTATTTACGTTCGTGGTCCTGCATGGCCACAGTACACGGTGGGAAATAAGCTGGCTCATCGAAATCCGACGACATGTGACATTAAATGTAACAACCCGCACTGGACCCGTGTGGTACATTAACAATCCCTGTCACAGAGAGGGGGCCTGTGTCCCAGCAGTGGAGTCATGAAATGCTGATTATGCTATGCGATGCAGGAAGTTTTAAAGAGCTCAGCTTTACAGTGAGTTATCGTGTATGTGACTCATGCCTGTTGATTCTCTAAAGAAAAGAAAAATAAACATACATATATAGGATAAGTTTTTAACCAGTGCGCAAACTGTAACCATGAATTCAGCATAGCATTATAGACCCCCCAGCGAAAAAAAATTTCGTCGGTTATACAAGAAAATCAGCTGTTGCATACATTTTGACCGCGATTGCACTTTTCTATGAAACAGCAGATTTCTTTTTGTAGAACCAACGAAAAATTTCTGCGCTGGAGGGTCTAGAATGATAATTATGCTGAATTCATCTGATACGATTCTTACATTCACCTTTTGCCTAGTTTGCGTTCATACATCTGGTCATACACACGCTGGTTGCGAGTACTACGCACCTGAACCTTTCTGAAGAACATCACCAATAAGGTTAAACTTTAATTCGATTGTGTATAATTTTGTCAGTCCGCCTTTGTGCCTTTTATTATGTATAAAGCTTGATTAGATAAATATCTGAGACAAATATAATTATGAGACATTATTTTCAACATAAGCTGTCATTTGTCTTCATTAAAAACCGGTCAAGGGCGAGTCGAACTCTTGCGCCGAGGGTTCCGTAACTACCCATTATACCGCCATAATAAAAAAGATATGGGTTAGATTTTCGCGAAAACTTGTAAGTATCAAAATTTGCCTTAATTTGAAACAATTTTTTTTTCGGAATTTTCCCTTACGCGAAAATCTCAAGTTTTCGCGAAAATCTAAATTTGCCAATATCTTTTTATTGTGTTGACTCAGGACCTTGATTTTTATACACCTAATAGGGACTATTATAGTCCCTGAAATTTCAACTTGCTAGGTCCACCCGTTCCTGAGAAAATCGATAGAGACACACGGACAGATAGACGGACAGACGGACAAGAGAGTGATCTTATAAGGGTTACTTTTTAACCTTTTGAGGTGCGGAACTCTAAAAATCATAATATTGTTGTAATAATTTCCACCTCAATATGAAACCATTGCACAAAGTAATCTTATTAAGTGAATGCAATAATACACCCTCCCCCTACATTGAAATATCTATGTGTTAGGGAGCGTTTACATTGGGTTACTGGTTTAAAAAAATGTGTTAGCATGAATGTTTTTTTTAATTATGTGACCTGTAGAAGAGCATTATGTAATGCACGTCTGTAGAAAAAACGATTATTGTAAAAATTCTAGGACGGCAACCATCCTGTACTAAATCCATGCTAACATGGCAGAAACATCGACGTGCAACGTCGTCGATGTTTCTGCCACCCCGTATTATCCTAAATTGAAACTAGAAAGAACAACAACACAACATGGAACTATGCCGACAGGTATGGAGAAGTGCCGTTAGATAAAGGCCCATACTAAAACGCAACGGTAACGTCGGTTACTTAACTACAATTATTGCATAACTCTTAATTAATTTTCGAACCTGTGTATGTCCTATGATTTACACAGTGAAAATGTCGTCCATTTCTTTACACTTGAACAATACGAGAATAGCTCAACTGCTCAAGGTACTTACTGGTGGAAGGACTTGACAGTGAGCAAGATTAGCTACAGGGCTGGTTTGTCAAAGTGCACTGGTCCTGCATGGACAGAACTCAAACTCAAAGTAATTAATTCAAATAAATGAATTACAGGCACTTTTGATTGATCAAAGGGTCGGAGAAAGATGAAAGTAGTTGCCCATTCCAAAGCGTAGTAGGTACCTATGGAGAAGAACGGGCAAGAATCTCCACGGACACTTTTTTAACTCAAATTATTGCTACAAAAAAATAGCTACATCATTCATGACTGTGAACACTCGTGTGTATACTCGTACATGTGAGAACGCTTTTTAAATGACGTGAATGAGATAGTATGGACCGTGGTGACGTGGTAGACTTTCATCCATCCCAATATTCTGCTAGTACTAAACAACTCGACCAATGTAAACGAACCTTCAAATGCGTCCGGGGCTTGCGGCTCGCCGCGTAAATTTTATAAACCCATGATTTGTGACCACACCCTATTGGGGGAGGAACTTATAATGTTTTACGTTATTCGTAGCTGTGCTTGTGATTATTGTATTATTTGCATGTTTTATTGCATAGGCTGGTACTTACCTACGTAAATTAAATTAAAAAAGTTCATTCAAATCATAGTGACAAAAATATTCTGTTTTTAAATGAGTAAAAAAAAAGAAAGTATAAATAGCAAAGCAAAATATAAAAAAAAAAAATACTGATTGGTGCCGATTCTTTTGGTTCTCCACCTACAATAAGAATGCTATCTCATACTCACAGACCGTGAAAGAAAAAGACAAGTGACGCTATAAAACTGTCAAATTAAATGACGTCTCGACTGCCTTGAATTTGGCGTCATTATAATACATATATAAGCATGTCTATGTTACCGGCCAAACCCGATTTCAGGTCAAACTAGTTTGTCCTAGGCCAAACTGGTTTATTAAGCCGGGGCACCTCGATTAAATGGGTTAGGTTAGGTTAGGTTAGAACTGTGACCAAAAGCGCGCGAGCCTAGCGAGCGAAGCGAGCGGTGCTGCGGCAGCGGCCGGCGAGCGTTACTTCCAAAGGTTGTTAACGAAACGGCTAATTAAGCTAGTTGGCTGCGACATATCACGCGTAGGATTAAGTCTGTTTGGCCTAGGACAAACTAGTTTGGCCTGAAATTGGGTTTGGCCAGTAACATATATATAGCATAATATAAGCATGATGAATTTAGTTAGTCGTAGACGCGTCGAAGAAAATCAGCTCCTATTTATATCCGTCTCTTTCTTGTTTCATTAGAAGAAAAAATATAGCAATAGCCGAAATTAAGTTAAGTTAGTGCACAATAGGATTATCAAAAATTAAAAAAAAAAACAAGAAAACGCCTAAAAATTTCACCATCTCTTCACATTACTTATATGTAAGTAGTACCTACTACTCTATTTTTCTGGTTATAAAATCTAGGTAAATAAACAAAGCAATAACCATAAAAAAGGTATGTTTCTCCTCGAATGCATAATTTTATTTAAAACTGCACCTAACACAAAGAAAGAACAAACAAATGGCTAATTATAAGACTTATAAAGTCCTTTTAATCAGCTAAAGCAATAAATATAGATCTTTTCTCGTCTGCTAAGCTAAAGTTTAAAACTAGGAAGCTATAAAAATGTCTAAAGTTAAATGAGCCACGCTGCACACCTGTTGTCGTACGAACTTGGACGTCGAGCTCACCATCCGTCCTTATTTCTACGGACATGTCCGGTATTGGAATACCGTCCGGATTTATCGACCTTATGGGACAATTTAAAGATGACTTTTTGTCAGGAAGTATAATTGACAGGGTCTCATGGACACGAAAAAGACTACCTACGATAAGATAATCATTTATTGTGACCAATATTTAAGTTGGAAGTAGTAGGTACATACACGAAAATTTACCTAGTACCGGGAGCTAAAGGTTCAAGCGGCAGCTGATGGAACAAGTTCTATGAAAACTTCATGGAAATTGTTCTACCGATGTCGAGCCTTTATGCGTAGGTGCTAAGCGCTGTGTTTCAGCTCTGGACTCTTATTTACAAAAAAATAAGACAGCTACATTTAGCAGCACATTATTATATTATACCATTACGACACTATATGATGAAATGTAGGTTCTTGGTCCGATCTCTGCCAATGTCCTTTCGAAATGGTAACCCTACTCGGATGAAGCCAACTTAGAACAACTTCATGTTAAAGCCAGTCTTGAGAAACTTCTGTCTAGATTCCTTTTGTTTTCCTAGATTTGATTGTAGATAACGCTTGGAAGAAAAATAGAAAGGAGTTTTTTCTCATCAACAGTTATCTAGTGTGTAGGTACAAAATTAGATGGCTTGTTCTTCACATAAATGTTCTTCCTAGATCTTTTTCAAACTAGCGATTGCATCAAAATGGAATAGCAGCAGAAATCCTATTCCATTTGATACATTTAAGTAGGTACCTACATTATAGCATACTTACCAAAATAGGAAAGGAAAAACAAAGATTTTTTAGGTTCTGGCAATATAATTAAAGTTCCCAAATACCATTAATCACAACATGTCACTTCTGAACCCAAAAAAGACAGACAAATACCAAAATGAAAATTCAAAAACTCAATTACGGCACCAAAAACCCGCTAAACCCAGCTAACTTGTTTCAAATTAAACTTGGTAACCATTATAAAAATCCACATAATCCCTTAAACATGACGTGGCGGGGGTACATCTAACTTTTTTAATTAATTCGGGCAAATGTACATAAGTAAGGTGCCAAGTAATTAGCGGGTGTAAATGTACGCGTCAAAGTTATGATTAATAACTTGCATTATTCAACCTTGTTGGGAGTTTGATGAAAATGTGGACGCAAGTCATAGGTACTGTAGGTAGGTACTGATAATGTATTGTGGAATTAATCATTTTGTTGTAAGTTTGACACGGGTATTATGTAGGCGAGTTGTTACATGATTTGGTCATTTGTTCTTAATGTATAGCCCGATGACCGTTATAGGTAAAACATAGGTTAGTGGGGTAATTTCGTAACACGCTAAAAGTAGGAATGGCTTTCATTTTGCCAGTTCAACAACATTTATTTTCTTTATTTACGTTATTGAGCAGACACATTTTACGAACATATGAAGCAATGAATTAGCAATACCCTTCAAAATTATTCATATTCTGATTGATAGTGTATGACGCAATTATGGTAGAGGGTAATTCGTCTCTCGAAGCTCCATATACAAAGTATAACAGCATTAATTACAGATAAACATTCGTACTCAAACATACAAATGGCAGCTTGCTAATGGCGTACGTTAATAGCAGCTTGCTTTGGTTTTAACGAAAACCTGACGAAGTTTGGCGGCTGAAATTCGGGAACCTTATTGACGCTACCTGAATTCGGCCACCATCATTGGATAATGTAGAAAACTCTTTAATGTTTGAACTAAACGATTGACTCTATTCCTTAAGCAATATATTTTATTTAATCAATGAGAAGCTAGCGAGGCTCTAAACAGACATTTTATTAAATAGTTTAAAGAAAAACATACTTAACAGTCTCGAAAACTAAAATTTTGGATTTTAGTTTTCGAGATGTTGGGGGTGTTGTTGGGGTGTTGTTTTCGAGGTTGGGGTGGCACTCTCTTCGCAACAGGAGATGAGTGGTTCTCCATTCATGCCCGTTTAGTTTTAATATTTTGCGTACTAACATTAGTTTTTTAAGACTGTAATACTAACAAAATGGAACCTGATTTCTGAATTAAACGATTATTATTATTAAGTATGTTTTCCGGCAGACTTAAGGCTTCTCAAGAGGTGCGACGCGAGTACGCAACACTTGTCGCACAGTTTCCATGAAGTTTACATAGAAATTGTTCTACGAGTGTCGCGACGGGACCGTCGCGTCGCGCTAGTCTGCACAGGCCTTTAAACTTCACCACTGAATTATCAGGGAAGTAAGAAAACATTGAATAATAATACACAAAATTACCTCCTCCAAGCATCCAAAATATGCACTTAATATAAAGTTGCATGCTAACAGCATAAGTTGCGTCAAGTTGAGTGTAAGTTAAACCGAGCAATTTATCAAGCGACAGGTGTTAGCGGCTAATGTAGCGCGCAACTTAGCTCAACTTGTAGCTATGAGCCGAAAACTTAGCGTTCGGTTAACTTCGGGGAAGTTCGGCAATGTAGGTTGTGATGGAATGCAATTTGGTAATACAAGGTGATTTTTGGAATATTTTATGAGATGCAACTACGTATTATTTATTATGCAATAACTTCAATTTGTATAGAGGACCAGGCATGAGCTTGGAGGACGGAGTCGGTGTCTTCGGATCCGTATTTTAGTTTTCATTGACCACAGACTTCCAAAATTAAAGATATTTTGCACTTTGTAGTGATTTGTGATTTTTGCGTGCTAGCGGGACAGAGTAGCCAATGTTACTCCTTATAACATCAGATATCTGCCAATAAAAGTCCAAAAAAAAAGAGATTAGACGGAACAAGCAGACATAACAACACCTATGATTAAAATTTGTTTTTTTCTTATAAGTACCGTATATGTATACTTTCATATGTACCTATTTAGTAAAAAGCTGTAATTTTGACATTACAAACAGACACTGTAATTATTTATTTGTATGGTATGTATTGTATGTAAAGATACAGGAGATGTATAGATTATTTGTATAGATCATTGTGCGAAATCCTATCAAACAATTTTCTTCGCTACATCACTTCCATGAACATGATGATCCATAGTCATGTAAACAGCATTGCTGTCATTACTGATTGACATGGCTAATTACCATCTATAACCACCAATCACATCACATTATGAACACTGATCACTAAGGAATGCTATTAGTTACTGTCGCCTGTAAATAGTGCAGTCTAACACATGAGACGACATTAATTTATGCACAAATAACATCACGACTGTTTTCCCCGGAGACTTTAGTTCTGTCGCATTTTGCCAGCGATTTAAGAGAGGGTGAGTGAATTTCCAGTAGCATTATCAACCTATAATGTTCCCACTGCTGGGCCACAGGCCTTCTTTCTGTGTGGAGTGGGCCATTCGAATGTTTCACCCCTAAGAAAAAGGTACTTATAACTTTGGCAATATAATACAGGTAAACAAATCCAACTTCTTCGCAAAGTAATAAACTTGTAATATAGCTGGATATTGGACGATCCAATATCCGTGATATCTGGTTTAGTCTAATAAAGTGCTGTGCATGCGTCGAGTAGTGCTCGGTATGATTGGGTTCACTGGGCTGTGTGAACGTGAGTTGCGAGTTGTATAGGGGGTGTTTCGTGCTGGTGCTTGTTCAGCCGTGAATAAGTATATTCAGAATTTATTTGTATTTTTTTAAAAGTGTTTTTTTACCTGTATACAGAGGGAGAGTGATTAAGTATTATTTTTCCATTTCCATTCTAACCGGATGCAGCTGAATACCAGTATTTTACATGGAACGACTGCCTATCCCACAGAACAGAGGAAAGAGATTAGAAAGGAAATAGTTCCTGATTTGTATTACAACGCGTGTCGCCGCATGTCTCCCACTCTTTAACTCTACTACAAGCAAGAGACTAGTACGTACATGGATTACGCACACAATTGAACCACACGCACATAGATCGCGAGCTTGCTATTAGTTCTCACACTAACGCAAAACAATGCATTTGACACGCCCATATTCTCATACATGTTACGGCGACCAAAAGGTCGATTATTTATATCGATAAAATTAGTGTAATTTTTAAGTTTTGCAATTTTTCGCTATAATTTCTGGAAAGGGTGGCAATTAGTGTGGTCTTCCTAAGTACATATAAATGATAATGTTTATGCTAACTGCAGCTCTGTTTTACGTCATTTATGCGTATAAAGACATGCTATTTAATTAGGTACGTAACACATTTCCGTAAACGATTACGACTAATCCGTTTCATTTTGACAGTTAAATAACAATCATTGAGTTATTTACGTTGTTGAGGAGATTTTCTTATCGAACTTATGAAACAATGTGTTAGCTTGATCAATCAGAATCTGAATCGTTTTGAAATAATCTGCTTCAAAATGATTCAGATTGTGTTTGATCGTGCATTACGCAATTAAGGTAATGGGCTACGGCTAGTAAGTAAATAAATGACACAAGTAAAAAATACAATACCATTTTAATTATGAACAACAATTTAAACTCCATTTCAATGCTGATTTTATTATTGTCCTTGAAATAATACGAATTTATTAAGTAACATGCGCTTGCTATCTTTTAAATTCGATTTTTTCAAAATAAAGTGCAATCTTAAATTAATATATTTTCCGATAATAGCCTTAGTTAGGTCTGTAACATGGCTCGCAGTAGGATATAATCCAATCTGATGATTACTAATGTTGCTAAATAATTCAGTTCCAACGAAGCTGCACAAAATCTTTGTTGTCAACATAATATGTTTGTTAACATTCCGGAGATTGTCGGTATAAATCTTGATAACTGCTTCCGACGTTTTACATATTAGTATTAGATCTTTCGTAGGGTACAAGAGACCCCCTTTATCTTACATTCATCTACATTTAGTAGGTATCCATTCAATTCTACCAGTTGCTTCAATCCACAGTCTTCTTGCACCAGGATCTTTTGGAAACCTGAAAATAAAATTTATAATGTATGTTTTCATTATAAATGGTTAACTTTAAACCAAATTGTAGACGAAAAACCGACTCAGAAACTAAATTATCTAATAACCCATAATAAACAATAATTGATGGTAGTAAACAAAGTTATTTTAATTATAATATTACTGATAATTATCACTTATATCAAACACACATACTTAATATCGACATTGTTTACAACTTGGTACAACACTATCGATACGCATGGATTTCGCACAATTTCAGATTGGCTGGGCGCCCGCGACGTTCGCAGTGAACGCAATACATTGCGCGATTGCTCATCTAGTACAAGATGGTACCCATGCATTACAAGCAATGTATAATTTAGCATCTGACTGCGATTGTATCGTTTTTGTCTACAAATGACATAATACAATTGTAAAAATTATAAATATCGCTTGTATTTTAAGGATTTTGGACTTACCGGTGAAAAGAAATCCCTTCCCGGGCTACACTACACACCTGGCTTTTTTTCCGACACGTTATAATAGCGCAAGACGGCATAATTCAATTTTTTTCGCGGAGCTTCGCACGTTGTCATAGTATGAGCGTGACTGTTGTCCGGTGAACCAAATTTCGGTTGACATACGAGCGTTTGCTCATAAGTGCGGCGCGCCTGCCCCGCCCACAAGGCCCTTCTAATCTCTTTCCTCTGTTCTGTGGCCTATCCTGCATCAATAACTGGGTCAGTCAGGATCAGTTACTGGATAAAACTGGTTGTCAGACTTTCGGCATTCCGACAACACGTAACGATTGTCAAAGATCCACGAATGACAGTGAAGCACGGAGGGCTCTTGGTATATAAAGATGGTCACCTGTCCACAAACTCCTTGACTATTCCTTGACATTTCTGTATAAAATCTTAAGTTCACCAGATGCACCACTTCTATGCATACCACTTGAACTAACATCAGGAACACGTCCTGTGATCTGCCAATAGTAGATTCAACTATTCTGTTTATCGTCTTTTCATAATCAAGCAATTTCTTAAGTAAAAAATATTAACACGACTCCATTAAAGCACTATTTGTAGTAAGCCTCTTTTCTACGACGCGATGGCGCGACAGACCATAGTAATTGAACACCACAAATCACACCACACCCAGGTCAAAAGGTGCTAAAGGGTCATCAACTAATAGCTTTGTTCACAACACATGTGTTTGGACCTAATAATAACCTAACATACGAGGCTACAAGACTGCTGTGTTTGTATGAGACCAGCGAACCGTGAGCACTGGGATTATACCGGGAGGTAAAAATCGTTTTACTTTGTTGTTGTAACATTTATTTAAATAAAAAACACTGTATATAAAGATGGCAAATGAACAATTTAGAACAAAACATGTTTTGTCTAATAAGCGTGCAAAAATAGGTGGTGTTTCATTTATAATATCAGCACCAGTAGATGGTTACCACAAAAGCTTAGGAATGAAATAAGTTTCCCAATGGTATCAGACTCTATGTTCAGAATTTCAGTCTTCATTTAAAGCTTAGCACGGCCGGATATCTGTTTATCAACGTAGATGGTGAAATCGGATTGTTCCTTGATCAACCAATAAATCAAAATATTTAACTTCACATAAACCTGCATGGGCACTTATGAAACGTCAGAAGTTAGGTGCACGGTTCCAATTTCTCGCTTCCTTCCGCTTATGGAGAAGAGCCGGCAAGAAACTCCACGGTTACTTAAAAAAAGAAATGGCTACTCATGCAGGTGTAGAAAGGCAAATCATTTCACCAGCCTACAGCATAACAAAAATGTCCTTTCAAGAAAACGTACAACATAGTCACTCTTCAGGCTATGGACAAAATAGTTTTTTTAACAGTCATAAGAAATCAGTTAACTACCAGTCAGGTTTCCTAAGAACACAGCTACTGTTCTAATATTCCTGTACCCAGTGTGACCTCAACTCGACCGCTCTCGATGGAGTGTATCGAGTTGGCGACACAAACTGTTTAAAAGTGTCGGACACACGCGAGTGGCGCTGGCAGCTAATATTGTGCGGTATCGTACTCCGGGCTACGGGCTACAGGCTATACAGGCTATCGGGAATAGCCGGCGAACGGCCACAGATTGTGAGACTATTCATTGCAAAATACAATTTGTCATAACTCATATCAGGAGCTTTTGTACTTTTTGTGTAGTCTCGGTTTATTGAAAAGACTTTTTGATTGGACTTAGAATGGATTTTAGAAAAGATTTAGGGGAAGGACTAGTTAGTTTGACGACAGAACTAAGAGCAGAAATAGTGAAATGAATTACCCTAGTGAGAAGGAAAAGATATGGGTTTTGGATGAAATGTGACAAACCTGAGAACAGATATCATTGGCCACAAATAGCCACAGTGGCTTCAATAGGGATTAATAGACATTTAAACATCACAAAGGTGCTTATGCTTCGACGATCTGATAAAAAAAGTGTGTCTTCAAATCAGCAAGACGCATCTTATTCACATCAGAAATAACCTGCAGGATTTGATTTTTTCACAAGTATCCAAATATATCGCAGACGTATTTGACAATAATTTCAATTTGATACCTCCACGCGTTCTTGTGAAAAAGGATCTTGACAGACTCACAATTCAATGATCTTAGAAGGGTTCCGTTTTTTACTTTTGAGGTAGCGAACCCTGAAAAGACCTTCTAGACCAGGTAATTCGAAGAACCTGAACCAGTCATCTAGAACACCTAGTCAGACAAACTATTTCTCAAAATCTCGTCCCAAACCCAAACATCCAATGTTTTGCAAGAAGTCACGATGTTATTTCGTCACAAAAAGGCCAGAACAACCGCGACTTGATACTAAGAATTATGATGGCCGATGTGGTCGGATTTTATAGTCTAACGAGATGCCGCCGAATATCAGTATTCACTTTTTAGTCTAACATGGAGCGACTTTCTGACCTGCACAACCCAGTTACTAGGTAGGTAACACCCCTTGGTAAACCCGGTTATCAGATTTTCGGATTTCTGACTACTCGTATTAACAATCAAAGATCACAAAAATCGAACAGCTCTGACAAGGCTTAGCGTACTTTCCGAGGCACGGCGGCCTCTCGATATGTAATGGGTGATCACCCATCCGAACCCAACGCGGCAAGCGTAACTTAACCTTCAATCCACCCGGGCGGCTATTATTATGTAGCCACGAGCCCCTGCTAGTATTTATATTATTGATACTCTCTCTCTCTCTTCTTCAACCCTTGGCCACCCAATGCTGAGTGTAGGTCTCTTCCAAATCTCTCCACTTTTGGCGGTTTTGTGTCATGGCTATCCAGTTTCTTCCGGTCACTTTAATGAGATCGTCTGTCTACCTAGTCGGTTGTCTTCCCACATTCCTTGATAATTGATACTAATAATTATCATTATACAACCGTGTTAATAAGGCAAGTGAATGATCTTGATCCTTTGAAGCTAATTACATGTTATTTACTCCGACTCCACAGGCAACGATACTCCCTCAAGACTGATTATATACATACGGCGGTTAGGGCTGTGACATACGCGGGGTTAAGAAGTTATACCTACCTCAGTTTTGTGATCAACATGAATATCTCTAGCTCTCAGTACCTAATTAAGATTATTGCTGTTCTAAATAGTCCTGAATGTATGTCTTTTTTAATTCTGCACGTGTCATCAGAAACACTGAAACCTGATATTAAACCTTAAAATGGAAATGGCAGTACAGACTTGCTGTCTAATTATGGGCTCACCGGAAAATAGTATACATTGTGACCTAGCTGTAAGTAGTATTTTAAGCTAGTTATGTCGTCTCAAGTCGCTGCTGGCCTGTGACCCTTCTTACGGTATTACCTGGACCATAAAATATTTTATAAAAAACAAAAAAAAACATTAGGTTTTGGGACATTTCCATTATCTGCCTATGGTTGGGTTTTAATTGGCCAATAAAATTATATCCTGAATTAATTTGGCCAATGGGTGACTTACGGGTTACCAGGTAATTCTGACAACTTGGTACCACTATACTATATGGTTCGTTTATTTCGCCCTTCCGCTTTCATTAATGAAAGAGTCCTCCCGCTAGTTTGAAGGCACCAGAATCAGGTAAATTAGCTCGCGAGCATTAATATCATCTCGATCGGGGCGTGCTCACCGTGCTTACCGTGCTCAGTGGCCGTGTACGCTAAAGTAAGACACTTCAACCGTGAACTTACTTCATAACTTGTTCTGATTAACTTACTTCTTTTTAGTATTCTTGTTATTAGGGGAGAGGTCGTTGTCGTATTGGTATAGAGCTTCTGAAATGAGTGAAAACGACGAAGCTTTTATTATGAACTCTTAACTATGTACAAAAAAATACTGTGTAACCAATGTGTAACAATTCTAGATGCCTGATGAAGTTGTACTGGATTGAGATAAAGATAACAATCACGCTATTAAGTCTAAAAAGTTCCTAAAAAGTTAACTACGTATTCCTAACTAGTTTTAGCTCGTGGCTTCACCCGCGTGGTGGTCATAAATTATCTCCTGGGATAAAAAGTCTCCTATTACCATTCAGGATCCCTGATGACTTATTGTGTGAAATATTAGCCATCGAAATCTGTTCAGCCATTTAGGCGTGAAAAGGTACGAGCCACACAGACAGAGCTATTTTCGCATTTAGAATATTAGTAAATGCATTAGCAGTTTCTCGTGTCTTTTAAGCTTTATTATTTTCTAGGTATCTCACACGAAAACAGACGAAAAGAAACCGACAACTTCACTTGAACTTTGTAAACTTACTCAAGTGTAAAAATTCTAAAAGACTTGCATCAAAACATCGTCAGGAACTCTATTAAAGAGTACATCATTTTCAAACTAATTTCAAGTTTGCTTCACTCCTGAATATTGTGAGGTAAACTTGGCGACGGGTGGGGTAAAGTAAAAGTAAAACTGGGTAAAATTATGCGTTGGTAAATATGTCACTTGGGAAGGAAGTTTACGCGTTATTAGGTACAGCTTGTTTACCTTTTTTGCTGGCCTTCCAGTGGTGTCAAATGTTGTATACCTTCAGGTAAATTTTACAGTTTTTGGTTATTTTAAGCAGATTGGCTTCCTTCATTCATTAACAGTCATCATCTGTCTAGTTTTTTCCAGCTAAGTTAGTGACAGCTTCCATCTTAAGTGGAATCTAGTCGCGGGCTCGAACTCACTGGTGGGCCTGGCTAAAAAGTACGCTGTCTCACCAGGCATCATATTGGACAGAGGTAGTATCATTGATGAGCAGTTAGACGCTAGTCTACACGTACAACGTTATTGAGTGAGATGCAGGATCATTTATAATAAAACAGGCGCGTAAGAAATTAAAAAAAGGTACTTCGGAAGCTCGGGTTTTATGAAAAAAAAACCACTGCATAAATCAATGACCAATAAAGTTTATTGAATTTTTCGATATTTGAGCTTTATAGGTACTTACTTGGTTTTGAAGATTTTACCCTTCTTTTATTACTTAAACACGCCCAAAGTTTGGTTAAATTAGCAAGAAAAACGATCCTTGTTGGTTCCAACTTTTTGCTTATATAATAGCTTTTTATTTTAGTATTCTGTTTCCGCGCAGACAATATTAATAATGAGATAAAACCATAACATGTTTAGTTTTTGATGTACATTTTCGAACAGTAGAGTAAAACACTCCCGAAGTTTTGTATGGAAAAAATGTCGACTAGATTCACCTTAACTGGTTGCAGCTTAATACCATAAGCTAACGAATATAAAACATCAGTGGAAACGCCGGGAGGGGACGCCCTAGGGGGACGTTAGTGACCTTATGGATGATGTTCTTCAGAAAGGTCAGGTGCGTAGTACTTGCAACCGGAATGTGTGTATGGGCAGATGTATAAACGTAAACGAGCCAAAAGGAGTATGTAAGGGGTATCCTATCACCCAGTTACTGGTTTGTGCTGCTTTCAATGTAAACTACTGGTATTCAGCTGCAACCAGTTAGACTGGAAGCCTACCCAACAGAGTTTGGAAAAGGCTGGGCAGAGATATTAATTAATTGACCCGTTGTGAGCTGGTAGACTCATTATTCATTAGATACACTATAAACTCATATTCCCGCTAAGCCACCTAAGCTATCATACTTTATAGTTCCAATTACAAAGAAGACTAACAAATCCTTCGGCCATCGCGGACATACATCACGCGCCGTCCGGGACCTCTCCGGGACAGTCCCATTGTTTTCCGGGATTTCCGCCGAGTCCCGGTAAGACCCAACATTAGTTTGGATTCCAAATGGACATATTACTGTACTTTGCGACTTTTCTTTGTAATTCCTACTATTAGTATTAATGTGAGACACTAAATGCTTCCTCAGAGGTGAAATGGATGGTAGTATTTGAAAATGTATGGATAGTCGAATCTTCACCGCACTGAAGGGTGATTGTCTACAGTTTTATAGGGTCAAATTAATTTAGCTGGCAATACTAATAGAAAAAAAAAACATCATTTGATGGCTGAATGCCCGTGATCGATCAACTGGTTTTGTAAATAATCGTGGAACGTAGATATTTTTTATGAATTTCCAAAACCCATCACAGAACAGTCGTTTGGTTGCCTTAATGTAAATGTCAGAGTCATTTAAAGTTTTGAAGGAAGTTGGAATGATGAAAAACGTTTTTTTTCCTTTTTCTTTTTTTTATACTTCTCATTCGTTTTCGACCGAGGAAATAGAATATATCATAAGTTAAAACAAGAAATTTTATGCGGACGTAGTCGTGTCAGAAGCTAGTAAATGATTGAGAGTTACTCTTGGTCAAGGTTGAGAGGTTTGATTAAGATCATAAAATATGTATATTTTAATGGCTTTAGGGTTTAAAAGCAGGCACGCTATCTCATTGTTCTGCCTGCGTGGCTTCTAATTACCCCCACTGAAATGCTATACGCATGAAGGAAATATTCACCTGTACTGTATGTACCTATATTTATTTATTCGTATTGCCGTACGTGCGTATCTGATTATTTTTACACTAGGTAGAAGGTAGTTTAGTTTTGTCGATTTTAAAATTATGAGTTGTTTTATTAAACGACGAATACGACGAACGACGAATTAATTGTGAGTTGTTTTATTTTTTTTGTGTTGTTTTGTTTTATTACTTATTAGTAACGTGTCAAAAAAAAAATATATAATATACTTATAAAAAAAAAATTGTTAATAAGTATATCAGTCCTAAGTTACAATAACCAGTTTCAATATGGAAGGCAAAGGGCCTATACATATTTTGCGTAGCATTTGCTACGGATTGCTACGCACATGCTACACAAAATGCTACGCGATGCGAAAAAGATGTATTTTCTTGGTGTACCAGTTGCGGGCTAGCCCCAATATTTTACTGCGGTGTATCGCGAGCAGACTGGACTGCTTCTGTGCGAATGGCTGCTACACGCTTCTGTAACAAGGTTTCTCATAATTATTGCTGGAATAAAGTTACTGACATACTTGTTAAGAAAATAAACCGTCGGATGGAATTTCCCACAGAACACATAATTTATCTGTTCTGTGGAATTTCTCATCCCCAAAAATTTTGATTTTCTATAATACAAACTTTCATCCCCTATTTATCCCCAGCAGGGTGCCTTCAGGGCATGAATTTTCTAAAACGTGCTCACCGTTATAAAAGGAACTCCTATACATTTCATGCTGTCCCAGCGTTGCGGCTTGTGCGTTGTCTATCAGTATTTTTTTTTTTTAATACGATTTAAATTCAGGGACTTTGGCTAAATAATAACAGCCGCATGGTTCGATCGAAGGTCAAGCTACACTTGCCGCGGTCGGTTCATGGATGGGTGACCATCCAAAGCTTATCGAATCTCCTCCGTGTCTCAAAAAGCACGTTAATCGGTTGGTCCCGAAAGACTAACTACCAGTCTTACCAAGGGGTATCGTTTTCACCCAGTATCTGGGTTGTGGGGGTCAGTTAGGCAGTCGCTCCATGTAAAATACTGATATTCAGCTGCATCCGGATAAACAGGAAGCCGGAAGCCGACGCCAACATATTATGTAGTTGAGAAAACGGCTAGGTAGATTGATTACGTACACATATAGTATTCAGTCTTTATTACTACATATTATAAAACAAAGTTCCCCGCTGCGTCTGGCTGTCCGTTAGCGGTAAAATCAAAAACGAAAAAACGGATTTTCATGCAGTTTTCACCAAGAGACAGAGTGTTTCATGAGTTAGGTTTAGGTGTATAATTCGTTAAGGTTTAATTTGGTTAACGCGGGCGAAGCCGCTGCCAAAATCGAATATTTTTAGCTAAAACCTAGTTACACATAAAACAATAGAAGTAGGTACTACCACTACTATTATAAAACTAAAGAGAGAATGCAAAAATCACCGTCGATCATTGTCACTTGCTATCGAGTATGTATGCAAGTATGCAACACATAAGTAATAACGGGTTATTAAACTAGCCAACACACCGTAATGACACATTTCCTACAACTGTCACTGTTTCTTGCGCAATCAGCAGTGATTGATAATGTAGTGATGGAGTTTACGATTTGCTGCAGCTTAAAATGTAGAAGGGAATGATTCACCGACGAATCATCTTATTTAATATTAATATTTGTATCGAACTTTCACCACTGTACCTACTTTTGGTGATTGGTTAACATGTCAACATGTGTTTGAAAAGCGAAACAGTTTTGATTAGTTCAATGTTGACTAATGATCTACAAAAAGACTATCAAATAACGTAGATGAATAATGCGAATTTCTTTTATAGAGGCGGCTGGTCTGACTCTGAATTCCAGCTTCACGCAGTCTCCATAATTTCTTCAAATATAATGTTTGGACTTTAAAAGAGACCTCTGAGTTTGCTTCGGCATTTCTTCTTAGGAATCACTCTAGTTTTAAAATACTGACCAAAAAACGTCCGCGTAACAGATCTTTCATTGCTCTAATTTAAAACGCGCTTCTTCACTACTTTATACCAATTTTCTGTCGTTGTCATTTTAGTAAAATTACTGGCTCCCATATAATAACTAATTCATCTAGTTTTTCATTCATTTTACAAATAAATTCGCACGATTCCTACCCTCGGGCAGACCACGCATGTCATCCTACATAATCCGATTACAGAGGATTACTCGACGTTGAAAAGATGCATTTTGATATTGGAGTGGACTGCACAATGTAGTCGATATGAGCTCTCGAGTGATCGGACGAGTTGGGTAATCGATTGTTATGCAAAGATGAAAGGGATAGCTTGTAGTTTAGTACAGTTCATAATCAGGAGATTTTCTACTAGGTAATGTAGGTAAAATAGGATGATAGTGGAACTTTTCTTCTTGCAGTTGCTTTGCTTACCACATAATATTTAAATAAATAATAGTTTGAAAAACTAAAAAACACGCTTTAAAAACCAAACTAAAAAGGAGAAAATAATTTAATTCAATTAAAAAGCGTGGGGTGCTTTTTGAGGTATTTTTATAATCAATTAATGTCAAGCACCCCACGCTTTTTAATTGAATTAAATTATTTTCTCCTTTTTAGTTTGGTTTTTAAAGCGTGTTTTTTAGTTTTTTAAACTATTATTTATTTTCTATTTTTTAGTTCTGCTAACTACAAAACGTGTTTTTTTTTCCCATTTGTTTTTTAAATTAGTAAATTGTCATCGGTCCTCGACAAGTTTACAAAGTTTCAATGAAATCTGACCGTTTAAAGTGGGTCACAATCGCGCTCAAAGATTCCGTTACATACATACATACAACCCGAGCTAATATAAAGCGTGTAAATTATTTATTAGTGAGAATAAAATAATTATTTATAAATATTATAAATACGGGGAATCAGAGTTCGATTTCGGAGAGGGAGCCTGAGAAACGGCTACCAGAACCAAGGAAGGCCGCAGGCACGCAAATTACCCACGGAGAGTTACATACTGACATACTGACATACAAGTGAAGCTAATATAAAGCGTGTAAAAATAGGATGATAGTGGAACTTTTCTTCTTGCAGTTGCTTTGCTTACCACATAATATTTAAAGATAAATCATGTTTATTTCAATAACTAGTACGTACAAACACTTTTCCCCGTTCTTAATATTTTAAAACCTAGATAAGGTCAGTCTTTCCTGACTACTCCGAGAAGAAACAACGAAATAAATTCAGAACTCACCGTCTCTTTCAAAATCCAGTACCTATCTTGGTCAGATCATGTATCTACACCTGTAGATACATGTTACTTGCAGGATAATCCTCTAAACTTTAAGGCATAATAAGTCACATCGTTAAAGAAAAAAGTCCTTAAAGTAACTAAACACAACATGTTTTTTTTGGTAGTTTTTTCAGCATAACGTAAAAATATTTTGCGGCCATTCTGATGTATTTTATTTGCTAGAGTAAATTATTTACCTATTTATCGCCTTTCTTGCTAGCTATAAACCAAAGCAAAAACAGTTGTGTAGGTATAGTGTTTAAATAATGTACCAGTCTACAAAAATGACATTGAGCAAAGTTATTGAACTGTATATTTGTACATATGACGCTGTCTATTCATACCTCTACTTGAAGGAAACTGGTAGATTATACCTTACTTTTTTCACATTTTAAAAGCATACGATGAAACATGTATTGACCAAAACAAGAGAGACCTTTGAATAAAATAAATAATTTACCCATCACACCACTACTTATAATAAGATTTTTCCAAATCTATACCTACAAATAAATATTAAAAACAAAAGGACACTTAGGCGTCGAAGTATTCGTCCACATCGCTGTCTTCAGGAAACGTGCCCAGAAGACTGGCAGCATCGCCCCAGCCCTCTGGTCACGTGAAGTATCGACCAGTCGGCAAGAAATAATAATTCGTCTTTTGTCTAACGTCCATAATTCGATAAAGACGATACCGGTGTTCTTAATTCATAGACACAAGCACAATTACTTTGCTACCCTAGCACTTGCTTATACACCTTAGTTTGATCATCGTCCATTGAAAACATCCCATACTTAAACATAAATCTTCCTAATAAAAGCAGTCTTTTAATTAAAATCCTCTATTCAGGCCAGTTAGGATGATGCTGCACATCTCATCTCCTCAATGGAACCTATTAATCACGCCAACTAGATTGCTCAGCGAGTAGGTAAACTGTTGTTAGCTTGTTAGGCATTCATTTGAGGAACTTTGTAAAATGGATAAAGTTGGGTGCACACTGAACTTTGTAAGAAAAGCAACATCTTTTTTCAACAATATATTAAAAATTGGCAGACATAATTATTGATAAAAATTTATAGTCAGCAGTGGGTGGAACAGGACACATGATGATCATGATTTATAAAATGGTTTGGTTTGCCTTCAACATAAATAGAAAATTATTATACTTACTTACATAGTACCTAATATATATTGATGAAAAGGTAGTTACCTAGTTTATGTCGCGCATGGATGGCAGAAGGGCTGACTTTCCAGGGTGCGTCCTATATACACATCGTCCAGGAAGACAAATAGGTAACGTCCGAGTCCATATTACAGAACTGCACTCAAGACTCAAGCATTACTTGTGTTATATTAGCCTATAATATATCCACTGCTAGGACACAGGCCTCCTCACAGTGAGAAGCATTATTTACTTAAAACAAATTTCAACCAATCCAATGGATTTAAACTAGTTGTAAGTAATGCTTAAGTTTTGAATGAGGTTCTTAAATATCGTCCTAAATGTTATGTTAATGCAAAAAGCGTCAAGTTTATTTTCTTTCTTACATACTTTTAAATCTAAAACCACTTCAATTTATGCAAAATTCCTACGTAAATGAACCATTAGCATTTCTAATATAAATAACGGTAATTGCCAGTCATTTAGTTTCGCGATTGTACGTAATTCTTTCAACAGTAATCATGTGATAATGTCGTTCACCTCAGCTCGTATAATTTAATGCAAATTCTAACTACTTCTGTATATCCAGTAGTCAATAATTAACATATAAATTGGTTTCTAGTACGATTTTTCTAATGTCTTGCTTTTATTGAATACTTAATTAATTAGTTTCGGAAATTAATGACTAGACTACTTTTTTGTTAAAAAACGTTAATAATTTGGTGCGTTTTGCGTATTAAGCAATTAATGGCAGGAAAGTCAAGTTTAATAGATAGTTTGGTAAGTAATGAACTTAACAATTTCAAAAGTAGTTTTGTTTAGATTTTTCGCATATAACTGGAGCCCCATCGACATACTTATAGGTATTCCGAAGAGCCCACACGTCACAATGTTTGTAGCTTTGTGCAATGGTTCGTGTCCAGCGTGTCCTGTTAACTGCATGCTACAGGAGCTGATATACGCTACTGATGGCGCCATCCGCGTAGCTAAATTCTGGGCTGACTGTATCTATAGATTGCCATTGACACGTTAAGAAATATAATATATAAAAGGGTGTCTCGATTAATAAATAAATAAGTGTTCAACTATTTTAGTACCTACGTATCGTCATAGCTTTATAGATACCTACTAAATAGAAACGAATATTTAAAACTGCGTCTTTTTAGCGCTTTTACTCACCATTATTAATTTAATGTACTTCCCTAATGCCCCATTATAGGGTCAAATATTATTAATCTCGGTGTATCGCCGCCCTAGACAATATTTTCGGCTCCGTACGTGACGTCGCATGAAAGTGACGCATCTAAACGTTTTGTGCCCTCTGTTTGTGCTTACCCTCCGCGATTTAGCGTTATAATACATTTTATTAACACTCTTTTGTAAGTAAACGACCTTTATAAGGAAATTTTGAAGAAAATGTTGGGAAAATTCTGTAAACATTATTAATAGGATGAGCGAAATTCTATAAAGATCAGATACTACTAATTTATTACCAATATAGTAAATATTTCCATGTTATTATGCTAAACTGTTGTTTTAGAGATGAATCAATTTAATAGCAATTAAAATTCAACAATAGAGTTTTTGTGTTAACACGGATTTTAATATGAATTACGCAAATACTCATTTCAATGACGTGAAGGACAGTTTTTATACAGTTTACATAGACGAATATATTAATTTTTCTTTAAAACTAAGTAGGTACATCTTTTTCTGCATTTATTTCCGAGGATTTGAAACCAACATTCACGACTTTGAGAGGACTTTAAAATCGTTGGTTGGCTGACCAAAGCGCTGGTTGCCTACCCAGACATTTTTTTAAAATTTGCATTATTACGTGTATATTACGCCGAACCATTAAACTCCCTGGTACATGACTGCTTATTTCCACGAAAAGTTCATGAACCTAAAAGGTATATTGATCAACGATTTTATATTTCTTGGAAATATCCTTTTGTTAGGCCACCTACACTGCTAAGGCGGATACGCTAAGGTATTAAACATGATTCTCGACCGTAACACAATTGTAATTACATAATTATAATCATCAACAAGTACAACCCTCCAAGTTCTTTTAATCCCTTTGAATGATTATTTCATGAAAAAGTCATTCAATGGGATGGGATTAAGACTTTTACTAACAACATATTTTAAGGATCTTGTAATTTGATATGAAATAAAATATTTATTATTTTTATTAAATGATCTTGGAGGGTTGTTTTGCTAATGTTAATGACAATATTTCTATAAAGCCATATTTGTTCCAGTTTCGAATCAAATTTTAATCAACAAACAACTTGACACTGACCTACAAGTTGTAAAAAAAAAAGAATTGGCGGGCTATCTCGGTGCTTCCACCTTAAGGTACGCAGAATATTCTTGCCGTACTGGTTTTGTAATTAATTTCAAACAAACGTTTAAAGTACGTACTAACAAAACATAGGTACCTAAACCTACTTTTGCTTTTTTTTTTGGGTGGGAAATCATCAAATAACTTCTCCCGCTCTGGGTGGAGCGTGTCAGACTGTTACGTCCGCAAGCCCGCGCCTACGGAAGCCGGGAATCAGCCTGGGATTACCGACGCCCAGGGCGTTTCCCGCGGCGACTAAGGCAGTGAGGGCGCATATACTGTCTGTCCCTCACGTGCGCCGCCTCCCTCTTCGCGAGTATTACTGCTTCGCAGAAGGAGGTGACGGCCACCCATGCACTGTCGCTCCGTACCATGGCCTGGACCACGACGCGAGAGATCGCCGCCGCCGATCGCCTCCACGAGGACACGGCGGTGCTCTGCCCAAGTCGGGCAGGCCTCCACTGTATGCTCTACGGTGTAACCTACTTTTGCTGACACCAGAATACCCAAAATTGCCCCATAATGCGTTTGACATTGATAGCATAACTTTCAATGTAGCACACCTTATCTTTACCGACCATCAATAAATTGGAAAAGTTATACAATTTACTGAAAACAGACCACCAGGCAATAATACTTATGTGTAGGGGTTATGTCAAATTACAGGAAATCATTACACGGTACATTGGCCCAGAATTTTCCTGTTTATCATGATGATAGGTAATTATAACGATGGAAAGGTACCTACAAATATTATTTGATGAAATTATAATGGCACCACCGATGGGCACTTTTCAGTGTTCAACTGATAGTAAGCCTTGATAAGGCAAGCAATAATTATAGATTTATATCTCTCATGTAAAATTTTCAGCATTTTCAAGGCTGAAATTCAATAATTGCTGTGGTGTTTTGAACTCTTGCTGTAGAAAAGCAAAAACGTACTTTACTGATAAAAAAAAAAAATATGAAAATGAAAAATGTTTAATCATTTTACCAAGTATAACATAACAACCACCTAGTGATTGGAGCCTCCTTTTAAGCAGAAATGCCTGTATAAGGAGACTTCCAAAACTTAAATAAATATCTTTTACCTGTTTTATACAAATAAAGGTAAAGAGGTTTTATGTACAATACGACCTTATAATAGTCGTCTCTAATGCTTTAGGTCTCTGGCATTAACTGATTAAGTATCTACATTAATTTTATGTACTTAGATACAATAAATACAGTTGGAACAATGTCTATAACTATCTTTCTCTACACCACCACGCGACGAGTGAATCCAAATAATCCAAATCCAATCTAGATTGGCCTAATAAAACAAGTAGGAACATAATGGAAAACGACGTGTGTCTATTCCGGTTAACACGGACCGTCCGCCGGCCGTCCGTCACCTTCCGGTGCCGGATACGAACCAGAACGTCATGAAACTTTAATCGACGGCCGGCTAGCTCGGCCGGTTATTTCGATAGGACTATTTTTGAAAATCGGTATGGATAACAGAATATTGATTTTATTTTGTTATGCACATCCATAATTATAGTCTTAGTGCTCCTGATGACATAATTATCTACCTATCTACGTTCACGTTCGTGCAGACGTAAAAATATCACGGCGGGATTTTTTCCGCACAGGATCTTCAACGCACTGCTCAGCACTAAGATTTGAAAATCGAACAGCGTGCTTTTTCGACGCGGTGGGATGCACTCTGTTGGATTCTCAATGCTCGGTTCAACACCGAGAGTTGAAAATCTAGTGCAGGATAATAAGCCGCGATATTTGTATGTCCATTGGAACGTGAATTCAGAACGACTCGATCACATGCACTGAAAACTCAGAAAAGCATTGTTTATTAAGAATGTTCTACTAATTACGTATGTTTCAGTGTTTCTGGATAATTAGACTATATGAGTGTGACGTATATATGTTGTCTGCAAAACAACTGCAAAAAAGATGCATTATCATAAAAGTAAATTGGTATGCAAATATCTGCAGTTTTGTATTTTGTTATTTTAATACAATTATACATTTCTTACATAAACTTACGCCTTTTTCCCATGGAGGTAGGCAGAACGAACTAAAGAACGCCACCTGCTACGATATTTACATACTTCTATTGCCTCGTTTACGTTTATTTCATACATCTGGTCATACCTACACGCACGCCGGTTGCGAGCACAGAGCAATGGGCACCTGACCTTTCTGAAGAATCCAATCCTCAAAGAGATGTCAGCACCAACTAGTGGGGTCCGGAAGGGCCGATGCCTGCCAGGGGTGCGGGTTGTTCGAAAGAGATACTGTGGCCAATGGCACACAGGCAACTGAAGCAACACGGGTGGATTGTAGTCAGTAAAAGTCTGACACGCTCTCCCGCTCCACCCATAGCCGGAGAAGTTATTTGATGATTTCCCACCCAAAAAAAACCTTTCTACCCAGCAATAGGGTCACTAGGTATATACGCTCACTCCTCCTGGGCCGTGCCCTCCCGATGTTTCCACTCACATCTGTTATTTTTTATGTATTAATTAATTAGATCTAAGTTGCTATATATGTACATATCATTTTAATTGTGAATTAATTAACCGAGTTTTTAATTAGGTATTAAGAAAGCGCAATCAATAAAATACTCGTAGTAAACAGGAGTATCTATTTGTTTCAAGATGTCTGTTTATTTGTCAACAGGTATGGTGGTGAACGGGTTCGTAAACGTGGTGATCACCACTATTGAGAAGAGGTTCGGCCTCAGGTCCATGCAGACTGGAGTTATCGCCGGAGGGTGAGTAACTTGCTGCGCGTGGTGGTCCAGGGGGCCGATTCTACTAATTTGCAACGTTACACGTTAAACTGTGTTTCCACAACAGTTCGATTTCGATCGCCGTTCGATAGTTACATAAAAAGTCATTCTACTATTTTATAAGCAAAATGGAAACTAAACTTAAAACGAATTGCAACTGAACTGTAGCGGGAACACGGCGGGTAACCCGCGTTACCAACATGCCAAAATAATATGTTTTATTATTACCAAAAAGAAAAAAGTTGAATCTAAAAATGTTACTAAACACGAATATGTGGCACTAAAAGTATTTTCTATAATTAAAAGACATAATGATCATAATTTTATCATTAACTTTGTCCTATAGTAAACGTCACGCTCATGTTCGATTTTGTTAGTAGAATAGGTTTTGACATTGTTTCAATCGATCGTTGGCGTAACTAAAACGTAACCGCAGCTGTGTCGCAGCTGGACCGTTGTTCATTTTAGTAGAATGCGAAAACGCTTAAAAGTGGTGATTCGGTTGCGGTTCTATTGCGTTTTTTTAACAAATTTGTTAGTAGAATCGGCCCCCTGTGGTTCTACTGACCTTCACTCCAATATCACTCTACCTATCGTTATTTATTTCTCTAATTGTCTTGTTAAAAAATTTGAATGTTAGGACTTGCCGAGCTGTAGGTATCAACGAAACTATGGTTCGTTTTTAATTTAATCCTAAAAACTAATCTGACATTTCTAGTCTTTTGTTTTGCTTTTTAGAATATGAGTTTGACATTACACCTGCCAAATTTGTATCTGGGTAAATACAAAAATAGTTTACGCGGTTTTCTGGTTAGTCGCTCATTACTGTAGATCCTTACTTCCAGGAGTTGCAATCTGTTGAAATAGATAACTACCTATAGAAAGGCCGTACCTACGCATACCTACCTACCTATAACTTAGAGACGATTCAGCCTTTGTAGCTTTGCTTTTTCCGATACACGACTTTGCTTTTTTGTTCGCAATTCGACTTGATATTGATCCAAATTTTCCTTTACAGGTACGACATGGCTTCCTTCGCGTGCTTAGCCCCGGTGACGTACCTGGGGGGCCGCACCGGCTCCTCCAAGCCTCGCTGGCTAGGTCTGGGAGTACTTCTCATGGGGACTGGCTCCCTGCTGTTTGCGCTGCCGCACTTCCTGGTGCCTAACTATAAGATAGCTGGCAATGAGGCTGCTGATCTTTGCACGCCTAATCGGACGGTGAGTTTGTACAAGATTCAGTTTCATTTTCGTTTTTGTAGGATTTTTTGGCAAGAAACGATAATTCTGTAAATTTTCTCTGACGAATGGCTGATCTAAGAACAACAACTGTTCATAACATAAAGTTTAAGATAATAAAGGGTCTGTAACCTACTTGAATTCAATAGAGACTAACAAACCTCACCAGAACTAAACTTAAAATTAATTATGATCTTAATTAACTAACATTCCATTTCCAATCAAAACTTTGCTGCTCAAATGTTCATTCAATTTTACGTTCACCGTTCAACGCAAACTTTAGTCTCTTGTCTATGGATCCTAAATTTGAATGAATGAACTTGAATGTGGGCACGGGCACAGGCGCGGTGCATTCAGCCAGGCGGTCGACAATATGCGGCCTTCGTCACACAATGCGACCGATCTCTGTGATTAATCGGATTGAATCGCCATCCATATCTGCCTGAAAATGTCGTCTGAAGAACGGTTAGGCCGCTATGAGTAATTTAACATGATTAAAGTTGGTTTTCATTAAGTTTTTACCCGACCTTAACTAATGGTGCTGTAATTTTATTCTAGGTCGTCATAACATATAATTAATTAATTATAATGTGATTATTGTATACAAAATATTAAGAAGCATTTTATCTACTCTCATAACGCGTCTTAACATACGCGCGCAAAGACGCGAGCTACCGAGATGGCTTGAATGATGTGGCTGTGTGAAATGATGTGGCTTGAAAAAGACAGAGATACGATTTACTTTTAGATTTGGGACATTCAGAGTTTTGCGAAAAAAAAAATGTTCTATATATTTTTTTTAATTAAATCTTTTCGAAGTACTCTCCACTAGCCTCTATACAAAGTTTCATGGGTCTGAACCAGTTTTACAAACGATTTTTCCAGTCCGCCTCGTTTATAGCCTGCTCGAACGCTGACAGCGCATCTGTCGGCGACGAAAAGTGTATCCCTTTAAGCTGATTTTTAATTTTCGGGAATAAAAAGACGTCACACGGTGCTAGGTCAGGGCTGTAAGGAGCACCCTACTTCATTCCTGATCTAGCACCGTGTGACTTTGACGGGTGTGCTGTCCAGGAAGTCCCTCGTTTTGAGCGCGGTTTGCGAAGGAGCGTTGTCGTGGTGGAGCAGTAGCCCCCGGAGCCCTGTGTTTGGTCACTTGTTGCTCACAATAAAGAAAACTTTTGCCAAGCATTTCGTAGTATACCATTCAGCGTTGATGCTTTTTTGGTTCCGTAAAGGAATTCACACCAAGTAGCCAGTCAAATTAAAAAAGCTCGCGATCAAAATCTTCCCCCCGCTTAAGAATCTCTTCACTTTGGTAGGCGTTGATTCGTTTTGAAACACCCAAACCGTCGACTGGCGCTTCGTGTCTGGATCGTATTGACAAATCCAAGACTCATCACCTGTAATGATGTCGTAAACACGCCGAGACGAGCCTGCTTCAAATTTGTTTATCATATCACGGTAACATTCCACTCGGGCCTGCTTCTGAGCATCGGTGAGGTTGTGCAGCACCCAGCGTGAAACTATCCTGCTCACGCGAAGATCCACGTGTAGAATTTCGTAAAGCCTTCCCGATGCAACCTGTAGTATGTGCTGAATCTCTTGATATGTAACTCGCCTATTGTCATGGATTACATTTTTCACTTCTAGCACGTTTTCTTCCGTGACAGCCGTCAAAGGGCCAAAAGCACGTCAAAGGGTCAAAAGCCGTCAACCCCTTCTTGCTTCATCCCCCAAAGTTAGTCGACCGCGCTTGAACTCGTTATACCAACGCTACACGGTTGCCTTAGAAGGGCCTACATCCATGAATGTCATTTGAAGTCTAGCGTACGATTCGTCCGGTTTCAGGCGACACGTGAAATCGTGAAAAATCATAAAGCGAAAATGTTCCCGGCGCAGATCCATTTTTTTATGAGACACGATAATTTAAATTAGCTCGCAAACAATGTGGAGGAAAATTTTGAAATTGGAACGTACCTATTTTTACTTACAAATAATCATATTTTCGAAATAGATTATAACTGGCCAGTCTCTCATACACAAAAACTTTTTTTCGCAATACTTTCTGAGTGATCTGGTGTAGGTACAGTCACGGACTTTAATTGATAAGCCACTTGCCACAGTTCCTATTTTAGCCCTGTAATGCAAATCGGGTTTAGTCGGTTATACTCGTACATAGTCCAGAGTGACGACCCAAAGTCAACCAACTGCAGGGCTAGCAACCGTAACCTAGCAACAATTGTTTTAGCGTAGCGATAGTAACGTTATGATTAGGCATTTCGACATAGGAAAAACTCGCACCCACGATTTTATCCGAGCGCGTAGCGTCCAAGAGACGTTCATGACAAATATGATAACTTGCTTAGAAACATAAATAGCTACCTACGGCTACGATTCACTAAAATTCGAAATGATCGTCTCTGACATTTCAACTGTCACTGTCTTCGGATAGGTTTTCAGAAATAACGAGTATTTAATGAGCTCTAATTCAAAGGAGCTCAGTATCAAATAGATTGGATAAACTTATTTAACCTCTATGGATAAGACTATTTCCGATTATTAGTAATTTGTCATCTTGTTTAGGAGCATGCGGTTTAAGTTCGTGTTTAATCGTGTAATCTCGTGAATGTATAAAACTGCAAAATTGGAAAGTTTAATAGTGGCTTATAAATTAAAGTCCGGGACTGTAGCTGCCTTTGAATGTTTCAGAGGTATGGGAGGAAGTATCTTATAAAAAAAAGATTGTGAAAGGAGAGTGAGTAGTCTCACTCTCCCGAAGCAGACGTTTGGTCATAGTTGGGTTTGAGTATTGGACTTCCTTTTTTTCAACATAACTTTGATAGTTACCGTAGTTCCTTAGCCGGTTAAAAAATAATATCCTTTGAATTAAAAACTGGTAAAGTGTGCATACCTCGAATATCCCGACAGCAGCCGGTGCAAAATAAGTTGATAACTGTACACGAAAGCCCTATTACGCATTTTAATTAGCAAACTTCCAGACGGGTTTTCAATACGCGAAATTGTAATTTAATTACCTACAGCTCTTTCCGATATTCCAGTATATTGCCCCTGATTTACCTAGGTTCGTGGAACTAGATAGTTCTAACACAACACACAACACAACACAAGCTTTTCACCAGCTGTAGGTAGTCATACAGCTGGTGAAAAGCTTGTGTTTATTTAGGAATACTTAGCTTCCGATCTCTCTTGGTGGTACCTACCATCAATGACCTACCAAGATCTACCTAATCTATAATATCTAATTCGTCAGAGATATAAATTTTTTTTTGGGTGGGAAATCATCAAATAACTTCTCCCGCTCTGGGTGGAGAAACAGGGCGTGTCAGACTTTTACTGACTAAAACCCACCTGTGTTCCCTCAGTTGCCTGTTTAATTAGATCTATGAAATAAGTTGTGATTTGAACGTAAGGTAACCACAAAACCACTCTAGGTAAAACGGTGATTTATAATTGACCTGAATTTTATTGAATAGACCGTACGGGATGCCAAACACCTTGCCTAGAAATCAAAACCAACTTTAATCTCGGGGTTATAGCTGATGACGAGATGATAGATATGTATATCTATATAAAGCATAACATAACATCACGCGTATTCCCAGAAGGGTTAGGCAGCAGTGGTGTACCAAACATAACGCGAAATGTGGGTGTGCAGCATTTCCCCGGATATGTTTATGTCCCATGTCGGGGGGCAAGTTTATTGTCATAAACAGGCCACGAATCGGATACTGGGCTGTTGAGAAATTCCAGATAGCGAAACCCAATAACATAGGTACCCGACCCGGGAATCAAACCTAGAACCTCATGCTCATCAGTAGCGTTAGCGACCAATAAATCAAGTAGGCAGATAGTTAGAGGTAGTAGATGTAAAAATGTTACAACGCTTTAACACAATGGAGAGTCGTATCGCTAAAAGCGATTTTTTAAAGACAACGAACCCTTTTAGTTCTGTTCCCTAAGAACCCCCTATATGAAGCTGTTCCCTAAAACCATGTTCTATTTCAGTTGACAGACAGTTGCGACGGCAACATGTCTGCAGAAGGCGGCGCGTGGGCAGTAGCAGTGTTTGTGTTCGCTCAGTTGCTGCACGGCGCGGGTGCCACGCCGCTGTTCACGCTCGGCGTCACCTACATCGACGAGAACGTGTCCAAGAAGATGTCTTCCGTTTACTTGGGTAAGTCGAAATTACTCAGAGGAAACCCCGTTTCGGAAAACTTCCACGCACGGAGACGGCTCAGCGGTAATGCTGTCAGCGCGGAGCGGACACTCCGTGCGTTGTGCTTTCAAATCCATACTCCACTAATATTTTAAATGCAAAAGTTTGCAACGGATTCGGTGTTCGGCGCACAGGTAGACCATAGCCTGGATTAGGACATATAATTTTTTTATCCCGGTAGTAGGTACGTCCCAGTGGAATAATTTATGACCTCCACGCGGACGAAGCCACGGGCAAAAAGCTAGTCTCCTATACCTAAAATATAAATGTTATTTGTGATCTTATAATCAGCCTTTAATGTTCCCACTGCTGGGACACAGGTCTCCTCTCTGTGAGAGGTAGTGTGCCGTAATCCACCACGCGGGCCCAGTGCGGGTTGGTAGATGTCACATATCTTCGGAGTTTTGGTTCTAGGATATGCCGATTTCCTCCCTCACGATGTTTTCCTTCACCGTTTTGAGAGCAGTGGTGATGAAATAATTTACACAAAGTAATGCGCCTGTCTGGGTTCGAACCTACGATCTACTACTAGTAAATCGTGGCCGTTACCACTGGGCCACCACTGCACGGTTGACCGAAATAACAACAAACAAATTCACGCGAGCTTAGAGTGAGAAGCTTTTCATGAAAAATGAAGTGAGACGAAGGGACTTATTATTTATTTGTACGGAAACAGAACTGAACAATTTTTTTTGAACAACGAAGAATTTTTTAGATCTATTTCATAGTAACAGAAAACTAAGCGACTGTTCTAGCTACTGAAATTTCAAGGCACTGAAAATCGCGTAGGTAAATGGGAAAAATTCACCCAAACGCTTAGTTGACATCTATACGGACGCAATAAAATCGCGGAGGGATATTTTCGCGCGCTCGATTTTCAACTCTCTGTGTTGAACCGAGCATTGAGAATACAATAGAGTGCATCTCAGCGCGTCGAAAATCGAACAGAGTGTTTTACTGATCGATTTTAAACTCTCGGCGCTAAGCAGAGCGTTGAAGATTCAGTGTGCAAAAAAATCCCTACCGCGATTTTATAACGTCCGTGGGAACGGCTTAGTGAAAGCAATCAGCAGGCTTAGCATGACGTTTTCTATTTCTACGAAGAATAGACAGTGCTTTTTCAATACAAAGTGACATTTCGTTTCTCCATTTTTGACATCGCACCGTAAATATCCTTCTACAATCTGTCATTTTGTCTTTCGTTTCTAACGATCTTTGTCTAGGTCGAGAGTATTTCTTCCCAAACTGTCAAAATCGCACTGACAACAAACTTTCTACTCGACGGCCACAAAGTATATTCGATTATCTACAAAATCATGATCCGTTTAGAACGCATAATAGTCATGTCTATTCTTCCGTCGACAAATCGGTGCTCGTGCTAAACCTGCAGTACCTAATACAACGAACGTAGATAGTTATGTTCCACGATTAAATTGACTTCTCGTTTTTAGTGTTAGCTAGCATTAAATTACATACGAATTGGAACGATAGCACATATTTCTCATGAGAAAAGTAACTGGCCACATTACAACAAGGCTGTATGAAACCAACCATAGCTAATGATATCAACTTCCCGGTGAACCGTCGTCATTTGAAACCGTAACTTTGGTATGCCATTCAACTATTTAAGTGGTAACGGGAAAATATGTGGTAGACCTCGATGAAAGTTTCTTTATAAGTTGTAATTTTAGTATGGTGGTATAGTATTGTAGCTACTATAGGTAGGTATTAATAGTTACTGCCCGCAGTTTCGCCCGCATGGGTGTCGAAAATTATCCCAAGGGAGCGATACAAAAAGCCTATGTTACTCCTTATAACATCAGCTATCTGCCAGGTCCAGCTGTTTCGGAGATTAGCCGGTACAAACAGACAGACAATGCATTTAGTAAAAGACCGTTATTTTGACATTACAAATTGTTAAAGGTATATAAATTTGTAAGTAGGTATTGTACAGATATAAATAGGTAGATAGGATAGGAGTAGGTATAGGCGATGTATGTACCTAAGTTTGTAGACGGGAAGATTATTCAACCTTGTGTGCTCAAATAAGACACCGGACTGAGTCATTGGGTACCACGTGCGGAAAGGAAAGCTGAAGAAAATCGTAAAAAACGTTTGGACTTGGAAAAAAAAATCATATTGCAGTTGAATACAAGTAGTATTCAGTTGGTCATGAAAAGGGGAAAATTTTCGTCAGTGTTTCAATGTCAATCCTTGATAAATGATTTTATTTATGTTTTGTTAAAAAAAACCTCTTTAACACGTCAAAAATAACTTATCTAGTTTTAAAACTAGGATGTGTGTGGGTATTTTCTAACTGACTACTCTGAGAAGAAAGACCGAAACAAACTCAGAGGTCACAGTTTCTTTTTGGTTAACTTAAAACACTTAAGTATTAGTACATAAGTGCAAAGGAATGATTCCATTCAATCATAGAACCATACTACTTCATTTCTAATATCCTTTCACGTGTCCCATGAAAATAATATTATAACAAAAGCTTTCTAAACAGCTCTATATTCAAAGTTATTAACCCTCACACGCCGCGCGGGGTTGCCAGCTATAAACACAAGAAAGCACTCGCCGATATGGCCGCGTTAACAAACGTACGGGTCGAATGAACCCCACCGCTTGCAAGTTTAGTGTTGAGAAAAATTGTTTTAGTTTTATGGGAGTTTATTGAGTTATGTTAGGGTTAAGTAATTAGCTATTTGTTTGAGAGTTGACAGGTTTTGGTAGGGGTGATAATATTTGCTTATAAAGTAGGGACATAAAATAAAGGTGGTTACAAAACGTGTGATCCCTGTACAATCTACTTTTAACTAGGCATGCAAACATTGAACATAAGAAAAATAATTAATAAAAATAAAAAAGTATTCCTAGACGTGGCGCAAGCGTTTGAAAAAGTATGGCATGAATGCCTTATACACAAATTGAAGAACCTGTTACCGAAGCAGTTTGCAGATAAATTAGAATCCTACATTCTGAACAGAGTCTTTAGAATAATACATGAAGACGCCTACTCAGGACTGAAACAAATTAACGCTGGCGTATCGCAAGGAAGCGTGTTAGGTTCGGTCCTGTATCTACACACACTTGCGATATTCCTGAATTAGGGCAAAACACGATTAAGACCTTTGCTGATGATACACCTAACAGCTACGAAGAAGCAGCAGAAAAGATTCAAATGACTGTAAATCAAGTTTATGACTGGACCAAAAAGTGGAGCATTAAACTGAATGAATCCAAATCTGTTTATATAGACTTTTCCAACAAAAAACATCAGTATTCTCCAGTTTACATTAACAACAAAATAGTACCATACGAGAATACAGCCAAGTATCTCGGTATGACCTTTGACGCAAAGTTACGCTGGAAAGCCCACGTCAAGAAAAAAAAAGATAAACTCGACCTCCGATTCAAAAGCATGTATTGGCTGCGTGGAAGAAACTCCATGCTGTCCGTGAAAAACCAATTATTGTTATACAGACAAGTCCTGATACCAGTTTGGATTCAGCAGTTGGCATTCAGCTGTGGAGCTGCACTAAACAGACCAATATACAACGATTCCAGAACAAAGTGCTAAGGGAAATTGTAAATGCACCAAACATACGAAATGATGACCTCCATCGGGACCTAAAAGTTGAGTTCATCGAAACAGTGATCCAGAAATTTGCAGAAGCTCACGAAAAGAGACTTTTTCAGCATGTGAATGTCGAGGCAATCTAGCTTCTCGACCACACAAACATAATTAGAAGACTAAAAGAACAAAACCGTTCGAGTTAGTGTTTAGTTTTAGTGAATAGTGTAAAGTACAAAAGTGCCAAACAAACACAAAAACGAAGTGTATTCGCCTTAATAGAGACAATAAGAAAAGTGGACACATTCTTAGTAAAGACAATAATAATTTAATAGTTTAGGTTGTAATTAAATGACTATAAATCAAATTAAAGGTAAATTAAATTAATTAATTAATTTAAATCTATTTAAAGGGCTAGATTGTAATAAAATTAGTGTACACCCTATTGATGAACCCTAGAACAAGGGAAATAAAATAAAACATGTATTTCAAAGCCCCTTTCTAGTTTCTGACACTGTTAAAAAGTCATTTGAATTTTTTCTTTCAAAAATTGCCATTTCTTAAATATATAATGCCGGAAATGTTAAAACTTGTAGGGAATTAAACATAGGTACACAAGTGTTTGCTATTTTCAGGCCACACGTTGCCCTAATACCTACCCGTTTGTCTATCAGGTTCAGCTGAAGGGTGCTATACCTGCCGTTAAAGAAAAGTAAAAAATGCAAATCATAAAGACTAACCCCCTTACTAATAAACACGGAATAAAGTTATACCAGGAATAAAAAAAAATACCCGAATTTTTACGTACTGTTTAAACTTAGAATAACTTTATTCTGTTTATTAGTAAGAGGGTAAGGTAATTTAGGTCATGACAAGCCAGTTTATCTAGAGTCAACTGCTTTTTTAATCTTTTCCCCAATCACAACAATAACTACCTAATTAAGTATCTAAACAAAGGGGAATTCTTCTTAATTCCTTGTAACAGAACTATCAAAACATACTCATCTCATGAGAAAATGAAGTGTTTAGCTCATTGTCTACAACACATAAAGCTGGGGTTCCAATAGTAGCGTAAGAGCGATTTATGCGGGAACAATGAAGAAACTAGAAGCAAGAACAGCTAGAAACACATTCTAAGAGAGTCCAAAATAGACGGAACTTTGCACTTACGCATTTATATTTTACTGGCTGACAACGTACAGGCCAATCCTGAAGAAACAGGATTCAGGAAGATACAGTGAACATTTCTTAGAGTTGTATTTAGAACTTAACGTGCGTTTCGATGCACGGAGGAGTCTTGGCATACCGACCCGTGCATCGAAAAGCACGTTAAGCCATTGGTCCCGGCTGTCATTTGTGGATCTTTGATAGTAGCTACGGGTCGTCGGAAGCCCGAAAGTCCGACAAACCAGTCTTACCAAAGGGTATCGTATTAACCAGTAACTGGATTGTGGAGGCCAGTTAGGCAGGCGCTCCATGTAAAATACTGGTTCAGCTGCATCCGTTTAGACAGGAAGCCAACCCCAACACAGTTGAGAAAGGCTAGACAGATTGATTACAGGTGTATTTAGAAAGGATTTATTTAAACCCGGGTCAATCAGAGCGTTGATTTCCGAACGCAGATTTTGACTTCACAATAGTCAAAACCCGCGAGTCACCGTCCATCACCCGCTCAACATATTTGACTCCATTCCGCTTATCGCTATTATTGACACCTCTCCCTACTATACCACCAGCTTTCGATTCTCCAAGTACACATGCGTCGGAAACGTATTAATGCATTTCCGTGGTTTGCCTCTATTAATTGCACTCAATAGGCTTTTGGAAGCTGCGATTATTTGCCAGACACTTCATCTTTAATGGGATTCTGCTAAGTGATGCTGGAATGGGATGTTTGCACAGATGTCATGGGATATGTTCCTGATCGATAAGAGTGTGATTGGTGTAACAGCTAAGATTTTGTTGATTGATTACTTATTATAATTTTATTGATTTTAGGAGTAAATTACGTTAACTTAGAAGTTTGATTTTTTCACAGCTTCAAGGTTTTAATTTCAACTCGATACCTCCACGCGTTTGCGAGATAAAAGGACTTGATAGACAAACTTACAACAAAGTGATCCGATGATAAAGGTTCCGATTTTTCCTTTTGAGGTACGGAACCCTAAAAAGAGGAAAATGATGTTTGACCATAATCGCTAATCAGAATAGCTTGATTCTGTTTGGACATTATGTTTACCTTACTGACTGCACAGGAATGGTTTTCACAATTAAACCACAGAAAAGAATGTGACGAATTCGGTTATGAAAAGATTTTTTTTTGTGTCCCAAATTATTATTTTCCCCCAGAATCCTTGTTTGTTTAGAAAGAAAGACCCTCATTGCCTAAGGACACCTCAAGTATCTATGTTATAAATAAAGTGTTAACATCATTTCCAAGTGTCAAGACTTCAAGAGTTTTTATCTACCCTCTATCAAAGCCCACCGCCCCAAAATTTTCAATCTTAAACCGTTTACCACTTGAGAAAAAAGTAATTTTTGGTTCCAATCTCATAGAACAAACAGACGGAATGAATCTGGCGGTCGATCCTCCACTCTCTTCCCTCTGGAGAGTCTCCGAGGACAAGGAAACGTATTCAGAGTGCCGTTGGATGGCGAGATGTGTGCCCCGCTGGAGATATCGAGGGTTAGGGTTGGGCACACAAGGAGATCTGGGCGTTGGGAAGAGATGTTAGGGCTATGGTTTGTAAAGCGAAATTTTGTCTGAAAAATCGTGGTCTAGTTAAACATTGCTTTTAGATCGATCGTTGTTTAGTTTTACTACTTTGATAAGGTACTAAGGTAGGTAGGTAGGTATACTAGCATATTATTATGTAGGTACTGTAAAGCTATCTCCGATTCATATTTGGATCTGTACTAGCATTCTAGGATGTCAATCCTAACTAAACTGCTCTTTCGAAAATTCGCTTTTCAAGATTTACGAGTATATTAGACTTATTTTTATAGACGCATAAGAACTGTTTTTATTATGATGTAGCGCTAATATCAACGAGTTTTGTCAGCGATCCGAAGCTATAAAGATCTTCCCATAGTGGCCCTTCCTTACCACTTCTAAGTCGCAGCTTTTAACTGTGAAAACAGGGCGCCCGCTAAGAAATGCGATACTTATGCTTTTTACACTCCACGGGTTATTTTCTTGTGTTTGTCCGTGGCGTAATGTGTTGCAAGTGTAATGGAGGTATAGACGCATCGATGTGTGTGTTGTGTGCGATCGAGAGGGTGAGAGGTTAAATTGTTTCTTTTTTTTTAGAATATGGAGACAAAAGAGGTTTTATTTCTGTGGTTTTTTTTTCGTTTTTAATGACGACGCGCGAAGGGAAGTGAAGTGTCCTTTGCGTTTGCTTATGTATTGGATTTCTTTGCCGTCTCCGGCCATGGCCGAAGAGCTGAACATCTTTGGCTCTTTGGCCTAAACAATTTTACGTTAATTATAATTTATAAGTTAGAGAGATGGTATGGGAGATGTATGGACCTAGTAGTTACTTTGTGTACTCAATTTATTTCATCACCACTGGTCTAAAACGGTGAAGGAAAAGATTGTGAGGCAAGGGTAACCGGCATATATTCTGGAACCAAAAATTCGAAGCCATGAGACATTCCATTCACCAAACACGAAATAGGCTTAGTAAATGTCCCTGTTTTGACTCGTTTTCTTGTTTCCAGGTGTATACTACACGATGGCGGTGGTTGGCCCAGCAATGGGCTACGTGATCGGAGGTCAGATGCTCACCATTTACACAGACTTCCTCAGTGTCGACTCAGAAACGTAAGTATAATTTTATTTTTTTATTGTTGAATGGGTCTGGAAAGAGATTGATGAGGTTTATGATGGACCGAGCGAGCCCAGAAGATGCCTTTCACTCTTGTTTTGAAGGTAGACGGGTTAAAACTGGAAGGGAACACAGACGCAGACAGGGAGTTCCACACTTTGGATGTACCTACGCATAATGAATGTGGAGGAGAAGCGTTGAGTAAGACTGAGCGGGATATCAACCAAGTCCTATATGAATTCTTTTGGGAAAATAACAAGATACCTACTTTTAGAACCTAAGTATATGTACGGAACTCATACAGAACTGTTAGAATGCTGCCATATTGTTTTCCTTATTATAAAGGTACCTTTCGTTTGACAATGTTTCGTTTCGTCTATAACGGAAGGGGGAAAAGCTAAAATCAAATCTCACATTTACCTACTGCACAGTCATTCCTAATTTCCCAGTACCTACCTATTCTTTTGCTCTACAAGTGCACCAATCAACTATTCCGTATTCTTTATATTTTTGCTAAGCAAATGACAATAACCTCAACTGTGCGTTTCCCGCGCTTTCCACGCCGCACGCCGCGTCTTGTTCACATTTTTTTAATATTTCATCTCGGCACCGACACGGCTTCATTCAGCCAACTTGCCCTCTCGCTTTCATCTCATTGTGAACCACGTAGGTATGCTGCTCAAGCAACTTTTCAGCCAAATTAATTCCACCATTTTATATTTTCATGGCTTCTGAAACGAAATATGATTTTCCGCGGGAAGAGTTTTGAACGACCTCCGTGCCATGGCTTTACTTTTTAATTTATGAGTTCTCTCGTTTACTGATTAAAATATATCCGAACTGAATCCTTAGGTATTATTACTTGATTAATTTGATTACGCCCATAAGAGGTATTGATGTTCAGTTATTGAAAAGCAAGATTTTATAGGTACTTAGGTAGGTAATGGGTGTAGTTGCGCTATACTTACCTGTGTTGCTACCTTGTTTTGGGCTGTTGAAATTACACTGATTTTCGTAAATGTATGTTAACCTAACGAGCACCCAATCGTGATATTAGGGGTACCTTAGTAAGGTAATGTTGGTACGTTATGTGTTTGTAATGTAGTAATTCTGAAAAAAAAAACAAACTAAATAATTACCTTGTGTTTTTTTTTTACTCAGATCCTTTGAAGCGAATCTACAATGGCTTCTTATAAATAGCACATTGGAATATAATACGCCAGAGAACGGTACATTATAATTCAATCAAAAGGCAGGCAGTATAAGAGCGGTTCTATTATTCTAATTCATTTTAAGAGAAGCATGCCCACTTGAAGCCACTCGTTTTGTGAGTACAGGGTCGGATTGCTGAGTGCAAAGAGATGCTAGGGGTGCAGCAGCCGCAAATACAGGACAGAGTTCTCTATAAGTTTTTTAGCTTCCAACGATTACCAGAGCTACTTTACTTAACCTCCGTGCTTAGATTATTTCAAGATGTAATAATCAAATTAGAAATATTGCATCTAGAATATGATAATTTATGTTTGAAACCATATGCAACTGTGCAACTAATAAATAAAAGTGGATTAAAAACTTATGGCTATGCTAGGCCTAATCCTAAATCCAGCCCTGTCCACTCAAGCCTGCCGGTGCGAACCGCAGAGCAACGTTAGATTGTTGAGTAAACGTCCGATTTGCATAAGAAAACAATTGGGCTTCGTTACCTAATAACGTATACTTCGCAACACGATATACCTACCCCTCTGTTTACTCACCTAATAGCCCTCGCGAAAGTAGCGCCTACAAAAGTTATTATAGCAATAACGGAGTTTGCAGATCTGTTGCTCGTTTTTTGTCTAGGGACATATTCAGAAAAGGGTAACGTGCGTTAAACGAGTATGAAAGCGATATTATGGAGTTTTTATTTAACTTTTAATGCGATTCGAGGCAGGTTTTAAGCTGTTGAGTTATTTTCTTTGTGTGCTTAAGGGAATGAAAATTAGCTACGGCGTTTATGGGAGTTAATATGCCAGAAAATGGCTCCCGTAGGAACTTCATTTGTGCTCAGTAAAATGGCTTTATGTGGAGTTTAATTTTTATTAAAACGATAAGTAACTGACTTAAAGCTTTAAAAGGTACGAGTACTTTAGTTAGTACCTACCTCTATCTCGTTTGTGTTGTAGATTTAGGCATTTTGGGCCAAACTATGCAAGCCAGTGTTTGCGTTGGTCAAGAAGGTACCTATGTGGGCGCGTTGTTTACGCATCTTCTCTTGACCTCCGTTGGAGACAATATTTAGGTATTTCACCTTGCCTTCATTCACCCACATGCCCAGAGTATATTCCACTAGAAGATAGGGAAGGTACGAAGTCATTTACCTACCTACCTACTCGGATCCATCGTGGATCCCAGAATTTTTATATCTCTCAGACTGTTTTGGAAATTAAATCTCTTGGTGTCGTTAATGGCGATTCCGTACCTACTATAAAACAGATTGTGACCTCTGCGTTTGTTTCGGCCTCTCTTCTTATAGTAGTTATGGATAGGAAATACACACTCATCTAGTTTTGTAACCCTTTCCATCCGCTAGGTATAAGCCGCCATGTTAGTTTTTATGTGACGACATAACGCTTAAAATGCCACCGTTCGGTCGTTTGAAAAAATACGACTAGGGGTTTAGGAGCTATGAGGGAACGGACGAAGGACATACATATCCTGTAAAAACCATAACCCTCCTTTGGCTTTGCCGTAGTCGGGTAAAAATAACCAATTCTAACATTATTCTATGCTATTGTCTGTTCAGGTTAGGTGTAACTCCCGTGAGCTCGGTATGGATCGGCGCGTGGTGGATAGGGTTCATCTTGTCTGCTCTCCTGTGCCTCATCGTGTCGATACCGCTCATGGCTTTCCCACATGAGCTGCCTGGTAAGTGCCCTACTGCCCCTACTACAGTAGTCCAAAATTGGATTACTATAGCCTCACGAGCATGTTCAACGTATCCTGGACAGACAGATGTGGTCTTAACATAACACCACGCCTGTAATCCCCGAAGGGTTAGGCAGAGGTGTACCTACCTACAGTACACTCAGATCTGTGTTAGCCTTAATGTGTGTTAATAGGAATGATAAGATCAAAACAGAACCAAAAGACCACTGTTAATCAAATAAATAATTATATCGCAGAATGAAGATTATTTCGACTTATTTTCAAATCCTTCGAACAATAAGAGCCGAGGGAAGACAGTATGATTATAGCCCGAGATGGTAAACTAAGAAATTACTAAATGCAACACCATATTTCAGGTGCAGCCGAAATTCGAGCATCGAAAGTATCAGAAGCGCACGAGGGTGCAGCCTCCAAGTCTGCAGCCTTCAGCGCACTACACGAGCTGCCCCAAGCCGCGGCAGCCTTGCTACGGAACCCGACCTTCCTGTTCCTGAACCTGGCTGGAGCCAGTGAGGGCATGCTCATCTCTGGGTTTGCTGCGTTCTTGCCGAAACTCATTGAGAACCAGTTTGCTGTCAACGCCTCAGAAGCGGCTTTGCTTTTGGGTAAGATTGTCAGGTCTAGTTTAAACGTAACTCTTTTACTTGTTTTAGTTCTACATACGCTTAATATGAGTTCAATAGTAGCTACGTATATCATATTATTTCTTTACTGTTCATAGCATCACCAGACTCCAAAACCGTAACTTAAATTCCGTACCGTCCACATTCTTTCTTCACCTTCCGTTACTACGAAAAAATGATAGCTAATACCTTTAAACGAGCAATTCTTGTACATATATAATCTGAATTTCGGAAGCGGCTCCAACGATTTTCATGAAATTTGTAAGGCAGTGGGTTTCGGGGGCGAAAAAACGATTTATCTAGGTTTCATTTTTAGAAAACGTCAAACAAAAAAAAAACCGAGTTAAAGCTCTGTCATCCAGATATTTGTTTATAATGCAGGATAATACATATTAGAATTTCATAAATTTTACACGTTAATAAGTAGGATGTAACCCAGGAACAATTACTTCATGAAGAGGAAGGTTTTTCAGGCATTGGCAATTTCAGCTGCAGCTTATTCCCAAAACTCCTTGCCTTTCTTAAATTTTTTGATGGCAAAACAAAACTTTACGCAAGACCTCTTTCCCAGGAGTGATCACCGTGCCCGCGGGAGGCGGCGGCACGTTCCTGGGCGGCTGGCTCGTGAAGCGCTGGCAGCTGGCCTGCGCCGGCATCATCAAGCTGTGCGTGGGCGCCACGCTGCTCGCCGCCGCCTTCACCTTCAGCTTCGTGCTCACTTGTGACGACTACCCCTTCGCGGGCGTCACCGTCATGTACAATAGTCCGGCGGTGCCGGGGTGAGTGAAAAAAGCCTATCGCTTATTTAGATAATAGTATTTTATAATTCAAGTCATGGTTCATGATCAGGAATTCCTTTGTTTGAGGAAAAAAATTGTTGGTGGTATTCTTAAATTCTCGTAGTGATTCGAGTCTTACACGGGAAACCGTGTAAGACCTACTGGAACCTAAGCAGAAATGCTTAGGTTCCAGTTTTGAGAAGACCAGATTATCGTTTTTATATATGTCACCGTAAAATTGTAAATACCGTTAGATTATAATCTATCTCGCGAGATTATGAACTGTCGAAAGATTGTGAACCGTAACATACTCCTTACAATTTAACGCATTATTTTTCGGTAGATTATAATCTATTGAAGTGAAACCGCCAAATTGTGAACTGGTATTTAGACGGAAAGTACCTTGCGCTATTACTAAAAGCCCAAGTAACTGCCACTAACTTGGAAGTAGCGCTCGCCAGCCGCTGCCACGGCACCGCTCGCTGCGCTCGCTCGGCTCGCGCGCGGTTGGTCGCAATTCTAACCTACCTAAACTATTCGGTCGGTAAGCATGGTGCAATTTATAATCTCGCGAGATAGATTATAAACTAATGGTGTTCACAATCATTAGCAGAGAAAATGACGATGTAACCCGTGGAATTCCATAGTAAGTACCTACGTAGGTACCTTTAATGAATGTGACCACTTATGACACAAAGGTGCCAAAGTCAACTCTCTCTCCGGTTCTTAGCTTTAAGTACACCTTAATCATATGCCTGTTCTCAACAAGAGTAGAACAGTATAAGGTTGTAATCCCACTGGCCACCCGCAGCGCCGGCCGCCTGACGGCGTCGTGCAACGCGGCCTGCGCGTGCGGCGGCGCGGCCTACGCGCCCGTGTGCGGCGCCGACGGCAGCGTGTACTACTCCGCCTGCCACGCCGGCTGCACGCGCCAGACGCTCGCCGGCGCCGCGCAGCTGTTCCACCAGTGCTCCTGCGTCATGGCCAGGGAGAACATCACGCTGCCCACTTATGAACTTGAAGGAGGTGAGTGTCAATGAGTTGTGGAATGTAAAGCGGAAAGGTGTAGGTTATTCAATCAAGCATGCCACGACCAGTCATTTTTTTTGGTATGTACGAGTATGTATGGTTCCTGACGGGCCGCAAAACATCATTTTGGGCATGTCAGCTTTCCTTTGATGTGCAAGTCCTAAGTAATATTCAAATATTAATCAAGTAGTAGTTAACCATGCCAAGTTCACTCTTTTCCAACATCTTCGTCCCTTGGCATTGGAGAAACTGAAACTATATAGTTCTTGCCAAATTAGACAGACTGTTATTAAATTCTTCTCATCTATTCCGATATTTTCTCAAACCTATGTCCCATCTAGGAATCGCACTTAGGCCATTTATGAGGTGTTTATTCTTCCAGTATCAAATTCGTCGATCTCGTACGAAGCCATCAACAGTATCTGCACAACAGATTGTCCGTACCTCTGGGTGTTCGTCTGTCTGTCTTTCGGAGTGATGCTGTTCACTTTCTTGGCTACCATGCCTGCGCTGTCGGCTACCTTGAGGTATGTGTACTTATAAGAGTATTTTAAGAAGTAAATACTAAAACTATGGGCTGAATTTTCTTCGCGGGGAAGACAGCTCAGAAAAGCCCTCATTAAATAAATACTACCATAATTTCAACGTCTACACTCTAAAAAATATTGGTTGGCAATCACGCCTACTGCTCACTAGAAGGAAAGTGACTACCATCGCTTGAAGACCCTTCCATCACAGGGAGTTTGGCAACTCAACTTAACTAACCCTCTAGAGAATGCTTATCGTCTAGCATCTTGTCCTGATTCCATTGCTTTATCCTCAACAGATGTGTCCGCGAAGACCAGCGCTCCTTCGCACTAGGCATCCAGTGGATCAAGGTTCGTCTGCTGGGCACGATCCCAGCTCCTTTGCTGTTTGGGTTCCTCATCGACCTGTCCTGCTCACTGTGGTCCACATCATGCAACAAGACTGGCGCCTGTCTGCAGTATGATAACATTAACATGAGCAGGTAAGACTTTGTGATGCATTTGAATATGGCCTGGCATATGGAAGATTTCGAAGATGTTAGCCGAAATTATGGCCGGAATACACATTTTTCAGACCACATTTTTATTGCGATACAAAAACAGACCTCCAAGTTCTTCAAGGCCATCCATGCTGGGTTAATCATTTAATATTTAGACTTTTGGAATCCCGCTATGAATCATGTCTCTTGGCCACTAAATAATCTTGTTATATTTTCTTCCAGGTACATGCTAGGCATCGCACTGGTAGGCAAGCTGTGTTCCCTTCTCTTCTTCTTCCTTGCGTGGTGGTTCTACCGCCCACCGGGAAGCAAGAACGGGAACGCCATAGTTCCCTCAGTAGACCTCGTGGTATGCGCGGAGAAGACCAATGGCAACGTGACTAATGTAGCAAACGGGACAGTAGAACGAGGCAGCAATGGATACTGCAATGCGGCTTTAGAGTGTAGCGATCACTTGTAAGTTAGTTAACAAAGATTTGTTTAATTCTGGATGCAGTATGTCATAACTAGCCTGATGTTTTTAGGATAGTTACTGGCTTACAATAACGGGTTTAGCAGTAAGGCCGGCTGCAAAGTTGTAGAGGCTATTAACGAGGCCATACGTTTGAGATGCAAGTTTTCGGGAGTCTCGAATTTTCGATGTATGCAAAATACTGATTGTTGACAACTATTGGGTATGACTGGCTGTATGGACATTTCAACCTTGATGAAATGGTACAGTTCGAACCATAGCTAACAACAAAGCTAGCTAGAAATGCAGTTTTAAATGCAATTTTATATAATTCGTTGATTATAAATTATGATTTTAATTATGAGTTGTGTGGATAGTTTAGGTACATTACACATAATAATGAAATGATTGTTTACATTCCAAAATAATAATATAAATAGTTCTGTTGTAAAATATCTGTGATGTAATAGTTTGTAGATAATTATAAGTATATCGCTGATGTTAAGATCCTCCTGTACTAAGATTTTAAGGTGTGTTTAAATCTGTACACCAATTTAAGTATTAAAATGGGGTACATATTGGTTTCCAAAATAATTAGTAGTAGACCTACAGAAAGTATCTTGTGGAATTCATTTATTTTTAGGATTATCAACATTAATAATAGGTACAATCAGTGACCTGCATAACCCGACCTCTCTACCCCTCTTCTTCTTTTTAAGAGGGGTCAGGTAATGCAGAGAATTGACTGTATCTACCTACCCACACAAACTTTCCGGAACAAACACCTTCATAAGTATAGGTCGATCTACTAGTTATTTTTGCAAAAGATGTCGTGCCCCGGTGTAGTGTGTATGTATAATTAAGTAGAGTACAATTCGGGAAGGCACAATTTTTAAACATTTTCGTTTTTACAGTTTTGAATATCTTCAAAATAACGGTTAAGGTACACTTGTACATAGTTTCTAACTTATTTGTTAATGCAAAATCAATAGTTGTTAAAATTGTATTTTGGTTGAAGACTGATTGTTTACTAGGAATAATTAAATTAAATATTAAGTGTATGTGTAACATAATTCTATATGCGACTGCACTTTCATAGAATTAAAGGATTGTACGAGTATAGTAGTGCGGGAAAGCTCAGAAATATTCGATCAAAAGTTCTTACTTAATGATCAAAAGTATTCTGCTAATATCACATCAAGGTAATGCAGACATTTCGACCAATCTTTAATATCATCATTATCAGGATATAATGTTCGCACTACTGAGACAAAGGCCACTTTGTGAATCAGAGGGAGCGCATTGCAATCCACTTCACCGTTTTGAGATATGTGGTGATGAAATCATTTACACAAAGTAAAACGTCTGTTTGGGTTCGAACTTACGACCTACATTTCTTAATCAATGTGTGTAATGTCTCAGATAAACTCAGAAAGTACGTATGAATATTAAAAGTCATATTGGTACTTGCACATATTTGAACCCACAGGCCTCGTGCATGAACCGGCGAGGCCTTAACCACTGGGCTATCCCAATCTTTACAATCCTTTAATTCTTGAAAGTTCGGGTAGAAACCCACTGGATGTTTTACTGGATATTTAAATAAGGCTTTAGGTTGCAACATCCTGGATATAAAAAAATAACTGCATCGGGCCTAAAATGTCATTCCAGACTCAATCGATTACGGATTGCAAATTCCAATAATGGATCCCAGATCTACATCAAATCCAAAACTCCAAAAATGGATTAACTACACTAATACTATGAAAATATGCAATAGTTATTAGATTTTTATAAAAATGCAATTTGTAAAGTTTTTACAATTTTTCTAATGTAATTTGTGTATCATATAATGTAGGTGATCAATTTTGAAATTGTACAATTTTACACGGATTGATTGAAATAAAAATAATAAAACAATGTGTCTATTATTTAGGTTCTACCGCCTCCCGGACATTTCTAGGTTGGATATGGGGTCCTAAAATATACTTTTAAACCAAACCCAAACCTGGATTTCACAATGGGTTTTTTCATGGATCCCATACGTTTCTAAATTCCCCGCCCATTGACTAATTTCGACTCTATTCATTGTAAATGAAATAAGGCATAAACAAACCAGATATTAAAAATACGAATTATATATATATTCCAACATTAAAAAATGCTTATAACTTAACAAAATGCATTATAACACTTTTATATTTATATTAAAAATTGTGTACTTATTATAATTACGTAGAAACAGCTAGCTATCTCACAGTGGTCTCAGAAAAACTTAACGCCTTGGCTATCGTCGAATTCCATCAATTCACATCTACCTTTTAGTTCTAAATTCTTTAAAGCCTTCAGTAACACGCTCATGTCCAGGCCATGGAACTCTGAAACATAAGCAACATAGTTATGACTGTAATATGCAATGAACCAACAACGCCAGCACCCCAATTGTGTAACCCACACTATTTATCATTTTCTTTTTTTTTTTTTGTTGGGCATCTCGCAGTTGGCCTTGAGAGGCCGTGACTGCTCAACCGGGCTTTCCTGGGGCTGCCATTAAGATTTTACACTTAATGCCTCCAGCCAGGGCTTACAAACTAAAATTTAAAAACTAAGCGACTGCACGCTGAGGGCACCCCCTGTGGGGTACGGACCTCGGCTCAGGGCGTCACTGATAGGGGGACAGCTATCACTATTGGGGACAGGCTGGATCGAAATTGGCATATTATTATTATAGGGGGAATTTAAAGCTACTGGCTCAGCTGCGGCGCGGGCTGGCGCTTCAACGAGCAAGGGTCGGTCGGGGGTCTCGACGTTAGGCGCCGATACTACTAGGGGTCTTCGCGGGGCGCGAGGACCTCGGCGGCGAGGTCGGAAGGACGATTTTGTGCGGTGTGTGCGAACTGTACTGGTGGCCCTATTGCTTTCCTGGAGGAGAGTAATGTGGTCGTCTGGGTCGGTGAGGACATGTCTCGGCCGTCGGACAGAGCTAATCCTACTGGGGACATAAGTGGCGGCCTTCACAATCAAGGGATTGCGGTGAATTTCGGCTTTGTCGAAGAAACGCTTCGCGGTGCGTTTCATGAATTGACTGACCGTGGGGATTTTCAGATCGAGATGGAGGATCTCGTTCCGAACGAACCAAGGGGCGCCTGTGGCTTGCCGGAGGAATCGGTTCTGTAGGGTCTGCATCCTATGGATGAATCGGGGGTTCGCGTGTGCAAAGATTGCACACGCATACGTCATGATGGGCCTTATACACGCCGTGTAAATCCGCAACTTGCACTTTAGTGACAACTTGCTACGTGCATTTAGAACAGAATGTAACCTGCCGAGAGCGAAGGCGGCGCGTGAGCGCGCCTTCTTTATGTGCTCTGCGAAGGAGAGATGCTGATCCATGGTCACACCAAGGTATTTGGCTTGCTTCTCCCAAGGGATAGGCTTGCCGAACAAAGAGATGGGACGGGGGGGCTCAAATTTATCATTATCCATTCTTCTTCCTTATGTTCGTAAAGATTATCTGCTTAGCAACGTAAATAAGGCCATGACTGTTGTGGAATTGTCAAAATAAAGTAATTCCTACTGATAGTGATACCAACCCGCACTGGGCCCGCGTGGTAGATTACGGCCCACTCCCTCCCACTGAGAGGAGGCCTGTGTCCCAGCTGTGGGAACATTATAGGGTGTTATATTCTACTGATATTACGCAATTACCCCTCTTAGTCTGTGGGCAGTCTTATTGGCTCTTTCTACCTGGAATTTCTCAATAGGTGTTTGGATTTGTAGTTGATGACCATCCCTTCGCCACGTACCTAAGTATATGGGTCTGTAACATAACTGGCGAAATGTGGGTGTACTATCAACTACTATCAATCCATGAGTATTAATGTGATACGCTTTTCACCATCTGGTAATACCACCCATGGACTACACGAAACAATAAAAATTATCTTATCTTATAGGTATACCTCTGCCCAACCCTTCGGGAAAACAAGGCGTGATGTTATGTTGTGTTTAACTAACACTATATTTGAAAAAATATTTGGCCAAATTATCATCATCATCAAGAAAGGAGTGAATTAGCGTGACGGGGACAGGGGAGATTGGAAGAAAACGTGTTGCGCCGACCACAAGTAACATGGGGCAAGGGCAGAATGATGTTGATTTTGAAAAGAGTATTTGGGCATATTATGTTGAATGAATAAACAGTAAACAGTTACCGTATGCGCTATACGCGCTTCGATGTGGACTTGCGAAAATCAGCCCGTTATAATAAATCTGTTTTTTATTTGCGTCTTTCAACTACCTTAAGAAGCGAAAAAGTATTTATTGATACAGCAGAAAATACCTCGCTCGGAAAATTATTATGTACTTGAGATGCATGCTATGTGAAAGATGATATGGCTAGAAAGGGTGTGACAACCGAGTTGACGACTCTTCTCTATTAGAGAAGAATCCAAAGAAAATACAAAATTGCAAAATTATATTATTATCATTATATTTTTTACTAGCTTTTGCCAGCGGCTTCGCCCGCGCGAAACTTTCATCCCCTATTTAACTCCCTTATGGGTTGAATTTCGAAAGATCCTTCCTTATTCCTTGTCTAAATTATAAAGGGAATGTCTGTGCATTTCAGATTTCTAGGTCCAAGGGTTTGGCCTGGGCGTTGATGAGTCAGTAAGTCAGGACTTTTCTTTTTATTGATATATATTTATAAATTGGGAAAAGGGGAATACATGCTACATAATAAAACGGCTCACCTTGGTCAACAGTATTTTCGCCTTCCCTCAGTTCAAACAGAGTACAAACTGAGTTATTCATTCCATTATTGCAAGCCCAGTTGTACACCAGATTGCCCCATTCATCCAGAGAGTGCCAGTATACCTCCCATACATTTTTACTTTTATCCATTGGTGCTGCTCTGCCAGTCTTTGCCATATCCTCCAAGATAGTAAGAATGGCTTCCTGAGACAACTTTCTGTTAATTTCTGTGTTATTAAATAGTGGACTATTCTGTGATTCTCTTATGTCTATGGTTGATTGTTTGGTTGTTTTCAAGTATTCTGTGATTAGTTGCTCCCATGCTTCTAGTTGCTTTGCTCTTGTTTCTGTGTGCGGTTGAATTCTGGAACAAGGAAAGATGTAGTTATTGTTATTGTTTTTCATGTATATAAACTCGTTACTAAACCATTTGATGGTGGTGGATTGTGCCTAATGGTAATCTGTCGTAGCCTTTTTACTTTTTAATTACTAGTATCCAAAAGATTACCAATAACACAATTATAGTTAAATATCTTCCAGATCTGTATACATACTTACATTGTTGTTCCTTATTTAAAGAAGATTCAATGTAATTCTCATATATTTCTATCAACTTCTTCTCTGTAGCCTTTCTTTTGGATAATGTTGCAGGAAATTTTGGTTCCAAGTCAGTCAGAGCCAGTTTATAAAATATCTTTGATTCCCCTACTTCAACGTATGGGAAATTTTCAACATAATTAGTTGAAAAACTTAACATTATTGAACAGTCTTTTGCTACTGCGGATATTAAGGCTAGATGTATTGGATTTGCAGTTTTGAGAAAGTTGTCTCTATCCTCTTGAATATTTAAATCTAAATTTTCAGATTTTAGTTCTTCTATTAACTTAGAAACATAATCTTTGTATTTATTTTTGACATCTGTTAGGTCAAAAGTATTTGTTTCAGATAGTTTTTGTAGTTGCAGCAACTTGGAAAGAAATGAATGATTATTGCAATTTAGATTATTGCTTTCTAAACATTGATTAGGTAGATCTTTCACAATCATTTTTTTAGTTTTCTCCAATTTAATGTGAGACACATTTTTATCATTCGATAAAATATCTACAATAAAATCCAAAAATAAGTTTGTGTCACTAAAATAGTTCATATTTTTCACAATATCATCCAAATCGCTCAGGGATGATTTTTCATTAATGATCAATATCCCATCTTTAAAAAGTTTAAAGTTATTCTGTGGATTGTGTATCATATTTAACAGGGACTGTTTCATTCTCTCTTTGTCTCCTGAAAATAAGTCTAGTGGACAGTAATTACTGGTCTCTGGTATGAGTCCTGTTTGTAGTTTTAAATGTTGTTTCAAACAATAATAACATTTGGAATAAATCCTAAGATTAGATGATATGAAACCTTCTTTTGGTTTGATCTCTATACAATAGTTAGTTTCGCATTTAGGACTGAGTACACACAAGTTTGTGGCTTTTATGGCAATCTGACTGAGTACTGACTTGAATATTCTATTTGCTGGACGAAAAGGTAGCAGAATTTTGCTTAGTTCTGCTAAATCATGTTGAGGTATTTCTATTGCTTCTTCGCAGCCATAGAACTTGTTTCCCAGCAAAGGCACCATGATCAAATTCACGAAATTAACAGAGTCGTACACATTCTTCTGATGCACAGTTTTCTCGTCTTCTTTAATGAGTCGTAGTACGTAATCGGTGTCTAATAATTGGACCACGATGTGGGCGTTCCCTTCGTTTATATACCTCCAAGATTTTCCTAGTAACTTCATGTTTTCTGGGCCAAATTAGGAAGTTTTTATTACAGTACAAATAATCAAGTATTACTTACGTAAAAAAGGGAGGAAAGTTGTACTGCCAGGGCCATGTTATATCTGCCATCACGATACACTAATATTAATTGTACTTTACTAATTAGAAGTCTTTAAAACAATTATTTATTTTACACTTTACGGCTCCCAGCTGATTAGTCAGTCGTTTTTGTTTGACAGTAGCACAGTTGCACAGATTATACTGATGCATTTTAGGCCACATTCCGAATAAGAAAAATAGCGCTGTGAGCGCTCACATCAATAATTTGCGTTCCGAGATAGATATCACGATTATGGCAGCTAAGAACTGTCGTTTTTGTTAACAATACGGAACGCTCGTGAACGCGCTAACAGTGCTCACTCAATGTTAAAACCAATTTACACCATATAAAACTTGTGTACACCACAAATTTCGTCTTCTTATTAGGTTAGGTGGCGACTCTAGCCAGAAGCACTATATCTAAGTTAGTTAAAGATAATGATATGATTCAAAACAAAACAGCACAAGTGTCATTTTTGACAGCGCTCACGGTGATATTAGTAATAAGCATGGTCGGCGTTATTGCAAGATGGCGCATGTCATGACGTCATATAAGACGATTCACGGGACATCGTTAACGCGCTCACGCCAATTCGGAACGGGTGTGAGCACGCTCAAATCGATATTATCGTATCTCGGAACGTAAGGTTAGTGAACGGTGACAGAATAAATCGCGTTCCAGAGTTTGGTTCTGACATCAGACCAAAAAGTGTACAAATAGCTAAAAGGTGAATATTCAAAGTAGCAGTTTCGCTAAAAATTAAAAAATTCGCTGTCAATTGTCATCCAGTACTCTGTGATTGTCATTGATTGTCACAATTTTGACAAACGCGAACAAAATTTGCGTATTGCTTTGCTGCAAAAAGTCGTATTTCTAATTTTATTTTTACTTCTGCTATGTTATAGTTTCCCTCAAACCAAGTTCTGTATAGATTTAAACAATGATTACGCTTAATAGGAAATTGAAAAAGGAGCCTATAGTAGCCCCAGAGCCTACGAATATGACGAATGGGTTGACGACCAAGGAGTCGGTGGTGAGAAGAATATCAGTGAGGGATAAATTGTTGATAAAGGAAGTGCAGGAGATGAATGAGAACCTCCCTGCGACGTGTAGTGTACATTTCGAAGACCCTAACGTGTTGAGTGAGTTCATATTGACTGTTGCGCCTGATGAGGGGTATTGGCAGGGAGGCAAGTTCAAATTTAGTGTTTTTGTTACAGACGACTATAATATGGCTGTAAGTATTTATTTTAATCATTTATGCGTTTAATACAATTAAGATGACTAGTTCCTTTGTGTCCACCAGGTCACTATTAAAATTCTAACTTAAACTCCATTATTTGTACGAAAAATTCTTCAATTTTGATCTACCACAAACAAAGCAACTCACAAAGCAACTCTTGCAATACACATAAAATAATTTGTTACTGGGAGCACAAAGAAGAAGCACTAAAACCTTATCTATTAGGCTCAAAATTTCAGAGTTTCAAAAGGTCATAGATAATTCTAGACCTGTCGAATAGATACCTTTCGAAATAACTAATAGTGTTATGCTAATTAGATCATGTTCATTATGCTTTAAATAGAACACCATTTTTCTGTAATTATGTGAGTTCTTTTGTCATGTTTTGTTATCATTTGATTAAAACAGCTGTTTTTTCATTCCATGTCAAACATCTATTTCTGTTTTTTTTATGTACATATAATTATATTTACTGTAGACCTTTTCTACAGTTACTTTTGTAGTAAAGGTCTGTGAAGGTCTTTTTTGCCATCACAATAAATTCCATTATTTCAGCTGCAGCAGTTGTTTTCCATTATGGTGAAAGCTCCAGGGTAGCCCACAAAACTAAAAAATTCCAGATGCAAGGTTGTTTTTTCATTAAAATACATATACACATATTGACCGATTATCAGATAGGAAACGCCGACTTCATCTAGTTAAAAAAAATATGATTGACGTGTAAAGGTGTTTGTACAAACCTACTTACAGAAATAAAATCAGTTATCATTAACACTTACACACACTTAAACATAAATATATTAAGACTTTTTCATGAAAACACATTCATCATCATCATCATCATTTCAGCCGAAAGACGTCCACTGCTGGACATAGGCCTCCCCCAAGCTCCGCCACTTCGACCGGTTCTGTGCTTCCCGCATCCAGCGGACTCCTAACAAATTGAAAACACATTCAATCAAATTAATTGAACTTAGACTTCTTTGACTTAGGCCCTTATTACAGGACCCAAGTATTGAGTGAGGTTCTGTAATACGGCACTTAGACTTAGGCTACCTTGGAGCTGCCACCTTAAAAGTCATCTAGATGTAGTTGTATTTTATTTTGTTTTACTATTGAAGTCATTTATCTTATCATCAATAATAAAATTAATGTTAACCGGTACAGTACGGCGTGGCCCGCTATAGGGGCCATTACAATAGATAATTAATTATGTCTCATTAGCGGTAGTTGACCGGTTAATGGTACATATAAATCCTGGTTGGTCCCTCTCTAAACTTTCGCACATCTTCTCTCACTCACACTTGCCCCGTGTCGCCATTTGGTTGCTAAAACGTTTACTGCTCAGTCTTCTGTGCCAAGTTCGGACAGACCATGATTCATCGGTTGTATTGTAAATATCAATGTCATTCACATATTGTCTATGTATTTATAATCAGTTAATTTCTATTAAATACATAATTTGCTTAATAATTTTACGTACCTAATCTGCGTAATGCCTAATGGTTTTATTTATGTTTTTCAGCCTCCAAGAGTAAAATGTCAAACAAGGTTGTGGCACCCAAACATTAACGTAGATGGTGATGTATGTCTATCACTCCTAAGACAGACTTCAGTTGACGAGCATGGCTGGGCACCCACTCGGAGATTGAAGGATGTTGTGTGGGGACTTAATGCTTTATTTACTGTGAGTCTACTTATTTGGTTTCTAAGTTATATGGGCAAAAGCCTTACAAATATGGGGTGGCAAGGATATTGACGCACAAACTTGAAACATGAATTTAGGAGTCAAAATGTATGGAACAGCACTCTTTTAAAATAACTGATGAAAATCTTCAACCCAGAGGTTTTAGAAAAATTTACTGAATCTGTGGTTAGTTTACGCGACGATGTCCCAGCCACCCTGTTTTTTTTTTTCAACTTTTGGCTAAGTCGTAACAGCCACACAGGTTGATTGATCAGGTTAAGTTACGCTTACCGCGGTTGGTCCGTGGATAAGTGACCATCCTTACCCTGCGTACTTCAGAAAACATGTTAATTTGTGGGTCCTGGCTGTAATTCAGAGATCTTTGACAGTCGTTACGGATCGTCAGAAGCCTGGAAGTCTGATAACCAGTCTTACCAAGGCATATCGTATTAACTGGCTTGAGGAGTTCGCGACTGATATATCCATGCTCCATACGCCTCGCCGCGCATACCTAAGGCGCGGTACAGCGGTATCGGTCAGGCTATAGTTACCAACGATAGTAAGGAGGTATGGCAGGGCAAAGAGCTTCACTGCGTTTCGGCGACCTCTTCGGAGAGACCGAAGGTTATGTCTGCGATTATGGATTAAGTTATCATGACGAATTATTATCGGAAATACATTGTCAAGGGCGGTACGATTGACATCTGTCGGGTATGCCACCGTCCCGGTGAATCAATCCGAAATATTGTTTTCGGTTGTTCTCGTCTTGCTAACGGCGAGTACTTGCACAGACATAATCTAGTAGCTAGGATTATCCACCAGCAACTTGCTTTGCAGTACAACCTTGTGGAGTCTGAAGTAACCATACTACAGGTATGTGCTCGATCCCGATCCAGTTCTCGAGAATGGTCACGCCACATTGTACTGGGATCGATCTATCATCACTGACAGGACTATTGTAGCCAATAACTCTGATATTGTGGTGATATATCGACGAGAGCGTCGTGCAATGTTTGTTGATATCGCAGTCGCTCATAACGAGAATCTCGTGAAAGCTAATCAAGATAAAAAGATCAAGTATCTTGACTTAGCACAAGAGATTGCCGACATGTAGGACGTGGACTCTGCAATCATTGTACCGATAATCATTACAGTAAATGACCTTATAGCGAAGAGCCTCAGGAGGTTCTCCTCTTTAGATCCCTGATCCTGATGCAATCTGGGCCACTATTTTTATATCTTAAAATATTTTTTATGTTTTTTGTAAAAATATTTAAAAATTTATTATGTAAAAAGATCAGTAAACGAAAATAATAATGATGAGATAGACAACTGATCAGCCCCGCGCGCGGTCTTGTGTAAAAACACAAGAGTTTATTACAAGTGTTACTGTAACAGATCAAAGAAAAGTAATAAACAAAATTTTCCTCTTTAAACTAGCTACATAACAACACATCTTGCTATTGTAATCTGATTATCTTCAGTCAGATAGTATTATAGATAAAATAATTAGTCATGATTTACTTATTTATTTTTTCAGGATCTCTTAAATTTCGAAGACCCATTAAACATAGAAGCAGCAGAAATGTACAACAAGAACAAAACGGAATTCCAGGCTAAAGTGCAAGACTACATAACTAAAGGCAAAAGATGAAACTTGCGTTACCAAGTCACTATTGTATTGCTAGAGAACTATATAAATGATGCAACGGTTTTTATCAGATGAGAAATTTAGCACGGGAAACATTACAACAAGTAATAAAATAGCTGCTTTTAAGTGCTTCCATTGTAATTTTAGAAGATGAACTTTATACACCATTTACTATCAATCCTGGCATGAATAAATTAATGCATTTAGGGAATGAGATTTTAATATATTTTGGACAGTTTCTTGATGCTCAAGTAAGTTCAAAAATATGATTAAAGTTTCACATACTTATATTATATTATAAGCAACAAAGACACCTTATTATAAAATTTAGTAACACCAAACAAGCAATATTATTAGTGTTAAAATAATTAAAAAACTAGATAATGATAAAAAAAAATTGACATTCGCTAGAATTATTTCTATTTAACTAATGAAACAAACAAACAATGATAGTGATATATAGCTGCAAAACTATTTATTGTAAGTATTTAAATTATTATATTCTATGAAATTTTTGTACACAATACTAGAAATGAAATAATAGGCGCTCAACAATGCCACGCAATTTTATAGATTTTGAGCTGCCTGATAAAAATAATTAAATAAAAATATAATAGATTAAATTAAAAGTTCAGTCCTATTTCCCGTGCTAGATTTCCCAATCGTAGTATGTATATTATTGTAATAAATACTCCAAAAAGCAGTGATAATAATATTATGTATTTGTTTTGGAAACTGGTGTATTTTTTAGGGGACATGATAGATAATTTTGAAAGCTTAAGGCGATTTTATAAAATAATCCTGACAAGGAAAGTACGAAATTATAATTTGATGATCTATCAGGGATTAATTTTATTGTTTTTCTTCGATTTTAACTTAAATGCTAATGCTAATGCTCTTAAATGCTTGTGTATTTTCAATGTTACGATCTCAGTAGACACCTAACTACAATTTCAGATCTATATATCAAACGTCAAAGTGCGCAGCTAGATACTTGCAGTAATTACAATATCACTTTATCATATCCCTTCTAATAGTAATTATAATAGTCTTATTATCCTACTAATATTATAAATGTGAAAGTTTGTGAGGATGTTGGCACACAGATAGTTTATAACCTGGATTAACACATAGGGTACCTACTTTTTATCCCGGTAGTACGTTCCCGTGGGATAATTTCCGACCTCCACGCGGGCGAAGCCTCTTTCTAAACCTAAGCTCCGTATGCAATAGGATTAGAAATTTAAATAAACCTTTTTTACAGTCCGTTCAACTGATTTTGACTTCTATTGCGTTGGTAGCATGATAAATGGCATTTGCAGTAAACAGTTGGTATTGTAACCACTTTTTTGCTTTTAATGCCATCCCTAAACCTACGGAATAGAAGTCAAAATCGGTGGAACGAACTGTAAAAAAGGTTTGTTTTAATGTCTAATCTTATTTCAAATGGAATATAGTAATACAGCATGTATTAAAAAAGTGGTGTTATAATTTAAGGGTGTGGTATAGACCTTCAAACTTCCAACATCGTAATCACGAAAAAATCATCAGCCTGTCGGGTCATCCCTCCATACATTAGGTGAAGCAGTGGTGGCTCAGTGGCAACAGCCGCGATTTATAACTTGGCCGTAGGTTCGAATCCAGGGTAGCGCTTTACTTTATGTAAATAATTTTATCATCACTGCTCTCAAAACGGTGAAAGAAAACATCGTGAGGAAATGTTCTTGAACAAAATCTTCGAAGACGTGACCTCTACCAACGCGACGCTCACTCGGCCCGCGTGGTGGATTACGGCCCACTCGCTCTCACCGAGAGGGGGCCTGTGTCGCAGCAGTGGGAAGATTATAGGCTGAACTGATTATGAAGATTTTATGATAGGTACTGTAGTTTTGTATGGGACTGCTCATATTTTTTTCGCAATAACTTTCTTGGTGCCATGGAGAAAGCCTCCCTCCACCATTCAATTTGATACATATACGTACATTCAAGTCTTCCTAATATACATTTGGTATCCATGTACTATAAACGAAAACCACAAAAAATACACCAGTAAATATATATATACCATAGAAAGTTGATAACGAGTGAATCGCGTCTATTTATAAAATTATATGTAATTTGAGCATGTACACTGAATAGGTTTTGAAATAAAATAAATTTTACTATGATATTGAAACCTGTAATTTGATTGGTACATTAATCCTTAAGTATTTTCCTGCATGCGCTTGTTCCGTTAACCATGTTTTATAGTAGCTATTATTATTTATATACTGTTTCATAACGGTACTGTGTTGCTCCAAGAATAGCGTTGTGATGACGTGTTGTTTGTTCGAAACCCCTATGATTTGAAGTTTTTTTTAAAGGAAGTGGCTAACTTTACCTCTTGTGTGACCGCTTAGCAACACGAGGTACTGCCGAATGGCATCTGTGTGTGATGTGCAAAAGTCAAATCTAAGTACGGAAGGGAACGTGTCAACAATCATTACTTGAAATTGACGCTTTAAGTAATAATCTCTTAAAAGAAGTGGAAAAAACATAATTACTAAGTGAAAATGCATTTTTATTTTTGTGTTTCTGGATGCTCAAACACTTCAAAGAAAAATAAAAATAAATCAAATGGTGTGAAATTCTATTACTTTCCCACGGATATTACTCACTTTCCTTGGTTACGTGATAAACGACTAAAGTCGACAAATGCAGTGTACAGACGCCAGAACATCAAGCTATCCCTGTATAATTTTTCCAATTGAATATGAACTTTTGTAATAAAGTTAAAAAACTATCAAAGAAATTTGACAGATTGGGGTAACTTGATGTGCTGGCTCTGTACCCAAATAAGAATAAAAAAAAAATTACTCAGTAATGTTATTTGTAAAAATAGGTACCTGAGTTTTCTGTATTAAAAAGCGTGGGGTGCTTGACATTACCTAATTGCTTATAAAAATAGCTCAAAAAGCACCCCACGCTTTTTAATTGAATTAAATTATTTTCTCCTTTTTTAGTTTGGTTTTTAAAGCGTGTTTTTTAGTTTTTTAAACTATTATTGTTCTATTTGTGTTTCCCTTTTTACTTTTCGAGATTTACATATTATTTAATTTAATCTATTTTTATGGTGTTTCTGAAATGAAATTAAAATGCGACGATATCAAATCAATGCTCTTTATTAATTCAATTAATACTGGAGCATCAATATACCAATTAGTATAAATAATTTAATAAATAAATGGTAAAAATTTGTATACAATAAATAGCTTAACAGTAACAAAACCGTCGTAACATTTTTTCATTATGACTAGATTTTCGTTTGGATGACGTAAATGTACATGATTTTTGTGAAAGTGTATATTGTGGACACACTTGGATTTTTAGTTTAAACCAAAACGGATGGTCGGTAAACCCTTACAGTCAAATCGAAGTCCAGATTACTAAATATTAAATTCATTGAAAGTAAAAAATCTATGGGACTCCAAATTGACCGTTTTAGAGTTAGTATTAATTTAAAATTGAGCTAATACCTAACAATGTGTTATATAAACGACTTGAAACAAAAAAGAAATAAGAAATTTTATTTAAGTAGCAAAAAAGAAAATTCTCACTTTAGGTGCGATATTCATAAAAAATAAAGAAAGTAACAAGTCTCATTCATTTACACAGCAATACCGACTCTATCTTTATAGCATTAAAGCCTAAAACCCCAAGTGTGCGTGTAGCTCAATGCGAGGAGAAGTTGGTGAGTAGTTCGTCTTGGATGCTGTTGGAGCGCGCCAGCTGCCGAGCGCCGCCGAAGGCCGCCGACACCGTGTCGGCCTGCGACGCCTCGCGGGACTTGCGCTCGTGGTACGAGTCCGAGAACTCCTGTGGGAAGAACGAAAGTTTGTTATATGTACTTATCCTTCACGTTAGTCGACATTCACACGGATGTAAAAATATCGCGGTGGGATTTTCCGTTTGAAGTTTTTTCAAAAGCAATAAGAGGCTAAGTTTGCTTCAGGTATGACCACTTAGCAATATTAGGTACTGCCGAATGGCATTCGTACTGTGTGATTTGCCAAAGCCCACATTGGCAGGATTTGTTCGCGAACTGCATCTTCAAGGCTGTGTTTAGCACCGATACTTGAAAGTCGAACAGTGCTTTTCGACGCGCTCTATTGGAGTTTCAATGCTCAGTTCAACACAGAGAGTTGAAAATCCACTGTGCGATAAAATGCCGCCGCGATATTATTACGTCCATGCAAACGGCCTTAGTCTACACTGCTACAAGGATCTTTTAGCCCTCGAATGATAACAGGGTGCCGCTGTTGGCTAACAATTAGTGCAAATGTATTTTAACAGCATAAAGGTTTCTATGAAACAGCATTATTTATAACTGACAAACATTTCCATGCTATGGGGTCTCAAATCATGTGCTTCATCCATGGTTACTGTTTGCGCGTTACCCCAACCACCCTATTTATTGCGGATCGATCCTGCAGAAACATCTGCGCCAAGGCTAATGCTACCCAACTTATGTCCTGGCTAGCAGATATTCAAGCAATCATTACTGAAGAGAAACTTATAATAAAACTTCAAGAGCAAAAATATCAAAAAGGTTGTATTTTACAGTATCGTTCCGTGAGGCGGATGCTCAGATTATAACCCTGAAAATGGTACTGGCTGATCTTCAAGAATCAAGTATGTACAGTCACGGACTTTAATTGATAAGCCACTTGCCACAGTTCCTATTTTAGCCATGTAATGCAAATCGGGCTTAGTCGGTTATACTCGTACATGTCCAGAGTAATGACCCAAAGTCAACCAATTGCAATTGCAACCTAGCAACAATTGTTTTATCGTAGCGATGGTAACGTTATGATTAGTCATTTCGACATCGGAAAAACTCACACCCACGATTTTATCCAAACGCGTAGCGTCCAAGAGACGTTCATGACAAATATGATAACTGTTGCATATAAACATAAATAGTTACGGCTACGATTCACCAAAATTCGAAATTATCGTCTCTGACATTTCAACTGTCACTGTCTTTGGATAGGTTTTCAGAAATAACAAGTATTTAATGAGCTCTTATTCAAAGGAGGTCAGTATCAAATAGATTGGATAAACTTATGCAACAGTGTATTGATTTATCATTGACAATTTATTAGTCAACCTCTATGGATAAGACTATTTCCGATTATAAGTAATGTGTCATCTTGTTTACGAGCATGCGGTTTACGTTCGTGTTTAATCGTGTAATCTCGTGAATGTATAAAACTACAAAATTGGAAATTTTAATAGTGGCTAATCAATTAAAGTCCAGGACTGTACTATTATATGTTTCTTTGAAGACTTCCAGTTTTCCAGAACATAAATGCAAAGTTCATGATCACTAAATAAAGACTGCGGCCCATTTTCTGCGACTATCAACCAACAAAATACACCAATTTAGCTTTGAAAACGAAAGAACTTTGGCGTACCTTCAGTCTGTTGCCCAGGAAGCGCGCCCTCTCCCTCTTCTTGTTCATGAAGTCGCTCTGTGTGAGCCACCGGTGCTCGTAGCACTCCTCCGCTAGAGGTCTCTTGAGGGGAACCTTCTTGAATAGGAACATTATGAACCGAGTCGCCTCCTGAGAAGTTACAGATGGTATTTTGTTAATATTATGATAATGTTATGTAAAATGTTTGGTAAAGTTGGACTATCAATTAAATTGAACTGGTATATAAATCATAATTAAATATCATAATATGTGTACTGCAGAAGATAATTCATTTTCTCATACATTTTGGTATGGAACAGCTTCTGTAAGTAAAAACATCATATGGATGAATGCTTAATGCTTGGATGGATGCAAAGAAAAAAATAACTGCGCATTGGAAGCACTCCATCGAAGAACTACGAAAGATCTGCCGTCTCCAGATAGGTGTGAAAGCTTGAAAACGCTTTATGCCTTCGAAGTACCAGGTTGTCATAACTCGATAGGAGCTCACCTTACATAGGTGTGCCAGCTAGAAAATGCTTTATGCCTTCGAAGTAACAGGTTGTTATAACTTGGTAGGAAATCATGAGCAATGATTAAGATGGTTTGGAGCCTTGGATGTGCAATTATTCTTCTACTGTCTGGCGATTGGTCAAACACCACTTACCAGTCACAGCCGAGAAGATCAACCTCTTCGATTACCTATATAAACGCTTGCCTCGAATCGTTGACTTTGTAGCGTATTGATTTTGAGGCGGTACGAAGTTCGCAGAGGCAAGTAATGACTACTTACTTAATGAAGCAAACTAGTTGAATGGTGGTTCATACCTGTGTGATCTCCTTATACAGATGTTCGAAGCGGAACCTGACGAAGGAGATGTTCTGCTTGGTCTCCTGGTCGTCGCTGCCCCGGAAGGGCGACACGCCGGACAGCATGATGTACGTCAGCACGCCCACGCCCCAGATGTCCGTCTGAGGGAACGCTGGCTCGTCGTTTATTATTTCTGGTGCTGTGGGTGAGAGGAAAAGGGTTAATATGAGTTGTTTTTGTGAGTTTGGATATTTTTGTATCCACGTGAGATAATGATGTCTTCATTATTCAAATTTGCGACCATGGAGTTTATTGCAATCGATTTAAATGATGACCATAATTTTCTATTAAAACGCACAGTTTTGTGCCAATGGTATTCATAGTTCACGACGAAGGAGAACATTTTATGTGACTGAAAAGCTCAGAACATTAATTAAGTAATCGTTTTTATTACTAAATTTGAAGTCGTAAACGAAAGAATGTACGACATCTAAGACGATCATAACACAATGTTTTGTCTCTCACCTTTGTATTCCAAATCACCAACTTGCGGTACACTGGTGCCCAACTTGGTAACTTTGTGTGCAGAGCCAAAGTCCACCAGTTTGACCTGGATGGACCTGACAGATGCCATCACCACGTTGTCGGGCTGTAGGTCCAGGTGGCAGTAACCTCGCCAGTGCAGGTACTGAAGACCATCCAGGATCTGCGTGACGATGGTCGCTACCATCTGTTCTGTGTAGTCGTGACGACTGGAGAGGTAGGTCAGGATATCAGCACCTTGGAGTTTTTCTAGGATCAAAGCAGATACGGAAGATCCAGGGCCTTGATAAGCAGCTAATAAGTTAGATATCCTCTCATGCCTCAGCCTCCTCAAACATTCGAACTCCCTCTGGATCTGTACCTCAGTGTCGGGCCGTTGTTCCAGAATCTTCGATACGACTACGTTGTCGTTCGTCTTATCGATGCCTTTGACGACGATCGAGAACTTTCCGCGCCACAACTCGGAAACAAAGCTGTAGCGTTCAGTGAACTGTTGATTCGACACCCATTCGACTGGTCTATCCTCAATCGAATAGTCCAGCTTGGGTTTGTTCTCATCCAGCGTGACTTCCTGTCCAGATTCTGTGATTTGTTGTAGGTGTCTCATTGCTTTAGTGACTTCTATTTTGGGTCCTCCAGATGTTTTAGTTTTTACTAAGTGTGTAGGGATACCTTTGTCGCTCCACCCGATCCTGTTGCGGCACGACAGACGGAACTGGTAGCTGGTGTCCGGGGAGAGGTTGCGGACGACGAAGAACTCGTGGTCGATGTTGTTGGCGACGTCGCGCCACTCCACACTGTCTCCCGCCTTGTATTGGAGGCTGTAGCAGATCACGGTGGAGTTACCGTCGTATTTCGGCTGCTTCCACCTCAGAAGCACCTCAGTATCGGACACTTCAGCAGCTGTGGGGCTGTCGGGAGCATCTGGGGTGGTAGCTTCCACAATCCTTGTTCTAGCGACAGTTTGTCCAACTTTGTTTCTGGCTACGACCTTGTAGAAGCCGATATCGTGGTGCTTAGCCGGCTCCATGCGTAGAGTAGACCTGCCGTCGTCGTCTTCAATGATCTTAATGCGTTGTCCTTCAGCGATGGGCATGTCGTTTTTAAACCAGGTGATAGCCGGTTTAGGGTCTCCTACGGCGAAGCAGGACAGTTGAGCGTTCTCTCCTTCCCTGACTGGGAGTAACTGAGGTTTTTCCCTGAAGAATGGTAACTGTCCGTCTTTCTTGGACTCCATGAGGGCCTGTGCCTCTGCGTAGGAGTCCAGTCTAGTGCCCAGCTCGTGCCTGAGGCGGCGGATGGTGTAGGACTCGCTGCCGTAGTTGTTAATCCTGTCGCGACGCTCGTCGTCGATCTCCTCGTCCATGATGTCCGTGAAGCGACGACGCTCGCGGATTATGGGAGTCTGTGGGAGTTACAGAATTAGCGTTAGCAGATGTTTTGTTATAAAATTAATGATGTACAATCTTTTGGAAACCATAGGTCTCCTAACATCTATCATAACGAGCAAACTATTTTATTTGTTGATAGGTGAAAAAATTAATATGACAGAAAACAAAACTATGCAAATAACTAGCGTAAAAACGACGTTGCCCATCCTTCGCCCATTGGTCGTTTTTTTTTGACATTTAGGTTATTCTGACCCTGGAACTCTACCGCTACGATAACTCAGTGTATTTTTCCCAGGAACATTCCATTACGGTGAACCCGAACAGGATTCGGCAACTCCGCTGATATATATATGAACCTTATATGATACGTACCCTGGGGTCGTACGTGTCGAACACATTGAGGCTGTACCCGGGCGAGCGGTCGCACGCGACCTTCATGTACTCGCGCAGGCGCACTGGGAACTGGGTGTCGCGCAACTGGAGCAGGTACGTGTCGGGGCCGTTCTGGTAGCTGTGGGAAAAAAGGTGGATTCAGTAGATAGGTTGTTAAGATACACATTATACACACACTTGGGTCTTTTTCTCGTGTGAGGGTAGGGAGAAACTACCAACGCCACCTTATTCTTCAGTGTTTCCTGTTTAACATATTTTTTGCCTATTGGCTGAGTATTGAGAGAAAAAATCAAATTTAATTTGCATTTTCTTGCAAAAAACAACAACAAATAATATTTTTTACACCATTTTGTGTTTAAAAATCTCAATTTCCGTAACAGTCAATAAAGTAATATCGTGATACATACTGGCTCTCCGACTTAGCGGACACCTCCCAGTCGGGATGGTCCCACTGCTTGAAGTTGATGTCGTGCTCGCCTGGCTCACGCTCGTGGGTGGGTCGCTCTGGTGTGGCTGGGAATAGTGACATAATAGTTATATACCAATGTTAAAAGAAAAAGATTGTTATAGAAAAACTGAATTTAATTAAGGTGGAAGCGCCAAGGTAGCCCGCGAAATTCAAATTTTGTTACGTTTTTTGCAATTTCCAGGTCACTGTCAGGTTGTATGGTGATCTAAATATGATTCGCGACCGTATCAAATATGGCATTACAGAATCATAATCATTAGAATCAGCAATACATCTCTATAAGTTCATATTACTCTAAAGAATGACTATTTCATGAAATTATGACATTTGAGGGCAATTCTAACTTCTGGAGTTGTATTGCTGATTCTAATGATTATGATTCTGAAAAGCCTTATTTGATACGGTCGCGAATCATATTTAGATCACCATACAACCTGATACTGACCTGCAAATTGCAAAAAACGTAACAAAATTTGAATTTCGCGGGCTACCCTGGCGCTTCCACCTTAAGGCCATCCATTTTGGAGACACAATCCGACAGACACAAAAAAAAACTCCTCTTTTCAGTCAGGAGTTGAAACAAGATTCCGAATTCGACCGTCGCGTTGATAAAAAATGTCATAGAGAGATTAAACGCGATTAAGGCTCTTACAGTCGCGAATCATATTGAGAATTTAATAATCATTTTCATGTTCATTAAATGAGCTTAGGGAGTTGTATTGGTATGATAAGGGAAAAAGACAGACCCACGTCACTCAGATAAGACGGAAAGTGAAGGTTGTGACATATAAGGAGGTCAAGGAACTCTTTGCCTCTATCTCAAAAGAATCCTTAAAAGTGCAGCACTGGCAAGAGCGTTCAAAATGCTACCATATGAGGCGAATATAAATCTGACTGGATGGGTGAAAATGGTACAGATTTTCTTCAGAACACACGGATCAGAAATTACCATGTACGTAAATCAAGGTGAAACGCGAAATACAAATCACTGCACCAACCTTCCGGAGTGTAAGTCTCCCCGGGCGGGTACACCATCTTGGACGGATGCTCGTAGGCCCCGCTGAGCGGCTTGCGACGGAACCAGTTGCGGCATTGTGCGTTGCTGGTCCAGTCCCTGATCCAGTCAATAACTCCTTTAATAGCCTTCATTGTACCACACTAATTTTCACACTTTTTTGAAGTTGATAAAAGTTTTTTTTTCCACTTAATTTCCCTTCAAGACGTTACATACTACTGTTTGGCTTCCTCTCAAAGCCACGTCCGATGCGTTGGGTGTAACATCACATGGTCATTGATAAAAATGTTTACCAACGTTTGTGACAAGCGTGGGGGGAGATGCCAATTTTATTTTAGTTATTGGCTCGATGTAATTGATTGAGGACAGTGCCAAATATATCTGTGACATAATGCATTGAATCATTGTGATTTTCCGGCTTGGGTTAGGGTGTGTACTGAGGGTAGACCGCGCGGCGAATGCAGATATATGCGTTTTTTATTTATAAATGTGCCTTTAAACAAGTGAAACGCGAAGCTAATTAGGCTACGCTCAAGTATAGTCTGCCTCATAAATTGATATAAGTACGACCCTAAGGTTGAATGTCACTTGCACGTCATCACTCGACAAGGTCTATTTGTCTATGTGACAGTTAGATAATTTTATCCTTAGTAAAGTTTCAGTTTATTGGTATTTGTTGTTGTCAAATGGTTAAAGCAAGCAAGCAATGGTAAGCATCGTAGACTCGCGCATCACTGTCGTAAGCACGCTATTCGCGCGTTTAAATATCGCGCATTCGTCACGCATCTTAATCAGTACACACCTTTATTATTGCATCAAGATTCATTAATAGTAAATCTATCGCCCACGCGGTAAGAAAGGAATCTCGATACATGCAAAATGTTTGCGATATATTTTTTGAGGCCAGAAATGTCATCATGAGATTTGGATTTATAAAACTTTGACAGCATTGGGCTATTTTCAGAGGGATATTTAAAAAAAGAAATTTTGCCGGAGCCGTTTCATTGATATGTTCAGCTGGCCATGTATGGCCTGATGTGACGATTGCACATTCTTAAAGCCTGTCCTACAACTTTAAAACGTGTCAAACTCAAGACTACTAGCCAATCAAGTGTATTAGACAACTGGTAGCTGTGATGTCATTCTTAAATATTTCGGGCACGGATAGCATACATGAAGTATGTCACGAGCGTAAATCTATCATTGCAACCGGCAGCAAGTTCGTCATGCTCCCTTAGATGTCACTGCTTGCGGTAGCGTCGGGGGTCGGGTTGCCTCCTTCCCTCAAATATGGCGAGGGGGGTAATGGCTGATCTTTGCGTTTTGCTCGTGAACGGGTGCTGCTCGTGGTGACTGGTCGTCTTGCTGACCATGGTTTTGTTATTGTTAATTGTATTAAGTTTTTAATAATAATTTTAGTCCAGAGGTCCTAGTTTAACTTTTGTTATAAGTTACTTATAGCTATATTTGCATAATGCAGAATTACATATGTAAGCTGGCATGCCCTTTATGCCTAGAGGCTTTTATTTAGATTGGAAGTTCTGTTTACGTTTTATTTTAATTTTCTATTATTTTTAGTTTTCAATTTTTGATGGTATATTGGCGTGTGCTAGCTGACATATGGCAAATTTTATGTTTTTTTTTGTGTTTCGTAATTTTTATTACGTATTATTGTATAGAAACAAGTTCTTCTAACTTAACAGACAGCTGTGCTGCTGGGGAGTTTGTTCCGCTACTTCTTCTTCCCAGCTAAAGCACTAGGAAGTGGTGAAGGGCGGGCGTTTTTGGGGGGACTGTCTTATGTAATTTTATTTTGACGTTCAAAAAGAGCTGACTCTCAGCCTAGTTTGAATAAATGACTTTTGATTTTGATTTTTGATTTTTGATTGAAATTTAAATTAAAACCTTCTAATTTAAACCTTATTTCACTAAACTAATATCTTGCACATTCCTAATTTGCAACAACCATACTGTGTAAGATGAACGGGAGATCAGATGCTGGATTACACCCAATTATTTGTCTTGGTCGGATGATATGAAGGAATAATTGTTCAAAAACTCACCTATACAAGTTATAGTAATTCCTCAACCTATCAGTGGTAATCTGGTACTCTTCCTTATAGATCTTATCAGCCAATCCCAACCAGGGATGAGACAGAGCACTATTCACATCCATACGCTCGTGCCAATTGAAGACCAGCAGTTTGGAGATAAAGTCCCGGCTTTCAGTACTAAGCCTCGACCACCATTCTTCGTCGTGCCACTCCCATCTTCCTTCACGGATCCTGGTGAGGGTCTCCCTGTCGTTGACCCCTCGGAAGGGCGAGTGTCCACTCAGCAGGATGTAGGTGATGATGCCCACGCTCCACATGTCTGCGGCGAAGGACACGCCCTCCCCGCCGGCCAGCTCGGGCGCGACGTACTCGGGCATGCCGTAGTCTAGGGACGCGTATTTGTTGAACTGGATGCGGCGCGACAGGCCGAAGTCGCACAGTTTCAGTTCGTCGCTGCCCGCGTGTGAGAGGAGGAGTTCGCCGATCTGGAGTTTACAAATTATAAATCGTCAAAAAAAAAACAATCCATCAAAGGCCTGTCATACTGTACGGATACGCAAAATCTACCAGAGAAATAACAAGATTGTAAAAAATTCTGTTTGAAATTGTTTGGTAGAAAAGTGTAACAGACTTTATCCAGGTGTGGTGAAACACGCCGTAAGCTAACTAAACTGTACAATTTGTAGTAGTTAAGTATTAATTTGGCATATTAAACTATCAAGATCAGACAAATCGGTGTGCGTAGTCCCAGCGGAAAAGTGTCGAATTTCGTAATTTTAGTTTAGCAGATATTTAGTGTATGACGTCGTGTAATTGTGTATGGTAAATAAAAATTTGTGCATCCGGCCATTGAGGAGCTATTCAACAAAAACTGATTCCGCTGGGACTACGTCATCCCAGCGGCACTTTTTTTAAAAAATGGACGTAGAAGAAAAAAAAATCATTCAATAATTAGTGTGTAACGAGAGGTAAATGTGTATGTTTAAATGAAATTTGTGTGTCAATAGACTGCGGAGATAATCAAGTTGCCGCTGCGCTGACGTTTGGCTATTTGATGAAAACCATATAAAGCAGTTTAGTGTACAGTTGTAATTTTTTACACACGTTGCTTTGAATTTGTGTATAAAGTGTGTGAAAACAGAATTTGGAAAAAATATACCGTTCAGAAGATATACACGTAAAAGTAAAATAAGGTTTTTAGGTCCAAGTACTTAAAATAGGAAGTCTAGAGCCTAACTTATAACGTTTATTTGTTTCTTGTAAGGGTCTACAATGTCTTGCCAAGTTTCATTTATGTGCTCTTTGTAATTAATGAGCAATGGCATAATTTATACGACTGGACCACTATATTGTATGACATCCGATTGTAGGATTTTTTTTATGGAAAAGAAGAATAAAAAATATGCAGATATTTAGTGTATTAATGCAACTATTCGCACGTAAAATTTCAGCTCATTACACTAAATAATTAAAGAGATATAATAAAAATACCAGAACGACCGCAATACGTGGATAAACCGACCAAGTTTGAGATGCTACGAAAAAGCGGCCGTGCAGTATATAGAGCTAACGTTCTAAAATTTCCAGTATATTATCGGTATTGTGTTTGATAGTTTCGTATAGGTGTGTACACAATAGTTTAGCAGAAAATAAAACAAACTACATTAACTTTGCACTATCAAAAGTATTTACAAGTTAATGACTAATTAAAATTAAAATAAAACAACATTAGAGAAAGTAATAACATTGATAGAAGAATCAGTTCTTTTATTAAATATAAAAACAAATATATTGCCTACTGTAAAAGCCATAGGTGCCTTAGTAGGTAAGTAAATCTTAGGTTTTACTAGTAAATTTTCGGGAGTTGGTCTTCTCGGTCGAGTTTTTACAGCAACAAATACCGTTCGACGTTTGAAATGACTACTGGAGTTAATGTTGTTTTTGATTCGTCATAGACCTCGTCAATCGCTTTCGATCAGGCGTGATCGAGATCAAGAGCAGGCCCATTTAGTAATAAAAAATAATGTTTTTTTTTACTAATTATTATTAGTATTTCTATTTAATCGAATTGTACCGTGTAACATCAAAATATTTGTACGCTGGAAGCAGCAGAATATTAAGGACATAATAATTATCTACTGTTACAATTTTTTGTAATATTCTGACAAATAAATGCATTTGTTAATACAGATGTAATTATTATTGTAATCATTTCGTAAGTTTAGGAAAAAAACAAGTGACTAACTAGTTTAATCACGAAAGCTATTAGTTACTTGTACAAGAATTGTGTGCCTCCCTGTACCAATTCAATAATGGTACAACACTGGAAAATTTAGAACGTTACCTCTATATACTGCACCGCCGCTTTTTCGTAGCATCTCAAACTTGGTCGGTTTATCCACGTATTGCGGTCGTTCTGGTATTTTTATTATATCTCTTTAATTAGTTAGTGTAATGAGCTGAAATTTTACGTGCGAATAGTTGCATTAATATACTAAATAATAGGTCTTTACCTATGAAATTGCCGTTTTGTATGAAAAAATTTAAACGAATTTTTTTCATGTATTTTTTATTTGTATTAATCGAAGTAATCACCCATGCAATCAATGCATCTTTGCCATCGCAGTGGCAGTTTATTGATGCCCTTCTTAAAGAAATCAGCTGGACGGGAGGTAACAAATTCTTCAAAGGCATTTTGTACTGCCTCTCGGGTATTGAATTTTTTTCCCGCCAAGAAGTTATCCAAATTCTGGAAAAAGTAGTAGTCTGTAGGCGCAAGGTCTGGTGAGTAGGGCGGATGACGGAGAGCTTCCAACCCCAGTTCTTGCAACTTGGAGACCGTCTGCTGTGCAGTATGAGGTCGCGCGTTGTCGTGCAGGAGCAGCGGAGACGAGCGATTGACCAATGCTGGTTGGAGATGTGCCAGCTTCTCCATCATTGTGTTCAGTTCTTCACAGTACACATCTGCAGTAATGCTCACCCCGTTTGGTAAGAAGCTGTGATGAATCACACCGGCGCTAGACCACCAAACAGTGACCATCACTTTTCTAGGGGTAAGTTTTCGTTTAGGGCATTGTTTAGGTGCTGAACCAGGATCCAACCAACTTGCTGAGCGCTTGCGGTTATCAAACAGAATCCATTTTTCATCGCAGGTAACAATGCGGTTCAAAATTCCTTCATTTGTGTGTCTGTTGAGCAGTGCAAGGCACGTCTCGACGCGTACTTCGCGCTGACGATCATTGAGTTCGTGGGGCACCCATTTGTCAAGCTTTTTTACCTTGCCAATTTGACGCAAATGGACCAATATTGTTTTGACGCTAACGTCGAAAGCTGCTGCTAATTCAGCCGTAGATTGTGTATCATCAGCTTCCACAATCGCCTTTAATTCGTCATTGTCGACCAAAGTCTTCGGACGACCGCGAGGTTCATTTTTCAGGTCGAAATTTCCAGAACGGAAGCGAGCAAACCAATAACAGGTGGTGCGTTGGTTTGTAGTGTTAGCTCCGTAAACGTCGTTGATGTTGCGTGCCGCTTGTGCCGCGTTGCTGCCACGACGGTACTCATATTCCATAATTACTCGAATTTTTAACGTATCCATGATGACGAAAAAGATTGAAATGCGATGAAAATGTAACACTAATCAATAAACAAATGACTACTTTTGGAAAAAAAAATCCATGTTTTTAAAATAAAATTAATTTGAAATTAGAATTCTTACCCAAACAAAAATTATTTTGATTTGAAATGGCCAGTACTGCAAAACGGCAATTTCATAGGTAAAGACCTAATATCTGCATATTTTTTATTTTTCTTTTCCATAAAAAAATCCTACAATCGGATGTCATACAATATAGTGGTCCAGTCGTATAAATTATGCCATTGCTCATTAATTACAAAGAGCACATAAATGAAACTTGGCAAGACATTGTAGACCCTTAAAAGAAACAAATAAACGTTATAAGTTAGGCTCTAGACTTCCTATTTTAAGTACTTAGACCTAAAAACCTTATTTTACTTTTACGTGTATATCTTCTGAACGGTATATCTTTTCCAAATTCTGTTTTCACACACTTTATACACAAATTCAAAGCAACGTGTGTAAAAAATTACAACTGTACACTAAACTGCTTTATATGGTTTTCATCAAATAGCCAAACGTCAGCGCAGCGGCAACTTGATTATCTCCGCAGTCTATTGACACACAAATTTCATTTAAACATACACATTTACCTCTCGTTACACACTAATTATTGAATGATTTTTTTTTCTTCTACGTCCATTTTTTTTAAAAAGTGCCGCTGGGATGACGTAGTCCCAGCGGAATCAGTTTTTGTTGAATAGCTCCTCAATGGCCGGATGCACAAATTTTTATTTACCATACACAATTACACGACGTCATACACTAAATATCTGCTAAACTAACATTACGAAATTCGACACTTTTCCGCTGGGACTACGCACACGACAAATCGCTATTAAAAACACTCCTTTGAGCCTGCATTGCGTAAAAATGTTCGCAAAAGAGAAACTGTCTCATGACCAGAAAAAATATATAAAGCATAATAAAAAACTCACCGTCAACCCCAAATGCGCGACACTGTTATCGTGCATATACTTCAGCCCCCGCAGCACCTGCCGCACGTACCCCGCGACCTCCCTCTCCGTGTACCACTGGCTCCTCAGCAGCCTGTCCCGCACCAGCTCGCCGCCACCAGCCAGCTCCAGCACCAGCGCCAGCGTGTGCTCATGCTCGTAGGCGTCGTACAGGCGGATCAGGTGACGGTCGTTGAGGAGATTCATGATGTCTAACTCGTTCTTCATGAAAGGTTTTAGGTCTGAGTGGCCGTGCATTATCTTTGCCGCGTAGTTTCGGCCTGTAGAAATAAAATTACGGAGCTATTTAAAGTTGTAAGTAGTTTAAGGGTCTATGGAAGGAGATCGATCTCCTCTTGATTAGATTACATACTTTCCACCATTTGTACACAATATTGAAGTAGAGGCCATTTTGGGTGATTTTTTCTTATATACTTAACGAAAGTTTATCCCGTAGCTAGAGGAGTCTAATAATGGTTAAAAGTTTGCATGGAATTTCGTAATTTATGCCGATGGGAAATACCATCTGGGAAACGCCATGTCAATAAAAATGGTGCAACCTTTATCAACCATTGTTTCAGCGCTGGTTTTTTTGGATAGGACAACTTCAAATTTTATATAGACTTGTTAAGCGTTTTCAAAACTATTATGTCTACCTGAAGCGTTCTGGATTATATTACTACTAAAGTTGTTTTTGTAAAATTAGTCGTAAGTTCTTATAATGTAACTGTTTGCTTAACTTTTCAAGAAAAAAAAATAAGCCTTGTTTCGAGTGGACACAAATGATTATGATGAAGCCACGTACCATTAAGTCTCTCAGCAGCATGGTACACGACGCCCTGCACCCCTCTGCCCAGCTCGTCGCCGAGGTCGTAGAAGTCGCCGAACGGCTTCGTGCTCGGCTTTATGCGAGGTGGATGTTCGCGGATTCTGTGGTATCATAAGAAGATTATTAAATAAGGTTTTGTGATGGCAGTCAATGCTGTTTTTGCGAAGTAAGGATAAGAATAAAAGAAGATATTTTCTATTCTTTGTATAACCTCACTCCGTCACGATATAATCTGTGTTTATATAATAAATAATATAATAAAGTACCTTAAAATGGTCTAATTGAAATAAATGTTTTGAGTTTGAGTTTGAGTTTGAAATAAATTGAGTGATTGGAGATTTTTTACTATCATCCGGCCCATGATTTATAAAGGCATGATTTATGACGCTAATTTTTTGAACACCGTCGTTTAGTTGAAGAAATCACCATCATCATTATTCATAGTCAGATGAGAATTTAGGAGTTGGTTTTGAAAGTCCATCAAAATCTTCGATAGTGTAGTTCTCATCTGGTCAGTTTATATGCAATCCAGCATTGGACTACAGACTCTCGTCCTCAGGACATGGCCACGTACTCACCTGTTGGAGTACTCATGTTCGGACTCCTCCACGTGCAGCATGGCGGACGTGCTGACACTGCCGGCCACGTTCCTCGCGGAGATGGAGTATAGACCTTCGTCCTTCAAGATGGCGTCGTGGATGATCAGCAGGCATGTGTCAGGCTCGATGAACTGGATCTATGCAACGAAATTGTTATATTAGTAAGCTTTTTCACATATAATTGTTAGACGTGGTTAAGGATCGGTAAATATGTTGCCGACTGCGAGTTTTGTATCAATATTTAGTTTGTAGTTAGTTATCCAGATACAATACCATAATAGAATTGAACACTAATAATAATTTATTGCTCCTACAACTAAAAGTAATTTGGGCAGTGTTACAAGGAAAATAAATAAGAACGGTATAATTTTTGGTTCGTAGATCAAACGATCTGGTATTACGAAGTAATTTATCGCATTCGTTATTTTTCTATCGATTTGTGATTTAGTCAAAGGTGTCATATGTGTGTGAGTGTGTGTGTGTGTGTGTGTGTATGTGTAAAGCCCCGTATTCATGGTAAACATTTGTTTAGCAAAACGGTTGCATAGACATGTTGCCGAGTTGCTGTCAACATATTGCGGGCAACACTTGTGTTGCGGAGTTGATCACGCCATGTTGCAGAGTTGACGCCCGGCGAGCGAAAACATCAGTTTATCAACAAATGTTGACGTGTGTGGACGTGTTTGCAATAGTTTATAAACATGGCAGTAGTGTGGAGTAATGATAAAATAATGCAACTAATAGAATTATTTCAATTTTCCTCCTCGGGCAACATTTTAACGCAGACTGGCGTGTGGACAACCTCTATTGATTTAAACATAGTTGCTAGCAACATTCTCGCCGCTCACCAACAATGTTGATCAACTGTTCCTAAACAAATGTTTACCATGAATACGGGGCTTTAATATTAAATTAAGAAACAATTAGTTCCCACCTTGGTCCTACTGCTAGGCGCAAGCGGCTGCCAGTCCTTGTACCACTTGATGTCCGGGTAGGGCACGCCAGTGACCCTGGCCTCGATCCTGGCCGTCTTCCTCTGCAGCACCACCACCTCCTCAGGCCTGCGTATGAAGGTGGGGTACTCCGCCAGCTCCAGTCGCACCCGCTGGCGAGCCTGGCCGTGCTCGTTGGAGGCCACGGCCTCGTACCAGCCCGCGTCGCGCTCTAGCATCCTGGGTACGAAGTGGAACATTTGTTTAGGATTTTTTGATTAACGTTTTTACTTAGCAAATAACTTTTAATAGTTAGGTGTTAATTTGGCAAAAACTTTAGGAACAAATAAAGAAATGTAATTTAAATTGTAACCGCGAAATAGGAAGTCTTTTTCGCGGTTAAAATTATACGTCAGTCACCATAGACACCAAAGTAGCTTTAGGTTGCAAAAAACGGCACTGTTTTGTTTTTTGGGATTTTGTTAGGATACCTACCAATAGCGTAAAACCAAGTTTGCAGCTTCAAAAGACTACGTGGTGCTCTAAAAACCCCGAAATTGTCCGGACATCTTTCAGTTTTTGCCTTATAACTTTTAAAAAGTACATCCTACCTATAAGTCGATCGGTACACTTAAAAGTATACACTACTATTGCTACTACATATTTGAGCGTAGTTCTGCATGTTAAGTAAATAAAAAACTAAATTCAGTTCAGTTTTAGCCGTCTTCCGGGCAGGATATCCCACAACGTTCTCATTCTACGAGGAAAGTTGCTCAATTTTTTTATTTATTGTTCAAACTTGTTTTTATACTACTGGCATCTATCCTAACAACATACCAAAAAATCAGTGCAGTGCAATTTTTTATGTTCTATGATATTTTAAATGACTGGCCTAAAATCTCAATGTTCTGTTTCTAAATCGAAAAATAATAAATATAGAAGACTTGTGTTAAAACAAACAACAAAACAAACTACTATTGTACGAAAACATGACCCTGAGAATATCAAATTCACGACCTCATTGAAATTTGATACTATTTCTCAAGCAAGTTATTATTTTTATTATAATTTTATGCACGTCACTTTCCTCAAATATCAGACAAGTAGGTACAAAACAATAGGTAAATTGAAATGCTCACTTATTAATAAATAGCGTAGCCTGTCCATTTCTGGTGTAACTCCAGTCGTACCTCCCCCCGATATCAATGGGCTCATCATTGAAGAAGTACGTCATCTTCGGCTTCGGGTACCCATAGACGAACCAGAACAGGTTCACATTATGGCCCTTGACGCCATACTGAGAGTCATACTCCTGGCGAAGGAACTTAGGAGCTTGGGCATATCCATCATGTGGAGGACGTTCAATATCGAAGTCTTTAGGGAAGTATGGAGACGTTTCTGGTCTGAAGTCAATACCAGGTTCTAAGTACGGGATGAACTTAGGAGGATCAGGTTCTAGTTTTGATCTGTGTGTGATGGCGAACGGGGACGGGTCGCTGACGCCATATTTGTTCTCAACGCGGATGCGGAACTTGTAGTCGCGGAAGGGCTCCAGGTTGCGTATGTCGCACACGCACGAGCGCAGCCCCGTGCGCGCTGTGAACCAGTCGCCGTCCGGGACCTCGCACATCTCCACCTGCGTACAACATGACCGGAGCTTAGAGAAATACCAAAAATAAAGGGCATACATAACTAAGCATCAATATTTTTATGTTTTCGATGAGCTGGTATAAACTACAAATACAAATAAATAAAAATCTGTTTGTAACATTAAAATAATAGCTTATTACTACATGCATCTGAAGTGCTACTGTACTTAAAGCACAAAACAAATTTTCTAATTTTTGCATGTATGTTTGTTCAGGCTAATCTCCTAAAAGGCTGAACCTATTTGATATGACTTTCACTGGCAGGTAGCTGATGTTATGAGGAGTAACATAATGCTTTTAGCATATTGTCGTGGAATAATTTCCAACATCTACGCGGGCGAAGCCGTAAAAACATAAAAAGTAAGAATTCAATAATGACAATGACATAAATAACCAAGGTGAATATGCTAACACCCGGTTTAAGATGCCTTTCTTACGTCTTCGATTGTCAGACTAAGTACCAACAGCAACTCAAACCACTTGACAGATTTTTTTGCCTACCGAAAACCGGGTGTTAAAAATGGTCCCGTTGTAGTATTTTTGCTGACCATTTTTAAAAATAGGCACGACCCATAAAAATAATTTATTTCCAAAAGTAAATTACAGAGTAGTTATGCGCAGCATTTACAGCTTAGGACTTACAAGTGCACAGAAATTTGATCAATGACCCCCATGCTAGGTGGAACCTGTGTTACAGGGGTCATCCATCCGTCCATTATACAAAATTACAAGTAAGTAAGTAGTATTTTTTTTTTTAAATGGGTACAATCATATTTTAAATTCTAGAGTGAGTGCGTGCGTGTGTGTGTGTGTGTGTGTGTGTGTGTGTGTGCGTGCGTGTGTGGGTGGGTGTGTGTATATGAGTATGAGTGGTTATGTGAGAGTGTGTGTGATTGGTCATGTATATTGCGATTTCAATAGGTCTTCTGTTTTGCTGTAGTCAAGAGTTAAAAGATATTCTTTAATTTTAGATTTACAATAGCCATAGCCTAACTTTTCATGTAAGTTACACGGCATATTATATAAAAAGAATCTTAAGTCAATATAGAAGTTTACCTGATAAGTGACCGGGAACCTCGGTCCATGCGGGATGGACGGCTTCCATCCTAGGGTCAGATGCCTGTCAGCCATGGCCCGGATGATGGGCCTATCAGCTAGCGGCATGGGAATGCCGGTCTTCTTCATCTTGTCAAAGTCCGAGTACTGGTCGCCGATGGGGCGCTTGCTGGTGTGGGGCTCCAGGGCTGTATCGGAAATTATTACATTTAGATCTATTTTGTTATTTCAATTTATATTGGTATGGATTAGGTGATCATTTTGTTCAAGGCTTTCGTAATTTGATGATCATATGGTTATTTTTCTAAGTACAATACACAGTCTTGAATCTCGATCCCATAGATGTCAAAACAATACCATTTTATTGCAACACGCGATCTAACTTTAGTTCTAGCCTAAAGCTGTGAGCCAGTTCTTGCATTTCCAACGTTATTTCGACTATCATAAAGTTCTTATTACAAAAATGACTACTTAACACCGGACTAAGTTGTCAGTTTTGTATAAAGAACTACATTTCTTTATCCATTGGGTTCTTTATTTAACAACTGGCTCGGTGGTTTAAACTTAATTTGTAGAAAAACCTTGTTTTTAATCTAAAGAAAAAACTTTCTATCACTTTTGAGAGACGGGTGACGATCTTTGACCGGAATAAGTAATAGGACAGAGAGCGAACTTCATACTAAACGCGCAATGATCGGTGCAATACTACACAACGCGGCAGTAAAATACAGGGGCAGAGCTTTGTTCCTGTAGGGTGTTGTTACTCTGTAATGTGTCGTTCGTGCTAATTCGGAAACACGAAGATTACCGAAGCGCATACATATTTAGGTTAAGGTAACTGTATACTGACTATCATAAGTAAGCTGCGCGCTGCACGTGTCCTCCCCGTGCGGGTTGTAGATCCTGCAGCGGTACGTGCCTACGTCGGTAGGGTCTACTCCGCTGATGGTCAGACGTAGAAGACCAGTGGTCTCTTTGTCCATGCGGATTCTCTCGCATGGGAACAGCCTTTCGTCGTTGCGGAACCTGTAAAAAAGTTTTTTTTTTATGAAATTTCTGGCTGCATCATTATTATTTTGGAGAATGAACGGGTGAAAATCAAGACAGCCTTCCCCTAAGTATTGCCACAGCAAACAGTTCTTCGCGCATCCCGTGGATGTTCCACGATCTTTAGCAAGTCACCGGTCTACCTACACTGCACCTTTTAATACGCAATAGTTGTTTGATGAGTTTTATTCATCAGCCGCACGGGTCAATAGTTGATGGGATGGGATGTTCGTGGATGGGTGACTATTTTTACACGCTTTATATTAGCTTCACTTGTATGTTTGTTTGTTTGTATGTTTGTATGTAACCGACTCCTTTGAGCACGATTTTGACCCACTTTAAACGGTCAGATTTCATTGAAACTTTGTAAACTTGTCGAGGACCGATGACAATTCAATAATTTAAAAAAAATTAGAGAAAAAAAAAAGTTTTTGTAGTTAGCAGAACTAAAAAATTGAAAATAAATAATAGTTTAAAAAACTAAAAAAACACGCTTTAAAAACCAAACTAAAAAGGGAGAAAATAATTTAATTCAATTAAAAAGCGTGGGGTGCTTTTGAGGTATTTTTATAATCAATTAATGTCAAGCACCCCACGCTTTTTAATTGAATTAAATTATTTTCTCCCTTTTTAGTTTGGTTTTTAAAGCGTGTTTTTTAGTTTTTTAAACTATTATTTTTACATACCAAGACCCCTCCGTGCCTCGGATAGCAAAAGCCGTTGGTCCGGCTGTTATTCGTAGATATTCTATGGGTTACGGGTCGTCAGAAGTTCGAAAGTCTAACCATTAGTTTTACCAAAGGGTATCATATTACTCAGTAAATGGGTTGACTGGTCATATAAGCAGTCGCTTCATGTTAAATACTGATACTGAGCTGCATACAGTTAGTCTGGAGGCTGACCCCAACATGATTGGGAAAAGGCTAGGCAGATGATGTCTTTTAGTAGACAACACTTCGCGGGTGTGAACTAAATATTTTATTCTCCTCACCACTCCACATCAGGCTCGGGCGTGCCGGTGGCGCAGGCGGTGAACTTGGCACTCATGCCGCGGAACACTTCGATGTCGCCGATCTTCTTCAGGAACTCGGGCGGTTCTACCTTCTGTTTGCGTGCACTGGAAGAATGAAATGCATCAATATGGTTCTTAGGTGTTTTTTGGGAAGTTTGTGGAGACAACAACCATTTCAATTCAGTTGGGCCATAGAAGAAGACACGCATCGAACAACGCGTTTTGGCGAATCTGTTTGGCCGCCGTCAAACAATTAAGCACTGAGCAATGTTTTGCAGATTTGATTTCAAAGCCTCGCAGCGCCTATAGCCGATGCGTATCATGTAGTGTCTGTTATGAGCCATTTAAATCTTTTATTTTTGTTAAATAGGTACGTCGTCGCCAGACGCCACGGATGGTGATGGTCAGCTGATGTTTTCGCCAGATCCGTAGTGAGCTCGACCTGGCCAAATGGGTAAAATATGTACCCGGCACAGAGCTCAATGATCAACAGATTTGCCAGAAGGTGGAAGCCCGGAGTCCAACGTTCGGATGGCAACGATAATTGACGATTAAAGTCTCGAGATGGTAAGTCGGAAATTTGTACCTGTGACGTCATTATAACATACTCACATCTTATCCACGACCTCCAGGCTAGCCTCACAGCTGGCCTCGCCCTCGCGGTTCTTCGCGACACACTTGTACCGGCCCGCGTCGTCCAGCGTGAGGTCGCGCACATACAGGCAACACGCGTCGCCGTCGCGCTTGAGGTTGTACTTGTCGCTGTGACGTAGAGGGGATCCGTCCTTGTACCACGTGATGTCCGGGAATGGGATGCCGAATACCCGGGCTGGGAATTTGGCGTCGAATGTTGGTAGCTGGAAAGATAAAACGGTTTTTAGGTGACTTAACATTTTGTTTTGTGATTTTATAGACGGTGTCTCAACACTTATGAATGTCCACTATGTTCGAAAGCTCTTTCACCATATTTGCGAAACCTGTCATTATGATCACGGTCACTGTATTGACCTTAGTAAAATTCGTCACGACGTTCCCGAACTCTCCGTTGGTGAAAACTTCTTCACAGAAAACTAACTGTTACGTGCATTGAAACTATTATTGGTTTGTATTATTCGATGGTGTAATATTTATTTTTAAATATAAGTTTTATGTAGATATTTTGTATAGAACTTTTTAGTTTTTATCTGCATACTGTTTATTAGCGGAAACTTATAAAGGCTTTCAATTTCATTTTTTTTTTTAAATACACGGTAAATAAGTTAACAGCTATAAATTAGAAACAGCATAAAATAAACTCATTCAATTGCAAGAAAAATGAAAGAGATACTTATTCTTGCATCAAGTGCTTACCTGCTGCAAATCAGTGAACTTCTGCGAGAAGGTGGGTGCGGAGTAGATCTTGCGCACGTTGATGTTCCCTTCAGACGAGTCCTCGCCCAGAGGGTTCACCAGCTTGATGGAGTACACGCCCGCGTCGGGGAGCTCTACAGAGCTGATCTCTAGACCCACCTGCATGGAGCACATAGAAGATTTAGTAGACAAGCATGAACAAAATGAAGTTGAATTTAAGAATCTGTTTTGAATCGGTCGACAAATGATGAATGTAAGGATGCAACAAGATGGATAAGGTCGTAAACTGCCTCGTTGGTCTAGTGGTTGCAAGCGCTAATGCTGAGCATGAGGTCCTGAGTTAGATTCCCGGGTTGGGCAAAGTGTCATTGGGTTTTAGCATTTAGAATTGCTCAGTAGCAGCCCAGAGTCTAGGTTGACGGCAATAGGCTGGCCTCCATTACATGGAACTTAAAACATAACTGGCGAAATGTGGGTACCTATACTACAGCTACACCTCTGCCTAACCCATTTCATTTCATTGTTCCATAACATTTTCGAATTGGTAACATAGGTATTTGACAATAGTATGCAAGTGTAGCGCGAAGGCATATTTGACATCTTTAATTATTAGGCAATGTATGACGTAGCTCGTAAGTTAATCATCATCATCATCATCATTTCAGCCGAAAGACGTCCACTGGTGGACATAGGCCTCCCCCAAGCGCCGCCACTTCGACCGGTTCTGTGCTTCCCGCATCCAGCGGACTCCTGCGGCCCTCACAAGGTCATCGGTCCACCTTGTGGAAGGCCTTCCTTCGTAAGTTAATATTGGAAAACAATTGGCATTTTGCGCTCAGGTTATGAATCTGGTTGTCACTCAGGACCTGAGTGCAAAACGCCAGTCGTTCAATTAAATAAACCTCCAACTGAGAACACTGAGGCAATACTTTACATATCAACTACTTTACCGGCAAAACATTTCAAATATTTTTGTGCAAGAAACTGTGTATTTCAGTCTTTATACCCGGAAAACTGCCTTCATGGTGTGCCTTGCCCAAGGCAGTTTTCAAGCAGTTTTCCGGCCGGCGGTGTTTGTGCATTTAAGATTCGTGACTGTCAATCCACCTACGACTCATGAGAGATTCCTAGTGTTAGACGAGGATTATACTTTATTTATTTTTAATAAAACTACAATATCACTAGATTAATACTAACCCTCTTCCCATCACAGGTCAGCCGAATCTTCTCATTGGGCGTGATGGGCAAGCCATCCTTGGACCATGTAACCTCGGGTATGGGGTTCCCGACGAAGGGCGCGGATACGGAGAGGGGCTGGCCCTCCTCCGCGGTGAGGTCGCGCAGGCCGTGGATGAAGCGAGGACGCTCTTGTGGGTTGGAGTCGTCCGTGCGGCCTGGGGGTGGAGGTGTAGATATTAGTTCGGCGTTTTATGATGGTCCTGGTTTTATTTCCAGGTCGGACAAAGTGTTATAAGGTTTTCCCATTAGGAATTTGTCAGTAGTAGCCCAGAGTTTGCAAGTAGGTCGTGTGACACCTCCATGCCCCGCGCACGTGGCGCCGTGTGTCCTGCGCCTGATCAGACTATGAGACTAAAGGAACAGAGAGTGTACCTATGCTTGTACACACACTTGGCCACTATAATAACTCCTACGTACTAATCTCCGTTGAGATTGGCTACTATGGCCAATATTCGGTCGGGAGGATTTTTTAATTTGGCAATGATGGCATATTTGGATGGCATACTTTATCAACTACTCCTTAAGGCATTCTCATCAACAAAAAAGATCATTCATCCCCGGGTAATTATTTTCTAAATAAGAGCTTTTGTTATATTAGAAACTCAAGCTTCTAGATCCAACGGTTCAGGCTATGTTTTTATCAGTAAATTTAAGATTTTTATTGAGTAGATCATGATTTTTCGATATTTTAAGTTTGGAAAAGCAAGTCAGTTAAATGTTGTCGCACATGAGCACATCAAATCGTTTGAGGAGCTCAACTTGCCCAAATTACGAATTGGCATCAAGTATTAACATTGCCTATGCGTCACATTGCTGGCTTATATAATATTGGTTACCACACAAGCGACCATGGGCGTAGCCAGCCATGGGCTCAGGGTGGGGCAGCAGTCTAAAATAATATGTAACTAGCAAACTATACCCGCGGTCTTACCCCGGTTAATTTTTTCATACAAAAAGTTTACACCCTATAGCACCCTGTATCTGTATGTATAATTCGAATTTTCAAAACACTTATGCTCACCTACCTACACCACGAAATCTTCCATCCAATTTTTTTTTATTTTGGGTTGGAAAACATCAAATAACTTTTCCCGCTCTGGGTGGAGCAGGAGGGCGTGTCAGACTTTCACTGACTAAAACCCACCCGTGTAGCTCAGTTGCCTGTGTGCCAGGGGCCGCGGTATCTCTTTCGAACAACCCGCACCCCTAGCAGGCATCGACGGCCCTTGCGGACCCCACCAGTTGGTGCTGACATCTCTTTGAGGCGCGCGTGGAACACAACGCGCCGTCGACCCGGGCTTGGTCCTTACCGCACAGCGAGCTACCCATTACTCGCCGTCCGCAAGCCCGCGCCTACGGTGGCCGGGAATCAGCCTGGGATTCCCGACGCCCAGGGCGTCTCCCGCGGCGACTACGGCCGTGAGGGCCTGATGCAGTACTTTTTGTTTTAATCGCATTTTTTTTGTGTTCACTGTCGAGTGTGAACTTTCTTACGGATGTTATGTATTGTAGTTAGTACCTAGATAATTGATTTTTTTTAGGTTTGGTTATGTACCTTACAGGTCAGAGCCAGGGTGGGGCGAGGGCCCCACCCTGCCCCACCGTGGCTACGCCCATGGCGACGAACATATTTTGTTAAAAATGTTTTCTTTAGTAGACCGTGGCTAGTGTGGCTACATCGCAACTATGTCGGGGTTGGCTTCCAGTCTAACCAGATGCAGTTGAATACCAGTATAATACATGGAGCGAATGAAATTGCTAGTTGGCAGCAGAAATACGTTAATCGGTAGTACTTCGACAGAGGAACTTTTTTGCAAAGCATTCAATTACTTACATATAACTAACAAATACATTACTATTATTAAAACCCTGTGATATCTGACTGCATGGCAAACACCTTAAACACTAAATACCTATTCTCATTTAATTTCTCTCTACTTAAAGCTTATAGAAGTATGTATTTGACAGAACAAATACATGCTCCTATAAGCTTTCATATGTCTTCAATACTCACTAGCAACGGTAAGCTCAGCACTGCTGGCCGTCTCTCCCTTGTCGTTGCTGGCTACCACTCCGTACTGTCCAGCATCAGCGCTCGTGGCCTTGTCTATGAGCAGCGCGTGCGTCCCGTCCGGTTGAGACACGACCTTGACGTGCTGGCCGTCAGGGACTATCTCCTTGCCGTTGTGGGTCCTGGTGGGAGAGAGGCCAAGATTTGATCATTTTAGATTGGATTAGAATGTCGGAGTTGATGTAACAGGTCTTAGTCCTCTTAAACCTCTTTTAAACCGACTTCAAAAAAAGGAGGTTCTCAATTCGACTGTATTTTTTTTTATGTTTGTTGGCTCAGAACTTTCGACTGGGTAAACCAATTTTGATGATTCTTTTTTTTATTTGATTCCCGTGTGGTCCCATTTAAATTTCATATAGATCTGATGATGCGTTTCGAAGACAGACAACGGAACTATTCAAAAAATGACAGCAAATTAACCGCGACTGCTGCTATCGCATAAATATGCATTGTTTTTACCCCAAGGATGATGACATTTCGAATTGGTGTGGGGTAGGTACTATAACTAAAAAGTGAAAAATAACTTTAATTTCGGAAGTCGGTGACTGGTGACATGAAAATTAAAATACATATCCAAAGTCACCGACTTCCGAAATTAAAGTTATTTTTCACTTTGTAGCGTTTTTTTGGAAGTCAGTTGTTTATTTTTTGGATTTTTTTTTTGAAAAGTATGGTTTTGGTCCCTAGATGTCTTTGATTGAACTCTAGAACTGTCGGGAATGGTCTTCAAAATTCAATGACTGGTATGTCCATTTGTGATGTCCTAGCTGGATTGCTCTGGTTGCACGAGGCAGAATGCTTTAGGGTAAAAGTTATAAGCCTATAACCATTGGTCTTTCACTACATAAACTTGAAATTGATAAAGACAAGTAAATAGCATTTTTTATTCCTTTAAAAGTATTATTTTTACGTAGGTCCCCTTAATACTTGCTAATGTTCATTTAGTAGCTATGTATTATGCAATCAAAATCGATTCACATCTTCATCTGCCAAGACTTTCCTCAACTCTCTTGGAATCAGTTTCCAGTCTAACCGGATGCAACTCAGTACCAGTAATTTACATGGAGCGACTGTCTGTCTGACCTCCACAACCCAGTTAATGGGTAGTACGAATATCTGTTCTATTGAAGTTATAATAACTTATTATTCATAGATCTTACCATTTGAGTGTTGGCTGTGGATGTCCCAGGATCTTGACTTCCAGTTTGACGGGGAATCCTTCGATGACCTTGGTAGGCTGCAGCTCAGCGATGAACGCTGGCTTGCGTTCCTTCTGTGCTACCTCCACCGTTGCTTTAGAGGCGACCTAAGAAGACAGCAAATTAAACAAATTAGAATATACGTCAAGTGAAATAGGACATCTTTTGCAACATAATTATGTTGACATTCAAATAAGGGCGAATTTCACCAATGAAATTGAACGTGTTCAGCGCATTTATACAACGTTCAAGCGCCAAAAATTCTGTGGAATATTGACACTGACGGTCCTTGAACTCGATTTAGAAGTTCGGATCGCGTTCAGTTTTATTGGTGAACTAAGAGTTAAAATTAGACACCAATTTTTTAATGCAAAATATTCAAATTCCTTAGCATTGATTATAAGCGAAAAGTGATAAACAACGTCTAAGTTGATAGTGGTTCTGTGTCAACCCTACCACAAGACGTGTATTAAAAGTGCAAGATATGGTTACAAAATCAAGCTTCATTGAGGGTGGCCGTAGAAAGCTTGTAGTTTGAATGCAACCCATTTGTAGACCTAGTTTTCATATGTTCATAGATATGAGCTTTCGATTATCCAGCGAGATATCTACGGTACTTTTAAAAGTCAGTGTCCACCTTTGGATAGCTAAAAGCTGATGTAACAAAGGCAATACCTCTCCAAGCTTGTTGGTGACGGTCAGCGAGTACACGCCCGCGTCCTCAGGCTTGCAGCTGTCGATGCTGAGCCCGATGACGCCGCCCGGCTGGTTGATGAAGTTCACAGCCTGCGAGGGACGGACGGGCAGACCTGTGGGTGGAAGGAAATTATCAATCTTACTACTGCTACAATACAGCTTACTTCACACAGTATCAAGCTGCAGATGCACGTTTCAGTGATGGTCTTTTTTAGTTAGAGAATCAGTGCATTACTAAAAGAAAGATCTCAAAATGGTGTCCACGATGCTGCATATGGCCGCGTCACAAACAAAAACGCTGGTCACGCTTCTCAATGCGGGGCTCAATAGTAAAAGTTAAACATTAAGTGCGTGGGAAAAAATCGACACTTAAAAAAATCACCCGTGCGCACCGGGGCTTAGTTTTATAACAAAATTAAAATCGCGGTCAATGAAAATTATTGTATTAACCCGTGCTCCCATTTGGGCGTGATTTAGAATTTGCACGCTTCAAAAACATTTGAGTACTTATTTATCATCGCTTGGGGTGGTAACTTTCTAGCATTTAGAATTTCTTTTTGTAGTGAATACGCTACTCACCATCCTTGAACCACTTGATCTCAGGCGCGGGGAAGGCCATGACCCTGGCCTCCAGCTTGAGTGGCTGACCTACAACCGCCTTCACGTCTTCCAACTCCTGGCTGAACGACGGCTTTCTTGGTGTGGCTGCAGAAAAGATTTAAGTCTAAGAAATTGATAAGTTTTTGATATCAGAGTTTTTAAGTTCTTTGAGGGATTTATTTCACATTTCGACGAATAACGGCGAATATAAAAGCACGTTATTTCTTATGTGACAGACTCCGTTTGTCTAGAATTAAAACGTCTGGCCCTGGGTTTGATCCTTTTAAAGTAGAAGGAAAATGATATTGGGTTTTTCTACTGGGAAATTCTCAGTAACCATACATAATTTCCATTTGTGCTCGCTTTATTGCAGTAGTCTCGCTCCTTATTAAATGGGTCTGTTAACAAAAGTGGCGAAATGTGTTTAGACTGTACACCTCTGCTGCAGCCTTCGAGGACAACAGGTTTGATGTTAAAATAGCTCTTTCATACATTTTTGTTTTTTTTTTCGAGATTACGGTAAATAAAAGTGGTTCATTACGACTAACTCAAATGTGGAAAAGATTTCAAAATAAAGCTCTCAGAATAATATCAATTGTTTATTGATTTATGAAGACCTCAGAATTACATGAGCATCTACAAATCTGAACTGTAAAAAAGGAAATAGAACATAGCTAGGATACAGTCATACATACATCCAATAACGTCACAGCCCCAAGTGAGCCAATAACAATGAAAAGGCTCAAACGCCACCACCTATGGTACTTTATTGAATAAAGCGATAAATAGTTTTGAGAGGTAAATCCTTCGCTGGAAGAATGGACCTCTGCAGTCAGTATTCGCACAAAAAAAAACCTGCTTAAGATTTATAACTGATTGCAAGATAATAAGAATAACGATGACTTCTATTACCCATTTGGAGCTATGGGTTATTTCTGAAGGTACTCACGGTTAACAGCGACAGCACACAGCGCAGAGCTGTCCCCGTGCGGGTTGGAGATGACCAGCTTGTACGCGCCGCAGTCTGCGGGGGTCACGTGCTGGATGGACAGCCTCACGGTGCCGTCGGGCAGGGCCGACTGCACCACGCGGGACTCCTCAGGTGATAACGGAGCGCCGTCTTTGAACCTGGGAAGTAGGGGATTTATGGTTATGAAGGTACGTAGATTTCGATAAAATATAAAGGGGAAAATATAAGCATTGACGTACGTATTGGAGGAAACCACATGTAAAACTGCTTATTTTGACTTATAAACGAATATATTATTTTACTTCTATTATTTTTCATACTTAGGTTTTTTAAATAATAAGGAAACTAGTATTGTGCCTTATTGCATAATCATAACTCTTCAGTATTATAGAAAACAAAAGAAAATAAATATAAAACTTTGTTCTATAGTCGCATCTCCAAAGGCGCGAATCTTCCCGCCTTTCAATGTCAACAGCATGTAAATAAAAAAGTTTTTCGTGTTAGTAAAGTTAACCTAACGATCCTTAGCATCTGCCAGGGGTGCGGGTTATTCGAAAGAGATACCTCGGCCCCTGGCACACAGGCAACTGAGGGAACACGAGTGGGTTTTAGTCAGTAAAAGTCTGACACGCCCTCCTGCTCCACCCAGAGCGGGAGATGTTATTTGACAACTTCCCAAGCTCAAAAAAGAAAAAAAAAGTGCCTTAGCATGGACATTCTCGGCTCCTGACGACCGAAAAAGTAAACGAGGATTCTTAAATGTGATGATACACCTAAGCGCATTTAGTTATTGTGGTGCAAGTGGGCCCAAGAATCCTAAAATCTCTTACCACTTGGCAGTAGGAATGGGGCTACCATCGAGCTTGGCTTTCAGTTCCAGCGGCTCTCCTTCGTCCACGTCCTTCTGTTTTTCCAACTTGTGTGTGAAGCCGGGCGACTTCTTTTCCAGTGTGATGGCCGCCTCGCACACTGCCTCGCCGGCTAAGCTTACGGCGCGGACTTTGTACTGTAGAAAAAAAGAAACTAAATAACTCTGCAATTTTGAATTTTCAAGGAGTCGGTCAATCATAAAATTGTAGCCAGTTAACCGTTCGTAAGCGTAGAATCCTTTGGAGCAAAATTGATTGAACATTTCTCAAGATTTCTATTCGAGTCCGAAACAAATCGAGTAATTACAAAATATTCAAAGAACAACCAGAAACAAGAATGAATTATAAAACAGTTTCCTTGCATTATCCCGCTTTTGGAATATGACCAATGGATAAAAAAGGTATAATCTAATAAGCCTTACCTTGCCAGCATCACTAGCCTCAAAATGCTTGATTTCGAGCTCACTGTCCACCTGCCCGCCGACCTCCGTAGTGACCTTATGCCGTTCATCATTGAGGATCTCGTCTCCATCACGGTACCACAGCACGTCGGGCTTGGGCACTCCGTCACAGCGCACCTTCAAGGTGACGTCATCGTAGTCTTTGACGGCTTGCTTCTGAAGGGGCTTTGTGAAAACTGGTATGCCGGCTGTGGAGAGATGGTTTGAGTTAGAAAAGTGGTTTTATTATTCTGAGTGTTAGCCAAACTGAGTATGAAGCCCGCCTAGTAAGATATTATTGAGGCCTTTACAGTGTAGCCTGTTCCATGAACCACATAATTCTGGTTTGAGTTCAGGGTATTATGGTTATTTGTTAACTCTTATATCTGCATCTTACGACCTTAACATTTTCGTTGCTGTTCAACAGTTATTTTGAATTCGGCAACTTTTATCCGTTTTTTTTTTTTGCTCTCAATGGCTATGATTAGAATTATTTCTTACGCTTACATTATTTCATTACAATCTCCGTTTGTATTTGCCAAGGCGTATTCCTTTCTAATTCGTCATTTAACCATGAAATCTTAAGACAGTTATCGATACTCACTGTGCACAGTAAGTCTGGCCTGTTGCGAGGTCTCGCCAACCTCGTTCTTGGCGGTGAGGGTGTACACTCCGCCGTCGTCCACACCGACCTTTTTCACCGTCAGCTTGTATGTCTCGGCGGCCAGGTCTTCCACTATCTCGTGGCGAGAGGATGGCTGGATTGCGTAGCCATCTTTGTGCCTGAAAAGTAAAAGAGTGATATCATAAACGAGTGATATAATAAAAGAGTGGTATAATAAACGAGTGATATAATAAAAGAGTGATATTAATGTGGCAAACTCAAATATTCTTCAGTTTTTTTTTTTGCAATTTGCAGGTCAGTGTCTCGTTGTATGTTGATTAAAATATGATTCGTGACCGCAACAAATATGGCTTTTATTTAGCGGGTAACTCTGCGCTCTAAAGTACGCGTCTCATTTTGTAATCATGTCATCGTCATCAGTTAACTGAGTCAAGTTTTGGTCACTGAATATTGTGAACAATCAATATTTTTTTTAAAAGTCATATCAATTTTCGGCTATGTAAATCGGTGGGTAATTCACACGTTTTGTTTGTATCACACTTGTGATAGGCACATTTGAGAGTACATAAAATTGTTTTTAAAAGGGGGGGTTACAAGTAGATATAAGACAATATGTTGCTTCAATGTGTTTATATGGTCGACCTCGAATTCCTGTATCACCCTCAAATTGAATGTCATAAAAAGTCAAGGTCAATTTTTTGTAGCAGTTACAAAGACAATCTTCTTAATTCACTGAAAATTGTTGCCACCACTTGATAAGCAATTGCGAGTTCGACTATACAGAAAGATGCCCTTTATGTATGGCATCTTAAAACACTATCCACATACAGAAGATCCCAAAGTACTCACCATTTAACCTCAGCAATTGGGTTGGCCCTAACATTGGCAATGAAGGTGGTCTCCTCGAAGGGCACGGCGGTGACATCATGCAGCCCCTCGATCTCAGGCCGCAGCAGTATGTCCAGTCGCGCCGAGCTCTCGCCCACGCCGTACTTGTTCTTAGCCTGGATTGTGTACTCGCCGGTGTCGGTGTGGCGACCTGGGGGCAACAGGAGAGGTTATGTGATATAAATGAATTATGGAGTATTTATTTTATTATTCTTTATTAAAAGCTTGTCATGTCCCACTGACGGGGAAAGGCCTCTCCACCCTCCTTCCACTTCTCTCTGTGTAAACCTGCTAAGGACCAGTTCTTGCTGAAGGAGTCCAGCTCATCCCGGAGACGTCTGGGTCTACCGCGATGTCACTTGCCATTCATATGTGGCAGATGTGTCCAGCCCAATTATGGAGTAACGCAATGAATTTCAGAGGAGGCAGCTACATGTTCAAGAAGTTACAAAAGCAAAAAATTACATTTGCCAAACATCTCCAAGAAGAATGCCAATGCACATAAATAATATTTTTAGGATGCTGTTGGGACTGCCACGGTGGTGCAGCGCGTCTGCGATGTTTGCGCAAAATCGAACTGACGGCTTTCACGCCGTCATTCGCAAGAAAACCGCGTCGCTGTTGTCAAGGTTGCGGGCGAGTGGCAACAGCATTTTAAAAACTATGGCTGAGAGTATTGACTCTCCATTCATTAAAACTTTTGTGAGAAGGACAATCACTAAACATTAATTTGGGGGTTATCCTTTTCACACTACTATGTAATTCATTTATAAACTAACACTAGTAATAAGTTATAATATTGTTTACTAACACGTTGGATCATTGTTGTCCGATAATAAAGAAATAATAATAATAATAATAAATGGCTTTTCAAATCGAAGTGATACATTAATGCATGTCATTTAAGTTCAGTATGATTTTTTTTAAAGCGATCTTTATTAATGTCGATTGAAATAGAAGTCAAAATAAACGGAAACAATTACAAGATAATCTAAATCACGATATACCTGTAGGAATAGACAAAGTAAAAGTGCACTCCTTCAAGCCATGGTCCAGATCCTTGGCATCAGCCGAGGTGACAACAGTGGCACTGGGCTGCAGTTCCACTCCATTGAGCAGCCACGACACGTGCGGCTGAGGGTCGGCCGTGCACACTGCTTGCATGCTCACTGGTTCCTTCTGGAGAACACGCTGCGCTTCCAAGGGCGTGGTGAACTTGGGCTTGCGGAGCTCGGATTCGGCTGTATGGGATTGAGATTTGCTGGTTAAAGGTACTTAGAATAATCAGACCATTTTGTCAATTTTTGTTGCACTGCATAAAATGGCTTTTATGGCAGTTTATGTTTGAGAAGTTTTATTTTATTGTTCAAAACAATGAAAATTAGAGCAAAACATTTCTTTTTTAGACATCTTGAGTGGATGGCAGATAGGTAAAATTAATTTTATTTTTACTTCAACAGAGCTGTGGTTATTTAAAGTTCCTTACTATTTCTGAGGGCTATTCTGTCTGTTATCAAATGCCGTGACAGTCTTAGTTAGTTATTAGTTTATATTAGTTTTATCAGCATATTTTATTATCCAAATCATTTGATCTGACTCACAGATACAGATCTCTTTTGCTTCTTAAAAAATCATGAATATACTTACGTGACACGGAAAGCTCAGCAGTCTGCACTTGCTTCCCAAGATCATTAATGATCTCGCACTGCCATTTACCAGCATCCTTCATATTGACGCTATCAATTTCCAGCTTGAACAGGTCTCCATCATTCGTGATGTGGACTCTGCCACAAGGCTTGACTTCTTTACCGTCGTGGAGCCAACGGATGGTCGGCTTCGGGGTTCCAGAAACTTCTACTGAGTAAACTAGAGGAAGGGACTCGAAGGCGTGGCCGTCTTTCATGCTGCTGCCTTTGATTCCGGCTGGTGCTGTAAGATTAGAGGCATAGTGTTAGACACTTGTGTAAATTTTGGTCGGGCTGTGGATGGAGCCTGACCGGGTAGTTTTGAAGTTTAAAAATAGCATAGCGGTAGGCTGGGAGAATAACAGGATTAAGAGGTGGCATAAAATTTATAGAAGTTACAGCAATTTGTTTGTTTCTAGAAAGATTGTTTTCGAAAATGTTGACAGTCACAAATAAGTTACGAAGAGAAACCTTGAATTTATAGGAAATACTTTTTAAGATGATTATAATAAGCAAGGCTTTAGATAATAAAATTGACAATAATTATTTAAACTTTAGCAGTAGGCAAGAAGTGCAAGGATAAAACAGTGGAAGTGACTTAAGGAACAAATTGAATGTTGTAACTTAACGGTTATTATGTACAGAAATAATATAGTACGGAAGTTCTTTGACATCACATTCTTACAGCACTTTAATCAAAAGATTTGTGTATTTACATAAAATGTTGCTCAATGTCGCAGTATATACAGCAGTTAAAAGTTTTTACTCGACCTTAGATGTGAATACTTACAGCTGCCCGTATCTAGATGGACACAGAAATTTACGTGTGTTGTTGTTCTTCTAAAGTGTTTGTATACTTACCAATAAACGATGTTTGACTTATAAAATAAGGCCCATAAACATTAAAAGCGTAATTATCATGCAAGCGACGCACTACATTTGAAATATGTTTCGCTTACCTTGATGATATGATGATTGTGTTGAAGTGACTAGTACCTCTGCCGCACCTGGCCCCAAAGATTAGTATGCCAGAAGGGAATGTTATTACGCATGCGTGCTAAAACAAACATACGACAGCATTAGTCAAATGTGGACAGACATTTAGAGGAAAATTATATGGAAAGAATCTGCCATTTTCTTAAAGGATGAGAAGTTTGAAGAAATTAAAGTATCAGTTTAGTTTGAATGTCTCGACGACCCAGAGCCGAAACCTCTGGCGAAGAATGACGGGGAGAGCCAACCTCAAATGAAATGAGATAAGGCTAGGCAAAGAGAGAGAGAGTTTAGTTTGTAGTAAAGAAGAAAATGACAGATTTAATGGAGATTTAACATCAGCAATTTCCGATTTCGGATATAAAGCGTTTACTTTCATGTTATTCTCCCCTGACATACACTGCGTAGCGTTACATCATCAAATGCCAGCCTCTCTCATCGTACAACGTTCCCCGTGTGTTTAATATTTTGATTTAACAATTACCTTTTACATCTTCCACATTAAGAATATCATCTAGTATGCTCCTTTGTCTCTGGCTTCGTTTAAGAAGGGCTTCTAACTCGTCATCCACTTCCTCTTCAAGTTTGAACAACTTAGCATCATTCTTTCTCTTTCTCTCAACAGTCGTCTCTGTCACATCTTTTGTAATGTTATCAAAGTTTTTCATGGGGCTTAATACTAGTTCTTCTATGATTCTATTTTTAACGTTATCTATTTTTTTATCGACGGATTTGTACTCGTTTTCGTCGAATTCCTTCGAAATGTGTATTAATTTTTCTGTGATGTCGTTCTCGAATATCTTCTGCGACTTTTCTTTTACGATTAAAGATTCTTCTTCGTCCTCACCAATGACGTAGTCTTCTTTGAAAGAGGACTGGCGGACGTATGAATCTTTGCTGAATACTTTCCTCGTTTCGTCAATGTCAAATATGGATTTTGAGAGGTCTTCAATAGATATCTCTCGGGAGAGGGGTTCGTTTTGCCAGCTCATCTCATCTTCCGAGACTGACATGATAGAAACAGTACGGTTCCCCCCTTGGCGCCCACATCTGGATCCGGTATCAGCATCTGAGTCCGTTTGTGGCTCTTCAATGATGCCATAAGTACCTCTCCTCACATGGTCAGGTATACTGTAATGGCCCATCTCCGTCAAGAAATAACTATGGCTAGCAATTTCTTCAACTTCCAAAGAAGTTGTATGCGGTTTGTTTGGTTGTATTAACCGTCTGCCTCCGAAAAAGTCATCGTCATCATAATAAAGAGATGTTGACGTCATTTTGTGTAAAGTGCGCGTTTCGGCCGGACCTACCAGTTAAAATAGTATTATGTTGATATTAGGTCATACAACGGTTTAGGAGGTTGGATTAGAATAGATGAAACTAATGCGTTATATCTTTAGTTTGAAGTTTTTAAGCTATCTCAATGAATGGTGGAAGGTTAGTTGATGATCGATGGTTGTTAGGACTGGGAAGAGAAGGTAGGAAGCTGGATACTGACCTGTGACTATAGCGCCATGAGACTTTGTGCTGCTGACTTTAGACATTATAATAGCTCCGTTGTCTCCTGTCTTGAACGTAGTTACTGTTTCGAAAACTCGGCCTAAACATAACAAATCACACTTGGGATGTTAAAAACACGGTGTTAAAAGCATGCATAGTGTGCGCGAAAACGTGAAATTCTCGCATAGTACTAAAAGCTGTTTTTTGAATTGAAGAGAAAGCGTCGAAGCGTTTAATGTTTATACCTTCAGTTTCAGCACTTAACGGTTCTTCGACGGGTTGTTTTTTAACCGATTTACGTTTGGGGGACTTCAGATCTTCGGAAATAAGCACTTCTTCGATGAACTCAGGTTTAGTGGCACTCTTCTCTCCAGCATCCTTCTTAGTTACAACCTCTTCTACGACAGGTTTCTTGTTCTGCTCGTTGTGGTTTTCGTCCCAGATAGACTTGTCTTCGGCCGTCTCGGGTTCAGAGAAGGATTTTTTGCCAGCGTCAGTAGGTGTTGAATCAATTTCTTCTATGGTTGGTTTACTTGCTTTGTCTTCGTCGTCCCAGAATGATTTCTCTTCTGCCACTTCCGGTTCAGTGACGGATTTCCTACCTTTGTTACTGATTGGTGTCTCTGGTTCTTCTACAATAGGTTGGTTAGCCTTGCCATCATCAGTGTCATCCCAGAATGATTTTTCTTCTGCCACATCTGGTTCAGTGATTGATTTCTTACCCTTGGCTGGTTTGGTTTCTACTTCTTCGATTGAGACCTTTTTGGATTTCTTGTCATCTTCTGCGTCATCCCAGAAGGACTTTTCTTCGGCTACCTCAGGCTCTGTCACTGATTTCTTAGCTGTGCGGGATGATGGTTTGTCTACCTCATCAACGCTTGATTTCTTCGCTTTGCCGTCTTCTTCATCATCCCATATAGACTTCTCTTCAATAGTCTCCGCTTTGGCCAACTTAGCTGACTTCTTCTTCCCCTTATCCACATCATCTTCAACAGGTTTCTTCCCCTTTTTGCTTTCCTCATCAACCTCACTTTCAACAATGGCTTCTTTATTCAAAGTCGAATGAATCTCTCGCGCTATTGAACACAATGAAAAAAATGGTAACAATAAAACATGAATTATTAAAATGGGCAAATGTATTAAATTATAGACGTCACAAATGTTAAGTAAAGGTTTGTGCAGGACAAAGTGCATCGATGTTCGTGAGTGACTACTTCAGCATTCCAGTCGATTGAATGCTTCAATGTTTAATTACCATATCCTAATGGTCGGTATCTAGGGACACCAAAAAACAAACTAACGTGCGGATAATATGGTAGTACTAGAAATCTAGGGTTCAATATCACTACTTCGTTAATGCAAACTACTTTACCCGTATGTTTTCCATCGAGGAGCCAATTCTGTCGTTTCTTGACAGATTCTTTTCGACGGGTTTCTTGTGGGCTTACCATGTACTCGTGTAGTGTAAGTGTGTGCTTGTACGTGTTTGTCATTTTGTGTAGTGTTTACTGGAACTCTGACTCGTGATCAAACAACACGGATGTGCCAAGTTGACGTTGAATTTCAACCTTATTTTTTGGTGCACAAGGATAATTTTATAATGCAAAATTTTGTGATACGTCCTCTGACAATGTTTTTCAAAAATGGTCCCTATAGCTTGTACTAAAGGTTGATATTGGTGTGTTAGCTAATACTTACTGTGTACGGTGACCGTGCTCTTAGAAGAGACACTACCAAACTCATTTTCGGCTCTCACTTCGTAGTTGCCGCCATCTTCTTCCTTCACCAGAGTCACTGTCAGATGGTAGTTCTCCAATCTGACGTAAGATAATACATATTATTAGGACTTCAATCTATTTATATTCGAAATCAATGAGGAGTTTGTTTTTGGCTTGCCATTGGAGGGTTTGCCCATAATCGCCATGCTGGGCATGTGGGTACGGCACACGATACGAGCTATGCTTGGAGTCTCTCTTGGGATAGAATCTGGAATGAGGTTATCCGGCAGAGAACCAAAGTTACTAATGCCTAAGCCCAGCACTGGACATCTTCATGATATCCTCACCTCTTAGTATCCCGCTCGATCTTTATTCTGGCATCAGTGGTGACCTCCTTGCCGTCCTTGTACCACTTGACCCTTGGCTCAGGACAGCCCTCCACCTCCACGTCCAGCTTCAGCGTCTGCCCGGCGTCCACCGTCATGTCGATAAGGCTCTTGGTGAAACGGGGTTTCCCTGGACATCGTGAGTTTGGTGTAAGTAAATGATAAAATGGTGGATGAAAATAGCCACAAAGTTTGAAAAAATGGGCTGCAATTACAATTACCTACATGTAGGATGAATTAAGTCTAGCAGCACAGTCAATAAAACTATCCTACCGCAACATCTTATCCTTACTGGGTTCGGTAATAACCTCTTAACAAAGCCATCCCATTGCTTAGATAGACATAATAACGCTCACTTCGAATTCCAGTCAAATGAATTCACACATAAAAATAAAAAATAAACGTGTTGGATATTTGTTATGGCTTACGATTTCTCTTCAACTCTGAATGTAATTTAATAATATGGAGATTAAGATTGTCGAACACCATGAAAGCGACACCTATAATAGACAGCCGCCATCTTGGATTGCTATTTCGGCGTCACTATCGTTTTAGCACCCTCGAAAATCATGAAAACGACACAACTATGATTTAAAAAAAAATAGAATACTTAGTCGTCATCACTTACTGTTGACAGTAAATGTAGCGGAACAGGAGTCTTCTCCCAGCACGTTGGAGACCTTGCAGGAGTAGTTGCCGGAGTACTCTGCGGATACCTCCTTGAGGATTAGCTTGTGGGTGTTACCACTGTCTACGCGGGTGAACACCGACTTCTTTTCGGTTATTTCTACGTCGCCGAGGTACCTAGAAAGAGAAATAGTAAGACACACATCATATTTCTATTGTCGATGTTGTACCACCTAAAACTTGGACGTCACTTGCACGATATAAAACTTAAAGGTCTATTTCTCTACTCTCTAGGTGTCAGAGGTAGTTGAATCTATCTGTCACATACATATAGTTTCAACCACCTGTGACACCTTTGGGGTACTACACTCTTTCGGTTCACGCCGATGGCATGGGCGTAAAAATAACGCGGCGTATTTTACCGCGCTTTGCGATTTTCAACTCTCCGTGTTGAACCAAGCATTGAGAATCCAATAGAGTGCATCCCAGCACTTAGAAAAAACACACTGTTCGATTTTAAACTGTCAGCGCCAAGCACTGTGCTGAAGATCTAGTGCGCGAAAATATGCCGCCGCGATACTTTACACTTGCGATCGTGGACTTAGGCATATACCCTCGCTGAATCATGTTCGGGTCACCTTAACAGAATTCGAGCCAAGCCGAGCAGCTTTTTTCCGAACTTAATATATCTACATAATAATGTATTCGATGTTGCTGGCCTTACCATTTAACGGTGGGTTCAGGGAAGGCCTCGACAGCGACAGTGAACTCGACGTTAGCGTCTCCCTCGCTGGCGGAGGTATCCTTCAGTTTCTGAGTGAACTGCGGCCCACAGCGCACGTTGAGCACGCACGCGTCCGACGTGCTGCCGTGCGTGTTGCGGATCTGGGGACACGGACAGGTTGGTCATTTGTGTGGAAGAGACGAGACACAGAGTGGGTTTTTATGCCGCGCAGACGAGCACTAGGTTTGACTTAGACAGGTTTTTACGCGAAGTGGTGACAGTTGTAATAACTTGGAAATTATTACAAAACGTATAATATTTCGTAAATGTTACAAAAAGTACCACCCAGGAAATAAAATTCAATTTTCTTACGGGGAATGACATCCTGTTTTTTTTTTACTCTTACAGCGAACCTTAGTATTTCCAACTCACGTCTGCATGATGTCCTTAAGTATGACTATTGACATGAAAAGAAGAAGACCACTCACCTCACAGGAGTACTCCCCTGCGTCTGCGCGTGCAGCTGACGTGATGACCAGTGAGTGTGCCTCACCTGTCGACGAGATCTTCACGGTAGTGGACTCTGACAACTCCACCTTGTTCTTGAACCTGTTCATAAACAATCATATCTTATCTACTTATATACACATAAACTCACGCTTTCAACCCATGGCGGTAGGCAGAAACAACAGAACGCGAACTTCTACGATCCTTACATACTAATTTTGCCTCGTTTACGTTCATACATCTGCCCATACACGCACGCCGGTTGCGGGTACTACGCACCTGACCTTTCTGAAGAACATCATAAATAGATCATTTGTTTTCAATATTGTTTAAGGTGGATGCACTAAAGTAGACTGCAAATACAAATTTCCTTCCGGTTTTTGTAATTTGCAGATTGTATGTTGACTAAAATATGATTCGCGACTGTAACAAAAATGGCCTTACAGAATTATAATCATTAAAATCACCAATCTCTAAGTTAGGCAGTACATGCGCCCTCACGGCTCTAGCCTCCGCAGGAGACGCCCTGGGCGTCGGGAATCCCAGGCTGATTCCCGGCCACCGTAGGCGCGGGCTTGCGGACGGCGAGTAATGGGTAGCTCGCTGTCCGGTAAGGACCAAGCCCGGGTCGACGGCGCGTTGTGTTCCACGCGCGCCTCAAAGAGATGTCAGCACCAACTGGTGGGGTCCCCAAGGGCCGATGCCTGCCAGGGGTGCGAGTTGTTCGAAAGATATACCGTGGCCCCTGGCACACAGGCAACTGAGGGAACACGGGTGGGTTTTAGTCAGTAAAAGTCTGACACGCCCTGCCACTCCGCTTAGAGCGGGAGAAGTTATTTGATGATTTCCCACCCCAAAAAAATTTAACACCTCTAAGTTCATTTAATCCTATCGAATAACTATTTCATGAAAAAGTCATATTTTGTTCAACATACAGCTTGCACCTGCAAATTGCAAAAAACGTAAGAAAATTTGAATTTCACGGGCTACTTATACTTTAAACATTAGCACATTTCATGATTCAAAGGATTTTTTGATAATCAGGACAACTTAGAACTAAAGCTGCAATGGTTAAATGTAATTTACGCCAAGCGTGGAAAATATGGATTCTTTCTTACCAGGCAACGGTAGGTGCGGGCTCCGACTCAGTCTCGACCTTGAAGGTGACAGTCTCCTTCTCCTCGCACACCTTGTTCGCTCCCATCTTCTTCAGAACCTTGGGAGGTGACGTCACGTGCCACTGCCAGAAGTCTGAGCATTGGTTCACTTCGTTCCTGAAAGAGATGTAGAACATGAATCACTGGGACTGTTTATTAGCGTCTAATCAGAATGAACATATTTATCATTCTAGGGGATGAAGGTGAACAGCAAACTGAACTTAAAGCAAGACTATCTGCTACTAGACTACTGCCTCTGTATGTGTTAAAAAATATCAAACTGTATAATAAAAACAGTTTCTAATACTTTGAAAATAATCAAAATCTTGTAATCGACTAGAACTGATTATTTATGACGCGAATTTGCCGATATTTTCCGTGTAACGAAACCACAGCGCGATCTAATTCGACGCTAACGCCATCTAGTTGCATTGTGGGTACTAAAATAAGGGTGGTTTTGGTAACTGTTTTTTTATTTAAACAATACATAAAAGTGAGTTGAATTAAAATAAACTGCAAATATTTAGCATATCCTCTAAATTGACCTTCTAGTTATGAACTTTTTTTGAATTAATGAACCTCTTAAAGTTTTTTGACCTTCTAATGAAGCGAACTTTTGTTTAAATAATATAGCCTCTCTTTAACCGACGAAAACAAGGAGGTTCTTAAATTTACGCGTACTTATACAGGAAAAGTTTTTATTCAGTGCGCAAACTGTAACCATGAGTCCAGCTTATCATTCTAGACGCCCCAGCGCAGAAATTTTTCGTCGGTTATACAAAAAAAATCAGCTGTTTCATAGACAAGTGCAATACTTACGCGGTCAAAATGTATGGAACAGAGGATTTTTTTTTTACCGACGAAACATTTCTGCGCTGGGGGTCTAGAATGACATGCTGAATTCATGGTAAGGTACAGTTTGCGCACTGAATAAAAACTTTTCCTGTATATATTACTAGCTTTTGCCTGCGACTTCGTTCGCGTGGTTTAGTTACATTAGGCAGCATTTTTAATTTTATAGGAATTATATTACTGTAAATAGCTTATTTTAATTCATTTTTATAAGCAACGTTTTTTATTATTCCATCCTTTGCTAAAACAAAGATTTTGCGGGTTTCATACTCGTCACATGTCTTAGAAAATAAATATTATCTGATCTTATCTTATCAGGATGCCACATAGAATTGCCCATGGGAAAATCAGTTTTTTCGTCTTTCCGATAAATATACTTAAAGTAAATATAGACAGGTTCGTTTGGACTTCCATACGAACTTTCATCACGTATTTCATCCCCAAGTAGGTCGAAATTTCAAAAATGTTAGAACAAATATTTAACTTCTTATCAAGTGCCTAAATACAAAGTTTCATGGTTTTATCTTCTAGCTAGAATGACGTACTCCCATGCAAACTTTCATCCCTTACTTCAACCCTTTCTCGCTCTTTTTTACAACAGAAGGTAGCTTATGTCCTTTCCTAAGGTCTAGTCTATCCTCTGTACCAAATCTCATCGAAATCGGTTCAGTGGTGTAGGCGTGAAAGCGCATCAGGCAGAGAGACAGACCTAGTTACTTTCGCATTTATAATATTACTAGCTTAGGCATGCGGCTCCGCCCGCATGCATGTCGGTTATCGCGTAAAAAGTTGCCTATGTCCTTTTCCATATCCCAGGCTATATCGCTGCCAAATTTCATGACGATCGGTTCAGCGGTTTAGGCGTGAAAGCGTAACAGACAGACAGAGTTACTTTCGGGTTTATATTAGTAGGGATTAGCCACCCTGGGCACTTATGAAACATCAGAAGCTTGTTGGTGCAAAATGAAAGTTATTTTTCACTTCGTAGTGTCTTTTTCTTGGATGTTCGTTGTTTTTAACACGCTTTTATTAGCTGCACCCGTATGTTTGTTTGTTTGTAACCGACTCCTTTTTTTGCTTTGTTTTTAACCACTTCAAACGGTCAGATTTTATTTAAACTTTGTAGACTTATCGAGGACCGATGACAATTCAATAATAAAAAAAACACGCTTTAAAATAATAAATCTATTAAAAAGCGTGGGTTGCTAAAAAGCAACCCACGCTTTTTAATAGAATTATTATAATCAATTAATATCAAGTACCCCACTCTTTTTAATATTTAGAATTAAATTATTTTCTACTTTTTTAGTTTGGTTTTTAAAGCGTGTTTTATTATTTTTTTAAACCATTATTTATTTTCTATTTTTGGTAAAAAAGACTCAAATTATATAATTCTAGTCACAGTAATACTTACTTTGCTACAACAGAGTAAGATCCAGTGTCCGTTAGTTTAGCATCCTTGATAGTTATTTTGTAGATCTCGTCCGACTCTTTCACGATGACGACGCGGTCTGAGCTCTTGATCTCGTTGCCGTCCTTGTAGAACGTCACGTCGGGGGCCGGGGTGCCCTCGACCTCGATGGTCACTGTGTGAGTGGAGGACACCTGGAAATTATACAAAGATATTGAATTCTGTATGGTTAAGGGTAAAGATATATGTGGGATTTTAACATAAGCAGCCGTATTTGTTATGATGTTGACTTCTTATTCTTTACGTGTTGATGGTACTTGTTAGATACGGGACACAAGTAAAACAAATGACGGCCGTGAACGCACTGACGCTTTATTTAAAACATGCTAGCGCGGGCACATGGGTGGGGCGCGGGGCACGGGGCGCTGCGCGGCGCTGGCGCCGTGTGCGCAGGCCGATCGCATATGACCGCGCATCGCTATACATTAGCTTGTACATAACATCTCCCAACCTTATTTAAAAAGATACAAACATAATAATAATACTAAAGGTGCTTACAACTACATACATGGAGTATCTACACAACATTAAAATTAGGTTATTACTACAATACAATATGAGTCCATAACTAGCAAGTTATACACCGTCAGGCAGCCCACTGGTCACTTGCCCAACGCAAGGCTTCTGTAGTCCACCTTTGGAAGCTGGCGCAACGCCCTATCGGGATGGCCGGGGCCGGGCGCCAGAGATATGGCTGGCGTCGCTGACGGCGTACTTGCACCCTGCCCCCCCTCCTCCGGGGCGTCAGCTTGAGACGCGGGTTGGGGGCACGGTGGTGCCGTTGATGATAATGTTTCATCGTCACTATCGGTGTCTATTTCGTCAGTATCCCAACTTTGTTGTACATTGGCGTTACCCTTTTTTGCGATCTTTACATAACTTTCGGCCTGGCCATTGCTCGCAGGATTATAGGGCGGTGACGTCACGTGCTCAATCCCGTTAATTGTACAAAACCGTTTAAAATCTTGTGACGTGAAAGCCGTGCCGTTATCGCTTACAATTGTATTTGGTAACCCGAACCTTGAAATAAACTCGCACAGTTTTTCTATTGCAGCTGATGAGGTCGTTGAAACACACATATCGTAAACTTCCACCCATTTCGTGTATGCATCTACTACGATTAAATAATGTCTATTATCTAACGGACCCAAGAAATCTATATGCAACCGGTAGAATGGTTGGGGTGGGTATTGCCAGGGCGTAAGCGGGGCGCGCGGAGGGGTAGGTCGTAACTGTATGCAAACACTGCAAGAATTTATCATATTTTCTATAGCGTTATCGATACCCGGAAACCAGAACCGGGAACGAGCTTCGGCCTTTGTTTTCACAATTCCCAGATGGGAAGTATGAAGTTCGTTTAATATTGTTCTTATTTGACTGTCTGGTAAAATCACCTTATGCCCTCTCATAACACAGCCGTCTTCATACGATAACTGATTTCTGCATGCGTGGAACGGTTTTAAATTCACATCAGACACGCTTCTAGGCCAACCCTTCGAAATAAAATCGATCACCTTCATCAAATTGACATCTCGGCTAGTTGCCTTGCGTAATTCGTCCCGCGTAACTGGCATGTGTCCGTCTATTACGAAGTGAACATATGTCGCGCGGTCAATCGGGGCGGCCGCGGCGGCAGCGTGCTGAGCGCTGTCCACGCGTTCCCTGCCCGCGGTCATTGACCGCAACCGCTTATCGTCGTCGGGAAGACTTGCGCGGGACAAATAATCCGCGCTGTTATTTTCGCTACGAACGTATTCGATTTTATAATTATATGCGCTAAGAAACAGCGCGTATCTTTGTAAACGGTTTGCCGAAACCTCTGGTATACCTTTGTGTGGTCCAAAAATTGAAATTAAAGGCTTGTGATCAGTGCGAAGGATGAACGGGTCTGACCTACCGTACAAGTACTGATGGAATCTTCGAACTCCAAAAATAATAGCCGTTGCCTCTTTCTGAATTTGAGAATAATTTTTTTCAGCTGCGTTTAGAGTGCGGGACGCAAACGAAATTGGGCGCTCGCAACCATCCTTATCATTTTGCGATAATATTGCACCCAACCCATGAGGTGAAGCATCCACCGTGAGGATTAAGGTTGCATTGGGGTCAAAATGTGCTAACACCTGATCTGACGTTAAATGTTTTTTTATTTCGACGAATGCTCTTTGATGTTCGCTGGCCCAATTCCATTTAACCCCCTTCCTTAAGAGATCGTATAGGGGACTTAAAATTTCGGATGCCTTAGGTACGAAATTACGGTAATAATTTACTAATCCTAAAAATGATTGAAGTTTGCCTACATCTGTGGGCACTGGGGATTTCTCAATTGCTATTACTTTATCCGATGATTTTTTTAACCCATCTTTGTTTATTACATAGCCTAAATAATTGATTTCGTTCTTAAAAAATTCACACTTTTCTTTTTGCAAGGTTAGTCCAGCATTTTGCAGCCTCTGTAACACTGCCGTTAACCGTTGTAAATGTAAACCCGGTCCATCAGCTGTGATAAGGACATCGTCTAAAAGACATAACACACCGTCCATACCAGACAATATGTTTTCCATTGCGCGCTGAAAAATAGACGGTGCGCTGGTTAACCCAAAAACCATACGTGTATACTGAAACAATCCGCGGTGAGTATTTATGCATGTAATTTTTTGTGACTCTTCGTCTAAAACGAATTGATTATAGGCCATGGACAGGTCTAACTTTGAGAACTGTTGACCTCCGTGTAATTTGGAAAACAGCTCGTGGACTGTAGGCAACGGGTAGTGCTCTACAACTAATTGTTTATTTATGGTTACGGAATAGTCTGCACACAGCCTAACACTCCCATTGCGTTTTAACACCGGCACTACTGGTGATGCATATTCCGAATGATCTATTTGTTTAAGTATACCTAAGTTTACAAGGCGGATTATCTCTTTATCTACCTTGTCTCGCAATGCAAAAGCGATAGGACGTGCTTTGAAAAATATTGGCTTTGCATCATCTTTTAAACGTAATTTAACCTTGAATTTATTAAATTTACCTAATTCATCTGAAAATACGTCTCTGAATCTATTATGCAAATCATCGATTGTTTTCTCTTCATTATTTATGAAATTACAGGAGGCTAATTTTAACTTAAATAACGATAAAAAATCTCTTCCGAGCAATGGCGGGCCTTTGCTGCGTACCACGTAAGCATCTAGTGTGTGTGTACTCAGCCTATACGTGACCGGTAGGCGAATTATACCGAGACACACGATACTACTGCCTGTGTAGGTAAATAGTCTTTTCTTGGCTGGTAATAAGGGCAGCCTGCTAAAATGTTTATCATATAAACTCTCAGAAATTACCGTTACTGCCGATCCACTATCAATTTCAAATTTTATTTGTGAGCCGTTTATGGACACTATTTCTGTCATGGGTTCTCCCCGCTCTGAAATGATGTTACAACATAAAAACTCACCATCATCGTCCTCCTCACTCACGTCACTGGTCGCAACACACTTTACTTTGCACATTCTACGTAAATGACCCTTTGTATTACACTTCCTACAAGTAAAGTTCGCGTATCGGCACTGAGACGATGCATGGTTCTTCAGACCGCACACGGAACACTTCTCCATTACCGGTTCCTTAGCAGAACCAGCAGTCTTGCCCTGCACCTTGAACACTGAATGTTCTTGCTGTGTGATCGACGTCATCGCGAGAGCGCCGGCGGCGGCGCCAGATCGCGCGCACCGGACGCTTTGTGCCAACTCCACTGCCTTTGCCAGGGTCAAGGTATCTGTGTCCTTTGTGAACAGTTTGTCCCTCTCGGGACCCGCCAACATGCCCATCACGAAACGGTCTCGCAATGCCTCCTCTACATTGGCGAACTTGCAATGTTTCGTGAGGCCACGCAGTCTTGCCGCCCACTGCGCTTGCGTCTCCCCCGTTTGCTGCGTTGCCGCGTAAAATGCGTACCGCTCTCCGAATCCACACTTTGTCGGAGAAAAGTGAGTGTCAAGGAGCTCATAGATGTCTTCTACTGGCACCTCGTCCAGCTGTTTTGGCAAAGCCAAGTCGGCTGCGAGCTGGTAGGTGCTGTCTGTGAGTGCGCTCAGTAAGATTGCTCGCCGTTTTGAACCCGTTGTGTCGTTTTTTTCCGAGATATCATTAGCCACGAACCACTGCCGCAGGCGACTTTTGTACACCTGCCATTCATGCACTGTGTGGTCGAAATTACTTAATATACCGAAACTAAACTGAGCCATCTTGATAAAGCGTGGGTTGCTCTCGTCGCCACTGTTAGATACGGGACACAAGTAAAACAAATGACGGCCGTGAACGCACTGACGCTTTATTTAAAACATGCTAGCGCGGGCACATGGGTGGGGCGCGGGGCACGGGGCGCTGCGCGGCGCTGGCGCCGTGTGCGCAGGCCGATCGCATATGACCGCGCATCGCTATACATTAGCTTGTACATAACAGTACTCGTACACTTTTTTTATTTATTATTGTAAAAGCAACTTGTTACGCACAGGTGGATATAGCACTGCTTTGTTGAGGAAAAGCGCCTGACTCAAAATGAAAATATTTTATTTTACATAAACCTGCATGGGCACTTATGAAACGTCAGAAGCTAGGTGCACGGTTCCAATTAGTCAAATTCCAATGAGAAACTCCACGGTTACTCTTTTAAAAATAATTAGCTTTTACAATGTTTTCAAATTACAGTGATAATAGGTATGGGAGGACAGTGCAGGCCTGTCAATAAGTACCAGGTACTTAGAGGAATGTTAATACAGAATAGAAAATCGTCTACAAATCTAGTCTGTAAAGCCTAAAACGTTCTCTCATTCACAATATGTAAAATAATCTACCTAAAAATGGGTTTAAACCCACGACAAATAACTCGTAAATCGCAGCCGTTACCACTGGGTCACCACTGCTCTTAGGGCACGATGTAGACTGATAAATAATTTAATATTACTATACAGTTATCGTACCTGGTATGATATTTGGCTTAAAAATATCGACCCTCACCAAGGCGAACATATGAACGAGTTACCATGAGAGACATGATTCGACCTCGCCAGGAATAAACTAAGAAGTAAGAAAATGCACCAAATCTTGACGGAAAAACCGTAACAAAGAACAGCAGGAAGTGCTACTTAGCACACGTTTTCAGACGGAATAAACCACACCTATTGCATGCAGCAATGCAGTATAAGGCTAAATCTAAGAAGTTCGGACGACCTATTTACACATGGAACGACAACCTAAAACAGTACATGAAATATTTCGACATGGGAATTACGTTTTGGAAGGACATGGCTGGAGACAGAAACAAGATCAAGAAAGCGACTAGCGATATCTACAAAAAACCGGAAACTGATAGCAGCGAACACTCAGAAGACGACTATGAAAACAACAACACAGAACATAGCGAAGCAACGGCATAGAAAAGAGCTAAGAAAACAGTTGAACCTACCCAAGAAGCTCGATCTGAAACAACATGCGGCAAAGTCGTGAAAAGATAGGGGGCCCTCCTATAAATAAACACTACCCGTCTCTCCACTAGACCAATGCATAGGTACTCAAGGATGTATATCCGGTAGGCACGCAATACTTTCCTATCCTAAGGGCACGTCTACCTGACCATTACCGCGCCCCCCGGTCTACTTCTTGATATGCAATGGCCTCTGTAACACCATGAAGCATGAGGCTACAGGGGCTAGTGCAAATCTTGGGGTTCATTCGATTAATCGAGTCTGGTCAAGCCACGCTGGGCTCGGTGCATTACTTTACATTACATTAAAAGGTCTGTTCCATAGCGTTCGGATAGTCAACTTACAAAAGGTAATGAAAAAAAATTAAATTTGATGTAATCATCTGCCTTGTAAATTAATCTAAAGTTGTTGGGACGCGTGGCGTACAGCTTACGAATTTATTCAGAAAAACAAATGATAACAGTTTTCATTCGTTCTTATGCTCAAAGAAATAGGATTGGTTTATAGTAGGTAATTACAGGGTGGTAACTAGCGACATCAATGCGCAAACCGCAACTTGAATTCAGCACATGATTCTAGATTTTTAGTATGTTTATTATTTGTAGAACTAAAAATTAGCCCTGGTTTCCAACCCAAAAGGACCCCTACAAACACATCATCATTAATTCATCATTTTCTCAACAAAATCAAACCGATCCCACTCACCATACAAGTCTGGTTCTCAATCTTCTTCTTGATCTTGGGAGCTGCCTTCACCACCAGGTGCAGCGTGGTGGTGTCCTCGCCCAGCTCGTTGGAAGCCGTCACGTGGTAGTCGCCCGCGTCGGCTTGGCTCACGTTCTTGATCACCAGAGACATTGTCTCTTCGTCCTCGTAGAGGAACCTGGAAAGAGACAGTTATATTTTGGAAAATAATAGATATAAACATTTTGAAGCAGGACTATAAGATTTAACGTGGCTGAAAATTATATTAAATATAATTGACGACAATGTTTAGTACACACGGCTACACATCAAGCTGTACATTTCCAGTTTACGCTGATCTGGCACTGTTCGGAAATCCTATACAATGCGAGATTAGCTTATACTGGAAAATTATAGCTTTATGTAAAGCCGTGTGTACGTCGGAATTCGTTGATATCTAATGGGAACGGGTCAAGACTTCTAAGTTCACGAAGGCTTTCCACCAGCACGCAGAGCATTCAGGGCGGAAAATAATTGTGAGGACACGCTTCATAGTTATGTCCTTGTGGCCACCACTCCAGATCTGATAGATAGATATAAATTTTGGCCCCAACTCGCACACACACGTCACAGCTCATCGCTTGCCTTCGCTATTTCTTCGTTTTCCGATTTGTTTTATTTTTGCTTGGCTTCAAGGCTCGTGGCGTGATGTAAAATAACCTACCTTACTCAAGAATTGGGCTATAATGCAATGTAAAATGAAATTTTCAAAATCCCTCTAAATACAAACGAATTATACCTCTTTATAATATTATTATTAGTATAGATGAAATCGGAGCTTGGGGGAGGCCTATGTCCAGCAGTGGACGTCTTTCGGCTGAAATGATGATGATGATGAGATGAAATCGCTAGTACTGGCAAGTATTTTTGTCAATATCAGGAGCATTTTTTTTTTTTTTTTTGTGGATGGGAAATCATCAAATAACTTCTCCCGCTCTGGGTGGAGCAGGAGGGCGTGTCAGACTTTTACTTACTAAAACCCACCCGTGTTCCCTCAGTTGCCTGTGTGCCAGGGGCGACGGTATCTCTTTCGAACAACCCGCACCCCTGGCAGATATCAGGAGCATGAGGTGGCGAAATATGAGTCGCTCAATAAGCACGGTATTACTCACTTGTGCCTAGCATCGGCCTCCACATCCTGTCCGTTATGCTTGAAGACCACAGTAGGCTTGGGGAAGCCCTTGCAGGTCAGTTCCAACATGGCGGAGCCGCCAGCGGACACGATGGCTTCGCGGTGCTCTATTACTAGGGTCGGCTTTTCTGGCTCGCGGTGTAGCTCGTGCACGGCACCTAAAATAACGTTGCTTATGAGAATTTCATGTGATGTGGATGTAGAAGAGCATCATTATGTTCTTAGCACACATAAGAACAGTTCGAGGTGGTAGTATAGTTTCAGATGTTGTTGACTTTGTAGTGTAGGTTTATAGTCCCTTTATAAATTTTAGCGTGCGTTGCAGTTCTTTACATCCAGTTTGGCCCTCTCTCATTTTCACCATATGTTTAACTCCGAATATTCTACATCGCTCGCACCAGACATCGCAATCCCTATAAATTCTTAAATAATGCCATGTAATCATTATCAGTACCTTGAACAGTAAGTTCAGCAGAGCAGGAGATGTTGCCGGTGCTGGTCTTGGCGACGCAGGTGTAGATGCCCGCGTCTTCTGGCTTGACATGCTGGAACACCAGGGCCAGGGAGTCCTCGTCGTCTCCAAGGAGCACCTGGAAAAAGATGAAAGTTTTTATTGCTAGAATAAAAAGTGTGGTCGGGGAACCCCCAGCAGGAACGAAGTTCTTCATTGCAAATTTGCTATAACTTTATGAGAGCTTACCAGTAGAAAATTCACGCTTTCTCTATGATTATATATAATAGAAAGAGATAGAGAGAGAATTCCTACAGAAAGCCGCGTCAAGGAACTTTGTTCCAACAAGAATTGCAAGTCTCCTATAGAAAATCCAACGAAAAATCTAGGAACTCTATAGCTATGTACGGTAGGCTTATGAGCAGCAGAACTTTCAACTAAATGGTTAATGTAATAGAAGTAGAATAATGTAATTCGTGGATTATCATCTACATAAGACAGTTATCGGTAGTACGCGTCTGCCTAACCCTTCGGAGAATACACGGGTGATGTAATGACATGTTACAAAACAGTTGTATAGGTGCATTTTGTTATTTGCGAAACAAAAGGATCGATCGCTAATAAATAGGAATGAAGAAGAATAGTATGTTGGAATACCTTGAATCTCTCTTCAGGGTCGAAAGCTTCTCCATCTCGCTTCCACGTGAAGGAAGCCTTCTCTCCCTTGGCCAGCAGACCTTCTCCGCCGGGTAGAAGCTCGCCAAAGATGTTCTTGTCATCTGAAGGAATAAGAGATATTGTATCGTAAATTATTATACTTATATAGTTATCGAGAGTTCAAAGAGTGCAGTCAGAAATCGTCATGATCAGACTTTTTAGATGCGGTAACTAAATAATTTCTGCCGACAGCAAATATTTGATAAATTACAAAACTGAAGGTTTGTAAAAGTTTTTGAATGTGTAGCTTTTTGGGTGTGCTAGGAAAACTGGACTAGTAATCGCTTTGTGATAGGTACTAAAGACGACGAAGTGTGGGCTTCAAGTTTGTCTGCTGAATACCGGCTTATAACTTCATGGTTCAAGTTGTGGTTAGGATTGAGCATCATATTTCTAGAGTACCTAACCCATACAAGAGAATAACTTATGACTGATAATAGTTAGCCCACGGTCTTTAAACATAGAAAAATCAGACCCACCAGTATCAAGACATGAAGAATGTAAGTCAACAACAATCCAAAACTATTACAAGTTCAGTCTTCTTTAGTAAATGATATTAATAGCACAGTGATCCATAAACAAGCGCTGGAGGATGTCCAACAGTTTGCAAAAATGTTACGCTTTATTTATAGCCCTTCACATAGATTCTTCATTTATTACGACATAATTAATGATGTTGTTTTTATTGGCGATAATGTTAAATTATGCTTAAAGTGTTGATTATTAAGACGATTTCATGACCTACGTACAGAATATTTACTTTGGGTTAATTTTAGTGGGTAGATGGCAAAATTCCAGGGCATTACATAATTTGATGCAATCTTTAGTCATAGGTATATAATCAATGGGTATTGCATTTATAATTCATTAAGATTATAAGTAGTAATAGTCACGTAGTATAAATACTTATACAGTAACAGTTCTCCAATCATCTAAATGGAAAAAGATATACCTATTCTGCATTTTTTGGAGTATCTGTATCAGTATCAGAGTTTGGTCCTCTCTCGTTTAAACTGTACTTACGAATGCGCAAATAGAACCGTTCATAGTACACGCTCTAATGCATTGAGCTGGCAACCTTTTATATAAGTTATGTTTTCGAAAACCAATACGAGAGTTACTACATCTAAGTACAGGTTAACCAGAAACTGTATACGCTACGATAATCTTCGTGTTTGGAAAAAATAAAATCTGTGTCCTTATGGTGAACTCACCAACAACAGTGACAGTAGCATCCGAGGTGACCTCCCCGTAGATGTTCATGGCCCTGCACGAGTACGTGCCGGCGTCGCCCGGCTGCACGTCGGCGATCACGAGCTCGTAGCAGCCGCGCTCTGCGCGTGTGCGGATGATCGACACGCGCTCTGGTTGAGACGTAGTGCGGATCTCCTTGTCGTCGCGGTAGCTGAGGAAAAATTACATAGTTGTGATTAGTCATCTTGGACCAAGCCGTGAGCTGCACTAAACGTGTACTATAACCGTTCCCAGGAAAGTCTATACGGAAGGCAAGGCAATGTGACAGTCTTATTTGCACCGAAAATGGTTCAAAATCGCTTGAAAATTCACCTGACACGTTTTGACAAATATAGGCCAATGGTTTGCAAAAGATAAGGCAAGGTTCAAGTTGGCAAAACACGTCAAATTTCAAAATATTATGTTTATCACCATGAAACACGAAAGAAATGCCATACTGATGTAACTTGTAACAAATACTGAAAACAAGGCATGGTTTCGATAGAAGATAATGGCCATATTAGAAACAGCTATTATAAAGAAGTACACAATGAATATATACTTACAACTTGACATCAGGATTAGGGTCGCCCTTGACATGGACCATGAAGCGCAAGTACGTGTTCTCCATGATCTCGGTGTCCTTCAAGGCCACTAAGAAGTACGGTGCCTTAAGAGCATTCCTCTCCTTGCGTTCTTCAGGAGTCACTATAATTGCCACATAATATCAAAATTAATATTATATTTGGACAAGTAAGGCCATTTGAGGCAGTTAAAATAATTTTGGAAATATTCGAGATTTTTTTTTCGCTGGCTAGATTCAATCAAATAATAATTAATCATAGTGGAACGTGCCAAAGATTCTGCTTAACAAATTGGATTGTCGTTAAATTGGTTAATAAAATATTTTTCGGGAATCGTGCCTCAAATGTAAAATTAAGATTAATATTATTAATGTTTTTTTTTTTTGTGTAAGTAAATACGTGTACAACAATACTGATAAGTGCAAAATACAGGAAAATTATTTTACAGAGTGAACTGATCAGATTTCAAACTACGTGTTATACGCATTACAATGTCTTAATCGGTGATCGCGATGAGCATGCATACAGTAATTTCAAGAGGATGAATTAAAAATATTATTTGAATAATCATCATAATAGTGAAATTGTGTTTGTTTATAAATAGACGCTTGAATTTCAGAAAAAATGTTGAGAAATGGGGAAAACCACTTAAATAAAATGTCACAAAAAACAGAATACTTTTCAATGGCGAGTAAAACATACTTATGTGTGTTTTAATCGCCACTATTTTAAAAGTCATTTCAGAGTCTAAAATCAAATCTGTCAGAACATTAGTACGGACTTAGCTCTAGGTGTCCACCAAATCCCACAATTTATCTTAAACTCAACTTAACAAAAATAGATAAATGACACTCACACTCCTGCACGACTAACTGAGCGGTACAATGGGCGTTTCCTTTCGGGTTTTCAGCGATTGCTGTGTAAACTCCTGCATCAGATTCACTGCAGTGTTTCAGCTCCAGCTTGAAGCTGCCATCGTTCTCATACGAGATGGAGCAACGGTCCATGAGGCGGTCGGCCAAGGGCTTGTTATCCTTCAGCCATGTAAGCTTGACGTCAGCGGGTTCACTCAGAAGACATTCGAAGATAGCGTTCTCACCAGCTGGGGATTCAGAGCTTGGTTACGAGAAAGTTCGTACGGATATGTTTACCTCGATGATATGACATTATTAAATGGAACAAGAGACACTTGTTTTACCAAATTGGTATTTAAGTTACCGTTATTTTGGTAAAATTAAGTTTGAATGTATGATTTTGTGCGCTTGAAATTCAAGATAAATTATTGATTCATAAATAAGTTAACCGTACGAACTCTTATATTTCAAGAAAGGAAATATTTTTTTAAAGCTTTGTTAAAGTAATGTGTAGTGTAAGTTAAGTAACTAAAAGCATTATGTACAAGCACTAATAGTGTGTCTACTTCTATGTGATGTGTTCTACGTTCGGGTGCAAGTACTTACGCTCAATGTTCTGGCCTTCTAAGGTTTTCGAGAATATTGGTTTTCCTTCTTGAGATTCAGATTTGGAGATGGACCTGGCAGTTTCGTAGCCAGTGCTCACTGAACCGTTAGCAACGGATTTCTTTGAAGCTGAATACTTGCTCTCATAAGAGGAATCTCCGTTCTTAACGGTCTCATAGCTGCTCTCGGTTTTAGAAGAAATTGATTCGAGCTTATCACCATCAATGTTTGCTTTAATGCTGTTTCTCTTTGAAGCATACTTGGATGCAATGCTATCAATTTTGCTCACAGAGTCGGATTCGAGTCCGTAAGCAGAGCTTTCAGTTTTACTCTCATATTTGGCTTCTATGCTGGCTTCAACGCCACCCGCAGAGCTAGATTTGATACTATTTCTTTTTGAAGCGTACTTCGAAGCAATGCTGTCGATTTTGCTTACGGAGTCACCCTCAATGGCGGCATAATCAGATCTTTCAGATTTGCTCTCAATGTTGGATTCGATTCCGTATTTAGATGCAATGCTATCTATCTTGCTGGCTGCATCGTATTCAATTCCATACTTTGATCCAGCCTCAGATTTACTTTCGTAGCTGGATTCAATTCCGTATTTAGATCCTCCATCGGTTTTCGATGAGTACTTGGACTCATAGCGAGAGGATGCAGTTCCCTCAATGCCACCTCCAGATTCGTACTTGGAGGATTCTAATCGCGACCCGCTTTCACGTCGCGAGTAGGAAGACGTTAGTCCACTTCCATCTGTGGTAGAGGACGACTCGTAGCGACCGCCACTTGATAATTTTCGGCTGCTACTGGAGTACTCTGTAAAAATTTACATGATTTTTTTTATTCTCTTCTGTGAAGCTAATGGTAAAACGAACTCAGGGGTCAAATTTATAGTTTAAATACTATAATTTCATTTAATTATCATATATTATGAACTAGGAACAGTCAACCGTTTAGGTAACACTTGCACTACCGCCCTAACTACTACGACATAAAGGTGCTGTCAATATAAAATTGTTGCCAGTGCACTTGATACTTCACAAAAAGGTACCTATTGTTTTTTTTTTTAAGTGAATGATGATCTTACCTCCAGAGAGCCGCGAACTGCGGCTATATCTAGACATCTCGTCTTCAACAACTTCCTCTGCGGTTACAGTTTGACCGTTACCAGTTCCTTGTTGCTTTGACTCGGCGCCACTTGAACTAACCTTTTCTGCGGTTTTCTCCTTAGTTTCCTCTACTACAGATTGTTGTGTTGTTACCTCTTGAACATTAGTAGACTGTTGTGATGCTGCTACAACAGTTTCCTGAACTGTTGTTTCTTTGACAGAAGCTTGTGTCTTAAATTCTGTAGCTTCTTGTGTCTTTGATTCTACACTAGTTGCTTGAGTTTTAGATGATTGAGCAGCTGTTGCTGTTTGAGCAACTTGTGTAGTACTTTCTACTGATGCTTGTACTGCAGACTGTTCAGAGACAGATGTCTTCTGAGAGCTTGCCTGTACTTTTGTCTCTTGAGATGACTGTTCAACTGTTGTGCTTTGAACAGATGTCTGTTGTGTTGATTGCACGGATGTCGCTTGCGCAACCTTGACTTCTGATGCAGCCGCTACTACTGTAACTTTGCTGGTTTGCTCAGAAGCAGATGCGGTCTTCTCAGTGACCTTAGAGCTTTCAACAGTCACAGATGATTTAGTTTCTGAACCACTGATGACCTCACTCTTAGCAGCACTGACTGAGCTGACTTTAACGGATTCTTGTGCCTCGCTGACTGAAGAAACTTCAGTTACTTCAGACTTGGAGATTTTAGTCGCAACCTCACTTTCTATTGACGCTTTTCTTTTAGTTTTAAGTTGAGCTGCCTCTGTAGTTGCTACTTGCGTAGTCTCTTCTACGCGGGAGCGTTTTTCTTTGGTATCTACTGCTTCTTGCACAACTTCTGCGTGCTCTCTCTTCTTCTTCTTCTCTTCTCTTTCTTCTGATTCTTCTGGGGCAGTTTCGGGTTCTAGCTGCAGGTCGTCAGCTGCGTGTTCCGCTAGAGCAACTGAAAAGAGAACGAGACACCGTTTTACGGAAACATTCATGTAAATTAGCTCCTTTGCAATTCTAGACTAGGTTATCAGGAAACATAACATAACACAAAACATGTCTTACCGGCGTCACTGGCGTGTTTTCTGATTTCAGTGAGCCAATTAGTCTTGGTCTGCTCCTTATGGGCTGTTAGAGTAACACTGAGCGGTGGATCCTTCTGGCAAAGTTCAAACTTGTTTGGCTCGCCAGGGTTCTCCTTGATTTCGACCAACGGTAGCTGCGAAACAAGAATTAGGTCATTTATTTATAAGAATTCTGAAGTTGTTTATCGTTTTATCATAATATGGTGTTGTGTCGAATGAATTATATTTTAATGTTACATAAGCACTTATAATTTTCCAGGTATTCAAGATTTGGTTTCCGCAGCTCGTAGCTAGGCGAGGCAAACTAAATTTGTGGCATGGTTCTATGAAAAAATCGTGATAGAATCCAGAGTATTCATATAAGTCAATTATTAAGCTACTTAATACGCACTCTTTTCTATGCGAATTCTATTTGTTTTATTATAAGCAGCAATATTACGCCAATCAAAAATTCTCAACGTAGTAGAAAATTAAATTTCAGATCTCGTAAGCTTGCCTTGCTCGAAAATAGCGACTCCAATGTCGTCAGAAGTTGCTATTTCAATGACACGGTGTCAATGTCTTGTAGAAACAACGTGTCTATAAAATATAATTCTTATTAACAATGTAGAAAGTTTAATTCGCAATGATAAAGGAACTACATAATACTCGTACATTCCAGACGTAGTTTTGGAATATATCCAAACAGTTATTTTTCGAATTGACCTATTTTTGGAGTTGTATTCAAGATCGTGCGAACTAGTAATGAATGGAGATATAGTTAGAACGTGTAGGCCGTTTCTTGGAAATGGTTTATGTATGGACTGTTAAAACTTTCGTTAATGGAAGGAAGTACAAATAAATTTTGTTAAACATCGGAATCGTTGTCTTAAATATTTGTGGTACAAAATGGGAAGTAGATGTAGGTCACATGAGTTAAAAACCAGAAACTTCTTTAGTTCTGTGAAAAGAATTGCTTCTAAACATGCAATAGAAAAATATAGTAGGTAGGTAGGTACTAACCTTGACAATATCCTTTAGAACGAAAACAGAGCGATCATCCGAAACCCTTTTAACTTTACAGATGAGGACTCTAGCCTTAAAGAGGAAGACGTATCTCTCTCTGGCCTTTCCCTCAGCGTCGGTGACAGTAAACCAGTCGTGGGTAAGCAGGCGTCCAAGCTTGTAGATGTTCCCGCGGAAGCCTTCGATGCTCGCGATGAACTTGTTGTCGGTAGCTCGGTTCGGAACGCTGAGGAAGAGTTCCAATGCTTTCTGTAGGTCGGTGCAGTCTTCGCCTAGCCGTTTGGAGTATTTTACTAGTTCCTGTGTGAAAGAACAAAATAGTCAGATATTATGGTGGAGAACTGTGAGTTATTACGTAATATTTAGCTGAAGCTGGGGTTGCAGGCTAGAACTGATTGTGTCCTACTAAAGAGGTAAAAATGCAGTTTATCAACAAAAAAAACATATATTGATTTATTACGAATAATTATGAAGTTCATTCTTTGAAAATTACAGTTGTGGTGTTACACAGATGGATAGAATAACAAATGAGAAGGTAGGTAACATAAGAGGAAGTTTGAAAGTGGCACCGGTAACTGAAAAGTTCTGTGGAAATCGGTTGTCATGGTATGGGCATGTGATACGGAGGAATGAGAAAATATCGTAAGGAAAGTTTTGAGTCGTTGGTCCCGGCTGTCATTTGTGGATCTTTGACAGTCGTTACGGGTCGTCAGAAGCCCGAAAGTCTGACAACCAGTCTTACCAAGGGGTATCGTGTTACCCAGTAACTGGGTTGTGGAGGCCAGACAGGCAGTCACTCTATGTAAAGTACTGGTATTCAGCTGCATCCGGATATATTGGAAGCCGACCCCAACATGGTTGGGAAAAGACTGGGCAGATGATGATGATGAAGGGCGGGAGAATGATGACGATTCTTTGAAAAATAAGCTGTTTGTAACCAGCCGACACCGACATAGCCACTTATATACAAACACAGACAAATACCAACATGGATATCAAGAGAAAATTAACGTTTTGTATTGGTATATTTACAAACCTTAAGCAGTAGTTGGTAGTCGTTGATTCTTTGAATTGGAAGCTTCAGATGTTCAGCGATACCTTTGTCGTCTTTGAGGTTGTCTGCTAAATCCTATGAAGAAAATAAATCAATTAAAACATGAAAATATTCTATCATCAAAAATCAAGATAATCCATAAATAAACTATGAATTCTTTAAAGCTATTAAATAGCCACAATTTGGCGACATGGCAGAGAACAATAAAAACATCAAGATGTCTGCCAAAAGAGCTTGTTGAGATGAACCAGACATAGTAAAACTCGTAATACTTTAATAACATAGAGACAATGTGGCTATTTATATGAGTATCTCTGAAAAGATTACAAATGAACATTACAATTTCAAAATTAAAAGAGAAGAATTTGATTCCATGCTTCCGGTTAAGTCCGGCGCGGAACCTATCGGTTCCAATACAATAGAAAATTAATTGTGTCTCATTAGCCGGGATTGACAGATTAAATAAAATCAAACGTTTGATTTTGGTTTAACAAATTAATAATATCATTATCATTGCTAATTCTAGATTTAATTTAACTGTTAATAATGTAAGTCTATTTTAACGTTAAAACCAAATAAAAATCTTAATAAAGAAGCATCCAGCCGGCGAAACATTGACAAAACGATACAAAACAAAACAATAAAGTTACCGATGATCACGTTATTTTAAGATCACCCATTCCATTTCTCCATGAATCTCGCGCGGACGATAAAATTAAATATAAAAGTTTATTTATAAACGTTCCCACCATTGGCCTTGTGACGACATCTGATGGACAACATTAATAACATTTTTGTGGGTCGCAGTGTACTGTTCATCATGTTGACTGTTCTAGACTTGATAGTGATGATTTTGCTATAAAATTTGCCCACGCGAGCGTAGTGCGTTAGCATCGAGCTTTTCTGTTACTACGCTTCACGCATTATTATAAAATTGCTGACAGTGTATAGTTCCATCATCAGTAAAGTTAGGGGCTTGTGGTTAAGTAATAACAGACGCACGGGTCGATCTATCAGGTTAAGCTACGCTTGCCGCGGTTGGTCCATGGATGGGTGACCATCTTTACATACTAAGACCCCTCCGTGCCTCAGAAAGCACGTTAAGCCATTGGCTGTTACAGGTCGTCAGATGCTCGACAGTCTTACAACCAGTCCGATCAAGAGGTATCGTTAAAGCTTTTAAATTATATGGCGGCTGTAACCGCGGAGCACCGCTAGTAATATTACTTTATTCATTTTATGAAAACAAGTCTTCCTGTATTAGTGTAACCCAATAACTATGGGTTGTGGGGGTCAGATAGGCAGTCGCTCCATGTGAAATACTAGTATTCAGATGCATCCGGTTTGACTGGAAGCCACATAGTTGGGAAAAGGCTAGGCAGATGATGAGTAGGCAGCTCTGTAGCTTCCTTCTTTGATTTGTCTGAAGTTGTGAAAAGAAATACTATGTTTACTTCGTCAGTAACTTAAAAAGCGGAGGATAAGAGACCTATCAGTAGCCATCTAATCGGCACCTACGTTTTTATCTTCAAAGTGATTTACTAATTCGCCAGCTAAACCGACAAAGACAACAGGCTAGCATATGAAAAGATCAATAGACTCTTTTCTATAGTACTTGAACACGATAGTATAGTACTTTTATCTCACGAAGCAACGCGCCCTTTACTTGTGGTATCCAAGTGTACAAACACGCTGTGAACGTGTGCATGAAGACAAGTAGCATTAGCACGTAACACACCCACACACTTCCGACTTGCCCATTGTCTCGGACGGTACCAAGAGCTCCTGCGCTTACACACACATTCACAGCGTGTTTGTACACTTGGCTATCACAAGTAAAGCGCACGTAACTTCGTTAGATAAGAATACAGAGATAAAAGATAGTCATCCCTTGAACACACAACTACAATACCGATTACAACCAATACCTAATACCAAAACGCCCCACCGATTCCATGATCAACATAAATTACTGAATTGCCTACCGTAAAAAATGTCTCCTACAATAAATAACAACATAACGCTTGTCTACTCAATTCGAACGTACATAATGTTCGAAACATTCATCGGATGTCACACTAATTGCTCGTCGATGTTGGCACCAAATCAAAAGCAATACCTACTCGAGAATATTGACACCGTTGCAATTCTATCGCTGTGGTAAACTGTTTGTTGCTAAGTTGTAAAATATTTCAATTACAAGATTTAGGTTTATTAAACAACTTTAATGTGCAATAAATCGTACGTTCTTAGGTCTAGGTATTAAACGACTGCCTATTGCTAATTTGGCTGTTGAAATCACTCGGCTTTATTGCATTTTTGGTAATAAGGTAATATAAACACCTCTCATTTGAAATGATGAGTTCCTAATTAAACATTGTTAATCGCGAAGGTGATACAGAAAGTAATTTTGTTAATGTAATAATTTCGTTTTCATTTAGAACCTACTTAAGTCGCGGTAAGAAGCATTTTTTTTTGGTATTTGACATTATCGCATCGCGGCAACAAATAAGATTAAAAACAGCGATGCGTTTGATACATTCAAAATTAAATTATTTTGCAGTTTTACCAAAATTAAAAATGAATGTAGCTCAGTGGAATAATTTTACGTACTTATTTATTTAGTTGATTAAATTCTCTTAAAATCAAATACATGAAATATGATAGTTTATGCTCAACATTTTGGAAATTATGCAACGAAAACGAGACTAACTAACTGACCCGCGCTCACACACCGATGACACACCCGGGCGAAGCCGGGGCGGGTCGCTAGTATTTCATAAAAATTAAATAGTCTCGTTTTCATTGACGGGTGGGCATTTTTGGGCGACTGTCTTATGTATTTTGACGTTCGAAAAGTGCTGATTCTCAGCCTAATTTGAATAAATGATTTTTGATTTTGTTTTTGCGCTTTAGTTTTTATTTTGTGGAACTCACGTATTTAGTTGATAAGGAATATCCGTCTGAATAGTTTTCCAATTACCGCATTTTACTCAAATGACCATTTTTTTTAAGTTAAAATGGGTATAGTAAGCTATCCTTAAAATATACGAGTAGATATATGCCATCGTGGACTTTTCTGTAGACCTATAAAAAACGAATATCTCACCATACATTGTCTTGTTATATCTCAAAGGGCAAGTAAGTAAGCAGCATTTTCGATGTAAGCTCCCGGATGGCTTTACTTTTTCCGACATTTTCCACAATTATCGTCATATTTCAACCAATTTACACAAAATCTTATAAAATTATACAATTAGATCTTCCTCATGAATTACTCTGTTTATTGTTGAAAACCTCATGAAAACGTTCAGTACTTTCTGAGTTTATCGCCAACAGACGGCCAGACGCGGAGGGGGACATTGTTTTATTAAGTGTAGTGATAGTGATTTTCGAATAAGTCTTTCCTGTGAACGTGATTACCAAAATTATAATACACTAATTTTTTTTCTGGCTTCTATACTAATTCTGCAATGCTTATGTACCAATACACCTAATTTTGCGATAAAATACTGAGCGTAGTACCTATGGTGTCCTAAATTTGGGCAGCGGCTTAAGCCGAATTTACAGTAATTTAAAATAATGATCTATTTACCTACACGTGAAATTATCAATGAATACTACGTTTGCGAAACAAGTTTCGTAACGTAACTTCGGGTTGAGAAACTAAATGATTTGAGGAATTGGACATTTGAATACAGTAGAAGATGGTCAACGCTGTAAGACGTGAGAAAAGTTGTGAAAAAAATATATGGACGACGATAACAAGATAAAAGTTCAAAATGTGGAAGATCTTATCAAAAACTGAGATTTGAAATTTCAAATTATAATGAAGCGCCTGTGAACCAGACACGATCATGATACAATTCCTCTGACTCATCAACTACCTCAAGTAGGTATTCTGGTATCGCTTCAGTTGCACTCAGTGTAAACAATATTTGGTTCAATCTTTAGCAGTAGCTTTTACGTCTGTTTTACCATTAACTTTGAGGTTGATGAGCTTTGTAGCTTTCATGAAGACAGAGAAAGTTAAAAATTTGTGACAGATCAAAGCTATCACGTAGGGAGTATACAGCTGGAGTTTACGATTTTTTCTTATTAGGTGGAACATATATTTATGTTTATACGCTACCACTATACGCTTATATAGAAGGTAATATAGAAGAAGAGATGCTGCGCAGACTGCTAGTCAATCATTGAGACAAGACTAGGAGGAATGCTGAGTGAGGTTCATTCAGCATTCCTTTGATATTGAGAAAAGGTCAGAATGATGATGAGTAGACGATACTTTGTTAAAATTACATTATGTAGCGGGGGATTACGAAACGAAGGCCAATTTCAACAAACTCATATCGATTCCATTGAATATCTACTAAAGATATCGGAAATATGTTCATTCTGAAATAAATCGATTTTCGCTAAAGATTTTCACTAAACGTTTCATCGCATACAGAGATGGTCCATGACGTCAGTAACTAAAGTGAAGATCAACAACATGGAGAAATGCTAATGCATTAAAGGTTAACGTCATAAGTAGTTTTCAAGGTCTTAGTAGATACACATGCATAAACTCACGCCTTTTTCGCATGGTAGGTTAAAACTACAGAACCCACCTGTTACGATTATAACACCCTCCTCCGTTAATGTGGGAGGTATATGATTTTATTGCGGTGAATTTATTACGGTAAATTGTCTGAGCAAGTATAAAGTATCGCACGTAATATATTAAAAAGAAAACAAGACAACACCTCCGAATTGATCTAGGAAATAATAAGATGTTCAGACAAATTGATGAATTTTCTAAGAACAGATTTTTTTTAATAAAAGCTACCCAATAAATTGTTCTTACTGTTATGATTATGAAGCAAAGTGCAAAGAGGAATCTCTGCATCTTGATAAAAACATCTTGAACAATATAAACAAATCAATTATTGTTTAAGTTCATTAGGTAATTATTCCGAGCTCCAGTTCGTAAGTAAGTATATTTTGCAATGCTTTCATGCTCTGAATCCACCTCGGTTCTTGCGTCTGCATGCCTAGTGACAAATGTGGGCGCTGACTGGACAGCTCCACTCAATCTAAGTATGCAGATTTTTCCACAAAAGACTAATTCAAACACCAATCTACACGGTCTTCACATGATCTGACCAAAATTTTGTCTGTACTTTAAAAGATACTGTGACCTCTAAGTTTGTTTCGACTTTTCTTTTCAAAGTAGTCTGATAGGAAACGCCGACCACACCTCGTTTTAAGATATAATTGATGTGTCAAAGTATTTGTACAGAATACATAATTATAGAAATAAACAAAATACCATTTATCGGTAACATTTTCAAAACCACAACAGACCCAAATATTACAAAGAACACGATACTCAGCTGAAATGCACTGAGAATTCAGGTTTTCAAGTAAAATGAAAACGGACAATAAATCAAAGTAGCGCACATACGCCAGTCGTGAATATATATAGGGCACCTTGACATATTGAGCTAGCGCTGCCCTGCTTCGCTAATAGCAAGCTGCTGCTGCTGCAATATTTGTTACTGAAAAAACAAGAGCGGAAAGCAAGATTGGAACTGAAAACTTTCAGTTTTATTTGAAGACATATCGATTCGAAACTAAATATTTACGAGGCCAGTTTCCGTTGAACCACTTGCTGTGTTTATTTTGTGAAAATAGGTTTTTATGCATCATCATCATTTACAACCCAACTTCGTCCACTGCTGGGCAATAGGTTATTTCTGCTTGTGTCAGCCTCAATGCTCATAAGCATCCGGTATTTGAATTGACGAAGACAATATTGAAAGAATGTCAATAAAGCTTATATTAAATAGATTTGGCTTCCTCATTCCAAGGGATTAAACGTTTGATAAACAGCTGTAGCAGGTGTTCTGGTATTCCAAACTTAGCCATAGCAAAATGACTGCAGTTGTAGCCTTTAAAGTTTCGTCTCACTGCAGGGAAACAGGCCTCTTCTCTGTGACAAAGTGGGCCGTAATCCACCTCGCGGGCTCAGTGCGGGTCGGTAGATGTCACAGTATGTCTTCAAATTTTGGTTCTAGGACATGTCGGCTTCCTCACGATGTGTCCTTCACCGTTTCCAGAGCAGTAGTGATTATATATATTAGGTAAACAAAGTAAAACACCTGCCTGGGTAAAACCCACGACTTACAACTAGCCGTGGCTGCTACCACTGGCCCACTGCTGCTCTCTCTGCAGTTGCATGTTGCAATGATATTCATTTCTCCAGATTTCCAATAGGTACCTACCGAACCTGAAATATGACTTTATTTTTCCATCACGACTTTCTTTCTTCTCTAGATTTTCATTACCTCAAATAATGATTTTGAATTAGGTATAGCTTTATTTACCACCATGGCTTAATCTTGAAAATAATTCCTCATTGGTTTTCTCCCTAGTCTCTCAAGCATGTGGAACTATCAAACTCATATTTGAAAGTGTAATCAAAATGAATTGTACAGGATTAACGTAAGAATCGCGATGTTGTAATCTCTATAAATAATTAGGGCAATGACTGTGTATTACATTTGCGCTTGTTCATTGATCTAACGACAAGCCATTATACGCTTTATGTAAATGTTGTAAAGATTACAATCGTATTATTTCAATCGATGTACAAATAACAGTTGCGATCCAAGGCTTAAAAGAAAACATTTGAAAATAAAATTTTATTTTTTGAACGTCTCGACAGCCTGCCTTTGATTTGAGACTTTCCGTCAGTATAACAATGATGTGAAACGAATTGTATGAGGCTTTGAGATGTCACTTTAAATATATTTGCAAGAAATTCAAGATTTTCGTAAAATGGATTGTAAAATTGTGGTATAACCTTCGGCATTGTAAATGCTTTAAGGATTTTTATTAGCATTAGGTACACCATTATTGTAATCACGTAAGCTGCCAATGATTTGATGTAAAACTAATCGAAAAACAGTCAAAATGCCAAACCAAACTAGCGTTAAATTAACTGAAGTTAACTCTGTAAAAACAAAAGACAGAAAACTCTACTTAGGTATTTGAAAACGAAAAGAAAACCTTCTAAATAGAATATCCAAGCTTACAGTATGAAACCTATTTGCTGATTGAAATTTGATTGATCTTAAATGAACCAATGAAGAAATTATGGTTCATAAAGATCTAATTAATCTTCCGTATTCCATGTTTATGGAAGCCAGAAACAACAAAACAACATGTAACAGCGACTTTAATACTTAACAGTTTGGTACAGTGTTTTGCACACAACTAGGCAATAATAAACTTGCCTAACAACAAGGCTATTTTGATAGGTTCCCTCTTAGATACTATTGAAGACTAAGGTTTAGAGTTTAGATGGATTAATGACTTGTAAACAAAAGCTGTGCTCATAAATCATAAACTTGACTTTCTCATTAACATTTTCAGTAAGAACATACAGCCATACATTGTTTTGTTGTCAGTTACGTAGCTACGTGTGTATGCATCGCTAGAGATGCAACTCCGAGATATAATTAGCTCCACTAATCCCTAAAAACATATGCAAAAATTGGGTCAAGGTCATCCCGCGCGGCTTTAGCGCAGATACTGCGCGCGCGCCGCTCGCGTCTGCACCATGCACACAGCGCGGCGCACAGAAAAATATAACATTGCCGCGAAACTCATCCACCCACGCCGCACTAGAAATAAACCAGACGCGTTGCTGGTAACACTACACCCGTAACATTGAAACGAGGGGGAAAAAATCACGATATTTTCGCCACAGCCCACAGCCGGTCTAATTATAAAGCGTCCAATGCTAATTGCGATGTTAAGCCGTACCTGAGCGCGAGGCGGTCGGTAAAGGTATCACGAGAACACAATCACAGTCACACACTTCACTCTGGCGAGTGGTCGAAGGTCGTACATGCGCTGGAGCGAGCGAGGTGGTCGCGTCCGCGTCTTCCAAGCGACTGCTCCTCTCCTGGCCCTGTACTCTGCGCCCGCTAAACATAGAACACCCGCACACACGATGATTTTTAGAGGATAACGCCATTTCACCGGTGACGTGGTGTGTTATCTACCGGGGAACACGGGACAGCTCTCGTCGCAAGGTCGACAAACAAACCTTGAAACATCCTTGATAAGACAATTTCGAGTCGTGGGTGGTGTTAGCAATGTCCCCTTTGTTATGAAAATGAAAATCATGCGAGCGTATTGTACTGTAGCAGTTAACAACAGCAGTAGGTGGTGGACGAGCAATTTAATTGAAGTGACACGAATGAGATTGAGATGCCAAGTCGAAGTCTGTTTATAAACTGTGATACATATAAATCAGTTACGTTTTGTTTTGGACAACTGTTACTGACCCTTTCTGTCTAATTAGATGGGATTCAAAAGATCAATACATAATTTTTATTATTTTAATATATACATTGCGTGGTGTCCAAATAATAAAAAGGCAGTCGCTGCATATAAAATATTGGAATTCGGCTGCATCCGGTTAAATTTATTATTCCTGATATATTTGGGAAAGGCAAACACATGTACTGGAATATTCGAACCAATAAGAGAAAACTTTTCTGGATCATCCAAACAGCTAAGCAACCGTCTGCCTGCCGCCATAACTTACCAAAAGACCTAACGGTCGATAATGATGGATTGCCCTTTATGTTTTTGGTGTTTCAGACTCCGAAATAGTGAAATATTGTCGTATCTACCTATAATCCGTCAGTTATCAAAGTAACAGTAAACCAGCCATCTTTTGGACAAGCTCGTTCCATAATCCTTCTGAGCCATCGTATTCCATCGGGTTAGATCATGGCTAAGCGCAGTCCCGTTCCGTAATAAAAAACTTCCCAAAAATTTCTACACCCAATAATTCTGGGAGCAGTGACTTTTCAATTACACCTACTGATAGCAGTACGATGATAATTATTTAAACTAGGATGACAGATGTAGCTGTCTGTTTTCCTGATTACTACACTAACAGTTGTCGTCTACTCCAACACCCACGGAAAGCAGTGGAACCGTCTATTTGTAGTTTAGACATCTTTGCATTGCAGGCAAGTGCACTGAATTAGAAACTATGAATAATCACGAGCTTAAATAACATGTCTGCATTATTGATAGCTGGCTTCTGGAAGCTTTCTCTTGGTCTTTCATTAAATATTTGGGCTACTTTGAAAACATTTCAAAGTTCAGTTAATTGAGACACTAGTAACCAAAAAATATCCAGTCGGAAACTGTGTGAAAATTCGTGTCAGTTCTATAGCTTGTGGATTAGTTATTGTTTGAAATATCAGTCGGTTATACTCAGATCACTTGACTGTGTCGTTTCCAGAGCGGAATTAATAAACCATTGGATAACTCCTATATTGAATTTAGTGAAGGACAATAATATAAAGCTCCTGTATGTATAGAATGAAGATATTAAATACTGCTACAGTTATTTGGATTTTGCTGGAACTTGTAAAGCAAACAAGAAGACAGCGATGAATGATGATGATACCAATTTTCTTTCTGAGATTCGCTAATCGAGTCTTGAATCATCTGTTTGTAAATCCATTTGGTGCTATTAGTAACCGGGAACTATACGTCATTTGTAACCGATGACTATGGCTGGCAGAAAAATCGCACAAAGGAAGCATAGACACATGAGAATATATGCGGCTGTTACATTATTTCTGGATTTGACTCAATCATGACGAGTATGAGACGCGTAGGATTTTATATTTAAGTTGCTTATTTTGACTAAATAGTCAGAGGTGGGGCATTTGAAATGTTTCGCTTAGGAGCTATTAAATTGTGGTTAGTGTTGATTGAAATATGAGTGCTCTGTTAAATACAGAGTAATGGTATTGGAGGAATATTTGAGACGTGTACGCCACCCCCTCATATCCTGTTGATGTTAGAGTACTTATTGAAAGAATGGACAGCAAAATACACACGTCACATTTGTTACGCGTATGGCTATAAACGGTAATGCTGTAATTTTGACGGGGTTTACCGATGTAGGTAAACATTGGAGTCACTGATAAAGCTTGCAGTGTTGGTAAACTAAACAGCTAGTGGGCTCATCTTACTGTGAATAATCACCATCATCATCATGTCACCCGAAAGACGTCTACTGCTGGACACAGGCCTCCCCCAAGAACCGCCACTTCAACCGGTTCTGTGCTTCTCGCATCCAGCGGATTCCTGTGGCCTTCACCAGGGCATCGGCCAACGTCTACCAGTACGCAATCACCATTCTACATCCTTCCAGCCCCATCGGCCATCTGTTCTGCGAGTAATGCGATGCTATTTTACAGGCTATGTCAGTTACCTTGGTTCTCCTATCTCTTCATTTCTGATTCGATCGCGTAGGGAAACTCCAAACATAGCCCTCTCCATTGCCCTTTGGGTGACTTTCAGCCTTTTTATGAGGACCATTGCTTACTGTGAAAAGGTTGTACGATAGCCGTTGCAGTAGAGATTCCTTGTCAGGACATCGCATCAAGATCGGCTAGAGCAGCGAAGGATGCTACCCATTCGGATTAGACAAATGAATCGATCTTCTCGGGCCATTGTGTACCTTGGCGAGGAATCAGTGCGTGGACAGTCAGGAGACGTCTTGCAGAAGCTAATTTAAAGCCTTACCGGCCAGCAAATGGTCTAAAACTCGAATGGCATCACAAAGTTGCAAGAGTAACATATGCCCGTGAGCACTTTCAATGGGATGAGAACGAATGAAGCAATGTTTTTTTTTTGTTTTAATTTGCCGTTTTAATGCTTATTAAATACCTATATTTGAAAATTGCTTTTCATTTCAAGAAGCTATCTTGCGTGGTGTCAGAAATATTTCATGAAAAGTTAGTGGGTTTTTTATATTGCTTGTCAGTATATTTATAATACCTTCGTTTGATATTGGAATTTAATCATTATAGTCATCTTAGCGTTGTGTAGTGCCGGACGTAAAGAATAGCACCATCCCATCTCTTCCCGTGGGTGTCGTAGGAGGCGACTAAGGGACTTAATAGAGAATGGGCAGCAGCGTTCTCTATGCATTTTACCACCATACTGCGATCGCCAACCCGCCTGCCAAGCGTGGTGATTATGGCAAGCCCCCCCAAATTGGGGGAGGCCTATGTTCAGCAGTGGACGTCTTCCGGCTGAAATGATGATGATGATGATGATCTTAGCGTTTAATGTGTTTCATCTACTCGCATATCAATAAAAAAACGCTAACTAAATAATCTAAATAAATTTAAAATACCAACTCGTCCAAGACCGTTCTAAATACGTCCAGAAAAAGTCAAAGAGGGACATAGCTACGCTAACACAGTTCCACACTTGGCATAAATCCACGGGGCTCTGCAAACAGTGCAGTTTACCTCACTGATTACGTATTTGGCAGCGGCCAAGTCTGTTTTAACGAGCGTCGTAAACTGTATATTGTTTTAAACGGTACGGTTTTCATAGTTGTTGGGAATGGCCCTAACAATTAATGACTTGTGGTTAATTTGTAGGACAGATTGGGGCCGTTGTGGTAATTTCAGATTTAAAGTAAAATTTCTTAGGTCGTAAAATGGGAAACAAAAATGTTGTGGCTGAAAAAAGAAACAGATGAAATTCATTTTGATACTAACTAGGTACACCAATGGTGTTATTGGAGATCAATTTATCTCCTAAATCATCGAAGCCGTCAATAATTCATCTAAGGGAACTAACGGTTCCCTCAGAATGATTAGGATAAATGTTAGCCCTTATACCTACTAATCATTTATATAGAGCATTTCAAGGTCGTCCTTGTAATGTTTATTACATGTAGTACTGTCAATAAAAGAATCAGTAATCCTCATGCGTGCAAGCACAACAGTAGTGACATCATCGACATACATTTCCTTCCACACGCAATTCCTTGCTGAAAACATGACTCCGAACCTAGTAAGTAGGTGTAGCATTTTTGCATAAATATTTTTTATTTTATTTACATTGATTTATGGAACTTTCATCAGATACCTGATTCCAGACACAATCATCATGTTTTGTCTTTTCTCGAATTGCCTGATATTATTTATATTTAAAAGAATCATTTTTCACACCGTCTCCTTCAGTTTATAACAGTCTTCATCAGGGTCAGTTCTTGGCATTTTATATACGTTCCCTCATATCCAGTGTGTCATCTGCTGTCATAAATATTTCTTTACTCTCCTGAATGTATGCTTATTCTGTTAAATTATGTATTTGTTGAAACGTTTCAGTTGTTTTCTATCAGTGGGCTATCAGTGTAGGATCTTGAGATTTGAGTTTAAAGCATGGTGTATGAGCAGAAGTTGCTGTATTAGCATCATTTTCACTTTCATTTAGATCTGTTTAATAGACTTCTATATGCCTTCATAAGTTTACCTACTAGGTCCCATTATGAAACAAGGTTTTTTCTTTTGACATGGTTTAAATAACCCAGCCAGTTTCTGATATGAGAACCGTACCTAACAGTGATTATAATTATACAAAACCCTAGACAGTCAACTTAGTCTGGTACTAAATTATTAGTTTTGTATTAAGGTGGAAGCGCCAGCTGGGTAGCACGCGAAATTCCAATTTTTCGAAGTTTTTTTTTTAAATTTGGAGGGCAGAACGCGAATCATATTTTATTCAACATACAATCTGACACTGACCTGAAAATTGCAAAAAACATCCGAAAATTTGATTTTCCCGGGCTACCTTAGCATCTTTACCGGCTTCGAAAGAAAGTTCAAAATTTAAAATTGCATTCTATGGTTTAAATTAAATTAAATTAAAATTTAATTAAATAATCATTAATTTCAGGAAATTATTCCCATATAAATTACATTACGCATTAAAAAATAAATAATAAATTAAATTTAATACAAAATTTTAATACAAATAAAATTTAATACAAATTAAACCAGAGTCTGAAGATTAACCATGTTTTGTACCACCGAACAAAGAAGTATTGGAAACAGCTTCTCTCAATGATAGATATTAAAGTTGGCGGTATTTTGTTTGGCGATATTTTAAGTAGGTTCAAAAAACACAAAACGTTAACAGTTTAAAATACATTTAAAGTTTTTAACAACATATTTACGTTTGCTAACGTAATAGTTACGTAGTTTGTTGAGTCTTGTCATTTCGCACCTCCACTAGAAATGTAAAAATTTTGTTTTTTTGCTTCTCGTTTCCCTTTTCCACGATGACCATTTAGAACTGTTATTTTGGGTTACGCCATGAGTATGCATGATGGATGGCCAAATTACAAGGAAGTTTTTTTTCTTTTCTATATAGATATAGATATCACAATAGATGATACTTTATTCACATTACAATCTAACCTATTAGCTAATACGTAATTTAAATATAACTTAAACTACTAAGTAACTATAAAACTAAGAAATCGTCCAATACCGTCTTTCTTTTCTTATTCACTGTAAGTTAAAGGGAAGACACTTGATTCACGTGTTCTTTATTAAAGACAGCACTTGCACTACAGTTTAAGGAAGTGAAGACCAAAGAAACTGTGTGTTGGGTGGACTGTGTGATAGATGATTTGACTACGAGATAACGGCTAATAGGGATTTTTCTATTTCGATTTAAAAAACCAACAAAACAACAAAATGGAACCTGATTTCCGAATTAAACGATTATTATTATTATTATTAAAAAGAGTGTCCATGGAATTTCGTGCCTGTTGTTCACCATAGAGTTCTACGTTTTGGAACGGATAACTAAGCGTCGTTTCTGACTAACTTACCGACTCCTTGACAGTTCAAAAGTGCCTATAAATGGTTTAATTGAAATAAATGCTTTGAGTTTAATACCTATACAAGAAATACGTTTTATATTTGCATTGACAGTACCTACTTTGCGCAGGGGTCGATATTTTGCGCGATGGGTCATATCAATAGGCTCAATGATGGTTAACAATAGTATATCTTTGCACTAACGCGAATACAAAAATTTAAGATGAATGTTTGGCTGATGTTGCTGAGTATGAGGTCTTGAGTTCGATTACCAGATCGGGCAAAGTGTTATTGGCGTTTTTCTTTCTCGATTTTCCCAGTAGCAGCCTGGAGTCTGGATTTGTGGCCGGTTGATGGCAATGAGCTCACCCCGTATTATATGGGACTTAAACATTACTGGCGAAATGTGGATACACTAAAAGTACACCTCTGTTCAACCCTTCGGGGACACACGTGTGATGTTATGGTATATTTAAGATTAATAATATCCCTCATAGACGACAAGCTAGGATGGTTAGGTCTCATTGGGAGTTGTGAGTTACCAAAATTACAATATGTTCTACACAAATTGGTAATTAGTAATCCGCTATGTACAAAACTCCCACATTTCAACCAGATCTATCTGAAAACCTTACGCAACCGCGAAGCAGTCAGCTGATTTATTCCAACTATTTATCATTTTCCGAGCCAAAGTATTCTAATATTATCGTGTTTATAGGCGAAATAGTGTGATTGCCCTCGATATGAGTGGACGAATTGACAGCACTCATACCGCTGCCCGACGTGGCATCCGAACTATTCTAGTTCTTGGCTGATTGCCTAACTCTCGAGCCTGCCGGCGCCCGGCTATCCTCACGCCGACAAACACTGGGGCTAACAGATCAATTGTTTAGGCGGAGTCGGAATTTAGATTATTTAGGAACTGATTCTATAAGCAGATAACATTGGAGAGACGAAAATAGTTCGGTCAACTTTGTTGACAGTGTTTCCATATTGAATCGATGTTATGTATTGATAAATCAATAGGTAACGATAATATGTTCTGAATCAACTGAAATATAATTAGATTGGCAGACGATCTGATGAAACTATTAACGCCCTCTAATGCAAGTTTTCCAAAACAACCCAGTTGTAAATCCAACATGGCGGAGTTTTTCCGCGATGTTTCTCTAACCTGTAGATAGATGGCGCTGATTGTCGAAATATGTAGTATCTTAAACGCATGCGAGATGGCGCTTTTCTGCAATTGCCACAAGTAAGCACAGATGTCGCTAGTACAGTCAATCAGTTTGAAATAGATCTAGCTGTAAGAAAACGACTGAATTCAAAGAGCGGCCAACAAAACTGGTCTGTGATATCTGGACTTTTTCCATAAGTTTTAAGCTGGCAGCCACTAACTCCACTACCTAAATTCTCTGACCTGGAAATACTTGTTGACCACAGGGTCGCTAGCCAGCAGATGCTGTGCTCGTGACTCGTCACGGCAGTAGCAGACATGCTTGTCGAATTCGCGCTCCATTCGTAACAGTGCTCGTCCGAGCATTTTCGGTTCGCCGGCGTAGTATTTGATGCCTTCTAGCAGGACCCTGGAAATATAATACAGTGTTAGGATAAACAAAAAATAAGTAACTATTTAGACTAGAATATTTGTTTCCATTCTTTCTAGCGTATAATGTACAACCTAATTAACCATAAAGATTGCATAAGCTTTGAGTAAAAAAGAGCCCTGCCTTACATTTGAGCTGTCAGATGTACTTACTTAAATTCATCTTCTTGAATGAATCTGATTCCACTCATTCTATTTAGTTCATCACAGGCCACTACCAAGCGCAGACCTTTCCACTCTATTAAAAGGACGTTTAAAAAAATATGTTGGTCGGCAACTACCATATGCAGCAAACCATAAAACTATTTCACTTGTTGTTGTGTCCCTATTTTCTTCTAGTAATCATAATATTTTCTTTAAAATGACTAAGTATACTAATACTGCTGCGCCAAAATGGAAGTGGGTTGGTTGCATTGGTCGTCTGCCACATTTCAGACGACCAATAGGCCAAACTTACGACCAATGGGTCTCTTTCAATGGCTAGCGCCATCGCGGTAGCCGCCGACGAAAGTGGCGCGATGAGTTGGACTCCTTTAACAAGAACTGATCCCTGCAGCTTTAAACAGAGAGAAGTGGAAAAAGAGTAGGGCATTTGCCCTGCAGTGGGACGTGGCAGGTTTTTAATAATACTGCGCCAACCGGGGGTTGTCCTTGGGTGCACGTGCATAGTGCACACATGGATAATTGTCAGTTGGTGCCTCCACATAATTTGAAATTGTCCCCTAGGACCTCTGCGAGTTGGCTTTAGGTTTTCGTACGCCTTCCAAGGGTCCGGGACCAAAGGGCCCTGAGATATGTCAAAGAAATTAAAAACCTAGTGGTCACCCAGTGGTCGAATTTCGACTAAAATGTAAAAATATTAGCTTTCTGCACACCTTTAACTGAGCCATTTTTTGTACTCCGTCCGCATAATTTTCGTAAATAAGAGTAGATACAAAACTTTTGCTTCACGTATTAATATATAATGAATACTTACGTATTATGAAACTCGCAGATCTGCCTGAAGTTGGAGAACAGCAGCTCTCGGTTGTCGAACACGGCCTTGGGGGTGTTTGCCTTGTCGATGGGCTTCATGTACCGGGACACCACCTGCTGCATGTCGCGACCGAACTCCTCTTCTGTTTCAACCAGCTCTCGTACCACGGCCCTGGGATGAAGGTGTCTGTTAGTCTGGATGTAGCATTTTGGTTGTAAGCCTTTAATGGGTAACGACTTCAACTGCTTGATGAAATTACCTACATTCTAAGTGAACAAATGAAGAAGTAAATAATTTATATTTCTTAATATATTGATGTACAGAAATTATTATGCCCTGTACCCAGTGCTGGGACACAGGTCTTCTCTGTGCGAGAGGGAGCGGACCACTATCCACCAAGTACTCCTAGTGTGGCTTGAATGGTCCTAGGGTCCTTGCCGTTTTAAGAACAGAGTTGTGAAAAAAAAAACAGAAGAGTTGGACCGTGACTATTGAGTAGGTACTGGACCACCACAGTTCTTTCGAAAGTAATTTATAACCCCCAATTTCTAGTTCTCCATTTGATATGGCTCATAATCACTAACAGCCTAAACTCCTCGAGATTACACTTTGAGGCGGAAATTGTAAATTACTAAATTATGTTATTTTATTAAATGTGTATAATTAAGAGTTTTAAAGACAGGTTTAGTGTCCATTAGATTTGATAAATTAACTTAAACATCTTGAGAAAATAACCTTAAGATCAGAGACTTTTAGAAAAAGTTTCAAAGTTGTCTATATGAATATAATGACAATAAATTAGAACAAAAATATCTTCCCGTAGGTGCCCTACATCAAATAACGCAAAGCTTTCAAGATCAATAGACACATATTTCGATCGGCACTCGACGTGCGATTATGACGTCACAGCGAGGGTTCAGATGATAAACATTATAATAAATTAGAGAGTGTTTTCCTAGCTTCTGAATCAGCCGGAGAGCGCACGGTAAAGTTGCCAAGAGGTGAGAGCGTGGGAGCATCTATTACGGTGAATAGAGAGGTAACACGAGGATAGGAAGGTCGTGATTTGCTGGATGTCAAGGTACGAAGCTGATTGCTGACAATTCCTGTTGTGTTCCCTAAATAAAATCTGAACAACTAAATGTCTACGTCCTTATAACAGAATCAAGTCCATGCGAACAGAGGTGCATTCTTGCTAGGCTATGTTTGCAAAAAGAAAAACAAAGCTATATGAAATAAATTATTTCCAAAAATAGACAGTCAATTTGTCACTGCATTTACAACTACTCAACCAAAGGCAGGTCTTAAATCCTGTCAAATCCACCTGGACAAGCTGTTGGCAGTTTTGACTAAACACCTAACAATATTGTTCTGGCATGATGCTTCGGTTAGACAAGTGGGAATAATTGGACAAGCTTCTGATATATTGCTTGTTGCAGACGTGCATTTCCACAATGAATTATTATATACTTAATCTGCTTACTGCGCACTTGAGGGTGTGGGTTCCAATAGTAGGTGCAGAAATGAATTGTAATAAAGCTGACGGGTATTGGAAAGCTGTTAAGTTTGAAAGAATAGAATTAACGAGCATTTGTGATATACTTGTACAATGAATCGTTATTATAGACACATGGTCGAAATGACGAAGGTTTTGATTTATGAAAAGATGGCTGTCAATTTCAGGTGACCTCAATAAAATAAAGTTGGTTAAATACCTCAAGGCAATGTGGAAAGCAAGGGTTTTAGAATATAAGAAGAAAGACTTGAGATATATACCTATATGGTCTTGTGCTTGTATGTTTGCTACACTTGTGCTAAAACTATCAACTGATTTTATCTGTAATACAGACCGTTTAAAATAAGAACTTTTATAATATTTAATTAGTATTCAATAACTATAATTTCATGAATATGGAGAGTAAATCCATTTTACTTAGGATTTGTTGCTAATGTCAATATAGAGTGACAATTTGGCTCCTATTCGATAGATATTTATTGATTACCTACATATCTCGGGTATGTTCGACGAACAGTTACCATTAATCAGATAAAATTATGGCATAAAGTACATAAGGGTCGGCAATAGTCCAAGTAACCAATATTGAAGAGCTGCAGGTGAAATCATTATGAAGAAACCAACGACTACGTTAGAAAATTGAGTGATAAATGTCATAATAAAGGTTTTATCTATCTATATATGTAAAAATAATATAAAAAATTTGTAATGTATCATAATACATATATTTTTTACTTTTAAAGTGGTCGACGACACGACAAAAAAAAAAACAAAACAGCATATGAACATTCAATGAATCAGACTGCCATTTTCCAATCATCTAAAAATAAGATTCATAAAAGCAAAACCAATGAACCTTCCATGAAAACATTTCCAATACTTAATGCCAATGCCAATCACAAAAAGCAAAGCATCTTAATATGGATTCCTTAAGGGAAGCGGGTAGCCCGCGAAATTGTAATTTTCTTACGTTATTTGCAATTTACAGGTCAGTGGCTAGATGTTGAAGAAAATACGATAATATATTATATGATGAAATTCAGGGTGTAAGGGAAACGCTTCCGCCGCCAGAACGTAGGTTTTATACAACCTAAGTGCAAACGGATACCAATAACCTTTCGCCTTAAATTGGTTATTTGCGTCAACTTAAAACGTTTGACGCTTCTAAATTAATGTTTCTATTTATTTTATTTTGGCGGCGCTTTACAAAGGATGCCTAAACCTAAAGTCGCCGCCTGGACTTGGCGTCGAGCGCGGTTATGCGTGAGCCTATCAGCTGGTTTTTAATTTTGAATAAGTAGGTACTTACATTGCTTGCTAGAGTTGCGAAAAAGATAAATTAATGTGTTTAATCTCAAATAATGGTTCATTTAACTGTTCTCACAGCATAGTGTATAAAAAACTATAAAAATTTGGTAAAAATTATTAAAAAAGGTAATTATTGGTAGGTACTGTATCGAGAATCACCTGTCTTCGCTTTCGGTAGCGTTTCCCTTACATTCTGTAAACGCGATTGTAACACATATGTATCCATTGATACACATATAGTTGAGAAAAGCATGTTTATAATTATATCAGCTGTAAAATTTCGCGGGTTACATTAACACTTCCTCCTTAAGACAAGGAAACATAATCCATACATCTAAAAACAAAAGATGAGCAAAGCTTTCAAAGACAGTTTGTTGACACGGAAGGGAAGCACCGACTCCTGCCAAATTATCTTGCCGACGATACCTTAATGCGTCGTCCTGAATAACTTACACATATCCACGGGTTACTGCAGTATCTTCGTTACTTTTCTTCTGTATCTTGACGACGTTTTGATTGGCGTCAGAATGTTTGGATAAGACTGAAGGATGCTAATGAAGCGGATTATGAAGTGTGGTTTCTTTTATGAGAGATGCATTTTTAAAGTGTTGAAGAATATGTGTGCATCGTTAACTGATCTTAATCAAATTTTGTAACCATATTATTATCTGGTCCATTAAATAATCTGGTCGTTAAGAAGATTTATTTAGTAAAGACCGTATGAAAATATTCCTCTCCTAAGCGTGTCGATGCCAAATATATTTTTAAAATAAAAACAATATTTTGTGACAGGTTGAATCGTTTAAAAAAGGGTGATTTCTGCATTGTGTTATCATCAAAGTTAATACTAAGACTTCAATTTATTTTCTATCAACATTCAAAATCCACTTTCGACATTGAAAACTATCCACACATTTTTACATACATCAACAGCACCAATTTAACATCGAAATCCATCCAAAAACCATTCACATTTTGAGTGTTATTACCTGCAGGATTTGTGACAGTTTCACGACCACTCAGAATGTTTAACAAGCATTTAATAGGACTTCACTAGCTTCTCGCCAAGTAGTACCTAAGGCCGGTAGTAAAGTGGATTAAGAGGAACACGTGTAGGTACCTATATGGGGAAAGTGCCACCTAATATTATGCCAAATAGTTAAAACCACTTCACTAGGAGGTACCACTTGATGGAGTAGTAAGCATATTTGACTAGGAGGAATGCGTCATGTCTATCCAAGTCTATTTAAGCACTGTATGTGAAATGTTTTTTAACCGACTTCAAAAAGGAGGAGGTTCTCAATTCGTCGGAACCTTCTTTTTTATCTATGTTCCCCGATTACTCGAAGATGGCTGGACTGATTTGGTTTTTTTTTTTGTTTGAAAGGGTATTCTTTCCAGGTGGTCCCATGATTATCAAGTCAGGATCTGATGATGGGATCCTGGAGAAATAGAGAGAACTCTTCAAATTTTATAGGCACACGAAGCGATTTAAATATTTTTTGGAAGAGTACTTTCTCGGAGTGGTCTCATTTCTATTTGGTGAAGATCTGATGAAGAACTTTGGAGATAGGCAACGGAACTCCTCAATAAATGATCGCAAATGGACTGGGATTGCGGAAATCTCATGTCTGTCTATTGCTTACACCAGTTCATAACACAACATCACGCCGGTATGCTGTGAAGGGGTAAGCACATGTGAACCACTAAAAAGTAAAAAAAAAACTTTTTCCAAAAAAAACAACCGACTTCCAAAAAAACAGGGCTCCAAAGACACCGACTTCCGAAATTAATGTTATTTTTCACTTTGTAGTGTTTTTTTGGAAGTCGGTTGTTTCTTTTTTGTAAAAAGTTTTTAAAGGCATGTAGCTAGGTAATAGGATCAGTAGTTCTGGATCTCACTTGTAACGAACAGGGAACAGTGACCCTAAGCACGATCGCGCGAAGTAAACACATAACATTACGCCATGTGTCCCCGAAGGGTTGGGCAGAGGTGTTCCCATAGAACACCCATATTTCGCCAGTTATGTTTAAGTCCCATGTAATAAGGGGCGACCTATTGCCATCAACTGGGCAGAAATCCAGACTCCAGGCGAAGTAAACACTACGGAAATAATAATCCATAATCGTTCTAGATTATGAAATCAAAAATATAACCATCTTACAGCATAGTGGTTTCAATGCGGCAAGCAACCATGAATAAAGTTTTAAATCTACTCTTCTATGTCCTTACCAAAGACAGAGAGGTCTTTCCCACAGAAATAGACAAGGAAATCCAATTACACTTTCAACATTTTCAATGACACAACATTCACGTCTTTGTTTATACTAAGTCCGGTACAAATATATATTGCTACAATGTTACAGGTGTGAATTCTTTAGTGCTATTCTACAGCTGATATAATTATAAACATGCTTTTGTCAAGTGCAAGGTTTATCAAAAGGGGACTTTCCGTGAAACTGACCTTTGCAGTAACAATAGAAGAAAGGACAAGGTTGATTTAGTGAAAATATGTACGTTGCCCGCGGCTTCGTCCGCGTGGATGCCGGAAATTATCCCACGAGAACGGGCTACCGGAACATAATCCTACATTACTCCATAAAATACCAACTATCTGCCAGTCAAAGTTCCTTCATAATCGGTCCAGCCGTTTCGGAGATTAGCCGGAAAAACCAGACAGAGAAGAGAGACCGGAAAAAAATATTTTAATGTTTTTTTTTTTTTGTATAAGTACCGAATATACTTTCATATGCATTTAGTAAAAAGCATTTAGTTTGACATTACAAACAGACACTTCAAATTTTTATAGTTTTATGCAGGTATAAGTAGATTGTTAAGAAGGAAGAAATGTAGGTAATAAAAACATATTTGGTTGGGGTTATCATTTGTATCTGTGATGAAATAGAGATAATTCATCAGCTTTTTGCACGAGGCAAAAGCGCACAAGCAATGGTGATCAATGATGGTCGACCAAAGAATAGTTCGTTAGAGAACCTATTGATAGTTAAATAAGACGTACTTCAAAATAAAATAAATGTGCCCCAAATGCTAACGATCATAAACACAAAGATTTACAGTGACACGCTGGTCAACGACTTAAGAACATCGATAAAATCTTTACACATTGGCATGAAAGTCGACGATCCAATTTCATGCAACGACTAAAGTGACAATAAAACCCGATGTGGGTCTCCTTTCAAACGTCCCGTTCCCTTTGATGATGCACATGTTGAAACAATGTTTGGTGTCATGCTTACGTCAATTGGGAAAATTTTCTGAAAACTTTGCGAAATTAAGTCACGATCTGCGCACGATTTGAAATGTAAACTGAGAGCTGAAAGCTTTCTTATTGGGCTAATTTTATTATGTTTTGAATTAGCTTCGGGTTTCTGGAAGTCTGATCAAGTATCTGATAAGTAAGGCGACAATAAGATTTAATGTTGGCTGTTTTCAGAAAAACCCTGAAAGGATTTAATGAGCTGTGACAGTTTAGAGATCTTTCGTCTTTCATCATCCGCCGGCAAAAAATAGTTTATGACAAATTAAAGCAGTCTATAGATACTCACTGTCGTCTTGCAGCCATGGAGGGCAGGTCCCTCTCCGCGGTCTGCTCCTCCTTCAGCACCTGCGCCGGCACGTACCCCTGGCGCGTGCGCAGCTCGCCGCCCTGCACGTCCTCTATCACGCGGACCAGCCATCTGGAAGCAGGGGAGGACACAGTGAATGCTAAGAAATAAAGTAAGGTATAAAGAAAAGGATCACTGACAATTGTATCCTACTTGAAATTAAAGGGAAATCAGGTTTTACGGGAACCTAAAAATAATATGTCAAGTTATAATCAGTTTTGTAGGTTTGGTTTTTAGTGTATCAATGGCAATAAGTTCAAATATCTCTGGCCTCAAATTCAGCTGCGCGAACTTCGCTCACTGACGCAGTCATAAGATCGTCAAATGCACAGGTGCCAGGGCAAGCGGCGCAGGATGGAAGTTGAGCCATTGTACGCGGGGTATGTGCCGCATACGCACTTGAGATCTGAGACGTCCGTAAATCCCCAGTTGTGTCAATAATAAGACATTTGTAAGAGTGGTGTCACTTGAAAATGTAATTAAAAACTTATTCTAGAGTCTGTAAACTGTGTTGTAACTCGTCATAATCAAAAGTGTTAATATTTCTTTGCACGTCATCTGGATCATACATTTTTGACTCGAATGAATATAATTTACATTTATGTCACCACAAGAAACCCACACGGGACCGTAAATCCTATTCTCAGAAGGGCGGCACCTGGAGCGACGGTTGACATTTAGGCACGAGTTAGTACTCTCTACTTTTGAACTATTTATAACGTGGCATTTAAATAAATAAACGTAATAGTCGGAAGACGCATGTGCCTCCCTTATGTATTGGTTCAAAGAACGATAAGCTTTACCTACATTATATTCGTCTATCTTTTGAACTATCATCTGTCCAATATAGGTATCACAAATGGCAACAATTCATAGTTTACAATATATCCTTTTACATTTGGATAACTAAATTGAACTAAACAGGGTAACAAAAAATCCACTGTTACATAGAAACGTGCAATAGGCACCTACGCGGTCAAAATGTATGGAAAGCAAATTAAAAAAAATAACCTACGAGAAATGTCAAAGCAGGGGGATTGTTCAGAATCATATAAGTACTGAATTCGTCGTAACAGATTGCGAGTCGGTGGCTGCCACCCTGTAGGGATACCTAAACATAAAAGTGATTCATTCAATGTTGCCATACAATACGATCATTCTGGCATGTTTGAAGCCAATATCTTTTATGACGTAGAAATCATGATGTGTAAGTTATTTCGAGTTTTCTACTTTAGGGAGGACTACCAGCAATAAGAATGGTAGGCTGATAAGAATAAAATGGCCTAAAGTCTTATACAAGTCTGTAAATATTTCTTCCTTAACGTATTAACGTACGTATTTACGTTTTAATTAAGTTTCGGCTAACACCAGAAATTAGGTCTTAATTTCTTCGTTATTATCCCATCACGACTTTCATTAGATCAATCTAGACACCCGCGAATCTAAATTACTGTCTCAAATAACACAGAATTATGAAGCCGTAAAATTGCACAAAAAAAGAAAATTTAAAATAAAAACTGAAGAAAATATCAGTTGAACTTTTCCCGGAAGCTTTTCTCCTGTCAATCTCATCTGATGATGACGTCACTCGATCATTGCCCTGTGGTTCGTTAGCCCAGTCTAGATTCGAAGTCTTTGTCTGAATTTTAAATGTTTATAGCCTAAATTGTTGCTGTACCATGACACAGGGGTATTGAATGTTGTCTACTGGTTTGAGTGACAGTGATGCGACGGACTTTTCATTTACATCAACCTAAATGGTCGTTGACCGAAACATCTAAAATAATCAGCCTTTAATATTTCGACTGCTGTGACATTGGCCTCCTCTCTGTGAGAAGGCATGCCCAGTGCGGGTTGGTATCTACTAACCAACACTGGGCACAACATTTTCTTGTCATCGAATTTTTGGTTTGAATGTTTTCATTCACCGTTTTGAGAGCAGTGGAGATGAAATAATTTACACAAAGCAAAGTGCCTGGCTGGGTTCGAACCTAGGACCTACAACTCTTAAGTCGCTTAAATAATCATAACAGTTAGCAGTATTCAGTTGATAGTCAGTTCAGTTGATAGATAAATTCATTAAAATACTACTAGCAAAGTTTAAACAGACAGTCTGACAAGAATACCTCTTTCAACATCTTGTTATATGAATATTACAAGAGAAAAAAATCACGATTTCTACAGAAACAGTTTTCCTCTACATTTTATTACATATTTACGTATCTATAAAACGTAGGTTTATTTTTACAAGTCATTCTTTATTCTGAAGAGATTATTGCGATAATCATTCTGAACATTTGTTACTTTGTATTCATAATGGCTGAACTCGATTCTTGGAAGAAATGGCGGTAAAACGAAGTAGGTAACCTTATTCGAGGATACTAATGCATGAATATGTCATCTGGATCATGATCATATCGGAGGAATCTGTGCCTCATTTGTTTCGAGTTCTTAAAAAAGTTATTTCGAATGATTTGTTGTCTATTTCTCGAACAGTGTATTTGTTGGAAGATTTTGAAAAAATAAGGAATTTACATTAATTTATTACAAGAACAATTTGTTTTATAGCTGTTTTATTATTTTGTTAAGGTCGTAATAAAGTGTTTTCAAGCAATAATTACTGCATTTTATTAATTAATAAAATTATTTTGATTATTTAATTTTTTCGTTAGGTATCTTCTTATTTTTAAACGAAGAAGCATCGTTAAATTCATTCCGCAATCTTTAGGTTCATTAAAAGCCAGTAAAACCTAAAACACTTGTGACTACAAACTCAGACATGACATTAACGCCGATCGTAAAAATGTAAAAAACACTGCTCTACACGATATACCTAGCTAGGTACATATGATACAATGAACTACATTCACAACAAAAAGAAAAAATAATCCTAGACAAAGTCGACTTAACAATACTTTTCCCACTTAGCTGAATGTACAGGGTGTTTCGAAAAGGTGTGGTAAAATTTTAGGGTGTGGTATAGACCACCAAACTGAACAACTTTCTCCATGGGACCTATATTGTAATCGAGAAAAATTATCATATATCCTACACAAAACCTCAATAGCTACCTCGATCCAGGAGTATGGGGCGGCTGATTTTCGTTTATTTTCGCGATTACCGTGTTAGTCCCATAGAGAAAGTTGTTCAGTCTGATGGTCACTACCATACCCTTATAGGAGAAGGGGATTTCTGGGCCGGATTGTAATAAGTTGAGTTATGGTTTAAAAAAGGGTTATATTTTTCTATTTCAATATGTCAACAATTAGCCTAATTTATAATCTGGAAAATGAGAAATTCAAAAATTAAGTTAAGGTGACGAATAAAATGAAAATCGTTTAAATTATAATTGATTTACGTGACAGAGCTCATAGTATAAAAAAAAATGCTTTTACTAGATGGTTCCTTCAATTACAATAATCAAATCTATTAGAATTAAACTATTGTATAATTTAACCAAATAAAATATTTACATAATTGAGATAAATCTTAAAATCGATTCACGTTTGTTAATCGATTATTGTATTTTTAGTATGTGCTGTCGTGAATTTTTATTTTTAAACATCATCTCCTTACCTATGATTTTTAAATTTTTTGGTTTCCTAACTTCCTCTAAAAATATTGAACATCCTATTTAAATAACAAATGACAGCCGCACTTCAAAAATCAGACGTTAAGTAAAGATTGTTACATAACCTCACTTTTCCTAAATCTCTTTAACTCAGCTCTCAGATTGCCAAAATCCACAAAATTTTCAGGGATGGTTTGATAATATAGTAGCTATCATTTGATACTAATCTCATCCTTTTACATACAGGCCCAAGATTGTATGAAATCGTATCCGTCTCTTTTGACCACACCTATCTGGTACACCATGTATTTTCTAACATTCTGCCCGCGACTTCGGCAACGGGTTCTTTCTTTCTTTCTCAAAACTTATCCGATGGCCCTCGATAATAGCGTAGCTTTCTATCAGAGTTTAAAAAAAAATTGCATGAGTAGTTTCGAAGATTACCTCCTACATATAAACTAACGCCTCTTTATTAGTATAGATAGGAACCATGTTTACATGTACCATATATGTTACGACATAAATTATGCTGTAATTTTATTGTGTCCATCACATTCACAAAAACTGAAGTAAGCTAGAACATGTATCTACCTACCTATTATGTACCTATATTATTATGACCAGCTACAGCATGGCCTGGCACAAAATGATGCAAACATAAACTTAACAACACGCCTTGTTTCCCCGAAATCCCTGAAATGTTAAGCAGAGGTGTACCTTTAGGACACCCACATTTTGCGAGTTATGTTTTAATCTCATGTAATGGAGGCGAGCCGATTGCCATCACCCAGGCTCAAATCCAGACTCCAGGCTTCTACTGAGAAACTCCAGGTAGAAAAAACCAGTAGCACTTTGCTCGATCTGGGAATCAAACCCAGGACCTCACGCTCAGCAGTAGTGCTTGCGACCATAAGACAAATGAGGTAGTCCCAGAATTATGTAAACAACAATATTTTTCCACGAACTTACAATACATTATCATCCTTTCAAATGATTTCAAAGAGGTTAAACATAAAAGAGTTTATAATAAAGCAGTGCTAATCTATTACATTTGGAATTATTTCAGATATCCGCCAATCTATCTTGGCGGTGGAATATCGCCAACTCGCTATGTCATAATTTTTGTATGAATGTCTTGATGTGTACTTTAGTGGGTCGTTCATGTTTTGCAGAATGGATTTGGACTAAAAGATATGTAATTTAATGAAAATGTTAGTAATAATAGTGTAATAACAATGAACATTTCATTGTAATAGCGCTTATTTCTTTGAACCTAGCTTAGGTTGGACTTATAACAACAACAAAAGAGGTGGCTAACGATTTATGTAAGTTTTAGACTCAAAAGATATCATTTGTAATGTCATAAAAATGTATCTTAAGATAATAGTGAAAGAGCGAGATGAACACTTCTGTTTGCTTTGGGTTCTATTAGAGTACCTACGGCATAATAGTCGATTTGTACGAATTTTCAAAATTCGTGCGTGGATCGACTTATAAGCAGTGATAGGAATAGGTAGTGCCTATTTGCCTAAACTTCGAAGAACAGAGACAAGAAACGGAGACTTCCTTAGGACTAAATTTTTTCCGAGACATCTGTCCCGAAATTTCGAGACAACACATCAACATTAAAAAAAATGTCATTTGGAATAAGTAATTCGTCTATATTTACCTAAAGTTTGCGACTAGATATATCATAATAAAATAATAACATACACAGTCGTTACAACCATAAAATTTTCTGAATTTTTTTTTCTATTGTTTTTGTATCCCATGGGAACTATACTTTTTTTTAATAGGAAGTAGCATATGTGCTATTCCACACCTTAATCTATATCACTACCAAAATCAGCATTTTCAGTGGAATTGAGTAATGGACATCCATACAAACTATCACATTTATAGACAAACTTTAGATAAATATAGACGAATTACTTATTCCAAATAACACATTTTTTTTAATGTATTTAAGTGTTGTCTCGAAATTTCGAGACAGATGTGCCGGAAATAATTTAGTCCTAAGGAAGTCTCCGTTTCTTGTCTCTGTTCTTCGAGGTTTAGGCTAATAGGCACTACCTATTCCTATCACTGCTTATAAGTCTATAGTAGGTTGAGATCGTCTAATATAAAACTGCACGCCCCTCCTCAAAATTTTCTATACAAACATTAGAAATGTGTATGCAACCAGCAGTAGGGGCGTGCTGTTTTACACTAGAAAATGTCTACATGCCTATAACTATTATTATTTTGCCCTTATCTCAATTTATTTGGGGTAGGCGGAGCAAAATCTTCTTCTTCTATACTTATCATCAGACGCTCCATACCTTTGCCTCCTTTCTAATCATAGCATATTTTTTACAGACCATCCATCGTTTCGATATTCCCCTTCTCTTATAACCATCCACACTCATACCCACAACTTCCCATGTGCTTAATTTTTTCCTGAATCCTAGCAAAAAGTTACCCTGAAAGTCCAACGACCCGTAGCCGTTGACGTCATTGTGTACGACGTTACAAGGCTGCTCAAACACGCCGGATGCAATGTTATGATGCAGAGTCTTACTCTTACACAACTGTGCGCAGTCGGGCAACGGCAGTATTTCTGGCCCGTAATGACGTAACGTTAAAAGGTGCAGTACTTTATGATCTAAATACTGTGACAGATGGATTATGAAATGTATGAGATATTCAATGATGAAAGAAGTAAGTATCAATGCCCAGCGTTTGCGCAATACATTTCTCTAACTCGAATTGATATTTATAAATAGGTTCGTCTATTATCCAGCTAAAATAAAAGGATCTTAACAAAACTATTTTCAAAATAGTAATTCATAAAAAAACCATGTTTTTAAAATACACCAATAATATAGAGTGGCAAGGATATCGACGAGCAAGCTGTAACCATGAATTCGGCGCATGATTGTTGACTTCATAACGTAGAATTTATTTGCCGCTCATCAACAAAAAAAAACAGCTGTTTTATTGAAAAGTGCAATACGCGATCAAAATGTATGGAAAAGCTAGTTCTTTTTTAATAGCTGATGAAAAATTTCCACGCAGGGGATTCAGAGCGGGAGAGTCATGGCCTGAATCTATTGTAATATGTTGCGCGTCGATGTCCCTAACACCCTGTATAACTAACACTGGCCTAAATTAAATTTAAACGATACCATAATGAAACATACTTAAACCATTAAGTTTGAAAGTTGATATTAGGACTAACTGCCCAATTCCCAGAGCAAAAATTAGAACACTAAACCAATTTAAGAAATTCAGGAAATGAAAGTTTTTCAGGACACTGATTAATTTTTATATCAGGGAAGAGAAACATATTCGAGTAATGTTACTGCTCACCCACTCGACTGTAATGTGGAGCGACACGAATAAAGTGTGAACAAATGTTTAATGTGATGAAAGCACTAATGTGGCTGCCTCGAGACCTAATTAGGTACAACACTGCTGATTGGTATACTTGGATTTAGGGTGCTGTTTTCAATAAGATTAATATCAAAATATTTGGTCTTTTTATCCGACTGCGAGACAGCAAAAATACAGGATTGTGTTTTAACCCATCTGCGCGCCGCAAAGGAGGGTAATGTGTTTATCAGCCTATGTATGGTATGTGTGCATGTACTCGTATGTTTATTGCTTTGTGGCTCTCTAGAGACCAAACTAGTTGGCCGATTTTGGTGATTCTAACGCCAATCGATTTGTTTTAATCTTACGAGGGTCACTAGAGGCATGATAGTAATCAAAATTCAATGTGGCGACAGCCAGACGCCATATTGTGAAACAGAAAAAATAAGACGACGAACTGTCAAGTGGAATAGGTCTGGTAGGTTTCATTGAATAGGTATTTGAAAAACATTTTTAAGTTTTTCGAATAATTATTCATTTCGAATGACCATTTATTCTTGCGTATATATGTAGGTACCTTTATCTTTCCATATTAGGGACTATTTATACCGTCTAAGCATCCTCCCAGCTAGGATGGATTTTAACACAAGGCTCGTTCGCTCGCCTAGGGCGGGCGATAGTTATAGTCTAGGAATTGTTTATTATGAAATAAAAATGGCGGATATTAAACCAGCAGGGTTATTACGTAACACACTTAAAGGTGAAAGTTCATCAACAATCATTGCGAGAATACGTTGTGCAGCAGACGAATTTTCAAAATATTTGAAGCAACGATAGGTATTTTCCTGCAAAATTCTTCGGATTGCGATTGAAATCAGACTGAATACAATTCATAGAATTCTAAAGCCACCGCCTTCAGACTCATTGGAACTGCCAAAGTATGTATTTGCGAGGATTTTTTTTTGTGATAGGTGCTTATTTTTCATAGATTGGCACATTACTGAAGATAAGGGAAATAATTCGCATGCCCTACAATGTTTATAAGTATAGTCGACCACGGAACTGCGTTATCACCCTAAGATTAAATGCCACTTGCACGTCATAAAACGCCACTTAGACAAATGACCTTCATTTGTCTACGAGGCAGTAAGGTACTTTCAACCTTAGTGAATCGAATTTACTGGGAATTGTTGACAAAAAGTGAAATTACGACGTCGACTATATCTTATCTACTATTATTAATTGTAGAAGTGAGCAGATAGGGTTCTAAAATGGATTACGGCAACCTGTCTTGCTGGAGTTATATCGTGGTTGGTTCAGAAGTTGGAAGGTCCACCTGAAAGACCTGTACCCACGATCATATCAATTTTGTTCCAAGAACTGAAACGCGTGGTCGCGCCGACAGAGGGCGCTTTCCAGTTTTCATAACAAAAGTACCTACCACATGAACGTGACGATCGCGTATTCGCGCGACGATCGGTTTTTATGGAGGCCGCCTTAATCGCTCAATGGTAAGTAAGTAATTGGTTTAAATCCATTATGAGTAACATAAAGTTTATAAGCCATAAAAACCTGATGAAAAAATAAGAAAAACATTAATATTTCTTTTAAATTCTAGACTAATTTATAGCAGGTTGTCATTTTAACGTAAACAAAACGGTTAAATATTCGTGATAACCCAAAAACACGGTCTTTAATACAAAATATTAGTATCATCTGTTGTTATAATTATCATAATAACTGTCATAAATCTTAATAATGATAAAATGGATAACTGGCAGTTACAGATAAAATAATATTATCTACAGAACTTGTACTGTTTATGTTCCATAAATTCGACCGGTTCTTCAATATCCGATATGGTCTAGTGGCTAGGATACCTGGCTCTCACCCAGGAGGCTCGGGTTCGATTCCCGGTATCGGAATATTCTTTTTTACATTCTAAATACAATCTCACCTACTTTCGTGTTTCTAAAATTAGTTTTAATTATTTGTTACTAGGTTGTGTTTAGGTTTTTATAATTTCTTTTAGACGCGCTTTCTCTGACGCTTTCACAATTTCAGTAAATATATAAAAATAGGATTTTTCAAGTATATTTTTTCATGAACTTGAATTAATAGTACCTAATCGATTTATAACTGACCTATTGGAACCGGTTACTTCTACCATTTAGAATCCATGGACACCGACTTACGAGTTGTTCGGTCATGAGGTCGAACCCTGGCAGGCTCTTTACTTCGTTTATTTAATTTCATCACCTATGCTCTCAAAATGGTGAAGGAAAACATCGCGGGGAAACTGGCATGGCAAGAACTAAAAATTCTAACACATTAAACATCTGCCAAACCGCACTGGGCCCGCGTGGATTATAGCTCACTACATCTCACAGAGAAGGAGCGTATGTCCCAGCAGTTGAAACATTATAGGCTGATTCTGAGGCGTTATACCTTTGTTCATCTTTGTTTGCTGACGTTCTGAATACAATTTTGCCACAACTCCGTTCGCGAGGACCGAAGCACAAAAACCTGGCCAGAAAATAGATCTATGGGTGACAACCAAAATCACGTCAATTGGCTAGCGGTGTTCGAGTTATAAGCGCACTAACGGACACACATACAAAGAGACGTCGTGTATTAGAATATGGAAGAATTATGTCTCCAGAGTTGTGAATAAGATTTTGCCAACTAAAACAAAAGCGTCGATAAATCACGGGGTTGTGAGTGAGTTTCGAAATCGTTTGGAGTGTGTAGACGCATCCCAGTTTCGTTAATCCCTCAGGATAAAATATTATACGAAATAATTCAAGCGTGAAGGAAATAACGAGCACAAACAGAATGCAAACGAAAATTATTAGTTTACGCCACAAGAGCTTTGTTTTATGGATTTTTTCGAAGTTTAATTTTGTGAATTCAGTATTCTTTTTTTTCATTCCTTTTCTTTTAGACTTATCAGATAATCTGCAGGCGTAATGTTATCAATACAACCTACAATCATCCATGCAGATAATCGTTTATAGTTTTTATTTTCAAAGACGTACCTACTTTAAGCTAAAATACTTAAAATAATATTAATAATTCATAATTCCCCCCCCTTATCCCAATTTATTTGTGGTCGGCGCAACGTGTCTTTTTCTCCCACACTTCTCTATTAGTCGTCATCTCCGTAGTCACACCTTTTTTAACCATTATCATCATTCACACAGTCCATCCATCATTTCTCTGGTCTCCCACTACTCTTATAACCACCGACATTCATACTCAAAACTTTCCTCACGACATTTTCCTCAACCCTCCGTATCAGATGCCCATACCATGACAACCGATCTCCACACAACTTTTTAGCTATCGGCGCCACTTTCAGACTTCCTCTTATGTAATCATTTCTTATTCTATCCATTCGTGTAACACCACACATCCCTTTTAACATTCTCATCTCAGCTGCATGCCATGGTCTAACCATGGTTTTAAATATCTTCCCCTTAAGTTTAAGGGCATATGGGAGTCGCAGATTGTTCGCGTGACCAGCCGCCATTTCATCCATCCAGTGTTATTTCTATGCTTAGACAAAGACAAAGATATTTGTTCGTCAGAATATGGTAGGTACAAAGTTGGACAAGTATAATTACGTTCAGGACACATCCACCGCTAAAAGTGGTAGGGTTAATAAGTATGCACTTTTAAATTGGCAAGAATCCGGAAATGTCCAAACTGTCTGTCCGTTTCCTCTGGGCATGTAAATGTCGTGTCCACTTGTTTGTATGACAACTTATAATATTAAACTGAACTGTTTTCCGCTCGTGACATTTACGCCAATCATAATTTTGCCCCATTTTTCGTTTTTTTAGAGAAATATATAAATATTACCAACCAGGTTAAGGAAAATTTTAATCTTGGCTAAAGCCGAATTTTCAGCAGTTTCTTTATTCAGATCCAGGTTTACGATTAAAAACACCAACATTTTCAAGCTTGTTTGAAATAAGTACCTTTTATATATGAAGTGCACGAAACAAAACATTTCACGTTGAAAAAAAAAACGTATCCTTGAAAAGCGGTCCAAAGCAAGTTAAAATTGCGGAACTGTACTAGAAATCGCACATTTTCCAAATAAGTAAGTATGTAAAAATAGTACACATCAAACATATGAATCGGAAACTCCAATTAAACGCTCCCAATCCTACTGTTTATGAAACACCATTCTGTTATAAATAACACATCACTTTTCGTTCCACATTCGCCATCTACTCATCTCATTCGGGTTCATGGCACAGGGTTAGGAAAATAACCTCTAAACACGATCCCACGTAATGGTCATCAAAAGAAACCAGCAATATATCTTCCCGAACGATAATTTATAATAAACTGAGACGGAAAACGTGTGCTAGTATGCTAAATTCTGGGTTATGTTGATCGAAATCAGTTTTAGTATGTTCACTTGCATTTATTGAGTGAATAAGATCTGGATGTTTTTTTTTCGAATGTTTTGACTTGTTTGTGATATTCTTTGACCACGATATAATGACCTTTCCTGACCACCTTTCTACATTCATCTTCTGTAGGTACTGTGAAAATCACTGTTAGGTATCCCATTTGTAAGCGGACAACGGTTACACTAAAATGGCCGTCCAAATAAGTACCGAGCGTTTTTTACACCTTAATGCCAAATAGGTACTGATGATAATGACGATTTTTTATGACTGTTGTTATAATAATGACGAAACCGCTCTTTTAGGAAAGTGTACCTTAATGGTCTACTCGCGATCATTTGCAGTTCATTCATCAGAAAAGTAACGTTTACATTCTAATGCAAGAACTTGTAGGAGTCTAATTAAAATATTTTATATGTATAGCATTATCACCATAAAATATTCCCACTGCTCCACCACGCGGGCTCAGTGCGGATATCACATGTCCTCAAATTTTTGGGTCTACGACATGCCGGTTTCCTCACGATGTTTTCCTTCACCGTTTTGAGAGCAGTGGAGATGAAATAATTTACACAAAGTAGAGTGTCTGCTTGGGTTCGAACGCACAACCTTCAACTCTTAAGTCACAGCTGTTATCAGTGGGCCAACACTGTTCTTCTTAATATGTATAGCAACTGTAAAATACCCGCGACGAAAGAAATAAACCACGAATAAACTGCACCCTAATTGCGTAACAAACGATTTATCATAATCTGTTTAATTTTGACAGTTCAATAATATTCATTGCGTATTAACGTTGTTGAGCATAAACATTTTTCGAACATATGAAGCAATGGTTTAGCACTCTGTTTCAAAACGAAACAGATTATGATTAATCGTGAGTTACGAAATTAGGCTGCAGCTCTCTTATTAACCTACATTAAAAAAGCTACAGCAATTCCTTTATGAACATGGTCTTTCCCAGTTAGGAAGCGTTCGCGTTGTATGAAATCACTAATGTGCTCGCTGCACGTTTTTTTTTCACTTCTCCCATAGTCTAGCTTTTTTCGAGCTCTTTAATTAGAACATGTAGAAAGCGCACTAAAGTTATTTGGCTACAACTTTCGCCTTGTAGGCGGTTGGCCTCCTGCCCTATTTTTTTGAAAAAATAACACGTTGCTAGTCCTTTGACTCTCATTTTCTCTTTTTCATTGCACCTGAAACGTTTTTTAATGATAAAATATGATAATCTATTATTTTATATGCCAGTATACTGCCCATTTACAAGGAATTTTAACTTTCATAGCGCAATGTAGGAGCTAAGGGTTTATCTGCAAGCAGTGGTTTCTTAGCGAATAGTTAAAGTCCTAAAAATGATTTGCATAATGCTTCCCTATAGTGTCGGCAAAGAAGATAGGTTTTCAATACTAACATAAGGTTTCCAATAAATTTAAGGTTGTATTGACAAAAACGAAAATGAAATAGAGGGGACAGGCGATGTGATGAGGCGGAGTGGATCGGAGGAACAAGAAGTTTCACGTTGACTAAGTTACAAGCAGAAGGTAGTAATGGATAAAGTGAGCTTGGTTTAAATAGGTTCATTTTATTTATGTAGATTCATTTATATCTATTATCGTGAATGAGAGAACGCTGTAAGCCTTGCAAACTGTAGATTTGTAGACGATTTGCACCTCGTATACGAACCGTAAAGTTCGTATACGAGGTGCAAATCTAAACATGTCAAACGAAAATATGTTTAACTTAACCACCGCTAGAAAGAAGAAAATATAATATCAGGTACGCATAATAAACTACACACCATCAGAGCTACCAGATCTGAGTTTAACAAAGCGATAAAAGATAACGATGCCATTATTTCAACGCGCTCTTTCGAAATCGCATAAAACGTTAGTGCGATATAGTAGCCACCGGCCATCGTGCTAATAGAATACAAGACAAGGTGGCTTTGTTCGCTAAAGTTATTTCACAATGCTTTCAGTTTGACTTCAGACTCTGAGTTTCCCATATATACCTAAAGATTTTTTTGGGCAGGTTGGATATCTCAAGTGAGAGAGTTACCAAGCACTAAAGTAGCATGAAATTAAAAATTCTAGAATTAGTCATAACGTCAATAAACTCATCTATCAATACGCAACCCACAAATCAAAAATATAACATCCAATGTAAATAAAGAAAAATAAAAAAATCGAGTCGTTTTAAAATTCAACACGGATTTTCATAATCAAATTCATTGGCATTAACGAAACGCATAAAGCAACATTCAAGACGAGAAAACAAACATCAAACTAGAAAGTCAAAACATCAGGAAATCACGAATGCATTTAACAGCGAGATAAACAAAGGAAATAGGGCGAGACAGCACGCGATGGACTGCCAATTATAAACATGACATTCAAGATGTTGGAGCGTCCAAAGTTGAAATTAGGCCTTCTCCAGCGTTCCCAAATTAGACGCATAGGTGGACGGTAACTGGGGCAGACAATAAGAGCATAGTGAAACTGTATATTACAGAACGTTTTGTCCGCGAGTGGGTGTGCAAGCTATCTTAATAACGCTAATAATGTACCGGGAATATTTTAAGAGCGGCGACCAAGCCAATTTTTAAGACCACTTTACATGGACCTGTGCCTTCTCTTTTGAAGTTTTATAACAATGAAGTGTCAGTGGAGATTTCATACATGTTGGCAGGCCGCCTGAAACTGGTGGCTGTTCACGTATCCGCGAAATGATTACGGAGTTACGAGTTTTTTTTCTTGCGCAGGAGGACGTTGACCTGATATGAAGTATCGAAATAATGAGATTATTTATGCAACACAAAAAATGCATTTCATGTATCGTTTACTTTAAAGATTTACGCGCATGAGTTGTTTATGATACATTAGCTTGTAAACGGAATGTGTAAATATTGTTCTAATGATTGTTTTTGTAGGTCGAATAGAGCTCCCAGTGGCTCAAGTCAGGGGTTATCGACACGATCCTCGGCATCTTCCCAGTAAACTTGTGTGATGTTTTTTATAATACCTACAGAATGGTAATACCGGTATTAGGTACGCAGTACCTAACTGGGTTGTGGAGGGAAAATAGGCAGTCGGTCCATGTCAAATACTGGTAACTATTCAGCTAGATCCAGTTACATTTAAAGCCAACCCCAACATAGCTGTGAAAAGACTAGACAAATTATGAGTAAGTACGTTCAGAATGGAAAAATAAAATTTATAAACATGAAATCGGAAATATTTTGCAAGCAAAATTTTCCAACGCGTCTTATCCTTTTATAGGTCTCACAAATCTTTATGACTGTGGGTGGCAAACTGCAAGTAGCATGGACAAAATTGGGCAAATGGAACATTTGGTGGGAAGCAGACGCTGGCACGCAGCCAGATCATCACTATGATATAAACATTACTATTAAATTATGGGAAGTAGATACAGATAAAGCTTTTTTATTCACCGGTAGAGAAATATCGATGAAATGATGAATACGTATCCACCTATATCGTACCTGAGTGAAATGTTGTTTTAATATTGTTGAAACTGCTGTTATAAATTACGTAAAAAAATTATAAACTGTGCAATGAAAACAATATTTGAAAATATATACCTAAACGTTGCTTAAACCTGAGAGACATTTGAACGTAAAAAAAAATATGCTAAAGTAAACGGTACTAATTAATACCTTAACTTTCAGCAACGTTTAGAAATAAACCCCTTGAAGTGGTTGCGTCGGCCCTACAGCTACTGACTGAAATATTTGACTAATGAAAGGTGATATTTGTCACAATCAATGGTATGGCATGTTGATTACATTCCTGAGGACTCGCCAGCGCACCTGGCTGGCGCTTTCACAACACGACGCCCAGACTACTATATTAAATTCCTATTTAGTGATATCGATTTCTTATACACGTTTCGAAATGAAACGACCAAGGAGAATTTGGCCAATGAAACTGAACGTGATCAGCACATCTAAACCACTTTCAAGAGCGGTCAGTGTCATCATTGTTGAGGAAGTGTCATGGTAGCTAGCGAAATTCAAATTTTCTTACGTCAGCTTGTATGTTGAACAAAATATGATTCGCGACCGATGGTTTTACAGAATTATAATCATTACAATCAGAAATTATACCCTCTTAGTTCATTATAATCGCATAGAATGACCATTTGAAATATTCATTCAATGGAATTATGCTACCTGACATTGACCTGCAAATTGTAAAAAAAGTAAGACAATTTGAATTTATTATCAAATATTAAACGCGGTTTATATTTGTGCTGATCGCGTTCATTGGCAAAATTCACCCTCGTTTATCAACTTTGCCACTAAACTAGTATTCAAGAAAAACAAATTACTGTCGCTAACTCCGATCTGTCAGCTTGAATCACAAAGATTTAACCAAGTATTAATGTGGCAATAAATCAATTCTTTCCTCATTGAGATCCAGGCGCTCCAGCCGTTACGCACGAGGCGACTGTCCGTCTGGTTTTTATCAGTTAACATTACGCAGTGTGTTGTGGGGAAAATACGCGTCTGTGTCTTTATCTGTATGAAGTACTTTAATTTTCAAACACTCAACTGTGTCTGTAATGTAAAGCTGTTTTGTTCGTCATTGATATTGGCCTGTAAATATCAGTTGCTGAAGCTACAACCGATACAATGATAAAATACGTTAAGCAGTACGGTTAGCTTGCCATGGACCGCCATAAGAACGAATGAATTCATACTGGAGGAATTCAACATCACCAAGCAGCTATCTGCAAGATTCCTGGAGCGTGCTCTAATCTTTACGGACATATTATGCGTCCCCCTTTGCATTGTCTGGAAAGGTTTAAGGTTTACGATACTGGGCCGGGTGGAAGAAAAGCGCGTTCAAGGCAGAGCACCGGCAAGATGCACAGACGAAATCAAGAAGGCTGTTGAAGGCAGCATTTACTGAGTGGTCTACACTGCAGAAGACCGCATAACTTGGGGAGGCGTTGTATATGCTCGCGATCTTCAGCATTGAGGGGAAGACGAAGAAGTACCTGAGTTTGGTGTTATAAGCAGACTTTAGGACGCTACTGTATCTGCACAACGCAACGTAGTAATCATTGCCACTGTCATTATAATAGAACAATGAAAACGAATTCAAAGTTAGATCACTACATCGTTTTTCAATTAAGGCTGGTAAAGCAGACGGTCTATAATAAACTAGAACACACACACGTAAATAGAACGCAATAGTAGTTACTACTTCTTAGAATGTAAGAACGCTACTTTGAATTCCCTCTACAATTAATTCAAATCCATATTACTGTTCACTTTAACCCCTGTTGACGACACCAATATTGAAATGTTCTAGTTTGTAAGTCTTAGTTGATTCTGTTGGAGAAAAAAGTGAGGTTTTTCCTAATTGGAAATTTTAAAGATGTGGAAGAACATTGCAAATTGATCAAGCGAATGAACTTGAACAACCTATCTTTGGAAAGCTATTTTCCGTGAACATTATCGTAAATAAACCTCTAGGTGGGATTTGGGATTGATAGAAAAATAATTAATTTACTTGGCGGTATTAACAGAAGCAAACAAAAATTCATGAGAATCAAATATGCCAATCAATTGCAGCCAGAGTTAGACAGGTCAAGAAAACCAAAATAGACAAAACTTTGCATTGATAGATGCGAAGTTCTTGGTACCAGAAGTAGAACCTTCTATTTTTAGAGACCTAGCCACTGCAGATTTTGAACCTCCCACGCGAAAAAGCAACTAAATGACAGGAACATTAATATTGAACAATCTGCGAAACTTGTTTGCAATCAAATAAATGAGATCAAAGCAAGATTTAAAATTTTATATCTTAGTATTAGTTATTGGGGACAAACTATTAAAAACTGCATCGGGCATGGCCGGTCACGCTTGGATCTTGACCGATATACTGGAGTGGTTACTCGTGTTCTCATATTTTTATGTCAAACAGTTTGGAGCGGAAACCATTACTAGGTTGTCAATGATGGCTAGACGCTGCTTAGCTACATGGAAATGAATAGAGATGTGTGTTGGTTTACTTTCATTATTTTAAGTTTGGATTAAAAATAAGATTAAGCGCTCTTACTTAGCTGTTTTCTATGTGGAACATAGTCCTCCGAACCTATTTTAAGTTGCAATTTTATCCACTCCGATATCATTGTCTGCTGTTACCTTGGCATTTATCTTAACCCAAACTTTGTTAACAAAAATACATTTATTTCTAGCAGCACAATAACAATCTTAGGAATAACGAATGACATATAATATATGTATACTCGTATACATGTTTGATGGATTACTACTGCTACTTGCATTGTATATAATATAGACAAATTGGCAATCCTTCTGAGGATGGGATATAGATGTTTAGTTATTTTCTTGTTTCCCAACTTATGACAAATCTTTGTTTTCGGGGCTAATGTTCTTGCATTAGCTCTTGCTCAAAATTTAAAGCTTATATTTCAAGTGCAAATAACAGTAATGGGTGAAAACGAACTTTTAAACTTATACCTAATAGTTTTTATTGTTATAAATACAACTACCTATCAACATCCGTTTCTTTTTCAACAAGTGAAAATACACAAGAGACATCGCGCGTCTCCACTAAGCGCGCCTTTTCGCAAATCACGTATTTCGTAACAGCGAGTAATGAGGTCGCGTAGCTTTTAACCGCAGCACTAATATACATCATTGTTATGTAACAGCCAGGCTACATTATGTACTGAATTATATACTAAAAAAAACATACGTCCAGCTGTTAACACGGTCACGCCATATGACTTGCTTTCGAGTGTATTCGGTTTGACAGCTCCATGGGAACTTTCAGTGTGGTAGGTCCGGTAGTGACGTATGTATTGTAGGTACCTAATCGATATTGTGGGAAACCTAGTGAAATAGGTCTAGTTCAAAAAAAGAATCTATAGTCTACTGTGGTTTCGAGTATTTTGTGTAGTGAAAAGTAAGTAACATGCCAGTGTATTTGTGAGGAGAAGCAGAGATCGTAGATAGATCTTAAAGCACATTTTCTAAGCTACAGTAATACGTCTCAGGATTTTCAGTGAACATAGTACTTTTGTATTGGGCATCTGTGACGTCGCCAAAGATGGTTATATTTTCTGCGTTCGTACCTATCTCTTATCCCTTCATTATAAATAATTCTACAATGTGCCTATTCACTTCTGCTTCATAACCCTTCATACATATACTTATGCCATATTCTTACCTCCCTTGTTCGTCAGTCTTGGTATTCACGGTCTTTTTCCTGGGATGGTTCTTCTTGGGTCGTACGGCTATCTTGTGCTTGGCAGCACTGGCGTCCAAGAGTTCAGAAGCCAGAGCCTTGATGTCCAGGTCAGGGTCCAGCCGGGGCTTCCTGGACGGGTAGGGATCATGTTATTGGATGAAATGGTGGTTAGTTTACACGCAAGAGGGGATTTACATATAGAGAAAGATTTGTAGCTTTTTTGTTTGTCTGTTTAAGTAATAATTTGCTGTATTTGTATTGTTGTAGGTACGTTTTGTTGTATATTCCAGAAGAATTTATTTCTTTATGTATAATTTTTACATTATGTTTTGGGATCACTTAATGATAAATGGTTGCTTTACTGCTCTATATACTACATTCCTGTTTACTTTGTATACTTATGACTTTTTGCCTTCGAATTCCCTCATTCAAAAGTGGGTTCGTTCCTATTATAACATATATTCACCAAGCACTACGTTTTCACTTACCAAGACAAGCCTATGAGTTAAAATCACGTATTAAATCGAACCTCAACAAATAATACCAATTTTGCGTTCTTTGAAATATTATTGAACACTCTTAATTGACTGAATGCGCCTCTTTTTATGAACCTCAAGTAATTCCTGTTTTGGGAACCTAAAAATACTAAATAGCCAAATAACTGCGACCAACATGGATGTAGCACACGCTCGACTCGCGCGCGCTTGGCCACTGTTCTAAGGTACTTTGTCCCTAACCCATTTGGTTGGGGTGCCCTGGCTTACTTACTGCGACCAATTCGACTCGCGTGTCGTGGTTCTAACCTAACCCTGTCATCACCCTACATCTGTGTTTGGTCGGGGTACCTAAGGTAGATACCCCGACCAAACGGGTTTAAAATCAAAATCCAATGTCTTAGTTAGGTACTGCGACCAACTGTGCAAATATTTTTTTAGAGAGTCTGTTAAATATTTTCGTGTTAAATCAACAAATTAGGACCAAAACAAACATCAGCTTTTCGGCGAGCTAGTTAAATAGGTATGGGTGACTAATTGTAAGAAAATTTTCCTCCTTTTCCCTTAGCATTTATTATAACAACAATTATTTTACAAGAAAGATGACTACGCTACATAAGTACGCCGTACTCAGAATGAACCATAGGTACCGTGTGCATTTCATCAGCTGATTCACATACCCAACAAATAAGAAGAAAAATCTTTCAGAACAGTTATTGTTGAGAAAAAATTCGATACGCATGCCAAATGAGTTTCAGGAAAATTCTTTACACTTATGTTGGTACCTTGGTCTGTGTATTTATTTATTTGAGGTAGTAAATAATTATTTAGCATAGTTACTTTGAAATATTCAGCTGAAGTTTGGAAAAATTTATCAAGATAACTTTTTTGGACGATTTATAGTACTGTAGAAATAATTTTATTGCTTAAAACTATAGGGTTCTTAGTTTGCTCACAGCATCGATATCATCTTGATTGCTACAAAATCTACAAACAGAACAAGATAATCACACAGCGGGGATATTTTGCTCCTGATATTAGGCCTTACTGTAAGAATTTGGTTAGAATATAATGATAGCCGGTCTCTCAAATAGAAAAAAAAAACACTTTTGTATGAGGAGATACCTATATGACGTTAAGAGGACCTATTATTTTTAATTAATTCCTATCAATTTATCATGTTTGTATCTAGTTCCGGTCCGTCTACAATACTTGTAAAAAGGTACACCTCCTGCATGCTGGGTAGGTACAGGGTACAGCGTAGCTTTTGTCATATCCATGATTCCGTCGAATGTCTCCACCTTCCCTTCACTAGGTATACCAATTAAATTGTAATTTATCAGTGACTTCCTTGAAATCTGAAAAGTTTGGTGTACTAAATCTTTACCGAGGGCAGTGTCATGGTGGGTCGTACCAACATCCACGGATGCTCATAAAACATTGTGATTAACGGCCACTTTTTGACAAACAATACAGGCAATATTTTATGATAAATAATGCCCATCGGGCGACAGGCAAGGTCGTGGCGTGTCGTCTCGTTTCAAAGCTTGGTTAAAAGTAGTGTCTCCGTCATGAAGTGGTGGGACATTTCACTGTCAGGGTTCTGCTAGATCAGGTTGCATCATGTGACACTCACACTTTATCGAATTTCTTGGCAGAAGAAATTGCGTAGTTAGGTACTTGTATATTTTTTTGCACAGAGACTTGGTGTTTCCAAAAAAACAAAATAGGTAATAAAGAAGGAAAATCGGAACTCAGGGATATGCAGACAGCCGCGTCCTAATCAAAGCGATCGTCGCGCAAACACGCTTTATATTGTTTGGTTAACCCAAAGGCGTGGTCGCGCCTACAAAGGGCCTTCCGATTTTCTGAACATAAAGTGACTTTATGAACGTGTCGATATTTTTTTTTTGTTGGTCTCTCTTTTTCTTCCGGATAATCTCCGTAACGGCTGGGTCGATTGACGGATTCGGCAGAAAGCTGATTTTATGAGGAGTAACATATAATTTCCGACATCTATGCGGGCGAAGCCACGGCCTCAGCTACTTTTCCATAAAATTGTGTGCGAAATACGTAAACTGCTCCTAGATTAAATATGCTATCTTGTATTTGTTACCAGTTAATGCTCGCTCTAGTAAATTCTTCATTGACGTAGGTAATAAGGGCGTAATGATATAGATCATCATCTCGTCTTGACGGACGTTGATCCGTGGCTATTTATTATAATGAACTCTTTAAAGATCGTTGTGCTAAATGTCTTTTAATATGTCGTCAATCAAAAAAAATTCGTGAAAAATAATTTGTATTGTGTCAAAATGTGATGTTAATAGTGTCTAGCTAGGTTTTCCTTTTTTTATTTACTTTCCTTGGCGTCGATTTTTGGCGCTAATTACTATAACTCTTAAAACAAAGAAATTCTGTCATTTGGCAGACTAACTTGGTAGATTACTTTCTGACCACTTGGCCTATAAGACACTTTCCTGTGGGATGGGGCAGTGCCGATCAACAGTGTCTTCAAAAAGCTGATGAGATGCACCCTTCGTCTGTTCCATTTCAGTAATGCAAATAGTTCATGAACACCATTGAAAAAACTCCTATCATAATACTAGTTATGATTTAGACCAACCAACTGGGTCATGGGCTGTGGATTAACTACTACTTAAATTGATAGCTACCTATAACTCAATGGTTAGCGAGTTTCATAATCCTCTTAGTCTTTCTAATAGTTGGTTTTACAAAAGTTTAAAATCTCTGTAGCCAAAATTTTGTTTTATTTTACCACGTGATTAACAAAGACAGTTCTGCAGGCGAGTAAAAGTAAAGAAAAATACCCAACGTTTCCCCAACTAATTAGGCAAAAAATTGCGTTGACACCAATTTCACCATTAATCTTTTCAGTTTATTAGTCATATCTCCTGGCAAGTTTTCCTCCATTTTCGGGTCAAAAGGTAGCTGACACATCTTCATTTTAATTTCGTCTTTACGCCAGCCCACCCGTCAAACAGTGTAAGCAGTCATTTAAGGCACAGCGCACATCCTAAGTTGGCGTGTGCGGTTATTTCGGGCTGGCCCAGAAACGTTGTGACGTCAATACGACACAGTTTGTAACGGGGTTAAGACATAACTGTTGGTTCTGGACCACCTCCCCTTAATAAACTTGCATATTAACTGACGTTGTTTTAGTTTTAGTACTTTGTTAAGAAGCTATTTCTAGTTATATTTTATCTTAACGTATGGTTCTATCGTATAACTATAAGCAGCATACAATACATTTCTAAATAGGATAGTTCTAGGCCATTGTTTCTTAAAAAAAGGAAGCATCATTGATTCAAATTAAGCTGAAAATGCAGACTTTTTTAAGTGTTGTCTTATGTAATTTTGACATTCCAAACGTCTAAATTACATAAGACAGTTCCCCAAAACGTCTTTGTTGAATCCACTAGACTCGTATGAAACCTTTCTCGAAATAGTTCAGGGAATCGATCGTTCTTACCGCCTCACTAGAATATATTTACATAACGAAATCACTCCCTCTTTTGCGTCATCCTCATCTACAAGACCTTGTATATTTGAAATTACAAAACCGAAATCTATAAATCAGTTAAACAGTAAATCAGAGTACTAGTAGAAACTCAATCATGAGTGAACCTTGTTCAGAGGAAGTTTACTAAGTTCAGTAAAAGAGGATATGGTGTGTTTTGGTTGACTGATCAGTATCCTAATTGCGTAACGCACGATCAATCATAATCTTAATCATTTTGAAACAGATTGCTGATCCATTGCTTCATATGTTCGAAAAATGTGTCTGCTCAACGACGGCGACGTAAATAACACAATGAATATTATTGAACTGTCAAAATGAAACAGATTATGGTTGATCGTGTGTTACGCAATTAGGGTGCCGGTTGGGCTAGGTTAGTTCCTCAATATTCTACTGGCCTATCCACCTGCTTAGCCAAGGAATAAGTACCTACTACATTGCTTTTTGCTTTGGGTGCTGATAGATAGATGGATACGAAACTAAAGTTCATTATTCTGTTCCTATATTAATAACTTTTTAGTGCACCTTCATTCATAAACATTTTTCTTTTTTTTCTTCTTTTTCTAATGATTTGACATTTATATTTATTCAGTATCAGTAGAATTTCTGTATAATTTTGGAAATGAATATTATTTGCATGCCCATGAGACGGTAGAATATGGAGGACTACTTTTTTAAGAAAACATCTATGTACCAATTACCCATGTTTGCAAAAAAAAAAAAAAAAACCAATACCGAACAGCATACCTAAGAACAGATCCAAAGGTTTCACTCAATGCATAAATGGGTAGGGTCATAATCACAATCATTTATTTTTAGAATGTCTCCGTAATATTTGATGAAATAGCTAACAAAAGACAGAGCAGTGGTGGCCCAGCGGTAGCGGCCGCAACTTACAACTTACAGGTCGTGGGTTCGAACCCAAGCAGGCCTTTACTTTGTGTAAATTATTTCATCACCACTGCTCTTATGACGGTGATGTAATCATCGTGAGGAAACTGGCATGTCCTAGAGTAAAAAATTCTAAGACATGTGACAACCGCCAACACACACTGGGGTCGCGTGGTGGATTACGGCCCACTCCGTCTCACAGAGAGGTGTTCCAATAGTGGGAACATTACTGTGGCTACGGATAAACTAAGAATAGAGATTTTGATTCTTATGCCACCGCTTCTCGCGACGAATTAAATAATCTTGGTAATACTTTTCCATGTATACGTTAAAGTAGTTGAACGTCAGAAAGACTATTACAGTGACGTGTTCAAAGCACCAACTATTTGATTCGAAACTATAAATGTAAGTGGCATTGCCAACGTGTTACCTGGACGAGTGTGCTTGGCAGCCTGCCAGGACCTACTCTGCCTTAGTGCCTGCCTGCGGCTTTGTCTGGGGTTTTTCCTATGTTCTTTCTCTAATATTCTCTTAAATGTTTGATATCTATCAGTTTATTACGATTGCTGGAATTTCCAGACACAATATTTCTGAGGAAGACATGATAATGTTTTTTATTGGTTTGAAAAGATTATGGGTTCCTATAAATGTGAAACGTGCATACCTACATATCTAAATCTCTATGATGTTAAACTTGGTTGGAATATATAGTGCTAATTCGATGATTATAACATAGTATGAAGGTTTTCATATAGATGAGGATAATATGAATTCATAAGGCTATTTTGATAACGATATTCTTGAGTACTACGTGACTCATTCCCACAGAGAATTCTATATTACTCAGAAAAGTCACCCATAAATATTAGCGAAGAGACACGAACACGGGTCATAAGCGTGATTTTATGACAACTAAGAATAATAAAAAATAATGTAAATATACTAAACTTTATTTATACTCTATCACAAGTGCTCAGTATGTTACCTTTAAATAATAATATATGATGGTGCTATAATTATAATAATAATTATACTAATGCGACAAATAATGTGTTAAGTTAATATACAATAAATCCCCTTCTAGTTTAACTTGATAATATCTAAAGACAAAGTTTTTTAAACCTTAGACAAGAATATTATAATATTACATTGGTTCATCTATTTAATATTCCACTCTTTAATACCATCGTAGATGATAGAGCAATAACCACAGATATTTATTAGAAGATACATTACATATGCCTAATTTATGTTAGTTTTAAATAGGACAACCATTTACCATCAAGTGAGCTATATCATAAATTGAAATCATAAAATAAGATTCTAGAATAACGTCCAAAAGAATACGTTGGCGTGTCGTCGTGTGCAATGTTGATGTGGCCCGAGCAGATTGACAAGTAGCATGAACTAACTATGAGTGATATCGGAATTATATTTACATTATGAAATTGTACACTTGCCTACCTATACTTAGTAACTTATTTTTAAAAGAAACTCCGTGAACTTTATTACTTTTATTACATAAGTTCCTAAATGATACACAAACGTTGAAACATATAATTATAACATATGAATGTGTGCCATGTCGGCGTAATGATACAAAAGTTATCACAATACAGTAATATGTCGATCACAACATAAAATGATAAATACAACATAAATGACGATATGCAAGCGAAGATTATATACAATGCAAAATGAGTCCGATCTTCTGTCTTCTTTATCAATGATAGTACATTTTGTAGGTCGGAACGCTAAACACATAGTCCATGTATGGACCTCTGGTTTTGAAGAAATGATTCTCGTAACAATATACGCGGCCTCTGTACCTGCATCAATAATGTTTTCTTTTAATACGTCATCAGCGGTGATTGTGATTGCAGTGGATGGTGATTGTTTAGAGTTAATTAATGAGATGGTTTGTTTGAGGCTTAGAATAATGATCATGATTTTTGGTTGGTGTGTTAGAGACTAGTCAGCAGAGTGCATACTTTTAGCTACAGGTATACTTATTTTTCACATATAGGATATTTAGTTTGCATGAAGCTTATGTAGCTTTAGATACAATTAAAAGAGTTTCTAAACTGTAACCCAAATCTCGCGATGCAACAAGCTGTCCCTTCGATTATACCCAGAAGCCGTTATTCAAAGGCGTCGAAATGATAATGGAGATTAATGTGTACAAACGTGAGAAGAAAAAACAAACGTGTAAATTAAGATATATTACAGTGCGTTGCGCAAACGGCGGTGCAACGAACCCGCTGCTAAAATTATACAGTATCGAAGTCACAGAAGGAATGCTGGACGCATTGGAGCTATTAAAATGCATTCTTGACATTTATACTCCTTCCGCAACACATTCCCACTGGCGAATATGATACTGCCACTTGGAGCTGTCAGCTCTGGCGTGTTATGTTTTACATGTGGAGTTTAAGTGTATCGTGTTACGGTTGTTACCGCAGTGGGAAGTTTCAGCCACTGACAGTAGCTTATGATTTGGAAGAGTAACATGTGGTGTTACAAGTATTTATGGATCGAGAGTATGAAAATTATAATATAGATTATCAGGCAACGAATGGTCTCGTGAGATGTATTAAAAACGGGAGCACGCTTAGAAAATACAGGTATTATTATGACAGTCATTTAAAAAGGGTAAATCAATTATCACAATGAGAAATTGTTACTAATGTTTCGTCGTCTTGGAGTTATTTCAAGTTGGATGAATGTTAACTATGAGTTAGTGTGTGCAGAAACTATTTAACTAAATATTATTTTGGTAACCGAGTTTAGAGCTGGGGTAACGATCAGTTTCACATCGCGCGCATGTCCGTATAGTTTATTTACGAAATACATCAATGAGGGCACAGTTGTGCAAAGCTCATGCCAATAATAAATATGTACTCACTTTGATCCGAGGGCTGACTTCGTGTCGAGAACTTCTACAATGTCGCCGGCTTTTAGAGATACTTCATCATCGGCAACAGCTGAATAGTCAGCGGATGCTACCACAACATCTTCTACCTGTAACAAAAGAAAATAAACATTAAAATACGTTCTTACAATAGCCATTTTGTTTCGAGAGTTGTTGAAAATATTACCTTAGGCGGACTCCTACTACAACTAGACCTAGATCTAGAACTGGACATTGATCGAGAAGGGTATCGTTTGTAACTTGGTGTCGTTTCTAAACTATTCATTCGACTTCTAGTGTTCTCTCTGTCTAATAAAACGCCGCTGTATCTGCGCGACCAGCCACCGAGTCTAGTGATCTTCTGATTGTTACTAATATTGCAGTATCCAGTGAATGACTGCAAGTCCTCGTCATCATCGTCTACGACTGGACAACTGTACATAGAGAAACGATGAGCGGTAGGCTGACTTAGGTTTAAAGCTGAAAATACGTGCATGGGTTCGAAGTGTCGGATGCCATTTTCATCAAGCACAGTATATGCGACTTCACCAGTCAATACGGCGCGACTAGCTTCGCGAGGCACAACCGCTTGTAAACCTTTCTTCATAATCAATAAGGCGCCTTTATGTTTTCTTCTTTGGAACAAAAAGTCTTCCATGGCAAGGCTGTTTTCTGGGTCAAGCAAGTTCAATGGAACGTCTTCAGAAGTCATCAGAGGAGTTTCTTCTGGAACAATCATTAACGCAGCACTTTCTCTTACTAAATCCCTTAGTTTAGGATCTGTGCGAGCCAGCGCTGGGTCAGACTCTAGTTTGTGTAACGCGGAATGCAAGCTCGGTGTCTTATCCGCTAGTTTCCGCATGACAGTCAGTCTCTTTAGAATATTTAGGCTTGTGGGGTCAGACGCTATTTTGGACATGCTGTCTTCGTCGTTTACGACCGACATCAAATTAGCGGCAACATCTCTCATCCCGAGTATTCTAGCGAGTCCAACAGACTGTATAATTAACTCCTTTAGGTTTTGTTTATCTTTGTCTTGAAACAGTGCTTCCAATTCCTTGCTACTCGCCTCTTGAACTGCACATACTATAGCTTTCTGTAGAGTTTCAGTAACTTCGCGGTCCGTTTTGACGAATGAAATTGATTCTGAAATACGGCCCAGCACATGTTGAAGTAAGCCAGAGTCAATCTTAGAAATGTTTTTAAATGCTGGGCCTAAAACTTCATTTTCACTACTCAAGTAGTCTCCAAATTTCTCAATAATATCATCTTCAGTAAAGGAATGTTTGCGCAAGGAGCTGTTTACGGCAATTTTGATCAATTCAACCTTTGGCTGAGAGGAGTTTTCAAGAATTTCTTCACGAAGAATTTCTTTGTCTTCTTCTTTTTGAAGAATGTTAAACATAGCAGATACAAGATCTTCATCAATGGTCTTTCCCAAGATAGTATCAATAGACTTCAAAATCATTTGATACTTTTCTTTACTGTTGTTATTATTAACTTCTTCGAACTGTTCAGCTGTGACTAAAGCAGCTAGTACAGCAGCAGCGATAGAGTTTTTCACATGCTCTTGATGAGCGGATTGACCGTTGCCACCGGTGAAACCAACGTGCTCCTGCATATCCATTCGTTTTTTGCTACCTTTCTTTTTCGTTTCGTTTGTTGATCCATCTTCTTTGTGGTTCTCACGAATCTCCGATTTCAAATGAAGACTCATTTCAATAATAGAAGTAATAACGTCCATTAATTGATTTGCTACATCATCTTTCAATCCGAAATCTGTGACAAAGGCTTTTAAGGCCTCTGCATTTTTTGTTTGATTTAATACGACATTGATAGCGGGTAATTCAGCAGGTACTTGTCTGCCAATAGACATTCCAGCTTCAGAAAGTTGACGCAGCATGTTTGTATCAATAGTTAACTCCCCTTTTGTAGAAGTGGTGTCGTTCGGGTTTGTCTTTACTTTTAATAGTTTTAGTTCTTCAGGAGTAACGACAAAACTCTGAACAGAGAACTCTAGTCCCTCATCACCTTCTGTGAGGTCAGGGGCAACGAATTTCAATCCTTCCGGTGTTTGTACGATTTGTCCAGGTATAAATGTTACACCGTTATCATCTGTCTCTATGACTCTACCGGGAACGAATCTTGGACCTTCTTCAGTATCAACTACTTGACCAGGCACGAACCTTGATCCTTCATCTTCCGTAGAGATAACTTGGCCGGGAATAAAAGTAGGACCAGCTTTGGTTTCAATAATTTGGCCAGGTACGAATCGAGGGCCATCAATTGTGTGTATTGTCTGACCGGGAACGAATTTTGGTCCAGATTTAGTATTTACTACTTGACCAGGAACAAACTTAGGTCCTTCAGCTGTGTCGACTACTTGCCCTGGCACAAATTGCTCTCCATTCTCTGTGAACACTATTTGTCCCGGTACGAAATTGCCCTCGACCATCATTCCAGGAACAAAGCGAGACTCGTTTGCTTCGTTCTTTACAAGTCTTCCAGGGACAACCTTGCCTTCTAACTTTGGCATTCTTGGGCCAGGATAAAATTCAATTCCTTTTGCTGTTTGAACCATATGTCCGAACACGTACAAAGATTCCTCAGAAAGAGAACATGTCTTTATATCAATCGGAAGACCAACCGGAGCACCTTCGCTAAACATGATATCTTCTATGGACTTCGCAACAGAAAACTCAACGTGTCCATTTGCTTGAACTATAGTTTTCCCTGGCATGAATTTTTCACCGGAATCAGTGTGTACAATTTGACCTTCAATAAACTTTGGCCCGTCAATAGTTTCAACAGTAGTACCGGGAACAAACTCTAGTTTATTGTTACTTCCTGTTTTCGTTACACCAGGGATAAAACAAGTTTCGCCATCAATAGCAACTGTTTGACCCGGAACAAATTTAAGGCCATTCGGTGTAGCTATTGTGGCTCCTGGTACGAAATGTAACTCATCGTCTTGATGTAGCACTTGGCCAGGCACAAACTGCCACTCATTGTTAATTTTAGCGTTTTGTCCAGGGGTAAAAGTAATGCCACCATTTTCTGTTATTGTTTGACCAGGAACAAATTGAACTCCTTCTGGTGTCATAATAGTTTGACCGGGCACAAAAACTTCTTCGGGTCCAGTGTTAATGATTTTTCCGGGTACGAATTTGAGTCCCTCTTCAGACAGCACTGTTTGTCCTTCAGCAAACCGATACGTATCATCTTTGTTTTTTAATGTTTGCCCACAAACAAATTCTTCACCGTTTGGTGTTTGCAGTACTTGACCGGCAAGGAAAAACGGTTCATTTGTATTTTCATTGATTACAATGTGTCCAGGTATCAGTCCAGGACCAGCAGGAGTATTTACGCTTAAACCAGGAACAAACACGGGGCCGATGGGCGTATCCACTGTTTGTCCGGGCACAAAAATAGGTCCTTGAGGCGTGTTTACTACTTGGCCAGGAATAAATGTCTTAGCCTTATTTATATCTAACGTAAGCCCGGATATTTTAGCCACCTTTTCTCTCTTGCCTTTTTTGATATTTTTCACAACTTCGGAGAGATTTTCCATTGTAGGAAGCAGATCAAATTTATCACTTTCCACTAACTTTTCAATGATATCTGCGGTATCAGTTAAACGTTCTTTAGGTATTTCTTTTACGGCACTCAAAACTGTTTCCATTGGACGTGTTTTTATCGGTTTTAGTGGATTCACACAAGGCACAATCTCCAAAGGTATGGACACTTCGCCGACATTGCGGTCGACTTCATAAATTTCCGCATCACAGTGGTGTGGAGTTATTTTTACCGGCGTTGGTAATTTAGTTGCTTTAGGTACGATACGTTCATCAGTTATATCTTTTTCAAATGTTTCCCAATCCCACGTCTCAATAAGTGGATGCATTTGGTCCCTCCATTCACTAGAACACGTGATAATACTTGACTTTGAACGCATATGGTGCGCATCAAAGCTATTATAACTAAATGTTTTGAGGTCGTGCTTTTCATGTTTGATTTCTTCAAATTTAGCTTTTTTCGATTTCCGTTCAACACGTAGCTTCTCTTCCTCTAACTCCTGAACTTCTGCTAATTTCTCTTTGTTTTCAAATATTTTCTTCATAGAAGACAGTCCGGCAGCACGTTTCCGTTTCTTCTTTCTTTCTTCCAATTCTTCAATTTCTCTTTGTTTCAACACTTCAGCATTCGGCCCTTCGCCTTCAAACATTTCAATGTCATCAGTGAAATCCTTAAAGTCCATAGAGACACTACGACCATGTTTCGTTTTGATTAAAACAGTATCGGAGTCCTTAGCCAGCATAACGTCTCTGACGTCACCATCTCGCACTGCCGCTTCCATCTGAGCGGAGAACACTAAGCTGCATCTTCTCTCTTGCACTGTATACACGTAACGCTTGTCTTCAATCACTTGTTTAGTCAATAGCAATTCCATTAAGCTTTTCTGCGCTTCCGTAGAGCCATCAAGTACAGGGAAAATATACCTGTAGTCTGGAAGAATCTCGTGTTTTCTGTTGCCGTAATTTATTTCAGGTGAGTAGTGATGCGGTCCAAGTTCGCCGGATACGTTTGTAATTTTACATTTTGCCTTCGACGAGCGGGCGGTTAGAAGTACTGGAATGTAGTGGTGTGTAGGCAGCCCATAAGATTTTCCGGTGATCCTGCAGCATCGTTTGGCGTCAGCAGGCGAGATAGGGGCGAGTAGCGGGAAATAATTGGGCTTCGGCAGCCCTCGACTGCGACCAGTTATTCTACAGAACGACATCTTGATTTATAAGGCAGGCATTATTTGTTTATAAAAGTATATAGAAGCTTAGTTTATTTTTGTTTGATAATCGCGATCGTACTGGCGGGAGATTCGCGTGCGCGTTTAAGCGCGTGTGCTCTGAGCGGAGTGTGCAGGGCGACTAACGCTGCGAAGTTTTGTGGCTGAGCTTTAGGCGCCCGCGCATCGATTCGCACCTTCGGCTCAGACGGTGTGCTGTATATTTGTTCCGGTTACAGGTTATTTATAAACAAAAGAAAGATGAATTTATTCTTTAAGCCAAAATATATGACACAGTTCCACGTTAAAAACAACGAAGCGGCAAATTGAGTAGCTTAGTCTTAGGTGTAGCTATGTCAGTTACATATTGCTGACTATTTTAGTAGAATTTCTGTAGTCTTCCTATGTTAGTGTAACTGGTCCAAGTAACGAAGGCAGTAGTAGACCAAAAAAAATAAATATTCTCAAATTTACTATTACGAGTATAAAGAAAACCTTGTCATTTGCACAAAAACTCATACAGTTAATAAAAAAAATCTCATTGAGTGCCTGCTTGTCACGCCAGTCAGTTGTTAACCTCGTCAACAAACAGTTATTTTTAATTTTCCAATCTAAACGCGGACCTTCGCGGTGATTGCAAACCGACGCGGTCACAACCACTGTTTATTTTCGTTTTAGAAATTAATAGAAAGTCGACAACAAAATTTGAGTGAAGTACAAATGTTAATGATTTTGAAATACACGAGGATCGAACGATTAATTTTTTAAATATAGTGTAAGTTATCTTTTCAATCCATTGGTTAGCTACTCCAATAAGCGAAATAAACGTCGCTGAACAGATAGAGAACTAACAACATTATGAATAATTAACTTTTTTATTCAGGAATACATCAAGGAAACCATTTAAAGGATATTCCCTGAAAACGAGTTTACATATAAGGCCCTAAAACGGTTAGATACTCAGATAATACACTTACATGAAACTAACACGCAATTTTCAATTTAGCATAATGACGATGGATTCCAAAATACACGCAAGCCCTACGACATTGACACCACTTTGCACCGGATCAATCGCAATCACATCTAAGAAGTATATTTCCAGAATAGAACAGCTTTATTTCTTATCCGATATATACGTTATTATAACCTCACCTTGATATAATAACGCATAATACAGTTTCCTGTTCCAAACAGTTATTGAAAACACTCGTTTTGCTCTTCAAAGACGTTCAGCGAATGTTTTGAAACAAAACAAACTATTTAAAACCGGTAAACTTTTACTACGGCTATTGAATGTGTTTGTAGTAAAGTATTTTGGTAAGTACTTAGTTATTTTTATTTTTCACCTGGTTTTCTTTTGTTATCTATGTGATAATTGTCTTTGAATGCTGGAAGAACTTTGGGTGCGACAGTATTATATAAGAATTTGATAGTGGATAGTTACTCCTCGATATATTACCTCATTGGTTTAGTGGTCGCATTCGCTAGTGCTGAGCATGAGGTGCTGGGTTTTAGTCCCAGGTCGGGCAGTTATTGGGTTTTTCCATCAGGAAATTCTCAGAACCAGCCCGGAGTCTGGATTTGTGCCTGATTGATTGTAATAGGTTCGCTTCCGACTACATGGGACTTAAGCATTACTGGCTAAATGTGGGTACACCTCTGCCTAACTCTTAGGGGATTACAGGCGTATTGTTATAGCATGTAGATGTCTAGAGGGAAAACCATAAAATGTTATGTAAGATTTCGATGCGGTTTTATATCACCATGGAATCATTTGTAGATTTCGTTTCAAAGCAAACACTGGAATTCTATTCCTTACTTAACCTAGAAATTACGAGAGTATTCGTAACAGCTAAACTACTTTAAAAAGGGCATAACAATACCAACGTGGGCGGCCATTTTACGAACCGTTTAGCAAATGGGGTCGAAAAATAATGTTGACAGTAAACAGATGGGTGTACAATCCTATATAATTTCACACCAGATTCCGATGGCACGGCTGACAAATCGCTTGCAATTTTTCTGCTCCGATATAATGGAGGAGAAATGTTAAACACTTTATATAAGATTCGTTAAGAGTTTTTGATAAATGCTGTAACGTTATATAAATCGTTCTTATTTTATGAAACTATTTTAGATGTTGCGTTAATTTCTTAGTAACTAGTAACTACGAATTTAACATGAGGAAGCAAAACTAAGATAGCGGTAATATACCTAATTTCAAAAGGTATTTAACTGGAATAGCAACAGTTAAATGTAACGACTTGTTGCTGAGCTACGTCTGCGTTTATGTCTGGCCATTACCCTACGAAGCTTCAGATTTTGTCTTCATGTCGTCCTATTCTTTTTGTACCAGTTTTAACTGACTTTTGTTTTCCATGTATGTATATGTTTTCGAGAACATCATCGTATTTTCTGTAGCTTACCTATTCATCCACTATCACGGTTGCAGCTGGACCAGATACATCCGCATAATTGGTATCATCCAGTGCCAAGCTTTCATCGTGTTGACTTATATTAAATTAGGCATCTCTAATTATTACTATCCTTATTGGATTAATATATTTTCATCACCTCTGCACGTGCTGTTCATACAGCATTCCTTTTTCAATCGTCATTCTTCCGCTATCATATTTGATGCCACTTTGTGGTTGACACTCCTTAGATTTCGCTGAATATTGACTGAGATTTTCTATGCTTGTTATAAAACTTGTACAAAGAGGGTGCTGATACCATAATTGTTTTCGAAAATTTCAAGAAGAATCAACAAAACATCGTTTGACAATATAAGGTACCTACTAGCTTCCACCCCCAGCTTCGCCCGCGTGGAAGTCGGAACTTATCCCGCGGGAACGTACTACTGGGATAAAAAGTATCGTATTTGTGACCAAATAATATTCCGTAAAATGTTGTTTCGGTGTGGTGAAAATATGGAAAATAAAACGTTTGGCAAATGAAAAAATTTGAAAAGAGGCTCCGGCCAATAGCAAAAAGTTATTTTGTAAATCGGCGTCATATAGTTCGGTAAAATAATACTTATGACACATGATACTTCGATGACCCAATTAATATTTTTACTTTTTTAGCTTAGTTGTTATCTCTATTGTGCAAGCTGTGATCTGCTATAAGTGAAGGAAACGCTGTTATGTGACACAACTATGTTAAGTGTGCTCCTGTAGAGAAAGAAAGAAAGAATACCGTTTATTTGGTCACAGTCCGTAAAACACAAAAGAGAGATAAGACAACCTGGTACTTCGAAGGCATATAGCGTTTTCTAGCTGACATAACTATGTTAAGTGTGCTCCTACTGACTTATGACAACCTAGTACTTTGAAGGTATTAAGCGTTTTCTAGCTGACACAATTATGTTAAGTGTGCTCTTACCGATTTATGCCAATCTGGTACTTCGAAGGCCTAAAGCGTTTTCTAGCTGACACAACTATGTTAGGTGAGCTCCTACCAAGTTATGACAACCTGGTACTTCATTCAGAATATCAATTTACAAAAGATTTACTTATTTACGTAAACATTTCTTATTTGTTTCTATATTTTAAACTATTATCCCCCGGAAACGTACTACCGGGATAAAAAGTATCCTATGTGTTAATCTAGGTTATAATCTATCTGTATGCCAAATTTCATCCAAATCCGTTTGGCCGTTTTTGCGTGAAAGAGTAACAAACATCCATACATACAAACTTTCGCGTTTATAATATTAGTAAGGATTAGAAAGAAGGGGAAAAGGAAATAATTGCCTTCGTCTTATATCGTTGGCAAGATGTTTTTTGGGCTATAAGTACTACATTTACACTCTTCCCAGCAAACCATGTGTTAGGCACATTACAACTACTTAGCCTGGTCTGTTTATATTTATGTAACCTAACTTTTGACGTAGAACCTTGAATCTGTTTTTTTTCAGTATTATGAAAATAAATAGAAAAACACTGTATGTAATTGGGTCAGGTGCAGTATGTGCTAGATCGTGATTTCAATAAAAACATTAGAATTTGAGGATATCGGTAAATACACGAAGATGCTACGTCACTTCGAGAGTCAGAAGACTTTCAGGTTATGAGATTAGTGGGAAATAATTGATCGATCGATTTACTAAAGAGCATTTTCATAAAGAATGTAATTAACAAAAGTAATAGACAATTTATAAAATTGTTGAGTGACACTATAGGTAGGTACAATTCTTTTCTTAAAAAATTGTTGGGTAACACTATAGGTACAATTGTTTTCTTTTAAAATTGTTGGGTGCCACTAAAGTTACAATTGTTTTCTTTTAAAATTGTTGGGTGACACTATAGTTACAATTGTTTTTTTTTTAAATTGTTGGGTGACAGTATAGATAGGTACATTGTTTTTACTTTCAACGTTACATATTATACCATCATGCATGTATTCCCCGAAGGGTCAGGCAGACGTGTGCCTATTGTAAACCTACATTTCGCCAGTAATGTTTAAGTCCCCTGTAACTGGGGGCGAGCTTATTACCATCAACCGGACACAAATCTAGACTCCGCATTGGTACTGAGAAATTCCAGATGGAAAACCCAATAACACTTTGCCCGACCCGGGAATCGAGCCCAAGACCTCATGCTCAGCAGTAGCGCTTGCGGCCACTAGACCAACGACGATTTTGTTAATAGAGACCAACGACATTTATATAAGACTACTTATATTAACTGTCTTAGATACAGACTAACATACTGCTCAGTTAACTTTCCGAACTTGGTGTGCACAATGATTTTATGTCCTTTTATTATATGCCTCATGACGTATAGTTAGACCATTATCCTCAAATCGTAAATACAAAAAAAAAGCTTTGTACTCCCTTTAAAAGCCCATTACACCTACACGATTCACTGAATCAATAAACTCCAACACAAAAGCCAGAGCAGGCTATAAAGGCCATATTTCAGGCGATTGAACTTAAATTGATAGCCTTTTGAAAGCTACCATACTGTATCGAATGCTTTGATCGAGTAACCTTGGTGGGTTTGCGGACGGCTGAGGTTATAAAGACCTTAGTTGTTACCGGGATATTTGTCATCATTTGATTTGTTATTGTAATGTATGGAGTCTTGGCCGGATGGGGTTAAAAAAATTGACTGATTTTCATTCGACAACAACCATCGATTTCTTATCCGAAGACCCTGGTTACTTATCTCGTTTGGTACACGGCACAGGTTTGCACCGCACAGTAGTCCGCAGTGCCGCCGTGCGGCGTGCATAAACTTCCATAGTGATCCATACAACACTGACGAATGTGCCTACACACGGCGAAACAACCGTAGTTTTACACGCCAAAACCGTAATTTTTCACGGCAAGAATAAAGGCCCTTCCTATACACTTTTTTCTTGCCTCAATCATTACAATTAACTCAATGAGAACGTGAAGTCATTGTTAACTTCTTTAGTCATACATAATCATGGTTGCAATCACATAAAACCGTGGAAACAGAATTTTCCAAGAACAAAGCTGAAAAGCTGACTATTATTTTAACCCGAGCCAAAGAGTCGGTATCGAGCATTCATTGAGAAAGCGGAAACGTCTCACAGCTCGAAGTAGGCGACACCTGCGCACACGCCACTTCCGGCGGACGTCAGGTGCCGGCCGAGGCAAGAATAGACGACATTGCTGGACGTATCAAGTTCAATCTAGAAGGGGGATTTTCTGCTGAGATTGTGTTTGATGAATCACGAAAATTAAAAAGGTACGTTCATAATTGATTCTTCGATGATCCTTGAGTTTAACAATGATTTCAACTAGATACAGATACATTTGAGTTAAGATAGGCAGTTGCTCCACGTAAAATACTGGTATTCAGCTGCATCCGGTTAGACTGGAAGCCGACCCCAACATAGTTGATAAAAGGCTGGGCAGATGATGATAAAAGTTACATTGATAAAGGAAGCAAAAGGAGAAAATCGTAGCAGGTGGTTTTCTGTAGTTTCTGCTACCCCATGGGACTTCTCCCTTGAGTTATTTATTGATAAATGGTATATAATTTGTAAATGGTTTTAAAATAAAACTTTTACACGTATCTTTTATTTTGCTAGATGAGTTTGGTATAGATAGTGTCTACTGATCACAGTAAAGTAGAACCATCATCATCACCATTCTGTCGCCCTTTTCCCAATTTTATCTGGGTTCGGCGCAACATTTCTTTTTCTTCATAATTCTCGATTAGTCGTTATCTCGATAGTCACGCCCTTTCTAAACATTTCACACAGTCTATCCATTGTTTCTTTGTTTTTCCTCTACTCTTATACTTAGCTATCGATATCAGAGTGAAAGAGAGAAATACTTATAAAAGTTAAGTATTTTGTTGATATTCGTTCGTTTCGGGGTTTCCCAGGAAAATAAACTATAAATTCTAAACTTTCCGGATTGGTAGCTAGGTTGGCTATAAAATCCAAAGTTCCGAGAAAATTGTATCAGAATAAAGACGGTTTCGTAGATTTTATCATGAACCGCGAAAAATTTCATCACGTAATAAAAAAAAGTGCCTATTCACCTAAATGACAAGTCGCTTTTTCACTGGCATCATTGAGTCACTGTTTTGACTCACAGATAAGCAATAAAAAGAGGAGGGTAATACATCTTTTTGTTTCCGAAAATGTATCTACATGAATAACTATTTTTCTGAAAAACGATTGGATCCAATGTAGTGTGAACTAGATTGGTGCCAAAATCGTGTCTTGCAATAAGTTCATGCTTTTTGTAGAAGAGATTAAGATAGACAAGTCTGCGTTAAGCAAAAAAGTATTATTTCATCATAAATGCTTTGTTCTGCCTCTCCCAAGTTATCATCACAACCCAGTCTTTCTTTCCGCATCCTTTGCCTTCATAACGTAACAACAAGAACAGCTGGGTCATTGAGCATAGGAATTACATTTATTTACGCTGTCGAGCACACAAATTTTTCGAACACATGAAGCAATGGATTAGCAAAGCTTTCAAAATGATTCAGATTGATAGTGTGTTACGCAATTACGGTGCTGTACCTAGTATAGCTAAAATGTAAAAAGTACCTGCGTATTTTCAATTCGCTAAAAACGCTAGACAGTGTGAAACTGTTTCAAAATGGCTACATCCATTGATTTTATACTTGGGTCATCGTAATCATAACAATATTGTGTTTAGTCAACTGTCATTCGTAGATCTTTGACAGTCGTTACGGGTCATCACAAGCCCGAAAGTCTGACAACCAGTCTTACCAAGAGGTAACGTATTACCCAGTAACTGGGTTGTGGATGTCAGATAGAAAGTCGCTACATGTAAAATACTGGTATTTAGCTGCATCCGGTTAGACTGAAAGCTGACCCTAACATAGTTGGGAAAAGGCTAGGCAGATGATGAAGGTGTTTGGTCAAATGCAGTGATGTATTCGCACTATCTAATAGTGTTGGCAATTTGTCTCATTTATACAACAGTTCTATTTACAGCATTGCAGCGGCTAGTCACGCTTGCAATAAATCCCCTAATGTCCGCCCCGACGCATTAAACATGTTAGCACTTCAAATAAACACCTAAACATACAAGTGATTGCTTTTCATCAAAATTTATAGTTCATTTACGGTACCTACTGTTAATTAACATGCTAATTATATTTTGCTAAAATAAAGGAACCCTTGGCACTGCGGCTTTACGAGTGCACGGAAATCTCTACTCAGTGAGAGATCAATAGTATTCGAACCCCGAACTCCTAGAGGATGACAATATTGCCTTCGGAGTTTAGAAAAGAAACGACGGTATTTGCACGCTACAGAAGAGCTGTCTTTTCTTATCGATAATGGAAAATACCGAAAAAACCTATCTTAAATAGGGTATTTTCCAATTTAATTAAAACTATTTTAATTTGAAGATTGGCATGAAATATGTAATAGAAAAATAAAAATAAATTGATTGATATCCATTTTCTCAATTAATTAAAACGTTTTAAATCAAATTAATTTTTAGTTTTTTTGTATTTACCGTCAAAACGCTTCTTACGATGACCTTTTTATCACGTGACCATACGTGACGTCAACTTTGTGTTAACGGCATCGGTAAAAATACTTTGTGTTGCGCAGTTTTAGAAGTAGTTGTGCACAGAGGCACCGCACGCCAGTTATACCACTTTCTATCCATTAAAAATCTTTTTAACTATAAACTATTCTCAAGTTTTCAAAAGATTGTAACACAATATTTAAATTAAAGAAAGAAAGAAAGAAAATACATTTATTTAGCACAGACTAAAAAAGGCACACAATATTCAGCATAATAATAAAAAACAAAAAAAAAAAATATAACATCACGCCTTGTTTCTCCGAAGGGTTGGGCAGAGGTGTACATGTAGCACACCCACAATTCACCAGTTATGTTTTAGTCCCATGTAATAGGGAACGAGCCTATTGCCTGGGCTGCTACTGACAAATTCCTGATAAGAGAACCTAATAACACATTGTCCGACCTGGGAATCGAACACATGACCTCATGCTCAGCAGTAGCGCTTGCAACCACTAGACCAACGACGCAGTCAGTCGGTATTTGAATAACGTCTCAATAATATGAGGAAAATTTTTACCAAGAACTGTATAGCTTTCACACGGCAGATTTTCGTCAACAATTACAATTTTTATTACTCATACAATTTTTCCCGTGTAACTATGATGGACATCGTGTCATTAACCGCTTCCCTGAATCGCTTTACGACTGCCATCTTCACACAAAAAATACCGTAATTTTCGCACTAAATTATTACTGCTGGGGACACGGAATGATCGAGATAAAAACCTAATTTCTCTGATTTTGAACCATTTGTTTACGGAATAAGTAAGGAGGGGATGCTTTATAGGTTGTGGCACATTGTCTCGTCCTTTGATATTATAATGTCTTCTAATATTATGCTGAATGTAGGTGAGTATAGTTATTTTAATATTTTTGTTATTCAAAGGCCCGCTACGAGACGTGATTGATTACTTTGTTTACATAAATCAATACCAGCACACAAAGATGTGTCACAATATTCCGTAATTAGGTTTTAAATTGTAAATCATACCGAATGTCGCGTGGAAGCATCCTGATTTCATGAAAAATGATTATTATCACCATTTATAATGAAAAAAAGTCTCTCCTTTTCCTTGTCACACAGTCATCGATTTTTAGGAAATCCCCAGTCGTGGGCGGGAAAGTGTGACATCTGTCATTTAATTTGCACAGATAAGTGTAAAGACGAGCAATGGAAGTAAGTCTTACAACCTAATTACATCGTGATTTAGAACATCGATAAAATTGCGGAGACGTTTTGATCAATGATTTAGATCAAAGCCAGATGAAAGAACTCATTAAATGAAACTAGACAATGTTTTGAGTTTGCAAAATTAAAGCGACAAGAGCTTCGGGCGGAGTATCTATCTTATTGGATGAGATTCAAAGAGACCTAGTTGCGCGAACTAATGCAGACAGACACAAAACTAGTGCGTGTATTTAAAGGATTCTAAGAAAATATAGTTTCTATTTCTTTGTTTCTAGTACTTATTTCTAGAACTTATTCGCCTAAGTAATGTATATTTAAAATTGTATCGGTGTTTTGTGTTAAATATAACAGCATCTACCAACGCATTGTGCATTGTAACATTTAATTTTGCTGTTCATGTATTTATTTTGCAAGAGAAACAGTATGGTGATACGTTGGAGTTTCTAATAACATTTGAAAACCGTCGAGCTGTTTAGGTTATTGAACACGTTACGAATTGTGATTTAGATCAAAAGCTTATAACATTTCCAAGATATTACAGGATGCAAAATGTTTACCTACCTACCTACATTTTGGAACAGCTATAGGTGGTGCTGAAAATCATGTTTAATTTCAAAACTGTAACATTATTTAGGTTAATCTGATGTAATAATATATTATTTTGGCAAGATAGATCCGGGCAACACTCATTAGAAAGTGTCGTAAAAAGATATGATAGTAATCTAGAGAAATATAACGAATTACCTACCCCGGGCTCTCGACGTTGATGTATGAAAGGATGGACTAAAAGAAAAAGTAGTTAAATGAACATTCAGACCTAACTAGCATTAGAAAAAGGGGGATTTTATATTCTAGCACGGTGCGCAGTCATAAATCTACATTTGAATCCAGATTAGTATCAAATCTTGACACGACTCGAACCTAAATTAGATTTTTTTTAAGTTTTTGCCAGATAATAGTGGGAACAGCAAACTAATCTTAACTAATCCCTACTAATATTAAAAATGCGAAAGTAACTCTGTCTGTCTGTTACACTTTCAACCCTAAGCCGCTGAACCGATCGTCATGAAATTTGGTAGATATATAGCCTGGGATATGGAGAAGGACATAAGCTACTTTTTTACCCGACATCCACGCGGGCGGATCCGCAGGCAAAATGTAGTCTAATAAATAAAAATGAAATATGCTGTTCTTTGGCAAGCCGATCACTTGAGAACTGGCTGGCTGGACCGACTGGACTATTTTATTTTGTTTTAAAATCTTCCTAAAAGTCCGAATTAGGTAGGTTTTTATGGAACAGTAAATTTGAAATGTTTACCGGAAATTTTTTGAATTCGGGAAATATGAACGGTTTTTTCTAATGGGTGTTTTGCTGTCCGGTCAGCTAGTAACTGCCAAAACAAGAATATCGGTGTTTACTAACAGGAGAGGTATGACTATGAGTATAATAACTTTCCTCCAATATAGAATGCATGAGGTATTTGTCTATTTATGGCATCCTGAAGAAGACATCAGCCAGTGGGGCGCCTGATTACATAAACACATGAATCAGACTGCAATAACGTTACAAGAGGTAAACATGAGGCGACTGCATCAGTGTTCGTGTGGAGTGATGTGACACGGACGTCAATTAGCGGTGAAATATCCGATCCATTGGCATACGATGGACTTTTGAGAGCCATTTTTCATTTGAGACTACTAGAATGACTGGGGATTTGAGCTAATTAACCATAAAACATAAAAATATTCTGTGACTGACTTTAAAACAACTTAAGCCATAATTATCTTCCTGTCCTTATCCACTTCATTTGGGGTTCCAAAACCTTGTTAAATGTTTATCTTCAGGCTGGTTAGCCTGAAGATAAACATTTAACAAGGTTTTTTCATTGGAAAGCCTTTCTTAGATTTTCTACATCCCCGTGTAGCTTTGAAGCTTGAAATTGCAACGATGTCGCGGATTTAAGTAAATATGTGCATAACATTAAGTCGCATTTCAATACCAAAGCCATCTTAGATCATTTTTTTCACAGCCAAAACAGAGTAATTTAGACAGAAATCCAAAGGGTTGAAAGTAGAACATCACCAGCAGAACAACATGCATACATACTTGAGCAAGAGCACATCTCTCCTCCATGTCATGTCTAAATCTTTCACCACGCGACAGTCTCCTTTGTTTTCCAAAATTAGTAGCTGCTGAAACGACAACAAACCTCTATTGTGTCAGCTTTCGTTGTGGTGCTGTAAACTCACAATAACTAACGGAGTAGGTACCTACCTCTTCGTACTGACAGATTTAAGTGCGCAATAATATCCTTTGTGAAAGTGCTGCTTGTAATGGCTTCTTGGAAAAGGAATACGTTTGTTTTAATAATTATTGTTCTGGGCTGTGTAATTCGTGGGTTATTCCTAGAACGGTAGGTGAGTACTGAGAACTATAAACATAGTGACATTGGAGAGATAAAGACTGCAATAACAAAACCAAGAGACTTCAAAGAACGTTATTTCTAAAATTGAAATTATAATGTCGTACAGGTAGATACATAAAACGCTTTAATAACTAACGCTGGTGACGTCATTCAGGATCCGGGCTTAAGGTACCGGTATTTTAGGGAACTACTTTCATATTTATAATCAGTACCTGTCGGTACTGTACCGGAAGGTAGCAAAACCGGTGCCAAACAAATATTTTCGTAAGTTAGAGTTAGAAAACAGATACAAAATAAAACTTCAAGATGGCTAACCGTTCGAGGTTCCCCGTACAAATATGGGATTTGTGGTAGGTACACGACGGTAGGTACCGTTACTTGTTAGGTTTGGAACCGGTACCTAGGTACTGAAATGGCAAGAACCGCTAAGTATTGGTAGAGAACTTGTACTTTTCTTTTAGGTCATTGCGTCCTTTTGTACAAACGTCGCAAATATTTTTGGGAGGCAAGACTTTTGAAAACGTGAAGTAATGACAGTTTCAATCCACTGTTCTGACTGCTGTGATAAAAGACGGTTCCATTAGTGTTATTTTCTACCCGACTCCCACGGGGCAGAAAGGAGGGTATTGCTTTCCACGCGTAAAACAAACAGCTCTGTACGAATACCTATGCGTAATATTGTGCAATTTAAAACACCTAGATAACATATTGTATGCTATTTTCAAATTTATCATAGAAGTTGTAACAGTAGCCCGATCAACACTACTTCGCTTGACTATGACTAACGTCATGTTATACAAGCTGAACGACCGCATCACCATTTATAGAAATTTCACTATGAATATTTACCAAATCCTCCAATATTGCGACAACAATTAGGAAAATTCTTTTCCTTCGAAACATATTCAAAATAATATGATGACCCGGAAAACCCACATGAATTACCTACGTAAGAGTTACTGAAAACATTATTTCTACGTATTATTGTCCAATGGACCTTTCAGAACAAAGCATCACAAAACGATGATCACGCTGAGAACACTGTCAAGACGTCGATTAGTAAAAAATAAAAAGCATCGACTAAAGCCAAGATTTTTTTATATTTATAACCGTCGGAGTTAGCTGTAGTTCAGGTTCAAAAGTAACACAATATGCTTGAGAAGTTGGCCAATCTCCCAGTTCGAGAGTTTGACTAATGTTAGAGATTATTATTGCCTTGAAATCGGGTTTAAGTGGGTAAAATTGGAGACTCGTAATAACTAATTGGACGGAACATAAAAGAAATGTTTATTTAATGGCTGTAGGACGTACGTACTGTAAAGGTTGTCTACAAAAGATGACCTTAATTATGTTATACAGGTTGGCTATTAAATAACTTTAACCACATTCGAACTGAAAGCACAAAGGGAATATTAGGAAAAAAGAAGGCGTGAGATTGGGCTGACAAACAGAAGGTAGAAAATTAAATTAAGATTCGTAGAATGATTCAATAGAAATGCGAACACAATTTGCACTACAAACGTGTTTCAATATTCGATCCCGGTACAGGGAGACCTTAAGCCCCTATAGTCTACGTCTCGTTCAGCTTCACTTAAGCAAAGATTCCTATTTGTTGAGACTTGAGCAAAGAGGACTTGAGACATAACACGAAAACAAAATGGCTGCTTCTTTTAGACTGGATAGCTCTGCAGCAGTGTGGACGCATTATGGACCTTTGCTCGGCACACTACAATTAATCGTATAGTTATTACACAATATCGTTTCATGTAAAATTTCTGACAACCCATTACTTTCAAACTTCTGAAAACACCTGAAAGATGTTAAATAAAAAAACCTTTTACTTTTAACGTTTTATAACACTATAGGCAGCCAAAAAATCATCCACCAAAATCTACCACACAATAATTTATACCAACAAACATGATGCATTTACAAACACCACTGCACCGAATTGGGACGCCTCCAAACTAATTATAAGCCCGTAAATTTGTGAGTGCCACCATACTTCAGTCGGCCCTTCGAAACACAGAGCATTAATTTAAAGTTGGACGTTACAAGGAAGCCGGGTGACAAATATGTGCAAATGTTGTTAATGTGCCGTGCTGTTAGGTAAATTAATTTATGAGAGAGTTACTCTGTGACAGACTTTGGCATTTCCTGATTTAGAACTGATGAAGAAATGAAGTCGTATTAGATGCAATTTCTGTGGATTCTGGCAACTGTCGTTGCCACGCGCATAGATAGAATAGAAACTGCGTTGTCTAGACTGGCAGCATAAAACGACTCAATATTAGTCCAGTGGTCGTAAGGGCTACTGCTGAGCACGAGGCCCTGGGTTCGATTCCCAAGTCGGGCAAAGTGTTATTGGGTTTTTCTATCTCGACTATCTCAGTAGCAGCCCGGAGTTTGGATTTGTGCCCGGTTGATGGCAATAGGCTCATTACATGGGACTTGAACATAACGGCGAAATGTACTATAGGTACAACTCTTTCCAACTATTCGGGGAAACAAGGCGTGATGTTATGTGTATTAATTTAATGCAACTTTTGTATTGTATGCAACATGACCAAGAGCTTTCGAAAATCATACAGACGTTCAGCAGTCGTAAACTTTATTTTAAAATAAATAATCACTTGTTGAAAACGTGGCATCTTGGTTCGGATATCACTCTGCGCGCTACCCCAAACTGTTTACTGCATGATAATTTATTATGCAAAACATATTCCGAATAAGCTTGATTCCTGCTGCCTTCTGGCCGCTCGGTGAGTTTTAGGGCCAATATTTTTAATAAAAGAAGCAGGATAAAACAAATTGCGTGCATCCCAAAGAACAGTGTCCGAATTACCTTTGCATCTGATGAATTTATTACACGCTTCAAATTAGCAGACTTTTATTAAAACGACGCTGAAATATGCTTTGAATTTAATTAGTTTTCCTTCTTGAGACCTAGTTTGCCTCTGGTTAAAGAAATGAAAATAAAAACTCGGATTTTGCAAGAGTTTCTCGAAGAAATTTTATGAAACTGTTAACCGCTTAAAATGAAAGGGTTTTTGCACTTTATAAGTAACATTTTATTCAAAGTAAACACAGTAGTATAGTACCTAATAGGCAATCCAAAAGATATTAGTGACGTTTGGAACTTTCTAGTTTTGCAACTTTGCTTACACGTAAAGAGCGTAATATTTTATGTAATTGTTATGCTAGCGTATTTAAACAATTATTGTCATACCTATATGACCCAAAGCATTAAGCTTATGCTATCATTAATAGAATAACACAGGGTGATTGGAAGATGGGTGCAAAGCTTTAAGGTGAAGATAGTATAGACAATTTAGAACCATTTAAGCCATGGTTGTCTTAGACGAAGTCTTACCAATTTTTTTTTTAAATAAGGTTTAAAAGACGTATTGTACAATTTTTTTTTTCTGAGCTTTAAATGTCTGTAAAAAAAATGTCTAATAACACAGAAGCCTAAAACATGTTTTGCTTGATTGCTTACACATTACTTTAATTAAATAAATAAAAAATGAATTCATTTATCATTCAATTTGGCCATAATTATGCAGTTTACATTAAATTTTGAGAATTTCCGAAAAAAAAACTTAAAAATTTGGTTAAAAATATTTGGTAAGACTTCGTCTAAGACAACCATGGCTTAAATGGTTCTAAATTGTCTGTACTATCTTCGCCTTAAAGCTTTGCACCCATCTTCCAATCACCTTGTATAATAATAAATTAAGAAAACACATTGCAGTTTCTCTCCAATTCTTCTTCTTTTCGAGTCGATGGTATTCGCACACTTTTTTTTTATATAGTTAGAGCCCAGTAGGTGGCCACGTTTATTGCGGCATCAGTAGCTTTATTCAGATCATCTAACGTGCAGGTGAACGGGCACTTAGGGCACTCCAACAAGTGGGGCATGGTCTGGTCAGAAGCATCGCATTCGCACTGGATGTTGGACGAGTCAGTGATCCCCCACTTTGACCAATTGTGTCTGCAGCGGCCCACATGGGTACGCAATCGATTGAGAGTTTTCCATATAGACCACTACAGATCACGCCCGGCAGGCAAATATTCTCTCCAATAACATAACGATAGTAGGTATAGGTAGTTTTCGAAAGCAACAAATAACATAAAATGGTCCTGACTGGTCCCTATGAATCTTCACTGTTAACAATCCCATTAGTTCGTCTATTTCGTCAAGACGATTAACTCGTTGATTCATGTGGATCCCTCCGCCGGTTGGCAAGCGCAGGCCATTGCGAAACACGCGTTTACCTAATTATATAGCTGGGTTCATGGTTGAGTTTAAAGTTTTATAAAGAGCATCGGAATCGTCTGTGTTAAAAGCTTTTTCTTTGCGTTGAAAAAGGCAATGACAACGCTGAAGCCAACGAGACGAAAATAAGGATGTTTTGCACTTCGTTCATAATCGTGTTTTAGGTATCGACCAACAGCCTACCTAAAACTACATCATCCTACAAAAAGGGTGGTAGCAGGTGGTGGTAGGTTGGATACATGATTAGGTGGCAAGGGGTGGTCAACAACCAAGGTTAAATACATGATGAGGAATGTGAAAACGGGGCTTACGCTGAGCCGCTCTATATTTAAAAAACATCATGTTTACCTATTCCGTAATTTTAAACAATATTTGCAAGTCAATACCAGCTCATCTAACAAACAACAACACCTATTTTTACCACCTGCACAGGTTTTTCCAGCTCACTCAAAACAAAACACAAACAGTCCGACTTTCCCTATATCCGTTAGTTTTCCGTGACGTAACATATCCAGTCTCGTTCGGTAACTGGTTCAGGGCCGTCAGCCGTCGTCGTGATCGTGTGGTTGTTCAGACTGGCTGGAGTTCTGGGAACCCCTGGCAGACACTGCCAAATGTTGTTGACATCGGTGTAATGAGACGTCGTCGTTTGTTTAGTCTGTAATTGATTATCGATTCGGTGGATATTGGTAAGCTTTTATCGATCTTGGATTTTATTGAAAGAATGAACAGTTTTAGCTACCAAGCAGTGGTTGGAAATAGCTGTGTAAATGTTTCTATTTTAAGGTTTAAGACAAGAAAGGCGTGAGTTTGTTTTTGTATGTATGGCATTTTTACTGTATTTTTTGTATAACACCTTTTTTTATTCAGGTATTTTCATGGATCTTGTGAAATAAAGACTTGTACTTATTCATTTAGACTGGCACTAATAGGTAGGTTAATGTGGAAACTATGCACGTTAGTTGTGGTGTGGTAAGAAAAAAAACTGCGTTGTAGGTTTTATTTACCAGCGATTTGTCAATCATGAATTTGGTTTGATTGGTTAGCCTAGCTTTAAAGACCTACTTATACGCTGATGATGCTGTATCTAGTATGGAAACCTGAATACGTCTTGATTAAGTAAAAAATTGACGGATAGCACTTATTATGCATTATTGTCATCACCATTCCAGCCGCAAGACAGCCCATGCTGGACATAGGCTTCCACCAAGCAACGCCAATTTGACCAGTTATGTGCGTCTCACATCACTAATATGTGTATAATTGATGGTAAAAAAATACTGGTGCTCTAATAATTTCAGTAGAAAAACAACAGAAACGTGAAGAAGATACTAAAACTTGACTAAAATACTTATTTGGAGTGAAGGAAGGAACTAGACAAGAAAAAAGATTGGCCTCAGTTCATTCAGTGCAAAAGAAATGACTACCACAATCACGCAGAATTGTGCAAATAAATTCGCGGTCACGGCCTAACGTTTAATAAGAAACGAATTACAGTACATATCGCGGCGCCATTGGAATGCGGCATTTACAAAAATAAAATGGCCGAACTTTTAAATAGTCGCATAGTTCTAATACCACCCACGGCGTTCACGTGTGCATATTGATTTATGCCAGAATACTTTCGTAGACGTGTTCCTTTGATTGATTACTTATTCACCTGACTGTGTCCACGAGAAAGCTGTCAGCAAAATCATCGTTATCATCCTCCTTCATAACATGCATATTCAGCCTATAATGTTCCCACCGCTGGCATATAGGCCTCCTCTCTATGAGAGGGAGTGGGCCGTAATCCACCACACAGGCCCAGTGCGGGTTGGTAAATATCACATGTCTTAGAATTTTTTGTTCTAGGACATGCTGGTTTCCTCACGATGTTTTCTTTTAGCGTTTTGAAAACACAACGTTTCATCGTCTTGTCCTTATTCGATTTTTTTGGGATTGGATGTCTTCTTATTCCATTAGTTACCAATATCTCGATGCCCGTCATATCAGTTTTACAGAATCCATCCAACTTTTCATTGGTTTTCCCTGCTACTTTTCAAGGCGAGCACAGGGTTTTCCAGAACGCATTTTTGTTGTTTTGAGTTCTCATCATATAATAGTGATTCAATTCTTAAAACATAGAATGAGCACTAAACATACATTCAGTGAAAAGAGGTAGGCATGGGATGAACTTATTCTTAGCCATTAAAACGAAAGTAGGTTTATATCCTTGGCGTAGACTGCGTTTTCAAAACTATTGCGCTATGCATGGTCGCGGGCCGCATATCATATGAAATAGTGCTTGAAAGTGCGATCAGTTTGTCTTAATGTGGCGTTACTGTTCGTTCATGATGCTAAATCAATATGGCGTACTTGTGTCTGGTGATGACTGGACAGGCAGACGCTTAGTCATATGTTGATGGTGTGTGCATGAGTTCTGCTTGTGGTTCCTTCATGATAGTCAAGTTTCATGCTATATCCGTTTACCATTATGGGCTTAGGGACACGAGGCACGAGTTGGTATGGCACAAATACTTCTCACTGACTTAAGTAGGTACTCATTGAACTGTCTTGAAAGTATTTGTACACGATGTCAATGAAACGCCAGTGACAGAACTATTAACTGAGCCTTTCCGCAAACTGATGGCCGTCTCAGCCTAGGAGCATATTTAGTTTACATTTTTGGCGTCAATGCTTGTTGATGACTGTCGTTTATGATGCTGGATCAATATTGAGCACTTGTCTGGCCTTCACAGGACAGCCAGACGCTTAGGTACTCATATAATGATGGTATGAGGATTTCACCTGGCAATAAAAAAAAAGGTTAGGTTAGGTTAGATACACACAAATTCCATGGGCCTCTCTGATCGCAGATCGCCATCGGTCACTCAAAAGTTTTGAAAAGATTTTTGGAATTGCATAGAGTTGTTATTCTTTAATTTTGTTATCATGGTAGTCGAAAATGAGCCAGTACTTCCACGGTTTTTATAGCTCTTTATTAGATCCCATTGTCGTGCGTCCGTATTACAGTAGATAGATGATGATTTCCGAAGCGCATAGTCTTCTTGGAATATCTATGTATTTCTACGCGTAACGTCAAGTTAAATCTTTAGCGATGATTGTATTCACAAAAGTAAACAATGCCCGACTCCGGGCTACGAATTATGTGAAACAGGGCTTGAAAGTATAATCATTTGTTTACTAAGAGAAATGGGTTACTTTAATGTGCCGTGACTGTTCGTTTTATGATATTAGTTCAATATGGCGCACTCATGTCTGGTCACGAGTGGACTGGCAGACGCTTAGTCACTTGCTGGTATACGCAGTTGTGGTTATTTACGATGGTAAACATCCATACCGTATGCAACGAGCGTTTTAGTGGGTAATTCGGGTAACCCCGTGAAACATCCGGTGCAGTTGTTTGTACGAAGTAGGTAGCACTAGTACTTAATGAATATCTAGCTTATGTGTATTTGTTCTTCTTCAAACGGAATGTTGATAGGCTGCTATTTCCGTGACATATTTAGAAGTCAACATTATTTTCTGAAATCTAGTAAAGAAAGCGATGTTGATTGAATTTGTTATTTCATCATGGAATGTGATGTTTCACCGTGCTATCAATTCTTGGGCATTACATACCTACTATAATTATATAATGAGTTGACGTTAATTAATAGGCACTTATCCAGAAATCAATTATTTCAGAGTGCTTTCGTGGTATAAAACGAACAACCACATTAAATATAATCGTACGAGCAACTAATTACGTGGACATCTGTCAACTGTCCGACCAGCCACAACAATGTACGTACAGAAATAGACTGCACTTCAAAATAGAACCCTTGGGAGTGTCAGGAAATATCTTTACTTCAGTAAAATACATAAAAATATTACAAGCACATAGGCAGGTACCGTAATACATCAATCAATGTGTCTTCTTACTTGTAACTGTCATGTGTTAACATAATTTTACATCTGTAGGTATGTATTGTAGGTATCACATATTCCTACGTAGCTACAGGAGCTAGGTCACTACTATTTTTACTATGTGCCATATCTAAATTATTATATTTAATAGTAGATGGGTATAATGTATCTTGCGCTGCACTCGAAGTTGTGGAAGAATACGTTTACCTAGGACAAACTGTCCAGTTAGGTAGGTCCAACTTCGAGAAAGAGGTCAATCGTCGAAACCGACTCGGTTGGGCAGCGTTCGGGAAGCTTCGCAATATCTTCTCGTCCCACATACCGCAGTGTCTTAAGATGAAAGTCTTCGACCAGCGTGTGTTGCCAGTGATGACATATGGAACCGAAACGTGGTCGCTCACAATGGGCCTCATAAGAAGGCTTAAAGTCACCCAAAGGGCAATGGAGAGGGCTATGCTTGGAGTTTCCCTACGTGATCGAATCAGGAATGAAGAGATCCGCAGGAGAACCAAGGTAACTGACACAGCCCGAAGAATTGCCAAACTTAAGTGGCAGTGGGCAGGGCACATTGCACGCAGAACAGATGGCCGATGGGGTCGAAAAGTTCTGGAGTGGCGACCGCGCACCGGAAGACGTAAAGTTGGAAGGCCTCCCACAAGGTGGACCGATGACCTTGTGAGGGCCGCAGGAGTCCGCTGGATGCGGGAAGCACAGAACCGGTCAAAGTGGCGGAGCTTGGGGGAGGCCTATGTCGAGATGATGATGATGATGATGATGATGTATCTTGCTGTTAATAACATCCTTCATGTTAATATCGTGGCTGATGGCGTTCTGTAGTTTCGGCCTGCCTCCATAGGAAGAATGCGTGAGTTTATCTATGTAGGTATCGCAAAAAAGAGAAAAAACAATGTAAGTGCAATCCCACTGTAGAAGCCATCAACTGTTATCGAAGTATGTCACTGTACAAGCGTACATGTACCTGTGAATCTCGATAACTATATTTTAAGAACAAAGCTTTGTTATTGCTGTGTCCTGTAAGTGACAAATTCACCATAATATTAAACGAATGTTTTTTTAAAAAACCTTTAAAAAAATGAAATGCACTTATTTAAAGTGCATTTTCGCGCCTGGGCAAACGTGTCTCCTAAAGGGCGGTATTTTCCGAAGATACCTCGCTAGGCAACCGGGTTGCTGACCGCAAACGAATAACGCAGCTGCCCGTCATCGGCCTGGGGTGGTAAATATTTAGGTTGGCAGACACGATAGTCCTGCCATCTATCTGTTGGTGAGTGCCAAACCTACTTATAATTTTGAACTGCATAAAGATGATGACAAATCTCGTTTGTTTCTACGACTTATTCTTAGGCTAACATGAGTTAGGGCATTAATTTTCTGGAATTATAGCGAGTCTGATGACGCTTGACGGACAGTAAAGCGTCAGACTCGCTGCAAAATTCTAGGCTGGTAAACGCATATTACTTGTGACTTGAAAAAAATCACTGACAAAATAAATGTGATTTTAAAACTCTTCCTAAGTCGTGATATCGGTCGTCTTTTCTTTTGCAAGCAAGGATGGCTTACACAAATTCGAATCTGATTTTCAGAGGCAAAATTCTGTAATTCACTGAAACAGCGTAGTAGCGCCCTCTTGTGAAAACATATTGGACTACTGCCAGTTTCATGATCTGTTTTGCGACTGAAATGTGTGTTTCATACTAAACATTGATACTTCGTACAATTTTCGCTAGATGCCGCTGTTCGAGATCAACTCATGCGCAGTGTTTTCGTCACATAGTACGTACACCATCTAGTGTCGACTGAAGGAACTAAATTATACTCCCTTTTGACTGAGAAAGAGTCCCATACCTCTCTTTAAAAAAAGCCTTACATAATAACTACAATGTCTAATAGTATCGATAACTGTATTTGTAAGACCTATGAGCTGAAACCCATCCCTATTTTGAACTAACATCATCAGCATGTTGCGTTGTTCCGTGTGTTGCCGGACGTAAAAGAATAGCACCATCCCATTTCTTCCCGTGGGTGTCGTAGAATGCGACTAAGGGACTTACTACAGAATGGGTAGCAGCGTTCTCTATGCCACTTCTCTAGCGATTTTACCACCATACTGCGATCGACAACCCGCCTGCATTATGGAAAAACCCCCCTTTTGGGGAGGCCTATGTCCAGCAGTGGACGTCTTTCGGCTGAAATGATGATGATGATGATGATTATCAGCATAAAAGCATAATTGGATACACCTTTCGATAACAGTCTATGATGCTTTTTACGATACCCATAAAAATAACGATAGTGTCCTATTTTTACCAGCGCGCAGCGTCTCACACGCAACTAATCCTCCCGCAGCGTCACCTATATTTATTGATTCGTCATCCCTACAGTAAAAGCTTTCACACCATAATTGATGCGATCTTAATTCAGACGTTTAAAAATAGAAATATAGTCTAAAAATACTCGAGTTGCATTGTAAAGATCGTTTTGGCAGTCGCCGGCTGATTCGACGACATACACCTTCTGCATGTGATAAAGAATTATTTATCGTCAACGGTAGATGATTTTATAGAATTAATAGATTCGACGACACTGAGACAAACGACTTCATAACATCTAGTGTTGCCAGACTAAATAACTGCTATTTGTTATGTTCAACGGTTTTTATGAGCTCTGCTACAGCTAGTGCTCTAATGATCAAGTTTAGTGGGAATTGATCATGTCTTATTTAATCGAAGTTCTTGGGATTCGGTTTCTTCTATGAACTACAAGTTTTAAGCAGCCCTGACCAAGGTGAAACTAAAATTATGAATCTTACCACTTTAATTTTGAATTACCCAGTCATCGCCTAGGTACATTAACTTGCTCTGAATGTCGGTCGAGGTTTTAACTTTCTGACATAACATGACACACACAACGCATTAGTAAACAAAACAGCAGCAGCCCAGAATAAACCCAGGTATGAATAAGATGCTTTTGGATAATTCTAAAATTATTATTATTTTTAATCGTACTTATGTAAGTATAGTTTGAATTGTTCCTTCATTTAATTTTTCTTTTTAAATTATTCTCACATATCGAAACAACAATAATATGTAACCAGGATTCTGTAATATCTTGATTTAAACGAGTGTCCTTGGAGTTTCTTGCCCGTTCTTGTTCATAGAGCTCTACGTTTTAGAATGGGCAGTTAGCTTCAACTTTCCAACTGATCGACTTTTTGACAATTCGAAAGTGCCTGTAAATGGTTTAATTGAAATAAATGCTTTGAGTTTGAGGTTATTATTTCTTGACGTTTTGGTCAGAACCGGCTATGTGAATCCACATCAAATATCATCGATAATAAAAGATTTTGAACGACTTGGCTATGTGCAAGTTATAAGAAACAATATTGGCTATCAAATTCACCATAAACAATTTTACGAGGAAGTAATAAAGAGGAGATGGTAAAACAGTGCTTAGTCTACACAACAGGTAGGCCGTTAAACAAAAGAGTGGCTTATAAAAAATTATACTACTCTAAACTACACCACATAAAACTCATTCTAAACAATGTAGGAATAATTTATCGCCATGAGGTTTTGCGAAGCTCTGGGATTGAAATTGTAGCATAAGGTGGAGGAAAATCAATTCCATGGTTTAAAGAGTTCATCCGCCTAGCTAGCCTTTTCCCAACTATGTGTTGGGTTCAGCTTCAAGTCTTACCTGATGCAACTGAATACCAGTAATTTAGATGGAGCGGCTATGTGCCCTCCACAACCCAGTTACTGGGTAACACCCTTTGGTAAGACTGGTTTTTAGACTTTCGAGCTTCTTACGACCCGTAACGACTGTCAAAGATCCACGAATGACAGCCGAAAGTCCGAGACCAACGGCTTAGCGAGCTTTTCGAGGCACCTATGGGTCTTGGTATGTAAAGATGGTCTCCCATCCGTGGACTTACTACTTTCTTTCTTACTTAATACTTTCAAAGAAACGTAGTGAAAGTCAACTATTTTAAGACTATATTCACTTTTACTTGAACTAATTGATTCATCAATGCTAAATGCTTATTCATCATTGTCAAAAATTTCATGCTAATTAAAAATACCCAAAGTCAATGGTACTACTGTAAAGTATTCGCAGAGTGTCTGGGTTAACTAAAAATATTGCGACATTGACAAAGGTTGACCTGGCTATTTTGGATACCATCACGTTAACCTAGAGAAATGTGAGTTTTAGTTTATTACTAGTTCATGTATTAAGACTTCTTTTCACCGTAATTTCAATACCTAATCGTTTGACTTATATTTAATCTGGGCACACACCGGTGACTTGTATGCCCCGCCTAAGTCAAGCTCTACTGAACCATAAAGGGAATATGGAAATGCACCTACCTATGCTTTAAAAGTGGATTTACATGAAAAGCTAATTAGTTAGGCATGCCTACTACCTTTTAACAAGCTCCTAGTTTGATTACGGTCATATTACTACCACTTCACCACTATTAAAAACCACAAATCAGTTTAAAATTAAAGTATATTTACAATTACGTTGAGACAAAAAGTACTCAGTTTTTTAAACTAGTAAATCTTTTTTTCATCATTGTCGTCCAATATTTGCTTGTATTATGCACGTTTAAGATCAGTTAGCAAAATTTACGACGGAACACACGAGCTCATCCGGGAATGTTTTATTATGCGTATCGCTTTTAACTGTTCTGCTGATAGAATTACGGCTACGATACATCCTTGTTCTTGGCAACGGTATTACTGCATCAGTTGTTTATTTGCTCAGAGCAATGTGCATTAACGTATTAGTGTTAGTTACGAGTGGAATATCTATTTTTCTTCCTTCATTAATATGAATAACATAATTTTATCAAACTGGAATAAAACCTGCCTCTTGCTCACTTTAGATGTCGCTACTATCACTAGTCCATGAATTTGACTGCGAGCCATCACTATCCATTTTTTTTTGTAAAGCGGCTATTTCAGAATCATCATTTCTGAAAGGACAAAAATAACAAAAGACAGCTCCACCCAGACACCCGAGTAACACACCTCTGTTTGCTTATTCATAAACTTATCAATGAAATAACCAGGACCCCAGTTGCAAAGTCGCCAGAAAATACACACCTATTTATTCATATAGGCTTCTTTCTACACCTTTTTTATATTGTAAAGGTCTCCCCCATACTTCATCATTCATCTTTGGCTGCTGCCTTTTCCGGACAATCAGTCAAGAAAGAGTCTAGATCGGTGCGTCTGCCAAACGGCAGACGCCTACCTCGGTGACCACCCTCGTTTTGTACCCACTGCGTGACGACCTTGGCCCATGTGTCCTGATGCATCCTCGTATGTCTATATCCATTTCAGCCACGCGATCTTATCACAAACATTGACGATGAGAATATCTTCGAGCGTATATTGTAGTCTGTGTTGAGAATTCGAGCCGTTACTTTTCTATTCAAAATGCTGCGCTCCATTAGCTCTTTGACAAACGTTAAGTTTTGACTTCTGAGCCTCGGTCAAAGACCAAGTCTGAGCGCTATAGGTTAGGATAGGCACGACACACATGGGGACAAGCTTATGCTTTAGAGATTGGAACGTCACTCTTCATTATTCTTCGCGACGGTGTTCAGCAACGTTAGATATTTAAATTAGCAGGACACACCAACGACACCTTTCCAACATACATTGATGCAAGCACGCATGTATTCCTTGAGTCATTGGCAAACGTAGCATTGGAATCGAATCTCAAGAATTTGTGAATGGCATGGATTTGGCATCCGCTGCACCCTGGACTGTTGCAGATAGTTTATTCGTATTTTATATGACGACACTATCGATTGATAATAATAATTTGTTAATCCTCGATGTACCATACAACTCTAACAATACACAGTATCTAGCTAGTGTTATAACAAAACGGTACGAAGCGACGTGTGTTTTAGAACGACTCATCTTTTTCTTTCACTTCCACTTTATAACATATACGATTACATACTTAATAAAAATTAAGTATTGACAAGAAAGTTGTCACGATACAAAATCCTGAGCTTTCCTTCGGATTTTCTGGAAATTTTCGACAGGGCTTCCACAGGGTTACATTCTAAGTCCTATATCGACGCCCTATATTTTCAACTTACATAGATATTTCAACGTATTGAATAAGTATTTCATCAACCAAGTACATATACAGGTGGTTATAAGATCCTTTACATAGCCGTTATCTACATATTATGTACAGCAGTGTATACCAAACTAAGTAACATCGAGCAATAATGATAGCTGAGAAACGACTACAAGCAATGTTACGCACGCAAAACATTGCGGTTTTGAAGGCATGGAACGTTACAGGAGTTTAAAGTAAAAAAATATATGAAATATGATTTCGTGAAAAAACGTAAAAATTAGTTGGAACTTTGATCTTCAATATCTTCCTAACCAGACCTTTCCTAGGTATAGTCCAGTGCAAAAAAATATCACAATTACGAGAAGTTTGCACTACTACTGGCTTGTGCCACTCTCGCCTTCGTTAAGTCTTTTTATAGTCGTTATTTAAGCGTAAAGAATACATCACCCAAGTACAAAAACGAATGTCATACTCACGTCCATGTTCAGCCGCAGTGTCCGCGCCCGGGCCCTGGTCTCGCTCAGCGTGCGCGGTCGGAGCGCCGGCACTGCTTCCCGCGACAACCACTCGCCGAACGCTGTGCACACAACACCGTCACACACCCGTACAAGACTTCACGTGGTTAGTGGAAAGTGCAGGAAGAGTTAGAGGTATGCGGTGGATAATGTTGAGGGCCTGGCTGTTGAGCTTACAAAAGTGTAGTAACAGTAAAATTTACCATATCTCAATCTATAAGAATCTCTGAAAGTAGACTAAGAGACAACTTTCCAAACATTTGTCGACTATCTAACATTTTGAGCTACACGATATTCTACATTACTACTACTAGTATTAATATCCGTTTTATGAAACGATAATAGGTACTTACGTAAGCAGGATTTACAAAGCTTGAAATGGCATCCAGGTTTTGGTGCTCAAGGTGTAAAGTACGTACAGTATACACATATCGATTCCAAACTGCCAATAACAGTGTATTCGTGGCAATAAACAGGCCCAAAACATTAACACAGTAGGAAGAAAAAAGCATAACAGAGAAAATACAGTTATAAACACAGAAGGAAGACATAGAATGTATACATTTTACAGAAGAACAGAGATATGTGGCATATTCACTGGGCTACTATAAACCAATATTATGCCGCATGAATAGCATGATATCGACACGTAACATAGTGAATAGGCACTTGGATTAAACGCAAGTAAGATTAGTCCACAATATTAAATATGAGAGGAACGGTTAAAATGGACGTTACAGTAGAAATTAGACAGAAAGTCAATGTTAGAAGTGTAGTTGGTGTAGAGTGTGAGTATAAAAATCTAAGAAAATCTTTCGTGTTATACAGTGCTGTTGCTAATTCTACTAAATCATTTGTGTCGTGTCTATAGATAAATTGACAGTTTGATTGTTGGACTCTTGTTTTAGAATAAAATAGAATACTCTTTATTATCTCTCTTTTTCTCTTTATTAATTTGTGTGACATTGTTGTTTTGTAGTGAACTGTTTAGAAATTGATAGAAAGTGAAATATAGTCGATAATGGCTCTTCCATTGTTCACTGGAATGACTAAATCAATAAAAGCCTGCTTCAGAAGAGGCCTCAGAAGAGCAATTCGAAAATTTTAAGACTCAGTCATATGTCATGAATATTGATACAGAGAGACAAACAACTGGTTGTTGACTTTCGACAAGAATTAAGTCAATTTATCTATTGACCTTAATCGTAGTAGACTAGTTTTGTGTAGTCTTTTTGTAGAAAACAAGGGAAAGAAAATAGTATCATGTTTTAACAGACGGCCAGCGTTGAAGATAATTTTGTTAGAAAAGAAATCTTATAAGTAAGTCTAATTAATACTTTAAGAGGAACAATAATCAGAACTATTGTCCTGATGAAATAATACATAAGTATTGCTATTGTTGAAGATATGTTTGAAGTAAGTGGTTATTTGTTGGTTGCTCAGTGCAATATTTGTGGACATTACGTCTGATAAGCATGTAATAATTTAAATTAATAATATATTATAATGTATACCATTTTGTTGCTATTTTATTGTAACTATGTATACCATATTGTTTCTTTAACTATGATTATCCTTACAATAACAGTATGATAATATTTCGACATTACAAAATAATAAAAAATGCCGATATTGTGTACAGCAAAATTAAAAGTGAGAGTGCAAACTTATTTAAAACGTAGTTCCACAAATATATTTTTCTACGAATTAATCTGACATTGTACTACTGAAGACTGTTACATTTTCTACATTATCTAAGTGGCTATCATTGTTCATCACAAGTTCCCACTGACCTATCGCTTCCGCGGTCAAAATGTCGTATGTGTCGTGTTCCATGGTGATTGTGTGTGTGCACTATTGCTATACAATATTTATAGTGTGTATGTGTGTGTGATCCTCGCACTGTAACACTGGCACTGATTTGTTTGTCACTTGTTTTGTTACTTTTGTTTTTGTTTCACTGTGTTCGCTTCGTTAGCATGCGTATCGTTAGGCAGTTCGTTTTGTTCAAGTATTTTTCTAAACTAATTTTCATTATCTAGAAGTATATTTTAAAGTTGATATAAATCCGATAAGATTTATATCAAAGTTGCAATGTTTTTAGTTTTATTTATAATGTTTGTCAATTGAACCTTAGCTTTGTACGTATATTTTTGTTTTTCATATTTTATCAAATATTTTTTTCTGTGACGATTTTTCCGCAAGAACTTAAAAGAACGTTAGCGCCAAGAAATCTCAGTTTATTTAATTTATAGACGTTTATAAATTATGTATTCAGAAACTCATATCGTATAGTTACTTCGTTTTTTTCACCAAACGCTCGTTTATCTGACGTCATCGGAAGTCAGTCATTGAGATTTCAGCGATTATAAATAACACGTGTAATAAAAAGTAAGACAGACGAGAATATTGAACCTGTCTCGTCTATTTCATATAATAACAGCTGATCGTAGGTTTATTGCTGGTAATAGAAGTGATCTCATTAGACTATTGGAGTGACAGTCTCGGGAATGCGTGATCGCCTCGTTATACATACTTACGTATTGAGATTTAGGAGACAGTTTAATTTATACGTACAAAAATGTACAGCGTAAATTGTATAATCGATGAGAGAAACAAACTTCAAACACTGAATATTTTTTGTGAGTATATTGTGCTAGACTTCCGTTTATACATTTTCCTTTGATTCATCAAATACTACAATTAGAATATAGAATAATCAAGGTAACTACTCAATATTGTAGACCATTAAAAAAAACGTTTTTAATTAGATGTGTGATCGCCAGAAGCGAATTTTAAGAGGCATCCATCGGAAAGACAGATACTAGGATATTCCCGAGTACCTTACTTAGTACTTATGCATAAAGCTTATAAGTATCTACATTATGCCATTATCTCAATTCCCGCGAAATTTACACTTCCCTCTGACTCATCCGCATAGTCACAAGATGCACTTTGGCAATATCCCCTTCGCACCTGCACGTAGTTAATTCGTGAAGAATGATACGAATGCATCGCGGTCCGCTGCGCCCGCGCGTGGCGCAAGCGCAAGCGATGTGCCAACGAGCATTGCCAAATAGTTGACTATACTTGAACTTGCTGGTTTTATCGATAAATCTGTCAATTACTGAAATCGTGAAGGGTAAGGTTGAAGTAAAAAAGCTTCCAGAAAAAAAAGTGAAAATCCCCAAGTAAACCAAAATAGTGATCAAGCTAGGAAACGCATTCAAACTGGAAAAATCCAAATTTTTGCTGGGAGGATTTTTAGGGGACTACAAGAGTGCTACGAGACTCGTAGACATCTCGTAGCAACTTTGGCGTAGCCGTCTTACTTTTAACGTAAATAGTGACAATGAAATCAGTAGGTACATTGACGAATTAAACATTGCCAGTGCACTACGTGGCATTCGTTTATATAAATGGCTTACAAATAATAAAGAAGAGTAATAATTAAGATCCTCTACGGTAAATGCTACGAAATTACTACGCCGCTACGAGATACCTACGAATCTCGTAGCACTTTTGTAGCTCAATTCAGGGACACAAATACAACTGTTTTAATTCTGTGGGTATACCTATGTATTGACAGCGTTATTTACTATCGAGCATCATTAGTTTATCGTCACTCATCGTACTGTGAATAAAATGAATTAAACACGCGTCATTCAGTCGTAAGTCTGCAGTACTGTTTATAATATCCTCGACTATCTATCACGATGACTGATTATAATCTTTGTTTACCTTGCAAAGGGCTATTTATCTACTTCATTCTTCGATCAAAACATTCTCCAAGGTGGCTGGCAAAGATTGTAGCTATCAACATCTTAATTAATAAACTGTTACGCCTGAAATCCCTGAAACATCTGCGCCACACCTAAGTACTTTGGAAAGGTTTTTCGATGATAATTTGTTATGCCTTGCGTGAATGGGACGAATAAATCGCCATTACCTAATTGGTGAAATCTTATCATATTATTATGAAACCGGAAAATGGAATAAGTACTGAAAGTAAGTATTTTAAGAGTTTTAATTAAATATAAATCAAGCCTACAACATATCATTTACCTAAGTAACTTATTCAAACTCACATCACTACAAACAGAAAATCCACACCGACCTCATATCCATAGTTGTTTCAACATTTCTACTGACGCGTTCATCTCTCATTCGCCTAAACCATCCTAGCACAAATTACGTCAATCTTAAAATCCGACGGACACCTAATTAAAATTACATATAATATGCAATCTATGACCTCTCCAAGCACCCAAGGTCAGCTGCACTTCCCCCAGCATATGGCGGCTAGAGTGACGTCACACGTTATAACTGAGTGACATCCGGTTTATCGGATTTACGAGTTGAGCTTGGCATGTGCTCGTCAGGGTTAGATTGGCATAGGAATGCTGGGTTAAAACGGGCGTGGGCAGATACAGAACAGTTGGAGAAGATTACTGTTGATGAAGATGTTCGGGAGGCTTAGATCGACATCTGCGTTTTCTGTCGGTACTTAAAGCTGGCGGGATTTATCTTCTTGGAGTTGAATAATCCAACAAATACGAAGTTTATTTTTTAAATAATATAGATGAGGAAAGTTCGGGAGTTGTTTTGTTTGTTAAAAACACTGGTAAAAAGAAAACCAAACAAATAGGTAGATCAACTAACTCGTTTTCTTAAACATATATCTTTTAAGATGTGAGGGGAATCGCCAGGAGGGACGCCCAAGGTGGACATAATGTACGTAGTGACGTTATTGGTGTTGTTCATCAGACATCTCAGGTGCGTGGTACTCACCACCGGCGTGCGTGTATAGCTAAATACGTGAACGTAAACGAGGCAAAAGGAATATTGATCGTAGCAGGTGTTCTCAAGTTTCTGCCTACTCTCATGGGAAGAAGGCGTGGCTTTATGTATGAATGTATATGTATTTCAAAATCGCGATTCTGGATTCTAATCGTAAACGAAATTGTCCTAATTTAGTTTACAATTTGAGTCTAATGCACGAATAACAATATTGATATATAAATGGGTCGCAAAGCAACAAAAAATCAAAAACCGCCAAAACCAATAATCTAAATTCAATAACGAATCTCCGCCCATTAGATAGTGCGACATAATAAATGTATGAACTTGAAATAGCTGCGGCTATTCTTAGCGGCGCCTACGAGACGCAAGCGCAACTCTAAAATGTGTAAATACACTCCGAGTTACTGAGTCACAACGCAAGTGTCGCCAATCAGGCTGAATGGAATTATGGCGAGGGAAATTATGAAATTCAGGTGAATCATCATCCTCCTGCCCTAATTCCAATTTATATGGAGTCATAGCAGCATCCTTTTTTCCTCCAGCGGAAATTTTTTAACCGTAAATAATTTTAAAAGCAAAAAAATATATGATATTTTCAAGTCTTTTTTGCATACAGTGATGGAACTCAAAACATAATTAAACATACTTTAATGCAACAAAAAATCATCAAATTCACCTCTTAATTATCTTTAAAAGCAGTTTATCCCTTCAATAACAATTATAATTAAAAATATACCATAAAATTTCTAAAGCCAAACTGCATTCAGTGATAGATTATTTATTATTAAATAGTTAATATCTATTTTTTTACGATTTTATTTGAATTTTTACGACATACGCTTGCTCATTTCTTATTCGAATTTATTGAAACAGATTTTAACCCGTATCGGATTGCAATAAGAACTATTATCGCTCACAACGACACTATTTAAAGTTAAGATGGCCTTATGTCGATTACCTATCTACATGGTGGCCAGGACATCGACGCACAAACAATAACCATGAATTTAGCACATGATTCTAGACCCCTATGAGCGGAGAAAATTTTCACGCGTTATCAAAAAAAACATCTGCTGTTTAATAGAAAAGTGCAATACCTACGCGGTCAAAATGAATAGAATAACAATTAAAAAAAAACATAAGCGGCGAAAAATTTCAACACCCGTTTCAGAATCATCTGAATCCAGTAACAAGTTGCGCGGTCGACGCGCCCTGCATCGGCTGTCCACATTCATACGAAAACTTTTCCCACGTCAATTTTGAAACAAAAGAATGATTCAAAAAGTTACACTAATTTGCATTCGATTAAAATAGAATAGAAGACAAAACTTGTTATTTTCGTGAATTTATTCACAAGTTTCGAAAGTGAGACTAAAGAGAATAAGTTATAAAGACTGTCAGCAGCACATAGGTAAACCAGTGATCACGGTGGCAATCATTTCATAGACAGTTTAAACGACTATATATTTTTTACCGACTTCAAAAAGAGGGAGGTTATCAATTCTACATGATAATATATATACATATATATTTTTATGTCTGTTCGGGCATAATTCCGTCATATATAGACAGATTTGTAAAATTCGTTTTTTGTTCGAAAGGGGTTTATTCGGAAATGGTCCCATTTAAATTTCATATAGATCTGATAATGCGTTTCGGAGACAGACAACGGAACTCTTCAAAAAATTACAGCAAACAAACCGCGATTGCTGCTATCGCATAAATATGCATTGTTTTGACCCCAAGGATGATGAAATTTCGAATTGTGTGGGGCAGGTACTATAACTAAAAAGTAAAAAATAAAAAAAAATAAACTTAAAAAAGAAACAACCGACTTACAAAAAAACACTACAAAGTGAAAGATAACTTTAATTTTGGAAGGCAAAAATACATATACAGAGTCACCAACATCCGAAATTAAAGTTGTGTTTCACTTTGTAGTGTTTTTGTGGAAGTCAGTTGTTTTTTTTTTTTAAGTTTTTTATATAGAAGCCGCTTGATTTATTTATTGTAAAATCATGTTGGGATTCTTCAGTGTAGAAAATTAATGTAAAGCCCTATACAACTTACGTCAAAAAGCCTTCAGTTTATCAGACGATATTCAAGCTTGTTTATGGACAAGCTTTAATAGAAAACACAAAAGTCCATGATCCAACCGATCGGACTAAGAATCAAATGAAAAGTCCGGCCGTAAAAGACTATAACATTGAAGTTTATCAAAGGAGTTAGTAGACCAAAAAGGGCAGTAAAACAAAAAACCAACGATCCTGGATCCATTGGTCAACCAAGAAACAAATGAACCGGGAACAAATGATGACCAGACCAAGATATAGGTACTAGTAACCCTCGTCACTAATGATATATCGTTCGATATACCACAATCACTCAGTGCCCAGCCGGAAATGTCACACGTTACACAGTTAATTATAAACCAAGCATCATGCCGAAAGAGCTGCGGATGAGACAAACATATCTGATAGATAGTCTCATTGCCTCATGATGACAAGGAACTTCGTCATAGTAATGAGTTAGTTTTAGATATACGTTGAGTGTTGCCATTCATGGTTTCCAGCGTCTGGAGTTGAATTACTTGACGTCGTTTCGTATGTGGATATTTCGAGTGCACTAACATCATATGTTTTGCTCATCTATGGTTGGCCTTTTTTTCGAGTTCGTACAGACAAAAAGCGTCATTTGCAAAAAATCTCATAAACGTTTCTAAAGCACTTAAACATTGAACAAATCAAGGTGTGTTTCGAAAACTAGTTTCAATCCAAAAAAGGTTTTCGCTACGTTCAGGTATTAATTCTATAGGTACTTCGGAGTTCCTGTGGGTACGCGAGAATCGTATTAACCTACATTCTTTACACATTTTCAACTGCTTCCTCTGCCTTTAAATAACAGGAAACGTCTCATTATTTTAAAAGATTACCTTTGAAACTTCCTGCTTTATAGATCTTCTAGACTTTACAAATATTTTAGGCATGCAATAAAATAAACATGCCTACGATATTGTGTTCATGAATGGAAACTAAATCTCCTTTAAAAAGTTGTTAGTAGCTGTATTGTTCCTATTTCAATAGGTAATAAAAATGACCTTCCCAAAAATAAAATCTAGTGATGACCTATATTTTTCTATTGTGAATCGGAGACATATATTCATAAAGATAATGACAAAATGTTTGAGGAATGGTGCCCATGCGCAATGATTGACATATGGCCTATTTACAAGCACCGCATTGACCTATTTTTCTGATCATTAAACCCGGTGTAGAATGAGAAGACAGAGTCTTTGTCGATTTAAACATCACCATGGAAACAGCATGACAGCCAGAGTAAACATAACAGTTCATTGAGGAAATATAAAAAAAGTGTTAAGAAAATTGTCAAAAAAAGAAGCAAATAAAATCATTACAGATGATGTCATTGAAACGACAGTTCTAAAAGTTGATACTAAGAACGAAAGAACTGTTCGACGTCCAAATGTCAGTGTACGGCGCGCCAATCAGCTCCGCGTTCCTCTCTGTTTACTACTCCACAAATTTAGCAGTACACTTCCAATCACTCTTACAGCGAAGCAATAAGACCTACAATCACTTGATTGACGAAGAGAAAAAGTTTGTCAAAGAAAAAGACTGCGAATTAAACTTTGCGAATGTCGAAGCTCTTATCACGGGGTAGTAAGGTCCGTTATACATTGTTTGGTCTACGAAGAAAGTTTGTGGGAGTAATACAGGCCCGGTAGGCCGGTCTAAATGCGTCCGCGTCTTTGGCACGGCACTGGGGCAAGGACGCGAAGCGCCTATGCAGTCGGCAGATTGATTGACCGATTAATCTTAGCGAGACAAGACTGGTAAAATGAAATATTATCGATCTTATTACGTGGAGTTTCAACGTGGGACGCTTTTTTATTTGTAACGACAATTTAAATGAGACAGAGAATTAATTTTGAAAAGAAACAGCAATAAATGTATGCCAGGGTTCACAATCGTTTGTATACAAAATTAAATGAAAGAAATAAAAGTTTTTGGTGAGGATAGAGTACGACACGGACGCTCACACATTCCCAACGAAATAAGTTGAGCCGACGTGATAATGAAGCTTGATAGTAGATACTACGTAGCTATATTATACGTGCAACGACAGCTATTATGTGAAGTTAGTAACGGCTTGACGATCAACTGTTTGAAGTGATTTTTAAATGACTAAACGCATTATGCGTTAAAATGAATGAATTGACTCCCATTTTCTTATTTGAAATGTATTATTATTAGTTAATCTATGATCAACGATCCTGACAACTTTCAATTAAAAGCTCAAATCTCTAATTTTATCATTGACGTGAGTTTCTAATTCAGAATTTTTTTCTGTAGTAATTGCTATCATTTATATTCCGTAAGTTAGAACTATTTCTTCATATTTTTCAGTAAATGTATCATCATTCGTAGTAGTAATGTGTTTATTATGAATCCTTTTAATTTTGTTGACAGCTCTGTCTCGAGTGTTGTGGCTCTACATTTATAACGTTGTTTTCATAGATATTTATATTTACATTATGATGCTAATGCAAGTTTTCATATTTCCAGCGTGTTATGTACAATACCTGAAGTATTTTTACATGTTTTACTCTGTATTTCTAGAATTTTTTTTTTTTATATATTGGTAATATGTTTTTTTCAAGACTTTTTGTACAAAAATCCTGTGTTCGTTTTGTAAGTCGTCTGTGATGAGACAATCGTTGTTAACGTTCACTTCACTTCACACACGAGATGGTTGGGATGTGGGTATGTACACATGAGAGGTCGTGTCAATGGGGTCGGTAGCGACTATTACAGGAGTATTACGAAACGGTTCGATCGCCGAACTATTGGTGTCGACGCGCGCGCGTGCGTCTCTCGCCCAAACACACCCGTGACTGCGTACACTCGCAAGTATTTCGATACCGTCACTACGTTCTGAACTTCCAATATCCTATCACGTTTGTATTGAAATCCACTTGAATCGATACCGGAATGTTTTTGCGCCAATTGAAAGATTGGGCTTCATGTTCTGTGGTATGTGAACTATGTAGCGCCATTTTGGGACCGCATAGTGTGCAATACTCGCCTGGGCGTCAAGTGCCAAGCGTTATTGACACAGCTAATGACAAATGAGTGACGTCGAAAACTTGTGTCGATGCGTTAAAATGAATTAAAAAAAGTAAAAAAAAATAACAGAACCTTATGGAATAATTCAATAACTTTAATTTACAGAATACAAAATAACAGGATACGAATGAAACAGCTACTTTTTGACAGTTACGTTGAAAGTCCGGCAATCTGAAATGAAACAATACTTTCAACGTATGCAGTCGGATACGAAAAGCCGGAATGTTACGAAATCCGGATGCATATTTCTGTAATTGTGTACAGACAGATTTAATGGTAAAGAATATTGCTGTAACAAGACGTCAATCTTTCTACTGTAAGTAATATATTTTAGGATAGCGTTTCGTAACGATAAAATTATTGCAAGACGGAGTCGGTTCACAATAACTACATGAAGTCCACGAAAAATCATTTTCGGAAGTCCAGGAGCGAAACTCCAAATAATTACGTCTAATGCAGATGGAACTGACCATACCAACCTAATCTATGTATTCTGTCACGAAGTATAATTATTATGGACAGTTGCTACGTAGGTATATTTTTGTGGGAGTCACGGTGGTCGGTCCACCTAACTCCTCACTAGCTTTTAACGTTTTCGGCCAACGCATTGGGTGGACTGGGATAAAGAAATGAGATCTCGCCAGGTTTCTGGGCGAGATTGAATTGGAATTACCAATCTTGACCCCAGGCTTAGCACGCGAGATATCACTCCGTGCATACGTTGGTAATTTTACGTGTCTGCAGTTCTGCACTGTGCACGCACTTTCACGTTATATTAGCCACGTTAGAGTCTATCTCGTAGCCTATAGTCGTTACAAACAGAAACTGTCACTGTAGCTGAAATCGGCTTGGGATGTGTTATTATTACGTACATTGTCGGGCGTGAGCAGCAGGCAGCGGCGCACGACATCGAGCCCGTCGAGCCGCACGGCCAGCACGCCGCACACGTCGTCGGGGCCGCGCGCCGCCCGCACCGGGATCACCTCCGTGTAGCCCGGGCTGCCCGCACTGTACGCCAGCAAGTCGCCCAGGTACAGGTACGCGTATCTGACCGAACAGGAAAAAGCGGTTACAGATTGTCAGAATGTATTGTTTAATAATAGCATAGACAATATAGATGTATAATTAAATATATAATGCTAAGATAAATAAATGTAAAAACCTAGTAATATTTGTGCTCACTTTAAAACGAAACGTGCGTCTGCAACGGCAAACGCACGTGCTTTGTGATTCATAATTCCCGCCATTTTGTAGGCGTATATAAACGGTTGTTGCACAAGCAAACGAGTGAGTTGAGTTCGGACGTTCGTAGAGTGCGCACCTCTGATGCTAGATTTAAATGTAAGTACTATGGTTTGTTATATTATTTTACTTATTGCAACAATGATTGATGTTGTTGGTTTCAATGTTTTGAATATAATATAATGTTGTAAAAAGTAGTTTGGTATATTTATTTCAAACCCATATTTATATTCCTATAATTTTTAGAGTCCACACAATTTAAATAAAGTATTATGAATATTGGGATTGTCCCACAAAAAGGGTGGGACGATCTGACATATCAGAAGCGGGATTCGAGTTCGAGATTTGTTGTAAATAATTAAACATATTTTTTTTTTATTACTTTCTTTTTTTTTAATTGTGTAACGGCTGAAATCTTTGTAGTTGCTTTCGCTAATTCCTATTTTCCAGATAAGATGGAGGAATTTACTGGTACTACTGCGGGACAAACATTCTCGCAGCAGTCTACAGGCCGATCTGACAGACATCGATCGCGCAGCCCCATACATCGCACTCCAAGTCCTATATTAACGGTGAGGACAAGCAGAGGACGCAGCAATCAACTGAATAGTCGAGAGGTACAACGACAAAGCCAATGCGATGATCCATTGCCTAGCAGCCGATGCGATGATTGGTTGGTGCGTCAAAATGATGGCCAGTCACCACACACAGTGCGCAATGGCCGGTCACCGCACACAGTGCGTAATGGCCCGTCGCCGCACAGTCGGCGCGATGGATCGGTGCCGCACAATCGGCGCGATGCTTCATCACCGCGTAGTCGGCGCGAAGCTCAGTGGCCGCAAAGTCGGCGCGATGGTCCGTCACCGCACAGCCGGCGCGATGGTCAGTCGCCGCGTAGTCGGCGCGATGGTCAGTCGCCGCGTAGTCGGTGCAATGGTCCGTCGTCGCGCAGTCGGCGCGATGGTCCGTCGCCACGCAGTCGGCGCGATGGTCCGTCGCCGCGCAGTCGGCGCGATGGTCCGTCGCCGCGCAGTCGGCACGATGGTCTGTCGCCGCGCAGTCGGCGCGATGGTCCGTCGCCACGCAGTCGGCGCGATGGTCAGTCGCCACGCAGTCGGCGCGACGGTCCGTCACCGCGCAGTCGCACGCCCACCGTGGGTCGGCGCGATGGTCCGTCGCCGCGCAGTCGGCGTGATGGTCCGTCGCCGCGCAGTCGGCGTGATGGTCCGTCGCCGCGCAGTCGGCGTGATGGTCCGTCGCCGCACAATCGGCGCGATGCTTCATCACCGCGTAGTCGGCGCGAAGCTCAGTGGCCGCAAAGTCGGCGCGATGGTCCGTCGCCGCGCAGTCGGCGCGATGGTCCGTCGCCGCGCAGTCGGCGCGATGGTCCGTCGCCGCGCAGTCGGCGCGATGGTCCGTCGCCGCGCAGTCGGCGCGATGGTCCGTCGCCGCGCAGTCGGCACGATGGTCCGTCGCCGCGCAGTCGGCGTGATGGTCCGTCGCCGCGCAGTCGGCGTGATGGTCCATCGCCGCGCAGTCGACGCGATGGTTCGTCGCCACGCAGTCAGCGCGATGGGCGCCTGCAGAGCCAACGCGATAGGTGTTCAATGCACAGCCGAGATGATGATAGGTCACGCAGCTTACAACGTGGTGGGCAGCCCTGCAGCCAACGTGATCAACGGCCTTCAGGAACACAAAATCATCTTAGTGAAGAACGGATCCAGAATTTGGGTGAGTCAGCTGCACAGTCTTATAAAATTGAAGATATTGCTCAGATTCTCCAAATGATAAAAACTGTAAACCAGTCTGACTCCTTGGATAAACTAGGGTCTATACAAAACACTATACCGGAATTCGACCCAGGCAGGAAGGAACAGACGATGACCATGTGGCTACACAAAGTCAACGAATGTTCACTCATTTACAGTTTGACTGAAAAACAAACTATACACTTTGCGTTACCCAAATTAAGAGGCGTTGCCAAGAGGTGGTACGAGGGTCTATCGCCTGTCCTTTTCTCTTGGAGCGAATGGCAGCAGAAGCTTTTGTCCGCATTCCCTCCGGAGGAAAATTACGGGCAGATGCTCAGTGACATGTTAGCTAAAAGGGCCCGATTTAACGATTCTCTAGAGGAATACTTCTATGAAAAAATAGGTTTAATAAATCGATGTGGCATAGAAGGTACTCGCGCTGTAGAATGCGTTTTGCACGGTATTGACGACCGGTCCGTAAGATTAGGTGCCGAGGCTGTCAAGTTTTCAGACCCAGATAAATTATTGTCTTATTTACGTAACGTGAGAAATATAAAACCGTTCAACGACCGTAAAAGCGTTAAAGGTCCCCTGAACAAAAACAATGATACACAGTCTCGAAATTCTGGTAATAGCAGGCAAATCCGTTGTTTAAATTGTAAACAAGAAGGTCATCTCGTGGCTCAGTGTCAGCGTCCAATTAAGAAATGCGGCAAATGCAGTAAAATCGGCCATGAAACCGAACAATGCTACGCTAAAATTCCAGCCCCAGATAAAACCATTTTAAGAGTAGCCAGTAACGAAGTAGGGTTATCACCCAATGCCTCTGTGTTATTAAAGCCTAATCAAAAATATTTCAAACAGGCTGTTGTCAATGGGGTATCTGTGCAGGCCTTCATTGATTTAGGTAGCGAATGTTCTATGATTAAAGATTCTGAGTTTCGAAAGATCAGTGATCAGTTTGACACGAAGAACTTGCCAATCCTGACGGGTTTCGGTAATTCAATAGTCAGTGCCATCGGTAAATTTAACGTTCATATTATCATAGACAGTGCTGCGGCTAATGTAGATCTGCTCATAGTCCCGGATAACGTCATGCCTTTTCCTCTTATGATCGGTCAAACGTTTACAGAGCAGTCGCACATAATAATTAATAAAACAAGCGATTATTTAGATATATCAAGCCTAGGCACACTTGACAGCTATAATCATAAAATTAAATTATTTTCCAAAAACAAGACTGAAGTGTCAGGACTTACTGTCGTCGAGGTATACAGTAATGATCCTAGTTTTGATGGGGAAGTATTCGTAGAAGGTAGTGTACGATATAAAGATAACGTAAAATACTCTATTCTGTCTGGTATGTATTATGTTCGGAATGGCGTAGGACTTATAGTTATCACTTGTGCTCCCTCTGCAAGATTAGGCTTCGAAGCAGACCTTTTAATAGCGCGAGGCCTAGTAGCTCACAAAGAGGACGCATGTCACGTTTTAAATGTCACAAACTGTACAGCCCGTATGCCTTTAACCTTAACAGAAGCCCAATTAAATATTGCAGATGATCTATGTGCTGAAGATAAAGGAAAACTTCTGTCGTTATTAAATGATTACCGAGAATGTTTTGCTCTAGATTTAACTGAATTAGGTACTACGTCGGTCGGTGACATGAAAATAGAAGTAAATGATGATCAACCAGTAGTTTATAGGCCCTATAGACTGGCAATTGCCGAAAAAGAGGAATGATCAAAGAGTTATTAGATACTAATATCATTCGCCCCTCTACTTCATCTTATGCGAGTCCCATAGTCCTCGTTAGGAAGAAAACTGGTGAATTCCGACTTTGCATTGATGCGCTCAGTAGGAATCCGGTACCAAGTTCGGAAATCGAAGTTTTTGCGGTGACAGAGTCTACATGGTTGACTACTGTACAAGATGCAGATGCTGATATACAAAGAATAATAGGCATTCTCAAAGATCCAAAATTCGATGACTTAGTCGATATTAAATCTAATTTCAAGCTGAAAAATGGCAAATTGTTTCGAATAACTGCTGATGGGGATCGATGGGTTGTGCCAAAAGGAGTGCGTTGGCAAATTGTAAAACAAAACCATGATGATATCGGTCATTTTGGTTTTGACAAAACTTTAGATAAAATTAAATGCAATTACTGGTTTAATAAAATGAGACGTTTTATAAAAAAATACGTAGATTCATGCCTAGAATGCGCATATGCAAAGTCATCCGGTGGAAAAAAACCTGGGTATCTTAATCCAATCCCAAAAATAGCAGCTCCTTTTGACACAATACACATGGATCACACAGGTCCCTTTGTGCGAAGTAGTAGAGGCAATATGTATATTTTGGTTTTAATAGACGCCTTTACTAAATATATTTATTTGAAAGCAGTAAGAAATACTAAGACTAATACGTCCATTAAAGTACTAAAGGAGTATTTTGGTATCTTCGGGGTTCCTAGAAGAATAATTTCTGACAGGGGATCCTCATTTACAAGTGACAGTTTTAAAGCATTTATTAATGAAAAGGGAATCAAGCATATACTTAATGCTGTTGCTACCCCCAGAGCAAATGGGCAGGTAGAGAGATATAATAAAACAATTGTAGATTCATTAACAGCAAAAACTATTGGTGTTGCTGAGAATAAATGGGACGATCACCTGTCTGACATACAATGGGGAATAAATAATACGTTAAACAAGGGTATTAATCGGACTCCAGCGGAAGCTTTATTTGGCAAACGGTTAACGGGGAGTAGTGAGAATAAAATTATTTCCGAATTAGAGGGAGATATTACCAAGGCTAATGAACAAAATTTAGTAGATATCCGTGACGAAGTCAGTGAGCATATAGCCACGAGTCAGGAGAAAGATAAATATTACTTTGATAAGAAGCGTTGCGCCCCAGTAAAATATCAGGAAGGGGATTTAGTACGTATTGAGCGTCAGGTGCCTTCTTCAGGGCACAGTAGAAAGTTAATACCTAAATTTCAAGGTCCATACCGAATTACAAAAATATTGGATCACGACCGATATCATATCGAAGACACACCTCTTACAAAAAAGGGTGGTAGAGGTTATTCTACGATAGTTGCAGTCGACAAAATAAAACCATGGCTAAATTTTAATAGGCCACATAATAGTGACAATGATTTGTCCAGCGAGTCTGATTGATGAGCAGGTATTTCTATTGATATAAAATAAATCTGGATAAAATAATAATTAGCTTAAAGGACTAAAAGGTCTTATTGTCTTTGAGTCTTTACTTCAATACTGTTATTGTGTATCTAATGTGATTATTTATTGATGTGTGAAATTATTTATGTTGGCAAAGGTGTCATAATATTAAGGACTAAAGGGTCCCATTATATTGTTGATTATAGGGTCTGATGAAATGTGTTTTGACAAAGGTGTCTTATTTATTATATTGGACGGAAGGGTCCCATGAAATGTAATTTTGGCAAAGGTGTCATAGTTATTATATTGGACGGAAGGGTCCCATGAAATGTAATTTTGACAAAGGTGTCTTAATTATTATATTGGACGGAAGGGTCCCAGGAAATGTAATTTTGACAAAGGTGTCTTAATTATTATATTGGACGGAAGGGTCCCAGGAAATGTAATTTTGGCAAAGGTGTCATAATTATTATATTGGACGGAAGGGTCCCATAAAATGTAATTTTGGCAAAGGTGTCATATTATATTGGACGGAAGGGTCCCATAAAATGTATTCCAGACAAAGGTGTCATATTATATTGGACGGAAGGGTCCTATAAAATGTAATAGTAAAAAAAAAAAAAAAATGTAAATTATATTTAATTTATTTATTGGTTTTAGAAATTCCTATTTTAAATAAAACATGTGATTACGAACGGAATGGTTCAATCATATAAATATATATATATATATTTAAATAAAAGTAATTTTATCATTTGTCATGTTTATACTAAAATTATTGTTGTATAAGCACGAGGTCATGCTTATTATAGGATGGCCGACTGTCAGAATGTATTGTTTAATAATAGCATAGACAATATAGATGTATAATTAAATATATAATGCTAAGATAAATAAATGTAAAAACCTAGTAATATTTGTGCTCACTTTAAAACGAAACGTGCGTCTGCAACGGCAAACGCACGTGCTTTGTGATTCATAATTCCCGCCATTTTGTAGGCGTATATAAACGGTTGTTGCACAAGCAAACGAGTGAGTTGAGTTCGGACGTTCGTAGAGTGCGCACCTCTGATGCTAGATTTAAATGTAAGTACTATGGTTTGTTATATTATTTTACTTATTGCAACAATGATTGATGTTGTTGGTTTCAATGTTTTGAATATAATATAATGTTGTAAAAAGTAGTTTGGTATATTTATTTCAAACCCATATTTATATTCCTATAATTTTTAGAGTCCACACAATTTAAATAAAGTATTATGAATATTGGGATTGTCCCACAAAAAGGGTGGGACGATCTGACAAGATTGTGCGTATTTTCTTTATTACAAGCTGTTATAAGAGCGTTAGTAAAGTCAGGGAAATTACTTGTTAAACATATTGACTACCAACTTAAACTGTTCGTTGATCCTGTATATGTTAATATGTGTTCTATGTGGGTCTGGGTATGTAAAAATAAACCAGTTCTCACTTGGAATCGCAGTTTCATTAATCGCTTCCCGCTATTATATTTCATAAATACACCTGGCGACGAGGAAAACAGTTAAATTCGTGTGGATTACATAGTTTAAGTGTGGGACTTCAAGATGCCTATCGGGAAAACTATCAAGCAAAAAGTGGTTGGCGTATATCAGACGCGTGGAACAATTCTTAACCTTAAATAAATTTAAACCAGAGTTACAAGTTGCAACGTTGGTGATGTTGGTCGGAGCGGCCACTTATGACTTAATGTGTGATTTATGTGCACCTAATCATACAGAAAAAAAAACGGCTTATATCCTAAGATGTATTGTTAAAGATCATCATTGTTTTTTGTTTATATTTTTAATATCAAACTGAATAATAAAATAGGTAGTTTATTTGTAAGCTAAACTAAGAGCCCCCAAATTTTAAGTAATGTTTTAAACGGGGAGGTGTAGGGTATGTTAATAAGTGTTTAATGTGGGTATGAAAAAATAAACCAGTTGTCACTTGGAATCGCAGTTTCATTCAACACTTCCCGCTATTATATTTCATATATACAACTGATTCCAATCACAACTGTAATTTTTTGACAGTTTTATTCAACAGCTAATATAAAAATAACACGTGAAATTGTCGTAAGATGTCAATATACTTAACAATTAATATCCCTGACTGTAGATACACTCCAAAAGTACGGGATAAGATTCGTTTTATATTATTTGATTTGATTGTGATGTCGTTTAAGAGTGTACAAAAAAGATTTTATATTCGCAGAAAAAACGACAGATCGAAAAACGTCTCAAAATATGAAACCTTATTTATGTACCTTGTATCAAAATATGTATGTCAAGATCTCAGATTATAGAATAAAGACAGTTAGACCGCGCGGAACATTAATGTGAGGCCCGTTTTTAGAGATGTGTGCGTGACAGCACTTAAAACACGTTCCTCTCTGTGTGTGTACGGTTGCCAGGATATTGAAAATTACCCATAATATTTCATTATAATAAATAAATAATATATTGTCTTAGAGAAATGCAGATAAGAGTTATACATAAATTGTTATTCATAAAGTGAATCTCAGCCGTTGAGTCAGATTGTATACATTTAATGTAGGTACCTACTTTGGGAATGTTGTGTTCTCAGATTACAAAACAGAATAATATGATGATTTTGAAATGATGGAACAATATCGGGACATGATTTCGTGTTTCAGTGTATGTTTAAAATAGTTTTCAATAAATTGGAAAATGCCCTATTACTTTTATGCTAGGTATATTTACTTTATGGTGACGTCATAAAACCCATGATACTCATGATATGGGGAATCGACTGATATCTATAATTATTAATAGAGACAATCCATTAATTAGTTTTAGTTGCGAAGACATAAAAACGGACACACATATGTAAATACAAACATACTAACCAAAAAACGCGATAAATAAAGTCAAAGTCAAAGCATTTATTTCAAATAGGCACTTAAAAGGCACTTTTGAACGTCAATATTTACATTAAAATAGAATTGATTCTAGTCGCCCCTTCCAAAATGTAGTTTCGTATGGAGAAGAATGGGCAAGAAACTCCACGGTTACTCTTTTAAAATGTTTTAAATACAATATTTAACATAGTACATTCATTATATAATTATGTGTCAAAACGATGCACCCAGAATAAAATTACTATACCAAAATAGGTAAAAGGAATGAAAAGCAATACAGATAAATTAATTTTATGATAGATACATGGTGCTCACATATTTACAAACATTATAAAAGTAAGTATACGATTTTCCTGGAATATTAACAAGTAATAAGTCAGTATGTGAGTTAAAGTAGTCACTGAGTGTAAATCAATGTCATAAATATAATTAATTATATAATTCAATTAGCAACCAGTTTGATTTTGTCTAGACTCTAGATTGTCCTATGGAGCAGGACCAGCATGTTTCCAAGCATTCTTGTCTTGGATATAATCCTCTAATTTGTAATACGCTTGTTTACAAAGTTTACTTTTAATATGAGTTTTAAACCTTTCATTTAATTGCAATATATCAAAAGGTATTTTGTTATAACATTTAACACAGTACCCCATAAAAGATGTGTGTACATTAGCTAATCTGAAAAATGGTTGATCTATTTTGTCTTTGTTTCTAGTATTAAAATTATGTCTATCACTTATTTTATTAAAAAGATGTAGATTTTTTCTTACATACATGATATTTTCATAAATGAATTGGCAATAAAACACTCATCGAAATTAATATTTTTGTAAAACGATATGCCTGCATCATATACTTATTTCCCCAAATAAGGTAAATGTTATTATATAAACTGGCAACACCGAATGTTTTTTGTCAAACTTTTATATTTCAAGATGTCACGAACAATAATATCCAAATAGATAAATAATCATTGTTAACCTATGAAAAGATACTCCATCTTGTTTTTGGGTTTTTGGGAACTGTTTTTGCAATGTTTACTATCACAATACGCCATTATTCTCAAAAAAATATTGACATTAGCTGGGACGTACGTGCGATTCGACGTTTCGTGACGCACTGACTCGAGAACGTATTCACTTGTTAAATGCGTATTTGGTTAAATGGCCTTACTCTCGGTGTTCCGCGCAGTCTATCTGTGTTTATTCTAAAATCTGAGGTCAAGATGTCATCGATTCACAAAATACATAATCAGCTAACAAAATAGCATGATACGTAAAACTGAGTCCTACTCACCCAATATCATCACAGCTTTCAATGCCCAGTGGGTCGTCTGCCGGTTCGCTGACGACAGAGAAGATGATGCAGTCTTTCTCATTTTCTGTCACTGGACTGCCGGCACGACACCGGGCCATATGGGCTAGCGTCAGGAGATCCAAACTCGAGAGCTCGAAAACTAGAAATGGTAAAAAAAAAATATGCAATTGGCAAAAAAATGGACGGTCCACTCTATGGAATTTATTTTATTTATTTATTTATTTCATTTATTTGCATACCATAATGTGAATTAAGTTGTTACAAATAGGCTTAAAGCTAGGATACAGTTATGGACCCTGTAAGGGCACAGCAACATAAGTATGGATAATATTAAAATTAAATAATATAAGTAATAGCATTTAGAATATGAATAATTATTAATTTAATTAAATGTATTTATATTACCACCACGATGTTCATACTATGTAAATAATAAATCTGTAATAATGGCCACACTATTGAATTAGGAAATTCCTGTAATGGTAGTGATGATGTGTTAATAAATAAATAAATAAATAATAATAAATAATATTATAATAATTATCTATATAATATTTATTGTTGTGGAACACTGCTTCAAGGATCTTTTGGAGCTTGAATGACGTTGAAAGGAGGCTGTAGGCAAACATGTATGCGCCGCCATCTTGTTTTGTGCAAAAACAAGATAGCGGCGTTAGTTCCGATTTTAGGCACGCGCTATAATATCACAAATGCAATACCAGAAGCATCACAAATGCGTGGCCATTTCGAATAAAAACTGCATTACAGTTTTTTTGTATTCATTCAATTCTCAATACATAATATTGGCAAAACATGGGGAGGCATCAAATTAAAGAAACAATTATGGACCCCGTCAGGCACAGCATAGAAGAGGAGGAATAGCCTATAATTTACTCAGTGCTGGGACACAGGCCTCCGGTTTCCTCACGATGTTTTCCTTCACCGTTTTGAGAGCAGTGGTGATGATATAATTTACACGAAGTAAAGCGCCTGTCTGGGTTCGTCACATCGTACCTACTACCTACAACTCTTAAGTTACGGCCGTTTCCACTGGGCGGCCACTGCTCTTCGATGCTTACCTTTCTTAAAATTGAAATAGCACTTGTCCACGTAATGTTTGGGCTTGGGCAAGCTGACCGGGGTCTCCAACTCAGCCCCGCTTCTCCCCAGGAAGGCATATGCGACGAACACTCGCTGAACATACGGGTTTAGCATGGCTTCACACTTCTCGTTCAAAGCTAACCAGAGAACTGTGATCTCTAACTTTGAGGTCATTTGTTTTTCGTTTACTGTTGGCTCTTCAGATAAGCCCTGATAATATAGATAGTGTGTTAGTTTAGAAGCGCAGGAATCGATCAATCACATGCTTCAGTGGATAAACACCCTTATATCTAAGTCCACGTGATTTTTTGCGGCCAGTGCCATATGTGATAGACACTCATTTTTCACAGAAATGCTGGCTGGTAGACAATGCCAACTGGCCAGTCCGCTATATGTACCAAACTTAAAGATTTAATTAATGACAGGTTTTGCCCGTCTTTAATATCGTAATTTTTACGCATATGAGGGGGACTGACGAGGACTATTTACAATACATACATATTATTATGTATGTTGTATCTACTTACCCCTGAAGATTCATTTTCCGTAATATATTTTGGCAATATTGTGACCTTCTTAGGCGGTTCTGCTTTATTTATGCCTAAAATGTAAGAAAAGAATGAAAAACAACCGTCAAGTGCGTGTCGAACCACGTACAATGAAGGGTTTCGTATTTTGAATGACTAGGTATTCCAAGAACGAACAATATTGTGGTTGCAAGACATGTTCAAGCTTGTAGCTGTGATATGCAATATTTTTGAAAGACCTATCCAAAGACATCCCAACACCATGAGGGTAGATAAGAAAAAAAGAAACAACCCCACTTTACGTGTACGACTTTGTCAGCGTGACTAATATGTATATCCATGCCAAATTACAGCTCTCTAGTACTAAGAGTACAGACGGACGGACATTGCCAAACTATAAGGGTACCTTATTGACTACGGAACCCTAAAAAGGTGCAAATTGTAAAGTAGGTTACGTACTTCATTTCCGCTAAGGAGATAAGAGCTCCACCAGTCTATCTTCGATGCGTAAATAGCGATCGAATATTTAGCAGAGCCATGGACTGCCATTTAGATAGACATGGGCCATACGAGGTGCAGTTTATAGTTAGTGCGCAAAAGGTGTAAACATTTAGCATGAGTCTTACATTTTTAGTATAATACTGGCCTACACACGTGTATGGTAAGCCTTCTTATCCATCTTTTTCCAGCAAATGTAGCCAGTAGCCAGTCTCAGAAAATCTTAGGAAAGTATTTAACACACAATAAGAGTACGTCACCTGTTGCCTTGCTAATATTTTCATACTTCAAATATTTTTCCATGGCAGTGCCTTCGTGTTTTTCTGGGTTTCTCTTTGGGTCATCACCAGTCCTGCCTGTTCCATTCAAGTTTCATCATCTATCTTACTTTTTCCGAGTCAGTTAGGGTCAGCTACCAGTCTAACCGGAGGTAGCTGAATACCTGTATTTTTTATGGAGCCTGGAGACCTGTATCTTTATATAGGTAGGTCCAACTTCGAGAAAGAGGTCAAACGTCGAATCTGACTCGGCTGGGCAGCGTTCGGGAAGCTACGCAATACTTTCTTATCCGACATACCGCAGCGTCTCAAGACGAAAGTCTTTGACCAGAGCGTGTTGCCAATGATGACCTATGGTACTGAAATTTGGTCTGAAGTCTGAAGAGATTTAGTGTGAGAGACAGAGTAAGATATATTTTTTCTTTCTCATATAACGAAATATGCCTTAACGTGACGCGTCCTTGAAATCTCACTTTCAATTCTCGTCCAATTATAATCGAATTGCCTCCGAAGAAGCATCACTACAAACAATGTTTTTGCAGATAATATACTTTCTGGAAAATTTTACCAACACATTGGGGATAAAATATTATTTATACATGAAATATTATTTAATGATGATGATTGATAACGTAACTCATATCCGAAAGATCTTGGATAGTTACAAAATTCTCAAGCAATTAACTGTAAGATGACTCACTGGCTTTCCTTAGTTTTTCAATAAAAGAGTGCTGATCCCCGCCATGTGTTTGCTGTAGGAACACATAATTATTGATAACTGACTTTATATTTTAGTAAAAATAATACTCAATACTTTAATCAAAAGTTACTTACAGTAAATCGACTGCCTCTTTTTTGTAACCGGGACAAAACGCTTCTCTAAAAAAATATTTCAATCAGTTGAATTACAAATAAAAAACTGAGAGGTGTCATCGGACACTCGGTAGGAACATCATTCCTTTCGCTGTATATTATGTATAAAATAACAGGCACAATTAAATAAACTAACAAACTACTTAACCGATTTAAAAAAATCTTTCACCTATGGAAAGCTACATACATTATTCAGGAGTAACATGAGCTAATTTTTTTTTTAATACGAGTTAGGTCATACGGGCCGGTATTTAATGTTATAATTATCATACGATTTTTAATGATATAATTATCATAGCTGACGTGCATCCGGCACGTCTCTACTATAGTAATATACCTATGTACATAGACATACGCTTGTAAACACACAACCTCACATACTATAGTATACATCGTTTAAGAGTCGTAACGGTCAAAATGATACAGTTTTTTCGGTCTAGCGTATTCGGCAGGTGTGCGTAAGGAACTGCGTTTGAAAATATTTTTTATTACTTCTACCATACAGTTTAAGATGTAATGTAATGTTTACTTACTAAGGAGCCGTAACTGCTTTGTGCTTGCGAATAATGCTGTTAACAAGCAAAAATAAATCATTAAATTCTTCTGTATAACAATTTTGTTACAAAAGATGACAATTACGTACTGCTTATATCTTTTAATTTAAACCTTATGTTTTTTTTAGAATATAATAGAATCCCACTAATCCTACTAATATTATAAATGTTAAAGTTTGTATGTTTAGATGTTTGTTACTCAATCATGCAAAAACTGCTGGACGGATTTGGATGAAATTTGGCACACAGATAGTTTATAGCCTGGATTAACACATAGGATACTTTTTATCCCGGTAGTACGTTCTCGTGGGATAATTTCCGACATTCACGCGGGCGAAGCCGCTGGCAAAAACTAGTAAAATATATTTATTGTAAAACATGAGTATACATCAAATAATATGTGCGAGGTCTTACAATATCAGGTAGATCTGCATGTTTGCCATTTATGGCGTACAAATAACATATGTTTGGGATATTAAACCATAAAAGATGTTACTGATGATAGTGGTTTTAGAGTCACGAGTCATGTAAATTGCTACAAATAGTTAAAAATAACGACTTACATCTTCTGATCTAGTTACCGTGGAATCGGTTAATGGACCGTTTCTCTGCAAAATAATAATAATTTGGTTACTAGCAACCCGCTCTTGCTATCTACTGATGAGGCGACATGCAAAACCCTAAGATTCCTGTGCTCTATCTATGCTAATGTATTAGAAACCTTCCGGAATAAATTCTTTAAATTATGATGAAAACCGCATCAAAGTGAATAGTGTAGTTAAGAATAACTATGCAGACAAATAGACATACTCAAAAAGCGACTTTAAATTAAGCGATGTAAAGATTTACACACTTACGTCCACTGCGTGCTTTATGTCTCCCGGTGATTTGATCTTAGGATTCTGAAACCATGAAAATGTTGTCAAGACGTGGTCTTGGGTTCAATTCCCAGGCTGGTTTTTCTGTCAATAGTTTCTTAGTTGCAATCCAGATTCTAAAGGGCTACAAACCTATTGGCCTTGCCTTGGTCCGCAATTTTGTTTTTTTTTTTTTTCAAAATGGTGTCTCACGATATTACCTATGTATATAGATAGAAGACATATAGAGGAGCAAAAAAATACATGAACATGATATCTTAAAGTGTCACATTACCGAGATAAATAGAGTTAAACATAGCTTTAATGCGTCCAAATATTTTTATCTCGTTTTTTATTTATTACTAAATGGGCCCGCTCTTGACCTCGATCACGCCTGATGGAAAGCGAATGATGAGGTCTATGATGGATCGAGCGTGCCAAGAAAATGCCTGTTCACTCTTGTTCAAGGCACTGGTACTCCCACGCATCGATGAAGCACAGCAAGCTGCTTGACGCCGGACTCCGCTGGGAGGGTGGTCGCAAACCAGGCGGGCGTTAGCCCTACCACCGCAAGGGAAGAATTGGCCAGTCATCAAGGTATTGGGTGTGACTGTCCAGGATGCGCCGAGCGCTCGGTTCATTAAAAACATTAATTAACGTTGAACACATATGCTGAATGGGTTACAATTATGATTATTAGGTACTTCAGTTATATAATCTCATCGACATATTATTATTAAGTATTTAAGGTGGTAGAACTTGGAAAGGGAGAATCTAACTCGACTTTGCCTTTGCAACACAAGAAAGCGAGCTCGGCGGTATCAAGGAAGAGCATTACATCCTCCTGCTGCCTTTTTGAGGAAATGTTCAGGTCATCTGATATGAGTGAAGAGAGTGAATAAACAATGTATGTAGTGAACTAATGAGTGTATTGTGAACTAATATTGCTACTAAATGTTAATAAATAATAGAATAGTATGCACCTGTTTATATAATATATTATACTATCATATATTGAACCTGTGGCTTGAAGAACGAAAAAGTTCTTACTACCCTATGTGTAGTTATGTTATTCAAACTAGTAATAAATATGACCCTTTGAGATAGCTATACGACAAAGGATATGCATTCTAACAAAGCACTTCGAATAAGTTAAGCTTTCTACTATGAGAGGTAAAAATCGAATACACTTAGTATTGATTTTTAAACTACTTTTCATTAAGATATTCACATCACATAACATTTTCAACAGAATAAGCGCTTTGTAGCTTTTTGCGTTTGATCTGAACGTAATGAAAATAATTGCGCTCATCATAACCATTTTTAGCTTTAATTATCTAAAAATGTCACGGGATATATAATGTCCTAAACTGACACATTACCAGTTTAAGACATTATATCCCATGACATTTTTTGTTTGTCTATATACCCCCTATCCATATATACACCGAAAAAATTTTAATGGTTGTTTTCCCGCAGCAAAATGGTTTTGTCTTGGTAATACAATCGTTTTATAAACAAATAAAATATTAGAAACAAAAAATAGCATAAACATTTATCGGTGTATAGGTATCATTGTGAGACGCCATTTTGAATGAAAAAAAAAAAAAAACAAAATTGCAAAACGGGACGAGGCCAGCCTCCATACAAAAAGTTGGATCCCCTTTAGCGAGGCAATTGCTGCGTTATAAATAAATAAAAAAGATCTTACCACTTCATTAATTATTACGTCGGATTTCCGGTGCTGAAATTATAAAGAACTACAGTCACATCTGAAGACAAGTAGTGTCTACTAAGATTTTGATAAGTTAGGTGTTAATCAATAATTAGATATATTTTATCAGTTATGTCTGAGCTTTTTAACACTGCTTTTGCGCATTGCATCCGATAAGAATCTGAGTAATTCGGATTGGATTTGTAAAGTTGCATGCGGCCACTCTAGCAAGTATTGGCGCACCATTATATGAAGTACTAGGGTCAGTTCACACTGAGACGCGACGCTGCGCGCACTTTTTAAGATCACGATACAAAATAGATCTTATTTACTTCACAATAAGGTATACGGGCTGCACAACACGGTACATCTCAGCGTTCTTCGACAAGTTTCGCGCTCGTAGTGAAATTATACCTTATTATGTTGTAAATAAATTAGATATTCTGCTGCTATCTTAAAAAGTGCGCGTCGTGTCGAGTCTCGGTGAGAATTGACCCAAACATCAGCCCGTGTAAGCCCAAATACTACTGAGCCGGGCAATACATTTTCTGCGCTAAGAATGTTGCCGGTATTGCCTGGCTATTCTTTCTTACGACTTCTACGCGAACGAAGTCGCTGGCGGCTAGTAATTTATATTTGTATGGTATTTTATTACAACAACTATTTTCTTTAAACAAAGGGCAATAGCCTTGCTCCTATTACGGGGGAGTAAAACACAACCGGTGTAACGTGGGTGTACAAACTACAGGTCAACCTGTGCCTATCCTTTCGGGGATTACTGGCGTAATGCTAAGTTATGCTGTTTCTTAAATATAAATAATATTTTCTAATTTTCATTTAAATTATTCTCATATGCGTTTCATGCTGGACTGTATTCGAACGCAATGTGTATTATTACTGAATAAATACAAATATTGCCCGTTTGGAAGCGCCTTTCTTTTAATAAGCCTACACTGTCCCGCTTCTAAGCAGAGGCCTCCCACAAATACTTTCAAGCATTCGTTCGCCTTTTTTTTCGCCTTGAGGGAAATTAAACCTTCTTGGTTGCTGGTTTTGGGTAAGCGTGCACGAGCACGTTGCCCCGCCCCCACAGCCTGCACTACAGCGCCACAAAAAGCAAGGCGAGACACTCACCTTGCCCGGCGTTGGTCGAGCACGTTGCCCCGCCCCCACAGCCTGCACTACAGCGCCACACAAAGCAAGGCGAGACACTCACCTTGCCTGGCGTTGGTCGAGCACGTTGCCCCGCCCCCACAGCCTGCACTACAGCGCCACACAAAGCAAGGCGAGACACTCACCTTGCCTGGCGTTGGTCGAGCACGTTGCCCCGCCCCCACAGCCTGCACTACAGCGCCACACAAAGCAAGGCGAGACACTCACCTTGCCTGGCGTTGGTCGAGCACGTTGCCCCGCCCCCACAGCCTGCACTACAGCGCCACACAAAGCAAGGCGAGGCACTCACCTTGCCCGGCGTTGGCCGAGCACGTTGCCCCGCCCCCACAGCCTGCACTACAGCGCCACACAAAGCAAGGCGAGACACTCACCTTGCCCGGCGTTGGTCGAGCACGTTGCCCCGCCCCCACAGCCTGCACTACAGCGCCACACAAAGCAAGGCGAGACACTCACCTTGCCTGGCGTTGGTCGAGCACGTTGCCCCGCCCCCACAGCCTGCACTACAGCGCCACACAAAGCAAGGCGAGACACTCACCTTGCCTGGCGTTGGTCGAGCACGTTGCCCCGCCCCCACAGCCTGCACTACAGCGCCACACAAAGCAAGTCGAGACACTCACCTTGCCTGGCGTTGGTCGAGCACGTTGCCCCGCCCCCACAGCCTGCACTACAGCGCCACACAAAGCAAGGCGAGACACTCACCTTGCCTGGCGTTGGTCGAGCACGTTGCCCCGCCCCCACAGCCTGCACTACAGCGCCACACAAAGCAAGGCGAGACACTCACCTTGCCTGGCGTTGGTCGAGCACGTTGCCCCGCCCCCACAGCCTGCACTACAGCGCCACACAAAGCAAGGCGAGACACTCACCTTGCCTGGCGTTGGTCGAGCACGTTGCCCCGCCCCCACAGCCTGCACTACAGCGCCACACAAAGCAAGGCGAGACACTCACCTTGCCTGGCGTTGGTCGAGCACGTTGCCCCGCCCCCACAGCCTGCACTACAGCGCCACACAAAGCAAGGCGAGACACTCACCTTGCCTGGCGTTGGTCGAGCACGTTGCCCCGCCCCCACAGCCTGCACTACAGCGCCACACAAAGCAAGGCGAGACACTCACCTTGACTGGCGTTGGTCGAGCACGTTGCCCCGCCCCCACAGCCTGCACTACAGCGCCACACAAAGCAAGGCGAGACACTCACCTTGCCCGGCGCGGCGTCGCCCGGCGCGTGCGGCGGGAACTGCGCCGTGGCGTGCGCGAGCACGTTGCCCCGCCTCCCACAGAGCAAGGCGAGACACTCACCTTGCCCGGCGCGGCGTCGCCCGGCGCGTGCGGCGGGAACTGCGCCGTGGCGTGCGCGAGCACGTTGCCCCGCCTCCCACAGAGCAAGGCGAGACACTCACCTTGCCCGGCGCGGCGTCGCCCGGCGCGTGCGGCGGGAACTGCGCCGTGGCGTGCGCGAGCACGTTGCCCCGCCTCCCACAGAGCAAGGCGAGACACTCACCTTGCCCGGCGCGGCGTCGCCCGGCGCGTGCGGCGGGAACTGCGCCGTGGCGTGCGCGAGCACGTTGCCCCGCCTCCCACAGAGCAAGGCGAGACACTCACCTTGCCCGGCGCGGCGTCGCCCGGCGCGTGCGGCGGGAACTGCGCCGTGGCGTGCGCGAGCACGTTGCCCCGCCTCCCACAGAGCAAGGCGAGACACTCACCTTGCCCGGCGCGGCGTCGCCCGGCGCGTGCGGCGGGAACTGCGCCGTGGCGTGCGCGAGCACGTTGCCCCGCCTCCCACAGAGCAAGGCGAGACACTCACCTTGCCCGGCGCGGCGTCGCCCGGCGCGTGCGGCGGGAACTGCGCCGTGGCGTGCGCGAGCACGTTGCCCCGCCTCCCACAGAGCAAGGCGAGACACTCACCTTGCCCGGCGCGGCGTCGCCCGGCGCGTGCGGCGGGAACTGCGCCGTGGCGTGCGCGAGCACGTTGCCCCGCCTCCCACAGAGCAAGGCGAGACACTCACCTTGCCCGGCGCGGCGTCGCCCGGCGCGTGCGGCGGGAACTGCGCCGTGGCGTGCGCGAGCACGTTGCCCCGCCTCCCACAGAGCAAGGCGAGACACTCACCTTGCCCGGCGCGGCGTCGCCCGGCGCGTGCGGCGGGAACTGCGCCGTGGCGTGCGCGAGCACGTTGCCCCGCCTCCCACAGAGCAAGGCGAGACACTCACCTTGCCCGGCGCGGCGTCGCCCGGCGCGTGCGGCGGGAACTGCGCCGTGGCGTGCGCGAGCACGTTGCCCCGCCTCCCACAGAGCAAGGCGAGACACTCACCTTGCCCGGCGCGGCGTCGCCCGGCGCGTGCGGCGGGAACTGCGCCGTGGCGTGCGCGAGCACGTTGCCCCGCCTCCCACAGAGCAAGGCGAGACACTCACCTTGCCCGGCGCGGCGTCGCCCGGCGCGTGCGGCGGGAACTGCGCCGTGGCGTGCGCGAGCACGTTGCCCCGCCTCCCACAGAGCAAGGCGAGACACTCACCTTGCCCGGCGCGGCGTCGCCCGGCGCGTGCGGCGGGAACTGCGCCGTGGCGTGCGCGAGCACGTTGCCCCGCCTCCCACAGAGCAAGGCGAGACACTCACCTTGCCCGGCGCGGCGTCGCCCGGCGCGTGCGGCGGGAACTGCGCCGTGGCGTGCGCGAGCACGTTGCCCCGCCTCCCACAGAGCAAGGCGAGACACTCACCTTGCCCGGCGCGGCGTCGCCCGGCGCGTGCGGCGGGAACTGCGCCGTGGCGTGCGCGAGCACGTTGCCCCGCCTCCCACAGAGCAAGGCGAGACACTCACCTTGCCCGGCGCGGCGTCGCCCGGCGCGTGCGGCGGGAACTGCGCCGTGGCGTGCGCGAGCACGTTGCCCCGCCTCCCACAGAGCAAGGCGAGACACTCACCTTGCCCGGCGCGGCGTCGCCCGGCGCGTGCGGCGGGAACTGCGCCGTGGCGTGCGCGAGCGGGGCGGATAACTTCCGGTCACGTATTTGCGGGTATTTGCTGGGCTGGAACACACAGCATTATTAGGATAATACCTGAATTTCAGGTAGAGTCGAGTCTTTTACATTCTAGTCAGTTTTCAAATTCTTTCCTTCATTAATCAAGTCAGGACATAATATATTTTGGAGGTACGGCACTGAGCAGCCTGCCTATAATACTATATTTATTCACTTGATTGCAAAGATCAAAATTGCTTACACCGCACCGTTGAACAATGTCACGTTGACCTGGCTTTTTATGTTTTTTACCCATTTATGTCCCACTGCTGGGCAAAGGTCTCCCTACTCTCCATCTCTTTCTGTCCAGAGCTACTAAGAACCTATCTTTATTAAAGGAGTGTGCCGCATGTGAGACAGTCAATGGGCCAAACTTGCGATCCAGTGGGTACCGCTCAGCGGCAAATGAAATCGCGGCTGACCCAGACGGAGATGACGGGATGAGATCGAAATGAAAAATGTAAATATTGAAGAAGAAAAAAAAATATTCGTCTGGCAGTGTCATACGTTTAATTCGGTACCACATGTAAAGAAGATAGCTGAATGTAATTCTGGGGTATTGACATTACGAAGCAATTCATAGTGCTGATTCAGTAAGCAGAGAAAAATAGCCCTTGAAGTGATGAACATATTTTGACTGTACTTACCATTACCAACATACATAAAACCTATCTGCAAGCATGGCAACTACTCACTTGCTATACTCGCATGGAAATTATCGCCTATCGTTGGGCGAGTTTCTCGCCTGGTGCAAATGAGCTTTAACTGATCGAAGATTAGACATTTATAATAGGTATTGTCATGATGCCAAATCTTCTCTGCAATTTGATTACCGCTGACTGACATACATACCTAATACTTGTACCTGTATCGATACTACAGCCACAGAATATTTACCCGAGCAGAAATAAAGCTTCATACTAACGCCGTGCGTAGGTACACTACTACACGGAGCACGGACAGCTATGTGCGAGTGACGTGTCACCGACAAGGCACGGGGGGCGAGCACCGGGCGGCGCCCGCTCGCGTACAAACCGGTTTGAACTAGCTCAGTAAGATGAGCTCTGTTAAGAAGCTTTCATTCTGCTCGAGTATATATTCTGTGCTACAGCAATACACAGCTTTCAAATGACGTGTTAAAATTTAATTTTTAACGCTTTTTAAAGATCCAAATTTGACTGCGATCGTAAAGTGCGACTGCTGAGCATGCGCATTTTTATGATATAGTTTTATCTAGATAAGAAAAATCCACATCTCTATTTTTTACAATTTATCGCTATATTAACAGTTAGTGTACACACAAATAAACAGACAAGAAGAAAGGAACAGAAAAATACCAACAACGGTGAAGTTTATTGAAAATTTATCGAAATTGCTCAGTCTTTTTAGTAGCCCACGAATCTGGATATTGACAATAAGCTAGCTCCAGAGGGTTTAACGTGTCTGACGTGTCAAACTATTATATAAACCTCTGACAAGCCCTTCCGGGTATACAGGCGTGAGGCGTGATGTAAATATGACAATACTTACATCGTATGAGGCTGTCTGCGTGGCCCCGGACTCTATGGACTGCATCTTCAGCTTGCCGCGCATGTGGCCCCACGTGTTCGAAGTACGATTATACTCCTGAAAGACAGAAAGTGATTTGGGACATACATAGGAAAGTGAATTCGAAACCAGGTAGGTGCTTCACTTTGTGTTAAAAATTTCATCACCACTACTCTCAAAACGGTGAAGGAAAACACCGTGAGGAAACCGGCATGGCCGACAACCAAATATTCAAAGATATGTGATATCCACCAACATGGGTGGATCACGGCCCAGTCCCTCTCACGGCGAGGCCTGAGTCCCAACTATATTAACATTGTGGGATTATGATATGCAGCTGTGCATCTTATGCAGGACGATTAAAGTCTGTACCATGGACAAGCGATGTTGGAGCGTCGGGCGTGAGTCGATCTAAGGTATTATTTATTGTACACTAGCTTTAGCGCGCGGCTTCGCCCGCGGGGATATCTGAAAATATCCATCGGGAAATGTATGAGAGTCAAAATGGCAGGTGTACCATAGCGAATTAAATTATACCAATTACCAAACAAATGTACCTAAAATGTACTATTTAGTACCTAGCTCTAAAAAATTTGTACCTCCTTCAGAACGAAATTATTTCGAAATTAAGGTACACCCGCCATATTGACATCAAGATGGCGGGTGTACTAAAATATTTTATTATTTAACCATTACTCATAAAATGTATTTACACTAAAAACTTGTACCTAAAATGTACCTCAAGTAAATAGAAACACACACTTGATTAGTGGGATAGTTCCTGAGAAATAAAACAACCGTGTCTCGGTTTACTTATGTTTATTATTATTATGTATTATTGATCTAGGTACATATATATATTTTTGGGATAAATCTTGAATGGGGGGTGAAAAATCACGTTTTGCGGTAGGACTCAATGTAACGCACTCAAAACATCGTGCTGATGGATGGATTGAATAGTATGGAGGTCATGGAAGTGTTTACAGTAAAAATCTTAAGTTAATAAAAACATGTATTTAAAAAAAAACATGTGAAAAAGTTGAAACTTTGACTCTTAATATCTCCGTAACTAGAAGGTTCCTAGGTATGGTCTAGTCTAGAACAACAAAATAATCGCAATGACGGGGAGAACAAGTACCTTTTGGCATCGTTAAAGGTCTTGTTACACCCTTTATACAGGGTGTCAGGGACATCGACGCGAAGCCTGTTACCATGGATTCAGTACATGATTCTGAACCCCCCTGCGTTGAATTAAATGCTGTTTCATATATTTTGACCGCGTAGGTAAAATAACCGACCCAAAATTTCAACGCAGGGGGTTCAGAATCATGTACTGAATCCATGGTAACAGGCTTGCGAGAGGGCATGGCAGGCTGTCACCTCCTTCTGCGAAGCAGTAATGCTCGTGAAGGAGGAGGCGGGGCGCGTAAGGCAGAGACAAAAGGTCGCTCCCTCGAGCCCCTAGCCGCCGCCGTAGTGGACGCCCCGGGCGTCGGGAATCGATCGCCGATTTCCGGCCACCGTAGGCGCGGGCTTGCGGACGGAGACTGATGGGTAGGTCGCCGTCCGATCAGGACCAAGCTAAGACTACAGAAAAGGGTGACTTAAAAAAAATAAAAAATACGAAAGCAAAGGTAAATAAAACAGAAGATGATTTTCCAACAGACTCAATTTTTTTCTAAAACTCCCTCGTTTTCTGAAAATTGGAAGGGCAAAGGTGACGCTCGAAAGACCACGAAGAAAAAAAGAGTGAAAATGCATAAACCTGTGCCACTATTGTTAAATGGAACAAGACTACGAACTTTCAAGAAGGATTTACACGTATCAAATACTTGCGAATTTGACTCGGTTGCACAAGTAATTGCAGTAGGGGATCATCAAAATGAATTCTGTCAGTTCATAAAAAAAATGATTGATGCCAAAACTATTAGAACAGATTTATACAAATACCGCGCACACCTTCTTCAGCCATATTTAAAAAAAAAACTGACATTAATCATAAAGTTTTCATCTCTTGCGAATGCAATATAGCTTATATTTTTGACAATATTTTGATCGATGCAATTTACAGTGCCTCTGTACAAGAATCATGTACGAATACTGAATGTGGCATTATCAAAGTTCAAAGAAAAATTTATTTCTTGCCACTTAATTTTAACATACCAAATATATCAATGCTCAATCAATCGGCAGAGTCTATGTTATGTGAAGAAAATAATATTGTACAATGTAGACGTAATGACTGCAACGGCATACGAACATTAAAATATGAACTAAGTAATACAATAGCTTTTGAACTGAATCAAACAGATGTAATTTGTCTTAAAGACATACCTCTGGAAATAACATTAAATAACACAAAATACGAAGTTCTTGGATTAATTGAGTTTTTACCGTCCGGCGGCGTTATTACAGACATCCACAATATTGGTCACTATCGGGCTCATTGTCGTCGTAATACTGAATGGAAATGTTTTGATGATCTTAATAATTTTATTACCAAAACTCCGAATTCACTTATCGCTAATTGCATTATGTATGGACGAAAATAAAGAGGTACCTAATAACTTTGACGCGTTATCATTCATGATTTATCCCAAAAATATATATATAAATGTACCTAGATCAATAATTAATAATAATAAACATAAGTAAACCGAGACACGGTTGTTTTATTTCTCAGGAACTATCCCACTGATCATGTGTGTGTTTCTATTTACTTGAGGTACATTTTAGGTACAATTTTTTAGTGTAGGTAAATACATTTTATGAGTAATGGTTAAATAATAAAATATTTTAGTACACCCGCCATCTTGATGTCAATATGGCGGGTGTACCTTAATTTCGAAATAATTTCGTTCTGAAGGAGGTACAAATTTTTTAGAGCTAGGTACTAAATAGTACATTTTAGGTACATTTGTTTGGTAATTGGTATAATTTAATTCGCTATGGTACACCCGCCATTTTGACTCTCATGGAAATGTACCTTATGTGTTAATCTTAATGTTAATTTTAATTAAGGAATAATTAAAAGCAGTATCAGTAGTTTGAGGGGCCATTGTTTTCTATATTTTTGTTAATGGTTTTTGTATGATTTTTGTAAAAATATTTACGAACGAACTTAATAATATGTAAAAATATCAATAAACGAAACAATCGTTTAGAACTTTAGACGATCCGATGTATACTCACCACACTCTCAAACGTCTGGTTCCTGCCGGTGGATTCCAATGGGGCGGTGGAACTGGTGTTGCCAATGGTGAGGTCGAGCTCGTTGCACTCGTCCAGCACCTGTTGCATGACGCTCGAGGGATGCTCTTCGACAGACATGAGCGCGGCCCCGGGCTGGGCAACCAAGAAAATAAACTTATTTCACTCAGGTTGAGGCAAACAACAAAAGAACGCTTTGCACAGTTGCGATTTACTGGTGTGTCAAAAGAACGACGTATATTTCCGTTTCCTTATTTTTTAATGATATCATCACCGATGCGTCCATTTCAGCTGAAAGAAGTCCACTGCTGGAAATAGGCCTCCCCCAAGCATCGTCACTTCGACCGGTTCTATGCCAGCAGCCAGTACAGCCAGTGGCGTGCACGGAGTTTTTTGACAGGGTATGCAGAAATTAAAAAAAAAAACAGAATAACCGATTGCTGTACCTACAGCATGCAACCTGTGAGGCAACTAAATGAATCCTATTGTTTTGTATTGAATTTACGAAACACTATTATTGGTTCAATAGATATTATTTCTAGCTTGCTTTAGTATTGCAGTTGACATTGCTATGAACTGATAGATAATAGACATGTAATGATAGATAATAGAATGTATAGATAATGAAATAGATAACCTCAAGTAAGTTACAGAAGTCTACACAGTAAGGAAAAGTAATCTACATACGGACAATCATTTCCTTCCTACATTATTGTTCAATCTACATTGTAGATTGACCAATAATGTACCTCAACTACAATAATCACTCCTACACACGTAATTCCTGTTTATATTGGCTTACTTACTTATAGTGCTGATATTGACTTATGGGTCACTGGTTCGTCCTTTTCACTATTGAGCAAAACAGCCTACGTCGTAGGGCAGCCAGTACAATACGAAGACAGAGCCCTATTCCTTGTCAATTAAGTGTTCTGTGCAGAAACCACAAAATATATTCCGAAACTGCTTATCATAGGCCCATGTCTTTGTATGCGAATAGTAAATATAATTTAGTATATTGAAAAACATAAAACAACTAATTTAAAACAAAATTCAAGGCAAAACAAACAAAGAGCAGAAAATAATTTTAAAAAAGCGTGGGGTGCTTTTTGAGATATTTTATAATCAATTAATATCAAGCAGCCCACGCTTTTTTGAAATTATTTTCTGCTTTTTTAGTTTGGTTTTTAAGGCGTGTTTTTTAGTTTTTTATATGATCCAGATAAACTTCGAAATAAGCGAACAACTCCAAACGTAGTTGAATCTGTTAAATGTCGCACGGCTTTTGTAAGACGACAAAATGCTTTCTGTCTGTATATTTATACAACAAAATTAATAGAACCTTACATTTTTATCCGCTAACACTACACGAATGTAAACTTAAAGTAAAGAACTGGCTCTTTACTCTTGATTATGAGGATGTAGGGAAATAATGAATAATTAATCTCTATCTAAGGAACACATACATAGAATACACCTCTCTTTCATACAACTACTCATACACAAACACGAATGGGCACCCACCAACACGCATACATACACCTTCCACACACACACAGCACGATATAATAATCATTTTAGAATAAATTACATACGTTATTGTTGTTTATTTTCTTTTCTAATATTTTTTATTTTGTTTTTACTTCTTTTAAAATTGTATGATGTAACACATTTGTTTGTCTATTCCTATGTTGACATTAGTATCTAAGCCAAATAAAATGGGAGAGGGCGCTGACTCCTGACATACAGGTACACCTAGTTCGGGAGTCAGAGGCTTCAAAGAAGTTTTTGTAATCTATTATGTCAATAAATGAATTTGAATTTAAATGTTTTATTTTCTATTTTTTAGTTCTGCTAACTACAAAAGCGTGTTTTATTTTTATTTTTTTAACATTATGGAACAAATTTCTGAAATGATTGAATTGTCATCGGTCCTCGATAAGTCTACAAAGTTTAAATTAAATCTGACCGTTTGAAGTGGGTCAAAATAATTTTCATTGAAATAAAATCTTACATTCAGGAACAGAAAACCAACGATGAGTAGAATAATATTTTTTTATTTTTTATTATAAACAGTTATCAAACGAAATATCAGCCTGTTTGTTTATACAACAAACTGACGTCACACCCACAAAGCAATATAGCGTCCACTGCGTCCAGCGTTTTCGTCAAAATACGCGCGAAATACGAAAATGTAAAATTTAAATGCATTTTTATGGCACTAAACGACTCAATAAAAAGTTTGTTGATTGTTTAGTGGTTTATTAGCGTTTTAGAATCTAAAGAAGACACTTTTAAAAAATGGATGTAATACCCTATTTGTTGACATTAGAAAATAATTTAAACACTACAAGGCGTATCCTCGTCCTGTTTATACGTTTATTTGGTTCGCTTATTTTGGGAGTATTTGAGAGAGTCAGCTTTCGCACCAAAAAGCTGTGAGCTGCATCTAACACACGACTGCGCTTACACACGACAAGTGTGAGTGGAGAGAGCATTAACCACAAGACAAGCGACTGAAGGTAGACTAGTCCCGACACGAGCGACCAAAGCGAGCCCACATTCACTACGAGTAAGCGGAGCGCAGCCGATCTCACTCACTAGTTTCGAAAATGAGCTCGCTTCGTTCGTTCGTAGTTAAAGTAGACTCACTAAACGACATTTTCCTGTAATGGGGGCTCGCTACACTCGCTCTTGGGAGAGTAAAGCGTGCTTCGCCTAATCGTGGGATAGTTGAGAAATTAATCCTAAATCATTTACGTTTTTTAAGTTGATTTTCGATATTTTTAGGTCACAACCATTCCACAATGCAACATTCATTAGGTATTTATCTTACTCCGAACTATTGTGACGGAAAGGGTTTACGTGGGGTATAAATGAGACCACGTTAACTTGTCAACATAAAGAATATATTCATTTAAAATAATATAAGAAATGGGGTAGGTAAGTTTATAGTCACAAGATTCCCTTAATTCCCTTGGGAGTAGCGCAGTACTCTCCTGGCTCAGCCTGGTGCGACGGTGACCCCAGAGGGTGTGCCACGCTGTACGCGCCAGGAATGGTGACGGTAGGCGGTTACTCGCGCCCGACCCGTAGATGGCCCGAACGAGCTCACGCGGGTAAATATCAACCCTGCACGGAGCACGACGGCAGTTGCAAATGCTTGCGGATAGTGACCGTAAAACAGTATACGGATGCCACCGATAACGATGGATGTTGGCCGGAACTTTAGGAGATGTTATCCGGTACTTTGGACCATGGAACATTATGTTCGAGATGACCAATAGTCATCTCCGCTGATTCTGACACCAAAGCATACGCAAAGCGAGATGTACTAGTGCGCTAATGAAGGTGGTGTGTGGATGTCACAATCAGTACGGAGTTTACATAGATGGAATGGAAGTGACAACATGATTAGCACATTTTTAGTCAATGTAATGTACCTACATAAAAAATGCGCAAAGCTAATGGAAAATAGGTTGCATGGATAAATAATAATAAGTAGAAGGCATAATAATTTAAAACAATAAGAGATTACGAGCAAATAGGCACACGCCTTAAGTTGACCTGGATAGGTAGGTACACATAATATAAAACATAATTATCTGTTCAACACTTACCCAGTATAGGGTTAAGAAAACACAGAATTTAATAAGGTTGACTAATATGAGTCGATAAAAACTGTCTGCTTTAGGCTTTTAAAATTATAAAGACCCGTAAGTGAGATCCAAGCGATGGAATCAAGTGTACGTGAGTCTTCGACCGTAGCAGGAATAGGGGTGTGCTGGTCACCGTAAGTGGGATGATATGATCGCGGCGGTGTCGCGAAGATTAAGGCCCTGGTAACTTTAAATATTGTCGTTATGAGCGATAATAGTTCTTGCTGCAACCCGATACGGTTTAAAATCTGTTGTAATAAATTCTAATAATAAATGAGCAAGCATTGTCGTAAAAATGCAAATAAAATTAGTTATTAACTATTTAATAAGTAATAAAAAATCCATCACTGGATGAAGTTTGGCATTTGGAATTTTATGGTACCTATATCTTTAGTTAAAACTATAATTGTTATTGAAGGGATAAACTGGTTTTAAAGATAATTAAGAGGTGACTTTGATGATTTTTTTGATGCATTAAAGTTTTTTTAATTATGTTTTGAGTTGCATCCCTATAGGCAAAAAGTCTTTAAAATATCATATATTTTTTTGTTTTCAAAATTATTTATGGTTAAAGAGATACACTGGTTTAAAAAACCACCTTTTTGAGCGTTTTTGTCGTTCGGACACGCCGACTGCGCGCATCACTAGCACGGACGGCTAACTAATTATGCTTATTAGTAACCTCGGACGTCCCTAATATTCTTACGTCTGTGGTTTGACTTGACATTTTATTGTTGTCATAAGTTTATTATGGAAAGTAACGATACAACGTTACACTATAATTGTGCAATATTTCATGCTTCTAGAACTAACGGTTAAATTAAAATAAAAAACAATGGGTACTTTAGGAATTATTCATGTTCGAAATGTACTATTTTCAATTACTAGATTTAGGCTCAAATGCTGTCGAACAAAACTTCAAAACGCACGCGTGATTTTATAATACGCCATAGACAATTTGTCTTGGAGCATACAAAATATGACATTTTGATTCCTTATTAGATTTTATTACTTTTATTTAGATTGGAAGTTCTGTTTACGTTTTATTTTAATTTTCTATTATTTTTAGTTTTCAATTTTTGATGGTATATTAGCGTGTGCTAGCTGACATATGGCAAATTTAATGTTTTTTTTTTTTGGGTTTCGTAATTTAAATTACCTATTATTGTATAGAATCAAGTTCTTCTAACTTAACAGACAGCTGTGCTGCTGGGGAGTTTGTTGCGCTACTTCTTCTTCCCAGCTAAAGCACTAGAAAGTGGTGAAGGGCGGGCGTTTTGGGGGGACTGTTTTATGTAATTTTATTTTGACGTTCAAAAAGAGCTGACTCTCAGCCTAGTTTGAATAAATAACTTTTGTTTTTTTTTTGATCTTACCGTTACATTGGTTTCTACAAGACACGATATTGACGTGGTAAGATTCCGCGGGGAATATTACTGACAATATAGAATAGGGGCCCTGATGGGTATCCCCCTGACACCACACGTTTTATTTTTATTTTATGTCAGTCATTTGTGTACAGAATAAAATATATTCTATCGATCTATATTCTCCTCTGGAAATGAAGCCAAGTTTATGTCTTGGACTTACCTGTGCGATGGCGAGGTTGATACCGGGCATGTTGGCGTCGGCGCGCATCATGCACCACAGGTCGATGACCCCGACCTCGTCTCCCGTGTCGAGGGAGTCGGCCTCGAAGTTGTAATCGCGGTTGTGTAGCATCTGTGGGCCTGCCACCTGCACATGATGCATATACAGGGTCAAGTTAAGTTAGCTGATAACTCTATACCCTCGTGTACCTGCCCGGGTTATTTTTACGTGGATTGTAAAAAAAAATTACTGTTCAATATATTTTTACCGCGAAGGTATCGCACTTTTCTATGAAACAGCAGATATTTTTTTTTATAACCTATGTTAATTTTCTACGCTAAGATGTCTAGAAGTATGTGCTGACTTTATGGTTACAGTTCTTTAAGGCCCGCTTGGACCATAAATCACAAAATACTAAATTTTGCGTCAAATTGAAACATCATTCTGTCTCTATCATGTTCAAGCGATTGACAGATACAGAGAAACATGTTTTAAATTCGTCTAGTGCTAAGCGTATTTGTGGTAGGTACACGCGCCTAGGTTTACGTACCAACACTAGTGACACGTCGGCCCGGGCGTTGGTGTGCAGCAGCGCGTCCCTCAGCGGTAAGACACAGCTCGCAAAGGGCTCATCCTCATGGTCCAACTCGCAGATGATGATCGGCATCTCCTCCTGGAAGGGGACTTATTATCATGCAGATTTGTACAAACGAGAGATTTATGACGGCCGAAACTACAGTACGCTAACTGCTACGCTCCTTACATACCTAACTACTCATTCTGTTTCGGCGTAACCGAGGAAGCGTTCTGTAGTTTTTGCCTATGCTATGGGCGTGAGATTCTGTACCTATGTATGTGTAGATCTGGACCTTAGTAGTAGTAGATCTCTGTTCAACCCTCTATTGACACGTGCGGTTGTTACTATTTAGTCAAGAGCTCCTCTTACTCTACTTAGTTATCTTTGGTCCTGGGTAGTAATAATGGCACACCGACTTTTAAAAATGCACTGATGCGGCATCAATGTTCCACGCCCGACCATGTAGTTGTGACCATGTGTTACTATACCTAATTAGTTTCTTTAATTTATTTTTCACCATCTTTAAATAAAACCTCAAATTGACTCACATGTTTCAAATAATGCAAGAAGTCCTCGGTGACCTTGATGTCATACTCAGTGGAGAAGTCGAAGACCACGACGCGTCCTGCGTGCATGCGTGCCATGGTGACGGGCTGGTCGTAGAACTTCCATCTAAGCACCAAGTTCTTGTGGCGGGAGTTTATAACAGCCTATATTGTGGAGGAAGTGGATAAGGCGACGTTTTAGTGAACCTTTTTTGAAAATGGGTGGAAATTAATTAATGGAAATTGTTTGGCGTTGGTATGAAACTTGAAGAAACTTCTCCAAAAAATGCAATATCTATACTAAGGTTACGAGTTTGAGTTTCTAAACCGTTAGAGTCACCTAATCAGGTTGGTGTTCATACTACCAGGACTCCGTGATTGGCGGACGGTGATCAACCATGCGGGTCCAGTGTGGGTCGATACGGTCAGTGTTAAGAGAAAAGTTTGCCCCTATTTAGCAGTTTACCTGGTCAGGTGGTTACTAATCTCGGTACATAGGAAAGGGCACACTACGGCAAATTTTCTATAATTTTTTTATCTACCAATAGGAAAGAAGCATGAACCTCATCAGACAACACAATGCTTCCGATGTGCAGCGTGAACAAGGACGTGGGTGCGTATGCGTCGCCGATGCCCTGCGTGGCCACGCCGGGCCGCAGCGCGATGGGCGGGCTGCCCTCCGGCGACCACGTCTGGGACGCGCGCTGGGACTGCGGGCGGGGGAGGGAGGTTTGAGGTGGATACGCTAAGGTACCACGCGAAATTACAAAATACATATTACATTTTGACGTTGTAAGTTGATCAAAATACATTTAGCGGCAATTATGAGTTAATAATTATGACATTAAATCATCAATAGAATTGAATGGTGCTCTTTATTGTAGCTTTATAGTAAAGAGTAGATGTTATATTCAGAAAAGGAATTACAGATATAAATGTAGAAATGTTATGTCGTATGTACCTACTTGTTAACACACCAGCAGATTCTGTGAGAACGAAACGATAAACGCATGGTTGCCTATTTGCGCGCCTTTATGGATGAATGTTGAACGCGTTGCTTTACGCCTTGCCTTTAAACGCCGATGGAAAAGTTGCGCAACATTTTTTGGAGCTAGAAACACCTTTGTACATCAATCGTTGAGGAAAAGCAGACATAATAATACAAAACCCATAATTATTTATACATTTTTATTCATACCACTCCTATAAATTTCTGATAATAATCTATTATATGTAGGTATATGTATTTCCAGTAATAGACAGGTATTAATTTATACTAATATTATTTAAAAAAAAATTGTAATTTTGTAGGTAAGAGTTAGTCTCAGGAACTGCTAGTCGGATTTGAAGAATTATGTTTGCATTAGATAGCCCAATTCTTGAGGTTATAGGCTATTTAACATCACGCTTCGACCCATACGTGTCGATAAAAAAATAGCGCATGTGAGCGATAGGATACGACGCGGTGAGTCAGGGGTTAAAACTTCACTTGAGTGTATTTAACTTTCAGGAACCTGGGCTGACTCATGTGAACTTCATGCGCAAACACTATTTACAACTTACAAGGGAAACTAATCTAATCTTAGACTTCCCTTTTAATACTCAAAATAGCATAAACTAGATGGTGCTTGAAGTGCTATTTAGTTATGTACTTAATACATTATAAGGAACCCGGATACAAATAATAATAACTATTATCTATTAAATGCTAAAATATTATACATATGTAAAGACTTATAAATCTCTCAATGATTATATCTACGAGTAAGCCATACTTTCCTATTTATTAATTTATTAACGTACATTTTCTATAAACACTATTAACTACTTACACTACTTAGTGTAAGTAGTAATTAGTTATATAAGTAAATACATATCTATAAAAGGCTTGATATCGACACCTTCAAGTTCCGAACCAAGTTAAACAAAATAAAAATAATTTTAAGTAATTATAAATAATAATCAAACAATATTATTATCTACGCATTCGGTTTGCGCGGAGCCATACACGATTCACGCTTGACAGAGCGTATTTAGAAATGCATTAAAGAAAACTGAGTTGTCCCATCAATGACGATAAAACGTCATCGGAAACGCAAGCATCCGACTCACCGGCTCCGACGCTTTATTTCAGGTGTGATTAACATTCAGCTCAGTGTCTCTATGATATCATAGAGACAGGAATTTAAATATAATACTATATGGTCGAGTTACGCAAACCTTAACACTCTTCAAATAATTGAATAGGTTATTTTTTATGTTTTCCATATTCATAGCGATCACATGATAATCACATGACGACGGTATGATGCGAAACTGTGTTTGATCGTCAATACGCGAAAACAAAAAGTAAACCACATGAAACGAAACGTCATTATTATGTACATAACATACATAATCAGCCTACAAAGTTCCCACTGCTGGGACACAGGCCACCTCGTTGATATTGGGAGTGGGCCGTAATCCACCACGCGGGCCCAGTGCGGGCTGGTCATTATTATGTATTCACAACGGACGGCTGATCTCGACAGCGAGCGAGGTCACCTCAAGATTAAACCACACTCTAACATACAATATCATTACCACAATGGCATTCTAACGTGTCTGCACTGTGCACGTACCTTTACAGTCAAGATAGGTTACATTAGCCACAACAGAGCACACGCCCGTAACCTATAGTTCTCGTAAACAAAAACAGTCACCGTAGCCGAAACCGGCAAGGAACGTATAGTATGTATGTAGGTAAAAACATATTGTGTGATTGTTTTGTGAAGTAATCAAAAAACAAAATGGCGACGTTAGTTCCTATTACAGCCGCCCGCCGAAAGAACCTTGTCCACTACAAGGTTCTATATTGAGTTTTATGTGATAAAGTGTAAAAATAATCAACGTTTCGTAAGGGCCGGTACGAGGCCAGAAGCCCTGGCTGCAGTAGCTACCTCGGGCGGGCGGTGCGAGCGCAGCATGGTCCTGCAGCGCTGCAGCTCCTCGGAGATGGCGTGCAGCGCCGCCTCCATCTGCTGCGACGGCGGCGTCTCCAGCTTGTGTGGTAGTGCACTGCAAATGGTTGTTTTAGACGAAATTAAACTTTATACACACAGGTGCATTAGGCCCATAATGCGTCACACCCGGCGGATACCTACTTGGTATTGCCCGCAGTCGTTAACATAAATTATCATGAAACCGTAAATTCAGGCACATATAGTAAAAATATACTTTGAACTTACGCGTTTAAATACGGCATGTCTATGCCAGGTTCAGAGAGCTTCCGTTCTGAAACAGATACAAAATTAGCAATTACTACAATTGAATGTAGAATACCATGACTTCACCAATGAAACTGAAACAGCGTTCGAGAGCTGTCAGGGTCATCCTTGTTTGGGAGCATTGACACTGCCAGCTCTTGGTCGCATTTTAGATGTGCTGATCGCGTAATGACAGAATTACGACCGAACTCCTAAAGACCGGCGGAAAAACCGATCTCAAGAACCTCCAGAAGCTGTTTGATTTCGTCATACTCGAAGGCAGAACGCCACAGGCATGCAACAGAGCTGTGGTGATACTTTTTTTTAAGAAGGACGACAATTCTTAAGAATTAAACGCCCTGAGCTCTCACTTCTGAGCCATGTCTACAAGCTGTTTTCAAGTCATTAGGAACCGTCTCGCGAGAAAGTCGCGACTTCCAGCCTCCCGAACAAGCCCGACTCCATAAAAGCTCTAGCCAAGTTGACCACATACATACGCTGCGGCAGGCTATATAGAAAACCGAAGAGAATAACCTGCCACTCTGCTTTTCGTTTGTGGACTACGAAAAAGCCTTCGATTTGATCGAGAAAAGGGCTGTACTGCAGTCTCTTCAACGGTAACAGATCGACTATCTGTACATCGAGGTGCTGAAGTATCTGTACGAAAACGACACTATGTCAGTGCGAATCCAGGACCGAACCTCCAAACGGATAGGTTTCTGCAGCGACGTGTGAGACAGAGAGATGTTATCTTTCCGAAACGATTCACTGGAAAGACGTGGAAGTGGACTGTTAAGGGGTTTACATCAACATCAATGGCGAGTACATCACTCACCTTCGGTTTGCCGATGATACAGTTGTCATGGCTGAGACTATGGAGGACTTCAGTACAGTCCTCGATGATCCCAGTAGAGCTTCCGAAAGAGTGGGTCTTAAAATGAACATGGACAAGACAAAGGTCATGTCAAATGCCGATGTAACAACCACTCTCATGACGATCGGAGGCGCTATCATCGAATTTGTGGACGAGTACGTTTACCTAGACAGGGATGGCGAACCTCTTATCCTTTGATTGGGTTGGGCAGCGTTCGGGAAACTACGCAATATCTTCTCGTCCCTAATACCCAGTGTCCCAAGACCAAAATTTTGACCAGTGCGTGTTGCACATGACTTATTCGAAGGCGAAAAGTCAGCCAAAATGCAATGGAGAAGGCTATGCCTGAAGTTTCCCTACGTGATCGAATCAGAAATGAAGAGTTCCGCAGGAGAACTAAGGAAACTGACACATGCCGAAGAATTGCCAAACTTAAGTGGCATTGGGCAGAGCACATTGCTTGCAGAACCGATGGCCGATGGGGTCGAAAGGTTGTAGGGTGGCGATCGCGTACCCGAAAACATAGAGTTGGTAGGCTTCCCACAAGGCGGACCGATGACTGCCGCAGGAATCCGGTGGCTAGGGGAAACAGATCCGGGCGAGCTGGGGAGGCCTATGTCCAGCAGTGGACGTATTTCGGCTGTAATATTATGAATGATGATAATATTGAGTATACCGAAACGCTGCGATTGTGTTATACACGTTAACGGCGGAAATGCTGACTACTTATTGTTTTTTTACGCAATAATAACCTTGTAAAACTTTTATCACATTTGAATGTCAGCATTAACTAAAGTTTATTAATGCAAAAGCAGAGAGTATTTCGTCGATCTACACGTACGAAAACATTTTATTTAGACAATCTATGTAGATATTTTTAATTTTATAATCGTTTTTAAAGGTTTTCATTGCGTATAATAGCAAGTTATACCAAGGAGGTAACTTACTGCTGATAGAAATGGGCATCTCGCCCTCGCTCAGCAAGGAAGAGGGAGGCGAGTAGAACGAGTGCGTGTTCGTGAATGTAGTCGTTCTGTCCTCGCCTGGGGACAACGGCCGCGACATGTTCACACTTTTTTCTGTAACGTGACATAACAATATGCCTGTAATTCCCAAAGGGCAGAGGAGTACCTATAGTAAATCCGCTTTTCGCGGGCGAGACTATTACCATGACCCGAGCACAAATGCAGGCTCCGGGCTGCTACTGAGCAATTTCTGATAGAAAACCCAACACTTTCCCGACCAGGGAATTGAAAGTTTATTCTCTAACAGACAGGTTTCAAAAGCTTTAAGGTAGCAAAAGGCTCGCCTCTTATTACCCTACTGCGCGATACCAAAGACAGTTTTATATTTTTTACAGGTATCATCTTTGTATGTGGGTTTCTTTAAATCCTCGAAGCATTCTATGGCTAGATAGATACACGAGTTGTCTAACAAAATCGTCTCGATTGCACGATCATTATAGGCTAAATTTTGTTGAAAAAAATCAAAATGGTGGATTTTAGAAGATTGTAAGTAATGTCTTGCAATAATCACAATTGTTTCATAATCATGTAGGCTATCAAAATAAAGACGATTCCAAAATAAAACAAATCAAATCTGAGATTGAACTAAAATGCCGGGTGGTATACAACATGCAACAGAATATTTGAAAAAAGTTAAGGTTGTTTTGAACTATTTATTTGCAGTCGGGTTTTTGTTTTCTTTTATGTACTTTTTCACAACTGGCGAAATTTGGGAGTAATAAACATATATATTAATCTTTCGGAGCACACAGTTAATATGCGTCTCTCCGTAAACTTTTGGCAATATACTCTTTGGAAAGCTCATTGCAGAATAAAATACTCAGTAAACTTTAAGATGACTCCAGATGTGACTATAATGGCGTGTAAGAGGAAAAACTGTAGCCTAAGAACACCCAACAAGTTATCAGTGTAGTGAACGAGTAAACTTACTTTCCTTCTCCATAGGCAAGTCTGAGAGGTTAGACATCTCAAGGTCTGTGTTCTCAGGCGAGGTGTCAGTCTGTTGTTTCGAGTTCACCGTGTATGTTCCGCGCTCCGACGTCAGAAGTGGACGGCGTTGGTCTCTCGGGGACTTCACCTCTTCTTTGTCGTGTGCTTGTATGCCTGAGGAATTTTATTGGTAAGAAAAGGCAACACATGGTAGTGGATGGCTATGAGGAATATTTTTAAACAGGACAGCGATGTTTGAAAAACAAATGCAGACCGTTTAATGAAATGACCGTAAATGCGAAACATGGAAGAAGTGGAGACATAATTTTAATACTAGAAATAAAGACAAATAGATCAACCATTTTTCAGATTAGCTAAAGTAGATACATCTTTTATGGGGTACTGTGTTAAATGTTATAACAAAATACCTTGTGATATATTGCAATTAAATTAAAGGAAATTTAAAACTCATATTAAAAGTAAACTTTGTAAACAAGCGTATTACAAATTAGAGGATTATATCCAAGATAAGAATGTTTTGAAACATGCTGGTCCTGCTCCATAGGACAATCTAGAGTCTAGACAAAATCAAACTGGTTGTTAATTGAATTGTGGAGGGAGGCCTTTTTACCCAAGAGTGCAACAGTGCAACCAAGAAAAAATATTATAATTTGTGTGTCGGTAAAAGTGTCTTTTTAAATCACCAGCATTGGTCCAGTGAAGCGTAAATTTCTGCACCAAATTGCGCGACGTAATTTCGGCATGAACACATCATGCCGAAATTACGTCGCGCAATTCTTACGCTACAGTTATTGTTTTTTCTGAGTATCGTATTTACAACATTGTAACGAAAACCCAGTCCGTTTCGTGACGGTGTTGTTAGGTATTATGGGAGTCTATTTATGTGGGGCGCAAGCGGCCGGCGCGTGTCGTGTAGCGAGTCTCGCAAGTCATAAAATATTGCCTTTGTGTGAGATATTACCAACTTATCAATTAAATTAGGGTAATTTTGGTAGTAATAAGTCTATTCTTAACAGTAATAACTTTTTATGTTCAATAATAATAACATTATTTATGACTTTTTAGTAAAATTATTGCATGCGTATGTACCCTTTTCGGATCGGACAGGGTTTTTGTAACATGCTTTATGTGTTATGGTTTATTTTGAGACGTTTACAATGAGGTCTTTGTTTTTTTGGGTGGGAAATCATCAAATAACTTCTCCCGCTCTGGGTGGAGCAAGAGGGCGTGTCAGACTTTTACTGACTAAAACCCACCCGTATTCCCGCAGTTGCCTGTGTGCTAGGGGCCGCGGTATTTCTTTCGAACAACTCGCACCCCTGGCAGATGAGGTGTAGTCTCACCTTTTGTCCTGGGTTTATCGGAGCAGTACCCATCCTGCTGGGTGGCGCAGACGCATTCGTGCGGCGCGGGGCCGGCAGGCACGGCGCGGTAGCGCAGCGAGGCGCAGCGGCGCCGGTACAGCGACACGTCACGCTTGCGAGACGGCACTGAGGAACAGAGCACGCTGTATTTGCTGTAATACAACTTGGCCCAAAATAAGCACTTATAAAATTAAACATAGCTTGTATTTTCTTCAAAACGCTCGCTCTTCTGAACGCGATCAGCACATTTGAACAGCGTTTAAGAGCTGACAATGTCGTCATTGTTGGGGAATATTACCGACCGACCCGAAAATACAATGGAATTTCACTATTGAGTGGTCGGTACCGCTCAATAGTGAAATTCGCCAATTGTATTTTACCTGGACCAAAAAGATCATCATTGGAAAGAAAAACAACTCTAAACAACTTTAGGAAAATGGAAGACAATAATTATATAAAACTACTGCTTTCCAGCTGCTATAAACTCACCTATATTAGTCGGTACTTGACTTGACTTCTCTGCAAGCTTTAAATCTGTGCTTTGTGCCACATCTGCCTTGCAATCAGCACTGTCGCGACAATTTGCTGGCGATAACAATGTGGGCATCATATGTTCACTATGCGGGTGATAAGTGGGCATCTGTACGTCAAGCAGCGGAGAATCCAGATTATTGTTCAAGCTGAAGTCGGTTCGAGATAGTTTTCTTTCGACAGTATCCTTGCTATTTTCTGCCTTATCAATGAGTGGCTTGTCGGGCAAACTGATCGGTCCATCTGTTGTAACACATATTTTTTTTGCAGATATTCTCGGCTTTACGATCAAATCCTCTTCGGTTAAGCTTCCTATCTTTTGCGCTGTAGAATTGTCTATCTTGTCGTATGTCAATATTTTTTTGTCGATTTTAATAGAATCCGTGCCAAGCTGTTTCTTATCAAAGAGTGGCGCGACGGGCAGATTGGCAGGCCTATCTGTCGTAGCAGTTGTTTGCTGTCCGGATATCTTCTGATTTATGATGAAGTCTTCGGTTTTTACTTTAGTAGACCGGTTTTTCATAAAACGACTAAATAAGTTTCCCATCTTTTCTCTTTTGTTGCCATCTGATATTGGGATGGGACCTGGTATTTGTAAACTATTGTGATGATCGTCTTTCTTAGCTTGTTCCTTTTGCATCCCAGGCGCAAGTGAACTAATTCTATGGTTGGTTACATTTTTATGTTTTAATTCACACTCTTTGTTGAAAGAACCTCTGAAAAGTGCCCAAATAAGTAAAAATGACAAAATAAAACTTTAGACATTGGAAGTGCCAAGCAGCTATCGCGTTCGACATATGTATCTTACGGAGGTATATCCTACCATGTAAGTCATGTTACTTGAATATATTTCAACATTAAATACAAACTATTAGTAAAGACTACTCAAACTCAAAACTCAAACTCAAAGCATTTATTTCAAATAAACCAATTACAGGCACTTTTGAATTGTCAAGGTCGGTGAGATAGAAAGATGAAGCTAGTTGCTACTGATACATAAATGATAACGCAATTCCTATTAAAAAAATATAATATTCAAGTACCTATTTGATTCCTATTAAAAAATAATAATAATAAATAATAATAATAATAGATTTCATAGCGTCTGTATCCTGGCTACGTTTCGGTGATCTTTTCGGGGAAACTGAAGGTTTCGTCTGTGCAATTATGGACGAAGTTATCTTGACGAATAACTACCGGAGACATATTATGAAAGACGGGACGGTTGACGTGTGTCGGGCATGTCACCGTCCGGGTGAGTCTATCAGACATATTATCTCTGGTTGTTCTCGTCTGGCTAATGGCGAATACTTGCACAGGCATAACCAAGTAGCCAGGATTATTCACCAGCAACTTGCTTTGCAATATAAACTTGTGGATTCTGAGGTACCGTATTACAAGTATGTGCCCGACCCAGTTCTCGAAAATGACCATGTCACGTTGTACTGGGACCGGTCTATCATTACTGACAGGACTATTGTAGCCAATAAGCCTGATATAGTGGTGATAGACCGGTTAGCGCGCCGCGCAATGATAATCGATGTTACCATTCCACATGACGGGAACCTCGTGAAAGCTGAGAAAGAGAAACAGATTAAATATCTCGACTTAGCACACGAGGTTGTTGACATGTGGAATGTGGACTCGGCTGTCATTGTGCCGATTGTCGTATCAGCCAATGGACTGATGGCCGAAAGCCTCGATCAACATCTCTCGAGGCTCTCGTTAGGCAGTTGGGTCAAAGGCCTGATTCAGAAGGCAGTACTCCTCGATACGGCTCGCATCGTGAGGAGGTTCCTGTCTCTGGAGCCCTAACCACCGGTAGCTTGGACCCTGCTCCCGATACCGGTGGACGACTATTTTTTATATTTTTAAATGTTTTTTGTTAGATTATTTTATAAAAATATTTAAAAATATATTATAATATGTAATTGATTGAATAAACGAAATAATAATAAAAAGTTTATTTGGAACCACTTAAGTTTACAATAATTTACAAAGAAAAACGAAGATAGCCACAAAAGTAAAATACTGTGGCGCAGCTATCAACGCCCAGTCTAAAAAGAAAATGTATACAAAGACAGTGTTCCAGACAAGACAAAAAAAGAAAGTTAATTAATAATTAATTGAGGAATTACATTTTTTTTTTTTTTAATACAGAAAAAACTAGGTATAGGTTACTTTGTAGTATAAGTGTAGAGTGGAGGTGGGGTGAAGTGAGTGTGTGTATGTGTGTGTATCTGTGTGTGTGTGTGTGTGTGTATGTGTGTGTGTTTGTGTGTTTTTGGGTTTATGATTACCGTGTTTAAGATACCATAAGTTGCTCAGTTTCTTGATAAGACAAAGATTTAAGCCAGTCAGTCAATTTTCTCTTCAGCAGACTTTTAGTCATAGGGTAAATATTCAAGTATTTGCAATTTATTACCAATACATATTATTATTTTATTACTTATTTGAGCCTGCCCTTAGGTGTGTACCGTTTAATTGATTGTTTTACAGGATTAAAATGATTCTGAAAAAAGTGAGCCAGGACCCTTCAGGAAACGACTCCAGGAAACGCCACCGTTGCCTAGCTCTGTTTCAGTGACACCAACAAAGAAGGCCCGTAAAGATAGAGACTCTGAGTTGATTAACAGTCCTACGTATCAACTCCAAAAAAAAATGGAAAGATGTTACGATGGACTCTGGAAACTAAGGAAACAAAATCGAAAAATCAAACTCTTACAAACGTGGAAGCGAAGATTTTAAAAAAATCAACAATATGAAGGAAATATTAAAATCATTAGATACCAAAACATCAATTAGGAGAATTTCCTACATCCAATCATATCATGGACTTCATGGAAGCAATCGCGGAAACAAAATGGTCCATTAAGTACATAATCATAATTTCAGCCGAAAGACGTCCAATATTGGACATAGGCCTCCCCCAAGCTCCCCCTTTATTAAGTTTATACGAATAAATAAATAGGTTCAAAAGATTTATTTGAAGATTGTAATTATTACATTCCGTGTGGTCCCGTGTCGTCACGTGTGGTGCCGGGCGTAAAAGAATAGCACCATCCCATTTCTTCCAGTGGGTGTCGTAGAAGGCGACTAAGGGACTTACTAGAGAATCAGCAGCGTTCTCTTTGCATTTTACCACCATACTGCGATAGCCAACTCGCCTGCCAAGCGTGGCGATTATGGCAAAACCCACCCAAAAATAACAAGCAGCCCTGCAAAACGGCCCATAGTACCCGGCGGCCCGCCTAGCCTTGGCTACGGTAGCGGCCAAGGTTACGGTGAGACAAGGGGTGCTAAGAATGTCTGGAAGAGATCTGGCTACCACAACAAATGAAAACTGAACCTGGCAACTTACAACACGCGTACACTCCGGACCGACGAGAAAATTACCGAACACGAGGAAGAAATCGTCCGAAGAGAGGGAGGACTCGATAATCCTCAAATCCGGTAACCTGCACCATTTGCGGGAGAACGACCAGCAGTCCAAAGGTGGTGTAGGGTTTATTGTCCATAAGTCCCTTGTGAGCAACGTGGTGAAGATTGAGAGTGTGTCGACCACGGTGGCGACCTTATACTCAGAATATTCGCTGAAGGTCATACAGGTCTACGCCCCGACCTCGTCACACCCCGACGATGAGGTGGAGACCATGTATGAGGATATATCCAAAGCTATGCATGGCTCTAAAACTCATTTCACCGTTGTCATGGGGGACTTCAACGCGAAACTTGGTAAACGGGACGATGATGAGCTGAGAGTGGGGCAATTTAGAGTTGGACGTCGGAACCACCGGGGTCACTTACTGGCCAGTTTTATGGAGAAGGAAGGCTTCTTTATGATGAACTCATTCTTCAGAAAACGTTAGCACAGAAAGTGGACCTGGCAGAGCCCTGATGATTCAACTAAAAACGAGATTGACTTCATCATGACGACGAAGAAGCAAATATTTAATAATGTCTCTGTGATCAACGCGTTGAAAACCGGAAGCGATCACCGCATGGTAAGAGGAACATTGAATATCAACATCAAGCCAGAAAGATGCCGGCTGATGAAGTCTATGCTCCGTCCAACAAGGATCCAAGTCCAAAACCCCGATAGCTTTCAGCTCGAACTCCAGAATCGTTTCGAGTGCCTAGGGAGCTCCGTGGACGATTATAACGATGGGTTCGTGGAAACTGTTCATACGGTCGGGTCAAGGTCTTCAAGACCCGACGTACTAATGGCATAAAGAGACTCTGATCCTACTCTACAGCTACTGGAGGAGAGGCGTGAAATGATCCTGCAGTCTTCAGACGACGCGCTAAAGTACCGACAGCTAAATAGACAGATCTCCAAGTCCTTGAAAAGTGACCTTCGCCGTTTTAATACGGATCGTATCAAGGACGCGATAGAGCGGAACAAGAGATCCGTCTATTGGGCAGAGTCAGCTTGCGTAACTGAAGACCGATGATGGCAGGATCGTCTCCGCCAAGGCTGAGCTGTTGAGAGAGATCAAGAGGTTATATGGTCAGTTATACACGTCAACAAGCAACCCTGTTACGAATCTGGCAAATGACCCAAGAGCCAGATTGACCTGACATTACACCGAAGACGTCCCGGACGTCAGCTTGTACGAGATTAGGATGGCTCTGAAGCAGCTTAAAAACAACAAGGCGCCGGGTGATCACGGCCAAACTCCAGAGGTCCGGCGGAAAACCTGTTCTTAAGGCCCTCCAGAAGCTGTTCGATTCCGTCATACTCGAGGGCAAAACGCCACAGGCATGGAACAAAGGTGTGGTATTACTTTTCTTTAAGAGGGGTGACAATACCCTTCTTAAGAATTATAGGCCCATCTCACTTCTAAGCCATGTCTACTATCTGTTTTCGAGAGTCATCACGAACCGTCTCGCTCAAGTTAGACGACTTTCAGCCTCCCGAACAAGCTGGATTCAGTAAAGGCTTTAGCACCGTAGACCACATACATACGCTGCGTCAAGTTATACAGAAGACCGAAGAATATAACCTGCCTCTCTGCTTAGCGTTTGTGATTCGATCGAGACATGGGCTGTACTGCAGTCTCTTCAACGGTGAGAATCGACTATCGGAACATCGAGGTGCTGAAGTGTCTGTATGAAAACGCCACTATGTCAGTCCGACTCCAAGCCCAGACCTCGAAACCCATCCTTCTGCAGCGATGTGTGAGACTAGGAGACGTTATCTCTCGGAAACCGTTAACCGCTGCACTGGAGGATATCTTCAAGGGTCTGGGCTGGAAAGGGGCTGCCATCAACATCAATGGCGAGTACATCACTCACCTTCGGTTTGCCGATGATATAGTTGTCATGGCTGAGACCATGTAGGGCCTCAGTACAATGCTCGATGACCTCAGTAGAGTTTCCTAAAGAGTGGGTCTTAAAATGAACATGGACAAGACAAAGGTCATGTCCAATGCCCATGTAACACCCACTCTCATAATGGTCGGAGGCGCTGCACTCGAAGTTGTGGACGAGTACGTTTACCTAGGGGCAATTGTCCAGTTAGGTAAGTCCAACTTCGAGAAAAAGGTCAATCTTCGAATCCGACTCGGTTGCGCAGCGTTCGGAAAGCTACGCAATATCTTCTCGTCTTACATACCGCATTGCATCAAGACGAAGGTCTTTGACCAGTGCGTGTTGCCAGTCATGACATATGGAACCAAAACGTGGTCGCTCACAATGGGTCTCATAAGAAGGCTTAAAGTCACCCGAAGGGCAATGGAGAGGGCTATTATGCTTGGAGTTTCCCTGCGTGATCGAATCAGGAATGAAGAGATCCGTAGGAGAACCAAGGTAACCGACATAGCCCGAAAAATAGCCAAACTTAAGTGGCATTGCTCGCGGAACAGATGGCCAATGGGGCCGGAAGGTTCTGGAGTGGCGACCGCGCACCGAAGACGTAAAATTGGAAGGCCTCCCACAAGGTGGACCGATGACCTTGTGCGGGCCGCAGGAGTCCGCTGGATGCGGGAAGCACAGAACCATTCGAAGTGGCGGAGCTTGGGGGAGGCCTATGACCAGCAGTGGACGTCTTTCGGCTGAAATGATGATGATTATTATAATTTTGTAGTCAATTATATCACTTTTTCTTGCGTATTGCAATGTACATTTTAATTTGCAAATGTGTGCGTTGGGCGACACTGATTCCCGTAGTAAGGAAGTTTGAGGGCACTTCCTCGTGATTTGCGACAATAAGGATTTTTATTACTTATGGTAGGTATTCTTAGGATATCTTTATTAGGATACGGATACTTATTATTATGATACGGATAAGTAGGGTATTATTGGGCATTCTACCCCACCTTCCGTTCCATCGGCTCACTCCGTTCGCCTCGTCACTCTAGGTGGAGTAGAATGCCCAATAATACAAATTAAATCTGTGCAGCGAAATACTGGTTCGGCGCCTATTCCACCCGATGGAACGAAAAGTGGAGTATAGTAGTAGTAGTATCCTACATAATATAGTAAAATATTGGTTCGGCGCCTATTCCACTATTTTAGTTCTAAAACAAAATGTTACCTTGTTACCTTTGCTAACTATATACTCACATCAGTCCCGTTTTCTGTGACTAGATATAGTTCAAAGTTCAGCTGTTCATGTCATATCTCATCACCGTTACGCACACAATCTATTTCTATAACTCCAGATTGAACACCAAGAACAACTAAATTGTAATTTAATTTATTCATATACTACCTTACACGTTAACAAACAAGGGCGCTCGCTGTTTGAACCACTAGCCTAAAATTCAGGACAGATTGTCTCATGTCTCTTCACAGATCAAGACATAGCATGCACCTTCAGGCACACACACAATCTATTTCTATGACCCCAGATTGGGCACCAAGGACATCCGAACTTTAGGATACTGTAAACATTAAACTAAGATTTGGGACAGATTGTCTCATGTCTCTTCACAGAGTAAGAAATAGCATGCACCTTCAGGCACACACACAATCTATTTCTATGACCCCAGATTGGGCACCAAGGACATCCAAATTTTAATTTAATTAATTCGAACAGACGATACTATCTTACACGTTAAACAAACAAGGGCGCTCGCTATTTGAACCACTAGCCTAAAATTCAGGACAGATTGTCTCATGTCTCTTCACAGATCAAGAAATAGCATGCACCTTCAGGCACACACACAATCTATTTCTATGGCCCCAGATTGGGCACCAAGGACATCTGAACTTTAAGATACTGTAAACATGAAACTAACATTTGGGACAGATTGTCTCATGTCTCTTCACAGAGCAAGAAATAGCATGCACCTTCAGGCACACACACAATCTATTTCTATGACCCCAGATTGGGCACCAAGGACATCCAAATTTTAATTTAATTAATTCGAACAGACGACACTACCTTACACGTTAAACAAACAAGAGCGCTCGCTGTTTAAACCACTATCCTAAAATTCAGGACAGATTGTCTCATGTCTCTTCACAGATCAAGAAATAGCATGCACCTTCAGGCACACACACAATCTATTTCTATGACCCCAGATTGGGCACCAAGGACATCCGAACTTTAGGATACTGTAAACATTAAACTAAGATTTGGGACAGATTGTCTCATGTCTCTTCACAGAGTAAGAAATAGCATGCGCCTTCAGGCACACACACAATCTATTTCTATGACCCCAGATTGGGCACCAAGGACATCCAAATTTTAATTTAATTAATTCAAACAGACGACACTACCTTACTCGTTAACGTACAAGTAATGAATTGAGTAGTTCTCTCACGCTCTGCTGTCCCAAACAATCCTATGCATATTGGTTTATTAAGAATAACACGCGAAGGCTTCATTTGGATTGCCACCAGATCATCAGAAAATATAGTGGCGCTATGAAAATAGGGATTGCCGATCAATTTCTCAGCACAAGTAGCTTTTTTTGTTTTATTGTTCAAGTCACACCACTTGTTTACTAACTTTACATCTATTCGATGTTCATTATTTTCCAGAGTCTTTCCAAAAATACTATTGTTTAATAATTTAAAAAAATCTTGTTCAAACGTTGACTCTGCTTTTTGACGTAACTGAGTGTTAATATCAATATATTGTTTTAAAAAACAACTTTGTTTAAATACAATAGCGCGATGGATCCTTTTCAATATTAAACCGTGCTGTAAACACTTTTTTAAATGTATGTAATGAATAACATAGTGATATTTATCGTATAAATTCGGTATTAGTTTTTTATTCTTACCACCAGGTGGCATAAATTTTTCTGGACAAAATGGAAAGTCATTGTGTTCAATATGTAAATTATCTGGATATATTAAATCAACTTCTAGAATATAACCGTTTTCCGCGGTATCACTAATACCTGTCAAATTCAATTGTAAATTATCTATTTCTTGTCTATTCATAAAACTGAAGTCGGAATAGGGCAAGGATTGACACATACTGTATCCGTATAAATTGTTACAGTCTAAATAAATGATAAATGAATTTGGGTGGGTTGGGTCGTAGGTATCTAAATATTTATGGTTGGCTTTGGCATGTCTTTTGGAACACATACAAACACCTCCACGAATACCTTCTTGTATCATTCTAAAAATTTCTACATCGCTAATTAATTCTAATTGAACTCCTGTTTTTAAAAGCATTGCATCAAAAGATAGACTTGGTGCTGTAAGATAGAATGCGGGATCGAGATTGTAATGTCGTTTACAAGTTTTTCGAAAATTTTCAAATACATCTGTTAGCAACAGAACGTCCGTTTTGAGATATAAATCGGTGTACATACCCATGTTTCGAATATTAAATACTAACCAAACGGAACGAGCGTGTTCATAGTCTTCGTTAGTAATTGGCTCATTCATCAATGAGTTAAAAAAATTTTTTTTAGATGGTAAACACGTTTCTTCATATCGTTCCCATTGAGACATATAGTCATAAGGATACACTCCTTTACGAGTAAGTAGGTTAAATTGGGTTTTATTAGGAAAATAAGATTTTAATTGCTTGAAGTCTTGTTTTTTCATTGTGCTAACTAACTTTTCTAAACTAGTGCCTAAAAATTTGAAAGAATCTACAAACCGAACCTGAATGCTTTCCTCAGGTGAAATCGGAATAAACTTTGTGAATGAAATATAATTTTCTTTTGTTTTCGGTATCACTTTGATAGATCCAGGAGCTTTACCTAATTCTTTTATAAAAAGGTGACAATCGTATCCGGACAAATTATGAAAGAAAACCGGCAAAAATGTTGGTAATCTGTATTGTAGGTTACAGTAACTATGAGCTGCGCCACGGTACTTTCCAGTCAAGTGACAATGATCGCGAACCCTGTCGCCGAACAAGAAGCGTTCACAAATGTGACAAGTCGTAGCGTTTTCAAAGTCGCGAGCATTATCATCTGAGTATATCATAGGAACATTATTTTTTAAAATAGCGTAAATCGTTTTTGCATCTTTATAAATAGACTTCACAAAATTAGATACACAATCCGAACCGCGATAAGAAACGTAACGATTGTAGCTGTCGTCTAGCGCACACGTAATATGGTAAGCGTAAGCTACAGGCACGTGTCGCTGTCGCGTAACAGTGTTCGCCTTAGTGGGATCAGGATCACAAGATTCATATCGTTCTAGCATTGTTTCAAAATCTGCGTATATAACAAATGGTACAATTTGCTTTCTGTTATAATTTTTAAACTGTATGAAAGAACCTTTTGGAGGCAGTTCCGTGGCAACACCTCCACAACTATGGGAACTAAGATCATCGCATGCATTAAAAAACATTAAACAAACGTCACAAAAGTGCAGTTTACTGTGGTGCTTTGTTATTTGATTCTTCACAAGTCGCGGCAAGTTTTTAATGAGACAGTAATGTGATAAATCATCACTTTCCAAATAAAGTAAATGAATTACCTTCCCGTTTAAGGTTTTTGGTTTATAAAGAGGTCCTACTATGGTATTATTTTTTAAACCATATATATAAATACAAATTTCAGGGTTATTCCCTTCAAACCGTGTAATATCTGAGAAATTCATTGGGAATGATATATCCTTTACATTTAATACGTTACGAAAATCAGGATAAGACGATACTCTTTCAGGATGACTTTTAGTTGGATATAAAGCAGCAACAACGGACCATAAAAAACAATACTCATCATTATTGCGGATATTAACACATGCTTTTTTCGATTTTATTGATGCAGGCAATTCGATAAAACCTGAACCGCGCAAAGGTTGATATTTGTTAACATTGATTTCCAAATGGGAATTGTTCAAGAACGTCCATCCACTATCTCGATCCTGAAATTCTTCTATTTTTTTTGTTAAAGTGTTTTTGACTTCAGACAATAGTGAAACCAATTCATAATTCTGATGCAAAGTAAAGTTTTTTGTGGCAAATGATTTTATCTCCTGAGAATCATTTTTAACCATTAAAAACAAAGCGAAATATTCGAAGTTAACTTTTAAACAAGTGTGTTCTTTAAGAGACCTATCAATTAAAGTTTTAATTTTGTTCTCAATATTATTAAAAAATGTTTCTAGAGAACAATTCTCAGATGGATCGACAATTCTATAAGAAGCTATACGATTACGAAATGCAGAATGTATTATTTCAACACCTTCGCAAAAATGCGATATATTTTTGTTTTTATGATTAGTACTACGTAAGTGACCTGTCCAGTGACTGCGCTCAATAGATGCGTTACAAACGGTACAGAAAGGCATTTTAGATTATTATTACGTAAGCAAATTTTTGTACTTACTCTAAAATAGGTTTAGATTTACATACTATTAAATTCTGCAATAATCGGTACAATTAATTTGATGTCCCCAACAATTAAAAAAATTGTTATTTTATATTTATACTATCGCTATAAAAGACAGGCTCAGAATTGTCAAACAATTCGTGAGTCCGTCTCATAAACATTTGCAGCTCATCCCACTGGGGAGTGTTGCGATTTAGTTGAACTTTTAGCGCCACTTGGGCTTTCTTCCACCGTTCTTCCTTGGGGGTTGAGGCAACTTCGTCTTTCGAGTATACTCGGACTTCCACGTAGAAGTCCCCCTTAAGGTCTGCCGTTCGCCGTACTTTACCGTTAGCGACACGGCTGATGAGCGATGAAGCGAAGTCCCCACTTAAGGTCGACGTCTTTTGATCATTCTCCAGACCAAAAAGGTCCGACGGCAAGCTGCGTCTTTTACTGTAAACAATTACACATTTCATTTATTTCTTAACTATCAAAATTAAGGTGTATGATACACTCTGTTGAACCTTATGGGGAATACGAAGCGTGATACATATTAGGTTATAATAATTTAAATAAGAATACTCATGAAGTAACTGTCAACATTCCCGCATTGAATGTAATCAGAAATTGATTTTATCGTTTTCTGCGTTATAGTTCTGAATTCATTAACTATCATCTACCAGTGCACATGACTTATCATACACCTAATCATCCAAGCAGCTATATAAATTACCTTGACTTAGACTCTGATGGGTGGGCGGTGCTTTCAAGTGCTTGGCGCTTCACCGCCTTTTTCTTAGGCTGCTTTTTTATCACCTCGACTACTGCAGCTGTGGGCCGTGGTGTTTGGTATTCTGATTCCGAGTCAGACCTGAAATAGATCACACTAAGATTAATTTTATAACTATATGCAACCACAATAATTATGGAGAGGAAAATTTCAATGGAATACATCTCGCTAGAAGATGATATGGATGGTATGATAGTGATAGTTATACCAGCCGGCAGGCAGAAACCAGGTCCGTAGCTGGATAGCAATTAATCACATTAACAAATGCCAAGAGTTAGGTACACCAGCCGGCAGGCAGAAGCCAGGTCCGTAGCTAGGTAGCAATTAAACACATTAACAAATGCCAAGAGTTAGGTACACCAGCCGGCAGGCAGAAGCCAGGTCCGTAGCTGGGTAGCAATTAAACACATTAACAAATGCCAAGAGTTAGGTACACCAGCCGGCAGGCAGAAGCCAGGTCCGTAGCTGGGTAGCAATTAAACACATTAACAAATGCCAAGAGTTAGGTACACCAGCCGGCAGGCAGAAGCCAGGTCCGTAGCTGAGTACCTACCTATTAAACACATTAACAAATTCAGAAAACTTAGTAGTACTTACTCACATTTTATAGTTGTAGGATGATTTAGTATGTAACGAAAAAGGTAAGTAGATCACTGGAAGATACTGGAGCGAATGTAATTTTATGATCAAAATTGAATGGTTTTATACATAAAAAATACCCATTTCAGCAATATTTACCTCATAACAAAATTAAACCTTAACTACATGTCCTTACAGGTGTATGAGTAATTTATGTTACTTACATCTAATTAAACCTTTAAAGATTGAAAACTCCTTCTGTCAAATTGCAATTTTATCGTGAGAAATGAAATACAAATCCAGGTTCTTGGGTGAATCCGATACCAGGCTGTTACTTATAATTAACACAATAGGTATTATAATAAAGTATGTATGTTTGTTTAATACGTCTTGATATAAAACTTTGAATGACATCACACTCGTGAAATAAATAAAATCGCATTTTTGAGAGTTAGCTATCAAGATGTAACTAGAGATGAAAAATCCATATTATTATTTTTTTGTGTGCAGAACAATCCGCGTGAACAAATTCGCGATAAAAACTTAGTTAATTTTATGTTGCAGTTAAACTCAAAGCTAATGTAAAATCATCAAACTACTAAAACTATCAAACTTTATAAAATATTTCATGCAAAAGAAAGCGGTTTCTAAATACATCAAGGACATTAAGGGTTCGCGTTTTCAAAGAATTCCTAGGATAAAACCAGCTTATTACAAAAAAATCGTAAGGTTATGTCAAGAAAAGAATCACTCATTTCTAACAAGTTAGCGCAATTGGCATTGTTCTTTGTATTGTTTTTTTTTTTAAGGAACACTTGATGAATTTGATTATAGACAGATCCCTAAAACTCCAATTTTAATTACGGACTACAACATGTACGGCGATCGTCATACAATACACCAAAGTTCGAATAAGCAAATTATACATGATGCAATCTTGCTGTCTTAGACATTGTAAATGATCATTTATACATTCACGGCGGGTACCTGATACGGTTCCAGACGCTTATCGTCATGCGATTCACGAATGAATACGGCACATCGACTAACCGTTGAACGGCGCATGCTCCGTTTTGACGGTGATTATGCCGGCAGAGTAGACGGAAGGATGGTAAGTGTATAAGCATGCGAAACTAGCAGAATGTTTGGGACAGCAGAGCGTGAGAGAACTACTCAATTCATTACTTGTACGTTAACGAGTAAGGTAGTGTCGTCTGTTTGAATTAATTAAATTAAAATTTGGATGTCCTTGGTGCCCAATCTGGGGTCATAGAAATAGATTGTGTGTGTGCCTGAAGGCGCATGCTATTTCTTACTCTGTGAAGAGACATGAGACAATCTGTCCCAAATCTTAGTTTAATGTTTACAGTATCCTAAAGTTCGGATGTCCTTGGTGCCCAATCTGGGGTCATAGAAATAGATTGTGTGTGTGCCTGAAGGTGCATGCTATTTCTTGATCTGTGAAGAGACATGAGACAATCTGTCCTGAATTTTAGGATAGTGGTTTAAACAGCGAGCGCTCTTGTTTGTTTAACGTGTAAGGTAGTGTCGTCTGTTCGAATTAATTAAATTAAAATTTGGATGTCCTTGGTGCCCAATCTGGGGTCATAGAAATAGATTGTGTGTGTGCCTGAAGGTGCATGCTATTTCTTGCTCTGTGAAGAGACATGAGACAATCTGTCCCAAATGTTAGTTTCATGTTTACAGTATCTTAAAGTTCAGATGTCCTTGGTGCCCAATCTGGGGCCATAGAAATAGATTGTGTGTGTGCCTGAAGGTGCATGCTATTTCTTGATCTGTGAAGAGACATGAGACAATCTGTCCTGAATTTTAGGCTAGTGGTTCAAATAGCGAGCGCCCTTGTTTGTTTAACGTGTAAGATAGTATCGTCTGTTCGAATTAATTAAATTAAAATTTGGATGTCCTTGGTGCCCAATCTGGGGTCATAGAAATAGATTGTGTGTGTGCCTGAAGGTGCATGCTATTTCTTACTCTGTGAAGAGACATGAGACAATCTGTCCCAAATCTTAGTTTAATGTTTACAGTATCCTAAAGTTCGGATGTCCTTGGTGCCCAATCTGGGGTCATAGAAATAGATTGTGTGTGTGCCTGAAGGTGCATGCTATGTCTTGATCTGTGAAGAGACATGAGACAATCTGTCCTGAATTTTAGGCTAGTGGTTCAAACAGCGAGCGCCCTTGTTTGTTAACGTGTAAGGTAGTATATGAATAAATTAAATTACAATTTAGTTGTTCTTGGTGTTCAATCTGGAGTTATAGAAATAGATTGTGTGCGTAACGGTGATGAGATATGACATGAACAGCTGAACTTTGAACTATATCTAGTCACAGAAAACGGGACTGATGTGAGTATATAGTTAGCAAAGGTAACAAGGTAACATTTTGTTTTAGAACTAAAATAGTGGAATAGGCGCCGAACCAATATTTTACTATATTATGTAGGATACTACTACTACTATACTCCACTTTTCGTTCCATCGGGTGGAATAGGCGCCGAACCAGTATTTCGCTGCACAGATTTAATTTGTATTATTGGGCATTCTACTCCACCTAGAGTGACGAGGCGAACGGAGTGAGCCGATGGAACGGAAGGTGGGGTAGAATGCCCAATAATACCCTACTCGGATATCTTACATGTCAACGAAAGCCTAGCTGTTCTTTCGAAATGGTTTGCTGCTAATAATCTTTTACTCAATGCGAACAAACCTTAATGTTTTAAGTTCTCGTTACCAAATGTACCCTAAGTAGGCCTAAATTTAAAACTTGATGGCAAGAAACTAGATGCTATTTCGGTATTTTTGGGAATTACTTTAGATTCAAAATTGCAATGGGGTGCCCACATTAGAGCTCTTTCAAGCAGATTAAGCTCAGCTGCATACACAGTAAGAAAAATAAGGCAGTTGACTGATGTAGCCACAGCTAGGTTAGTATACTTTGCTTATTTTCACAGTATTATGTCTTATGGCGTTCTGCTGTGTGGATCGGCAGCGGACGTAATTTCAATTTTTATTTTACAAAAGAGTGCAATCCGCGCAATCTATAAAATGGGGCCTCGCGAGTCTCTTAGAAACAAATTCAATGAAATTGATATACTAACTCTGCCTTCTCTTTATATCCTATAAAATATCTTGTATGTTCGCAAAAACATACGTCTTTTCAAAAAAAGATGCGATTTCCATAATCTAAATACACGTAGTAAAGATGAAATTGTGATTCCAAAATGTAGATTAACTAAAACTAGCAAGTCATTTCTAATAAACAGTATCCGCTTCTATAACAAGTTGCCAAAGTCGGTTACAGAACTTAGCAATGGAAAGTTTAAAACTCTCATCAAACGTGTCCTTATCAAAAAAGCATATTATAAGATAAAAGACTACGTTGAAGACAGGGCAGTTTGGCATTAATTCCTTCTGCACATGTGGCTTCCCTGGTACCTCATTAACAGGTGGCTTCCCTGGTACCTTATTAACAGCAAAACTGTTTGAAAGTCTATTAACTGCTCCCAAATGACAATGTTAATTTTTATTCTTTTTATTTTTTACAATGTCTGACATATTCTCGTCATTATTTGACATGATACATCAATTTTAATTATTTATTATTAGTAATTGTTATGGAAATCATGTCACTTGGTTCAAATAGGTTCATTTTATACAGGTAGATTCTTTTACATATTGTGAATGAGAGAACGTTGTAGGCCTTACAGACTAGATTTGTAGACGATTTTCTATTCTGTATTTTCATTCCTCTAAGTACCTGGTACTTATTGACAGGCCTGCACTGTCGTCCCATACCTATTATCACTGTAATTTGAAAACATTGTAAAAGCCAATTATTTTTAAAAGAGTAACCGTGGAGTTTATTGCCGGCTCTTCTCCATAGGAAGCGATAAATTGGAACCGTGCACCTAGCTTCTGACGTTTCATAAGTGCCCATGCAGATTTATGTGAAATTAAATATTTAGAGTTTTGATTTTGATTAATTGCGTGATATGTCTATTCTAACAAGTTGCGGGAGATTTGACGTGTTTTATTTACAAATATTTTCTATATAAAAAATAAGAATAGTAAACACTCACGCTGCACAATTCTCGCAGTCTTCCTTCTTCTTCGTCTCGTCTGTCTGTTTAGGCGCTGTCAGGTGGTTCGCTACCAACGCGTCAGCGGTCTTGGGTAACTTTAACTTGCCGTGCAAAACATCCATGAGGTCATCGCGTGCTTGCCGTGGGTTAGGTTTGCGTGCAGACGGTGATTTTTTAGCCAGTCCGAAATCAACTTGAGCCTTATTTTTATCCTGGCTACTTTTACTCGCTAACTTAGGAATGCCGAATCCTAATTCTGGATTACTCGGTACACTTTCGGTGAGAGATATGGTGTTTTCTTTGAACTTTGACATGTCCTCCTCAAATTTCGGGTTCGCTATCATGCCTTCAGCCTCCAAGTATTTTAACTTTTCTGGGTTAAATCCAGGTACAACATCGCTCGTGGCTGACTTTAGAGAAACGTTTCCCGATTCCAGTTTACTACTACCTGGTATTTCAAGCTTCTTTTTTTCTATTATCTTAAGCTTGGGGGAATAAGTCTCATTATATTCTCGATAGTCGTCATTCATTAAATCGAGGGGGCTAAATTTATCCGTGGAGGCTTCTTCTGAAAACCGTATCGTACCATCAGCGTCCTTTTTAGTCTTTGCTCGCGTATCGTCCCAATTTCGCGTTCGTACATCTTCTTTAGGGTTGCCTAAGATTTCTATACTCAGTACTCTTCCTGGATCAGGCACACGCTCGTCGGACACCGTTTGTGGGAACGGTACCAGTTTTGTCAAGTCATCATTTTCACCTTCGATGGATTTATTATAATCGATTTTTTCTTCTGATATTGCGACCTGAGAATTGAATTATTCAAAATCAGCATGAAATTGGAGTCCGTGTCACTCCTACCCAAGAAAGTAAGTTGTGTAATTAAATCAATGTACGTGACCAAATAAAAGAGATAATATAACACCTATTTTGTAATAACTTGCTGCAATTGATATTTTAGTACCAGATGCCTTCATCGAAAAGGGAGCCCCGAATAATAATAGATAGATAGTCCAACATTGCTCTAAATGAATGTAGATGGCGCTGTTGGCAACATTTTGCTGTCCCTGTCAAATACAATACATTTCAGGTCAGTTCTCTTTTTGCCACACTCATAAGAGTCATGTCGGACTAAATATGGCATTATATGCCTTCACTTGATAGCTCTGGGAATATTACGCGAAGTACCTGTTCAAACTCTCTGCGCAAGGGGTGAGAGCTAATTTGCGGCGAAGTTGTAATATTCGCGGAAGACAGTCTGGCTGGTAGGGCTTCTGGCGATTCATTCACCTAAAACAAACGACGGGTATCGGAGAATAAATCTAACAGGCGATTATTAGAATGGACCTAAATGGTTGACTTGCGTAAAAAGTTCGTACGTAACTGGGATCTAGAATTGCGAGAATTTCGTACCCTTCTAAAATTGACAGCGATCGTGAAAAAAAGTATCTCGATTTTCAGAATATCGGCGGGCCCGTCTTGTTTCATATAATTGTATAGTCTCGAAGATTTAATTCCATCCACGTCGAAAATAATTTCGATTTTAAAATATCAAACCACTTGTTTGGTGTACAGTACCTTTGCAAACTCCCCGAACAATGACCCCGCTTCAGAAGCTGCAGCAGCATAATTCTTGGATTTCTTTGGGCTTTCTGTACTTTTACTAAGTTTGACTGGTTTAGCCTCTGACATTTCACACATCTAAAACAAACGCCGCAAATATCGTCGATTTCGTAGATTTAAAAAGTGACTTTTAATGCAAATAATAGTACAGGATATTGGCAAAAACAGCAAGTAATTTGTTACATACCTGTATTTTCATACAGTCGACCTGGTTTTGAAGTTCCAATATTTTTGTCATTAATTCCTTATTTTGTTTATGTAAAATCTGAAAAATATCACAGCATTAATCTCATACAACTTGTAGAAATAAATTATACTTTATTATAAACTTTGGGATTTTCTATAACACCGGTAGCGTACAAAGCGTAATGATTCATTTATTACGAGTGACGGCCGTAAGTCCATGCATTAGACCAACGATTTTCCTGACAATTTTGATGGTGTTTTAATAACTCTATCACCCGGTTTCTGAATTGACAGTTTAATAACACAATAAGTTTATGAACCAAAGAAAAATAACCGACTTCCAAAAAACCAATACAAAGTGAAAACTAACTTTAATTTCGGAAGTCGGTGACTTTGGTTGTTTTATTTATCAGGAACTGTCCAACTGATCAAGTGTGTGTTTTTTTTTTAATTGAGGCACTTTTTAGGTACAATTTTTAGGTGTAATTATATTTTATGAGTAATGGTTAAATAATGAAATATTATAGAACACCCGCCATCTTGATGTCAATATGGCGGGTGTACCTTAATTTCGAAATAAGTAAGACAAATTGTGAATCGATCGACCTTATACCTAATAATATGCTTGACGTAAATATAAAATAAATAAATGACTATCTATATTACTTTTATGACTAAAACGAATGCATGGATTGCTAATAATGATTTATTTTAATAAAATGTAATGAATTAATATTTAGTATAATGTAATGAATTATTGATTAATGTTTTGTATAATGTAATAATTTAATTGTAACAATTAGAATCATTATTATATTATGTAATTTAATCATTTAATTTATTCTTATTTTAATTTTATCAATTTACTATGACCTTACAGGGTCCATATTTCTGTACCTAGCTTTAAGCTCTTTGTTACATCTTTTTACAATATGCAATGCAATTCATAAATAAATAAATAATTTCGTTCTGAAGGAGGTACAGATTATTTTTTAGAACTACGTACAAAATAGTATGTTTTAGGTACATTTTTTTTGGTAATTGGTATAATTTTATTCGCTATGGTACACCCGCCATTTGACGCTCATAGCAGTCAGACGTTAATGGCTAATAAAAAATTAGATCTTAAAATACACTTTTAGACGTCAATATTTTGTTGGTCAATATTTTAAAAACTAGATGGCGCTGGCATTTCCTAGCTGTCTGTTCCCTGAGAAGTACTGTTTATCCACAGCCCGTCTTGACGCACTGCTGGCCATAGGTCTCGTTTTTCTTATGCCTATCTCGACGCTCCTGTGCCATTCTGATCCCGGTTCTAACCGCGATGGCAACACTGTGGTCGGCCCATATCGCCGCCGGACATCCGCCACTTCGACTCCCAGTCTGTGGACACTAGCCGGTCACTGCCGTACTCCACCTGTCATCACTGCACCTTGCCAGGTATCCTGCCCAGCTCTATTTATGTTCCATAATTCGTTTTCCGATATCGAAAACCTTCGTATACGGTTACTTATATCCAATGACCAAGAAACACCTTTCAAAATCACATTAAAATACGAGTGTTAATTTGTTTAACGTGAAAATACATCAAGATAATCATACTGACCTGTTCATCAGTATCCTGGTAGCCAGAATCATCACCGGTTCTAGATGATTTAGTGCTGTCCTTGTCCGTTGTTGGCGAACTGGTCGTGGCCCCCCTCGGCGAGAGTAGCTTGCCGTTCTGGAAGATAATTCTGTTACACTGCACTAAATGCTGGTAAAATCATGTATCTCATGCTGCTGTTGAAGTTTCTTGGATTATTATCAGACTATAACAAAAAAACAAATGCCAGAGCGTCTTTTCTCTGTTAGGGAGCGCGGACACAAGTGGATAGCAAGGCACAATACCCTATGATACCAAAAAGGATCCTTGTGAAAAAAAAAGTTTTTATTTTCTTTTCTTTACGCGTACTTATTGTTTTTTTTAGCAGTCTTTTCCATTGGAAACGACCAATATTGGCACCGTTCATACTTTTCCACGCACGGACTCTTTTACAAAAAGGTTTTATAAGTATTCGACATAAGGCCGAGTTTCGTTTGAGTAATTATTTGCTGTAAAGATATGCTTAGTAAATTAGTATTCATAAAATAGTTATACTTTGGATGGAGGCGACTCGGTTGCTGCGTTCTCATCTCTGAAACAGCATTTTATGCATTTTGCATTTTCATCCTGAAACAAAAAAACATTATTGAAACTTCCAATTAGGATATACATATAGGTTATTTTATCTCTCCTCTCGTGTAGGTCGTGATAAACAGGAATTATACATAGATTATAAAATGTTTATAGTTCGTAACGACCTTCTACATGAAAATATTACAATACCTATAACTGAACGGTATGGTAAGTTCGGTAAACCAAAGTCCTCATATTCCTACAAAACCAAAAACGAGCAAATATGGTCTCACATAAAGTATGAGGACACGACGTTTAGAAACCGTTTGCATAAACGTCTAATGTAATGTATAAAACCTCATTTACACCATGCTGCTTGATTCTGACTTTCAGCCTCCCGAGCAAGCTGGATTCCGTAAGGGCTCTAGCATAGTAGCCCACATACATACGCTGCCGCAGGTTACACAGAAGACTGAAGAGTATAACCTGCCTCTCTGCTTAGCGTATATGGACTACGAAAAAGCTTTCGATTCGTCTCTTCTACGGTGCCAGTTCAATTATCGATACATCGAGGTGCTGAAGTGTTTGTACTAAAACGCCACTAGGTCATTCCGACTCCGGGACCAAACTTCGAAACCTATCCTTCTACAGCAAGGTGTGAGACTAGGAGACGTTATCTCTCCGAAACTGTTCACCGCTGCACTGGAGGATGTCTTCAAGGTTCTGGACTGGAAAGGGGCTGGCATCAACATCATTGGCGAGTACATCACTCACCTTCGGTTTGCCGATGATATAATTGTCATGACAGAGACCATGGAGGACCTCAGTACAATGCTCGATGATCTCAGTAGAGCTTCCGAAAGAGTGGGTCTTAAAATGAACATGGTCAAGACAAAAGTCATGTCAAATGCCCATGTAACACCCACTCTCATGACGATCAGAAGCGCTACACTCGAAGTTGTGGACGAGAACGTCTACCTAGGATAAACTGTCCAGTTAGGTAAGTCCAACTTCGAGAAAGAGGTCAATCATCGAATCCGAGTCGGCTGGGCAGCGTTCTGGAAGTTACGAAATATCTTCTCGTCCCAAATACGACGAAGTGGAGAAGCTTGGGAGAGGCCAATGTCCAGCTGTGGACGTTTTTCGGCTGAAATGATGATGATGATTACACGATGCCAGTTTCTTGTCTGTGGCATACACTAAAATCAAAGCAAAAAATTACTTGTGTTGCTTCATGTTCTGGTATGCCACTAAAACGCACCACAGAAATCAGGCTTAAAAAAAAAATAAAAAAAAAATAAAGGAAGCACAGTGAGCCTACTTGAGATCGTGCCGAAGGCTTCAAAATATCAGACTTCGCCCAGACAGGGCAACAGCATTCGACGGTTTTCTTTGTAGCCTGAAATTAAATATAATTTTACCAAGTGTTTGGTGTGTGCTGCTGGGGAGTTTGATGCGCCACTTCTTCTCTCCAAATGTAGAACGAACGGCGGTGGTGTGTTATGTGAATGGACGGCGTGCCGGGATCCCGTCTTATGTAATTTTGTCGTTCAAAAAGTGCCGATTCTCAGCCTAATTAGAATAAATGACAATTCTTTTCCGTGCCTCATATTGGCATAAAGTCATCATCTGCATCTAATGCCTTAAAGCTGTGGTCTGGGTTCGACCTCCAGTAAAAGCAAAGTAATAATAGAATAATTGCCTACATCCCAGATTCTGGTTCGTTGTTATAGGTTAGCTCCGTAATAAAAGCGACGCAAACATAGTTGGCCAAATGTATGTGCTTTAAACAGCTGCCTAACCGTTTGGGGAATACATGTGTGAAGTGTTTTTTTATGTTGTTTACACATTTCCAAATTTTTCGCTGAGCCCGAAAAGCCCTTAGTCACAAAAGTGAAGATAAAGTTTTAGAATAAACTCCATGTGCATAATAAAAAGATATCATACTTTAAGTGGCGTAGACGTGTTTTTTGGAGAACCACCACAGTCGCACAAATCGCATTGTATTTTCTGGAAAAAAATCGCTTTAATGAATACAGAAAAAGATTCATTATAACGAGAAGGCGATGATGATAAATATTCAATAGTCTTAAAAACTCTTCTGAAGTATTGAGTAGGTTTTATGTTTTCATCGTTCCTTATATTGATTAATTAAAACGGTGGACTTAATTAATGCCCGAGGCCTTTTCTACCTCTATACGAGTGAAGCTACCTTAAAACTTGATATTTTATGATAGCTAAACAGATTCAAAGCTACGTTTTTCTGACGCACTGATTACTACACTATTAGAGATCACAACTATCACTTTATCGAAAATGTGAGAATAATTGATGGACTCATACTTTGGCTCGTGTAGACAAATCTTGAGGAGGGGGACATTCGCATTCGTGGCATTTACATTTCTGAAAATAAGCAAGCTAATAAATATAAATAATTACTGAAGTTAAGTTGTAATTTTGCTGTCGTGAGGAGTCGTTTCGATCTCGTAAGTATTGACTTTATTTCGGAGATTTATTTCGGATTAGTTGAGCTAACGGTTACATGAGCGTTTACCTACGTACTCTAACAAACTGGGCCGTTTAATCCTACTTAACCTTTCGTATGCCAGAACGCAGGTCTGCGCTCCAATTTTTTGAAGCTTCGTACGCCGGAACGTAGATCTGCGCGATATTAACTGACGCACTATAACTAGACGCAATGTGCAACGCGCGTTTAAAATGACGCGGCAGAAGGGACATTTTTGACGCGGCGCGGTTCCGGCATACGAAAGGTTAAAAGGGCATGATGCAAACTATCCGTATTTTTAAAGACAAAAAATCTGTTACTTCTTCTTCGTTTCATGACTTATAAAGTGCCAGAGACGAAGCTTGGTAGCAAGTAACATACTGTTCGCGCCAAGTACCACTTCTAGCCTGATATAAAAATCATTTGTTAAAATAAATGTTATTTATCATACTGGGTTTAATGTTATTTACTTCAGCCGGAGCAGGACTGTGCACCGATTCACCCATTAGTTGGGCTTTGCAACCACAAGTTTCACAATCCTGTAAAGAAACAGCCGTTTTGTACATTTTTTTGTCTATAAATGTCTAAAAATGTCTATAAAATTTTAAAAAAAAACTTTAAAAGAACAGCGGCTTACGAGCCGTTAACTAACTGAAAAATATTAGGAGACCTAAGACCTAAACCCTCATAAGTGTTCAAGCGCAGCTCTCGATACCGTCCGAGACAATGGCAAAGATGGAAATGTACATGTGTTTAAGTGTGTTATGTGCTAACGCTATTGTCTTCACGGACACATTTCATTTACAACGTGTTTTAACACTTGGTTACTACAAGTAAAGCGCACGTCGCTTCGTGAGATAACAATACTGTAACTCTGTTGCTTTACTTGTAGTTTGACCGAGTCTTTCATTCGTTTATTCCCGTTGTCCCCGTATGCCATATCCCCGTCACGGGGACAGCGGGACGTGATTAAATTTATTTCCAGTTGTCCCCGTAACGTACATTCGGCTAACGGGGACAACGGGAAGTAAACTTTTCACGAGTCGTTGTCCTCTTAAATCTGCATATTTGACCTAATGTTCTTTTGACCCAATTTTCATGTTTAATGGTCACAGTTCTAACCTAACTCAAATGGCACCTAACCAAATCTTAAAATATTCAATGCATGGTCGAGGGTGGGCTTGGTCGACGGAGCCCCGCTTCGCGGGGCCTCGTACTTCTGGATGGTTTATAAAAAAATAACCACGAAGGGGATGGCGGGGTCTATTCGCTCGCTTCGCTCGCTCACACGACCCCGCCATCCCCTTCTAACCTAACCTGTCCGAGTCGGGGTGCCCTAAAGTCCAGATTGCATCCAATTTCTACTGGTTACTATATTAACGGGGACAGTGTACGGGGACAACGGGAAGTATTTTTAAATATTTAATTGAAGTACCGCTGTCCCCGTAGGACGGGGACAGTGTATGGGGACACCGGGAAGTATTTTTAAATATTTAATTGAAGTACCGCTGGCCCCGTAGGACGGGGACAGTGTATGGGGACACCGGGAAGTATTTTTAAATATTTAATTGAAGTACCGCTGTCCCCGTAGGACGGGGACACGGTGTACGGGGACAACGGGAATAAACTCTTTCATTAGCAGGGGCGGAAGAGATTCGATGGACGCGCGTTTTGAAGGATTGTCTTATGTAATTTTGACGTTAGAATACTGCTGATTCTCAGCCTATTTTGAATCAATGACTTTTTTTGTTTCACATTATCACTTCTTCCTCGATGTTAATATAATTATGTTATTAATTGTTTATTATTACATCACTCGCAGTAGGACTGGGCACCGGCACCGGCGCCGGATCACTCATCAGCTGGGGTTTACAACCACAAGTTTCACAATTCGTTTCCTGTAATCAAACAGTTGTTTCCTATAATTTGCAGGTGTTAGGTCTGAGTCAGATATATCGCGCACGGAATTCTCTTTTTTTCCCACTCAGAAACTTCCTTTTTACCGGGGCTTCCGTACCCAAAGTGTGTGCCAACGGAACCCTATTACTAAGCCTCCGCTGTCTGTCCGTCTGCCTGTCAGCGGGCTATATCTCATGAACCGTCATAGATAGTCAGTTAACATTTTCACAAAGTATGTATTTCTATTGCCGCTATAACAACAAAAAACAGAAAGTAAAAACTTAAAGAGGGTCTATACAATAAACGCGTTACTTTCGGCATTTTTGCCTGGTGGTACGGAACCCGTCGTTTGCAAGTCCGATTCGCAACTGGCCGGTTTTTTTTTTAAATAAGTAACTAAGTATTATAAACAATAATTTAAAATGACATTGCAACACGACTCTATTAGGGGAAATAAGTCCATTTCACATCCAGCTATCTTCAATTCTCAAGTTGGTTGTTATGAACGACACACATGGACAGATGGGAAAACTTGTTTTTCAGACGCATTTGATGAATGGCTCGCCTCCTATTGCACGGGCTTTATAATCATAATTGGCGAAATACAGGTGAATCATACGTTTCCCCTCGGTATACAGGGGTGTTATGTTTCGTTTAATAATAAAATAAAAATGTAAACAAATAAAATTACTTCAGATATTGTTTTGGTTGGACTGGACTTGCTAGTTGGACTGGACTTGCTAGTTGGATAAGACTTGCTAGTTGGACTGGACTTGCTAGACTCACTGGTGCTTGAAGAGCCTTTGCTCGGACTAGATTTAGCTTTAGTTGAAGGATCTTCCGAGTCCCTTCTCTTTGGAGGGGATGGGAGGCGCAATGTCTGAAATTATATACCTTATGCCGAAAGAAACACATTTCTTGTATGGAGACCGCCATACAAGAAACGTGATTATTTCGGCATTTTTGCCTTGTAGAACGGAACCGTTCGTGTGCAAGTCTGATTGGCACTTGCCTGTTTTTTTATAAGAACCTACTTAATTAAGAATTATAAACAATAATATAAAATGAGGTTGACAACACGATTTTATTAAGGACACAAGTGAACTTCACATCCAGGTATTTTCAATTTTCAAGTCGCTTGTTATGAATTACACATATGGAGCAATGTAAAAACTATGACACAGACGCATTTGATAGATGGCTCGCCTCCTATTGCACGGGCTTTATAATCATAACTGGCGATATACGGGTGAATTATAAGTTACCGCTTACCTAGCCCTTCGGGAAATACAAGACTGTAAAGATTTTTTAAATAAAAATAAAGTTCAACAAAAAAAAAACATACTTGAGATATTATTTTAGTTGGACTGGACTTGCCAGTTGACTTGCTAGGCTGACTGGTACTTGAAGAGCCTTTGGTCGGACTATATTTAGCTTTACTTGAAGAATCGTCCGATTCCCTTCTCTTTGGAGGGGATAGCAGGGGCAAGGTCTGAAATTATATACTTTATGAAAGCTACGAAAAGTATTCAATAGATAAGAATGAATGTACTCTGTCGCATGTGTTTCTATCTAGCTAGCCCCCCTGAGTCACAGCAACGAAACAAAAGCGGTGTGGACTAGTAGCTTGTTGAGTGTACTGTATAGGGTCTGCAATAGACGACCTTACGGTGTATACGCGGGCGATAAATAACTTTAATGACATTCAAAACAATCAAACTAATTTAAGGATAGCATAGCAGAAAAACCAGTGGGTGGATATTAGCCTAACAAGCCGAACGAAGAAGTTACAAATAAGATTTGTAGAACGATTTCTAGGAATAATGATCTCCATAACACAAAAAGTGTTTTATTGTCCGATTCCGGTACACGAGAACTTCAGGTTCTCACAGTACCTTTCTAATCAAAAGAAAAACAACCGAATTTCGGAAAAACACTACAAAGTGAAAAATAACTTAAATTAAGGAAAAAAATCAGTTTTTTCACTTTGTAGTGTTTTTACGGTAGTCGGTTGTTTTTTTTTTTTAATAGTTTTTATTTCTCACTTTTAAGTTATAGTACCACCCCACATCAATTCGAAATTTCATCATTCTTGTGGTCAAAACAAAGCATATATAACCGATAGCAGCAATGGCGGTTGATTTGCTGTCATTTTTTGAAGAGTTCCGTTGTCTGTCTCCGAAACGCATCATCAGATCTATATGAAATTTAAATGGGACCATTTTGAAATAAACCCCTTTCGAACAAAAACATAATTTCCTTGCTTATAAGTTTTATGTAGGTATTGTTTGCCAGGTAAAAAAGTGCTTTGACACTGACAAAGCCGCCGAACACCCCAACATTAAAATAAAACACCGCCTTGCACATTTGTACCGTATGGTGCCGGACATAAGGAATAGCACCATCCCATTTCTTGCCTCGGATGTCATAGGAGGCGACTAAGGGCCCTACTAGAGAAGAGGCAGCAGCATTGTCTATGCATTGTATCAACATAATACGATCGACCCGCCTGCCTAGCGGTCCGATTATGGCAAATCACGCCAAAAAAAAAAAATGCGCAAGCACCAATATAAAACGTCCCCCTAGTACCCGGCGGCACCCTTGGCTACGCCGTAGCCAAAGCGTGAGCACAGAAAGTGGACCTGGCAGAGCCCTGATGATTCAACTAAAAACAAGATTGGCTTCATTAAGTCGACGAAGAAGCAAATATACAAGGATATGTCTGTTCTCACTTGCAGGCAACTCTGTGCACTCAATATAATCCTACGTAAGCATGCCTCCCTAAATTATGACCCAAAACTGTTTACAAATAAACGACGTAAAGACCTGGTTTGTCGTTCTGTCAGAATTAAAACTGCCCTGGCAAGTCGAAACTATCTGCACCTGAGTGGCCGGCTTTATAATGCAATTAACAAAGCATGTAACATATACCCCCTTCCAAAATTCAAGTGTAAGATTGCAGTAAAACAATACCTTCAGGGTCTTACTTACGACGACACTGAAAGACTGTTCGCCAGGGTATCATAAATAGTAAGCGCAAAACTCACACACACACACACACACACACCACACACATTTCCTTGCATGCCATAAAAATAAAATTAAAATTAATATTATTATTTTTTCAATCTAAATTATATTCAACTCAATTCAGTTTTTATTCCAATAGGTATCTATGCTTATTTGTACCAGAAATATATGTTTCTTTGTATTGTTACTAGGTATATGAAAACATTATGTCTCGGTTTAGCTTGTTACTTAAGGCTGTAGGAGGAAGGCGCCGGTGTCTGTCACACAGTTTATACTAGCACAGACATCGTCGTTTACTCTATCTTTTTAATACCCCTATCTATGTACATTGTGATTTTATGATAGATAAGTTGTATCCACATTTGTTACAAATAAAATTATTATTATTATTATTATGTATCACCTCATGTAACTACCCATATTTAAGCAAATAAATGATTTGATTTTTGAAAAAAAAAAAAAAAAAAAAAAAAAAAAAAAAAAAAAAAAAAAAAAATTCAATGATGTATCTGTGATCAACGCGGTGAAAACCGGAAGCGATCACCGCATGGTAAGAGGCACATTGAATATCAATATCAAGCTGGAAAGATGTCGGCTGATGAAGTCTACGCTCCGTTCAGCGCCAATCTAAGTCCAGAACCCCGAGAGTTTTCAGCTCGAACTCCAGAATCGTTTCGAGTGCCTAGGAAGCTCCGTGGACATCCGATGGATTCGTGAAAACTATCAATACGGTCGGGTCTAAGGTCTTCAATACCCGTCATACGAGTGGCAAAAAACTCTGACCCTACTCTGCAGCTAATGGAGAAGAGGCGTGAAATTATCCTGTCTTCAGACGACGCGCTAAAGTACCGACAGCTTAATAGCCGGATCCCCAAGTCCTTGAAAACCGACCTTCGCCACTTTTATACTGACCGTAATATTTACGCGATAGAGCGGAACAGGGGCTACAAGGTTTTTGCAAGAGATCTATCTATTGGGCAGAGCCAGCTTGCGAAACTGAAGGCCGACGATGGCAGGATCGTTTCCGCCAAACCTGAGCTGTTAAGAGAGATCGAGAAGTTCTATGGACAGTTATACACGTAGACCAGTAACCTCGTTATGAATCTGACAAACGACCCAAGAGCTAGATTGACCCGACACTACACCGAAGACATCCCGGACGTCAGCTTGTACGAGATTAAAATGGCTAAAACAACAAGGCGCCGGGTGATGACGGAATTACGGCCGAACTCCTGAGAGCCGGTAGAAAACCCGTTCTTAAAGACCTTCAGAAGCTGTTCGATTCCGTCATACTCGAGGGCAAAACGCCACAGGCATGGAACCGAGGTCTGGTGGTACTCTTCTTTAAGAAGGGCGACAACACCCTGCTTAATAATTATAGGCCCGTCTCACTTCTGAGCCGTGTCTACAAGCTGTTTTCAATAGTCATCACGAACCGTCTCGTGTGCAGGTTTGACGAATTCCAGCCTCCCGAACAAGCCGGTTTCTGTAAAGGCTTTAGCACCGTGGACCACATTCATACGTTGCGGCAGGTTTTACAGAAGACCGAAGAGTACCTGCCTCTCTGCTTGGCGTTTGTAGACTACGAGAAAGCCTTAATTATGTATTTTTCGACAAAAAAAAATACTAATCAATACCTGCATTTTCAAAATAGCAATACATTAAAAACTTTAAAAAAAAAAAAAACAACTGACTTCCAAAAAGTTTTTTTTTCTCTTTTTAGTGGTTCACATGTGGTTACCCCTTCACAGCGTACCGGCGTGATGTTATGTTATGAACTGGTGTAAACAATAGACAGACATGAGATTTCAGCAATCCCAGTCCATTTGCTATCATTTATTGAGGAGTTCCGTTGCCTATCTCCGAAGTTCTTCATCAGATCTTCACTAAAATGAAATGGGACTCCGAGAAAGTACTCTTCCAAAAAATACCCAAATCGCTTCGTGTGCCTTTAAAATTTGAAGAGTTCTCTCTATTTCTCCAGGATCCCATCATCAGATCCTAATTTGATGATCATGGGACCACCTGGGAAATATACCCTTTCAAACAAAAAAACAAAAATCCAAATCGGTCCAGCCGTCTTCGAGTAATCGGGGAAAATACATAAAAAAAGGTTCCGACGAATTGATAACCTCCTCCTTTTTGAAGTCGGTTAAAAATGCTTTAATTTAGTGCAGTAGATGTAATTTCTGCTGTTCTATCAAAGGCTTTTATAGAAGAGTACATTAATAGGAGTATCATCAACAAAATGTCCCATTCTCTAAGTAATAGGATAACAAAGGGCCCCGCTAGATGGAAACCCAAATTAAATCCTATTTATGTCTTTATTGCGGCTGTCGCGGCGGTACAATCGAATATTTTTGTTCGATTAGACCGGTACATTCTACAAACTAATAGTCAGTCTCCACTGGTTTTGTTGCTGTGGCTCAGTGGGGCCAGCTAGATAGAAACACGTCTTTGTCGAGAGCTGAGATAAGCGAACTGACAAGAACTAGTCGCCGATACCTACATCATACAAATTCAATTTGTTTACAACGTGACGAGACTACGTACACAATAGGAGACGCCTCCTATGTCTAGCAGAGGATGCTGTAGACTGATGATGATGAAGCTTCAAGAAAAGGCAAAACACACGGCGCTGATCAGTACAATATTTCACTGTATAATTTTGGTATCACATGCCAGTTTCATGCTACATTTGTTTTTAAGCTTATGAACAGTGGGATGTTGGCGTGTGATCTCCACTTTTTCCGGAAAATATCGTACAGGACAACGCCGAGCGATCTTTCATCGACAACGGATTCGCGTTGACCACGCAGGCGTATTAATTAAGCCAAACTACGCGCATATTGATAACCCTTCAGCCGAATCAAGTTGGTTTTCTACACTTAACCTATACAGCTCAGCCGTCGACAAAGATCCACTAAGTACTAAAAATAAAATGATCATACTTTAATTGGAGCCTTTTCGTTCATAACGCGTGGCATAAGGTGAGGTGGAGGACAACCGCAATTACATTTCTGAAGACTATCATCTGGTTCTCCACTTATTTCCTGTAGGGAGACATGAAGTTTCACCATAAGTTCATCTGTTTGACGAAATCTAGTAATATTAATAGCCTCCACGAGTGGCAATACCCACAGACTCTAGACACTGCCGGCAATGCTAATAAAATTAATATTAATAGCCTCCACGAGTGGCAATACCCACAGACTCTAGACACTGCCGGCAATGCTAATAAAATTAATATTAATAGCCTCCACGAGTGGCAATACCCACAGACTCTAGACACTGCCGGCAATGCTAATAAAATTAATATTAATAGCCTCCACGAGTGGCAATACCCACAGACTCTAGACACTGCCGGCAATGCTAATAAAATTCGTGGCACCGAAAGTGCGTTTAGCGCACAACTTCTATCAGGGACCGCCTTCAAAGCCATCAGTTTCTTTACCTCATTTCAAATAATGTGCGATGGGTCGCATACAAAGACTATAAAACTGTGGTTAGGTATATACTCTATGGTCGCATAGTGTGCTGAATTTGGGGAATTTCGACAGGACACCAGTCATTGTGATGGTGGACGACGGTGGAAATCCTACTCCTACTAATATTATAAATGTGAAAGTTTGGATGTTTGTTACTCAATCACCCAGAAACAACAGAACGGATTTGGATGAAATATCGGATTAACATATATGATACTCATTAACCCGGTAGTACGTTCCGTGGGATAATTTTCGACCACCACGCGGGCGTGCCGCTGGCAAAAGCTAGTACTTAAATAAAAATACTATATTCCACTGTCAAAGATAGCGAGTATTGAAGCCTCCGCCTCAGCCTTCCAGACAGTTAGTTCTATGGACAGTTCTTCTACAGGATATAATATGCCAGTTCCGACAGAGATCTCACTCGAAACAGGTTCGACTTTTGACGCGCGCAAACGATGACACGCTTGGTTTGCATGAAATTGCTGACAGTGCTCAACGGCCGACGACGCTAGTCCGTGCTCTGTGGGCGGGACCTAAATATCTAAGGCACTCTGGTCAAGCAGCCCCAATACTAAAATCCTGACTGGCAATATTTTTTGCCACCTTCTAGATATTATTTATTTGTGAAGATACGAGAAAAAAAAGGAACACCTCAAATATTAGCTGTAAAAATTTTTATACTTACTTTTTCGCAGTTTTATAACACAACACCATGTTATGCCTCACATCAAGTTTACATAAAAATGGCTTCCGACTACGAATGGCGATGTTCAATGTAGGTATGTCTTTAGCCGTAAGTGCCAGGGTGGCCCGCGAAATTGAAATTTTCCTACGATTTGCAATTTGCAGGTCAGGTTTTTTATTAAAATAGGGTTCGCGATACAATTATGTATTAACAGAATGATAATTATCAAAATATCGATACAACTCTGTAAATTCAAATTGAAAAGAAAGAAAGAAAGAAAAAACGTTTATTTGCGGTAAACATGACGCAAAAAGAAAAGGAACACAAAAAAAATAAAAAATTGAGGGAAACATGCGCCATATCCACGTAAAACGGCTATCACTCAGCATTATGCTGCGACCCTATGCAAGACAGAGCCCCAGCGCTGGTGGCCCTTTGGAATTACTGTTTCATGATATCATGACATTTGAGGACATTTTAACTTTAACAGAGTTTTATTGATAATTCTTATGATTATAATTCCGTAAACATTGTATTTGTTACGGTTGCTAATTATATTTACATCAACATACAACCTAAAACGGATCTGCAAATTACAAAAAAAACGTAAGAAAATTTTAATTACGCGAGTTACCTTATTGCGTCTCCCCCAGCTTCAGACTCGGCAATATAACAATAATAATAATGTAACTACTCACTTGTATGGTTGTCAAATGGTCCTCGATAGTCTTGTTGACTTTGTCCGACATCTTAGCAGCTTTCAACTGAGTCTCCAATTCAGTCACCTTCCGTTTTTCAATTGCTAGTTCAGTAGTGAGCTCAGCTGTAAAGAAGAGGGTGCAAAATTACTTTAAAGACTGCGCAGACCACAGAGAATGTCTCACGATATTTAAAACTATACGTTTTATTTAGTTATGTACAGTTCCAGTGTAGAACAAAAAGAAGAGCAGGTTTCATGGCATTGAATGAATAGCCTTATAATTATTGGTGACTTAAGATACTAATAATAAGGTTATTTTTTCAATGTCGTGACCTGCTCTTTTCTTCGGACTGCATGAATCATACACGGACCACAACCACACCACAACGACAATACGCGAACGAGCGCTTATTTGTATGAAAATGTTTTTGGCAATAGGCTAGCCCCCTATGACATGTGACTTAAATATAACTGGCGGAACGCAAGCGCATTATAGGTACATCTCTGCCTAAAACTTCGTGGAAATCAGGCATGGTGTTGTGTTACCACAAAACCATAATGTATGGGCTTTTTTTTGCGGATGGGTAATCATCAAATAACTTCTCCTGCTCTGGGTGGAGCAGGAAGGCGTGTCAGACTTTTACTGACTAAAACCCACCCGCGTTCCCTCAGTTGCCAGTGAGCCAGGGGCCGCGGTATCGCTTTCGAACAACTCGCACCCCTGGCAGGCATCGGCCCTTGCGGACCCCACCAGTTGGTGCTGACATCTCTTTGAGGCGCGCGTGGAACACAACGCGCCGTCGACCCGGGCTTGGTCTTTACCGGACAGCGAGTTACCCATTACTCGCCGTCCGCAAGCCCGCGCCTACGGTGGCCGGGAATCAGCCTGGGATTCCCGATGCCCAGGGCGTCTCCTTCGGCGACTAAAGCCGTGAGGGCGCATATACTACCTCTCCCTCACGTGCGCTGCCTCCCTATTCGCGAGCATTACTGCTTCACAGAAGGAGGTGACGGCTACCCATGCACTCTCGCTCCGTACCATGGCCTGGACCAGGGCCGGACGCGAGAGCGCCGCCACCGATCGCCTCCACGAGGACATGATGGTCCTCCGCTCAAACCGGGCAGACCTCCACCGTATGCTCCACCGTGTCCCCAGGGCGATCTACGCAGTGGTAACATACGAGCGTTTCCTCCCGCCCTATCCGAAACAGGAACCTCCCGAAACAACCGTGTCCGGTAAGGACCTGCGTCAGGCGGAAGGTGAGGACGCCGTGCCGCCTCTCAAGCCACTCCTCAAATAGGGGACTTACCGCCGCAATCGTGGCGTGCCCAGCACTGGGTTGCGACAATTGCACTCGCCATGTCACCATGAGATCCCGCCGGAGCTCTGTCCACGGTGCCGCGATTTCTCGGGGCAGCGGCTTCACGTCCCGGCGTTTGGCCTCCTAGCGCCACTCCCAAGTGTGCGCGAGGACCTTTGCCTTCAGATCCCATGGCGGCAATCTGAACCGGAGCTCATGCGTGTCCCCGGATCAGCCGTGTGGCCATGCCCCGCATGTCATGGGACGCGTTCAGCCGGCGAGCAGTTCGGAGCCTCAAAGAAGGCGCCCCCCATCGGTGCCCCGTATAGGGCCATGGACCGCACATAATGTATGGGCTAACAGAGTTACAGCGCACTTACAACATTTCGCTTCGCTTAGTCTATATTGCGCAAGTATATCGCTGGTTCGCTTGACAGTGTTCTGCAGTTCGTGTTCGCTTGCCGAACGTTCGCTGCAGACGCGAACGTTCTCTTTGCGTACTTCCGATACTTCGGTCTCCAGGCGACCGATGCGGGTTGAGTACTCGTCGTGCACATTGAAGAGTTCCTAGAAAATAAAAACGTAGAATATTAAGATAAAGGGAGTAAGCCTATTGAAGTTTCAAGGCTATTGAAGACGATATCCATGCTTTTGCATTATACAAAATTATTATTAAAAGATTATGCCACAAGATTCTTCACGTACTTTTGCCTTCATAATATTGATAGGCGCTTTGCACTCATTTCTTGTCACTGGCAATTAATACTCTTTCAATATTCTAGATGATTATTTTGCTCTAAATGTAAGTATAATTATTGAAAAAATTCACTTACATCTTCTAAAGTAACGATTTTAACTTTCAACTCTTCGATGAGAGATCTACATTTATTTTCATCACATGGTTGATCTGATTCCGGGGGCCTCCTGAAATGTTATATTACTTCAATATTTAATCAAACTCAAATCATTTATTTCAATTAAACCATTTACAGGCACTTTTGAATTGTAAAAAAGTCGATCAGACCATAACCGAACGCTAAAACTTATAGTTGAGTAAGCGGTAATTAAAGTAATTTCACTTTTATATATTATTAAAAAACCACTTACGTCTCAATTGGCGCAATTATTTCGGTTTGGGTTGATTTCCTTGGAGATCTGGAAATGATTGTAAAATAATTAAAATGTATATATACATTTTTTATTACAAACGGTCACACGAAAATCGTCTTAGAATACCGAACGCTAAAGTTTATAGTTGAGTAAGCGGCAATGAATGTAATTTCTCTTTTTTATATTATTAAAACACACTTATGTCTTTGGCGCAATGATTTCGGTTTGGGTGGATTTCCTTGGAGTTCTGGAATTGATTGTAAAATAATTAAAATGTATGCATAAATGTATAACAACAACTAGCCGTAGCCTAGGTAACTCCTTATAACATCAGCTATCGGCCAGTGGAAGTCCCGTCAAAATCGGTACAGCTGTTTCAAAGATTAGCCAGAACAAAAAGATTTGACAGGCAAAACAATATGTTTTTTAAGTAACGTATTTACTTTCATATGCATTTAGTAAAAAGCTGTTATTTTTATATTACAAATACAAACGGACACTTTAGTTTTCATTGGAACCACAAATTCAGTGTCATACGTACATGATAAAGTTCCAATTTCGCTATACCTAAAAATAATAACCTTTTGATTACGAACGGTTACTCAAGAATCAACTTAGATAGCAGAACGCTAAGTTAAGAGAGAGAGAGAGAGAGAGAGAGAGAGAGAGAGAGAGAGAGAGAGAGAGAGGGGGACAGAGGGGGAGAGAGAGGGGGACAGAGACGGGGAGAGAGAGGGGGAGAGAGAGGGAGAGAGAGAGAGAGAGTAAATGGCATTGAATGTAATTTGTCTTTTATTTGAGTTTTTTTATTAAATTATTAAAACCCACTTACTTCTCTAGTGGCACCACAATGTTTTGGGTTTGGGCGGTCCTCCTTGGAGTTCTGGAATTTATTGTAAAATCAATTAAATCTATTAACTATATCAACAATAAAACAAATTAAATTATATAATTTTAATTAATTCACACACACCTATCTTCCCATTGGCTAGAGGTACACAATTTGAGGACTTGTTCATTGTCTTGGTCTTTAGTGAGACAATTGTGCCTGTAAGAAATATTTTCTTTGCACTAGCCTGTAACTCTGTTAATTATAATTATTTGGAGCCAGTGTTGTTCCCTGTGGAGATAGGAGGGAACTTTTCTCCACAGAGGAACCATACTGTGCTTACGTATAAGTATGTGTGTATAATAATAATATTGTACGAATTATTTTAATAAGTGAGTAGCTTTTTCTTTTATTTATTTTATACTACTCTTACACACGGTGTCTACATCTCTTTCTATCTTATCTCCTAACGCAGGTATGCTGGAAGAAATATTTTTAAACCCCAACGAAAAAATGACGGGGTGTTATAAGTTTGACGTGTCTCGTGTGTCTCGTGTGTGTGTGTGGTGTTGGGGGTGGATGTGTGTGTGGTGTTGGGGGTGGGTGTGTGTGTGATGTTGGGGGTGGGTGTGTGTGTGGTGGTGGAGGTGGCTGCGTGTGTGGTGGTGGGGTGGGTGTATGTGTGTGTGGTGGTGGAGGTGGGTGCGTGTGTGGTGGTGGAGGTGGGTGCGTGTGTGGTGGTGGAGGTGGGTGCGTGTGTGGTGGTGGGGGTGGGTGTACGTGTGTGCGTCTGTGGCATTGTAGCTTCGTTCGGGAGCGGATGAACCGATTTTATTGTTTTTTTAGTAATAAGCATCAGCTTTGTCCTTTTTTTGACCGACGAAATAAAGGAAGAGGTTCTCAAGTTGACGCGTATGTTTTCTTCTGGTCTGTTCATATGTGGTGTACACAAACTGTTATACAATTAAATAAGTGATTACTTTTTGGGTGGCGTAGCAGTGGCAGCCCGGAAACGCCTGGAATTCAACGACAGCGGCGGAGTCGTTTTCGCGAACTGTTTGGCCGAGCACAGCCTCATGTTAAGCTGCTGTATCCGTTCCGCCATGCGCTGGTTTGTTTCTTTCAGTTCTGCTATGCTGCGAATTCAAAACAAAATGGGCGCTTTTATATTTTCTTATCCAACGTGACGAAATTCCAGAATAGTGAAATGTATGGAGATACAATGATGACGTCAAAAATTACGTTATAACGTCCGCCAATGTTTTAACATCAACGGTAATCATAAAATGGTACAATGTTTCAAGTAAAAACCGTAATGCCAGCGACAGACAAATCGAAAAGAAAATTAACAGTAGGAAATTTTAATGAAATGCAAAGCTCTTTCGTAATGTATTTGTAAGTAACTAACTGCGGCCCGCGGTTCACCTGCATAAGTCTTGATCCCATGGGAATAACGGGGTAAGAAGTCGGCGCCATCTACTTTTAAAATATTTACCATAACTTATCTGTCTCAAAAGATTTTAAATATATTATAAAGAAATACATTATCATTCTATCATTTCATACGCCTAGCATAATCTTTACAGCAAATTTTATCTAATATGTACTATTGCAATCATATTCATTACTCTTTCCATGGAATCACGTGGATACTACATCACATAACATCACGCCTTTTTTCCCCCGAAGGGATGTGCAGAGGTGTCCTACCTACATCCACATACTTATAAACACTTAAATTCGGACTAGATTTAAACATCTCAGTAAATATTAATCATTTTGAAGGATATTTTAAATCCATTGCTTCATATGCTAGAAAAATGTGTCCGCTCAACAATGTAAAAAAAACAGTTCAATTCCAACCTGGAAATTGAACCCACACTCCACACTCAAAAGTCGCTCTTGCAACTTAGGATGTTTAGATCCAGTAGGCAGTTATGTATTTATACCACTATACATGAGACATAAAAATTATGGGTAACATCAGGTATTAAATAGGTGTAGGGTTGCCTCCTTCCCTCAAATATGGCGAGGGGCTGATCTTTGCGTTAAGCTTGTCAACAGGCGCGGCTTTTGGTAACTGGTTGTCTTGCTGACCATGGTTTTGTTATTGTTAATTCTAGGTACATAATAACTGTTTTCTTTTTTAATTTTATTCCAAAGGTCCTAGTTTAACTTCTGTTACTTCAAGTTTAAGCTATATCTACATAATGCAGAAATGTATAAGTAAACGGGCACGCCCATTTGACTGGAGGCTTTTATTTGGTAAGTTCTGTTTACATTTTTTTTTCGGCTTGAGTCCCTATAGTTTTCAATGTTTTGTTGGAATATTGGCGTGTGCTAGCTGACATATGGCAATATTTGGGACTGTCTTATGTAATTTTGACATTCAAAAAGAGCTGATTCTCAGCCTAGTTCGAATAAGTGACTTTTGATTTTGTTTTTGTGCTCCGGTCACGCATAATCGGTACGGTATCGTACCGATTATGCGTGACCGGTTAACTCAAAGAGACCACAGTGTGCACAATAAAATAACAACCAAGCTAAAATGCCACAGAGTGCTTCAGACACAAGGCATTGACAAATAATGAGGTCACGTTTGGCGCTGACGGTTTTTTGTTTTATTCACGAACATATTACAATATATCTATATAAATTACTATTATTTATTTATAACGTAACTGCCCGTGACATCACATCGCTTGGGTATCGGAATACCAGGGCTGTGACACTTTTTAAATGTTGCAGCATCATGCTGAGGTAGGAGCCTGTTGGCCTCGCGCAGGACTTTATTTTATTTTATTTTTTTACTTCCAAGTTTGTTTTTTATAATTTTTGTACGATTGTGTGTTTAGTTTAGTAGCTATGTGATCTTCCTGTGCAAGTCACAATAAATACTTTTCCTTTTTTCTTCTTTAAAATATTAAGAATAGTTGAAAATGTTGATGAGATTTGGTAATTTTTTTTAAATAAGTACATGAATTAATTGTTGAAAGATATAAAAATTCATAAGAAAATAAGTTAGTCAGTTAGCAACTAAAATACTAACAAATCTTTCTGTTCATTAACAAAAGCTTTAGTACAAGTGGAGCACTCTTTCATCTCTTTAGACATCATTTTGTCATGAGTGTTGGTCATCCGCTGCACCTGCGTGGACAGTACTCGGATCTTATCTTGCTGTCCATTGACAGTCTTCTTGAGTTCCAAGTTGTTCTCCAGAAGAGTAAAGTATAGATCTTCTAATTCCCTTTTACTTAATTTTGAAGGGCATACTCTGTACATTTCTGGAAAAAAGTATTTAATTTTAATGAATATACAGCTAATTTTGGTGACAATATTGGTAAAGAGTAGAAACAGTTTGTGTTATCTCCAAGAGAAATATTTTAGAAAATAAGTTTTTGATTTAAATAAATAAATGATCTTTCAGTAAGTTTATTGGGTTTTTTTGTTTGGGTGGGAAGTCATCAAATAACTTCTCCTGCTCTGGGTGGAGCAGGAGGGCGTGTCAGACTTTTACTGACTAAAACCCAACCGTGTCCCTCAGTTGCCTGTGTGCCAGGGGCCACGGTAAATCTTTCGAACAACCTGCACCCCTGGCAGGCATCGGCCCTTGCGGACCCCACCAGTTGGTGATGACATCTCTTTAAGGCGCGCGTGGAACACAACGCGCGGTCGACCCGGGCTTGGTGCTTACAGACAGCGAGCTACCCATTACTCGCCATCCGCAAGCCCGCGCCTGCGGTGGCCGGGAATCAGCCTGGGATTCCCGATGCCCAAGGCGTCTCAAGTTTATTGGGTTGGTTCACCATTTTAAACCAACAAGGTGGACACTCTTAAAAAAAAATGTGTATTTGATGATGCCGGGTGGATTAAATTAGATTGAAATAAAAATTGGATCAACTTTAGAAACCTGCTACCAGAATTTGAGTATATTGATGCATGGGGGGTGTAGAGAGGGGTTTCAATAACTGCCCCCAAGCATTTGTTTTTGCCGGAACTCTATTCTTTTTGTAACATACATTTTTGAAAAATCTTAAAACAAGTCGATAAGTAGTAATCATTTATTTGACTTAGGATGCAAGAGCGAGCGAAGCGAGCTCGGGACTTGGGGCACCCCGACACAGACAGGTTAGGTTCGAAGGGGATGGCGGGGTCTGAAAGACCCTGCCATCCCCTTCATGTTAGGTTACTTCAAACCCCGCACGCAGAAATAAGAGCCCCGCGAAGCGGGGCTCCATCGAGCTATCATGGCAGGTGGTTAAGGGTAGTCTTTCCCTCCCGACGCCCCACCCCCAAAAGATAGATTTATTAAAATTGGCCTCTTGGCATACATTTAGTATGCAAACTTTAAAAAATTATAAAAAGGAAACGGTTGCTTTCCGGCAAGGGGGGATTATGGGGGGGGTTCCTCCCTCCCCCCTCCCTCCTCCACCCCTTTCAACTCTTTCCGAAGGTAGCATGTTTCTAAATTTTTACCTAAAACTTTATTGGAGCCTACAACGCAAATAAAAGATCATAATTTAAGTTTTCCTACCTGTATCTTTATATAAAATAAAGCATTTGAGACACAACCATCTGCCTGAGTGATTTTCTAGTTTGAGGTTTGGATTTTGGCTGGCATAGATCATACTGCGATCAAATACGATATAATAAGGGTCACCCTTACAGCATTAGGCACCCTAAGACGATCCACTGACCCACCTTTGTCTACCTACGTACGTTACCAAATGACTAGTTTTCGCAGGTAAGTAATAAAGAGAGACATATAGCCATGGTAGAAGCTATGTAAGTACCTACCTACAATTACAATAAAGTTGTACTTACCCCGATCTGATTTAGCTGAGCGACTCTTGCACGTGTTATTAAAATCATTTCTTTCCATTTTCTCTTTACTGCAACAACTCATGGTAAAAACTTGCACTTCACAAACAAAAATAATTTATCCTGTATTCTTGGCTTGTTTATCGTAACATCGCAGGTAAAGTGATGTGTTGGCCGCCCACGATTACATCTCCACACAAAAAATAGTTTCGCCACATAATTTTAGCCCGATATTAACATGGATATTGATTCTAATTTATCTTCATGTAAAATTCTTCACCGATAAAATGAAAAGACCGCCATAGCAACTCTTGTCGAAATGTCAACACGGCAACTGTCAGTTGGCCTTGGCAAATATTGGCATTGGTAACTCTATGATTTTGTAAAATAAGTTCATCATTCGTTTTGACGAAAAAGTACTAGCAATGTTGACAGTTTGTACAAATTGTGGTACAAATATAAATCTATACCTATTAATATAATAAATCTGGAGAGTTTATTTGTTTGTTTGAATAATCAGCCTCGCATCGGGCGCCAAGTACAGGACGCGGTAAATACAAGCGCGGCAGACGAGTGTTTATTCTACCGTATGGTACGCGTGGGTTGCTGCTGAAAATCAGGGACAGGTGGTGCATAGCTGAACTGAGGCCCTTTTGGCTGTAATATTTTTTTTTTTCTTTTTGGGCATCTCGCAGTTGGCCTTGAGAGGCCGTGACTGCTCAACCGGGCTTTCCTGGGGCTGCCATTAAGAAGTTAATCTTAACGCCTCCAGCCAGGGCTTACAAACTAAGATTTACAAACTAAGCGACTGCACGCTGAGGGCACCCCCTGTGGGGTACGGACCTCGGCTTAGGGCGTCACTGATAGGGGGACAGCTATCACTATTGGGGACAGGCTGGATCGAAATATTGGCATTATTATTTATTATTAGGGGAATTTAAAGCTACTGGCTCAGCTGCGGCGCGGGCTGGCGCTTCAACGAGCAAGGGTCGGTCGGGGGTCTCGACGTTAGGCGCCGATACTACTAGGGGTCTTCGCGGGGCGCGAGGACCTCGGCGGCGAGGTCGGAAGGACGATTTTGATCGGTGTGTGCGAACTGTACTGGTGGCCCTATTGCTTTCCTGGAGGAGAGTAATGTGGTCGTCTGGGTCGGTGAGGACATGTCTCGGCCGTCGGACAGAGCTAATCCTACTGGGGACATAAGTGGCGGCCTTCACAATCAAGGGATTGCGGTGAATTTCGGCTTTATCGAAGAAACGCTTCGAGTTGCGTTTCATGAACTGACTGACCGTGGGGATTTTCAGATCGAGATGGAGGATCTCGTTCCGAACGAACCAAGGGGCGCCTGTGGCTTGCCGGAGGAATCGGTTCTGTAGGGTCTGCATCCTATGGATGAATCGGGGGTTCGCGTGTGCAAAGATTGCACACGCATACGTCATGATGGGCCTTATACACGCCGTGTAAATCCGCAACTTGCACTTTAGTGACAACTTGCTACGTGCATTTAGAACAGAATGTAACCTGCCGAGAGCGAAGGCGGCGCGTGAGCGCGCTTTCTTTATGTGCTCTGCGAAGGAGAGATGCTGATCCATGGTCACACCAAGGTATTTGGCTCGCTTCTCCCAAGGGATAGGCTTACCGAACAAAGAGATGGGACGGGGGGGCTCAGGTCTAATGCGTCGCGGTCTCGTAAAGAGGACTGCTTGGCTTTTATCCGGATTTATGTCGATCCGCCACTTTCGAAACCACGCGCCAAGGACGTTGATGGTGGTTTGGAGAGTGGCGGCTATCGCGTCTTGACTTTTCCCAGTGTAGTAGATGGCTGTGTCGTCTGCGAACAGTGCCAACTGTGCCTTTCTACTTTTTGGGATATCGCTCGTGAATAGAGTGAATATGAGCGGGGACAACACCGCGCCCTGAGGGACGCCGGCGCGAATGGGATGGAGAGACGAGATCGCCCCTTCGATGCGATAGCGAAAGGTGCGGTTCGACAGAAAATCTCGTAAGATGAGCACGAGACGGTCTGGCACACCGAGACGGTACAGCTTGTAAATCAAGCCATTGTGCCAGACCTTGTCGAAGGCTTTCGCTATGTCGAAAAATACTGCACCGGTTATCGTACCGCGCTGGAAGCCAGCGCAGAACATATTATGTTCTACGATACGGTGGACCTGTTGCACACAACAATGTTGGTTACGGAAACCGAACTGCTCGTTGGGTATGAGGCCTTTTGTCTCGGCGTAATTTCTGAGTCGCTTATAAATAAGTCTCTCATAGATCTTGCCGAGACTACTCAGTAAACTGATGGGGCGGTAGCTCGTGGGCTCGGATTTGGGCTTGCCCGGCTTCGGGATACCGATAACCGTGGCCTGCTTCCATGCATCGGGGAATATATTATTACTCAAGGCACCATTGAAGATGGTGGTCAAGAGCATGATCAGGTGGGCGGGCAGCATCTGGAGCACCTTATTGGTGATTCCGTCAGCGCCGGGGGCCTTGCGGGGTTTCAGACCTTTGATGACCTCGTGAACTTCGTCCGGGGTGACGAGAGGTAATGGGTCATCAGGGTCTTCAACGGGCGGGAGGGAGGTTCTACGTTCGACTTCAGCGTCCACCTCAGCGAGATGAGCTTGGTCTACTGGTTGAGAACTGGGAGTGCATTGAGCCTCTAGACTGGCGGCTAGACATTTGGCCTTGTCAATGTCGTCGAAGGCAACGGTGCCATCGGGACGAGTCAGGGGGGGCATGGAAGCTACTTCTTTGGATTTGAGTTTCCTCTGAAGTTGCCAGAAAGCTAGGTGGGTCGGCTCGAGGTCGCTCAGCATCTTGTCCCAGCCCGCGTCCCGCAGCTCCGACATGCGTGTCTTTACAGCTCGCTGTAAATAGCGCATGTGGGCTTTGTTGGCGGCGCAGGGAAAGTTACTGTAGGCACGAACAGACGCGTTCTTCTCATTCAGCAGTTCGCGTACATCGTCCGGCAGCTTCCAGCGGGGGTCTTCCCCCACCGGAACCCGCCTCGAACTTTCGTCCAGGACAGATTGTACGTGACCCGTGAATGAGTCGATCGCGGCCGTTGTGTCGGCGAGTGAGTCGAAACGATCGGGTATAGAGTCCAAGTGGGCGGACGTGTTGGCTTTCAGCGAATCGCTTACTTGCCTCCAGTCCGTTACCAGTTTGGTGAGGGGCGGTAGGTCAGGATCTGGGAGACCCGTCCGGGGGGCCAGATGCATGACTACGGGGCGATGATCAGAACTGAGCTCGTTTATTGCTTCTATGGAATTCAACCGGAGGTTGATTCGCTGCAGAATGGCAATGTCGAGTACATCAGGGGTATGATTAACATCGTGGGGATAGTGGGTAGGCGTCATCGGGGCGATGACGTCAAAGTTCAGGCGCGAGCAGAGGTTGAACAATTGTCGCCCTCTGGTCGAAACCCGAGAACTGTTCCACGCGGGGTGTTTCGCGTTGAGATCGCCCGCTATGATAACGGACTCACTCATTCCTAATAGGAGCGCGATATCGTTTGCGATTAGATTGAAGTCCTCCGAGTGGGACTGGGGAGGGAGATAGGCTGAGACTAGGGTGATAGGCTGATGGCCAGTCATGCCTAGTCTGCAGACCGAGACTTCTAATCGGGCCAGGGTTGGCGGATCCATAGGGATGCAGTATAGGGACTTTTGGTAGTAGATGAGAGTTCCGCCCCGATGGCAACGTGACCTGTCGTTGCGCACTACACGGTAGTTTGCAATTTTCGGGTCACGGTTGCAGGGTTTAAGGAACGTCTCCTGTACTAATAATATGTCTAAGTGATGGTCGCGGAGGAAAGTGGCAATCTCATCACGTTGGCCACAACACAACAAATAAAATGCACGAAATGTGCCTACTATTATCACGCTATATGTGCAAACATAACGGAAACACGCAAATTGACCGAAGAACAGCGGCAGCGTTGGAAATGCCCTCATTGCCAAAGCAGTGAAACCAGCACTGGTCTCTTGAGTACCGCCCCTGACAATACCTATGTTTCATCCCAATGCATTTCAGAGAAATCTGTTGAAGTGCAGAATAACCCCGTCTTTCAACCTGTAACCGTGGACTCTAATGCTCTGAATAACCTAGCCCTAGAAATGAAGCTTATCCGCGAAAGTGTCATAGAAATGAAGTCTGAAATGAGGTCACTGACCGATCATATCACGCAGTGCAATAGCCGCCTTGACGAATACGGGCACAAAATTTCCCGCGCCGAAGAAAAAATAAATAATCTTGAAAAATGTGCCTCTCAAAACTTAATACTACAAAATACTGTAGCGCACCTTAAAGAACAACTCAACTCTCAGGCCCAGCAGTGCCTAAGAAATGACATAGAAATTATAGGAATAAACGAAACTCCAACAGAAAGCTTGACCCACATAGTTCGCGTCATCGCTCATAAAATAGGTGTTGATCTTGATGAGAAGGACTTGGATTACGTGACGCGTGCTGGACCGCGCCGCCAAAAGCACAGTAATGGTACAACCGATATAACATCCGAGTCTGACAACATGCTACCCCGACCACTCGTCATCCGATTTCTGAGACGGAACAAACGAAATGAATTTTTAAGTTCCGCTAAAAACAGACGTAACCTTAACTGCACCGACATTGACATCAAAGGTACTAAGGGAAACATATTTTTTAATGAGCGGTTAACACCAGACAACCGTCGTTTATTTCGTGAGTCTCGGCAACTCAGCAAAAATGCAGGATTCAAATACTGCTGGATTAAAAATGGTTCTATTTACATACGTAAACGGGAGGGAACACCACCCATCAACGTCACTAGCCTTGACGAACTTCATCGTCACGTTCCCGGTGCACAAGATTGTACCTCTCTACAAACAAACTCATTTGATAATGGCAACTAGTACGTATAGAAAACTTTGTTTACTATTTTGCTCTTTTTTACTTTTAATTGTTAACTATCTCATTTCCTATAGAAGTAATTTTTGTTATTTTATACATTTAACTGATAAATATCTCGCGTCCTACGGAATTACTTTTTGTTCATGTTTACTTTTAACTGCTAATAACTGTCATGTGTCTTATAAAAATACCTACTCATATTGTTTTCTTGTAATTATTAACTATTTCGTGTCTTACAGAATATTTTTCTGTCCTTGTTTAATTCTACTTGGTAACAACTATTTTCTGTGTTATAAAGATACCTATTCTTCTTATTTACCCTTAATCTTGAGATATTTTGTGTCATATTGTAATATTTTTTGTTTATTTTTAATTTTTAACTATTTTGCGTCTTATAGAAACTTAATTTTTAAAATGTTTCATGTTCATATTATGTCATCTACACATACATACACACACACTCTAAACACACTAACCGCGTCCCTACACATATTCAGACATTTCCTATCGTACAAACGACGTTTCCCTCAGTGTCAGAAAATCCTAAATCTTCCAAAATGTATTTTGGTTAATAATGGAAAATGCCTCACACTAACTTGTTGGTCACTGACAGACCCTTTAAAAAAACTTTCTTTCTCTAAATTAAAATACTATATTAATGACATTACTTAATATAGTACAAGACTTAGACGAAAATCTACAAGTAAACTGTCATACCGTTGAAACTATTGAACATTGCCAAACATTAATGGAAAATACTGAGTCAAATTTTAAAATTCTGTCACTCAATATCAGAAGCTTCCAACACAATTTTGAAAACTTTGCGGTAATGCTACAACGAACTACTGTCTGCTTTGATGTTATAATTTTAACGGAATGCTGGCTGACTGACAGTAGTATTATAGATCCTCTGCCAGGATATAGTTCATATCGCACAATGGTTCAGCAAAATAAAAACGGAGGTGTAATTTGCTTTGTTAAAACTGATTACAAAACTGTGGCAATCGAACCGTTAATACTAGACGCGGATCGACTTCTCATAACCATCGATGATAAAGTTGCAATACTAGGCATTTATAGATCCCCGTCGTTTACCAATATTGAACCATTTTTAAACTCATTAGACGCCTTACTAAGCTCACTGGTAAATAAACAATCATTGATTGTCACTGGTGACATTAATATTGATATTTGCAACTCTACCAATAGTCAGTCATCAGAGTACCTTACTTTTATGTCTTGCCATGGGCTACTTCCTGCCATAACTAGCCCAACTAGGGACAAAGCGTGCCTAGACCACATATTTATAAAAACTCAGAACACATGCTTTGGGGTCGTATGCAAGTCTTCAATCACTGATCATGATATAGTTGTTGCTAATGTTTCCTTACACAAACCTTCAACCAGTACTGCGAAGAGATGGATAAGCAAAACAGACACTGAAGCTGTTATTGCTGACCTAAACTGTGTTGACTGGTCCGTCATCACAAATGACACAAATGTAAACACCGCAACTACTGAATTTACAAACATTGTTACATCTACCGTGGATAAACACACGCAAAATGTAAAAATTGGTAGGAAATTGGCATGCATCAAACCTTGGATCACCCCGGGATTAATAAGATGCATGATCCATCGCGATAAATTGCATAATGATTGTAAATCTAACCCTGATGACCCCATTCGAAATAAAATATACACTCGATACAGAAACTTTTTCTCCAAACTTCTTTCAAGAATCCGATCTAAATACAACAACCAACAGATACTTGATAGCAAAAACAATCCAAAACATCTCTGGAAAGCAATAAAATCAATAGGTCACATATCTCCTAAAAACAACGAAACCTCCCAACTACTGAGCCCCAATAGAGAAAAAGAAACACTCAACTCTTTTAACTCACACTTCACCTCAGTAGGAAAACGTCTGGCAGATAAAATACTTGAAAAACTTAACCTATCTCATGAATCTTTAATAAATACATACACCTCAGACACATCAAACCCACAGTCTCTTCTCCTTGAACCGACAGATACTTACGAAATTATCAAAATTATATCCGAACTTAAAGTCGACAGTGCTCCAGGACCTGACAAAATTTCGGTTTACCTTATCAAAAGAGCTCTAAAATCTCTAATAACACCAATGGCACATATCTTCAACTTGAGCCTTGAGACCGGTACCTTCCCAGAGTGTTGGAAAATAGCTGCGGTTTCCCCCATCCACAAAAGCGGTCCCAAACATGCACCAGACAACTACCGGCCTATAGCATTACTAAGCTCTGTCTCTAAAATATTAGAGAGGATAGTTAACTCCCGTCTTATTTCTTTCATTGAGAAAAATCACCTCATCTCTAATAACCAATTTGGTTTCCGAAGGAATAGGTCAACCGAAGACGCTGCCACTCTTCTTGTCGACTGTATCTCTTCTCATATAGAGAAAAATGAAAAATGCCTTGCCATCTTCCTTGACCTTGCAAAGGCATTCGACACGGTTTCAACTGGCCTTCTCCTCAAGAAACTAGAATGGACAGGAATACGAGGAATTTGCCTTGAATGGTTTAAAAGCTACCTGACAAACCGAAAGCAGTACACAAAAGTAAGCTCCCTTTCTAGTGATCAACTTCCCATTGACTTTGGAGTTCCACAGGGCAGTGTACTTGGTCCCACGCTTTTCATTGTCTATATTAACGATATACTTAAACTCTCTGTGAATAATGCTGAAATAATAACTTATGCAGATGACACAGCTGTGATATTTCACGGAAAATCGTGGGAACATGTACATCGTCTAGCAGAAGAGGGATTGTCTCTAATCGCGCATAACCTGGACAGAAACCTTCTCACGCTAAATGGCAGCAAAACAAAATATATTGTTTTCTCCAAGACCGCCGCTTCTATCCCACCAGTACACCTAAAACTCCAACTACATCACTGTTCTTCTAATATTTCTACTCTCCCTTGCGACTGTCCTCCTCTTGAACGTACTTCCTCTCTTAGATACCTCGGAATTCTTATCGACAACCACCTAACCTTTAAGCACCATATATCCAAAATTTCTGGCAGAATTAGAAAACTTATTCACACCATGCGTAGACTACGAGACTGTCTACCCACAGACACACTAAAACAAGTTTACTTAGCGCTTTGCCAATCAATAATTCAATATTGCATCAACGTATGGGGTAGTGCTGGAAAGACCTACTTGATTGAAGCTGAAAGAGCTCAGAGAGCGCTTCTTAAAGTAACTTTTAAGAAGCCCTACCGGTTTCCCACTGATTTACTCTATCGCGAAACGAGAGTTCTCAGAGTCCGCCAGCTTTTCATTCTTTCTGCCTGTATTAAAACGCACAAAAATATTAAAAGTAGATTCGACTATACTTCAATAATCAGCAAAAGAAACTATAGAATCCCAACACCTGACGTCACCTCTTTGCTAGCTAGACGCTCCCCGGCCTACTCTCTGATTAATACGTACAATAAAGTCTGCAAACTCTGCGAAATTAAAAACACTACGTCATTCGAATGCAAAAAAATTGTTAAGAAAATGCTGCATATTACTGGTTATGATGACTCGGAACAATTAATATAACGACCCTGACCTGACACTGAATCAAACGAAGTATATTGTATGGGGAACAAAATACACACTTACACACACACATTTTACGCCACATACACACACCACACACACACCCCACACACACGCCAGACACTACACAAACGTTACACATACATAGACTCATAAAATACCATACTTGAAAGCACCTCTCTAGTCTCCACTGTTGTATTCGTATCCTGAACCCCAAGATACAGACTAACTGTCTAGTTTGGGGTTCACTGGCAAATAATATTTGTAACTAGCTGTAGGTAGTATTTAAGCTACTCATATGTCGTCTCAACTTGTTGTTAATCTATTTATGCTTACTGTATTACCTGGACAATAAATATTTTCTATTTCTATTTTCTAGTTATGCCATTGGCGTTATAGGTACCTAATTTTAGGGATCGGATCTTTAGACGAGAAACAACCGTGTTAGACAATATGGTGCCTAGGTTGGTTGGATCTAATCTGGACTAACGCTTGCGTAATATCAGGATACGCTTCGTAGATGGCATAAACCTGGAGGAGGTTACCTGCCTTGGTAGCTGCGTCGACTTCCTGCGCCATCCGTTGGGCGCGGGGGGTGCAGAAAGTCAGGAACGCGCTGTCTAATATGCTATACGCGACGGACGGGCTCATGGCCGCGGGGCCGGGGCCGGATGCGGGGGGAGCGGCTTGACGCGCCGCGGGGCGCGCAGCGGGGTTCGCGGCGGCGGCGACGGGGGCGGCGGTCGCGGGAGAGTACGGGGACGGGGTAGTCAGCACGTGAGCGCCGGTACGCGGGTCCATAAGCGGAGGGATAGGCGCGGGGATGGGCCTAGATGAACCCAACGCAGGGAATGCCTGCTAATGGTTCAGACGGTTCCAGGGGCTAGGTCTCTGGGGACAGAAACGCCCGGGAGGGCCGCGGAGGGAGCTTCCCTTTGCTGACGGGCGTCTGCACGCTTCGTCAGCCTGGGAGAAGAGGATTTGGGTGCTTTCGAGCAGCCTCTATAGTTGGCGGGGTGACCGGATTCACCGCAGAGCACGCAGCTCGGGGGTTCCGTACAAAGGGAGCGGTCTTTTGGGCGTGGGCAATCAGCCGTGCTGTGCACTCCGAGGCACTTCACGCATCTAGGTGTCGCGTAGCAGTGCGACTGCGAGTGTCCGTATAGCTGACACCTATGGCATTGGCCGACGATCCCCGACTTGCGGGGCTTTTCGATCCGGATACCGGATAGGTGGCAGACTGTGCGGATGTTAAATATCGGGTTGTGTCCCTCTGAGGGAGGGCAGACAACGAGTACCATGTCGAATGGTACTCCGCGACGGGCTCGGTGCATGCGGTGCACTTCTAAAATGGGGACATTCTGAGCTTCAAGGTCGGCCTTGATCTCCTCGGTCGCGATCTCCATTGGGACCTTCTTAATGACAACTCGTGTCTGTCGGTCTTCAGGAAGGGAGTAGGTGTGGAACGACACACCTCTATAACGGAGAAGTTTAGTGAGCGCCCGATAGTCGTTCGCGGTCGGGACGGTCACTTTAATACCCTGCTGGGTAGCTTTGGCGCTGGTGTAACCGATACGCTGTTCGGCACACCATTTGGATACATCGGTCCACTTGCCCTTCTCCTGAATGAACAGGGGTGGGGGCGCGGCCACCTTTTTACCCGCTGCGGTGCGGGGCGCGACGGCGACGGCTGGGGCGGTACTCTGCTGTGAGGCAGGCGCGGTCGCGGTGGGGGTGGCGGCTGGAGGAGCCTTTTGGGTCGGGGTGGGGGTGGGGACCGCGGTGGAGGTCGACGGGGTCGGGGGGGGGGCGCGGAATCGTCCTCGAGGGCGATCATTTTTGAGGCTTGCTCGGAGCTATGCTTGCCCTTCTTTCGTTTCCCTTTCCTTCCTCCGGCTTGGACGACCTCATAGTGTTCCTCCTCGGAGGAGGGATGGGTCATGGGAACGGGAGCGATCGCGACGGGGATAGGCTCGTGCACGGGCACGGGCTCGAGTTCGGGCTCGGGTTCGGGCTCTGAGGGAGCATCCTCGGCGTCCATCGAGCTCGAGTCGGACTCGGCGTCGGAAAACGCGGGGGAGGTCGTGGGCTCGGATCGCATTTCATTGAAATGCTTGGCCAAAACGGGCGGAAGCGTCGAATTAAGAGTCCGTTCGACTCTGGCGCGGAAGTCGTGACTCTTGCTGTACGTAGCCAATGTCGCCCAGAAGGCGTCATCGGGTGCGTCCATCTCGAGCAGCGGGAGGTAGGGAACCTACTTTACGCTCATATGGAGCGAGCCTATCAAAATAACTCCTAACAATCCTAACGTCTAAGTCCCCGGGTGGGATGCCCGGGGATGTGTGGCACTCCCTGCCGGGTGCAGGCAGGGAAGTGAGTACCTAAGGTGAGCCCTAAGCTTGTAAACCTGTTGCCAATCTTAATGTGCAACAGGGCCCTGTGAGTCTAGCGCGAGGATTGTAGACACACCCCAAAGACACTAGGTGAGTAGCTGTGGAAGCAAGACTGTCACCAGTACCGACTAGGAGATCCCCCAAGGCCGGTGGTCTGGGACCCGTCCAATTCACTGCCTAGCCCTGAAGGGGTTTCGGCGGGTGTGTTGGGTCAACACCCTCTCGGATTCGTTGGCACCGTGAGGTTTCAACCGAGAACCACGAAACTGTGGATTTTACCCAGAAGGGGCCAAGTGAATTTACTTGACGAACTCTAATTAGAGAAACAGTATTGCCTTGAAAAAGACAGTTTTTGATACTAATTAACGACTGAATTATTTTTCAAATTCAATGGCTAATTAATGCGGCCGGGGCGGCAGCGGTGCGTCACTGCGGGGCGCAGTGAGACGGGCGAGCGGCGGGAGGGTGAGTCACGCAGCAGGTGGGAGCAGCAATCGGCACGTCCGCTCGGGGCGAGCGTCACGGGCTAATTGCTGTAATATTTTTTTTTTTTTTTTGTTGGTCATCTCGCAGTTGGCCTTGAGAGGCCGTGACTGCTCAACCGGGCTTTCCTGGGGCTGCCATTAAGAAGTTAATCTTAACGCCTCCAGCCAGGGCTTACAAACTAAAATTTACAAACTAAGCGACTGCACGCTGAGGGCACCCCCTGTGGGGTACGGACCTCGGCTCAGGGCGTCACTGATAGGGGGACAGCTATCACTATTGGGGACAGGCTGGATCGAAATATTGGCATTATTATTTATTATTAGGGGAACTTAAAGCTACTGGCTCAGCTGCGGCGCGGGCTGGCGCTTCAACGAGCAAGGGTCGGTCGGGGCTGTAATAAAATTGTTGTCTGCTTTATTTATAGTTTTAACGTTCTTTAATTATGCTGTACTTAGGTAATACCTACCATTATACGCATTTTTATTTCTTTCTTTATTTTCAAGTGTACCACCCAGCGCCCAGAAATTTGGCGATAAATTAAATGTGCAGCACTTATGTTTCTCTGCAGGTGGCGCACTGAATAGAGGCGGATGAGCACCTGTTTGAGAGTCAGAGTTATCAAAACGAAACTGAAGCGAGAATATCCTATAACGCGGTAGCGCGAATTTTACGATTTAAGTCGTTGCTGCCGCCATCATTTTCATGACAGCCGTCACTGTGGCCGCTATGTGGTGGCCAGCGCTTTTTTAAACCTTAGCTGTAGTAGGTAAGTGTGCAATTTGGGGAAACGTGAAATAAAATGAACTTACTAATCCATCAACAGATTTTATTGAACAATTACCTACTTAGTTACCAAACATCATTAGGCACCTACTTAAAAATGAATACTTACTTAACATAAACCTATTGGAATGACAGTATAATCTTGAGTACGAAAGCAATCAAAACGAAACTTATGTAAGTAGGCGTAGTATTTTATAGGATTTACATGTTTCAAAAATCATTTTGAATTGAACACGAATTATAGTACGTACTGAGTAAGCTGGTAGGTACTACGAGGTAGGTAAATGATTTGTTTTTAAGATTTCGTAACTTTATAGCTATGTTTAATCGTCTATTGTCTAATATATTTCAAAGGAGAAACTGACTGAGTGACATACCGCTTGTGGTATTTATGTTCCTTGGTGACATTTATCAGCGTACAGCTCAAACTACTGGGACTGTTTTTCATGGTTCATTTTAAAATAAGTAATATGCGAGAACTCAGAAGGGTATTCTTGAAATTCGATCAGGTTAAAAAACTTAAAAACGAATAGGTAGGTACATACATATTTACTTATCATAATAACTAAACTTATAAAGAGGGTGGAGGGGGTGTTGAATTTTGTAGATGAAAATACGAAATCGATGCGGGCGAAGTGCTAGTCATTAATAAATAGATCGAATCTAGTACAACACTACAAGGTTCTTTTGGCGCGTGGTCACAATAGGAACTAACGCCGCCATCTTGATTGTTGTGGTACATTATCCCTAAGACTCATCATTTTAAATTCTGTCCGAATAACTATGAAATTTTTATACTGACTGTACCCAAAATGCGTAGCTAAACACGTTGCCATTTACAGCTTTATCGAAATCAATTAGATATTATAATTTACGGTTTAAACAAATAGGTACAAAATACTCAATCAGGTTGTCAACAACAAAAGCTTTGCGTATCACTTTAGGTTTTTACTAAAATTATAAACAAATACAATAACTTTACTATCTAAAAACGTACATCTTAACAGCTAACATAATTCATAAGTATAAAAAGAATCTTTTACAATAATTAATACTGGGTAACTCACAACATAATCACATAGATATCACGTACAACTACATTACACTTGTATTGGCACGCAAACACACATTTAAATTGTTTCGAAGTGCAAGTAAACTTAAGGTAGGTACGTGCACACTTGGCGAGGCAGCCACGCTAAACGCCTCAACTTGAGGCATGCGTGTGACTTGCGTGTGGCTCGTATTGTAGCGTGGTAAGTAGTCAATATACGTTCCGATGATTGGCATACCTATGTGGGGTCAGTCTACTTTCAACATGTTATTATGCTGGAAAAATATGATGAGCCAAAAATTACAACCCCTGCAAATTATATATGTAGGTACATAAGGAACATATTCTATTTCTGTATTATCGATTTGTTCTATACTCAATGGAAGTTGAATTGCGGAAGATTAGTTACTTATTTTGCACTACCGAATGTATTTTCATGATAAGTTTACTTGCATGACAAAACAAGTCTACACACCTTTATTATCTATACAATTACTAATTTACTTTTAACATGAAGAGATTACACCATACAAGCCGAAAATAAATCCTTACTAGATCACAAATAGGATTCAGAATCCCAAATAAATTATTATTTAAATGTCTACAGGCAAAGTAATGAGCAGTTGTCTTTATTGACCGATCCAGATTCTGTATTTTATCGCAAACTGTCCATTACTTCTGCCTCAAAATATACGTAGGTACGGTCAACTAAACGCCCGTTGTAACATTAATTTAGACTTTGTCAGCAGTGCCTTTATTTCGTAGCAGTAAAACCGGATTTACATTACGAAGCTAGTTGTGCAAACTTATTCATTGATAGTTTCACGCGTAAATGATTGTTTCAATTTTTTTTTCTTAATCCGGCTTATAATAATAAATATAATAAATCATTTATTTCAAGTGACATAGACTCATAATGATACAAGAACACACAATCACATTAACATTAATTAAAATTATATACAATTACATTGGATAAATTAAAAAATAAAAAACAAATAAGAATAAAATAAGCATAACAAATTAAAATTCCATATTTCAAACTACGTTACGTGCTACGTGTCGCATCGAACAGTGAGTCACGATAGCACAATCGAGCCTTTCCGCGAGCGCGGCCAGCATGCTGTTGGGGCTCCCCCGCACGCGTCGCACCAGCGAGGTGCTACGCTTCCGCATTGTTGCGTAGAAACAATCTACGCGGGCTTCTGCAAACATCGTTGATGCGCTACAATAGCGGGGGAGCCCCATCATCATCCTAAACGCGTTGTTAAACTGGACACGAAGGGCGCTGTACGATTTTTGCGTGTAGTCGGTCCATAGGCTGCATGTGTACAGTGTGGTGCAGTAGGCTCTAAAAAGGGTTATTTTAACTGCTGTTGAGCACCGAGCAAACCTACGGATGACCATATTCGCTCTGATCGACAGCGCCCTCCGCTCCCGCTCAATGTCCGCGTCGTCTTTCAGGGTAGGTGTCATTAGATGGCCCAAGTACTTAAACTCGTCTACCCTTTCTAACGGTAAGCCATTCAGTGTAATTGGTGGCATTGACATTACTTTTCTGGGTCCACCCTGGAAAACCATGCACTGACTCTTTTTTACATTATACAATAGTCCGTGATCAGTTGCATAACCCTCACAGATACTCAACAGCTTTCTAAGTCCGCAGACCGAGGCACTCAGCAGCACCATATCGTCAGCGTAGCTGATGTTATTGAAACAGACGCCATCTATGTAACAACCAATATGTCGCTCGCTGAGCGCCCCGATCAGCCCATTAATGTACAAATTAAAAATGGATGGTGAGCTCAAACCCCCCTGCCTCACCCCACATTCCAAACTATACGGGTCCGACAATGTGCCCGCCCACCTGACATGGTTCACCTGGTTACCATACCAGTACTTAAAGATGGTAGTAAGTTCGTTCGGTATATGGGCTGCCTTCATTTTATCCCACAGGATATCATAACATACCAGGTCGAAGGCCTTGGAAAAGTCGAGGAAGCAGGCGTACACAGATGTTTCCCTCTCAGTATAATATCTGACAGCACTCTTCAGACACAATATCGCAGTTTCCGTGGAGAGTCCCGGTCGAAATCCGAACTGATTATCATGCAATTTTAAGTATTTGTTTAATTGTGTATTCAGAATGCTGTCAAACACTTTCGCACCTATTGTTGCCAAGGAAATAGGTCTGTAGTTACATATGTCTGACAAATCTCCCGCCTTGTTTTTCACTACCGGTACTACGATAGTTCTCATCATGTTGTTAGGTAGGTATGAGTGTGACATGCAAAAGTTGTACAACATGGCTAGCACTCTGCACATATGAGGCCCAGCATGCTGCACATGTTCCACGCTTAATCCGTCATGGCCCGGTGATTTGCCTTTTGAGATAGATTTCACCGCCCTTGATACATCCCTGGTAGTAATCCTGGTATCAACATATTCCCCACTCATCCCACCCTCACTTCGAGCCTTCACTTCACCTTCACTTCACTTATGACCGCAAGAACCGCTTTTAATACTAGCTCAAATGTTTCAAAATGAAGTCCGGTTGACCATTTAACTTAATATTATATAATAAAATTACTATTTATTTTTCTAAATGCACAATATATACCTAATAATGTATTTTTATTTAGCCTTTTAGGCCGAGGATTTTAATGTATTTCTTTGGGCACTTGCTCACTTTATTCAAAACGTGGATGCCAAATTATTGATGCCTCGTTTAGAGCAACTGTATCGTTAGCCGCGTGAAACATTAGTTAAGGCCATCATAATACAGCATATCTACAACATGTTTTTTTTTCACGAACTTTTCTTTAGTCATTTTCTACCATCGGTATGTATGCTACATGGTTATAGATATTTTTTCTATCGTTAGTGATCCATCAGGTGTTTTAATAATAAACACTCATGTCATATTTTTTTAATTAAAATGGAATAATATCAGTTGTCAAGAAGGGAATGATTATTATTTTTTTGTTCTAATATCAATGCTTATACACCAATATGAACAGACAAATCCTGTTATTATTTCGCACAATAGTATACGCAAAGACAGTAGAAGCAAGTTCGCTAACAATAGAGAGTAATCTTGCAAAATATAAGCCTTTTTGAACTACGTTTTTTCTACTAATTTGTTTAAAAGGTAACATTTAGCTACATTAATAGTATATTGTATGTATTTAAAATATTATTCACAATTTCCATCCAAAAGTTTATAATAATAAATATTCCACCAATCTACAACATCAATATACCTAATATCATGCCGTAAGATACATCTCAATCTATTCTAATTTGTGGCAAAAACTACCGTATAGTTACAGTCACACAATTATTGTCGTGATTTCCAAGCTTCTAGCTTTATATTATATTCCTAGGTTAGGACCTACGTCATTTCGTCAGGTTTTCAGAAATTTATTTTGAAAAGTTCAATAGGGCGTGTGCTCATTCGGTGCGTATTCACCTTGGTATGTTAGTTGAACTTACTCGAAAATGTTTTTTTCAAACGGTACCTTTTAGTGAAGTCAAGACACTTGCACTTGAAACTGCTAATATCAAGTGTCTATATTATTTTATCACACATATTTTATTTGAAATGGTGCTCAACAATCGAGCAAAAATGTTATTAAATAAAAAGTCTAAATAATAATCGTCATCCTCCTTGCCGTTACCTATCCCAATGTATTTAGGATAAGTTTAAGGACATGTCTTTTTTCTAAATAACAATAAATAAACAAACCCAAAAAATTAAAATAAATATAAAAATCATCATCGTTTTTATATTCGTATAAATACCTAAGGTTTTTTTTTGATTCGATTAAATCGTGCATTCGAGCAATTTTTACCTCAATATTAATCGTAGGCCTAACTGCCGGCTTACCCTAGTCGATTGGACTCTCAACCAAGACGCTGCTTTAATCGAGGCGAGACCAGCACCCTAATTGCGTGATTAGTCATAATATGTTTCATTTTGAAACAAATTGCTAAACCATTGCTTCATGTGTTTGAAAAATGTGTCTGCTCAACAACGTTAGCAAAATAATAATAATAATAAAATTTATTCAAAAATTACAAGGCTTAAAAATATGTACAGTTTTGCTTAAATATAACAAATAATATTTATAAGAATTACGTGCCTGAACTAGGTAATCCTGTATTTCAGGCAAAAAGAGCTAAAATAGTCTTAAAAATTTAATCAATAATCACAAGCTGAAAATAGACAAACAATTTTATAAATGTTGAGTCGCATAACTTAGTTTCAAAATTACGCAACGAACGCAATGAATAGGTAAAATTGTGGAACTGTCAAAATGAAATAGATTATGATGAATCGTATGTTACGCAATTAGGGTGCAGGAACAGAATGAACAGCAATAAATATATTTATGTAAGTAGAAAATAAATATCATTTCAATAATTTCACCCACGGCAATTTCACGCGTATATCTACCTAGCCAGCGAGACATACGCCGAATTGACGTTAAAAGAACAGGAACAACGCAAGGAGATTCAAGATCTGCTCCTCAAGAAGCGAGCTATGGAGGAGGAGAGGGATCGCATGGAGGCGGTGTTCCAGGAGGTGAACCAGACGCTGGAGGTGAAGAATAATGAGTTGGTCAGCACCGTCACGGAGTTTGAGGGAACGAAGCAGGAGTTGGCCAGTACTAGCCATAAACTGGTCAGCACCCAGCAAGCATGCGAAGAACAGCAAGTGCTAGTATCAGCTCACTGCAGCACTGAGGTAGCTCTGAGCTCGCAGGCGCAGGAACTACCGGCCACTGCCGACGTGGTCACTAAACACGTGGCCTGTCTACACGACACTTTGGACAAGCGCAAAACTGTGTTATCAACCAACTTGCAAATAACTCGCACGTACCGCGAGGAGTCGGAAGAACAGCGCGGCACTATAAGTACCGGAGTGCAGCACTTTGCTGACACCGTCAACAGCACCATCAGCAATCCGCAGGCTTCGCAAGATACATACACAATTTCGAGTACCCAAATGCAGGAGCAGAGCAAGCAACAGCTGCAGAACTTGGTGCAAACATTCATTGATACTATGAATGAGATAAAATCCGCGACATCATTGAGCCACACGGACCTAATCCAGTCCAGCGCGTCGTACCGCGCACAGCTGCACGCGTGCGTTGCGGCATACTGCAGCGCCGTGCAGGGCACGCTGGCGGCCTTCCTGCACAGCTTCGTGACGTCACTGCAGCACGCGCAGGCCATCGCTGTTAAAAGGAACATAGCGGCCGTCGTGCAGCAGTGGTACAGTGGCGTAGCAGCGCGCGCTGAAATTTCGACTCATTGCGAGGCACAATCCACTTACTGTACGAAGCAGGTACAGTCGGTGACACAAATATGTAGTTACTGAGACAGCAAACATAAAAGTGGTTAACTCTTGTGGTCTAATAATACCTAATACAATGTGGCTAAGGTAGGTATTTACTGTGTCATGTAACATTTTTTTTAATAAGATTTGATTTAATGCCACCTGTTCGTTTAATTTGGTCGGGTTTTGCGTTTTAGGGGTACAAAGGAAAATGACCGATAGGATTATCGGGCGCTTAAATACCTAAACTTCTTCCCACGAAAGAATTTTATGAATAATAAGAATAAATAAGTAATCCCGGGTTCCCAGGATTGAACAATTTTGTAAAAACAAATGTTTTTTTTTTTTTGGAATAAATTAGAATAAAATTGTAATGATACCTTTACGGGTTTTTAGTTATTACAATTACACCTCCAGTAGATTTAAAAAAACTATCAAGCTATTTTGATAGTTTTTTTTTATTCTACCGAAAAAAATTGGCACAATAAGGAATCATTTACTAAATTAGTGGTAAAGGTTTTTGATACGGTCCTTTCACAATGTATTTTTGGCAATAGATGAGGCACATCAAAATGGAATCACGGATCATTCGACTTTTGTCTCTTCACAACTCGACGATGGACGCAATATTTATAATGTAAATGCACGTAACTTAGTGTATGTGTTAGATTGACATAATGATTGAATTAACGAATGGAACGATGTGATTCTGGAAAAAAAAAACGAACAGCTAATCTAAGCGTGGACTGTCTTATTTGTAGACAGATAAAAACTTCATCTACATAATTATTGCGAAAACATTTTTTTATAAAAATAATAACTGTTATAACCTTACAACAAAAACAGGCAACAGTCTCAAAAAACCCATACATACATTCCTCAAACTCATATTCATATCTTTATTTGCATTCCATAATGTTGAAAGGTCTTACAATTGGCTTAAAGCTAAGGTACAATTACGGACCCTGTAGGGCACAGCAAAAAGTAAATTCTAAAATTAATTCTAAAAAAATAATAATAATAAGAAACAAATTACAATCAAAATAAATAATCATATCAATAACATTTTTAAATTACTCGAAATCTTTAGCGCACTCTTGCCTCCTATTCTCACACTCTTCCAACGCTCTCTCCGCCATCTCCAACTCTCTCTCCGCCATCTGCAACTCTTTCTCCGCCATCTCCAACTCTCTCTCCGCCATCTCCAACTCTTCTCTATCAGCGTCCACCCGTATCTGCTGCCACTCCTTGTAGCGCTCCATTTGTTCTCCTAATATCTTGTACAGCTCTATTTGTCTCACTGTCTTAGCCAGTCTGTTTTCTAAAGCGTGTTTCTCTGCAGCCAGGAGATTCGCTAGCTCTTCTTCTAAAAGTTTGCGTTTTCCGTCCATCCATTCTTGGATTCTGTTTTCTGTTTGTTGTCGTTCGGTGTCGATATAAGAGAGTTGTTGGTTTAGGATTTTCTCGAGCCTTGCTGATTCCTCTTCCATTCCCGCTAGACATTCTTGTGCCTCACTAACCCGTCGCGCGATCAGCGCGCGGCTGTGGTCGCGCCGCGTGCGCTCACTGAGTGCACGCTGCTGGCTGCGGTGCTGCCTGCGCGACAAGAACTCGGCGTGCGCGCGCTGATCGCGCGACGGACGGATTATCGGGCGCTTATATACCTAAACTTCTTCCCACGAAAGAATATTATGAATAATAAGAATAAATAAGTAATCCCGGGTTCCCAGGATTGAACAATTTTGTAAAAACAACTATAACAAACAAACAAATGTTTTTTTTTTTTTGGAATAAAATAGAATAAAATTGTAATGATACCTTTACGGGTTTTTAGTTATTACAATTACACCTCCAGTAGATTTAAAAAAACTATCAAGCTATTTTGATAGTTTTTTTATTCTACCGAAAAAAATTGGCACAATAAGGAATCATTTACTAAATTAGTGGTAAAGGTTTTTGATACGATCCTTTCACAATGTATTTATGGCAATAGATGAGGCACATCAAAATGGAATCACGGATCACTCGACTTTTGTCTCTTCACAACTCGACGATGGACGCAATATTTATAATGTAAATGCACGTAACTTAGTGTATGTTTTAGATTGACATAATGATTGAATTAACGAATGGAACGATGTGATTCTGGAAAAAAAAAACGAACAGCTAATCTAAGCGTGGGCTGTCTTATTTGTAGACAGATAAAAACTTCATCTACATAATTATTGCGAAAACATTTTTTTATAAAAATAATAACTGTTATAACCTTACATCAAAAGCAGGCAACAGTCTCAAAAAACCCATACATACATTCCTCAAACTCATATTCATATTCATATCTTTATTTGCATTCCATAATGTTGAAAGGTCTTACAATTGGCTTAAAGCTAAGGTACAATTACGGACCCTGTAGGGCACAGCAAAAAGTAAATTCTAAAATTAATTCTAAAAAAATAATAATAATAAGAAACAAATTACAATCAAAATAAATAATCATATCAATAACATTTTTAAATTACTCGAAATCTTTAGCGCACTCTTGCCTCCTATTCTCACACTCTTCCAACGCTCTCTCCGCCATCTCCAACTCTCTCTCCGCCATCTCCAACTCTTTCTCCGCCATCTCCAACTCTCTCTCCGCCATCTCCAACTCTTCTCTATCAGCGTCCACCCGTATCTGCTGCCACTCCTTGTAGCGCTCCATTTGTTCTCCTAATATCTTGTACAGCTCTATTTGTCTCACTGTCTTAGCCAGTCTGTTTTCTAAAGCGTCTTTCTCTGCAGCCAGGAGATTCGCTAGCTCTTCTTCTAAAAGTTTGCGTTTTCTGTCCATCCATTCTTGGATTCTGTTTTCTGTTTGTTGTCGTTCGGTGTCGATATAAGAGAGTTGTTGGTTTAGGATTTTCTCGAGCCTTGCTGCTTCCTCTTCCATTCCCGCTAGACATTCTTGTGCCTCACTAACCCGTCGCGCGATCAGCGCGCGCACGCCGAGTTCTTGTCGCGCAGGCAGCACCGCAGCCAGCAGCGTGCACTCAGTGAGCGCACGCGGCGCGACCACAGGCGCGCGCTGATCGCGCGACGGGTTAGTGAGGCACAAGAATGTCTAGCGGGAATGGAAGAGGAAGCAGCAAGGCTCGAGAAAATCCTAAACCAACAACTCTCTTATATCGACACCGAACGACAACAAACAGAAAACAGAATCCAAGAATGGATGGACAGAAAACGCAAACTTTTAGAAGAAGAGCTAGCGAATCTCCTGGCTGCAGAGAAAGACGCTTTAGAAAACAGACTGGCTAAGACAGTGAGACAAATAGAGCTGTACAAGATATTAGGAGAACAAATGGAGCGCTACAAGGAGTGGCAGCAGATACGGGTGGACGCTGATAGAGAAGAGTTGGAGATGGCGGAGAGAGAGTTGGAGATGGCGGAGAAAGAGTTGGAGATGGCGGAGAGAGAGTTGGAGATGGCGGAGAGAGCGTTGGAAGAGTGTGAGAATAGGAGGCAAGAGTGCGCTAAAGATTTCGAGTAATTTAAAAATGTTATTGATATGATTATTTATTTTGATTGTAATTTGTTTCTTATTATTATTATTTTTTTAGAATTAATTTTAGAATTTACTTTTTGCTGTGCCCTACAGAGTCCGTAATTGTACCTTAGCTTTAAGCCAATTGTAAGACCTTTCAACATTATGGAATGCAAATAAAGATATGAATATGAATATGAGTTTGAGGAATGTATGTATGGGTTTTTTGAGACTGTTGCCTGCTTTTGATGTAAGGTTATAACAGTTATTATTTTTATAAAAAAAATGTTTTCGCAATAATTATGTAGATGAAGTTTTTATCTGTCTACAAATAAGACAGCCCACGCTTAGATTAGCTGTTCGTTTTTTTTTTCCAGAATCACATCGTTCCATTCGTTAATTCAATCATTATGTCAATCTAACACGTACACTAAGTTACGTGCATTTACATTATAAATATTGCGTCCATCGTCGAGTTGTGAAGAGACAAAAGTCGAGTGATCCGTGATTCCATTTTGATGTGCCTCATCTATTGCCATAAATACATTGTGAAAGGATCGTATCAAAAACCTTTACCACTAATTTAGTAAATGATTCATTATTGTGCCAATTTTTTTCGGTAGAATAAAAAAAACTATCAAAATAGCTTGATAGTTTTTTTTTATTCTACCGAAAAAAATTGGCACAATAAGGAATCATTTACTAAATTAGTGGTAAAGGTTTTTGATACGATCCTTTCACAATGTATTTATGGCAATAGATGAGGCACATCAAAATGGAATCACGGATCACTCGACTTTTGTCTCTTCACAACTCGACGATGGACGCAATATTTATAATGTAAATGCACGTAACTTAGTGTATGTGTTAGATTGACATAATGATTGAATTAACGAATGGAACGATGTGATTCTGGAAAAAAAAAACGAACAGCTAATCTAAGCGTGAACTGTCTTATTTGTAGACAGATAAAAACTTCATCTACATAATTATTGCGAAAACATTTTTTTATAAAAATAATAACTGTTATAACCTTACAACAAAAACAGGCAACAGTCTCAAAAAACCCATACATACATTCCTCAAACTCATATTCATATTCATATCTTTATTTGCATTCCATAATGTTGAAAGGTCTTACAATTGGCTTAAAGCTAAGGTACAATTACGGACCCTGTAGGGCACAGCAAAAAGTTAATTCTTAAATTAATTCTAAAAAAATAATAATAATAAGAAACAAATTACAATCAAAATAAATAATCATATCAATAACATTTTTAAATTACTCGAAATCTTTAGCGCACTCTTGCCTCCTATTCTCACACTCTTCCAACGCTCTCTCCGCCATCTCCAACTCTCTCTCCGCCATCTGCAACTCTTTCTCCGCCATCTCCAACTCTCTCTCCGCCATCTCCAACTCTTCTCTATCAGCGTCCACCCGTATCTGCTGCCACTCCTTGTAGCGCTCCATTTGTTCTCCTAACATCTTGTACAGCTCTATTTGTCTCACTGTCTTAGCCAGTCTGTTTTCTAAAGCGTGTTTCTCTGCAGCCAGGAGATTCGCTAGCTCTTCTTCTAAAAGTTTGCGTTTTCCGTCCATCCATTCTTGGATTCTGTTTTCTGTTTGTTGTCGTTCGGTGTCGATATAAGAGAGTTGTTGGTTTAGGATTTTCTCGAGCCTTGCTGATTCCTCTTCCATTCCCGCTAGACATTCTTGTGCCTCACTAACCCGTCGCGCGATCAGCGCGCGCCTGTGGTCGCGCCGCGTGCGCTCACCGAGTGCACGCTGCTGGCTGCGGTGCTGCCTGCGCGACAAGAACTCGGCGTGCGCGCGCTGATCGCGCGACAGACGGATTATCGGGCGCTTATATACCTAAACTTCTTCCCACGAAAGAATATTATGAATAATAAGAATAAATAAGTAATCCCGGGTTCCCAGGATTGAACAATTTTGTAAAAACAACTATAACAAACAAACAAATGTTTTTTTTTTTGGAATAAAATAGAATAAAATTGTAATGATACCTTTACGGGTTTTCTAGTTATTACAATTACACCTCCAGTAGATTAAAAAAAAACTATCAAGCTATTTTGATAGTTTTTTTTATTCTACCTGTGGTCGCGCCGCGTGCGCTCACTGAGTGCACGCTGCTGGCTGCGGTGCTGCCTGCGCGACAAGAACTCGGCGTGCGCGCGCTGATCGCGCGACGGGTTAGTGAGGCACAAGAATGTCTAGCGGGAATGGAAGAGGAAGCAGCAAGGCTCGAGAAAATCCTAAACCAACAGCTCTCTTATATCGACACCGAACGACAACAAACAGAAAACAGAATCCAAGAATGGATGGACAGAAAACGCAAACTTTTAGAAGAAGAGCTAGCGAATCTCCTGGCTGCAGAGAAAGACGCTTTAGAAAACAGACTGGCTAAGACAGTGAGACAAATAGAGCTGTACAAGATATTAGGAGAACAAATGGAGCGCTACAAGGAGTGGCAGCAGATACGGGTGGACGCTGATAGAGAAGAGTTGGAGATGGCGGAGAGAGAGTTGGAGATGGCGGAGAAAGAGTTGGAGATGGCGGAGAGAGAGTTGGAGATGGCGGAGAGAGCGTTGGAAGAGTGTGAGAATAGGAGGCAAGAGTGCGCTAAAGATTTCGAGTAATTTAAAAATGTTATTGATATGATTATTTATTTTGATTGTAATTTGTTTCTTATTATTATTATTTTTTTAGAATTAATTTTAGAATTTACTTTTTGCTGTGCCCTACAGAGTCCGTAATTGTACCTTAGCTTTAAGCCAATTGTAAGACCTTTCAACATTATGGAATGCAAATAAAGATATGAATATGAATATGAGTTTGAGGAATGTATGTATGGGTTTTTTGAGACTGTTGCCTGTTTTTGTTGTAAGGTTATAACAGTTATTATTTTTATAAAAAAATGTTTTCGCAATAATTATGTAGATGAAGTTTTTATCTGTCTACAAATAAGACAGCCCACGCTTAGATTAGCTGTTCGTTTTTTTTTTTCCAGAATCACATCGTTCCATTCGTTAATTCAATCATTATGTCAATCTAACACGTACACTAAGTTATGTGCATTTACATTATAAATATTGCGTCCATCGTCGAGTTGTGAAGAGACAAAAGTCGAGTGATCCGTGATTCCATTTTGATGTGCCTCATCTATTGCCATAAATACATTGTGAAAGGATCGTATCAAAAACCTTTACCACTAATTTAGTAAATGATTCCTTATTGTGCCAATTTTTTTCGGTAGAATAAAAAAAAACTATCAAGCTATTTTGATAGTTTTTTTTATTCTACCTGTGGTCGCGCCGCGTGCGCTCACTGAGTGCACGCTGCTGGCTGCGGTGCTGCCTGCGCGACAAGAACTCGGCGTGCGCGCGCTGATCGCGCGACGGGTTAGTGAGGCACAAGAATGTCTAGCGGGAATGGAAGAGGAAGCAGCAAGGCTCGAGAAAATCCTAAACCAACAACTCTCTTATATCGACACCGAACGACAACAAACAGAAAACAGAATCCAAGAATGGATGGACAGAAAACGCAAACTTTTAGAAGAAGAGCTAGCGAATCTCCTGGCTGCAGAGAAAGACGCTTTAGAAAACAGACTGGCTAAGACAGTGAGACAAATAGAGCTGTACAAGATATTAGGAGAACAAATGGAGCGCTACAAGGAGTGGCAGCAGATACGGGTGGACGCTGATAGAGAAGAGTTGGAGATGGCGGAGAGAGAGTTGGAGATGGCGGAGAAAGAGTTGGAGATGGCGGAGAGAGAGTTGGAGATGGCGGAGAGAGCGTTGGAAGAGTGTGAGAATAGGAGGCAAGAGTGCGCTAAAGATTTCGAGTAATTTAAAAATGTTATTGATATGATTATTTATTTTGATTGTAATTTGTTTCTTATTATTATTATTTTTTTAGAATTAATTTTAGAATTTACTTTTTGCTGTGCCCTACAGGGTCCGTAATTGTACCTTAGCTTTAAGCCAATTGTAAGACCTTTCAACATTATGGAATGCAAATAAAGATATGAATATGAATATGAGTTTGAGGAATGTATGTATGGGTTTTTTGAGACTGTTGCCTGCTTTTGATGTAAGGTTATAACAGTTATTATTTTTATAAAAAAATGTTTTCGCAATAATTATGTAGATGAAGTTTTTATCTGTCTACAAATAAGACAGCCCACGCTTAGATTAGCTGTTCGTTTTTTTTTCCAGAATCACATCGTTCCATTCGTTAATTCAATCATTATGTCAATCTAACACGTACACTAAGTTACGTGCATTTACATTATAAATATTGCGTCCATCGTCGAGTTGTGAAGAGACAAAAGTCGAGTGATCCGTGATTCCATTTTGATGTGCCTCATCTATTGCCATAAATACATTGTGAAAGGATCGTATCAAAAACCTTTACCACTAATTTAGTAAATGATTCCTTATTGTGCCAATTTTTTTCGGTAGAATAAAAAAAAACTATCAAAATAGCTTGATAGTTTTTTTAAATCTACTGGAGGTGTAATTGTAATAACTAAAAACCCGTAAAGGTATCATTACAATTTTATTCTATTTTATTCCAAAAAAAAAAAACATTTGTTTTTACAAAATTGTTCAATCCTGGGAACCCGGGATTACTTATTTATTCTTATTATTCATAATATTCTTTCGTGGGAAGAAGTTTAAGTATTTAAGCGCCCGATAATCCTGTCGGTCATTTTCCTTTGTACCCCTAAAACGCAAAACCCGACCAAATTAAACGAACAGGTGGCATTAAATCAAATCTTATTAAAAAAAATGTTACATGACACAGTAAATACCTACCTTAGCCACATTGTATTAGGTATTATTAGACCACAAGAGTTAACCACTTTTATGTTTGCTGTCTCAGTAACTACATATTTGTGTCACCGACTGTACCTGCTTCGTACAGTAAGTGGATTGTGCTTCGCAATGAGTCGAAATTTCAGCGCTTCGAAATTAGTCCAACTAGGTACTTAGGTTAGGAATCTTTGGTTTCGACCATTTTATTCACAGCCTCAAAGCAACTTTTTTTTTTCATATTTCTTTATCTAAAATAGCAGTTGTTTGCATATAACTTGCTGTACCTAGTTATCATGTCTTGATATCCTGACGCCACAAGTCAAATAAAATAGCAGTTAAGGATAACACTGAGATTACTAGCACACAGCTTGTGTCCCTTGTGTCATTACAAGATTGTTGAGCGAGAAGTAATCATATTAATTTCTACAACTTGCTGAACATAATGACGTCACGAACTTACGTCGACAGGAGCTCTGCACACCTTAGCATTACATTTAAAAGTTAGAAGCCGTTACTCCTTGGCGTTGTTCTGCGCCGCCTGCCGCCGCAGGTCGGAGCGGATGGCGCCCGTGATGGCGGCGCCCACGCCCAGCAGTGCGCACAGCGTGAGGTTGGCCCAGCGGTCGCCCACGGAGCCCAGCATCCACTCGTACATGAGGGTTGTTATTATGCCGAAGATCTGGAATGAGGATTGTGTTGGATTCATAATAGGATAAGTACCTATTTTACTCTTATTACATTGAGAAAAAATAAAAAAATATATTATTGAGATGGCTTAGACAAAATGCTCATGAAATAACAAAATAAATTTTATAATTCAATTCAAAGATTTCAGATTTTTAATCTATTTTTGAACACCATAAAATAGTAGCCGCCATGTTATTACGTCATACGGCGTGTCAATTGAAAACTTAGTACTTTTATTATTTTCGTAACCAAAGTAATTTTTATTGAAATATTAGCATACATTCAGGAACAGCAAACCAACGATAAGTGGAAAAATAACTCATTTTTTCAATTATAAACAATTATCATATAAAATATCAGCGCATCTATCTAGGTATACCTACAGCAAACTCACGTCATACCCACAGTGCAATATGGCATCCACTGCGTCCAGCGTTTTCGTCAAATTACGCTCGAAATTTGAAAATGTCAAATTTAAATGCATTTTTACAGTAAAAAATCGATTAAATAATAATGTTGTGTTTTTTTTGTGGTTTATTAGCACTTTAGAATCTATTTAGGACACTTTTCAAAAATAACTTCGGGGCGGTTGAAACTATTTAACTGCCACATAGACAAATAGACCTTGTCGTTTTATAACGTTCAAGTGACATTCAACCTTAGGGTGTTGATTATACATCCAATAAAATGAAGGCGGCTGGTCTAACGTGAAGTGAACTGAAGCCGGCGGCGTAAGACGAGGAATTCAACTGTTACCTGAACCACAGCGTTGAGTATTCCTGATGTAGTGCCCTCCGGTTCTGGGTATGTCACCTCAGATGCAAACTCGAAGCCCACTGGCAAGTATCCTGTCATGAAGAACCTGAAAAAGACAATATTTTTTTTGAAAGTTATGAATAATTGTGATTAAATTATCCTGGATGTCTTTAAGAATAGGAGAAGACCAAAGAAACCATGGATGGACTGTGTGAAACATGATATGGCTAGATAGGGGGTGACTACCAAGATGACCACAAATAAAGTAGTAGGTACCTATAGAAGAAAAAGCTTGTAGTGCAAGAGACTGGTGATGAATGATTATTAAACACCGCAATTTTCTACTACTTACTATCTGGTAATAAATTGTACCTTTTCCCTGTAAGACAGATCTATCCTGCAGTTTGATTCAGAAATTTGACAGATATGTTTTTGATCTATTATCTCCTAGGCCTTTTTGCATGAAAAAGGACAAATATCGAGAAAAACGGAACATACCCAAGTAGAATGCTGCTCAAATACACGACGGCGATGTAACCACAGTCCAGGGTGAAGGTGAAGATCAGCATGCCAACAACTGAGGCCGTGTAGACAGAGAGGGTGGTCTCCTTGAAGCGGTGCGTCTTGTCGAGGATGTAGCCACAGATAACGGAGCCGAACATGCCTGCCACGACGATCACCAGCCCGATGCGACCTGCGTCTATGTTAGCACCCTGGAAAGACAGAGACAGCAATTCAAATTTAAATAGATGCAAGGAAGGATATCTACCTTAGATGAGAGTCCGTTGCAAAATTCAACTATGCTATTCTCTAAGAGACAATGTCTTGGCCGTACTCTACGACAGCGACAGCGTTGACATTGACTGAGCGTGCAGCGTTGATCCAAACGGTATTCACTAACGCAGTTATGGTCGTCAACGAACTCTAGCCTGTAACCTCCCGTCGCTCTTTCTTAGACGAATTAGGTCTTGCAACCTTTAAATCATATTCGATCAATCTCGTCGGAGAGTTTTATATATGGGTTTAAAATATTTGAGTTGAGTTATTTAATTCACGGCTGTCGCAGCCTTAAATGCTATACCTAGTGTATCTATTCCCAGCTTAGTGAATACCACACTGTTGTTTCGCCGCTACAGCGCTGCGTGCATGACTGTACTTTTAGAGAATAGCATTGACGCTTATAAAATAATCTGAGGCAAAGGAAGGTATTGAATCAAATATTAAAATACTATCTGTACAAATTACAAATCCATGTAAAACTACAGAGAAACATTATTTGAATAGGTACGAATAATGATGCCAACATTAATATTTGTAAAACTTCTGAAACTTCAACAATTTGAGCGACATCACATAATATACCTTCTCATCGTAAAGAAGTCTAAGTAATCTCTCGAACTTGAACCAGAAGTATTATTTTTTATTAGTTTATGTTCTTTATACCTAGTCAAGGAGCCCCTCAGTAAGTTCAGTCTCATTTGTTTCCAATAGGTTTCGTCTCTTACCGGATAATAAGTGAGTATGACTTGGTTGAGCAGCGTCGATATAGCGTAGAAGGTGCCGACGTTGAGACCGTAGGAGATGAGGAGCAGCACATAGTTGCGGTTGGTGATGAGCTTCTTCAGAGACAGAAAGAAGTTGGAGTCCAGGCTGTTGCCCAGGTCGGCGGCGGCTGATGGTGGTGTGGGCGGCGCGGCTTTGAAGACTGGAAATAATAACTATAAGTATTCTGTTCATTGTTACAAACATGATCTTACAATTATAACATTACTAGCTTCTGCAAGCGACTTCGTCTGCGATCCAGGATGAAAGTAGCCTATGTCTTTATCCAGGTCATGGTTCTACCCATGTGCCAAATTTTATCCAAATCTGCTTAGCAGTTTTGGTGTGAAAGCATTGCAAATAAACAAAGTCACTTTCGCATTTATAATAGGTATGTATACAGGCTATAAGAGCAAACATCGTTATTTTTGAAACCAGTGGTTTGGTTTCGTTTAAAGAACGTAAAATCAACGAAAAAACAACCTTTTTTTTTAATAAAATCTGCTTTTTCCACAAGATCATTTCACCCTACGCGCAAGGGCAACAAACTTGCGTCTCAATACAGAAGGGGGCGCGGGGCGTGGGGACCACGCCGCGTGGCCCGACTCCTACACACGGGTCGCGATCCCCGGTCAGTCAGCTGTCAGCCTCGCTAGCGAGCGCACGTAACGCCGCGTCGTAGCGTCGATCATTTCTCCCGCGTATTTTTTTTTAACTAGCTTGTTTCTTTTGTGTTTAAGTCAACTACCCATGGTTTAAGTGACAACGCTGTTTACCCTTACATCCTGTATATACCGGCTGACTTTTTTTAGCGTCTGGACAACAATATGGCATGTTGTGTAAGTATAATAGAACTCATATGCGCTAACCTTTGCCTGGTAGCATTGATATAGAAAAAGTTCCGAATATCCTTAAAATACATGAAAAAGAAGACACCCTACGGCACTCGCGTAAAACGAATAATAGCCAAAATAGGTAATAGTAAATGGGCGTAAGCTGGGATTGCCTATGAATGGAGCATGACGATAGTGTGAGCGAGACACTAGCATTAATTTCGCTCTACATCTTTGCAGCTGATGCCTACACACTCACGCACACATTTGCGCGTGTTTATAATAATTTGATACACAGTGACGCGTGTCTTGAAACCGTAAACCAAATAAATTACGTCTTGTAAGGTCAGTAAAGCTTTGATAGAAATGTAAACAAACCTGTTGATGTTAAATTCTTATAACAATCACTCACATTCATCTGTATTTCGAGGGTTTTAACGCTTTAACATCCGTCGTGCTAGAAGTACATGTCCCGCAGATAATGCAGAGGAACGTCTTCCAACATTGTGTCGATAACTGACTGTATTATTTCACGATACGTTTTCCCTGTCAATCGACCTTCGATCCAAACTGGACCAATAACCTATGCGATCGACTTGCACCATTTAAATTTTCACCAGACAAAAAATAATACCTCATCATGGTAAGTTACTCGACGTTGGAGTATTCATACGTCATTATGAAAACAATCACTGGGCGGTTGAAGCACACGCGGAAAAAACAGCGATCGACGTCACGCTATGACTAATCGCAGTGGACTGGAGACTTGGAGCGAGATCAAAGACGCCGCGGGACACGGTACTCGGGTCGAAGGGCGCGCGGGTCGGGGGGGGGGGATGCGCATGCGGCGACACTTGAGCGGTACGCCTGCAAAAAAATATTAGTTACCTATCCCCGGCCGGCTTCAATCAAAGGATTGAATTTCGCTACGAATTCATTCATAATTTCTGCGCGTTGACTAGGGTGCCAATAAGTTGGATTTTGATATTATTTGCCGATTTTTTGTATTTTTTTTAATTTTTATTGTTTTTTAATTTTTATATGAAATGTTTACTACAAATAAGTAATAGTATTTATTGATAGGTTTATTTCATTTTAGGATTAAAAAAAAAAATGTTCTATTTCCGTGCCATAGGCTTCTACTCCGTTCACCTATTAACCCCTATTTTTTTCCAGACGGTAAAAAAAATCATCCGGTTATTAATGAATTAGGATTCTTTTATCTTTAATAACGGTACACTACAAATTCAGCCTAAAGATATTCTAAATTTATTCCTAAAGATTTATATTATTATTGGATTTGTAGTAGTACGCTGACTATAAATGGAAGTGTATAGGTCAACAAAGCAACGGTCAGCGAGCGCGAGTTCATCTAAATCGGTACGCGAGCGATGTCAGCGCTGACCGTCGGTCAAGCGCTAATTATACATCCTTACAATCAGTTTCTTAGGTCGATGGTCTCCAAACTAGGGAGCTACCTATTTAATCAGGACCTCAAATGCCATCTTAGTCAGCCTATAATGTTCCAACAGCTGAGACACAGGCATTCTCTCTCTGAGAGGGAGTGGGCCGCAATACACCACGCCGGCCCAGTCGGGTTGGTCCCTCAAAGGTAATCGTGTATAATTGGTAAAATGTGTTACATTGCTTCTATGAGATTGAAGTGAAACTGATGATCGACGATGTCCATAATTACAATAGCAGAGAACCAGCGACCATGCTACGTCAGAAGGAAAGGAAGACCAGTCAGTAATGGTTAATGTGTAACCAGGGGAAAACCCGAGTAGCCACAACGTTATTAAGAAACCAGCACTACAGGTTTCCCTTAATTACATGCGTTAACGATTACTCGCTTGACAAGCGATTTCCCAACATCTAGACCTATTAATACAAGGTACAATACAGTTTTCATTTATTGTCGAATTGTTGTCTCCACATTGGCTTGTGGCGAAGTACCTAATAACAGCCGCACGGATCGAGCAATCAGGTTAAGCTACCTACGCTTGACGCGATTGGTTCATGGATGGGTTACTATCTTTATGTATCCAGACCCCTCCGTGCCTCAGAAAGCACGTTAAGCCGATGCGGCTGTCATTCGTGGACATTTGACAGTCGTTGCGGGTTGTCAAAAACCGTCAGAAGTAACTCGGTTGTGGTGGTCAGATAGGCAATCGTTCCATGTAAAATACTGGTATCCGGTTAGACTGGACGTTTGGCAGATGACGATGATGCTAGGATTAATTTAATAGTTTCAAAATATGTACCTACTCTCATGCATTACTATTGCCAGTGTTTTAATTTACTGTCGAATAATTGTCTCCACATAGTAAATACCAAGCTAGTCATACCGAACTGTAAATTAAAAGTTGCAAAGACTATGATATTGTTGCTGATTATAGAACAAAGTATATACAAGGTGTAACAGAATGTACGCAAGACCTGAAAGTATTTTGTTCCTAATTGACTACTGAATCGATTTCAGTAACATTTAATATAAGTATTTTTTACATACCTACCACTTATTGAGCCAAAGAAAATTCAATCTTACCTCAGAAGAAATAAGACTCAATTTTAAATCCAGAAAGTAATGCTTGGGTCGACACGTTTTTCTTAATAATATCAGTTAGCTTTAAAAAAAAATAGTTTTGGTCATCGTATTATGCTTTTAACTCAATACTTTAATTGGGGTGTATGAGGTCTTGCGTTAATTATGTTACTCGTTGTATAAGCAGTTTATAGTGCATCATCTCACGAAGTTATCCGATGTTGCAGGAGTTAACACGGAAATTAGCTTAGTTAGTTGTTCACACGATGCAGAAACTCATACTTAGTCGTTGCAAACTGTCCTCGTTTATGAGTTTATACAACATGTAACTTAAATAACGCACAACCTCTGAAGGGGTTATTGTGCTCATCATTATTCACAACTTTTATTATGGGGCCAACCCTGAAATCGCGAAAAAAAAATCAGCTGTTCCATACACTTGTGTTCACCTAACTCGTCAAAATGTAGGGAACAGCTGATTTTTTTTTCGCGATTTCAGATTTGGTCCCATAGTAAAAGTTGTTGATAATTATGAGTACAATAACCCCTTCAGAGGTTGTGCGTTATTTAAGTTACACCTTGTATACAGACTTATTTTTTAGTCACCGTCCAAATTTTTCAGGGTGATAGTACCCGTGAAATTGAACAACTGTCTCCAAGGAACATGGGTCGAAATATGAAAAAAAAAATCGGACCTCCCATACAAAATCGACCAGCTAACTATTGATTTTGCATGGGAGGTCGATTTTTTTTTTCATATTTCGACCCATGTTCCTTGAAGAAAGTTGTTCAATTTCACGGGTACTATCATCCTGAAAAATTTGGACGGTGACTAAAAAATCAGCCTGTATGTATAAGCAACTTTAAACGCGATCTGCTAGCTACAGGTTTAATAACTATATGCTGTGATGCTATTAAACGATGCTAAGTTAAAAATAAGATAAATGACTCTTGTACTTTTTTTTCAATAAGAAGGATATATATATTTGAAGAGTTTGATCTTCAATAGTCTTCTTTTATCACCGGGCGTTACCGGCCATCCCTAAGGACCCATCCATAAATAAAATCTAATTGACAAACATAGTGTAGAGACCACCTGTGAACGAACCCAACCTTTTTGCTCAAACTCGTTTGATAAATGTAATTTGGTAAACCTATACTCCTGAAATGAATGTCGTTCCGAATTTTATTTCATTTGGAAAATGCATGTCTTAATCCGAATTGTTCTTCGAATTTTATTTAGTTAGTTTCAGCCTGGATCGATAGTATCATAGTACTTATTTATATGTTGTATAGCCAGCTCTGCAAACCTTCCTAGGGTCTGCGGCTCTGACTGAGGTACAAGGTTGAAAGCTTCATGTGCCTATACGGGTGGCAGGGAAATCCACGCGCAAACTGAAACCGTGAATTCAACACATGATTCGAACCCCCAGTTGATAGTTTTGGTCGATAATAAAATAAAAACAATCGGTGTTCCATACATTTTGACCGCGTAGATATTGCACTTTTGTATGAACCACCATTTTTTTGTATAGTCGTCGATGGTTTCAGTTTGCGCGTTGATGTCTCTGCTACCCTGTATTTTTAGCGGTTTACTCCTCTATCCGGTGCGGTTTGGTGGTTCAATAGCACAGACAGCAAAATTAATGAATTCCCGTTACTGGAACTGAAGTAGGTACTGTAAAGTTGTCTGCAAACGAAAACGGTTCCCTACCTTACATTATGCAGGCTGGCAGAAAAATGATACTAGTTGGATTCGATCACTCAGCCGAATTTAGAATAATTTTCAGAATTGTAAAAGAAGCGTTTGTTTTTTAGTGACGAGCAATTGTTTTGGTTGCACAAATGAAAACACGTATTCTAGAAATTAAAAAGATAAAATTCAGCATAAGGGATGATTCTCATTAGACCGGGCCGTGCCGTTTCCGTGGCCCAGACGGGACGACACTCGTCTACACCACGGTTGTTGCACGAACACGCCCCGTCCCCTCCACGTCTTATAACCCGGTGTAATATAAATGTGCAGCACGGACGGGCTCCGCTCCGGCCCCGGCCCGGACATGGCTCGGCCCGGACACGGCACGGTGTAATGAGAATCATCCCTAACTCTTATTTGGCGGCATCGCTACGACCGAAAGCCCTACACTACATAGAGATAATTATACTACTCTAAAAATGAAAGCCCCTCCAATAAAATGTATATACAAACATTTGAAATATGTATGCAACAAGCAGTGGATGGGCGTTCATTTTTAAAGTGGTTTATATCTACCAAGGTATTACTATTACTACTTGCTGTAGATAATACTTACACAATAGGATGAAGACAAACAGCACACTGGTGAAGCCGGCGACGAGGTAGAACATAAGTCGTAAGTCTGCTGCTATCTCTGGGATGGTGCCCGAAGCACCGACCAACAACGGAGGGAGCACGAAGCCAACAGCAACACCAAGCTGTGGAGGAAGAAACAAGTTAATAAACCATTAAGTCATTCCATATTCCTAAAAATTCATGGCAAAAGCTTTTTATGGACAAACTAGCTGTTGCCCGCGTGGAAGTCGGCTATCGCGTACCTAAGAAGCCTATGTCCTTCTCCATATCCCAGGCTATATCTCTGCCAAATATCATGCCGATCGGTTCAGCGGTTCAGGCGTGAAAGCGTAACAGACAGACAGAGTTACTTTCGCATTTATAATATTAGTAGGGATTTAGGGATTAGTAGGGGTGGTAACCATGGAGATACAGTTGACAGTAATAGCTAATAAGTTTAGACCATAAGGTAATAAATGCCAGACAAATAGGCACCTAATTAATAGACATCAAATTTATCTCAGACTGTTATGTTCTGATAAGCATACCAGCAGCTTGAACATTTTAGACCCGAAACATCCACGGAAACTGGGGAATCTTTAGTGGTTCATGGAAAGCGAGAACATGAATGTTTTTACGTAGGTATGAATGAAGTTTCCTTGTCGGAACTAATTTGTTATGGTATTCAGTGAAGCTGACGAGTTTTCCGAGTAATCGTCTTACCATGTGGCTTTTAGTAGCTGCCTGTGTACCTACTGTAGTAACGAAGGTAGGTATATTTCGCATGAAAAGAAATGTAGGAAAATATTTTGGGGATTTAGGAGGAGCTATGACAATGTATTTTTATTAAGGTCCTCTTTCAATATCCCTACTTAACATCCACAAATAAAATCTATAACGACACTAAGCTCTTTAACATCACCAAAACTCATCAATATGTATAATACCTGCTTAGAAAAATCCTAACAAAATACACACAGAAATTACATATAAAAGGAATAATGAAGTGCAAACACGATCATCACGTCCGACAAACGACCTAGTACCTACTATTACACAGACCTAGAACAAATCACGGAAAGAGAAATATTAAATACTAGCTTTTGCCCGCGACTTCATACGCGTGGACTTTAGAATCAAGTAGATAATCATTTTTTTTGATAATATATAGCCTATTTTTTAAGTTAGACCTCTCGGAATACATCATTGAAAACTGCATTCAATTCCATGCAGTGGTTTTTGCGTGATGCAGTAACAAACATACAGACAGACAAAAATTCAAAAAACCGTTGTTTTGGCTTCTGTTGCTCTAATAAAGACCCCGCATACTATTTTTTCTTCAATATCTTTAATGTACAGACATCGGCCTGTTACAATTTTATTATATGTATAGATGAAGGAGTATAACAATACAATTCACTACCAAAAACATTAAAGAAGCTAAAACTAATTTATATTTTTTTAAATGTTAATGAAACACATCTTCGACGGCTCCAACATAAGTAAATAAATAATAATATTATTATTGTTCGCGCGCATTGTGAGTCTCACTGCGATATAGCCACTTACTAGATTTATTAAAATAACAAATTTTTATTATTAATTGACTACTACTACTACTAACTGCACGACGAGTGCTCTGGACTATTGTAATTATTACCTACATTGTTATTTTTAAAACTTTGTTTCTCAATGTTTATCTTTGAGAAATAAATGATATTTTGAACCGTATTTCTGTTTTAAGTAGGGTCTATAATATGATCAAAGGCGATATCATTTTTGATTGAATCGGGCAGGTTTGATTTACGAAATACCTAAGTACGTAGGTAAGTATTATTGTTATTATTTTACTGCCTATGTACCTTCCAAAAATTTCGTAGCTACGTAACCGCACCTACGCGCGTAGCCTTTGCTACGCAGCGACGTAGTCGCAGCTAAGCAGAGCGTAGCTGTTTCTGGGTGACTGAATGTCAATCGTCAAAGTCTTATTTATTTATACAGTGAAGTAGGTACCACCAGTACCACGAAAAATAAAGTAGGTAGTCATTCCCAACTGTTTCGTCTCAGTACAACTACTTACTACAATGCCTTCAATAATAATGCTATCGTCCTACTAATATTATAAATGTGAAAGTTTATAATATGTTTGGATGTTTGTTACTCAATCAAGAAAAATTGGCTGAATGGATTTCGATGTACACAGATAATATATAATAATAAAATGTTTATATGTACACATAGAGAACATTCATAAGTACACAAGATTAGGGAAATATTGTACATTAGTGTCACATTAAAACGGCAAACTAATGTCTCCTAAACTAGGCTAAAAACCTGCGTTTTAGGAGCCAAACTAAAAAAGTAGAAAATAATTTAATTCAATTAAAAAGCGTGGGGTGCTTGACATTAATTGATTATAAAAATACCTCAAAAAGCCACGCCCACGCTTTTTAATTGAATTAAATTATTTTCTACTTTTTTAGTTTGGTTTTTAAAGCGTGTTTTTTAGTTTTTTAAACTATTTTCTATTTACAATTTGAAACTGTCCTCTGAAAGTATTGACGCGTCGCGCTCTGGTGCGCGTTCAAGGCACTGATTAAAATGGCCTTATTTATATGCAATTATTTCTCTTAAATATACCTAAGAAATAATCATAAAACATTAAAAAAATTAAGTTGATGTATTTATATTTTTACCTCACAACCATTCTATATTCTAACAATATTGTCAACCATCCTGTAGTGTCAGCCCGACTAGCTTATGGCCGTTTTTTTAATTCTATTCGATCACGATTCATTTTTATTACTATTCGATCACGATTCATTTTTATTGAAGGCCCAGCCCTACCGCCTGAAAAACAAGCGGACGTCACAAATTGCAGAATCATGATAGTCTTGGAATTATGTAGTAAACTGTCACGAAGGATTATTACCGACTTGGACTTTACATAGTTTGCTCTGCAATAAACAATGTAATTATAATCAGGTAAACAGCTCATAATCCTTTCAAGGTTTCTTTTATTATTTTACGACTAAATTAGTCGCTGCTATCGTGAAAATCTGCAAATCCCTTTCTAGGAAGTGTAAAAAGATTAGACTATTGTATAAACAACTTGTTAAAGCACCCCACTGACGGCACCGACGATTTTCTCGCTCAAGAAACGTACAAAAAACTGTAGGCCCTGCGTAAGTGATAGAGATACACATATTATAATAGTTGATCGCTGACTATTCACCCCATCTACTAGTACTCGTTTGTCGCAACGACAAGAGCTATAAAAGAAAGTACTCGCTCCACGACCCTAGCTTAGCGGACAGTACCTACACTCGCTATAATACTGACGTCACACTTGGTGTGACGCATATCGGCGAGGAATCGGGCATCGCCGTCTTGCACTCGCTGCTCGTTGTTCGCCAATTCGTTTCTAGTTGCTAGCTCTCCTCGCTTCTCCCTAAACGTACGTAACGGGATAGTTGCCTAATAATTGATACACTTAGTTTTATCAACTAGTCGACCCACTTGCCCACGGTTTCGACTAGTTGGGTCTTCAAAGCTTATGGCGCCTTGTTTTTGCCTGCCTTTCTTTTTGGTTGAGTATAAAGGTAAAGGAAAGTATGTCTTGGCGTAGAGGTTCTAGCTAAAAAGGAACTCCCTCAAGCTATGACGACAGTTAAGAGATGAGACATGGTGGAAATCGGCAAAAAAACAGTATTTTCCTTCTAAATCCTGAATACCTACGTAGATATAAATAATATCAGAAAATTTTAATATTGTCAGCCGTTGTAGATCGTAAATCATTGCATACTGTGTTCTTGGACAAAATATATAATATATTTCCTGTGATTTATAAACCTTTTGTAATAGTTTGTGATAAAAATTTAAATTCATCTTTCGGGTTCCGATTTCATCATACGTAAGCATGTAATGCTGCCTGATATTTTGATCTACCTCGGTAGGCTGATATCTCTATTGAAAAAGGGGGATTGAGGTGGCTCACAAGACTTTGGTTCCAACGTTAGAAGGTTCTGGAGACAGGGTCAAGATAAGTATTGACTTCTTACCTAAAAAGCAGTTGAAACATCCTACAGATTGTTTAAGATTGCTTCGAAGATATGACAAGACAGATAACGGAAAAATAATGCACCAATCTGTAGCTTTGCTTGCTTGGCACCCAGAGGTTTTACTCTCCCTTTAAACAAAAATCAAAAGTCATTTATTCAAACTAGGCTGAGAATCAACACTTTTTGAACGTGAAAATTATATAACACAGCCCTCCAAAACACCAACTCTTCACTTCCTAGTGATTTACCCGGGAAGAAGTTGCGTAACAAACTCCCCAGCAGCACAATAAACTGAATTTAATCACCCAAACATTTTAATATCCATCGACCCATAAAGCGAGTTCCCTTTTCCAGCCTGGTCACGTCCGATAAAATGTAGCCTTCAATAAAACACCAGTTTGTCCACCATGCGACGCGTTGTCCGACAGTCCGACATGGCAACATTACTGACAACTGTTGGTCCCCATTACTTTTTTATTGCGGCTGTTCATTTTTTCACGAGCTATGCGGATGAAGTCAGTTTGTTTTTGTTGATGTATTTGCCATGTCATGTCATATAGGTCTTAATTTTTAGCAGAATTTTTAACCCAACTTAAAATTAAAGGCTTGTTTTTTTTTTTCGGGGTCCTAGTACCTACTCACACAGAAAGAGGATCTACCTATTAGTATTTTAAATAAAGATAATCACAGACAGGCGTGAAGCGACAGTGTGACGCGACTTTAGTAGAACAATTTATATCAAAATGAAGTTTTGATATAAATTGTTCTGGAAATGTTCTAGCAAAATCGCGTCGCGCCTGTCTGCGGGAGCCTTAAGTTATTAAGTTCATAGTTTTTAATTATTTTGGCTCTGCAGGAGCTAGCTAAGTTTTCACTAATTCCAAGCTACCACAAATACCTTTCGATAAGGCTTTAATGCCTACTGACGAAGGTCTGACATTGTAAACACCTTGACAAGTTGAACAAGGTCCGTTTTCCTCAATATTTGCCAAACACGTTTTGGCCCAAGAAACCAAATGGAATCCTGATAATTACTTTAAGTAAATTGAAAACCAAACCCTTTGAAATGTTTCGAATTACTTAAAAATACAAATATTTCAGCGAAATTGAATCAGCGAGGTTTTCCTAAAACTGCAAACTCTTTTGGATATTATTAAAACGGGAATCAGTTACGCTAAACCTTTTACTGAAGCGAGATTCAAAGAGAAAAATCGCGCACATTTCTAAAGAACATTCGTGTGTATCTGTGAATATCGTGCATTGGGGACTGCAGGCGGGTTTAAATAACCACTACGACAATAGGCTCTCCGCTGTCTGAATATTTTAAGGAACCAAATAGAAAGAGAATTTTATGAATTGACCGAAGTATAGGTTTCTGTATTTATTTCAGCTTTTCTGATATCTGACCGGTCCAGAAATATGAGGTCTAGCAATAAAACGAGCTCTTGGGAAATAAACCGAGTGCTAGCGTGGTGTTTCCAATCTACACTACTGGCTCACCAACTCTACACTACTCAACTTGCATCGCTATGGACCTCAATCAAGGTCATTGATAACGCAAAAGGCATGCTCACCTACTGAGTTAAAATAACACATAACATCACGCCTTGTTCCCTTGAAAGATTAGGAAGTGGTGTATCCATAGTAGGTAGGTAGGTACACCAACAATTCGCCAGTTTTGTTTATGTCCCACTAGTTTCCGCCCGCGGCTTCGCCCGCGTAGAAGTTGGATTTTTTTCCGCCGGAACGTACTACCGGGATAAAAAGTATCCTATGTGTTAATCTAGGTAATAATCTATCTGTGTGCAAAATTTCATCCAAATCCGTTCAGCCGTTTTTACGTGAAAGAGTAATAAACATCCGTCCATCCATCCGTACTTACAAACTTTCGCGTTTATAATATTAGTAGGATGTAATAGGGGGCGAGCCTATTGCCATCTATCGGGCACAAATCTATCTTTGGGAAATTTCTGGAGTAATTTTTTTTGGGAACTATATTTTCTATCACCAAAATTTATATTTGTCATCAAGTTGTATCACCTAATAAATAGATCTATCGCCACGAAATATTTTCGTTCTCAGATAAACAAAAATTGTTCCCAGGTATGAATTATCAAATTAATGTTAATATATGTGTAAAATAAGAGATCGATAACCAATAAAATTATATTGCATTACATGAATATAAACTTCGTTCTTATAATAACAGTTTTGTTACTTAAATAATAGCTCTGTGCTCAGAATGGTAGATCTGTCACCAAATAAATCGATTATTGATCCCTGACTGCGACTCCTTTCTGGCGACACCGGTCTCGCGAAATCCACACGCTTTTGTTTTACTACGGAATCGTACGATCCCGTGTTCAATTCGCGTCAACTGAGCACGCTTTTGTGATCAAGCAACGTTAAAAGAAGTTTTACAAAACAGTGTGTAATAATGTTAGTAGGATGGCAAAGATAATATATCACCAGTCTAGTTAGAGTAGGTTATTTTTTTTTTTTAATGGTTAGGTTAGGTTAGGTTAAAACTGTGACTTCTTACGCACGAGCCGAGCGAGCGAAGCGAGCGGTGCCGCGGCAGCGGCCGGCGAGTGCCAGAAACGACTAGATTATATAGAAAATCTAAACCTGCCCTAATATTACAGTAATAATATATTATTTATGAATGCCCATTTTCTATTTTATTTTCGCTATTAAGTTCCCGCTCAGATATTAATTCTGTTCCCAAAAGAAAAATATTTTTTTATTTGAACTTAATGCAATTTTCTAGTAACATAACATGATTTATTGGTGATCTCTTTAAATTAGTTTGCTAAATCTAAATCTCAGGATTTTAGGTGATTTATTGTGGAACTGATTTTGCATTGTTTGGTGACTACATTTTGGTGACAGATCTACTATTTTGAGGACAAACCCTATTATTTAAGAAACACAAAACTAATTAAATTGGTGATAGCTTAAATGATACCCATTTTTTTTAGCAATTATTCATAATCTTTATACCAAAAGAAAGCCACACAGTCTGAAACCACTTGGAATAATCCTTAATCTACAGCATTATCAAGTCCAGTTGCCTGAATGAAATAAAAATAACACCGTATGTGACATCATCTTACATAACAGTAGTGGTTCATACGATTGCTCAGTTACATTCAATTTGATCAATGATACAAATCGTGCAGTGAGCCCCCTCGCGAACAAATTGGATAATCGCTTCCCAGCACAATCACGACAGTAGAGTGGAACATTACAGAATCACGCGGAGTGTTGGTGTAAGTGTTCGGAAGGTTATCAGAGAGAATATAACAGCTGTATGGATTCATCAAACACCTGAAGTGTCGGTATTGACACGCAACAATATCAGGCTTAAGGCACCTGTCCCACTGCTCTGACGAGGAAGCGACTGACATCGCTCAAGAAACGTACTAGTAGATGTAGATTATTTTTTTTCAGTACTAGAGATACATAGGTAGGTACCTATATTAATAATTGTTTGCTGACTGTTCACACTAATGGCAAGAACTCATTGTAAGTTTCTTGGAGGAGCAAAAAGGTGATAACTAGCAGGTGACTCCTTGTTGACGCCGCGACGCGGCGACGGTGGGAATACATTACATGCAGTGTCACAATGACGTCATTAAGACCGTGAACCTGCACGTTTGTGGTAAACCGAAGTTTCCTGTTCTTCTATTGGTAATTCTGATCGTCACTTTACCTACGTCATTCTAATTAACCGATGATGCTTAAAGGAGTGAAATGACGATGTTTGGTAACTAATATTCAACTTCATTATGGCATCACTATAATATAGGTACCGATTGCAGCAGAGATTTCATTGCAATATTGCGATCAACTTGAAGATCTTTCCAATTGCCACTTGAGTCCACAGAGTGCTAAGAATATGTTGTTGTCATCTCATGCGAAAATATTAACTATGGAGTTGATGATATTGACAAACACGACATTGTGATGACATCATTGTCAATGCAGAATCAGTGTATATGAAAACATTAAGCGCAGATCAGAATTCTTATTTTCTTGCTCCTACATTCTCTCGAGGAAAACAATAAAAAGGACCAATTACTTGGCATGCAGGTCAGGGCTCGAAGGAGGAAAAGATGCGATGGTAAGCCAAAGACGTCGGGTTGTCAATCTCGTGCCACAAACCAGACGTCCAATTTGTTCCAAAACAGGCGTGAAGATTATTCAATTAGTGAAGGTTGTAAATGTCGTATGTTTTGATACAGGTGCAAGAAATGTTAACATGATTACGGTATGGCACTTTTCAGTGTCTTCTCTCAAATTCTATTTTCTGCTTTGTTAACTATTACTGTCTGATATTTCGCAAATAGTTTTTTTGGTTGATGCTATGCATTTCTTGTTTGCATCCTTAAACAGTTAAGTTTTGTATTATAATTACTGCAAGTTTTAAATATTATCAAAAAGGTTCATATACAATACACGTTCTTGACTTGCGCTGGGAAAACTACTACTTTATAAAGAGAAACAAACAGTATAAACGTCACGTGATCAGCATTTTTCTCATGTTCAACGCACATGTGAGAGTTTGTCTTTGGCATTGCTACAAAATTGTACAAAAAAGGGGCTAAATCCCGCTGGAAAAGCCGGGTGGCTTATGTAATTTTATTTGGAATTTGCAATGTGAGATTTTAAGAATACGATAGGCGTAATTAGCCACCTACTAGGGTGTAATTCAATAGGCTATTCTTATCTAATACCTTTAACCCAGCAATTCCTGTATATATAATAAACAGGGTTATTGGTTAAGTCGACCTAAATCCTTTAAAAAAAAACAACCGACTTCCAAAAAAACACTACAAAGTGAAAAATAACTTTAATTTCGGAAGTCGGTGTCTTTGGAGCTGTATTTGAATTTTTTGTCACCGCCTTCCGAAATTAAAGTTATTTTTCACTTTGTAGTGTTTTTTTGGAAGTCGGTTGTTTTTTTTTTTGGAAAAAGTTTTTATTTTTCACTTTTTAGTGGTTCACATGTGCTTACCCCTTCACAGCATACCGGCGTGATGTTATGTAATGAACTGGTGTAAGCAATAGACAGACATGAGATTTCAGCAATCCCAGTCCATTTGCTATCATTTATTGAGGAGTTCCGTTGCCTATCTCCAAAGTTATTCATCAGATCTTCACCAAATTGAAATGAGACCACTACGAGAAAGTACTCTTCCAAAAAATACCTAAATCGCTTTGTGTGCCTATAAAATTTGAAGAGTTCTCTTTATTTCTCCAGGATCCCATCATCAGATCCTGACTTGATGATCATGGGACCACCTGGGAAGTATACCCTTTCAAACAAAAAAAACAAAGTCCAAATCGGTCCAGCCATCTTCGAGTAATCGGGGAACATACATTAAAAAAAAAAAAAAAAAAAAGGTTCCGACGAATTGATAACCTCCTCCTTTTTGAAGTCGGTTAAAAAGGGGTTGTAGTTCAGTCCTGACTGATTTCACTATGAAACATCGTACCCCAAACTTAACCTTTTCACAGGTACAAAATAACTCAGGGGAGTTATTTTGTCCCTCAATGATATTGGTAGTTGATTTATTAGACTAGGTATTACATACTTTAATGTCGTCCGTGTAACTTGGTAGTAAAAGGTTAGCATACCACACTGCTGTCTGATATATCACTGCTGTATGGATGCAAGTGTACAAGATTTGCCCGTAAAATAAATTGTGGGCTTTTATCGCACGAATGACAGTGAAAGTAAAAAGTTACAGTCTCAAAATATTTAAAAACTCTTTAACATTCCAAATCGTAAACCGTAGCGTTTTACGTTTACGTTTGCACTTTATAACCCAATATAAATTACGCGGGCCATTCATTTCGGCACAATAAAGTTTAAGTAAGGTCCCTTCAGCTTGTAAAATATTTTTCTCTCTTATCAAATACCGGACAGGCAAAGAAGATAGGAATTGGCCATCAGCTTTCATTACAGTAAATCTTATTGCCTTGAGTTAAAGTTTATAATTGACTGACTTCCTCGCCGTTGTCTTCAGACCTTGCGTTGTAATTATTATTTTTATTTCTATTGACATTTCCTTCTTCTTTATTAGGATGAATGTGTTTGTTCTTAATAATTTGGTTATACAATGAGCAGGAAAGGTTGTGACTCAGTTTCTTTAACTAAACTATAACGTTCTAGATTTAAAGTATTAATTCCAGCCACAATATGAAAAGCAAGTTTAATAGGTATATTATGAACATTCTTAAAAAAAAAAATCATATCTATGAATATTTAAGATTAAGGCTCCCGCAAACAGGCGTGACGTGATTCTGGTAGAACAATTTCCTACTACAGTCACGTCGCGCTATCGCGTCGCGCCAGTCTGTGGGAGCCTTTATTCATGACGGTCAAGATTCATATTTGGTTACCTACTACGCTTTGGATTGGGCAACTAGCTGCATCATTCTGACTGACCGACCCATGACAATTCAAAAGTGCCTGTAACTGATTTATTTGAAAAAAAAAATGCTTTGAGTTTGAGTTAAAACAACAGGGCATCGGCCAGAGACATTAAAACACGAGCCTGATTCAAGCACCTACGTAGAGCCGAATCCGTATAAAAAATAACCAAGCATTGCATCGGCTCGGTCATAAGTCCGGTTTTCAAACTGTTGTGCAGTTTTTATTCCAATTTCAATTTGAATTCTCATATCTGATTCACAAACTTGTTTTTCAAGGCTTGTACTTACTTCGCATTTTTTACGGTTTTCCTTGTAGGCTGGTATGAAGTTAGTCCACCAAAAATCTTTCGCAAGTTATAATGAATTTATTCAAAGATTTCGTTAAAACTTCTTCGTCCTCAAAATTTTATGGTTTTGCTTTTAAGGCTTTGTTAGATTGAATATTAAACAAGGACATAAAACTCGCGACCATAAAAATATAAATTGGCTTGAGAGGTATTGTATTGGAAATTTTCTTATTCTTTTGATATCATTGATCTCATTCGTTGACAACTAACTGTACGCACAACTCTCTCTTAGTCTTTTAGATTCAAGATCAGATTTTGACAAAGAATTTGGTATAAAATCTTAAGTTAACATGCGAATTTTTACCATTTTATCAACCGATGTTTAACGTTTTTGTGAAACTGGAATGACAATTACATACTTTACGGAAATGAAACAATTCATAGGCTGAAAAGATTATGGTTACCAACGAAGTAAATACTGAGATGATAATTGATAAGGATGAGTGGAAGAACACGTAAAGAAGGTGCTGCGCCTACTCCTAAACAATTTAAATTGAAAATAAACTAGTAAATGATAAATTGACAAAATTGAAAATAGGCACGTGTAGAATAGGCACGTGTAAAATAGTCACGTGTAAAATAGTAGGTACTTAGAACCCAAGCAGATATGTATGTATGCATTAAGGAGGAGCTTTTATATTATAACACTTGTATAAAATAGTACCACTCATTAAAATTGTAATCACCCTTATTACCAAAGGCTAATTACAATTTTAATAAGTAGGTACAGAGCAATCAAATCGTTATCGCCTTTATTGAAATCGTGTACCTACAGTGAGCCTTGGTACGTTGCTTAAACATGATTTTTTTGTCGTCAGATTCTAGGCTGAGATATCCATGTTAGCTCATCTTTTATAGCTAATCCTTGAACTCTCTCAATCTTAACTATCAGTTCGACCAAGTTCATTTAATAGAACCTTTAATGTCTGACTAATAACTCCTTCACACTAAACCATCTGTTACTCCACCACATAGATCTCCACCTATATCAGTGGAATCGCCATTTGTTTAACTGAAAGATCGCCCTGAGGACACGGTGGAGCATACGATGGAGGTCTGCCCGGCTTGAGCGGAGCACCACCGTGTCCTCGTGGAGGCGATCGGCGGCGGCGATCTCTCACGTCCGCCCCTGGTCCAGGCCATGATACGGAGCGAGAATGTATGGGTAGCCGTCACCTCCTTCTACGAAGCAGTAATGCTCGCAAAGAGGGAGGCGGCGCACGTGAGGGAGAGGCAGTAGGTATATGCACCCTCACGGCCTTAGTCGCTGCAGGAGACGCCCTGGGCGTCAGGAACCCCAGGCTGATTCCCGGCAACCGTAGGCGCGGACTTGCGGACGGCGAGTAATGGGTAGCTCGCTGTCCGGTAAGGACTAAGCCTGGGTCGACGGCGCGTTGTGTTCCACGCGAGCCTCAAAGAGATGTCAGCACCAACTAGTGGGGTCCGCAAGGGCCGATGCCTGCCAGGGGTGTGAGTTGTTCGAAAGAGATACCGTGGCCCCTGGCACACAGGCAACTGATGAGGGAACACAGGTGGGTTTTAGTCAGTAAAAGTTTGACACGCCCTCCTGCTCCACCCAGAGCGGGAGAAGTTATTTGATGATTTCCCACCCAAAAAAAAGAAACCAAATTCAAGATAGTCTGTGCATTCATATCTTTTTATACCTACTAAAGACTTTAGACAGAGCATTTGCATCAACAAAAGAAAACCTTTTGATTCGCACCCTTTATCTGAGAAGTACCCGTCATTATAAATTCCATTATCGGCTGATTAGTCGGCATTGAGGATCTTAACTGAAGTAAAGTATCCGGTTTTAAGTCAAAGACTTTTGTATTGGATAAAGTTAAAGGGAAAACTGGGGGCCGATTCTACTAATTTGCAACGTTACACATTAAATTGTGTTTCCACAACAGTTCGATTTCGATCGCCGTTCGATAGTTACATAAAAAGTCATTCTACTATTTTATAAGCAAAATGGAAACTAAACTTAAAACGAATTGCAACTGAACTGTAGCGGGAACACAGCGGGTAACCCGCGTTACCAACATGCCAAAATAATATGTTTTATTAATACCACAAAGAAAAAAGTTGAATCTAAAAATGTTACTAAACACGAATATGTGGCACTAAAAGTATTTTCTATAATTAAAAGACATAATGATCATAATTTTATCATTAACTTTGTCCTATAGTAAACGTCACGCTCATGTTCGATTTTGTTAGTAGAATAGGTTTTGACATTGTTTCAATCGATCGTTGGCGTAACTAAAACGTAACCGCAGCTGTGTCGCAGCTGGACCGTTGTTCATTTTAGTAGAATGCGAAAACGCTTAAAAGTGGTGATTCGGTTGCGGTTCTATTGCGTTTTTTTAACAAATTTGTTAGTAGAATCGGCCCCCTGGTGGTATAACGTCTGTTAGAGGAAAGAATCTTGGTAAAATTAGTATTGCTGTCAACTGAAAGGATAAACGGTCTAACTTACTATTTTTGGTATATTTATCCTGCTTATGCATTCATAATTCACTCGTGATGTTTTTGTTAATAAAGCGATAAGAAAATAGCTAGATAATCACAATCTTTGTTAATTCATAATATTGACATTGGAATATCGAACAAGTTTCATAAAAACTAATCTAACTAGGTTTATACTAATTTATTACAGATAGTTGAAATGTCCTTAGTTATTTCTTGAGACAGGTTACTTCAAAATCCTTTCAACATAATGAACTTATAATATTCCCACTGCTGGGACACAGGCCCCCTCTCTATAAGAGGGAGTGGGCTACAATCTACCACGCGGGACCAGTGCGGGTTGGTAGTTGGTAGTCCTCACATGTCTTCGGATTTTTGGTTCGAGGACAGGTGCTAGTTTCCTCACGACGTTTTCCTTCACCGTTTTGAGAGCAGTGGTCATTAAATAATTTACATAAAGTGAAGCGCCTGTCTGGGTCCGTAATCACGACTTACAACTCGTAAGTCGGAGCCGATAAACTAGGCCAATACAGCTCTCACAAAAAAATCCTTTGTTTAAATGTATTGTACATTTTCACCTTCACTTTGTTATCATACAACACAAATACTCAAGGAAAGATTGCTGGCAAATATATACACTATAGCACTTCAAATCTCAGGAGGAAAACCTCTTCAGAGGAGTACTGTTTACTCCATACCCTTAGGTATACACAGTTAAGACCACAGCACACATGTAACACCCGAAGCCACTCCACAATTTTCATTGGCCAAATGACAGAACTTTGCTTCTCGATATGAAATGTGACCAATGAACACGCCACATTGACGGCGTGTGGCATGGCGCGTAATAAGTCAGTTCCCGGCAAAACTATATCCTATCACACATCGCATATTTTATAGTATGGGCCAATAGATCCGAGAAATCCGATTGGTATGAAGTATTCGCTGGGATGAATATCATGGGTAATCCATTCTAGCGAACATTTGCCTTCTCGAATCCTGTCGCGAAAAGGTTCAGAATTACGGAACTATCGGGGCGAACGAATCAGAAACGTGGAAACGATCCCATGTATTATAGAGATAGAATAGGTATTATTGTTAGTAAGGGTATCTATTAAATAGCAGAAGATTTTTTTCCATGATGGTCAAGCGCAGATCGGTAGTGACGGTTATTATTACGTCACTTAAGATTTAGGTATACTTGAGTGTGTCATTATAAAACCCACAATTAGAAACTGGTTGTTACCTACATGCAACTGATTCCAAATGAGCTTCAATTATCATGTTGACAAATAACAAAGCAACTAGGTATATACTGTTCTTAGAAAAACAAAGTAATCAATTATTATTTTATCTAGCTGTTGCCCGCGGCTTCGCCCGCGGGGAGTTTGAAAATTATCCCACGGGAACGTACTACCGGGATGAAAACTATCCTATATGTCTTAATCCAGATTATAAACTATGTGTGCCAAATTTCATCAAAATCCGTTTAGCCGTTTTTGCGTGATTGAGTAACAAACATCCAAACATCTTCACAAACTTTCACATTTATAATATTACAATTATAATTATACGTATAATTACGCTTTTGCCAACGGCTTCGCTCGCGTGGAGGTCGAAAATTATCCCACGGGCACGTTATACCGGGATAAAAAGTACCTATCCTATGTGTTAATCCAGGCTATAATCTTTCTGTGTGCCAAATTTTATCCAAATCCGATCAGTAGTTTTTGCGTGAAAGAGTCACAAACATCCATACATCCAAACTTTCGCGTTTATAGTAAGGATAAATTTAGGATAATGATAATTTCGAACTATGTTTACAAGTTTTTTATAAGGAGGGAAAGGAAGAGAGGCTTGTGGCTAAATAATAACAGCCGGCTCGATGGATGAAGTTAAGCTACGCTGGCCGCGGTTGGTCCGTGGATGAGTGAACATCTTCACATACAAGGACCCCTCCGTGCCTCGGAAAGCACGTTAAGCCGTTGGTTCCGGCTGTCATTCGTGGATCTCTGAAAGTCGTTACGACTCGTCAGAAGCCCGAATGTCTGACAACCAGTCTTACCAAGGGATATCGTGTTACCCAGTAACTGGGTTATGGAGGTTTGATAGGCAGTCACTCCTTTTAAAATACTGGTATTCAGCTGCATCTGGTTATAATGGAAGCTGACGCCAACATGGTTGACAAAAGACTATAGGCAGATAATGTTTACAAGTTCTGTAGAAGTTGAAAGTTGTTCGTTGTTTTATTTATTGTTCATATTTCTCATTGGCCTTGTAGCTTAAATTCTAAAAAAAACCTCATACATCATATACGGGGCGAAAATTTTCCCCAAAAACAAACTCTGATTCAACTTATAATTAACGGCTTTTCATCCTTCGAGGATAAAAAAGCGGAGTTCTAATAACACGTCATATTCATTCTGATTTATTTTTTCCAGGATCAAGGTTTTTTATGTGCTTTGTTCTAGTTAGGATCCTGTAAATAAATTACTGGAGGAAAAATGCTGGAGTGGATACCACGAACGGGACGGAGGAATGTGGGAAGACAGCCGACTAGGTGGATAGACGATCTCACTAAATTGGCCGGATGAAACTGGATAGCCATGACACAAAACCGCCAAAAGTGGAGAGATTTATTTGGAAGAGACCTACACTCAGCATTGGGTGGCCAAGGCTTGAAGAAGAAGAAGAAGAAGATAAATTACCCTTTTGGGGTTTAGTATCAATTTTTGCTTTGGCATAACGTAATTCAGCGTGGCATGGAAAGCGCAAGAAAGCGTCGTCGATAATATGCAGAAGAGGAAGCAGCAAAAGCATTGTGTTCAATTGCGGAGAGGCTAGTAGGGCCTACAATTGATCGATTTATAAAGTTACATGTCAGACATGGGGCTTGATAAATCTTCCTATGATTGAAATACACCAAGTAAAGGTCCTGCTTGGATTCCAATTACAACTCACGACCTACACAGTTCGTCAGTTGGGGCCGATACTACTGAGCCACCACTGCTCTCAATATCATATCATCTTAAATCTATATAGATTTAAGTAATTTGGGATACTTCCACGCTATGGGCCTTCGATACTTACACGCTATGGGCTTTCGATACGATGCTTACATGCAATAGGCCTACGAAGCCTGATAGCAAAAATATTGTTTTGTTATTAAACTTTTTTCATCATATATCTCTTCAATATTAATTTGTTGCTGCAGCAGGTCAAGTAGCAGGTCCTCAATAAAGAGCTGGAAGATGCTATACCGTAAAAATCTAACGTAAAATATTTAACATACCTGATTCCCAAACACGCCAATACTGCATGCAGAAGACACCTGGTCAGCTCCGAACCACACAGCAGCCAGCCTTGGAGGCACATTGAGGATGAAGACCTGGGAGATGGCCACCACGGTCTGCCCCATGAATCCCAGCCAGAACATGTCTTGGGGCACGGAGAACACCTTCAGCCATGCCCCCAAGCATGTTCCGAACGAGCCGATGATAGTCGTCACGCGAAGGTTCTGGAAGAAGGAAAAAGATATGATTGGTTGTTTTCAAATAAGAACCAAACGTCAACGGATGTCGCTGATGATAAAGGAAAGGAAGAAAAATGACGCACATGACTAGAAAGGAAAATACGAGATGTCGGAACGCATCTCGTTGGTATCGCAAAAGGCAACTTTGAAGATCTTATGAAGATATCAGTGAAAAGTATCAGTTCAGAATAATGGGTGCCATTAACTTTATACTTTCGGGACATAATGGTCATTTTGTCTTCATATTTCCTGATTTCAATGAAGATTCAACAACTAGAGAGTAGTGGTGGCCCAGTGGTAATGGCAGCCATTTACGAGTTGTTAGTCATAGGTTCGAACCAATTTTCGAAGATAATTAGTTTGAGTAAATTTTTCGTCACAACTTCTCTCAAAACGGTGAAGGAAAATATCGTGAGGAAACCGGTATGTCCTTGGACGAAAAATTCGAAGACATGTGACGTCTACCAACCGGGCTGGACCCGCGTGGTATATTACGGCTCACTCCCTATCACCGATACGCGGCCTGTATCCCAGCAGTAGCAACATATAGGCTGAGTATGCTCAACAGATAAATTTTGTAAGTTTTCAACCGATGGCAAAAGATTGAAGAGCAGACTTATTGATCAGAGACTTGATCAAGCATTTAGAAATTATCTCTCTTATCTAAAAACGTTGCTTAAAGTTAAGAGATGTTTAAGCGTCAAAAATGTATGGTTAAACAGTCGCTAATCATTACTTAACTTTAAGCAACGTTTATAAAAAAGGGAGCATAATATGTTAAATAGTCGCTAAGATACTATGATTACGATGGTTATTTACGCTTAAAAATTACAAAGTTACAGTAACACTTGAGTATCAATAGTTCGATGATTATAGACTCACGCGTATCTAAATAATCGCAAATTAAATGACGCATCGTTGCACGTAATAGAACTGTCACCTTTGGCGGAATATACCTGTTATTGGTGCTAACATATTTACATCATGGACTGATAACGCAATAATTATATCTGATTATATTTTAATAAACATCAAACAGCTATGACTCATTAATTCAAGTAATTTTGAACATTAAAATCTATTGAAAAAAAGGACTTTTACTAAAAGGAACATTAGTGTAAAAGGACTATTCTCAGTAGAAAGCTAATTCTTTTGTCAAAGGCCTAATAACCACGTTCATGTGTTCCTATTTTAATCTAGAAATGGACTGTAGTACCAACACGATGCAAATAAACGGAAAAAATCTCACTGACTCTCCAGAAAAAACAATATACACTAACATTTCATTAGGATGAGAGGATCTTATCCCAAGGGGATTATCTTGGTAAATATACAAAATGATGTTGTATTACATAAGTAATTCTCGCAAATGAAGGACTGGGTAATCCCCTAGCAAGAAACAGGTACAAAGAAACAGGTGTGTTTTATAGTAATACTATGACCTTCACCCTAGATAAGTCGTCAAGAGCAGAAGACTGGTTTATCGAACTTTTCTTAAGTACCCAAGTCGCTAGAAGTGCGAATTTTAATTACTTACGTAACTTAGTTTCGTTAACATCCCAAAGAGCGTAATGTGTAACAATAAGACATCGTCTCTGTGGTCTCATAAGTAACGATAAATTAAACTGTCACTGAAGACAATGGTAAATACGACCTTTAGAAGCTTGTCAACTGAAAAAATTAGACCGTGGAAACGCGAGGATAAGGAGTTGTTTATAGAACATCTTTTTTATAAATAGACTAATTAAAATAAATGCTTTGACTTTGGCAGGACACGAATTCAAAGTAGGTAATAATACTATTTAATAACGTGTTGAACAGTAATGAAGACCCAAAGAAACTAGATTTCGATCTGCTGATGATAGAGAGATTATTTTAAATTATGTGTAATTTGAGAGATTTCACGGATAAAATGAAGTCAGTTAATGAAAAACTGAGTACCAAAGCGCCGGTTCAAATTCTTAAAATTATAGATGATAAATAGTTAATCAATATACACTAGGTTGTCTTGAGCCACACCAAATCTATAATTTTATTAAGATTACATTATTTTCAAAAGTTAACTCAAAAACAGGTTTTAAAATGTCCGCTGAAAACAAAACGCGATCATCAATACATCTAAGCCGCGTTCAAGAGCATTCTGCTCTCAGTGTCAAAAGCCATGATTGTTGTAGAATATTGACAGTGACAGATCTTGCACGCAGTTTAGATGTGCTGATCGCTATCAGTTTCTCATGTGACATTGGCACTTAATGTGTCAATTACCCCAAAAAGTTCACAAGGTTGTCCGAAATAACATGTTTTTAGTTTTTGTGGTTTTACATAATAATGAATAATAATAAAGAGTAAAAAAAAATACTATATTTTAATTTTAACACCCGTTGCGATTCAGTTCCAACCGCTGATTTTATTTTGGGTATCCAGTTATCAAGTGACGAAGTTTGGAATCGGTAAATTTTGGTTGCCTGAATTAATTTGTAAATTTTAATGTGATTCTCTTGGTGCAGTGTGAACTCGAATGACTGTATATAGTTTTACTGAACCATTACTTTTATTATCGTTATAACTTCATTAATAAAGATAAAGTTTGGCTAAGTAATATTGATTCTTTTATGTCAACATTTAGCACGTCTTCTCTCAGCCTTAGTTTTAGTTTCAGTCTATAATCTATGTTTTTGAGGAAATTCAATAGAAACATGACACTGACTTAAGACTACCCCATTGTAATCAATTTTCGTTACCGTTTTCTTATGTCACATTAGTGTGAGATATGAATATTTAACTTGCAATCTTATGGTGTTCTTAGATGATACGGTAGCATAAATAAGTGCTATTGTTAAAGTAGCTAATAGTAAATTTTATTACTGATGTTATGTGTCAAGCAGTTTAAATCAATAAATGGCAGGAAAACATTTTGAGATAATCTCATCTCGCAAATCATTTAGACACTAATATTCTATTAACAGACTGAAAAATCTGATCGGAATTTAAAAAAGTAAGTACTAGTGAATCGATTTTATTGTCTTTAATACTTCACGCACAGAAATGTACAGAGGCGGACTTAATGCCAAAGGCATTTTGTACCAGTCGACCTTTGGGTGATGCAAAGACAAACAGTGGTAGGTGCAATTACGTAAGTCGTGTTCCCCTGGGATTTTTTCCGATCACAACGCGGGCTAAACCCCGGGCAGGAAAAGCTAGTGGACATAATTATATTGCGAACTCATTGAAAACAACAAACATAAATGTTTCTGCCATACGACGCGACGATGCGACCGTTTGGTTCAAAAGCTATCAGTTTGATAAGAAATGCTTAGATAGAGGTTATCATAAATTCATCATACGTTATGCGGAGTCAATAAGGTGATCGATTAGTAATAAAGCGTACCTATTCACGTTTCTTATGATTATCGTGTTATGCAATATAGGGGATAATGACGATGTAATAAAGTTATTTGGAACAGTAAAACGTGTCTGTAAAAAGGCTCTACAGGTGAGGCGAGGATGGTACTTAGTCCCACAACTAAGTTCTAATGATGATACCAAGAAATGAAAAGACTATCAGCCTTATTCATAAAAAGTTATCGAACATCTAAACACTTGCTAAAGCTTGGTTTTTCACAGAGAAACCACACTTTAGCAACTGTTTAGATGTTCGATAACTTTTATGAATAAGGCCTTATGTGTTTACAATAGGTATATATATTTCTTTCGGCGGTAAAATAGCACCCAAAAATGTACTGAAGTTGACATACCGCTCGTTGACATAATAGTTTAGATGCAGAGCCACTTTGAATATTCAAGATGAATTGGCCAGACCCTCGTCCCAAAGAGTTTCATTCCGATAAGCAGCTTAACGCGGAATAACTAATAGTATACCTACAAAGAGCCTTTGCAAAATTGGAAACCCTTTATTGAAACTTTTGTCAATGTATAATATCAAGCTTATTATAGCTGACGGACTGGCAATATTTCCATTTAATGATAAAACTTCTGGAATTAATAAACAGTATGGGATTCCAACTTTCTTCACCAACGTCATCCACAATAGTTATAGTCCACTGTTGGGCACAAGCTTCCTTACCTTATTTATGTATCTATTTACAAGCTTACCAAATGCAGCTTTAAAAAAAAATCTCAATGTACAGTTTTTAATTAGCTACTTTTTATTATAATTATGTAGACAGCTGGGTGAGATATACCGACGCGCTAACTGTAACCATGAATACAGCACCTGATTCTAAAACCCCTAAAGTAAAAAAAATCGCCGGCTTAAAAAAAATGCCGCCTGTATTTTGTATACTTATATATAGATGTACATATCGATCCGGTTAAGCTACGCTTGCCGCGGGTTGTCCAAGGATGAGTGACCATCTTAACATACCAAGACCCCTCCGTGCCTCGGAAAGCACGTTAAGCCGTTAGTCCCGGCTGTCATTAGTACATCTTTGGCAGTCGTTACGGGCCGTCAGAAGCCCGAAAGTCTGACAACCAGTCTTACCAAGGAGTATCGTAATACCCAGTAACTGAGTTATGGAGGTCAGATAGGCAGTCGCTCCATGTAAAATACTGGTATTCAGCTGCATCTGGTAAGACTGGAAGCTGACTCCAACATAGTTGGGAAAAGTCTAGGCACATGATGATGATGAGATATAAATGTGCACACAAAAACCAGAAGTTATTTTAGATTTATTGTATGTAAACTTCTATAATGTATCATTATGATTATTTGGATGCATTTTTCTTTCTTCTACGTTGGTTTCCTTCGTCATTATCTGGGAATTTACGTGTAAGAATACTATATCGCGATATGCCCTGCAACATTGTTTTGAACGTGTTAATAACTTTATTTTCTGTGCAAGATTGTACTTCACATACCTAATTGGTCGTAAAATGTTTTCAACATCACGGATAAGTTATTGTCTGAAAGAACAGTTATTACTGTGTTAGTAAGCTATTACAATGTGTATGTTATTTATAAAGTCATGGCAACGAAGGTACTCCATTTTCTATAGTTACAAAGTTGCCGATATCCTTTAACCGCCTCTGGTTCCCGGCGGGGGAAAAATTTCCTGCTCGGCTTGGTGGTATAAGGCTTGTGTTCGTTTGACTACCTACCACCATCTTATCTAAGTCTGTCGCCATAACAACAATGTTAACAGCATTATTGTGACTCCACCCCTAAGACGACCCACTGATCGTGTTTCGGCAGTTAGAGGTCAGAAAGGCAGTTCCTCTGTGGTTGAGGATTCCCGGTGAAGTTCGCTTACACCTTCAGCCTGATTATCACTTACCACCAGGTGAGATGAAGGCCAAGAGGGTCGCTGTTTGGTAAAAAAACAAAAACTACATTTAAAAATAAATGTAGGATCGAAGGCAAACCAAACAGCCAATTTTTGTGGATTGACAGGCATTTAATCACACAGGCTACACTTTTCATTAATTATTATACTATGTACCTAATTATATAATCCAGTCAACCTCATACATTGACTGTTTGCTTTGCCTTCGATCCCACATAATATACCAACTGCAAACCTAAAGTAACTGCCACTAAATAAATGCTAAGATAATTTCAGATTAGGAGATCCGTATTACTATGAGAATGCGAACAGCCTTGACGAACTATTTACATTTCCTTGTACGAAATGATATAGTATAAGGATTGAGCTAAATATACTAATTAGTTCGACACACAGATAAAGTATATCTTGGAATAAAAATAGACTGTGAAATGAGATGACACCTTGTTAATGTTATACACGCCATAGTTGGCGTTTACGTTTTGAGTGTGTTTGTAAGTGCCGTCTGTCTATAACATTAGTCTTGCCGTTGACTCTCGACACTATTCTATTTCTGCCATAGGGGATCAATCTATTAAGAGTTTTATAGCGGCTCCTACTTTTTCGCTTCAAACATCATAATCAAATCTAGGAAGTCACTTTTTTATTTTTTTATTTCCGTTTGTGGTTTTTACGTTTCAATGTTCCACACGCATAATCTATCTTAAGATAGTCCGGTGCTCTTGAACTGGATCGACAACACAGGCAGACTTGGACAAAATTAAGATACAGTAGTATTCAGTTGACCATATTCATGAGATGGCGATTCACTCACAAAATGATAGAAATTCATTGAGACAATGTGTTATCATCACCTAGCAGTGGGTACAAGTGGAATTAAGTTGAAGAAAAAGATAAAGTTTATCCGTCGCCAAAAACAAGAATTTTAAATCCTGATGAAACATTAAAACTTAATTCAAAACACAAAGCAATGCATTTAGTGACGTCTACATGCGAAACACATCGCTGGAACCGAGACGAAGCAGCAGTTACTTCAGAAAAAAACTAATTTAATTAAAGCGCGGCTTCCAGCGCAAACAAAAACACGACTACCACCAAAAAACATCTGGCAAAAATCGTCACGCAAGCTTTAATTAAACCAAAGGGGGTTGTCAAACAACGACAAACAACCTTTTGAATACCTGTGGCATGCGTCGCAAGGAATAATCACTAGTCTAATAGCTTTTAATAAGATAGGAATTTTTGGATGCTCTGTGTCGAAGAAATTAAACATAATACAACATAGAATCACGCCTCTAATCCCCGAAGAGTTAGGCAGCGGTGTACCTATAGTACAACCACATTTTACTAGTAATAGGGGCGAGCCTATTGCCATCAACCGGGCACAAAATCCGGGCTGCTACTGAGAAATCCCAGAAGGAAAAACCCAGTAACATTTTTCGAACTGAAAATCTGTTGTTTTTGCTAAAAAAAGACCTCTCGTGGAGGTCATATTTCCCATTACTTTTTACGTCATGCCTTTTGTGATACTTTGCAATGTTGTGAGATGTATTTTGAGTGCATTGTTAGGTAACTATCAGCACTAGTGTCCGACCGAAACAGGATTTTCAGCCGAAACCGAAAGCGAAACCGAACCTTCGGTCTTGGTCCCAGTTTCGGCCGAAACCGAAACCGAAACCGAAACTTATTTGAATTTTTATAGCATGTTAAATCTTTTGTATTTTTACGCATATATAGACAGTTAACACATGTAAGAAAATAAAATGCAACAATTAAAGTATGAAACAAAAATAGTTCTTTATTTGTAAAATTAACAATTTGAATAAAAAAAACAATCAACATATTTGTCAAACTTTTTCAAAAATCAACATTAATTACTTATGTTTACAATAGTCTTAATGATTAGATAACTTGTGTTGTTATTTTTTGATGAGATCTAGTATTTAACTTAGTATTTAAAGAATTATCTTACCATTATAATTAATTATCAGTGATAATTAATATTTATCAGTCTCAATAAAGATGAGTATATTTTGTACGACAATCAAGTACTTTTTCACTTCTCATGCTCTAAAAGTACGCCAATATAGCCCTACGAAGCGGGACTAAAGTGACCACTTTAGTCTCTAGGGAGTGAAAAGTAATTAGGTTTTTTAATTTCCTTCATGTGACATAGACAAACTCAAACAGCCAGTAAATATACTATTATCTGTGGAGTTTGGACCATCTTCATTGCAAAAATGTTGAGGGTTTTAGTTCCATGGTTTTTCAAATATTTCAATTGTACATTTAGCTTCAAGTAAAAAAATCTTTTGTAATTTTTATTTTATTAAGTAATATTTATTAAATGTTTTTGTACTATATTGACTATTTTTCTCGCACTCAGAGTGAAAAGTACAGTTTGCACCTCGAGACTAAACGCCAACTTAATATAACTATTCTCGGTTTCATTGACTCCCATCGCACGCTTGGGAGTCAAACCACCTCTGGTATATTATGGCTTCGTTTAGTCCCTCGATATAAAATATGCTATTACCTAATAATGTTTGCGCGAGAAAAACCACATCACCTTAAATCATCACAATCGCGCCGGCTAGCGAACTCAACCGGCAATCACGTTCACTCACTCACTCGAATTTAGCCGAATGATGTGCGACAATTCACGAACACCTAGTTTCGGCGGGGCCGAAGATTAGGCCAATTATTGGCCGAAACCGAAACCGAAACCGAACCTTCGGTCGGTCCTTAATCAGCACGCACTTTATGCACGTATGCATATGGTCTCCAACGAAGTTGATTTTGCTTAACAGACGTCTGGTGGGGGAACTTATTCCCTTTACCTTATGGCAATGCCTTTGAGACACTTTGCAGTGTTGTAAGATGTATTTTGAGGACACTGTTAGGTATTGGAACGGGCGCCGTTAGTTAGGGCTGGTCATCTCTTAGCTGCTACGGCTCATTTTAATAATTTTACTTTTGAATTGTTTTTTATTTGTTACTATTTGAAACAACTAAGTACCAAACATTATTTAAAAGAATGTTAATGGAGTCTCTTGCGTGGTCTTCTCCATAGGTACGTACTACGATTTGGAATAGGCAATAGCTTGAAATTTCTGAATGACCGACTCCTTGACAATTCAAAAAAGCCTAAAAATAGATTAATTGAAACAAATGCTTTGAGTCTGACTGCACTTTATACACGTGTCACATTTTGCAGCAAATAAAAGCGCTATCTTTGTTTCTCTCTAATCCTAAAACCTAAGGATTTCTAAGGCATTTTCTTCCAACCTCCTGATATATATTTACTAGGTTTTCCTACCATCTGGATTGACAGTGCATTCGACCTTCGGGTCACACACACTGTCAATCCGGACCACAACCCGTGTCAGATCAGCGATACCAATCCATCAATTCGGATTAAACGTGAGATAGCTGTGCCCATGTAAGTAGGCACCTATGTAGACCGCTGTTCAGTAGCCCGTGTCATGATGTCATGTCTGAGTTAATTGTACAGAGATTACAAGCACATTTGTAGGTAAATTATGTGCATGAGTTTAATAGTTTACATGGAATATTGTTGTATATGTTAACTGCTTAGATGATAACAAAGGGAGATAAATCAGGCTTTACGTTATTGATACTTAGTTTAGTGAAATACTGAGTAGGTATAGAGATGAGCGAAAGCATGCCTGATGCCTAGAGACATAAACGCACCTATCCTAATGTTTAAATGATTAATCATAGCCAATCGTAGGTAGGTACTTTAATTAGTCGTAGTTTATCTATAGAAACAAATTATGATCATGCCTGATGCCTAGAGACATAAACGTACTTAGTCTTAACGGTTGACGATCAATCATAGGCAGGAAGAGATCAACTAATTTAAAACTGCACGCCCCTCCACTGCTTGTTGGATACACATTTCAAATGCTTGTATAGAAATTTTAGTGGAGGGCTGTGCACTTTTAAATTAGTTGAACTCTACTTGCATAAGTTGTTATCTGTCTACATAGAAAAACAAATTATGACGAGACTTATCCATACTAATCCACTAATCTGTGAATAATTTCCATTAATATTATACATATGAAAGTGTGTGGTGAGGCGTGTAAATAGCCTGCACCTTTGTGACGGCTTTATGCCAATTATGAAATGATGAATCCCTATTGACGAATCCTCGACAAACCAATACCGCTGAATTAGTTGCAGCAACACATGCCCACGTACCTCAACAATCCAGAGATCCCACTCAGACCCAGGGAGATGGGGAGATACCTCGTTCACGCGCGCGTTGCAGGTATGGGCTGCCGGCCGGCGAGCCAATCTTCTTAAATCCACCGGTGGGATGGTTGGAACTCCAAAAATCAACACTGCACTATAAGTTCACAATGAAGCACAGATGCAGGTCCATTTATTTCACGAGTATCGTCAAGAATTCACCAAAAAAAGGAATTTTTAAAGCGGAGCGCTGAGGCGCACACACCGTCTTATTCGAACGGTCCCAGCAAGCTGTCCGCACTCGCTAACGCCATCTATCGGCCCTTGCGAGAAACTCAAGAAAGTTTATGATATATGGGCGCTGCGTCAATAAGGTAGTGCGAGGATCCATCAATTGAGAAGTTAAAAATATTTAATTTGAAATACTAACATATTCTATTATATGGAGAAATCCTAAATTATTGTTATTTTATTTTTTATATTGAAAAGGCATTGACGCTTCACCATGCTCGGGGGCTTTGGAAGGACGCAAGTGCTTTCAAAAAGAAAGTGAAAAAATTATAATTTTTTACTGACCTAAATTATGATCAGAAAAATTTAAGCTTTACGACTGAATGCGAGATACAAATGATATATAAATTATTTAATATATTTCCTAAACCTTAAGACTATGAGTTACTTAAAAGAGTTAAAAGTTTATTGCGTTGGAATAGGATATAATTTAGCGACGGCACGTTTAAAGTTACCGAACTTTGTTTTTACCATTGCAACACGAACGACATTGTCCGTGCCTTTATAAACCTCAGTTATAACTCCTAGTGGCCAACTTAGAGGAGCTGAATTATCCTGTCCCACGAGTACGACAGTTCCAACTTCTACGGGTTTGTCCGGAGTTGCCCATTTTTGCCTGACTTGCAGCGTATGCAGATACTCTAGGTGCCATTTCTTCCAGAAGGATTGGACCATACTATCTAACAACCGTTTGCGCTGTGATAAATTAATGCGCTGACCAGACAAATCGGCTGCCGGCAAGTACTGCAATGGAGTCGACATCACAAAGTGAGCGGGAGTAATAACTTCGGGATGGGGATCGGAAGACAAAACGCTCAGAGGGCGCGAGTTCATAATGCACTCTATTTGAATGAGTACAGTTTGTAACTCCTCATAAGTGAGAAGCTGACTACCGATCACGCGATAAAGATGCGTTTTTAATGTTTTAACATTCGCTTCCCACATGGCGCCAAAATGTGGGGAGCGAGGTGGAATCATTTTCCACATTATGCGGCGGGTTGATAACTCATGTAAAAGAGCCGAATTGAAACTTGAATTTAATAAGACGTACCGGGGGTCGAGAGGGGCGAGGGAGGCGCGACAGATAGCGGCGCAGGAGGCGACGCGACGACTACATTGCAATTCATCGCTTTCACATCAGCTGTTTGCGGTTTATTTTCTTTATCAAAATGTAATAATGTATGATGGCGTTTTTTACATAAGTTACAGACTGATGTTGACTTGCAGTTACTCAATCCGTGCAATGTGCTCAGACAATTCGCACACCCACGTTTGGATTTAATAAACTCGAACCTTGTTCTAGGAGCCAACGCGGATTTATACTTAGCGCAGTTGTACAAATGAACGTGAGCGTTATCATTGCAGTACGCGCAGCACGGAACCGCAACTGCGGGTGAACAAGCGGACGAGTCAGCTGACTCGCTCACAACAAACGCTTTTGTCTGTGTGCGTGACTCGCGAGGTGCGGAAGCGGGAATTCTACTATAATTTCTCGCGTTCGATTGAGACACATTCGAGCGTGTCAATATCTTTGCCTGATCTTGAACGAAGCTTATCAATAATTTCGTTGTGGGAATTTCAATATCTCGAATGGACAGTTCAAACGATTGAATAGTCTGTGAATCTATTTTTCTCATTGCACAGTGCAAAAGAATAAAATCAGCAAGATCCGTAATCCCAAGTTGTTTCAAGGCAGAAATAGATGCACTAAATGTTTCTATGAAAGAATCGAGACTGTTAGCGTTAAATGAACAACTTTTTAAATCCAATATATTATTTAAATAATGCGTACCTAGTGAGCGCTTCTCTTGATATTTTTTAACTAAACTGTCCCATAAGAACTTGTAAGTATCACCCGTAGGCACAATTCCAGCGGTAACCTTCAATGCGTTGTGCGTAAGTCTACCTACCAAGTACTGCACACGCTGCGAGTCAGTCAGCTGATCATTATCATGAATATTCGACTTGAACGACTCGTAGAAAACAGGCCAATTCTCAGTTTTCCCGTCGAAAGACGGCAGCGCGATAGGAGGCAACTTTATTTTAAGCGGTTCATAAAAAGTCTTTGAGTTACTACTGGGTGTAGATGGCGATTGATTACTGTTTATTTTATTCCTAACACGTTTAATATGAATGTACAAATCTTCAAAGGACTCTAAACAAGCATAATCGACACTTGCACCAGGTTTTATACTAATGTTTATGTGATCAATTTGATCAACAAAAGATTCAAATTTATGTCGAATGTCATCAATTGTCTCTGACTCAGTCATAAAACTTTCATTTTTTCTCGAATCGAACGACGATATATTTTTTGATAAATCATACAATCGATTAAAGCGTTTAAATAACAATCCTTTCTTTTCATGAAGAATCGTTAGAAAATCTTCCGGCTTCAGTTGTTTATCCGTGATTTCGGTAAATAACAAACGAAGACAATAACAGAAAAATACCAACCTGACGGTTTGCAATATTATCTCACCTATCAACTATGAGTGGGTATCTATCTAATTATTATTACCCACTAAGCCGAGATGCGTTGGTAACTACCTACTTATTTTATTAATATCAAAGCGAATTTTTAAATGCGGATACCTACATAGAATGAACTTTACCAATAAATACGTAATGTCGTTATATGTAAACTAACAAATAATTGAACAGATTTACCAACAACTACGTAAAATCTATTGTCAATTATGCTGCGTTTTATAGGGCAATAATTTACCAATGGTTTACGTAAACTAAATACCTATTGTGCGTTATTGAACCTATACGATTTTCACCAAACAATAAATTACGCAAAAATCTAAGTAACGGGTATTAATCCGGTATCTGAAGGACCAAAAATTATGGTGAGGCGTGTAAATAGCCTGCACCTTTGTGACGGCTTTAAGCCAATTTATGAAATGATGAATCCCTATTGATGAATCCTCGACAAACCAATACCGCTGAATTAGTTGCAGCAACACATGCCCACGTACCTCAACAATCCAGAGATCCCACTCAGACCCAGGGAGATGGGGAGACACCTCGTTCACGCGCGCGTTGCAGGTATGGGCTGCCGGCCGGCGAGCCAATCTTCTTAAATCCACCGGTGGGATGGTTGGAACTCCAAAAATCAACACTGCACTATAAGTTCACAATGAAGCACAGATGCAGGTCCATTTATTTCACGAGTATCGTCAAGAATTCACCAAAAAAAGGAATTTTTAAAGCGGAGCGCTGAGGCGCACACACCGTCTTATTCGAACGGTCCCAGCAAGCTGTCCGCACTCGCTAACGCCATCTATCGGCCCTTGCGAGAAACTCAAGAAAGTTTATGATATATGGGCGCTGCGTCAATAAGGTAGTGCGAGGATCCATCAATTGAGAAGTTAAAAATATTTAATTTGAAATACTAACATATTCTATTATATGGAGAAATCCTAAATTATTGTTATTTTATTTTTTATATTGAAAAGGCATTGACGCTTCACCAGTGTGTAACTCTGTCTGTCAGTTATGTTTTCACGCCTAAACCATTTAACCGATCTTTATGAAAGGCAGGTAGCCTACGACCTGGAGAAGTACAAAGGTCACCCTGGACTTTTGTATAAAAACTAAGAAATATACGCAAACTGAAGTCACCGGCAACAGCTAGTGATCCATAAACGGATGAAATCGAATCTATTATGCTACGCTACGGTTATTACTACGCAACAAATTGAAGCTAATGTAGGAGTCGATGTTAGTATCTGCTGTCCAGTGCTTCACCCACGTGGATGTTGTAAATTATTCCACAGGAACGAGCTACACAAAGACAAAATGTAGCATATATTACTACATCTTACATCAGCTGTCTGCCAGTGAAAGTTCCGTCAAAATCGATCCTATCGTTTCAGATATTAGCCGGAAAACAGGCAGTACCTACCGTATATGGTTTTACATGTGCATTTAGTAAAAAGCTGTAATTTCGACAATACAAATCGACACTCTAATTAAACTATTATTGGTCTAAATGTACAGATTATGATTACCTATCAGTGTGTCTATGATTATTTTGAGTGTCCTTTTTATGGATATAATTACAGTATAATTACCGAATCAATTAAATCCTATCAATCGAAACAAGATTAATCAGTTAGATACCGTTGCTATCTGATCTATAGTATGTTTATTTTAGCGTGGCTGCCAAGAAGCTATTATTTAAAATTAGACCAATTGTGACAGTATTTATGCCAATGCTTTGGTTAAGTAGGGGTCTAAATAATAAATTGTTGTTCAGGGGAAAAGCGAGGCAAATAAAGTATTCAACACGTATTTCGCCCTAAATGAGGCAGGCAAAATGAAATCTTAGATGAAGTAGCTATAGGCATAAATTACTTATTGTGTTACCTATACATACGCTTCTGTAAGATTTTCTTTACGGGTAGATTGAAACTGAAGTTTTATGCAAAATTTCCGTGAACTCTGTAATATTGTGAACATAATTTAAGTAAGCTGCTGAATATACCAGTGAATGGTCGCTGTTCTAAGCTTTCCCTGTATTATTAAAACGAATTTAGCTTCCGGTCCGACGAGAGAAATGATTTAATTTACGTCCAGGAATTTATGATCAGGAGTTCCGGTAGCTTGGATTAAAGCCTTCCGCTAACTGAACCTGCGTAGTATGATGACAATACGATGCATAATAGAATAACACAAAAAGCATTTTATTTTTATGAACATGCACGTTGAACTTTTCGTAAGCCAGTAATCACACGTTTTCATAGAATATGCTTAAGATACGATGCTTTTGTAACGTCGGTTTTCTTTTATCTCCAAACAAAACCACCCATTTCATTTTTGTTTTTATTTGTAACTCGCGGCTTTGCCCTTGAGCATTTCTGCATTTATCCCACGGGAACGTTGACACGTTCCCGTGGGATAAATGCAGAAATGCTCTATCTGCCAGTAAAATTCCCGTCAAAATCAGTCCTGCCGTGTCACACACTAAACGAAATATACAGACAGACATACAAAAAGAGATGATTTTTTGTTATAGGGACCGCATGTAGGTCCCTACTTTCACAGGCATTTAGTAAAAAGCTGTTATTTTAACATTACAAACAGACACTGAAATATTTATTTTGTATGTACATATTATGTATTGTATGTATGTATGTATAGACATAGATAACATAAATCCATACATCCTACTTCCTACTAATATCATAATCCTACTAATATTATAAATGTGAAAGTTTATATGTTTGGATGCTTGTTACTCAATCACGCCAAAACGGCTGAACGGATATGAATGAAATTTGACACACATATAGTTCGTAACCTGGAATAACACATAGGATACTTTTGATAGAATTTGGCAAGGGGATATGTAGATGGCTACTTTGACAAAACGGTTGACAAAAGTAGCCCTTGTATACCCACGGGCATGTGCTACCGCGGTAGCACGTGCTCGTGGGATACTTTCCGACAACCATGCGGGTGAAGCCCCGGGTACAAGCTAGTTGTTTATTAATTAGTTTTGCAAGTTAAACGACAAAGGATTGTGGTCCACGGTCGACCTGATTAATGAACCAGTTAATCTTGTATTGCCAAAAGAAAACATGGTGGTTTGTTATGCAAGGCTGCAAAGTTGTTTTTTGGCGCGAGTACTTGTATTGAAAACTGAGCAAGCGAAGAAACGTAGGATTGAACCACGAGCGGAGCGAGTGGTTCAAATATAGAATCCTGAGCGTAGCGAGGCTTTCAAACGTACGAGACACAGAATAACTTTGCTGCCGAGCGCATCACACAACTTTTCACCTCACTAAAGCGAGAAAAATGCTAGATGCGGCAGGTGCAAAAGAAACAGCCTAAATAATATATTAAATTAGTGTAGTTCAATGAAGTATGATAGCATTGCATTGTAGTCTTCTAAAACGTTTTCACGCCTTTAGAATGTCTCCATGCACGCATTTATGTACTTTTCGCGCGATTTTTCCGGAACATAACTCAATTCAGCATTACGTACCGCTTGCACTAACTCTGCAGGTGTAAATTTTTTATCTTCGTCGGTGCTGGACTCGCTCATACTATATGATTTCTTACGATTATATCAAAAAATAAAACAAAATTATGGAAAGCGAATTGAAAAGAGACGATTTCTACGTTTCTTTTTTTTTCGTGCAGTCATCCTGCTGTCCAGTGCGATTATTCTGAAAATGGAGTTGGCGCACTGACATGAATAAGTCGGTATTAATGCATTTTTAGAAGACTGGCTGTACAGAAAATTATTGAATAGAAAGGTTCGAATTTCAAAAACTCTCCAAAGCCGCGCTAGCGTGTAAAATCCACTTTTGCACGCAGATTTCGAATGACAGACAGAATCTTTCCGAGGTTGTGAGGTGAAAAGAATATGAATATATCAAAAAATATGCATGTCCGCTGATGTCCTCAGTTCAGTGTGCACGTGCAGATTTATGGGCCGGCGACACTTTGCGGACAGGATATACTGATCATACGTCATGCTCGTGAAGGATTTATAGGAAATTGAATTTTGCTAGAACATTGGGTTTGGTGGCCAAAAATGTAAATGAAATTTAAAAGTTTCAGTTTAAAATATAAATATAATAGCCCAGGGAATGCTGGCGAGATGACCACATAGGCTGGTTCGAGGTCGCTCTTAAAAAAGGATATACCTGGACGAATTTTGGGGAGGCCTTTGTCCAGCAGCCAGAAGACATTATTCTACTGGACTGACCGATACAAAAACCTATTAAGACGCAAGCCTATTGAATTTGGGGCTGCATAAATTTCGGCAATTGCATTTATAGCTAATAGAGTTGAAAATCTAGTAACCTACACCAACTGATGAAATTAAAGTATGAAATATTCTGTGATAATATTTTAAAAGCTCTCCTTCTAACAGGACAATTTAATTTTCCACCTTTAGAATCCCTGCAAGGAACGCTGAAAGCATTTTTCAAGAAATTAATAACAGCGTTTCTGCCGGGACGAAGAATCCTCGTATTTTCCGTGCTGCGTCGTAGGAAGCGCTAATAATCTCGGAGAATACGCTTATGTAGTGTCATTTGTAAGGACATTAAATATTTAAAATATACCGTAGTTTTCTTTTCATTCTTTTTCCACTATATCGCTTTGTATGTACACTACGTACTAGTTTTAAGCGTTCTTTATCTTGTATTTGGGGTACAATTTTGAAATTGTGCAAGATATCCAATAAATAGGCAACTTAAATGATGGAAAAACCAATTCAAAGCCTTTATTTTAGATTCCTTCTAATAATATAATTGAATGAATAGTTAAAAGGTGAAACCAACGATGCGAAATTCATAAAAAAATAGAACTGCACAAAATGAACTTGCAAAACATCGATAATACGTCACCAGACAACGTTGCAACTAAGCTTATATTGCATGAAACTCCGAAGAGCCAGCATAAACCGCAAGAGTGAATTTGAGCACCCCCACCTGACTTGACGTAGTTCATGACCAGGCTCTCGAGTGTATCGGAAACTCATATAGCAAGGATTAACAATTTTGTTGACGCTTCCGATTAATCGAAGTGATACTTGTGATGCTGGGGTCGGGATAGTTAAATCTGTAGGGTAATTAAGTATTTTATGTCCCCAACAAAGAGAAAACTCAGACGTAGCGATGTGGACACTTGCCTGATGTAGGTATAATACAATACAAAGGGAAAACGGATTATTTTTATTTATCAAAGTACCTATATAGGTGTCCGGTAAATTAATGATGGTGTACAAGAATGTAAAACAAAGTAATAAAAAATATAGTTTTTTTTAAACATATCTTTGGTGTTACTGATTTTTTTGTTTAACTTTTATTTTCTTTTTCTGAATGTCCATTGCTGTAAGCATTTGTCCGTTCCAAGATTAATGATATATACCCATTAATTATTTATATACAGGATGTCCGGTAGACAACCTGTATCTCACATTCTTCTTACCTTTCGCATGAGATAAGGGTGGGTGACAAAAACAACATAATGTCATCATTTGTTGAGGTGTTTAGATCTCAAACTAAGTTGTAAACACAGGGTTCATAAATGCAGAACCATTTGAAGAAAGTGTTGTTTTGTTTGATTTGTTGAATTTAAACCTGAACAAAAATCCGAGAGCAATCAACCAAGCAGCATGAAAAATAGAAACAATTTTTCTTAACGTCGACAATGCGATTGCAGTCGCAGATAAAAGCTAGTTGCTAATAGATTAAAGTTGTTCCGGGTCACGGAGCGCAGGAATCTCAGCGTTCCGGAGTTAATTGCCTGGTATTAATACGACCTCCTACTGACGACGGATCCAACCCGGATTTGTATTGTATTGGTGGGAAGTTTGGAAGCAAAAGATGTGTTGCTCCGACCCCAAATTAATTGAGATATGGGCAGGAGAATTGGGTGGGAGGATTGGGTGGGATATATTGGTGCAAGACGGAAGTTTAAAAGTCTTTTGAAGCTTTTTTGTGGTGGGAATGTACTCTAGTATAGGATGGAAGGAGAAACCTGAAAAGGCGTGCCAGAATGACAAGCCGTAATATCCACTTTAAGGAAAACTTGCACCTTGTAGAGCGCCGTTTCTTTCACCTGTATGAGCGTCACTTTCTTACACCATGTGTCATATTTACACTGCTTACTACAGTAAAAAAAAACATAGCTAGTTACAACTAGCTATAATTTTTTGTCTAAATTTTATTTTACAAATTGGCAATTTTACCGGCTGTTGTTTTTGTATCGATTCCTTTGCACAACCCATGATTATCATTGGTGGTGTGTATTATCCGTTATTATGCCTTGTTATGACAGCGATTTAGCTGGTAATGGGGAAGCCGAAATACCTCCTCAATGTACAATGCGGATACTATTGTTCTTGTTATTTTTTTGCTATTTTGAGATAACCATCTTCTCACGACCCATTTTAATGGTGTGGTTTGTATAAAATTTGCCATTGCCTATTTTTATAATATTGATTTTTTTTTAAAAGACTATCTTCACTGCGTAGAAATATCATTTGAGTGTTTTTGAAGACGTTCTTTGAATGTTGAAAAACCCTAAAACTTAGTTATATACGTAATATCTTATAGAGTTGCAGGTGTTTTCAAACTTGGTAAATCTAATTACCTGCAGATATACAATACCTAGAATATAGATACTTACAGTTTTTTTTTTGGCTAGGGATATCATCAAATAACTTCTCCCGCTCTGGGTGGAGCAGGAGGGCGTGTCAGACTTTTACTGACTAAAACCCACCCGTGTTCCCTCAGTTGCCTGTGTGCCAGGGGCCGCAGTATCTCTTTCGAATAACCCGCACCCATATAGATACAGTTACATTTGTTAACGGTTTACAAAGCTACCGATAAGGAAAAAGAACAAGCAATAACTACACAGCTCCATACGAACACAAGTCACCTAAGCACAAAACAAAATAAAGAAATAAAAGGTAAAAACAACATCACGTTTCTCAGCAGGAAACATTGTAAACGACTATTAAAAAAAAAACTATTACCGTTAATCATATTGTGGAAGTAATGTTTGCAAATATGTTACCAGATGTACCTACTTGTAAAGTTTGTAGGAAATGTTTTAGTAAACTTATACGAAGAGATACAAACAACCAATCTTCCAACTCTCCAAGTTACATATGTGTTGAAACTTAAACATTTGGAGCAAACGTCACCTATTTCAACATCAATGACAACCGAGAATTCACATATGCTCTGCTCACCTTTGGAGGAGATATAATATCTAATGAATGTATTAGAAACTTCAAATGTAATATCAAGTCTTCTTTCTAACTTCGTCTTATTTTCAAGATATTTAGGTAGGTACCTGTACCCAATAAGTCTTGTTTGAGACTCTCGTGGCACCCTAAGTAACATTTCTGCATTTATTTTTGTATTTTATATGGTATCTATACATAAGAGTATTCTATCTATCTATCTATCTCGTAGGTCGGATTTCACCAATGAAACTGAATGCGAATAGCACCGAGCTTCAAGGGCTATCAGTGTCACCGTTGTTGTGGAATATTGACACTGACAACTCTTGGACGCAGTTTGGATGCGCTGATAACGTACCTTTTCTTTGGTAAAATTGGCACTTACCTTTTTAGGCATAGACATTATTTTATTTCCACTGATGATCTGGAAATATTCCTTATTATTGTAAACGAAATGTGCTCGCAGTGTTGCAGAACCAATCCGTTAGATAACAACAAAAATTCTCCTTGTGTTATGTATGGCATCATTTTGAGGTGGTTTTTGTGCCAAAATTAACATAGCCAAAAGGCACGTGATGCAAATAAAACATCGAGAAATAAGTAATTTATTCGCAACTACTTAAAATAGCGTCATATTTGAACCGATCCGAGAACTCACACATTCAAATTCGCATTGATTCCGTACAGCCAACATTCATTCGACAGGAAAATAATATTCAAAGCATTTTGCATTCATGTTTGTACCTACAATTGAAAGTCATACAATGTCTATTTTCACAGCAACTTTGTATGAAATGGTCTGACACGAAACTCGACCTTATCAACTTCATAATCCTTATTATATTCGAGCAACTTTTGTCCCCGATTGCTTTTGCATGAATTTGGGAGTTTGGAAAAGAATTTGGCCAAGATTTGTGGTCTGACAAAGGATATTTTACGGCCTAACGATTTATTCATCTCACACAAAAAAATAATCAAAGAATCAACTTTTTTATACTCAGTTGGTATGTAGGTGCTATTGAATCGATTTCAGCCATCTACATTAGGTCATTGACTGGCTGAGTCGCTGTATATAGGTGCAGATGTGCACAACCTGTTTAATAGTAGCGTTTCTGACTTGTTTACAATTCACGCCCAAACGAATGCGGTATAAAAATATTATCATCAAAAAATACTTTTAAAACAAAACCATATACCTAAACCTGTCAGGGCGGACAGACTTTGAAAGAAATAGAAGCGCTGTCAGCAAAAGCTACACACGAGATGCATTTCCCCACATATACAAAGCGTCGCAGGATATCCGTTGAAGCATTCGACGCGAGTGTAGCGAGCATTGAGGCTTTCACCAGCTCCATTCAGCCCAGTTTAGCCCTCAACTCTGTGTGCGAGCGCGAGATAGTATGAAATGTATTCATACATTCCTCTGTGATGTCATACATAGTTTTAATCCCGGATTATACAGCTGTAGAACATAACAGCAATGAATTTTTTGAAGCTGTGTATTGACATATAAATGAAAATTTATTTTGTAGCCAAGTTTGTGTAAGTAATCAGATTTTGCGACCAGCAGGGCGACAAAAAGGCGTGTCCTGTACCATTATGATTTTTACGGTAGGGTGAATTCAGATGCTAAATGTCACAAGCTGTCACAAATAAGATGAAAACGGCGGTAAGGAAACCAACTGCGACCTTGAGAAATTTCCGTCCTTCCGATCCGGAATAAACCCGGAAAGAACGCTGAAATATGATACACAAACGTTTTATGTTTAAGTGAATAAAATATATTATTTCTTGCTACGGATACTTGGACGATTCAGGATTATATTTGGGCTTACTCATTTTGTTTTAACAATTTTTTTATCCCCAGACAACTTCCGTCTTCCCGTATAAATCTGACTCAATCAAATTATCTTGTCATGTCAGACGGTACGAAGGAAGACTAAAAATAACGCAAAAAAATAAAACTCCCTAGAAAGATAACAAAATCTGTCCGGACGGTATTTCGATATTCCGATAGGTACCAAACCTTCGGTACGGAATTTCTGAACGCATATTTGGGTTGTTTGGTGGGTCCCCCTCATCACTGAATGCATTCCATCTGTGCTAGAATAGGCTACTATTGTTTCAAGCATTTTTAAATGTTAACTTTCCGTTGAAATGAATTGAATCTAAACCAAGATCGTCTGAAACGGCTGGCGAAACATTTCATTGAATACAATATTCTTATCATTATAATTTTAAAAATTAAGGATTAAAACAACTTTGTCTTCCTAATCACCCCCGCTGCCTTAGTCTTACATCAGTTACTAAACCCCAGCACATAAACTCAACTGTTCATTGTGTCTCAAAACTGATAGTGTCTTCCGGCACCATCAATATTTATAGAAACGATACAGAGCACCAATCTCGGTAGTACTTCCCGCAGGAAAATGAAGAAATATCGGTATATTGTGTGTTCATAAGGACATACAGTAGGGACAGGGAGCGTTTATTAGTTTTTGTTCCTTTGAGCCGCAATATTACGAATAATATGTGTAAGTTTATTGCCGACATGCTGAGGGAAAAGTTACACAAAATATGAGAGAATGTTGGAACGAGTTCCGGAGCCTTGGGGTAAAGGATGGTGAGATTTGGACGATTTTATGGCGGTCATTCAGTAATCTGAGGCTTTTATGGCGAAAAGACCACTTCGTTACAAGATTTTAGTCCTGTTTAGAACTAGTGCTGATAAAAAAGGTTTTCGGATTACATTGCTGACCACGGTTTTGTTATTGGTATTAGTAATTAACTGTTTATTTTTTTACTCTGACGGTCCTGGTTTATCATTTGTGACTTCAAGTTACAGCTTTAAGAACTTATTGCAGCATTGCTAATGTAGGTTAGCGGGCATGCCCTTTATTTCTGGAGGCGTGTAGGTGTTTAGTATTTATTTCTGTTTGAGTAGTTTTCAATGTTTTTGAAAACTACTCAATTATATTGGCATGTGCTAGCTGCCTCAATGCAAATAATTAAATTTAAGGCTCGTGCAGAAGCACGAGCCTTAAATTTAATTATTTGCATTCGAATGTCGCGTCGCAACACTCGTAGAACAATTTCTATGAAAATTTCATGGAAATTGTTCTACAAGTGTTGCGTGTTGTCTCGTGTTAATTACTTACTAAGTTTTGTATAGAATCAAGTTCCTTGAACTGAACAGACAGCTGTGCTTCTGGGGAGTTATTTGCGCCACTTCGTTCCATTAAAACACTAGGAAGTGGTGAAGGGCGAGCGTTTCTGGTGGACTATCTCATGGAATTTTGACGTTCAAAAAGTGCTGACGCTCAGCTTAGTTTGGATAAATAACTTTTGATTTTGACATTGCAAAGCTAAGAATGTTGCGATTCTTTTCTAGCAATAATACTAGCTAGTTCCAAAACTCTCGTTATCCATGTTATGTTACTAAATTACAAACAAAAACAATTTCCAAGCTTACACTAACAACAATTCACTTCACTACACGCACTACCGAATTCGTAAAATGTTGCTAAAACATTGTACGTACACATCCTCCATATTGCCTCGTAAGTAACATAAATTCACTCAACACTAATGTCACCAACAGTTGTTGATTGTTGTTTAAAGAGCTATAAATCTGTTACATAACTTAAAGGAAGCAGTAAGTTAATGTATCCCGACGCTCTTTGTGAAACTCCTTATAACGGATGTAATAAAATTTTGCAGAAAGGAAATGAGAATACATTACAGGAGATATGTATGCTTATCAACGACGAGGAGACTACAAAACGGTGCGAATTAGTTGTCACATTTACATGGCCCTGCATTGTTTGACTTAGGCTCACATAACTCATCATCTGCCTAGCCTTTCCGTTGGGGTCGGCTTCCAGTCTAACCAGATGCAGCTGAATACCAGTATTTTACATGGAGCGACTGCCTATCTGACTTCCACAACCCATTTACTGGATAATACTATACCCTCGGTACGACTGGTTGTCAGACTTTCGGGCTTCTGACGATCCGTAACAACTGTCACAGATCCACAAATGACAGCCGAGACCTAACGAACGGAGACCCAGGCTTAACGTGTTTCCAAAGCACGGAAGGGTCTTGGTATGTAAAGATGGTCACCCATCCACGAACCAACCGAGTCACATAACATCCTAATAATAAAATGTTTGGATTTTAAAAGACACCGTGACCTCTGAATTTCTTTCGGAATTTTCGCTCAAGGATCAGTCACTTAGGAAATGCTGGCGCCACCTCGTTTTAAAATATTGACGTGTAAAAGTATCTTAAAAGATCTTCTTACATAAATAAACATTTAATATAATTTCATTACACTTCAACCACCTAGTGCGGGCTGTTCGAAAGAGATACCGCGGCCCCTGGCACACAGGCAACTGAGGGAACACGGGTGGGTTTTAGTCAGTAAAAGTCTGACACGCCCTCCTGCTCTACCCAAAGCGAGAGAAGTTATTTGATGATTTCCTACCCAAAATAAAAATACTACCCTCATAACATTGGGACTGGCTTCCAATAAACCATTCAATGGTAAATAGCTTGACTGGAAGTGTTCACTTAAACTAAACAAATGGTATTTGCATACGGAGCATCTGCCACGTAATTAAATGCGTCACGAGAAATTTTATCAATTATTTAACCTTATGTCCGACGAGCTAGGTTCGCGGGCTACTAACTTATGCATGAAGGTATGGTCATGAAAGCCCTTCGTAATAACCGTCACCCTGACTACAGTTATTGGCAACATGACACAAACGATGAAGAAGGATCATGTTTTTATTGTGTACTAAGTAGCTTTTAGTGTAATCGGTATGTATTTTATTTTCTTGCGCGGAACCCTAATTATTTTTCTAAAATAAAAGTTACTCCTTATATTCTCAGCTATCTGAAAGTCACGTCAATATCGGTCCAGCCATTTCTGAGATTGGCTAGAACAAAAGGTGAGAAAGTCAGAAAAAAGAAAGAAGTTTCTTTGTTGTTTTAGTATCATTTGCACTTTCATATTTATTAAGTAAAAAGCTTTTATTTTGACATTACAAATAGACACTACAATTTGTTTGTATAGATTGTATTGATTTATTTGCTGGTAATTTTGGTTCCATCTAGAATCACTTTACACTAGGCAAAAGATGTCATTGTTTCCTCGGTTCGATAGCACCTAATCGCAAATCGACACTTAGATACTTATGCATATCTACAGCCTATACAGGTGTGTCACTAACACGCAAAGCACAAAGGTGTTCACGCGTGTAAATCTTATGACGCGTTTCTCTGACAGGCGTTCTCAAGGACATGCAAATGGATGCGCATTAGATCCTTCTTCCTTATACGAGGTATAAGGTCGGAAATGAGACAATAATTTTGATTCGTTTATTTGAGTCTCGGGAGACCTATTTCCAGCAGTTGATTTATTTTGTGAATAAGTTAAAATAACAGTTATACCTATACATCACTGTTTATTCTAGATATGGTCTGCTTTTCCTAAACGACTTTAAGAAAATCATTGAAACGAACTCTGAGGTAAAAGTAACGTCAATTTTAAAGTCCGGATGATAATATAGATAATATAATATAATTTAATCAACTCAACCTATCGCAGTCCACTGGTGGACATAGGCCTCACCTAGGCTACGCTACAACACCCAGTCCTGTTTGGACACCTTATTCAAACATTGCGGAACAGGCGACGAGAAGATTTGAATAAGTTTTCCAAACATTACCACACCCAACTAGATTCATCTGTCTGCTTCTTTCGCAAAACTGTGTCTACCGAGATGGTTGACTTGCCCTAGGTTTAATTTGAGAATCGACCCTTCGATGTGGATTGGACTCGGCAAGATAATTTGTGAATTGTACATGACTTTCGGCTTGTCCAAGTTCATGTCGAAAGCAATCCGCTAAGAAGCTCTCATTTAGGGTGTTCAGGGTCTGGTCTAGCCGTCCCAGTGTCTCTGGCATTATGACGATGTCATCGGCAAAGGTTAGGTGTGAAAAGTACTCGCCGTTGACATTGATACCCTGTCCAGTCCAATCCACGGTCTTCAAAACGTCCTCCAACGCATTGGTGCACAGTTTCGGGGATATCACACCCCCCTGTCTCATCTTCAGATTATTATATCTATAAGTAGGGTTAATTACAGACAAGGCAGAATTAATTTGGTCAAAGAATCTTGATACGTGTCACATATTTTTCGAACAGTACGTTTCTTTATTCGCGAATAAAAGCAAGAGATAACGAAGGCTGACTTCGGCCAAAGGAAACAAAGTAAAAATCCCTTTGAAAAAGCTTCATTATTAATTTACTATGCTAATTAGAAGCTGGACACAGGACGGTTATTTACAGAGAATAAAGAAGTCGGTACTAAAGAGATTTTAATATTAGCTATAACTTTGTTAGAAACGACTGTCTTTCTAGCTAATTAATTATTAAGACTTTTTCTCTGATTTTTGTAACCAAAACTTACGGGTTTACTAAGTAATATTTTCAGTTAAGAAAAGCAAAGTGTGTACGTAAAGGCAGTAGTAGGTGGCGTTCTGTAGTTTCTGCCTACCCCCATAGGAAAAAGGCATGAGTATGTGTACTTAAAAAAGGCATGAGTATGTGTACTTAATAAAAAAATTAAAAAGTCCTACAAGTAGGAGCTCATTCGTATTTTTCGGGAATGTTCAAAAGTTTTGCAAAACCATCCGGGGGACATTTTCTGAGAATAGACGGTAGGTAGTAGGTTCCGCGAGTACTAAAACTCATAACAAATTATTGAGAATCAATAATATCTATTGCCTTCTAATAAAATAAATCTGACTTAATTATAATTTTGCAACCCGTATCGAACAGAGAAAGCAATAATTGCGGAATATAATATAACGAAGACAGGCAGGTACCTACCACAGTAACCACAGGTACCACAGTTAGCCATCTGATTACGCAATATAATATAATGCCTTATTTCCTCAAAGGGTAAGGCACTAGAGGTGTACCTTTATTTAATTCACATTTCGGTAGTTATGTTTTAGTCCCATGAAATGGGGGCAAGCCTATTGCCACCCAACATCCAGGTTTCGGGTTGGTACTGGGAAATTCCAGTTAGAAAAACCCAATTACAGTTGGCCCGACCTGGGAATCAAACCCACGAACAAGGACCTCATGCTCAGCAGTAGCTGAGCATGAGGCAGTCCCAGAATTATGTAAACAACAATATTTTTCCAGAAATTACAATCCATTAACATCCTTTGATATTCCTATAATTGCATTAAAATACAATAACACTTTAGGGAAGAGATCGCTTTTATTTTGACAGTTCGTGCGTTATACATTCAATGCGTTTTATAGACGTTGCTGCGCAGACAAATTTTTCGACCAAACGAAGCAAGGGTTTAGCAATATCCTTTAAAATTATTCAGACTGTGATTGATTGTGTTACGCAATTAGGGTGCTGGGAATCAAACCCAGGACCCCATGCTCATTAGTGGCTCTTGCGACCACTAGACCAATAAGACATCTGATTAATTAATCAAAAAATGTAATCAACTACTTATGAAGCAATTTAAATGCAATTATTGAGAATTACTGAGTATTATCAATGTTAATGGTAAGTCTGTCTTCAATTATCATAACAATGGTGATATTGAAAGCATAATAAATTAATGATATCCTAACGACATCGTATTGTTTTAATGAGCCTGATGTACTGTATTAAACTGACTACTTACCTAAATTAGTTCACAGGTACTTAAGCCCAGGTAGGCACGGTCGCTTTTTTGTGTTCGAGCACTCGATTTTCAATTCTCAATATTGGGACGAGCATCGATAATCCAACAGAGCGCGTCAAGAAAACACACTGTTGCATTTTCAACTCTCAGCGCTAAACATAGCATTGAATATTCAGTGCGTGAAAAAATCGCCGCGACAAAAATACGTCCGTGCGAACCTGGGCTAAAAATCACTAGAATCATGGCTTGAAAATAAAAAATTACGGAGGCTATAGTTAAATCGTTATTTAAGTTACCACACAGCATTTTTGAGAAATACCTATAACCAAAAAAATTAGTACTTAAATTACTTTTGGCAGAGGAAAATGGGATTTAAATAACACTATTTTCTAATTTACAAAATGGGATTTAAATAATTTATTTCAGGCTACAAAATATAAAATTATTTCTGTTTCATATTAACTATCCAAATAAATTTAATTGCATTTCACAGAATTTCACAGTTCATTCACATTACGATTGAACGGTTTCAACCAAACGTATTCGTGGAATGAAAATAGATGGAAATGTGAAATGCATGATTTAAAAATACCCAACTAGTCGCGAATGTTGAATCAGTACGGAATACGTGCTAATTATGCGTGTAGCTGAGAACAAAAGATGGATTGCATTATCAGGATTCAAATATATTTGGGTGATATAATTATTAGATAGGTACAAATAAAATATCTAGATAACGTTACTTTCGGTATTCGGATTTTACCAAAGTCAAGTTATCTGTTACGTTGAATTAAATTGAGGTCTGACCACCCGTCTGCGACAAATATAACACGGAAAATTAACGTAATTTGTCAATTTGATATTAATTAATTCCCCTTACTGTAGGAACCGAGATAGAGAATAGATAAGAGAAACCGTCGCCCCTGGCACACAGGCAACTGAGGGAACACGGGTGGTAAGTAAAAGTCTGACACGCCCTCCTGCTCCCCCCAGAGCGGGAGAAGTTATTTGATGATTTGCCACCATCAAAAAAAAGTGTAGGGACCTGTGTGTGTGTATTTTTTACGATGCTAAGACTGCATTATGATGTACTAGCATGGATGTCGGTTATCGCGTAAAAACGTAGCCTATGTCCTTTTCCATATCCCACGCTATATTTATATTTTTATTATTTCATGACGATCGGTTCAGCGGTTTAGGCGTGAAAGCGTAACAGACAGACAGTGTTACTTTCGCATTTATAATGAAATAGGAGGGATTGATGCATCTTTTAATATCGAAGTGAACTTTTAGCTAATGAACCAAATCGTTTACAACTGCCATGCCAAACTTGTGATATATTATAATGGCAATTGGCCAACCATTTTTGCGTTATGACCAACAATTACGGTTCAACATCAACACAATTACTAGTTAAAAACTGATGACATGCTAAACGTTTGAACTAACTTTTTTATGAGATACCTACGTAAGTAACACGTGACAAACAATGTAATTTGTAAATCGTTTCTATTCACATGGTGAGTAGACACTAGGCAGCCAAAAATGTAATGTAACGAAAAACATTGTTTTAAACACGTTTCCTAAAGAATTTCATGTGGACATGTAACAAATTAGTTAAGATATCGCTCAAGGCCAAAGTAATTGTTAAAATGTGCAAAACTGTTATAATACTACAACTCATATGACATATTCATAAAATATGGCTCATTTGCTCAAACTCCATATTGTATACTTATCTACCTACTTCTTCTTAAAATTCATAATGAACTGGATGCGAAAAGCGACCAACCGGTTGCTATGGTGCTACTTGGAATAGTTCTCCAGTGGATTGTGATAGGCTGAATAGCTTAAAAAAACTTCATACTCAAATATTTAACACACTTTCACAAAAGTTATAAACTACAAACATAATATTTACTTCGTTTATCCTCTCTTCGAATATAACAAGAAAAATCATCAATTCATAATTGATTAAAGAAAATCTATAAAATATTGTATTTATTTGCATTCTGGAGCAGCTACACAGAAATCTATTTGGAATTTTTGCCGATATTTACATTTTGCGGTTCCATAAGTAATTACACAGTAATAGCACCTACCACTGTTTGTCTCTGCATCACCCAAAGGTCGACTGGTAGAAAATGCCTTTGGCATTAAGTCCGCCTCTGTACATTTCTGTGCGTGAAGTATTAAATAAATAAATACAACGCAGTACCTACCTGTGGACAGGTAGGTACTGCGTTGTAGCTATATTGGTACTAATTCAAATAAATTAGTTTTTCCATAGAGACCAATCTCTTATTTCCACGGTTTTTCATGAATTCATGTGAAACTAAACGTATACAAAACTGGACACTTGGCATAAAACAACGTTACTTCTATTTAGAGTAATGGGTTAAATCTGCACCCTAATCGGGTTTTACACACTATCAATCAGAATCTGAATCATTTTGAAGAATATTGCTAATCCATTGCTTCATATGTTCGAAAAATGTGTCTACACAGCAACGTAAATAACGCAATGAATATTGATTAACTTTCAAAATGAAAGCCATTCCTACTGTTAGAGTGTTACGCAATTACCCCACTGACATTATTTTTTTAGAGAACGTTTTAAAATTGAGAGAGCAATCTCAGGATTGCCACACACTGCCAAAACTCCTAAGGTTTCTCTTGATTAAATAATTTTTCCCGAGTGAGACGGTAATGTAAATAAATTGAACGTGAAAAACGTGAGGAAAACTGCCAATTGACAGGAAAAATGGTCCTCTCGAAAGGAAGAAGAGGAATTTTAATTTTTCTTATCCAACTTCGTGGAGATTTCATATCTTGACATAATTGGAAAATTATCTTTCAAGGCAACGTCGCGGCCCCTGGCACACAGGCAACTGAGGGAACACGGGTGGGTTTTAGTCAGTAAAAGTCTGACACGCTCCCAGAGCGGGAGAAGTTATTTGATGATTTCCCACTAAAAAAAAAAACAGTAGCGTCATAGATTTTTATTCAACTTTCTTAATCGCCTTACATTTGGCATTTTCTAATGCGAATCATTTTGGCTGGAATACCTATAAAGGCCTCGGCAAAGATAATGTCAATGATCTTGGTTTTTGAATGGTACATTTCTGTGCGAAGACACACTTGGAGGACAACTAAAGAGGAGGTGATAAGGCCCAATCAGAGAGGTCATTTATAATTGAACATTAAATAACAGAAAGGTATTCAACAAATTCAAAACGCAGAATTTTCGGCATAACCAGTTTGCATATCTAATCCAAATTACGCATTGTTGAAATAAAAGGGACATCTCCAGAAGGTCTCACAAATTGTGCTTCCTCACGATTAATTAATCGTGAGGAAGCACAATTTGTGAGACCAAAAAAGAATAATAATAAAAAGGAAAATAAATAATAATAAGAAAAATGAATAATCAAAATTTCCGACTCGAAATTTTGATTATTCCTTCACCCGCCATGTCGCTGAGTCGTTTTCACTGTAATGTTTGAATAAAGATAAACTTTATACTAAATTAGCATTTGCTAGCAGGTTCACTCGACTGGAAGTCGGAAATTATCCAAGAGGGAACGTACTGACGTGATAAAAAGTACCTTATGATTTCGTCCAAATCCGTTATGCCGTTTCTGCGTGATTGAATAACAAATATGCAAGCATACAAACTTTCATATTTAAATTAAGTAGGATGTAGATTACGATTATGCATATTTTAATTTGAATTGCATAGGAAACAAGGTTTTGTGGGCCTCGCTCCGTCTTGGTCAGAATTCAAGGTTCTTCTAACTCTATTTATATACGACACTTGGATAACTCGTTTACAAGACCTGCGATCTTAGAGGATAGTTAAAACTGAATAAATCCCCGGAAAAAACTCGATGTTACCTATTAATTGCAAATATTGAAACCGTAGAAATAACGTTCCATATTGTACTTTATCATATTTCAATATTTTATGAAAATTCTCTTAGAAAAAATAATTTCGCCTATAAAGCATACCACATCACCAATGGTCTAATGCAAATTCTTACAACCATTATGTATGGATGTCACATGATGTTCATGTCTATTATTTTTAGATGCTACTTCCCCAAGATTATCAACCCAAAATTCTTCCCTTATCCACCAAAATGTGATGTCATTGGATCTCAGCTTTTCCTTGTCAAAGATCAAAGCAAATCAAAGTGTAGAAAACAAATATTATTTAGGACTTGAAATCGAGCGTAAAACTACAATTTCATTAGAGGTAAAGAATGAGGTTTATGTTATACCCAGAAAAAGATTTGAACTGATAATGACAGTATTAAAGACATGTCAATAATTGATAAAATCTTCTACTTCTATCTTCGAACATATACGTAACTAAAGTCACTTTTCGTGTCTTTCTGTGTCACCGCGGTGTTCTTCTCAACTACGCAATGGATTTTGATGCGGTTTTCAGCATAATGTATTAGAAAGAATTTAATCCAGAAGATTTTTTTATTTAAACTTTTCGCACTCAAAAAGGTACAAAGGTGTACTTAATGCCTGAGGCATTGTCTGCCAGTCAACCAAGGGTGGTGAAGAGATTAGATGGTAGTTGCTTTGGTTGAGAGAAACACTGATTTAAATATATCGTAATGAATTATTAATAAGATAGGTACAAGTACGTAAATAGGTTATATACTTATACATGTATACACATTGACTATAATAATATACTTATAATATACGTATATTATATGCGTATATACAAATTCAAAGGAGAGCGGTGTTTAGATGACTACGCTATTTGTTATGAAAATAACTCTGCAATTTCCGCTTAAATGCATACCGACTGGTGGCCGTGTTGATATCGAGAGGAAGCGCATTCTAAAGAAGAATGAACTGCATATGAAAAGAAGAATGAACAAAATCAGAAGTATGAGAAGGACAGAGTAGAAGAAGATTGTTAGAAGAACATATATTAGCAAAGTGAGGCACAAGATAAGAAGGAGAGAGTGAGAGTTAAAAAGGGAGAAAAGCGTATTCAAAGCGCGCAAACCTCTTCTTTAGCGAATGGACAACCATTTCAGCTCAGACATATACCTCCGGCATATAGTCATAATTCTCGAGGTTGAATATGAACCGGATACAATTATTGAGCTGTCTAGTCAAAGTAGCACACGTCACCATAGTCGATGATAGGGAAAATCAAAGTCTGCACAAGCATGGTTTTATTTTAACGGGTAATAAGTTAAAAAGTTCCTCAGACGATACAGGGATCGTAGAGTATCGTTGACCCTTTGACCAACACTAGTCACCTGGCGGATTATGTGTATAATACAATAATATTTAACTTACACAGGATGGCAGGGACATCGACGCACAACCTGTTACCATGGATGCTGAATACGTAGTTACATTATTCTGAACGTACTGAGTTGAAATTTTTCGTTGGTTAAAAAATATCTGTCCTTGCCACCTCAAATGTACATTAAAGAACTATCGATGTTTTGTCAAGTCGTAAAAACTGTGCGAAGCAGGAGTGGGTCGCTAGTCAAACTTTTATCATGACGATATTTTGAATGACTGGCTAGGATGATGAATCGTTTTACAAATTGGATGACACAGATAACCCTAAAAATACGATAACGATTCACAGTAAGTAAAACTTTTGCCGGATTACCGCCATGGGATCTGGAGGCAAAGGTCCTCGCGCATATCTGGGAGTGGCGCGAGGAGGCCAAACGCCGGGGCGTTACTCCGCTGCCGCGAGAAATCGAGGTGCAGCGGACAGAGCTCCGGCGGGATCTCATGGCGACATGGAGAGCGCGATTGTCGCAACCCAGTGCTGGGCACGCCACGATAGCGGCGGTAAGTCCCCTCTTTGAGGAGTGGCTTGAGAGGCGGCATGGCGTCCTCACCTTCCGCCTGACGCAGGTCCTCACCGGACACGGTTGTTTCGGGAGGTTCCTGTTTCGTATAAGGCGGGAGGAAACGCCCGGGTGCTTCCATTGCGAAGATCGCCCTGAGGACACGGTGGAGCATACGGTGGCGGTCTGCCCGGCTTGGGCGGAGCACCGCCGTGTCCTCGTGGAGGCGATCGGCGGCGGCGATCTCTCGCGTCCGGCCCTGGTGCAGGCCATGGTACGGAGCGAGAGTGAATGGTTAGCCGTCACCTCCTTCTGCGAAGCAGTAATGCTCGCAAAGAGGGAGGCGGCGCACGTGAGGGAGAGGCAGTATATGCGCCCTCACGGCCGTAGTCGCCGCGGGAGAAGCCCTGGGCGTCGGGAATCCCAGGCTGATTCCCGGCCACCGTAGGCGCGGGCTTGCGGACGGCGAGTAATGGGTAGCTCGCTGTCCGGTAAGGACCAAGCCCGGGTCGACGGCGCGTTGTGTTCCACGCGCGCCTCAAAGAGTTGTCAGCACCAATAGGTGGGGTTCGCAAGGACCGATGCCTGCCAGGGGTGCGGGTTGTTCGAAAGAGATACCGCGGCCCCTGGCACACAGGCAACTGAGGGAACACGGGTGGGTTTTAGTCAGTAAAAGTCTGACACGCCCTCCCGCTCCACCCAGAGCGGGAGAAGTTATTTGATGATTTCCCACCCAAAAAAAAAAAAAAAAAAAAAAAAAAAAAAAAAAAAAAAAAAACAGTAAGTAAAACTTACCGAACTTTTTCCTTTTTATAAAAGAGTTGAAAACAAACTTATCTTTTGAAAGAACAAGGGTTAGAAAAGGACATTGTTAAAACTGAGTTTGGTTCAAAATGGAAAAAAAAAGCTTCAGGGTTTTCTTTTTAATTGTATTTTTGGGCAATTTTAACGATCTTGATTGATTGCGTAACTCTTCGTGAATTTATTTTATCAGGTCTAAATCATCTTGCGGTGTTAAGACGCTGTCATAATATTAAAAGTTATGTAACACAATGTCCAAAGAGTAGGGAAATTAACACAAAACAATAAATTTATCATAATATTATTCAATGGCATGTGTAACGAGAAATACAAAATATGCAACAGTACTGAGCCAAGATCTAATATGTATTTACGATGCAGAGGGCTTTGCGCACAACTCTATTCAACGATTGATTGGCTTTACAGACTACCAAGGATCATACTAGGTGTAGCATGAACCATAAGCGTATGTAAGACAAGGGCCATAATCTCAAATTTAAATGAGAACAGAAATTCCGAGAATCTGCAAGTGAATTTCGTTAACAATGGAAGTCAGATTAACAAGATACGAGTAATTAAACTTTACATATCTATTTCCTTTTATCTTATCTGCAGTTCTTTTGTATTTGTTAAGGAATTTCTGACTGAGTTAAGGAATGTAAAAGAATTTACCGTCATAAATGTAATCCATGATATCTGTGTTATTCTTAGCAAGCAGAATTTTCTTCAGTTCGAAAATAATCTACAGAGTCCAAGACTGGATTTTTTTCCGCGGATGGAAATTTTGAACGAAACTACCAGGACGAGTTCGAGATAACAGTTAGTCCATAATGGAATGATCAAATCTCAAAAGCTTACTATCTTATATATGACTCAGCCAGCAGGATTATTATATTAGAGGTATAAACAATTTTACACACACCTCAAGGCTTTGACAGTCGTAACGGGTAGTCAGAACCCCGAAAGTCTGAGAATCAGTCTTGCCAAGGGGTATCGTGTTACCCAGTAACTGGGTTGGGGTGGTCAGATAGACAGTCGCTCCATGTAAACTGCCGCTATTCAACTGCATCCGGTAAGCCTGGAAACTGACCCCAACAAAGTTGAGAAAGGCTAGGTAGATGATGATGATTTACAGAATCATTGAGATCACTGCAGTCGATAAAACTTAGAAGTTCGACACGCTGTATTACTTCCGTTTTTAACTATAATTTAGGTACTGTACGAGTATATTGCATTAAAGTAGAAGCTGAGGCGAGCGCGAATAGGAACCAGACCAGCCATCTAATATACACTTTGTATTGCTTCAGTGTCAATCTTCTGGCTGACTGATAGTGCTAACGTTACGCTTTGTTTTGAGTCCTTATCATAACGAAGCGTCGCGTCGCCATGAAGCTAATAGCAATTCTCCGAAAGGATACCACCACTGGTATCCTTATGGAGAATTGTTGGTGAACTAGGAATGCAGTAATTTTCCCGTGACAAACATGGCAGTGGATAAATGGATAAAAAATATAAATTCATCAACATCATCTGCAGGCTATTGTGTGCGGTATCTGTTATCAAAGTTTAGATCTGGGATGTCTTGGGAATGCTGTTTGGGTACCTTCATAATTATTTTCTTATGACTCTTCTTCTTACTTTGTTTAATTTCTACTCTTTATTATTAATTTTAATATGTAACTTGTTATTGAATAACTTTTATTTTATAATGCACCAATACAGTGTTAGCGGCCGAATATGGTTATTTACATCATAATGCGTCCAAAAATATGTTGTTTTAATGTCGTCGTGTTATGACTGTCTGTTTTGGTGTTGGATATGTTTTTCAACATTAATATTAGTATTGCGATAGTTTTTAGGGTTCCGTCCGTCTGTCATTATCGTAATAGGTGGATACTTGAAATTTTCACATTATGTACTTAGTATGACCATTATAAGTAAAAAAGTTAACAATTAAAGGGTCATACAAGAAACATGTTAAAGAAATATATAGTGTTAAATATTGTGCGGTGGTACAGAACGCTTCATGTGCGACTCCCACTCGCATTTGCCGGCAATTTTTTGCTGTTTCTTGCTTTAAGGCCCTAGTAATTTTAAATGTACTCGTCGTATTGTCGATATGAGCGATAATAGTTCTTACTGCAATCCGATACGGGTTAAAATCTGTTGTAATAAATTCGATTTATAAATGAGCAAGCATTGTCGTAAAAATGCAAATAAAATCGTATAAAATTAGATATTAACTATTTAAAAAATAAACAATCACTGGATGAAGCATGAATTATATGGTATATTTTTAATTATAATTATAATTGTTATTGAAGGGATAAACTGGTTTTAAAGAAAATTAAGAGGTAGCTTTGATGATTTTTTTGATGCATTTAAGTATGTTTAATTATGTTTTGAGTTCAATCACTGTATGCAAAAAAGACTTGAATATATCATATATTTTTTTGCCTTCAAAATTATTTATGGTTAAAGAGATACACTGGTTTAAAAAACCACCTTTTTGAGCGTTTTCAAGAAATCACCGCCTTAATAAAGGGTTGGAAACGTATTTGATTGCGAATTCTTATCGGTATGCACAAACACTCGTTATTGGTTCGTCGTTCTTTAATCTTTATGTTTTTGAGATGAACGTGTTTCAGTTTCATAGCAAAATTTTCAACAGAAACACAGTGCACGAATTCAACAACGTGTTACGCGGTGCCTAACTTAAATATTTTCGTAAACAAACAAAAGTAATTTCTTACCGTCTTATCCAAAAGCCAGCTGGCCGGAAAAATGAGAGGGATGTATGTAATCATGAAGATCATCGAAGTCCAATAAACTTGGATGCTCGACACTCCGTAGTACTTTACGACCGCATCCTGAATGATCGTGTACTGTATCCATTGCATCGAGTTAGAGGCCGAGTTGAAGACAAAAACGATCAAAACCAGCCATCGAATAGGAAACACCGAGTATTCCGTCGCTCCCTTCTTAGTAGGAGACTCCAGCACGCCTCCCTTTTCAGCAATCCCGTCCATAACACTCCCGCAAACTTCCATATTCTTCTGATCAGTCATATTTTATATGTTTCTGAATATATTATTACAAAATAGAATCTCAAAATTTTATTGTCTGAATTTTGGCATCCAAATTACACTACATCTACTTTAAATTTGAAATAGAAACGATAAATTATTTTATTTATTGTCAGTTTTCCCGCGCGCGCGTTTTTTTTCTGCGAGACACAGACGTGTTACTCGCGCGGCGGCCGGCCAGCGACTGTGTTTTCCATTTTCCTGCAATCAGAAGCTGAATGGATGCTTCCCGTGCACCCTGCGTCCGTAGCGTGACGATAACAAAGATGCCGCCGACTAGACCAGCTGTCTGTCAACAGCACAATCAAATGATTGCCATCGTAAATAGGATATAGATAACCAAACAGTTTTTATTGCGTGAACTTTGGTTATAAAGTTGATGCGTGTTAGTTGTTATCTTAATGCGTAAGATATTTGTGGATATTAAGCCTACGGGTGACTGTTCAAATGTGTAATGAAATAATAAAACACGTTAGTAACTGATATTATTATCAATTGTTATGATAATATTAATATTTAGGTAGGTAATCTCTAAACTAAACTGAACTGAGACAATGATATTGACGCGTATTTAGGTACTTACGCATTTGTTTAAAAGATTTATCATTTAAACATATATTACAATTTAAACTAACAGAGTCTAGGGCAATATCCTGTGTTATAAAATGAAAGTAAGAATGTAGAAGAGACGTAGGTACTGAATTTATTTGATTTAAAGAATTTCAACCAAGTACTTAGGTAACATAGTAAATTTTTCAACTAAACCAGCAGATGACTTCAGTCTAAGTAATTTATTATATTTTGTTTTATTAATTTTAAGAAAACTTACAGCTAACACATTCGAATAGTCAGAAGTAATATTACTAGAAGAAAGACTTAATTACAACTTTCCACTTATTACAAATAGTCACATATTAAGCACTATTGAACGTCAAAATTGACAAAAATATAATCTATTCCAGTTGCCCATTCGATAAAGTAGTTTCGTTTGGAGAAGAATGGCCAAGAAACTCCACCGTTACTCTTTTAAAATGTTTTACAATATTATGCATAGGTAGGTACATTAATTATACATGATTCTAGGTGGGGGTCTAGAATCATATATATGCTTAATTCGTGGTAACAGGTTGTGCGTTGATGTCCTTGACACCCTGTATATTATTCAATTAAATTAGCAACCAGTTTGATTTTGTCTAGACTCTACAACTCTAGACTATTATGCTTGTTTACAAAGTGTCCTTTTAATACATTTTTTCTTTAATTTATTTGCAATCACCAAATTTTTTGTAACATTTTACATAGTACCCCATAAAAGATGTGTTTAGGTACTTTAGATATTTTCAAAAATGGTTCATCTATTTTATCTTTATTTCTTGTAAAAATATACTTATAAAATAAAATGTTTTATTAAATTATGTAAGTATTAAGTACATACATGTATATACATACATTAAATTTTCATAAATGATTTGGGAAGTTCCCGTCATAATATGAATCTTTTTAAATCGTTCCCTGAGAGATTCGCAGCGACGAAGATTATAAATGGTTCTGACAGCTCTCTTTCGCAGAATAAAAATGGGTTCAGTCAGCAGCCCAACCCCAAAGTAAAATGCCATGTGACAGTTCAGTCAGTTATGTCAATGCTTTGTTTAAACACGAATTCGAACCCACAACAGCGCGGTAATTTCCGTCGGTACAGCTGCAGTGCTACGGCCTCACTTCCCACACGTTTATCAACATAGCTGGGATGTGCGTCGTCCTGTCCTGACATAATGTTACCGACATAACAACTTCAAACAGATAGGTATACAATTGTATCAAAAGGAAGATGGGCAAAATTATAACGGTAGGTTTCCATTTTCGATCAATAAATTCATCCTCACTGTTTTGTTTTAGCAATGGTGTTTCGAGCCTATCTGCCTTGGGATCAATTTTTATTCATGTTGAAAAGAGTTTACTAGTCAGTATGTATGTCACATAAGTAAGTATGTCTAGTTGTTATTGCTGGTGGGGACATGTTTTACACCATCCGTTGCACTAAAATATTTCCCCCCGACGCGACGCGGCAACGGAGCAAACGATGTACCGCTCTACATCAATATTTCACCAGATGAGCCACCCTAAACTAAATTCGAGGGAATGGCAACAGAATCCTAAGGACCATTGCAGACAGCCCAGTATCGGCAGCCGTGGGAAGGCTTGTTCTTTGTTTTATATTTTAATTTAATCATTGTTTTTCACTTTTATCTACGAGTATATTTGAAATTAATTTTATTCTAATATATTTGAATTAAATTTTAATTAACTCATTTCAATATAATTTAAGCACAATTGATCTCCTTACGACCAACATAGTTTTTAAGATAATTTTATAATCACAAAATATGGACAGTTGAATAGTCTGAAGTAAACGATTTTTATTTAAACACTGAGAACATAACACACATTTTATAGGTACCACTCCATCACCATTACCATTAAAACACACACACATAGAAATAACCAAAATGTCAAATGAATAAATTGTTATTTCTGATTGCTGCAATAAAAGTTAAATAACACTTGTTCTGCGTGCCATGATTTTAGTAAAACTGAAGTATGTATGGGCTTGTGCCACTGCCCGTTCATAACTTAGTAGGGCACCTAAGGTAGCAGGTTGCAGCATTTATCTGTTTAGTTATTTGTCTGGCATAAGTCAATTGTACGGTATGGTATCCACCGACGACGACCGACGCCGCGACGATACATTTACTGTTTACAACGTTATTTGATCAAAATAAATTATTACTATTATTTAACTATCTTTGATGGTGTTAAATTTCATGTTGGCACAATACTTACTTAGGGTTTTCAGGTCCCCAATAATATAAAAAATTTAATACCTTCCTAGTTGCTCCATGCGAAGAATCAATTTTATGCTAGTTTGCAATAATTGGCGTTCATGGGACATTCTCAATACTTTAATGAAATAATGCGTTGAAATAACCAGGCGGCCTACTCCCTAAACACAAAGTCCGTCGTTTCGGTCGAAGTAAAGGGCGTTTCCAACTCCGTAACACTTACGGACAGAAGATTACATAGTTTGGAGCCCGAACTAAGAATGAATGACAACACAATTTGACAGCTGTCCCTTATCCCGATATGTTTTTGCCCGTCCAAAAAAGTTAGTTAATTGGCTGTAGGAAACAATAAGAAGTTTCGAACTACTTTCGGACGGTACTTTCTTCGTTGACGAAGTTAGAGAGTATGCCCCATGACCATCACAAGGTGTTGATCATCTGATTTACCCATGGTCTGATTATAGGCGACTAACACACTACACTTTCTGCCTTGTTCAGACTAGTCTTCGGTAGCCTGTTCTTATTATCCTCGCAATGGGTTTAAATGCACAAAATACGTACCTATGTGAGTTTACAAAACAAAATCCAGACAAGATACCTAGTAAGATTACCTACTGGTATTATTGTATAAGTACCTACTAGTTTAGTACTACCTTTACATTGGTAAAAATAACGTAGGTATCTAGAGAATTTAGTTTACGTGGACGGTTACAGTATTTTTATAACATTGAAAATAATAGGTCAAGGCACCCTGAAATGTTTTTCTATGATAAAACTTTGTTTACATCTCTTACAAATGACAACTAAGTGATAAATAGTAAGAAGTAATTTAGTAACCACTTCATTTATCACAAAGATTTAATAATGAAATTATTCTTTGTTGATGAATATCAGTGGAATAGGTTCAGAGACAGTATTATAATGTCTTTATAATCTGACTGTAAATGTTTTTACCAGTTATGGTTAAGATCCATATAATAGGGGGCGAACCTTTTGCCATCACCCGGCAAAAATCCAGGTTCCATGCTGCTACTAAGAATTCGCAATGCAAAAGCCTATTAACACTTTGTCTGACCTAGGAATCGAATGCAGTGCCTTATGCTTAGCTGTGGGAGTACCACTAGACCAAAGTAGCAGTCGACAATTTAGATATACCCACATAACCGGTAGTTTTTTTATCAGTTTTATGTTTTTTTTTTTGGGTGGGACATCATCAAATCACTTCTCCCGCTCTGGGTGGAGCGGGAAGGCGTGTCAGACTTTTACTGACTAAAACCCACCCGTGTTCCCTCAGTTGCCTGTGTGCCAGGGGCCGCGGTATCTCTTTCGAACAACCCGCACCGGCTGGCAGGCATCGGCCCTTGCGGACTACTACTCAAAACTGAAAAAAAGTAATGAAAACAATTTCCAGAAGCTATCCATAAATCATGACTTGAATATCGTTAAACAAATTAATTTAACTTTCCGACGTAGCTTCGTGTATCAACTGTAATTTATATTGATAATATTTCATGAGCAAAATATAGCTTCCTTCCTCTATGAATGAGGATCACGCGGCAGCCCGCATGTTGGTGATAAAATACAACCTGTCATGTCCGGGGACTGACAATGGCTACTTCGTAACATCGTAACCATAGATATTATATCGTATATCTATGATCGTAACGTATCAATACCTACCGCCATCTAAATAGGTAAAAAGTTTACTAAATAAATAAGATCTAGTGAAGACTCCAAATCTCCTAGGTATAATTAATCAGTGAATAGTTAGGGTGAAATATTATTAAAATTGTTTGAGGAGAGACACGAGTTAAATTTTGGGTGCATTAATAGGACTTCTACGAGTGACAGGACGTAACGCACCCTGAGCGGATTTTGACAGTTCTACACCATTCATTAACGTTATGATTACTTTGTTGAGCAGACAAATTTTTCAAACATATGAAGCAAAAAAAAAAAATTCTGCCTAAATTCATTTCTGCTTGAATTAATTTCTGCATAATTTTATGTTTGCGTTTATTAATGTTAATTACTTACCTACCTATTATTGTATAGAATCAAGTTCTTCTAACTTAACAGACAGCTGTGCTGCTGGGGAGTTTGTTGCGCCACTTCTTCTTCCCAGCTAAAGCACTAGGAAGTGGTGTAGGGCGACCGTTTTGGGGGACTGTCTTATGTAATTTTGACGTTAGACTCTCAGCCTCGTTTCAATAAATGAATTTTGATTTTGATTTTTAAAGGATTAGCATACCTATCTTTCAAAATGATTACCTATTTGATGTGACCAATGTGTTACCCAATTAGAGTGCTAGCCTGTGAACTCTGGACCCAGTCTTTCTGAGCAACAGAGTAAGCTAAGAATTTTATTTTCATACGATACGAAAGCTAATGATACAATATTTTATTTCTGCATGTAGGTTTGTACAAACACTTTTACACGTCAATCATATTTGAAAAACTAGATGAGGTCGGTGTTTCCGATCCAGTTAGAGGTCGTCTAATCATTGCTTGTTGCAACACCTACATTTTTCAAATGTTTGTAGTAAACAAGCATTAATTGCATTTTTGTGAAGGGGCGTGCCGTTTTAAATTATTCGATCTCTACTCTAATCAAACACAGAGACTTCATACTACACTTTCTATTGTACAAAATTGTAAGCTATTACATATATTACCCACTTCCTAAACAGAGGTCCTCAACATTAAATGCCTTTCAAGAGGCGAATTCTCCAAATACTGCTTCAACATTACCCCTAACTCCCTTAGTTACCCACTTTCTCAGCTAATGGCAGTCAAATAGAGGGTATAATAGATAAGTGATTATAACCGTGCCGTTAATGAGTAGTCGGCAATCTCAGCAAATTGCCCCTCGTTAACGACACAGCCTGTTTGCAATTGTTGTAACCAACAATTTGTGGGCCCTATGGGCTTTTTTGTAAAATCAAAGAAAATCGGTTCCACTGTTTACGGCTGATTGTGTTTGCTTTGCTAGAAACGGACGAAGGTTTTTTTTTTATATTGGTGGCAAGGATTATCTTTTAGCTTGGCATGTTCACAATATACGTGTGAATTTGCATACGATTGAATGAAGACACTTTCTTTCAATCGTTATTCGTTCTTACCTAATGATTTAATTATTCGTTCTTATATAATGATTTCAGAACCAAAAATCGGAAATTTTCAATATCTTTATTTATCATTTGTATATAATGTAGCAGCTTACTTAACTTTGCTTTGCAGTGGGCCATTAATTACATTATAGACCATATTCAATTTAAATAGCAAACTTTTCCGTTTAGGTGGAAGCGCCAAGGTAGGCCAAGAAATTAAAATTTTCTTGCGTTTTTTTGCAATTTGCAGGCTGTATGTTGAACAAAATATAATTCGCGACCGTAACACGTAACACACAGAATTATAATAATTAAAATCATCAATAAAACCCTCCAAGAGCATTTAATCCCATCGAATGACTATTTCACGAACAAGTAATTCAATGGAATTAAAACTGTAAGATAAAGTACACTTAATCATACTTATTACTATTATTAGCTCTCCTAAAACAAGAAAAGTTTTGAAACTACATTACGATTTTTATCCTTCCCATAAATAAATAATATCCAGGTACTGGTGGTAACCCTACTATACAGCCTGTTGCCATTTGACTAAACAAGTTTAAATTCGATTTACATTGCGTAATTCCTTTAACGTCGTTAGCAAGGTAAATTACCAAAAGGGCAATGTAGTACAAAATGAGACAAGCTTTCTTTGTCTCTGTTGTAATTAAGGACCTTAATAGACGATGAGTCGGTGCTATAGTTAATTATGCTAATGATAATGAAGGATAGGTACCTACTTAAGGAACTAATGAAGAGCGACCCTGAATTTGTAAGAAGAGAAACTAATCTGAAAAGTACTTTGATTCTCATTTCTATGTTGATTTGGAAGCGTAAGAAAAGTTCTGGAAAAGTTAACTTCGTAACTTTTACGAGACAAATGACGCAAGGAAGACGAATTTCTCTTTGATCCTGATGTAGGTAGAATTTTTTATTATATTTCTTATGATCCATGACGACGATTTCAGATGTATTCTTGTAACGAGAACGAGCTTTCCTCGCCTGATTTTAACGGTAAAGTGACCCGAAAAAACTAATGTAATCTTGGAATGAACTTGTTGTTTACTAGCTTTTGTCTATGGCTTCGCCCGCGTGGAGGCCGGAAAATATCCCACGGAAAGTTACTCTCAGGATAACAAGTATTTTGGCGTGTCCGTATCCAAAATGTCATCTAAATCCGTTCAGCCGTTAAGGCGTGAAAGACAGTCAACTACTTTCGCATTTATAATTGCATAGTTCTTTACTCTTGTATGGAATATGAAGTATGACTAGATTTTCAGCTCACAAACTATACAAAACTATTGAACCGATTCTAATTAAACTGGAACCAGAGTACCTATCAGTTGCACTCTTTGTGAAGAGCACTGCCTTTTGTTCCGCAATACTATTGAGTTTCGTATTGTCAATGTCAAGCGTATTGATAATCTCTGTTTATTTCTTGTTCTGTTCCAGGAAATGCAAATCTGTCGTTTCCAACAAAAACCTTTGAATCGGATCTATTTACATTTCTGTATTTTTTACAGAAGTAAAAACTCATCAATGTGAATCTCCACCTTAGAAATTAGATAATAAAATTGTCACGAAGGTTCCATTTACTAGGTAGGTATTCGAATGAGTCTATAAAGACAATCTTCTTTAATGTGAAAAAACAATGTTTCAAAACAAATCATATTTTATCAGAGAATCAGAAAAACACAGCAATGGAAAGCAATTCTCAATCGTGCAATTCGAATCGATTAAATTTAACGCGGACAATCTGTTAAATAAAAGACGAATAAGAACAAGTTCCAAACCTTATCTACGTACCTAAATAATTAGGTAAAGGAAGGCAAGCACATTCAATTCCTTTCAGTCCCTTTCACTTAAATCTCCTAACTGTGTTTACCATTCTCACGTCGTGCGTCCCAAAATATGCAAAGTGCTTGCCAAAGGCAGTGCTCACAGAGCTAAGCGACTGAAAGCGTAAGGAATCTGGTCCTTTACCCCCACAAGAAACAGGAACCTTGAATTCCGAAGTAATTCAAGTTAAATTAGAGGATTTCGTGCATTACCATGCGTTACACGAACTTGACGCAGGACTGCTTACGGAAATCTATGGCGTTGGTCCTGCTATAAATCCCGGATGAATCGGCCCTTTTGTGCGGAACGGAGCATTGGTCTTTTGGGTTATAATGCGAAAAACCAAGCTAACAGAAGCTTGAAATTGGATTATCCTAAGTAGGGTATCATTTTAGACGACCGCGACGGAGTGTTTAGATGGTTTTGGAATTTTTTAAACAAAATGAATACTACTTTAGTATATAATATTACAGGTACCTATTATAAATGTGAAGGTTTGTAGGTACGTTTGGCTGTTTGTTACTCAATCACGCAAAAACGGCTAACTGGATTTAGGTGAAATTTGACACACCGATAGTTTATAATCTGGATACTTTTTTATTCCGGTAGTACGTTCCCGTAAAATAATTTCTGAACCTTACACGAGCGAAGCCGCTGGCAAAAACTAGTGAACTATAAACATGGAACATGTGAATTTCAACTGAAAATCTGCATGCAATTCGTTTACAAACTCGACTATGTTTATTTATGTAAACTTCAGGTCCCTTGAGTAAAAGGGACTGGCCTCAACCGCAGGCCAACCTTGACCCCGACCTTTGTCACCGGTATTAGGTTATGAATACAGAGCTATTCCGAGAGGAACCCGCTTAGTTTGCAGATTGCTTGATTTGTAGGATCAAAGTAGCTCAGTTAAAGTGAGTGGCAGATTTAGTACGTGATGTGGCATTTCGGATATAAGGACCATAGTTGACATGACGTTGCGGTCCTATTTGGAGGGTGAACTTGGACAGAGTCACGAGACAAGCAGGGAGAAGCTAACGATAATAATGTGTTAGGCTACCTAAGAGTACTAAAACTAACTTTCAAAAAGGTGTTTAGATTTGTTTGAATGTATTTTTATGGCAGATAATTTCTGACTCCCTTCAACATAAATATCTCTTAAATGATAAGGTTTGGCTGTATCATTATCAAACTGTCTGTCGTTACAGACTGATGAGCCGCTGACTGATTGTAGGTACCTCAATGTGTGTTATTGTTACAGCAGACAATACCCCGTCCAGTGAATCCGCACAAATCCCGACAGCTATTGAACGTTTTTAATAAACGCACATACCACTAACAAGAGCTGAACGCTTCCAAATGTAAAGCCTTTGTCCCTCCACTACCCAGAACGGTATTAAATGAATTGAAAATATAATTTTAAAATATCGCCGCACCCTTTGTCGAAAGCTTTCGCCATTAATAACCAAAGTTCCTTTGTTTTGTTTCCATCAAAACTCGCGGACATTTTCGGTCCTCTGACACAAATTTGTTTGGAGGATATTTTGATTAATTCGTGAATTTCTAGTGGACAACCAACCATTTTGAGTATGAGAACAATTTTTGTGTTAAGTATTTGTTGGATGTTAATTATCTTGTTTTGTTTTAGCAGCAGTTTTAGCTGTTTTCAGGTTTAAGAACGTTTAGGAAAATAATTTCTAATAATGTTAAATTACAAAGACATTAATAGCAATAGGCATAGCTAAATGTGTTACCTACTATTCAAAAAGATGATAAAACTGAGCGAAATCTCTATCACGAAGGGCTAGAGTTTGCATAGTCATGATTAGGTGCTACTAAGTTTATCTGTGTATGATGACAGCAGCAACAATATATATCTATCTATTATATAAAAATGAATCCCTATTTTCCTTGGTCACGGAATCACACGTGAACGGCTGGATCATTTATGCTAATTCTTTTTTTGTTGTGTTTGTTATTGTCAGGAGAAGGTTCTTATGAAAAAAAAAAAAATTTGCGCGTAATATTATATTCATGGTTAAGACAGGACAACGTCTGATGGGTCAGCTAGTAATAGATAATATTATCTACTAAATCTTGTAGATTGAATATTTGGTGGATTGAAAGACCTAGGTTTTTTCATTGTGCATACCTAGCACCTATTTAAGTCCGGACAGAGCATCAATCACTTAAACAAAAGCCATACAACCATACATTAATCTAGCGCGAATCTAGAATACAGAGATGACCAGCAAGAATATATGTGTGGAAACGATTAGATTAAAGGTTTACGAGCAGATGATCCCTATGAACGAAAATTGCTTCTACTCCTGAATCAAAAAAATGTTTAATCAAAATTTGAATTTGATCATCCTTTACGTAATGCAACTAAGTAAAGAAACTTGGTGAAGACGCTGAATCATCCCAGTTTCTTTAGATGGAAAGCCTAAGTAAGCCTACGTCCCATTCCCTAATGATACATTAAGATTTTCAATAGCAAAACACCCTGATAGTTAATTGGATTTTACATTAATGAAACCAACAACAACATTCTCTTAATATTCCAAACACCGTACCTGAGCCATTGTTCCAAGGGTGCCATGATTTATGTTATAGGTACCCCGCAAATGCAAATCGATTAGGTACCCCCCAGGGTAAACTTGACCGCAACTCCCACAGTCTAATTGGATGGGACTGTTTAGATCCACCCGACGTCCACTGCATTCACGATGACCATTAATTCCTTTATAGCCGACCTCCAAGGGAACTTCTCAACTCCCTTGAGTATAGTTACTACTAACGCCATCTATTTATCGTTAAGGAACTAATTTGTGGTCCTAAGGTACGAGTCGATTTATTGGCATAATACTATTAATTGTTTCTACGATGTTGAGTAAGGACAATTTACGAGGAAAACGCTGTCAAGGTGAGATATCTCTTGCTGTATAAGCAGGATTTCAGGTTCCGGGGGAGAGAAAGTTTTTATTTCCTGCGAGGAGGTAGAATTTGAGTTTTGTGAATGGATTTCAATTATTAATTTCAGACTGGTAAAATGAAAGAAATGGAACATGATCTCGTTAATAACAGTTTAGGAAAATTTTAAGCGCTTCGTAGCAAGCATGAGATGAGGAAAATATTGCTACGTGTTTTTTGTGGGCACGTTATTGCAACGAGGTCTGTTGCTATAGTGTGCAAAGAATCGAATGCGACGATACTTTATTCTAACCAGATTCAAGGCCCTTCAACAAATTCAGCTAAGTACCTATTAGCTACATTTTTGCATAATACATTCTATCTGCGAGGATGTTTCTGGTCATTAATCTTCACAGTTCATTTCACGCAGATTTAGCACGCATCGCCGTCGTTCAATGTACTCATCGCATACATAACGTAAGTAAAAAGAGTTTGTATATCCAAATCAACACAGGCAAAGATAAAAAATGTGTTACAATAGTTGTGAGCGCGCAAAAAGTTTACACTTTAGGTGACAATCGTGACTTGAAATTGAATGGGACTTTGGAAAAACTACTTTACGTATTTATGTAACTTTTTATCCTTATACCTAGTTCTCACTGTAACGAGGTAAGCAGTAAGTATTCCCAATCACTCCGAAACGAGTCATTATTTTTCGGCCCGAAGATTGGTACCATCGAAGAACCTGGGTCGACAGCTTTGATTTCAATTGTTCATAATCCTCATCTATCGCTTTCCATCAGGCGTGATCGAGGTCAAGAGCTTAGGCATTTCAGGAGCTAGATGCACGGTACCCTCCGGTTACTGTTTAAAAAAAAATAGGCTTTTACAATGTTTTCTAATGACAGTTTTACGAGGTATGACGGTATGTTGATTTAGATTAAAAAAAAATAAGAAGCTTTATGAAACAAATCTTAAATAAGTATACCTACTGGAAAAGTATATGTAAATAGATAAGATATTGCACGAATATACGAATTCTTCACCAATACTACACACGTTTGAAGCACGCGAGCATTTTACGAGTCTTGCATGAGCTGTATTACTTAAATCAAATCTCAATTAGGCTGAGAATCAGCACTTTTCGAACGTCAAAATACATAAGACAGTCCCCCAAAAACGACCACCCTTCACCACTTCCTAGTGCTTTATTAGCTGGGAAGAAGAAGTGGCGCAACAAACTCCCCAGCAGCACAGCTCCCCAGCACACTTATTTAGACGAATATAAGTGCATGATGATTCCGATACATTTTCTGCTAAGTCGTGCCTTTACCTATGTTGGTAGGTACTGTAAGCATCAGCAAATAGTACATACAACAATTAATTATACCCACCCTTAGGTACAAAATATTATGCGTGGTCTATAAATTATTTTATTTCTGTAAATAAGTTTGTACAAACACGTCAATCATATTTTTAAAACTAGATGAGGTCGGCGTATCCTAACTGACTACTCTGAGAAGAAAGGCCAAGACGACACAGTCTTGCTTAAAGTCAAGACATAACTTGGTCAAATCATGTGAGACCATTTAGATTGGTGTCTGAAATGGTCTTTTGAGGAAAGAACCACACAGATGTCGTGACAATTAGTTTAAGGCTTGCTATTGTAGTACCTAAAGGTTCTAGGTACAAATAAAATAGTTAATATAGTTTAACTTTGTGTATTTGAATAAGTTAAGACTATAACAAGGCCGCGCCTAATATAATAATTAAATATGGATAAATCTCATCCTATTCTCCTTGACGGATAGAATCCTAGTCCCATCATCTTGATAGTTCAAATGTGACAGTCATTCCATTACCGGCCTGTATTAACATAAAGGTTGCATTCTAGTAACAAACCTTTACACTATCTTGAATTCCGCTCAAAAGTATGAATCTTCACTGCAAATTCGGTTTTAATAGATCACTAAGCAATCTGTCAGATTTGTCTGGTTATTTTATAATAAGTTACTTTTACGTTACTTTTCAGGCACTTAACAATCTGATAAATGATGACAAGAACACATATCCATTCCCACTCAAAGGTGTTAAAAGGTAGATTTATTTCGCTACCAACTGACTTATCTATTCCGTCGATCGTACCATAAATTGACGTTACACGTGTGTAGATATAAATCGATTGTTATCGGTAAATAAACATTTGTAATGCATCGAGTATCGGCGTGTTAGTATCGCAGTCAGTTCCACGTGGTTGGGTGTCATTGTCATGGCACGTCCTCAGTTGCGACGAGTTTAGTGGCACTTGAACTTGACATTAGTCAATTGTATTGTACTCTTTGAATTAGTTGCAAAATAAAGTGTTTATTGATCACATGATCTCGTTAGTAATAATTAAAATTCTTTTTTATGGTAATTAATGTTATGATTTTTATAATTTAATTTTCAAATATTTTTGATATCAAAACTTCTTTAGGCGCGTTGAGCGTTTTTGGTCGGGGAACATCTTATTTGTTAACATGGTGTAAGTAGTGAAAGCACTAAGCAGTTCATATTTTCAACGTTTCACTTCTGTCGGCAATCCCTAGACTGCCTTTGTTTTTTCATGCTAAAGTGAGTAAGCAAAATATGTGAAACCATTTTATGTAGATATGTAACATATTTTAAGCAAAATAAAATATGATGTCAGAACGGTAAATGATAATAAACAGTTACTATAAATTATTCTGGCAGGTAGCTATTTGGCGAGCAGTGCTCGCGGCTCGCGGATAGAAGAACTTAACCTAACCTAACTTTGAGAGTGAAATAAATAAAATAAAAATAAACCTAATTGCGTAACACACTATAAATGAGAATCTGAATAATTTTGAAGGTCATTCCTAATCCATTACTTCATAATGTTAGAAAAATTGTATGCTCAACAACGTAAGTAGCGCAATGAATGTTGTTGAACTGTCAAAATGAAAGCCTTTTTATCCGAATGCGCCAGAAGGAGGGTTATGTTTTTCGAGTTTATGTATTAATTTAATAGTCAGTAATTAATGTTGATTTTTGAAAAAGTTTGAGAAATATGTTGATTGTGTTTTTTTTATTTAAATTGTTAATTTTACAAATAAAGAACCATTTTTGTTTCATACTTTAATTGTTGCATTTTATTTTCTTACACGTGTTAACTGTCTATACTATATGCGTAAAAATACAAAAGATTTAACATGCTATAAAAATTAAAATAAGTTTCGGTTTCGGTTTCGGCCGAAACTGGGACCAAGACCGAAGGTTCGGTTTCGGTTTCGGCTGAAAATCCTGTTTCGGTCGGACACTAGTATTAAAAACATGTATATTTCTCTGACACGCTCTGTAGCCTAAACGGCTTGATCGATTCCAGCTTGACAAGTGCCGTTAGATTCGTCTTAATTGTTAGAGTGACACTGGGTATATGAAAATTTAAAAAAAAATGGCCGATTTTTGGCTCCATATTGTCTTAAAAAAATAATCTCAAAACCTATTGAGTGGGGTATCAAAATAAAGGGTTTCATAAATAGGTCTCATTAACGTCAAAAATAATTACATTAACTAAAACTGTGAAATAAAAATAATTCACAAAATAAAAAAACCCGACTGCCTAAACGTGAACTTTGATTAAAAAAGATGGAAACAAGAAACTTGTTTTGAAAAGATGACTATTAGAATGAATACTATAAGCAATCTCTCGCAATCGGAGACAATAAAGGTCTTTATTGTTAAATTTATGAAGATGCCTCTTATTTTTTATACGCTTTATATTAGCTTCACTTGTATGTCAGTATGTCATTATGTAACCGACTCTTTTGAGCGCGATTTTGACCCACTTTAAACGGTCAGATTTCATTGAAACTTTGTAAACTTGTCGAGGACCGATGACAATTCAATAATTTAAAAAAAAAATAGATAAAAAAACACGTTTTTGTAGTTAGCAGAACTAAAAAATAGAAAATAAATAATACTTAGTTTAAAAAACTAAAAAACACACTTTAAAAACCAAACTAAAAAGAAGAAAATAATGTAATTCAATTAAAAAGCGTGGGGTGCTTGACATTAATTGATTATAAAAATACCTCAAAAAGCACCCCACGCTTTTTAATTGATTTAAATTATTTTCTTCTTTTTAGTTTGGTTTTTAAAGCGTGTTTTTTAGTTTTTTAAACTATTATTTTTTATTGTGTGTGTTACGCCATTACCCTCCAGAAAGAGCAGTTTTCATAGTTCTTGTAAACACAGTCACGGATGAACGTACCACCTTTCAATAAATATTGTGTTTTCTTGTATAAAGTTATTTTTAAATCTAACAATATTTTACGCATTTACGTTATAATACATGTTGGGTTTCGCTTCACTGGATTTCAATAAATATTTTTTGTGTAAGTAAGTATGTTTACTGCGATTTCAATAAAAAAAATGTAGATAGGTACCTATCTGGAACATTATGAACGAAATAAATTGTTATTTTTTGTAATATTTACGTAAATAAAAAAAAACCAACGTTCTATTGCTAACAATCTCGTTAATATCCTTGAAAGTACTGAATGTCATTTATGGAGTTTTATATCATATTTGGAATATGAGGAGATAGGGTCGGAATATAATTCTAGTAGGTATTTGGCCAGAAGTACAAAACAACTTTGTCTAGATAATGAATGACTGACGCTGTATACCACGCCTCGCGTTGACGTCACAACCATTAGACCAAATGCAATGACTCTATAATATGGGCCACTAAAGTGTCGTGATTATTTTTTTTAATGTATATCTATTTAATTTAATATCGAAATATAAATAAACACTGTGGCAAAACTGTCAAATTACATAATTAAGTTGTTACAAAACCTTTACATGTATTTTCATTATGGCAACTGAATGTTTTATTTTACTTTGGCAACACTTAGAAATAACGGATTTGATATTATCGTTATTTCTGGGTGAGGCAAAAGTAATTTTAAAATGTAGTGCAAAATTAGTCGTTGTTGGATAGTGAGTACCTAGATACAGAAGTGCGATAAAAAGTATTAACGAGAAAATAGTGTTTTATTCATAAAAGATAGGCCCTAACCTAAAAAACAATCACGTTTTAATTCATGCCTAAAGACTAAACAACAAAACACAAAAGATAACTACCGTACGTTTCGCGAAACAAAAATCCCACCATCCATACATGAAACAGTTGAATAAACACAACAATCTCTTCTGATACGGACGATATATCAATAGACAATACTAAAAGGATACGTTCCGACTCCCAACTCCCGTATATCTAAGTGGTCTGGAGCGATGGTATGATGTGACCGCCATTCGTCTTGGGAGCGCACTTCCAATGGGAATTAGGTCACTCACACCCCTCTCACTTGATGTGTGGTGACTAGATGTGGCGCGAGTCTACGGGTCGAATTGAGGACTTCCTTCTTGATGTACCTAAGTAATGTGGGATAGACTGATGCGTCGATTGTTTGTTATTATATGGGCAGCCTATTTTCAGTAATGTATGAATCATTCGTTGTATAGATACAGTAGAGGTAGGATCTAATGATTAAAAACGGATTTGAGGAGAAGAGTGGCTTACTGGCCCTAAGTCATTGGTAATTTATTTCTTAACAAAATACTATCTACGACAATGGTTTGTCTTTTTTCCAAGCTTAGAATAATCAGCCTATAATTTTCCCACTGCGTGGACACCAGGCTTCCACTCTATGAGAGGCAGTGGGCGGTAATCCACCACTCGGGCTCAGTGTGGTTTGGCAGATGTAACATGTCTTAGAATTTTTGGTTGGAGGACATGCCGGTCCCGATGACGATGTTTTCCAACACCGTTTTGGTGGTGATTAAATCATTGAGACAAAGTTAAGCGCCTGTCTAGTTTCGGATCTACCATCTACAACTCGTAAGTTGCGGACGTTACCGCTGGACCACCACTGCTCACTGGGCCACCACGGCTTCCTAGCTTGTCTCCTCTAATATCTTGAAGCCTCTTCCATCTTCTCCACATCCGTGATGGTTTCATTGTTTAATGAGCGTACCCTGATTCAGCGTTTATCATTACCGACAGTTAGTAGCCTCTGCGAACACTATTGATTTATTCCAAGCATGTTTAATGCAACGAGGGCAAGGAAGAACTATTGAGAATTTCTTAACAAAGATGCTAGCATTAAGCGTAAACAAACTAAGTTAAGAACAGGCTTTATTGAAAAACTTTTTAAATGGAGATGATAAGTTTTCTTTAATTTGCTTTTAGAGTGTAATGAAGAGGCGTGTGATAGGCTGTAGTTTACAGGTTGAGTACCTAATTACGAAAAGATCGAAAAGAAGTGTTGTGGTACGAGACTGAAAATATTTGAGATTATAACGTGGGAACACAAAGGGATTGACCAATTCCTTGCAAAGCAAGGCCATTACCAGCTGTAGGTAGGTAATATAAATATTAGGTACCTACCTACCTATTTCATTTAACCCATCTGGCTTCAAAGCAAGCGTGAACAGGCATCTTTATGCATGTTCGTTTGATCATAGGCTTCATCCATTGCTTTCCATCAGGCGTGATTGAGAACAAGAGCAAGCCAAATACAGCAAAAAACATTATCCATATTTCTGTTGAAGTATTGCACCAAATCAACAACAACAATCTAACTACACTGCACCGACAGTAATCAAAATATCAACACTCCCGTTCGCCTAAAAGGACTAACTCATCATCATCATTTCAACGGAATGACGTCCACGGCTTCGACGACCGGTTCTGTACTTCCCGCATCCAGCGAATTCCTGCGGCCTTTACAAGATCATCGCTCCACCTAGGAGACCTTCCAACCTACGCCAAGGACCAACAAATAAAAAATATTGCTTGAATATTTTTAACTGGCTATCTAACAATTTTATCCCTAAACAAGAACATAAAACAGACATATTCCAAAGAAAATTCAGGTTTACTTAACTTTGGAACACAAATGCTACAAGGAGATCCGGAAAATTTAATTACACAAGCTAACTAATGCGTCCACTATAACTTGCGCCCCCTCGTGAATTATCGTTCTTTGTAACTGTTGTATTTGTAAACACTTCGGCGTGATATCTAGGTCATCTTAGAGTGGTGCTGCAAGATGGATGAAGGCGGAATGTCAACAAAGGGTGAAATGTAGCCAACGATCGGTGTCCGGTTAGGTGACACCGATAATGTATGTGTATGTGTGTTTTAAAGTGGAGCCAGGGGATGTTGGCGATGAAATTATTTATTTTGTTTTATGTTGCTCTTTTCAGTTTCTACCAAAATAAAGGAACGTACTTTTTTACTGATAAAATTTTCAACTAACATCAAACACATTGCTGTTTAGACCCTTAATTGTTACCGGGATGCGCTTGTGTCACATACCCAAAAGTTTGCTTCTTACCGCGTCTTAAGGCCCTAGTAATTTTAAATGTAGGTACTCGTCGTATTGTCGTTATGAGCGATAATAGTTTGTACTGCAATCCGATACGGGTTAAAATCTGTTCTGTATATTATCATCATCTGCCTAGCTAGGAGTCGGCTTTCACCCTAACCGCGTGCAGCTGAAGGCTGACCTCCACACAACCCAGTTACTGGGTAACACGATGTCATTGTAACAATAAAAAACAACAAAATAACATTATTCTGGCTAACCAGAAGAATTAATGATAATGAGCATGCGAAGATGCGGCGATGCAAGTTACTTAGAAGCATAATGCCAACTTCATACACTTAAGTAGGTACTTACTTACTGATTATATTAATATTGTACCTATTATCAATAGGCTAAAGAACCATGTCACTGGCTAGCAATACTTTACACTTCCGGTCATTGAGAAGTTGTAAATGTTACAGCAATACATGAGAACTGGTCTTACAATCATACACTCAGGGAACAGAAGGTGGTGAAGTCCTAACCAATATTATAAATGCGAAAATAAGTTTGTTACTTTTTCCTGCTAAAACAGCTGAAGGTATTGGAATGAAATTATGCACACAGATAGACCAAGACCTGGGTAAATATACAATAACATAGGCTACTTTTTATCCTGGATTGCAGACAAAGTCGGCAACAGCTAGTACTAGATAGACAAAGTTCTTATCGTCAAGTGGATTATGACATAATTATTGGCACAGAGCTAGGAAACGTGGTACAAAGAAAAAGAAGCAGTTCAAAAATAATAGTTTAAAAAACTAAAAAACACGCTTTAAAAACCAAACTAAAAAAGGAGAAAATAATTTAATTCAATTAAAAAGCGTGGGGTGCTTGACATTAATTGATATAAAAATACCTCAAAAAGTACGTATTATTTATTTTCTATTTTTTAGTTCTGCTAACTACAAAACGTGTTTTTTTTTTCTCAATTTTTTTTAAATTATTAAATTGTCATCGGTCCTCGACAAGTTTACAAAGTTTCAATGAAATCTGACCGTTTAAAGGGGGTCAAAATCGCGCTCAAAGGAGTCGGTTACATACAAACATACAAACAAACATACAAGTGAAGCTAATATAAAGCGTGTAAAAAGAGGGTCCGACAAAATTTAATCAATGATAAAATGGGTGTACTGCAAGTAGGAAATAACTAACTAAAGACTACTTAACCAGACGAAGTTCCACCTCTCCTAAATCACTGCACAAATAAATAACTTAGCGTCACTTCATCTCAGTTTATTATGTCCCGTGATTTAGTCAGCCAGAGTGTGATTGCACACGTAAATAATGCGCAGAAGCGACCTGTCCTAACAAAATTATGTGCATTTTACGACAGACGTGAACATAATGAATTTAAATTTGTTATCCGTCTCACATGCCTGTCCGGGTGTTTAATGAGTTGCCAGCGTGCGGGGGGTTGACGTTAAATGTGTTTGTTTAGGATCTAATTTATTATAATCATTTTTGGCGTCATTGTATGGAACTGTTCATCTTTTTGCGTATCACCACAATACGCTTTTTTGCGATGTGCGTACCTACGCAAAAAGACGACAGAGCTACGGGGGCAATGACTTCTATAAAAAGTATAGTAGGTATCTACTTAATACATACTATGAATTTTGGCCATCACATGCCGCTAGTTAATAAACGGCGAATAATTCTGCTGTTTGAGGTTGTTTGCAAATCACAGCGCTTTAGCACAGCCCGAAAATACAATATCATAAAACCACATTAGTGTCCGTATAACAGCTCTTGTTCACACAAACCAGAATTATCCAAAACTAATTTAAATAACCCATACTTAACATAATCTCTCCGGCCGAGCTTTGGTCAGCACTAGCGTTGCAAAACTTCGGAAGTATTCGCAATAATTCGGAAATATTCAAAAGAATACTTCGATTGGAAAGAATACTACCGCAGCAAGAATGCAGAGTAAAATAAATATTGTAAGGAGGAAGTAGGTAACCTACGTTTTATTACATAATAAGAATTAAATTATACCCAGTAATTACGTATGTATGCGTAGGTAGCTTGAGGAGACTCGCCGTATATCAGATATTTTGGAGTACCGTTACTTGAATTAACGCCATCTAGCAGGCCATGGAGAACTTCGTGAACCGCCGAGCCAGGCAGCCGTTCATTCATATAGTCAACAAAGTATCATTCCATGCCTACGTACCTACTTTGAGGGAATATTTCCTTTTAAGTAGTTATCTACTTGTGAATACTTATAATTTTATTTTTTTATGGTTGAATTTCGAATGGGTCCGACTTTGTGCTGATGTTATGTACCTACAAGTTTAATTTACTTCGTAAACATGTTTTTGCTTTACGATGTACTTACATACCTAATGGTACAAAGTTTATTTCCTTTGTAGAATAGGTAGTATTCAATCGAAATCAATAGTTCAAATAAGAACTTATAGAAACAATTGAAATAATATAATAGTTACCGTTTAACTATGTAATACCTACCTCGGTACATAATAATATATAATTCTCTAATATAAACTCATCTTAGTACATACAAACGTATTTACCTCTCTATGTACATATTATTCTCGCAAAATAACACTTGCACACCGAAATCGCGTTCAAAAACATATTACGTAAGTACAGACGCCGGCACATCAAGCTACCCCAAACTGTAAAATTTACCCAATTGAACATGAACCTTATAGTTTTGTAATAAAGTTGAAACACTATAAAAAAAAATTACATGTTGGGGTAGCTTGATGTGCTGGCGTCTGTACATATAGTAGATGAAAGAAATATTCGGAAGTTTCAAATCGTATTAAACTCATTTTAATGAATGAACGCGTACGTAGTAGAACCCACAGTTTTCCATTGCCTTTTAGATGGCGTTAATTCAAGTAACGGCACTTGATTTAACGCCATCTAGCGGGTAAGTAAAAAGCCGGTGGCTGTACAACTTCCGTCGGTAGTGCTCGCCTGCGTGCGCTTTCTGCTGCTGCAGTGACCAAGGTTAGGAAGGAAGGAAGATTCGTGGGCATGAATACACAATCACCAAAGCGGAACATTTGTAATTTGCAATGGTCATTGCGTCGCCATCTAGCGGTAAATCTAGCTAGATATTTTCCTTGTAATTCATCTCGGGTAATAATTTCGAATATTACTCAATACTTCCGAATTATTCGCGAATAATACGGGGGGAATACTTCAGAATATTTCTCTCCGGCAACGCTAGTCAGCACCAGTCCAGTTAAATAATATGGAAATTCCATATTATAACCCCATTTATTATAGTTTACATGAATATTCTGAAATACATGTTTGTGGAAACATAAAACTGAATTTTGTGTAGGTCGTAAGCGCTATTGCTGAGTATGAGGCTCTGGGTTCAATTCCCGTATCGGGTAAGTGTTATTGGGTTTTTCCATCTGGAATTACTCAGTAGCAGCATGGAGTATGTGCCATGAGGAGTGACACAAAGGGAAGGAGAGGGAGGGAAGGGAGGGAGTGAGGGGTAATTTGAGATGATGGCAATAGGCTCGCACATTACATTAACATGTCTACATAACATGTTAAATGTGGGTGTACTATAGGTACCTACCTAAACCTCTGCAGGGCCCTATGGAGAATGCAGGCATGAAGTTATGGTATGACACCGAATTTTAACATTTTTGCTGATTTGCACACTCGAATTCAGGTCGAAAAATTGCAAGCAAAGCTGGTTTACTCGTGCATGAAATATTTTTTAGCTTTTCACATATTTTTTTGTGAAATAAAACTTGTATGATGAATAGCTTGCATAGCTAAGCTACACACGGCTGTGTGAATGCGATATGTCGCTTTTGATACACGACCATCGTTTTCGGTACAAGGATTTTTGTACAACAATTTTGAAGATTTATTGGCAATAAGACCGGTCGAGGGGTTTGAGGCTAATTCATAACAGCTGCACGGGTCGACCAATCAGGTTAAGCTACGCTTGCCGCGGTTGGACCGTGGATGGGTGACCATCTTTACATATCAAGATCCCTCCGTGCCTCGGAAAGCAAGTTAAGCCGTTGGTCCCGGGCGGCTCTCATTCGTGGATCTTTGACAGTCGTTACGGGTCGTTAGAAGCCCGAAAGTCTGACAACCAGTCTTACCAAGGGGTATCGTATTACCCAGTACCTGGGTTGTGGAGGTCAGATAGGCAGTCACTCCATGAAAAAAACTGGTATTCAGCTGCATCCGGTTTGACTGGAAGCTGACCCCAACATAGGAAAAGGCTAAGCTGATGATGAGGACCGGTTATTGTGGGGATCCTTGGGAAGGGCTATTTATACCTATGACCAACGATAAATCTTTCGGTTGACGATGAAAATAAGGTAGATGTGGTTCCAATAATATCTGATGAACGTTTAAACATGTTCAGTTTAAACTTTTGCGCAGTCACTCACTCTTTAGATTACACATTTTACAGTAATTATTTATTGAATAACATTATTAATTTGTAATTGAAAAACTATCTACGAAAATTGAGTTCATATAAAATTAACCTCAATTATCAAACACATCTACACATTTAGGGTGACTTCAAATGAGAATTTCGACAAATCGAATCAAGGCACTCAATTTGTCTGCAGTAGGTACCTTTTAAAAATTAACACCTACTGGTAATTAACTTTTAGGCTTATTATTCGATTCCCATGAATTTAGAACTCGCCCGAAACTGGCGAATCGAGGCTTATTATTTTCGGTAGGCGATTCGCACGAAGTTAATTTGTATGTGGGCGAACTGACAACTTCAGAAATACGTATTAGGCAATTGGCACGCTATGAATTGTAGGTATGTATTTTTATATTCCTCAAATCTTATCATTTTTATGACATAAAAAGCTTATTGATTACATACTACTCACTACAAAACTTTGGGTAACACATGTAATCAGATATCATTAGTTAATAAATACTACTACTGTTGAGGCTGTCAGGGGTCAAGGCTGCCAAAATTGCTGATAAAAGCAGCACAACAAGTAAGTAATTATCGTGCACAAGTAGGATTCTGTCGTGTATCGCAATGATAGTACCTACTTATAAGTCAACTATTATTGGGATTATTAATATTTATTATTATGTAGATAATAAAGTCTCCTACCGATATAAGCCTCCCCACTCTATTAATCGAAAGCTAATTAGCTTAAGGATTACTTGACCTACATAAAATAAATAAATATGAGCGGAGAGGTTACAGTTCATCTGAGCTTGCCATGCGAAGGGGAGATAGCAGCCTTGAGAAGCTGGTCATTGTTGGCAATACTGAAGAAAAGAGAGCGCGAGGCCGGTCGCCAACACGGTAGTCTGACCAAGTAAAAGAAGCTACGTTCCCTAGCAAATTTCAGCAGGTGATAACGCCAATTGAGACCGGAGACGATGGAGGCAGATTGCCCGCTTTAAGGGGTTCAATGACCACGATCTTTCGATAATGAGGGATTAAAGAAGAAGAAGAGCTTGCCTGAATCTTGAAGCCCTGGTACGTTTAGTCTTAGTCACTGAAAGGCAAGCTTACAGCGAATTGTTGTCAAAACTCAGTAAACTTAAAACAATTAAGGTTGAAATTATCTGCCACATAGACAAATATACAATAGGTACTTACCTTCTTTCTGGATACGGAAGGTACTAAACGAGGACATGTAATCATTTTAATACTTAACGAAGTAAATACCTATCTATCCATAACTTTATTATAAACTCAATAACAAAAGCTTTTAAAAAGGTAAAAGCTTTCGCTGTGCTCGTTAAATACAAGCGTGAGCTTCAATGTGGCTTCAACGTTATACGTGGCAAGTGGCACGTGGAACATAATTGAATGAAAGCCGTCGTTTTTATGGCAACAAGTACTACTCCAGTTTCGTGTTGGTTTTGGCACTAAAACACGGCATTATAGCCAATAAAGTGCCTTTTTTTACATTCAACGGAGACAATATATATTCGAGGTTCATTTGCTCGAATTTCTTTGATAAAGGTCGAAATACAAATTTTTGAATTTTTGATTTTAACACTTTAGAACCTGCTAGAACACAAAATGGTGCCAGAAAACATCTGGCGTTGTTTAAATTCTCTAAGAAAGTACCTAAGGACACGCTACTGTAGGTAAATATTGAACGAATACAACCGTTTGTACGTTATTTATTTTGTTATGTTATGTTTGTGACTATTTACTTAGATTATTTTTCATCACCATTTAACATTACAACCCGTGTTCATAAACATGACAACCTAGATCTCTAGACATACTTTGACAAGGTAACAAGTACAACAATTATAAAACGTAAAACAAATACAAAATTACTCACCGTTTTATCCAGGAACCAGCTCTCCACAAGTATCAAAGGTATGTAGGTGATCATGTATATCATAGACGTCCATGACACTAGGTTTCCCGACACTCCGTAATATTTCATCACAATATCTTGAATGATAGTGTACTGGGTCCATTGCATAGAGTTTGAAGCCGAGTATATCACAAACATCCATAACATTATCCATCTTTTTGGAATCACTTCGTAGTCTTGTCGTCTAGAGCCTATGGATACGTTATCCATCACACTGCCGGCTATAGAACTCGTCCTGGAGCCTTCATCACCAAGAATTATCTTTGGTACTTCAGGGTCTGTTGGGTTCAATAAGCCATTGGCTTGTGACAAATTATTCTTCGTCATTGTCACTTTTTATATAGTTTTTTATCAAAATAAGACACTGTATCGTTGTTAAGATTTCACTTATCACATTATTTGGTCCCAAGATCGTTGACAACGAGATATGAACTTTCTATTTAGCTAATCCTACGTTTGTATTATCAGTCTTTTATGCTACCGCTGTATTTCCACCTGTTTAGATAATCGAAAATGATAAGTCAGAATATTTGGCTAAGCAGTCAAATTGTTCTAATCTCAGATATCATTTGAAATGTTAAGAATGGGGTGATACATCTTTGACTATTAGGTTTTCCTCTAACCTAAAATATATGTATTTATCTAGCGGTCGAGGAAAAGATAATACGGCAATAGATGAACCACCGTAGAAAAGTAAGTAAAATTATTATGATTTTTTTGTTTATAATTGAACGAAACATCGATTTATACTGTTAATCATACCAGCTTGTTACTGCCCCACTTCGGAGCTGCAAAGACCTCTTTTTGTATAGAGAAGGAATCAGCTGATCACCACCGCGCTGGCTAATAACGGGTTGGCGATTACAGACTTATAGACACTTAATAGCCCGACAGATGTTTCCTGTCAAAATTTAAATAATTCATACAAAAAACCCAAAGAAAAAGGGACGTTTAGATTTGTCATTTCAAAAATCCTAATTTGGACTAATTAGTCCAAATTAGGATTTTTGAAATGACAAATCTAAACGTCAAACGTTACGGTACGTAAAATGTTCGTAATTACGAACATTTTAAAAGAAAACATTGCCCAATCTGTCTAGCTCAGGCGCGGTCCTAGGGGTCATGACACCCCCCCCCCCCCCCAATTTTCTTATTGTACTTATATGTAGTCTTTGTCTGTGACCGCCCCACCCCCCCCCCCCCAAAGTATTTGACTGCAACCGCACCTGGACTCCAGCCGTTCTCCAGTGATGTGCTTACCGAAATTTATTCATTTTAAATGCAACCAATGAAGTCGATAATTTTATGTTATTGAATTGTCAAAATTACTCACATAGATTATTTGATTGAAGTTTGGGGAACTGCTGCCAAAACTAACCTAAAAGTACTACAAGTGGCCCAAAATAAAATAGTTAAAACACTATTTAGATACAACTACTTAACACCTACTGAAAAAATTTACAAAGAAAGTAAGCTTATGAATCTCTTTCAAATATATAAGTATAACACATGTTTACTTGTCAGGAAAATACTAACTAGAGACATACACTCGCAGATAACATTTACAAAAAGGTTACAAACCTACAAAATCTTAACCAGACAAGCTAACGATATCTGCTTAGCCCAGCCTAGGACTAATTATGGAAAGAGGAACATTAGATATGAAGGAACATATACAAGAAAACTTTAAAAAGCTATATACTAAGAGATCTTTCCCGACCACTAGACTAAAAAAAAAAAAAAAAAAAAAAAAAAAAAAAAAAAAAAAAAAAAAAAAAAAAAAATACACTTGGACTGACAGCAGTATTAAACAAATCAGAGATTAAAAAAAAAAATATAAATTTAAAAACATACAAATCCTGGACGATGTCCACATAAAAACTCCTTGCACGTTAATTTACAAAGTAAATAAAACAAAGTACATCACATCATACTTTTTCGTTTCTTGTTTTGTTCCGCACTGTGGTATAGGCCTTAGTAAACACGCTACAACCGATGAAATGCACCCTACCCGCATCACCCAAAGTTCTGCTGTGTTTCTTGCGTAGAACTACCTACTTCTTATTTGTTTTTTGTTCTGTATAATAACTTGAAAAGACAATACTAATCTTGTTCAAAATGTTAATTATTGTTAGTTTAAGTTTTGTAAGCTACGCTTGTTGGCATATTCTTTAAACGTATTTACTATGTTTTTCTCTATAAGTGAATTTGTAATTCTTTTGAGAAAATAAATATCTTTAACCGTAAAATGAATAACATTGTAAATGTGTTATGTAATTAGAATTACCCAGCCGGTTTCCTCAAGCTGTGTTCCTTCACCAATTTTAGTATCTAATGTCCAAGTTAACCTCAGAAAGAACTTAAAATATGAATTTAAAAAGATGGATTTGAATCCACAACCTCGGGTCTGGAAGGCGAGGCCGTTACCATTGGGCCATCACGACACATGATACTACTATGAGTTATGAAACTATAACAACTTAAGGTAGCCTTTTCCAGAAAGACTACAGGAGATATATCATATAAAGAACATTAAACATTTACCAAATATGAATTTACTTTTTACAAAACGCAAAATAGTAATATATTCAGCGATACCTTAATTGGCTATTACGGGTATTAAAGCAGTCAATATACGGTTCACCAAGAGGATTATCAACCAATACGTACCGAAATAATACGGTAAATACCCACCTATATTCACGTATTATATTTAATTTTGATTGTGCAGCATTTAGTAGGATACAAACTGACGGCAAATTCCGTATTTTTGAACTTTCTAATTTCAGTCTCAATTTGTCAAAAACTATCCTGTAATGCACCTACAGAATTTTAAGCTACAGCATGTCATTCATGCAATTAAAACGTTTCAATTGTAGTATTTAATTAGTCAGTATCAGTAACCAAGTATTCCAAATTATTCCAGTGTTTACCTAGGTTATCTTCAACGCATTTTAAGTGATTCATAACTCTAATTAACAGCATCAATTAGGCCAAAAAACCACACAAATTGCACTCTTTCAAATCAAAATAAAACCTCACAATTATCACCTTTTCATAAAATAACGTCAAGCTTTAACCAGTAGCCAATATAAACTGAAGGTGCGGAAAAACACATGAATTAATGAATGCTCAAACAGAACGGATGGCGATTATAACCCGGTCGGTTACCGCGACGATAAAATTGTGATAACAGTTGCAGTGGAATGGAATAAATCTCCTGGCAATGACAGTGACACTGTAAACATCTTAAAGAATACACAAATACGCGCATTGATAGTAGCAAAAGAGTCCGATATTAGTTATGCTAAGTAGGTATTTATTGTTATTAATGTGTTGCTTTTTGCATTTGATATTTTATTGGGCGCTTTTATCATTTCTAACGTCATCATCACAGTCACGATAACATTGGGAAGTAAATTTATAACGTGAGCATGTACAGTGGGCTGCATCAATTGGGTACCCCAGTTGTATTAAAATTTACGCAATTGATGCAGCCCACCGAACATTACAACATTAAGCTAACATCACGTTGTTTTCCAAAGGGTGGGGCAGAGGTGTGCCTATAAATATACCCACATTTTGCCAGTTTCATTAGAGTCTCATATACCTAATAGGAGGCGAGCCTACTGCCATCAACCGGGCGCAAATCCAGACTCCGGGCTGCTACTGAAAAAATCCAGGTAGAAAAACCCAATACTTTGCCTGACCTGGAGATCGAAGCTAGAAGCTTGTGCTCACAAGCGCTTGCAACCACTACACCATGGTTTTATAGTCTTTGCACTACACCACCGAGGCTAACCTTATCGTGGACAGCAATGTAAATCCATGTATTTCCATTTTACTTCCCTGTGTTATCGCGATGACGTAGCGCGTAGACGTCAACGATAGGTAGGTAATTATCGTCATGTTAGAAATTATATAAGCGCCTATTGACATTTTATAAATCAATTCCGCTATGGTCTACCTAGATCATCGTTATCAATCTGGTCAACAACATCGTGACGAAACCGACTAGGTACTAGAAACAGTGGGCCCATTGGAAAAGTATCCAGTGTGAACGGTTGCCAACGAAGAGCAAGTCCAAAGAAACGGTGGAGGAGTTGTGTCAAAGATGATATAGCTAGAAAGGGGTACTCACCTGAGTTGCGCAGAGACTCCGCTGAGTCTTTGCGCAATGAGTCGCACAGTGCGCTGCATTAGATGAAAAATGGAAATGGATGAATGGATGGAAATTCGACAGGACACCAGTCGGACGCTGAAGGACCGCACATGAGGGACAGAAGATGGACGGTGGACCATGGTCGAAGTACTTAAACAGAAATCCTACTAATAAGTATTATAAATGTGACAATTTGTATGTTTAGATGTTTGTTACTCAATCACGTAAAAACGGCTGAACGGATTTGAACTAAATTTGGTAAACAGATAGTTTGTAACCTGGATTAACACAGGATAGTTTTTAATCACGATAGTACGGTCCCGTGGATAATTTTCGTCTTCCACAGGGGCGAAGCCGCTGGCAATATACATATATATTCCACTGTCAAGGTAGGTAGCGAGTAGTGAAGACTACTCAGCATACTGTCTTGTACCAGATCTGAATCGGAACTGGTATGGTACAGCCACTGTTTGAATAAAGCTGTGATATTTAGGACTTATCGCTAAACGACTAGATGACAACATGCCAAGGTAAGTACAATATTACAGTAAGAAGCCAAGAGCCTGTTGAATTTCTAGCCTGTCTGTGCTATGTAGTTATATATTATGTATCCGGAGGCGACCTTGACAGACTTGACACCCAAACCAAGTGCACCTATTTTAATACCGACGTACCTATATGGAACGATCTCAGTTACGTCACCCCTTATCTTCAAAGTAAACCCAGTAATAATGAACGCAGCAAATACCTGAATTCTGACAATAGTAATCCTTTTGGTAAGGTTTGAACTCAAACAAGGCAGTTGAATGGAAAGATTATTGTATTAGTGTCACTTCATTAGCTGAAGAAATTTTCCGATATCGTTTGGGAGTTATTCTGATTTATTCGACTTTTATTGCGTAAAAGTTTAGATATTTAGGTCAATCGATGAGCCAGATTAAATAATACTCCGGATACTTTAGATTTAGATTATTTTGTGAATCGTCTTCAAAGCTACTTACTATAAAAAGTGATGGCCATATGAATATGACATAACCGACCTAAGGTAAACTTAAATGGGTTATGTCAGAAGAAACCCGCGGAAGACTTAAACTGATTGCTGAGAGAAAATGGAAATTACTTATTTGAAAGTTTATTAGTAGTCTAGAGCACTCGGAAATCGAATACTGAATTGGATATAAAGCAATAGGAATGTGCTTCCAAATTGATATACCTACACCTATAATTCGACCCCACCCTTTTATGATTGAAACCTTAGGTTTACTTCCTATAACTAAGAGGCATGCATGATATGGTTTTAAATAATTCGTTTTGATTAAGTAGATTAATTTTTGGTATGAAACCTGCACCCTAGTTGCGTAACGCACGATCAATCACAATCTGAATCAATTTGAAACAGATTACTAATCCATTGCTTCATATGTTCGAAAAATGTTTCTGCTCAACAACATAAATAACGCAATGAATATTGGTGAACTGTCAAAATGAAACGGATTATGATTGATCTTGTGTTATGCAATTAGGGTGCTGGATACTGCGCTCCATTGCTGCGTTAAATTAACGGATCGTGTTCGAAACATAATACTGCTCTCCAAACCAAAGATGGCTGACGTCAAAAGGCTGTCCAATTTATATGGGCCTAATTAGCACGAAACTGGTGCCGTGATACAGTGACTCGGGGTTGCGACAGACCACGTAGGTGATGGCGGGACAAGCTGGATAAGCCAAACCATCAAAATTGGAAGGAAGACGCGGGGCTCACGAAAGATGGTAGGATTGGACGAAAGCCTTTGCTCAGGAGTGAGACAGCGTAGGGTAAAAAATAAAACCTGAGGAAGCACCAACGCGTGACATACATACTTATATGTGCCTTATGGTCTTAGTTACTATTGGTCATGGACTACAAAGTTTCAAATATGTTTTGTTTTAATTACTTTCATTAGGTATTCTAGGTGTGCACGAAGGTGAGACGTACTCAGGATTATCCTTCAAAATAGTATTAAAAATATATATTTTAATGTGTTTAGAATGAGCAATAGATACCTACGATATTTTTAGCATTGCGTGACAATTTCATCGATCAACCATTTAGTTTAATGAGTGGCCATGAATGTTCGATTGTTGATATATTTATTTGTTCATTACGTTAATAATTCTGGACGAATAACGTTTTGAATATCTAGTTGAAATAATTTTTTAGAGTCGTTTTGATAAATTCAGTACTAACTAACTCCGTAACCTATAAATAGGTTCTATTCTGGACTATGATGTTAGGAAAGGTAAAACTGCCAGTCTAACCGGATACAGCTGAATACCAGTAGTAATTGTACATCGAGCGACTGCCTATCTGACCTCCGCAACCCAGTAACTGGTTATCACGATACTCCTTGGTAAGACTGGTTGTCAGAGTTTTAGGTTCCTGACTACCCGTAACGACTGACAAAGATCTACGAATGACAGCAGGTAAATTGCTTCACAAGTTGAAGAAAATACTCAAAGTATAACTGCAAGAAACTGTTCATCGTATTTGAACAATTAAACCTTAATTGAATTCTAATTAAGTCTGGTAGATACCACTAACCTACCTGTCAGGTGACGACTATTAATTAAGTACTATAGAACAGCGTAGCTACCTACATAAAAACTTCGTCATTGAGTAACCCGATCACGATTATTTACGTCATGTTCAGTATATTATATCTAACGTAACGTAAGCATTGTTGATCCAGCATCGTAGCTCAGATACTAGGACTAATCTTACGATGACTCATTGCACACGTCGTTGATCTAGTCGTCACGTCGAGTCTAGAATAATTGGTATCTAAGCTAACAGGCTAGACTGGTAGGTGACAACTATACCTACCTCCTCGGTTCTCGAAACACGACGAGTACCTACTTTAGTTAGCGAATTATGAGGGAACAGATAAATACCTACATATGTAGATACATACATACACACAAACATATAAGTATTTATAAAGCATTTTTAAATCAACCCTTTAAAAAAATGTGTTGAAGGGTTGTTGTGAAATCACAACCCTCCTTTGGCTTTGTCGTAATCGAGTAGATTGGGGAAAATAAACAAAAAACATTCCCACTCTTCCTTACTTCTTCACAGATGAACGAAAGACGTCGAATTTCTCGACATAAGGTCTGTCGTCAGATTCAAGCCATTTACTTATATGTTGCTGTTTGCCTTCGGTACCCACTCGATCGAAGTTTAAGCTAAACTAGCCGATGTTGGTCCGCGGATGGGGTACCCATTCTTAACTTTCGGACCACTACGTGCCTCGGAAAGCACGATAAACTGTTGGTCCAGGTTGTCATTCTGACAAATCTCAGTCGTTACGGGTCGTCAGAAGCCCGAAAGGCTGACAACCAGTCTTACCGAGGGGTATCGTGTAATTCAATAACTGTGTTGTGGAGTTTAGTCACAGTTGCTACAAGTAAAATATTGGTAAGTATTCAGCTGTGACCAGTTAGACTGGAAGCCGACCCCAACATAGCTGGAAAAGCTTAGACACTAGACAGATAGATTTTTTCTTGCTTTCAGCAGCACCATAGAAATATCTATGGCCAGCACGCACTGGGCAAGCAAGGTGGTGGAAGTTCAGGCCTTCTAGCTGTAGAGGTCTTTGCCCAGCAGTGGTACATATACCCCGCAAGCAGGTAGCGCAGAACACGTAGGAACAGCCCAAGGTTCAGTACTTGGACCCTTACACTATCTGACATATGTTAACGACATGGAACATGTGGTCAATCACTGTTCTGTTTATCAATATGCAGATGACACGTGTCTTGTAGCTTCCCACAGAGACGTAAAAGTAGCAGCTCAATGGTTACAGGAAGATTTTACTCAAGTATCCAAATGGGCACATGATGCTGGCCTGGTTTAATGATACAAATAAACGAACTTGTTTTAAGACAATATATCTACGAATAAATAAAAAAAAAAAAAAAAGTGGGTGGAAAATATAAACTTAGAAGCGAAAAAGGAAGTGGCATGTTTTATAATGTACCTACTGTATGTATTATTTATTATATCTACGTACTACGGTACTATATTTAGACTGCTACGCTTACGTTGTTATAAAAACTCTTTTTTAAGTGGAAGCATAAAAACGTAAGTAAGTGGGTAGGTACCCACCGTACCTAGCTATTATCTATCATTATAAAGTCTGTTAAATTATGAAGCATACAAATGAATTGCATATCAGGGAGGCCCGTATTCAATATTGAATGTTAAACAAACTAACTATGTATTTACACTAAGTACCTAAGTATTAGTTTTAGTAAATGACAAAAAAAATATCGCTTATGTTAATGGTTGAAAAATGTATTGAACTAAGTTAGGTATAATTTTAGTATCGTAGCATCGATTATTTAAATAGAACATGAAAATGATTGAAAGAATGGACGGAAAATAGGGACAATTATTTGCAATAAATGATGATAAAATACCCATGTCAAACCAAAATAATATCAACGTACCTAACTAATTTATTGTAATGTAGGTAGTTAAGTACATATTTATTTTTCTGCAAAAAAATGCCAATTTGTTTTGCTAATTTGCTGACGGTAGGTAACAGCGTGAAAGCGACAAAACATAACCTACAAAATCAGCCGCAATATTGTTGAAACTTTTCACTGTAAAACTTCGATATTATTCACAAAATCGCTTAGAAAACACTTATAATATTGTTACACTTAGTTTTTATCACAAAAATCACTATAACATCACTATAATGTTCATCTTTCGTCAATGTAACGGGCACTGATTCGCAAGCCGTTTTGTTCCTCTAGTGTTCCTCATTTGAGGCAATGGTACGATGTCGGACAGCCAATAGGAAAGCCGACACACACACGCCAGTCCATTTAAAAAATGCACGATACAAAATAATGTTTATGAATTGATCCCCTTTGAGGTTATGTGAGGTGACAGGGTGAAATGCCCGCGCATGCGTACGTTACGTCTGCCCGATGTTAAAAATAAATAAGGTCGAAACAAAAAGTTTTAATATGAAATTGCTTTTTAATCTGTGGGTATGACCTTGAGATATTTTTGGCGCGTTTTCCTCGATAGGTATAAATAGAAAATTGAAAAGTTTCATTCATGAAAACTTTTTAGAAGGTGCACAGATTCTTCAATTATTTATTATAAGTAATAGAATGTCGTACCCCTGAGCGGAGTGACATCAGACTGGAATGAAACGGACTGTGGTCATCAATATACGTCCCTACGACTGCTAGGCGGGGTACCAATTACCATTAACTTCACCATGGCATTTTATGGGGAGGCCTATCATTATAGTATCGCCTGTGTGGACATGTAAAATTGATGTGTCTGTGAAAAGGTTTAGTGATATTTCGGTACCATCCTTTGCATGTAGGTATGTGGTGGGAAATAAATCTTTATCTTACCTACATCCTTATTTATAAAATAAGTCGTACACTTCATAGAACTTAAACTTGTTAAAAATAAGGAATAAAAGAGATTTGGTGTGAGAAACAGAGAAAGAGTTATAATCTTTCTGCTCTCTCTTGTAACGAAATGTGCCTAATCGTGACGCATCCCTTAAATTTCACTCTCAACTAGTTCAATAACCAAATTGCCGCCGAAATGTCACTTCAAAAAACCTCATACCTACTTACTTACAATGAAAACTTACCTGAGTATCTATGTGGATCAATTTAAATAAGTAAAACATTTTTGAAATAATATCCAGTACCTATAGTACAGACGCCAGCACATCAAGCTTCCCCAATCTGTCAAACTTTGATAGATTTTCATCTTTATAAAATAAGGTTCATGTTTAATTAGGAAAATTTTACAGTTTAGGGTAGCGTGATATGCTGGCGTCTGTACTTAGCCTTTGCACGGGGCACCATCGTATCGAGACCCAATCGATTTCAACTAATTGAAAGCCAACGCAGCCCTTAACAAAACCAACCTTAACTCAGTGAAATAAGTTTTAAAATCCAAGTCTCATCTAAAGGTCGGTTTCAACTGGACAAGCATGACTATAGTCCGTGGCGTTGATGAAGATCAATTAATATGTCGTCTATCATTGATTATGATGTTTTTTATTTATAAACGCACGGCGAGTCTGCTACAATGTAACAATATTCAAGAGCTTCTTATGGGTGACGGTCACTGGGTGGTAGGGACATCAACGCGCAAACTGTAACCATGAATTCAGTAGATACCTACATCATTCTGAACCTGTGTTGACATTTTTCGGCGGTTCTGCTGAAAATCTGCAGTGCGATACATTTTGATCGCGTAGGTCGTTGCACTTTTTAAATGAAACAACAGATGTTTTTTTGATAACCGTCGAAAATCGCATTTAATACATTGCAGATTTCCAGAGGTAAATCATTCATAAACGATGGTAGCATACATTCCCACGTTCGAGCTCCATAAGCATTATTAGATTTAGGTTCGATAAATGCGGGTAGGTAAGTCAAACAACGCAGTGACTTAGGTCTTACGTATTTACGAATTTTACTTACATTATGGTAATTCTCACTTATAACACGTAAACGTACCTTGTCAAAGACATTTACAATTTGACAGTGCTTAAATAAACCCGTATCATTGTCTTGGAATTCGTGTTTTATTCTTGTGGGTACAATCGTTTTTAATATGCGTAACTGTAACTTGTAAATATCCTCGAGATAAGTCTTGTATGTAAGCCCATAACTACTTAGGCCGTAATCAATTACGGAGTCGGCCAGTGCCAAATACAATGTTCTAAGTGTTCCATAGGGTAGTTTATACTTAAGTATCGATAACTTTGCCAATATAGATCTAAGCTTATTACATACATGATCAATGTGCGGCCGCCAGTGGAAATTACTATCTATTATCACACCAAGATACATATGTCTAGTCACCAACTCTAATTTCTGGCAACTACACGCTGGGATGGTCGATGAAGACACAGGTGCCCATGGGCAACGACAAGAGGCACACACGACGTCGTCAGGTATGGCGAGTGTACATGCAGAAGTTTGGTTTTTTTTGCATTGATTACAAGACCAACGTCTTTTTTTTTTTTTGGGTGGGAAATCATCAAATAACTTCTCCCGCACTGGGTGGAGCGGGAGGGCGTGTCAGACTTTTACTGACTAAAACCCACCCGTGTTCCCTCAGTTGCCTGTGTGCTAGGGGCCGCGGTATCTCTTTCGAACAACCCGCACCCCTAGCAGGCATCGGCCCTTGCGGACCCCCCATTTGGTGACCCACAAGACCAACGTCGTGAGCCCACTTACATATGAGGTCGAAGTTACTCTGCATCACTCTCTGTGCCTCCCGTATGTCCCTGTGTGCAGCAACCAAACATGTATCGTCAGCAAATTGGTACACGGAGCCTTCCGTGAAAATGTTACACATGTCGTTCACGTACAGTAAGTATTCGGTCGGCCCAATAATTGAACCTTGTGCTGTGCCTTTATCGGTTGGAATCATGCTACTTAACGAACCTGAGACATTCACCGACGTGAAGCGGTTTCTGTGGTAGTTTTTAAACCATTCTAAGAATGGACCCCGTATACCATTTTGCTGTAATTTATTAAATAGTGTCTTATATTCTAAACAATCAAAAGCTTTGCTAAAATCAATAAGGACAACAAGCACGTGATCATGATTATTCAGGTACCCGTTGACCTCATTAGTAAACTTCGATAATAGTTGAGAAGTATTTTTATTTTTTTGAAAACCGTATTGTTTCTCATTAATAACATCATTTGATTTCAAGAATTTGTTAATTTCCAGTCCGAGATACCTCTCAACTATCTTATCTATACATGATAAAATAGTTATAGGCCTGTAGTTGTTTACATCTGTGTACGAGCCATTCTTATGGATTGGTCTTACTATTCCAACCTTGAGTTGATCAGGGTACAAGGACGTGGCAATGCATGTGTTAATTAAGTGCGTTATAACGGGGGTAATTTCCTTATATTATGTATTTTAAGTCTTTGACTCGGATAACGTCGAAACCTGGGCATTTCTTATCATTTAAGTGTTTTATTATAGAGGAAACAATATCATCGTTGGCTTTCATTAATCTCATAGATATGTTACAATGATTGATATAGGACTTAACATCTACATAGAATAGGTGTGTTACACTGTAATTTGCATGTATTGTTTACATTATCTCTGAATTCAGAAGCAAACTTATTAGCTAAAAAGTTTGGCAATAGGTAAGTTACAAAATTATAGGCACTTAATCATCATAGACACACTTTTAAACAGTATTTTAGCGCACTGTTTAAGTAGCCCCATAAACTGTCAAAATTACCCTTACTGTTAAAGTAGCCCCGTTTTACCGGTATCTATGAAGACAATTTACTTATTTATCAAATGTACTTAATAATTAAAACTACGATATACAAAATAAATACAAAAAACAAAAGGACACTTAGGCGTCGAAGTATTCCTCCGCATCGCTGTCATCAGGAAACGTGCCCAGAAGACTGGCAGCATTGCCACGTTGAATGGCAATGCTAATTCTTTGGCCAAAGAACGACCCAGCCCTCTGGTCACGTGAAGTGTCGACCAGCCGGCGAGAAATTTCCTTAAAGAGGAGACGTGCACTCGGGCCCCATGACCCGAGCGTTTCGGCCCCAAACGGCTCAAAACTGCAGTTACCCATAAGGTTACAGTATTTACGCCGCTTGAGGGTCTCAGCAACAGCAGCAGCGGCGCCAGCACAGCCCGCCGTGCTAGGAACATTTACTAAATACATACTTATACTTAAGAGATCAACTATTAGATATCTGGCTTAAAGATCAAAGCAATTTGGCTAATAGATTATTATACAATAAATACAGAAATAAAACAAATAAGCATATTAATAATGTAAAGAATAATTATTTTCTTAAGGAGGTGAAATCCAATTTTCATAATACTAAAAAGGTTTGGGAAACCATAAACAACTTATGTGGGAAAATCAATAAATCTATAGATGACATAATTATAAAACATTTTAAACTACCTACATAAGTGATAATAAAAATGACTTATTGATCTCTAAAACTTGTTGTTTTTATTTAAATTTCTTGTATAATGCATACAGTATTGAATTATTTAATCAAAATGATGTTCAAGTAACCCTTAGGTACATTTTAAATCTCTGACATAAGTTGCATTTTAATGCCTTGTCAAAGAAACCCCACTTCCGCGGGTAACTTTGACAATATAAAAAAAAAACTTTGGGGGACCTGTGGGGCTTTATATTAGTATGAGTTTGATAGCCAAAGGCCAAATAGCCAATTGTTCTGTTGGAATAAAAAAAAACGTTAATTTTCATTGTTAAAAAAAGTAATTACCAATACTATGCCAAAACCTGTGGAAAGTAGCCCCGTTTCACGGTAACCAGAAGTGAAAAAAGTATTCATAAAATAAAATACTCCATTACCTTCTTCGGCTCCAGTGGAAAGACTGTTTTCATACGCAACTATGAAACCATCCCAAATACCACGGGCTATCGGATTATATGTTCGAAAAACGTGTAGTACTAAAAGCTAATATAAATGATTAACCCAATCAACCTTTTTTGTGTGATTGGGTTAATCATTTATGTGATTCGCAAATAATTTAAAATTAAGTTGATGTTTGCTGAGTAATTTTATATTATTTTTTTGAAGTGAAACTTCTTAAAATACTTCCAACAAGGTTGCGTTAAACGTTTAACGCAACCGACGCAACAGAGTGAGTCGGTTTCACTTCTTCCGCGTGGAGTCCCCACGCACTTTTTTGATTACATGTCAATAAAAAGTAATTAAGATCTGATAAGTATAGGTACATAATATCTACGACTTTAATCCTTGCATTTGATTATTCATGAAAATAAGCATAGGTATGTGTAATAAACTGATTTTTTTATGCAGCCATATTCCAAAACTTAAATTACTACACATTACATGTTTATTTAATTGCAAAATATAAGTTCATAAAACTTCAATAATCAGTAATTATAACTACTCGATTTCAGCAATCAAATTAACAACTACTTAATGTAGTTTGATTACTGTAGTTAAGTTACATGTAATCATAACTACATGTAGTTAACTACTTTTAATCGTAATTAGTAACCAGATTACAAAATTGTAGTTAACTACGCCCTACACTGCTACCTAGTAGTTTCATAACTTTTAAACTTACTAATTGCCTCGCAAAGTGTGTTGCTGGCAATGGGTAGTCCCTGGCTTTACAAACCACAGGGAAAATAATAATTTGATTAGTTAAGAAAATGAGCCGCGGTGGAGTTTTTCTATTAGGTAAGTACCTACGTATAGCCAGACAGAAGGCTGTGTGGCTGTAATAGAATAACTGCAATAGGTGATTCAACTACTGAGTGCAGTGAGTTTGCTAGTAGGTATCCTTTGTTTAAAAACTCTGTGTAAGATGGATAAACAAATACTTACATAAATAAAAAAAAGGTTTATTGCATCAAGCAAAATAGCCTATGTTCAATTTGATTTTTCATGAAATTGTCGACGTCGCTAATATAGGCTGGTCTCATTGTATTTTATTTGTATACATACAAAGGCGAAAAAAATTGTAATTTTTTGAAATTCCTTTTATTTTTTATTGTGAGCCGACAGAATTTCCATTAATCGTCGTCATATTAGCGCAAACAAAATATTTTCTTTATCATTACCTACTCATCCTTCCTTATCCATTCTATTCCAGCTGCAGTTTTTATCACTATCACTACATACCTAGATATAATATATACCAATTATAAAACAAAGTCCCCCTTCGCGCCTGTCTGTTAGTCTGTCTGTCTGATCTCGATAAACTCAAAAAGTACTGAACGGATTTTCATGCAGTTTTCACCAATCGACAGAGTGATTCATGACGAAAGTTTAGGTGTATTATTTAATTTGTTAAGTTTTTGTCTCAATTGGTTGGCAAAAGCTAGTACCTAAATAAATAAATAAAATTCAATGAATTGAGGTAATTAATAAACCTTATTAAGTACTTATTTTTTTTTTAATCGCAACATTGTAACAGAATAGACTGAAATAGCTCACTATAAGTCCACGTTCGCATGGTCGTAAAAATATAACGGCGCGGAGGGCTTTTTTTAAGCACTGGATCTTTAATGCACTGCTTAGCGCCTAGAGTTCAAAATCCAACATTGTGTTTCTTCGACGCAGTGGGATGGTCTGTTGGATTCTCAACGCTCGGTTCAACACCGAGAGTTGAAAATCCGGTGCGTGATAAAATCCCACGGTGATATTGTTAAGTGCGCGCACTCCGTGCGAACGTGGTCTAAGAATCGAAACGAGAACTTTATTTAGCAAACGTATTCAGAGTTACGGAACCAAAGCGATTTGATTCTTATCAAATGCGATGTCTTTTGTCCCTAAACCCTTACAGGTCAATCTAGGGGAAGGAACCGGTTCACTATTGATAAGTTCTGTTCCAGACTGGTTCCTATTATACTCACGATCCATCTTCCACCATATTGTCCCAATTGCGATATGACAGATTTGTTAATATTGTGTTGTTCGTGCATCTAGTTTTGGTACTTGTATGAGTTGTAAATTCGCTCGCTCGCACACGGCATAGGTATTTTTGCTGTCCTCCTTTTGTTGATTATGGGAGTTGATATATTTGATCTTGTATTGTTTCATTTAACTACTAGGTAAGTACTAAAAATCAGCCACCAATTTTATGCGGTCTGAGAACGCTCTAAGACTAGAAAGGGTTCCGTTTTTTTTTACGCATGGAAAAAGAAAAAGTATATTATTATGACTAGGTTTCTATTTGAACAGTCAACCGCACGTCAGTAGTAACACTTGTGCTGCCAAAATCTACCCTACTGTTACGACATAAAGGCACTGTCAACATTAAACTGTTAAAATGTGCTTCTTCATCCACGGCACTGAAGATCAAGGGAACAAAATTATGAAACGAGTGTTTAACTTAAATTGATGAATGGTGTTCGTGAAATTACCAGCAGTGTAACCCCGCGTCCTAACAGAGAGCGACCATCGCAAGTTCGCGCAAATGTTATTCGTAATCTACCTACGCAATAGCAATCAAATGTTGGTACCATAGTCGAACGCGTAAAAATATCGCGGCGGGATTTTATCACGCACTGCATTTTCTTGCTCGATATTAAAAACAGCGTTTCTGGCGTCCATTAATGTAAAATGTGACTTATTCACGCGATGCGACCTTTCAATCTCGACGACTGCTTGCAATAGGACACACATTTTTACATCAAGCTAATACGCGTTCGCATTCACGCGACGATCGCGTACTTACGCGATGATTGCTGTTGGTTAGAACGCGGCCTTATTTTTCGTCACACTGATTCGTTTTTAAAAGCTCACAGCGACTTTGTGATTGAGTTTGAAAGTGTATTTGGCGTTTCTTTGGTTAAAACCAAAAGCTGTTTAAGGTAGGTACAAAATTGCAGAAACTTGTGAATAAATCTGTACATTTCTAAACAAAATTGTCTGTAGGTAGGTGGGTCAGGACCAAATTTTTGACGTAATCGCACAACGGAAATCACAACGGAATGTATCACACTGGAAAATAAATGTAGCACAAAGAATTATTAGGGTGTGTGTAAATAGTCGGAAGATAATAGGTGAGTGTATTAAATAAATAAAATTATATTATATTCCGATAATTTTTATTAAGTATAAAGTAATAATAAGTACAAACCAGTAACAAGTACCTATCTAAACGTTCAAATAGAATTCAAAACACAAATTTGTTTTTTTTACACTAAAAAACATTAACAAAATCCTTACATTATTTAAAGTCAAATTGGAATGCTTAATACATGCACATGTGTTGCGGTTGCTATTGCTGGTATGCAGCATCTATGAGGGCAAATAGTGACAGACATACAAACATACCAACTAAAAACATTACCCTCCATTTTGGCTCTGGCGCAGTCAGTTAAAAAATATGTATAAATATTTAAACAATAATTCGAGTCATATACTTACATAGGTACCTAATGAGATTAGAATTATTGTAAACATACCTTTAGAAAATTCCCTTGTGACACGTCGCACAATTTCGTGTCACTAATCGCACAATTGAATAAAAATTCTTCACGACGTAACCTAAAAGTTGCAACAATTCACAAATTTAACCACCAATCGAACATTTCTACGTTCATTTTAATAGTAAATTTAAAAAGGACGCATAAATATAATTCAATTTATCGAAAATCGTTAAAAAATGTATTATTATACTCACCTAAAGTTACAAAATTTTAACGACACGCGCTAACGATACAAACAAAATGCTTAAATGACAGTAAAACAACATGGCGGTATTCCGAAATTTTATGGCCAGTACTTGAAGCCAAAGTTTGCCTTACTCAATATTCAAGAAACTTCTATCTAGGTTTCTAGTTTTCGAAATGACGGTGTCGCACAACAGGAGTATTACAACGGAAATAATTTTGTGATGCATGTAATATTACTTGTAAAAACTAAAATAATGATGGTTATTGTGCTATTATTTACAAAAACGATTACTAGTGTTCATAAGGCTTTACTAATACTAAATTATGAATGCTACCTTACGTTTCTAAAAAACATCGGCAAAAATATTCTTAGGTAGACAAGCAAGGACATGCGTATTTTATATGGCGTAAAAAGACACCGAGTTCGGTATTACGTTTTTTATAAAGAAATTAAGCAACGAAATTAGTTATTTAATGAATGATACTGTATACAATATATTAAGATATTATTAGCAAATATTCAAAATTACTACAAGGCATGTTATGTACGCAATTTTTTGTTACTTTCGAATCGGACACCATAGTGTGTCTGTATCCGTCAAAAATTTGGTCCTGACCCAGGTACCGTTTATTTACCTATCCATCTCTAAAAGAACCTTAGGTAAAGTTTTCAAAGCAATTCTAGCGCTTTAAAAGTGTTTGTGACAAAAACAACGCGTTACCTACCTTCTTTAATAGCTTTCATTTGGCGTTGGAAGTCCATACTTTAGCACTGGCTTTTAACAAAATTAAATACCAGCGCGATCGTTCGAGCCGCGCTCTTGCAGAACTCAAGGACGGTCTCACTCCACCCTTTCCAGGTTCATTTCGACGAATATGTAAATTGAAGTCCGAAATATAAAACTATACGACCAAGACTAGCGACTGCTTGTATTTTATTTTATACTAGGTAGCTATTGGAAGCGGCTTCGCCCGCATGGAAGCCGAAAATTATCCTATGTGTTAATCCTGGTTATAATCTATCTGTGTGCCAAACTTCATCCAAATCCGTTCAGACATTTTGGCGTGATCGAGTAACAATCATCCAAACATACAAACTTTTACATTTATAACATTAGTATGATTTTTAATAAAAATATCCTGCCCCTAATTGCGTAACACATTATCAGTCGGAAACTGAATTATTTTAAAATATAAGTACTTACCTATTTATTGCTAATCCATTGCTTTTTGTTAGAATAAATTGTCTGCTTGACAACGTAAATAACGCAATGAATGTTGTTTAACTGTCAAAAAGAAAGGGATAGCTACGCAATTACCGGACGAATATAATACCTGTCCTCGAGGTTTCAGCTACCTATCTATCTGTCTTGGTTAGTGAATAAAAAGGTAACAGACAAAATTACCTACTTTCGCATTTATAATTAGTTTGGCCTGAAATCGGGTCTGGCCGGTAACATATATATAGATAGATAGATAGATAGATTACAGTATGGATTAATGAGAGTTTTTCATAGATCAACTGCTGAATAAATTGGATTTGATTTATTAAATCTAGGTACTTGTAAAACTTAAACCGTATGTCACAGAAATTCTTTTCACAGATGAACTTATTCAGAATTCTGTAATCAGTCCAGTGTTTTGATAAATTACGGGATATTCCTAAATAGCTAAACCAGCACCCTAATTGCGTAACTCACGATTCATCATAATTTGTTTCGTATTGAAACAAATGGCTAAACCATTGCTTCATTTGTTCGAAAAATGTGTCTGCTCAGCAACGTAAATAACGCAATGAATATTGTTGAACTGTCAAAATGAAACCGATTATGATTAATTGCGTGTTACGCAATTAGGGTACTGATGGGAAACTACAACATCGTGGGAAAATTATCCTCTAAGGAAAATAAACTTTGCTGCTGGCTTCGATAATTAATTGGTCCAAAGTGCCAAATAAGTTTCGGAGTAGATAGATAGCTTGGCTTTTCCTGTTTGCTTGTGTATTGTCACTTTAGCATGCCCAAGCTTAGTTGTTGTCGCCACGTACCTTTTAATGACGAATATCTGAATGTAAAATACCCATGTCTCAATAATAAGCCTGGGTAAAATCTGATTATGATCATAATGACCGCTGTTGCTATGTGATCTGATTTCCACTGAATAACTGTTACTGAATTGAACTGATATATGTCTCGCGAGAACACGTACAAATTACGGAAAGAAAAGTATTACATACGAAGGGGTACAGATGTTCAACAAACTACCACGAGAAATAAAAACCGCTAAAAGTTTACAAATATTTAAAACTCGGTTAAAATCTTTTATTATTGACAAAGTTTAAGTCCGGCCCTGGTTTGTGTTTGTAACTTACCCCCAAATTTAGATTTTTTGGTTCGCATGAATCTTTTGCTGCTACCTTCAATGTCTTGTTATGTACGTTATTGGAATTGTTGTCTTTATTTATTAGGTACTTGTTTTGTGCGTGTCATACTAGCTTTGCTCACGAATGTCATCATTATTATATTATAGTTAAAATATTTCTCATTAAGTGAAATTTGTAGTGAATTTCTTTTGAGTAAATAAAGATTCTTTAACCACAATTATCACCGCAATGATATTGGGGGGTGTCCCCCCAAAGTGGCCTCCAACCTCCCCTTATAGCCACCCCGAGCCTCGCATCTGAATACTGGTCTGATTTGGTATCATTTCTGAATCTGATCGCTGTTAGAATAATACACACACACATTGATAACATTGAAAGACAATAGTAAAATAAATATCTGGTAAAACTGAAGACACATGCACTGAGAAATAACAAGATCACTCACCAATATACTGACTGCTAGCTCCGACCACAGAGTACATTAGAATATACTGCTCCGACCATCAGGCCCAAGTGACGCGGGCGCGCACGCCGCCGTCTATCCCCGCGCGCTACCCTGTCTTTCCCCCACCTCACGTCATGGTCTTAACTAGTCATTATCTGTACCTATAGGGTATATTACTTCGCATTCGCGACAGTTGTTGAACAAATCTGTATTAGATACCTACCTAAGATGATACCGTTTAAGGTGTTTCATTCAATTCCTTTTCCAGTTTAATCTTTCAAAAGAGTAATTTATTGCAAATACCATACGTATCAAACGCGGGAGTGATATGAAGATTCGAATGACGTAATTGCGACGTACGCTATTTCGAAAAACTTTACGAGTGGTACGCCATCGCCAGTTCGAAAACACAAACCGCTATTTCGAATGACGTCGCGAACACACTGATTCGAAAAACTGATTGAATGGTATGCTAGTACGAAAGTCTTGGTTTCGAAATCCACTGTTGCGGATAGCATATTCAAATCTGAATTTGTCTGGGGATCGAACTCGCGACCCAGTGGTTACCAAGAACTATCTACGCTGCGATGATAAAACTGACACTGATGTAGTTGTTTATACTACTAAGTATATACGATTAATATTAGTATATACTTATTATGAATTAGCTATGTATCCCTAGCATGCTTCCCGTTTTGATAAGCTAATAATAATACAAATACTACAGTACCTGCCTATTTATTATAATGCAATCACAACTATAAATTAATGAAGGTTGAAAACCACAATTCCCTTAATAACCTTAATTCTTAGGTGTAATTTATGAGCTGTAGCATTAAATACTAGTCATTATTGAGTTGAATCTACCATTTTGTCATCAATATCTTGTAACTTTTGGTAATGAGTACCACCTATAATTTTGATTTGTTTATTTCTTTGTTGATTACATAAGGAAATTAAAAACTTAACTTAAAATAATACTTCTCATTGCTCTTGTTTCCCAAACTCAATACAAAGTTATGGCTTTATCGGGGTCGCGAGTTCGATCCCCAGACAAATTCAGATTGGAATAATATGCTATTCGCAACAGTGATTTTCGATAACAAGACTTACGTAAGTACTAGCGTACCGTTCAAACAGTTTTTCGAATCAGCGTATTCGCGACAGCGTTAATCGAAATAGCGGTTTTCGACATAATGTGTTTTCGAACTGGCGTACCACTCGGTAAAGTTTTTCGAAATGGCGTGCGTCGCAATAACGTCATTCGAATCTTCATATCACTCACATCAAACGCCTACTATAACTTCGGAGCAACATGTCTCACATCCAAGAAATGTAAAGATGTTCATTTCTTTAAGTAGATCTTCTATTCTAAGACAGTTTTACACGTAATTTTTTGGTTAGTATTTTAAAACTGGAGCCGGCATTTCCTGATCCCTGAGAAAAAATGTCGAAACAAACTCAGAAGTCATGGATATAGTCTCTTTTAAGTAGACCGATTTCAAGTAGGTAAGTGGTAGATAAGGACGTATGAACCTACCTAATTGCAAAACTCAGCGAATTCATGATTTACGTTAGCCACAGATACGGAATGAAAAAGTGCCTCAAACTGGGTCAAGCTTTTTCAGCGTGTGAATTATCGGCACTTTTGAAAACTGCCTTTATTAAAATAGTTTTGATTTATTCAATATTGCAGCAATACCGCTATGTTCAATATTCGATGCGTTGCTAAGGCAATAAGGTCAGGATGAAATTACGAACTGAACCAGGTACTCTTCTAAAACATAAGTTACTTATTTTCTTTCTTTTTTATTTTATAATCTTGTTTTATCGACTGCTGAATAATATAAATTTATAATACACCTGGTTCTTGAACTTCAGCCTAAAACATCATAATCCTTCATAGTCTGAACTCAACTCATTGCAACTGAAGTGTAGGTATGTAGTGTGCACCTTAGGTATTTATATTATAGTCATGAACCGTGCAAGCAAGGGATTACAGAGATAACCGAAGCAGTTCATTATGCAACTGGAGAAAAGTGTTCACACTGGTATACCCTAAGACCCAAAACCAATTTAATCAATCATATTAAATGTTTCAAGTTGCCACAGGGTTTTGAAAAATCAATTGTCTTTTCACTAAAGAAATTTGTATTTTTACAAAGAAACATCTTTGTTTATTTTTTGTAGCGTTGGTTAAATCAGCCGTTGTTATCTACAGGCTGTTGATGGACGTTTTTTTATTATTTCTGGACCTATAATTAAGAATATCATCTCCTTTTTTCGAGTCGATGGTATTTTACCTTTGATTTTTTTACCTACTCACGACTTTTCTAATACCTATAGGCCTATTGTATTGTATTCAAATACAGTACAGTATTAGGTTTTCAATAAGGTGGAAATCAAACAAACCACTGCAGAATCCACTCTATGATTCACCACTTCACCGAGACTCGGGAGCGAATTGCAAATGAGTCGGAAAGAGCTTTTACCGAGTCCATTTAATCGGAAAACTAATCGAGAACCGATTCATCTTTCTTGTCCAATCTTTGTAGTTTCGTATCCCTGAACCGCCTTCTGAAGTTTACTTAGCTTCTCTCTTTTGTTAGTCACTTGAAATTGGCACTTGGGAAAACTTTCAGTGCCAATTTATGTAAGAAATGTTGATGGACAACTCAGAAAAGTTGCGAATAACCGGAGTTTCACTTCTCAGAGTGCCTGTGATTAACGAAAATGCTAACAGTTGTCAGTTTGGCGACAAAACAGTGGGCTAATCGTGTAACACAGCATCAATTGCGATAGCTGTCATTTTGACCATTCGACAACATTCATTGCGTTATTTACGTTGTTGGGCAGACGAAGTTTTCAAACATGTGAAGCAAACGATTAGGAATTCCATAAAAATCCTATTGATTGTGAAAGAAAAAGTGTGGTACGCAATTGGGGTTTATTTCATTTCATTTTCTTAAACACTTGACTTTACCACACCTTAGTTAGTCGTAGAGAAATACCAAACTAGGTAAATATTGAAATGCTAGAGTTAGATGAAAGCATTGTCTGTATGGGATAGATATTATGAAAGTTGTCAATGGATGGTGGTGACTCATTTACCAAGAAACTTAATTGTTTAATGAATGTAGGTACACCTACACAACAACTTGAAAGATATTTTAAAAGTGTAGGCTATGGAGTTTCATGCCCATGCATTCTTCTTCATGCGAAACTTACTCTTGGAAGGGCAACTAGAATCAATTGAAATACCTTTAATATGATTAAATTTGACTTTGACCTGTAAAAGTTTGTTAAGGCCTACTGCTACCCACCAATATTTTATCTTAGGTTCTAGAATATATAACAATTTAGAAATCAAATTAGCAATAAATAGTCTTAATCTTTCGAAATCAAAAGATAATATGTAATTGTTAACTTTCCTCTTTTATCTAAATTATTCTGATACGCAGGAACTCATCCATTCTACGAATTAACATCTAACATATCTTAATAACTTTTCATTTCCTTGACAGATATTTTTCCAAGTATAGGTATTTGTAAGTACGTACCACACCCATACACAAACCAATAAATATGTATGTGAACATCAGTATTATGAATGTATTATGTATAATCAGTATTACACAATTATTAATGTTTTTGTAGACCGTGTCAATCCCTCTAAAGTAGGTACAGTCCTTCAAGATACAGGATTCTCCTAGTTTGCAGGGCAGGGGTCTTACCCATCTGTATTAGCCATACCAATCTTACTGAAGCAATCGCTGATGTTACCTAGGCTAAGACTTTTGTTAAATGAATGATTACTTACTTACTGGAAAATAATGACGGCAATCGGCATCGCTACTGATGGGAATTATTCCCCGATAAACTCGAATCATATAACCACACTGGCAATAAACCTACTTAGCATAGTGTAGGTACCTCCCATATGCAGATAGTATACAGCTTCACCCGTGTCCGGGATTATTGGATATGTGTTTGCGGACGTCCAACCGCCACGAGCGACATGAGCAACGCGAGCGATACGAGCGGTGAGTCCGACACGACGATGACGGACGTGCATCCGTCTTGCGGCGTGTTCTGAATATTCCGTCCTAATTTAGTGTCGTACCGAACCTAATATCTGAATTATGTATGGAAACTAGGGATGTTTGGATATGTATTTGTAACGATGCGATGGAGCCTGATTTGATTCATGGACATGTTCACATGTCGGATTGGTTTAATTTTCAGGCGAGCAGAAAACAACCCACGAAACATTGCATAACTATACCTTCCTACCTATTTTTTTTTTTGGGGTAAAGTGATTTTTGATTAAATTCTTAACTACAGTTAGTTTTTTAAACCCAGATACTAATTTGACAGGTGTAATATCAAACTCATAAACTAATTAAGTAAACACAAAAGACTGCTGAGAATCGCGACCACATAGGTACGACACGTCTCCAACTTATGCGGTCTTCTGCAGTGTGAACCGCTCGGTAAATGCTGCCTCCTTGATCCCGTCTGACCATCTTGCCGGTGCTCTGCCTTGAGCGCGTTTTCCTTCCGCCCGGCCCAATATCATAAGCCTTAAGAGTCAGATTAGTCTCCGGAATAAAAAAAATACTAACTATAGGTACGTATGCCACCTTTTGGTGTTCTCAAAAGATAACATAAGTGAAAATTCTTTTCGTAGCGAGAAGGAAGCCGAAACCAAAGGGAAAAGAAAAGAACAAATCTATTCACTACCATCAATCTGAATATCATCATAAATAATAGGTTCCTAAACGTGTAACAGTCTTCAGACGTCTACAGCAACTCTCTTAAGGCGCAAAGGTAGCCCGCAAAATTCAAATTTTCTTACGTTTTTTGCAATTTACAGGTCACTTTTTCATGAAATAGTCATTCAATGGGATTAAAAGAACATAGAGGGTTGTATTGATGATTTCAATAATTATCTTACTGATACAAGATGTAAGGGAAACGATTCCGAAAATGAAGACAGGTGATAGGGCTAGTGATTCTCGATACGATACCATCAAAAAATCTAAATTTATATAAAAAAATCTTGACCGAAAATTATCGAATTTGATGTTATTTTTTGGTAAGTTTTACTCATCGACAGTGGAAAGGTTTTTTTTTTTTTTTTGGGTGGGAAATCATCAAATAACTTCTCCCGCTCTGGGTGGAGCGGGAGGGCGTGTCAGACTTTTACTGACTAAAACCCACCCGTGTTCCCTCAGTTGCCTGTGTGCCAGGGGCCGCGGTATCTCTTTCGAACAACCCGCACCCCTGGCAGGCATCGGTCCTTGCGAACCCCACCTATTGGTGCTGACAACTCTTTGAGGCGCGCGTGGAATACAACGCGCCGTCGACCCGGGCTTGGTCCTTACCGGACAGCGAGCTACCCATTACTCGCCGTCCGCAAGCCCGCGCCTACGGTGGCCGGGAATCAGCCTGGGATTCCCGACGCCCAGGGCTTCTCCCGCGGCGACTACGGCCGTGAGGGCGCATATACTGCCTCTCCCTCACGTGCGCCGCCTCCCTCTTTGCGAGCATTACTGCTTCGCAGAAGGAGGTGACGGCTAACCATTCACTCTCGCTCCGTACCATGGCCTGCACCAGGGCCGGACGCGAGAGATCGCCGCCGCCAATCGCCTCCACGAGGACACGGCGGTGCTCCGCCCAAGCCGGGCAGACCGCCACCGTATGCTCCACCGTGTCCTCAGGGCGATCTTCGCAATGGAAGCACCCGGGCGTTTCCTCCCGCCTTATACGAAACAGGAACCTCCCGAAACAACCGTGTCCGGTGAGGACCTGCGTCAGGCGGAAGGTGAGGACGCCATGCCGCCTCTCAAGCCACTCCTCAAAGAGGGGACTTACCGCCGCTATCGTGGCGTGCCCAGCACTGGGTTGCGACAATCGCGCTCTCCATGTCGCCATGAGAACCCGCCGGAGCTCTGTCCGCTGCACCTCGATTTCTCGCGGCAGCGGAGTAACGCCCCGGCGTTTGGCCTCCTCGGCCCACTCCCAGATATGCGCGAGGAACAGTGGAAAGGTAAAATGGCTAAACTGCTAAACCTGAAATCTCAGAAATGAATTTTAAAGTATTTTTTTTTTCACGAAAAAAATTCATAGAAATTTTTCTAATCGTTTTTTTTCTGTTTCTTATAATTATATCCATAAATCGATTTTTTTCCTTAGATATGAATCATAAATAATTTCTATAAGTAAAATCTTTATTTTAAATTGTATAATTTTGCTAGTGAATTATTCAATTTAGTTACATGTGAGTGCACAAGTGTAGTGAAGGTGAAAATAAGTGACTAACGTGGACTTTGTTCCCCCCAAAAACTCATATTAAAAGTTGTTGTAAAGTTACTACCGGTTTACAATAACTTTGACTTGACTGACTAAAGACGACTATGACTGTTTTGTAAATTCGTGCTCGATATCGGGCCATTTACTTGATCGAAAAGAAAAATTACTTGACACTGGCTAAATGCACAAACCATGCGAAGCCAAAACCCGAAAAAAAAATGAGAAAGAAATAGTAGCTTTCGTGTTACAAGCACAGAATACTTATATACTCCTAACGGAGGTTACAAGCGTGGTATATGTTCCTTGGTTACAAGGCGTCATATTGCATCACTCCGAATCTGTGCCGCTCGGGAACTCCTAGTCCCCGCAGTCGTTATAATTCTTAACAAATTTACAGTAAAGAGCGGGCATTCTGAGTCCCCACGTTCGCGCGAGCGACAGCTATAGCCACATAGCCGCTATTAGCTGATTGTCTTATTACACTTTAATATTGATGCCATTCGATAGGCCGCGCCGAATTACGTTAGTTGACATTCATACATGTAAGTAAAGCGACTATATGGTGTTTTTAGCTTTTCCCATGGTGCCTACAGCTATAGCCGCCACCTAGCTGCTAATAGCTGACTGTTTTATTACGCTATAATATTGATGCCATTCGATAGGCTGCGCTGAATTTGGTATGTTAGTTTGCACTCTACATCTACAGCTATGTAAAGCGACTATGGTGTTTTTAGCTTTTCCCATGGTGCCTACAGCTATAGCCACGTAGCCGAAAATGGCTGATTGTCTTTTTTGTTATAATATTGATGCCATTCGATAGACCGCACCGAATTACGTTAGTTGGCACTATCATATATCACTATCACTATACATCTATATATAAATACTAGGAACAATCCATAGTTTATACAGGTTGAAATTGAAAACATGCGACAAACCGAAATGGGAGATTGTACTCATCATTATGAACAACTTTTACTAAGGGACCAAAGATGCAATCGCGAAAAAAAAAACATCTGTTCCCTACATTTATGTTCGCATGACTCGTCAAAATGTAGGGAACAGCTGTTTTTTTTTTGCGATTGCATCTTTGATCCCTTAGTAAAAGTTGTTCATAATGATGAGTACAATCTCCCATTACGGTTTGTCGCATGTTTTCAATTTCACCCTGTATATATACTAGGAACAAACACAAATTTATTGTACCACCAACAACGCTCAAGAAAATAGGTGGGTCATTCAGATGTCATTTAAATCATTCATTAAACGTAAGTTGTACCTGAAAGTCTTTTATACCGTTAAAGATTATATTGAGGCTTCGATCAACAATAGTGTTGGCGCAACTACTAACGCCATCTATCAACGCACCGAGACATCACATTTTTTATCTACGAATGAGGGCTCGCCAACGTCGGCGACCAATCACAGGACGCGCTTGTTCTCATTCGATCCATTTAAAAGGGATCTGTTTAAAATATATTTTTATTTAACCTGATACACACTGCTTGTAAAACGACGAATTAAAGTATAAAGAAATCAATACATCAATAATTGAAGAGCACCTGCCTCCCATTCCTGTACAAATAGTAACATTGATTGAAGTATTGAGGACAAAAAAGCTTGGGATTGGGCTGCTCCAATTTTTGTATCCTGAATGTTGTTTTTTGTTTTTACAAACTTGTACTCTTTGACATTTGATGATTACTTTAGATATACAATTGACTAGAGAATGGGCAGCAGCGTTCTCTATGCATTTTACCACCATACTGCGATCGCCAACCCACCTGCCAAGCGTGGCGATTATGGCAAAACCCCCCTTTTGAGGGCTTATGTTCAGCAGTGGACGTCTTTCGGCTGAAATGATGATGATATACAATTTGACATGAATATTTACTTGGAGAAGTATAATTAATATTGTTTCAATAATCGTGAATGTGAGCACTATGTGGATCATGTTTTCTTTTTTGTTTTTCATCTCTTTCTCAGTTAATTTTTAATGTCAATCTGGCAGTTTGAGCACTTTATGCGGCCTACCAAGATGTCCTTTCTTTGGTATTCTTCGTCGAATCGTTGTGCTCCATATGGTCCAAGTTGAGCTGCATAATTACTGACAAATCGTGCACTGACAGGACAGGTGCACTTAATCTGTGTGGTTCCTTTCTAGACCATATTATACCTACACCAATCTACATGGTCCTCAAATGATCTGACTACGATTTTTTTTTGTTGGAAAATCATCAAACAACTTTTCCCGCTCTGGGTGGAGCAGGACGGCGTGTCAGACTTTTACTGACTGAAACCCACCCGTGTTCCCTCAGTTGCCTGTGTGCCAGGGGCCGCGGTATTTCTTTCGAACGTGAACGAGTGGACGTCTTTCGGCTGAAATGATGATAATGTAGTAGTTAATACCTAAACTGAAATAAAAGTATCTTGTTATTGTAAATGTTTTTTTTGTCATTTCCTCGCTGAGGTGGGATGAAAAGTTACGTGTTGCACTCGAGTGCGAAGATTTTTCACCTCGTGCTCTTTTGATTCACTCGCTGCGCTCGTGATTCAATTTTAGAATCCTTCGCTTGCTCGGTCATCAAAATTGGGCACGCGGTTAAAAAGCAACTTTGCACTCTTGTATAACAAATAACTATTGTAATTCTATCGTTAAAAATAATTCACATCCATATGAACTAGTCCTCAACATCCGACTGATCTTGATAATTGTAACAAACGCACAATATTAAAGATACCCTACTTGCTCATAATACGGAAATACCTTAATAAATATGAAGCATTCATTAAACAACTTACATTAGGGATCATAAATATTAAATACTTACTTACGTAATAAATAAAAATAATAATAAGTAAATTATAATTTATAAAATAATATAATAATAATTCTTAAATTTAATTCTGTGATAATAAAACAATCACTAACAACAACAACTTACTATTGATCACATTAAACACGCAGTGTTCTTCCTCCTCTTTCCTACTTGATCTATGCTGTGCCCGACAGGGTCCATAATTGTGACTAATAATTATATTATTTCCCTACCAACTTTATACATTATGGTACGCAATAAAGAATTGAGAATTGAATTGAGAAAAACTACGTTGATACACCATAATTATACATGTGCACGTGAACGTGGGTATAATTGTTTTCTCTGTTACCCGCCAGGTGGCACCATAAGAGCTGTTCACATATTAGAATGTACTTTCATTCATCTTTCTACTACGGTGACCACACTTTATACAGCGCAATTTTGCCTCCGAAGTAAAGATTTTTATTACTAAACCATTTTCATGGACAGCCTGAAAGCATAAAGGAGTTTATTTATACCTAATCTGTTGCAATTTCCAATGGACTTGAACTACGTTTTGAAGTGAAAACTTCTTTAGGCGCGTTGAGCACTTTTTGGGTGAACAAAAATCATGGAACTCGCGTCATCGACACCGAACGCATGAGTCGGTGTCGATATAATGAGTATATAATAATAACGCATGAGTCGGTATAATTAAAACGCACACGGATGAGTCGCGCGTTGATGACTTTTGGAAAAGTCCCTTTCTTTCATTAGGAAATTCGAATTTTTCTTAATATTTTTATCGTAAAAATCTATTCTGTTACCTTTAATGGCTGCAGTCGATCGCATAATTTTTTACTGAGAACAATCAGGACCCAAGGACCCAATGTGAAATCCTGTATTGACGATTTAAAAAATATACACGTAATTGTTCAAGTTTTCACTTCTGTCGGCACTCCCGGAGTGCCACTATTTTTTTTAATGACTTTAAAAAAAAGTAATTAAATGAACTTGGAGGGTTGTATTGATAATTTTATGAAGCCATATTCATTACGGTCGCGTATCATATTTCAAGCATCAACATAGAACTTGACACTGACCCGCATAAAAAAGGTAAGAAAAATCGTATATAACGGGCTACCTTATCGCATCCAGCATAATACTAAACAAAAAAAAAATATCTTTGTATTCCAATTTTCTTTGGGTTGGCATTTTAGTTTGCGTTACAAACTACCGCCAATCAAAACAACTCCACTGCCTGAAACAAAACCAAACAAGTAAACTATGGAACAACATAACGAAACCGATAATGATAATTGCTCTCTTAACATAGTTTAAAATTGTCATTACAAAATCTTTTCACAGTTTCAACACGTCATTATATTTTAAATGAAAAGTAATTTCCCATTACCTTGAGTGTGGTCACAGCACACACTTGGCACAGAGCCTCGTGATAAGAACGAAGTCATCTGCGCAAGCGCACCGGCCTTGCGCACCCGCGTCTTACACCCACTGCCGCCACCACAGATAAAAACACTTTATAGTTCGACGATAAAGATGAAATTAGAATAACACGAAAAGTGATAAGGAAAAATCTCCAAAGTGTCAGTGAGTGAACAAAATAATTTCGGTTTGTGAAATTAGTGCTGTGTTTTTGCATTATTTTCTCCTTTATAAAACTACTGGTAAGTATTCTTTAATCACTATGTTGTAAATTGCATTGTTAGCCAAAATTGTAAATGCTACTTAATTTGTTTGTAAAGTTTACATAAATTCAGTTTGAATCAAAACTTGAAAACATGGAAATTGTTACAACGATTTCGTAAATTATGAAGTTGTTATGTTGGGAACAATTGGATGAATAATTTTATAAATGCGCAAATTTATTTATTGTGTAGTTACATAATAAGTTTTTATATTTAAAGATAAAATAATAATTTGATAACCACACAAGAATTGAATTAAAATACTTCACATGTACATGTACAGTGGGCTGCATCAATTGGGTACCCCAGTTGTATTAAAATTTTAATACCCAATTGTACCCCACTGTACATAATTTGCGATTTCATTATCAAAGTTTATCATTACGGAAGGTAGGTAGGATATCTGCTCCTATGGTTCGATTAGGGATTATGGTTTTGGTTTTTGGGGGGAGAGGAGGATAGTTTCTCATTAAAAAAATCTTATCGTATGCTGTACCTACCTGTTGACTTCATTACGTCAATGCCGGCTGTCGGTGAAAGCCAGCCCTGGGGGCTATGTCTCTTAGAGGGTCGTAGCGTTATGCTGAGCGAAGGCATTTTTTCCTTGATGTTACGTATACCTATTTTCCCTCAACTTGTTCTTTTTTGTGTTTATGTTCTTTCTCTGCGTCATGTTTACTGCAAATAAATGTATTTTCTTTCCCTTTAGGTTTAGTAAAAATAGTAACTCAAAATCACTGAATTCCATGTCGTCTGCCCTTCGTTTTTATCTTCTGAAACCTTTCTCCATTGAAGGACAGTTACCGTCATTAACTTTTTCCAATCTCTTCTCAATACGTCAATCTGTGCAACGTTTCCTTCTCCTCGAGTTAAGGCCCATAGTATCCTCATCTCCCGTTTGTATGCTAAAGCACGACTGCCGCCCGCGCCCGCGCAGGGCACCTCTGAGTCTTTATCTCAAAATGGGGATATTGCTTTGATTAATTTACAATTGTGCTTCGGCGATTCTGTGGTACCTCTAACTATCTATTTTTCAGTGTATTTTTTTTCCAAATAACGAAGCCGTTTAGTAAGAGTATGGAATAGAAGCCAAAATATTGCGTGTTGGAAAATGTTTTTTACAGCAAAAGTATTAACCATACAAAAAAAGTACTTCGGGCAAAATTATCTATATGAATCTATAGCAAAATCATATATTTTTCAAATCTTCAAGACAAGCCGTTAATGAGCAGTACGGTTCATAAAGTGGCCGTGTTACGCTACCAAACGGGACGTAAGCCCTTAAGTTTTAAACACAACCATGTGTCATGTCAACTTTACCCAACCGATAAGGAAAAATCTTCCTCCTCTTTCTCTTTCGTTTGACCTTCCTCCCATTCCGCAACTCATTGCCGCATTGTAATATTTACTAAACAAATAAACACCGAATGAACGCATCTTTTATCTCTATCACTAAAGCCTTGTAAGATAATTTTTTATCAGCATAAACAGTCTATAATGTTCCCACTGCTGGAACACAGGCCCCCTCTCTTCGAGAGGGTGTGGGCTACAATCTACCACGCGGGACCAGTGCAGGTTGGTAGTTGGTAGTCGTCACATGTCTTCGGACGTTTAGTTCTAGGACAGTTGCTAGTTTCTTCACGATGTTTTCCTTCATCGTTTTGAGAGCAGTGGTGATTAAATAATTTACACAAAGTAATGCGCCTGTCTGGGTTCGTCTGGGCCGAGTTCTCTAGACCATCACTGCTCCTGTTTCTTTCTGTCATACCACAACTCATTGTCGCATTGTAAATTTACACCGAATGAACGTATCACTTATCACCAGAGATCGGATATTCGGATGCATATTCATCTAAAGTTGAGATGTTGGCTAACAAGGAATGCGCTTTTGAATCGAAAAAGTCTTAATTTAGGTAAGTAATTTTTTTATTTTTTGTTTTAACTAATACTAACCCCCGTCCTCCAGTACATACACATATTTGTATCGGGTTAAACATTAATTTTAAAATTAATACACATCTCAATAGTTATGCAATCCAAGAATCCCGGGGTTGTTAATAAATATTACAATTAATTTATAAAGCCGCTTCCATACTTTCACAGCTAAATATTATCTTTAGGTAAATATGCATCCGAATATCTGATCTCTGCTTATCACTAAAGCCTTATAGGTATTTATTTTTATCTGCAATGAAAATTTTAGGAATATACACATTTTCTGACACCTACCTATTGCATCTACAATTCCTGGAACGAAACTTTTAAACCTGGACACTAGTTCGCTAAGTCACTCGACTTCGAGCGAAATCCCGCGTTTATTCTGTACAAAAATTTTCTCTACGTGCTCAAGTTTTGACTGTTTGAGGCAGGGCTGGCAAGACTAAGTATGGGATTTGTCACGTAGCAGATTAGATTAAATATAAACTAGCAACCCGCCCCAGCTTCGCACGGTTTTTTGACTTGACATACCTAGAAATTTCTTTATTTTAGGTAAGTTTAATATTAATGTTACCTTTCCGGAATAAACTCTGTAAATGATGATAAAAACCGCATCGGAACCAGTAGCGGTGTTTACAAAAAGACTGCAGTCACACATACAGACACGAAAATTGACTTTAATTAAGACCACGTAAAAATGTCGTGGCAGGATTTTATCGCGTACTGGATAATCAACTATCGGTGGTGAACCGAGTATTGATAATCCAACAGAGTGATGCGCGAGTGAGTCTCAGCGCGTCGAATAAACACACCGTTCGATTTACAACTCTCGGCGCTGTGGAGTGCGTTGAAGATTCACTGCGCGAGAAAATCCCACCGCGATTTTATTACGTCCTAAACGTGGCCTAAATCATGTCGTCCAGAACCTAAGTAGACACAATGGCAATGCTGCCAGTTCTGGGCACGTTTCCTGATGACAGCGATGCGGAGGAATACTTCGACGCCTAAGTGTCCTTTTGTTTTTGTATTTATTTTGTATATCGTAATTTTAATGATTAAGTACTTTTCTTTATGCGTTTGTGTTGATATTAATACAGTAGATACACGCTGGATATAGTCTAAGTCAATGCATTTATTTCAAATAGGCACATAAAAGGCACTTTTGGATGTCATTGAAATAGAATTGATTGTAATCGCACCTTCCAGTAGATTCGTATGGAGAAGAATGGGCAAGAAACGCCTATAAACTTACATCTCTGAACATCCCTGGCTTATACTTAGTTTGTTTGAACGTTCAAGTCAAAAGTTTAGAAGTGGCGTTTACTTCAAGCGATAAACAAAAACAGTAAGCTTCCTCGCTTCAGTTCTGAATAGGGAACTTTAGCGACCAAAGCTCTTCAGTCGTTTTCTATTGAAACAGTAGATTTTTTGCCGACCATCTTCGTTTCCTTTACGTTTTGGTCTAGCGCCTCTGCTGTCTGTATTTCATGTCTGTTAGTGTTTTTGCTCATATACGAACGTCAATTAGATTATTTGTTTGTTTGAATGTGGCTGTTTAATTTGCATGAACAGAAATAATCAAAATTTAGTTAATTCATCATCATCTGCCTAGCCTTTTCCCAAATATGTTGGGGTCAGCCTTCAGTCTAACCGGATGCAAATTTAGTAACAACCAGAATTTTATATGGAGGGACTGCCTAACTGATCTCCACAACCATAATACTGGGTAATACGATACCCTTTGGTAAGACTGGTTGTCAGACTTTCGGGCTTCTGACGACCCGTAACAGCTTTCAAAGATCTACGAATGACAGCCGGGCTTAACGGGCTTTCCGAGGTACAGAATCTTGGTGTGTAAAGATGGTCTCCCATCCACAGAACAACCGCGGCAAGCGATATTTAAAGCTGGACAGTTTTGTAATTGGCCATGCAGCAATGAGAATGACTACTTTTACCGAACATCTAAAGCCCTGTACATTAAATATTCTAGTTAAGTAGAAAGTTGTAGCATAAATTGAATGTCGTTTATATTGAACAAATAATTATGTTACATAACATCACGCCTGCATACCCCGCAAGGTACGGCAGAGGTGAACCTGTAGTACCCACACACCCACAACCAGCCAGTTATGTTACAGTTCCATGTAATAGCAGTGGACAAGCTTATCGCCAACAACCAGGCACATATCCAGACCCTGGGCTACTTCTGACAAATTCCAGATGAAAAAACCCAATAAAGCTTTACCCGACCCGGGAATCGAACCCAAGACCTTATGCTCAGCAGTAGCGCTTGCGTCTACTAGACCAACGACGCTGTCAAATAATTATGTTTTCCTCAATAAATATCGGTTTCATAATCTAGTATCTTTTCCTCAACTTAAATTGAACACTTGTGAATTTGTGGTGTTCGGTTACTATTTCAGTAGGTTTTGTATAGTATTGTGCTTAGTAGTTCGCGACGGACATCGCTCAGTTTAGGTCGCCGCTCCTAAACGAACTAGTTCGCTCTTCTAGTTCGTCAGCTCCTAGCTCGAATCAGAGGAAGGCAGATTGTTCGCTCGTTTTGATACTGCTCCTGCACGGGCACGCGACAAGATTATGGAGTGCTGTACTTTTACCTACAATTTTTACACTATAAACAGCAAAAACCTCTGAATGAATATTCTTAAAAAGTATATCATTATTGTAAATAATACCTAGGCTTATTAGTGCAATAAATAAATACACTCCTTAGTTTAGTTAGTAAATAAACGGTGTCGTTTTTTTTTTAAAGATTTTTATTAAGTTTTGAAAATAATCAACGATGACGCGGATGCGCAGTAAGTGAGTTGAGTAACGAGGCCACCCTTGCTCATTCGGTCACGAACTAGGGAGCTGGGAGTGACGGAACTAGTTCGCGTAGTTCATCTGTGGGAGCGCTCATACGACCTAATTCATTCACGAACTACACAAGATTATTTCTGCACTACTGCAGTGACATACTTCTCTGGTGCTGATAAAATAGCACCAAAGTGAGTGAGACACTTAAAATACATTTGTATTGATAATAAAATGATTGTGCTAGCGTAACTAAACTCTATTGAGTTTTAACTATCATCAATCATAAAAACTTCTCATCTTCATCATCTTCCTAGCATTTTCCCAAATATGTTGGGGTCGGCTTCATTCTAAAAGGATGCAGCTGAATACCATTATTTTACATCGAGCGACTGCATATCTGACCTCCATAACCCAGTTACTAGGTAACACGATACCCCTTGGTAAGACTAGATAGTTGTCAGACTTTCGGGCTTCTGACGACCTGTAACGACTGTCAAAGATACACGAATGACAGCCGGGACCAATGGCTTAACCTGCTTTCCGAGGCACGGAGGGGTCTTGGTATGTAAAGATACCTTAGATAATTTAAAAACTTCCCAATAGGTACTTCTTTCACTAAAACATTACACTAACTCAACTGTTAAACATAACAAGGTATAGTTTTATCAACTTTTTCGCTGGTGAAATTTGAAAACAGGTGGATACTACACACCTCTGCCTTTCCCATCGTGGTATATAGGCGTGATGTTAAGTCATAATGATATGATTGTCGTGAGATGCCAGGTTTTTGAAAAGTAAATCAAGCCGTTGCGTTGTACTAAACACCTTCCATACAACCGGGAAAAAAGTTATCTAAGTTCCTACCTAGGTTACTAAACTATGCTCTATCTATTCAGTTTGTAAAAATCTAAAATTCTAATTTGCAACCTGAGAGCATTCGATTCGTCTTGTGAACCAGCAACGCAGGAGTTTCTGTGCATATCAAATCAATAAAATTGAACAACACAAATTAACGTAAGAAAATAACGCATTTCGTTCTGCTTGAAATCGTTGAACTATATTGAAATACTAGACTGAAAGTATAGTTAAATAAATCTTGCACCAGACTGTATTTGTTAAATCAAGAACTGCCTGCCTCGTTGGACTAGTGGGCGCAAGCGCTACTGCTGAACATGGGGTCCTGGGTTTGATGCCCAGGTCGAGCAAAGTCTGGAATTTTTCAGGAATAGCCCGGAGTCAGGATTTGTGCCCGGATGATGACAAAACTGGCGTAATGTGGGTTTTACTATAGGTACACCTCTGCTTGAGCCTTTTTGGATTACTGGCGCGAGGTTATGAGAACCAGGAAGCTATTGAGAGACTACTGTAATCGAAATGTATGAAGAAGGTTAACCGCAAAATCAAAATCTGCCTATCCTTGTACTGATGAACTGTGTTTATTTCAACTAATCTGTGCCAGTATGCAGTGTTTGCTATGCTACAGTAATTTTGTATGATCTAATAATTCAGTCTTAATCCGTACCGCAAATTTGGAGAGCATGACGTAAAAATGCTTCGATATCCAGGAGGAAATTCAAATGGGGTGTCAGTGCAAAAACAATAAAACAACAATATGGGTCGAACTCATGTTGCGATCTGAGCTAACTTTATTAATTAAGACTTGTCCCTAGGGTGAACCTAGTCCACATTTTTTACATACAAACTTCGGGAGTGCTTTACTCCACTGTCTGACATGGCACATCCAAAGTAAAATATGATATCGTTTTGTCTTATTATTAATTTTTTCTGTACGGAAACAGAATACTAAAATAAAAACCCATTAAAAAGTTAGGAGCCAACAAAGATTCGTTTTTCTTGCTAATTGTACTTAACTTTGGGCGTGTTTAAGTAATAAAAAAAGTGTAAAATCTCCAAAACCAAGTCGGTACTGACAAAGTTCAATAAACTTTATTGGTCATTGATTTATGCATTGGATTTTTCATAAAACCCGATCTTCCAAAAGACTTTTCTTAATTTTTTCGCGATTTTTTTACTATAAATGATCCTGCATCTCACTCAATAACGTTGTGCGTGTAGACTAGCGTCTAACTGCTCATCACTGATACTATCTCTGTCGGACACGAAGCCTAGTGAGACAGCGTGATTTTTAGCCAGGCCCACCAGTAATATCGAGCCCGCGACTAGGTTCCGGTGCACTGACTACCGATTAAAATGTTTTTTATAAGGTTGTTTAAATGCTGCAAAGAATTAAGTTGGTGCCCATACCATACCCCTTAATCCCCCTAATCATACTGAAGGAACTTTTTTGTAAATCCCACTATTATGAAAAAGAATTTCTGTCGCCATTTTGAGAGCAGTGATGATGGAATAATTTACACAAAGTTAAGCCTGTCTCATAAGTCCCGGCTGTTACCACTGGCCACAACTGTTCAAAAGATATTGATTAATTTAAATAATCCTAAAAACTACAGCAGATTTTCCATAAGGTGGACGACAAACGCAATCTTACCCTAACAAGTAATCCTTGTAGCATCCTTTTTTGTCCATTGATCGTCTGTCTGTCTATTCGAGCACTTACACTTTTCCTAATAATTGTAATTCGTCATAAGATCTGTTAAAATATGTATCTTCAGATAATTATTTTTATCACCTGCCATTTTCCTCAACTTTATTTTCTATTTTCTTTTATTTCATGAACGGTTCTATTAATAACTCCAAAGCGTAAATGATTCATTCTTCATTGTTTCAAGTTTATGCAATTCGTTTTGTAATAAATTAGTTTTTAATTATGATCTTTATTGAAAGTACAAGTAAGATCCATAACATAAGATTATGATGACTCTGATGACTCATGGCTCGTTTTATGCATTAGTTATTTATTTTGCGCAAGTTTCTTTAAGAGCATGACATGGTTGTTTTAGTGTCTTGTTTTCCAAATATTTTTGTATCGTAGAAAGTAATCTCTACAATGATTTTGATATTATGAGTTACTAGCTTTCGCCAACGACTTCGCCCGCGTGGAGGTCGAAAATTATCCCATAGGAACGTATTATCGGGATGAAAATTATTGTAATATTCCAGGTTACAAACTATTTGTGCGTCCAATTTCATCCAAACCTGTTCAGCCGTTTTTGCATGATTGATTAACAAACATCCAAACATCTAAATATACCGACTTTCACATTTATAATATTAGTAGGACTAGCGACCCGCCCCGGCTTCGCACGGGCGTAAAGTGTATATTGCGGAGGTCGTATAAAACTACAGAATAGTAATTTTAAATCTGTGATATCATATTCATTTTAAGGGCAATCTAGTCGCGGGCTCGAACTCACTGGTGGGCCTTGCAAAAAAGCACGCTGTCCCACCAGGCATCGTGTCCGACAGAGGTAGAACTCGTATCAGTGATGAGCAGTTAGACGCTAGTCTTTACGCACAACGTTATTGAGTGAGATGCAGGATCATATAAAGTAAAACAGGTGCGTAAAAAATTAAGAAAAGTCCTTCGGAAGATCGGGTTTTATGAAAAACCACTGCATAAATCAATGACCAATAAAGTTTAAGTATTGAACTTCTTGGTTTTGGAGATTTTACACTTCTTTTAAATTGTCAAGAAAAAAGAATCATTGTTGGCTCCTAACTTTTTAATGGCAATTTATTTTAGTATTGTGTTTTGGTACAGACAATATTAATAATAATGAGAGAAAACCATACCGTGTTTAATTTTTGATGTATGTACATTGCCGAACAGTGGAGTAATACACTCCCGAAGTTTGTATGGAAAAAATGTCGACTAGATTCACCTTAATGATGTATTGCAAAGAACAATTTATTAGAATATAGATAACAAAATTTAAAAATGTGTCAAGTAACGCCATCTATGTTGTACTATGTGTAACACTGTTAAGAAAATAAATGACTGTCTATTACCTACGGAAAAGTAACGTGTTTTAATAGGTTATGGGCTCAGCACGCTTTCAATACAATTTTGATCTACATGAAATGCACAAGGTAGGTATCTCACGTATTTAATTGGATAAGGATTAATACTGTATTGTTTGAAATAGCTTCGTAAATAACCCATTATTTTTTAGTCATATGTAAAAGATAAAAACGGTTACTGTGGGTTATCCAAGAGACAGACGTATACCATGGTGGACTCTTCTGCAGACCTTTTTAAGAATACAATTCCGTAGTATATTATTTTGGTCTATCTCTTAAGGCTCATCCAGTGTTAGCAATGTAAGCGCCTCAAAATATGTTTATTACATCATCACAAATCTTTGAAATTCTGGCTTTTCTCTACTATGCATATATTTTACATATTAATAGTCAAAACTGTATCAAAATCCGTGGCGTGGTTTAGAAGAAGAAAGCGGAGAAACAGACAGACGACAACAGTGACTTTATTCTATGTGGAGATTCATTAGGTATTAATTATATCATCCTCGATTCATTGCCAAGTTTAAAGAAGGTTACTTACATTATTTGCTTTAAGCATTTTGCTACAGCTAAGTTGTTTTCATTAAATTATTATTCTGAAGTTGTTTCCCCGATAAATAGTGATGATAGACACGTCTCATTTTCGGATGTCGACAAGAATAGACAACCAAATAAATCACTTCTTTTTACCACAATTATGCCCGTTTTTACTAACGCTCGGAAACACTTAAATGAACGTCTAAATATTATTGCATGGATTTTTGACTCTCGGCTTAGTTTAGCGCTGAGAGCTGATAATGCCACTGTGCGCCATTTAGGCATTTAATTAGGTATTACCTAGTGTTAGTAAAAGATGGCTTAAAAATCGCAGCGTCATTGGACTTACGATATTGCATTTATCACATAGAAGTGCTTAAATTCGAAATCGATTGACTACTTACTAACTACGCATATAATTTACGTTATGCAAAATACATTAAGTACCAATATAAAAGAAAGTGATTTTGATAGCGATTATGTGATCAATAAGAAGATAATTTACATTGTAACAGGTAGATACGATTTCACGCACGTTTGTCAGAGTAGGCAAGTACTATCGTATGGACGGAAGCTGCGAATTATCTGTAATCACCTAGGGTAATGAGGTAGCTGTCTCTCAATACTTATACGGATGAGATTTTTAATACACATCTGACCATATAAGGTTGGTAAAGTGTTGTGTATGGCTGGTGTTTAAATGATTATGGCTATATCACTTAATTAAACTACTCCGTTAACAGACACCACTGCCAAAGTGGAATCGCGCGAATCGTAACTTTTAAGTAACATAATTAACATATTCTATATGCGACTTCTAATAAGTGGGCGAATCGATGATAAATTCCAGAAATGTTAGACAACTGGCACGTTAAGTTACGAAAAGTGATGATTCGGCCGAGTTTATTCGTGCGTGTCGACTAATAAACGAAACGGACTGGAGATATAACTGGCAAAATGTGGTTGTACACACAGCTACACATCAAGCTATACATTTCCAGTTTACGCTGATCTCGCACTCTACAGATATCCTATAGAATGCGAGATCAGCTTATACTGGAAAGTGGAGCTGGAAAGTAAAGCTTGATGTGCAGCCGTGTGTACCTACCTACAATTTGATAAACCTCTGCCAAACCATTTGAGGAATATAGGCATGATGTTAAGGGCGCTTTCACATTTTTTCTTGAATTTGAGCGTTTGACTCGAGATTTGATGAGTGATTATGGGTTAGATATAGGCAAAAAATAAAAATAAAAAAATGTCCGGGAAAATTTCATTATTTGTCTAGGGAGCGCTCTAAACAAATTTTTCAATTTGTTTACATAAGTCAGTAAAAACCTTGTCTCGGCAAAGGATGTTTCGTAAAATGTTACTTTCGGGGCATCTTTTGATGCTCTGTTTACATGGAACATATAATAGTGTAGTAATTTTTAAAAATGTCTGTGGTAGGACTGAGCTTTTTATTTGGAATGCTCAAATCAATTTTTTATGTTTCATACAATAATAACCCAAAAATAATTCCGTAAAACAGAGAATTTGTGATAATTTTTCGTCTGAAATAATATTTTTTATCTATGTATGTTTAATCTAAATTCAAACAAGTAAGTATTAAATAACTAAGGTTACTAAGTCAACTTGCTTAAAAAAAAGAAACAGTCTATTTAAAAGTAAAATAATATTTTTAAACAATTTTTGAATGCAACGCTATGAATCAGTAATATATCTCGGGACGCGCGGGTCCGCGTCGGTTTGTTCCTGGGCGTCAGAATCATAATGGTTAGCATATCTGAGTAGCATACTTCACTATACACGCACGCACGATCAGCTACCACGCGCCGTTAAATTTACCTAAAACTAAATACTTCAATTTGTAATAGCCCGCTTAAGAGCCAGTTAACACACGATTTTGAACCTTCATTAAGTTATTTGTGTATGTAACAAAGCTTAGATTCCTATATATAGAGATGAAATAAACCCCGAAGCCCCTTGCAAAACTGTAAAAGTGCTAAATTGCCCATTAACAAACCCTTTTTATTCTAAATCTAGAAATTCTGGCATTCAGATAACCTTTTAGACTATCGGAACCCTTAGTAATTGGGTTGCAGATGTCAAACGGCAAACACTGCAAATAAAAAGGGATTCGGCGTCGAAAACCTACTCTCAGAATAGAAAGGGTTGAACTAATGATGACAAAAACCAACATCCTTTGTGAATTCAATGCATAAATGCCCTAGTCACCTCAGCACTTGAGGATCTTAAATAGCTATAGATATTTGAATGTCCAAAAAAATGGAGAATCGTCAAAAGTGTATGGAAGCAGATCTAACCACCAATAACAACCACAAACAGGTTATTTTCTTATCATCGGAATATATCCATTTGCGAAAATTTAAAACTAATACCACTTGATGTGATTAACTATTCAAGTATTCCGTTATCCACTGCTTAAGCTCGTCTTACGTATCTAACATCGCCATATCGCTTTTCACACAGCGTTTTGAAATAAACCGCCATAGTAGTTATTGCTCTTTATCTAATGACATATGTTTGGCTGTTATCGGTCGTGGGGACCATTTTGTACGGTCCTCTTTACTTGAATACGCTACGAAGAATGCATAAAATATATCTGAATCTTGGTAAAATCGAATTGCATATACCACAAACCACGTAAAGTAATAACTTAGTTACTGCAAATACATGCATTTTGTTTTCCGTGTCAAGGGAACACGCAACTTGCCGTAAATTATAATATGTACTTTGTATGTACCGTCTGTGTCCACAATGAGAAAATTAAGTTTGTCCTAAGCACACTTGGTTCCCACACAAAATTAGTACTAAGAGCCTTAGCAGACATGCTACTGCGGCGGTCAGCGGTTTTGTTGCTTTTCGCAGACTTGATACGGTACAGTATTGATAGAAAACGACCAATTTTGATAGCTAGCGCAGTCGTAGAGTTGCCCAACGTGATGAAGAATCAAATCAATCGCATAAACGTGCGATTAAGCTATCACGACGAACGCAAAGAGTCGCCAAAAGTATTACAGAATCTATGAAGTCGCAAAATCGAAAAGTAGCATGTCTGCTAGAGCTCTAAGAGGTAAGACAAATATTGTGTATGAAGGGTTAGCGGTTAGCCCGGTCGTGGTCAACGGGTTAGAGCCTAGTCTTTGTATGAATATGTTGTTCTGTACGTAACTCTAATAGTAAACACCATCTTGGGTTAAGGTCCTGTTAATAAACCTTTGTACTTTGAGAGTGTGTTTACTTTGGCGAAATTTATGAAATTCTAAAGACTCCACTGCTTGGGATCCCTGTTTTTTGCCAAACTATTGTGCAGTGATGGAACAGTGGTAACTGACGCGACTTACGAGTTGTAGGTCGGAGGTTCGAACCCAGACAGGCGCATTACTTTGTGTAAATTATTTCATCACAACTCCTCTCAAAACGATGAAGGAAAACATCGTGAGGAAACCGGCATGTCCTAAAATCAAAAATTCGAAGACATGTGACATCTACCAACCCGCACTGGGCCTACGTGGTGAATTACGGCCCACTCCCTCTCACAGAGAGGAGACTTGTGTCCCAGCAGTGGGAACATTATAGGCTGATTATGCTATTGAGCATTAAGATTGCTTGATTGACATTTGAAAATGAATTTAACGTAACAATTTAATTAGTAGTTTAATTCACATTAGGTAACGTTTTAATGTTTTGTTTTAACGTATAGAGGTAACCAATAATTATTTTTAATGCCAGATTCTCATGCGATTTAGGAGATAAATTGGCATTACCAAAATATTTGTTTTGCTTTATTTATTGCGTGACTCAAAAGGTCAGCTGAAATAGAATTGTTGTAACCAGTTTATTTCTCTTACTTTAAATGTCTTCATAGTTAGTTGGTACCTGGGAGACCCATCCTTTCGTGTATGTTTTAGTAAAGACTTCTGCTAGAGCCAAATTAACAAATAAAATCTTACAGCTAATTTTGTATAGAGAAACCTGGTATTAGTACACAACAACGTGGCGATTATGGCAACCCCCCCCCCTCCCCCCCCCCTGGGGGAGGCCTATGTCCAGCAGTGGACTTTTTCCGGCTAAAATGATCATGATGATGATGATGATGTGAAAAATACATATTACGTTGACTCTCAACCTTCACAATACATCACACATCGAACATCTGCATTCAGAATAACTCGCAAGACATAAATACCTCACACAGGTGATAATGAGCGCGTCGTGTGTACAATATTATCAACATTGGCGTGTCGTGTGTATACAAGACATGTCTATCTGAGCTGTGCACACAGCGGCCTTAGATTGTTGGGGCCATCTCACCTAATTATGGGGGTTTCACATGAATAATGGCGTTATGTAATGGTGATATCAAGAGCGTTGGGATTTCGGGTAAGCTGTAGGTAATCTGGCGAATATGGTACAAAGACTGATGATGAAACTTACTGGATGGTGCTGCATTATCTTTAAGGCTGCATTTTTTTACTAGGCTTGTGGAACCATTTCGACATTGTTAACGGAACGAAGCAGCTTGGATCTCACAACACTGGGAATCCAACCCACTTGCATATAAACTAAGCAAAATTGTGTTCTTGTTCTTCTTACTTATAACTTTTCGGTAGCTTGTGTGGGCACATTGCTTCTTTAAAAACAGAATATTTGATTGGACTTAAGAAAGACCGTTTAAACCCAAAGGAGTAGGAAGTGCAGAATTTTGATATATATATTCCTGAAATAATGCACAAACAGAGAGCAAACAAAACCCACAGAAAGTAGAATGTACATATTTCCTATCGGAAATAAAATAACTGTTACGAAGAAAATATATAGTGCACGGAGATAGAATATTACCTTCCATTAATGTGTGACCTGATTTCTGCCTGAGAGCAGCATTCAATTTACTCCAGTAAAGCCGCAACTAATGGATACTATAAAATGTGTCGTCCTCGTTTAGTTTTCTTAAGAACGCCAGCTTAGTGTAAGGTCGTGTCGATTTTGTGGTTAATCAAACTAAGACCGATCGTCCACGACGCTATTTCCTTGAAATATCTACACGTACTGTGACATGACATTCTGGCTACTCATTGGTGATTTGGGTTTGTAATACGTTACTTTGAAGGAGCGTCGTGGATGGCGAACCGTTATAAAAGTTTTTCTGATACAAACTTCTCCATAGTTATAGTCATCTGCACTTGGAGTCAGTTTTTAGAGGTAAGAGGAATAAGTGTAGAGTTCACTAATTCTCTATAAAAACGGGAGGATCCTCTGACCGACAGGTGTGACAAAAAATGTCAGGACTTTGTATATGCCAGTTGCGCGGGAAACTCTGCTTGCGCGATGCAGGATTTTTGCATGACGTCAGTGTGATGCGTAGCTCGCTTGTAGCTGCCGTTACAACTTTATACTTACTTTAATCTATTATCCTGCTATTTATGTTAGATACAGTACGCGGTCGTTAATATGTCACATCGAGTTTCACACATAACATATCATCACACCTGTAATCCTAGATGGGGAAGGCAGAGGTTTACCTACCTATAGTACCTCCACTCAAATTTCACAGTTATGTTTAAGTCCTACGTAATAAATGGCGAGCCTATTGCCACCAACTGGGCAGGACAGAATTCGAGCTGCTATTGAAAATTTTTTGACGGAAAAACCCAATTATCTACATTTTGCCTGACCTGGGAATTCAAGCCCAGGACCTCATGCTCCATTACACCGACAAAGCAGCGAGTTGTACAGTCAGTGTCTAAAATATCGGGACGAGCAGACTGTCCAAAATGATCTAAACAACTATGAAAATTAAATATTAAGTCAATGACACAAGGAATGTTTCAGAATGAAGACCGTACACGATACCTATCACTCTGAAAATAACTTTATCGAATTAAGATAAAGTTTAATTTTCATAGTTGTTTATATCATTTTGAACAGTCTGTTTGTTCCGATATTATTAACGCTGACTGTACAATATTTTTGGATTCGAAGAGTATGTCTCTATCACACTCATATCTGTGTCTCTTTCTATAATTCGATATATCATACGGCCTAGAGCACCTCATTACTAATGAGATAGGTACTCTGGCCTCCCAGTACATAAGGAGTCATTAGGTATTAGAAATCCCACGGTACATTAGAGACGAGTCAATTGGTAACCTGTTGTAACTCTGAGAAGTAACGACACGGTCCAATTGTCCGGACTTATCTGATGTTGAGCAACCTGAATGAATACTGGATTATCTGCAGTTAATTGGATGATTCCACGATCTTGGGAGCGTGTTATGGGATTTCAGACACTTGTTTCAATATTTTCTGTTTTTGTTCAACCAATTTTCATCCACTGTAAGATCATACGAAGGAAAGTTTAGGCTTACTTATTTATTTAACATTATTATGGATGATTTTCTCAACGGTCCGATTTTTTTCAGGATGTTTCCGTAATCATTGCAAATAATCTACCTACTACTTCCGTAAATAATAATAGACAAAAACACGATGTCGCAACTGTAAAACCGTTTAATACATTTACATTAATAAAACAACATTACATAAGAAAAATCATAGAAAAACTGATGTCAAAATAATTCTCAAATTGAAAAACACGATCTACATGATTGCACAATCAAAACAAGGGATCGAACTATTAAAAAAATAGATCAAGCCATGCCACTTCCTTCTAGATTCTTATTTAATTCATTTGTTGATAAAATTATGCTGGATGATCCACAAGATACGTAGCTGGGGTGATGACTGGCATCTCCTTGATGCCTTGTTTGTTGACGACCTTCACAAGGAAGTTGGGTAGGTTGATGAAGAGCCTCTCGTGCACTTCGTGGACACACCGCTTTATCAGCTCGTATGCTTCAAGCTCTGTTAACTCTGGCAAAGAGGGTAAGGATAAAACGTATTCATTCACCAGGCGTAGCGGACAAAGCCACGAGGCTTTGTTACGAGTCTGCAGCGACGTAGAAACCTACGAAATTGGATGTCGCCAGACACGTTGACCAATGAGAAGAACATAAAAGTCAGGAATAGGAACGGTGAAGAAAAAGATCATGAGACAGCAACTGAAATATTAATAAACAGCTCCAGAAGCCATAATTTATATTATACTAGCTTTCGCCAGCGGCTTTCCCCGAGTGGATGTCGAAAATTATCCCGCTGGAACGTACTACCGGGATAAAAATCCTATGTGTTAATCCCGGTTATAAACTATCCGTGTGCTAATTTTTTTCCAAATCCGTTCAGTCGTATTTGCGTGATTGAGTAATAAACATGCAAACATACAAACTTTCACATTCATAATACTAGTAGGATTAATGGTAGTGCTTTTTCCACCCAGTCTTCCTAAAAACTTACCAGGTTTATGATATCTGTCGAGTATGCCCATGCTGAGCAGGCCTCCAAAGCCGTGGACTCCAAAAGGCACCCTCAATGCGCACGCCAGGAAGTCCACAGTGTACAACTGTCCCCCATCTGCCTCGTCGTAACCCGCCACCAGCATGTTCACCATAGATGGACTCTATGGGGCAAAACTTGGATAATTGAGGACCTATTTATTGGGGAAAGGCTAACAGTATCAATGAAATTGTAGATGACATATTATTTCAGACATTGTAACTTATGATTGATTTTTACTTTGACATTTAATAATTATGATGTACATGAATTCTTAATTGACCGTTATTTTTTTTATTGCCTTTTCTAAATGTATTTAATGAATTTTATTTTCATTGCAATAATAATTTTATAATGTTATTTCTTTTTTTAAATTTTCAACACAGTGTACGGTGGGCTGCATCAATTGGGTACCCCAGTTGTATTAAAATTTTAACACAATTGTACCTATATTGTTATGAAATAAATTACTTATGACTTAAGACTAGAGAGACTAGAGATTGGAAGAAGAAAATAGATGCTAAGGGAAGGAAAAGAAGGGAAGGAAAAGAAGGGAAGGAACAAGGAACGTAGACCAATCATGGGCTACGAAGGTTTGTGAACACTGAGCTGTGCAAATAAAATTATTACCAATGTATCTGAGCAGTGGTGGCGCAGTGGTAACGGCCGTGATTTACGTGTTGTAGGCCGTAGGTTCAAACCTCACCACTGCTCTCAAAACGGCGAAGGAAAACATCGTGAGAAACCCGCCATGTCATAGAACCAAAAATTCAAAGACATGGGCCATCTAACAAACCGCGTCCTGAGCCCGCGTGTTGGATTACGGCCCACTTCCTCTCACCGAGAGAAGGCCTGTGTTAGCAGTGGAAACAATATAGTTTGATTGTGGTAGGTATCTGTAATCGGTGAATGTACGATATCGATATTTGTTTATTGAGCATGTACATGTATGTAAGCATGTTCCATCCAGGGTTTCTAATGTGCAAATACAAATAAAGACGTGTTTTTTTAGCAAATAAGTCGTGCACTTCGGCCTTAATGTACGTGTTACAGGCAATGTGTTTATTTTAACTACATACACATAGCTATAGAGCAATGACTCTACACTTTAAAAACATCTATCATAATAATAATATACGTATAACTATCCTTATAAAATCATCACTTATTATAACAATATTACAGACCACTGATACACAAAACAAACACAATAGTCTGTTTCAAACTGACTTAAATTATAATATTAAAGAGATTAATTGTTGAAAAGTTAATTAAATAGCCTCGTAATTAGCGCTGACATTAACATTCGTATGGACGAAAGTGTTACAGAAAACGTCATTATTATGCACGGACGAAAGTGCTTTGCATGTTTTGAGGCCTTAGTGTGAGTTTCATTTAACTATCTCGATCAAACGCATCGAGCGCGTTTGGCGTTCCGATTGGCCCTGGATTGGTGACGGACCAATCGGAGCGCCGAACGCGCTCGATGCGTTTGATCGAGATGGTTAAATAAAACTAACACTAGGGCCACAGTTAACCCAAGATAAGTTGACGTCAACATCGACATGTAATAAAATCAAGGCGGGATTTTTTTGCGTAGGTACTATAACCGCAACGCTTAACGCTAAGAGAAAATCGAACAGTGTGTTTTATCAACGCACTGGTATGTACAGACGCCAGCAATTCAAGCTACCCCAGTCTGACAAATTTCTTTGATAGATTTTCATCTCTATAACATGAGCATAAGGTTCATGTTTAATTGGGAAAATTTGACAGTTTGGGGTAGCTTGATATGCTGGCGTCTGTACTCTGTTGGATTCTCAATGCTCGGTTTAACACAGAGAGTTGAAAATCCGGTGCGCAATTAAATCCCGGTGCGATATTTATTCGTCCGTGCGATCTGGGACGTAAGACTTGTGGGCATGAATTGCTGTTTATACAGGGCGAATTAGAAATGTGTGGCCATATTTAAAGGTGCAGTACAGACCATTAAACTGACCAATTTACTCCATGGGACCAACGTCGGAAAAGCTACCAAAACTATCGGCTGTCCCATACAAAACTTCAATACACACTTGGCTTACAAGCACGTCTCACGAAGAATATTGTTCAGTTGGATGGTGTGTACCACGCGCAATGACCTTAAATATGACCACATATTACTGATACACCAGTATTATAAGTCATCTACAGAACAGTATGGTGCTTCATTCATATTTAAAAAAAAAACATTTCCCTAATTGATATACTTTCATAGGGAATGGATTTCCCTATGAAAGTATATATCGAAAACCCAAGATATACAATCTCCGTTTCAAAAACGTACGCATATCTAAATAGGGCGCAATATGCGCAGGTGTCAAATAGGATCGTCAGTCATCTTTCAGTCAGTCTTTTTGGACATTGTTTTATAAAAACCACTTTAAGCCATGCGTGTAAGGTTGAATTTGGAAAAAAAATATTTTATCATCTATAACCACTGACGTATAATTGGGGACAGTTTTGAGTGTTAATTTTGTTCGAAACTGTGCATCTTGGGTTTTTACACGCTTTATATTAGTTTCACTTGTATGTTTGTTTGTTTGTATGTAACCGACTCCTTAGAGCGCGATTTTGACCCACTTCAAACGGTCAGATTTCATTGAAACTTTGTAAACTTATCGAAGACCGATGACAATTTAATTTTTTGAGAAAAATGAAAAAAAAATTTTTTTTATTTTTTTTTTAATCAAGTTTTTGTAGTTAGCAGAACTAAAAAATAGAAAATAAATAAAAGTTTAAAAAACGAAAAAACACGCTTTAAAAACCAAACTAAAAAAAGAGAAATAATTTAATTCAATTAAAAAGCGTGGGGTGCTTGACATTAAGTGATTATAAAAATACCTCAAAAAGCGTGTTTTTTAGTTTTTTAACTAGGTATTATTTTTTGAATATTAATGGGTAAATTGCGTAACACACAAACAGTAGGGATGGCTTTCATTTTGACTATCAAACAACGTTCCTTGCGTTGTTTACGTTGTTGCGCAGACAATTATTCGAACATATATGAAGCAATGGTTTAGGAATAACCTTCCAAATGATTCAGATTCGCCTTACGCAGTTAGGGTGCTAAGGCTTGAATGCACCATCAGTTCGAAAGGAATAAAGTAGGCATATTGAATTCTTGTTAAAGATTCACTTTAAAACCAGCTTAGAATAAACAGCGCAACATAACAACACAGTCAATAACAAATGTATGTATGTACTCGTACTTCGGCAGTAAAATGAGCGGTAAGATGAAAATAAAAGTGTTAATTACTCAACAATTACAAAACTCATTAACTCAGCATAATTATATTAAATTGTAATATCATAATGACGATAATGACAAGCACGGAACGTGTCGTTGTAGATACGAAAAGAATTTAAGCGTCTCTGCGGTATTTGTTAAATCAGCCGCTGCATCAAGCACGTGTGTGCTAGATACAGCGACCTGCCTTATTAAATTCTATGAAACTAAATAAACTGCAATATTTAAAGCATTTAGGGAATTCCAGTCATAATGGTATGAGCACTGATTACTTAATATGAGCACTACATTTGTAATACCTAGTCTGATAAGAAGTTTATCATTGTCATCTTAGATTTTCCGAATAAGTTTCGCTTCTGCATGATAGTTATCATCTGTGTTTGTACAGCTCAAATAATAAATACTAGTAAGAAGAGCAATTATGATGAGCGCTATCTATCGTCAATCTTAACTCCCTTGGTTGAAATTATTAAAATTTCATTGCGACTGTGTTGTCATGGGAATGACTACATATAAAATGGGGCAGTTGTCAATGTTAACCTTATCATACCGCCATGTAAAATAAAAAAGCCTCATGGACAGCCACCACTTACTATAGATATTCGATATTGTTTTTCTTACTGACTAAAGTCCCACGTAGTTCCGTATTCCTAAAAACATCTTATACTAGGCGCACGAGGCAATTTCAAGGCTGAAATAGTCTTTGGCACGGCCGTGAGGCACACATCCTAACTAACGTTATAAATTCGAAAATAAGTTTCTTTGTTTGTTAAACTTTCACGCTAAAATGGCTGGACGGATTTGAATGAAATTTGGCACACAAATAGATCCTGACCTGGAAAAGATAAGTACTTTTCATCCTAAATCGCAGAAGAAGTCGCGGGCAACTGCTAGTGATCCTATATAGAAAGTATATGTTAGTTATAATTTTGTTAAAATGTATTCCTTGCATACTGACAACCAGTCTTCCCAAGGGGTCGTATTACCCTATACTGGGCTGTAGAGGTCAGATAGGCAGTCACTCCATGTAAAATACTGGTACTCAGCTGCATCTGGTTAGACTGGGAGCCCACCCCAACATAATTGGGAAACGGCTAGACACAATCAGATGATGATGTGTGTGCCTTGCGTACAGTGGTCCTAGTATGAGTTTATTTTAACCATCTCGATGGAGCGTGTTGGGCACGGATTTGCCCTGGATTGGTGAAAGAAAAATCGGAGCGCCGAATACGGTAGATGCGTTAGATCGAGATGGTTAAAAGGAACTCACACTAGAGCCACTGAACAGTGCACGTTTGTTGTTTCTTAAACCAAATTCAGTACCTACCCCGCTCTTCAGCGCCTCCATGATCGTCTTCCTAGTGAAATGCACGGCAGCTGCAGTGTTCAGCTGGTAGCCGTTCTTCATCTTGTACAGCTGGACGTTCTTGTCGATGAACTGCGAAAACTGGACCCTGTCTGCTGGGTCTCCGATGACACCCATCAGTAATTGGCTTGATATCTCGTATAGTTTTTTCTCGTCTGGAAGTTGGAGTTGTGTTAGAAAGACCAATTAGATAGGAAATTAAAGGTTTTTTTTAAAAAAATTGTCGTGCAAATGGTTTTTATTTTTGGGATAACTGTGTACTTGTCCTGGGCGGAAAAAATAACGACCGAGCCTTAACAACAGATTGCCACACAGGTGTATATAAGTACAAAGCCACTTCTTTTAAAACTGGATGTGTCCAACTAATTTACGGAAATAAAATTTCAATAATTCATCATTCACTCATTCATCAGCATTCATCATCATTCAGTCACTCAATGAATCCGTACCTAACCGAGTTCTGTTTTCTACAGTCATTCGTTTTCCCCAGTGCTATATTGACCAATAATTGTAGTTGTAACCAGTTTCATGACGGTGGCCCTTTTGGCACTATAGCATCCAGCGGTACCCATCCTGCATTATGCAACTTCCTTCCCAAAAAAAAAAAATTCAAAAAAAAAACAGCCGTCTTCCGGAAAAACTTCTTGTCACCGCCTTCTGAAATAAAAGTATTTTTTCACTTTTTTGTGTTTTTCCGGAAGTCGGTTGTTTTTTTTTTTTTGCAAAAGATTTAATTTTTTTAGTTTTTAGTTATAGTACCTACCCCACGTTAATTCGAAATTTCATCATCCTTAGGGTCAAAACAATGCATATTTATGCGATCGCAGCAATCGCGGTTGATTTGCTGTAATTTTTTGAAGAGTTCAGTTGTCTGTCTCAAAAAAAAACATAATCAGATCTATATGAAATGAAATGGGATCACACGGGAAGCACCAGCTTTCAAATATTAAAAGAATTATCAAAATCGGTTCACCCAATCGAAAGTTTTGAGCTAACAAACATTTTAAAAAAATACAGACGAATTGAGAAACTCATCCTTTTTTAAAGTCGGTTAAAAATGGTGAGTAGTCCTAAGAATTTTACTGACACAGTCAATAAAGGCAATACTAAAAATAATATAATAATGGACCATAACAATAACCTTCCACCTCATTACAGGTGATAAGTAAGCCATAAAATTAGTCTTATGTGAGAATGCTATTTAACTGTGAACTAAAAATTCAACGGCATGTTGTTACGACTTCAACATGTAATTAAAAGCCCGTATAACTAATTGTGGTCAAGGTTAGTAGTACAAAATAAATGAATATATAACTCATATTATGTTTGTGATCTGGTTGTTACACTTGCCGCAGTTGGTCCGTGGATGGGTCCATCTTTGCGTACGAAGACCCCTCCGTGCCACGAAAAGTACATTAAGCCGTAGGTTTTGACTGTTATTCGTGGATCTATGGCAGTCGTCGTACGGGTCGTCAGAAGCCCGAAATTCTGACAACCAGCATTACCAAGGGTGTATTACCCAATAACTGGGTTGTGGACGTCATATAAGCAGTCGCTCTATGTAAAGTACTGATGCTCAGCTGCATCCGGTTAGACTGAAAGCCGACCCCCAACATAGTTGGGAAAAGGCAGACAGTTTGCTAGTTTATATGCACTTGTTCACACACGTCCGTGTCTGAGCCGGCAACCGAGCTTCCGACTTCTGCTTCAGGTTCCTGTCTAGAATGTGCCACGGCCCTGTCACGTCCCGGACATGACCCCGATGTGTAGATTGAACTTGAAGCTCAACTTGTACTCTTCCGTCTGGTCTGCGACAGTGGCATTCTGCTTTCAGTGGGTATTTGATCCATAGTACAACACGAACATTTATTATTGCTTAGAACATGTTTTACGCGTGACTGTAGCCATTTCTATCAATGCCAAAGTCAGCAGCAGGATAATACAATCAAAACCAATAGATAACAATTGGATACTTACTTTAATGTAATTGTTTTTATTCCAAATGTTATGAGTGACTACTTAGAGGACAATGGAGATATTACCAGAACTATGAATATCTGCAGTTTATTCATTGTAGACCATCTCTAGGTCAACATGGCATTCCATAGAAACTGTTTCATTTGTTACTGGCTATTATTTTGTTAACTACGAGTACAGTTGAACTTCAACAGGTCCAGTGAAATTAAGTTTTTGATGTGTCAAATTTTTATTAGAGGCATCAGTAGCAAAATCTTCTAGTGTTTTTCTCGACCAGAATTCAGGTGTTGGGAAGACTGAAGATGTTTATGTAGTGGATGGAGGTTGCCATGACACTCGTACAGGTACTATGCACTTCAAAATTTACAACTCAAAACCTCCAAGCACGCGTAGCATGATCACTTCTTTCTCTACTCTACGAAGACAAAGTGAAATTTATTTTCTTAATTTACAGCATCGCGCCGACCGTAGAAATCTTTCTTCAATCTGTCATTTTGTCAATCGTCTCTTCCGTTTCTACAGTGGTCAGGCTTCGCGTGCATTTCACTTCGTTTCTAGTTCTGTTTGTCTTTTTTGTTTGGCAATAGATTGTCTCGTATTACATGTGTCTTAAACTGGTGAATTGTAGGCGAACTTTAGGCACAACTCTGGCTTACCCCTCGGGGAACACAGGCGTCATTTTATGCATGTGTATGTGTATACACATGCATAAAATGACGCCAGTTTTACTTACCTATCACAAAAAGTAAAGTACAAAGTTATGTAATCTTATATCAGAAATAGCAGGTAAATAAGCTAAATTACCGTGTTTCATGACGATAATGCTCTGTGTGTTGGTCTGATCGGCGGCTATTATGGCGAAGTCCTTGCATTGCATGCCCAGCAGACATTGGAGGTGCAGAGTTGAATTAGGCATAATTACGGACTGCAATCACAAATGACTTATTACGGAAGTAAAAAATAATAATCTCAGTGTAAAATTTTCTTCAAAAAAACGTTGACATTGACGTAAATCTAAAGAAAATAGTGACAGAGACGAGGACGCTGATATGATCTAGAGTTTTTCGACCAAACAGGTCATATTCATATTTGCAGACGCGTTAAGATTTTACTCAGGCCAATCCCAGTATTTTTGAGACAGTAGACACGTTATGCAATAAACACGCTAAGAAGTGGAGTTTAAGAAACGGTAAACTATAGTGAAGTCAGGGACGTAATAACATTCGTACGTTTTCCGATTATGATCAATAAAAATATGATACCGTAAGCCGACAACCTGATCTACAGATAGGCCTCTGGCCTACTACCGAGATGCTTCAGATGCCAGCCCGTTATTACTTTGCGGCTTCGATAGTATTTGCAACTGTTACTTCCTGCCTAGCATTGAACATAAATCATGATTCATGGTCATAAGTTCTAGTAAGAAGTAAGTTCAAAAATGCAACTCTACACATCACAAGTCTATACAAACAAATAAAGTTGAATGGTCTGTTTGAAATGTCACAATAACAGCTTTTTACTAAATGCAAATAAAAGTCTTTATGTACGGTAGTTACAATAAAAAGTCAGTTGTCTCTCTGTTTGTTTGTCCCTCTGTTTCTTCCGGCTAATCTCCGAAACGGCTGACGGACTTACACTAGCAGATAGCTAGTATAGGTACTTTTTGTGCCGACATCACGTTCCTGTGGGATAGTTTCCGACATCCTCGAGGGCGATGCCGCGGGCAGCAGCTAGTTAGCAATAAAAATGATCGTTATTCATAATCTTTAAGTTGAAAGAAGAAAAATAAAGATGTCATTAAACTTATTGAAATAAAAAGTCATACCTGGAGAATCTGTTACACTTGATACTACTATTATTTTTTTACTACTTACCTGTGTATATTTCAAAATCCCAATAAAACGTAATATTGGAGACGTTAGCAGTGTTAGCACTACGCGTTAGAATTTCTCAAGTTTATGCTTAGGTTTATTTGCTTCTAATGTGCACATGAAAGGGACTTGTAACCTTTCTGCTGTAATATGCGAAAATAAACACTTTACGATTCACGAATCCTCTAACTGCTAATCCTTCGTGACCTGAGGTAGTGCTAATGCTAAGTGCTAATGTACTCCTCGGATTTTGATTTTTACCTTCAAGTGATCTGTTCTGCTCTTTTAGACTTATAGAGATCCATCGGTAATTAATTTGTCGTACCTTGATTTCATTTCTCTTTTCTGTTATTTCTACAGACTTTTGCAGGCAGGCATTTTACGTTATTAATAATAATTTAATCACCACTGCTCTCAAAACGGGGAAGGAAAATATCTTGAGAAAACCTAAATGTACAGTGGGCTGCATCAGTTGTATTCAAATTTTAATACAACTGGGGTACCCAATTGATGCAGCCCACTGTACCTAGAGACAAAACTTCGAAGACATTGTGACTTCCACCAACTCTCACTGGGCCACTTCTTCTCACAGAGAGGAGGTCTGTGCAGTGTCCAAGCATCGGGAAACATTATCTATAGGGGCTTTTACATTAATATCTACTAACAACGGTTCATTATTTCCTGGCTGAATTTGTTAGCGAGAGCCAACAAATTCAGAAAGCAATTCAACCAGTACCTACATTGATCGGACATGCACCCACACAGCCTACACTTCACATATACCCGCGACCGCTATCTCCAAGATATCTTAAGCAACACTCGCAGTTACCTCACTGATACACGTGTCAATTTTAGCACGGTATACATTGCAGCCGCACATCTATACTAATTGCTTGCATAACTTGAATGACACAAACAAACGTGTGAATGAGAATTAGGTGTTGATTGTTTTTGAGATAACGAGCTTAATTAAATAGTTGAGCTTTATAGAGATGTGGTCTTAATTAAATGTGGACTATAAGAAAAGAGGCAAATCTAAGATACCTACATATTTTCTGGTACTGTATAAGATTATGGCGAGGAAGGAAGTAAACACATAAAGTGAGATGACGTCACATAGCACAGACAGGATATTAGTAGTATGTAGTTTTAATTTTGTTTTTGTAATTTTAATTTTATCCTTGTGATGTGCACTTACAGTGTCCATATTTTTATACCCCACCTATAAGCCCTTTGTAACACCTTTTTAAAATATGGAATCCAATAAAGTGAATATTAATATCAGATGTGATCTCAGTTAAAAGTGGCTGACTTTCATAGAAAAGAAGCAGATGATTTTTTTTTATTGGGTGGGAAATCATCAAATAACTTTTCCTGCTCTGGGTGGAGCACGAGGGCGTGTCAGACTTTTACTGACTAAAACCCACCCGTGTTCCCTCAGTTGCCTGTGTGCCAGGGGCTGCAGTATTTCTTTCGAATAACCCGCACCCCTGGCAGGCATCGGCCCTTACGGAACCCACCAGTTGGTGCTGACATCTCTTTGAGGTGCGCGTGGAACACAACGCGCCGTCGACCCGGGCTTGGTCCTTACCGGACAGCGAGCTACCCATTACTCGCCGTCCGCAAGCCCGCGCCTACGGTGGCCGGGAATCAGTCTGGGATTCCCGACGCCCAGGGCGTCTCCTGCGGCGACTAAGGCCGTGAGGGCGCACATACTACCTAAGAAGCAGATGTTAAAGTCACGTTTTCTATGAATTATGTCATGAGAAGGAGAAAAGTAAACGCTAATCTAGACACTCACGCAGATAGATACAGACAATTGACTGACAACAAATAAGGAATAATAAGGGTAAAAATAAAAGCAAAACTGAATTTATAAGTAAACAGGTAAGCACGTAGGCAGTTTTCAAATCGTTATCTTCAATTGGATACAAGTGCATTGATAAATAAATCAAAGCCACGTGCATATATTGTGCTGCAACGTGATTATTATTACTGATTTTAACATTACTGCGTCAATTATGATTACTAACCATTTTAGTTCTACAAAGCTCTATAAAAATTTCTAATATTACAATCTTCTGTAACGGACACTGCTACATTGCATGTGTAGACGGCACGGTTGGCGCAGTGGTTAAGCGATTGACTGCTGCGCTGCGTGTCGCGGGTTCGATTCCCGCACGGAACAAATATTTGTATGACCTACACGTAGTTGTTCCGGGTCTGGTCTGTGTATGTGAGTTTAAATGTTTGTAAACGCACCCACATTACAGGAGTAATTCCTAGAGTGGGGCCAAAACAAAAACCAACGGGACCCAGTATTTTCTTGATAAAATTCGATGGATCATTCTGATGCCTTCATCATATCAAAATTCGTAATTCTAGTTATTTGTAATCATTTATTCACATTAAACCGTTAATGACTCTCTCGTTGGGTTCAATTCTCAGGTCGGTCAAAATAATATTGGGTTTTTCTATGTAGAATTTCTTAGTAGTTCCCCGGAGTCTGGATTTGTAACCAGTTTACCTGTCAAAATGAGGACACTAGGTACCTACTATACGTACACCTCTGCCCAACCCTTCGAGGAAACAAGGCTTGATGGGTAAGCTGTTAATCAGCTCGTTTTAAACGTTCAAAATTATAAAATACAATCACAAGACTACCAACTGATGAGGTCTCCGCCTGCCAGAGGTGCGGGTTGTTCGAAGAGATACCGTGGCCCCTGGCACACAGGCAACTGAGGGAACACCGGTGGGTTTTAGTCAGTAAAAGTCTGACACACCCCTCTGCTCCACGCAGAGCAGGAGAAGATATTTAATGCTTCTTCACCCTCAAAAAAAAAAGACTACCACTGTAGGGTGGGTTTTGGCTTGTAAGTGATATAGTTATCACTTTCCCAGTGTGAAGAAAAAGTGGTGCAACAACCTCTCTAGCACTCATCAAAAACGGACAAAGAATTTAGAAAGCAGATTTAACCACATACGAGTATACAGCAGCAACGTTACAAGCATCAACGCCAACAGCACTTTTGTTTCCCTCGAAGTTTCCAGAAAGTGTTCCCGCGCCCGCTGCACTAGTGTTGAGAAGCTCCCATGACTCTTGACTTGCATTGTGCCATCCCGTTGTTACGATGGGAACTGCATTGTTGCCACAACACTTGCATCCATCTGATAGTGTGTGAAGCTTAGCCACATCTTATTAGGTTGGCTAACTGCGGTTGAAGCTGTTTAGCATTGTTCGTGTCTTTTTTTTGTCGGGGACTATTTTGCTGGGTTACCAGGTTGTGAGCGCAATGTTATATGAACCAGTACTGTTATAATTGTTGTGCTTTTCTAGATCTGTGCTTTTGAGATTTTCTGCACGATTGTTGCTTTGTTTTTTCTGCCAAGGTGAGGTGTTTATCTTAGAATGGTGGTGAGTTTTTTCTGGGGTGTTGAATTGTTGCTGCATCATATGGCATAATGGCTCTCATGCGAGAATATTTTAAGTCTCATCATGCCACGTCTTTCGGTTTGTTATTTACCTTCGGATACATTTTATTTTATAAGATATCTTTGTTCGTCTTCTTCTTCTTTTCGTGTCGATGGTACTCGTATGTACACTTTTATTTATTTATTTTTATATTGTTAGAGCCCAGTAGATGGCCACGTTTATTCCGGCATCAGTGGCTTTACTGAGATCATCCAACGTACAGATGAACGGGCACTTAGGGCACTCCAGCAAGTGGGGCATCTTTGTTCTACCTAATCTAGTTTAAAAAATATGATTGACGTGTAAAAAGGTTTGCACAAACCTACTTACAGAAATAAAATCATTTATCATTTGATTAAATTGTGGATCTTTACGGGGGTCGTACGAAGCCCGAAAGTCTGACTCCCAGTCTAACCAAGGGGTATCGTATTACCCAGTTACTGGGTTGTGGAGGTCAAATAAGCAGTCGCTTCTTGTAAATCACCATTGATTTGAAGTGAATGAAATTTAATTTGAGTGAATGGATGCAGCTGAATAAGTACCAGTATTCAGCTACATCAATTTTCCCAAAAGATTGACAGCCGACCCCAACAGAGTTGGGAAACGGCTAGGCAGATGATGGTGTCTTCAATTAAATACCAAACTTTACCATAGATAAGCGGAGTCACAAATTTAAATAACGTATTCAAACATTGCATGCGCGAATTCTTTGGGCGCCAGAAATGTTGACCATTCATTCCTACGTATAGGAATCGCAAGAATTTAGTGGGAGCAACCCTTTGAATAAAACAATCATCATGACGAACTATTTGTTAGGAATTCTGACCCTTTAAAGGTCTGACCATGGAATGAGTGAAAGGAAATAAATTACTTCCTCAATTTGGGTTCAACTTTCAAGAGTAGTTTTGCTAGCAATGAAATGAACCCTACGTCCAAAAAGTTTTTTTAGGCTCAAAATTAAATAAATAATTATTTTATTTTAGCACAAAAAATTTCTTCCCGTGGGTGTCGTAGAAGGCGACTAGGGGACTTACTAGAGAATGGGCAGCAGCGTTCTCTATGCATTTGACCACCATACTGCGATCGCCAACCTGCCTGTCAAGCGTGGCGATTATGGCAAATCCCCCCCTTTTGGGGGAGGCTTATGTCCAGCAGTGGAAGTCTATCGGCTGATATGATGATGATGAGCCCAAAAAATACAAATCCCAAATAAGCTCTCCAAAATAAGTATCTTTCCTATTTAGGCAATTATATACAGGTTGAAATTGAAAACATGCGACAAACCAAAATGGGAGATTGTACTCATCATTATGAACAACTTTTACTAAGGGACCAATGATGCAATTGCGAAAAAAAAAACATCTGTTCCCTACATTTATGTTCGCATAACTCGTCAAAATGTAGGGAACAGCTGTTTTTTTTTTGCGATTGCATCATTGGTCCCTTAGTAAAAGTTGTTCATAATGATGAGTACAATCTCCCATTTCGGTTTGTCGCATGTTTTCAATTTCACCCTGTATATAGCAAAGATATCTTTCTTGGGGCTCTCCAAGATAGATATCTCGAGCCTCGACCTTCTGTGCGACGTGAATATAAAGACGTATAATTAACTAAGTACATCTTTCGTTTATCAGGTACTCCAGAAAGACTACAACGATGGAAGGACTAAAAACCAAGTGTTGATCGCGAGAAGAGTGACAGTGATAGCAAACAGTGATCATTGAAGGTTAAAAAGAGACAAAATGCCGGACACGCTGTCGCTGTCAGCTGGCGTTAGCCTTGGCCTGCTGGCTGGAATCGTGTCAGGAGTATGCTACCTTGTAGCCAATGGGATGTCATGGCCGAAGTAAGTGTTTCTTCTATTATTTATTCCATGATTTGTTCTATAAAGAGACCAGCTCTGCATTTCCAGAGTTACTTTCTGCTGGGGAGTTTGTTGCGTCTCTTCTTCATCCCAGCTACGAAGTGGTGAAGGGTGGGCCGTTTTGGGGGATTGTTTTATGTAATTTTGACGTTCGAAAAGTGCGACTGCGCCAGAAGGTTATGTTTTTCGAGTGTATGTATGTATGTGGATTTCTCTGGCACGCTCTGTAGCCTAAACGGTTTGCTCGATTTCAGCTTGAGAGGTGCCATTAGATTCGCCTTAATTGTGAGAGTGACACTGGGTATATTAAAATTGAAAAAAGGCCGATTTTTGGCGCCATATTTTGGCTTATTTTTTTTTCTCAATGCCTATTGAGTGGGTTATCAAAATAAAAGGTTTCTTATATAGGTCTCATTAACGACAAAAATAATTATATTAATTGTGAAATAAAACAATAATTTACAAAATCAAAAACCCGACTGCGTAAAAAGTGAAATTTAAATTTAAAAAAGATGGAAACAAATTTTTTTTTTAAAGGATATAATATTCAGTCTAATAGTCATCCTTTTAAAACAAGTTTCTTGTTTCCATCTTTTTTAAATTATAATTTACTTTTTACGCCGTTGGGTGGTTACACCTAAAACAGTAAAGTATTGCATAACATATTAAAAGTAGCAATGGCTTGCATTTTGACAGTTCAACAACATTCATTGCGTTATCACGTTGTTCAGCAGAAGACATTTTCGAGCATATGAAGCAATGGATTAGCAATATCCTTCATATAGTGATTGAAAGTGTATTACGTAATAAGAGTGCAGGCTGTAAGACTAGTTATATACAAAACTTGACAAAAATATAAAAAAAAGTGAACCAAATTGCTATAAAACACATTTGTGATAAAATTACGTTTTTTTACACGATGTTTTGAACAATTCTTTCGCAAAACATGTATATCTCAACTTGCTTATAGGTGGAAGCGTGAGTTTAAAGTTGTAAATTGTCATAGGTATGTCATGGCATTGCCTAACCACTTAAGTATGATGCTTAGTTAACAATTAATCACGTTTGGAGTAGCTTTTTGTCGCTGTTCCGCGACGCGTTTGACCTGACCTGTGTAGGTAGGTATGTCCTTGGTAGCGCATGTGTACAAAATTAACTACATTACATTCCTAAAATGTAAACAATTTAAATCACTTTTAGGTATTCCGTTCGTATCGTAGGAATTTTTCATAGATCTATAAAAATGAAAACTATGTCACACAACAACAAAAATACCCAAATCGCTATGGGTGCTAATTATAATATTTGAAGAGATCCCAAATTGATAACAACGGACCACCTGGGAATATACCTTTTCAAAACAAAAACATTTTTAAATAGGTCCAGCCGTCTTCAAGTAATCGTGGAACATTCATCTACATAAATAAAAAGAAAAGTCCTGACTGAATGACTGACTCATCAACGCCCAGCCCAAACCCTTGGACCTAGAAAGCTGAAATTTTGCACAGAGGTTCATTTTATAATATAGACAAGGAATAAGGAACGAGTTTTCGAAATTCATCCCATAAAGGAGTTAAGGCTATTACCCTGCTCAATGACCTCGATGATTTGATGCCTGCGCCTGCTACGGGGATATGAACGTACTGCAATAAAACGAACTAAAGATTAAGCAAGAACACAGATGTGTCGCAGAGTTGTCATTGTTTTTGCCTATTTTGATTCGCTCTCTGAGAGCCATAATATTTGTACTTTCAACATAATTTAAATTTATTTTGAAATTTATAAATGATGCTAGATTTCATTAGTGATTTTATTGAACACGGTTATTATTACATGATACATTCTGAAGGTATGATGATGACCAGGCAAGTGCTTATCGGTTCTAAGTAACGGAAATAGTTAGGATGACCCAGCTTTCAACATTTATCTGATTGAGCACGAGTACTACTACATGATACATTCTGAAGGTCTGATGATGACCAGGTAAGTGTTTACCGGTTCTCAGTAACAGAAATAGTTAGGATGACCTAGCTTTCAACACTTATCTGATTGAGCACGGGTGCTACTACATGATACATTCTGAAGGTCTGATGATGACCAGGTAAGTGTTTATCGGTTCTCAGTAACAGAAATAGTTAGGATGACCTAGCTTTCTACACTTATCTGATTGAGCACGGGTGCTACTACATGATACATTCTGAAGGTCTGATGATGACCAGGTAAGTGTTTATCGGTTCTCAGTAACAGAAATAGTTAGGATGACCTAGCTTTCAACATTTATCTGATTGAGCACGGGTGCTACTACATGATACATTCTGAAGGTCTGATGATGACCAGGTAAGTGCCTATCGGTTCTCAGTAATCACAATAATAAATATCATCCGATAGCAGATTTACACCTTATAGGTAAACAAGATCAGATTAAATTTGCTGGCAAAACTTCACATACGTGATGGGTATCGGCCAGCTAATTTAATTTGACCGTATATTTTCCATTATTTAGTAATAAAGTTGGATGTCTGATGTATTTCGACTATGCCGCGGATGCAAAAGTTTGGCATCAGGACACTTGCACGAAAGACAGTTGCGCGAAAAACTTGCGAAAATTAAATTTCTTTACATCATCACGCCTGTATTCTATCAAAGGGTTGGGCAGGCATGTAGCAGACTAGAAATCAACAGTCCAATTAGACGTCAGTAGTGATCGTCGTAGTTTTTTTACAGCACATTTTTTTTCTTTCTCTATTAGGTAGGTAGGTACCTACCTATATTTTCGAAATTTTCATTATGGGTGTCGTTTTCAGGGTTTTTGGGGCATCAAAAGCCGATGGTGTGGTCAAAATGAAAATCCAAGATGGCGGCCAAGAAAATTTTCGAATTTTCCATCATGGGTGTCATTGTCAGGGTTTTTGGGGCATCTAAAGCCGATGGTAGGGTCAAAATGAAAATCCAAGATGGCGGCCAGGAAAATTTTCGAATTTTCCATCATGGGTGTCGTTTTCAGGGTTCTTGGGGCATCTAAAACCGATAGTGGGGTCAAAATGAAAATCCAAGATGGCGGTCAAGAAAATTTTCAAATTTTCCGTCATGGGTGTCATTGTCAGGGTTTTTGGGGCATCCAAAGCCGACGGTAGGGTCCAAATGAAAATCCAACATGGCGGCCAGGAAAATTTTCGAATTTTCCATCATGGGTGTTGTTTTCAGGGTTCTTGGGGCATCTAAAGCCGATGGTGGGGTCCAAATGAAAATCCAAGATGGCGGCCAGGAAAATTTTCGAATTTTTCATCATGGGTGTCGTTTTCAGGGTTTTTGGGGGATCTAAAGCCGATGGTGGAGCCAATTTGAAAATCCAAGATGGCGGTCAGGATTTTTTTTTAATTTTCATCATGGGTGTCATTTTCAGGGTTTTTGGGGGATCTACAGCCGGTGGTGGGGTCAAAATGAAAATCCAAGATGGCGGGAAACATTTTTTTTGAATTTTCCATCATGGGTGTCGTTTTCGGGGTTTTTGTGGGAACTAAAGCCGACGGTGGGGTCCAAATGAAAATCCAAGATGGCGGTCAAGAAAAGGTTCAAATTTTCCATCATGGGTGTCATTGTCAGGGTTTTTGGGGCATCTAAAGCCGATGGTGGGGTCCAAATGAAAATCCAAGATGGCGGCCAGGAAAATTTTCGAATTTTTCATCATGGGTGTCGTTTTCAGGGTTTTTGGGGGATCTAAAGCCGATGGTGGAGCCAATTTGAAAATCCAAGATGGCGGTCAGGATTTTTTTTAATTTTCATCATGGGTGTCATTTTCAGGGTTTTTGGGGGATCTACAGCCGGTGGTGGGGTCAAAATGAAAATCCAAGATGGCGGGAAACATTTTTTTTTAATTTTCATCATGGGTGTCATTTTCAGGGTTTTTGGGGGATCTACAGCCGGTGGTGGGGTCAAAATGAAAATCCAAGATGGCGGGAAACATTTTTTTTTAATTTTCCATCATGGGTGTCGTTTTCGGGGTTTTTGGGGGAACTAAAGCCGACGGTGGGGTCCAAATGAAAATCCAAGATGGCGGCCAGGAAAATTTTCGAATTTTCCACCATGGGTGGCGTTATCAGGGTTTTTGGGGGTGCTAACGCCGATGGTAAAGTCAAAATTAGGGATGGACTGAACATGGATTTCACCGAATATGAACATTCGGCCGAATGTTTGGTAAATCTTTTACCGAACCGAATATTCGGCATTTTTGATTCCCTTACGTAAACAATACAGGTCTGAACTTGTGTACGCAAAGCGCATGGATTGGCGCCGGACCCTCCCGCCTGCTACCCCCGCTGTATCCGATGTTGTTATTGTGTCATCTAGTAAGGAGTAAAACTTCGCCACGTACATTTGTTAAGGTTATTTTTATTTGAAAAGTCTACTTACTTCATTAGGTTTTTTTGCTTGGTTTAATTGTTGTGTACCTAATTTATATGAGCGGAAGAAGGAGATCGAGTATATGTACTTATTTTGGATGGATTCAGATTTCCTCTGATGAGCAGCTTGGCAAAAATATTTCTTTCAGCTCCAGGAAGCTAGATTTACAGTGAACGTTTGTTTTCCGAAGCCTGCAAAGTTTATGAGCGGAAAAACGGAACAAACTGTTGCCAAATAAAGCTGAGCAGATTGATTTTTTGCACCACAGCTTGCCTCTTGTGAATTTTAAATATTGAATTATACTTTTCTGACAATAATTATGTAACTAAATAGTAGTGTGCGTTTTCTTTTTTATTAAATATTCTACTTTCATCCAACTTAACGCAGGAGTCCGCTGGATGCGGGAAGCACAGAACCGGTCGAAGTGGCGGAGCTTGGGGGAGGCCTATGTCCAGCAGTGGACGTCTTTCGGCTGAAATGATGATGATGATGATGATCCAACTTAGTGATTTGTTCAAGACTTAAATTATTAGATTCCTATTAGTTTATAGAAAATTCACCTTCTTGTAACTTTAATTAAAAGTTAATAAAATGTGATTTCTTAAGGTTATGTTCCTACAATATAATATTGGATTTGGTCTCATAAAGATATCATATTTGTCTTACTGGCACTAATATAATTGAGTAGTTTCGTCTGTTTATGGGTAATTGATGAATCTCTGAAATGAAATGTTTTTTCTGTTTATTTTCAATAAATAATTTTGGCTGCACTAAGAAAAAAGAAACTATAACTATGATTCATAACCTACTGTAATGTTGATAATTCATGCAACTATTTCTTACGATAAATATTGAAAAAAAAAAAAAAACTTGCTTAATTTCTTACAATAAAGACCTGGTTTTAATATATTATTTTATTATAAAGAGTTCACTGTAGCTTAATCCCAAAATAGCTGTGCATACTAATATTTGCTTTTTAATATCCATCTTGTTTAACTGTTAATGAAAATAAAGCTTTAGTGTCAACAAAAACCTAAACCTGCACTGTAAATTACTTAACCTCATAAAAATAACACTTTTAACACTCGACTCATGCTCAATCATACACGGCTCAAAACAGTAACAAACTTGAACAATTTTTTTTTTTTCTAATGAAAGAAAGGGACTTTTCCAAAAGACATCAACGCGCGACTCATCCGTGTGCTCAAGCGTTCGGTGACGATGACGCGAGTTCCATGATTTTTGCTCACCCAAAAAGTGCTCAACGCGCCTAAAGAAGTTTTCACTTCAAAAACTTTGAGTACCACTATACCGAACATTCGGTGATTTAGCCGAATATTCGGCCGAATACAAATATTCGAGAAACCTGCTGAATATGCCGAATACCGAATATAAAACGAATATTCGGCCCATCCCTAGTCAAAATGAAAGTTCAAGATGACTGGCAAGAAAATTTTCGAATGTTCCATCATGAAAAACGACATCCATGTTGGATTTTTTTTAATTTTCTTGGCCGCCATCTTGGATTTCAGTTTTGACCCCACCACCGGCTTTAGATCCCCCAAAAACCCCGAAAACGACACCCATGATGGAAAATTCAAAAAAATTGTTTCCCGCCATCTTGGATTTTCATTTTGACCCTACCACAGGCTGTAAATCCCCCAAAAACCCTGAAAATGACACCCATGATGAAAATTAAAAAAAAATCCTGACCGCCATCTTGGATTTTCAAATTGGCTCCACCATCGGCTTTAGATCCCCCAAAAACCCTGAAAACGACACCCATGATGGAAAATTCGAAAATTTTCCTGGCCGCCATCTTGGATTTCAGTTTTGACCCCACCACCGGCTTTAGTTCCCCCAAAAACCCCGAAAACGACACCCATGATGGAAAATTCAAAAAAAATGTTTCCGGCCATCTTGGATTTTCATTTTGACCCCACCACCGGCTGTAGATCCCCCAAAAACCCTGAAAATGACACCCATGATGAAAATTAAAAAAAATCCTGACCGCCATCTTGGATTTTCAAATTGGCTCCACCATCGGCTTTAGATCCCCCAAAAACCCTGAAAACGACACCCATGATGGAAAATTCGAAAAAATTGTTTTCCGCCATCTTGGATTTTCATTTTGACCACACCATCGGCTTTTGATGCCCCAAAAACCCCGAAAACGACACCCATGATGAAAATTTCGAAAATATAGGTAGGTACCTACCTAACAAAAAAAGAAAAAAAATGTGCTGTAAAAAACTAAGACAGTCACTACTGACGTCTAATTAGACTGGTTATTTCTAGTCTGCTACATTCCTGCCCAACTCTTTCATAGAATACAGGCGTGATGATGTAAAGAAATTTAATTTCCGCAACTTTTTCGCGCAACTGTCCGATCGCGCCTGTGGATCCGCGCATGTGTCTTTCGCGCAAGCGGATTCGCGCCAACGGGTAGGTGACATTATCAGTCAACAGGGTCTCCATGAGCTCTTTCAAATGAGTCCAAACACGACGGTTCTACGTAGTGCCGTCAATGAGATCCTATACCCACCTTCGGAGTCCACCACCAGGTAGGTGACATATCAGTCACCAAGGTCTCCATGAGCTCTTTCAAATGAGTCCAAACACGACGGATCTACGTAGTGCCGTCAATTAGATCCCATACCCACCTTCGGAGTCCACCACCAGGTAGGTGACATATCAGTCACCAAGGTCTCCATGAGCTCTTTCAAATGAGTCAAAACACGATGGATCTACGTAGTGCCGTCAATGAGATCCCATACCCACCTTCGGAGTCCACCACCAGGTAGGTGACATATCAGTCACCAAGGTCTCCATGTGCTCTTTCAAATGAGTCAAAACACGATGGATCTACGTAGTGCCGTCAATGAGATCCCATACCCACCTTCGGAGTCCACCACCAGGTAGGTGACATATCAGTCACCAAGGTCTCCATGAGCTCTTTCAAATGAGTCAAAACACGATGGATCTACGTAGTGCCGTCAATGAGATCCCATACCCACCTTCGGAGTCCACCACCAGGTAGGTGACATATCAGTCACCAAGGTCTCCATGAGCTCTTTCAAATGAGTCCAAACACGACGGATCTACGTAGTGCCGTCAATGAGATCCTATACCCACCTTCGGAGTCCACCACCAGGTAGGTGACATATCAGTCACCAAGGTCTCCATGAGCTCTTTCAAATGAGTCCAAACACGACGGATCTACGTAGTGCCGTCAATTAGATCCCATACCCACCTTCGGAGTCCACCACCAGGTAGGTGACATATCAGTCACCAAGGTCTCCATGAGCTCTTTCAAATGAGTCAAAACACGATGGATCTACGTAGTGCCGTCAATGAGATCCCATACCCACCTTCGGAGTCCACCACCAGGTAGGTGACATATCAGTCACCAAGGTCTCCATGAGCTCTTTCAAATGAGTCCAAACACGACGGTTCTACGTAGTGCCGTCAATGAGATCCTATACCCACCTTCGGAGTCCACCACCAGGTAGGTGACATATCAGTCACCAAGGTCTCCATGAGCTCTTTCAAATGAGTCCAAACACGACGGATCTACGTAGTGCCGTCAATGAGATCCTACACCCACCTTCGGAGACCACCATCAGGTAGGTGATATCATCAGTCACCGAGGTCTCCATCCTCCATCAAACGAAATTCTAAAGATAGTTAAAAACGATAAAAAAATAACAGCATAGAAATAATAGTGTATCTACTAAGCTCTCCTAAACTATTGGTAAGTACCTAGGTACTTATCAAGAGTTCGGCCACGCTTCACTTTACATTTATTCTTTTATTTAGACAAATTCAAACTTATTCTATGATGAGTTCAAAACACAAAACGAAACTAAAAATTACTTTATATATATTTACAAACTTAATTTATATTCTTATTTTACGAAATATGTATAATTGTATTATTTACAATATGATTTAATTCAGAAAATATTCAAAACGTGAAGTTTAGGATTTAATTTGCAAAAAATAACGCACGTATAGTCCACCCGTCGCAAGAGTCATCGAGACACTGACGCGTCGCGTTCTGAGTATGCTTCACGCGGATTTTCGGGTTTTTATTTATTATTTTAAAATTTTAAAAGAAATGCGAAAAAGTATTCAATACAAATTGTTAAGTACGTCATTACGTATTTTTTGGTATAAAATTCATGCCGAACTATTCAGCCGTTACAGAGACAAATTGCAATTTAGGTTCAAAAAGGACCTTTTTACTAGAATTTTTTCCTACAATTTGGGAGAGTTTATTAAAATTTTAATCAATACAATTCATTTGTAACGACCTTAACTATAACATATATTTTTTGTATGGAAAACGCACGAAAGGATTCATCAACAAATTTCAATAAACATACGGTATTTTTGGGATTTGACCAAGGTGATCCCCTTAAATAGGGGATGAAAGGTCCGCGCGGCTGAAGCCCTAGCAAAAGCTAGTACCTATATAAAAAGATAACGACTAACTGAAAACCTCCTCCTTTTTAAGTCGGTTAAAATCAAAACTACTACCTACCTACTTATGATATTATGTATAATAAAATAATAATGACTACATATTAAAATAAATCCATATAATGTTTACCTTCGAATGCCAACACACAGCCTATGTTCTAGTAAGAAGCGCGGAAAACTGTGTTTTCGTACGACAGCGACATCTGTTAACGTTCTAGAGATTTATCAAGATCAGTCTACAAATCAGTAGTACGCAAGTGTATGCATAGATGGCGATGTCCATTTAAAATTAAGTTATTAACTGTTTTTAACTTTTTATTAATGAAGCAGCCAAATACAAAAGCACAAAATAAATAACTTTTTAGTGAAATAAATTGCGAAATCAGTTCAGCTGAAGTATTTCCTAATTAATCATTGTTTAATCGGTGAAGTTGAACCTTCAGAAACACATATTTTATGATTTAGTTAATTATGCATTTCAAAACTGAGATAACATCGGGTCCCGCGTTAATTTCGTCATACCCACCGGTCCGCGACTACCATGCGCTAACAAAAGGTCCGATGTTGTGCGCAAACCGTAACCGACGAGTCGCGACGTTCGCGGTTTTATTCGTTTTGCGTTTTCGAAACCCAAATGTCGCGTCAATCACGTTTGGGACCGTTAGGAATAGGGTTGGCACATTGTAGCTCGCTTATTATGAAGAGATGTGGTGGAATAGGGTTGTCAGTTTTGGTCTAGGAAGATAAACCTGAAGTCTGAAGCTCCTGCGAGCGCGCGTGCTATCTGGTTGGATAGGTTAGTTTATGCTGATGATTAGGAATACAAATAAGGTCCAATAGGTACATCCACTAGGGAACGTTTATTAACACAAGCAGTGTTAATAAACGTTGCTGGAAGTAACCAATAAAGTACAAACTTGGCCCTAGAAAATGTTGTTGGCAAGTGAAGATTTTTGAGGTGACTATTATCATTAGATTATTATTTTGTTTTGGTTATTAGTAAATTCACACGAATTTACTCGTCCAAAACGGGCGAATCGGCACTCTAAAACAATACATTCTTTTCTGTGGGCGATTAGCACGAAGTCAATTATTTTTTGGGCTAATAAAGTAATACTAATAAGTAACATTATTTCGAGTAAGAAAAATGTTTTGTTTTCTTAACTACATTGCATAAAATTCAAAACGTATTTCAGGAATTGACGGTCTGCCCGTTTCGGCATCGGGCGAGTAAATTCGTGCTTTCCATAAAACTGACATAGTTGCTAGGTATTGTACAAATGGGCACCTACGCGTAAAATACAGTTACGTCACAGATAACCTTCTTGGGTGGCCATGAGAGTGAAAAGCGTTTAGCGTAGAAGATTGTAAAGTAATTAACATTTTAACGCAACATCATATCGTATGTAATTGTTTATTAACGCCATTTCTATTTCGTAACATTGAGTAAGTACGTTTTGTTTTGTAATTTCTTACAAAACATTAATAAAAACCGTGGCAGTATGAACTTCAAATGTTACCATTAATGAATAAACTGCACCAATACTGAGGGCTATTTTTCAATAGTCAGATTTAACTTTTATCTGAAGAATAAATCTGACAGTTTACATTTTTTCTATACAAAAGATGTCAAACCGCAATATACTTTAATTTTAATATTTCTACACCGGCAACGGTAGTACCTATATGCGAAGCTTTTTAATAATATTAAGGGGAACCTAGTCGCGGGCTCGAACTCACTGGTAGGCCTGGCTAAAAATCACGCTGTCTCACCAGGCTTCGTGTCCGACAGAGATAGTATCAGTGATGAGCAATTATTTTACTATGGATGTGCCATGTCAGACAGTGGAGTAAAACACTCCCGAAGTTTTTATGCAAAAAATGTGGAGTAGGTTCACCTTAAGATCACAATGTACCATAGACTCAGAAATAAATATACTATTACTATTTAGTCCTGTTTTACAGAACTTCAATCAAGACTCAAACATTACCTAAAACTAGTTTCAACCAATCGAATGGTTTTAAACTAGTTTGCAGAAATGCTTGAGTGCCAATTTCACCAATGAAACTAAACGCGATCAACACATCTAAGCTGCGTTCAAGAGCTGTCATACAGTGTTATCAATGCTGTGTAATATTGACACTGACAGATCGTGAACATATCCGCCCTAAGTTTGAAGAATTATGAATGAGCATAGTGTTACTCTGGTTACTCTATTGCCGCAAACATTATTACTTACGAGTCAATTTGCCAGCTGTCACCGTTACGGGATGCGCCAGTAGTTGAGCACCTATTGACCACATTACATTTCACGGTACAATGAACAAACCGTTTCGGTCGTACTGCGTTTGACAAACTACGGGTTCTGTACAATTTTGAGTGTTTCTTTAATACCTATCGATGTTAATTTGTAGCTGAACTTTGTTGCACATAAAGAAGTAAATGAAAATATAGCGTGTGCTACTGCATAAAACAAAATTAGCAAGGACGGTGTTTTCTTCTTCTATTTATTTGGTTCTTAATTAAATCTCAGATGACATAACACATTTTTTTCCAATCCCAAGGACTTAAAAAAAAAAAGGACTTAGGGCTACGATCTACGGCTACGCGCTACGAACCGTAGCAAGCCTGGGCCTCTTATCGCAATATATTTTATAGCTCGAGATTTTCAAACTGAAATACATTGTAAAATGCATCCTAAAAAATAGATAATTATACTGATATCACGTCGTGAATTCTCATCATTTTATCGAAATCTAGATGTATAATTTAAATTACAGAAGAAAATAAGTAAACTCTTGGACAGTCAAGAAAGGATCTATAAATCATGAATGGTACACAAACAACATCTGCCTTTAATTGTATTGATAGGCTAAAAATTATTTCATAACTATAGAACTGTTAGTAATGTCATTAATTTTATTGGAAGATCATGCTTAGACCATTCAATGTCACGGCCACAGACATTCTACAGACAACATCCTCGTCACACACATCCATGGCGCTCAGTATTTACTAATTCCATGCACCTATCACATTTTAAAAGAGTAACGGTGGAGTTTCTTGCCTATTCTTCTCCATACGAAACTACATTTTGGAAGGGGCGACTAGAATCAATTCTATTTTAATGTAAATGTTGACGTTCAAAAGTGCCTTTAAGTGCCTATTTGAAATAAATGCTTTGACTTTGACTTTGACTTTGAATGAAACCATTCAAAAAAGGAACCCCGAATTCAAAAAGGGAGGTTCCATATCGGCAAAGTGTCGAGCATATCGCCGCCCGCGCCATGCGGCACGTTCAGTACACTCCATTCACTCACTCCGCGCTGATGCCGTTGAACGGAAGCTCGGAAACGAGCGGCTCCTTCCGGCACATTTTTTAATAATAATTTGTTGTCTAGTGTTGTGTTGTGTGGCTGTGAAATAAGTGAATCAGTGTGGATATTTGGAAACATTTTTTTAAGGTGGGTAGTACCTAGTTAAAAAAAATATGGTTATAATGGCTTAATTTTAATTTTGTTTTACCAATAAAATTATGGCCAATGCAAGATAGCTATAATATCACGACCAAAACATTTGGCTGCAGTTGCTTAAAAAGTGATTTATAAAAGAGATGTAATTAGTGTATCAATGCATGAATCTAGGCATTACAAGGCCTTTCTCTTTCTTAATACTTACTTAATTGTTACTTTTTCGTGGTAATTAAACCCAGAGAAGACGCGTGATCTCTATTTAGTATTATTTTTGAGTATGGTTTTTCGTACAACGCGTGAGTCATATTGAACAACCCACTCTAAACAAACACAATGTCGTCACAATCAATGGTCACGACTGGGATACTCAGAGGGTGAGGCATGTCACACACAAGTACATAAAGTAATTAGAGTGATCGCCAATCAACCGAAAAAATTTAACACCTAACTACAAACATATTTCGATTCACCGGGGAACTGAATTCAGCTAAATCATAAGGAAGAAACGCAGTTGCTGAACTGTGCAAAGCCACTGCCTACCTCTGTTTATGATAATTTACATGCTTCATCTATATACCTATACTTAGTTTAAAACAAAGTCGCCGTGCCAGTCTGTCTGTGTGACCGGTTATAGTTTTTCATGCGGTTGGAAGGTTTATGCGTTCATATAAATATTTCACATATAGGACTGGATTCCCCATTGTGAATGCAACCGTATAGCGATAACGACGGCGTTGCTGTTCTTCGCCAACCGTTGAAAAAGTTTATTTCAGCAAACGGATGAATAAGAAAATATTGCTAAGGCAGAAGAATCAGTAACATAATGGCGGTAGTGAAAGCTTTGTGAGTTTGATAACCTATCACGTACGTAAACCGCAGTAACAGCGTGGCAATCAATTTTCACGGACAACGCAATGCTCGTGCGCAGGCTGTGCCCAAATCTCTGTGAAAGCATGGACAACCTTTGGTAGATATAAGAGCAAGTACTCATCAATATCTTTATCCAAAGCCCGACTCCATTAGCTGTTGGGCATGCCTACCCCTACTCCCTGCTTGAGCAAGCCTACAGTCCAAGCTCCTACATGTGCCAGTTTCATCATCTACGCGCGATGGCCCTAACGATGATACCTATATATGGAAGATGTACCTGCCAAGTTTTTATTTTTATTAAAGGGTCTCGAGTCTTCCAATCGCAAACCAAATGCTTTGAAAATTGCAAAGGAAAGATTGACAATATTACTACAATTACATTTGATGGCAATTGATCATTCGCAATTGATCGTTTCGGGGAACCTTAATGTATTCTTGTAATGTCCTCCTACTGGGCATATACCATAGAGTAGTGGTTTTATAGTCTTTGGCATATACCTACCTCAATTTCTTTAATCTATTGTGATCTTGAGCTTCTTCCTTTCAATCATTGTTAAGGATGCGTGGCATCCAGTTCGTCCCGTGATCTTCTTTGTGGTTGCCCTGACCCCAATTCGCTGTCTCAGGCCGTGTGTATATCCTCTTTGAGCTTTGAGACTTTTTGAGACACGTCTATGTAGCTAAGTTTTTAATTTCCATTGTGGAATTACTTATTTTAATAGCGATTTGGGCAAAAGGAAATCGCCGCTCCCCATTCTGCTTCTAATACAATTTTTGAGTTGACCTTTACGATACTTGTTGATACTGTTTCCCCAATTGAACATGAAACCCTTGAAAGTTGTCAAAATGGCGGCCTTTGTCCACTTTATGGAGGTCATATAATTAACAAAACACTCGTGATTCCGTCGCTGTCGTGATTAGATAATTTTCATATCGAAAATGAGGGTTCAATGATTTTCCTATCACAACACTGAAAGAAAAATGCTACGTTAGAGTAGGTATAAGAGCTTGTGGCTGAGTAATAACAGCTTCACGGCAAGCTAGGCTTGCCGCGGTTGGTCCACGGATGGGTGACCATCTTTACATGCCAAGACCTCTGCGTACCTCGGACAGCACGTTGTCGTTGCCGTTGGTCCCGGCTGTCATTCGAGGATCTTTGACAGTCGTTAGGTGTCGTCAGATGCCCGAAAGTCTGACAACCAGTTTTACAAAGGGATCTTATTAACCAGTAACTGTGTTGTGGAGGTCAGATGGCAGTCGCTGCATGTATAATAGTGGTATTTAGCTGCATCTGGTTGGACTGGAAACTGACCTCAACATAGTTGGGAAAAGGCTAGGCAGATGATAATGAGAGTATTTATATGAGATTAAAATAGATTTAGTACTTTAGTAGCTCTGAAATGGAAATCGTAAGAAACGTACCGTATTATCAGATGTAAAGAGGTATGTATGTGGAATCTTGCCCTTTTCATTGGCACACTTGGCACATTTCATCAAAATTCTCATAAAACCATCAAACATTGATACTATAGTATCATTACAAACGAGAACAGATGTTACAAAACCACCTACCTATTCAAAAATGGCGGTTAATCTCATTTTAATAGTGGCGTATCGCTATTACAAGGAGACTCTGAAAACAGTTCAGTGAAATTTTGCAACAATAGCCTCACAGACAATGCCCAGCCCAAATAAAACACAAAACCCCGTGTAATTAATACGTAATCGATGTCAACCGCAAGTTTTGCAACGTTCACGCTTCCAACTTGACTTAATTTGAACACAGAAAAAACACCGTATTTAAAAAACAAACAAATCATTAGTAAGAATTAAAGCACAGTGTCACAGTTGGAAAACAGTTATCTTCTATAAACCTGCTAATTTATGACGTTGGGGTCCAATTATAGTAATTTGGGGATACCGGTGACGTTTTAATTTGGTCGGTTTTCAACTGTTTTGACGTGCCAAAAGCGCATCGATACGGTCCGTTGCGCGAACAGTCCGTTGTCCGAAATTGGAATTTATTTGTTACTCTATGGTTTTATGGAATGCCGCAGTTTTTTTTTTGAGAGAGGGGGGCAAAGTAAATGTTTCTATTCTCCGAATCAGTTCGAGGTTAGATACATTTTAATAAATAATAGCAGTTTACTAGATAAGTAATCGGTTATTACAATAATATTGAACACTTTCCAAGCTCCGTCCTAAAAACGGAGGAGAGTTTTACCATTATTGATTGATCTTCTTCTGTTTTTCTCAGCCAGTGTAAGGAAACCTCATATCTGTTATCACCACATTCCTTCTAAAGACTACCCTGATGTGCATCTGGATTGAGGGCCCATTTTTTTAAATCCTTTCGAAACGTAATAAGATTTAAAGGAAAATTAGTATAAAATTGCTAGCCATTAATTTCTTAAACGTGAATTAAAACTTAAATAACTTGGAGCCCTCAATCCAGACGCGTACATATAGTGGCATAGCCTAAATCTCAGAAAGTACTATCTCTGGGTTAATCATTTTCATTTAAGTATTTAGTTAAGATTTTCTTAAATATTTTAAGAAATTCCCTTATCTGTAGAATATGACATTACAGATTTATGGCGGTATATAGGCTCTCAATTGATTCATGTCTTTACTGAGGAATCTGCAAAACATTAATTTATCTGACGAAATACATAAATACGACTTTAATATATTTTATTAAGAGACCTCTGTGAATTAGTTTGGTTAAAAAGAAATCATTACAAAAAAGTTAATTGGTAAAGAGTAAATGAAAGTCGAATTTTACTAAAACGTTTGAACTGAGAGCCCAATATTTTCGGCTTTATTGTCTAGGATCAACCTTATAGATTAACGCAAATTAGAATAAGTTGTTTTACATTTTTTTTTAAATCTAACATATCGGCCGTTCATCTCGGTCGGTCGGTCGTATTTAATAATTTAAAATAATAATTAATTGAATTGCTTGAATTTGCATGTAGCCCTCTTCCTCTCTCCTAATTTTGCTGTGCCCGACAGGGTCCATATTGTTCCCACTGTTAATTCCATCTTTTAATTACATATGGAATGCAATAAAGAATTGAGTATTGAGTTCTTCTAAATGCCATACATTAAGAGAAAATTGATTTTAAATTTTTTCTAGGAGAAAATTTTGTAGGGTGTATATGATTATAATTTTTTGGACTGATCAGTATGTACCCTCATACAAGCTTTTTTTAACCGCCGACGCAAAAAGTGGGGTGTTATAAGATTGAGCGCTATGTTTGTCTGTCCGAAGCACCGTTACCCTACGGTAACGATGCTTCGGACAGACAAACAGCGCCGAAGCATAAATCGCTTTGGGTGCGGTAAAAAAAATATATTAGTGTTTCTAGCGGTGGTTCTTAGATATGTTTTATCAAAATTGGTTCAGCCGTTTTAAGGTCATCACCTGTTTGGTTAGCTGCGGAAGGGTTCTTAGACACATAATGTGTATTTACTTTTTACTTTCAAACATACGTGACCTAAACTCCCTATAAGTAAGTCTTATTTCGTTTCGCAAGGATGATTCGCGAAAATGGGCCCTCAATCCAGATACACATACTACCCCGTCCTACTACGCCATTAGTGTAAGGTCTTTTCAGCCCTTTTGTGACATTGTACCGGTCAGTCTCCTTCACCAAAACGTCTCCACGACCGCAAAGTAATTAATACATATTCAGCCTATAATGTTCCCACTGCTGGGACACAGGCCTCCTCTCTGTGAGAGGGAGTGGGCCGTAATCCACCACGCGGGCCCAAAGCGGGTTGGTTCGAATTTTTGGTTCTAGGACATGCCGGTTTCCTCACGATGTTTCCCTTCAACGTTTGAGAGCAGTGGTGATGAAATTATTTACACAAAGTAATGCGCCTGGCTGGGCTCGAACCTACGACCTACAACTCGTAAGTCACGGCCGGTACCACTGGACCACCACTGCACTCGTACAGTAAAGTAATTAATAGGATTCAAGAAAATTTCAAAAAAATTTCAAATTTCAACATTCAATTTCAAGAAAACCTTGACAAATTATTCACCTGAACCTTTCTCGATACTATAGGATACTTTTGATCCCGGTAGTGCGGTCGCGTGTGATAATTTCCGACCTCCACGCGGGCGAAACCGCTGACAAAAGGTAGTATTGTATATAAAAAAAATGGTGGTTATGTTAAAATTTACAATGGTGTAGAAGAGGAAGAATATGACTATAAATCTATATCTATATGTGACATAAGCCCACTTGTTATTCGTGAAGTGATCGCTGAATTTCCTGCGCACGTGCGACTAACTTCCGTGAAGACAGGCGCGGGCAGGATTGAATTAAAATTGAAAGTACCTACCTACCTCATCGAGTTGGTAAACAATAGTCAATTGTAATAATGAATCAAGTTTATGTAAGATGTGGTTTTTGTGTTGCCGTAGAATAGTGAAAAAATTGTATATTATTTCGTGGCCTGAATCTTACTTAAGTAAAACTGCTTCTAAGGAGACTATTTTTTGCTTCAATAATGTATTTGTAAATAAATAAAAATTTGGAACCCTGAGACAATTGAATGCCCAACTATTTACACGATCAAGATACGAATAGATTACTCTCTTGCACTTATCATCATAATAATTGGCCTATAACGTTCCCACTGCTGGCACACAGGCCTCCTCTCAGTGAGAGGGAGTGGGCCGTTATCCACCACGTGGGCCCAGTGCGGGTTGTCACATTCACTTCGAAATTTTGTTTCTAGGACATGCCGGTTTCCTTCACCGTTTAACGAGCAATGGTGATGAAATTAAATAGGAAAGAAAAGAAAAGTGCCTGCCTGGGAACGAACTCACGATTCGTTATTTGGAGCAGATACCACTCTTGCTCTACATTTCAGTAATTAGCTACTTCATTCGTTTTAAAGAACGAACTTCACGCATCGGTCGTACCTAGAGTCAACTCTCTTTACAGAAACATGTACAGATAGGTACTTCTGCTTCAATGTCCCTGGTCCCACCAACTCTATTTATTTACCAACTCCATAATCTCTAGTCTAAAGCTAACTCTACGCCTCCAGCAATCAATTCCCGCCACATTGGACATGTCGTACTATATTTGGTCACGAGCACCGACTCTACCACTATGTAGAGTGTATACCGGAAGGTAGACAAACTATAATACTGTGATTGTATTTATGTGTGTGTCTGCCATTACTTATTCAGGACAGCCCATTATTGTGTAGTAACCACTCGATACTGTAGTCCTAGTCACTATTAAAATTAAGCGAAAATAATATTACGCGCAAATTTGTTTGTTTGTTTGCATTGAATAGGCTCCGAAACTACTGAACCGATTTGAAAAATTCTTTCACTGTTGGGAAGCTACACTATTCCCGAGTGAAATAAGCTATATTTTATCCCCGTATTCCCACGGACTACGAACTACGCGGGTAAAACCGCAGAGCGCTGTTAGTTGTAAATAAATCGCTCTACCAGGCTTGAGAACAGTGGCACAGTGGTAACGGTCCGACTTACGAGTTGTTGGTTGTGGCTTCGAACTCAGGCAGGTACTTTACTTGGTGTAAATAATCTTAATATAATCGTTTTAAACTCAAACTCAAAGCATTTATTTCAATTAAATCATTTACAGGCACTTTTGAATGGTCGAAAAGACGATCAGTTGGAAAGTTGAAGCTAGTTGCCCATTCCAAAACGTAGATCTCTATGAAGAAGAACGGGCAAGAAACTCCACGGACACTCTTTTAAATCAAGTTCGATATTACAAAATCTTGCGAACATTATTCTTGTTGCTTCTATTACCCAGTAACTGGATTGTGGAAATCAGCTATGCAGTCGCTCCATGTAAAATACCTGTATTCAGCTGAACCCGGTTACAATCGAAACCAACCCTGGCCCAACATAGTTGTAAAATGGCTAGCCAAATGTTGTTTTTCATGATCGAAAATAATGTAACAATACCGGAACCTATGTATTATGAATCACCGAGAAGTTATTGTCTTCAATCAAAGTGGGTGGCTTGTATGTCATACAAGCCACAACTGCAGGCTTAGCATGACGTTTTCTATTTCTACGAAGAATAGACAGTGCTTTTTCAATACAAAGTGACATTTCGTTTCTCCATTTTTGACATCGCACTGTAGATATCCTTCTACAATCTGTCATTTTGTCTTTAGTGTCTAAAATACTCTGTCTACGGTGTCTAACGATCTTTGTCTAGGTCCTTATAAATGTAGACTATTTCAGAACAATATTTCTTCTCAAACTGTCAAAGTATTACGATTACCTACAAAATCATGATTCGTTTAGAACGCATAACTGTGATAATTAATAGAAAAACATAGCTATCTTCTCCTATTATTACATCATTTAGTTAATAGTTAAAATCAGTGCTCGTGCTAAGCCTGCTGATAACAATTCACACACAAATGCACTATTGACAACAATTCCCAGTAAATTGAAACTTTATTAAGGTTGAAGTTATCTAACTATCATATAGACAAATATTCCTTGTCGTTTTATGACTTGCAAGTGACATTCGACCTTAGTGTGATTATCAACAAGGTTGACTATACTTACACGCCGTATATAAGTTACATGAAGCAAGTCACCTGCTAAGCAAGCAATAGCAAAAATACTTACAAGAAAATTTAGATTGTTTCTGAGTAGGCGTTCTTAGTTCTACATTCATCAACATCAAGACCATTTCTCAAGAACTAATCAAATTAAATATACCTATGTTAAGTTATAAATCCATTTATTCAATCGTAGGACTAATAAAATTAATCACACCAACACAAACAAAAGATATTCACGATTTAAAATTATTATTCATGGGAGCGTTTACTACTTCACTTTAGTAGTATTTCATATTTTACAATACAAGTTTAAGACTTCTTACCCCTTTAATAAGCAGTTATTCTGTGGGTATTGTGTTACCCAGTAACTGAGTTGTATGGGCCAGACAGGCGTTGCTCCCTCCAAAATACTGGTTTTCAAATGCACCCGATTAGACTGGAAATCAACCCTAACATATAGTTAGGAACTGCGAGGCCGATGATAAAGTTTAAGACTTCTCCAATTCTCTCTTCTCTTCTTTCAACTGTTTAGGTACAGTCGGTTTAGACGCCAGCACATCAAGCTACCCCAATCTGTCAAATTTCTTTCATAGATTTTCAACTTTAAAACATAAGCATAAGGTTCATGTTCAATTGGGAAAATTTGACAGTTTGGGGTAGCTTGATATGCTGGCGTCTGTGCATCAGTTTCTTATAAAACTTCAAAAATATACGACGACTCTGGTTACTTATCGCTTGTGATGCATGCACATCGCGTGCTGTACGCGATGTGCCTCTTTTCAAATTTCGAATCTTTGCTCTAGTAAATAAGCTCGGGCACGGGGGCCTGGAACCTAACCCAACCGACTTGGGGTCGCAGCTAATTAGCTATTTAGTATTTTTAGAACAACAAAATAGGATCCCTTTTCGTTCCAATTTGAGGTTTGATTAAATACATGCCATCACAAAAGTTACTTTTCTCCACGTTTTCACTTCTTCTTCACGGATCCCTTAGCGGACGTGTTCGCAGTCTTGACCGGCGAGCCCTTTACCGGTAAAGATGGGGTCGCGGTGATAGACTTCCTCGTTAAGAGGACGCTGCTCTCGCCTAACGTCATGTGCTTCTTCACCCTCACCCGCAGTTCGGTGTACAGCTTGTTCTCCTGGTTCACTTGTGGCAGCACTGCGTAGCGCCTGTCTGCTTCCTGAGAATAAAGGCTGGATAGGAGTATTTAACCTCATTTTAGGTTTAAGAAGCTATGCAACTATTATATTTGAGCCTGTGCGGCAACCGTCTTAACCGGGTATATCGATCAGGTTAAGTTACGATTTCCACGGTTGGTCCGTGGATGGGTACAAGACCATTCCGTGCGTCGATTAGCACGTTAAGCCGTTTGTCTTGACTGTCATTCGTGGATCTTTGACTGTCGTTCCGGGTCGTCAGAAGCCCGAAAGTCTTACAACCAGTCTTACCGAGGGGTATTGTATTACCCGGTAACTGGGTTTTGGATGTCAGATAGGCAGTCGCTCTTTGTAAAATACTGCTGTATCCGGTTAGACTGGAAGCTGACCCCAACATAGTTGGGAAAAGACTAGGCAGATGATGGACATCCCATTGCTAAGAAAGGATATCTACTATTGTTTTTTTTTCACATCAGCACCGTATTGCGCTGACCAAAGATATTAATACTAAAGCGAAATCACGACTGTAAGTTTACTATGGTAAACTTTTAATGGGTAACTTTGGAGAAAACACTCCGGGAGTGCCGACAGAAGTGAAAACTTGAACAATTACGTCTGCATTATTTAATCGTCAGGAAATATTTTTTGAATCTTCAGATTAAACAACTTTCAACGTTCAACGTACGTTCAACGTGGTTCGTTCGTACGTTCGTTCGATTCGAGTTCGATTGTTTTTTCCCATCTTACAAAAAGCCCCAATGGGCTTTTTAGGCAGATTTTTGAAGTGAAAACTTCTTAAGTGCGATCACTTAAAGAAGTTTTCACTTCAAAAATCTTCTTTCCTTGATAAAATCCTTCTGTTTATTCGGAAGATGCGATTGATACACATACTATACGTGAACCAGTTGACTTTAAGCTCTATTTTACATGCAAAATCAATACTTCCTTCCTCGCTACTGCTGAGCCGTCTGGAATCTAAACTTATGCCCTATTGATGGCAATAGGCTCGCCTCTTAGTACATGGGACTGCCTAACCCTTCGAAGTATACAGGGGTGATGCTATGTTACGTAATCAATACCTGCTAACTATCACAAACAAATATTACCAGCTTTAATACAATCACATAATAAATCCTCTTGTGGTCGAACTCGTCAGTCGCGTACGCATAGGTGTTTAGGGAAAACAATCCCTTCAGGTTCCCGCTTTCGTCACACAGATCAAACTGGGTGAAGCTGCCCAGGCGACACTTCTTCCTAATGTATTCCAGCATGATCCGAACTGGACAGTCTGGGTTGACCAGCAGTAGCTTCTCTACAGAAGTGTCCACTAACTCGACGGTAGAAGGTCGGGTTGACAGTTCGGGAGCATCTTTATACGCTATGTAAATGAACATTGTTTGTTTTAATCACGGACTTTCGCAAGGAAAATGACAGTATAATTAAGAGGTTAGGAATTTTGTCGTTTTTTTTTTTTCAAAATTCAATACAGGTTACTGTTATAAGGTTTAATGTTAAGAAAGAAGTTTGGATGGCAAAGGACTACCTACTTATTTTGTAGAAAAAATGGTATCTATAATAGTAAAACCATCATCATCCCATTAGACATTCCATTAAGAGGAACGGATAGGATCGGCGTAATGTTGCTTGTCTGTCGGTCTTCTATAGACTGTACAGACGCCAGCAGATCAAGCTACTCCAATCTGTCATTTTTTTTACTTTATTACAAATAAATAAGGTTCATGTTCAATTGGAAAAATTTGATAGTTGGGGGTAGCTTGATGTATTGGCGTTGAACTTCGGAGTGTGCGCAGGAGCTGCACAACCTGATTCCACCGTCACCCTTTTACTACTAGACTACCTACTAAACGTATTGCATGGTACCATCCGCACTTGGTTGATATCTCGACCAGTCGTACTCAGCGATTCTCCTCCACATTAATTGTACGCAGCTAAACTGTGGAACTCTCTGCCAGCGTCTGTGTCCCCTTCCTCATATAACCTCTGCCTTTAAAGCAAGAATGAACAGGCATCTCCAGGGCACGCTCGTTCCATCATAGAGCTCATCAATCACTTTCCATCAAGCGAGATCGAGGTCAAGAGCAGGTCCATTCAGCAATAAAATAAAGTAAGAAAGGACTGAATATGTATGTAGGTACCTCACTATAATATAGGAAAGTCATCAAACATCATTATTACTTTGGTAACAGCAAGTAAGCAGATGGGACATTTGACGGAATTCGACATTGCTGCATGATTTGTTGCCTTATTGCAAAGATCGATCATTTCTTAACTTAGAGGGCTCGCCCACGGTGACTTTTTATAGCGGTGCCGTAGCGATGCTGTCGCGCATGTGTATCGATACAGCCGCGATGCTGTCGCTGGCTGTGTACCTTCGCTTAGATTCTGTATCGCTACTATCGCGATGCTGTCGCGCTTCAGTCACGATCTAATTAGGCTTCTTTCTTCTTTCGGCTTTATCGATGTTTTTATACAGCCGCGCGTTTGCATCGTTTCTGTCGCACGTTGCAAACGCGACTGACGCACAATAGTAGCGATGCAGAAGCGCGTTTAAACTGCATAGCTACAATAAGTCGCCGTGGGCGTTCAGTTAGTTTGTTACCGGATTTGTTATCAGATTCCAAATTAAAACATAACATAGGTACTATCACGACTATTTCTTAAAGGAATAGACAGAGGTGTAGTACAGGCACCCTCAAAAACATACAGGGTCCAATTGAATTAGCTAGAGGAACTCCGCAGATGTGACGGCCATCGATGTCTAAGCACTCCCGGTCCGGCCTTTTAGGAGATTAGCCACACATAGACAAAACAATTTAAAAGATTTTTTTGCTGTTTCTACAGTGTATACTTTCTTAAGAATGAATTTAGTAAACAGCTGTTACTTTAAATTACAAACAGACATTTCAGTTTTATTTAAGCAGGTAGATATTTATTTAGAATATGTATAGATGATGATATGATTGATATCGAAGTAACTTATCTCGCTTGGAACTTAAACGCGCTTTCGAAATTATCAGGCGTATACAGAACTGGTATCTAATACTGGCTATGATTACATTTTCTCGGAAATGTCACATGAAACTGGATTTTAGATAGAGTCAATAATAACAGACTGGTAGCGAATAAATACATAGATAGCAACGACTTTCTCGCTCAAAAATCGTATAAAAGGGGCCTACCCCGTATTTGTGAAAAGTAATTCCGATCCAGTCCGTCCCTTGCTTCCCCATCAGCGACGCGATAAGTCGAGGTCCGTACCCCACTGGGGTTGCCCTTAGCATGTAGTCGCTTAGTTTTAAAGTTTTTAGCCCTGGCTGGACACCTTAATTTACTGAGGCAAGTCAGGTTAAGCTAAGCAGCCGACAACATCCGAGGTATACCTGCGGGATGCCACTCCTTTAATTGATTTTAACTACTTATTACAATTAGGCACAATCTTGATTTTTTTTGGTAAGAAAAGAATTTGGGAAAAATGCCCAAATAAGTTCTTTTGAACAAAAAAACCTGTTTTGACGTCAGTTTGACGTGCGTAGATATCGTTTTATCATTATGTACACACAGTGCGACCTCGATAGATAGCCCGTTTTCAGGTTGCAGGTCGGTAGATTCTTACCTATATCGGTCAAAATGTGGGATATCGCAAACGGCCACTGACCCGTAAAATTATTTGCACTTGTGTGAAAGTTTGTACCTACTTATTTTTATCTAGATATTGCTGCGCCCCAGACTGATGTCATCGGACGTCAATTGCAAACTGGAAGTTCTTTTTCAACACACTTGCTCGTAAAGTGAGCATACATCGTTCTTAGGGCCATAAACCGAACTATAACACACACGTGCATAGTAATAGTACTCACTAGTGCTTTAGAATTATCCCTAAAAAGTTAAGTTAATACCTAACTGCAAATTATATGCGAGTAAACAGAGCATTTTCAATTTAACCGGGTAATACAGTTTTTTTTTGTAACAACAAACAGGTTTTATGCCGCTGAAAATCCATTTATATTTTTGGAATAAATAAATGTGTCCCTAATTAAGACGGAAAAACATGTATTATTATCAAATTATATATAATTCACAATAATTTGTCATAAAATAATTGCATTTTATCACTAAAATTACAATTTTGAAGTAGGCTGTATGGCTATATGTAATCTTAATATAATATTATGTAATCTTACTTATAATATTTTGTTTGTATCGCATTTGTTGCTGTGTGGTAAATAATTGTAAAAATGTCAAGTTTTAGTACAGAAGATGAACAATTGATAGATTAATTAACTCACGCCAGAAATACTACATGCAGCACGAAATGTAAACGAAAGCCTAAAATGCAAGCCTGCAAAATCTAGAGAAAAGTACGATAGTTTCCTACAATGGAAGAGCAACAAAAAAACCCAGTAATTTTCTGAAAATGTGTTTTGGCGTATTTCTCTGAAATCACCAATACATACAAACATAGCTCCCTGTGGTGCATCTATTCCATGTTCAGAAGCATGGTTAAGCTCAAACATGGTGTTGATATCAAAAAGTACTGTAACCTGATAACATTTTTGAAGAGACTCTCGGATGGATATATTGGTCGGAAATCCAAAGTTTTGTCACCAGCCGTCATTGAAAAGTTTTTGAATGAGGCTCCGGATAGTTAGTACCTAGCAAAAAAGCTGTACGTTTAGTATTTTTAATCGAAACATATCTACAATATATAAGTGCGTAACCTTAGCATAACTTCTTAGAACTAATTAATTGATTTATTTGCAGGTTGCCTTAATATTAGGTGTTACTGGTGCTTGTAGACGACAAGAGCTGTATAATATTACAACAAAAGATGTGGAAACCCACGGAGATATGCTTCTTGTCAAAATTACTCAGACCAAAACCAAGATTTCACGATCTTTTACAATCCAAGAAACGTTTCGTGAAAAAGTGGAAAAATACCAAGATCTCCGTTCAACAAAAACAAAGAATGACCGCTTTTTCCAAAACTTTCAGAAAGGAAAATGTATTATTACTATCGACAAACAATCGGTATTAACAAATTTGGTAATATGCCAAGAGAAATAGCGAAGTATTTAGGTTTGCCTGAGGCCGATTTTTACACTGGACACAGTTTCAGAAGAACGTCGGCTACAATGTTGGCTGATTCGGGGTCTGGGGGCCGATTCTACTAATTTGCAACGTTACACGTTAAATTGTGTTTCCACAACAGTTCGATTTCGATCGCCGTTCGATAGTTACATAAAAAGTAATTCTACTATTTTATAAGCAAAATGGAAACTAAACTTAAAACGAATTGCAACTGAACTGTAGCGGGAACACAGCGGTAACCCGCGTTACCAACATGCCAAAATAATATGTTTTATTAATACCACAAAGAAAAAAGTTGAATCTAAAAATGTTACTAAACACGAATATGTGGCACTAAAAGTATTTTCTATAATTAAAAGACATAATGATCATAATTTTATCATTAAATTTGTCCTATAGTAAACGTCACGCTCATGTTCGATTTTGTTAGTAGAATAGGTTTTGACATTGTTTCAATCGATCGTTGGCGTAACTAAAACGTAACCGCAGCTGTGTCGCAGCTGGACCGTTGTTCATTTTAGTAGAATGCGAAAACGCTTAAAAGTGGTGATTCGGTTGCGGTTCTATTGCGTTTTTTTAACAAATTTGTTAGTAGAATCGGCCCCCTGATATACTAACTTTAAAACGACATGGCGGATGGCGTTCTGACGCAGTCGCTGAATCGTACAGAGAAGAGTCAATTCATAACAAAGCGAAAATAAGTGACAAAATAACGCTGACCCATTAATTGGAGCCAAAGAAAAAAAAGTTTTGCCCCGAACCACAACACACACACACCACGCACACCACACACGCACATCTTGTAGCATGAGTTATTTGGTGCCTTCTCCTTCCAGTACTTTGTATGATTTACATTTGTCGCCCACATTTACACAAGAAGTAAATGAAGGTACTAAAAAAGTGGCAAGTACCAATGTAACACAAACTGTGAAATTGCCATCAAAAACAATCCAATATCGTTTTGAAAATTGTACATTCACCAATAGCTTTAATAATTATACGATTTATGCAATACATGTTTGTATTTTCCTCTCAAGTGTGTTAAAAAAGTGCGTATGAAACTCGTGAGCAACTTGCTCATTAGACACTCGGCTGATTTACGCCCTCGCCTGCGGCTGGGGCTGCAACCCACAGCCAGCCTCGTGTATAGTGAGCAACTTAGCTCACTTGTATCATATTATACTATTATAGTTTGGGAATAATATACATGTAGAGAGTCTACGTACATATGTGAAACTAAATAACAAGTTATTTATGGGTTTTCTCTTTATCAGTAGCAGCCTGGAGTCTGGATTTGTGCTCGGTTGATGGCAATAGGCTCGCCCCTTATTACATGGGACTTAAACATATCCACGAAAGGGGATACGAGGGGGGGGGGGGGTGTACCACAACTATAGGTAGGTACACCCCTTGCCAACCGTTCGGGGAAACAAGACGTGCTATTATGTTATGTTATCTACTTTTATTTGTACACACACCTTCTATTCAGACCGTACGCCAGACTAAAAATATACACATATGCAAAAACACAAGTTTTACAACGTTTACATCTAAGCAACATAAATCATTCAGAAAAATAGCTAGAACACCACGAACACTTAATCATGAACTGTTTCTGCCAGGGGTGCGGTTTGTTTGAAAGAGATACCTACCGTGGCCCCTGGCACACAGGCAACTGAGTGAACACGGGTGAGTTTTAGTCAGTAAAAGTCTGACACGCCCTCCTGCTCCACCCAGAGCGGGAGAAGTTATTTGAAGATTTCGCAACCTCAAAAATAAATTAACCATGACCTGTTTCAGCTGCCTAATTATGTCTAAGAGAATCAATGAAGGCGCAAAACAATACAAATTATCAGGTGTATCGCAACTATTCTGCCCCACATCGTAGGTACAACGCCAACGTACACTAACCGATTACAATACTCAACGTCACACGTAAAGGTCATCGGACACTGGACCCGCGCAGCCTTGACCGCAAAACAGTTGCGCTCACTCGCATTTCAACCGTTTCTCAACTCAAAGAATCTAACTAAAGCGATTCATATTTCATAAGATAGTTGCAACAGCGGCTGGTGGCGCCGATGCATTCGCAGCCCGCGTCCACCGATAACGACCCGCACAGTCGTTCCGGCACGCGGCAGATTTGCACGCTTTGTAAACAAACAACGCGTAATCGAATCACGAATTCAAATTCAATTCGAAACACCAATCCATTCAAAATTCAAAATTATGTGACAATAGGACTGTCTTAATTTGAATTACGAACACCAAATTTGGAAAAAAAACTTTGCCGATAGTGATGTGAAACAGGAGCATGACTTTATCCAGTGTATCGAGTTTAGTGACTTTTGGGGTGGCAGCGTGGCCACCACCGGGGCCATTGCCGGCCTCCTTTCAGTTCCACCACCAAGGGTCGAACTTTGCTGTATTCCTGATACTGTTCGCTCTCTGCATGATGGAGGTGGTGGTCATTAGGATCATAACTGAGGAGCAGGCGAGAGAGCAAGGGTCGAGGAGTGTGACGTCAATGTGGTTTGACTTGGACGACGAGTGAAAGGCCAAAAAATGTGCAAAAATAGTGAAGTGACTGCCTAAAGTGTAGTTATTAGTACGGGATAAAATATATATTGTTGTACAATGTATCTAGGTATTTTCTTAGGCTGATTTAGAATAGTGTTTTTGTTATAATCGACCAAGTTTCTAGTAGAATATTAGCTCTCTTATGTAGGTTATTTGTCTCTTTGCTTATCTGTATATTAAAATGTATTTTTGTGATACAGCAAAACAGAATTCCTCTGCCAACATCGACTAGGTTTTTTATAATGCTTAAATAAATTTAAAATGTAAAGTGCCTTTGTTTATTAATTTTAAAATATTTCAACCAAAACCAAAACAATAAGAGTACGATCAAATTGACACTCACTCATACATAGCCTATAACGTTCCCACTGCTGGGACACAGGCCTCCTCTCCGTGAGAGGGAGTGGGCCGTAATCCACCACGCGGGCCCAGTGCGGGTTGTCACATGTCTTCGAATTTTTGGTTCTAGGACATGCCGGTTTCCTCACGATGTTTTCCTTCACCGTTTTGAGAGCAGTGGTGATGAAATTACTTACACAAAGTAACACCCTCAAAGTACAAAGGTTTATTAACAGGACCTCACTCGCTTGACTGAATTTCAGACAGAATATCACTGAAATTGTTTAGAAAGACGAGCGTTCTTTAAAAACAAATCTACATACCCAATTATGTAAAAAAACACGACTTTTATGAATACATTAAACCTATCCTTTTGTTAAAAAAAGTTATGCGTGGTCATACATATCAAAAAAAAATACGCGTCGACTTGAGTAACCTCTCTGTTTTTTCGTCTGATAATTAAGGGATCTGACAAGGGTTGATTAAATAAAAAATCTCAACAAACGGAAAAACTGAAAACGACATAAAAACATTCGGTACCGTATGCTAGCAAAAACATAAGACCATTTACTAACCTGTACCTAAGTACGTATTAAAAATAATACGTTAAAATACGTATTGTTTTGAAACGAGAGTTCTTGGACTTTGTCTGATATGAATGAAGGTTCACCTAATTATAATAATGATTAAGAAAATATACCAAAGGCCATCGTTTTTAAACGTTGTTTATAAAATTACCAACATACCTAAAGTAATTTAAGTGAACTTGACGTAAATTAATTAAATTAATTTTCCAGGTGTATTCCACGCGGAAAATTGAGAATTAAGAAATTGAATTGTTTTCGTGAAAACTGAGTTAGGCAAACTAATTGGTTTGTTCCAGGGTTTTATGGGAAGCAAAAGTTAATAACGTAAATTATTTTGAATTCAAATTAACTCCTATCTGTACGAAATAAAAATAAAATCTCACACTTTAAAATTATTTGTCAAAATACAAGACTCATTATAAAAACTTAAAATTGATTGTAATAATAAATTAATTTATTTAAGTAAATAACAAACATTGCCAAATATAAATGAATAGAAATCATACAAAATAAAGTGAAATAAAATGAGTTAAAAACAAATAAGTACAAATTAAATTATTATACCACAGACAATGAGTTATTAATTAACATTTTGGGTATTCAAAATATATTTTTAAATTAATCCGTCTTGATGATAATAATTAAAAATGTGTAGAGATTCGTACAGACGGCTGCATTAATTGAACATTAACATTGAACGTGCGTTTTCTGAAGGTACTTTACTTTGGATATTTAATTACGTATCGAGTCCTTACCCATAATCTCACCTCATGCATAATAAATAATACGTAATTCCTGATTAATTTTCGCAGTTATTTTCAGAGTCTTTTTGAATCCTCCTTAAATATAGTCTTAATTAAAAATATACGTCTACTGAAGAATAACTTCCATTCAGGCACTTGGACTTCTACAAGATAATAGTTATTCAATAATTATTTAAATCCAGAATTCAATCAGCTCGGCCTATGGTCCACTGCTAGACATATCCCATAAGCCTGTCCCAAGTTGAGACTCCCAAGCTGAGAAGCCACAATATTCCTTTCTGCAGCCAGTCTGTCCAAACCATCTTTTTAACCGACGAAAAAGGCATGAGGTTCTCAAGTCAACGCGTACCTTTGCATTTTTTTTGTTAAGGCCGGTTAATTGGAATTGAAATTGGTTAAATATTAACATTAAATCTTGGAAATAATTTTCAAAGGTATTATAATGTTGTTAGTCATCTGTTTCAATTTCAAAGATTGTTAGAGCAGCAGCAGTGTTTGCAGAACTTCTTCAAATAGATCATAATATTAATAAGATGCATTATATTGTAAACAATACGACACTAAAACAAATAACATATTACCACGTGCCTGCACCGCACCGGCGTCGCTTCAATTATATCTACACGACATGATCTTTCACCTCGTCTCCAATATGACGTGTATGAATGTAAATATGATTTACATTTTAACATAAACTACCTACTTATTAAAATATATATTACCTATATTCACGTGGTTTAGTTATAGAGTAGCATTTAATATAAGAAGGGTTTTTTTTGTAAGGGTGGGAAATCATCAAAATAATTTCTCCCGCTCTGGGCGGAGCGGGAGGGCGTGTCAGACTTTTACTACGCCGTTTTTGCGTGAAAGAGTAACAAACATCCATCCATCCATCCACCCATCCATACTTACAAACTGTCGCGTTTATAATAGGTATTAGTAAGATTACATTTACATTTATATTTTTTTAAATTTAAAACTGATAATGACCTTACAGTTCTAGACTTGTCAATGTAATGCATATAAGTAGATTTAGATTCTGTTGGAGCAACAGTTTATAGTAAGCGATGTATTTGTAAAACAGTGCTAGCGCAGTGGTAATGGCCTCGACGTATGAGTCATAAGGTCGTAAGTACGAACCCAGACTGGCGATGGCTCTTTACTTTGTGTGGGTTTTTTCATCACCACTGGCTGAAAACGGTGAAGGAAAACATCGTAAGGAAACCGGTATGCTCTAGAATCAAAAATTCAACGACGTGACATCTACCAACCCGCACTGGGCCCGCGGGGAAGACTACGGCCTACTCCCTCTCACAGAGCGGAGGCTTTTGTGCTAGCAGTGAGAATAAAGGGCAATTATGCTGGTGTACTTAATTGCAATGCGCTCATATTTATATGGGAAATATATACCTACTTATCTCAAATGCGAGAACATATAATAATTTCAGGAGGAATGAAATAATGACCCCAAAAGATTACACACTGAGATATTTCAAGACGCCAAACAGATACAGATTGATGCAGTAAAAACAACATCGCGACGAAGACACGCTAACGCCAAGCAACAGGAAATCAGACGTCTAAACTTCCCGACATGCGTATGTCGCAACAAAAACGGTATCTTCGTCCGTTGCAAGAAATCGCTGTATTAGGTCCTAACATTATCTGGCTAAATTTGGGTGTAATATAAATACACCTCTGCCCAAACCTTTGAGGTATACAGGCGTTATGTAATTTTTCTAACAGTTCTAGAACCTAAGAAAAAACAGTTTGTGTTTACGACTGATACAATTTCGTTACTTAAATCAAGCCTAGGGAACTACGCGGCTCAAAGGACCATAACTAAAATAAACAAAAGGAAGTAGGTACAATAAGAATTTATTCATAAATTTTGTTACTGATATACCTAAACAGATGTCAAGTTAATAATAGGTCTTTACCTATGAAATTGCCGTTTTGTATGAAAAAATTTAAACGAATTTTTTTCATGTATTTTTTATTTGTATTAATCGAAGTAATCACCCATGCAATCAATGCATCTTTGCCATCGCAGTGGCAGTTTATTGATGCCCTTCTTAAAGAAATCAGCTGGACGGGAGGCAACAAATTCTTCAAAGGCATTTTGTACTGCCTCTCGGGTATTGAATTTTTGTCCCGCCAAGAAGTTATCCAAATTCTGGAAAAAGTAGTAGTCTGTAGGCGCAAGGTCTGGTGAGTAGGGCGGATGACGGAGAGCTTCCAACCCCAGTTCTTGCAACTTGGAGACCGTCTGCTGTGCAGTATGAAGTCGCGCGTTGTCGTGCAGGAGCAGCGGAGACGAGCGATTGACCAATGCTGGTTGGAGATGTGCCAGCTTCTCCATCATTGTGTTCAGTTCTTCACAGTACACATCTGCAGTAATGCTCACCCCGTTTGGTAAGAAGCTGTGATGAATCGCGCTAGACCACCAAACAGTGACCATCACTTTTCTAGGGGTAAGTTTTCGTTTAGGGCATTGTTTAGGTGCTGAACCAGGATCCAACCAACTTGCTGAGCGCTTGCGGTTATCAAACAGAATCCATTTTTCATCGCAGGTAACAATGCGGTTGAAAATTCCTTCATTTGTGTGTCTGTTGAGCAGTGCAAGGCACGTCTCGACGCGTACTTCGCGCTGACGATCATTGAGTTCGTGGGGCACCCATTTGTCAAGCTTTTTTACCTTGCCAATTTGACGCAAATGGACCAATATTGTTTTGACGCTAACGTCGAAAGCTGCTGCTAATTCAGCCGTAGATTGTGTATCATCAGCTTCCACAATCGCCTTTAATTCGTCATTGTCGACCAAAGTCTTCGGACGACCGCGAGGTTCATTTTTCAGGTCGAAATTTCCAGAACGGAAGCGAGCAAACCAATAACAGGTGGTGCGTTGGTTTGTAGTGTTAGCTCCGTAAACGTCGTTGATGTTGCGTGCCGCTTGTGCCGCGTTGCTGCCACGACGGTACTCATATTCCATAATTACTCGAATTTTTAACGTATCCATGATGACGAAAAAGATTGAAATGCGATGAAAATGTAACACTAATCAATAAACAAATGACTACTTTTGGAAAAAAAAATCCATGTTTTTAAAATAAAATTAATTTGAAATTAGAATTCTTACCCAAACAAAAATGATTTTGATTTGAAATGGCCAGTACTGCAAAACGGCAATTTCATAGGTAAAGACCTAATATTTGGAAACAGTTTTTTCCGCAATGCGCAACACAACATGGCAACACGTTCGGCGCTTGCGCATAGTAAAGCAATATGAAATACTAATGTAATCGAATATTTTTCATCCGGTTAGAAGTAACACGCTAGCGGATGTCTATGTAATATTATTCAAGAATCCTTGTTTGTTCGAGATTACATAATTTTTGTGCATGCAAATGCTAAATCATTAAATATTTAGACGCATCTTGTTGCTTGGGCAGCCAAACCTTAAGTACCTACTTGGTTAGGTACTTGAGCAAAAAAAACGAGGTATTCCACTAAGGGCACAGATTTGAATGGCACGTGCTTGAACGGCACGTGAGCACTTCCACTAACGGCACTGAAACAAAATTTCGTAACGTGCCATTCAGGGGAACAGTTTATCGATATTGATTTCAGTGTCCGAACGGCACCTACGTTAAAAATTTGTTAAGTGATGGGATATAATTTTTTGTTCAAGGCATTGTGAAACAACACATATCGATACAAATCCACAGACATAAGTCTTGTACCGGATAATTCCACCTTGTCCATGTATCTTTGTATTTATGATAACCAAATGTAGTTAATCAAGTACTCTTTTTATTTCCATTCTAGGATGCCTGACATCAGAAAATATTTTTTTTTCTTTATTTTCTTATTCCGTCACCACCATCATTATCATCATCTGCCTAGCCTTTTCCCAATTACGTTGGGGTCGGCTTCCAGTCTAACCGGATGCAGCTGAATACCAGTATTTTACATGTAGCGACTGCCTATCTGACCTCCATAACCTAGTAATTGGGCAACACGATACCCCTTGGTATGACTGTGGTTGTCAGACTTTCGGGCTTCTGACGACCCGTAACGACTATCAAAGATCCACAAATGACAGCCGGGACCGGGACCAACGGCACGGAGGGGTATTCCGTCACCACCATCGCTCTATAGTAATCATTATTTTACAATAATAATTATTGTAAGATAATGATTATATAATTATTTTTTTATGTAATATTATTAATTAATTATATTATATAATTTATTAAAGTGAAACTTTTATTACATCGTCTCAAACTTTTTCGTCTGTGTGTTGCATGTCGCGTGACGTGTCGCGTGACGGTCGGCCGCGGAGTAGGGATAAAGTGAAAGGCGCTCGTCAGAGCAGCCGAGGCCAATATGGCGGCGCCTATAGTTCGCATCAGCTGACCGTGTAGTTTTTAGTTAAATGTCTATAATGTGAAAAAAAGTTTCACTTTTACGGTGGTTTCATAAAACCACACAAGTTTTTTGTATTGAAGTTTAGAATAGATTTTACACAATTTAACGAAAACCGACCAAACAGCAACATAGGCATAACTCATGGCGTAATATAGGACTTATTTTCCGTCTAGTCTATCACATTTTTGGGTTGTAATGACGCGCCAAACTGGTGACAAACGGTCGACGGTTTCAGTTTGTTTATGGACACAAACTGAAACCGTCGACCGTTTTTCGGTTATTTTACCTCTGATTTTGCATTACTGTCCACATTCGCTCGTTTTACCGTTCATTTAACAGTAGGCAGTTGCGTTCCGATATTTACATTTTTGACTGTGGTTTTTTACCCACACAAGTTCCGCTCCTGATGACAGATTTCAAACAATATTGACATTGTTAGAAATCTGTTGCTAGGCAACCTATAAGGGCTGTTTACAGATTACCTACGCACCGATGTCCAGGCCCCTCTTTTCCACTGGGCACTCTCCCCAAGGCTCCGCGATTGATACGTGTACCCCCTAGTTCTTGCCAGATCACCAAGCGATAACCGATATTTATTACGGAAAAACATATTTTTTTCGGAAAACCAAAGAAAATGACTGATTACAATACCAACTAGCTTATTAGCTTGCGATATGATATGTTTAGACAAAAATACATGAATATAGATAGGTACCTACTAAGTAAGAACACAGTTTAAAAAACAATCATGAGTGAACTAGTTTTTCATAAGTACATGTGTTTTTGTCTCATCAAGAGTTTCTACGGAGGCCTCACACTCGAAGTTGTGGACGAGTACGTTTACCTGGAACAGACTGTCCAGTTAGGTAGGTCCAACTTAGAGAAAGAGGGTCAATCGTCGAATACGACTTGGCTGGACAGCGTTCGGGAGGCTTCGCAATATCTTCTCGTCCCAAATACCACAGTGTCTCAAGACGAAAGTTTTGACCAGTGTGTGTGGCCAGTGATGACATATGGTACAGAAACGTGGTCGCTCACAATGGGCCTTACCAGGCGTCATTTATGTGATTTAAATCCAACGTTAAACGAATGCATACGTAAACATTTAACCGCGCTCTTAACGCATGACAATGGAGCCATTGACTGTGCGTGGTTCGACACGCACTTGCCATATCGATATGTTGGTATTATTTCCTGAACAAAGAATACATATGTCCCATCACTACAAGCTGTATACAGGTGCCGTTCGGACACTGAAATCAATATCGATAAACTGTTCCACTGAACGGCACGTTACGAAATTTTGTTTCAGTGCCCTTAGTGGAAGTGCTCACGTGCCGTTCAAGCACGTGCCATTCAAATCTGTGCCCTTAGTGGAATACCTCAAAAAAACCTTTTTTAATTTAACCTGTGCTGGCCCAATCCTGGGCAAACGTTTTCTCAATATTTTTCTAGTTATCATTATATTTTGCCATCTCCCACCAATCCTATCCTACATACCTATTACAAATGTAAAAGTTTGTTAAGATGTTTGGATGTTTGTTACTCAATCACGCAAAATCGGCTGAACGGATTTGGCTGAAATTTGGCACTCGAATAGTTTAAAACCTGGATTAACACATAAGATTTTCATCCCACATTTTCATCCCGGTAGTACGTTCCCGTGGGATAATTTTCAACCTTCACGCGGGCGAAGCCGCGGGCAACAGCTAGTCTAGCAGTAAAACGGAGTCCAGATCGTCACGCCAGTGATTCCTAGGCCTGTTTCGGCTACCATGCCCGTCTTCAAGCACCAGCTGTATGATGATCCTCACCCATCTGTCCTCAATCCTCATACATTCTGGAAGTGAGACCCACCCAGTCCCACTTCAGCCTCACAGATTCAACGCCAGCATCGGCGATGCCTGTCTCGAAGCGAAGAAAATATAGGAAAGATTAATGCGAAACAGTGGCCGTTGAAAGATTGAGAATCTTCTGAGAAGCATTTACTGAATTGCATAGTTCATGCCGCTGTACATGTCTTGTAGTATTCCAGCTGCATGGAAGACCCAAAAGAGTTATGGTGCTGTTGTTTCATCATTGTAAAAGCGAGGCTGCTCCCTGCTAAACTATCATCCATGTAGATAGAGGGCTAAATGGTGGTTAAAGAAAATGTTGCTACATGGAATTGACGTTGTCATGTTTAAAACGAAATACAAATTTAAAAATCCTCCTCTTAGTCTAAAACAGCTAGCATAACCGCACCAAACAAAGAAGCATTATAATGACTAGTGATCGGTTCGACCATAATTCATTTAATTAAAATTTTGAACTAATGCATTATAATTTAAAATATTAGCTTAGCATAATGGAGAAGGAGCGCAGACAGCTAATATTAGTTAGGCACAGAAAGTTAAATGTATGAAATTTGGCACAGTTAAGGTTTATATGGATAAACTTTAACTGTGCCAAATTTTCTATTCCTCCGCCCGAGCAATTTTCTTAATATATATAATATATACAGGAAAAGTTTTTATTCAGTGCGCAAACTGTAACCATGAATTCAGCATATCATTCTAGACCCCCCAGCGCAGGAACATTGCGTCGGTTATACAAAAAAAATCAGCTGTATCACGAAAAATTTCTGCGGTTACAGTTTGCGCACTGAATATAAACTTTTCCTGTATAGATAGATAGACGACAGATGGAACATATCTTTTGAGGTAGATTTAATTGTACTTACATTGATGCTGTTATCAGTGCATACTCATTGCAGTCTTCTTATCTCAACTCACGACGACCCGAAAGGTTCTGTGACAGAAAAAGATCTCGTGACGCAATTTTATTGACCTTGGCACGACCTTGACGTCGAGAAGAAACCAGTTCTTTATAAATATTCATGTTTTTATCTTAATTCACTACCTGATGCACTTACACTGAATCACTAACTTTTTGATTGTTTATGCAGACCAATTCCAAGGGTTTAAAGTTGTGGTTTAAGGTTAAGTTTGCGTTATGCATTTTTATTTATGTTTCCTGTCCAAAATCTTTTGTTTAACCAAATACGTATATTTTAAAAAAATTACAAATCTGAATATAAATAATCATAAAGTTCAAAGACTTGCTATTTACAGTATTCATTCCTCCTCATTAAATAGTAATTTAAAACATGTTACTTATAAACGAAACCACTTTTAATTACATATTGATCGTTAAAAGAATGCTTAAAAAATAAAAAGGTACGCAATTAAAAGTGCGTATACACAAACATGTGAAAGGCCAGTGTTAAAATTGCTCAACTGAAATGAATTGCCCGCTCGCTATCAGAAGGGAGATTAGCCAAGCACGGCACCCAGTATGTCAAAACCTGAGTAAAGTTGATCTGCGACCGTTAAGCAAGTGTGAGGCAACTGGTCGCTGCAACTAGTGGCCGCAACCAGTTGCAGCTCTTGTGTGTAATCTGCATACTCACCAAGATGTGAAAGGTATTGCAATATATGCGTAGGAAGGAAGCCTGGTAGCTGTATCTCCTTTTCCGGAGTTGTATTACCTTCGGAAAATGCTCAGGTTTTTAATTTGCATAACTTTGTATACCTTTTAATAACTCCCTACAGGTTAATAACCATCGCTCATCGCAAGTTGAAAGAACGAAACAAAGAGCACAATCACAACTAAATTATTAAAAAAGGCTCTGATCATTACAGAGGTAACTGGCAAGGCAGGAGTGGGTTTAGCCTGTAAGAGTCCGGCACTGCCCAGACTGCGTCACAAGTGAGGCAGTCTAGGCGTCCATGAGGATTTCCCACACCTGTCAAAACCAACCAAGCCCAGTGTTATTTTCAGCATAACATAACATAACACAACATCATGCGTGTATTTACCGAAGGGCCATATAAAAATCACACAAAAAGACCACAAGCAAGAAACACAATAAAGACTTTGACTTTCAGGTGTACTTTTAGTACACCCACATTTCGCCAGATATGTTTAAGTCCCATGCAATAGAAGGCGAGTCTATTGCCCATCGGGTACAATTCTAGTGTGCTCCTGAGATATTCCAGATAGAAAACCCCAATAATAATTTTGCCGACCCGGGAATCGGACACAGGAACTCATGCTCAGCAGTAGAGTTTGCTACCACTAGCCCACTGAGGCAGATGTTATGATTGTTATTTAAAAATTCTATACTAAATGTAGGAAGTCAAAGAACTACAATATCCCACATCGACATTTATCTTCACATTTCGACAGCCCCTACGTACAATCTCCTAAGTAATGTGTAAGTAAAGTGATTTGCATATTTTGTTTTCGTGACAACAAAAATAAGTCTGAGATGGCAAAATGCACTTTAAATCCATCATGACATTACATTAACTAGAACATGATACACACGTGTTTGAAACTTTTAAACGCTCTCCTCTAAAATTTGTCATTTGTAGATAGGGGATTAAAGGTAGGGACCGTCGATTTAACATTATTACGATGACGTTTTTTGAATGTTTCCATCGTAGTGTCAACATGGGAGCCTTCTAGCTCTCCAATACAATCTATCTGCCTGCCTTTTCCCTAGTATGTTGAGGTCGGCTTCAAGTCTAACCGGATATAGCTGAATACAAATATATTACATGGAGCTCTTACCGGATGCAGCTGAATACAAGTATATTACATGGAGCTCTTGCTCTCCGATACAATGAGAGCAAAAACAATTTTGTGGCGCGATTACTTGTATTGAAAGCTGAGCAAGCGAAGTATTCTAGGATTGAACCACGAGCGGAGCGAGTGGTTAAAATATAGAATCCTGAGCGTAGTGAGACTTTCAAAGGTACGAGACGCAACGAAGCTCGGCAACAAAGGTATTCACCTTTGTTGCCGGGCCAAACACCCAATCTCGCACCTCACTACAGCGAGGAAAATGCTAGGTGCAAGAAAAACAGCCCAAATAATATATTAAATTAGTGTAATACTTAGTTAGTTCAATGAAGTATGATAGCATTGCATTTTAGTCTTCGAAAACGTTTTCACGCCTTTAGAATGTCTCTATATCAATGTATGCATGGAACAATTCGTACGCTTTTATGTACTTTTCGCGCGATTTTTCCGGAAGATAACTCAATTCGGCATTATGTACCACTTGCACTAGCTCTGCAGGTGTTAAATTTATATCTTCATCGCTGCTGGACTCGCTCTTACTTTATGATTTCTTACGATTTTATCAAAAAACTAACCAAAATTATAGAAAGCAAATTGAATAAAGACGATTTTTTTGTAAGTTTTTTTTTTTTATTCAGTCGTCCTGCTGGCCAGTGCGATTATTCTAAAAATGGGGTTGGTGCACTGATATGAAATAAGTATTAATGCATTTTCAGTGGACTGGCTGTATAGAAAATTATTAATTAGAAAGGATCGAATTTCAAAAACTCTTTCCACGCTAGCGGGTAAGATGCACTTTTGCACGCAGGTTTCGAATGAAAAACAGAATCTTTCCGAGATTGGGAGGTGAAAAAGGCATTTTGCGCGAAGAAAATGATAGTGACGAGATAAGTAAAAGGACCTTAAATCAGCCCCACCCATGACGTCAGGTGCGAGAGATGTGACGGTATTGTGGAGCGGAAAATGTTGATTATCCTCCTTTCATTCATTGTGTAGTCAATGTAAGTTAGATTTAGTATGTGGCCTTGTCTTTTTCTTGCTGACTCACTCACGACTACGAACAATCGAAAGTACTACTATTTACAGCAATATGAAAAAACAGGCGTTAGAAAGGTTGTGAGTTCGATCCCGTATTGCAAAATTCGCGTATAAGTACTGTCTGTATTGTATATAACAAGTAACATCTTTGGTCCCAGTAAAATGCGAAGTTTACAGCTAAAATAATAAAAGATTCCTCTCCCGTGGCGGTAGGTATAAGCTACAGAACGCTACATGCTACGATCTTTTTACATAGTTACTCCTTTTGCTTCGTTAACGTTCATACATCTGCGCCATACACGCACGCCAAATTATATACACCAATAATTGATCCAGTCTATTTAAACCACCTAAAAATTAATATTATCGTAAAGTTCTTAGTTTGGCAAAATCAGGTTCTAACTTTGGCAAGAATTTTACGAAAATATTATTTCGCACTGCTTCGCCAGCTAACAGCGGTAACCATTATAAATGAATGAATCGTGTTATATATCTCATGATTGTTATCAATTAGGTTAGTATTGTTGCAAGCTTTTAACTGTCATAATACCGAATGACTTTACTACAAACAATAATTTCTTCCTTATAAGTGTAGTAAAAAATCCAAGACATGCGGCATCTATCAACCCGTGCGCGTGGTGGATTACGGCCCACTCCCTCTCACCGAGAGTAGGCCTGTATCACAGTAATGGGAACATTATAGGCTGATTTTGTTAATATGTGGTATACCTTAAAAAGTATGTACTTAAAGCCGTCTGGTGCATTGTGGGCAGACAAACTTGTTAACCTGAAAGCATTCAGCCACAATCCTATCAATCTTTTTTAAGAAATCTTGAAGCAAGGAATGGATCCGCGACTGTACTTACCTACTTACGATGTTAAGGCTCCAAATAAGCGCGACGCGATTCTGGTATATGAATTTCTATTAAGATTTAGTTGAAATTGTTCTACCTACTGGAATCTCGTCACGCCTGTGTGAAGGAGACTTAAAACGCCACGACGAAAGCCTATTAATAATTCTATTTACTTAATATCATTATACTTTTGCTAACAAATTACAAATTACCATGCGTATGTGGCAAGTTTTTCGTAACTCCACGGTATAGCCGAGTCTTGGTAGCCCACAAGACATTCGTATTTTTCCGTAGCCGGGAGGGGCCTTATCTATGACTCAACGCGTTTCCCAATTAAGTACCTTTAAGCAGTTGTAAGTATAAACAGTAATTAAAGATTTATTTGTCTATTGCACATCTTGTGCGCGCAATGTGATGATCGAATGGTCTTGACATTATTATGATGATTTTTACGTACCTACGGTCTTTGATTAAATTTTGGTGTTTTTGGGCACATGTTTATAGACCCGATCATTGCAGTTGACCAAAAGTTTGCCAAAGGTCGATTGTTTGATGACCTAATAATTTAGAGAACAATGGCAGCTTCCCATACATTGTTTTATTTGAAATTAAATGTCTACGTCTTTATATGAAAAATACCTTATTTTAATCAGCGTCATTTTCTGAGCTAGCTTGTGCAAGATTTTTGTTAGAGAAGGCGGAGATTAATATATATTCAGTGTTGAACTTTTGTAGGTTATATTTTTACGTCACTTCTAACGTTAAGTAAAATAGTACATATTATTCAATTTCAAGGAAGTTAAAGGGCTAGGGCTAGGGCTAAAGCGTATGGGTACGCATTAGTATTACCCTCTCTTAGTTATTTCAGCATGCCTTTACCTTGACTTGTGAATATTGTAAAAGGTAGGAATATGTAAATAATAATCTGGGGATACTCCAGTGCCCATGTTTGATTAAAATGGGTAAGAAGTAATAATGAACACTCAATTTAATTAAGGGATCGTAGCGGAAGACCCACATGTGTGAGAACAATGTACCTACCATAAACTACCATTTACTGAGAATGTACGGTCACCAAAATGATGGATGTTTTCGAATAAAGTGTAATTTAAAACATTTCATTTTTCAAGTCAAATCCATTGGTTTCTTACAATACTCCAACTATATCCGACAAACCAGCACTCTAATTGCGTGACACGCGATTAATCATAATCGGTTTCATTTTGACAGTTCAACAATATTCATTGCGTTATTTACGTTGTTGAGCAGATACATTTTTCGAACATATGAAGCAATGGTTTAGCCATCTGTTTCAAAACGAAACAGAATATGATTAATCGTGAGTTACGGAATTAGGGTGCTGGTTACTTATGTCTTTTGGTGACCGTCCGTCGTTCATTGCCTTGAATGTGCCCCCTGGCGATGGCGGCTGAGAGCATGTCATGCCCACTCAAATATCTCTCTGATAGTGTCGTATATGTTGGATCACTAAATGCTCTTTAAAATGGTGGAAATTAATGGTGCTGGTCCATACGTCATGTTCGTGAACGGGCGCAACCGACAGCTTGTTTTTAATTTATTATAGGTACTTTTTTAATAGATCAAGGTGGTACGGAAAAATAATTCCTTGATAGATTTGTGGAAGGCCTTTGCCCGGCTGTGGGACAGTGTAGGTTTACAAACAAAAATGCTTTTATTGAAAATTTATTTAAAACTTAGGTATGTGAAAATTTCAACTGTCCACATAATACGGTTTGTGAGATACACCCCGCTGCCAGACAGACGTACGAACGGACGGACAGCGGATGCTTAATAAGAGGGTTCCGTTAGCACCCTTCCTTTACGGAACCCTTCAACAACCAATAGATCTTTTTTTTTTCAGTTTTGTCGACATTTCGAAAAATCGCAATAGCATTATATACAAATCCTTTCACATTACTCATGTCAGTGAATAATATAAAGTAAAAAATAAGCTTTCTGTCATATTGCCGGAATGTAGCAACATAATTACCTTATTTGAGCAACAGCAGAGAACGAACAGCTAAAGTTACACATAGATAACACACATGTTCAATTTTGTAACAATTGTAGTGTGTACCTGTTTATGGGATGTAGGCACTTCTATATGGTACTATTAGAATGTATATGGTGAATCTACATGGTGCTTATGAAAATGTGTCGCTGTATGCACCCGTTTTGTATGTTATTCAACAAACAAACAGGGTTATGCGCCATTTGCTGGCCGGTACACGATATGTCCTTCCTGATCCCTCACTGATTACCCAATCAGTGAGGGAACTTCGGGTCTCTGAAAGTTGTTGCTGGATTGCAACATCCTCAAGTAGCAATACATTTTAATGCAATTCAAAAGAGCTATGATTATACTTTTTCCAACATACTTTGCAGCTCGTACGCACGGTTACACATCAAGCTATACATTTCCAGTATAAGCTGATCTCGCATTCTTAGGATTTCCGTGCAGTTCGAGATCAGCGTAAACTGGAAATGTATAGCTTGATGTGTAGCCGTGTGTACTTCATCCCATGTTAAAACAATTTTACGTCAAGTTACATAGCATTGCTAGCTATTGGTGCTGGAAGTATTGCCGTACTTATAATTGCGTCTCTTGTTTCCAGAAACGAGCCTAGAAGATGCATCACATCGTCGCAGGACGACGGCGTGTGTCGTAGCTGTGGGGGGGACAAGTACGGTGGGACTCTACCCTGCATCTGTTATCCAAGGGAGTGAGTATACCGTCCGTTACCTCAGCATCAATCATCGTTTGTCTAGCCTTTGTCATTACAAAACAACATCTCGAAATGCAAATAAGTAACTGAGGTAGTTGTAAACAATAATGACAAACAAAACAGGATTACATGAAATTTATTGGACAAAAAAATATGTAAACTATCCGAATTGATAAGCTTCTCCTTTTTGTAGTCGGTTAAAAATAGACGTCAACACTTGGAGGTGAATCTAATAAAGGTACCTAATTACAAACTGTACTTTACTGTAGAATCATCATCTGCCTAGCTTAATTTTGGGCCAAAAATGTTTGAACTTTTTGCGATCGAAACACAAAGTAGAAGAAGATTCAGTGCATATATTTTTGTCATCTTTAATAATTATTGCAGCTTTAAGTTTGGATTTGTTGTTATAAGAAGACATAAATCCTTAGCGTGAGCGGCACCTGCTGTTTTTTGGTCGCCCAAAACTAGTTTTCTTTCCAATGGACCTACAACCACTCACCAATGGAGAACATATGCACAAGGCAATGGGCAAATACCATGTCATAGTAGGAATATGTGAGCGCATAATCCGAGCTACCGTGAACCTGTTTCTTTGGCAATACAGCGACACATTTTCATAAGCACCATGTAGATTCACCATATACATTCTAATAGTACCATATAGAAGTGCCTACATACCATAAACAGGTACACACTACAATTCATCTTTGCTTCAAATATTTGCTCATTGAACTCGTTAGTAAATTGCATTAATTTATCATTTAACATCGTTTATCATAATAATTATTGGCGTGTGCTCGATCTTACGTGCAGTTAACGACCTTGATGGAGGTTTTCACCGAATACCTAATTGTTTTCTGCTTTAGTGTATGGGTCATGGTCCGTACTGTGAAGAATACAGCGATAGATCACATATAAAATGGTGAATTTAATATTGTTACACGGCTACATTAAAATTTAACTCTATTTTAGTATTATGTATGATGTCATTATTCTGCCTCGTTGGTCTAGTGGACGCAAGCACGGCTGCTGAGCGTGAGGTCTTGGGTTTGATTCCCAGTTCAGGCAAAGTGTTATTGACTTTTCCATTACGAATTCTCCCAGTAGCAGCTAGCAGCCCCCTATTACATGGACCTTAAACATACTGGCGACATGTGGGTGTCCCCTTAGACTTCTGCCGAACCCTTCGGGAAATATAGACGTGATAATATGATTTTACTATTTTCTTTTCCTAATTCCAGGCCGGTGAAGTTCGAGACAGGCGCCTGGTTCCTGCACCAGGTGCAGCGAGCCATCAGCGTCATGCCGTGGAGCGTCTCCACTGACAAGCTCGAGCAAATAGGTCAGTAGGTATACCTAAGCAGTATACTGCTTAATTTTAGCGGAGCATGTCAGGGTCTGATCATCACGAATTCACTTTAGTTTTGAGTAATTGTTTTATTTACAAAACTAGCTGTACCCGCGACTTCGTCCGAGCGGAATAGGTTTGTTTTTCTTATTATTATTTTTTTGTTGAAATATACGTAGCCTAAGTTACTCCTTATTACATCAGCTATCTGCCAGTGAAAGTCTCGTCAAAATCGGTCCAGCCGTATCAGAGATTAGTCGGAACAGACAGACAAAAATTTAAAAAAAAATATTTTGGTATATGTACCGTGTCTACATCCATATGCATTTAGTAAAAAGCGGTTATTTTAATATTACAAACGTCTGATTGGAGTGTCTACTCCAGTTTTTTTTATCTGTATGTATGTATATATTAAGCTCAAAAATCCTGACAATCAGGGATTTCGACTGGAAGAATATATCATTATAATAATCAGCCTATAATGTTCCCACTGCTGGGACAAATGCCTCCTCTGTTCGAGAGGGGATAGTCTGTAATCAACCACGTAGGCCCAGTGCGGGTTGGTAGATGTCATATGTCTTCGAATTTTTGGTTCTAGTACATGCCGGTTTCCTCACGATGTTTTCCTTCAACGTTTTGAGAGCAGTGATAATAAAATTATTTACATTATGTAAATCGCCTGTCTGGTTTCGAACACACGACCTACAACTCGTAAATCAGAGTCATTACTACTGGGCCTCCACTGCTGTGAGAATATGTGTAGGTGCTCAATGTAGGCAGCTGAGTGAAAGTGGAGCTATTGGATAGGACTATGCCCAGCGGGGCACTGTTCTATAGGGTAGTATTAGAGCGATAGGAGGTAGGGGTCCTATAGGACTACACTGTTACTACTACAGGGTAATTTTTTAGTCACCGTCCAAATTTGTCAAGGTGATAGTACCCGATAAATTTAACAACTTTCTCCAAGGAACATAGGTCGAAAAATTCAAAAAATAAATAAATTGGACCTCCCATACAAAATCAATCAGCTGACTATTAATTTTGTATGCGAGGTCCGAATATTTTTTCACATTTCGACCCATGTTCCTTGGAGAAAGTTGTTCAATTCCACGGGTACTATCACCCTGAAAAAATTGGACGGATTGGAATTCATCCTGAATAATACTGTATACAGTACTACTGTCATCATCCCGTGCGAATGACTATAGGTACCTAATAATGACCAGCGGGGTAGTTGCGTATCACACTAACAACAGGAATTCCTTTAATTTTGACAGTTCAACAACATTCATGGCAATATTTACGTTGTTGAGCAGACGACAACCGAACAACAACGAGCAATGGCTGAGCAATATCATTCAAAATGATTTAGATTGTCAAAACTGTTCTAAGCAATTAGGATGCTAAAATGCGCAGTCTATGGATAACAGTTACCGCTATATTGTCAGTACTACTGGCAAAATAGTACATACCTACTATGCAATTGACAAAAACTTGTGTAAGCACAAAGTTGATCTTTAAAATTCTCCTGCACTTACTTAGAAGGCTGTGTTTCCTAACTTTACTCACGATTGCAGTGGTCTTACTAGTCAAGGAAACTTTACTAAACGTAGGTAGGCTTAGGTCATTAGGTGCCGTGTGTGGAAATATAACCTGTCTTTCTATAATTTTCTTAGACTTATTGCGGACCACATGTCGTCACCAACTTGCACCCATGTAACCATAGCAATATTTAAGAGCGCTGTTAAACTTGGTAATTGGGTTTTTCTGTCTGGAATTTCTCGGTAGTAGCCCAGAATCTGGATTTGTGCCCATCATCATCATCATCATTTCAGCCGAAAGACGTCCACTGCTGGACATAGGCCTCCCCCAAGCTCCACCACTTCGAACGGTTCTGAGCTTCCCGCATCCAGCGGACTCCTGTGGCGCTCACAAGGTCATTGGTCTACCTTGTGGGAGGCCATCCAACTTTACATCTTCCGGTGCGCGGTCGCCACTCCAGAACTTTTCGGGCCCATCGGCCATCTGTTCTGCGAGAAATGTGCCCTGCCCACTGCCACTTAAGTTTGGCAATTCTTCGGGCTATATCGGTTACCTTGGTTCTCCTGCGGATCTCTTCATTCCTGATTTGTGCCCGGTTGATGGCAATAGGCTCCCTATTACATGAGACTTAAACATAACTGGTGATAGGTGCACCTCTGCTCAAACCTTTGGAGAAACAAGGTGTGATGTTATGTTATCCTACTAATATCATAAATGTGAAAATTTGTATGTTTGGATGTTTGTTAGGTACTCAATCAGGCAAAAGCAGCTGAACTGATTTGGATGAAATTTGGCACACAGATAGATTATAAACTGGATTAATACATAGGATACTTTACTATCCCGGTAGTACGTTCCCTTGGGATAATTTTAGACCTCCACGCTGGCGAAACTGCTGGCAGAAGCTAGTGTTTTATAAAACTTGGTCAAACTTGGCAAACCAACGGTCTTTTACGAGGCGTTAGCTCTATTTGGTCTACATTTCGGTGCATTTAAAACTAGCACTTATCTTTTTTGGTAGTCACGTACCGTCTTGTTACAAAACGCGATCTAATGTGAGTTCTAGCCTTAATCTCTGAGCCAGTTGTTGCATTCTCAAATTTATTTCCATGTAGGTAAAGTTCAGGATACAAGACAGACAACTTAACATTGGACTAAGTTATCAGTAATTTAAAAAGAACTACATTTCTGTACATATTGGATTCTGAATTCAAAAACTGGCTTCATGGTAGTAGTACCTGAAACGTGCCAATCATCGTGCCTAATTAAAAACGTTCAAAATCTGTCGCAGTCTCATCTCGGCGACTATCTAATGTTAAAAACTTGTCAAAATTTTGTGGAAACTCGAGTTACCTATTTTTGACAGATTGAGACTGAAATCAGTAATTGAATGTTAAGAACATTTAGGAAAATGGTCCCCACTAGTCTAAAGAAATCCTTGTTTTGTAATAAGTGCCCACTGCCACTGCTTTAATCCGAAATCATTAAGAACCATGTGCCTTATACTTTCAGAGGAGGAATGCGACGGTTTCGATGTCCCAGGGCCTAGTGATGCCACCCGAGGAGAACTGAAGAAGATCAGAGAGTTCTTGGAGACCATCTCCGCGAAGTTAGCCGGCGGCCCGTTAGAGGGCACTAGAGTCGCACCGCTGTACGACCATCCAGCCTGTAAGTAGTAGTACTTAGGTCTGATAATAGATGGCGTTGTTTGGATGTGGATGTTGACGATAGATGGCGTAATGAGGTTCATTTTTTATGAGCTACTTATATATTATTACAACAGGTTTTTTTTTAATTGAGGCATCGTTTGCAAATACTAATGTTTTTAATACTTCAATAGTTAAAAATATGATGGTTTCAGTAATTAGTGCATATAAATAATTAGTTAGCGTGTTGAACAAAAATTCAGCATTACAGCAATAGATTATAGCATGCCTTGATGTGCACTAGCCCCATAAATTGCATTGTAAATACCATGTTTTCCGTCATTTCAATTCTTGAATTAAGTATGTGCTATATTTAATGCATCAGTTTTAAGTGTACTACTAGAACATTTTTTTCTAGAACAAGTTTTCTTGTGCATGCATACCATATATAGCGTTGCTATAACCTTGCGTAGATATTCGCATGTTCGAGCGATACCACGCGAGGCTGCGCGGCGCTCTGACGTCACTTGCGATCGCGCTACGAGACGCGCTCACACGTAAGCTAGCGATAAAGTATAGCATGCACTGTGACATTAACTTTAGCAACATTTTCTGTATGCAACATTTCAGGTGCAGTTCTTTAAAAAAAAACATCTTCAGTGTGTTGCATGTAGGTCTGTGACGTGTTTGACGATTGATGGGCTCACTAGGGTTTTTTATATTTCAATGGTTCACTAGTAAATAAACAGGTGCATAAGTTTGTTTGATAGTACGACACTTGCCGTTAATTATGTACGGTCAACAAAAGAGATAAGTAACCAGGGTAGTTGGCAATAGTTGAAGTTTAATAATAAACCAATGAATGTTTTCGAATAAAATTTAATTTAATGAATAGATAAGATACTGTTCATTTATCAGATTTCTTTTTATTCGTTAAGATCCATCAGTTTCCTCTTAAACTTCAACTATATCTGATACTATACTTATCTCTTTTAGTGACTGTACCTACCTACATGAAAGTTTAATGGTTGATATGAAATACTTAAGTAGATACTTTTAATGTGTTATAATTGCACTTGCATGTTCTTTGTGTTTTTTCGCATTTTGTGATAACAACGCCTGAAAAATTAGCCAAAATACACAGTTCAATACCATGCTGCACTATCTAGTTATATCTTTGCATGAATTGATATTTTTTCTCTTTCTTATGAAATAAAGCCTTCATTATGATTTAATTATAGTTCATTTAAGTTGTTTGACTTTGCGAGGTCCCAACTATCAGCATTGAGAACGCCTGCACATAATGTTTTCTCGTTTCGGTTATGTTATTTAACCTGTACATATTTTGTAGGCGCTTGAATAAATTCTACCCCTCTTCGTTCAAGCCGAAAGTCCTTTAAATCTTTGCGTTGCGTGAATTATTTTCTTGCTCGTTGAAGAGCCAGCCCGCGCCGCAGCTGAGCCAGTAGCTTTAAATTCCCCGATCAATAATAATAATTCCAACCTTTTGATCCAGCCTGTCCCCAATACTAGCTGTCCCACTATCAGTGACGCCCTGAGCCGAGGCCCGTACCCCACAGGGGGTGCCGTCAGCGTGCAGTCGCTTAGTTTATAAATTTTAGTTTGTAAGCCCTGGTTGGAGGCGTTAAGTTAATTCTTAATGGCAGCCCCAGGAAAGCCCGGCTGAGCAGTCACGGCCTCTCAAGGCCAACTGCGAGATGCCCAATAAAAAAATAAAAAAAATCTTTTAATTTAATTTTTTCGTTTTTTTTTTGGTTTAATAATAGGTAAGAAGTAAATATACGAACTGTACAAAGATAAATTGCCAATATTTTTACATCGGGATGTTGACCCTGAAAAAGACATCAACGCGTTTCCCGATTCACAAAATCAAAAGAACAATAAAATATTTTGGAATAATAACGTAAACTACGTAAATAATGAAATTGGTTTAATTATTTGAACCAATCATAGCTCAAATGTTTTAAAGAAGTTGAATGATAATTTGGGATGTTTGATTTCTGTTCGACGAATGGGTAAACAACTTTTTTGGGCATGTCATTTACCTTTGGAATCACAAGAAGGATATTTGGTAGTAGAGTGAACAAAACAAATACACACTTTTGGTAAAATAAGTGTTGTCTACCTACTCAAAGTATTTCTGTAGGACGTACCCTCTGAGGATCTGTGGACCTTTACCTTCTAGGTTTCGCTGGTGATCTCGAATCTGTAATGTTACAAATGAGCTGAAGACAGTCACTGGCACTGACTTGGTGGCTGTACGCCACCGAAAGATAAAAGTAACCAGCGTCGTCGGATGTAGTCGAATTTTAGTAAGAAACCGAAGGATGTTTTCGAATAAAATTTAATTATGAATCAAAGTCAAAGTCAAAGCATTTATTTCAAATAGGCACTTAAAAGGCACTTTTGAATGTCAACATTTACATTAAAATAGAATTGATTCTAGTCGCTCCTTCCAAAATGTAGTTTCATATGGAGAAGAATGGGTAAGAAACTCCACCGTTACTCTTTTAAAATGTTTTAAGTATAATCTTAACATAGCCCATTCATTATATAATTATGTGTGAAAACGATGCACCCAGAGTAAAATTACCATACCAAAATAGGTAAAAATAATGAAATTGAAGCAATACAGATAAATTGATGTTTATGATAGATACATGATGCTCACATTTTTACAAACATTGTAAGTATAGAAATAAACAGTTAATTTATCTAATTAAATATGATTCGAAAACATCCATCGGTTTCTAACTAAACTCCAACGCTATATAACCCATCTTTTGGTGTCTGTACCTAAAAGAGTTCTTGTTATAACAAAGCAAACTATAATTCCAATATAAACATTTTAATTACCCAAAAAACCCAAGTGATTGAAAGCCAAAGACAAATCATTCATTTCAAATAGGCACACGGAATTGATTCTAGTTGCCCCTTCCAAAAGGTAGTTTCGTATGGAGAAGAATGGGCAAGAAATTCCACCGATACTCTTTTAAAATGTAAGTTCTCTTTTGATTGTCGATATTGTCATTGAACTCTTTCTACACCGTTGTTTTTGCTGACCGTCCTGTATTTTCTTCTTCATTACGAAGAACATCTAACTAAACATATTTAAACACGTCGCGTCAGGTTTTGCCATGACGTCAGTTTGACGTCTTTTTTACAGACTCAACTTTGAACCTAACTTATTGTAAGGTAACAAAAACTGTATGTACGCAGTAATAAATGTACGACAAAAACTAGTTATTTATGTGGTTATTGTACATTCGGAAGAAACTAGAGAAATGTCTTGTGATTTATATTGCTTCAAGATGTTTCTCTTTTAAAAAGTGCCATCATATAATACTTATGACTTGTCTAAGGTTAATCACCTTAGCATAAACATAGTATTATCGGCCTAAAATGTTCCCAATGCTGGGACACAGGCCTCTTCTCTGAAAGCAGGCGCGGGCCATAATCCACCACGCGGGCCCTATCCGGGTTAGCGGTTGTCACATGTCTTCGAATTTTTGGTTCTAGGACATGCCGGTTTCCTTACGATGTTTTCCTTCAACGCTTTGAGAACAATGATGAAATAATTAACACTGGGTTTGAACCTACCAACTACAACTAGTAAATACCACCACGGCCACGGCCGTTACCACTAAGCTACCACTGTTGGACGTAGGCCTTCCCCAAGCTCCGCCACTTCGACTAGTTCTGCGCTTCCCGAATCCAACGGATTCCTGCGGCCTTCACAAGGTCATCGGTCCACCTTGTAGAAAGCAGGAACTACACTTTGTGTAAATTATTTCACCACCACTGCTCTCCAAACTGTGCAGGAAAATCAGCATCGTGAGGAAACCGGCAGGTCTGAGAATCAAAAATTCAGAAACATGTGACATCCACAAACCAACACTGGATCAGCACTGGGTCGCTGATCATGCTATACTTTTAAATAAGGTACCTAGCTATAAATGAAAAACTTGATGCGGCTAAGTTAACTTTTCTAAGTAAAACGAGGTGCAATATTTCCATGTATTTCTTCTGCGTCTGACCCAGAGTGAACTGACGTTAATTATAATGTAGCCGGCGCAATAACTAAGTATAATTAATTCATATTCTTCCATGCGACTGCACATGATGTGTTGCCAGATCTAATATTAAAAAACTCCGTGACATTTAAAATTAAATAAGCTAGTACAAATTCTCTGTAACGTTATGACCTATCAATCCCGGCTAATGAAATAACAAGGACGTTACAAATAACATAAGCAAGTGGTTTAGGTTAGGTAAGCCCCGCGAAGTCTTTCGACAGTAACATCTTCCAAATTGACATTCCAAATGCAATCTACTGCTATCTAATTTACTTAAAGCTTTTTTAATGGGAATTGTACTTTAATTTAAATATTTTTACAACGGCAACGGTAGTATATGTGAAGCTTTTAAACAATATTAAGATCATACTGTACCTTATACTCAGAAATAAATAAGCTATTACTATTAAGTTTCCATTGAACCACATCATCACAATCATCATCATCTACCTAGCTTTTCCTTATGTTGGTTGGCTTCCAGTCTAAGCGACCGCTGCTGAATAAAACTGAAACTGCAAACTGGGTCTGATACGCAGTCGCTCCATGTAACATCCAGTATGACTGCGTATCAGACCCAGTTACTGGGTAAAACAATAGGCACTCCTTGATAAGACTGGTAGTCGGACTTTCGGGCTTCTGAAGACCAGTAACGACTGTCAAAAATCACAAACAATAAAATCCGGTACCAACGGCATAACATGCTTTCCGTGGCACGGAGGTGTCTTGGTATGTGAAGATGGGCACCCATCTACAGACCAACCGCAGCAGGCGTACCCTGATCTATCGATCCTTATGAGCCCGCCTATGATATGACCTATTCCATTGAATCACAAGCTGTTCCTCAAACTTATCTCTAATTTTCTAATCTACCGAATTTCCTCGAGCCAACATAACACTTGGCAACATCTACCCTAGACTATACAGGATAAGTTTTTAACCAGTGCGCAAACTGTAACCATGAATTCAACATATCATTATAGACCCACCCCCCAGCGCAGAAAGTTTTCGTCGTTTATACAAAAAAGAAATCAGCTGTTCCATACATTTTGAACATGTAGGCATTGCGCCTTTCTATGAACCAGCTGATTTTTTTTTTTTAAATACATTGGTCCACACTAGGAATTTCTCCTGTATTGTGGGTGCGTTTACAAACATTTAAAATCACATACACAAACAGCCAGACCCGGAACAAGTACTTGTAGGTCATACAAATATTTGTTCCGTGCGGGAATTGAACCCACGACACGCAGCGCAGCAGTCAAACGCTTAACCACTGCGCCAACCGTGCCGTCATTTTGTATAAACGACGAAAAATGTATACGCTGGTCTAGAATTATATGCTAAATTCGTGGTTACAGTTTGCGCACTGAATAAAAACTTTTCCTGTATAGTTTGACTTCGCCCGGACGCATCCAACACGCTTCATTTGTAATGAGTATGCCCAGTGCATCGCACACGCTAATTATAACTACGAGTATTAGTCGCTCATAAGCTGCATACGTATGCTCACAAATGAAGATCAAGGGACCACTTTGTATGACAATGGCTCTAAATTCTGCGATAGAATTGCAACTCACGTCCCGTAGCTCTAACAATTTTCTAAGTAATTTTAAGGACGTGGTTCTTTTAATTTATATTAGTTTACTTTCACAGTACGGATAATTAGTTCTATGGGAGAAAAAAAAGGAGAATTACAAATAATTGCTAATCAGTAAAGAACCGGGGCCGTAATGATTATCAGCATCTGCTTGGCCTTTCCCAACTTTGTTGGGGTTGGTTTCCAGTCTACTACTGAATACCAGTATTTTACATGGAGTGACTGCCTATCTGGCCTCCACAACCCAGTTACTGGGTAACACGATACCTCTTGGTAAGACTGATTGTCAGACTTTCGGGCTTCTAATGACCCGTAACGACTGTCAACGTTCCACGAATGGCAGCCGAGACCAACGGTTTATTTTAAACGTGGCAATTTTAAGGTAGGTCCTAGTATAACACAGGCATTTCCAAAGATGATCTTGGGCGTTCAAAATATGGGTTAGAAAATGCAGACAAATTGTGGGTAATAATAACTAAGTACTTAATACTTTGTAAAAACTATTTTTGGATCTTGATAGAGTTCAAAAAGCCATCAAATTACGTTAATTTTATCTAAGATTTGTCTATGTTTAAAGTATTACCAATGTTTCTAGAGTGTATGCATAATCATGTATTGAGAAAAAAACATAGTTTTTCTACCAAGAACTGAGCAAACAGGTTTTTTTCGTAAAGGTATTTCAATATTTACTTAGCGAAATCCATTAAAACGTTTGCATAAGTAAAGTTACATATTACTTAAGTAAGTAAATAATCATTTTCAAGATTTAAATAGGCATCAGTCATGAGCAAATTTCAAAAAGCAAGGCTCACTAACCTAAAGTTGCCATCAAAATATCGATCTATGAAAGCAAAACTGACTGCATGGCTGGCTGGCTTCATTGAAAGAAAAATGGATTTATTTGTCACAGAAACACGTGCTTATAAAAAGATGACTTAACATTTTAAAAAAATTATAGCAACACAGATATTTATACATAAGCATAAATAACATAAATAGTCGGCAGCTGCACGCCGTGACTGTGGCAAGAAGGCCACTTGTTTTGGGTATCAATAAATTAAAAACCCCAATATTATCTGATAGCCAATTCTCGTAATTAAATACGTTCACAATCTAGGCGCAGTCTCATCTCAGCGACAATCAAATGTCAAAGAGTTGTCAAAAATGTATGAAAACAAGAGGCATTTTTGACAGATTAAGACTGAGATCAGACTATGAACGTTCTTAAAATTACGAGAATTGCCCCTCAGTTTAGAAAAACATGTATTTAAATATGTGATTATTCACATATTTTTAAAACATGACTCACCATCTGACTATTTTCAGAAGTATTATTTTTCTTTGAACAAAAACTCAAGACGAGCGTATAAATTTTCCTATTATTTTTAAATTAAAATGAGACAAAGCTAGACCGTAATAGATGAACAATGGCATTGAAAAACAAAGACTATTGTCATTTCAATAGTTTGGTATTATTGAAATATAAACCAAGAATAATGCGGACAAAACGACGAGATTTGGATGAGATCATGGAGTTTCGTGGGTTCATTTTAATATTGTGACGTCATCGAATCGCTACGTAATTCAATCCAAACATAGCCGTCTTATTACAAAACGCGATCTTACTTTAATTCTAGCCTAAATAAGTCAAGTTTTTGCATTACAAACTTTCTTCTCTATGGATAAAGTGTTTAATACAAAAATGACCATTTAGCACTGGACTAAGTTGTCAGTTTTGTAAAAGGAGAGCTGTATTTCGATTTCAGTTAGGTTCTTATTTCAAAAACAGGCACGATGGTTTAAACTATACCTAAAGAAAAACCTTGTTTTGTAATAAAGGGGCAAAGGTTCAAAAGAAGAAACATTTCCAAAGCAGAAAATCTACAATTCTAATTACAATATCTCCCGGGGTTCGAAACAAGAAACATTTTCACCGCAAAAAATTTAATCTTTGCGGCCAGTGCCAAATATTGAACATTTAGTTGCTTTTTTTTACAAAAAGTTTACTCGTCCTCCCCTTATTTTTTTTTTTGCAATTGAACTTTTTCAGCCCCATCCACGATGATCATCAAAACCTCTTGAGTTCATACCTCGTCCGTCCCACTTGACATTAGACTTCGTCCCTTGTCTATCACAAGCAATAACTATTACTTAGCTTAGATGGTGAGGTCCAATGCAACTTTTAAAATTATAACACACACAAAATAACACATTTCTACTTAACAAAAATCTTAAATTCAGTGATAGATAGCTCACAGCCTATAACCACTGGGTCTAGAAGCATGAAATTTTTGCACAAGAGTCTTTTATGTGAGAGCTAAAGAACTATTTCTGAAAATTCATCCCTTAAAGAAGTAAAATAGGGTATGAAAGTTTGTATGGCATTTTTGCCGATGATCCCACCAGGTGCACAGCTTGTATTTTTGTAAATTAAGATTTGGCTAGCTTCAAGATTCATTCTGTGGACGCACCTATGCGCCTGAGTTCGCATGCCCATAACTAGTGAAACTAGTATGTAGGTCCATAATTATGCACGCAATGTATATGTATAATTGGGCCAAGTATATAGTCATTACTTTAAAGCTGTAATCATACGTAATTCAAGTAATCGTAGTTCTGAAGAGTTATTATTTTTTCACTTATCATTTTAATTTTATCCTTAGCTGTCAGTCATAAACGTGAAATGACTTGTGTGTAGTTTGTTAGAAAATTATCACAATATTTAGTGTTGTAGGTGTAGATTAACATAACAAAACATAACGCCTGTTTCGCCGAAGGGTTTAGTTTTGCTTGGTTTATAAGTCGTTTCGCATGACCTTAGTTGCCCGGAACGAGCGAATCCACACTTTAAAATAATATATTATTTACTGTAGGCGATTTGCACGAAGTTAATTTATTTGTGGGCGAATCGAACACTCCAGAAATACGTATTAAGTATTATATTAGCAATTTATGCAATAAAGTAGGTAATAATATTAGTTCGATTTTCTTCTAAGGAAAATACAAATCATATCAACACGAATTCTATGCGAATCGACTTTAAGCCGGTTTTAATCTACACCTAACCCACCCTGGTTAGGTGTAGATGAAATTTAAATTATAAGGAGTAAGTATTTAACTAAAAAATTTGAAACTCTAGAAGAAACCTTGTTTTTTTCTGTCGATACAAGCACGGAGCCAAAATAGGACCATACAGGACTTGGGACATACTACTTCTCGGTACATCTTAGGTAGGACTTACATGGTCGATAATTATTTTTCTGTAGACGTTTTTCCCACACTTTTAGCAAGTCATTGTATAATAATCATTATATAAGTAGGTAACCATTGGTAGATACTAGCCGATGGTATACCTACTAGAACATGGACCATAAAAAACAAGCCAATTGCGATGGGTCTAATTATTCAAAACCACGTGAAACAAATCAGTCATAATGATTGTATAAAAAGTTATTTATTGGCCAAACTTCATGTAACTTCCTTAGTGGAACGTAACGACACATAATTATTTAACTTACTGATAGATGAATTACAAAATAGTTACTTTGTCATTACGATTTTTTCTACTACGTTACGATTTGTAATCATCATCTTAATAATAATTATCTTCATCTGCTCTTTTCTGTTCCCAACTGTAAGAGCATAATCAACCTATAATTTTCCCACAGCTCGGACGTAAGCCTCCTCCGTGAGAGGGAGTGGGCCATAATCCACCACGCGAAGTGTGTATTGGTGGATGTCACACATCTTCTAGTTTTTGGTTCTAGGATATGCGGTTCGTTCACGGTTTCGTCACGTATTCGGTTTAAAGACATTTATTTCTCAAAGGACAAATTACAGTTCACTTAAGGAGAAACTTAACTAAATTAACAATAGGTTGTGTAGTTTACATTACGACGTTCAAGCCATCCAAGAAACTGAACACCATAGTTTCATAAAAAACAATATTCTCAAGTTTTCCCTTACTGTTTTGAGAGCAGTGGTGATGAAATAAAAAACACTGGCCCTCTGGGAGTGCCGACAGAAGTGAAAACTTGAACAATTACGTGTGTATTTTTTTAATCGTCAGGAAATATTTTTTGAATCGTCAGATTAAACAACGTTCAACGTACGCTCAACGTTGTTCGTTCGTACGTTCCTGTTGTCAGTGGTGTCGGTAACAGTGTCGCGACTTCAATTGTTTTTTCTCATCTCAAAAAATGCCCAACGCGCCTAAAGAAGTTTTCACTTCAATAAACAAAATAAAGTGCCCTACACTGCAAACTTCATTGGACCTGCAGATTTATTTGGGAGCCATCCTTTATCCAGTAGAAACCTGTTGACCAAGTGATTTGAGTATCATAGGTAATTTATTGTTAAATAAATAAATAAAAATAGCCTTTATTTTCTCTGACCTTTTCTGTAAGTATACACAAGTTCTTATTAACTAATAACACTTAATTTAAATCTATTCTTAACCCTAATATTAGCAGATTAGCTATATACAGGAAAAGTTCAGTGCGCAAACATTAACTATGAATTCAGCATACCATTCTAGACCCCTCAGTGAAGAAATTTTTCGTCAATTTTACAAAAAAGAATCAGCTGTTTCATAGATAAGTGCAATACCTACGCGGTCAAAATGTATGGAACAGCTGGTTTTTTTGTAAAGTTGACGAAAAATTTCTTCACTGAGGGGTCTTGAATGGTATGCTGAATTCATGGTTAATGTTTGCGCACTGAATAAATTTTTTTCCTGTCTAAAGCTAATCTGCTAATATTAGGGTTAAGAATAGATTTAAATTAAGTGTTATTAGTTAATAAGAACTTGTGTATACTTACAGAAAAGGTCAGAGAAAATAAAGGCTATTTTTATTTTTATTTATTTATTTAACAATAAATTACCTATGATACTCAAATCACTTGGTCAACAGGTTTCTACTGGATAAAGGATGGCTCCCAAATAAATCTCCCACCCAGAATGATATGCTGAATTCATGGTTAAAGTTTGCGCACTGAATAAATTCTTTTCCTGTATAATCAGCTTCCAGGTCAGGCTGTTTTGCGACATAGGCCTCCTCCATTTCCCTCCATTTACTCCTGTCTAGAGCTGTTCTCCACCAACCTTTTGGCAGATCATCCTCCCACCTTTTCATCTGTCTTCCTCTACGTCTTTTTCCGTTGCTTGGTTACCATTCGGTGACCTTTTTGGTCCATTTTTCCATCTTAGCTTTCATCATATGACCTGTCCATTTCCATTTAAGGGTTCTAGTTTTTACTTTTATGTTTGCCACTTTGGTGATGTTCCTAATTATTGTGGCTTTCCATTTGTCTAGCAGTCTCAGATTCATCATGCTCTTCTCTATTCCTCTTTGACATACACGTAGCCTTTGTTAATTTTTTTGTGATGGCTAGGTCTGGCAGACGTACATGAGACATAGAAGAATGCAATTTATTGTTACGGGATTCCGAAATTGCCTTCGAATACGTTACTATTAACTTCATCATTAATCTTAAAGTTGCAGAATATTTCTGCAGAGCTGTTATAACAACAAACATCTTCTTAAATAATATCCACTATCCCTTTTACGTCGTTGTAGAATAAAATGAGAAAGTCTAACATAGACAGCGCGGGGCAGAGGTCGGGGGCCCAGTATCTGATAGAGGCATACCTGCGCCTGCGCATTGTTTTATTTTCTACATTTTATTACTTATTGCTTAGCCTTAGAATAAAGTCTTAGTCACATGGTACGTGTTTTGTTCTGAGTTGGGTACCTGAAATACTTTGGCAAATATTTATTCATGAAAGTAAGAGTGTCATATCTATAACAGTCCTAGTTCTTTTTTTACTTATTGGCTTCAAATGCTCTGTGTTACCTGAGGAAGAACCGCAAACCGCAGAGATAATGTTTACATAATGTGTATTTCCTAATCCATATTGCATTTTAAAACCGTCCTGGAGTTGTAATCCTACTCATATAATATATACGGCCGGACGAATTTGAATGAAATTTGGCATACACACAGTTTATAACCTGAATTAACACAGGATACTTTTAGTGCCGGTAGTACGTTCTCGTGGGATACAGGCAAAGGCAAAAGCTAGTACTTACTATTGCTAAACAAGCCTCGTTAGTGGCCGGCATTTTCGTGTTAAGGGTATATTGTATTGAAGGCTAAATCTGTTAGGCTACAGTCACTTACGATCCAACATCTTCGTTTTCTATCTCAATACTCGATGCTTTTTGCTAAGAATAACCGAAAAACTATTATTATTCTATACTTTGTGCCAATATCGATGCATCCCCGACATGGTTATTTAAAATACCAAAATTACATAATCTGCACACCATTCAATTTTATTTATACGTGATCGACACTATAACAATTTCAAACAGCATCTCAACCACATCTCCCGGCCACATCTTAGCAACCATTACCATATTTCACCATCCATTTCGTTTTTTGTTGCGCAGTTTTACCGCCGTATCGCCATAAAAGAGCAGTGTAGCACATATACATATATTTTGACGGTGTAATGGCGAGCAGCAATCGACTATTAAATAATGCTGTGGCTATCGAGGTACTCATCATTACATCTACCAATAAAATCTTTAATGGCACTAAAGTTACACGTCAGGCCGAGAAAAATTGCACAGTCTGGAAATAATTGGTAAATACTTGTACTACTAGGTTTTTAATGCGTATTTCGCCTAGTATATTTTGTTACGGTAGTGTTTATGTTACGCAATGCTAATGTGGAATGTGGTATTCTGATTATATTGTTATGTAAATGCGAATTTGGTTATTGAATTCAACTGAAAGTTCTTCGAAATCAGAAACAGTAATACTTCCTTAGTCCTAGAACCAAAAATTCGAAGAAATGTGACAACTACCAACCCGCACAGTGTCCTCATGTTGGGCTGTGTCAAAGCAGTTTTATTTTTTCAAATATGTGTCTGTACCCTACCACATCAGTTACCTTGCTCTCATGGGTAGCGAAAGTGATCATTTCTTCTGTAGTAACAAAACAAAGTATATTCACGTCGAGGTTACCCTTATAGAGGTGTAAGGAAAAGGGTGTTAAGCTCACTCGTTCTCCATAGAAAAGGGAGGATCTTCCGACCAGATGAGTATTGAATCTGGCGAGCAACATCTCGTAGGTCAACCTATGAGGTTATCGGCTGCTTAACCGGACTTGCCTGTGGCTACCTTAATAAATTATGGCCTCCAGCTAGGGCTTAAAAATGGGGTGTGGCTGTGTCATGGACCGGCCATGTGTTGTACGTGAATACGTACGTAACGGGTTTTATTTTTCAAATATATTTTTTTGCATGCATCTGCAGCATAACTGTCATAGACATTTTTTTTAATATTTCGGAAGGAAAGTAATATTTTTTACGAATTCATTTCAATTTATAACTATCAATCGTTTACTACGACCCAGTTTGTTAGTTTATCTGCAATTTTAGTATTTAGAATAATAGAGCAACATGTCACTACACAAACATCACAAAGACAAATAAATGGAGACAAAAGACCCAAAAAATGTAGGCCAATAGACAAATAATCGGCAATTTTTTTTTAAACCATAAAGTCCAATATCTTGAAACAGGTTAAGTTTGGGGTACGATGTTTCATAGTGAAATCAGTCAGGAATGATGGAAACTACAACCTCTTAAAGGATCTATGTCGACTTAACCAGTAACCCTGTATATGCTAGTTTAATACGTACGTCAGTTAATACGTATTTCGTATGCCGCTACACTTGTAAAAGAATAACGTCTGGTTTAACACTGAGGGGTTATCCTACTAAATATGCGTCAAAGGTCTCTCATAAAATTTCTCCAAAGAACGTAAGGCTGGCTTTCGTTTAATGTTTGTTGTTAATTACCGATAGCACTCAGTGTAGTACATAAATATTGTCCTCCCTAACTTTCCTAAGCACTACATTATCATACTTAAGGTGAAACTCCGTGTTCTGTAAAAGGTACGAAATAAAGGATGGTAGCACTGCGTAAGGTGTTTCGAAAGGTCAAAACTGCTAATGGACTTGAGTGAAATTATTTTTTTAAAGTGCTCGTACGAAGTTTACTTAGGTGAAAGTTGGGTTTGATTTTGATTAACCATTGCAGGTTAAGGGAAAAGCGCCAGGTTAACCCGCGAAGTTCAAATTAATTTGAAATTCGCGTGCTACCTTAGCGCATCCATCTATCTATATCTATGTATCTATGATCCAACTTAATTACTTTTTCTCAAATGGACCTCAGGAGGATACTCAAGTTTAAAATCTTGATCAAAAGTTAAGCAATGGCGAAATAGATCTGACCGACGCACAATATTTCTGTCCCCAAGTGTAATGCTTACTTTGTAAAAACCAAAGTCTGGTACATCAATTACACCTCGAGGCTCACAATAATTATACCTGATTAAAATATAGCAACACAGCAATTCCAACACATACTAGCCTACAAACTGCACTCTTTTCTTGCCCTCCAGTGTACCTGATCGGCCATAAAACGGGATACAATTCCCGACACCAGGCTAGGCCATGGTTTAATATTCAGGCTTTTTATTGCGTCCAGCCGACCGTGGGACTGCAAAATGAAAACAAAAAAAAATGCCCGGTCTGTGCACTTATTGTTGCCAGGCTGTGTATGGGTAGGTTCATGTGTATTTCATTAAGCTTGGGTGCATGGGTAAAAAGCATTGTGTCAGTATGAAGCTTTAGGAGGCAGAAGAAAAATTACTTTTCTAGCATTATTTTCTTTTTGACTTTTCGATGACCTGATTAGCTTTAAGGAGTTGGAGTTTAATTAACTGAATCTTTATTCTATTTTATTATGTTTTTTTTTAAATGATGCCTTTCCATTTCTGTTGCTGCAACTTAAATATAAACAACATTACACTTCATAGTCTATGGGCACAAAGTAGATGCTAGTGACTGAAAATGAGAACATTTTGGATTCTTCCGGGTGACAGGGGACATCGACCCCCATCCTGTAACTATGGAATCAGCACAAACGCCCTACATTAAAAAAAATCGTCGGTTATTAAAAAATAAATGCTATTCCATACTTTGTGAACACGTAGGGTGTTGCACTTTTTTAGGTATTGTTTTTTTTTCGTACTATGTGCTCAATTCATGGTTTCTGCTTGCCCATGGATGTCCCTGTAAAGTAAAACGTCAACCAAGGTATGAGACAGGGCACGGTACAGACCCATCAGTCTAATTATCCTACATACCGTGTTTCTGGCAAATAAATTCCTTTGACTTTGAAAACATATTACTTTAGATGTAGATATCTACTACGGGTAAAACCGCATTTACTAATGCAGCAACACTTTCAACAAAACCAAGGAAGTATCAGCATGCATGCAAGCATCTAAAAACTCATTCACACCTATTAGAACACCTACAGTATTCTGACTAACAAGATAGAACAAAAAATACTACTCATACTCTTAAACAAAGATTTCTAGTCTGCAGGTCATGTTGTCTAAAGATTAATAGAAGCAATTAACTATTACCTACTTTCACAAAAGACATCGTTATCGTAATAATGGGAATCTGAACACAATGTCTAATGTGGGAGATTACATGTCTTCCATCTTCCAGATCGGTTTGTGTCTTAACTAGAAGCAAAAGTGGAATACAAGACTCATAGAAATTAACTATATGTTGGTCGAAAGTATTTTTTATGTACCTAAACTATTATAGTAGCAAATTTTAATATTATAAAAAAAACTATGCATTTTTCAAGTCACAAGTTCACAACTATACCAAACCAAAAATATTGAAGATCAGTCGCATAATGATCACTGATGGAGCCTTTATTTTGCTTCATAGTGCTGTTTTCAGGAATTATTATAAATATTGGAGTTTTTGCGATACTCGCACGTATACACACTTGAATATACTAGTAATAGAAAGAGCCAGAGAGAGAGAAAGTCGCATAGGGGGAACATATACAGGAAAAGTTTCTATTCAATGCGCAAACTGTAACTATGAATTTAGCATGTCATTCTAGACCCCCCAGCGCAGAAATTTTTCGTCGGTTATACGGAAAAAAAATCAGCTGTTCCATACATTTTGACCGCGTAGATATAGCCCTTTTCTACGAAACAACTGATTTTGGTTGGCATGGTTACAGTTTGCGCACTGAATAAAAACTTTTCCTGTGTAACGCTTTTTCCTTATAAAACTATTTCTATCATTCTGATCCAGCCCGTCCCTTGCTACCCTCTCTCTTCCAGCGATGCCCTAAGCCGAGATCCGTAACCCATAGTCTCTCTAGTTTTATTTTTTTAAGCCCAGGCTGGAGGACTTTATATATTAAGGTAACCACAGGCAAGTCCGGTTCAGCAGACGATAACCTCATAGGTTAAAATATTGTAACACGGTAGAAACAGATACTTTTTTAGAATTTACATTAATTATAAACAATTACATTTTAATTACATCTCATAGTAATCTACGAGATGTAATTCCCAAAAATTCTAAAAAAGTATCTGTTTCTACCGTGTTACAATATTATCGCATTTGTTTCGCCTCAACCAACACCAATAATCTATCATCTGTCTTCCATTCTATTATTTTTTCAGTAATCTAAAATCATGTAACGTAATCATTTGTTTTAATTAGACACAGACTAATTCAGGTCTTTGCACAAGCGGAGTTAATGATCGTAAGAAGTCTAAGTTATTGCCTAAAACATTTCATGTTTATTAAGTAGTTGTAGGACCAGAGTTTTATACTATTTTCAAATATTTATAATTAGGTACCTCGGAGGTCGAAATTCGACCATAATTAATTTAAATTGTAATCAACAATAATCACAAATATTAGTGTTCTGCACTCTTTCTCCATATAACTTTTAACTGTGCCTAATTTCATACTCCTGCGGCCCCATAATTATCGTCAAAAGGTTTTCAAAGTTTTTGATTCACGTATTAATCCTACTAATATTATAAATGTGAAAGTTTGTATGTTTGGATATTTAGATGTTTGGATGTTTGTTACTCAATCACGCAACAACGGCCGAACGGATGTAGATGAAAGTGGCAAACAGATAGATTATAACCTGGATTAACACATAGGATACTTTTTATCCCGGTAATACGTTCTTGTGAGTTTTTTTTCGATCTTCACGCGGATGAAACCACTGGCAAAAGCTAGTATACAGATAAATAAATTGCCCTTATGCTACCGTCCAGTTTTATCCTAAATGCTAAGGAGGCCAGAATGTCGCTCAATAGCACAACGTAAATGCTAAGGAGGCCAGAATGTCGCTCAATAGCACAACGTAAATGCTAAGGAGGCCAGAACGCCTCTCAATAGCACAACGTAAATGCTAAAGAGGCCAGAATGCCTCTCAATAGCACAACGTAAATGCTAAGGAGGCCAGAATGTCGCTCAATAGCACAACGTAAATGCTAAGGAGGCCAGAATGTCGCTCAATAGCACAACGTAAATGCTAAGGAGGCCAGAATGTCGCTCAATAGCACAACGTAAATGCTAAGGAGGCCAGAACGCCTCTCAATAGCACAACGTAAATGCTAAAGAGGCCAGAATGCCTCTCAATAGCACAACGTAAATGCTAAGGAGGCCAGAATGTCGCTCAATAGCACAACGTAAATGCTAAGGAGGCCAGAACGCCTCTCAATAGCACAACGTAAATGCTAAAGAGGCCAGAATGCCTCTCAATAGCACAACGTAAATGCTAAGGAGGCCACAATGTCTCTCAATAGCACAACGTAAATGCTAAGGAGGCCACAATGTCTCTCAATAGCACAACGTAAATGCTAAGGAGGCCACAATGTCTCTCAATAGCACAACGTAAATGCTAAGGAGGCCAGAATGTCGCTCAATAGCACAACGTAAATGCTAAGGAGGCCAGAACGCCTCTCAATAGCACAACGTAAATGCTAAGGAGGCCACAATGTCTCTCAATAGCACAACGTAAATGCTAAGGAGGCCAGAATGTCTCTCAATAGCACAACGTAAATGCTAAGGAGGCCAGAATGTCGCTCAATAGCACAACGTAAATGCTAAGGAGGCCAGAACGCCTCTCAATAGCACAACGTAAATGCTAAAGAGGCCAGAATGCCTCTCAATAGCACAACGTAAATGCTAAGGAGGCCAGAATGTCGCTCAATAGCACAACGTAAATGCTAAGGAGGCCAGAACGCCTCTCAATAGCACAACGTAAATGCTAAAGAGGCCAGAATGCCTCTCAATAGCACAACGTAAATGCTAAGGAGGCCACAATGTCTCTCAATAGCACAACGTAAATGCTAAGGAGGCCACAATGTCTCTCAATAGCACAACGTAAATGCTAAGGAGGCCACAATGTCTCTCAATAGCACAACGTAAATGCTAAGGAGGCCAGAATGTCGCTCAATAGCACAACGTAAATGCTAAGGAGGCCAGAACGCCTCTCAATAGCACAACGTAAATGCTAAGGAGGCCACAATGTCTCTCAATAGCACAACGTAAATGCTAAGGAGGCCAGAATGTCTCTCAATAGCACAACGTAAATGCTAAGGAGGCCAGAATGTCTCTCAATAGCACAACGTAAATGCTAAGGAGGCCACAATGTCTCTCAATAGCACAACGTAAATGCTAAGGAGGCCACAATGTCTCTCAATAGCACAACGTAAATGCTAAGGAGGCCACAATGTCTCTCAATAGCACAACGTAAATGCTAAGGAGGCCACAATGTCTCTCAATAGCACAACGTAAATGCTAAGGAGGCCAGAATGTCGCTCAATAGCACAACGTAAATGCTAAGGAGGCCAGAACGCCTCTCAATAGCACAACGTAAATGCTAAGGAGGCCACAATGTCTCTCAATAGCACAACGTAAATGCTAAGGAGGCCAGAATGTCTCTCAATAGCACAACGTAAATGCTAAGGAGGCCACAATGTCTCTCAATAGCACAACGTAAATGCTAAGGAGGCCACAGTGTCGTACGTAAATGCTAAGGAGGCCACAGTGTCGTACGTAAATCCCTGCATTAAACTTACTTCTGCATTTACACTTTGAATCTTTTAGTTTTGAATGTCTGTGCCAACAAATTGTTCAATGATCTAATAGCAGATCACTACAGAGCAGACATATTTGATTTTAAAACTGTACTTGAGTTGTAATATTAAATACATTAATATTAATTTAATCCTACTATTCGGCTGGAAATTAACCCACGGGAACGTACTATTGGGATAGTAAAAATCCTATGAGTTAATTCAGGATATGAACTATCTATGTTCCAAATTTCATTCAAATCCGTTCAGCCATGTTTAAGTAATTGAATAACAAATACACAAACATTCACATTTATGACATTAATATAGTAGCATAGGATTTGCTCAGAAATGCACACAGTATATTTATATTGTTCGACGCCAACGCACAGTGTTTTATGAAGTCCGATTTTCGGACATCCCATTTTTATTGAAAAACCTGACAGAAATACTCATTTAAATGCAAGATTTTGTATCCCCATTTAGCTACCAAGTCTAGTTTTTGAGTTATATTTTTTTTGAAAATCGACCAATTTCTGTCTCTATATTTAGAAAAAAAATATTACATTTAAACTAAGCATGATACGAAATAATGATGTTAGGTACATTGAAGGCGTATCTTATGCCGAGTATTTTGGTCCATAAATGAACCTCACAACTTTGTTAGATCCAGATTTATACGAGTTTTTTGGTTTTCTTTTTTTTTCTCGAAAATACCGCCATTTCGGGAAAAGTTATTTATACAGAAATAATTTTATTTACCTACTTCCCCAATACACCACATAAATTTCACATCCCAGTGCCATGGAACTTGGAAACCACAACGATTTTAAGTTTGATCCGGATTTTACGAAAATCCGAAAATCAGGCTTCATAAAACACTGTGCAACCGAGTAAATATTAAATTTTCAGTAGGTACATCCAACTTAATAAACAGAGTGCCTCTTTTGATAAGTAGCATGAAGTGTATTAATAGGTACAGACGGCAGCACAACAAGCTACCTCAATCTGTCAAATTTCTTTGATAGAGTTTCAACTTTAAAACTAAGAGATAAGGTTCATGTTCAATTGGGAAAATTTGCCAGTTTGGGATAGCTTGATGTGCTGGCGTCTGTACAATTAAATAGTGCATATTTTCAGAACATGTATCAATACACAGCATAAGATCTTAAATTGCTGCCCCTACAAACAATCGTAGCTGCAAGTATGTAATGATACTTGTTTACAACTTTGATACAGCCGTCATTACAGATGTAACGAGTTTCAATAACAGTAATCTTGTAAGGTCGCCAAATGACAGGTTAATCTCAGTTAATGTTTTTCAATCTTCGTTAATCTTAGTTTAAAGTAGTCACTTGAATATAATGCCTGTACTCAAGTCATAATCTAGCTGTTATGTCTCATATAAATGTGTATAGCACTAAATTGAGTATTTTTCTTCAATTTCTTAGTTTAGTTTTTCAATTTGTTATATTATTATACTAGTGAACTTGATAGACTTTGCCCTGTCCAAGCAGCGCCACCTGTCGGGTACAATTGTGTATCTAAACCATTCAGGGACTCTCTCAAACACGCAAAAGATCAAGTACCTACATTAAAATCGGTCACGCCATTTAGGAGTTCAGTGACATACACACGTACAGAAGAATTTTATCCATATATTAATACATGAAGCAAAAAATTTGTACGCCTTTTTACGAAAATTAAGCGTTTGGAGGAGTATAAAATTTGGCACAGTTAAAGTTTATATGGTGAAGAAATGCAGAAAGATAATGTTTTTGATTATCGTTGATTAAAATTTAAATGAATTATGGACGAACTTCGAAAAAAACTAAATTAGTTTAATGGTGTGGGGATATTTTTTCATTGTGACAATCTCTTTTTCGGTAGGTACTAGTTTTAAACGTAACTAGGTACCTACCTATGTGCTGTTAACTTTTAGGTGATGACAATTAAAATAAACGAGTCATAATGAAGAATCATTCATGTTATCATGTTTTCGCTCCCGGATTCATCGCGGATTCGTAGAATCTATAAAACTATTGTGATTAATGATCAATTGTTAGACAGACAATGAGATTCCTTACTAATGATTAGATATCAATCTAGAGAAAAATAAGTTATTGAAAATATAATAATCACTTTTCGTGGGAACTTCTTAATAATAGAAATCCACTCGTATTTTCCAAGCATGCAGTTTCCCTACGTGATCGAATCAGGAATGAAGAGATCCGCAGGAGAATCAAGGTAACCGACATAGCCCAAAGGATTGCCAAACTTAAGTGGCAGTGGGCACATTGCTTGCAGAACAGATGGCTGATGGGGCTGAAAGGTTCTGGAGTCGCGACCACCTACCGGAAGACTAAAAGTTGGAAGGCCTCCCACAAGGTGGACCGATGACCTTGTAAAGGCCACAGTAATCCGCAGGATGCGGGAAGCACAGAACCGGTCGAACTCAAACTCAAACTCAAAGCATTTATTTCAATTAAACCATTTACAGGCACTTTTGAATTGTCAAAAAGTCGACCAGTTGGAAAGTTGAAGCTAGTTGCCCATTCGAAGTCGAAGTGGCGGAGCTTGGGGTAGGCCTATGTCCAGCAGTGGACGTCTTTCGGCTGGAATGATGATGATGATGATGACTCGTATTTTATTACCATTTTTTCTTATTTCTTAGTTCACCAGTTTCTATGCAAGAGTACCTATAGACCTACTTATTTCACTCTCTTCGTACTGAATGCAAATTAAATGAGTGAACACCATCAATAAATGTACCACACAACAGCAATTAACGTTTCGTTCCACGTATAACACATACTAACATATTGTTTAATGTGTCAAAATTGAAAAATTATGCAAACGTCTGGGGCCATGAAAGTAGCGGGTACCACAAGGACCAATATTCTAAAAGACTATGACATTATAAAAAAAGGAGTTTTGTCACTCGTGAATAATCCAAATAATGCTTGTACAAAATAAATCAGTGAGGACAAATAACAGAAAGTAATTTTCTGAACTGATTGATTTATAAGAATCCTCTTTATTTATTTACCGACCGGCTGGATTCACATTTCATAATATATCATCATAATTGACACATTATTGTTGCACTAGATAAGTGGTCCAGTGGTAACGGCCGCGATTTACAAAATGCAGGTTGTATGTTCGAATCCAACCAGGCGCTTTAATATGTGAAAATTATTAAATCACCACTGCTCTCAAAACGCTGAAGAAAAACATCGTGATGAAACCGGCATGTCCTAGAACCAAAAATTCAATGGTTTATAAGGTAAATAACAGATGTAAGAGTAAGACTTTTTCGTTAATTTGCACTTTAGTTTGCACTGACTTTATTAGACCATGAATCTTGGAGTTTGAGTCTTTTTAATAGCTCAAACGATTCTTCTGTCTGTAGTTTTTCTAACTAAACAGACACCTGTGCTACTGGGAAGTAAGTTTGTTGCGCCACTGCTTCTTCACAGCTAAAGCACTAGCAAGTGGTGAAGGGCGAGCATTTTGGGGACTGTCCTATGTAATTTTGATGTTCAAAAAGTATTGATTCTCAGCCTAGTTTGAATAAATGACTTTTGAATATCCATCTATACCTTTTTTACTCCGCTACTCACAGCTAATCGTACAGCCGCTGACTTAGAAGCCCAAGAAGTCTAAACTACAAGCTACAGTTATTCGAAACACCAAAGAAGTTCGCAACTAGGTTGTAACGATGTAAATTAACCTTTATATATCAAGCAGAACTGCCTATAGTAGAAAATATAGCTTCTTCTTCAAGCCATTTAACGTTTTTAGCACAATATTGAGCTATAAATTTTAGAGAGGTCATTGTATTTTATTGTTTTAGGTTGCTGTTAGGATAATATGCCTCAATAATGATGACTGCCCCGTTAGTCTCGTGCTCGATTCCTAGGTCGAGCAAAGTGTTAGGTTTTTTAATTAGGTATTTCTTAGTAATAGTTTGAAGTTTGGAAGTGGCCGAAATTCGGTCAGGATTATTATTATAACATAACGCCTTGTTTCTCCGAAGTGTTAGGCAGAGGTGTACCCATAGTTGGATCACTCACATTTTACCAGTTTTTTAAGACCCATGTAAAAGGTGGTGAGCCTATTACCATCAACGGGCACAGATCCAGATTCCCAATAACACTTTGTCTAGCCCGGGAATCAGACCCAGGATCTCAAGCTCAGTAGTAGCGTGCAACGAGACAGACGACTATTTTAGAAGTGATTCATATTTTCGTTTAGACAATTGCACTATTCCTAAGACCGGCCTTATGGATAGTGGCCTAATTAAGTACATATACTGTATATACATGACCACTAGGCTTCACCAGCAGTTTTCATTTGGAGTAACTGCTGTTTCGTCAAAACATTACGCAAGCAATCATGATAAAAAAAATACTAAATTACAATCATTCAAAAAATCCATATTGCTCTCGAAATTAAATTTGCGCGAAACCGTTATATTATATTGATGTTAATTTAGTATTATTTTTTTATGATAATTGCCACGAATTGTATAATGATTTACGTGTAACGTACAACAGCACTAAGATTTGCAAAACATACGAAATTTAGAGTTTCAGGGCTAGTATGTTGTAACTCGAGAATCAATAGAGCTTTACTCAATAATCTAAAGGTTCTATAAACCTATAAGTCACCAAAGGGTCAGTACTCTTACGAGTGATGACTCAACTGGACTCCAGTAAAGCGTCGTCACCTGTCTCAGCGGATTGGTAACGTTACACCGTCCTTGCACAAGTGTGTAAGGTTGCTCGATAATCACTCACGGTAAACTTGTACCGGTGCCGGCAACCTGTCACACCGATACGTAACCAAATATTATTCATTTTTCAATTAGTTAGTTATTGGCAGTGATAGGATAGGTAGTGCCTATTAGCCTAAACTTCGAAGAACAGAGACAAGAAACGGAGACTTCCTTAGGACTAAATTATTTCCGGCACATCTGTCTCGAAATTTCGAGACAACACTTAAATACATTTAAAAAAATGTGTTATTTGGAATAAGTAATTCGTCTATATTTATCTAAAGTTTGTCTATAAATGTGATAGTTTCAAAATCAACAAGTCATTTACAAAATATTCTCCAAAAAAAAATTCAGAAAATTTTATGGTTGTAACGACTGTGTATGTTATTATTTTATTATGATATATCTAGTCGCAAACTTTAGGTAAATATAGACGAATTACTTATTCCAAATAACATTTTTTTTAAATGTATTTATGTGTTGTCTCGAAATTTCGGGACAGATGTCTCGGAAAAAATTTAGTCCTAAGGAAGTCTCCGTTTCTTGTCTCTGTTCTTCGAAGTTTAGGCAAATAGGCACTACCTATTCCTATCACTGGTTATTGGGAAGGCTAAAGAAAAGAAAGAATGTATGGATTGTGTATTGTGTGGGAAAAGAAAGAAAAGGGAGTGAATTTCTATTCTCCCGCGAAGAATACGTTTTGCGCCAACCCCCAGTAACATGGGATAATTTTTGATGACTTTTGACATTCGTTCATAATAGGTCTAGGACAGGAAACGCTTACAATGCATTTATAGAAGTCAAGGCATACTTAGTTATCTGCTAAAATAGCCTACCTATTTAGTAGATAAGTATACCTTCGGTTTGGTAATACCACGAAGTCCTTTCATAATTTTGCGACATACTATTTATCACACATCTGTGGTGGTCAAATATCTCAAAAATACTACAAGTTCAACTAGTAACACATATACATACAAAAAACGTGTCACGTGTATTTTTTTCAAAACAAGTTTAAGATTAACAACTATCAAAACTATGGTTGGTTGTTTACCGCGGTTGGTCTGTGTATGGGTCAATGGGTGACCATCATAACACACCGAAACCCCGCCGTTTCGTGGACCTTGACAGTTGTTACGGGTTGTCAGGAGCCCGAAAGTCTGACAACCGAACTTACCAAGGGTATCGTGTTACCCAGTAACTGGGTTGTGGAGGTCAGATAGGCAGTCACTCCATGTAAAATACTGGTATTCAGCTACATCCGGTTAGACTGGAAGATGACCTCAACATAGTTGGGAAGAGACAACGCAGACTTTTTTTTTAAATTATTCTAAATTTTTCACAAGCCTTCAGCATTATGAATGCATACACAAGCACAACTGCATTTTCGATGGTGTCGAAAATTATTCATGAATTTACTCTTATTCTTACACAACAGTGTGACAGTCATCCATACAACCCATTGGTTATGTATGTTTACTTTTTGAGGTTACCCAGTTGTAGTATTTGAGCAGATAGCTTGCATAACTGGTAATGTATCTTATGTATTGGTTACACTTATGGCACCGATCAGCAGTTATTTTTAACATCGCAATTTGTGTACTTTCTATCAGGCAGCTTCATTTTGTATGGATTGTTATTAATTTTTATTTGTTGACTAGCGACCGGCTGCTACTTGGCTCGGTTTTAACGACTTGACAAAAATCGAGATTTCTTTATTATAATAAATAAGTTAATTAAAATAAGTTCGCATCGTTGTCAACGGGAAGAGTGCCCAAAAGGCAGGCCTAAATTTCGGCCAAAGAATCAGCATTGCCATACAACGTGGCAATGCTGCCAGCCTTTTGGGCACTCTTCCCGTTGACAACGATGCGGACTTATTTTTTGATGCATTATGATTATTTTATTTTTTTATATACCTGTACATATTATTAGCTTTGTTGTGTGTTTAAATAATAAACATCAAATAGGTACAAATATTTAAAAATTAATAAACTTACACTTAAGTCTCCGGAATAAATTCTCTAAATGATACTGAATACCTTATGAAAATCCGTTGCGTGGTTTAGAAGAACAACGCAGTCATATACAGCCACGAAAAGCAAAGAAAAAATAATTATAGATGGAGACGTGACAACATGACGATGAACTATTTGATCTTCTATAAGCTTTTTACTGTCTAAGTTATCCTCAAATCATTAATTTTTAACACTGATACTTACGTAACATTTTCAAAACATAAACTGAAACAGTTGAGCAGCCGATCCGATCTAAATGGGTACTTATTCGATTTTTTTAATAATTAAGAAAGTTTATCATAACTTTGAATAGATTTTACAGCTTAGACAGTCGCACATACCTTACTCTCATAGGCGTAGCCAGAAATTACAGAACGATCTACATCCAGCTACGATCCTATAAGTACTCCTTTTGCTCCGGCTACATTTGCACATAACGCAGACAATTGCTAAAATAGGCCTGTCCCAAGTCATCATTACCAAAAACCTCCGAAAATACTATTATCTAATTCTAAAACAATTACCATAACATACTACGATGTATGTCAATAAATATTTACACGTATTGTATGATTGTTATATTACGCAACACAATCAGTTGCATCATCTCTCTGTGATAAAACAATAGGTAAACGATATAGCTGATAAATCATCTTCAACAGATATACTTATCATTGATATAGACAAAATATTTTGAATAAATAAAATGTGTGAATGATGCAAGAAAATGAAAATTGACAAGAAATTATATTTGATGATAGCAACCTCATGGTGACCGACTAATATATTTTATCAGGGCTTGAGCTTTTTCTTTATTATAAAAGCTTTTATTTAACTTCACTTTTGTATGTCCTGAAAAGTTGCAATCAATATTTTATCCACTTCCACTGAAGCTATCGGGCTGAAAATTGGCACACTCGTTTGGTTATCGTGACAATGCACGATAAAAGCTTTTTTTTTATATTTGTTTATTGCTGAATTGGCCTGCTCTGGACCTCGATCACGCGGCAAGACTGATGTAAAGCGATTAATGAGGTATGACGGAAACAGCGTGCCCGGACAATGCCTGTTCACTCTTGCTTCGAAGGCAGAGGAACACAGACGCTGGCTGAGTTCCCCACTTTGGCTCTGCGCATAATGAATATGGAGGAATTTCTAAATAGAAGCCCGGAGTCAGGAATTGTGCCCGGTTGACAGCAATAGGCTCGCCCCTATTAGGTATATGGGACTGAAACACACAAAATGTGGGTTTACCTAACTAATACACATGCACACCACAGCTTAACCCTTCGGGGACTACAGCCGTGATGATATGTTACAAGATCTTCAAAATCCAGTTAAATCAACAGTAACTTGGTTATATCTGTCTGGTCAGTAAAATATCATCTTCAGAAATAAAGGTTGCTACACACTATCGGCACAGTGAGATTAAAAATTGCTGAACCAACTATAAATCACTGAGTTGCATGAAAGTTTGCTATTGGATTCGATACACTGCAACGCTACTCTATCGGTCACGCTGACTTCTGTTCAGACTAATAAAAGGCACCAATTTTCAAAACTGTGCAAGCGATACCATATAACTATAACAGTTTTTACCGATACATTTATGGCTTTTTGCCAGGAAATTAGGAAAAGCAGCAAAATTGGCGGAAAAACTTGTAGGTAAAACTTTAATCAATAAATCAAAAATGTTTAATCAACTCAGCTTATCACAGTCCATTGCTGGATTTAGGCCTCTCCCACAACACACTGTCCTCTAACTTCCAAGTCCAGTCTGTTACAGTCACCCTTTTGGAAAACTTGATTAAAGGAAAAACCTACTCTATTTACGTCAGCTAAAAATCAAAACTACATCAGCAACCACAATACCTGAATCATTTAATTACCGTTACAAATCGTATCACCTGCCGATAGGTAAACCATATAAAGTCACGGAAAAATCTAACTACCCGCATTCCTTTAACAAATTTCATGGTTTACGTAACTATGAAAATTTGAAGGACCGCGATCCGATTGCGACGTATAAATCGATTAGTTTCGGTAACCGATGCACGTGGCCTTATCGATTCCATCGGCAATCGATTGATATCGTAAAAGTAGCATTGACTTTCCAATGTCAGAGAAAAATATACGATTTGCACTTTAATTATGTTATGGTTATTTTCTCTTGATGTGTTATGTTTTGATGTTTCCTCATCATCATCAACATTTCAGTCGAAAGACGTCCACTGGTTGACATAGGCCTCCCCCAATTTGGGGGGTTTGCCATAATCGCCACGCTTGGCAGGAAGATTGGCAATCGCTGTATGGTGGTAAAATGCATAGAGAACGCTGCTGCCCATTCTCTAGTAAGTCCCTTAGTCGCCTTCTACGACACCCACGGGAAGAAATTTGGGAGATGAGATGTTTCCTATTAAGGGCGAATTTTAAATATAGTTAAGTTGAACAAAAATATTAAAGAGTATGCTTAGATGGTTTGGTGGTGTTGAGAGGATCAATGAAAGGCGACGAAAAATAGGTATTTTTAAGGCAGATGTGAGAGGAAACACCGAGAGCGAACGTCATAGAAGGACATATGTGACCTTATCGGTGATGTTCTTCAGAAAGGTCAATTGCGTAGTACCCGCCCGTGTATTGGCAGATGTATGAACGTAAAAGAGGCAAAAGGAGTATGTACGAATCGTAAGCAGGTGGCGTTCAGTTTTCATTATCAATGTAATTTAAAAACATTGTAAAAGCCAATTATTTTTTAAAGAGTAACCGTGGAGTTTCTTTCCGGCTCTTCTTCTTAGGAAGCGACAAATTGGAACCGTGCACCTAGCTTCTGACGTTTCATAAGTGCCCATGCAGGTTTATGTGAAATAAAATATATTGATTTGATTTGATTTGAGTTTCAGCCTTCCCCGATGGGAAGGCGTGATTTTATTTACTTATGTATGTATGTAAGTTAACCGCATTCAAGAGCCGTCAGTGTCGATTTTCCACAAAACTGATAGCTTTGAACGCGGCTGCCGCGTTCAGTTACTTTGGTGGGACTCGCCCTAACTCGGAAATACATCATCTGTCAGTGAGTTAGAAATTGTTAAACTTAATTTTATAAAAATGTACGGCCTTTTTACTATGCTGTCCACCCACCATCTGACGCACATCAATGACGTCATTAGTCCTAGTTATTAACACTCTTTTGAACTTCATTTTTTTTTTCACTATGTTTCACGTATTTAGCCATTTCCTAACAGGCCTACGTAAGTTACAGATCGAGAGAGAATTCAACAGACCGTGATTGTAGAAATATCCCTTTCTCTTCCTCAATCAGTATCTTATTAGAGTACACGTTAGAATGTTTTTGGTTGATTCTCAGATATTACCGACCCTAACGCCGTTGCACCAATTTCCAAGAGAAATAAAGGAGAGTAAAAAAAATCTGCGACGGTGATTTCAACACAAACCGGAAAATTCGGCTTATTTGGAGAGTGTATCTCTTTCTAATCGTCTTAGAGAAACGAATATTTCTACATTAGACTTTTTTTTTGTTTTCGTTTAGAACCAACAGTTACAGGATCCATTTTTGCAAATCAAGTAGGTATGTAAATTGTTTTAAATGAGGAAATGCATAGCTATTTTACATAAACGAAGACTGCACAAGACAACGAAACTCATGTAGGCATATTTAAGTCTGTTAATAGGGCTTAATCACCACAATTTCAAAACAGGATTGGTGATTGCGAAAAAGATTTCAAATACTGAAAATCTTGACTTTTTCACAAAAACAACTCAATGAATTAAGCGTACCTAACACGCGCTTCAATCTTCCATCGACCCCTACAACTAAGTTCATATTCATAATTACACATAAACATAAAAATATAATTGACGTAAGTTAACTCGTAAAAAAACTATAGCCATTAAGCGATAATTTCGCTACAGGCGAGTCGTCACGTGCGGACGCACCCGACCACCCGACCACCCGTCCCCCGACCGCTCGCGTAAGAGCCGCGATCTTTGACTGTGTGCCGACTCCAAGGTCACCGCGAATAAATTATTATGTATAAGTAGTACTGAGGAAATTGATAGTGTTTTTCATGAACATCTTCCCAGAGAGGCCAGTTCCTATGTTTTTAAGAATGTTCGTAGTCTGTTGTCCATCATCATACACAGCTCCACTGTTAGGCATAGGCCTCTCTTTTCTAGTGCCATTCCCCACGCTCCTGTGCCAGCCGCATCCAGATTTTTCCCGCGATGGCAACAGTGTCGTCCGCCCATTTCTCCGCCGGACGACTGACATCTCGTCTTCCAGTCCTGGACGCCACTCTGTCACAGCCCACAGCCTTTTCTATTCTCCATAGATCATGCTAATCTCAGTCTCAATCTGTCAAAAATAGCTCTTCATACATTACTGCCAAACTGACATTGGTTATTGCTGGGATGAGATTGCGAATAGATTAAAATGGTCCTTCTTATGCAGCGACACGCAACCTGTTACCATAGATTCAGTACAACAGTATACGATTCTGGAACCCCGTGCACTGAAGTTTTTCGTCAAGAAAAAAAAAATGCTGTTCCATACATTTTGACCGCATAGGTATTGCTTTTTTCGATTTTGTTTTTTGATAACTGACGAATAATTTCTGGGTGTTTAGAATCATAATATGCTGAACTAGCTTTGGCCAGCGGCTTCGCCCGCGCGGAAATTTCATCCCCTATTTAACTCCCTTAGGGGTTGAATTTCGAAAAATCCTTCCTTATTCCTTGTCTACATTATAAAGGGAACCTCTGTGCAAAATTTCAGCTTTCTAGGTCCAAGGGTTTGGGCTGGGCGTTGATGAGTCAGTCAGTCAGTCAGGACTTTTCTTTTTATTTATATAGATAAGAAGATAATCTATCTTCTTAATTCATGGTTGCAGTTTGCGTGTCGAAGTCCTGCTATCCTGTATATGAAAGTGGACGATGCAAAAGAGGTATGCGATAGTTTATATTATCACATAGAGGTCTATAGTTTTTACATGTCCATAATAGCATGTATTTATCACATACATACAAATACGGGTATGTTGAGTAGGTTCTACATCGGGGGAAAACATACTGTAGTGTACTTCCTAATTATTCATATGACGCATCAGTTTTCATTCACTCAGGGTTTTAATCCACACGATTTCATGCCAATTCATTTACAAATAAAATGATCAGGACTACAGGAAAATAGTAAAGGTCACTTACCAGGACAGCACTAAATATTGTATGAAGCAAGGTCGTAGAGACCACCCAGTGTATCAGCTCAGAATCAGTTCTTTGGAGGGATATACTTTTCTCCAGGTGATAAATGTATAATATTCAGCGTAGTATTGTTAGCAGCTCTCGTCTACGCACGTGGATAAATCGAAAGGCGTTTTTGCGAGAATCGTAACATTTAGCTTTAAGTTCCTGCTTCTGAGGATAAACGTTATGAATAATTATATGAATACGTCTTGAGGATATACGTCACTTACAAGTCTATGAGGCAGGATAGCATTGTATCTACTTAATAAAAATCTTAAATTGATTCATTAATTCACTCGAATGTCTGCCAGTGAGTGAATGAATGCATAAATGAAACCCCTAAAGGGGTTAAATAGGAGATTAAATTTGTATGGAAATACGTAATTTTCTCCCATGGGCAATGTATAAAATGCCCAGAGTCCTTAGATCTAGAGGTGATACCTCCACCATGACATTTATTTGATTTAGTACTGCCCGTAGCAGCTCATCCCTGAAATTGGATTAGTTAATCATCCATCGTCATAATCTGCTTATATTCTAATTTAATTTCAAATTACTTTTCATAAAATTCTTTAAAACCATCTGTCAACGGATACAGTGTAAAAGATTAAGAAATGAACGTAATGTTCCATACAAAATAATCCAATTATCTTCGGAGAGCATCGCGATGACTGCTCTTATTAATTATCTGACACGCGTCTTACGTGAAAACCGCACTGACCAGTTACATCGATCGCGGATTAACTTGAACCAGGATTAAACTTGGATTCATATTGACGGGTGACTTACTTAGCTGGCCATGCGTTTTTAGTTTCGACTTTCTTTTTATTTTTATGTTGTGTTGCGTTCCAAAAAGGGTTTAATCTGCCCTTATTTAGACCTCTTTGGATTAGCTACAGCGATTAAGGCACTTTTGGATGACAATGATAAGTATAAAACCACCTGTTTGTTTGCAGGATAGCTGACATAGTGCTTTAACTATTTTGCAATATATCTTATCAGTGTACACTTACAGGTATGCGGCATGTCAGGATGTCGTATGAATAGTAAAGTGTGCTCACTATCAGTGTAGTACCTAGGTAATGCATCTGTCAACACACGCCTTTTCCAAACACGAGCCATACTCAATGATGTAACTTCTTGCCCGTCATTGAAGAAAATTGCTGATAAATGCAAAATAGCTGTTATCACTTAATTAAAGCAGAAATATTCAAAATGTTTCTCTTTGATTTCCATTTACGTACATATTGTCTATTGTTAGTCTCTGACGTCAGAACCCACAGATTGTTTTATTTATAGTCATAAAACACATTTCTGGCTGTCATGATAGTGTCAAAACTGAAATTTCCTTTAATTGTTTGTAAGCGTATATTTCGTAACTAAAGACTTTTTTTAAACAATCACTTCCATAGTGAAAACACAAACAAAATCATATTTTAATTATCTCATTACAAAATATTGAGAATATTTCAAAATGGGTCGATACTAATGAAGCGTCTAATCGAATAATTGCCCAAGTTATGAACAATCGCATCGTAAGTCAAAACACGTCTAAATGCCGTGATTACGTTACTGGTAATTATAAGTTTTAATCTTCAGGTTAACACAGTGGTGTCACCGCGTTGGTTTCTATAGTTAGCGCGCACGCATTAAGTTAGTCGTCTTTGCACGCGACGCTCGCATCTACTGTCTGCGCGCTCCGAATTTTTCGCGCCACCGCGAATCCGTTTTCTGAATACAAACCTCTTTTCACCGCGTTCTTTTTAATTTAAATTTTTAGTCTGTATTAAAAAAAGTAGCTATCAAACTTTTACCGCCAATTTTGTGTAGTGATGTGAAATTCAAAAAGTGTTTAATAAGTGAGTTTTAATTATTGAAATCGTGTATGAGTCTGCGTATTTGAACAGGTGATGTTATGGCTTTATTTCTATTGTGGCTGATAGTGTTTTGATGGCACGTCATACATTTATGGTGATCGATGTTTGATTACATAGGTCGTGATGGAAACTGAGCTAGCTGTTGCCTAGATTTTTATTACGTTGACCAATAACATATTGTAAGAGAAAATTATATCGTAAATCATTTTGTAAATGTTGTATAGTTTACAACATAGGTAACAAAATTAACACAAATAGGTATTGCAGTGGTTTAAAAAAATACAAGAAAAACGCTATTATACTCTAGGCATTTTAATTTTCCTCTTTCCTCACAATTTTATATTTTACATAATATTAACTGCCAAACCTTGTGTAGAGTTCACTGATAATGTTGTTATCATACTCTTATCAGTACAAAGTTAAACTAAGTAGTTTTATCTCGTCGTTTATGTACCTACCTGCTGAGAGAGTTTTTCACAAATTTTCGGACTTTGTATTACGGATTTTGTATATTATTGGTTTTTTCGGAGTTTTACACATCATTACTTCACAACAAAAAGTTAGTTCAAGGATAGGTAAAGATGAACCAAAAACGTTAATTAAAAGTTGACATAAACGGATACATTATAAATTATCCGCAGATTTTCCTGCTTAGCCCACATAAACCTGTGCAAAGGTAAAAAAATCATAGATTTTCCTCTTATCCTAAGCTAGCTTCGTCCCTGTATTATTAATATAAATCTTCCTCTTGAATCACTCTGTCTATTGATAAAAACTGCAACTTAAAATCCGTTGCGGAGTTTAAAAGATCTAAACGAACAGACACGCAAAGTGTGACTTTGTTTTATACTATGTAGATATCCATCACTTTTTATATAGTCTTAGGTAACAATACTTACACTAGACACTTGCTCATCAACTGCGTATTTTTACACGCTTTATATTAGCTTCACTTGTATGTTTGTTTGTATATAACCGACTCCTTAGAGCGCGATTTTGACCCACTTTAAACGGTCAGATTTCATTGAAACTTTGTAAACTTATCGAGGACCGATGACGATTCAATAATTTTAAAAAAAATTGAGAAAAATGAAAAAAAATAAAAAATGGAAAATAAATAAAAAATAGAAAATAAATAATAGTTTAAAAAACTAAAAACAACGCTTTAAAAACCAAACTCGAAAAAGAGAAAATAATTTAATTCAATCAAAAAGCGTGGGGTGCTTGACATTAACTTGATTATAAAAATACCTCAAAAAGCACCCCACGCGTTTTAATTGAATTAAATTATTTTCTCCTTTATTAGTTTGTATTTTAAAGCGTGTTTTTTAGTTTTTTAAACTATTATTTTAAACACCACACTTTATAATTTTTGTCTTCTTATCAATATTATTTAAACAATTCCATTCACAAACAATATCAAACACTAATTAACCACAAGTTCAATTCCTTATCATTTAATGATAACAGTTACAAGTAAGGTACAAGATAGATATCTGTCGAGTGCTCATCCATAAGCCATGGACAAGTAGTGACGATACCACACGGTGTGATTGCTACCACCTGTCTCTTGTTGTACTGGAGAATTTGTTTTGTTAGACTATACTGTCCCACTGTTGGGCAAAGGCAGATTATTCTAGAAATTATTTTAGGGAATTGAATGTACTGGTTGTATTTATGGTTATCTTTATTAGAAGCTAGTTCGATCGCGGTTTGTCCAATTTGGATCAAAATTGGACAAATCTATACTTAAGGAACTTGCTTGCATCTAATAATCTTGAATATTTACTCACATCTAGTGTTACCTATTCGTCTCAACACTTCACACACTCTTTTCTGTAAGGCAGCAAATAGATTCGAATCCTATCTTTATTTTACACTGGCTGTGCCCCGCGGTTTTACCCGCATAGCTCTCGATTCCGGGGTAATTTCGTGATACAACGTATCCTATATCCTAATCCAGGTCATGGCCTACTCATTTGGCAAATTCATCCAAATCCATTTAGCCGTTTTAGCGCGGAAGCGTACAAACAAACATACAAAAAAAAGATCCTCTTCATTATAATATTAAGTTTAGATGTCATTCAAGGCGAGGATATTTCGTATGAATGGGCTAAACAACTAACTAGTATCTGTCAAGATTACGTGTCAGGTATTGAAATATGTCCTATATCATTCCCATTAATCAGTATTGAAGTACACAATTTTTACCATTCTTTTCGCAAAGACCGTTATCGATAATTGATAAACTGTAAACTGTCATTGCTTTTCCCCGTTTTACTGGCTTAATTAAACTTTCCAACCCTCGAGACTTACCTGGTAGTTGGTAACTTGATCTTACAACTTGCATTTTTACTGTATCTTTATGTACCTAGGTAAGCTGAAGGAAAATATAGACTACTACCTTTTGCCAGCGGCTTCGCTCGCGTGTTAGTCGAAAATTATCCTACAGGAACATACTACCGGGATCAAAAGTATCCTATGTGTTAATCCAGGATATAAACTATCTGTGTGCAAAATTTCATCCCAATCCGTTCAGCCATTTTTGCGTGATTGAGTAACAAACATCCAAACATCTGAACATACAAACTTTCATATTTATAATATTAGTAGTTTAAGCTATTTCTACCAGTATCATGTCCAAGTTAATGACTTGTCTATTAACTAGGCTAAGTTAGTTTTAAGTGCAAATAGATTGAAAGAAAGTATATATTGAAGTACTATTTACATTAAAAACAGATTGATCTGCCTTGTAGAGGAGAAACCAAATGCTTTTTCCATGTGCTGCCTACATTTGAGTAATTAAAAATAGATAGCTTTTATGATATTTCTCTCGAAACTGTGATTATATTTCAATATAGAAGAAAGTTTTGCACGAGTCTCGCCTAAAAAAATTAGAGATTCGAAAATAAAAATGATTTATAAACTAAAGCGTGGAGCAAACTCAAACTCAAACTCAAAGCATTTATTTCAATTAGACCATTTACAGGTACTTTTGAATTGTCAAAAAGTCGACCAGTTGGAAAGTTGAAGCTAGTTGCCCATTCCAAAACGTAGATCTCTATGGAGAAGAACGGGCAAGAAACTCCATGGACACTCTTTTTAATCATGTTAAGTATTACAAAAACTTGGGAACAATATTCTTGTTGCTTCTATATGTGAGAACAATGTAAAAAAAAAAACAATTCTAAATATAAGATTTAAAATAAGCCATGGAAGTTAGGAGATGACCAGTCTCAACCGACGGCGCCCGTTCACGAACTTGACGCGTGGATCAGCACCATCCAGCTCAACCATTTTGTAGGGAACCGAATGATCCAACACACGCGCCACCATCAGCGAGACATTTAAGTGAGCATGACATACTCTCGACTGCCACGCTTTTTCAAGTCAACGTACATCAAAACAACATAAATATTATACGGAAGCATGGTACTCACATTTACAAAGTTTAAACAAAATGCTTCTAAATTATATAAAATTATAGTTTGCAATGTATTTGAGAAATTAATAAAATTTGATTTCCAAAAAGAAAGAAAAATATTTAACATCTTTTGAAATTTTAATAAATAATACTTGATTCAGTAAAAATAAAAACTTATTCGTAATGTCAAAAAAATTAACTATTAAGAACAGAAATGTTCATAATGTCAGAAAACATAAAAAAGGGACGCATCTCTTCCAAATATGAAAATTTTAAATAGTAAGCCCAGGAGCCTGTGGAGTCGGACCAGCATTAAGCCAAGCATTTTTATCAACAATATAATCATCTAACTTATAATATGCTTGTCTAGATAGTGTGCGTTTAATGCATAATTTAAATTTATTTTCATTTAGTTCAAGAATATCGGCTGGTATTTTATTATAACATTTTACACAGTACCCCATAAACGAAGTGTGTACTTTAGACAATCGGAAACGTGGTTGATCTAATTTGTTCCTATTTCTAGTGTTAAAATTGTGCCTGTCACTTATCTTACTAAAAAGATGTAGATTTTTACGCACATACATAATGTTTTCAAAGATATATTGACAAGCAGCAGCAGATATATTGAGCAGGTAAACAGGAAAACTTTTTCGAAATTACATCTCAAAAGGAAAAAAAAATGCATAGAAAAACAAGTCGACTGACCTTGGTAAGCAAAACATGTAGTCGAAAAACAAAGCAGTAAAATAATTATGATCCCACAAAAAGAATAATCCGTTGATGCAAAAAGTTGAAATTAAATATTAGGGATCATTTTTTTTTTGGGTCGGGAAATCATCAGATAACTTCTCCCGCTCTGGGTGGAGCAGGAGGGCGTGTCAGACTTTTACTGACTAAAACCCACCCGTGTTCCCTCAGTTGCCTGTGTGCCAGGGGCCGCGGTATCTCTTTCGGACAACCCGCACCCCTGGCAGTATATTAGGTATCATTGAAATGATTTTCTGAATTTATTAAAAAACAATTCTATTAGGATAAATGTGAAAGTTTGTATGTTTGAAAGTTTGTTGCTCAGTCACGAAAAAACCGCTGAACGGATTTGAATGAAATTTGACAAACAGATAGTTTATAAGCTGGGTTAACAAAGGTATACATAAATATAGGCTTTTCATCCCGATAACACGTTACCTTGGGATAATTTCCAACGTCCACGGGCGTAGCCACTGGCAAAAGTTAATATCAAATAAATTTAATGCAGTAATTGAAAAACACTAATCAACTCTACATAAAACGGAAATGTTTAATAGTTTTAAGAAGTAGTGCTTTATTAAATTATTAAATCAAGTCTTCTAACAAACTGTTAGCTAGTTAGACTGAGGAAAACATCTATCACTTACACAGAACGATTAAAAGCTAGTAAATCATATTTATTGCCAGATAATTATGATCTCACCTTAATAGAAAATAATTGAGACTGTTATTAATTATTTGTTGATTATTTATTATTGTTCATAATTATTACAGGGAACTTAAGATAATTATGACATGCATACAATATAATTATGTACTCACTGTATGTAGTTATTTCCTCACGTAACAAAATAAATGATGTTTAAAACCAACACTTGTATCTGCAGTTTATCATTGGGACTTAGTTTTGCCTTAATGAGCGACATGAGAGGTAAAAACCAAAACATACACAACACGGTGTGTCTGGTCCAAAAAAAAACAAAATACTGTTTTTATCAAACAATATAAATAGAAGGAATCTGAAATTGTTTATTATTTAGCATAAATCATGGTGAACCTAGTCCACATTTTTTGCATACAAACTTCGGGAGTATTTTACTCCACTGTCTGACATGGCACATCCAAAGTAAAATATGATATCGTTTTGTATCATTATTAATATCGTCTGTACGGAAACAGAATACTAAAATAAAAACCCATTAAAAAGTTAAAGATTCGTTTTTCTTGCTAATTTTACTTAACTTTAAGCATGTTTATGTAATAAAAGAAGTTTAAAATCTCCAAAACCAAGTCGGTACCGACAAATTTATCATCGAAAAGTTCAATAAACTTTATTGTTCATTGATTTATGCTTTGGTTTTTTCATAAAACCCGATCTTCCAAAGGACTTTTCTTTATCTTTTCGTGATTTTTTTACTACAAATGATACTGCATCTCACTCAATAACGTTGTGCGTGTAGACTAGCGTCTAACTGCTCATCACTGATACTATCTCTGTCGGACACGAAGCCTGGTACGACAGCGTGATTTTTTAGCCAGGCCCACCAGTGAGTTCGAGCCCGCGACTAGGTTCCCCTTAAGTTGGTTACTTCGGTTGCAAGTTTGTCGACTGGTTTTCTGACTGGACAGGTCCACTCAAATCTGTGTCATTCTTTCCTCAAAATACAATTTCAGACACCTATTTACACATGATATGACCAAGAATATGTCTGGACGTTCAAAGAGACTGACCCTTGAGTTTGTTTTGCTATTTCTTCTCAGAGGTCAAATAGGAAATGACGACTTCTTTTTTTTTAAATAAAAGTGATTCCGATGTCCTAATTACCTACAGAAAACCCATTTAATTTCATTTGATTTCTATTCATACATTTTTTAAACTCGTTACACTGATAAATCATGTACAAATGACACATTTATCAATCACAAAACGTGCCTCAGCAACAATCAAAAACATATTCCGCCTTTTACGTACATTATGATCAATTAAAAGCATTTCCAGATTCGACCTACTAACGAGAAAGGTTTTTTATTACTGTGATATAATGATCAATTAATTAACAATAAAGTTATGTGTCTTTATGCAATGATACGCTGCTGGCTTTTACGATGCGGTTTGAAAATGCACCCATCGTCAATATGCACGCTATTACTTTTGAGCACGCAATGTAGTATAAGATTGACATGTTATGAGTCTTGGAGGGGTTTGTGGCAAGGAATGACAGCCCTACGGTTCGATCGATCAGGCTAAGCTATGCTTGCCGCAGTTCGTTCGTGGATGGGTGACCATCTTTACATACCAAGACCCTCCGTGCCTCGGAAAGCACGCTAAGCCGTTGGTCCCAGCTGTCATTTGTGGATCTTTGACAGTCGTTAGGGGTCGTCAGAAGCTTGAAAGTCTGACAACCATTCTTACCAACGAGTATCGTATTACCCAGTAACTGGGTTGTGGAGGTCCGATAGGCAGTCGCTCTATGTAAAATACTGGTATTCAGCTGCATCCGGTTAGACTGGAAGCCGACCCAAACATAGATGGGAAAAGGCTGGGCAGATGATGGACATGTTTTGAGTTCATTGAGGTATTTGATTTTAAAAATAGTTTGTTTTGTAAATTTGAAATATCAGTAAGTTGGAATCGTGTTTGTGTCATGTACCTCATGAATGTTGTAATGACATCAATGCCTTCTAGGGTTGGAAAGAACTTAGAAACTTAAGGTGGAAGCGCCAAGGTAGCCCGCGAAATTCAAATTTTGTTACGTTTTTTGCAATTTCCAGGTCACTGTCAGGTTGTATGGTGATGTATTGCTGATTTTAATGATTATGATTCTGAAAAGCCTTATTTGATACGGTCGCGAATCATATTTAGATCACCATACAACCTGATACTGACCTGCAAATTGCAAAAAACGTAACAAAATTTGAATTTCGCGGGCTACCCTGGCGCTTCCACCTTAAAGCAGCTTAACTTAGATTAGCGTCTAAAAGCTCCTTAAAAAGCATCAAAATAAGCTTGACTACTCTTTGTTCTGTCTATTTTAAGTATTCTTACCTGTAAGAAAAAGATAGCCATAAATACACAAGAAGAACACAAGATGGAAGGAAGGATCACAAGTTTTGTAAACACTTTTATTTTATGTATCTCTATGCAAATTAACGGTTACCTATTAGTGGCGAGGGGTGTAATTACTGCCAGGATAACTCGTTCCAAAAAAAAAACCTCTCACCGCGTGATGCAAGCTTAGTTTCCTCAGAGGATCAGCCCCTCTTTCACCCATACTGAGTTGGAGTCAGAGAATTTTGTAAGATGGTTTGGTTTTCTTTGCGCGCATGCGTTGTTTCAGTAAAACTTGAAACCCATAAAAATAATTGTACTTTGAAATAATAGATGGGAGGTGGGATTTTTTAATGGTAAGCCGATGGGAATCGGTTCGTATTGGCCCTTCGCCACTGTCACCTATGATTATGATTAAAGGCTCCCGCATATAGGCGCGACGCGACAGCGCGATGCTACTCTTGTAGAACCGTTTCCATGAAAATTAATGGAAATTATTCTACCAGAACCGCGTCGTACCGTCACGTAGCGCCTGTCTGAGGGAGCCGTAAAGCGTAGCTAAGTCCTTTACGGTATGTCGATATAAATAAATCAAAGTTATACCAACATTCGTCACCAACATTGGTCACGCAGTATCTATTATAATTTCATCATGTCGTGTTGGTCGTGGACTCGTGGTACAGTGATCTAATATCAGTTCTAGGTGAAGGTCGCTTCGCTGCAGACGGGGGTCAATGAACTTTAAGTTGCGTGCTATACTTATGATGTTTCGTTTACTCTGTTACTCTCTATGTGAGAGAGAGTAATGTAGCTACAAGGTTAGGGTCGTAGAAATGGCTTGCACACTACGTGGTTGTATGGTCGCGATATTTTCAAGATCATAAATTCACAATAGTCATTTGACTGCCGTTGGTGTAGTGGTCGCAAGCGCTAGTGATGAGCATCTTTGCTTCCCGGGTCAGTAAAAGTGTTAGTGTGGTTTTCCACCTGGAATTTCTCTGTAGCATCCCGGAGTTTGGCTTTATGTAATCCCTACTAATATTATAAATGCGAAAGTAACTCTGTCTGTATATCTGTCTGTTACACTGTCACGCCTAAACCGCTGAACCGATAGTCATGAAATTTGGCAGAGATATAACCTGGTATATGGAGAAGGATGTCGGTTACCTATCGCTTAAAAAAGTAACCTATGTGGCTACTTTTTTACGCGATAACCGACCTCCATGCGGAAGAATCCGCGGGCAAGAGCTAGTTAAATATAACTGGCGAAATGTGGGTGTACTATAATAGGTGCACCTCTGCCTCACACTTTGGGGAATACAGGCGTGATGTTATTTTATATTAAATTCATAATACAGCTGTGATCTATGATACCTTGCAGTGCAAGTGTTTAATAAAAAAAAAAACAACTATGACCTTGCACTGTGTTGATACCTACTTGACACAAAACTATCAATGACACGACATTTAACTTTCATTATAGATCATCGGTTAAATTAACGTGTACTGTGTTTCAAAATATAGACATTGCCAAACATATTGCAGCCATAGGTTATCCGTATAATATATTATGATTATTATCATTTATATTATGATCTAATATTTCTGCATAGTAAGTTAATACGGCGTGTTTTAATTACATAAATGCTAATTATATTTTATACTAACCACAACTGGCTCATTCAGATGAAATATTTAAATTGAAACATCGTTGACAATGGTCAAGTTACACCAATGAATCTGAACGCAATCATCTCTTATAAACCGCATTCAAGAGCTGTCAGTGTCAACATCCAATGATTACACTGACAACTCTTGAACGGAGCTTAGTTAATTGTGCTGATCGCTTCTAGTTTCATTTGCGAAATTACCCTTTATAAACGTCAAACGATAAACCTGCGAAGGAGCACTAAAAGGCCAATGTCAAAGAAAATGCACACCTAATCGTTAAACATTGTGTAGGTACTTAGGTTAATCAAGTTCAAACAATCAACTCAGCTTATCGTAATCTAAAAACCATTTTAAGTCTATCCGACCATGAGTTTAATTAGGTTCAATTGAATTTTTCATGTGCAGTGAGTGCGTTATAATATTGATAAAGTACAATAAGCTCTCCAAGAATCTTTAATAAAATATTGACATTCTGGCTTTTCGTAACGCTTTTTATCATCACCTGACTAGAGTCTTTTCCCAACTATGTTGGGTCAGCTTCCAGTCTAACCGGGTGCTGCTTACTACCAGTAAACATATTGGTTTCGAGCGATAATATACCGGGTAATACAATACCCCTTGGTAAGACTGGGTGTCAGATTTTCAGGATTCTGACTAACCGTAATGACTGTCAAAAATTTACAAATAACACCCGGGACCAACGGCTTAAGGAAGACTATTGGCCCCTACCTATAAACATTGAAAATCGACCTTTCGACCAATCGATGAAAGTAAAATCAACCTTTATTCTTTGAACAGAATCAGACGCACCATATTTGCTTTTAATTTATTATTAAGAGGCACTTTTTTACGATTATTGTTACAGCCAAGAACAAGTCTGAAGTGTGTTGGTGGCGTGGCTTTCAAGTTATTTTTCATACTTATATGATTAAAGTTCGATGTAAATAAGTAGGTAACGTTGTAGGTACTTAGGTCGAATTTTATTAATAAAATTAAACGTGATCAGCACATAATCCACGATATGTAGGGGTAGTAGGTACTGAAACATTTATTCCTATAATTTAATAATAAAACTTAACAATCAACTCGCTATGTAAAGAACCAGCAACTCTACCAACTTATTTTGAAGCAGGTTCTGTTGTTTATCGTTCAAGGTCACTCACAACATGTGACATCAGCAAAACAAACATAGCCTTAGATAAATACAGACAGTATCAAAGGCTTTTAATATATTAGGTAGCTTTATGAAAAATTATGCGTGTATTGTTGCAGTAACGTAACTAATGAGTAAATGCGTCACGTGCCGAACTAGAAAATTGCTATATTATTTTGATTGATTAATATTTGACATTGTGTGTTTAATATTTAACATAGCTTGGTTTAAACTCTATCATTTGTTTTTATCATTTATATTTATTTATTTAACCATTTATGTACACAGTTATAGACCAGAAGATTAGAACAAAAAAATTGGTACAGAAGTGTTAGTGGTGGTAATTTTAAACCAAAAATTTATTTTCACTGTTTGCATGCTTAAGTTGTGATGATGATGATGATGATGATCACAAGTTTTGTGACCATCTTTATTTTATCTACCTACTTTCAAAGCAAATTAACGATTTTGATTATGTATGACATTAAGTAGTTGACATTCACATTGTCGGAGAAAAGTAATTTCCAGGGAGAGCAGTTCAAACTTAAACCATTTATTTCAATTAAATCATTTACAGGCACTTTTGAACTGTCAAATAGTCGGTCAGTTAGTCAGATAGTTGAATCTAGTTGCCCATGCCAAAACGTAGATCTACATATGTACTTATGTGGAGAAAATCGTGCAAGAAACTACAAGGACACTCTTTTCAATTAAGTTATTACAAAATCCTGGGTACATTATTCAATGTCGAGGTAACGCTTTGTCGGGATATTCAGTTGGGGTTCTAAATTGGTCATAACAGTGTCTGATCTGATAGTAGCTTATATAGTAATTGTACTGAATGATTTTCGATGCCACAGCTTCTTGGAAACTCAATGAGCAATGCTTACTGATAAATCAAAGTAAAATGGCACAATAGAAGTAAAATTAACTGGGTAACAGATTACAACAATATACATCTAATGTGAGATAATTTCAAGCAAAATTTATTTAGACGATGCTTGTATTATTAGTATTACACTTTTACGCAAATGAACTCCCACAAATTTTTTATAAATTCTCTCATCAAAAAACAGCATAATTTGTTACCAGAAAAAAAAAACAACTAGAAAAATATTTTAATAACGACCTAAATTAACGTTGCTGTTCCTTTTTCAAATAAATTCTTAAAGAAGAAGAAACTGGCCGTTTTTTAGATGCTTTTGAAGAACATGTTCCATTAATTTACATTATAAATGGACTTCATGATAATATTTAAGAAGTACTTATAAATAATAATTTGCCTTGTACTTTGAGTACAGAAGACCGGTTGGTATCCTGACGTCGAAGTTTAAGATAATATAATTACTTAATAAGGAGCCAACGTCTGCTTAATTTTGGTTTATTTTATGTTTTGATTACTTACAAGAGCGTACTCTTACGTCAATTTACAGTGATTTTGAAGTAATTTTGCCGCAAGAAGATTCGAAAAGGTGATAATGATAACAATAAAATATAAAATGCGTAATCGCATTGTTTAACAAGCTTATAGGGAGAATAAAGTTTTATTTATTCTGGGCTTTACACAAAACGTGTTTTATTTTCCTTTATACAGCCATTCAGAAAATATGTTTCAACCTATTTGCTTATCATGACCATGAGCATGACCAATTATAATTTTTCGTCATTATCATAAAAATATCTTCTTTTTTTTACAACACTTAGAGATAAAAACTATGTAGGTACGTCACATGGCGAGCCATAAAATACGCATGAGTTGAACTCATGCGTATTTTATGGTTTATTATCATCTGAAACGTTCGCACTACCAAGTTGAAGTACAAATCGAAGAAAAATAAAAGCCTGTAAAAGTATTAACTTTGAGAAAAGTTTAAATCAAACATTAATTTGCGTCACTCACTGACGTAACATGACTATCACCTTTTTACAATTCAAATAAGTTTGTCCCTCATGTACCTAATCGAAATTATAAACAAATACACACAAATTCATTCAAGTCCCACTTCTCAAACAAGATTCCATCGATTGACCACAGACTGCCCGGCGACCACGCACCTGTCAAAATCATAAGCAAAATGACCGAATGGAAAGTCATGGGTGTGTCCGTTTGGTGACTAAATCAAACAGGAAGTGTTTTTCGTATTAAAATATGTAACAATGTGGAACGCTTGTGTGTGACTTGTGTCACATCTCGTAATAGTAGGTTTGAGATCCACTGAGATACAGGCGATGCGAATATGCGCTGAGAAATATAAGTTTATCAGAATATTTTGATGTTGATTATTTTAGAAAAAAATTACGTTTGAAGACTTGATAGTCGTTACGGGTCGACAAAAGCCAAAAAGTTTTTAACTAGTCTTACCAACAGGTAGTATTACCCAGTGACTGGATTGTGGAGGTCAACTAGGCAGTCGCTCCATGTAAAATATTAATATTCAGCGTGTGATGACACGAGCGGCACGTTGTTGACGACTCCAGTTGCCTCTGCCGTTGACGCGAACCGCCATCATCTGTCTAGCCTCTTTTGTCGTGTCTTTGAGAATGTATGTACCTTGTATTAACTATGCTTTAAAATATCTTATTTTGTAAAAGGCCATCATTTTCGTGTCCTTAATATTGTGACGGGTATCCAACCCGTCACAATCTTAGGCACAGTATGTTTTCAACAATAACTCTGAATTACGGTCATAAACTACTTAATCGAATTGAATTTTACAACAACACCACAAAACCTCAGAGTTTCTGTTTAAACATAAATTCTCAAAAATCACTTGTACCATTTATTATCACCTTCATTATAGCTTAGCATTTAGTGCCTCACATTCTCAAGCAAGTGTAATGTTTGGGAAAGCGCATACGCTAGATTTTCGCTCATATAATTGTTGTGTGCAGTTCCCACGTCGCTGCATAATCTAGGATTGCTAGATACTCGAGTTTCTACCACACATTGTGTTATCTGTGAATCTGTTTTTTTATTTATTACGAAGATGTTTTCTGCTCTCATTATGTTGGTAGAGATGTGTGAATGATTGATTGTGACGTAATGTTTTATAGTTACACTACATTGTGGTTTTATAGTGGTTTTTGATTTGCTGTTTTACTTGCTTTGCTGTTTTAAACGGACACTCCGTTTGGTCACACGCCCCTGATTACAGAATAGATTAACCCCCATAAGCCCCATAAGGCCTGTAATCAAAATCAAAAGTCATTTATTCAAACTAGGCTGAGAGTCAGCTCTTTTTGAACGTCAAAATTACATAAGACAGTCCCCCAAAACGCCCGCCCTTCACCACTTCCTAATGTTTTAGCTGGGAAGAAGAAGTAGCGCAACATTTCCCCAGCAGCACAGCTGTCTGTTAAGTTAGAAGAACTTGATTCTATACAATAATAGGTAATTAAAATGACGAAACACAAAAAAAAACATTAAATTTGCCATAATTATGTCAGCTAGCACACGCCATTAAACCATCAAAAATTGAAAACTAAAAATAATAAAAAAATAAAATAAAACGTAAACAGAACTTACAATCTAAATAAAAGCCTCCAGACATAAAGGGCATACTCGCTTACTCGCTGAAGGGTCATGATGAGGTGTACATTACCACCATGTTTTTGTTTTCCAATGAAGGAAAAGGGAATGAGATGCACAATCTTATAGATTTAAGGAAAATACGCTGTATAACTTGTACTCACAAGAATACATCCACGCGCAACCTGGTACCATGGATTCAATAAGTGGTTCAGGGAAACGCCTTCGTTGAAATTTTTCGTCGGTTATAAAAAAAAGCTGTTCCATTTTATTTAATCGCGTAGGTTTGCATTTGTGTAGGAAACCGCGGTTTTTTTATTGAGCTTCGGAATTTCCCTGCTACTAATAGGTATGTATTACTAACAACTATCCCGGTTTGTGTGATTGTCTAGAGCAAGTGCGCAATGCTCGTGCCTTCTCTGTATGAGAAGAGAAGTCCTTTGCCATACACTGGCACAATAATAGGCTGGTATTATTTGTCCCAGTTATTCAACTACCTACTTCTTACGTACTTAGACTTAACTGACATAAAAGTATAACAGTCCTAACGCGAAATCGCTGATTTCCACAAAGTGGATAAGTGATTCAACGACGCCTGAGTGACGATACACATTCTTAAACACTTGAAAAACTGCCTTATACCGTACAAAGCTAGAAACTATTACACATGACAACTTTTTATCTGCTTTATCACGACTCTGTGGAAATTATTTCCATGTTATTTACTTGACAGGTAAAGGGTTACCAGATTTTGACAAAAAAAAAGATATTGAGGTGGTGTAAGAATGAATGAAATTGAATGAACTTGAAATTATGTACTTGCATGCAAAAAAAAATATTTTAACTTTAATAACTTGTCTTAAAAACATGATATGCACTATTAAAAAATGTAGAATTTGTTACATATTTGGTTTTTCAGTAGTAGGTAATGTACCAGTGGTAATGTATTTAGTTTCTTTCTATCAGTAGAAATAAAAAAAAGGAAATTACTTTTAATAATAAACTAATAATTATTCATAAATTCCACATCTTACAAATGATTTTTTAAAGTTGTACATCAAATGATAAAAATGGTTTAATTTAAAATGAAACCATTTTTATCATTCACTATTTACGCAAAATCGTTCACTACCTACCTCAATACTATTAGTTTTAGTCATCATCATCATCATCATTTCAGCCGAAAGACGTCCACTGCTGGACATAGGCCTCCCCCAAGCTCCGCCACTTCGACCGGTTCTGTGCTTCCCGCATCCAGCGGATGTTTATTAGTTTTACTATGGTAACATTATTTTTCTTTAAACTGTAATTCTGTCAAGTTACTGAATACGATTATAAAAATCCAAGTATAGTGACCTAATTTTTTTCTGACTTTTTGTAATACCACCTTCTACCGTAGGTACTCTTTCAACCTGCCTAGTTGCTGAAAGATGATTACCGTAATTAAAAACCTTCAAAATCTGCTCGTAATCTCATTCTACAATCAATGTTATGCACTTGTTAATGTGTAGGGAAATTAAGGTAAATACACATTTATCAGAACCGAAGAAGCGAAGGAGCCGAAAGAATTACATTTTAAAATTTCTTATATGAAATCCTATGAAACCTTGCACACCGCGCTGAGTCGGAAGAATTCGGAAGGTTTTCTTCAATTCGGCGCGATCGATTCTTTTGGCGCGGATGAGTGTGCGTTTACCTTTAATGTTATTTATGTCAGATTGAGAATGTGATTTTAATGCAAACGTTTTTAAAAATACGGGAATTGGGAGTTTTCTGTTTCACTTATGAGTAGGTAACGTTTATCCTAAGCTTGCCTATTGATTGAACCCAAGCTAAAATTTATAGATAGGTACTTGAAAATGTAAAGTCGTTAGCATACTGTAAATACTCCTGTAATAATAAAACAGTTCCATTGACCCAAATAATTACCACACAAGAACGACATTAACATTTGTGGTTACTCCATAATATAGTGCGATTAACACACATTATTGTATCAAGTAATCCAATGTGGTCGGGCCAATAAGTTGATATAATGAGGCGAATATTAAATTACTTTAGTCATAACTCAGAAGACCACAGGCAGACTTGACTTGACAAGCGTCCGCGCAGTGTAAGGCGAATTACCGAATATTTCACGCAACTTTATATAAAATCACGCCTGTATTCCTCAGAGGGTTAGGCAGAAATGTACTGTAAAGGTTGTCTTCAAAAGACGACTTTACGTAGTAATGGCAGGTTACAAATTAACTTGAATCACATTCGAACTGTCAAGCTGTTTTAGAAAGAGAATAGCAGAAAAAACAGTAGGCGAGAGATTAGGCTGACAAACCGAAGGAAGAAGCTTAGAATAAGATTCGTAGAATGGTGGTTCGTGGAATGGTGGTAATTGAGGGATAAACGATTACGTAGTATAATAAGTACCTATACCTAGTAGTAGTTATAAATAGTAGCATTTTGCCAGTTATGTTAAAGCCATTACCGAATATTAACTATAATAATTGTACCTACTTATTTTAATTTACGTGACTGACTGTCTATCCTTTTAAGGCTGTCCTTAGGCAATCAATAATAAGTCCTTGATTATGAAAAAGTATTTCAAGTTTTGAGTGACCACAAAAGATATTTAGCAACCACACATTGATTACGTGATTGTGTAACACGCCTTAAGGTGTGGTCAGTTTTGAGATTTTTTTCTAAAGTCACGCGAAGGCAACTCACACGCTTCACATTTATGTATGTAAGCCATCATTTATGTGCTCATGAGATCATAGTGATGTGTTTCGTGTCCGTGATCATTAATCGTTGATCGTGGATCAAAATTCTCATGTTAATCATTGATTGGAAACTGACTTACCTACTTGATTTGCTAATTTTGTAATTTATTTAAATATTTTCTACGCTTTCTGTGAATGGTAAAAAATAGGAAAGATTCGATGTAATCGTGTGTGAATTCGATGAAGTAATAGAATTTTAGAAGCCATTTTTACGATTATTATTGGGTACTCCATCTAAATATCGCGGACTGCAATCTCGAGTCTAACATTTACTTTATAGCGCCAAGCTGTCTGATATGGATGTGTTGTGCGTGTATGAAACCGGATACGTACATTTTTTATGCAAAATGACGGAACTTCGGAAGTTAAATACAACTCAACAGATTACTAACTCAAGGAAGTTTTTTTACAGCAAAGATGCTAAACAAAGCTTGACTGATATTATTGTTCTTCGTTGGTCTAGTGGTCGTGAACGCTACTGCTGAACATGAAGGTCATGGGTTCGATTCCTAGTTCGGGCAAAGAGTTTTTGGGTTTATCCATCAGGAATTCCTCGGTAGCAGCCTGGAGTCTGGATTTGTGACCGGTTGTTGGCAATAGGCTTTAACATAACTGGCGAAATATGGGTGTTACTGTTGGTACTCCTCTGCATAAATCTTCGGGGATTAAAGGCGTGATGTTAAGTTATGTTATGTCATTTAGTTTAAGTCCACCATACAATAACAAAAATATTTACCAAAATAACCCGTAATTTACCAAATTGAATTAGAACTTAGAAGACACCTGACCCAGTGAACAGCCATTACCCATCGTTACGTCACACCTGACACGAAAACGATTGCAACTCGCAGTCACGCGATATACTGATGCTGATACAGTTATAACTCGTTTATGCGCAGGCAATTAACTAAACATCCATCGTTTCGGATGAGCAGTTGCATATTATCGCATTATCATACATGCTTACATGTTGACGTGATTGGAAGATGAGGAATGTATGAGTCATTCATTGTTGAGGTGTAAAGTGTGGTGAGGGATTTCAAGTATTCGTGGATCTTTGACAGTCGTTACGAGTCGTCAGAAGCCTGAAAGTCTGACAACTGCACCCTAATTGCGTAACTCACGATTAATCATAATCTGTTTCGTTTTGAAACAGATGGCTAAACCATGGCTTCATATGTTCGAAAAATGTGTCTGGTCAGCAACGTAAATAACGTAATGAATATTGTTGAACTGTCAAAATGAAACCGATTATTATCAATCGCGTGTTACGCAATTAGGGTGCTGGTCTTACACAGTAACTGGGTTGTGGAAGTCAGATAGGCAGTCGCTTCATGTAAAATACTAGGATTCAGCTGCAACCGGGTATACTGGATACCAACCCCAATATGGTTGAAAAAAGCTTAGCAGATGATTATGGTGAAAGAAGTGGCTGTTGCATTATGAAAAATGGATAAATTTTATTAATTTCTATAACCTGAGGCTTGGCCAGCTCTCTATATTAAATTACATTGGACTGTGATCAAACTTCTATAATAATTATGATTCATATTAATTCTCAAGAAATTGATAGTGATGTCGTCATCGTAGTCATCACTAGAATGTAGTTAGACTTGAATGAAGTTACGTTTTCTAGAATAAAAAATAATATCAAAATAATTCGTGGCACTTGTACCCCAAAAATAATATAAGTAATAATATATAAACCTAAGCAGCAACTAAAACAAAGCCCAGGTATTTATTTCATTATATTTTATTACGATGCAATACAAAATTTTCTAACATTAAGCAAGTGTACTCACAACTCAGTAACGCAAGGGTTACTTTATATTTCAAAATGGCAGCGATATTAAGTATGGAGTAATTTTATGTAACGTGGGGTCAGAGGTAATTCCACACCGTTCAATTACTGATCCGTGACGCAAAGCCCATCATCATAAGAAGCGCAAACTTGTTGCGAAATCAATCACAACATCAACGAAATAATCACACAGTCAGGCCAATGACAGATGGTGTAGTTGCTTACCACAGATAATAAATGTTGTGGTCAAGAATGGCACACGTATTTATTTATTCAGGCTTTCGTAATCCACTAAAAAAGGAAAGATCAGTCAGACAACACTATTTATAAATTAAATTGAGCAGGTGTAGTAGTGTACTTTGGCCAAACAGCTTATGGCCTCGAGTAAAGTTATTATAATAATTATAATTATCATTTCGAAGGAACAACCTACCAACTTGTTTATGTTTACGCAAACTAAAAGGATGTACGATAGGAAATCAACTGAAAACATTAAATACCTTTTTCCGAAAACATTTATACTAATTATTATAAAAACAAATTGCTATAAATTCATCAGTCTTCAACCACATTTTTCACGGCTTTTAACCACATGTTGGTAAGTGACATTACGACATAATTACAGTCCCTTCTAGATAAATTATAACATGAAAATGTTTATCTAAGTCCACCATGATGAATTGCAACATGTACGGGAATTTAGGTTGCATTAAATGTGGGACATGTTTAGTGTTAAAACATTGGGAAAACCTTCGTGAAATATTTACAAGGAAATTGCATCCTACTTTTGTAGAACGTGTGCTGTATCTTGATATGTTTCTACTTGCGGCGGTTGCGCATAAGCAGTCACGGGAAATTAGAATTTTTTACCTGAGGTTGTGTTGATATTTAGTTTTATAGTTATTAAGTTATTTTTTATTTTTTGTTCCTTCATGTTTTTAAAATAAATGTTTGATATGGTAAACCCTCCATATTGATACTCAAGATACAGGCTTGACTAGTTTTCAATACTATTGTTTTTTTTTACCATAAATAAATAAATCTTTATTTCCAGTTTTTCAATTTTAGAGTTACCACTTGGTATACATTATGAATTTCGTCTAGTAAATTGTACAATGAATTTAAACAATGAATCGTGGTCGGATTTTTGTTCAATCAATCAAAATCAAAACATTTTATTACACATAAACCTGCATGGGCACTTATGAAACGTCAGAAGCTAGGTGCACGGTTCCAATTTGTCGCTTCCTATAGAGAAGAGCCGGCAAGAAACTCCACGGTTACTCTTTTAATAATAATTGGCTTTTACAATGTTTTCAAATTACAGTGATAATAGGCATGGGAGGACAGTGCAGGCCTGTGTTAGTCCCACTATACTTAATACCGACCCACAAAGGAATCCTGAAATGAGATTAGCAGTCAATCATTACGTTTAGGTTTAAGTGTGTAAATTAAAACCTTGTCCTTAATTAAAGGAATTAATAACAAACGAATATACATATGTGCAAGCAGCACACGTTTCAGAGTCAAAGAACTCAATAAAACGGGTTAACTAACGAAAACTAGCTCAAATTCATTAGCCATTTAAGTCCAGCTATTAAAACTACGTTCGTTAAAGGTAAAGTCGCAGTTCTGTAGAAAGTGAAAAGGTCTGTTCCAGTTGGATGTGGCTGAGCGGAAATAGTTTTCCTTTTGAGCGTATTGACGGGTGCCCACCGCGATGTGTGCGGACCAAGAGATAGCTGGGAGCGATCGTTCTTAACTTGTTTTGCCGTTTGTATTTTGTCTCTTAAGTAATGATTTTTCTTTCGTGTTCTCTCTGTTTGCCAAGCTCATTTAGGCACCAGTACCTATTACCTACTCAGTACCAACGTTCTCTATATGTACCAATTTTGCAGATACTGAAAAAATATTCCATCAACTTGTTGTAGTCCTATGAATAACTTTATTTATTTATTTACATGAAGGTTCACCCACAGCACATACATATAATTATGTATCTACTTACAAATAGTAAATCATACGGTAACATTCTAATAAATATGCCAATTACAGGTAAACAACATATACAACAGAGACGACAGGTTACCATTTAGTTGCTAACTTAAGTTTAGGTATACAATTGTTTAAGAAAAAGGGAAAAATAAATAAAAATAACTTAAAAGTCGATCTCAAAATATTTTTTTACATTATCACTAGAAATATACGGACAGGGTTTATTATCTATTTACTTTTTGCGTCTCGATTTAAAGCTTTTGGTAAATTGATAATCTTCAAACTTAATCTTTCTTATTTATAAACATTGCTTAACGTTAAAAGATGTTTAAACGTCATAAATGTATGGTTAAACAGTCGCTAATCACTGCTTATCTTTAAGCAATTTTAATAAATAAGGGGGTTAGTTAGTAAGTTGAAGTACGTATAATTTTCACACTTTACACATACTCCGGCATTATCGAAATATCTTACAAAAATACATCGCTGTAATCGCAATCGTACGATGCGTAATTTTTATCGAAGAAATCTGTTTTTAACAACAATGTTAGGAATTAATATACAATAACAGCTACTGCTTGCAGTTTCATAATAAGATACTTCCATTATGATATTTTATCAATCATCATTATCATATAATTTCACGCAGAGATTGCGCGGTTGATATAGACTTCGTATCTTGATCAGTTCGCCGACGTAACGTATGATTAGTCTTAGTAATTGTACGTCCGACGTTACATGCGCTTGAGTTGAAGCAGTTTGACGACTTCATTTAAATTCAATGAAGACTTTTATAAACCTGGGTGAAAAATATTTTGCTTAAAGGAATATGATTTTTAATTTTTGTTTTGATATAAAAACGAGCTTGATAAACGACATACGAGACTTGTTTCTACAAAAAACTGAAGGATGAATTTATGTTTGTTTTTACACGGTTCATTGGATTTTACATTTAGCCAATTATTATTTAAGATGTGATTTGGTAGGTATATAAAAAAACGTGCCAAAAAAGATAAATAAAGACTGTTTAAGACTCGACTGCTTTTAAAAGGCTTGGGATAATTATTCTAAATTCAATTACCTATTCATTAATAACCGAGGCTTATTTATTTTACATATTCAACTTCTTAGTTACACCTATGTTTTTATCCCTTTTATTTACCATTTTCGAGCACTCGCTCATCGCCAGCCGCTTCTACCTCGCACCACATCTAAAATGGCAATACCTAACGAAGCACGTTCAACATACAAGGGAATATGAAGGTATTATGCATGAAGTATGCCAGATGAAAGTAACGACCACGGACGTAGGAAGAGGAACCGATCAGCCGAGAGTGATCACGACTCGTTTTGTTTGTTTTTGTTTATTTGTATGTAGTTATGTGCTTAGGTCTTCCGTAGTGATGTCTGATTGTGAGCAGCTTGTTGGCTATTTGCCATTAAGTTAACGAATAACTGAACAGAACTGTTGTGCAGGTATAGTTTAAAAAAGAAGTTACGTAAAATGCAGGCTAATCTTTTGTTTTGTTTCATCTAACTGTCCCACAGCTGACCAAAGGTTTAGACGTTTCCAAATTTCTTTGAGTTGTGCCTTCTCCGGCAAATCAGTCAAGAACGAGTCCAAAGAAAACAGCTTAAAAAATCTAAAGCCAAAATTGCAAAAAAGCTTTTTATTGTAGTTTTTTTTTTCGGAAAAAAAAGCCTGCTTCAATCAACATCTCCGTTTATCCGTCTGTAATCTGCTGACTCATCACCTGTAGTCAATAATATTCGCGTGATAAGATAAGCGTCTGATACGAAACAGCTATCATTGATTGATTTGCAAACGAAAACATAATCGTTATCATTGACAATATTTTTCCACACTACTGAGTATAAAAGAGCTCCTCAGTTTTGTCATGCTTCACTAGGTTTCTGACTTCAGTCTTGTCTACTTGACGTCAGCCAATAGTCTGCCTGATATTTCAGCGGGCAAGTCTCACCAACCAAGCTATGGTTTAGGATTTAGCAATGATAGAACTAGACTCTACATTCTAGAATGTAGTCTAGTTGCTACAACATGACATTATGCATTCTAAAAGGTCCAGTCCAGTTCTATCATTACTAAATCCTAATTCTAATTGCTAAGAGACTTGCATTGAATTTTAGCTACCTTCCATTTTGGGATCTCTGCCATCTGTTACACTGTCCTCCTTAAACTGAAAGTCTGAACGATTCCTTGATCGGTAGACGAGGTGTCAAATCTAATATATTATTTTTTGCTATGATTAATTGACTAAAAACCATTTCTATAAATGGACACAAGAATCAACCATAGATCAAATTGGCTAGGATTTTTGAATGTGAGTCTTTATACCTTAATATAACCCCCTCAGTTTCAAAAAAGCCTAGCCAATTCATTGATCTATGGTTCAATCTGGTTGGTGTTCTTAGAGTTGATAATTCAAGTTGATGGCCCAGTGTTTACGGCAAGTAACTTACGAGTTATAGGTCATAGGTTCAAACCCAGAATGGCGCTTTACTTTGTGTATATTATTTAATGAGCACTGCTCTCAAAACGGTGAAGGAAAACATCGTGAGGAAACCGGCATGTCCTAGAATCAAAAATTCGAAGACATGTGACATCTACCAATCCGCACTGGGCCTACGTGGTGGATTACGGCCCGCTCCCTCTCAGAAAGAGGATTCCTGTGTCCCAGAAGTGGGAACATTATGCTAATTATGCTCATGCTAAGCCAAGTGTATAGAACACTGAACCTTATAGATCCCAGTAACTGGAATAGAGAATTTCCTTACAACACATGGTGCGTATGTACCTAGCTACGTGACAGTTCACCATAACGTTAACCGTTACGTTTCGTTATCTGTCACCTATTGGCTTACTGCGCCGGCGCCGGCCTTCGCGCAATGTCACAGATAACTAGGCATACTCGTAGTTATGTAGAACAATATGTATGATTTATAAACATACCTTTTTATAGAGAACTTTTCTCGCGACTTCATTCGTGTGAATTTTCTTTTTTGCGTAGAAAAACAGAAATCCGGGAAATGGGTAGCCACCTCATTTTACGCCACGATAGGTTAATTTAATAAAAAGTACTTATGCTTCTAAAGGTAGGTATATGTTCTTCCTCAGATTTGAAGCTATCTCTACCTATAACAAAAATTTCATAAAGATCACATGTTTAGCCATAGAAACGTACCTAATTGACATCTAGATAAAGACACTTTCGCACTTCAATACTGGCGCTTGAACAGCTACTAACAAATTGAATACGAAGTTTCAGTAGGTATCTACCTACTGAAACTGCGTATTAAATTTACTATTAAATTCCAACTATTATACATAGCTATCTAGCTATGTATATAATATATAGTTGGAATTTAATAGTCTTATTTTGATAAACCATGTTCAAAAGGAAGAAGTTGATTCGTGGTTCATATCGATATTCTGTTGTTGTTTGTATGTCTGGATCCGTATTGATTATGTAAATATGTAAACAAGATTAGGTGCCATTAGGTGAAGGTCGTTGTAAATTATCACCAGTTTTGTGTTGTTTTGTTATTTCTGGTCAAGTGAGTTCGTCTCACAGAATATTAAGTGTATTATTATTACTGGATTTATTTAAAATACCTACTGTATTACGTATAGAGTTCCTATTGCATATTTTGGTATAGTAGTTTCATAAGATTTATTAACATTAATGTATTAAAGCACTTGGGAGAGGTCTATTTCTAGCAGTAGACATATTTCAGCTGAATGATTATAATTATAGTAAAAAAACATTATTTCTTGTTTGAAAATGACGTAAGTTATGATGAATCTGGTAATTTTATAATTTTTATCTCTGTAACATTTTCAAGGAGAGGAAAAAAACCTTGAAGATTAAAACTCAGTCAAATTTTAAACTACGGAAAAGACCGCTCCCTAAGAAACAATGTCTTCTGAATACCTTATATCCAAACTAAAGGCGAAAATAACTCTGTTTGTCTGTTACTTTTCATGGCTATGGTTTAGATAGGCAAGGCACCGAATGTTATGAAATTTGACAGATAAAAATTACCCTGGGACCTGGAGAAGGATATGTTCTTCTCCAGATCTCAGGCTAACTGTCTTTAATACTAGTACTGCTACTGTTATCCTGATTATGGTTTATAGAACTTTTTTTATACGTATCATCGCATGTACCATCAAGCAAATAAATGATTTGATTCGATATTTGAGTTGTAAATGATGAAGTACAAAATAGACGTTGACGAAGTGTCGAGCAATAGGCCGCTAGTACTACATATATGTACTTTAATAGAAGTCATTGAAACGTGTTTTGTTTTTCTAAAACTAGTAACAAGGTCGGACATTATTCCTCGTGAATGGAAATTATCTCATTTTCAAACTCGTAAATTCAGTAACTGTTAATACTAGCCTCGTTGTTCAAGTGATCGCAAGCGTTACTGCTGAGCATGAGGTCCTAGTTTCAATTTCTAGGTCGGTCAAAGTGATATTGGGTTTTTCCATTTCTCAGTAGCAACCCGGACTCTGGAATGTGCCTGGTTGATGGCAAGGCTCGCCCCCTAATTCATGGGACTTGAACATACTTGGCGAAATGTGGATGTACCTATTATAGGCAATTAGGAACCTACAGCTGTGCCTAATTCTATGGAGAATACAGGCGTGATATTATGTGTAGTAGGAAATAGAACTTTGATGGAAAACTTTGAAGAGCAGCAGGCTTAGCATGATGATGCTTTCTATTTCTACTCTACCGTAGAATAGAAATCGCTTGTCTCCATTTCTCAGTACAAAACTGTCAATTGTCTACACGGAAACGTCATTTTTGTCTACTCTTTCGTCGACAAAACGCTTCTCTACGGTTCTCGTGCTAAGCCTGCAGGAAACAAAGAATGTAAACAAAAACATTATTTATAAAACTTTAAATACTCCGTAGTTTCTTACTGAATTTATCAAGTCTTATTAAGTTATTACTTATAACGGTACTTACTGAAATAAAAATCCTTGGAAGTACCTACTTTTAACTTATGGACATATTTATTATTTGTCAAAAACAGCGCATTTTACATACATGAATTGCAAAATTCTTTTTATTACCTTTTTCCTTGACATAAAAACCTATAACTTGTGTATGTACAACGAAATATAAAATTAATAGCAACGAACACAGCTCTGCTTACCTATGTCTTCCTAATAATTCCTTAACAATAGAAAAAATTACATACACATCTATTTATTCAGTCCTATCCCACTAGTGGGCAAAGGCCTCTCTTTCCCTTTTCCACACATGCCAGTCTACTGCCATTGCAGGCCAGTCCTTCCAGCAGAAGTCAAGTTCGTACCTCCATTTTCGTCTTTGTTTGCCGCGATGTCGTCTAGCACTTAATGGGCTTAGTAAAATATTAGGTGTGTGGTTTAACATAGGTACCCGATGTCAACTATAAAAATCACAACAACCAGTATCAAGGAGACACAGATTTTTCAATGAAGCTTTGAGGAAAATCCAGTTTTTATAAACTGATTCGTAATATTTCCACACGTTTTCCTTTACAAAGTTTTCCGCCCTATTAAACTTCTTATGGATAATCAGACTTTTACTGCAAGAAACTGGCTATATTTAGATGGGTTAAAAAAAAAATTTTCGTTGCGTAACAACAATATTATTGGTAGCTTTTGTCACCGTCTTTGCCCGCGTGGAAATCGTAAATTATACTGCGGGAACGTACTATCGGGATAAAAACTATTCTATGTGTTAATCTGGTTTGTAAACTATCTGTGTGCCCGTCTAAATCCGATCAGGGTATTTTTGCGTGATTGTTTAGGTACCAAACATCCAAACGTACAGAATTTCACATTTATAATAATTAAGTAGGATTTATGAGGTCCATCCTAGAACAAATATTTAGCAACAGTTCTAAAGGTCCTTTCCTAGCAGATTCAGAAACGTTCAGTTGTAATATGAACAATCCGTAATTTCAAGTTGGTTGACAGTACAGTTTACTTTTAGGATTTTGAGTAATTGTGCGGTATTGTACTTTATATCAACGTAACAAGGTTATCATTAGGTATCGAATTAGTAAGTCAGTCCAATAAGTACAAGTGCGACTTGACACTATTGAGACAGAAGCTCTTCAATGAACGGTATGTGGCGTAGTTATCGTATTAACTGTAGCGTATCCACTACCTATATCAGTTTACTTCGAGTCTTTGTCAATAATTGTCTTTGTTTTGAGAGCTCTAATATCAGATATCCGTCACATACTGTGATTTCAATCGTATTTTGAAGTAGATTAGGATATTTTCAACTTACTTTTTAAGCCAAGGCAGACCGTAGTTTGATATTTCGCCCCGACCCTTGCTCGAGCCAGAAAATTCGTCCCAAATTTATTCCGATGCAACCCATCTCTTGCTGCCCACGATATCAGCGATGCCCGAGGTCCGTACCCCACAAAGGGTGCCTTTAGCGTACAGTCGCGTAGTTTTTCAGTTTCCAAGCCCTGGCTGGTGGCCTTAATTTATTGTGGCCCCCACTGGCAAGCCCGGTTAAGCAGCCGACAAACTCCAAGTTTGATCTGCATGATGCCATTCAAAAACAAACAAGTCTGGATCTGTTTCTGGTTGATAGCAATAAGCTCGGTCTCTATTACATGAGGCTTAAATCTGGGTGTACTAGAGGTACACCTCTGCGTATTAACCCTTTGAGAAATAGAGGAGGGATGTTTTGTCAATCAATCAACTCAGCCTATACCAATCCACTGCAAGACATAGCCTCTCCCACGCTTCGCCAAAACACTCTATCTTCCGCCTTCCGCATCCAGGCTGTCCCAGCCACCTTTTTAAGGTCGTCGGTCCATCTAGCTGGGGGGCGTCCCACACTACGGATGTTTTGTAATGTTTTGGTTTTAAGCCAAGTCGACAACATCTGAAATCCCTCTAGGTGTTGCAGTCGCCTTTCGACAGGGTACCTGTAAATTTATTCATCAAGCAAACAATTTACATTATACGATGAATAATGTAAATCGTTCCAGTGTAAGTGAGTGCCTTTAGTGTAATCAATTGATCATCAGTTCAACACTTAGGTAGGTGCAAACACCGAATTCGTCAGTGATTTCGCCAAACATAATTTTGCTTACAAAACAACGTAACGCGAACAATCAATAATGATGTCATTGCCATCTTTGCCAAAAAGTGGAAAACTATACCCGCAAAATACGATGCGTCAGTGTTTTCATTCTTCATTCAATTGCATCGAAACTGCAATTCCAAGAATATTCTGATTGTTTACCAACAATTGAATGTCCATGCATTAAACAATTGGATCGCGCTTTTGTTTATATTCAAAACAATAACATATATGAAAAGGAAATGTAATAGATATCTATCAATACACGAATATAAAAAAATGAAGCTTCTATTTCTAATGCCAAAATACGTGCAATTACAGGCGCGACGCGACTCACGCAGAACAATTTCTATGAAAATTTCATGGAGATTGTTTTACAAGAGTCGCATCGTGCTGTCGCGTCGCGCCAGTTTGTAGAAGCCTTACTACAGCTGACGAAAGTTTTATTTATAACAAAAAAAACCGATCCACAGACACCATCGAATTCGGGTTTAGGGCAAAAAAATGATGGTGAACTTTAATATAGCTGATTAATACAATTCTGTGAAGAATTAAAACCTTGTGTCGTGTTTGATTTAAAAAAAAAGACCACTGTGTAAAAGGCACCGCTGGAGTTTTTGGCGGGATCGGGTCATGTCGCACGAATTTTCATTTTCATGAAATTTTGTGAAATAACGAATTAAATTGTATAATTTTGGTAGTAAATTATTCAATTTAGTTACATGTGAGTGCACAAGTGTATTGAAGGTGAAAAGACTTTTCATGTTCCCCCCAAAAACTCATATTAGGTTGTTGTAAAGTTACTACCGCTTTACAATAACTTTGACGACTGACTAAAGACGACTATGACTGTTTTGTAACTTCGTGCCCGATATCGGGCCATTTACTTGATCGAAAAGAAAAATTACTTGACACTGGCCTAAATGCACAAACCGTGCGAAGCCAAAACCTAAAAAAAAAACAAGCCACCGCTGACAGTCAATATATGTATTTTTAAAATATTCAAAACAAGAATAACAGACAAGGTAAACGTCATACTGTTCAAGTTATTGTTTTTGCGTAATAAGCTTTTAATTTTCACGACTGTTTTGATTGAACAATCACATTCTTTGTTAATATGTATATTATTAATTATTATTTTAAATATCAAGGATAATAACCAAACACTTTAAACATATGTTCATATTTCATAAAAACATAACATTTTAAGTAATGGTAAACGTTATTTTTTCGAAAGTTTAATTATTTAACATTTAAACTTCTTTTACTTCAGTTGCAACGATTTCATTCCATCAATACAAATTGAGAAGAACTTTTAAAAGTTTTTGTTCTTTTTATGTCATTATCTTATTTTATAAAACCACTTGGGTGCTCAAAAATAATAATGGTTAAATTGATTATATAACGCTTTGTTATAAATATAATCTAATAATAAAACCGTCAACTTTAGTTTTGCTAACAATAGCTAGGTGGGTAAAATTAAAATATTAATAAATATATTTAAATATATATTATTATATAATTTTTATTAATTAGGTGGAAAAAATATGATTTCTTTTAATTCACTTTTGTTTTTTTTTCTCGGAAAACCCGCGTTTTTGTTCACAATTAGCGGCCGTAATATGAGAGCTATTGTTGTGTTACTTTATAAATTACGTAGGTACCGTAAAGGTTGCCTGCAAAATACGACTTTATTTTGTACAGGCTGGTGATAAATATAACTTCAATAACATTCGGACATGCAAGCTACTTCACAAATGGAATAGCAGAAAAAAAAGTAGGCGTGAGATTTGACCACATGAGATTTGGCTGGCAAGTGAATGGGAAGATTTAAATAGACGCGTAAAATATATTTCTACGAATAATTAACAAAGTTGCACTACAATTATGTTTTTACTACTCGATCTACAAGGAGCCACTAAGTTACAATAACTAAGAAATAAATCAACATCATCATCTGTCTGTATACATTCGAATCAAATAAGCAAACTCATAGGAAACCTTTATCTCACAGGAAAACAAAATGTCATAACACAAATAAAAACAAGTGAATCCTTTAGTGATGTGCCACAGGACTGAGTGCTAACAAACGAGTGCTAGTGATGCGAAATAAACCATGTGGGAGTACCTTGCAGTGTTGCTACTCGGCTTCTGGCTTGGTGTTGCCATATTCTTGTACATTTCGTGCTACTGGCTCGAGGAGATCTTAGGTAAGTCCTACAATGACAGAGTAAAGATTTTATGCTCATAAATATTGAATAGCGACTCTACTTGATTTATATCTGTAAGGACAACAACCTCGAGATTTATGTCAGGTTGCGCTAAAAAATGTCCATTGCATTGTTGGGCCATAACTGTGTTTATTTTATAATAAAAAAAGTATGATTTTCATATTATTTGTTTATCCACAAATCAATATTTATGTTACTAGTTGATATACTAAAAGACCCTTATTTCTAAAATAATCCTCTCTTTCTTGTAATCAATATAATGTTACCGTGCCACTATCACAGGTCTGATCTTGGAAACTGTGCTCATGAACGGTAAGAATGTAATTTTTTTGCTATTTTCTATAGACCTGCACCCTAAATGCGTAACTATCAATAAGAATATTATAAAAAATCAATTACTACTCCATTGCTTTATATGTTCGAAAAATGTGTCTGCTCAACAACGTAAATAACGCAATGAATGTTGTTGAACTGTCAAAATGAAAGACTTTTTTATTACTGATAGTGTGTAACGTACCTAATTACTCCGTTAAACCTCAAAAAAATTCTTGTTGCGGCAGCGTCTCTAAGGTCGCATTCAAAGTTGGTTGCAGTTACTTGGCTATTTAGTATTTATAGGACACCAAAGAATAATTTGAGGTTCACAAAAAGAGGCGCATTCATTAGGTACCTATATTAGACTGTTCATTAATATTGTAAGGTCATAAAAAAGGTGGACTGATGACCTTGTGAGGGTCGCAGGAGTCCGCTGGATGCGGGAAGCACAGAACCGGTCAAAGTGGCGGAGCTTGAGGGAGGCCTATGTCGAGCAGTGGCCGACTTTCGGCTGAAATGATGATGAATGATGATAAAAAAGGAATTATTTGAGGTTCGATTAAAGACAGGCCTTAAATAAGGTGGCCATTTTGATGAAGTATATGTACGGCGGTGATCTCAGTAGTATTTTACGTGTTATTTATAAATAAACAGGTACGTCCATATATGTCTATGTACTGACAAGCCTTAAGGTCAGAGAGCTGTCTGATTGAGTCTGCATCTTGTTTTAGTAGTCAAGTTTTTTTAATCAAATAGTTTAGGATCTAGGCTAGATCTCCTGTAGTTATTTCTGAAGTGATGCCTTGTATTGGGACTTAATCAAATGTGGGTGTAGGTACTAAAGCTACATCATCGTCATCAGCATACACAGCCCGGCTCCATCCACTGCTTAGAATAGACCTCTCATTTCTAGTGCCAATCCCCACGCTCCATGCTAGCCTCATCCTAGTTTTGCCCGCGATGGCAACAATGTCAAAATCAAAATCAAAATATTTTATTTCACATAAACCTGCATGGGCACTTATGAAACGTCAGAAGCTAGGTGCACGGTTCCAATTTGTCGCTTCCTATGGAGAAGAGCCGGCAAGAAACTCTACGGTTACTCTTTTTAAAATAATTGGCTTTTACAATGTTTTCAAATTACAGTGATAATAAATAGGTAGGTATGGGAGGACAGTGCAAGGCTGTCAATAAGTACCAGGTACTTGGAGGAATGAAAATACAGAATAGAAAATCGTCTACAAAATCTAGTCTGTAAGGCCAACAACGTTCTCGCATTCACAATATGTAAAAGAATCTAGCTATATAAAATGAACCTATTTGAACCAAGTGACATGATTTCCATTACAATCACTATTATATAGTCGAAATTAAAATTGATGTTACATAATGTCAAACAATGACGCGAATATGTCAGACATTGTAAAAAATAAAAAGAATAAAAATTAACATTGTAATTTGGAAGTAGACTTTCACATAGTTATGCTGTTAATGAGGTACCAGGGGAAGCCATATGTGCAGAAGGAATTAATCTAAACTTCCCTGTCTTCAACGTAGTCTTTTATCTTATAATATGCTTTTTTGATAAGGACACATTTGATGTGAGTTTTAAACTTTCCATCGCTAAGTTCTGTAACCGACTTTGGCAACTTGTTATAGAAGCGGATACTGTTTACTAGAAATGACTTGCAAGTTTTAATTAATCTAAATTTTGGAATCACAATTTCATCTTTAGGTACTACGTGTATTTAGATTATGGAAACCGTATTTTTTTTTAAAGACCTAAGTTTTTGCGAACATACAAGATATTATCTAGGATTTAAAGAGAAGGCAGAGTTATTATATCAATTTCGTTGAATTTTTTCCTAAGAGACTCGCGAGGCCCCATTTTATAGATTGCGCGGATTGCCCTGTTTTGTAAAATGAAAAGTGAATCTACGTTCGCTGCCGATCCCCACAGCAGAACGCCATAACGTCGTATGCCCATCTCACCGCCGGAAAACCGATATCTCGTCTTTCAGTCCTTGTACGCCACTCAGTTACTGCCTTACTCCACCTGTCACTACTACACCTTGTCAGGTGTTCTGGCCAATTTTATTTGAGTTTCGTAATACACTTTCCAATTTCGAAGTCCTTCAAACGGACCGTCTTCGTGTCTCGACGTTTGGAACTCGGTCCATTAGCCTTAGTTACACCTCTACTTAACCCTTCAGGGAATAGTGTGATGTTATGTAATTATTATGTGTGAAATGATGTCACCATCAAAATCCCCTTTAACTTTTCCAGTACAGCCAATTGATCTACTATATCATTAACGTTCATTGAACTATAAACTTCTGAATTATAAGCTATATTTAAATTTTATTTAAATTATTTAAATCATTATATTCTCGAGTAATATCACCTCGAAATCTACAAAAATGGTCAAAATTGGCCGGTGGTTGTCCTTTAGGCCAACCAGCTAGGGCATTGGCAATAAACGCATAATTATTATCAAGAGCATTGCACGTTCATGTCGATACAAAATCCATATATAATGAGTGATCGGTAGTCTCAACAGGAACTAGTTAAATTCGCCTACGAGATATTTTTTATTTATTTACAACACTGGGCAGTTTACTTTTACAAGTCATTTGTGAGTTGACAAAAAAGTAAACGTGGTTGTGAATTTAAGGAAAGATATGGAATCTTGGTAGACTAGAGCTCCTGTCACCAACCCAAGACATTCATTGAATTAAGAACCTAACTGTTAAATAATTGCAGTTCTTTATACAAAACTGAGAGCTTAGTTCGGTGCTAAGTTGTCATTTTAGTGAACTTTACCTATATCGATATAAAGTTCAAAATACAAAAATACAGAGTATTTGGAATAAGACGGCTAAAGTTTTCCGGGTTTACCGAACGACAGGTTATACGTAAAGGAAAATTTTATAACTACACAACCACACAAAAAGTAAGAAAAGGTTTTACTACCTGTATATAATCTTCGTACCTATACAAAACTGTAAGCAGGTACGTAATACAAAATCTTCCACGCATAACATCGGCAGGTAGGTCTCTACCTACCTCAAGAACCAGTTATTTTTATCCTTAAATAGACGACATTTAATAGTGACCCTTACCGCACTAAATAAAACCTTCTGAAGTGGCAACACTGACAACAGCTGCCTGACATTATAGCCTATAGGACAGGGACACTATTAACTTGATGATCATTGAAGAACATTAAAATGTAAGGGCTTTTTGTCACTTTTCGTTATATTCTGATCACGAATGATCGGAGATCGAACAGTTGTTGGTCGAAAGGAACCCTTCCAAACCTACTCAATGGAGCTTAGCAGGAAGAACGAGAAGTTTTTCCTTATATATTGTCCTAATTCACCCAGTAGCCGTTAAGCTGTTGGTACCGGCTGTCATTCGTAGATCTTTGACAGTCGTTACGGGAAGCTGAAGCCCAAAAATCTGACAACCAGTCTTACCAAGGGGTATTGTGTTACCCAGTAACATGGTTGACAAGGTCAGATAGGCTATCAATCCATGTAAAATATTGAAATTCAGTTGTATCCAGATAAACTGCAAGCCGACCCCAAATTAAGAGACGGCTAGGTAGATTCCCGCACATTCGTTGTTGCTGTCTGGCCAAATGAAGGAAAATCTAATTTAAACTAACAGATAACTCGTGAAAGAATCTTTCTTTGTAATTAAGTAATTCCTGATGTACATCCAAGATTCATAGTCGTCGTCGTTCATCTTCACATCTGTGCGTGCAAAGTCTCAATCATTTGGAGGTAAAACAATAGATTAGATATAGTAAATAGGAACTCGGACGAGTGCGCAGTAGCGCACGACTACAATTTTCTTATAAGATGGAAAGCAAGCATGATAATACTTCGGTTTACCATCAGCTTTGATGGTTGATGGCTTCTCACAAAAGAGGAATTTCTGGGATCATTAGTCACAAGCTCAAGGATGACGTACTTATTTTCGAGATGAAGGACAACTGAACCAGTCCTCAGATGATGATGTTATCCCCTAGGAAAGTCAATTTGATGGTCCAAAAGCTTCTGTAGCTCTGTGTGAACCACCGCTTGAAACTGAGGTGATAATTTAAAACAATTGGATGTCCTTTACTTCTCTTTAAACCATTATATCTTACTACGATGATCATTTGAAAATTAGAGAAGTGTACAAGAACCTTTTAGTGTCTAACGAGGAGAATATTCCGTATGATCTTCAATGTAGCCGAAGATATAAGACTAAAATTCTAATCCAAAATTCCATTTGAGTATAAAGCATGACAGATGCAGTACAGAACATGCACAACAATATGGAAATGTTGCCATAAATATGTATGGTAAATAGCAATTAACACAGATGCGTCAACAAAGTGGGTAGATAATAAAAGTGTAATTAACCAACTAGGCCAGGATCACTAGAACAACTTACATTCGCTTAAATATCAGTAGAAAATAATGGTATTATTCCATGATTTAGGAAAGAAGCATTTTGAGATAAATTAACTTCACTAATTGGTAAGAAGGGTGTCTTAACTAAAAAATCTGTAATTTTGATACTTCTGAATTATTATATTGAAATAAATTTACTTAATGGGCAAAAGCCTACCATAATTGTATATTTTTACGCCAAATGGCAAAACATAGAGAAACTGTAATTGACAATAGGGTATTTTACTCTATACGAGAAAAAATCTAAAAATATAATATTGAGATAGCTTAGCCAAAATGCAGTCGGAAATGTTAGTTTTAGTTCATTTTAAAATACAATTTAAAGATTTCAGTTTTTTAATCTGTTTTTGAACACCATGAAATAGTAGCCGCCATGTTATTTCGTCATACGGCATGTCAACTGAGCAACTTTGTACTTTTATTATTTTCGTAACCAAAGTATTTTTTTAAAATATTTTTTTTGCATTCAGGAACAGCAAACCAACGTTAAGTAATAATTATTATTTTTTAATTATAAACAATTGTCGTACAAAATATCAGCGCATTTGTTTTTAGCAAACTGACGTCATACCCACAGACCAATATGGCGTCTACTGCGTCCAGCGTTTTCGTCAGATTACGCGCGAAATTTGAAAATGTAAAATTTAAATGCATTTTTATGGCGCTAATCGATTAAATAAAAATGTTGTTTTTTAGTGGTTTATTAGCACTCTAGAATCTAATTAAGACACTTTTCAAAAATGCGTGTAATACCCTATTGTAACATCTGGCACACTTATAACCTATGTTTACTAAAGACTATTGATTGATTGGAGTACACAGTACGTACACAGGTGAATGCGGCAAGTTTTATTATTTTGGCTACAACAACGACATTACGCTTAGACCTAAAAAAAGGGAGCTAACGAGGTTGTGACTCTATGTTCGCCGCACTCTTACCCCTGTTTTTAACGTTTTAAATCATCATGCCCAAAATTGATTTCTTTTTAATTATGTCAAGCTTCTCGCAAATTAATGTTATGAGCATTATAAAATTAGGTAAAGGTATTGTTCACTCGATAATAAAATAGCAAATGTTAACCAATTCTGTGTTACACTTGCCTATTGGTCAATCACCTCCTCCAACTTAATCTTAAATACTTACTTAGCTGAGTGAGACTGAGTCTTTGCCAACACGTTCGACCATAACCGTCGAGATTTATGTTCATAATTACCTACGTATAATTATGTTGTTACATGTGCCTTACCATTTCTGCCACCTCTCGGCTGCACATTATCTCAAGATCTGTCTGACCCCAACATTAATTACGTTGTTTTATCATTAAATCCGCCATTTTGTGGCTATTGTCTGCCATTTTTATATCGCTCATGTCGAGGTCGGCTGGTAACCTCTCCTTATATGAACGAAAGACTTTGCACTTTAATGATAATGAGTAACACGTGTTTTAAGAGTGACAGATTGATGTACAAATCAGTTAGTTCTATCAATCAATCAACTGTTAATTATAGTTCAATAAATTGCTCACAGGTTTCTCATAAACGGAGATTTTGCTAAAGACAGTCGTTGTTTACTTACCATTTTTTTGTCTATTAGTATGAAACACCATTTTCAAATCGACATAAATCACTAAGGGCCTAATTTTTAATCGTCAGATAACTTTTATCTGACGAATAAATGTTGACAACTTTTCTATAGAAACTATGTCAAACTGTCAGATTTATTCTTCAGATAAAAATTGATCTGACTGTTGAAAAATCTGCCCTTAATAGAATAGGTCAGGTTTTTATGGCAAATATGGTTCGCGGAGTCCCAACAGAATTCACAACGGGTCGAGACCAAATAAAACTCCTTACCTAGGTGCTGTCTAGATACAAAATACCTCATCATTTGTCTAGCTAGACAGTTGGGAAAACGTTTTCCCAACTATTTTCGGCTCGGCAACCAGCCTAATCGGATGCAGCTGGATACCATTCTTTTACATAGTGTGACTGCCTATCTGACCTCTACAACCCAGTTACTGGGTAATACGATACCCTTGGTAAGACTATTGTCAGTAGAGGTGGGTCATTGACGGTTTTTTGGTTAATGTAATTTATTTAACTGTTAACCATCAATGGTCAACAGGTTAAAAAATGTCATCGTTTTCAATCATTGACAATTTTGTTGCAAATAATTAATTTGATAAGATTTTTTTTTTATGACATTCCCTTGTACTATAATATTTCCAGGCTTAGGACTGGCTGGGCACAAATAGTATGCAAGTGTACATAAAAGATCATTTAATTTTATGTACATTCAATTCAAATAATATTTACATTTACAATACAAACAGTAGATTCTCAGAAATGAATAAAATTATAGTGAAATAATCCGTTGAGCCGTTGACGTAAATTAACAGCATTTTATTTTCAACTGGTTTTATTTGGAACTGAATAAAATAATGACTATTGACCTAATGCATCTTGTGCGTTGACGTAAATTAATTGATGACAAAGTCGTTACAAAAAAAAATACAGTTTATTTATTCAACGACCACCTCTAGTTGTCAGACTCTCGGGCTTCTGACTTCTGAAAGTTAGCCGAGACCAACGGCTTAACGTGCTTCCCGAGACACGAAGGGGTCTTGGTAGGTAAAGATCGCCACCCATCGACGGACCAACCGCAGCAAGCGTAGCTTAACCTGATCGATCAACCCGTGCGGCTATTACTAGTGTGTTAAAAATGTTAAAAATGTTTGCTATTTTGTCTAGCCAAGCTAGGAATGAGCAACTTCTCCTTTTATTTATTTTATTGTATTTACACTTGGTAGCACGCGCCTTGAATGGCGTGTATGATGCGCGTTAAAGATAACCAGCTAACATGAAAGCCTATGTAGTTAATTTAATCTTTACATCGTATTTGAATGGCAGATTACGATCAAAAGGCGGCGCTTACACACGCCCCGACACATTTCTGCCATTTACCACTGCGGTATGGGTGTGGAAGAAGTTTCGTTTTTTAACAAAGCAGAAAGTGCGTTAGCGGAACTCTCGACAAGAATTTGGTAGTGGGAATTTGGACATCTTAGATTTAGGGACAAGAAGTCAGGCTTACGATACTTATGCTTTATTATCTACCCATAAATACTGTTATAAGATCATTTACTGTCAAAGCCCAACTGGGCCCAGTTTGGTCTGAATAGGTTTGAAAGGTCGAATGACAACTAATGTACCGATGTATTACATCAGTCACTATCCATAAAATGCTTAAGCAAAACCTAATCTTCCGGGTTCTCTGCTTTTATCATTCTAGCCACAAGCCTGAGGAGAACATCCTGTGCCAGATTATGCCGACCCGAAAAAAATATAATCCTACTATACACGATAAGTCTCTAACCAGTGCGCAAACTGTAACCATGAATTCAGCGTATTATTCTAGACCCCCAGCGCAAAAAAATTTCGGCAGTTATACAAAAAAAATCAGCTGTTCCATACATTTTGACCGCGTAGGTACTGCACTTTTCTATGAAACAGCAGATTTTTTTTTTTGTATAACCAACGAAATTTTCAGCGCTGGGGGCTCTAGAATGATATACTTAATTTATAGTTACAATTTACGCACTGGTTAAAAACTTATCCTGTATACCTATATCCTTCTTCCAACTAATGTTATAAATGTGAAAGTGAAGGTGTTTGGATGTTTGTTACTTAAACACGCAAAAACGGCTGAACGGATGAGTAGGTACGTTCCCATAGGATAATTTTCGACCTCTACGCAGGCGAAGCCGCTGGAAAAACCTAGTACCTACATAAATATTTTGCGCCGCCCGCGCCGCGCCGGGAAGTGCCGAATCATTCAATCATCACCCGAACTAGTGTGTAGCACGCCTTACGTTTTTATTTAAAGTACCTCGGTAAATAAAGCAAAGTACCACAGAACCAACATTATGAGAGAACTGTGAAGATTGCGATAACTCAAACAATCGTTACATGACGCTTGGTAATGTTTGGTGAGTGACCTAACAAGACATGTTGGCACCTCAAGTGCCAAGTGACGCACTTAGCAATGTTGCACCTGTGAGGCTGTGACACAAGGCCTTATTCGGCCGGGGTGCAAAGTTTTTTTGCTTTGCATTCCAAGGAATGTTTAAACTTTTATAGTTTTCACGATTAGAAATTTCACCTACCTATTGCCTATGATGGAGGCCGCTTGCACTATAAGCTACAGTAATAAATTTCGCAGTACTTATACTCCATTTGAAATAAGATTAGACATTTAACTAAAACTTTTTTACAGTCCGATCAACCGATTTTGACTTCTATTGCGTTGGTGGCATGACAAATGGCAGCTGCAGTAAACAGTTGGTATTGTAACTACTTTTTTGCTTTTAATGCCATCCTTATGCCTACGATATAGAAGTCAGAATCGGTTGGACGGACTGTAAAAAAGATGTCTAATCTTATTTCAAATGGAGTATAGGTACTGTTGTTTTTTTTTTTAAATATCATCATACGAAATACTGAAATAGAAATTAAGTTGGTTACACGGTACCTACAGCTGTGTATCCACCTGCCAAGTCGTAATTCATAATATCCTTACAGTCTATACACACATTTTGAATTCCAAACTACAATTTCTAGCATTATTGTCAAACAATTCAAATATTGACTAAATATCGTCATATTTGCCGTAAACACTAAAATTCCATTCGAATTATTTATGTCATTTTGTTGAAAATTATGAATAACTTCGTTCAGCCGGATAGAACCTGAGTAAATAACGATAATTACTAATAATACATACTAAAGTGGAATATTTTCGTAGCCTGTTTGTTATTAAAAGGTTTGGCATTTGTATTTAATTTTGTGAATCATCATACGCACCTGTGCGAACTGTGTGTATTGTGTGTAATCACTAATCACAACTAATAAGGAAAACAAGCATAAATAGGTACCTAGGTATTTTTATTGGCAGGAAAAACGAAACAAGGCTTGGCTTGGAAAAGTCACCAAAAGATATCTCTTTTGGTCACTTTTCCAAGCCAAGCCTTATTTCGTTTTTTAACTTATTAGTTACCAGAATCATCAAATAAAGTTGAAGTATAGTAAGATACCGAAGCTTGTATTCGAACAAAATTAGAAAACAAATAGGTAGTTACTTTATCAAACTTCAGCTATATCCGACGACCCTAGTTACCTATCTACTTAGCTCTTTTAGTGACCGTACCTACTAGGTGTTGTGCAGGAACTTATTCTGAAAACACAGAACTGATAGAACCGCTCACAGTAGCCACTTCAAAACATTATTATGTTACTACCATGTAGTTGAGTACCATAAATTATGTTTCGATTTAACTGTTTTTAACGATTTAAAGAACGAACGAGTTAACGTTGATTAGTAGGATACGGAACGGAGTACCTCGCTAGAAGCTATCTTAAAATCTAGTCACGTCTTAATTTATTTTCCTTAATTTAAAGCTTCATAAACATTATTAAAGATACTCAAACAAAAATATTTCAATTAAGGCAGGAAGCTTCTCAAACTTGCGAATAGCGGATAAAACACCTCAGTAAACCTATTGTTTTTGTGCTCTCAGAAGTCAGACTAGAATGATCTCAGTTCTCATGGGTTATAAATAAAAAACTAATAAATGCAGAGATTACATGATCGTGAAACCTGTTGAGACATTAGCGGAGTAATTAAGTATAATAATTATTTTCGTGAGTATTTGTGTTGAGTTCCGCGTTAATTGACTTTTTTTATCCCGAGAGCATACGAAACTGTTTAAAATATTATTTTTTTACCTTTAAGAAAATGAATATAAAGATCACTGGTGTTTTTATCTTGCATACAATGCTTCCAAGCGCTTCCAACAGCAAAACAAGATGGATGGCTATTAGTCAACTCGCACGAAAAAACTTGCCCAAAACGTGCGAGTAGTCACTTAAGTAATACCTACATATTTTTTAGTATGCGACTCGTGGGTACGATGTTGATTTATTTAAGTGCGAATCGACAATTCCAGAAATACGTAGATATTAGGCAACTGGCACGTTTTGTATTTTTATTTAGTACTTTTGCCTTAACTTTTAGTTACTTTCTTAACGTTTTATTCAAAACATGCCAGTTGCCTAATACGTATTTTAGGAGTTGTCGATACGCACACAAATAAATTAACTTCGTGCCAATCGCCTACTAAAAAATATGTATTATTTAAAAGTGACGACTCGCGTGCGAGTTTTTTCGTACGAGTTGACTAAGAAGCCCATGGGTGATAAATCGGGAGAATAACCGCGACCAACTGTTTGGGTTTAATATTGTTCTTCATCATCATGATTCTCTTGCCCTCATTCTAATTTACTTGGGGTCAGCGCAACATGTAATGTACAGACGCCAAGCACATCAAGCTATCCGAAACTGTCAAATTTTCTCAATTGAATATGAACCTTATTCTTTTGGAATAAAGTCGAAAAACTTTCAAAGAAATTTGACAGATTGCGGTAACTTGATGGGCTGGCCTCTGTACGGTACTTGACATTCCCAGTCATTCAATGGGATAAAATTAAAGAAAATTTCAATTTCCCGGGCTACGTTAGCGCGTCCACTTAAATATTGTAAGTGTAAAATAAAGAAACCTTCCTACAATATAATGAAAACCAAAAAAAAATATAGAAGTTCAACGAACTATGAACTTTCGACCAATGCTTGAAAAAACATTGATCGATTCCACTATGAAAAATCACCAAACTTTTTTGTGTCTTGATTTTAGTAATTTTCCATCTCGATACTAATGGACACTGACATCACACTAATAGCCTGTTCAATACGATTTATTTTAACATCAATTAAATTGTAGAACTTATTGAAAAAAGGTGATTTATTTAAAAGGTACCGGAATTTATAACAATTTCAAAATCAAGTCCGTTTGTTGATGGGACTCGTAATTATTTTATTAAAAAGACTAATGAGCGAATTGCATTTTTTTTTACTTATATCTTATCGTACTAACTTCCGAAGAGGTCCGCCATAAGTGACGCCTATAGCCATATTTTAATAGAAGTTTGTTTTTCTAAATCATAGGATATTTTTACGGTCAAAATAATTATACTATACACATAGATACATGTACCTACTACCACCTGAATTAACATAATTTTAATCGTTTAAACATAAACATTGCACCAGTTTATATCAGTAGATATAAAAAAAATGGTAAGTATCTAATCTATGTATGAAATGTAATTCTATTATCAAATCCGGGTCAAGTCATTTTGATATTATGATAATGTAAATACAATCTATTTATAAAAGGAGAAACCTTTGTCTTTGCTCCGTGGGAGAAACTGACTGTCTGACATATCAACGCACAACCGAAACTACTAGGACTAAGAACGTGAAATTTTGCACAGGGTTTCCGCTTATAGGGGAGCACTTGAAGGGGTTTTTAAAAATGCGACCTTTAAGGGGCTGAAAAGAGAGGATTTTTTTGTATAAAAAATAATTTTCGATTGATCCATCAACTTGTACATTGACCCGAATATGAATTTAGAAAATAATCATAAATTATCAACCAAAAAAAAAAACCTATTAAAAACTTGTGGACGGTTGTTAAATGTAGGAAAATATGTGAGGGGAAAATACGAAATTTACGCAGACGGAGTCGCGGGCGAAGAGCTGGTAGGTACTAGATACATTATATACCTACCTTCTTTCTACTGATAAATGAGATGTGAATAGGTAGGAACCTACAGTAAATTCAATTCAATGGGAACGCGATACTGCATTAGATATTGACGAAGCCAGAGGAGAATTTAGGGCTTCTAAACCTCCGAAATTCAAACCTCATTCCCGTGTTCCGTGTTAATCCTGGAAATTAATTGAGGCTTTCCTTTCTCACGCTATTTCTCTACACTGATGATCCTGCTATCTGCACTGCACAGACTTTGTGTGAAAGAGTTGTGGAATTCAGCGCCTTTAATTTGGTGTTTGGTTTGCATATCTAAGGCACCGAATTCTGAAACTGTTTGTGTCAGCACCTTTTTTCTATTAATTATTACAAGGATTTATATTATTTTATTAGTTCCTTTTTCGTAATCATACGTTTTTCCCTTTTATGCTGTATTTAATCTCATTTTCTGACATCTATATAATCTCTACACTACAAAGTTCATAATCCCTAAACAATTTTTCAACCTAGACGATCAGCTAGGCTATAGTGCAAACAACCCTTTTTTCTAAGAAACCATGTTCTAATCTACCTCTCCTTTCCATCCACAGATCTCCCTGCGCCCCGCAGCGTGTCACCATCGCCTGCTCCATCAGGCCACAGCGCGAGCGGCGCCCATGTCCAGCTCAAACGCCTGGTCGCCAGGGTAGTGGAGGAAGCGGCCGCGTTGCCAGCCCTCGCCAGATATGCTGCCGAGCCTCACACACCGACCATCGAGTCTTCGACATATGAAGATTTGCTGGCTACGGCTATATTGAATAAGGTTGGAACCTATAATGACCTAATGTTGGTAGATATGTTACCGGCCAAATCCGATTTCAGGCCAAACTAGTTTGTCCTAGGCCAAACTGGTTTCTAGTTTAATTAGCCATTTCGTTAACAGCCTTTGGAAGTAACGCTCGCCGGCCGCTGCCGCGGCGCCGCTCGCTCGGCTCGCGCGCTTTTGGTCACAGTTCTAACCTAACCTAACCTAGCCCATTTAATCGGCGTGCCTCGGCTTAATAAACCAGTTTGGCCTAGGACAAACTAGTTTTCCTGAAATCGGGTTTGGCCTGTAACAGATATATTGAATAAGTGACAGTAGACGAAAAAAGTTCATTGGATGCTTGTAGAAACGAAAACGAAGTGTCTCAGGGCGCAAGCTTTTAGAACTCTTTGTACTCCAGTAGGATTATTAATCCGTCGCGTGTCTAATTAGCAGAAACAATAGAAATTCTATTGTTATCTTTACACATAGTGTACACTTGACGTGCGAAGAGTTAATGGGGAAGGCGACTGACAAAATGGCGCTGTCGTAGCTAGTTCCACCACAAGCTATTATCAAGCTATTAACTTGTGGTGGATACAAGGCATGAGGTGGTTTTATTTTATTATTGCGTAAATGACGTGTTGTTGTGTTTCTAGATGCTCCGAATTTCGACTCCACCATTTCCCGACAGAACCTAAAATTAGAAGACAATAGCTTAAAGCAATTCCTAGAGATGTTTTATATGTCGAAAACATTTTGAAGAAAGTGTTTACGAGAAAATATTTAAGGGTTTAAATTCTGACTTTCTATATTACAAACTTGATTTAAAATATTAAAATCGTCGTTAATAACGAAATAGTGAAACACAACTAAACTCATGAATTACCACGAAATGGAATGTCTGAACGAAATGTCAAATTTAGGTATTGTAAGCCGTAAGTAGGGACCTAGCTATGATCACGCCATCTAGAATTAGTTTGGCCCGACCTTCCTCATTCTCTGGACACCATGCTATGATTAGCAAAGAATTTTGAGGCAGTCTTTTTAAAGAGATTTTTTTTTAATTGGTCGGTCTTGACCATCAGATTTATGTTTTAACTGACATACAGTTTCTGATTTCCCCAAATGTCTAGCTCTTACACTTTGATAAGAAGCTGTTATATGGGCCTCTGTTTCTAAATCCTTGAGAAGCTAATCTATATAAAGATTAACAAATCCCAAGATGGCCTTTGTTTCAAATATAATATCAAAAATGAAATATTGATCACGTCTGTCGTGTATTGTTGCTAGACTTTTAGTAACTGCGACTTTTGTTGCCATGGGACTCATGTTTTTAAAGTCTTAATTCGAAAAATCTTCAAACGGTTTGTCAACATTATAAGCATAGATATGTCTTACATTAAAAAAAAAACAACTCTTAAGCCGGACTTCCTCTTGTCCCCGAACAGCCAGTCATCCTAATTAATTTTTCTGAGATATTTATAGCGCACAAATCCTGAGAAATCCCATTCCATGGCGTGACTTGACGTAAACATAGCCTTATGCTTGCGAATCCTTACAAACGCTTCATTAGTTCTGCGCTAATTTAGGGCTGACACGCAAATCTTATCGAATAACTATCCAAACATTTTAAAAATCATTTTTTTATTTATTTATAGATAAACAAAAAGCACAGATGTCAATATTATTCAAATGAACGCTGTCTTGTCGTCAACGGCGCACAAAATTCTGATTTGATTAATTAAGTAGTAATAAATGCAAGAAAACATTCAAAATTAATGAATAAAACTAAATTATAACAAAAAGAAAACAAATGTCAATAGAACATAATTTGTCTATTATCATAGACAAATTATAATCCGATCGGTAGCACTCATTGATTGGAAATTAAGAACAGCTTTTTTTTAAATGGTGTGCAAGTCATCTTTTACTGGATTGGGTATCTTGTTATATATTTTGGGTGTTAATCCTAAAAGCTTTTTGAATATAGCAGTTTTGTTTGGCACAGCACATAGGTATCTCTTGGTTCCGTCGTGTTGATCTCAATATTTGAAACAAATGCAAGCATTCGCTGTTTACTTTGGTAATGTGTTGCCAAAATAATGGTCAGTACCTATAACAATCTAATCGGTATCTTATTATATAATATAATCTATAATACAATAATATACCTACTATAAAATAATAATAGCTTATGCTGAAATATAAGCCCTTAGTAAAATAGATTATATCATGACTCAGTCCAACTCAGACTAACGAACTTTGCACTTAGAATCATTATGATTACGTTCCACCATCAATTAACCGGACATTATAGAAAAATTAATAATTCATTATAATCGGTGTTTTATCAACTGTGGGACTTACACTTCTGATCATGGGACTCCCCAATGGACGGTCAATAAGGATATCATAATTATAGCGTTGTGATTACAGTTGCTTGTTTTTGAGGAAAATAACACTTTGGTGTATTTTCTCTTGGCCCTCAGTCCCTCTCAGTCAGTCTCTGGTCCCTCAGTTTGATTTAAGAGGTAAGTGGGGTTTCCGATTCTATATTTTACTTGCTATCTCCACTGTATTGCAATGGACAGTGATTTAGGAAAAGGAAAGAAGGTGATTTTTAGTGTTAGTTGTCGTTAAGGAGGATGCGCCTGCTAGCCCGCTAAATTCAAATTTTCGTACGTTTTTTGCAATTCACAGGTCAGTGTTAGATTGCATGTTGAACAAAATATAATTCGCGACCATAACACATATGTATTCACAGAATTAATATAATTCGCGACCATAACACATATGTATTCACAGAATTAAATTCACATTGAATAATTATTTCATGAAAAGTCATTCAATGGGATTTTAAACGAACTTAGAGGGCTGTAATGATGATTTTAATGATTATAATTCCGTAAAGCTACGTTCGCGAATCATATTTTTAATCAAAATACCACCTGACAGTGACCTGCAAATTGAAACCTTAGCCCATCCTCCTTAACGACAACCGTGCCAAAAAAGCCTCCGAAGCATTTTTTGAAGTGAAAACTTCTTTAGGCGCGTTGGGCATTTTTTGAGATGGGAGAAAACAATTCAACTCGCGACACCGTTACCGACACCTCTGTATATAAGTATGTACATTATATTGTGTATGTACGTACATAGATACACATGCATGTACAATGAAAATTGTAAGTTTGATTACAATTAGTTCGTATAAGTTTTCACTTCTGTCGGCACTCCCAGAGTGCCACTGATTTCTTTTTTAAATACTATCATCTTTCCTTTTAAAAAATGACTGTCCTATCCAACACCGTCAAGATAGGAACTAAAATGCTGATATCAGAAATCCCATTAAATGACAAGAAAGTAAAAACTTATCTAATGCAGTAAGCTCTTATAGGTATTTTCTTATCTAATTAGCAAGCAGAATAATAATATATATGGATAAAAATAAACTCATACTAAATTGATTCGGAAAATTTTCCCTAGAGCCAAATGTTTTTCACAAGTGTAATAATTATGCAAACAATAGAAAAATAGCAAGATAATTGTCATAAGACGCCATAGAAATTGACTCTGAGAAAACTGTTGTGAAATTATTAGATAATTTATTGTTTAATTAAATTCTATACTGACTGTAAGTGGGTATTGTGCTTAAACAGAATACGTACTATCCTAATTGTTTGTTTACATTTAGTTAAATGTGTATATATGTTACGGCTAATAGCCGAAGTGCGGCTACACCTAGTTTTAGCCGGCTACAACTAGGTGCAGCTGGACTAGCGCTCGCCGGACGCTGCCGCGGCATCGCTCGCTGCGCTCGCTCGGCTCGCGCGCGTTTGGTCGCAATTCTAACCTAACCTAACCTAATCGGTCGGTAAGCAGTATGGTGCAGTTCACCGGTGACATAAGTAGGATACATCTAAGTTTAACCGGCTGCACCTAGTTATAGCCGGCTAAAACTAGGTGTAGCCGCACTTCGGCTATTAGCCGTAACATATATATCATCATCTGCCTAGCCTTTTTCCCAACTATGTTGGGGTCGGCTTCCAGTCTAACCAGAATGAGACTGAATACCAGTATTTTACATGGAGCGACTTCCTATCTGACCTCCACAACGTTACTGGGTAACACGAAAATATAAATGTGTTTAATATAATATCTAAGTAAAATAGTGTTCTTTACAGTCTTTTGATGTGACGACTCTATTTATGTTGCAACTCATGCGCAACTAGCAAGTACGGGTAAATTTCAGAGTATTTATTTAAAGGACCCGTATGAATTCGATTCGTCACATGCCCGGCTGGGCTCGATACCTTATCTTACTTATCAGCCGATAGCTGTCCGTATCTCGCCGTGGCCAGTACAAAGATAGTTCGCCACCCAATCCAATGTTTTCCAAAGAAATGGTAAGTCATGATCAATAAATAATGAGATTAATGAGTGTAAAGCTTACACACTTAGTGCTAATCACTTGTCTGAAATGGTAGTGTCCAGAAGCGTCGTGCCGTGAAATGTAAATATATTAAAATGTCCTACACCATCACTTTGGTAGGATTCGTAGTGTTCCTATACATTCTTGCGGCTATAAGTCTGGTGAGTTACGTAAATCTGCGCTTGCGTTCGGATATTTTGGTTAAAAATGTTAAAAGTGATTATAATATTTTCGATAGGTAATTATTATAAAAGTTGTGATTATGTGATTGATAGAAATTCGGAAAGATTTAAGTGGTTTGTTATGTGGTTTTATCTACTATCTCTAATGATTGTTATGTAAACAAATTGTGAATTTTGTGGAACTTTTCTAAAACAATTAAATTGTAAAGTTCGTAATACTTCTGCAACGGTGCAGATCGCCAACCCTAGGCCATTCGATTGACCCTACACGCTTCTCGACAGCGCAGTGCGAACCAGCGCCCGTGTGAACCAGATCTTTTTTAGAAAACGCTCCATATCTCACCACCTCGTATCTCTACGGAATAAAGTTCAATTTCGTGTAATAACTCGTGAAAATGTACAATTTCTTCAGTTCTATTGTGAGCTACTTTCCCGAAGCAAACGGCGAGGTTTGAAGTTTTTCATACGTTTGTCAGTTGTTATGAATTCATGCGTTTAGAAGTATTGTTGCTCCACTGCCTCAGATACGGCTGAGCGAACGATGTTCAAATTTTCCGAGCTAGATTATCGCTATGTATCATCTAGGTGATTTAGTGCTAGACGTTTCCTGTGTAAATCTTGAAAGTGAAGACAAATGTCTGGCGCACAGTTTGGATTTCGGTTTCTCTTGCATACCACTGACGAAAGCCTAAATATAACTCCCCGTTATCACGATTTAGTTACATTTAGCTTCGCAACTATACTTTCAGATAGGTATACTGATCCCCTGGTTGAGAACTACAGTGTAGCGTCCCACTGAATAATGGAAAGTTCGTCAATAAGTGGGTCGAAAAAACTTCCAGTAATGTTCCTACTGCCTTCTTTTCCCAATCCTGCACACAACAACTAACATCTTGCTCTCTTCCTCCAGGTGATAGAGCGTTATCAAAACGAGAATGGTTCCGGTGGCCGCAGCAGCGGCATCCACTCGGCGAGCGCGAGCCCCACACCCTCGGAGCGGTCCTCGCCGCGCTCGCTGCACACACCACCACGCTCGCTTCATTCCCGACACAACAGGAATATCACTCCTCCCGTAAGTACCTTTTGATTATTCTACCTGGTTTTTACTTAAAAGATGGACTGTCTAGTTACTTTTAAAAAGGTGGAGGTGGACCGAGGACCTTGTGAAGATCGCGGGAATCCGCTGAAAGCGGGAGATATAGGATAGTCCAGTGGCCAGGCTTTGGGAAGGCCTGTTTTGACGTCGTTCAGATGAATGATGACTATTACTAAACTTATGGCACACTTTCACATCTTTAGTTTCCAAATAAACCAAACAGGACATTCTACCATTAGTCGACGAGTGTTTCGGTTAAAAAATAAACTAAGTTAACAGACATTGTGCAAAACTAAAACAATTACTCTACTTTCTATGTTACAAACTCAGTTTTTACAAGACCTAGCCATCGTCTCGTTGATGTCACAACATAGAGACCATGGTCAATAACAAGATTTTCTCATACGTCATCCAATTTTTTCAGCTCCATGAAGAAGAAGATGTGTCTGATTGGGAGGAGGGCGATGCGACGGACGAAGCCCTAGAGGTGCCACGACGCGTGCCCTTCCCAGAATTCGGAGGAGACATAGTGCACAATAGAGGTAAATAAAACTATACTCCACGATCATATGAATTATACAAAAGAAAACACTAGGTATAGATCGAAATGTATCAAAGTAAGTTTAGCAACTGTGTCGTTAAAATCATTAAGTTTTTTTTTCATATTTGCAATCCAAATCCTGCAGCTAGTCTGGCAAAAAATGAATAAATCAACAATCAGACTTAACAGCTTAGTTATCAATCATAATCAGCTGATAGAAAAGCAACGGGACAATGTTAACAACCTCATTTTAGATAACCTTCTTTATCAGCTTACACAGTTTAATGCAAAAATTAATTTCGAAAGATATATACTTACCTGCAGCTTTTCCGCCTACGTTACAGATAATGAGGATCGAGAATTCGACGAAGTTTCCAGTAGCGACTTGCAGGCAGTCGACGGTACTTGGGAAGAGAACTGGTTGTTCCAGAAAAAGAAAATCAAGACTATACAGTCTGTGCCAGTTCCCATGTTAGTTCCGAACTCTAACACTGAGTACCGAGCTCTGATCGGCGACAGAGACGCTGACGACACTACAGACCTATCAGACAACGCAAGCGACTCAGAAGAACAAGCAGAATACAAAAGTGACATGAAGAAAGTTCTAGACTCCAAACACGTCATTGGAGGCATTTCTAAAGTAGATGAAAATGACTTTGAACCAGACAGCCTCACCATTGTTGATGGACCTGACGAATTTGACAAACTCGTCGAGAAAATAGGTGATGACGAAACAGTAGACGCAATCATTAACGAAATTAATGACAATAACGTTACTATTGTTGAAACTATCAATGTGAACGCAACAGACCAAGTCGATGGAGGCAAGCTATTAGTCGGTATTGAAAGTGGACCTTTAACGAAAGCAGAATTCGCGGTGAAAGAGGAAATACACAGGACACTGTTGAACGGCAAAACAGAAGAGTTTATGGATGAATTGTGTGCAAAAACGAATGGAGACATATTATACAATGGACATGCAAATGATTTGCATAGTGTTGATAGCTTCACAAGTAACAAAGGTCAGTAAAACCTTACATAATATTGTTTTATATCAAATGATTAACGATTCTTAAAATAAATGATAACAATAGGAAGTAATATGCCATTCGTGCAAAGTTTAATCGGATTGCTGAATGTGGATTATAGACAAGTATTAACTAAACTTTGATTACAATGATTACATCAACGATACTCAATATGCACTTAAAGATAAATATGTAATAAAACAAACCAGTTAATTTATGAGATGCTAATATTTTCAGACTCGACGAACACCCTGAGTCATCACGAGCGAATGGGTGAGTATGAGGAGACTGTGACATTGCCGGTGCAGAGGTACGCAGACAGTCTGCGTAGGAAACACTTCGATGATGGGCCTCATGAGTAAGTGCAACTTAGAACGATAGATTCTATTCAACTTTAGATCTAGATCAGGTTCACCAGTATGAAAAAAAAACTAAAATTCAAATATTAGTCTAATATAATTAATGTCACCGATACTGCACTGGAATTGTCCAGTGCACTATCGGTGACATTAATTATATGACTTAAGACGAAAGTAATTCGGTTACACGGCTATGCTTTTGTTTCTTTGTGTATTGTTTGTTGCTGCTCATCCTCCTGATTCAATTTGTTACAATTGTTTCCCATAAATATGTTTTCAATTATTTGACCTCCACTGGCAAATAATGTGCACAAATGATGAGAACAATAGCAGTGTTCACTCCCTATCATTTGACTAAGTGACAAAAGACATTTATTATTATAATCTTCACCTTTTTTCAGGATCCCAACTCGTGATACTGATCAAGACGATGAATTAATACCCGGTGAGTCATACATCACAGTAACAGCAAGTAGCAGAAAGCATATTTTTTTTAAACATAAGTAATACACGGTCTATCGTAATTGATAATTTTGTTATGAGGAAAGTGAATGCGGAACAAAAACAACTATTGACGATAATGAGATTGTATGCATATTCGAAAGAGCTATTTAAATAAATGAATATTTTAACCATTCCTGCTATTATCCAAGGTTTCTTAAATTAATTCTTTAATTCCTTTGATATTTTTTTTTAACCACAGTTCTATCTTGCAGGTTCGATAGCCTACAGAGAGCGTAAGAAATGGTTAAACTACGTAGAAATGCCGAACAACCCATACTCTCCAGAGGCCATTCAGAAACGGCTATCATCCAAGAGCACTTCATCTCTCTTCGATATGTTCACAGCTAAAAAGGACTCACAAGATGACAAAATTGAAATAAACGAAGCAGATGATGAAAGCGAAACAAATGATCTTCCAGTTAAAGATATTCAACACAATAAATTAAGTTTAACTATGAGTAATGATAGTATTAATAGTATTGATAGAACAACTAAAAGTCCATCGCCTAGAATATTGAAAGATGTGATGGCTGAGGAAATTCCACAGTATAAACGGTGAATACTTGAACAAACATTCCTAAGAGCTCTTAACCAATAACATTGTACCGGTAAAGACTTTAAAGATATTTGAAATGAGTAATAATTTTAAACATCTTAAAGTTTTTCTGGTTTGATATTTTAAGCAAAAATGGAAAAAGCTTTATGATAATGTAAATATTAAAGAAGAATTGTTTGATTATATTTTCAGTTACGGTCGTGACTATTATATAAGAGAGGCGAAGGCGTCGTGTGGCGGTCGTAAAAAGATGAGCATGGACGAGGCGAGCTCGGTGTCGTCCGTGTCGATGACGATGAACAAGTCTACCAGTTTAGACAATTTCGACGCAGAGTTCGCGTCGCCTGTAAGTGCCAGCAGCTCGTTGAGCGACCTCGAGGCCTCCGCCCTCCATCACAACATCGTCCGCAACGTACTCAGCCCTAGGAACGCCAGCCCCAACTTCGCCATAAACCCCATATTCGAAAACCCCGATAGACAAAATGATAACGCTGACGAAAATCATGTGACAGACGAACGTTATGTCGGTCAAAATGCCAACGTAAGACAACAATGTAGAACTGTGTGCGACGGTGACGGTTATGTGGAAAACGAGGATATAGTTAGACTTAAAATACCGAAAATACCCGAGATTACCGAAGACCTTTTCGAGACGTACACCCATGTTAGGCGAAGCAACACGCTGCGCAGCGAGGACTTGTGCGTCCGCGCTAAGCGACGACCGACCCTCAATTTTACGTTCGGTGGCAGTCTCAGGTTAAGCAAAGGCTTTCGTACCGATATCTGGTGACAGCACCTTCTAGTTCCAACAATCTCTCGTAGTCTAATACACTTCTCCGCTCTCAATGGCACTCCCACTGACCATCATCTCTCAACATGTGAATCTCTTACTGTGTACGATACATACATAGCATCTAGACGATCCCAACTTAGCATACGATAGCATATAGGTTACTGACATCACGGTCACTTTCCATAAAATATGGTGAAAGAACTCTTTCTCATTACTAAATCGAACATAGATCTAAAATATCTTCGTTTGACACACAGTAATTGCCTGTTGTGTGTAAAGTTTGGCATGTTTTTGTTGGATTTAAAGAGGCTGACTAACAGCACTGTGCACTATTAATACAAAAGTTACCTACTTAGTACTGCACTCATAGATTTTGTTCTTCTTATTAAAATTTTCAGTACTACAGTAATCCTCAAAGACGTTAGTGGTGAGTGTGAGATTTTGGCAAACGAAATTTTGACTAACCGCATCCGAATGCTTGCCACTTGAACTAACGAATATAAATAATACTTCTATTTCCTCGACTACTAACTCATTAGCAAACACTTTACACACGTTCATTTCATTTATTGCAATTTTTTTTGTAATCTCTTGTTTAATTATCAACACTAAACTTATTCTAAGTCAAACTTACTACGTTGCACGTTTTAATGCTTATAAGCGCACCTTTGGTATATAATAACATTAACCCTAATAATTTAGTTAATTTACTAACATTAACATCTATTGCACCTGTAGCAACTATTAGTTATCTCATAGTAATTGTACAAAACCAAGCAAATGGGGTATTTTAGTTGTAAATATTCTCAAGTCATAAACAAACTTCAATTTAAAAATAAAACTAATTACATAATGATAATGTTATCAAAATTTTCAGGGATTACTTATAAACACATTCAACCAGATAGCGACGAACCAACACTATACAAAATTCGCAAATAAAGAGGACATGGCATCGCTAACAACGAGAATAAACAATAAAGACGAAATTATGATTCAGTATGAGGATGAGGACCCTAGCGAACAAACCCTATTCGTTGCAAAGCCAGTATACGTTGATGACGAAACAGATAAACAGTTCGAAGAAATCATAGAAACAGCTTACAAACATGTACCAACAGTAACACCACCACCAATCCCAATGTTAGAAGAAGATAATGATGAAAGAATCGATGAGCCTCTCAAATCGCCCCTCAGCGTGGACACATCTTACATAAGCACGAGCAGTTTAGAAGACTCCATCAAAATCTACAACGTGCAAACAGGAGAGATTATTAAATGTAAGCCTGATAACGTATCACCAAGTTACGAGACTGACACGAACGACAACATCGATATTGTTGATAAGAGCATCTCGGAACCTGATAGTGTTAGTTACACCGATGACGTGCATGAAGACACTACTGTACAAGAAGCTAGTAGCATTTCCAAATTGGAGTTGATAGAATCTGATGATATTCTGCAGAACCTGCCCAAAGTGAAGGAGCTGGCGAAGATATTTGTTAGTATGGAGAATATAGAAGAACCAATTAAGGTACGTGGACGTGTTTTTTGTGTGTATGAGTCATTATTTGCCGAAACTAGGCGAGGTGGTGATAACATTGGTTTAGTTTTCCGATAACGACTATTTAATTAGTAAGTTCAGTGAAAATGGTTTAAAGATAACCACGTCACACCAGGTACACCCACGTGTCTAGTTATGATGAATTCCCATGTTGTTGAGAGCGAGCCCAAATTTCAGGTTTACTTAGTATTTTTTTCTAAATGTTTGATATATGCCTACAATCTGATTCATGTGATACCTAGTACAGATGAATCAGATTGTTAAGGTTAGGTTACTTCGTCCAAAATTTTCATAACGCGATGTACCTATATATGTATTCAAATCATCCACATGTGAACCGAAAGTTTACTGACAATTAAACCAGCGGAGTTATTGTGTAACACACATTCTAAAATGGCAATAGAACGCAATGCAGTGAATTTAATTTTGACAGTTCAGCCATGTTCATTGCGTTAAGTATTTACATTGTGGAGATGACTAATTTTCCTTGCCTATGAAGCAATTTATGTCGAAATTCGGCGGATTCGCCCACGCGGAATTTTCATCCCCTATTTAACTCCCTGGGTTGAATTTCGATAAATCCTTCCTTATTCCTTGTCTACATTATAAAGGGAACCTCTGTGCAAAATTTCAGCTTTCTAGGTCCAAGGGTTTAGACTGGGCGTTGATGAATCAGCCAGTCAGTCAGGACTTTTCTTTTTATTTATATAGATTTTTTATTTTCATTCCAGCCAGTCCAACCTTACGTAGGTCGGCGGAAGAGCAAAGAGAACATCCTCTCAGAACCCAAATCGGAGAAGAACAAGCATCTCTACATGCACAGTCTCACAGCCAGAAGCATATCCAAAGAGTTCAGGGAAGAACTCAAACTCTCCATGTCCACGCCACTAACCGTCCCGGGAGGATCCAAGGAAATCCCCGAGGGTATTGAGGAGGTGTCCAAAGAATCTAGCAGACCAGGTAGTCCCGTGCCAGAACCTGGCACCATCAAAACGAAGCTAGCCTTCTTTGAAAGTCTCAAGTCCAAATTCAGTCATAATCATAAGTGAAGTGTTAAATTGAAAAGCGATGCCATAGACACAAATTATACTAAGTTGATGTAAATTATTCTGAACAAATGCATGTTAATTAGGTATTAAATGATGTATGGTAAAATCAAATTGTAATTAAATAATGTTCTTATATGATCAAGCTTCACTCTGCTATCGCTTTTCAAAGTAACAAACTTCACTAATTATAGAACTTTAAAAGTGACCCACCAGCCGAAATTACGCCACGGAAATTCGGTGTGTTTACATCAACAAATTACGCAACGTAATTTCGGCCTAAAAACATTGCAAGCGTAAGCACGGCAAACTTTCTGCTGCATATTTTCCGTAGATGTGTCATCAAAGTAACTTAGTCATCAAAGTCTCTTAGATACCCGTATTCTCACGTAGCAAGAGAGATATTAGCATGATTTTCCGTTCATTGCGTGCTGTCTATCGCAGTAGTTTAACTACAACTTGTTTGTGTCATACTAAACAAGTAATGTAGTTAAAACTCTAATCGAGGGCAGGATAAATTCATTTTAGTTTATACTGTAGTGCATAATAACTAGTAACGGTCACATTATTTAAATTAATTAATTAAATGGTAGGTTACGGTGTAAATATTAAGTGCCATTTTGTAATCATTATTTCCCATTTATTTATGTTAATCGAAATCGATGTTTTGTTGAGGAAGAAATGTGCTCATGTTTCAGGCTTTTATGTATCTCAGTTTTTAGTCTTTTTGTGGACAGCAACTGTGGGCATTATAATTATAATAATAATTAATAAATATATTAATAATTATTTTTTTATTTGGAAGAAACAGATATGTGTACCAAATGAATTGGGATAAGGGGCAAGAAAATTATGATGACGATGAACAATTGATTTATTTGACCTTTATTTGATTTATTTGATTAGTTCAATGATCACAATTTGCAATTACTTATATTTTAACACCTAAAACATGAGACCATTTTTAGAAAAACCTAAATTCAACTGTGCCTCTACTAATTTAAGTACTTAAATAAACTTAAAATATAATCACATTTCTTCACCAAAATAACATGGAAAATTTAGCTAATGCCAAAGTTGTAAATAAATAATATAACTGGGTATATGTATAGTGCATAGCGGTTGTGTATTATTGTATAATTTGTATAATGTATAAATGTAGTCACGTCTTAAGATGTGCAATAAGTTATTGTAGGGGTCCACTGTACTATTGTGATAGGCGTTTTGTAAAACTTATTCAAACGCCGAGATATTTAATATGATTGGATATTGGATAAGGGTGGCATAGAATAAAAACTTATCATAATATACAAGGTTTTTTATTTATTTTTGTTAAATAATATGTAAATAATACAAATACGAGTCGATAGACTAGTAATATTCTAACTATCTATCTATCTAGCCTGTAATGTCCCACTGTTGGGCAAGGGCCTGCCTCCCCCTTTTTTTTACTTTTACTGTGCTGTTTATATGCACGTGCCTGCATTGTAAATACGTAGTAGCCAACCAACAAAGTGAGTCTATTGCCGGCAATTAGCATTAATTAATTAATTCTTACTTTCTATAAACACAACTAAAATAAACCTAGCATACTAGCACCATCCTTTTCATTAGGCATTTCACTGGCATAATCACTTATAAATTTCTGATTTCTACTTATTCGTAAATCGAAAAAATAAAAAAAAACTCAATAATAAATACCCAGGGTCTTATGAAACGGAATGTTTTCCATTTTGTCAGCATACTTCCTCCTGTAGCACCATAGATAATAATCTATCAAACTAGAGTTGGGTACCTCTCCCTTCTGCCCTCTCAGTTTATCTTTTATTATTTTCTTAAGAAGCTCTACGGAGTGAATGGAACAGCCTCGGATCTCTACTTCTTCTTCTGAACCATTTGGGAGGAGAACATCTGAAATAGTAAAAATAAAAACTTTTTTAGTAAATAGGTACAGACGCCAGCACATCAAGCTACCCCAAACTGTAAAAAATTTCCAATTGAACATGAACCTTATGCTTATGTTATAAAGTTGAAAATCTATCAAATAAATTTGACAGATTGGGGTAGCTTGATGTGCTGGCGTCTGTACTATTTGCGTAGGATAGCTAAACAGGATCGGGGTGGACCGCTAAGATCAAGATACGCCTTAGATGACAAGAAAACACCTAAAGAATGACGGCAACGACAGGCTCGGGGAGTAGCACGCACGAACGACCGTCGTAGTCGTACAGTTATCGTAGTCGAATGTCGCATAGTGCGTGAGGTGGTTTAGGTAATAGGGAAAACCTTTTCTGAGAAACGAGATAGTTGGAAAGAGGTTTAGTCATCAATTTACATAACACAACAAACTAATCTATCTTTTTCAAGAGATGGAAAACACTGATGATAAAGATCAAATAGTTATGAGAGAGAAATTATGATAAGATATGAATATTGTGGTTATCAGGTCAATTACGAGTAGGGATTTAAATAGTTTGAAGAAACACCAGCCGTTCTGTAAAAATCTGACCGTGCTGCTTAACTTAGGTGAAATTAGCTTGAAGTGAGCTATACGTCCACCTGTCGGTAGGGAGTGGCACTATTAATCTCACCGTGAAAACTATCAAAGTTTCCCGTGAAATTAAAATTTTCTTCCGTTGTTTATCCTATCTACTAATAGGCTACTAATCAAAGAGATTTAATACTAATTGTGGTGTGTAGTGAAAAGTCTTTGGAACTAATATTATAAATGTGAAAGTTTGTATGTTTAGATGTTTGGATGTTTGTTAATCAATCACGCAAAAAACGGATTTGGATGCAACGAAAATGGACAAAACGTGCCACACAGAGTACAAACATAAAATTGCAGTTAATTTTAATACAAAACTAAGTCTTTTTTATAACTTTTTATGCCATAAAGCAGAAGTGGAAAATAATCATTATTAAAAGTTTTCTGTTTGATTTTGCTCTAAAATACCTTTTAATGTTGCCATATAAAATTAACAAAAATCAGAACAGGAAAAAAGAATAACTTAACGCATACGAAGGAAAAAACAACACGCATAGCAGGTCTAAAATATACTGGGACATTAATCTTAACCGAAATATATTAAATATTTTTTTTGTATGTCTTCTTATAACTATATACATTGAACGGTCAATGATTTATTTTATTTTTCTATGTTATTGCAGTTACGGATAGGTTTTTTAGTTGTCTGTGGTGCCTGCTATGACAATATAAGAAGATGCCTTACAATAAATTCAAGGAAAAGAGAAATTGGTCACAACATTGTTATGGCTTCGAAAACACATACCGGAATTGAGCCCTCATGTCTTAGTTGTAACATCATGGCATCGTATAAAATACTATTAATATAAACGCCTGCTTGGCATATACACATTAATCTACATAAAATACCTTAGCAGTAAAGTTAAGGAGATCGGGTTTATAATACTTACAATTATGAATGCAGATAATTGTAACTATTATAATTCTGTAGTATAGGGGAGAGCAGGTAGGCTTCGTACACAGGGAGCATTCGTACAGTGGTGATATCTTCACTATCCATTACATTGTTGTGCTCGCGTTTATGTGCGCGACTCTCGCTCATACGCATAGTGTAACCGCGGAGCGGTGCAACAGTGCGGCCGCTGGTTTCAATGGAAAAAGCCGATACGTGTTTTCGATCTATGTAAGTATTAATCTTATTCACATTTGAACACGCTTAGCTGTTATAAGTTTTGCTCAAATTATATAAGTGATTTTATTTAGTTTATGCGGTGAAATCTTGGTTTAATATGTAAATAATCATTTTACGCTAACTATGACGGTTATTTTTATTTTCAATTAATTTGCTGATTTCTCCCTTTGGGGTACCTTCGTGCAGTTATGAGTGGGGTAGATTCGTGCAGTACGAATGCTCCCCATTCCTAACTGTGCGGCAGTAGAAAGACTTAAAAGTCTTCTTAACGCTTACTTCTTTACCACTACAGCCGTTAGAATCTACGTAAGGTGGGCAATCAACTTCTACACCGGCCAAGATGCAATGAGCCAGACGCCCTACCTGCAGAAACAGAGCTTACTCAACAAGATCTTCTACGGAACTCACCGCCAGTATTACTCTCCTTGCTATGACCTACAACTACGCCTGTATTTTAATCAGCTGTAGGATTAATTACTCTAGAAATAATCCGGCCAGAGTGGACTGAAATGCGTGAAAAGTCGAAGAAAGGAAAAAAATAAGGCTAGAAGAAATAGAAAAAACGAAAAGTTGAAGAAGCAAGAACAAGAGAGAATACAAAGGGCTAAGGAGATGAAGCAAACGTTACATTTACTAACAGATACAAAAACCAAAGTGACAGAAGAAAACTTCAGGGACAAATAAACCAAAGACGCAAAATAAAACTAATAGTGTAAATACTGATAGTGAGGATGAAACTGACTGTGGGGATAAGACTAATTTTGAGGATGAGACTGATTGTGAAGACGAGGCTAATCTGAGTTTAAGAGAAGTTCTTGTGATCTTATTCCATCTAACAGACTTCTGAAGGATGGGGTACTGAAAATGGAACTCCAGTTATATCGAGGAACATCAAATAAGAAAGCTTTATCTGGAGCATCCCGTTGGAATGGGCAGCGTTTGAGAAACCACGTCAAGTCTTTTCGTCGCCTTTTTCGCAATGTTTGAAGACTAAGGTCTTCAATCGGTGCATTCTGCCCGTGATGACATACGGTGCCGAAACGTGAACACTGACAGTTGGGCTGGTCCACAAATTTAAGGTCGCTCAGCGCAGTATGAAGCGGGGTGAGCAAGCTGAAGTGGCAGTGGAAGGACCTATGGACGGTGGAGCAGACGTCCTTGAGTGAAGACCGCGTTTCGGCAAACGTAGTGTGGGACGCCCCCCAGGTAGATGGACCGACGACTTAAAAAAGGTGCCTAGGACAGACTGGATGCGCAATGCGGAGGATAGAGTGTTGTGGCGCAGCCTGGGAGAGGCCTATGTCCAGCAATAGACTGCGATAGACTCGGTTTATTGAAGGCGAATTCTGTGTTAATTTTGAGTTCAATACATGTCAAAGTCAAAGTCAAAGTTTATTGCGTTGATTATATGATTGTAGTTACATGATTATATTACATTGAATAAATGGTATTTTATTTAACTGTACGAAGGTTCCCCATTATGTACGAATGTGCCCCACACTATGTACGAAGCTACCCCACGCGTGGGGTAGTTTCGTACGTTTTCCATTTTTCAGAAAAGTTACTGTAGCTTCGCTATGCTGGTGTTTATCTAGACTACAATTCACTTTTATTAAAGCCAAATAGGTCCGGTATACAGCAGCATTGAATTTATCTTAAAATTGCATATAGTTTTTCTTTTGTACGGCTTAGAATAAAAAGTGTATGAATCCTACCTGCTCTCCCCTACGTGATAGAGTCGTGCATCATATTTTGATCAACATACAGCCTGACACTGACTTGCAAATAGCAAAAAACGAAAGAAAAATTCAATTTCGCAGGCTAGCTTAGCGCGTCCACTTAAGGGCAATCTAGTCGCGGGCTCGAACTCACTAGTGGGCGTGGCTAAAACGCACGCTTTCTCACCAGGCATCGTGTCCGATAGAAGTAGCATCAGTGTTGAGCAGTTAGACGCTAGTCTACACGCACAACGTTATTGAGTGAGATGCAGTCTCGAACATTTACAGTAGGTAAGACAGGCGCGTAAAAAATTTAGCAAAGTCCTTCGGAAGATCGATTTAGGAAAAAAGCCACTGAATAAATCAATAACCTATAAAGTTTATTGAAGTTTTCGATATTTGAGTTTTGTCGGTACCGACTTGGTTTTGGACATTTTACACTTCTTTTATAACTTAAACACGCCAAACGTTAGGTTAAATTAGCAAGAAAAACAAGTCTTTTTTGGCTCCTAACTTTTTAATGGCTTTTCATTTTAGTATTCTGTTTCCGTACCTACAGACAGTATTAATAATGAGACAAAACCATACCATGTTTAATTTTTTATGTAAAGACGCCAGCGCATCAAGCTACCCCAAGCTGTCAAATTTCTTTGATTCATTTTCAACTTTATAACAATAGGATAAGGTTCATGTTCAATTGGGAAAATTTGACAGTTTGGGATAGCTTGATGTGCTGGCGTCTGTACATTGTCGAACAATGGAGTAATACACTGCCGTAGTTTGTATGGGAAAAATGTGGACTAGATTCACCTTAAGTGAAATGAGCTGTCAATAGTGCCAGCTCACTTCACTAACTTTTCACATTGAGTATTTTATAGAATAGTCCGGTATAATTCTACACTTTACTATCGGCACTTAGTACCTATTATCCATTACCTGTGTAAGATACGTAATGTAAATAAACCACTGACTATCAATCATACTATTTTTGGTGTAGAAAATAAAGGATGTCCTCTATCTAAAGAAGGTGGAAGGCTGGGCTCAGTCGAACTTTATAGATACCCAAGTAAAGGATATTTATACTGTGCTAATTTGATGCTCAGGAATAAATGCTTGCATACAACAAAAGAAGCATTTTATAAGTCGTAAAATGAGAGATAATACTGACCTTTTCTCAATTTATCCATCAATTCATCAGTGTAAGTCAAAGCTCCAAAATATACAAGCACTTGTGGTACTCTGTAATCTGCAAACATTGTCATTCTATCAATGTCTGTAAACTCTCCCCAGCCTGTACCACCAAAGAAGTTCCACAAATCTGCCACAAGGATTTGTGCTCTTTTATATAGGGCTACCTTCTGCCCTTTATACAAAGCTTCATCACGGAAACATGGGAAGTTATCAACAATGATTTCCAGCAACTTTACTGCGGACTTTTTGGCCTCTTTCAAACATGTAACAAAGGTTCCGTTGTACTTTTCTAGTAGAATAGTGCCAACTTCGTGCAATACTGAAATGCGTTGCTCAAACAGCGGTATTGTTGCTTCATTGTCACCTTTCATTATTGTGCGGAGTTGGTCTTCTGTTATCTTTGAGTAATATTCAGGATTTGTTATGTCAATTCCATTCTGCAATAGAAAGGTGACAATTTTGTCAGTTTTCTTAATGTTTAAAGGATCATCTTAAGTAATACACTTTACATCAATGAGTTATTTCAAGAATAAGATCAGTTTCAGGAAAGCATTTGATTCCATTCATTTTATAAACAACTAAATTATGTTATTTGTTTTAACATTTTATGATAATTGTTTTGAAGACAATTTTCTATGGCATTAAGTCTGTCTATGTTCTTTTAGCCATAAAGTATAATTAAATTAATTAATAATGAAAGAATTGATTTTAATTTCACCTTGATAGCTCTAGCAAGAGCTGCCTCTAATGCATAATACCCAGAATGACCATCTACAGTCCACTTTGGGGCACCAGAGTATGACCAGAAGCAGAAGTTGAGGGCGTCAGCCACAAACACCCAGTCTGCTGCCTTCTCGTGGTCTTTGTTAGGGTGAATGATGTCTGCACCGGTGTCAGGAATCTCTAACTTGTCAGTTATCGATGGTAGCATCTAAAAATATACGTTTTTGTTATGATAGTGGACAATATTTATCATAAAGACAGTGAAACGATAAACTTTACATCATAATAGGAGACGTCAAGTCATTCACTAGTTTTAGACAGTCTGGTGAAACTTTATCCATACCTATCTATGTTGATATTTTCAGAAATACTTAGTAAATTGCATCGGTATCCTACTAAGATTAACTAGGTACCTATTCTATCGCAAGCCCTAGCATATTAGTAACATTTGAGATGCTTTTGTCTTACCTCTTTACAAAGATTTTCTAGACCCTTTTCGTGAATCCTAACATGTTGTGCACTTTTTGCAATTAATTCACCGGATTCCGCTGGTGGAAGTATTCCTTCACGAACCATATTGGTGAAGATAGTTATAGGTAGGTATAGCAATATTTTTGGGGTTCAGTCAAAATTTATTAAAATATCAAACAAAATGCAATATCATCCACTGAAACGTATCACTTAAACAAATAGAATAGCCGATAGCCGATAAATAAATAAGCCGATTCACTGATTAAACCGGTCTACCTGACTTTACTTGAACCGTTTAGTAACACTCCTCTTATCATCAAATGTCATCGTGTTATCACGGTATCATTTATCAGTCATCAGACTAAACAGGAATTTAAGTAAAACTTCCGCCATCACAGGTATATTAAATTTATGTAAAGCGATGAGATAGCTTGGACAGGACTCGGATAGGACATTGATCAATTAAATCAAGTGAGAGTAGTTTTTTTGAATGACTATAACATGTTGCGAACTTTTCTGAACGTTTTATTATTCCATTCCATTCCATTATATATTCGTGACTTAAGTCAAGCTATTGAGTTGAGATTTTAGAAGATATTTGTAGATAATTTCTCTGTAATATGGATTATTAATTGGTAATCAAGTGATTTATTAACCACTTAAAAACTAGTGGACTACAAATTATTTGAAACAAAAAGTGTGTTATTTATCAGTTGTCAAACCTGTCATTTAAAAAAAATCTTGGAAAGGAACGAAAGTTTAATAACCTATTTCATCAATCACAAAACAAGCGCCAACGAAATTTTTAATAAATTCTAATTAAAACGGTTTTTAAAATGCCACTTAAAGTGCAAGGAACATTCGTATCGCAGAAAATCAGCAAAATAAGATGGATAGGGGAGGATTACGTGGAAACGAAGTGCTTTTTTACCGGCAGTTGGGATGACGATGTAAATTCTGTTAAAGTTTGGACTTTCGAAAGTCCTCATGAAGAGGATGAGGTAGATTACCCTCGCCAATTGTCTGAGTATCCTGTGGACGGTGACGTTACGGAGATAAAGTTTACAGAGAAGAATAAGATCGCTGTTTCATTATCTAATGGAGATGTAAAGGTTCTTGAAGTGAGTGTGTATGAGAAAGAATTTCCTCTTAAAGAAATATTCCACTGGAAGAAGTTACATAATTACGGGTAAGTTATCCCTACTAAAGTGTTCATGTGTGTGCAAATCATTACTTTTTTTTATCAAACCATCATTTTGAGACAGAGGGTCCAATTAGGGTTATTGCAATTATTATAGCACAATAGCTTGTTACTTTCTAAGTATCTTACCTATATCTGCCTTTTTCACAGCTATAAAAGTTTGTGTAAATATTGTTCAAAGCAGTAAAAAAAATGCATGGTCTTTCAGGGATGTTTCAAAGTGCAATACCAGTTTTATTAAACATGCACAATTTCCAGAGAGGAGCAATGTTCCTGTACATCACTAGACACGTTAGAAGGAGACATAGCCACCATTGGAGAAGATGGCAATGTGAACATCCTGAGTGGAAGGCGAGGAGAGGTGATGCATACCATTAAGGGAGCTGACAGCTGTTCCCTATATTCCATCTGTTTTATTAAACATAATGAGGTAAGATTTTTTTATTTCTGGCCCTAAGACGACACACTGACCACTCTGTTTAATTCAAAATTGTTGTAAACTAATAAAAATATTTTTGGGTCAATTATATTTAGTTCATATATTGGATACTTACACATTTAAACAGATACACAATTAAACCTTTCTATGTTAATTCATTATTCATTTGAGTTAATTTATCTTATTATTTGCCCATGTTTCTGTGATGATAAACCAATTTTCCTTCCTTTTTTCATTCCTGAAATCCAACAAGATAAAAAATAAAAAAATAAACCAGCCTTATATTTCTTACTAAACAATAGGGTATTTTAGTCTATACGAGAAAAAATCTAAAAATATATTATTGAGATAGCTTAGGCAAAATGCAGTCGGAAAATGTTAGTTTTAGTTAATGAAATAACAAAATAAATTTTAAAATACAATTTAAAGATTTCAGTTTTTTTTTGTCTGTTTTTGAACACCATAAAAGAGTAGCCGCCGTGTTATTACGTCATACGGCATGTCAACTGAGCAACTTTGTACTTTTATTACTTTCGTAACCAAAAATTTTTTTTAAATAATATTTTGCATATAGAAACAGCAAACCAACTATAAGTAGAAAAATATAATTTTTGTTATTGTAAACAATTATCTTATAAAAATCAGCGCAATTGTTTATACAGCAATCTGACGTCATACCCACAGAGCAATATGGGACTCCACTGTGTCCAGCATTTTCGTCAAATTACGCGCTAAATTAGAAAATGCATTTTTATGGCACTAATTGATTAAATAAAAATTACCGTATTATAAACATACTAAAATATAAAACTTACTTTCTAAATAAACTACATTGTCTTAAATTCTATGACTGTCTATTTATGTTTAACTTATTATAAGTTTCTGCGCAAATAAGAACCCCTCATTTAATTTAAGGTGAAGGCCTCCTCTAGAGATTTCCATTCCTCCCTATCATTTGCTGTGTTCATCCACTGTTTGCCAACCACTTGTACTATGTCGTCTGCCCACTAGGCAGTTGGTCAACCTGTTTTCCTAGTGCCTGGTGGCCCGTTCCAAGATGTAAGTCTGTAAGTCCATCACTTATCTGCAACCTAGCTACATGACCACCCCAGCGCCACTTTAGTTTTTTACAGTGGCACAGAGCATCAGGAACCTTTGTCTTGTTCTCATTCTTTTTTTATATGTTTGTTGCTGCTGTGTTGTGTCTGTGTTGAATAAATGTTTTCAATTCCATTCTATTCTATTCTTTTATAATGTATGGGGTATTTTTTTTAAATTATTTTAGGTTTTAGTCCAGCAATATAAAGAATATTATTTATGATTATTGCATTACCTTTAAAGACACCTTTATCATTTCCAGGTTATAACTGGCAACATTAGAGGCCACATGAAGATATGGGACTTAAGATCAGCAAACAACAAACCAGCTGCATCATTCCTTCTAGCAGGCGATGAGCTTGCCGCTACCTGCATCATCAGCCACCCGACACAGCCCCACATCATCCTTGCAGGCAGTGAATCGGGCTCCCTGGCTGTCTGGGACTTACGTATGAACCAATTTCCTACATCTCTAGTCAACGCACACTCTGCAGGAGTTTCAGAAATGCAATTCCATCCCGAAAACCCGCATAAGCTACTCACATGCTCAGTATCTGGGGAGCTATGGGATTGGAACATGGAAGCTATGACCAAGAGTTCAAAAGGACAAGACAACCAAGTGACATGGATGCCATTAGAGGATAAAAAAGCTATGATGGTGAACTCCTTGATACCAACCTTACATAAACCGATAAACAGTCTACATTGTGACAAAGGCAGGATACTTTGTGGAGCTGATAATGAGGCTGTGTATTTGATTCAAAATTTTAAGTATTAATTTTGTGTTTGAATATCTCTGTTGGCATTTCAGTTGATGTCTTTCTTTTTGGAGAAAGAATGTGATATAAAGGTTTAGATTCCCAAATAATGAAAGATTTGTGCTATTTAGAGCCTCCAGGGAGTTCTCAAACAAGTGCGTATTTTTTATTTATATTGTTAAGGTATCCTGAACACCATTAATGATTTGTAATAACCAATACATACAAGTTTTTTGAGATTCCAATGAAGTTTTGTTTCTGTTATAATTTAGGTTATTAAAATAATAAACATTTGGATAAGTAATATGCATTTTATTAAATTCTGAAAAGTAGATACACTTACAAAGTAATATTACATAATAATAATACACCAAGTCAGTCTTTGCATGCTTAGTATCGGTAAAATATATTACAAAAACCGAAGTATATAGTATTTACATGTTTTACAAATAATTGTGCAAATTAATATCAATGCAAGGCACCATTATTACAACCGTTAGATTATTTTGTTGCCAAAAAGGTAACATATATACCAAAATTAATAACCCCTTTTATTTACTCAGGCAACCCATAATTAGTATTAAGATTTTCGAAGATACCCAAATGTATTACCGCTTACGAGTAAAATTAAATGGAATACCTATAGTGGAGTTAATTTCTTTGCTTGATACATATATTACCGGATACATAGTATTGCCGTAAATGTCAAGAGTTTTATTTAAAATTGGTCTCAAATACAAATCACTACTGATGGCACCAAGCTATTTCAAGCTTTACTTACGATTCGGAACAAATTGCTTGATCTCAATACGATCAACATAGCATCATTTTAACCATTATTTTTAGGTACCTTTATTTCTGACTTTATTGAGAGCAATTACAATTTATCCGTTTTCCTAGATTTATTGTCATTGTTTTAAAACAGCACTGATTCAAATAATATTTTGGAAGATACAACAGCTAGGCTCAGCCTCTAAACTGGAATAACATTTGATAATATCACTATAAATTAAGAAAAATGGTTGAATATTTGGCATCTTATTCACATTATTATACAAAATAACATAATGGAGTATAATAATTATTGTAGGTAAGCATATAATAATTATCACTCGTCTATAATATTGTTCAAGAATAAAATATAATAAACACAGCACATTTTGACTGAAAATAATATTGGATATACTTTTAATTGTTCTTATTCGATATAATACTTATTGTGAGCACCATTCAATGGATATCCTATAGTCCATTGAATAGGAAGCGACGCACTCTTGAATCCAATCGACCTTGACCTTGAGTTCTCAAGGGCACTCATGTAACCTAATGTCCATCCATTCACTCTACTAGAACCGGCAGTCAAATCAACTTTGACCTTGACCGTTTCAATATCAAGGTCAAAATTAATGTTCACTTTACGTGAAAGCCAGTTCGACCCCTTCCCGGGCGCTTGTCTTGACTATGTACAATCACTGAGGGCGTGTGAGTCAGGTGTGGTGGTTCCGCCTGTGAGGCGGCGGTTTCCTCTGCGCGGCGGCGAGCAGTGAGGCAGGTAACAGCCACAGCTGGTCGCACCAGCGCATCAACGCTTCTGTGACGTGGCAGCTGTTTGCGGCTGTCGCCAGCTGAGTTTCGAGACTGTCTGATTGCTTGATCAGAAGACTGAAAATAGAAACATTTTGTTACGATTGACGATAATAATGAACAGCAGATGTAAGTTCTGACGTGACAAAATTGTCTCGGAAATATAAATTTATGGTACCTAGTATTCAGCCTTGGGGTACGCCCAATTTTGCGAAGTTCCTACTGAAGTAGTTGTTTCTAGAGTAAGCAAATTATTTTCATTATTTTGCATTCACATGTCTTTGAAAAATAAAACTACTAAAAGCTTCTTCATACAATTGATTCTAAACGTTCTAATAATGATCTACTTAATCAAACGCCTTAGGAAAATTCGTTGATGGACGAGACTCGGTTAACCTACATTAAGAACATTTTTTCTTGGATTTAATGAGTGATTAAGTACCAGAGATCGGATATACGGATGCATATTCAACTAAAGTTGAGATGTTGGCTAACATGGAATGCGCTTTTGTATCGAAGAAGTCTTAATTTAGGTTAGTAATTTGTTTATTTTTTGTTTTAACTAATACAAACCACCCTTCCTCCAGTACATACACATATTTGTATCGGGTTAAACATTAATTTTAAATTAATACACATCTGAATAGTTATGCAATTCAAGAATCCCGAGGTTTTTAGTAAATATTACAAATAATTTATAAAGCCGCTTCCATACTTTCATAGCTAAAAATTATCTTTAGGTAAATATACATCCGAATATCCGATCTCTGGTGATTATAATTCATATTCGCTAACATCTTATATATTAGGCAATATATACACTTGTACACTAACAACAGTGATATTCACACCGTTAACACTAGAAATAAGGACAAACTACGTGCTCCCTTTCACCGGCTTCATAAGGTTCATAACTCATTTGTTAGGCTTGGTATAACCTTTTATAACAAGCTTCTTTGCTAGATTTGCCTTTTGATGCGTTTAAAGCTCAAGTGAAATCCATCCTTTGTTTGAAGGCTTACTATTCCATTAACGAATATTTAACTAAATGACAAGAATTGGTCGCTGTGATTAACTCAAGACAATGTTTGTGTTCTTTCTCCAAAATTAGCATAACTAGTGATAGGTTATATAGGTTCATATATATATTTTTTATTTTTATTGAATAAGTATTTTTATTTTTTATGATGAGTTGTATTGCTAATGTGGTTAGCTAGCGACCTCGACATTTGATAATTCTATTCTTGCCTGAGTAACCGACAGCAAGTTCGTTATGCTCCCGTAGATGCCACTGCTTGCGGTAGCGTCGGGGGTCGGGTTGCCTCCTTCCCTCAAATATGGCGAGGGGGGTAATGGCTGATCTTTGCGTTATGCTCGTGAACGGGTGCTGCTTGTGGTGTCTGGACGTCTTGCTGACCATGATTTTGTTATTGTTACTAATAATTACCTACCCGTGTATTTATTTTACGTCGATGGTCCTAGGTTATCATTTGTGGCCTCGAGTTGTAACTCGGGTAGTAACAGCTATGTGAACATAATCCAGCATTGCATATGTAAGCTATCACGCCCTTAATACCAGGAGGCTCTTATTTTGGTATTATGCTATATTTACATTTTTTTAAATTTTTATTTATTTATTTATTTATTTAACCATTTATACACACACATATAAACAGACAAGAAGATTTTTGTTCTTTGTGCTCGAGTTAAGTTTTCATTTTATTTGTTGGTCACTAGGAAGACGGGTGGGCGTTTTTGGGGGACTGTCTTATATATTTTGACGTTCGAAAAGTGCTGATTCTCAGCCTAATTTGAATAAATGGCTTTTGATTGAATTAGATTAACTCTAATTTCTTGTTTTTCCTTTTACCTGGGTGGGAAGAGCGTAGGCGCAATGATCATAGCCACATTGTGTTCCGTCATCTTGTTGGTGTCTTGCCTGGCGACGATCTCGCGCACTAGTCTCATCAGTTCACGTAACGTCGCCCGCTGTTCTGCTGGTAGCAACAGTACGAGCAGGTTCAGTGCCCGGCCTTGTGTTGTACCGCTTAGAGCTGAAATAAACAAAAAGTGGATGAGCACAAATTAACTTATTATTATAAAGTGCGAAACTTGTCACATAAACAACCCAATCGTTTTACAAAAAATCTGGCTTTTGATTTTGTATCCATTATATAAACATTAATCTTGGGAAAACCATAGGAACTGCAAATCAACAAGACGAATAATTGTTCTGTCGGCGTGTTTCCTCTCTGTCTGTAGGTAATTATTAAGAGACACTGGTTGTGTGAAATCACCACACTTTTGTAAAAAAAAAATAATTTGTTTAGATTTTGGCATAAAGACTTCTTCTGTAGTGTCCATAGTTTATCAAATACAGATGAGCCCTCAATCCTCTATGTGAGAACTGAGGGCCCAACTTTACAGTCCATAACTCGCTTACTTGACATTCACAAAATCTGATTCCAACTTTCACGATTCTTTGGGAATGTTCCTAAATTCTAAGCAGATTTTCAAAAAGTTTTAACAAAGTGGCCCTCACACCACAAGCACATGATTTTGCATACTATCCTATCATTCAAATTGGCAAGGAACATAATATGAATATACTAAATAGAAGCGCTAGGTTGGCCAAGTCCTAGAACTGGAAGGGCCCATTATACTTCATCAAGTTTTCCAAACTCACCGTATGTATGATAGAAGAGTCTCATAAGCTCCTGCGTGAGCGGCGGCTGCGGCAGTGCCCGCAGCAGGCGCTTGAACACAGCGCCGAGGTCGTGGCTACTGGCGCGGGCCAGCGCGGCCTCCACGGCCGAGCGGTCCGAGTACCACTGGCGCTCGATCATCTGGCAGAGGGCTTCGATCTAGAAGGGATAAAGAAGATGGTTTCAAATTACACAATATCGACCGAGGCTGCGAGTTATACGTTCAAGCCACACGCGTTTTGAGACCATGCGACATATGAAATAACTTATTTATAGCACGCCACACGAAAGAAAGCAGAGACGGGGGCGCTTGTTACAGCCGCATCGCCCGAGGCTGTTAACAGGCCGTTAATAAACAGGCTGTTAATAAACCAAAAAAAAGAACTCGTGTTACTAAAGGCAAGCCCCTTTAGTAACATGAGTTTTTTTTTTGGTTTATGAGGTATTTGAAAAAGTTTTATCAACCGCACTATCAAAGTTCTATTCGTAACTTCAGCGTTTACTAAGGCCTCATAAATGCGAATAAAGACTGTCAGACACAGTTCCTAGCACAGCGATAGCCGATAAGTACAGCTTAATTAAAACATCGATGCAGCTTTCTAGGCTCCCTAGAAGACTTAAGACTGATTTAGTTCGGCAAGTTCTGTTACCAAGTATTTTGTTACCTTCTGCTTATTCCCGGGCACTCTCAACAGTCCCTCATCGGCAGTACGCTGTGCAAGTGCTGCGGCCAGAGCTCGCACTATGCTGGGCGCGCAGCTCCACGTCTCCTCCCACAGTATCATGTCCTTGCGCACCAGCGTCTCTAGAGACACGCCGAACACTGAGCCTTCTGAAAGATGGAAAATTATAAGGTAAGTTTTTTAGTTTCATTCATTGTTTATGTAGGCTTCCGAGTGAAAACCGGAAAGCGATCTATATATATATTTCAGATCCTGTCGCAGAATGTTGTTTTTTTATGTAGGTAAGGATTTATTACTCAACAATTTTATGTATCCAAGAGTTGGATCCCACACATACTAAGCCTATCAGCTCGTTTCCAACACTCCCTCGATTTTTTTAAAGTTAATGACAAAAACTTGGATCTCCACTAAAGCTAAATGTCAATTCTTACCTTCTTTCCTCTTCTTCTTGGGCGATTTCCTCTTTTGGAAGGGCAATGAGTAGCGGTCGAAGAGCGCGGTGAGCTCCAGCCACAGGAGAGGCGGGAGGCGCTTCAGCTGCGGCTCACCGATGCTCTCAATGTCGACTGTGCTGTCCTCTTCGGGCCAGTCCTGAGGAAATGGAGAGACAGTTTGGTTATTCAGTTGTCTTGTGGAGCTTGGGTCTGAACAGTACAAGACATGCTGAACAAGGCTTTCTGATTTGGACTTATCAGCTAGTACCATGATATACATTTTGCACAGAAAAGTGTCGTATTTTGATATCCTACTAATATTATAAATGTGAAAGTTTGTGAAGATGTTTGGATGTTTGTTACTCAGTCACGCAAAAACGGCTGAACGGATTTGGATGAAATTTGGCACACAGATAGATTATAACCTAGATTAACACATAGGATACTTTTTATCCCGGCAGTACGTTCCCTCAGGATAATTTTCGACTTCCACGCGGGCGGAAGCTAGTCAATCATATAATCACTAAGCTAAGGAAATTTTTGGAGATCACTGTAGATTGATTCTAGAAAGGCCTTTAAATGAATCCCTTTACTTCCAGTGTTCTGTAGGTCTATTGCTCCGGTTGAAAGGACTTAAAAGGATATTCTAGTGTTCTTAACATTACATACCTCCTCCTGATCGAGCATCTGTCTGTCGAGATTGAACTTGTGTTCGAAGCTAAGCGGCTGCTGAGTTGTCGCGGCGCTCTTCGCGCGAGACACGACCGCGTGTTTGTTACTGTAAAGCGGAAATAAATTCTCATTACTATGGCTTTGAATGCTTGACCTGCCACAACATTATATGTTGTGAATCATATTAGACCACGTAATTCATAAACCATATCGTGGATGTTTCCAAAGGTCAAACTTATGACATTGAAATTTAGAGAGAATAAATCAAATTAACTGGTGATTGTTCTTCTGTCTGATCTGTCTGTGTTGGTTGGCGATTTTGTCAGTCGGTCTCGGTGGACAAGTGTCCATCAGTTTATTCAAAACACATAGTAGCATGATCGAAAGTGGAAACTTACATGAATGGATCGTTGTCTTTGAGTATGGATCCATTGATTCGTTCTTTTCCTATCCTCGGTCCCTGGACTGTGCCGTATCTTTGGTAACCTAGGAGCTCGATACCCTCTGAAATGAGAAAAAAGCAAGTTTAGTAAGGTTGATAGCTAGGTTGTTGGTTATTAGTCGAATGGTGGTGTCTGGTGTTTGTGGTGCTAATAAAGGAGGGTAAAATTATTCTATGATTATAGTAAAGTTCCTGCATTAACTAGATTTGAACCAGTTTCTCTAGAATAGATGGCGGTTCGGTTCGGTTTTGACGTGTTCTAAGCATACGTGTCGGAACATCACCAGCATCATCATCTGCCTACCCTTTTTTCCAACTTTTTTGGGGTCGGCTTCCAGTCTTATGCGGTTGAATACCATACCTAGTCAGATATGCCGCAAAAAGAAATATCTGATTACTAACCGGTATTACTCGCAATATCGGCCCAATGCAAGTCATTAGGCTTGAAGAGTTCGTGCATGGGCAGCGGCGGGGAGTGCGGCTCGCCCGGCGGCGTCAGGCGCGCGCGCCGTCCCGACGTGGGCGCCGACGGCGTGCGTGCTAGTGGCGCGTGCGTGCCCACCACGGGGTAGCTATCGCTGTGGAAGGAATCACCTGTTAGTTTGCTGACATGGATGTATAGGCACAAGAAATCAAAGCCGGGGGGAAATGGGTTATTTCCAGCAAAGGATCCACTAAAATATTTCTTCTCTATCATGAGTCTCATAGATTTAGAGAAAAAGATGGGCTGCTGCTTGAGATTGTTTCGTTCTTGGTGCCAACTATGCGATCAATCAGATGGATTGTAGCGTTCCATGGTCAGCTCTTTTTGAATAATTATCTATTAGATAGCCACGAGGAACCCCTATGAGAGGAAAATATTTGTAGTTTAATTCAGGAAAGATCCGATGGGAGTTACATATTCATGCTATGAAAATTATATTTCCAGTTGTACAGTCTGTGTACTCACACGAAGTCCGGGGGCGTGGCGGCATCGGCCCATTCGGCTGGCGGGCTACCGGACCCGCCGCTCGGCAGAGAATCCAATGAGTCGGGAGTCGCACTGCGCGACCGCGGTTCACTACCACTTGAGTTCTGAGGACAAGGAACGAACACATTACATCTCTTGCACAAACTGGGAGAGCATTCCATCCGTCCCAAAGAAGTCCCAGACGAAAAAATTACAAAGAAATTAGGTATCGCTGATCGTAGTCAAGATGTGGCTGACCAAATATCGGGTGTAGTATTACCCAGTAACTGGGTTGTGGAGGTCAGATAGGCAGTTGCTCCATGTAAAATACCGTAGGTATACTATGGTATTCAGCTGCATCCGGTTAGACTGGAAGCCGACCCCAACATTTGGAAAAAGCTAGGCAGATTATGATGGGTGTGGCAGACAGCTTTTCCGAAAAGAAAAACCACTTCAAACGCGAGATCAAACCCTGAAGTAAAACCAATCACTTCCCACAATTGATTGCCTGCACCTACGAGGAGTTTCATAGTTTTTGCACGTGTTATGTACATGTTTTGCACCGTTTTGTCGCGTCTGTTCTATGCGCGTGCTCGGAGAGATGAACTGTGTGAACGTCGTATTGTTCGACAATTACGCTGTTACCGGTTGTAACATACAATTGCTATTGATTGCTGAGTTATTAGTTGACAGTTTTTGTGAGAGAATTTTCTCTGATACTGTAGGAAAGAAGTTTAATTTCCCAGGTTTTGTGGTATTATTTATCTGTTTCTAGCGGGGTACTTGCGTAACACACTAATAGTAGGAATGCCTTTAATTTTGACAATTTAATTACATTCATTGAGTTATTTACATTGTTGAGCAGATACATTTTTCGAACATATGAAGGAAGCAATGGATAAGCTTAAGTTTTTATTGATAGTGTTTAACGCAATACGTGTGCTAGTATATAATGTTGAATTAATAGGAACCATATTATTATGGTACAGACGCCAGCACATCAAGCTACCCCAAACTGTAAAATTTTCCCAATTGAACATGAACCTTATGCTTATATGTTTTAAAGTTGAAAATCTATCAAAGAAATTTGACAGATGGTAATAGCTTGATGTGCTGGCCCCTGTACAAAAAGTAATGCCAAAATGTAGAACAGCGGCAGTAATAACCAACAAAGCATAAAAGAGCAGTTACTATGTAATAGTCATAATGTTACGATTTTCTCTTCCATATAAGGCTTAAAAATCGTAAAATCGTGTTTGAAGTGACAACTAAGTACCGTAACATACTTAAGTAGCAAGTAAATAAGCACATTTAAGTTCCCAGATTATTATATAAATTATTTTAAACTGTCCCACTTTTTAATGACACATCTTTAAAAATAAAACTAGTAAAATATAAACATTCCCATGCTTAAGTCACCATTGTCCCTTCTACTTAATTTCAAGACTTTAGTTAAAAAGAGAAACTTAATATTACGTATTGTTTGTCCACACATTATACAATCGTTGGTGAAAGCTCCTAAATTAATGACTGGCTACTTTTTAGAAGAATTTCAATGTAATTTCTACTTATTACTGATTACTGTATCATTATGTAATCGACCATTTATGTAATACTTTGAAGTTCACTGACATTTTACTCAAATTCATCATTCTATTTCATACTGAGGTCATCTTTTCTTTTGAATTCTTCTAATATGATAATATTGAAATCGGATACTATCGCTTTAATCCTATAAGCGTCAAGTTATGCTGATTTGATCGTTAAGTAGGTAACATTGTTAAAAATTCATCAATCAACATCTTTAATTTTAAACGCTTAGGTAATATGTATTTTTAGACAGACTTGAATGATAGCGCTTCATAATAATTGGCTTTTTAATTTTACCTAAAAAACGCCATTATTACTAACTAGTTCAACCACTATTTCGACGATAAGGTTTTACTAGTGGTTTTGTAGTTCTAAAACATTTCGTTACAAGAGTACTCGACGTCGTCGCAACGTCTAGTGACAACACAGCCTCGGGCAAGCAACCTTAATTAAACCCAACCAGTGATTAGATATCAATCAACCCGTCACAACGGATACACAAGTAGCGGATATTGCGGAAGCGACATCTATCGACAGTCCCTTAGCATTAGACATGGGCATGTATGCCAGCGGTGCGCCTGAAACCGGTCGGAATCAAGTCAAGCCACCGACCGCCCGTTACGGAGGCAAGCGATAAATATTGATAAGGCAATCTCTGCAAGAAACTTATGGCTATATTAGGAAGTACCGAGAGATTGGTTCAAGCAAGTTTATTTAGATATTAGATAGTAATGTGAAAACTGTGGTAGATATTTCATGGAAACGGAAGTGATATCTTATGTTCCAGAAGCGTAAACGGTTTCTAATGACTTAATTTGTGTCGCTTCTAGACAGAGCTCCTCTAGTATTGCTTGTACGCCTAAATGTACCAAAAGCATTTTGGATGCATTCATTTCATACTCTAGAAGATGTGGAAGTTGTACATATAATATAAGGGTGTGAATGCAAACGTAACGACTGACTGGCCAAGGGAAACCATATCTGAACTGACCCCAAGAAACATAAAACGGAGTGGTCTACAAGGATGGAGGTGATGATGATTCAATGTTTGCAAAGATAATTGAACTCTTCAAACATGAACGACATACCACCTAATACAATTTTATTAACGTCTCCAAGGTGAATGACATAATCCTTATAATCTAAACATGAATGTACTTAGAACTAACTGTTGCAACAGACGACAAGCATGTTAGAATAACAATATAATATCATAGGCGACGAGAATGAGAATCAGTTTACTGTGAAACCATTCATATGCAATGCAACTGATGATATCAAAGGGCTTATTGTTACTAGGACTTTCCAGCTTGTGAATAGTAAGAAATATTCTTAAAGGAATGTCAAAGTATTTGTCAATGGGAAAGATGAGGATTTTCTAGTAGCTGTAGAAGATTTTTTAATGATGAGACTGCAGAATGCCCTGTAACTACGTTTTAGATTTCGAATCACAACAAGAAGTGCATCAATTGCATAGAATGCTACTTTGTAAAGCAGTCTTATCTACTGGTTTTCTATTAGAAACTCATCTTATCAACGCCTTTCTATGTGAAGGTGCACAAGCAAAAACGCATCACTGGCACTAAGGCTTGAAAGATGTACAGACTCCAACACATCAAGCTACCCCAAACTGTAAAATTTTCCCAATTGAACATGAACCCTAAGCTCATGTAATAAAGTTGAAAATCTATCAACAAAATTTGACAGATTGGGGTCAGGAGTAGCTAGATGTGCTGGCGTCTGTAGTTAATGCTAAAGGAAAAATTATGAAGCATATGAATAATATCCTATGCACATCAAACAAAGAGACTCTTAACACCTGAGAACACCAAAGCATCTGTAAGACCTTGGCACCCAAACCGGAAAACAGAATAGAATAAATTAAGCAACAAGAACAACTACATGATTCGACCGATATTAGGTGCGTGCTTGAGCCATGATCCGTGAAGCATTATGCACAGTATACACACAATCTTTACAGCCCATTAGAACATTAGCTGCTAGTTTTACCTTGGACATAAAAACACTAGAAAACAATAAACGACCAGCGTTTCCTGCACGCTCAACTTGATTGGGTCGAGCCAAATTCGGTGCTCAATGATATGCATAATTGGATGTAATAAGCGTTGAATATTCGCTTTTTTTTTGGAGGTCTAATTTTGGGATTAAAAAAATATGCTGAGTAATTTTGGTAGGAAATAGTAGGTAACTAGGTACGCAAAAAAGTTAATAATTGAAAATGACAAATAGGTAGGTAGGTACACCTAATTACAATAGTTCAATGTACTCTACATAGGCTGCTTAAGGGACAAGGGTATAAAATGTAATCGAGTAATCATATAGTTATATATGATACTCTTAGAACTTAGCCAAAATAACGAACTTTATCAATTCATAAAATTATCATATAAAAAGGAGGTAGTAAACGAGTATATCTAGTTGACGAGCGGTCTGCCCACAATCGCATTTATTTGCCCCACTTTAATGCATTGTTAGTAAACAATGCGTAAAAGTAGATCAAATCAATTTATCATTATCGATTTATCGCGATAGCAAGCTGACCTAGGTACCGATAACTTAATTAATTACAAAACTTTATCTAGATTGTGTATTAAAAATTAATATCCTAGGAATAATAAAGCTTTTAATGTCAGAATCACGAATAACGCTTTAATTGGATACTTTAAAGGAGTTACGACACACAAAGCAAATAGATTATCATAGATAGATAAATTAAATTAAATCGTATGACCTAAATCTAAAATGGCTATTACTAAACGTGATTTCGGAACAGTAACGCATTAGTAAACTGATAATATCGATAAAGATATTTACTTAGATAACTATCCAAATGTCTTGGGGGGCGATTGATACGATAAAACGATTAATAGACGTAATATGAATAGAAACAGATAAGTATATATACTAAACACAGCCAAAATATGGATGAAGAAAATAGTCATGGACTGAAAGAAGTTCAAAGCGAAATAGATCCTGAAACACTTGAGAAAAGTTATGCAGAAGAAAACTAAGATAAACTAGAGGAGCAAACAGACAAATCCAATCGTCTAATCTTATCGATAAGCTACTTACAAACACTTATTTTTATCATTTGGGAATTTTAATCCACGATCACATGATGGTAATCTCTTGTTTAGGTTCTGTGTGACCAGGTACTCTCATATTTATCTTGCACACCTATCTCCTGAGATGAGACTAACGAAGTTCAAAACAAAAACAAGTGCAAATCTGCCCTGAATCTGCATAAAAATGATAATGGACTGCTTAAAGAAAACAGTGTGTACCTACCTACTTACAAACAATAAATATTATGAACAACAAAGTCAATGTTTTGCGTCTTCTGTTTTAGGATTAACGTGACAACTATGGAGTCAACTAAGAACCAAGATAACAACTAAACATCTCACCCTTTTCTGACCTGTCGCAACTTTCCAAAAAGACGTCACAACTGAGGTCGCTCACACTGAACAAATCACAAATATTTACCAGAGCCTCGATATAGGAGCGCACTAACGCCAGCCCCTTACAGTTCACCACTTTCTCGCACACCTTCACCCGCATCGTGTCACTGATCATGTTCACTGCGCATGTGCGGAGCTGCACCGCACACTAACTCCACTACTGAAGCCTGCACGCAGTTTGGAAACAAACGGACGCAACGCAACGCGTCCGCCACACCGCACTAAACACTGCTATCGCTTGTGTAATTAACATTACCGTATAACTAGATATTAATTTTGCGTAATTTTTTATAAAGACAGTTTTGTATTCACTGTCGCAATTTTGCAGCGTGTTTTGATTTTCACACGTTCTTACGTTTGCTTTCACTGTCTGACGGAGGGAATTGAGTGACGGGAAATTACAGCCATAATCAAAATTGTTGTCGCGAATTATGTTTAAGCTGGCATTACGAATCAATTTTTGATGCAATATTTGCATTCATAAGAAACTTTAACGGGTGTCACACTCGCAACTTTTTGGGCTCACTGACTTCTCATCAAACTGTTTCACCGAAAGCACTGCATCCAAACACACTAATTGCTCTCAATTTATTTAAACGAAGTAAACATAATTTACAACAACACTTTGAAACCCACAATTATCTTTTAAACCAAACGGTTCACAGACACGAACGTACACGCGTAAACAACTCAACGTTTTGAACTAAACAGGTAACTATCCCCGAAAACCTTAATTGCATGCTTATCTAACGAGCCATTATCACCTGTCCCTAATAATGCAGTGTACAAAGTAGTTTAAAACATATTTCAAAGTCCACATCACCGAGGTAATGGTTTCTTGTTAACAGTTGCATGATCGAGAGCGCGTGATTCGATGGAGCGAATATCATCTGAGATTCCGAAATTCACTTTATTGCGTGCGAAGTTTCACAAAACATTTTTGGGATGTCGAGTGAGATTGATAATTGCGTTAATATTAAATCTCGCTAGATTAGTGGTGCTATTATTTGTTGTTTTGTCGCCTGCAGTAGGTATCAAGACAACCGGATAGATTTTTATGAGGCCTAAGGCATAGTAATTTGAAAGGTTCCGGCGATTACTTTAGAGAGAGCTGCGACTTGCCTTAATCCGAACAGTTCGTCAAAAGTAGATAAAAAAATATTTGTCAACAGAATTGTCACGAGAATTCATCCACGTGAAAACCCGAAATAGACGCTACACGATAATCAAAGAGATAAATATTTCATAGAAGACAAATAGGTTCAAACAAGGTACCGAAATATTTGAATAACAAAACTATTGCTAACCCAACCCAAGTTAAAAAGTAGATAAACATAGAAGGATAGCCCACTGACCGACTGTTTGAAAACACAAAAGTACAGCCACAACCAGAAACAGCAGAGACGCATGACGAGATGACAACAGATAACACCGCTTTTACTTTACCGATTAACCCACTGCTCGTGAAACTAAATGTAATGACAGCCAATCATTCGCGGCTAACCACAAGCGATCGGTAATCAGGTGGATATAGGCCTAGAAAGTACCTGAAGAATCATAAGAACATTTCATATTGACAGTTTTCTTACATTCATTCGTTCAAATGCGAGTTTTCTCGAGATATTTTCATTGAGTTCAGTGGAGTGGAATGGTCATTAGAAAAGGCTGTGATTATTGATGATCGGGGATTGGTGGTAAATGCAGCAATGCAATGAAATGAAGATAATGATACTAGCTATGATATTATAAATTATAATGGTAATGGAAATGCACAGGTTTATTTAGTCTATTTTCACTATTGGACATAGTCTTGTTACAAAATCAACCTATCAAATCATTGCTACTGCTTATTTTCGAACCGAATTTAAATGAAACTCCATCGATAATTTTGCATAAAAGTGCAGTAAACGCCCCAAAAACTAATAAATAGCTTGATGAGTCTATTTACATAGCAATTCAATTCTGTACACTCTTTCGGCATGTGATTCATTGACATTCAAAGAAATTCTTTGGTTTTATATTATAACAAAATACTTGAACAGGTGATTCATAAAAATGTTCTATCTTTGTTCGTAGTTTGTAATGCAGTTTGCTTGTTTGAGGGTTGCTCATCAATAGGTAGATAGTGGTAATCGAAACAGAAAAATATTTTGCTATCTTGTGAGCTTTTTTGACTATCTGATATTTTATTCTTTATCCTTAGATAATGAAAGAAGAAGTTAATGATAGCCTTACCTTTTATTAACTTCTTGGACATGCTCTGCTTCGTTAGAATATTCTTTTGTTCTATATTTTAACGTTAAAGTGCGAGGGGCGCCAAAATAACACTCCAAGTTTGCGTAGCTTTCTTCAACTTGAAACATATGTATTTAAAGGTCAAATTCACTATTTATACTACGGATGGTCAAAAGAAAATCGAAACGAACCTAGGCGGGGCTGAAAATTATAGCACCCCGCTATAATTTTCTAGCTCTTTTCACTCTAGCCTAGATTCTCTTAATTCAAAATTTTGCATTAAATGACAACATAACTCCGATTTCTGCATGAATTGTTTAAAGAAAATCTAACCTATCCGAGGAGAGTTTATATTTTCATGGTAGGCCAAGCCAACCAACAGTTTCCACATCAACAAATTCAAGTGATATCCTCGTAAAAGTTTCCTTAACTATATTTCAATATATTCAAACTTCAGCACAAGCAGGAGTAAGATATATTCACTTACTAACTGAATTGTAAGGAAGTCCTGCCGTCTATCAAGTTATGCTCACACTATCGACGCGTGCGCCGACTATTCGCAGCAGTAATTGATATACGATTAATGATCCTCATTTATCGCTAAGGTACCTACTAGGAACGCCATCTATCTTACTGAGTCTGACAGCACCACAAACAGAGGTGTTGATTCTAAATCAAAGCTCTAAAGCTTGGTGATAAATGTGGTTCTAATAAATTACATGTGAAAGTTGATTTAGAAAAGTGTTAATTAGATGAACACTGTGTTATAGATGATGGTGTACTTAACACAAATGAATATGAGACTTTCGCTGCTATTATTATAGCAATGGTAGAGGGTCGGTATTCACAGGGTAGTTATTAATATGTGGATGAGGGTCTCGAGTGGCGTACCCAGGATGGTCGTCTGTAAGGGGCTTAACCCCGCTGAGCGTAGGTTTTAGCAAAGTAAACACTACACAAAAAACATGACAAGGATAATTGATGATAGTTGTACCTAAGATGTAATGCTTGCTAAAACTGAAGATCGTGATGATGATGTTATTTAAATTAATATATCAAACTTACAAATGATGTATGCGCCGGAATACACATTTTTAGAGTATCTTTCGAGCCAGAAGAGCTCTTCACTCGACGGACTTTTGATTTTAACTGAAGTTGTTACAGAAACAGTAGTAAAAACTAAAGTCAAGAAATGCAATTCCCGAATTCAGAGCAGAAATATCTGGATTACAAACAGTTTTCCTGAAAAACTGAGAAACTGAGACAATTCGTTATTGCAAATTGTTTTGAAGAAATTGTCGTCATCCCAATTACGAGCCGCTAAGTACCTATTTCAAATCGTGGTAAGCGTGTTACAAAATACAGTCACGCATGTAACATACAAACGCCATTATTATTTGTGAAAACCAAACGGCAACGTCACTACTACAAACAAGAACAGTTTTTTTTTTTGTTTTAACCATTTTATCTTAACTTTAATGAATTTCAATATTAAAATTAGCTGACGTCAAATATGGCACAACCACATCCTACATAGGAATGGACAGGCCAACTCAATCTGTGTGATTCGTTTCCTCAAAAGACCATTTCAGATACCATGTTTTCACATGATCTGACCAAGATTAAGCCTGGACTGTGACATCCAAGTTGGTTTCGGCCTTTCTTCTCAGAGTAGTCAGATAGGAAACGTCATCTAGTTTTAAAATATGATTGACGTGTAATAGTGTTTGTACAAAGGCCAGCACATCAAGCATTTTCCCAATTGAACATTAACCTTAACCTTATGTAATAAAGTTGAAAATCTATCAAAGAAATTCGACAAATTGGGGTAGCTTGATGTGCTGGCGTCTGTACAACCCTACTTACAGAAATAAAATAATTTATCATTTATGTTTAATAGACACTCACCTCCAAATCCCTAAAAACATCTCGGATGTCTGGCTTCCTCGCTCTGGAAGCGGCTCGTTTCCTCCTAACTGTCCTGTTAAGTCTTCTGACTCGTCTGCGCACTGCTGCAGCCTGTTCTCTGGGCAGAGGCCTGACTGCTTCACCCAGCTGGGCCTCGGTTACCTCCAGACCCGCTTGGAACGGAGCGGCCAGGGACCCTAGGCCTGCCGCTTGTAGCCATTCGGTTTCCAATTCGCCTTCTGTTAGGACAAAGAGATGAGGACTGTTATTGAATGTTGAAGAGATGCTATAATGTGATGGAGGTAGTGTGCTGATTATTTATTTTGCTAAGTTATCTTTTGTTGACAGGAAATTCCTGGCAAATAATCCTGCTTTCATTATGTATTTTTTAAAGTTGCAAGCAAATTCAGTTGCCAAAATTTTGTCAATATAAAATCTTTTAAACAATTTTGGTCTCCGAAACAGACTTCTTCGCAAGACGTTTTGTTCGTAAACAAGTAAATGACCTAAAAAAATCTCATAAAGAAGTACTTATTCTTGCTTAGTCAGACACAATTTGCGATCGCCTCATAAGTTTTTGTTCAAATCAAAATCTTCCGCACAGGTTTTTTTGATTGCACTTAAATCATGAACCATTAACTCGATACCAATGTTAATTTGCGTACATTCAGGGGCAGGTTCAGATAGTTAAAAGATAACGTACCTACGTACCTAAACTTACGTAGGTACTTACTTCACGGTCAGTTAGTAGATAGGTAGGTATCAGGTTTTCGTTTTTTTTTAGGAATATAACTTTAGTCCTTCCATTTTACAGTCTATTTTCAATAAATACTTAGATCGTATTTTTTCTGTTTTTAAATTAACACGTCAGAACAGAACTTCTCCTTCTCGTTCCACTCTTGTCGATGACTGTACACAAATTTTTTCAAAGACAAACCATAATACAAGGTTGCAAGTTTAAAAAACGCAAGGTCAAAGAACTTATTAGCACGCACATAAAGCGTGCCTACTTATAGGTTTACTGTAGTGGCAACACCATGACCATTGATTATATAGATTATGAACTAAATTAAAGAGGAAGCGATTAACCTATTGTTTCTGCACGATTTGAAAAAGAAGAATAGATAATGAACTGGTATTATTGGAAATAAGGAAGTTAATACAACGATTCACTGGTGTTCCATTAATAATAAACAAAATTTATTCAGATAAATTTTATCAAACTTTTCAAACTTGAAAATTATAATACTTAATACAATTAGACTGCGTGGCGGTGTCTGATATTTAAATGTAAGAATACACAATTTATTTACCCATAGTGTAGGTATCTTTGTTAAATCTTTGTCGTCTCAAAAGCTTTATTGGAATACCCTGTTTAATGCAAGCCGAATGCAATTCGCCATCCTATGACAATTCGCAAAGAACAGGAAAGTTTCACTAAAGTTACCCCTTACAGGAAAAAGCACGATATTACAAATGAGGGACTTCCGAAGAGTTAAAGTCGTAAATTATATATGATTGTACAGTCACCAAAAGAAATAAGTAACCAGGGTCGTCAAATATAGTTGAAGTTTAGTAAGAAACCAAAGGATGTTTCCGAAAGAAGTTTAATTTGATGAATGAACTGTCTGTTTTCTATTTATTTAATTTTATTTTACACGAAAAAATCCATCGATTTCTTAGTAAACTTCAACTGTATCCGACGACCCTGGTTACATAATATCTCTTTCAGTGACTGTACATAACTATCATGTTAACCGATGCTTGCGGCAGGATGCTTACATTTGCGCATGCGCCTAAATATAGTCTGTCCGTCTGTCTGAGTCAGCGCTTAGCGCCACCGCTAACAGAAGCACTGAGAGCTTTTTTTACCATTTGTTGAGCTTGATATATTGTGAGCTTAAGGTGAACCTAGTCCACAATTTTTGCATACAAACTTCGGGAGTATTTTACTCCACTGTCTGACATGGTACATCTAAAGTAAAATATGATATCGTTTTGTCTCATTATTAATATTCTCTGTACGGAAACAGAATACTAAAATAAAAACCCATCAAAAAGTTAGGACCCAACAAAGATTCGTTTTTCTTGCTAAGTTTACTTATCTTTGGGCGTATTTAAGTAATAAAAGAAGTGTAAAATCTCCAAAACCAAGTCGGTACCGACAAAGTTCAATTATCGAAAAGTTCAATAAACTTTATTGATCATTGATTTATGCATTGGCTTTTTCATAAAACCCGATCTTCCAAAGGACTTTTCTAAATTTTTTCGCGAATTTTTTACTATAAATGATCCTGCATCTCACCCAATAACGTTGTGCGTGTAAACTAGCGTCTAACAGCTTATCAGTGATACTATCTCTGTCGGACAAGAAGCCTGGTGAGACAGCGTCATTTTTAGCCAGGCCCACCAGTGAGTTCAAGCCCGCGACTAGGTTCCCCTTAAGGAGTAAACGCCGACCTCGCCGAGGGGATGGAGAGCAGAACTTGTTTGAATTACTGAGTCGTTCCGAAAGATTTATCGAATGTTAGTTGTTGCCTTAAATACGTAGCAATGTGTTAAGTGTTTACGTGAATTAAGTACGGATACGGAGTTAGTCATCCGGGGTCAGTGAATGTTTGCACTCACTGTATTTAGATGCAGCTAGCTAACTATATCTACGCAATACATACGTACATACGGGGGCTCGTGGCAAAATAACGACCGCACGGGTCGTTTTTCAAGGTTAAGCAACGTTTGCCGAGGTGGTCTGTGGATGGGTGCCCATACATAACATACCGTGACCCCTTCGTGCCTCGGAAAGCCCGTTAAGCAGTTGGCCCCGGCTGTTATTCGTAGATATTTGCCAGTCGTTACCCAGTAACTGGGTTGTGGAGGTCAGAGAGACCGTCGCTCCATGTAAAATATTGATATCCGGCTGCACCCAGTTAGACTGGGAGCTGAACCTAGTTAGGAAAGGGCTAGGCAGATTGATTAGCATACCTGCATAATGAAGTATGCTATAATATACTTAATAATTAATAATAATATTATAAAGAGGAAAGATTTGTTTGTTTGTTTGCATTGAATAGGCTCCGAAACTACGGAACCGATTTGAAAAATTATTTCACTGTTGGGAAGCTACACTATACCCGGGTGACATAGGCTATATTTTATCCCCGTATTCCCACGGGAACGCGAACTACGCGGGTGAAATCGCGGAGTGGTGCTAGTACTTAATAATAACAGCATTTTGCTGTCCCACTGCTGGGCATCGACCCCTTCTCATGAGAAGGCAGGCATATAGAAGGCATGAGCATTGATCACCACGCTTGCTCAAGACGGGCTGGCGGTTTCAAACTTTTTATAACAATAAGTCCTGTGAGGTAAATGGCTTTCATTTTTACAGTTCAACAACATTCATTGCGTTATTTACGTTGTGGGGCACACTCATTTTTCGAATTTATGATGAAATGGATTAGCAGTAGGTATCCCAGATTCTGATTGATAGTGTGTCGTAGCACGCATTTACGATGTACATGTGCCACGACACCTCTCGACTTCTGTTTTTATTCTGTTTGTATACATATTTCGAAGTATCAATGACCTGAGAGTTACTTTGTAACCGTAGCAGCACAAGGTTTTCTACCAACATACAGCGTGTGTTTTATTTCAGCCACTGAGCAGGAAATCACAGGTGTTATTTGTTTAGTTACTCTCTCAATTTGGCTATTTATAGTGTTAAATGCATGCTAAATGTTTGTTTGCTTAATGTTTTGCAAATATTTTAAGTTTGTTGTGCATTTATGAAAAAAAAATATATTTGTCACTTAAATAAATGACGCTTAATCTCGGTGACATATTAAATAAAAATTACTGCAATAAGCCGGAATCCTGGTTGAAGCTCAGTTATATAAAAATATAAACATGGATTTATCAATACGACGAAGAAGCCTGAACAATTAAATTCATGGAATTAAATAATTTAACCTACCTGAACAACAAAGAGCTATTTATTCATTCGTCATTAACAATTTAATTTAAAACTGAAGTAAAAGCACCACACGTAGTTTGTTTTGAAACTAAACATTTTCTTTTAATTGCTAGACGGAACGGGGACCACACACGAAAGTAAGTATGAGCAGTTATAATAAACAAAGTTATCGAAATTAACTTTGTTTTCCTTTAAAAAAAAGTAACTACACACGCATTTTAATTACCACTGCATTGTTGGTGATGAAAATTTATTTCATCTATTATAAAAAATATTAAAGTACCTACCTACTTACACAAATTAATACAAAAACACTCACCTATCACATATTTGGCTTGGAACCGACATAATGCACCCATAACACACATGGATCAAAACGCGAATGACAAAACTAAAATAAAACTAAACACAATTTCGCCGGAAAATCAACAATTAAACAAATTGCTCTTCATTAACTGAATCGGGGGCAACACTGAATCAACTGCACTTCATGTATGTACATTCTACCACACAATAACAGTTGCCAAAACGAAGATAACGCAAAGATTTTTTCGTGACGACTTGTGTGGGTGGGTGTACCTACGTCACAGGTGACTAGTCTTACGTAGAACAAGGTATCGATAGCCAGTCAGTCTGGACCGGCGAACGATTGAATGAGTCATTCTATACCGCATTATGATTTCATGAATGAATATCATGAAAGTAATCAATGGTTTGCGTAATACCTACTTATATTTTTTGTTACGTGTATGACGAGTCATGGCTTATCTGTTGGTTCAAGTGGTTTTCTTAAAGGGATAAAGAAAAATGTCGTCGCGTCATGACCAATTTTATTGTTTTTATCCGCGTTGAGAAGTAAAATAGTACCTAAATATGATTAAATTAAACTTCATATATGGACAATAAAATAATTAGGTAGGTAATTCATCAAATTAACAGATATTACATAGGTACTGTTTTTACATCTTGAGATTGAGATTATTTGGGATACATCCATAAGTATAGTATTTATTTTACATTTCATAATTACTGTCTCTTTTCATTTCAGAAACCTAACACTGCGCCACACTGCATATCACTATTTAAAACTAGACAATAAATGAATTGACCCAAAAAATGATAAATAGCACCTAAAGAAATTTATAAGATATCTACCCTGCTACTTTAAAAAGATAACGAGGTAAATCACATAATTATATCACATTAAATGTTATCTTTTCTAAATTATGAATTAAGCATTTGAACCAAAAGATAAGAAGTTTTAAAGCTAAATGTATTATGTCTTTGCGGAGTTTATTGAAAAAGACAAAAGACAGTTGTATGGCGCATGCCAAATGTATGTATGCGTTTGTCATAGATTTATTGCCTACGCACAATCGCATGCATTCCGTACAAACTGTCCAAAATCAATAATACCAACTAAGTTTTTTTTTTTACCGGTATTATCTTATGCAAATATCCCATATAAAAAACTAATTTAACAGGATTTATTGAATTAATTAGGTACGTATAGATCAAACCCTATTCAAACTGCCATTCAGACGTAATCTTTGAACCCCTCCAACGCAACATCAGTGTTTACCAACGAAACTCACAAACACGCGCGTAATTTGACACATGTCATAACTGTCAAAAATGAAGTGACGTTGAAAAAATTGCACACGTTGCACGAGTGACGTCGACGTCGGCGTCGAGTGTCGCGTCGCGGCAAACTGCGCGTGCGCCCACGATCCCGGATTATTATGGTCATGTATTTATAGATCGGATCGAAACACGGGATAGAGTTCAATTATTTCCGTTCAGTGAATGGACCTAAACTGTGAATTTTAAGGAGTGAAGATTTTGGATTTAATCGTTGAAGTTTCGGAAAACAATTGAGAATTCATAAGTTGTCAATGCAAATTGCAAGGACTTCGTATTACATTATTTTTTCCATGTTTTTCCGGAAGTTTACACATCAATGTTTACGTTTGACACAGAGCTTTTCTTTTTTTTTCTAGGTATAGAAGAAACGTTGTACCTAGGTACTAACTACAAAGCAGAGTAGAGTAGCAACGTAGCTCTTTCGTGTATGAATGGACGGAATTACGGAATCATCTACCCACCTGTTGATTGAAACTATCATAATGTACTCAGCAATCCGAATGACGGGCTTGTGGTGCTTAACGATCAATTATTTATCAATTGATTGAGTGATCAATTTACTATCAATGAACGGCTGACGGCACTGTCTCTTTACAAAATATCTCAGATGTTTTCCGCTTGAATGTTTTTTTTTTAATATTATTTGTATTATATAAATTATTTTATTAATACATTATTTTATACATTATTTTATTATTATTTATTGATGCTCTTTACTATGTTAGAGAAGCTTCCTGAAGAATTTCTGATTTTAAATCGAAGCCAAATTTTCATGCACAATTTGCAGATCAGGGTTAGGTTATATGTTTATTAAAAAATGATTTGCGACCGTAATACGTACGTAGGTATTTACAGAATAATAATCATTAAAATTATCAATGTTTTTTCGTGAAAGTTTTTCAATGGTATTAAAATAACTTAGAGGATTGTATTATGATTTTAATTAGGTAAAGCCATAATTATGATGGTACGCGGGCTACCCCGGGACTTTCCACCTTAAGGATCAAGTCATGCCAATGAACATTGCTTAGAAATACAGGAATACGAGTAAAAGGAGTCCTACCGAGCAACGATATTTCAGAATTTCCGGCATACCTACGTTAGGACCAGCAACTTTACCACCCCATTTCACTAATCTCTTTTAATCATTATCGAATGAAGATGGATTGCCTCTTATCCCGAATGCACTTCTCCGACCTCCAGATAGTCACGGACGGGCACTAAACTATTTGTGTCAACGCACTAGCAGCGTCTAGACGAGTTATATTTACACGCGGATTCACTCGCACGTCACACGCCATGTACTGAGGTGTCACAACGTCAGTCTTGATGTTTGGTAAAAGTGGTCATTCAAGAAATTTAGACGGTAAATATTTATGGGAAAACAGACTGATGGTTAGTTAAAATAAAGGCCGTTTTCCGGGAAACATTACAATGGCTGTTCTTTCTGAAATTTTCACACTAGGTACCTACCTACTTTCCTTTATAATCATCATTCATTTTTATTTTTTATTCACGGTGTGACTAAGGTCGTACCGTAAAAATCTTATGGTAACAAAAATCCCACTTACCACTACTATCAGAGTCATAGAACCTTCTACGCCGATATCTCAATAAAACGACCATTTTCGTAAAAATCCAAGGCCACTGCACTTCGATGCACTCGACACTAAAGCAAGAACTAAACTGGTCATAAAAAGACAAAATTCAAAATAAGAAGTCTCGGTGACCATAGATAATGGACAAAAGGGCTCTCAATCCCTAATGAGGTTAAAGTATTTAGAGATTGTGTGCGCGCAAACAACATAGATTAAGAAGCATTACTATTTTTCTATGTAAATACCTCTAGCAATTTGGAATTATAGGATTATTGTTTTTTTAAGAATTAACGTCATTTTGGTGCCGGCGATTTGTTAATCACTTGTTTTTGACACTTCATAAATTTAAAACAATACATGTACTCGTATGTAGGCTTATATCTAATAGTAAGCTTGTGAAGAATCTGATTACATAAGATTACTTCTATTTTAATTAGTAGTTGTTCAAATATGATTTAATTAATTGCTTCTTGATAGACAACCTGAAATTATTTCAAATAAAGTAAAATAAAAATTACAACACTTAACAAATTTTCAGGAAGTATTCAGATTCAATATATTTTTATCAATTTACATACGTTCTCGCACTAACATCTAAGATATACGCAATAAATAATTGAGAATTGAAGATAAATAAGATATCCTAGCTAATCTCATGGTGAAAAACAACTGAATAGATAAATTTATTAAAATAATTTTAACGAAAAATTCTTCAAACGGATCAATATTTTTTCTGAATATCATTAAAATTTCAAAGGTTTTAAGTTTGAAACGTCGAAATTTTCCAAGAAATAATTACACGTCAGTGCATTATAATAGGGATAAAGATTATTTGTCATAGCCTTAATAAATTACGATAAAGTTGATATAGATAGTCCAATTATGATAATATTATGAATATGACTCACTTAATAGTAGAAGATACGCGTTGTACAACTGCATTTTGGGTGCCCATTAATTTCATTAAATAAAATTGATAAATTCAATCACTTTTCCACGACTGTTAGTCACAATATATTCTTTCGAACTGTTGTAATATCTATATTTTTCTGCGCAGAATAGCAGATAAAGGATGAAAGATAAGTACTACATTGGTGTCGGATTTAAATATAGAAATAATCTATGTAGTAACACGTTTAGATTCTGTATTGATGGCATATGGAATATTTTATCTTTTGCGCATTTACGTAGGCCCTTGAAGCGGTTACGACTACTTTTATTGGAAATTTCGCATACCTATATCTTGTTTTTTGTATTTTTTTATTATATTAAATGGATCTGAAAAGGTCCAATAAGAAACAGCGGGGTTAAAAACAGCGTAACGGACTAACAGCAGAAATGGCTTTAATTGCGTTATTTAAGTACGTTGTTGACCAGACAAATGTTTCAGACAACGATGAAGCAATGTATAAAGCAATGTCGACTGAAGGATATTAGCAATATCCTTCAAAATTATTCAGATTGTGATTGATTGTGTGTTACGCAATTAGGGGGCTTCAGTAATTGTATTTACGTAAAGAATCCTTTTCTTTTGTGATAGAAGTTAGTTATTTTTTTGTAGGTGAAGGCAAGTTAAGACTTCTGTTTTTCAATGAGGAATTTGTGATACTTATCGAAATTGTAGTCGATAAAAATGTGCTAACATATCAGATTAGACCCACACGTATGTTTATTTGTTTTTATTTGATTAGTTTATAAAATTGATTTACTGTTATTTTATCACGCGACAAGACAACTTCCAATAGACAATATAAAGATTAATAAAGATATTTCCATCATGGCTGACTAGACATTATTAAATCGATAATCTATGCGTAAATTACTAATGATGTAGGAAGCAAAACAATAGTTCACAGATAGATGCCTTCGAGACACATGCCTGTTAACTAAGAGGATTTATTACCATTTAAATAACAAGGAAGCACATTCCACCATACACTGTGAGGAATATTAAATAAATACCTGTGTACTTGTAGACAGCATTATGTCATTCAGACATGTTGAAAATGTCGGTAAAAAGAATACAGTTATACCTGAACATGAATAAAATTTAGTTAATTAGCTAAGTCTGCAGATGTAGGATATAACTTAAACATAATATAGAAACAAAAAAAATATGAGTAGGTACGAGACTCAAGTGTGGGCGCCTATAATTAGGTAAGTCCGCATTGAAGTATAGAAAGATTTTAATGCCATATTAAAATACAGTACACTATCCATCAAAATAAGTATACGACTATCACAATAGAGCACAATGCCTTTTAAAATAACGAAACAAACAAAAACGGCACAGTAAAATAAGGATGTACCGTTACAAATGCGGCCAAATAAATTCGCCCACACGACGATCGGGGATAGTATGTTAAGTACATGAACACTACCTGACGAGAATCAATTACGATTACGGATCGCGGACTCGATTTCGCTTACCGATTCAAATGATCTACTTTTTATTTAGATGACATTCGGATTAAGGACGCCAGAGTACCTACCGACGTTGTCGTAGGTAGGTACAACAGAGAAAAGATTCTTTTAATGAGAAAAGCATGTTAATTGGAGTAAAAACTTAAGTGGTACTGTGATACGCGTGAATTTGTGTAATTAAATAAATAATAGGGCTGCACACTGTACTTAAACAGATCACGCATCTAAGTAGTAAGTATTCAGCATTGCGGCTCGTCCGACTTTTCAAACAGAGGTAGTTTTGATTAGCATCGCTCTTTATTTCTTGTTAAGGCCTACTTAACGCTGTCTTTTAGCTTATCAGTCTTGAGACAAGCACTCAGTATTCCACGCATACAGTGATATTCTTGAATAGTCGCCGCATAATATCATAAAAAGTATGATGCACGTCGACATTTAGTTGCGTGCCGCGGTGCGGGCGCATGCGAGCATACCAACGCGTCGGTTGCTAGGCAACGGATGTGAGTCTGGAATATGATTTTCATATTATTTTATAATATACATACGAATGCTTCTTTCTAGGTCACATAGTATTACACCGTTGGTTAGTTGGTTTTCTTTAAGTATTTAAATAACCGCGAAAACAATTTTCCCAAATTACATTCATAAAACAAAAACATGTCGGGGAACTTATCGATAATCTGCATGTCCTTTTTATGCAACAAATTAACAAATTATATATATGTTATAATCAGTAAGTAATTATCCAGCTATCAAGGCTATATCGCAGAATCAATTCCACATTGAAATCACATCGAGTACGCTATCAACCCGCATTAGCGAATGATAATGGCAATCACAAGAAATAAAAACGAAGCCTTATTTAAAGCTACCGATCAGTAATAAAAAAACTATAAAAACTCTTGTTGATAAACTAAACCTGTAATTAATTAATTAAACGATACGTCACACGATGTTTTATCTATATTTTATAATACGAGAGATAGTATAACTTGACGATATCTGTGATGTGAAGTCTAGAATTTTTCAATTTTCATAAGTTTTATTCAATACCTGGCGAATTGTTATTTCGTCGTCTTTAACATTCTACGACGTCTTAACATATCACATTAACGAGCTCCCCCACATAATAACTATTTTAAGACGCATACTTAGGTGTATATTCATAAACGTTGATTAAAGTTAAGAGATGCGTCAAAAATTTATGTTTAAACAGTCGCTAATCATTACTTAAATTTAAGCAACGTTTATAAATAAGGGGGTTAATGTTCTGTCCCAGTTGTTACTTTATTAACAGTCGCATCAACTGGAGAATCCAATTATAATTTTTAGTATAGTAGTAACAACTGCACTTAACAAATCTTATTATACGTAATGCTAAGTGCTTAGTGAAAATATCTAGTAACTTTCTAGCGTGACTAACTGAGCATTCCTTCAACGCTTCGACTTTAGAATTTACAAGGCGGAGTATCTTAATTTCTTTTACCAGGATGTATCTAAATTCAATCGCCACAGAGAGACAACAGAAGCAAAGCAATACAATAATTAATCATTGGTTCCCACAGCGGTCACAGTTCATGTCCCAAGTTGAGTCTAAGTAACCAACTGCAGCTTGCACCCACCTATTAAAGGCCACAAATATGTAAACAACGCCAGGCAGATAGCGACAGCTCCTACTCCTATAGCAATCACTTCCCACGCTCATGTGAATACTCGCTCGGCGTGACGACTCTTACCTTTACTTCCTGAAGGAGATCACAGCCAACAAAAACTATTTGCTAACAGTCGTGGGAATAAATTGTTTATTGAAGATTCACTAACTACAATTGAAATTGGAAATGCTGTAGCGAACTTCACTGACTTAAGTGAAAGATGAGGGTAGTTTCCTTCTTTAGTGAAAGTAATATTGGACTAACAAATAAATATATTCATCTTCGTTCAATGTATTTATTGTAAGGTGACAGTCATTCATTAAGCTAAATAATTGCTTATCAACTAATTCACCCCTTTGTAATTTCTCTTTTGCTCCAGATTTCTGATGATATGATGCGAGCATTTCTTGCCACACCGCGATACAAAAAGCGGTCAAATCTACCTACTTCATCGGTTTCAAAACTGTCGAGACGTCGTTCTAACATCTGTTTATACAGCAAATCTTTAGCAGATAACACTTTCGAACAGATTTTTTGCTGCCAAATGCTCATCTCGCGAGTTTCCCAAGCAAAACCAAAGAGAGTAATGCGTTGTTTTCATTATCGTGTATCGGAACAATGGCGGCGGAGACAATGCGCATGCAGCCCCCGCTCCCATGTGAAAGTGCTTGTCTGTTTGTATGTCACCTCGTCCGTTTCCAAGACCGCTGAGAAACAGTCCGCTATCTATAAACAGCAGACCATAAATCATCCATGTTTTGACGGAAGATTTAAACAATTTATTATGCACTTATCAATATTGATTCAAGCAGAGATTTGCTCCTGCGCAAATATTTTACAGCATAAATTCGCAGATTGAATCTTGACGAATGGAGTCGTTATATCGATTAATAATTTCTTAGAAACAGTAAAGCAATCAAGTTGGCATTACGTTGCTGAAATAACTGCTTATTAAAGACTGGCTAATAAGTACGGAACAGGTTTAAAACTTATTGTTTTTAAATAAAACTGTTCCCTTAATTTTGTCCTCAGGTGGTACAGTCAACAGTAATTATCTGTCATTTGTGGTATCCTGTGAAGGGCAGCGGTTATACGCCTCTTTGCTTCTGGTAAGCTATATATTTTACCCATAGTAAATACATAGTTCGATTCGCAATTAAATTCAGTAACTAGAGAGCGATGGTATATTCCGATAAGTACTTCTGTTGATATTTCTGATTGGTTATGTTGTAATTAATTGTGTGTTTGCTGTAGGGTTGCTATTCTTTTGTTTATACGATTGAATACGATGTTTCTATAATTGACATAAAAGCTATTTTACAGTGGCTATGTGCACTGTGTTTAAAATGTCGTAAGTCTTATCTGCCTTACATTCACCTCATAAATAGTATAAACAGAAAAAAATATAATGGAATACTTCAAGTTTTTTCAGTGATCTAATTCAACATAACCGACAAAGATCCAATTATTAGTGCATAAATTAAATTGAACAAAAACTGCCGGGTAACACTAACACTGAATCGGTCGATGACGTTATCCTGCAAAAACTTTACTATGGCTAATTAAAATGGTTCCACAAAAAGAGTTCATAAGAAAAACCTAATTACAAACTTATCTAATACAACCCAAGAAAAGAAAAATAAGACGAAATTGCTTGGAGAAAAAAGTTGTAGAGCTACAAATAAAAGATGGTTACTAACTAAAATTAACTCCTACGCTAGTACGAATAAAGGCTGGCCATGTAGGTGGCGACCATTTGCTGTCAAATTTGGACAATTACTATAATTTGCATGAACTGGGTCAGCTTGAAGCACCCAGGACATGAGTAATAGCAATTGTCAAAATAATGAGCAATGATAAACACGAATTAGGAAAGTAGGTTAAATACCCTACTATCTGATTGTAACAAATGAATTTCAACTTCAAATGAAGTTGAAAAATATGAATCAAATCAAAGAATCAAGATTGATGTTGATGGCACAGTCGAAGTTCATTCATTCTTTCTTTTGAATAAAAGACAATAAGAATGAGAAACATGGACCACACACAATCGTTACAAAACGAACTAAGTACCTAACCAGGATTTTCAAAGAATAGCAGTAAAGGCAAAGCCCAATAAAATGGACATACTGAATTATAGACAGGTAGACATAACAATAGACACAACGACCGTAAGAAACAAGAAGTAATGAATTGAGACGGTCTTGAACTAAAAACAATTACTTTATACTTAAAATTGGCATTGGTATGTTCCGGCGCCGGTGCCTTTCGTACATTAGCGACGGGTATCGAATTTCAAGAATTTGGTAACTGTCAACCTGCACTTATCTAACTGATTGTTGTGTTCTGTCTTCTTCATTATCAACGCCATTGTCTTGTACTATTCATAATTAGTTGGGGTCGCATGTGATTTTAATTGACAATAGCGGCTGCGGCATTGACCTGGGATCGAGAAGTCGTGGCTTCGTAAGTTTAGACTTTAGCTGTTGAAATATTGATGAACTGTCTAGTGAAGCTTTTAGAAAACTAATGTAACTATTTATTTCAATCTCTCACTCTCTCTCACTTGAATTTGTCTTAGGTTCTTTTCATTAGCATTTTTGCTTTTTACCTACCATTGCTCATCGATATTTAGACTTTTCTCAGTCACGTGTCCCAAAATTAGAATAAAGAGACCTTATGCAATTTTATCTAGAACCAAACACTGCGATATATATCGATAAATATTCAGAGCAGAGTGATAAAAACAGTGATGATCTAATTTATGTGAATGACATTATAAAAAATTGGGACAATGACACGAGTAGATTCCATTTGATTCGTACGGGTCGTACTATTGATAATGTTCGGGGTGGCCTCAGCACCTCAGTCCTCACTCCTCAGTGATGTCATGTTTTAATGTGCGACAATGAGTGGTGTGACGCTTTGCGGTATCGCAGATGCGCAAGGTTAAATTTTGTAGGAAATAATGTAGAAAACGGCGTCACTTGCTGCTGTTGCTAATGATCGGACAAATATGCTTTGTGAGTTAGAAATAAATGACGTATTATCTGTACGGTTCGCTGATAGTGTTATTAATGCACTAAGAATATGACTGTATCATGTACAAAAACTGACAGTTACGTATAGTAAAATATATGATTTGCATGGGAGCAAATAAATAAATGCTGGTTGTGATTTAGAATTTTCTACCAAACCAATAGAACGCATTATTGATTATTTAGAAGGTAAAGCTCCGATCAAACAAGTTGTCAGGCAGATATGCACAGTTTTAATCACAATGGAAATCAAACCACTGGACAACCTCGAAAGTACGTTCATCCTTCATAGCTCAGTCTTGATTTGTATCTACGCGAGCTCATTTAACTTGCAGATGACGGCTTGTCAAACAATACGAATAACATTCGATAAAAACTCAAGTATCAGTGACGATGAACTTGTTCTGAGATTTAAGATAGTAATGTAACGTAGATGACTGGCGATCGCTATGCAGAATTGCGTAGTCGAAACAAAATACTTTATGATAATCAGTTGGAACAGGATCTGAGGTCAGAAGATTTGTTGTTGGCCAAAGTTTTGGTGACAAACCAATGAATGTTGGCTTTTAGCGTCATGTTCGTGAACGGGCGCCGTCGCGTCGGTTGAGGCTGGGCATCTCCTAACCTCCAAGGCTTATTTGGAATTGTTTTTTTTTTTTTTCTTATAGATACAACAAGAATAATGTACCCTAGAATTTGTAATATCTTGATTTAAGAGAGCGTCCTTAGACTTTCTTGCCCGTTCTTTCTCATAGAGATTTAGGTTTGGAATAGCAACTGGCTTCAACTTTCTGACTAACTGACCCACATTTTGATAATTCAAAAGTGCCTGTAAAAGGTTTACTTGAAATAAATGGTTTGAGTTTACAAAACAACGAAGAAACTAAGGACAGAATTTTTGACCGTTTGTTTAGACGTCTTATTTCCATTTAACACTTCGACGGATTCCAAACGGCAATTCAAATTCAAAGCAGTCCAAGATCTCACAGAATACAAAACTCAACTTTGGAGCCTGTGTCTGGCCAATATTGGCATAAAGTTTAGTCTAACTAAACGTTGGTGGCCAAACATTTTAGAAGTGTAGGTATCATGAAGCATTACGTCACCATCGCATACAAATTCGCGCCTTGTCGCCACACCCGAGAGCAATGGTGGACTAACTTTATTTGCTTAGATTGCGAAGGAATTTAAGCTCCAAAGCGTTAAACTCGACAAACTAATATAAACCTGTGTTTTATTATGATTTTCTATCTTAGTTTAACACAGGTGGTAGCAAACAGTGATTTATTTACTTTTTATAATACAGCTGTTAATATCAGAATGATTTTAACTGCTTAAATAATTGTATGACCATGAATATCTAAAAGTTAGTGATTTTAAAAAACTTCATTAGGTAAAGGTTTAATTTAAAAAGCGTGTGATTATTATAATGTATCCTGAATAGCGGTTGCCAAACCTAAGTATGAGTAACTTGATATTACTCTACTGGGAATACCTTTTATGAACAATTTTAATTGTTCCTAATGATTTTATTAATCAAATAGCATGTGATTTTGAATGATTCCGAAAATATGTCAATCAGGAAAACCCTATCAATTAAACAAGTTTAAAAGATTATATTGTTATTGGTCTTTCAAAAATAGACAACTAAAGTATGAACTCTAACTATGAGTTAACCATAAAAGCAATGTTGCCAATCACAATAATTAGATTTTGATTGATATTGGAATTGGAACCCATAAGCAATCAGCAGAAAGGAGATACCGCCATCATGTTGTAAAGACTTGCACCGTTACTGACGACCACAACCGTAGCTCGCAAAAAATACACCAAGATAAAGCAGACTAGTTTCTTTTGCCAATCGAACCGAAAAAAATACTTAATCAAAATTGACGGAAGAATATTAAATTAAGAATTGATTTTTATGTGTGGCAATCATTCTATTGTCAATTAAAAACAATATTTATGAAGGTGAACGACCTGCAAAATTGTTTTTTTCAAGGAAATTGTAGGAAGTATTGCGAAACGGAATGTGTCAGGAAAACAATAAAATATAAGTTACAAGAAAATTAATAACATAAAATAAATAAATGCATGTGCATGTAGTACAACACCTCGCTAGTAAATTCTTTATAATAATTGCCGTAAATAACTCAACCACATCAAATGAACCCAGAAATAATACAAAACTAACTGGTATAGTTTACTGTTGAAAACAAATATACGAGTAGTTTTTCATACTTTACGATCGCCTTGGCGACAGTAGCGCCACGCCAGTTGGCACTTCCAAAGTTTTTTTTAATGAATGAGTTCCTTTGACAAAGTGGGTATAAAAATAAAATACGACGTAAATAAAAAGACAAAAATAACGGTAGTGTGACGTAAATAAACTCTAGCGAGCGAACGCTATGCTTACGATTTGGAATTTCAAATGTGGAAGTATATTATTGTTCTTTTTATCGTGGAATGTTGTTATTTTTAATACCTAGTTTTCTTTTTTTATTGTGTACATGGACCCCAAAAAACTATACATAAACAAGAAAAAGAGCCAATAATACAAACGTAATTTAAATAACTCTCCTTCAATCTGAATATAGAACGATATTATTTATCTAAGATTTTTTGCATCAAGGTTGTAGATACCAAACGTGTTATGTTTAGAAACGGCACAATTTGAACAGCGGAAAATATTCAAACGATCCCAAAAACGTAGTTCTTCTGCCACCACTTATTTGCACACCGTCCTACGCTCAACTGCCTAATTACGAATATTGGGTCATAGCAATAGCCTATAGCGATCTTGCATATAATTAAAATTAAGGTCGTAGATATTTCAAGATCAAGTTAAATTATTTTCATAAGTAGGTAATTGAATTTCGTAAGTGGTCCAAGTCCAATTAGATATTTCGATTGTATGAAAAAATACAAGTCATTAGGTTGAATGTTGCAACAAGGCCGTGATTCGTAAATTAGATCAAGTTAATCAAAGTTTTTACTATAGCAGTAATGTGTTCTATTATAATAGATTCGTTTGCTACGAAAAACAATTAAAACATAGATAAATCCAAGCAATTAGACCGACTAGAGATGGAGAGATTCCGCCATCAAAGCCTCGATCCAACATTGTCCTCACAACGACCATATTTCATACTTGGTACGAAAACCACAATAGTGAATGTACATTTCCAATAAAACATAAGGCTTATAAAAGCAAACAGTAATTTAAAATCTTACGTAACTCCGCGCGCCATGCCTACTTAATAAGGTTTTTTTAACTTCACTTTTACCATAACTCGTGAAGTAATCATGTTAACACGTGTATACTCATATGTACATAAATTAATTATAATGAGACGTTTCGTTATGTAACAAGAGGAAGGAAATATTTTACGCAATCTGCGACGATATGATTCTGACGTGAATTGGTAATTCGTCGCGTATTGTTTTAGCATAATTGAACAGCAGGTGCATTTGAAGGCCGATGCATTTTTATTATATCTTATTTTCCATTCCTCCGGTATCTTTGCCTATCACTATTTACAACTTTAGGAACACTAAATCGATCGTGTATACATTAAAGCCTACTTCGTAAGAAAACAAAAGGATTACCTATAATTATACGGATAACGCTATTTCATTCATAGTTTTCCATTAATATCTATACAAATGGCCACCACAATTACGGCAATGTAGACACTATTCAATGGCGATTACTGAACTTAATTATTGAAGGAAGTGTAATGATATGTACCTATTTATTACATGAATCAAATCATATGAGATCCAACCTGTAATTTTCCTTTCACTGTTGGCAAGTTATTTTACTATTTCTATCGCACTTTCTATTTAATACTCTACGTGCCCCTCTATTACGTACTCTAATAAAAACATTATAATGAAAGCTCTAATAAAGACGCTAACGACTGGATATATTAATAAAATATGTAAATACCTACCTACCGATTATTCTTAGAATTTCCTCACATGAGGAAAAATAAAAATAAAAAAACGTTTTGAAATGTAACTTTTTCATTATGATTCCAAAAACTATATCTACTACCCATTAATTTATTTGTCACCATACGGTGTTGTCACAAATGTTTCGACAGTGTGGCACAGACAACACAAACAGTAGGTATGTAAATTTATCAGCCTACAACACGAGAATTATTCCGATCTGTCACCCCGCTTTGTCCCCTTAGGGTGACAGATAGGAAAAAAAAGTTTGATCTGTCCCCCTGTTAGCAATGAGGGGACAGTTCGAACTTTATTCACTCCTTAACGGTTTCATCTGTCCCCCTATCACTGACAGGGGGACAGATGAAACTTTTTATTCCTGTTTGTCCCCCACAGAATTTAATATATTATTTCTTAAAACTAATGCCACACATACTGCAACATTACATTAAATTAAAGACTAGTGGTTTAGGTTTATAATCATCTGTATTTAAATAAGTTACAAATATTTCTTTTGTTTTTCTATTAATCAGCCACAGTCCCATAAATCACAGTAAGTATAGTAGATACAATTACAATCAGTCTTCTGATTTGACTTAATTCAACTTAATTACAATAAAAAACATACTAATAATAAGAATGTTTTGTTATTGATTGATAGAATCAGTCACAGTCCGATAAATCACAGTAGCCATTGGTTGTCTACTGTAGCAGAAGTACCAGGTATGTTTTTGAATTCCGACATGTTATTGTAATCTGAAAAATAAATATTGGTGCTCAATAACTTTTGTTCTAGGTATGTTTTCTAAAAGTTTGCATTAAAACTTGCTAACAATTTCCAAAAGTCGTATTGTGTGTAGTGTACATTCTATATGAACTTACCTCTGTCTGTAATTTCCTCTCAGTTTAATGATACTGTGCAATAGTTCGCTTCAAAACTACATACTTAGTAATATAAACACTTCACTCAAATTAATTATTACGAACATTTTAACACTGACGTCTCACCTTCAAAAATTGTAAATTTGCACTAGTAGTAATGCGCATCATTGCGGCTGCCCGTATGGCCTCTTGAGTAAGAAAGAGAGAACCGATCTATTGTTTATTTGCACTGAGTAAATTCCCGGAAGAGCCGGCTTTTTGGAAACAATAATGGAGTGCAAGTAATTCTCAACCATATTGTATAAATCTTTAAGTTGTCATTCGCAAAATAAGTTTTGATATTAACTATAGTACTGACATACAGAGCACAGACAGAAATTTTATTTTGTTTGATAACTCCTATAGGAATGAAAACGTCAAAACTTGAATTTATTTACTTCATTCCTGAATAATACAGAATTAATTACCTTAATAGAAGCTGCAATTTTATCTAAACAAGTAAAATTTTCTTATTAGGAACATTTCCTCATCTAAAAGTTAACATATTGTTAGTAAAAATTAACATTTGTAATATGAAGTCAAATCAGAGGACTGATTGTTATTATACTTATTATACCAGGAATACCTACGACGTGATATATGGGACTGTGGCTGATTAATAGAAAAACAAAAGAAATATTTGTAACTTATTTAAATACAGATGATTATAAACCTAAACCACTAGTCTTTAATTTAATGTAATGTTGCAGTATGTGTGGCATTAGTTTTAAGAAATAATATATTAAATTCTGTGGGGGACAAACAGGAATAAAACGTTTCATCTGTCCCCCTGTCAGTGATAGGGGGACAGATGAAACCGTTAAGGAGTGAATAAAGTTCGAACTGTCCCCTCATTGCTAACAGGGGGACAGATCAAACTTTTTTTTCCTATCTGTCACCCTAAGGGGACAAAGCGGGGTGACAGATCGGAATAATTCCAACACGAGACCTCATTAAAAGCATACCTACATACATACCTAATTAATTAATAAAACGAAACTTACTAATACACTAGACTACCTAGACTGGAGACTCTAAATGTGATTACTTATTAGGCTACAATTAAATCATAAGTCATAATATAGTAAAGCACAAAATACACCCAATAAGCATCCTAACTAAATCGAATCAAATCATCAAACAACACAACATGTAATAGACAGTAACTCAGAAGCGGTCTCACAAACTGACAATTGATAGCAATAGCGTCGAACAACACGTAATAACGGCCATTACTTAGCGCGCAATGAGGCGACCGTCAAATTCACATACTAGTGCTGTAACTTAGTTGCGTAAGATATCGAGTCCCCGGTACCAAGCAGGTGGACAAATTGTGCTTACTTTTTTTATGGCACGAACTTAATGTCACGCAGGTGATAGAGTTTATTCTAGTTTTTAAATGAGATGAAAAAAAATAAAAGCAATTATTGAGTAGCCAGTACGAACAGTGCTATATAAATGCTATCCAACAACGTAGCAGGTGGTGGTCGTTAATGCTAGATGTCAATAAGGCTAACATTCCGTCGAAATCTTTAAAAAAATTATCTGCACAGTAGGTACAATACATTATTCAAATAAGTTGGAAACAAGATAAACAATAACATGTTCTGATTATCATTTTAATCAGTCTATAAAAACAATACCTACCTATACTTTTTTAGATATCAGCAGACTATTAATAATATCCTCCAAAGTAGGTACGGGAAGTTACAACTTCGATGGTGTTCAAAGGTAATACTTATGAATTATTAAAACTTGATTCATTGTTTCTGTATATGGCTTAATGGCGGAAAGATCCTCGACCTTTACCAAGGCATTACTTGTCACGTTTAGCGAGGAAATTACAGTTCATTGTATTTTTATAATAACTGAGTTTTAATCGGAATTTAATTGATTAGAAACACCTGTGATCACAGTTTTTGCTGTTACTTCCGTTTTTGGGGAAGGTTTTTTTCTAGAAAAATAGATTGTATAGAAAAAATGCTACATTTTCAAAAAGAAAGATCTGAGTAAGGTATATATGTATGACATAACATTGTCTTTTACGCCTTTGCATTTTGTAGCGTAGTGGCGTAGCAGTAGCTACGCGGTGTCTACGTGGTTATGCCTCACCGTGATAGGTCTCTCACACAAGAATCAATAGAAGTCTAACTAGGAAAAGACGAAGAGGACTACGAACACGAAATTACAACATACATCGGACATCAACATAATCATCTGCCTAGCCATTTCCTAACTACGTTGGGGTCGGCTTCCAGTGAAACCGGATGCATCTTTATAACAATACTAGATTCCGCCCGCGGCTTCGCCCGCATGGAGGTCGGAAATTATCCCGCGGGAACGTACTACCGGGATAAAAAGTATCCTATGTATTAATCTAGGTTATAATCTATCTGTGTGCCAAATTTCATCCAATTCCGCTCAGCCGTTTTTGCGTGAAAGAGTAACAAACATCCATCCATCGATACTTACAAACTTTCGCGTTTTTATTATTAGTAAGGATTTTACATAAAGCGATTGCCTATATGACCTCCAGAATCCAGTTACTAGGCAATACAGTACTTCTTGGTAAGACTGGTTGTCAGTGTTTCGGGCTTCTGACGACCCGTAACGACTGCTAAAGATCCACGGACAACCGGGACTAACAGCTTAATGGGCTCTCCGAGGCACGGAGCATATAAGACATCAACATATTAACCATATATACTAACGAACATTAGACAAAATCTATGCAAATCCATAGACGCATTACCATTAGCAATGCATCATAAACTACCACAGAGCAGTAAAACTTAGTAGACAATTGGATAAATTGAAGCGACAGTAACTTAACTGCCCGAATCACATTATAGAGAAGAAAACTCAAGGAGGTCGGGTTCCTCGGATAATCCCAATTGAACTCGTAAATATGCTGAGAACATGGTCTATAAACAACTAGTATTACCCAAAAGCTACTTATTATAATTGCCAATTAATATGACTAATTTATTTCCACGTTGCTCTTGATATAGCTTACAAAATTCGGTTAAAAACAGGCTGGTTGTGAGTCTTGTGACCTAGTAAAAAGCAAACGGATGTTTTATTTTCTAATAACTGGAGCATGCAGTGTAAAAGCACAAGATAAGCAAAAAGATTGAATTCAAATAATTCTGCCGATAACATCTCTCATTACAAAGTCCATTTCACTAAACGTAGGGAATTATTGTTTTTGAAAAATGAACCAAAAATTACATAATCGTATCGCTCTGATTCCTTTGTAACAAATTTTGCGTTATAACCTTTTTTTGTGTATAAGAACTTTCACCATCTGAAGTATTTTCAAGAGAAACTCTTCATCTTAATAATCATAATGCTGGGCTCATAGGCCTCCTGTCTGTGAGAGGGAGTGGGCCGTAAGCCACCACGCAGGCCCAGTGCGGATTGGCGAATTGAGCGAAACGCTTAGTTAGATGAAACCCTAAGAAAAAGTGTCATACTTTTAGCAAAAAAAGAAACAAGGAAATTGCCTCCTCATTAAAAACTTTAAAAAGATTAGTAATAAACTCTCAACTTATTACTAATCTCACCTTGTACAAATCTCCTTAATCCTGTCACTAAGGATTGCTCGATACTAAGATATAATCATTGTAAACACACAGTCCTTGATACTGTTTCTAATTAGGACAGATAATACAGTGAATAAGTTTATACAATATCGGCCATCAGTGAAATACTTCAGATTATATACGGTCCGGTTGTAAACTAATCTAAGTTAATCAGTTCTATCACTAACTGAAATTAATATTAATAAACATATGAGAAGGCGAAGACCAAAGAAACAAATGGACTGTGTGAAAGATGATATGGCTAGAAATGTAGTGACCACCAAGATGACGACAAATAGAGAAGTAGGAAGGAAATGACAGATTGCGTCGACCCTAAAATAAATTGGGATTAAGACACGAGAATGACGATGGTAATGTTATTTAGAAGAACATCCAGGTTGCTTGCCAATGACATGGGAACTATTATGTTCCTTCCTTACCTTATCACACACACACATACACACATGCAGACACACACACACCGAGAGCTGCCAAATCAATGTTTTATTTATTATTTTATTTTTAATTTTCTTTTACATCGTCTATAACATTGTTAAGCTACCACTTATAGGAAGAGCGAGACAGCTCCAACATAAGTACTTCTGTAACTTACTGGGGCTGCCTCAATTTTTGTCTGACACAATGTTCACGATGAAATAAATATTTTTGTATTTTGTATTATCCCGTTAAATCTTAGTGTACGCTATTTCATGATAAATAAATACATATCAGAGGAATGAACGTCCATTAGAAATTAGTCTTCTTTAAAGGGTATCACGACGATTGGCTAGCGGTTCAAAACCATTTACAGTGCAAGCCTACATCATTCGGAAGACCACACAAATTAACCACAGTACAAACACTAATGATATTCAAACAAATCGCGGTCTCGACCTTGTGAGACAAACCCGTCGGGCAGCGTATCATCGGATCGGCGCAAACGCAGTCCCGTTACCAACAATCTCATTCGGTATAACGGGTGCCGCCGCCCGATTGGCTGCCAGCACTGGACATGCGCATTGCACGCTAGAGTAAACATTTCGTTGTCGACTGCAATTGAAGAAGGTTGTCACGGATGTATGGCTTGTATGGCTGGATCGGATAAACCGTGAATGAACCGTAATTGTGAATGTGATTGAAAACAGCATTGTTATAATTGTACAGCATTCGATGTGAATAGCTATGGTGATTACACGCTCAATCCGGAAAACTGGCTTAAAACTAACAAAGAGCCTGACCAATATTATGTAAACCGAATGATAAAGCCTTGAGACACCCAAGAAGATTTTTTTTTTAAGTTTATATTCGATTATCAAAAGAACGAATTCATTATCCGCATCATTTTAATGGGATAGAAAGCAAAGCCTTACTGGTCTTCCAAAAGAGTGAATAATATGACAATAAACCTCAGTAATAAATTCACCACTAGATCTAAACACTATTTTCACATGTAAACAAAGCTTTTATCCACATTTTGCACATTCATACGTCACGAATTGTAAATGCACACAGTCATTTCAGATCCTCCGTTATTGGTTGTCAGGTACCAATAGTTCGAGTAGTCTTGCCTGAGGAATCTTGAGCATGAAGGCGCACACACCCAATACTTAAACTTGATTAAAGAGAGCATGGAAAGGCGACCCAACTTTAATAAAGAAAAAACAGTGACAGAGAAAAGATGTCAAAAATATTGCCAGAACCATTCAATACGACATACCGACAGCAGTGCAAGAATGAAGAAAACACAAACGCAAAACTTGAAACAAATGCAAGCGTACCTTCTGCCCTTATCTATTCTGTGCCCATAACTGTAAGCCTAGAAGCCTGTACTATCAACATAGGCCGTGGTACTAACACGATCGTTTATGTATGCTATGCTGCTGTCCTATACTAGTTTTCCTGCCTAGTTTGTCGTACTGACCTATTTGCTATCGATTTTTCTTCGTGCATAATGATCTGCTGATTTCCAACGATTTTACTTTTACTTGCGACATGTCTAGTAAAGAAAACTCAAGTATAACTATAATATAATAACAAGAAAATGGTCTAGTAAAAACGTTATGCTATCTTTTAATCAATAAATTTAAAAAGTACAGGAAAACGGGCAAACGACCAGCTAAATGTAAAAAACGACCGAAACCAATTTTCTTAGCAGGTTTCTCAGAACTTAAGCTAAAGACATTCTTTATGTTTTGTAAAGTAAATACTCTCAAAGAACTCGTGTTAACATCTTTAAACTTGGCTATCAAAGGCTTTTGAAACGCCTAGTCATCTAGTGTTCGTCTTAATCCATCGTTAGCTTTGGCAGGTTTCTCTAAGTAATCCTAAGTGCAATGTCCTGTTGATTCGTCACTATCTGCCTCATCATCCTTTGTGGGGCTCGTAATAGTTAATTCAGCTTTATCTTTTGATGCACTTGTATTCATTATATCAATTTAGACGCTGAAGAGGATTACATCATTGTTAATTTTATAAGAATCATTCTCTTCGTTAAGAAATAGTTTAATGTTTCTCTAAGTAAAGAAGAACGTCTAATTGAAAATGAGATTACGATGTTACTTAAAATGGATCTAGTTTTCATGCATAATAATCATAAAAGTAAGTTTTGAGAGTAAAAGGCAATTTTGCGAGGTGGTCCAACAAATGATTTAGGAGATTTTGACGGGTCGGCTATGAAGTGCGTATATAGAATGTAGATTAATAACCTTCAAGCTGATTTGCAATTCCATGGGTGCGGCTGCGGCTTCAGAACTTAAACTTGAGAAAGGAAGGTTACGTGAAGCTTTAGCAAGTTGAGAAATGGCGATGGCAGCATTGGTTTCGAAGCGTCCGGTTTTCTCAACAAAACCTGTTGTTAATATGGAATGCGGGCCCAACGCTGACGTACGAAAGTTCCGATACAAAACACCGGCGTGTGTAATGTCGATTGCTTTCTTACAACCAATTAATCGATTCTATCTGAGTGCGCCGAGATTGTAGATTTCACAACAGATTTATTGGGTAATCTCGATTTACGACGAGCGTGTCGAGCAACGGAAGATGTTTACGAGGATATAAATATATTGTCTGAAGTAGAATATGATGATGAGAAAAGTGTCGGAGGTGTAAATGATGGCGAGTAGCCTATAATTGTCAACGGTTAGACGTGTAACTGTTCATGATGCGTTATAATAAGTCCGTTAGTTACGCGTCCGTGTGCGTTATTTATTTGATATATTGCTGTGTATAAACCTGACTGTTTGCAGTCGAAAGCATTGTTTGTCCAACACCGTGGATGATAGTTAGCTTTGAACGGTATTAATGCTAAGAGATGACAAATTTATACCTACTTAGAAGCTAAAACAAAAAATTTAATCAAAGGAAAAGCTGCTACTTACTTAACTTGTGAGTAAGTAGAAGCTTCTATGAATACAAAATCGATATGAAGCAAAGAATGAAACGAAAACGTTTCTCCAATTCAAGTCTATTGAAGCAAATACAAACACCTAAAAGCGGTGGTTACAATCGGTCCCTTGAACGTTGGCTCTTGATTGACATTACCTCACAGAAGTTTTGGCGCTCACGACTTTATTGGTTCATTGGCCCCAAGATTGCTTCGACTGGGCTTTTGAGTAACCTATTCCAACATAGACTTATAATAATTTAAAACATTAGTGTTGAAATTGAAGTTTCTGATATTCTCTTTGGCAATAAAAACCTCTCGTTTAATGCATCACCTTCATCCAGGAAGCGTAGAAATGTAAAACTAAAGCAAATGATATTCCATTTCATCAATGAATCTATCTTCAACTGAATATTTCATTCAACACATCTATTTATTGCTTTGCTTGTTACGGCTTGACCCTATTCTGTTGAGTGCCGTAGTGTTATTTGTAGATATCATGGTTATAATAGCCATGTCTTGTAGTCCTTATCTTAGTGTAGGCCAGCCTATCACTAAAAAAAGTATTGTGACGAATATTATAAAACTATCCGAATGATAGGTGGAGATAAGATAGAAGATCAAAGAAACGAGGGCTGGACTGAATTTGAAGTAAGGAGTAGTGTATGTTAAGGTACTACTGGCGGGAGAATAGGAGAAATAAACATAAGACCAGGGCCGGCAAACAAAGAAGAACTAGTAACCGAATAAGGACGATAGATGTCAAACCATTGATAACTGACATTGCCATGCAACAAAACTCAGCCCGAAGAGGAAATCTCGACTATAAATGTTCCAGAACAAGAAACAGGAAAACATTAAAATAAAGAAGCATACAATTTAAGTGCTGTACATTCCTCACTCAAAAATATAATAATAAAGAGTTTACGGTTGTGCGTAGCGGTTGCATGTGAAAACGGAGAAACGGGCTCAGAAAAAGTGAACGAAATGGATTCGTTACGGTTTAGACGCTTATTGATACCGATACCGGTGTTTTGGATGAAATATTAACTGTCTATGTTATGCCCTTTAGATATAGTTCCCTGTGCTTAAGTACATTTATATCTATGCATTTCTAATGAAAATTCCATAAGTTTTCCCGAGACTTTACATGACAATAGAAAATGGTACACAACAAAGACGATACTTTTTTGTTTTTCTTCTAAACCATGAAATACAGTTTAAAGTCAGTCAAATTCATAATTCTATATCATTAAATTGGCACAGAGTTGACACACGATTTGAGTTAGCTAGTTGAAAACTTGTGGCCGCCTTGTTAGGGAGCCGGACCTAGCACTGGCATATTTAGATTATTTGCAGATGTTAACTGACAGAACCGTGATATCATGCACTTAGTTGCTTGGTACAAATTCCCGTGTCATAGTGAATAATAAATAACAGGCAATTTAAAGTAATCTTTAACATTAAATTCATTTATAAGATGAAATAGTTTGTCAAAGGAGGATGGACAACATTTTCTGCTTAGGAGTTTAAACTACAGCGTGGCATCAACACACAACCTGTTACCATCTTAGATTATGGATAAAATTAAATTGCATGGATAATCAGCCTATAGTGTTCCCACTGCTGGGACTCAGGCCTCCTCTCGATGAGAGGGAGTGGGCCATAATCCACCACGCCACGCCGGCCCAGTGCGGGTTGGTAGAATCTGTAGAATCTCTAGAAAAAAATCTGTAGGATCTGAGTGGTCTTTGAATTATTGGTGCAGCCAGGCTTTACACAATTTAAAGCCTGGCTGAGTTCGAACCTACAAATCGTAAGTCGCAGCGACTGGGCTACTACTGCTCTAAAATTAAAGTACATATTGAATCGAAACTGAGTAGGTGTCAACGACGCAAGTTAACACTGAAAAAGAAACAAAAAAAGAGAAGAATCGCTTCAATAAAAATATTTATGAACATGATACCAACGCAAAAACAAAAGAAACATGGCAATCCATGCGACAATTATTATTTACACTCTACGATGATGATGCGTGAATCGTGATGGAAAATTACGATTTATGGACTATTCAATGCAAATTACATTTCACATGCACTCGATAGGGTTACAATTAAAACAACACGAGTTTTAATAAATTCACCCCACACCATGCACTTAAAGTGAAGGAGAACAAGTTGAGAAAAACTTGGATTTACTGGTCTAAAAAATCCTCTACTCTACGGGTGGCTATCGTTACATACGTTACATATCAGCCTGCCTATCGCTAGCAAACCATACTCAATATAATTCCTACTTCCCTATTAATATTATAAATGAGAAAATAACTCTGTCTGTCTATTAGGCTTTCACGCCTGAACCGCTGAACCGATAGTCATGAAATTTGGCAGATATATAGCCTGGGAAAAGGAGAAGGACATATGCTTCTATTTTACGAGATAACCGACATCCAAGCGGGCGGAGCTAAGGGCAAAAGCTAGTATACTTTATACATCCTTATCCTAACTTATGTGGATATAATATTATAAATTTGAATGTGAGTTTGTTTGTTTGTTACGCTTTCTCGGCTACAGCTTACCCGATTTTAATTAAATTCCGCCTCGGGATACTTTAAACCCTAGTAAAGGAGATAGGGTACCTACTTTTTAAAGCGCAAAGCCGCGGGAGAAAGCTCGTGTATATTTATTATTATAAACGTGAAAGTAGCGGTCTGTTACCTGTTTACGCCATAACAACTGAACGGATTCCAATGAAAGGAACACAGATAGAGCATGACCTGGGTTAGGACATTGAGTACTTAAATCCCGATGGTACTTTCCTTTGGGATAATATCCCACCTCCACGCAAGTGAAGCTAGTACCTACTCATATAGTTGGCACTGATAAGCGAGGAAAAGAATAACCGAAACGCAATAAGAATAGACTTCAACATCATGAGAGGCCTTTGCCCTGCAGTAGGGCAATTACAGGCCAAGGCTGATACGAGTATAATAATTGTTAAGAACAACAACGTATTAACTTAAAACAACACAATTGCACTTAACAGGAACAAACAACATCGAGGAGGTAAACATTAAAGGAATTGCGTTGTTCGTATTCTGCGAATCTGTTTTGCAAAGCCTCGATATTTTAGTTCAGCCATCAATTCTGCTAGACTGGCATAATGACGCAGTTATATTAACATAATGTTTCGTTTTGTTTATACTTTGTCACGAACTGGTGTTTGAAAATGGCAATCATTCGAGATATTCGCTCTTATTTGACACGTCGTCGAGTCGAAGACAACATCGGGAAGAAGAATACAATCAATATTAAAGCCAAAACGTAGACGCCAAGTAAGATAAGTTAGTAGACATTTTTCGTAAGTATCTGAGAATAAATGATATGTATTGTCAAAAAGTAAATTGTAGGGTTACTGAACAGTTAACACATTATATGTACATTTGACAATAACAAAGGGTCCACGTCATGTATATATTTTTAAATAAAAATGATTGCATTTACATAAATAAAAAAAAACATCTTTATCATCAATCTTTTTAACATGGTGATCACTGACCACACCTTACGAAGTTTATAGATGGAAAAGATTTATTGCAACGAAAAATAACTGGATTTAAACAAGTTAGGAAGCGTTAGACGTCAATAAAAGGATCCATTGACACAGCAGCTGAACGAATGACATTTAGACGACCTTGAGCTTCGGCAATAATTTCGTATCGTAAGGCAAACCCGTTCTGTTTACTTTGGTTGCTTACCTTATGTGAAATTTTGTAAACTACAGTTCTTATTGCACCACTGTTGGTCCACTTGATCAAGGAAATTACGAAAAAGACTTTTATATAAAAGCGTCCAGGGCTTACTTTAAAATCCGTCGACTTTATGTACAAAATGAATTGTAGCTGTACCATAGTAGAAGAAACGAACAACGATCAACACAATCCCATCATAATCATAAAAAACCAGTTGCCAATAAAAATGACTATTACGATGAAAACGTGTACGAAAACAATATTTTTTTCTAAGAAAAAAAAAACTAAATCCCAAACAAATTAAAATGATCCTCAAAATTGGAATATAACCTACAAACAATTTATATCGAGACTGGCAACACAATGCCGAATTTCCATTTTTTTTTTCTCTAATGTCGAGATAAACGTGGCTTGCTTTTCATTTGAAATAAGAATTGGGACAAAAGAACAGTCTATTTTTCCAGTTGTAATTGCCAACCGAACAATACTTCCATTGTGGTGCTGAATGGGAAAATTAAAATTCCTCATGCACAACTTTGTGACGAAGGCCATTCATATGAACTAGAACATGTCAAGGCTTCTACAGGCACCAAGATTGGTACTTATATAGTACTATCAAAACCACAAAAAGTGGGTTTATAATACTTTAATTAAATGCAATGCAATACGTTGATTGACAGGACCCATTTTGCAGTGAAGAAACACGTATATAATTGTATTAAAGGGCTTGCACATAGTGCCCAATTTAGGCATTATCCTTTTAGTTTTTATTTTACATTTAAGTATCAGACAGATTTGACAAGAGAAGCAACAGTAAGAAACTCAAACAGCAAAAAATATTTTTATTTCATTTTCAAAAATATTAAAACGAGCAGTGACCTCATCTTGAAATCCCGTGTTTAATTGCAAATATAATTAACGCTCACATGAATGCTATTAAGGCTGAGCGTAGTAGCCCGACCTTGGGGTCTATTTAATTGCGCAAACAACGCCTAGAGCATATATCCAAATTAAGAGACTGTCAAACCGGCAATGCTATCTTAAACTTGTATTTGACCACGACATTCTTTACATTGTGCCTCTGTAGGATTTGCATTAATTTGATTAATGTTTGATTCATCAATAAAAAATCCGCGGTGTTATTCGTAGATGGTCCTATTTCGAAATACTAAAATATTTGTAATTATTACTCCTTTTAACATAGCGCGAAAGAGATACTTTGTCTATATCATCTATATATATACAAAACTGAATCCCTATTTCCCTTGGTCACGCATCACACGTGAACGGCTGGAGCAATTTTGCTAATTCTTTTTTTCGTTGTGTTCTTATGAAATAAAAAATGAAGAAAGATTCGCGTAACATTTGAAAATTTAAGAAAACTTAACGACTATATTAACTTTTCTAATTATTATCAGGTTATTATATCAATGTTATTAAACCAATGCGAATTCTATATTCATAGTTAAGACAGGACAACGTCTGTCGTGTCAGCTAGTTTTATAATAAAAAAGAACAACAACGCTAATTTTAGGTTTTTTAAGAAAATTATAAACTGGAGAAACAGCCACAGCACTTTGAAACGGTGGGAATTCACATTATTTTGAAAACTACAATCAAATGATAGTTAAGTGACGAAATATGAATGTTTGCCAAGCGAACGATACCGCTTATGGTTTCTTGTTTGAAAAAGTGGCACTGGATAAATATAGGTAAATATAAGTAACCGATTAATGTGTAAATAGAAGTACATTTTTATTGCACAACCAATGTAAATATAGCTTGCGATTCTTTACTTAGGTATTCAGTAGGAATTTTCAATTATTGCTCAAGCAGTCAGACAATTTTGTAAGAAGAAGACCCCTGACAATGTCTGATGATTGGCACATCTAGATTGTTTTACACACAACAAATAAAATGACTACGTTTTTATTTACAGCTTTCATGTCACATAGAGACAGAGCTCAATAATTGCAATATGTCGCCCTCCTAACAAAAGTTATCCTTCTGGCAAACGTTGGTCCTTATATCTTACGAGCTTTCGCCAGAGGCTTCGCCCGCGTGGAGGTCTAAAATTATCCTTCGTGAACGTACTACCGGGATAAAAATATCCTAAGTGATTATCAAGGATTAAAACTATGTTTGCCAAATTTCATCCAAATCCGTTCAGCCGTTTTTGCGTGATTAAGTAACAAACATCCAAACATCTTAACATACAAACTTTCAAATTTTTAATATTAGTATCTAGAATTGTAATTGGAAGCTGGGGCAGTTTTGCACATTCTCCTTTCGAACATTTCTAGAATTTGCAAAAAAATACGAAACAATCAACAATGATTTAAATGATGTCACAGTCTTTCTTATCGAACTTCGTTCTGTTGTCCGTTACAAACGGATTTCCATGCTTTGGTAATGAAAGAAAAACTTCAATACTGGCTGCTTATCTCCTAAACAAATTGAAATAACCGGTAGGTACTAGAAGTCTAAGGCAATCGGTTACGACGGCTACATGAAGCAAGTAGGCGATAAACATGCCAGTTTTAAGTTTAATGTGGTTACTAGATATTTGTGTCAGAGTTTCTTCAAAAGGAATTGATAAATTGTTGTTATGATTAGTGCTTGCCACGGCATGTATTATTTATCGTCATTTGACTTTAACTACTTAAGTACAGTCAGCAAAAGAGATTGACATACCTATGTGGCCCAAAATTAATATCTTTGTGTAATGCAGGCCGGCAATAAGTATTCATAATAAACCGATCCACTTAGATGATCAACATCATTAAGTTGGCTACTCATCATAATGTTATGCAAATGGGTTAGAAAGGAATCAATCAGTTGCCTGCACAATATCTCCTAACTGAACTCATAAAGCCAATAGCTTTTCTTTCAATTTAGAAACTGTACGTAACATCAATTTTATGCGTCGCTTGCTGCAAAACCAACCGCAATTTGTCTCCAAAATAAAACCCTTTTTTACTGCGGAAGGGAAAGGGCGAAATTGCTAACGTCAACAACAACTTCAGTCTTACAAGGACCTTTTTAGGTGGCCAAAATTGGAACTAACGCCGCCATCTTGTTCTTCCAATATATTTCACACGAACAATTACTCAAATGTTTACCAACAGCGTCATTCAAGCGCCAACATGTTCGCACGGACGTAAAAATATCGCGGCCGAATTTTATCGCGCACTTGATTTTCAAAGCTCTGTGTTAAACCGAGCATTGAGAATCCAACAAAGTGCATACATGAGTGCATCGAAAATACACACCGTTCGATTTTCAACTCTCGGCGCTGTGGAGTGCGTTGAATATTCAGTGCGCGAGAAAATCCCACCGCGATTTTATTACGTCTGTTGGGTTAAGCGGTTAGATAATCTTACCTTCGTAATTGTTGTCATCCTCGTCATGCGCGGCACAGATCTGTCGGCAGAGGTCCTCGTACTCCGCCCAATAAGCGGCTAGCGCGGACGGGTCCGGCGCACGCGCAGGCAGAGGTAGCGCCATGCGGACCTCTGGAGCCTCCTGGAAAAGACAGATGGATTTGGTTAAATTATATATTAATTTTTTAAAGCATTTGGTTGCAAGCGATTAATGGGCATATTATGATGAGGTGATTGATGACTTTGATGAGTAATGTCTTCGAAACTCTTTGAAGATGTTGTTTAACTTCCGGTATTTTAATTTGGTCATTAAAATCTATAAGGAAAACTGGCTTAATTTTTCCGACAATATACGATAATTTATTGAAACTAAATCCACACTTGATGGACACAAAATAATAAATTAACCTCAAGCAGAGATTTAATAAATTAAGTTAAGTGACCGTCGGAATTATTGATAGCTCCTTGTACTCCTTACAAAGACAAAACGTTTCTGTTCTGGCTCATAAATTGTAACAACCGCTTGTTTTTTGGCTCATTGTACATTAATCTACGAATAGTAAAGTTTAATCTACTGTATCTAACAGTGCTTACATCATCGTTGTAGAAGGCGTACCAAAAGATCAACATATCTTAAACCAGTCCGCCCAAAATCAACCTAATCCCAAGACAAACAATGATTAATTCAAAATTAATGAGAACTATTCCATAAAGGACAATGATATTCGTCGCAAGCAAACAATGTAATATGAATTATTATGAGCAATCTGAACACTGCGAGCAGTTTACGAAACGATTGACCAACTCCTTTCAGAGCAAGTGGCAGACAATGATGTTACAACATCGCATTGTACGCATCTAAATAATATAGTAATTTGTAATCGAGCAAACTGGAATTAAAGCTTAATTATGAATCGAGATGTGGTGATAAAATGTTGCTGTAGAGGCCAGCATCAAAGTTTTAAAGTCCATTTGAGAATTATAAAACTAATTGAGCCAAAAATAGAATTTGCCTGTAATCTAGCTACAGTGACTGTCATTCGTGCATCTTTGACAATCGTTACACTCGTCAGAAGCTCGAAAGTCTGACAACCAGTCTTACCAAGGGTTATACAACGTGTAACACAATTAAAAGTATAATACAATGACCAAAACTAATTTATTTTTAACCGACTTCAAAAAGGAGGAGGTTATCAATTCGTCGGAACCTTTTTTTTTATGTATGTTCCCCGATTACTCGAAGATGGCTGGACCGATTTGGATTTTGTTTTTTTTGTTTGAAAGGGTATACTTCCCAGGTGGTCCCATGATCATGAAGTCAGGATCTGATGATGGAATCCTGGAGAAATAGAGAGAACTCTTCAAATTTTATAGGCACACGAAGCGATTTAGCTATTTTTTTGGAAGAGTACTTTCTCGTAGTGGTCTCATTTCAATTTGGTGAAGATCTGATGAAGAACTTTGGAGATAGGCAACGGAACTCCTCAATAAATGATAGCAAATGGACTGAGATTGCTGAAATCTCATGTCTGTCTATTGCTTACACCACTTCATAACATAACATCACGCCGGTATGCTGTGAAGGGGTAAGCACATGTGAACCACTAAAAAGTGAAAAATAAAAACTTTTTCCAAAAAAAGAACAACCGACTTCCAAAAAAACACTACAAAGTGAAAAATAACTTTAATTTCGGAAGGCGGTGACAAAAAATTAAAATACAGCTCCAAAGACACCGACTTCCGAAATTAAAGTTATTTTTCACTTTGTAGTGTTTTTTTGGAAGTCGGTTGTTCTTTTTTTGGAAAAAGCGTTTTTAAGTTAACTGTTTTTATTAAGAAATAAGAGTTGGCCCTAGCACAAATTTGTGCATTCAGAATTTAGTCTTATTGCGTTAACATAAGATTGTATTTTCTTTGAAATCATCGGCGGTAGGTGTGGCAAAATACATAATTTTTGAAAAAAATACCCATGCTAAAAGTTACTAAAATTAATTCAGTAATCAATTAGGAACAAACTACTTCAGGTCTTGCGTCTATTCTGTTACACCTTGTATAGTCCCCAGTAACTGGATTGTGGAGGTCAGATAGGCAGTCGCTACATGGAAAATACTGGTATTCAGCTGCATACAGTTAGACTGGAAGGTGCGGCGAGGCAACATACTTGGGAAAATGCTGGGCAGATGATGATGATGATCTAGCTCATCTAGCTACAGTAAAAACTTAGATCTACCGAAAATATGCCGGGGGATACTTAAGAGCGTTCATTCCACGCGAGCTAGCAACAACACATTTATAATCGTTTTTCGTGATTATTTCATTAAATACTAACAAAACTACTATTTTTTTTTCAGCCAAGCTCTATATCGTTGATGTTTATAATTATTTTTTACATTTACTCTTTAATAAAAAACATTTAATCGTACTAAGTAATGCAAATAGAAAATAATTAACGTGAAAATGTCGATTTTCATAAATAAATACTAAAATAACTGTAAAAAAATTGCATACAAACTTGTAAATAGCAACGATCTAATGCATGGCTTAAAAAAAAATACTTTTGTTTTTATTTAATGAAATCATCACGAAAAACCGCTATAAACGCTCTTAAATAGGGATACAGAATGATGTTGGTACACTTTCTAATAGATGACGGGATGACCAAGAGTAATCTAAGTAGACTGTAAGTGTATAACCTCTATAGACCATTGGAAATTATACAAACATACTGAGAGAAGTGAGAGATGAGTTGAAGCGGTAAAGTGACTTTAAAAAAAATACACCGTTGGCACTGGCCACTGCAATATCAGCCTTACTGACTGATAACAGTTTTCAGTATTGTTTCTTTTATACAGGAAAACGTGACTGTCGCATACCGACTCGAGGCTCGACAATAATTATTGCTGTAGGTAGGTCCTTTAATGTACAATGATCCGACATATTTGTCCCTTCCTATTCTTTTTCCTGAATTTGCAGACATAATAAGGAAAATGTCGCGTATTTTTTAATACTGCAAAATGACGTCAACTAACTTTAATGCAATATGTCAAATATTTTCTGAATAAATAAACTATTAATTTTTTATGCATGTAATTTTGATTAGGGATAACCCCAACTTACAAGTAGAATTCCATGAGGAAAACTATTGTCAGCCAGTCATAGAGATTCTCACGAATGATTACGATGTCCGTGTCCATAAAAGAGAAGTTAAGGTAAGGTATCCCAAGACATTGTCCCAGGGGTAACCTAAACCTAGACCTATACCTAAACTTATATATATATGCAGGTAAACGAATTTACCTCATATACTATGTACACTCACACTATTATACACACACACTCACTCTATTACACACACTCACGCACACACACTCTCTCTATTACACACACATAAATCACACTAGTGCGTTCCTTTTTGAATTTTGTATTTTTTTTTCGATATCAATTGCATACTCTATGTTAAGTTAAGTGGAAGTGCGGAGTCACCTAACACAAGCATCTTCTTGCTTAATAGGTGATCTCCAAATCACGTATGGTAAAGATTTATGTAATTGAAATATTTTTATTTTTAAGACGAACTAATAGATAAAATAGGTTTGTCCCAGGGTGACTAACTAGAATAAGATGATCATAAGACCAACACATCAGAAAAAGACACATTTGAGCATGGTTCTCATACTAGGTGTAACTTCCACAAACAATTAAAGGTTCAAACGCCCAAAACATAATGAGCCGTTTATGAACCACGTTCAAAGGGCTAGGTTAATAAGCAACACCAAATAGACAACGACGCTCATGAGAACAATTAAAAGTCTAAAACGCTTAGCAAATTAACTCGGAGATGACGAGTGACGTCACTCAATTTGGACAGATATTAAGTGGGATTTGAAGTAATCCTACCGCATTGCGATGAAGTAAGTGCTCCAGATGACAAGACAAACATATTTGTAGAAGAATTAAGGAGTTAGGAGGACCATATTGATGGAGCGGTTCCGTGAAACCTACATTTTCTTACGTTTGTTGGAATTTTCATTTCACTTTTTAATGAAACAGTCATTCAATGGGATTAAATTAAATTAGAGGGTTTTATTAAGGATTTTAATGATTATAATTCTATAAATATAATACGTGTTGTATAAACAGCTAATAGCCGAAGTGTTTACCCTAGTTTTAGCTGGCTACAACTTAAAAATTTAAAAGACGGTAATTGAAATGAAATTGAAATCTTCACTGTTATATTTTTTTATTATAGAATCAGTTTTACAGTTTACTTTCAGTGCAATCAGGAAATTATAGTAAGGAATAGGAACCTTTCGTTAGTTCCATTAATTAATTGGACTTAGATCCAGAAATTAAATACCTAAAGTAAAATCAATTAAAAAAGAAGAAACTCTATAGCAAACAATTGGCAATAAGTAGGTTTGCCATTTTGAACATAGCCGATGTCACTCGAACTCAACCAACAACTCAATCAATGATCGGCTTGGCCGACTAGTCAGCTAGTCGGCCAAAGTCATAGTCGGCTCATGTTTAATGCAAACCATAAAAAGCTAGTTAATGCCTACATTGCTTCTTGCTGTCTTTCTTTTAGCACAAGTCTATCTTGATGTTCTTCATCTACCTGTTTCATAAACGTACCTGTCCATTGACTTCGTTTTAAAGATCGTTCTTCAAGCCTTCTCTTTTTTTATATAATTTTAATGGCTGCTTCTTTCCTAAATAGTTGTCGTCTGTCGGAACTGTAACCACATAAATCGTGCCACCACTTCCGTCTTCTCTTTATCTAAAATACAAAGGCCCGTAGACAACTATGTAGGTACCTATCCTCCATTGAATACCTCACGTAAATTCATTATCAGGTGACGTAGACTATTAGCAAATACACGATAAAGCAAGGTCGAGTACTCCGAGGTATATTTGAATGTTTGTCGGATGATTAGGCTTCGAAGTAGCTTCCTTTAGGTACACCTTGTGCGTTTGCGATCGTCGTGCATTTAAGTTACTGGAATATAATATATGTTCATGGTACAAAGGTGGTCCGATTTAAAGTAGCTCGTGTTTGTCTACAGAGACTGTATCATTTGCCACTTGGTACTGAAATGTGGTACACACACAGTAGGTATAGATACTGTTTTAAGGATATCAACGAACCATCATCACTAATCCATCCATTACTGAGCATTTAAGATATGGGTTTTAGTAAGTTTTCCATAGACGTAATGCATTGTCACATCGCTCAATTATTTTATCACACCTATTTTATATTATTGCGAAGATCTTCATAAAGTTTGGATAATATCCATATCTAATAAAAACGTTAATTAAGTGAAGTAAGTTTAAAATCATGGGCTGGTCACCGACGTAACTGACTAGCCCATAGTCATATGCTTGTCAATCTCTGTACACTGATTTTCAAACTGTACCCTCTTATATTGCCTCCATAGGTATTGTTCAACACAATTTCTCGTTGAGTTCATTTGTTATCGAATTGTTTTTTATAGAAAAACATTAAGCAAGCCACCTGTCTTGAATAAAGTTCAATTAATTTTAATTATATATTTTTTCGCCTCTCTATTACAATTAACCCATTACGTCTGTAATTTGCTTTATTTCTCAAGCAATTAAGTCATCCAAACTAGTCGGAGGCCGGTGTCATACAAAGCAGTCCTTACATAAGTTCAATTTAGTGCACTAACAGCGATAACCTAAGGGGCACGTCAGATAGAAAGGCCGTAAAGTGCCCGAGTAATTTACTAGTTTCATTGAAAATAGGATCATGTTACCTTATCCTAAGGCACAAAATTTTATGAATGTCGACACTGTCGGCTCGCACATGCTTTTGACTCAGTTGCTCTTTTTTTCTCTACTTTAGGCTATGGTAATACGGTCCCAATTTCAATGGAGCCGAGTAAATTGCTCGAGCATTTTCCATTCTGCCTGAACTTACCCTAAGAGAACAAGTAAATGCAGTTGTACCCGCACTCAGAAACGCCGATAAGGTTTCATTATATTATGTCTAACTCTATGGTCGCCATTTCTAGATGCGAGAGCATGAATCTAAATTCATATCTGTCATATTTCTTACTAATCTACGCTCAAATCAACTTTAAAGTACGACAAGATACACAAAACCAACGCATAGGGTTGATCCAACAAAACCTACACCATGACTATAGGGTTAAATCTATAATCTAGTGAATGTAGGTAGACATAAGACAGCTGATCCTTCACCCCTACGGTCCCAATTTATTTTTTATTTACCATAGAGGTAATTCCTCTTAAAAGACCTGCAAAAAAGACGTTAGCATTTGAATTTTGCGGTCTACCCTGACGCTGCCCCCATAAGTCAGATCACGCTGTCTCCGCTATGCCTAATGCGAATGCTTACGAAAGCTCGCATGGTTATGAATGTTTCCTCTACGGCCCACATACGAAGAGACAAAGACACAAGCCACTGGCATCCTGCGCACGCGTCGTTTCCGGAGCACCTACTGCGGTAATTTGTGTGTATATTAATGTCACAGGGACATATTTAGAACGGGCGCCTGTTTGTGGGACAACAATTAATTTTATTTATTGGTTAACACGAATTAGTGTTTTTCCTCGTTGATTTAAGGAAAACTCACGAATAAATTATTGTCAAGTAGGTAGATTTTGAAGTTTGTACATAAAAAAAATTGTAGTCAATGACCAACTTTTTTATAAAAATAGATTGTTTTTTCCTTGAATGGTCACAAGTGTCGAACAAATTGTTGAATAACTTTGGAAGTTTAAAACGAATTGACCTATATTTTATTATAAAATTGTATTAATTTATAATAACAAAATCAAATTTGCAGACACATTGACGACAAGCTACATTCATTGCGTCGATCAAGATACCGCTATTGTTGTTGAAAATACTGTTAATGTTATGGCAAGAGCCATAAAGGAAATCCTCTCATCCCATTTCCTTTAGCACAAAAACCCACAAAATAACAGTATGTTATTTTATATATCGGTTTTTAGAGGTCTAATAGTTTTATGAAAAACCTCGGAAGTTACGACGTAGAAAATCATGTAAGAATTCAAATTATCCTGTGGTAGAACTATTATACAAGATCTATGAATAGAGCAAAGGTGATTAGTGTTTACTTATCACCAACAGATGATGAAAATTACAGAAAATACATATCGTGCGCCACTGGCAAGGTTGAAAAGCTTTGAATAAATAATCATATGAAACAAATGTCGCAAGCATAAGTGCATTCATAAAGTAATGAAGATCATCTGAACACATTAACAGATCATTTACAATATTCAAATAATTTGGAAAATCATTACCAGAGTCGGATTAAGGTCGATATGCGCGAGATAAAGTACCGGACGCAGTTAAAATCATCCATAATAATCCATTAAAATCACATTTACAGTCACATTAATTTTGTTAAGCAGAGACAAAGCCAAGTATCTCAGGCATGTCGTCCGATTTCCGGAACATGCAAAAATATACAACGACCAAGCATTCGAACAACTGTCAGATGAATCAGGTGATTATAAAACGACAAACACTTTAAATCTCATTAATATGCGAGCTTAAATGGACCATGCAAATCTATAAAAACATCAACAAACGGAACAGGAAATTCTATTAGATTACAAAATCGATGTTTGTAAGAAAGTTGATGAAATGAATGAAGCAGCAGTAATCTATTTTAGATCAAATCATTAAAGAGAGTCATTAAAGATTTTTTTAGGACAGAGTCTATTATTATTGAAGTTGACCATAAGCTTGAGTATCTCACGGCACTCTTTGACCATGAACCTCACAGTCACAAATGACTGTATCTAAAAGGGTGATCCATCACGCACCCATATCACACAGACAGTCAGCATCATCGTGTGCCCAATTACGGCCCTGTGCGTGTCTGAAGACTATTAAAAGTTGACTTTGAAATACCTGAATAATTCAACGAGTAACATTCAACTTGATATATTTGAACTTTAATACTGTTAGATACTACTGATTTGGCATGTAACCTCTATCTATCAAGGAATTTAAATGTCGCAAATTTTATAAATGGCCTTCGATATTTACATAGTTTAGCATATTTCTGCGTAATTGTATATTTTCGTAGTATTAGGCTTAGGCATAAGGATAACGTTATCGAGTATCATCAATGAATGTGTGTGATGCTGATGAAAGATTTAAAAATAAAACTAACGAATTCTTGAGAACACTTACGGGGCGACTGACTGTTATCACGATATCCGTCTGATAGGTTCACGTTTTGTGCACCATGATGTCATTAATGCAGTCAGCCTCGTGCGTCAGTACTCAGTAGCTTAACATCGATCTTGGATGTTTGTTCTAAGAACTCACATTTACCAGCTCATTTCTAAGACTTTGTAGGTTTTTCTCTTTCACATTTCGTACTACCATCATACTACAAATCCTTGAACGTTTCTTGAAGTTCTAACTGTAGATCGAAGATATAATACTCTTTATAATATAATTACTACCTTTGGCCAGCGGCTTCGCCCGCGCGGAGGTCGGAAATCATCTTTTTTTTTAAATCTACACCATCCAGGGTGCCACCCAAACGCATACAAAAAAAAATCATTCAAATCGGTCCAGCCGTTTAGGAGGAGTTCAGTGACATACACACGTACAGTAGAATTAATACAGGAATAGAACTAAAATTTTCATTGAAGTTTCGAGATCTTCGGAACCATTTTTCTCATAGATTCTTGTCTAATTCGCAATCCATCGTCATCTAAACAATTGAACATCTACCATTTGTTATAAAACCATCTCACAAAATCTTACGCACTTTCTATTCTGCGACGGTTTCTACGAATCTGTCCTCCGCTATTTACTTTTCCTCTATTTGATCATCGATACCAAGAATTAGACGTAACATCAACGGTAAAGGCAATAGAAACGTTCTGAATCTTCATCATCGTTATTGGCAGCCTTGTACCACCTTCTGCTACACTTCTTTGGTTCTAATCTTATCCAGGTAAACTAAACTACTACTAACTACATCCTTAAGCTCTGTACCTAAAAAGAGTCTAGAGTCATCTCTCGATTTGCACATTAAATTTTTAAAGGAAAAGTTTATAAGTTCGAAGACCTTACTGATGGACTAATAACGGATGTGTAAGAATTTAAATTTTTATATTCTTGGTATAAGGCTCGGAATGTGACTGATGATGTCACCTCTGTGAGTAAGTGAAGATGAAGAAACGATGCGTTTTGCATTGAGTGCATTTTTTTAAACATGTTTATTTTTAATGGCAAACGAATTACATTATGTGAGTTAGTTGACGTAAGCTGGTGACGAGTTGGTATTTTAGTTGACTACGGTGACGACAAAGACGTTTTTTTTAAAGTAAATTGTCCTTCTCTTCTCGTTCTCTCCTGATGGTAACTCTGTGCTTTTGTCCTCCTTATTATTTAGATATGGGTACAATTTCATCAAATTCACAGCAGCTTCCGAAGCTGGGAGCGTTAGGATCTACAAGTAACAAAATTCGTCATCAAGATCTAATAATATCCATAATATAAACGCTCCATAAAGGATGGCTGCAAAAACGGTGATTATCGCAATCAAGAGAGATATGATTTTGACATTCACAAATACATTGCTACAAATCGTAATGATGCCTCAGACTGATTTTGTGACATTTTGACATTAAACAGTACGTGGAATATTATTCCGTCGATCTAACGTTTCGAAATCTAAAGTTTAATATTGTTAATATCGATCTTTATAATAACCATCATCTGATGGTTCTAGATCAGGAGTTCCCATTCGGGGGGCGAAAATATATTTGCTCTTCGAAAAAAACAGTGGTAAATCACAATATCACAATATCACATTCATTAATTCTATTGATCTGTGTTTCAAAATGCGACGTTGTTAAATCCGTTGAAGATTATTTTGTATAAATTAGAATAAAAATATGTACTTTTAATCAACATTCCTACTACCTGGCACTGACCTGCAATAATTGCAAAAAACGTTAGAAAATTTCAATTTCGCGAGTACCCTGGAGCCCAGCACGGAATCAACAGGATTCTACGAAATTTAAGTTAATTTTAATTTGAAACTGTGTTCTCTTCTCTTTCTTTTTGCTTTGCCAGTCTAATGTCAGGGTCGCTGATCTAGCTCACGACCGGACCCTTGAACAAGTGAAAACTTGAATTCTTGTGGAGATTTATGAAGACTCGGTACTTAATGTATTTATAATCAGTCAATTGGGCCATAACTACTAAGTATTGGATAAAAATTCAACACAAATTTAGCTCCGGTGTGAAACTAAACCTACTCTTGATATAACATTTAAAAAAATAACGGTTATCATCACCATTTCTTTATTGCACGATAAATATAAAAAAAATATAGTCTATATATAATTCTAAAATGCAGCTCATGTCAACAATCACAATAACTCTCGTTGTCGTGAATGGGGAATACGAGTAGGTACCTACCAAGAATTAGCAAGAAAATAGATAAAAATGTAGAACTGAGTGAATGACACATTACATAACCGACATATCTACTTGTCACGTCATTTTTGCAAGCAGGTTGTATAATATAATAGCAGTAACTCAGTAACTAACTAATTAGCAGCAATGAAAGCTGAATGCGATCCTATTAATTATGAATAACCTGAAAACGTTCACTTGCTGCCAAATTATATATTTCGACATAGGAAATAATTAATTTTAGTTGGAACAAAAATACTCGTGGGATTTATGATAAAAGGCTCAAACGTAAATCATATATAAGTCATTAAGAGTAAGAGGGGGCACTGCGTTTATGTTACTTAGACCATTCAAAAGAATAATAATTAAATCAGAGCTAATAATCGAAATTGATCTGCAAGCCTAACCTGCAAACTAGTTATTATGAAATAGAAATAGCATTGAATATTATAGCTACATAATTATGAAACTACTAACATCGGACCAAAAAAGCACAAAGCTTTAGCGAATATCGATACGGAAGGTACAGACGATTTTTGAGGTAGTGAAGATAAATTTTTAGTTAATCTTACAAGAGTGACTCAATTATTTCGAGAGCCTAGTAAATTAGAGAAATAAGATGAACATCAAATCTTTATGGAATGTTGATACGAAAGGAAACGACGATCTTAAGCTAGGGAGACAATTCTAGAGTAAATCTTACAAGAGTGATTTAATTAGTACGAGAACCTAGTAAATTATACAGGTAAGATGAACATCACGAATTACACTAGATTAATGTAATTAAAATCGGGATTAATCAAAATTAACTACAAGATTATGTTAATGAATTTGAGTAACAGACGGATTTTGTTGCAACACACTGTCAGATCGAAACTGTGTGATAATTTATATTTAAAAGCATTCTTTAAAACAATTAAAATGATTCATGGTTCGGCGTTTACGAAATCTAGTCCAGTCTTAACAAAAAAAATGGTTTTGCTGCAAACATTTTTGAAAGTGTTTTTAATTAGTATGGCTAAGTTGATTTCCGTTTTCATCCCAAATGAATAGTTGATACATATTATATATCCGATTTTAATGCTTGCGGTAGGGCGAGTAATAGGTAGCTCGCTGTCCGGTAAGGACCAAGTCCGGGTCGACGGCGCGTTTTTTTTTTTTTGGTTGTGAAATCATCAAATAACTTCTCCCGCTCTGGGTGGAGCAGGAGAGCGTGTCACTTATACTGACTAAAACCCACCCATGTTCCCTCAGTTGCCTGTGTGCCAAGGGGCCGCGGTATCTCTTTCGAACAACCCGCACCCCTGGCAGGCATATCGGCCCTTGCGGGCCCCATCAGTTGATGCTGACATCTCTTTGAGGCGCGCGTGGAACACAACGCGCCGTCGACCCGGGCTTGGTCCTTACCGGACAGCGAGCTACCCATTACTCGCCCTCCGCAAGCCCGCGCCTACGGTGGCCGCGAATCCGCCTGGGATTCCCGACGCCCATGGCATCTCCTGCGGCGACTAAGGCCGTGAGGGCGCATGTACTGCCTCTCCCTCACGTGCGCCGCCTCCCTCTTCGCGAGCATTACTGCTTCACAGACGGATGTGACGGCTACCCATGCACTCTCGCTCCGTACCTTAGCCTGGACCAGGAAGCCTACTCTCTAAGCACGAAATCCGTAATCTCGGTCGAAGTACGGGCGTTTCCTACTCCGTATCACTTACGGACCTGTGATTAGTTTGGGTCCCAAACTAAGAATGAATTACTACATGATTTGACAGCTGTCCCTACTCCGTATATGGTTTTACCCGTCCAAAACAGTTAATTAATCAGCTGTAGGAGTCACTTTGAAGTTTCGAGCTATTTTCGGACGGGCCCGTATTTTCGTTGACGGTGTTAGAGAGTAGCCCCCCAGGGCCGGACGCGAGAGATCGCCGCCAACGTATTATGGTCAAGTTATCTTGATTCAAGACATTACAGATTAGTATCGTCCTTGCTAGCTCAATGTGTCAGTCAATGTCACAACCTTATCTAAAGATTCTATTAATACGACAGATAATGCCTGGAACGGACACAAAAACAAGAGTTCCTATAAAAGTGTCTGACTAGATAGATAAAGTCCGCTCGGTGGTTCCTGATTTGTTCAGTATCAAAGTTATCAGTTTGAAAGGTGAAGTAGTGTATTTTGTAGTACGAGTAGTTGATTTTGTATATGTTTATTTTAAACAGTATTTTTATGTATAATAAATGTACCAAAGTATGTTCAATATATCTTTTGAAAGTTAATTGTTGAGAACTTCATAATGCTGCAAGGTTTGGTTTCGAAATCACTCACATCCTTTTCCGAACGTTTAGGCGAAGGTATTCTGCATCAAAAATACCGACAATTAGTGTCACAATCACAATATACCTACACATTAGCGTATCTAAATAGTAATTCTTGTGAAGCTTTACGAGCCTTTAAAATGTCATCTGAGAAGATTACAATCAGACTAATTTAATTAAGCAAGCTTTACGTATACGAGTATATGCAATGAAGCAAATTTCATGAGACCTAGACTACGTCTCATGAAATTTGCTTCTTTCTTTCACACTAAGTGTGAACTGGGCTCCAATCAGACCACAGCCTCATTCAATGGGAACAGTGGGGTAGTTGCGTAACTCACTGACAGTTATAATTACTTTTATTTTGACAGATCAACAATATTCATTGCGTTATTTACGTTGTTGAGAAGACAAATTTTTCGAACATGATTTAGCGATGGATTAGCGAAAAGTTTTTTTTTTTGGTTGGGAATTCTCAAATAACTTCTCCCGCTCTAAGTGGAGCGGGAGGGCGTGTCAGACTTTTACTGACTTGGTAAACAACCCGCACCCCTGGCAAATTAGCGAAATGGTTCAGATTCTGATTGATAGTGTGTTACGAAATTAGGGTACACGTATTTGCCCCATTTCTTAGGACCACACACAGAGCAGATAAAAACACACCTATCTTAATATCACATCCGATTAACACAAGTATTGTTCTTGCAATAATCGATTGGATTAACCTTTTTATTATATGGCAGAACATGACCTTTACATATCTCAACGAATTACGCAAACGCTTCACACTAGCGTACCTATGTGGCTGTCAGTGTCAATAATTGTGACAGCAACAATAAGTAAGGCTCGTTAGATAGCTACATTTGCTAATGTATGTATGTGACGTCATTATGATCATAGCACATAGGTATGTATGATCGTAAGCAGATCATGAGAGGAAAACATTGAGTAGTGGATAGCTAATCATTTTCACTTATTATAAGTGCCAAGTCCTAATTTTATTGTACTCTGTATTTGCTAATTGCACGGGTTTAAGTGACTTTATTAGATGATTATTTATACATGGATATGTATGATTTTAAGATCTTAATAGTGGGAAGGTAGTAATTTACACTATATACTTATTGTACTCCACATTTGCTAATTGTATGGGTATATATGACATAATTACATGATAATAGCATAGTTTTGTATGATCGTGGCCAAATCTTGTGTGAAAAAAATGAGCAGTGGATAACTAATATTTTTCACTTATTAGTACTACTTATTGTATTCTACATTTGCTAATCGTATAGATATAAGTGACTTCATTGTTTGATGATCATAGCATACATTTGTAAGATCATAAATCGATCATGTATGAACGTAATTGAGTAGTGGATAGCTAATAATTTAAAATGATTATGATGATGATTATTTAAAAAAAATCTTCAACACTTAATCTACAAAAACAACAGACAATAAAAGTTTTAGACTAGTTATAACTGTCTAAATCCAATTCAATCATAATGCTCAATGATACAGAATCGATTTGAGCAATCGATATTACAATCGTATTGTAATAGACGAGAGATATTGCAATCGACTGCGGATATTTGAACGTGGTTTTGAATATTATTTATTTGTTTAGTACACTGCGTGTTTGTGACCTGCACGCGGGCGAAACCGCTGATTTTGTTCCTACCACAGAATCAGCGGCTTCGCCCGCATGGGGTTCGCAAATTATCCCCTACGTACTAACGGGATAAAAAATTCCATATTAATCCAGGTTATAAACTATCTGTGTGCCAAATTTAATCCAAATCTGTTCCATAGTTTTTGCGTGAAAAAGTAAGAAACATCCATCCATCCTCAAAAACTGTCACATTTATAAAAATATAGGATAGGATATACAAAACCAAACGACTAGCTGTGGTGCTCGATAACGGTTAGGAATCAGGATCGAGTAAGACGAAAGCGCAGGCGCAAGCGCGGACATTATCCTTTCTATAGTATCGTCACACATTTCTCGTTACTACAGTTACTTTCAAAAGGTTTCTTCGCATGCCAACTGCATTATGTTGCATTGTCCTCTTTCCTTCAGCGGTTTCCATTTTTTTTTTCTTACCTAAATATCAACAAGATGGCAGATATACCCTAGTGTCAGGATTATCTTATGCTTTCTTTGCCATTCGTCGTATCATGAGGGTAGAGGACTCAAGCGTAACCCGTAACCTCTGAGGTCGTATTCACAACAACTATTTTAGATTGGTTGTCTTTACCCAAATAGATTTGTTCATCATCTGTAACCATAGTCATAAGGTTTAAATTACAATGATTGACGCTAGATCTTAAGATAAAATTAAGTACGAACAAAAAACAATTAGCAATCCACTTGGCAAAGAAAGTTAAGTAGTAATTAACAGGGCACGACCGATAAAGGGCACAGTCTCAATCGAAGTTGCGGATTGCGACACTTCGCAGTCTATTTGTCGGAGAACAATCAGTGAGTGACGCAAACTGCGCAAGCGCGTGCTCAATCGCCATGCTGCTATCACTGAGATAAGGGGATTACACCTTAGAGAGTTCAGTCTTGAAGTTTCGTGCACAGAAGTGTTGTGTTGACAAAATAAAGCCTCTACTGCTTTGCTGCCTACATAACATGAAAGCGATCATTTTCCGTCATATTTTCTACTTCTATTACCAAGAAAGCTCAATATTTCACCAGAGTCTGAGCACCAGTATTTTACATGGAGCGACTGCCTGTGGCCTCCACAACCGAGTTACTGGATAATACGATACACCTTAGTAAGACTGGTCGTCAAACATTCAGGCTTCTGCCATTGTATCGTTACTCCGAAACGTATCAAATTTAGCGTCACTCCAATCACATGGTACGTTACAATGATTGCGTCAATAATATCTGTTACCATATATTGCTATCTAATTTCGCGCGTAATACCTATAATGGCCGGCAAAACTAAGATATTACATTATTTACAAGCAATTTGAGCAATGGAGCGGATCGGAGCGCGTATCATTTGCGGTGGGTATGCAATATCTAATGGAACAAATTGCTATGTGTCTGTGTCGGACCTCCTTTGGTGAAGCTTAGACACGTACGGTAGACTACATGTTGTAGGTAATGTGATATTTGTAACTGAATGGGGGCAGAGTATTGGCTAAGCTTTACTTTTGTTAGCGAGGTGTCTGTCAGATTCCAAATTGAAAATTGAACTGTTCTACCGCTATTATAGGTCTTGGCGGCGGTCTTAGCTTAGCTTATGTAGCTAAGCTAACACAGTTGCTTTTAGTTGTCTAGTCTGGGCTAATCTAGTTGCTAGCTAGCTTAGTTTATGTAGTCCATGGAGTTTCTCGCCCGTTCTTCTCCATCGGAAATTAATACCCTTTATCTTCATATTTTTGACAAATCCTTTTTCAAAAGTGCCTGTAAATGCTTTAATTGAAATTAATGCTTTGGGATTGAGATACTTGTAAAACCTGGCCTTAACATAAATATCATTGGTAAAGAATAAAATCATATACTTTACAACGTTAAAGTTGGACCAGCCAAACTCATTGTCAAAGATTTTATGCTTCATGAAGGTGTAGCCGTGATGAAAACTCGCATAATAAGCAAAATCACAAGGATCGTGGTAGATAAATAACAATAATATTGCAATCTTTTCAACTTTCTTCAATAGCTGAACGTGATGACTGCGAAGGTCAACACTGGGAAGGTGTATTAGAACTTATTTATTGCGCATTATGGACAAAAGGCAACATTTTTCTTAACACTTCGGCGAAATTGCTAAAGAATTTAAAAACCCTGTTTTCAACACGTGGTTCTGTAATTAATATTATCACTAAGATATTGGATTGGCATATCATAATTTGAAAATCTATCGTATCAGACCACCTGATGTCCTCCTTAGTAATGTTAACGGAAACAATGTTTATCAATTAACAGATAATAATGAAATATACGTCATGTGTTGTGTTGCAAAGTCTTTTTTTTTTGGGAAGGCCATAGTGGTGACATGTGGAAACGAAAACAAAAATAAGGTAAACGCAGCTATCAACGACCCATCGAAAATCTGTAGTTATTACCGACCTATAAATGTAATTCGAAATCTTTACGTTTCAACGACGGCAGCTATCAACGACCCTTAAGTCGGCAATGGCAGCAACGTAACATTTCGTTTTATTTTTCTTTTATGTTACTAAATCACACTAACACAAGTATTTTTATGGACCAGTTTAAATCTAAGCTATCAGTCTTTATAAAAATCTATTAGCGACTAAACTTTTTTGTCTAGTTTTTACCTTGTAGCGTTGTCAATTTAACCAAAGTTATGATATTTTTCGAGGATCGATATTGAATAGTTACAGTAATAAATCATTGTTTTTGTGTTTAAAACAGTGTGTATTTGTTCATATTTTTTGTGACATTATTCAATTATAATCTATTTTATAGTCCGAAGGTCAATTGAATTAAAATAACCATTTTTTTATGAGTCGGTAATACAATTTATGTTTATACTTACGTACTTTATTACCGACCCATGAGGGTCGGCAATAGCAACTATGAGAAGCTGTTACCGATCATATATAGATTATTTAGTTTGTCACCTACTTTTATGACATAATAGGTACCTATTAATAAATGCTACTTCTTGGCTAAAGCAACATAAAAAATACAATTATATTTTTTTCCAGAAGTATGGAACCACAAAAGCGGCGAAAAGTATACAGTGAGACACAACTCGATATAGCAGTGAGTCTGATGATAGTGATGATTAATGTATTTTTAAGTGACTTTAATGTTTCGTTTGTAAGCACCAGTTGTACCAAATCATATAATGTAACTAACTAGTTGCAATTTATTTCTAAAAAGAGGTGAAGCAGTGACTGTGATGATTAATATTATAATTTTCAAAAAATGATTATGATCTCAATAGCATAAGGAAATATCCTGGAGTTTGAATTCCTTAAATTAAAATATATATGTGTAATAATAGTATTATGTTGATTACCTTAAAAGTTTATAATTATTTAGTTCATAGGTATTACTAAGAAGTACTAATTTGTTTTATTAAACATAACGAAACAAAAAAAAAAAAAAAGTATTTGCATTTTTATTTTGTTATAATTTATTAAGATCGGTAATCATCATCATCACTAGCTTATATACATTCCATTGCTGGAAAAAGGCCTCCTCTCATACACGATCGGGAATAGCTGCATAAAAATCGTTAATAGCTTCACAGCCGTTTTTATGGGTCGGTAATTGCAACAATCGACTAAGTCACATTATAAATTATTTTTTACAAGATAATCCTTTATTTAAATGTATTTGATTCAGTAAATACATTTTTTATACATAACACTAGCATATAAAATGAAACTATTAATCTTTAGAGGAACCAGTATACTAAAAAAATGTGGTTGATTTTAAAATTGCCTTAGGGGGGTCGTTAATACCTGCGTTTACCTTAAAGGCAATTAGACCAAACAGAAAACATCCCTCCCAAATCTTTCTTTTAAGCAAAAATGAACGAAATCAAAATCCAATCGGCAGATTAAGATAGTTATAGGTAGAAGATCTACAAGGAATCTGCAAGTTGTACTACATAATTTCAATCTTGACACGTAATCAGCGACTCAGTCCAACATCTCACAGACCTCCCAACTTTCTACGAGAACCAACCAGTTTTAATTAAGTAAATTGATAGCATCTGTTGTAGCTACTTGCTATAAACATGCTGGAATGTTTTAATCTTGTTAAATACCTACATAGTTTATGTTTTACATGAACATAAACTAATATCATTGTTAATGTCGTTTGGATTTGAAATGGGATAAAATGTTTTAATCCGTTTGTTTACATAAACGTCAGAAAAGGAAACAAAAAAAAATGCTTTAACTTAACGGGGGTATAGGTATCTGCAAGCTACTTCTGCTGCTGCAGATACTGCTCTAGGATCAGCAGCTCAGCCCTAGCCCTTGAATTCGTTTAGACATAAGAATAAAAAGGATAAAATGGTTACAAAAGTATCGGGCAAGTTATGACAGGGTTTTAATGAAAACAACTTTAATCGGTTGGAGGACACTGAACAAGACACATTAGAAGTTTTATTGTTAATATGTCTGAGTGCGTCGAGTATCTCGTAAAGTGTTAATTTCCTAAAATAAACGAAAAAACTGGATGGAATCTATGAAAAAGGAATGGAATGCATAAAAATGCGATAAAAAGTGTCCGTAAAATCGCACTAACAATCTGCACCGGCTTAGAGTCGTAATAATTCGCAGTCACGACAAAAACATAACAAGAGCACAACAAACTAAAAGTAGAAATCTATACTTTTCCTGTACACCTACAATTTTTAACGAGAAAATAAAATAAAAACAATGGTCGATTAGCGACGCCATTTCTTTTTAATTATTGGCTTATCTGTTGCATACTCGTGGGTGTGTTGTTGCGTTGAAAATCTAGGCTGAAGTAAACAAGACGATCTACTATTCAATTCATATCCACGTACAGACCAACTAATTTAAAACTGCACGCCTCTCCTGTGCCTGTGGCATACACATTTCAAATGCTTGTGTATTAATTTTAGTGGAAGGGCGTGCAGTTTTATATTAGTTGATCTCTACTAGGGTTTATCTTGGACATCACATTACTGACATCGGTAAAGGAAAACATCGTGAGAAAACCTAGACTATAGTTATTAAAGGTCTGAAATCGCCAATCCGTCTTGAGCAAACGTAGTGATCATTGCTCATGTCTTCTCTGTATGATCATCGGCCTTTGTCCTACAGTGGGGCAGTAATAGGCTGGTATTATAAAGTGACAGTCAAGACATAAATAAATACTTTTAATACAATCCTCGTGATGTTTGTCCAGTCTTTGATTGATCGAGTGACGTACTATATCAATGAGAGCATCGGCTCCAAACGTTCCCTTTTTGACAACATCATCAATAATCATGTCAATGTCAAGACTGTTGATAATGTTATCTTGCTCTGCTCGCAACAATACTTTGCTTTGTCAGGCTTTGTCATAAACAATACCTAAGGGTTCTTGTGATTTTTATTCATTATTTACTTATTACTTCTTCTTTATATCTCATCCTATGGTGAACCTAGTCCACATTTATTGCATACAAACTTCGGGAGTGTTTTACTCCACTGTCTGACATGGCACATCCAAAGTAAAATATGACATCGTTTTGTCTCATTATTAAATTGTCTGTACGGAAATAGAATACTAAAATAAAAAGCCATTAAAAAGTTAGCAGCCAAACGAGATTCGTTTTTCTTGCTAATTTAACCTAACTTTGGGCGTTTTTAAGTAATACAAGATGTGTAAAATCTCCAAATCCAAGTGAGTACCGACAAAGCTCAAATATCAAAAAGTTCAATAAACTTTATTGGTCATTGATTTATGCAGTGGTTTTTTCAGAAAACCCGATCTTCCGAAGGAATTTTCTTAATTTTTACCGCACCTGTTTCACTATAAATGATCCTGCATCTCACTCAATAACGTTGTGCATGTAGACTAGCGTCTAAGTGCTCATCACTGATACTACCTCTTTACTACCTCTCTACCTACCAAGCCCACCAGTAAGTTCGAGCCCGCGACTAGATTCCCCTTAATGCTCGGTTCAAGAGGGTTTAAAACCCAGTGCATGATAACATTCCGCCGCCATATTTATTTTACGTTCCTGTGACCGTTGACAGCTTGAAAGGTTCATTCTCATAGCAAATTATGTACGAACTCTTACAAATCGGTTTACCTAAATCGTTTCTTTTTTTTTTGGTTGGGAAATCATCAAATAACTTCTCCCGCTCTGGGTGGAGCAGGAGGGCGTGTCAGACTTTTACTGACTAACCCGTGTTCCCTCAGTTGCCTGTGTACCAGGGGCCGCGGTATCTCTTTCGAACAACCCGCACCCCTGGCAGGCATCGGCCCTTGCGGGACCCATCAGTTGATGCTGACATCTCTTTGAGGCTTTACCTAAATCCTTTGCTAACATTTTCACAAACCTCTAAGAATGGCACTGTCATACATTATTTATACGAAGAACTAAGTCTTAGCAAACTTTACGACTTCTAACACTAACTTGGCGACCATTAAATGTTTTTACGAGCTGACACAACGCTCCTAGGAACGTGGTTCCAATTCAAATAAATTCAACCGTAATTGCCTTTCGAACTGTAAGAAGCCTTTTATCGACCTTACTGGGTGGGAGACGCACAAAATTGGCATTCGGAAATAATATCTACCGTATATAGAATTGTATAAGTTAGTGGGAAAATTGACGGCAATTTAGCGGCATTACAAAAAAAGAAACGAGAGAGATTCAACAGTGTTTTGAGTTGCGAGTGCTTTTTGTTGATGCTCGCATCTTCGAGCCAAGTCTGGCGTCAATCATAACGTTCTATGTAAAGATTACAACGAGAAAACCCGCAATACAAACTACGTTCTGGTACTACAATATATTGTAATTGTATCGACAGGAAACAGTAACACCAGTTCAATTGATAAGCATTCTAGTGATTACACAATCACATATACAACAACAATGCAATGAGATAAAAATAATTAACAAACATATATTGTGTTACTTTGTATACCATTTTAAACGTGTAATGGACATGCAACAAGGTCTTAATCAAAATCTAAACGGATATGAGCAATCAGCACGACGTACTCACATCCTATTAAAAATAATTAAAATAAAATAATCAATTAAGAAGAGCTTGCAGTCCCAATTAACTCGATAGACTCATCAGTTAAATAAACAAACAAACAAGAGCAGTCAAGGATGCGAATCTTATAATTAACAAGTATTTAATAAAAACCGCCATGCGTAAGACAGACGAGAAAGCGAAGAACAAAGCTAACCATTCCGACGAAGAGAATCCATCATGTTCAATAGATGTAATTGACGCACTGCTAATGAAATATCACTCGTAAGAGAGAAAATCTAACGACGTTATGAACACGATAATTAATGTGGCGATACGTTCTCCCATTACTGGACTGGTGACAGTCGCACGCGACGCTAAAAATACACAAAGAAATAGGTGAGTGGAACAAATGTACAGCCGCAGAGACCAGCAAAAACTTCACCAATGAAAAACTAAAGTAAATGTTCAACATTAAAACAAATTGGCGTAATTTTATGCAGGAAAGTGTCAGTTTTTCATCTCACAGCTGAAAAGAAATTATATTTAGAAACGATTTGGACTTGGAACGAATTACAGTTTTAGATATGGCTAAGTTTGTATATAGCACTAATAGCATGATGATTTTAGAGAGTGCGTCTTTTACGATTTAAAAAAATCCGATAGAATAAGGTTCATTAACTGTAATCCGACTTATATAAGTTGCAACAATGTAAGAAATTAGTAGACAAATATTTATCATCATCTTCATCATCATTTCAGGCAAAATACGTCCACTGCTGAACATAGGCCTCCCCCAAGGGGGGATTTACCATAATCGCCACGCTTGGCAGGCGTGTTGGCGATCGCAGTATGGTGGTAAAATGCATAGAGAACGCTGCTGCCCATTCTCTAGTAAGTCCCTTAGTCGCCTTCTACGACACCCATGGGTAGAAGAAATGGGATGGTGCTATTCTTTTACGTACGGCACCTCACGGAACAAACAAACAACAAAAAATATTTATATGATAAAACAATGCTTGCGGGAAACCAGCTGTTTAGAGCAAACTAGAAAACAATGACCACATTTCTCTGATGAATGCCCAAAACGATACCGGTTTGTTTATTTTAATGAGTCTTTACAAATACCATTTAACAGTAAAAGATATGATCGACAATTAAAGACAACAATCAGGAAGGCGATGGTAGTATGATATTATTAAAAGTTCAAGTTTACGAGTTAACTATAATGAGTAGTGTAAAAAGTACCTCATGAATAGGTCAACAGATGCCCTTTACATGGACCATGGACCGATACAAAACATTACACACTATCTGTACCTAAATAAATAACATGTCCTCATAAGTCCTCACAGTATTTAATCATTATGTACTCGATATAAAAACACAAAGAACAGAATTCCACTTAATTGTCTTTTAGAACGATAAAGACAGCTGATTCGATAAAATTGGAGCTGTGTATAAAATTGTAGACAACTTACAATACGTAGAACCGAACCATAACGAATTAGTTGATGTTCATGCTTTGAATGCCAAACTGAATGTTATCAATGGAGTTTTTAACGAGCCAGACGATACTGAAGACAATTGTGCATAACTATTCAAAACTATAACTAACGTAATGTGGACAGATATATATATATACTTATCTAGGGTTCCATCCAACATTGCGAAACCAATACAGGAAACTGATATAATTTATATATTTTACGAGTATATTTTAAGAGTATATTATTATTGAAGCACCTCACCGCATGTGAACGAGTAATCGTGTGAAACTACACGACAGACAGATACTAAAGCAATTAGTTGTTACTATCGTCACCGTCATCTGATAACTTTTACGATAATAACAGATTATCAGGGGGCCGATTCTACTAATTTGCAACGTTACACGTTAAACTGTGTTTCCACAACAGTTCGATTTCGATCGCCGTTCGATAGTTACATAAAAAGTCATTCTACTATTTTATAAGCAAAATGGAAACTAAACTTAAAACGAATTGCAACTGAACTGTAGCGGGAACACAGCGGGTAACCCGCGTTACCAACATGCCAAAATAATATGTTTTATTAATACCAAAAAGAAAAAAGTTGAATCTAAAAATGTTACTAAACACGAATATGTGGCACTAAAAGTATTTTCTATAATTAAAAGACATAATGATCATAATTTTATCATTAACTTTGTCCTATAGTAAACGTCACGCTCATGTTCGATTTTGTTAGTAGAATAGGTTTTGACATTGTTTCAATCGATCGTTGGCGTAACTAAAACGTAACCGCAGCTGTGTCGCAGCTGGACCGTTGTTCATTTTAGTAGAATGCGAAAACGCTTAAAAGTGGTGATTCGGTTGCGGTTCTATTGCGTTTTTTTAACAAATTTGTTAGTAGAATCGGCCCCCTGGAGTTGAAAATTAATTGATAAACACAACGTGAACTACATTATAATTATTTAAGTGTTACCAATTTGTTCAAATTAAAAATAATATTTGTAACCAAGTATTATGCAAGTTAGATCGCAATCACTTCATTTAAATGAACATATCGATACAGTTAATAACAGTGACGATTAGTAGTTTGTTGTAATTAGCTAATGAATCATGCAAAATGGCACTATACCAATTTGTTCAAATTAAAAATAATATTTGTAACCAAGTATTATGCAAGTTAGATCGCAATCACTTCATTTAAATGAACATATCGATACAGTTAATAACAGTGACGATTAGTAGTTTGTTGTAATTAGCTAATGAATCATGCAAAATGGCACTAACCAACTTCAACATGTGTAATCCGTAGAAAGAGCCGATTAAGCGAAATGGTAGTACATACGAAAGCTTAATAAAACAGTTCTAATTGAACCATCAAGCGTCCACAGCACACACACTCACTTTTACCAAACTAATTATCGCCGGGGACCATTCGAAACGCGAGACGAGAGTTTGTTTTTATGTTCCGCCACGCGTCGGTCAGGTAGCTGTATACAACAATCGATACACTTGTTCACAACACCATTCAATTCGTTATTCGAAAATAATAAAACAATTCGTTTACTTTTATTGTTACCAACTTTTCAAATCACACCTCGAAAGGAATTAAAAAAAACTTTTGTACAATGAGAACGGAACGCGACGGGCGATAACGTCGGCGGTTCGCGCGGCACTAGTGAGAAATCGAGAATGAATCGACTAGGCTCGAGTCGTGCCTCTCGCTCCGACGTACAGCCTCAACACAATCTGCCCCCCAGAATGGTGTCTGTTGCGACCTCACGCGCACCCAACCTTTTTTTATGGCTCCAGGTGGATTTCGAATACTTTTACCCCACAAGTTCAAAAACAACCAATAGAAATGTTTCAGGTTCGAAAGACTACTTCCTACAGGTCTAAAACGATGACAGAAGTGATTAGCAAGAACTAGATGAATTAACAAATACTAGGTAGCAATAACAATGGAAATGTCTGAGCTGAAACAAAAGCATATTAAAATGATAACAACTATAGTAGAGTGAGCGAGAACGATTAAAATAAAACATGTGAAGGAGATGGATATAATAACACTTGAATTGACAATGAATCACGATTATATTGGAAACGTGTAATATAGACAGACTATGATTATGTAAGATGATTTTTTATTAAAATCGTAGTTAAAGTAAAATTTAAGACTAACTCCGAAGTCAAACACGACAAGGTTGTGTTCGTATTGTCCTTGTCATGTGTAAACGAGTATTGTTCACGTCTGAAGAAAGACAATACGTCGTCACCTATCTCAGAAACCTTTTCAGTATCGTCTATTTTGTAGCTGGACAAATCTGAACTACCTAAATGCCATTATCATATATATAATTTTTTCCGACTTATAATATACAGCATGGCATGCATGATGCTTGATTTTTGATCCTTTACTGCTGTCATATTCCTCCTATTTCTATGTTTTTGAGGGTTAACGTTAGTCTGTCATGTATTTTTCTGTATAAAAATATAGATCTATGATCCGTCATCTCAGTATTTCAGTCCCTTTCTGCATATCAGTCTCTAAGGTGAGCTCACCTCACTGTGAGTATCTATTATTATTTTTCTATTGTCTTCTATTATTATAGTCATCCACATTCCTACTCCATTCGTTTATGCCATACATTCCTCAGCTTTACATTCCCATACCTTGATAACCAATTTCTAAAAACCTTCTTGGACAACAACACTACTTTCAGACATCTCGCAGGAGCATGCTTATATCTTACCCTATATCTATATTCGCTTTGATCACACATCTTTTTAAAGATTCTCATTTCAGTTTTCATGCTTTTGTCGTCCAACATTCAGATAGACCGGTTTTACCATTGTTTTGATCGATAGTGCCCCCGCGTTCAGGAGGCATTCAAAATAAATTATATGAAAACTAAGTTAACTAACATAACATAACGCCTGTAATCCCTCAAGGGTTAGGCAGAGGTGAACCTATACCCCACCTATATTTTGCCAGTTAAGTATGTTTAAAACTTGGGGAACATGAATAGGATTCAAGCCTACTGCAATCAACCAGGCACAAATCCAGACTCCGAGCTGCTACTGAGAAATTCCTAATTACACTTTGCCTGACCTGGGAATTACACTTTGCCTGACCTGGGAATTACACTTTGCCTGACCTGGGAATTACACTTTGCCTGATCTGGGAATTACACTTTGCCTGACCTGGGAATTACACTTTGCCTGACCTGGGAATTACACTTTGCCTGACCTGGGAATTACACTTTGCCTGACCTGGGAATTACACTTTGCCTGACCTGGGAATTACACTTTGCCTGACCTGGGAATTACACTTTGCCTGACCTGGGAATTACACTTTGCCTGACCTGGGAATTACACTTTGCCTGATCTGGGAATTACACTTTGCCTGACCTGGGAATTACACTTTGCCTGACCTGGGAATTACACTTTGCCTGACCTGGGAATTACACTTTGCCTGATCTGGGAATTACACTTTGCCTGACCTGGGAATTACACTTTGCCTGACCTGGGAATTACACTTTGCCTGACCTGGGAATTACACTTTGCCTGACCTGGGAATTACACTTTGCCTGACCTGGGAATTACACTTTGCCTGACCTGGGAATTACACTTTGCCTGACCTGGGAATTACACTTTGCCTGATCTGGGAATTACACTTTGCCTGACCTGGGAATTACACTTTGCCTGATCTGGGAATTACACTTTGCCTGACCTGGGAATTACACTTTGCCTGACCTGGGAATTACACTTTGCCTGATCTGGGAATTACACTTTGCCTGACCTGGGAATTACACTTTGCCTGACCTGGGAATTACACTTTGCCTGACCTGGGAATTACACTTTGCCTGACCTGGGAATTACACTTTGCCTGACCTGGGAATTACACTTTGCCTGACCTGGGAATTACACTTTGCCTGATCTGGGAATTACACTTTGCCTGACCTGGGAATTACACTTTGCCTGACCTGGGAATTACACTTTGCCTGACCTGGGAATTACACTTTGCCTGACCTGGGAATTACACTTTGCCTGATCTGGGAATTACACTTTGCCTGACCTGGGAATTACACTTTGCCTGACCTGGGAATTACACTTTGCCTGATCTGGGAATTACACTTTGCCTGATCTGGGAATTACACTTTGCCTGACCTGGGAATTACACTTTGCCTGACCTGGGAATTACACTTTGCCTGATCTGGGAATGAATCCCAGGAGCACATGCTTCGCAGTAGCGCTTGCGACCAATAGACCAAAGAGGCAGACTAAGATAACTTTATGAATTAAAATTTTCAACCATCAGTCAAACCATCCATAATCGTTGAACATTCAGTTCATGTAAACGAAAATGCGAGAATATAGGTATAAGGTTAAAAGTTAATGACGCAACTCGACTTTGGTTTGCCACAAAGATAATAGACAAAATGCAACTTTCATTGTACCCACATAATCTAAAATGTACTGAAAATTTGATTAGCATATGAATGAATACATAATCTTATTCATGTTTCTTCAATGCGGTATTTTAAGAAACAAAAACAAAGTCTTCAGCTTTGTTAATAGTATCTATGGTTAATATTGCCCTGTAAATACATGTATACTTTTTTTACTTACAGGTATAGTTTTATTTGAAGATTATGTCGTTATTATTTTTTGATATTCAAAATTTTTTAAGTCCTTTATATTTTAATAAAAGTGACTATAGGAACAGTTCAGTACTCTAAGAATCCCAAATCGAGTTAAATGGATCTTCCCAAAAGTCTCTAAACTTTTAAAATGTTCCGTATAAACCTGTGCAATTTTAAAATATTACTTATAAACACAAAAATGTTAAACAACGAACTGAAGTAGCCAAAAATCCAGCGGATTCATAAGAAAAACCAAAACAATTCAAATTTTCCACTGCTGTCAATCCTGTTTGAGATAACTGATAGCTTTAGACAAGTGACACAATCATAGCTATTTTAGACCCAAACCGGAATGTTGTTTTGTTTATTTCATTCTTATATGGAAATGTTCCCGACGATAACAATCATGGAGGTCAAATCAGAAGTTCTAGAAACGACATACATGGGAAACTCAGAAAGTTTAGCGAAAATAAAAATAAATGTTCTATCGGTAAATATTTTTTTATTCAATCTTTTCAAAGTACTCTCCACTAGCCTCTCAGTTTTCGAAACACTTTTTCCAGTCCGCCGCAGACACCTCGTTTACAGCCTGCTCGAACGGTGACAGCGCATCTTCCGGCGACGAAAATTGTATCCCTTTGAATTGATTTTTTTTTTCGGGAATAAAAAGAAGTCACACGGTGCTAGGTCAGGACTGTAAAGAGGGTGACCCAGGAGTTTGACCGGGATGCTATCCAGGAAGTCCCTCGTTTTGAGCGCGGTGTGCGAAGGCGCGTTGTCGTGGTGGAGCAGTAGCCCGCGGAGCCCTGTATTTGGTCGGTTGTTGCTCACAACAGAGAAAACCTCTGCCAAGCGTTTGGTAGTGTACTTTCTTCATCCCCCAAAGTTAGTCGACCGCGCTTGAATTCTGTATACCAACAATACACGGTTGCCTTAGAAATGCCTTCATCCATGAATGCTATTTGAAGTCTATCGTACGATTCGTCCGGTTTCAGGCGACACTTGAAATCGTAAAAAATCATAGCGCGAAAATGTTCCCGGCGCAGATCCATTTTTTTATGAGCAACGATAATTTAAATTAGCTCGCAAACAATGTGGAGGGAAATTTTAAAATTGGAACGTACCTATTTTTACTTACAAATAATCATAATTTCAAAATAGAATAAAACTATTATAGTCTCTCATACATAAAAACTTTTTTTCGCAACACTTTCTAAGTGGCCTGGTACATTGTTATCACCATATCAAAATATGAATGAAGATAGGTCTGGTTTCGATTTTATGGGAACCTTAAAAATAAACGTAGTCTATTTACTCTAGAGATAGAATAGTCACACATCGAAGAGTATCGTATTACCCAGAAACTGGGATTTGGAGGTTAGAAGGCAGTCGCTTCATAATTCGCTTCAAAATACTGGTATTCAGCTAACTAAGGTTCGACTTGAAGCCGACTTCAACATAGTTAGGAAAAGGCTAGGCAGGTGATGATCCTTCCTGATTTGCCCATAATTTTGGGAGCAGATATTTTCTTAAGCAAACGCTTAGCTTCTGGTGGGAAAGGTGGTGTTTCTGTCAAGGATTTATCTCGCTAAGCAAATATGTACTATACAGTTAGATAAGAAATGAGATTGTGTATCGTCGCAATATTTAAATCCCACACTTCACTGTTGTAATTTCCGCATTAATAACAATGGAGGTAATAAAAAACTTTTTCCAAAAAAAAACAACCGACTTTTTTTGGAAAAAGTTTATATTTTTCACTTTTTAGTTTTAGTACTTACCCCACACCAATTCGAAATTTCATCATCCTTTGGGGTTAAAACAATGCATATAATTATGCGATAGCAGCAATCGCGGTTGATTTGCTGTAATTTTTTGAAGAGTTCTGTTGTCTGTCTCCGTAACTCATTATCAGATCTAGGTATATGAAATTTAAATGAGACCATTTCGGAATAAACCCCTTTCGAACAAAAGAATTTTGCAAATCCGCCTATATATGACGGAGTTATGCCCGAACATACATAAAAAATAAACAATACATGTCGAATTGATTCTTTTTGAAGTCGGTTAAAAACAACCGACTCTCAAAGAAAACACTACAAAGTGAAAAATAACACTAATTTCAGAACTCGGTGGTCGAACTAAAATACAAAACCAAAGACGCCGACTGAAGGACACGGCCATAACAAAGAAGAAATTTCAAATCGGCACCCTAATTGTGTAACTCACGATCAATCATAATGTTTCATTTTGACAGGTCAACAATATTCATTGCGTTATTTACGTTGTTGAGCACATACATTTTTCGAACATATGAAGCAATGGTTTAGCACTCTGTTTCAAAACGAAACAGATTATGATTAATCGAGCGTTACCCAATTAGGGTACAGTTCATAAGTGACGGAGTTCTGAGGTATACAACCGTATTGAGGACCTCCTCCTTTTTATGAAGTCTGTTAAAAACCTAGGTGTTCATTAAAACCCTTGCACTTTAAGACATCGGACAATGAAATCTTCGTTTTCCTTCCTCCTTAAAAGTGGAGCTAATACCAGTCCTCACAATAACGATTATACATTAAAGACATGATTCACTTACCCGGTACACCTTTATTTGGCGATCGCTTGCATTTTGACAGCAGCAAAGGACTGACTAACCTAAAATAACAGTAGTTCCAGAGGCCATACTAAGGGTCAGTTTCTCGAACGAAAATGATTGCAAAATTTACGTGATGTGATCACAGACTGCCTACCAACCAGCCAATAGCAGGCTGGTTGGTAAATCATCCAACCAATAACAGCAGTTTACGCGCGAATAAACTGGCCCTATGGCCCGCGTGTACCAAGAAATAATAAAAACATTTAGCGCTAAACGGATTGAAAACTTCGTTCTAATTTTTGACAGATACAGAAGGTTGTTAGTAAGGACATCACTAATTTTGTGCCCAAAAATGCAAGTGTCGTAATGCTGTTTTCCAATGGGTAGCATCTTGAACATGCTTTTAATACTACAATAGTCTACAATTAACTCCCTAGCTGCTACTCATATTTGAGTTTTGAAGTACCTAAAATCATATTTTTACCAAAAGCATTTTGGACATTCGTTCAAAGATGCAAAACATTGTTTATATTGAAATGATAATATTATTCATACATAATCAAAATAAGATTTTTTGTATTACCTACAGCTTAAATCGCAGCGGAACGGTTAATAATATACTCTCGTTGTAATGGTAAACACATTGAGAGCACGCGCGGTCCGAGAGGGGGGTCCTAAGGGTCATGACCACCCTAAAGCCGTAAACGTAAAATAGTAATTTTTCGAAAATATATTACATTTTCTTATTAATATGTAGTATTTGTCTGTGACCCCCCCCCCCCCACCCCCCGCCCCCAAGTCTTTGGCAGCGACCGCACCTGATTGAGGGTGTTATTTCCCATAAGAAAACCGTTTTATTTTGGTTACGAATGTTGGAAACCCGAATGATGTCCTTTGTGTTCAGCAATAAATGTTAGTAGGTACTATCGAGGAAATAACATAAAGATGTTAGTTTCCTCGATAGTACCTGCTAACATTTACCCAATAATACTCATCACAAATCATCACCCATTTACTAATAATAGTCCTTACGGTGTATTGACACCGTAAGTACTATAATTGCTTGCAGCGCTCAGCCGCTATAGTAACGCTTGCCAACAGATGTGGTCATTGTGTGCACGAGATTTTGTTTTCAAATTAGTTACATGTAAGTTTCCTCGATAGTACCTATTTAGTGATCTTTGGTGCAAGCAGGCTTTTTTCTGCAATCACAAATGTCACTTACGGAAATCAAACAAGCCAAAACCCTACACATCGATAGCAAACAATTTAAATCGATTTTTAATTACATGCTCGATTTGGCGAGTGGTTCCAGTGTCGATGCGTCAGAGTCAGCGACCGCAGTTCGGCCAGCTTTTTGTTCAATCGAGTCATTAAACCTCGGTGTTGTACTGTAATTGATTCTGGGAACAAACAAGACGAGTTTGCTCCGGGGCTATTAGAGCGGCGGCGGCGGCGGCGGTGGGTCATACCTGTGGGCACTTTGATAAACTTTTACGCTGTTCGTCTATCAGCTATTGGTAATAGGTCTTTACCTATGAAATTGCCGTTTTGTATGAAAAAATTTAAACGAATTTTTTTCATGTATTTTTTATTTGTATTAATCGAAGTAATCACCCATGCAATCAATGCATCTTTGCCATCGCAGTGGCAGTTTATTGATGCCCTTCTTAAAGAAATCAGCTGGACGGGAGGCAACAAATTCTTCAAAGGCATTTTGTACTGCCTCTCGGGTATTGAATTTTTTTCCCGCCAAGAAGTTATCCAAATTCTGGAAAAAGTAGTAGTCTGTAGGCGCAAGGTCTGGTGAGTAGGGCGGATGACGGAGAGCTTCCAACCCCAGTTCTTGCAACTTGGAGACCGTCTGCTGTGCAGTATGAGGTCGCGCGTTGTCGTGCAGGAGCAGCGGAGACGAGCGATTCACCAATGCTGGTTGGAGATGTGCCAGCTTCTCCATCATTGTGTTCAGTTCTTCACAGTACACATCTGCAGTAATGCTCACCCCGTTTGGTAAGAAGCTGTGATGAATCACACCGGCGCTAGACCACCAAACAGCGACCATCACTTTTCTAGGGGTAAGTTTTCGTTTAGGGCATTGTTTAGGTGCTGAACCAGGATCCAACCAACTTGCTGAGCGCTTGCGGTTATCAAACAGAATCCATTTTTCATCGCAGGTAACAATGCAGTCATTGTCGACCAAAGTCTTCGGACGACCGCGAGGTTCATTTTTCAGGTCGAAATTTCCAGAACGGAAGCGAGCAAACCAATAACAGGTGGTGCGTTGGTTTGTAGTGTTAGCTCCGTAAACGTCGTTGATGTTGCGTGCCGCTTGTGCCGCGTTGCTGCCACGACGGTACTCATATTCCATAATTACTCGAATTTTTAACGTATCCATGATGACGAAAAAGATTGAAATGCGATGAAAATGTAACACTAATCAATAAACAAATGACTACTTTTGGAAAAAAATATCCATGTTTTTAAAATAAAATTAATTTGAAATTAGAATTCTTACCCAAACAAAAATTATTTTGATTTGAAATGGCCAGTACTGCAAAACGGCAATTTCATAGGTAAAGACCTAATATGATGGTGGAGGTGATTAACTTTCGATTATCTTAAGAGCTTGGCCGGAGACTTAAAAGAAATTCAGTCGGTGCCTGTTGTTTCTATAAAGTAAGACCTGCACCTTAATTGCGTAAGGCACGATTAATTTTTTCTGTTTCATTTTGAAACAGAGTGCTAAACCATCGCTTCATATCTTCGAAAATGTGTCTACTCAACAACGTTAATAACGCAATGATTTTTTTTGAACTGTCAAAATGAAACAGATTATGATTAATCGTGTGTTACGAAATTAGGGTGCCGTGTCAGTCACATTTGTCGATTAACGTTACTGTCAGAGTTTCAATCAACCACAACTTATTCTTCTTCTTCGTCGTGTCGATGATTCCAATGAAGCTCAAACAAGCTTCGACCAGAATTCTGCCACTTCAACAGCGTTATCATTAGCGTCGCAAAGGTCTTTCAGAGTGCAGGAGTTATTGCAAAGAGAGCACGACAAGAGGTGGGACATGGTTTGCGATGTGGCTCCACAGTCGCACTTTATCGCATTGAAGTACCCCCCTCCTGACCAAGTTGTACCGGCAGTGGCCCACCTGGCTTCTTAGTCGATTAAGAGAATTGGTCTTTCAGACCTTCAAACCCCCGCTTTTCCCATGGCCTCAACTAAACTGATGAAGTCTGAAAATCAACCTCTGTTGAACTCAGTGTTCCTGTAAGCGGAGCATTGTGATCGCGTCCGGGAAACAAAAACTAGCCAGCGCATCCGCCGATTGAAGCCAATGTTTGGACAACACTCGCCATAAAAGTTGACACATTACCACTTCACAGCTCGTACTGACGTCTCACATTTCATTTGTCGTTTCCACTTTTGTGTAACTTTGACAATGTTTAAAAACCTATCCGTAACATGATCAATATTGAATGTTGAAGAAATTTTTCGGCATAATATTGATAGTTCTATGCTATCTTTGCTGCAAGAAAACCGTTTATTATTTCCACAATAAATTCCAACAATGGTGTGTAGAATAAAACTCAGCTCTAATTGTTTTACAGGAACTATTCTATATTTTACAACGTAAAATATAATTAGGTACCTACTTAGGTATTGCTCACAAGAACATAAGATTCTTGATGTTTTTCTTTATCCTGAAGAAAGTGCCTGTTTTCTGTAACGGACCAAATATGGCTCTTTGCGGCACTCTGACTCGATTTGCCCAGTAAGTCAATATGATTGTTGGCGATTGCCGCGCTCTCTTTACAAAATAAAGAGTGAAATCAGTGGAGCGGCATGGCGGCCTCCAGCAAACAAGGTGCTTGGCGCTGCAGTATCCCGAGTCGAACGTAAACATCCATAAGATAGGGTCAATATTCAGCATGGGAACATAAACAAGATCAGCGTTCAGAACCAGTGTTTTGTTTTATAGAGACTAGGACTTCTATGGAGACCGCTGTAAGAGGCAGTCGTTTCATGTGCTAAATGTTTCCCTTGCCATCCTGTATCTTTATTATATAGTTCGAAGTTATTATATTGTTAAAAGTACAAAGTGGTTTCAATGTATACTTGGTGATCTAAATACCTATAGAGCTATCATGATTTTCTGCCGAATTCATTACATCTGAATAAGAATGAAATATAGACTAACATTAACTAAGTCATTGGTTACTTAGAAACGAAATTGTAGAAAGCCAAGCTACGGAATTCTCGAACAATCAAGATAAATCCAAAATATAATTCGTCAACATATTCTATTACCCAGATTAATAAACGTATTTTCTTTAAAATTCACTTGAAAATCCCATTAAATAAAACTATAAAACCAACCAAAAACGTTACTTAATAAAAGTAAAAGAATACTTAAATGTGCACGAGAAAGACATGGTGATGATATACGCCATAAAATCCAATTTAAACTTACGATCAAATTATCATTCAATACAAAAATATCGTATACCTACTTCAATTGCAAAGTAACAAAGACTGTTTTTATTACTTCTCATTTTATAATACTTATTACTTTTCTCAATAGTTATTGGAGAACTTTGTTTAAAAACACTTTGCTTAAATACATATCACTTTTCCGATACTCACAATATTTTTGTATTATCATCCCGCGTCTGATGTTTGATTCTTTCCATTCTGTTACAAACGTCTCAAGACCATTTTGGTCTCATTTTTCTTAACGTGGTAACCCCGTTGAATCATTATTAATCATCGACTTTTTCTGGTAAGTTATCCTTATATATCGGTGTTTAGGCAACTTCATCATCGTCAGGTCAGACGTAACTGTCCATTTCATCATCACAGCTGTTATGCTTAATGAAGTTAACAATATCGTCAGTTTCGTTGCAATTGGCTTCAATTGCAATCTCACAACAATAAATCACCTTTAAGACAAGACGTAAACACTCAATGCCCATTGTGAAAACGATCACAAAACAATACCATTGACGTCTATAATTTCCTCTAATTGACTCAATTGTCTGCCTTCACACTGTGGTTTAGACAGCACAAATATCAAAACAGATCTTCCATCTAACGTACCATCTCTATAGCAATATTAATAAGAGCTATAATACCTTGTCAAACAGTTCCGAAGAAGCAAACAAATCATTGTCAATTTTGAATAGATGGGTGATAAAAACGTTAAAGAAACTGCAAATTCGTGGTCAAAATAAAGGAAATTTGAATAACGGCACTTCATTTTCACTATCCATCATTCCGTCATTATGATTTGATCTAGATTATGGTGACTATGATGAGCTTGATTTCACTGCTATTAGTGTCTGGAGATTGTACCAAATTAATAGTAATCGCGCTGCCAAATTCAAGAACATTATCTTTTGATGAGAATTATAATTGATTTACATGTCATTATATTGTTGTTTATTTAATATATAGATGCTAAGGAATGTCACTATGAAAATGCTTGTTTGTTTCTTGATACAATAGAAATTGCTGAGATTTGATGTCACACACGATAGTACAATGCAATTCATACATACAATGGAATGTTAACAGCGTCGCACCTCAACATTCTGATTTATTAAGACTCAATTAGTAATTCTACCAAATTCTATCGTTCTCTTGTGTTACGGTTACAGATCAGCAGGATGTTGTCTGATTCCTGTTCCGTATCGAGTCAACCATTACTAACATCTGAGCATCTTCACGACTCTTCATCCTGGAAAACTGAAGCGGGGTAAATACTTTCTTCCGTTCGAAAAGACTACTCACCAGTCTTCAGTCATTAATATTATTTAAAACGACGCATGACACGAGGAAGATTTCATTAAAACATTACACGTAGAAGTAATTAAATTCCTATCCTTTATAAGATCTCTTTCAGCCATTACAATATAGTAATTTCCACCTGCGTGAGCTGGCAGCCACTGATTGATTGTCACGCTACTCCTTTCGTTGCTCGGTATCACTATCATCGCAAACATTTCATAACATGTTTTCTCGGACATATAATATTTTATTGTACGTAAAAAACAAATACTTCAGTATGAAAACTACATTCTTCATCATTATCGCGTTTGACAGTACCGTAAAACATATTTCTCGTTTAATAAATCCAGCCGCTGCAACGCTTTCTGACCAGATGCTTAATATAAATCAAGGTTACGCTTCAAGCGATAGTGCTGTCAAGACAAACTTTTGCTCGTTATAGCTAAACATTTTTCTTTTAATTAACAATTTCTCCTGTGTGTCATTGCGCTACGTTCTGTGGTATGTCTGCTACGCAGATAGCGACAAAGTTGTAAAACTATACTGCGTTCGTTCAAGATATGACTGTATGTAGAAGGTAAAGAAATGGCTGAAAACGTAAATCAAGGGCAGAGGAGATAATGAAAATACAAAAATACATCTTGCCTTGAAAATCACAATTTGACTTGTGCACTACAGTCGAATTCTCGCTTCTTTTATTGAAAAGGTTCAACAGTTCTCAATTTGTAGATATGTTCCCCAAACGACCATTGCCAAAATGACGGGGCTCCCATAGTAACTACAGTTTTGGGAAAAAACACAACACTTTGGAGGCTTTAGGTTCTAGCAAAATGTGAGTGAACTGGTACACCTCTGCCCTACCCATCGGAATAAAAATCTACCAAAAGTCATCTATTCCAACCAGGATGAAAGACAGCACTTTCTAAACGTCAAAATTTCCCAAGATAGTCGCCCTTCACCACTTCCTTCCTTCCGCCTTAGCTGGGAAGAAGAAGTGGTACAGCAAACTCCCCAGCAGTACAGCTGTCTGTCTGTACAATTAGAAGAACTTAATTCTATCGGAGACATAAGACATGATGTTATGTGATGTTTTTAGACAGACACTATGAAATAAATTATAGGTTGCTGCAAATATATAATTAACTTTAATTAACCACTTACGTATGCCAGAACTAAATTAAAATTAAAGAAACTGTAAAAGTCACAAAGAATGATGAATGTCTATCGTGTACCGAAGCAGACAGCCATAACTATTGCGTGGACTGACATAATCGACCTACAGAGCATAGCACTCGATCTTCAAGTTCTAAAACTAGTGGAACAAGTACAAATATTCATGATTCGCTAATTTACATGTTATTTCGTGATGTAATGTTATTGTCGGAAGCTACTATGCGTAGGTACCCATATACAAATATTGTAGTAGCAGCAACTTAATATTTTACTTTCGAGACATTGCCAAGCGGTTGATCGACTCTTCACGTGACCAGGGGGCTGGCCCATTTTTTGGCCAAAGAATCAGCATTGCTATACAACGTGGCAATGCTGCCAGCCTTTTGGGCACTTTTCCTGTCGACAAAGATGCGGATGTTTTTTTTGTTTTTGATGATTCTTTTCTTTTCTTTTATACATATACAGGTGTCCCGAAACTCAACGTCAAGCGGGTACGGGGCAATAAGCTAGGTTGTACCAGTTCTAGCAAAAATAAAAAAATATAGTACATTTTTCATTTATTTAACCATTTATGCACACACATATAAACAGACAAGGCGTCAAAGTTCGTGATAAAACGTTTTTAACCATGACTTAATTAAACTTTATTTTTTTGTACTAGACTCACAATATTAATTATTGGTTTTGTGACTGCAATCAATAGCATAGCTATTTAGGATTACATTTAAAAAAAACACTGAACAATTTAGAAATTTGTGATCACAGTACCTATATAACTGATCTAGGGTGTTGATTTTCAACATTTTCAAAAGAGTACCTATTATCACTTAACCAAGTAACATGGAGTTTAATTTTATATTTGCTAGAACTGGTACAACCTAGCTTATTGCCCCGTACCCGCTTGACGTTGAGTTTCGGGACATCCTGTATCTATGTACTTGTACATATTATCTTTTATTTTAAGTTTTTAAGTTATGTATGTTTGATATGTTTTTTAAATATTTTATAGCCTAATTTAATATTAGAATCTAAATGGTTTTAAATCAAGCTAGATTCTATAGTATTGAATTTAGTGTCAAGTGTCTAGTTTGATTTTTGCTAGATCAAGGACATAATTATGTATATGTATATTAAGTAAGAAGTTCAGATAGATAATGTCTACAGTACCTTTGTACCTTGAAAAATACTTTGTGCCAGTGATGGATCAGCGAGCAAGGAAATGGGGCCGCCATCTAGTTTTAAAATATTGACCAACAAAATATTGACACGTAAAGTGTCATAATAGATCTACTAGAAATACTTAAATAAACATTTAATTCAAATTCATCCACATCCTAATTTTATTAAATTAGGATGTGGATGAGAGCAGTGGTGGCCCAGTCGTAACGGCGGCGACTCACGAGTTGTAGGTCGTGCGTTCGAACCCAGCCAGGCGCATTACTTTGTGTAAATAATTTCATCACCACTGCTCTCAAACGGTGAAGGAAAACATCGTGAGGAAACCGGCATGTCCTAGAACCAAAAATTCGAAGACATGTGACATCTACCAACCCGCACTGGACCCGCGTGGTGGATTACGGCCCACTCCCTCTCACAGAGAGGAGGCCTGTGTTCCAGCTGTGGGAACGATATAGGCTGAGTATGTATGTATGTAGGATGTGGATGTAGTGTGTGAAATGTTTGAATATAAAAATATGAAAATAATATTTTATTTTCATATTTTTAAATGAAAGTATTTCAATATTAAGTAATTCAATAAAACAATATTCTATTATTTTAATCATTTCTATTACTATTAAAAAAATGTGTGCCAAGTTAAAATCGTTGCAATTTGCACACTGTAGAAGGCCTCATCAGACTTCATCCTATAAGAGTGAAAAACTTAAAGATAGCAACTGACAGCAGCTGTCAACAAGAACTTATTTGAGTGTTATTCATATTATTATTGATGTCACACACCAATTACTTAATAACTTAGATCGGTTTACTGGTCCTATCGCCACATTCCGTAATCAATGCCTAAAGACCGGAGAATATGCGCATGAGGCTATAGGCATTGTAATTTCCAGCAAACGCAAAATAAATCTGCGTATTATAGATGGTGTCCCTTAGGGTTCCAACCTGTGTCCCTGCCTTTCTAGGCACTCTTCTGCTCAGTTTCATAGACTGAAAAATGAAATATTATAAAGGCCTTTAATGGAGTGTTTTACACACTTTTGTCGTGGGTGAGATTCTTTAAGGTCATACCCATCTGCCCCATCTGGTAATACTGCAAATTTATTATGCTGGGATAACTGAATTATCTTTAAGTCTTTTTGATGTTATACACGCGATTATTACTCCGCGTGAATAAATCTAGAAGATTAACTTGGATCATGCCATATAGCCTGTTGATGATAAACCACTATTCCACTATTTCCACTGCCAGGACAAACGCCTCTTGTCTGTGAGGAGAAACAGGCCGTATTCCACCACGCGGTCAAAGTACGGTTTGGTAGATGTCACCTGTTTCGTTTTTTTCGTTCTAACACATGCCGGTTTCTTGGTTTTTAGAACCACTCACGATGTTTTCCTTCACCGTTTTGAGAGCAGTTGTGATGAAATAATTTACACAAAGTAAAGGGCTTGCCAGAATTAGGTGAGGAGAGGAGAGGCCTATGTCCAACAGTGGACTGCGATAGGCTGAATTGATTGATTGATTGAAAACGCTTGTCAGGATTTGAAAACTTCCCTTGTCTTTTTTATTTTTTTATGTTTTGAACCTACGACCTACAACTCCTAAGTCTCAGCCAGTAGCACTGGGCCAACACAGCAGACAGCAGCAACAAAAGCAGACCAAAAACAGACCTTATATTACACAACCATCTATAACAATAACAAATTCCCATAACGCCATGCAAATAACTGCGTTCCACCATAAAAACACCATGGAAACGGCGCAGAAGTGGAACACGTTAATGATGTTAAGTAAACATCTGTAATGGCTCGCCTTGACCTCGGCCCGGCACTGCGGCACTGCGGCGCTTGCGCAAAGTTCACGACCGCGAACAATGCAGTTTCGATTTACGAGTATTGCCAACTTGTGAGTGCGCCAGTTTTTCTCACGTCCAAAGGTAGGTTGAATTAGATTTTTTTGAACGGTTGCTGGATTATGGGGAATTGTTTGGTCTGCTGTTTGGAACAAAGTGAAACTTGAATAAAGTATTATTACTTCGCATAGATTTATTATGAAACACAACACTGCGCTCAGAACGTGGATCCGTAGTCGTAGGCAATAAGGCTGCCAGGGTGAATGGGACTGGGCGGGTCATGTCAGCCTCATGCACAGTGACCGCTGGGCAATAGCCCCCACACAGTGGCTGCCTGAGGATGGACAGTGCCGCCGACCTCGGCCCAGGAAGAGGTGGCGAAACGACCTAGACGCGTAATGCAAGGTGTGGATCAAGCTAGCTCTAGAAACGAATGCTCGGAACGATTTGGAGGAGGCCTTTGATCAGCAGTGAGACAGTGTAGGCTAATTTAATAATAATTGGTAATGTGTTTTATTAGGAATATTGGTCAAGTTCTTGAGAATCACACTGTCCTCAAAAGAAGTAGCTAATGAACTGGTTTTTAACTAAAAAGTCGTTTCGGGAAAGTCAGTCATTCTCGTCAAACCCCACGAAGTTCGTGGTTTAACATTCCAACGAATTTTGGCCGTCAGCTCACCGGTTCAGTAGTGAGACTTCGCCAGGACGTGAGACTGCTGCTGCGGCGAATATGTCCCTTGCTCACACGCATTGTGTAGTTGTCCTGAAACAAGGAAAAGCATATAATTAAATTATATTTATAAGTTATTATCTTATAGCTATAGTGTTGCCATCACTTTAATGTCATATTACTTTCCTTCTTCTTTCTGACTGACCAACCCCTCGACAGTTCAAAAGTGAATGTAATTGGTTTCAATGAAATAAATATTCTGAGTTTGAGTGAGTTATGGCATATGGCTTAACGATATCTCCTGCCTTTGATCTTTATCATCCTCTGCCTTTTCCCAACATCGGCGGGCTTTCCGTGAAACCAAGGGGTCTACACCCTAAGCACGACGTCTGTAGTTTCGGCGAAAGTTACAGGCGTTTCCTATTCCGTACTACTATGATGATGGGACTCCCTTTTCCGCACGTAGACTCCCATTCGGTCCGTTGTGCGTTTCCGTACTACTAATAGACATAACATTAATTCGGGACCCGCACTATGAACGAATGACAACACAATTTCACCATTAAAAAAAATGGATTTGGCACTTGTTTTGACGGATCAACTGCGTTCAGTAGTGCCCGTATCTTCTTTGACGTACTTAGAGGGTAGATCCCCTGATGCAACTGTATACTAGTACTCTATGACTATGAATTATATTGTGACAAGTTTCTATTGCTGTTTGTTTATTTGTTATTTTACTGTCTGCCTCTGGTCACGATTCATAAAAACAAAACAGTTATTAAGTAAATAAGGAAGTAGATAAAGATTATGTGATTTCCCGCTCTCGTTCAATATGTATCATCTCTGCGCCACACAACATGGTGAGAACATTAGATGATACGGAAACGGCAGTCAACTTGACTTCGTGTTTTGGTACACGAACTACATAATTATAGAGCGTCACGTTTGTAATTTACAAGTGACAGGGAGAAGAACACCTATATGAGATGTGATCATTAAAATTGCAGCCTAAACTAAAAAGCTATGGTTGTAGCAACGAATTTCTCGAAACAATTAGAAGATACTATATTATCTAAGTATTTGTATTTCATTTGATCCTTCAACTGAACTAATTAAATAAGTAAGTACATCAAGATGAAGACAACTACCTCGTTAATAATGATTTGTTTTGAGACGTGACCCTTACTTTATTCATTTATCTTCCTTCGATTCCAGGAAATCCTTCCCTCATCAAATGTTGGAGGCACAATATTATCTGTAACCCTGGCGCCATACGGCGTGAGTTCGTGATGATTCACAAACATATCAAGTACACTGCCGCTTCCGTGTGTATCTCGTTTTGATTTCATTATCATCAACTAAGCCGGTACTAGGATCATTTTTTTTCTTGCAATTGTCATGCTAAATACTTATAAAATTGAGGATGCTTAAATGTAGCATTGCGTCAGCGAAGAAAAATGTATCCGTTAATGTGTCCAACATGCACAAAAAAGCTATCCCCAGAATGCCATAACTCGATCAGATCTAGATAACTGAAAGACAATGGCTCAATAAGTTTCTCTCCAGACCAATTATCGTGAGGTAGCTAACACGTCCTAATGTTCGCTACCCATAATCAAAATATGTGACACGGGCACACGGCCGCTATCGTTAAGTAATACGGTGGACCTCTGCGCCGAATGCTAAATTCGTGAAAGTGTCGTGAAAGCGCGCGGCTGATGCGCGTGAGCACGGCGCCTGCGCAGCGACGGCCGCGGACCGTGCTAGGGCTGCCAAAAAGCTGAATGAGAAAATCAATAATAGGTAATAATAAAAAAAATGGACTTGTAATCTTATTGATTATTATCCATTATTTCACTGATATAGTTATATAGGATATAAGTATACTTTTTTTTTGGGTGGGACATCATCAAATAACTTCTCCCGCTCTAGCTGGAGCAGGAGGGCGTGTCAGACTTTTACTGACTAAAACCCACCCGTGTTCCCTCAGTTGCCTGTGTGCCAGGAGCCGCGGTATCTCTTTCGAACAACCCGCACCCCTGGCAGGCTTCGGCCCTTGCAGACCCTACCAGTTGGTGCTGACATCTCTTTGAGGCGCGCGTGGAACACAACGCGCCGTCGACCCGGGCTTGGACCTTACCGGACAACGAGCTACCCATTACTCACCGTCCGCAAGCCCGCACCTGCGGTGGCCAGGAATCAGCTTGGGATTCCCGACGCCCAGGGCGTCTCCCGCGGCGACTAAGGCCATGAGGGCGCATATACTGCCTCTCCCTCACGTGCGCCGCCTCCCTCTTCGCGAGCAGTACTGCTTCGCAGTAGGAGGTGACGGCTACCCATGCACTCTCGCTCCGTACCATGACCTGGACCAGGGCCGGACGTGAGAGGTCGCCGTCGCCGATCGCCTCCACGAGGACACGGCAGTGCTCCACCCAAGCCGGGCAGACCACCACCGTATGCTCCACCGTGTCCTCTAGGTATACTGATATAGGTATCCTATAGTTAATCTTGCGTTGTAGGCTGCTTTGTGTGATATTGTAGCTGTTTGTTGTTCCTTTTAAATAAAATAATAAAAGGGTCAATTCGAATCATAATAAGCATGATCATTGTATAATGATGCACAACCAGCATCCCGCACAAAATTCGCGTGACTCCCTATCGCAGGACGAGGCCCGAGTCCCAGGTCCGAGTATATTATAGGCCGATTATGTATGTAATAAGTTACTTTTATGATGGGATTATGCAAGTATATGTGTCAGCAAGCAGTACTACAACCATTGAACGCGAAATGGGAAATATTTTGTAAAATCAAGATTTATTAGAACAAACATGTGTTATCCTTTCAGTCTTTATTTTGGAATGAAGTTGAAGTTATAGATTTATCTACTTTCCGTCATTTGGTGTGAATATTTGATATCAAACAAATATCGAGCTACGTATTGTTTTTTGGAGTAGAAACAATGAATGCGATTTCAAATTGATATGATTTGTTTAGATCGTTGAGATTACATCGTGTTACGTGTTGGAACTCAAGTATTTACCATGTGCCTTTATCTCAATGATATGCTAGTTCATCAACTAATCCATCAAAGTCAGTCGATCAGTAGGTATTATTGTGACGCACAAATATTGAGCAACCTTACGACATTCGTAACTATGCAAAATGTGGACCCTATTGTTTAACATTCGCATAGAAGCTTCACTATACGAGTACAACACACAGAAAACATAATGACTTGCTACTGATTTATTGCAAAATCAAACTGCGTTATGATATTTTGAGAATTAGACCAAAACAAATGAAAGGCACATTCGGAAAATCATCTGCTTAGTTTTTTTCCAACTATATTCGGGTCGGCTTTCAGTCTAACCGGATGTAGCTGAATTCCAGTATTTTACATGGAGCAACTTCCTATCTGACCTCCCACAACCCAGTTACTGCGTAATACGATACCCCTTGGTAAGGACTGGTTGTCAGACTTTCGGGCTTCTGACGAGCCGTAACGGCTATCAAAGATCCACAAATGACAGCCGAGACGAACGCCATAAAGTGCTTTCCGTGGCACGGAGAGGTATTGGTATTTTGAGATGGTCACCACAAACAACTGTTATTACTTAGCAACAAGACAATGTAGAGGACATTCAGAAAATCAAACCCAAAGATAGTCTAATAGCCACCACACCACATTTACCTAATTGAAGAAGAAAAGACAGTGCGACCACTTCCCAGCCACATGTGATTGGCAACCCTACCTACATCTCGAGCGGCGCGCAACCGTCTCGAGACTCTCAAACGAAACACTGTAGATAATTATATCGTTTATTAGCACAGCTATTAGACCACTGAAAGTGCCGCTTATAACAATTCTCACATGTTGGGAACACTGAGATTTGGGTACATGGCGATTGTTTATTGAGATATCTTGCATACCTATTTACATTTACAAAAGTTGTATATAGGAACCACATGTGACAGTTACTAAATGATAAATGATATGGACAATTTTATTTTGTAAATTGGTCAAAAATAATACCTTCACACGTATTTGTTTTGTATTAAAACGAGATAAGATCAGTGTAATGTTATCTAGTCGACAAAATTACTCTAGGCCGATACGATTTTCGTTCTTCCAAATCAAGCTTTAATACCAACTAGCTTCAGTCCACGGCATCGCTCGCGTGGATGTCGAAAATTATCCCAGGGAAAAGGTAGTCTATGTCCTTCCTCAGGAAGCCATATATCTCCTTGGCAAATTTTATCGAAATTCTTCAGCGGTTAAGGCGTGAAAAATGAATGTACAGACAGCGTTAACTACTTTATAATATTAGTATGTATTAATGTCTATAAGTCTACAGCGAGTGTAAACCCTGCAGTGAGCAGAGAGACTGATAATAATTAATAATTATATTGTTAAATAGCACAGCCGCTCCGTTAGTGCGCTGAAAGTGCTTGTAAATAGTATAATTACTGCAATCAGTCCCGAGCAATAAACGATTTACTTTCATTTCAGTTTCAATTGGTGTAATTTACCTGAAACTTTTCCCCGCATATTTTAGCCACTGCTGTTATTTGTAGGTACATCTTTGACAGGCATTACGGGTAGTTAGAAGTCCGAAAGTCTGACAACCTGTCTCACCAAGGGGTATCGTATTTCCCAGATATAGAGTTGTGATATACTATTATTGAAACTACCATTGATATACTAAGTTTTTGGTAAATCAATGGTTGTGGAGGTCAGATGGCCAGCCGCTCCATGTGAAATACTGGTATTCAACTGCATTCGGTTAGACTGGAAGCCGACCCCAACAAATGTAGTTGGGAAAAGGCTAGATAGATCGATTTTGATTGAGTTTTGTGGCAGCTACAGATACAGCCCACCACTTTTAAGGCGGTGATATCTTGAAAACGCTCAAAAAGGTGGTTTTTTAAACCAGTGATTTTAGATTTTAATCCGTACTGGATTGCAATAAGACATATTATCGCTCATAACGACAATATTTAAAGTTACCAGGGCCTTAATATGCAAGTACGCAGTCAGGGAAATTAATTGTTACCCATATAAATTAATTGATCTCGTCATGACTAACATAGCTGAATGATAATGAGAATGCAATACTAACAAAATATGGACAAAAATAGTCTGAATATTATCGGTACCTACTTTTTTATTGTTCATTTCATACAACTGTTAAAGAATGACAAAAATATATTTTTTATTTACAGTTAATTTCCCTTTCTTTGCCTAAGTATCTAGTTCACTAGAATCAATTATATTTTAATGTAAATGCTGAGGTTCAAAAGTGCCTATTTGAAATAAATGCTTTGATTTTGAGTTAACTTTAAGCTTAGCTCCGTACTTCGATAGATTTTTACATACATACTATTGTTTTTTATAGCTGTTCTATAAAATAAAGTGGACATTGGAAATTAAAAATTATGATGTCGTTGTGCAGTGACATCAGGTATGGCCAGCTGGCCTGAAGGATGAAGTTTGTAAAGACATTTTTTGTTGAAGCGGTTTCCAGATGATTCTATTCACCTATTGGCTATTTTCAAAATTTGACTTGACATAACGTATCGTTCGTTTGAGATTATAATATCTTACAATTGTTTTCTGAAAGTTACGCCAAATAATGACGTAGTTTAGAAAAACTGAATGTCATCCTACAATCACCATTCACGTGTCTATCTGCAAAATGAATTCACGTTCCTATGACTCGTGCTAGCCTATTGAACTTTATCAGATCTTAGGTACTGTCTAACTCTCAAGTGTCCGAAGATGAGTTACCAATAATGATTCATAGAAGGAAGAAACTTTATGAAATCTCCCTGAAATATGGAGTAACGATATTGAGTCATAGGCAGTCATCAGCTACGCAAGGAAGTTATGTGATAACATAATCTGATATAGGCTTACTGAAAACTAATAAATGCCTAAAACTTCTCCCGCTCTGGGTGGAGCAGGAGGGCGTGTCAGACTTTTACTGACTAAAACCCACCCGTGTTCCCTCAGTTGCATGTGTGCCAGGGGCCGCGGTATCTCTTTCGAACAACCAGCACTCCTGGCAGACTTTACTTATGATCAATTAATCACTTACCTACTAAAATGTATTGTTAGGGTAGGTGGCTTTATGTACGTCGGGCACTTCTCGGTGTTAACCCTCACCTTGTCTTTTTAACCGACTTCAATAAGAAAGAGGTCATCAATTCGACATGTTTATATTTTTTATTTATTTTTTATGTGTTCTATAAGTCCGTCATATATAGACAGATTTGCAAAATTGTTTTTTGTTCGAAAGGGGTTTAGTCCGAAATGGTCCCAATTAAATTTCATATCGATCTGATGATGCGCTTCGGAGACAGACAATGGAACTCTTCAAAAATCAGCAAACAAACCGCGATTGCTGCTACCGCATAAATATGCATTGTTTTGACCCCAAGGATGATGAAATTTCGAATTGTGTGGGGTAGGTACTATAACTAAAAAATTAAAAAAAAACCGACTTCCAAAAATACAGTACAAAGTGAATAATAACTTTAATTTCGGAAGGCGGTGACAAAAAAATTAAATACATATCCAAAGTCACCGACTTCCGAAATTAAAGTTATTTTTCACTTTTTAGTGTTTTTTGAAAGTCGGTTGTTTTTTTTTTTCTTTAAGTTTTTTATTATTATCGATTGTGTACCTTGGATTCAGTACATGATTCTGAAAACATTGCTTCGAAATTATGAAAAAGAAATAAGCTGATCCATACATTTTGACCGCATAGGTACTGCAAATTTGTAGGAAACAACAGATTTTTTAAATAACCGACGAAAAACTTCAGCGTGGCGCAGGTGTTCAGAATTAGTAATCTAATAGTGCTATTCCTCCCTACCACCCCTGTATATAACATCTAGATACTTTAAAAACGGTTAACCTATAACATCCACTTACATATTTAACAGAGCGGCCTACACAGGAAACGAAACTACACTATTTGTGGACACCATCAGAGACAGTGATTTAATGTCGTTCCCTTCAAAGGAAACTACTTCGGAAGCGATCTTGTTTTTATTTTCGAGACACGGCCACTGTTTTTTGATTAGAAATAGCAACAGCAAACAAACATCCATTGTTTGAACATAGTAGGTATGTAAATTGTATAAATTCAGAACAAAAGCGAAGTATTGACGAAACGGTTTCCTTACATCAAGAAGTGAACGATTACCTACTAACGAGGGTGTAGTTTGAGGCCCCAGGCTCAGCCGAAGTCCTTAATACATACGAGTTTGCAAACGGACTTTGTTCTGAGTGATACAAATATGTGTGTATATGTGTGTATGTGGTGTGTGTGTGTATGCGTGTGTGTGTGTTTTCTTCGTAGGTATTAGTATAAAGCAATAGCTTTATACTAATACCTACGAAGAAAAGTTATCTAAGACAAATACCAAAATTCAGCGATCATCCACATCATCAACAGCCTTATTTTAAAATATTGTGAAGTAATTAAATTAATGTTCAACAAAAGTATGTGACCACTATCTAGTTTGCGATTACTGATAGAAACTTTTTGTCTTTTGGCATTACCACTACATTAAAAAAACATAGCACGCATCGATCACAGTGATCGATGATAGCACGTTAACAATCTAATTGTTTATTTTCATCAATTAAAAGTAATATTAATAATAAGTACATGTATATGTCGCATCCGGCAAATTGACGTTTACAACAAAACAAGGCACGCCACCTAGCGGCAACTAGCAGGACTAGAGTTGGCGCGCTTTAACAGAGTCGGGCGTTTCCGCTCGGTTACGAGGTTGAGAGAACGCGCTAAGTTGGGGCATTCTTAACCTGGTGATCGAGCAGTGAAGACGCTTCGGAACTGTCCTACGTTTTGTTGAACCATCTTCCTAATTCTAATTTATTGTAAAAAGTTATTAAAGCTTAAAGTGATTATTTGCCTGAGTATTTGTTATTTATTTGCACGATACCCACATAAACACGCCTGATGGCTGATCGTAGCTCAAACCATCCTGACGATCCGACATATATAACAAAAAACAAAGACAAAATAATTACAGGGCATCAAGCTCTCTGGTCACGTGAAGAGTCGACTAACCGCTTGGCGATGTCTCGGAAAACCAAGTGGGCACTCGGGCCCCATGGCCCACGTTTACAATTGATTTTTTACACTCTTTCGACCCGCACATTTGTACAACAGTAATGAGTAAATGACGTACATTCTGCCTCTTTCTTTTAAGTAATAAGGTACTTTAGGACCAGGTGTAGTAGCTACATATAAAAATAATAACGGCAAAGATATACTGAAAGAATTGTAAAAAGTTCCAAAAATCGTTTCAAACCCAGCTGGCAAAACATCATCCAAAAGTGTTTTTCAATATTCTGGAAGGAATAAAATAACTAGGTAAGTAAATGTGTCTAATCTAAGTCAAGTAGAAACCAAGACCCGAAACCGAGACCTACTGACATGCTCCTCAAGATTCAAGAGCATAGACAACTAGCTATAGTTCTTGACCAGAACTTAATAACGAGCCCCCTTATACGGTAACTTATGAAAACATGAGCAGCGCAAAAAATGACTTAGATACATTATTTATTAAATGGCTGGTATGGTATGATGACCCGTAACACATTCAAATGGAATATGAAGATATTTTGTATAATTGGCCTACGCTAATGTCGTGCAGATCTGGTAGCGTCTTGTGACGGATCGTAGACCTCCCTAAAATAGAGTTGACCTATACGATGATGTTGCATGCCGTCTGTAGGGACAGGTCAGCACAAATCTGCAATGACTCTTTTTTCAAAATGCCCTTCCAGACATGACACTGCATTGTTAGACTCACTTAAAATCCTATTTAGGGTTAAATGTTTGGACTTTAAAAGAGACAGCTGAGTTTGTTTCGGCATTTCTTCTCAGGGATCAGTCAACCAGGAAATGCCGGCGTAATCTAGTATTAAAAGAGAACCTTTTCATTGATTTGAAACACAATAAAAGTAAGCTTCTTTCAAACAAATTCACGACGGTACACATATCTTGAAAACGTATATACATACAGTTATTAGTTCTCATCAAGCCTATAAAATACTGTTTGCGACACATTTGTGAAGACGACAGTTACGCAGATTAAATCTTTGTTTTTTTTTCTGCAATTTAGATTAGTGGCACGAGACTGAAATTCTTGTACTGCTGAGCACAGTGAACCAACAAAAACACTCAATGAATTTCACATAATGACCTCACCTCACTAACGACCTAGGCAAGCAGTCTTATGTGCCAAGTTTAATAACCTACATACTCCTTCATTTGTTATGCTATGTCATTCTACTGTCACTTTTTACAGTTTTCCGCATATTATAGCGCTTATTAAACTGTTTGAATGACAAACAGTTGGTTTTTACTCAAATAAAGTGGACAATAATGGACACAGCTAACGGGGTGGGGAATTAAAGACTTTCATGGGAAAACTACATGTAGAACTGGTCCAGTTTTCAAACTATTTGTAACTAAAATGATTGAATGGTGTTAACAATTATAGTTTTGGATCTAGAATAACCTTGGAGAAGACCTGATAGACTATTTCAATAAATTTGATAGATCAACATAACGTGAGCATCAATATTTTTCTATACTAACCATTGCTTTTGCCATCGCTGGGAAAAGGCAAAGAAAAACCATAATCTTTAGAAGGAAATAAACTATATTTGGTGAAGCAGTGGTGGCCCAGACGCGGTATTGGTCCCGACTTACGAATTGTATTTAGGCACAGGTTATTGCAGGTAGGCACTTAATGTGAGTATTTAATTTCATCACCACTGCTCTTAAAACAATGAGGGAAAACATCGTTAGGAAACCAGCATGTCCTAACCAAACATTTGAAAACATGTGGCATCCACCAACCCAAAGTGGGCCCGCGTGGTAGACTATGGCCCACTGACAGAGAGAAGGCCTACTGTGTCTCATTATTGGGACCATTGTTGCCCGATTGTGATGTGATGTAATTTGTGCCATTTTATTTAATGGCGGGTCATCACCTAGGTTAAGAAAAACCCTTTCTTTAGGCGGAAATGAACTTTACAATGCCGTATTATGCTGCCCCACGTACCAGGTACCTATTGTGCCTAACAAGAAGCTTCATTACGTTACGTCATGCGTCACAGAGTCACACATAATTAGTCAGCAGTATTCAGGAGACGGTAACTCGGTTAGGTAATATTGTGTAGATCGCATTTCGGAAATGCGCTTGCGATGCTTCGGCAATCATCGGCTATTGTCGGCAGTAAGGAAATGTTTATAGATGCGCGCTCCGTATCAAACAAACAAATGAGTGGAAGGACACTTTCTCTTACAGGGTTGACACTTAATTTCAGGGTGGTTAAGGATAGTTTCGTTCGATGGCGTCGTTTGTGAATTCAAGAATATAAAGCAAACCTGTTAACAGAGCATTGAGAATTCTACGCCTGGAACACTTATGCTTGCTCTAAACTGCTGCATGTATGAAGCCAATAACCAGATGTCATAAAGAAAAAGACACGATTGTTATGGAATGGTAAGGCTGGAACTGATGGATAAATGATAACAACCGGATGTCATGGATGGGTAACCATCCATTAAATGCTGAGACCCTTCCGAGCCTCGGAAAGCACCCTAAGCCGATGGTGCCGGCTGATATTTATAGATCTTTGCCACTCTTTAGTCAGAAGCCCAAAAGTCTTACCAAGGATTATCATGTTACCCTACAACTGGATTGGGAATGTCAGATTGGCAGTCGCTCCATGTAAAATACTGGTATTTAGCTGAATCCGGTTAGACTGGAGGCCGACCCTAACAGAGTTGGAAAAAGGCTACAAGCAGATTGATTTCAGCCATGGGATTGTCTTATGAGTTTTCATATCGGTTAGGTTTTTGGTTTTTAGGTTCCGTGTGGTGCCGGACGTAAAGAACAGCACCATCCCATTTCTTCCCGTGGGTGTCGTAAGAGGCGACTAAGGGACTTACTAGAGAATGGGCAGCAGCGTTCTCTATGCATTTTACCACCATATTGCGATCGCCAACCCGCCTGCCAAGCGTGGCCAAAATTGGGGGAGGCCTATGTCCAGCATTGGACGTCTTCCGGCTGAAATGATGAGGTTTTTGATCACTTTAATTCCATTAACATGTAAAAAAATCCAGTAAGGCCCACAATTTCGAGGAACAAGAAACCTATCCTAGGAACAACATCTCCCATTCAATCCTCTCCGCCAAACCATTTGTTACCTTGCCATAATTGCTCAAGTGCAACCATCAAGCTTGCCAACCCTACTAAAATGTCATCCGCACTTAACAATTCGGCGATATTTGCCAAAACAATTATGAACATCGTGTCAGTATCGTTTGCCTCAATTTCGGAATACTTCGGTCTTTTCCGTGGCACTTCGTATTCTGCTGCAGTTCCTGAACTTCTCAGTTACGTAGCTACTTGACATGTGTCGAAGGCAATCACTCCATGTTCCGATTTTATATGTACTTAAGTAACGGGTTTAATGTTTTGAAGGCAATAACTGTTATTACGTCTCTCTGAGGTATTGTTTTTGACTTATGTGAAAGTGTAAGGCAAATATGAAATTATTAAAGGGTCATGTAACTGTGATGTCCTCAGGCAGGCTGTGCTAACTCTTGTTGTTAGCTTCCCATTTCTTACTGGACGTTATTGGTTTTAACTAAATAATAATATTAGGTCTTTACCTATGAAATTGCCGTTTTGCAGTACTGGCCATTTCAAATCAAAATAATTTTTGTTTGGGTAAGAATACTAATTTCAAATTAATTTTATTTTAAAAACATGGATTTTTTTTCCAAAAGTAGTAATTTGTTTATTGATTAGTGTTACATTTTCATCGCATTTCAATCTTTTTCGTCATCATGGATACGTTAAAAATTCGAGTAATTATGGAATATGAGTACCGTCGTGGCAGCAACGCGGCACAAGCGGCACGCAACATCAACGACGTTTACGGAGCTAACACTACAAACCAACGCACCACCTGTTATTGGTTTGCTCGCTTCCGTTCTGGAAATTTCGACCTGAAAAATGAACCTCGCGGTCGTCCGAAGACTTTGGTCGACAATGACGAATTAAAGGCGATTGTGGAAGCTGATGATACACAATCTACGGCTGAATTAGCAGCAGCTTTCGACGTTAGCGTCAAAACAATATTGGTCCATTTGCGTCAAATTGGCAAGGTAAAAAAGCTTGACAAATGGGTGCCCCACGAACTCAATGATCGTCAGCGCGAAGTACGCGTCGAGACGTGCCTTGCACTGCTCAACAGACACACAAATGAAGGAATTTTGAACCGCATTGTTACCTGCGATGAAAAATGGATTCTGTTTGATAACCGCAAGCGCTCAGCAAGTTGGTTGGATCCTGGTTCAGCACCTAAACAATGCCCTAAACGAAAACTTACCCCTAGAAAAGTGATGGTCACTGTTTGGTGGTCTAGCGCCGGTGTGATTCATCACAGCTTCTTACCAAACGGGGTGAGCATTACTGCAGATGTGTACTGTGAAGAACTGACCACAATGATGGAGAAGCTGGCACATCTCCAACCAGCATTGGTCAATCGCTCGTCTCCGCTGCTCCTGCACGACAACGCGCGACCTCATACTGCACAGCAGACGGTCTCCAAGTTGCAAGAACTGGGGTTGGAAGCTCTCCGTCATCCGCCCTACTCACCAGACCTTGCGCCTACAGACTACTACTTTTTGCAGAATTTGGATAACTTCTTGGCGGGAAAAAAAATCAATACCCGAGAGGCAGTACAAAATGCCTTTGAAGAATTTGTTGCCTCCCGTCCAGCTGATTTCTTTAAGAAGGGCATCAATAAACTGCCACTGCGATGGCAAAGATGCATTGATTGCATGGGTGATTACTTCGATTAATACAAATAAAAAATACATGAAAAAAATTCGTTTAAATTTTTTCATACAAAACGGCAATTTCATAGGTAAAGACCTATTATTAAAGGAGATAATCAGGACGTTCCTTTCCCTGGAGCCCTGACCACCGGTAGCTTCGACCCTGTTCCCGATACCAGTGTGCTACTATTTTTATATTTTAAATGTTTTTATATTTCACTATTTAAAACTAAAATTAGGTATGTATTTATTGAAACTAGTGGTCGCCCAGACGTCTAAAATAGGATCATAATAAAAAAAAGCAATCTGCAATCCTTTTCCATGTTACTGTGTCTATCAGACTCCTCCGTCCGCGTAATTATATATACCTACGTATTAATATATAGCTAAAGGAGAGAATAATAATTTTCTTATTAATTATTTCACCAAAAATAGTACAATAGATTACACATATTTATGCTAGTACATGCTTGGGAGTATATAACATTGGAGTATCTGTAGCCGAACTAAGAAATTGGGCGTAAGTCTTCGATAAACTTATTTTAAGTCATTATAATTCCATCTAACACTGACCAAAGCAATTTAAATTGATATTTAAATCCATTTGTGTTTATTTATAAAGACATATCCACGTGTTTTACAATTACCGTAAAGCTAAAGGTCAATCGGTAGACTTCAGACCATACTTATCTCAGATGACACAACAACATCAAGTTTAGTAAAAGTCGTACAACACTGAACACGTGCTGTCAATAAAAACAGTTTAATCTATCGAAACTTTTCACACAGCTCCACAAAACCATGACTTCTTATTGTTCACCTGCTAATTCAATTGGCTGCCACTTAAGGTTGCCACAGAGTTGAATTTTTACTATCTGAGACATACTTTACTTTTAAACTGAACACAAAAACAAGCCTTTAGTAATGTCATATTGATTTAAAATAGTTTTACCTATCCATAGATATCCCTATCCAATGTAGAGTAAGTTAATTTTTGCAACATATCAAGTTAGTAAGGCGCAATTGGCCTTAGTATAAGGCTAAAAGTCACCAAAAGGGCAATGTAGAGGGCTATGCTTGGAGTTTCCCTACATGATCGAATCAGAAATGAAGAGATCCGCAGGAAAACAAAGGTAACCGACGTAGCCCGAAGAATTGTCAAACTTAAGTGGCAGTGGGCACATTGCTCGAGTTCTCGGCCACAGATAGCCAATGGTACCGAAATGTTCGGCGTAGACACCGCGTACCGGAAGACGTAGAGTTGGAAGGCCTCCCACAAGGTGGACCGATGACCTTGTGGAGGCTGCGGAAATCCGCTGGAGACCTATGTTAAGCTGTGGACGTCTTTCGACTGAAATGATGATGAGATAAGAAGAAAGGAACAAAATAATAAAGACCACATCTAACTATCTAAATAGCCTGTATTGTCCCACTGACCAAACACTCATTCGCCCTGTTCCACACAACTCTGACTTTTACTAGAGGCCAGTACTTTCGGTAGGAATAAAGCGCGTCCCGCCATCTTCGCCTTGGCCTAATAATCACGTTGATAAAATATAAACGTCAAGATTGTACGTATTGTTGTGCATGGCTGAGAAGCCATACAGGAGTCAGGAAGTAAGCCCTCTTGATTTTACTAGCAGCAGAGACCAGAGAAGCCCTTGCTTAGGTTAGGTTCAGTGGATATCATATCAAGCTATCTACTTTCACAGCAAAATATTCTGCATAACTATTCAAATGATTTCTGTTAGCATCAACCCTGCTACTGCTGCCACTGAATAATAGTGATTTTGTTCCGTCGATTTAGTCCGTAAATTGCCGTAATCTCACTAAGGCTGGCTATAAATGGAGAAACAATGTGCTTTATTTGATTTGGAGGATAAAGTTGGGAATATGAGCGGTTTTGTGAAAGGAAATGTATGGAGAAATCAACGTTATCTCACACATCGATACTAAACATGCCGAGGCGATGCTTGGGGGAGGCCTATGTCCAGCTGTCGACGTCTTTCGGCTGAAATGATGAATGATGATGATGATGATGAAACATAATAATATTGCGGTAATGTGTATCCTGCACTCGTAAGATGATCAGTAGTGAGAAGTGATGGCACAATTGTAACTGCCGCGATCCACGGGTCGTAGATTCGAACCCGCAGACAGGCACTTTACTTTTGTAGCACCACTGCGCTCAAAACGGTGAAGGAAAACAACATAAGGAAATCGGCATGTCCTAGAATAGTGGTGGATTACGGCCCACTCCTTCTCACCGAGAGGAGGCCTGTGTGCCCAGCAGTGGGAACATTATAGGCTGATTATGCTATGCTACACGTAAGATTTATCACCATGAGTGATCTCACCGAAAATGGTGATGGTAGACTAAATATAAAAGACCAAGAACGGACTATCTTTCATGGGCGTTTAGAATTGCACATTGTATGTGTGAAAAATTCATTGTTTTACAAACTTGCCGTAAAAAAGTGCTAACTTAATTAATTAATACTCCTCGTCTCACTCAATATTATCAAGATGGATTATATCAGCAGGCCTACTCCCGAACCGCTACCTTCCGACCTTGAAACCCACATCCACATATAATAGAGTTAATTCCATTGTAGCCTGCTCTCGATGCTGATCGTAATCGATTTCATTTGACATTCAGACGTAAAGTATCGATGCAATGTGAGTTATCGATGAAGGATCGAATAATGAAAATTTACGTGGAAATTATTAATTAATTAATAATATTATAAATGCGAAAGTAACTGTCTGTCTGTCTGTTACGCTTTCACGCCTAAACCGCTGAACCGATCGTCATGAAATTTGGGGGAGATATAGCCTGGGATATAGAGAAGAACATAGGCTACTTTTTTACGCGATAACCGACATCTACGCGGGCGGAGCCGCGGGCAAAAGCTAGTATTATGTAAAAGATTTATTAGTACCTATACCTACATTACCAACTTAATTCTAGATAAGATTCTAGTGAATGATTTCGTCTTAAAGAGGTATACAAATACATTGAATGATCATTGACAGCAGTAGCCTTTGGAACTGTACAACTTTTGTTATTTAGGTATATCACTGCCAATTAATGAACATCACAGAGGGTCCAGCGTGGCAATTGAAATGTAGACTTTGTGGAGGTCATTATCAATAGACTGATGGAGGCATTAAAATCTCATCAAGTTATTCAATAAAAAACAAAAGTCATTTATTCAAACTAGGCTGACAATTAGCACTTTTTGAAAGTCAGAATTACATATGACAGTCCCCCAAAACGTTCGCCCTTCCTCACTTCCTATTGCTTTAGCTGGGAAGAAGAAGAGCGCAACAAACTGTCCAGCAGTAAATAATACAGTTCAAATACTATATAAAGATCGGATGTTCAATAAACCCGACGACTCGTTTGCAATGATCAGCAATGTTTCAAGAGCTCTACTAATATTGGTGTATGTGTCACTCAAATTTAATCAAGAATTGAACTAAGTGAATAAAAATGATATAAAAACATTACACGTGTATCAGCGCTGACAAAAATATTCGTACCTATTTACTACTATTGAACAGCTGAGTACACAAACATCATTATCCACTTCTGTATGAGTAACTCATGGTTACTCACAAGTTGTGAAGTGAATGGGCACTCACGTCTGCTACCGTTAAGTTACATTAAAAAATACATTTGCCATAGACAATGAAACAATAGTTCATATTGTTTATGGACACTGCATTTCGACATAAATCATAAGTTCTTGTAGTTACCGGATGTAATGTTCTGATAATGCGGCAAAACCTAAAAAAAAATTACATTTTTTTTTCTAAAATGGGCCACGTATAATACTTTGAGTATCAAAGTCAAAGTCAAAGTCAAAGCATTTATTTCAAATAGGCACTTAAAAGGCACTTTTGAACGTCAACATTTACATTAAAATAGAATTGATTCTAGTCGCCCCTTCTAAAATGTAGTTTCGTATGGAGAAGAATGGGCAAGAAACTCCACCGTTCTATCTTCAGTCACCACTATCTTCAGTCTGCTGGTCATAGTGCTCTCTATTGTTCCTCTACTTCTCTTCATTCCAATTTAAAAAGTTTAAGTTGATGGTTACCATGAATAAAGCCCTGACTGGAGGCTTGAGGAGTGGATTAAGAGGCGCCACGGCATCCTCACCTTCCGCCTGACGCAGGTCCTCACCGTGCACGGTTGTTTCGGAAGGTTCCTGTTTCGCATAAGGCGGGAGGAACCGCCCGGGTGTTAACACTGTGTAGATCGCCCGGAGGACACGGTGGAGCATACGGTGAAGGTCTGCCCGGCTTGGGCGGAGCACCGCCGCCGCCGTGTTCTCGTGGAGGCGAGCGGTGGCGGCGATGTCTCGCGTCCGACCCTATTCCAGGCCATGGTACGGAACGAAAGTGCATGGGAAGCTAACCTCCTTCTGCGAAGCAGTAATGCTAGCGAAGAGGAAGGCGGCGCACGTGAGGGAGAGGCAGTCTATGCGCCCTCACGGCCCTAATCACCGCAGGAGAACCCCTGGGCGTCGGGAATCCCAGGCCGATTCCCGGCCACCATAGGCGAGGGCTTGCGGACGGCGAGTAATGAGTAGCTCGCCGTCTGGTAAGGATCAAGCCCGGCTCGACGCGCGACAGCGCGTTGTGTTCCACGCGCGCCTTAAAGTGATGTCAGCACCAACTGGTGGGGCCCGCAAGGGCCAATGCCTGCCAGCGGTGCGGGTTGTTCGTAAGAGATACCGTAGCCCCTGGCACACAGGCAACTGAAGGAACCGGGTGCGTTTTAGTCAGTAAAAGTCTGGCACGCCCTCCCGCTCCCCTCTAGAGCGGGAGCAGTTATTTGATGATTTCCAATCCCCAAAAAAAACCCTGGCTAGAGGCCTTAATTTGTTGAGGCGTCCGTTAAAACAGGCAAGTCCGTTTAAGCAACATACTCCTCGGTTGACCTGCGAGATGCCATAGTAAAAAAAAATGAAGAGGCGCTATTCGAGTCCGCGTCGTTTGTTTTCGTGAAAACGTTATACAAGATGTTTTTACTTAGGGTTTGCTAACAAATTCTTCAATTCCTATGGTTCCCGATACAGCTGTCGCCGTTTTATTTGCTCGATACTAGATTTAGTAGGCTCATTATATTCCATAAGTAGTAAGCTTTCACCGATTATGTTATTTTTTCAGTTTTGAGCAATATACACAGCCAATATTAGACGACATCTTTAACTATTTTGCAATTTGAAACAAATTTTCTTAAGGTTTCAGGGACTGCCGCAGGTTTTGCTTGATACTAGATTTTTAGGCTCATTGCATTCGTTTTGATGAGAGCTTTCTTCCATTGAGGTTTTTTTCTCATCCGAGCATATTTACGGCCGATATGACACGATATATGGAGTTATTTTGCTATTGTCAACTTCAAATGAACTTTTAACCGTATTTGGGCCAATATTATTGTTGTTTCTCTCCATGCCCTATCAGTGCTTTGTCAACTCTTGACAACGACTCCAGAAACTGTTTTCCAACTAAACACGTTTTTGCGCTACACGAATTGGAATTTCGACTCATTGTGTAAAATAGAGGGTCGCGCGCATGCACTGACAGCGTGACACGTCATAGGCAAATTATATCCCGCTTATTTTTTTAAATAAATATGACCTATCTTTTAAAACCGCAAACATTACTCTAGCCCTAAAACTCTCGTAGTTATTAGCGTTTGATGTCTTACATGTTTTGACTGTCAGAAATATTGAACTTACTACCAGTACTCCGAGCGAAAAGACGTTTTCACCTCACAACCTCGGAAAGATTCTGTTTGTCATTCGAAATCTGCGTGTAAAAGTTCATTTTACCCGCTAGCGTGGAAAGCGTTTTTGAAATTCGAACCTTTCTATTCAATAATTTTCCATACAGCCAGTCCACTGAAAATGCATTAGGATACTTATTTCATGTCAGTGCACCAACCCCATTTTTAGAGTAATCGCACTGGCCAGCAGAACGACTGCAGGAAAAAAAAGAAACTTTAAGAAAATCCTCTCTATTCAATTTGCTTTCCATAAATATGGTTTGTTTTTTGATAAAATCGTAAGAAATCATAAAATATGAGCGAGTCCAGCAGTGATGAAGATATAAATTTAACACCTGCACAGTTAGTGCAAGCGGTACAGAATGCCGAATTGAGTTACCTTCCGGAAAATCGCGCGAAAAGTACATACAAGCGTACAATTTGTTCAATGCATGGAGACATTCTAAAGGCGTGAAAACGTTTTTGAAGACTACAATGCAATGCTATCATACTTCATTGAACTACACTAATTTAATAGGTATATTATTTAGGCAATTTTTCTTGCACCTAGCATTTTCCCCGCTGTAGTGAGGTGAAAAATTGTGTGTTGCGCTCGGCAGCAAAGGTATTCTGCGTCTCGTACCTCTGAAAGCCTCACTACTCTCAGGATTCTATATTTGAAAAACTCGCTTCGCTCGTGGTTGAATCCTAAAATCCTTCGCTTGCTCAGCGTTCAATAAAAGTACTCGCGCCAAAAAACAACTTTGCAGCCTTGCATAACAAATAACTATTTCACGTTGAGAAAACAAAACAGAAGTTATTGGATAGACGACTATTCGTATCGCCGCCATATCTCTACGGCAGTGACACAAATATTGAGCATGCGCTCTTCGTCCAAACATTAGCTTTTCAAATGTCAAGCTCTGCCATTTATATAGGGTTTTGTAATTCAACACACGAACTAGGAAGCTTGTCGAGTACGTTGCATAATCCTATTAAATATAATTTAGGGACAATAACGTACCTTGTACGCTTTAGATATAAAACAATCTGTTTAAAGGACTTGTTTCTTTAAATAAAAATCATATCATGTGTTTTAAAAACCAGCACGGACTGCCTCGTGGGCCCAGTGGTCGCAAGCGCTACTGCTGAGCATGAGGTCATAAGTTCGATGCCCGGATCGGGAAAAGTGAAATTGGGTTTTTTCTGCATCTGGAATTTCCCAGTAGTAGCCTGGAGTTTGGATTTGTGCCCAGTTGATGGTAATAGGCTCGCCCCCTATTACATGGGACTTAAACATAACTGGCGAAATGTAGGTGAACTATATCTTACACTCTCTGCCTTACTCTTCGGGGAATACAGACGTGATTATATGTGTTAAAACTTCATCTCTATTCATATACGAAACTTAAGCTACATTATGTTTGTACTCAAAAACAGAATATCAGTGGCTGATTTCGTACTAATCAATAATCAAATGGATACTTTTACTTATTGCTTAAATCGGGCCATAGACCAAGAAGGTCTCATCATCAGCCTAGCCTTTTCCCAACCATGTTGGGATTGGCTTCTAATCTAACCAGATGCAGTTGAATACCAGCATTTTACATGAAGCGACTTCCAATCTGACTTCCACAACCGAGTTACTGGGAAATACGATTGACCTTGGCAAGACTGATTTTCAGACTTTCGGGCTTCTGACGACCCGTAACGAATGACAACCAGGACCACCGACTTAACGTGTTTTTCGAGGCACGAGCAGGTTTTGATATGTAAAGATCGTCACCCATCTACAGATAAACCGTGGCAAGCGTAGCTTGACCTGATCGATCGACCAAGAAGGTATATTAGTGCTAATTCAAAATCAGAACGCATCAGAGCTGCCAATACACGGAAACAAAAATAACCCCCGGAAGTGCGTGAAAAATAATTAGCCGTCGACCGAAATCGGATGCGTTCCGTTTTACATTGCGTAACCTGATTGTTATCTGTTATATCATAAGATGAGCAGTGTGTGAACCTGGATTGAGAAATTACGTTCCGATTTGCACAGAAGCCGGCCATTGTTATATTTATGTATCTATTGTACATTCGGTGGTTTGAGAATGCTTAAAATATTAAATGAGTTCACGCTTGTCATCACCAAAACAGTGTTCATTAGTATATGTTTCAATGTACCTTTTGTGTTGATTTCCCTTTTGCTGACCTAGATATTAAATAAAGTATCGCAAGTTCACAACCCACTAGGTACTTCTAGTCAGGCCATGAAGTAAATAGGTGTCTCTAACAGCATGCATAATCAGGCTATATGTAATGTTCCCAGTGCTGGGACACAGGCTTCCTCTCTGAGAGGGAGTCGGCCATAATCCACCACGAGAGCAGTTGTAGATCGTGAGTTCGAACCTAGACAGTAACTACTATGTGTATTGGATTTCGTCACCACTGCTCTCAAAACTGAGAAAGAATACATTGTGAGGAAACCGGCATGTCAATTTTAAATACATGGAACATCTCTAACAGGATCAGACACCAAACAAAAGTGACGTAAAACAATCCTATAAACTTTGTAAGTAAATCAAAGTTCAGTTCGAAACTCTCCCAAACAAAAGAAGACCGCCCTATTAATACATTGTGAGGAAACCGGCATGTCAATTTTAAATACATGGAACATCTCTAACAGGATCAGACACCAAACAAAAGTGACGTAAAACAATCCTATAAACTTTGTAAGTAAATCAAAGTTCAGTTCAAAACTCTCCCAAACAAAAGAAGACCGCCCTATTAATACATTGTGAGGAAACCGGCATATCAATTTTAAATACATGTAACATCTCTAACAGGATCAGACACCAAACAAAAGTGACGTAAAACAATCCTATAAACTTTGTAAGTAAATCAAAGTTCAGTTCGAAACTCTCCCAAACAAAAGAAGACCGCCCTATTAATACATTGTGAGGAAACCGGCATATCAATTTTAAATACATGTAACATCTCTAACAGGATCAGACACCAAACAAAAGTGACGTAAAACAATCCTATAAACTTTGTAAGTAAATCAAAGTTCAGTTCGAAACTCTCCCAAACAAAAGAAGACCGCCCTATTAATACATTGTGAGGAAACCGGCATATCAATTTTAAATACATGTAACATCTCTAACAGGATCAGACACCAAACAAAAGTGACGTAAAACAATCCTATAAACTTTGTAAGTAAATCAAAGTTCAGTTCAAAACTCTCCCAAACAAAAGAAGACCGCCCTATTAACAGTTCCAGTAGGTATTCTAATTTTAAATCACCGAAAACGTCAACTCTTTCCAGTGGCCATTTAAAAAAAAACTGTGTACCAAATACCAATTTGTTACTTGAATCGAAACTAAATACTGCCCAGTTTATAAGTGAAAGCGAAAATCTCATTTACTTATCATTTATAAATAAAATATGTAATTATGAAAACGATTAGCTAATCTTTATCAATAACGGCCTTCCCAATGACCTACGTTACGTCACTTCCGATTACCTTAACGGATGCGTTCAATACTATGCTAATTTATGTTAATTTTTATATTTTTTTACAGAAAATTATATTACTGAATACAAATATGGACATGATATAATAATTTAAATATAAAACAGTGAATTTATAATTTATTATGTCTGCAGATTTACCAAGGATTATGTTTTTGTGTGACAAATTGAAATTCTTGCAAATAACAGCCAAACTTTTGCGAATTGTTATAGCATCGGCAATAGAAAGTTCAACAAAGAAACTAAAAAAGAAAATAAGTTTAAAGGTGCCAAACAATCAGTGTCCGACAAATGGGATCAAATTTCGAAATCATCCTCATCATTTCAGCCGGAAGACGTCCACTGCTGGACATAGACCTCGTCCAAGCTACGAGACTTCGACCAGTTCTATGCTTCCCACTTCCAACGGATTCCTGTGGCCTTGACAAGGTCATCGGTCCACTTTGTGGGAGGCCTTCCAACTCTACGTCTTCTCAATCCAGAAACTTTTGGCCTTTTTTAAATAAATGCTACAACCTATCTCAATGATACATTTCAAATAGACTTGCACACGTGATGACTGGACATTCCATGCGGCGACGCGGACAGCACCTATATTAGGTAGGTGAAACATAAAACCAATCAGCACCCCTTAGTCCCCAGCCCAAATGATAGGAAAAAAAACAATATCATGCGGAGTAGACCGCTAGAGAAAAGGAGATGCTTAAAACATATTATGTTTCAACTTTACAAAAACCATGTCTAACATGAATCCTCATAGATATCTTGAAGACAACGATGAACACACTTATAGGTATAGTCTGTTCCAAAACTACCGGATGAAAGTGTGAACAAACCCTGTTCAGGTTAAATTCTTACACAATACGGGTAACTCAATAAGGCGAATTAGTAAAACATTCTTCTGTATTTAGAACGTTTCAACTTCATAATTATCTTACCGCATACCTACCGACAGTTTTTGTTAGAATAATATTATTAAATTGTAATTAAAAAATCATCGACGAAAATTAAGGTTCCAAAATTAACCTTAATTGTCAAATGAACCATGATTTAAGGTTAGAATTTCAGGTTTAAATGTAACCCCAGATTTTTTTTTACGTTATTATCTTAAAATTACTTCAAGTAAACTGTGATCAACACAGAAGTCTACAGGTTTTAATAGTTTTAAATAAAAATAAATTATTATTAATGACGTCATAATAAAACAATAAATAAACAAATGAGCATAACTGTTAAGGTCAAGTAGTAAAAACTCGCCTAGTGAACTGTGTCAATGTCTGCCTGTAATAATGACGTGTAATGGCGGATGCGTGCGCGCATCATCTGCGGAGAATGAACGCCAATTTGTTATCTAATGTGCTTTATCATTATAAACTGCATTGAACGTTTTAAAAGCTCGATTTTCTAAAGAGATGGGAGACACCAATTTTGGGTATGTACAAAGTACAAACATCAAACATGACAGTCAGGCATTTCTGCATCTACACTGTCAGATTTACTGGCAGTAACTATGCTTTCACTGTACTTACATCATATAAAAAGGGAATTTGTGACTTATTATAATTTTCATCGTTCTTCCCCTTATGCGACAATTAATTCATGAAACAATTCACATCAACATAACATTAACCTAATAACCTCCTCCTTTTTGAAGTCGGTTAAAAAGAACAACACGGAACCATTGGTTTTTTTATCTCACTTTATGTCCTCTAGGGGGCGCCATATTTAATGTGACGTCACAAAGCCACCAGCGGACGATCAAGACGCTTCCAACGATACATCATTCGTTATGATATGAAGTTGAGAAGTTGTGAGGGCACAAATGAATATACCTACATACCGGTCAAAATCATAACCCTCCTTTTCGCTTCGCCGTAGTCGGGTAATAAAGATATAATTTGCACTGCGTTACAAATATACAGGGTGAAATTGAAAACATGCGACAAGCCGAAATGGGAGATTGTACTCATCATTATGAACAACTTTTACTGAGGGACTAAAGATGCAATCGCAAAAAAAAAACAGCTGTTCCCTACATTTTGACGAGTTATGCGAACATAAATGTAGGGAACAGATGTTTTTTTTTTCGGGATTGCATCATTGGTCCCTTAGTAAAAGTTGTTCATAATGATGAGTACAATCTCCCATTTCGGTTTGTCGCATGTTTTCAATTTCACCCTGTAGTGTCAAACTTTTAGTATTGTATAATTGCATAGCATATGTGTGAGCACTATGTCCTTACTATATAGCTAACATTTACAGGGTACGTCTTTCATTGACTTGAATGTGCCCTGGCAGCTGAGAGTATGTCATGCTCACTCAAATGTCTCGCTGGTGGTGGCATGTGTATTGGATCATTAAGTTCCCTTCAAAATGGTAGAGCTGAATGGTGCTGATCCATACGTCATGTTCGTGAACGGGCGCCGCCAGTAGGGACTGGTCATCTCTTTGCTCCCACGGCTTATTTTAATTTCTAAATTGTTATTTTATTTTTGTTTTGTTTTAATTACGGACGCTTATAATGTGCACGTCTTTTTACATCGTTCTCACATTGATAATTTCAACATAATGATGTAACCAACTGATTGTAACAAAATCATGATTTTAAAAGAGTGTCCATGGAGTTTCTTGCCCGTTCTTCTCCATAGGTACCTACGCTTTGGAATGGGCAACTAGCTTCATCTTTCTATCTCACCGACCTTGACAATTCAAAAGTGCCAGTAATTGGTTTATTTGAAATAAATGCTTTGAGTTTGAGTGTAGTTGAATAATTATCCATAGATATGTAGCATATTTCTAAGTAACTATAAATCTATAACCTATGGTTTTTGCAACTGCATCCGGGCTAATCTTATCACAATAAAGGTTGCAATTTGCAATACGTAACCAGTAAGAGTTTGTCCAGCAAAACAACCACTCAATTAACTCGCAGGACTTATGCGATGAGATAAGCTACCTCTCGTAGTCTAGGATAGCAATGGTTATTCCTTCTTTTGCAATAGGGTATTTTACTCTATACGAGAAAAAATCTAAAAATATATTATTGCGATAGCATAGGCAAAATGCAGTCGGAAAATGTTAGTTTTAGTTCATGAAACAACAAAATAAATTTTAAAATACAATTTAAAGATTTCTGTTTTTTTAATCTGTGTTTGAACACCATGAAATAGTAGTCGCCATGTTATTTCGTCATACGGCATGTCAACTGAGCAACTTTGTACTTTTATTATTTTCGTACCCAAAGTAATTTTTATTTGTACTGTTATACGTTGTGTGTAATACTGTAGAAAGCCAAGGGGGTGAATACGGAGATGACGACTGATAGAAAAGAAAAATACATGTTGCGCCGACCCCAAAGAAATAGGGAAAAGGGCAGGAAAGTAGAGATGAGACTGTAGAGATCATGCACTACACATACAGTCAGAAGACGCCAGCGATGGTAGACCTAAATTTCTAAACAGAAACCACACCAACAACTAATTAATTCCCCGGAAAGCGACACTAAGGAAGAAGATCCTTTATGTTTTCCAAAGCAGTTCTGATATACAGGGTGATTGGAAGATGGGTGCAAAGCTTTAAGGCGAAGATAGTACAGACAATTTAGAACCATTTAAGCCATGGTTGTCTTAGACGAAGTCTTACCAAATATTTTTAACCAAATTTTTAAGTTTTTTTTTGGAAATTCTCAAAATTTAATGTAAACTGCATAATTATGGCCAAATTGAATGATAAATGAATTCATTTTTTATTTATTTAATTAAAGTAATGTGTAAGCAATCAAGCAAAACATGTTTTAGGCTTCTGTGTCATTAGACATTTTTTTTACAGACATTTAAAGCTCAGAAAAAATAAAAAATTTGTACAATACGTCTTTTAAACCTTATTAAAAAAAAAAATTTGGTAAGACTTCGTCTAAGACAACCATGGCTTAAACGGTTCTAAATTGTCTATACTATCTTCACCTTAAAGCTTTGCACCCATCTTCCAATCACCCTGTATATCTCATGAATGTAAAACATCAAAACAACAGACACGCGTCAATAATTTCTGAAGGTCCCTCCATAAGGGAGAATAACGTGCTATCCATACTTCGCTATGCAACGCAAATGACAAAGATCTTTATGAGTCAGACGTGCACAACATTATGGCACGTCTCAAACACTTGCAGTCAGAGATAATAAACATTTGCGCGTCAATATTATTAACTCGACAAACATGCAGGTTGTGATTGGAAGGCACAATGACAGGAAAATTCCAGTATCGAGAATTTGCCGAGGAAAATGTTAATGCTATCAATCAAGCGAATGGTTGAATGAAAACGAAAGGAAAACAGTGTATGGTGTTGATGTTATATGTACTGCTCGGTGTTCTGACTAAACAGCGTCTCCTTTCATGCCACTTTTTTAATTTTGTATCATAATAAAACGGACAACGAATGGTAGTTCATAGCTACTTCTTTTCCTAAATGAGGAGCCTGGGCTCTAGAAACATCGATGGCGAGCGTACACGCACACAGATAGCATAGGAAGTAGCTTGGTATGCATAATCAGCCTATATTGTTTCCATTGCTGGGACACAGGACTCCTCTCGGGTCCACCAAGCGGGCCCAGTGAGGGTTGGTGGATGTCACATGTCTTCTAATCTTTGGTTCTAGGACATGCCGGTTTCCTCACGTTGTTTTCCTTCACCGTTTTAAGAGCAGTGGTGATAAAGTAATTTAAACAAAGTGAACCGAAGTCTGGGCCATCACCACTAGACCACCACTGTTCTCTCTATGCATATAAAGATACTTTCCAAGCACCAGCATAACTTTACGACAGGAAGACATCAGCTCAAACAAAGGCAACTTAGCAAGCCAAGCTGCCAGTACTTAATGCAGAGCCACAGATGCTCCTTGTTACCCGCGGCACGATCTGTTATTTATACATGCGCCCGCGCATTTACATAACAATTTAGCGCATTACCGACGTCACTTGCACGACTTAAGACTTGAGGAGCATTCTTGACACGTGATGAGGTAAATACCTTGGAGCGACATCTTTGTCTAAGATATGTATCTACTTATGTGCTTCAAGGCAAAGTCTAGGCAGAATGGTTCGCTGCCTAAACTAAAAAGAACTCAAAACGTATGTTTTAATTAAACATTTACTGGCCGGCCCAGTGGCGGGACGACCTATGCGCGTATTGCACGGGTTGAGGGTTGAATCGAGGTGGGTCTCGAAAATAATGAATGGAAGGATTTGGTGGAGGCCTTTGCTTAGCAGCAAAAAAAACATTTGTAGGCAGTTTTGAATATGTACTCAGAAAGTTGAAGCACCCCATTCTAAAACTTAGATACTATAGATAGTTCAATCCATGAAGATGCGCCCCACTCTTTGACACTTGTACTGAGAGCAGTCAAAAACAAAGGAAAGTGGATTGAACTATCAGCAGGCTTAGCACAAGAACCGTAGAGAAGCGTTTTGTCGACGGAAGAGTGGACCAAAATTACATTTCCACCGTGTAGACAGTTTTGGACCGGCTAATGTAGATAAGCGATTTATATTCTACGGCAGAGTAGAAATAGAAAGCGTCATGCTAAGCCTGCTGTACTGCGTACGCTATCTCGCAGTTCTGTCTGAAATCTACAGTATGCATTCCACCACTTGGAATTAATCTAATTTTCTTATGTTCTTTGCATTTTTCAGATGTCATAGGCATGAGTTTTTCATGAAATAGTAATTCAATGGAATTTAATTAACTTAGAAAGTTGTATTGATGATTTGAATGATTATCATTCTCTAAAACTTTATTTGTAACGGTGGCGAATCATATTTTAATCAACATACCATCTGACACTGACCTGCGAATTGCAAAAAAATACGGAAGAAAATTTCAATTCCGCAGCCTACCTTAGAACCACCACCCACCACCACCATTACACCCACATTAAAATCTTGTACCTAATCTATAATGGATAGCAGGGCACCAAATTATCCGGAATAAACATGTAATCGAACCACATTCCCTATCTAAGACATGGGTTTCGACGTGCGCATGTGGAAACAAAACTAGATGTCGGTATCAAACAAAGTCTAAAGCCACTTCCTCTCACCCTACCCGCTACCGGTGCAGGCAGTCACAATGTTACCGGCACACAATTTATCATTGTAATCAGGGGGCCGATTCTACTAATTTGCAACGTTACACGTTAAATTGTGTTTCCACAACAGTTCGATTTCGATCGCCGTTCGATAGTTACATAAAAAGTCATTCTACTATTTTATAAGCAAAATGGAAACTAAACTTAAAACGAATTGCAACTGAACTGTAGCGGGAACACAGCGGGTAACCCGCGTTACCAACATGCCAAAATAATATGTTTTATTAATACCACAAAGAAAAAAGTTGAATCTAAAAATGTTACTAAACACGAATATGTGGCACTAAAAGTATTTTCTATAATTAAAAGACATAATGTTCATAATTTTATCATTAACTTTGTCCTATAGTAAACGTCACGCTCATGTTCGATTTTGTTAGTAGAATAGGTTTTGACATTGTTTCAATCGATCGTTGGCGTAACTAAAACGTAACCGCAGCTGTGTCGCAGCTGGACCGTTGTTCATTTTAGTAGAATGCGAAAACGCTTAAAAGTGGTGATTCGGTTGCGGTTCTATTGCGTTTTTTTAACAAATTTGTTAGTAGAATCGGCCCCCTGAGCATCACAACGATTCCACTAAAATTGCGCGTAATCTCAGTTTAGTTGCGTAAAATGTTCCACAACTTTATACACACCTCTTTAATCTATTGTAAACCCTATTAACACACACATAAGGGTACTATGTGCATATGTAACTACATAATAAGTGCCATTCGTATGTATTACGTGCACTGCTACTCGTGACATTTCGTACGGTATCGCGCCCCGTTCGGATCTAAACCACATAAATATGTAACTTGTTATAGTTTTCACGAAAGTTGTATAACATCATTTAATTGTATGTAACTTTCTGTGAAGATCTTTCAAACATTTTGATTAGGTGGAGTGTAACTTATCTTAATTAGTGTTTTTTTCTAAAGACATGTGTAATTAGGAATGCTAGAATAATGTCCTTTCTAAAAAGATTGCACAAGAAGTCATATTTTACACGAGCTCGCTGCACGGTTGCACTGCATCCGATCCTAATTAGAGAAAGTCTGTCAGTTATCATGAAACACTGTTTTATAAAGATGAACACAAAATTAACACAATTGCTTCCATAATAAATTGTTAACATTAAATTTTCGCCGCTTTTCCCCGAAATATAGGATTGGCTGAAATTGGACTGAGTACCAGCAACGGCATCATAGCTACTTACATTATAAAGCCTACTACGAAAAACTATGTAACTAAGAAGATGCTGGGTAAAAGGTGGGCCATATTTGCATGCTGACAGTACGGTGTAAAATGGGCTTATTCGATCGATTAAGACTGTTGACGGCAATTTCCACGTCAGCTCATTCCCACCCCAGTTTACTCCACATAGTTTTATTTACCCCGTTGGTCTCGTGGCCGCAAGCGCCACTGCTGTCGTGTCGAGCAGTGTTAATAGGTTTTTCCATTAGGATTTTTTTAATGGCAGCCCCGAGTTTGAAAGTTGGCGGTGTGATACCCCCGTGCCTCGGCAAGCACGTAGTCCTGCGCCTGATCTCTCTCCAGTCGTGTCACATTGCCGTCCCATTGAACTATGAGAGTGAGGGAAGAGAGAGTGCACACACTTGTGGACTATAATATCTCCCGCGCCGAAGGCTAGTCTCTGTTGAAATTACCCACCATGACCAAAAAACGTTCTGGAGGACTATTTATAGTTTTGATAGACCTATCGTGGATGTGCCGTGTGGTGCCGGACGTAAAAGAATAGCACCATCCCATTTCGTGTCGTAGAAGACGACTAAGGGACTTACTAGAGAATGGGCTGCAGCGTTCTCTATGCATTTTACCACCATACTGCGATCGCCAACCCGCCTGCCAAGCGTGGCGATTATGGCAAACCCTCTTTTTGGGGGAGGCCTATGTCCAGCAGTGTACGTCTTTCGGCTGAAATGATGAATGATGATAATGATCATGGAAAGTAGATACTCATCATAAACCTGCAATCAAAACAGCAACCAAGCACAATGCATTACACAACCGAGATGTCTCCAAGATAGCCTCCTCAAACGTACATGGAGATGACATCATAACGATGCCATCCATGGGCCACATACGGCACATACAGGCCGTAGCATTAATATTAATACAAGATCATAATCGATCAGAATAATTAGTATTATGATGAGTAGGTACCGATTAACATGTTAAAGTGGCTTCGATAACTGTCCACCCACTGTCATTGTTGACCATAAAAGATGGCGTGACTAATTAATTTGATGCTTCTCGTATGATTTATATAGTATATAGGAACCGAAGTAAAGCAAACTTATCACGCTTGTACTTCATAAAGGTATCGGCAGATGTGTATAGCATTAGCTTAACTAGCTTATAAAGTTCTCACTGCTGGGACACAGACCTCCTCTCTGTGAGAGGGAGGTGGGCGGTGACCAAAATCAAAATCAAAATCAAAAGTCATTTATTCAAACTAGGCTGAGAGTCAGCTCTTTTTGAACGTCAAAATAAAATTACATAAGACAGTCCCCCCAAAAACGCCCGCCCTTCACCACTTCCTAGTGCTTTAGCTGGGAAGAAGAAGTAGCGGAACAAACACCCACCACATGGGCCCAGTGCTGGTTGATAGATTTCATAAATCTTCGAATTTTTGGTTCTAGGACATGCCGGATGATGGGTATGGTACACATAAATTTTATGAGGGGGAGAATACCGGAAGAAAATAACAAGTGATGTTGAAGTTGACATTTGTTATTTTTTTCATCACTTATTCGTTGTAAATCACTACGGCATATGAGTTGTAGTTAGAGGTGGTCGTTGAATCAATTAACTGATTTTTTTACGACTTTTCATTCGTCAACAAGATAACTGTTAATCATCAATGAAAAAACAGGTTGAAAATATTAGCTGTTAATTTACGTCAACGCACAAGACACATTCGTTCAATAGTCATTATTTTATTCAGTTCCAAATAAAACCAGTTGAAAATAAAATGCTGCTAATGCTGTTAATTTACGCCAACGGCTCAACGGATTATTTCACTATAATTGTATAACTTTCTGAGAATCAACTAGTATGCGAAACGAATACTTCCGAACGATACTGAACATCGTATTTCAAATTAACGCTACGCAATTAAAGCTACCGATTACCCTGTTGGTAACCTGTGAAACCTGTTGGTTTTGAATGTTCAATCAGTAGCGTTAAGCGTCAATTTATGTCAACGTTTTCAATCATTGACAATTTTGTTGCAAATAATTAATTTGAAATACGATGTTCGGTATCGTTCGGAAGTATTCGTTTACAAAAAGCTGTTAAATTAATTAACTAATTAATTTAACAGCTTTTTTCTCCTGTTGGCCATTGATGATTAACAGTTGAATTACATTAACCTTAAAACCGTCAATGACCCACCTCTAGTTGTAGTCATATAACTTAGATATGCCTTAGCCCATCTATGGGTAAATTTACGGAGACAAAACAATTATATCGTAATTTCAGCTGGCCGTTAAACAAAATAAATTCTATCAATTTCTGTCAATGCCATGCTCTGAAAAAACTTCTACGAACAAAACACACCCCGTAAATGACACTATGTTATTGAATAGAAGGAACATGTTTCTAGTTCATTGGCCTACAGCGTAGCTATTGTTTCAATGTTTTGATAGCTCTCAGACCAATGTTACCAAGTAACAGAGGGGCGTCACTATAACAAGCATGATTGATTTGATTACAAACGACTTCCGGATTAATCTCTTTGATTCTTGAGATGTCATTGACATTGACAAAATAATACTTCGCTATGCGCCTCTGTCTAGTGCCGCATCACCGACGCTTCAGTATATTGCCGCATCTCCGACGCCTCTGTCGACTGCCGCATCTCCGACGCCTCTGTCAACTGCCGCACCGTTGACGCCTCAGTCAATTGCTGCCCCAGCGTCGCCGCTGGTGGTGGAGACACTCTCGCAGGTGCTGACGCCTCCCCCGGTTGTGACCGCTATGGAGAAGATGCCCGAGTCCCCACAGGACGTGGGCTCCGTTTTAAAGTTGGTACTTGAGGAGCTACGAACCTTGCGATTCGAGGTCATGGAGCTTAGGAAAGACGTAGCGGAGTTGAAGGCATCTAACGACTCGAGTCACATCCGTATGGATGGGATTGAGTCCAGATTGGAGGCGCTGGAAAAAGTTCACGATTCCGGATGCAATCCGACAAATTTAAGTGCGGTGGAGAGTGTGGTTCTTCAGCTCAAGAGGGACCTAAATGACAGGGATCAAGAGCTGATGGCAAACGATCTAGTGATCGCGAACGTGCCTGAGACACAAGCGGAAAATCCGACACATCTGTTACGGCTGATTGCCACGAAGCTAGGGGTCGCTTTGGAGGACCGCGACATCGTGAGCGCGGAGCGAGTCGGTGGTAGACACATAAAAGCGTCAAGCCCCATTACTTCAACAGAGCCTCGCCCTCGCGCTATCATGGTGCGCCTCGCTCGTCGTGACCAGCGTGACGCCGTGTTGAACGGAGCCCGCGTACGACGTGATGCTACAACAGAGAGCCTCGGACTCTCTGGCAAACCCGTGCGCTTCTTTGTTAATGAGAGGCTGACCAAGTTCAACCAGCATTTATTTCGCCAGACAAGAGCCGCTGCAGGGATGCATGGATGGCGATTCGTATGGACGAAGCGCGGTCGCATCTTGGTCCGGCAAAAGCCTGGAGAATCCACACACAGGATCGGATCTGAGGAAGACATTCTCCAATTTATTGGACCATACACGGACAATAACTAATAAACCCTTGTACAGTGCTGCACATTATTTTGTTCTTGTTAATAGCTTTTTTATTAGTAATAGTATATTAAACATGGTGTCTGTGTGTCGTATCTGTCGTAATCTGAAGAGTTGGGAATATCAAAGTGAGTACTGCTTTAATGTGAAGAACTTAGTTATATTATTTACACATAATATTATCTACATAATCACAACATTATTTACAAACAATAGTTATATATTACTTACAATTCATATGTTATGGGAGCATTATTTTATAGGTAACAAAGTTATTTATTTACTACCAGAACGGAAACTTATGTTGGAAAATTATTTACACAGAAGGAATGAACAAAATTATAATAACAAATATTTCAAGATAATACTATTAATAATATATATACACACCTATACAACCATTACTCTGTACATAACATGACTAAGTCAAAATTATTAAAGTTTGGTTTATTTAATGCGGGCTCTCTGGCAACTAACCAGGACGAGTTTCTGATTGCCATGTCACAACACTCAGTAGATATAATGGCGATCAACGAAACGTGGTTGAGGCCTGGGGAAGAGGGGCGCGCGCCTAAGGTTCCGGGATATAGGTTGAAGCACGTGCCGCGACCTGCAACTATACGCGGGGGCCGAGGCGGAGGAGTAGCGTTTTACATTAAAATAGGAGTTAGGGCGCGCGTACTACCACACTCAGACCAGTCTGATGTGGAACAGATGTGGTTAAACCTTTCTATCAATGGCAGAAAATTGTTGATTGGGACTGCATACAGGCCACCCTGGTTTGAGTTGCCAAAATTTCTGGATGGAATCACTGACAGTATTAGCGCATTGGCACCCTACGATCATTTGGTATTACTGGGGGATTTCAATGTTAATCTACTAGATACAAACAATGCAAAATTTAAAGATATGATGGAATTTTTAAATTACACGAATCTAAATCAGGTAGTACAGTCACCAACCCATTTTGTAGGGGATAGTAGTACTCTTATAGACGTAATCTGTACCGATGTAGGGGTTCGTAATGTGATAGTTAGTCATGTCAGTGAGCTTGGCCATCATTCTTTTATTGTCTGTGATACTGTCATTAAAAAGGTAAAAAGCAAGCCAAGGCTAGTTGTATATCGGCCTCTAAAGGACATATTGGTAGATTACTTTGCAGTAGATCTGAAATCAATCCCGTGGTTTGAAGTTGGCTTACTGCCAGATGTTAACAGCATGGTGGAACTTTTTAATATATACATCACCCAATTATATGACTTACACGCCCCCATTAAGAGTAAGATATTTAGAGACCGACCCACGCCGTGGATAACAGATAATATTAAATTAATGTTTAAGCTGCGAGATGAGGCAAAAAATAATTATCATATGGATAGGCTAGATACAACAAAAAAGTATTATTTGGATTTGAAAAAACAAGCTAGTACCGCGCTACTGCAGGAAAGGAAGGTGTACTTTGACATACATATTAATGGTCAGATAAAAAACCCCAAAAAGCTTTGGAAAAACCTTAAAACAGATGTGTTCTCAGAACATAGTGAAGGTACGCTTCCCGTTCAATTTAATGACCCAGATGAGATCAATAAGGCATTCCTGAACGTACCAGGACAGTGCACACTGCCCACATCGCAGCTTTCATACTTTAATGCAAATAGGTTTGGTGAAACTCAATTTAAGCTACGAAATATTAATGAGGAAGAAATTTCCAAGATTATTAAAGGTTTGGGGTCTAATGCTAAAGGGATTGATGGGGTGACTCTGGATATGATAACGCTAACGTTACCAACCACACTTCAGGCAATCACCACAATAATAAATAAGTCAATAGATACCCACACTTTTCCGGACTTATGGAAGTGTGCTATTGTGCGCCCTTTACCTAAAATCAGTAACCCTAGTACTTTTAAGGATCTGCGTCCTGTTAGCATTTTACCTTGTCTATCTAAAGTCTTGGAGAGGGTAGTTTATAACCAAATGTTGGCATATTTAGAAGCAAACAATATGCTACCCGACTTGCAGTCTGGTTTTAGAAAGGGCCGTGGGACGGCCACAGCCCTTTCTGATGTAGTGGGGAATATTCTTGAGGCGCGGGATAGGGGGGAGGGGACTATCCTTGTACTGCTTGATTTTTCAAGGGCATTCGATGCAATAAATACCACTCTATTGCTTTCCAAGTTGGCCTATTATGGTTTTGCAACAGATACAATACAGTGGTTTGCCAGCTACTTGCAAAATAGGTCGCAGTTCGTTCAAATCCAGAAAGAGGATGGATCAGGGATGTCATCCCCCCCGCGTCAGGTGCTGCGCGGTGTGCCTCAGGGATCCATTTTGGGGCCCCTTTTGTATATTCTTTACAGCGCTGACATTATTAAGTCTTTCCTGTATTGCAGGTATCACATGTACGCCGATGATATCCAATTATATATATCTTTTAAATCAGCTAATACAACAGAGGCAGTGGATAAAATCAATGACGATCTTGAAAGAGTAATGGTATGGTCACATAATAACTCACTGGTATTAAACCCACTGAAATCCAAATTTATGGTTTTAGGAAGTAGGAAAATGATCCGCGCAATACTGTCAGCCAAGCCAGAAGTTGTCATCAGGGGGGATAAAATTGATAGGGTAGAGATTGCATGCAACCTTGGTTTAACCATGGATCCGGAACTACGTTTTGAGAAGCATATCAGTAACTCTATGAGAAATTGTTTTTATAGGTTGAAACTCCTATATTCAATAAGAGACTACCTGAGTGTTGATCTACGGAAACAATTAGTGGATAGCCTAATTCTATCAAAACTTAACTACTGTGATACAGTGTATGGCCCATGCTTGCTATCAAGAACAGAGAAGCTAATACAACGCATACAAAATGCATGTACACGGTTCTGTGTAAACATACCTCGTAGAAGTCATGTCACTCCTTTTATAAATGAAAATAATATTTTGAAAATGGCTGCTAGGAGAAAGTTACATATGGCTAGTTTACTTTTTGGAGTAGTGACTACACAAAAACCACACTATTTATTTGAAAAGTTAAATTGGAGACAAAGTAAATACGAACCACGTTTTACTACCAAACCTCTTTGTTCCTCACAGCATAGAACCGCAGCATTCAGGGGGAGCTTCAAGTACGCCGCCACGCACTGTTGGAATAACCTTCCTCCACCAGTAAGAGTCCTGAGAACAAAACAGCATTTTTTGAGTATTTTAAAGTTATATTTCATGCAGGTACAACAATCCACAGGATAATGAAACTAGATCTAGTAACAATACCTGCTGTTTGTACTTACCTTGAGGGTCATGGCCTACGAGCAATGGATATGGTTTCCAACAGTGCGAGTGGCATCTGTCTGTTTTTCCCTGGCTAAGTCCGGTCTGTGTCAAATATCACTGAAGGAATGGTAGTCCCTGGTTTGGTTTTGCACTCCTTAGATATTTCGGTGGATCTTGCTCCTTTGTACATCGAAAGATCTATGATCCATTAGGCCCACTAAAATAAAAATCAACCATAATTATTAACACTTATCAAGCTGTACCAATTGGCTAATTTGCCGCAATACAAATGGCCGCCATACTATCGCAATTCCCATGGTACACACTGTCTTTATAATAGTAATTACATACCATTTTTATTATCAATGTAATAAGGTTTTAGTTTAAGTATTTATTGTTTTTTTTATTGAACTTCATTTATATACAGATATATTTATATATACATACTATCTTCAACTGGAATCACATATTATTTGCGTGGAAAATTAGACTTACCCGAGATATTAGCTCACAGGGGGGACGTCATGCGTCACTTTTATGGTATTTGCTGAAAACCAGCGCTGTTGACGATAGGTTTTCCGAAGTCACAGCATTTTGCTGAGCAAAGACCTGTTCTTGCACAGATACGACGCACGGCTTATTGTTCTTATTATTGTGGTATGTTTGTTTGCAACAGTATTCAATAATGCACTCTGCAAATTCTGAAATCGGCATTTGTTATTTTGTTTTGATTGATTACGTAATTTGCCAGTTTCGTAACGTCTATTTATTGTCTTTGGTCACTAGCCCTGACATCAACACAAGTAATGGACAAAATTGTAAACTTTTTATACGTGAATACGGGGCTTTTGGCTTTTGTATTGGGTGCATTTTATGTTTAATTTTTTATTTTATTTTTATAATGTGCGTTTTGTTTGTGCAGAATAAACAATTTTTCTTTCTTTCTTTCTTTCTTCTTTCTATGCCACAAAAATACAGGCAAAAAGTTTCTAAAACCCTAAGAACATTAGTAAGGAGGAGTGGAAGCCTTTGAAAAATAATACTGATGAATACCTACAGGTAATCTGTACCTAAGATTTGATAGATACGGTCGCAAATCCGCATTGCATTTAAATAAAGATATTTTTTGGAACGATCTTCTTTAATAGAAAACACAGAGAGTGAGAGAGAAAGTGAGAATTCACTGCAGTGTAAGCTTTTAGAAGCCCTCATAAAGTTGTCGCCATCTTGGTTTTTCATTTTGGCTTTAGCACCCTCAAAAACCATAAAAAACACATCTTGGATTTTCATTTTAACCTCACTATCGGCTTCAGCACCCTCAGAAACCATGAAAGCTATCGCTATCTCTCTCTCTCCTCCGAGAGCAAGTCGCATAGAAGGGGCATAACGCATTTTCTTGACGCTTTTTCTTAACTTCTTTGACGTTCAAAAAGTGCTGACTCGCAGCCTAGTTTGAATAAATGACTTTTGATTCGATTTGATTTCGTCACGTGACGATTTCTACCAGTTTACTTCTACCACAAGTCCACAAGCCGCGTTCATTATTTACGAGTGTGTGTGCGTGCGCGTATCGCGTAAAGAATTTCGGTTCTGATGACGGTCCCCTGACCGCACACGTTCTTTATAAAACAGAGGCATTCAAGAATGTCATGTAAAGACCTAAAACAGATAGTTTACTTTAACAAAAGACGGTCTACTTCACTACAAAGAGAACAATGTAAGACCATAAACGGCCAGCTACTACATAATATGCAAATGAAATACCTACCATAATAAATAGTTCTAGCATACCTGACAAACGTCATAGGTACGTAAGGATAGATTCAACAAGAACTTTATGCAAATACTTATAAAATAAAATAATCAAAACGCGTGTGGAATTAACGAGAACACGAACTAAGGCCGATCGTCCACGACGCTACTCAAAACTAACGTGACTGAGCAATTGGGGCTGCCAAAGTCAAAAGATTGGCAAGATTGAATTCACCCGCTCGCATCCTTTCCTACCCCACCGCGGACGACTACCAGTAGGGTCTGCACTCCCGTGTCGTCTGCACAGTTATTTTCGCTTAAAAAACTGTTGCTGACGCTACGCTACCAATGCAGCCATCATGTCAATATTTTGACGTTGACCGGAGTAAAGTTATGAAAATCAGGGTTATACTACTAACACCTTCTACCAATGAGTTTCCAAGCCAGAATGTCACGGACTCACACCTATAGTATTTCAGTGGCGATTTTCACATTGAATCAAAATCAGAGGTAGGTACAAGGATCTGTTGGGGCGTGGCCAACATTTAAATTAACGACGCCATCTTGTTTTTTCAATATAATTTCGCAAATGTTTACCAACATCGCCACCCTGTTAATCGCCAAAAGATCCTTGTAGCATTTTAAAAGAACTGTATGTAGTTTTGTGATTGATTGGGTCATGGGTATGATATGCCATTATCAGAAATAAAGAGTTTTTAACACGTTACTTTTTGAGTAGCCATAGCGACGTGGACGATAGGCATAAGTAGGTAAGGTAGTAGGACACCTAGTGCGCATGCGTGGCAGACATGTTTGTTTTGCTACGTCACAAGTGCACCTTGGAATATGTAAAGGATACCTAACTCCATAATAATTGTTCGCAAGATGCACCGGACGAGTTTATTGTCTATTTCTTGATAAACAAGTTATGTTACGTTATGTCTGCGTAATGGAGTTATGTAATTGCTATTTATATTGCATTCTTCTCCCTAAAAGAATATGAATTCTCGCTCTTTATAATACGAGCTTATAAGGTGAAGGAATGTGTGACGACAATCAAGTGTTTCTAATACAAACTCTTATTTACTCTCTCAGCTATAAGAAAAGCAACCCAAGTAGGTATGTAATGCTCCAGGGTTCCACATGGTACAACCGCGTGGTATACACTTTGTACACAGTACTCGTTTATGGGCACCGTGAGACGTCTAAAGTATAATTAAAACGAGTGGGTTTATATGATAATTTCCCCTAATACCTTCTTTGAAAATGATCTATGATGGATGATACAGAAATCGCAAAACACCACAGACAGTTTATCGCACTAGTTCCCTATCACAAAGTTAGAGCTCTTCTTGCATGGTTCTTTTTAAACATCACATTAGCTTAGATGCTATTTTTAACCGACTTCAAAAAGGAGGAGGTTATCAATTCGTCGGAACCTTTTTTTTTTTATTTGAGTAAAAAGTTGACAGCTTCGCCCCTAAAAGAAATTCCTACAGGCAATCATTCCTTTGGAAATATTGAGCTCTTATATCACCTAGATCTATATATTACCTAGATCTCAACATTTCCAATGGAATGATTCTGGGGAAGAAAGCTGCCAAGCTTGGCAGCTTTCATCCCCAGAAACAAGTAGGAGTCAGTTTAAGGTTTCAATGAATCTGCCTGCCTTTTTCTTACAGTCGGTCAGCTTCCAGACTAAGCGGATGCAGCTGAATACCAGTATTTTACATGCAGTGACCTATCCAAACTCCACAACAAAGTTACTGGACAGCCCTTAGTAAGACTGGTTGTCAGACTTTTGGGCTTCTGACAAGCCGTAACAACCGTCAAATATCTACGAATGGCAACCGGGAGCAACGGCTTAACGTTTTTTCCGAGGCATAGAGGGGTCTCGATATGTAATTGATGGTCACCCATCCACGAACCGACTGCGGCAAGCGTAACTTAACCTGCGATCGACTCGTCCGGCAGTTATTATTTAGTCACCCTCTTAAATAAAATATGAAAGCTGGAGACCAGCCTTGGTCACTTGAGAGGACCCTTGATTATCCAACAATAGCCTTACATAACAGAAACAAAAGAAACACGTGAACAACCGGTTTGATAAGATTATAGTAGAAATCTCTGGTTTACTCAAATAACGCGTAACTTTCTAGCTAGCGTTGACGCAATTTTTAAGTGTCTCTGTCTATTATAGCTTGAGTGGAATCATTTCACAATCCTTTAATGGGAGGTGCTCTCGTTGCAAACAAAAAGACATTCGTGGAACAGAGTAGCTACGCCATGGCTATATAATAAAAAGTACTCTGTGGCCGGGGCTGACAAATGTAGGACCTTTCTCGCTACGTGTAGGTTTGATTCCTGGTCTGCCTGTTGTTTTTGGTCTCTTTTTGCTTGTGAGATTTGAATCTGATATCACATCAGATTAATTTATGGTATTGGCTTTAAAAATAATGCATAAGGGTTCATATACAAGGTGTAACAGAATGTACGCAAGACCTGAAAGTAGTTTGTTCCTAATTGACTACTGAATCGATTTCAGTAAATTTAATATAAGTTTTTTTTTATTATGTATTTTGCCATACTTACCACTGATTGAGCCAAAAAAAATTCAATCTTATTGGAGAACAAATAAGACTCAATTTAAAATGCATAAAGTAATGCTTGGGTCGACACGTTTTTCTAAATAATATCAGTTATCTTTAAAGAAAAATAGTTTTGGTCATCGTATTATGCTTTTAACTCAATACTCTAATTGCGGTGTATGAGGTCTTGCGTTAATTATGTTACTCGTTGTATAAAGACCGACACGTATTGCTATTGCATTATGTTCATAATAGCATAGATTGAAATAAATAAATTAGGTAGTCTGGAATAGAACAATAATAGTGTTGACTATCGATCGAGAATGATTTCTTTGAAAAAAAAAGTTGGTTATTTTGTGTACAGGTGCTACGAACCACATTATCACCTAACAAGTAAGCCGCTTTCGATGTTTTCATTCATTGGTGCCATTAAGGGCCGGCGTGTGACGTCACACGTGGGCAAACAGAGGTGTGAGCGATAAGATAAGGGGTGATTATAGTCCATCACAATAGTCGTTATCTACTATTATCGTAAAGTCAATAACCGTGTATGCAAGTGTTCTAATCTGTTTATGTTATTATTAGTTTATGGTGGTACTAGTATTTGATGGAGTATCACGTTGATTCGGTGCTTCGAAATAATAAGCCCCAATTTTTGTTATTGCTTAAGTACTCGTACCTACCTTATATAATGATTTCTTAAACGTAATAAACGATTAAAATTCGACTGAATTGTGCTTTAAGATGGTGTTTTCTTTGTTGTATAGAGGTATAAGGAACAGGATGTTTAGTTCACTCATGCTCTATAGAAAAGGGACGATCTTTCGACCCGCAGGCTTAGCACGAGCACTAATTTGTCGACGGAAGAATAGACATGACTAAATTAACCAAATGATGTACAATAGGAGAAGATAGCTATGTTTTTCTATTAATTATCACATTTATGCGTTCTAAACGAATCATGATTTTGTAGATGATCGTACCTGTATACTTTGTGACCGTCGAGTAGAATGTTTGTTGTCAGTGTGATTTTGACAGTTTAGGATGAAATGTTCTTCTGAAATGGTCTACATTTATATGGATCTAGACAAAGATCGTTAGAAACGAAAGACAAAATGACAGATTATAGAAGAATATCTACAGTGCAATGTCAAAACTGGAGAAACGAAATGTCACTTTTTATTGAAAAAGCACTGTCTATTCTTCGTAGAAATAGAAAGCGTCATGCTAAGCCTGCATACCGGTGTTGTATTACATCTGCAGGCTTAGCACAAGAAACGTAGACAAGCGTTTTGTCGCCGGAAATGTAGACAAAAGTGACGTTTCCGTATAGACAGTTGACAGTTTTTCACCGAGAAATGTAGACAAGCGATTTCAATTCTACAGTAGAGTAGAAATAGAAAGCGCCATGCTAAGCCTGCTGGTGGGCAAGTGCCCGGACGCTGATATCGGGACGTTGCACGTTGTATAAAATGCTAGTTGCGCGACAAACGATTTGCGCGATGCAGGATTTTGTGAGACGCCAGTGTGATGCGTAGTTCGTGGGTGGCGTTGTAGAGGACGCCACACTCTCGAGATGTGGTGTTGGCGGAGGCTACTTCGTATACCATGGACCCCCATGAGAACGAATGAATCCATCCTGAAAGATCTCAACATCACCAAGCGGCTATCTATAAAATGCCAAGAGCGTACCCTCAGATATTTCGGACATATTATGCGTTCACCTAAGGGTGATCTAGAAAGGCTTATGATACTGGGCCGGGTGGAAGGAAAACGCGCTCAAGGCAGAGCACCGGCAAGATGGTCAGACGCGATCAAGAAGGTTATTGAAGGCAGCATTTACCGAGTAGTCCACCCTGCAGAAGACCGCATAACTTGGAGGAACTCATTTCTATGTGGTCGCGATCCACTGCATTGAGGGAACGACGAAGAAGAAGTATCAGAAAATACCAGAAATATCACTACCCATAAAAATATGTAGGTTATAGGTATAGCTACTTTACTCAATACTCAATCGTTTATTGTTGTGTACTTACGGGCACAGCAAAATAGTAGGAGAGAGGAAGCTTAGAAAACGTTAGTCTTCTGTAATAACCTTTAAATTTACATTTAAATGTAAATCATATCAGAAGTAAACATGCAAGTATATATATTAGAAACCTAGCAAAGCATTGAGTCACGGTAGTTTCCCTTTGAGGGTAATCCACCTTCGAACGACCACGACAGTAAACTGTGTCACCAGCGGGATGTGTTGACACGCCGACCGCCTGCCGTCGAGCATGGAGCAATTACTATGTACATGAATCGTGCCAAAGGATAGGAAAAAGTACTAAATTAAGATTGATTTAATTGCAGGTGTCTTATAGTTCCTTGGCCATTAATCAATTGCAAATTGGAACCTCAAGATTTTACGTAAAGTTTGTAATCTGCATTAACTAAGTAAGCAGAAAAAAAAGGAATGGCATTCAGTATTATGGACTCACTACATTACTATAGGATGCTGCTCCTACCCTCTACGACGTAGAGGGAACATTGCGTAGTACGTAGACTCTACATGCTACGCAACGTGGCCTTCTAAAATTCTAACCCTGAGGCCACGAGCTACAAGCGTCTTTCGACAACGAATGCACCAGCAATTCTCGCCATTGAAGTAATTGGTGGGCAATACAGAGCCACATTGCTCTATGTCAAGACCGTGTTCCAGATTGTAATTCCGAAAAAATAACTCACTCTGTCGCGTTTCGTTTGGCAGAATGGCGAAAAAGACAGAACTACAGACTACTCCATGAGAAGACAGAAGACAAAAGTTACCAGTAAAGGGGTAATTTATTCCGACCCAGAAATAGTTTTGACCCACACGTAAAGACATAGTTGATAAGAGTTGACTGCGCGATTATACCAACACTTCAACAGCTCAGACGACGCGGTGACGCGGACGCTCCGCGCTATTGTATATTGTATCGCAAATAAATAAATTAAATAAATATGTATAAGTACTTATATATTTCTGAAAAATGTAGATACAAATAATATCAATAGATACGTACTTTCTTCAGCTCTCCTTTACAGGAAGCGGAACACAGACACAGATCCAGGCGAAACACTTTTAAGTCCATAACACGCACAGTTATTAAAGGAAACCCAAGACATAACCTGTTCTTAGACTATCGTTCTCACTACTGACATGACACACGATCTACGTGATCTGTTCAATATAACGCAATTGAACGCTAATGTTAAACATATTATATTAATTTACATTTTTGCGTAGGCCTGTAGAGCTGTGCTGCATTGTATAGGGTTCTGTCTAAGGAAACATACAAGTCTATAATGTTTTATTCCCTAGTTTGAAAGTCATCAATGACAGGCAGCTCTCAGATTCCCTTCAAATGTTTGAGAAAAGTCAAGTCCGTTGCAGCGTAGGATTTTTGATCTACACATAATATAATATCACGCCTTGTTTCCCGAAGGGCTGCGCAGAGGTTAATCTATAGTACACCCACATTACGCCTAATGTTTAAGTCCCATGTAATAGGGGCGAGCCTATTGCCATCAAGCGGCCACAAATCCAGCTTGAGCTGCTACGTAGAAATTCCAGATAGAAGAACCAAATAACACTTTTCCCGACCTGGGAATCGAACCTAGGACATCTAAACAGTAAAATATCGTGAATGAAACAAGAACTGATAGCCAGCTTACTTCATCCTGGTATTCCCATAACCTTGTATAAACCACTGCCGAACATAAATGAGCACAAAGTACTCAAGAAGTTTTAATACTGAGGCAAGGCGTTTCTTATCGATGTCCGTGTTATGGACCAAGGGAATAGATTTTTAGGGCAAATTTGTCTATAATTAAAATCAACACCAATCAAAATACTATGTCACATTTAATTGAACGTATCAAATCTATAAAGACGTAACACACTTGACCGCTTTTTTCACAGCGTAGGAGGATAGCGAATTACCATGATTCAAGAGCAAGCCTCTATCCCATTGTCTATGCTGTGTCATAAATAATACCTAGATCGATAATAATAGTAATTTTATAAACTGTAAAACCAGTTATGTGTGTATTGTCTGTAGGCCAGACGGGGTCAATCGCAGCAAGGCACGGTTGTAACAATCGTCCTATGGAATGCGTCCTTTGTTTGCACAATTTTATTGATTATTCCGTTTCTTGTTACTGATTGTGCACTCCTGCGGCTTTCATCAGAACCGATCGAAGCGGCGGTGCTTGGGGGAGGCCTATGTCCAGCAGTGGACGTCTTTCGGCTGAAATGATAATGACGATGTGATAATAACTATTTCTGGAGAGCTATAGCTTGATTAATTTGAAGAATTTTAAATAACAGTGTATTGAGAATTAGGTACTTCTATTAAAGTATCAAATATTTACATTAGGAATACTAAGGTTTATTTTAGATTTTTAGGACCTACAGAAAGAATCTAAAAGATCGGCACATCGTCGTCCAGCTAGCCTATTTCCAACTATATTAGGATCGGCTTCCTGTCTAACATCATCATGGACCGCCTGCCTATCTGACCTGCACAACCAACTTACTGGTAATTCGATACCACTGCTATCGGTCTTTTGGGCTACTGACTCTATTTGACTAAGTATCCGTGGAACCAATGGTTTTTAACGTGCTTTCCGATGCACAGAGATATCTTGATATGTAATGGATGGTCACCCATCCGTTCGGTCCGTGCGGTTATTATGTAGCCACAAGCTCCTCCTATTCTCATTTCGGCACGTGTGAGACAAAATTTGCTCTTACCATTGATAGGTACCACTATCAGACAATCAATCAATCAACTTCCAGTCTGCCTGAAAATGTTGTCTAGGTACACGTTATACCTGACTGAAAAAACCCGACTACAATAAAGGTCTTTAGTCGGAAGATGCCTCCGACTGCATGAGATTGCTTATAGTATTCAGTCTAATAGACATCCAACAAGTTTCTTGTTTCCATCATTTTTAATTAAAGTTCACTTTTTAAGCAGTCGGGTTTTTTGATTTTGTATTTTTTTTTTATTTCACAGTTTTTAGTTAATATAATTATTTTTGACGTGAATGAGACCTATTTATGAAACCCTTTATTTTGATACCCCACTCAATAGGTTTGGAGACTTTTTTTTCTGAAGACACGTTACATAATTATGACGCCAAAAATCGGCCATCATAATGGCCGATAAAAAAAAAAAAAAAAAAAAATATATATATACATATATACCTGTATATATATTTTTTTCAATTTTGGTATACCCAGTGTCAGTCTCACAATTGAGACGAATCTAACGGCACCTCTCAAGCTGAAATCGTTCAAGCCGTTTAGGCTGCCAAAGAAATATACATACATACACTCGAAAAACATAACCCTCCTTCTGGCGCAGTCGGGTAAAAAGATTGTAGACTTGTGACATCTACCAACCCGCACTGGGCACGCGTGGAGGCTTAGGTACAGCCCACTCTCTCTCACAGAGGAGGCCTGTGTCCCATCAGTGGAGACATTATAAGCTGATTATGAATCAGTCACACACTTCACGTTAGGTCGGACGTCTTGATTCACTTGTAAGATAAACACCGTTTTCATTACATATTATAAACTAGCTCACCCTGACCCGGCAGATGTTGTCCTGTCTTAACTATGAATATTGAATTCGCAACTTTCTTTATTTTTTCTTCCATAAGAACCTTCTCCTGACAATAACAAACACAACAAAAAAAGAATTAGCAAAATTAGTCCAGCCGTTCACATGTGATGCCGTGACCAAGGGAAATAGGGATTCATTTTTATATAATAATATATATTATATAGATGTGAAAGTTTGTATGTTTAGATGTTTGTATGTTTGTTACTCAATCACGCAAAAATGACTCAACGGATTTAGCATTTGGCACACAGATAGTTTATTTATAACATGGATTAACACAGGATACTTATTATCCCGGTAGTACATTCCCATGGGATTGTTTCCGACCAAACGCTTGTCAAAAATGAGGCTTCGAAATAACCATTTAAACACAAAAAAATCAAAAAATTGAAATCTTGTTACTGTACTATGTATTTTATTAGTTAACAAAATGAGATACTTGAAGCAGACAGGCGCAACTTGTCGCATGACGTGTCGCATTGCGATTCTGTTTTCAAACAACTTGTTCGACGCGATAGTGCGACACGATTTTGCGACTTTGACTTTGAATTTTTGTATACCATATATCGCAGAATTGTGTCGCACTATCGCGTCGTGCCTATAGCTTTTAGGCACGTACTTGTTTATCTTTTTCAAAATTTTTGATCAAGATACATAAATACGTATAAAATCAGCAAAACAAGAATAAAACTTACTTTCAAAGAGTCCACCTCACAATTTAACATTTTGCTCAAAACTGTAATAAAAACCTTCCCGAAACTTAACTATTTCACGAAACGCACAATAACCAACTAAAAGATAAACATAACATGAAATGTTTTCAGATAACATTGAGATAATATTATCGTGTTGCAGAATAACATCTTGAAAACTGATCCCAATGTCATTGTGAAAGATAAAATATGATAATATCTTAATATAAACTGGTAAATCCTTTTCTCATGCATATTATGAAAATATTATGAGAAAATACATAATTATAAGCATCTAAGTAGTTCACATATTTACATACTGAGCGGGCAAGGACCAAGGACGACAAAAGTACATTGCATCCAAATCAGTCTTCTCCTATTATTACAAATTATATAAGCCGACATGAATAAGTAATCCAAAAACCTTATAATAATTCCAGCAAATATTATCCGCACCGAAAAAGCATCACAGTAATCTTGCTTGCAAGAAAAGTAGTTAATTCTGCACAAATAGATCTCACATAATAAAATTAATTTCACTTCTCTATAATGGGTACCTACTCCTACAAATGCCACACAAGGAACAACTTTTACCTCGAAACGAACATAAACACCTATTTACTTAAGCTGACATTAAGTAAATGCTTAAACATCCGTACACAGATAAGTGAAACTTCTTGCTATTAGTCTTTAAGTCTACCATCACATCTACCTGCCTCCGTAACCAGAGGTAACGTTACCATTGCGAACGGAAACGCCTCGTAAGTGCAGTGAGAGTCAGCAGTAAAAGCAGGAACTGGTTATAATTACCTGTGGCTGGGAACTTATCCTATTTGTGCCGGAAGATGTCAACTGTGACAGATGCTGAGCGGTTTTCTGATCGACGACGTGTGATTTTGTTAGACGGTGTGATCGAAGGATTTTTCCGTGCGGGAAATTAAACATTCGATTTTGCCGTCCGGTCTATGCCGAATCACGCAGACCCGAACATGTGTGTAACACCCTTAGGTGACTCCATTTATTTATGATTTTTGTACACACAGTAAAATACCAAGGGATACGACATACTTATAATTTGAGCACAAAGGTACACCCTCTACTTATTTCGAAAGGAAAAGTAATAAAGAAATGTAGACAATAGTGTGTGAGAACAAGAAGAGAAAAATATGAATAAATGTAAAGTCTTAAACTGAACTATTGAATATATTATGTACACACGCACGGCTACACATCAAGCTATACATTTCCAGTATACACGGATCTCGTATTGTATAGGATTTCCGTACTAACTTGGTGTGTAGCCGTGTGTACATACACAAAAAATATAATGCAAAAATAACATTATACTTGGCATGCATCCAGGACCTTTGTAAAATGCATTTTGATTAAGAGGTATTCTACCTAGATCTACCGAGTCCCGATTTTAATCAACGGCAAATAGGGAATACGGAATGTTATCAATCAAATAGCTAACAGTGTCCACTTGAATACCAGCCAGATAACATCTACGGCTATCAATAGTTTGCCAGCTAAGTATGGCTCTGTGTGTTCTGAAGATCAATCTGTTTTTAAACCTCTTGGAATATCCGTGGTTAGGAGTAGGTAAACAGTGATGTAGTCTTTTATGCACGATGATGAAGAAAAGCCACATGGAAGAAAGGACTGGCTCGTTGGTCTGAGCGGTTCGATCCCGAGCCATAGTTCTGACTATCTATTAGCAGGTCGAGGCTTTGTGCCTAGGAAATGGCAATAGACTCGTCCCATATTACACCGGAATGAAAACATGCCAGAATTTTCTGCTTAAAAGTGAAAACTAAACATCCTGTAACATAAAATTACCTACATAGCACAACACTATATCTGTATTACTTGATCAGTTGGGCTGAGGCGTACTCTCTCATCAAACATCCAACATTATTCACGTACCTAGCTACATATAAGACGTACATGGCATAAGCAGGCATAGGCGTAAATAGGCTGTTATGTTCCCACTGCTGACTCAGGCCTCTTTTCCTCGAGAGAGAGTGGGCCACGCGGGCCCTATGCGGGTTCATCGTTCGTCATCATTTCAGCCGAAAGACGTCCACTGCTGGACATAGGCCTGCCCCAAGTTCCGCAAATTCGACCGGTTCTGTGCTTCCCGCATCTAATGAATTTCTGCGGCCATCACAAGGTCATCGGTCCACCTTGTGGAAGGCCTTCCAACTCTACGTCTACCGGTACGTCATCGGCACTCCAGAACCTTTCGGCCCCATCGGCCATCTGTTCTGCGAGCAATGTGGCCTGCCCACTGCCACTTAAGTTTGGCAATTCTTCGGGCTATATCGGTTACCTTGGTTCTCCTACGGATCTCTTCCAATCCTGATTGGATCACGTAGGAAAACTCGCAAGTATAGCCCTCCCCATTGCTTTTTGGGTGACTTTAAACCTTCAAATAAGCCCCATTGTGCTCCACCACGTCATCACTGGCAACACGCGCTAGTCAAAAACATTCGTCTTGAGACACTGCGGTATTTGGTATGAGAAGATATTGCTTAGTGCGGGTTGGTAAATAGTAATAGTATTTATTCGTTTCAACAATAAACGTTACATACTTAAGACTTAATTGTAAGCATATCACTAGAAGTTTCCGTAACCTCCACCCCTGCACAGATGTCTAATGTCTTCGAATTTTGATTCTAGGACATGCCGGTTTCCTCACGATGTTTTACCAGTTTGAAAGCAGTGGTGATGAAATAATATACACAAAGTGAAGCGCCTGACTGGGTTCATAACCACGACCGCTATCACTGGCCCGCATGGTCCATAAGACGTTCACATTACTCTATTTAACTGCATATTAGATACTCTATTTTACCTGTCGTAACTAACTGGACAGCCTGACATAACAAATTATCTGGACATCCAAGGCACCGCTACCATATCTGATTCATCTTACTATATGGCTCGTAAATGCGGAGACACGCAGATGTAATCTGTTAGTAAGAGGGTCTTGATGAAGCGGTAAACTTGTCCCATAAGGAAGAGAATTTGTTGTTATATTAATATTATTTGCTTTATGGAGATGGTACTGTCCAAGTGAATGTGTTATGCATAAAGATGATATAATACCTAGGTAATGGTGGATATAGTTATAAATATAAACCAAAGAAAATAATGATCAAAGATTGTCGCAACTATCAGGCTACTTCCAGACACTTCTACAACAGCATCTACATTCTAGAGATTATTCAATAACCAGCTGAATAAGCATTGCTGGTAAATCTTGTAGTAAGTGGAATAAACAGTGTAATGTTCGCAACAGAACATAAGTTAGACTTACTTAAAACTGCAAATAACAATCATAACGCAAGAATAAACAAACAACCAGCCATTTAAGCCCATAAAGCGACACCTATTACCAGCCACACGGCCTATAAAACGTAACAGCGCTTCCAAAAGGGATCCTATCAATTACAATAGAACCTGCTGCCCGACACACTTCGCCTCCAGTTCTCATGCAAATCCCAAGACACCGCCTGCATTCCAACTACTGCAGTGTAACGGCACATGCGCAATTATCGAAGGACCAGTTTCGAAATATCGATGGGAAGGCACTGCAAAGTGGGCATAGTAATGATGATGTTGCAGATTGAGTCGTTAACTTCAAAACTTTAACAATGTGGTTTATAGAAGATTTCTTAAAATCTGACAATGCTAAATCCTGGGCGAAACTATTTCAATCCGTTGCAATATAATGTACGTACCTACCTGATTCTAATCACTTCTACAGCTAAAACAGCCAAAAACGGAATAGGCAACGGAACTCCTCAATAAATGATAGCAAATGAACTGAGATTGCTGAAATCTCATGTCTGTCTATTGCTTACACCAGTTCATAACGCCGGTATGCTGTGAAGGGGTAAGCACATGTGAACCACTAAAAAGTGAAAAAACAAACATTTTCCAACAAAAAAAAACAACCGACTTCCAAAAAAACACTACAAAGTGAAAAATAACTTTAATTTCGGAAGGCGGTGACAAAAAATTCAAATACAGCTCCAAAGACACCGACTTCCGAAATTAAAGTAATTTTTCACTTTGTAGTGTTTTTTTGGAAGTCGGTTGTTTTTTTTTTGTTTTAATAACCGACGAAAATTTATTCGCATGGGTGTTCAGAATCATATACTGATTCAATGGTAAAGGTTGAGCATCGATGTCTCTACCACCATATATCATGGTCTTGAGCTGTGTGCTTAGATTAAGAGGGTTTTTACTTGACCCATTGACACCACCAAGCATGCTAGGAGCACCAGCCGTACCCAAAGGATTTGACGACACATTTATTAGTTCGTTAGATAGAAACTGCATTCAATCAATGAAAAGTAGACCCAGCATAATCAACTTATAAGGTCCCACTGCTGGGACACAAGCCTCCTCTCTGTAAGATGGGGGGAGGAGGCATAAATTCATAATCCACCACGCAGGCTCAGTGTGGGTTGGTAGATATCACATGTCTTCGATTTTTTGGTTCTAGGACATGCCGGTTTCCTTTCCATGTTATCCTTCACCGTTTTGAGGGCAGTGGTGAGTGAATAAATTACACCAAGTAAAAGGCCTGTCTTGATTCGCAATTTCGTACCTAAGACCTTCAGGTCGTACTTCGCGGCCACTGAGCCACCACAGCTTTCTTAGAATTTATTCGTTCGTAAGAAAGAAACTGCAATCAACCAACGCAGAGTTGACCCAGCAACAATATGCAATACCGGCAGTCCCCTAACATTACCAACTCTCTATGGACTGAGCCCATAACAGAACTTGCAGCAATATTTTGAAACTGGTCCCCATACTGTGTCGCTAATTGTAACACATTTTATGTGCATACCCAACACGTGTGTCGAATATTATAATATATGTTGAGTAGGAATAATGTGTGTCAGATATTTTAAATAGCCATGTCAGTCGAGCCTGTACGTCGGCTAGGGCTAGCCTAGGTCCGGTATAGGTGAACACCTGGTTCTATGATTTATTGAGTTAACATATTGTAGTTTAATTTGGTGAGAACTGGATCAATGTTTTCAAAACTTTCAAATGCAATGTACACCTAGATACCTTCTATTTAATGAAATAATATAAAAAGAGGGGCTTGCGGCTAAATAATAACAGCCGCAGCCGTTAGTCCCTGGATAGGTAAACATCTCTACAGGCCAAGACCCCTCCATGCCTCGGAAAGCACGTTAAGCCGTTGGTCCCGGCTGTAATTCGTCGATCTTTAACTGTCTTTACGGGTCGTCGGAAGCCCGAAAGTCTGACAACCAGTATTACCAAGAGGTATCGTGTTACCCATTAACTAGGTTATGGAGGTCAGAAAGGCAGTCGCTTCATGGTAAATACTGGTAATCAGCTACATCCGGTAAGAATGGAATCCGACCCCATCAAAGGAAATGGCTAGGCAGATGACGACCTTCTATTCAATGGAATCCACATGATATGTATATTGTACAACTATCCTAAATTAGCAGAACACTAACGGGCTGTTGAACATTTAGCACACGAAAACAATCGCCGGGAAAAGCTGTAAAAATCCATTACAACACAACCACAAATAGGTATAACCGTAAAACCATTACCTACAACTGAAGTACAAAATAGTACCTCCTAATGTTATAGTATGTACTTTTTGAGCAGTATCGACTGTCCCCGGACATACAAGAACCCTTCCATCCAAGTAGGTACAACCATACAAGGAAATCGAGATAAGTAGGAAGCCAATTTATTTTCAAATCACTCGCCGACACATATCTTCTATCAACCTCTAAGTTAATTACATTGCAAACAACGTCTATTGATAAATACCTACTCCGTAATCGACATCAATTTATTAACGGTACGACGGTACTTAACGCGCTGATTCTAACATAAAGTGTTTTCTAATTAGCTATGGTGAAAGGCACCATTAACCAGTTACTCGTAGTCCTCTGCTGAACAAAAGACCTCCCAAGTTTATGTACCGGCAGAATACCTAGTTTGTACTTCGTGTTCCAATCCGTCCAGTTGCCTGCCAGCATAGCTGTTCTCTCATCCATTTCAAAGGCTCTCCTCATCTTTGAAGCGAAACTATGATCGAAAACTCGATATTGCAGCCGACGGAATTGAAAATGGTATTCACATTTTATATCACCATCTGCCTAGCCTTCTCCCAACCATGTTGGGGTCGGCTTCCAGTCCGGCTTATATCTGGAGTAAAAATCCGACAAAGCAAAAACTGGCGATCGCTGAATAATTCAGCTCTAAGTCTCTACATACCTAATAATAATCCTAAAACCTAAACCGGGGTGTAGCAGCATGTTTGCACAAGAGCTCGTCAAGAAATTTTTGAAGATAAATAGAGAATGAACATTTCTATGGAATTTTGTAATTTTTGCCACTTTTATAATAACATTTATTTGTTTGACGTTTTCTAAAAATGAAACCTAGCTAGATCGATTTATCGCCCCCGAAACCCCCTGTATACTAAATTTCATGAAAATCGTTGGAGCCGTTTCCGAGATTCAGATTATATATAAACATAAATATATAGATAGATTAGTTCTAGTCTGTTCTAGTAAGCCTACCTTGTAAGGTTGTAAGTTAATTAGTTGGTCAGCAGGTTTTGCTTTCAATTGGGTTCCTAAGGAAGAATTGGCTATCAACCCAGTAGCCAGCTTGTCTCACACAACAGTGGAGCAATATCCAGCGACTGATCAAGAGTTCTGACCGCCCTAGGCTAATTATGAGGACGCGCCCCCGCCAGGTGTGTTACGGACGGCCTAAAAAGTAGTAAGTGAGTAGCCTTATCGTCCACAAGCGCCCAATACCTCCTATCTGACTCCGGGTGGATTTTACATAGTAGAGGATCCCAAGTTAGAACGACCTTCACCAATTTAATAACCAGGTGTAAATTATATTTAAACAATATTATTTTTTATAATTTTAATTAAAATATAATTTTCACCACTACGACAGTCTTTAATATCAAGTTCCAAAGTTTTATCAACTGTCGCAAGAACAGCCTTGTCCATGTCTTCACCTTTATGACCGCAATTGGGTGACAAAACGTTCGACAGGTTCGCCGCCAGGCAAAATATAACGAATTATAAATGTCAACTGATCGTTGTGTGACATATCTGGAGTAGAATCAATGCTAATCGAATAATATTTTGCTTTTTTTATTTCTCCTATGATCTAAAGACGAACTTCGTCAGCGAGAAGTAAAATAAATTCGTCGATTATAGAGGATGACAAGTACGATGGAGTACCTCTGCCTTTTTGTCCAAATCTCACCAAATGTTCAGCCATGAAAGGATCAAATTTAGATATAAGCTCAATACAGCCAAGAAAGCTCGACCACCGACCAATTCGAGTACCTAACAAGTCAGTGTTTGTTTAAGGCGCACTTTTAAAAAATTCAAAATTTATTGTTAAAATCAGGGACTCTCAAGCGGATTTAGTTTTAGTGTTTTGTCCCGGTCTAGTTGAAATATGTAGGGTAGATGCAATGAATGATGCTAGATTAGTGCATGCGAAGACACGATTTCAGCGCGCCCCCCCGATCCTCGCGCCCTAGGCTGCAGCCTAATTAGCCTAAGGGTTAATCAGGCCCTGGCAATATCACAGCGATATGCAGTGATGCAAATATGCGCGATTAGTGAACAAGTAACTGTAATCGAACCGGCGACCTTGTCGGCAACGTGTAGGAAGAATGGATGTGTCATAGTGTTTTAATGGGGACATATTACCAATTACGTATTGCATTTTGCTTTTGCCTTAGCAGCGAGAATACAGAGCCTGACACTTTCAATTAAACGGGCGTCAAACTATGGAATTAAAAAAACAATATGAAACGGTGACATTTGGAAGCTAGTCCCAACAACACTGTCGACACAAGCTGCAGTTATGTTTCATATAGATCACACACATTTGTCTACTTATCTACCTTTTGCTATACTCATGACTCTATAAGCATTTCTTAAATAAATTAAAGGCACATAAGTACTGAATAGATAGGCACTTATTTACCTAAATCCTATCGTTGACTATGCTATTTACTTAAGTACCTACCTAACGTACCAAAAACTACAAACAAATGAAAGCTGCCACTGTAAAAAAGCCTCCATCAGCCACATACCTAAGGCACATCTAACGGCTGCCACATCCAATGAGTAGCGCATGAATGGACGGAAAGACACACGTCCCGGCGCGCGCGCAGGCTTCCGCGTCGACGCACGCGCCACTTCCCATAAAGAGGAGCACGGAAGTCGTTCCACTGATGGATGGCGAGTACTTGCTCCCCTTACTAGCATGGCAAGTACTTAGTGATAGCTGTAGAAAGGGACGCGAACCTTTTAGGCGAGTTTGTTGATGGCACTTGATGGCTTTTATGGATACGGTGAAAGGAACGTGGTCCTTTAATGCGAAGTCTCTGTGGAAGGTTCGGTTAGGATGGTGTTACTAACGTTAGTGCCAAAACACACTGAGCGTTTCTTTTGCCGCGTAGGTACCTACTTCTCACTGTCGACGATTTCTAGGGTCGGCGTAACGCTAAGGCCGAGGGCCCGCAGGAACATTTGAATGTAATGTAAAAATGGTAAGCGGTGGTTGCCAGTGGCAACGGCTGCGACTTACGAGTTAGGTTGTAGGTTCGAACTCAGACAGGTGTAAATTATTTCTTCACCACTGCTCTTGTATGTCCTAGAACAAAAAATTCAAAGACAAGTGACCTCTACCAACCCGCACTGGGCCCACGTGGTGGAATTCGGCCCACTCCCTCTCATCGAGACGAGGCCTGTGTCCCAGCAGTGGGAACATTTTAGGCTTATAGATACCTAGTAACATATTGCCACTGGCAGTGGAAAAGTAATCGGCGAACTGTTTATAGGGTGGTCGTTTTGAAACATGTTCCCGACTCCCGACTTCTTGTTAAGATGAAAATGTAAAAGAAGATCAACAAAAAAACGATTCACTTCACTCCTGAGTAGTTTAAGAGGCAGTCAGCAGTCACAATAGCATTATAAAGGCTGAAGCAGCAGACACTTCCTCTATAATAAGACCATTTGCGAGAAGACTGATATCCTAGATTGCTGTTTTTGTGATTTAGTTGTTGTGTGGTCTTTCCATTAATTCATCTTTAGTTTAAGTTAGGTACTAACTATAATATTTTAAATGAAAACCTGTCACTAACCATTTCTTCTTGCACTCATATTTTTCACGCTTTAAGGATGCTTACCTGAATTATGGATATTAATATTCATATTATGGATAACTTAGTAGTCCGAAATATCATTTTTATTCAGTTTCATTCCGACCTTATAGGTAGGTACTTTAACAGCGAAACCTCAACCTCAAGGTAACCAAACCGCCCATTGGTACATAGTTACTTGCCATTAGAAAAACGTACCATTACGAGTACATCTGAGATAATTAAGACACATGACGTCCCAATCATACACTCGTTACATCTTAACGTCGAGACAAAGCAACCTGTCACATATGTGTCGGTACTTTCCATTTCATTTCGTGGCCGTCCAGTGAAAGCGGACAGGTGCTGTTGACCTTTGCCAAGCCCATCTGGTGGCCATTGATGAGCGATCGACTTGCGACACTGCCACCGATAAGGGCAGAAGAACCGTTGGCCTGTGTTGCAGAACTTCACTTAAAACTCTCCACGTCTACCCACGTCGTCTACTTATGTCCTAGAACCAAAAATTCGAAGACATGGGACATTTACCAACCCGCACTGGGCCCGCGTGGTGGATTACGGCGCGTGGAGTGCGCGCACTCCCTCTCGTAGAGAGGACACCTGTGGCCCAACAGTGGGAGGGAAACATCACCGTTTGAATATGTTACTTGAAAACTCAAGTATTACTTATAACTCCATAATATAACATCACGCCTGTATTCTTTCTTTCTTTTATTTTACACTCACATTTCGCAGCCACATTTGTCTATTGCCAAAAACCGGACACAAACTCAGGGCTGCTTCTGAAAAATCCCACATGGAAAAACCGTATAACTGTGCCTGTCTTTGATCTAACCTAGGACCTCATCTGCCAGGGGTGCGGGTTGTTCGAAAGAGTTACCGTGGTTCCTGGCACACAGGCAACTGAAGGAACGCGGGTGGGTTTTAGTCAGTAAAAGTCTGACACGCCCTCCCGCTCCACCCAGAACGGGAGAAAATATTTGATGATTTCCCACCCTCGAAAAAAAAACCCATGACCTCATGCTCAGCAGTAGGTACCTGCCACTTGCGACCACTACACCAATGAGGCAGTTAGGTACTTAGTAGAACTAGGTACTTTCAACCAAAACGGAGATATTTTTTTATATTTCTCAAAACTGCCAACATTGAGTAATTCTCGTATTTATCTACAGAAACAAGATTGGATACGTACGTAATTCAAGCTAAAATAAACGTGATGGCAGATTTTTAATGCTTAATCTTGTTTCTTCTCTTGAGATGAGAACAGCACCCTAATTGCGTAACACACGATTAATCATAATCTGTTTCATTTTGACAGTTCAACAATATGCATTGCGTTATTTACGTTGTTGAGCAGACACATTTTTCGAACATATGAAGCAATGGTTTAGCACTCTGTTTCAAAACGAAACAAATTATGATTAATCGTGAGTTACGCAATTAGGGTGCAGAACGATATTCAGAAAGACGTATAATTACTTTCCATGTGCAAGCCGGATTTGCAGTTATCTACCACTTAAAAAATAACTGTAAAACTTGAATATTTTTTGTAACTAGTCAGTTTCATAAAACATCGTTCAAAGTGGGTTTTTTCTACGTTATTGTACTGTGACATCGCACTGCAATGCAATACGCGAACGTCTATGGAAGCTGTGAAGTAATGATTCGTTCGATTGAATCATAATTATAGGGTTGTCTGAGCACCCTTTAGTTGTGAAGATTAACAGACGGGTTATGTTATCAAAGTATAGTGTCGCTTACATAATTCTGAAAAAAAATGCGTCAGACTCTGTTAAACTCTTGTACCTATTAAGGCTTCTTCAACAACAACAGACGCGACGCGGCACTCGTAGAACAATTTCCATGAAGTTTTCATAGAAATTGTTGTCAAATTGTTGTTCCGCTGTCGCGGCGCGTCTGTTTGAAGAAGCCGTTAGAGGTCCTAGCACGAACGCGCGACGAATGAATCAAAAATATAACTATCCTTTTGCCATCGTTGTTTGGCTTAAGAATTAGCATTGGCAATTAACGTGGCAATGCTACCAGTCTTCTGGATACGTTCTGGATGACAGCGATGCGGACAAGTACTTCGACGCCCATGTGTCCTAAGTGGGGTTTGGGAGGTACTGTAAAGGTTTGTTGCTTATAGAATGCAACCTTTATGTTAATACAGGCCGGTAATGAAATGACTGTCACATTTGAACAGTCACGAGATACCTACCTATCCCTATCGGAATAATTACCTAACGTTGGAAATAAATCGTACAATATGAGGTCCAACCCTTAAATGAGACTAAGATAGGTTTATCCTGAAGAAAATATAATTGATTGTATTAGGCGCGGCCTGATTATAATATATAAACCTCTTTCATAATATGCGTTTCTTTTTTTTTTGGGTGGATTTTCCCTCAGTTGGCGTGAGTCACGTGTTAAACACTATTAAATATTTTATTTATACCCCCTACAGTACATATTTTATTACAATATCAACGAGATGGATCCCTGCGGCCCGTTGCGTATTTTTGTCGTGTTACCACTCGTAAAGAACAATACTATCATAGCTACGAACTTGAAACTATAGCAGTTGTAGAGTCTTTGAAACATTTCAGAATAGGTATATTTGATAGGAATTCCTGTAAAAGTAATAACCGATTGTGCCACCCTTCTGAGACCAGTAAAATCTCTTGTCCGCTCAGGTATTTTTTTTTTAATGGCATCTCGTAGTTGATCTTGAGAGGCCGTGACTACTTAACTCTACAGGCTCAGCTGCGGCGCGGGCTGGCACTAACCATGGGCGAAATAGCTCACTGAAAAGAAAAAGACCGATTAGCTCTTCCACTCTAAAGAGCTATATCACTCCGCTAGCTCACTAGCTCTTCTGTAGCTAAGTGACTAACGCCGCACGCGCGTCGAAGGAGACGGCTCGGCTCGCTCAATAGTGAATAGCTCTTTGGAAGTTAGGACTCTTTCTTACTCACTAGCTCTTCTATAGCTCAGTGGCGCAGACGCAGACTGTTAGCTCATTTTTTTTTTTTTTTTAACTTTGCTGTTCCTTTTTATAACGTGCCAAAGTATTTTCTACTTAAAGTCAAAAACTATAAAGATAAATTTACAGTGATTTATGTCATATGATAAGTTTACCCTGACGTATTTGTGCCGGAGAGCTATTGTTGGAATAACGAATGATGTGATCTGAAGTATTCCGAAGGGAGCCGAATGAGCCGTTCGGCCGGTGAATTCGGTCGGTCGTCGGTGTCTAGCTGATGTACTGAGCTAGTGGGTCTGAGTCAGCTATTTAGCGAGCGAGTGAGTGAGCGAGAGCGACGTCAATCCAAAAGAGCTATCTCTTTCCATAATTGGCTTATTTTAAATCTTATTTGGCTAGGTACTCTTAATTTATATTAACATGTAGTCTAAAACCATTAGAGAACAATAAATCGTTCGTAACATTCGGCCATTCTCGTGTAAATAGTAAATTGTGTTCAATACAGGGCCAAGTTAAATTAGCTCGCGAAACTCCACGGGCGTGACTGGTATCGTTATCTGAACATAACAAAACAAAAAACATCTTTTATTTGACACCACACGGTATTTCAAAAGGAAAAATATTTTTCCAACTCGTTTTAACAACAACGATCGATCGATGAACTAAAAAAAAAGGCCTAAATCTTTTTATTTTGATTAGATTGAAACGATTGTTTTAAACTTTAAAATCGTTCGAATATATTACAAATTTAAATCAATTAACGTACTTTAACAAGTGGGACTTGCGGCTAAGCAATAACAGCCGCACAGGTCGATCGATCAGGTTAAGCTACGTTTGCCGCGGTTGATCCGTGGATGGATCTTTACAAGTCCCGCAGTTGGTCCCAGCTGTCATTGGTGGATCTTTAACGGTCGTTACGGGTCTTCAGACGTCCGAAAAACTGACAAACCAGTCTTACCAAAGGGTATCGTATTCATTACCCAGTAACTGGGTTGTGGAGAATATGAAAATCAGATAGGCAGTCGCTCCATTTTAAGTACTTTAAAAATACCAGTATCTTTAGTTTCTTTAACTAGTGTTAAACATAGTCAGGAATAGCATTTATGTAGATGTTGATCAGCATGCAGCAGTACCGAAGGACCAATTATTTATAACACACAAGAAATTAAGTAAAATAAACAATAATGTAAATTTCATTTATTTGAATATAACATGATAATAATGGATTTATGACGTTATCTTGCACTGTATCGAATTTTTTACATATTTCGACTCGTTCAATAGTTGCGATTGGATCATATTTTTCATAAACTCGCGCACAAATACGAGGTACAAAATATATGAGGTACAAAATATACAAAACCTTAGAAATATTTTTTTAATACAATCCGATACATCACGGCACAGTCGAATCAGCGTATTACATACATAACTACAAAGATAAGCTTTACTTCTGTGACGGAATCATAGACTTGCGTCAAGCTCAGTATATCTACGTAGGCAGCTAAATGACATTATGAGTTAAATAGCTACAGGTATAGTTGAATTTTGTAACGTTACCTTAATACTCAGGATACAATGTATCTAAAGCTGATAGAGCACTATGCTAGCTGCACTCGAGTGAACCACAAAACCCAAAAAATTACATAGGAAATGGAACTAACAAATGAATGTTCATTCTGCACATTTATTTGCTAATTCTATTTCATTTTATTGGTTCCAACCGAAATCCAACATCGTTGGATTTGTTCACTAGTGAATTAATTTTTACTGAAAAATTCCATTCATTTTGTGGAGTAAATGGTTAAAGAAAGTGGAGTGTCTGATATATGCTTAACATCGTATTGAGCAACATATCTACTTATTATCACTAACGTAGTGTCTAAAATGATACATAGTTGTATTATAAATTGATGTTTTTCTACAAAAGATGAACGGTTATAAACTTATTGGCTGATCGTAAAAATATTTCACCAGTTTTATTTTATCCCTTCTGCACATTATAGTAAACATAGCATCAGTTTCTTTCACAAATTAATTTTAATGATTACTCCATACATTGGGTACATTCCGAATTATGCCATAATCGCTCACGGGCAGGCTCTAGCTCCTCACATTCGCAAATATCTATACACCAAGTTGTTCAATACATTCTAGGGCAATAGAAAAATCACAAATGGCATCACTATTGTCGTCAATAGCGAGTAAAAAAATATTTCAGTCGAGTGACAATGCGCGTGATCAAGTGCTTGTGCGTTCCCAGATTATGTCGTAAGTGTGTTGTTAAATATTGTTTATTTGTACTACTATTGTACATAAAATTGACGCAAAAACACGTTGCGATAATGTCGCCTAGCGTCAGGAACGAGCTCATATGGAGGAAGCGAGATGCTCAATAACATAAGAGTACTTCTTCCTGATGCTCCACCTAGAAAACGACGTACACAGTTAGTTTTTTTCAAACTGTCCTTATTCATAAGTTCAAGTACTAAATATACTTTAATATGTCGATGTGTATTATTTGTCCCATTTTTTTTCCCCATTCACAGGTAAACCAGGGCCGAATTTTTCCCTAACAGACCAGACATCCATCCTGGACATATTTTACAAAATGATTAATGACAATTTAATTAACTTGATTGTGATTGAGACTGATAGGTACGTTAGCCAGAGGATAGCTAAGTTGAAGTAGCTGGATCAGTTACCCCTAAACTCCAGGTTGCACCGATGGTCTCCTACAGACAGGGATGAAGTAATCAGTTTTTTAGCTCTTATAATTTTGCAGGCACTGTACCCTCTCCCAGACGAACAATCCTATTTTTCATTTAACGGTTTCGGCACTATCCCATATTTTAGTAAAATCATGTCCTATAACCGCTTCTTACAACTTAACACTTCACTTCACATTTTTTCTTGAATTTGAGCGTTTGACTCGAGATTTGATGAGTGATTATGGTTTAGATATAGGCAAAAATTTAAAATTAAAATATGTCCGGGAAAATTTTATTATTTGTCTAGGGAGCGCTCTAAACAATTTTTCCAATTTGTTTACATAAGTCAGTAAAAACCTTGTCGCGGCAAAAGATGTTTCGTAAAATGTTACTTTCGGGCATCTTTTGATGCTCTGTTACATGGAACATATAGTAGTTTAGTAATTTATAAAAATGGCTGTGGTAGGACTGTAGCTTGTTATTTGGAATGCTTAAATCAATTTTTTATGTTTCATACAATAATAACCCAAAAATAATTCCGTAAAACAGAGAATTAATGATAATTTTTCGTCTGAAATCATATTTTTTATCTATGTATGTTTAATCGACATTCAAACAAAAAGTATTTAATAACTAAGGTTACTAAGTCAACTTGCTTGAAAAAAAAGAAACAAATCGATTACAGCGCAATTTGGAATGCACCCGATAACGGTCGTAACGCTGTGGTATAGATTGACATTATCTTAGAAGTAAGATAAATAACATAATAAAATTACAGTATCACGGTGAGAACAACATTCTTACGTTTATTGAAATAGAACAACCTTTTTCTTCCCAAACAGTCACCCCTGTTTGGAACTAAATAAGATTTCATCTACCCGAGCACCATATCCCGAGTTTAAGTACCGCGGCTCGGGACTGGACCAAACCACAGATACTGAAACCGCGTATGGCTAACATATTACACACACATTGGCAGTTCCCTACGTCATCAGCCGGCCATGCACCCACACTGCAGGCCAGCGTGGTGGACAGTGGTAGTGTCCAGAGTGCCGCCTAGCTCCTGTTGTGTCGGTTGCCCCAGCCGCGTCGGTGATCGTCTTTGTACTCATCCATATTGTTTTGTCTCGCTCTTTCTTCTGGATCATCATCTTCTACTAGACGCTCCTGTAAGGAAAGGTCAAGTTTTATTGAAATAAGATGAATATGGCATTTTGTACCTGTTATGTTGCATAATGTTGAAAAAATAACAAATAGATAGGGTACCTTTCATCTACCTACTCAGCCAGAGGAGGAATTGCGTAACACACTCACAGTAAGAAAGGCCTTCATTTTTTCATCATTAATTACGTATACGTTGTTGAGAAGACAAATTTTTCGGACATAAATGAACCAATGGATTAGCAATATCCTTCAAAATTTGTCACCCCATCTGTCCTGAGGGCGTCCTACATTATGTGAATGCGTGATTCAAGGTGTGAATATGAACAAATGTCTACCTTCCGTATTCTCTCTTCTTCATCTGCGTCGTGCTCCGTGTTCTGTATGGTCGTGTGAGGTATGTTTGTAGTGCCGGGGAAGCTGTGGATAAAAATAATGTAATCAGTGAGTAAAATCTGTGCCTATGTCGGATTGTATGGTGAACAAAATATGATTCAAGACCGTAACACTTAAGTCATTTCATCATCATCATCATATCAGCCGAAAGACGTCCACTGTTGGACATAAGCCTCCCCCAAAAGGGGGGATTTGCCATAATCGCCACGCTTGGCAGGCGGGTTGGCGATCGCAGTATGGTGGTCAAATGTATAGAGAACGCTGCTGCCCATTCTCTAGTAAGTCCCTTAGTCGCCTTCTACGACACCCACGGGAAGAGATGGGATGGTGCTATTCTTTTACGTCCGGCACCACACGGAACACACCCACGGGGAAGAGATGGGATAAGTAATTTACATAATTGTAATCATTATTGTAATCATTAACATCATCAAAACAATTCTATCCAAGTTAATTTAATCCCATTGAATGACTATTTCATGAGAAAGTGTGTGGCAGTGACACTGACATGCAAATTGTAAAAAACGTAGGAAAATTTGAATTTTGCGGGCTGCGTTAGCGCATCCTCTTTAACGCACATGTACAAGTTTCCCGAGACAAGTATGCGCTTCGGGAATCATCGTATATATTCGGAAATACGAACGCGTGATGATGAGATCTAATGTAGAGCTGTTACCATCGAAGTAGTTGCCTTTTTGTATTACCATGGATTACAAAATCATAGATTAATAACGAAAGAAAGAATACACTTTATTGGGACTCAGTTCTTGAAACACAAATTAAAATATATAAAAGTGAAAGTAATATTTTAACAATAATAGTGTGTGCACCAAAAAGGTTCATTTCAGATGCTGTCTGACACTGGTTTTCTAATGAACCTTTATTTATTTTTTCTAAGAACGCTGTCGAATTAATTCGATATTTGAGTAGAGATGCGACCGGGCGAGGCCGACAGAGAGAAAACTTCATACAAACACGCTATGATATGTGCACTATGACAAACCGCAGATTTACAAAACTTAAAAGCTTTGCCGGATTTTTCTTTGCTGGTTACTCTGGCGCGACGTTCGTAATAATTCGGAAACACGAAGATAATCGAAGCGCAAAACCTTTTCTGGTTTACCTTTAGTACTGCACACTATCCACTCCTACTACAGCCTATGATAATATACTCACATGCCGTCTCGGACTCGTTGGTCGTAGAACTCTTCCACAGTGAGCGCGGGTATGGCGGGGTAGCCCAGCCCGAACACCGCCTTCTGCACGGCGTCGCGGGTTATTATCACTGGCTTCAGAGGCGCGTGCGGACGCTTTGGTTTGGGTGCTAGAAGAGATATAGAATTATTTGTAAGTTTATTAGAGTATAGTCCTGTATATCTTACGCTGTCGTATGTGTCTTAATGTTCTAGGTACTTGGTTAACACAAAAAATTAATAAATCAAATAATTTTACTTCTTGCCGTTTGAATTACAAAAACATAATATAAACAGGTACTGCATGCAATCATAATGCAACATTAAAATTTTACAATCTCATTAAACCTGACTGTAATAATGTATTTCTATTTAACTTCCTTAGGGATTGAATTTCGAAAAATCCTTTCTTATTCCTTGTCTACATTTTAAAGGAAACCTCTGTGCAAAATTTCAGGTTTCTAGGTCCAAGGGTTTGGGCTGGGCGTTGATGATTCAGTCAGTCAATCAGGACTTTTCTTTTTATTTATATAGATATTCCTAGTACTTTTCCAGTAATACCAAAATTAATTATACCCTATCCTACTAGAAAAAAAAAGTTTATTTAGTATTAATGAAGTACCGTGAATATTTTGAGCAAATACACCAAATGTAGTGCTAGGATTAATACGAGACAAATTTTACGCGAGAATGTGAAACTGAAAATAATGCGTTTCTTTTTGTCTATGATTGACTCCCCGTATACTGATGACATACGGCTATTGTTTCCCGCCCATTTCGTAAATATTCCCATAGATTTACATGCTTACTTCACATCTTCAATTTATCTTGTAAGAATTCGTTGCAGGTCCAGGACAATAATTTAAAAGTGCTTTCGAGAGATGGTTCGTCATTGTTTGGTATCTTGATTAGAGCCAGATGGTTCTGGTTTACCTGAATTATAGTAGGTAGGTACGTGTGGCAGACTCAACCAAAGTGCAAAAGAGCTGAATTTTAATCTAAGCAGTATTAGCTGAAATACATGTGCGTTCCAGCGCCGAAGATCAAGAAGTGATTTGCGTAATGCCTTGCTTTGGCAAATAGAGGTTTTCCAGTTTCCAAACTCGACATATTTGATTGTATCTAATTAGATTATTATTTTAGAGAGCAGTGGTGCTGGTGGCCCAGTGGTATCGGATCGGCCCCGAAATGCACTTTACTTTGTGTAAATCATATCATCACCACTGCTCTCAAAACGATGATAAAGATAATTTTATTTGTCAAAACATGTGTATACACGTGTGTGTGATTTTGATTTTGATTTTGAAATTAAGCATGCAGGATGTCACAATATTAATATTTCGTACGTACATGTTTCACCCGTATGGCGTACAAATTTATAAAATTTACAAAATAAAATAAAAAATCATCACAACATAAAAACTAAATTACTAAAGGCACTTCAATCCAAGTACACTGGCATGACTTAGAACCAAAAATTCGAAGACATGCGACATCTACCAACCCGCACTGGGCCCTCGTGGTGGTTGACGGCCCACTGTCTCTCACCGAGAGCACCTGTGTCTCAGCAGTGGAAACATTTATAGGCTGATTACTGATTGAATACAAATTCTTTATAGCTCTATTAAAAAAGTTGTTACTTTTATCAGCCAACAAGCAAAGTAGCTCTATAGCTGACCACATCAACTCACAACTTAAAACCAACATCCCAATTCTTACCTCCAGCATTTTTAGTCATATACTCCAGTATAATTTTCTCCTGCTCAATACTGCTGAGTTCCTCAAACGATTGGTTCACATAGCTCTGCAGTAGCTTCAGGAAGTATGCTCTCTTCGTCTCGTCGTCTGCTGAAGACTCCATCGCCTTTGACAGTTTGGTGAGCTGTTCCTTTAGTTCTTGTGTCTCCTTAAACCTTCGTATCTTGGCTTCTCTTGTTATTACCTAATTTTTTTTTAAACATATTTAAGACAAACAGCAAATTTGCGTTTTTTTTTGTTTTCTATAGGTAAAAACAACAAAATGATATGAGCTTCTACCACTTTAGTTCTAAAATCAATTCAAACTAATCTATACATTTTTTAAACTTCCTTAAACGTTAACCCCTTATTTATAAACGTTGCTTAAAGTTAAGTAATGATTAGCGACTGTATAACTATACATTTTTGACGTTTAAACATCTCTTAACTTTAAGCAGCGTTTATACGGTAAATATTTATTTGTTTCTTCTTTGAGTCTAGAATCATGTGCCAAATTCATATTAACAGTTTGCATGTCGATGTCCTTGCCACCCTGCACACTAACCTACTATACTACATAAGTGGCACAACAAATTGGCTTTATTTTTACATCAGATACTTTTGAAACAGGCCATGATCTTCTAATCTGTATGTTAATTAATGTAATTGGTGTTACCGTTTTAATTAACAATAAACAATAAACATAAACATAATATACCACTTATTTTGTAATGCGACTGAGCACTGAACCACTTACCAATGAAGCAATCTTGGCTTGTTCAGTCTGTACTTTCTCAATAGTGTTTGAGTCAGTACTTGTCTGTGGCACGTCGAGATCTGTCACACCATAGTCTTTACACCTCTGCAGGAAGTCTCTGCAAAGTTTATAATAAATGTATTTAACACTATAAAAAGTATTAAATAAAACTATTTTTTTGGAAATCAGCAGGGTATTTTTGGACCATGTCTACATTGCAGATTTGAAAGACTTTAATATCAGATCAATTACTTAGTTACAACACAACAGTAAGTAACATTCGCATTGGATTTTATAAAAAAAATATAAGAATTTGGTTTTTTTTTTGTTAACTAGTAATTTTATTTGCGGAAGGTTGTTTTTTTATTAGAAAAACTACATTCTTATAAGTTATTGATGAGGATATTAGTCTTAAGTTTTCCTAAGAATAAATCAAGTAACTTCTTAAAGATCCTATCATGAAAGTATTTAAACAGAAAAATAAACATTATCTTACTTGAAATAAATCTCAGCCACATTTACAAGTTCCAACCGTGGTTGGTTGCACAGCTTCAGAGTGAGGGAACCAAGCAGGGCTGGTAAGAGTAGGTACTGTAGGGTCTCTGTCGGCAACTCGTCCAGGCTCTCGTTCTTACTGAACATCCCTGTCATGGAGACGAGGTTTGTGGTCTTCTCGAACTTTGCAATTGCTGATTTGACGCTCAACTGTAAAGTTGGAATGTAATATTTATTTATTTACATAAAGCCTTATTTCAGAGTTTTCAAAACATGATAAAAAATGTTATATTTGTTGTTATGTTTTAATATTATGTTTGACAGTATAGTAATTTACAAAATGGTCATCTTCTAGAACACAAGTGATGCCCGTTTTCACCGACATCCCCTATACTACTACCTACGCATGGGATCTTTAGCTCCCCCAAACTAACCCCTAACTTGATTCACCATCATTTTTACCACCTAACTAGGGGACACATATCTATGTGACGTTTTGTTCTCGATATAGTGAGTCGATTCGTATATATGAACTTATTGATACTTTGTAACAAGATAGCTTTTTATAAAATTCTCTAAAGTATACACTTATATGGATACAGATATTTATAAATCGTGTTTTGATAGCAATAATAAATATTATTTCATTAAAATTTTAAATGAATCGTATGTTTTCTTACTCATTTACTCTCATTACGAAACGTCGCGTGTTATCTGTGGTCTTATTTGTATTTGATATTTATTTCCTTCCTGACGTTGTGACGAGAGATTTCTTTGCATTTGCAAAGAGTTTATTAAGGTTATTCTAGTCGACATTTTTTCCATTCAAACTTCGGGACTGTATTACTCCACTGTTTGACAATGTAAATCAATATATTTTCCGATATATTTTTGGTCTATATATTCTTAGGGGGATCCCGTGTCGGTGAAAACAGGCATAAGTATGTCAAGTGTTTAAGAAGTCTGGATTTTCTTGATTACTGTGTGAGCTAAAAAATCCTGATATTATTGAATAAAGGAAAGAGATTGGTTTGGCATCATTGCTTACCTCACCAAACAAATAGCTAAGTGTCAATGTTATTAGTGTTCTTTATACTTATACTGAGTACAGTCATACTCAGTATATTACCAAAAATTATAAAAAAACATGTAAACTATTTTTGAAACTAAATTTGTAATATTCATAAAACCCCTAAGTAATTAGTGTTTGATAAACATAAATCTATGAATGATTTGACAAACAAAAATTTATCACCGTCATGCAGTCATTGATTTATGCATCATACCATACCTATGTTATTTTTTTTTATTGTTTATAGTTGAAAAACATACATATAATGACAGATGGTGTGGTTTAACAGGATGATTATATTAACAAGAATGGATGTGAAGCAGTCAAGAAACCTTTCAACGCTTCATTTAAGGCTTTTGTGGAGGAGACACCATTATTTAGTCAATATCACATAGGTCCTACTAAAGACCATCAAACATTGTTTAATGATCTGTGAATCTTTTTTAGTCACGTTTGGTCAGCCGGTTAACATGACAACAATACCAGGTGACAAGATTCAATGATCAACTTGGAACATTCTAGAAACAAAATGTTTAACATTTGCAATTCCACTTATCACAATTAGTTGTAAAACTAAAGGAATTGTAAACGTAAACTGGTTTAAAATAAAACGGGAAAAAGCTCACCTGTACTGCGTTGCTGTTTGTAGCCTCGCTGCCTTTATCTATATTGTCAAATATCTTCATCGCGTCGTCAAATATCTTACTCAAAGGTTCATCATCCGTGGACTGGCCAGCATCGGTTCGGGTTTTATTAGTACTAGTACTACTAGTCATTTTAGCAAGAATTATTTACTTATTTTATTGTAAATTAGTGTTTCGCCGTTCGCTCGCCGCAAAACTTGTTTTTTAAAATGATGCTATTAATTGACACTTCTACATTTGACATTTGGCTTTGGCACACATGACACATTGACACTGACGTTTTTCTTAGTGTTGCTTGTTAACTTACTAATAGAAGAGCACCAACTCGAACTACCAACGCATAAAGCGAAAATCAGAAAACCCACAGGTTTTATATGTCTGTGAGAAAACCTCTTGTTGGAAAAAAAAAAAATATCTCAGTGGAGAACATCCTTTAGTCCAGTCACAGATGCACTTTATTATGCATGCTACACGTATGCATTTTTTACAGAGTGGCAGTAGTTATTAGCGGCTAGCTAATTCCATAATCCTTTTCCTCATTCCTAAGGCTAATTCCTTTCGGCTTTAAACCCTATGGCCTTTGAGTAAGTTCCAGTTCTTGATGATAGTGATGATGTATTTAGAGAAATCAAAGAGGTGTAGGTATGATCATCAGTTGCTAATTTTCAAACGATAGAAAGACAACAAAGACCATAATTGCTGCATTAAGTACAAACAAGACTTTAAGATTAATAACTCACGTTTATCCAACAACTTGTTGATGTAACACCTGCTAATATGTAAATATGTAGTAGTATAAAATCTTTTACGCAGCTCGCAATGTAAGCTCTACCTCCACACTTGTCACAATATTATCAACGCAAATACCTATGCAATGTTGCAACTATACTTCTTTTTCTGAGATAACAAATATTTATTTATACTACGTCATAAGGAAGGTCAAGGTCAGTGGGTGACAAATTAACTAGTGGTGTGCCGTTTCGGCACACACAGCAGGTGAGTAGGACCGAATATTTTACGCCGCCTAACACAATAATTATAGCAATACGCAGAATAAACACAACACGGATAACGGACTGCAGTAGCCTGCTGTTGAGATCATGTAACTTGCCCTCAGGGCTGCGTGTTTATTGCAAAGGATCGTAATCACTTGTTACTCTTGCGATGCAAATAATTAGTACCTAGGTACACCATTTGATGCCACATGCCACGCCTTCAATATAATAAGTAGGTACCCACCCCAAGTACTTAGTTAGTTCCAAGTGGAACGTAAAAGTCTCTGTTCGAATTAACAGAAAAACTCACAAAAGTTCCTAGATTTACAAAGATTAACCCACAATTTATTCACCCTATAATTTATAGGATCATTAATACCTTTATACTTACTTACTTAGCAGACACATTAAAACATATCTACATAGGTACAGACGCCAGCACATCAAGCTACCCCAATCTGTCAAATTTCTTTGATAGATTTTCAACTTTATTACATAAGTTTTAGGTTCATGTTCAATTGGAAAAATTTGACAGTTTCGGGTAGCTTGATGTGCTGGCGTCTGTACATGGGGCCTCATACATCAAGAGATTCGACAAATGGACAACACTGGTCGGTCTAGCTTCATCAGTACCTATGCAGAGATGCCAGAACGTCCCAAAAGGGACGATTTTTGTCCGTTTAGACATCTTTACGTCCCTTCGATGTCCGTTCATACATTCAGTCCCTTTTTCGTCCCTTTTCAAATAGCCAACTATAATAATTTACTTTTATTATTACAAAAATGCGTTTAAAATACAAATAACAAAACGCAATTTTAAAAATTACAAAAACGCGTAGCACTTGAAGTAAAAACGAAACGCGTGGCGCGTGAGTGCAACTTCAGACCACTTCTGGCGAATATCATAACGCCAGCCATCCTTTTTCCACGCACAGTGATCCCATATCGCTTGCCTGCACGTTCCACGCACTCAAACAACCACAATCACTCGGTTATTCAGCTGAATTCATTACGTACACCCGGCTACACATCAATATATATAGGTACATTTCTAGTTTACGCTGATGTCGCACTGGACGGAAATCCTATACAATGCGAGATCAGCTTATTCTGGAAAAGTATACCTAGCTTGATGTGTAGCCGTATGTATGAGTTACTAAGATGCTCGGCGGTGTTTAATTTGAAATTGAGTTTTCGTTATGCGAGTTTCTTTCATTAAAAACATTTTATAATAATACTGTTTTAGCAGTGGTTTTAGTGGGCAGATACGTTTTTCTTCTTGATCAATAAAAGTCGGTTTACACTTTTTGTTTTGATGTTTAATTATTTTGATTTATGTCTAAAAGTGCGTGTGTTTTGTGCTGAATTAAAATAAATATAATGGATGCATGGAATACAAAATTAAAACTCACCGACTTCCGAAATTAAAGTTATTTTTCACTTTGTAGTGTTTTTTGGAAGTATGTTGTTTTTTTTTAAGTTATTTTTTATTTTTCACTTTTTAGTGGTTCACATGTGCATACCCCTTCACAGCGTACCGGTGTGATGTTATGTTATCGACTGGTGTAAACAATAGACAGACATGAGATTTCAGCAATCCCAGTCCATTTGCTATCATTTACTGAGGAGATTTTTCATCAGATCTTCACCAAATTGAAATGGGACCACTCCGAGAAAGTACTTTTTCAAAAACTACCCATATCGCTTCAAGTGTGCCTATAAAATTTGAAGAGTTCTCTCTATTTATCCAGGATCCCATCATCAGATCCTGACTTGGTGATCATGGGACCACCTGGGAAGTATACCCTTTCAAACAAAAAAATTAGTCCAGCCATCTTCGAGTAACCGGGGAACATACATTTAAAAAAATGTTCTGACGAATTGAAAACCTCCTCCTTTTTGAAGTCGGTTAAAAATATTGAACATCTTAAAAAAAGAAAACACTTTTTATTTGTTTGCCCTAAAAATAGAACAGCTCGCGCCCTTTTATGTATACTTTTTTCTCATTCAATCATAACAAATTATATTTCTCCAGCCGTCCTTTTTCCCCAAAAATCGTCCCATTTCAGGTAGTGAATCGTCCGAAAGTCGACGCAGGTACTGGCAACACTGTACCTATGTTATGTTCAGTTGAGAGCCGGTGGTCGACAAGCGAGCACGTTCCACAGCAGCACATGTAAGTTATTGTTCGTATGCACCGGCACGGAAACACAGTGTGACCTCGGCACATAACAATCGTGCACTCAGGGACGTGTATCTTGTCGTTTCCATTTTTAAAACAAAATTATGGTGTGACCAGTCCCAATTTTGAGTTCAACGTGGTATTTATTCTGTTTTCTCAACGCATCCAATATTGTCGTTACATACGCAAGTATTGCCTTAAGTTATTACTTACTTGTTTGAAGTGAATGGTGAATGTGTTCTAGAAGCAAGCTGCTTCAATAGTAAGTACACAAAGTAGGTACCACAGAAGCCCTTATTCATACGTCATACTGTGTTTTATTGTGCAAAGCGTATGCTTAATTATGATACTTCGTCATCAATTGTTTTGTTTACTTCATATGCTTCACGCCGTTTCCTGAATAGGTACCTAGACCTATGACGAAATTGCATTCTATTAATTTTGTATGACCGTGTGGACATAATTAAATAACTGTTGCAAGCAAATTAACTTAATTTGTATTCCATGAGTTTGCTTTGTCAGTTTATACATAATATTTGTATAGATTAGGTGTGGGCCAATTTAGAAGATGCTTAAAATTAAGTTCATCTAGCTTGCCACTACCATAATTCAGCTTGAGTGTATACTCGTGTGATTTAAATCTTATTTAGGTACTAACATTGTGCTGTTCCGAGATGATGCCTGCACCCTAATTGCGTGATACAGCATCAATCATAATCTGAATCATTTTGAAGGATACTGTAAATCCATTGCTTCATAAGTTCGGAAAATGTGTCTGCTCAACAACGTAAATAACTAATGTTGTTGAACTGTCAAAATTATAGCCAGTCCTACTGTTAGTGTGTTACGCAATTAATCCACCGGCTAACGCAATTTTTTAAACCGGATAATTGGCATTTTTCACAATTCTGTGCGACACCATTTTTTCGCCCTGTTTTTCCGCCTGTCGTTATCCGAATCGTTTGGAAAAGGCGCGAGAAATTCTGCACATGGCAGAATTTCTCTAACATTTAAACTTGCCTTTACAGACTTTCTGCCCAGCCTTGCCAATTAAAAAGCAAATGATTAAGTACAGACTCCAGCACATCAAGCTACCCCAATCTGACAAATTTCTTTGATAGGTTTTCAACTTTATTACTTAAGATTAAGGTTCATGTTCAATTGGGAAAATTTGAGTTTGGGGTAGCTCGATGTGCTGTCGTCTGTACAATACTTTTCTGTTATTGAAAATATTCCGGACATGCCGAACAGTCCTTGCAATTTAGCATAATGAACGACGAATAAAAATTACGGCTTCGCACTATTTTAAACTAGGCCAAGGCATTTTCTTCTTAATCCATTTTATCCATAGTACCTACTGACCTGCGTTTTATTACGGCTTAAGGGGCAGTTTATTGAATTAAAAGCAGTATGTAGAGAAGTACATACCACTGTTATAAGAGTAGGGTTTATACTTAGTAGTATAGACAACAAGCTCAGTGTCAGTTTTATCATCGTAGCGTAGGTAGCTCTTGATAACAACTAGGTCGCGAGTTCGATCCCCAGATAAATTCAGATTGGAATATGCTATCCGCAACAGTGGATTTCGATACCAAGAATTTCGTACTAGCATACCATTCAAACAGTTTTTCGAATCAGCGTGTTTGCGACAACGTCATTCGATATAGCAGTTTTCGACTCAATGTGTTTTCTAACTGGCGTAAGTACCAGTCGTAATTTTTTTCGAAATAGCGTGCGTCGCAAAAACGTCATTCGAATCTTCATATCACTCCCAGAATAAGACATATTGCGCCGACTCCTAATAAATAGGGATAAGAGCAGGAGATTGGTGAGGTGATCTAAGGAAGAACATAAGTAGGTATAGGTACCTACCTAACCCTACTAAGTAATTTCATTCTTCAGTACACTTTATAAAGACATGACTCATTTAATTAAGTCGTGACTGTTGTGTGCTCGTCGCTATGGTACAAAAGTAATTTACTTAGCTATAAGTAAATTACTTTTCGCTGAGTTAGCTTACTAACTTAGCTAAACCATCACAAAGTCACAAGTTATCGAAGACATTGTGTGTTGCATTCAACATTAGGTAAACTAAACATCGCAACAGAGAAGAATTGATAATATTGTTGAAGCTCGTTTTCTGGGGCACGACACTAATTTTTCCGCGATCGGACCAACTTCGAAAGATTATACTTAGGACTATAATAACATAATGCAACTTGGAATGAGCTTGGGTTGAATTGAAATGTCATATATTTGGTCTATTCTACGCATTATTTATGGCGATTATGCCAATTCTTCCATAGCGGCTCCGATAAAGAATTTCAGTTAAGTTCTGTCCTTATTTCTACAATGTCACGAATTCTATTTCCAGACTTTTTACGACCCCATAATCTGCTTATATGGCGCATTCGCCTTAGCACCAGATAAAATATTTTATCTTCTCTCTCATGAATTCTTCCCAATCGTGAATGATGTTTATTAATTATCTTCCTTCACCTTATTACGAGTATGTTGTCACTGCAGGCTAGGTATGTCTCGATTTAGGGACATTAGCTTTGAGCCACCCCACTGAACTAAACAATTTCGTTGTTTACCATAAGCATAATCAGCCGCATAAGCATAATAACCACAGAATAACCGGTTATTCTGTGCTATAACGCGCGCATTTCTGGGTCACAGGCCTCCTCTCTGTAAGAGGCAGCGAGACACAATCCACCACGCGGGCTCAGTGTGGGTTGGTAGATTTCTTTGTTTATTTAATTGAGAATCACTCGGATTTGGTTCAACTACACAGGTCAATTGTATTATACCTATTGTTACCAAGATTATAGAATGAAACGAACCAACATGATGCAGATTACCTACCAGCAATTCAATCATTTCTACTGACTCATGCGCTCATGTCCGATGAAAGCAATGGAACTTTTTGTCAACATCATTATGTAGCAATAAAAGTAATCAGTGGATAATATCAGGGCCATCGATCAATTTAAAAGAAGAGTAACTATGACTAACTCGTGACCTAACTTCATTGCGTCGTTTCTGGAAAATTCTGGCGGGACACGCGGCGTGCCGGCTCGGGCAGGATGCCGACCATTACAGTTATTGTCCCGACAGTCCTATGCTATGGCTTACACAATGGTTCTTTTAATTCCAATAACGTCTTGAGGAGTCTCGACCACGAACGAACGAGTAAATTAATTACAAAAGTCGACTATACGCCCAAAATCGTTTAGTGTCGTTTTTCCTCCTAAATAAAACGTTTTTATCTCAATCAATCGATTGATATCCGACAGATTAACAGTAACTCATTTCAGCTGGACTACACGCATCATTATCGACTGTATTAATCCGTATTTGTTTACTGAACGAGATAGCAATAACAATTCGTTTTATGAGGCAAGCGTCCATCAGTCACAGATGGTGCACATCGTGGACACTGATTCACATGTGTATGCGACGTGCGAAGCTCATTATCATCAATCAGCTTGCTTACGATAATTCCTCCGTTAATTCCTAACAAAGACGTTTCTGTTCCAGATATGATGGCTACTCAAGTTCTAGTTTGAAGTTATACATCACACATCAAAATGGCTCGCAGCACGGTACTTGCTTTCTACCTGATCGCAACTGGCTTGACTTACGGTTTTAATGGGGACAGCTTTGAGCTGGAATGTCCAGACGAATGCGACTGCCACTATTTCAGGATCAACTGGGTGACGGACTGCTCTGAGAGCAACCTCACAGAAGTGCCCTACGATGAGCTGAGCTTGAGCGTGTACATCCTGGATCTGAACGGCAATAACATCACAAGTCTGAAGCCCTTTCCGGGGGATATCAAAATGAGAAGACTGCAGATAGCCAACAATCGCCTGACAAAAGTAGATAAAGAGGCTTTCAAGGGATTAGAATATCTGATAGATGTCGATTTATCAGGGAATAACATCAGCTACGTAGACCCCGAAGCCTTTCTGTAAGTATCTACCTACCTTGTCTAATAGGTACCTGTTGTTTTCTTTTGTAAATTATTGCTGTGGAACAACGCCGCCATTGTAATTAGTAATCAAATTACAGAATTCACAGTTGCGATACAAATCCTCCAAAATAAAACAAATACCTAAATCGCGTTACATTACAGTCCTGTTTACCGGCAGCCATTGACTCTTCAAATATTATGAAATAACATCGGCTCTCAAAGCAAAAAGGATAAACGTTATCCGAATTGATTGCTTATTTTGTAAACTGTAATAATTTGTGAACTTTCTATCGGAAACACAAGATTGAACGATAATTTACAGCCGTTTTTATATCTTCACGCTCGGTTTCCTTTGTGTCCGACCAGCCATAACTAGCACTTATAGGTACCTCTATTCATTTAAGTTGAATATGTCACAATACAATACATATCCTGTCCAAAAGTTCACTGCGATTTGATGATTTGGATGAACCAACGTGACGTGATTAGGAGAGCGCTTAATTTTTATGGTTCCGTACCTCAAAAGGTAAAAAAGGAACCCTTAAAAGATCACTCTCTTGTCCGTCTGTCTGTCCGTGTATCACCACCGATTTTCTCTGGAATGGGTGGACCTAGCAATTTGAAATTTATACCAGATACTGAGGTCTATAGTCCCTATTTTTTTTTTTTTTTTTTTGGGTGGGAAATCATCAAATAACTTCTCCCGCACTGGGTGGAGCGGGAGGGCGTGTCAGACTTTTACTGACTAAAACCCACCTGTGTTCCCTCAGTTGCCTGTGTGCTAGGGGCCGCGGTATCTCTTTCGAACAACCCGCACCCCTAGCAGGCATCGGCCCTTGCGGACCCCCCCATTTGGTGCTGACATCTCTTTGAGGCGCGCGTGGAACACAACGCGCCGTCGACCCGGGCTTGGTCCTTACCGGACAGCGAGCTACCCATTACTCGCCGTCCGCAAGCCCGCGCCTACGGTGGCCGGGAATCAGCCTGGGATTCCCGACGCCCAGGGCGTCTCCCGCGGCGACTACGGCCGTGAGGGCGCATATACTGCCTCTCCCTCACGTGCGCCGCCTCCCTCTTCGCGAGCATTACTGCTTCGCAGAAGGAGGTGACGGCTAACCATTCACTCTCGCTCCGTACCATGGCCTGAACCAGGGCCGGACGCGAGAGATCGCCGCCGCCGATCGCCTCCTCGAGGACACGGCGGTGCTCCGCCCAAGCCGGGCAGACCGCCACCGTATGCTCCACCGTGTCCTCAGGGCGATCTTCGCAATGGAAACACCCGGGCGTTTCCTCCCGCCTTATGCGAAACAGGAACCTCCCGAAACAACCGTGTCCGGTGAGGACCTGCGTCAGGCGGAAGGTGAGGACGCCATGCCGCCTCTCAAGCCACTCCTCAAAGAGGGGACTTACCGCCGCTATCGTGGCGTGCCCAATAGTCCCTATTAGTTATATAGTCCCTATTAGTTGTATAAAAATCAAGGCCTTGAGTCAACACGATAAAAAGATATGGGCAAATTTAGATTTTCGGGAAAACTCGTAACTTTTTTTACCTTAATTTTCAACATTTTGAATTTTTCGGAATTTTCCTTTTACTTGTGCTGTAAGATCTTGCTTTTAACCAAAATTGTCAATTCTAGGTCAACCGGAAGTACCCTATAGGTTTTGGGTCGAAAACCTATATAGTAGTTCCCGTTGACCTAGAATCACGAAATTTGGCAAAAAGTAAGGTCTTACAGCACAAATAAAGGAAAAATTCCCAAAATTTAAAAAAGCTGAAACTTAACCTACATAGTTGACGCCAATTAAATTCGTACGGATCCCTCGGTGGGCGAGTCCGACTCGCACCTGTCCGGTTTTTTATTAAACACTTGCTTAGACCTACGTTAACGCCAACACTACAGACCAACAAATGAGTCATCATGATAAACCACATCTTCGTTTGTTTACTTCACTCGCACAGTTATGTTCTCACGGGCTGCCATTGTTTGCGGGTCGACTCTGACATTCGTACGGGAACACAATACGTACTGATGACAAAATTGTTCAAATTGCTCTTAAACTCGTTATGGTACCAGAAGCGAGACCAATTGCCACCAGCTCTGACGCCAATATTGGATAATAGTCACACAACGAATGCAAATTGGATTGGCTAGATCGCCGTTTACATGCTTACGCTCATTACGAGTGGCGGGGTTTGACAAAAGACCCAGTTACCTTCAGGCTCCAATAGATTGGTCCAACACGTGTACAATGTTTTGTTGGCTTGTTGTCATTGTGCCATACCCACTCATGATTCATTGAAGACTTGTTTATTAACTTGTCGCACTGCATGCCAAATGCCGAGCGCGTTCATGTGGCGCATCGCTTATTGGCGGTTTTATTATAACAGAGCCCTTTTAAGATTGTTCTTTGTCCAAGTTAAACTTACCGTTGCCGTTATGTTTGCTAATAAAACCGTCTTAAAAACATTTGGAAATCAATTTCATTTCGTGTTTCAGGGACTCTCGTGGACTTCTAAACGTGGAGCTACAAGACAATCCATTGACTACCGTTGAAGGACCGTTTTTGGCTTCCCCGACACTGCAATACTTGGATATCAGTTATTGCAACTTGTCATCAATCAATCCACAGTTCTTCGATAACATCACAACGCTGACTACAGTAGATCTTTCAGGCAATCCTCTTAAATCACTGGAAGCAGGCATGTTCGATGTCCTGACTAGCCTAGAAACGTTAAAACTCAACGATTGCAAGCTCACTTCTATATCTGAAAATACGTTCTCTTCTGCAATAAACATCAAGTATTTAGAGCTATCCGGTAGTCAATTGACCAACACGGACTGGCCCGAGGTCCTCGGGAAGTTGCTCAGACTAGAGTACTTGAACTTGAGGAAATCTGGGCTCACTTCCCTCTCAGAGGATACGTTCTCAAATTGCACCAATTTGGTCACACTCAATTTAGCTGACAACGAATTACGTGACTTAGATGTCGCAGCCACGTTAGGCAACAGCGTCACTCACTTGGAATTATTGGACTTGTCCAACTGTAACATACAGGGCCCAATATCTGGCGAAACCTTTACAAATGCAACCAGATTGAAAACTTTATATCTATCCGGGAATCCGTTGGTTGCAGCTGACTTGCAAGCTGCGTTAGAGCCCCTTCCTAAACTTGAGAGACTATTCTTGAGCGACTGTGGTCTTAGCGATCTGCCAGACAACTTTAACGTGTTCGATCATCTTCTAGAGTTAGATATATCTCATAATCCACTTGAAAATGTTTTCACTAAACTATTGGCACCACTGGAAAAGCTGGAATACCTAAACATGGGATACAGTAATCTTTCCTACATTGGACCAGACACCTTTGCCAAGATGACTTCAATGAAGAGATTAGTACTATCTGGCAACGATCTTTTATCACTAGAAGCAGGACTTTTTGGAAACTTGACGCAACTAACTACGATAGAACTGGAGTTCTGTGGACTGAAAAGACCTCTGAACGGATTGGCTTTCTTCAAAAACTTAACATACATGGACTTGCGAGAGATTCGACTTGGTGGTAATCCCTTGGTGATCCCGGCGTCGGGACCTATATTCCCGAAACAGTTATCTCAAGTATCAATCCTCGATTTAAGCAACTGCAATATATCGTCACTGAACGTAGATGCATTCAAGAACACCGAAAATATAACTGACCTCAATCTTGGTGGAAATCGTCTAAGATCTGCGATGGAAAGTTTGTCATTCTTAGAGAGATTACATCATTTGGAGAAGATAAATCTAGGCAGCAATAATCTGACAACAATCGACCCTGAGGTATTCACCAACAATCCTAAGTTGCATTCACTCAACCTGCTCGACAATCCGTTCGTATGCGACTGCAAGATTGCTGAGATGTGGGACTGGGCGAACATGATCAAGGGAGACTTGGATGTCCTGGTCGGGGCCAAGAGTGCCGAGAAAGACATCGTGGTCAAAGGAAACAAGAAGAAGAAGAACCTATACTGTCACTACAATGAAACGCAACTCCGTAACATGACCACAATGGTCAATAAGACAGTCCCAGGTAGAAGGCCTTTCGCAAAGCCCAGAGAATTAACGTTTGCCAATAGAACATGGGCGAAATACGTGAGGGAGTCAGGTTGCGAGCCGGTCGTGAAAATTCTACGACCAGTGGCTTTAGTCGGTGAGACATTTGATTACCAAAGCAATCAACTTTCAACTGGAGTGACGATTGTAGCTGTAATGGCTTTGAGCCTAGGTGTCGCGACGGTCCTCATGACGATCAAACTGTTTAGGAGAAAGAACGTGATTGAAGCGGACACAGAAACGAACAGGAAAGTCAGATAGCAGTTGACTAGGGCTACGTACCGGTGTAATACCACCGACCATTTAGTCTTTTAGAATTATATTATAATTTATTTTTGTACTCTCATCTGTAATTATATAATAGTCTCTCTAGAAGTAACAAAGTTTTAGTAATGTTTCGAATTTATAAGATCACTTATTTATGTTATATTACTAGTCACATAGCTTCGATTGAGGTCATGATTCTCATGCGGTTTGTGAAGTTATAGTTTATATTAAGTACCTATCAGTATTGAATTAATAAAAAACAAATGCCTACCAAATTTTCATTTTAATTTGTCAGTTTTCGTTATATAGATTATGGAGACTGCAGCGCAAACAAACATTATTGTCGACTTGTAGGACCCTCAACGAAGAGAGCAGTGGGGGCCCAGTCGTACATCAGGCTTAGCATGACGCTTTCTATTTCTATTCTACCGTAGAATATAAATCACTTGTCTACATTTCTCGGTACAAAACGTCATTTTTGTCTACTCTTCCGTCGACAAAACGCTCTAAGCCTGCAGGTCGTGGTTTCCAACCCTGGCAGGCGCTTTACTTTTTGTGTAAATAATTTCATCACTACTGCGCTCAAAACGGTGAAGAAAAACATGTTGATGTTTTACCGGTTACGGCATGTCCTAGAATAATTCGAAGACATGTGACATCCGCCAACTCGCACTGGGCCCGCGTGGTGGATTATGTCCTACTCTCTCAATAAAGAGAAGGTTTTCTTCCCAGCAGTAGAAACAATATAGGACGAGTATATGTCGACGGTCCCTACGTATACCTAATCCCCTAACTACAAGTGACAAATTTTACAGGAGAGCTCTTCAAAGTTTCAAACACGTGTAGGTATACGTATCATGTTCTAGTCAATGTAATGTCATGATGGATTTAATGCATTTTGCCATCTTAGACTATTTTTTCTTAAACTAGACGATATTATAGTCTGGCCTAAAGGTGACGAAATCAAAACATGCAAATCACGTATCTACCACTTAGGGGATTGTACGTAGGGACCATCGGTGCATACCGTGTTAAAAAGCCGCAATGGCACACACGTTTTTTTATGGTATCTCGTAGTTGACCTTGAGAAGCCGTGACTACTTAACTGGACTTTCCTGTGGTTGCCTTAAAAAACTTAAAGCCTCCAACTTTAAGTTCCAACCTGGGGCGTAATACTACTTAAACAAGTTGGGACAGGCTGGATCAAATTATCATTAATAATATCAATCGGGGAATTTAACTCAACAGACTCAGCTGCGGCGAGGGCTAACACTTCAACAAGCAAGGGTCGGTCGGGGGTCTCATCGTTAACTCGGAAGCTTCGCGGTGCGCGAGGACCTCGAGGACCTCGGTGGCGAGGTCGGAATGACGGTTGTTTATGTGTGCGAACTGTACTGGTGGCCCTACAGCTTTCTTGTAGGAGAGTAATGGGGTCATCTGGATCGGAGAGAATACTTATGTCTCGGCCGGCGAATTCTACTAATCCTACTGGGGACATAACTAGCGGCCTTCACAATCAGAGGATTGCGATGTTTCTCGGCTTTATCGAAGAAACACTTCGAGTTGCGTTTTATGAACTGAAGGACAGTAGGGATTTTCAGGTCGAGATGGAGGATCTCGTTCCGAACGAACCAGGGGGAACCTGTGGCCTGGCGGAAGAATCGGTTCTGGTGGCACACTACATTCACACACAACGTTTATATAGCAGAGCCCACTCTGGCCTACTCTACCTACTGCGGAGTAATTGCGTGACATACAAACAGTAGAAAAGGCTTTCATGTTGGCCGTTCAACAACATACATTGCGTTATTTACATTCTTGACAGACAATTTTTCGAACATATGAAGCAATGGATTAGCGATATCCTTCAAAATGATTCAGATTGTGATTGATAGTGTGTCACGCAATTAGGGTGCTGAACGGTTTTGTATGAAAGACAAGATCAAGTCTAGATGTCTCGGAGGAAGGCCTTATCCAGCAATGAAAACCATAGAGTAGGTACCTACCTACTTGGTGTTGAATATATATACCAAGCTCATTATTAGTCAAACGTTATAATTGATTCAAAATGGAGTTATTGAAAAGCTGAGTGGTTTCAGTAGTAAAACCGCTCACTATCTGTGGCCAAAGCAATCTTTTCGCCTATTTCTTCACATCTAAGCGTCTGCAACCTGTCAGCGTATAATCGAATGTTGCTCAAGAGATAACTCAAGGTACTGGAATCTCTTTTTTTGTTCAAGTTTTCGAAATATTTTGTGTTTTCAATAAAATATTTTAATGAAACGACGATTTCCATGTCGTTTTCATTTTGATCTATAATAGCAATTATAACGGGGAAAAAATCTACGAGTTACCTACTGAAAGAACATTTCGCAATAAGTAGATAAGTGTTTTTGTCTAAAATAATAGTTTGCAATACTGAAACATAATGATTAGAATTTTGTTGTGCAATTATTTAATCTGAATTATTTACTTATAATGAAAATTGACGTATTAAACTTCTAAAACAGAACGCAGCTCATTGTAACGCAGATGATGTCAGCATACATATTCGCATGCGCGTGCGCTACTCGGCACCTTGCACTTGCACTTGCGCTCTGCTCTTGGCGGTAAAAAAGTGTTCTCGCGTGCTTACCCTATCATCACAATATCGCGTGATCATTGTAATGTTGGTTCCGATCGAGGAAATCAACGCAGGACCGATAGTTCGATACACACTGTAACAACCGGACACGGAAGGAACGGATTCAGGAATGCTTTTTATCGTCATCAATTATAATGATTATGACCGACTAATCTATATAACTATGGCAGTTTTTTCAACTATTGTAATAGGTACAAGGGAAACAATGCATTTCCTCAGCGTTGCAGTCGATAGTCTCTGAATCCGGTTAGCATGCAAAATTGAACTCAGAACTTTTTGCTTTTTCCACGGTTACTGATTTTATAGTCTATAGCAAAGTATTTTTTTTTATTTACCGATGGACAACAATTGTCGCTAAAAATAGCTAGCGTCACGTAATGTATTGGTAGATAGCGAAAGTTTAATTACGTAACAATAAAGAAATAGTTCAAATTGGTTTTACAGAACTTTTTATATGGTTCAAACTCTCCTTAATCTCAGCAAAAAAACAGAGTTCTTTCAAATATTTTAACAATTTATTAATTTACTATTTTAACAACTTAACATTAACAACTACTCGTAAATAAATACTTAAGTCTTATCAGCTAGCTGGTGCCCCAGCCGCTGTGCTAGTTTTCTTAATGTACCAGTTTTCTTTGTAAACTTTCTTCCTCATGCCCGGCTTTTCACTTTCGGGTCTATGGTTGCTTGCCATCGCGGCTAGTTCACTATCGAGTAGCTTTGGTATGGATATCGGCTCGAAACCGTACTGGAACTGTGGCTCTACGAAGTTTGTCTTGCTCTTGTACCTCTGGTAGGGTCGTGATGCGTAAGCTGAATTATCGCGCGGCGCCCCTTTGGAGTAATCATACTCGTATAACTGTTGTTTAGGTTTGTGGTGACCGTAATATGACTTTCCCTTCTCTTCCTTTGTTGATGGAAAACCAAACGTAGGCGCCACCGAGTATTTGGCCAATTTCGGTTTCTGTGTGTTGTCGTCATCGTCTCCCTCAGCCACATAATAATCAGGCTTTTGTTGTTTGTATAGCTTGTAATATCCTAACTTATTCTGATAGCGGTCGAGTAAACTTTCTGGCTTGCTAATTGAATAATCCGTGTAGTAATCTTCCTTCATTTTGTCTCTCGAGTCTTTATAGCTCGAGCGCGCTTCTTTAGGGAATTCGTCGCCATCTTCCTGATATTGTTGAAAAGGGGTTTGCTCGATGTTATATTCCACGTGATCGGGAGGGACGCCATAACTTTCGGGATCAAAAATGTCTTTCTCAGCAGCTTCTAAAGCCTCTTTGCTGTATGCCGGAAAACCAACTGCGGCATTTTTATAAGCCTTTTCAAAATCTTCTTCATTGTTTTCTTCCCGGTCAACCACTTCTTCTTTCATTTGTTCTTGATGCATGTGCCTTTCTTCCGGAGCTTCATCGTGAATTATAATGCGTCTTGATTTCTCATGAACGTGAGATGGCGGTGCATTGTGTGATTCAGAATGAGGAGGCAAGTAGTGGTGATGCGATTGTTGAGGATGTGACTGATGTAAATGTTTTTGCGGAGAGGAGTGATGATGGGAGTGATGATGTCGGTGTTGTGTGTGGGACTGCTCATCCCGCTGGGGAGACCGCGCATGCTCCTGTGTCTTTCCACGTCCCTGAGATTTCTCATGATGCACGTGCTGACTGGGGTCAACCTTTATTTGAGCATTGGCGAGCAGACGAATATCTTCTTCATATTCCTTTGTTATCGGCTCAAAATCGTAATGAGTTGGATGCTGAGTCGGGGCGGAATAATATTTCGATGGATCAGCATGCAATGACTCATCATGATGTTCTTGACTTGGCCCGTGATGATGACCTTGTGCTTTATGGGCCGGTTCGTGATGTTCCTCAGAAGATTTAGGATGTTCTTTATAACTGTGATGATATCCTGGATCGCCGTCTTCCGAATCATGGGAAGAATCTTTATGCCTTTCGGAATCACTGTGTGGCGCACTGTTGTGCACATGTTCTTCCCTGTGTTGTTCTTCTGGTTTGAAATTATATACGAGGTGTGATGGACCTTGACCATTGCCCTGGTAATGAACTTCCTTTATCTGGACCGGTTCCTTAGATGTGCGTGTGAAACTGTAAGTAACAGGGTCCTTCTCGGATTTGGATCCATAGCTGTAATGCACTGGTTTCGATTGAGTCTCCTTGTTGTAGCTAATTGCTTTTTCTTTGTATGTTTCCTTATGTCCAGGCATATTAATTTCGTATACAATTTCTGGTACATCATCAAGAGTCTCTTGGTGCGGTCCGGTCGTTTTCTTAGGAACATCATTCTTTTTTGCATGTTTATTCGAGTGTGTTGGTTTCTTTTCCTTCTTTTTTTGTGAATGCTTCTGTGGCTTTTCGCTAATATGTCCGCTATCATATGACATTGTCTTTTGAACGACAAACTCTTTCTGATAATTTTTGGTACCGTCTATATCAGCTTGTGGCAATTTTTGGTATGTGGCCTGGTTAATTCTAGGCAGGAAATGTTGCACTTGAGGTACGAAAGGGTTGGCAAACGTCAGAGGTTCAAGAAGCGTTAAGTCTAGTAGAGGGAGAGGTTCACTTTTCACTTTCACTACAGATGTCTTGCCATTGATATCGTTTACGTAAGTGACAGTTGTCTGTTTGGCAGGAGCTGATTGCAATTGAACTTTATCGTTGTGTGTGCCATGAGTATTTTCTTCTGAGTGGTTTGGGGCCTCTTCTACACGTTCATAACTATGTTCTACATGAACGGTTTGAGGCGCTTCCGGTAATCTTTGGTAATTCTCCCCTGAGTGAGTCTCGTGAGGCTTCTCTTGGAGACGATGTGACTTCGGCCCGTCATGAGCCACGTGGGGATTTTCTTGCACTCGCTGGAACTTCGATTCACTATGATCAGACTTAGGTTTTTCTTGAAGACGTTGGAACTTCACGCCGCCATGGGATCCGTGCGGTATTTCTTCGATACGCTGGAATTTTGCTTCACCGTGACGAACAGGAGAGGATTCCTGACCATTTTGGAACTTGGGTTTTCCAACAATTATTTGTGGTAACTCTTGCTGTCGTTGGAATTTAGGTTCATTTTTGTTGTTGCTGTATTGCTCGTGCGACTGTGTGTTGAAGAACACCGCTTTATTGTTCGTTGACTGCTGCTGGGCTTGAGGCGCTCTAAAACCGTAATTTTGAGCATTTGACGATGGCGCCAAGCTTTGAACATTCTGCGCATACACTAAGTGTCCGAAACTGGGAAAGTGATTAAGAGGAGTCGGAGTTGGGCTCTGCAGAGCTGGTACTCTGAAGGGCGCACCGAAAAACACCTGTGGGGCAGACTGCTTGAACTGGAAGTTAGGCGAGGCGGCGACTAGTGGCTGAGCCAAATGTTCTGGTAGTTTCGGTTGAAGCGACACATACTGCTGCGGAAATGCAGCCTTGTATGGAGCTTGTTGAGGGGCTTCAAAGTATCTGTTCCCGTACGAATCCATCAAGTATGTATTCACATTTTGATTCGCTGGCTTCTGCTTCACCGGGGCGACTTGCGATGCCGCAGCTTTGGGCGCGCTGATGAACTGCGGCAACTGGAACGAGTAGGACGCGTACGGCGCTGCACTGGCGTACACTCCCAGAGGAACGTTGCGGTACAGGCGCGGAGCACTTGCCGCACTCTCATTATCGTTGACTGTTGCAGTCTGTTTATCACCAAGGGCTTGGCTTATCGTCAGCCAACACACGACCGCTAATACTACCTGCGAACAAATAGAAACACATTAAATTATCATAAAATTTTTAGTAATAATAGAACTTAGTTAATTACATTGATATAGTACAATTAATTAAGTATTTGAATCAATTTACCTTTCTCCCCATGTTGGTCGACGTCGTATCGAGACGGCGGGAGAGGCACTGCAGCGGCGCGGCTCCCTCCGCAACCTTATATCGTAACGTGCGCAAGCGCAACCGTCGGCCGACGATCGTCTTTTTGCTAAAGCCACTCTATTTTACTCCGTTTTAGGTACAGACACCCGTTATATCATTGAACACTCAATAGTGCCAAATAAAATAAGCCGAATTGTTATTATTCGTTTACATTTAATTGGAAATGGAAAATCAATAAAGTACTTCCTGTGTCCGGATACGTAACATAAATTATAAACTAATGTTACACGACCGTCAACAATAGATTTGGGAGTCGCCAGGTTACGTCAGCGGCGAGTGGGTGTTAGATTTATTGTTTATATTACTCTCGTTCAGTTGCTGAGTGACAGTTTCGGACATGAAGCCGCCATACCTACCGGAGCATTTGCAATAGATTAAGGGCGTTGGAACAGACTAGGTAATTGTCACGCTCGAAACTGGTGTTAATTTGGTGCAACAACGGCGAAACGGAATGTCACAACGGATCAAGGATAGATATTAACCAAGTACCTAATATAAATGGGAAAATTGATTTCGACTATTAATCTAATAGATTGTACATTAAAATTGACTACTTCCCGGTGTACTACCTATTTGATGGTAGAATGTGTCACACAGTATTTACTTTCCTAACCCACTATAGCTTTCTTCGTTGTGCGGTCACGGTCAGTGCGTAGGGAGCCTAGGCACTGGAAACCCAGTGAAAGTCCACGTATCAGCGGAGCCAGTGGTCATCGGTCAAGCGTGAGCTATATCGAATTAACGGTCAACCGATATGGGTATCAAGCGGTAAAGTCACACAAACTTCATTTGAAATGTGTGTGAATATACATTTTTTGCGTTCATCACCATCATCATTTCAGCCAGAAGACGTCCACTGCTGGACATAGGCCTCCCCTAATTTGGGGGGGCTTGCCATAATCGCCACGCCTGGCAGGCGGGTTGGCGATCGCAGTATGGTGGTAAAATGCATAGAGAATACTGCTGCCCATTCTCTAGTAAGCCCCTTAGTCGCCTCCTACGACACGCACGGGAAGAGATGGGTTTTTGCGTTATCGGTAGATAATAGGAGTTGACTGCCTCGTTGGTCTAATTGTCGCTAAATTGCTAAGCGTGTTCGATTCCTAGGTTGGGCTAAGTCGACGTCTTTTCGCGCGCTGGATTTTCAACTCTCGGTATTGAACCGAGGATTGAGAATCCAACAGAGTGCATCTTAGCGCGTCGAAAATCGAAGTGTGTTCCATTGTTCCATTTTCAGATACAGTTCGCGAAAGAATGCCGCCGCGATTTTATTACGTCGCGGCGTTGGTGTGTCGACCGTCGTCGTCTTGACGTCGGTTGCTACTTATCTGTAATATCTCAGTAACCCGGAGCCTGGATTTGTGTGCCCAGATGATAACAATAGGCTGCGAAATGCGGGTATAGACCTCTGCCCATTCCTTCGCGTATTAGGTATAGACGTGTCCGTTTCGACTGCTCGGCCACTATGTCGTAGAAAAAAAAAACTTATGTCAGCATTTCGAAGGAATTTGTAAAAGATGAACAGTGAAAACCGCAAATTCGAAGAGTCAATAATCAGAAAGTTATGTGGGTTTAACCGTGGCCGCGCAGTCCGCATGAATTCAACTGCGCGGCCACCAGTTCTCTTAAACGGAGCGTTGTAAAAGTCTAATTCCTTTTGCTAATCACTGACAGGATTTCGAAGAAAATGTAGATCATAAAAATAATGCCCTACTGTCTGTAGTTCACGACCTACATCACTCCAAAGTTTGGCCGCGCAGTCCGCACAAAGCGAACCGCGCGGCCACGAGTTTTTTTTAATAGACCTTACACGGAGCTTAGTAGAAGTCCCATTCTTTTTGCTAATTACTGACACCATTTCGAAGAATATGTAGACAGTATAAATAAATCCTATAATTAAGAACTACAAGACCTACAGAACTTAAAACCTATAATCGAAGGAAAAAATAGGGTGACCAAGATTTATAGTGTGTGAATCCAGGCTTTTTTCCATTTCAATATCATATTGTGTAGTGATGATATATTTATATATATCATCACTACACAATATACAAAGTCGCTTTTTCTGTCCCTCCCTATATCCCTATGTATAGATTTTAATGCGGTTTTTTTAATAGATAGTGATAGAAGAGGAAGGTTTATATGTATAATAATAAAATCCATTAAATAGGGGCTGTTATTTTTGATGTTTCTAACGTGATGTACAACGTTCGAAGTACTTCGCCCGCGCGTATTTAAACGTTTTTATAAACCTGTTCAGTAGTAGTTGCGCAAACACACACACACATTATTACAAACTTTCACGTTTATAATATTAGTAGGAAGTAGGATGCCTCAAAAAAAAGTATAGGGTAAAATAAAAGCTAGCTCGCAAAAGACAGATTTTTCATACTTTACATTTTAATTTTTTATTTATCGTGATATTTTGAAAAATGTACACTATATCTATATAAATTATAGCACATGTGTTATTCTGACATGTAAGCTATTTTACTGCAAAGTTTCAGAAAAATCCGTTCAGTAGTTGTTGCGTGAGAGCAACAAACACACACACACACACACACACACATTATTACAACCTTTCACGTTTATAATATTAGTTAAATTATTAAATTATATGAAACATCTGTCCTGTCTGCGAATGAAAGGAATGCCAAAAATATAATATCTTCCTAAAGTGTTTATTTATAAAACTTAATTATTTTATAATGATGACGTTTACCTATTGCAGTAGTCCATGCGTTTCATATCCAAGATGTAAGCTGTTTTAAATAACTTCCTAAAAAAGTCACTGTGCGCTTGCGTTGGTATGTTTTCATTCGAGAGTATAGGTAAGCACCTACCCAGTTGCGTCTGTAGCGACTCCCAAAATGGCTACAATATCAGCGGGGAGGGGTCCCGCCCTGCCCCGCGGAGCTTGACTCTGTATAGTGTTTTTATTCAGTCTCGGTTGTTACAGAGTGCGCCCGTGTTTATCAGTGCAGTGTTAGATAGTTCATAGTTATTTCATAGGATTGTATTGTGACTATACTAATTGTCTTTAATACTGTTGCTTTTATCACACAAGGAAGTTTTATCAATCAAGCGGTAAGTACTTATTCAAAACATTAATAAAATGTAATGTATTGGAACATGCGTGTAATTCCCAATTCTTTATTGCATGCCTACAGTTTAAGGTGGGTATTGTTAAATTGAAAGTTGAATACAGTGGATAATATGTTAAATTTAATGCAACATTATAACCATTATCATAAAAAAATGTTTTACCTATTCGGTAGGTCAATTCTAAGCCCTCGAAATACATTGCCAAAAGGATTGAAACTCATATGAATTCGATATTATATTAAAGGAATAAACAAATAGATACCAAATATAAAACTTCCTAGGAAATGTTCGTCCGCGGCAGACTTCCACTAAAGCGGCAAACTCGCGTCAAAGCTCGCGTTGTTACCGTAGCTGGCCGGAGGACCACTTCTTACCACTAATACATCGCATTTTTTTTCAGAACGATGGGTAGAAAAGGACGTAAACTGAGAGTCAACGAAGACAAGCTAAAAAAAATATTTATAAAATATTCCACAGACTGCATAAACACAAAAATTAAATATAATGATCCTATATTTCATACTATCTCAGAAGAAATAAATCACGATATGTCACCGCTTGCGTTGTACTCGTGGCTAAAGAGAAATTACAATAAAGTTTTTGATATAAGTACGACGACAGAAAGTTCTTTATCTTCTCCATCGTGTCGGAGCACGACATCTTCAACGACAAAAAGTGAAATTAATGATAAGCATACAAATCAATTTTCTTTCTTACTAGATGAGCATAAGTGGAAAAAAGTAGAACCAATTTCTGTTCGTTATATAAGACGAGATCTAAAAACTACATCGACACACAAGAAATACAAAACATTGCCTAAGTTCAAGTGGAGCAATCTACTCAAAGAAAAAATATGGCAGTACTCGAGACGACCTTGCACGTGGACTTTCAAGAATAAATTAATTGACTCAGAAGATAATGTGAAAATAAAAGGGAAATGCACACAATGCAGCTGCACTGTAGAAATATGTAGCGAAAAGTTAACAGACAAAACAGCAACTATAAAATGTACAATTTTTAATACAGATAACTTAGTTCCGCATAATCCAAAACTGAAATCTAAGATGTCACCATACAAAAGAAATCAACTTGCAAAGAAATTACAGTACAAATCTGCCACAGTAATTCATAAAGAAATAGCTTCAAAAGTTATTAAGTATAAAGATAATGCAATCCCTCCCATACTTCCTACAATGAACGCTCTTCGGAAAATAAAGCACGAGAAGAGACAAAGTAATCGTTTGCATGCCAATCCCATTTTAAGCCTACTTATGATGTCAATGTTGCCAAGTTTTAAAAATTTGATTCGCGAAATAAAACTTGTCCCGAATTTTTACATGTATTATTGGTCTGAAGAACAAAATCAATTCTACAAAGATTTTTTAGAAAAAAATCCACAGGAAGTAACTATCACTATAGACGCCACGGGATCTTTCTTTCACCCAATAAAACTTCCTGATGGATCAACATTAACTAAGCGACTCTTTCTATACGTTTGTATGCTAACTTCAAAAACGATAAAATCTCAAGCGATATTTCAAATGATAGCGGACACTCATACTGCAGATTCCATATCATCCTGGTTAAAAAGATGGTATAAGGAAATACATACCGCTCCTAACGAAGTTGTAACTGACGACTCGTCTGCTTTGATTGCTGCAAATGTAGATGCTTTTACAACATCTATAACAGTGAAAAACTATCTGAGACAATCATTCTTAGTGTTGAGAAAACTTAGTGTAAACTTACCAGAAGTTTTTCTTAGGTTAGACACCAGCCATTTTATTAAAAATGTTTACAATTTACCTTGTTTTCAAAACGTGGATACTCCAATTAAAATGTTTTTTATTCGATGTATTTTATTGATAAAAAGATCTGAAAGTTTTGATGAAGTCAAAATGATAGTTTCAAATATGGTCAAAATATGCACTTACAAATACTATAACACTACTAATAAAGCTTGGGACTTAGCAATGCAAAATATGAAGGAGAGATTATTCGCTACGGAAGATCCGGTCCCCGAATATGGCGGTGAAAGAGAAACTTTCTATCACGATACCTTAATAATTGAGGAAGATAATATAATGTATTGGTTTGATGAGATCGTTGAGCAACAAAAAAGCTTATTTCAGACGCCGACTGAAACACGCAACAAATATTATCTGCCCCACCTAACATCAACTTTGAGAAGATTGCTAATCAAGCTTCCATTGTGGAGTAACGTAATGTGTCCTTTGTATGATACACAAAATAAGTCGCCTACATCCTCCTCAGTAGAGAGTTACTTCAAAACACTAAAGCATTTGTTATTTGAGACTCGTACTCACAAATATAATATTGATGAGTTTTTGAATATTCATTACAATTTTCTGCAAGGAGAAACCAAAGTTAGTTTGAAGAGTCTGAATGATATTCCACACAATATTAGTTCTAAATCCCGAAAACGAAAGTTAAAGCGAGTTAAAAGCATTAGCATAAAGAAAAGAATAAAAAATGCTGCCGTGACATTCACTTCCGACTCGATATTTGCTGAGGAGCCCTCGTATACCGAAAATTGGAAGGGTGAGGGATATGAAACTCATAAAATAACATCTACTTCAATCTTATTTTTAAAAAATGGAAATGTAATCGAATCTAAACAAAATGTTTTAAACACCTGCGCGTTTGATTCTGTGTTTTTTATGCTGGCACATGGATACCAAACAAACAATTATATTCGCGAAGTCTTCAACTCTTGTGAAAATAGTTTAATTCGTGATTTTATTAATATATTAGCCCAAAATCAAAATGAAAAGGAAGCATATAAGCTAAGAGAAAACATTGTTTCACTCTATTACCAAAAAAAAAACAATTATTACGAATGTAATTGTAATATGGCTTTTGTGTTTGAGCATATACTTTTTGATTTCTTGTTTAGTGCAGAAAGAAGTAAAAAATGTATTACGCCTTTTTGTAATGAGAAAAATGTAACAAGATTCATTGTGTTTCTTTCTCTCAATTTCGATATTATTAACATGTTTGGTATCAGAAGCTTAGAAGACGCCATCGTTATCGATAATTTAGAATTAAAACATTGTTTAGGATGCAATAACAAAAGCATTAAATACGAATACAAATTAAATAATATTATTTTATTTGATTTAAATGGTACTCAAAACATTATACTTAATGAAATACCACGTTATATAAAAATAACGGAACGTAAAACATTCAAGTTGATAGGTGCGTTAGAGTATGTTCTTCCATGTGTTGGCAATATCGGTCATTACAAGTGTCATTGCTTAATCGACGACCAATGGTTATGTTATGACGACAACCGAAACAAAACTCATGAAAGTTCAGTGCAGCCCATAACACTGCACAATTTAACTTATGGTCTTATTGGTAGTTAAGTTACATGATAATAGGTGAGAATTTTGCTCTAAAGTGGAGCTAAAATTAGATTTTTATTATATAGAGACTTGTTAAATGTTAGATAATAGTAGGCTTATATCGAAATTCACTGTGATTTACATGGTATAGGAATATTTTGTGATTTTATCGTAGTAAGTTTTGCTATAACGATTATAGTATGACTGATTTGTTTGTAATAAAAATATTATGATGTTAATCGATACAAAAACGTAGGTCGTTATTTCTTGATTAAATTGTAATTGTAAGTACAATAACAAATTAAACTGTGATTGGTAGGTAGGTGTAAGTTGTATAATTTTAAGTTTTAGAAATGTTGTTGTTATCGTAAGTCAGATTTTGTTTTTAAATTCTGATTGCAATATGAAAACGAACTGTGATTGTTGAATTAGGTGATTTAAAGTATACTTTAATAAAACTTTATCTACTTACAAACTTATAATTTTATGTTATATAGGTACATGATGTTGCTCTCGTATATCTAGTGTAGTTTTTAAATAAGCTACTTTTTTTAGCTTATATAGTTATGATCTTAATCGTTACAACAACGAAAATAAGCAATTATTTTTTAAATTGTAATTATAAATATGAAAACGAATTGTGATTTTTAAATTATGTGATTTATAGTTTATAGTAATATTATGTTTTATCTATTACTTAAGAAATAGAAATATAAATCAATCGATGACATTTTTTTCTTTATATCCTTTTAATTAGCTTCTCTACTCAATTTCAAACCAAAAGACTAAAACTATTTGCATGTTACGATAAAAAGTATAGAAATATACGTGACAATGAAAACGTCTTATATGGGAATATCTCGTCAGCGCATCGTAAATCATGGTCACCCTTCTTTTAACTCTAGTTACAGGGTATAAGTTCTGTAACTCGCGATTTTCAAACATTAGAACTTCATTCATGATGTTTACAAATTCTTCGAAATCGTATCAGTGATTAGCAAAAAGAAAGACACCTGTACCAAGCTCCGTTTAAGCTCCACTTTAAGAAACACGTGGCCGCGCGGTTCGCCATTACGTGAGTGTTGTGGAACGAGAAGTCCAAACTTTAGAGCTATATTTTTACAATGTATTTTTTCTTCGAAATCCTATCAGTGATTAGCAAAAAAACTTAGACTTTTACAACGCTCCGTTTAAGAGAACTGGTGGCCGCGCGGTTCGCTTTGTGCGGACTGCGCGGCCAAACTTTGGAGTGATGTAGGTCGTGAACTACAGACAGTAGGGCATTATTTTTATGATCTACATTTTCTTCGAAATCCTGTCAGTGATTAGCAAAAGGAATTAGACTTTTACAACGCTCCGTTTAAGAGAACTGGTGGCCGCGCAGTTGAATTCATGCGGACTGCGCGGCCACGGTTAAACCCACATAACTTTCTGATTATTGACTCTTCGAATTTGCGGTTTTCACTGTTCATCTTTTACAAATTCCTTCGAAATGCTGACATAAGTTTTTTTTTTCTACGACATAGTGGCCGAGCAGTCGAAACGGACACGGTATAGACATGATGTTATGTTACCCACGTAATAAGATTTTTTTTTCTTACGACGAGGATTTTTAGTCATTTTGCTGATTTCTAGCCAGTTAGTCTCTAAGCAAATTATTCTTGGCAGAAAGGACTTTCGTTACCCACAATCCCTTGCGATACGTGAAGATATTTCATTAGCTAACATTACAGCATCGACAAATGCAATGGTTACGAAGTGAGACCGCAAATTATACAAGCCGCGCGGTTTTCATATTCTTGTTTGCGTACGTTTCTGGATTTGTTAATTCAGTGGTTAATCAGTTTTAGGCCAGTGCACTGAACTTTTAAGTTCATGCCTACTTTAGTCTGTAGCTAGGCTGCACTATAAAAAACCAGCGAAATGAGAGGTATACATTTTTTAATGGTAAGTATGTTTGTAAAAACAATTACTTACTTAAAACAAAGTTCTTACTGCGGTTGTAGGTACCCGACAATATCTACATAATATAGTCACAAACTATTTACATAAATAGCAAAGTGATTTGCTATTAGAAACATCGTAATCTTTGTAATTATTCTAAATTAGCTAACGCCCGCGGCTTCGCCCGCGTGGAAGTCGGAAATTATCCCGCGGGAACGTACTACCGGAATAAATAGTATCCTATGTGTTAATCTAGGTTATAATCTATCTGTGTGCCTAATTTCATCCAACTACATTCATTCGTTTTTGCGTGAAAGAGTAACAAACATCCATACATACAAACTTTCGCGTTTACAATATTAGTAAGGATGATTTTATTTCTGTAAGGTTGTACTTACAAACAGTTTTACATGTCAATCATATTTTAAAACTACATGAGGAGAGCGTTTCCTATCTGACTACTCTGAGAAGAAAGGCCAAATTAGACTCAGAGGTCACAGTTACTTTTAAAGTACAGACAAAATCTTGGTCAGAACATGTGAAGACCGTGTAGATTGGTGTACGAAATGTTCTTTTCAGGAACGAACCACACAGCTTGAGTGGACCTATCCAGTCAGTGACTCAGTGCACGCATTTGTCAAATATTGTGCAACTCGACTCGGAAACTCACGCAACGATTATGGGATCATGTGCCGCTCGATCCACACTGCCTACCCCGCAAAGCAAAGCGTAAAGTTACAGAAGTACTTTGTAGGGGAGACCGAGGGGAGTTGAAACAATTTTGACATTTTGTTGCATACACCAAATACTATAGACAGTAATCGTATGATATTAGTACCAATCGATAGGTCATTCTTTACACTTGCGAATGACTAACATAAAGAAATTGTAAGCGTTCAATATTGTGGTGAAAAATCGACTTAACCGTAACAAGTCAACTTGTTTCAACTCCCCTCATGCTGAGGTAAGATGAAACAGGGGTCGAGGAGAGTTGAAACATGATTTTTGACAAGTAATAAGGGCTGTAAAATAAAAATGATGATATAATTTAAAGGTATTTATTAAAATAATCCTTTTCAAGTACGAAACAAACTTTTCTATTAATATTTTGTACTGATATATCAGTTAAGTACGTAACAACAGGTCTAATACAAATAATCAACTCAAAGTAGTTAAAAGTACCATACCGTCCTATTCGTAACATTAATTAAAATAACAGTCAGATAAAGAAAATGTTTTACATTCTTATATAAATACAACGAGTAACATAATTAACGCAAGACCTCATACACCACAAATAGAGTATTGAGTTAAAAGCATAATACGATGACCAAAACTATTTTTTTTAAAGCTAACTGATAATACGTGTCGACCCAAGCATTACTTTATACATTTAAAATTGACTCTTATGTCTTCTGGGATAAGATTGAATTTTCTTTGGCTCAATCAGTGGTAGGTATGGCAAAATGCATAATATAAAAAAAAACTCTTATATTAAAAGATACTGAAATCGATTCAGTAGTCAATTACGAACAAACTACTTTCAGGTCTTGCGTCCATTCTGTTAGGTACACCTTGTATATATATTCTAAATCTTTGAAATAAAATAATTATAAACTTTCAGTCGTTTCTTATGTATTACAATCAGTAGTTATCAATATTTCTTCAAATATTTAAGTTAAGTACAACAATTTCAAAAATGTAAAAAAAAAATATTATGAAAATAAAATCGTCAATCTGACAAGCAGTTGTGGCAAACATGAGAAAGTTCCCCACCAGTGCAAGCATCATGAACCCAGTTTTTGTATTCCAGACATTGCCCCCACTTTTCTTTGGCTCTGCTATTTGAAGTTTTCTCAAAACAACAAAGGCAAAAGGATTTTTCTTCTTCTTTATTGTCTTCGTTTCCTCTTTGTTTCTTGACAACCTTTTTTATGCCCGTTATTTATTGATTGCTGTCTGATATAAAATTGAAAACGAGGAGAGTTGAAACAGCCTGTTTCAAATCTCCTCAGTAAGAAAAAACCTCCCAATTTTTATTTAATCCACCTTCAAGAAGCAAATACACAGAAATCAATTATTCCAAATATATATAGTAAATCTTTAGTTAATGAGCTTTCGAAACCTATAGAACTTAAAACAAAATACAAAACCCTTATCAAAATATAAGTATCGTAAAAAAACTTTACAAACTTACTTTTCACGATTTTTGTCACATGGCACGCAGAACTCCACAACCGCGCGACTTACGCCACCGACGCGAACTGACACGTCAGCGGGCGGAGGAAAGTGGTTGAAAAACTTTGTTGCTAACTCGCTAACGGTTTTAAATTTCGAGAAATCGTTACTGTTTCAAATCACCTTTGTTACAAATCCCCTCGGTCTCCCCTACACTTGTGTAATTTTCATAATAAAATGTAATTTTTATGCATGTTGCAATAACATTGGTTTAAAAACGCATTTTCTATTAAGTACTTATCCAAGTACCTCCTACATTTTTTAAGTTTGCCGATTATTCTAATCGTCAACTTGTAGAGCCAACTTTGATGCGATAGTATCCCTTCTGACTTCCTTATACCTACAGGTGGTTTTATTTTTAAATGGGCCAGTAAGGGTAGGTGCCTTAAACGTTGTAGCTACATGAAACCGGTCTTTGGATATTCTGAAAACATTGTACAGTCAGCAAGAAAATAGGCAATGTTCACAATAACTTTTTTGAATACAATGTAAAAGGAAGGTACATGAAACGTCAGTTATAGTTAAAAAAATAATCCATACCAATATACAATTTGTAAAAAAGTGACTGACGTGAAGTGAGTTAATGACTTTTTTGAATTAGAGTAGGCAGACTGATATTTAGGATTGACTTAGTTTATCAATTAAATATAGAGACAAAACGAATTTAAATGCCCGTTTAACTAACGATAACAAGGTAAGAAATGCGAAATCTATCGTTGGTAGAAAATGCCCAATATAGGTAAACTAGCTTCCGCTCGCGGCTTTGCCCGCGTGGAAGTCGGAAATTATCCCGCGGGAACGTACTACCGGAATCAAAAGTATCCTATGTGTTAATCTAGGTTATAATCTATATGTGTGCCAAATTACATCCAAATCCGTGCAGCCGTTTTTGCGTGAAAGAGAAACAAACATCCATGCAAACTTTCGAGTTTATAATAATAGGTTGCCTTTAATCTTTAAGGGTCACTTCAGACAGAACGGAGAAATGCTCGCGCAGCAGGCTTAGCATGACGCTTTCTATTTCTACTCTATCGTAGAATAGAAATCGCTTGTCCACATTTCTCGGTACAACACTGTCAATAGTCTATACGGAAACGTCATTTTTGTCTACTCTTCCGTCAACAAACAAAACGCTTCTCTACGGTTCTCGTGGTAACCTACAGACTCGAGCCTACTCTGTCTTCGAGGCTTCTCTGAGTCGCAAGCATGCGCGAGCCGATTGTCGATATTCATAAAATTTTCTACTTTAGTGCTGTCACTGAGTGATCGATATTTTTACTCGATCCTGTATCGGGCGTAAAATATCGATAGCTAGGTACACAGTATTGAATAAAAAGTATTGATACTCACTTGTATCGGAATTAAAGACAAATAAAAACAGCTGTATGTATTGATACATTTATTGAAATAAACAAGGAATTAAGAAAAATGCCGGTTTTTGAGATTCTATGCAATAAGAAATATTTTTAGAGAACTATACTCCATTTACAAATAGCATTAGACAGAAGTTAAAAAAGGTTCTTTTCAATGTACACTTCGTAACAAAATTACATTGAACCTGTTGCAGTTACGATTAATGCCAAAAAAAATATAGTGTCAATGCTAAAAACCTAAAAGAAGCAGGAGTGAACAACACCGAGTAACTAAATTAGCTGATGACAACGAAGTTTTACCAACGTAGGTATTGTGGGTCGTAAGTTGTTATTTAAAATAAAGTATTGTAAAAAATATATATTTTATTTCCATAAAATCTTAATTAGATTTAAATCATCATGTGATTGTTTGTTTCATTCAATCGTTTTGTTATAGGTTTGTAATGTGTGATGAAGATGTTATTATAAATAGAACATTATTTATAATAAAAATTACTTTTACTTCGTTTATCTCAGTATTTAGTACAGTCTTAAATCTACCTAAAAAAGTTAGAACTTAACTTTGAAATAAAATGTTTTGCACTCCTGCTTCTACGAGCCTCTTTTTTCTAAAGCTATAATAAATAGGGTATAGGGTTTTTTTTTTTGGCGGGATACGGTTGGAACATGTCGCACGAATTTTCATTTTCATGAAATTTAGTGAAATAGCGAATTAAATTGTATAATTTTGGTAGTGAATTATGCAATTTAGTTACATGTGAGTGCACAAGTGTAGTGAAGGTGAAAATAAGTGACTAACGTGGACTTTTCGTGTTCCCCCCAAAAACTCATATTAGGTTGTTGTAAAGTTACTACCGCTTTACAATAACTTTGACTTGACTGACTAAAGACGACTATGACTGTTTTGTAACTTCGTGCCCTGTAACGGGCCATTTACTTGATCGAAAAGAAAAATTACTTGACACTGGCTAAATGCACAAACCGTGCGAAGCCACAACCGAAAAAAAAAAAAAAAAAAATAGGGTATAGGAAAAGATGCTAATTTCTTGATGCAGTGACTGTCGCACCCGCTTTGGAAAACAACCTCTCACAAGGTACAAAGGTACCGACAATGTGTAAAATCATAAGCGTCAGATAACGTTTGGAAAAACGTGTTTTAAATCCTCCCATTCTTCATACAGATTGGCTTCTAATACGCAGACAGAATTATAGCATTTCAGGGGTAAAAAAAAACACATATCATCATCGTCTGCTTAGCCTTTTCACAACTATGTTGGGGTCGGCTTCCAGTCTAACCAGCACCCTAATTGCGTAACTCACGATTCATCATAATTTGTTTCGTATTGAAACAAAAGGCTAAACCATTGCTTCATATGTTCGAAAAATGTGTCTGCTCAACAACGTAAATAACGCAATGAATATTGTTGAACTGACAAAATGAAACCGATTATGATTAATCGCGTGTTACGCAATTAGGGTGCAGATGTAGCTAAATACCAGTATTTTATACCTGAAGCGACTGCCTATCTGAACTCCATAACCCAGTTCCTTGGTAACACGATACCCCTTGGTAAGACAGGCTGTCAGACTTTCGGGTTTCTGATGTCCCGTACGTCCCGTAACGACTGTCAAAGATCCACGTATGACAGCTGGGACCAACTGCTTAACGGGCTTTCCGAGGCACGATTGGGTCTTGGTATGTAAAGAAGGTCAGGGGCCATTCAAGTATTACGTAAGCACTACAGGGGGGCGGGGGGTCTTTGCTTTTCTTATTTTTGATGACATGGGGGAGGGGGGGTCTGGATGGTGATTACGTCAGCAGAATTTATTTATTAACTTTTGGATTTTCTACAAAATTTTGTCGATTTTGGTTTAACACATATGGCAACCCTACTTGTCTATGAATGGCTCGAAGAAAACGATGACAATATACCAAAATCACAAAAAAGTGAGTAGACACGTTAGGTGTCTGCTACCAATGTTTACGTGAGCATGGGAAGGGGGGAGTAAGAGCTTTGCTTACTTTTGCTGACGAGGGGGAGGGGGGTCAATAATTGCTAAAAAACTGCTAACGTAATACTTGAATGGCCCCTCACCCATCCTCGGACCAACCGCGGCAAGCGTAGCTCAACCTGATCGATCGACCCGTGCGGCTGTTATTAAATACCTACACATCATTGCTTTTATTTCGTCATCAATACCTGCGTAATACCCGATACGAGTAATACTTGGCAGTTTCAAAGCATACTCGTTGCCCAAAGTACTTGGTTTCGAAATAAAAGTACCGAATTAGTCCCTTTGTTCATTTGATTCGTAACATCCCTAAAATACATAATTATCTGTAGCAGTCTGTGGTTTTCTAGACAGAGACATTAGTAGGCATGGGTAATATCGCTTGGCTTTTACACTATATCAAATCGTATCTTAGGTCGGTTTAGAATATCGGATATCGCATCTATATATTTCAATACCTATACATATATTGGCTGAATCAGTGTGAAACTAGGAAACGAAAGTGGTACTGTGATTTTTGGGTTTCGGTTTTGTTCGATTCATGTACAGACGCCAGCACATCAAGCTACCCCAAACTGTCAAATTTTCCCAATTGAACATGGACCTTAAGTTTATGTTATAAAGTTGAAAATCTATCAAAGACACATCAGATTGGGGTAGCTTGATGTGCTGGCTTCTGTACATCATTGTATTTTATTTGTAACTGTATACTCGAAATCAGTGAATGTATTTTTAGTAGTGTTGATAATATGGCACTGAAATGAAACTAGTAAAGTCGTTTCAGATTAATATTTTTATCAATTATTTTATCAGTGAATTGAACTTTCCTTCATACTTTTCTCAGGCTTAGGACTGACTGCATTACTAATAAGTGAATAAAGAAATTCGAATATCTGAATATCATAGATCATGAGATACGATATCGGTATAGTGTACGTGTTGTTCTGCGCGGTACGCGGATACCTGAAGGCCAATTCTCGTAATCGTAAACGTAATAAACGTTCACAATCTAGTCGCAGTCTCATCTCAGCGACAATCAAATGTCAAAGAGTTGTCAAAAATTTATGAAAACAACAAGAGGCATTTTTGACAGATTGAGACTGAGATCAGACTGTGAACGTTCTTAAAATTACGAGAATTGCCCCTCTGAAATATAGATTCAGTGCCATCCGATATAATATGTATAGGTATTGGGTATTGACGGTATTGTGGCGACTGCCGATACATAGATATTGTATCTATATACGATTTGTATCGCCTACTCCTAGATATTAGCATTTTGTATCTACGGTGGTTGTTGTTTTGTGAATCAGTAGCGTTTAGCGTAAATTTATGTCAACGTTTTCAATCATTGACAATTTCGTTGCAAATAATTAATTTGATATGACGTTCGGTATCGCTCGGAAGTAATCGTTTCGCAGTTGATTCTTAGAAATTTATAAAATTATAGTGAAATAATCCGTTGAGTCATTGACGTAAACAGCATTAGCAGCATTTTATTTCCAACTGGTTTTATTTGGAACTGAATAAATTAATGACTATTGAACTAATGCGTCTTGTGCGTTGACGTAAATTAACAGCTAATATTTTCAATGTTTTTCAACTTGTTTTTTCATTGATGATAACAGTTAACTCGTTGACGAACGAAAAGCAGTTTATCAGTTTATTGATTCAACGACCACCTCTAGACTTGTTTGTAGCTCTAGGTCTCTAGCTTTGTTTGTAGAATTTAGTGTTTTATCTATGGTTGTTGTGTTGTGTTGTGAACTGAACTGATGGTGATTGTGGATTTTGGTGGCAATTTTATTTTAGATTACTTCTAATTTCTGTATTGTTCTGCTAATCACATCTGATAGCATCATAGCAACATCCCAAAATGACAGCTGAAAAACGCAAGCGCTCATTAAACTTTAGTACCGAGGAAAAAATGAGATTTCTCCGCATTTTGAAAAATAATGGCCAAGTTATAATAACTAAAGTTACCTCGCACGACCTACAAACAAATCGTTTGAAAGAAGACGCTTGGACAGAAGTAACTAATGAACTAAATGCATCCGGTAGCATCCTAAGGTTCGTTGTATTATTTACTAGTTTTTGCCGCCGATTATGCCCGCGTGGAGGTCGCGAATTTTCCCGTGCGGACGTACTACCGAGATAAAAGTACCCTATGTGTTAATCCAGGTTATAAACTATCTGTGCGCCAAATTTCATGCAAATCCGTTCAGTAGTTTTTGCGTGAAAAAGTAACAAACATCCATCGTCACAAACTTTCAGGTTTTTTTTAATATTCGTAGGAAGTAAGACTATTTCTATAATTCAACGAAGTATAGAAATAAGCTTTTAGCTGTTCGTAAAGTAACTCGTAATTGTAATCTCGGCATTCTCCTGCACCAATTTCCTTTTTCAGAACTAAGGATACTCTTAAAAAGTTATGGCAAAAAATGAAAACAGAAGCCAAAGCCTACCAAACAAAAGGTACCAGCGGAGGACCATTGAGAATGGATGATCCTGTCCTGGAAATGGTAGCAGACTTAACTGGTTACGGAAGTTCGGTCGAAGGGTCCACTTGTTCGGGAGTAGAGTCAGTTTATGACTGTGAACCTCAAATAGTTAGTAAGTAAATCATCACTATTATAAAACAAGCTTATGTGAAAACAGTGAAGAAAAACATAGTGAGGAAACCGGTATGTCCTAGGACCGCTACACTTACCGTTGTTGGTCCGTGGATAAGTGACCATCTTTACACATCGAGACTCTCTGTACATCGGAGAGCACGCTACGCCATTGTTCCTGCCATTGCATGCATTTGGTGGATCTTTGACAGTTGTTATGGGTGGTCCGCAGCTTGAAAATCTAACAACCAATCTTACCAAGATGTATTGTATTACCCGCAATAACTGGGTTGTGGCAGTTAGATAGGTAGTCGCTCCATGTAAAATACTAGTGTTCAGCTGCATCCAGTAAGACTGGAAGCCAAGCCCAACATAGTTGGGAAATGGTATGGTAAAAACATTCCAACACTTACTTTATATTATAAAATTTCAGGTATTAAACACGAAAAAAGCAATCCAAAAAGACGTTGGCCTACGTTACGCGATGATGAGCAATCAAATAAATCCACAAAAGTATCATCATCAAGTAATAATTTTGCAAGCGAAAGACTTAAATGTGAAAAAGAAAAGGGCGCCCTTATAGAATTACAAAAGCAACATATGACTGAAGAACATGCTTTAAAAATAAAGCATGGGGACTTAAAAACAAAAATATTAGAGGCTGTTTTAAAGAAAGTACAAGGTAACTAATGACTTATAAAAACCATCACTGATGTAGCTATAATCTACCGGGTGCGGCGATTGAACTGTTCTCTCTAACTGTTTTATAATTCAAACCACTGAATCGAACGCCGCCAAAGTTTCAAATGTTGTTCTTTGATATGTTCTCTATCATCATTTGAAACCGCTTGTGGTATACATGTTCCTTGATTTGAAGTGATTCTGTTGTGAGAGGAACACATTCGAATTTAGAACAATGGATTTAAAACGAAATTCAGTGATTGCTCTTCATTTGGAGGGAAAATCAAATATCGAAATACGTCGAGCGCTGCCAAATCTTCAATTGACCGAGAAATTTGTGCATCGCACTTATCAACGTTATAATGAGACTGGTAGCTATGGTGGCGGGCGACGCAATACTGCAACGGCGCCAGCAGTTGTCGAAAAGGTGCGTCATCGATTAGACAGAAATCCAGCGCGCTCAGCAAACCAGCTCGCGCAGAATCTCAAGGTGAGCGATCGCAGCGTTCGTCGCATATTGAAGGAAAAGCTTAAAGTCAAACCATTAAAAAAAACCTTTCTCAGGAACTTTACAGCGTAGCAAATGGTTGGATCGATCGAAAGAGCTGATTCGCTTGCTCGACTGTGGCTATCTTCCAAATTTCAGATGAGAAAACTTTTTGCGTTGGAACAGTTTTAAACAAACAAAATGACCGTGTTTGGCTGAAGGGACGTGTCAGCGACCATTCAGACGAATTGCAGGTCACTCGACAATGAGCCGACCAAATCATGGTCTGGGCGGCGGTGTCTGAAAAAGGCCGTTCTCCGCTCGTTTTTCTTCCAATGGGTCGCAACCAAGTCAAAATAAACCAATAAATCTATCGAGACAAAGTCTTGCGACCAGGGCTGGTACGGTAGGCACGCAACACATTCGGTTCTAAGCGTTGGACTTTTCAGCAAGACTCGGCACCATCGCACAGAGCAATTGGAACGCACAATTGGTTGAAAGCAAACGTTCCAGTGCTGATCGACCGAGATATGTGGCCGTCGTCATCTCCCGACTTGAATCCGCTGTAAAAAACACACTTCGGTGGAAGCGCTCAAAGTTACTCTTACGCGAGAATGGAATTGTTTGAATGACGACGTCATTCGAGCAGCCTGCGCTTCTTTCAGAAAGAGACTTCAGCTTGTAGTAAAGGTTATAGGCGGTTTTATTTCTTCGGAATAAGTCATAGTCAAACTTTGAACTTTCTATTTGACGGCACGGTTGGCGCAGTGGTTAAGCGATTGACTGCTGCGATGCGTGTCGCGGGTTCGATTCCCTCACGGAACAAATATTTGTATGACCTACAAGTAGTTGTTCCGGGTTAGGCTGTTTGTGTATGTGAGTTTAAATGTTTGTAAACGCACCCACAATACAGGAGAAATTCCTAGTGTGGGGCAAAGTTAAAAAAAAAAAAACTTTCACATGGCAAAAGTGTATAAATAAATATTGAAAATTAACAGAAATATTTCATTTCCACTTACGGACCGTTCAATCGCCGCACCCGGTATATACCTATTAATATGTGAAGCAAAAGCTTTCCCCCTTTTTACAAAAATTACGCGGACGGAGGAATGTGTAATTTGGCACAGTTAAAGTTTAAAAGCTTATAAGCTATTGTTTATGAAGAGAAAATAAATTATATGAATGTGGAAAAGGAGTGCAGAAAGCTATTTTTATTTTTTAATTATTGTTGATTAAAAGGAGACCATTCACGGTTCATACAAAGTTCGGCCCAAAAGTCAAAACGCCAACGAAAAAAAAGGTGTCACTGCTATTGGGGAAGTCATTCCGAGTATTTTTTACTACGGCACTAAGTCTCTACAACCATTCCTTCAGCTGTTTTTTTGGTTGAAAACTTGGTGTTCCGTACATTTTATTTGAAAAAATCTTCATCTGCTGGCGAAAAATGTGATATGAGCTTGTTGGGATGATGACCTTGTACAAGTATTATTATAACACCAATCACAGTGAATATTATTTAACCATTAACTAAACCACTATGGACTCCCGACACCCAGGGCGTCTCCTGCGGCGGCTTCGCGAGCATTACTGCTTTGCAGAAGGAGGTGACGGCTTCCCATGCACTCTCGCTTCGTACCATGGCCTGGATCAGGGGGTCAGTTTGTAAAATATTTATTTTACCCTAATCAATATTATAAATACCCTATGTATTTATTGACATGTATTATTAGGAGATTAGTTTTGAGACTGCATAAGTACCTATTTCTCTCCAGCAATTGTACTAATCTGTCCTTCGCTCTTTGCCCTTGCTGAAGACCTTGATGAGCGGACATAGACTCATCTTGCTGCTCTCCCTGTCTATTGCGCTCTAATATCAGGTCGTCCTCGGTGAGGGTAGGAGCTTCTAAGCCCGCTCGATTACACATATTGTGTAAAACACAGCATTTTTGAATCAACACCATTTCGTCGCATTTGTTGAGGCAAAAGAGGTAATAGATCCTCACACAAATCTTCGAATAATTCCCGCGTGAGCCTATAGTTCCCTATAAACTCAACGTCGGGAATACTCGCCAAGCGAAACTTAAAAGTTTTGGCGCAAGTATAATCGGCGTCGCCTCCGCTCTTCTTGTAAAAGTTCTTCGAGCATTCAAAAAGTAGCCATGATATATATTTTTTCCCGAACTCTAACTTTCGTCAACAGCACGATAACTATTTTGTTGTCGCATCAAATGACATAACGATCTGTCTAAACAAGTGTCAAAATAAACTTTTCGGACGGGCAAAAACACATCGGGAGTAAGGACAACTGTCAAATCGTGTTGTCATTCATTCTTAGTTCGGACTCCAAACTAATCTTACGTCCGAAGGTGATGCGGAGTAGGAAACGCCCGTAACTAAGGCCGACACTACGGATTTCGTGCTTAGAGAGTAGACCCCCAGAGCCGGACGCGAGAGATCGCTGCCGCCAATCGCCTCTGCGAGGACACGGCGGTGCTCCGCCCAGGCAGGGCAGAACTTCACCGTATGCTCCACCGTGTCCTCCAGTTGATCCACACAACCGTGACATCCGGGTGTTTCCTCCCGCCTTATTCAGAACAGGAATCGGCCGAAACAGCCGTCCGGTGAGGACCTGTGTAAGGTGGAAGAAAGGAAAGTGAGGACGCCTCTCCAGCCACACCTCAAGGAGGGGACTTACGCCGCAATTGTAGCGTGCCCAGCAAGGAAAGACACCGCCCGCGCTCCCCCCCCTTCCCCTCTTAAGACTTTTTATCTGCGAATGACATCGCTGGTGCCGCTCGGTGAAGAGATTTTTATTTTATCACTTGATATTCTGACTCACTATAACCTATGTATTAACACTGCACACACAACACAAGTCTTGTTCTTTTTTTTCAACTTAGTATTTAGTTAATGTTTAAATAATATTCACTGCGGTCGTTGTTATAATATTATTTGTTCATGGTCATCATACCAACAAGCTCAAAACACTTTCGCCAGCAGATGAAAAGATTTTTTCAAAAATAAAATGTACGGAAATCCAATTTTTCGACCAAAAAAATCAGCTGAAAGAAAGGTTGTAGAGACTTTAGTGCCGTAGTAAAAAGTACTCGGACTGACTTCTCCAATAACGGGGACACTTTTTTTTCGTTGGCTTTTGACTTTTCTCCTCCTCTTCTTTAAATGAATTATGGTCGAATTTCGACCACTGGGGGCGACAAATAGTATAGATTATTGCTACATTATGGTATAACAAGACGTTAGGCTTGCTATGATATATATATATATATATATAAATAATAGCACAGCACAGCATATATTATAACTATATCTGTGATTGGCTTAATCATAAACTCCATATTTTCACTTTTCTTGTCTTGATTTGGCATATACCACAAGAGCAATAATATCTCATCACTGTTAATAACAAAGAAAAAATATTATTTCAGATGAGAAACCAGTGGACTCTGAACTACTGAAGATAGTGTCAAACATGTAACTACCTTGTTGATTTAGTTGCCGCAAGCGTAAGTTCCGAGCATGAAGTCAAGATTTGATTTCGGATTGGACAGTGTCATGGGGTTTTTCAATCCGGAACTTCTCAGAAGCAGCCTAGAGGAGCGCCTGGATTTGTGCCCAGTTGATGTCCTATTACATCGAACTTAAACATAACTGACGGAATGTGGGTGTTGTAGAACAGATTTTTAGTCTGAAATCTGAATAAGTTTAGTTAAAAAATTAAAACAAGCCTACATTAGGTATACTTAGGTCAATATTCTAATGTACTGAAAAATTGTTACTTGAAACGGCGTAAGTCCACGTTCGCACGGACATTAAAATGTCGCGGTGATTTTTTTCGCGCACTGGATCTGCAACGTACTGCTTACTACCGAGAGTTATCGAGCAGTTTTTGCCCTGGTATGCACTCTGTTGGATTCTGAATGCTCTGTTCAACACCGAGAGTTCAAAATCCAGTGCGCGATAAAATCCCATCGCGATATTTTGAACGTGGTCTATCGGACCGCCTATCATTTTGACAATAAAGCGATTATTTTACATGTCTAATTGGCAAGTTGTGAGGGCGAGGTTACTGCTAACTTTTTAGGCGTCGAGCCCTTCGTTAGTGTTAGAACACGTAAGTTGAAATACCACTTCTGAGCTAGTACAGTACCTACATGGGTCTTTTAATTGTCAAGTTCAGTTTCAATCTTCCACATTGGGTCCTTATTGTTGATTTATGATCTATTAGCTTTTGCCAGCGGTGTCGCCCGCGTTAACCAATTTACGCGAAACCGTAACAAATAATAGACCTAGACCTTCCTCATGAATCACTCTGTCTATTGATGAAAACCGCATGAAAATCCGTTCAGTACTTTTTGAGTTTATCGCGAATAAGAGAGACGCGGCGGGGGACGTTTAATAATATGTACCACCCACCCACCTTGTGTTACCTTATTTCTTCACTGTAGATGAAGACCAGAAATAAGGTATTCTGTGAAATTCACAACAAATGGGTTTATTATATCTTCGTACATTTCCAGTATACAGTGTACAGTGAAATAATTGTTTTATTTATTGTAATAAAAAGAAAAGTGTTCTTAAAAGTTTATTTATTTTTTTATATTAACATAAAAAATACATTTAGGAAACTAAATGATTAATACTAACGTAACTTAGACTAACGAAAATTAATCGAAGTATATCTTAGGTGTCTTACTTACATAAAGTGATGGATCAGGGATCTGTATTCCGTACAGTCATGTACTCAGAACGTGCGTGGTGTCCAACGAACGGCAATGGGTGTTATAAACACATAGAAGATTACACAAAAAATATAACTAAAGATAACTACATACTTACTACAGGTAAACCTCTGCCTAACCCATCGGGAGAACAGGCACGATGTTGTGATGTTACGTAGTAAAAATAAATAACTCTTCCTGCCGCGTGAAAAAGAGCTCACATTCACGCGGTCGTAATGAAATCTTGGCGGAATATTTTCGCGCACTGTATTTTAAACTCTCGGGTGTTCAACCGAGCATTGAGACTTGAACACAGTGCATCTCAGCGCGTCGAAAATCGAACTGTGTTTTACTGTTCGATTTTAAACTCTTGGCGTTAGGCAGTGCGATGAAGATCCAGTGCGCGAAAAAAATCACGCCGTGATTTTATTACGTCCGTGGGAACGAGGGCTAAGGGCTTTCATTGATTACAAGACCTATCAAACAAATCCTAATAATTACCGTAAAAGGGTTAACGTAGCCACAGCAGCAATATGCTGGGGTATCTTCTTTGCTGTCAAGTTTTAAGTGAAAATATGCGAGAGCATGCGTGAACGCACGTCACACAGTACATCTTCTGCACGCTATTTTGATTAATTATTATCAATGAAGAATTGCTCTTGCATTTGGCTACTGTTCTCTGCGCTCACCCTAATAAATATAACTGCAGACATATAAGAAAAAAAAAAGTATATTCTAGAAGACTGTGCAGTGTCTAACGCGCCCACGCACATCAATAAGATTTGACGTCACTACAGTGAAACACGTACACTATAGTCAAATTATACAATTCTACTTATTGTAGAATCTATGCTGTATTTCTATTTTTTTTATAATAACTTATGTCAAGAAAAAGTTTTATTAGCACTTATTTAGTCACGTCAAAAATTATACATAATAAAAAAATGGCAAGTTGAAATGAAATTGTTTTCATTAATTAATATTAGTCAAGTGTTAAGGAGATTCTTTATAAAATTTAACATTTCGTTTTCATAACAATTGTGTAAATTTTTCACACCTCTTATTAAATAGGAAATATTTAAATGATTGTAACTGCTTAAATTACTAAGTCCGTATAGGGATTTATGGATTTAGTATAATCAAATAAATGTCAGTCATTATTTGTTATTTACACACATTAATGTAAATATCCCAGGACAATCCTATGGAGCCTACGAAAAAGAGGGAGCTTGACAAGGCAGCATAAAAAAAAATTCCAACGGCCGCCATGAAAAGATCGGCCACTTTACTAGAGCATAACGTCTCAAATAAAATGTACTAAATAATCCTTCTTTGCAGTCGGGTAAAAATAAGCCGTCACTAAACAGTAAATATAAAGGTTTTCTTGTACGCGTCATTTAACCAATACCAATATTAACGGACTTGGCGAAACGATAATAGTATATTTTATAACGAGGGACTAAACGAATCCATAATATTAGGTCTTTACCTATGAAATTGCCGTTTTGCAGTACTGGCCATTTCAAATCAAAATAATTTTTGTTTGGGTAAGAATTCTAATTTCAAATTAATTTTATTTTAAAAACATGGATGTTTTTTTTCCAAAAGTAGTCATTTGTTTATTGATTAGTGTTACATTTTCATCGCATTTCAATCTTTTTCGTCATCATGGATACGTTAAAAATTCGAGTAATTATGGAATATGAGTACCGTCGTGGCAGCAACGCGGCACAAGCGGCACGCAACATCAACGACGTTTACGGAGCTAACACTACAAACCAACGCACCACCTGTTATTGGTTTGCTCGCTTCCGTTCTGGAAATTTCGACCTGAAAAATGAACCTCGCGGTCGTCCGAAGACTTTGGTCGACAATGACGAATTAAAGGCGATTGTGGAAGCTGATGATACACAATCTACGGCTGAATTAGCAGCAGCTTTCGACGTTAGCGTCAAAACAATATTGGTCCATTTGCGTCAAATTGGCAAGGTAAAAAAGCTTGACAAATGGGTGCCCCACGAACTCAATGATCGTCAGCGCGAAGTACGCGTCGAGACGTGCCTTGCACTGCTCAACAGACACACAAATGAAGGAATTTTGAACCGCATTGTTACCTGCGATGAAAAATGGATTCTGTTTGATAACCGCAAGCGCTCAGCAAGTTGGTTGGATCCTGGTTCAGCACCTAAACAATGCCCTAAACGAAAACTTACCCCTAGAAAAGTGATGGTCACTGTTTGGTGGTCTAGCGCCGGTGTGATTCATCACAGCTTCTTACCAAACGGGGTGAGCATTACTGCAGATGTGTACTGTGAAGAACTGAACACAATGATGGAGAAGCTGGCACATCTCCAACCAGCATTGGTCAATCGCTCGTCTCCGCTGCTCCTGCACGACAACGCGCGACCTCATACTGCACAGCAGACGGTCTCCAAGTTGCAAGAACTGGGGTTGGAAGCTCTCCGTCATCCGCCCTACTCACCAGACCTTGCGCCTACAGACTACTACTTTTTCCAGAATTTGGATAACTTCTTGGCGGGAAAAAAATTCAATACCCGAGAGGCAGTACAAAATGCCTTTGAAGAATTTGTTGCCTCCCGTCCAGCTGATTTCTTTAAGAAGGGCATCAATAAACTGCCACTGCGATGGCAAAGATGCATTGATTGCATGGGTGATTACTTCGATTAATACAAATAAAAAATACATGAAAAAAATTCGTTTAAATTTTTTCATACAAAACGGCAATTTCATAGGTAAAGACCTATTATACCCGAGGTGGTTTAACTCCCGAGCGTGCGAGGGAGTCAATGAAACCGAGGGTATATTAAGTTGGCGTTTAGCCTCGAGGTGCAAACTGTACTTTTCACTTCGAGTGCGAGAAAAATAGTCAATTTAGTACAAAAACATGTACTTACCTAATAAATATTACTTAACAAAAAAACAGTACAAAGTGAAAAATAACTTTAATTTCGGAAGTCGGTGTCTATGGAGCTGAATTTGAATTTGTTGTCACCGCCTTCCGAAATTAAAGTTATTTTTCACTTTGTAGTGTTTTTTTGGAAGTCGGTTGTTTTTTTTTTTGGAAAACGATTTTATTTTACTTTTTAGTGGTTCACATGTGCTTACCCCTTCACAGCATACCGGCATGATGTTATGTTATGAACTGGTGTAAACAATAGACAGACATGAGATTTCAGCAATCCCAGTCCATTTGCTATCATTTATTGAGGAGTTCCGTTGCCTATCTCCAAAGTTCTTCATCAGATCTTCACCAAATTGAAATGAGACCACTCCGAGAAAGTACTCTTCCAAAAAATACCTAAATCGCTTCGCGTGCCTATAAAACTTGAAGAGTTCTCTCTATTTCTCCAGGATCCCATCATCAGATCCTGACTTGGTGATCATGGGACCACCTGGGAAGTATACCCTTTCAAACAAAAAAAAATCCAAATCGGTCCAGCCATCTTCGAGTAATCGGGGCACATGCATAAAAAAAAATTAAAAAAGTTTCCGACGTCGACTTCGACTTTTTGAAGTCGGTTAATAAAATAAAAATCACAATATCTATTAGGTATGTCTTTTGCTCTTTGCTTGACGTCAAACTCTTCACCAAGGAACATAATTTATAGGAACATAATATTTGTCACTGGACATTCTTAATAAATTTATTTAAAGCCGAACAAAACACTCGACAAAAATTCTGAAATTTTCGCGGTCTTTTTTTTCTTCTAAACCAGTAACAGATTAACAATTTAAAACACATGGCGCCACCTTGGCAAAAACCATGGAACTAAATCAACATTTTCGCAATGAAGATAGTCCACACTCCACAGATAATAGTATATTTACTGGCTGTTTGAGTTTGTCTATGTCACATGAAGGAAATTAAAAAACAAATTACTTTTTACTCCCTAGGGACTAAAGTGACCACTTTAGTCCCTTCGTAGGGCTATAATGATGTCTTTTTAGAGCATGAGAAGTGAAAAGGTTCCTTGTTTTACTACGGAACCCTATAAAGCATTAGTTACATGAATAAAAAGCTTAAGTTTTTTACCCGACTGCGCCAGAAGGAGGGTTACGTTTTTTTTTATAATGCAGAAGGTAAGTGAGACCACGAGCACAAAATGAAATAAATGCCCAAAATAACAAAGATACAATAACATATATAATATGTGGGCGAATGCTCCGTCCGTTATGATGTTCTTCGGGTAACTAAATTGTGCAGTTCTTGACACCGCACAGGACAATTCCAGGATTGAATAGAAATTGATAAACTGGCGGATGTAAAACAGCATAAGATGCGCAAACGCATCAACATTTCAACACAAGCGAGCGCGGGCGACAACGAAAAACGCTTCGCGCACTTTAGTTTCGTTACATAATTATTATATACCAAAATATTAAGCAGCACTGGCTGATATCACAAAAATACTCACAAGAAAAAAAATCACACGTAAAATTATAACTAATAAATTGTCTGTAAGTACCTACAATATTCTTTCAACTGCACACTGAGTAAACTTTTCGCTGACCTTGCGAATATTTCGATTCTCAGAAACTCTGCTTATACACCGGATTGGTAGCTGAGTTGTCTCTATTATACTTTTGCTGGAGGTATTTCGCAGCAGCGAATTTGATCGCCTCAATGATGTGAAGATTCTTTTACCTTGGTAGCGGTCACAAAATCTTACGTAATCAATTACATCACATACCACAGAAAATCAAACGCCTAATCTGTTGAAAACATTCCTAGTGATGGTCAAGTTGTTGGTGGTACTCTTGTCTCCTAACCTAGCTTTAACTTGATTGGTAACGGTCTCGGGCATGGATAATCTCCTTTCAGGTTTATTGAACACCGTCGTGAACTTCTGAACCGTTTTCTGAACAGGTGTTATCAAGGGCTTCTGAGGGATTGCCTTCTGATTGGCGTTCCGAACAGCCTCTATTTCTTTATATTGAATTTGGTTTGAGAATTTGACAGATTTGGCCTTTGGTACTGCCAATTTTGTTTTGACGCTGACTGGGGTCTCATCAGCTCTCATAGTCCCCACAGCAATTTTTCTGACATTATTCTTAGATGTGGTCACTGTGAAAACCTTTTTTGGAATATCAGGCATGCTCTTGAGGATTCCGGCGTATTTGAGAGCATCTTTGTCCATTGGAATTGATTGGTCGTCTACTTGGTGGTCTGCCTTTGAACCGAGGCGTGCGTAAATTGGTTTTATAGAAGGCTTGGATGAGACTGCCGAGACCTTCACAGGTTCAGTGTGGCCGAGCCTGGCAAACACCGTATTGGATGGACCTGGAATAGAAAGAAAAAAGTTGCACTTATTTCCTTGGTGATGAAATCCACAGGAAAGCATAGTGTTGCTAAACAGTACTTCTTTGGACTTATGAATGGATATTTTACCTTCATTGCTCTGCTTGTGCATGGACGCGAAACGTATGAGACGCAACTTCTTCAAACTGATGTCATCATCCCTAATGCAAAAAACAATAAGGAGTATGTAAGTATCGTATGGTGGCGTTCTGTAGTTCTGCTTCCCCTATGGGAAGAGGGCCTGAGTATTGTATGTATAATTTTTTTTTTGTAATGTAGTCTGATTTTTTCTGAATACATTATTGGAACGAAATTCCTTATTTTTATTGAATTTGACAACTCACGTAAGCACATCCGTGAGTAACTTATTTCAATTCTGCCCAGTCAAGTAATTAAACTTACGCAGCTTCAAGAGACTTCCTCTTAAGTTGAGATGTTGGACTGGTTGACTCTTGCACTTGTGGATTGCGCGTGTAGTGCTCTAGTATACGACTGGCAGCTGTGGACACAAATAACGTGTTTAAAAGACAAATAATGGGTTAATCAACACTTATGAACCTTATTTTTATGAGAATACAACACAAAACACATTTATTAACTCGTGAGAACATTATTTCACGGTAGCCAAAACTATATAATAAAGCTGAAGAGTTTTTTCATTTGAACGCGCTAATAGTCGGAAAAAAATAATAATTTGGCATTTGATAGCCTAATTCTTGAGAAAGACTAAAGGCTATCTAACATCACGCGCAGTCTCGGCTTTGCAAAAAAGGGAAAAGAGAAGTTATAGCTATATTTGCATAATGCAGAATTGCATAAGTAAGTAGGCATGCCCTTTATGCCTGGAGGCTTTTATTTAGATTGTAAGTTCTGTTTAATTTTTAATTATTAGGTCTTTACCTATGAAATTGCCGTTTTGCAGTACTGGCCATTTCAAATCAAAATAATTTTTGTTTGGGTAAGAATTCTAATTTCAAATTAATTTTATTTTAAAAACATGGATTTTTTTTTCCAAAAGTAGTCATTTGTTTATTGATTAGTGTTACATTTTCATCGCATTTCAATCTTTTTCGTCATCATGGATACGTTAAAAATTCGAGTAATTATGGAATATGAGTACCGTCGTGGCAGCAACGCGGCACAAGCGGCACGCAACATCAACGACGTTTACGGAGCTAACACTACAAACCAACGCACCACCTGTTATTGGTTTGCTCGCTTCCGTTCTGGAAATTTCGACCTGAAAAATGAACCTCGCGGTCGTCCGAAGACTTTGGTCGACAATGACGAATTAAAGGCGATTGTGGAAGCTGATGATACACAATCTACGGCTGAATTAGCAGCAGCTTTCGACGTTAGCGTCAAAACAATATTGGTCCATTTGCGTCAAATTGGCAAGGTAAAAAAGCTTGACAAATGGGTGCCCCACGAACTCAATGATCGTCAGCGCGAAGTACGCGTCGAGACGTGCCTTGCACTGCTCAACAGACACACAAATGAAGGAATTTTGAACCGCATTGTTACCTGCGATGAAAAATGGATTCTGTTTGATAACCGCAAGCGCTCAGCAAGTTGGTTGGATCCTGGTTCAGCACCTAAACAATGCCCTAAACGAAAACTTACCCCTAGAAAAGTGATGGTCACTGTTTGGTAGTCTAGCGCCGGTGTGATTCATCACAGCTTCTTACCAAACGGGGTGAGCATTACTGCAGATGTGTACTGTGAAGAACTGAACACAATGATGGAGAAGCTGGCACATCTCCAACCAGCATTGGTCAATCGCTCGTCTCCGCTGCTCCTGCACGACAACGCGCGACCTCATACTGCACAGCAGACGGTCTCCAAGTTGCAAGAACTGGGGTTGGAAGCTCTCCGTCATCCGCCCTACTCACCAGACCTTGCGCCTACAGACTACTACTTTTTCCAGAATTTGGATAACTTCTTGGCGGGAAAAAAATTCAATACCCGAGAGGCAGTACAAAATGCCTTTGAAGAATTTGTTGCCTCCCGTCCAGCTGATTTCTTTAAGAAGGGCATCAATAAACTGCCACTGCGATGGCAAAGATGCATTGATTGCATGGGTGATTACTTCGATTAATACAAATAAAAAATACATGAAAAAAATTCGTTTAAATTTTTTCATACAAAACGGCAATTTCATAGGTAAAGACCTATTATTTATTTCTACTATAGTACCTATATTTTTCAATGTTTTGATGGTATATTGGCGTGTGCTAACTGACATAATGGCAAATTTTATGTTTTTTTTTGCTTATCGTAATTTTAATTACCTACTATTGTATAGAATCAAGTTCTTCTAACTTAACAGACAGCTGTGCTGCTGGGGAGTTTTTTGCGCTACTTCTTCTTCCCAGCTAAAGCTGGAAGTGGAAGTGGTGTAGGGCGGGCGTTTTGGGGGGACTGTCTTATGTAATTTTGACGTTCAAAAAGAGCTGACTCTCAGCCTAGTTTGAATAAATGACTTTATTTTGATTTTGATTTAGACCGATATTTTTTTTTAAAGGAAAAAATGGACGAAAATCTTTTCTTTTTAATCGTCCCCTACCATACATTTGTTGCCAGATAAGAACGTATATGAAAATGTTGCATTTTTTCAAATAGATTCCTGGACTATGACAACTGTTTAACAATATTTGAAATCGCATTTTGCCAAGAACCGCCATAATAATATCAAATCAATTTAACAAAATACTTGTCGAAACATCGTAATTTAATTGTACAGACGCCAGCACATCAAGTTACCCCAAACTGTCAAAGTTTCGCAATTGAACATGAACCTTAAGCTTATGTAATAAAGTTGAAAATCTATCAAAGAAATTTGACAGATTGGGGTAGCTTGATGTGCTGGCGTCTGTACTTGGCTCAATTTTTTCCTTTGTATTCGAACTTACTGATATAAATGTGTACAAAGGAAACATAAGAATTTATCATTGTTGATTAATAGCTCTATATTCAATTATGATTTCAAAGTGTTATTATTTTTAATTAAAGCTTTGTTTGTTTATAAAGACAAAAAAATTGAGCCAAGTACAATTACATTTTGGTGTTTCGTTATGCAATTTTTTTTTCAATTGATTTGATATTGCCTGTTTTTAGGGTTCCGTACCCAAAGGGTAAAACGGGACCCTATTACTACTCCGCTGTCCGTGTGTCTGTCTGTCCGTCTGTCACCAGGCTGTATCTCATGAACCGTGATAGTTAGACAGTTGAAATTTGTACAGATGATGTATTTCTGTTGCCGCTATAACAACAAATACTAAAAAACAATAAAAAAAATATTTAAGGGGCTCCCTTTAACATACGCGATTTTTTTGCTCGATATTGATAACTGCAACAGGCAGACGCTTGAAATATTCACAGAATATTTAGTTATATATTTATTCACTTTAAAAATAAATTAATTAATTAAAATAAAACAAATATTTATCCCATACAACAGACATGATTTTTTTGCCGTTTTTATAGATAATGGTACAGAACCCTTCGTGCGCGAGTCCGACTCGCACTTGGTCGGTTTTTTTTATTTAATTTGATATGACTGTTCTTGGCAAAGGAGATTGACCAGTCTGGACCAAATCCTGCCTAAGCATGGGATTACTTTTATTTTTTTCCTTACATGACAAGCTATTGAAAAAAATATTATTATAAAAATAAACATCCACGGGGTTATATACGAGGGGTGTTCAATAAAAAGTAATAATGGCATATAAACTCCTTGAACAATAAAAAAGTAAATACTGGCAGGTAAAGCCCAGCCATTTGACAAAATAAAAAAAATAAAATTATTGATTTACTTTTCTTAATTTAAAAATAGAAGTTATTTGTTTTCGTCGTGTCGGAGCGTGGTGGTACGCAAAATTGATAAAATTGAAATTCGAGCCGTAATAAAATATCTCTGCCTGAAAAAATTTACTACTGAGCAAGTAAATCTAGACTTGAAAGGAACATTAGGGGTTAATGCTCCGTATTCTACGGTTGCGCGGTGGCGTGCCGAGTTTAAGAGAGGAAGAACTTTAACTAAAGACGACCCGCGCTCGGGACGCCTTACGGCGGCAGTTACCGAACAAATGATAAAAAAAGTTGAAAAAAATGTTTTGGCAGATCGTCGTGTTACTGTTCGTTTTGTAGCTGATAGATAAGATAATTTTATTGTACCAAAAAAAAACAGTGCTTTACAATTCCTTAAAGTCTACATTAGTAAACAAGGAAAAAATAAAAACAGGAATAAGACGCAAAGGAAACATTTTGCTTATGAACTCCACACTAGGTCAAGCCTGTCTCGTGGAGTCCATGGGTGGTATTACCAGATGGTGAAAAGCGTATTACATTAGTACTCATGGATTGCTATTGTCGAGAGGCACATAAAAATGCATTATTATTTTAAAGTAAGTAATAAAATGAGTTAATTAATCAAACATTGTCTAGGCTTAAAACAATAGAGTAGGATGAATGAATATTTTGGGCGCCATTGTGCACTATGTGTAAGTGTATATGTGTGTGTGTGTGTGTGAGAGAGAGAGAGAGAGAGAGTGTGTGCGTGCGTGTGTGTGTGTGTTGTTGTGTTACGAAATTACCTTTAAAAGAGATTCGGACTAAGGATTCGGATAAGCTGAAGAACTAAGATTTCGATAGGAAGTATCCATAGTATTATACATGAACATTTTGGGCATGAAAAAAGTATCACCGCGCTGGGTGCCTAGAATGCTTACAGACGAGCATAAACAAACAAGACTGCGGATTTCTCAAATCAATTTGAAATTGTTACAACAAGATCCTGACCGATTTTTGGCTAGCTTCGTAACTATGGATGATACATGGCTCCACCATTATGATCCTCAAACGAAACAACAGTCCATGACTTGGAAGAGGCCGTCATCTCCAACGCCTAAGAAGTTTAAGGCAATTCCATCCGCCGGTAAGATTATGGGCTCGTCTTTTCTAGGACAGCCAGGGGGTGATAATGATTGAATACCTCGATCATGGAGCCACTATTACGGGGCCCTTATACGCAGAACAAATAAAAAAACTGCGTCAGGAAATACGCGAAAATAGCCGCGGCAAACTTGCTAAAGTTGTATTGTTTCACCAAGATAACGCCCCAGCACACAAGTCCCGAGTTGCGATGACTGCTATCCAAGATGCTGGATTTGAATTGAAGGAACATCCTCCATACTCACCTGACCTTGCGCCTAGTGATTTCTAACTGTTCCCGCGGTTAAAAGAACAACTGAGAGGTCACAAATATGGCGGCAATGATGAGGAAGTGATTGCCACAGTACATGATTTTTTAAGCGATCAAGATGAAGATTTTTTCAAGAAGGGAATCTTAGGATTAGAAAAACGATATACCAACGGCCTTATTCATAAAAGTTATCGAACATCTACACAGTTGCTAAAGTGTGGTTTCTCTATGAAAAACCAGACTTTAGCAAGTGTTTAGATGTTCGATAACTTTTTATGAATAAAGCCGCAAGTGTATAAGCCTCAAAAGTGATTGTCGAAAATTAAAATAACAATAAATATTATCTAACTGCTTCATACTCATTATCACTTTTTATTGAACACCCCTAGTAGTACCGAAAAACTTATAGCTTTTTGGTGCTTTAACTTTGATAAAAAAATTATACAGACCTTCGGATTGCTACAGCGATAACATGTTGATAAACAAAAATCAGCTGTTCCATAATTTTGACCGCGTAGGTATTGCACTTTTCTATGAAATAGAAATTTTTCGTACGAAACATTTCTGCGCTGAGGCTCTACTCGTAGAATGATAATATGCTGAACTCATGGTTACAGTTTGCGCACTAGATAAAAACTTATCCTGTATATGACGGAGTTATGTCCGAAAATACATACTTATTAAAAAAAAACATGTCGATTTAATAACCTCCTTCTTTTTGAAATCTTTTCATATTAAAAGTTACTGAAATCGATTCTGTAGTCAATTAGGAACAAATTACTTTCAGGTCTTGCGTTTATTCTGTTACACCTTGTATAATGGCTTGTAACCCACCCAGAGACCAACCTTGGCAAGCGTAACTTAACTTTCCATCGACCCATGCGGCTGTTATTAACTAGCCACAAGCCCCTATAAAACAAGCACAACTTAAGAAACAGAACTTCTTTTACCAGGTTGGGCTACCAACCTGAGAACCAGTAGATTTTACTACTTCAGGATCACTTAGTACTTATACAATATGCAGAGTATGAATACAGTGTACTAACGTGATGATGGCTGTGCCACGGTGGCTCGGCCAGTGATGGCAGCGACGGGTACTTTGGCTGTAGCTGGCACAGCTGAACTGAGCACCCGGTCACGAGCCGTACTCTCATGCACCTGCTTAGCGTGCCTGTAATTATTGCCTAGGCTGTTAGTTGGATGTTCGCTAAAATCTATACTAATATTATAAAGAGGTAAAGATTGTGAGGTTGTAGGGGGTAATCTCTGGATCTACTGAACCGATTTAGAAAATTATTTTACCAATAGAAAGCCACGTTATTTGTGAGTGTCATAGTCTATATATTAACCTAAAAAATTAAAAAACTTTTTCGTGGTAGTCGGATTTGCAAAGTAAGTCAGAGAAAAAACGGTTAAATGAAAACTATTTTTGTTAGACCACATAAAATCATGTGGTCTAATAATAATAATTGCTTCCAATTAGTTTTAGTTTAGGGACTCAACCAGGGTGGATTAAAATCATTCAAATAACAACATGCCTTGTTTCCTAAAGGGTAAGGCAGGTTTGGAGAAACAATGCAAAACACACCAGGGTGAAGGTATGTTTAATACAGACACTTTGCCCGACCTGGGAATCTAACCCAGGACCTCAAGCTCGGCAGTAGCGCTTGCGACCACTAGATGACTAGACCAACAAGGTGTTGTTGAATGGCAAGGCAAAGGTGAATACAGATAATGCAATGCAATGCTACATGATGCAATGGACATCAAACATGCATCAATATAGGTAGTTGTTGCCACTGATGGTTACTGCCTTTTTCATAAAGAACCAGTACTACAGTAAATACTAATAGAGAAACAACAACTGAGGAAATAATTCGCTTGTGTACTGTTCTTGACTAACGGACAGAAAATAGAAATAGAGATAGTTTTATCTCTAAGTTTACTACAATAATCTTCTTACCTCAATATAGCGATAACATCTCCCATCCTGGAGATTCCCATATCCCTCAAGTATTCTTTGTTCAGATCGAGGAGCATATCATTTTGTATGCGGTTCTCCGTGAAAGTGAGTGCATATGTTGCGGACACGTCTGACGGTATACCCGCAGCAGTGAAGAAACTCACCCACATACCTAGAATGCATAAATCATTCTCATTAATGATGACATTGGCCACTAGTCTCACACAAGAGTTTGTGAAAGGTAATTGAGGGAACCGGTAACTATGATAGATGGCAGCTTGCTTTCTTCCTCCTGATAGCTGATAAAATCATGCTATCCAAATATCCATCCATCTACAAAAAGTATTGATAATGAAAATATATAATAACTAACTGAAATAATTATTATCTCCACCAATGGATAGGTATTCATAGCTTGGATCATTCATATATAAAATAAGCCAGTATGTTTGTTTTCACATCACTATATTAATTTTCCTCGCAGCATAATGACTAGTATTATTGACATTATGGTGTCCTAACCATCTGATGAATAACTATATCAATATTTTATTTAGGTTTATTTACAATTTTATCAATTTGTAAAATTGTTTGAGATGATTGTATTTGTAATTACATTGTTGTTTCTTAATCATGTAAATACTTTAAGATTTACCAAGACAACCTAATTCGTAGAAGTGATTCAAATTAATTGATGCAGTCCTACTTTAATGTAGCAGGCAAATATGGGCATTGTAATTTATTAATATACTGCATGGTAACTAGTACCTGCTGAAGTTAGATAGCATTTTTAACTAATACCAGTTCTTTACCAAAAATAAAACGATATTTTATGGAGGCTTAACCTTGGACCATATTTTGGGAGTCTACTGACTACGGCTGAAATAAATAGCTACCTAAGATTTTACATAATTTAAGAGCAAAAAATGACTTACCAGTTAAATTAGAGTCCATTTTTAACGACACTGAACTCATAACATTAAAATAATATAGCAAATTACTGAATTTCACGACACATAAACAGGCTAACCACAAAATAGGTACCAGAATACTTTTTTTAACCAATTACCAAACCCACTGTTGTACTCGTAGACAGACAGAGAATCGCCACAGAACATAATAATAGTTAATGCTATGATCACAGAACACATATACTCCTAACGGAGGCTATGATGCTATACTACTAGTCTACAGCATTGAGATGGGAAAAACGTATTTTTATGTATGTCTATGGTCTACAGTCTACTACTATACTACTGCTACTGTACTCTGTAGTCACCAGTACCACAGACCATATATACCTAGGAGTATGTGTTCTGCATGGACTTATTGTTTGTTTAATAAGTCCATGGTGTTCTGTCGTAGACAGAGAATACGGTTCTATGCCTCAATTACCTCATATCACAGATAGATGAAACTCATAAATTAAAACTACTCTGTGGATGAGACAGAGTCGTCTAAGACAGAGAGAGTACATTTTGACTGTAGTGATGTGGTCACGAAACGAATAGAGATTAGGCATGGGTAGCTCGTGCGTGAGCGAGTGATAAAATCAAAAATCAAAATCTAAATATTTTATTTCACATAAACCAGCATGGGCACTTATGAAACGTCAGAAGCTAGGCGCACGGTTACAATTTGTCGCTTCCTATGGAGAAGAGCTGGCAAGAAACTCCACGGTTACTCTTTTAAAAATAATTGGCTTTTACAATGTTTTCAAATTACAGTGATAATGTCAAATAATGACGAAAATATGTCAGACATTGTAAAAAATAAAAAGAATAACAATTAACATTGTTAATGTTTGGGAGCAGTTAATAGACTTTCACATAGTTATGCTGTTAATGAGGTACCTGAGAAGCCATATGTGCAGAAGGAATTAAGGCCAAACTTCCCTGTCTTCAACGTAGTTTTTTATCTTATAATATGCTTTTTAGATAAGGACTCGTTTGATGTGAGTTTAAACTTTCCATCGCTAAGTTCTGTAACCGACATTGGCAACTTGTTATAGAAGCGGATACTGTTTATTGGAAATGACTTGCTAGTTTTAGTTAATCTAAATTTTGGAATCATACGTGTATTTAGATTATGGAAATAGCATCTTTTTTTGAATAGACCTAAGTTTTTGCGAACATACAAGATATTTTCTAGGATATAAAGAGAAGGCAGAATTAGTATATAAATTTCGTTGAATTTGTTTCTAAGAAACTCGCAAGGCCCCATTTTATAGATTGCGCGGATTGCCCTCTTTTGTAAAACAAAAATTGAATCTACGTCCGCTGCCGATCCCCACAGCAGAACGCCAGACATGATAGAAAAGAGATAGCTCTTTTCGATTGACGTCGCCCTCGCTCACTCACTCGCTCGCTAAATAGCTCATTTAGCTCACTGAGTCACTGAGCTATAAAAGAGCTAGTGAGTAACAAAGAGTCCAAACTTCCAAAGAGCTATTCACTATTGAGCGAGCCGAGCTGTCTCCGTCGACGCGCGTGCGGCGTGAGTCAAATGACATAACAGTCGGCGTCTGAGTTATAGAAGAGCTAGTGAACTAGCGGAGTGATATAGCTATTTAGAGTAGAAGAGCTAATCGCTCTTTTGTCTTTTCAGTGAGCTATTTCGCCCTTGTCTAAAGAAATGGGTCAACTCGAGTTCGCAATTCGAATTAACTCGAGTTGCGCTCAATTCGAATTGATTCGAGTCAGACCTCAGGAACACGAGTTCGAAGGCTGACGGGTGCCGGGCGGTCAATCGATCGGTACTCACTCCGCGTTACGATTAGAGATATAGTATATAAACTAGCTGCGTCTCGAGGTTTCACCCGCGTAATCCCGGACCTACGCGGGAAATTCTCACGGGATCGGGATCCCGTGAGAATTTCGGTGTAAAAAGCCTATGTATTAGTTAGTCTTCAACTACCTACATACCAAGTTTCATCCTAATCGGTTCAATAGTTATAGCGTAAAGTGGTATCAAAAAAACATTTATTTAGCTTTATCCTGCCTGCCAATTTGAATTAATTTAGCTCGAGCTAAGTGGATTTTAATTCGAGTTGACGTGAGTTGAATTTATTCAGAGTTGGCCGATCACTAGAAACGAATACTGCGGATAGGTCACATAGACGAAACAGCACTATTCCATAGAGAATAGTAGAAAAGTAAATGTCAATAGAAAACTTCCAAAAAAAAAAACAACCGACTTCGGAAAAGCACTACAAAGTGAAAGATAACTTTATCGGAAGTCGGTGACTTTGGATATGTACTTTTAATTTTTTGTCACCGCCTTCCAAAATTAAAGTTATTTTTCACTTTGTAGTGTTTTTCAGGAAGTCAGTTGTTCTTTTTTTTTGGAAAAAGTTTATAAGTTTTCACGTTTTAGCTCCTACCCTACACCAATTCGAAATTTCATCATCCTTGGGGTCAAAACAATGCATATTTATGCGATAGCAGCAATCACGGTTGATTTGCTATAATTTTTTGAAGAGTACCGTTTTCTGTGTCTGAAACGCATTATCAGATCTACATGAAATTTAAATGGGACTGTTTCGGAATAAACCCTCTTCGAATAAAAAAAATATTTTGCAAATCTGTCTATATGATGGAGTTATGCCCGAACATCCTAGCACACCTAACCGTTAAGAGTTTTTCCTTCCTTCATCAGCTCAGCGTCATGAGATGGTCATCATGACCATACGCAAATGTCTGAAGCTTTAGAAAATATATGAAAAACATTTTTAAATTCCTACTTATAACATTTGAGGGTTGCCCTCGATTTTCCTGGGATTCCATCATCAGATCCTGACTTGGTGCCAATGGGACCACCTCAGGAGTATACTCTTTCAAATAAAATAAGAAATTTTGAGAATCGGTTCACAAATGGGGGAGAAATCGTTGAACATATATTAAAAAAAAATACATACAGTCGAACATAGAACCTCCTCCTTTTTTTAAGTCGGTTAAAAATATGAGATCTCGTAGCGTTTTTGACCAACCAGCCACAGACTTACTAGAGATGCTACGCATTAACTTGCTAAACTCATCATCAAAACTGCCAACTAGACATGCGCAAAACAGTGTGTTTTAAGGTGATGTAATATGACATGACACCAGAACTCCAAACAGGACGCAAAATGCCACGCTACACGCGATGGCTATTATTGTTGTGAAATGCTCGCGTTGTAGAAGACGCAGACGTATGCTATAAGCTATAAACTATGATGTGATGTGACATCCGTCAAACGCAATACGCCCTCGCATCGCCGGAATGTAGCCATCGCGTGTGGCGCTTCATGTTTGGAGTCATGATGTAATGCAACATTCCTCGGTACGAAATTAAATGTCATATTACATCACCTTAAAACGCACTGTTTTGCGCATGTTTAGTTTGAGCTACTACGTGTAATTGAGAGTCAGAGTGCCATGTTTAATTTGGTCGAGTCATGTGTAATGCTACAGTACGCGATCGGGTTATATGACGCGCAATGCAACAATCGCATTACTTACACAAGTCGCCAACCTCTAACTTTAGTGTTGATATGAATAATTATCGGCTATCAAATTATTGATAAATAAAAAAAACCCTTTAAGGATACTTTTGTTTACTTACAATACATAATACTTACAATACTTTTGTTTACTTACAATAGGTACTTTTCACGCAATGACGCAACTTTTCATAGAAGAAATTGATGGAAAGCTGATATAGTCCGATTTTTCCTCAGAATATTCACAAAAATGCGTTGAAATTTACAGATCTATAAAACACTTAGAACGAAACAATATAATCATAATTTTGACATAGAGACATTTATGGATGAACGATACCATTGAGATACCGATAAATTTACTCGATACTGTATTGGTCGTCAAGTCTCAATATTTACCTACTGGTTTATATGTCTGTGATATTTACACGATATCGACACCTACTCGTATCAAATCGTTTTTGGAAAATGTAGTATAAAAACCGTAACAAGTATTGGTACTCTTTATTGATAATCATTACAAAATTATAAGAATTTATGAAAAAAAGTCTGTATAAGTAGTTTCCCAAGAGTGTCGATTTGCGCCTCGGGCTAATTAGTCGTGTTTACGAGTATACGCTAATCACCGGTATTGCGATAAGAACATTTTTTTGATCGTAGCCGAGCCGCTGCGCTCGGCTGGCCGGCCGTTCGACTTAATAGATTATGAATAACTCACGCAATGGCGTATTGATAGATGAATGTAGTGATACACAAAGAGAAGACTTAGAGGATATAACACATATAGATATGGAGGTACCTACACAATTAGAGAAAGGAAATATAGAAGGTGACGATAACTTAGGAAGAAAAAGAGATAGGGAGGATGACTCATCCGGAAGTTGGACTACTGTAAGTAAACAAGGGAAGAGAATCGCAAGAAGACAAACCCCAGTTCAGGAGATTAACTGTAACAATGGAGAAGAAACAGTTGAGATATGCGTATACAATAACGAGAAGTTTCCAAAACAATTTGCGCTAGCAAGGCTTTTTAAAACTAATGAGATAACCGGTATATCACGCGTGAAATATATTAATCCGTACAAATTAATGATCACGTTTGACAATGAATCTCATGCCGAAAAAATGATCAATTGCAAAGCATTTAACGAAACGGGTTGGCGTTCACAAAAATCATGGGAAGTAGCAGTGTCATATGGGATTATCAGAGATATAGAATTGGATCTTTCAATTGAGGAATTTGTTGGCAATGTCTCGTGCGATGTAGAAATTCTGTCAGCAATACGCCTCAACCGTAGATGTAAAGATACGGATGATAAAGGAAATAACTCTAATGGATGGATTGCAAGCGAGTCTATACGCATTTGTTTTAAAGGTTCACACGTACCCTCATATGTAACTATATACAGTATGAGAGCCAAAGTCGAGAGATACACATTGCCCGTAACTCAATGCTCCAAATGTTGGAGGTATGGACATATTGCAAAGATGTGTGCGTCTAGTAAAGCTAAATGTCCTAAATGTGGTGGCAGCCATGATAATTGCGATAAAACTACATTTATGTGTGTGAATTGTAAGGGTAATCATTTAGCTCTAGATAAGAAATGCCCATTTTTTTTGAAAGAAAAAAGGTTACGAGAGTTAATGAACGAATTTAACTGTACATACCGTAAAGCTCTGTTATTATATGTACCTCCATCTCCTCCCCCTGCCTTTCTGGTTAAAAACATATGTTTGACAGAGAAAAATATTCAAACAAGTACACTAGAAAATAATAACCCAGTACAGTCATCTCAGGATGAGACAACCTTTGCAGATAAAGTTAAAACACCTATCGCAATACGTGGGCAACAGCAGGCTACTAATAGTTCGCATTCAAAACGGGATTCGAAACAGAAAACAACTCAACATAAAAAACGGTGGCAGTCTCGTCCGTCCGTGGAGTATATATGTTCTGTGGTCCGTGGCCGCGGACGCCGGCGTTATGGATTGGGACTCGGACGTTTCAACTACGACTTCGAAGAGTGAAGAACACGAAACAACGTCACAACCCGATTTATCAAAGAAGTCAAGTGATATTCACAGAAAAAAATCAAACGATCATAGAAAAGATTCGTCATTTGGTAATTTAATAAGTAGCATTACAAGTATACTTCTGAAGAAAGGTTCGTTTAAGAATAAAATAAACAGCGTGGTTAAGATAATCGTAGAATGGATGGTAACAATTGTGGTTAATACTTTGCCAGAAAACTCACTTGTAAGTAAACTTATTAATGGATTGTCATAATAATTCTCTAACATTTAATATTGTACAATGGAATGCACAAAGTCTGCGGCCGAAATCTGCATTGTTCGAACAGATTTTATTCAAAGATAAGATTTATATTGCCGTTATCAGTGAAACGTGGTTTGAACCAGACAGCCACTTTAATTTGAATGAGTATAATCTCTTCAGATTGGACCGTTATGACGGTTATGGTGGGGTAGCTGTTATTGTACACAAATCTATTAAAGCGCAATTGCGTAAAGTACATAATTATAACCCAGGTATTGAACTGTTATGCATTCAATTGTTAAATTGTCAGTATATTGAGAATATCATCGCCATTTACTGCCCTTTAACTGTTCGTACTTTACCAAGAGATTGGGATAATATATTTTCTATAGCAAATAAGAAGACTTTAGTTTTGGGAGACTTTAACGGTCACCATTCCAATTGGTCATATAAAACCGATCAACGTGGATCCCAGATATTCGATTCTGTATTAGATCATAATTTTATATCAGTTAATGATGGTAGTCCGACTCGTATAAAATTAGTGAATAACGTTATGCAACAATCCTCTCCTGACATTTCTTTTATTTCTGTGGACTTGGCGTTAAATTTTATTTGGAAAGTTACAAATGAATCGTTAGGGAGTGACCACCTAATTATTAAATTATCCACCAATTTTAATGTTACTAAACAAACCATTCGTAAGAGAAATTTTAAAAAAGCTGATTGGGAGAAGTATGCTTCGTCCGTGGAAAGTGTTTTCCGTGATTCAACCGCCCCGATAGATCCACAGTTGTGTTATGACTTCTTTGAAAGCACTTTACAGAAAGCAGCAGATTCCCACATTCCTCATATTGTTATTCCTCAATGTTATGTACAAGCTAATGTATAGCGATGCGCGGTCATATGCGATCGGCCTGCGCACACGGCGCCAGCGCCGCGCAGCGCCCCGTGCCCCGCGCCCCACCCATGTGCCCGCGCTAGCATGTTTTAAATAAAGCGTCAGTGCGTTCACGGCCGTCATTTGTTTTACTTGTGTCCCGTATCTAACAGTGGCGACGAGAGCAACCCACGCTTTATCAAGATGGCTCAGTTTAGTTTCGGTATATTAAGTAATTTCGACCACACAGTGCATGAATGGCAGGCGTACAAAAGTCGCCTGCGGCAGTGGTTCGTGGCTAATGATATCTCGGAAAAAAACGACACAACGGGTTCAAAACGGCGAGCAATCTTACTGAGCGCACTCACAGACAGCACCTACCAGCTCGCAGCCGACTTGGCTTTGCCAAAACAGCTGGACGAGGTGCCAGTAGAAGACATCTATGAGCTCCTTGACACTCACTTTTCTCCGACAAAGTGTGGATTCGGAGAGCGGTACGCATTTTACGCGGCAACGCAGCAAACGGGGGAGACGCATGCGCAGTGGGCGGCAAGACTGCGTGGCCTCACGAAACATTGCAAGTTCGCCAATGTAGAGGAGGCATTGCGAGACCGTTTCGTGATGGGCATGTTGGCGGGTCCCGAGAGGGACAAACTGTTCACAAAGGACACAGATACCTTGACCCTGGCAAAGGCAGTGGAGTTGGCACAAAGCGTCCGGTGCGCGCGATCTGGCGCCGCCGCCGGCGCTCTCGCGATGACGTCGATCACACAGCAAGAACATTCAGTGTTCAAGGTGCAGGGCAAGACTGCTGGTTCTGCTAAGGAACCGGTAATGGAGAAGTGTTCCGTGTGCGGTCGGAAGAACCATGCATCGTCTCAGTGCCGATACGCGAACTTTACTTGTAGGAAGTGTAATACAAAGGGTCATTTACGTAGAATGTGCAAAGTAAAGTGTGTTGCGACCAGTGACGTGAGTGAGGAGGACGATGATGGTGAGTTTTTATGTTGTAACATCATTTCAGAGCGGGGAGAACCCATGACAGAAATAGTGTCCATAAACGGCTCACAAATAAAATTTGAAATTGATAGTGGATCGGCAGTAACGGTAATTTCTGAGAGTTTATATGATAAACATTTTAGCAGGCTGCCCTTGTTACCAGCCAAGAAAAGACTATTTACCTACACAGGCAGTAGTATCGTGTGTCTCGGTATAATTCGCCTACCGGTCACGTATAGGCTGAGTACACACACACTAGATGCTTACGTGGTACGCAACAAAGGCCCGCCATTGCTCGGAAGAGATTTTTTATCGTTATTTAAGTTAAAATTAGCCTCCTGTAATTTCATAAATAATGAAGAGAAAACAATCGATGATTTGCATAATAGATTCAGAGACGTATTTTCAGATGAATTAGGTAAATTTAATAAATTCAAGGTTAAATTACGTTTAAAAGATGATGCAAAGCCAATATTTTTCAAAGCACGTCCTATCGCTTTTGCATTGCGAGACAAGGTAGATAAAGAGATAATCCGCCTTGTAAACTTAGGTATACTTAAACAAATAGATCATTCGGAATATGCATCACCAGTAGTGCCGGTGTTAAAACGCAATGGGAGTGTTAGGCTGTGTGCAGACTATTCCGTAACCATAAATAAACAATTAGTTGTAGAGCACTACCCGTTGCCTACAGTCCACGAGCTGTTTTCCAAATTACACGGAGGTCAACAGTTCTCAAAGTTAGACCTGTCCATGGCCTATAATCAATTCGTTTTAGACGAAGAGTCACAAAAAATTACATGCATAAATACTCACCGCGGATTGTTTCAGTATACACGTATGGTTTTTGGGTTAACCAGCGCACCGTCTATTTTTCAGCGCGCAATGGAAAACATATTGTCTGGTATGGACGGTGTGTTATGTCTTTTAGACGATGTCCTTATCACAGCTGATGGACCGGGTTTACATTTACAACGGTTAACGGCAGTGTTACAGAGGCTGCAAAATGCTGGACTAACCTTGCAAAAAGAAAAGTGTGAATTTTTTAAGAACGAAATCAATTATTTAGGCTATGTAATAAACAAAGATGGGTTAAAAAAATCATCGGATAAAGTAATAGCAATTGAGAAATCCCCAGTGCCCACAGATGTAGGCAAACTTCAATCATTTTTAGGATTAGTAAATTATTACCGTAATTTCGTACCTAAGGCATCCGAAATTTTAAGTCCCCTATACGATCTCTTAAGGAAGGGGGTTAAATGGAATTGGGCCAGCGAACATCAAAGAGCATTCGTCGAAATAAAAAAACATTTAACGTCAGATCAGGTGTTAGCACATTTTGACCCCAATGCAACCTTAATCCTCACGGTGGATGCTTCACCTCATGGGTTGGGTGCAATATTATCGCAAAATGATAAGGATGGTTGCGAGCGCCCAATTTCGTTTGCGTCCCGCACTCTAAACGCAGCTGAAAAAAATTATTCTCAAATTCAGAAAGAGGCAACGGCTATTATTTTTGGAGTTCGAAGATTCCATCAGTACTTGTACGGTAGGTCAGACCCGTTCATCCTTCGCACTGATCACAAGCCTTTAATTTCAATTTTTGGACCACACAAAGGTATACCGGAGGTTTCGGCAAACCGTTTACAAAGATACGCGCTGTTTCTTAGCGCATATAATTATAAAATCGAATACGTGCGTAGCGAAAATAACAGCGCGGATTATTTGTCCCGCGCAAGTCTTCCCGACGACGATAAGCGGTTGCGGTCAATGACCGCGGGCAGGGAACGCGTGGACAGCGCTCAGCACGCTGCCGCCGCGGCCGCCCCGATTGACCGCGCGACATATGTTCACTTCGTAATAGACGGACACATGCCAGTTACGCGGGACGAATTACGCAAGGCAACTAGCCGAGATGTCAATTTGATGAAGGTGATCGATTTTATTTCGAAGGGTTGGCCTAGAAGCGTGTCTGATGTGAATTTAAAACCGTTCCACGCATGCAGAAATCAGTTATCGTATGAAGACGGCTGTGTTATGAGAGGGCATAAGGTGATTTTACCAGACAGTCAAATAAGAACAATATTAAACGAACTTCATACTTCCCATCTGGGAATTGTGAAAACAAAGGCCGAAGCTCGTTCCCGGTTCTGGTTTCCGGGTATCGATAACGCTATAGAAAATATGATAAATTCTTGCAGTGTTTGCATACAGTTACGACCTACCCCTCCGCGCGCCCCGCTTACGCCCTGGCAATACCCACCCCAACCATTCTACCGGTTGCATATAGATTTCTTGGGTCCGTTAGATAATAGACATTATTTAATCGTAGTAGATGCATACACGAAATGGGTGGAAGTTTACGATATGTGTGTTTCAACGACCTCATCAGCTGCAATAGAAAAACTGTGCGAGTTTATTTCAAGGTTCGGGTTACCAAATACAATTGTAAGCGATAACGGCACGGCTTTCACGTCACAAGATTTTAAACGGTTTTGTACAATTAACGGGATTGAGTACGTGACGTCACCGCCCTATAATCCTGCGAGCAATGGCCAGGCCGAAAGTTATGTAAAGATCGCAAAAAAGGGTATAAGATCGTGTATTTTATCAAGTAATAACCAAAAAGACACTAGAGTCAAACTGTTAAAATATCTTTTTGATTACCGGAATTCGGTACATTCAGTGACAGGGTTCTCTCCAGCTCAATTAGTTTTTGGACACAAACTGAGATCGAGGTTGGATCTATTGTCGCCAAAATCGCTATCGTCACCCTCAAACGCGTCACTGGATAGCACAGTAAAATCAAAACAGTGTTTGCAGTGTAAATACAATGGTGGCAAAAATACTCAAATTTTAAAAAACGGAAACGAAGTGTTGTACAAAAAATTTAGCAATAAAGATAAGTTCACATGGCGCAGAGGCACAATAACAGACAAGATTGGAAGAGTTGTGTATTTGATTAACGATCATTTAACAGGGACTGTAGTGAAAAAACATAAAAATCAGATTGTGTTATATAAGGGTAACGCCAATGTACAACAAAGTTGGGATACTGACGAAATAGACACCGATAGTGACGATGAAACATTATCATCAACGGCACCACCGTGCCCCCAACCCGCGTCTCAAGCTGACGCCCCGGAGGAGGGGGGGCAGGGTGCAAGTACGCCGTCAGCGACGCCAGCCATATCTGTGGCGCCCGGCCCCGGCCATCCCGATAGGGCGTTGCGCCAGCTTCCAAAGGTGGACTACAGAAGCCTTGCGTTGGGCAAGTGACCAGTGGGCTGCCTGACGGTGTATAACTTGCTAGTTATGGACTCATATTGTATTGTAGTAATAACCTAATTTTAATGTTGTGTAGATACTCCATGTATGTAGTTGTAAGCACCTTTAGTATTATTATTATGTTTGTATCTTTTTAAATAAGGTTGGGAGATGTTATGTACAAGCTAATGTATAGCGATGCGCGGTCATATGCGATCGGCCTGCGCACACGGCGCCAGCGCCGCGCAGCGCCCCGTGCCCCGCGCCCCACCCATGTGCCCGCGCTAGCATGTTTTAAATAAAGCGTCAGTGCGTTCACGGCCGTCATTTGTTTTACTTGTGTCCCGTATCTAACACTCAACATATCAGCTCTAAATTTAAACCAAAACCTTATTGGAGCCCTGACCTATCTAGATCGGTAGCATCACGACGTTTAGCGTTAGCAAAGTTTAGGCGTAACCCTTCGCCCCAAAATTATGCACTATTGCAGGAAAATATCCGGGAATCGCAGAGGCTGACGCGTAAGGCAATAGGTGCTTCTTTTAGAAGTTTTTGTTCAAGTATTGATGCAACAACTTCAGCTAGTGATATGTGGCGCAAAATGAGATGGGTAAAAGGCTGCAAATCGAAATATCAACAGGTTGACTCAAGTTTAGCGGAAAAGCTTCTTAATGACCTAACGCCTGATTACGTTTCTCCCCCTGAACCCTGCTTTCAATCCTGTAATAATAAATTAGAAGCTGCCATTTCTATTAATGAGTTAGAAAACTCAATTAAATTAAAAGATACGGCACCTGGTGGTGACGAAATTTCCTTTTCTATGGTCAGGAATCTCCCAACCATCGGTAAACTGTTATTACTATCTATGTACAATAAATTTTACGATTCTGGTTGTGTTCCAAGACAATGGCGCAATATTCAAATAATTCCTATTCCTAAGCCAGGACGAATTTCGGGACAATCATCTTCCCTTCGTCCTATTTCTCTGATTTCATGTCTATGTAAAATTTTTCATTCAATTTTGAACAAACGATTGGAATGGTATCTCGAAAATAGATGCATATTTTCCGATAAGACTGTAGGCTTTCGTAAATCTAAGTCATGTTTAGATAGTCTTTTTACTTTGACGACAAAGATCCAACTTGGTTTTACTTCAAATCTTGTCACAGTTGGTTGTTTCATTGACATCAATAACGCCTACAACAATGTCGATATCGCTAGTCTATTGAACATTCTCGATAAACTTTCAGTGGGTCGTAAGTTGTGTTCGTATTTGTGGAGATTCTTGAACGAAAGAATACTTAAAATTTCAATTAATAACAAAGAATATTTGCGGGCTACGGGACGAGGGTTGGCCCAAGGGGACCCACTCTCACCTCTTTTATTTAACGTTGCGACTCACAATATTTGCAACACTATTACTAGCGTTGATATTTCTCAGTATGCTGACGATTTTGTTTTATTTAAATCAGGTTCTAATGTTAATGCAGTTGTTTCAGAGCTGCAATCTGCTTTAAATTCATTTAATTCCATAGTTGTTAATCTAGGTTTAGAAATTTCTCCTAATAAAACTAAGGTTTGTATTTTTAAGAGAGGCATGTGCAGACAACCTGTTAAGTTAAAAGTTAATAATAGTAATCTTTGTGTAGTCAATAACATAAAGTACCTGGGAATGTGGTTGGATCAGTCGCTCAGATGGGGGAAACATATTAATGAATCGGTTCAAAAGGTTTTAAAATTCATAAATATTCTCAAAGTTTTAGCGGGTCCTGGTTGGGGTGTTCACCCTAAACATCTGCGTCGACTATACATCTCCATAATCCGCAGTAGGTTAGACTATGGTAGTTTCCTGTATGATTGCAGTTACAAGTGTCATTTATCTAAATTGGACAAAGCTCAAAACAAATCTCTTCGCGTTATTGGTGGCTTTATCAGAAGCACTCCCATCCACGTGATGGAGAGTGAATTAAATCTATCTCCATTACATATTCGTAGGAAATTTTTAGGAGGCAAATACTGTCTAAAATGTATGTCTTTTCAAGAGAGCATTGCGGTTGATTTGATTGAGTCGTTAGCTTTAAACGTTAATAATTCTCAATATTGGAGAGGTAGAAAGCAACCTCTATTAGTCTCAATTTACAATGAGCTGAAATCTTCTACTGTTCACTCAGTTGGGTTGGTTGAGATGTTTTCTCTGGAGACATGGGTCAGCAACATCAATGTGCGTGAGACTATTAAACAGAATATTCCATCTATAACTAAGCCTAAACGACATTATGACAGCAACCGTGTGAGACAAATCTGCACAAATTTTATAGTGGAGGAATATGGTGATTTCCATAAGATTTACACAGATGGTTCTAAGAGTAGTGCTGGTAGTGGCGCTGCGGTTTGGGATCCACAGTTAAATTCAAATGTCAAACTTGCTATAGACTCTGATATTTCCATTATGCATGTCGAGTTAATTGCAATAGCAGAGGCTCTCTCATATATTAACTCAATTAGTCATGATAAATTTGTCATCCTAACAGACTCAAAGAGTTCGCTGCAACACTTGGCTCGGTGCACCTCGTCCGTGCGAGGAGTACCGATAGCCTACATAATTTTGGATACTATATTCAAATTAGGTCAAAAGTCAATCTCGATAGTTTTACAGTGGATCCCGTCTCACGTACAGATTCAGGATAACGAAAGAGCAGATCTTTTGGCCAACCTAGCCGTGTCAGATGGAATTTCTGTAACTGTTACCCCTTTATATACAGATTATATAAGATTAATAAAACAGCAGTGTACAGATGAGTGGAGTGAATATTTTAACCAGAGGTCAACAGAAAAAGGAATTTGGTACAAGACCATCCAACCACAGCTTCCAGTGTATAATTGGACTGATCAAAATCCGCTTAGCAGAAGTGAATTAGTTATGGCATTAAGACTTCGATCCGGCCACATCCCATCAAAAAAATTTGGTTTTCTGATGAAAAAGGTTACGTCACCCAACTGCGAAGAATGTGGAGTAGTCGAAGATGTACAACATGTTTTGATGGAGTGTGTGCGGAATGAGGCTTTGAGATTTAGTTTACTTGGTCCAAAAAATAAGTACGATGTTGGAGAGTGTAATGCTATCCTCGCTTGTCCTTTATCGGAACAAGCTAGGATACTGTACAAACTGGCATTTTTTATTTTTAAGTAAGTGTTACCTGTTTTTAGGTTTAGTGGATTCTGCTGAAGTTACAGGGCGACGTTATCGCTCAGCGACAAAGCCCTTTAAATAAAGAAAAAAAAAAAAAAAAAAAATAGTTTCCCAAAAATATTTTTTTTCCAAATTTGCCTTATAAGCGATTTCTGGAAGCAGTGATTGTTGCGCCAGCTTTGAATAATTGCCTTTCGCAAGGTACAGAGGTACCTACTACGTTCAAATAAATATATGCGTGCTTGTTTATATAACGCTGGGATTACGTGCTTTAAATCCTCCCATTCCTCTAATGGCTTTTTAGGCGCAGACTGGATTAGCCAAATAAAGTGACTTTTTATAGGCTTTTGAGGAAGCCCGCCTCCGCTTCTGGCCAGCTACGAGTTGTTTGTGATGTGACCAAAAATCAAAATCTAGGTGGCAGTTTCATCTTCAGACCCTACACAAAACTAAGACTAGGATGCGTTCAAAAACTATAATTTAAGATAATTATGCAATTTTTTATCAATGTTTAAGTGAAATAGTGTCATTGGCATACTGATATGAGTGCTTTTGACCGATAATTAATTCCAAAGTATCGATACTAAAGTACTTGGTACGGAAAAAAGTATATAGTATATACTTGTATACTTGTACCGGTGCATCCCTAGACACAATGAGTTAAACACTAACTACTTGGCATTGGCAATTTGGCACTGACAGCGACGCAAGCTATTTGTCAAAAAATATAAAACCAAAAAAACTGTCGGCTTTTCCTATTTATTTAATAAGAATTTGAAGACCTATGTTGTTTACAGTTAGATATTTCTCCAGTGCTTTATTTTCACCTGCTAGTTTAAAACTTATTCATAGAGGTAGGTAAGTTGAATACTCGAAATTCGATCCTTAGCAATACGCGCATTTCTAACATAAAAATTAATAATAACCTATTAAGAAGTAAAATGAATTTGCTTGTGTTCTTCTTTTTAGTACCAAATATTATCGCGTGTCAGTGCAGTGGAAAGATGTCCATAGCATTAGAAAATGTACCTAAGGTGGACATAGACTCTGCTGGAGTATTCAAGTACATAATGATGAATGTGTATGACAAAACAAAAGTGAATGTGGAACCAATCGTCATCATTCGTGGCTACAAGCATTGCAACTACCATTCAGATATCTATGATGAGGTAAGAGCTGAATGATAGTAGCATTAATCTGAATCATAAAACTTCTAAATTACATTTCATATTTTTGTACTGTTATTTCAGGTGCAGGAAAGACTTCAACCTCTAGACTGTGAACCTCTTGGAGGAGGTAGAATATCTCATGATGCTGAAAATAAAAAGATACACATCTATGGCTATTCTCAGGGCTATGGCAAGGCAGACCATGAAATGACTGCCAAATTGATCAAGAAAGCCTTTCCTGGCTACATCATCACAGTCAGTGATGAAGGATATTAAAGTGGACTGTGATTTAATAGTAAAAATCACTATTTATTATACTTAACAGCTGTGAAATAAATGAATTGGAATATAACATATTTTTAAATGCTTGTGTCATTGTCTATAACTGCCTAATCAGACAATGATTTTTATGCTTGGGTTGGATGGTTCGTGAGTGTATGACCAGATGTATGAACGTAAACGGGGCAAAAGAAATGTGAAAGAGCAGGTGGTGTTCTGTAGTTTCTGCCTACCCCATAGAAGTGGGGTACTAGCCCAATCTGTTGCACATGGTCAAGTTTACTTGTGAATTGGATCCGATTGGACCCCACCAGTTGCATTATTGAGGTTATTATGTGAACCTACTACTTCCCAAGAGTATTTAAAATGGTTGAGGAGATTGCCATTTACAAACAGCATTCGGATAGAAAAAGCTATAATTTTTGCTAAAGTTTTCCACGGTCGGAATTCGACCATAATTCATTAAAACTTTGTATTTCTAATGCATTATGATATTAAAATATTAGCTTTTTGCACTTCCTTCTTCATAAACCTTACAGTGCAAAATGTATACTCCTCCGCTCCCGTAATTACCGTAAAATGGGCCAAAAAAAGTACTCTGAGATTCGGTTCGGACCAAGGTTCGGACAGTTTTTACCACAGTTTTTACTTCACGTAGGTACTTAAAAATATTTAGATAATGCCAGGTACACACGCAGCAGTGGCGGACTAAGTCTGACGGGGGCCCGGACGACAAAACAATAGAAATTCGTAGTTTACCGTAATTTTACAAATACCGTACATATCTGGACGTTTTAGGTAGGTATTTCATACTTGTTACTAGTGCTAAAATTTGTAACAGTAAACGAGTTAAAATACAGTTGTAATAACAACATTTTTTTTGGGTTTTCTTAGAATAGAATAGAATTATATTTATTTGCTGTAAAACATGGTGAAGAAGACCCAAGATAAGAAATAATAATCAGACCATAACGGATCCGAAAGAAATAGCAGAGTCTTTCAATATTTTTTTCATTGACCAAAAATTACTAATATACCTAATTTAATAACCCAATGCAGGACGTAGATCATAATCCAAACTCAAAATTTGTGCTACCAGTCATACCTCAAGACGTAATGAGAATAATTAAATCACTAAAAAACAAAAAGAGTTGTGATTATGACGAGATTTCCACTCAAGTCTTAAAATCTGGCGCTTTAGCTCATAATATTAACGTTAGCTTAACATTAGGAATATTTCCTGACAAGTTAAAAACTGTAATTGTAAAACCAATTCATAAAAAAAAAACAACCAACCTCCAAAAAAACACTACAAAGTCAAAAATATCTTTAATTTCGGAAGTCGGTGACTTTGGCTATAAATTTAATATTCATGTCACCAGTCACCGACTTCCGAAATTAAAGTTATCTTTCACTTTATGGTGTTTTTGTGGAAGTCGGTTGTTTTATTTTTGGAAAAGTTTTTATTATTCACTTTTTAGTTATAGTATAGACGCCAGCACATCATGCTACTCCAATCTGTCAAATTTCTTTGATAGATTTTCAACTTTATCACATAAGCATAGGGTTCAGGTTCAATTGGGAATATTTGACTGTTTGGGGTAGCTTGATGTGCTGGCGTCTATACCTACCCCACACCAATTCAAAATGTCATCATCCTTGGGGTAAAAACAATGCATATTTATGCGATAGCAGCAATCGCTGTGATTTGCTGTAATTTTTTGAAGAGTTCCGTTGTCTGTCTTCGAAACGCATCATCAGATCTACATGAAATTTAAATGGGACCACACGGAAGCACCAGCTTTTAAATAAAAAAAGAATCATCAAAATCGGTTCACCCAGTCCAAAACTTTTGAGCCAACAAACATTAAAAAAAATGATACTACTCTGTAACCACAGACTACAATATACGGATTTTCTAGCTGACATTTAGTTGTGTATTCGTAAAAATTCAATATGTTGTGTATTGGTAAAAATTTAGTTTGTATGTTTGATGATGAACTGCATCAATGTTTGCATGCCAAAATGGAAGAATGTAGAAGGATTCTATATTATTGTAACCACCTTATTGCAAAAAAAAACCTACATTCTGAGTAAATAAAATCATGTTCTATTCTATTCTATAATAAGGGTAACCAACGGGTACCTATATAGTAAAAAGTACTCTGTGCCAACGGGACCCTATTACTAAGCCTCTGCTGTCCATCTGACTAGACGTGAGGCATAAATATTGGATTAGGTATGTGGATTAGGTATTTTTCGATGCGAGTCCGTACCTAATCCAAAGCGTCGAGTATTAGGTATGGAACAAAAATATTCGTCCACAGTATACTCAGAAGATATTCCGTACCTTAAAATGTAGGGGTTAAGTTTCAAGTTTAATTAGCACTGCCGCCAGCGCCATCTATGTAGAATACCACTGGACTAGTTAGTGCTCTAGCGATGTACCTATGTTGTAATGCCGGAGCCACACTAACGGTCAACGTCAATGCCCAAAATCGTTGTTAACATTCCGATAATTAAAGCGATAATTTCAGTGGCCACATTTGACCGCCACCCGAGTTATCGCCTAACGTCAAATTGCAATGTGAATGCCGTTGTAAAATTATCGTGATAAATTGTGGCTACACCTACGGTTAACGTCTATCATTGCGATAATCAACGGCGTTTCTCGTTGGTGTGGCCCCGGCATAAACGTCGTCGTTAGGTGGCGTTATTTTTTCAAGATGATACTCTCGAAGAAAAATAACAAAACGTTCACGTCTTTTATTGAAAATAAATGTATAAAAATTAAAAACTCATGATATGGGTGAAATTAATGTTAATATAATAATGCTTTGGTTTCTACACGTAGTACACCAGCTTTAATTTTAAGCCATTTTTCGGTAAAAAAGACAAATAAAATGTCGTTTGAGTTGTTTTAAAAGAGTTATCTACAATAAACTTTAACCTTGACCTAACACGTAATCTTGTTGACTTTAAGTACCGTTTGCCCATAAAAAACGAAATATAATCCACCGTTCCACAATATATCATAAACGAAATGTCCTTAATCCATTCCGAATATTTCTTACCTAATCCACATACGATACATAATATCGGTAACAGGCCAGCGGCTATATTGAATAAATATTCGGATTAGGTAAATGGATTAGGTATTTTTAAATACTAGGATTAGGTGGATTAGGTATCGTTTTTACCTAATCCGACCCATGTCTACATCTGACTGTCTGTCAGCGGGCTGTATCTCAAGATCTGATGTAGACATTTTAATTTGACGATTTTTTCTGATGACTCTAATGGCTCCCTTGTCATGTCATGTCAACCACAGATGTCAACGTCAAATAGCCGAAATGTCAATTTGTTTGAACTCTTGTTACGGTGCGGATTAGTGCGTGTTTTGGTGATAAAATATATCTTAAAACATGGCAAATTTTACAACGGACGGCAAATTATGCATTGAACGTGAACTAGAAATCAATAGCAGCGAAAAACAGTTCGATGATTTAATAACACGGTTTGAAATTAGCGAAACAAGTCAATGGATAATGGACAATAACTTCTCTAAGGTAAACATTAAGTTCGCTCCTTTGCCAAGTGCATATTTGTTTATTAGTTTAACATGTGCGTCTTCAAACAGGTTTGTCTTCAATTTCCTGATGAACTTCTTGGTGTGAGTGCGAAAATTTACGAGGAAATCAAAAAGAGAGTCGAGGTTGATCTGTACATACTTGGCGACACATCATATGCCAGGTAAGCATCTTCATGTTTGGTTTTTATTATTATGATAGTAGTCTTAATTCTTGCCATAAACATTTGAAGTTGAGATTATACTATAAAATGTAAGAGTATCCAGAAAATGTAATAGTATGGAAAAAGTATGATACCTACTTACATTTTAGTTTGTTGGCATTTTTCATGGTATAGTTGTAAATAAACCGTTTTAAACCAAAATCCGTGGTTTAAAACACGTTTAATACCGCGAATATGCATGTCCTTCACCACACAATCCTCTCCTTTGAAAACATCATGAAAATAAATTTTTAGAATGCCAAAAAATTGTCAATAAATAGTCACCAAGGTTAAAAAAATAGTCGTATTAAGCTTGACTGTACCTTTCTCTAAGCCATAAATTGAGATAGGCGTATCCGGTTCCGGTACGGTGAAGCGTTTAAGCCCCGCAGCGTCATATCCGCCCCAATCCGGCAGGTAGTGGGGATGCGTTTGAGCAACGCATGACAGTATCTATGAACCTCATTGGCGTTCGGAATTCCGAACGGTGTAGTCGTGTTTAAAAGTAACTCGTTACTTTTAAAAAGGGGTGTTCCTGTCCTACTTTTGAGTATTAATATAAAGTTAATTTGTGTTAAAAATGAACTCTTTGGACGAAAACGACGTTAGTATGGACAATGCCCCACGTGCTCGGTCGCAATCTTGTGGTTCGAGTAGTAGCAGCGATTCTTCTTCAACGGCGCGTAAAAGGAGACGTCGTAGGCGAAAGGAGCGGCGCCGCCATACAAAGCTAAGTAAATTGGAGCTTTTGTAAAACTCACAGAAAAAGTAACCTCTTTGCAAGATCTTATAGTTAAAAATAACACTCAGTCGTGCATGTCTGATAGTGAGTCTATTCTATATATTCCGAGCCCTACTGAACTGGAAAATGAATTAAATCAAGAAAAAGGGATTGATTTTAAAATTCAAACTACCCTCAAGTCGCAGACATTACAGACAGATAATAAGCATCTCGAATTGCTTAACAAATTGCAACATTTTAACTCGCCTGACTGGTCTCAAGTACGTTATTCTGAAGTACAAAAAGTTTATATTTCTACCCCAGGTTTTGTAGAGCTCGAAAATAATGATGTTTTGAAAAATTTTGAACGTAATCGTTTGGTAGCGGTTGTTGAAAATTCTTTAGCTGCTATGTCACATGCTGTTATTTTGCAAAACGAAGCATTTCAAAAAGGCTTATGCCAATTCATTTCGTGGGTATTTGAATTAAAAAACCCAACGACCACTGAAGAGATTACTTCCAAAATCAATGAAATTTTTGCTGACTAATACAAAAAAAAAAAAATACAATCGGATTTATTACAAATGATATGTGGCAAACGGGCTGATATAGTGCAACAACGTCGCGATGGAATTTTAAATTCAGTAAAGGAAAGTTGTTTAAAGGAAACGTTAAGAAAAATACCCCCGTCCGCACATAATTTATTTGACGATGCAAAGCTTTTTGTAGGAATTGAGATTTTGTAGGAAAACAAGGGGGCGTCTTAAAAGTTTTTCAAACCGCATCCACAAAATTATCCTCGCAGGGTAGATCGTTTATACCTTCTGGCCAAAGAAGGGACCCACATGGAGGTAAGAAATATATAGTGCCTGTGCGCAACAGTGCAAACTATCGCCCCTCCACTAATAGTGGCTTTAATCCTGCGCAAGGACGAAAGAGAAGGGCAGAAGAGTTTTTTCGTCAAACCGAAGATACACGATACGGTAAGAAACGTAGTACCCTGGGACGGCGTGATAAACGAGTCGATTGACTATCATCAACGTTTTCAAGCCGGTGGAATCAAACATCGGGTAAGTGTCTGGAGGAAGTTGGGGGCACCTTTATATTTACTAAAAATAATATCGGGCTATCGGATCCCGTTTTTAAGCAAGCCACCGCTTATTCATCCCTTGAGGATTCCCAGAAGATTTCACACAGTAAATTCAAAAGAAATTTTAATCCAATTAAAGAAACTAGTAGATCAAGGTGTGTTAGAAAAAGCTTCATTGACTCCGAGCTTTGTATCAACAATTTTTCTGGTATCAAAAAAGGAGGCGACGTCTTCGTTTCGCCCGGTCTTCAATTTAAAATTACTAAACAACTATGTCAAAATAGACAAATTTCGATTGGTGAACATGTACAAAGTCCCCGACTTCCTCCAACCACAGGATTGGTTAGTGAAAATAGACCTGAAAAATGCGTATTTTCATCTGCCAATCGCGCCAGGACACAGACGTTTCCTCAGATTAATAGTATCGGCCCGACTTTGGCAAATGACCTGCCTCCCCTTCGGTTTGGCAACTGCTCCGAAGGTTTTTTGCCAGCCTGACGAATTGGATCGCGCAGATCCTAAGAGACCAAGGGGTGCGATTGCTGGTATATCTCGACGATTTTCTTCTGGCGAATCAGAATCGAGAAACTCTGCAATGTCACGTGAACTTAACGGTAAGAGTATTGCAGTCCCTTGGCTTTGTAATAAACTTTCAGAAGTCTGTACTGACACCTCAGCAATCAATCGAGTATCTGGGGATATTATGGGATCCTTGGCAAAATGTCAAATTACTACCACCAGCAAAGATTCGCATACTGCACTCGAGAACATTGAAAATGACAAAAGCCACCAAGGTAAGTTTAAAAGAAGTCCTTTACGAAGAGTATACTAGGACTTTGGAATTTTGCCAGCTTCGTAGTCCCGCGAGGACGCTTGAATTCTCGTGCAATGCTGACCTTCAGCAATTCCCTATTGCGAAAAAATTCAAAAGGTCGAACACAGATGCCCGTCAAGGTAATTGCAAACTTGCAATGGTGGATACGGAGTCACAACATGGCTTCTCAACTGCACGGTTCACCTCCAACCCATTTTCTTACGACAGACTCTGCCAAGGCAGGTTGGGGTGCGCAACTCAACAACGAGACCTTAAGTGGCAATTGGTCAGTACAGGAAAGAGACTCTCACAGCAATATCTTAGAGATGCTGGCAATTTTGCGAGTAATTCAGGTAAAAGGTCACCTAATGACCGATACAAGCTTATTAATTCAGAGCGACAACCAAACTGTAGTTTCTTACCTGCGCAACGAAGGCGGCACACAGTCACAACCCCTCCTAAACCTAACATACGAAGTCTTAGACGAAATAGATCGTTATCGGATACATATGTCGGTATATCACCTTCCCGGTCGATACAACTACGTAGCAGATCGGCTTTCAAGGAAATCTGCCCCGACAGAATGGCATTTGCTCCCCCGCGCTACCGGGAAAATTTTTCAGCATTTCGGAGTTCCCGAGATAGATCTTTTTGCGTCACGAACTGCTCATGTAGTACCCAGGTATGTGAGTCTGGATTTAGATCAGGCGGCTGTTTTCCACAATTCTTTCAGTCGCCCTCGGCACTACAGGTTAGCATGGGTATTCAGACCACCGTGTCTAATACCCAGAGTATTAGCGCACCTGAACCAAGCATCCGGCATGTACCTGGTGATAACGCCCGATTGGGAGAAGGTCTTTTGGAGAGCAGATCTGGTAGCTCGCTCCATGCGCACTCCCTGCCAGGTGAGGGATTTGGACCAAGTCTGAATAGACAGAATAACCAATCGACCGCCTCCACAAGTTCATCAATTGAATTTAAAGGCGTGGTTAATACAGGGTGGTCATCGCTATTAGATTCTTGGGAAAAAGATCAGATAGACATTTTAGAAGGTAGCTGGAGGAAATCGACCTTAAATACGTATAAGCCGGCATGGTTACGATGGTGTAAATGGCCACGTGACAATAACGTGAGAACTATAGATCCATCCCCTGAAGATGTAGCTCGATTTCTAACTGATTTGCATCTCAAATTTAAATTTGCTTATAATACCATTGCAGTACATAAATCTGTAGTTTGTACCTTTTGTCGTCCACCTAGTGGCTTCTCCTTAAGTTCTCACATTATTATAAGGCAAATATTAAAGGGTATAGCATTAAAACAGCCACACAAAGCTAAAAGTCCTATTTGGGATATTAATGTTTTAATTAGATTCTTAGTTGAAAAAAAAAAAAAAAAAAAAAAATTCCCTCCAAAATGTCATTGTTCGAAATTTCTAAAAGAACTGCAATTCTCCTTTTATTGTGTTCCGGGCGCAGAGTCCATGACCTTAAATTATTGAGTATAAATAAAGAAAACTTTGTAAGGAGTGATGATTCTATAGTGTTTTGGCCGATATATGGGTCCAAAACTGACAATATATCTTATAAGCAATCCGGTTGGCGTTTACTTAAATGCGAGTCAAACAATAACATTAACCCAATTTATTGGATTGACAAATTGCTAGAGTACTCTAAAGGTCGAAGAGGTAATATTGAGAGCTTATTCATTAGCACACGTGGTGAACCCGCACCATCATAGGGGGCTGGATTAAATCATTGTTAAAGCAAGCTGGAATAAACACTAGTCCAGGTAGTGTGCGATCGGCAGTAGCCTCGGCTAGTTGGTCAGATAATATTCCCATTGATCTTATTCTGGAGAGAGGAAATTGGCGCTCTGCTTCGACACTTCACAAATATTACAAAAAAGAAATCAAGGATTACAGGTCCACTAATGAATCAAATCAGATCAGTAATCTGTTTCAAACAATGAGATGAATAACTTGATTGTAATATGGATATAGTGTTATAATTAAAGTCATAGGAAATAATTCTGTTGATTTACTTTAAGTTGAACTATCAAAAGTTTAAAATTAATAAATAACTTTTTTGATCACATTGGCGTTCTAATGTAGTCCCAATCCAGCAGTCGATAACAAACACTTCTCAATTTATGGCTTAGAGAAAGGTACAGTCAAGCTTAATAGAACAATTTTACCTAAAAATAAAATTGATATTAAGCATACTTACCTTTCTCTAAGCCAATTTATATTTCTGTCTGCGGATTCTTAATTATAAATGTACTTTGTGATTGATACTCATATCAATCACTGTAAATTGAGCCGCAATGAGGTTCATAGATACTGTCATGCGTTGCTCAAACGCATCCCCACTACCTGCCGGATTGGGGCGGATATGACGCTGCGGGGCTTAAACGCTTCACCGTACCGGAACCGGATACGCCTATCTCAATTTATGGCTTAGAGAAAGGTAAGTATGCTTAATATCAATTTTATTTTTAGGTAAAATTGTTCTATTATGATTCAGAAGTTATAGCTACGTGTTGGTGCACAGAGAACATTGTAAGTTTAAAATATTGATAATGGTAATCTCTAATTGAGTAGCCGACTATAGTTGGAATCTTCACAAACAATATGTTTGAGTTAAAAGAAAGTAGACTTAAAATAAGTTACACAAAGTCAACTTTAACTTGTTTGATAAAATATTGTTAAGAAACAATTAAAACCTACCGATGGTATGATATACCTCCATTTGATAAATTTTTGGGTCTGCTATCGTGTTTACATTCTAAAACAGCACAATAGGGCATTTTTTGTAAAAAAAAAACAAGTTCTTTTCATTGTGGCGGTTATAACAAGACTGATGTGCGTGGTGTGTGCGCGGAGCAGACTAATGTAGAACTCCGCAAAACTCGGGGTACGCGAGCCCCGCCTACTTGCGACTTCTACTACTTTTTTCTTTTCTGTGGTATATTCATTCAAGTAATTAAAACGTAAGTCCAACTAATTATTCAAAATTTCTTTCTTATAAATGTTTGTCCTTGTTACAGTTGTTGTGTAGACTCAGTTGCTGCAATGCATGTGCAAGGTAATGCTATTATACACTATGGTCACACTTGCTTCTCCAAGACAAACATACCAGTGTACACTGTACTGCCCAAAGGACACTTGAATGTGGAGGGAACTATGAAGCTGTTACATGAAAACTTCAATTCTGATGATAATGTCAAACTATGTCTGTTTTATGATGCAGAGTTTGAACATTGCAAAGGTAAGACAAAAAAAAACTTTTTTAAAACACACTTTATTAGAAAACCAAACTAATAACATTTTATCGTAAAAAGTGCTTTTGATGGTATATCCATAATGGAAAGTAACGGAAAACTACAATGGAAGAAAATATTCCAGTCTGAAATCAAAATCAGACCTGTAGTTGCATTCCACCATGTAATATAAAAAAAAACAGCTACTAGGCACAATATACCTCCTAATTGTTAAAAAATGTTACTTACCTCTTCTAAATTTTTCTAGATATAATCTCACAACACTGGTTTCAATACTACCCACATAGCTACAATTCCTATGTGGAAATTGAAGAAAAACCCAACAGGTTCCTAGGTAGGGTGGTGAGGAACAATCAAGGTGAAGACTTTCCTCTGGAAGTCCTCAAGGATTGCATCTGTATCCATGTTGGGTCTCGGGGGCAGACTCTATTCAATTACACTATATCTATTGCAGGTAATAAGACATTAAAATGGCTTTTACTGAATTTCATAGTGCCCCCAAAATTTTCCAAAATGGTTTTTGCTGTATTAGGTTACTTTACATGAAATTGACTGATTTTGAGTGAAATCAAAATTATATTTCTCAAACTTTTTCATTTTCTTTCCTACAGCATCAGAATGGTACTCCCTAGACCCAAACACAAGCAAACTGGAGCGTTTAGAAGAAACTGTTTGGTTCAAACGCCGAAGGTTTCTTGTAGAGAAGTGTAAGGATGCCAATGTTGTGGGCATTCTTATTTGCAAGCTGGCTGGAGACCAGACCAAGGAAATCATTAGCAGGATGAAGCAGCTGTGTAAAGTGAATGGGAAGAAAAGCTACATTGTGTCTGTGGGCAAGCCCAATGTTCCGAAATTGGCGAATTTTCCTGAAGTAAGTCTATACATGTATAGATGACAAACCAAAATGGTGTGCGTTACCCCAGTCAGATGTTGTCGAAAATGGTAATTTGAATCTCATAGATAATTAGTTTTGCGGCTTCTGTAATTGTTGCGCACATTTTTAAATTTGTTGCGCTTATAGTTTTTTAATTATTTCACAAAAACAATTCCTGCTGGGGTAACGTTATCCCAGCCAGACCTTTTTCTTTCTAATGGGAATATTTAAATAAATACTAGCTATAAAATTAGTTGTCTAGATGAAGTAAATGTTGTGCCTTATTTTGTATTTGTTCTTTCATCGGTTGCGAAGTTATTCGAGATTTTGCTGGGGTAACGTTTTTGGTTTTGCTAGATCTTTGAAACGGTTAAGCGGATTCTTATCATATTTTGTACATGACTTCTTAGGAATTAGTTTAAATTTGTTCTGCAATAAAAAAACCAAAATAATGCATAGTTTAAAGATTATTTCATTAAATAGAAAAACACTTCAATTGGTTCCAGCACTCTCAATAAGAGGTCTAAAGACTTACTTTAAACGTTATTTTAAAGCTTGTAAATGCCTTCAAATGTATGTGAAGTTTCATTAGTATCCTGTAAGTATTTAACAAGTTATGATGATATTCAGTTCTTCACGAGCACGGTCTTGATGCGCGCGGTGTTATTTGGCCACTGGATTGGATAAATGAACTGAATGTTATGTCAATAATTAGTTGTTCAGTTCAGTTGTATATCAGTAAAATTTCAGCGTAGTACATTGGATAATTAATGAGATAATACGATTAAAGTCATTAGGAAGTGAATGACCGAGGTAACCCGACCAAGTTTAGGTGGTTACGAAAAAGCGAAATCGCAGAACATTATGCTATCTTTTGAAATGTTTAGTATAATACACCTTACAATTTCGGTACAGACGCGTACACTGTTAAATACATAATAATATAATAATATCTGTACTATGAAAACATTATTATTATCTTCCAGTTGCACATACTTATCAAAAATCACCGATATAACATGTCGTTCGGTGGGACGCGGGAAAATGTGTTATTTGAAATGAGACAACAAATCAGTAGGACTAACTGTGAGCATTTTACTACATTGTGATATCATTTAATATTACCTTTGGTCTGTGATTTTAATTGATATAAGTAGGTATTAGTAGACATACGTAAGTTTAGAGTTAACTGAAAAAAGTCATTATATATAATTTATTGTCTGTGATCATTACACATTCCAATATGTGTATATTTAAATAAAAACTGTAACTGTGTACTGTGTATACTGAAATCTATAATTTTAATAAAAAGTAATAGAAAATTTCAAAATAGCAAAATTACTATCTGTAATTTGAATCTGTGATTGTTTTTAAGTATAAGTTTATTAATACTTTAAAAGTTCAGTTGAAATGATTATTTTACCTGTTAATAAAAATTCTTTAATAAACATGTAGTTTTTTTTTAAACTTGTGTACATGTCTGTACTAAATTTCTAACACTATCCTACATATTTTAGAAGGTACCATAATGTTCTGCGATTTCGCTTTTTCGTAACCACCTAAACTTGGTCGGGTTACCTCGGTCTTTCACTTCCTAATGACTTTAATCGTATTATCTCATTAATTATCCAATGTACTACGCTGAAATTTTACTGATATACAACTGAACTGAACAACTAATTATTGACATAATATTCAGTTCATTTATCCAATCCAGTGGCCAAATAACACCGCGCGCATCAAGACCGTGCTCGTGAAGAACTGAATATCATCATAATTTGTTAAATACTTACAGGATACTAATGAAACTTCACATACATTTGAAGGCATTTACAAGCTTTAAAATAACGTTTAAAGTAAGTCTTTAGACCTCTTATTGAGAGTGCTGGAACCAATTGAAGTGTTTTTCTATTTAATGAAATAATCTTTAAACTATGCATTATTTTGGTTTTTTTATTGCAGAACAAATTTAAACTAATTCCTAAGAAGTCATGTACAAAATATGATAAGAATCCGCTTAACCGTTTCAAAGATCTAGCAAAACCAAAAACGTTACCCCAGCAAAATCTCGAATAACTTCGCAACCGATGAAAGAACAAATTCAAAATAAGGCACAACATTTACTTCATCTAGACAACTAATTTTATAGCTAGTATTTATTTAAATATTCCCATTAGAAAGAAAAAGGTCTGGCTGGGATAACGTTACCCCAGCAGGAATTGTTTTTGTGAAATAATTAAAAAACTATAAGCGCAACAAATTTAAAAATGTGCGCAACAATTACAGAAGCCGCAAAACTAATTATCTATGAGATTCAAATTACCATTTTCGACAACATCTGGCTGGGGTAACGCACACACCAAAATGTGCCCAGCATGTCATGGTCACGGACTACATTACAGACTTATACGTAAATAAAGCCGCTTGGCGCCGAGGGCACGTTTTTGCTTTTTTGACGTGGCGGTTAAAAGGTTGACTGTAGGCGTATTTTACTTTGTTTCATAATTGAACTGACAACATACATTTCTTTACAGATTGACATCTATGTAATGATAGCATGCCCAGAAAATGACCTCTACAGTGCCAGAGACTTCTACAAACCTATTGTGTACCCGTATGAACTGGAAGTAGCTCTGAACTCAAACAGAGAGCCATACTTCACCACGCACGTCACTGACTACGACCAACTACTGCCAGGGCAGCGTCACCACTGTGATATCGACCACGTCAAGGAGGCCACAGATGTAAGCCTTATCACAGGAAAGATAAGGGAGACCAAAGTAGACACTCATGAGGGAAGCAGCACTGACTTGGTAGAAAAACAAAACTGGGCCCTAGAAAGTATAGGACAAAACCTCCAAGACAGGTCCTGGAAAGGTCTAGAACAGAAACTAGGTGAAACAGAAGTAAAGATAGCAGAGAAGGGCCGCAAGGGAATAGCCATACAGTACAGTGATGAGCCAGAATGAATTTAGAATTTTATATTTCGTATTTACAATGCTTTTTTTATTCTATTACAAATCACTTGTCCTGTTAAGTAAGACTGCAAATTTTACAAATAAATTAGTCACATGAAAAAACATTGTTTCCTTTAATAAAACATGTGAGAATGAATCATGAATGTATTCAAAATATGTTTTTAAACACAAGATCTACTGATGCAAAAGCAAATATTATACAGATTTTGTTTCATAATAATATCAATAACCAGGTGAATTCAACAACTCATCAAAGAATTTTTCCGAAATCACAGTTGACCAGACCATACAATGTTGAGGAGTGATTTTCCATTTATAATTTATAGAAAATTTCACAAAGCCTTTACATAAGTATATTATACAACTTAGATTTATCACAAAACCATTTTTCTAGTGGTATCAGAATGAAACAAAATCATCTAAACATTCCTAATCAGTTGATCCTATTAGTTAAGTATGACAATACACAATCAGACTTTTCACACTTTCATGTTGAGTGGGTTCTGTGGAGACTTGAGCCATTCTTTCCTTAGCATCTGTTTCAGCTGTGACAGCCTCAGGGATGGGTTCTCAGCCTTAAGTATTGGTAGGTTTGTCTCTTCGAATGCTGTGTAAGCTGCTTTGAGGCGTTTTTCTGGATGCCTGTCCATATCCGATTTTTCACTGAAAAAATAAAATATTTGTTAACGTTTTCTTCATTCAGTTCAGAAATAAAAATGTTATAAGTAGATAAGGATCTTCACACATACATACGAGTTAATTAAATATTTCAAGAAATTACCCAAGTATAGAGATGGCTTCATCCACAGTCTGTGCCACCTCCCCATCCAGGTGGATTCTGTTGAGATTCTCCACCAGTGCCGGCTCCTCCACAACCACTTTTACAGGCTAGAACATAAAATAACATTATAGATAATGATTGATGGCACAGTCCAGAATATCTAAGAAACTAGTTTTTAGACTTTATCAAGAACAAGGTACTTTAATAATAGTATAATAGTAACATTTGAGAATATGCATTTCATGCTTGCCAGGGGTGCATAGGACCTGGTGTCACATATTCAGCCTAATTTATAAATCTTTGGATCTCTGAAGTAAGAGAGCCTCAACGAGGTAGGTAGCCTCAATAATATTACCATTCAGTGGATCAAAGAACACAGCGGTTCTCTAGGCAATGATGCAGCCGATGAACTTGCCAGGAGGGGGTCGAGTATGGCACCGGTGGGACCAAAACCCATTACGTTACTCCCCCTTGGGGTATCTACACGCTCTGGTAAGGAAACAAACCAGGGATCAACATAAACTGCCCGGCGGTCGCTTATTACAAGGCAAAATACCTCGGTAACCCAGGTACCCTACGTGAGATTGTCAGCAACACCAAAGCGTTGCTGGCCTTTCTCAAGGAGCTGGGGTGGATCGAAAAACTGATTATCTCACCCGTACGCAAAATACGCGCTATGACGTGGAGTTGCGGACTATAGTCTTTGGAATAGAGGTCCCATTTAAGAGGCACAAATTTATACATACACTAGCTTTTGCCTGCAGTTTCGCCCTCTAAAAACTATATTTTTGGCATCAGACTAGTTCCCACACCTCTTAGCAATTACTTGTTATCAAAAATATAGGTACAATATACAGTTTTGACTTTACTATTTTATTATAAGTACTTATAGATTTGAGAATTTTCATAAATAATTAACAAGTCTGGTCATCTTACCACAGGCTTAACAGGTTCAGGTTTGATAGACTTCTCCTTCATCTTCTCAATTTGTGCTCGAGTGATCTTGGGAGGTGGTGGTGCTGCCTTTGGAGCTACCTTCAGGGACTCCATTTCTTTTTCTAGTAAAGCCTTCGCCTCAGCCTTTTTCTGCAGCTGTTCTAGGCGCTTCTTCTCCTGGTCTTCCTTTATAACAAAAAACATATTGATTTATGAAGATTTCAAGTAATTGGAGGTAGGCTAAATAATTATATCGTGTTGAGTTTAGATACATTTTGCCATAACATTATAATGGAATTAGTCTAGTCATCTTCGTACATACCTTATTCTAGATTATACTTATTTTACAACTAACCTTCTTTTGTTGTTTCTTCTTGAGTTTGTCGTCGTTGTCCTCCCATTCCGCATCTTCCATTATTTTCTTGACTTTCTGGTCTTTTTCTTGTTTCTCATTCTCTTTTCGCTGTCGAGCAGCGACAGCTTTGCTGTTTTCGCCAGCGAATTTCTTCGGCATTTTCGTCTTGTCGTGGTACCAAGTGTTATTGAATCTTATTCGAAAGAAGTAAGCAGTATAATCAAATAATTTTCATAGGAACAATTGCTAAAAGCTGTTGATAGTTATAACTTCAAAGTGTACACTTTTTCTTAAAGAATTTCTATAAAAATTGCGAGTTTTTAAGAAATTTTCGTGGAATTTAGCCAGGTAAGGTGCCTGTGGAAAATTTTAACAGCTGTCAAGTGTCAAAGTCAAAATGACAAGTGGGAAATGTCAGACCGATCAAAATTCACAATCGTTTTCGTTACGTACCTAATTTCTTACGTACCAATCACAACAGAAACTATTTTCGACTGAATAGAGAAGGCGCACCCCCTTAAACTAGGGATGAGGCATACTTGCAAAATACAATACCAGGTTTCCAAGTAAAAGTATGTAAAAATACTAGAATCGAAAACCGGGTATAAAAATACTTTAAAGTACTTGTTTTCTTTCGGTTTAGTTAGTAGACTATAAAAATAAAAAATTGCTGCAACAACAGTTGTTCTACTATTCGAGTCCCCAGTCGGAATCTCTTCTCCGACATTAATGTTCCTTGCCACAGAAAAGTTAAAACAGCCGTTCACAATAGACGTAAGTATGAATATCGCGAACTAATCAAAAGAAATTATAAAGTTACCTACAAAGATTTCGTTTTATGCACTCGGACAACTTTAGAATATTTCGAGCACGGCCACCGACCACCGAGCTCCAAACTTGCTTCGCCGTCGGCGCCCAGAGTTGAAAATACTTGCATAGGAAATCGGTCCATTGTTGTATACATATTATAAGAAGAAAAAAAAAGTGTTTGTACAAACCTACTTACAGAAATAAAATCATTTATCATTTATAATTTAAAAAAAAAGAAACAGAATCGTACACGCAAATAAATAAAACTTTGAACTTCCAAGTATTTTTTCGCTGATACGATTATGCTCCATATTTACAAGGGTATACTAATCAATTTCCTATGCAAGTATTTTGAACTCGGACGCTAAACGTGCGGACGGGGGCATCGAGGGGCTCGCGGCGTTGGCGGTATAGAAAATTGGTTCGTGTACTCTTGTAAATAAGGAGTTTAATCGTATCAGCGAAAAAATACTTGGAAATTCAAAGTTTTTGTTAACAAATACATTGTGCTCCATAATTATATAAAGACAGATAGATTTCCTATGCAAGTATTTTCCAGCTCTGCCTGCGTTCGATAGTATAGCAACAAATATTTCCACACTTGCAAGTATTCCTTGCCTGTACCAGGACGTTGTACTTTGAAGTAAAGCCCTGGTAAGCCCTGGTTTACAGGCTCTCTTAGGGTAAATAAATCTCATCGCTACCCTAAACCTTATTACTGTTTTGGCCACATTCCGAATAAGAAAAATAGCGCTGTGAGCGCTCGCATCAATAATTTGCGTTCCGAGATATCACGATTACGGCAGCTAAGAACTGTCATTTTTGTCAACAATACGGAACGCTCGTGAACGCGCTAACAGTGCTCACTTAATGTTAAAACCTATTTAAACCATATAAAACTTGTATTCACCACAAATTTCGTCTTATTTGGTTAGGTGGCGACTCTAGCCAGACGCACTATATCCAAGTTAGCTAAAGTTAGGAAACGATTCAAAAAACAAAACAGCACAACTGTCATTTTTGACAGCGCTCACAGTGATATTAATAGTACGCATGGTCGGCGTTATCGCAAGATGGCGCATGTCATGACGTCATCTATGACGATTCACGGGACATCGTTATCGCGCTCACGCCAATTCGGAACGGGTGTGAGCACGCTCAAATCGATATTTTATCTCGGAACGTAGGTACCCTTGGTGTCATTCAACTGTCAAGCAAGTATCGAAAATTCGAAATGTCAATTTGCGTCAAGCAAAGCAAAGAAATCAAAGAATTTCCTTGTTATTTGTCTAAATTCAGATAATTCATACCTATTTGTATTTTTGTTGCATTTTTAACACTTCACATAAGCATAAAAACGATGGCTTTAGTCGCATATGGAAACAGTGACTCGAGTGATTATGAGGACGAGGTCGAAGAAGATGCCCCCGTTGTACTGTTGAACAACAAATCAGAAGAAAGTAAACATGGTAAGAATTTCACTCAGCACACGAATAATAGAGACGTAACATCCTTAATCTAAGGGTCCCTCGAGGGTCAATTCCTCTGACCAAAGCGTATCGATTCATAATCTTGCTAAAATGATTGTTTGTGCCTTGACACACAAAACAAATGTGTTTTAGGATCTACTCTTGAGCATAGGACAGTGATGTATTCTTCCTAAACAATAGTCAATCGATTTTATTATCATTATTCAGTTCCAGAGCCAACAACAACAAAGTCAGAAGAACAAGAGGAGCCACAGGAGAATGGTGCCAGTTTGTTCAATTTCCTACCACAGCCCTCTAAGAAGAAACCAGCTGTTATTGAAGAAGATGATGAGTTTCTACACAAGAAGGAAACAAGTACTGTGAAAACAAAAGCCAGGATCACAGTACCCTCACTTAGTGATGTAAGAAGTTAGAAATCGTAAATTATTTAAGTTCTCAGCAACATCTGCAATTTGAATGAACTAATTTCATTTATCTCCTTTTTTACAGTTTAAAGATGTGAATAACATTACACCTACTGTTAAACCAAGAGCATCTGCTGATGTAAGTAAACAAACAACCATTAATGGTAAATATTATTATTATATTGTGATTATTTACAAACATTTCAATAACATTTACAGAAAAAGTCGAGCTTATTGAGCATGCTACCACAACCTAGAAATGGAGTAAAATCCACAACAAAGTCATTAATACCACATATACTTACAAAGAAACCAGCCGCTCCTTTAAAGAAAGCCCCATTCCCTACACCTGTTAAGAGACCTAAGGTGGCAGCCACAGCTTTGATCAATGATTCAGATGAAAGTGACAATGATGAAGTAGAAAATGATTTCTTTTCAATACACAAACTTGTGGACATACCAGTTGATGTGGACCTACCATTTGATAAAGCACAAAATGCTAAGACACAAGTCAAAGATAAACCTCGAGGTATTGAGTCATACTTCAAGAAGGAAGATGATGTTGACCATGTGCAGTTGAAATCCAACTATGATGCTCAAAGTATAGAGGAGCAGGCTGAGGCCAGCTCTGGTTATATTGGGTTTGGAGCTGAAAGTTCTCACAGTAATGATAATGAACTAGATGAAGAAGCTGTAAGTATCAGTTGTTAAATAATTGTTTCTGTTCTTGGTAAATTAATCAATGCAAAATGAATCAGTTTTGAGTATTGCTATACAATTTAGTACCTATATCTATCCATTCTAATATTATACATAAATTCGAAAGTAACTCTGTATGTTACCACTGAACAGATTTCGATAACATTTCTCAAGGAGATAGATGGCATCCTGGAAGGATGGACATATGTTACTTTTTGTCCCTGTAGCACTTTCCCATTGGATAATTTCCAAGGCAGAAGTTAGTGTACTATAAACACTGGACAAAGAGGAAAAATTCCCAACCAGTGATGATTTGTACTTATCTTATTATTATTTTTTATCTTTTGCGGCCTTCTCGTACACACCGAATGCATCATACTCACATTTCTCCCCAGATCATGAAACTATGCGGTACACGGGGCAAACGAAAACGTGAAGAGATTCATATAGTAAATGTGAACCAAGCAGACGTTCTGGCAGATGCACGGGAGATGTTAATGAAGGGTCTCATGGATGACACCACACAGCGCATTTCTGCCAGCAAGAAGAAAGGCAACGAGCCCACCACGCAGCAGAGGAGGAAGCACCAGATCACATACTTGGCTTACCAGGTTTGTCATAGTACAGACGCCAGCACATCAAGCTACCCCAATCTGTCAAATTTCTTTGATAGAGTTTCAACTTTATTACAAAAGCATATGGTTCATGTTCAATTGGGATAATTTTATAGTTTGGGGTAGATTGAAGTGCTGGCGTCTGTACCTATTGTTTTTGTATTTTAGTAAATAAAACATTTATGGTGAGGATACTGAAATTCACAACCTACAAAACCTTAGCAAACCTTGGCTTGATTGATCTAGTGAGAAGCAACCGAACATGTCAAATTTAAAACAACAGTTCAAGATCAACATTTCACAAGCTTTTGATAGATACTTAGAAACAATCTAACCTACAGGCCGCTGGATACTAATATCCAGAGATCAATTCACTAATTGATGAAATGTAATAATTAGTGGAGGAGCTAGGGGGAAGCCATGTTCAGCTGTGGACGTCTTTCGGCTGAAACGATGATGATGATTAATTAATTTAAATGTAATGTTCATCATAAACTATTTTGTTTTATTTACAGGCGAAAGCTAATGAAGCAGAACTTCAGAACCAATGGGCCAACAACAGAATGTCAAAGAGACAAACTCAAGCCAAGTATGGGTTCTAACACTAGGTTCAAGCTGAGAAAAATTATGCAGATTTTAGGTTTCCTTGTAAATAATAATCATATTTGTATTAAAATAATAAATATTTGTAAGTTACATAACAGTATTTTATTTGTACACAAAGACTATTGAACTAATTAAGACTAACTAGGTTAATTAATTACAATCTTCTGGCTTTCCTGGCTCTTGGAGGGTTCCATGACACATGGGTATTGTCTGTGATGGAAACTACTTGCATGCCACCCATTTGTAAACCCTTTACTGCAGCCTAGAAAAGAAAGTTTGGTTTTTACAAAATATATGGTCAGTGAATTTGAAATATCCAGAAATAATTTAATGTAGGTATAGAATGTAAATAGAATGTTAAGTTACCAGTCTTCCAGGACCCAAGCCCTGCACCCTTACTCTGACAGTTTTAATGCCTCTATCAAGAGCTTTCTGAAATAAATTTTGATGAGCTATAACTTATCGACTCCATAATAATTTGATTTTAAATTATTTTTATAAAGCAATACTTATAAATCAAACAAGTATCTATTACATAAACTTACAGTAGCAATACCAATGGCAGTGGTCTGGGCTGCAATATTAGTTCCCTTCTTGGTATTCTTGAAGCCCTCCATGCCACAAGACCTGATGATCTTCACTGTGCCATTGGCATCAGTCATGGTGAATATTGTGTTGTTATGGGTGACTCGAATGTTGCATATCGGCAGGTCTTTGTATGGAGTACCATCAAATATTAAGTTGTCTGAATCTAAGGTTGGGAACAAGTTTTGTTTTCTGAAACAAAATTCGAATTTGATATGTTGCGACCTTTGATTGGGTTTTACTAATATACAAAGTAGCTTGATTTTGATTTACTACTGTCTCCAAAAATTATGTATGTTAACCACAATCAATCTTCTACTTCATGTCAATGAAGCCCTACACTACTTCCACGGCTTCGACAGTCGACTTCGAGGTCAGTAACGTTAAATTTTGACATGCAAGGTTGTAAACCATACAGGGATGTTAGGTATTGAATTTATATGACCCACAATGAATAAAGACTCACGCTTTTAGCACAGAATCTAGGTCTATGATCTTCTCTCCTTGAACACCTTCATCTTCCTGTGGTATTCTCTTGTGATCAAACTTGTCTGATGCCTGCGGCGCTGATGTCTGGAACAACCGCGCAACACTCGTCACAGGAACCCGCAGAGTATTCCTTATTGCACTTAGCATGTTTTTGTGCAATTCTATAATTTCTTCGATATAATGACGGTGTTTTGAAAAATTGGAAGTATTCGTGACCTAACCTAAAATATTTGACATCTATTGCCAGTATACTATTGTAGTCTTTGACATCTAGACACTGACAAGTGACAGTTAAGTTTATGTGATGCGTATTGTTATTGCGTGCACTCGTGCAGACTTGCAGACAAGGTGGACCGATGACCTTGTGAGGGCCGCAGGAGTCCGCTGGATGCGGGAAGCACAGAACCGGTCGAAGTGGCGGAGCTTGGGGGAGGCCTATGTCCAGCAGTGGACGTCTTTCGGCTGAAATGATGATGATGATGATGTGCAGACTTGCATCCTAGTTTAACTTCTGTTACTTCAAGTTATAGCTATATTTACATAATGCAGAATTGCATATGTAAGCGGGCAAGCCCTTTATGCCTGGAGGCTTTTATTTAGATTGTAAGTTCTGTTTACGTTTTATTTTATTTTTTTATTATTTATTTCTACTTGAGTACCTATAGTTTTCAATATTTTGATGGTATATTGGCGTGTGCTAGCTGACATAGCAAATTTAATGTTTTTTTTTATGTTTCGTAATGTTAATTACCTACTATTGTATAGAATCAAGTTCTTCTAATTTAACAGAGAGCTGTGCTGCTGGGGAGTTTGTTGCGCTATTTTTTCTTCCCAGCTAAAGCACTAGGAAGTGGTGAAGGGCGGGCATTTTGAGGGGACTGTCTTATGTAATTTTGACGTTCAAAAAGAGCTGACTCTCAGCCTAGTTTGAATAAATGACTTTTGATTTATATTTTGATTTTGAATAGAAATACACACTCTGTTAAAATGTCAACTGTCTACCAATTACGGTTCATGAGATACAGTCTGCTGACTGACAGACGGACGGCCGTTGGAACTCTTTAGGTACGGCCTGCAGCCGTATTTGCCAGGGTAATGAAACCATCACAGCCCTTGAATTATAATTTATTAAATAGAGATAATATAGACACTGATTGGATTGAAATACAACATTTAATTGGGTAACATATTTTTGCTACACGCAACGGTTTGCGAGAAGCCTCGCAGAGCGGCGGGGACGCCGTCAATCGAGAGTTTTAGATGTCCTGCCTCTGCTAAATATCCTGCCTTCAAGAGTTCGTTAATGGCCCATTCAAACGAGTACGCGTTGGTTACGGCCTCAGTGCCCTCTTCCTCCTTAGAGTATACGTAGTTAATGAAGAAGACGAAGAATGGGGTGCCGACTAGTTGCAAAAACATGTTGTAGTCTAGCAGCTCTTTGATCAACTCCTCGTCTACTTCTTGCTTCTGCAGGTATTCCTGGAATAAAAGTACGGTGAGTAAAAGGTTAACTAAGATTTTTTTAAGTTTGTCACAATCTGGTGATCCGAGAAGGTGAGTCACCATAGGTAAGTATATTTCGTACCTCATGCTGCCGCACTAAGTTCAAAATGTCATCTTTGGAATGTTCATTTTTGCTCAGGAGCAAGACCCAAATGGCGTTGATCACTGATTCAGGCGCCACATTATCAATCAGGCCTTTCACTTCCTGAAAGAAGAAAACCGTGAGTGATAATAATTTTTCACATGTTGGTTAGTAATAGGTCTTTACCTATGAAATTGCCGTTTTGTATGAAAAAGTTTAAACGAATTTTTTTATGTATTTTTTATTTGTATTAATCGAAGTAATCACCCATGCAATCAATGCATCTTTGCCATCGCAGTGGCAGTTTATTGATGCCCTTCTTAAAGAAATCAGCTGGACGGGAGGCAACAAATTCTTCAAAGGCATTTTGTACTGCCTCTCGGGTATTGAATTTTTTTCCCGCCAAGAAGTTATCCAAATTCTGGAAAAAGTAGTAGTCTGTAGGCGCAAGGTCTGGTGAGTAGGGCGGATGACGGAGAGCTTCCAACCCCAGTTCTTGCAACTTGGAGACCGTCTGCTGTGCAGTATGAGGTCGCGCGTTGTCGTGCACGAGCAGCGGAGACGAGCGATTGACCAATGCTGGTTGGAGATGTGCCAGCTTCTCCATCATTGTGTTCAGTTCTTCACAGTACACATCTGCAGTAATGCTCACCCCGTTTGGTAAGAAGCTGTGATGAATCACACCGTCGCTAGACCACCAAACAGTGACCATCACTTTTCTAGGGGTAAGTTTTCGTTTAGGGCATTGTTTAGGTGCTGAACCAGGATCCAACCAACTTGCTGAGCGCTTGCGGTTATCAAACAGAATCCATTTTTCATCGCAGGTAACAATGCGGTTCAAAATTCCTTCATTTGTGTGTCTGTTGAGCAGTGCAAGGCACGTCTCGACGCGTACTTCGCGCTGACGATCATTGAGTTCGTGGGGCACCCATTTGTCAAGCTTTTTTACCTTGCCAATTTGACGCAAATGGACCAATATTGTTTTGACGCTAACGTCGAAAGCTGCTGCTAATTCAGCCGTAGATTGTGTATCGTCAGCTTCCACAATCGCCTTTAATTCGTCATTGTCGACCAAAGTCTTCGGACGACCGCGAGGTTCATTTTTCAGGTCGAAATTTCCAGAACGGAAGCGAGCAAACCAATAACAGGTGGTGCGTTGGTTTGTAGTGTTAGCTCCGTAAACGTCGTTGATGTTGCGTGCCGCTTGTGCCGCGTTGCTGCCACGACGGTACTCATATTCCATAATTACTCGAATTTTTAACGTATCCATGATGACGAAAAAGATTGAAATGCGATGAAAATGTAACACTAATCAATAAACAAATGACTACTTTTGGAAAAAAAAATCCATGTTTTTAAAATAAAATTAATTTGAAATTAGAATTCTTACCCAAACAAAAATTATTTTGATTTGAAATGGCCAGTACTGCAAAACGGCAATTTCATAGGTAAAGACCTAATATTTTGGGCTAAGGCTAGGTACGGTTTGTGGATAAATAATAACGGCCACACAGGTCGATCATAATCAGGTTAAACAAAGCTTGCTGCGATTGGGTCGTGGATGGGTGACGCCTCCGTGCCTCAGGAAGCATGTTAAGTTGGTCTCAGCGGTCATTCGTGGATCTTTGACCCTCGTTACGGGTCGTCAGAAGCCCGAAAGTCTGACAACCAGTCTTACCAAGGGGTATCGTATTACCCAGTAACTGGGTTTTGGTAATCAGATAGCCCATCGCTCTATGTAAAATACTGGTATTCAGCTGCATCTGGTTTAACTAGAAGCCGACCCCATTCCCCGACATAATAGGGGAAAGGCTAGGCATGTGATGACGATGTTAGAAGTTTTTTAAGACTTCTCTATGTATTAGACATTCATCATATCAGCCGAAAGACGTCCACTGCTGCACATAAGCCTCCCCCAAAAGGGGGGATTTGCCATAATCGCCACGCTTGGCAGGCGGGTTGGCGATCGCAGTATGGTGGTCAGTATTAGACATTACCTCTTCAGAAAGCGCTGGTCGCCTCAACAGTAACTTGATAAGAATCAAGTTCTCTTTCTGATCAGCCGGGTTGTTGAGCAGGCAACTCAGATATTCACTGTGCAGACTCTTGGAGTCGCTGCAAGAAAAATACGCGTCAGTAAATTTGGAATAGAAACTAAAATTTTTGCGTAGGCATTAAAGTAATTTTTCGGAAATCACATAAATTCACATTTTAATAATTATTGTTAACTAGTGACCCGTCCCTGTTTCGCATGGTGGACTTGACAAAACATGCAGAATATTTATTATAGTGTTACGAGCTTGGGGTTCATGACAATTAAAAACTGCCAATATAACTGCGACTGCATGCTGAGGGCACCCCCTGCGGGGTACGGGCCTCGGCTCAGGGCGTCACTGATAGGGGGACAGCGAGTGGGGACAGGCTGGATCAAAGTATTGGCATTATTAGAAGGGGAATTGAACTCTACTGGCTCAGCTGCGGCGCGGGCTGGCGCTTCAACGAGCAAGGGTCTTCGCGGGGCGCGAGGACTTCGGCGGCGAGGTCGGAATGACGGTGGTGTGCGGTGTGTGCGAACTGTACTGGTGGCCCTATTTCTTTCCTGAAGGAGAGTAATGAAGTCGTCTGGGTCGGAGAGGACGTGCCTCGGCCGTCGGACAGAGCTAATCCCACTGGGGACATAAGTGGCGGCCTTCACAATCAAGGGATTGCGGTGTTTCTCGGCTTTATCGACGAAACGCTTCGTGCTGCGTTTCAAGAACTGACTGACCATGGGGATTTTCAGATCGAGATGGAGGATCTCGTTCCGAACGAACCATGGGGCGCCTGTGGCTTGCCAGAAGAATCGGTTCTGGATCCTCGGGTTGCGGTCCGTTCCAGCCTTTTATAGGGCTCTCGGATAGTTCCAGAACCTTCTACATAAGAAGCATCTAGAATGTTCGAGTACATACCGGCCCCGACTGAACAGATGTCGATAGTTCTAGAAAGTTCTAGCATCGTAATTTCTAGAAAGATCTTGACTCTATTAGTTCTGTTACTCGATACTAGATGGCGCTAGTGGTAACAAATGTTACCATGAATCAGATGTTAATTGTGGCGCGCAACAATAAGCATAATCACCGTATAATTTTCCCACTGCTGGGACACAGGCCTCCGGTCTGTGGGAGAAAGTGGGGCTGTTATTTATCACGCGGGCCCGGGGTGGGTTTGTGGATGTCACACGTCTTCAATATTTTAGTTCTAGGACTTGCCGGTTTCCTCACGATGTTTTCTTTCACCATTTTCAGAGCAGTGGTGATGAAAGTGATGAAATGTATGTTACATAAAGCCAAACGGCTGTCTGTATTTTAAACTACGTCCTATCATTCGTACGTGGCGGCGGTTACCACTGGGCCAACATTTTTTATTATATTATGTAAGTTAATTAATATTTATCTAGTACTAACTTTCGCCCGAGTTGAGGTTGGAAATTATTCCGCCGGTGCGTCCTACCGAGATAAAAAGTATCCTATGTTATTCCAGGTTATAAACTATCTGTGTGCCAATATTCTTCCAAATCCGTTTAGCTGTTTTCACGTGATTGAGTAACAACCATCCAAACATTTAAATATCCAAACCAAAAAACTTTCACATTTATAATATTAGTAGTAATAAGTAGGATACACCTCTGCACCTTACCATACCTTACGGTATAAATTCTCTAGTTGAGTTCTTCTAGTATCAACCGCATCAAAACGCGTGACGTAGTCTAAAATAAGAATGCGGTAACACAGATATAGGCATTAGAATGTGTATGGATAGATAGATGCAGTCTACATCACCTTTTCCTGGTAGGAGGCCAGCAGTTCAGTACATCGATGAGCGCTTTCTTCTTCTGCCACGTGTCAGCTAACTCCATGAACTTGGCGAACGCATCTCGCCTGCCTTCCTCGCTTAGTAGCTTCTTATCTAGAAAGACATTATACAACTTTAGATTTGAGAGCTGAACAGCCGGGCGGCGCAGAGGATTTTAGGCTTTATTTTAAGTGTGATAAAATTTAAAGTAGTACGTATATTGACGCAGAAATCACTCAGCTCTAAGAGTAGTTTGAACTTTATGGTCCTGGAAACACAGGTTACCAAGAGATTGTAACCATGAATTCAGCACGTGACACTAGACAAAAAAAATCACTGCCCCAGTGAAAAAATTTTTCCTCAGTTAAAAAAAACTGCTAAAAAAAGGCTGCTCGAAAAGATTAATATCTACGCCGTCAAAATATAGGAACAACTTTATTTTTTTATGACCAACGAAAAATTTCAACGCATAGTTTCAGAATCATGTACTGAATACATCCATGGTAACAGGTCGCACGTCGATGCATATGATAAACTAACTTTTGCCAGCGGCTTCGCCCGTGAGAAGGTCGAAAATTATCCCACGGGGACGTATTACCGGGATAAAAAGTATCCTATGTGTTAATCCAGGTTATAATCTATCTTTGTGCCAAATTCCATCCAAATCCGTTCAGCGTTTGTTGCGTGATTGAGTAAAAAATATCCAAACATCTTCACAAGCTTTCACATTTTTAATATTAGCGGGATGAAATTCATAATGATGTACGCTTTTTTTTTAAACGGACGAGCCTCTAATCTAATAGGTCGCAGTAACTAAGCCAAGCCACCCCAAACATTAGGTAAGAAGTGTGAGCTACTGCGGCAGCGCCCGGCGAGTGGTCCCATTTACTAAGCTATTTATTATTAGGACTCTAAAATGACAGTTATTAGGCTCACAAAAAGAGATACATTGATTACATTACATTTAATCTGTCTAGCTAGCCTATTACATTACATTTAATCTGTCTAGCTAGCCTATTACATTACATTTAATCTGTCTAGCTAGCCTATTACATTACATTTAATCTGTCTAGCTAGCCTATTACATTACATTTAATCTGTCTAGCTAGCCTATTACATTACATTTAATCTGTCTAGCTAGCCTATTACATTACATTTAATCTGTCTAGCTAGCCTATTACATTACATTTAATCTGTCTAGCTAGCCTATTCCCAACTATTTTGGGGTAGACTTCGAGTCTAACCGGATTTACAGTGTCCATTAATATGTTTTAGTATATCAAAGTAGGAATTATTTGGGGTTCGATTAAATACATGACTTTATTATTCAATATCTGTCTATAGGGGTGTGCGTGTGTGTGTCTGTCTTTATGTGGGTGTACATGTGGGTATAGGTACGTCTTTCCTTAACCCTTTGGGATCACAGGCGTGATGTTATGTAATGTTACCTGTCATCAAACTCACCAGTCAGCTCTTTGGCATAGTCACAGTCCGGCCACTCGGTCTGGAACAGCTCTACAGTGAACTGCGCAATCTTCATCATATCGTCGCTATTATGGACCCTGGTCTTTTGGCTCAAAGATAACAGGCCTATTTGCTTGTGTGGCGGCAAAGCGAACTGCGATGCTTTCTGCATCACCTTCTCTAAAAGATCCTCGGGCCACTTGACGCCCTCCTTGTTGTAGACGGTTAGCCGTGTGACCAGATTTTCCATGTCCCTAGAAGGTAGAAAATATATATTATCCTCAGACGGTAATCAATAGGGATAAGAGGAAGGAGGGAAGGAAGATCTTTGCCCAATAGTGGTCAAAAGGGTCCACGTATATGTGTAAAATAAATAAGCTGATAATAATGAACTTGATAGTGTTTTCATATTGGTAATGCTTTCTTGAACAGAATTCAGTTTGACTTGCAACCAAACGATTATGGGTTCCTAGTAGAGTTTGAAACTGGTCGTGGAAACTATTTTCACTTGTGAGTAAAATATCCGAGTGCTACTACTTACATAGTAGTGTTCAGGTAATGCTCCAAGATATGCTCCAGCACCAGCGTGACGTCGGTGTCCACGTGCAGACACTGCAGCAGCGTGCCCAGCGACGCCAACTTGATGTCCGCCCACAGCACCAGCTGACTGATGCACGACACCATTGTGGCCGTGTCGCCGTGGCTTTTTTCTATTTCTCTGAAAGTGGGCAATTAAATAAGGAAAATATAGCAGTTTGTCGTTACAAAGTTCGCAATATGAATAATTTATCAGATCCCAAAAATAACCTCCATTACCTGACTGTTTAATTTCTTTGAATTGAATTTTCTTCTGTCAAATATCTGTACATTATGTTACAATGAAGTTTAGTTAAACGATGTGTGACATTACAATGTGTAGAAGTGTGCTAAAAGAACAATTTCTTTAAAACTTAAATTTCAATCATCGTAAAAAGACCTTAAAAAGAAGGTAAATAAAATATCTGTTTCTAAAATCAACTCATCATTATTTCAGCCGAAAGACTTCGACAGAAACTTCGACCGGTACTGTGCTTCTCGCATCCAGCGGATTCCTGCGGCCTTCACCAGGGCATCGGTTCACCTTGTGGGAGACTTTCGACTACTACCACCAGTGGCTACGAAATATCTTGTCGTCTTACATACCACAGTGTTTCAAATCATCTATTTAATGAAAATCTTAATTAAGTTTATTCGTTCACTGAAAGACAACGCGCACCTTAAACTGCTGGGTCTAAATGTAGGACATTTTGCACAAGGGTACAAATTCATCCCCTGAAGGGGTTAGGGAATGAAAATTTGTATCGAAATTCGTCATTTCTACCGATGGGAAATACCATCGGGTACACGGCTTGTATTGGTGTAACTCACGGCCAGATCGCATCCCGGGGCACGTTGGAGTTGTCGACGATGCTCTGTATGGTGGTAGAGTGGAAGTTCTCCAGGAAGCGCGCCCAACGGGTCAGCTCCTGGCCCACCTGCGCCCAGGACTGTTCACTGCAATGATAGGACGTTGAATATTGGGTAGAGAGCACATAATATCAGGTCGATGATGCTTGTAATGGCTGTAAATGAAATATTAAATTAATTTAGGAAACATAATAACTTTTATTTTGATCTGCGTTAATTTTTACAAGAACAAAAATATAAAATACTAGCTGACCCGACAGACGTTGTCCTGTCCATACAAAATTCCCATACAAAAAAAAAAAAAATAGATGTTGGCCGATTCTCAGACCTACCCGATAAGCACACGAAATTTTATCAAAATCGGTCAAGCCGTTTCGGAGGAGTATGGCAACGAAAACTGTGACACGAGAATTTTATATATTAGATTAATTGCTTTTTTAAAACTGAAGTTTCGCATATAAATATAATTTAACATTGTATGTGGAAAAACTATTGCACAGATTTAATAAAAGATCCTAACACGATGGAAATAAGGTTTTAAATTCTATGGCATATTATTCTATGTTTAACAGGCATATATGAATCGATCTTACTTCTTGTTGAACTTGAAGTCGTTCTCCTGTTCTTGCTGGCAGTAGTCCACAGCTTGCATTATCATCAGGTTGCGAGTCCCGGCCGGCACTCTACACAGAATATTATTACATGACAAATTAAACACGCCGAGTGCCAATAACATCCATCCATACTAACTAATATTATAAAGTAACTGTTTGTATGTTACCTTTTCAAGCCTAAACCACAAAGCGAAATTTGGCAAGCAGCTAGATGGATGGCATCCTAGGGAAGGACATAGGGTACTTTTTGTTCCGGTAGCACATTCTCGTGGTATAATTTTCGAAGTCCACGCGATTGCAGCCGCGGGCAGAAGCCATTTTTTATTTTTTTATTGCGTAATATATCCGTCAATATCTCAGGTACCTACAAACAGTAATAAGACAAACAGGGAATCTAACACAGTAAACGAGCGGGATGTCATATACCACGATACCCTTTGGCAACACTGGTTGACAGACTTTCGAGCTCCTGGCCACCTGTAACGATTGTCAAAGATCTGTCAGAACGACAGTCAGGACTAAATGCTAATTGGGCTTTTCCGAGCCGTCTCGGTACATTCTGGATGTCACCCATCCGATGAATGACCTCGGCAAGCGTTCCTTAACCTTAAAAATCGACCCGTGCAGCTGTTATTATTTAGCCACGAGACCCTCAAACAGCGTCGCTTTAAAAAATAATCTCCGTAAACTTTCCAGTTTCCATTTTATCATACGATGTTTTGACAAATAAGATAAGTCCAGTTAAAAATCACAATGTGGTTATTACCGTTCTAGAGCCATGTCGGTAAAGCAGGTTTCGGCGACGAACTGCAGTAGCTCGTTTTTGGTCAACTTGTTGAAGTAGCTAGCGCACTGCCGGTACTGCTGCATCCACTTCTTATTGGTCGCGTTGGTAGGCACCTGGACAATTATATGCAAAGATCATAAAACGAGAAAGACATAGCTTTGGAAGGCCTCCCACGAGATGGACCGATGACCTCATGAAGGCCGCAGGAATCCGCCGCACGCGAGAAGCACAGCACCGATCGAGGTGGCGGTGCTTGAGGGTGGTCTATGTCCAACAGGGGACGTCTTTCGGCTGAAATAATGATGATGATAAAACGAAAACTGTCCGTTTTCTCACAGTCTGACCGTCAGTTTCTGATCGAACGTGACAACATGTGAGAAAGAAACTTCAATTTGTCTCAAGCAGTAACTCGTTACAGGATGTGCATTGTTTTTACACGCTTTATATTAGCTTCACTTGTATGTTTGTTTGTTTTTATGTTTGTATGTAACCAACTCCTTTGAGCGCGATTTTGACCCACTTTAAACGGTCAGATTTTATTGAAACTTTGTAAACTTGTCGAGGACCGATGACAATTCAATAATTTAAAAAAAAATAGAGAAAACAAAAACACATTTTTGTAGTTAGCAGAACTAAAAAATAGAAAATAAATAATAGTTTAAAAAAATAAAAAACACGCTTTAAAAACCAAACTAAAAAAGGAGAAAATAATTTAATTCAATTAAAAAGCGTGGGGTGCTTGACATTAATACCCCACGCTTTTTAATTGAATTAAATTATTTTCTCCTTTTTTAGTTTGGTTTTTAAAGCGTGTTTTTTTAGTTTTTTAAATTATTATTTTTATAAATAATTGAGACAGTAATGAGTAATCTTCAACCATAGGAGCTATGGGAAAACTTTAGTTCAGCTTGACATGGCTCATCATTTCAGCCGAAAGACGTCCACTGCTGGATATAGGCCACCGCCAAGCTCCGCCACTTCGATCGGTTCTCTGCTTCCCACATCCAGTGGATTCCTGCGGTCCTCACAAGGTTATCGGTCCACCTTGTAGGATGCCTTCCAAACTCTATCTGTCGGTAAGCGGTCGCCACTCCAGAACCTTCCGGCCATTTTCGGCTTTTGACATGACTATTTTACCAATATAGGTAAAATGTTTTCGAGAATACTCACAAATTCTAGAAAAAAAAAAAATTACAGCAATAGTAAATAAATCTCATAAAAATAAAAATATCATAAATGAATAATAATCGTTTTGTATAGGAGCTGTGTTTAATATTGGTGTACTTACAATAAAGCATGTTCCATCTATACAGGGTTAAATAAAATTTGCTGGCCATACTATGTCCACGTCTTGGGTATCGTTATCAAGAACCAATTAAAAAAAAAATATCTTTTGAACTTAATTCAAACTTTACATGACACTGTTATGTTATGGTTTTTTAGAACATCGATTAAAGTATCTAAGTTGATCCACGAAAAATTACAAATGCGATGGACGAAGGGCAAATGTTTTTTTTTTGTTCCATTAGTGTTAGATATGGATACCCAACACGTGGATGAAGTATTGCCAGCTAATTTACCCTGTATAGCTAGATCTAAAATCTACTTACACTAAAGAAATACTTGGTGAGCCACTTAGTATAGATGGCGTTGACGGAGAAGGGCAACTTGAAGGCAGCTGGCAGACTACGGAGGAACTTAGTGACCATGCCTACGTTCTCCGGCTTGATGATGCTCAGGATGTGAGTAGTAAACTGTGCAACCGACGGCTGTTCTAGAAGCAGCTTGTAGTCCAGCTCTGGTCGGAAATGAGACATAATGGGTGTAAAAAGAGCAAAGAAAAAACATACGTAACGAAGCATCACTTGCACTTCCCGTCATTAAAATATATTTTTTGTACTGGACCATACGGCCATACCTTCTGGTTACCGAGATATTGAAGGTCAAAATTTCAACGTTTACTGATGTACCTACTTATACGAAAACAAGTTTTGAATGTTATAATTATAATAACTTTAAATTGACCACGACCCCTGTACCGTTGCAAGCATAGGTACAATGTTTTACGTGAGTTACATCGCGCACTACGGTAACTTATTCGTACTAAGTTTAACTTATTCAAACACTACTGGAAGTCCATGATTTCAAAGATCTTATCATGGTGTAAATGTCTGTTTAATATTTCCAAGTTACATTTTGTGGATTTGCATTTCTTAGCACAAACAACTTTTCCTGTAAGCCCAACATTTTTTATTAAGGAAATTGGAGTTTGGAATGTTTGGAATCCTTAAAAGATTCAAATCTCCATATTCGTAATAAGTATTATATTATTGGTAATTAATATGTTTAAAATTATATTTTATTCATCATTATTTTACGGCAATATAATAAACACAATATTACTCATAGTAGTTATCCATGAAACTTACCTGAGGAAGCCGACTTGGCTTTTTTGAGCAGTTTGATATGTTCAGCAGAGGTGAAGGCTCCGAAAGGCGCTTTCTCATCCACGCTCTTGAGCAGCGTGAAGAAGTTGATCAGCGCGTTGTGTTCCGTGCCGCACAGGAGTGGCCAGAGATACGTCGATATGCTGACGGGAGACATGATACTGGTTACTTAGACAGATACTAATTGTATTGGACAGTCTTATCAAAAAGGTGAGAGATGATTCTGAAAAGCTTTGGTTGTTATGTTTGATATTGCTGTTTTGTGCGACCTGCCGTTTTGGCTATTTGTTTCACGATTGTGCACAATTCATGTGCGGTTATGCACGTGTTTTATCAAGTTCTGTGTGATGATAGCATCACACAGATTTTTTTTCCCTAGCTGTTTTTGCATTGAGGAAATAGTTCCTCAATGCAAAAACAGCTAGGGAAATAAATTTTTGGAGAAGAGAGTCCAGTCGATAATAGGCAATTTTTTCATGCTTTCGCATTAACATTTCTACCGAAGCCGAAAACGCAAGTGTATTTCGATCGGAGTTGATTTGGGCGTAATAGTGTGTGATGCTAATGTGTCTTGAAGTTTACAGTGACACGTCCAGCGCGCACATGTCGTACTGTGCGGGGCGACCGCGCTCTCCTGCTACATAAACTTACCGCGCGTGCGTCGCGTGCGCGTAGGGGGGCGGCGGCGCGGGCTGCGCGGGGGGCGTGGCCTGCAGCACGACGGCGGCGTGCTGCAGCCACACGTCCAGGGGGCACATCTCGTACTTCTGTGCGAGCGAGCAAGCGAAGTCTACGTGTTCCTTCTCACTCGATCTAGGACAGGAGCATAATTTATCATATAGGTCAGTGTCCGCGCCTGCAATCTTTCAAGTTTTATTGAGCCACCAAACTCCAGTGACTAAAGAGTAGCGTCTGTACCACGAAGTAAATATAGGTTTAGGTTTACGAAGTAAATATAGCTAGCGAACCGTCACTGATTTGTACGGTTTTGAAAACTTGACAAAAGATCGAGTTTTCTCAACTCTTTTAAAATGTATAAGTTTAACAACAATGTGATATGCACATAAACCATCCGGAATACGTTTTATAAATGACGGCGAAAACCGTATCAAAATCCATTGCGTAGTTTAGAAGAACAACACGAAGTAAATAAATTAGTGTAGAGATAAGTCAATATTATGACCAAAGATCGGATATTCGGATGCATATTTACCTAATGATAATTTTTAGCTATGAAAGTATGGAAGCGGCTTTATAAATTATTTGTAATATTTATTAAAAACCCCGGGATTTTTGGATTGCATAACTATTCAGATGTGTATTACTTTAAAATTAATGTTTAACCCGTTACAAATATGTGTATGTACTGGAAGAGGGGTGATTTGTATTAGTTAAAACAAAAAATTAACAAATTACTTACCCAAATTAAGACTTTTTCGATACAAAAGCGCATTCCATGTTAGCCAACATCTCAACTTTAGGTGAATATGCATCCGAATATCCGATCTCTGATTAAGACTCTATAATTTTATTTCTTCTCTGTATGTAACGTAACCACCTAACCTAACCTACTGGCAATTGAATTCCGATTTGCGGATTTGTATTTATGAAAAAAATATACCCAATTGTCAATTTCGCCAAATAAATAAATAAGCTGAATAGGTAATCAATTGCTTGAAATAAGATAAATCCTCAAAACATACGTTATTTATTAATTTCTTAATTCATCAGAAGTATTTTTTTATATACTTTGAAAATTCAAAAATAATTTCATATCTTATCTTGGTAGCAAAATCATTTGTGGATTTTGCTACCAAGATAAACATAAATCATTACTTCACATAGATAACGGTGGTTAATTTCAACTAGATACTCACAGCCGAAATAGCTCAGTTGGGAGAGCGTTAGACTGAAGATCTAAAGGTCCCTGGTTCAATCCCTGGTTTCGGCAGAACCCTTTTTGCGTTTTAACATTTTTACAAACATTTTATTTTAACACGATTCAGTGATAACTGTTATTAACTGTACTGTTGTTAACTGTTATTTAAATAGCCTTTTTTATATTTGTTGTCATTGATAGATAGAGAAAACGTTTTACGGAACGTGCCCAGGTACCGTACAATGAACAATAATTTACCTGTAGGCCCTTGCTTTACCACGCTGTCAAATTGTTACTATGGACGTGCGGTTGACTGTACTTCGAGAAAATAACGCGTAAGTACACTGCTTCAGCAAACTTTTAGCGTTCGAATGACGTTTACAGGGGTGCGGTTGGTAAACATTCGTGCAAATTGTTTGGAGAAATATCACATAAAATGTTGTCAAAAAACAAGAATGCGGCGTTTGTTCCGCTTTTGGTCACGCGCCAAAATAACGTTGTTGCGCTATATTTACGTACACACGGCGAAATGTAATATCAAGCTATAAATTTCTAGTTTTAGCTGACCTCGCATGGTATGCTTTTCATACAAATAAATGAGAAGTCCGCTTATAAGTACTAGAAATGTTTAGCTTGATTAGTCACTATGCAGAATAGCACTTCGCCCGCGGCTTTGTCTGCGTGAAATGTTAGTTTTTCACTTAGCGTTCATTCAGACTTTTTTTTTTGCTCGGCTCGTAAGGGTCGTAGCGTAATGTTAAATAGCCTCAAGATTTGGGCAATTAAGTGCAACTTTATCTGTTTATAATATTGTTGTAGATAGATAGACGTTCGGCTACATACCTGGCAACCCTATAAATGATTTCCCTTCTATAATCCTCATCAGCATTAAACAGTAGTAAATTAACATTGTATCCCAAAGCCCGCAGCCCGTCCACTTCGCCCATGCCGGTGAGACGCTCGATGCATTGACGTATCAGCTCCATTTGATCCTCTGTGGCGTTTCGTCGCGCGAGAGTGTTGCGTGCCATCTGGTGGTTAAAAAGAAATGTTATTGACGATTTTTGAATGTGGAACTAAATATATCATGTGTCTTTGTTTATTTTATGTCGATGGTCCTAGTTTATCATTTGTGGCCTCCAGTTGTAACTCGGGTCGAAACAGCTATGTGAACATACTCCAGCATTGTATATGTAAGCTATAGGAGGCTTTTATTTTGGTACCAGCTGGTGCCCGCGATTTCGTCTGCGCAGGATTAGTACTTCGAGTAGCTTATTTTTTTCTCCAAGTTCCTATCTATCTTTATATCAAAATTCATCAAAATTGGTTCTGCGGTTTAGTCGTGAACGCGTAACAGACAGACAGTTACTTTGAGATCCTATGTGTTAATCTAGGTTTTCATCCAAATCCATTCAGTAGTTTTTGCGTGAAAGAATAACAAACATCCATACATACAAACTTTAGAAAAGTGTTGTTTTTATTATTGTCCACGCATTTTTTTTTATTAAACCTCTCCATGTGCCATAAGGAAAATACGGAAAAAAAAATAGCCGAATTGGTCGAGCCGTTCTCAAGTTTAGCGCTTAGCAACATTTATTTTTATTTATACGTATATACAGGAAAAGTTTTTATTCAGTGCGCAAACTTTAAAAAAACAATACACAAAAAAACCAGCTGTTCCATACATTTTGACCGAGTAGGTATTGCATTTTTCTATGAAACAGTAGATTTTTTTTATAAAACCCACGATTTTTTTTTTCGCTGGGTGGTCTAGAGTGGTATGCTGAATTCATAGTTACGGTTTGCGCATTGGATGAAAACCTTTTCTGTATAGATAGATTATGGTTCGTTTTCCTTTGTTAATTTTAATATGTTTTTTGCTTGAGTATAGTTTTCATTTTATTTGTTGGCATGTCTAGCTGACACATGACAAATGATTTAATTTAATTTCTGGGTCTCGTAATGTTAATTACTTTGTATGCCTACTATTATATAAAATCAAGTTTATCTAACTAAACAGACAGCTGCGCTGCTGGGGAGTTTGTTATTATTATTATTTAATTAGACACACTAGCAGATGATTAGCTGATGCGTATGTCTATTCGATTCTTGTAGCAGTTTATTGTGGGAGCCATCACAATAGTTTCCGGGAGTCTATTCCATGCTGTTACAACTCGGTTAGACAAGTTGTTGCGCGACTTCTTCTTCCCAGCTAAAGCACTAGGAAGTGGTGGGGGTTTGACTTCTATAATTTTGACGTTCAAAAAGAGCTGATTCTCAGCCTAGTTTGAATAAATGACTTGTGATTTTCATATTTTTTAATGACGAACTACCAAAAACAATGCTCTTTTGGAGGTCTGTGTTGCAATTTTATTGCTTAACCGAAAAATGGTGCCTTCCACAGCGACTATACTAAAAGTAGATTGATTACTTAGCTTTCTAGCTAATTTGGTACCGCCCGATTGCAACGCCTACCGATGTTGTCTGATTAGATAAGAGAGAGCTGATTGATTGCTCTTCGGTCAGTGGTTGGCTCAGGTTGAGAGATTGTTATGTGAACATTCTGAGTTATGCTGATGATATGGTCCTGCTCAGCCCCTCAATGAAGTGCTTAAGAAAGCTGCTAGTTATCACATACTGACATCGGATATGAAAGACGATGCGGATATCGATTGTCAATGTTGTGTTCTATCGGTTGTGGGAAACATGCTTGCCAAAAGATTTTTTAAGGCTAATGTACAAACGACGTGCACCTGTTCAGAAGGTACTGTCAATGTTTCTATACGTGCCAGCTGTGGACTGAGTATACAAGGAAGTCTTGGGATGGCATACGTGTTCAGTAAAACAACATCTACAGACACCTAATGGGGTTGAAACGCTATTGTAGTGCCTCTGGAATGTTCGCGGAGGCAAGGCTGAACGCGATCATTGCCATACAGAGAAGCAGAATTGCCTCTTTCATGTCCAGGGTTGGTACGTGTAGAAACACCTTAATTAAGGATATTGCCAATAGGATGTACGCTACCAAGACCTACGAGCGGTGGTTGAAAATAGCCGCGTAAAATGTTTGTGCCTATTAATGTGCAAGAGAAGAAAGGCGTGAATTTGTGTGTGTATGTGTATGTATGCTATTTAATTGTGTTTTTTATGGATCATGTGGTTTGCAATAAAGATTTTTATTTATTTATTATTTAAATGAGTAATGGAATTAGTTGAGTTGATAATAATAATTATATAGAGTAAACGTTACAGGATGTGAAAAGAATCATCACAATGCCGTCATCTAAACATTATGTACAGACGCCAGCACATCAAGCTACCCCAAACTGTCAAATTTTCCCAATTGAACATGAACCTTAGTCTTAAGTAATAAAGTTGAAAATCTATCAAATAAATTTGACAGATTGCGGTAGCTTGATATGCTGGCGTCTGTACAACCAACATTGTATTTTCTAGGAAATGACTTTTAGGTAGCGTGCAATATAACGCACGCAAAACATTGTGCATATGGGACCATGCAGCATGGATTCGTGAGATATTTAAAGTTAAGTTATAACATTTAAACATTGTTTTCATAAAAAAATCTCTCATACAAGTAGAAATGTTGACTTTCAACATCTCCGTAACTAGAAATATTCAATATATGGCCAAGTCACGAAAATGGTCACGATTAAGAGAATAACAAGTGACGCTCGGTTTCGTTAAAGATTTTTTTACCCGACTGCGGAGGGTTATAACCCTGTTTATTAAATTCGATAATTAACTATTGCAAGACATAGATTGCTATTGACACGCTAAGAAGATATGTTGCGCCGACCCTAAATAAATTGGGATAAAGGAAACATAATGATGTTGATTATGATGATAATATAACATTACAGGGTTTAAGGGTAAACACCGTTGTCACTCAGTTGACTTAAATATAAAATAAACGAGTTAGTAAAAAAAACAAAAAACTACACGCGCGAAATGAGTGACGCTATGGCGCGGCGTTACGTGCGCTCGCTAGCGAGACTGACAGCTGACTGACCGGGTCGCGACCCGTGCGTCGGAGTCGGGTGACGCGGCGTGGTACCCACACCCCGCGCCCCCTCTCGTATTGAGACGCAAGTTTGTTGCCCACGCGCGTAGGGTGAAAAAAAAGCAGATTTTCTTTAAAAAAAAAGGTTTTTTTTTCATTGATTTTACGTTCTATAAATGAAACCAAACCACTGGTTTCAAGGATAACGGTGTTTACCCTTACAGCCTGTATAAGTAGATGTAAGTGACCTCTGCAGGCTTAGCGTAGTACGCGTTGTCCTTCAGGTCGGGCGCGTTGCAGTTGATGAGCGTGGCGTAGAGCGCGCAGCTGACGGCCGTGTCCGTGTGGTTGGTGGCCAGCAGGCGCTGCGACGTGCGCAGCAGGCACGACACGCTCAGGGGCGTGTCCAAGTACAGTATCTCTTCGGCGCATTTTTGGACAACTGAAACGAAAAATAATATCGTGAGTTTTTGAAAAAACTTATTTTAAAATTGAAACAACATTAATCGCTTTTACAAAGAAGGTCCCACGAATATATCAATATCTGGATGACATATTTTTTTTTGTTTGACGTTTTCTAAAAATGAAACCTAGCTAGATCGATTTATCGCCCCCGAAACCCCCTGCATACTAAGTTTCATGAAAATCGTTGGAGCCGTTTCCGAGATTCAGATTATATACAGGAAAAGTTTTTATCCAGTACGCAAACTGTAACCATGAATTCAGCATATCATTCTAGACCCCCCGCGCAGAAATTTTTCGCACTGAATAAAAACTTTTCCTGCATATACATATACAGGGTGTCCCGAAACTCAACGTCAAGCGGATACGGGGCAGTAAGCTAGGTTGTACCAGTTCTAGCAAAAATAAAAAAATATAGTACATTTTTTTTAAAGACAAAGCGTCAAAGTTTCGTGATAAAACGTTTTTAACCATAGCTTAATTAAACTTTATTTTTTTGTACTAGACTCACAATATTAATTATTGGTTTTGTGACTGCAATCAATAGCAAAGTTATTTATGATTACATTAAAAAAAAACACTGAACAATTTAGAAATTTGTGATCACAGTACCTAAATATCTGATCTAGGGTGTTGATTTTCAAAAGAATACCTACTATCCACAAGCTGTTTTCTAGAGTCATCACGAACCGTCTAGCGCGCAGGTTTGACGACTTCCAGCCTCCCGAACAGGCCGGGTTCCGTAAAGGCTTTAGCACAGTAGACCACATACATACGCTGCGGCAGGTTATACAGAAGACCGAAGAGTATAACCTGCCTCTATGTTTAGCGTTTGTGGACTATGAAAAAGCCTTCGATTCGATCGAGACATGGGCTGTACTGCAGTCCCTCCAACGGTGCCAGATCGACTATCGGTACATCGAGGTGTTGAAGTGTCTGTACGAAAACGCCACTATGTCAGTCCGACTCCAGGACCAGACCTCGGAACTTATCCTTCTGCAGCGTGGTGTTAGACAGGGAGATGTTATCTCTCCGAAACTCTTCACTGCTGCACTGGAGGATGTCTTCAAGGTTCTGGACTGGAAAGGGGCTGGCATCAACATCAATGGCGAGTACATCACTCACCTTCGGTTTGCCGATGATATAGTTGTCATGGCTGAGACCATGGAGGACCTCAGTACAATGCTCGATGACCTCAGTAGAGCTTCCGAAAGAGTGGGTCTTATAATGAACATGGACAAGACAAAGGTCATGTTGAATGCCCGTGTAACACCCACTCTCATGACGGTCGGAGGCGCTGCACTCGAAGTTGTGGACGAGTACGTTTACCTAGGACAAACTGTCCAGTTAGGTAGGTCCAACTTCGAGAAAGAGGTCAATCGTCGAATCCGACTCGGTTGGGCAGCGTTCGGGAAGCTTCGCAATATCTTCTCGTCCCACATACCGCAGTGTCTCAAGACGAAAGTCTTCGACCAGTGTGTGTTGCCAGTGATGACATATGGAACCGAAACGTGGTCGCTCACAATGGGCCTCATAAGAAGGTTTAAAGTCACCCAAAGGGCAATGGAGAGGGCTATGCTTGGAGTTTCCCTGCGTGATCGAATCAGGAATGACGAGATCCGCAGGAGAACCAAGGTAACCGACATAGCCCGAAGAATTGCCAAACTTAAGTGGCAGTGGGCAGGGCACATTGCACGCAGAACAGATGGCCGATGGGGTCGAAAAGTTCTGGAGTGGCGACCGCGCACCGGAAGACGTAAAGTTGGAAGGCCTCCCACAAGGTGGACCGATGACCTTGTGAGGGCCGCAGGAGTCCGCTGGATGCGGGAAGCACAGAACCGGTCGAAGTGGCAGAGCTTGGGGGAGGCCTATGTCCAGCAGTGGACGTCTTTCGGCTGAAATGATGATGATGACCTACTATCACTTAACCAAGTATCACGGATTTTATTTTTTATTTTTGCTGGAACTGGTGCAACCTAGCTTATTGCCCCGTGCCCGCTTGACGTTGAGTTTCGGGACACCCTGTATACAAGAATTGCTCGTTTAAAGATATTAGATATTCATGTACTTTCAACCCCCTGTAAAAATACTACAAATTTAAAACACTCTGTATTATCTTTCGGACCAATGCGGACGCAGCAATCATCTCTTCGTGTATCAGTGTTATAAACTATACAATGTTTAAGAGTAATTGTAATCGATGAGCCTTAGTAGTCTGAAAGATCCCACCTTCAGTCTCCAATTCGCAGGTGACTCCGTCCTCCAAACAGTTCTGTATGTAGAACCACTTGAGCACGTTCTGCCCGACCGTCATCGGGCCGTCGATGGCGTCTGGCAGAGAGAACCGGTCGTAACGATAGTAGTTGTTCGACACGGTGTACTCCGGGTATATGGAGTGGTAGAACTCTTGGCAATGTGCTGTGCGGTCCGATATTGAGGTTCTACCGGATTTGTTGTCACTGTGTTGAGAAAAATATTGCTTTACTTTTTTATCCTATCGTTAGTCAAACATTCGGTTGTTTAGTTGAATTATAATAGGTCTTTACCTATGAAATTGCCGTTTTGTATGAAAAAATTTAAACGAATTTTTTTCATGTATTTTTTATTTGTATTAATCGAAGTAATCACCCATGCAATCAATGCATCTTTGCCATCGCAGTGGCAGTTTATTGATGCCCTTCTTAAAGAAATCAGCTGGACGGGAGGCAACAAATTCTTCAAAGGCATTTTGTACTGCCTCTCGGGTATTGAATTTTTTTCCCGCCAAGAAGTTATCCAAATTCTGGAAAAAGTAGTAGTCTGTAGGCGCAAGGTCTGGTGAGTAGGGCGGATGACGGAGAGCTTCCAACCCCAGTTCTTGCAACTTGGAGACCGTCTGCTGTGCAGTATGAGGTCGCGCGTTGTCGTGCAGGAGCAGCGGAGACGAGCGATTGACCAATGCTGGTTGGAGATGTGCCAGCTTCTCCATCATTGTGTTCAGTTCTTCACAGTACACATCTGCAGTAATGCTCACCCCGTTTGGTAAGAAGCTGTGATGAATCACACCGGCGCTAGACCACCAAACAGTGACCATCACTTTTCTAGGGGTAAGTTTTCGTTTAGGGCATTGTTTAGGTGCTGAACCAGGATCCAACCAACTTGCTGAGCGCTTGCGGTTATCAAACAGAATCCATTTTTCATCGCAGGTAACAATGCGGTTCAAAATTCCTTCATTTGTGTGTCTGTTGAGCAGTGCAAGGCACGTCTCGACGCGTACTTCGCGCTGACGATCATTGAGTTCGTGGGGCACCCATTTGTCAAGCTTTTTTACCTTGCCAATTTGACGCAAATGGACCAATATTGTTTTGACGCTAACGTCGAAAGCTGCTGCTAATTCAGCCGTAGATTGTGTATCATCAGCTTCCACAATCGCCTTTAATTCGTCATTGTCGACCAAAGTCTTCGGACGACCGCGAGGTTCATTTTTCAGGTCGAAATTTCCAGAACGGAAGCGAGCAAACCAACAGGTGGTGCGTTGGTTTGTAGTGTTAGCTCCGTAAACGTCGTTGATGTTGCGTGCCGCTTGTGCCGCGTTGCTGCCACGACGGTACTCATATTCCATAATTACTCGAATTTTTAACGTATCCATGATGACGAAAAAGATTGAAATGCGATGAAAATGTAACACTAATCAATAAACAAATGACTACTTTTGGAAAAAAAATCCATGTTTTTAAAATAAAATTAATTTGAAATTAGAATTCTTACCCAAACAAAAATTATTTTGATTTGAAATGGCCAGTACTGCAAAACGGCAATTTCATAGGTAAAGACCTAATATTCGATACAGTAACTATTTTTTTTTTCAACTGTATCTGGTCAGACTGTAACCCAACCTCAAAAATGGTTGAGAAAAGGCTAAGCAGATGATGATTTCGGTAACTCAACATTTTTGCTAAACTAGAGTCTTACACAAAAAATAAATGGCAAACCATATCTATAAACATATGACTTTTGACTTTGAGTAAAGGTAATTGGATAAAAACTTACAATTAATAATAAAATTCTTTTTTTTTTCTAACATTCTAAAGGGTATTAGAGGTTTAGTTCAGTTAGGATGAGTATAGGAAATTTGCAGTTTTTTTTTAAATTAATTCTAAAGAGTTCTTGTAACGTTAATAATATAATAAAATTGTATTTTACAAATGATATAATTGAAAAGACAGCTTACTCACCTGAGAGCGAATTTATTCTGGAATGTGTCGAGTAGATAATTGAAGAGCGGTATTTTCATCTCAGGCTGGGTGGGAACCAAGTCTTTCTTCTCAACCATAGGCTAAGGAACAAAGAGTTAGGACGTATATTTTATATGGTCGCTGATATTATACAAAGGAAATCAAGTTTTTTTACTAAGCTTTTGTGTTCAAACTTAACTTATATACACGGTGGAGTGACAACGTAACACATAATACAATAGGGTATTTTTCAATTTATTAAAAACTATTTTAAATTGAAGATTGGGACGAGATATTTAACAGAAAAATTAAAATAAATTGATTAATATCCATTTTCTCAATTAAAAATAATTTAAATCAAACTTATTTTTCGTTGTTTTGAATTTACCGCCAAAACGCTCCTTACGATGACTTTTTATCACGTGACCACATGTGACGTCAACTTTGTGTAAACTAAAGTAGTTGTAAACAAAGTGAACGTCGAGTTTATAATTAACAATATTTTTAATGGATAGAAAGTGGTAATACTGTGGTGTGCGGTGCCTCTATGCACAAATACTTCTAAAACTGCGCCACACAAAGTATTTTTACCGATGCCGTTTACACAAAGCTGACGTCACGTGTGGTCACGTGATAAAAAAGTCATCGTAAGGAGCGTTTTGGCGGTAAATTCAAAACAAACAAAAATAAGTTTGATTAAAATTATTTTTAAATGAGAAAATGGATTTAAATCAATTTACTTAAATTTTTCTGTTAAATATCTGGTCCCGATCTTCAATTTAAAATAGTTTTTAATAAATCGGAAAATACCCTATTCTAGACCCTAAAAGATATTTAGTCAGTTTAAAAAATAAAAGTCTGTATGTAGAGAGGCCTTTGCCCTGAACCGGGACAATAATAGGCTGGTATTATTATTATTTCCATTATTTGTTTTTAAAGCACATACATATAAATTACCTTATAAAATATATTTGTTAAATACGTATGAAAACATATTTAAAAAGTAGACCATTGGTATCAGAAACAAGGTTAAAATATTTATTAATTATTAAAAATAATAGCTCCATTCATTTTGTGTCTGTGTTATGCTGGTGATTAAGTTTTTTGTTTGTTTTTTTTTTTTTTTAAAAAAAACGTTGCCCCACACTAGGAATTACTCCTGTATTGTGGGTGCGTTTACAAACATTTAAACTCACATACACAAACAGCCAGACCCGGAACAACTACTTGTAGGTCATACAAATATTTGTTCCGTGCGGGAATCGAACCCGCGGCACGCAGCGCAGCAATCAATCGCTCAACCACTGCACCAACCGTGCAGAAGTGTATAAGTTTGGTACGTACCGTTGTCACCGCATCAGCGAATTCATCGTCAGTGGAGGGCCATCGCTCACCGAGCCCACTGTTCTCTTTGAGGGTCACACCCATCTGCTGCAGGCTCTCTAATTCTAAGCCCATTCTGTAAAGCAATTAATTAATATTTTAGATAGAAATTACGATCATGTAAAGTGTTTCCTTTGTAGTAATATAACAATAAAAATAGTGTGACATACAGTAATATTTGACATTTATGTAATTTTATTTGAATGACATGAATTATAATTCATCTGACAATTTCTTTGACATTTGTAGTACTTATTCTGAATATATTTTTATTTGTCACATTTCGTTAAACCCTTCCCCCCCCCCCCCCCAGGAGGGGTTCAAAGAAATGTGACATAGTGAGACAAGAGCCAGGGGGCGTCAAAAGCTTTGTGACGTCGTTTGTGAGCTTTGTTTGTATCTATAACTTTACTTACCTACTCTTAGTTATAAATTGAAAAATATGTGACGTCACACAACGGGGGAGGGAGTTTTATAAGTGTGACCACCTGTGACAAGGACGGGGGGGGTCAAAAATCTATAAAATTTGTGTGATGTAATTTATGGATGGCCCCTTATGTTATTTTAATAATTATACAATAAGATTATCGTTAATGAAAACATTTGCACATTTTATTAGGTATATATTATTATTATACAGTGTACTTTATACTTATTGGTAACATCTTTTTATACACTTACCTGTATTGTGCAAATAAATAATTAGATTTGATTTTATTGAGTCTTATTAAATAGAAGCTGAATGTGACATCTATCAACTTGCACTGGGCCCGCGTGGTGGATTACGGCTCACTCCCTCTTACAGAGATGAAGCCTGTGTCCTAGCAGTTGGTTAATTACAGGCTGATTAATGCCTATATAGAAGAGAACAGAGCAAATTCTTCCATTTTGTATCATATCTAGATACGAAACAAAATTGAAGAAGTTATCATGTAGATGTGACGTTTTACGGGAGGTCATAACCAGCGGTGGATGACTTTCGGCTGAAATGATGAGTACGCAGAAAATGGATGTGGCTGACCTGGCCCGTAGTATTTCCTCAATGTTTTCGGGCTCCGTGAAGGTGACGGCGGCGGCGTAGAGCAGGCGGCGCGTGGGCGCGTCGGCGTGCGCGTGCGCAGAGCGCGCCGCCTGCGCCAGCAGCGCCGCGGCCGGCGCGTGGCGCAGCGCGGCCAGGCGCCGGCACAGCTCCACGCCCGCGCACCCGCCCGCGCCGCCCGCGCCGCACGCGAACGAGCCCGCCAGCTGCAGCACTTGGCCCTCCCTGGGGACGCAATTGTTTGTTCTAACACAAATACATCACGCACACTGACGACTCATCAAAGTGTGAACTAATAATCAAAAATAAATAAATACAGCATTTTCTCAGCAGCCCAGAATCTGGACCTGTCCTCGATTGATGGCAATTTGCTCCCTATTACACTGAGACTTAAACATAACTGGCGAAATGTAGATATACACTAAAGTTTCATATCTGCCTAACCCTTCGGAATACTTTTGTTATTAAGACATTTAATTTTTTTATTTTGAGATTCACAAACTATATCCAAATAAACGGTATTCCGTCTTACCTAGATAGTTCATCATCGCCGGCAATTCTCAGCAATGCTGCTAACTTCAGCAGTTTGTGACTAGACAGATACGCGCTAGGTTCCAACATCAAACACGCCTCTATAAGCGACATCCTATCTTCACACATACGAACTGAAAGTGAAACAAATGATTTTATACACTCAATTTTATTACACCATAACATACAATGTATAACAAAAACGCTGCCCGATCCGAAAGGGGTACATATACCTGTCATAGATACTCAACATGACTTTTGTACAAGCAATCGTTTTTTTATCTTTCATAGTGAAAGTTGTTCAGTATAATATGACGGATACAACTACCGTCTTAACTTTTGCAGGTTGCATCAAATCAGCCTAAGATCGCCCCCTTTACAATAACGATTATTTTTGTACCTTGTACGGGAACAACGCCAACATTGAAGGCGTGTAGTATTGGTAACGCATTTAATAAATCCAACTCCCGCCTAATTTCTTCGTGATCGTCCTTCATGAGTAGTAAACAGCACCTGGAACACGAAACGTTATTTCAGAGTTTAGTTTTCTGAACTGTTATCACTTAGGATTCCGCGAAATGCATGTTTTCTAGTTTTATTTCTTGCACTAGTGTTTCACTTCTGTTATATAAAACTTATACAATTGAATCTATCTAATCTCTAATCTTCACCTACAATAAAATTTGGTTTTTCTCTACTTAGTCTCAAATTGAATAAAAAAATCCTCAATTTTTGTTAAACCCTTTTCATCATATTTTTTTCCTATGCTGACTTTCTCTTGTGCAAAGGATCTCGCGCATTAAGCGCGTTGTCATTCCAATGCTTAAGGGGAATCTAGTCGCGGGCTCGAACTCATTGGTGGGCCTGGCTAAAAAGCACGCTGTCTCACCAGGCATCGAGTCCGACAGAGTTAGTATCAGTTATGAGCAGTTAGACGCTAGTCTACACGCACAACGTTATTGAGTGAGAAGCAGGATCATTTATAGAAAAACAGGCGCGCATAAAATTAAGAAAAGTCCTTCGGAAGATCAGGTTTTATGAAAAAACCACTGCAGAAATCCATGACCAAAACTTCTCGATATTTGAGCTTTGTCGGTACCGACTTGGTGTTGGAGATTTTACACTTCTTTTATTACTTAAACATGCCCAAAGTTAGGGTTAATTAGCAAGAAAAACTAATCTTTGTTGGCTCCTAACTTTTTAATGGCTTTTTATTTTAGTATTCTGCTTCGGCACAGACAATATTAATAATGAGACAAAACCATACCATATTTAATTTTTGATGTACATTGTCGAACAGTGGAGTAATACACTCCCGAAGTTTGTATGGAAAAAACGTCGACTAGATTCACCATAAGAAATTCATGTTAAGAGGACCCTTCCGGTCCGTGTATCGTCAACGCGAGCATGATAAAGCGAGCTTGTTGTTTCATCCAACGAAATGCAAGCGAGTGAGAACGCGATAAAATCGAACGCGATAAAATCGAACGAAAATTGGCGCGCCGAGATATCACAGACTATTGTTCCAGGAAATACGTCTTTTTGAAAAGGCCTTACAAGTTTATGGAAAAAAAATGTTTTTCATTTAGAATCGCCATTAGGTACAGACGCCAGCACATCAAGCTATCCCAAACTGTAAAATTTTCCCAATTGAACATGAACCTTAACGTTTTGTAATAAAGTTGAAATTCTATCAAAGTTTGACAGATTGGGGTAGCTTGATGTGCTGGCATCTGTACAAGTTTCCATAAAGAAGTTTTCTATTCTTTTTCAATGCATGAGCACTTAATGACCGACCAAAGTTCCGATATAATTTATGCAAAAAGTCCATTTACAGACGTCTTTGCTGAATTTGTTTGCCAAAAAGTTTTTATTTTATTACATAGAAACCTAGATATAAACCACAAGATACCTATGTGTTCAAAATATCTGGAAGACAATTTGGTATAGCGCCATAATTACGTAGCGTTTGTATGAAAATTATAACGGGTTGGCCGCTCTTAATTCATCTCGCCATCTTATTGTCTCAAACCAGTTTTGATAGTTATTCTACGATAACGACTTACTTAGCCAACTCCAGCGCCGGATCGATGAGAGAGCTAGCCGAGTTGAAGTACTCCCTTGAGGCCGCCATAAGTAGTCCCACACTTTTATTATAGCTGATTTGAGTCGGACCGTGGCGGGCGTCTGCGGTGCATGTTAACACTTCGCTGGCGAGCTTGATGCTGGACGCGTCGCCTGAGGTAAGGAGCGCTAGTGCGTATATCTGAAAATGGACTTTACATAACCAGCCTATAATGTTCCCACTGCTGGGACACATGGCTCCTTTAGGTGAGAGGGAGTGGGCCGTAATCCACCACGCAGGCTAGGTGCGGGTTGGCGGATGGCTAATCTCTGGACTGGCTGAACCAATTTCGAATAAATTTGGTATGAGGATACTTTGATTCCTGGAGAAATACATATGCTACATTTATGGGCATACCGCGCAGGCGAAGCCGCGGGCGGAAACTAGTATGATCATAAAACAAAAAACAAAAAGGTTTTCTAAATTCATCGTTTGCAAGTAATTATTTGATCTTGTCTGCAAAGTTTTGCTAGTTAGTTCAATATGACCTTGTATAAGTATGTTCATCAATAGTTACCTCATAACATTTCTCTTTTGTGACACATGTGAACAACAGAGACTGCATTTCGAGTAAATCTTTCAGTAACATCTCCCAATCCTGTGGCGTGGGCCTATCGTCCCTAAAACAAAATCCATCAACAATGTTACACGAGCATTATTATGTGCAACTGAAAAACCCTTTGTCTACAGTTTCACAACAAAACAGACTTCGTAATACGAGTCTTTCTGATATCATCTAGCTGTACAGGTTGAAGAAATGTAATGACATTTCTTCTACTTGAAATAATGGAACCTTTTAATGAAAAAGCGATGGATTTTTCATTAAAATATTTGCTTTTTGATTGCTTATGACCACTTCCTCCTTCTTTTTAATTACGCATCCATCTCAGAAGACAATGGGTTCCTCGCTGCAAGTGATTACATAACAAGCAACAGCAATTTTTTTTAAGTAGACATGCCATAACATATAATTGAAATATGTATTGCGCAACAAAGTTGTGTGGAAATCGATTGTCATGGTATAGGCATGTGATACGGAGGAATGAGGAAAATGCCGTGAGGAAAGTTTTGAGTATGAATGTCGATGGCTATAAGAGTAGGGGGAGACCAAAGAAACGATGGATTGACTGTGTGAATGATGATATGGCTAGAAAGGGGGTTTCTTTTTTTTTGGGTGAAAAATCATCAAATAACTTCTCCCGCTCTGGGTGGAGCAGGAGGGCGTGTCATATTTTTACTGACTAAAACCCACCCGTGTTCCCTCAGTTGCCTGTGTGCCAGGGGCCGCGGTCTCTTTCGAACAACCCGCACCCCTGGCAGGCATAGGCCCTTGCGGACCCCACCAGTTGGTGCTAACATCTCTTTGAGGCGCGCGTGGAACACAACGCGCCGTCGACTCGGGCTTGGTCTTTACCGGACAGCGAGCTACCCATTACTCGCCGTCCGCAAGCCCGCGCCTACGGTGGCCGGGAATAAGCCTGGGATTCCCGACGCCCAGGGCGACTCCTGCGGAGGCTAGGGCCGTGAGGGCGCATATACTGGCTCTCCCTCACGTGCGCCGCCTCCTCTTCGCTAGCATTACTGCTTCGCAGGAGGTGACGGCTACCCATGCACTCTAGCTCCGCACCATGGCCTGGACCCGGGCCGGACGCGAAAGATCGCCGACGCCGATTGCCTTTACGAGGACACGGCGGTGCTCCGCCCAAGCCTGGCATTAGAAAAGGGGTGACTACGGAGATGACGACTAATAGAGACGTGTGTAGAAAAAGACATGTTGCGCCGACCACAAATAATTAGGGATAAGGGGGGGAGAGTGGTAATGACGATGTATTGCGCAAGATACACGATCACGTGTAGATGTATCCAGTAGGGACACACGCCATGCAATCATATCAACCACGTAACATTACAAAACAAAGAAAGTAAGATTAGTAAAACAATTATTTCTTAGAATAATATAGAGTTATCATACATTATTTTTTAAGTTTCTGTTTTAATTTAAGGGGCAGATAGTACAGCAGACAACTACACAATTATCCCATGTGCTGATGTTACTATTGCCCAATAATTGTTTGAATCGGCAACGAATTGCGGTACTAAACTCCCATCAGGGAGCTAGTATTGCAATTCGTTGTGACCACTAATTGAAATCATATATTTATTATTACGAACAACAGAAGGGATCTGTGAACTTTACTAGCTAATAACCCAATAATTGTTAATTAATTTGATTCATCTTTACTCATCGTAACCTAATTTATCTACTGTCATAACGTAAAGTTCGAAATAAAAACATCAAAACGAGTTAATATTGACATACTTAATAAAGACAATCACGAAATTTAAAAATTGAATCATATTATAACATTTTTTTACCAATACGATGCATGGCAAATCTTATAATAATAAATAAACTACGATAATAAGATCGTGAAAGCCGAGAAAGATAAACAAATCAAGTATCTTGACTTGGCTCACGAGGTTGTCGACATGTGGGATGTGGACTCAGCGATCATTGTACCGATAGTTGTTACAGCCAATGGCTTGATAGCCAAGAGCCTCGACCAACATCTGAGGGGGCTCTCGTTGGGCAGCTGGGTCAAGGGCTTGATTCAGAAAGCGGTACTCCTGGACACGGCTCGCATTGTTAGGAGGTTCCTCTCTCTGTAGCCCTGACCGCCGGTAGCTTGGACCTTGTTCCCGATACCGGTGGGCTACTATTTTTTATATTTTTAAATGTTTTTATATTTGTATACTAATATTTAAAAATATAATTTATATGTATATTTAATTGAATAAAGGAATAAACTACTATATTGATACAGAACATTGAGGGCTAACATATTTTTTTAATGATTTGCTTTCACTGCATGATATTGACAATATGGCGTACAATGAAGACGTGAGTGTGATATGTACGATATCCCCACCCCACCTCATGCTAGAACAGATTTTACTTTACCGATATGTCATCGCACGACTATACTTATACTCAAATCTAAATGAAATAGTATGTAAACACACATTTTACATCGAATAATGAGTATGGGGTTCATTTTGCTTATAATAATGGTCTATGCAAGTGAAGATTAAAGCATACAGAACATTTATTAAACATGGAATTGTAAAAAATAAATTACGCCCTGCACGCGCCATTTATTTTTGCCGTGCACGTGATAGAAGTGAAACTTCTTAAAAATAAATAATAAGAGAGCTTATGTGTGAGAGATAGAAAGATATCTTTCTTCTCTCTCATGTAACGAAATTTGCGTAAACGTGACGCGTCCTAGTAATTTCACTCTTAATTCTAGTCCTATGACCGAATCGCCGCCTAAGAAGTTTCACTTCAATAAATGTTTTACAATAATTAAAGACATCAAAACATAATTTGACACACAAATAAGGATGTGACTACACCCCATGACCAACATCGATAAGTAGAAAATAAGTTGAACCGACGTCGATCAACTGTGTTACTGAAATCCAGATGGATAACGTAGTTCGACGCTGGACAGGTGAGTATGACAACACCCTACTCGCCGGGGTCATTGACAGCAAAGAAAAGAAAGAAAGAAAAATTACAGCAGTGTTTGAAAAGCAGTTTTGGGATTCTCGTTGAAGAGACATCATACCTTTTTGTACACTGATGACCCCTGCGTGGTGGTTGCAACTGCATACTTATCTTATTAAACAGAACTTATAATAAATAAAAATAAGGAATAGAACAACATCAATAAGGTTCACAATCAAATAAGACATCAAATCATGCTTTAGCTTTACATAACATTTAATGTATATATTTACAGGTACAATAATTAAAATTCACTAAAAAAGATAAATGACAAGGGTCGTCGGATATACTCGTAGTTGAAATTTTGTAAGATACCGGTGGATGTTTTCGAATGAAATTTAATTTGATAAATTAACTGATTGTTTTCTATTAATTAAATTAGATTTTATTCGAATTTGTTTGTTTTCTTGGATCTTGAAAATCCAAGGTCGAAAGGAAAACAACAAGCATGTCAGTACAGAACGTTATAAACTGGAAGACAGGAGGATGATTAAGAATAAGCTGTTCTTTTTAATTAAGTAAATTATTTGAATTCAGGAACGAATCTAAGTCAATATTAAAAACAGTTTTCTAATTTTGAGTACATACATAAACATATTTTACATACATACATAAACTCACACCGTTTTCCCATGGGGCGACCTCATCGAGAAAAAAGAGTGAAGTTCCTGAAGAAACTACAATACAGATTTTATTTGGATATAAAAAAAATCATAATAATAAAGATGGATTAATATATTATAGAAATACATAAGTATATTCAGAGTTTACATAGAATTTATTTGCACTATCTACTCAACATGGAGAGACGGTAGCCAAAATAATAAATACAATCAACATCTATTGTGACCCCTTTCATGCCAAACAAATGAATCGGACTTTTCTTAGACCGGCAACAGACTTGTAACACGTCATACCACGCGATACGATTGGAACGTGCACATTTCATCTCATCATACTCCTCTAATGAGCCAATCAACTTGAGTCATCGTGGTACAAGCGTGCTGAGTACCTTTTTGATACTTACTGTAGCCGACCAAGCTTATTTGACATTTCCTGTCGTCGCGCTATTTTGTCGTCGCGTGTGAATCGGAAGGCAATAACGGCGCGAAACGAATATCTGTCAAATGCGTGACATTTTATACAGGCCTACTTAAGGCTTCTTCATACTATAAAAGTTGTAAAGATTCGAGGACGACAGTTATGTGCTGAATGGAACGAAAATACAGGTTTGTAGATGTAGTCGACATTCACACGCACGTAATAAAATCGCGGCGCGAATTTTTCGCTCTCAACCCTCGCTTTAACTCTCGCTGTAAAGAGCGTTTATTCTGAAAATGGGCAACGTCGCAAATAGCTGTCAAATATTTCACTGTTTTGATTAATTTGGCGATATTACTGTATGGAAATATGAAATATCGCTAACTAGTGACCTAAAATATTGATTATGAAATGCAATAGTTAATATCTTAACACCGAATATTTCGTTTTAGATGTAAAAAAAAAACTTGGAAACTTTCCAAATGCCCTTTTTACACCTAAAACGGTGTAATCATAAAATTTTGTGTTATAATTGCAAGTCATTATTCATATTTTCGGTCACTAATTAGCGATATTTCATACTTCCATACAGTAATATTAATAAATTAATAAACACAGGTAAATATTTGACAGCTATTTGCGACGTTGCTAACTTTCAGAATCATCATCATCATCATTCCAGCCGAAAGACGTCCACTGCTGGACATAGGCCTCCCCCAAGCTCCGCCACTTCGACCGGTTCTGTGCTTCCCGCATCCAGCGCTTTTTGCAACCCCCCCCCCCCCCCCCAACATGATAAGCACTTTCAGAATAAACGCTGTTAAACCGAGCATTGAGAGTCCAACAGAGTGCAGCGCGAGTGAGTCTCAGCGCGTCGAAAAAACAGTGTTCGATTTTACGTCCGTGTGAACGTCGACTTACAGCAAATGTATATAGTTAGTAACAAATGCGCGTGAGTGCGTTATTTACAACAATATACAACATTATCCATTTATTTACATTATCATGTTAGGTTACATAGCATAGGTCACCGCAATCCTTCTAGTTTGGTAGTGCGAAGTGCGTAAATAATTCCTGCTACATCCAATTAAATCTGACGTCCCAAAAAATCAAGAAATACTGATTCTCAGACTCGAAGACCGCAATGGCAGATCCATTATAACTGATTTTCCTCCATTTTGGGCATAGATATGCGAAAAAGTGCATCGCTCAAATATTACAGTTGTTATCTGATACTAAAAATTAGCAAGCAAAAGCCCACTGCTAAGACAATCTTCTAATAACGTCGACTCTAATCAAATTATTGAATAATTTACTCTCGCAAATCTTGATTGCTTCACACCTGGTTAACTTATTGATGCGCATGGACCCCAGGGGGTCGCGGAACAATGGATTATCATTTGTCTCATTAGTCAAGGCCCAAAGAGCAAGCGCTAAGGTACCCCGCGAAATTCAAATTTTCTTACGTTTTTTGCAATAGGGTATTTTACTCTATATGAGAAAAAATCTAAAAGTATATTATTGAGATAGCTTAGGCAAAAAGCATTAGCAAAATGTTAGTTTTAGTTCATGAAATATTAAAATTAAATTCAAAGATTACAGTTTTTTTAATCTGTTTTTGAAAACCATGAAATAGTAGCCGCCATGTTATTACGGCATACCGCTGTTTAAACTAATCAACTGAGTAACTTTGTTCTTTTATTATTAACCGACTTGTTTTCATGTAATTTTTTATTGAAATAATATCTTACATTCAGGAACAGATAACGATAAGTAGAATAATCACTTTTTTTTTATTATAAATAATTATCATTGAAAATATCAGCGCAATTTGTTTACGCAGTAAACTGACGTCATACCCACAGAGCAATATGGCGTCTACTGCGTCCAGCGTTTTCGTCAAATTACGCGCGAAATCTAATAATCGATTAAATAAAAATGTTCTGTTTTTTTAGTGGTTTATTAGCATTTTAGAATCTAATTATGATACTTTAAAAAACATTGTTGTAATATACCCTATTTGCAGGTCAGTGTCAGGTTGTATATATAATCAGCCTATAATGTTCCCACTGCTGAGACACAGACCTCCTCTCTGTGAGAGGGAGTGGGCAATAATCCACCACGCGGGCCCAGTACGGGTTGGCGGATGTTACATGTCTTCGAATTTTCGATTCTAGGACATGCCGGTTTCCTCACGATGTTTTCGTTCACCGTTTTGAGAAAAGTGGTGATGAAATAATTTACACAAAGTAAAGCGCCTGTCTGGGTTCGAACCCATGACCTACAACTCGTAAGTCGCGGCCGTTACCACTGGGCCATCACTGTTCTCTATTGATGTATAATGCAACGGGATTAAATGCACTTCGAGGGTTGTATTGAAGATTGTGATGATTATAAATCTGTAAATCCGTGTTACGATCATGGATCGCATTTCAATCAACACACAACATGACACTCACCTGCTAATTGCAAAAAACGTAGGAAAATTTTGAATTTCGCGGGGTACTGATCTCGCATTTTATTGGATTTCCGTACAATGCGAGATGAGCGTAAACTGGAAATGTATAGCTTGATGTGTAGCGGTGTGTATCTTAGTGCATCTACCATAAATTAAAAACCAACTTACCCCAGAGCGAGTGTCCTAGACATTTTAGTGAGTAAGTTAGTGGCACTCAGCGGGTTATCCTTAATTTCCTTCAGTTCTTTCGGCGGTACCTTGACGCTGCGCCACGCCAGCCGCGAGCTGGCCGACACCAGGCACTCTACTTCCTTCACGCGGCGAACCAACTCGCTGTTGCTAATACTCCCGTCACTTTAGGAGGGAAACGAAAAACATTTCAATAACGAAACTTTAATGAACAACAATTTTGATGACACAATTAGTTATTTTAAACATGTTACAAAAAAAAAAAACAATATTGTAAAATCTTCCTACCGAGCCTTTTCCCAACTGGGTTTGGGTCGGCTTCCAGTCTAACCGGATTCAGCTGAATATTTTACATGGAACGACTGCCTATCTGACCTCCACAACCCAGTAACTGGGTAATACGATACCCCTGGGTAAGACTGCTTGTTTGGGCTTCTGACGACCCGTAACGACTGTCAAAGATCCACAAATGACAGCCGGGACCAACGGCTTAACGTGATTTCCGAAGCACGGAGGGGTATTGGTATGTAAAGATGGTCACCCATCCACGGACCAACCGCAGCAAGCGTAGCTTAACCTGATCGATCGACCGGTGCTGCTAATATTACTTAGCAACAGTCCCCTCTATATTACTTAGCCACAAGCCCCTTTAGTGAATATTGTAAAATAAAAGAGTTTATAAAAAAAACAACCGACATCCAAAAAAACCTATGTGAAAAAAAGACCTTAATTTCGGAAGTCGATGTCTTTGGTTTTGTATTTTCACCTTTCAAATAAGAGGATCAAAGTCCTAATTCTGATGGAGGACTTACCTCTCTTTCAGCAACGTGGCGAGCAAGTCACACGCGAAGTCGAGCTGATCGGTGCCGATGTGCGCGAACAGACAACGTTCTACCAATTCCAGATGCGTTCGTACGTTAAACTCGAACTCTTGCGATTGTAGCACCTTCATTTAAAAAAATTAAGGATTACTAGTAGTCGCCATTAATTTTATGTATTTATAATACATTATTTAATAAAATATGTTCTATCTGCACTCGTTCGTCATATCTACCTATAAACTAGCAAATCTTGTATCTGAATCTCGGAAACGGCTCCAACGATTTTCATTAAATGTTGTATGTAGGGGGTTTCGGGGGGCGATAAATCGATCTAGATAGGTTTAATTTTTAGAAAACTTCAAAACAAAAAAAAATAACCGAGCTAGGCTCGGTAATACCAAATATTAACCTGTCCACGTAATTTTCGTAAAAAAGGGTAAAAAGTTTTTGCTTCACTTATTAATATCTAGATGGATAAGAGAAATGATTAAGGGAAAGTTAAGGTCAGCCAAGAATGATGTGTGTTGAGACGACTCAGATGCATTTTTAGGGGTTTATAAAACATTGATTTAAGTTAAGAGACGTTTAAACGTCAAAAATATACGGTTAAACAGTCGCTCATAATTTCTTAACTTTAAGCAACGTTTTTAAATTTGGTTTAAGGTTTGTCGACAGACGATGACGTTTTCGTAACGTCACACCTAGCTTGCCCGTAGGTATTTGCAGAAGTGTATCGTACAAACACATTGCGATAGTCATGTCTTATTTCAGAAAGCGTCATATTGTTATCAACCAGGCACAAATCTAGACTTTGGGCTGCTAACACACTAACCCACCACTTTGGCCGACCTGGCGATCAAACCCAGGACAACACACTCAGCAGTCACCTTTGCAACTGCTAGACTAACAGGTCAATTATTTAATTTCGACAAAGTTCAAAAATAACGGATTTAACATAACATAACGCCTTTTTCCCCGAACGGTTGTGCAGAGGCGTACCTCTAGTTCACCCACATTTCGCCAGTTATGTTTAAGTCCCATGTAATAGGGGGCGAGCCTATTGCCATCAACTGAGCACGCCGCAGACTCCGGGCTGCGAAAATTTTCCAGAAAGAAAAACCATGAACCTTATGCTCAGCATAACGGGTTAAAAAATGAAAATAGTACTTACAAGTAATACGATGGACAGGTCGTTGAGACTGGTACTGACAAGGTATGCGATGAGGCCCTCGACGTAGGACTTGCTGCCATTCGACAAGAGCTCGCAACGCTTGAGGTACGGTATCGCGAACTCCTTCAAGTCTGACACGAATGTTTCCCGTGTTGACTGTGAATAAAATGGGGTTTTATCACTTACTTCATTGTTATAAAATATCGAGAAAACATATTCAGCAACTGTAGTGTTTTTACTAGAATTTCCATGCGTGTTTTTACTAGAATTTTCAAAAAACATGATTGCTCTCTTTCGCTATATTTTAAGTAACTCTTTTGCAAAATTTAATGCTTCTAGCCTTCTGTCCGTCAGCTGGCTGTATCACATGAACAGAAATAGATAATTTTCTGTCCGTCTGTCTGTCAGCTGGCTGTATCACATGAACAGAAATAGGTAATTAAAAAGTTATTTAATAAAAATGTTATTATCTTCGTGTGGGAGTCAGACTTAAGACGGTTTTTTACTCTCATTAAAAAAGCGGATTTATTGCACAACTTAACTAAAATCTCCGACCATCCTAGTTGACTTCAATTGATAAAAAGAAAACTTACCTTACTCATTATAGTGGCGGTGATGGCCAAACTGGACTTCGTTTGAACCTGTTCCAAGGTCACGCCTTCTATATTTAAACTGTAAATCAGTACATCTAATGTCATTAGATGGGCATGGATCGCATCTAGTCCTTTAACCCCGCCCCCCACGGCCGCGAGGGTTATAAGTGTGAGTGCGTGCGACACGAGCCCACTGCGTTCTTCTATCTCCCTCGCTCTCTTGTGGTACCAGCTGACGATGTCGCCAGTAGCGGTAGCAATGCTGCTGGCTGTTTCGAGCTCAGGGGTCGTGTCTTCTGACCAGTTAGAGCTCCAAATTGACCTGGTATGATGGAATGGCTTTTGTAGGTTGAAAGATTTAAGTTTTTGGTATGCGACGAGTCTATGTAGCGTTAACAAGGACTTTATTTTAGGCAATGTCCATTGATATATCAAAAGAAGCTTAAAACAAAAAACTAATGGCACACATTGAAAATGCTTCTACATAACAATGCTTTTCTAGACTAACATGTCCGATCTAAGTCGAAAATAGTGAGGCAGGCCCCAAATAAATACGCTGATAAACCTGTTATCATTAACAGTTATGGTTGCACATACCTGAAAACCTCCTTCCTGCACCAATCCTCCTCGGGCACGCACGGCGGAACTTTGACAGGAGACTGCTTAAACCACTGGAACTTATTCTTGGTCGGCAACAAATGCTGATATTCATACGCGTTGATAGTCTCTGGTATCTTCTCCAGCACTGTCAGTTGCATGACAGTGGTCTTTATGTGTGGCCAGAGACAAGTGAGGGCCTCTATGCGGCCTTCTTTAGCGATCTCCATGGCACTGTGCACTATGCTGTTGCTTCGGAGGCGGTCGTACTCGTCTTTTATGTATGTGGATTTCTCGCATTTGAGGATGGACTGGAAATGTTATGAAATCACATGAAACAATGAGAATAAAATCGGCATGTAATTGATCTACTAACAGACTGGCATTTTCAGCGAACGTTTCAGATTCACAGGGTGAGTCTTTGAAGAGGGTTCACTATGGCATATATAACCAACTATTCGTTTGCGTAACTGCCATCTAAAACTGTAACCAGAGCCGAATCCCCAGTCTGTCGTACTCTAAAGATGCTAAATGCCCTTCTGACTCTGAACCTTGAATGTGATGCGTTTGTCGATAAATGGAATAAAATGATACGAATATGTTTGGAGTTCTGTGACAGATAGTATGCAAAAGAGTCCACTGTTCCATGTTAGTTTTTAATCTATAATTATATATCTTTACACAAATAATGTCCATGTTATTATTGTTTTTTATAGTAATTAATGTAATTGGTGTACCACCGTTTTAATTAACTATAAATAAATAAATAAATGAGATTTAGGGAGATTTGATGTCAGAGTTTACACTTTACAAAACTAAAGCTGAAAAAAAAACTTTTTTAACTCTAAAATGAATATTAAGTAGTACATTACCTCATAAAGTTTGAGTCTCTCCTTGTAGAACAGCATGACATGCCGACACCGCAGCAGTTCGCTGGTGTACGCGTTCAGGTGCTCCAGCATTATGTCGTCCGTGTCTACCAGCGGGTCGGTCTGTTCCTTATTTATTTCTAAGCAACCAAAAGAAAGGCATAACAGGAAGAAAAGTTTTGCTATGAAAATATAAGAAGACTTTAGCAGGCTATGTTAAGGTGAATCTAGTCGACATTTTTTCCATACAAACTTCGGGAATGTATTACTCGACTATTCGACAATGCACATCAAAAATTAAATATGGTATGGTCTCATTATTAATATTGTCTGTACGGAAACAGAATACTAAAATAAAAAGCCATAAGAAAGTTAGGAGCCAACAAAGATTCGTTTTTCTTGCTAATAAGCCTAAATCTGGGCGTATTTAAGTAATAAAAGAAGTGTAAAATCTCCAAAACCAAGTCGGTACCGACAAAGCTCACATATCGAAAAGTTCAATGAACTTTATCGGTCATTGATTTATGCAGTATTTTATCATAAAACCCGATCTCCCGAAGGTCTTTTCTGCATTTTTTACGCGCCTGTTTTACTATAAATGATCCTGCATCTCACTCGAATAAAGTTGTGCGTGTAGACTAGCGTCTAACTGCTCATCACTGATACTACCTCTGTCGGACACGATTCCTGGTGAGACAGCGTGCTTTTTAGCCACCAGTGAGTTCGAGCCTGCGATTAGATTCCCCTTAAGGTGGATGCGCTAAGGTTATTTCATGAAAAAAATACATATTAATGAAGTTAGCTCAAAAAACACTAATCAGAACTTGAGCAAATGGTAGGTTCACCCTGTCAAACCAAAGAAGATTTTTAATACAAGCGAATAGAGTACCTGCTTCTTTTATTGAAGTCGGTTAAAAACAAACTTAAAATAAACTTTAATCGTGTCTTTTAGGCAGTCTTTCGTCATGTCTTTGTTCCGTGTGGTGCCGGACGCAAAAGAATAGCACCATCCCATTTCTTCCCGTGGGTGTCGTAGAAGGCGACTATTGGACTTACTAGAGAATGGGCAGCAGCGTTCTCTATGCATTTTACCACCATACTGCGATCGCTAACCCGCCTGCCAAGCGTGGCGATTATGGCAAAACTCCCCTTTTGGGGGAGGCCTATGTCCAGCAGTGGACGTCTTTCGACTGAAATGATGAATGATGATGATGTATCTTAGACTTTTATAACAGTTATTACTCTTTATCGTGGTCATAATGTATGCTAAGCTATTCTGCTTACGCAAGGTGTAATAGAATAAACGCAAGTCCTAAAAGTGGTTTGTTCATAATTGACTACTGAATCAATTTCAGTAACTTTTATTATGGGTATTTTTTTTATTAAAAAATGATCGTACCTACCACCGATTAAGCCAAAGAAAATTCAATCATATTGCAAGGTGATAAGGCTCAATTCTAAATGCATAAAGTAATGCCAGGGTCAACACGATTTTCTCAATAATAACAGTTAGTTTTAAAAAAGTTTTGGTCATTGTATTTTGCTTTTTAAAACTCAATACTCTAATTGGGATGTTTGAGGTCTAGCGTTTATTATGTTACAATATCTGGATGACCGGTTTTTTATTTTTGACATTTTCTAACAATGAAACCTAGCTAGATCGATTTATCGCCCCCGAAAACCCCTGCTTACTAAATTTCATGAAAATCGTTGGAGCCGTTTCCAAGATTCAGATTATAATATACAGGATAAGCTTTTATCCAGTGCGCAAACTGTAACCATGAATTGAGCATATCATTCTAGACCCTAAATTTTTCGTCAAAAAAATTGCTGTTTCATAGAAAAGTGCAATACCTACGCGGTCAAAATGTATGGAACAGCTGATTTTTTTTTGTATAACTGACGAATAATTTCTGTGCTGGGGGGTACAGAATGATATGCTGGATTCATGGTTACAGTTTGCGCACTGGATAAAAGCTTATCCTGTATATATACAAGAATTGCTCGTTTAAAGGTATTAGATGTTGTATATCTCACCATTCATGATAGTTTCGTTGGTGAGCTGCAGTCCAAACTGCAGCAGTTCTCGCGCGGCGGGCAAGGTCTCCGGCAGTCGGTCCACGCACTGGTGCACCGCCCAGATCTTCTTCGATACTTTGCTCTACAATCATAAGGTTCATTCGTGAAACTTATCGAAAACGAATCGATACCAGCACCCTAATTGCGTAACACGCGATTAATCATAATCGGTTTCATTTTGACAGTTCAACAATATTCATTGCGTTATTTACGTTGTTGAGCAGACACATTTTTCGAACATATGAAGCTATGGTTTAGCCATCTGTTTCAAAACGAAACAAATTATGATGAATCGTGAGTTACGCAATTAGGGTGCTGTAATTGATTGCTGTTAATGTGTCCATATACATTACTATTTCTTTTCACATACCAAAACTCCTCATTCTAATTTGTTTTATGATGTTAATTTTAAGATTTTTGCTTTTGTGTTATTTACGTTTTGCTTTTGTATAAGCTCCAAAGTCCTATTAACATGATTATTGTGATACCCAAATTGGGAGTCGAAACTGTCTCTCTTAAATACAAATTACTCAGTGATGTAGCTAGGAGAGCAGCAATTCACCCAACAATTAGTTGTACCTACACCATGTACCTAATTATAGTGCAGTCTTTTCTTTGTAAGTTCCTCATGTACGACAAAAGCTTTATGTAACTAAATAAATATTATTTATAATGTACTTGGTATACTTGTACTCGATGCTTTCGTAGCGATTGTAGAGTATTGATACTTTTGTTACAATAATAATTATCTACTATGAGTTGACTACTACCGTCACAACTAACCAGGTACTTCTGTATGGCGTCGGTGGAGACGGGGTTCTTGCGCCACTGCTGCTGGTACACCAGGTCGCTGTCCAGCCCGAACGTGTCGGCCAGCGCTAGCGCCTCGTTGTAGTTGCCGCTCTCGATCTACGTCAACCAGGATACAAGTTAGTTCATTTAGTTTTGAACAGAGGAACGAGAACTGAGTGGCAATTCCCGTATTATCAAAAATACCTTTAATTTCCTTTTTTTTACATGAATACCCCAAAAAAGGAGTATCTTTATTCCACCATAACTTCTAAACGGCTGAACCGCCATCAATGTATGTGGTATCGTTAGAAGCGTTGTGTTATCCTGAGTAACATAGGCAGGTGAAAAATTACAAAAATATAATGGGAGAACTATGATTCCTGAAAAAAACCTTTTTTATTTTTCATGATTTTGACAAGAATTTGACATTGTTTGTCGCTGAGGCCCTAAAGAAAGGTCCTCAAAGCAATCTGTTTTCTTTTCATGTGGTCTTATATTTTGTATGCACCTGTTTCTGTGACAAATAAATCTTTTTTTCGGTCTTTCTTTCTTCAGACGAAAAGCCACTCGTCAGTCGCTCCACTAGTCAGACTGGTGATATTGGCGCTTCTTACTCTATGACGCCACAGGAACAGTAGCTCCATGTACAATTTTTAGTTCGTTGACCGACTACTACTTAGTATTTTTACAAATATAAGCAGATTCAAGGCGCTTCACGCGCTTAAAATACTTTACAAAATAAAGTTTGACAATATCAGCAGCGTTTGAACATGTGATGTGAGAGATGTGTCTGTCGTATCTTACCTTCCTAGAGAACAGCTCGGTGGGCGTGGTACTCTTAAGGCCAAGCAGTCGGTAGACTCTCGACACTACAGTGATGCGACGCGGCTTCGGCTGGAACGTCTCGATGTCCGTGATAGCGTACAACACTGTCTTGATCAGCTCCTTGGCTAGTTCCAACATCGTGTCGTCTGTGTCTGATTCTACTCTCACTACCTCCATCTGGAAGTAAAAAATACTCTTGGAATACTTTAAAGATTGTAGGGTGTTTTTTTTCATAATAATATAATACTTAAAAGGCACGTTTGCTTTTCATAGTTCCATAAGACATAATTTTTTGCTTAATTTATGATCGATTTGGCCTCAAGAATGGGCCTCATACGAATGGGCCTCATAAGAATGGGCCTCATAAGAATGGGCCTCATAAAAGGCTGAAAGCCATCCAACGGGCAATAGAGAGGCCTATGTTTGGAGTTTCCCTACGCGATCGAATCAGCCAAGGTAACCGACATAACCCGAAGAATTACTAAACTTAGTGGCAGTGGGCAGGCACATTGCTCGCAGAACAGATAGCCGATGGGGCCGGAAGGTTCTCGAGTGGTGACCACGTACAGGAAGACGTAGCGTTGGAAGGCCTCCTACCAGGTAGACCGATGACCTGGTGAGGACCGCAGGAATCCGGTGGATGCGAGAAGCACAGAACCGGTCGAAGTGGCAGTAATTGGGTTTTCCGTTGAAGATACCCTATGTATACTCACGCTCTCATCGCTGCGTGACTTCTTAGCAGGTAGCACATTGCTCTCACATTCTAACACCATGAAACTCCCACCATGAGCGCACGTTATCTGCCAACAAATTATTACATCAATACATTTTTACACCAAAATGTGAATGGTTTTCAACACTTGTAAAGCCCAGGCATACATACCTGTGGCGATCCCTGGAAGAACTCTGGTTTCTTTCCAAGAATGTTAGCCATGGTTTCAATATCGCAAATGGTGACAGCGCCGCTGAATCGTGAGACTATGATTTCCTACAAATAACGTCTGGATTAATACAATTTTCAAGTGATAATACATTTCAATAAATGATCGAAGAGAACTACATTCAGCAGTATTAATTAACATACAATATTAGACTAGAACACACAGATTCGAAAAAAAAAGGTTAAAGAGATTATTATTCTACTTGCATATTAAACAATTTCATTTTCTTATACAAGGTGTAACTGAATAAATGCAAGACTTGAAAGAACGTAGTTTCTTCCTAATTGATTACCGAATTGATATCAGTGACTTTTAATATGTTTTTTTTTAAATTATGTATTTTGTCAAACCTATCGCCGACTGAGCCAAAATAAAAACAATCTTATATCAAGGCAGTAAGAATCAATTTTAAATGCATAAAGTAATGTTAGGAGTAACACGTTTTTCTTAATAACAGTTAACGAAAAAAAACTGTTTTGGTCATTATCATAATTCTAATTGGGGTCTATGAGGTCTTGCGTTAATGTTACAAGTTGTATAAAACTGCCAAAAAAAATAAAATAAACCTTATGCCTCTCAAAATAAGGCTCAGTTTGCACCCACCTCATTGCTCCACCAATTAATATCAGCCGGGTAGAAAACAGTCAAGTCTTTCTTCCCTGGTTTTTCATCTCCAGCGAGGGGGTTCCTCAGATCATGAAGAGGCTGGGTGTTTAGCGGCCATCGGTAGACCAGCTTGAGGAGTGGCAGCCGCCAGACTGACACGTCACCGTTGCAGTGAAGGCAGACGAGTTTAGTGGCGTCGGGAGAGAGCTCCATTTGGACTATGAATGTCTGGTCGATAAAGTTTATAGATTACTAGGTAGGTAACATGGATTGTATAAGGGATGACATAAAGAAAGGAGTGAATGATAGCGGCTCTGGCTTTAACCAGTGGACGTTAACCTTTAGGTGAACGTCCACTGGTTCGCACCGGCCGCAACGCACGCACGGCACCCAACGGATTTTCGTTTGTTTGTGTGTGTGTTGAACTACGCTGTACTTTGTGGTAGTTTGTACGTCACACTCATTTATGCACGTCAATATTGTTTAGCTGTGCATTTCTGTACCAAAGCATTTAAGTGTTATAATTTTAAAGTTGAAGTTTTAAGTTAAGTTTTAAAGAATTACTTGAACTCTTAAAACTCAAATTCTTTCTCTTTTCTTCAAAATTAGTTACTCACCGCTTTGTTGGAGTACCCGAAGGGCACGTACAGCTTGAACCGCTCGGCGGCGTGTGCCTCCGCGCCGTCCGACACTACGGACAGCTTGTAGTACGGCTCCTCGTTCAGAATGCGCCAGGCTGTGATGCCAGCACTCAGGGATGATGTTGGTTCCTGGTTGGTAAAACGTATTTTAAATGCTTGCTAACTCTGTCAGAGGTACGGGTTGTCCGAAAGACATACCGTGGCCCCTAACACAGGCAACTGAAGGAATACGGGTCGGTTTTAGTCAGTAAAAGTCTGACACGCCCCTCCCGCTCTGCCCAAAGCGGAGAAATTATATGATGAAACCCGACCTTCAAAAAAAAACATACTTGGTAACTTCTTTTGCAAAGGCAATTTTGAAGGGACAACAGTTTCATTCTATACACTTGATGTACAGTCAAATGGCATGACTGATCTACACCCGAAAATAAGAAAAGGGTATCTGTCGTCTCTTATAGCTTTCTGAAAAGTGATCCTGATCCTGAAAGTGAGAAGTATTGAAACGCAAAGACAAAGGGTAATCTTTCATCTTTGCGTTTCAATACTTATTCAAGCTCATAGGCTTGCAAATACAGGGTAAAAAAATCAGCTAGATTTCGATATTCCTCACGTTGCGGAGTTTCGCTAGCTAGTTTAATTTCAGCCTGTACCCTATCTCTGTAAAAGAGAAAAACACCTTTAGTATATTATGTTGATGAAATATAAGTAGCATAATCAGCCTATGAAGTTCCCACTGAGACACAGGCCTTCTCTCTGTGAGAGGGAGCAGGCCGTAATCCAACACGCGGGCCCAGTGCGGGTTGGAAGACGTCACATCATCAGTCATGTCTTCGAATTCTTGGTTCTAAGACATGCCTCGTCGTCGTTGAGAGCAGTATTCGTAAATCGCGGCCGTTACCACTGGACCACCATTGCTCCGCTTGTACAGCTGTAATATGATGTTCAGCCAGTCCTAAAATATCTTCTCACGACTTACTTTGGCAGATCCCCGAGGCACTCCAGCAACGTACATGGTTCCATGTGGCTCGCAGTACTTGAGCGCGGCCACTCCGCCCGCGAAACGGAACGAGTGGTGCAACTTGCAACCATCCGTCTGTGACACCAGGTACCCGCGGAGCTTGCCGTCGTATGTCACTACCAAGACCTCCCAGTTCCTGTACATGGAGTAAGGTATAGTGCTGATGGATTTGAGGGTTATGTGCCAAAGAAGAATTGGTCTCAAAAATTTAAACTCTTCTGGTAGTTCAAATTCAGGACCAAGCCTTTCTAATGAATTAGAAAACGAGCCTTAGGGAACCCAAAAGAGAATTAGACAGTCATTCATTAATATTGAGACATAAAAAACCCATTTAAAGACAGGGAATCTTACCATTTTGTATCTTTGACTCTCAAAGGCATAAATATGATGTCAGCAACAGCATGAGTATTGTCTGAACACTCTAATCCACCTGGTCTTGAGCAATCCTGTACAAAAATTATAAGAGATAATATCATAACTATGGTAAATTTTGTCAGATTGCTAATTTACCCCAGCATTGGAAACAATTATTTTAACAAGGTCATCATGAGTAAAGTTCATTTAACATTCATTTATGAACCTTGTTTCCCATCTCAATATTATTTACAAAGGTCAGGTGCAGTAGTATTAACAACCATGGTGTGCATGTATGAACATAAATAAGGCAAAAGAAGTATGTAAGGATTGTAGCAGTTGGCAGTCTGTAGTTTCTGCCTACCTCCACTGATAGAAGGTGTGAGCTTATGTATATATATACAGGATAAGTTTTTAACCAGTGCGCAAACTGTAACCATGAATTCAGCATATCATTCTAGACCCCCCCAGCGCAGAAATTTTTCGTGGGTTATACAAAAAAAAAATCTGCTGTTTCCTAGAAAAGTGCAATACCTACGCGGTCAAAATGTATGGAACAGCTGTTTTTTTTTACAACCGATGAAAAATTTCTGCCCCGGGGGGTCTAGAATGATATGCTGAATTCATGGGTACGGTTTGTGCACTGGATAAAAACTTTTCCTGTATACAGTGACTACTTACAATAGGAATGTTGAAAAGGTTTGATGCAGTCAGGTCAAAGAAGCTGACCACGCCATTTCCATATGCTAACACCACAAATGAGCAGTCTGGACTCCACACCAACTTGCGCCATTGAGGATAGGCATCACGGCTCACTAAAATGTGTTTAGAAAAATTATGACCATGCTCTGATATTTAAGTATCAATTATTGTTTATTTATTTATAACTTTATCAGCACATAAGAAATGAACACTACCTTCATAAAACTGTTTACTAAGACACTGTTTCCTGTTTATTGTTACCAAAACGAGATGTTGAAATTACAAGTTCAATAACATAGTTTTAATTTATTACCTGTTGTTCTAGCAGCAATAGTGGCATACTCTGATCGTTTGGTTCTGATCTCCAGTATATTGTCAGTCAACACAGCAATCACTTTACCCTCGTCACCAAGGGCGATATGCCATTTTTGTTGCTTTTCCAAATGCCTTAACATAAAAACATGGAAACATTTACTTGCTGCTGAAGAATTCTATATTTTGCTTGTTGTAATGTATGTTCTTAGTAGAGGTGAGTCGTATATACTGGTACAGGTATATATACCTAGTAGCGCTTCCCAGTATGCAGCCCGGGTACAGACCGAAATACTGGGTAAATATCTTGAAGGTATGACGTCATACGTATAGGCTAACGTACAATACAAACCGCTACCACAAGGTAGTGGCCAGTACGTGCGGCATCGGCACCCCGAAGCCACCCGAAGCTACCCGACAGCTTACGGGAGGACCCGAAGCATCATTCATGCTTTAGGAACATACGGACAATCTAATTCAGTTAGAAAAAAAATCTACATATGTCTACGTTCTTATGGAACATAGTTGCTTAATAATGTTATTTCTTAGCAATATTTTTTTATCATACCAAAGAGTTCCTTATGTTTGTTGAAGTTAGTGAATATTATAGCGTATATGAAATAAATTTACGATGTTTAGTGCAAGTACGTACGTAGGTCGACAATATTTGGATTTTTTATGTCAGTTGTAGATTCCATATCTCTTAACGCATATGTATGCTTGAAACGTCGTACCTACATTATATTAGAAGCATACGATACCTATCGCATACGTTTACTTATCCAGATCATAACACACCCAAATACTTAGGAAGTATTTTGAAACCCGGTTTTTGTACCAGGTATTTAGCTATACACAAACCTTGAAGGCCAGGTATGGAGATTAGCAGGTATATCTAATCCTAGTTCTTAGTACTTACGTTGTTACACCGTCGATGAGACTTTTTTTAGGCCCCAGGAAGTTCACCCATTTCCAAATAGCTGATATATTCTCTGGTAGTATACTATCTGACTTTTGCTGAAAAAGTGCGCAATATGTTATACCAAAATAGTTAATAAGAGATAGGTACTCGTAAATAAGACTTGTGAGTTGTGACTCGTTGGCAATTTTGTAATGGGGTCTCAATGTTCCAAGTAATGGAGAGAGTCTACCGATTATAAAAACAAAAATATGTTCGCACTTACTATGTATTCTGGCTCTGGTTTCCATTCCGAAAATACATATAATTCATGTAAAATAGATTTATTGTCCTCCATTTTCGAGAGATAGGACAGTTTAAAGGGTTTTAACAACTTTTTCACATTCAAATGCACTTTTGCACTTGCACAGAAGGAGCAAATCCGAGCATAGCGATGGATCAATACAAAATTTCAAACGTCAAAGTTAAAGTAAATCATTGACCGTATGTTTTTGACAGTAGGCGGACAACCGAACCGACACTTGAATGAGCACCACAGAGTACGACGGGCACTTTCTACGTGAACTGAAACTGTATTTATTAGACTTTTTTAGTAGCTTAAGTCCCACTGCTGAGCAAAGGTCTATTTCATTGACTTTTTTCCCACACCTGCGCAAAAAGCCTCCTTTCATCCAGAAGTCTCAAGATTTGCCGACGAGCAATGGAGCGCAGTATGCTAGGCGTTACAGTAACGGATCGTGCGTGTTTGCAATACACACAGAACACATATACTCCTTGAATACAATACTGCGCTCCAAAACAAAGATAGCTGACGTGGCTCTAAAGGCAAAGCAATTTACAACTAGGTTCTAGAGTTTCTCTGAGAGATTTCTTAAAAGATGTTGGGATTCTCACGGTGGCATCGCAATTCATCTTCGCCAACATCTTATATATTAGGCTAAATATACACTAATACACTAAAAACAGTGATATTCATAATACTAGAAATAAGGACAAACTACGTGTTCCCTTTCACCGGCTAAATAAGGTTCTTAACTCATTTGTTCGTCTGGGTATAACCTTCTATACAACAAGCTACCCACTTCCTTGCTAGATTTGCATTTTAGTGCGTTCCCTCAAATATGGCGAGGGGGGTAATGGCTGATCTTTGCGTTATGCTCGTGAACGGGTGCTGCTCGTGGTGACTGGTCGTCTTGCTGACCATGGTTTTGTTATTGTTATTTGTATTAAGTTTTTATTAATTTTAGTCCAGAGGTCCTAGTTTAACTTTTGTTGCTTTAAGTTGCAGCTATATTTGCATAATGCAGAATTGCATATGTAAGCGGGCATGCCCTTTATGCCTGAAGGCTATTATTTAGATTGGAAGTTCTGTTTACGTTTTATTTTAATTTTATATTATTTTTCGTTTTCAATTTTTGATGGTATATTGGCGTGTGCTAGCTGACATATGGCAAATTTTATGGTTTTTTTTTTGTGTTTCGTAATGTTTACCTACTATCGTATAGAATCAAATTCTTCTAACTTAACAGACAGCTGTGCTGCTGGGGAGTTTGTTCCGCTACTTCTTCTTCCCAGCTAAAGCACTAGGAAGTGGTGAAGGGCGGGCGTTTTGGGGGGACTGTCTTATGTAATTTTATTTTGACGTTCCAAAAGAGCTGACTCTCAGCCTAGTTTGAATAAATGACTTTTGATTTTGATTTTGCTGTCCAACTTAAATGGGACTGGGCAGGACATGTCTGCTGCATGCCAGACCAACTGTGGGTCATAATGGCACAGAAGTGGTGCCCTGACACCTGACACAGCAAGGCGGGTTCGCGGCAGACCACATAGGAGATGGCGGAAGATTGGAAGTCAAGAAGGACGCGCGGGCTCGCGTAAGATGGAAGGATTTTAATTTGAATCATTATCTTACGTAGCGTAGGTAGGTAAATGCAAATAATATTCTCAGAACATTCAACAGGAGATTTTTTAAAATAATTTTACATGTTGAATTATGAATACATTTTTGTAAATTCTGCCTGCAACACATTCTGCACGAAACGAAACATTCCTACGTCAAAAAGATCTGTCAAAGGCCACATTCCGTATTAGAAAAATAGCGCTGTGAGCGCTCACATCAATAATTTGCGTTCCGAGATAGATATCACGATTATGGCAGCTAAGAACTGTCATTTTTGTTAACAATACGGAACGCTCTTGAACGCGCTAACAGTGCTCACTCAATGTTAAAACCAATTTACACCATATAAAACTTGTATACACCACAAATTTCGTCTTCTTATTTGGTTAGGTGGCGACTCTAGCCAGAAGCACTATATCTAAGTTAGCTATAGATATGATACGATTCAAAACAAACAAAACAGCACAACTGTCATTTTTGACAGCGCTCACGGTGATATTAGTAATAAGCATGATCGGCGTTATCGCAAGATGGCGCATGTCATGACGTCATCTATGACGATTCACGGGACAACGTTATCGCGCTCTCGCCAATTCGGAACGGGTGTGAGCACGCTCAAATCGATATTATCGTATCTCGGAACGTAGCCACAGTGTCAATGTCTAAAATAAAGAGTACATAGTTTTTTATTTTCGGAAACGATTTGATTGCGCGTTGGGGATAATGTTTTAAGTTTAAAACACTAGTAAACAGCCCAGCTAAAATAATGGATATCCTCAGTGAAGTATATTTTAAGGTAAATGTAATTCTAGGATAAAATTTAAATTTTTACTTGCAAGTACAATATTTTTGATTCTCATTAATCTTTAACATTTCAGAGTGCAGCTGAAAACGAAAAGAATTTTCGTTTCTGGGAGAATTATTTACAAAGTCTTAAGAGTTTAGATTTCAGTATATATAGTGATAAGTTAAAAGTTCCCGCACTAGTCCCCATCGGAAGCAGAATTTCGTTTAGGGGAGAGGTCAAACATACCAATGAAGTAACTGTTGCTCTCGGCGCCGATTATTTCGTCAAATGTTCGCTAAAACAAGCTGAGGTTCTACGACAGCACAGAATTAAAGGTAAATGATGTTATTTCATCATTCAATTACCATTAAATTAGTAATGCAGCCTAGATAACCTTTTGCATAGCTAGCTAGCTTTTGCAAAGGTATATGCATTATAATAAACAAAGGTAGTTTATTTTAGCAGGGACCAGCACCCTAATTGCGTAATATACGATTACAGTAAAAGCTCCTTATTCGCGCTTCCTTCATTCACGTTTTCACTATTTGCGGATTAAAAAAATGCGACCCAATTCTTATATTCGCGGCTAAAGATTTCTTTATTCGCGGATCTAATCAATACATCGGTACATACATACATACATATTAATAAAAAGGATTCCAATAGGTGTCAAACCCAATATCCTTTGTAAACGCGTCGTCAAATGGACCAATAAAAAAGTTAAATAGACCTTATAACAACTATGCCTAAAGTATGTTGTTAAATGATATCGCCGCTGTGTTAGTTCGGCCTTTGACATAAGCCGCCTTTGCCGCGGTCGGTGTTTTTGAGAATGTAAACAAACAGAATGAAAGCAACCTTATTACTCAATCCAAAAAGTATATTTGTAAAAGCTGCCACATATTAGACGTCTTTGGTAAGAGCCGCTTTGCGTGTTTTATTGTTTCATCTTTCCATTTGTTACAAAAATGTATGTATGTAATCAATTTGGTCAAAAAAAATCAATTAACTGGTCAACCACCGGCTAATGAGACACAATTAATTATCTATTGTAATGGCCCCTTAACTGGGCCAGCAGTACTTAAATTGATTTTTTTATATATTTGTTTTTTATTTTGTCACCTAGGAACGTATCCCCTATAATCCCATATAAATTACCATTCCATATTCACGGTTTCTGTATTCGCGACATACTTACGGAACATATACCCCGCGAATAAAGAGCTTTTACTGTAATCATAATCTGTTTCATTTTGACAGTTCAACAATATTGCGTTATTAATGTTGTTGAGCAGATACATTTTAGGAAGTTAAGAAGCAATGGTTTAGCACTCTGTTTCAAAAAGAAACAGATTATGATTAATTGTGACTTACGCAATTAGGGTGCTGTTGTGCAGTGAAAGACTTCTATGTGGAAAATAATATAGTATGAGTATGAAAGTCACAAAAGAGTGGGAACAATAGATTAAAGAAATTTGACTTTGGTTTTGCTTGTTCTGGCAAACTTCCTGTAATCTCGGTCTGGGCAGGGCTTTAGTCAGCAGTTCTGCTAGCTGTGTAGCACAGCTACTCCTTTTGAAAGCAGGCTTGGAGACAGCAAATCTGCAACTGTAAGGTAGGACGCCCTCAGGCTAGGTGGAGCGACAATCTTCGCCGGGTGGCAGGTAGCAGCTGAATGAGAGTTGCCGATAATCGAGCTGAATGGCATGCAATTGGAGAGGCCTATGTACGCACTCGACTGTAGGCTGATCCTGAATCCTCTTGGAACTTCACTTGCTGCCATAAGCTTGGCTTCGGTGGTGTTAATGGCAACAAAAGGTTGCTGTTGACTAATCCGAGAGATTGCACCTCTTGAAAATAAACAAAATACTCTTGTATTACCTGGACCTGTTTTCAGGAGGGTAGGAACAATAGATTATAAAAACAACTTGACGGTTCAACTTGACACACCACTGACACAATGTTATTTTATGTTACAGCAGCTGTAGCATGCCAAAGAGGGTTAACATATTTGCCATTGGAATGATCCTATAGCTCACAAAGGAATATTGAAAATAAAACATTTCTCTTATTCTAATCTAGAACAAACTGTAAACTAAGTTTTTTTTTACATTTTCAGATGCCCAATCTAAAGTAGTCATGTTCAACAAAGAAAAGGAGTATTTAGAAAATCAGATGTCATTTACACAGAAAGCTATTTATGATAATCAGGGCAAGGAAATTATAGAAGATTATAGTGAAGAAGATGACAAAGCATGGAGGAAAGCCCATAGAGAAAAAGTCAGGCAATACAAACAAAACAAAGGCAAAGATGAAAAGGATCAAACAGAAGCTGTAACTGATGAAGAACTGTGGAACAGGCTAGAAGAATTGGAACTTCAAGAAGAGTTGGAAAATGAATTATCCAATGAGCAGGATGATAACATTGACATCCAACATTTATCGAAGAGGAAGGCAAGCATACAGGAGTATTTAATTGATGAAGTAGACGACTACATCAAATTGAAAAATGATGAAAATGAGAATGAAAAAACAAATCCAAAACAGTCTGAAAATGAAAACAACGCCAAAAAAACAGCTACTTTTAAAGAAATTAAGACCTCAGAGCAAGCTTCGAAGTTGGATAAAATACAGCAAGTAATAGATAAACAGAATGAGTTGGAAGAAAAACTATTTGAATTAAAAAATAGAGAAAAGAGTCAAACTAAAAATGAAACAGATCTCATGTCAAGGTTAGATGAACTTGAGCAACTTGATGAGCTTGAAGATGAAATGGACAGGTAAGAAAAAAGTGCCATTCTGATTTCTTTATACTGCACAGTTGATTACTGTCTGTACTTCATTTATTATTTTCTTAGTTGTGTATAACTTTGCTGGTATAAAAACAAATGTTAAATATTGTTTACAGGCTAGATGACATTATCGAAAGTGAAGATGTTGAAGAAGAAGAAGAGAAAGACACAAATGAAACACAAGCACCCAAGCTAGAAAGAAGAGTGTCCTTTATTGATGAAGATGACAGCGAGACTTTAGAGATTACCTTCAAGCACAGTCCTAAACAATCCAAAAATGAACCTTACAATCCAAACAAAGGTATACAGAAACCAAGCGATATTTATGTAGCACATTCCAAACTTTTTGTAAATGGAACCACATCTATTTTGAAAACGTCAAAAAATGAGGCAGTAACTGAAAAGTCTGATGCAAAAGCTTCTCAAGAAAGGGTATTACAATTTGATACCCAGATACAGACACCAAGCGATATTTATGATGCACATACCAAACTATTTGGAAGTGAACTTAAATCTATTTTAAAAAAGTCAACAAATTATGGAGCAATGACTGAAAAATCAGATACAAAAGCTTCTCAAGAAAGATTAGTACAATTTGATGCCCAGGATAATACGGAACCTGAAACTATTGTGATAAAAGATGTTGAGGAGAAAGGAATTAGAGCAGATTTCAAGTTAATAAGTAAAGCAAGACCAACAAGTTTATTTAAGAAAAAACGAATGCTAAATAAATCAAATAAATTTTAAGTATCAATGAAAATCTTTATTTAAATTTATTATTTAAAACATGTACATAATTTAAAAAGTAACAGTCTTAAAATAATAATATCGATCTCTTGGCCCAATTTCCAGTCAAGGCTAAAAAAATCGTGGTCTGGTTTGCAGTGCTTTGGACAGAGGATAGGAACGCCGGCCGATAAGCTAATACTTACTCATTTTACGAACGCCGAGGCCACCAAAACGGATGGGTAGTGTAGCTTTAGAGCCACGCTGTCGTCCTAAGCCTCAATGATTAAAATAGATGTTAGTGTACTGTGAAAAATGTTGTCAATTTTGTCGGATTGTTAGTTTGAGCATAGAAAATATTAAAAATTTGAGCCAAAACAGTGTCTATTCAGGGCGAAATCCGAATGTAAAATTTATTTAATAGTCTGTCCGAAATATTGATAAATTTTGTCGTCGATAGTTGAGAAAAGATTTCTGAAATTGGGGAACCTAGGATGTGCAGTGAACGTTTTTCAAAAATTTTGATTTGTGAGGCAATTGCATTAAATTTTTATTGGGTCAATTGTCTTTCGGTAATTTTGGAAAGGTAAATTCCATTCACATTTTGTTGGGTTAAGGTCCAGGCCAATAGATTTTAAATATTGTTTGAGTATTTTCAGGTCTTTCAAAACGGTGTCTATATCACCTTCTAGTGTTCTCCATCATCTTAATATTACACGTAAAATTTTGAATTTAGATAATCTTAAACTATTAAAGAAGGGATACTGGCTACTTGATGTTTCATTTCATCATCATTATCTGCCTAGCCTTTTCCCAAGATGTTGGGGTCAGCTTCCTGTCTAACCGGATGCAGCTGAACAGTATTTTACATGGAGCGACTGCCTATCTGACCTCCACAACCCAGTTACTGGGTAACACGATACCCATTGGTAAGACTGGTTGTCAGACTCAAACAGGGGCCATACTCCTAACAAACCTATTATAAATTCTTTTATTACCGAACGGTTTAAAACTGTTTTTGAACGATACATCTAATGTCGAGTTTGGCTTTGACACTGACTTGACGGAACATTATTTTTGAGGTTATGTTGTGATTGCTTTTGCTTGTGGATTGTTTCATTTTTAATCGTCAAAGGCTAAAATATAATCTATTTATTTATTTCCAACACTAATTAAAAATGCTGTCACGTAACTGGAGGCATCTGTGTCGGCGTTATTCCCAAGCTGTTACTTTTAGAACCAATGAGATTTCACCCGTAAGTTCATCATACGAAACATTGTTTAAATATCACCATTTGATCAGTTATTCATTGTATAAAGCCATTTTATCGTGTTTCGTTACAGGCACAACATAATGAAAAGCAAGAAGGTTTATTCTACACCATGGATCCAAATCTGTGCAAACAACTTTTTGGTCACGGCGGCTTCCCTAAAAGTTTCAAGGAACAGACCAAGACTTTCACAGAAACAGCCATAATGGTGCGCCAGCCTGCATTAGACCTTATGAATTGTATAAGAGCTAGTGATATGGACAAGCCAGTCATTAGATATCTTCTTTGTATCCTTTTCAACTTATCCAGTACCTAGGACCTAGGGACATTACCAGCCTGTAATGTTTCACCTACTGTGGCTGAAGCTTGCTCTTTGTGAGAAAAGGTAACTAAGATAAGTCTGGCTGAATGAAATGTAAAGATTCTTTGCTCAAAATATTATAATATGTTGACTGGGTCACTTTTAGCTTTTGATTTTGTTCAACACTGCCATTTACTCTACAAATCCTACTAATATTGTAAATGTGAAAGTTTGTATGTTTGGAGGCTTGTTACTCTATCACAAAAAAAAAAACAGCTGAATGGATTTGGATGAAATTTGCCACTTGGATAGTTTATAACCTCAATTAACACATATAATACTTTTTATCCCAGCAGTAAGTTCCTGTGGGATCATTGCTGACATACACATGGGAGAATAAGCTTTAAAAAAAAATTGTAGAACTATAAAACTACTCAGTCCAGTAAAAGATCTTCTTGCTCTGCAGTCAAGGCTGTTAATTTATCCACTAATTTTTTAGAAGTTTCTCTTTTCTTAGTCATAGTTATTACTTTTCATTTATTAAACTTTAATAGTTTCCTTAGCATGACATTAGATGGTGAGAAAGGCACAGGCAAGTCTATAACATTGGCACATCTCCTTCACTATGCTCATGAAGAGGGCTACGTTATTGTGCATGTACCTTGGGGTGAGTTACTTTAATATTTATACTTCTCCTATAGAAAAACTAAGAAAACAAAGATGATCTATAGGCTATTTACACACCATTTGATGGTATTGTTTGATGACAATTTACAGCAAGCATCATATTTCAGTACAAGCACATTGAATCAACATGAAAGTAAGAACAGGACGACCCACTGACTGAAGGCATTCTTACTTTCATGATATTTCAATGTTCTTGAAAAATGATGATACTTAACCTGTCTGGGATAGCACGTTAAGCCATTGGTTCCAGCAATCATTTGTGGATCTTTGACTGTTATGGATAGTCAGAAGCCCGAAAGTTTTGCCAAGGGGCTGTATAGATATATAATAGATTTACCCAGATACTGGGTTGTGGAGGTTAGACTGAAAGCCAACCACAACATAGTTGGGGAAAAGGCTGGGCAGATTGATTGATTGACTTCTTTGCAGTGAAATTACACAATCTCTATTTTATGCATTCATAAATGATTCAAAATCAAAATATTTTGTTTCACAGAAACCTACATGGGCATATTTGAAACGTCAGAAGCTAGGTGCACTGATCCAATTTATTGTTTTATTTTTTGTATACTTATCTATTTCTATTTTATCTCTTAGTGTCAGAATGGCTGAGGCGTCTTCCACGTCACAAGGAGATGTCCAACTCCCAGACCCGCGAAGGCTTCGTAGACTTGCCGCTCGACGCCGCCTCCTGGCTATTACACTTCAAGAGCCAGAACCAGATACTACTCAAATCTGATCAAGTAAGTAACACAGTATTGCAATCTTGTTAGTCTTCAATAAAACAGGGTTTGTGTGCCAGAGTCTGCCAGACCATGATAATGTAAAGAGTTGAAGCAGCACATGTAAACAGAAAAAGAACCCCAAAACAGAAAACCTATCATCACCCAACCTAAGCAACATCTACTAAGGACACATTTTGATTTCAGTCATCCTGAGTACCAGAGTATGTATTTATTTAACCATTTATTTTATTTTATTTAAGTAACCATTTATGCACACACATACATATAAGCAGACAAGAAGAAAGGAACAGAAAAATACGTACAAAGGTAATGCTTTTTTCTACAGAAATCTCTTCCAGCACACCAGCGATAAGAGAGAAGATAACAGATGTAGACAACCTGTGTAATAATAGTAGAAGAGAAAACATAAAGTCACAAATTAAACTCTAATTTAAATATACACATATAATATGATAATATACATACATACAAACATAGACATACATACATACTTCTAAAATAAATATCACTAAAATCATAGAGTATTAGTGGTTTTATAGTCTTTGACTAAAATATATGTAATTATAATGTAATTTAAATAGCAATTATGACAAAGTGGAGAGATACTGTTCTTTCACTCTTCTTTTGAATACTGCTGCAGTTTGGCAGTCCCTCATGTCAGACGGAAGTGAATTCCACAATCAGACCGCTTGCACAGTGAAGGAGTAGGAGTAGAAGTCGGTTGAGTGGGGAAGGGACTTGAGGAGCTTTCTAAGATGCGGTCCTGCGACCTGCAATGCGTATGTTACTTGTTTAAAATCTCACATTATTATCCACAGTTAAAAATCTCCAAAGAGTATGTGTGGAGTAAACGCGAGAAGACGGAGGTGGGCGCTCCACTAGCGGCGCTCGTGGAACTCGGCATCAATCGAGTCAAGTACGCCTGTGACGTCATCGACGCGCTTGTCGACGAGATCAAGTTATTGTCCACTAACAAACAGTATGTTATGTTATATTATGTTCCCACAGCGGAACACAGGCCTCCTTTCGGCTCTCTGTGAGCGGAACTGGGCCGTAATGGAACACGCGGGCCCAGTGCGGGTTGTTTATTCACATCTATACAGCCGAAAGGTGTGCAGTATAAAGGTACACTGCCTAACCCTCGCATTCGCTCGTCATTCCATGATTTGTGGTGGTTCTTGAGTACTTTCTGTAAAACTAACTTAATTAAGTACTTACACTATTAATAGACAACCTTCACAGGAAGTTCGTAAAGGTACGCACCGACTTACTAACTTTTTATAAAATTTTGGGCCATAATACTTTTTAATTTCAGATGCAAAACATTTGTGGCGATCGACGGTTTCAACAGCTTCTTCTACCCGTTGACGCGCCTCAACACCCCAACTAAAAAGAAAGTCAAGCCTGAAGAAGTTACACTGACAACTTCCTTCTTAAAACTCACAAACAATGACTGGGTAGGTCTATTTTATATGCAAAAATAAAAAATGAGCGCCCTAAGAGCGCTTTCACATTTAGGCGACTTTAGCAGCACGACAGTCGCGCGACAGACGTGCGACAGACGCGCGACTGTTGTGCTGTCAGAATTTCATAGTTTAAACAGAAGCGCGGCGGTCGCGCGCTGCCGCCGCGCGCCGGCCGCCGCGTGCGCTCAGTCGGCGATGAGCCAGTGTTGCAAACGCACGTGATTATAGACTGCACGATGAGCGAGTTTGATACCGAACGATTTATTATTGAAATTCAATTGCGTCCTGTTTTGTGGGACTCAAGAAGCAACAATTACAACAACAGGACCCTAAAAAAGAATAATTGGCAAGAATTATGTGCATTGTTTATTCCTGATTTCGAAAATAAAAGTGGGTCCGAAAAAAAATATTAATCCAGTACCGTCTTTTTCGAAACAAAGGATACCAAAAATCAAAATCAAAATATTTTATTTCACATAAACCTGCATGGGCACTTATGAAACTTCAGAAGCTAGGTGCACGGTTCCAATTTGTCGCTTCCTATGGAGAAGAGCCGGCAAGAAACTCCACGGTTACTCTTTTAAATTAATTAATGCAGTACCGTCTTTTTCGTTTTTTTACGCGACATCGATGGCCCCGAATGAGTACTATCAAAAGCAGTCAATGTTTCCCCGTCGGAATCCATTTTTGAAATGAAGTGCGCCACACTGATCTAAACTGTGGCGCGCCAGCCGCGCTGCTGACGCGCGGCTGTTCTTATAGTGTGAAGGCATGTGCTTCTGCCGCGCTACTGTCGCGCTGCTAACGTCCTAATGTGAAAGCGGCCTAAGTTAGCTATGTAAAAGAATGCAAGCTGGAAGAAGCAAGTGTCCCTTTTTGGGCACAGCGTTAATTAGCATTTAAGTGATGTTCTATTGTTTTTACAGACTAATGGCGCCATAGTAGTATCTGCAGATCAGCTGGCAGTTCCTGATGATCATCAAGAAAGTTACCTTCCAAGATATTTGTTATACAAAAAGGTAAAATATCAACAATATTGCTATAGTGCTTCACTCATCAATACTCATCATCCCCTGTAAGTGCACATTGTTGGATAATAATCACACCACATAACACCCCATCCCCCACACACATAGTCACACATTCATATTCATAGTTAAATCAGGTCATTGTGGGTTTCTTGTCATTAACACACATAAATAAAGGTTTCTTTGCTACACGTAGTTACAGTAGAACACTGACTCCTGGGTCACAGGTTTCCCCTAGTTTAGGAGGCAGGGTTTTTCAGTATTTGTGCAGACTTTTCTCAAAAACCAATGTTATCTACCTATGTTAAATGTATTGTAGTATTGTTTGCAAAGGTATTTTGTGTCAATAAAGTTATTTTTATTTTTTATTATTTTTACATTATGCAAGGGAGCATGATAAAAATAATGTCACCTTCTTGGTTAATTGGAACAAAGAAAAAGTCTGGCCAATTTGTTTTTTTTTTAAAGCTTTTTAGTTTTGTTTTTTTACTTTACTTCTTCTGGATGAAATCGGTATCATGATTATTTTTTCGTCAAAAACAGCCTGTGCCCTTAATTTTGTCAGTGTTATCTAATAGTTGTGTTTATGAAATATAATAGCGGGAAGCGATGAATGAAACTACGATTCCGAGTGACAACTGGTTTATTTTTACTTACCCACATAAAACACTTATTAACATACCCTACACTAATAAAAAGCTAATAGAAAAAATAAAATAACTAATAAAAAGGTTTTATTTGAGATAAAAACTATACTGAAATATTTTTTCTTTTACAGGGCTTTGAGCATTTAGATCCATTTGTGCCAATTGAGGTAGGCAGATACAATGAAAAGGAGTTCCTATGCTGTGTAGAGTACTACAGGGATCGACTATGGTTAAGAGGGCCTCCAGAGATTGAGACAGAGCTGAAGTACACCAGTGCATGCAATCCCTTCAAATTCATGGAACAGTGTGCACCTTTGTAAAATAGTTTTATTTGTATTGTAATATAATGTAGTTGATATATAATATTAGTTTTACTTTATTACTTAACAAGAAACTTGAACTCAGCATGAAAGTCTGCATAAGATCTTGAATATATTTATCATCATCATATCGGCCGAAAGACGTCCACTGCTGGACATAAGCCTCCCCCACAAGGGGGGATTTGCCATAATCGCCACGCTCGACAGGCGTGGTAAAATGAATAGAGAATGCTACTGCCCATTCTCTAGTAAGTCCCCTTCGTCCCTTCCCCGTTCCCCTTAGTCGCCTTCTACGACACCCACGGGAAGAAATGGGATGGTGCTATTCTTTTACGTCCGGCACCACACAGAACGGAATATATTTGTGTATATTGTCTAGATAAACGGCGCCACTGCGGTGCCGAGATGATATGGACACGTACCGCCAAGGCTGGTTGTTGGTGGCACGGGAAAAGAGTTCCTGGAAGGACTTTGCCCAGAAGTGGGTCAGTAAAGGCTAAACAAAAAAAAAAGGCACATTATACCCCAAAAAAGAGCAAATAAAGGCAAACATAAATTTTATTTAGAAGTGAAGATGTTGTAATTTTATTATAACATTCATCTATAAAAGTATCAACTATTTTTCTTATGAAAAATAGTATGAAACAACACAGACTGATTTAATAATTTATTTTGCTGAACATAATATCTACAGGATTATTGCTTACAACAAGAACTTAAACATCATAACCGACAAAGTGGCGTTTGCCAATGCACTCTCCAATGTAGAACCAGAAAATGACCTCAGCACCAACGAGGGCATTCAGGGAGGCCTGCTTGACGGTCTGGTTCTTCCATGCACCAGTCTTAGCACTTGTCAGCAGTTTGCCGATGCCAGCCTTGATCTGTGAGATCTCGCTCAGTTTAGGGGGCGCCAGCTCCACTTTCGCATACTTCATGAAGATATTGAATTTGGGGCGAGCTGCTGTGATTGCGGCTGAAAATGAACAAATCATAAATTAACACAAGACGGTTAATTGAGTTACAATCAATGACAGTTTCTTAGGTTGGTTATGTGTACAAATACAATGTGTGATGAGTGTGAAACAATGTATGTCGAAAACGGTTATATTTTATTTTCGATATCGACCTAACCTTCAATCCGATATTTAACCAGAATTACATAATATCTAAGGTAAGCAAAGCATACCCTAAAAGATAAATTATCGAAGCTCGTAAATTAACTTAACAATACTTACAGTTAATTAGAGTCGGTATCTTGCCGACTGCTGCCATTTTGCTAATTTAATCAAAACAATTGCACTACAATCTAAAAAATTAACTTCGGAATGGTAATGGCAGGAAGAAACCGATCTGTCAAGCTGCCATTTGACATTTAGGCTACGTTCCGAGATACGATAATATCGATTTGAGCGTGCTCACACCCGTTCCGAATTGGCGTGAGCGCGATAACAATATCCCGTGAGTCGTCATACCTTACGTTCCGAGATACGATAATATCGATTTGAGCGTGCTCACACCCGTTCCGAATTGGCGTGAGCGCGATAACGATGTCCCGTGAATCGTCATAGATGACGTCATGACATGCGCCATCTTGCGATAACGCCGACCATGCTTATTACTAATATCACCGTGAGCGCTGTCAAAAATGACAGTTGTGCGGTTTTGTTTTGAATCATATCATATCTTTACCTAACTTAGTATAGTGCTTCTGGCTAGAGTCGCCACCTAACCAAATAAGAAGACGAAATTTGTGGTATACACAAGTTTTATATGGTGTAAATTGGTTTTAACATTGAGTGAGCACTGTTAGCGCGTTCACGAGCGTTCCGTATTGTTAACAAAAATGACAGTTCTTAGCTGCCATAATCGTGATATCTATCTCGGAACGCAAATTATTGATGTGAGCGCTCACAGCGCTATTTTTCTTATTCGGAATGTGGCCATAGATGACGTCATGACATGCGCCATCTTGCGATAACGCCGACCATGCGTAATACTAATATCACTGTGAGCGCTGTCAAAAATGACAGTTGTGCTGTTTTGTTTTTTGAATCGTTTCCTAACTTTAGCTAACTTGGATATAGTGCGTTTGGCTAGAGTCGCCGCCTAACCAAATAAGACGAAATTTGTGGTGAATACAAGTTTTATATGGTTTAAATAGGTTTTAACGTTAAGTCAGCACTGTTAGCGCGTTCACGAGCGTTCCGTATTGTTGACAAAAATGACAGTTCTTTGCTGCCATAATCGTGATATTTAGTATAGTGCTTCTGGCTAGAGTCGCCACCTAACCAAATAAGAAGACGAAATTTGTGGTGTACACAAGTTTTATATGGTGTAAATTGGTTTTAACATTGAGTGAGCACTGTTAGCGCGTTCACGAGCGTTCCGTATTGTTAACAAAAGTGACAGTTCTTAGCTGCCATAATCGTGATATCTATCTCGGAACGCAAATTATTGATGTGAGCGCTCACAGCGCTATTTTTCTTATTCGGAATGCGGCCTTAGAAACGTTCCTCTATGACCACTATCACTGTGACTAAAACCGTAAGTGCATTATTTATCGTTTATTGAATGTATTATTGTTGGGAATAACAGCTATTATGATATTTTGGAAATTATCGTAAAAGTAACCAACAGTATCTAACACGTATTATTTTGTGCATTGTGTTGAGTGTGGCGTGAACTATGTGAAGCGATTTAAAATCAACTATTTCTCATCTGTTTACGTATCTATCTTTCTTCAACACGTTTAATTACAGCCATCTCTGTCACTTATATTTTTGTTGTTGTCACACTGGCAATGGCTATGGCTATGCTACGTCGATGATTTTCTGTCAAACGCGCTTGTCAAGTGGAACCGGCAATTGTAGCATTTATTAAAAAAAATAGCCAAATAATATTAGAAAACAAAATTGTGAATATAAAACCAGCGTGATTTCTGATTTATTAGGCTATAGAAATGTATTTTCATGGTATGTCTTATTTTTTCTTACAATAATATTAACTTAACGTGGCACCCAAAATTACTATTTATCTTGTATTCTGTTCATATTTTTGATGATTTAGAAGGTTATTCCGCATATTCGGTTTATTAGTAAGATATCAGTTGTGTGAGAAAGGTTTTAAAAAGCTCTGCTTACGTTAAAATCTTAGGGACACGTCATTGTAACTCAGGCGTCGCCGGTCGAACAATTTCATTGTTTTACAGGTTATTTTTACTAAAATATCAACTATGAATTAGGTATGTATTTCACTACAATAAGGATTCTCACAATGTTCCATGTTGTGTTAACAAATCATGTTTCTGATTAGAGACTCCTAATAAAATGCAATCAAGGTTTAACATCTACCTTCCATAAAATGTAATAACACTGTGTAACAACACTTAAATTGTTAATGATATTTTCAGCCCTATTCCTGTTATTACTAAGTGCATTATCACTGAGCAATGGTAACACTCTGCAAGGCACGATAGACCTGAAGCGGCTACAGACTATCCTACAGGATAATTTGAAGAATAAAGACATCACATCATTGTACTACTCTGTCAAAGGGCTAGCAGAGTTAAATGCTGATATTCCTAATATTTGTGAGGTAAGTTAGACAGTATTTAGGTTTTATTGAGGTCAGAATAATATAAAATTTAATCAAACAACTGACTTCATAAATTTTGTTTGGTTACTTTTAAAGCAGCAACTAAAAGTATTCTGTATCATTACTATATTTGTCAGATTTAAAACATTGGAATTATATTAAGGAAACAAAAAATAGCAAAATTCATTCAACTTCATTGTATTTATTGCAGCACATCAAAAACATCAAGTATGATACTAAGAACATTGAGCAAGTGTTCCAACTAGCAAATGCTGCAGCCATATCCAGCTGCCTGAACTCTTTAAAACCGGAAATCCTGACACCAGCCACACAAGTGCTGGATAAGAAGGATGCCACAATCTCTGACATATACCATGCTGTATACACATTGAAGGCATTTGGAAAAGGTACTGTTTATGACAAGGAAGATGCTTTGAAGAATCTTATTCAGTTGCTGAAGAAAGATGATTCTCCTGCTAAGTGAGTATTTTTTATATAAACTATAACTTGTAGCAAATTATTTATTTCCAAATACATGGCCTGTTTCTTAGATTATTTTTAGTTCTATGTGTGCATAATTTGAGAACTAATTAGATATCAAGTCATTATCAAAACTAATTGTACATCAGATGATGAAGATGAAGGCAATAATAAACATGTAATGTATTATAATCTTTTATTATTATGCATAGTAGTCACAAAAACAAAAAATACATTTCTTCCAGTTATGGATACGTGTTCGCTCTCTGTGAGCACATGGGCTGCGGTGCGTGGACAGCCTCGCATGCGGAAGGTGTGTTACTGGCTGCTGACGAGAGTGACTCCAAGGCTCTACACTTTGAAGGAGGCCTGCCTGTCACCTCCAACCTGCTTGGTAGCATACAGAGGTAAGTTGATAATGCCAGAAATCGTTATTTATTCATAGGAGAACCAACAGCTATAATAGGTTTATAACAATTATATATGAAACATAAAGCCAATTACAGGTTCTCACAGATAAAAACAAAAAAAGTAGTTGTAATCTTGTGATCAATAACAAGCACGATAGAAAATAATATTTAGAAGGTACAGACCCCAGCACATCGAGCTACCCCAAACTGTCACAAACTCAAACTCAAACTCAAAGCATTTATTTCAATTAGACCATTTTAAGGTACTTTTGAATTGTCAAAAAGTCGACCAGTTGGAAAGTTGAAGCTAGTTGCCCATTCCAAAACGTAGATCTCTATGGAGAAGAACGGGCAAGAAACTCCATGGACACTCTTTTTAATCATGTCAAGTATTACAAAATCTTGGGAACAATATTCTTGTTGCTTCTATATGTGAGAACCATGTAAAAAAAAAAAAAACAATTCTAAATATAAGATTTAAAATAAGCCATGGAAGTTAGGAGATGACCAGTCTCAACCGACGGCGCCCGTTCACGAACTTGACGCGTGGATCAGCACCATCCAGCTCAACCATTTTGTAGGGAACCCAATGATCCAACACACGCGCCACCATCAGCGAGACATTTAAGTGAGCATGACATACTCTCGACTGCCACGCTTTTTCAAGTCAACGTACATCAAAACAACATAATTATTATACGGATGCATGGTACTCACATTTACAAAGTTTAAACAAAATGCTTCTAAATTATATAAAATTATAGTTTGCAATGTATTTGAGAAATTAATAAAATTTGATTTCCAAAAAGAAAGAAAAATATTTAACATCTTTTGCAATTTTAATAAATAATACTTGATTCAGTAAAAATAAAAACTTATTCGTAATGTCAAAAAATAAAAATAATAGGAACAGAAATGTTCATAATGTCAGAAAACATAAAAAAGGGGCGCATCTCTTCCAAATATGAAAATTTTAAATAGTAAGCCCAGGAGCCTGTGGAGTCGGACCAGCATTAAGCCAAGCATTTTTATCAACAATATAATCATCTAACTTATAATATGCTTGTCTAGATAGTGTGCGTTTAATGCATAATTTAAATTTATTTTCATTTAGTTCCAGAATATCGGCTGGTATTTTATTATAAGTACATTTTCACAATTGAACATAAACCTTAAACTTATGTGATAAAGTTGAAAATCTATCAAAGAAATTTGACAGATTGGGGTAGCTTGATGTGGTGGCGTCTGTACAATAAGCACTATGCACTTTAAAAAAAGTCAACGTTCAGCAGAGTATATGCAGAATAGGTTTTGGTGGTAAATGGGTCAAATGAGAGCTCTTTGCAATTAATATTAAAGTCATTACTCGCTTGCACCATGTATGCGTTATGCCTGTAGTTTGAAGACGAAAAAGGAATGGATGGTGGATTAAACCTAACTGATCTCTGAGAGACGTTGAAACGCAGTTTGTGCTGGAGATCAGGACAGTTGATCTCGTTAGATATTATTTTTTAAAGAAAAGTGTAATCCGCTAATCAACAACGATTTATAAGTGGCTGTAAATGAAACTTCTTGCAGAGATTTATGTAATTATCAGAATGGTATGGTATACGCAGCTGAAAACATAGGAAACGCATAAATCGTTTTTGTATTTTCTCAATATGATCAATGTACGTGCCATAACACGCGTTCCAAATTTGTGACGCATATTCAAGATGATTTCTCACAAAAGAGCAATAAAGAATCTAATGGGTTTTAGCTTTCTTGAAACACCCTGCGATTCTCATAACAAAACCCAGTGAAATCGATGCTTTGGCCACTATTTGCTCAATGTGCACGATAAATAGAAGTTTGGAATCGTGAAATCGTGATATGACCATCAATACTACTCTCTTTGTTAAAATTACGCTATTTCATAAAATAATGACCATCGAGGCCTCTTCTAATGTGTGAAACAAGTACCTAGTTCCAATTAAAAAAATAATTTGAATTTACGTTACGTTTACTCCGCGTGTTCATGCAAAGTCTACTCATACTCAACCAATCAATCAACTCAGCCTATCGCAGTCCACTGCTGGACATAGGCCTTTCCTAGGCTGCGCCACAACACTCTATCCTCCGCCTTCCGCATCCAGTCTGTCCCGGCCACCTTTTTAAGGTTGTCGGTCCATCTAGCTGGGGGCGTCCCACACTACGCTTGCCGATACGCGGTCTCCACTCCAGGATTCGTTTACTCCACCGGCCAAATTTGTGGACCAGCCTGACTGTCAGTGTCCACGTTTCGGCAACGTATGACATACCGAGCGGGACACACTGGTTGAAGACCTTAGTCCTAAGTCTACTGGTCGGACAAAATGTTATTGGCTTTTTCCTTCAAAAACTGCTCAGTAACAGCTTAGAATCCAGATTGGTGCCTGGTTAATGACATCCGACACAAACTGGCGGTATACTTGTGTACTGCGTATGCCTACCCTTTGAGCGTGAAGATATATTATTGTTTTTTCTTCTTACAGGACCTACAAGAGCTTGAAAAAGCCATCTCCTTTGAGCGACGAGCAAAGGTACAAGTTCGCAGAGTACTTACTGTCACGCCGGTCCGTCAACACGCCCAAGGGAGCCTGTCTGTTGATTGAAGCCGCCACCGCACTCTCTGATGATGTGGTAAGGAATAACAACATTTTCAACAGGTGTTAAAAGAATCCATGTACAAAATCTCAATTTCAACTATCTATTGAGGAAATCCAGGCGTATTGTACTTTTTCGGAAGTAATTTAGGTGTCAAGTAAAGTTTTTTTTTTAACTTGGCTGGACATGCTGCCGCGCGTCTTGATAATGCTTATCATTAAAAATAGCTAAAAAAACCAGTCAGGTGCGAGTCGAACTGAACACGAAGGGCTCCGTACCACAAGGCAAAAAACGCCGAAAAACACGTTCCTTTTATGAGGCCCCAATTTTTTATTATATTATTGAAGTGAAAACTTCTTTAGGCGCGTTGGGCATTTTTTGAGATGGGAAAAAACAATTGAACTCGCGACACGGTCACCGACACCTCTGATTTTTAGTAGAGGTATTTCAGTCATTTAAGTCTCAAAAGATAGATTTAGGTCCAGAACTAATATTCCAATTGGAATTATGAAAATCGGATAACCCGTTTAGAAGATATGACCAAAATTATGATTATGAATAATGTGAAATCCTCGCGACACTTTTACCGACACCACTGACAATACGAACGAATAACGTTGAACGTTGTTTAATCTGACGTTTCAAAAATATTGCCTGACGATTCAAAAAATACACACATAATTGTTCAAGTTTTCACTTCTGTCGGCACGCCCGGAGTGCCACTGTTTTTTTTATTGTTTTAATGATATGTTGTGCAAATGACCCTTTAGCTACCACTTAGTATCTCTCTCTAACACTATCTTGTTGTTATCCTAAAATGTATGTATGTATGTATGTATGTGTTATGTTGTATATCCTAAAAGGGCCTCTTGGGGATCTCTTCCTTTATCCATATAAGATTGAAGTAACACAATGATCTTCTTCCTCCACAGCCAGCCCCCATCAGCATCTCTATCAAAGGCAAGAAGTACATCACCTCCGAGTCGGACACCATTGAGTTCTCCATCACAGATCTCGTAGGGCGACCAGTCAAGTTCCTGAAGCCTGAGGAAGTCGTCGCACAATCCGGCACACGCCTCGCTGATGACGTCGTAGTCCTATCAAAACAACCACTCGCACAAAAACCTAACGAACCTACGACTTACGTCCTTAATTTGAGCAAGATTAAGGCGCAATATGGCCTGTACAAGATTGCCTTAAGCGCCGGTGCCAAAACAGCTAATGTTAATGTGGCGGTTTTGGGTGAGATTCAAGTGAGCAGTGTGGAGGTCGGTATTGGTGATGTGGATGGCACTACCAGTCCGAAGGTGACGACTGTCGCGTATCCGAACAAACTGACTGAGAAACTACAAGCCGATCATTTGCAGAAGTAAGTATAGAAAAGGTTGTATTCTGTATTCTCTACTTGCCTGAAAACTTGCAAATTAGGATTTTGTTACGTTATTTGCAATTTGCAGGTCTGTGCTAGATTGTATATTGACTTAAATATGATTCGCGACCAGCGGTTCAGAATACAGGCTGACACAGACCTGCAAAATGCAAGAAAACATTTCGCGGGCTACCCTGGGACTTCGACGTTAAGGTGGATCTTGTCGACATTTTTTCCATACAAACTTCGGGAGTATATTACTCCACTGCTCGACAATGTACATCAAAGATCAAACATGGTATAACTTTGTCGCATTATTAATATTGTTTGTACGGAAACAGAATACTAAAATAAAAAGCCATTAAAAAGTTATGAGCCACAAAGATTAGTTTTTCTTGCTAATTTGACTTAACTTTGGGCGTGTTTATGTAATAAAAGAAGTGTAAAATCTCCAAAACCAAGTCGGTACAGACAAAGCTCAAATATCTAAAAGTTCAATAAACTTTATTGGTTATTGATTTATGCAGTGGTTTTTTTTTTCATAAAACCTGATCTTCCAAAAGACTTTTCTTAATTTTTTACGTGCCTCTTTTACTATAACTGATTCTGCATCTCACTCAATAATGTTGTGCGTGTAGACTAGCGTCTAACTGCTAATCACGGGCACTACCTCTGTCGGACACGAAGCCTGGTGAGACAGCGTGCTTTTTAGCCAGGCCTACCAGTGAGTTCGAGCCCGCGGCTAGATTTCCCTTAAGCAATAATTATTAGACTTTTAAAAATAATACAGTCAACTAAAAGTCCATGGTAATAATCTGACTATGACAACCCCTTTATTTCGAAGCAATTAGGTTGATTTCTGTAGTTCAATTAACCACTTATATGTGTTACTACTGACCTGCTTTTGACCAAAGTAGGCAGCTAGTTTCTTGGTCAACAAAGTCCCAGATTTTAACAGAAAATATTTATCCGTCAGGGTGACCCTAAAGTTCAGCGTCCGCGACAAGTACAACAAGCCGGTGCTGGTGCAGCAAGCATTCGTGCGCGTGGGCAGCGCCAACAACGACGACGAGACCATCTTCGTGGCCGAGCCCGACAACACCAAGGCGTACAAAGTTGAACTTGTGAGTATTTCGTGATGAAAATAGAACCCTATTCACTGGTCTTATAACCGAATAGCCGGACAGACCAGCCAGTTTAGCTGGACATTTAGGTAAAATGGTCGGACACCCTTAATTTTTTAGATTTTGTGTAAGTTATGTATAAAAGTAAAGTAGAGCTTTTTTATCATTTACAAAATCATCTCAAATTATAATAAAACAACAATAAAATTGAATGAGTTGGTCTTCTTTATTATGGACTGTGCTAGTCTGCTCGTTAGCGCTAGCGATACAAGGTGAGGCGGGTGGAGCGCAAACCCAGACCCATGTAAAAATAATGGTCAAATAAAAGCCTATGCAAAAGCCGGGTAGGCCAGACACCGTCTAATTTGGCACACGGCTGACTGTGTCCGGCTTTATCCGGACGCCTGGCAACGCTAGCTGAGAATATGTTTATTTATTTATTTAACCATTTCTAAAACTCAAACTCAAAGCATTTATTTCAATTAAACCATTTTCAGGCACTTTTGAATTGTCAAAAAGTCGACCAGTTGGAAAGTTGAAGCTAGTTGCCCATTCCAAAACGTAGATCTCTATGGAGAAGAACGGGCAAGAAACTCCATGGACACTCTTTTTAATCATGTTAAGTTTTACAAAAACTTGGGAACATTATTCTTGTTGCTTCTATATGTGAGAACAATGTAAAAAAAAAAAACAATTCTAAATATAAGATTTAAAATTAGCCATGGAAGTTAGGAGATGACCAGTCTCAACCGACGGCGCCCGTTCACGAACTTGACGCGTGGATCAGCACCATCCAGCTCAACCATTTTGTAGGGAACCGAATGATCCAACACACACGCCACCATCAGCAAGACATTTAAGTGAGCATGACATACTCTCAACTGCCACGCTTTTTCAAGTCAACGTACATCATAACAACATAATTATTATACGGATGCATTGTACTCACATTTACAAATTTTAAACAAAATGCTTCTTCTGTGTGCATAGCACACACACAAGTAAACAGACAAGAAAAAAACAGGAAAATACGTACAAAGGTACGTACGTACACACAGCTCCATTAAGTGGTTACCCCTCCAAAAGGCCCAAGTTACTTATTGTATTTTAAAAACATTTTATAATTACTGTATTGTTTTACTGAATATGCTTAGCTTTTACGGATTATTTTTCAACGTCTAATTAGACCGGAGATTTCAAGACCGCTTGACGTTCATGAAATTGGAGGTTCAAATCCTTGGCACGAAATGTGCTTTTTGACATGCAATATTTTTTTTAATGTAGTGTATTTTTTCTCTTTTGTTTTACTAATATTGAAATAGAATATATTATAAATCAAGAATAATCATTTCATAATATTAACTATAGTAATAGCTATAATTAATATTATTATACATTTTTGCAAACTGACACCAACGGGTCCCTAGACAAGTGACCTCCTTAAAACGCAAACGATAAATAGAAAGCGCTAGAAATATTTTAGATTCACATCAACTAACTAAATGTCACGTGATCTGTCATGTCTGTCGCTTGTGGTATACTCGTATATGTTCCTAGGTCATGTCGTTTCTGCATACAGACGTTTTAGGTGAACGTATACATCGTACATGCGTATATATTGACAGGCCTGCACTGTCCTCCCATACCTATTATCAGTGTAATTTGAAAACATTGTAAAAGCCAATTATTTTTAAAAGAGTAACCGTGGAGTTTCTTGCCGGCTCTTCTCCATAGGAAGCGACAAATTGGAACCGTGCACCTAGCTTCTGACGTTTCATAAGTGCCCATGCAGGCTTATGTGAAATAAAATATTTTGATTTTTGATTCAGACTTACCAATTAACAGTGTATCTAAAGTTACTTAACTTTCCGAAACCCCGTTAAAATTTTAAGAAAACCTGAATAAGCAACACTCATTCCATCATAGGCCTCATCCATCGCTTTCTGTCAGTCAAGATTGACGTCAAAAGCTAAACCATGACAAAACGACGCTTCTCCAAATTTGAACCAGCTCGCAGGTTATCGATTCAGTGCCTATAAAATAAAGCCTTAAAGCTATCTACTATAACAAACATGATATCTCCAGAACGTAGGCGGTATCGCCAAGCACCTGAACTTTGCGTCGGGCGCGTACTCGCTGACGATGTACCTCGGAGACAGCGCCGTGTCCAACCCCATCGCCTGGCCCGTGGGAGAAGTACTCTTCAACTTCGGCAAGGACGCTAATGCTGTTGGTGAGTAGTAGTTAGTACTAGAGGCTTAATTGATTTTACAGGCTAATAATAACAAAAAACCGGACAAGTGCGAGTCGGACTCGCCCACCGAGGGTTCCGTACAAATTTTGTAGATACATATTATTTAAAATTTGGACCACCGTTCCTTGCATAAAGACCCTGTTTTTTTATAATTTAATTACAAATGTATAGTTTTCAGATTTTTCCTTATACTTGCCAAATTTCATACTTCTAGGTCAACGGAAAATACCTTATAAATTTTGATTCCCTTGAGAGTGTCGAAATATACGCTTTTTGCGTCATAAACGGCCGTACCTTTTTTTACGATAACTTAGAAGTTTGATTTTTTCACAGCTTCAAGAGACTGTAGACCTGAGTATATCGTTTTAATTTCAACTCAATACCTCCACGCGTTCCCGACATAAAGGGTCTTGACAGACAGACGGTCGGACACTAAAGTGATCCTATAATGTCTCCGTTTTTTACGGAACCCTAAAAACCGTGACGAAAACGAACAAAGCCGGGCCGACATGACTTCTGCAGTACCTTTGTTCTCTTTTATCTTGATGCCTTACGTACGGTTCATTAGTTGTCGATATCGATACTCAACACGTGGGTAAAGTATTGCCAGCTAATGTAAATTGACCCTGAATACAGGGTTATTTTAAATTGGCTAGCTAAACTCCGCAGACGCGATGGGTATTAATATAAATAGTAAACACGAAGACATAAAAATACAAAGATTTGATGTTTTTTTTGGGAAGTCAACGAACGCTGTTAGTTTTTATATTTGAAGTATAAGTTGAGAAAAACTGTTTTATACTTGTGGGTTGTAAGTTGATTATAATATGTAAGTTATTATTATAATTCTTTAAATAAATATGTATTATTATATGTAACGTGCTCGAATGATATTTAGATAGATCAATATCAAACTTGGGCACGCTCGATCCATCATAGGCCTCATCAATCGTTTTCCATCAGGCGTAATCGAGGTCAAGCGCAGGCCCATTTAGTAATAAAAAATAAAAATAAGGAACCAAAAACTTGACAGGTTTTTTCAAAAACACGTGTTTCTTGGAACAAGTTTAGTGAAATCTGCGCGCGCTAATTTTCGTTTGATGTTATCGCGTTCTCACTCGCTTGCATTGCGTTAGATGAAACAACAAGCTTTTCAATTATACTCGCGTTGACGATAGACGGACCGGGAAGGGCCCTGTGCAGATTTATACTTATGTGTATGGTGTAAAAAGTGATGTATTCCCGTCAGGCACGCCGGTAAGCACAACAGCGAAGCCCGCGCGCGGGCCGCTGGCCGACATCGCGCACATCTTCCGCTCGCCCGAGGCGCGGCCGGCGCGCGCCGTGTCCGACGTGTTCGCGGCCGCCTGCGCCGCGCCGCTACTGCTGCTGCTGCTGCTGTGGGCCAAGCTCGGCCTTAACTTCAGCAACTTCCCCTTCACGCCCAGTGCCTTGGTGTTCCATTTGGCTTTGGGAGGTTGGTATAAATATGTCTAGATATTCAACATCATCATCATCATTTCAGCCGGAAGACGTCCACTGCTGGACATAGGCCTCCCCCAATTTGGGGGCCTTACCATAATCGCAGTATGGTGGTAAAATGAATAGAGAACGCTGCTGCCCATTCTCTAGTAAGTCCCTTAGTCGCCTTCTACGACACCCACGGGAAGAGATGGGATGGTGCTATTCTTTACGTCCGGCACCACACGAAACCTAGTCTAAATATTAGTATTACAAATAAATAAAATTGAACTGTCTGTTTTTAATGTCAAAATAATACTGAATGTATATAATAACTTTAAGGTATTTTAACAAAAAAACTATTTTAGAAATTTCTGTGTCTCTTTGATCTGGCTAATCTCCATAATGGCTGTACTGATTTTGTTGAAATTTGGTATAGGGATACGTTGAACCCAGGGAAAGGTCATAGGCTATCTTTTATCGACATACCACGCGGGCGAAAACTAGTTATTTTTATAAGAATTGCTTGCTGCACTTAGTTTATACCATAGCGTTCAGCAAGCTAACAACATAACGTCTACCTCTTCCTAAATCTTAATATTCTTCTTGTGAAAAACCTCTGAAAGGAAATGCCTACTTATCCGTATGACGTCGAACACCAACAAGTACGCCCACGGTCCCAGCGATATTTGTCGCGCACTGTATCTTAAAGGCACTGCTTACCGCCGAGAGTTGAAAATCGAAAAATATAACACACTGATTTTGCACTGGAGATACACTCTGTTAGATTCTCAATGCTCGGTTCAACGCCGAAAGATGAGAATACAGTGCGCAAAAAAATTCGCCACGATTTTACTATGTCCGTGTGAATGTCGAGTGACACATATCCGTTCCCGCAGGTTCCCTCAGCCTGTACGGCGTGCTGTGGCTGCAGCTGTCCATGTTCGACACCGCGCGCTACCTGCTGCCGCTGGGCGCGCTGACCTTCCTGTCGGGCCACCGCCTGCTGCGCCGCCTCGTCAGCGACAAGCAGGCGCGCTAGCGTACTGTGGGGCACACTCGCATAGCGTCGCATTGCAAAAAACCCGCCTGGTGCGTGTCGGACCACGCAGTGATAGGTAGAAGATGAATGCACAGTATCAATTTTACCGACCGCAAAAATAAGTTTGTATTTCTAAGTATTTCTCGTGAAAAACAAAGGTATCACTGCTGTTGTAACTGAAAAGATTCACTATCTCAAACCCTACGATTTAAAAAAAAAACTCACTTAGAAACGTCATTATCTTTTTAATTAGGGGGGATCCAACGATACACCACACGCTATGTGCATTGATATTTTTATTCGCTCGGTGCGTCCTGCCTCTAGTCTACATTGCACAAAAGTAATGTACGAGATTTTTTTCCAATGCATTGTGATGCGGCTCGCCCAAATGTGCGTTAGTCTTTACACTATTTAAACTAAGATAATGCAAGTTCTGTTTGCTGTGAATGATTGAAAAAATGTTTTTCATTTCCTGCATAAAAGTATGTCCTACAAAAGAACATAAGACTAAGTTTCGTAGTTCAGACTTTTCACTTGGAGATAATAATAATCAACCGTCTAACATGTCTCGTTAGATCGAGAATTATCTAAAATAATTTATGAAAATGGATGCTCTCACATTTTAGAATCTGTATGCGATAGTAGGATTAGAAAATTGTAACTTGCACACTTGTTTTATTTTAGAGTATAATTTATAGACTTGTTGTTATTGCATTTTTATTTTCACTAAGGTGTAACATATTGTGAAGAAACAATGTATGTGTGTCAAGGCACATTTACATTCATTGAGCACTTAGTCAATGTAAATAAGATCTCCACATTTCAATGAATAGTAAATGAAGTCTCATTGTATGCTCAGGTTTCTGTGCGTGTTCTATATTCTGTTCAGTCACCCCATACTTAGCAGTTGGTAAAACAATGTAACTTACTTCATTTTCGCTGGGGTCCTATAGAAACTCTACGGAATACGTAACTTGCAATTATTTTTAAATTCTTATTCAGTAGAGCTCCTACATAACCCAGTATAATTGTAATTTTACAGAATAAAAGCAATGTGATTCGTTATTTGCCCTTTTTTTGCATGTTAAACCTACAGGTAAAAAAATACACTTCCTAGATTGACAGTTTCAAGGGCGCGGTCACGGCGACATTAAAAAAAAAAGAAAAACTACCAAAATTTTGTAAAAAATTGTATATGTTGATTCCCAAAACCATACATTTGACAAAGATGTGGTTATAAAGTTATAGAACTTGAAAGTGGCCGCGCCGTTGAAACGCGTAGAACCGCGCGGCCACGGAGGAGATCTTTAACCCTTATATGCATGATTTTTTTATTTTTTAAATTGGATCCTATTCTTTGGAAGCTGTAAAAAGAGGGAAAAATAATAATAATATTTTTATGTCTTTTTAATAAAAAAAAATGTAGATTCATTTTTGGGACAGTATGCAAAATAGGCAAAAAAAATCAGGGTTTGTGGAATAAATTGAAACAATCGTTTCCTTTCTTTGCACAAAGGAATACATTGCATTTGATGAAGCTCTAATTTACAGCCATGTCTCATGCACCTCATACGTTGGTCAGTTTTAAATTGGCTATGACCAAGATTGTCATAACGGATGTCAGAAGCTGGTAAAACTTAGCAACCTTTTCTTTGTTTTATTTCGGTTTCTAATGAATTTATGCTGCTGAGGCTTGGACATCCTCTTGTAGGCTGGTTTGTAGAGCCATAGGTACACAGAACGTCGGCAAGCTCTGACCTGAATTCTGCCAGATTCTTTAGCTTTTCGGCTCCATTCTTTTTTCGTCCTGACAGATTTATATGGGACCCATGAGTTTATTATTGTGAGATCTAGAATGTGGTAAAAAATTATCATGTACCACTTCCTAGCCTTCGTTTTTATCCTGTAACTACCTAAAAAAGAATCCATAAGGTCATCGCCTCCCATGTGGGCGTTGTACTCTTTAACGATTTTTGGGCAGTCTATAGTTACCTTTTTGTTTTCAGTTTTGTCATACCGTTCGATAGTTTGGATTGGCTCTGCTCCTACATAGGTCGAAAGCAGTACTACCTGCTTATTGTCTTTCCAGCTAACAGAAGAAATGTCGACTCCATCAAAATGTGTAGTATATTCCACATACGACCCTCTAGGCACTGCAATTTTTGCCAAGGCGGTTTCTTTGCACGGTTCCTACACATTGTATCCCTTGTTTAGCGAAATAGTACATCAAAGGCAATGAGATATATAAATTATTATGGTATATAATATGATTGACATACTGTCTGGGAATTATTCTTGCAAGTTTTATTACTGTCTGTGACACAACTCGTATATCGGGCTCATTAGGCAAACGATCATCTTTTTCTTTGCCAGTATAAATAATAAAGCGATAAGCAAAACCTGTCAGTGAACATAAAACAAATAATTTAAAGCCCCATTTATGGGGTTTGTTGGGCAAGTACTGTTTCAAGAAATGGCCCATCTTGGTGGCACACATCTGTAGGTACATCATCAATGGAAAAACCTTGACTTACTGGAGAATTTTTCATTGAGATAGTCAATTACTGGGCGAAGCTTGTGAAGTCAGTCATGCTGGGGATGATTCGGTTATTAAATGATTATTATTATCGTTGAAGTGGAGGATACGTCTTCTTTTTTCAAATTTATTGACAGGCATCGCTTTTATTATTGCCTCAAACCCATGGTTATTAGCCCAGTATCCTCGTACACTCGGATAGTGGTAGATGCTCATATAAATTAAGATTCCCAAATACTTCCTCAGTTCCCCTAATGTTATAACTACAGGTCGATTAGGTTTATTTTGTACAAAATATTTGTTTGTTTCACTTGTGCTAAAAATTCTTCAGTAAAAAAATATGAAAAGAACGAATGGTGTCTGAAGATTCATCAAACATTCAGGATAAGCATCAGTGCCACGAAATGTTGTAAGATTTTCATTGAGAGTCATAGACTGATTTTTCCATATCAATCTCTGAATATCTAATGAGTGTACTGGTGTAGTATTGCTGTTTGAGGGAAGAGCATCTTCAACAACTAAAAGAGGATCGGGAACTATTTCCTCGTTCTGATTATTATCAGTAGCTTCAGCATCAACATCATTTTCCAAAGCAGCTAACAAATCTTGTTGGGTAGGATAAAAATCAAGATCATCACCATCTGACTCGGAATCGTCTTCGGAAATGGCGCCATCTTCAAGTTGTGCCATAGGTAACCAAAATTCGATGTCACCATCTCTCTGATTATTTTGTGCCATTTCTACAATAAAATAACCGCATGCATACCATACCAAAGCAACAGAAAATATAAAATAGGTACCAAATAAAATTTGTAATATATGCCAATATCGCATGTTGGCCCATTTTTGCATCAAAACAAAAACAAGATTTCTCTTCACATAACAGTTACAAAATATTATTATAGCAAAGGAAATTAGATAAACTAGAGTCTTTAGAAAATATTTTTTGTTGCACGAAATATCATAAGTTTCGTAAAATCAGTCCAGTTACAGAAATGCGCGCGAAACGTTAAAATGACGTAGACGTACCGCAAGTCCGCAACAATTAGTGACGTCCCATGTCTCTATTTTAATTTTGTTGCTACAAGGAATTCATATCTGTCAAACTCAAAATTATTTTCGGATATTCCGTAGTCATTAATTCATTTTTGGGACATTATGCAAAGCGTAGCAGAAACCTGAAATTTTGGCAAATGATTTGTGAAAATTAGAAAAAAATCCTAGGTTAATATATCAGGAGCTGTAAGACAAACCACATGGCCACGCCATTGAAATTAGAGATGATGAATATAACCATCAACCATTAAATTTAACTAATATTTAAAATTAACCATGATATTCAATAAATAAAATTAACATTAACGAATAAAAATATCATATCAACTTCTTCGGCGCAAAATTGGCAAGGACGAATATTTCTCTGTCTCGCTCGAACAACGCGCTGTCTCTCGCTCGCTCGGGTTGACCTTCGGAGCGGCAACGCAGTGTCGTCAGTGTCGTAGAAATATTTATTCCGTTACGTGCATTCAATTGTATGTTCTATCTTTGTTACGTTAAAACCACAGACATATAAAACAGTAGCAGACCAAACATTAATCCATAGTCGATGGACTTGATTCTCTATCCTTTTTTTGCTAAGCGTCAAGTCGTAAGCAGTATCTCGTTCTGTCACCTGTTGTCACACTGACTCACACATAGACAAAATTTGAAGCGTAGCCCGTCTGTCCCGCGCCGCCATTTCGATAAGCGACATTTATCCTGAATCGCGTTCTATGTTTCAACCGCGAAATATTACTTGAAAAATTAATTGTTTGGGACAATTACACAAAAATAAAATGGTAAAGTGCTGTGCGTACCAGTGTGACAGTGCTAGCTACCACAAAACACCTGGATTGACCTTTCATCGGTAAGTTTTTGTATTATGCTGTGTAGTCAGGGACGGATTTGGCAACAAAGACGATTTTTTTATTGTATGGAGAATATTTACCTATCATGGAATTATCAAATAGAGACTCGGTTTACTCTACGATATTTCATATTTTTTTGGTGACATAGTTTGAAAATATGGCAGAGTGCAGATTGCCAGTGTAAACATACATTCTATGATAGTAAAATTTATAGAATCGCTCCGGCCCGGCGCGTACACATGTGATACGTTACAATAGAAAATCAATTGTGTCTCATTAGCCGCTTATGTTACCCTGTCTGTGTGATGGATAACATGAACGGTGGTGGACATAAATCGGTATAGGCTACTCACATAATTTTAACATTTCATTCAGCAGGTAATAATTGAGCTTACTAATATTTTTCCAGGTTTCCAAAGGATGTAAGTTTACGGAATGCATGGATTTAAAAACATGAAACTCCAGGATTGAAACTGAACCTCAAATGGCGCAAATATTCTAATCTTATTGAAACCTATATGTTCGAGCCGTTTGGGGTTGAAACTCTAGGGCCATGGGGTCCGAGTGGCAACTTAGTTTTCCGAGACATTTCCAAGCGGTTGATCGACTCTTCACGTGACCAAAGGGCTGGCTTATTTTTCAGCCAAAGAATCAGCATTGCCATACCACGTGGCAATGCTGCCAGCCTTTGTTGGCCACTTTTCTCATTCACAACGATGCGGACGTATTATTTGATGCCCTACGATTCTTTTATTTTTTGTATACCTGTACATATTATTATTTTAGGACCAGTAATTTTTAAATTATGAAAATAAAGAACATTACTTGTCGTTGTGATCTTGTTCTCGTTATATAATACCGGCAACCGGCCCTAGTTCGGCCCCGTATCGACCACACTCTCTATGTGTGCGTAATGGGTACGCAATTTTTTGGCGAATGTTTGGTCTGCTACTGTTTTATATGTCTGTGGTTAAAACACATTTACTGTTGGGGATATTTTATTCTAAAGAAAGTTGTTGATATTTTTAACCAATATTTCGGTCGGTTAATGGTTGATTTTTGATATAAGTTTATTTTATTAGTTAGTTTTGATATTTTACTCAAATAACAAAGTCGCGTCGTTGCGTTGTTGTTGTTTTTTTTGTTTTACAAAATGCCGAGACGAAATAATATTCGATTATCTAATCGAGATAAATGCTAGTCAGTCCTAAGCCTGTTAAAGTATGAAGGGAAGTTTAACTTAACAATTTCAACATGCATTAGTTAATAGAATATTCAACTTTTCAACATGTTGCAGATACTTGAATAAAAATATTAACTAATATTTTCAACCAATAAAAATATCGATATTTTTATTTAACCATTAACCAATAAACAATTTCAACCAATATTCTCATCTCTAATTGAAATGGTGAAAAACACATTATCGCCGTTAACTCGCTGAAAAAGCATCGCAGAGGTTGTTTTAAAAACTAATTTGAATTTAACAAATCTTTTAAAAATAGGTACACAAGAAACTCAAACTCAAAGCATTTATTTCAATTAAACCATTTACAGGCACTTTTGAATTGTCAAAAAGTCGACCAAAACGTAGATCTCTATGGAGAAGAACGGGCAAGAAACTCCATGGACACTCTTTTTAATCATGTTATGTATTACAAAAACTTGGGAACATTATTCTTGTTGCTTCTATATGTGAGACAATGTAAAAAAAAACCAATTCTAAATATAAAATTTAAAATTAGCCATGGAAGTTAGGAGATGACCAGTCTCAACCGACGGCGCCCGTTCACGAACTTGACGCGTGGATCAGCACCATCCAGCTCAACCATTTTGTAGGGAACCGAATGATCCAACACACGCGCCACGATCAGCGAGACATTTAAGTGAGCATGACATACTCTCAACTGCCACGCTTTTTCAAGTCAACGTACATCAAAACAATATAATTATTATACGGATGCATGGTACTCACATTTACAAAGTTTAAACAAAATGCTTCTAAATTATACAAAAATATAGTTTGCAATGTATTTGAGAAAATAATCAAATTTGATTTCCAAAAAGAAAGAAAAATATTTAATATCTTTTGAATTTTTTATAAATAATACTTAATTCAGTCAAAATAAAAACTTATTCGTAATGTCAGAAAATAAAAATAATAGGAACAGAAATGTTCATAATGTCAGAAAACAAAAAAGGGAAGCATCTCTTCCAAATATGAAAATTTTAAATAGCAAGCCCAGGTGCCTGTGGAGTCGGACCAGCATTAAGCCAAGCATTTTTATCAACAATGTAATCATCTAACTTATAATATGCTTGTCTACATAGTGTGCGTTTAATGCATAATTTAAATTTCTTTTCATTTAGTTCAAGAATATCGGCTGGTATTTTATTATAACATTTTACACAGTACCCCATAAAAGAAGTGTGTACTTTAGACAATCTGAAATGTGGTTGATCTAATTTGTTCCTATTTCTAGTATTAAAATTGTGCCTGTCACTTATCTTACTAAACAGATGTAGATTTTTACGAACGTACATAATGTTTTCAAAGATATATTGACAAGGTACCGTCATGATGTTAATTGTTTTGAACAGTTCCCTAAGAGATTCGCGTCTGCGTAGGTTGTAGATGGCCCTGACAGCCCTCTTTTGCAGAATGAAGATCGACTCAATATCCGCAGCACGTCCCCATAGCAAAATACCGTAAGACATGATGCTATGAAAGTAACTAAAATAGACCAGTCTCGCGGTATCCACGTCTGTTAATTGACGGATCTTCCAAACAGCGTAAGCGGCAGAACTTAGCCGCCCTGCAAGTGATGTTAAGTGAGGACCCCACTGTAGCCTTGAGTCAAGCGTGATTCCCAGGAAAACCGTCTGTTCGACGAATTCTAGTATCTCCTTATTCAATACAACGTGACATTCACTACTTCTAACATTCGGTAACGTGAATTTTATGCATTTAGTTTTCTTTCCAAATTATTTACAGTAAACCAATTATGGACCTTAACTATAGCGTTATTTACATCGTCAAGCTCCTGTGCATGTCTCTTAACTTTAAAAATCAGTGATGTGTCATCAGCAAATAACACCATTTGTAGTCGGTTTTTAAGTAAATCATTTATATATACTAAAAAGAGGAACGGACCCAATATTGAGCCCTGCGGTACACCCATTTTGACTTTTAAGCCCAAGGAATTCACACCGTTTATTTGAACTTGCTGCAGTCTATCATTCAAGTACGATTTTACCAAGCTAAGCGCAAGTTCACCCAGTCCGAGATAGTCCAAGATATCCTAGGTTTATATTTCATAAGCTGTAGTAAATTTCAGGTCTCTGCAACGCTTAGTTTTACATTTTTACAATCTCCGTGGCCGGGGCCGCGCGGTTCTCCGCGTTTCAATGGCGCGGCCACGTTCTAACCCTTGACAAATTGATGGTTTTTGGAATCAACTTTTACAAAATCTTACATTTTTTTTTATATCGCCGTGGTCTCGCCATTGAAACAGAAATCTTGCAAGAGACAATAGGTACGACCGTTAGGAGTCTATTAGCAATTAAAGGCATTTATTTTTCGTTAAGAATTTTTATTAGTAAAATATTACATTTAACACTCTTAAAATACATAAAGCAGAAAGCATTTGACTTACATTCTCAAGTAAATGCGCTCATTATTATTAATCTATCACAGAATAAATCATCTTGAAATGATTCCATTTTACTATAAAATATATTATTGTGTAAGAAATTAACCTAGTTCATTATTAGCTAAGTCATTAAAACTATTTGCAGAAAGGTACACACATTGCAAATTATGGTGCTTATCAACTTGATTACAATGAACCCTTCATCATGCACAATTTATCGTCAAAAACAATTCAAAATAATTAAGTCATACATAATTATGACAATAATGAACATACTGTCAGTCCTAGTAATTTTATTACCGGCCCCACCGCTATTAGGCCACTTAGCACACGCGTTTTTGGAGAGTTAAAAATCCAACAGCTAGTGCGCATGGGATATTTTCATCGCGCTCTGTTGGATTCTCAACGCCGAGAGTTAAGAATCGGGTGCAATACGCCTATGCGAACAACTGCTTCAGTACCAAATACTCCAATCATTCTCCGCTCTGGTAGGTACTTTTCATTGGAATTAATAATACTGTCAGCCACTGAGATTATTGCAAGGTTTATGGTCAGTTTGTTGTTGTCAATCTAGAATTCTGCATCAAGTGTGAACACATTGTCCATCTGGTTGGCCATGACTCCCCACTTCTGGTACTCGCTGACTTTCTTCTCAAAGAAATTGGTCTTGCCTTCCAGTGAGATTAGATTCATGAAGTCAAATGGGTTCTTTGTGTTGTAGTGCTGTTGACAAAACAATACTATTTAGTAACATCTTTTGAAAATTTACAAGAATAATGATTTAGTATCTAATTAGCATAACCAAGTTGGATTGGTAACTAGTTTGTCTTATCAGTGTCAGAATAGTACAAAAACATACTGATAGAGGATGACCTGAATTTTGCAAATAACCTACAAAAATTAAACATTTATCAAACTGGACCCTGATCTCCACTTTTCGCCATTAGTTCATAGTATTTATCAATAACTATTTCACTTTTTCTTTAATAACAGTTGTTATTTGTAGTTTTAGTTACCTTTTCTCCAATAAGTTCCATAAGCAGTCTGTCGGCCACGAATTCGATGTAGTTGGACATCAGTTCGCAATTCATGCCGAGTAGCCTGACGGGCAGCGCGTCCGTGAGGAACTCCTGCTCAATTACCACAGCGTCCTTGATGATGTGGAGCACGCGCTCCTTGCTCGGCTTCTGAACTACGTGCCGGAACATGAGGCACGCGAAGTCCGTATGTAGACCCTGTAGAAAGTTATTTATGAGATAATATTGTCATCAAAAAAGACCGCATATGAGTGCTAGGTTCCATACCTATCCATTTTAATACATATGATGAAAAACAATTAATGAAAACTTAATGCATGTGCATTTAAATGTTTAATTTAAACATTCTCAAATATTTAATCAATAAGTTCACGGTGCCTTTCCTAATATTTTCTATGGTTATCAACTCGACCTACTATACATATTTTAAAGAATAATTACTACCAAGATAAGAAAGTGTATGCGTCTCGATTTTGCGATAAACATAGGTGAACAGCACTTACGTGCGGTTGTTATCATCATACATACATAAACCCACACTGCTTTTCCATATGATAGTTATCAAGGAGTTTTTTTTTATGTTCGAGCTAGTTTGTTAGATAAGGGTATGCGTGAGGAGACTCACTAAAGATAACAGGAGTGTTAAAAGTTCCCTGCTAATACTGGAAGCTAAATAATTATTTGTATTGATGAATGACTCAATTTGTAGCCTGAATGTGAAGGGCAAGTTAAGTCAAAGTGGTAGAAGTATTTGGCCTTGTGCTGAATGTTTCCCTCAAATAAAAAAAAAACGACATATTAAAGCAATTAAGATACAAACCTCATCCCTAGAAATCAGCTCATTGCTGAATGTTAAACCAGGCATCAAGCCGCGCTTCTTCATCCAGAAGATAGAGGCAAAACTACCAGAGAAGAAGATCCCTTCGACGGCGGCAAACGCGATGATGCGTTCAGCGAACGTAGCAGACTTGCTTGCGATCCACTGTAGAGCCCAGTCAGCCTTCTTCTTCACACAGGGCAGGGTTTCAATAGCATTAAACAGGAAGTCTCTATACAAGGAAAAAGATTGTTGATTGTAATGGAAAACTTTTTATTGTTGTATGAGTCATGGTGGTTTAGTACCTATGTTTTATGATGATGTATGCATTCCTGTAAATACAGTGTACTGTATGTTTAAAGGAGGGTAAATAAAAAGTTGTTCAGTTTGCAGAAGGTTATCGCATTAATTGAACCACATGTTCTACATTACGTATTTTTAACATACACAATTAAAATAATTAGTAATGCATGTGGGTTCTACTTGTAAGTTTTAGTACTAACAACGTTCAACTTAACTTTTGCGAGTATTTGGTAACAATACCATAACGTGATGAATTGTTGCGCACCTAGTGCCTTAATCAAGGGTGGTTTATTCCATGCCAATTTTTATGCAATTTATTTTGTATGTAGAACTCAGTTTTCTATTTTTAGTAAATTCGTTAATTTTATTATTTTAACAGACTGATATCAACTTGTAATAATCGCTGTACTATTTAATGTAATAACCTAAGCACCACCTTGTATGTAGTGCATTTCATGCAGACTATTTGATTTACAAAAATACATTTTTAAGTCAGTAATCTTTTAGATTTTTTCCCCATACATTTTCTGTGACGAAAATATTATTCCTAGCTTGGTTTAGAAATAAGAGGTAATATTAATCACATCCAGCTCAACTTACCTCTCCTTAGGATCCCTAATGTATGTGTCAATGAGCAGAGAGTACATCTCAGAGTGCACATTCTCCATAGCTATCTGGAAGCCATAGAAGCACCTTGCTTCAGTCACTTGCACTTCCTGAGAGAAGCGCTCCACCAGGTTCTCGTTGACTATGCCATCAGAGGCAGCAAAGAAAGCCAGCACATGACTGATGAAGTGCCTCTCACCATCCTTGAGATTCTCCCAGTCTGATATGTCCTGTATACAACAATTTACTGTAAGTTGAGTCACTTGAATGTCCATCTGTGTGTACAAAACATTGCTAGTGTTTTGAGTAGGGAGCAATAACAAGATTTAATGGTGTAGCTGTTCAGAAGTTGCATGAACTACAAAATACAGAAAAAAGGTGCACTAAGTTTAATTTTTACAAACCTAACTAATAAAAGAATGGCTTGTAGATGAAATCTTATAATCAAAAGGATTTTAACTATTGAAGCCTAGTTATAGCTGCTATGAATTAAGAACTACCAAAAAAATAACAACCAATATTGCGCCATAATTTGGTACAAACTTCCTATTGTTCATGGGGGGTGGTCATGCGTGACTATTTGTAACGACAAATGGGGGACCATTAGCCTGAATAAAGCCTTTAAAGTATATACCTTTGATAGATCTACTTCCTCAACTGTCCAGAACGAAGCCTCAGCCTTCTTGTACATGTCCCAGATGTCAGGGTACTGAATCGGGAATATGACGAAACGACGAGGGTTGTCTCTCAAAAGGGGCTCCTTTTGTGGGTCAAATTCTGCCACCTCCGTATTCTTTCCCTCAACCTCCATACTTTCTCCACTCATATTGTCATTTCTTTCGGCCAAAACATTGTTTTTAACCGGAGACTGCAAAGCAAACCAGGGTTAGGTACAGGTTCTGACATGTCGCAACTCGCAACTCATCTATTAATAAATTAGCAAATAAGTATAGAAAAACTAACCTTCAAATGCACGTTACTGAATTCATTGTGCAGGTTTTCCTTGTCAACAATTGGGGCCATTCTGTTTTGTTTAATTTAAACAATAAAATTAACGTCAACTTTCAGTGATGATCAACTCGTACAAGTTCCCAGTTGCGAATGCGCGATCGGATAATCCGGTAGACCGCCCGCTTTTTTGAGTATACTCAATTTCCCTCCAATGTTGTGATGTGACTTGTCATGTCAATGGTTGGTTTTGTTCCGAAGTCCATATACGTCTCCAACAAAAACGTTTGAAAATACTTTAACATTAAAATATCGTTAACAATATTCGTGAACTAAAGTAAACATTAGATAAATAATTATAAAAAATATCTTGCAATACATTTTTATTGGGAATTTACTGCCTGAACCGAAAATTACGAATTTTTCCGCAGCAGATATTGAATTACAAAGAGAGATTCGGAACGATCATATGTTTACAAGTTCATTGACCACTCACAGATCGGCAAATGGAAAAGAGCGGTATTTACTTGAGTTTGGTTACTTTTATTTTAATTTATAGAAGAACTGCAATTTTCGCGCTAAAACCATGTGCACAATATTTACGTCTACTGAAGCTTCTTGTAAAATAAACATTTGTTTGGTTGTAATAGAAAAAAAAACAATAAACTCAAGTAAACGGGTTTCGCGCCTAAACAAAACATTTTAACTCATTTTCCTATTGGTTGTTCAAGTTCACCAATCAAGAACCTCGACAAGGTTGCGTTCAGTTTAAAAAAATGGGATAATTTGTTTAAATCCGTTTAGTCTCCATTCACCGTTAACTGGGTTTACATAGCAATAACCTTGTCTGTTTAGAAAGATCTTAGCTAAGAGACATTGCTGTGCAGTGTGAGCATTTTTCGCGTGGTTTTTTTTAGCAAAAGATGGATTTTATTCAACTGGAGTTGTAATTTCTGAAATGCCTGAATCCTTACTCGCAAGGCATCACAGACTACATAGTTATACTACGTATGCAAGGCATGCAGTGTCGTCACGGGCCCGATCACTGAGCCTTGTGGGGCTGAGGCTTTCATTTTAATTTACTTGATGTTTTCTTTGGTCTAAATAGGATTTCATTAAGTATCATATAAAAAGAGTTATGTGGAAAAGATTTTATTTTATACAAAAGTCCCTTGTGTTGTGCCGGACCCTGTCGAATGTCTGTTAGATATCTAGGAACACCTTGGACAGTATTCGTTGTTTTCCAATGACGGTCTGGTTTTATACATCAACCAACCTGTGCGACTGTGCACTGTTCTATAGTTGCGTGCTTTTCACGGAATCCTTCTGGCTGGCATTATTGTTTTTTCGAGAAATATGGAATAATACAGGAGTCCGCTGGATGCGGGAAGCACAGAACCGGTCGAAGTGGCGGAGCTTGGGGGAGGCCTATGTCCAGCAGTGGACGTCTTTCGGCTGAAATGATGATGATGACAGATCAACTCGATCTAAGAAAATCGTAAAGGTTTTTTACAATCTAATAGCTCCAATTTTAATTTTCTCTTGCGTGGTGTACTTGCAGAAAGACCAGCAGTAGATTGAGTTAGGTTATCCGTGGTTTTAATGTCCGCTTGGCATGATGAAGTGGCACTAGTTGTTTCCGTTTGACTAGAATTATTATACGAAGTTGTTATTTCCACTTGTGTATCTTTATCAGTTTTGAGAAAACGGCATGACTAAACGTAAACAAAGCATTAGCGGCATATCAATTGACAGATCTAAATTAGGTACCTAATACATTCTAGTGGGTAAGTAGGCCTGCCTACTTCGTCTGTCTGATAGAAAACTAATACAACAAAAAATAAGTAGGTATCTTATTATCAAGTAAAAATTATATGCTAGAATAAGTGACTTGCTTACCTTTCCTGTTCAGTAGGTAATCTGAACAGAGACAACTCTGGAATCGATGAATTATTTAGACACCCAAACACACAGCAATAATTTCTCCTGCGATTATCGCGAATTTTTCATAGATTTAGCAGTGCCGAAAAGCCGTGACGCGCGAACCCTGTGCGGCGTTAGCCCCGACTGGCGCACTGAGAAACGGGTCGAGATTTTGTTTGAGAGTGCGTGCGGCGACGCATAGATACTATGGCGCACACATACAACCCGCACGCGGCGCGTTTGTATGAAGATAGCGTACTTCCTCTCTTTTTACTATGATAATATGCGTTAACTAATATATTCAATAATAGGATTACCTAAAAATGACCCTAATTTAATATTATTGCCACCGCGCCCCTAAACTCCATGGCGTAGACAGAGAATCAAGGAACATATTATATACCACAAGCGGCAGAGAAAGCTTCTCTGTCTACGCCACAGCGGCGGCGCTCCACGCCAGTCCAGTCCACGCACGGCCTCTTTCCACAGACTACATAGAGATACCTCTGTCTGAATAATGTAGAAATAGTAGAGATAGAAACCTCTAGAGACAAACCACACAAAAAAAAACTTGTTTCTGGTGCTATAACCGGTGTGTCATTCATGTCATGTCAGTGTAATGTCAGTTCGGGAAAATATAGCCTCTAAAAAATACGCTTTTGTAATTTGTGAAATTGTAAAATAAATAAATAGTAAAGTTTAGCAAATATGTCGGATAACGATGATGATTATATGTGCGAGGAGGAAGAAGATTATGGCTTGGTATGTAATTTACTTTCACTTAATTTATTTGGTAATGTTATTGTGTGTGACGTTTATACGAGTATTCCCAAAATTCCTAGCTTTTAACCTTGCTTTTTGTTGAAGCTTTTGCAAAAGACGTATGTTACCAGGATATTATTTGATCTAGTCTTCATTTTATGCCTGTTTTACATTAAGGTTCCACGAGGTTGCAAAATTCTGTTACCTTGCTCAAATGGGTACAGCAGATGACCTTTTTACTTTGATAGTTAGCTTGAACTTATCAGAAGTTTAATCAGGTGAATATTTTGCCCTGATAATGTTTGGAATAAATTGTCTGGTTTTTCCTAGGAATACTCAGAAGACAGTAACTCAGAACCGGATGTTGACTTGGAGAATCAGTACTATAATAGCAAAGCATTGAAGGAAGATGAGCCACAGGCAGCACTCACTAGTTTTCAAAAAGTCCTCGAGCTTGAAGGAGGAGACAAGGGTGAATGGGGCTTCAAGGCACTCAAGCAAATGATCAAGATTAATTTTAAATTGGTGAGTTTCTGATACAATAATGTCTGTGTACCAAAATAATATTTCATGAGGCGATATTCAAGCTTTAATATTCTTAAACAGAGTGCTGTATAAGTAAAAATGGAAAATTATGTGTGAACATACAGCGAAGAAGCTCAAGCATGAAAATAACCGTAAAATTCATATTGACACCTCACTCACACCTTTGCATCTAAGTTTATCCAGCAGCCTGTGTTATAATGGTATTAATAGACAATTAAATATAAATAATTAAAATATAATTGCTTTGCCTATTAAACACATTCTTATTATGAGCATAAATTTGAAAAGGAGATCATTCCTGTATTATCTTTATAATTATATTGTTAAAGCTTGATGAATAATAAGATCATTCCATGTATTTGCAGGGCAACTTCACAGAAATGATGTCACGGTACAAACAGCTGCTGACATACATCAAGAGTGCGGTCACTAGAAACCACTCGGAGAAGTCCATCAACTCCATCCTCGATTACATCTCTACTTCTAGAAATGTAAGCATTAGAATAGTTTAGAATATTGGTCAATAAAATTAATAGTTTTCATACTATAATATTTCGCTAGAAGTAGAATAGCAGAACATAAAAGAAGCCATTTACAGCAGTAAGCCATTCAGGGCAGGAATAATCCTGGCTTTATCACATATTCAGCCCAACCTCAGATCTTTAAAATTTGTTTATTCTGCCATCAAATATCACTTTGAACAAGTTTTCTATCAATAAAATTATAACATATTAATTTTATTGACCAATTTAAATATGATTGATTATTTTGTTTATTCAGATATAATTATTATGTATTGAAAAGTGTTCCTTGCAGATGGAATTATTGCAAGATTTCTATGAAACTACATTAGAGGCCCTGAAGGATGCCAAGAATGACAGGTTATGGTTCAAGACTAACACAAAGCTAGGCAAACTGTACTATGATAGAGGGGATTTCAACAAACTTGCAAAAATTCTGAAGCAACTGCATCAGAGCTGTCAGGTGAGAATGTTTGTCTACATGAAAATCTGCATCCCTGGATTTTTTTTTTTGTTCTAATGGCAATTTCACGAAAACGCTTATGCTTTTTTTTATTTGCTTTTATTATTTCAATGTAATATTCTCAAAAGCCCATGTGCATGTACTTGTATCATAACTTGACACAAGTAACAAAGAAACACTTTGGACTAATGAGTTGTTTCCTGTTTACTCTTCCTCCAGAAACAAAAGGCTAAAGTGTGTATTATGTTTAAACAACTGTTCATCCTGATAACTATCTGTTGCCTATAATATAGATATTTCCACTTCAGACTGATGAAGGCGAGGATGATCTGAAGAAGGGCACACAGCTGCTCGAGATATACGCACTGGAGATTCAGATGTATACGGCACAGAAGAACAACAAGAAACTGAAGGCGCTGTACGAACAGTCCCTGCACATCAAGTCTGCTATACCACATCCACTTATAATGGGTGTTATTAGAGGTAAATATCATAACTAAACTTATATTAAAAAGAAAAGATTTGTTATTTTTTAATACACTTTCTCACTAAAACGGTTGAACAGATTTAGACCATGGGTAGACCATGATCTGGATTAGGACATAGGAGACTTTTATCCCAATATTTGGAATCGGGACTTATGTGGGTGAAATTGTGGGGCTATGCTAGTATTTTATAAACAGGTTGTGCTATGAAATGTTTTTTGATTGATGACCAATGAATTGCTCTATTCATCTTGCGCTGGCGTCTTCCATATTACCTACCTATTCTTTTTATTAATTTTTATTACGAAACAAAATGTACTTGCTTCCTGAAAATACAATACTTACCTGCCTATCTTTTTCGAAACTTATCTGTGGTTCTCCTGTTAACTCAGAAGGGTTTCGGTTTCTAAAGTGAGAATATACATTTTTGAACTGACTGCAGTAGAGCAGCTCTTCTCAAACTGATAATGTACCTATAATTTTTAAATAATTAGTTGCTTATTGTTTCAGAATGTGGTGGTAAAATGCACTTACGCGAGGGTGAGTTCGAGAAGGCTCACACGGACTTCTTCGAGGCGTTCAAGAATTACGACGAGTCCGGCAGTCCGAGACGAACGACGTGCTTGAAGTACCTCGTTTTAGCTAATATGTGAGTATGTTAATTGTCCCTTGAAGAAGGTTGCAATGCCAAAACCTAGAGTTGTTTAAAAAAATATTGAACACATTTAGAAAGAACATAAGAGTACTTAGATAAAAATATTAATAACTAGCTGAACCGAGAGACGTTGTCCTGTCTTAACTATGAATATTGAATTCGCAACTTTCTTAATTTTTTCTTCCATAAGAACCTCTCCTGACAATAACAAAAAAGAATTAGCAAAATTGGTCCAGCCGTTCACGTGTGAACACTGAGACCAAGGGAAATAGGGATTAATTTTTATATAATAGAGATCAGCCTACAATGTTCCCACTGCTGGGACACAGGCCTCCTCTCTTCGTAAGTAATTAGGCTTTAATCCACCACGCGGGCCCAGTGCGGGTTGGTAGATGTCACATGTCTTCGAATTCTTGGTTCGAGGACATGCCGGTTTTCTCACGATGTTTTCCTTCACCGTATTGAGAGCATTGGTCATGAAATAATTTACACTAAGTAAAGCGTCACGCCCCACGTTCGATTGTGCGACCTAAAACTTGTAAATCGGGGCCGTAACCACTGCTTCCGATAAAAATATTGCCTTCACAATAATATCAACATTTTACACTTAGTTACAGAATGAATAATACATATATCTCTATTTTTCATAGGCTTATGAAATCAGGCATCAATCCTTTCGACTCTCAAGAAGCGAAGCCTTACAAGAACGACCCAGAGATCCTAGCCATGACGAACCTCGTGATGGCGTACCAAAATAACGACATTAACGAATTCGAGTCCATTCTCAAACACAACCGGAACAATATCATGGATGACCCCTTCATTAGAGAACACATAGAGGACCTGCTTAGAAACATCAGGACTCAAGTACTGATTAAGCTGATCGGGCCCTACACTAGGATCCATATACCGTTTATATCTAAGGAACTCAACATTGATGAGAAAGAAGTGGAGAATCTACTGGTCACGTGTATTTTAGATAAGTAAGTAGATGCTGTTAGTTTCTTTTATTAATGGAGGTCTACAAATATTGGTAGTTGTTTAATCTGTGAATTAATAAGACTTAATATTTCTTAGGCCATGTCCTAATCGAAAGCGACTGTCGCACGAGTATGGGTATAATAAGGATGCTAAGGCGAAACATTGATTCATTTGAATGAAACACAAGTTTATAAGAATGTAATATATATACTTTAATAGGCTACATTTACCTTAAAAACATATTTTTCACTGGAAATAATGTTTTTCTCAATACTAAAAAACAGTGGGACTCCGGGAAGACCGATAGACGTGAAAACTTGAACAATTACGTGTGTATTTTATTAACAGTGTCACGAGTTTAATGGTTTATCCCATCACAAAAAATGCCAACATTCATGTGTGTCTAATAACGTATATACACTATATATGTTGTACATACTTATACAGGAAAAGTTTTTATTCAGTGCGCAAATTTTAACCATGATTTCAGCATATCATTCTAGACCCCCCAGCGAAGAAATTTTTCGTCAGTTTTATTTCAAAAAATTGCTGTTTCATAGAAAAGTGCAATACCTACGTGGTCAAAATGTATGGAACAGCTGTTTTTTTTGTAAAACCGACGAAAAATTTCTGCGCTTGGAGGGGTCTAGAATGATAATGATGCTGAATTCATGGTTACAGTTTGCGCACTGGATAAAAACTTTTTTTGTATAAAGAGGTGTCGGTAACGGTCACGGTAACAGTGTCGCGAGTTCAATGGTTTTTTCCCATCTCAAAAAAATGCCCAAAGCGCCTAAAGAAGTATTCACTTCAATAACAAAAAATAATCATTGTAAAAATGTTATGTTTTTAGGGTTTTGCTTCATGCCTTGTCTAAAACCGGGTATACCCAAATTTGTTCCTTAGCAACGATAACCATGGAACACATCAAGTTCTCTCTCCTTATTCCAACCCGTGCTGTCTTCATGAGGTTATTTTAAGACAGTGCTCCCGTGCATGGCTCCGTTACTACGTTAAATAAAATAATCACAAAAGGATTAGGTATCATCCAATATTACCCCGTACGGTTTTGTCCCAAACGAACTTAAGAGAGACAAAGACAAGATAAAAAAAAACAACACTTAACTTTTATTCATTAATAATGAAACCGTGAATAAAAACCAGAAATATGACATCAATTCACTATAAAAACATGCGTGCACCAAAGCCATTGAATGCTCGTTGACAATTTAATACGAATGGCCAGCTTCAGCGGGCAAACGAGCACGTTAATTTGAACATGGTTTTAGGGTTATACCCGGTTTTGGACTATACTCAACTACGTGGTCGTCGCACTCGTTTTTATGAATGTAACGTCGAACAATCAAGCCGTGTATGCACGTTATAATTCTTATGACCGGTAGCGTAATCGCGAGTTCGCGGAACAGTCGTCTTCGATTAGGACATCGGGTTACAGTCGACTCGTAAACGACGTAAAAGTTTTCGAAGCTTCCTGAGAATGTGTCCCGTTGCAGCACCATCAGCGGGCGCATCGACCAGGTGAACTCCGTGCTGGAGCTGCAGAGCAGCGCGCGCGGCGCGGCGCGGTACGGCGCGCTGGACAAGTGGACGGCGCAGCTGGCCTGCCTGCACCTGGCGCTGGCCAACAAGATGGCGTAGTGCCGGCACCGCGCCCCGCCTCGGGGTGCGCGAGCGCTCTCGGGCTAGGCGGCTGAGTTCATAGTGATTAGTGAGGCAATGGTGATGGTTCTCTTGTGCACCGACTAAACATTATTTAGGCTATTGCTATCTTTTCCTTCTAATAACACAAGAAAGAGACGGAAATAAATACGAGCTGTAAATTTAGTAACTTAGATTTCCTTTGACGCAACTAGGACAAACTAAATTTATCATGCTTTAAATCACGCCAAATTCAAGCTAATCGAGTTGTTTTTTTAACCTCCGACGCAAAAAGAGGGGTGTTATAAGTTTGACCGCTTATGTGTGTGCCTGTCTGTGGCACTCTAGCGCTTAAACGGGTTAACCGATTTGGGTGCGGTTTTTTTAATTTAAAAGTAGGTTTTCCAGCGATGGTTCTTAGACATGTTTCATCAAAATCGGTTCAGCCGTTTGAAGATTATCAGCTCTTTTCTGATTGATGAAGGGATTTGAGCATCTTCCACGGGTCTGATCGAGTCGAAATTTGGTATTCTATTACTTCAATGATATTAGACGAACAAAGCAACCTAAAATTGATGCTAAAACGTCACCTGGAATTTCCAGGATACCCAACTTCGTCACCAACAAACAGCAGAAGTATCGTGTTTGGGCTCATTGAAAAGGTCTCAATGAATAGGTTATAGATAAATGGTGATCAGGGTCTGATGATGGAGTAGTAACGAAGAATGAGGATTAATTATTAACAAATTTCGCTGTGGGAAACAGAAATGGACATTTGTCGATCGTAGCGTGTTTACTATTACTATATTAAGTTTGAAAAGCAGGAAATAAAAGTTAAATTAAAAATTCGAAAACCCCCGACCCAATCAAAAACCTGTAAAAAGTAAAAAAATAAAATGTATTCGCCTTTTACATTTAATAAGAATTTGTAGGTAGTACTTTGATCAAAGCATTATCATGTCGGGGGACGTTCAATGAAAATGCCAGACAGACGGATAACATTTACATTAGCCGTCCACCGAAGTGACAATGCTTTGATCAAAATACTACCTATAACTTCTTATTAAACTTAAAAGGCGAAAACATTTTATTTGTTTACTTTTTAGTGGTTTTTGATTGGGTTGGGGTTTATAAAATAATTAATTAGAGATTAGTTTGACAGCTCTAAAGCGTCACTTGTCTTTTTCTTTCGCGGCCTGTCAGTAAGAGATAGCAATACTCATATTTTAGTTTAGGCGGTGAACAAAAGAATCGGCACCATTGTTTATGGAATAAGGGCGCGGCCGGTGTGACATGTGAGGCACGCTCGTCTATCATGTATCTGTAGGGTGTTACCGACATTGATTGCAGCGCAAGCTCCTAATCGTGGATTGATACTGTGGCGGCCACATTCTCCTCAGTGAATTTCCATGGCTTCTGATCTACTGATCAACATGGAATGTGACGTTATCTGCAGTGCGAAAAACACTGCTGCAAGCGCCATTGTTCGATAAATGCGGCTTAAGCCAACCTACCTACAAACATTTGCCAACTACCATTCAGTAAAAATGTAGTGTGACAAGATTCCGCGCGTAAATAAGAGGCCCAGCTATACGCGTTAATGAAGTACCTATTGGCGAATAGCTTAATACCAACCACACCTATGTACAGTCCTTAGAACGCGAAACAAAGCAATATTCAACGTCTCCGTGTCTGTGGCAAGTCGTGCACGAAGTGTGAAGTAGATCACGTCCTCAGCAATAAAATTATTGTACTATATTATAGAACCGATATAACCATTTTTACTCAAAACTAGATAGTAATTTGGTGTATTTAAAACAAGGATATTACGGTGGAAGCTCCAGGGTAGCCGCGAAATTCAAATTTTCTTACGTTTTTTTTGCAATTTGCAGGTCAGTACAAGATTGTATGTTGACAAAATTAAATATGACTACATTATTATAATTAATATACAACCCTCTGAGCTCATTTAATTTGTAGCCATATTTTTTAAGACATATTTGGTAAGGTCACGAATCATATTTTGTTCAACACACAGCTTGACATAAACATAAGAAAATTTCGATTTTGCAGGCTACCCTGGAGTGTTCACCTTTGTTCTAGAATAGCCTTTCATGCACTATGGTAGATGCTCAATGGAATCGCTCTCAATGAGCAGCTGAATGCAATTACATATAGATAGATTATGGTCTAATGTTTTTTGTCAGTTTTTACAGAAATTCGTTTTAGTACATAGATGTGGTTAAAACATTGTTTTTACAATTAACTTTATCACTTCTGACGTAGTTATACCGATACGGGTGGAGTCTAGAAATCGAATAAAAGCCGGATTGAATTCAGGCGATTGTTTGTGAAAAACGTTGATGTCAATGAATTAGGGATTTATGTGCCCGTTTTAGCTTTCCAACCCAGCTTCGCCTGTTCCCGATATTGAAACTTCACTCTGATTTAATTTTGTACTGTTTTGTAAGTCTCGAAGCATTTGTATTGTAGAGAACAGATATTATTTTTCAAATTGAAGCGATCAACAGGAGTTGGAATCGGATATGTGATATTGTATATGGATGCGTGTAGTGATAGTTTATATATTTGTGAATAATGTAATATTTCTCCACAAATTATAAAAGACATCGTACGGAGGCTCGACACGAGCTAGCTTGTAATTATTGGGAACAATCTCGGCAGAACAACAACTGATGAACACGCCTCAATTCAGTGCAGTGTGTTATGCTAATACACAGTTTCAAGTAATTACACGTTTTTTATTTCTTCATAACCAATTGCCCTGTTTACCTTCAAGACTACACTTTAGTGGTGCATATTGCCTGGCCCAGAAGTTCTTAACTACTTGGGAGGCGTAGTGACGGGCGGCTCCAAACTGCATAATTATTTATAAAAAAATGTTGTCTATACTCGAAAACACATATTATTATATCTTCTATAAAGATAAATAAAATTGGAGTCTGTTTGTAATATTAAAATAACCGCTTTTTACTTTTTTTTTTTTTTGGGTGGGAAATCATCAAATAACTTCTCCCGCTCTGGGTGGAGCGGGAGGGCGTGTCAGACTTTTACTGACTAAAACCCTCCCGTGTTCCCTCAGTTGCCTGTGTGCCAGGGGCCGCGGTATCTCTTTCGAACAACCCGCACCCCTGGCAGGCATCGGCCCTTGCGGACCCCCCCATTTGGTGCTGACATCTCTTTGAGGCGCGCGTGGAACACAACGCGCCGTCGACCCGGGCTTGCTCCGTAACGGACAGCGAGCTACCCATTACTCGCCGTCCGCAAGCCCGCGCCTACGGTGGCCGGGAATCAGCCTGGGATTCCCGACGCCCAGGGCTTCTCCCGCGGCGACTACGGCCGTGAGGGCGCATATACTGCCTCTCCCTCACGTGCGCCGCCTCCCTCTTCGCGAGCATTACTGCTTCGCAGAAGGAGGTGACGGCTAACCATTCACTCTCGCTCCGTACCATGGCCTGCACCAGGGCCGGACGCGAGAGATCGCCGCCGCCGATCGCCTCCACGAGGACACGGCGGTGCTCCGCCCAAGCTGGGCAGACCGCCACCGTATGCTCCACCGTGTCCTCAGGGCGATCTTCGCAATGGAAGCACCCGGGCGTTTCCTCCCGCCTTATACGAAACAGGAACCTCCCGAAACAACCGTGTCCGGTGAGGACCTGCGTCAGGCGGAAGGTGAGGACGCCATACCGCCTCTCAAGCCACTCCTCAAAGAGGGGACTTACCGCCGCTATCGTCGGCTCCAAACTGCATAATTATTTATAAAAAAATATGTTCTTGGTACTTTAAGTCTATACTCGAAAACACATATCTCTTCTATACAGATAAATAAAATAGGAGTCTGTTTGTAATATTAAAATAACCGCTTTTTACTAAATGCATATTATGGATGTATACACGCGGTACATATACCAAAAATTTTTTTTTTTCAATTTTTGTCTCTTGAAACGGCTGGCCCGATTTTGGCGGGACTTTCATGGCAGATAGCTGATGTAATAAGGAGTAACGTAGGCTACTTTTTTTATTTATTTTTATTAATATATACTTTTTTGCTAAATTCCACGCGGACGAAGTCGCGGGTACAGCTAGTTGATACTATAAGTGTTGAATCAATTTTTGCATTTCTGCGAATGTTGACAAAATAACTTTTCTATTTCTGTATGAATGGTCAGAAGAAAACCGAACTCGTCCGAGTGCATACATTTTCGGGATATATCTTTCCGCCTTGAATTCTCTTAATTCTTCAGATTTTCTGCATAACTCGGGGGCCTAGTGATTTTAAAAGAAAGGTAGGGGTCGCGTTTAGTAAAAGGTTGGGAAACCCTGGCTTGGCGCTCATCTAACATTTTCGCGAAACCTTGCTGTAACTACGTTTACTCTTTGTCCTGTGCTTGTTACTTTTACATTGAACCTAGATGGTATCATACTAATACTATAAATGTGAAATTTCTGTTACTCAAACACGCAAAAAAGGCTGAACGGATTCGGATGAAATTTGTCACACAGATAGATTATACCTGGATTAAACCATATGATACTTTACATCCGGGTCCGTTACGTTCCCGGGGGATAATTTTCGACCTCCACGCGGGCGAAGCCACTGGCAAAAGCTAGTATTCCTTACTAATATTATAAATGCGAAAGTAACTCTGTCTGTCTGTCTGTCGCGCTTTCACGCCAAAACTACTGAAGCGATTTAAATGAAATTTGGTACACAGATAGTTTAAAGCCTGAGTAAGGACATAGGCTACTTTTTAATGCGAAAAAATGGTTGTAAGGAGTTGAAAGGGAGGGATGAAAAGTTGTATGGAAGTATCGTCATTTTTAGAGCTGGAAAATTATATTCTAGGCTGTTGATTCGATATAAATAAATATGACATTCAAAGTTTGTAAAAGTTTTACCCTCAAGGGTGGAAAATAACAATAGGGAATAGGGGATGAAAGTTTGTATGGAAATATGTAAGGTTTATGTGAATGTTTTATAAGTTTGCGACAAGAGACAAAGACCCAAAGACACTATTCCACGCGGACGAAGTCCAGGGCACAGCTAGTTACCTAATATTTAGGTGGCAACAGAAAATAAAACAACGAATATAGTAATAGGTAAATATTTATAATAAAATTGGTATATAACTACATTAAATGGACGGATCGGTATATCACAGGTTAGTTATATACATTTCCATTAGTACGAAATACGTATACATTCGTTATAAACATCTAAACAATAGGAATTAATACTTCACAACAGATTCGTCATCAACTACAATGATTATTTTGAAGTTAAACACATTAAATGGCACTAAAGATTAATTAATATATTAGAGTCAAACTGACTTCTGAGCAAAATCGTTCGAAGTGATGTTCTCTAAATAAATTTATAAAAAAATGTGTTCTCACAAAGATGTAAATTACTCGTTTATCTATCAATATCAGACTGTTAAATAGAATATAATTATTATTAATCTTACAATTACGGCAGTGTAAAATTTTGTATAAGTACGTCAATGTACCTAACTACACAACATTCGATTTCATTTTTGAAGACAGTACAGTCTTTTATTTATGTAGTCGTACTCGCTTGGCCTACGGCTTTTTCGTAAGAAGCCATTAAACATCACATAAACATCTTTTCTTTGCAAATATTCATTGGATAACACAAGTTTTTCATAATATGTAGTAACCTAACTATTGATAAGTATGAAAATAACAAGAAGTATATATGACATAAAATTATAAACTTTTTGATCTGTTTTCTTGATGGCCAGTCAGTGAAGCCTGTGCACCATATTCAACTATCTACTACATTTATTTTTTCGATATTTTTTCTACAAGAAACGCGTCGTGCTGTCGCGTCGCGGCTGTCTGCGTGAGCCTTTATTGGAAGTTATAACTCGATCGTCTTGTGTAACTCTTTTTCTCACTGGAGCTCGAACGCAATCCTAATATTCTTTGTGATAAGTATCAGTATTGTGCAACAGTAGTAGTGTAGTTAGGGTTATCATTTGTCCGGCGTTTTCCATCCCGTCCGGACTTATCGAAATAATGTTTTATTTTATTTTTATTTAAAAAGTTAATGTGTGCTGAAAACAGAAAGATTAAAAATGTCTGGACTTCTTGCAAAAGTCAGAGCTTCTGGCATTTCGAAATGATAACCCCTACATACAGTAGACGCGGAAAAAAAAGGATTCCCGCTACGGCGTTCGTTGTGTGAGTGTCAGTTCGTTGTGCGTGTTTTTATGTGTATGTGTGTGTGTCAGTGAGCGGGCTTGTCGTGCAGCCAGGCGCGGAAGATGGGCAGCGTGCTGGGGTAGTGCGTCGGGGGTTGCGGCTCCTCGGTCTCATCACGGAACGGGTATGTGCCGATCAGGATGGGTAGCTGTAGCTTTACTTCTTTCTCTAAACTCTTCGGCTCGATTATGAACTGAAAAAATAAAAATAAAATCTGTAGAATATTAGGGTTGGGCTTCTATCATCAGTATAAGTAAAAAAAAATACAATGCTTTTGTCAGCAAGTTATACAACAATAATTTTTTGAGATTTTATTCATAGGTTACCAATCTCTGATAATTTGTTCGTATGATCGTATTAGTCCACCTTCGCACTGATGCAAAAATATCACGGTGGGATTTATCCGCGCCCTGGATTGGAGTAGGATTGGATTGGAGAACTGGATTGACTAGAGTGCATCTCAGCGCGTCGAAAATACACGTTGTTCGATTTTGAACTCTCAGCGCTGAGCAGTGCGTTGAAGATCGAGTGCGTTGCGATTTTATTACGTCTGTGGGAACTTGGACTAACATCTCAAACGACCCAGTATGGTGGGTATTTCTGCCACAACTATAATGCTACAAGGGTCTTTTGGCGCCTAAATGACATCGACAAGGGGCGTTGTCGGAAAACATATCCGATTGTTGTTATGAAATTGCATTGAAAAACATCTCGAACCCTATATGGTGGGTATTTCTCCCACAACTATAATGCTACAAAGGTGTTTTGGCGCCTAAATGACATCGACAAGGTGGGTTGCTGGTGAACATATCTGATTCTTTTATGAAATTGTATTGAAAAATCAAGATGACGGCATTAGTTCCGATTCTGGCCACGCGCCAAAAGATGCAAGTATAGAATACTCGCAGATGTAGGAGTCCCATAGAGCAGGCAGTACTCACGAACACGTCGTAGTGCACAGAGATGAGATGGCACCCGCGCAGGTTGGTGGGCGGCAGCGGCGGCACGTACAGCAGCTCGTGGCGCCACACGTCGCTGGCGCCGCCGCGCGTCTTGCCGTGCGACAGCGACGCCAGCTCGCGGACTTCCTTCGCGGCCACCTTGCCGTGCGCCGAGTATTGGATCGTCTGGAAACAATATTGAGATAGGGATTTACCGAATAATAAAATCATTCTTTAATATTAAATAAGGCTTAGAACGGCACGCTGCGTTACAAAACGGGTATAATAGACGTAGGCAAGAAGGTACCAGGCTCAAATGAAATCGGGCGAATCACATCACCCGCATGCAGGACCACGGTTGGGCAAGTTTCCACATAATGATTGTCTGAAAATGGACGGCGCCGCCGGGGTCGGCCCAGAAAGAGCTGGCGAGATGACCTGGACGCGTACTGCGAGAGCCGGTTCAAAGTGACACGGGAAAAAAAATCTTCGAAAGAGTTGCAGGAGAACTGTGCCCAGCAGAGAGACAGTATAGGCTTAACAAAAAAAAAAAAAACTGACAATCAGCAAGCAAATTACAAAAGACGACTCAAAAATTAAAATACTATGGGGAAAGAACTTCCAGATATTTAGTACCAAATCCCCTAAACTCAGTAAAGGTATTCAAAAATCGAAACTAAGGAGTTTATTTCTCGTTAACGAGGATTCAACCACTATCGAGAAATGAACTCACTTCGAAACTTATAATTAGTTATTTGTTTAGTATTAATTAGTTAGTCGTTTTATTTAAGGTTAGCTTCATATACCTAAGTTTAAAATAACTTTGTAAATGTAGTAAACAACAAGCTCATCTCGACATCAAACTACAAAAGTTTGTAAAAAGTCAAAAAATAGGGTTGTTTTGTAAAACTAAAAAAAAAAGTTTTGCCACTTCGTAGGAACTGAAGAAAGGACGAAGTGTCGAAAGAAGTGGAGTATTCGAATTCACAAAACACAATATCCCCCTTATTTATAAACGTTGCTCAAAGTTAATTAGTGATTAACGACTATTCAGCCATACATTTTTTACGTTAAAACATCTCTTAACTTTAAGCAACGTTAAAATATGTTTAGTTAAGCTCTAGATAAGCTTTGCATGCTCAGTAACAGGCCAAGCAGACAAGTGCAATAACCGTTCATAAGTAAACAAACACCCCGTACCTACATCTTACATCCTTGTTCAAAGGGCAATTCTAGTTTGTGCAGGACATGAACTTGCAGTAGGTATATGACTTTATTGAAGTTAAAATAAGGTTTAAATTGTAATGATTGACGCTCGCTTAGAGAATACAATAACTATACCGGCTACTAAATAAACAATAAAAGGATGAGCAGACACAAAAAGTTTATAGCTGTAAAAAAAGCGATATAGCAAGGCCTCTGACCGATGGGTCGTGATCGTGATTTCAAATTATTACTTACTCTTTCGGTGTTACGCGAGCCAGTTTCAGTGCAAAAACATTCAGGCATAAAAAGTGAACAAAAGGAATATCGATGCATCGTGATTGGCTTCGTCGAAAAAACGTGAAAGTCCGGTCGCTTCACAAACTGTTTTGCATCGGTTTTTTTTTTGTATTATTCCATCATGAATTCCGATCTGCTGGCTATACCTATTGTGTGTATTATTACCGGCTAGCTTGTTAACAAGTTTAATTATGATTTCATTCGCTTGAAAGATGCACAAATTCTAAAGTTTGGTAGGCATCGACATCGACGCGCAACTTGTTACCATCAAATAATTCTGAACACCCTGCGTAGAAAATTTTAGTCGGTTATTTAAGAAAAAAATCTGTTCGATAGATACATTTTAATCGCGTTGGTTTGAAATTTTTATGAAACAGTAGATTTTTTTTGATAAGCGACAAATTATTTCTACACTGGATCATGTGCTGAATTCATGGTTACAGTTTGCGCGTCGATGCCACCACCCTGTATAATTAAAGGCCAGTCAATACTCATTCATTTATTACATTCCACAACGTGTATTTAAATCATCATAATCTCCCTAGCCTTTTCCCAACTATATTGGGGTCGGCTTCTAGTCATACTGAATGCAGCTGAATACCAGTATTTTATATGGAACGACTGCCGTTCTGACCTATGTGTATAGTTACCGGCACGTAAGTTGGCAAGAGATTTTGTAGTGGGGGAAATTCGCGCATGTAAAAATGTATGAAATGGTGCCTGCGCGAACTTCCCCCACTACAAAATCTCTTGCCAACTTACGTGCCGGTAACTATACTTAGATAGTAGTCTAAAATTTATTGAGATCATTATGGACCCTATAGGGCACGGCAAAATAGTAGGAGAGAGAAACCTTTAAAACTTAACATATCTATTCTTAAATATATCTAATGTCCATTAGGTGGTAATGGAGCTGATAATTACCCATTATTCGATGTCCAGCACCCTAATTGCGTAATTCACGATTAATCATAATCTGTTTCGTTTTGAAACAGAGTGCTAAACCATTGCTGCATATGTTAGAAAAATGTGTCTGGTCAACAACGTTAATAACGCAATGAATATTGTTGAACTGTCAAAATGAAACAGATTATGATTAATCGTAAGTTACGCAATTAGGGTGCTGGAAAGAGTCAACGCTGAAAGCTGTTTTGGATAGCCAGAAGAACTTGATGCACCAGGGTAGCCCGCAGAATTCAAATTTTCTTACGTGGTTTGTGATACTTGACGATTTCATAAAGAAGTCATTCAATGGGATCTTACTAAAATTCAACTGTATCCGACGACCCTGCTAACTTATCTCTTTTGGTGAATGTACATAGTAAAGCTGAGGGCACGCTCCTTACATATTGTAGATAGCCGCTTGGTGATGTTGAGTTGAGCATGGTCTGGAAAGGCTTACGATACTGGGCCGGGTAGAAGGCAAACCCGCTCAAGGCAGAGCACCGGCAAGATGGTCTGACGCGATCAAGAGGGCTGTTGGAGGCAGCATTTACCGAGCAGTTCACACTGCAAAAGACCGCATAGCTTGGGGACCGGTCGTATATGGTCGCGATCCTCAGCATTGAGGGAAGAAGAAGAGACATAATAAAGAGTATTATATTCTAATTATTTCTAATACGTAATTGCGTGTATACCTCAGTGAGCGCGGCCCGGGTGGCCTTGACAGTGGTCCGTGAGTTGTTGACGAGCGTGGCCGTGAGCATGATGCTCTCGCCGGGCACGTAGGCGCCGCGGTCCAGCGACACGCCGCACGTCACGGTGCCGCCACCCACGCAGCCCACTCCGAGGCGGTGTTCCACGCTGCATTCGAACTGTTGCTGTATCAAAACAAAAAAAAACGTAAAATGTACTCCAAAAAAGGGGGGTTCTTAGGTTTTTCCATCTATAATTTGTAAGTAGTAGCTCGGAGGCTGGATTTGTAACGGGTTGATGGCAATATTTTCGCTCTCTATTGCATGGGACTTAATAGCACGTAAGCACTAAGAAAGGACTTTTGTAAATTCATCCCCTAAAGGGGTAAAACAGTAGTTTTAATTACTTAATTGGAACAGGCTTAACAGATGTGGCCGAAAAGTTCTGGAGTGGCGACCTCAGCCAGCCCATAAGCAGGAAAGATGGACCTACAGAAAGTCGCGGGAATCAGATGGATACAACATGCACAGGTCGATCTTTGTAGAGTTGTTTCGGTATTTCCTGCAACATCTTGCATACCCTACAACTCTACTGTGAGTTTACCTTGACAACTGTCGAGTTACTGCCCGAGACGATATCAATCATTCTACGTAATAGTGCATGCAGCATGATGCATTACTTGGATGGACGTTTTCTTACTGCGCTTCACTGCACGAGCTACCTACTCACTGTGACTGACTGACAGTACCGACGTATACAATATTATGATGTTATTATTAGTTCCGCTCTTTAAATACCAAGTAGGTAATGAACGTCATCAAGACCGTTTCCTCGTTATTGTTTTTAAATGAATAACAGCTGTTATTTCAACAATAATTAAAGAAGAATTACAAACAACAATATTTTGTAGGGGCAGGTTGCAACTGAGGATTTCCTAACAGAAAAACGTTTCGAACCGATAACTCCACGCTTTGAACTCACATGCTATTCTAGTGTCAGTGCTAAAAACACCAAGTCATCACTTCATAAATCCACACTTCCATACTATGCCACACCTACTATCATCATCCGCGGGAGTCCCAGGCTGATTCCCGGCCACCGTAGGCGCGGGGTTGCGGACGGCGAGTAATGGGTAGCTCGCTGTCCGGTAAGGACCAAGCCCGGGTCGACGACGGCGCGTTGTGTTCCACGCGCGCCTCAAAGAGATGTCAGCATCAAACTGATGGGGACCACAAGGGCTGATGCCTGCCAGAGGTGCGGGTTGTTCGAATGAGATACCGCGGCCCCTGGCACACCGGCAACTGAGCGAACACGGTAGGGTTTTAGTCAGTAAAAGTCTGACACGCCCTCTTGCTCCACCCAGAGCGGGAGAAATTATTTGATGATTACCCACCCAAAAAAAAAACCTACTATCATCATCATTCTCCCCCCCTTATTCTTATTTATTTGTGGTCGGCGCAACATGTCTTTTTCCCCCAAACTTCTCTATTAGTCGTCATCTCCGTAGTCACACCCTTTCTAACCATATCATCATTCACAGAGTCCATCCGTCGTTTCTTTGGTATCCCCCTACTCTTATAGCCGTCGACATTCATACTCAGAACTACTACTTCATCATCATCATCATTTCAGACGAAAGACGTCCACTACTGGACATAGGCCTCCCCCAAAAGGGGGGTTTTGCTATAATCGCCACGCTTGGCAGGCGGGTTGGCGATCGCAGTATGGTGGTAAAATGCATAGAGAACGCTGCTGCCCATTCTCTAGTAAGTCCCTTAGTCGCCTTCTACGACACCCACGGGAAGAAATGGGATGGTGCTATTCTTTTACGTCCGTCACCACGGTACTACTACAAACAAAACATTAATACTAATATTATAAATGCGAAAGTAACTTACTCTGTTTCTTTTCGTATGTTGCCTTTGCACACCTATACAGTTGATCAGTATTCGATGAAATTTGGCACACAGGTAGACCATGATCTGGGTTAGGACATAGGATACTTTCTAACCCGGCAGTAGTCTCGTGGAATAATTTCAGACTGCAGGCGAAACCGCGGCCAAAAGCAGAAGTTACTAAGTAAATAAATAAACCACTCACAGACAAAACGGGCGGCTCCAAATTGAGGTCGATGGGGTTCATTACGATGAAGACCTGTTGGTTTTTGTGAGTCAGTCCGTTGGGTTCCCTCAGTGCTGCCTTGCAGTAGTACTGAACCCAGCCGTGCGTGCCCAAGAATGTGGACGGCAAACCCATAGGCAGTCCCAGCTTGAATGGGAAGCTGTGTATTCCCGGAGACAGGATTGATTGGCTGTGACCTGGCAATATTTGATAATGGTAATTACAATAGCGTTTTTATAGTGTATACAGTGGATGTATTTTTTTGTATCCTACATCCAATTTTTTTTTAATTTGAGATTTGAGTACATGTGGTGAGTGCCTGCGATTGGACAAACCCCAGTGTGAGACCTTCAGGCTTTTGGGTCAAAGTACAGATCTGATATGAAACACTTGTAAACCGTCGTACATTTTGGCGGATTCTCATTTTTGGGGCGTTTAATTCTTACGACATTGGGATTGGTGTGAACCTACTATACGCATCTGATGACGTCATTACGAATCACGACTATGTTGGTAAATGGTCAATGTGGTGTGTGTGGCAAAATGTGGTTTAATACCAACATGTTGTTTTAACCTGTATGTCTACGAATAAAGTCAATATTTAAACTGTAGAAGGTTTAAGTCCATCACCATTCAAATGGTTTGTTAAACCAAAGCAAATATTTGTTTATCATTTGATTCACACCCATGCCATTTTTCTTTTTGGCTCAGGGCACAGCAAAATATTAGCGAATCAGTAAGGCATCACCAATAGGGTATTACACTAATTTTTGAAAAGTGTCCTAAATAGATTCTAAAGTGCTAATAAACCACAAAAAAACAACATTTTTATTTAATCGATTAGTGCCGTAAAAATTCATTTAAATTTTACCTTTTCAAATTTCGCGCGTATATTGATGAAAACGCTGGAGGCAATGGATATATAATACCCTATTGTGATGCCTTAGCAGAGTGTTGCCATTTTTTAATAACTTATGGTTAACGTATGGTTTAATTAAGCAATCCTGCCAGTGCCTAGGAAAGGCTTGTTTAATGATATAATGTGAGACTGTGCAACACCAATGACCATTGTGTGATGTAATACTAGACTAAGTGCCATTATGCATTGGGTACCCACTTTATTTACCCATTTTATTGACAAAGGATAGGGTTTAAAGATATTGTAGTTACTGAATTGATTCCCAATCAACTTTAAAAAAGCCAAGTAGTTGGTTGGCTCTTGACGTGACCAAAGGTCTGGCCAATTTTTTGGCCAAATAATCAACATTACCATACAATGTAGCATTGCTGCCAGCTTTTATGCATTTTTCCTGGTGATAGTGATACGGATGATTATTTTTTCCTTTTGAATATCACCCCTCCTTTTTATATAGTTGTACATATATTATTATTTTAAGACTGTTAGCTTTTTACCTGACTGAGCCAGAAGGAGGGTTATGTTTTTCGAGTGTATGTATGTATATATGTATTTAGACTTATGTAAAATAAATGAATACTTTGAAAATTTTTAAAAAATATTACCTGGTTCACCCAGTAGTCTCATCCTGAAGTCTATGTAATTCTCTTTGTCAAAGAGTCTCTCATGTCTGCCAGATCCTACTCGCACCACACCCTCACCAATAACATGGAAGTGCAGTCCTAAAGCAATACAAACACATTAAGAACTTCCTTTTTTAGAGTTGGTTAGATTCAAAATGAAAATGATGTTGTCAATAGCTATATTGTAACATTCTTATTAATATGAATAGTATGTACCAAACAGAGCAGGCAATTGCTCCATGTAAATACTGATATTGAGCAGCATACGTTTAGACTGGAAGCTGACCCCAACAAAGTTGGGAAAAGGCTCGGCAGATTTTTACTTTTCTTGACCTCGATTATGCCTGATGGAAAGTGATGGGTGAGGACTATGATAATGGAATGAGCATGCCCAGAAGGTACCTGTTCACTTGTTGATTTGAAGGCAGACAGGTTAAAGTTAAGGAAGGACAACGTCACGCTAGGTGGAGTGATGATCTTTGCAGGGTGACTGGTAGCAACTGGATGAGGGTTGCCGAGAATCGAGCTGAATGGCTTGCAATTGGAGAGGCTTATGTCCAGAAGTGAAATTCTGTAGGCTTAAATGTGGAAAGGGAACACAGGTTCTGGCAAATGTGGAGAAGTGCAGTGCTATGACTAGATGGAATATCCACCAAGTGTGCATAGTAGCCTGCAGTGCGTCTTGATTGATGTATGTATCAATAATTAAAAAATATATATACCTATTCTTAAGTAGGAATAGAATCAGTCTAAATAACCTACTTTTATACTAATGTTAATATTTGATTAAAACAGCCAGGGACAAAAAGAACTATGCAGTTTTGTTTACACATCTGTGCTAGCTATTACAAAATGGTTAACAATAGTCACATAATATTTTTGTTCTAATTACAATGAACTTACCTAACACAGGTGTGTCATCTTGCAACTCCATTAGAACCTTCCCAGACAAGAATTGCCCAGGAAAGTATAACAATGATGTATTATCAAACACTATGAGAAACTTGAGTAGTTTGCGCGGCATTTTGGCTGCTCGCACGACAGGTCGGCGCTCAATTCACTTTTAGATTACTTAAACCTGTTTAGTTATAAACAATAAATTAAGTAATATAAAGTTTATCTAATGAACTTGCTTGACAATACTTTGATGTGGTTATTGTTATTTATATTAGGCAGTCTAACGTAGCTATTTTAAAGTTATGCTCCGGAAGATAGTTCTAATAAGTATTCCCTAACTTATTCACACATTACACAGCTATCACTTTGTTTTAATAGCATCAGATGGGAGGATTTTAGAACCTTGTGGCTATGAAAGTCACGCCTACGACGATTCGACAATATCTCATTAAACTTCTGACATCGTAGGCTGTGTACAACAAAGTTGAGAAATATGTTAATCGAAGGCCATCAACTATGACCACAGCTCATACCTTGAACGATTTTAAAGGAAGATTATGAATGAAATCCACATTGAAATATTCCAAAACGCACTCTTTTGTCTAATTAACAACTTTCTTAAATTTTTTAAACCCTATAATGGAACAAAGTTATGAAACACGAATTATTTTTTACAAAACTTTTGACGGAAACCACGGATTCACGGAAACTTAAAACTTTGACATTTCGCTGTGAAAAGATTTCTGACGTCTAAGTTATGTGGCGTTCGTTTAAAAAGCTTTTCATTTTCACACTTTTTCATTTAATTCAACAATGAAGTATTTCGATTAGTTTGATTTATTTATTATTACTTAGTATAATAATTAGACAGTATGTACAAGTATATAAAGTAAAAAAAGGAAGAGCTCACTGGGCATCAAAGAATTCATCCGCATCGCTTTCAGTAGGAAAAGTACCCAAAAGGCTGGCAGTGTTACCACGTTGCAATGCTGATTCTTTGGCCTAAGAATAGGCCAGCCCTTTGGTCACGTGAAGAGTCGACCAACCGCTTGGTAAGTCCCGAAATACTAGATGAGCACTCGGACCCCACGGTCCTGGTGTTTCAAAATTCATTATTTGTTAGGTCTAAAATCTCCAAACATTCAATTTCTTGTAATACTTTTTCACAAAATAATGAACGCACTCAATTATACTGCTAGTTGTTTTTTTCAGTAAAACAATTATTCATAAAACAAGTTCATTGTGATTGGTCATTATTTTAATTGAATGCCTTTGTCCAATGAGAACAAGTTTGATTTGGAGCACTACTGTCATTACTGTCAAATTGTCAAACTCAATAGAAATGAAATGGAAAACGAACTTTCTTGGTAAATGGGCGACAGCGGCTCATGGATTTGTTTGTTGTTTTGAAAATATCAATATCTTTAGGGTTACTTTGATCTTTAATTGAGAATAAAATAATCCAAAATGCCGAGTGAGATGATAACATTACAGCTCGGCCAATGCGGCAATCAAAGTGAGCACCAACTTATATTTTTACGGAAATGTTCGGTTATTTTAAATTTGTGGCCGTAATCGCAATTAATTTTAATTCTTAACAGTTGGATTCGAGTTCTGGAAGCAGTTGTGCATAGAACATGGAATATCTCCTGAAGGGATACTCGAGGAGTATGCGTCGGCGGGGTCAGATCGCAAGGATGTATTCTTTTACCAAGCTGATGATGACCACTACATTCCTCGAGCAGTGTTGCTGGATTTGGAGCCTCGTGTTATACACACTATCATGAACTCACCATATGCAAAGGTATAGGATTACCCTTTTACGTGATGTTTACAAATCAAGCATGATATCAACTGATTATTTATTCATAAATAGTTTGGTTGAGTTTTTTTAGCGCTTGAAAACCATGTTTCGATACATAGAAACCATTATACAGGAAATAATGACAAAATCAGCCAAGAAGCACATAAATTAAGTACATTTATACTTTTGCCTGTATGTCCCTCCTGTTTTAACAATATAAACCTTTCAGCTGTACAATCCTGAGAATGTGTACCTGTCCAAACATGGTGGTGGTGCTGGTAACAACTGGGCCTCGGGATATGCTCAGGGAGAGAAACTAAATGAAGAAGTTTTTGATATTATAAACAGAGAGGCAGATGGCAGTGATAACTTAGAGGTAACTGTGTTCTTCACTAGTTGTAAAAGTATCATCAACATTTCAGCTGAATGACGTCTGCTGGACGTAGCCTAGGCATCTCCCTGGCATGCCACAAGGATACAAAAATCAAGAACTGGTTGAAGCATAAAATTATTCTATTCTAGTAATCAAAGTGTAAAAGTTTTTGAAGATATTTGCTATAACATTCATTAATAATAGTGGTTTATTTTTGAACTTTGGGTACATTTCTTAGCAAGAAAGTATTTGGGTCAAAATGAAATCATAATGTCCTGCAGCTTTGTGTGCATTTTGGTATTAGGCTTCCTCCAACTGTTTCCATTGTGCTCTGTCCTCTGTAACTCTGGTCCAATATGGCCACAGGGTTAGACATTGTATATATTGTCTACCCATCTTGTTTTTGGGTATCTTCATTTTCTAATACCGTTTCTTGGGTACCACAGGGTCACATGTTTGCTCCATTTGTTTGTTAGCTCAGCTTTTGCTTCAATAAGATTCTTTAACATAATATAAAAGCTAAACAGATTGGGCTAAAGTTTTATGCACAGGTAGACATAGAACAAAGGATACACACCCATAACACATAGGACACTTTTACCCTGGTGCATGGAGTAGTTCCTCTAGGTTGCAAGTAAAAGGTGGTCCTGGCTGTAAAGCTCGTACATTGTCTTTCTATGGGGTTCTTTAGCATAGCGGAGCAGCCAATTTATTTATGAAACACTAATGCATAACATAATTTCACTAGCTTCTGCCTTTCGATTTGGGCTATCAAATGCAAATGCATTTTTTCAAATATGACTGGGAGTTGAGATATTAGTGTATTCAACCAAACGTAAAAACAAACTCTTCAACTTTATAATTAGTATGGATTCCCTAAAACCAATCTAGTTTTTTCCTTAAGATTAAAATGATAACTGAGATGGCTTGGCACCTACCATTGGTCAGCATCTACTGCATTCAATAAAAAATGTGATGTAGACTTTATTTTGGAATTTCCACAGTTTTTATTCAATTCTGTAAAGTAAAGGTGTATATTATATCCTGAGGACACGGTGGAGCATACGGTGGCGGTCTGCCCGGCTTGGGCGGAGCACCGCCGTGTCCTCGTGGAGGCGATCGGCGGCGGCGATCTCTCGGCCCTGGTGCAGGCCATGGTACGGAGCGAGAGTGAATGGTTAGCCGTCACCTCCTTCTGCGAAGCAGTAATGCTCGCAAAGAGGGAGGCGGCGCACGTGAGGGAGAGGCAGTATATGCACCCTCACGGCCGTAGTCGCCGCGGGAGAAGCCCTGGGCGTCGGGAATCCCAGGCTGATTCCCGGCCACCGTAGGCGCGGGCTTGCGGACGGCGAGTAATGGGTAGCTCGCTGTCCGGTAAGGACCAAGCCCGGGTCGACGGCGCGTTGTGTTCCACGCGCGCCTTAAAGAGATGTCAGCACCAATAGGTGGGGTCCGCAAGGACCGATGCCTGCCAGGGGTGCGGGTTGTTCGAAAGAGATACCGCGGCCCCTGGCACACAGGCAACTGAGGGAACACGGGTGGGTTTTAGTCAGTAAAAGTCTGACACGCCCTCCCGCTCCACCCAGAGCGGGAGAAGTTATTTGATGATTTCCCACTCAAAAAAAAAAAGGTGTATATTATATTATGTCTATTTTATCAGTAGCTAAAAATATCCTTAACAATATCATGTTCGTTGCTACAGGGGTTTGTGCTGTGCCACTCAATAGCTGGAGGAACAGGGTCAGGCATGGGCTCCTACATCCTTGAACATCTATCAGACAGGTTCCCCAAGAAACTGGTGCAGACCTACAGTGTTTTCCCTAACCTGGATGAAATCAGGTAAGTACTTTGTTGGACTTTTCTGATCAGTGTTGTGTTTAGTAGGCTATGAGTGTGCACTGTGATGAAAAACATTTATTAAGTTCTTGGGGGGTAATTTTTCATATTTGTTGAGTGTACAGGTTTTTTTTGGAACGAAGTTCCTTGATGCTACTTGCAGTAGGAATTGACTATGCGTACACTCTCGTATATAATAAGAAAGAGAGATAGAGAAAGTTGCATGGAGGGGCATAACGTTTTTAACTTACATGACGACGACGTAACTTCATTCTACAAGACTCTTTTCTGTCTCAACATTTATATTTTCGTTAGACCTCAAAGTGAACCGAAAGAATAGTGTTATAATATAGATAGGTAGTATAAAATAATACATAAGTACATAACACGATGTAGTCACGCGATGCGCGGTCAACGACTATCCAATTACGGACATTACAATGTCACGGTCTTTGGTTATTGTTACATCTTAAATGGGCCATTTAAAACAGTTTAAGTGTAACAATACTGCTCTTTTGAAGATAGAGCACAGTATTCACTGGAATACATTTCATGACACAACTTTATTTATTAGATAATCTGACTATGGCCAATATTTAGATCAGACAAACTTATCGTATAGACATCAAATCGTCAAACCTACGCAATCAGATCGACTAAGAAATGAAGAAAGACCTCAAGATGAATCTACTTAGGTGTTGTGGCGAAACCTAGCTAGGACTTTGCCCAGCTTTAGTTTGTAATCCAGTGGTGGAGCAAGACCAAACCGTGGCTTATCCTCTCCTTTTAGTGGAGAAGATCCATTTTTGCGTCAGCGAAGCGTCTCAGTACTCTTGCGATTTCGGGTCAATAAAAGGCGTATTTTAAATTAGGTACACTATTATTCCTATAATTATGTTATAATAGTTTTTACCCGACTGCGCCAAAAGGAGGGTTATGTTTTTCGAGTGTATGTAAGTATGTATGTATATTTCTTCGGCTTGATCGATTTCAGATAGACAGGTGCCGTTAGATTCGTCTTAAATTGTGACACTGGGTATTATATCAAAATATAAAAATATGGCCGATTTTTGGCACCATATTGTGTCTTCAGTAAATGTTTTTTTTTTTTTCTTAAAACCTATTGAGTGGGGTATCAAAATAAAGGGTTTCATAAATAGGTCTCATTAGCGTCAAAAATCTTTTTAAATAAAGTTCACTTTTTAGGCAGTTGGGGTTTTTGATTTTGTAAATTATTTTATCAAGACTGTCAGCCATCCAGGTTACTTAATACTTGTATGTAAATCGTGTTGTTCTATGTCAGTGACGTAGTGGTCCAACCATATAACTCGCTGCTGACGCTGAAGCGCCTCACGGAAAGCGCTGACTGCGTCATGGTGCTCGACAACACAGCGCTAAACCGCATCGCCAGCGACCGCCTGCACATACAGAACCCGTCGTTTGCGCAGATCAACACGCTCGTCTCCACTATCATGAGTGCCAGTACCGCCACACTAAGGTAAAGTAGATTCTATAAATACATCGTTAAAAAAACACAACATCAATCATGTCACTGAAAATATAGAATTTTCAGTGACATGATTGATGTTGTATTCATACACTTTAGGCCCCAAAATCTAAGTAGTTCCAGAGTCCAACCGTTAGCTTAACACTTTTATTTTGTGGAGAAATTTTCATGGATGCCTTCATTGAGAACGAAGGGTTATGTCGGACTCAAACCCTACTGTTCTTTCTATTCGCCGCACTCTGGGCTGAATCTTCCTAGCTTTTATTTAACATAATTAGTAGCCAATACTGACCTCCGATAACGACTTTCTGTAGATTCCTTTGGTGAACAATAAGTTGCAAAATATATTTAACTATGTGGAACTTTAGGCCTATGTCCAGCAGTGGACGTCTTTCGGCTGAAATGATGATGATGATGATGTGTGGAACTTTTGTCTTTAAATAGTTGGTAATTAAGTAATTCTGTGGTTCCCCAGGTATCCGTCGTACATGAACAACGATCTAATCAGTCTGGTGGCGCCGCTGATACCGACGCCGAGGCTACACTTCCTCATGACAGGATACACACCGCTGTCGGCCGACCACGAATTAAATACCGTAAGTTACTTATACTTACGTCAACTAAGATTATTTGATCGAACGCTCAAATTATGTCTTTTATGATATTATGAAATACATTTTTAATTTGTGTTTTTTTCTATAGGCGCCAAAAATTCGAAAAACCACAGTACTCGACGTGATGCAAAGGCTACTCCAACCAAAGAATATGATGGTCTCACTTAGTCCAGACAGAACAAATCAACACTGCTACATATCAATATTGAATATCATACAGGTAATCAAGCTCATTGAAACTTATATCACCTAGTCTAGTCCTTATACCAACCTTCGAGGTCAAACAACACACTACCAGGACATCAGCTGATCCCAGATTTTAGTAGGTGGTTAATTTTTGGAGTCTATTTTAGCTGCGTTGTTACAAATAATCCCTATTTAATATTATAAATGCGAAAGTAACTCTGTCTGTCTGTTACGCTTTCACGCCTAAACCGCTGAACCGATCGTCATGAAATTTGGCAGAGATATAGAGAAGGACAGACATAGGTAGGCTAGTTTTACGCTATAACCGGCATTCAGGCGGGCGGAGCCCCGGACAAAAGCTAGTAAATAATATTTATTCAGAACTTGCTGACCCGACAGACGTCCGCGTCCTGTCCAAATATCAATAATTCATAGGTAATACGGGCTGTTATCCGCAACTCCACGTCAAAGCGCGTATTTTGCGTACGGGTGGGAGAATCGGTCATTCGATCCACCCCAGCTCCTCGAGAAAGGCCAGCAACCCCTTGGTGTTGCTGACAATCTCACGTAGGGTACCTGGGTTACCGAAGTATTTAGCCCTGTAAGTGGCGACCACCGGGCAGTTTAACAGCACGTGCGCTGCTGTCTCGTCGTCCTCCATGCATCAATAATTCATACAAAATTCCCATAAAAAATGCAATGTCAGTTATCCCGAATTTTCGCCTGTTCCTTTGGGTTTTTCCTAATTTAAATATTGATTTCAGGGAGAAGTAGACCCATCACAAGTGCACAAGTCTCTGCAGCGAATCCGCGAGCGAAAGCTGGCGTCGTTCATCCCGTGGGGCCCCGCGTCCATACAAGTGGCCCTGTCGCGCCGGTCGCCCTACGTGCACGCCTCGCACAAAGTGTCGGGCCTGCTGCTTGCCAATCACACCAACATATCATCAGTAAGTTTGATTAAATGCAAATGTACCTATTCACAATCCACAAGAGGAAAGTGAGTGTCGCCATCATAGAGCTACGTCACTCACGATTTTTTTCGGCGTTTATGATATTGCCAGTACCGTCGTCTAACGTCAAACGACGTCGCGCGACTTTTCTGGACACATTATTCCAATCGTGTTTACACGGCTGGCCAGTTTGGATGCTACTCCTACTGCTAAGGTTACTCAAGTCGACGCGTATTTTTTTTTTGTTTTTATGTATGACATCGCATAACTTTTTTCCAAGCTTTTTCTGTTTCACCTGTCCCGATGTCTGTCATCAAACCTTGCAGGTTAAATTTGATCCACTTCCCGGTTACCGATTGGGCTGAAATTTTGCATACGTGTGTAAATCGCCTGACATTGCAATATTATGATGACAAGGTGCTGATCTGATGATGGAGCTGGAAGGTGGCCATAGGAACTGCACAATGAAACGTCACAACCTCATCGAGTTTGAGCTCGTTTGAATCGTTTTAACGAGTGGTTTGTCTTTCAATGGTAACCAGGGCCTGATGATGGAGCTGGAAGGTGGCCATAGATACATAAAACTTTAAGTGCTCAAAACAACACGTACATGTGTGGGTTCTACGAATTATTACGAGCTACATAAAGGAAAAACGCTGCTACGAACTTCGTCGTAGTAAATCCCGCATCATTAATACTAAAACATAAAAAAAAATTAAAGAAAAAAAAGCTTTTATTATTACGTTACTACTTATTACTTAATAAAACGAACTAAAAAGTTAAAAATAATTTAATCTCAATTATTTAAATTAGTGATGTGCCGACTAGTCGGCCATATTTGTAGTTGGCGACTAGTCGGCCCATTTTTTACTCGTAGTTAATATGCTTAAAAATTAAAAAGACGGTGATTGAAATGAAATTGAAATCTTTACTGCTATATCTTTTTATTATAGAATCAGTTTTACAGTTTACTTTCAGTACAATCAGGAAATTAGGATAATAAGGAATAGGAACCCTTTGTTTGGTCCATTAATTAATTGGACTTGGATTCAGAAATTAAATACCGAAAGTAAAATTAATTAATACTTCTAACAAAAAAGAAGAAACTATAGCAAACAATTGGCAACCAAATCAAAATATTTTATTTCACATTAACCTACATGGGCACTTATGGAACCTCAGAAGTTATGTGCACGGTTCCAATTCGTCGCTTCCTATGGAGAAGAGCCGGGAAGGAACTCCATGGTTACTCTTTTAAAAATCATTATTGGCTTTTACAATTTTTTCAAATTACAGTGTTAATAGGTATGGGAGGACAGTGCAGGCCTGTCAATAAGTACCAGGTACCTACTTAGAGGAATAAAAATAAAGAATAGAAAATCGTCTACAAATCTAGTCTGTAAGGCTTACAACATTCTCTCATTCACAATACCTATGTAAAAGAATCTACATAAATAAAATGAACCTATTTAAACCAAGTCTGTTTCAACCAAATCATGTCTGATTTCCATGAAAATCACTAATAAAAAGTTGAAATTAGAATTGATGTATAATTTAAATAAAAGCGTGTTAGAAATAGGTGTAACATGCTAATAAATGTTCTTTACATCTCCTGCCATAAAAATTTATATTCTAGAAAAAAGAAAAGTGAAAAAGTAAAAGCGATTCCGATATTCTATTTACAGAATAAATTAATTTCATTTCTGCATCGTCGGTCTTTTCGGAATTTATTTGGTATCTCTTGCACCTGTTTTTAACTTATTCTGTGTGCAGTTGTTCGACAGATGTCTGCAGCAGTTTGACAAGCTGCGCAAGCGCGAGGCTTTCTTGGAGGTGTTCCGCAAGGAGCCGATGTTCAAGGACTCGCTGGAGGAGTTTGACGAATCTCGCGGAGTAGTTGACGACCTCGTGCAGGAGTACCAAGCAGCCGCCACCCCAGACTATGTGCATTGGAACCCAGGTATGATCGATCTTCTAGAATATTTGCCTAGTTTTTAATTCACTTTGTTGTTGCAAAATTATCAAAGCGCAAAAATAAAGTTATGAAAGGACATTCTTCCTTCACTAAGCCGTGAGTTCTCAGATTGATCTAACTCCCATAAAACTTTTTTGTTTTTCAGAGAGCAGTCAAATATAACGCCCATGTAGTCATGAAGATGGGAAATAAATATGTTAACAGGACAGGATCGGACGCATTGTGAATGGGATTCCAAAGGAGATGTCGGCCGACGTTATGATGATGTACCTACCCTCAGCTGTTAGTTTTAGTTTTTGTTTTAACAAGTGCCATTTATTATTGTATTCTTTAATCTCATTTTGTTAACATTGTTTACTCGAATATGTTATGACGGTATAGCCATACCTAAAACACGCACAGTCTGAATAAAATAAATAAATAAAACGCTTTTTTTACCAAGAATTTATTTATTTAATAGTAGCTATCCTTTCAACATTCCCCTAATGTTTACCATACACATATCACTCTCGTGCGAACGTTATCCATGTGGTTTGTACGTCCTATCCATTTTATAGACGAACATCGATATTACGTGACTTAAAAGTTGAAACAGCGGATGTCGGAGACAATCATATCGTGTTATCGTGTATGAGTTTAGGCGCATTCCAGGAGCTTAGCAGTGAAAGCATTTACTTTAGATTCAATAACTATTTAATTTCTAGGCTCCCAAAATGTACTAAACATATTATATAATATAAAACTTGCACAAATGAGCTACATTTATAAAAATAAAACACTTGCACAAATGGCTTCTATGCTCATATCTCGTGTTTAGCGCACTGGAGAGCAGATCTCAAGTCCATTGCCTTATTTTAATTCTTATTCATGTACTTTTTATATACCCACTTAATTACTCAGTACTATGGCATATATACAGAGTTTCTACTGCCATCACATTGAAAGATCATGGGATAAACAATTATGTGAATACATTGATACACCATGAGTAATGTTTATTACTATCACATGGATTATTTTGCATTTTCCTCGCTTTATCTGAAATATACTACATTACAGGTGTTAGGATAATTACAAATACAGTTGCTATAATGATGATCAAATCGCGGTATCAACTGGCTTTCGATAGTAACACTAACATTCAACTACAAATAGGAATAATTATTAGTTTTACAATGTTTGAAGTAATCAATTGTAACCTGTTCTGCTGCGACTCGACTCACACGGGCTGTTTCCGTTGTAATGATCACTGGAAGTTCCTAAAAGATAACAGCTGCTGTCAGTCGCTTTGTCTGAAGGGCGTGACTTCTATAGGCAATTCGCTTGCTTCGGACTGCTCTATTCGTTGCAGAGCTGACATTTTAACCTTAACTAAAGATACCGAAAACGAATGTGCATGATCACTTGTACTACTAAACTAACAGCATGTGACTTCATTTTGGACACTGGCGCATGCTATCAATGATTTCTTTAAATGCTCGAGAACAGACGTTGCGAGGAAGTTGTGGCGAGATCCTTCGCTGTACATTCTCAGGATGAAAACAAATGACAAATCACGACATGCTGAAGTGAGTGCGGCGAAGTAAGGCATACAGGCAACATGTCTTGATATAAACCCAGGATTCCCTTGTAAACTAACCCAAGCTGATAGATCCTAGTCTATGCTAATGATGCAACATAGAAACAATGAGAACATAATTATATCACACGGATCCATGACACACAACACTATAACCTAATTTTTTATTCATCAATATAACAGTTGCTCTTATAAAAGTTTTGTTTAAATTTCAACACAGACTAATTACGAATCACAATGTCGATATTAAACCATGAAGGTGCTAAGAAAAATGTTACGTGATAAAATGGTAAATGAACATCCATAAAATTAAAAGCGATGCGTAAGTGCCACGCGTAACAAGCAAATTAAAAATGTGCCCAAAAAGACAATGACACTTCCTACAATCGATTTAATAGAAACGAGAATAAAATGTATGGGATTGAAAAGGTATGTGATGAAATTATGTCTTTCTCATACATTTTATTTCTCTGTTACAGTGTTGGACTCACTAGGAAAACAGCATATTATAGTTAAGTTAGCGCCCATATTTTAAATGGAGCTTTAACTGGGAACATGCATTTATAGTATGCAGCTACATTGTTACAATTTGATTCGATTCGTTACTACACATCAGACAATCAACTAATGGATACTATTTGCAAAGTGAGGCCATAGCCTAATGATTGTAGAAGAGGACATTGTACAGGCCTTGTAGGATATTAGTTAGTGACACGGCCTAATGTCAACAACGGGCACTGTGGGCTAGGAAGTCTGACTGGGCGCCGAGAACTTGGGCTGGATGATTGACGTCTTGCGCAGCGGGACAGTCTCGGGCGTGGGGATGGCATCGCCCGTGGGCAGCTTAGCTGGGATAGCCGGCGCCTTGAAAGGCTGGGATAGGTTGCCCGGCCGCTGTTTTGCCATTTGATAGTCGCCAGAGTCGAAGAACTTTTGCTGAAATTTAAATCTACATTAAACATGGGGTCTGTTAAGCATCTTAACCAGTAGCTGTTAAAGAGTACCTTCATAAAGACACGATCATGACTGAGGTATCGGCTCATCTTCACCAAATAAATCTATTGCTACTGAAAGGAATGAGCCAATAGGTCATCCATGAGGAAGCAGTCCATAATGGATACCTGTTCAGAATTAATCAATATAGAACAATTATACTGACCCCCTTAGCTAGCCTCTTCTGTAGGAAAGCAGAGTGTCCCCCGGGTCCTCTCCCCATCATTGCATTTGGGAACTTCGCCTTCAATTTTGCTTCCTCTAACTTTTCCAACTCTTTTGGCTGTAACAACATCAGATGGTTATACACATGGTTCTGTTGGCAAGTTCAACTATTGTGCCTTAGTTGACGGATGGTGGTAAAACGATAGAATTGTAGGGTGCTGTCAGTCAGGAGCAATATGTCGATGAAGAGGTTTAAGTGTTCAGAGGGTTGTAAAAAAGTACTCTGTTTAGTGCTTCCTGCCAAGGTTTTTACAGCTGTATTCAATGGTTCTACTACAAGCAAAGGGCTTCCAGCGCCTTACATGTCCAATACAACCACGCGTACAGGTCGCTTTACGGCTTGCCACGACACTGTTGCACATCAAGGTGCTCGCAGAATCGCGTATAGACGACTTTAACGCAATCATGCAAAAGCCAATCGCCTGCCTAAGGCGGCGGGTGCGGGGCAGCGCCAACAGACTCTTGGTCACTGGGCCCGATAGGGCGAAAGTTCAAATACTTAATTAAGACACTGGATTAGGACGCAAGTACTGTAGTTTCGTTTTATTAATATATTGTATAAAACTCATTGTAATTGATTTTGATATTCTCATTATTTAATACCAATATCTGCCAAGGGTATGTCCACACGACGATATTTCAAGCTATACATCTTTACATAGTATAAAAAGTCGTGTTTCGTGTTTGTACGCTTAGATCTTTTAAACTACGAAACTGATTTAAATGCAGTTTTCATCAATAGACAGAGTGATTCAAGACGAAGGTTTATATGTAGGTATAACTAGCTGTGACCGCGACTTCGTCCGCGTGGAATTAACAAAAAAGTTATTGTTGTTGTAATTTCTAAAATAAAAGTAGCCTAAGTTACTCCTTATTACATCAGCAATCTACCAGAGAAAGTCCCGTCAAAATCAGTCCAGCCGTTTCAGAAATTATCCGGAACAAACAGGTAGACAGACAAAAATTGAAAAAAAAAATTGTTTTGGTAATATGTACCGTGTATACATCCATTATGCATTTAGTAAAAAGCGATTATTTTAATATTACAAACAGACACTTCAATTTTATTTATCTCTATATATGTATAGATACACCGACCTCAACGCAGGCGAAGCCGCTGACAAAAGCTAGTTTAGAGTGTAAGCTGACTTCTCATTGTACGAAAAGCAGAGATTGAAAAGGTTCCTAAAATACCGGTAAAGAACCGGGATTTAGTGGTTCTGTTACTAGAACTCGAATCGGAACAGGAACCTCAAATTACTGGTTCTTCTTCAAAGCGAGTCCGAACGAGTTCATACGATGCTACAGAAGTGAAGATTTTTCAAACTAATAATATTTAGTAACATTAATCATTTGTTGAGAGAACCTTTAAATCGAATGATACGGAACCGGTACATTTGAACCTTTACATGAAACCGGTAGTTTGGAACCAGAAGCAGTACCGGAATCGTACCAAAAAGTAGGACCTTTTTAAGAACAGAACCCAAATTCGTACCGGTTTTCAATCCCTGATGAAAAGCCTATCCAATGCGAGGTCAGCTAAAACTGGAATTGTATAGCTTGATATGTCGTCATTTGTAGGTACTAACACTGGTCAGTAATAAATAATTAATTTTATTTCTGTAGGTAGGTTTGTACAAACACTTTTACATGTCAATCACTACAAGAAAAAAGGCCGAAACAAACTCAGAGGTCACTGTCTCTTTTAAAGTCCAAACATAATCTTAGTCAGATCATGTGAAGACTGTAGATTGGTGTCTGAAGTGGTCTTTTAAAGAAAGAACCACACAGATTTAGTGGACCTTCTTCATTCGTCTTCTCCATAGGGACCTACTATGGTTTGGAACAGGATCTTCCTGATCGGTCAACCCTTGACAATACAAAAGTGCCTGTAATTGGTTTATTTGAAATAAATGATTTGAGTTTCAGTTTGACCTGTCCTGTCAATGCACACATTTATCAGTAATCAATCATGCAGTTGAACTCAGAACTTAAGAAGCTGTAAGGAGGTGTTGTTTACGTAGCTGCTAACAAATTGGATTGTATTTGGAAAATAAATGACAAATACCATTATTAAAACATAAATGTAGCCTACACAAGCGGCTTTGCTTAAAGTTTTGTTGTGACAATCCCGTGCAGTTGCTCCCTACTATCTCAACAACTTGTGACTGAAAATTGTGTGAAAGAACATTTTTACCATCCCATGAGTAGTTTCTTTATTGTGTGCCAACTGCCAATATAAGACAGGAATATGAATATTTTATAATGATGATCATGTGGATTATATTCTATTATTATATGAGTATTGTCGATATTACTCATAGTGAGAATTATTGTATTAGCTTATTTAATGAGTCAGGTAAGATGTTTGTAAAACAAAGCATGTTCCCAGTATGTTATTGATGATAATCCAAGTATCATAGATAGAAATTTCTTTGTACCACATCACAGAATATAATAATATTCAATATTGTAAAACAAACTTCATTTTAACTTCAATAAATTTTTTTTAATTTTCAAACAAGACAATTATATAAGCCATCAGACTTAGAATAAAAATATGAACATATACCTACTTATATTAAAAACTAGTTGCCCCGGCGAACTTCGTACCGCCTCAGAATCAATTAATGTTGTGTTAACCTATTTGCAAAACATCTTTACTCATTTCGCATGATCTCCTGCAAAGTTACGACAACCTAATATTTCGAAGACACAGAGCGTTTTCTAACTGACACACCTACGTTAGGTCCTACCTAGTAATGACAATCTGGTACTTCGAAGCCATAAAGCATTTTCTAGCTGACACACCTATGTTAGGTTCTACCGAGTTATGATAACCTGGTACTTCAAACTCAAAGCATTTATTTCAAATAAACCAATTACAGGCACTTTTGAATTGTCAAGGTCGGTGAGATAGAAAGATGAAGAATCATATGGCATCAAAAAATCGTTAGGTTGCTTTCAACAGGAAAATGCCCAAGGCTAGCAGCAAAGCAACATTATATGGCAATGTGGATTCTTTGGTTAAAATATAACCAAGCCCTTTGGTCATGTGAATATTTGACCAACTGCTAGGCGATGTCTTGATAAACCAAATATGCACTCGGACCCCATGGCTCTACTGTTTCAACCCCAAATGGCTCAAACATAATGCAACTCCCAATAAAATTGGAATATTGTCGCCATTTGAGGTTTTCCACACCAGTAGCCGCCTCCCTAGAACAGCCTGCCATGATACGAAGGTGGGATTGAATCAGACTTTTGATCATGATAGTTTATAGGATGTATCACCAGTTGTAACCCAGAAAAATAAAGCCACAAGAGAGACTATAAAATTGTGGAATATGAGAGGCAAATGGCCTCTGGCAAAGGTAGATTATTAATCAGAAACAAGTTAAAGTCAATCAAAACCTGTAAATGAATAGTCTGAAATAATACCAATTCAAACATTGATACTTTATTGGTGTGCATTACAAATAGAATTAATCGATGATGATGCAAAATTAATCTTATCAGCGACTACTTGTTATAAGATAGATTGTGTTGTATTTTTGTCTAAATAATATTGCAGCACTAACTAAATGACTTAGGTCTCGGTAAAAAAGAAAAGTACTAATACTTACATCCTTTGGAGGCTCAGGCTGATCAGGTGAATCACTCATTTTGACAACTGCAAAAAGGAGGTATGTATATTATGATTGCTTATTGCATCTAAAACATAGGCTGGATCGTTCAATTAACGGGTTATCAGTTATCAGTCCAACTAACCTACTAGATCTAACTAGATGATCATTGTTTTAACGAATTGTTTTGTTTACCCTCCAATTAAAAACAAAACCACATAACAACTTGCTCAAATGGACACGGATCGCTTACAGATTGGAATCCTGAGAAAACCTACGCAAAAGGTTTTTCTTATTTACTTACTACAATACAAATTACATGTAAAACACATGGTTCACCGCAAAAACAATGAATTTGTAAGGTAATTCAATAACGTTCGGTCAAAAGAAAGTTGTTTACCTTGATATTGATCTCCGAATCAACAGCTATGTAGTGATTACACGATTCAATTACAAATACAGCAATTACAATGTGATTACACTAGCGCAATCGCTTTTTAGATCAAAATTAACAACAAATCGCAAATTCTCGTGATTTTCATAACGTTAAAAATGGCGTTTTCAAAATATGTTGCCATAGACATACTTTTAAAATTCTACTAAAGATAGAAGTAAATTAAAAAAGGGTAATAGTACTAATAAGTTTTTTTCCTTTTTAGAGCATTTATTCGTTTGCACTGGTTTTATTTTTTTGAGGGTGGGAAATCATCTAATAACTTCTCCCGCTCTGGGTGGAGTAGGAGGGCGTGTCAGACTTTTACTAACTAAAACCCACCCGTGTTCCCTCAGTTGCCTGTGTGTCAGGGGCGACGGTATCTCTTTCGAACAACCCGCACCCCTGGCAGGCATCGGCCCTTGCGGACCCCACCAGTCCGGCGCACCAGGACACATGGCACGCCGTAACCACCCCAGGAACCAAGTAGCACAAGGGCCCCAGACTACCCTGGCACCCTTGGCACCCTTGGTCCACCTGCGACGGGTCAGCGCAGTGGCCCCGCCGCCTACCACTTCTCGGCCGCAGGGAATAGGGAGAGCGGCCAACGCAATACCGACACTTCTCTTCCCCTGCAGCCCCACCGCGTCCGTAATCAAACGGTGTCGGCCCCGTCCAGGCCACGGAAGGGAAGATTGCTACTCAGAAGTACCGGCACTCCTCCTCCGCCGCAGCTTGTTACCCTCAGCCGCGATGCCCCCCATTCGAAATCGCGGCCCGCCTCTGTTGCGGTGCACCTCACCGCAACCTACTTTTTAGCCACTACGTCATCGGCTTCACCCCCCAATGGGTTCCCCCCCAGTGCGTTCCCGCATTGTCGTTGCTGGGGAGCTCAGTAGCCGTGGTCCGCACCCACGGTGAAGCGAAGAGGAACCCCAAGGTGGGGCTGCTCGTCAGGGCTTTTGCCTCGTTTGCACTGGTTATGCTTGACAAAATAACAACACAGCGCTTGCGAAATACGATCAAATCAAGATCAATTTCTACTGATTTGGTTGGTATATATTTTGAATTACGGTATATAAATCAATATTCAACCCAGGTGGTTGGGACTGGATTGATTGCACATTTATATTTCGATCCATTAAGGAAAATAATAGTACGGGTGTGACCACTGGGTCCAAAACTATTAAAAAAAAAAACAACCGACTTCCAAAAAACACTACAAAGTGAAAAATAACTTTAATTTCGGAAGTCGGTGTCTTAGGAGCTGTATTTGAATTTTTTGTCACCGCCGCCGCCGGTTGTTTTTTTTTTGGAAAAAGTTTTTATTTTTCACTTTTTAGTGGTTCACATGTGCTTATTCCTTCACAGCATACCGGCGTGATGTTATGTTATGAATGGTGTAAGCAATAGACAGACATGAGATTTCAGCAAACCCAGTCCATATGCTATCATTTATTGAGGAGTTCCGTTGCTTATCTCCAAAGTTCTTCATCAGATCTTCACCAAATTGAAATGAGACCACTACAAGAAAGTATTCTTCCAAAAAATACCTAAATCGCTTTGTGTGCCTATAAAATTTGAAGAGTTCTCTCTATTTCTCCAGGATCCCATCATCAGATCCTGACTTGATGATCATGGGACCACCTGGAAAGTATACCCTTTCAAACAAAAAAAAACAAAATCCAAATCGGTCCAGCCATCTTCGAGTAATCGGGGAACATACATAAAAAAAAAAAGTTTCCGACGAATTGATAACCTCCTCCTTTTTGAAGTCGGTTAAAAATAAAACACTCACCCAGTACGGCACTCCGACAGGTTATGCCACTCTACTGCTTAACGGCTCCTCGCTTCGTGAACTACTAGGCTGCGTTCAATTACAGTGCTTGCTCAAATAAAACGACGGATGGAGCGCTTTACTGCAGCTGGCTGGCCAGTCAACGACCAAAATAATTACGTTCCATTCGTTGTCTATAGGGTATTTTACTCTATAGGAGAAAAAGTCTAAAAATATATTATTGCGATAGCATAGGCAAAATGCAGTCGGAAAATGTTAGTTTTAGTTCATGAAACAATATAATACATTTTAAAGATTTCAGTTTTTTAATCTATGTTTGAACACCATGAAATAGTAGTCGCCACGCATTTCGTCATACGGCATGTCAACTGAGCAACTTTGTACTTTTATTATTTTCGTAACCAAAGTAATTTTTATTTAAATAATATTTTGCAATCAGGAACAGCAAACCAACGATAAATAGTAAAATTACTAATATTTTTTCATTGTAAATAATTGTCATACAAAATAACAGCGCATTTGTTTTTAGCAAACTGACGTCATACCCACAGAGCAATATGGCGTCTACTGCGTCCAGCGTTTTTGTCAAATTACGCGCGAAATTTGAAAATGTAAAATTTAAATGCATTTTTATGGCACTAATCGATTCAATAAAAATGTTGTGTTTTTTTTAGTTGTTTATTAACACTCTAGAATCTAATTATCACTTTTCAAAAATGAGTGTAATACCCTATTGAACACACCATTGACAGTCAGTGTTACCAGGTACACGGTAATTACCGTAGTTGCACGGTATTTATTACCAATACACGGTCTACGGTAGTGATTCACTACCGTGTAATTTTCTAAGATAATTTTTAATATTACTACCGTGTAATTTAAACTAACGAACGCTAATAAAAAAAAAATTACTTTCTCCTTTTTTAGTTTGGTTTTTAAAGCGTGTTTTTTAGTTTACATGAGCGGTTAAACTATTATTTATTTATAGCGGTGTGTACCTGCAAAGATATCCATAGGTTAGGTTAGGTTAGAACTGAGACCAACTACGACTCTCTACGAACTACTACCTCGAAATTAGTCGCGAAAATTTTCTAAATATTTTTTTCATAGTGCCCCGAAGACGACACTCTGACCCAGGAAAGCCCGGTTGAGCAGTCACGTACTCTCAAGGCCAACTGCGAGATGCCAAAAAAAAAAATTCAAACGAAGAAAATAAATAAATTGGTAACGAAAACCATTAAGGGAAATATATTTGGACATGGAAACAGACATGGAAACAGCTGTGTTGATTTTGTACAGACACCAGCACATCAAGCTACCCCAATCTGTTAAATTTCTTTGATAGATTTTCAACTTTAAAACAAGTCGATAAGGTTCATGTTCAATTGGGAAAATTTAACAGTTTGGGATAGCTTGACCTGCTGGCGTCTGTAGCTACTAAGAATATGTATATAATATAAAGAATGTAATATACAAGAATATGATCAAGAAGTACTTGTTTTAGATGATTAAGGAAGTGGTTAAGAGGTGATTTAGATGATTATGAGGTGGTTAATTATTTATAAATACAAATATTGAATATTCATGGTATTTTTTTACACGATAATTTACACGGTATTTTTCAAATGTGTCAACGGTACATTGAGTCCCACGGTATTTTTAATCCACTAACACGGTAGTAATTTTTTTCATCTGGTAACACTGACTGACACTGACATTAACCACTTTTTTACCCATTTTATTATGGCATTTGTTTATTTCATTCATTCAGATTCATGGTTGTTGGCGCCTTGTTTGGCGCTAGGCGCATTTAAAATTAAAATATAATTCAATTTCATTCAAAATGGAACCTGATACTGAAATGGTTGAAAATGATCAAGAGGATATGGATGGTGCCATCGTCAACATACATGTTCGCAACTTTTTTTGTCATGACAATTTGGAAGTGAATCTAAACAGGAACGTAAATTTTATCGTCGGTCGCAACGGGAGTGGGAAAAGTGCAATTTTGACTGCTTTAGTTGTCGGCTTAGGTGGAAGAGCGTCTGCCACAAACCGCGGAAGTAATCTACGCTGTAAGTTACAAGTTTGTCTTTCTTCATTCTGCCCCATGCTACTTGGGGTCGTCGCCGCAAAATGTACCTCCGTAATGTAATTTAACTCCACCCCGAGACGACCCTGTGACTTGTTCTTCTCCTATATTCACTCACTCTTGTCGGGCTATGTTTATCAGTTTAAAATTGTTCATATCTAAATACTGTCTGTAATTGCCACACCAACTTTCTGTAACTTTGTATCCAAAATGAAACGTAAAATCTGGGTTTTCATAATTATTACCTGCCAACTCCTAAATGGTCTCCTCTTCTTCTATTGTTGCCATGTTGTTATTGTTTCATGTTAGTAAGTTTGTAACAGTAATTTGTTTTTCCAGCATTTATAAAGAAGGGTGCCAACTCTGCGACAATTGAGATAAAAATCAAAAATAGCAGTCCTAAGGCATACAAACCCCAGATTTATGGTGACTACATAACTATTGTAAGGCATATTAATGCCTCAGGAGGCTCCAGTTACAAAGTTAAAACTGCTTCTGGTATGTACCTTTATTTAGGATTACTAGTGGTCCATTATTATGAAAAATATTAGCTTTCTGCACTCCTTCTCCATATAAACTCGGTTCCAAATTTCATACTCCTCGGTTTGCATAATTTTCGTAAAAAGGGGTACAACGTTTTTAATTCATGTATTAATATATAGATTTCTATAGTTGACATTTTTTTATTCCGTGTGATGAAGTGGCTTTATCTCTAGCAATTTCTAGGAATGGCACAGGAAAATGGCTACATATTAAGTTATCTTAAAGAATAAAGTTTATCTGTCTGAGGTCACCAGAATAATTAAATCTATCAAATAAGGGAAGCCCTAAAACTTTTTATTGAAAACAACATTTTGAAATGCATGTAATAATAACTAATAGTATCATTACTCCCTATAAGCCAGATCAAAGATTCACAAAAGACAATGGCCATTTTATTATGTCTATGCTTTAGGTACACAAGTGGTTAAATTATAAACTAATGTTTATCTCCAGCCAGCTCGTAAAAATGTTCACTTCTTGTAACATCTTATCTAGCAATATATTTTTTCATTAGTTAAATTCTTTTTAAGAGGGCTATTACAAATCGTAGTGCTCAATTTTAGGAAAATTTAACAGTGCGTGGTAGCCGATCATGCTTAAGTGTGTCTAGTGAAGTACGCTACGCACACATGCTATCCGCTATGAGTCGGACGCCCAGGAACAAACCGGCGCACAGGGGGTCGAAACTATGATTTTAGTGACTCTGGGACCAACTTAGTTTTCTTACTTTTTTCTTTATACGGATGGATAGAGCTCATTAACCTCAATAATAATTGTTCTGATGATTTTTCCTTAACTTTATACTTAGGGTAAAAAAATGTCTATTACCTACTTAATAATTTTTCTGATTCCCTCTTGGCCAGTTTTATTAATACAACCACTACATTTAAAGTGTACCTAATCAATAGTGTCCGACCGAAACAGGATTTTAAAGCAAGCATTACCAGATTTATTGATTAGTAATCAATAAATCTGGTAATGCTTGCTTTTTAGCCAATGCAATAAATTTCATAAGTTATCTCAAGTATTTACTGCAATCGAGTTGCGGAATTTAAATATAAGTGATACTAACACTGCTGCTGCAATTCTGGTTCTCTATTTATCTAAGGATTCTAAGGGGCGAACCAAAGTGCAGTTGAGTTTGGGTACGTAGACAGCGCTTGTGTTCACAGTGCTCGCGCGAGTCCCAACTTACCTACATTTATACTTTATGTGCCGCGGACACGCCCCGCGTGTTTTTGTAAATTCTTCCTCTGGTACCGCAACTACAACGCGCGTTTGTCGCTTTTTGTATGAAACTCCTTGAGAAGCCTGCGCAAGCATTCGTCCCTAAGTCGACTTCCACAAGTTCCACACGAATTTTTCCGCGCATTGGGTTTTCAACTCTAGCTCTTGAACCGAGCATTGAGAATCCAAGAGAGTCCATCTCAGTGCGTCAAAAATCGAACAGTGTATTATACAGCACGATTTTCAACTCTCGGCGCTAAGCAGTGCGTTGAAATTCCAGTGCGCGAAAAATCTCGCCGCGATTTTATTAGGTAGGTACGTGGGAACCTGGGCTAAAGGTATCGCCTGCAAAACGCGGCCGTGACTGCACCTCACCGACGACGCTTCCTGTACAACGTGTAACGGAAAGGGTATATTATATACAAATCAAGGGTACAGCTTCTTTGTATGATATCAAAAATAACGTATTCATTTCAACTTGCTAAAAAATCGCTTGCAATGCTGCAATTTTAAGAGAATTTGAATAGAAATAGGCAGATATGGAAATACGCTTTCATCCCCGAACTGCACAATATATTCGAGTAGCTCTTCAGATTTCTTAGATATATGTAACAATAGCATGTAATGGTTTATCGAAGTTTTTTTTAAAATATAATAATTGTTGAATTTTTGCGCCCCCCTTCGATAGGCGCCCAGAGCGTTTGCCCTGCCTGCCCCTCCCTAGTTACGCCACTGCGTCGCAGCGATAATCTTGCTTTGTGTAAACACTCGCACAGTCCGCGTCACTATCTCACCGTAAGTCCAATCGCTGTGCTGTAAGCCTTAGTTGAATCATGAGTGTGCAGGGATAAATACCTACTGTAGTACCTATATTTCCAACGTCCTATCCTTATGTCGATACTGTGACGCGGCAATCAGCGGATATGTTATGAATATGATTCTAGTTAATATATTATAATATATATGTATTTACGACACATACTAAAATAATATTGAAATCAAATTCAAATAGTTTTATTTGTAGAACACAGTAAAGTACAGATGTCAATATTGTTAATAAGAATGAACGTTATGTCACATTTATACACGACAATGATGTTTTAAAAACTAGATGAGGTCGGCGTTTCCTATCTGATTATCTGAGAAGAAATGTTAAAACTGGATGATCATTGGCATTGCCTAGAGATGACTGATCCCTTACTCAGAGGTAATTTATGGTCATGGTCTCATAAAGGCTCCCTTCCCCATTATTTACAAATGTTGCTAGTTAGGTAATGTATAGCGACTTTTAACCATACATTTTTACCCGACTGCGCCAGAAGGAGGGTTATGTTTTTCGAATGTATGTATGTGTGTATGTATGTATATTTCTTTGGCACGCTCTGTAGCTTAAACGGATTGATCGATTTCAGCTTGAGAGGTGCCGTTAGATTTGTCTTAATTGTGAGAGTGACACTGGGTATACCTATCAAAGTTGAAAGTAAAATAAAATGGCCGACTTTTGGCGCATTATTGTGTTTTCAATATATATTTGTAAAAGTGAACTTTAATTAAAAAAGATGTAATCATATTTCCATATTTTTAATTAAAGTTCACTTTTTAGGCACTCGGGTTTTTACCCGACTGCGCCAGAAGGAGGATTATGTTTTTCGAATGTATGTATGTGTGTATGTATGTATATTTCTTTGGCACGCTCTGTAGCCTAAACGGATTGATCGATTTCAGCTTGAGAGGTGCCGTTAGATTCATCTTAATTGTGAGAGTGATACTAGGCATATCAAAGTTGAAAAAAGGCCCGATTTTTGGCGCAATATTGAGTCTTAATTTTTTTTTTATTCTCGAAACCCTGAGTAGGGTATCAAAATAAAGGGTTTCGTAAATAGGTCTCATTAATGTCAAAAATAATTATATTAAATAAAAACTGTGAAATCCCTACTAATATTATAATGCGAGTTACGCTTTCACGCCTAAACCGCTGAACCGATCGTCATGAAATTTGGCAGAGATATAGCCTGGGATATGGAGAAGGACATAGGATACTTTTTTAAGCGATAACCGACCTGCATGCGGGCGGAGCCGCAGGCAAAAGCTAGTAAAATAATAATTTACAAAATCAAAAAATCCGACTGCCTAAAAAGTGAACTTTAATTTAAAAAGATGGAAACAAGAAACTTGTTTAGAAAGATATGACTATTAGACTGAATACTATAAGCAATCTCATGCAGTCGGAGGCAATAAAGGTCTTTATTGTTAAATTTAAGAAGATGCCTCCGAAGTTCACTTTTTAGGCAGTCGAATTTTTCGATTTTGTATTATTTTTTTTTCATTTTCTATATTATTGACGTTAAATCATCTCTTAACTTTAATCAACGTTTCTAAATAAACCCTATATTATTAAGATGCCTACATAGTTTTTTTTATTCATTTTTACGTCTTGTCTCGTCGTTGTCGGGACCCGGGGGTTCCGGCCCTTAGGAAGGTTTACGAGGGGTCAAAGCCAACTCGCAGAGGCCAGTTAGACGTTTTGAATTTATAAACCTTAGTGGTTCCACTGCAGGGCAAACGCCTGCCTGCCCTCTTTGCACTCTTCTCGGACTATTGCAATATTGGGCCTAGTAATAAAGAAAATTATTTATTTTTCAGGTGAAATAGCATCAACGAAGTTCGACGAAGTGAACGCAATAACTCTCGCGCATGACATACAAGTTGACAACCCCATTTCAGTGCTAAACCAGGATGACGCTAGAAGTTTTCACGCTTCCGACGCCAAGAAGAAATACGCACTGTTCCGTAAGGCGACTAATTTGGACCAGACGGAAATCAATTATAATATCGCCATTGAGAACTGTAAGAAAGCTGACACTTCAAGGAAAAGAAAACAAGAAGTACGTGATTTAATTTAGTTAGATGTTTGTTTTACTTAATTTTGATAATCTTCGTGATTTTCGCAACGCTGTTGGGGTCGGATTCTAGTCTTAACTGGATGCAGCTTAATACCAGTATTTTACATGGAGCGACTGCCTATCTGACCTCCACAACCCAGTTACTGGGTAATACTATACCCCTTAGTAGGTGGTTATTAGACTTTCGGGCTTCTGACGACCCGTAACGACTGTCAAAGATCCACGAATGACAGCCGCGACCAAAGGCTTAACGTGTCTGCCGAGGCACGGAGGGGTCTTGGTATGTAAAGATGATCACATCCATGGGTCAACCGCGGCAGGCGCAGCTTAGCCTGATTGATCGACCCGTCCGGCTGACATTGTTGCCAACTGGGTGTCAGGTTTTTCGGCTAAATGGTGTTTAAAAAAGGGCTGAATGACTAAATAACGAAAAATAAAAATTCTTCCATAAAATGGATTTCATGAATAAGTAATGTGTAAATTATTAATAAAATACATCATCCTGGATTATAAAATATTGATTAATCATCAAATTACGATCTAAATAGCAGTCATCTAATTCCTCTCGAAGGGTTTCACTTTGCGCTGACGACGTTGATGGTTGGGCTTGGGCCGCATTGCGCGCAGCCTTGTTCAGTATAAATTTAAATTGGATAAAAAAATCATTAAAGGAGACCCTATGGGATTACCTATGTGCAGTTTAACTTGGTAAGGCTAGTTCGTATTTATGGTATGGAATTTAGGGACTCAAAGTTCATCCTGTTTCGTAATTTATGTTTATTTGGTTTTGACAGGCGATAATTTTTGGGGGTTGATTACGGGCTAGGGGCTAAATCCTTATATTCGGGGCTGAACAAGAACAAAAAGGGCTAGATCTAGCCCCGAAGGGGCTAAATTGGCATCACTGCCGGCTGATATTACTTAGTCACAAGCCACTACTACGTAGTCTAGGTTCGTTACGTTAATTTAATGTTATGGTTAAATATGCGCCTTATCTTGTTTTCTGTTGTATTTTACGTTTTCATGACTCAACATAAATTCAAGATAGCGCAAGCGTTTAATTTGTTGCATGTGGATCTTACAACAACAAACACCCACACGACGTGGAAACTTGCACCTTTATGTAACTAGTACATTGCAGCTTTCACGAAGTTGAGTATGAATGTCGATGATTGATGTTGTATGTTGACGATGATGTATGATTTTTATTCTTTGTGCTCGAGTTAAGTTTTAATTTTTTATTTTTGTTCTTTCTGTTCGAGTTAAGTTTTCATTTTATTTGTTGGTATATTGGCATGGCTGGCTGACATATTTATGACTAATTATTTAATTAATGTTCTGTGTCTCGTAATGTTTATATTACTTTGTATAAGTATGTATAGAATCAGGTCTATCCGACTAAACAGATAGCTGTGCTGCTGGGGACTTTGTTGCGCCACTTCTTTTGCCCAGCTAAAGCACTAGGAAGTGGTGACGGGTGAGCGTTTTTGGGGGACCGTCTTATGTATTTTGACGTTCGAAAAGTGGTGATTCTCAGCCTAATTTGAATAAATAACTTTTGATTTTGATTTTGTAACTGTAAGAGTAGGGCTCCCCCTACTCTACCGACCAACCTTCAAAACTTAAAACGTACTCTACCTACCGAACAAAGAAACGATGGTCATTCCGATCCAGCCCGTCCCTTGCTGCCCTTTTCCAGCGATGCCCTAAGCCGAGGTCCGTACCCCGCAGGGGGTGCCCTTAGCGTATAGTCGCTTTAGTTTTAAGTTTTAAAGCCTTGGCCGGAGGCCTTAATTGATTTAGGTAGACACAGGTAAGTCCGGTTAAGCCGACAACCTCCTAGGTTGACCTGCGAAAAAAAGAAACTATGGATGGATTGTGAACGATGATATGGTTGAAAAGGGGGTGACTACTGACATGACGATTAATAGAGAAGTATGGAAGAGAAATACATTTTGCGCCGATCCTATAAAAAATGTGAGAATGCCAAGAGAATGATGACATTACAGCTTTCACGAGTCTAAACAATATTTACTATTTCAGGCTTGTAAAGACTTAGAAGCAGAGTACAAAAAGTTGAAAACTTGCCATGAACAGTTACGATCACACGATCAAATTAAGACAAAGAAGACAGCTCTACAGAACGAGTACTACTGGAGTGAGATAGCGGAGTTAGAGCGAGAGGCGACTAAGATTCAAGAACAGTATGACAAACAGACAGCCAAGATGGACAAACTGAGGGAAAAACTCAGCAAAATGGCAGATAACTATGGCAGCAATACCAGCGCGATTGAGTGAGTCAAGCTAACAAATGTTTTTTTTGTACCTTAGAAATATTTTTTCTATTACCTTACTAGCAAACCCGACGAACTCCGTTTCGCCACCAGATGGCTTCGTTTTATGTAACATTTCGTTTGGTGATTAAAAGAAGACATTTTTTTTTGTTTTATTTCCTGAATTTTCTTTACTATAAACCTCACGGAGCCCGAGACCTTTCCAACGAATGCAAAACCGTGGAAATCGGTTCGTGCGTTCTGGAGTTATAGCGTCAGGAAGGAAAACCCGACTTATTTTTATATAGTAGATGTGTATAAGTCCAAAACAAACACTCACTCACTTCAAAACAAATAAATAAACAATATAAATTCCAATCATGGGCTCAACATACTTTGTTTAAAAACTCACATTATGTCCTCTCTCCATTTTTTCCATTCTTTCGTTTTAAGGGTTGAACCCTTCATTGTGCGTGGTCCGACACGCACTTGGCCGGTTTAGTGACTTTATAATAATTAATAACAAAACAATATTTACAGCGAGCTGCGAAAGGTTCTCGACGAGAAGACGCTACAGAAGACTGCGTTGGAGCAAGAGCTTCGTTCACTGGAGACCGAAGTGAATAATGTGCAGGCGACGTGGCGAAGCTCGCAAAACAATACCGGCAAGCTTACCGACTCGCTCAACAGAGAGAAGCGGAAGATCGGAGATCTGGAGAGAGAGATACAGAATATTAGGTAAGTTTTGATTAACAGGAGCATCGTTCTCTAGAGACCGACGTGAACAGTGTGCAGGCCACGTGAGGTCACAACATAATACCGGCAAGCTTACCGACTCGCTTAATAAAATCAAGAGGAAGATCAGAGATTTTGGGAGAGAGAGATACAGAATATTGGGTAAGTTGAGTTGATTAACAGGAGCTTCGTTTACGATAGATCGAAGTGGATAGTGTCCAGCCCACGTGGCGTAGTTCGCAACACAAAGCCGGCAAGCTCACCAACTCGCTTAACAACGAGATTAGGAAGATCGGAGGGTTCGAGAGAGAGATACAGAATATTGAGCATGTTCGGTAGAATATGAATGTTGATAATTTTTATTTTATTTTAAAGCTGGAAACTATTGAATAGTGATAAGTATTGTGATAGCTCAAAAATTGCCAACTTGTAGGCGTTTTAAAATTATCCTATCACGGCCTTGCGTCACGGCTCGCGAATGGTGTAGTGGCTTCCAACCACTATGTCGTTCGCAGTTTTTGGAAGGGGAATACCCCGGACTTGTATTATTAATTGAAATATTATAGTTGCTCCATTTAAGTAGCTCAATACGGTTTGGTAGCTCTAGCAATCTCATTCACCACAATTCCTTGCCGGATTGCGCAATTTTAGTTGCCTATGTAAGCGCTCTAATAAGACGAAAGCGCCAGGGTAGTCTCAAATTGCCTCAGTGAATGACTATTTCATGAAATCATGACATTTTAGAACAATTCTAACTAGGGTTTTAATGATGATTTTAATACATAATTATAATTCTGTAATTGTTACGATCGCAAATCATATTTTCTAATCAACATACAACCTGAAACTGCTTTGCAAATTGCAAGACTCATAAGAAAGTTTGAATTTCTTTGGCTACCTTTAAGTAGGTACCTTATCGGATCCTCTTTAAACGATTTCTACAAAAAGTATTCGTATAAATAAACATATTATGAATTAACTTCGCTTTTCATGTTTCTCTATGTTCGCGACCGCAATGTTCTGCTACACTGCGCAACGGATTTTTATGTATTTTTCACTATAATTTAGAGAATTAATTCCGGAAGGTTTATGTGTGTAATCCTACATATTATAAAACTAAAGTCCCCCGCCGCGTCTGTCTGTCGGTCTGTTCGCGATACTACTGAACGGATTTTCATAAGGTTTTCACCAATAGACAGAGCTATTCATGAGGAAGGTTTTGGTGTACTTATAATTTGCTAAGGTTTTGTGTAAATTGGTTAACGCGGGCGAAGCCGCTGGATAAAGCTTAGTAGTTTTATAAATGATAGAAATGTCAATGTTTTGTTTCTGTATTCGCCAGGTCGGGCGGGGCGGAATCCCAGCGCGCGCAGCTGGAGGCGCGGGCGGCGCGCGCGGCGGAGGCGGCGGCGGCGGTGCGCGCGCGCTACGACACGGCGCAGCACGACGCGTCGCAAGCGCGCGACAACGCGGCGCATGCGCAGGCGCAGGCTGACCAGCGCAACAAGCACGCGCAGCAGCAGCGTGGGAAGCTGAGTACGTACCCTAACTCGAAACAAAATATCACCCTTTAGTACATATCGCCAGTTATGACTGAAAAATCGGTTTCGGCCAGAAAATCAGGTTTCAGCCGTAGTTTTGGTTTCGGCCAAAGAATATTTCGACCGAGACTGACGTATGCCGCTTGTGAGCTGTTGGTTTTGATAGAATACGAGCGACTGAGAAAAGACTTGGTAATGGGGTCCTGTTATCACCCTTTTTTTATAAAACACAAAAATAAGTGTTTACTTATAATTATAAACACAAGTCATTTAGGTTCTCAGCAGACATGCTGTAGACGTGGCGTACCTCAACTACTCAGGATACTCACTTTAGCATAAGTTTAAGAAGCAGGCTGCGATCTGTGTGTACGTCCGCGATGACATATTCTGTCAACGTCTCCGCTGCTATGAAGTTGCGGGTTTTTCCACTTTGTGGCTGCTGGTGAACACCGACTTTCGTAAAGCTATTTATGTCGGTATTTACAGATCACACAGCGGTGATCAGGAGACAACAAGACTCTTTGACCATCTAAAAGAGGCAGCTGAATTAATCTAACACAAATATCCGTCAGCGGAGCTTGTTTTTCAGGGGGATTTTAATGCCTATCATAAGGATGGTGTTCCCGTAACGGAAGACTGACTATGCTGGAAGAGAGGCGCGCAAGTTTGCGATATCGCTAGATCTCCACCAACTGGTTGACCAAGCTACCCGCGTTCCAGATGTTGATGACCACACACCCAACTGCTTAGACCTGCTGCTGACAATAGATCTGGACTGGTACTCCGTATCGGTCTGGGCTCCGCTCGGATCGTCTGACCATTGTCTGGTGAAATCCGTGTCTTCCTGTTCTCCTCCAGATTTAAGCCCTAGAGGTACGAGGAGATGCGGTATTTCTTAGCATCTTACCCATGGCGGCAAATTTGCTTCTCATCGCGCAACCACTCAGACTGTGCTGACGCAATTGCTGATGTGATATGTCAGGGAATGGAATATTTTATCCCATTCTCAGACGTGCCACTCGGCTGCGAGGCTCAGCCCTAGTATAATGTATCTTGTGCGCAAGCCGATTTGCTCAAAGAGCAAGCATATCAGGCCTGGGCTTCGGCCCGTAGTGACAGGGGCGAAAGTCAGAGTGCACGCGCAATGAAAAGAGCGTACAATTCTGCCGCCAAGGACTGCAAACGGGTGTTACGGAAGGCGCGTTTCGACCATGTTGGACGAATTGGGGCCAAGTTGGCGTCCTACCCTTCGGGTAGCAAGAACTTCTGGTCCCTGGCTAAATCAGTCTAAACGAACTTTAACCGTTCTTCGCTGCCCCCCATGCTGAAATCTGATGGAACGCTGGCTCATACTACGCAAGAAAAGGCAAACCTTTTTGCCGCCATCTTTGCCGAAAATTCACGCGTTGATACGGCCTCTAACACTCCACCTACCATACCCCACTGTGGCTACACAATGCTGGAGATCTCAATACATATAAAAGAGATCCGTAAGGCCCTATACTGTCTTGACGTGAATAGAGCCAGCGGACTTGGCGGACTACCCGCAAGAGTCCTTAAAAGCTGTGCTCCAGAGTTGTCTTCTGTCTTGACGCGCTTGTATAGCCTCTCTCTTAAAACCGGAGTGGTGCAAGCTTGCTAATGTACAGCCAGTGTCCAAAAAGGGTAACCGTGCCGATCCTGTCAACTATAGACCAATCGCCATAACCTCCACACTGTGTAAAGAAATGCAAAGGGAACTGAACCATAAGCTGCTAGCATACCTAGAAGACAATGAGCTCCTCAGTGACCACCAATATGGATTCCGTCGTGGTTGGTCTACTGGGGACCTTCTTGTGTATGTCATGCATTGCTGGGGCGAGGCCATTGAGAAACACGGCGAAGCTCTTGCTGTGTCGCTTGATATCCCAAAGGCCTTTGACAGGATCTGGCATACTAGTCTGTCGAGTAAGCATACCGTATTCGGTATCCCTGCTGACTTTTGCAACTGGATTTCCAACTTCCTGACCGATCTATCAGAGTGGTCATAGATGGTTGCTCATCAGATCATAAAGCTTTTGATGCCGGTGTTCCTCCTCCTTGTCTGTTCTTTCTGCGACTCTATTTCTGCTGCATATTAACGACCTGCTACAGCTTGGTGCTATCGGGTACGCAAATGACAGCACAGTTCAGATAGATACCTGTCCAGTGCAAGAGCCAGCAGAGATGAAACAACTGCTCTTAGAGAGGCCATAGTGGAGCGATTGAATTTGATCTTAAATCTTGTTTCCCAGTGGGGTGACGACAATCTGGTCAAATTCAATGCTCAGAAAACACAGGCGTGTCTTTTTACTGCCTAAAGGAGCCAATTCCGATTATTCCCAACTTTCCGAGGTGCATCTGTACCTGTTACCGACCTCCTAACGCTTTTGGGCATCCTAAATAAGGTGTCGCGATACTTCACATCTGGACAGCTTTTGAGCCTGTATAAAGCTCAAGTGTGTTCTTGTATGGAGTATTGAAGCTACTTATGGGATGGCTCATCAAAATACCGGCTTGCTGCACTTGACTCGGTGGAATGCAGACCAAGAAGGCTCATAGGCGACGAAACGTTGGTAGCTAAGCTTCACAGCTTGGCTCATCGGCGTAATGTTGCTTGCCTGTCAGTCTTTTATAGACTGTACTTTGGAGAGTGAGCGCAGGAACTTCACGACCTGATCCCACCATCGCCCTTTTATTACCGGACTACCAGACGCACTGCGGGGTACCATCCGCACTTGGTTGAAATCCCGACCAGTCGTACTCAGCGCTAATCCTCCACATTTATTATGCGCACAGCCAAAGTGTGGAACTCTCTGCCTGCGTCTGTGTTCATTTCCACATTTAACCCGTCTACCTTCAAAACAAGTGTGAACAGGCATTTTCTGGGCACGCTCGATCCATCATAGACCTCATCAATCGCTTTCCATCAGGCATGATCGTGGTCAAGACCGGGCCCATTTAGTAATATAATAAAATAATAGCAAAACTGTTGTACCCCTTTTTACTAAAATTACGGGAACGGAGGTTTATGAAATTTGGCACAGTTAAAGTTTATATGGAGGAGTGCAGAAAGCCAATATTTTTATATAATTCAAAGTATTCATGGTCGAATTTCGACCACTGGCTGACCACTAGTTTATTGTACCCAAATCTGCCATTTCTGTACATAATTATAAATTAAATCGCTTTTCGTGTCTGTTTATGTGACCGCGTTGTTCTTCTAAAATAGCACCATCATTTAGAGAATTTATTCAGGAACATTGATTTGTATAATTAGTTACTATTAAACTTACACATATTATTGAAAACTCCATATTTTTTCAAGCCGTAAAAACCGCCATAGTTTATAAATTAACGATAATATTTTCCAAATTATGGTATGAGGCTCGTTCCCTACAGGCGCGGTCCGAGGGGGGGGGGGATCCTAGGGGTCATGACCCCCGCCCCCCAAAGCCGGAAATGTAAAGGATAAAATAGTGATTTTTCGAAAATATTATAAACTTTATTTATTTATGTACACGCAGTAAAATACATAGCAGATACGGCATAATCGGCATCTTATCAATATGTAGGTAGTCTTTGTTTGTGACCCCCCCAAAGTCTGGCTGTGACCGGGCCTGGTCTCCTATTACATGGGAATTAAAAACATACATAACTGGCGAAATGTGGATGTACTGTAGGTACACCTCTGCTCTTCCCTTCGGGGAAACAAGGCGTGATGATGTTATTATTTTATTCGGTTAAAAGGTCAGTTGAAGCAAACACTGCGCGAGCTGGAGTCGCGTGGCAACGACTCTCTGGCGGTGTACGGTAACAACATGGTGGAGCTTTGCCAGCAGATCAACGCGGCCGTCGCCAAGAAACAGTTCTCACAGAAGCCCAGGGGCCCTATTGGTACGTATCTAGGGGGCCTGCTCTCTTATTCCGATAGCGAGAAACGGGCCCCCCCGAAGGTAGTTCGAAACTTCGAAGTGAATCCTTATTTCTGAATTGTTTCTTTTTTGTTTTTTATTACGAACGCTTTAGATGTGCACTTCTTTTTACATAGTTCTCACTTGTATAATTTCAACATGAATAGGGTATTTTACTCTTTAGGAGAAAAATACTAAAAATATAGTATTGAGATAGCTTAGGCAAAATGCAGTCGGAAAATGTTAGTTTTAGTTCATGAAATACCAAAATAAATTTTAAAATTCAATTCAAAGATTTCAGTTTTTTTAATGTTTTTGAACACCATGAAATAGTAGCCGCCATGTTATAACGTCGTACGGCGTGTCAATTGAACAACTTTGTACTTTTATTATTTTCGTAACCAAAGTAATTGTTATTTAAATAATATTTTGCATTCAGGAACAGCAAACCAATGATAAGTAGAATAATAACTAATTACTTAAATTATAAACAATTATCATATAAAATATCAGCGCATTTGTTTAAATAGCAAACTGACTTCATACCCACAGAGCAATATGGCGTCCACTGCGTCCAGCGGGTGTTTTTGTGTGGTTTATTAGCACTTGAGAATCTAATTAGGACACTTCAAAAATGCGTGTAATATTAAGTAACCATTTTTTGTAACGATATTTTGATTTAAAAGAGTGTCCGTGGAGTTTCATGCCCGTTCTTCACTATAGGTACCTGCTACGCTTTTTATGCCTGACCGACCCCTAAACTATTCAGAAGATCCTGTTATTGGTTTATTTGAAATAAATGCTTTGAATTTATGAAAGTTGTGCGCAAAAAGTAAAGGAAGATACAGCTTTGCAAAGAAAAGTTTGCCCTTCAGTAATGTTCGTGTTTCAGAATTAACACGAACGTCGTGCCACAGTCATTTGTCAATCAAAAGTAGTACTTAGTATTCAAATGTTTATTTTTATTTTTTATAAGTTACTTTTACTTTCCATACCCAAGCCATTGAGTCCGTCTCTACCGTTTTAAGACGCATCAAGTATTTGTAGGTGCATATCTGAAAGTGAAAGAGAAGAAATGGGGCGGCGCGCTGGAGCACATAATCGGTGGAAGCATCCAAGCCTTCTGTGTGAACACGCCCGAAGACTCCAGGAAACTCTTCCAGTTGATGAATCAAGTGAGTATTCATAAAATAAAAGTTGTCACGCATAGAACAAAAAAAAAAAAAAAACTACGAGTTCCACGCTCTTACTTCGAACAAAAATAACATTATTATTTCATGAGAAAGCCGTGTGCCCGATATGATTTCCCATACAAACTTTTAGCCTGTTTGTTAATTAAAAATAAATATACTTAGGCGGATCACATACTGCAACGTGTCACGCTACGAGGCGCAGCTTAAGCGCCCCGCGCGTGAGTAGGGTATTTTCCAATTTATTAAAAACTATTTTAAATTGAAGATTAAGACGAGATATTTAACAGAAAAATAAAAATAAACTGATTTATATCCATTTTCTCAATTAAAAACGATTAAAATCGTACGTTGTACACAAACTTGACGTCGCATGTGATCACGTGAAAAAAAAGTCATCGTAAGGAGCGTTTTGGCGGTAAATTCAAAACAACGAAAAATATGTTTGAATAAAATCGTTTTTAACGAGAAAATGGATATGAAACCATTTATTTTTATTTTTCTGTTACATACATATTTCGTCCCAATCTTCAAATTAAAATAGTTTTTAATAAATTGGAAAATACCCTATTCATACATACACGTTCAGTAATAAAAATAGGGTTGTAAGGCACACATTCCTGCTAATTCCTTACAGCACACGTTTTGCACAGTTTTTTATTGGAATTAAGTTCTTTAAGGCGACTTGCGGTAGAAGTGGACTGGTAGAAATCGTCACGTAACGAAAAGCATTATGCCCCCTCCATGTGACTTTATCTCTCTATTTATATTATAAACAAGTGTGTGTGCGTGCCCCCGACCGACCCTTGCTCGTTGAAGCGCCAGCCCGCGCCGCAGCTGAGCCAGTAGCTTTAAATTCCCCGACTAATAATAATAATACCAATATTTTGATCCAGCCTGTCCCCAATGATAGCTGTCCCCCTATCAGTGACGCCCTGAGCCGAGGCCCGTACCCCACAGGGGGTGCCCTCAGCGTGCAGTCGCTTAGTTTGTCATTTATTTTAGTTTGTAAGCCCTGGCTGGAGGCGTTAAGATTAAATTCTTAATGGCAGCCCCAGGAAAGCCCGGTTGAGCAGTCACGGCCTCTCAAGGCCACCTGCGAGATGCCCAAAAAAAAAATGTGTGCATGCGAGTATCGCTGGAACTTCGTTCCTGACGGGGGTTTCCCGACCGCACACGTTTTTATTATTTAATTTGCATAATATTTTGTGTGCCTTTTTTTTTTAGCTTCTACCGTCCCACTGCTGGGCAAAGGCCTCCCTACTATCTTTCCACCTTTTAGTGCCTTTTAGTCTCGGCTAAATAAATGTATGTTCTGTGTGGTACTCGCCAGGTATACGGCTCCCGGCCGAAGCCCAGCGTGACGTGCAGCAAGTTCCTGCCGCGCGCGCACGACGTGCGTGGCACGCGCGTGCGCGCCGGCGCCTACGTGTCGGCGCTGGACTCGCTGGACGTCAACGACCCCGTGGTCGCCAACTTTCTCATCGACAACGTTGGTATGGAGAGAGTGCTGCTCGTTCCTGACCATGGTAACTGTAATATTAATAATACCATTCATTTCAGGCAACACCGGCCCATACAAAAATACCTTATCCTAGATAATCAGCCTATAATGTTCCCACTGCTGGGACACAGGCCTCCTCTCTGTGAGAGGGAGTGGGCAATAATCCACCACGCGGGCCCAGTGCGGGTTGGATGTCACATGTCTTCGATTTTTTAGTTCTAGGACATGTCGATTTTCTCGCGATGTTTTCCTTCACCGTCTTAAGAGCAGTGGTGATGAAATAATTGATACAAAGCAAAGTGTCTTCCGCTGAGCCCCTGGCAGACCTAAACATACATATGGATTTTAATTATGTTCTGAGACCGCAGTATGTAACCCGACGGAAAGAAAACTTTATATCAGGTGTATATCCTATCACTTAACGAAGCCGAGAGTCACTTGTACTACCCGTCAATATAATCCTTTTTTTCTTTGTACTAAACCATATCTGGGCATCTTCTGGTTTTAAGGAAGATCAAAATTCCAACTCTTACTGACTTTTTTTGACGAAAACAAGATTTAATGATAAAACACAACTTTAACTTTGGATCTCGAGTTTGTATTTTAAACTAATCGGTGTAAAAGCTCTTCCGTGAAAGATGGACCGTGGGAACTAACTGCATAGCAGAGAACGAGAGTTTCTTGAATCACCCACCATTCTTAACTAAACCGTTTCACAGATGACGCGGTCCGTCTATCGGACAACGAAGAGAACGTACCAGAGAACTGTTCCAAGATAGTGACCCTCGATTCTACGGAGTACCACCCTGCACCTAACTACCGCAGCTACGGAGGGTCCGCGCGGACCAGCCGTCTGCTGCACCTCAGCACTGCCGAGAGGAAGAAGTAAGTGGACACGGAGGAAGAAGAAAGAATAAACATGTCAATCTGTAAAAAACCGTGTGCCCGATGGGATTTCCCATCGACAAAAATGACAATCTTCCATACAAACTTTCATCCCCTATTAAAGCTTTTTTGGGAATTAATGAACCTGCACCTCGGAAGATCTAAATACTGCCGCTGACGCCGCAATAAACGTGGCCACGTACTGGGCACAAAAAATGTGTACGAGTACCAACAACACGAAAAGAAGTGGATGTTTTTTTATATCGGACCTTGGTGCTCACTTTCGCTATATAACGAGTAACATAATTAACGCAAGACCTCATACACCCCAATTAGAGTATTGAGTTAAAAGCATAATACTATGATCAAAACAATTTTTTTTAAAGCTAACTGATATTATTAAGAAAAACGTGTCGACTCGAGCGTTACTTTATGTATTTAAAATTGAGTCTTATTGCTTCTGGAATAAGATTAAATTTTCTTTGGCTCAATCAGTGGTTGGTATGGCAAAATACATAGTTTAAAAAAAAAACATTAAAAGTTATTGAAATCGATTCAGTAGTTAATTAGGAACAAACTACTTTCAGGTCTTTTTTTTTTTTTGGATGGGAAATCATCAAATAACTTCTTCCGCTCTGGGTGGAGCGGGAGGGCGTGTCAGACTTTTCTGTTACACCTTGTATAACTTGTGCAAAATATCATGCTTCTTATAGACCCAGCGGTTTAGGCTGTGCGTTGTTTATCAGTGTACAGGGCCGGATTAACAATGTCAGGATTCTTAGGCAATACAAATTTTGGGGCTGAAAAGCTGAAAAGTTAATGAAGGGATGTGAGTAATAAGCATCAGCAGCATCACCTGACTCATGCTTAACTCCTTAGGAACTTAAAGCAAAAGTTTTATATATCAGAGATCGGATATTCGGATGCATATTCACCTAAAGTTGAGATGTTGGCTAACATGGAATGTGCTTTTGAATCGAAAAAGTCATAATTTAGGTAAGTAATTTGTTTATTTTTTGTTTTAACTAATACAAACCACCCCTCCTCCAGTACATACACATATTTGTAAAATCGGGTTAAAAATTAATTTAAAATTAATACACATCTGAATAGTTATGCTATCCAAGAATCCTGGGGTTTTTAATAAATATTACAAATAATTTATAAAGCCACTTCCATACTTTCATAGCTAAAAATGATCTTTAGGTAAATATGCCTCCGAATATCCGATCACTGGTGATGATCCAGGTCTCGTTAGGTGTATGAGATGAGACCATCTCACGCTCTCATGATGGAGCAGGAAAGAAAAATAAGACCCTGGTGTTTTAATTTTAAGTTTATTTTTAATAAATGAAAAAAAAAATATAATAAACAATAGAAAATAGTTTCGATTGGGGTGTTTTTAATTTTAAACTTTATTCTTGTTACGAGGTAGGCCTCTTAACAAGAATAAAGTTTAAAATTAGGCCTAAATTTAGGTTGTCTGAAAAGATTATTCAAGTACGGAAATGGACTGATTTTAAACAAGTTGAAGCAAGCTGAAGTTTATTTCTGTTGTTTTTAAATTTATGAACGAGAGTTTTGAGTAGCCGAAATCAAAAGCCATTTTTTGCCCATTTTCTCTAAGACTTGACTATTTTTTTGTTTTTAATTTGAACGTGGAAAAAACGGTTTCACACATGGCATAGGTGACTTTCGCAACAATATATTGTAATTTTTTAATACCGTGTAGTGTGGACGTCAAAACGATTCGTAAAATATATGTGCTATTCTAAACCTCTTACAGCAAAATCCACAAAACAGTCGCTGGTTTGAGTTCGATTAATCAAAATTAAATAGTCAAAAAGGAGCTCATTCATTGCATTAAAACTTATAGAAATACAGTATTTGAACTGTATAATCACGAGAATCAGAGAAATCGGAAAAAAATCGTATACGGCCTCTTAAATGCAATAAAAAAACAATAAACGAAAGAAAATAGTTTTGTCAAGTACAGAGGCCAGCACATCATGCTATCCCGAACTGTAAAATTTTCCCAATTGCACATTAACCTAATTTTCCCAATTGCACATTAACCTAATTTTCCCAATTGCACATTAACCTAATTTTCCCAATTGCACATTAACCTAATTTTCCCAATTGCACATTAACCTAATTTTCCCAATTGCACATTAACCTAATTTTTGTCTCTCTTAAAAGTTGAAAAACTATCAAATAAATTTGACAGATTGGGGTAGCTTGATGTGCTGTACATCAAGTTTAAATATGAACTTGTCTAACTCCGATCAGACTTCTGTCTGTAGTCTGATGATATCAAACGCAACGGGTAAACGTAACTTTTCTTAAGGCCCATAGTATCCTCATCTCCCGTTGGTATGCTAAAGCACGACTGCAGCCCGCGCCCGCGCAGGGCACCTCTGAGCCTTTATCTCAAAATGGGGATATTTCTTTGATTAATTTACAATTGTGCTTCGGCGATTCTGTGGTACCTCTAACTATCTATTTTTCAGTGTATTTTTTTTTCCAAATAACGAAGCCGTTTAGTAGGAGTATGGAATAGAAGCCAAAATATTGCGTGTTGGAAAATATTTTTTACAGCAAAAGTATTAACCGTACAAAAAAAGTACTTCGGGCAAAATGATCTATATGAATCTATAGCAAAATCATATATTTTTCAAATCTTCAAGACAAGCCGTTAATGAGCAGTACGGTTCATAAAGTGACCGTGTTACGCTACCAAACGGGACGTAGGCCCTTAATTAAAACTTATAAAAAACTGTTTTCGTTCGTCAATGTCTGAGAACTGTTTAAATTAATTGTCGATCATGGCGATTGAAAATGACGTATTGAAAAAGGTCAACTTTCGAACGATTAAGATTTAGAAAAGTTCATATCTACTACCTAAATGTTTTACAAACTTAAACTTATTAATTTGGATAGAAGAGCGCTAGATATTTTTCTTCGAAACGCAGCCGGTGGGTGGTCGGCTGAGCAAGTACTAGACTTTATTCACCTTGGGGGAATCCCCGATTCGTGGGATGCATTACGTAGCGATTTGTTAGTTACCGTGAAAAGGTTAATTAAAAACTATTTTAATTTGAAGATTGGGACGAAATAATTATGTAACAGAAAAATATATTTATTTAAATCCATTTTCTCAAATAAAAACGATTTTAATCAAATTTATTTTTCGTTCTCTTGAACTTACCGCCAAAATGCCCCCCAAGATGACTTTTTATCACGTGTCGTCAACTTTGTGTAAACTAAAGCAATTGTAAACAAGTGAATTGTCGAGTTTATAATTAACAAGGTTTTTAATGGTTAGAAAGTGGTATTACTGCAGGCTTAGCATGACGCTTTTTATTTCTACTCTATTGTAGATTGTAGAATAGAAATCGCTTCTTCTCTTTCTTGATGAAAAACTGTCAACTGTCTATACGGAAACGTCATTTTTGTCTACTCTACCGACGACAAAACACTTGCTAATGGTTGTCGTGTTAAGACTGCTGGTGTGCGGTGCCTCTGTGCACAAATACTTCTACAACTGCACCACACAAAGTATTTGTACCGGTGCCGTTTACACAAAGCTGACGTCACGTGTGGTCACCTGATAAAAAGACACCATAAGGAGCGTTTTGGCGGTAAATTAAAAACAACGAAAAATAAAATTGTTTTATATCGCTTTTAGTTAAGAATATGGATATGATTCAATTTATTTTTATTTGTCTGTTACATATTTCGTCCCAATCTTCAAATTAAAATAGATTAAAAAAAAGGAATATTTTCCAATATTTTCCCTATTTAGTTTAAAAACTTTTACTGTGCTCTGTAGATTTCAAAATTTACGAACTGGGATAATATTAGCTGCTAGATTTTTTTCTAAAAACTACCTTGAGGAAATCAGCGAGACGAGTGAGAAGTTTAATTAAATTTATTCACGGTTGCAAAACTTACAAATCGCAATTACAGATCAAGCATTTCGAAAATTTTGTTAATCATACAGTATGTATGTATGTACGTAACGCATAAATATTATTAGTTCTACTACTTGATACTAGATAGTACTGTTCTGTAAGTATGAGGTAGTTCAACAACTGTCAGCATGCGTCGGAAAAAAAAACGATGAAATACCTATTGTCATTGAGGATACAAATCCAATTGGATTTTGCACTGTATGAATATTTTCAATTTCAAGCCACGTTTTTATTAAGACAAAATTTCGCGCGAGTCGCAACACAGTGTCTCCAGATACTCCAAGTCACGTGACGTCGCTTTAAGTCGCCCGATATGTCAGGCTACAATATTCGAGCGTTGTGTCTGGAGACACTATTGTCGCGAAATGTTTGTGATTGGAGAATTCATGATTCTAAACGGTATAGAATCATGAATTCTCCAATCACAAACATTCCAAACATCCACAAACATTCAGCATGAGCACTGCTCACCACGCTTGCTTAAGGCGGATAAGCTATTTCAGACTTATTTCAACATACTTAAAAATAACATATATCTAAACAGGCAAGTGGTAGCCGAGATAAGGGAGGCCGAGGTTGCACTCGAACAGATAGAAGCGGGAGCCGAACAGTTGAACCAAGAAGCGAAGCAGGCGCGCGATGCCGAACGCACTGCCTCCAAGCAGCTGCAGGCGCTGCTGTCCGAGCGCCACCACAGGGACGAGGCGGCGCGCGTCGCGGCTGAGGCGCTGGACCAGCAGCAGGCGCCGCAGCACGCTGTGTTGGTATGGAGCTTACATAATGCGCGCTGCCTCCCAGCGCCACCACAGGGACGAGGCGGCGCGCGTCGCGGCTGAGGCGCTGGACCAGCAGCAGGCGCCGCAGCACGCTGTGTTGGTATGGAGCTTACATAATGCGCGCTGCCTCCCAGCGCCACCACAGGGACGAGGCGGCGCGCGTCGCGGCTGAGGCGCTGGACCAGCAGCAGGCGCCGCAGCACGCTGTGTTGGTATGGAGCTTACATAATGCGCGCTGCCTCCCAGCGCCACCACAGGGACGAGGCGGCGCGCGTCGCGGCTGAGGCGCTGGACCAGCAGCAGGCGCCGCAGCACGCTGTGTTGGTATGGAGCTTACATAATGCGCGCTGCCTCCCAGCGCCACCACAGGGACGAGGCGGCGCGCGTCGCGGCTGAGGCGCTGGACCAGCAGCAGGCGCCGCAGCACGCTGTGTTGGTATGGAGCTTACATAATGCGCGCTGCCTCCCAGCGCCACCACAGGGACGAGGCGGCGCGCGTCGCGGCTGAGGCGCTGGACCAGCAGCAGGCGCCGCAGCACGCTGTGTTGGTATGGAGCTTACATAATGCGCGCTGCCTCCCAGCGCCACCACAGGGACGAGGCGGCGCGCGTCGCGGCTGAGGCGCTGGACCAGCAGCAGGCGCCGCAGCACGCTGTGTTGGTATGGAGCTTACATAATGCGCGCTGCCTCCCAGCGCCACCACAGGGACGAGGCGGCGCGCGTCGCGGCTGAGGCGCTGGACCAGCAGCAGGCGCCGCAGCACGCTGTGTTGGTATGGAGCTTACATAATGCGCGCTGCCTCCCAGCGCCACCACAGGGACGAGGCGGCGCGCGTCGCGGCTGAGGCGCTGGACCAGCAGCAGGCGCCGCAGCACGCTGTGTTGGTATGGAGCTTACATAATGCGCGCTGCCTCCCAGCGCCACCACAGGGACGAGGGGGCGTGCGTCGTATAATCATTTAAATCATTAATTCAACTCTATGACCAATACGTGAGTTTGTTTTGGTGTTTCTTCTCAGAGTAGTCTGACAGAATTCACTGACCTTATCTATTTTTTTTTTATATTTTGACTATTTTGACTCGATAAGTGTTTGCTTAAAACCTTTTACAAAACAAAAAGACTCATTTCGAATTTAAATTTAGGTGGAAGAATTAAACATATCCAAAGAGAAGTTGAGCACTCTTCAGAAGCAAGTGGACGACTTGGCAAGCAAGGAGACGGTCTACCTACAGCAGCTGGACGAGTATTACGACAGCATTAAAAAGAGTAAGAAAATGCTGGCAGAACTTAAGAACACTTGCAGGAGCTTAAGGGTAAGTTTATTGACCAAATCGCCATTTTTGTGTATTTTACTCAAACACAAATAGCCATCAAATAAAGACAGGGTGGCAGGTAGTCAGGGACATCGACGCGCGAACTGTAATCAGAAATTCAGCACATGATTCTAGTACAAACCGTAGCAGAAACTTTCCGTCGGTTCTAAAAAAAAACTTGCTGTTACATCATAGAAAAGTCCAGAACGTACCAGCCTGCATACAACGTGTAACATAATCAACGCAAGACCACATACAATCCAGTTAGAGCATTGAGTTCAAAACACAAAACAATGACCAAAAGCCAACTGTTATTAAGAAAAACGTGTCCTTGAAATAAGTTGAATTTTCTTTAGCTTTTATCGGTGGGCGGTAGGAATGGCAAAATATGTACATACCGTCGATACCTCTATGGTACACACCGTCTTATTTATAAACGCTGCTTAAAGTTAAGAAATGTTTAAATGTCAAAAATGTATGGTTATACAGTCGCTAATCATTCGTTCACAAAGCAATGTTTATAAAAATAAGGGGGAAAATGTTTGAAAAAAATACCCGTATAAAAGTTACTGAAATCGATTAAATAGTCAATGAGGAACAAACTACTTTCAGGTGTTGCTTTTATTCTGTTACAGCTTACGTAAACTAACAACTAGCGAAGAATGCGTATACCATTCACGTCTGCATAGTCTTGCCTGCAGTCGTAATATTATGTTAACGTAACCTCGTGTCTATTAATGATAAATTATTTTATTTCTGTAAGTAGGTTTTTACAAACACTTTTACACGTCAATCATATTGTTAAAACTAGATGAGGTCGGCGTTTTCTATCTGATACTCTGAGAAGAAAGGCCGAAACAAACTCGAGTCTCTTTTAAAGTCTAGACACAATCTTGCTCGGATCATTTGGATTGGTGTCTGAAAAATTGTCTTTTGAGGAAAGAACCATATAGATTGAGTGGACCTGTCCAATCAGTGCACAATACCAAACAACACTAAAGAATTGACATTTGGTTAGGCCGCAGAAATAACTCAAAACTGCCAGACCAAGATTAAAACTAAATGAGAAAAGAAAAAAAAAACCTGACAAAAATAAAACACCCACCGTCATCACATTCACAATAATTAAAGCAATATACTTTACATTTGTCTGATATCTAGGAAGAGATAGACCAGGAGCAACTGAAGCTTGACCAGGGCGTGACTGAGCGCAAGACGCACGAACAGCGTCTTCGCGAGGACAGCATCAAGATGACGCAAGTTGAGGCTATTCTTGAAGAAAAGCGCGGCGTCATCAGACAAAAGATTGTAGAGGCTGAACAACTCTGTCCTAGGGTGCAGAATCCGAGGTAAAGGAAAAAATACATGTTTTAGGGCCAACAACCGAGTTTATTGTAGTTAAATTAAGTCTTTAAGAACTAAAAAAAGAGATTTTACGTGTACACTTCACATACGTATTTTTGATTTCATCGTGTTTAGTTAAGGATATACTCATCACTTAATTTGACATTGTATAACGTGATTAACTGATGACTTCCACAAACAGAGACAAGGCGATAGTGACGAACGAGCTTAAGAAGATTCAATTGAAGCTGAGCTCGATCCGTAGCGACGGGCTCTCTGAGGCCGAAGTGGTCGAGAGACTGCTGGATGTAGAGCACAAGTACCGACACACGCACAACGCGCTCGAGCGGCTACGGGAACTCATAGATGAGGTGAGTGTCTCCGTCTTAGGTAATCTGTGATATACAGGGCCAACTAACGAAAACTGGATGGGTATGGTCAGTGGCGTAACTAGGGTGGTGCAGGCAGAGCAAGAGCCCTGGGCGCCTATAGAAAGGGGCCGCAAAAGGTCGCAAATTATTAAATTAAAAATAAAACATCAATAAACCATTTCATACTGTTACCTAACCTAACTGAAATCTGTCTATTTCTATTAAATTCTCTTAAAATTGCAGCATTGCAAGCGATTTTTTAGGAAGTTGGAATTAATACCTTCGTTATTGAAGGTCAAGAAAGGTTATGCGACCTAGCTTTGCTCAGTGTAGACCGAGAAGACAATTAACAAAGGGGCGCAAATGGGATGAGTGCCCTAGGCGCCATTTTTTATTGGTTCGCTCCTGGGTATGGTGGAGAACTATGCTGGAAAGCAAAACAAACTTATTACCGGTGTCTTATAAAATGTACAAAATGTTATGTTGTAAAGTAGTTTGTTATGGCAATGTGAATTAAATTGATATACAGCCACTCACATCTACCTTGTAACTACTTAGATAAAGTTGTTTCTCATCAGTATTTTTTGGTCAATGTTACTTAACATAATATTGACCAAAAAAATATTGCTGACAAACGACTTTTCTTTTTGGTGTCAAAAATCGCTGTTTAAAGCAGCGCAATGTTTCGCAAAACATTGTGCTTTTAGGTGCATGCAATGGTACCGGAGTTGTGGGGGTATTGAAGTCAAAGAATTAAATAAATTAGTATAGATATCACATTGAATATTTATTTCCTTTATTCCATTAAATACATTAAATTACATTTTTAAATACTAAAATATAAAAACATTTCAAAATATAAAAAAAAAAATGTGGTCCGCCGGTATCGGGAGTAGGGTTCAAGCTACCGGTGGTTAGGGCTCCAGAGACAGGAACCTCCTCACGATGCGAGCCGTATCGAGGAGTACTGCCTTCTGAATCAGGCCTTTGATCCAACCGCCTAACGAGAGCTTAGAGAGATGTTGATTGAGGCTTTCAGCCATCAGTCCATTGGCTGACACGACAATCGGCACAATGACAGCCGAGTTCACATTCCACATGTCAACAACCTCGTGTGCTTAGTCAAAATATTTAATTTCTTCTTTTTCTCATCTTTCACGAGGTTTCCGTCATGCGGAATGGTAACATCGACTATCATTATGCGGCGCGCTAACCGATCTATCACCACTATATCAGGCTAATTGGCTACATAGTCCTGTCAGTAATGATAGGCCGATCCCAGTACAACGTGACATGATCATTTTCGAGAACTGGGTCGGGCACATACTTGTAATACGGTACCTCAGAATACACAAGTTTATATTGCAAAGCAAGTTGCTGGTGAATAATCCTGGCTACTTGGTTATGCCTGTGGAAGTACTCGCCGTTAGTCAGACGAGAACAACCAGAGATAATACGTCTGATGGACTCACACGGACAGTGACATGCCCGACACACGTCAACCGTCCCGTCCTTCATAATATCTCTTCGGTAGTTATTCGGCAAGATAACTTCGTCCATAATTGCACAGACGAAACCTTCAGATTCTCCGAAAAGGTCACCGAAACGTAGCCAGGGTACGGCCGCTAAAAAATCTACACCGGGCTCATGAAGAGCCCGATAGAAGCGCCCGTAAAGCTCCTTGTTTCGCCATACTTCCTTGCGGTCATCGATAGTTAGTATTACAGGTTTGCCCCAGATCTCTTTCGCCATGGATAGCGGAGTGATCCCCTTGTCCACTGCGATCACATCACGGTGCATACCCACTTCGGCTTTTTAAAAACATTCCCTGAGACGGCACATTTTGTGGTTCCGCGGGATGTACAGTGTCATCATCGATGATCGTGGTGAAGCATCCGATTTGCGATCAGCAGTGTACGGACCCTAATCCAGGGCGTCGAGTTCAGTCTGAGTACATTTGAGTATGCCGAAAGAGTACATTAAAACCGGCATGACCCAACCGTTGAAGGCGCGCACCTTGTTTCCGCCTGAAAGAAGACTAATTAAAACCTTCTTCAGGCGACCAAAGAAGCGCTTGCTCAACGTTTGCTTCATGTCAACAGCGTTGATGCCTAACGTTTCCGACACACCCAAATATTTATGGCTTTCGGTTGTGGGGAATTCCCTCGGATTCCATAACCTCACCTCGCTTTACATGCATGACTGCACATTTGTCCACATCAAATTCCAACCTGATGGCGCTACTAAAAGTTTCAGTTACCTTCAATAGCAATTTGTTGGGAGAAAATAGTTTAAGGTCATCCATGTATAGGAGGGGACATATAACCTCACCACCTCTCCTTAGCCGATAGGCTAGACCTGAATCTTCCAGCAGTGTGCTGAGAGGCTTTTTTTTTTGTTTTTTTTTTTTGAGACGATTCAGTGCTAAGCAAAACCAAAGTGGACTCAAGCTGTCGCCCCGGAATATTCCCCGTTTGATCCATACAGGCTCATCATTCCTCTGGATCTGTGGACACCCCAGATAGCGAAGGATTGCATCAATATTGTACAACTCTGAGCCATGCACCGTGTCTTAGGCCTTCTTATAGTCTATCCAGCATGTCGACAGATCCTTATGGAATCGACGAACCTGTTGGCTTATGGTCATGTCGATGAGGAGTAGCTCCTTAGTACCACGGGACCCGTTCCTACATCCGTTTTAAGAGGGAGACATAATCGAGTTATTCTCAATGTGCGTATTAATTTTCGCTCTCAAAATTGATGTAAGAAGTTTATAAACCGTCGACAAACATGTGATCGGTATATAATTTGTGGGTTCCGCGGGACTACCTGATTTATGGAGCAGGTGGGTAACGCCTGTTGTTAGAAACTGCGCTAGCGACCCAGACTCTTAGGATGACTAGAATTGAGATGCCAGGCGACTGTGAACTAGTAAGCCATTTTAGCCATAAGTTATGCAGTCTGTCCGGTCCCGGTGATTTCCAATTCGGTAACGGACGAATACACTTTTTAGCTGCGCTATTTTTTTGTGCATAGGTAATCGTGGTAGTCGGGGTCTAAGTTCGGTTGGAGTGGACCAAAACTCGCGAATCGCATCTTCCAGTGCGCTCCTCAGTCTGGCGTTGCACTGGCTACTTACTGTGGCAACCCTATCATCATCTTCAACATGATTAGACCGCGGCGAGATCGCATCAATACTTGATGCATGTGCCGCGGTGTGTGTCGGAGTCGAGACGATATGGTTGCTCAGTACTTCTGAGTGCAGCCTATCAAGTGCGGTATCGTCCAACCTGTGATTGCGTTGGTTGACCCGCACCAGGGGGCCTACTCTCTAACTCCGTCAACGAAGATACGGGCTCGTGAGAATGCAGTTCGAAACTTCTTAGTGAATCCTACAGCCAATTCACTAACTTTTTTGGACGGGCAAAAACATATCGGGAGGGACAGCTGTCAAATCGTGTTGTCATTTATTGTTAGTTCGGTCTCCAAACTAATCGTCAGACCGTAAGTGATACTGAGTTGGAAACGCCCGTTACTTCGACCGAAACGACGGACTTCGTGCTTAGGGAGTAGGCCCCTGATCCGACAGTCGTTGGGTCGAGACGTTGACGGTTGGTTCTAGAACCTGGAACAGAGACAGCATCCTTTCGCCGTACGCAGTGAGGTTAGTTCCTCTGTAGACCCGTAATATGCGCGCATGACGTTCTCGTTCATAGACTGAGTCTATCTCATGCGCTGCACACAACCACCGGCAGCGGGGACCCGACTCGGCGCCGGATGGCCCCTAAGTCCCAAGCTCCTCGGTGGCCGGCCTCTCCCCTGTCGACATATTATTATTGTTATTACGAATAATCATTCAGGTATAAACAATTGCCAATACAGTCACTCACTAACTGTAATAAGTGCTAACTAGCAAAATAGTAATATTTTACGTAAACCTTGTTCACAGCTGAAGGTCGAAACCGAAACACACTTGAAAAAATGCTTCTTTATTCAGACCAAGATAGCTACCAAAGTGCAGCTTAGCTTCCAATCTGTGTTGAAGTTGAGAGGGTTCTCGGTAAGATTTATATTATCTACTGCTTCATTGTCATCTTGCCCTAATCTGTCCTAATTTAATTTTATGTCGGCGGAAGTATCCCTCTTCTATCTCAATCATCACTTATAAGCCATTTTATCGTTATTTCAAGGTATACATTAGGTTTAGCATTTTCTCTAGCATTTCCAAATAATGTAACGATGTTGTGAATGGTACAATAAAAGAAAAAGCCCAATTTAACATTTCCGTGTAATGTAACATTCCTGCGAATACTTGACACGGTGTTCGTACTAACTAAGGTAAAAGCACACCGGCGGGTCAGCATTTACATGTAACTTTAATTTTTTATGCGTTTACTAATTGAAATGTCAGATCGCACGTTCTGCCTGTGCTCGTGTTTTGCTCTATGAAATGTTATACATTGTTGTTCGGTTCGTGAAAAGATGACATTAGAGCGGCGGTTTTGTTAAAAGTAAATGCTCTAGTCTATACTCACCTTTACACACAAATTTTTGATGTTATCCTTTTACGTCACCACACATCCAACTTAGCATTCTCATCACAGATGTAGGGATGCCTGAGCCTTTCTTCCATCCCTTTTTGTAGTCCATCATTTTACTGCCTAAATAAAAAGTCTGTTCGATATTATGATATCTGCTAAGACCAGTGTCACGTGTGCCAGGGTCGCATGGATATGGACCACGGCGCGGGGTCGCTGGAGATCCAGTGCGCGGGGCGCGAGACCAGCGGCAAGCGCGTGGCGGCCAGCACGTCGTCGCTGTCGGGCGGCGAGCGCTCCTACTCCACCGTGGCCTTCATCATGGCGCTGTGGGACTGCGTCGAGCTGCCCTTCTGCTTCATGGACGAGTTCGACGTCTTTATGGTAACATGCCTTACTATCTACCTACGAATAATCTTATGTGAAGAAAAGTAATTCACGCTCAAAAAAAGGTTCAACGCAAAAGTGGACCTATCGTTAACCGTTCGTATAATAGGCAAGATCTTAGAACAACACCTCAGGAGGCTCTCGTTAGGCAGCTAGATCAAGGACTCGATCTAGAAAGCGGTACTTCTGGACACGGGGCGTATCGTTATAACATACAAATTATATTTTTAGAGTTCAAGTTTAGGCCGCCGTCGGGAACGGTTGTGTTCGCCCACGCGCAGCAGATGTTGACTTACTAGCCTGACTTAGAAATCAAACCGAGTTTTTGTGTGTGCCTCCGTCTGTGTCGCAATTTGTTATATTGGGTAGTAATATAAACAAGGGAGCAAAAGTGACGTAAGTGCACTTCAGCCTGCAGTGAAGACTAGCTGCCGGAGGACGAGTGACACTGCTAACCCCTGGCGGCTTAACCTGGTGAGACCGTTCCTAATATTTCAGGGATTTGTTCTCTAAAACTGCGTACGACCGGCCTTTCGTTGTGGGCCAGTGTGCTAACATTAACCATTAGTCTACGGCCTGAGTGCACGCTCGACTCGAGCGTCCGGCGTTCATGACATGCAAACACTCGCGAGTGTCCCGAGTGCGGACGAGCGGCGCGGGCGGCGGAGCGTTCTTGTTTGCGGTGAGTGGAGCGTCGAGCGTGGCGTCGCGTGCAAGTTCAAACCAGTTTGTGTTTGTAGCGATGATGGAAGCGTGCGCGCCATGTCGTTCGAAGACATTATTATCGAAATTAAACTAAACCAGAATTATGGTCAATATCACATGCCCTATATAAATATAGAATCATTTAATCATTCATTTAATTTTTTATCTCAAAGTTTCATACAATTTTGAAAACTCCCCACACAGCCTTCTTTGTTTAATTATATGACTTGGACCTTGTCTCGAGTTATAAACACATTTTACCACACATTTTCTTCTAAATACATTACAATAAAATCATACGACCCCGACGCCATAATGAAAAACTTTTCCAAATAAAAAAAAAACAACCGACTTCCGGAAAAACACTACTAAGTGAAAAGTTACTTTAATTTCGTCAAATTTCATCATCCTTGGGGTCAAAACAATGCATATTTATGTTATAGAAGCAATTGCGGATGCTTTGCTGTAATTTTTTGAAGAGTTTCGTTGCCTGTCTCCGAAACGCATTAAATTTAATTTAAAACATTTAAATTAAATGGGACCATTTCGGAATAAACCCCTTTCGAACAAAAAAATAATTTTGCAAATCCGTCTATATATCCGTGGCTGGCGTGAATACATTGACATGTCGACTTCTATGTTTTTATTTTTATTGGCTTAATACGTCCCACGCATACGGAATTTATATGAAAAAAATTTACAGCCCCAAATATACATAACTTTTGGAGCAATCGACTCTGGTAGTATGTTGACATCTCCCATTTTAACGTGTCTAACTTGACAAAACCTCATGTCAAATTAAGGATTCAAATGTTTTTGTAAACGAACATTGATATTTTGTTGTATCAACCTATACTCAGTAACCAAAATATTATTTGATAGTTGATAGCTCAACTTATACACCTGTAAGTAATTGACAAATTGAGATGTCAAGTTATGGCCAACCGAAGTATTTCTGTTTAAATCGTGACAAATTGACATGTCAAGTTATGGCCTACCGAAATAATTCTGTTTGAAATTTGATTTATTGAGATATCCGGTTACGGCCAACTAAGTTCTAAATGTAACTCTAAAAAAACTGGATGATTTGGGGGAGAAATTTCTGTGGCAAGTGTGGCAACCTATTAAATGGCTGCAATATAATAAAAACAGCGTAGGAAAAATTTATTACAAGAAAACTCTGGATCGCGAACTCCCTTTCAAGACAATAAATTTTAAGAAAAGAGGAAAATCAGTAATAGATCTCTTTAGGTTGAGCCCAATCTCAAAGGAGGCTTTGCCAATCAGTGCAGAGAAAAAAAAGGATTTGATGGACATGATTGACCTGCACCCTAATTGCGTAACTCACGATTCATCATAATTTGTTTCGTTTTGAAACAGATGGCTAAACCATTGCTTCCTATGTTGGAAAAATGTGTCTGGTCAGCAACGTAAATAACGCAGTGAATATTGTTGAATTGTCAAAATGAAACCGATTATGATTAATGGCGTGTTACGCAATTAGGGTGCAGATTGATGATTCGTTCAAGGAGTTTTATATTATTAAAAAAACTGTCGGTGATGTCTCATCTACTGATCCAGATTTGGACGAGGACAACCCAGATGAAGAGGATTCTGAGGTCTAATAAAATGTGAGTAGGTACCTACTATGTATCTGTCAACTGAATTATTAATCAGTATGTTTCCGTTGTTTGTGGCCTAATAAAACAATTTACTATTTCTTTTTTTTTATTTATTGCGTATTACACTACAATACTGATAGGTTAGTGGTGTTTTAATTAAATATTTGTTCAATTAGAACAACATTGCATAATTTGAGTAAGTAATCCTAACTAACATTATAAATTCAAAAGTAAGTTTGTTTGTATGTTCGTTTGTTACATTTTCACGCTAAAACGGCTAAACGGATTTGGATGAAATTTGGCACATAGGTAGACCATGACGTGTTTTAGAATATAGGATACTTTATATCTCGACATTCCTACGGGATCGAGACTTATGGGGGTGAAACCACGGGGTGCTTCTAGTAAAAAAATAACTCTTTAGTTTTATTATATTAATTTATTATCTCCGAAACTATATGATCAATTGACATACTGTAAAGGGCAAATCTTATCTCTATGATATCTTTGTGATCATAAAATAGTTTATTTTGAGAAGGATTAGTATTTTGTTGTTTAAATAATCATCCAAACGTAAGGATGTCGAAAAATACTTTTTTTAAACATAAATGAAATGTAAAAGATAAAATATAAAAGATAGAAATATGGTGTCTTGGACTTTTTTGTAGAAATATATTTGGCGGACCAGGTTGCCATACATTGTTTTCAATTATATACAACTTTTTAGGTAGCGCATGCAAATAATTCTGTTTTAAGAGGTATTTCTTTCCGACATGCTAGACAAAAGTTGTAATAGCTCAGCTAATATGCATGTTATAAACATAAATTATAACCTATAGCACTAAGGAATAATGCAGCTTGCTACCAGTGATTTTTTTTTGAGAATTGGATCGTTAGTTCCGGAGATTACCTTCTACATACGAACTTACAAACAACCAAACAAATTTTACTTTTTAAAAACATAGGATAAATTATTCATCATCTGTTTGCTACCCAACATTTTTTTATTGATAAATACGTTATTATTCACTGTGTTTGTCATTAAAATAACATTGTTTACCTACTAGTTTTATTCTATATTTGCCACTCAATCGGTAAATAAGTTGATAACTGTGGTGAACAAATTGACAAGTCGGTGAATAAGTTGATAACTCGTTGGTGAACGACTTGACAAGTCTATTATTATGGAAACTATGGGGAATTTCGTTTGTTTACTGTAATCATTCAAAAGATGGCATAAAATAACCTATAAAACAACTGGAACACATACGTTAAACTAATTTACCGATTTACCAGAAGAGCTCAAAAGTTTAAAATGGCCGCCCTGAAAAGTTGCCATTTTAGACATGTCAACATATTCACGCCAGCCACGGATATATTATAACGGAGTTATGCCCAAATATACATAAAAAAAAATATAAACATGTCGAAATGTAAACCGCCTTCTTTTTAATGTCGGTTAAAAATGTGACCGGTTCATACGAACGCAGCGTGCACTAGCGTGCACTAAGGCCACTCAATGAACGCTTCTCTCTCGCCGCTTGCACGCCACGCTGAACGCCCCGCTGGACGCTTTTTCACTCAGGCCGTATACTAATAGGGCGGCACAAACTAATTTACGCTATTAATCTAGCGCGAAATACGGTATCGCTCAGAACGCAGTATCTAAAGATTTTATTATTGTAACGCCACGGTTACCGGAATAGAGGGGCCACGTGTGCTGAAGTGTACAAAAAAATTACCCTTAACTCTTAAGTTCGCATTGCACGCTTTTGTTCTACAGATAAAAAAAAATAACAAAATGGTCAAGTCAGCCCCTTTGCACGTGTCCTGGACTTGCACAACAAACAAAAGTGTTTAGAAAAAATAATTGAATAGGCTTGTCCGTCAAGATCTCGCCACATATGTTTGGGAACATTGACACGATGATAAAATTTGCCTAGCACTTCTAAATAATATACATGATTTTCTGCCCAACAGCATTTTCTTCCAGGAACAAAGGATAGCAAAATACATAACTGCTCAATTAAATATAACATTCTGAGGTGGCGAAGATACCATCAACGCCTTGTCCGAATTCTATCTCGTAAATGTGCATGTGCACAGAAACGCACAGGGTTATTCACATATTGGCGAACTAGTACCTGCCAACAGCCACATCCTAAGTACAACGTTAAAACACCAAAACATACCAAACCTTTTAACCATTAACACACACGAGAAGAGCAAGAAAAACCCCGAATTAGTTAACTCATTAACACCGTGTGAAGAACAAGAAGCAACACTACCCATACCGTTATCAGACATAATCGCAAACGACACTGGATACACAACACTCGGAAACCCAACCTCTAGCGCAATTAAGCGCACTTGCCCAGACCTGTGCATTGAATGAAAAAATGGAAAGAAAAAAAAAAACAAATAGACGCTGAACCTTCACGCAGCGGCATTCATATGGCTATATGAAACAGGAAACACGGTTGAACTCTGTAACATACATCTCCATATATGTACTACGATTGGCATCTCCCTCAAAAAAAGCGGCGGGTAACACACATATCAAGCATTAAACTATGCAACTATGCCGCACTCAATAGAAATTCTACATAAACAAAATACGATGATTGGATAACAAAAAAATAGCAAATAAAGGAATCATCCCAACGAGTGAAAACATCGAAATACGCTGGAACACAATAACGGAGGTATGAAAATTGACCGCTGCTCAGGAAACAGTTTCTTCAGCCAATTTAATCAAGAGGCCATCGCTTAGCTCTAGCTAACCTACAAAAGGCCCAATTCCTACAAAGCAGGCAACCGGATAATCCAAATAGGCATAAAAAAGAATGCCAGACAATACTCCAAAAGGTAAGATAAAAGGTAAATATCAGGAAGAACAAAAACATGCAGAACCCGCTTCACCGGACTGGGGACATTCACATCGCAAAACGCATGCAAATGCTCGACTCGTTTTACAAGAACAACAAACAGCAAACAAAACGCCGAATAAGTTCCGCGTACATACCGGTGTCCAAATGGAAAACAAAAAAAGGAACCGAGGGCCTTCAGATACCAACTGTTAAATTAACAAAGCCGAAGAAGTAATGATAATCATCAATAAAATGCTAAACGAGACAGCCTTCGGAACAGACCATGTGGTAATCAAACTTTAAAAAGCGATGTCGCAAATATAACAGGAATCCGCAGCTATACACATGAATAAAGCCCGGACATAAAATACAGTGCCGGACACGTGGCTTGTAACCGCGCAGGTACCAATCCAAAAAAACTAGATGACGCGAACGATTATCGCCGCATAACGGTTTGCAACACGTACGAATTTACGCCACATACGTAGTAAAAAAAAATAGACACTGCAAGAACGGAACTAGGCAATTACCAAGCGGCCTTCCTATACAATACTCGTAGACCAACAGATAACCACATTTTATGCTCGAAAGGGTCCTAGACGAGGAAGGACTTGCAGGTAAACGAATTTACGTACTCACCCTTGTCATAGAAAACATAAAATTACAATGTCGACTTAAAGGCATTAGGATAATTATTGCAATGAACCAACAAATCGATGACCAACATGATAATCAAGGTATGCATGAATTTAAGAACATGCATCAAATGGTGTGGCCAGCAAAGCAGTAGGGTTATAATTATCAAAGGAAAGGGATTTACACAGGGTTGCCCTCTCTCCCCTCGCCTTTTTACATTGGTCATCGACGAAGTCCTTAGAACCCTTGAAGATGCAACCCATTTAATCAAACTAGACCAGGACCGCGAAATTTCTCTGCCCCTGGTATTATCATTTGCGGACGATCTTATCCTCATTACAGAGATGATCTAGAAGGACTAGAGCGCATCTTATATCACATAAAACCCTTACTAAATAGCGCAGGCCTCCAATTAAACGAAATAACAACTAAAATTCTAATTAGGGACCCCATAACATCACAGCAAACGACCAACGTGACCCATAAGTATACCAACAGTGAACGAAATGAAATACCTAGACACATACACAATAGAAAACGATGCCAACAGGCCACGAGAAATGCCAAATCATTACTACCATTTATACTAAACTCAAAGATGGACTGGAAGTTAGCTTGACTTATGTATCGAAGGATTATCGTACCTTGTATGATATATGACTTAAAATTATCGACCTAAGGCGAACAGATCAAGACTCCGAAGATATGAACGAGTTATCATGAAAATTGATAGAAAATGCACCAAATCATAAACGGAAAAACCGTAACAAAACGCATCAAGAACCACAGTATGTGCTACTTAGCAGACGTCTTCAGACGGGATAAACCACACCTATTGCAGGCAGCAATGCAGTACAAGGCCAAATCTAAGAAGGTCGGACGACCTATTTACACATGGAATGACAACCTATAACAGGATAATATGAAATACTTCGACATGGGAATCAAGTTTTGGAAGGATATGGCTGGAGACAGAAATAAGATCAAGAAAGCGGCTAGCAAAATCTACAAAAAAACAGAAACTGATAGCAGCGAGAACTCCGAAGACGACTATTGAAACAACAACACAGAACATAGCGAAGCAATGGCATAAAAAAGAGCTAAGAAAACAGTTGAACCTACCCAAGAAGCTCGACCTGAATCAACATGCCGGCGACGTCGTGAAAAGATGCCCTCCTATAAATTCCACCCGTCTCTACTAGTCCAATGCTTACTCAAGAATGCATATCCGGTAGGCTCGCAATCCTATCCTATGGGCACGTCTACCTGACCATTACAGCGCCCCCCGGTCTACTTCTTGATATGTAATGGCCTATGTAGCATCATGAAGCATGAGGCTCCAGGGGCTAGTGAAAATTTTGGGGTTCATTCGATTAATCGAGTCTGGTCAAGCCACGCTGGGATCGGTGCATTTCATTCATTCACAAACACAAATTATATTTAATACCGTATGCGATTATTTTTCCGATTTCGCTGATTTAAGTAATTCTACAGTTCAGTATATCTATAAGTTTTATTTAATGCCCGAAATTAAAGATCATTTCAATTATGTATGATCAAGTGAATGAACTACATTTTCATTGTTTTATTTTGATTAATCGACCTCAAACTGGTGACTGTTTCGTGAATTTTGTTGTAAGAGGTTCAGAATAAGACATAATGTATTTACGAATCGTTTTGGCATATACGCGGCATGAGAAAATTACGATGTATTGTAAAAGTCATCTATACATGACATCTATCTATGAATTACTTTTTACGACTTTCATATTAAAAAATTAAAAATATTTAACAAAATTTTAGAAAAAATGGACAAAGAAATGCTTTCGATTTTGGCTACACAGAACTCTCGTTCGCAAAGGTTACATATTGATATGAAAACAACTGAAACGATATTTTATGTTGTGCATTAAAACTTAAGGAAATACAGGTCTGTAAAATGAATTAATTACATATCCAAATCGACAAAAAATCGTATGCAGCCTCTTATTGCTATTGATTATGATGTTTACAGTCATTATAACAAAAGACAGATTTACTTAATTAAACCCGTGTTGTTTGACAGGACAACGTGAACCGTAAGATAGTGATGGAGCTGTTGATTGACCACGCGCTCGGCAACACGAGGCGACAGTTTGTGTTCCTCACACCCCAGGACACGTCGGCCGTCACCTCGGGACCAAAGATTAGCATACATTTGTGAGTCCGACATACGTCTTTTATATCTTATTGAAGTTCCACTTTATATGTGAAGGCTAAATCCGATATTTAAGCTGTCAAAACTAGTCGCAATATCATTCTCATCTGAACGACAGTCAAATGTCAACAAAAATCAAAAATAGAGGTCGTTTTGACAGATTGACACTGAGATGAGAATGCGAACGTTATTAAAAATACGGGAATTGCCCTCTGCTGTCTGCAGGGCTAACCTGACATGCGCGACATTACAAAAGTTGTTGGAGATTCGTTTGTCAGTTTTACTAACATGGTCATGTTAGTAAAACTGACAAACGAATCTCCAACAACTGCCCTGTTAGTGATTTATTCTCTCCAGCTTGGAGGTCTCCAAGCTGGAGAGAATAAATCACTGAGACTTCGATTTCTCTTCACTAGAAGCCGGTGTATAGCCTTATGGTGAAAATCTAGCAACTGTGCAGTTCCTTTTCATTCGCTCGATTCGACACTTCCACCTCATTTTCTTTGACGTAACTAGAAGTAATCCACTATTTCAGCACCACAAAGCCTTTTCACCTCCTTTTTTGTTAGTGCTCACACACGAGCGACACGCATCAACGGCAAAGGCTACGACACTGTCAACGCGTGTCTATGCTTAGCCCTCAAATGAATTCATACGATTTTTTTTCCATGTTTAAGTCAGAGGGCTACGGCCAAGATCACAAAGGCGCACGACAAATGATTGAATTATCCTAATTTTGTTACAGAATGGCAGACCCACGGCCGTAGTACGTATTCACGTAAGCATTTTCAATACGTAATCCGATGGAGATTATTTTATCATGTGATTGTTATTAATTACAAGAGTTACCAGTTCTTATGTTCGGGTACCTTCACGATGCTACACGTTACATCATTAAATATTTTTATACTATTTTGTAAGTTAAGATAATATGTGCACACAGTGAATGGAAAATAAAAGCATTTTCAAATAAATAATCAACACCATTTATTTAATACTATGTCGCCGTGAATTGACTGTACATACAAAAATGTGATTGATGCAGTTATTGCACAAATACATCCGATTTACGTTTTTATCCATGACATGAGATCACATGCGATGAAATCCGGGATACAATATTGTCGTTCCTTTTACAATTACGTACCTTTTATATTAAATTCAATAAATTGATATAAAAATTACTTAAATCTAAAAATTCTAAGCAATTTCTACTAAGGATATAATTTTAAATTATTTTAATATAAAGTAACAAATCTAAGTCTTATTTATAAGGCCAGCGTCGCCTTAGTGGATAAGCGTAATCGTTGAACTTAATTCTACACTGAATTTTACTAAAACGAACAATACCCGGTTCTATTGGAGTTAGGTACACTGTACAATATTATATATTAGTAATAAAAATACAATAAATCCATAAAATATGGTGAATACGATTTGTACAACAGATTAATATTTTCATACATATTATAGTAGTCGTCGAGTGATGGAAAGATTCAGTTAGATGGATGGATAGTGGAGTTTTGGTTTGTTAATTAGTTGTGCAAATAAATCACAGTTAATCTACATTAGAAGAAAATGTATTATGCCTTAGTTCTAATAGAACATAGTGGAACAACACTAACTCGATTTAAGTCTTGAAAATGTATTATTTTCTTATCTTAAAACTTGATCCGTCTGATCTTAACACCATCAATAAATATCAAACTAAAAAATGATTCACTCAAAGGTTTATTTGGAAAAAAAGGAAACATCAGCCAACTCACAGTGGATATCGCAAGATATTTAAGCATTACTAGGGAGAAGTGACCCCAGACAGTGCAAGTTATTCAAATGTAAGTAAGTAGATACCACTATTTTAACGAATTTTCTGTGAACACTTTAAGCAACGGCTCTAAGTTAAAAAATAAGCAATTGTTGTTAAAAGTGCTCATAAAGCAGCTTATTTTTCGGTCATAAATATTCCTAATTGTGTTGTGTTGCAAGCATAATTAGAGTTATTTTCAATATACTTAGAAATGACACATCAAACAATGATTTATTTAATGCACTGTTACTTACTTAATACCTAAGAATATGTTGTATCGGCGTCAAGGGATAATAGAAGCTCATGCGTTCAGTTCATTGGATAGTGCTTTACTACTCATAAGATAGTCTAAACATGCGATGCTACTTCATTTCTAAGTATGTCGAATTGAAAAACCCGCAGGAACTGTACAGGGCAAACGGTTCCTACCTTCTGGCAGTCTTTGGTTAAAATAAGCCGCGGAAGATATTTTCACTATAATTATAAGAATTTTATATCAATTAAAAAAAAAAAAAACAGTTGACTCAAAGCTCTAGTAATCAGTCTCGTGAACGTTTAGCGCTCATCTTTCATCAATTAGAAATAAATTATAATGTTCATCAATTTATATACAAAATTTCGAGAACATCAAGGACTAAGCATACATCTAATTCACTAGTAAGAAAATAATATATTATTATCAATTATTGACATTTGATTTGGATGCTCAAGAAAATAATTTAGGATATAAACGAGAAAATGATTGTTTGGTAACTCGTGAGTGTGATGCACGATCGAACGGACATTAAAAAAAATACGTAAAAATATATTCGTTAAGCAAACAGTCATAGGGGTCATATTTTCGCCTATTTAAACTAATCAGTTAAAGATACAGAATATAGTTTTGATTGAAAAATGATTAATTGCAATGCATTCTTGTTTTTATTTACACAAAAATATTATATTATGCGTCCACATCGATAATTTCTAGTGGTGTACTTAGCAATAGTTGATCTATACTAAACATAGGGTAGCTGCTCCCCGCTGACATGGAAACAGCCTTAGATACGGTAGATGTTACAAGAATTGAGAGGACACAACCGTGTTTGAAAATATAATAATTGTGTTAAAAATTGATACAGTGAATTATTTCTACTTAAACATGGTGTTAGTGACAACATATTATATTTTATGGAATGTTTAAGCAGTATGAACTGGCCTACTGCCAGAGTTAGTCCAAAACCATCGATATATTATAAATTTTCATAAGTAGGAACAATATACTATTTACAGTTTTTATTTGTTGTACAAGCAACATTTTTTTTCTAGCCAATTCAAATCTTACTGGAATATACAGATCCTATTTTTAAATGGAATAATACAAAGCAAATATATGAACCCTTCATATTAAAAATTGTCACAGAAACTTCTTAGACATAACAATTATCTGTATATTCCAGTACTATTTTGAGTAGCTATTTTTATTATGTTTTTTAATTAATGACTCACTTACATACTTATAACGAAATAGTACCAGTTCATTCCTGGTACCCCTACATGTAGATCTTTACCTTGAAAAGATTTTTGTTCAGTTTTTATTTTGCCTATTTATAGGAATTCAAGGCAAGCCATTTGCACCTTTAATATCCTTGCAGATCTAGTTCATTAGCACTTTTTTTTACAATATTTTTTTTTTCAAATAGTAAAACCGGTATATGAATGATCTCTTCTCAATTGAAATGTTAGTGTCATGCACACTGCAATCGCGTCATTAGTGCCTAGAGATGTTAATAAGCAGCTCACATGCACACACGCGTTAGAAACTCACGGAATATTAGTAAAAACTAAACGCTCAATTGAGAGTTACCATTGCAAATCCGCTTGTTGCAAGTTGCGACTCATTAGTCAATAAATATTTGATGACAATGTCTATCAGTAGAGTTTCTACATAAATCCATTTGTTTGGTTGAATAAAGTCCGTAACCTATATTCTTGGTGGTCCACATGTGATGACAATGTGTCACAGATAAAGTTATTCATATTTTATCTACTTCTTATTGATGTACTTATATGCGATATGTATTCGCATTCCTCGATGTCAAATTTAGTAGCCAATTAAATAATGCAAATAAATATTAGTCTTACACTTCATCACGATAAAAATATGACATTTAATAGGTAGCTCTTTAGTTCGATTTATTTTTTTGTAAAAACTGCTATTATAACAATAGCAGAATATAACATCTTTGTAAATATACACTTCTTATATCTAAGCCAAAAGTCAAGTTTACGTAATAATTTTCAGAGTGAGAATAGACTTCAGCTTATCGTAATGTATCAATCAATTTACCTAAACGGACATAACAAATTTTTGTGCTCAAGGCAAACAACAGTACAATGATAAAATCAGGAGCTCTTCAGGTCAGCTTCAGATGACATCAAATTGTACCAAATCAATAGAGTATTAAACAACTGCTCTTAAAACAACTTACTGTTCGTATCTGAACATAAAAAACAACAGACACACCTTAATGTAAAGTGTGATCACTCGGTGGAGAGCCGCCTGGCGTCGGGCGCGGGCGACAGCTGGCGCGTGGAGGGCGTCTTGCTGCTGGGCGTCTTGGGGCTCTTGTGGTCGGACTGCGGCGGCGTCGGCGGGTAGATGTGCGAGCTGTCCTGGGACGTCGACGCCGCCGTGTCCGTCTGAGTCGACGACTGTTGCTCCACCATTATCTGGTAAACTTTATCCTACCAGACAAAATAACCAACATTGTAATAAAATTATTAGCATCGATAATTGTACGAGGCATTTTGATAAATTATCGAGACAAGACAGTTTATTGTCGGTAACGAAATCGTAATGCACAATAAATAAGTCGTATGGGGGAAACTTAATAGGGTAGCGTAAAGAAATGAGACGCGATTAGCTTCCGGTAGTAGATTTTCAAAATTGTTTAATAACGGAATTACTACGGCGAAGCAAAAATTTATGATTTTGACCTGTGTGTATGTATGTTCATCTGTTCCTTCCTAACTTCTAAACTACCTATCATGACCGAGGCTTTCAGATGAGAGTATTTTCTTGTTTCATTCTTCTTAGAGCTGGATTTCTTCAGTTGTGAGGTTTTAGTTTTTGAACTTACTCTTTTTAGATTAAGGTGAATGCGCAGTGGTAGACCGCGAAATTCAAATTTTCTTACGTTTTTGCAATTTTCAGGTCAGTATCAGGTTGTATCCTGATCAAAATGTGATTTGCGAATATAACAGGTACGTGTTTACAGAACTAAGTCATTAGAATGTCTAATATATCTCTTATAAATTAGATTTCTTCCACAAGCACTTTTCCATAAGAAATTTGTTCTTATGGAACAAATCTAACTTAGAAAGATGTATTATTGATTCTAATGATTATAAATCTGTAAATACGTACATGTTATAGTCGCAAATAATATTTTGATCAAGTAACAAGCTGACACTCACCTGAAAATTGCAAAAAACGTAACAAAGTTTGAATTTCGCGCTCTACCACTGCGCATTCACCTTAACCCCCCTTATTCATAAACGATGATTAAAGTCAAATGATGTTTAAACGTCAAAAATGTGACGCTAATCATTACTTAACTTTATTAATCGTATAAGAATAAGGGGGTTAATGTCTGAATCATCTAGTATCGTAGTTGGGTCCTAAAAAAGCCTTGGCTATATCGAACGCATTAATGCGTTATTTATGTGACTTCGAATGATTTAGCATAATATCCAGCCTGCAATTAGATTGTTATTATCACAGGTGCTGTATCTGCATTTCAATGCAGAGCGTTTGGAACAACGCACGTAAATAAGTACACCTTACTCTTAGAGAAGGTACAAAAAGCTTGTTATGTATAAACGTTTGACTGGATATTATACATTTGTGTACCCTTCGAAGTTTCTTTTAGGCTGTTTAGGATACAATTTTGTCAAGGTTAGAAGAAAAAATGATCAAATTATTAATATTATATTTAAGATTCTTCACGAAAAAACAGATGCTCCGGAACGGCACGACAAACTGTCCCATCTTTTTGCTCTTATAAATTATAGCCGTAATAGGAGGCCCAGATTGTTCGCCGTGCCTGGGGGTCGAACCGTCGCTCGAGCGCAGTCTTCTGTCCCTCGCACACTCTGCACTGCGCTTAACGAAGTTTTGTCGATTTACTTGATATTGCCGACTTACTTGTTTAAATACTGTATTTCAATAAGTTTCAATGATCGTTTCCATTATTATCTAGGGAATGAGCTACTTTTTAATTTTTGACGAGTATTATAATGCGAGGCTTAGGTTGTTTTAAAAGATAATTTACTGCCAATTCTTTGTATTTTTTTACACTTTTTTCAGGAAATGGATTTATTTTGAACTTGTTTGTTTCTGTTGTTTCAATTTTATTAATTGAGTTCTGAATAGCCGAAATCAAAAACAATTGTTTGCCCATTTTGTCTACAATTTGACTAGTCAAATATATTTTTAGTGTTTTACTTTAAAAACAATATGAAAGTGGTAAAAAGTTATTCATACATTTGTATACTTAGATGACTTTCACAACAATACATAGTAATTTTTTCATACTAGACGACAAAATGATTAGTAAATGTTCTTTACTTCTTACAAGAAAATTCACAAAACAGTCGCCGGTTTGAAGTCAATGAATCAAAAATAAACAATAAATATTAAAAAGTAGCTCATTCATAAGATGATAATTGAAATGATTTTTATGTGGTGCATTAAAACTTAAAGAAGTATGTACCTATTGTATTTTAACTGTAAAATCACGTAAATCAGCGAAATCGGAAAAAAATCGTGCAGAGCATCTTAATGCTCTCTTGGATACAAGCCATGTGTTCAGGGATGAATGGCAGACAATCTAATCAGTATGTCTGGAGTATAGCTGTCCAATAGTTGTATACTTTTTGTTATTATACTTAACCTATTGTTTGTGTCTATAACGAATGTAATTGGCCTAGCTATTCTATGCTAAAATAAATAAGTTCAAGTCAACTGGTCAATCTACATTAGACCATCAATGCCACAAAGAGTAGTGTATACTCACAAACATGTCGAGGGTGACGTTGTGCGACTGTATGCGGTGGCTCTCGTCCAGGTTGACGTCGGGACAGATGAGGTCGAGGCCGCCACTGCGCTGCATGAACTCTCCGTCCCCGTTGCGCACCACGCACACGGAGCCCGCCTCGCGCACCACGTCCACGCTGGGCGCCAGCCATCGCCAGCACGGCTCCAGCTCCTCCCAGCTGTAACCTGCATACGACCCACGCTTTTACCATCGAGAGTTAAATCGTTTTTCCAAAACGGAACTAGACATGCAATTTTAATGTGTATATTGTTGGAATCTATTGTTTGTTGTAAAGGTCTGATGTTAACATTATATTTTTACAACCGAAGTGACAAATTGCTGAATCACACGCGACCCACGCGCCGCAAACAAAAAGAGTGCTATTTATGTGTCTTGCGACCTTCCTCATAGCTTACATCATATAATTATTAACAACAGATGTATTGAACTCACCTGATACCCTAATAGCCAGTTCTTTGGTGAACGCGTGCGCCATGGCCGCGGCGGCGACGGCACTGTAAGGGAACAGATTCACGTCCACATGTAACACTGCTAAGTCTATCAATTGTCCACATATCACAAATTCTAACGATGAATACTGGGGGAACACGAATGTGTATCCTCTGAGAGCGTTCGCGCCTACGTCAGTTTCGCCGAGCAGCCTGCGCTTGGCGCTTCTGCCCTCACTGGCGAGCTGCATGTACACGTTCAGCCAGCTGTTGATGGTGATCGGCGTGATGCTCCACGACAATATCTTGAGGATGAGCAGTTCCTCCAGAAGTATTTCATCTGTGGTGCACGCGCCGTCTGTGACGTACGCAAACTCGCCGATTTTAGGTGGGTACACTTCTTCAACTTTCGCCGCTATGAATAGACATGTGATACCTGAAAGAAAATGTTTTGATAACAGGCGTTTTACCAGTAGGTTGTGTACTTTTATTATCAGTTAACTCAGGTAAGTCAGTTCTGTAGAAAATTTCAACTCTATCAATGTTGATGTGTGCTTTACCTATAAGCTGCAACCTGCCCTTCTGAACGTCTTCCGTGTTGGATAGATATCGGTCCACGTAGTCCACTGTAAGATGAAATGTTTCTCTATGCAGCTTGTATACTTCACATACCTGTTCAAAGAAAGGGGAATAATGTACATTTTCGTACCAAATTTGGGTCTAGATAGCCTTATAATATCTTTTTTTGGGACGGGAGTTCCTCATTGCGGCCTGTGGTAGGATTTAACTAGTAGAATTTTTGTTAACTTTGAAATCGATAATCAGGCGCAAGTACACTGAGAATGGGACCCCATTACTAGATGGTTGTCACTTCATACTTTTAAGTGTCTAAACAATGTCATTCGTATTTTGTACAGCAAGCATTTCGAAAGCAATCCTTACTAATATTATAAACGCGAAAGTTTGTATGTATGGATGTTTGTTACTCTTTCACGCAAAAACGGCTGAACGGATTTGGATGAAATTAGGCACACAGATAGATTATAACCTAGATTAACACATAGTATCCTTTATATCCTGGTAGTACGTTCCCGCGGGATAATTTCCGACTTCCACGCAGGCGAAGCCGCGGGCGGAAGCTAGTATTTCATAATCTCTTAAACTAACAATGTCTGCAGCTATCATTATTATTGTCCGTCGTCTTTCATTGTTTGTCCCCCGCTAGGGTTATCTGCCCGGACACTCCCGGACGTCTTAATGGCTAAAGCGAGATTAATTTCGGCTAAGACATAAATTAGGTAAATTGTCTACTTCAGATCGTTCCTGTTTCTAACATTATACATATATGACGCATCTTGGTGAAGCTTTCTGTGAATTTGACTGAGTTAATTGGTCTTTAAGAGCTGTATTTAAGCTGGTGTTTAATTGATATTAAAATTGTACAAAGGCCCTAGTTTGTAACAATAACAAGTTTTTAATACAAATGATGGACCTATAAAAAAATAGCAATTAAATTCCCGCTAACCCGTATTAAACAAATGATTTAATCGTACTTGTTGCATATTATTTTGAAACTTGAGAATGAAGCAAGAAACTGTTATCTGAATGTCTCCAAATCAATAAACGGAGGCCCGCACATGTTCGGAAAGTCCTAAACAGTACTCGAGTGTCTTGAACGGTTCAGTTATCGGTACAAAAAACTCGCATTGATATTCTAAGAAATCCGGTACAACTGAACGGGAGAAATTATTTTTACGTCGCCAAAATATATTTTACGTCGGTCAGAATAAACAACTTTTATGGTTAGACTACGCAGACTACAGACCTTCATAGAATACTAACTTTTCGACTGTGAACTGGCAACGGGTACTATTTCAATTTTGACAACTTTACAGGATGAAGAATAGTAAATGCTCGCATTCACTGCGCGTCGAAGTTAGTACAAATTGAATGAAGTCGATTCTGGCGCCAAATCTGAGATGGGATTTCTTGCAACGCTGTGGAGTATGAAATAGTAGAAATTGGTATTAAAAAGTGAATTCTTACAAAAATTTAGATAGGACCAGTTGCCAGTTCACTGTCGTTTTGCCAGCGGCTTCGCCTGCGTAGAGGTCGGAAATTAAATATCCCACGGGAACGTACTATCGGGATTCCAGGTTACAAAATCGGGATTCCATGTTACAAACTATCTGTGTGACAAATTTCATCGAAATCCGTTCAGCCTTTTTTGCGTGATTGAGTAACAAACATCCAAACTTCCTCATTTATAATATACATATATTAGTAGGAGAGTAGGATGCTTTCCACCACATAATTCTCGCAAAGGTACACGCAACTATCGTTTAGAAATAGACGAATGATCTCATTTTATGCTAAGCAAATCCCTATTACGCCGGAAATGCAAGGATACGAGATAATAAATGTGTTACTACTATTAGCGCATATGATTGAGGAAAACCCGTCCGAAATACGCACGTAAAGCGTCTAATCGAGAGGCAGACGAGACATTCACAAAAAGTTTGTTACCACAAACTTAAATGTACTGTTATGTACCTACAGTTCCGGATCGATCGGTGCAAACTGCTAACCACCGCGAATGGGATGTTACGTTACCGAAAATTTGTAGGTACTGTTTAATTACGTGCTTAATGTCGTGCGAAATCCCATATTGAATTGCCTGGCTTAACAGGTTTTGGAGAATTTTATCCAAGAATTCGTTCCGCAATTAAGATTCTACACCTAATATTCCTTTGCTCGAAGATTATGATGACTAATTAACATATCACGTAAGTCGTAGTTTAGCCCTTACATTGACCTACGACCAAAGTTTAATTAGTTAAGTTTTGGACAGATTTAATAACAGGCTCGGAATTTTCTTAAGTGTTCAGAGGATAAAAATCTGTGATAAGGTAGAGTCGTGCAGTTGGTGCAGTCCAATTATATTGATGTCTTGTTTATCTTAATCTAATCAAAAGATTGCTATTGTTATTCCGAGTAATACCTAAATGCAATCTTTTCGATGCTGCATCGTAATGAATAAATAATTATATCTCTATCCCCGGCTTAAAAGGCGTTTAGTACAGGGATTGAGGATAACAGTAGTTCGGAATTAAGGTCACCATATTGAGTGGAAATGTAATTGCTATAGATCAGAAGACCAATAATTCTCGTAATTATAAACGTTCAAAATCGAGGAAAACTAAATGGTATTTTTGAGAAATTGAGACAGATCAGACTGTAAACGTTGTTAGCATTACGGGTATTGTCCTCTGAATCTCGCAAGGCTTACGAGGATTACTACATCCAGGACACTCCTTGTAAAGCAAGAATCAAGCCATAGCAACAATAAAGGAACCGATCGGGCGATAACTAATGAGGTCATAACGGTTTTTCAAAGCGGCGGGAAATCCGATATGAAGAAGAAAAAAAGAGAATCAACCTTGCCAATCGCATACACCAACATCTCACAGACAATACAATACGAAATTAATATAATGAAGTATATTTAATCTTTGAAGCCTTATCAAATACATGCGTACAATAGAAGTGTCCCACTTTCACAACAAATTAAATTAGTACCTGCGTTGAACTGGCACATAAATAGTAAGTACGCGTCTTATCTTAAAAGAAGCTAAGCTTTGCGCGATGTGTTACGTACAAGTTCCATGTTTAAGAAAACAATGTGCAATGATTTGAATAAGTTATCGTTACTTTTACAAATGCGCTAATAGGATACCCAGAAGATCCCAGATTTAAATTCCGGCAAAGCCGTTTCAATTCGTCGGGTATCATAGTCCGGGATACAAAAAGCCCATTAGCAACATTTTTTGTACTATTTTTTCGGTGAAGGTCGTTTCATCTTGACGTCTTCTATTCTATAAATAGAGAATTCGCAAAGCCTGAAACTAATCGCCCAAATGACTGAATGAGTAAGTGCATTTCATGGAAGAAGTAGAAGAATATTTGACGAAACGTCTGCCGAAAACCACGGGGTCAACGCCACTTATCGACATCCCATCTGCTGCGATAACGACCTTGTAAAAAGCAATTAAATCTTCTTATAAATATGTAATCCTTTAAAAAACCCCTTGAACATTACTTTAAATAAAGGGGAAACGCTGAAAGTGGCAACTTCAAAACGCGTTGGTTAAGAGGTCAATGAACACGGCAAAAAAGGGGTCATTGACCTCCATAGCTCATTACTTTCATACAAATGTGTAATTGATAAAAAAAATGCTTACCTTAACCTGTTAAAAATCACTGAAATGCCGCATGGAAATACGATGGAGGGTGTTAGAATCTAATGATGCAGAAGTTTTTATATTGAGAACCATTAGCAGAACATTCATTCCCATATGACACCAAAACTTAAGTTTTTGTATAAATTACATTAAATGCTAATGTCTGTCTCAGGACAAATTGACTAGCTGTAGAATGAACAACTACATACATCAAAAATCCTCAATACTCCCCCATATCTTGCTTCCTGTAAAAACTAGTGTTCCTATCACAACATTTCCTATAAGATATTGTTCAACATTATACTAAACTGGTTGGCACTGAATTCACAAATCCCCCAATCTATTTATAGCCCACATTCTCTTAGTGTCAATGGTTTTTCTATGACTACTTGTAATCATTTTAATTCATTCATGAGTGACTGAAATTAATGCAAAAATGTGTCTTACCTCATTCAGCCAATCTAGAAGAATAGCTCTCATCCTAGGTTGTAGATTAGGGTGATTGTCAAACATATTAGGGTTCTTTTTATTGCTAGATCTGGCATCACAGTCACACATGCTGTTCCACACATCTGCTGGGTCCGCCCAGGACAGGCCAGGCAGTGGGCACTTCCGTTTGGGCAATGAGGGGCATGGTATCTTACTAGTGCTGAAATGAAGGTTCCAACTTAGCACACATTTGGCTGTTACACAGATGTCAAGGTTATTCTAGGACACACTACAGTGTGTTGTAATATTCTATTTATTATGCACATAGGTGTGTGCTTACTATCTCTTTAAGAAGGTCAATTTATTGTGAGCTACCTTTTTGCAGACTGAGCTCTTTTAACTATGATAGGTAAAGAAGCTCTTATTATACCTATGGTAAGGTAAATAAGTCAGTGTTTTGATTACAGCATATCATTTTAATATGTAGAGTTCTAGGCCAGACAGAATCTCATATTCCGATTGACTTGCAAATTCATTTTGGCCTGAATGGCTAAGTAAGATTCGCAACCTAGGTTGGAATGTGTTTAAGTGTATAAAAGTAAGTAGAGACATACCTGGGCCTCTTATTGGAGTGTGGTGTAGACTCTCCTCTAGCCACATTCTCTAAAGGGCTCAGCACACAATTAGGAAGGTCAGATATACTCGGTGGGCTTAAAAAACTATCAGGGTTGTAGTCTAAGTCTGTGTAAACGCTCCTTGGCTGGTCTACTGGTCCATATTGGGAGCCCTCATCATCACTGGAGCAGGACGATGACTCTACTACTACATTGTGTGCTGGCTGGTCATTTAGTTCCTCTTCTAATACCGATGAGATCTTCACCGGTGGCATATTCTCTAACTACAACATGAGAAGGAAAGTTACACTCTACATTTTCATCAACAATGAATGGGAATAACTAAATAATACAAACCTCATCGTCGGTGGAATTTCTTTTTCTTTTCAAGGTCAAACGTTTATCACTGGCTTCACAGAAGGAACTGTAATAAGTGTAGGAGACCATAAGTAAACAAACCCCAACCATCAAGGTCAGTATTGGGTGTAGGAGCAACAACACTGCACTTACCCAGTTTGTGCCATAGTAGTTGGAATATATCAACTGGCACTCTATTTCCACAGCCTGTAACAAAACCACCAATTAGTACATTTGTCAATTATGCTGTTATCGGTCATCAAAACTTGGATTTAGTGGCCTAAAATTACCGCATGTCATGTTCAACTTGTAAATAGGGTTATGTCACTTGACAACCGTAATTGAGGGCATAATTCCAAATTTATCATAAAACGCATGCATTCTATTTTAATAACGAGCTCTCTAGAATAGCATATACATCGTTATTATAAAGTATTTAGCCGTAAAACACCCTCTGTAGGCGGAGGATCCCGCAGCGTGCCCCCTGCTGATTGGCGGGAGAAAAATTTTCAGAGACGGTTTTAGGGTGGTAAATTACGATAAATTCGCATAATAAAGCGATTTACATTCACTAGAATACATCAGCTTTGATTTATGATGATAAAAATATAGAAATACATGAATCAGCTGCGGTAAAAAATGCCACGAATCCGTCACAATCGCGCGCGAAATTCTCCCGTCAGCGCCATTAGACACGTCGCAAGCTTGGGTTTCTCGGCACATCCACTTATGGAAATTGATAAAAATAGCATGCCGACGATACAATATCATCACATTACTAATGTACTATTGAAATATACCGATTTAAACTGAAATAAATCCTTCTTATTCGACATAACCGTTGACAATATAATTGGCTTGGCTTATCGCCCACCAAAGGTTTATAACCTAATTATGCCTACAAGCTAAAGATTTCTTTCCAAATATTTAACTGTGCAGGATATGCCATATCATTAAGAAATGAAATGCAACTTCATAACATACCTGGTCATTCACAAATTATTCCAAATTACACAAAACGTACTTTGCTCATGAACTAGATACGATGTACGAACTTTCAACACATTTATGATGGATAACACTGTATTTTGGTCACATTTAAGACTATATTCACTGAATATGAGTAAAAACAATACAATCACTGTATTTCTTAATTTTACATGATACTTTTCAGCTTTTCACGGCTCGATAACGCCCGGCTTTCCGCGCGAAAATGTCGCGGTAAAACTTCGGTACTCAGGGGGTTGACTATTGACTAACTTCGTGTTTGTTTCTTCTGAAAATGAAACGTCAGTCGTTCCACGCAATCCGTTTCAGGTAGAAAATGTGCGTGTTTTTGTGTAATGAAAAAAGAACGATGCGTCTTTTATAAAATTAATAACTAAGGAAAAACAAATGTATTTTGGTTATTAGTAACAAAATCAAAGTGAACGTTTTAACTAAGCAATGGTTAAGTAGCAAAACACAATGCGTAAGTTGTTATAATTAATAGTTTTACATCGTTGGCTACTTCCTTGCTTGTTTTATTTGAAATAATATTGAAACAACTAAAATTTAATCAAATTGTATGAGAATGTTAAATAATCCTTAAACTCTTAAGTATAACTTTAAGTAGAACGGAATTCCACATGAAAACCAACGCTTCTTCGCTATTGGTTGAATTATGCATCCAGCACCACAGTGCTGCCACATTAATAGACCATTTTGTTTGTCCTTGTTGTTGGCATCCCAACAAAAGCTAAATTCACGTCGTATCACAGCTGGGCGCCAGCTGATAGAAAATTGAGCGAGAAAAGTCAATAAAGGTGCGCTATTTCGGAATTGATAACGTGGCGATACGGTGACATATTTATATATTATGTGAACGGCAGGTGAATTTCTAGCGAATATCGGTCATAGTAACAATATGGCAGTTCAAAATATAGCAGTGAAATTGTGTGGTGTGCTGCAGGCGCAGGGCGAAGAAGGTAACATCAAACACTTTATTATCATCAAACGAGCTCATCTACCTTGATATTATACGAAACGCTGTTAAGCCTCACATGAACCCTTATTTGAAATATCCAAAGACATGTTAACCTCCTTTTGTCCGTTGTTATTGTAACATCGCTGTGCAATGAATTACGCAGTAATCACGTTACGCAGTCGTGAATTTCCTGGAGACCAGTTTAGTATTGTGTTTTAATTATATTTGCAGAGGTAACGGCGCGAGAATGGCGCCTGTTAGGCCAAGAACAGGATGGGTCGCAAGTTTTGAGCTGGGTATCAGATAAGGACGGCAAAGAGGTCCTCAACATTGGGTCATATACTAATAAAAACAAGACTCTGATTACTCTCCACACATTCGACGAGATGTTGAATATAATACAAGCATCAGTGAACGCTACACACACTTTGTTAGTTTACATTGTGAAAAGTCTTACGAGCGAAAATACTGAAATTAAGGATCCATTGTACTGTCCTTATTTGATTTGCCTAATGCCTGAGAGTGATAGGACCCCAGAAACAGTAGAGGAGCCTTCTACAAAGCAAATCATGGTTCAGTATGTGTATGGGAAAAGCACTAAATATAGTCCCGGAATACGGAATGATAGATTCTTGCTTTTCAAGCATTTGGAGTGTAAGTAAACTGAATATTAGTAGATTGTGTCTATGTTGAAAGACAGAACTTAAAAGACATTTAAGGGATAACTAAAGTTCATAATACTCTTGGGTTATAGTAATATGCCTGCTAAACCTGACACTAGTATTTTACTAACAAACTAAATTGTCACTTACTTTCTAATAAAAATCCCAACGTTTTTGATCAATTGCCAACTCGGGCAGTGGGCCAAAATGACACTAGATTAATAAAAAAATTACTAGTTCAATTGAAAAAATAAATAATATCATCAAGTAGGTACTTAACCTTTTTGGATTACATTTTAGGTATCAAAATCTATCGCACGCCTATGTTCCTCAATGAATGTGATGATGGCACTGACAAGTGGGGTTTTGATGGCATTTACCCTGAACCTGAGAAGATTGTCAAAGTGTTTTCTTGGGCACAATGGGACTGTGTCAATCAGGTAAGCCAGTACCTCTTCAAAAAAGGTAGGCAATGCACCGGTGGTAACCCTGGTGTTGCAGAAGTTCATAGACCATCAGATGGGCCATCAGATAGTTGTCCACTTCAGGGCATAAAAAAAAAACAAGAAGGTAATATGGGCTGGTGTCTGCAACGCCACGTCACAGTGCGCATTTTGCGAACGGTGGAATAATCGATTATTCGATCCATCTCTGCTCCTGGAGGAAGCCAGCAACGCCTTGGTGTTACTGACAATCTCATGTAGGGTACCTGGGTTAAAAAAAGCAGTTAAAAGACATTCCGTTTTACAGAATATATTCAAGAATTTATAAATACAAATACCTACTGCTAAAATTGCTAGTAGGTAACACCTAAGACAAAAGAGTGGTACTTTTACTGGATATAGTTTTCGACATCACTAATCAGTCATGTGTATAGAGCTCAGTCAGCCAGACCTAAGAACAACACTTCAGTTCAAAATAATTTAAAGGCCGCTTATTTTAAGTGCTATATATAAAACAGCAAAAAATCTCTTTACACAACACAAAATAAAACTTGCATAAAAAAAAGTTTTTTTTTCTATAACCTGTGCTATAGAAAACAAATTAAGAATGCAAGCTTTGATATAACAAATTAGCCTTGTTGTAATTGGCGTCAGTTCAGCACTGCATTTCAGCATTATTTAGCGTATTTTGTTTATCTCAGCCTAAAACCACAGATAAAATGTTGATATAAATTGTATAAAAGACACAGGGACCAACTCCCGGATTCGAACTCGCGACAACGCGCTATCGCGTCACTATCGAACACCGCAAACCGCGGGGCTATCTCAACTTCCTAAACTCCCATGAAAATGACTACATCATTCAATTAGAGAGTATCATATTATCAAATAAATGCTATTATTATATTCGAGACTAGATATTTTTTGACTGTCTAATCAAGTCGTTGTAACTGGCGTAGGTAGGTACCGTAGACCTAATTTTGTGTCTTGTAAAATTAGAATTACAAAAATGTATAGTCAAGGAGCTAGGGAACATGTTAAACGTTTAGACATTTAATACTTTTGTTATTTTAACTCTGCCCTTTGCTAGTAATTTCTTTAGTTAATGTGGAATCAATATACAAATTGAACAAACTTGCAATTCATCATCAATAACATTGACATTCTTTTGTTTCTTTTGTTTTGTGTTCTATTATTATAATCAACAGTGGGTCTCCTAATGTAATGCTATTTCCATTAATATTGTGTACTTTGTTCAGGTGCTGTACTACATCCACTATCGTCTGCCGACGCAGAGTTTTGCTGAAGGTGAAGAGGTGAAATCGCCGTCGGAAATGACGCCGACGTTATCCGCTTTGCAGTTTCACGCTGACCTGCCACATGAGACTGTTGTATGTATTTTTTTACTAATTATACACTAGGTACGATATTTATTAATGAGAGAGTAAGTAGTACCCACATAGGTACTCTTTTCGTACTGTAACTCTTCCATGCTCTGATAAATAAATAAGAAATAAATACATTCCCAGGAATATCTTTTGAAGCATGTTTGCGTCGTTCTTTAGCTCATTTTGAGTTGATATAAAGTTTTAACGCCGTGGGATTACTTACAAGATATAATTGTTTTCTTTAATTGATTGAATCTCTATTAGGTACATGCTTTCGTAGCTTTCCGGCAAAAATAAAACGTGGCGTTTAGCCATAAAAAACTGGTTAACAATACCAATGGCCTATTTTGCCTATTATTATATCGACACGATAGATCATGAATCTTCTTCATAACATTAATATGTCACTTTCTTCTTTACGGTAATGTTAATTATTGTAAGTAAAAATAATTAATAACTAATTATCACTTCCGGTCGTAAAAAAATCCAAAGAAATATTGGAGAAGTGAATATTTACGTCAGTAGTTAACAAGTGCTTAGTTGCGCAATGGTACCCACTTTCACCTATTAATAATACGGTTCTCGGCAATCTAGTCTAAATTCGTACACATTCATAAATGTGTTAGTCGGTGGGCCCGAACGTGACTAAGTATTTATTCTTTTTACAAAATACTATTTATAGACTAACTGTCGTCGAACACTTGAAATAACCGAGAATGTACAAACCCGAATGAATGCCAACAGAAATTAGATTAATAAAACAAATGTATTGTACTTCGATATTTAATTTTGGAAGTTTCTTCTAGTATGCATCGTTAACTATGCAAATTATATAGTAGAAAGAAAGTCTCTATAATTTCTATAGCGTGATTTCTTAAAGCCAAGAGACGGTTATTATATCGACTATACTCAACATTAACAGAGGGTAGGTATCATCGATATGGATACAATAGCTTTCTAATGAAATTGAATGTTCAGAACCTGTAATTTGTACCTACATTACCCCCCACGAACTATGCATACTCAAAATCGTGCCGATTTCAATTCAATAACAGAATTTTATAAAATAATTTTAAAAAAAGTATGAAAGGATTGAATCAGTTAACAGGGGATTCCGCAACAGGCCTTAAAATTTGGATACAGTGTCTATTTGTTCTGTAAAACAGCTAAACATTCCGTTGAGTCTGCCACACGTGTCGAGCTCTGGCGAGGGGGCCGCTTGTGGGGCGTACGAGGACGATCCTATACCATTGCGAGTGCATGACTGCAGCCTCGACCTGCAGATCGTCTGTGATCAAAAGGGAGTCTTGTGCATCTGCCATCATTATCTCTATAAAGTGAGTGGATTTATGTGTATCTAGTTTGTATGCCTTATGTTAACTTTTACTGGTGCAACATGCATTGTATGTATAACATAATCAGCCTAGCTATAGTTGCCTCTGCACTCTATGACTTATGCGAGGGAGTGAGCCGTGATGCACTCAGGCCCTGTTTAGTGGTGGGTATCACATCTCATGTTGCCGAATTTTTTAGATGGCCGTGGCCATGTCATATAAATATTTTTTTCCATCATCGTTATTGGAGCAGTGGTGACAAAAAAAATCTACAATCTACATAGTTTTGAAACCATGACCTAGGATTCATTAAACAGGGCCGCTGCTACCGCTCTAAATATTTAATAAAATACTAATAATGTGTACCTACATAACTTTGTAACGAGTCTTCGTTTCCTCAACAGCCTCTAGACGACTCTACAACCTCCTTAGTACTAGAAGACAGTGCTGACCTGAAGGACTCGGGCGTGAACTTTGCCTACTCTATAACTCTGCTGCAGCATGGTTGTGTGGTGCATAGCGTTGTGCCTGATCTGCCGTGGTCGCTGGCCAAGTCTCTGAGACCTTCCTACACTCTTTATGCTGGTAAGAATTGAGATAATTTCTATCATAGTTCATATCCCGCATGACTTTTTGTCATCCCTCTAAGTCCCCCTTACACCTTACGTTTATCAGGTAGCTACTTAAACCAAACTCTAAATGCGTTTGTAAATTTATGTGATGCAGATGGATGCAGAGCAGATGGTAGAACTGACTTTATTTCTTGTTTCATCACTAAGCTCCCGATTTTTTCCCCGCTTCTCCTTTTATATTTAAGAAAAGATCAAACGAATAAAATTAACTTGACAACAAAATGAAATGAGTGTCATCTTGACTTTTACAGACAACCACCTCTTAGTAAACATTCCGATGCTCTACACCCAAATGATTGACATCAGTCTGTACCACGAGCCGTGTTGTCACATTGTGATTCCAATGGACGAGTGTGACAGTGGGCCCAGCCTGGCTCCTGTGCTGGGGTGGGGGGCCCATGCTATGGTTGACTTGAACACGCTGGACGTTGTCACCATGATCGTGGCAGATAAAGACCTCACGGCCACCTTCAAGAGTAACACTGCAGTTGAAAATAAGTTAGCTATACTACATTATTTGATTCAGCATGACGGGAATATGGATTTGGCTGAAGAGGTAAGTGGGTAGATAAATCGTTTTAACCGACTTCAAAAAAAGGGGGACGTTATATGTTCGACTGTATGTATTTTTTTTATGTATGTTCACCGATTTCTACCCCATTTGTGGACCGATTTTTTTATTTGAAAGAGTATATTCCTGAGGTTGGTCCCATTGGCACCCAGTCAGGATCTGATAATGGAATCCCAGGGAAATCGAGGGCAATCCTCAAATGTTATAGGTAATAACAATGTTTTTCATAAATTTTCTAAAGCTATTGAGAAATTTGCGTATGCTCATCATCATCTCATGACGCTGAGCTGATGAAAGAAGGTACAACTCTTTAACGGTTAGGAGTGGTAGGATGTTCGGGCATAACTCCGTCCTATATAGACGGATTTGCAAAATTCTTTTTTTATTCGAAAGGGGTTTTAATCCGAAATGGTCCCATTTAAATTTCATGTAGATCTGATGATGCGTTTCGAAGACAGACAACGGAACTCTTCAAAAAATTACAGCAAACAAACCGCGATTGCTGCTACGCATAAATATGCATTGTTTTGACCCCAAGGATGATGAAATTTCGTATTGTGTGGGGTAGGTACCTACTATAACTAAAAAGTGAAGAATAATCCAAAGTCACCGACTTCCGAAATGAAAGTTATTTTTCACTTTGTAGTGTTTTTTTGGAAGTCGGTTGTTTTTTATAAGTTTTTTTTTTCTCTTATTCAGCCCTGACATCTAATCTAGAAAATCTGGTTCTATTTTTTTATGAAGGGGTTGTTTTCAATAAATAATTTATCCACAAAAACTACTTTATTTATGTAGGTATTAAGTTCGAAACAAAATAAAGATGTGCATCCAATTAAGACTTAATAGAATGCACAGCGGACTCCGCATCCAGCGGACTCCTGCGGCCCTCACAAGGTCATCGGTCCACCTTGTGGGAGGCCTTCCAACTTTACGTCTTCCGGTGCGCGGTCGCCACTCCAGAACTTTTCGACCCCATCGGCCATCTGTTCTGCGTGCAATGTGCCCTGCCCACTGCCACTTAAGTTTGGCAATTCTTCGGGCTATGTCGGTTACCTTGGTTCTCCTGCGGATCTCCTCATTCCTGATTCGATCACGCAGGGAAACTCCAAGCATAGCTCTCTCCATTGCCCTTTGGGTGACTTTAAACCTTCTTATGAGGCCCATTGTGAGCGACCACGTTTCGGTTCCATATGTCATCACTGGCAACACACACTGGTCGAAGACTTTCGTCTTGAGACACTGCGGTATGTGGGACGAGAAGAAGTCCGCTGGATGCGGGAAGCACAGAACCGGTCGAAGTGGTGGAGCTTGGGGGAGGCCTATGTCCAGCAGTGGACGTCCTTCGGCTGAAATGATGATGATGATGATGATGAGAATGCACATCTTTTTTTGGATTCAAAGTGTTCTAAAGATAAAAACGACGATGATGATGATAATTGGGTGGGTGATGTAATGTTAAGTGTACTAAAGATACATTCAATAAACTCAATAGTTGAAACCATGACTTTAGGAGCTAAGGTTTCAACTTTTGGCTACATGATTTTAGGCTTCCTATTTCTTCTTCCAGACCTCTGCATAGTTTACGATATGTATTGCAGGACAGAAGTAGCCAGAAAAACTGGAATCTTAATTTAAATGTAATATTTTAGCTGATATCTTGGATGTGCCTGAACCAACGCGACGGTTTCGGCTCGTTCCAACGCGTGATGCAGGAGTATCTAGTGGGCACTACGTACGCGGTGACGCGCCGCTCTCTGCCCGCGTCTGCGCTCAATCTCATGAAGATGTTGCCATTCACACAACACCTCAAGTTTGCTGATGTCAAGGTGAGGATTTTAACATTTTTTTTAAAGAATTCTACCAATATTGTGAGTGCACTTTTAAGAATTTTGTTCTTATTAAGACAATCGTCACTCACATAAGAACTATATAAATAAATAATAGTAAATCATCCCAGTGCGGGTAAAACGCAGCGGGTGCACCAATCAAAAAACTGAATGCTAGAAAATAAAACTTTACTAAAAGTAAAGATCGAGGTGGACCTGGAAAAGGATACCTGGAAGGATTTGGGGGCCTATGCTCAGCTGTGGGACAGTGTAGACTAGTTGAAAAATAAAAGTTGTTTTATTTTCTGACATTTACTTTTCAAAGCACGAATGTTTTGTGACTCAGATTATGTTTAAGAGCGTTTATCCAGAAAGTTGGCAACGTCTCAAATAACTGTCAAATATGTACCTGTTTTTATTAATTAGTTAATATTACTGTATGGAAGTATGAAATATCGCAATAACTAATGACCTAAAATAACGATTTGCATTATAACACTAAATTTGATGTTGTAAACGTTTTAGGTGTAAAAAGGGCATTTGGGAAGTTTCCAAGTTCTTTTTTTGAATCTAAAACTAAATTTTCGGCGTTAAGATATTAATTATTGCATCTCATAATCAATATTTTAGGTCACTAGTTAGCGATATTTCATATTTCCATACAGTAATGTCGCCAAATTAATCAAAACAGTGAAATATTTGACAGCTATTTGCGACGTTGCCCATATTTAGAATAAACGCTCTTAACGCTTTTAGCGTTCTTTTTCTTCTTTCCTAGACCCACAATTCTTTTCTGACACACTTTTACCATTTAGTCGTTTGTCTCATTTAAGTCCTGAAGGATGCAGGTAGTTGTTCATTACGGGCCGGAAAAAAATGCGACCGTTTCTCGAAGACACCCGAACGATCGAATGTATCGGCCAACACAATGTGAGCTTCTCAGTCGCTTCACATATTGGTTTCTGCAGTTCTATATTCGAATCATCATTTAAGACTCTTTTGAAAATCCTTTCACTTCAAATGATTTTCGACTACTTTTATTACTCTTTGATTTCAATACAACGCCTCGTTGGTGTAGTGGTCGCAAGTGCTACGGCTGAGTAAGATGATGGGTTCGAATCCCAGGGCGGGAAGTGTTATTGGGTTTTTGTATCAGAAATTTCTCAGTAGCAGCCCGGAGTTTAGCTTTGTGGCTGGATAGAGGCAACAGGCTCGCCACCTATTATTACATGGGACTTAAACATAACTGGCGAAATGTAGGTGTAGGTACTAAAGGTACACCTTTGCCTAACCCTTCCCTTCCTTTCTCTAGGTCCGCGACATGTGCGTGTCCGTCAGTCAAGAGAAGCTGTGGAACAGTTCGGTGGTAGTGCTGGCTCCTCGGCAGCGCGTGTGTCAGTTCGCGGAGGACGTGTGGACGCGCCTGTGGGGGGCGCTCAACGAGCAGACACAGAAGAGGCTCCAGCCGCAGGCAGTTATAGACAAACTGCGCGTCAGCTTGCATTGTTATCAGGTATGTTTTATTTTTGCATTTCCTTGACATACGCTACTATTCTAAAATTCTCTCATTTGCACCTGCCATTGTTTATCTCTTAACCATCTGGAAGTCGACTGTATAAATTAATAAAGCAATTTTTAATGCGGTTGGCTGGCAAACAATCAAGCCGCCCGTATGGTGAATGGTCAGAGACTCAGAGCTACTTGTGCATATACGCAAAACTAGATGGGTCGCATAGTGCTTTGCTATTCCAGAAACGGCTCGATGTTTCTCATCATGTGCCAGTAATTATATGACGACACCCTACATCTCAGTGATGTTTTACCAATTAATTAAAAGAGGACTTAGATAGAATACTCCATATTGCACGCCAAGTTAAGGGAGGAGTTAAACATAGAAACTAATATGGATCATTCAAATATAGACATTGGACACTTTCCCAGACAAATCTTTCATAAAAAGTTCTACTTCTTTAAAAATAAGTTACAGTATGCAATTTGGTTTGTAAACTATCTATTAGTGCGTGTACTGTGTGAGCATGTACTGCCAAGATAGATTAGCCACATCAGAGTACTCAGAGCAGCTTCTCGTAACCTATAGTCGTTTGTAACAGAAACAGTCACGGTAGCCGACATCGGCATGCGATTTAAAGGCATGTATTTAATCGAAGCCCTAATCATTCCCATTTTAAAGGCATGCATTTAATCGAAGCCCTAATCATTCCCATTTAAAGGCATGTATTTAATCGAAGCCCTAATCATTCCCATTTTATTAATTTACTAGCTTTTGCCAGCAGCTTCGCCCGCGTGGAGGTCAAAAATTATTCCACGGGAACTCACTACCAGGATTAAAATTATCCTATACAAGGTGTAACAGAATAGACTCAAGACCTGACAGAAGTTTGTTCCTTATTGACTACTGAATCGATTTCAGTAACTTTTAATATAAGTATTTTTTTTTAATTATGTATTTTGCCATACCTACCACTGATTGAGCCAAAGAAAACTCAATCTTGAAGATTTAATTTTAAATGCTTAAAGTAATGCTTGGGTCGACACGTTTTTCTTAATAATATCAGTTAGCTTAAAAAAAAATAGTTTTGGTCATAGTATTATGCTTTTAACTCAATACTCTAATTGGGGTGTATGATGTCTTGCGTTAATTATGTTACTCTTTGTGTGTATGTATCCAGGTTATAAACAACCCGTGTGCCAAATTTCATCCGTTAAATCCGATCAGCCGTTTTTGTGAGTAAAAAATATCCAAACATCTAAACATACAAACTTTCATATTAATAATATTAGTAGGATTTTATTTGTAAAAAACCAGTACCTACTTAACAAAGACACGAGAATATGTTGGTAACAATATTTCTTAACAACTATGTTAGTAAACATAATCTACACTGCCAGATTATTAAAAGCGAATCCCTGATACTAGCTCAAAACCAATGTGGAAATCATGCAGCAGCGTTTCACACACACTGCTTGCGATACACCACTGATTAATTTTGCAGTCCCCAAAATATTATTGAACTCAAATAATTCCTATTTTGGGGTCCTGAAAATACTAAATAGCCAAGTAACTGCGACCAGCTCGCGCTGGCCGGTCGCTGAGCCGGTTAGTCACAGTTCGAACCTAACTTAACCCATTCCGCCGGCTGCCCTAGCTTAGTTACTACGACCTTTTCTGGTCGCCTGTAGTTGGTCCCGGTTCCAACCTAACCCGTAAATGACTGCCACCAACTGTGAGAAAAAGCCAGCAGTTACAAACGGTCCTATTATTAAAAACGTGTGCTTCATTAGAAGAGCAAACAGTTATTAGAGGTTCATTAATTTAAGAAAACTGTCCGTCATTAGAAGCGCAATAAGTTTTTAGAGAATCAGTTGAATATTTCCCATTATTTAAGTAAGTATTGTCCCGTAGCCCGAGGCTCTGTCCCGCTGCAGCACGCCACTGTCCCCGGGCGCCCCGCCGCCGCCACTGTCCGCCCCGCAGCGCCGCTCATCTATCGGTAGCGGACAAGACATGTTACCTTTCTTCGAGCTCGACGTTTGCACTGCGAGTAAGCAGGAGCATATCATTGCTGCGGTAAGTCTGTGTTCTAAAATAGATGCATCTTGTTGTCAAGCCACAAAAACTAATGTAAAGCCTACTAATTTACTGATAGAAATGATGAAGCATATTTTAAGACTCGTATTCGTGGTAACTAAAGTCGAGAAACAGTTGCACAACATAGTTTCTCGCAACATAATGTAGCATCGAGCAATGTTGCAGAAGTAGTACAACGTTAACTTAACATATAGTAAAAATGCATGTCTTATTCAACCTTTAACCCTTTTAAACTTAACTGACATTGATTTCTGACTAACGCGGTCCCGCTGAATTTGAGCCTGGCGAAGAGTATGACTTAATTCCGACAAGTTATTAACTCGCATTGATTTCTGAAGTAAAGCATGCAAATAACAATGAATATCGTGTCCGCCCCTACCGCGGGCGCACAGAACCTGCGCGAGGTGAGCGTGCACCTGATGCGCGGGTGCGCGGGCGGCGCGCGCGTGGAGAGCGGCGTGCACGCCGTGGGCACGCGCTGGGCGGCCGCGCAACTGGACGCGGCGCGCGCGCTGTGCCGCGCACTCACGCGCCCGCTCGGCGCCACGCCCGTCAATAACCAGCAGAGGGGGTTCACTTTTATGTACGATACCCTGGCTCCTAGTCTATGTTTTGGGTTTTTGTTGTGGTTCCGTTTTTTTTTTTGGATTTTCGTGTCTGGTTTTTTTTTTTGTTGTTTTGCTTCAGGTTGTCCTCATACTTATTAACGGCTCAGGCATCTAAAACAAACTATGCTATTTGGCAGTGACTATGATGCAGCCACAATAAGTATGGGAATCCATTTTGTGTTGGTTTTCTTTGTTTTTTTTTGTATTAGCTAAGTTATTGTCGTAGGTATATACCTCCCTAGGTACATAAATATGAAGCGACTGCCCATCAGACATCCATCATTTCATTGGTTGTTGTTTTGTCCAATTTTTAACTATCCTCCATCCAGTCATACATAGGTAATGGCAACAAACGAGGCTCATATCAAAACATGTTTCATTTTGGTTTTTACTTATTACTCTTTTCATATCTGTAAATTGCTTGTTTGACCACGTCTCTAAAATTCCCATTAAATGGTTTGACTTCTAGTTATATTCCATTTCTTATATTATCTGGTAAATGTAAGAAGTGCCTTTACAGACACTGAAACAGAACCTACATCTAGTGTCATTTTAATGAATTAATTAATTATGTTAATTCTCATATAATTTAAATATCATAGTATAGATAACCATCTATAAATTATAGTCAATTTTGTGCTTAAAATGTCCTCCAATCCAACCGGATTGGAGGACATTTTAAGCACAAAATTGACTATAATTTTAATTAATTCCAGCGATGAAATGGACCCAACGCACGCTTTCATAGTATTTAAAGTTCTGGAGCAGTACTACTTGGCAACTGACTCGATCGCCTTCCCTCTACCGCAAGGATTCAGCTCATTCTTCACCTACCTCGGGTACCGCACGCTGCCGTTCCATTCTTTCGTTCAATACGTTCACCGTAACGTGTTCGAGTTGCAGATTGATGTCATGAAGGCTATAATTGCATGTAAGTACCTAGACAACTTTTGTAGATAAAATAAATTAATAAAAATAATAAATAAATCCGTTTTCATACAGAATACTTTCTGATAATTCAGAGCGATGTATTTCATAAAATTGTCACTGACTCCCTGACTAATTGTCTATAACGTATGATTTTTAACCGTTAAATCAATCATATAAATTAAAGTCGGTTTACGTGTCTGTCTGTGTGTGACTGCGTTGTTTTTCTTAACTACGCAACAAATTTTGACGTAGTTTTTACCATCAAACAGAGTGTAAGGGAAAACGCTTCAGAAAACGAAGACGGGTGATAAGGTGGTTCTCTATACAGTACCATCAAAAAAAAATTTTTTATTTTTCACAATTGTTAAAAAAAAAATGCATTTTTTGTACACCATGCTGTGAGAACAGTTAAATTAACCATTATTTGAGATTAAACACATTTAAAAACGACCCCAAGTCCAGGCGGCGACCTTATGTTAAGGCATCCTTTGTAAAGCGCCGCCAAAATAAAATAAGTAGAAACATTACACAGAAGTGTCAAACGTTTTAAATTGATGCAAAATAACCTATTTAATGGTATCCCTTTGCATTTAGGCTGTATATAACCTACGTTCTGGCTTCGGAAGCGTTTCCCTTACACCCTGTATATGGCATTTATACCGGAAGGTGTGGGGTGGAATGATATCTTTTCTGACATCGCACTTAACATTTTTTATTTGATTTGTATTTTACTTATTTGATATAAATATATATTGTGTGCCTTTTATTCTGTGCAAAATAAATGTATGTTTTTATTTACTTTCACCTGTCCCGGTGTCTGTAATGAAATCTTGCATGTTAAATTTGACCCACTTCCCGGTTTCCGATTGAGCTGAAATTTTGCATGCATATGTATATCGCGTGACAATGCAATATAATGATGACAAGTAGCTGATTTGATGCTGGAGCTGGAAAGTGGCCATAGGAACTCCGTAATAACAACGCCACAATCCCATCAAGTTTGAGCTCGTTTGATTCGTATTGATGAGTACTTTGATCCTATATGGTAACCAGGATCTGATGCTGGAGCTGGAAGGTGGCCATAGGAACTCCGCAATAAAACGACACAATCCCATCAAGTTTGAGCTCGTTTGATTCGTATTGATGAGTACTTTGATCCTATATGGTAACCAGGATCTGATGCTGGAGCTGGAAGGTGGCTATAGGAACTCCGCAATAGTATGTGTGGGTTCTACGAATTATTACGAGCTACATAACGGAAAAACGCTGCTACGAACTACGCAGCAGTAAATTCCGCATCATAGTTTCTAAAAATTTCAAAATTTAAAGAACTTTTTTGAAAACAAGTTTTTATTGTTACTTGTTAATAAAACGAACTAAAAATTTTAAAATAATTAAATCTCAATTATATAAATAAAAGCGTGTTACATATTGACGGTTAGAATTAAATTATTTTGAAGTTTTTCGTTCGGTTTTTTCTTTATTTATAATACATTATTATTTACCATACATAGGTACACATACATATAATCACCTGGCTTTTTTTTCCTTTTATTATTTTTTCATTATTTTGTTTTTTTTTGTCTTTATTATTTCGTATTCTTAGTCTTTTTATTATTTTGTATTATTTTTAGACTTTTTAACATTGCGTAAGGTTTTCAATAGTTTCTCCACACGGGATAGTGCACTGGCTCTTGTAACACTGGTTAACCACCTAGCACAAGTGTCAGGGACTTCACACAATTGTATCCACTCTCTTATGTAATAAATATTATTATTTATTTATTTACCAGAGTAAGTACCCGAAGGGCAGTGGCGAGATGGATTCAGGTCCCACTGGTGCCATGCTCGACGTTTCTACAAATTGGTCGGCTGCATCGTTACCTAGCGAAACGCTGTGTCCATTGATCCATTGAATGGTTATTGTGATTGGGGCTACCCACCTGGTTGAGGTGCTGGTGGCAATCGTATATCGCATCCCAGAATCAACTGTGTGACTATTTAGGGCTTGCAGAACGGCCATCTTGTCTGAGAGTATGCGAATCGAGTGGTCCTTAACTTCCCTGGCCATGATGGCTGCAGCGACTAGAGAAATTACCCATGCATTCGGCTTGGAACCCTGTTATGAATGGTGTAGCTATGTGTGTGTTGAAATCCTCCGAGACGATTCCAGCACCCGTGCCACTAACAGTTTTGAATCGACCTGTGAAGAAGCGCAGCTCTGCAGGGCGGCAGTCCTCGTGTAGTTAGATTTGAGAAACATTGTTAGATTTCCTCGTGTAGTTATCCTGAAGCACAGGATCAACCTAGTTCAGGCAAATTAGAAACTGTGCTCTATTTTATTTGTTAACCCTTAATTCGGTTTCGTTGAGTATACTCAACGTTACAAATAAAAAAATCTAGACCTCAAATTTTCTTCTGTGGTTTATAATTTTGTAGGCTAAAAACGCTTGAATATTAATATAATTTAGTAGGAAAAAGTATTTTACCCTCCTGTCAACATTTTACTTGACATTAGTGAACAAAAATGGCGACGAGACAACGCGCTCTTCGAGCTTTACAGGTAAATATTTATTTTTGTCGGTTTTCGGTCTAATTTTGATAAATACGTTACTTATTTCTATTTTTTAAATGTGTAATCAATACGAAAAAAATATTTACAATCCGTTTCTCACGTGGATAAGAACACGACAAGTCAGTAAACATGATAGTTAAGTATACTCAACAAAATCCGGTGGTGAGTAATCTTGTGCGAACAGTGCATGTAGAGTATACTCAACAAATCTGCATGTTGAGATTTATTGAAACAATGGTTCAAGGAGTTTATATCGGTTTGATCAGCTTTTTTGTGGGAATGGTTTTTGGGAATAAAATGCAAATTTTGCTTTGGCTCAAAGGCATGACATGTATTTTATTTTAAAATTGGATTATAAAAATATCAATATTTTTACATGGTTTTGAAAAATCGACTTTAGCACATTACTATTAAGTTCAGTTTACATTAAAAAAAAATATAATATATTTTTATGACCTTTCCAATAGGTTTTCGTTATTTCGAACTAAACTTAATTTATATGCACCTAAAGTTAATTTTAGTTTTTTTTGTGTGGAATAATGCAACTAATACTTAATTTTCACGCATTTCACGCTAGTGCCTGCTAACTGTTTTTTGCACGTTATTCATGGATGTGGCGTGTTATTTTTGTCTGTTCCTTGCTTGGGTGCCTGCAAATATCCGTATTATTTTCAGAATTCAAGATCAAGGCATATCCTTGCCCTAGTACCCGAAGAAAACGCTCCTTCAGAAGTGAGCGGGGAATCAAGCTCTGAAAATGAAGCAGACGTATTCAGACACTATGAACGCCACGTATCAGAGTCGTCTGAAGCCCCTTCAGTTACATCTTCACTAGTGGGGCTAAATCTTCTGGATTCCTCCGATGATGTACAAAATCCGAACATTTCCATTCCACTTCTTGCTGACTTCAATCTTGATGAAGCCAATAACACCCAACTACAACATCTAAGCAATGACATGTTATCATCTATTTGTTAGTTGCCAACATTGTCTCTTATGTCAAATATACCTTCGGTGACCACATCGTTCATTCTCAATTAGGTAAGTGATTCTCCACAACACAAATGTTGGCTTCTACGCCGCAGCCAACACGTAGTAGGTACAAGAGCACAAAGTCGGGGACATAACACAGCCAACTTGAACGGATCCTGACAACCTCGACGTATACCCAAGAAGAAAATTGAACTCAAGTTCAAATGGTCTTATGGTCGTTTCCTTCATCGTGCAGAATCAGATCCTGATACATTTGAAAGCCCCCTTCCAGATGGAAAGAATGCATTCAATTATTTCACCGATTTCTTTTCTGAAGATCTATTTGACGAAATTTCCCTATCTTCAAATATGTATTCTCTGCAGACGACGGGCTGATCAATAAATTTAACTGTTGAAGAGCTGCGTATCTTTCTATATTTTCGCAGTTACTAGACACATCAGCGTCAACAATGCCTGGTTATTGTACAGGCGAGATACCACACGAAAAAGAGTTAAAAAGGTTAAACATTTGAAAGAATTTCGGCTCGAAATTTATAGAGCATTACTTCACAAAAGAAGGAATGTAGATAAAACTATAATCAAAGATTTAAACCCTGAAGGTAAAATAAAAAAAACCAAACCATCCCAGGCCTGTAAATGACATAAAATATGACACTATCGACCATTTCCCTGAGCATGGTAAGGAATATGGTCGATGTGCATACTGTAAAAAAGGTTTTACTACCGTTTTTGTATAAACTGTAACGTTAGGCTATGTCACTAATTATCACCATAATAAACCATCCTTAATGCATGTAAACGTTTTTTTCAATAAATATTTCTTTTTTAATATACCTACAATTTGTTTAATTTAAAAGTGTTGGTAAGCTGGATTTGTAAAGTATACACAACACTTACATAAGACTTAATTTTGTTAATCATCACATTTTGTTGAGTATACTTAACGTTGTGTTTTCAGGAAACCCTTCAGGCAAGATTTTTATTTTATTTTTCCCGTGTGTTTATAATGCATATAAACACAATATACTATCGGCGTCTTCCTACTAAGACTTTTTTTGTCTTGCCAAATTAAGGGTGAAGGTATTTAGTGTTGTAGTATATTGGAGGCTGTAACTAGCTTAATGCGGAGCCACCAGACCACGGCCCCGTAGGTGATCATGGGGTGGATCGCAGCCATAATATAATTTAAGGGGACAGGCCGCACTTCTTACCTATAATTTTCCTGCACTGCCAGATGGTTATGCAAGCCCTGTTTAGTTTTTTGTCCAAATGACTACTCCAGTTTAACTTACTTCGTTGGCCAACTGCAGTTCTGTAGTGAATAGTTTCGGTAAGCAGAAAGGGCGTAATACTCGTTTCTGGGTAGAGTTCAGTTTAAGTGGGGTTCCCTGATAGGTCGAATTCCATGCACCATCTCTCTACGAAACGCAGTGCTTGCTGAGTGAGGTTACAGATCGTACCTGTCACCTCCCCAAAACAAGGATTGTGAGGTCATCTGCCATAAACTATTCTGTAATAACGGTTTCATAGAAGGGGGACAACCTCTCTCCCTGGGGGCAACCTTTGGCTATCATGGCCAACTTCTGTTCGTCCTCGAAGCGAAACACTCGTGTGCTGAACATGTTGCCAGTCCGTTAGTACCTGTTCAATTCCATGTCTGGAGAGGGCGCTGCTGATGCTGGAGAAGTTGGTTTTGTCGAAGGCTCCTTCGATGTCTATGAAATTGCCCAGGCATGTGCCTTTCTGATGAATCGCTTCCTCTATCTGGCTGACTACTACATGAAGACCGGATTCGGTCGACCTATTTGAACTGTATAAGTCTTGGTTACAGTGCAGCGGTATGGTTTTCAGAGCGCCGTCCCTCAGATGTTAACACCACTATTGTAACCTAACGCAGTCTACTGATATCCTGACTAAGAAGCACCGCTGGCATTGTGACACTTTATGATAATAATACCACTACACATTTACCGATTCCAGCCAAAGATGACGAAAACAAGACGACGGTGAACAACAAGCTGCGTCTGATACAACTGGTGGGCGAAGGGCGCGCGCGGCGAGCGCTGGCCGGCTGGCCCAGCCGGGCCGCGCTCGTGCTGCGCGCGCGCGACCACGCGCACACGCTGCTCAGTGGCGGGGCCGCGTCGCACCACGAGGCCAGTCGACACCGACCCGTCAAGGATACTGGTGAGTACTGTACTGGCACACTGTTCAGCTGGTCCAGCAGTTAGTTATTTTAAAGTTAGCTTCAAACGATAATGATGTAGTGATAGGAGGTTATTAAACCTCCTGTCCCTATAATATACTAGAATTATGTTTATGGGTGGTTCCACACCAAAAAAATTAAAAATATATAGTATTTAAGTACATGCTTGTAACTTTGATTTAATGTGAGCAATGTGCCAACAATCGCACATTATTATTGATAGCTGCACTTGTATAAGTCTTTCCTCTTCTTTTTCGCCACTTTCTAGTTAAACTTACTTAGTCAATGCCGTGAAACTCTGTTATTGGCTTAAGAGATAATTGTCATCATCTCGCTATCACTGTACAGTGTATGCAGACTCCAAGATGCCGTAACTCTGACGCAACTGCATTGAGCTGTTCATTGATAGTGAAGTGGACATTCATAACTCATGTAAAGTAATAATAAGGTGTTGATTTTCCAAATATGTAAATAAAATAAAATATATATGTATAACATTTAATGCCTTTATTTTAGGTATTTTATAGCTTAACAGCAATGACAAAATAATATAAAATATAAAAATCTATTGAATGTTTCTTTTACACTATCTTGGAAATCCTTCCAAAGTCACCACCGTCAACTTTGACGTCTGGTTGGCTTTATCGATTTATGAGACAAATACAAACAAGGTTTTCTTACATATATATAAAAATAAAATACTTGGAGCGACTGCCTATCTGAACTCCACAACCCAGTTACTGGGTAACACGATACTCCTTGGTAAAACTGGTTGTCAGACTTTCATACAAAAAAACTATCAACTACACAAATTAGCTTATTGTATTTCTTGTGTCCAGAACCAAAACTTAGGTAAAATAATGTTCATTATTATTAATAGGTTACGTAAATTTTCATTTCAGGTATAGCAGCACTACCTTCAGGGGAGCGCCTGTCTCCACTGGACACATTCCTGGACTTGTTGACAGCTAAGGCCAGCCTTAACGAATTGGACTTCAACCTCATCATTGAAGCCACATTGGCTTCGGTACAGCAAGACTCTGCCGCTTAAATTATTTATTTAGTAAATCGTGCCGATTCTTTTGTTCACCAACTAAAGTATTGCTATCTCTTACTAACAGACCGCGAAAGAAAGAGACAAGTGACGCTTTAGAACGGTTAAACTAAATTACCTTGAACCGTCTCGATTGCCTTCAATTTGGCGTGATTTTTAGCATGCTGAATTTAGTTTGTCGTAATTGCGTCGAAGAAAATCTTAGTTTGACAGCTCTATTTTTTTTCCGTCTCTTTCTTGTTTCATTAGAAGGAAAAAGAGCAATAGACTAAATTAAGTGTAGTTGGTGCACAACAGAATCATCATCATTTCACGTTTTGTAGTCGAATTTTAGCGTAAGAATCTACCAAAGAGCCAGGTATTTAATGAAAAGTTACTACTTAGGATATGCAACTGCCTTATGTATAGCTAATAAATACTCACAGATTTTCGTCGGTCAACTTTTTAAATATCTTAATTTTTTCCACTGCTTCATACAGCACTTGGTGTCATTTGCGGTCATTTATTTATTACTATTAACAGTAGTATAGCACTGTAGACTTTCTTTTGGCAAAAGCCTATGTTGTTGTTTTTATTTAAGGAAGATGCTCAAAGGTGGCTCCGAAATTCAAATTTTCTTAATTTTTTTGTAATTTGCAGGTACAGTGTCAGACTTTATGTTGAACAAAATATAGTTCGCTACTATTTTATGAAACAGTTATTCAATGGAATTAAATGCACTTAGAGGGTAGTATTTAAAGTAACGTAAAAAAAATATTAATAGATAGCAGGCACAGTTAATAAGATGACAGTTAAAATATGGGTGATCCTTGTACAATCTACCTCCTAGGCATGCAACATTATTATAACATGAGAGATTATTATAAAAAAATGAACATAGATTATTTTTAAGATAGGTATTAAAGTTCAACAATAATCGGCATGGTACATTCATATATCTAATAAAACATTAATTTAAATATCTGCAATATACAGGGTGAATTTGAAAACATGCGACAAACCGAAATGGGAGATTGTACTCATCATTATGAACAACTTTTACTAAGGGACCAATGATGCAATCCCGAAAAAAAAACATCTGTTCCCTACATTTATGTTCGCATAACTCGTCAAAATGTAGGGAACAGCTGTTTTTTTTTGCGATTGCATCTTTGGTCCCTCAGTAAAAGTTGTTCATAATGATGAGTACAATCTCCCATTTCGGTTTGTCGCATGTTTTCAATTTCACCCTGTATATATATAATAGGAAAAAAAATCATAAATAAAAACAATGTCACAATTATTTCGGTATGTCAAAAAATTACATTCAATTATTCAATATAGAAGTCAGTATCATGAAGGAAGTCATTCACAGAATAATTTGCATTTCACAATTAATAACTCTGTTAGTTTCTATTTAAAGTTTTAAATTGTGTTATTTTTAATTATGTTAGGTATTTTATTGTGATGATTTGAATTCTGTAAATATTCGATCACCGAGTCACAAAAGTTCCGCCTTGGAGTTTGTCAAAGAGCGATGCATTCTGGGTGTAAAAAGACAGGACAAAATTCGGAACACCACGCTGCGTTCCAGAACGGTGGTAGGCTGCCAAATTGGGTGGGTCACATCAGCCGCATGCAGGATGACCACTGGGCAAAGGTCTTTGGGTGCCTAAAGCTGGACGATGCCGCCGCGAGTGCTGGTTCGAGGTGGCGCGGGAAAAGAATTCATGGAAGGAGTTGGGAGAGGCCATTGCCCAGCAGTGGGACAGTATAGGCTAAACAACAAAAAAAAAATACGTGTAAACGGTCGCGAATCATATTTGGTTACTCTTACAGCCTGACCCTGACCTGCAAAAAACGTAACAAAATTTGAATTTCGCGGGCTTCCCTGGCGCTTCTACCTTAAGGTGGAAGCGCCAGGGTAGCCCGCGAAATTCAAATTTTGTTACGTTTTTTGCAATTTGCAGGTCAGTATCAGGTTGTATGGTGATCTAAATATGATTATGACCATACAACCTGACAGTGACCTGGAAATTGCAAAAAACGTAACAAAATTTGAATTTCGCGGACTACCTTGGCGCTTCCACCTTAAAGGGATCGAATCTTGTTTAGCTTAATATCACACTATCCACTAGTGACTGAATACAACCAAATAAATACCAAACATAATAATATTGTAGTGAATTTTTCGGTGTTTTGTAGTGGTGATATTTTGACTTTCCACTATTCCTTAATTTGTTTAGTTGTAAGTGTGTGTAACCAAAAAGCACAAAGGATTAATTGTGAAAAAAAAATCACTTAAAATAGTCTTGATGTGCAATTTTCTAGTGCAATATTTTTTGTCGATTCGTATTGAAATAAAAGTATTATAAAAATGATGAATGAGTTTTATTTATTTAATAATTTAATCCTAGAAATAAATGCCTTTACACACTACGATAATTTCGTTTTAAGAGACGGTGTACCAAAATGTTGTCTATAACACTATTTCCATAAGTTTTAATGCACAACATGAAAGATAGTTTCAACTATTTATCTAACTAGCTATTGTCAGAGGCTTCGGTCGCGCGTAGCTTTCATTCCCTATTTAACTCCCTTAGGGGTTGAATTTAGAAAAATCCTTCCTTATTCCTTGTCTACATTATAAAGGGAACCTCTGTGCAAAATTTCAGTTTTCTTGCCCAAGGGTTTGGGCTGGGCGTTGATGAGTCGTCACGTCAGTCAGGACTTTTCTTTTTATATTTATATTTATAATAAAGATAGATAGATGAATGAGCTACGTTTCTACTTTTGCCGAATATTATACTGCGAGATTCAGGTTGTTTTTTTTTTTGGAAATGGATTGATCTTGAACTGAAGTGTATTTCTGTTGTTTTCATTTTATGAACGAGATTTCTGAGTAGCCGCAGTCGACAGCAATTCTTTGCTCTATTTCTCTAAAATTTTACTCAAGTTTTTTCATGATGTGCGTTAAAATTTATAGAAATGCAGTGTGAATCCTCGTATGTAAAATCACGTATATCAGCGCAATCGGAAAAAAATCGAGTATGTGGTTCAAAAACCTACCAAACGCCTTGGCAGGCGCCTTAGCGCGGTTGGAACTCGTGTCAGCATGGGAAAAAGTCGTCATGTGCAAAGGCCCTAATTACCATTAATTGTAGAATGGGTTATAAGTGACCCAGTGAGCTCTCTTCTGATCTTTATCAGTTTTATGAGATGTAAACAACGATTTGTACACTTCACTAGTCTGGGGGTCCTGGGCAACACTGTAATCTTTCTTAGTTTTCTTGTAAGATGGGTCCTGAGCCAGTTCTGTGGGGTGGACGCGCTTTGACGACCCGAAATGTCCTCTCGCCTGCTTGTTAGGATTGTATTTAGGTAAAGACAGTGGTATTGTCTCAATTTCTTTCTTGACTGCATTACTTGTGCTTGGTGCAGCCTCTGGTTCCTCTTTTACTCCATTCTCTGGTTTACCTTCAACTGTTTCAGTTACAACTTCAGTAGATGTGGATGATACAGGAGTGGATGGCTCAACTTTGATTTCAACTTTTTCAGATTTTTCTGCCTTTGATTTCTTGCCATTTTTTCTGCTAGCGACACGCACAGCTATCTTTTCTCTTAACTTTTCGATATCCTCATCAGTTCCGTTGAGTACAACAACGTCGTTATCTGTGAATGGTTGCTGGCACTGGGGGCAAAAATTAAAGTTAATAAATCACGTAAAATTGACCTAAATTACAATCCAAGTTGATAATACTAGATGAAGAAATGGGAACAAGTTTATCATTGGTGGCACACTATACAAACATCATGACCTTAGACACTAATAAATAATTGTTATATATTTTTTAATCTTGTTTTGCGTGTTAATTTTTCTGTGTTAAAATGTGAACGATATGTATTTGTATAAATGAAATAATAATTAACAAAGGAAATTTTAATTTAATTTTAGATTTTAAACCGTTTCCAATACACGTAAGAGTATTCCATTTTTTTTCATATTCACTATCTATCTTTATTCAGCTGCATCCAGTTAGATTGGAAGCCGACTCCAATATAATTGGGAAAAAGCTAGACAGATGATGATATCTATCTTAGCTTTTTGCAATTAAGTTGTGGTCAGCTTCCAGTCTAACTGGATACAGCTGACTTCAAGTATTTTACATAAAGCAACTGCCAATTTAAATTATTGTGCAAAACAATAAAGATATTGAGTGCTTACCATGTGACAGATATTCTGCTTAACTTCTTTGAGTGCCCTCTCAGCGAGTACACAGCCACAGCTCCACAGGAACACGAAGCGGAATTTGCCAGACATCTCCAGTCCGCTGATGGGGCAGATGTAGGGAGCGTTGCCTTCACCTACGGCGCCCTCTGTATGGTCAGCAGCAGTGTATGCAGGATTCTTGACGAGGTTCAAGTCTTTGATGTCCTGAAAATTTTAGTTATAGATTGAAATTGGGGATTTTGATTGAAGATGATTTATCAGATATGGTGTCTGTGTATGGTACTCTTAAATTTGAGCGCTATACTTATGCTTCTACACTTCTACATGATATTTCAGAAAGGTGTAGTCACATTAAGGATGTGGTACAGATACAGACCAACAAACAACAATTTTCTCCATGGGACAGCAATGTACTTGCGAAAAAATCATCAACTGTCCCATATAAAACCTTAATACCTACCCAATCTAAATGTAAGGGATGGCATGCTGGTCCAAAGGAAAAACCTGTTCAGTTTGATGGTCTGTACAACATCCCTAAATATGACCACGCCTTTTATGTACAGCATGCATCATTTTTTTTTTTTTTTTTTTTTTTTTAGTTTGACACAGGGAGCCTTTAACCTTTTGACCGCCACGTCAGAAAAGCAGAAACATGCCCTCGGCGCCAAGAGGCTTTATTTATGTATAAATAAATCTGTCATGTAGTCATGACTGTGACGTGCTGGGCACATTTTCGTTTGTCATCTATACATGACTGTGGCAGTCAACAGGTTAATAGACTTCAAAGATTAAACTTATTTTTCACATAATAATGTTCTTTTATTTGAAGTTGGTTGGATTTTTTGTAAAAAAACGTTTATTTTGCACCATTTAGTAGAACCTACTCCACGCAAATTCTTTTACCACTACTTGCTATGCTTGTCAACAAAATCGCCAGTAAATTATTTATCATCATCAACATGCACTAAGTGGAATTAAATACGTAATATTGAAGAGTACGCAAAAGCAACCAAAGCAATGTTAATAAATTTATATCAAACCACCAAAACAAATACAGACGAAACTTAGAACCTCCCCTCTTTTACTGAAGTTGGTCTGATTAAAAATCTAGAGAATTTTGCTAATGACCATCCATAAGTATACATGTCATCATAAATATGATGATATGAATCCAATTTATTGTGTAACTTATTAGGTAGATACTCAATGAATTACCTTAATTCTAAGAAGGTGCATGCTGGCCACGATTTAATTACAAAAGAGGATTTATTTGGTGGTGATGGCACTGTCAAGCATAACCCTATCCAGTAATAAGAATATCTAGAAAATGTTTAAATTTGTATGAAGTTCAGAGGCATTCTTGCTTGCCACTTCATCTTATGCTATATAAGACCGATGCTTAGAACAATATTACGAACATTTACCTTCAGATTTTTGATGTGGTTGATGGACTCTGGCTTGGTATCTTTGTCAAGTAAAGATTCAAGGACGGAGCTTTTGCTGTACAGCCTGCCAAGGCCACAGGCCACCACGGGCGGCTGTAGTGGCTGTTGTGATAAAGCGCAGTTACGCCACTTGAATGATCGTTCAGCATCTTTGTCTTTCTACAACAAGAAAATATCATATGAATAACACTGAAAACGAAATGTTTACAATAAAATTAGTAAAATTTATGTATTATGATGACATTTTCACCTGTTCTGGCTTCTTTTTCATTCGCACAAGTTCATCTCGACGTGGGATAGTACCACCATCGCAACCCATAGTGGAATATGGATTATTATACTGATTAAAAACAAAATTATTTACGTTTTCGTGAAAAGCTATAGTATTTATGCTTGGAGAGTGACGTTATGACGTATCGCATTGGATAAAATCATCTATTACTATACTCTATGGTTATAATATTTTCCCGTAAGTCATTGATATAGAGTTTTGTTTTTATATGTACTGTCAAGTACATATAAAAACAAAACTCTATATCCGGTTGGAGTCTCTAGACCGTAGACAGAGAATACTATTCTCTGTCTACGCTCTAGACCGTCTCTAGACTAAAGCGCTAAATTCTCTATGAACTGATCAAAATTTAATTGGAACGATGTGTAATGTGGACAATATTAGAACTATAACCAATAAACCAATCCGTATTCCAACTAGAATACCTAGTTTATAGAGCAGAGGCGGACTAGCACTCTTGCCCGCCCTAGGCCGTTTGGTAGTAGCCATTAGTTGGCTCCTCCGCATCTGTCTGCTGATTTTGCAGTGAATTATTATGTCCACCTCGGAATCTGTGATTTTGACCTACACTGTATTAAAATCAAAAGTCATTTATTCAAACTAGGCTGAGAGTCAGCACTTTTTGAACGTCATAATTACATAAAACAGTCCCCCAAAACACTCGCTCTTCACCACTTCCTAGTGCTTTAGCTGAGAACAAGTGGCGCAACAAACTCCCCAGCAGCACAGCTATCTGATAAGTTAGAAGAACTTGATTCTATACAATAATAGGTAAGTAATTAACATTCAATAATAAATGAAAATATCATAATAAAAACGAAAAAAAATGGTTTATACGGTAAAATAAAATAAACAATGAAAAGAAGTAACTCATGTGACCTGTCAGTAGGTAAGCTAATTCTGATGAAAGAACACAAACGTTATCTTGAGTTAATTAATCACAGAGAAAGAGAAACTCTAGCTCCTAGTTGGTAAATTTCACGAACAGCTCGTTTTTGAAGAACAAAAATACTTTGAATATCAGCGGCTTTGCCCCACAGCAGAATGCCGTAGGACATAACGCAATGAAAATAACTAAAATAGACTAACCAAGCTGTTTCAACGTCAGTGTATTGTCTTACTTTCCTGACGGCGTAGGCGGCCGAACTGAGCTTCCCCGCTAGTCTTGATATATGTGATCCCCACTGAAGTTTGGCATCTCCTGTTATGCCCAGAAAAACTGCCGAAACTACAGTTTCAAGCACCTCATTATCTAAAGGCCGATTCACATCAGACGAGCGAATGCTCATTCTTTCCCCTCTCCAGCAAATTCTATTAGTGTAAACAGAGACAGAACATTCCTTCGTTGTTCTATCTTAGCTCGCATAGATTCTATGCAATATTCTAAAAATGCTCACTCGCTTAGTCGCTTGATGTAAACGGCACTAGATGACTAGAGCGCGCGAGCAGTAGCTTACGCTTAGAGCGTTCTTACGTGTTCGGACGTGCTCGCTCACCAGAGCGGTCTCTTCAAAGTGTTCTTGTGTTCTAGCGATTTGAATACATACATATAGTATTAATTATGGATTAGTCTTAAGAAAAATGTCTATTAAGCCTACCAAAATGCCTATAAAAATAATAATTGCAGCACTTGCAATTATGATATTGCTGTCAGTGTCGGACATAGCGGAGCTCTACCAACCACAGAATTGACACGAATGAGCAATGAGCATTCATTCGGCTGATCTAAACATCACAATCATGTGCAAGAATTTTAGTTCTTGGTTCTCATTCTTGCTCGTTGATATTTTACTGTAAACGCTGAAAACGAGCTGTCATTATGCTGTCATTTACACTAAAAGATCAAGAAAGAATGCTCTTGTTCTAGCTTTAGCTCTTTGTTCGTTTGGTCTAAACCCACCTTAAGACTGTGTTGGGTCCCAGATTTCTTACATTCGGTAAAGCGAACTTTGTACATTTAGTTTTCTTGGCATTGAGAACTAGATTAATCGTAGTAAATAAAAAAAAAAACCATTAAGTCAAAAGCTCAGACTGCAACCAAAAAGCTGGGCATCCTAAATAGGGTGAGGCGATACTTCACGCCAGGACAGCTTTTGAGCCTGTATGAAGCTCAAGTCCGTTCTTGCATGGAGTATTGCAGTCACCTATGGGATGGCTCAGCAAAATACCAGCTTGCTGCCCTAGACTCGTTGGAACACAGAGCAAAAAGGCTCATAGGTGACGAAACATTGTTGGCTAAGCTTCACAGCCTAGCTTATTGGCGTAATGTTGCTGGCCTATCGATCTTCTACAGACTGTACTTCGGAGAGTGTGCGCAGGAGCTCCACGAACTGATCCCACCATCGCCCTTTTACTATCGGAATACCAGACGCAATGCAGGGTACAGAAAAGTACAGACAGGCACATGAAGCTACCCCAATCTGTCAAATTTCTTTGATAGATTTTCAACTTTATAACATAGGTTTAAGGTTGATGCTCAATTGGGAGACAGTTTGGTGTAGCTTGATGTGCTGGCGTCTGTACATCTATTATGCGCACAGCCAGTGTTGAATTCTCTGCCTTCGTCTGTGTTCCCTTCTGCATATAACCCGTCTTCCTTCAAAACAAAAGTGAACAGGCATCTTCTGAACACGCTCGATTCATCATAATATATACCTCATCAATCGCTTCCCATCAGGCGTGATCGAGGTCAAGAGCGCCCCATTAAGTAATAAAAAAAATTACGTTTTGAACCGACAAGCACGCAAACACAGAGTGCTTTTTATTATCACGCAGGTTTCTCTGTTTGTCAAGTGTCAGCTGTCCTGTCAGTTTCATGTCATTGTCAATGTCTGTCAGTCTCACATGGCATGGTCTTCTTTACAAAGTACTATTATTTGAAAAAACATCATTTTGTGACTGATTTTTTAATGCCTGATATTGAAATGGATAGAGTGCCCGAAAATGGTTCGGACTGCGAAGTTAGCTCACATAACGAGTCAGATGCAGACAATATTTCTGAGTCTGGTGATGGGATTAAAAAGAAGACTAGAAAGCGTGGAATCGTATTTTTGTCAACTATTCCTCCTTACATGAATGTAGCTAAGATCCGTGAAATATTTAACAATTTCGGTGAAGTTGGGAGAATATATTTGCAGCCGAGTGCCAGTAAGTTTTTGAGGATATGTTGTCCAAATCCTGTCTTAAAATTGTTATTTACGTTGTGCAGCAAGCAACAAGCAAACAGCAGCAAGTTGTGTTGTGTAATGTGTAGTGGTTTTTGCCATTAGTAGTACATTTATTGTTCAACATGAAACAAACATAGTTTAGAATGATTGATATGTCATATTCTATTGTTACTCTTTGATTGATGAAATATCTTTTACAGAGCCTGGCGAGAAACGCAAGCGGGTACCAAATCAATTTACAGAGGGTTGGGTAGAATTCCAGAAGAAAAAAGTGGCCAAGATGGTTGCAACCAAACTAAACAATACAAAGATCGGAACTAGAAAGAAATCGCGATACTATGATATGATATGGAATGTCAAATACATCCCGAGGTTCAAGTGGATCCATTTAAGTGAAAGACTGGCATATGAGAGGGCTGCACTCAAACAGAGGTTGAGGGCTGAGATATCACAGGCTAAAAAGGAGGCCCACTATCTACAGACTAATGTGGAGAAAAGTAAGAAAATGAAGAAGATGAAGAAAGCAATGGAATCAGTTGAATAAAAGAATAAGTTGATTTTGGAGTTTTGATTTTTTGTACTTGTACCTATATTTTATGCAACTAACTTCTAAAATAAACTATCTGGTTCTTGGATGGAGTAAAACCTAATAATGGTTACATTATTTTTGACTAAAGTCCACTCTTCCGCTGATTATTTCTTCAACCCGCATTCTTTGCTTCGAGTTGAGAGGATCCGGTGTCAACTTTTGCATGTACCGTCGTGGTGGTATTGTGTGTGAGAGGATTCCTTGTGAGAATTCTCGATGTACTCTCACTCCGTCCAGGGCATTTGACTGTAGTCTCTCAAAACTGTGCAGTTCCATCATAAATTGTTTGCGTTGGGCTGCTTTGGCATAGTGATAGCGGTGGCGGCAAACTACTCTGCTGAAATTAAATGATTAAACATCTTTTATCATTTTCAAATATGTGAAATCCCCTAAATCTATGCACCGGCACACAGACTTTCTGGGACTATCACTAACAGTTAAACTGCCATATCTACTTAGTTTTATGTTATACTTACTAAGCCAATGCCAATGAAGAATAGGCAGGGTGTATGCTGACATCGGATCGTGCCAACTCCGGGAACCCGGGGTACAGGGGAACACGTCTCTTTTTCTCCTTCTCTGGAGGTTTTTCTTTATCTTGCAATTGATCCATTGTTACCAATTTCTTCTAAAGGCGTGGGAACAATAATTTATTATTTTGTAGAGCTAATGCATTGTTGCTTTGGTAACTAAAACAAAACAAACTTGAACCAGCTGTTTGGTCAATAATTGTCACAGATAACATAATATAGTCAGAGAATAATCTCTCTTTGTCAAAGTTTATTCTGGAATTTGTTGTAAATAAACAAAAAAAGGTTGTACTGTAGGTAAATAATAAGTATTTATTTTCTGATAAGGTTGTATATGATCGAGGTACATGAATAGGTATGGTTTATTTTAATTACAAACTAGTCTACAATCTAGTTAAGTACGACCGCACCCTGAGTTTTCCGAAAAAAAAAACCCTGAGTTTTCCGACTCATATAAACTAAACCAAACACCTCAGGTAAATAAATCAGTCACAAAGGGTATGGGTAGGTATGTAAGATGTTGGAGGTATTTTAGGGAATATTTTTGTAACAAGACAGACTAACACTAAAATGAGGAGACACAAATTGGGGTTTTGCTGGTTAGTACCTAGTCAGAAAATATTAAAATAATCAAAGAACGGCACCCAGTACCGTAAAATTTAAAGAAAACTATTAAATGAAAATGTATTTAAAACTAAACAACCAAATTATTCCCAAAAGCATTTAAATTTTGATTAACAAAGTAAAGATAAATTAGCAATACGTAAAAGGCCAAATAAATCACAGAATATAAATTAATAACAGTTTATTGATACAGCATTAATATTAAATCTACTCCACGGCCAAATGCAACCTCTGTGGTCAGTATTGCTTGGTGACAATGTGAACACCTCTATAACGATTATTTACACAATTCCAGTTGTTAAGATGAAGCCGCGACGGCCGCTACCCTGCTCTGGCACACACAGTCATTGAATTCATTCACTAACACTGAACACAGGAGAGATTTGTTCGGATTTGAATTGTAGCACTGGAGGACCTGAAATTGAAAAATAAAAATTATAAGTGCTATATGGTCTCAGAGAAGAGGTATCATATTACTGAGTTGTGGAGGACGGATAGGCAGTCGTTCCAAGTATTATACTGGTATTCAGCTGTATCTGACTTGACTGTAACTCGACCAACATAGTTGCAAAAGGCTACGCGGATGATGCTGATCTCCGAGAACATAATATCATCATAATAATAATTTTTCTTTTGACCGTATACCAATTTATTTGGGGTCGGCGGATCGTCTTCATAATAATAGGTCGTTATCTCAGTAGCCAGCCATATCTTTCACCAGTCTCAGAGAAAATAAACATCAGTAAAAATAATAATTAAGTGGTTTTTATTACTGAATGCAACATTACTTTTGCAACATCAGTAAGTTCAGAAATATGGTAGCTCTGTTGAGCAGGTATATTATGTTTAAATGAGTAAAACTGGGTACTAATTATAAAGCTTCATTTATTATTTGTCTGACTATGAAATTATAGTATTCAAACATTTACACAAGCAATTAAATTGAGGTGTAGATTCCGAACTAATATGTGCATTTTCATAATGTTCATTATGATTACCTAGCCTAGGCCCTAAAAAGTCTATATTCCAGCATAAATAGTGTCTGACAGAAGACAAAATACAAATTGGGTGCAATTTATTTCAGACAACTTGTTGGAGCCAGACATGTCTGGACAGTATTTGTATGTGAGAATCAGGCAGGCTGAGTTGATTGTCTCATACAAATGCTGTTGAATTAAGGCAGGCTATTTACCAGAGTCAAATTAGCCTCTAGCCAAATTCGATGTACGATTTTGTACCATTTTGTGGATAATTTTTAGCTAACAAGCCATTTTTTACCTGACTTTTAATGCAGCCCATTGTATAGATCTCATAATATTCTTTGCAGCAATGGAAGGCTTGTAGCTGACCTCATAACATAACCAGTCCAAAGCACTAATATTCAGTGAATGTCAGTTCTGGTACTTAGACAATACTACCACTTATTGGAGTGCATTAATCTGTCGATCCCTGTTAATGAGACACAATTAATTTTCTATTGTATTGAAACCGATAGGTTCCGCACCCGACTTAACCGGTTAAAAGAACCTTCACACTGACAATAGTACATACATTCACTGCACCAAGAGCTTCACTGATAGTCTCGCTGATTGCCTAATCTTATCATATTGATATTGAGAAAACAAATCCTATTATCCTAGAATTTCAATAAATTTTAATGTTGGAGAACAGATTTTCTCATCAAGAGAATCATACACTTCTGTCTAACCCTTTGGGATTACAGGCGTCATGTTGTGCTATGTTAGTGAATTTATTTACCTTTGCCTTCTCCTCTTGGCATGGTGACACCTTCGTAGCTACTTTGTCCCCCTGAACCGTATTAAATAAGTCATTCGCTTCCTTCAATGTCTTCTGGTATTCAATTTGCATTCCGCTGTTTATCTTGTCGTGGGCCCTCTTCAGGCTTTCAATGCGGTGTGTCCAGTAGGCCTCCTCAGCTGCATATTCGTGCTGGCGTCTATGCTCGTAAGCCGGTGGGGAGAACTGTTGTACAGGTGGGGGTCTCGATTCCGCTTGCTGAAAGTGTTAATGAGTAACATAAATTAAAAAGTTACAGAGTTTACGTTTAGAAATAATTATTTTATGCTGTTTACAAACAGTTATTATTCTCTGGGAGTGCGTAGCTGTTACAAATGTAATTTTAGTTATTTCAGCTCAACTATTTCGCAGGTAAAAGTAAAATGATAACTGGATTACTAACAGATCAAGAAATATTATTAAACATACAAAGTACCGTGTATTCAATGTGTTTTTATTGATTGATTTTCTTATGAAAATAACTGATCTAAGTAGGTCCTTATTTATTGATATAAATCAGCTTATTCTCAGAAACAGGTAAGATAACCTACAATAGTTACGTTATGGCAATTATCTCGTTATGCTCACGAATGAAGACTTTGAATGCACAAAATCATATAAAATAAATTTAAAGATTTTTAAAACAATAACACCCTTTTTATTATGTCCTAACAAGCAATGACATTGATCAAAATTATGTAATGTAACATCATATTTACTTTTGAGGTGAGCTGAGCTTGTATCCGGTCTAAAGCCTCTTGGGACACTTGAATGGCATTTTCATTATCCACAGTTACTTTTCGAGTGCTTTGAGAACCTCCCATATTTAATAAAAGTGTACTATCCAAATAATTTTATCGGCAAATCACGTCAAAAAGACATTTTTTGACAGATCAGACACAATTCCAATCAAAGACTAGAGAAAGCAGTTCAAGAACCAGTTGTCATTTTATTGTTCCATTGCTTATGGTCAATGAATTTAGAGCAGTCCTACCTAGGTCCTACTCTACTGTTTATATGTCTGTGGGACTGCTGTTTTATGAAAAGTTATAAATATAAAAGTTAAACATCGTGGACGTGGAGATATATTTTATGAAAGAAATAGTTTATAATTCCTTAGATTATTATTTGACTGTATCGTAACAAATGATATGACAATGACAGCTATCTTAGTGGTGTTGGTTGATAAAATGACGCAACAACAGATGGCGCTACTTGTATCTTATAGAATAGAATAACAATCCGATTTTATGCCTGGATTTGTACCGAGCTCAGGTACCGAGTAAAGTGGCAAGGACCCAGTGCTTGGTAGGTGCACTCAACCGAAAGCACTCTTTCTACTCTGTCTGCTGTGGCACTGTCCCGCTTCGTATGATTAATCAAGGCACTGTTCACATGGTAGATTTAAACCTGATAGTTAGAGGTTCTTGAATTGCTTTGTATAGTCATTCGTTGATAAGCCCATTATTTTCAACCCATAATATCGGTATGCTTAGATATATAAGGCTGGACCACTGCTTTTTATTTTTTCACACTCGATATCCTGTTCATGTAGCTGAAGCTTCTTGGTCTTCGATTAAAAAAATATTCGGTTGCCGGTTGTTATAAGACTTTTATTCGATCATTCAAAAAAGGTACCATGTCTATTTGTTCATCTGGAATTCTGTCTACTACGGTGTTATTACAAAACAAGGTTTTTCTTTAGGTAAGGTTTAAACCATCGAGCCTATTTTTGAAATAAGAACCTAACAGTAATCGAAATACAGTTCCTTTTACAAAACTGACAATTTAGTCTGGTGCCAAGTTTTCTTTTTTGTATTCAGAACTTTACCCAAATCGAAATAAACTTGACAATGCTAAAACTGGATCAGATCTTTAGGCTAGAACTACAGTTATATCGTGTTTTGTAATAAGATGGCTAGAGTGTAAGATTAATTTTAAAGGGTTGAGTCTTAGAGTTAAACTGAAAAATGAGCCTTCTGCATACCCATCGGCTTCTCTTTTGCCCTCACATACATCTATATTCCTCTTGTCCTCTTTGCTGACTATGCTTAGGGCTAAAGTAAAACCGTTTTTAATTAGTGACATGAAATTGAAATAAAGCAATTAAATCGATTGACCACAAAGGATCGAGAACATTTTGGCGAAGGAAACGCGCGGGTGGTGCGGGGAGGGGTGCGGCACAAAAACTGACCACAATCGGGGGACCGGTTGGGCCGGTTGCAGCCTCCGACGCTATCATCCCGCCTCCGACGTACTTTCTTCTGTCTGATCGGAACGCGATACGGCTTGCCCCGTTCCTATGCTTTTTTATTTTTTATTTTGGATTCACAAAAATGGAGATTTTGAGTCACACCCCCATATAGTATAGTAATAGATGCACACCCCCGTATGACATTTGTATGTCTGAAGTATTCTAAAATGTTACTGAAATAATTTTGATGATTTTAATGATTTCCATTTCAACTCAGTCTTATTTGGAGAATGATAAAGATAATCACAACTTCTCCAGAAAGTAAATCATTCTGTACCCCTGTACCATAACGACGTTTCTGCTTGGTTAAATGTGTAGAGCCTTGCAGGGTAAGAGCGAGGAGAATTTAACTTGCTGGTGCCTAATTTCTGTAAATACATATTTGTTAACGTCGCATATCATATTTTGTTCAACATACAACCTGACACTGACCTGCAAATTGCAAAAAACGCAAGAAATTTTTATTTCGTGGCCTACATTAGCGCATGCGCATTAAGTAGGTAATAGTGTTTGGACTGGAAAGCGATACGCGATGTATAAGGGATACATATAGTTGAAATAGGGTAGGCAGATGATTATTCTGACACTTTGCTCTAGCCTGAATTTAAGCCGCCCTCAAGCCTGCGGTACACACAACTTTTCATAATAGGTGGTCAACCGAGTTTCAGAGGAAACACTTGCTCCATGGAAACTACCTTTATCGCTGCGACATACAGGTGCTGACGATTTAGTGAAATAGATTTTAAATTTATATTTACCTACTTACTAACATAGTACCTATTAAGTACTACTATCACCTGTTGTGGGAAAATAGCTGTCTAATAATATATTTTTCTTGTTTTGCCTAGACTGTCCCACAGCTGAGCAAAGGCTTCTCCCAAGTCCGTTCAGGAACTCTTTTCCCTCGCCACCTCGAACAGTCTCGGTTTCGCCTTCTGGGCCGATCGCAGCGGTCCATTTTCAGGCACTCATTGTGTGGGGACTTTTGCCCAGCGGTAATCTTGTATGTGGCTGACGTGTGGGTGACATACATGTTACCTGTGTATGGAATGGTATAGAACTAGAAAAAACTATATCGTTAAATTCAAAACAATTTTTTATTAAAAGTCTTATCAACTGCAAGCCTGATCGCGTCTGTCGGCGGTCTTTCGCGCCGCTCGGTCCTACAGCGTTGCCCGCGCCGTTTATCCGGACCATAAACACCGCGTTCTATAAATCAGTGTAACGTACACAACTGTCACACATATACGATTAATTACCGTACATTGTCTATGGAAAGGCCCACGCTCTGTCACAAGTACGGGGCAGATTTGAGAACATATAGGTAATATTATTATGTTTAAGATACTTCTGATAGATTGCTGGCTTGTTATTACAAACATTCCATACGCATATCCTGTTGCTATGTGCAGAATATCAACATTGGATATTTATATCTTAACTCCATTCAAATTAACCCATTTTCAAAACTAGGTTCGTTCGTCTGATATCTGTGTCACACTTATGAAAACCCTTCGACCTAAATTTCAAATCATAAACTTAAATTTCAGTTAGGTTAGAACAAAAAAAAATCAAGATTAATAGTAGTAGAATAACGTTCAAATAGGTACGTAGGTAGTTCATGATTCTAGAATTTCTTACAGACATTTACGCGACAGCAAAGACAAGGTTCGGTTTTAAAGATTAAAATTTTCATGCAGAAGCCACCAGGCTTATCTCTTAATCTAGACGTCGTGCCATGTTCCAGAAATAGGTACGATCATCTCTGTAAGTCAAGTCCAAACATGGCCCAGGCGCCTACCAATCTCGTACATATCAAACATTTCATACATCCAGACTAGTTCCCCCTACATCCAGTTCTGGTATCTTATCTCATTTGCCTGCAGTCCTTAATTCATAATTACGTTTATAATAAAACCGAGTATATAAGGGGCAGGTGAGCCGTCGTTCAGGGTGACAAGCTGGCATACAGCTTAATTGCGATTTATGTGTGGACTGGAGGAGCCGTGTGATACGTGTAAGCTTTGGTTAGCAAAACACAAGGGTCGTAACTATGAGTTTGTGACCGATAATCGGTTTAATTTTGACAGTTCAACAATACTCATTGCGTTATTTACGTTGTTGAGCAGATACATTTTTCGAACATACTTAAGTATGAAGTAATGGTTTAGCCATCTGTTTCAAAACGAAACAGATTATGGATTAATCGTGAGTTACGCAATTAGGGTGCAGTTCAGTACAGAGTCACAATTTTCATTTTGGAGCTTGACATCTATGATGGGAAATGGTATGGCTATGATTTGATAACAAACAAAACGTAATATGAAGTTTTTGTTTTTGTGTAATTAATTAATTATGAACTATGAAGTTTGTTACCGACTGCGGATGGTAATTTTATACAAGTAGACACTATTCTTAAGGCATGTAACAACCTCAAAGCCCGCCATCGCCATCTCGATCGTTTCCCGCGCTCTACATCACGCCATCTAAAATCTTTTTCCAAAACCCACATTCTAATGTGAACATAGTTTTTTTTCGATAAATAGGTACTTATCATTATCATAGTACAAGTACAAAAAAAAATCGAGTAAAATAATAACGAGAAATTGGAAAAAAATAAACATCTGCATATTATATCAAAAGTTAAACGATAAAGCTAATTTGACGTGGAATTCTTTGTGGCTGTTCGATCACCTTATTCTGTTCACAATCGATTCTTTACAATATATTTATGTTATTATGAGGAGCCCTGACGTCTAATAACAATCGATTTTCTACCTGCACGACTTTGCCCTGTCAGTGGGCGCATCTTCTCACCCTGCGTTCAAAGGAGATTTACTGAAAACACCATTGCTTTTGATACATTTTTAACCTAATGACAACAGGCAAAGAGTCCATATTTGGTTCACCTAAAAATACTATTTGTACAAAAATTACCAGTCATTGAAATCATCGAAGGGTCCGCTTTTAGACACAGGTGCTTGTTTGATAAAAAAGGCAAAAAATCTTTTGAAAAAGAGGTCCCAATCCCGGCAATTAATGGATTACGTATAAAATAAGACGCGTAAATGGGACCATAAATATTGTAACGTCTTTCGCACCAGGGGTTGACCACTGTGGTATGTTTTATTTATGTTATTTTTTCTGGGAATAAGTAAAAGCTAAGAAATTTATAAGTAGTATGTGCTGGCACACAGGCAACTGAGGGAACACGGGTATTAGTCAGTAAAAGTCTGACACGCCCTCCTGCTCCACCCAGAGCAGGAGAAGTTATTTGATGATTTCTCACCATATAAAAAAAAACAGGCAATCATTTATTTATTTGCAAAAATGGGTAATTGGTACAAAGATATTTTTATAATAAAGTCCTCCATGTTCTAACGCCAGTAAATACTCTCGCAGACTGGCGCGATGAAACAGCGCGAGGTGACAGCAGATTGATTTCTTTGAAGTTTTCATAGAAATTGTTCTATTAAAGTCGCGTCACGCTTAGCTGCGGGAGCCCTAATTTATGATGTCAAAGAACAAGTGCCAAGTTAATGAATGCGCCAAGTACTACACAGCGCAACCTTTCAAAGGATTCTAAAAGGTGTAATTATCACGTATCTTGAAATACATACATAAGTCTAGTCATAATCTTAGCAGAACCATAAATAAAGTTTGTTGACACTTCTTAACGCCAAAGTCACCATAACTTATCCCGGAGATCTTTCGACATAAACTTCCCAATGCATATCGTAAAATTGCAATATTAAAGAAAACATTTACCTACTCTTCAAAGGATCAGGTAAATATCCGCGTATTAAGAGGAGTTGTGTACGTCATAAGTGTGTTTAAATCATGTCATTTATTGGTTACCCCTGACTTTAAGATACGTAATCGTTGACCGAGGAACTAATGAACGTAGAACCTGCCCGGGGAGTATATCTATAGGATTTGAAGAAGGGTTATTGGTATATATGCTTGATATTTATGGTAAACATGATTGGAGTTAACATAAATTGTGTTTAGATTATAGTAGGTATTATTCTTTTGTGAAATCTGTGTCTTGGGAGGTTAATATCGGATTTTTTCTAACATTTTCAAGGGCCAACTAAACTAGGTTTCTGTGCAAAATATTATAGGCACATTCAAGTCTTAAGGGGAACCTAGTCGCGGGCTCGAACTCACTGGTGGTCCTGGCTAAAAATCACACTGTCTCACCAGGCTTCGTGTCCAACAGAGATAATATCAGTGATGAGCAGTTAGACGCCCGTCTACACTTAAAATGTTATTGAGTAAGATGCAGGATCATTTATAGTAAAACATTTGCGTAAAAAAATAAGAAAAGTCCTTTGGAAGATCGGGTTTTATGAAAAAACCACTGCATAAATCAATTACCAATAAAGTTTATTGAACTTTACGATAGTTGAACTTTGCCAGTACCGACTTGGTATTGGAGATTTTACACTTCTTTTATTACTTAAACACGCCCAAAGTTAGGTTAAATTAGGAAGAAAAACGAATCTTCGTTGGCTCCTAAACTTTTGATGGCTTTTTAAATTAGTATTCTGTTTCCGTACAGACAATATTAATAATGAGACAAAACCATACCATCTTAAATTTTTGATGTACATTGTCGAACAGTGGAGTAATACACTTCCGAAATTTGTATGGGAAAAATCTGGACTTATTCCAGCTTAAGGTACAGAAAAGTGTTCGTTTTCTCTTGTCTTAAGGTATTCAAAACTGAAAAATTGGCTGATTAGTATCGAAATCAGAGACCAGAGTATTTGTGAGTACATATGTACATTGAAAAGTTTAGGTGACGTTTATTCTCTGTCTGTCGGGCTGTGAATGACGATGATGATCGTCATCAGTCATAGCCCGACTTCACCCACTGCTGTGGAATTTCTTGCCGGCTCTTCTCCATAGGAAAGAACCATTTAGAGTCGTGCACATAGCTTCTGACGTTTCATAAGTGCCCATGTAGGTTTATGTGAAATAAAATATTTTGATTCGATTTGATTTGATTTGCTGGGCATAGGCCTCTCTCTTCTTGTGCCAATCCCCACGCTCCCGTGCCAGCCTCATCCAGGCTTATTCTTTGTATTTATTCTGTGTAATAATTGAAAAATTAAAATAATTTGTAGTCAACTTTAGCAAAACGTACTGACTTGATATCAACTGTAACATCCACAAATTTATATAGTTAACACTTTAAGCACATACATGTACAGAGGTGGACTTAATGCCATAGGCATTTTCTACCAGTCAACCTTTGGGTGATGCAGAGACAAACGTCAACCTTTGGTGTTGCGGAGACAAACAGTGGTAGGTGGCTCAAATTCCAAGATATTAGTATTAAAAGCGGTGTATTTCCTTTAAGTTGGGACGGGCACTAAGTTATTGAACACGATAAGTCGGTACACATCGTTCCCGCGGGTAGTCTCACAATTTATAGTCAGTGAGAGGTATGGACCGTCTCCATTCATTTATCAAATGCCGCGCTTCTGTGTTAGGTGTGGTGAGGGAGCGGCCATATATTATTAGACTAGCAAGCATCAGGCAGATTTTCCTGTATTAAGTTTTAGCGTTTTTGTAAATTTAATTTTAATTAGAATTTATTTATTCAGAGAGCGAGCTTATTTCAGTTTTTACATAGAAAAAAATAACGCTAATCTACATTATGTAGTTGTATTTTTCAACTAAATGTAGTGATCGACAACTTATAAATGGGTAATACGTACGGTGTTTCTGGCAAATACGGTTTTAAGTCTGTAAGACGCTAAGTTAATCTATATGGTTAATTTTATATGTTAGAAATAGGTTTCGATAATTAACTCTTTACATTATTATTATTCATGAGCTGCTCAGTCTTTTATTTGTGCTCGTCAAAATCCAGCAGACTCTACTTTCACAAGTGGTTGAAAATCACGAGGAATCGTAAATGATTATGTTGTGTTGTGTCGTGACGCAGAATAGACCAATCAACTGAATCTGTTCAGGATCACTTCATATCACAACGACTTTTGATTGGTTGACACTACGTCAGAAGGCGTCACAATAGAGCAACACATATCCTATGGCTGATCCCTCGAAGTATAAGTTACTGGCAGCAGAGATAGCTTTCTATCTTCCAAAGAAGCAAGGATTTATGTCGCTTATCAAGCGCTCGCGCATCGCTTTAATTTGTTTTAACTAATTGATCCGCACTTTTCTTTATCCCTATCTATCGAGACTTCTTGGCGTAAATTATGGCCAGTGTTATTTAGAGTGCTATATAAAGAGAAGAAAACGAATGTGTCTCGACGATGGAACGTGCTGATAACAAATGTATAAATAGTTGTGGATATTTTGCAGAATCAGTCGAATACATACATAAAATACAAAAACTCACTCCTTCTTCGTATGGAGGAGGTGGCTACAGGATGGCATCTGCTAGGATTCTTACATACTCCTTTTGCCTCGTTTAAGTTTATACATCTGCACCCTGATTGCGTATTACACTATAATCAGAATTTGAATAATTTTGAAGGATATGGCTAATCCATAATGTCGTTAAACTGCCAAAATGAAAGCCATTCCTACTGTTAGTGTGTTACGCAATTACCCCTCTGGTCATACACGCACGCACATGCACACGCGCGCTGGTAGCGAGTAGGATGAAGCACCTGACCTTTCTGAAGAAAATCACCAAAAAACATCAACAGATTTCGGATATCAGATAATCGATGTAGGAACACACTACAAACAGTTGGTACCCTTTCAGGAAACTGGCATAGAACTGAAAATTCGAGCATTTGATTTCCATTAACACGCAGGCCTCCTCCTTATAGAGAGGAAGCCAACATTTCAACAGTGGGAACGTTATAAGCTTATTATGCTATTGTGTGTAGAACAGCATTTATATCCTACATTTCTATATCCCACGAAAACAAAATTGTAACATTCCGTAAATAGGGTCCCTTTATAATGAGATGCGTAGTAATCCTCCCGGTCTTAATTATATGAAGCCTAATGTGCGGTTTAGCTCGCGATTAACTTGCGGTCGCTGACTTACTCGGAAAGCGTTCTAATGACACAATTTTATTATTAAAACAGCTGCAATTTGCATTTGCTTAATGATTTTTGAGAAGTTCTGTAAGGAAAATGGAGGTAGAAACCGTTACATTACTTTGTTTCTTATTAAAAAAACTTTTCTGTGTGCACTATGATTTTTTTTCTGTATTTTGGTTTCGTAGTTGCTCTCGCTACACGTTCGTGTTAATCTGTAAGAATAATTATGTAAAATGTTGCCAAGATGAGACCATATGACTCGCACTGCAAAAAAGTTATCAGATCTCATGTAGAGCCAAGCTTCTACCTCTACACGCCCTAGCTCTACAAGGCCTAACTTCACAAACTCTACACCTTAGTCAAAATATGTGGCCTGGCCATTTCATTACATTCATATGGGCGTAAGTTGAAAAATGTATATAAGTATAAGTAATAAGTATTTTTTTTGCCAAAATCCACTGTGTGTGTATCCACTGTTCAATACTTTTCTGTTATACAATAGCTTTTGTAGTAACGAAACGGCCAAGCCACATTTTTTAAGGGCCTCTATATCAATTTTCAGACTTCTAGCATCAAAATTGCGGAAGTCTCATACAAACTTCCACCACCTAGTTTAAGGGGTTGGGGGCTAATACTAGCTTACATACCAAATTTCAGCTTTTTTGTACATTAGGAAGTACTGTAAGAATTTTTATGATCATCAGTGAGTCAGTGACCAAACATTTAAATAATATCCTTTATGTACCGTGTTTCTGGCAAATAAAGACATTCATTCATTCATTCAGGGTTTTTTGGATATCAATAAAATATAAAGCATAAGAGCTATGCAATTAAAACTTTATATGTTTAATAAGTCCGCTATTGACAACATATCCCGAGAATTTTGTTTATCTGGTATAATACAAACCGAAGTTATAAAGGTTCAAAAAACGACGAAGCGCTTCGAGAAAAGGTAGGTAGTCCCCTTGCGGTCCACTTGGCTCGTCTAGATTTGCTTAATTTCTTTGAAGTTTGAATTAGAATCGATGATCAAAAATGCATTCAATAAGTACTAAGTAGAACTATTTTCAACTGCTCAATTAAACTACCTTCAGCCGACTTCTTAAACGCACTTTATAAATGGAAGACAAATGGATATCCTAAACGAAAGCGTACCAACGCAAAGTGAGACCATTTGACCCTACAGATGGCAATTAACCCTGTCAAAATTGAAAATAATATTTAAACAAACATAAAAAAGGTGTTTCTCAGATAATTATCTACAGAAACATCTGAGCGTGTAATTACACACTTAGCTGTGCGGATAATCTGTAAGGCTTTAAACAGATTCAGCGATTATGCGTCCTTACAAGAAATCGCATGAATAATATGTATTGGGTTATGTGTCGGAGAGTTTTATGAACAACACAGTAAGCCTGCTTTGTTCTTTGAGAATTTTAATGTGTTTAACTTTCGCAGAATTCCTTTGAGCTTTATACTTTGCCGGCCGCACATGTTTTAAGGCCTAACGCTTTGTGGGGTAGAGAAGTTACTACTCATTACATTGGACTTTCTACTTTCAGAGTTCTTTTAAGTTTCGCGGGTCTTGTTTTATTTCTGAGGTTTTTGCTATAAGGCAGGACGCACATCAGACATACACTTGAAATACAACAATTCTGACCTCACATTTCTATGTATTTGTTTTGGGAATGACATCTCGCAGGTCAATCCATGAAGTTGTCGGCTACCTTATAAATAAAGGCCTCCAGCCTGTGCTTACGTTTTTTTAACTAAAGTGACTACACGCTAAGGTCACCTCTTGTGCGGTACGAACCTTGGCATAGGGCGTCGTTGAAAGAGGGAAGCAAGATACGGGCTGGAACGGAGTGATGTGGCGGAGTGTGTGGGATATGTTTTGAGATATTCGATGATATATGAAAGTTTTAATCGTAAAGTTATTTGATGATTTCCTCTTGCGAAATTTTGAAATGAACTTACGTTCATTTCAAAATTGCAGTATGTTGATTAAACGGGTGAACCCAATAACGTGTCTTTTTTAATTAAGAAATGTGTATCGTCGGACGATGATGTCGAGATTCTGGAAGCAGCGCCACAACTGTGCATCCAATGTGTGTGTACACTACACGGAGCATTTGCTCTGAGGTATAATGTAGTGCAGTAATTGTAGGATGCGTGTACCTACCGTGTGACGTCGGTGTGCGGTCTCTTTCGAACTTTCTTTTTTATTCTTATTAGCGCTATATCTTTAGGTTTTTTTTTTACTTCAAATATTATTTGTAACCAATAATGTGTCAGATATGTTAGAGGGTACAACATCACTATAACAAATCAGAATCTTAGATTAGGTATTCACAACCCAATTAACGCGTAAATACTTGTAATTGTAAGCCTAGCCTAATAATTAAATTAACCTCTCCATTATTTACCTACAATTAGTCGTGCCCCCGACTAAAAGTCGTGGCGTCCGTACAAAGCCTAATGGCAAAGGTATGCGCGACATCGAATGACCTGTAGACCCTGCAGCTTAATCAGGTTTAGAATAAATGTTGTTTCTAATTACATAAAATATCCTCCTTGCATTGTGGACAGTAATTATAGCTATTAATAGAACCGTTTATAATGTGGGATATGTAAATTATTTGTGCTGTGCAGTTGAATAAACATTGTAGTGTGAGAAAAGGGCTTTTTAATTTTATCGTTTTTGAATTACTTACGTTTCCTTATAAAATCGAGTCTCTTTATGGGATTTTTAAAAGGAAGTGTCTGAACAAGCTTAATTGATGATATCTAATTATATATTTTCGCTTGTTTGGACGTAGAATGATTCGCAATTATGTGAGTCATTTTGCGTCGAAACTAGGGATAATGATACAATACGGTTCCATTCAACAGAGATCTGTTACAGACAAGGCTTTAATTATACCTCAAACATATGACAATTCCCATTTCTCTGGATCCCCACAACACGATTCTTCTTTGAATTCTCTCGCGTTGACAAACTATAATCCTACTAATAATATAAATGTGAAAGTTTGTTTGTTTGGATATTTAGATGTTTGTTACTCAATCACGCAAAAACCGCTGCATGGATTTGGATGAAATTTGGCACACAGATAGATTATAACCTGGATTAAATGAAAAGGATACTATTCATCCCGGTAGTACGTTCCCGTGGGATAAGTTTTAGCATCCGCGCGGGCGAAGCCGCTCGCAAAAGCTAGTAACTTCATAAACCTAGTCTGTGGTCTCCTCAGGTTATTGGACTACCAGTCACGGATGACGCGTACAATTTGGTGTGTTAGTGCGCTCTCAAGAGTACGACAGACAAACAGACTGGAGTGCTGAGCTAACAACAGTGACTCAGGACTGGCCCTTCCGGTGCACAGTGTTTATTCATCTACAATAGGGCTGGCTGGAATCTATTAATATACGATAAACGACAGTTTGATTTTCGTCTAGCGCAGAAACTCTGCCATTCACTCATATCTATTTTCTACCTATTAAGTAAAACCATAAACAAAATTGTTGTTCTGGAACTCAGTTGTCCTTCGCTCTTGGGGTGGGCGCTAATAACAGCGACACAGTTACTAAACTAAAGCAGTATTAACGTACACAAAAATTGTAATATGTTTTTTGTTCCAATAAATATTTGTATTTGTGTTTGTATTCTAGTAAACTAGTTGATGAATTTATTCTCGTAACTGCTAAATGGTTTTTGAGAAACTTATCTTGTCAAATTAGAAGCTGGGTAGACACTATTAAAACTTAGAATTTCAGAAATACCACATATATTTTGTTGATGTGAGGTATTTTACGACCTTCAAAGAGAAAACTGCGGAAATCGCCGCGAAATTTATGAGTATTTTTATAGTATACAGTATTGTGCCAAGTATTTGATACATTTTTAAGCACAAAGTGAATGTTTCTGCTAATTTCGTTTGACTATAAAAGTATCGGCTATAGTTTTAAACATACATTGTACTTGACGTTTACACTAAAAATTATTAAATTCGTGGGTAAAAAAAATCTTATGTAAAGTCAGGGAAATTAACTAGTTATCCGATAGATTACCAATTTAAATAGTGCGCATATTCACTCGATCGAATCACAACTGTCATTCTTTGACAGTTGAGTGAAATATCTATATTCGATAAGCTTTTAATGTCCCTGACTATACCCATGATCGTCATCACCTTTCTAACGCTAGGTGTACCACATTAACGCCTGGGCACTGTACTGTATTTACATATTAAATTGACCGTTCAATAAGTCGAATGAAAAAATGACCTATGTAGTGTTTGATAACAACTCGAGAAAAGCCGGTGACTTGCGCAGACGCAGCGTGCGCGTTGAAGTCTTTTGTATGCAGTCACGCGTTCTATTTCTATCACATCACACAATTATTTATTTAATGAATTTAATACAATATTTATTAATTTATGTTTGTAGTTTAGTTAAACATGAATCGTAACAATCCATTTTTAGTAAAAAAGTAAGGGAATAGAGAAAATAAAGGTTATTTTAGAAATTGTTACTGGAAGTAAAACTTGGCCGAAACTGCGTATGCGCATCGAGCTCGTTGATGTCTTTTGTATGGAACAATTATTTGTGCTTCAGTTTACATAGTTGCAAATGAATAAGGTTTCTTCCTATAATGTGAAATTTTAATCACAAATACAGCCACCGAGGGTCGTAGGGAGGTCCATATTTAGTATTGGTCCTCGCGGGCTTGGTGCTAAATCCAGTCTACAGAGCCAGATCCAGAAACGAAACACGGATGATGTAATGGTTGTGGTTACTGGATCAAGAAAGCAATATAACCTGCATGGTATCACCCCCCTGGACCTGCCAGGCGGAGTGCTAGTAAACTAATGAATATAATGCAGTATCATCTAAAAAAATACCAACCAACACCATTTATCGTCAACTCTACTTCAAACTATCATAATTCACTGATGTCAGCATAGTTTCAAAGTAACTAATTATTTATGTGTATTGCAATATTGCAAATGATGTCTGTTCACACGGTCTGCGTCAAGTCTTCGTGTCTCGTGCCGTCCTCAATAATGATTACAACATCTGTAATAAATCATGTTAAGAGCATATTGAAAGGACACGATAAAGGTAGAGCTATTTATTTATTTTCTGTCAACATCTTTATAATGACAGCGGCTATATTAAAGTTTTGTCGTTTTGTATCGTCGTTTATATGCTTAGTTTGGGCTGGTGTTAGTCTTATACGTGAGTTACCTTTCGAATAATAGACATGTCTGTTTCTATACAAACTGATCGTCTTTTGTTAATTTTCTATAATATTTCTACAATCTGCCATTTTGTTTTCGTTCTACGGTGATCATCGATATATTACATCATACAGACGCTGATTTATTTGAATGTCAGTATTCAGTATCTTATAACTAGACTGATCAGAAGCTATTAAATAACCTTATTAAATGTCAGCGTTATTTGTCGTTTGTATGAACTAGTGGAGCTATTAAGTATTACCACTAGACATCTCATATCTTTCTATCTACCAGCAAACTGTTAGAAAAGTCTGTCGAAAAAGGAAGTATTTATTGTTCCTAATTTTTTTCTCAAATTTCAAGTAGTACCAGGCGTCCAGAACTTGCAGAAAGTATCAAAAAGCGAGTTCAACGTGTTTTCAATTAGAAAAGTTTGCACATAAAGTTGATATACCTACGGCGGAGGGAGCGTGTGTATCAAATTGGCGCGGCTCGCGGGTCATTGACCAGATAATCTAGCCGTCTAGCAACCTACCAATAATAACCATTTTCCTTCCTACATTCAAACGCTCAACTAATGTTTTTTACCTTGACTTTTTGTTCTTTGCACAAAAACGTTGAGTCAATATCGATTAATTGCTCGACTGTTAGAAGTAACGACTATTATTCAATTAAATACGAAAATATTAAAATGCATAATGGATGAATGAACACGTCAGGCTTCTCAAACCAGTTATTAATCAAGATTTTTCTGCAATATCATCCAATTGTCCCCGCTGCAGTGCAAAGGCCTGAAGGTCAATTCTACTAGTTAACGTGCAAAGTGAAAAACATGAGACCGGAATGCGATGACATTGTGAATAGACGGAAAAATGGTATTCAGCTAAACTTAAAATTCCGTTAGTTCACATTTTGGTCGCAGTATCATTCCAGTCAAGTCACATGGCGGTCAACTTTGTGTTTGTTCTCATCCAAATTAGATTCCAACTTTGATCTCAGTTCACTGTTAATTGCAATTCTCACTCCCACTACGAGCAAACCAAAGAATAGATTATTTAAATCATCTTTGCTTGTAATGGTAACTCCTATCTCCTGAATAGGTGTCGAGACTTTGAATGGGATACATCTTAAGAAATCCTATGGATGAAACAGGTCATCAAAGTATTCATAGATATGAGAGGCGAGCTATCTGTCTCACAGTATGTGGCTCTGAGCTAACGATCCTATTGCTCGTGAATACTGTTCGAGATACTGCTCGGAAATTGCTCATCTTGTTACAGAGGTGTGAAGATGAATAGACGTAATTGTAAGTAACAATATCGATGATAAGAAAGTTATGGTTGCAAGTCTTTGTTGAATACTAGCTGTGCACGCGACTCGTCTGTTTCGAAGTCCGAAAACGCCATTGGCTGGTAAGTTATAAAGAACTAAGTAAATTGGCATCACGGAATTATATATTATGTACTATATAGTACAGCTTTAAGCACTTTGATTATATACTAAATAGTACAATTAACAGTCAACTTCAAAGCAACAAAATTTCTATGCAAAGAATGGTATGTCAAATTTGGTGCATTGATAAACATTCCAGCTCAATCTCAGTTAGGTGATTACTAGAACATTAAAAATTAAATTAAAAAAAAGCCTGACTGTTGAAATAGACACCCTTGTAACCAATTTAGCTAACTGGCTGATCTTACCTATTGACAGTAACTTTTTTCCGAATAGTTCATGCCAACGAAATATGAAGAAAATACTACTTGAGCGAACTATTCTTAGCTATAATTCAACTCTATAATACAACTAGCTGTATTGTCGTCGGTTTAAGCACTCGAACTGAATAGCATTAGTTTCAGTACTTAGCTGGCTTTGTCTTTACTTTAAACTCCTATTCAGCTCGCACTGGAATGCTATTTCCGAACGAGCTTAACCAAATACTGGACTTAGTTGGTTTCTGTTTAAACTCATTTGTTTCATAATGACTATTAGCGAGGCTAGTTCTGGGTGAGATTTCAGCTTAGTAGATATTAATTGGATGTTGCCAACCTGTGGGCCAAACCTCGTAATACTTAATACGTTATTTCATTACGAGGGTTTTCAAGTTTTGGCAGTATGTAAACCATTTATTGGATTTATATTGCGATCAGAAAAGTGCCCAAAATCTCTGAATATGACCCCAATTTCACCCACACTGTCGTATTTCATTTTCAGGAACGTTTCAAGAGTTCTTCACGCCTGTCTTTCTAGAAGGGTTAAGCTGAGGTGAATCTACATAGTGCAACATAACTGTCCAATTATGTATATAAGTCCCAATTAATCAGAAGCGAGCCTATTGCTTTCTACCGCGGGCACGAATTCAGACTCCGAGCTCCAACTGAGAAATATATGATCATTTACAAAAAAATGGTTTGACATTTAAATGTATTATCTTCCAAACCAATCAAAGAAAGAATTTGCATAAATTTCGCTGAGTTGTGACATAAAATAAGCGATTATGAAATGAAAATAATCTTCATACGACCATTTATTTAAGTGCTCCATACGCTGTTGAATAGTTACGTAAAATAATAATATATGGTTTCACATAAAACATTATAGGAATCGTATTTGAGGTTATAGTGGGAATAGATAGAATTTACGGTAAAATGATATTGATAAGTTTATAGATTATGTTTATGGTCGAGCGGGAGTTTATAGTTCAGCTTACCTATTGGTTTAGTTCGAAATTAAGTCGAAACTTTTACGACTTCGTGCAGGAAATGCATTAATTCTTGTGTGTCTGGAAAGTGTCTAGCTAAAGACAATACTTCGAGTGTCTGTTGCTGTCTGCCCGTCTGGATACATTATTTTTCATGTGTTTTCTACATTCTCTCATTCTTGGCGGTGTTGAACGCTTAACCAAAGTAGATTTTTGTGCGCTATTTTTTTTATATTTGCTAGCTTCAATAAGAAAAACATGTTAATTTGTTGGTTTGGCGTTTGCTTCGTTCCTTTAAATGGAACGAATGGAGGAAGGTGATCATTTTCATCTTAATTTAGAGTAAAAAAGCCGGGTGTTGTTATTATTAAATTTCGACTTCTAGTCATAGGTACTCCTAATACAACCAAACCTTTGGTGCCGACATTACACATAACACTTTATTTGCCTCAAATTAATCCTTTCCGTGGTTTCGCTGCCGTGGATAAAAAAACGACACCGATCGACGGAGAAATACCACGATAACTTCGAAGCTCGGAAACTATATAACATACAAAATTAAACCTTATGTTTTTACTCTTAAGGTGTACATACATGTTTGGTGTGTGGTGTATGTATGTGTGTGTATTGTAACATGTAACGTCTGCGGGACGAGGAGGGGAGGTGGCGTGGGGCACAGGAATGCGGTCTTCTGAGATACCCTATAGGCTATATATATGCTATTGATAGATGTGCGTTTTATATGGGTGCCGGGGACTCGGAAAACTTTGGACTGGATTATGATAATAGATTATAGAATTTGAATACGGTATAGACAGTGGATGCGGCAGAGTAAATTAAATACATGTGTATTATGTAGCGTGAAGTTTTGGCGGTGTTTTCCTGTTGGCTCAATGTTAGATAAAACAGCTAAAATAAGTTAGTTTGCTTATTGCTTGTATCCTTTAACCCTTCAATTTATCTGTATAAAGTTTTCAACTCGATTGTCCTTAGTTTACTCTGGTTTTGGTGAACCCTTGCTTCTGTATTACATTTTGGTTCAGCAATTCTAGACCAAAACTAGAAGGGAACTTGTATTAGTGTATCGGCTAATCTGGACCTAAAATAGTGGTACTATAGGAGCCTTAAGGTCTCCCTGTACTGGGATACGATTATAAAACACAATACATTTGTGCAGTTAATTTCATAATTATTCCTATAAGAGCAGTCTACAAATCTTATTTTAACTTCTTCCTTCGGCCTGTAAGTGCAATCTCTCGCCTGCCGTTTTTTTTTCTATTCTAATTCTGATTGTTCGAATGTTATTCAATTTATTTATTACCAGCCTATACACCGTAAGGTCATCTTCTGCAACTCGATGCAACCTCTACGGTACGTAAATAATTCGATACAAAGCCACTTCCAATTTCACACTTATCCCATCTTCTTCACACAGACGAACAAACAAACAAAAAAGCGTCCATATTTGCCCAAGTCCCAAGTGTACATACGCGAACTGTCCACCGAAGTAGTAAAAGAAAGCCCGCGGCAACCACTGGGAGGTTTTTTGGCCGGCCGGCCCATTTGGAGGGGTCAACGACCCGCTTGAAACAATTGCCCACCGTAATTTATGTCTTGAGAATATTTTTAATGATGCCTTCGCCTTTGGGAGTTAATGTGTTTTACTTGTGTCGCGAATTTCAGCTTCATCTTTTTTTATAGGTATCTGTTTTGTAGTATCTGATGAAGCTGTCAAAAAATATCTGTTGCAAGCTTCTGCTGACTTCGTCCCCGTGAATATTCTTGGATTAATCTAAAATATATTCTATTGCATCGCATCGCCCACCTGCGATATATCTTTGTTTTCTGTTACAGTTCTTTCTGACATTTTTTTTCATTTAACTCAGCTCCTTCAGGTCCAAGCGCAATTTTAAATCGCCAACTATGTCTATCGAATGCAAAAGAATATATCAAATCCATTCTAGCTCTAGAGACTATATACAAAAAAAATTACCTAATATAATAATAGTATAGATTGAAGATTCTTTGAGAATCCAGTGGATGAACTCGTTCAAACAAAAATTATAGACCAATAAAATGTACCTAGAGAGATTGGCAAAAACCGATAGTCACTCGACGCCTGAGGGACATCACTGTCTAGGTAGACCACGGCGGCGGTGGTGTGACCATCTGATGTTTATAGGGCCAAAATGTCCAGAGAACTTACAAGACAGAGAGGTTCAGAAGGATAAAGAGGAGGATTTTAACCAACAGTATCACACAATATAAGCTTACGAAAAAAAACTTAGAACTATCACATCAAGTGCCTCTAGCCCAGGTCTTTATAAAAATGCTGTATTTTTATAAAGCTGCAGTTAATTGTCCACAAATTCCAAAACCAATCACGGTATGATTGGTTCAGGACACTAAACGAAAATATTTTAACAAACAGAGAAGAGATTGGTGTTCCAATTCTTCATGAACACAATTATTAAAGCTTTCTCTAAAGTCTAACTACTACAAGCATATTTGCATACTGCTGCTCAAAAATTCCAAACAACGAAAAAATAATCCAGCCTAAGTTATGCATGACGTCACAGGCCAGGTCTACGTCGTGACTGAACGACGGGAGGCGCAAGCGCAGCTATCGCGTATCGCATTCACGAAATATCTAGCATTCGCTTAACTAGCCACGAACTTACTGACTTTCAAGATTAAAAAGATTGATTTGATACTCCTAATAAGGAACTCAGAATTGTAATTTGAATTTAAGTAGAATTAAATGGTTAAAGTGCTTAAATTAAAACCCAATTTAAAATAAGCAAGGGCCTATTTAATTAATGCGACAGGTTACAGGCAACAATCCGATAATTTGAAAATTCTCAAAGTTCTGGTTTTTCTATAGTTTTTGTACTTGTCGGAAAAATGTGTCAATTTTGTATTATTTTCTGAAACATGTCGAATTATCAGATATATTAAATAGGCCCCAGCTTGTTGACTAAGTACTTTAGTAGTTTTCAAAACAATCCCTTTTGATAACTACTAAGCCGTGTTGAATTTTACATTGGAAAATATTTTCTCTAAAATTAAAACAAAGTTTTTCTCGAAATCCACGCGGGCGAACACGCCTGCTAAAGCTAATTATAATCGGAATACATTCCACGAGGATACTTCTTCGGCTTTTTTTTTTTTGATTGGGATATCATCAAATGACTTCTTCCGCTCTGGGCGGAGTGGGAAACCGTGTCAGACTGTTACTGACTAAAAAACACCCGTGTTCCTTTAGTCGCCTGTGCCAGGGCCACGGCAATTCTTTCGAACGAATCCGCGACCCTGGCAGGCATCGGCCTTAGCAGACCCCTTCCATTACTGCTGACATCTCTTTGAGGCGCGCGTGTATACTTCTAATGCTCGAATCCAAAAGACTATCACGATGTTTTTCTTAAGAAAATGTAAGTTTTCTGTTAAATGTCGATTCCTGTTTGTGTTGTTCAACGACAGCAAAAAAGTTTATAACATAAAACTCTTGACTCAAAACTAGATGTTTTTAAGGGTGCATAAAGTTGATTTCTTGTTACAAAGTTAACTTTTATCGCCACACTTTACTACCAATTTTATCGAGTTTTTTAAGTGTTATTAAAATACCTAAATATAAAGTTGTTCTAAACCTGATTGCTGCTAAAGACCAAAGCACGATGACTCACGACACCAGGAAAGTAGGTATACATATTCAATTGTTTATTTGATTCAAACGACTGTTGAGGAATGATGTCACGGTGCACGGTGGTGAGATAATACTAGGTATTCTTGAGAATATAGCTTGAAAATATAGTGTCCAATAATAATAAGTTCTTTACACATACTAGACTCATTCATACAAAAGTTAGTATACAGTATATGAAGGTAGAATTTTTTTCATGTTAAAGAAAATTTGATACCCATACATTTTGATCGCGTAGTATAGAATCATGAGCTGGGTTCATGGATTCAGTGTGCGCGTCGATGTCTCTGCCACCCTGAATAAACTATTTAATCTATAACACAGCGCAACTTCTCTTGACTTCTGAGGACCTTGACAAAGTGACATTCTATTCAGCGATAACAATAATGGAAAAGTAAAAACAAATATTGGGTTCATAATCTACCGAAAACATTATGCCAATCTTGTGGGAAGTCTTTGTACAGACCCCAGCACATCAAGCTACCCCAATCTGTCAAATTTCTTTGAAAGTTTTTCGACTTTATTACAAAAGAATAACGTTCATGTTCAATTGGGAAAATTTGACAGTTTGCGATAGCGTGATGTAGGAAACGCCTGGAAAGCGGTTACCACTTCTCTAGGTCGTCTGGACGCGTCTTCACAGCCGTACCTTTTTGACGACTGACAGTTGTCCAGTGCTTAGTTGAATTTATAATTAAAGGAAAGAGGGGAAAACATCGGAAAGATGTCTTGTTGACTTCTTTTTGTAAGACATCAGAAAACAAAAAAAAGGTCCTCTTTGTCGCCCGTGATATCTGCTGCCTTATTAGGCTTAAACCTACTCAGCATGAGGTAATGGACTTACGAGTTGTAGGACGTGTTTTCAAACCTAGGCAGGCGATTTACTTTGCGTAAATTATTTCATCACCACTGCTCTCAAAATGGTGAAGGAAAACATCGCGAGGAAACCGGCATGTCCTAGAACCAAAAGTAACAAGACATGTCATCCACAAGACTACACTGGACCCACGTGGTGGATTATGGCCTACTCCATCTCCCGAAGAGGACGCCTGTGTCCCAGCAGTAAGAACGTTAAAGGTTGATTATGCTACTCAGTCTGCTGATAAATCCGCCACTACCCGGCTGACTTATCAAGCAGATTGTTGTATTTATATGGAGGAACGTTTCTATACGGCACTTACTAGAGTGTTAATTTCATATACACAGTGACATATTTGTAAGGGAAAGCTGCAGTACCAAGGACCCCCTCGTACCGAACGAGTTGCGTACAATATCACCCAAGAAGACGTTCTAACATCTATCTCTTCATCACACACATTTGTCAGTTTGTCTAAAGTGTTCACACTGCATGTTTGCCTGTCTACATAAACGATATTTCTATACTGTGACTTTTTCCTTGCTACAGGAAAAATCAACTCTTTGAAAGGGTGAAATAGAGTTGAAATTTATTTTTGAGACTTAGTTTTGTGTAAGTTCCACGGAGCATCAGTATCGTTTAGTGGATACTAAGGTTTGTTGTGTATATTATTACACTAGATTGAACGTAATTTTCTCGGTTGCTACAGCAGTATTGAGTAACATTTTGTGATTAGAATATAAGTACGCACGATTTAAGTTGGTAATTAATTAGTTTCTTTTCCATTTTATTCCATTGCTTTTGTGACTCCCCCGTGCCTTGGGAAAACACGTTAAGCCGTTGGTCCCGGCCGTCTTGATCTTTGAAAGTCGCAGAAGCCCGAAAGTCTGACAACCATTCTTATCAAGGTGTTACCAGTAACTAGGTTGTGGAGGTCAGATAGGCAGTCACTCCATGTAAAATACTGGTAGAGAGCTGCATCCGTTTAAGTCTAAAGTTGGGATCGGCTTCCAGTCGGAAGCCGATCCCAACACAGTTGGGAAAAGGCTGGCAGGTGAGGATGCTGATGATCATTGCTTCTGTGGCTGTCCTGCAGAGTCTAGAGTTAAAATTTTCTAAATCAATGCTTTCGACAGTTTTTTGTTTTTATCTCTCCTCCAACTTTAGCTCGTCAATACGGTGAGGATTTGAAGAGGTAAAAACAAAATAGTGTTTTAAGCTAAGCACAGCACCAGCACCAATTTTTCGACGGAAGAATAGACATATTAACTAAATGATGTACAATAGGAGTATATTAATTATCACAGTTATGCGTTCTAAACGAATCATGATTTTGGAGTCAATCGTATATACTTTGTTGCCGTCGAATAGAATGTTTGTTGTTAGTGTGATTTTGACAGTTTGGGAAGAAATATTTTTCTGAAATAGTCTACATTTATAAGGACCTAGACAAAGATCGTTAGAAACGAGTGTCAAAATGAGAGATTGTAGAAGGATATCTACGGTGCAATGTCAAAATGGAGAAACGAAATGTCACTTTGTATTGAAAAAGCACTGCCTGCAGTACCTTCGAAAAACAACGTCTTAATCACTGGACTTACCAAAGAAATTAGCGCTAGAAGTATGACATTATCAGTCATCCCAGTAAAATACTGGAGTACCTATTCTCGACTCAAAAAAGTTAAGCTTTTACGAAGAGGCAGTTCTAAAGCCGAGACCACACAAACACAACAATCGTCAACCTCTAGCTCCCATATAAGGTGTAAAATCCGTGACAATGGTTTCACGCAAACGTTCTTAGTCACAGTTACAACGTCGTGTGACCGCAAAACATATGTGTAACAACTAGACAGAATCGTGAACGCCGCTCAATGCCAAAAACAGCATGTGTGTTTAAGCCCTAAATTAAATAGAATTCAAGTGCGAACACGATTGCTCGACTCGCGCTTATTCGCGCTCGAATTATACAGATTATTTGGATTAGGGCTGCCGAAGATAACGCGGTTGACGACTGGTTAAATCTTGCATAATACTAGCCTATTACTGTCCTACTGCAGACCAAAAGGCAAAAGCCTTTTGGTCTTTGGTTTGGTTGTGGTTTGGTTTGGTGGTGTTGTGAGAAAACTCATACCAAGAAGGCACGAGCACCACGCTTCCACAAGATGAGTTCTCGAGTTCAGACTATACTAATATAAATTGTAAAAAGGTATTTTTTTTGTGAGGGTAATCTCCGGAACGGCTGAACCGATTTTTATGACATCTGGTATTGGGATACTTTGAATTCTGGAAAAGGATATGGTCTTTTTATCAACATACCACGCAAGCGAAGCCGCGGGCAGAAGCTATTATTAACAATACTTCCAGTTTTCTTCATAATGTCTAGCAAGACTGGACAAAAAGTTTATCACTTTGAATTGATGTGTTCTTTTTATTGTAGGTACTGATCCTAAATCGGAACAACCTATACACCCAAAGGTAGGCCATTGGTGTTTTGGTAAGAGCATTCTCAGTAGCCAGAGAGGTCCTACATTAGATATAAGGCTTTAATCAGACTTAATACATCTTTGGGAGAAAGTGGACCGAGAGAGAAATACCTCTCTCGATTAAAAAAAAAAGTAAAAGTAGGACAAAATCACCAGTTCTACCAACGTCCTCTAATAGCTGATCTGTCAACCCTATCTAGAAGTAACGCGTTATCGCGAGCACTTTCGAGGTATAAATGTGCTCGTCTCACCGACATACGGCACACTACACACTACTATAAATTACTCCTTGCAAGTGTAGATAGACCTTAAATCGGTGCTGTAAATCTGAATGTCGGTCTTATATGGTGTTTCTTCGCAGTGCAAATTGGGTACTTTCTAGAGCCTTAGGTTATGTCGGCCTTAAATGAGGGTACCGAGTCTGGTAGGTTTTATTATGATAACGAAAATATTTGGGTTTCTTGGGCTGGCGTACTCAGCTTTACTGCCTAATTCTGCTAAATCGGCAGATGTTTGGGAACGGAGTCATATAACCTTCAGATGTGTCCCAAAAATAGTGCAAAGATTTTATTCTAAGAAGTTCCGGTTTTTTAACCCTTCCCTGGTTGGAATCCAACGCCGTAGGTAATTTATTGTGATAAATTAATGATAAATCATTTTACTTCTGTAAATAGGTTTGTACCACAGACATATAAAACAGTAGCAGACCAAACATTAATCCATAGTCGATGGACTTGATTCTCTATCCTTTTTTTGCTAAGCGACAAGTCGTAAGCAGTATCTCGTTCTGTCACCTGTTGTCACACTGACCCACACATAGACAAAATTTGACGCGTAGCCGGTCTGTACCGCGCCGCCATTTGGATATGCAACATTTATCCTGAATCGCGTTCTATGTTTCAACCGCGAATTATTACTTGAAAAATTAATTGTTTGGGACGATTACACAAAAATAAAATGGTAAAGTGCTGTGCGTACCAGTGTGACAGTGATAGCTACCACAAAACACCTGGATTGACCTTTCATCGGTAAGTTTTTGTATTATGCTGTGAAGTCAGGGACGGATTTGGCAACAAAGACGATATTTTTTATTGTATGGAAAATATTTACCTATTATGGAATTATCAAATAGAGACTCGGTTTACTCTACGATATTTCAAATTTTTTTGGTGATATAGTTTGAAAATACTGCAGAGTGCAGATTGCCAGTGTAAACATACATTCTATGATAATAAAATTTATAGAATCGCTCCGGCCCGGCGCGTACACATGTGATACGTTACAATAGAAAATCAATTGTGTCTCATTAGCCGGTTATGTTACCCTGTCTGTGTGATGGATAATATGAACGATGGTGGACATAAATCGGTATAGGCTACTCACATAATTTTAACATTTCATTCAGCAGGTAATAATTGAGCTTACTAATATTTTTCCAGGTTTCCAAAGGATGTAAGTTTACGGAATGCATGGATTTAAAAACATGAAACTCCAGGATTGAAACTGAACCTCAAATGGCGCAAATATTTCAATCTTATTGGAACCTATTATGTTCGAGCCGTTAGCCTTTGTTGGCCACTTTTCCCACTGACAACGATGCGGACGTATTATTTGATGCCCTATGATTATTTTATTTTTTGTATACCTGTACATATTATTATTTTAGGACCAGTAGTTTTTAAATTATGAAAATAAAGAACATTACTTGTCGTTGTGATCTTGTTTTCGTACCAAACTGTAATAATCTCTGTATAGGCTTTTATTTTCGTTCGTTTTAAATTTTGTATATATGTATTTATGTATCTATTATTTAGGATATGTATATATCTGTGTATCTATTTTAGTATATTGTAAACACATTATTTGCACCAACAACGACCCCATTTTATGCCCCTATCCATTCCATGGTTGCCTGGATGAGATCGCGGAAAGCGATAAAGCCGCCTATTGTATATATTATTGTGTATTTTTTTGTTTATTGTATTTTTGTAGTGTACACTATAGAATATATAAATAAATAAAGTTAAAAAAGTACAAAATAAATATGTATATATTCAATAAATTCATTGTTTTATTTCAAAATTCCTGATATATTTATAAGCTAGCTTTCAGGCATACCAACACCTTAACTCTAGGTCCCACCAAGCTGGGCATACGGGTTAATGACTGCAGGGAGAGTTATTTTATCCGATACTGATGCCCGTCAACGGTCTGTGTGTAAATATACCGTTAAAAGGAGGTGAAAGGACTGCCGCCCACCGTCTTCTTAAAATATTACCTTAGTCGCCTTTTACAGTAACCACGAGAAGAGATGGGTGGTTATATTCGTTAAGACTTTATTGATAAGTAATCTACACTTCATTTACCCAGAGAATATCGATTTTCGCGGATTTTCAGTAAGATTATCGGTCGTTTCAATATCGTTATATAATACCGGCAACCGGCCCAAGTCCGGCCCTGTATCGACAACACTCTCTATGTGTGCGTAATGGGTACGCAATTTTTAGCGAATGTTTGGTCTGCTACTGTTTTATATGTCTGTGGTTTGTACAAACACTTTAACACGTCAATTATATTTTTTTTTAACAAGGTGAGGTCGGCGTTTCCTAACTGACAGCTCTAAGAAAAAAGGCCAAATCAAACTCAGAGGTCACAGTCTCTTTCAAAGTCCAGACATAATCTTGGTCAGATCATGTGAAGACCATATAGATTGCTGTCTGAAATGATCTTTTCTAGTCACTGCACGCATTTGTCAGTAGGTAATCATGCAACTCAACTCAGAACTTAAGGAGCTCAACATTGAGGTATTTACCACCACAAACTTTAAATAGAATTCCTGATTTGCTGTTTACGCATAATCCCAAATACCTTCGTATCATATGACCATCGCATTCAAACCCCAGCTGTCCAAGGTTTCCTTTCATCACTTAATAACACTTTAGGTGGCACAGCGTCGAGGGCAAACCGGCCTACGTCATGCCGGCTAATTGATGACTCGGGACTTCGGGAAGCATCGGGAACCAATCGAGTATCATCGGCATCCGAAGTTAGTGACTACGGGTATTTTATAGTAATTGTGATAAATGCTGTCCTTTTGTAAATAAATAGGATTTAATACAATTTTGAAGATTTACTGATAGATATGCAATGTATCTATACGCATCAACTCCTTCAGTAAGTATGTCACCTTAATACTTCTTTTCGTCGCGTATTCCTTTTTTTTTTGTCCGGCATCTCGTAGTTGGCCTTGAGAGGCCGTGACTACTTAACCGGTCTTTCCTGGGGCTGCTATTAAGAATTAACTTAACGCCTCCAGCCAGGGCTTAAAAACTACTTAAATACTAGGTGACTGCACGCTGAGGGCACCCCCTGCGAGGCACGGGCCTCGGCTCAGGGCGTCACTGATAGGGGGACAGCAAGTGGGGACAGGCTGGATCAAAATATTGGCATTATTATTATTAATTGGGGAATTTAACTCTACTGGCTCAGTTGCGGTGCGGGCTGGCGCTTCAACGAGCAAGGGTCGGTCGGGGGTCGCGTATTCCGCAGACCCAAAATATTATATACAGTCTTTGATCAGTGCATCCTGCCTGATATAACGTACGGAGCCCAAACGAACGAACGCACTCATGGTACGGCTGGTCCATAAATTCAAGGTCGCTCAGCAAGCTATAGAACGAGTCTCTTTCAGGAATAGAATCCACAATGAGGTGATACGGCAAAGAACGAAAATTGTCGACTAAGCTCACCGAATAAACAAGCTGAAGTGGCGTCAATGGGCTGGCTTGGGGATAAACGAGTTCTTGAGTGGAGGCCAACGTAAGGTAAGATGCCCTCAAGATAGGTGGAGAGACGATCTTCGAAGGGTGGCTGGTAGCAGCTGGATGCGACATGCTGAGAATTACGCTGAATGGCGCGCAATTGGAGAGGCCTATGTCCAGCAGTGGACTGCTGTAAGCTGATTATGATAATATAACCTTAATTAGAAAACACGGGTATCTTTGACGACTACCCATAGTCTTCTCCTTGCAGTCAGCCAACACGAGCGTTTTCGCAGAGCGAACATAACGCATCTTTAGAAGTATAGAGACCTAATGCGAAATTAGCCGCAAGCAAAATTATTTAGAATTAATTTAGAATTATTAGAATTATAGAGACCTATTTTGGTTGCGGCTAATTTCGCATTAGGTCTCTATACTTCTAAAGGTGCGATAAGTGGGGTAGCGGACGTGAGCCTTTACAATTTAGTATAAGACATTACAAATCAAGTCATCATTTCTCAAGGCGTGTCCACTTTATTATCTATAAACCATACTGTTTGTGGTGGATCATTGTGTTACATCATACTTTGCAGTATATTGGTTATATCCCACATAAGCATCTCTGGCCGTCAAGTCAAACTCCTTTGAAGAACGAGCTACAAAAGAGACATTATAATTCAGACATTACCTTTAGATACAACTGTCTAAATTCTAAATCATACTTGCATAAATCAAGTGTATAAAGATCATACCTGAATTTATGATCACTCGCAGAGGTCCCCTGTGACTAATGAGATATGCTAGGTTCCGTGTCGAGGTCACAGGTCACAGCATGGCAGTGGGATCATTCAATATACGACATAGGCATATTCAAAGTACGCTTGCAACTTTATGTGAAGCATATCGAATGCGTTCTCTGGAATCCATAAAGTTATTATGAATTATTGGATGTCCATATTTCATATGTGTACCCATAGTGAAGTATTTTTGTCTCACGAAGCGTCACGCGCTTTACTTGTGGTAACCAAGTGTACAAACACGTTGTGATTGTGTATGTGAAAACGAGTAACGTCAGCACATAACACACACACGCACACACTTCATTCCAACTTCGCCAGTGTATCGGACGATACCGAAAGCTCTTGCGCTTACACACTCTTTCACAGCGTGTTTGTACACTTGGTAACCACAAGTAAAGCGCGCGTCGCTTCGTGAGTTAAAATATGTTAAACCAACTCCAACCAAACCCTATGGGTGCCCCCCCAGTGGGTTCCCGCATTGTCGTTGCGGGGGGGCTCAGTAGCCGTGGTCACCCTCCGACGGTGAAGCGAAGAGGACCCCAAGGTGGGGCCGCTCGTCAGGGCTTTTGCCTTCAAGCCGACGACGTAGCGGCCAAAAAGTAGGTTGCGGTGAGGTGCATCGCAACTGAGGCGGGCCGCGATGTCGAATGGGAGGCATCGCGGCTGAGGGTTACAGGCTACGGTGTAGGAGGAGTGCCGATTCTTCTGAGTAGCGCTCTTCCCTTCCGTGGCCTGGACGGGGCTGCCACCGTTGGATAGCGGACGCGGTGGGGCCGCAGGGGAAGAGGAGTGTCGGTATAGCGTTGGCCGCTCTCCCTATCCCCTACGGCCGAAAAGTGGTAGGCGGCGGGGCCACTGCGCTGACCCGTCGCAGGGGGACCAAGGGTGCCAGACAAGGGGTCTTCTGGGGCCCTTATGTTACTTGGTTCCTGGGGTGGTCACGGCGTGCCATGTGTCCTGGTGCGCCGAACTGGTGGGGTCCGCAAGGGCCAATGCCTGCCAGGTGTGCGGGTTGTTCGAAAGAGATACCGTCGATCCTGGCACACAGGCAACTGAGAGAACACGGGTGGGTTTTAGTCAGTAAAAGTCTGACACGTCCTCCTGCTCCACCCAGAGCGGGAGAAGTTATTTGATGATTTCCCACCCTCAAAAAAAAAAACCCTATGGGTGCAGTTGGAGTGAATTCAGTGCAGTGCCAAAGCAGAATTAAGTGAGTAAGAGCACCTGTGTACTGTTTAGAATTCTAACAATACTATAAAGAAAATAAATGACTGTCGGAAACTCAGAAAACATCGCTTGAACCCATACCGCTAGTCAAATTCTCATATTGTGAAAGTAAGTAACTTTTAAAACACAAGTAAGTATGTAAGGGTTAATACGAATTGAGCACGCCATTACATCATTACGCTTAGTTCGAACAAACGAGCGCCACTTATGCCATAAGTCGGCTCGTTTCAATTACTGCTGACCCTTATAGACGAGTGAGTTTAAACATGGAGTATTAAGTAATGGAGTGCTGAGCTTTACAAGCTCACTCGCCTAAGCAACAGCCGTTGGCTGAGAAAGCGTAAGACTGATGCATACATTGCTTTTAGGGTTCCGTATGCGAACAGTGCCAACGGGACCCTATTACAATGGCTGCTGTAAATGCCAAAAATAAAAAAAATAAGAAGAAAAAAGTTAAGTATTGTATCGCTTTTTATTAAAAAAAAAAAGGAATTGAGGTCTAAGGAATCTTCATGCAGTCTAAGATCAACCAATTTTAGTAAAAATAGTCCTAATTCTTACCCCGATGCATGGATTGTTTTTTTTATGTCAGCTCGAGTTTAGACACCATATTATTTGTATCAGAGCTTAGCACTCCATTCGTTATTTCATAGTTTATACATACTGTGTGTTTACACTTGGTATTCAGGTTGTAAATAAACGTTATTAACTAGTAGGTATTTTTTTTAGGTACCGTAATTGTTAAATGTTTTGTGGGCTTTAGAATAAATGGAAATAAATAGCACTTAGTACAGCTTTTTAAAGGATGTTCTCGAACTCACTGGCGAAAGGAAAGGCTAAAGTTGTGGCGAGATAGTGCTTGTCTATATACCAAACCCATTCGTTCCACCTGCCGAACATCTCTCGCCTGGACATGAGTTGCCTTAGATTACCAGGTAGACTTCAGACTCAGGTAGGCCGAAGCAAAGACTCCAAGCCGACGACGTAGCGGCCAAAAAGTAGGTTGCGGTGAGGTGCATCGCAACTGAGGCGGGCCGCGATGTCGAATGGGAGGCATCGCGGCTGAGGGTTACAGGCTGCGGCGGAGGAGGAGTGCCGGTACTTCTGAGTAACCTGCTCAGGTGGAGATTCACAAATGACTGCGCTGGATGCCCTGGATGATGATGGCCCTGATGTAAATGTGGTGCTGTCCCACAAACAATGGGGCACTTAATATCGAGCCCAGCGTGTCCTGTTGTCTGCACGCTACAAGAGTTGATTGACGCTCCTGATGGTGCCAAACTCGTAGCCAAACTCTGCACTGACTGTATATAGATTGCTATCGACATGCTAAGATACAGAAGTTGCGGTTTCATTAGACGCAGTACCATCACTACATATACGGAATGATTCATGAGGAAGGTTTAGGTATACAATTCACTGTGGTTTTTATGTTTGGATGTTTATTTCTCAATCATGCAAAAACGGCTGAACGGATTGAATAGACATAGGATTCATCATCATCATCATTTCAGTCGAAAAACAAACGCTGCTGAACATAGACCTTAGACCTCTCCGGTGTTGCCCATTCTCTGAAGAAATGGGATGGTGTTAATCTTTACGTCCGGCACCACACGGATACTACCATACGGATACACACGGATTTAGGATTACATAGGATTGCTTACTTTTTTATCTCAGTAGTGCATTGCCGTGAAATAATTTCCAACCTTCACGCGGGCGGAGCCGCGGACAAAATATAAGTATGTATTTATTGATTTGTGATATCAAACCCCGCTTTAAGATCAGTTTCCTCCACAGAGATAACGGTTGTCCATCAACAGTCTACATGATGTCAAAGGCCTCATTAAATTCAGCGCATTAATAAGTAATTGCTATAATCGATTTAATCGATCTATCGCTACAATGTATCGATAGTCAGACTCGAACCTTATTTAGTAAGGAACATGCGTCGAGTAGGCGATGATAAATATTGATTAAATTTATTGGTGGAAGAGCTCACTGCATATTTAATACGACTTTTGCAAACCTTAACTGCCTCCTTGGTCAAGTGTCGCTAAGCATGAGGTCTTGGGGTGGATTCCCAGGTCAGGCAAAGTGTAATTGGGTTTTCCATCAGGGATTTCTCAGGATTTGTGCCTGGTTGATAGCACTATGCTCGCCCCTTGAGACTTTAAGACATAACTGGTGAAATGTGGGTGTACTATAAATACACCTCTGTAATGGCCCTTCGGTAAATACATGAATGATGTTACGTTATTTAAATTAACAGGAATTGAAGGTGCATTTTGCATATTTAAAACGACTTTTGTAAAAATTAGTTTCGGTTGAAAATATATTCTGGTTCATAGGCTTTGATATGTAGGTACTAGTGGTCACTCTATGGTCGAAGTTCGACCATAATTACATAATATTAGTTTTCTGCTCTCCTTCCCCATGTAAACTTAAGCTGTACCAAATCTCATGCTCGTCCGTCCGCGTAATTTTCGTAAAAAAGGTTATAAAGTTTTTGCTTCACGTACCTATTCATATATAGAAAAGGTCTAGGTTACAGTTTAGCCAAATGCTACTACTTACTAGCATTTTGTCTTTGAAATATATGAAATTATATGCCTACTAGGTACCATCGTCAACACTGGCGGTGAACCAGTACTCAACCTTGTTACTAAGGATATAAGAGTGAAAATATACATAGCAAGGCCCATAAAATGTTGAAAAAACTGACCTAATCCTACAGATTCATCAAAAGCCCCTGTAGGTTTGTATTGTAGTCCTAATTGCAAGGACATAATTACCTGTTTGAAATGCATAGCGCGCACTAAAATGCAGATCTTACGCGGTATTAAAAACTTAAGAAGCTGCTTTCAGTGGTTAATTGGGCATTCCGTTTCTCATTTAACGTAATTTTTCTTTCTATGGAAACAATTATTGCAGATTTTTTATACACTAATTTTTTCGCTTTACCTGTATCGATCTAGGAATCCTGCATCATAAGTTTCACCGCTTTATTTCCTCTTATCTAGGACCGATGATAAAACGATAATTTGGTATCTTGGAGATGATCTAAAAACGGAGCCAGGAGGTGAATAGTGGAACTCTTCAGTGGCTACAGTAACTCTCGAGTTTGGGCTCATATGATTTGTTTTGATGAGTCCAATAGATTGGGATTGGTAACGAGGGTCTGATGATGGAAGCAGGAGGTGGCTAATAGAACTTTTCATTGGCCCTCCTGGTAGGTATTCAAGTGATAACTTCTTACACTTTAGAATTATAAACTATATTAAGTACGTTGTAGGCCTAACAGACTAGATTTGTAGACGATTTTCTATTCTGTATTTTAATTCCTCTAAGTACCTGGTACTTATTGACAGGCCTGCACTGTCCTCCCATACCTACTATCACTGTAATTTGAAAACATTGTAAAAGCCAATTATTTTTAAAAGAGTAACCGTGGAGTTTCTTGCCGGCTCTTCTCCATAGGAAGCGACAAATTGGAGCCGTGCATCTAGCTTCTGACGATTCATAAGTGCCCATGTAGGTTTATGTGAAATAAAATATTTTGTTTGTTTTTTTTTGTGTATATTTTGAGTATATAATTGCCTAAAAAGTACAAAAATAAAAGTATATCGTTTTTGAGTCCATTATTTTCCCGTACTTAAAAATAAGCATAATATACAATCTTGCCACATAGACACAAAACCTATTTCTTTGCAACTACTGTGCCAGAAAACACAAACATATCTATGTACCGACTTCCATACAAAATACAAAGTAAATGAGCCTTTAGTACAAAGTAATAAAGCTCCCAATGCGTCTATTAAAATATAATGAAGCAGACGGATTTCTCGCTGACACGGGCGATGATAAATTAATGTATGATAAATGAATTTATAGTTCCACAGACAAAGAATGGGCAATTTATTACGTCTGGAAACTAGGTCGATATTATTTTACAAAATTGTATTAATATTGTTGAAATTGTTTTATTTCATTATTATTTTTTATCGCCATGTTGTGTGGATTATGGGTTAAGAAATCATGCGTTTGCTTGGAATCTGTAAACGATGTGAAAGATCTTTCGTAGATCAGTGGCTGAATAACTTGAAGAATGCAGTTGAGAGACAGTTAAAGGGATAAGGAAAAGTATCATGGTTCATGAAAATACAAATAATAATCACCAAAGGGATTAGTTATGACAATCTTTGCAGGTCTAAAAACCGTTTACATACTCTTTTATACAGTAATTATTGTCTAAATTAGGTTCAGTAGGCATTGTACAAGGTACGTAACGAATACTGATAGACACTTAGTTAGGAGCTTCCTTAAGGATGATGCACTAAGGTGGCCGGCGAAATACAAATTTTCTTAAGATTTTTCTTATATTCTTGGAATCTTCTCCGAAAGCTCTGTATTTTGATATACACATATTCAAGCTACCTAATTTTTTAAGACCTTTATTATTGACGCTTATATTCCGCCATTTTGATTTTATAAGAACAAAACCTAGCCTAAAATCCGCACGTCCTGATGAGTCGATAGACACCTCATAATATATTAAAAAGCATTTCGCCGTAAGCTCAAGAAGCGTAAATCAAGTCGTGAGCAGAAAATGTGAGTTTTGCGGGATACCCTGGCATTTTCCCCTTAATAAAGAGAATCTAAGCTGATTAATGTACCATATAAATGATTAAGAACCGCTCCTTTTTGATACCTACTACACAAAGAGTCCTTATTAGTCGTTACGATGGGATTAAGTTTATAAGACGCGATTATAATCCCGAAATTATTACGTACAAAGTTGCGTATAAAACCTGATATACTGAGCCCCTGACACAATGACTGGTATAAATAATATACTTAGATATAAATAGATATTCAATGAGATCCGTACAACAATAACTAGCGTTTGGCAGCGCCGACTGCTCGCTGCAATCTAGGCCTCCGACAGAATAGAAACTTAACGATGTCAGCGGTGACTACGCGATAGGGCTGCGGCAAGTATTATGTCGAGCACTCGAATATTTATCTTAATTTCTTTAAATATAGAGTAGTGGTGGCCCATAGTGGTTATGGCAATGACTTACGAGTTGGTCTTGGCCTCGAACTCAGATAGGGGCTTCACTTTGTGTAAATTATTTCAACAACACTGCTCTCAAAACGGTGAAGGAAAACATCGTGAAGAAAACAAAACACGCACTGGGCGCTCAGGACATGCCGGTTTCCTCACGTCCTCGTAAGTCGGGGCTGATAGCACTGGGCCACCACTGTCACGTATGTTTGGCAATTCTTCAGACTATGTCAGTTATCTTGGTTCTCTTTTGGATCTCTTAATTTCTAATTTGATCACGTCGTGAAACTCCGAGCATAGCCCTCGCCATTGCCCTTTGGATGACTTTCAGCCTTCAAATCAGGCCCATTGAGAGCGATCACGTTTCAGTGCCTTAGGTCATCTAGACTAATTGTCTGAATTTAGAACTCACAAATGAATGCAAAAGGTGTTATTGGGCTCATCTTTCTAGAATGACTTAGTAGTAACTCGGAGTTTTATTAACAAACGTGGCTTAAAGTTAAGAGACGCTTAAACGTCATGTATGGTTTAACAGTTGCTAATCATTATTTTACTTTAAGCAACGTTTATGGATAAAGGGGTGGATTTGTGCCCGGTTGATGGTAATAGGCTCGCCCCCTATTACATGGGACTTAAACATAACACTTATGTTTATTATTTACTATATAGTCGGTTTTAGTACACCTCTGCCCAACCCGACGGGGAAACAAGGCGTTGTCGTTGATGTTATGTTATACTAGCTTCCGCCCGCGGAAGTCGGAAATTATCCCGCGGGAACGTACTACCGGGATAAAAAGTATCCTATGTGTTAATCTAGGTTATAATCTATCTGTGTGCCACATTTCATCCAAATTTGTTCAGCCGTTTTTGCGTGATTGAGTAACAAACATCCGAATATCTTCACAAACTTTCACATTTATAATGTTAGTAGGATTAATGCACTGGAATGGCAGAAGAGATGGCCTATAATTACAAGTCGATAGCTATCAATTGGCTGAAACGGTTAAACAACTTGATGATTAGGACCCGGAAATTAATGCACAGGACCGTTTACAGTGGCGTGTCGGAAAAGAGGCCCATATATACTCACCACTATGGATCGATACTGGCTGAATTGAAGCTGGTGATGATGACACACAAAACAATAGAGGTTCACAGCCCTATGGAACAATGGCAGTCGAACGCAACGGGCAGTATTGAGCAGTGAATAGCCCCGATACTGTATTGAGCGCAGCCACACTCGGCCGCCATTGTGACTTGTTTCAATTAGATGTCTTGTAACTATTTAGATTGTTGATTAGATTAGTTGCAGAACCCTTATTTGTAGCTGAAATAGGATGTATAGGTCATAATGGTGATTGCATTAACGTGTATTCTAATTATAACAATTGTTTACTTGGTTCGGAGAAGGACGCAGTGAACTGTGCTCTACTGATAGGTTGTGAAACTGAAGTATAAGAGGGACGAAGCTTTCGAAGGTGGGGAAGGGGATAGGTTGCTCATTGAAATATGATATGATTAATGGCCTCGTTTCTTGCCCCGTCTTCTTCTTCTAATTCATTAAGATGATCGAAACCATCTGTTTTAGGGTTCCGTAGCCAAAGGGTGCATCTCATGAACCATTATAGATAGGCAATTGAAGTTTTCACAGAGAGTGTATTGCCGCTATAACAACAAATATTTAAAATAAAATAAAGTAAATTAAAATGAAAGGGACACCCCCTTACAAAAACCATGTTTTTTTTGGCGTATTTTGCCTTGTGGTACGGACTGGTACGGAACCGGTCGTGTGCGAGTCCGTCTCGCACTTGTTGGGTTTTTTTATAATCAGCAATTACCTCTTTCGAAAGTTTTTATTGGTCATTCATGAGTAAACAATAAATCATTTTCATTTACCTACTCAAACATATTGACATACACAGTGGGTAAGTACCTAACTATGTAATGAAAACCACATAAGCTCTTAATCGTTGAATGTACGCCAAAATCACGTACGGGGCCTTACTCTATGTAGACCGCAAACATTAATTTGTTGCATCATCACGCTAGTTGTATTGCCCGACAGGGCAGGCAGATGTGTAGCTGGTTGCGGCTTACCAAAGTAGGTACTTTCTATCCATGAAAGTTTGAACTAGTCCCAAGTAAATGAGGGCCTTCCAACATTTCTCAGAAACTTTTCCACTACATTCATTCGCTGACAGACCACGCACTGCCAGAAGTGCTTTAGATTATGCGCCATTGCATTTTCTACAATGAAAGTGACCGTTAAGGGAAGATTTTTGAAAATGCTTCCCTAAAAGAGGTTAAACAGGGTATGAATTAATTTTCATTTTTGTTTATCATAGACGGTAGGAAGTCCCATCAGGCATCCACATAGCTTGTTTGTTATAATTTAGTTCACCTCGATCTAGGATAAAAGCTTGGGCCTTAATCTCTGTTTGACTCCTTAATATGGAGTAATATAGATGATGGAGTCAAAAATAGATTACGGCCACAGGTGATGTCCCTGCTGCCCTGTATAGATAGGGTGGCAGGGACATCGACGCACAGCCTGTCACCATGGATTCAGTACTTACATGATTCTGTCCAGCGTAATTTTTTTTTGTCGGTTGTAAAAAAAAACATTGCTGTTCCATACATTTTTACCGCGAAGGTATCATCTATCTATGAACAACATAGGTCATCACTTATCTACAAACCATCTGATTTTTTTTTGACAACTGACGAAACGTTTCTACGCTAGGGGGTGTCTGGAATCATGAGCTGCATTCATGGTTTCAGTTTGCGAGTCGATGTCCCCGCCACCCTGAATTACCTACTTTTAAATAGGTCACAATCACCCACTTTATGATGTCACTCAAACTCAAAGCATTTATTTCAATTAAACCATTTTCAGTCACTTTTGAATTGTCAAAAAGTCGACCAGTTGGAAAGTTGAAGCTAGTTGCCCATTCCAAAACGTAGATCTCTATGGAGAAGAACGGGCAAGAAACTCCATGGACACTCTTTTTAATCATGTTACGTTTTACAAAAACTTGGGAACATTATTCTTGTTGCTTCTATATGTGAGAACAACGTAAAAAAAAAAACAATTCTAAATATAAGATTTAAAATTATCCATGGAAGTTAGGAGATGACCAGTCTCAACCGACGGCCCCCATTCACGAACTTGACGCGTGGATCAGTACCATCCACTGCCTATTCTTCAATAGTCATAAGTACCTACTACATAATGTGGAAGTAATAAACGCCTAGGCTTTAAACCTCGGTCTAAGCCTTCGAACAGCGAAATACTCGTCGGAATCCGCTTAGTACTTGTGCGAGGGATAGACAAAAGACTGACACTACAACAAAAGACTATGGTCTGTTAGATTATATTCCTATTGAATGTCTTGAGCGGTATGAGGTTTTGTCTTTTTTAGGTCACGTATGAAAAAAATACATATGACCCACGAAGGTAAGGTATAAGTACCTTCTGATAGATTGACGGCTTAAATACACTCGAGAGCAATGAATCCGGGTCACTTAAAGAATGTTAAAAATCTCGGAAACTAAAAATGATAGGTTAATGCAATAAATTGTATTTAATAGACAATGTAATACTCCTTAAATGAAAGTAAAAAAAATATGAGTCACCATACATTTTATTAACACAAAATTACATAAAGAAAAAAACTGCTGATCTCTCCTTAAAACAAAAATAGGAAACATGAAATTTTTGAACTTTATTACGATTTTCTTGAATTTTAATACTTCGTATTGCCTCCTCGTGCTTCCATTACTGCGTTTACGCGGTTTGGCATGCTGTACACCAAGTTCCTTATACGATTTTGGGGAATATTCTCCCATTCCTCTGTGAGAGCAATTTTGAGCTCACGAAGCGTGATTGGGGGAGGGTTTCGTTGTTTTACGCATCTGCCTAGCTCGTCCCAAGCATGCTCGATCGGGTTGATATCCGGGCTGCGCGCTGGCTACTCCATACGAGTAATGTTCATCTCTTGAAGGTAGTCATTCACAATCCTACCTGTATGAGGTCGGGCATTGTCATGCATAAATATAGCATCCTCACCTAAATTGACCATAAATGGACCAACGTGATCATTGAGGATTTCTTCCACATATCTTACGCTAGTTAAAGAGCCGTTTTCTATGATCACCAGCTCTGTGCGACTTTCAGAAGAAATTCCGGCCCACACAAGTACAGACCCACCACCGTAGGCTACTTTTTCTTCGATGCATGCTTGCTTGAATCTTTCCCCTGGTCTTCGATACACTCTGTGTCTTCCATCGTGCTTGTAGAGCATAAATTTTGATTCGTCGGAGAACATAACTTTTGACCAATCTTCAATACTCCAATTTACGTGGCTCTGGGCATATCTTAGTCTTGAAATACGATGCCCACGCTCCAGTTTAGGGCCGTTTGCAGGTCTAAGGGGTTTTAAGTTAGATTCAGCAAGCCGACGTCTTACTGTCCATGCACTTGGGTTACTTCCTCCGAGGCGTCGAAACTGATTTGTGAGTTCAGTTCCTGTGAGAAAGCGATTTCGAAGCATGGTGTTCACCAAGTATCGGTCTTCTCGTGCTGTGGTACACCTGGTTCTGCCCGTTCCTGGTCTGCGTAGGTTAGAACCAGTTTCTTCGTAACGTCGGAGAACTCTTTGTACTGTTGACAGCGACACACCGACAGTCCTGGCTGTATCGCGCTGACTCCGGCCGGTTTCCAGCATTGTAAGTATTCTGGTGCATTCTTCAGGCGTAAGCGACATAATTTCAGCTTGAATAATGAATATAGAGCACTATCAACATGGTTTATGTACCCACATAAATGACAGATTACAAACAAAAGCAAAACCAAATGCTGTAATTTCGTAGTTCCATCTTCGAAAGTGGCCCTTTTTCAAATTAGATTTTTTTATGATATAACTTTACAATAACTATGAAGTTTTAATACCTTCATTTAAGGAGTATTACATTGTCTATTAAATACAATTTATTGCATTAACCTAGCATTTTTAGTTTCCGAGATTTTTAGGATTCTTTAAGTGACCCGGATTCATTGCTCTCGAGTGTAGTTACGTGCCAAATTGCTATTTACTTAGTAATGATTAAACTAGAAATACAAAAATAATTTAACAAATACAAAAATAATATAAAAAAATACAAAAATAATTTAACAAATGCAAAATTAATTTGACAAATAAAAATGCAAAATAATTAGTTTGTCACAATCAGCATAAACATTACATTTAGACGTGTTTGGAGCTTTCTTTTAGGCAAACAATGCCTGTATTAGGAGACTCCGCTCTTCCATATCATTGCCGTGAAGTTATGCTAGGTAACTGTATGTAAATAAAATATAAGAAAACAATACAATAATAAAATATAATAAACAGTGTACTGTGCATTAGGACTGAATATAAATTGTCAGTAGGTACTCTGTTTATTTGTTTAAAATATATGTCGTAGGGTTTATTCGGAATAGAGTTGATTACTAAAAATATTTGTTAAATCCTAATTTATTTTTTTAATTTGTTTTCATACATTTTGATAATGTGATTTTTTTTTATAAATTTCTTTAAAAGTTAATGTTTTGTAGTTTTACGTAGCAGAGGTACGCCTCGAGCAGGGTCGAGGCGCCATCTTGACAGATTGCGCGCATGCGCGGGAGACGTTAGCGGAGCGGGAATTGATGACGTTTTGGAAAATCGAGTTGGATTCTTCATAATTTTTAAGGAGCATTGTTTAAATGTGGCAAAGTTATGCCCGTTTTCACCGACATCCCCTAAGTTTATGGGATCCCCTAAGAATGGTTAGGGGGCTGTTAAAAGGTGGTTTCTGTTTCACCAACAGTAAGGGGTCAGTTAAACGCTAAAAGGTCCCCTAAATTTAGGTGGCCGAAATGTGGGCCCATAAACCGACTTTTACGTATGTGATCTCTCAAGCAACGAACATGGATAGTGATATATTAGAATTTGTTGAAAATTTTGAAACTGTTTCTACTATATTCGTCATAAATAACAGTCGTAGACCAAAGATATATCGGAAACGACCAAACTACTTCGAAATTTTAATGAAACTGACTTTTTTGGAGATATCATCATCTGCCCAGCTTTTTCCCAACTATATTGGGGTCGGCTTCCAGTCTAACCGGATGCAGCTGAGTACCAGTATTTTACATGGAGCGACTGCCTATCTGACCTCCACAACCCAGTAACTGGGTAACCCTTGGTAAGACTGGTTGTCAGATATGATTGTTTTTTCGGAGATATAGATTACCTATATAAATCATCAGTTGTATTTATTGGAAAAGATTGAACATAACTTAGAATTTCCTGATGATAGGTAAGTACTTACTTACTTTATTAAAGTTTTTATAAGTAGGTAGCTCATAAAATAAAAATTTGCAGACAATTTGCAAATTTGCGTTAAATTGGTAAAATATACCTTAGGATGCATATTCACTATGTTACCAAACAAACAATCTTAACTAATTATGTTCCCATAACTCTCTATCTAGTCTCTATCTAGTCGTGGGCTCGAACTCACTGGTGAGCCTGGCTAAAAAGCACGCTGTCTCATCAGCCATCGTGTCCGACAAAGGACGCTAGTGTATACGCACGTTATTGAGTGAGATGCAGGATCATTTGTAGTAAAACAGTCGCGTATTATATTAAGAAAAGTCCCTCGGAAGATCGATTTTTATGAAAAACCCACTGCATAAATCAATTACAAATAAAGTTTATTGAACTTTTCAATATTTGAGCTTTGTCAGTACCGACTTGGCTTTGAAGGTTTTACACTTCTTACACGCCCAACGTTAGATTAAATTGGCAAGAAAAACTAATCTTTGTTGGCTCATAACTGTTTAATGGCTTTTTATTTTAGTATTCTATTTCCGCACAGACAATATTAATAATGAGACAAGAAATATTTTTGACTAGATTATTCTTTAAACTCTTTGCAAATGCCAAAAATCAAACAAATCTTACATCACGACGTCACAAAAGAAAGAAGTGTCAAATACAAATAAGAACACAGATAACACGCGACGTTTCGTAATGTGTACACAGAGTAAATAAATAAAAAAACATGAAATTCATTAAAAATATGAATGAAATAATATATAATATTGCTATCAAAGCACGATTTATAAATATCTGTATCCTTAGAAGTGTATACTTTAGAGAATTTTATAAAAAGCTATCTTGTTACAAAGTATCGATAAGTTCATAGACGAATCATTCACTATTATCGAGAACAAAACGTCACATAGATATGTGTCCCCTAGCTATGAGGTAAAAATGATGGTGAAACGAAATTTAATTTAGGGGCTAGTTTAGGGGAGCTTTTAAGCTAAAAGTCCCATACGTAGGTGGTAGTTTAGGGGATGTCGGTGAAAACGGGCATTAGTGTCGCGAACCCGCTGCTTTAACATAATTGTGTTAAATTCAGTGGTTTTAAATATTGTAAAACTTTTAATTACTTTTTATGCAACAGCGAATACGTACTTTGTTTAGTGCTAGCATTTACCCCAATGACGCCCACTAAACCGGTGACCCCTAATGATGATGTCGAGATGAATATTGCCTCTACATATACATAATCTTTTAGAAAAACTATAAGCAAATGTGAGTACCAATTCAAACCATTTCTGGTTTATTGGTACGAAACAAAAATCAACCAAATAAGACTATGTGTATAGATAATAATAAAAAACAAAAGCATCAAGTACCTAGAGATTCTTACAAAAAAAAGGGCCATTTTGACAGAGAGTAAGTGATGACTTGATGAGCTTTTGCGATGCACGTAATGAACAATAAAAGTCCAACCATAACAAGTATAATTGGTATTAGTTACTGGTATTATTATATGAATTCGACATGCAGATTAAAATATTTTTATGTTATTTGCTTCATTCGTATTTTATTTGAATACATTTTGGTCTAACAAGCTGAAATAATAAAATGAAAGAAAACTCCACACAGAAAATTATACTCTTAAAAGAAAAAATGAACAATTTCGCGAGTTCACCCAGTTTCAGATAAATTCCTCCCAAAGTAACTACTTATTTATCAGTACATCCTTTATTACTTCTTCGATCATTGTTCCATAGAAAGCTAGTAACTTTTGTCCTGAATTATTAATTGGCAGCCCAGGAGGTAAGTACAAAGTCATGTCATCGGATTGGCGTGCTGACTGCTGCCCCACTAAATGTAAGTGGGCGTCATTGTTCGCTTGTCTTCTTATTCAATATTATACTGATGTTTAGGCAATTGTAAGCTAAAGTACCTACTTTGGTAGCTTTGATGAGTTAGGCATGGATCGATGCTGTTTTGTTTTTTTGATAAATAGGCTGCGAACTAGCGTTGATTTACTGCATCCAGGATAAGTTAAATAAACATCTGCAAAATTAGCTATCTGAGTGCTCCATAAAATATAAAATACGAGATACGGCGATGTCGGGACATGAAAAGGTAATTATTTTGTTGTGGAAAAGTTAAGCGGCTGCTTATGCTGCCTTAAGGTTCATGTTTAACTACGTCACCAAACTATCGAGATGTGTCGGTTGTCTCTTTTAACTCAGGATTATTAGTATTTATTATTTGGTTAGACACACTAGCAGCTAATTAGCTGATGCGTATGCATCAAAAAGCTTGGAGATATTTTAATCAGAATATGTCATTCTAAAAGCAGTTCAGTGTGGGAGCCATCACAACATTTTCCAGGATCCTGTTACAACCTGGTTAGACAAGAAGTGCTACAAAGGATGTGCAAAGGGTATGCGAAAACTTGCAGAAGAACACGACACAAAAAAATCACTTGTTTATTTAGTAATGCGTTGTCTATTTCAGTTGCAGTAGTCTCTACGAACAGCAGGATCTCAGGGCTGTCTAAGGATTCATGTAACGTAAGGCAGGCAGAGAGCCTAGTGGTAACGGCCTCGACTTACGAGATAGGCACTTTACTTTGAGTTAAAAACATCACCACCAAGGAAAACATCGTGAGGCAACCGGCACGTCTTAGAACTAAACATTTGAAGACATGTGACATCTACTAAACCGCACTGGGCCCGCGTGGTGGATAACAGCCCACTCTCTCTCACAGAGAGGAGGCCAGTGTCCCAGCAGTGGGAAAATTATTATCAGCCTATAATGTTCTCTTACAGGCTGATAATGCTTATGTTAAGGCAGAGTCTCTATTAATTAATTAATTTACATCAAATTTGCACTTAAACCACGCACATAAGTCCCGAGTGATTTCACAAAGAGAATACCGAAAAATTTGATAAATAATATTTGAATTAAAAGAATTCTGCGTTCGGTTCAATTGAAAGACTAAATAAAAAACATGGGCTGTACAAGCTAGCGAGGCTAAGAGCCTAACTGCCTAAGCATCGCCATTCTAAGTGGCTATTTTAATGCACAAAAGTTAATCAAGCGTGCTAATGACGATGACTGTTCCCTTCTAGTAAAGTGGAATGATGGACAGCAAATTGTTGGGTTCAAACATAAAGACCATCATAAAATCTTAGCATTTTGAATAATGGGCTGCCATTAACGTTACTCTGTATAGTATGTAAGAAAAATTTCGGATGAAACTGTAAACAAACCTGTTTAGATGTTTCGGATAAAGCGGGAGGAAACGCCCGGGTGTTTTCACTGCGTTGATTGCCCTGAGGACTTGGTGGAGCATACGGTGGAGGTCTGCCCGGCTTGGGCGAAGCACCGCCGTGTCCTTGTGGAGGCGATCGGTGGCGGCAATCTCTCGCGTCCGGCCCTGGTCCAGGCCATGGTTCGGAGCGAGAGTGCATGGGTAGCCGTCATCTTCTTCTGCGAAGCAGTAATGTTCGCGAAGAGGGAGGCGGTGCATGTGAGCGAGAGGCAGTATATGTGCCCTCACGGCCCTAGTCGCCGCAGGAGACGCCCTGGGCGTCGACAATCCCAGGCTGATGTCTGGCCACCGTAGGCGCGGGCTTGCAGACGGCGAGTAATGTGTAGCTCGATGTTCGGTAAGGACCAAGCCCGGGTCGACGGCGCATTGTGTTTCATACGCGCCTCAAAGAGATGTCAGCATTAACTGGTGGGGTCCGCAAAGGCTGATGCCTGCCAGGGGTGCGGGTTGTTCGAATGAGATACTGTGGCCCCTGGCACACAGGCAACTGAAGGAACACGAGTGGGTTTTAGTCAGTAAAAGTCTGACACCCTCCTGCCCCCTGCTTCTTGTCCTCCTGCTCCACCCAGAGCGCAAGAAGTTATTTCATGATTTCTCAAGCTAAAAAAAAACCACAAAATCCTGTTTAGATTAAATTCTTACACTCAAATCTTAAATTCAATCACTCACTTAAGGGAATTAAGAAAATATTCATCAGTATTTAAAAGGTTTCAACTTTATATCTCACCACTTTTTCCAAAAACAATTGTTTGCATAACTTTATTATTATTAATAAGAGCAGTGGTGGCTCAGTGGTATCAGCCCCGACTTACGAGTTGTAGGTCGTGGGTTCGAACTCAGGCTGGAACTGTACTTTGTGCAAATCATTTCATCACCACTGCTCCCAAAACAGTGACGGAAAACGTCGTGAGAAAACCGGCTTGAAAATTAGAAGACATGTGACATCTAGCAACCCCCACTGGGCCCGCATGGTAGATAATAGCCCATTCCCTCTCGAATTGGGGAAACTTTTGTCCCAGCAGTGGGAACATTATGGGCTAATTATGCTAATTGAAAATGTAGGTTATAAAATTAACCTCAATTGTGAAATGAAAAACATCCCTAATGTATATGTGATTTGTTTGAATTTCAAAATTAAATATTTTAATAACCTAGTTAAAGCGCTCAATTTATAATTGGCACTAGAAATTGACGCCCAGAGTAACGTTTTGTGATCCATTTGTTTACATCTTCGTCAGATAATTTTGGAACAAACTATAAGGGGATTGATTTGCGAAAGTCGTATTACATAGATAATTCCCGTCAGGAAATGGAATGATGATTGAATCGCCAATTGATGTTCAATCTCGACGGCAGATCACTCAATTATTGAAATCATTCTCTTGTGAAATGCTGGGAGAATGCCTTCATGGATCATTGGTGTTCAGAAATACTTCACTGGTAAGCTTTAAATGTAAAGAATTATTTACTGGACAATGTATTGGCCCGAGGTTTTAGAAGTTTAGTAAAGACAGGTTGCAGAAATGAAATGAAATGATGATGAAATGAAATGATGTTTATTTCTGTAAGTAGATCTTCTCACTTTTACACACGTATCGGTAAATATTTTGTTTATTTATTTAGTGGATCTCCAACAGAGGAGAAATAATTACATGCAAGTATACATAGAACAGGGACAAATACAGTGTGGTGACAATTATAGGAGACCACCTAATTTACTTGTAATCCAGGTAAATTTAGTTTGAGAATGTAAAATTATTAATATAATGAAAAAAAAAAAACGTAACACGAATATCATGCTAAGGAAGCAAAGCGAATGTCATAAGAGGTGAATAATATTAATACAGATGAACGATTAGAAAAAAAGAGCTTATTAGGACTTAAAAGACGCAACATTCTACAATATGATAACTTGTAGAGAGCTGCTTGACTATTAAGACAGTTGGTCCTGATGAGGAATAACTTCTTCCCTGCCAGATCATTCTACAATAAATCTGCTCATTGGTTTGGAAACTGATTGCAAAATAAGCTAATACAGAAAAAATATACAGGGTGTGGCGTAAATAATGGATAACCCTGAAACTCTCGATCGGCCTGATTATTATCTATCATTTACCCCACTTAGGTATACCGCCATTATGCCCACGGATGATTTTTTTTCGATACAGGGGCCCTAAATTGCATAATGCCTTAGTTTTTTTTTTAAATTGAGAATAAGTTTTTTTGCAATGTTATCTTAGAATATAATAAAAAATCTTGATACTGATCTGATAATACAAATATTCAGGAGTAACATAAAAAAAAACGAGACAAAGTCATCAATTGTAGAAATGGCAGCTGATTTTGTAAGAGTAAGTACGATTTTTATTTAAAATATCAAAAATATCAATAATTTGGTCATCCATGGGCATAAGGCGATATAAGTGGGGTAAATGGTAGATGATAATCTGGCCAATCGATAATTTCAGGGTTATCCATTATTTACGTCACACCCTGTATAATTGGGTTCTAATTGACATATCAGATTTTTTTTTGTGTTGGAACTTCATTAATTAGAGTAGGTATTAAGTAAACATGTGTTCGTTCGTTTCCCGTAATAGATTTTGTATCTCGATAGTACCAGTTTTGATTGACCGTCATTCTTGTTGCTATGCTATGATTGAATTTAGTTTGCAGTTCTTTGTTGGTGAACATAACATGACATCATCACGCCTTGTTTCCCCGAAGGGTGGGGCAGAGGTATGCCTCTAGTATACCTACGTTTCGCCAGATAGGTATATTTAAGTCCCATGTAATAGGGGCCTATTGCCAACAGTCGCGCACAAATCCAGATTCTGGGTTGCCAGTGTTGCCACTGTTGAGCGTGTGACTATGAAATTTCAGAAAGAAAAATCCAATAACACTCTGCCCGACCTTGGAATCGAACCTAGGACATGCGGTCCTGGGTTTGATTAGCTCAGCAGTAACGTTTGCGACCACTAAATCATCGACTTAGTTATTTGTTGGTGAACTGGTCTTTTAATAACCACTAAACGCTATGTATAGACACTTCGCTTATGTTTAATTGCTAATTGCAATAATAGTAGAGCAATCCTTTGATTGGTACCGCTTGTGTGTAATTGCGATAAAAATTGGTTTCAGTCTATAACTAACTCTTACTCCTTGTAATAAATATGTAATTTTATATGTCTTTGAGTATCGTGGGATACCTACTCGCTAATTAATCGTTGTGAGTAACCGAAGTTGACTTTAACTGCTCGCATTAAACCTTTAACGGCTTTTTCGTCGAAATCAAAATTGAACTTGAAATTTTCTTCTTGTTCTCGATGGAGTTGCGTTCATTTTGAATATAAATGCACTACTTCAGTTGAGGCACCCACGCCATTTTGGTTTTATTTTGTCGAGAATACTTTATGATGGGATTATTATAGTTTTGATAACACATTATGAATATGTAAATAGCTGTTTAACTTCTAGTGTTTCTTTTTTGTTGTTTTATTTGCAGGAGTTAGGATGCTCTTTGTGGAAAGGTCTATTGCCTAATTTAATGATAGTCATCGTAGAAGATTGACTGGACGGATTACGCTTGTAACTGGTGATTCTAAATTGGGTTAAGGCCCTGGTAACTTTAGATATTGTCATTATCAGCGATAATAGTTCTTATTGCAATCCGATACGGGTTAAAATCTGCTGTTATAAATTCGAATAATAAATGAGCAAGCATTGTCGTAAAAATGCAAATAAAATCGTATAAAATTAGATATTAACTATTTAATAATAAATAATCCATCACTGGATGCAGTTTGGCATTTAGAATTTTATGGTATATTTTTAATTATAATTGTTATTGAAGGGATAAACTGGTTTTAAAGATAATTAAGAGGTGACTTTGATGATTTTTTTTGATCCATTAAAGTATGTTTAATTATGTTTTGAGTTCCATCACTTTATGCAAAAAGACTTGAAAATATCACATATTTTTTGGGTTTCAAAATTAATTACGGTTAAAGAGATACACTGGTTTAAAAAACCACCTTTTTGGGCGTTTTCAAGATATCACCGCCTTAACCTTAAAGATTACGTCTATGAGACGAAAGTACCAGAAGGATCATCTCAAAATAATGGAGACCAGCTTCATCTTGTAAACTAATTTTTGGCCGCAACTTCGTTTGTTTGAAATGTCTTGTTCTAACTTCGTTTTCTCTTAGCATTCTTTCTGACTTTTTTCTCGGCTCTTTACGCTCGTAGTATGATGTTAAAAAGCCTATAAACTTTCTTGAAAGTTGGGTTGGGAATTACAAAAATAATTTTTCATTTCCGACTGAAACTCCCAGAGATTACCCCCTACATACAAACTTGCAAACAAACAAATTTTACCTCTTTATAACATTAAAGTATAATTATACAAAAAAAAAAAAAAACAGAAATGAGCACGATCTGAGTTGGAATACAACGCTGATACGACAAAGGAGATCTATTCATCAAGATCTTTATTCAGAACATTGAAAATACCTCTAAGACTCTTTTATCAAACAAAAATCCATAGCCTAAAGCAAAATATCTATTCTCAAACCCCACCGACCTAATAATACCCAACGAACGACTTATAAGTAATAATATCAAATTCTCAAATCACTCGATAAGCATCTCGAACAAAAAGTATCGAAATAATAAGAGAGGAGACGCTGGGCGTTGCGTACGCACGCGTAGTGCTATAACCGACGGCGGCGTCAGCTTCATCGGCAGGATTCGGTCGGACCGGTTGGTCGGGTCCAACCGGAGCCAGTTTTTTCGCAACACAATTCTTCCTGCCTCCCAACCCTGTTCTCTTACGACTTCGATATATCTGTACGTGTATGTAGGTTGGTTGGTCTTCGGTTGCTTAAATGGCGGGAACTTTTGGGATCTGAAGTTAGTGTGGTGTGAGCAGGGATTGGCTGACTATTTGAGTTTCTGTTGAGCTATCTAGAAGTTAAGCTTTATCTACAGCATGTTAGGATGTTGTTATAATAAAGATGGAATCTTTGTTCTTTATAGCTTGTGATCAATCCTGAAAAAAGTCACTTGATTTTGGAAACATTACGCACTTCTCTGCTTTTTTCTTTTCCCAGTCTAACCGCATTCAGTTGAATACGAGTCTTTTACATGAAGAAAAGAAAGAAAGAAAAAGTATTTATTGGACTCGCACAGGAATATCGCAAACTTACTAAAATACTACAAAACAATACAATTATTAAAAACATTTAAAATAAAAACAGTACAACGCATTAATTAATTAATAAAATTAAATAAGATAAAAAAAGTAAAATAAAAAACAAAGTCCTGTACGAAGCCAAAAGGCCACTATCTCAGCATGATGCTGCGACATTTAAAAAGTGTCGCAGCGCTGGTATTCTGATAGGGCCCCCTATGACTTCCTATCTGACCTTCACAACCCAGTCACTGTGTATTACGATAACCCTAGTTAAGACTAGTTGACAGACTTTCGGGCTTCTGACTACCCAAAGATGTACAAATAACAGTTGAGACCAGCAGCTTAACGTGCACCGAGGCACGGAGGACTCTCGATATATTCTGAACTAGCTTCAACCCGCGGCTTCGCCCGCGTGGAGGTCGGAAATTATTCCACGGGAACGTACTACCGGGATAAAAAGTATCCTGTGTTAATCTAGGTTATAATCTATCTGTGTGCCAAATTTCATACAAATCCGTTCAGCCGTTTTTGCGTGATTGTGTAACAAACATCTTCAAAAACTTTCACATTTATAATATTAAGTGGGATGGTCACCCATCCACGAACCGACCGCGCCAAGTGTAGCTTAACCTTCGATCGACCCATGCGGATCTTATTATTTGGTCACGAGCGATTAGTGAATTAATTGTAGACGCAAAATTTATATTCCTGAGGTCTCTTACAATACGTTCCCACTGCTGGGACACAGGCCTCCTCTCTGTGAGAGGGAGTGGGCCATAATCCACCACGCACGCCCAGTGCAGGTTGGTAGATGTCACGTATCTTCGAATTTTTTGTTCTAGAACATGCCGGTTTCCTCACGATGTTTTCCTTCACCGTTTTGAGAGCAGTGGTGATGAAATATTTTACACTAAATAAAGCGCCTGTCTGGGTTCGAACCTACGACCTGCAAGTATTGATAAAGTATACTCCATTTGAAATAAGATTAGACATTTAAACAACCCTTTTTTACAGTCAGTTCAACCGATTCTGACTTCTATACTGTAGGCATAAGGATGGCATTAAAAGGAAAAAAATAGTTACAATCCCAACTGTTTACTGCAGCTGCCATTTGTCATGCCACCAACGCAATAGAAGTCAAAATCGGTTGATTGGACTGTAAAAAAGGTTTAGTTAAATTTCTAATCTTATTTCAAATGTAGTATAGATTAAAAGCAAAATGAGAACCAAGGATCTATTGATGGTTTAAATTCCTTTGCTTATAAAATCTTGATGTACCTACTTGAATGATGATACCGAGAATCTTCTGCTCATAAATCAGAGTATCTGCCGCATCTAGGATGCGTGGCTTTTCCACCAGTCTGTCCATAGCTGGGGGTCTCCTCTCTAAGCACAAAATCCGTAATCTCGGTCGAAGTTACGGGCGTTTCCTACTCCGTATCACTTACGGACTTATGATTAGTTTTCGGCCTAAACTAAGAATTAATTACTACACGATTTGACAGTTATCCCTACTCCCCCTATGGTTTTACTTTTTCGAAAAAGATAATTAATCAGCTGCAGGAGTCACTTCAAAGTTTCGAACTATTTTCGGACGGGCCCGTATTTTCGTTGACGGAGTTAGAGAGTAGCCCCTCTGGTACGGTCGTTTTTTTCCTTGAATGTCTAAGGAATTATGTTAAATATTATAAATGATCAACCTACTGCAAGACTAATGTAAGCATGTAGAGCGGGATACTTGTGTAATACACTAACAGTAGGAATTACTTTTATTTTGACAGTTCAACCACATTCATTGCGTTATTTACGTTGTTGAAAAAATATTTTATTCGAACAAATGAAGCAATGGATTAGCGATATCCTTCACAATTATTCAGATTGTGAATGCGACGATAAGTGAAGTTTTAGAGTAACTTTTTTGGTCCAACCTCGTAATCTTTATTAGTCTGAGAACTAGCGATCAAGCTTTTCCAAAATTATGCATAACAGAAATATTCATTGCCATTTTGAGTCATAAGTCTTCTCAATTTTAAGTGTCTTTTCCAATATTTGAGGTTACCCATCAGCAAAGTAATTAATACACTAAAATAGAAGAAAAATCTCAGATTCGAATAAAATATGTCTCATGTTCTGCTCTTCAGATTATTTCAAGAAGCTTGGCCCTCATAACTGCAATTGAGAACTGTACAATATATACCTACATTACCTACCGATATCAATAACATACAGTACTAATATAGGTACATGTAGATTAAAAAATCAGCAAGCCGCGCAACCCGAATCTTGCGTAGAGCGTTGACTCCGCAGATGAACCATTTAGACATGCTTGTGTACTGTGTATACTCGAACGAGTTCCACGTACGTTTCCATTGACATCCGATATGATATTGTTGAGTTAAGAAGATTTTAACTGCTCCTGTAGATTTAGCACGAGAACCGAAGACAAGCGTTTGAGAGAAATGTAGACAAGCGATTTCTATTCTACAGTAGAGTAGAAATAGAAAGCGTCATGCTAAGCCTGCAGAAGACTTTGCATTTATTTATGGGCCGTTAAACTAGTTGTTCCGTGTAGTTCCGTGTGGTGCCGGCGTAAATAGCACCACCCCATCTCTTCCCGTGGGTGTCGTAGGAGGCGACTAAGGGACTTACTAGAGAATGGGCAGCAGCGTTCTCTATGCATTTTACCACCATACTGCGATCACCTAACCGCCTGCCAAGCGTGGCGATTATGGAAAACCCCCCAAATTGGGGGTACCTATGTCCAGCAGTGGACGTCATTCTGCTGAAATGATGATGACGATGATGATGAAACTAGTTATGCTGTATTTTACGTCCGCATTCCATTCCACATTTAACCCGTCTGCTTTCAAAGCAAGGTTGAGCAGGCATCTTCTGGTCACGCTTGTTCCATCATAGACCTCATCAATAGCTTTCCATGAGGCGTGATTGAGATCAATTCAATAACGAAAGTAACAAGAGTTTCCTTTCTAAGATATTCTATTGGAAATGTGAGAAGTAATTTTATAATTGTATGTTCTGCTTCATCGCTAGCTTCATCCAATTAGCGTGATAGTCTGTCCATCATCTGCCTAGACTTTTCCCAGATAGGCTTGGGTCGGCTTCCAGTCTAACAAGATGCAGCTGAATACCAGTATTTTACATGGAACGACTGCCTATCTGATCTCCATAACCCAATAACTGGGTAATACGATACCTTGATAAGACTGGTTGACAGACTTTTAGGCCTCTGACGGCCCGTAATGACTGTCAAAGATCCACAAATGATAAATGATTTTATTTCTGTAAGTATGTTTGTACAAACACTTTTACACGTCAAACAAGTCGCCAACACGTCAATAGTCGAGACCAACGGTATATCGAGCTTTCCGAGGCACGGAGGGGTCTCAAAATGTAATGGATGGACCCCCATCCACGAGGTCAGCGTGGAAAGCATAGCTTAAACCTTCGATCAACCCGTACGGCAGTTATTATTCAGTCACAAGCCCACACAACTGTATCTTCAAGAATTCAGGAACCATGGAAATAGTTGTAAACGATGTTCGGTTGGTAAGTCTCATTTAATTTGGCAGTCTGATTTCTTTATGTACCAATACTACTAAGTCATTAAAAACCTTTACATCCTGTCACATTTCATTTAGAAACCCATTCAGCTTTGACACAATGACTCTCGTTGGTTATAAAATTTGCAACAAAAATAGTAAAATAAATATCTGTCCAATAAACGCGCCAACGGACAAGCGCGCGCGCAGGCGCACACACACGCACCGCTTGTAGCCACGCCCCACACGCGCAAGCGCTTGGTCACGAACAAGCCCGAGATTATACGCAGATTGTCTTCTCGTCTAGTCTGGCTATATACTAGCGAGTACATAATATGAAGTACCTATTGTCTGTGGCGATGACTCGCAGATACCAAGTATATGATTTATAAAAGAAAAAATATATTGTAAGGCATTTGTAGGTATAATGGTTCCAAGAACAAAGTTGGGTATACGGTTTTATGAGTCAATATGGGAGTAAAACTGAGACTAACGATCTTTTCGTCTTTTATAGCGCTGTTTTTAAAGTTATTGGAAAATTACATTGTTGCTAAGATTTTCTTTACTAAATTTTAATTCCCTCAAATAGTGAAGTTACCTATCGACTGAAGTGATGGTGCAGTCGCCAACATCTACGGTGATAATTTCTAAGCTATTCTCGTTTGAGCACTTGGAGCAGCAAACACTACGTTTCCGTGCTTCGGGTTACAGATCTCGGCAATAAGCGTGTCCTCCTGCACGCTACAGGAGTTGATGGACGCTGCTGAAAGGGCCAAGCTAGTAGCCAAATTCTGCTATCGACACGCAAAGAAGAAGTGAAGTTATATTGATTTCTGCTTCTTACTTTATTATATGAGCGTAGAAATACCTTAATAGAAAAACAGATACGTGATACCGAGCAGGAAAATTAAGACGTTCTCATTCTACGTTGTTTTTGCGATCATCTACCGCTTTTTCATCAACTAGGACAACGATTCCAACATCCTTATCTCGCAGATATTTACCGCTGGACTCAAAATACATACAAATTGCCAATCATCTGGAGCACCTATTAAATTCTCTACATCACTAACTAAGTTCGATTCTGTACAAAAACCCGTCTTTATTTCCGGTGAAACGAACAAATACGAGTATTTTACTCTGAGACGGTTGTAAAGCGAGGGACACACGGTCTAGATACTATAAAATATTTTGCGTACCACACAAAATAAAAGAAAGAATAGAAAACTCTTTCACATACAAACCTATATTATGTATGAAGGAAAAGTTTTTATCTAGTGCGCAAACTGTAACCATGAATTCAGCATATCATTCTAGACCCCCCCCCCCAGCGCATAAATTTTTAATATTATAAATATTTAATAATTACATAATACGTATGGCGTAGTATACCTACGTTCGTACTACGAATGTTATGTATGTGTCACGTCATTCAGGCGCGGCGTCCCGTGTAATTGAAATTAATTGTACACAATGAAAACGTACCTTTTTTTAGGTTTTACACGCGAATCCACTCACACGCGTCCTTTCGACTTGTCATTTAAATAATGTGAGTATAATTTCAAAGTAACATTTCTTTTACCTTTCAATAGTTTACTTCCTAGCTGTGGCTCGCGACTTCGTCTGTGATCCAGGATAAAAAGTAGTGTATTTCCTTGCTCAGATCATGGTCTATCTGTGTGCCAAATTTCATACAAATCCGTTCAGCCGTTCTAGTGTGAAAGTGTAACAAACAAACTTACTTTCACATTTATAATATTATAGGTAAGATAGGATGTTCAGACCGTGCACACACACAGCAGAAAACATCATGTAGATGTAGGAGATGGAATTAATGAAATGAAAGAGAAGGAATAATGATTATAGCGTGACGGTTGACAGGGGAGATTTGCAGACCTCGTGTTGCGCAATGCATTCCTGCCCTTCTCCTATGCTACTTGACATGCTAGTTGTCCCTGGGCGTCGGGAATCCCAGGCATTTTCCCGGTCACCGTAGGCGCGGGCTTGCGGACGGCGAGTAATGGGTAGCTCGCTGTCCGGTAAGGACCAAGCCCGGGTCGACGGCGCGTTGTGTTCCACGCGCGCTTCAAAGAGATGTCAGTACCAACTGGTGGGGTCCGCAAGGGCCGATGCCTGCCAGGAGTGCGGGTCGTTCGAAAGAGATACCACGGCCCTGGCACACTGGCAACTGAGCGAACACGGGTGGGTTTTAGTCAGTAAAAGTCTGACACGCCCTGCTGCTCCACCCAGAGCGGGAGAAGTTATTTGATGATTTCCCACCCAAAAAAAACATGCTACTTGTGATGATAATGACGATGTTATAGATGGGTTTTCAGTACTCGTAAGTAAGGGTATCATGCAAAATAAATAAGAAAACCAAATGGTACTGTCAATGTATTATCAGCACCCTGATTGCGTAATACACTATTGATCAGAATGGGTTGTCATGGTATGGGTGTGTTAATGATCAGCCTATAATGTTCCCACAGCTGGGACACAGGCATCCTCTCAGTGAGAGGAAATGGGCCGCTATCCACCACGCGGGCCCAGTGCGAGTTGGTGAATGACACGAAGGACGGGCGTTTTGGGGGGACTGTCTTATGTAATTTTGTCTTTCAAAAAGAGCTGACTCTCAACCTAGTTTGAATAAATGACTTTTGATTTTGTTTTTATTTTTCATCCTTTCACATTTCTTCTACATTTTTGGTTCTTGATTAAGTTTACTATGGGCATGTGATACGGAGGAATGAGGAAAATGTCGTGAGGAAAGTTTTGAGTGTGAATGTCGATGGCTATAAGAGTAGGGGGAGACCAAAGAAACGATGGATTGACTGTGTGAATGATGATATGTTTGAATAGGGGGGTGACTATCGATTTGACGACAGATAGAGAACTGTGGATGCAAAAGTCATATTGCGCCAACCCCAAATAAATTAGGATTAGGGCAGGAGAATCTGAATCATTTTGCAGGTTATTGCTAATCCATTGCTTAATATGTTCGAAAAATTTGTCTGCTCAGCAACATAAATAACGCAATGAATATTGTTGAACTGTCAAAATGAAACTCGTTGCTACTGATAGTTACGCAATTAACCCTCTGGTGTTGTCATCTTAAATTAAGATAATGTTATTTTTGAACATTGTTGTCGAGGATCAATATAATTGTCTTGCTGTCTCCAAGCTAGTAACTGCACTTATCTCTTATGAGTTTCTAACAAGAATCTTTTTCTAGTTTATTTTATCCTTACCCTCCTTTTTTATCTTCTTAATGGCTCCTACAGAAACGCTTCTGATAGAACAATTTCCATGAGGTTTTCATAGAAATTGTTATACTTACTAGAGTCGGAACGCGTGGTCGCGTCGCGTATGTCTGCGGGTGCGTTAAGAAGAATTCATTGAAAGTATTCGACCATCAAGCTTTACTTCAACTACATATATAGGTACCTACTATACGAGTACATTTGTTGCAAAAGTCGTTGGTAGGTATAGTGTGTTCTTTTATGCTTGTCATATTCGGTAAACAAATCTGACACACATTTCGATACTGGGCAAATATGTGTGGATTGAGAGTTAATTCCAGTTATTGACGTAATTCATACTACGAATGACATGGGTTTTTTTTCTTTAGAAAGTCCAAGAGGTTCACATTAACCTCATCTAAGCTAATTACTATCTAAGTTAAAGCTTGTAATTTATGCGAAAATTAATAACACATTTTAATACCGTGTTTGTTTACCAAATCAGAGACATCAGAATAAATAGACTGTACATAAGGAAAACGGTTACTAAGAAATATATAGAAATATCCGAGAATTTTCGACACATTTAGTCATTAAGGCGTAGGATACATTAATGAAGATTGTTTATTATAACAATTTAGCAAAGTTATAGAGCCGCTAATTGCTGAAACTGATGAAGTGATTAGGATGTGAAGATTTAGTTGAATTTAAAATGTGTTCCGATGGAAAAACAAATTTGAAAACGTAATTTTGTGTGGTTAATTTATAGTCATGTTGATAGTTTTCATAACGAGCGCGTCATTGAACCATAAATTACTTACATCGATGCTCGATAGATAGTTCATAACATTAATGTTAACGATAAATAGTATAAGATATTTGGTTTATTCACCGTAAATCCAAAAAAAAACATTTATCGTTAACATTATTAAAACTAGTTATTTTATACCTAACCGAAAGCCACCACACTTAGTAGAACACGAAAAATTTTGAAAGTTGATTTGAATAAGCATTTATTGTAATTTCCGGCAAACACACTAAGTATAAAATCTTAACGTAAGGTAATTCATTTCTACGCGTTATCTTCAGACGGTCATTTTGTCTGCCTATAGAAGTTATTTTAATTAATTTTCTATTGTCGTGTTTGTTACATAAAATATCAGTGTAAACAGTACAGCTGTGAGTTCCTACTTTACTCTGTAATTTTATTTGACACATTTGGTGGTAAGTATTTGATGTAATTACAAAATAAGTTAGTCGCAATTAAACCTTATAACAGTACTAAATAAAGAACAAGTAACCTAGGCTAAGTAGCAAAACCTAGTTCCTAAAAATACCCCAACCAGTTTTCTATCGATTCTCATAAGTATCGCGGGAAGGTAAGCAGGTGTACCAGTATTTGTTAGTTTTTACCCCGTGCGGGTAATGGCGGTGTAATTATTGTACTATATTGTTGTTCAACGGGGCAATGGGCCAGCGGTAGGACCCGTATTTGGTACGTGAGCTGACTACTTGGGCACTGTGGAAATATAAAGGGGGTATCTTACGGTATTTTTTTTGTGTGGGAAATCATCAAATAACTTCTCCCGCTCTGGGTGGAGCGGGAGGGCGTGTCAGACTTTTACTGCCTAAAACCCACCCGTGTTCCCTCAGTTGCCTGTGTGCCAGGGGCCGCGGTATCTCTTTCGAACAACCCGCACCCCTGGCAGAGGTATCTATCGGTTGATTCACTTACAGAGCTACTTTTTTCAAAACTTTAAATAAAATCAATTTATCACTTTCTCTTTATTTTGTCTGCCTATCGAAGTTATTTTAATTCTTTTTTTACTGTCGTGTTTCTTACATTAAATGTTAGTGCTTTAGTAATTAAACATTACAGCTGCAGCTCCAAGTTCCTACTTTACTTTGTAATTTAATTTGGCACATGTTGCTAGTTTTTGACAACATTACAAAATAAATTGTTATTGAGTTATTTCTTCTAAGTACGGTATGTATTTTGTTAAGAAGCGTTCGAATTAAGGAATATATAATTCAATATTAGTTTTCGAAATAACAACGGAAGAGGTGGAAAGAGGGTAGGCAGGCTTTCGCCCAGCTGTGGGACGTCAATGGGTAATTTTAAAAAAAACTGTTTTGGTAAAGCAATTAAAATACATTCAGTAATTGGATTGGTAAAGGATTAAAACTTATTATTTTGTTTAATAATTCGATAATATTCAAAGTCTGACAACCAGTCTTACCAAGTAACACGGTACCCACCGTGTTACTCAGTGACTGGTTTGTGGAGGTCAGATGAGCAATAGCTCCACGTAAAATACTGGTATTCAGCTGCATCCGGTTAGACTGGATGCCAACCCCAAAATAGCTGGGAAAAGGTTAGGCAAATGATGATCATGTGTGACATTTTAGTTCCATCAGTACTTAAGGGGACACTAGTCATGGACTCGAACTCACTGGTGGGCTGTCTCACCAGGCATCGTGTCCAACAGAGATAGTATCAGTGATGAGCAGTTAGATGCTAGTCTACACGCACAACGGTATTGAGTGAGATGCAGGATCATTTATAGTAAAACAGCCGCGTAAAAAATTAAGAAAAGTCCTTCGAAAAATCGGGTTTTATGAAAAAACCACTCCATAAATTAAAGTTACTTGAACTTTTCTATAATTGGGCTTTGTCGGTACCAACTTGGTTTTGGAGGTTTTACACTTATTTTATTACGCGCTCAAACTTAGGTTAAATTAGCAAGAAAAACTAATCTTTGTTGACTCATAACTTTTTAATGGGTTTTATTTTAGTATTCTGTTTCCGCACAAACAATATTAATAATGTTAATGTCATGTTTATTTTTTTATGTACATTTTCGAACAGTGGAGTAATACACTCCCGAAGTTTGTATGGAAAATGTCGACTAGATTCACCTTAAGGTTGCCAACGCATTTGAATACTTTCTGAGGAGATTGTTTAAGAACGTTCGCTGAAAACACTTGTTATTTTCGTTTCTGACATTGGTTTTTGCTGAGATTGCCACTAGACTTTGAACGTTTTTAATTATGTAATTGGTCTTCTGGTGTTTTAATGAGAACAACATTAAGCAAATATACATCCTAGGAATTAGGTTCACATTAAAATCTAAATGTTAGGTTAGGTTAAAGTTTCACAATATGCAAAATAGCTAAGTACCTAAACAGTCGCCAGTAAATCTGCAATTAAATCACGCAAAGTTCACCTCAGCATAACAAACGACATCTAATTAATTTAATCATGTACCTTAACGAATACTAAATACTAAACGCAGCTAATAACTTATCTGTACAATTTAGACTAGCCGTTTAATGGTCTTAAATGAATCATTCATCCTAGTTATGAAGTACGACACAAGTTAAAAGCTTCATCGGCATTTTTTACACTAGAAACACATTGTATATTCTTAAAAGTAAAATAACAGTGCAATAATTAAACAGGTAAACGCCACTGCATAATACAATCGATTCGAAAAACCAGCCAACTTACTAAACAATAATCGCTAATATGTGATACAGTTAACGATAATTGGTAACATTAAAAAAATTATAACATTGAAAAATAGGTAACATTGAAAAAATTATAACATTGAAAAATTGGTAACATTGGTAAGAAGGTAGGTTCAACATCATCATCATCATTTCAGCCAAAAGACGTCCACTGCTGGACATAGACCTCCCCCAAGCTCCTCCTCAAGTAGGTAGGTTCATAAATGTAATTAATGTTGAGCAAAATCAGAAAATTCGTCAAACTTGATCATCTCCGATTGAGTGCCAGTTGAGTTTAAACAAACTAAGGCAAGCATTGACAGAGTCAAGAAGACTTTGTAGCTCTTTCATAAGCATTTTGTTTTGGAAATGATATCCCGCAGGTCGACAAACGAGGATGTCGGCTGCTTAGCTGGACTTGCCTCCAGCCAGGGCTTAAAATGTTAAGACTAAGCGATTACATGCTAAGAGAATCCCCTGTGGGCTACAGACGTCGGCTTAGGGCGACACTGCAAGAGCAACGGCCGGGTTGGATCAGAATGAAAAGCATAAGCAGAATGAAATAGGTCATGAGTGAAGCGAAAAATAGTCTTTGCTATCGTCCGAATAGAAAAATATATCGATGGAACCTTTATGTTGTGTCGAACGTTGGCCATAGCCTGAGGAATCTGTTCGTGGAACCGACCAGCTTGTTTTGCAGCATAAGGTGCAGACACGACTAGAATGAAGGTGATTTATCCGGTATCAATGGATTTCATTTACATTTTTTGTGGGTTGGGATTACGGCATCGCTAGAAATAATGAAAGTTAATCAAAATGGTGAAGAAAAACATCGTGAGGAAACCAGGTATGTACCAGAAATTCGAAGACTTATGACCTGTAAATACCCGCATTGGGTCTACGTGGTACAATTTAGTCGAGTGGGCTATAATGTACCACGCAGACTTCCTCTCTCAGAGAGAAGGCATAATCCCAGCAGTGGGAACATTATTGGTTGATTATGCTTATTATTATGATAATGAAAGAAAGAAAGAAAGAAAAATAGTTTTATTTGGCAAGAAACAGGTGCATATAAAAGATAACATATCTAACATAAAAAAATGGATTGGTAGATGTCGTGTGATTATTTATTTGCAAGGTGCAGCTTTTAAAGGGCGTTTTTTGGCACTCCAACCAGAGTACAACCAGAGTTTGACGTTCAAAAAGAGCTGAATCTCAGCATAGTTTGAATAAATGACTTTTGATTTTTTTGATTTTGATTAAAATATACCCTTTGGGTGACTGCCTTCTTATGAGGCCCATTGTGAGCGAGCACGTTTCGGTTCCATATGTCATCACTGGCAACACTCACTGGTCAAAGACTTGCGTCTTGAGACACTGCGGTATGTGAGACGAGAAGATATTGCGAAGCTTCCCGAACGCTGCCCAGCCAAGTCGGATTCGACGATTGACCTCTTTCTCGAGTTACATAGCAATATTATGCGGCATATTACAAAAATCAATTCCTCGAACAAATTACAAAAAAACGCCAACATGTAAAGGCTAACGCATTATCTGAACGTGAGATCAACCGCGACCTGTTGAACTCTAGCGCGGACTCATACTTAAACCGCGAGAACCTATAATTACGAGTTGAAGGGCTAACAGGGATGATACTAATGTGCCAGTCCACACAATACTTAGATACACTTGACAAAAGAGATAAGTATGCGCGCAAATAATTACAAATATTTTTCGGCCTGTGATATGCGAGTGCTGAATAGTACAATTTTGGACATCGTTTGCCAGTGTTCATAAACGTAATGAAAATTGTCTGCGTAGTGACAAAATATGATTCATTTTTAACAAGCTTTTACTAGCTTCACCTGTATCTATCTATGTATGTAATGGAATCTTTGAAAGCAATTTTCACCCACTACAAAACGTAAGATGAACTTGAAATTTTGTTCACTTATCAAGGACCGATAAAAATATAATAATTTCATTAGTTTGTCGCATTATCCTGACCAGGGATATCCGTCTTAAGGATTTTTAGGATTAATGCTTGATGTTAATTAGTATTTATATATATTATTGACTTATTGATATTGGTAGAAGTAGTCGTTATGAAAGTACGGTAAAAAGTAACCCACGCTTTTTCACTATAAAATGAATTTTTTGTTTATCATTTTTCTACTTTTTAGTTTGGCTTTTTGTTAAATCGCGCTTTTTAGTTTTAAATGTTTTTTTTTAGTCTGTAAGTATACTGAACGCTTTTGTCGACTGTACATGCATAGAAATGAGTCAAATATTAGGATTGATAAAGTCATTTATCAAAAATAATGTAAAAAGTTTGGCCAAAAATGTAGCGGCGGCGGCGTCGGGACTACGGATTAATTATATGCTTCTTCATTAAGACGCTTAGCTAACCAACCAGTGATTTATTATACAGAACTTGTAAATATATCAATTAAAACGGAGTGAAAATGCAAGATTAATCTATACTACTTTGGTTCATTTACAAATATAATTTATCTGCCATACTCGTATATGTCGCAATGCTTTGATTATTTTAGCTAAAAGCATGTGATTTTAATCGTAGACTTGATTTATTGTTGCATTGGAACTGCTAATTGGATTCGAAACTTGTAGAGGTTTCGTTATTATCGCTTTGTCCGGGCTCTGTGTAATTAGTTGTTCGCTAATCTAGGTTTAAATTGACTAGATGTTTGAAGAAGATTAAAGTTAAGTTAATTGTCTTCTTTTAGTCTGTTCTCGAGATTTTAATGAGTTCCTAATAAAGATGTCTAGTGGACCATTTTTATAATTATTGAGGAAAGGCTGTTGAGATTCGTCGTCATAGTTGCGCTGAGATTTTGAGTCAATATACGTAGAGTATCGTATTACCCAGAAACTGGGTTGAGGAGGTCCGATTAGACATGATATTTTTTTTATGTACTAACATATAAGTACTAGGTACTACTACTACTAGTAGCGCTTCTGCTGAGCATGAGAACCTGGGTTCGATTCCCAGGTCGGGCAAAGTGTTATTGGTATTTTCTATCTGGAATTTCTAAGTAGCAGCCCGAAGTCTGGATTCCTGCCTGTTTCATGGCGATATGCTCGCCCCCTATTAAAGTGGTCACAGACATACCTGAAGAAACGTGGTTTTACTAAAGGAACACCTCTGCTCGATCCATAGAGAAAACAAGACGTGATGTTACATTAAATATATAGGTAACTGCGGTCTGTTCCTTTGTTACTTACAATGCAATGTTTTTTGTACATGAACAGGTGGATGCTTCTGTCTGTCTATTCACTTGATGTTAATCCCTTAATAGCCTCTTGGTCACGCGTGTCAACGCGTAAAGGAACCAGGGGTGTGGGTTGTTCAAAAGATATACCGTGGCCTCTGGCAGTCAAGCAACTGAAGGAACAGTGGGTTTTAGTCAGTAAAAGTCTGACACGCCCTCCCACTCCACCCAGAGCGGGAGAAGTTATTTGTAGATTTACCAATCCCCAAAAAAAAAACGCGTAAAAGAATAGCTAAATATGTTATTTTCCCCTCAACTCAGTCTTCTAGAGCAGTGATAGTCTGGTGATAACGGCCGCGACTCATTAGTAGTTGTTGTGTTTAAATTATTTCATCACCACTGCTCTCAAAACGGTGAAAGAAAACATCGTGAGGAAACCGGCATGTCCTAGAACAAAAAATTCGAAGATATGTGACATCTACCAACCCGCACTGGACCCGCGTGGTGGATTACAGCTCGCTCCCTTCCACAGAGAGGAGGCCTGTGTTCCAGCAGTGAGAACAAAATAGACTGATTATGCTATTCTCATGCAATGTTATGCAGCCTTTTAAATTACAACTACCAATGATTTCTTACGCATAACCCTATTAATAATTGGCGGTAAAACTTTTACAACAGCTTTTTTTTAATCTTCGAAATAGCATCTTGCGTTTTGCCCCCATCCCCATATCGAGGCCTTAACCGCACCGCATAGTTCCGTAACTGCGCCCAGATTGATTCGTTATCACATCCAAGTCCAGCCGCACGATGTACGGGACAAGAACGCGATGTTCCGACCACATTAATTGACAGCTGAATCGGTACGGACCTCGAATTAAACGGACTTCGTTTTGAATTATTTATAGGATGCATTGCGCGAGTGGCCGGCGGGAGCGCGGGGGGCGCAGGGGCGAGAGGGGCGCGGGCGGGGGGCGCGGCAACAGGTCCGCATTGTGTCGGGATGCAGGGGATGAGGACCAGGCTAGGGTTGTCGCGAAAGAGTTATTTTACTTTTTTTAAGTAATTGTTAACTCGTTAGTTTTGTTTGTGACTGATGTGTGGCGAGAGTAGTGGCGGCCCAGTAATGAGCCCCTGCGTACGAGGAGAGGGTCGTGGGTTCGGACCTAGGCAGGCACTTTACTTTGTGTAAATAATTTCATCATCATTCGAAGTTATGCGGCCCTGGGCCCGCGTGATAGACAGCCCACTCACATCTGGGGGGGGGGGGGGGGGGGCAAAATACCATAAAATTTGTGTGACGTAATTTATGGATGGCCCCTTGGTCAAAATGTATAATATGGCTGGGCCGTTCCATTGAACTATTGCATGATAAAGACCACTGACTTCATTTCTTACCATAAGCCCTTATGGGAGAGGGACTATCAGACCTAAGGTCCCAGGGGTGGGAGGGCGACTAGCAGTCCCAAGGTGGTGTCAGTTTAATCGTTCATAAGTCCCTAGTAAGCAACGGACGCCTGTGTCCCCAAAAATGGCAAAAATTATTAACTCTCTTGGAGAAAATAACATTCTCTACATACGTTGGATTTTTGAAATTTTTGAATGGATGGGTATCATCATCATCATTTCAGCCGAAAGAAGTCCATTGCTGGACATAGGCCTCCCCCCAGCTCCGCCACTTCGACCGGTTCGAAGTGGATGGGTATGAACTATAAAAAACATATTTAGTTCTCACCGTCGTTATACAGGGTAAATTTTTAAGCAATGTGCAAACTGCAACCATGAATTCAGCATATCATTCTAGACCTGCCCCCATTTAGCGTGGAAATTTTTCGTCGGTTATACAAAAAAAAATCTGCTGTTTTATAGAAAAGTGCCAAAAGTGCAATACCTACGCGGTCAAAATGTATGGAAAAGCTGATTTTTTTAAACCGACGAAAAATTTCTACGCTAGTGGGTCTAGAATTATATGCTCAATTCTTGGTTACAGTTTGCGCACTGGTTAAAAAATTATCATGTATGTATGAGGAATTTTTGTGTGAAATTTAAAGCTTCCAGACCCAGCGGTTTAGGTTAAGCGTTGTCAGTGAATAAAAAATTAGAGAATTTAAGATATTTATTAAGAAGATTGATGGTACAAGGAAAAATAATGATGGTTTGCCGGACTTAGCAATTGATTGCTTTGGAATGAGGTTTATGATTCAACTGCATGTAAGTAATGCTTTCAATGCCGTATCTTCATTATAGTAATACCACTTAAACTGAACGAAGCCGTAACAGTTACCTATAGACGACTGTAGAACTTTGAAGTTTCCCATCCAATAAATAATACCAACATCTTTATACTGCTAGGGCTTCATAAACTCAGGATCCGGGTTCAAAAGTACCTGTTCATGACCAGCCAACGGTTATGGCCCGCGATCAATTATACTAAGTCAATTAACATTCTGCTCAGTAAACCGTTTTAACAATTTGCTAACGAATAGACCGATCAGTTTTACTAATGTTAGTATTTAAATTTCTATCGAGGTTGTTCCGGTGTTATTTTTGATGAACTTAGCGAGATTAGGTTTGGGAAGTTGATCTTACTATTCCTACTTCCCTCTTCTTCTTCGTTACACTCTTGTCAGCGTGGTCGTGGTCCTCATGAAATGTCTTGTCTAGGGGCTGATGTGATTCAGCTCACGATTTCTCGACATCTACTCCGATTTTTGGAATTTAATGTGCTCTCATACAAGGTATCGCCCACAGCGGATTTGATTTGGTCAGTCCATCTCATAGGTGGGTGTCTGCGTGCTCTAGTGCCCTCCATTCACCGCCTTGTCGTGTAGGGACACGACAAGGCGGTGTATAGAGTCACCCTCACGCCTCGAGCGAGACGTGTCCGAAGTTTTTGAGTGTGCGCGTTTGGACCTACTATTATTATAAATTTAAAAAGTTTGTACTTTATTGATGTTTGTTACGCAAAAGCGGCTGAACGAATTTAGATGAAATTCAGCACACAGATAGTTTATAACCTGAATTAGCGAAGCCGCTGGCTAAAGCTAGTTGTTTATAAAATTTACTGTCTTCTTAAATTGTCCATATATTCATATCATAACTGCCATTCTAAGACAGTTGTATGAAATAGCAATAACAAGGCAAATTGACGTAGTGTGTCAATTTGGTGAAGGATCACTGTGCCTGAATATACCTATTAGGATATAATTGCCTACTGCAATCTTAATTCTCTGGTAAGGCTACTCTTCAAATAACCAGCTTTCGATCACCTTTTCTTCCTCACATCACTTTCCATCTGCTTATTTCCCTTATAGCGATAATAATTACTTACTCAATTAAAAATATTTACCTTTACCCGCCACCCCTACGCATCGGATGCGGGGGTGCTAGGTGCGCGGGCGGCGCGGCAGGAATGCGCGCTCTTGTTCGTTTTGGGGAGCGTCTGCGCAGGTAGGCGCGCGCCTCTCCTCTCCCGCGCAGGCCCCGTTGCCATGCGCATACTCAACTGACGAAGCTTCTAGAATTTGATGCTGGTCTTGAGTCAGCATTTTATTGGACTTAACATTATTTCTTGAAAATAGGAACACATTCTTTTAAGAAAACGTTTCGTTACTATGTTTGGATACTATGATGACTCGAAGGACTGACCAAATTCTTGGTGCTTTGGTCCTTAGAACGGCACCTTAATTACGTATCACACTATCAATAAGAATACAATAATAATTTTGGAGGATATTGCTAATCCATGGATTTCGCAAAAGTTGTCAGCTAAACAACATAAATAACGCAAATAACGTGGTTGAATTGTCAAAATGAATATGAGAAACATTTACTGTTAGTTTGTTACGCTGGGCCTGGGCTATTAACGATGATAGTGATACATAGTTATGCTGCCACACAAGTAGCCCTTAATAAAATCACTGGATGAGTTTAAAATAAATGATAGTATATATAAATTTAGTATCATTCTAGTATGTTCCTTTTCTTCCGTCCCCGGGGTCAGTTTGCCTCTCTTTTCTGTGCCAAATTATTTTGCCTTGGGTTGTACGTTAAGGTAATTGGACTTTTTTGAGGTCTTTTTTTATATTTGACCACCAGGACAATGGCAGCCTCTGCCTCTCTTTTGTTCGTGCAGATTTAGTGCAATTTGTACTACATGATCTTCATTGCGTGTTTTAATGCGTCCATACTATCTTAGGGGGTATTCGGTAATTTTGTCCGTGATTGGTGCGTCTTAAAAAGCTGCATTCAGGCAAACAAATATTATTTTAGTGTATCGATGAACAAACTTCAAATACCTGCGTCTCCCACGTTGACGTTCGTCAGTCGAGTATACACCGGCGGAGCCCTTCAATATTTTTTTCTCGTTTACTCGTCCGGAGGTCATTCGAGTAGTAAAAGTAAAGTATTGAGTCAAAATAAAACCGCACCGACGGCCCATGGGAGCTAAATCCAGGTCATAAATGGTGCGCCCACGAAAACTGCAAGTTTTATAATTAATTGACGTTTTTACTTGCAAATAATTGACACTTAATATCGTGTCCTGCGTGTCCTGTCATGTGTTCGTTACAGGAACTGGTGGACGCTACTGAAGGCGCTTAAGTCGTAGCCAAATTCTGGGCTGGCTTAATTTATATTGCCATCGACACCCTAAGAAGAAAAAGACAAGCAATTGTATTGCATAATCTACCAGCATCTAAAGCAGGAGACTTTCGGGTGCCATAAGTGTTAATAAAAAGCCTCCAGAGAGATTGTAAGTCCAAACTTTTATTTATTCAATTAAAACATTTACATGCAGTTTTGAATTATCAAAAAGTTGGTCAGTTAGTGAGAAAGTTGAAGCTAGTTGCTCATTCCAAAACGTGATGGGGACTCTATGGAGAAGAACGGGCAGGAAACTCCAAGGATCCAATGCCCCAGTCCCACTACTAACTATCTGACTGGCTTGTCTTTCCACCTCGGCTTGGTTTTTTCACTATCATCATTTCAGCCGAAAGACGTCCACTGCTGCACATAGGCCTCCCTTAAGCTCCGCCACTTAGACCGGTTCTGTGCTTTCCGCATCCAGCGGACTTCTGCGGCCCTCACAAGGTCATCGGTCCACCTTGTGGAAGGCCTTCCAACTTTACGTCTTCCGGTACGCGGTCGCCACTTCAGAACTTTTCGGCCCCATCGGCCATCTGTTCTGCGAGCAATGTGCCCTGCCCACTGCCACTTAAGTGTGGCAATTCTTCAGGCTATATCGGTTACTTTGGTTCTCCTGCGGATCTCTTCATTCCTGATTCGATCACGCAGGGAAACTCCAAGCTTAGCCCTCTCCATTGCCCTTTGGGTGACTTTAAACTTTCTTATGAGGCCCATTGTGAGCGACCAGGTTTCGGTTCCATATGTCATGACGTTGTTCATGGTGGTTTTTTACTTAAGCTTAATCTTCTTCTTCGCATCAATGATTTCACTAACATGGTTTAAGTAAACGTCCACCAAAATTTCGGAATACTGAACCTGACGAAGTGGTACCTGTACGGCCCACCTGATCACTTAGTGCCATTGCAAGAGAAGATTTACTGTTTATCTAAATAGATTATGTAGAAGTAAAAGTAAATGTTTTTATATGGCAATAACCACAGAATTTAGTATTATGGGCACTTACCAGTCAGTATTAATTAGTTATCGTGTCAGCAAGAAGTTCTTATTTGCAAGGACACTGAAACTGCAGATTAGAATTGAGATGCTGAAGTTATAGGTGCTGATACCAAAGTAGTCATAAAGATTAAACATGTTTGCTGATGAGTAAATATCGAGCTTGGCGTTAAAAATACTAAACAATTAATATTAGTTTCGATCGTTTCAACTCATTTCCAAAACTCTAAGATTTTTTTTTCCAATTATGAGTATCTGTCAGCCCTATGTAGTATAATTAAAAATCCTGATATTTATCCCCATCTAGTTAGATTGGAAGATCAAGCGTATTTGAAAGGACTAAATACTAATCGTGATTTTAATTAGTCTGTAGAAAATCCTTTGGTTTTGCTAAGCTGACTTTGTATTTTGTCCAATTAAACTACAATAGAAACACTTTTTAAGGAAACATTGGCTAAGTAATAACAGACGTACGATTCGATCGATCAGGTTAAGCTACGCTTGCCGCGGTTGGCCTTTGGCTGGGTGACCATAAAACATAAAAACATAAAAAGTTTATTTCACAAGAAGCATTCACAAGAATTTGGTACATAGCACAAAGGTAAATTTTAATGATTACATTCGGTACTAAAAACTGATACCCAAACTAAGCCAGGGCTTGTATTTTGGGAGTCAGTCCTCAAACGTGGAGCATTTTATTGAGATCGTGTCAGCGTGAATGTGAATGGCGTAACGTAGATTATTATGTTAGCATAATAAGCACTTGTGAGTATGGGTGTGTTTGTGTATGGGTGTGTGGGTGTGTGTGTGTGTGTGCGTGTGTGGTGTGGTGAGGTGAAGCGTGGGGGTCAGAATAAATGTGGAATTGTGTGTTAAATGATATTATTCATTGCGAGTAAGTAAGTCTTCTGTAATTTGGTAGTCTAATTGCTAGAGCCAGCCAGTAACAATGTTTTTAACGCTATGCCTAGAAAGTCCTACAATGCTCAGCTTTTGGTTGATGGTGTCGTACAGTCTACTACTCAGGCTGCTAAACTGCCTACTCGCAAAAGCTGTTTTACAAGGGGTACGAGGACAGACAGGCATGTTGCTACGTCTGTTTGGGTCGGGAAGGGGCACAGATGGGTGTTTCGGTTACCATCCGTAACCCCTCCGTATCTCGGAAAGCACGTTAAGCCATTGGTCCCGGTTGTCATTCGTGGATCTTCGACTGTCATTTCGCGTCGTTAGAAGCACGACAACCAGTCTTACCAGTATTACCCAAAAACTGGGTTGTGGAGGTATGATAGACAGTAGCTCCATTTACAATACTGGTATTCAGCTTCATCCGGTTAGACTGGAAGCTGGTCCCAATATACTAGGGGTGTTCAATTAAAAGTGACAATGAGTATGAAGCAGTTATACAGGGTGATTGGAAGATGGGTGCAAAGCTTTAAGGCAAAGATAGTACAGACAATTTAGAACCATTTAAGCCATGGTTGTCTTAGACGAAGTCTTACCAAATATTTTTAACCAAATTTTTAAGTTTTTTTTCGGAAATTCTCAAAATTTAATGTAAACTGCATAATTATGGCCAAATTGAATGATAAATGAATTCATTTTTTATTTATTTGATTAAAGTAATGTGTAAGCAATCAAGCAAAACATGTTTTAGGCTTCTGTGTCATTAGACATTTTTTTTACAGACATTTAAAGCTCAGAAAAAATAAAAAATTTGTACAATACGTCTTTTAAACCTTATTATTAAACTTAAAATTTGGTAAGACTTCGTCTAAGACAACCATGGCTTAAATGGTTCTAAATTGTCTATACTATCTTCACCTTAAAGCTTTGCACCCATCTTCCAATCACCCTGTATATTATTTATTGTTATTTTATTTTTCAACATAATTACCTTTGAGGTTTATACACTTGGTATATCGTTTTTCTAATCCTAGGATTCCCTTCTTGAAAAATCTTCATCTTAATCTTGTACGGCGGCAATCACTTCCTCATCATTGCCATATTCACCTCTCAGTTGTTCTTTTAACCGCGGGAACAGGTAGAAATCACTAGGCGCAAGGTCAGGTGAGTATGGAGGATGTTCCTTCAATTCAAATCCACCATTTTGGATATCAGTCATCGCAACTCGGGACTTGTGTGCGGGGGCGTTATCTTGGTGAAACAACACATTAGCAAGTTTGCCACGGCGATTTTCGCGTACTTCCTGACTCAGTTTTTTTATTTGTTCTGCGTATAAGGGCTCCGTAATAGTGGCTCCATGATTGAGGTATTCAATCATTATCACCCCCTGGCTGTCCCAGAAAAGAGAGCCCATAATCTTACCGGCGGATGGAATTGCCTTAAACTTCTTAGGCGTTGGAGATGACGGCCTCTTCCAAGTCATGGACTGTTGTTTCGTTTCAGGATCATAATGGTGGAGCCATGTTTCATCCATAGTTACGAAGCGAGCCAAAAATCGGTCAGGATCTTATTGAAACAATTTCAAATTGTTTTCAGAAATCCGCAGTTTTGTGTGTTTATGCTCATCTGTAAGTATTCTAGGCACCCAGCGTGCTGATACTTTTTTCGAGCCCAAATGTTCATGTATAATACTATGGATACTTCCTATCGAAATCTTTAGTTCTTCAGCTACAAAACAAACAGTAACACGACAATCTGCCAAAACAATTTTTTCAACGTTTTTATCGTTTGTTCGGCAACTGCTGTCGCATGGCGTGGCGTCCAGAGCGCGGGTCGTCTTTAGTTAAAGTTCTTCCTCTCTTAAACTCGGCACACCACCGCGCAACGAGCATTAACCCCTAATGTTCCTTTCAAGTCTGGATTTACTATCACGGCGCGAATTTCAATTTTATCTATTTTGCGTACCACGCTCCAACACGACGAAAACAAATGACTTCTAATTTTAAAATAAGAAAAGAATATCAATATTTTTTATTTTTTTATTTTATCAAATGTCTGGGCTTTACCTGCCAGTATTTACTTTTTTGTGGTTCAAGGAGTTTATATGCCTTATTACTTTTATTGAACACCCCTCGTAGTTGATAAAAGTCTAGGCCGATGATGATACTTTTTAAAATAAGTAGTCTTCAAACGTATTAGTAGTGGGTGTGTAAGAAGATTATGTGTTAGTCATACATAGATGACGGATGAGATTAATACGCAGACTGGGTCTAAAGTGTTACCTATTGTATTTTGGAGATCACAGTTACATTAGTTGCAGTTTGTGGGTTTATATTTAGCACTAGCTTTTGCCCGAGGCTCCACCCACGTGGATGTCGGTTATCGTGTAAAAAAGTAGCCTATGTCCTTCTCCATATCCCAGGCTATATCTTCGCTAAATTTCATGACGATCGGTTCAGCGGTTTAGGCGTGAAAGCGTATCAGACAGACAGAGTTACTTTCGCATTTATAATATTAGTAGGGATAAGTAAGGAAGTAGAGATTTGAATCACATTACCCAGTACAAGCTTTGCATCAATTCCAAGGTATAAAAGAATAAGGATATTTTGTATTTCACCAAACAATTGCACAAATATTTAATAGCAGTGAACATATTTTCTGGTCAACAAAATTATCCCCTGTTTGGTCTACTCTTTGGTCCTCAGAGTCGCAATCGTTGGAGGTAAAATTTTCATGATGGGTGTTGTTTTCATGGTTTTCGAGGGAGCCGATAGTGATGTCAAAATAAAGTTTGAGTTTTTTAAAGATAGGTAGATCGGTAGATAGGTTGGAGATAAAGCGTAAGGAACTTCGTTCCAGACGGGGGTGACCCCCCCCGACTCCACGTTTTTTAATAAGTTAAAGCATTTTCGATATCTTGTAAACTAAACATCAACATATAAAAGTATAGCGATAAACTACGCCTGGTGCTACAAACAAAAAAAATATACCTACATTTTAATTAAACTGCCCTGATCAGATAATTTAGAAAACACGGCAGGCAATTAACTTTATATTAAAATACACATTAATTACATATTATAATTACATATTATAATCAGTACGATTTTACTAGAAACAGCTAGCAATTAAGGCAGAGTAACAGCTACTTAATTTATGTATAAAGCTTTTACTATCTTTGAAACCCACAAGTTGTGGTCATGTTTACAAAAGGCATGCGGTTAGTCTATGGTCCACAACAATCAATACGGCTTGTTGTTCCGCGTCTATTGTCTTCTGTTTTATATGGTGATTTGTGGTGAACTTAATGTTTTGTGGTCAATGGGCGTTGAGATAATGATAATATGTGGTTGCATCTAGGTCGTTGCTGAGCTGGTGGAGCAGTAAGCTTTTTATTGAGACAGTTATTGTTAATAAAGATTATACTGTTAGTATTGAATACGTTAGTGTTTCCAATTCAATAATGCCAACGTTTAAGTGATCACACTATAGTTCAGACCACATATTCAGCCATAACTCAACACTTCTCATTTCTATTATTTCCACAGCCTCAATCAGCTAACTCTGTACCAATATCAATAAAATACTTTCGTGGTCGAGATGCATTTCAACTGTGGTCGTGGTCACGCAACAAAAATTGTATCCAAGTCCACAATACGGTGGTTTTTATCAGAAGTGGGCCGAATAAATGAGTGAAATCCGATTACAGGTTGTCAAGAAACTTTTAACCTAACCCCGACTTTATACCTCTGTATATATTATACGTATGTTTATTGAGGATTATGCTCATTTGTATTTAAATAACTTGTGTTTGGAAGCTATTATGTTACCGGTAACCTGTTTGTAACCGTTGGAGTGTTATATAAAGTGATTGGAGTAGCGAAAGATCGATTTAATTAGCGATTTTATTTGTTGAGATGTGTAGGAGCGCGTGACTTTGCTATAAATGTAAAATTGGTTTTGGATATGGTAAAAAAATGACATAAGTTAAAATAATTCGGCTTTCGAGAGGTTCAGTTTTCGATTGGTGGTTCGCTGGGTAACGATCACATGACTTGTATAAACAAAGCACACGCTGACAATGGGGGAAAAGAGAATTCCTGCACGTTGGAATGGAACATCTTTGAAGTACTTTTAACGTTAACTGCTAGCAGTAAGTCCGAACTTAAAAGCACCACAATGGGGATCTCGTAAAACACTGCACAACAGAGTTGCCAGAAATGTAATGCAGTACCTGTTTACCAAAAGATATACGTATATTATCGCGTTTCTTACACAGAGCATTGTTAAAAAAGAAGTTCGTCCATTTGAAATTAAAATTCGTACTGTATTTACCAATCTGTGGTCCTTTGAAGCATCTTTTTAAAATAAAATGTTACGGATTAATTGAAGGGACTTTATTCGTGTGCCTCGTTTTGTGGTCTTGTTTATTTTTCGTTTGAATTGATTCCTTGGATCTGTTTCTCGTTTGAATATATTTAGTCTTCGGCTCTGTATTTGTAATAAGATTAGACGCTGCAAACTGGGACTGTTTGAAGTGGGATTACACTGAGGAACAAGTTCTGAGCTTAAAGTGAAACAGTTTCGAGTTAGTAAATAGAATTTGATAAAAGCAGATGGGTAAATGTAGTTTCTGTTGAATTGAGACTTGTTACAAACTTAAATAAATTATGGATTGTTTTAAGAGAATCTCTCAAATAAACAGAATCCCTGAGATTCTATTTATTTGGGAGAAAGAAGGCAAAAACCGAAGGAAAGTACTATTCTGTAACAGAAGCTATAATTTGAACTCAAAGATCGCACAGTCCACATAAACTTCAAAAGCTGATGCTGTCTTGTTTGGTCTCATATTTTGAAGTGTCATCGAATTGATATTTTGAGAACCGCACTATTTGAAACGGACCTTACCAGGTAAACTCACCAGCGACCGCTGCATCTAAATAGTTTGTATTTCATCCATTCACACAAAAAGATACTGGTTTGGTTTAAGCCCCTTGGTACAATCTCAAACGTTGTTATAGGGTTGTAAGCACTAGTGGTGTACGTGACGTCATCGCTCCCAAATCTAGTAAAGTATTATAGGGTTAAGAATGTTTTAAGTAGCAGCTTGGTCTTATTTGTGGCTTAACAGAGGCTCTAGGTTCGGTAATCAAAAGCGATCAGTAATTAGGGTCGTTGGATATAGTTGAAATTTAGTAAAATCCGATGGATATATGTTTTCGAATAAAAATAAATAGAATTAGAAGAATTGAATAATTAAATTAATAGAAAACAATTAGTTAATTTATCAAATAAAATTTCATTCGAAAACATCAATCGGTTGCTTACTAAACTTCAACTACATAACAAATCTGACGACCCTAGTTACCTACTTATCTCTTTTGGTGACTTTAAGTCCCCATTATTTTTTATTTGACTGTCACACCTCCACCTCCTCCACCTCTTTGGGGGAACACAAGCATTTGATTTGTAGCGTGTAGACAAAATCTCCAGACAATATGTCTATTTTGGCGACACAGTCCAACATGGCGGCGTGAAAGTGTGAGTAGTAACATAAATCGCTCAGGCCCAGTCGTGTGTGTAACGACCCTAGGGTCACGCCCGCGACACGCACGTGCTATGACAAATGTGGCGTGTTACCAACTGTCTCCGTAGGTGGTAACCCTGTTCTTTGGAAGTAGGGTTTATGTTCTGCTTCTAGATATTCTTATGTTCGAATAGGAGGAAATCGAAATCTGCCTGTTGTTTTAAAATTTTCTTCTTAAAAAAAATCTGCGAATTTCAGGTGTATTTGAAGATAGATCAGGGCTTTCAAGAGTTCAAATCATAGTGCTAATGAGTTCCTTAATAAGAATAGTCCTTGATTTCCAGTAAGTATCATATCAAGGTTTGCTCTATGAGCAAGTATCTTCAGCAGAGAAAATTTATTTTATTTATTTTATTTAACCATTTATGCACACACTATAAACAGACAAGAAGAAAGGAACAGAAAAATACGTACAAAGGTAATGCTTATTTCTACAGAAATCTCTTCCAGCACACCTGCGATAGGAGAGAAGATAACAGAGATGTAGACAACGCGTGTAATAACAATAGAAGGAAAATCATAAAATTACAAATTAAACTCTAATTTAAAAATATACATACACACATAATATGAGAATATACATACATACTAATATACATACATACTTCTAAAATAAATATCACTAAAATATATATAATTATAATGTAATTTAATTAATAAATACAATTATGACAATGTGGAGAGATAGTGTTCTTTCACTCTTCTTTTGAATACTGCTACAGTTTGGCAGTCCCTAATGTCAGGCGGAAGTGAATTCCACAACCGTACCGCGTGCACAGTGAAGGAATAGGAGTAGAAGTCGGTTGAGTGGGGAGGGGACTTGAGGAGATTTCTAAGATGCGACCTGCAAGGTGCATCAAAAGGACGAGCGTAGGAGAAGCGATCCCGCAGATAGGATGGGGTTTTAGGGTTGTGAAGAATGTTAAATAGCAAACACAATATCCGAGAGTTTCTGCGTAGTCGAATAGGGAGCCACTTGAGGATCTTGCGAAAGTTAGAAACGTGATCGTATTTTTAAGGTTAAAAACAAAACGAATGCAGATATTTTGCAAACGCTCAAGTTTATTTAAAAGCTCCTCGGTGGCATCCAAATAACAGGCATCAGCGTAGTCAATGATGGGCTGTATGAGAGTTTGAGCAAGGGAGATTTTGGTGTTCAAGGGCAGGAAGCTCTGGAGGTATTTTAACGAATGGAACGTGTAGTGTACTTTGCGACTGACTTGAGCAACATGGGCAGTGCACGATAAGTATGAGTCCATGGTCACCCCCAGATTTTTAACCGTTTTTGCGTATTTATGGCTGTTAATAGGAATTTTGTGATTCGAAAAGTAGTAGGGCAACTCTATTGTAGGAAGTAGGGTCCTGTATAGCTTGTGCTGTTTGTTTTAATGTCTATATTATATTGCATTACAATTTTGACCAAAAGGAGTATGTAAGGAGCATACCAGTTGGCGGTATGTAGTTTCTGCCTACCTCCATGGAAAGAAGACCTGAGTTTATGTACGTATGTTTATAAATATTTCAGTACGACGTGTTTCAGGACCTAAGTAAGCAATAGCAACCTAATTACGGCTTCATACGAAGTATTTTTAATTCAAAACACAAAAAGATTGACGTAAAAAATGGCGCTAAAAATGTGAAAAACGAGCCATTAGTGGCAACAAATCATTGGTTTAGCAAAACGTACGTGGGTAATATAATAAATATTAATACTAAAACTGTAGTAAAGTGACTAGAATTGTTAGTAGCCGGCGCAGTCAGGAACATTAATCTTACTTTACTTTGAAAGCGTACCGAGATCTCGCTAGCTTTGCTATTTTTTCCACTTTTTATGTCAGTTTTTGACATGTATTATTTTACCAATTACGAACACTTAGGATAACACTTTTTATAAGTTTGTGAGGTAAGTTACCATGTATGACTAATTTAAGGGCAGAAAGCACAGCTCAAACATAGCAGTAATTTTAAGTGAACGTGCAGAGAAAGAACTATATTTGACCTGTAAATGAGAGGTGGGGTATTTAGCCAGAAAAGTTATTGACCAAATAATTTTCTTGCCTTACCAACAATAGAATCAATTTTCACTGAAACCTGACATCACAAATTTCGGGCAAAAGTCTATACAGGGTAGCAAGGCATTATACATCTGCCCAATATTTGTTTACATTCTATTCTTAGGATCGCCCGTTCGATTCCCACACCGGGACAAATGTTTGTCACGTCCACCAATATTTGTTTTGGACCTGATTGTCTGTGTGTCTGTCCACACAGGTTGTCCTGTGCTCTTGCGTTTACAGTAAGCGAGTTTTTTTTGTAGTCTTTGTTCTGTGCTGGATATTTTTAGTCACAAGATTTTTTATAAAAAGAAAAAGAAATGGTATCATTACTTTGTGTAAATTATTTCATCAGCACTGCTCTCAAAACGGTGAAGGAAAACATCGTGAGGAAATCGGCATGTTCTAGAACAAAAAAAAATCGAAGACATGTGACATCTCCTAAACCGTACTGGGCCCACGTGGTTGTGTCCCAGCAGTGAGAACATTATTGGCTGATTATGATGACCATACTTTCTGGTCTCGTATTAGTACAAACTATGTGATTCTGACACATTTGTCCGACATTTGTTTCTCCGTTGATCGGTTCGCCTACAGAACGTTTCACTTTTCAGTGTTTCGTCGATAGGACTTTGCAACGACGAACGGTTAACCGACAGAACGATTCACTTTTTAGTGTTTCGTCGATAGAACTTTGCAACGACGAACGGTTTACCACCAGAACGATTCACTTTTATGAATTTATTCAATAGAACCGGGACCAACGGCTTAACGTGCTTTCCAAAGCACGGAAGGGTTGCAGTATGTAAAGATGGTCACCCATCCACGGACCGACCGCGACAAGCGAAGCTTAACCTGATCGATCGACCCATGCAGCTATTATTACTCAGCCACCAAAAAATATGAAATTGAATCGTTCTGTCGGCGAAACGAATGTCGGACAAATTTGTCAGAATCAAACTATGTCATGTGGTATCGTTGTTTTTTGTGTATAAAATACTATAATAAATAAACAGAACCGTCTCATTACATTCACAGCGTAATTAACTTTATTGCGTTATTAAGTCGTACGTAACTCAAGAGCTCTTAAAATAGATTAATAAAAGTGTACGGTTGTTTACACCGCACTTGATGTTTATTTATTGGTTTATATCTTTTGCAAGGGAAGCAGAGGGTTCTTTAATTAATCACTTATTATATATAGACGTGACTTGACCAAAGTCACGTCAGTATATAATCTTCTCAAAGATCTTTTTGTTTTAGTTTAAACGAAATAAATGTTTTTTTTATTACGAACGTGGAAAGTGCTGGTTGAAGTCTACGGAGGAACGAGCGTGACCAGAAAATGCCTTTTCATTCTTGATTAGTGGGGTCTTGCTAAAAATGTGTCACGAAAACTGTTTGGTGAAGGCACAATAAAAAAAATGAAACATGTAAAAATAGCAATGATCGTTCAAGAAATAATTAGGTAAATATCGAAAGCTGTAAATATCTCATTGTGTATCATGTTGATAAGAGCTCAACATGATACAGAATGGAATTTTAATTGAAATAAGTAAATAATACAAACCATTAACACAAACAATCAATGCATGTTTTGCTCTATGAATAAAATAAATTTCTTTGTAAAACTTTAAGTTAAAGGAATTCGATGAGAAAAAAAAAACGTAACATGTATAATTAATGCATTTAGATCCTATTCAATAAAACTATAAAAATAATACTAAAACAAAAATACTAAGCCTTAACAACTTAATAAGTTATGTTACTGGAACTGGCGAAATGTGGGTCTACTGTAGGTACACCTCTGAACAGTCTTTCGGGAAAATAAGGCGTGATTTTATGTTTATGTAAATTATGTTACGAAATGAATTTAGAGGTAAAATAAGTGAGTTTATTTTTAAGCATAATCTTCTGAACTACCGATCCGATTCCGAAAATTCTTTAATTATTGGAAAGCTACATTATCCCTGAGTGTCAAAAACTAGCCTGTTTTATGTTAAAATGACAAACTGCACGCGAACAAAGTCGCGGACAGAAGCTAGTATTGTAATAAGCATTTTTATCTCTACCACGTTCAAAAGACATCAACGCGTCAAGAGTACACGCGTTGATGTCTCAACAAAAATATTTATTTATTTATTTATTTATTAATAACCAACTTATACTAACAGTTTGCACCACACATACAAGTTATCGGTCAATACAGGTTATTACACATACAATAATAGAAACATAGAACAAGCAAATTAAATTACATATAAAACTAGACAAAAATAAGAGACATTAAACGATTGAAATATGTAATGGTTGATCAATGATTTTATGAAAACAAAGACAAAATGTATTTATTGCATGAAGGTACAAGCAGAGGTGTGTGACCTGTAAATACTCACATTAGGTCGGTTAGGTATATCGTGTTTAATAACCTCGATAAAATGATGACCCATAGCACAGTTTTCTACTTTCCATGATATTGCCGTGTGGATGTGAATAACTAGCAAGACAGTATTTGAACTTGTAAGATAGAAGAATTTACCGATTGTAACTGAATGTCTTAAAAGACCCAATAACACAAAAACTAAGAATTTAATCCAAAATCAACTAGGCCAAAGACAGTTATGAATATTGACATTAAAATTGTACAAATGAAAGAAAGTTGCAAACAATGACCCAGCATTTAGATCAGGGCGATACCGGTGTACAGTGTAGTATAATACTTAAAATGTCACGTTTCTCTCATGCTCCGAATGTCACAGGCTTTATTTATTGTGCCAATAAAAAGATTGGCGGTCATGAATAAAAATATCTTTACATTACGATACGAGTAAAAATTAATGTTACGTCAGTAATCTTAGTTCGTGTACGGTTGGTTTATTTGGGCCTGTGAAAGATTTTACTTTTCTTTTTTTTCTACAAACTCATCGTATTTTCTTGACACGTAAAATTTTACTGCTTCGTTGGTCTAGTGGCTGCATGCGCTACTGCTGAGCATGTGGTCCTGGCGTCGATTCCCAGGTCGGACAAACTGTTATTATCTACAACGCCACATGCGAACTACGCAAGACTTCACGTCACACAAATCCTGCATCGCGCAAGCAGTTTTTTTTTGTCAGGCATCTCGCAGTTGGCCTTGAGAGGCCGTGACTGCTTAACCGGTCTTTCCTGGGGCTCGCAATTTTTTTTTTTGGTGTTAGCAATATTTATTCCTCAGATAAAAGTTGACTATTGAAAAATCAGCCCTTAGCCATGGGCACTTATGAAACGTCAAAAGCTATATGCACGATTTTAATTGGTCGTTTCCTATGGAGAAGAGCCGGCAAGACACTCCACGGTTCAATCACTCTGCCGAGGTTTTCCCAACTATTTTTGAGGTCGGCTTCCAGCCTACCCGGATGCAACTGAATTCCAGTATTTTACACGGAGTGACTGCCTATCTGGCCTCCACAACCCAGTTACTGGGTAACACGATACGCATACTAGTTGTCAGACTTTCGGGTACATGACAACCCGTCACAACTATCAAAGATCGGAGGCACGGAGGGGTCTTGGTACGTAAAGATCAGCCACTGACGTCAAGACACTCCGTGGTTACTATTTTTAAATTAATTGGCTTTTACAATGTTTTTATATTATAGTGGTAATTATGCCACAGCCAAGTTACAGATCACTAACGGCTTCATCACACGAACATCGAACAACCACACGATAACGACAACACGTGATCGGGCGCTAATTTGAAAGAAAAAAATATTTTATTCACACGGTTTTGCCGTCAAAATTGACCGTGTCCGTGATACCGACCACGTCACATCATCATCATCGTCCACCACAGTTCAGCTTCACCCTCTGCGGGATATAGGCATTTTTCTTGTGTGTGCCAATCCCCACATTCTTGTGCCAGCATCATCCAGGTTTCGCCCGTGATGGCACCAACGTCAACCGCCTGTCTCAACGATTTTGTAGTATTTACAACGCAACTCACCAAGCTTCAGCGATACTATTCACACGTAATCACTACTTGCCCACATTTTGTTGCTGCACTGTGGTGAGATCGTGGTACGTGTGATCAAGCCCTTAAACATACACAGCTCAGACTATTGAATTTCACCAGTCAAAGGTTACCAGACGTTCCCCAAGGCGAAACGACCCACATAAAACTACTTAAAACCGATTTATATGCCTTCAATAAATAATATAAAATTACGTCCCCTTAAAATCGTATAAATTGGTTAAATTCCTCGAAGTATATAAACTGGGCAAGGCAGTAAACACAGTGCTTGTGAGTTGTGAAATATGATTGGTCGGTCGTAAAGTACTGAGCTGATATTATTAACTGCACAGACGAATGGACAGACAATGCATACTGTATGTGTAACACTAGCTGGTGCCTGCGACTTGAATGCAGCTTAGTATATAAGCTTAAAAAAATCAAAGTTCAAAATTCAAATAATTTATTTTCGCTTTTTAAAAACTATGTGCTAGCTTGTGAGAGACTGGTATCTGCACTAGGAATATCTGTACAGCAGATCACCAGGGTCCCACCATACGGTACCTATGTAAATATTGTCTGTTATTACTTTTAAACCACAGTAGACGCTCTTGGGGGGGTTGAACGTCGGAAAATCTAACGCTATTTAAAAAATATATTCAATTCCATTCCAGTCCATGATTAAAAAAAAAAACAAAATAGGGGCACTCCGGGAGTGCCGACAGAAGTGAGAACTTGAACAATTACGTGTGTATTTTTTGCAACGTCAAGAAATATTTTTTGAATCGCCAGATTAAACAACGTTCAACGTACGTTCAACGTTGTTCGTTCGTACGTTCGTGATGTCAGTGGTGTCGGTAACAGTGTCGCGAGTTCAATTGATTTTTCCCATCTCAAAAAATGCCCAACGCGCCTAAAAAACTTTTCACTTCAAAAACTATCAGCCAAAGCGCAAGTTTGCAGCTTTTGTAACTCTGAAGATTTTGTTTTGAGCCAGTCGATGGTTTTGGTTAAAACCAACAGCACATACTAGTGAGCAATCCCAGTTTTGCTTAAAGAATTCATGGTGGAAAAGATTGAGCGGGCCGTAACCGTAGCTTTCACCTTTGGCTGGCCTTTGGCTGGTCAGCTGGTTAAAATCTTAACAAAATCCTGTAGCAGCTTTTTTAACGCCATTGAAAATAAGATAGAACACGAAACATTTAAAAGTTGTACTTTATCCATATTCGGGGATCAATCGGAACCTAGTTCGGTAAAACGATAACAAAATTAGTTTAATGATTTCCGAACTGAGTTTGAACAGAAATACATACAGTCGCGGAGACTTGGCGAGGCACTATTCTTTACTACATATAAGTAGTAAAGGTTTGTATGTGTGTGTATAGACGTCCGTCGGCTCGCGAAAAGGTAACCTTGGTACAAAAATATGTGTACGTTGGATAGCCTCGGGCGGGGCCCGGTTTCAGAGTTCGGCAAGTATTTTCTTGAGACCCGTTTTATGAGTGTTGTTTTAGGATTGAGTGGTGTAAGGATGGTTACAAGTTCAATCTGGTTCGGTACTAAAAATATGTGTAGCTGGATGGCTGAGATTTAAATGGTCGATGTCAAGTTGGCGAAACTCGCGATCCAAAGTGTGTCCAATTTGGAACATGGTGCATTTTTGTATGAACTGACGAAAAATCAACCGTGAAAAAGTGTTTTAAGGGGAAGGGTCAAAAGTCTCATCATTGAAGAATATGACTTAAGAATCACAATGAATTTCTTAAATAAAGTCCCATCGGTGTTACTTACACTAAGTTCCAGTAACTTCATGTTGCCTCTCTTTCTATCGCAGTATGAGAGAAAAGGTTAGATTTAATATCTAATAGAAATAAAACTTACCACATGCGTTGGCTTAGATATGTTCCCGTCTCTATCTTACTCGTAAACTTTGACAGCTGTACGATAGTGACAGAAATAATGCCTAGATTATGTTGGTTTGAAACATTTATAACATGTAATCTTTCCTTTTAAAACGTACGGAACTCTCTTGCACACACTACCTATTCTTGACACAATTCCTTGTACATTTTTTGCTCTGTTTTTTCTGCGGGCCGTTGGAGCTGATGCTGTTACTGATAGATCTATCTCTTGCCGCGTGATTGTTTAGCTTCAAACTTTTTATGGCGCTATGGAAACTACCAATTATGAGCGAGGAAATGTCAACGGTACGGGGGGTGTTCAAGATATAAATCTATAGATGGTATGGAATTTTTTAAGGCTTGTTAAAGATCCGTTAAACTATGCTTATGTTTCACTTGGGAAGACGTTTTTTGTGGGCGAAAGGAACCACATCTTTGTCCACAAACGCGCAGCTCAATAATATTATTGTTTTCTTGGGACGAATAAATGTAATATAGGGTTGGTCCAATTTGAGGATGGGCAGTACACTACTCTTGCATTGTTGTTATTTGTATAACAATATACTGCCTTAGAGAGCAGTGTTGGCCCATTCAAAACGGTTAAGACTTACGAGTTGCAGGTCGTAAGTTTCAACCCTGACATATATTTTACTTTGTGTAAATTATTTCATCACCACTGCTCTCAAAATGGTACAGGAAAACATTGTGAGGAAACTGGCATGTTCGAGAGGCAAAAATTCGAAGACATGTGACATCTACCTCGTCTGCGTAGTGGTCGATCCCACTTACAGAGAAGAAGCCTGCGTCCCAGCAGTGGGAACGTTATAGGCTGTTTATGCTATAATAATAATAAAAAATCTTTATTGCAGGCCACACGATCCATAAAACCACAATAAAAATATAAGTACATTAAAAAATGAAAATTTTGAATTAAGAAGAAAAAAATATACAATTACTATTAAATAACATACATACACACACACAAACTCACGCCTTTCTTTTCTTGCACATAAATAGGCACAAATATTTTACATTTTACGCGCCTATTTTCAACCATAGCTTGTAAGTCTTGGTAGCGTACATCCTATCAGCAATGTCCTTAACTATGGACTTTAAGTTTCTACACGTACCAACAAAGCTTCTGGTTTTTTAGACCGAGCTTAATTCCCATTTAGCTATTTTCTTTTATGTAAACTATGGGACGATGTTTCTTCTCAAATAAATAACAGGAGCTATTTCTTACTGCATCCGTACGTTTACGCTACATCCAATTTGTAGTGCAGTTGATGTATTCCAGCAACTACGACGAACTGTATCCGCTGCATCAGTTTTTGTGGCTCGTTAACGAGCGATGGAGATGAATGGTGGCGTGGAGTGGCGCTAGTCGCCCCACCACCACCGACTGGTTTCTTAAACCACACTCATGTTGATGTGATAAAGATAAATGAGGCAACGGGTTTATATCATTTAGGTACGTCTACGATCATGTAATAAAGAGGAAGTGTGGGTATGCTGTTTCTTACTGATATTTCACATTCTTTTTCGAAATAAATGGGCATCACAACAAAATATTTTTCGGCCTGTGTCTAGTGGTCGCTAGCGATAATGCTGCGCGTGTGGTCCTGGGTTTCATTCCCAGGTCGAGCAAAGTGTTATTGGATTTTTCTATTACAAGCTTCTCTAGCAGCTCGGAGTCGGCAATAGACTCAACCCCATGGGACTTAAACTAAACTGGCGAAATGTGGGTGGGCTATTGCCACATTACTTCCTATCCTATCGGGTATTACAAGCGTGATGTTAGGTATGTATTTTTTGGCAAACTACAAGTTCTTATTACCTCCACGTAACGACGACACTCTTTACTTTTAAATGAACAAAAATAGAATTGCACAACAATTACAATTTGTGAAACAGTTGCAGAATATATGCAATACACGTGATTCAAAGAAAGCTGCAGTACCAGAGGACCATTAAGAGATCAAAGGACCACTGAGGGCCAGACAAGTGTTTCTGCGAAAAGTGATTCATACGATTTGAAACAGCATCGTGTAGGTTAATGATGCCTACAGTACTTGACCTCTGAAGGAGAATATTGACTAAGAGTTACACCTACAGGAAAATGTCTATGAAAATCTATGCATCATAGGTATCGAAGATTTAAGTGGCTATGTTTATAGTATGATGAAATCATATTACAATCTTACAAAAATGAATAAAGAGAATATTTTAAGATTTTTGATTTGAGTGTAATTTTTTTTTTTTGGTTGGGAAGTCTTCAAATAACTTCTCCCGCTCTGGCTGGAGCAGGAGGGCGTGTCAGACTTTTACTGACTAAAACCCACCCTTGTTCCCTCAGTTGCCTGTGTGCCAGGGGCCGCGGTTATCTCTTTTGAACAACCCGCACACCTGGCAGGCATCGGCCCTTGCGGACCCCACCAGTTCGTGCTAACATCTCTTTGAGGCGCGCGTGGAACACAACGCGCCGTCGACCTGGGCTTGGTCCTTACCGGACAGCATATTGCATATTGAAGACATTATTCGACAACTTCGGGGTATGCCCTTTGCAATAAAAAAATAATTATCAAAATCGGACTACTCTGTAAAAAGTTACGCGTGGTCATACAGAAAAAAAATATATACGCGTCGACTTGAGAACCTCCTCCGTCTTTTCGTCGGTTAAAAATAGGTTACATCATTCATGTTGTAATTATACATGTGTGAACGATGTAAAAAGACGTGCTTAATAAAAGCTTCCTATAAAAATCAAATACAATTCAGAAATTAAATTAATCCACGGCAGCTGAGAGGTGACCAGTCCCAACTGGCGGCGCCCGTTCACGCACATGACATGTGGGTCAGCACCATTCAGCTCAACCTTTTTAAAGGGAACTTAATGATCCAACACACACGCCATCACCAGCGAGATATTTGAGTGAGCAACTGAGTATTACATACTCTCACCTGCCACGGCACATTCGAGTTAATGAAAAACGTACCCTTTAATATTAACCTGTCAATGAAGTTTTGGAAAGGACATGTCATGTTGTGTCGGTGTCATGTCGAGATACGTAAAAACAGAACTACAGCGCTTTCTCACCCACAACAGAATAGTATTGGTGACTCCTACACTCTCAATGATCAATGACATTAGTCTCGAGATCGCAGCAGACATATTGAATACAGTACCGTTACCTGAGCCGGAACCTATCGGTAATTCGCGTCGCTTTAGGGTGGTCCTCGCCATGATGTATTAGTCAAACTGATACCAATTATACATCGGTTGTTATAGACGAATAACTGTTCACTGTCTCTTTTGGTCATGTTAGGAACACGTGCTTGAAAGTATGTACCTACGTTTCCATTTATAACCGACTTCACAAAAAGGAAAAGATTAAAAAAAAAATACCTCATAATAAGTCAAGTTTAGTGGTTTTTGAGTTAGCTTCAATAATACTGTATATGTTTTTCACTCAGTTTATGTCGATAATATAATAATAATTTCATGTCACTTAACATGTGAATGTATACGAATTTTTGTGAGGTAGGTACCACAACTAAAAAATGAATAATACAAAACCCCGACTTCAGAAGTTAAAGTTATTTTTGACTTTGTAGAGTTTTTTTTGGAAGTCAATTTCTCGTTTACTGTTAATTTGACGTTTCTAAAGGATGATCTCTTACCTTTATATAAGCGAAGGTCAAATTGTTATCAAGAATTAAAGTCGTCAGGAATATTAAAGACAACAACACAACAAATATTTTATTGAACGCTATTTAAATTATTCTCAAGTATTTCATCAAAATTCACAGACTGTCCTGCCATCAATGAACATTCTATCAATTTGGAATGTAAAGCGTGTCTGCACAAGTATTCAATTTATTCCAATTTAAAGCTAATTTTATTAACGGCTATTTTAAATTGAACCACCTGGTTTGCCCGAAGGCGGTGCTGTAGTAATTGCTACTGATTTCATTCTGCGCGAACTTTAAGAATCAATTAAGGGGCTTGGTATCGGAGCCAACAGGATACTGATGTGTTTACAAAAAGGGCACACAGAGGTGTTCGTTTTATTATTATAATAGAAATAGTTGGTTATGTGTAAAGCAACGGTTATAAAATATTTGTACCCCTGTGGGAACCTGGGCTGGCGAACCTTAATACAGGTTACCATGTAACCTAGCTAGGGCGCCAGATTAAATTATGTTACCTTCTTTCTATTCGATTTAACCCTAAAATGTAAAATTATATTTACTGTTACAGACTGTACCACGGTTTTTGAAATAAGTAAATTATTAAAATTAAAATTATTAATTATTAACGGTGTGATTTAAAAGAAAAAATAGTGACAATTAAAAAAAAATCAGTATGTTTAGATAGTTTGGTAATGTTGAGAGGAAGAATAAAAGGCGACTAACAAAAGTTAGGTGAGAGTGAAAACGCTGGAAGAGGTCGCCCTAGGAGGCCATATAGTGACCATATTGGTGATGATCTTCAGAAAGATCAGGTACATAGTACTCTCAACTATCGTGCGCTCCTAACCTGTATGATAAGATGTATGAACGTAAATGAGGTAAAAGGAGCATAATAAGATCGTAGCAGGTGGCGTTTGTTGTTTCTGCCTACCTCCATGGGTCCATTCCACTATTATTGTATAGAAACAAGTTCTTCTAACTTAACAGACAGCTGTGCTGCTGGGGAGTTTGTTCCGCTACTTCTTCTTCCCAGCTAAAGCACTAGGAAGTGGTGAAGGGCGGGCGTTTTTGGGGGGACTGTCTTATGTAATTTTATTTTGACGTTCAAAAAGAGCTGACTCTCAGCCTAGTTTGAATAAATGACTTTTGATTTTGATTTTGATTCATTTAGGAAAAACTCGATAAGATTCTGGATAAAGTAGGTTGTCCAAAGCGCACTTGTAAAATAAAAGTTATTAAGTGGCTATCAGCTCAGGACTATGCAAGGACTGAAGTTATCCTGACGCCACTTACTTTAAAGCTTTCGGAAATGCTCACCCTGGCGTATGCCTTCCCTTTAACACACATAAATACACAAACATACACATAACTATAAATACATATAAACTACACTACTTTACACTCTACACAAACCTTATAATTGTAATTTCGCAGGTTTTCTTTAGATATGAAAGTTTTTAATGTTGTTTAGAGTAAGCAACCAAATTATAACTGAACTACCCACTAGTGCACTTTTAACAGGTCTATTAACTTGGAATAACTAGATCCCACGACACAGGGTATACTAGTGTGGAATCTAGGGTTACTTTATTGCACTTTATCTTTATTTATTTTTAATTTAATTTTGTTATCTTTTATTTGTTGTTCTATGCTGTCAAAAACATGTAATAAATATACTTACTTAACTTAGTTTATATATGTGTCTATGAGATGATATTATATACATAATTATACGAACAATGCTGAAAAAGTCTTACCACAAACAGCATGTCCGCGATTTGATTATTAGGATGGGGGGCTGTGCACCTTACTTGCTTTACCTTTATTGCGATGGCTACCCATTAATACATGCTACCCTAGCACAAATAAAAGCCATAAACACTACAAGTGCCTCGGGTCACCATCTCACAGATATTGGTCATACTTACTCGCGCGGCACCAATCTATAATGATACGTATAGCTAAGAGAATAACAGGTCAGGTCATACTTTTGACAGCTTAGGAATTGAAGTACTCCTGTCAGCCATTGCCGTGTTTCGAACCAATTAAGAGGCTATCCAGTCAACATGGTCTGTCGGGAAATATAAAACCCACAAGTTATTTAAGAGGGCCAATGGAATCTGTGTTGCTATGATCTATCAAAATATACTTAGTTACTCTGAGTGCGTATGTGACATGACATGAAGTGACGTACACTTTGACAGTTCTGAAGTTTTGAAACGTCAGTAGCCACAATTTATGTTCGAACTTTTGACAGATTTGACGGATTCAAGTAATAGTGTTTTGACGTGTGTTAGAATTTGGTGGATCCAAATGGTGAGTTCATAATTATGACATAGGAACCATGCACACTATGTAAGATATATCGGTATGATTGTTCTGCACATTTAGTGGTTCGAACTAGTGGGTTCATTGGTAAGTACACATCATTATGATATCATAAAAACCATGCACTACACACACATTAAGTAAAATATATCGACATGATGGCAAATATTTTTATATGATCGCTTTACATTTTTTTTTCATGTATTGTGGTACTTCCCTAAATCGAAATTCGAATAAGAAAGCAAAGTAGCCCAAATATCAGTCGATCTGTCTGGTGCTTGTCAAGAAGCTAGGAAATTAAATCTTAATAACTTTAAGTAGTTCCATTTATCACCTTCATGTTAATTGCATGTCACTTACTTATTGGTTATTCACAGATAAAATAAATAACAAGTCCTAAGCTCAATCTATCTGCTAAAGCGGGATGCATGTCACCCGTAATCGATTTTCCCAGTTCCCACCTCAATATGGAAATATACTAGATCAATATGATAGTACTGTATACATTCAAGAATAAATCACTTAGGCAAAGTAACTTAATCTTAGATGTTAACTGCCATTTGACAGTCAATAACTGTCAAAATTAACGCATTATTATTGACATATTGAGCGTTTGTATGTTTATTTTTGTGGCGAAAACGATGTATTTGGTTTTATATATGATAACATCTTCTGAATGGTTTATTAGAGCAATAATTTTAAAAGACAATTTTAGAAAAATATACGAACTTGGAAATTTAAAATTTGTCTGAATACAAATGGGCTATCCATTGCAATCCATAACTAGTGAGATATAATTATTTTATTTTGTTTTATTTATGTGTCAAAGATTTCATGTATGCAATAATGTATTTTCAAAAGGATTCTAGGTCTAGTTTAAATGGTGTTAATAACTAATGCATGTTGTTTCCAATACATCTTTATATGATGCAGATAGAGGTGATTCCATTGACGTTCTTATGAACGTGTGTGTTTTTATAATTAATTCATTATAACGTTTTTCTTCGAAATAAAAAACTAACTAACGAAACAATATGGTAGCTAGTTTATATCCCTATGCTGGAAGTGATTTGTTAAGAAATCAGAATCACCTTTGTAGGTAGGGTTTTGTTCCTTTCTTCTTGTCTGTTTATATGGGTACATAAATGAATACCTTACAACCAATAATAATTATTACTCTACCATTTAATTAATTTAAACATACCTTACCTGAAAAAGAACAATAAATTAAACGTAAAATCTAATAATAAACACAAATAAATTAATTATAAAAACAATTGAACGTACTTCGAATTCAGAACAATGGCATTCAGTGCTCGGAGCTACTACAGTAATAATCATAAATTATTTTAATGCATTCATAAACAACCTTTTGAAGACTCATTAAGTTAAACGAATGTACTATAACTTAACTCTTAGGCCTAAGATATTGTGATAGGTGCATATTTGAAGCTAAGTAAAGCTGAAGTTATTGTATGCCTTGTTTGAGCAATAAACAAAGGATATCTTAATTTTATGTACATTAAACGTTTCAAGCTTACGTTTAAGTTGCATGCAGACTCCATTATGTGCGTTCCAATGGCAATACATAACTAAATTCTAGGACAAACGGATGTGTCCACACGCTCTGCTTGTCTGTAGTTTCAGAACGCGCTTTTTCAAATCACGTAGTTTTGAAATTCGAAAATCGGTATGATGTTGTTTAGGCAAACGGTTGTGTTTGGGCATTTTGTGAGCAAACGTTACATTTTAGATTTTTCGACATATTATTAACTGAAACTGGTGTCGAAGTAATTTTGGTTTATGTAAATATATGTTTTCTTCTAAATAAGCTTTGATTCGGGTCAACGGCCTTCATACATCGTAGGTCCTAAACATTTTAATAAAATTTTTAGTGTATTTCAATAAAATGTGTAATGTAGTCGCTTTGAAAAGGAGTAACTACACAACATTGATTGATTAACTCGTTCTACGTTTTTATTATAGCTCATAAAAAATAAAGCTAAGTGCGTCTAGACGTTACAAACTATAAAAGTGATCGGTACCAGCGGCGAGAATGTGCTCCGTTAGAAACGAACATTTTATTTGTATTTGAAACTAATTTTATCGAAATTTCTAATGTTTGTACAAACTGATTTGTCGTTGGTACTAAGGAGTTGGGGCCCCGAAGTCTGCACTGAGAATTAAAGTTACAAAATACGTCATCATACAATTTTGGCCTTATGTAAAGTGGCTTCTAATAGAAGCAAATCTCTCGTGACTAAACTTGTTTTTGAAAAAATATAAAATGTTTTCTGAAAACTTACAAATTCCTCTACAAGATGGCGTAACTTTTCAACAATTCATAACATGGATTTTTTGACAAAGGTGGTTTTTGAAATAAAGTCTTCAATTGCTCGCAAAACAGATGACCGACGGGTCCGAAAGGTTCTGTAGTGGCGACCGCGTACTGGAAGACTTAGAGTTGGAATGCCTTCCACAAGGTGGACCGATGACCATCTGAAGGCCGCACGCATGCGCTGGATGCAGGAAGCACAGTACCGGTCGAAGTGACGAAGCTTCGGGGAGGCCTATATCCAGCAGTGGACGTCATCCGGCTGAAATAATGATGATGATGTAAAGTAATGTTAAGTAGTTAGGTAATGACACCTGTAGCCTGTTTAAGATATAAATAACCATATCTTAAACAGATTATTTAATGAGATCAAAGTGAATATTACAGATTTTTGTTACAAAATAATTATAACGCAACATTATAGGTAATAGTTGTGAAAATTTACTAAAGCCCGTTCATTCAGTTTACGATACATACGTACATTAATAAACTCACTCCTACTTCCAATGAGCGAAGGCAGAAACTAAAGAATGCTACCTGCTACAATCCTAACATACTCCTTTTGCCTCGTTAACGTTCATACATCTGAGGGGCAATTCTGGTAATTTTAAGAACGTTCAGTGTGATCTCAGTCTCAATCTGTCAAAAATACTTCGAGTTTCCATTCATTTTTAACAAGTTTTTGACATTTGATTGTACCCGAGATGAGACTGCGACTAGATTTTGAACGTTTAAAATTACGAGAATTGGCCTTCTTATCTTCTATCGCAACCGGAGTGCGTCTATTGGGTCATACTCGCACTCCGGTTGCGAGTTCTGTTCACCTGACTTTTCTGAAGAACGTCACCATTAAGGTCACAATTATGTCCTCCTAGTTTATGATAATGTTATAATTTTTATGGATATTCCGGAATGTGAAATTGTACTCTATAACACAATTGACTCGTAGCATCATTGCCCTTTTTTTTGATTACGGGGGTACATCTCCATGGATGTCCTCCGTCCTGGGGAGGGCGGAGAGCTCTGTCAGACTTTTACTGACTAAAACCACCCCGGTGTTCCGTCTCACACTTGCACCGGGGATCACGGGATCTAATGCGACTTCCGCGATCCCCGGTTAGTGCCGGCCGGCCTCTGCGGGCTACCTCGAGTTTGGGGGCGGAGTGAGGTATTATACTCCTCCCTTACATCATAGCCACCGCCATCTCGGGTCCTAAGGAATAGGGGGCGACGGATTTCCCCAGATCCGTCGCCCCTGGACCCATTTACACTGAAAGAGGGCATTGTCTGCCCTCCGCCGACGCCCGGTGCGTCTGCTGCAGATCGGGTTAGCGGAAACAATCTCCCGCTCCCTCTCCGCAGCCTCCTTCTGCGAAATGAATGTTTCGCAGAAGGATACCACCGCGTCCCAGGACTCCTCGCTGCCGACCATCGAGTCAACAACGGCCGGCAGCGAGATGAGGGTACGGCGCGGCTCCTGCCAAGCGGGGCACACTCTGCCAGCGTGTGCCCAACCGTGTCCTCCCGACATCATTGACCTGGATTAACTTCTACCAGAGTTCTGAGAGCAGTAGTGGCCCAGTGGCAACGGCTGCGAATTATGAGTTGTAGGTCGTATGTTCGAACCCAGACAGGCGCTTTAGGTTGTATACATTATTTAATCACCACTGCTCTCAAAATGGCGAAGGAAAACATTGCGAGGAAACCGACGCGTCCTAGTACCAAAAATTCGTAGAAATGTGACATCTACCAACCCGCACTGGGCCCGCGTGTTGGATTACGGCCCACTCCCTCTCAAAAAGAAGAGGCCTGTGTCCCAGCAGTGGGAACATTATAGGCTGATTATGATAATGCAACTTCTACCATGAGTACAAATGTATAAAGCCCAAATTGCTGGGAAAAAAGAAACCCGCTGGTTCTAAGGCCCGATTCTTAAAATAGCCTTTGTATCGGCCCTCGAATGTTTATAAAGTAAGATTTAAATGCAACAAGAACGAATTGCCATTGTTCAAGAGATAAGCCGTTACGGAGGCGGTCTAACTGTCCCGAGATAAGACTCAGATGCAGATAATACGCGGGGAGTATTGTGGGATCGCTCGAGAATTAATACGAAACATGGAACGTTCATTTAGGTACCTGCGTACTATGTAGTAGCAAATAAGCAAATAAATCAGCCGTACCATACATTTGGGATGAGTAGATAATAAAATATTGAAGATTTGTATAGGATAGTTGATATTTTTTTCGCGATAACGGTGTGAATAAATAAAAATATATATAAAAAACATTTTATTCCCGGTATCAGGGTCCATAAGTAGGTACACACGGCTACACATCAAGCTATACATTTCCAGTTTACGCTGATCTCGCACTTTACGGAAATCCTCATCCTCCATCAGCTTATACTGGAAATGTATAGCTTGATGTGTAGCCGTGTGTGCAGCAATTACAAATAGGTTGACGTTAAATTTAAATGTAAAATGAAGCATGGAAAAAAGCAGCTCAGTTTGATGATGTCCTTAAATATGACCACACCTATCTGTAACGCATGTATTTAATAGCAGGCATCTCAAACGATGCCCGATCTCCTGTTCGTGTCTATAATGCACTATGAAAGACCTTTGCGAGGCCAATGTCGACGTGGCCCAAGTCTCGGAGTTATACATATAAATTACAGAAATGGATCCGTCGCGTCGATACGACGAAGAAGAAGGCTGCCTGTTGGTCTAGTGGTCGACATTGTCCTGGGTTTATCACCATTCGGGTAATGTTACTGGATTTTCCCCTCAGTAGAACAGGAAGCTGTATCTGTGCCCAGTTGATGACAATAGACTCGGCCACATGGGACTTAAACATAACTGCCTCTTCACATCTATGTGCGTTGTCTAGCCTTTTTAAAAATATGATGGGATTGTTCGCAATATCCAAATGCCGAGATATTTCGGGTTAACCCGACAATTATTGATCCCGAACAGCGATCTTACGTAGTATTCGCTTGTTAGACTTGTTACCACGTCTTAGTAAAGCTAAAGGATTAGACTAAGCAGACATTTATCTTCTCCATAGCTATCTACTCTTGCTTACGGGTTATGTTAATGAATCCGCCGTGAAAACTTGGATGAAGTGTGATTTTTACAGAATAGGCTGTTCGTGCGCCATAGTTATGTAAATCTGCGTCGGGGTTATTCACAATCAACTTATTGAAATATTTGAATCACGTTATGTATTGTTTAAATAATTATTAAATCAGTTTATTACAACATTCTACCACTTAATTAAAAAATAATGAATACCTTTAAGCTGTATAATATAAGTTTTAATTATTTCAACGTCGTAAATCATTTAGTTTAATGCTTCACAGTGCAATAATTAAAGTTTTATGTCATTATTAGAATCCAACGCATATTTTTAATTACAATCGAGAGAGATGGGAATTTAATTTGTAATGTGTTAATTTAAATATAGTGGTTATTAAACGACGTGAGACACAGTCGATACAGTTTTAATTAATTAATTATAATGTCGTTTCATTTACGCGTAAAACTACGAATAGCTTACTTCTTTTCAGATTTTTAAGATGGATTGGAAAAGCGTATCTTATCTCTACCGAGCGAATGGATTTTTGAGACCAGAGGTAGCCCAGTGGTAACGGCGCCGACTTACGACGTCTTTTAGATCGTGAGTTCGAACCCAGGCCGGTGTTTTACTTTGTGTATATAATTTCATTACACCTGCTCTCAAAACGGTGAAGGAAAACATCTACAGAAACTGGCATATCCTAGAACAAAAATTCGTAAACATGTGACATATACCAACCCGCAGTGGGTCCGCGTGGTGGATTATGACCTAATCCCTCTCACAGAAGCCTGTGTCCCAGCAGTGGGACCATTATAGACTGATTATGATAATGATGATGGTGATGCATGTATTTTTTTCATTTCCTTTGTCTTAATTCTATAAGTAGCTAAATAATGTTCTGGTCGTTAGTGTTGAGATGGCAAGTGCTACTGCTAAGCATAAGGCCCTGCATTCGATTCCCAGGTCAGGCAAAGTTTTATTGGATTTTTCTATCTGATAATTTCTCAGTAACAGCCCTCAGTCTGGATTTTTGCCTGGTTGATGTAAATACGCTCGTCTCCTATTTATTTATTTATTCACAAGGCAACTACAACAGGTAACAATCACATTATTTCACTAAGTTATCATTGTAAGTTTCGACCTTGATTATCATCCAAAGCGTAATCGCAAAACCTGACCAGCAAAAAAAAATGATAATGAAAACTACAGTAAAAGAATAGTTCACAAAATTACAGTTACAAGGTCTGTGCGTCTGCCCTCCGACACACTTCAACTTCTGCTTAGGCAGGGAATGTTTAGGAGAACAACACGCCAGAAAAATTACATAGTAGATAAAAAGCTACATTATTGAAAGAATACAGTATTTGCGCGTTAGGATATTATAAGGAAATAGTACATACATACATGTCTTTTGAAAGCACCGGCACGAGAATCGAAGATGTCAATACTGTTATTGTCTTTTGAAATTTCATAAGTCTACCTATTTACATGGGATTAAACATAACTGGCGAGAAATGGGAGTACTATTGGTACACTGCTGCCAATCCTTCGGGGAAACAAGGCGTGATAGTATATATGTAATTTATTTACATTTTAATGATCACTTTACAAAAAATATAGAACATTCTCTAGCAGTCAATCTTTGGGCCATAGTATATCCATAGTGTGTTCCCAAATTACAATAAAACATATCTTATTTTTTCATAGCCCAGAATATCCTATACCATCCTATGTTTATGACCAACCACTTGATATGTTTACAGACAATTCCTAGAATATTAACTGATATACCTGACAGGGACACCTAATCCGAACAATAACCATTTTAGTACCCTGTTACCCGATTCCATTTCGAATACTGACGTAAATAAAGCTGTTTTATGTACGTTAGTTATCGTTGGGGGAACAATGCCTTATGCACAGAGATTATTAGTTAGTCATGCACTGAAAGTATACGCTATGATCACAATCTTGACCAAAATTGGTCACCGAGTTACGATATTTTTACACTAGTGTAGGGTTAAAAACGATACCGTTAAAATTGTTGGTATAATGTTTAGGACGAAAGCCGAAACCATGAAATATACGGAATCATAATTAAAAGTACCTAGTGGATGATGAGATGAAGCGTTCTTTATTCAAACATTTATGACACTGATGAACATATGAAGAACTCATGAAAGGTAAACCTTCGTCGCAAGTATTCATGAAGTATGAAAGCCGAAACCAGAAATTGAGTGGAACACTAGTAAGTGTGTCGTAAATCGGCAGTCTGCATTTACTAGCACGTTTATTGGTTATCGAACATAAAGTTTTTAAAGAAATCTCTCTTTTGATGATTTCTCTTTGTGTGATTTGAAATACCTACTGATATGGATGGATCTGAGGAACTTTGGTTTTCGTATGGTTCATTTCGTCTTTTGTACTAGGAATGTCTTTTGCAACTTTTATTATTTTTAGAGAATTGGAAAAGGAAGATATTATGTGTCTTATTTTATGGGGTTAGTAACTTATTAGTACCCACGTAGTATATATATACGTATATACTCTTTCCAATCGCTGTGGCGATCGAGAAGGATGATCATCTGAGTTGGTTACCAAAAGTCATCATAAGGGAGCAGTCAGAATAGACACGGAGACAGATGTCACCTGACCAGTTTTTGATATCTGCCACATTAGAATGCACAGAGTGCCATCAAACATTTTCTCCATAATTATAGGGCAGTCGCATATCAGAGCGCCAAAATAAAGGTATTTATAGGGTTCCGGCGCCCGACACCGATACAACGAATTCCAAGTAGTTGTTATTTCAAATTCAAGTTTAGTATATAAATCAAAATAGTGTTTTGCATTTAAGATTGTACATGATACGCACGGGTAAGGATGGGATACCGAAAGCCGAAACCATTATTTTCCTATTTCAAAAACGTAAAGGGATCGGAACCAGAACCATGTTTCAGCCTTATCTTGTCTTTTGTAGAACTACATAATAATTATAATAATAAATATGTGTTTGAGAATAATGATGTCGTTTGATGTTATTTCACATCTTCAGTTTTCAAAGCGAATGTTTCCCTTTATGTCTCGGCTGTGAGTTAGGCTTGACAGTTGAATGTTCTATTATAACTAACAAGGCTTTGATATTTTGCGCTTTTGCTAACACTCATGGAGGAAGTTTACCTTTTGAAGTAGTTTCGCATTTAAGTATACTAAAAAATATTTTGTATAAATAAATAACTTTATTTAATAAGGGGCCATTCAAGTATTACGTAAGCACTACAGGAGGGCGGGGGGGTCTCTGCTTTGCTTATTTTTGATGACATGGGGGATGGGGGGTCTGGATGGTGATTACGTCAGCAGAATTTATTTTTGAATTATTGGATTTTCTACAAAATTTTGTCGATTTTGGTTTGAACACATATGGCAACCCTGCTTGTCAATGAATGACTCGAAGAAAACGATGACAATATTCCAAAATCACACGAAAGTAAGCAGACACGTTGTATGTCTTCTATCAATGTTTACGTGAGCATGGGACGGGGGGTAAGAGCTTTGCTTACTTTTGTTGACGATGGGGAGGGGGGTTAATAATTGCAAAAAATCTGCTTACGTAATACTTGAATGGCCCCTAACTAGCTACCTAGTACATTTTACCTTATTATTGGGCGCAACATTATCAATCAGAGGCACATAGTCATTATTTTATTTTATCATTTGCGGTTTCATCTATCAATCAGTTTGGGGTCGTTGAATTGTTAACAAAAACATAGAAGATACAAAAAGTACCGAAAGATTTATATTGTATTGTTTGGTTATTACATAATAATAATAACAAGAAAGATGATAATGAGGACATTAAGGACTTCAAAAATAAGATAAGATCCGACTACTACAAAATTGTTGTTTGTTCATTTGTGCTACCTTTTATGTATTTATTTATTTACTATATTGACATTATTATGATCTTTTTCTGTTTTCCATTGTGAAAATTTTATTACCTACTATATAGATTATAGTAAGTTGTACCTATATTATGCATCAATTACAACCCCATTTTTATGTCCACGCAATCACTGTCCATTCCAAGGTTGCCTGGAAGAGATCGCGATAAGGCCGCCCATTGTATGTTTTAGTTTTTAAATGTTTTATTTTTGTTATGTATTTTCTGGTGTAAAATAAATAATAATTGCTTTAATTTGATGTGCTAAATGACTTGTTTCCCCTATATGGAGAAGGAAATTATAGTAAGAAAACTTGGAAACAACTTGCAGCGTGCTGAGGGCTCTAATAGACTGGTTTTAGTCATTAGGAGTCAAAATATACTACCTGTATTTTCAGCAGCTCCATAATATTAAAAGATCTGCTTTTCTAGTCTGATTACTATCTGATTAGGTAGGTATAATATATCTAACAAAGAAGGGCTTGTGGATAACTAATAACAGCACCACGATCGATCAAGCTAACTCGCTTGCCGCGGTTGGTCTGTGAATGGGTGACCATCTTCACATACCAAGACCCCTCTGTGCCTCCGAAAGCACGTTAAGCCATTGGTCTCGCTTGTCATTCATGGATCTTTGTGACAGTCGTTACGGACGTCAGAAGCCCGAAAGTCTGCCAGTCAGTCTCAGCAAGGAGAATCGTATTACCCAGTTGTGGCTGCGGAGGTTAGATAGGCAGTCGCTCTATGTAAATACTGGTATTCAGCTGCATCTGGTTAGACTGGAATCCGATGTCAACGTAGTTGGGAAGGCGATCGGCGGCGGCGATCTCTCGCGTCCGGCCCTGGTCCAGGCCATGGTACGGAGCGAGAGTGCATGGGTGCCGTTACCTCCTTCTACGAAGCAGTAATGCTCGCGAAGAGGGAGGCGGCCCACGTGAGGGTGAAGGAGAGGCAGTATATGCGTCCTCAAAGCCCTAGCCTCCGTAGGAGACGTTCTGGGCGTCGGTCGGGAATCCCAGGCTGATTCCCGGCCACGATAGGCGCGCGCTTGCGGACGGCGAGTAATGGGTAGCTCGCTGTCCGGTAAGGACCAAGCCCGGGTCGACGGCGCGTTGTGTTCCACGCGCGCCTTAAAGAGATCTTAGCACCAACTGGTGGGGTCCGCAAGGGCCGATCCCTGCCAGGAGTGCCGGTTGTTCGAAAGAGATACCGCGGCCCCTGCCACACAGGCAACTGAGGGAACACGGGTGGAAAAAATAAACGAAATGGGAAAAGGCTAGACATGTGATGAGCTCCAACGAAGTAGGTACACCTCTGCCTAAACCTTTGGAGACTACAGGCGAGATGTTATATTTCTGTATCTCTAACGAAGTGTTTCGTTCAATAAAATCATGCTACACACAAAACTGTAACACAGAAACAGCCATTTGATTCGACTCGCAGGTCATGCCATATAAAGTTCATTCACCTTACGAATTCGCGGTAATCGTCTTATCACATCGTTGGGAATAACAATAACTATAAAATAAATGGGGACCTTAACTTTGGAGAGAAGTATACTCTTCTTTATGAGTTCCTAATACTTCTTAAGTTTTCCTGAGAAAAACGACGGTGCAACGTGATTCTTGTAGAACAATTTCCATAAAGTTTTTATACAAATTGTTCGAATAGAGTAGCATCGCATTATCACGTCACGCCTGTCTGCGTGAGCCTTTACGGTTTATGAGTTTTGTCAAAATCGTCTTTACCTTTTATATTGACCGGGCGTTGTACATATATAATCAACCTATGTACGAGTATGTGTAGAAAACTTAGCATATAAGTGTGACCGTGTGACTTACTGTAAAACTGTACAAGTGTGTGTGTTTGCCAATTTTAGGTTATTGTACTCCCATATTGCGATTAGGAGGGGACGCCCACTGATCTTTGACGTACCACAGTACATATAATAATAAACTCCACCAGGTATAGTTTTCCGAGAGACAGTGGTCTCGTGGGAGACACAAGTCTACATCATCACCGCTGCGTTACCAGCAAGCTTAGCACGAGAACCGTAGACAAGCGTCTTGTCGTAACAAAAATGACGTTTCCTCAAAGACAGTTGACAGTTTTGCACTGAGAAATGCAGACAAGTGATTTCTATTCTACTAAAAAGTAGAAATAAAGCGTCATGCTAAACCTGCAGTAGTGTGTAATAATATCTCTCCAACCAGTGGGCAGGGCACATTGCTCGCAGAACAGATGGCCGATGGGGCCGGAAGGTTCTGGAGTGGCGACTGCGTACGGGAAGACGTAGCATTAGAAAGCTTCCCACAAGATGGACCAATGCCCTGGTGATGGCCGCAGGAATCCGCTGGATGCGAGAAGCACAGAACCGGTTGATGTGGCGGTGCTTGGGGGCGGCCTATGTCCAGCAATGGACGTCTTTCGGCTGAAATGATGCCGATGAAATACCTTTATTACCTGTGCAAATCCGATAAAACGATGACGTTTTTATTAACAATAACGCTGGCATTATGTATTAATTGAATTGTTTCACAAGAATTTGGAACGATATTCGTGAATGGGATGACAGCAATTGAAGTCAACGGGTCAAAACAGATCGATATCCGAGGTTCGGGATGTTTGGAAATGCATGTCGGAAAGCTAGTTTTGCCCGGAATACATAGAAAAGTAATAATGGTATTTCCCAATTGGGTACAAAGTTAGATGCCAAATTTTGGTGAGCAGTACTGTCTGGTGACAGTAACATCGACGATCGATTTTTGTTTGATTACAAAAAGGAAACGACAGTTTAAAAGCTTTATAATAGGTCTTTACCTATGAAATTGCCGTTTTGCAGTACTGGCCATTTCAAATCAAAATAATTTTTGTTTGGGTAAGAATTCTAATTTCAAATTAATTTTATTTTAAAAACATGGATTTTTTTTTCCAAAAGTAGTCATTTGTTTATTGATTAGTGTTACATTTTCATCGCATTTCAATCTTTTTCGTCATCATGGATACGTTAAAAATTCGAGTAATTATGGAATATGAGTACCGTCGTGGCAGCAACGCGGCACAAGCGGCACGCAACATCAACGACGTTTACGGAGCTAACACTACAAACCAACGCACCACCTGTTATTGGTTTGCTCGCTTCCGTTCTGGAAATTTCGACCTGAAAAATGAACCTCGCGGTCGTCCGAAGACTTTGGTCGACAATGACGAATTAAAGGCGATTGTGAAAGCTGATGATACACAATCTACGGCTGAATTAGCAGCAGCTTTCGACGTTAGCGTCAAAACAATATTGATCCATTTGCGTCAAATTGGCAAGGTAAAAAAGCTTGACAAATGGGTGCCCCACGAACTCAATGATCGTCAGCGCGAAGTACGCGTCGAGACGTGCCTTGCACTGCTCAACAGACACACAAATGAAGGAATTTTGAACCGCATTGTTACCTGCGATGAAAAATGGATTCTGTTTGATAACCGCAAGCGCTCAGCAAGTTGGTTGGATCCTGGTTCAGCACCTAAACAATGCCTTAAACGAAAACTTACCCCTAGAAAAGTGATGGTCACTGTTTGGTGGTCTATCGCCGGTGTGATTCATCACAGCTTCTTACCAAACGGGGTGAGCATTACTGCAGATGTGTACTGTGAAGAACTGAACACAATGATGGAGAAGCTGGCACATCTCCAACTAGCATTGGTCAATCGCTCGTCTCCGCTGCTCCTGCACGACAACGCGCGACCTCATACTGCACAGCAGACGGTCTCCAAGTTGCAAGAACTGGGGTTGGAAGCTCTCCGTCATCCGCCCTACTCACCAGACCTTGCGCCTACAGACTACTACTTTTTCCAGAATTTGGATAACTTCTTGGCGGGAAAAAAATTCAATACCCGAGAGGCAGTACAAAATGCCTTTGAAGAATTTGTTGCCTCCCGTCCAGCTGATTTCTTTAAGAAGGGCATCAATAAACTGCCACTGCGATGGATGCATTGATTGCATGGGTGATTACTTCGATTAATACAGATAAAAAATACATGAAAAAAATTCGTTTAAATTTTTTCATACAAAACGGCAATTTCATAGGTAAAGACCTATTATATATTTTGTAACACATTGGTGACTGAAAATATTTCTATAATTTCGTGTTTGGTTGCAATAACGTGGCAACTGGATAGTGACGTAAAGTATGTGTCACTACCGGAAAGTCTGACTTTTTTTTAGACCATGCGACATACTTGTTGGTTCCGTCTCATCTCAGGCGTGACACATCTAGTTAATTGTCACTTTTCATTTAGCACATTATTAACTCGTTTATTTATTTTACTATTTATTATTTAATACATTTTTAAATATTTTTATAGGACATTTATTATTAGCACAATTTATAATTAGGACCTTATATGAGCTATTCAACTCAGTCCATTGCTGGACTAAGGCCTCTCCCAGGCTTCTCAACAACACCTTGTCCTCCGCGTTCCGAATTCAGTCTATCTATCCCAGCCACCTTTTTAAGGTCGTCGGTCCATCTATCCGGGGCCGACCCACACTACGGTTTACGATATGCGGTCTCCACTTCAATCCAATTTTTGGGATGCCAATTTTTGGGCGCAACATTTATTTTTAGGCCACACTTCTCTGTGAGTCATCAGCATGGAAGTCACCCCCTTTCTAGCTATATCATCTTTCACACAGTCCACCCATCGTTTCTTTGGTCTTCCCTTTGTCTTAAAAACATTCATAGACATAACTTTCTTCATGACATATTCCTTATTCCTCCGATAAAGTTTACAACATTTTAACCTTAGAAGAATTACCTATAATATATGATGTCGTTGATTTAAAACGCTATAAAATTTAACAAATCGCAGTTATTTTCATTGAACAATAGATGCATAATGAACGTGAGAAATGTGTTTTATTGATCTAACATAATTCAAGTAAGACGTAGTTGTTACCGACTAATTACAACTAATTTTAATTAGCACGGATTTGAATACGAGATTGCGGTAAGAATAAAGAAATAATTAAGAATTTACAGAGTTTTTGAACTTTTGTCAGAAAATTGGGATTGTTATTTGTGATCTTTTGTTACAAACGTTTTCACATAAACCTACATGGGAACTTGTGAAACGTTAGATGCTAGGTGCTCAGTTCCAATTGGTCATTTCCGATGGAGAAGAGCCGGCAAATAACAGTACGCTCAATCTTTAAAAAATAATGGGCTTTAAAAAGAAAACAATACTTAATAAATATCATTTAAAAACCTACTTACACGAATAATAACAGTATTAACAGTACTTTGCTATTGATCATTTATATGATCTTCAAAATGAAATAGCTCATTTTTAAATCGTGTACTCTAGCTTCCAAGACTTCGCTAAACCTGGGATTTAAGGATTAAATATTTAGTGTCATTTAAACAATACGTTACACAATGACCTGAGGCTTGAAAACAGAATGATGAAGATACATTTAACCAGTCTGCCTTCAAAGCAAGACTGAATAGACATCGTCTGGGCGCGTTTTTTTACCATCATAGACCTCATCCATCGCTTTCCATCAGGCGTAATCAAGGTCAAGAGCAGGCCAATTCAGCAATAAAAAAATAAGGCCTAAAATTCGGAAGTAAATCTGTGCTAAACAAATACAATATGATTTTATCAATACAAGTTCCAATTACTTGAACCTGTAATAATATGGATCAAATAAAAATATAATAACTATAATAAGTCTAAAAAACGCGACTAGGTAGGTGAGCTGCCATGATACTGGTTCACTTGACGTGCGCGCGCGCCGAGTGGCTCGCCCACGCGCCACCACGACATGCTGGGTCACATTCAGGGTTGACACTCACACTTTTTTTGTGATATGTAAATGAAGATGAGTAAATATTGTTTTGTTAGAATGAGTCTTATAAATAGTGCAATTGTGGTCATCAGATTCTCGATTAGATTTAGAAAAATATAGATGGTTATCTTTGAATACGAGTTATATCTTATAAAGATATTTTAGGATCCGTTAGTGGAGGTATCGTATTTAGTTTTTTTTTTATTACTAGCTAGCTGCACCACGCGCTAGTTACATCCGCATAATTCTCTAAATTATTATTGTAAATAATTGTTGTAAAAACAGCTACAAACAGATAGTTTGTAACCTGGATTAACACATATGATACTTTTTATTCCGGGATTACGGTCCTGTGGGATAATATTCGACACCCACGCAGGCGACTCCGCTGACAAAAGCTAATACTAACATAATTTTATATTAACATTAAATACTTAGACACTGCCAACCCTAACATCACGTCATAATACATTTATCTAGCCTAGTTGTATAGTTATTGTCACATCCGGGATAGCACCCTATATACCTGGAATGTGAGTCGTTATTCTCGTCTTGTGGTCGTTTCGTACCAGGAATAGTTTCAATAGTCAAAGCATTTTATTACACCAATGAATATATTTAATAAGAATATGTGAATATAGCATAACATCACGCCTTGTTCTCCAGTAGGGTTGTACAGCGGTGTACCTTAAGACTGTAGTAACCTGTTTTGTCAGTTATGTTATAGGCGGTGATTTCTTGAAAACACTCAATAAGGTGGTTTTTTAAACCAGTGTATCTCTTTAACGGTAAATAATTTTCAAAGCAAAAAAAATATATGATATTTTCAAGCCTTTTTTGCATAGAGTGATGGAACTCATAATATAATTAAACATACTTTAATGCATCAAAAAAATCATCAAAGTCACCTCTTAATTATCTTTAAAACCAGTTTATCCCTTCAATAACAATTATAATTATAATTTAAAATATACCATAAAATTTCAAATGCCAAACTGCATCCAGTGATTGATTATTTATTATTATATAGTAAATATGTAATTTTATACGATTTTATTTGCATTTTTACGACAATGCTTGCTCATTTATTATTCGAATTGATTACAACAGATTTTAACCCAAATCCGATTGCAATAAGAACTATTATCGCTCATAACGACAATATTTAAAGTTACCAGAGCCTTAAGTCCCATGTGTGTCTATTGCCATCACGGATACAAATCTAGACTCCGGGCAAAGCCAAATAGAAAAACTCAATAACACTTTTCCGGCCTAGGAATCGACCCAGGAACTATGAAATGGAATATTGGTTGTATACATAATCAGCTTAAAATGTTCCCACTGCTGGGAATACATGCCTCTTTTAGGTGTGAGAGAGTAGGTTGTTATCCACCACGCAGGCCCAGTGCCGGTTTGTAGATGTCACATGTCTTCGAATTTTTGGTTCTAGGACATGAATTTCCTCACAATGTTTTCACCGTTTTGAGAGCACTTGTGATGTAATAATTCACACATAGTTTTGAGAGCACTTGTGATGTAATAATTCACACATAGTGAAGCATCTGCCTGGGTTCGATCCTACGACCTATAATTCGTCAGTCGCGGCCTTTACCACTGGACTATCTCTGCTCTCAATAGTTGGCAGCTCACCTACTCTTGCTACGGGCTATGATTTTTTACTTATATCTATTCTGTTTTGAATAAAGTTTTTTCTTTGAGGGTGGGAAATCATCAAAAATCTTCTCCTGCTATAGGTGGAGCAGGAGGGCGTGTCAGACTTTTACTGACTAAAACCCTCCCGTGTTCCTCTAGTTGCCTGTGTACCAGGGGCCACGTTATCTCTTTCGAACAACCCGCACCCCTGGCAGGCATTGGTCCTTGCGGACCCCACCAGTTGGTGGTGACATCTCTTTGGGGCGCGCGTGGAACTTAGACCAATCAAAAAACTATAGATTAGGTATTCTTATACTTATTTCCGTGGTGTTAAGTTTATTTTACCTTATCTTTTTTTCTTGAATTTGATTTTGCCTAGATGAATCTAGATCTTTCCCAATCCGGATTTGACTTAACGGATCCTGCTCCAGTACACGTTCGCATGCGGTTTCTAGAATCGCGACAATTATGACCAGCAATTTCTTCACAAATTATTTGCAAACCGCAAGAGGTGAGTACGTAAGTACTTAAATACCACGTATATTTACCGTTCGCTAACAGAACTCTTAATGAGCAATCAACAAGGTATTGAAATTCTTCGAACTTCAACAATCATACTTTTATTGGCACTTGGAATACGTACATTGCCGCGTTTGTTCTCAAGGCGCGTCTCGACGTACGACGAAAACCATCAATGGATACTGAACAGTTACCAACATAAATATTGGGCCAATGTTTAAGCCAACATGCGTAGTATATAATTTATATAAACTAATCTAATTTTAGTGAGGTCGTTGCCTTCAATGTGTGGTCTAATGATGACGAACATTTGCTATATTGTAGGTAGGTATACAATATTGGGGACCGACTTGCGAGTAGCAGATCGTGGGTTCCAACCCAAGCACAGGCACTTTACTTTGCGCAAAGTATTTCATCACCACTGCTCTCAATACGGTGATGGAAAACATCGTGAAGAAACTGGCATGTCCTACAAAAAAATAAAAATAAATAAGTAAAAATTATTTTTGGTTTTAACTAAAAGCTACAAAATAATTCGGTAAAATAAAATCTTGGGGCGTAGCGTAGCCTGAGTAAATATGTTTTACGCGCCCCACAATTTTATTTTACTGAATTATTTTTTAGCTTTTAGTTAAAACCGTTTAACTTAAAAAAAAAAACTTTTTTATTTTCAAGTTTGTTAATTAATATTTGTCGTACTAATTCGTTTTTTTTTTAGTGTACAGTATTTTAATAGTCAAGACCTACATTTGATACCCATATTCAGGGGGTTGTGAAAAAAAATGTAATCCGCCATTTTGTCGCGGCGGCAATCTTGGATTTACAATGATACTGATTAAATTAAATTGTATTGTTATCAAAACTAAAGGTGTGTACCAAATATCAGATCAATCTGCCAACAGGAAGGGGAAAAATTTTAAGTACTAAATTTGACCCAAACAAAAAACTACAACAAACAGTGCAAGCTAGATATATAATATAACCGTTTAAACAATCGAAGAGGAACCCGTATAGGGCCCGCGTAGTGGGTTATAGCCCGTTCTTTTTCACCGAAAGGAGGCCTGTGTCCCAGCAGTGGGAACATTTTAGATTGATTATACTACGCATTATTTTAGATAGAATTATAAGGATATTCCCATTGGAGTTACAAGTTTAATTATAGTGGTCAAATAAGTCATCACAATAATATTAAATACTTCCGGATATTCCGATCATTTTGTGGTTCCGTTTTCTTGCTAAGCGATGACTGTAAAGACCTTCGTTTCAGCATTTTCCCGTTCTTTTGGGTAATATCCTATTAGACTATTAGACTTGAGTCATCAATCTAATAGATGTGAAATACGGAGACTCACGCTTTAGTAATGCATTAATAAATAAGCCGTTTCCAAAAGCCAGTAATATATTAAATCATAATCCTACCAATATTATAAATGCAAAAGTGAGTTTGTTTGTTTCTTACGCTCTTACGCTAAAGCAGTTGAACGAATTTGGGTGAAATTTAGACCATCACCTGAGTTTTTATTTTGGGTGGGAAATCATCAAATAACTTCTCCCGCTCTGGGTGGACCAGGAGGGCGTGTCAGACTTTTACTGACTAAAACCAACCCGTGTTCCCTCAGTTGCCTGTGTGCCAGGGGCCATGGTATCTCTTTCGAACAACCCGCACCCCTGGCAGGCATCGGCCCTTGCAGACCCCACCAGTTAGTGCTGACATCTCTTTGAGGTGCGCGTGGAACACAACGCGCCGTCGACCCGGGCTTGGTCCTTATCGGACAGCGAGCTACATATTACTCGCCGTCCACAAGCCCGCGCCTACGGTGGCCGGGAATCTGCCTGAGATTCCCGACACCCAGGGCATCTCCTGCGGAGGCTAGGGTCGTCAGGGCGCATATACTGCCTCTTACTCACGTGCGCCGCCTCCAGAGGAAGCAGTAATGCTCGCGAAGAGTCGCGAGCATTACTGCTTCGCAGAAGGAGATGACGGCTACCCATGCACTCTCGCTCCGTATCATGGCCTGGACCAGGGCCGGACGCGAGAGATCGCTGCCGCCGATCGCCTCTACAAGGACACGGCAGTGCTCGGCCCAAGCCAGGCAGACCTCCACCGTATGCTCCATTATGTCCTCAGGGCAATCTTTGCTGTGGAAACACCCGAGCGTTTCCTCCCGCCTTATCCGAAACAAGTACCTCCCGAAACAGCCGTTTTCGGTGAGGACCTGCATCAGGCGGAAGGTGAGGACGCCGTGGCGTCTCTCAAGCCACTCCTCAAAGATGGGACTTACCGCCGCAATCGTGGCGTGCCCAACCATGACTTGGGTTAGAGCAAACTTCGGTAGTACGTTTCCGTGGGATAACTTCCGACCTCCACGCGGGCTAAGCCGCGAGCACCAGCTAGTAAAAATATATTTTAAAATCAATTACGTGCAAATATATAAATTCACATCTTTTTCCCATGGGGGTGAGCAAAAACTTCCTGAACGCCCTCTGTTACGACCCTTACATACTCCTCTTGCTTCGTCCAATTTTCAAATGCCTAAAATATTCTTCTATTTCTTCTTTTCGTGTCGATGGTACTCTTCCTCTTTTTTTATGGTTTGAGCCCATGTTAATTGCGGCATCGGTGGAATTAAAGTCATCCGAAGTGAAGGTGAACGGGCACATAGGATACCTCGAGCTAGTGGGGCATGGCCCTAAAATATTGGTAAGATTACATTTGTGAAAAAGATTTCTCATTTTTTTTTTAAATTATTGAATTGTCGGTCCTCGATAAGTTTACAAAGTTTCAATGAAATCTGACCGTTTAAAGTGGGCTAAAATCGCGCTCTAAGGAGTCGGTTACAAACATACATACAAGTGAAGCTAATATAAAGCGTGTAAAAAAGAATAGAACCATGCCATTTTTTCCCGTGGGTGTTGTACAAGGCGACAAGAGAATGGGCAGTACCATTCTCTATGCATTTTATCACCATATTGCGATCGCCAACCCGCATTCCAAGCGTGGCAATTATGGCAAGACCACCCCAAAAATGACAAGCAGCCCTAAAGTGAAACGGCCCCTAATACCCGATGGCCCACCTACCCTTGACTACGGCAGCGGTCAAGGCTACGTTAAGGGAGGCCTATGTCCAGCAGTGGACGTCTTTCGGCTGAAATTATGATGAATGACGTGTAAAAAACTAATGTTATACTTTACTTTGATACATTATTAAATTTTGATATATATGCCTACGTGTATGGTGGGTTTTAGGGTTTTATTAAGTTAAGACCAATAAAACACAAAAAAAACATCCTTAATATGATGAGGAAATACTTGGGTTAGACACCTATATTAAATAAACATTTATTTTATTAAATAGGTGTCTAACCCAAGTATTTTGTTAATGGGCACTTTTGAATTGGTTTATAAACCAACTCAAAAGTTGCCATTAACATAGGTATTCATTTGGGTACATTGACACACTATCAACTTCTGTCACACGTCGCCAACGCGTGCGCTACAGTACCTACTGCTCCACACACAGTTACCCAAAGCATAATAACCCAAAAACAAAACCTGATACAAAGTCACCAATTTTATTGTATTTGTCGTAATAACATTTATTCGAAGTATTTTGTTTCCGAACATTCATTATACTACTGCTTTGTTTAATTAATTATTTAAATGTAATGGCACTTAATAAAACAGTTGATTATGAACAAAAGTGGTTTTTAGTGGTCCCAGTAAGGAGCATGCAAACAAGGATGCTTGCTTCAAGCATGCAGCGTGCAAGCAGGCATACAGCATCCAAGCAAGCATGCAGCATGCAAGCAAGCACGCAGCGTGCAAACAAGCATGCAACATGCAAGCAGTTATGCAACATGCAGCAAGCATTGTTTTTGTCATGGCTCCGGCGCTGCGGGGCTTGCGCGGCCCCACGCGAGCTTATCGTCGCAGATGGTTTTAATACTTACCACAACAGCTTTGGCTTGCGCCGGCCAGCCTCAACCGCGGCAGCGGGCCTTCAAACCACTTACTCCGCAGCTCGTGGGCCGCCCTACCCCTCCACGCCTACGTGGGCTTAAATTACACTCTACGGTAGGGCAGACAAATTGTGTGAAGTCGGTTTTGCAGCGATTCGTTTCTCACAAAATTTTGTAGCACAACATATTGACATTTTATGACACTATTTTAATTTAACATTAAAACTGCTATCAAGTAACCGGCTATATATTTGTGACCAAATTATATTCCGTAAAATGTTGTTTCAGTGTGGTGAAAATATGACAAATAAATCATTTGGCAAATGAAAAAAGTTCAAAAGAAGCTTCGCACAATAGCAACAAGTTTGTAAATCAGCGAAATATAGTTCGGTAAAATAATACCTATGACACATGATGCTTCGGTGATCTAAAAATATGTCAAATAATGCATATAGCAAAAAAGACGTCGGTCAATAGGTTTCGGTACAATGAAATTCGAACAAAACAAAATTTAAGTGATCGGTTCCCTATCGCACCATATAAACAGGCCACGATACGTCAGCTAAGCTCTACCGCCCACACTGGACCGGTACTAGATAGACAATAGACTCAAACCGGATCCGGCGGATCAGGCCGATCCGGGCCGGTTTTCCGTCGATACACATTAACATAACGAAGATGCCGGCCGGCTCCCCACAGATTTCAATGTTCTCTTGATTATAACGAGGCATTGCGATATAGAAGTGAACTTGATATTTAAATTGAACGGTTTTTTTATTGCCAAATGAACCTGGTCTTGACCTCGAACTTGCCTGATGGAATGCGATGAATAAGGTCTACGATGGATAGAGATTTTTTAACTGACTAACAGATTCCAAATGGTTTCATTGATGAAAATGGATCATCATCATCTCAGATTTCGTGGATGCTCGTAACTATACATATATCCTAGTATTTTAAGATGATTTTAAGTACAAAGAGGTGTTACCAAATTGTTCTCTTTGCACTATTGACGTAAACATAGGTGCACTAAGGTTGCTGGCGAAATTCAAATTTTCTTACGTTATTTGCCAGTCATTGTCAGGTCGTATGTTAATTAAAATATGATTCGCGACCATTACAAATATGGCTTTACAGAATTGTAATTATTTAAATCAATACAACCCTCTTTGTTCATATGTTGGGGTTAAAATCTTATTTACATCCTGAGACTGACCTAAAAAGGCCAAAATACGTAAGAAAATTTGTATTTCGAGATTTCGTTTGTATACTGAATTTTTTTATCAAAAGACTGTTTATGAAAACATATAACCTACTTGCCATTTTGTCGTTGATTATGAAGAAAATGCTTCAATAAATAAAAACTGAAAACTTCCGTAATGAAAAATTAAACAGAAAATTACTATTCAAAAGAGCATTATACTTTACTTAGGCCATAACCAACCAGACAGAAGATTAACAATATTATTACACAATTTAATATTTACTATAAACCTCGTGGGCCATTATTATTTACTTAAGTAGGCTTAGTTGTTCGAACTTTGACCCCGGAGGCTACTGTAGCTCGTCTTTGTGAGCCACCCACGCGCTTAGCATAGAAATGTAAGAAACCACTGGAAATTCGCTTTACCTTGTAAGATTTATTTCTTACATTAACGAATAGAAGATAGAAATGGGTTTGATATAAGAAAAGGGCAGTGAGGTAAAGCCAAAGCTTTTTAAGCGATGCTTATTAAGTGCCAAAGCACTTAATAAGCATGGGAAAATTTGTAATAACGAGGAAAAATTAAGATGTAGTTACAAAAATTTAAAAGAGTATGCTAGATGGTTTAATAATGGGCGACTAACAAAAGGTATTTACGCCGCGGGAGACACCCTGGGCGTCAGGAATCCCAGGATGATTCCCGGCCACCGTAGGCGCGGGCTTGCGGACGGCAAGTAATGGGTAGCTCGCTGTCCGGTAAGGACCAAGCCCGGGTCGACAGCGCGTTGTGTTCCACGCGCGCCTCAAAGAGATGTCAGCAGCAACTGGTGGGCTCCGCAAGGGCCGATGCCTGCCAGGGGTGCGGGTTGTTCGAAAGAGATACCGCGGCCCCTGGCACAGAGGCAACTGAGGGAACACAGGTGGGTTTTAGTCAGTAAAAGTCTAACACGCCCTCCCGGTCCACCCAGAGCGGGAGAAGTTATTTAATGATTTCCCACCCAAAAAAAAAAACAAAAGGCAGATGTAAAAGGAAACGCCGGGAAGAGACGAAGGTTGTGACATACTACGCACCTGACCTTTCTGAAAGGTCACGTGCGTAGTACTCGCAACCGTCGTGCGCGTCTTACCTGTTTGATGAGATGTATGAACGTAAACGAGGTAAAAGGAGTATACATAATAGGATTGTAGCAGGTGGTGTTTTGTAGTTTCTGCCTACCCCTATTGGAAGAATACATGAGTTTATGTATGTATGTAACTGAGTCATCTTCGTCTTATTGCCCTTATCACTCTTTGTTTGAGGATGATTCAGTATATGCTCGTCTTCCGCAGCCGGAAGAGGTCCACTGCTGGACATAGGCCTCCCCCAAATACCGCCACTTCGACCGGTTCTGTGCTCCTCACATCCAGCGACATAAATATTGTTCACAGGCTTCCACACAATAGTAAGGACCTCCTATTAATTGAGCATGGAATCGTTGGAATCGTTCCAATAAAGGATTGTGTTTCACGTTACATGCAAAATAGATGATCAGCGATCGAGCTAAGGGCCTGACTGACAATCAAACAAACTGTCGCAGGCAGACAGCGACAAACGACAGCCTAGATCAGTCGCCCGTGCGCACGGTGATGTGGGAAATTGATCGTGTGCGCCGGTCCTAACTTGGCTAAGTTATTCATATGTATATGAGAACGCAACGCTTCCAACTTGTTTGAACTGGGGCTTGCAATTTCACCAAGTTTGAGATTTGCATAGGAATACGGGTTGTTATTATTTTTGTTATTTGAATGCAACAATGTGGATGTATGTTCGTATTGAAGTGAAAAATACTAAGTTTGTTTTAAGTTGCTAAGTTTATCTTACCACTTTTATTTATGACACTAATGACATTTCTTATTTAATTTTTTCCTGTCATTATGAAACGCCTTTAACTTATTTTATGAAAATAAATCCTATTTGTTCAAGTAATTCAATTTTATTTATTTGTAGAATTATTTATAGTATAGTTTTGTAGTGTGTATGTATAGATTTATAAGTCCGTTAACTTAATTTTACCAATATTTTTATGATTCTAAAATTATATTATTGTGCATGTGGTGAAGCTTTTCATAAAACCAGTTTCAATGATATAGTAGCTAAGATATTATATATATTACTTAAGTTTCCTGTTTCTCATCTACTAATGTAGGTACTAGTGCTTACTTACTTTTTTGTACGAACAAAAAATGCTCTCCTTCCATTTAATTATTTTAAAGATAAATGATGATGATGTTGATGATAGATCATTTAGTTACCGTAATAATTAGACAAACACTTATAATTTATTATCATAACAGACCTGTCATAATTTGACGAAAATAGCTGAAGTTAATTGGAAATGCAAACAGACACAAAAAGTGTAAGTGCTGACATACCTACGGCGAATATTATTAAAGAATACAATGAATATTGAAATAAGGCAAAACGTTAATTAACATACACGTAATATGACGCCTGGATGTCCTGAAGAGGTAGGCAGGAGGTATAGGTAAAGTACGGATATTTAACCAAGTTGGTTTAAAGCCAGACAGCTAATGGAAGCCGTAGAGGGGTAAAGTTGTACACTAATAGGAGGTAAGGCTTTAATTTTGCAGTTCAACAACATTCATTGCGTTATTTACGTTGTAGAGCAGACAAAGTTTTTGAACATATCATCATCATCATTTCGGCCGCAAGACGTCCACTGCTGGACATAGGCGTCACCTAAGCACTGCTACTTTGACCGTTTCTGTGCTTCTCGCGTCCAGCGGATTGCTGCCGCCTTCACCAAGTCATCGGTTCAATATGTGTGAGGCCTTCCAACGCTACGTCTTCCGGTACACGGTCGCCTCTCCAGAACCGGCCCTATCGGCCATCTCTTCTGCGAGCAATGTATCCTGCCCACAGCCACTTAAGTTTGTCAACTCTTCGAGCTATGTCGGTTACCTTGATTCTCCTACGAATCTCTTCATTTCCAATTCGATCACGTAGAGCATCTCCATGCACAGATCTCTCCATTGCCTTTTAGGTGACTTTAAGCTTCTAATAAGGCCCATTGTGAGCGACCACGTTTCCGTGTCATAGGTTATCACTGGCAACACGCACAGGTCAAACACTTTCGTCTTGAGACACTGCGGTATGTAGGATGAAAAGGCCTAGCATCCCGAACGCTGCCCAGCCGAATCGGATTTGAAGATTGATCTATTATCCTCCCCCAAATGACAAGCACCAAAAACCAATTCAAATAGTTCTTTGACTAAAATACCAATTTGACAACTCTATATCCAGAAATAACATTATTCCTACAATATATTATTGAATCAATTCAAGTGCTTTAGCTGAAGTTCATTACAGTGATAAAATAGAAAATGCACTAAGAGTACTCACGAGAAATATTAATGTAGTCAGCTTTCTAGATTTACGTCAATTAGAAAGGTACACCTACATAAAGATTGGAGTACACTGCCGCTGTAGTGTTTAGGTTCGCGGCTTAATGTGTTTAGGGCAGTTGTACACGAGTTTGATTCGAACGGAACAGTTTGTGCAGCTTTAAATTAAGCTGAGAATGTTTAACATAACCGTAAAGTTTGGTTACACGCAGTGCTTTCAATTAAATGAACAGATTCAGCTTAAACAAAATGAGGTCCGGGAAATTAACTGTGAAGCAAATTGCCTACCGGCTTCGTTTCCGTATATTCAAATCTCGACTGCCATTCTTTGACAGTTAAATGAAATGGCTATAACACGGTGAATTGAAGTAGAGTGTCAATTTGCTTGACCATTAGTAAATTAATGAGATGAGTAGATCAACTACTTGATTTTGAAAAACTCGATACTCCTTAATCATTTAAGCAAATCAACCTATTATTGATCGAAGATACAAACTGAAGTCAGCATTGCCTAACGAGTTTGGTAGTCATTTATCAGATAAAATGTAATTTTAGTATAATGTAAAGCAAAATGAAACTAGGTAAAATATTTTCAAGCTGTGTTTGGGAAAATCCAACATTATATCATAGTCTACTTCTGCACAGTGTCGCCCAACGCTTATGTATCCTAGTGAGTCACGGTCCCAGGACGCCTACACACTAGGATGTGGCGCTATTGTATTCAGAACTTGAATCGCAGCTATTTCGTGAAAGCGTTGAATGCAAACTTATTTATAAACGCCGTAAAATCGCCATATTTTACAAAAGATAGTGCTTATTGTAAAGAATGGCGAGAGCTTGAAGCCCTCCCGGAGATAAATAGACGCCGTAGTTCCCTGGCCCAGCGGGGGATTGTATGTGCCAAGTACTGCCAAGTGTGTGCGTGTGCGCAGCATCTTGGACGTTGTTCGACTTTTTGTTGGCTGTAGAACAAGGGTAGGCTTGATTGTAAGACGGTGGCTTCTTATTGTACTTTTTTTTAAAGGAGGTAGTTGCAGAATGAATATGTAGATGAGAATTATTTGATTTTCGATTCTTGTTGTTACTTTGCGATTTAAATTAGAATAGGACTAGTTTATAATAAGGTTGAACTAAATTCACACTGAGGTATTAGAATTCTTCTTGCCAGGGTCGCGGATTTGTTCGAAAGAATTACCGTAGTCCTGGTACAATCAATTGAAGGAACACGGGTGGGTTTTAGTAAGTTATAGTCTGACACGCCCTAGCTCCGCCCAGAGCGGAAGAAGTCGTTTGATGATTTCCCATCCAAAAATAAAGGAAAGGTATTAGAATTCTTAGTATATCTCCAAATTATAATCCTTGTGTCGATGAACTCAAGTAAGGTTTACTTACGGCTGCTATGTGAAAATATGTATGTCGTAAGTAAATGTAAATTATGTTTTATTTTTAACCGTCTTCAAAAAGGAGGAGGTTCTCGCCGCGATAGATATCTCTGGCAACTTTGGTTCGATTTCGAAAATTATTTTCTTTAAAATTATGCTATAGGGATGGTCACATTTAAATTGTTTCAACTTTGGTTAGTTTTTGCATACACTTTGATAATACGTATTAAATCCACTTTGTGTATCTTGTTGATGTTTTTATACCTGTCACTGTGTTTACTTAGCAAGTAGTGGTATTTGAATTGGGATAGGTATCACAACAAAAAATAAAAAAAGCCTGTTACAGCCGACTTCCAGAAACACTACTAAGTGGAAAATAACTATTAATATTATTATACTAACTTCCGCTCGCGGCTTCGCCCGCGTGGAAGTCGGAAATTATCCCGCGGGAACGTACTACCGGGATAAAAAGTGTCCTATGTGTTAATCTAGCTTATAATCTATCTGTGTGTCAAATTTCATCCAAGTTTGATTTTATGACAAAAATCATTACAATAGTGTTCGTCAAGTGTGTCTAGATATAGACCATACTTGCCCCAGACACTTGTGAAAGTCTAGGATGCTCATACACTTCAGCTTTAGAATTCTACAAACTACGACACAATTGACAGCCTACTGAGGGCACTTGGGGTGCCAATTTGTTTCAAGGTGCTACCTCACAAAAATACAAAAATGAGATATGCAGAGATACATTGTAGGATGACGCTCTTGTCTGGAGTGTGAATCTCTTGACTATAAGAATAGTGGAAGACAAAAAAGAAGTATAGAACAGTAGGCTTGTACGAACACTTTTACATGTCAGTCATATTTTAAAACTAGATGAAGTCGGCGTTTCCTATCTGACTACTCTGAGAAGAAATGCAGAAACAAACCCAGTGGTCTCACAATCTCTTTTAAAGTCCAGACATAACCTTGGTCTGATCATGTGAAAACTATATAGATTGGTCTGAAATGGTCTGTCTAGTCAGAGCACGCTTTTATCAGTAATCATGCAGCTCAACTCGATTCGACGAACAATACCAAAGAAAGGATATGTGGGTATGCCGCATATATTTTTTTTACAGATGGCCATGATTAAGACTAAATGTGAAAAAAAGAAACCAAACAAAAAGAAATGACTCACATCCCCCAAATATGCATGTGTAAAAAATTATATAACTGGAAATCGGTGAGGTGATTGTATATTGGAATAGATTTGCCGAACAAGGCACAAATTAATTGATACTGGCAGGATGAAAATGTGGATGACTCAGGAACTTCTTTTTTTTGGGTGGGAAATCATCAAATAACTTCTCCCGCCCTGGGTGGAGCAGGAGGGCGTGTCAGACTTTTACTGACTAAAACCTACCTGTTCCCTCAATTGCCTGTGTGCCAGGGGCCACGGTATCTCTTTCAAACAACCCGCACCCCTTGCGGACCCCACCAGTTGGTGCTGACATCTCTTTGAGGCGCGCGTGGAGAACAACGCGCCGTCGACCCCGGCTTGGTTCTTACCGGACAGCGAGCTACCCATTACTCGCCTTCCGCAAGCCCGTGCTCGCGGTGGCCGGGAATCAGCCTGGGATTCCCGACGCCCAGGGCGTCTCCTGCGGTGACTAAGGCCGTGAGGGCACATATACTGCCACTCTCTCACGTGCGCCGCCTCCCTCTTCGTGAGCATTACTGCTTCGCAGAAGGAGGTGACGGCTACCCATGCACTCTCATGACTCAGGAGCTCAAAGTGACGGTGAGGAATTGTATTTTTATTCGACTAATTTAAGGGAGTCCCGTACGGTTTATAAAATTACCCTTGAATGATATAATTGTCTACAGAAAGCATGGTTCACCGTTGAACAGTAATACGAAAAACCTTTTAGTCGATACCATTATTTAGTGACAGAACTCAATTTAAGATGATATAGTGACTTTAGCGGTGATATTCATCAGATAGATCCCGTGCGTAGTACTCGCAACCGGCTTGTGTATATGACCAGAAGTATGAACGTAACCGAGGAAAAAGGAGTATGTGAGAATCATAGTAGGTGGATTTCTGTAGTTAATTCCTACGAAGAAGGCGCGAGTTTACGTATTTATGTATATGTATGTTACCGGCCAAACCCGATTTCAGGCCAAACTAGTTTGTCCTAGGCCAAACTGGTTTATTAAGCCGGGGCACGCCGATTAAATGGGTTAGGTTAGAACTGTGACCAAAAGCGCGCGAGCCGAGCGAGCGAAGCGAGCGGCCGGCGAGCGTTACTTCCAAAGGCTGTTAACGAAATGGCTAATTAAGCTAGAAACCAGTTTGGCCTAGGACAAACTAGTTTGGCCTGAAATCGGGTTTGGCCGGTAACATATATATATCTTACCTACGTAAATTAATTAAAACAGTAAGTTTTAATTAATTCTCTCGACTTATGTAACAGGAATTTCAAATACACAGAGGTTGCTTAAATATTTCTGTATTTCATTACTGACAGCAGAACGAAAATATAATTCAATGACAAAGTAGATAGATATTTCCTGCCTGGAAACGAGGTAAAACGGGCAGCATTATAACTTATTCGCAAACGGTCACAATTTGTTAGACAAGTTACGACTTAACTTAGTCTGAAGCAACTTTGCTTCAGACTGGCACACGTGCCAAGTTAATAAATGCAACCATTTTAATACTTGGCACACGATTGTTTGACAAATAAACAAATGATTCAATTAGCCTAATTTCGTGATCATATTATTAGTTAGCACACCCATAACATAATGACGCGTTTGAATCAATTTAGCATAGTCTGGTAGAGGTTCTATTTTCTACCTGTATCCACGAATAATAATCGCTGCACGCTGTGTAGTAAAGGAATTTGCTAGTTCTTGTATAGGTACTAGAGTCTGAAATTCTACTTGACAGGATTTAGGTAGTATCTGGTGTTAGGCTCGTGATTGAGTAATAACAGCTGCATGGGTCGATCAAACATGGTTAAGCTACGCTTGCCGCGGTCGGTCCGTAGATGGGTCTTTGTATATCAAGACCCCTCCGTTATCGAAAAGCACGTTAAGCTGTTGGTCTCGACTGTCATTCTTAGATCTTTGAAGTCCGGTAGTTTGATAACCAGTCTTACTAAGTGTATCGTATTACCCAGTAACTGGGTTGTGTAGGTCAAAGAGCCGGTCGCTCCATGTAAAATACTAGTATTCAGGCGCATCCAAAAGACTCAAAGTCAACCCCAACATATGTAGTTGGGGGCAAGGCAGATGATGAGAATTTAGGTGGCTCCATCTGTAAAACCCACGTGGAGCTTATGTATTTTTGATGTTTAAGGTCATGAAACTTCTGCAAATAACCCAAAATTCGCTATTGTTGTATATTTTAGTTATGCCATAACAATAAGGCCAAGTTTATTCTAATATCGCCAATATGGCCAAGTGACTCTGATATATTCCACCAGATCTTTCAAAGTATAGACGTGTACATTGTGTCAAAGACTATTTATCCAGAAATTGTTAAGTACAATAACTCCGCTATCCATAACTCAATAATCAACCTGTCAAATGACATTATTAACTTAATGAAGTAAATAATATAAACTCTAAATTAGGTAAGAAACGGGTAATTTGATATAACAATTTATGTTCCGGTACAGTTGCGCTCAGAATTCATTGTTACGCACACAGGTACACATGTTAGGTACAGGTGTAATTGTAACGCACACATCTGTGGTATAAGGCTGAAGACACATGAGCGGTCTTTTGCCAGTAAGACATTTTTCGACAAATCTGCTGTATAAAACTTTAAGTTTGGCAAAGTGGCATCTAATTGTTTTTGCCTTTTGTTCCTAATTTTGGACCTTTCATAAAATTGTTGCCTGCGGTATTTACTTTTCTAATACACCAAGTAGTTACAACTGTGTAAATTGGAACGATCCTAATGATCTGAATAATCTATACTTAATATTATGAGAGGGGTAATCTCTGGAACTACCAGTTGCTTAAGATTGGAAATTATTTTTGCATTTGAAAACCCAAGTCTTGAGGATATACTTTATGTTAACAATAAACAAAGCAAAAACTAGTAGTACCGTGGGCAGAAACTAGTAATCAATACGTATCATAAGATTATTTTGTTCGTTTTATTGGCGAATGATTTTAAAATAAAACACAATACATTAACAAAGGGATTATTCCCAACGTAACAATACAATTTGGAAAGTTTCTATTGGAATCTGAACTAAGATAATAATGCAATTCTAATTACTTATCTAATTAAATCAGATAAATGGATTTATAAGTAAGGAGAAAATCTGTTTCTCTCACGTTTTCCTTATATATTGTCGTGGTGATTTGGAAAAACTTGCAATAAAGATCAAACGAATGCTTTGACGAATAGATTAGAGCTTATCCAGAACAAAGAACAATTTCCTAAGGGCCGTGGACCTGACAAAACGTAGTAAATCGCAGTTTCCCTTGTCAAACAAACTTCACAATTGCGTTTCATAAAATAAAGTCGGAAATAAATAACCTGAGACGAGCGCCCCTATCCACTTTGATCTTGCCCGGGCTTGTGGAAATTTATTCATTCTCGACTTAATTTCAGCAAGTAAAGTCGATATTTGCTTGCCAGTGAAACCAAGCAGCGCTGCGCCTCACCAGATGTACGCCTGCCTTAAGATAATCTTGGAAAAAACACTAAATTTTAACCGACTTCAAAAAGGCGGAGGTTATCAATTCGGTTGTATTTTTTAATTATGTTTGTAAAAATATTTATTTATTTAACACTTTAAGCACACAAATGTACAGTGTATGTAATGTCTTCTTTGGTTTGAAAGGATGTACTTATCAAATAGTCCCCTGTAAATTTAGTGAGGTCTGATGAGTGTTTTTTGAGTTAGCTTCAATAATACGTATTTTTTTTAAACATTTTTGTTCACTCTGTGAAAGTCACTTTTAATTATAAAGGGTCGTTTACAAATTGATAACCTTTGCATTAAAACTTATAGCATTTTCTCCTATCGAGTTACATACGAATTCTGACAAAACAATTGTCGAACAATCTCGCTGGTGTGCACACATCATTATGCGCAAGCGCTCATTACAGACTTACGGAGTATCCCACGAGTTGAACAGCAATTTGTTCTCAAATTTCTGTGCGCATTGTTTTAGGGTATTGCTTCTTTTGTATTTAATGTTATGAGCGTTGTTAACTTGTTCTTGTAGTCGACTTTTATTGGTATTTTACTCATTAAAATTAATACCTAAATCAAACAGTTAAGGCTTCATCAAATAGGTGCGATGCGACAGCGCGATGCGACATTTGTAGAACAATTTCTATGAACACTTTATGGATATTGTTCTACAAGTGTCGCTTAGCGCCTGTCTGAGGAAGCCCTTAATTATACTCGTGAAACCCATACAGGGTGACAGGGAACTCGACTTACAAACTGTAATGTCAAATATTCATTCAGCACGTGATTTTAAAACCCTTTTGAATTTTTCGTCAGTTATCAAAAAAAAAAAAACTACTCTTTGATAAAAAAAAAGTGCAAAACCTATGCGGTCAAAATGTGACCGGCGAAATATTTTAAAGAGAATCATGTACTGCATCCATGTGAAAAAATCACAATCATGCATCCTAGTAAAAGGTTGCGGCTATTTTTTTTACTTTTGGAGTAATGACATCTCGCAGTTCAACCTTTGAGGTTGTCGTCTGCTTAACCGGACTTGCCTGTGATAATCTTAATAAATTAAGATTACCAGCCAGGGCTTAAAAAAACTTTAAAATAGAGCGACTTCTCGCTAAGGGCACCCCCTGTGGGGTACGGACCTCGGCTTAGGGCATCGCTGATAGAGGGCAGCAAGAGACTAACTGAATCGGATTGAAATTGCGGGTCAATGTAGCCGCCACCCTGTATATTTGCCAGCCGGTTATCACTTGTCTTCCGAACGTGCCAAAGACCGCTTCATGAATGATCAAAGAATCCAAATTCACCCATTAGGACCAGTCATCAGCAGTGCGTTATGTTGTAATTTGCATAAATAGGAAGACTATTGAAGAATTTGAGTTTTACGGGCTGGTGGTCTCATGGCTAGGGGGTCGATCGAAGGTTAAAGTACGCTTGTCGCGTCTCGGTGTGAACTGACCCTTAATGGTTAATTAATGCAACTTCTTCTGTATTCTTCTTCCTTGTAACTGATTTTAGGGTGTAATAATTTAGTCAACAGTAGTAAATTTCCCAGTAAGTGCCTAAAAATAAACTATTTCTAAAATATATTTTTACAAGTGCAAGTGACACTGTTTTGGAATTAGAATGTTAAATAGCGACCCGCCCGATCTAGGTTTATTCAAACCTGTGTTTCGGGCCTTCACTTTACATTTCAATTATATTGGGACATTAAAAATAATCTATTATCAACTATGAGATAAACCATATGGTAATTAAACATTAATACCTACAACTAAGCCAATGTAAATACTACAAAAGTAAGTACTTTCGTGGGAATAAATTATCGTCATGACATAATTTCGAGAAGTTTTTGTGTGTCTGTTTATTTGACTAACGCTAAGTATTCTGATAACATAGGACTACATTTTTTTATAGATTAAACTATAGATGCTCATTAATTTGTTATGTATATTATACAGAAAAGGACCTAAAATCACATAAAATCTATTAGCAAACGCATGTCTAGTTTGAGGCTTTATGCAAACTAAATCCTTCCTTCTCTTGTTGGATTATAAAGTGTTTGGTTGTACCATGATAAACCTTAACCTGAAACAAAGCGAGTCGTTATATAATGTGGTTTAATAGTTACTGCAGATATTTTTCTTCGTTACTAAACCGTCAATTGTAAATACTCGGACTCTTTTTGGAACTGTTGCCCAGAAAATGCCTGTTTGAAGAGACAGATTCTAGGCACGCTCGGTTCATTATAGACCTCATCCATCACTTTCCATCAGGCGAGAACGAGGCCAAGAGCAGGCTTAATAAAAAAAGATGAACAGTAGCTGATTTTTCACCCAATATTTTAGTTTCTATGCCCATTTCATTCATATCCCCTTCTTTTGTTTTACTCTACCAGTCAACCGTACCCTAGGAATGTTTTTCTCACGTGCGTAGAACCCTAAAAAAGTTGTACCAAATCTTTCTGCTCACCACCCAAAGCAGAACAAACGTAGCGCGTCGAGGTTGTTACGCCATACGCGCCTCCCGTGACGAAGAGAACCGACCTTCTCAAGTTACCATCACATTAAAAAAGAATACGAAAAAATAACCTCTCGAATTATGCATGTAAAGGTGATAATGCTGTGCGCAGATTTATAGTTCAGGGATCTGTGTTACCGACTGTACTCAAGCGTGGACGTTGCGTAAGAATAATTAAGATTTCGGTGGTAAGGTATTAATTTAATGTAACCTTAAGTAATTTTTAAAATAAGAATAACAGAAAAAAGTATGTGCTATTTTAAGAATGTCTTGATGTCATAGAACCGTTGCAGGTGATTCGTTTGGTCTTGGGAGTGTCAATGTGGAGATATTTATTTTAGTGTTAATAAAGTATTAAAAAACGTATATCCAGAGTGATAATATGTAATAAAAAGAAAATTAAAATGGAAGTAGGCAAATGGTGGGTATCGAACATTTAAATTAGTATAATAAAAATAAATGTTCGATGTCAAATGACTATTGATTTTGAAGATGCAATAAAATAGTAATAAAAATTAGGAAATCGAGCTCTGTTGAACCAATCAAATCAATACTAAGCTAATAAACTTTGACAAGAACTTAATTTTAAGGTCGATGAGCTAAGTTGGCCCGCGAAATACTTTTGGTATGGGTCAGAATGCTGGGCCACAAAAGGGATTAATGAAATACTTTTGGTATGGGTCAGAATGCTGGGCCACAAAAGGGATTAATGAAATACTTTTGGTATGGGTCAGAATGTTGGGTCACAAAAGGGATTAATGAAATACTTTTGCTATGGGTCAGAATGTTGGGCCAAAAAAGGATTAATGAAATACTTTTGCTATGGGTCAGAATGTTGGGCCAAAAAAGGATTAATGAAATACTTTTGCTATGGGTCAGAATGTTGAGCCACAAAAGGGATTAATGAAATATATTTGCTATGGGTCAGAATGTTGGGCCACAAACGGGATCAATGAAATACTTTTGCTATGGGTCAGAATGTTGGGCCACAAAAGGGATTAATGAAATACTTTTGCTATGGGTCAGAATGTTGGGCCAAAAAAGGATTAATGAAATACTTTTGCTATGGGTCAGAATGTTGGGCCAAAAAAGGATTAATGAAATAATTTTGGTATGGGTCAGAATGTTGGGCCACAAAAGGGATTAATGAAATATATTTGCTATGGGTCAGAATGTTGGGCCACAAACGGGATCAATGAAATACTTTTGCTATGGGTCAGAATGCTGGGCCACAAAAGGGATTAATGAAATACTTTTGCTATGGGTCAGAATGTTGGGCCAAAAAAGGATTAATGAAATACTTTTGCTATGGGTCAGAATGTTGGGCCAAAAAAGGATTAATGAAATACTTTTGCTATGGGTCAGAATGTTGAGCCACAAAAGGGATTAATGAAATATATTTGCTATGGGTCAGAATGTTGGGCCACAAACGGGATCAATGAAATACTTTTGCTATGGGTCAGAATGTTGGGCCACAAAAGGGATTAATGAAATATATTTGGTATGGGTCAGAATGTTGGGCCACAAAAGGGATCAATGAAATAATTTTGGTATGGGTCAGAATGTTGGGCCACAAAAGGGATTAATGAAATACTTTTGGTATGGGTCAGAATGTTGGGTCACAAAAGGGATTAATGAAATACTTTTGGTATGGGTCAGAATGCTGGGCCACAAAAGGGATTAATGAAATACTTTTGGTATGGGTCAGAATGTTGGGCCACAAAAGGGATTAATGAAATACTTTTGGTATGGGTCAGAATGCTGGGCCACAAAAGGGATTAATGAAATACTTTTGGTATGGGTCAGAATGTTGGGTCACAAAAGGGATTAATGAAATACTTTTGGTATGGGTCAGAATGTTGGGCCACAAAAGGGATTAATGAAATATATTTGGTATGGGTCAGAATGTTGAGCCACAAAAGGGATTAATGAAATATATTTGCTATGGGTCAGAATGTTGGGCCACAAACGGGATCAATGAAATACTTTTGCTATGGGTCAGAATGTTGGGCCACAAAAGGGATTAATGAAATATATTTGGTATGGGTCAGAATGTTGGGCCACAAAAGGGATCAATGAAATAATTTTGGTATGGGTCAGAATGTTGGGCCACAAAAGGGATCAATGAAATACATTTGGTATGGGTCAAAATGTTGGGCCACAAAAGGGATTAATGAAATATATTTGCTATGGGTCAGAATGTTGGGCCACAAACGGGATCAATGAAATACTTTTGCTATGGGTCAGAATGTTGGGCCACAAAAGGGATTAATGAAATATATTTGGTATGGGTCAGAATGTTGGGCCACAAAAGGGGTCAATGAAATACTTTTGGTATGGGTCAGAATGTTGGGCCACAAAAGGAATTAATGAAAGGCAATTGCATGTAGCTGAGATGAGAATGTTATGAGGGATGTGTGGTGTTACACGAATGTTGGGCACACGTTTGGGCATGTGATACGGAGGAATGAGGAAAACGTCGTGAATAAAGTTTTGGGTATAAATATCGATGGCTATAAGAGCGAAGGCCAAAGAAACGATGGATGGACTGTGTGAATGATGATATGGTTAGAAAGGGTGTGACTACGGAGATGACCACAAATAGAAAAGTGTGGAAGAAAAGGACATGTTGCGCCGACCACAAATAAATTGAGATAAGGGTGGGAGAGTGGTGATGATGAAAAAATGACTTTACAAAATAATTATAATGTAGTGTAATGTAATGTAATGCACCGATCCCAGCGTGGCTTGACCAGACTCGATTAATCGAATGAATCCCAGGATTCGCTCTAGCCATCATTAAAATTATGGATTTATTATTTATGTTTACAACCCTCTAAGTTCATATCATCTCACTAGCTTCGGCCCGCTGCTTCGCCCACGTGGATGTCGGAAATTATTCCACGGGAATAAGAAGTATTATATGTGTTAATCTAGGCTATAATCTATCTGCGTGCCAAATTTCATCCAAATCCGTTCAGCCGTTTTTGCGTGAATGGGTAACAAGCATCCGAACATCTTCACAAACTTTCACATTTATAATATTGGTAGGAATAGTAGGATTGAAAGACTTTTTCATTAAAAGCCGAGAATCCTATTTTGTGCGAAAATATGGATATCCCGGCTACTCTGGCGCTTCTTCCTTAAGGTGAACCTAGTCCATATTTTTTGCATACAAACTTCGGGAGTGTTTTACTCCGCTCTCTGACATGGCACATCCAAAGTAAAATATGATATCGTTTCGTCTCATTATTAATGTTGTCGGTACGGAAACAGAATACTAAAATAAAAACCCATTAAAAAGTTAGGAGCCAACAAAGATTCGTTTTTCTTGCTAATTGTACTTAACTTTGGGCGTGTTTAAATAATATAAGAAGTGTAAAATCTCCAAAACCAAGTTAGTACCGACAAAGTTCAATTATCGAAAAATTCAAGAAACTTTATTGGTCATTGATTTATGCATTGGCTTTTTCATAAAACCTGATCTTCCAAAGGACTTTTCTTAATTTTTTCGCGATTATTTTACTATAAATGATCCTGCATCTCACTCAATAACGTTGTGCGTGTCGATTAGCGTCTAACTGCTCATCACTGATACTATCTTTGTTGGACACGAAGCCAGGTGAGACAGCGTGATTTTTAGCCAGGCCCATCAGTGAGTTCGAGCCCGCGACTAGGTTCCCCTTAAGTACCTACTTCACTCACTGTCTTCAGTAGTAACTCTTCAAAAATATAATCCCCAGTTAGAATATTTTAGTACAGGTTTCACTATTTTTGTCTGCATACTAAATTGTTTGACTAACACAGTGTGAACAAGACTTTACAAGTATTAAATCAATTAAATAGGCAAATACAATGAATACAAACATAATAATTCCTAGAAAATCGCTAATTCCTTTCGTCATGTCTCGAATATCTGTTATTCTGATAATAGGTATTTTTAGAAGCCCACTGGTTTATGAGTTATTGCGAACCAGTTTGGCCGAGTGGCCTTCGGGCTTAGACGAAATGTTCGTAGCCCGGTTACTCGAGACATGACGTGAATACCTATAGTCAACTCTATGTGGGACATGTAGAAGGTTCACTGTGTAATAGTATAAGACTGAGATCTATAATCGTTACTTAAGACATGCTTGGACTTAGGCGTTTGCTAGTTGTACTTACGACAGAAACAGAATTAACGCTTAGCCGAAGTATATGCTAAGTAATGTGCATGGATTTAGTTTGCTCGTCGATGTTCTGCCACCCTATATAATATACATTACCACATATACATTGACATTGTTATATACATTGACTTATTCTCAAAAGCACTATACATGTACTTTATCACAAGTGATTGCATACCTACGCAATCACTAGTGCTAAAACATTATTGATGATATCCAGAAATGGGAAATCATCAATCATGTTTTTACAGAAGGGTATTATTTATCCTTTTTTTTTTTTTTTTTTTTTTTTTTTTTTTTTTTTTTTTTTTTTTTTTTTTTTTTTGGGTGGGAAATCATCAAATAACTTCTCCCGCACTGGGTGGAGCGGGAGGGCGTGTCAGACTTTTACTGACTAAAACCCACCCGTGTTCCCTCAGTTGCCTGTGTGCTAGGGGCCGCGGTATCTCTTTCGAACAACCCGCACCCCTAGCAGGCATCGGCCCTTGCGGACCCCCCCATTTGGTGCTGACATCTCTTTGAGGCGCGCGTGGAACACAACGCGCCGTCGACCCGGGCTTGGTCCTTACCGGACAGCGAGCTACCCATTACTCGCCGTCCGCAAGCCCGCGCCTACGGTGGCCGGGAATCAGCCTGGGATTCCCGACGCCCAGGGCGTCTCCCGCGGCGACTACGGCCGTGAGGGCGCATATACTGCCTCTCCCTCACGTGCGCCGCCTCCCTCTTCGCGAGCATTACTGCTTCGCAGAAGGAGGTGACGGCTAACCATTCACTCTCGCTCCGTACCATGGCCTGAACCAGGGCCGGACGCGAGAGATCGCCGCCGCCGATCGCCTCCTCGAGGACACGGCGGTGCTCCGCCCAAGCCGGGCAGACCGCCACCGTATGCTCCACCGTGTCCTCAGGGTATTTTCTTGTTAGCTAGAAAATTAGCGTAATCAATGTCACTTTGTCTTTTATGTATTATGGGGAGATTGTTTGTTTGCTGATACAACAATGCCTTGATCAAAATATTACCTACAACTTAAAAGGCCAATAAATTTTTTTATTTAACTTTTTAGAGTTTTTGTTTGGGTCAGGGGATTTTTAAATTTTTAATTTGACTTTTATTTCCTGCTTTTTAAAATTAATGTCTCGCTTAAATCTAAATCGAAAAAAAAAACATCTGTTCCCTACATTTATGTTCGCATAACTCGTCAAAATGTAGGGAACAGCTGTTTTTTTTTTGCGATTGCATCATTGGTCCCTTAGTAAAAGTTGTTCATAATGATGAGAACAATCTCCCATTTCGGTTTGTCGCATGTTTTCAATTTCAACCTGTATACTCCCTTTGCCCGTCCAAAAAAGTTATTTAATTGGCTGTAGGATTCACTAAGAAGTTTCGAACTACTTTCGGACAGGTCCGTATCTTCGTTGACGGTGTTAGAGAGTAGGCCCCCTGTTCTGATAATAATTCTATCCTACCCAATCCACTGGGAAGCTAGTGTGATGTCTTGCAAAAGTCGAATGAACAACAAAACTTTCAGATTTTTTCAGGAATTCAATTCTACCACATAAACAGCTGACAATCATTCCTTATACGACAGTTCCCGAAAGAGTTACCATCAACACCAGACGAGCCGACTCCACAAAACTTTACGATCTCAACAAAGACTTCTTGTTGAACTCTTTTTTCCTTAACGCATATTTTCATAAGTTTTTTTTGCCACAAACCCGAGCATAACTATGTTTTGTTGAAAATCGGCGTCTTTGTGTAACGGCCGCGTTGGCCTTCGGCGTCCGTGACTGGTCGGCGTCGAACTGCACCGGGTCAACGATACTATGGAATGGAACGAAACTAGACAGGGCTAGACGGAGAGACGGTGACGTCATCTGCCTGGTATTTAGCTTGAGGAAGTTCGGTGGGAACTTTTGGTTAGTAATTATAGGTGTTGAGGTTAGGTATCACATTATGTGAGGCTGGGGAAAATGGTCAAAAAGGGGGCCTAGCGTTGGACATCCAAATCGCGTAGTGTTCGGCTACTAAGATGCGTTAGCTTTAATTTGTACTATCATTTGTAATTTCGAATTTTGCAATTATGGTTGTATGTTCAATTTGGTTTTTTTTTAAAAAAACACTTGTTCTGCCTGCAATTATTTTGTGAAACTAAAATATGAATGGGCTGTATACCTATACCACTGTCCTTAATACAAGTTATTATATAACTTAGTAAGGGTGCTGGTTGCAACAGCTACCTGTCTGTTAACTGTCATAATTCAAGTATACCTATAAAAAAAATGTTACTATTAATTTAATGAAAACATGATTATTTGATTAAATAAAACTAAATGCTATCTTATCAAAATGTGAAAGCTTGTATGTTTAGATTTTTGGATATGTCGATGTTTATATGTTTGTTACTCAATCACGCAAAAACGGCTGAACGGGGTTTGAATGAAATTTGGCACACAAGATAGTTTGTAACCTGGGATACCACATAGGATACTTTTTGCCCCGATAGTACGTTTAGACCTCCACGCAGGCGAACCCGCTGGCAGAAACTAGTCATTCAAAATGTTTGTTTGTTATTGTTATTAATTTATGATCATCACATTAGATTTGGGCCTCTTTGCTTTATATAGGCGAAAAGGTATTTGGCGTTTTGCGTTTTCACTTGTCACATATCGCAATGACATATACTCACTTACAGGGAAACGCCCCTGTAACTGTGTTTTTGTATCTCTCTCAAACTCCACACTGTGCTCTAAAAGGCCACTGTTTCGAACCAGTACGTGCGACAATTCGTTCACTTATCGGCTTTGACCTCTTTTGTTGTAGAATTCAGCACGAAATGCGATTTGCGTCGCTCCAAAGACCGAAATTTGAGCTCGCAGTCAAAATATACGCGTCATTCGGAGGACCAGTGTAAGCTGGTCATTCATCCCTAACTTCTGTGGTACTTTAGTGGGTCTGGAGGTAATGGAAGGTCATTTGTTTTTGGTCATATGCTACTGTACTAATAATTGAATGTTTTGGTGTACCTACTTATGATAAGATTACTTTTGGTCATTGAGCGACGAGCGCGTGGGTTCCTGTAAGAAGGTGGTAAGAATATTTTTTCTGGGATGTTCATAGCAGTTTTAGTGCTTCCTTACCAAACCAATTCTGAATTCGGTCTACCTTCTGAACATCACACCTGGACATGAGTTGCCTTCAAGTCTTTACTCAAGTAGGCCATAGCAAAGATATCCTGGTCAGATGGAGATTCACTGATGATGCCGCCCTGCAGTGTTTTCTTTTTTTTTTTGACGGTGGGAAATCATCAAATAACTTCTCCCGCTCTGGGTGGAGCGGGAGGGCGTGTCAGACTTTTACTGACTAAAACCTACCCGTGTTCCTTCAGTTGCCTGTGTGCCAGGGGCCACGACGGTATCTCTTTCGAATAACCCGCACACCTGGCAGGCATCGGCTTTTGTAGACCGTACCAGTTGGTGCTGACATCTCATTGAGGCGCGCGTGGAACACAACGTGCTGTCGACCCGGGCTTGGCCCTTACCGGACAGTGAGTTACCCATTACTCGCCATCTGCAAGCCCGCGCCTACGCTGGCCGGGAATCAGCCTGGGATTCCCGACATCCAGGGCGTCTCCTGCGGCGACTAGGGCCGTGAGGAGAGCAGTAGATAAGGAGAGGCAGTATATACGCCCATATATACTGCCTCTCCCTCACGTGCGCCGCCTCCCACATCGTGAGCATTACTGCTTCGCAGAAGGAAATAACGGTTACCCATGCACTCTCTCACGAGGACACGCGGTGCTCCGCCCAAGCAGGGCAGACCTCCATCGTATGCTCCACCGTGTCCTCCGGGCGATCTTGCGCCCTGCGGTGTAAATGTGTTGCTGTTCCACTAATAACCCTTTAAGCACACAAATGTACAGAGGCGGACTTAATGCCATAGGTATTTTCTACCAGTCAACCTTTGGGTGATGCAGAGACTGGTAAGTACAATAAATTTGAGTAACAAATATTTTAATTATAAACGCGTAAACCTAATTAAAATTATAAATATGTGTGGATGGGCAGAATTACTATGTTGGAAAGGAAGAAATAATCCCAGTACCGATATACAGCCTTATGAAATGCTTTATAGAACAATTTTACATAAATCCTTGATACATGTTGTCTAATCGAAACAGTTATAGTAAAATTTCGAAATAGTATTAATAGATGTATTTGCAATTAAAATAGAGCAATTAACAGAGGTAATTACCGCACCTGTATCATTAAGCTGGAGGCTGCATGTAGTCGTCTTAGTTTATGAAATATAATGTATTTAACAACTAGTTTAATAAGCCAATAAAATGATCAGCATAATTATCTATTCACTACCATTCGACAGGATTCCGGATCGAAAATTAAACTTTTTCGGTTACCCTCGGACGGATAGCGGAAAAATGATCGGGTTTTGGATTTGTAAAAAGTGTTTCAAAATCAAAAGTCATTTATTCAAATTAGGCTGAGAATCAGCACTTTTCGAACGTCAAAATTACATCAGACAGTCCCTCAAAACGCCCGCCCTTCATCACTTTATAGTTTTTTAGCTGAACGAAGAAGTGGTGCAACAATCTCGCCAGCAGCAGAGCTGCTGTTTAGAGGTTTCCTTCGATAACTCCTTGATTAATGTTTGATTCGGCACGGAGGCGTGCCGAATAGTTGTAGCTATGCTGATGTGCAGCTCTTAAAGGACCAAAGTATAGCTATTCCTCTATATGAAGACATTATCTAGCTCCTGTAGTAGTCCTACTAATATTATGAACGCGAAAGTTTGTAAGTATGGATGGATGGATGGATGTTTGTTACTCTTTCACGTAAAAACTACTGAATGGATTTAGATGAAATTTGGCACACAGATAGATTATGACCTAGATTAACACATAGGATACTTTTTATCCCGATAGTACGGTCCAGCGGGATAATTTCCGACTTCCACGCGGGTGAAGCCGCGGGCGGAAGCCGGTTTCTAATAAAGGGACCCAACGACAACATGCTTCTAGCCGAGTAGCATGAATTTGCACGAAGTTGCATCTACTACCTACAGTGGTTTAAATTCTCGAACAAAGCAGATAAGTCTGACCATACTAGGCTGAGAGTCAGCACTTTTTGAACGTCAAAATTACAGTCCTCAAAAACGCCTGCCCCCGCCACTTCCTAGTGCTATAGTTGAGAGGAGGAAGTGGCGCAGTATATGTTTTTAGTATCCAAACACGTACACTCCCAGAATTGAAATTCAGCGTCTTAAAAGGTCTAAACACATATAATGACCGAAAATCACATGTTTAAGAAACACTTCCTACGTGTGTATGCAATGTACCACACGACACGACCCATACAGAGCTCCCTTAACCCCATCCCAGGTAGTAAGAGCGAGTGTGAAAGAATTTATCGTATTTCCAAATAAGCCCATACAGACTTCCATAATACCCTTTACCGGAACATTTCTAAAGGCTAAATCGTACCAATTAGCACTTAAAAGAGTTATTGGTTCTTTAGTCTGGATTTAGCGACAGTGGCATGTTCACTGTCCCTGCTGGCGTGTCCAAGATATCTATGGCTTATTTCATCGATTAGATATTATGTATTGCTAATTGAGTTTCTGTTTTATGGCGACATTACATTTGTAACTATATTTTATGGATTACGTGCAACGCTTCTACTTTTAGAGTTTTGTTGGCTGTCTTTAGTGTCGCGATTGTTGCATTTTAAGCAAATAGTTTGTTTATTGCTGCACCCGGATTTGAGTGCGTTTGTTAGTCTTGTGATGTCATGAGCCCAGAATTATCGATTCATTTATTTTGCATAAAATCACAAATGTGGTCATATAATACCTTCGTTTATTTAATCCTACATGTCAATTTTAAGTTTATGGATCATGGCTTACGCATTTGGTTTATTTATATTTTTCAAACACTTCAAAGTTTATTGTATGTATTGTAAAGGTTGTATGCAAAAGTCGACCTTATGTTGGATGGCGATAAAATAACTGTAGTTGCATTCGAACAGTCAAGCTGTGGAAATAGAATAGCAGATAAACATAGTATAGGCGTCAGATTTGGCTGACAAGTCAGACCACAAGAGAAAAATATAAAAAATGTGTTAATGTTAAACGATTCCCTGATAATATCACTGAAAGATATTGTTTCATTGAAAAAATTCCAACGCATATTTTTTAACATTTGGAAACGTGCAAAATCTACTAGTAAATATTGCACGTTGAAGAAAATTTGCAACAAAATTTTAACTTGAAGTTTTACGGGCAGGTTTTCAAATTGGACAAGTACATTAACAATCTGCCCGTAAAACTTCAAGTTAAAATTTTGTTGTGATTCAATTTGCAACTTGCCCGTTGCGATTAGTTTTTCCACTTGTCCGTTGAAGTTTCACTTCTCTATGTGTCTCAGCACACATTTCGATTTTTAAAACTACATGAGGTCGGCGTTTCTTATCTGACTACTCGGAGAAGAAAGGTCAAAACAAACTCAGGTCACAGTCCTTTTTAAAGTCCAGACATAATGTTGGTCAGATCATGTGAAGTCCATGTATATTAGTGTACCGAAACTGCCAGACCATGATCAAAAGTGAAACAATGACCCACATAGTCGTCAGATTCACGGTTGCGCGTCGATGTTCCAGCCACCCAGTATCTCACTACTTTTTCTTAGGAAAATCTTAGCCTATAACTATGCATTTTAGACCACTTCAAAAAAATATCTAAACAGCCTTACCTACTATCACAGAAAATCTAAGTCCAGTACAACCAATAAATTATTAATGTTCGGTAGTAACCCGGTCTCGCGTGCTCAGCTGCCATGAACTGTACCGAGCTAGTTTTACCTAGGTATACATTAATTAGAGAACATGCTTTGAGGAGTGGCTATTGCCTAGATCTTAGGCTGAAAGTTTAGCACAAACTTTATAGGAGAAAGGTGGCGGAATTAGTGTTAATAGATACTTATTGTAATGGCGTTCAGTAATGATTTGTTGTACTCGATTAGTGGAAATTGTTGTGTATGGTTTTACTAACGTAAATAGTTTCGCCTGAATAGTTTCGTATCGAACAAAGCCTTTTCGCTTGTGATTTATATTAGGCAAATAATTATTAATAAAAAATATTTGAAGGCAAAAAAAACCAATTGGATTCCCTCGCACTCCCTCTCACTTAGAGGATTCCTGTGTCTTTGCAGTGGGAACATTCCAGACTGCTGATTTATGTTATGAATTTAAAGGCAATGGCCGAGACCAAATCGTGTGTCATGCATGAGTTAGGATCAAGGAATATATAGTAACTAGCTGGTGTCCGCAGCTTCGCCCGCATGGTTATTGGGAAAAATCCTACGGGAATTGTACTACCGGCATTAAAAATATCCTATGACGTGTTAATCCAGGTTATAAACTATTCGTGCTATATTTCATCCAAATCAGTTCAACCGTTTCTGAGTCAATCTGGAACATACATCAAGACAGACAACCAAGGCATCAGACATGATCTCACACCACGAAGCAATTTCTTTTTGTTTCAAAAATATTCAATATACAGTTTTGACTTAGTTACTATTTTATTGTATGTATGGTAGATAAATCGGTGATGAACACCAACTTATTATTAACCCGCTGCAGGCCAGAGGCCTTTTCACAAACTCATCTAGTGTTTAAACTGAATTTTAGGTTTTTTAGACAGTTTTGACTCTTTTTCTTTCAGTCCTGTCTATACCTACATCTACTATACCATTAATCAAATGTATGAGGAAAATTTTATGAAATAAACTAAACACATTGATACACACATATGTAGATTGGAAGTCGTGACGTCACGAAGTAAGCTTCCATCAGATAGGCTGCACTTTGATAGGAGCTACAAGACTGATGAGCTTCATGCTTCATTATAACTTAAACCTGGAACACATTTGATTGGCAGTGATTGGCTATTCAAAGTAAGATTTAATTGACAGTCATTCCTGAGCTCATCGTAGTGTTCGAACAAAAATGTATGATGTCTTGTCTATGAATACAATTAATCTACCTAGCCTTTTTCAACTTCGTTGGGGTCGGCTTCAAGTCTACCCGGATGCAACTGAAAGAAAGAAAGAAAGAAAGAAAAAGTATTTATTAGACTCGCACAGGAATATCTCAAACTTAACTACACAATATGCTTAACAAAAAATTAAAATTTGAAATATTATAAAAAGTAACTGTACGAGGCCAAAAGGCCCCTAACTTAACTGAATTCCGTTTTACATGGAAAAACTGCCTATTTGACCTCCGAAACCCAGTAACTGGTTAACTATTCATCATCATCATCATCATCATATCAGCTGAAAGACGTCCACTGCTGGACATAAGCCTCCCCCAAAAGGGGGGGATTTGCCATAATCGCCACGCTTGGCAGGCGAGTTGGCGATCGCAGTATGGTGGTCAAATACATAGAGAACGCTACTGCTCATTCTGTAGTAAGTCCCTTAGTCGCCTTCTACGACACCCACGGGAAGAAATGGGATGGAGCTATTCTTTTACGTCCGGCACCACACGGGACACCGGGACACCAATTGTGTATTACGATACCCCTTTGTAAGACTGGTTGCAGGACACTTGGTTTCGTGGGCTTCTGATTAGCCGTAACGACAGTTAACGATCTACGTATGGTAAGGGACTAAAGTCTTAGCATGCTTTCCGAGGCGCGGAGGTATCTCGATATGTAATAGATGGTCACCCATCCAAGAACCGTCCCCAGTAAGCGTTAGCTTAACCTTTGATCGATCCGTGTGGCTGTTATTATTTGCCACGAGCCCCTCTTACTTCTCTCTTGACTATCAAGACATGACCTTTAATTATGACTTTCATATACACACTTTCTTCAAGATCGCTTTTAGCGCGAAGACCGCCAATTGTGTAAACCTTGTGTAAAATTTATACAGTAATCTATAATTTATATGGTATATACTCTAGAGATAAATTCTATTCTTTCTCAGAGAGTATTCCAATTCTACAAAATATTATTCTCAAAACCTACAAAATGCTGTTTTGTGCAACCATTGTTAACGCAAAATCAAACGTCATTTATTCAAACCAGGCTGAGATTCAGCTCTTTTTGAACGTCAATACAAAATGCAGAAACAAAACTACATATTTCAGTTGTTACCTTCACCATTACGAAGCTTGCAACCTAATATTTCCTCAACCAAATTAGCACAGATCCGAAATTCCCCCAGTAAGATAAGACAAAGCAAGCAATTTGCCTAAACAGACAACTAATTAAGGATACATATCACTATAGCATTTCAATAACGATGTTGTTTCTTCAATAATATGCACGCACCCCGAGAAATGTCGCGGAGAAATCGGAGCCAAGCCTCGCAGATAAGCCTTTCGTTGCGACGTTGAATTTGCATGCAATACAAAGATTATTGTGGAGAAAGGACAATTTTTTGTCATCATTATTAGTCGATTTACACAAATTTACTCGCTCGAATCGACAGTTATGAATATTTCTGTAGGCGATTTTGATGAAGTAATTTTTTTTTTGTGGGCTAATCGTCAGTTCCAAAAATATGTATAAGGCAATTGGCTTATATTGAATTGTATGCAATAAAGTTATGAAAAATAATCAATGCCAGTACATGCAATAAAGTGCCAATTGGCCCGCATTTGGCGAAACAATTCGTGCGAATTTACTAACAAACCATAATTCTCTTGCTTTTGCGTGGGACACTCAGAAAGTTTTGCGAAAAAAAAAATCTTCTGTAGGTAAATATTTTTTTACCTAATAAATCTTTTCATTGTCTCCACTAGCCTCCACTAGCCTCTATACAAAGTTTCATGTGTCTGAACCAGTTTTCGAAACATTTTTTCCAGTCAGCCGCATACACCTCGTTTACAACCTGCTCGAACGCTGACAGCGCACCTTTCGGCGACGAAAATTGTGTCCCTTTGAGCGATTTTTTTATTTTCGGGAATAAAAAGAAGTCACACGGTGCTAGGTCAGGGCTGTAAGGAGGGTGACCCAGGAGTTTGACCGGCGAGCTGCCCAGGAAGTCCCTTGTTTTGAGCGTGGTGTGCGAAAGCGCGTTGTCGTGGTGGAGCAGTAGCCCGCGGAGCCCTGTATTTGGTCGCTTGTTGCTCACAACAGAGAAAACTTCTACCAAGCATTTGGTAGTATACCATTCAGCGTTGATGCTTTTTTGGTTCCGCATAAGAAACTGACACCAAGTAGCCAGTCAAATTGAAAAAGCTTGCGATCAAAATCTTCCCCCCGCTTCTAGATCGCTTGACTTTGATAGGCGTTGTTTCGTTTTGAAACACTCAAACCGTCGACTGGCGCTTCGTTTCTGGATCGTATTGATAAATCTAAGACTCATCACCTGAAATGAAGAATTTAGTGAAGGCTTCCCGATCCAACCTGCAGTATGTGCTGAATCTGTTGATACGTAACTTGCCTATTGTCATGGATTGAACTTATCACTGCTAGCACGTTTTCTTCCGTAACAGACGTCAGAGGGCGACCACTTCTTTCGTCATCCCCCAAAGTTAGTCAACCGCGCTTGAATTCGTTATACGAACGGTACACGGTAACTTTAGAAGGGCCTTTATCCATGAATGCTATTTGAAGTCTATCGTACGATTCCTCCGGTTTCAGGCGATGAGACACGATAATTTAAATTAGCTCGCAAACAATGTGGAGGGAAAATTTGAAATTGGAACGTACCTATTTTTACTTACAAATAATCATATTTTGAATATAGATTGTAACTGGCCAGTCTCTCATACTTAGGTACATAATTTTTTTTTTTCGTAATACTTTCTGAGTGGCCTGGTATACTAAAAGCCGAGTCCTACATAGTTAGAAAATTTAGGCAGATGATATTGATTCTTTTGCCCTTACAACAATTTATTTGGTGACGGCGCATCTTTCATGCTTCTCTAATCATCTCACTAGTCACCGCGTTTCTATCCATATCATCTTTTGTATCAATATCGTGGTTTACCTTTCAATAGCAACGTTAGAATACCTTTCTTATAACAATTCGTTAACGAAGTAAATTCAGAAATAATCATGAAATCGGATCTCTGTATTAGTGATTTTTGAAGACAACTTTTATAATGAACTCAATTGATAAGTAAACGATTTTACATTAAACCACGCGTTAAAAAGTAAGTTAAAAGCTTCTTTTGAGTTCTTTAGCAGCCTTAAAGTGATTGATCTTAATATTCACATACATTGCCCAAAAAGAATATTGCCTACTATAAATTGAACACAATTGTGTTGTGGTAAACCCAAACCAGTTTCCACAAAACCAACAACATCAGCAATGGTCTCATCTACAAACCCCATGACTCTATGGCATCACGTTCTTTAGGGCTGCATAATGAGTTGCATCGGCACCGCGAATCACGTGCTCCGCCATTAAAGGCGACGCCAGACAAGCTTCGACCATTATACAACACATATTGTAAGTGACCATTTTGTTTTAATATCCAGTTCCACGATTTGGAAATGTTGAGAGAATTTCTCGGAATTTATTTCGTATATTTCCATGCTTATTGGAAGTGGTATGTGAGCATGAGTGCGTGCTTTTATCGGATGATGCTGAAAGCATTTACTGATTATTTTAGGACTTCTGTTTATCGTGGAAAAAAATCTAAACGTTTTAGGAATCCTCGTAGTTTAATTTATATTTTTGAACTCAATTTATCTAAATGAAATATATTGCGAAATGCTGAAACAAAATCGATATGATTTTCTTTTAGCTTTTCGCAGGACGAGGCAATATATTTATATTGCCTCGTCCTGCGAAATTAATATAATAATTATCAGGTTGAAAAATAAACGAAAACATTTTTTGTTTAAAAGCTTAAAAAGTACTAAATTAATTAATAAATTAAAATTATATAATATTTGTCCGCTTCGCAGCAAAACTGCAGCAAAACAATCTTAACTAATATTGTGATATCTCACACGCCGTGCAACTGCCTATGTTTACAAATAAAGATTCTTATTCTTAAAAAATAACAAAACATTGAACTTTAATATTTTCTTAAAATAACTTTCTTTAAGTGTAAGAGATTTCTGTAGAAATAAGCATTACCTTTGTACGTATTTTTCTGTTCCTTTCTTCTTGTCTGTTTATATGTGTGTGCATAAATGGTTAAATAAATAAATAAGGACGCTCAAGCCTCTAGCTATATATATGTACATCTACATAGAACCAGATTGTTTGCTAAGGCGAATCAAACGAGCCCAAAATCGCGTCGTTTTATTACAGAGTCCGATATCCAACTTCCGGCTCCATCATCAAATCAGCTCAATGTCATAATAATATGGCATTTTGCATCCGATTTGTATACGCATGCAAAATTTCAGCTCAATCGGAAACCGGGGAGTGGGTCAAATGTAACTTGCGAGATTTCATTACAGACACCGGTACAGGAGAACCTACAGAAAAGCTTGTAAACATGCTACAGTTCTATCAATATGCCTAGCCTTTTTCGTTACTATTGTAAAACTTATCTCAGCAGGGAACCACAGAATTTAAAAAACAAATAAATCAACGCAGTAACAATATTTATTATAAATTATTCAACATAGTTCAGTACATTTTACATAACCTTACAACTCGTCACTCCGGTGGCTCGTTCAAGAATGCCTCATGTCGATCGTTATAGTCAAATTGTTAAACTGACAATTAACTTTAATGTAAAAATGATTTGATAACTGACAGTGACTTTTGACAAAATGACAAAAACGTAACTCAACTATAACAAGACCTATCCATGGACAGTTTACTAAAAGATTACTAATATAAATCTACCCTCAAATAGATAAGTCTGTTTGGGTCGTCTTCTAGTTTACTCTGATGCAGGTGAATATCAGTATTTTATATAAAGGCGACTACCTATCTGACCTCCATAACCCAGTAACTGGGGAATAGGAAACCCCCTAAGACTGATTTTCAGACTTTCGGGCTTCTGACGATACGTAACGACTATCAAAGATCCCCGAATGAGAGCCGGGACCATCGGATTAAGGCGGTGATTTCTTGAAAACGCTCAAAAAGGTGGCTTTTTAAACCATCTCTTTAACCGTAAATAATTTTGAAAGCAAAAAAATATATGTCATTTTTAATTTTTTTTGCATACAGTGATTGAACTCAAAACATAATTATACATACTTTAATGCATCAAAAAAATAAGCAAAGCTACCTCATAATTTTCTTTAAAACCAGTTTATTCCTTCAATAACAATTATAATTGTAATTAAAAATATACCATACAATTTCAAATGCTAAACTGCATCCAGTGATGGATTATTTATAATTAAATAGTTAATATATAATTTTATACGATTTTATTTGCATTTTTACGACAATGCTTGCTCATTTATTATTCGAATTTATTACAACAGATTTTAACCCGTATCGGATTGCAATAAGAACTATTATTGCTCATAACGACAATATTTAAAGTTACCAGGGCCGTAACGTGCTATCCGAGGTAAGGAGTGTTCTCGATACGTAAAGATGGACCAACCCTGTAACCATGCTACAGTTATATACTATCTGTAAACTTATTTTATTCGATTTTCATTTGTTTTAGAAAGTGCCTCATTTGCTGTTTATCAGTGTCAGGACGTACGATAAGACCTAGTTTTTAATTCGCAGTACACTATCAAAATAAAATAGAGAGCTATTCCCATCTTTTAAATAAATATCCTAATATGGTATCTAGATTAATACTCCCAGTACGTGTTAAGGAAGTGGAATGATTTAAGAATTGCCCACTATAAACGTTATCTGCCCACACTACGACTTATATGGTGCTGTTGCTACGATTTTTGTCAGGAAAAAATGGCGGTCCATTTACGTACCCATGTAATCTAGTATCATTTACAATGTGTAGGAGTTTTTTAAGTAACTAATCTATATACGTTAACCAAATCTTTGTATCCCTTTTTAGAAAATTACGAAGACGGAGGAATATGAAATTAGGTACAGTTAAAATTTATATGGAGAAGGAGTACACAAAGATAATATTTTTATATAATAAAACATTAGAAATACATTAAGTTTTAAATTAATTATGGTCGAATTCCAACCGGATACGGAAGCCATTCAGGCGGAGCTGTACGAGGGGTACAGAGCGGCGAAGACCGCCCTCCGAGCGGAGATCCTGCGGGCTAGAATTCTGGCCCGCGAGGAGTCGCTGGAGACTCTGAATAGAGACCCGTGGGGACGCCCCTACAAAACGGTGCGGAATAAAATCCGCCCGTGGGCTCCCCCGCTGACGCAGAGTCTCCGGCCTCAGCTCGTGCAGGACGTGGTGAGCGCTCTGTTCCCTTCGCGAGGGGAGCACGCTCCCCCGCCCATGGCTCCGCCTGCTGCGGTGCCCGATGCGGACCACACCGACGACGACGACGATGCTCCAGAGGTGACCGAGGTAGAGTTGAGAGTGGCGGTACGTAGGCTGAATGCCAAGAGTACCGCCCCAGGACCCGACGGCTTGCCTGGAAAAGCCTGGGTCCTGGCCTTGGAGGCTCTCGGGCCTCGACTAAGAGGGCTCCTAAGCGCATGCTTGGAGGAGGGCCGGTTCCCACTTCGTTGGAAGACGGGGAAACTGGTCCTCATTAAGAAGCCGGGGCGCCCCGCGGACTCTCCGTCCGCTTACCGGCCCATCGTGCTGCTCGACGAGGTGGGCAAGCTCTTTGAAAGAGTAATTGCAGACCGCCTCGTCAGGCGGCTGGTGCGGGTGGGGCCGGATTTGGCGGAGAGCCAGTTCGGTTTCCGCAGGGGGCGCTCCACGGTGGACGCCATCATGCGCGTGCGAGCCCTCACGACGGGGGATGCTGTGGCCCGGGGTGGGGTCGTCTTGGCGGTGTCTCTAGACATCGCCAATGCCTTTAACACCCTGCCCTGGAGTTGCATAAGGGAGGCACTCCGGTATCACCGGATGCCGACCTACCTCTTTCGTGTGGTCGAGGCCTATTTGACGGACAGGGCCGTCATCTACCCCGGTCTCCAAGGAGAGTGGAACCGGCGAGAGATGTCGTGCGGTGTCCCACAGGGATCGGTTCTGGGGCCGCATCTGTGGGACATCGGATACGACTGGGTGCTGCGCGCCGACCTCCCTAGCGGCGTCAGCGTAGTCTGCTACGCTGATGACACGCTGGTCCTGGCGCAAGGGAGGTCGTACCAGGCGGCGGCCGACTTAGCGGCAGACGGGGTTGCGACAATCGTCGATAGGATCCGGCAACTGGGACTCGAGGTGGCCTTGCACAAGTCCGAGGCCATGTGTTTTCATGGTCCTCGGAATGCGCCACCGGCGGGTTCCCAGATAACGGCGGGAGGGGTTCACATCGGCGTCGAGTCGACGATGAAGTACCTGGGACTCGTCCTCGACAGCCGGTGGAACTTCGCGGAACACTTCCGACGTTTGGCTCCCAGACTGGAGCGGGCCGGGGCTGCTTTGAAGCGGCTCTTGCCCAATCTAGGGGGGCCAAACGCCTCCTGCCGGAGGCTCTACGCGGGGGTCGTGCGGTCCATGGCCCTATACGGGGCGCCGGTGTGGGCGCCTACATTGAGGCGCCAACCAGCGCGAAAGCTGAAGGCGTCCCATAGGGTCATGGCGATCAGGATGATCCGGGGATACCGCACGATCTCAGGTGAGGCGGCGGGCCTCCTTGCCGGATTACCGCCATGGGATCTGGAGGCAAAGGTCCTCGCGCATATCTGGGAGTGGCGCGAGGAGGCCAAACGCCGGGGCGTTACTCCGCTGCCGCGAGAAATCGAGGTGCAGCGGACAGAGCTCCGGCGGGATCTCATGGCGACATGGAGAGCGCGATTGTCGCAACCCAGTGCTGAGCACGCCACGATAGCGGCGGTAAGTCCCCTCTTTGAGGAGTGGCTTGAGAGGCGGCATGGCGTCCTCACCTTCCGCCTGACGCAGGTCCTCACCGGACACGGTTGTTTCGGGAGGTTCCTGTTTCGTATAAGGCGGGAGGAAACGCCCGGGTGCTTCCATTGCGAAGATCGCCCTGAGGACACGGTGGAGCATACGGTGGCGGTCTGCCCGGCTTGGGCGGAGCACCGCCGTGTCCTCGTGGAGGCGATCGGCGGCGGCGATCTCTCGCGTCCGGCCCTGGTGCAGGCCATGGTACGGAGCGAGAGTGAATGGTTAGCCGTCACCTCCTTCTGCGAAGCAGTAATGCTCGCAAAGAGGGAGGCGGCGCACGTGAGGGAGAGGCAGTATATGCGCCCTCACGGCCGTAGTCGCCGCGGGAGAAGCCCTGGGCGTCGGGAATCCCAGGCTGATTCCCGGCCACCGTAGGCGCGGGCTTGCGGACGGCGAGTAATGGGTAGCTCGCTGTCCGGTAAGGACCAAGCCCGGGTCGACGGCGCGTTGTGTTCCACGCGCGCCTCAAAGAGATGTCAGCACCAATAGGTGGGGTTCGCAAGGACCGATGCCTGCCAGGGGTGCGGGTTGTTCGAAAGAGATACCGCGGCCCCTGGCACACAGGCAACTGAGGGAACACGGGTGGGTTTTAGTCAGTAAAAGTCTGACACGCCCTCCCGCTCCACCCAGAGCGGGAGAAGTTATTTGATGATTTCCCACCCAAAAAAAAAAAAAAAAAACCACTGGGCGATCACTAGTTTTATTAAAATCGTCCTATCCGTATCTATACTGTTTGTTTGTTCGAACGAGCTAATCATTAGAACAACCAGTCAGATTTGGAAATGTCTTTTTTCATTTGATAGCCCAATTCTTTCGACAGATAGTAGGCTATTTAACATCGTACTACGACCTTTAGAAGCCGAGCTATAAGAAAAAAAGTCAGGAAGTACGCTAAGTAAAATGGAAATTATAGCGCGGGTGACGCGATGCGACGCGGTGGATCATAGCAATAAGAAATGTTAATGCTGACGAAGTCGCGAAAAGATGTAAGTATGGTATAAATGTATTACGTGCTTATATTTATGTTGAAAAGTTCAATATATCCTTATCTTTCGTGGTACTACGGATTTTCTTATCTTTTTCAATTTAGCACTTTTCCGGGCTACAGTGAAGAAGCGGTCTTAACTGATTCAATATTTCTATCTTTTCTCCTTTTGAAGTATTTAATATAATATTTTTGATTTTTTTTATATATTAAGAGTATATCTCACAAGCAGTTTTAGCGAATAATTTTAACACCTTAAAGTTCCTTTAACAATTTTGTCTACTACAAGAACAATTTTCAGTCAAACATAATATTATATTAATTTATCGATATATATTTGCTTATTTAGAACAATTTAATATAACATAACATCACGCCTGTATTCTCGGAAGGGTTAGGCAGCGGTGTACCTAAAGTACACCCACATTTCGCCAGTTACGTCTAAGTCCCATGTAATAGGTTTCGACCCTATTACCATCAACCGGGCGCATAGACTCCCGGTTGCTAATGAGAAGTTCCAGATGAAAAAAGCCAATAACACAATGACCCGTAACGACAGCCAAAGATCTACGAATGATGGCCAACGGCTTAACGTCTTTTCAGAGGCACGGAGGAGTTTCGGTATATAAAGATGGTCACCCATCTATCGACCGCGGCAAGCGTAGCTTAACCTGAATCAGAGCGATCGAATCGCGCGGCTGTTATTACATAGGCCCACCTCTTCCCCCCTTAGAAGATATAGGTTCGTTAAACATAACGCATCCCCGGCCTCGGTGCAACACTGTCACATTAGTAAAAATTCAAAAAATGAGCTAAGTATGTCATAAGTTGCCTAAAGTACCTCTGCACTTGATGCGATCATGTCACAAGTTTGGTGCGTATAGTTTCCGTATGAGGGCGTAAGTGTTGTTGTGGTTTTGGCGCGAATCAAAGGGGTACTGGGAGAAACAACGTTTGATTGGTCAGTTGTGCGTCCCCCCCCCCCTCCCGCATCGGCAGGAGTGACTTGTGACTTGAGCTACAAAGTTGCTAAGATAATTGTGACATTTAATTTTATTGATTCTGGAGCACGAATGGCCTAAAATACAATTGTGTTGCTTACGGACCCATGTTTGTGTCATGACTAGATTTTAACCATTTTTTTTTGGTTTAACCAATACAATGTCCAACAAATTGAGTTAAAATAAAACTTTAATTTAATTATTCCTTGGCTTTAATAATTTTATCAATCACTATGTCTTAAATACACTTATTGTTTTAGTTTAGTGCCACAAAGTCACAAGTGAGGGGGTTCCAAATTTTAAAATGCTATAGTATTTTAATTTTAATTATTTGGATTAATTTATTTTCTTAACTATAAAATTAAAAGAACACGTCAGGATATAACCTATCCATCTTCCCTAAATCGGTAAGTGTCATCAATTTATAGGTTACTAAAGTTTAAAATAGTTCTCCTGAAAAATTCAATTTTTGCATTAGTGACAGTGTTGCACCGGGGCTGCCGGGGTGCGATAATCTATCAGAACGCAATCGCTGGAACACGTTGTAAGCTGCGACACATGAGTCAATGAGTCATTAATGTGAAGCAATGAGGTAACAACTTGTCAGTGCTACTTGCACTTACCTACCTACTAGTATGTCGCAATATGTCCAGTACATATCACCACTTACCTACTAGTTCTGAGATAACGAGGTCCAGTGTGTTACAAAGTTTATGTGCCCAGTTTATAATTGCGGCAAGGTAACATTGTGTCATCGGGCTAGATTTTACCATTTGACATTGCAACAGCGAATTTTGAAGTTTTCGTAAGAAAATAGTCCATTTACTTGTCGTTGAAGTGCAAAAATCGAAACATGAAAAATCAACAAAAACATTATCGCCAGTAGATACTGCTGGTCCAGGATTTGACTTTGTTAGGTAATATTGCGATAGCCACTATTTTTTTTATAATAATCTTTGATTGTGTAGGTATAATCCTGACTGCTGATCCGGACATAATTAAAAGATTATGAAAATAAATTAAAAAAATTAAAAAATCCGGCAAGGTGTGAACAAAAAAAAAGACAAGATAATTTTATTTGAAGAAGTTTACTGTTGTACTTATTAAAACACTTACTATAAATAATCTCTTGCAGTATGAGATAATATAGGTCTTTAATGTTAAAACGGTTTAACGTGTTTTCCAAAGCACGGAAGGTTGTCGGTATGGTCACCCACCCACGGACCAACCGCGGCACGCGTAGCTTAACCTGACTGATCAATCCGTCTGCCTGTTACTATTTAGCCACAAAATGCACACAGAGAAGGCTGTACATAGTCGCATACATAGCGAAACTAGTCTCGTACGGTTTTTTTTTTTTCTTGTTTGTTGTTTCGCTTTTTGGTGTTTGTTTTTGTTTTGGCTTTAAATAGTCTCGTACGGTTACATTTTAAACTGAAACATTTTCATTCCTTACCCGTCTGCCATCATTGGAAAATCATCAGGGATACCTTCCCTTGCTCAGGATAGCACATGCAGAGAAGCTCTGGGATCTTCAGCAGTACTGCACCGGCTCCACTTTTTTTCTATACGTCAAAAACCTTTTTAAGCAAGAAACTGTTTGGCTACCCTATAAGCCTTGGCACCACTGCTTGTTGCCGTCGCGCATCGTCTGTCTAACCTTGCTGTACCCGACTGGGTCGATAATGATCATGTCTCTGTAAAACCGTGGTAGGGGCCACATTGCATAACGCATGCAGCCTATATTGTTTCCCTGCTGGGACACAGACCTCCTCTCTATGAGAGGGGGCATACCATACCATCTACCACGCAGGCTCAGTGTGGGTTGGTGGATGTCACATGTTTATCGTTACCCTGAAAATGGTCTACTACTCCTTGTGCCAGTCACTACTGACATACTGTGTGGCTGCCTGGGGGGGAACAACAAAAACATCATTTCTACCGCTGGAAAGGGCTCAAAGAGCTGTTATGAAGGTGATGCTACGCAAACCGTTTAGATACCCCACTGAACGGTTATATCAAGACTGCAAGTTGCTCACCGTCAGACAACTCTTTGTTTTCCGATCTACTCTTCGGAAACATGCTTCCGTACAACCAAGACAAGTACCCCATACTCGATGTAGGTCTGCTCGAGTTCGTCATGTCGATCGTTACAGGACGAGATTTGCTACCCACCAATATTTCATCTTAAGTTCTAGAATATATCTACTCTAGAAATCAAATTAACAATAAATAGTCTTAACCATTTCGAAATAAAAAGAAAATTGTTAACTTTCCTCTTAAACCTTAACTATTCTGATACGGAGGAACTCATCCATTCTACGAATTAACATCTAAAATACCTTAATAATTTTTAATTTCCTAGATATTTGTCCAAGTAAATTTAAATATAAAATGTGTCAATCCTTCTAAAGTACACTGTCCTTCAAGATACAGGATTCTCCTAGTTTGAAGGGCAGGGGTCTTACTTATCTGTATTTGCCATAGCTATCTCTTACTAAACAATCTCTGATGTTACCTAGGCTAAGTCTTTTGTTAAATAAACGATTACTTACTTACCGTTTTGAGAGCAGTGGTGATGAAATTAAATACTCAAATAAAGTATGCCAGGCCACCACTGATTTCCTTATGGAACGCAAATAAATATATTGAGTATCCTAGGAGTAAATTTTTTTGTAAACGCAACCCCAGAGGCCTCCAACAGTATTGATAACAAGCAAAAAAAAACTACCAAATCTTTTTATGTCAAGCCGTTTTTTTTGTTCTGAATCACCAGCTTCTTTATTTCCTTATAGGGTTCTAACACGCGTTTTCCTCCACTACCAAATTCTAAAAGGAAATCTTCTGTTGAAACTATAAGGAAAACCCAAGTTGTTTAGATAACTGTTTTACGTCAAGTTAAGGAGTGTTCACGTCCAATTCACTTTAGTGTGGGTAGATGATAAATTTATGAGTTAGTCTTGAGGTCAGATACATGGACCCTTTTCGACGTGGACTATTTACTTATCATAAAACACTGTTCGTGTTTGTATAAGATGGTATTCAATTGAAATTATTTTTGTTTAGGTGTGTGTTCATCAAAGGATAAGGAAATCTTTATTAACTACCTTTTGTTTAATGTTTTCCTTCTTACGAACTAGAAAAACCAGTAGATAGATACAAAGTGCCTTAAGACTTTTGAGGACTCTGTATGTTACAATCGATGATTAAGTTATCACAGCACTATAAGAAACAAAAAAGTGTTCCAATAAGAGTAAGCAGTCAGAACCCGAAAGCCTGCAGCTACGGGATAATTGACCTCAAATCCAGTCATGCAACTAACGCTAGTGTTACTGCCCCACACGGTTGATACTTTATACCAAAATACATACAAAACTTAACACAAATACAACATGTTCACACACATACTACATAGCTAAACATACCTACATCACGCGCCATCTTGAAAACCAGTTCATAAAAAGAACGTTAGCTGCAACAAAATTCAAATTCAAATCGAACGTTATTCGCACTTGCCGAAAAGCATGACCTTCTCACAAACGCTGTGATACTGACAGGGTCGATGAACTTTGTTGATGCAGATGCGTTGCTGTTCACATGTAGCGTTACAACCTCCCACGTGAGGGGGGTTAAGGGATGAGAGGAAGCGGGAGCGGGAAGGAAAGCTGTAGCGGCTTTGAAATGGGCCGGTACTTTTTATCTAAGCAGTAGCAAATTATTGTAGGAAGCAGCTGCTCAAGTGATAATGAAGAAGACAGATCCTTTGATGAAAAATCATGTCCAATGTTCACGGCTGGACATAGAAGCAATGCGTCTTCCTTCATGGTTCGATTTTAAAAGTTGGTGTTCGATTTTGAAAAGTGAGTGTTAGCTCTGTAGCGATTAAAATCCAAGAGGTCTTGTGATCTTCGGCAATAAACTCGAAGACTACATTCACCATACAATGCAAAGTATTAAATATATGGTTGCTAAAGACTGGTCACTGGGTCTTCATAAGTAAACTTAAATGTTTAAGACATGTAACGACACTTCATCATCTGCCTAGCCTTTTACCAACTATCTAATGGGTCGGCTTCCAATCTAACCAGATGCAGTTGAATATCAATATTTTACATGGAGCGACTGCCTATCTGCCCTCCACAACCCAGTTCCTGGGTAATACGATACCCCTTGGTAACAACACTTGGTCCTTACAAAACCATTGATACTTCAAACATTCACACCGCTGCAGCTTATCACTTAAACCACACGACCATAAGAAATCCGCCTACACGAGTGGCTCTCGAACTAAATCCGAGGTGATTTGAAAAGTTTTTGTTGTATTTAAATTGGGTGCGGCGTATATGTGCTCGCTCGCCAATACGTGAGTCTTATTCAATGATGGCTTCTTTTTTTGGCTGTATGTGTAATTTTTTTATGTGATTAGAAAAAGGACGGTTAGCAGTCAGTGTTGGCACGATTTTACGTTGTCCTTTGTTTGAGTGTGAGTGACTTGGAAAATCGTATTTAATTTTTAGAAGTCTTTATAAATCTCCGAGCTGTAGATACAGGCAATCTGTAACCATGAATTCATTTGTAGATTTGTACATTTTGAAGCCGTAAATATTGCACTATCCCCTATATCACCAGTTTTTTTTTATAAATAACTGACAAAAATTTTCTCCTATAAATAAATCTGCTGTCAATTTTTGTTTTAAACTGTTGTGATTGGAAGTTTGTACAATGGCAATCCTTGACATGATTTCGAAGAAAATGCTGATGGTATAGATAGACCCCCCGCTAATGCTTTACCAGTATTGATATACTGGCCACTAATTAAAACTTCACTAAGGTTGAAACTTTTATTCGATTCCTACTCAATAAGGGTTCTACAAACAAGTCAGGAATGATTTGAGTAGCAAGACTAAAACCACGAAAGTTTCACAGCGCCATTAACTACGTGTTGTGGTGATCAAAGTCTTAGAATTAAAACCCTATTCCGATATATGATGTCATAAAATGTTATGAAGATATAGTAGTGATTATATAATCTAGATCCTTTATTGAACGTGCGAACCTACTTGAATTGAAGTAGTTAATGTCAAAGCTATCGGCCAGTTAAAGAAAATATAGATTTTACTGAAGCTAAAACAAACAAATTAAAGAGAGAACCTTTTGTGTAGTGTGTGTTGTGTGTGTGTATGTGTGATGGTGTGTGTTTGTGTATGTGTGATGGCGTGTGTTTGTGTATGTGTGGGTGTTGTATGTGAGTTATGTTGTGCAGAGTTGTGTTCCGTAGTGTTTCGTAGTGTCGTTTGTGTTTGAAGGTGGGTGTATTTGACGATGTGCCAGCTAGAGGAATTGATATGTCATGTGTTACCAGGAACTCAGTAATTGATTAACATAACATTACGCCTGGTTTCCCCGAAGGGCAGAGCAGAGGTGTGTCTATACTTACCCCACATTTCGCCAGTTATTTTTAAGTCCCATGTAATAGGAGCCGAGTCTATTGCCATCATCATCATCATCATTTCAGCCAAAAGACATCCACTGTTCGACATAGTCCTCCCCCAATTTGGGGGGGGGTTTGCCATAATCGCCACGCTTGGCAGGCGGGTTGGCGATCGCAGTATGGTGGTGAAATGCATAGAGAATGCTGCTGACCATTCTCTAGTAACTCCCTTAGTCGCCTTCTACGACACCCACGGAAAGAAATGGGATGGTGCTATTCTTTTACGTCCGGCACCACACGGAGCCCATGGTTGGTGTACATGGTTGTTGTCATCAACCAGGCAAAAATCCAGACTCCAGGCTGCTACTGAGAAATTCCAGACAGCAAAACACAATAACACTTTCGGAATCGACCCCAGGAACGCAAGCTCACCAGTAGCCCTTGCGACTACTTGACCAATGAGGCAGACAATTGATTAAAATACAGTAAAGTACATCGTAATCATAATTTCCATCTTTCAATACTAAAAAAGTTTTTCTTTTGCTGCTGAAGATTTTCAAAGCCAAAGGTTCTAAAACAGATTGTGAGATTGTGACCGATTCATCAACATCAACCCGCACTAGGCCCGCGTGGTGGATTATGGGCCACTCCCTCTCACAATGAGGAGGCCTGTGTCCCAGCAGTGGGAACATTATGGGCTGAATATACTTAAGTATGCTAATCAACATCAAAAGTTATTCATTCAAACGGGGCTGAGAGTCGGCAAGTTTTGATTGCAAAAATTCAATAAGACAGTCCCCAAAACGCCCGCCTTTCGAACAAGAAGAAGTAGCACAACAAAGTCCCGAGCAGCACAGTTGTCTGGTTATGTAGAAGAACTTGATTCTATACTAATGTTTCTGTTTCGCATCAGCTTGGCCAACAACCAAAAACCAACTTGATTTTATGAAAAACTCCCAGAAAAGGTTGTAGACTTATCTTAGCCAAAATCAACACGGTACTTTCAGATAAGTGAAACAAAATATCAGCAAGACAAGACAAACCTCCAATCGGCTGAAACAAGACAAGTTCCAAAGCGAAAAAAGTTATATTCTTGTCTCTAGCGGATAAAACTAGCCACGAGCATATACACTAGCTGGCCTGTGGGAATACAACCCGAGATTGGATTCAAATCGAGCAAACATTACAAACAACGGTTCTTTATATTTCCTCCATCGTCCACTGCCCGATACAATCTCGACTTTGAGGACATTTTGCAGAACGAACCTTTTTTATCTTTTCGAATACAATCGCGAGGTGAAATTTTCGCATTCTTCGCTGGCTGGTTGTAAGATCGTGATGATGTCACGATGCATCGAACTTTTATATAAATTCGAACTTCGAACCGATGCGATTATTCTGCCTTGTTCTCGGAAATATTTGAAATACATATTTCGGTTTAGTTTTAAAAATACAATTTTCGCTGTTACATTTTTGTTTGCAAATGTTTATAAAATTGTTTAATATTTTGTTAAAGTTAGATATTGAAATTGAATTTCAATAAATGTATAGAAAATAAATTTATTTCATTCTACTATTTTGCTTTGTGAAGGCGAAAATATTTTGTAGAACACTTGCCATCGCGGGCATAACCTTCAGGTTCCCTCAGGCTCCTGTGCCAGCCTCATTCATGAGGCTGGCACAGGAGCGTGGGATATGCACAAGATAAGAGAGGCTTATGCTCAACAGTGGGTAAAGTCGGGCTGTTGATGATGATGATGATGAAGAGTGTAGAACAGCGATGGTCCTGGTTATGGAATTAAGTTATGAAGAAAGAGATGAAGACGTTTTATGACGGCGACAGTGCCACAGTCTACGTAAATAAATTCTTGCCGCGAAACATCAGAAGCATTTTCGTAAAGCCATCGTACATGAGAATGCGTGGAATTAAGTCTCGAAGTGCTTAGTTTAGGAATATATTACAGTGAAGCAGAGAACTAAAACTGAAAGCAATTATTTAACAACTCTTATGCGTAAGAGCATCTTTTGCATGGCTCCGACCATTTTTAATAAATTGCCCAAATCATGGAAAATATTAAATATATCTGCTCTTAAAAGTAAATTGAAGAGTTTACTAACTGAAAGAGCATATTACAGTATAGCAGAGTTTATGAAAGAGGATAATTTTCTTCGTTTTTGAGATGACAGTGTTGTATTTTTGACATGTTATTATAATGTATTTTTTTTTTTGTTTTTTTGGTGTAATTGTTGTTTAAAATAGACATTTTAATGACAGTAGTTCCTATTTTTATTGACGAATTTATATAATGACTGACTACTTTGACATTGTATTGTTTATAAAAAAATATGCTTTTGAATTTGTAATGATGCCTAATCTTTGATTAATAATGATGTTTTCAATGTCTTCAATGTAATTTTGATTAATATTATCGCGGTTTATGCACCATCTGTTCCTACCAATTTGTACGCCACTATATGCGGCTGAACATGTTAGAACTTTATTTATGACATAGTAATTATCTTGCATGTAATGTATCATGTACACCATGTTTAAACAAATAAAAATATCTTATCTTATCTTAAATGAAACCATTCACAGGCACTTTTAAATTGTCAAAAGAGTCAGTCGGATAGAAAAACCTAATTGCCAATTCTAAAGCGTAGCTGGTTCTTATATATTCAGTTCATAACAACGTCGTTCATAACATACTAAGATCGAATTTCACCAATGAAACTGAAGTATAAGGGCTGTTAGTGTAATTCTTTTTTGTGAGATATTGACACTGAGAAGCTCTTGAACGCGGTTTAGATGTGCCGATCGCGTTTTCTTTCACAGGTGAAATTCGCACTAATGTTTCTGGAGACACAGCTTCAAATGTTGATATAAGGTATTTCAAAACTTGTCAAATTAATAGACATTGAACCACTGTCAGTAGTTGTTTTGTCGTACACTGTGTCACTATTATAAAAAAAAATCTGCTCCAAATAAGCACTTTACGACAGCTTACATATTAAGTGTTACAAAAGATGTCTCTCATACAATGGGCGAGCGACGTCGCGCGGTGTTGTGTGTATGTAGCTGACACAGTGTTGACACGTCTTTATTGTTTCTGTAGGTAAAGGTCAGGGAGCCATTTTCATACTGCTGACCTTTTGTTGGTACACACTTTTTAGGTACGCGTATGTGTGTAACAGACTTTATGTTTTGAGAGGAGTAAGGCAATGGCTAATGTCTTAGTTAAATGGAAGCGTAGCCTTTACCTATGTTGGGGCGGCGTCCAGTCTAAACAAACAAAACCCAGTTACTGGGTTATACGATACTCGTTGGTAAGACTGGTTGTCAGACTTAATGTAAAATAAAACTAGTCTCAATTCAAGCTTATTTATAACACAACATCGAATAACTCTTCTTTCTTTTATCTGGGAATCAATGTCAGGACTACATATTGTGTCATAGTTTATCGAGAGGATGTAGTGCATTTATAGCACCTTACCACTTCCGTGATGACACAGTGGGGTAGATGCTCTCTTTGAAGGCTTTTGTAAGCAGGGACCTGTCATCCATGTGACGTCCTCCTCCTAAGATGGTTCTAAAGAGGAAATGTCAAAGTATTTACGTCATAATTCGGCGTTCGACATTCAAATCTCCAAACGGCAAATCCAATCTACCTCTACAATCACGAGAAAGTTCAAAACAAATACGTAGGCCAGTCGTGCCAATAGGATCCGATAGATGAGTCATGTGTCACGGCGGAGTCACGGAGTTAGCCGAGTCGTCACGAACGCGACCCGACTCCCCCGCCCTCTATTGTCTGCATAGAAAGTCGAAATCAAACGTAGAACAGTGGTGTAACAGTGATTCTGATGTAGTATTGTTCGGTTTTGTTCTACAAGTTGGGTTTGTTACAATTGGAGCTGTTCTGTTGCAATTTGTTGCAGTTTCATGCATAATTACGCTTTTTAATGTTCCCATGACTGGGACACTGGCCTATCTTTTTGAGATGAAGATAAATGTCACATGTCTTTGAATTTTTGGTTCTAGGACATGCCAGTTTCCTTACGATGTTTCCTTCACCGTTTTGAGAGCAGTGGTGGTGGCTGTCTGGGTTCGATCTTACGACCAAAAACGCGTCAGTCGCAGCTATTACCACTGGGCTATCACTGCCCTTTAATGTATGCGTCATGGTTAGCTCAATTCTAGGTTTTAACTCTTGTTGCTGCTGTTAAATCTTTTCCAAATCAGTTAAATATGGATGTTTTTATGACAGCCGTTTTCCTCCCTGAGGACACCATTTGGAGATAGTCTTCATCCACCTTTCATTATTCCACTTTTTCATATCGTACCCACCATATCGGGCATGACTCATAAATGGCATGGCCTTAGAAGATACTTTGATTTGTCCGATGTTAGAATATGGTAAGGAAAAATAATTAAAACAAAAAGCAATCTTGACCCAGCAGGCTTAGCATGACGTTTTCTATTTGTACAAAGAATAGACAATGTTTTTCAATATAAAGTGACATTTCGTTTCTCCATTTTTGACATCGCACCGTACATATCCTTCTACAATCTGTAATTTTGTCTATCGTTTCTAACAATCTTTGTCTAGGTCATTATAAATGTAGACTATTTCAGAAGAATATTTCTTCCCAAACTGTCAAAAACACACTGACAACAAAATTTCTACTCGACGGCCACAAAGTATATACGATTATCTACAAAATTATGATTCGTTTAGAACGCACAACTGTGATAACTAATTGAAAAAACATAGCCATGTTCTCCTATTGTGCAGACGCCAGCAGATCACGCTACCCCAAATTATAAAATTTTCCCGATTGAACATGAACCATATGCTTATGTTATAAAGTTGAAAATCTATCAAAGAAATTTGACAGATTGGGGTAGCTTGATGTGCTGGCGTCTGTACATCATTTAGTTAATAGTCATGTCTATTCTTCCGTTAACAAATTGGTGTTTGTGCTAAGCCTGCTGCTTTTTTGTGCAGTCATTTCTGTTACAGGTTAACAAAAATGGAAGACAAAGAAAATATTCAAGTTTTCTTTCATCATAAAGATCAGCTCCAAAGGATGATAAAACCGATATCCTATCCACTAAAACGCTGAGAGCGATACCTAATAATAACTTCGTTTATATACCTCATTCTGTACCCCAAAGTTACGACAAAGACATACAATTTCTGTACCTACCACAACTCAGATTTTTCCCCCAGTAACATTTTTATACAAAATGGACGAACGCCCCGAGCAATACATTACGTCATGCCGTTGAAATATGCGCCGGTTTTGAGCTACATCGAATATGAAAAATATGTTTGCGAAGAAAACAAGAAAACAAAATGTATCAATGCTTACCTAGCCCCGGGAAATTGTATTAGTTGTTGTGATTGGGTTATTTGTATCCTTGTTGTGGGTGGAATGCGTGGATCCTTTACGGGATTGTATTTTGTGAATGATTTGAACAGGAAGGAGCTGTAGATTAGATAGGGCTTACAAGTGGGTTTTTGTAAGGGTGATATTTACCCGGGTGCGGGTTGTTCGAAAGAGATACCGCTGCCCCTGGCACACCAGCAACTGAGGGAACACGGGTGGGTTTTAGTCAGTAAAAGTCTGACACGCCCTCCTGCTCCACCCAGAGCGGGAGAAGTTATTTGATGATTTCCCACCCATAAAAAAACCCCATAGAAACATGTAGATTATAAAATTGGGAGCAACAATATAAAACTACAAGAAGGTCGGGGTAGTGCCAAAACATAAAAGAGTTACTTTGTAGTGAAATATCACGAGAAAACTTTAATACCTACTGGCAGGCAGCATAGTATTTAATACAGACGTATAAGAGAAACTAAAGGAAACGGGTTTATAATAGTGTGCTCTTAGTGTGCCTTATTAAGTCGAATAAGTACCAAGTAAAACTTTAAATGCCAGATCTGTGGAAAGTGTGAGGTCGGCATTGCACTAGAGATAGTGGCGATAACAACAATATAATTTCGAACTTCGGACGGCCATAGCAGTACGTTCTGTTAGCGCGGTTGCTAGGAAAATCTGAGATAGAATAGCTTCATAAATAGCAATAAGATTATCATTGAGATATGTTATCGTAAACGGTGAACAGTAGTGTGCTATTAGTTTAGCTTAATCTTGAACTAAACGTGTACTTAGTATCTTTCAATTTATCTCTGGGAATGTCCTGAAGGGGCTTATGTTGCGGAAATCTATTTAGATCATGACGAAATTGTTAAAAAGTCTAAGGAGGTGAGATATCGACATTTTGGAAAATTGTAAGTGGGACTGAAACTACCTGGAAAATGTAGGTGTACTCCTCTGACTTACCATTGGGGGAATACGGTATGATGTTATGTTATGTACGAGATAAACTCATAGATTGGGGACCACTCAGCAGGTTTCCCATTCCGGAAGTTCAAGTTCCAAGTTCCAAGTTCAATATTATGATATATGCCTTGGTTAATGACTTCAAAGACAAAAGAAGTAGGATCTAAATGGGTGTCAAGTTCAATGGTCAGTCCTGAAATTTACTTATAGCAACATAAAACATTTTATAACAACTTACGAGTACAATATAATTTCTTCTTATAACTTAGAATAATATATTGAAGCAGCTGCCTGCATATCACACTGGCTGTTTGTTGCTGCAGTGAATAATTTTAACTAGGCAGAACCATACTTCAGAAATAAATATAGGTAGGTTTTAAACTGAAATAATCGAAAGCCCAAATAGTTTGGGCCTGAGAATATTTATATATATCCTTGAAGTTGCAAAGCGTTTTTGGGTTAGAGTGAGATCCCATCATGGAAAAAGAAAAACAAGTTTACTTTGACGGCTTATAATTTTAGATACGTCCATCCTGCAAGCATAAAAAATATAAAGATACATAGTCAATATGAAACTTGTTTGTTCACATGTTGTAAGTACGATAAGCAGGTGTAACACACATCTTTTTTCTTTTATATCTTGTATTGTACCGTGGAAACTGCGTCTGTAATTATGACCAATAAATATAAACGTCAATACATCACTATCAATTGAAAAGATCTAATAAATATTGTGAGAAGTGCATTCATTTTCGTATCTTTTATTTGTTACAAATTAATTGATTGTAATTGCGTTGTACTACATGTTGTAGGGGAAAAGTTGTGTCATAAGCAGAGATCGGATAATCGGATGCATATTTACCTAAAGATATTTTTGCTATGAAAGTATGGAAGCGGCTTTATAAATTATTTGTAATATTTATTAAAAACCCCGGGATTCTTGGATTGCATAACTATTCAGATGTGTATTAATTTAAAATTAATGTTTAACTCGATACAAATATGTGTATGTACTGGAGGAGCAGTGGTTTGTATTATTAAAAACAAAAAATAAACAAATTACTTACCTACATTAAGACTTTTTCGATTCAAAAGCGCATTCCATGTTAGCCAACATCTCAACTTTAGGTGAATATGCATCCGAATATCCGATCTCTGGTCATAAGTTTTGTGAAATATCTGGAGGATAAACATAAGATAGGCGGTACCTATAGTTTAGTCCCATGTAATAGGGGACGACCCGGTTGCCATCAACCGGCCACAAATCCAGACTCCGATCAGTTACTGAAAACTTCCAGATGGTTCTTGTGGTATATATTAACCAAATCACCATGCTTGGCTGATAGAGTAGTATTCGTAAATAACAGACTGAAGCACTCGTGCAAATATCACTTGAGTGAGAGCCTGCCAGTCCTAACTAAGAGCTGTTTCGTGATGTTAATTACTATCTATTGTCAAGTTCTCCTAACTAACAGGCAGTTGTGCTGCTGGGGAGTTTGATGCACCAAATGTTCTGAGCTAAAGCACTAGGAATTGGGGAAGGACTGGTTTTGAAGTTCAAAAAGTTCTGATTCTCTGCCTAGTTTGAATAAATTACTTTTGAAATGATATGAACCTAAGGTTTAAGAAGAAAATTATCTCGCTTGTGATCAGATACGGTATAACTACCATAGCAAGTAAAATTCTAGCCATCATATCTAAAAGTTCTTTCTTTTTCGAAAGTCTCCAGCATCCATAAAAATACATTTCTTTCAGTAAATTGAATATTATTTCAACTTTCCGTTCTAATACACTTCTTAATACTTTTTCACACTACATTACACATCTTGCGACTCGATCTCACAAGATTCAAATCGTTGAATACATCTCATAGATGCATAGATCCATAAATTAGAGAAACTGGTTGTCGAGTCTAAGGATAACGCCCATGCTTGGTTGCTATGTGCTCCTATGATACAGCTTGGAACGCAACAACCGGTTAAAGCTTTTTAAATAAAAATCGTAAGTATTTTTACCATTTTACTTGCTATAAAACGACGATGGTTTAGGGGATTTTCCATTTATTTGTTTGTTAGAGAAAGGATGTTAAGATTCGTTACTTTAAAATCTTTCATTTATTTTTGCTAGATACATATGAGATATATATTGACATTTAAAACAAGCTTAATTTGCTAATTTACATCTGTCGATAATTTAACAAGAGCCACATAAAGTTAATCCGAAAAAAATCAAAAGTCATTTATTCAAACTAGGCTGAGAGTCAGCTCTTTTTGAACGTCAAAATTACATAAGACAGTCCCCCCAAAACGCCCGCCCTTCACCACTTCCTAGGGCTTTAGCTGGGAATAAGAAGTGGCGCAACAAACTTCCCAGCAGCACAGCTGTCTGTTAAGTTAGAAGAACTTGATTCTATACAATAGTTGGTAATTGACATAAAAAAATCAGCACTTATTTATTTATACTTCAAGTCACAAACAACAGTGTGTAGCTCTGGCACTTGTACTAAGAGTTCCTGTGCCACAAGAGCCAAAGTTAATTTCCAATAATGTTTTCTAATCAAACACCTAGAAGAGAAATTCTGTGATGTTTCATTACATTACAGCCCAGACTACTTTACCACCCACGTAATTATATTTCAAATTATTTGAGTAGGAGGATATGAACGGATTCGAAACTGTATAAGTGATGAGTAAAACAGGATAGTTATTTACTTGCCAAGTCATGCGTGAAGAAAATGGACTAAGTGCAAAATGGACAGCCAGATCCTGATAATAAATAAAATGCTACTTGCTTTTTTTTCAAAATAGAAAATGCGTAATGTTTTTAAAGTCCAACAGACTTTTTAGATCCCTAATTATGCTTCTGCTTCACAGTTTCTTTCTTTGGAAAGTTTGTATGAAGTTACTGGAAATAATCTACCATATAAGTTTAGAAATATTCACCTGAAAATTATGAAACATGGCAAAAGTGGGCAACTAGTTATCAAGCGTACGCTATGGCTTATTCGTCGTTTAGCATGAATTTACACACTCGCAACAGGCGAATAGGCACTTTTATATAATATATTATGTAAAAGTCTCGATTCGCTTGTTTCAGGCGACCGAGTTCATGCGAATCGACTCATAACCCACCCTAGATAAAGGAGTCCCTACTTTTCCTAGGGTAAAGTTTCCATAGATTTTCCTCACGATGACCACATTGATTACTGTTAAATAAAACTAAAACACCATAAGCTTACAAAAACGTCGCCCCAACTACTTAACCGACAACACACACATCTATTATGTGTTTCGAACACAGTTCAATGACCTCAAATAAAAGTTAAAATACAACCTGTTTATAAGAGCATGGTCTTGTAAATCAATCGGCTTTCCGGCCCCTCAGCTTGTCAAGTATGTTTCGACTATGATGGATCGGTGTTGGTGATAAAAAAACTTGATATGGAAGTGGATCGAAGGTTTGGTACTTAGACAGTACTGTTAGTTGGGTTTTGTAGGTACCATGCTTGGGTAATGTGTTGGTGATCGTAAAATGGTACAGGCTCAGCCATATATTAGGAACCTAGGAGAAGAAATACCTAATTAAATAAAACATTCGATACATATATTTAAGACTGCCCCCGTGGATGTCGGAAATTATCCCTCGGGGATGTGCTAACGGGAAAAAGTAGCTTGTGTTACTCCTTATAACATCATCATAACATAGCTATTTTGTTATCTACCAGTGAAAATCTCGTCAAAATCGGTCCAGCCGTTTCGGAGACTCTCCGGTTCAAATAGACAGACAAAATTGATTTATTTTATTTAGAAAATCAAAAGGTTTTAAAGTCAAACGAATGAAGTTGCGGGCAGCAACTAGTTTTGGATAATAAAAGGCATCTTTCGAACAAACGTGATGAATAATTTATAAGTGTCTTTAATTGCCCAGCAATGCCCAATAAAAATTAACCCTAACTTAATAAACCCATAAGAATTCACGAGAACTAACTGTTTTGCATGCGGTGTCAATTACAATAGCAAATAAATATCCCTCACAGACTACAGAACCAGCAGACAGCTAGCTTCATACGTTGCGCTTGCGACGCTATAGGTACAGATTCGGAAAATGCATCTTGATATCCGAGTAGTGTGTAAATGTAGGTAGTAGTCATCAAATCGTTATTTTGTAATCGTTTTTGATCGAAATTTGAGTAATTTTGAACAAGGTACGCATACACTTACAAATAAATACCTATATATAAATAAATTATCAACAGTATCGAAATAAAAATATGTTTTTTTTCCCTACCTAACGCTTAATATACGGATAAGCGTTATTTTTAAACAGATACCATAGATGGGTAGATACAGGCAGAAAACAAAGTGAGATAAGAGTACGATCTCAAATGGTCTTTCTGACGAATATAGCAATTCTACATCGCAGTGAGGATATACGAAGCTTAGTTGCTGTAGGATATCTAGTCTATGCCTCCACGCAATGTTCCACAAACACAGGTAAAACGGATATTGTTGACGCGAAAACTCACGTAGGTAAAGAATTTTCCTCGTCCGTGACGGAGATCTATAAATAGGTATGATTTTTATCGGACTATGTACCTTCGTAAATACGTTGCGCTATGGTAACTCATGCTCAAGTTGAAACAACTTCAAAGTGTTTGAATTAAGGTGGTCAACCGTGGGGCCGAAAGATGTCCACAGCTGGACATAGGCCTCCCCCAAGCTCCTCCACTTCGACCGGTTCTGTGCTTCTCGCATCCAGCGGATTCCTGCGGCCTTCACAAGGTCATCGGTCCATCTCGTGGGAGGCCTACCAGCGCTACGTCTTCCGGTACGTGGTCGGCACTCCAGAACCTTTAGGTCCCATCGGCCATCTGTTCTGCGAGCATTGTGCCCTGCCCACTGCCACTTAAGTTTGGCAATTCTTTGAGCTATGTCGGATGCCTTGGTTCTCCTGCAGATGTCTTCATTCCTGATTCGATCACGTAGGGAAACTCCGAGCATAGCCCTCTCGATTGTGGGGCTATTTGGCTATAGATAATTGCGATATTTTCTTACAATGGTTATCACTTATGTATTCTTCAGTATATAAGCTTATGACTTAGGGTCATGGTCGCTTCCTCTCTAGCTAGATGTGGCTGTTAACTGATACTTTACCTAAGTCTACTGACTACTAACTTCAAATTAACGGGAAATATCACCAACCTTCATCTTCAAGCAGAAGAAGTTTGGAAACAAAAAGATTTTATAAAACCTCATTCATCATCTTCCTATCCGTTTTCCAATTATGATGTAGTCAGTTTCCAGTCTAACCGGATGCAGCTGAGTGCCAGTATTTCCATGGAGGGACTGCCTATCTGACCTCTACAACCCAGTTACGGGACAATACTTCTTGGTTTGATTTTCGGTTGTCAGATTTTCAGGCTTCTGACGTCCCACAACGACTGTCAAAAATATACAAATGACAGCCAACAGCTTAACGTGCTCTCCAAGGCACGGAGGAGTCTTGGTATATAGAGATGGTCACCCATCCACGAACCTACCGCAGCAAGCGTAGCTTAACCTGAACAATTGATCCACGCGGCTGTTATTACTTACTCAACGTTTTATAAAACTGTACGTAGTAAATTCTGGACGCTCCGAAACCTCTACACACCACCGCCATGAGGAATGCATTAATTTCCATAATTAATAGACACACACAACGCTAGCGTACTTGTGTTTCCCATAAGATTGGAGGTGCTTATTAATGTCCGCACGCTAACTGATTCGGGTACGCTTGCCCAAAGCATTATGCTGACAAAGGTTACCAGAATTGAGATAAAACAATTTGCTTGTGCTATTTCAGTTGTTTTTTTTTAGCCCATATGGTGTCCCACTGATAAGCAACGGCCCCCTTTTCCTTCCAAACCTCCCTCCCTGTCTTGTGTTTTCTTTTGCCACGTTGGCCCTGAAATTCTTATCACATAACCTTCGCCAGGCGCTCAGGCATCCAGTGATTGACGATATTTCGATGACCACCGTTCAAAGCCGCCAGTGTGTGCCGTAGTGCAAGTAAACAGACTTGGTTTGCTTGTTGTATTCAAAAGATTTCATCTCTAGCAGCGGCCGCGAGGCGCCTCCGTGCTGTGTGGGTGGTACCTATAATAATAAACATCTAGCATGCCTCTCCGAAAGGTTCTGGAGTGGCGACCACGTACCAGAAGACGTAGCGTTGGAAGGCCTCACACAAGATGGACCGATGACCTTCTGAAGGCCGAAGGAGTACGCTGGATGCGGGAAGCACAGAACCGGTCGAAGTGATGGAGCTTGGGGGAGGCCTATGTCCAGCAGTGGACATAGGCCTCCCCCAATCTGCTTGCCGGGTGCATTTCCCACTCCCACTCGGTTGTTTTTTTGAAATACCTACAAAGAAATGTAACGGTTTTTCTATTTAGACATAATGCTACAGAGATTTAGCTTTTTGGCAGACCGACTGACGATATTTTTTTAGGCACAGAACTTTGAGCCGGTTATAACAAAATAGCGTCAAAGCTCTACAAAGGTACTCATTTGAAACCAGCAGACAACTTACAAATAAATTATACATTTTCTTTCTCAATATCTGCGACAAATTGGAAGTTGAAGCAGGCTTGCTTGGCTTCGGCTATAATCGGCAAGTTTCGTGATAATTCGTGAGCCGCGGACAGACGGTGTGGCTAATCAGGAATCGTGGGTGCTTGACCGGATAAGTCTGTCATAAACTGATAGGTGCTTGAGATTCGGTGGAAAATATTTGTACTTGTATGTGCGGGTTTTTCTTAACATGAACTGATTAAATGATAGCCTATACCTACCGAGAGGCCCGTGAGTGTAATTTTTGAACGATGTTGAGGTGTGAATCCGTGATGATAGCCACCACGGGTTCGAATTGGTTTGGTCACTTGAGCGAGATTCTAGTTTTACACAATAGTCAGACTTCCTACAAAAGAGAGAGAGAATGAGGAAATTTTAAAAGTAACCTTAATAGCATAATCAGCCTATAATTTTCCCACTGCTGGGACACGGGCCTCCTCTTTGTGAGGAGAGTGGGCCATAATCCACCACGCAGGCTCAGTGCAGTTTGGTAGATGTGACAAGTCTCCGAATGCTTGGTTTAAGGACATGCCGCTTTCCTTCGCCGTTTTGAGAGCAGTGGCGATGAAACAATTTACACAAAGTGAAACTCCGGTCAGGGTTCAAACCTAAGGCGTACAACTCGTAAGTCGCAGTCGTTACCACTGAGCCACCACTGCTATAAGGAACCTTATTACCTATTTATTTATTTATTGCATTTGGGAAAACAAACAGTAGTATATTATGCCTAAACAGAAAAATCTTAAAATTAAACTTAACAAATATACTACCCACAACATTTTCCACAGATTACTATTAAATAATAAAAACAAAAACAAGCTGTTAGCAAACGTTAACTGTAGCTTAAAAGTAAATTAGTAAATTAAAAGAAAAAAAAAAGACACAAACAATATTCTATATAATATGTAACAAACACAAAAACAAAACAAAACAACCATGAAAAAAAATAAAAAAAAATAGTATTAAAAATCATGCGTGATGTACACACAGGATGCTAGCCAATTAATAATGATACCTACATTGCGTAAAACCTATATTAAAAACCATAATCTTACCGATCATCTACTGCTTATTATAATCTTAGCCAATCTATTCAGTCTACATATCAATTTAAAAGAAACAATAACCGTTTTCCCTTGAACTCCTCTATTAGCAACAAGAACTGGCGTAACCCTTAAAAGGTACACATTGTGGTGACATTCCTCCGTTTATCTTAGCGGCTCCTAGCTGGCTGAGGAATTTACATCGATTACAAATACCTACTGTTTGTCTGGACGTGTGAAATTACTAGTACTAGCAAGTACTTGCGAGTGCTGTGAAGAATCGTGAATGTCTAGGTTATTATTAGACGTCTGCTATTCTGGAAACGAGTTGAAAGAAACTGATTGGTTTGGACTGGGCAGTAATTAAGTGGATTGCCTTTTAAGGGTCCAATTGATTGGGTAATGCCGTTAACAGTGATTGAGCTATTGTGACATGATTGCAGAGAAAATATGCTTTCAGAATTCTCTTTGACGGCGATCGACAATTGGTTGCTATCTGCAATATTGCCAAACGATTGTGAGCTATCAGGCAGTCTGTGGTCAGAAGTGAAGGCTTATCAGCATCCAGCTTATTCTCAGGCACAGGATATAGTGGCGGTTGCAACATCACCAGGCGATTTTAAAAAGACCAATCCATTATCACCCACCTATTTGAAAAATATAATATCCAAACACGAATTTTTACCGTCCATCTTTCATCGGAAAGTTGTCCAGGTAAGATCTATCGATACTTTCCAGTATCAGAAGATCTAGCCAGATGAGGTTATCCGCAAGTCTGCATATCCATTACTCTTTTCTACTGACTCCATGTCAGCGTATTTGGTAAGGTAGTAGATATCCTTCCAAAGATATCGAGAGATTGCTCTTTAAGTATTGATCAACCTGGTTGAGCGAATCGCTAACTGAGTGAGTAGATATGTATTTAAAATTGTAAATATCGTGTTGAAGTTGTAGTAGCTTGTATCGATCTCTCTCTGTTTGCGATAGATGACGGTGGTAAAGAAGCTGCCTTAAAAAAAAAGGAGTAAGTTAGAAATATTTTGTGGAACATTATTTAAAGCTGTTTACTTGTGAATCAAATACGATACTTAACATTTACTCAAAGTTTGTGATTTCTTCAGTTTTATAGTCATTCGTAGTAGCTACGAATCTATCAAAATCGTGTGCGAATTGCTTTGATTAGCATTGGATACTTAACGATACACTTGAAATGCACGGAAATTAGAAATATTCTATTCCACGTTCGTACTCCTTTCGCCTTAATTGCGTTGGCGCCACACAGTAATTAAACGTGAATTTTCATACCGACATCCGTCAAGCGGACCTAGATACGAGAGTCCAACTATTTTAAGACACAACTCCTTTAAAACTGGTTCCTCAGTACAAATGAGTATTTTTTAAACTCAAAATAAACCACCGCACGTTTCTCGGTGAATGGCAAGTATGCAGGTAATTTCATACCAACAGAGAAATAGTAAACTCAACGTAAAATTCAGCCGCTAACCTTGAACGAGGTGCCAACTAGCGCGAACTTGTTGCAATGGTAATCATAACTCTGGTGGTTTAGAAAACCGGTTATTTCAGTGCCGTGAGACCGCCTGAAGAGGTTGGACGTAATTTATACAAAATTAGTGCATGAAATTGTGTTCGGAGCGCGTTCGCAAAATAACCGCGGCCCAAACCGGTCTCACGTTCGAAGAAAGCCGCCATTGTGGGGCGGCCATTACGAAAATTCGGCCATGTTTGTTTCGCGGCGCAAAAACGCGGCAAAAGTGAATGATCTGTCTAGTCGCGGTTAGAGACGTCGTGTCAGATTCAAAATTCAAATTCGAACAGATGATTCGGGATAGTTCGTTTGAGTTCGTCTGTCAGCGTGAATAACTTGTGGTTGCATGTCAGAGGCGTTGGCGATGGTTTAGGCTGGTGACGAAGTGGATAGGAACAGCGAAACGCTAAAGCTTAAGGACCTTGAAGAGGTACATTTTTATGGCAATGACTAATGGTTAACCACCAATGACAGGTCGAGTTTTTATCCGTTGAACTTTAAACAAAAAACTCAAATCTCAGGATGCATATTTGAATGTAACGAACTTAATTGTTCGTTAAATGGTGGGGGGAGCCGGACCTGAATGTGTAGGTAAGCCCTATCTCAATGGTATATAATGTTGAAGACTTAGATAACTTACACCTAGATGTGCTAGGCTTTAACTTGGAATACTGCAATTCCTGATCTTCTCTCTTCCATTACCTACATGATGTTTAGTTACTCAAGTTATTTAGTTTTACACACCTTGTTCACTAAAACAGATTTCTCACTCGAATTGAAGTTCCTGTCTCGTCAAGTGTTTCAGTAGTTACTCAATTTGTTTCTTGTAGTGTTCGACTCTGGAGCAATACCTAATCCAACACTGTGCCTTTGACAATCTCGGTTTTATCTCAAATATTCGTCTAAATCCAGTCAAAACAAAGTTCACGTCTTTGTTATGTGTTTCTCGCGCCGCGTTCGCCTGTGTCGTGCGTCGGGTCATTGTGGGCTGACGTCATCAGGCTCGCTGGACCAATGGGGGCGCGGGGGCGCGCGGGGTGCGCGGGACGCGGCGCGGCGCTCGCGGCCAGTCGCGGCCCTCCGCCGCCCAGTGCGAGCCGCACGCGCATCAGTGAACCTCATACCTCATGAGTACCGCAGACCGCACGCCGCTCTCCCATTTTGCAGCGATCGGACAGGGGAAACTGAGGTTTTAGATTAGACCTTCATAGGAAGCGTAGCTTCCTGCGTGCGGTATCAAAAAGCCTTTTTATTAGACACTTTTTACGCATCAGGTTTGAAAGGCACTTTTCGTTTTACCGCCAGGTTTGCGACCGTGCGGTTTTCGGAGCTCCGGATGCACGGATCAACATTCGGATCCCGGGTGAGTTCTTTTTGGTTACTTTGTTTAGAGTAATAACCGCGACCGGTTTGGTAACTATTCGTAGATTGGCCGGCGAGTGCGGATTCCTCGCCGGCCGCCGTTAATCTTTGTGATCAGACTACCGCCTATTTTGTAATTAGTACAAGTAATTTCCTGTGTACTTTAATGAAATAATTATGAGTTTATGCAATGTATTAAGGTGATTGAGATACAAATTTAATGTTTCCTGGTTTTAGCTATGTTAAAACATAGTTGGGAAATATTTCTTCACAAAAATTGTATTCGTGTCTTTGGCATTTTTTCTCTCTTTCTTTCAACACGATCTTTATGTAGATGTTAGGTAGGCGGCTTGTTAACATCTCAGCCGCCATTTATACGAAACAGTTTTCTTGAGACACCCTCCTTTTCTTGAAAAAACGGTATTACTTTGTCGTCTTAAAATCACATCTCAAAGCGAAGAATCGTGTTCTTTTCAAATCTAATTCTAAGACGTAGGTTTAAATCTAAGTGGTATACAACATATGTGGGTTTTTTGTGAGGCATTTACATCCGGGTTCGTTGTCTGCGCCGCCCACCGCAGGCCTTGACCGCCGCGAACCCGACGCGACAAGCACGACTCGGCCACGACACGAGCACGACACGACTTGTGTTCGGCGGTTAGATACAAACTTTGTGGTTTTCTTGATACCTTTATGGTGGTTAAAACGTGGGTTTAAAAAGTAGATATTAGGTAGGTACTTGTATACTTTATCAAATAAATTATGGCGGCATTTACAAGATAAAAATCTAAGTTACGTCTGGGAAAATACTCAAGTTCATAGCAGGTAGGTACGATGAACCAGTGTTCAGTTAGTTACGCCTCTTGAATAACTTTAGGCAGCAAATAAAAATATTTTTGGCGTTTCTTTCAACTCCCACGCATGAAATAATTAAGTAGCATCTACATATTTGATTAAGAGACCGTTAATGCTCGAAAGAAATATTATACAGCAGCGATTATTGCATAAAATTAAAAATAGCTCATAATTTATTATTCAAAATTGTAAAACACCTAATCTCTTGGATGTGAATAAATAAATTAATAACTATTCAAGAATTAATAATGGTGACGTAGTAACGCGTTGATGTCTTTTATACTGAGCGGGGCGGGGCGGTATGATTAGCATTCAAATTATAATATAGTGGACTTAATAACACCAAACTAATGTTTTAAAAGACTATAAATGCAAAGGAAATTATTTAGGAGAGATAATAATGTAGTAAAAATATTGACAGCTGACAAATATTTTAACTTTAACGGAATTATTAAGAGGCTACTATAATTCATGAATAATAATGGAGGCTGTTTTAATAGAAAGGATGTTATAAAACGCGTGTTCTAGTTGCGAAAGGTTTTGGCGTGGGGCCAACAGGAATAGCAAATACCGAGAGCGAAGTCTGTCAGTGTGGAAATGTTAAACGTAAATTTTCTTGTAGCTTTATCATTGCAGTTAAAAGCTATTAGTTGGGCAATTGGTTGTTATTGACTTGAAAATCCGTTAGTTAGTTAACTTAGCGAGAAAGTTCATGGTTTACTTAGTCAGCGCTTGCCAAAAATATCTTTCACAAACATTCATTCTTTGTTTTTTTTTTGGGTGGGAAATCATCAAATAACTTCTCCCGCTCTGGGTCAGACTTTTACTGACTAAAACCCACCCGTGTTCCCTCAGTTGCCTGTGTGCCAGGTATTAGTAAATTATCCTAAATACAGTTTCAATTATCTATTTTCAATAATCAGAAATTATTATAGCAATAAAATAAATCAATATTATTAACGAGAGCTAATGAAATACTTAAAGCCTATCCCTGCCTTTTGACTTTGAGCCTTTAGCTTTGAACTACCTTAACTACCTTTGATTATTTTCAGATTAAATTACATTTTCAAGGAAATTTTAATAAAATTTTCGCTATCGAGGACGAAATAAAGCTTTTGTGATAACCATTTTCAAGATTAAATTTAAATCAAGAATACATTTATTATCACAAAAAGGAATCACTTAGTTCTGTATTTTTATTCCTGTCGTTTGTTTGACTACATAAATTAGCTTATTTTTTGCCGAAAGCTAAATACTTTATCAGATTTTCATTGGATTTCCATATGCACTCTCTATATTACTTGTAACGAAAAACTTTTATATATAAACCAGCTTACGAAATAATACATGTAGGTGTCTTGTATATAATGTGAAACTGATGATGTCGGAGCATGTCGACATCACACTTCACTTACAAATATATTGCATTTTACGTTGCACAACCTTTATTAAGGCAAGTTTCCACTTATGTACTTACCGCCGCCGAAATGGGGACAGATATGTAACTAATTGTATGTAATTGGCTAAGAGATTTTGATCTTGCATCAGTGTGATGTGTCTTTTTTATGTTTTTGGATGTCTTCATCACAATGTGGGTTTTCCGAAACTACACTTGGACATAATACAAAGTTTCGTTCGTATTATATCTATTTACCATTAACAACGAGCATAAGCTAAGATAGGATCTAGAGGTGCTCTCCGTGCATTATGAAAAGGTTTTTCCCCGAAAATTAAACCAGGCTTCTTTATATGAACGAAGTCTTCATTTTATTAGGCAGTACGTATTCTATCTATGTAGATATTCTACTAACAATATGTGCCTATATCATCGTCCAACAACATACTCTTACGTCATCGCCAACTAAAGACCAATGAAAAAGCTCATGCTACTCAAATTCTAATAACCATTAGCGTTTTTTACAACTACATTCAATAACCAAGTTTTAATACTAACGCAGAGCAATGCCCTATCCCGTAACAGCCTCATCTTAACCAATTAACAAACGAAAATCGATTAGCACTTAATTAACTCGTTTCATCAATCAAGGCGTTGAAAAGTTCTTTTTTTTTCGAAGAAAATTCTTGACTTACTCATTGTTAAAGCTAATAATATTCCTGGGGCGGTCGACGCTCGCTGTGATAGAATTCAAATACCTATTTACATAGTCAGCGACCGTGAATGTATGTAAGTATCATTCACAACTGACGACCGTGTGAATCCGCTTGGCTGAGAATGCGGGGGAAACATTTCAAGCATTCATGTGTTTGTGGCCAGGATTTTTGATGAAATTATGTTAGGAACTTTTTTTCTTTAGGATTTTTAGTATGATAAATGATTTTATTTCGGTAACTACATTTGTACAAACACTTTTCCATATCAATCATATTTTTTAAAACTAGATCTGAGTTATATCTGACTACTCTGAGAAGAAAGGCTGAAACAAACTCAGAAGTCACAGTCTCTTTGAAATTCTAGACATAATCTTGGTCAGATCAAGTGAAGACGATGTTGATTGATGCCTGAAATGGTGTTTTGAGGTGATAACCACACAGATTGAGTAGACCTGACCAGTCAGTACAAGCATTTGTCAGTTCGAACGTAGATCAAAGATGTGCTTGCAAAGTATGTAGTTATTTTTTGTGGTCAGGTTTGATGTTGGCGAATCAAAACAAGATATTGAACTTCTCTAGAAATTGTAAATCTCTCTAAACAGAAAGTCGGATCCACGCTTTTCCTTCTTTAGTCATTCATCTTTACTAAGCTATTAAAACATGCACACTAACATTTATGTATATTTCAACCATTTCTAACATCTAACAGTATTTTGATAGTCGAAACATAGTCGGTCCGTTGAATTTCATGTTAAAATTATTAGTTTTTTTATGGATGCCGTGTCTATGTAAAAGATGAAGGCTAAGTCTTAATATTGCTGTATACTTGTACATATTCATAGTTCATACAAGAGTTTAATGACCGCTGTGTACTTAACATTTTAGTTTGATGTGATTTTCACGGGTATGTATAGAATAGTGGGTTTTACGTCCTTTGTAAGTTCATTTATTTATTTAAGACCTCGTTTGGTGTAGACACTTCTTGGTATGCCGCCAGATAATTGAGGATTGGTCATGTATTTGCTTATAAACATATGACTATCGTTAGCTTCGGGCCAAGACTACCGTTTGTCTTTTGTTTTATCCTTAGAAACCTAGTGTACAAGTATGGTGCTTCTCATTTTCCGATATCTATTAAAGTTCATATTCTCAAAGTCAGATCAGTGTTTGATAATATTGTTGAGAGCTCAAAACGTCACATTTTCTTTTGTAACTTTGTTAGGCTTTATAAAGTTGGTGAAAACCCGAATTCCTATTCATTTAATTCACATATTCCTACATGGACATGAAACGTCAGAAGCTGAGTAATTTCGTATCTTATGAAGAAAAGCCGGTAAAAATGCCTGGCTTCTTTTTTTAATTAATAATTGGGTTTTACCAAGTTTAGAAACCAGTATTTGCCTTAACTCCGAGAATTTCTTAGGGTTTAGAGGCAAGATGACAATCGTCTTAAGTAATATTGATACACAGCATCCAGTCAGACTGAAATTGGACCTCAACGCTGCTAGAAAAAGGCTCTGATGTCAGCGGTGATGACTAACTATTCGTTTCGCAATATCGCAGTGTGACAGTGTCGTTAACCGAGTTTCGCAAGTTAATAGCAGCTCGATTCCTCTCTAATGTCTGGCATTCATCTCAATGTTTTGTGTAAGTTAACTTTTCCTTTGTTTGACGGAAAAGGCCGAATGATTCCGAATGGACACGAACGGTACTCGTGTAGATTAAGGTGTGTTTAAAAATGCTTTCTTTATTTTGTGATTATTAATTGGTTCCTCTGAAGTCTAAAGAGTAGTAGAGAAGATTCAATTTTATATTTTCTTGGTTGAAACAGTGCTTAAAATCATTCAAATATTTATAAAAAAATACCAAAGCTCGATTTGAGAACACAATTTTGAACTCTACTAAATTCAACTTTACGTACCAATTTTACGTACTACAAAAAAAACCTGGCTGTCATCAACATAACATCCTTTTATAACTAGAAACGATTGCTCAGATGAAGCCTTAGTCTATAGTGCATTAACTAAAGTTCCTTGACTCTAAGCTATTATAACAAAATTACCTCCTATTCATCCGGCGCGCCACAATTGCCGAACACTCAGACAACGGTTCATACATCATTATATTTCACACTTCTATTGTTTCTACAATATTTACTTCGCGCCAGTTAAGCCTTTCTGTCTCTCTGTACATAACAGTATTTTCGTCTGTACCTCAGGCGTTAGTCATTTGGGACACGGAGTAAAAAATAATGGAAGGCGCAGTTTTTTCGTAACTCTTCTCTCATGTATTTAAGTGCTTCTTAACGGTTACTTTCTTTATTAAATGCAAGTATGAGGGGTCCAAATTAATGACAGCAAATGTACAGATGGGTATAGCATAATCAGTCTTTAACGTTCCGTAACGTTAACGTAACTGCGTGGACACAGGCTTCCTCTCTGTGTGAGGGAGTACGGAAAGATATACGGGAAGATGTTAAGATCCAAGGCTTAACCTGGACAGTCATGAATCAGCAGCCTCCGGGTGTGCACGGTCGTCACAAATAATATACCATGTTTCAGTTTGAATAAAACTTATTTTGTAGTTCAAATATTTGAGTAAATACATCAAGTGAAGTGCCATCATTACACGTGTCCGCCATATTTGTTTTAGTACAAAATTCGTAAGTTTGTTACCCTCAGTCATTCTTCTGTATACTCTTTATTTCGTGTTTTAACGTTTCACATTTACATAGTCAGTGACCGTGAATTTCTCGTGTGAAAAGACTCAGGCGTCGGAGCGTGCAGAGTTCTTCTATACTTGATGTCCAAATTAAATTAGAACGTTCTGTGGTTGTTTTTTAAGAAGATCGTGTGTCGGATAAGTTTTGTGATGTAAATCAAAAATCTTTGAGTGAATTCAGCGTTAGTTTGAATGGTGTTTGTGTATATCGTGGGCCTATTAGGTAATTTTAGATATTTCATAAATAAACAAAGCGCGTTCTATATAATTTTATAGGCATTGCCTTTCGTAAGGGTTTTTCTTGTATCGTGCTTTAAATCAGTTGCACATACACTCAAAATCGGAAAAACTAAGTATCAAGAAAGTGCCCTGACTCGTAAAATGAATCAAAACGCAATGGCATAAAAAATGCCTTTATTTAACGACAAACACACAACATTATTCGATAAACTTCTACGAAAAACATATTTGCATGTAATTTTATCCAAATTTATCCTGTCAGTGTGATATCGTGTTCCTTATAGTCATAAGAGCTCATTGTGAGTGCAGGCACGGACAGACCGCGGACGAGCTCGATATAGACATATCTACTTCATTGTAGGTACCTACTTCTTGTTCAGTGCGGCCCTGCTTTTGTTTCCAACTGTGTGTATCTAACTGAAAAAGATGGTGTATTAGGAAATAACATAACATAATCAGCTAATAATGTTCCCACAGCTGGGACACAGACCTCCTCTCTGGGAGAGGGAGTGGGCTGTAATCTAGCACGCGGGCTCAGTGAGTGTTAGTAAATGTCACATGTCTTCGAATTTCCTCGAAAATCTTTGAAGAAAATGATGTCTATCAAAACTATTTTTTGGCTTGATTGTAAGAAAAAATGAGAGAATGAGAGATGAATTGAATATAAATAAATATAATATGTTTAGTAATAAATTAAAGCTATTTCTAATTAACAAAAGCTATGATAATATAAATGAATTCATGAATGATAAACTGTGACTGGAATTGCAATAAAATGTAAATAATTAATTGAGATTTCTTCTACATTTGCCAATTACATTCACACATATAAAATAAACAATAAATATGGTATAATTATTAAAATCTAAATACATTTCATTTAATTAACAATTATTCATGTTATAAATGCTATTACTTATTTTATTTTAATTATTTATCCACACTTATGTTGCTGTGCCCTTACAGGGTCCATATTGTATCTTAAACAACTTAATTCACATAATGGTATGCAAATAAATGAAATGAAATGAAATCCCAAAACGAAAGACAGGTTCTCATTTTGGGATTGGCTCTGTGATAGTAGATTAGTGAAAAAGTCAAGTGCATTTATCCGTTTATTTAGTTACGTTAAATCAATTAATCAACAATCTTTATTCGTAAACATAGGTTTAAATAGTGTGCAAGTTGTTACAATTGTTATATTACTGTTTCTCTATGTTAGATTTACAAGTGATTTAAAAAATTATACAGTGCGTGGGCCCAAAATTAAAGAAAACTGTTAGACGTACTTAATAAGGTGCAAGAATTCAAGGACCCTGTAATTATTTTCATATTAATACAAATGTTAAGTTTGAAAGTGAAGTGTACGAATTTATAAAACTGGAAAACTACGGTCGTCAAGTTTTAAATCTTATTTTCTTCTATTAATAAGGTCCCGTAATCTGTAGAAAACCGAAGATTTCCACAGAATGGTCACTAAAATCCTAAAGAGCCAAACAAATAAAAAAGAACTTATCAAAAAACGAATACTACCGAAGAAATAAAACCATGCGAAGAAGGTAATTTACTTCTCCCAACTTTCCAAGAAATACCTGTAGTACATACCATAAAAATCTTTATTCTTCTCAAGTTCTTGGAGTACCCACTAAAATTAAACAAAGATAAACAATTAAAATCGCCCGTATCCTTTAGAAGTAATTGTGAGATAATAATATTCTTTCGAGCAGAACAATAGTCGGCTTTGCGAGGATATTACGTTTTCGACGTGGCTGGGAATAGGTTTTGCGAAAAAGTGCGTGCTAAATTTTCTGGGAATAAATAAATAATAGTTTAAAAAACTAAAAAACACGCTTTAAAATTTAAACTAAAAAGTAGAAAATAATTTAATTCAATTAAAAAGCGTGGGGTGCTTTTTGACGTATTTTTAAAATCACTTAATGTCAAGCACCCCACGCTTTTTAATTGAATTAAATTATTTTCTCCTTTTTTAATTTAGTTTTTAAAGCGTGTTTTTTAGTTTTTTAAACTGTTATTTATTTTATATTTTTTAGTTCTGCTAACTACAAAAGCGTGTTGTTTTTTTTTCCTTTTTTTACATTTTTCTCAAAAAAAAAAAAAAATTGTCATCGGTCCTCGATAAGTTTACAAAGTTTCAATGAAATCTGACCGTTTAAAGTGGGTCAAAATAGCGTCCAAAGGAGTCAGTTACAAACATACATACAAGTGAAGCTAATATAAAGCGTGTAAAAATGAATTTCGTCAAAAGTGTTAACTAAAAATAATAGAGGCACCATAAAATAAATTAACAACGTTTGAGAGTAACAAAATGAAAAAAAACACTGCATCCTGTAGCAATAGTGTCGTGTCGGTCAAAATGTTACTGTTTTTTCGGTCTAACCTGCGATAAGGTTAGGTTTAATTGAAGTGGATTTAATTAAGCTGAAAACAAATGAACGAAGACTTTAATTAAGAATATTATTTAGAAACAACAATTGAACTAAATTAAGTGCGTTCTTAAAAACCAATAAAATCTAAATCAGTTAAGCTGTTTGGGAGCTACGATATCACAGGCAGACACACATAGCGGATAAACCTAACTAAAAACCTTGCAAGTATATATTGAATTACCTTTAACTGTTGTGATAATGTTATACAATTTGTATTTAACGTCAGATAGCTTCATTTGTTTATTGGTAATTTAATCCTAATAAATCTATAATTAGAATACCTACATTATGCATGGGCTCTATGTAATGAAACATAACGTTATATTCGAATTTAAATAATGATTATTAACTTACATAAAGATTTACACAGAATTTACACGTACCTGAATCGAATTGTTGGGTTTTTCCATCAGGAAAGTGGTAGCTCGGAGTTCTGGGTTTGTGCCGGTTGCTGGCAATAAGCTCCTGTTACATAGGATTTAAACACTGGTGAAATTTGTGTGTACTATATAATAGGTGTACCTCTGATATAACCTGTCGGGTAATACAGGAGTGATGTTATGTTAAACTGGATTAGGTATTCGTACTCTTTTTATTCGATCGTAGAAAAATATGGATAGGATTTTGATGATAAGTCATTTTAAAAAAGTTTGTAAAACCTTTTAGGGTGTAACAAACTTATGATTCGGTCGTTCAGTGATCTTTTTGTAAATGTTTTTTTTTTTCATATGTATGTACCTACACGTTAACTTATATCACGATTATTGGTTGTATACATAATTAAGTATAATTATCGGTAGGTGTGTATGTATATCAGAACTTTACTACCAATATATGTAGATATGGAATTTATGTAGGTACATGACCTTGTTTTGTCTGTTCTTGTAAAGTGTATAAAAAAATAATTATGAACTGTTTTGATCGTTTACATTAGAGCAGTAAGATGTTTTTATTTTATTGCATATTTAATAGGTCATTCAAGTGTGTAGTTTTATTTTAAAAGTTTTTAATTAGGTGCCCCCAATACTTTGCAGAACATATATTTTTTATATAAAACTGCGATAAGCTTACCATAAACAAAATTTAATGAAGTTATTTTGATTATTATCTAAATACAAAACAGTGGTCTGGTTCTACAAAATTAAATAGTCTTGCAAAAACAACTGTCTAGTATTAAAAATTTTCCAAGAGGTATTGTTATAAAAACTTGTAAGGCCACCTGTTACGCCGACTTGTTTTTTATTGAGAAACTTTGTAGCAGTGTCTCACAAAACTCAGTGTTTATTCAATCGATTCTTTATTGAGTCAATTCTAAGTAGGTACTCGAGATACTCGATTCAATCAATTTAAAGGCAGGTAATGGCAAATTTCTCTATTTAACTTGGGTAACGATACGTGAAACCGATTAAGGAAACTATTGTTTTTCATTCGAGTGGGTGGATCGATTGCCATGAACGTGGGAACACTAATTGATTTACCAAAATTAGCCTCAATGGCTTGTTATTTGCATTTTGAGACTTAGTATTCGTCACTGAGAATAGAAGAAGCTTATAAAGGGCCTTAACAAAAAGGACTTGATCTTATGGCAATAGCACTTTACTTTATATTCAAGGTTTTTAGTTTTGTTGCCATTCTCTATTGCCGTAACTAGGATATGGTTTAGAAAAATAAATTAATAAAGTTTTTCTTCAGTTGTTGATAACAGAATACTGCGGAAAAACGTGATGAAACTTAACCAGGGTGGGTGCTTTACGTAATATTTCTTTTTAAACAAATTAAAAAGCGTTCCAGAGAGAAGTCAAGGGGTTGAGGAAATCAAAGCTTTTCAAAGTTCCGTTGCTGCCAAGAATTTTTATGGCTGTTTATACCCTCTCTTTTAAAAGTTTGTTTGGTTATACTCAACCCAGTTTCTTGTTCTAAACTAATTTTCTTTCGCAATAAGAATTCAGAGCAGTGGTGACTCAGTGGTAACGGCCGCGAGTTACAAGTAGGTTCGAACCCAGACAGGCGCTTTAATTTTTGTTCATTATTTCATCACCACTGCTCTCAAAACTGTTAAGGATAACATCGTGAGGAAACCAGCATGTCCTAGAACCAAAAAGTCGAAGATATGTAACATCTACCAACCCGCACTGTGCCCGCGTGGTAGATTGCAGATTGCAGCCGATTCAATCTCACAGACAGGAAGCCTGCCTTCCCAGCATTGGAAACATTATCGGCTGATTAATAAGAATTCAGACAATACAATTCCCTAGATAAATCACTCCATTTTTAATCACAGAGAAGAGGCCTGTGTCCAAGCACTGAGAATATTATAGGCTGGTTATAAATAGGAATTCATTCAGAGAATACGATTCCCTAGCTTACCCACTCCATTTTTCAACGCAAATGACATTAAACAGATCTCGATAATTTAAGTAAATAACGCGAAATAATGATCAAGTTACAGTACAAAACCAACAAATCGTAACAAATCCCCGAAGTCGGTTTCGACCAATTAATTCGGAGACCGGACCGGATCGCAGGTACCATTTTATCTTTCCCTTTGAGCAGGTAAGTGGTCGGTCACCTGTCGTTTGAGAACTCTTCACATTGTCTTCGTTGCCCCTGCGTCGCCTTTGCTGTGCTGAGGTGCGGGGGGCGGGGTAGATTTTTACACATTGGTCAGTCTTGTTCAGCCACCTGTGCGGTATACACGGTTTCCTCAGTGTGCAGTTGACGTAGTGTCATTGTCTGCAGCCAGCTGTCCTTTTGAAGGTAATTTTTTTTCTTGTATCTGTTGAGTGTGTGATTCGAAGTTATTGTAAGGAGTTTTTGTGTTATTGATGGTTTTATGATGATGAATGTTGTGGAGATGTGTGCTGTGTCTCGTTGTATGGTCCTTTATGGTCGGTTGATACTTGAAAGGCACCGTCTGATTTATGTAGCTGTTTTGGCTGTGATTCGTACTTTTGTAGGTGTTGTTTTGTGTCTGTTCTGTTGTAATTTTGATGTTCTTTGATGCAGCAGTGTCACTGTGGCGTGCATGGTGATTTAAAAAAATGCAATCAGACACATCAAGTGGCGTGTCTTTTTATTAAACAGAATCCAATCTCAGTAACTTCTATCGTATCCTATACATCCATAGCTTGCATTTTCTAAATCACACCACTGCTTTCTAAGTAAAATACCCACAAAAATTTACAAAAATCAACAACACGAACTACTGGTACTTTTCCACGCTGTGGTTTACGCAAGTCACGCAATTCTGTTAGCAACGCCTTCTTTCGCATCTGGCATATCGATGGTGTGTTCACGGCCTTATTTGGCACCGTCAAGCTGTTCTTGCTTCAGTTATTACACTGACACACCTGGGTACTGTAATGTGGCGTCGTGGATGTCTTTTGCTTTTGTAGGGTCGAAGATTTCTTTCTTGTGCTCGTTTTGTTTTTGATGTAGTATTGCTTTACTTGAATGTGCCTTTGAATTATTAACTTCAGTGACAACTACTTCGGTAAATTTTACTCCTGTTATGTATTCCAAACTGTTTTGTCAAGTCATAATAACCGCCCGAAGCTGGAGCCTTACTCCCTAAGCTCGAAATCCGTAATTTCGTCCGAAGTTACGGGCGTTTTCAACTCCGTATCACCTACGGTCATAAAAATAGATTGGGGCCCGACCTAAGAATGAATGACAATACGATTTGACAGTTATCGCTACTCCCGACGTGTTTGTGCCCGTCCAAAAAAGGTAATTAATCGGCTGTAGGATTCACTTAGCGGTTTCGAACTATTTTCGGATGGGCCTGTATCTTTCTTGACGGAGTTGGAGAGAGTTATAGGCTCCAAGTTGTGGGTTACCGACCCTAATCACTAGTCTGATATAACCAAAATGAGAAGATGTCGATGTAGATGCTATGAACGGACCAAATAAATGTTTTGGCTTTCCTATTTATGTGGATCCAAATAGCCATTAGAGACCCGAGCCTTGAAAATAGATTGGTGAAGAACAAACCCTTAAATTATGATTGTGTCAGCGACTTTTTTGACAACACAGGCATAACCAAACACTAATCATACCCCAAAGAAAAATAAAAAACTTCTACTATTTAATCCATTGAAAGCGAGTCGTAAAAATAATCGCTTATTTATACATTCAAAACGTTTAAAAAACTCGCCACAGCGGCTGATCACAGAAGAAGAAAAAGTGCAGACGCTTTACTATTATGATAATGATGAATTTGTAATTACTTGTAATTGTGTGCGCCAATGCGGTGCGAGTAATGGCGCCAATAACGAGTTTGAATGAATGAATCGATTATGGAATGTTGAATGGAAGAGTGAGGCTCAAATGCAAGCGAATCGCGATTGGCAAATATAATTTTTTCAAAAGATGATTCCAAAATCTTGTGGGGCAGTTATACGTTTTTGGTGGATATCTACCAGTCCGCATTAGGCTCACGTGGTTTATTTCGGCCTACTTCCTCTGACAAGGAGGAAGCTGGTGTCTCAGCAGTGGATGTGGGAACATTGGCTCAATATTTCAAAAGTGTGTGTCAATTTATAATCAAGAAATTGAGTCGTAATAATGCGTGAAACCAAGCTCTGCCTCAAAATAAGATAGATCAAATCTAACAGCAAATACTATAAACATAATTCAAAAGCCGCAATAAAACCCATTTAACTTCGAAGTCATCTTCAATAACATCTTCCCATTATCGCAGAATATTAAACGTCCAAGACCAAAATAGCCTGGAATAGCTCCAGGCATTTCACGAAGGCGGCCGGTTATGGCGGCCGATGAAAGACTAGATAGAAAGGCCTCCGGGTGGTTATTATAAGACGGAAGTATATTTTTATCTGCAGTAACAGGTATTATTGCGGCCCCCCGGCTTGATTCTGCTTTTGTTTTAGTTCAAGATTGCGGCCTTTTTTTTCTTTGCTTTTGTTTGTTATGTCTGCGGGTCATGTTTGTGTGGTTTTATTTGAATTTGATCGTGAGGGTTGAGATATTTTATTAGGAGTAACAGATCTGATCTATCAATTCCTGTATTTTTTTAAACGTTCGCATTCTAATCTCAGTCTCAATCTGTCAAAATACCTCTAATTTACCTACAATTTTGAGATTGATTGTCGCTGGAATGAGATTGCTACTAGATTTTGACCGTTTCCAAATGATTTATTATCGAATAAGCATTCTGATATCCTAGCAAATCTGTGTGTGACGGATCATTTCAGAATAGGTACTTTGGTTTCAAAAATATCATTTGATATTTCAATTTCATAGTTCTTTTCAACTATTATTTTGCATCAATCTTTAGATACCGGTATTTTCCCGAGACCCTTTGTGAAGCATTTCCAATTCGCTTCCAAAAAATAACATTCAAATAATTTCGAATTTCCTCGAAAAGATCTAAAAATATACACAATCCCGTCAACTAGTCGCCGTGGGTCCGTGGGACAGACGTTTAAAGCTCAAACCTTCCTTTTACGTTATATAAAATGTAGATAGCAAATAATAAGTTGTCGTTCACCAGACGCTCTCATTGTGTTGCACTGCAGGTATTAAAATATGAACCTTTGTGGCGTACCTGGAACTACAATTTACAACCACAGAGTTACAAAATGTAATTTTATTTATTTCATTTTGACGACTGCGTTCCTCGGAAATGAAAGATGAAAGTTATTGTGTTTATGACGGTGTTTATAACGTGTAGCATATTAGGTTTAATGCTTTGTTTATACCTACTTATAAAATACATAGTATTACAAAGTATGAAAGAAGATATTGTGACAGTTCTTGACTCAAAGTCATTGACTTGGACCCATCATAAATTATATTTGACATTTCAAACAATGTGTCACGCATATCCATACGTGTTTCAAATCTTTATCACGTTCCGTTTGTAGTCAGTGTGAACCTCACCTAACACCGTAATCAATGCAAACGGCCGTTTTCTATAATAATGTTGCCATAATATTATAAATTCACCCGAGTACCTTTACTACGAATTTTACAATCGGGAATACAAAATGCGTTTGGGTTCGTTTTCGAAATTTAAAATTTTTACGTGAGCTCTTTTACAATTGTATGCAAGTCTGCGTTGGGTAGACACTTTTTAAATGGTGCTCGTGAAAAGTTTTGTTTTTTCTACCACATAATCAATTGATGAAATGGTTTAAAAACGTTGGTCGCTCTGAGCTTTCGGGCCATACGTAGTATCAAAAACCTGATTGTTGTAGATTTTTATAATACCTACCTCGCAGCTAAAAGTGGTTTTATGTGTATGTGGGACAGGACTATCAATCATAGTCCGCATTCTGTCAGAACTTTTTAGAACTGTATTTAGTGGACGTTATAAATATTAATTTAGCCTCGACGGAGCTGAGTTTCTATTTTTTGGATAAGGATGACGCGCGTCGTCCCATGTCTTTTGTTTCAAAGAGAATATTTGTCTCTTCTGTGTGTGTAGTGTTCGCAAACATTTTGTAAGTTTTTCACATCTTTTACAAAAGATGGTTGGTCTGTGTCTTGTTGAAAATGAAGCAATATAAGCTTTTACATCTCGAATAGAAATCTTTACATTCCTTTTTCTTTATAATAAACTATATCCTGTTCTAGTTTTATTTTGCGACCAACTGAATTATATTTGTGATTGATATATTTGTTAGTTTTTTGTTCTACTGAAAAACTGAACGCAGTAGATTTGAAATTTTTCAGGCGTTACAAAATGAATTTTCGTAAAAAGTTAACTACAATGAGTTGACAGAAAAGATTTTAAACTGTTATTACTTTTTAAAATATACTTTAAAATGGATTTGGTTTACTTAGTAAAATAATAGAGTTATGGGGGCTCGTCTTGTGGTGTACAAATAATTATAAAGATTTAGACAACAATAACATAAAGTCAAGAGAAATTCTAAATTACTCTAAGCTTTTACTACAAGAAAAACATATCAAATTGATCGCGCCCTTTACTAGCTTTCAAAACCACTTCTGATATCCAATTGCCAGAGTAAATCAAAGAGAAAAACTCACAAAGAATTGAATCAAAGGCACAAACTTTATTCGATCAAGTCATTCGTATATCAGTTAGACTTAAAATCAGCCGCGAGTCGAAGGGTGTCCATCTCGTTGTAACCCGATTTATTTCGAACCGTAAATGGCTTCGATCAAAGAATGAACGAACGAATGAATTTAATTTAGTTCGTTTGTCTATCTTTTTTGATCTCCCGCGAACGATATTAAGGGAAGTGTTTTTGTTGTAATCAACTTTTTATTGGAAAATAATTTCGTAAGTGGCTGTATCGGTAACTGGGGGCCTACTCTCTAAGCACGATATCCGTAACCTCGGTCGAAGTTACGGGCGTTTCCTTCTCCGTATCGCTCACGGATCTATCATTAGTTTGGGGCCCAAACTAAAAATGAATTACTACACGTTTTGAGACTTGTCCCTACTCCCTATACGGTTGTACCCGTCCAAAAAAGTTAATTAATCAGCTGTAGGAGTCACTTCGAAGTGTCGAACTATTTTCGGACGGGCCCGAATTTTCGTTGACGATGTTAGAGAGTAGCCCCATGTTTTGATGGCACGGCAAAGTAAAATAATTTAAAAAAGGATAAGGAGCTTAATATTGACAAGTGATAAGTATTTTCCTTTGCCTATTTTTCTTTCTTTTTTATTTGTTTAATGCATACTAGCTAGGCTTAAAACTAGTGTGAACATGACCCTGTTAGGGTGCAGCAAGATAACTTAAAACTAATAATATTACAGTGATACCTAATATGACGTAGATTAGGGATTGACACACTTAAAATATTATATTAATCAAACTTATATCTAGATTTATACATAAAAAAGAATATTTATATATTATAATTAACACACAGTTATGATATTTAAACTCTATTTTAACATTTTATCTTTCATAAATTCTATGATGCTATACTAAATTTTTTCTAAGAGCAATGCCTTTGACCTCGCTTTAAATACACATAGTGTCCTCGTGAACCGTATATTTTCAGGTAATTTATTGTATATTTGTATGCTTCGGTATTCTGGGCTATTTTTGTATGTTTGTTTTTTCTTCCGTATAGCAGGATTTGGCCAGGTAGACCGCGACATTCCTGTTACGATTTTTGCAATTTACGGGACATTTTCAGGTTGAAATTGATTAAAATATGATTCGCGGCCGTGCTTTTGAAGTTTATAGTATGAACATTTCATGAAACACTAACATGCAAATTACAAAAAACGTAGTATCTTTTTTATTTCACGGTCTATATTGTGTACTGTGGTATAATAGGGTATAAAAGGTGTATTTAAGAGACATAGTATGTACCAAAATACCATTTTTTATCCGGTCCTCTGCCTGTCTTACAAAACCAAAAATTTCAACCGTGTCAGATCTCTATGCAGCGGCGAACCTCTAGAAGAATTCAAAGAGTTTTTCGCTTAATTTTAGTGCAGATCGGTCTGCGAACATAGACATGGCTGCCGCAACCGGTCTGATAGCTTCGCGGATTGAATAAGCCATTACTAAAGTTTCTACAGCAATTACTAGTGCCCTTAAATGGTCTGGTCTAGTCGGTCGCATAAAATTTATATTGCACAGATGCTCGGCCCGAATCGGACGGTTATTTCTTTAGTGTGCACCGGTCTTATGCGTCGTGCTTTTTAATGTTTAAGGTTTTTTACGACTTAGAAGGAATAGAAATTTAGGCTTTCTCAATTTACACGACTTTATATTTTTTTTATTTATTTAGAACCGAATTACCTTGCAGCCAGCAGTCAGCGCGTATCTAAGCACTAAAACCTACTTTCTCAACTAACTGAAAATTGGCTTTAAATAAGCTGGCATGTAATAAAAAAATACATCGAATTCTAAATTTAAAACTGCAGTAGTCGATAGGAAGTCCATTCCAGAATTATGAGGAGCATTGGTATTGCAGGTCACGTGCACACGGGCGGATTGTCGTCGCCATGACTTGGTCTGACTCGGTCGTGACTATTCTCCTATCTTGATGTGGCCGACAAACTATGTCACTCGTTTCCCTGAACTAAACTGAATTTTGAGACGTATTTTGTCGTTAAAATTGCGAGTGTAAGTCGGTTGCCCTAAAATGTTTGAAGTATGTACGTTTTGTTTAACATATTTATACAGATAAAAAGCAACAAAATGTCTTTATTTAATTTAACAATTTACTAAAATATAGTGCCGTAAAATTCCTGTTTATTGCTGTCGACTAACATGTCTAAAAGACTGGCGGAAAAGAATTTTAATTAAAAAATAAATAATTTGATTTATTAAGTAATAAATATAAGTAGTAACTATATAAATAGGTGCCTCACGGCGTAGGTAAAAATTACTTAAATAAGAAAACACTTATGAACAATATTTTGCTAATGTTACCTCTATACCTATATGTTTATTTATGTAGGTATCTAACTATTAAAGTGCAATCAATGTAACAGAGAATGAAGTATGAATGAATATTACAATGTAGAAATATGTTAAGACGTAATCATTGGATTAAAATCACCCATGTTTACTGTTATTTCGAGGTCCTGGTTCCATTCTTGTATCTGTTGAGTCTTGAGTTCAGAGTAATGCCCAATAACAGTTCGAGAAACATTTGAAATAGTCACCCCTAGCTATCCCTGAAGGCAGTCGGTTGCTCATTCTAAATGCAATCTTGCCTGCCACCGATTTCAGTCTAAAATGACTCGGCCAAGTCGCAGATTTTCCATAAACTATCTTGCAATATTTCTCATAGAAACTGCGCTAGTCATTTGTTACTCAAGAGAGTCATAACCGAGCTAGAATATGCTAATAGTTTGAGTGATAAATTAGTGATGACAGAGACCTTACAGTAGTGAAGATACGCGTCACAGTAGACCATGGAAAATGGAGGCTAGGTCTTAATAACGATGAGGAAATTTTTATATTCAATGTTTTTCATTATGGTACAATTTGTATTCAGTTTCTAATATTTTAGCCCAGATGATATTAAAAGTGATTATTTCATGTGGTTTAACTAGTTTGTAGCTATTATTAATTAATTGCGGAACACACATACAAGGGTAATTGATCGCAATGGGTTTAATTTCGACAGTTCATCCACATTCATTGCGTTATACGTTGTTGAGCAGACGAATTACTCAAACCTATGAGCAATGGATTAGCAATTTCCTCCAAAACTCTTGGATTGGGGTTGAAATCGTAGCAACTAGGGTGCAGTTCGCTTTGAATAAGCCGTCATCAGGTTTTGACAGACCAAATACTCGTACAGGAAACATTAATATCATATAGATTAATTTATGTATTCTGAGATTCTGATTATGAATAGAACTGAATAGATTAGTAGTTAAATAAAACAATTGCATCACCAAGTGCAATAGAACGGCATTTTGATTTAAAATTCAACCAAGGTGGTCTTCAAGGAACCAATACCATAAATGTATGAGGCAATACCCCATAAAACGCGCAATTAATACTAAACTAGCCTAAACATGTCCAATATGAGTCAAATAAGTCCTAAACACGTTTCCCATCACGTCTTCACAAGGCAATTCTGAAGAGGAACGACAAAAACGCGTTTATACACGAGCAACACACTTGAATGCTAATGTATGTCTGCCAATACCGAATTCAAATCATGTGTTTTTTAACACAATTCACGCGTACCGAAGGACGATATGCGTAACGGCCAATCACAGGCGTGGCCGTTAGAGTTCGAATTTGGAATAAAAGAAAATAATACCGACCATCTTTGAAGCATTTTGATTTCCGAGCAGTGTTGACTGTACAGGGACTTCTGCTTCTGATGATAGTTTGCGTTTCATCATTGTCTTTTAAAAAGGACGTCTCGTTTTATTATTCTTTTTAAATAAATAGGCGGGTGGCTATTTTATATTGATTTAGCTCTCATACTAATACTTGAACATCGTTTAAAAAAAAAAATCTGCTTCTTTGATTCATCATTATCATCATCATTTCAGCCGAAAAATGTCCACTGCTGGACATAGGCCTTCCCCAAGCACCACCACTTCGGTGGAAGTACTGAGGAACTGGTGAGTTCTGTGCTTTTTGCATCCAGCGTATTCCTACGGGTTTCACCAGGTCATCGGTCTACCTTGTTGCCTTCCAACGTTTAACAAACTATCTACGTAATTAATACATACATAACTTGTATGTGAAATTCAATATAACCTTTTTTAGAATACAGTTCCCATACCAATTTGAAACATGACAATTGTTTAATACAGTTCTATTTACATGATCAAACAATGTTACTCAAAACAAAATCCAATACACTTCCAAATCTTAGGATTCAGTATCCATTACTCATTTAAACCCATAAAAAAACACAGCTGAGAGAAATCACGCAATGAACAGTGAAACCTTTAATAGTTCGTATCGTAAAACATAGTATGCAGATGTATTTAGCACGGAATTTACAATAAACAGAGACAAGGTCGTCAATGGCCGTTGGCTCGTCAGAGCGACCTTCTGAGAGGCGACGGTTCCTTGCCGTGACTTCGTGCCTCAAGACTTTTACCTTTTTCGTGGCATTATGTCATTTGTCACGTGGTCACGACTTTGAACGGACGGCGCGGAACGACAAAAACTCTTGTCTCATTGTTTGGGTTCAGAGTAGGTAGGGAATCTACACATTGTCTGTAGAATTAACTAATGGTTATCAATTATTTGGTTTAGCATAAAAGCATAATTCCCACTGCTGGGACACAGGCCTCTTCTCTATATGAAAGAGCGGGCCGTGATCCACCACGCGGGCCCAGTGCGGGTTGGTAGTAGTCATTTGTCTTCGATAATCATATTCGTTGGTTATTTGAATAAGTAATGTCGTTAGTTCTTTGCAATGTTATAACACTGTCCCTAACAACTCTAATTTAAAGTTATATCATACTATGAAAACGTTATTGTCATTCAAAACCTCAAGTAAAATTATAAATCCGTGCTACCGCTACTACTTATCCAATTTCTGGTATGATCAAAATTCATCCTCATCAATTAGCTAAATTGTATCTTATTCATGTCATAAGTTCTTGATGATGTTATACACTGTGTCATAAGTTCTTGATGATGTTATACACTGTCCCTAATATTGCTGATTGAAAAGAATAATCAAACCAAGGAAACGGTAATTGTCATTAAAAATACAAGTAAAAATCCTTTACATTAATAACATTGTTCTATTCAAATCAAAAGGAAGGAAAATTCACCAATGACAAGCAAAGGATTCTATGCCGTTTTCCTTGGTTCTCGATCAACCAATTTAAGATGACCTTTCGAGAACCATCAACTCATCTTTTCCCGCGTCATTTAAGAAGGATGTTGAAGCTTAAAAAACAGTGGTACTTCTTCTATCTCGTAGCTGTCCGTGTTACAGCGGTGTTCTTCAAAGCTACGCAACAGATTTTGATGCGGTTTTTACGATCAGTTTAGAGTTTTTTTTTTTATATTATGTGTAAAACATTAATATTAAACCAACTTATAAACCTAGAAATCTGACAAACTCCGGACCTAGGTTGGCCTAAGAAAACCCGTTCAGATGGAGATTCATAGACGACTCCACCTTGGAGTGTAAAAGCGGTGCTGTAGGTGTATTTTCGTCTACACATTAGGTACAGAAAGTGATGGACGCTAGTGAAGCGTCAAACACGTAGCCGAGTTCTGGGTTGAGTCCATATAGATTGCCATCGACACGCCAAGAATTAGAAGAACACACTATCAAGAAATCTCGATATTTGTCATGTCGTTAAAACCGTGCGAAGCTAAGGCTGGTCGCTAGTCATAGTATATTAGCCTATCTAAACAATTCCGCGAAGTGTAGATGTTCTTAACACAAGTCGGTCTCTAGTACTGGCCGGTTGGCCGACAATATTTTTTATTTAACTTTTTTTGTGGTCATGTTCAGACGATATGCGGTTTGGCAGTTACTATAAGTATGGTAGTATTGTAAATCCGTAATTGGCTGTAAGATTAGTTTATTTATCTTATATGAAATTGTTAAAGAGCTGTGGATTTTGTGAATAAATAAATAAATAAATAAATGGTAGTCGTAGGTACCTGCTGTCAGGTGTTAAGGGCTTAGTTTTTTGTGGATTTACGGCAGTTCATCTTGGGGTATCGATCGTAGGTAGATAATTTTTGTAGTCATAGGGAAATACTATCATTACGAAAAAGACTCTAGGCCACCTCATCAGCACGGGGACTTATGAGTTGTAACAGATAATTTGAAACTTCAAAAAACAAATACCAACCGTGACAAGATTTTATTTCAATATTTTGCTTTCTTTGATTAAAACTGTCACATCGTTCTTTGAAGCAAGACACACGGCCTCTGTGTGCTTCATAGCCGTACAAAGGTTTCCGAAAAACAAAATTGGACATAACGATTATTGTAAAAAAAAACAAGTCACAGCCTCATTACAGCGTCTGCCTCGGAGGCTTTATAAAATAAATAGGAATAATTTGGCAGATACTTATTCTGAGATCTATTTTCGTTTTATTTATTTTAACTATGTAGTGAGTGGGTTTGTTGGCATTAATAACACAGACTAAAAAAAAATCAAGATGAATTTGATTTCTTGTTGTAAATAATGTTTTGTTTTCACTTTAGTTGAAGTAATCAACTGCCCGAGGCACAAAATCACACAGGCAATCAATTCTGAAGGAAAATAAATAAGCCTCAATTATTTACATCATAATGCAAACAGAGGGATCCTTTTAATTTCGAGATTGTACAAAACAACTCCAAAGGTATCTTCAAAGCGAGTTTTTGCTTCAAAGCACCCTGAGAGACGAAAGTTTCTTCCCATTCGTAAATTGGACTTCCAGTTTCAACATTCTTAAAAAAAAAAATGCCTTGTCTAATAAAACACTGATGGTTCTGTATTCTGTTTGGCGTTTATGTTTATTTTTGGGCGAGAGCGACGCGCGTTCGTGCAGCCTGACTTTTAAAGTCAGTAAATATTATTATTTTTGTAGGCATTTTTGCCTTTGTTGTTGAAAGAAAAACGGCAAGACTTGTGAGATTAATTTACATTTTAATTGAGACAAGAAACTAAAATACTTTTGACTCTTGTCTTAAAACATTTTAAGAATGAAGCTAATATGACTTTTGTCTCAATTTCAGGTCATTGGAAGTTGCGGGCATCGAGACTACCATTCACAAAAAAATAAGAATTGCTGTGGACACTTCAGAGAAGAATTATCAAGCACAGTACCTACACTTCATAGAGAAAATTGAGAAAATCAGAAGAGAAGATCAGAAGAACGAAAACAGAAGACTCATCAGAAGTAAGAAGATTTTTAATGGAAGAAAGAAGAAGGTAGATAGGTTAATTATCTTTGGTTATCTAGCTGTATGAGTTTTTTGACATCATAAAGCTAGGTTACCGGAGTTAAGTGCCATCTACGTCAACGATACGACATCAACACATGAAGAAGACAACTCGAAGCTTTGAAGAATTTTGGTCCTTTTTTGACATTACGATTTTTGGATTTTTTAAACTTTATTGTGTGTTTTAGGTACAGTATTCCTAGTTACTAACTATGTATCTATCAGTACAACTCTAGGTATCTGAACACCATAAGAGAAATGCCAAGATACACCTGTACTGAGAACATTGTACTTTGATTTTGTTGTTGTATTTTTCTAATTATCAAGTCTTTTGAACTTTCTATTGTGTCTTGTTTTAAGTACAGTTTTCGTAGTACTATGTCTTAGTATACAGTACACGTCTAGTTGACTGAATACCGTAAGCGAGAAGTGCTGCCTGAAATTATCAAGATATGCACTGGGAGTACTATACTTTGATTTTGTTGTTACATTTTGTAATTTTTAAGGCTGTTGGCCACATTGGTAAAATTACTATGAATGAGTTTAGTACCTACGACAGCCTTTGATAAATATGAAACGCTTTTGTCTCCATAGTTATTAACCAACGTGGTCGTGGCTTCAGTGTCAGAATTGTCATGTGTGTAAAAATGCTATTTTCTATTATTTAATGTTTATGTGACTACGTCAGATTTGAGTTTGCAGTTAGCAGTTTATAAACTAGCGCGTATAATGTATACTCTACAAAATCAATTATTTTCGAAGCCGATTAAGTTAACAACTTTTAAGTCATTCGATTCGAAGGTACATTGCCGAACTTATAATACCTTTGAAATTCTTAGACGGCTTTAATCTCCAAGAAGAAAAAAGCTCAGATTTAAATAATATTCTTCAATAAAAGGTCGAATTCGAGGTCAATTGGCAGATCCGGTACTTAATACTAAGATGTATTCGGAGGACCCTAAGAATTAGATTGCAAAATTTGCCGTCAAAAAAAATCGCGTTTCCATGACAACCAAGTTAAGACACTGTCATTGTATGTCAGAGGTATTAAAACGTAACAGACTGTAGATCTCTCGGATAATTTAATTCTGATTTTGCATCGCTGTCATAATCACAGTCAATGTGCTTCTTTTTTTTTGGTTGGGAAATTATCATATAACTTCTCCCACTCTAGGTGGAGCGGGAGGGCGTGTCAGACTTTTACTGACTAAAACCCACCCGTGTTCCCTCAGTTGCCTGTGTGCCAGGGGCCGCGGTATCTCTTTCGAACAACCCGCACCCCTGGCAGGCATCGGTCCTTGCGGACCCCACCAGTTGGTGCTGAGATCTCTTCGAGGCGCGCGTAGAACGCGCCGTCGACCCCGGCTTGGTCCTTACCGGACAGCTAGCTACCCATTACTCGCCGTCCGCAAGCCCGCGCCTACGGTGGCCGGGAATCAGCCTGGGACAGTCAATTTGCTTAGCCTTTTACAAATTTTATCGGGATCGGCTTCCAGTCTCACCGGATGCAGTTGAATACCAGTATTTTACATGGAGTGACTGCTTATCTGATCTTCACAACCCAGTTACTGAGTATTACAATATCCCTTGGTAAGACTGGTTGCCAGAGTTTAGGGCGTCTGACTACGCGTAAAGCTACTGTCAAAGATTCACGAATGACAGTCGGGACCAACGGTTTAACGTTTTAACGGTGCGTGCGGAGGGGTTTCAGTATGTAAAGATGGTCACCCATCCACGGACCGACCGCAACATGCGTAGCTTAACCTAATCGATCGACCCGAACGGGGTTATTCTACTGTAAAAATCATTATGGTCTTAACAGACATTAAAATAAGGTTGCTGTTGTCACAGGCAAAATATCAGTGAAAGAACTTTTGACGCGGTAGGGCGTATCTAATGATTTTAATCTTTGGGAAGACCCTCTAAAAATAACTTAATTAAAGTTGAAGTTGATCTTAAACCTGCTCATTATAATGATAATCTAGAGTTCATTAAAACTTAAGCATATCAACGTTTGCCTACTAACTTGGACGCGGTAACTTGTTTTAAAGTTTGAGGTTTATCTTCACGCACGTTAGCCTAATTAAAGATGATTATTTTTATGAATTTTAGTATAATATACAAGGTGACACAGAATAAACGCCTGAGACGCCTGAAACCTCAGAGTATTTTGCTCTTAATTGACTACTGAATCGATTTCAGTAACCTTTAATATGGGTGTAGCGGCACTACAGAAAAATACTTCGCAATAATATCTAAAAACACAAAAATAGAAGTGGCGCCATCTACAATGCCACAGGAAAACTACGCAAGACTCACGTCACACAAAATCCTGCATCGCGCAATCAGAGTTTACCGCGCGACTCGCATAGGTACAACATCCCGACATCAACCGTCGGGCAGTTGCCCACCAGACACAACACCCGTCTGGTCGGAGGATCCTCCCTTTTCTATATAGTATGAGTGAACTTTATACCCTGTTCCTCGTACCTCTATATGGGTATTTTTTTATATTTATTATACCTACCGCCAGAATTTTAAATTGAGTATTATTGTCTTAAGATTGTTATCTTAAGGAATAATACTCAATTTTAAATTCTTAAAGTAATGCTAGGGTTACCACAATTTTCTTGATAATAATGGTTAGTTTAAAAAAAATATACTTTTTTATGCTTTTATGAGGCGTGTCACAAAAATGCACGTAGATGCATGATTTCGTTGTTAAAATTGAATACTATTCGTTGGTTGTATTAACAACAATTACTTTGTACTAAATATTTCGTTTTCTTTTCTACAAACATAATAGAGCATTTTGATAATTATTTATTTATTTATTTAGCAATAAGCATTCTCCTGACGAATGTTAGGCAAAAACTGATGGACAGCTGAATTGAGGGCTCTAATTTGCAGATTCAGTTAAATATAATCCATCAAACTATTTTTTATGGATTACAAATATCCTGTATTATCTTTTTAATATAATAGATTTTTGTTTTATACCTATTATATAATAAAAAAAAAATACTTGACATAATTCAATGTTCTACTGAAAAGGTATGGAAACAAGTCTGAATATCTCCGAAGTTCTACATCATTTTGACACAGTGTTTATACGAAAATAATATTCAACATTTGATTATAAAATATATATATATTTTAATTTTATTTGCTCTTTTTATTTTATTATGAATAAAATAAAAGTACTATATATTTAACTGCGATCTGCGCTCGGTATCGTGCGAACGCTTAAAAAAGACGAAGCGCAACGCCGAAATGTAAGAGGGCCCTTAACTCCAAACCCTTATTGGGGTGTTTGAGGTCTTGCGTTAATTATGTTACACAATGTATACAGGTTTGCTTAAGAGGCCTGGAGACCAATTTTTTAGGAACGTAACAATAACTTTTTTGTAGTTTTTTTATAGGAACAATTACAATACAATTTTGGTTTTAGGAACCAGGTATTTATTCCAAATGCAAAGGTTAAACGATATACATGTTTACACAGACTAGTCTTCGCCCAATGGTCTAAATTCGACCGTCATTTATTTAAATAAAAAATAATAGCTTCTTCTCCTTCTCTATAAATAAACTTTAACTGTGCCAAATTTCACTGTCCTTCGTCTGCGTAATTTTCGTATACAGCGTAACATTAAAATCGTCTTACAAAGGTGGTCCACTCAATGTATCCGACATAAAATACCGATCCGATAAACTACCGGCGCGATATTAGAATTGTTACCATTAATTACGACAATAGGTACAAAGAAAAATAAAATTAATTCTATCTCCATAACAGTGGAGATGGAATAAATGATGAAATGAACAACGTCATGCGCCTTAGCGAAATATATTTTTCCCGACTTCAAAAAGAAGGAGGTTATCAATTCGACATGCTTATATACCTACTTTTTTATGTATGTTCAGTCATAAGATGGATTTGCCAAATCTTTTTTCATCGAAAGGAGCTTATTTCGAAATGGTCCCATTTAAATTACATATAGATCTGATGATGAGTTTCGGAGACAGACAACGGAACTCTTAAAAAAATTACAGCAAATCAACCGCGATTGCTGCTATCGCATAAATATGCATTGTTTTGATTTGATTGATGATGAAATTTCAAATTGGTGTGGGGTAGGTTACTATAATTAAAAAGAGAAAAAAACTTAAAAAACAAACGACTTCCAAAAACACTACAAAGTGAAAAATAACTTTAATTTCGGAAGGCGGTGACATAAAAATTAAGTACATATCCAAAGACACCGACTTCCGTAATTAAAGTTATTTTTAACTTTGTAGTGTTTTTTTGGAAGTCGATTGTCTTTATTATATTTAATATTCACATGTTCTTAAATACCGTTTTTTTTAAATAAATGATAAGTGGAGTCATTGGATACATGAAATGGTCTGCCGTTGTAAGGCGATTAAAATGTCACGGTGTATAGATTCCTCAAGTTAAGTTCTGATTTCAGAATGATTGTACACCGAGTTAACAAGAGCGTAAGAGTAATTATTATCGAATCAATAAGCAAGTAGGTACTTCGTTTTGATTGCAATTAATAGATTGGTACTATTCATGTCAAGCAGTTGGTTTCAATTCGCAATATCAGAAATAAGTGACTGAGATATTAATTAGAAATCTAACTTTGATACGACATTGATACAAATTGTAATTGAAATACATAAGTTAGATACTCAGTAGTGGCGAAAGATCAATAAATACTATTTAGGTAACTTTCTTTGAAAAGTTTCGAAGTGACGTTTGCGTGTTTAAGCAATCGTCTTGATTCGTCGTTCATTCGGCTATCTGGTTCCAAGTTCAGCGCATAGGAAAGATTCAAATTTCCAATTCAACTTTAATGTTAGTTGTATTTCGTATCCATATTAATTTACTCCCGCATCCGCTGAATGCGAGAAGCACAGAACTGGTCAAAGTGGTAGTCCTTGGGGGACGCCTATGTCCAGCAGTAGACGTCTTTCAGCTGAAATGGTGATGATTAATATACTTTACGATACAATAATAAGAAACGCCTGTGAATAAAAGAGTGATGAATATAAATGAAGACATTATTTATAAAACCACCATAGTCAAAATAGTTTGTTTTACTGTAAATTTTAAAACTTCTTCAGATCTTCATATTTTACTTTTTATATTATACTTACATTATGATTTGCACTATATTAGCTATCATTTTGCATATTTCGGACTGTTTGTAATATTTAAAATCCTTTAAAAATCTTGAGCTAATTTTGAGAAGGAAGTGACAAAGGTTACTTTTGAAGGAAAACTGGAAGTTATAATGGGGCATACGTGGTTCTTTAAGGAAATATTGAAAATAAAAAGACAAGGAAATTTTAATATGTATTTATTACTGATTCATATGAATAAAAAAATCACTGACACTTATTCCTCACCACTACTGTTATCAGAGTTATCAACATCAGCACTTACATCATCATCATCCCATTTTTTTCATAATCAACCGATGCCACTGACATAACTGCTTTTTGCCGAAACCATTAATCGATACAAAGAATAAAAGCGAATTTCTCGTGACTAATCTTGTTTTTGAAGAAATATAAAATATAATTAGAAAGCTTACAAATTCCTCTACAAGATGGCGTAACTAACTCATAACATGGAATTTTTGACAAGTGGTTTTGGAAATAAAGTCTTCAAATGTTGGTGGATGGAGAGGGAGAGGAAGGCCATAGAAAAGATGAATGGATTGTGATGAAACCGAAGGGAGTGAATGATAGCATGATTGACAGGGGAGAATGGAAGAACAAAAAGGTGTTGCGCTGACCCCAAGTAACATAGGACACGGGCAGGAAGATGATGATACAATATGATTTTAATAGTTCCTATAATAAGCTGCAGTGATTTCCGTTTAGTTTTACTTAGAAATTAATTAATTTTTTGATATTATAATAAGGGACATCAGAGAGACTAGTATATTAGGTTCTTAAGCTGTTTCTGTTTAAGTTAAAGTTAAAGATATTTATGCGAATATTGCCCAAAACACGAGTCACAGACTTTGTGAGTTCATAAAAGCTTTCAATGCTCTAACTAATCCGTGAATTTTAAATGGATGAACATATTGTATCGTGATGATAGAAGGAAACCAGATCTTTGCCATATAAAACGTTTATTTTTGATATATATTTAATGAAAAACACCAAAGATGTAAAAAAGGAGAAAATTGGGGTGAAAAACTGCAGATAAGAATTTTGAAGACCAGTGAAATTCGGCTTGTAACTTGACGTCCAAAATTTGTCGAAGAGAACACTTATTTGCAAAACGGAAACAGAATTTTATTGTTGCTGTATTTTTTTAAACTCACATCAAACGTGTCCTTATCAAAAAAGCATATTATAAGATAAAAGACTACGTTGAAGACAGGGAAGTTTGGCATTAATTCCTTCTGCACATGTGGCTTCCCTGGTACCTCATTAACAGCAAAACCGTGTGAAAGTCTATTAACTGCTCCCAAATTGCAATGTTAATTTTAATTCTTTTTATTATTATTTTTTTTTTTACAATGTCTGACATATTCTCGTCATTATTTGACATTATACATCAATTTTACTACCTACTATTTATTTTCAGTGATTGTCATCGAAATCATGTCACTTGGTTCAAATAGATTCATTTTATATAGGTAGATTCTTTTACATATTGTGAATGAGAGAACGTTGTAGGCCTTAGAGACTAGATTTGTAGACGTTTTTCTATTCTGTATTTTCATTCCTCTAAGTACCTGGTACTTATTGACTGGCCTGCACTGTCCTCCCATACCTATTATCACTGTAATTTGAAAACATTGTAAAAGCCAATTATTTTTAAAAGAGTAACCGTGGAGTTTCTTGCCGGCTCTTCTCCATAGGAAACGACAAATTGGAACCGTGCACCTAGCTTCTGACGTTTCATAAGTGCCCATGCAGGCTTATGTGAAATAAAATATTTTGATTTTGATTTTGATTTTTCTTCAATAATCCATAATGATAACTAAAATTTTGGAGTATTGGTTCAAACAAGAAACTCGTGCCACCATCGATGGCTTCCAAATCTACCCTCCCAGATATCAGAAAAAAAAACTACAGCAATATTTTCTAGAATCGAAGTTTAAAATGTGATCAAAAAGTATGCGGAGAATTTTCTTAAAAAGGTTGGAAATCAAAAAAGTTTTAAAAACCGTAGCGGATTTACGCTACTATATCCAGAAATGTACACTTTTGTTTTAAGAGCTTTCGAAAGACCAAGTTAATGTTTCAATACATCTAAAACTATATTTTATTTTACGTATATTTTTGTGAAAAGAAAAATAAGAAATAGTACATTATAGCTCGTGTGACTTAGACCCTAGCACTTAACCCAAGCTTTTCTGTAACTTAAGTATTGAAAAAAATGGTTAACTTAAGTCACAGAAAAGCGTGACTTAAGTGCGGTTTTAGGTCACACATAAAGAATATTTTTGAAATAAAAACATTACCCTGTATGCTGCTGGTGTGCTGGAGGAGATTTTTGTAGAAATAAGCATTACCTTTGTATGTATTTTTCAATTCCTTTCTTGTTGTCTGCTTATAAGTGTGTGCATAAATAGTTAAATAAATAATAGTAAAAATACCCTCCACAGACGGGTAAAGAGGAGCTCGCGTGCTGAAGTTGATGGCTGGGTTATTCTTTGTGATTTTTTTTCTAAGCGACTTGTCATAGACATGTAACCCTTTATATTTACCTAAATGCTCTCGAAAAACTCTTTAGAAAATGAAAAAAAGCCAAATTCTGTCTGCTATTCTAGAACCCAGACCACGCGACAATTAACTACTTTATTATTACTTTGACACTGCCTTACTTTTTAAACCAGAGATAAAAGACAGTAAAGGGATGGGCGGCGGTGTTTTTTACTTAATTACCCTTTCATTGGGTAACATTGAAAACGTGGGTAGTAACGAAAGACTTTGGTTAACAATGTCTTTGATTTTTGTTGCAAAAGGTAAATGTTACTTTGTTCATAAATCCTAGTCTCTCTTGTTTTTTTAGGATCTTTACCCAAAGGGTACCAACAGAACCCTCCACCATCCATCCGTCCGTCTGTCTATCTGTACGTTCGTTCGTGTGTCTGTCAGCGGGCTGTATCTCATGAACCGTAATAGACGGACAGTTGAAATTGTCACAGAGCGTGTATTTCCATTGCCGCAAAAATTTTATGAAAATTAAAAGGGGTCCCCATATCTACAAGAAAAGTTTAAAAAACAAAAATATTGTTCAATATTATACTGTGGCACGGAACCCTGCGTGAGCTTTTGTATAGAAAGTATGCCAAACTGTCAGATCTATTCTTTCGATAACAGTTATCTGACTATTGAAAAATCAGCCTTCAGACAATTTAAAAATCTTATCTAATCTAATCTAACTAGCCTGTATGCCACTGCAGGACAAAGACCTCCCTCTCCCTCTTACACACAATTTTGTCCTTTTCCAGAACTGGTCAGTCCCTTCGGAGGGAGTCACGGTCGTCCCGCCATCTTCGTCTCGGCCTGACGCGATGGCGTCGTGCGTTTAGTGGGGCCCAATCGGTGGTTCTTTTAGCCCATTTGTCGTCTGACATGCGGCAGACATGTCCGGCCCTGTCCCATTTAAGCTGTACAGCTTTCTGGGTAAAGTGCGTAAACTTGTTTTGGCGCGCAGTGTTGTATTCCTGATACGGTCAGAAAGCCGAACCCCCAGTATACTGCGCTCCATGGCTCGTTCAAACCTCGAGCTTGGATCTCTGCTGAAGTATCAAAGACCAGGTTTGAGCACCATCTGTGAGAATGGGGAGAATACACATGTCCATAATTCTTCGTTTGATACATAGTGGTAGATCTCCTTTCAGAAGATCTTTCATTGACCAATAGCTCCTCCAGGGACTCTCGGTGCCCTGAGCAACTTTTTTGTCTTGTCGCGTCTGAAAGGTAGATATAGTCTTGGACATATGCAATCTCCTCACCCCCAATGTATATTCCCCTTTTGATGCTGTTTGTCATTAAACAATCATCATTTCAGCCGGAAGACGTCCACTGCTGGACATAGGCCTCCCCCAATGTGGGTGGTGGGTTTGCCATAATCGCCACGCTTGGCAGGCGGGTTGGCGATCGCAGTATGGTGGTAAAATGCATAGAGAACGCTGCTGCCCATCCTCTAGTAAGCTATTAAAAAATACAACAAGAAAAAAATACATTATTATACTTGTTATCACAATCAAAAGATTGCCCACAACACCTTGAAACTTGTCAAACGAGGTCATAAAGACTAAGTTTATTAGGCAGAATGCTTATGTGCAATTCTATATACTCTGTGGCAAGCATTTGTTTGTTTTTGACAGCTCAGGATTAATGTGTGCCGTTACAAATCCATTAGCAAATTACTAAGATAATATTCGTCCAATGGCCTTATTAACATAATTAGCCAAGTATTTTTTACGAAAAATATGTAGTGTATCTCATTAGAATGACAAACAACTACCGGATTTGCTTTATTTTCTTGTTAGCTAGAAAATTAGCGTAATCAATGTCACTTGCCGCGAGAAATCGAGGTGCAGCGGACAGAGCTCCGGCGGGATCTCATGGCGACATGGAGAGCGCGATTGTCGCAACCCAGTGCTGGGCACGCCACGATAGCGGCGGTAAGTCCCCTCTTTGAGGAGTGGCTTGAGAGGCGGCATGGCGTCCTCACCTTCCGCCTGACGCAGGTCCTCACCGGACACGGTTGTTTCGGGAGGTTCCTGTTTCGTATAAGGCGGGAGGAAACGCCCGGGTGCTTCCATTGCGAAGATCGCCCTGAGGACACGGTGGAGCATACGGTGGCGGTCTGCCCGGCTTGGGCGGAGCACCGCCGTGTCCTCGTGGAGGCGATCGGCGGCGGCGATCTCTCGCGTCCGGCCCTGGTGCAGGCCATGGTACGGAGCGAGAGTGAATGGTTAGCCGTCACCTCCTTCTGCGAAGCAGTAATGCTCGCAAAGAGGGAGGCGGCGCACGTGAGGGAGAGGCAGTATATGCGCCCTCACGGCCGTAGTCGCCGCGGGAGAAGCCCTGGGCGTCGGGAATCCCAGGCTGATTCCCGGCCACCGTAGGCGCGGGCTTGCGGACGGCGAGTAATGGGTAGCTCGCTGTCCGGTAAGGACCAAGCCCGGGTCGACGGCGCGTTGTGTTCCACGCGCGCCTCAAAGAGATGTCAGCACCAATAGGTGGGGTTCGCAAGGACCGATGCCTGCCAGGGGTGCGGGTTGTTCGAAAGAGATACCGCGGCCCCTGGCACACAGGCAACTGAGGGAACACGGGTGGGTTTTAGTCAGTAAAAGTCTGACACGCCCTCCCGCTCCACCCAGAGCGGGAGAAGTTATTTGATGATTTCCCACCCAAAAAAAAAAAAAAAAATCAATGTCACTTTGTCTTTTATGTATTATGGGGAGATTGTTTGTTTGCTGATACAACAATGCCTTGATCAAAATATTACCTACAACTTAAAAGGCCAATAAATATTTTATTTAACTTTTTAGAGTTTTTGTTTGGGTCAGGGGATTTTTAAATTTTTAATTTGACTTTTATTTCCTGCTTTTTAAAATTAATGTCTCGCTTAAATCTGCGCAGCGTTGCGTATGTTTCCCACGGTGAAGTTTGGTACTAATTTTTCCTCATTCCTCGTCCTGGACACCATTTATCTATAACCTATTCATTGGGACCTTTATAATGAGCCCAAACACGATAATTCTGCTGTTTGTTGGTGAGTAATTTGGGTATCCTGGAAATTCCAGGTGATGCTCCAGCATCAGTTCAACGTTACTTTGTTCGTCTAATATCATTGAAGTAATAAAATACCAAATTTCGACTTGATCAGACTCATGGAAGATGCTGAAATCCCTTCATCAACTAGAAAAGAGCTGATAATTTTCAAACGGCTAAACCGATTTTGATGAAACATGTCTAACACTACTCCCGACTAATTCATCTTTGAAACACAAAAAACAAAATCAAAATCGGTTCATCCGTTCGGGAGCTACGATGCCACACACTCACACAGACACGCGAAACTTATAACACCCCGTCGTTTTTGCGTCGGGGGTTAAAAACAGCTAATCTACTTAATTGGTGTAAAACATTTTAAAAGTTTTAGAGTCTCCTTGCTTCTTACGGTTATTACGACCGAGATTTCAGATTTCGAAGTGAAAAATAATTTTAATTTCGGAATTCGAATTTCGGTCTTTGAATCTGTATTTAGTTTTTTGCCTCCGACTTCCGAAATGAAACTTATTTTTCACTTTGTAGTGTTGTTTTTGGAAGTTAGTTGTTTTTTTTTTACAAAAAAGTAGTGCGTAGGGTAGTGTGTAGTAGTGTTTATCATTTTTATTCATAAGAGAAATAAAAATACAGTCATTGCGTTTGGTTTATTTGAGAATAAGAAGAAAGTGAAGTGTTTTCCTAATAATTCTGTAAAAAAGAATATATATTTATATGATCAATCTCCGTACTTCAGTACGAAGAGAAAATTAGGTATTTGTTGCAAATGTCCGCAGCATCCGACTCCCAAGGTATTTTATGCTCACAAACAAACAACAACTGTATTTTCTCATTAGCTACCGTAATTTACGTTTAATTTCATTAGCTCGTGTAAGATATATCTGTATTCTGTATCTATATACATATAATAGGTCTTTACCTATGAAATTGCCGTTTTGTATGAAAAAATTTAAACGAATTTTTTTCATGTATTTTTTATTTGTATTAATCGAAGTAATCACCCATGCAATCAATGCATCTTTGCCATCGCAGTGGCAGTTTATTGATGCCCTTCTTAAAGAAATCAGCTGGACGGGAGGCAACAAATTCTTCAAAGGCATTTTGTACTGCCTCTCGGGTATTGAATTTTTTTCCCGCCAAGAAGTTATCCAAATTCTGGAAAAAGTAGTAGTCTGTAGGCGCAAGGTCTGGTGAGTAGGGCGGATGACGGAGAGCTTCCAACCCCAGTTCTTGCAACTTGGAGACCGTCTGCTGTGCAGTATGAGGTCGCGCGTTGTCGTGCAGGAGCAGCGGAGACGAGCGATTGACCAATGCTGGTTGGAGATGTGCCAGCTTCTCCATCATTGTGTTCAGTTCTTCACAGTACACATCTGCAGTAATGCTCACCCCGTTTGGTAAGAAGCTGTGATGAATCACACCGGCGCTAGACCACCAAACAGTGACCATCACTTTTCTAGGGGTAAGTTTTCGTTTAGGGCATTGTTTAGGTGCTGAACCAGGATCCAACCAACTTGCTGAGCGCTTGCGGTTATCAAACAGAATCCATTTTTCATCGCAGGTAACAATGCGGTTCAAAATTCCTTCATTTGTGTGTCTGTTGAGCAGTGCAAGGCACGTCTCGACGCGTACTTCGCGCTGACGATCATTGAGTTCGTGGGGCACCCATTTGTCAAGCTTTTTTACCTTGCCAATTTGACGCAAATGGACCAATATTGTTTTGACGCTAACGTCGAAAGCTGCTGCTAATTCAGCCGTAGATTGTGTATCATCAGCTTCCACAATCGCCTTTAATTCGTCATTGTCGACCAAAGTCTTCGGACGACCGCGAGGTTCATTTTTCAGGTCGAAATTTCCAGAACGGAAGCGAGCAAACCAATAACAGGTGGTGCGTTGGTTTGTAGTGTTAGCTCCGTAAACGTCGTTGATGTTGCGTGCCGCTTGTGCCGCGTTGCTGCCACGACGGTACTCATATTCCATAATTACTCGAATTTTTAACGTATCCATGATGACGAAAAAGATTGAAATGCGATGAAAATGTAACACTAATCAATAAACAAATGACTACTTTTGGAAAAAAAAATCCATGTTTTTAAAATAAAATTAATTTGAAATTAGAATTCTTACCCAAACAAAAATTATTTTGATTTGAAATGGCCAGTACTGCAAAACGGCAATTTCATAGGTAAAGACCTAATATATGAAAATGAATCCCTATTTCCCTTGGGCCTTGGGTCCCTGGGGACGGCATCACACGTGAACGGCTGGACCAATTTGTTAATCCTTCTTTTGTCGTGCTTGTTATTGTCAGGGAGAAGGTTGTTATGAAAGAAAAAAATAAGAAAATTGTGCGTAACATAAATATTCCTAGTTAAGACAGGGCAACGTCTGTCGGGTCAGCTAGTTTATTATAAATACATTTTGTGAATAATTATGATTTAACTTTTTGACCGTGACATTTTTGGTCAGTTGTATAAAAGCACCCAATCAGGGTTTTCTGAAAAGACGTTCACTAGGTGGCAGCACTGACACGTCAGGTCTGGGCAGCTGTCAAAAGTGTCAAAGCGCCTAAGGACTGAATGGTGAACGAAAGAATGAAACGAATGACATCAAATATTTTAAGTTCATTGTCGAACTGGAACACCTCTTGTCAAAGTGGCGCCAACTGGTGGCTTGAATATTCATGAACACCCTCATTACAAGGTGGCAGGCATCGACGCGCAGCCTGTTGTCGTGCGTGATTCTAAACCACCTGCATTGAAATTGTTCATCGATTATTTAAAAATACCTGTAATGATTTTCTTAAAATAATATTTAAGTATAGACTTATTTTCACAAGCGGCAGATGGCGCTAGTGGTCCCAGGAACTTTATACATCCGTTTTAAGCATTAATGTTTAGAATATCGGTAATAATGTATATTTATTTTATATAATTATTAAATCATATTGTTTAAATTTAACAGGTTAAAGTATTCACATTTAATCATAAGCCCTAATGTATTTTAGTTAGTCAAATGATTGTATGTAATGTCTACTCTGCTCTGATTGGTCGAATAGCCGGCCGAGAATTGACTTCCGTTTAATGTGGGGAAACATTTAGTGGGGTGACCGATTTGCTAAACGAGTCAGTCGATTTGGAGGCATGAAGCCGTAAGCTTATCTGACGAATCTGTGCTACTTTTGTTATGTTTATAAAATATGAATTAAATGGTAAGTGATTGTTATTTACCTGATCACTGTAGAAAAGTGAATAAACATGATTCATATTGGATTGAGGTGTATGATTTATAATATACCTGTTCTTGTGCGAGTCTAATAAATACTGTTTCTTTCTTTTTCCATATATTAGGTCTTTACCTATGAAATTGCCGTTTTGCAGTACTGGCCATTTCAAATCAAAATAATTTTTGTTTGGGTAAGAATTCTAATTTCAAATTAATTTTATTTTAAAAACATGGTTTTTTTTTTTTCCAAAAGTAGTCATTTGTTTATTGATTAGTGTTACATTTTCATCGCATTTCAATCTTTTTCGTCATCATGGATACGTTAAAAATTCGAGTAATTATGGAATATGAGTACCGTCGTGGCAGCAACGCGGCACAAGCGGCACGCAACATCAACGACGTTTACGGAGCTAACACTACAAACCAACGCACCACCTGTTATTGGTTTGCTCGCTTCCGTTCTGGAAATTTCGACCTGAAAAATGAACCTCGCGGTCGTCCGAAGACTTTGGTCGACAATGACGAATTAAAGGCGATTGTGGAAGCTGATGATACACAATCTACGGCTGAATTAGCAGCAGCTTTCGACGTTAGCGTCAAAACAATATTGGTCCATTTGCGTCAAATTGGCAAGGTAAAAAAGCTTGACAAATGGGTGCCCCACGAACTCAATGATCGTCAGCGCGAAGTACGCGTCGAGACGTGCCTTGCACTGCTCAACAGACACACAAATGAAGGAATTTTGAACCGCATTGTTACCTGCGATGAAAAATGGATTCTGTTTGATAACCGCAAGCGCTCAGCAAGTTGGTTGGATCCTGGTTCAGCACCTAAACAATGCCCTAAACGAAAACTTACCCCTAGAAAAGTGATGGTCACTGTTTGGTGGTCTAGCGCCGGTGTGATTCATCACAGCTTCTTACCAAACGGGGTGAGCATTACTGCAGATGTGTACTGTGAAGAACTGAACACAATGATGGAGAAGCTGGCACATCTCCAACCAGCATTGGTCACAATCGCTCGTCTCCGCTGCTCCTGCACGACAACGCGCGACCTCATACTGCACAGCAGACGGTCTCCAAGTTGCAAGAACTGGGGTTGGAAGCTCTCCGTCATCCGCCCTACTCACCAGACCTTGCGCCTACAGACTACTACTTTTTCCAGAATTTGAATAACTTCTTGGCGGGAAAAAAATTCAATACCCGAGAGGCAGTACAAAATGCCTTTGAAGAATTTGTTGCCTCCCGTCCAGCTGATTTCTTTAAGAAGGGCATCAATAAACTGCCACTGCGATGGCAAAGATGCATTGATTGCATGGGTGATCACTTCGATTAATACAAATAAAAAATACATGAAAAAAATTCGTTTAAATTTTTTCATACAAAACGGCAATTTCATAGGTAAAGACCTATTATTTTGACCGGGTAGGTGTTGCTATTTTCTATGAAACAGCAGATTTTTTTTATAGCCAACGAAAAATGTCTACTCTGGCGGGTCTAGAATCATGTACTGAATACATAGCATCAGTTTGCGTGTCCTTGTATGCCAAACTAGTATGGACTGGGTGCTTTTTTGTTACATTTTAGTACTTAGCTAGAAAAAGTTAAAGAAAGATAATTTTATTCCGAAAAACTGTCTGACAAACGAAAAATGCAGAAACAAAACAGTCTAAAAGGTACCTTGGATAGTAGAACTTTTGAATAACGTTGCTTCCGAGATCAAGTTTCTTCCACCTGAATCTAGATCTAGACCAACAGACTTACAAACATTGTAAATGTATTTCTTAGTACCTACATTTTCTCATTTTTATTTCTTGGCGTATAATACAAGTTTTACTCAAACAGAACTTTTGCAGAGATGCTTTGGTTTTATTTATAATACGACTAGGTTGGCTGGTTGATATCCCAAGAGGTGTGCGAGTAAATATTATATATCTTTGTTATTATAACTCGGCTGGCAATTATAAGTATGTAGTAAGTAATATGTATACCTAAAGTATTTTTTTACCCCAAGAATTTAGATTAAGGGGGCTTGTGGGTAAGTAATGACAGCCGCATAGGCGATTGATCAGGTTAAGCTACTCTTGCCGCGTTTGGTCCATGGATGGGTGACCACTTTTACATACCCAGAGTCCTTGCCTCAGAAAGCGCGCTAAGCCGTTGGTCCCGGCTGTCATACGTAGATCTTTGACAGTCGTTAAGGGTCGTCAGATGCTTGATAGTCAGATAACCAGTTTTGCCAAGTTGTCGTATTACCCAGTTACTGGGTTGTGGAGGTCAGATAGGCAGTCGTTCCATGTACAATACTGGTAGTCAGCTGCATTCGGTTAGACTGGAAACCAACCTTAACATAGATGGGAAAAGTCTAGGCAGATTATGATGATGAATGTAGACATAACGTTTTAAATTTTGATATTGTCCTAAAGATGATAAATAATTATATTTCTGTAAGTAGATCAGGGGGTCTAGACAAAACACATTTCTGTTAGCGATCACGCCAAACTAGATGAGGTCGGCGTTTCCTATCTGACTACTCTGAGAAGAAAGGACGGCACAAACTCAGAGGTCACAGTCTCTTTTAAAGTCCAGACATAATCTTGCTCAGATCATGTGAAAACCATGTGGATTTGAAGTGCGCAAACTGTAACCATGAATTCAGCATATTACACAGGTTACAGTTTCTACGCTGAAATTTCGCTAAAATTGCGCTAAAATTTCTACGCTGGGGGGTCTACCCGCCCAGCGTAGAAATTTTTCGTCGGTTATTAAAAAAAAAACAGTTGTTCCATATATTTTGACTGCGTAGGTATTGCACTTTTCTATGAAACTAGGTATTACATTTTTTTTTGTAAAACCGACGAAAAAATTTTTCACGGGAAAAACGTTTCCTGTATAAATGAAAAGAAAAGCCCTGACTGACTGACTCATCAACGCCCAGCCCAAACCCTTGGACCTAGAAAGCTGAAATTTTGCACAGAGGTTCCCTTTATATAACTAAATATTTGAGGTTTTTTAGCACGTTATATTATTTAATTGCAACATCTGTACTGACGGATGTTGGAAACAGTTAGCTTACTGAAACCAACTGCATCCCCCAAGGGAAACGAGCTTCCGAATTTCAGACCGGCTTCGTTGAAAACAGCAACACGTAATAAACACATCTTTAAACGAGTTAGTTCTCCTGCTCGCCGCCGTGTATTTAGAGAGGGCGCTGGGGAGTGCTAAGGTGAAATATTTCAGTTCCCTCATTACGTTGAAAACTGTTGCGGAATTAGAAAATATTTCCAACTTGTGTAGATTTTAATGTCTGCATTGATGTAATTTTTTGAGATGGAGATTTTTTGGTTATAAATATTTTATTTTTATTTTGAGGCCGTAAGTTCGTAATTACTAAGATTTGTATGTGATAAAATTGTTTTATGTATAAGATGATTGATTAGTTAAGTTAGTATTTGTACCCGGTTGATGAGAATAGGCTCGCCTTCTATGGCATAGTACTTAAACATAACTGAAAAATGCAAAATGTGGGTTTACTATAGGTATATATCTGCACACCCTCCGGGGAAACAAGGCGTAATGCTATATGATGATTAATTGGTAAAGTATTCTCCTTTGAACTTACACACTTTGAAGAACCATTAATTTGAAACTATCAATAATGCTACAAGGATCATTTCGCTGTCGAATCACGTTGGCAGATCGAGCACTGTTAAAAACAAAAAGGGGGCTTTAGCTCCGATTTTCTCCACGTGCCAAAAAAACACATCACACACAATAATTCATCCCATAGAAAAATGTATGTTTATTTATCCAGAGTAATACATAGGTGGAGTAAGTGCTAGAAATACACCTTATATAATAGTTTCTTAGAAAGTTAAGACTACAAAAAGCTATAAAGGGTGACTGGTAATTAGTGACCGATATTTAAACACATGATTGTACTCATCACAAACAACTTTCCCAAAGAAACGATGTTTTATTTATTTAATAGCGCATGTCCCGAATCACCCCAATATAATATTGAGTACCTAACACGAATAATACACCATCAGTTGTAATTTAATTTAGTTACCTACAAACCAAAAAAAAACCACCAATTAAACCACCGTACGGACCTTGCGCGCGCTATCTGCTATGAGTCGCTTGACCCCAAAGTCAAGCGACTCACAGCAGATAGCGCGCGCGCGAAAGAATATAATTCATGCTAAAAGTGGATTCATTTTTTTGGTGGCAACACACCGTTCATTGATTCATCCCATGGTTCACCGTTCATCAAGGATGAAATAAGGAATTTGCTCTTCTTATTTTTGGACGCGTATCGTCAAATAGTGATGCTTCGGCTTTTTGACGTAATTTCGGGAAAATAAGGGGATCACTTACGTTATACTTGGGGCTGATTTTCAGTTGTCAGATAACTTTTATCTGAGGAATAAATATTGCGGTTTGACCACTTTTGTGTAGAAAATATGTCAAACTGGCACGTTTATTTTTCAGATAAATTTATCTTACTATTGAAAAAGCAGCCCTAAGTAAAATAGCTTTTTATCAAAATTGGCAGGTTATCAAATCAAACGTTTATTTGCCACAAATAGGTACATTGTTTTGGTGAAGGTGAGATCTTATAACCATATGTCATTGTATTCTGCCTGCAAGCAAGTGTAAATTTACACAAAGTACCCTTACAAACGAATCGTTGTATCTTTTTTGTTGTAATCGTTTATGTATAGGAAACGCACATATATGTTTATCAGTGGAAAGTTGTAAATGGCCTTCAGCTTCATATTGTTTAATAAGGTTGTTTATGTTAGCTGTAAGTTTACCAAATAAAATAGAATAAAATAAAATATATCAGCTTTGAATAGACTCACATGGTAAAGTGCCTGTCACATGTTGAGTTTTATAGGGTTGACAGGCAAACCTTTAAAATAAAACTAGCTTCTATACGGTCCGTTAGAAACTCAGTCAGACGATATACATAGAGATATAAAACAAAGCTATTTATTCGTATATCTATACATATTATAAAGTTACTCTTCTTATCTCTATGTGTGATTGCGTTATTCTTCTTAACTTCGCATCGGATTTCATGCGGTTTTCACCACCATTCAGAGAATTTATTTCAAACCGTTTGTATGTATAATACATTAATATCAAACTTATAAATAAGAAATAAATCTCGATGTTATGCCAAGTCGTAAAAAGCGTAACGGGTCGCCAGTAACTGATAATCTTCAAAAATTACTTCTTTTGGTAGTATTCCGTCCTCCTATAATTGAACGTAAATAAGGCTTTATTTTAGCGCAAATAACGTGACGCCTCGTAACGTACTATATTATTTCTGGAAGACGTAGATTTTGTGTAAATCCTCTTTACGCGTCTTGTGCATTATACAATGATAGAAGTCGAAATACAAGGATTAACGTAAATACTACAGTACATACCGTACGCATCTTAATTTTGCAAGTATCTAATGGTACTTTTTTAATTGTAGTTCAGTGTTTTTATTCAATTCAATTCAATTTATTTCAAGAACAATTCACATTGTGTTTGAAAACATACCTACATAATAAATAAAAAAACAAGCTCATTAAAATTATAAACTAACACACTCATAAATTTCATAATACAATAAAATACAAAAATTAAAATTAGATTTAACTATCATTACAGCTGCTATTATATACTAATATTACCCAGTCTCACATTAAATACGATAAAAAAAAAAACGTGGATAAGTCATCATGTATCGAATACAAACTTTTCTCCAATAGGAACGCTTTTATGTCAAGTTCAATGCACACATCATCTCTAAAATGGTAGTTTCAACGGCAGTAGACACTATCTTCCATAAATTCGTCTGCCTAGCCATTTCCCATCTATGTTGGGGTCGGCTTCCAAGTGGATGCAGCTGGATACCAGTAATTTACATGGAGCGACTGTCTATCTGAGGGCCAATTCTCGTAATTTTAAGAACGTTCACAGTCTGATCTCAGTGTCAATCTGTCAGAAATACCTCGATTTTCCATACATTTATTACATTTGATTGTCGCTGAGATGAGACTGCGACTAGATTTTAAACGTTTTTAATTACGTGAATTGGCCTCCTGTTCTCCACAACCCAGTAATTTTGACGTTCTAAAAGTGCTGACTTGAGAGTCAGCCTAGTATTTTTTTTCTACGTTTCTCCTGTATTGTGGAGCATTTACAAACATTTAAATTCACATACACAAACACCCAGACCCGGAACAACTACCTGTAGGTCATACAAATATTTGTTCCGTGCGGGAATCGAAGCCGCGACACGCAGTGCAGCGGTCAATCGCTTAACCACTGTGCCAAACGTGCCATAGTTGTAGTCGTAGTTTGAATAAATGACTTTTGATTTAGATTTTGACACTTTTCCCAAGCCGGGAATTAATCGAACCTGGGACCTCACGTTCAGCGGTAGCGCTTGCGACCACTATACCTTCGGCACTAGCCAGGCAGGCAAGATATTTAATATTTTTACTAAAGTTTCCATTATGCCAACACTACCTACGTCACAGTCGAATCCCAAATCCTGAAAAGAAATTCAATTGATATCGAACTGTTCGCGATATTTACACATTTTACTCGTTATCGGTGCTATATCGGGAGGATTTGGGTGTTCGACACTCGTTCTATTAATAGATGTCCCTTTTATTATTATGCTTGCGTGGGAAGTTATTCAAATGCAGGTTTTTGTGTGTTATACAACAATAGGAGAAGTCATAAAAGTCCTTGAGGAAGGGAAGTGATAATTCCATTTATTGTGCTTCAGTGGACGTACAGGCACAAACTTTTCAACCTTGGGAAATAACCGGAAAATTCAAAATACTGCCCATTTTAATCAGATTGAGAGCTAAATTTGACTTCTTCCAGCGTCAATCTTATGGTGGTACTTCAATTTACTATTCGGTATTCGCGTTTTTTAACCGACTTCAAAAAGAAGGAGGTTATCAATTCGACTTGTTTATATTTTTTTTTTAATGTATGTTGGGACGGTCATAATTCCATCATATAGGTATAGACGGCTTTGCATTTTTTTTTTTTAAGGGTTTATTCCGAAATGGTCCGATTAAAATTTCATGTAGATCTGATGATCCGTTTCCGAGACAGACAACGGAAGTCTTAAAGAAGTGACAGCAAATCAACCGCGATTGCTGCTATCACATAAATATGCATTGTTACCCCAAGGATGATGAAATTTCGAATTGGTGTGGGGTAGGTACTATGACTAAAAAGTGAAAAATAAAAAAAAAACAAAAAAAAACCGACTTCCGGAAAAATAACAACGTGAAAAATAACTTTAATTTCGGAAATCGGTGACTTTGGATATGTATTTAAATTTACTGTCACCACCTTCCGAAATGTGTAGTGTTTTTCCGGAAGTCGGTAATTTTTTTTTTGTTGGAAATAGTTTTTAATTTTTTTGTTCGGTTATATAGTGTAAAAGTTTGAATAACTCGAATTACAAATATCCTCGTATACTCGCAATCCTTTGATGTGGCCTAAAACCGACAACCTGGCGGATTAGTCAATTTTTGTATAAGCGTTTTCGTCTTATTCATAAAAAAAAAAAACGAATAAATAATAGACTACTCTGTTCGCATATATTTGCCTGTTTTTCACGAATAAGACGAAGCTACCTTCAAATCTTGTTGTTGGGCAAATAAGACGAATAAGCGAACACGAATAGCGATGTGAAGTTATTACATGTATGGGATTCGATGAGAGACATACCTTGCCTACGTTATGCGTAGCACTTACGTAGCAGTGCTACGCTCGTAGTCGTTGTTAGGACTACGACGTATCATGTGTATGCAGCTAGGCTACAACATAGATAATCTCCTACTGGGGAGTTTGTTGCGCCACTTCTTCGTTCCAGCTAAAGCACTAGGAAGTGGTGAAGGGCGGGCGTTTTGGGGGACTGTCTTATGTAATTTTGGAAGTTTGAATAAATGGCTTTTGATTGTGATTTTGAAACATTACACACCTACTTCACAATACACCTACTACTTATACACGGTTGCAACAGTAAAAAAATGTACCGAGGTTCTGTGCGTTGAAAGTCCAAAAAATAAGTACTGCAAAATGGAAAATAGAAAAAACCTTGCATTCTAAATGATAGCGATAAATATTCACAAAATAAATTGTTAAAAGGCAAGTAAAAAGTGAGCTGGCGAGTTGCAAGCGTTCTAACTAATAGGGCAATATCTGCAAGTTATTAGCGGCTGCTTAGTCTGTGCAAGCTATTTTACTTGTCGGCAAACAAATCTCAAGGCGCTTCTAATTAATGTTTCTTGTTACTGCGGTATTTATAACTTTTTACAATCACAGCTGAGCACTGTTTTTGCTGGGAAAGATTTTATTTATTATATAATGTTACTTGGGTTTGTGAGCAGCTAAGCTCCTCCTGAAATACCGTAATCAATCATCGATTCATTGGCCAAGTAAAGTAATTTAGGCTAATTTGATAACTGTTCCTTGAGAAGGCCAAGTGAGAATGTTTTATTTTGGTTAACAGTGAGACTTCATTCTTTGACCGCCTCCTAGAGCCATTTATCAGTTAGCTAAATGTGACTTAATAATTGTAGATGAAATAAGGCTCAGTAGATAGGTAAAAGTGGTTCTATGAAGTTCTGGAAGCCAAAATGGGTTAAAAGGCAAATAAACAACATTATAGATTATTGAAAAACGGGTCTGTTGTATGTCTGTCCTAACCCTTAAAATGATCATAACCAGCGTATAATATTCCCAATGTTGGGAGACTAGCTTCCTCTCGGTGAGAGGGAGTGGGCCGTAATCCACTACACGGGCCGAGTGCGGTTTGGTAGATATCACATGTCTTTGATCTTTTTATTCTAGGAGATCCTGGCTTTGTCATTATGTTTTCCTTCACCGTTTTGAGAGCAGTGGTGATGAAATAAATTACACATTATATTAAAGTAATGTGCTTGCCTGGGTTTGAACTCACGACCTAAGATGTCAAAGTCAAAGCATTTATTTCAAATAGGCACTTAAAAGGCACTTTTGAACGTCAACATTTACATTAAAATAGAATTGATTCTAGTCGCCCCTTCCAAAATGTAGTTTCGTATGGAGAAGAATGGGCAAGAAACTCCACCGTTACTCTTTTAAAATGTTTCAAGTACAATATTTAACATAGTACATTCATTATATGATTATGTGTGAAAACAATGCACCCAGAATAAAATTACCATACCAAAATAGGTAAACAGATGCGTAGGTCAGTGCCGTTACCACTGGGGCACCAATGCTCTCAAGCTCTCTTAAAATTACTTTCTAAAAGTTATTTCAGACTTTTCAATGATATACTTTCTTATATTCCAACATCAAAGTCCTTAAATCAAATCCATTATACGTAAGTAAAAGCAAATAGAGATGTTCACGTTCTTTCAGATCGAATTACAGCGAGCATAGAGTTGCATGTTTCATGAGCTCTAGCTGCAGACGCCAAGTTATATTACTGACTTATCAAACGTATGTATGGAATAGGGATGCCGTATGTGAGCTTATATATAGGTATTATTATTATTATAGGATTGAGTAGGTAATCCAATTATATAATCTAGACTGGTTGGTATGGTGACTAAATTTTTGATTATACAAGGTGTAACAGAATGGACGCAAGACCTGAAAGTAATTTGTTCCTAATTGATTACTGAATCGATTTCAGTAACTTTTAATATAAGTTATTTTTTATTATGTATTTTGCAATACCTACCACTGATTGAGCCAAAGAAAATTCAATCTTATTTCAGAAGAAATAAGTCTCAATTTTAAATGCATAAAATAATTCTTGGGTCGACACGTTTTTCGTAATAATACCAGTTAGCTTTAAAAAAAAAATAGTTTTGGTCATCGTATTATGCTTTTAACTCAATACTCTAATTAGGGTGTATGAGGTCTTGCGTTAATTATGTTACTCGTTGTATTTTTGTTAATAATTGACGAACATTATGCATACACGAACGTACGCCTTTTTCCAACGGGGTAGGTAAAAACAAAAGTACTTTAATTTACTACGATCCTAACATACTCCTTTTGGTTTGTTTACGTTTCTAATTTTCTATATTATCACTACGTATTATACAGCATCGCCCCATAACAAGGCTTAAAGTCACCCAAAGGGCACTGGAGTGGGCTAAGGTTGTAGTTTCCCTGTGTGATTAAATAAGGAATGAAGAGATCCGCAGGAGAACCGAGGTAACCGACATAGCCCGAAGAATTGCCAAACTTATGTGGCAGTGGGCAGGGCACATTGCTCGCAGAACAGATGGCCGATGGGGCTGAAAAGTTCTGGAGTGGCAACCGCGTACCGGAAGACGTAAAGTTGGAAGGCCTCCCACAAGGTGGACCGATGACCTTGTGAGGGCCGCAGGAGTCCGCTGGATGCGGGAAGCACAGAACCGGTCGAAGTGGCGGAGCTTAGGGGAGGCCTGTGCAGGCATGTTACGAGTAATATTTTATTGAAAAAATAGGGGACGAAAAATTATGATTATCGAAAAAAAAATGGAATCCCTATTCTTTTTTGTGGGTATTTGCGCCGAATTTGTGGCTTGGCGATGCGTTTACGCTCTGGCGGTCATAAGGTAAAGCGAGCTACCGTGGGGCTTCCATCTTAATAATAAAAAAATAAAAAACTTATATTTCAGAAACTGCATTCACCTCTTTTAATGTATTTTCAAAATACTTGGAACATTTTCCTTCAAGAAGTACTTCCTACCAACTTCCAATTTCCAATTTAGGAGCGCCGCAAACCAGACCACTGTGTACCGAGACGGCAGCATCCCCCGTGCAATTCAATTTAAAAGGATTTGTTTATTATACCTAGATAGGTACAGTAAAACCTTTAACGTAAGTCTTTGACAATATTTGTTTAGGATAGATCTTTTATGTAGCTTCAGGTAGTGCCTAAAATAGATTTAATTTCGTGTCTTCTTTGGTCTATTTTAAGGTGTTTTGTAATATTGCTTTGCGGCAAACGTATGGTGGGTAAGCTTTTCCTGTAGAAACTCTTTAGCGAAAACCTTGAATTGCAAAAACTTTTCCCGTTTTGGTTTATATGGGTGGCTTTGCCTGCGTGGAGGTTGGAATTTATTCCACGGGAACGTAATACCGGTATAAAAAGTAACCTATGTGTTAGTCCAGATCATAAACTATCTGTGTGCCACATCCAAAGCCGTTCAGCTGTTTTTGCGTGATTTAGTAACAAACGTCCAGACATCAAAACATCCATACAAACTTTCACATAGGATGAGGCGAGCTTTCATAGACCTCTCGTGTGATTTCTGCGAGTGAGCCTAACTGCCACAAGGCGAAGCATTATTTTATCAACAAGCTTTACTTAATATGTTACATTGAAATGCAAGAATAGTCTTCCAGACCGTACATATTTCGACCATGACGGCCAATCCCAACGGAGACTAGCCTCGCGGGAGATATTATAGTGCACAAGTGTGTGCACATGCAAAGGTGCACTTACTCTTCTCTCTTTCACATAGTCCGATGGGACGGCAGGCAATCTGGCAAAATTGGAGAGATCAAGCGCAGGACCAACGGCAACACGTGATTTCCGAGGCACGGGGTATCACACTGCCAACTTCCAAACTCAATGCATAAATACCGAGGTGCAGAAGGTCATTTTTTTAGATAAAATTACATTTAAGACCTATTATTGTCTATTCCTTTGACGAAGAGGTCGGATGGACTTAGTTATAAGGATTCTTAAAAAGTCCTCATTTTAAGAAAGTCCTCAGACAGTTCAAGTAGAATTCTAAGTTTTTGTTGAAAAAAAAATGTTGCAAAATTGTGGGATGTTGCGACTTGAGTACTATTGATGTTACGTTTAGTATTCAAGAAGGATTCTTATGAAAAGTTTCAGGTATTTCAAGAAATTGCTTTTTGAAGTTTTATGGATTGGGTAGAAGAATATTGAGTACCTTGGAGCCTTCAAGGCATTGATACCTTTAGATGCGTTACCAGCGCTCAATATTGGCAAGATAAATGCCAGGTAATTACCTGTCGTCTTATTAGTCACGTACCATCCAGTGACGCGGCGCAGCGCTATTGACATAACTAAATATATATGTTTATCGCTCTCTAACAACATAAGTCGGTATGGGTCTTTCCTGTTTTTCACGCAATGTATGATTGTATGTACTAGTAGGTAGCAACATTCATGGTTTACGCTGTTTTTGAGTACCTACACTAATATTCGTCTATTTATGATACGTCATTGCTTCAAGGCATTTCTTTTTGACATGACACGTTCATACGTATTACTCATGTCGACACGATAGAAAAGGTATATCACAAAAATATTGCAAAAAAAGCAGTTAATTTTGGCAAGGAAATATTCTTCCATAAATCTTGATAACCCTCTAAAATAATCTTCCCCAAAACGTTTAGGGGACGAAGATCATCCTTCCACGCAAATTGGGGATCAACCGTCGGTAACTTTGTAAGTGTTCGTGGACTTTTATCTGTTAACACTTGAGCTGACCGGATAATTAGTGCTTTGAGAAATTCGTGCATTGTCGGCAATCTTCGGAAGACGAAGTTTGTTGAGATTTTGTTTCTATAGCAGTTATCTTCGTTGGGTGATTTTATAGCAAAGTTTTAGAAAGTCCTAGTGTAGATTTTTTTTAATGTTATACAACAAAGTGCTATATCATACATATTGACCGCATATTGATTGCATTTTTCTATGAAACAGCTGATGTTTTTCATTCATGATATTAAATAATATAATTATAGTTTATTTCTCTCTTATAGGTACATTGGTACAGTAATTTATTTATCCAATTTTGCCTTATTCTAGAACCTTTGTGAGAGCTGAGAGATAATGCTCGTCGATATTATCACCTTGTATAGCAAGAGTCGGGTAGACGTAACTGTACATGTAATCTTTAACACATTCACATTTAGGAGACAAAAGTCATGTTCTCTGTCATAATAAATAAGGTCGACAGTTAGTATAGTTATAAATGGTATGCTATTATACGTATATATATTATGTTTACAACCTACTAATATTACAAATGTGAAAGTTTGTATTTTTGGATATTTAGATGTTTGGATGTTTGTTACTCAATCACGTAAAAACGACTGAACGGATTTGGATGACATTTAGCACAAAGATAGTTTATAACCTGGAATAACATATAGGCCACTGTTCATCCCGTTAGTACAAACTGTGCAACAACATAACTTTAAACCTAGCTGTTTCAAAGTTGACCACAAAAGGTATTATAAATGAAAGGCAATTGAAACTGGCAGCTGAGATGAGAATGCAAATAGGGATTTGTGGTGTTACACGAATGGATAGAATAAGGAATGAGTACATAAGAGAAAGTCTAACAGTGGCACAGGTAACTGCAAAAATTGTGTGCAAATCGGTTGAATGAGAAATAGCATTTTGTTGTATAACATAAAAAAATCTACACTAAGACTTTCTAAAACTTTGCTATAAAATCACCCAACCTATCATAGCCAACGAAGATAACTGCTATAGAAACAACATCTCAACAAACTTCGTCTTCCGAAGATTGCCGACAATGCACGAATTTCTCAAAGCACTAATTATCCGGTCAGCTCAAGTGTTAAAGATTACATGTACAGTTACGTCTACCCGACTCTTGCTATACAGGGTGATAATATCGACGAGCATTATCTCTCAGCTCTCACAAAGGTTCTAGAATAAGGCAAAATTGGATAAATAAATTACAATGTACCTATAAGAGAGAAACAAACTTTAATTATATTATTTATTTATCGCTTCTGTAGTTAGCAGAACTAAAAATAGAAAATAAAAGCACCCCACGCTTTTTAATAGAATTAAAATAATTTCTACTTTTTTAGTTTAGTTTTTAAAGCGTATTTTTTACATGTCCAATTAGTACAGTGCCGATACGATATCTCGATTCTGTCGGCGTCCGATTCAAGAACAGTCGACGCAGAATGGAGAGCGAGCGCCTGCTGTAAATTGTACTGCAACGAGATGCAGAGCCTGGAGGTTTATTGATAGCAATGTTTAGTGATGAGCAACTCGCTTGGACTCTGTTATGATATCATAGAAAAAGAAATATAGAAAACGAAATATATTTTGTCCGCGTTATTGTTTACTAAAGGTGTTGCATTTTTTTATATTATTGTGGATGGTTTGGTGATTGGCTTTGGTGTAATGTTATGTTACAATATTGGAACACATAATAATACGATGAGTTCAACGAGTTCAAAATTAGTTTATATTGACAAACATAATCATAATACTCTCAATTTCTCTAACAAAAAAAAAAATCCAATACATGAAGTTAATATCACCCGGAGTTTCCATCAATACTATGTATTACATATGTATAGTGTATTTTTGTTCAATGGAACGCTTAAGCGGGGCGCGCCATTTCAAGATTATTAAAGGATTAAAGGATTTCAGATCTATTTCTATCTTCGATCTTTTATTTAGTAGGTTCTATCTGGAGTCTACTTAAGTATTTTCCACAATATTAACTGCCAATAGAGCAAACTACACTGGATTAATGACCACATCGTCACACAAAGGCGAGCGCCTGCGGCCTTCTGCAATGCAACGTGATACCATCTATTGATTTACCATCTATTTATTTATGCTGGAGTTAGCAGGCGGTTTAACAGACCAAAATCGCTAGTCATTTCGTATCAGTATATCTCGACCAGAAGTATTGTTATCCGGGTTTACGTGCGATTACCTAAATATTGTTCCATATTTTGTTATATAACATGTTGGTCCCGGCTGTCATTCGTGGATCTTTGACAGACGTTAAGGGTCATCAGAAGTCCGAGAGTCTGACAACCGGTCTTACCAAGGGGTATCGTATTACCCAGGGGCCATTCAAGTCTTACGTAAGCATTACGGGGGGGCAGGGGCGTCTTTGCTTTGCTTATTTTTGGTGACATGGGGGATGGGGGGTGTGGATGGTGATACGTCAACAGTATTTTTTTTTTACTTTTTTGGATTTTCTACAAAATTTAGTCGATTTTGGTTTGAACACATATGGTAACCCCACTTGTCTATGAATGGCTCGAAGAAAACGATGACGACTTTCCAAAATCACACGAAAGTGACCAAACACATAACACTGAGCAGCAAACATCCAATGTCATCGAAGACTTAGAGTAATAGTTTCGTGTGTCATGGACTGAAGACTGTCAATTTTAATTAATATACCAAAATTTTAAAAGAAGTTTGTTTTGCTCGTTAATATATAAAGATTAATTAATAACTGAATACCATCTCAATAAAATTTGTAAATAAATATTATATGCGTTAAAGTTCTCCAAGCCAAGCCAAGCCAATTCCAAGCTTATTCCTTATTTCTAGACTTATCTGCTGGTATTCAGCTGCATCTGGTTAGACTGGAACCCGACCCCAACACAGTTGGGCAAGGCAGATAACGATTGTGTAATATAACATTACGCCTGTATATCCCAAAAGGGCCTAACCTAAAATACCTATTTTTAGTTTTTTTCGCTTAGTTATGTAATACAATAGCGAATTTTCAAATGATATAGTTACCCTAGTTATCCTTTGTTTTATACACACGCACAAATAGACAAAGGTCTTGAAAAATATCGTTGCGGGCTATATGTGCCTCAAAACAGTGCCACCAAAACGTACTGCAATTACTAGGAATCATAATAATATTTCGAACAAAAGAATATTGAAAGGCAAACCGCACGATATTTTTATTTAATTCCGTCCAAATAGCTTCGTTCAGAAATTCAGATTGCACAGAATACAATGAATAAAAATCAAGGGGTTCTTTTTTAAAGTTCATTCTCGCTCATTGTGATATTTTAGTGTTCGTTATAAAGCTTTTGTCTGGTTTTGAGTACGACTATGCAGCTGAAATCAAAACATAATTTATTCCAGTTGAAAAATCTTCGGTTTTCTGTAAAATTATTACGTGGTGATTTAAGAGTAGTACCTAACTGCACATCAGTTGCTACTAAACTATAGTAGAAAGACGTATAGGTACTTTAAAGTAGGTACGGAAAATTCACAGTTTCTTCCGTTTCTTGTAATTCGCAGGAAAGTATGAATTACGCGGTATATCCTGACGTCCTGACGCTTCCACGTTAAGTATCTATCATAAAAAAAATTAAGTTAGCTCAATGTGCCATAAATATGTAGAAGGTTTTAACGTGGGAATCCAAATGTATAACGATGCAACGGGCGCCGTCAGTTAAGACTGGCCATCTCTTAACTACCAGAGCTTATCTTTATTCCTATATTTTGTATTGTTTTTGTTTCTCACAATGTAGAAGCAAAGATAATTATGTCTCCAGGATTATGAAATACGTATCTTGAAAAAGTGTCCTTGGAGTCACTTGCCCGTTCTTCTCTATAGAGATCCACGTTTCGGAATGTGCAATGACCGTCTTGACAGTTCAAAAGTGCCTGTAAATGTTTTAATTGACACAAATGCTTTGAGTTCGATCAAAATTGATCTGAAAATCTCTGTCTATCTGTTTATGTTTTAATGCCAACCGAACAAACAGAAAGCCAATTCTCATAATTAAAAACGTTTACAATCTAGCCGTAGTCTCATCTCAGCGACAATCAAACGTCAAAAAGTTGTCAAAAATGTATGGAAACTCGCGGTTTTTTTGACAGATTGAGACTGAGATCAGACTGTGAACGTTCTTAAAATTATGAGAATTGCCCCTCAGATCTCTTTTCATGACCAATTCTGCGGATTATCAAATGAGCATACTCAACCAAAATTACTATTTTTCGACGTTTTTTGCTATTTTTTTACAAAATATATTCATGTTTGTATCATCCCCTAAATTATCACACGTACATAATTCCTCCTACAGCGATGATTAACGTTTTTATGAACCTGGCTGAAAGCCGTTGTCTACCGCCACCGCTAAAATAATTTACTTATTTCAGAGTAATTTGCCGTCTAACTAAATTGCTGGATTATGAACGTGCAGACTTATAAATTAATATTCCCTAAAGGAAAATTATTTTTGGTTTCATTTTTACTGGTTAGAGAAAAGCTCCGATCGTTTTGTTTTGTGTCTGAAAGGTTCAGAAGTGGACGTTTTATTATCTGAGTGAATGTCACGATATCTCACTAGAGCGGGGGTGGGGGTCGAGTAATCGCCAAAATTGCGTCACGTCATTAATGGACGCCTTCTTATGTTTTAAGTCCCATGTAATAGGGGGCGAGCCTATTGATATCAACCGGTACAAATCCAGACTCCGGGCTGCTACTTGGAAATTCCAGATAGAAAAACCCATTAATACTTAGCCCGACCTGGGAATCGAACCCAAGACCTCTCGCTTAGTAGCAGCGCTTGCGACCACTCGTCCAACGAGGAAGAAGGATCAGTGAAGTACCAAGCAGACACTATACACTTTCATACAAGTATCAACACACTCTTGAAAAGTGTAGGCGTTTAAGATAGTAATTTAAGTTAGTTCAAGTTGTATGAAATATAAGACAGATCGGTTCTGTCGTGAACTTAGAGTGTCGGACTTTCGTAATTGTTTGAAAGCCTTAATAAATAATTTAGTAAGTCTAGGGATTATTCGTTATGCGAAGGCGTAATATATTATATTGTTGTTTTGTTGGTGTATGAATAATTGTGTCATTAGGATTATTTATTATTTGGTTATGAGTTGGAAGGGCTTGTGTCTAAGTAATGACAGCCAGACGGGTAGCTGCAGGTTAAGCTACGCTTGCTAAGGTTGATTCGTGGATGGGTGAAAATCTTTACATACCAAGATCTCTCCATTTCAACGGTAGCACGTTAAGCATTTGTTCCCAGCTGTCATTCGTGGATATATAGCTTCTTTTTAGATATAGAAGAATTAACGAAGGAATACGTTCAAGCTAATAATTTTACACGGAGATTTCTTCAAAAGTTAACGTGGGTAGTTCAAACGATTTTTTTAATCAATGTTTTTGATTAACTAAAAAGTACTAAATGAAACTTACGAAAACATAGAACTTTATTTTCTTTAAAACTTGAGGCATATAAATGCATAGGCTTTAAATGTAAGAAAGACGTTCAAGCACTAAACAGATTAGTAATTTCTATCTAATAAAAAAAAACATACTGTAGGGACAATGTAAGCACGAATGTTATGCGTCAGCGGTTTGTAGTATGAAAGAGAAGTGTGAATGGGCGATCGCCAGTTACTGCACACTGGCCGATCGGTGTGCTCCTCCTATTCGTGTTTGGGATTTCGGGAATAAATAAGTATATTACATTAAATCAAATCAGTGCTTTAATTTAATCATCAAACATCCGCAGTAACTCCCGTGGCAAATCCAGATAGGCATAAGGAAGGTGCCTATGAATCAAGCGAGCCTAAACTCAATAGGGTTGCGTCGTTTTATTACAAAGTTCCAATAGCCGCCTCCTATGATGCCACCTTCTGGCCCCATCATCAGACGCTGAAATACGTCTAGGACCAGAGTCCTTGTTATGACGAATCGATCGAGCTCAAACTCGATGGAGTTGCTTCGTTTTATGCCTTCAGGCTCCATGATCAGATCAGCTCCATGTCCTAATAATATTGCATTGTCATCCAATTTACATAAGCTTGCAAAATATTAGCTCAAACGGAAACTGGGAAGTAGGTCAAACTTAACTTGTAAGATTTGATTACAGACAGACTGAGACAGGGATAGGTGTAAGTAAATAAAAGTATGAAAAATAAAAGTAGGTAAAATAACATTTAACTTGATAAGGTACAAATTAAACTGTCAACAATAGTTCCTAATTGGCAGCTAAACTGCTCCAGCTGGCTCTAAATAGTGTCTGCCACTAAATAGTGCCGAGTGAAGAACGCTTGACGTTGGCTTGACGAAGGCTCGACGCAAGTAAATTGAATTCTGAAGCCTTCCGTACACTGATCAACTATATTGTTCATAGGCGCGAGTGCCTTCCTCTTGCTAACTTATTTTTGGTTGGGATAAGGAAGGTTTTTCCGTTTTTTACACGCTTTATTTTAGCTTCACTTGTATGTTTGTTTGTTTGTTTGTTTATATGTTTGTATGTTACCGACTCCTTTGAGCGCGATTTTGACCCACTTTAAACGGTCAGATTTCATTGCAACTTTGTAAACTTGTCGAGGACCGATGACAATTCAATAATTTAAAAAAAAATTGAGAAAAAAGAAATCACGTTTTTGTAGTTAGCAGAACTAAAAAATAGAAAATAAATATAGTTTAAAAAACTAAAAAACACGCTTTAAAAACCAAACTAAAAAAGGAGAAAATAATTTAATTCAATTAAAAAGCGTGGGGTGCTTGACATTAATTGATTATAAAAATACCTCAAAAAGCACCCCACGCTTTTTAATTGAATTATTAAAAAACTATATAATTTGAAAAAACGCTGGACGCAGTGGACGCCATATTGCTCTGCGGGTATGACGTCAGTTCGCTGTGTAAGCAAATGCGCTGATATTTATTTCATAGTGTTCAAAAACAGATTAAAAATACTGAAATCTTTTAATTTAATTTTTGAAATTTAATTAATTTTTTAATTATTTTTTTTTTATTTTTTTTATTAATTTATTTTATTTTATAGTTATGTCATGATCATGAACTAAAACTAACTATAAATTATTATTGTAATTTTTTCTCATATAGAGTAAAATACCCTGTTTTGCTGCTCTATTTCCTTTGCATTTAAGTCTAAAACAATTTCTTTTATAGAAAGGATTATGGTGAAGAAGCTTTTCCGTTCAAGTAGAAAATATATTTAGGTTAGAACTATTTTGGTACAGATCCAATCACGAGTCGTGCGAGCAATTACCAAACAAAATAGCAATCTGTTGTACATACCATTATATTAACATACTCTTCTCGCTGCTAATTGAATCTCTAATTGCATTTTCTCTCGATTCAATTTCAAAACTAAATTGGTATAACTATGCAGTTACGCCCACGGGTTCGGAGCTGGGTAGATTAGAAATCTTTCTATTCTTAAACATTATGCGACAATCTTGCCTGCTGTTAGTTTTTCCTAGTTTACCTTGTTAAATCGTTGATCCGAGGAAAGTGGTTGGAAAAGCTTTTAAAGTTTAAGACTTTTACGGTTATTTTAGAAAGTAGCTAAGTATAGCGTCTAAGAGCAAGTTTTCTAACATGGGATGAATTTCTTTCTCGATATCAACACATAGGCTAAGGAAATCTTCGAAGATTTTTTTGCTTAAAAATGGTTCAGATAATTAGAACAATCACATTACATTACTACTTAATTTATGATTAAATAGGATGTAAGTAAACAAATATACAAACATAATTCAAAAGAAATCCTAGAATCATCACGTGTTTCCGCTACGCCGTAGCACGTAGCTCGTAGCAAGCGTAGCAAAAAATATGCTCCGCCGCGACAGTGTATCACTGCCGTGACCAGGATTCGAACCTGGGTTACTACGGCCACAACGTAGGGTCCTAACCACTAGACGATCACGGCTACCGGAGCTGGTGATCGTACGGTCGAAATATAAGACTTTATCTCTATTAAACTGGAGTACTTTCACTTACAATTTACCACGGTTTGCGCAAGCGACGAAATGAAATAATTCGCATACACTAAGACCAATTTCAGCAACCATTCGCTGACTATTGAAGGTTTACTTATAGCTATGATCCAATGCCTGAGGACGAATGTTGTGATAGATAGTACTAGAAATGGGTGTTTCGATCTTAGTAAGTTTTGATGTTTTTGAACAAAATTTGATTTCATTAATAGAAATGTCTAGTAATTAATTTACCTTATTAAATTTCATTCGAAAACATCCATCGTTTTCTTACCAAACTTCATACAGGATATAATTTTAACCAGTTTTAGTTCCTAAAAAAAATATCCTGTATGTGACGGCCCTTATTACTATATTTTGGTGACTGTACATACATTCGTGAAGTTATAAAATATTTAAGAGTAAAATTAGATACCACCCAAATCTTCATATTAACACGTGGGATGGTTATTAAATATGTTATTTGGCAAAGAGAGAATTAAAAAAAAATAGTTAAATTGTTCAAATAGTTTACCTAAAATAAATTGCAGAAATGTAGGTTGTACATTGATACAGATGATAATAATTGCAATTGTAATAATGATGAATTTTATGTTAATGCCAATTTAAAATCTAATGAATTTTAATAATAATTGCAATTGTAATTTAATAATAATAATTAATTTAATGTTAGTGTAAATTTAAAATTTAATGTTATAAATATATACTAGGAAAATTTAATTTATTTAATTGCATGTTTAATATAATTAACTATGAGATTTTAAATGTATATTGTGTTGGCAATAAAGGCTTAATAATAATAATAAGGTTGTACATTATAAACCTTTTAATGCTTGGTAAATGTTATTCAAGTTTAAACCTAAGACTTTGATATATTGCCATTCTTAAAATATACTTGTAGGTCTTCAAAGGACTTCAAAATTAAAGTCATTTATTTGCAGTATATTCCGTTTATATTGTTAGGTTTTAGTATTTTTATCCCATAGCAATCATATATCAATCGGTGCACCGCACCTCGGATACTTATAATAAGCAGTGCAAGAAGACATTGTTTACCTGGATTAACACATAGAGTACTTTTAGTACGTTCCCGTGGAATATTTTCCGACATACACGCGGGCTAAGCGGCGGGCAAAAGTTAGTAGGTATATAAATTATTAGTGCAATGACCCATTTCGTCATAAATTTGCAAGCAAATAATAAAATAACAAAGGGCTAGTTTAATTATGCAAAACTCGAACAAATGAACACAGTGATACAACTTTAAATTATTAAAAATCAGACTAGTAGTTGTGGAGAAAAATGGCAATATGGATTTGCACAAACATTGTTTGCTGCAGCGCCCCCTGGTGTCACCGTAACACCTATCAAAGAACATGCACCAATCAAACCCGAACCCTTAACTGAAAACTGCATCAAAATCGGACAAACAGTTTTAGAGAAAAATGGCAACATGGATTTGCACAAACATTGTTTGCTGCAGCGCCCCCTGGTGTCACCGTAACACCTATCAAAGAACATGCATCAATCAAACCCAAACCCATACCTGAAGTCCGCATCAAAAACGGACTAGCAGTTTTGGAGAAAAATGGCAACATGGATTTGCACAAACAAACATCGTCTCACCCCAAACGCATATACCGTCTCCGATCCATCGTGGGTAAAAAGTAAAAATTATGCAGCATCAATCATCATACTTGTGCAAAACAATTACTCCGCCGCGACAGTGCATCACTGCCGTGACCAGGATTCGAACCTGGGTTACTACGGCCACAACGTAGGGTCCTAACCACTAGACGATCACGGCTACCGGAGCTGGTGATTGTGCTACCGAATGTATACATTACATTGAGTTGAAATGAAGTACTTTCACTGGAAATTCGTTACGGTTTGCGCAATAGATGGCAACGTGATTTGCAAGTTGGTAAAGAAATCAGCGCAGTGTTATACACTAGGCAAGAGACATTTTTTTTACATAGGTGCTAATTAGTAAACTTGCATTTCATCTAGGGGTGTCAATCGTACTCTATAATAGAGTATTGTACTCTTTTTCATATTAATATGGAATATTAATAGGGACGACAAAATACTCTATTTCATAAACTGACTTTTTTGAGGCAAGTGATTTCGTTTTTCTGCGGTTTTTCTATATTTTCCACTGTGAAACTTGACTATTGTTAGTCATGAATGTGAAGTGGTAACAAGAGAGGTACAGAGCTTTATAAATATTGATTAAAATGAACTCCTGACCTTATATTAAAGTAGAATTAGAATGATTGGAGTCCTACAATTCTTGTAAAATCAATATAAAATGTTATATAATGCAAAAAGTAGTAGAAAATAAATAAAACAGATTGAATATATGCTACTCTATTTTATTAATCTGTACTCTTTATTTACTAGAGAGCTGAATCAGATATACTCTCTTTTTTCTAGAAAATGTTGGCAAACCTAATTCCATCATCTATTTCAAATAAACCAATTACAGGTCCAGGATATTTCAAAAGTGCCTGTAATTGGTTGACCAGACGCTCGGAACGCTGAAGCTAGTTGCCTAGACTAACCGGATGAAATTGAATACCAGAATTTTACGTGGAACGATGGCATAATTGATCCCCGAAATCCAGCTACTGGGTGTTGGCCCAATTGTATCTGGTAGTGTGATCAATGATCAGCAAGTATACAATACAATAGAAACAATTTTTTTTTCTTATATAGCTAAGTGTAAGTTTTGGTAAATTTCTTGCCGCTGGCTTGTGCTTCAGGACTAAAAATATTTAAGTGTATCGGACGCACAGAGCATTAAACCTTTTGATTTTGTACCTACTCTTTTAACGGCTTCAGCCATACTCTTAAAAATCATATACCTCATACATCGCTTTCCGTTAGGCGTGATCGAGGTCAAGAGCAGGCCCAGTACGCAAAAAAAAAACCAAAACCTCGAGCCATCACGAGATAACAGTACCAGTACCTACCATTGAATTTAATTTGATAATGATACTATGATAAAAGATGGTTCGATATTAAGGGACGCATTTGGTTCTTTTATCAAAAAATCTCCATTTGGGTAAGAATGTGTCAAAGAAATAATATAAGAATAAGGAAATCTTTAACAATGGCTACAGAACGGAAACGTGCCTCACCCTATTGGTACTTGGCAACCGTACGACCCATATATTGGTTTGTTATGTGCTGTACAGTCAACCAAAAAAATATTTTATTCAGATTTTTTTTACAAAAGCTGTCCCCTATACTGTACTTATATCTTTTTTTACTGCGCCATCTAGTTTTAAAATATTGATTAACAAAATATTGACGTGTAAAAGATCTACTTACATAAATAAACATTTCATTTAGTTTCATTACCTATTGGTGATTAAACATTTATTTTACCTACGACACACATGAAAGACCAATGTATAATATTTAGCCACACAGCCTACACACAATCTATGTCGATATCTATACGTATTATAAATTAAAGTCGTTTTTTGTCTATCTGTGTGTCCACCACGTATCCAAGATAAGAATGCTTGGAAACATGCTGGTCCTGCTCCATAGGACAATCTAGAGTCTAGACAAAATCAAACTGGTTGCTGATTGAATTGTATAATTAATTATATTTAAGACATTGACTTACACTCAGTGATTACTTTAACTCACACACTGACTCATTACTTGTTAATATTCTAGGAAAATCGTATACTTACTTTTACAATGTTTGTAAATATGTGAGCACCATGTATCTATCATAGAATTAATTTATCTGTATTGCTTCAATTTGATTCGTTTTACCTATTTTGGTATGGTCATTTTATTCTGGGTGCATCGTTTTCACACATAATCATATAATGAATGTACTATGTCAATATTGTATTTAAAACATTTTAAAAGAGTAACGGTGGAGTTTCTTGCCCATTCTTCTCCATACGAAACTACATTTTGGAAGGGGCGACTAGAATCAATTCTATTTTAATGTAAATGTTGACGTTTAAAAGTGCCTTTTAAGTGCCTATTTGAAATAAATGCTTTGACTTTGACACGTTGTGCATCTAAACTGCGCAACGAATTTTGATGCAGTTTTCATCGTCATTTAGATAATTTATTTTGGAAGGTTTATATATCACTGGCTTTTGCCACCGGCTTCACCCTCATAGAGGTCAAAAACCGGGTACTAGGATAAAAAGTATCCTATGTGCTAATCCCGGTCATGAACTATCTGTGTACATTTCATCCAAATCCGTAAATCCATTTTTGCGTGATTGAATAACAAACATCCAAACATCTACACATACAAACTATCACATTTATAATATTAGTAGAATAACATAACAACACGTCTGTAATCCCAGAAGGGTTGGGCAGAGACTCATCTATAGTACACTGATAGGACGTGAATACTACATTAATATTTAACTTGCCTATAATTAAGAAATCTCGATGTATTTTCGAACCGTAAAAAGAAAGAAAGAAAGAAAGAATACCGTTTATTTGGACACAGTCCGTGAAACACAAAATACAATAACAAATAGAAAAGTGACAATAAATAAATAACTACAACAGTGTGTGCCTGACGGCTGCGCCAAAAAGGTTCATTTCAGCATTAATGCCAGACAGACTGATGCTGTCTGACGCTGGTTTTCTAATGAACCTTTAGGGAAAAGTGACGAGGAGTACAAACTATAAATAAACAAGTAATTAAATAAACTTACAAAAGCAAAAAAAAAACCTGCATAGCAGCGCCGGGACCCAAGTGTAAATAAAAAAAAGTTGCAAGTAAGCTGCCTGTGTAGATGCCTATCTCGTTTGTTGACTGTACAGAGAAATTGAATAGGTTACGAGGTCGAATATTTAAAGTGATGGCACCGATAAGGTCGGCCAATATTTGATCAAATGATTGGTAACGTAACAAACATTTTGATTTAAGCACGGTCGCACTTCTATGTAACTGTAGATATGTGGGTCGTGTTTACAAAGGTTGGGTAAGGTTGGTCGCAAACATAATAATAAATGGAAATGTAAATGAACTTGAAGGTCCAATGGCTACTCTCCAATTACTCCATAAATCCCTTATAACTGATGTTTATTTTTTAGCCATTTATGCGCATACTTATAACGTAACAGACAAGAAAAAAGGAACAGAAAAATACGTACAAAGGTAGTTGCTTATGTCTACAGAAATCAATTTTACCATGTCTCGTGTTTGGAAAAACTAGTAACATTAGAATAGTTCTCATTCTGTTTTAGAAATATTGTTTGCGGTTGTGTTATTTGATCGATTTGGGATTAACCTAATCAATTGCAGCCGACATTGAGTTCATGTTTAAATGTGCACATAGAAAACGTACATAAGTACACAAATATTACGGAAATATTGTACAATTGTGTCACGTTAAAGGGTGAACTGATGCCTCCTAAACTAGGCTAAAAACGTATGTTAGAACCAAAGTTTCTTCAGGTATATTAGCATACACCGGGTAATCCAAGTACTCATAGATACAAAACATAAATTAAATAAACAATGCCTTAATTTAAATGCAGTAAAAGAGGCAATTGTAATAATTTATTGTAATAAGATTCTCGGTTTTGTCATACGTTAACTTCTGCTACCAATTTGTAAGTCTGATTTTAATTTCATGTTTAGTCAGGAGGTAGGTAAATGGGCAGTTTTCTCATTAACCATCTGAAAACATTTACAACACTGTCAGAAAATTTACATAGTTTTAAACCGAGCATTCTCAGGGGTAATTAATCTGCAATCCGCAAAATAGGATGGGAAGTTATATTTTTATTTATTTAGAAGAACTTAGGGCCGCATAATTTAGCCCAGAGTCCGTTTCATAATCCCTAAGGATTTAGTCCTAATTGAAACGGGTATAAATCTCTGGGAAACCCAACATGCATATTCATATCTTAATTAAAATATTAAAAAGAAATGCTCCGCCGCGACAGTGTATCACTGCCGTGACCAGGATTCGAACCTGGGTTACTACGGCCACAACGTAGGGTCCTAACCACTAGACGATCACGGCTACCGGAGCTGGTGACTGTGAAGCCGAATTTCTCGACCAGTTTGCACAAAACTCGTTGAAATGAGAGCACTTTCACTATTGATTGGGCTCGTTACGACATCTCTTGAGAAATATTCATTCATTCATTGTCGAGTATGATTGTAGTGGCAATCAATCAATGGTGAAGTTATCCGACTGAATAGCGAGAGGTCGTGAGATCAATCTCCACCTGTTGCACTATTGATATGAACTTCAAACTCTTCAAGCACATTTTAGCTTAGTATTGCAGTTCAAATTGAAACTCTTTCTTTTGATTTGTTTTTATAGAGGATGTGTGTAATGTTATATCGAATTTTAATCCAAAATATTTTATTTCACATAAACCTACATGGATACTTATGACACGTCAGAAGCTAGGAGCACGGTTTCAAAGGCTCTTCTCCTACTTTATAAAAATATGTTGGTTTTTTAAATGTTTTCAAATAAAACTGTTATTAGGTATGTGGGAACGGTTTAAGCCTGTTAACAAGTACGAGGTACTTAATGAAATAGAATATGATTTATTAGGTATTTTGAAGTTGCAAAAGACGACCTTATGTTGTACAGGCTGGTGATAAAATAAGTTTAATCACATTCGGACATTCTAACAGTTTTTAGATTAAGGTTTCAAATGAACGAGAATAGGTTTGTGGTTTCGGAAAGATGGAGTTACATGACAGGCGCGTTGCTGTAAACACGAAAGCGACAGCACCACGTCTGCCATCCAAATCCGTCTTTCCGAAACAAAAAAACCCATATGAGAATATATTTGAAGGTTTATTCCAAATCAGCTTGACAGTTCCAATACATACACCAAACCAACCTACTCGTGCCTACACCTCCGTCAAGACCAGAGATCGGATATTCGGATGCATATTTACCTAAAGATAATTTTTAGCTATGAAAGTATGGAAGCGGCTTTATAAATTATTTGTAATATTTATTAAAAACCCCGGCTTTCTTGGATTGCATAACTATTCAGATGTGTATTAATTTAAAATAATGTTTAACCCGATACAAATATGTGTATGTACTGGAGGATGGGTGGTTTGTATTAGTTAAAACAAAAAATAAACAAATTACAAATTAAGCGCATTCAATGTTAGCTAACATCTCAACTTTAGGTGAATATGCATCCGAATATCCGATCTCTGGTCATGACTCACTCAAAAACCGTAATTTAAAGTGCACACCTATTCCAGCACACACTATACATCACCATACACCAAGCCATTAAGGTTCCTCTATAAAAACTCCACTAACACTCCCATGTTCCACAAGAACTGTTAGTGCATTTTAACGATGGAGGTTTATAGCTGCAAATAACTGCGTTTGCGACTACTCGGGCAGAAGGAAGATATTCCACGAGGGTAATTAGTAGACAGGACCATAAAGGTCGGGAGTCGTTAGTTTTGGTAGTAAACATCGGTGGTGAATGTAGATTAAAGAGGTTGTAATTGATAGTGGATTACGTCATTGTCTTGCATAGTAAAAGTGCCCTAAAATAATGACTGGCAGTAAGATATCTGGTATTGGGGCTGGTGGCTTAGTAATAAAAGCTTCACGATTCGTACAGACAATTGCGTACCTATATTCAAGTCTCATAAATTATTAACCTTCCCATGCCTTTATATCCTTGAATTAGCAATATATTTAATAAATAATCGATGTCTATTCTCAACTTTAATAGAAACTAGAAAACGAAGTACAGCTATGAGATCTTAACAGAATCTATTATGCACACCTGTATTTAAAACTAGCCTATTAAAAAAAAGTGTAATTTGTATGGCTCCTGTAGTCTTTAATAAAATACCTGACCAGATTAAAAACTTACCGTTGCATAAATTTAAAAAACGTTTCACAGAATTCCTTGTCGACAAATGTTATTATTCTGTGCAGGATTTCTTAAATGATGATTTTTTGTAATAATTTTAATATCCTATAATTTTTATTCAATTTGCATGCTATATTAAGGCAGAATGTACATGGATCCTATTATTTAATTTAACAACTTATTTTTATGTACCTACATTCTAAGCAAATAAAGACCTATTCTATTCGATTGATCAGGTTAAGCTACGCTTACTGCGGTTGGTCCACCGATAGGTTACTATGTGTACATACCAAGACTCTTTCGTGTCTCGGAAAGTACGTTAAGCCGTTTATCCCAGGTGTCTTTCATGAATTTTTGACAGTCGGTACGGGTAGTCACAAGGCCAAAAGTCTGACAGTCTCACCAAGAGGTATCGTATTACCCAGTTACTGGGTTGTACAGGTAAGATGGGCAGTTGCTCTATGTAGAGTACTGGTACTCAGATCCATTTAGTCAGACTGCAAACCGACCTCAACATAATTGGGAATAGGCTAGGCAGATGATGGATGTCATGAGAGGAGATTTTAAATGGTTTTTCATTATCTTTTGATCCTCGGTGGGCCATACCTCAGGAGATGGCTTTGCAATTTTGATCATGAGAAGCAGAAATGGAAAATATTTTCATGGTTGGTAGTCTTCTTCGACGTGTATATGACACGACAGTTTATTCAATTTTGTTTTCTCAAACTTTGCTACTTCCACTGTGTTAGAGTCCGACCGAATTTTGCTTAAAGTTTTCTAAAATTTTCGGCCGAAATATCCACTCTCGAATGCAAATCAGTCCGAAATGCGTTAACAACATATACAAAAAATTAAATATATCGACATATATTATAAAAAATATACGAGTATATATACTAACGTACTGATATTTACTAACTTTTGGAACTTTGAACTGCGTTACGTTCAAAAGTACAAATTACTACAGTATCATAGGGATTATTTGCTATATAAACTATGTAATTTTTTACCGGTGATTGCCGTTTTCTATAGTAAAAATTTTTTTTTTAGGTAACGGTGCCTCAATGTTTTTTACCGACTTAAAAAAAGGAGGAGGTTCTCAAATCGACTGTATTTTTATTATTTTATTTGTAAGGTACATAGTTGCTGCAATTTCTAACTATTTGATGCTATCGACCGTTATTTAGGGGAGTCAGAAGTTCTATGGACTCACACCCAAATAAATGAGTCAGCAACTAACACTTGGCCGTTTTCCATTTTGTTAATTATTTATGGACAATAATAGAATAAAAATAATTTAGCATGGGTATGCTCGTCATTTACCGAGATCTCATACATAGCAACAATAGAAATACATGCGATAATTATTTACAAGTTATCACATTAATGTTTATGAGATAAAGAAGATAAAGAACGATAGTAAAATTAATCAAGACACATGATTGATAACAGAGTTGGTTACATCAATTAAGGTCGCTGCATGTTTGGCTTCAAAAATACCATCAAAATTCCAAAAAGATAAGCTCCGCCGCGACAGTGTATCACTGCCGTGACCAGGATTCGAACCTGGGTTACTACGGCCACAACGTAGGGTCCTAACCACTAGACGATCACGGCTACCGGAGCTGATGACTGTGGTATCAAAATTTATCTTTACATTAAAAAACCGGAACACTTTCTCTGTCAATTTGCCTCGGTATGCGCAAGCGGTGCAAAAAACTCGTTTATGCAATAACTATAGTAACATAAAGATAAAAGTAATTAAATCAGGCCTAAGGCTGGTGGATTTGTATAATGAAGTTGTTACGCGAGTATGAAAACATTAGGTTCGTTTATTACTAAGACAATCACCTTCAGATGGAAGTAAGTACTTGGGTACTCTTTGTCTAATCTATCTGTGCTTCCAAACGAATCCTACTTTCGTACAAATATTATAATTTGAAAGTTTGGATGTTTCACGCAAAAACGGATTTCGATGAAATTTGGCACACAAGTCAAACTCAAACTCAAAGCATTTATTTCAAATAAACCAATTACAGGCACTTTTGAATTGTCAAGGTCGGTGAAGTAGAAAGATGAAGCTAGTTGCCCATTCCAAAGCGTAGGTACCTATGGAGAAGAACGGGCAAGAAACTCCATGGACACTCTTTTAAAATCATGATATTATTACAAACAGTTGGTTACATCATTATGTTGAAATTATCAATGTGAGAACGATGTAAAAAAAAGTGCACATTATAAACTTCCGTAATTAAAACATAAATAAAATAACAATTTAGAAATTAAAATAAGCCGTGGGAGCTAAGAGATGACCAGTCCCTACTGGCGGCGCCCGTTCACGAACATGACGTATAGATCAGCACCAAGTAGTTTATGACCTGGATTAACACATAAAATACTCTTTATCCTTGTAGTACGTTCCTGTGCGATAATTTCCGACCACCACGCGGGCGAACCGCGGGAAAACGTATTATAAATGTGTAGGTAACTCTGAACGGGTTTCGAAAGGCACACAGTCCAAACCCATGCCATGGGATAGGACATAGGATTCTTTTTATCCCGGTATTAAATTCTCGTGGAACAATATCCGACCTCCACCGACCGGCATTAGCTAGTTAGATACAATTTATGTAGACAATCTCAATCTTATGAAAAGTACTGTTTGTAACTTTGTATTGGATGGACTAATTTATAATACTTTACTCCCTTGTCCTTATTGAACTCTATTCAACCGTTACAAAATGAAACTATATAACTTCACGTCTTGTGTCTCCAAAGGGTTGCCCAGAGGTGTACCTAGAGCTCACCCACATTTCGGCAGTTATGATTAAGGGGAAACTAGTCGCGGGCTCGAACTCGCTGGTGGGCCTGGCTAAAAATCACGCTATCTCACCATGCTTCGTGTCCGACAGAGATAGTATCAGTGATGATCAGTTAGATGCTAGTCTACACACACAACGTTATTGAGTGAGATGCAGGATCATTTATAATAAAATATCGCGAAAAAATTAAGAAAAGTCTTTTGGAAGAACGGGTTTTATGAAAAAGCCAATGCTTAAATCAATGACCAATAAAGTTTATTGCACTTTTTGATATTTGAAATTTGTCGCTACCGAGTTTGTTTTGGAGATTTTATACTTCTTTTATTACTTAAACACGCCCAAAGTTAAGTAAAATTAGCAAGAAAAACGAATCTTTGTTGGTTCCTAAATTTTTAACGGGTTTTTATTTTAGTGTTCTGTTTCCGTACAGACAATATTAATAATGAGACAAAACGATATCATATTTTACTTTGGATGTGCCTTGTCAGACAATGGAGTAAGACACTCCCGAAGATTGTTTGCAAAAAATGTGGACTAGGTTCACCTTAAGTCCCATGTTAATACGGGGCGAGCCTATTGCCATCAACCGGGCAAAAATCCACACTCCGGCCTGATACTGATAAAACCCCTTTATCACTTTGCCTGACCTGGGCATCGAACCGAAGTCCTCACGCTCAGCAGTAGCGCTTGCTACTACTCGACCGACGTAGCATAGACAGTAAAACTAATTATGAACTAAGTAGGATATAGAATATCCAGAGAGTAAAGTGAAAATAAAAGGTATTAATTTGTATCTTTATGTTAAAAAATCTACAGTTAGGAACGCGCGTGATCGAACGTTGACTAAATAAAATGCTGTCAACAAAAACTAAAAAAAAACAACTGACTTCCAAAACAACACTACATAGTGAAAAATAACTTTAATTTCGAAAGGCGGTGACAAAAAATTAAAATACATATCCAAAGTCACCGCCTTCCGAAATTAAAGTTATTTTTCAATATGTAGTGGTTTTTTGGAAGCCGGTTGTTTTATTATTGAAAAAAGTTTTTATTTTTCACTTTTTAGTGGTTCACATGTACTTACCCCTTCACAGCGTACTGGGGTGATGTTATATTATGAACAGGTGTAAACAATAGACAGACATGAGATTTCAGCAATCCCAGTCCATTTGCTATCATTTATTGAGGAGTTCCGTTGCCTATCTCCGAAGTTCTTCATCAGATCTTCACCAAATTGTAATGGGACCACTTCGAGAAAGTACTCTTCCAATAAATGAAAACTCCTAAAAAAACCGTACACAAACTAAAATTACATCGTCCACGTAAACAAAAAAGTTCATAAATAAAATAAAAAAACATAAAATGAAAACTACTGGACCAAACGATGTTAAATTTTTATGAGACCAAATGGCGACTATTCCGCATGAAACTAAAGAAGAATCACGTAAATCGGATCATAAATCTCAGCGTAGTCGGTGTACATACCTACATTTAAAAAAAATACCAATCGAATTGAGAACCTCCTCCTTTTTGAAGTGGGTTAAAAATACAGTCACGATACTGTACGTAATAAGAGGATGGACGGACGGACGTGTCAATCGCTTTTCCTATAAAAATAAGGGTTTACTAAAGGTATCTATTCTATCTTTTTACTGCTCTGTGACACATTCATCTGTCGCAAATTCAAGCCCATATGATACAGAATACCTTAATTCCGATACTCGTAAATTTTTACAGGGATCCTTTCCGTACCTTTTCAAACCATTACTTTTTCCTTTGAAAATTTAGTTGCCCTTTATTGAAAACCCCGTCACGTCTTGAACTAACTCTCTACTTACTATCAACTCTTAACACTGTTATCTGAACTTTTTTTGCTGTTATACACTGAAAGACTTTCAATTACCTGCAAAATTGGAGATTGGTACACTCACACTAGATACTCGAGTTCACAAAGGCTTGGACGAAAATGTTCATGCAATTTTAGTCCCAGTTTTCACGAGTGCTGATGCGAAAATGGCATGTACGAATTTCGTTAAGTAGTGCCACTTATTGGCATGCCTGTAGTCCCTACGTGTGAAGTGGAAGACACGTGGACTCTGTATATTTCTGAGATTTGTTATTAAGGTAACAGTTTCACAATAATATCGTTTATTGTTGAGAGTACTTCTAACAATATGACGTAATATTGTTTGACGAAGAGACAATGGAAGGTAGTAATAAACTTAGAGAAAATTATTCGGGACTAGCTTCCGCCCGCGGCTTCGCTCGCGTGGAGGTCGGAAATTATCCCGCGGGACCGTACTACTGGGATAAAAAGTATCCTATGTGTTAATCTAGGCTATAATCTATCTGTGTGCCAAATTTCATCCAAATCCGTTCAGCTGTTTTTGCGTGAAAGGGTAACAAACATCCATCCATCCATCCATCCATACTTACAAACTTTCGCGTTTATAATATTAGTAAGGATACTGTTAGGGTGAATGGCGGAGGATGCTGACGTATACAATTAACCTCATCATAATTTTCTTGCCATTTTCCCGATTTATCTGTGGTCTTCTCTCTATTTTATACTTCTTGAAAAGTTTCTAAAAAACGTCCAGCCACATCGAGGCAGACCCAAGAGAAGATGGCGAAACGAGCTTGAAGCCTTCAGACAGAATAGGTCCACACTAGCTCAAGACAGGAGTGGTAAGGAAAAATGGAGGACTTTGCCCTACAGTGGGACAAAATAGATTAAAAATAAAATAATAATATAGTCTCTATCCATGCGGTTGTTGTAATTTAGCCACGAGCCGCAATAAGTAAACAAAACAAGTAATCACGTTAAATGTAGAAAATAAAATTATAATACAGTCTCTATCTGTGCGGTTGTTGTAATTTAGCCACGAGCCGCAATAAGTAAACAAAACAAGTAATCACGTTAAATGTAGAAAATAAAATTATAATACAGTCTCTATCTGTGCGGTTGTTGTAATTTAGCCACGAGCCGCAATAAGTAAACAAAACAGTTAATCACGTTAAATGTAGAAAACAACTAAAAAAAATGTTTTAAGTTTTCACACATAAAGAATTCCAAGCGCGTCTAAGCACTGGCAATCTATTTTTAATCTAGTGTAAAATGTATGTATTTGTAGCCAATTATATTACATAGCAATCTAACAGTGTTTAAAAATTATTTCAATCTTGGAACTACGTTATTGCTGCCCTGAAGCGTGGGCAGTGAAAACTCAAAGTGCTATGTTAATTTAAAACTGCAAAGAGAACTCTTCAAAACGTAATAAAAACTCGCTAGTTTTACTTGCCGTAAAAGAAAATTCAATCTAGGATCTTTTATTATACAACGCCGCGACGTTTTTGTGTGAATATTCACTGCAGAACCAGTAACTAGGAAACTGGGTTGTCAACGTAAGACACGCACTCTTAATCTTTATATATTTGAATGTATTTTTTTGTATGAATGTGAAAGTTGGTGAAGATGTTTGTTACTTAATCACACAAAAACGGCAGAACAAATTTGGTACATAGATAGATTATAACCTAGATTATTACTTTTTTATCCCGGTAGTACGTTCCCGCGGGATAATTTCCGACTTCTACGCGGGCGAAGCTGCGGGCGAGAGCTAGTATTTATACAAAATAAAGCACAAGCAGCTTTGGCTTAAACCTACGACCCGTTGTTGTTGAAGGAAGGCACTCACTAGGCCACCATTACTCTCGACAAGCACTCGCTTCATGTCAAATACATGTATTCTGCAACATCCGATTAGACTGAACTCGGTATGCACATTGTTGATAGCATTTTTTTGTTATTAGCTGCCAGGAGGACATTAAACTACGGCCCCTTGGCGTAATATATTACTTCAAGCGTTAAGGTATGCCTCAAACGTGTCATCGGTGTACATAGAATTGTCTATTCTCTGGAAATATTTCACTTCCCTCCCTTATTACAGTGTACGTAAAATATTAGTATTGTCACAGACGGTATTGAAAGGAACGTAGTGTAATTTGTTATATAAGAGGTAGGAGAGTTGGAATATAAGTTAAGTGTAGGCTTTGTCTGTAGATACCTTTTTTTCTCTCTCTTTATGAAATTCTCGTTGTTTATCTTCTAACATTTTACCAAATATCCACGTTTATAATTTTAGAAACTTAAACGATAATAAAAATTTAAATAGACTGTGAAGCTTTGGCAATTGTGTTTTAGGCACTCAATCACAGCATTGTATTCAAATAAGAGATAGGCACAAATAGAAATGGAAATGATCTCCCGCAAGCCAAGATTTGTGATTCCCATTGATATCCATTCCTTTGTAAGTAAACACATAGTTCATTCAAATTAGTAGGAGGGATCGTACATTGAATTCGATCGGGGATTTTCTTTGTTTGATATTGTTTGGTTGGCTTCCTGGAAAACTTTAGTTATACGACTTACGAGCCCACGCACTTTTCTCATAAATGATACATTTAAAAGGGTAACTAAATCTGTAACCTTTTGGCTTGAGGTTACCTGAAGTATCGAAGAAGAGAACTTTATAAAAGAAAACTGCGGGAAAAGAATTACTTACTCAATACCGAAAACGGGTCATTGTTCTGATATTCCCTACCCTGGGGCCTTTATTTAGAATTTCTTTCCTTCAAAAGTTTATACGTGTTTTCAGCAAAATATCTTTAAAGCTTTGAGGTTAGAACCGTTTTCAAGATCTAAGGATCACCTCAAACTCAGAACATCTCTAAGACCATAATTAGAGAGCTGACTATTATACAATATCAACTAGTACTATCGTTATTGGCGAATTGTAACTTACTGGCGGCCTTATTATGTATATTTTAATATCAACTGGGTAATTTATGATACCCCTAGGTGAGATTGGCTGTCAGAGTTTCGGGCTTCTGACGATCCGTATCGACTGTCAAAGATCCACGAATGACAGCCGGGATCAACATCTTAACAGTATACTTATGGTAATAAATTGTGCATAATTAATAAAGGACCAATCACTTTTGTCCTACTTTTCCCTATGATTTCTTGTTACAAAATATCAATATGAAACAGTACCCAGGTAAAAGCAATTTCCGATTGAATGATTACTTCATAGAAGAAATCGTAATACAAGTATATAAAGTGCCCAAAGTGCTGGCAGCGTTGCCACGTTGGATGGCAATGCTGATTCACGGTCACGTGAAGATTCGACCAACCGCTTGGCGATGTCCAGAAACACTCAATGAGCCCTTTATTTCCGATATAATTTGAATACCACAATTAAACACCAATAAAATGTAGCAACTTATAGTGACGTGAACATCACAGATTTAGGTCAAATACCGCGGCACGTACGTGTAGGATTAGCAACCGCAATGTACATGGGATGCGGACGTCCTATGAAGCGAGAAATTGCTCCGACCTGCGGGCTGGGCTATACATATTTGTAAATATATTGTGTGGCGAGAGCAGATATGAATGAAATGGGGATTTGTGCAGTGTGAAGTAAAATGCAGTGCTGTTGAAGGCGGATTGTAAAAAGTATAAGCTTTGCAGTTTTGCAACATTGGATGAATTGATTAAGTTCTCATAAGATGAGAAAATAATATTCTGATAAAGATAAAGATAATTTTATTTGTCAAAACATGTGTATACATGCAAATTAAGCATGCAGGATGTCAAAATATTAATATTTTGTACGTACATGTTTCACCCGTATGGCGTACAAATTTAGAAAATTTACAAAATAAAATAAAAAAATCATTACAAAATAAAAACTAAATTACTAAAGGCACTTCAATCCAAATACACAATGGTCAGTCATAAACAATAATAAGTCAGTAGAATAAACTAATCATAAAATGTCACAAAAATTAAGGAAAATATAAAATTAAGAATTAAGAAAATAAAAATGTCAAATAGTGTCATTCAAAAAGTAATTTATATTATAGTAACACTTCTCTGTTAATAAATCTCGCATCTTTTTTTTAAACAAATTTATCGGCAATGCTTTATATGACTGTGGTATTAAATTATAAATTTTAGAAGCCATACAGAAAACGCTTTTTCCCATTAATGCAGTCGTGCATTAGTGCTATCGTACTATAAAATGCATCTTCTTTCAATTACCTGATCCTATAAAAAACCACATAAACATAAAAAGCAGCTACTCATAAACCTCCACTCTGTGTAAAAAAAGACACTTCCCTCTATATATGGGCAAAACCCTCCTTCAGCGCTTTAGAGCCTTCGTTGTAGTTAGTAAGAGTTCACTGTTCAACTATCTTTTTTTGGCCTTCAATCTCTGTAGGGGCGAAAGGTATGTATTAAAAACAGAAGTGACACAGAAATAGGTACTTACCTACAAAGAAAAGTCAACTTTTTCCAAACCAAAACTTTTATAAATTGTACCTACAATTTGAACACTAGCTTTTTAAGGCAAATGTAAAAGAAGTATTTGTATTATAAACAACTCAGTAAAACATACTTCCTCCTTTTTAGGGTTCCGTACCTCAAAAGGAAAAAAACGGAACCTTTATAGGATCTCTTCGTCGTCCATCCGTCTCTCAAGACCCTTTTTTCTCAGGACCGCGTGGAGGTGTCATGTTGAATTTAATAACAAATACGTAGATCTACGGCCCGTTAGAGCTCTAAAAAAATCAACATTCTATGTTAACACAGTAAAAATATGGTCATTTATGTGGTTTATTTTGCTCACTCGCCAGTAAATCAAAACGCACGCAGCAAGTAAGGAAAAAGTCCAAAAATCGATAATTTGTAGATTTATCACATAAAAAAAATGCGATTTCAAACTTACATTTACAGCTAAAGAATTGACTGTGACGTATATCGATGTATGGGAGAACATGTTTTTTAGGGTGAATTCATCCCAACTACGGAACCCTTCATTGTGCGTGGTAAGACACGCACTTGGCCGGTTCTTTCTCTATTAACTGCAACACAGCATTAAAGGAGCCAGAGTTAATTAAAAGGTTGTTTCTTTCGCAATTTGAAACTGCAGTTCTCGTATTTTTACCGTGATAATTAGAATATCCTGTTAGCTAAAGGTCAGTTTAATCAATGAAGCAAATATTTAATTATGAAAAATCTTTTTGATGCTGTTAGCTTTGCAGGTTTTTATTTGTTGAATGCGATGCCGAGGGTGATTCTTGGAAAATATAATTTATTTATTTTCCGTAATTACTTGTTTTCTTTTAATAGTTAATACAATAAGTATTTTACTGTATTAATCTTGGACATTTTATCTGGTCAGTTGTTATGGTATAAATAATGCTTGAATGTTGTGGCATGCATGGGTCTGTATAGACCTGGCGTTTGGTGCGCCGCTCTAGTGCAACTCCGGCAAGGCTCGAGTAAGGCGCGCAAGCAACGCGCGCGCATGTTGTGCGCACATAGCTTCTTTCGCGTTTGAACGAAATATGAGCCTCAGTTTTGAATTTAATTTGCCTTCGGTTCCCTTCGGTTTGCCGATGATATAGTTGTCATGGCTGAGACCATGGAGGAAACGAATATGTTAGATACAAATACAATATTGAAAAAAGTGAAAAATAAAAACTTTTTCCAAAAAACCAACACAACCGACTTCCGGAAAAACACTACAAAGTGAAAAATAACTTGAATCCGGAAGACGGTGACAAAAAATTAAAATACAAATCCAAAGTCACCGACTTCCGAAATTAAAGTTTAATTAAATTTTAGTTATAGTACCTATCACACCAATTCGAAATTTCATCATCCTTGGGGTCAAAACAATGTATATTTATGCGATAGCAGCAATCGCGGTTGATTTGCTGTCATTTTTTGAAGAGTTCCGTTGTCTGTCTCCGAAATTCATCATCAGAGTCAGGGTTCGAACCCATGGGCTAACTCGTAAGTTGAGGCCATTACCACTTTTTTCTTTTTTTTGATAACGGGGGGAAATCCTCATGGATGTCCTCCGCCCTGCGGAGGGCGGAGGGGTCTGTCAGACTCTTACTAACTAAAACCACCCCGGTGTTCCGCCTCGCACTTGCAACGGAGATCACGGGAACAAAAGTGACTTCCGCGATCCCCGGCTAGTGCCGGCCCGCCTGTGCGGGCCACCTCGCGTTAGGGGGGGAGTGAGGTGTTAAACTCCCCCCTTACATCACATAGAGGCGCGCGTGGAACACTACGCGTCGCCATCTCGGGTCCTAAGAAGTAGGGGGCGACGGATTTCCCCAGATCCGTCGCCCCTGGACCCATTTAGGGGGGCTGGAAGAGGGCGTTGTCCGCCCTCCGCCGACGCCCGGTGCGTCTGCTGCGGATCGGGTTAGCGGAAGCAATCTCCCGCTCCCTCTCCGCAGCTTCCTTCTGCGAAATGACTGATTCGCAGAAGGATACCACCGCGTCCCAGGACTCCTCGCTGTCGACCATCGAGTCGACAACGGTCGGCAGCGACAGGTCACTGCCGACTCCTGAGATGAGGGCACGGCGCGGCTCCTCTCAAGCAGCACACTCTGCAAGCGTGTGCCACGCCGTGTCCTCCCGACAGTCGACGCGAGGCCATTACCACTGGGCCAACCATAAAACACCCAATAAATACCAAAATAAAACTATTTCCAAAGAGACAAAACAATATTTCTTAGCAAGCATAAATTGTAAAGGCGTCGAAGTGTATGTTTGTTATCGCTATCATAAATAAAACGCTCCAACTAATGGTATAAAGGATTCTTTATTTCCTCTCCTTTGTCGTAGAAAGCTATTGAAGTTTTTCCAACGACAGTTTTCCCTTTTTTGTTGAGTGTTTTAAATAAGCTGCCGTTTGTATGATATTTATTTAACTACAACCCTTGTGCTCGATGGATTTTCCGTCGGCAGAAATTACGAACTTTTTTACCAGTTTTCATCCCTATTTAACCTCTTTGTGCTTGAGGATACATAAGAACAGCTGCTCGGGTCAATCGATCAGGTTAAGCTATGCTTGCCGCGGTTAGATCCGTCCGTGGATGGGTGCCCATCTTTACATACCAAGACCTCGCTGAACTTCGGAAAGTACGTTAATTAAGCCGTTGGTCACTGTTGTCATTCGTGTATTTTTGACAGTCAAAGTCAAAGTCAAAGCATTTATTTCAAATAGGCACCAAGGCACTTTTGAACGTCAACATTTACATTAAAATAGAATTGATTCTAGTCGCCCCTTCTAAAATGTATTTTCGTATGGGCAAGAAACTCCACAGTTACTCTGTTAAAATGTTTCAAGTACAATATTTACATTCATTACGGGTCGTCTTTACGGGTCTTTACGGGTCGTCAGAAGACCGAATGTCTGTCAACTGGTCTAACTAAAGGGTACCGTTTAACTTGTTAACTGGGTTGTGGAGGTCCTATAGGTAGTTGCACCATGTAAAATACTGATATTCAATTGCATCCGCTTTGACTGGATGCTGACACCAAAATAGTTGGGAAATGGCTAGCCAGATGATCACGAGGGAAATAAATTTTCAAGAATCCTTCCTTAGTGCATTCCTTTGTTATATAAGGAAGACTTGTGCAAAATTTAGGCTTCGTGTTCTCGGTCAGTGAATGATTTTAAGCTTTTTTTTTCAGTAGATCAGTGTACCGTCGAATATCATTGTTCTTTGTTATCTCACTTCGGTTTTTGAATTTCTTGCAGGGGAAAAAAACCGGCCAAGTGCTTGTGTTTCGTAGCTTTACCGTACGTTTCATGTATGGTGAGACTCTATAATTTTTACTTTATTTTATTTGTTGTTATAGCGGCAATAGAAATAGAAGACAATATGTGATTTTTTTACTGTCCACTTATTACGAGCGTTCATTCCATGCGGGCTGGCAACAACGCATTTATAGTAGTTCTTCGTGATCATTTCATTAAATACAAACAAACGTACCATATTTTTTCAGCCAAGCACTAGATCTTTGGAACTTATAATTATTTTTAACATGTACTCTTTATAAACATTTAATCGTATTTAGTAATGCAAATAGAAAATAATTGACGGTATGTCGATTTTTATAAGTAAATACCAAAATAACTGTGTAAAATAGCATACAAACTTGTAAATACCAACGATCTAATGCATGGCTGAAAAAATGTTTACTTTTATTTTGTATTTAATGAAATAATCACGAAAAACCGCTTTGAATGCGCCGTTGCCAGCCCGCTTGGGATGAACGCTCTTACGGTTCATAAGATTACAGCCCGCGGAAAGACCAACAGACAGCGGAGGTTTAGTAATAGGGATTCGTTGGCACTCTTTGGGTAAAGAACCCTAAAATGGGTAATGTTTCAAAGAAAGGGTTCGCCATTTATCGTCAGTGCGTGTCTAGAACCTAGTCATAATAATGTCTATTTTCACACAGTGTATATTCTGCCGGAGAATTGGTTGAAAGTCGGATCATACGTGTAGTCAGCACGTTTCGCAGGTAATTTGACATTGGCATCATCATCATAAATCATCCCGGCAAATCTTCTCCATCCATCACTTATTGTCTACTAGCCCTTCGCCCGCGACTCCGTCCATATTGATTTAGAATTTTCACATACAAACTCTAACACCCGGGCTTATTGACTTTTCTTTAAAATTGATTGAAGAACTCGGAAATCTTAAAAGATAAAGAATTTAATAAATTAATCCAATGTCCCAATAGGTAAACTTTTGTTTTAAAATAGTGTAAATTGAATTTCTGGTCCGTGTGGACGTAAAAGAATAGCACCATCCCATTTCTTCCCATGGGTGTCGTAGAAGGCGACTAAGGGACTTACCAGAGAATGGGCAGCAGCGTTCTCTATGCATTTTACCACTATATTACGAGCGCCAACCCGTCTGCCAAGCGTGGCAATTATGTCAAAACCGCCACAAAAAAAAAACATGACATCACGCCTTGTTTCGCCGAAGACTTGGGCAAAGGTGTTCCTGGAGGTGTGTGAAGGGGTGTTCAAGTTCAAGTTTTATTTTATTTTTATTGCCGAATTGGCCTGCTCTCTAACCTCGATCATGCCTGATGGAAAGCGATGGATGAGGTCTACGATGGAACGAGCGTACCTACCCAGAATATGCCTGTAAAGTTAACTGTAGTAATAATTGATGCTATGATGAAGTGGCACAATACTGCATGATGCCACACTGTCGTACCCCTGACAATCCACCTAATATTATAGATGTGAAAGTTTGTGAGGATGGATAGATAGACGGATGTTTGTTACTCTTTCACGCAAAAACCACTCAACGGATTTGGATAAAATTTAGCACACAGATAGTTTATAACCTGGATTAACACTTAAGATACGTTTTATCCCGGTAGTACGTTTTCGTGGAGTAATTGCCGGCCTCCGCTGTCAAAAGATAATATTCACGTATATTTTTATGCCATGAAATAAAAGAGCGTCATACATAAGTTTTATCGTCATGGACGTTGAACGACACTGATCGGTCATTCGCATATCTAAGGTCGTTTCAGACTGGTAAAGAGCTTAGTAAGCGTCTTGTGAGACGAATTTAAAAGGATAAAGTGAGGATAATCAGGTTTAACTTGCGTCTGATTTGGGAGATAGGGTTTATTGAATTTATTGTAATGCAATGTTAATATTGTTATCCTATTAGGTATGGTTTAGTCTTATATTTGGTTTATTCTTCTTTTGTGAGGCTTCTGTACTGAAGGTGTGGATAATAGTGGTAATTGTTCAAATATTTTTTATCACGGTTCTCCATTACAGTCGCTTCAAGATACTCTTCAGCCGCGGCGATAAAAAGTATATGTCATGATCATTCATTTTTTTTTAAGTCCACTGCCACTGAAATAGGCGTCTTCAAGCACCGACACTTCGACTGGATTCCTGCGGTCTTAACAAGGTCATCGGCTCACCTTGTCGGAGGTCTTCCGACGCTTCGTCCCTATCAGCCATCTGTTCTAGGTGGCTATAAATAAGTATATCATCGTCATCCACAGCTCGACTACTGAGTATTGGCCTTGCTTATTATGTACCAATCCTCATGCTCCGGTGCCAGCCTCATCCAGGTTTTACCCACAATGGCAACGTGGCTACAAGTGTATAATGTAAGTCAAAAGAATTAATAGTAGAAATTAATCTACCTGCTAATAATAGTGTCCCATTTCTGGTTGTTGGAATGAAAATGTTCAGCAGAGGCTTCAGCCTGCACTGTTTAGTAAACAGTAGGTGACTAGATAAAACTACCTCGAGCTATTTGGCTGGACTTGACAACTTCGTAGATAAGTCTAGGACTCAAGGCTACGTCACAGCTCTGCTGGCGATAGATATTGACAACGCTTATATTTTATACTACACAGCTACCCAACAAAACATACTGATATCAAGTTCGGTCTCTCTCTCTCTTAGGGGAGGAACAGAGATGGAACAGTTGAGTCGTTTCGGTAAAATGTTTGGACGTTTCAAATCAGCTTAATTAAAACTTTGAATTTGACTTTTTTGAATTTTGAATTTAGATAATTTAATAAGTATTTTAGTTTTAGTAATTTCCTTTTATATTTAGTAATATTATAATTATAAATTTATTATAATTAGTAATTTTATTGTTTCAATTATTTATTATTATATTTTGACTTTGTTTTTGCATTGACTGATTTTGTATTTGAAATTGATTGGATTTTGACTATTATTAAAAACATTCTCATTTATAATTTTAAACTAAATATTATAAACTATTTTGTACGCCGAAAATGGCAAAACATGTTGAACCAGCAATTTTAAACGACTTTCCATCCATATGTGCACATTTATTTTTTTACATTTTACACATGTTTATACAAATAAATGCATCTTTATCTTTATCTTTCATGTAAAGCTAATTAAAATTTTAAAGCCTTTCGTTCGTTAGTGTTTTGGTTTAGCTGTGCGTAAAAGGTAGCAATGGATTTTATTTTATGCAATTAGTGCTCCTGCTTCACTCAGGTTTTACGACTTGACAACCCATCGAGATTCCTTTATTACACGCTTTATATTAACTTCACTTGTATCTTTGTTTGTATGTAACCGACTCCTTAGAGCGCGATTTTGACCCACTTTAAACGGTCAGATTTCATTGAAACTTTGTAAACTTATCGAGGACCGATGACAATTCAATAAATAAAAATAAAAAATGAGAAAAATGAAAAAAAAGGAAAAAATAATAATAATAAAAAACACGTTTTTGTAGTTAGCAGAACTAAAAAATAGAAAATAAATAATCGTTTAAAAACTAAAAAACACGCTTTAAAAACCAAACTAAAAAAGGAGAAAATAATTTAATTCAATTAAAAAGCGTGGGGTGACATTAAGTGATTATAAACAAACCTCAAAAAGCACCCCACGCTTTTTAATTGAATTAAATTATTTTCTCCTTTTTTAGTTTGGTTTTTCAAGCGTGTTTTTTAGTTTTTTAAACTATAATTTTTATTTGTAAGTTTATATTATATTTAAACCTTTCGGAATATATTCTCTAAATGATGACTAAACCGCACAAATATTTGGAAGAACAACGCGGTTCGACACACAGACACGTAAAGCGACTTTAAATTATATTATGTGAAGATATTATATGGTTGTGCTTGGGAGAGAACTATGTCCAGCAGCGTGTTACAGGCCGTTTTTCCTCTTAAGGGGAACCTAGTCGCGGGCTCGAACTCACTGGTGGGCCTGGCTAAAAATCACGCTGTTTCACCAGGCTTTGTGTCCAACAGAGATAGTATTAGTGATGAGCAGTTAGACGCTAGTCTACACGCACAACGTTATTGAGTGAGATGCAGGATCATTTATAGTAAAAAAATCGCGAAAAAATTAAGAAAAGTCCTTAGGAAGAACGGGTTTTATGAAAAAGCCAATGCACAAATCAATGATCAATAAACTTTATTGAACTTTTCGATAATTGAACTTTGTCGGTAATAACTTGGATTTGGAGGTTTTACACTTCTTTTATCACTTATACACGCCCAATGTTAAGTAAAGTTAGCAAGAAAAACTAATCTTTGTGGCCTCCTAACTTTTTAATGGGTTTTTATTTTAGTATTCTGTTTCCATACAGGCAATATTGATAATAAGACAAAGCGATATCATATTTTACTTTGGATGTGCCATGTCAGACAGTGGAGTAAAACACTCCCGAAGTTTGTATGCAAAAATTGTGGACTAGGTTCACCTTAAATGATGATTTTGAGATACATATATACACATATTAGGCATACGTTATTCGTGGACCTTTTCCAAATAAACCTCTTTGTTAATTTGACACACCAAAATCTTCATCAAAGAATTAGCATTACAATACCAAGCTAACTTTTAAAAGCATTCCCTTTATTCTGTATTACGTTGCACGAGACAGTGCAATACATTTGGCAGCAGTCTTGTCTTGTCATACGCCATTTAACTGCACAGTCCTTCAGTTAAGTTTGGCACTAAACCAAAGACACCTAAGTAGCAACTTTGTTACTAACATTGTTACGTAAACTAGCAACATATGGAAATACTATGGCGTAAGTTTTGTACGTGAGACTCTTTATCTATACTTCGATTGATGTTATTGGGACGAAGTTCATTAATGCGGGCTCCAGTACAAATCATAACGTAAGGAAAGTCATTATGCCCCCTCTATGCTACATTCTCCTACTCTATTTGCATTTCATCCTGTTAACATAAATATTATATAAGTACCTATACGTTTCTTATTCTTATGGGGACCCCCCTCATTTTTTACTTTATTTTATTTTTCATTATTTGTTGTTATACCAGCAATACAAAAACACACTCATTATTTCAACTGTTTACCTATTGCGGTTCATGAAATACAGCTCGCTGCTGTCAGCGAGCTGTATTTCATGAACCGCAATAGGTTCTGTACAGAACGGACAGACAGCGGAGGTTTAGAAATAGGGTAGCACCCTTTGGGTCCGGAACCTCATACGGTACGGGAAAAGAACGATCAGTCAGTGTACAAAGTGACTACGTGACTTTACTTTTTACCCGACTATAGCGAAGCAAAAAGGCGGGTTAAGGTTTTTTCGTGTGTTCATCTGTAACCTCATAACTTCTCAACTCGTTATCATAATTTGACAAATAAGGTATTGTTGGAAGCATGTTGATCGTCCTCTGGTTAAAAGCATCGTGACGTCACATTAAATTGACCATGGCGCCCTCTAGAGGACAAACCTATAAACTAGAAAAAGTTTTTTTTATTAATGCTATGTTGGTTATCAAATGAGAAGACTTAATTAACACATTTCGAAAATATACATTTTAATGAAAATAACTCTGAAACCTAAAACTCGTCTACTGAAAAATTACGCTCTAAAAAGTATAAAACAAAAAAATCTTCTCATCTGCAGGCTTAGCACGAACACCGATTTGTCGACAGAAGAATAGAAATGACTATTAACTAAATGATGTGCAATAGGAGAAGATAGCTATGTTTTCTATTAATTATCACAGTTATGCGTTCTAAACGAATCATGATTTGGCCGTCGAGTAGAAAGTTTGTTGTCAGTGTGATTTTGACAGTTTGGGAAGAAATATTCTTATGAAATAGTCTACATTTATAAGGACCTAGACAAAGATCGTTAGAAACGAAAGACAAAATGACAGATTGTAGAAGGATATCTACGGTGCGATGTCAAAAATGGAGAAACGAAATGTCACTTTGTATTGTAAAGCACTGTCTATTCTTCGTAGAAATAGAAAACGTCATGCTAAGCCTGCTGAAAGCCGAAGTTGCATGCCACCAACCCAAACAAAACATTACATTCTAACAGTAATATGCCATCATAAGCATTGATTCAAACTGTCATAAGACCGAGGCTTTCTGATCAGAATATTAACTGGTTTGATACTTTTTAGACCGTGTTCTTCAGTAATCGTGTTTTAGTATCTATGTATCTACATTTTACATAAATACAGGCTCTCCAAACAAATCGTAGAAATAAAACCACGGAAAAGGGTTAGTACATATATAGGACTAGTTCAGTCAGCGTCGAAAATATGTAAACATCGACAAGAATTTGACTGTCCACTATCATTATTCCATCAATGTACCTAATGTACTCAAAAAACAAATTCCTACAACTACTATAGTGTAACTAATAACAAATTTATTTTAGTTAACTTGACATACTATAATAATATGTAGACATACATCTTTTTGAAGTTGACTGTACCTACCTAGATAGGTGCGTAGATTCGCAATGGCCCAGCCACCGATCACAATTTATGTATATTATAGCTGTTAGGCCTGACGTGGTTTAAGTTTTATGGCCTAGAAAATAGTTAGGAGCCGTATACATAATATATTGTCACGCACATCCCTTTATTTCTAGCAAAAATGGTTAGAAGTAGAGATGGGCCGACTATGACTTTGGCCGACTAGCCGACTAGTCGGCCAAGCCGATCATTGCTTTCTGTTGAGTTCTGGTGACATCGGTAATGTTTGTGACTACGCTTTCGGCTCGTAGGTGCTCGGCGACCAGGCGTAATTGTCACGACGCGTTTTTGTTTACTTTGCATTTCTTCTATCATTGTTTACGTGCGAGCTGGTTTTTCTTCCTATCCCAATTTCCTAACCTATACTAGATTGCACTGAAAGTAAACTGTAAAAGTGATTCTATAATAAAAAGTAATAACAGTAAAGACTTCAATTCCATTTCAATCACCGTCTTTTAAATTTTTAAGCATATTAATACGAGTAAAAATTAACCGACTAGTCGGCAGTTTTAGCCGACTAATTGCCGAATACAAATACTTCACAAGTTAGAAGCTCCTTTTTTGAAAAAAAAAAATACGTTGTCACGTCATGTTACAAATTAGTGAGGTTTCGGGTGATAGGCTTCCTTTTCTCTTCAAACCTCCAATCACACTAATTACTTATTCTCCGACTAGCTTTCGCCAGCGGCTTCGCGCGCGTGGGGGTCGAAAGTTATCCCACGGGAACGTACTACCGGGATAAAAAGTATTTTATGTGTTAATCCAGGTTATAAACTATCTGAGTGCCAAATTTCATTCACATCCGTTCAGCCGTTATAGCGTGATTGAGTAACAAACATCCACACATCTAAATATTTAAACATACAAACTTTCTATAATATTAGTTGGAAGGATTTCAAAAAGAAGGAGAAGGTTTTCAATTCGGTTGAATTTTTCATCTTGTGTTTACTTATAGAGTGGTCCTATATAAATTTGGTCAAGTTCTGATGAGTGGTTTTTGAGTTAGCTTTAATAATACGTATTTTTTCCACATAGTTTATGTTGATGATGTTATAATTACTTCTTGTCATAGTTATTTACTTAACAAGTAAACGTATACGAATGTGTGTGGGTTAGGTACCACAACTAAAAAGTGAAAAACAAAAAGTTTATTTTCAAAATGCGTCCGAAGTCGGTTATATTTTTTCTATCTGGTTTTTACTCGTTGCATTGGATCAAAACAATACTATCTGACCATTATAACACAATATGATCACTCTAACTAGCTTAGCATTTCTGTGAGCGATTATTTTTTAAATCAAATTATTAAATCAACTTGCTTAGATTCGATAGATTTCAATGTTTTGAATTCAACGCACTCTTCAGACGGCCTATTACATCCTAACTGAAATCAATTTATTAATGCAATTGAAAGTATCTGACAGCTCAATTATCATCGCGTCTTAATTTAATCAACTAATCAACCTGTCGGAAATCATCTAAAGAGATATCAAGGGATAATAGTCTATAACATTTACCTATGTAGGTAGGTACATTAATCATATCGTCTTCAGATAATCCTTCATCTAATCTAAATTTAATGTATCTTGATGTAATTTTGTATAAGTATCGAGCAGAAAAATCTCAAGTTCGGAGGTAAAACCACAAAGTAAATAATTATGCAGAAGTGTTCTTTAGAAATTTGATAAAAATCACGCCCTAAAAAGTATGAAACATGAAAATTTTCTCAACTGAATGCCATGGTCATTATTGGTCATATGCCGTGTAGTATCTTATCGTAATTGTATTTTTAGCTCATGACTTTATGTCCTTAAGTATTCAATTTAATGTGACGCCACTAACCAGCGAACGATCAAGACGCTTTCAACGATACCTCAGTTGTCAAAATAGTATAAGTAGTTTAGAAGTTATGAGCGAACGATGGACATACATACATACATCATCCATACATACATACCTACCGGTCGAAATCATAACCGTCTTGTTTGCTTCGCCCAGGTTAGGTAAAAATACTACGCAATTTTAATGACGAAATGCCCCTTTACTTTGTGCATTTCGAGAATGCAGTTATTTGGTTCTACTAAGATCAGCGGGGTAGTTGAGTTTTAGACTAACAGTAGCAATGGTTTTCATTTTGACAGTTCAACAACATTCATTGCGTTATTTACTTTGTTTTGCAAACATATTTTTTGAACATTTGAAGCAATGGATTAGCAACATCCTTTAAAATGTAACAACCCGTGACCGACGCTCCTGGTGTAAATGCACAAGGAAGTCCAGCCCCAGATAAACTGGGAACAGAGCAGGAGGAATAAGAAGATGGATCGGATAGGAGTGAGTCTTCTTATTGTCTTGTCCTTTGTCATCAAACTGATTAGATCGTTTAGAGTTTCGATGCGATGAGATAAGGTTCCCTTGATAAAGTTAAACGAATTCTTACGCGCCGTTTACTTCTTAATTGGAGTCGTGTGTTAGTTTGATAGAGCTAATCTGCGAAATAGTTACACCGTTTTCGAGCGTATTCAATTAATATCCACGACGTGTTTTGTTTAATTAGTTCGTTGTTTGGTGACAGGTCTATTAATTTAGGGATGCGTCTTTTCCAGGGATGTTAGGTAAATGCAATGGAACGTCGCGAACGTCGTATGATGAGATGGGCCTTTCGTAAAGACCTCGCCTCTCATGCACGAGGTTGTTGGTTCATACAAGTCCCAATGTGACTTTGTGAATTCATTTTTATATTCTGAGTTTATCATAGACATTAGTTACTGTGATCGGTGAAGGAAAGTCTGAAATCGCCAATCTGTTTTGAATAAATGTGGTAATCAGTCAAAATCAAAATCAAAAGTCATTTATTCAAATTAGGCTGAGAATCAGCACTTTTCGAACGTGAAAATACATAAGACAGTCCCCCAAAAACGCCCACCCGTCACCACTTCCTAGTGCTTTAGCTGGGAAGAAGAAGTAGCGGAATAAACTCCCCAGCAGCACAGCTGTCTGTTTAGTCGGATAGACTTGATTCTATACATACAATGCTCGTACTTCTTGCTAGGCCAATTATAGGCTGGTATTATAATGGAACGTCGCTGGTCCATACACTCGAAGTCTGTCAAAGTACATATAATATGTATTTATAAATGCGGCTGAATATCAGTAGGTATACTGATCAGAGCAGCTCATTGACTGAGTAATCAAGTCAAAATAAAAAGTCTTTTATTCAAACTAGGCTGAGAATCAGCACTTTTTAAGAGTCATTATTAAATGCTATCAATATAGGCTTGTACAGATTAGCCGGGGATTATTATATTAAAGCTAGCTCATAGCTTCCTCGGAAAGGCGGGCTAGAACTGTAAATGTTTTTTTACGAGCTGAGCTAGCGGAGCGCTCTTACCATTCAAAATTCATTTATTCACTCTAGGCTCAGAATCCGCAGTTTTTAAACGTCAAAATCATATAGGACAGTCCCCCAAAACGATTACCCTTGACCAAATTCTAGTAATACTGACGCTCAGTCTTAAAACAAGTGAAAGATAAGCTATGACTAATGCTACTGTCCCACGGCCCGCTAACAGAGGAGCCGCGCCGTGGGACCGCGGCATAACCGAAGCAATTGCGATTAGTATTATGAAGATACCCGGTACCGTTTATTACGGTCTCGCAGAAAAGGGATTATTTCATCAAGTCCTTGGTTTTAAATCCACTGTCACTTTTTCCCCTAAATTCAACAGAAAATGGAAATAAGTGGTAAAAAGAAAAAAAGGGGCCGAGTCAGGCTCGCACACGAAGGGTTCTGTAGGTACCACCCCACTATATTGTTTCTTTAACACGTTTCTTGTATGGGAACCCGCTTAAGAGGGCTTTTAAAAATCGAAGTGCTCAATTTTAGGAATATTTTACGTCACGTGGTAGCCGATCGCGCGTGTGTCTAGTGAAGTTCGCTATGCACACATGCTAACCGCTATGCGTCGGACGCCTAGAAACAAACGGGTGCAGCGCGGACTAAAGCTAAATCCCACCCGTCCCAAGATTTACTCGTATTACTGATTTATAGCGTTGCATTCAACCATTGCTTAAAAATATTAGTTTGACTTTTAAATAGACTGTTTTTTTTTTAAAGCAAGCTGACTTAGTAATCTTAGTTACTTATTAAATACTTTTTGTTTGAATTTCGATCAAACATACATAGATAAAAAAATATAATTTCAGACGAAAAATTATCATAAATTGTCTGTTTTACGGAATTATTTTTGGTGTATTACTGTATGAAACGTAAAAAAATTAATTTCGCAATCCAAAAAACAAAGCACAGTCATACCATGGACATTTTTATAAATTACTAAACAATCATAATGTTCCATGTAATAAAGCATCTGAAGATGCCCAAAAGTAAAATTTTATGAAACATCATTTGCCGAGACAAGGTTTTTACTGACTCATGTAAACAAATGAAAATATTTTTTTAGAACACTCAATAGAACAATTATGAAATTTTCTAGGACATATTTTTTTAATTTTTGGCTATATCTAAACCATAATCACTCATCACATGTCGAGTCAAACGTTCAAATTGAAGAAAAAATGAGAAAGCGCCCTTAATGTTTTGCTTTATATAAAAATGTAGCCCACCGGTTTCAGGAACAGGGCCCAGGCTACCGGCGATCAGTATTCCAGAGAAAGGAACGTCTTAATAATGCGAGCCGTGTCCAGAAAACCCGCTTTCAGAATTAAATTCTTGATCCAGCTGCCAACTGCTTAAATGAATTATTAGAATCATAGTAGAATAGAGGTATGAGGAACAGGGTGTAAAGTTCGCTCATACTCTATTGAAAAGGGAGGGTCCTCCGACCAGACGGGTGTTGTGTCTGGTGGGCAGCTGCCCAACGGTTGATGTCGGGATTTTGTACCTATGCAAATCGCGCGGTAAACTTTAACTGCGCGATCTAGGATGTCTATGACGCGCGTCTTGCGTAGTTCGCCTGTGGCATTGTAGATGGCGCCACTTTTCTTTTTGTATCTTTGGTTATTGTTGCGAAGCATTTTTCTGTAGTGCCGCTATAATAGTAGGTACACCAGAAAAGTTTAAGTGTCAACCTATTACGGTTCAGAAGATACAGGTCTGTTACAGACGGACGGACATTGAAGCCTTAGTAATAGAATCCCGTGGCACCGTTAGGATACTGAACCCCAAAAATGCCATAGAAATCTTAAGTGTAACAAATGGGATGTGCATTAAGCCCTTTGATGGTCCGACCGTCGTAATAGGTAATCCTTTACCCGCAATTGATTCTAACGACGCCGACGTGCTCAGGCTATAAGCTGGCATAATACTTCACATTCATGTCTTCCTTAAAAGAGATTTTTATACCATAGACAAATAGTGTGTTTTAAAGAAAGATTCAGCTTGTCAAAAAAAAAAAAAAACTGACCTGTAGCAAAATGGTGTGTCTAAATAAAACAGCTTTATAAAACGTACTCAGAACATAACATTCATGTCTTCCTTCTTCCATAATAGAGATTTTTATACCATAGACAAATAGTGTGTTTAAAAGAAAGATTCTGCTTGTCATAAAAAAACTGACCTGTAGCAAAATGGTGTGTCTAAATAAAACAGCTTTATAAAACGTACTCAGAACATTACATTCATGTCTTCCTTCTTCCTTAATAGAGATTTTTATACCATAGACAAATAGTGTGTTTTAAAGAAAGATTCTGCTTGTCAAAAAAAAAACCTGACCTGTAGAAAAATGGTGTGTCTAAATAAAACAGCTTTATAAAACGTACTCAGAACATAAAATTCATGTCTTCCTTCTTTCTTATTGGAGATTTTTATACCATAGACAAATAGTGTGTTTTAAAGAAAGATTCAGCTTGTCAACAAAAAAAAAACTTGACCTGTAGAAAAATGGTGTGTGTAAAAAAAACAGGTTTATAAAACGTACTCAGAATAAAACATTTTACTGAATTATAATTACTGGTGGTCGCCCAGTGGTCGAAATTCGACCATCCATCATCATCATCATCGTCATTTCAGCTGAAAGACGTCTACTGTTGGACGTAGGCCTCTCCCAAGCTCGTCCACTTCGACCGATTCTGTGCTTCTCGCATCCAGCGGATTCCTGCGGCCTTCACCAGGTCATCGGTCCATCTTGTGGGAGGCCTTCCAACGCTACGTCTTCCGGTACGTGGTCGCCACTCCAGAACCTTTCGGCCCCATCGGCCATCTGTTCTGCGAACAATGTACCCTGCCCACTGCCACTTAAGTTTGGCAATTCTTCGCGCTGTCGGTTGCCTTGGTTCTCCTGCGGATTTCTTCATTCCTGATTCGATCACGTAGGGTAACTCCGAGTATAGCTCTCTCCATTGCCGTTCGGCCATACTTCATTTAAACATAAATACATTATTATCTGAAATATTTAGCTTTCTGCTTTTCTTCTCCATATAAAATTCAACTGTACCTTTCATACTCCTCCAGCTGCAAAATTTTCGTAAAAAGGGGTAAAAGAAGGGGGTAAAAACAACGTTTTTGCTTCACGTATTAATATAGAGATTAAAGTCATAGATTAATTAATATTACACTCATCAATACAAATCCCTCATCATCATCATTTCACTCGGACGACGTCCTCTGCTGGACATAGGCCTCCCCCAATTTGGGGGGGTTTGCCATAAGCGCCACTTGGCAGGCGGGTTGGCGGTCGCAGTATGGTGGTAAAATGCATAGAGAATGCTGCTGCACATTCTCTAGTAAGTCCCTTAGTCGCCTTCTCGACACCCACGGGAAGAGATGGGATGGTGCTATTCTTTACGTCCGGCACCACACGGAACAACAAATTCATTTTATTCCATATAATGACTATTTCATCACGCCTGTATTCTCCTATGGGTAAGTCCGAAGTATACGTACAGTACAGTCCTATGGGACTGGCCTGTTACCTACTTAGAATTGTCTAAAATTAATAGTTCATTGAGCATTCGGTTCTATTCACTTCTTTGATTCTCGTTATTTCGGCTCTCTTGATTGAATAACTTGATAACTTTGAAGTAAAATAAGTTCACTGGCTGTTTAAGTTCAGACAACTATGATAAATTAATATGAGTATGTGAGTGAATTTCATAATAAAGACTAAAACACTTAAAAATGTATGAACGTTAAACAGATAAGACATAAAAAATCTCTTTTGAAACCTAATTATATTTCTATTAAAACAAAGTCCGCAATTCTTCGATACGAAGTAACGATATACCTACAACCACTTTACTTCGTACCTACAACCAATATTACTATCCCTAGGTGATAAAAAATATATGTATTAAAATGCACAAAAAAAAATCATTTTAATTTAGTTTCAACGTTCTAACATACAATATGGCGAAGCCATAAATGCACTAACAAGTTTCCAAATCCAAATTCTCAAATTGATTCCACGCTCCGAAGTAACAATAAAAAAGCTGTAATAGTTTCGAAACAAGTCCGCAGTATAAAGCGTCTTTTCATAGGAATATTGATATGTATTTCAGTACGAACTGGCGGAGCTTTCAGTTGGACTTTCAGTGAGTCAGTGTAAGCGCGCCACCCGCGCAGAATACACGCCGCGCCGCCCCTAGCCGCGCGGCAATACGACAACAAAACACTTCGTACTTTTCGCAACAACAAACCGACACTATAAAAACCTTCCTTTAAAAAAAAAATTAACAGTTCCATTTGACATTTCGTAGCGATGGTGATTTCGAATTTCAAATTTTATTTTCTTTGCAGTGAGTTGTAAACTTTTTGCTAGAGATGTGAGCGCTTTGCAAATGACACTTTTTAATTTACTCGATTCATTCTATGTTGTGTAGAAAACAGTGCAAGTTGATTTGTTTTATTAATCAAGGAAAAATAAGTGTTATGGAAGAGTGGGTTCGGGAGAGATGCGGATTGAAACAGCTGACTAGCGGCAATTCTCTGTTTGTTTTGTTCGGTAAGTTAATTTTCAATTTGTTATTTTGAGGTTCAACAATTTTCAGAAGTCGTGCTGTTTGTTATCTTATGGTAATACTGTTACAACAAGTACATACTACTTGACGGATGATAAGATAAAATGCATCGATTTGTCATTAGCAACGGCAGTGCGTCGAAATATGGAGTTTTTTTTTCAGTTTCACCAACTATTGACTGACTCATATTTTTGGATGAATTAACAATACATCTGGTATTTAACACACACACTGATATTCCGAAACGTCTTCAAGTAGTAAGTAGTTCTAAACTAAATACATACTGGTTAACATTTACGACCAACGAATGCGGTTTACAAAACATACGTGTTCCATATTTAAACATTCAAAAATATTGACACAAACGTATCATTTAAAGCCGGTAACTGTTTATTGATGAATATTAAAACTGATTTAGATTTCTCCAGAGGGTTAAGTTATTTATGGGATCTAAAATACCTAAATCAAATCGCCATCACCGCATTTAATTAAATTCTGAAGATCTTAAGTGTTTTGGGATCCAATAGAATTTAGTGGAGCGGTAAGACTAATGTTTACCAACAATGGCTGAATCAAAGTTTTGTGACGTGAAATAATGAAGACTGGCTGGCAGTGGTTGCATTTATTATTTTCCAATACTGTCCAGTATTGCCTAAGGCACAGATAATATAATACAAGCGTCCTGAGGGTTTTGGTTGATTGCGTCGGCAGAATTTTTTAGACTCTTTTTTCGCAATGAAATATAATATCCATTTTACGATGTATTTTTAAGATATTAATTTTAAACAATCGAGAACATTATAAAGTATTAGATTAATTAAATTGATATAAATTTTCTAAACAATTACATAAGAGTCTTGCAATGTATATATTTTAAGTCAATTTAGTCACAGAAATAAATATTACCTATTTGTTACAAAATAAATGATATGAGGTAAGAGGTAAATAATACTTATGGTTAATGATAGATAGGTATAACAGCCATCTTTTCAAATGTTTATTTATATGAGAGAATAACTATTTCTACATAACTATTCTTGCACTAAAATGATTTCACCACAACAGAAAGTAATGAGTACAATTTGTATTCACATCCTGTCGCCCAACAATGCCTTCGTCATTTACTTTTACTGTTGTAGTCTACACGTAGATTACTAGTTTTACTTTGTGGATTTTTCGTCTATTTTGTTTGGAAAATACATACGATACAAATATCACGTGTTTTGGTATCTATCACACAATATGAAAGATAAGTAAGGTATGATTATCTTGGTCTTTGTAAAATAAACGATCATAGATAACTATGAATGCGACACACACGATACTGTCGTCGGTAGTTAGGTACATGAGTGACACCAAAATCTGTCCCGAATTCCTTTACAATTCAAACACAATCTTAATCAAAGCATTATACAGGGTGAAATTGAAAACATGCGACAAACCGAAATGGGAGATTGTACTCATCATTATGAACAACTTTTACTAAGGGACCAATGATGCAATCGCGAAAAAAAAAACATCTGTTCCCTACATTTATGTTCGCATAACTCGTCAAAATGTAGGGAACAGCTGTTTTTTTTTGCGATTGCATCATTGGTCCCTTAGTAAAAGTTGTTCATAATGATGAGTACAATCTCCCATTGCGGTTTGTCGCATGTTTTCAATTTCAACCTGTATATATAAGGGTGCAGGGATATACTATTACACCTATAAAAATAAAGAAAAAACTTTACTGAAGTCTCAATGTAGGTATTATCCACTCGAACACCTTTGCGAGTCTAGCCAGAAACATCGAGCTCCTGAGCCTCTCTTAGTGACCGCTGTAGGGAACAGCCGACTAGGAAATTGCCAGCACGCTTTGCCGGTAGATTGACCAGGGACATCGGCGCGCAAACACATACCTTGAACCTTACACATGATCTTAGACCAAATCGCAGAAATTATTCGTGGGTTATCAAAACAAAAAAAAACAGCTGTTTCATAGAAAAGTGCAATACGACAGTATAAAAAGAAACCGCCGAAAAAAACGCGGGGTTCAGAACTCGTATTGAAGCTATGGTAACAGGCTGTGCATAGATGTCTTTGCCACTCTGTGTCTATCAAATATGTCTAGGTATATTTTTTCAGTTATGCCTTAAATATTTTTATCTTCAAAAATGTTAAAGAACATTTTACTATTAAAATGGAGATTAACGTTAAATGTTGTATTGTCCTTTGTAGTTATAAGTACACCAATTTACGTCAAAACAAGTGATGGAGGTACATAATATAATCAAGCATAATAATTTTGATTTAATATTATTGTCCTTGTTTAAAAGCCTTTGAAGTTTATTAGCCTACAAGTGCTGAGGAGTCTCTTGAACATACATTACTGTGAAAATTCGGTCGATTCCATAAGATTGAGTAGGCTTATTAAAAAAATGTCCCGGGATGGTACTAAAGTATCCAGCCAGCTGGTGCTTTGTATACTAGACAGATAAAAGTTTTTTTTTATCGGTAATTTTTCACGAAAAGTATCATCTTTTTGTCTCGGGACATATTGCGAGTACTTAATACATTATCTATAAGTATTTTGTCATTCTCTAACTTATGCTCATAGTCCTGTAACAATATTGTTAACTCTGGAAGTAACCTTATATCAAAGAGAATAAAGATCACTATGATGCGAAACCAAAGGTTACATAATATTAATATACCTACAATATATTTTTAATACGGAACCAATCTCCACAGATTCTAAGTACTACCTTCAAAAAACACCACAGATTATATTTAAACAGACTTTCAATTACAGAATCCAAAAAGGTTCAAAGCAAATATGATAAAGAGTTCCAAGCATCGTTAAACTAAAGGGCTCAATTAAAGGGTTGAAATCGCTCGGAGTCGTTATTTTTACTCGATGACGTATCTAACCGTAACGTAAGGGTTAGATACGTCATCAATGTTGTCATCATATCTTTACATAGATACAAATTGTACAAAAACAAAGACACTTTTTGTGTGTATCTGTGTGACCGCTTTGTGGAAAGCCGGAAGGCATATGCGTATAAATTAATATTTAACATACATATAATATATACATTTTTGTCAAGTCGTAAAATCCGGCGAAGCAGGGGCGGGTCGCGTGTGTTGTATGTTGTATAAATATTTGTCATGTCTGCCGCGTGTCTTCTGACGTCATTTATCTTACCGGTTCTGCGTAAAAGGTTATTTTTAGTATTTATTTTGTTCGAAGAAGGAAAATTGTGTTTACCGGTCGTGTATTTTGGAAAATTTAAAGGCTTAAATAAGTTACTACCTATAATGAAAATTGAACTGGTGGGTTTTATTTCAAAGCTTACTTTTTCGGTATACACTTAAGGCTCATTTCAGTAAATCTATTATGAAATCACATTTTAACTGCTGTAATTGGTTTATGATAATATTGTTATCACAATTGGGATGTTATAATTGATATGAGATTTAAATTGAATACCTATACATTCAGTTACCTATATACCTAACATGATTAAAAAGAGTGTCCGTGGAGTTTCTTGGCCGTTCTTCTCCATAGAGATCTACGTTTTGGAATGGGCAACTAGCTTCAACTTTCCAACTGGTCGACTTTTTGACAGTTCAAAAGTGCCTGTAAATGGTTCAATTGAAATAAATGCTTTGAGTTTGAGTTGAATGGCGTGCAATTGGAGAGGCCTATGTCCAGGAGGGAACTGCCGTAGGCTAGTGATGATGATGAACAATTTAGTTACCAAGAAGACATGACCCTTTCCTTATGATTTATAAAGTTAATTTCGTAATATATAATATTAAAAGTAGATAGGTATAGACAAACAACCAATGAAAACAATAATAAATGTAATTTTAAAAAAAATCTTCAGAAAAAGCTTTTGTGAGACACATAAGAACTCAAATGTCGTTACTCGTTAGTTGACCTTTAGAAACATTCATTGTAAAGTAATACCAGAAACCTATTACATTACAGATTTTTGAAACCTATACAAATGGTTTTCTCAGATGTTTTTTTAAAACTTTATTGTAAATCCAGTATCTACACATTTTTCCACCGATAAGAAAATGCAGTTGACAGGCTCTTCAGCTATCTCATTTTCTTATCTTTTTTCTTTTATCTTTCAATATATTTTAAAGGCATTTTCTTAAGTGATTAGGGCCTGAAGTTGAGGGCACGGCTTAAAGGTTTTTTAGCCGCATTATCATGTTATTTGGGGTCGGCGTAACACGTTTTATTTTTCTAAATATAATTACAACTGTTCTAAAAAATACACAAAACTCTTCCTCTTGACCCTAGCATAACCTTGAAAGAAAATTATAGCAGAAGTTCTTCAAACTAAAACCAAGTTTGCCCATAGACAATACAAAAAACATTCATCTCAGCTCTACAATATACTTAGCAAAGAGATTTACGTATAAGATTTTTTTATTTGTTTAAACATGGTGTACGTGATACAATACATGCAAGATAATTACTGTCATAAATAAAGTTCTAACATGTTCAGCCGCATATAGTGGCGTACAAATTGATAGGAAGAGATGGTGCATAAACCGCGACAATATTAATCAAAATTACATTGAAGACATTGTGTAGATACTTATTAAAACATCATTATTAACTAAAGATTAGGCATTATTACAATTAAAAAAACATATTTTTTAGAAACAATACAATGTCAAAGTAGTCAAATAAATTCGTCCATAAAAATATGAATTGCTGTCATTAAAATGTCCATTCCAATTCACAATCCTTATCGCATACAATAGTATACGTTTAACCTCTTTGTTGTGTGAAACAAACTGAAAGTTTTTTTTTTTTACTAATTGGATAAATATACTTACATATGATGACACGGAGGCGCTGCTGGAATAAATATAACGCAACGTCTAATGCCTGTACCATACTTAGCCTCAAGGTGCGCTTACACGAGCAACTAAAATTGCTCCATCCTGGTGAATTCTCGTCAAATATGACGTCACGACTACATCCAGAAATTTAGGGCAATGGCAACATGTAGCAACCTGTTGCCAGAGATACGGCCACACAATATCATGCAATATGGAGCAAACTAAAAAAACTAAGAAATACGCCCCCCCGCCGCCTCCGCCGCTGGCCGGTTTCGCTCGCAAAAACGAGACGTAGTTATACGTACAAACGGGATAGAAAGAAAATTGACTAAAAATTTCCAAACCGATTATATATTCGGCAACTCATTAAATATATGGAGCAATCAGAAGCAATATTCCCGAAACATATCCGAAATTTATTGTTGTTGCTCTAGATTGCTCCACTTAATTGATCCAGATTGATCCATTAGTGTTGCCGAGCAATATTTTCTCAAAACATTGCCCGTGTAAGAGCACCTTTATGCATAAACTCTGATTATTTTCGTACCCACATTTTCACTCCCTCACTCTACTACTCGCATGCCTGCGTGCGTGCTGTACTGCATGTTTGGCTTTAATTCTCTTTTTTTTTATACCACTTTTTCCTTTACTTACATTTGTAAAAAACAAGTAAAAGATACTTATTAGAGTTATGGAACAGCGGAGTCTCCTAACACAGGCTAATCTGCTTAAAAGGAGGCTCCTATCATTAGTTCTTAAGTTTAACGTGTTAACTTAATAAAACTTTATTTTTTCTCATTCGTCCTTGTCAGTCGAGGAAAATGGAATACCGTTGGATACGTTAATTACATGTGTCAGCCGCAAAATACATGATATTTAAAAAATACATTACGTATTATTTGACACGAGTTCAGAGGAAAACTCAACGTAGCTTAGCATTTAGTAGGATGCAGATTTCCCTAACTAAGGTCGCTTATACACAGAGCAATTAACATGTCAAGGTTAGCGCTCCATATGGTTGCACTCATACGGTGTATAAGCTACAAGAGTAATTAATTATCAAGAACTCTAACCTGTGACGTCAACTGAAGTTGTGTTTTTAACATGTACGTTCCAATCAAAGTTGTTTTAGAGTCACAGATTCGAAGACATGTGACATTTACCGAACCGAATTGATGACGGCACAGTTCTTCTCACTGAGAGGAGGCGTATGTCCCAGCATTGGACATATTATAGACAGCATAAGCATAGTCACGCTATAATGTTCCCTGGTGGGTTGTCATAGGCTTACTATGCTATGAAAGCACAATATAACTCGCCTCTCATTAAAATAAATCGAGCCAAATTCAAAATAGTTTCCCTTGTAACTGCCACCCACAGATCTGTTTACCCCTTAAGCGATAAAAGGCTCACTAAGTAAATCCGTTAACTCACTTACAGTACAATGGATAAACTTTGTTGTGAGCCCATTCACAGCTCTGTAAGACATTTATTTGGACCATAATAGTCTGTTATAAAGACGGTTTACCTACTAAAATATTTTGATATTCTATCAAGCGAAAACGAGTTTAATGTTCAATGAATCTTTTAAATTACTTTTGCTTATGATTTTTTAGGTTAATATTTACTGAAATATTATGTTTTTTTTCGGTAATAGTAATCTGTATCTGTCGAAACTTGTCGTGAAACACGAAATTGATTATCATTAAATGTGACAGATAGCAAACAGAGTTACATTTCTGAAGTCATTTATAATCATAACTTTATTGTTATAAATGCGAAAGTAAGTTTGTTTGTAACGGATTTGGGTGAAACTTGGCATACAAGATAGACTATGACCTGAGTAAGGACATAGGCTACTTTTCATCTTGTATCGCAGACGAAGTGGCGGTCAATAGCCAGTTATAATATACCTACATGAGAAAGTTTGCGAAGATTACTGAATCACGAAAAATGGCTGAACGGATTTAAGTAGGTATATGTATTTTTTCTCATATAGTAGAACCTTTGTAGATACCTACAACACGGTGCTCATAGTTAAATTATCCATCCATTTGAACATTTTGTCCGGGTCGGTGGATACATAACTATATGCGCCTGGAAATACCTTTTATACGCGTGCATGAATTAGTTACCGCAACATTCAAGTGGAACTGCAGGCAATGGTTTTGATTATGTTGTGCTTCAACTAAACTTAACTTAGGCTATGGCTATCTTTTGCCTTCTGATGAAACAAGAAAGAGACGGAAATAAATAAGAGCTGTGAAATTTAGTTGAACGACGCAACTACGACGAACTATCAGTCAATCGAGAAATAAGGCAAGTGGGCCGTAATTTAGGTTGATAGTTCTAAAGCGCCACTTGTCTTTTACTTTCGCTGTCTGTTAGTAAGAGATAGCAATACTCTTATAGCTAGTAATGATAGCTTTCACTAAAACTTAAATCACCAAAGATTTTAACAAATAAGCGTAGTTTTCATTAATTGATTGAATTAAACGTTTTCAAACTTAATCGAACTAAATCCCTATCTAGGAATTGACAAAGAAAATTGATTTTCTTACGACGCCATCTTACTAAAGATTGTCTAACGTAGCGTAGGCGTTTCAATCATGCAGCGCAGTCGGTACATGACGCATGCGCCTTGAAAATTTTGAGTGGGAATTACTACTCACTAGACTTTGAAGCGTTTATTTATTTAATAGATTTCCTGCACTTTAACTTCAAACAAAACAGTAACAGGATTTTTTGTTGCACGTCATTGTAGTACACAGACATATAGTGACCTTATTGGTGATGACCTTCAGACCGGTCTGGTGCGTAGTACCCTACTCACAACCTGCGTGTATGACCAGCACACAGCAACACGCGATTAATCATAATCGGTTTCATTTTGACAGTTCAACAGTATTCATTGCGTTATTTACGTTGTTGAGCAGACACATTTTACGAACATATGAAGCAATGGTTTAGCCATCTGTTTCAAAACGAAACAGATTTTGATTAATCGTGAATTAGGGTGCCGAGGTCCTAGTGTGAGTTTCTTTTAACCATCTCGATCTAACGCATCGACCGCATTCGGCGCTCCAGTTAGTCCTTCACCAATCCAGGGCCAATCGGAGCACCGAACGCGCTCGATGCATTCGACCGAGATGGTTAAAAGAAACTCTCCAGCACAGATTTATGTACGTAAACGAGCCAAAAGAAGTATGTAAAGATCGTAGCAGTTGGTGTTCTATAGTTTTTGCCTACAAGAAGAAGGCGTGAGTTTATTTATGAATTTATATGTCTTGTAGTACAGAAGTATGTCTGAAAGAATGCTAGTGCGATAAAACGATTACACCGTTAGGTAGAGGTGCATCTAAAGTAATAACCACATTTCGCCAGTTATGTTAAATTCCTATATAATACGGGGTGGTCCCCATCGACCGAGCACAAATCCAGACTCCGGCTTCTGAGAAATACGTGATGGAAAGACCCAATCACACTTTACCCGACCTGGGAATCGAACCCAGGTTCTCATGCTCAACAGTAGCGCTTACAACCACTACACCAACGAGGCAGTCATAAATTGATTATATACACTGATAATTTTTTATGATTGTTTTCCCGCAGCAGAACAACTTGCCCTAAGGAGTATCTACTATCGAAGCATAGAGTTAAATTAAAAAAAATAAAGATGTTTTTGTTCTAAAATAATTTTAAAAATATTCATCAACTCGAAAACGTGAGAATCAATAGTAACGCTAGAGGTTACTTCTAGGTACTACTCGAATCGCACGCGCCGCCGACAAAGGGAACAGCGATGCATAATTAATGTTCAAAGAAAAATAAACTCTCGCACGTGGTGATTTTTCACAATGGTTAATCTGCTATTTTTTGTTTTTAATATTTTATTTGTTTATAAAACGATTGTATTACCAAGACAAAACCATTTCGCTGCGGGGAAACAAACATTAAAAATTTTCGGTGTAAATAGGCTACCGGATCAAGTTACAAAAAAGCAGTAGAGAAAGTTCAACAAGCTGTGAACAAAGTGTATGACTGGACACAAAAGTGGAAGATCAAACTCAATGAGTCAAAATCAATTCATATTGACTTTACTAATAAACACTGCGATTACCACCATATCTACATAAACGGCATGCAAGTGCCTTATGCTCCATAATTTCGACCGAAAGACGTCCACTGCTGGACATAGGCCTCCCCCAAAAGTTTAGTTTTAGTTTTAGTTTAATTGAAATAAAAATACATACAGTATTACATTCACATAATAAATTTATATTTTAGTTTACACAAAGTTGACGTCACGTGTGGTCACGTGATAAAATGTCATCGTAAAGACCGTTTTGGCGGTAAATTCAAAACTACGAAAAATAAATTTAATTTAAATCGTTTTTAATTGCGAAAACGGATATAAATAAATTTATTTCTAATTTTCTGTTAGATATTTCGTCCCAATCTTCAAATTAAAATAGTCTTTAATAAATTGGAAAATACCCTATTGCCACGCCCGGCAGGCGGGTTGTCGATCGCAGTATGGTGGTAAAATACATAGAGAACGCTTCCCTTATTCCCTTCTACGACACCCACGGAATGAAATGGGATGGTGCTATTCTTTACATCCGGCACCACACGGAACCTTAAGCTAATACAGACAAATACCTTGGAATAAACGTAATAAAAATAAACGTATTAATTTAATTTAATCTATAATTTGTAATACCTAAAATACCCACTTAATATAACTTATTAATAACAATTTATCTACTTATTTATGGCATGTAGTCACTATGGGTGAAATGTATTTGTGTGTACTTACAATGCCTGAAATAAAAATGATTTGATTTTTGTTTTTTTTTATAACTCTTGACGCCAAGCTGCGTGGGAAATCTCAAGTCAAAAAGAAAAGACATGAACTCGACATACGCTATAAAAGTATTTATTGGTTATTCGGAAGGAAATCTTGTCTATCAGCACATAATAAAATTATATTATACAAGTATATTCTTAAGCCAATTTGTACTTGTGGCATCCAACTTTGGGGCTGTACCAAAAAAACATCGTTAAAATAATTCAATAATTCCAAAATAAAGTTCTCAGGGATGCTGTAAATGCACCATGGTATATTAGAAATAAAGACCTCCACCGTGAACTTAAAATAGAACTCGTCACCAACATCAACCAAAAATTTGCTGAAGCCCACGAACACAGACTTCACCGACATGTGACCATCGAGGCAATTCAGCTACTAGACAACACACACATAGTGCGTAGGCTAAAGAGAACTAAACCATTTGAATTAGTATAGTGTGTAATATAGTGAATAATAGTGACAGTGATGTGCTATACATGTAACACATGAACAAAGTGTTTTTTTTATTATTAGGCTCTAAGAAAATGCCGAGAAATTATGTAAAAGTGCAAAATGACACTATTCTTAGTTATCACGTAATCTACCACGTAAAATATTAAGTTAGAGTTAAATTGCTTATTAGTCTATTAGGCTAGATTGTAATGTAAGAACTTTAGTTCTTATAAATAAAGAAAAAAAAAGTCAAAAATATCGATTGGTTGGGTTAATATATTTATTCACCTTTCTGAAACAATAATGTAATAAATTCTTCTACGTAAAATAGCAATGCACATATTTTTAACAGACTGTTTACGTAATTGTACATTTAAATTAGCTTTCCATACAAAAAATAAATATTCTTCTATTTTGCTAAAACGTCAGCATTTTTCTGCACAAATGCTGTCGGCATAGTGAAATAAAATGCACACAACTGAAATTCTGACTTAGTTTAAGCCCGATATGTTTGTACACAAACGCAAAACGGTTCTTCTGTGAATTTAAAATGGTTTCATACATGTTTGTTTTTCATTTATGTGAAAGTTAAACATAAAAATAAATTTTTAATCTTGCTTTGTGTTTCTCTATGTTTAATTTATTTTGTTGCTTTTCAGAGTTTTTTAAGTATTATAGTTTGAAAATTTACATGGTCAAAGTTGAAATTCAGATTTCATTAAGGAACTAGCTGACCCGACAGACGGTGGCCTGTGTTAACTATGAAAATTAAATTCGCATTGGTATAATATTAGAAAAGTTAATATGGTCGTTAAGTTTTCTTCAATTTTCTAATGTTACGAGCAACTTTGTTATTTTTTTCTTTCAAAATCATTAGAGCCATCTCCTGTCAATAACAAACACAACAAAAAAAGAATTAGCAAAATTGGTCTAGCCGTTCACATGTGATGCCGTGACCAAGAGAAATATGGATTCATTTAGATATAGATACAGCTTGGTTTTTTTTTAATGGTGGGAAATCATCAAATAACTTTTCCCGCTCTAGGTGGAGCAGGAGAGCGTGTCAGACTTTTACTGAGTAAAACCCACCCGTGTTCCCTCAGTTGCCTGTGTGCCAGGGGCCACGGTATCTCTTTCGAACAACCCACACCCCTGGCAGAGATACAGCTTGGTACGTTTGAAAAACTCATTCCACAGTACTTATCATACCCAAAAATAATCAATAAACATACCTAATGAATGAATGAGTGAATAGACTGCCTCGTTGGTCTACTGAACAGAAGCGTTAATGTTGAATATGAGGTCCAGGGTTCGATTCCCAGGCCGGGCAAAGTATTATTGGATTTTAGAGATAGAATTTTTCAGCAGCAGCCCGGAGTCGGATCTGTGCCCGCTTGATAGAAATATGCTCGCCCCTATTTTACATGGAACTTACAATATAACTGGCGAAATGTTGGTGTGCTATAGGCACATGTCTGCCCAACGCTTCGGGGAAACAAGGCGTGATGTTATGTTATCATAAAAAGTTTGAATGTTTTGAAGTGAAAACTTCTTTATGCGCGTTGAGCACTTTTTGGGTGACCAAAAATCATGGAACTCGCTTCATCGACACCGAACGCTTGAGCACACGAATGAGTCGCGCGTTGATGTCTTTTGGAAAAGTCCCTTTCTTTCATCAGGAAATTCTAATTCGTTTATCGCTTTCGTTCCCTTTGTATTTTTATCGTAAAAATCTGTGCTGTTACCTTTAATGGCTGAAGTCGATCGCTCGTTTATCATTTTTTACCGAGAGCAATCAGGACCCAAGGACCCAATGTGAAATCCTGTATTGACGATTTAAAAAATACACACGTAATTGTTCAAGTTTTCTCTTCTGTCAGCACTCCCGGAGTGCCACTGTTTTTTTTTACTCAATCACGCAAAAACGACTGAATGGATTTGCATGAAATTTGGTGCAATGATAGATTATAACCTAGATTAACACATAGGATACTTTTTATCCTGGTAGTACGTTCTCGCGGGATAATTTCCGACTTACACGCGGGTGAAGCCACGTGCAGAAGCTAGTGTGTCAATGAAAATAATAAACACTCAGGCGATGTCGTGGGATACAGATACTGCTGGGACACAAACACAGCTATGCAGTACAGTAAGTAAAAACTATTGATACACTCGCTAATTCGCAAAATCAGCAAAAACCGTCTCAAGAAAACTTATACTCTGTCTTGTCTAGCTTTTGCTTTCGAGTTAGTTAAGTACCCAGATGTAAGAAACTTGTATGTTTCAAGTTTTCGTCGTACTCTGCACTAAACTTAAGATCAACTCCAGCGAAGTTTGGCAAACTAGATTGATTTATGCAAGATAGCGATAAGGTTTGATAAATTTAACTTCCTTGTTTGAATGTCTCTAGTTGTTGTTCAACATGGAGAGCCTGGGTGCCTGGGAACCTGGGTTTGAGTTCTGGGTCGGACAGCGGGTTATTGCGTAAAATAAATTCCAGGACTTAGTATGATCTTGGATGTGAGGTAATAATACTCGTTTCTTGATATATGGAACTTTAAATAATCACCGAAAGATAATGTTATTGTGCTTTTTAGTTAAATGTTACGTCGTTGGCTTGCTGCAAGCTTTGGTGTAACTGTAAGAGCAGATTTTTTTTTGTGTATAATATACGTTCATACATAAACTTACGCCTTAATCTTAATCCCATTTTACATATTAAAACTACACTAAAGCCACACATGTTTAATAAAAGAACATAACTTATATTTAACTGCACAAAGCTCTTAAAGCATTTCAAATTATCTCTTAAACAATTTAAAATTCTCTCTGAACCCATTTATTATAGTCGTTAACAATGCCTTATCTTTTGTTTATGTGCAATACGTAAAGAATGCGCAGACGATTTATGTATTTACTGTTAAAACTTAATCGTAGCACAATTACGATACGAAACCGTATTTCATTCTTAGATTTTGTCATATTAAACTCGTTGGTTACCTAGTGATGTAAATGTAATGTAATCCTCATCATTTCAATCGGAAGTCGCCCATTGCTGGATATAGACTTCCCACAAGCGTCACCACATCAAAATCAAAATATTTTATTTCATATAAACCAGCATGGGCACTTATGAAACGTCAGAAGCTGGTGCACGGTTCCAATTTGTCGCTTCCTATGGAGAAGAGCCGGCAATAAACTCCATCGTCTATACTCCATTTGAAATAAGATTAGACATTTAAACAAACCTTTTTTACAGTTCGTTCAACCGATTCTGACTTCTATACCGTAGGCATAAGGATGGCATTAAAAGCAAAAAAGTAGTAACAATACCAACTGTTTACTGCAGCTGCCATTTGTCATGCCACCAACGCAATAGAAGTCAAAATCGGTTGATCGGACTGTAAAAAAGTTTTAGTTAATGTCTAATCTTATTTCAAATGGAGTATAGTTCTGTGCTTTACGCATTCAGTAGATTCCTGCAGCCACGTGGTTATCGGTCTATCTTGTTGGCTGCGTTCCCGCTACGCTTTCCAGTAAGCAGTCGCCACTCCAGAACCTATCGACCTCATCAGCCATCTATTCTGCCCGCAATATGCCCTGCCTGCTACCACGTAAAGGCATCTATCTGTAAAACATGTGTACATTCGACTTTTAACAAATATAGCAGTCAATTGAAACGTGTCTAAATTAGTAACTGTCTGACTATCACATTCGCCTTACAGCAAAATATACCATGGCGTTTTATCATTGTGCAGTGACATTAAATCTTACGGCGTTAAAGGAATTATGTCCTCGACTATACGTCATCTTTTTTACAACGTTCTCAGTATGGTCAATATTTCATAGACCGACTGTTGTACTGTCAGACTAGGTTTTTAGCGCCGACGTAGCACCCGTGCTACGACATTTCGTAGCAACAGCTACGAATGAATAAGTGGACAAACCATAAGTTAAATTATAAGTTCACGTACTTGACCCATGTTATTTTAATATATATCACTTGAAGTGATATAGTCACCTATTATAGGTACCTATTCATCAACTGCATAACCTTTTCCCAACTATTTCGGGGTCAGCTTCCAGTCTAACCGAATGCAGCTGAATACCAGTATTTTACATGAAGCGATTGCCTATTTGACCCCCACAAACCAGTTATTAGGTAATACTGGTAAGACTGGTTCTCAACTCGCGGGCTTTCGTCAACCCGTAACGAATGTCAAAGATTCAAAAATGACAGTAGAGACCAAGGGCGAGGCACGAAGGGGTCTTGGTATGTAACTATGGTCACCCATCCATGGACTAACCGCGGCAAGCGTAGCTTAACCTTATCGGTCTACCCTTACGGCTGTCATTACTGAGCCACAGGTCAGTTCTCTATTATATTATTATTAACTTTATATAAATCTGTCACTAAATAGTGCTAGACCACTCAATTACTTGTTGTAGTGACATTTCACGATTATTTCTGTCAACCCTAACAATTGAATAGGGTTGTTTAAGGAACTATCAATGCTTATTGTATTTGATGAGGGTTTAACAAATATGTCAAACGGGTTTAATTGGAACTACTTAGAACTAATTTCAGCGGAAAATATCCCGTGAGGGATAATTTAAATGACTTCAGTAGCTTTAAGTTCCGGATTGATCTGCACGATTACTAATGAACTACGTGCATTGACTAGACAGGTCTACTCAATCTATGTGGTTATTTGTTTAGAAGATTATTTTAGACACCAATCTAAATAAATACATGGTCTTCACATGATCTAAACAAGATTATGTCTGGACTCACTCTAAAGTTTTGGCTTTTCTTCTCAGAGTAGTCAGATAGGATCCTCATCTAGTTTAAAAAAATATGATTGACGTGTAAAATTGTTTGACCAAACCTACTTACAGATAAGTAGTCTCTGAAGGAAATATCGTGAGGATCATCATCATCATCATTTCAGCCGAAAGACGTTCACTGCTAGACATAGGCCTCCCCAGGGTCCTCCACTTCGACCGGTCTTGTGCTTCCCACATCCAGCGGATTCCCGCGGCCTTCACAAGGTCGTCGGTGCACCTTGTGGGAGGCCTTCCCACTTTACGTGTTCCGGTACGCGGTCGCCACTCCAGAACCTTTCGGCCCCATCGGCCATCTGTTCTGCGAGCAATGTGCCCTACGTGAGGATACCAGAGGGGCAATTCTCGTAATTTTAAGAACGTTCACAGTCTGATCTCAGTGTCAATCTGTCAGAAATACCTCGATTTTTCATACATTTTTGACATTTGCTTGTCGCTGAGATGAGACTGCGACTAGATTTTGAACGTTTTTAATTACGAGAATTGGCCTTCTGGAGTTAATGTTGAGTCTGAAATCACCAACCCGTCTTCAGCAAGCGTGGTGATCAATGGTCTTGGTCCTCTGAATGAGAAGAAGGCTTCGCCTTGCAGTAGGACAATGATAATATATGCTTGCATTATTACTATCTTCTATCAAACCTTTTTCTAACAACATAGAGTCAGCTTTTCACAGATATTCCGATATAATAAAGAGAAATTTATTTATTTATTAACACCAACCAGTACAACATCTAACAGTTTCCTAAAACGATGTTATACAGACTTATTAAACTATTTATATCTATAAAATACACTAACATAAAATTGAACAATAAAAATAAAACAAAAAATTTAATAAAAATTACAATTTCAAATAATGCCTTCTTCAATGCACCTTTGTGCTGCTGATGCAAATTTCGGCAGGTCATCGAAAATATCTTCCGTCGGCATATTATTAATAATACGAGCGGCCCTTGACAAAGGGGCAAACTTTAACAAATTTGTCCTAGCCCATGGTATATCTAACAAAGCGGGGCGGCGACGCGCCCCCACATACCCGTCCGGGACACGCAGCCGCAGCGCCTCCAGCACATCCGGGTGGTGCACCAGCCCGCGCAGCACCCTCGCCACGTACTTCACTAATGCGATGTCCCTCCTAACTGCCAGCCTAGTGTACCCGACCATGCCCAACACAAACAGACTCGGATACATCAACGGATAGAATGGGTAAACCCCATATTGTTTTAAATATAAATACCTGGTTAATTTATTTTGTATTTTTTCAACCAAATGATCTCCTATACACATAAATAACATAGGATTGTTTCACGAGATTTTGTCTATGCCACGTCTGATGCTGCTAAGAGTCTGTTTAAATTTGTAAGTATTCGTTTTAAGTCTACCTAATGAATTGACATTTCGTCTATGAGGTTAATCAGGTTTTTTTTGTATTATAGCTGTAGGTAATAAGGTATATTAGGACTGTCATGTATTTTATTTAAAAGTCCCTAAATTAAATAAAGAGAAGAAAAAATCCTCAGATAGACAAAATATAGTCCCCAAAAGATTCTATTGCTTCCTTGGGCATTATCTATACAACAAATTAAATAAAGTCCTAAACCTATATCCAAAAACTCGATCAAGCTGCATTAAAGAAATAAAAACATACCTAAAAACACTAGACTATCATAAAACTGAGAATCTTTTGACCGTTTTGAAATAAAACTTATTTTTGACCAACCCCAAACATACATAGCTGTTCCTCGCCTACTTCAAAAACAACGCTCGCTGCACTCAATCCACATAAGTCATCTTCACTCACTCACTGCTCATCTGATATACTCACATACATCTCCTACTAGTCTAATACTTCACACAAGATAAACACTCACTCACACATCGTCTCACAACATGACTCAATAACTTCTGCACAATTTTATTATAGTTAGGTTAAAAAAAAATTTTTTTTTTCATTTTTATTGTTATTTCTTCTCACTTTATTTGTGTTATTCAAATTGTTTAAATTTCACTTAGTTTAGATTTTCTTTTTATGCATACCTATTGTTTAACTTCAGATCTTGCACGGTATCTCTGTTAAGCTAATGCTAGCCGTGGAAGGGGCCTGGTGACCTGAAACACAGGTTTTTTTTCGAAAAACCTATATTAGGCACCAGTCTCTCACAAGGATGGCATCCAGCTGGGACATTCTATGTACACTTTTAATTTAAGTCAGCTTTGTGAAGAGAGAATAAATGATAAATTGAATTGAATAGTTTCCGTCTCAGAAACAAAGTATTCGTAATCAGCCTTTTAAATCTTTCCAGACTAGAGCCATTCATTTCTGGCAGCGTCTCCGTGGAAAATGGTTGGAAATCTATGTAATTTCTCAACTTGTCTCCTTTGTTTTCCTATCGCATTGTTTTAAAACTTATCCAGAAAACAAAGGTGTTTCTTAACCCCAGAAAAATAGTGCGGGAAGCAAAATAGATAAAATAACGTAGATTAATTTTCGTCTTGCCTTTCTTGTTTGTCATCTGAAACAGATGACAGACAATGCCAGTCGTGGGTCTTTGACAGTCGTTTCGGGCAGTCAGACACCAGAAAATCTGATATCCAGTCTTACCAAGGGGTATCGTAGAAAACTGAATTATGTTTTATTTTTGTTTGCCTTGCAACCATTCTAATAATAGTAATCCTGGGTAATAATATAATATTGTAAAAGTAAAATTATAAATGTTATACGGTATATAATTAAGCATAACTAACTTTATATTATACATACTATGGTAGCATAGTACTCGTATATACCATAGTCTATAACTATGGTTTACTTATAAATGAAACAGAACGAACAGTTATTAACTAATTTGAAAACAATATAACTGCCACACAGGAAGTCAATCTAATTTTAGTACATTTGTATGAACTGCGTAGTCCGTAATATTCCGAGATATTTCTTATATATACGACATCCAGTTGAAAAGCAACGCAATAATATTGAGCATTCAAAGCAATATTACATTAAAAGCGGATTTTATTGAGGTGCGCCAAATATATAGCAATTTAAATTGACATCCAATATGCTGAGGTGGGTTCAAATGTGGATTATATATGAGACGGTTTTGAAATGAATTGGCAACATTAAGAAGAAGAATGAAACTTGCTTACATTATGAATAGAAGGGGCAAAGACAAAGATAGAACGACGGTTGTCAGGAGAAAATTTAAGAAGGGAACCTGTTGCGCCAACCCTAAGTAATATGGGCAGGAGGGGTAATATTAAACTTATTTAGTGTTTCACTGTGTGCAAAGATACAACATGAAATACATTAGGTAACTGACAACATGCTTAGCACAAGGCTAGACGGAGTTTCAAACTCCGAAGACGTACGAAGGTTTCCGATATCGTAAAACGAATTATTGAACTCGATGTGGAGTTGAGCGGGACATCTGGCAAGGCGCTTTGATGACAGGTGGAGTAAGGCTGTGAACGAGTGACGTCCGAGGACCGGCAGACGAGGTTTCGGTCATCAGGCGGCGAGGTGGGCTGACTACATTGTTAATAACGTGGGTAGAACCTGGATGTCCAGCAGTGGGTGAAGACAGGCTGGGGATAATGATGATAAACTGACAACATTATTTTTAGTGGAACAAGTTTTACCAGCTTTAGTTTTGTCAAAAAGATACCAATGTCTACATCGGATCTAACTGTTTATCTTCGATCTTGAATCCTATTAAATACGATGTTCACTTGCGAGGTAAAAAAAGTAATAAATGACAATAGCCTTTAAAAAGTAAAATAAAAGACTTAGCATAACTTATCAAGAGCATATTTACCTACAGTACCTACCTATATTTTTTTTTACTAACTTTATTTGAACAAGCGATAACTGAAAGCTGTCAATGATATAGTAAAACATACTAATTACAACAACAGTGAAAGAGGTGGTTTTGTATTAACCTAAATCACAAAATTTCACACAAACAGTAATAATTCATACAGATTAGTTTCCTGTCCCACATACTGAAACTATGCTGAAACCAGTCGATCGTGACAAACGAGTGTGCTTCGAAATCGAGTGCCGTAATTACAAGCCTTTTACGTGATCATCCATCGGTGAAATTGCCGGTAAACACTACTTTTCCGGTATTCTGGAGGCTGGCACTAGGTAGTTCATTTATAGAGAAACGAGGCTCTCTCTTTGATGCGAAGGAAAAAGAAAAGTTGCCTTGTTAGGGCTGAAAAGTACGCTGAAAATTCATATCGTTGATACCAAAAGCCTGTATTATAAATGTATTTATCAGGGTTTCTGTAGGTAAATAAAGATGCGGAAAATGGTATTTATTTATTATGGTTTCCTTCTACAGTTTATGTGGCTTATGAACTTTTTTATAAATGGTCTAAGTTTATGACTTCATCCTATCTTCATACTTAATATCCGAAAGAGTTGTCGTGTCTTCTTTTTTACACGCTTTATATTAGCTTCACTTGTATGTTTGTTTGTTTGTATGTTTGTATGTAACCGACTCCTTTAAGCGCGATTTTGACCCACTTTAAACGGTCAGATTTCATTGAAACTTTGTAAACTTGTCGAGGACCGATGACAATTCAATAATTTTAAAAAAAATAGGGGGATAAAAAACACGTTTTTGTAGTTAGCAGAACTAAAAAATTGAAAATAAATAATAGTTTAAAAAACTAAAAAACACGCTTTAAAAACCAAACTATAGTACGTGTAGCCGGCTGAATGTTCACTTCCGTTTAAAGTGGGGGGACATTCACTTGGTTACTGATTTGCTTGGAGAGAGTCAGTATATTTCGAGGCGTTGAACCGTAAGGATATCTGACTGTTCTATGTTACTTTTTTATATTTGAATGAATTAATTAGTACCTAAGTGATTGTTAATTACCTGATCTATGTGAAAAGAGAATAAACATTATTATTGAATTGAGGTGTATGATTCCTTTTCACGAATAACCTATGTTAATATATTCGAAGGCTTTATCTAAATCAGCTTGACAGTCCGAATGTGACTAAAATTAAATTATAGCCGGTCTGTACAACATAAGGTCGTCTTTTGCAAACAACCTTAACAGTATATACTCCACTGGCCTACTCAAGTACATCACCCCCAGGTCACGTTAGTATTGTTCTAAGTTACATAATCGAGAGCTACCTAACACAAACGAGCAAGCCCTCACACGTTCCAGTATGTTGTTAATTAGTAAAACGATAATGTGCGCATCAGCAAACCTGATTAATGGCTAAATGCCACTATGTAATGGTTCATCAGTAGAGCCACTCTGGACTACACCTGTTGCGATCACATAATTTAAGCTTCATGTTTGTAAATACTCTTTTTAATTGTTGTGTGTGAGTGTTTCGTAATTTTTATTACCTATTATTGTATAGAATCAAGTTCTTCGAACTTAACAGACAGCTGTGCTGCTGGGGAGTTTGTTCCGCTACTTCTTCTTCCCAGCTAAAGCACTAGGAAGTGGCGAAGGGCGGGCGTTTTGGGGGGACTGTCTTATGTAATTTTATTTTGACGTTCAAAAAGAGCTGACTCTCAGCCTAGTTTGAATAAATGACTTTTGATTTTGATTTTGAACCAGGATAGGAGATGAAGGATAGTTTATGACCTAGTTCCACATCCACGCCCTGCTGCCATTTTGTCAAGGTAGCCCCACTTTATGAGAATCGAGTCAATATAGCACTCATCTGAACGCCAAAAAAAATAGCAACTCGAAACATCAGTTAGGTATTTACACTTCAACTTGGTTCATATATTTGATTTTATGATTGCTCACTGCGTGTTGTTGGCAATTTTACGATGCTTTCTTATATCGTAAGTCAATGCTGTGTCACATATAAGTTGTGCATTCATAAAATGAGAAGCTTTACACTATCTTAAAAAAGTGGGCTAGAAAAACGAAGTCTTCACGTTTTACTTGAGACTTTTTGCCCGACTAAAATAAACCAGCTTGAAAACATAAACCTATAAGCATAAATGACACAAATTAGTTTCAAGCAGCATCTCATAAAAAGTTTATTATCTTAAACAGTTAAACTTCTGTACGTTCCTACATAGTTTTATCCATGTTGAATTCAGTATGCGTGAGTTAATCCTTAGATACGCCCACGCGTTGATAACTCGATGATAATGAGTTAGCATGCTCACCGAAATGGATGTGAATAGTTAGGTCAAACTGAGGCGTTATCGCACAAAACTTTATGAAGAAAATGTAAGGTCTTTTGTCTCTTTTTAACCGACTTCAAAAAAAGGAGGAGGTTTTAAATTCCACTGTATTTCTTTTTTTTTACGTTTGTTGGCTCAGATCTTTTCGACTTTCGATTTTGATGATTCTTTTTTATTTGAAAGCTGGTGGTCCCATTTAAATTATAGATCTGATGATGCGTTTTTGAGACAGACAACGGAACTCTTAAAAAAATTACAGCAAAACAACCAAGATTTCTGCTATCGCATAAATATGCATTGTTTTTACCCCAAGGATGATGACATTTCGAATTGGTGTGGGTTAGGTACTATAACTAAAAAGTGAAAAATAAAACTTAAAAAAAAATACAAAAAACACTAGAAAGTGAAAAATAACTTTAATTTCGGAAGTCGGTGACTTTAGATATGTATTTTATGTAATTTTCATGTCACCAGTCACCGACTTCGAAATTAAAGTTTTTATGGTTAGAAAGCTTTGCGGTCGGTCCATCTAGCTCGGGGTGTCCCACACTACACTTTCCGATTCACGGTCACCACTCCATGTCTCGTCTGCTTCTCTGCCACTCGAGCTGCATTTTTACTTGGTAATGTAAAAACTTATAATGGATGATCTTGGAGGCTTCATGTAATAAAACCACAGTTAATGGGCTCATTCGTTTATTAAATTAATTTTGTTTGGAGAAAGGTCATGTAATTTATTTCTAATAGTTTTTTTCTAGGTACCAGTAGGTATTGTTTTCGGCCATGTCAGATTGAAAATAAACGACTATGTTTGCTAATGTCTGCATAAACTTATTAAAACCATGTTCTTTATATTCTTGAGCTCATTACAAGACGACAATAGCAAGTCAAACTCTAATTGAGTTAGCCCGAAAACGAGCACACGGGAACAAACACCCAGAATTAAATTAGTAAGTAAGTCTATATTCGACAATTCTAAGCAGGCTTTATAAAGCATCACAGGTAATAAAATTGCTCTTAACAAAATCGACATCTTACCTAGTACCTATAAAAGCTCTAGCACGAACGCATGAAGTAAGCGTAACGTAAATTCGAACAATTTTTAATCGAAAATCCAAGATGCGGCATAAGTAATGTCATCATGTGAATTGGTTGCCATTTGATTAGAAATAAGAAAAATGGGCTCTGTTTCCTTGGCAAATAAAGCATTGGAATTGCATTGGCTTGTCATTTAAAGGTGTAAAGTTTATGATACGAAGTCGAAAAAATTATACCAGTTAAACGACCACCTCGTGGGTTGATGAACTTTTGTGATCGAGTTTCGGCGTTTTGAATTGTTGCTCGCAAAACATCATCAAAATTGGCCATTTGTTCTTCAACGTTGGCTTACAAACCGTATATGGTTAGTGGTTTGTGAAGGTAAACCCGAGATTTCAAAAAGCCCCAAAAAACAAGTCTGACGCAGTTAGATCTTTCTATCTGGCCGTTTAAAATCGCCAAAACGGGAAATCACACAGCCCCGAAATTGGCGTTTCGTTGCATGAGCTGTGTGACTGTGTATCGCTCCATTGCCTTGACAACTAATTCTCTACCTGTCTATAACCTACGTATCAATTCACAATGACATTATGACACCATTAGAAAAAAATATGGCACATTCACATTATGGCATTATTTTTGCCCCACCTTGTGTAGCTATCCCAAAATGACTCATACATATGAACTAAAATCTTAAACTAAGGCGAAACTGTATATAATGTGTTCGAATTTCCGTTATGTGTAGATACCTCGTCCGTTCATGCTAGGCCTACTGATTGTGATCGACACATAACTTGGTTTCCTTCCACGTCACGTCGCTTCGCACTTCGCGGAGTTAGATGTAAAAACTTGAAAATAAAACAAGATTCCACTACAATCGGGAAGTTTTTAATTTAAATATTTTAAAGTGACCTGCTAACCATATGGGGCTTTATTTATAAACGTTGATTAAAGTTAAGAGATGTTTTAACGTAGAAAATGAAAGGTTAAACAGTCGCTAATCGTTAATTAACTTTAAGCAGCGTTTTTATATAAAGGGGCTAAAGTTTAAACTGTTAAAGCTTTTGAATATAACCAGATATCTTTTGATTGAGCTGTGTGCTACTTACTATACAATTTTATGTTAAAACTAGCTTTTCCAAGGTCGGAAATTATCTCACGGAAACATACTATCGGAATAAGAAGTATCCTATGAGTTTATCCAGGAACTATATTTGACTCTTCCTTGTATTTATATCCTCGAAACCGCAATGTTTGTCAAAACAAACCCCAATTTGTTTCCACGTCTACAGGACGTTATACCGCGTAATAACGAGATATGACCAGTCTTCGAGTCTATCCAGCAAAAACGGCACTCATGCGCAAAAGTATCGTCTGCATGGCGCCTACTATATTTAACAAATTGCCTAAACGTTGGAAGGAGCTAAATAGTAAGGCATTCAAGCGACAATTAAAAATGTTTCTTTCGCAAAAGGCATATTAAAGTGTCTCCGAATTTATAGACGAAAAAGTTTTTTTTTATTGAATAATTTTATCTTTTCCTGACACTAGATTAAATTTATATGAACATGGAATTTTAACATAATAACATAAAATAATTTGTAATTGTTAAGTTTCTAAATTATAAACTATGTAAGTGTCTATTCCAGGTATTTTTTTTTTCTTATTGGTAATTCTTTTTAATGTTATGGAAATATTTGTACGCCGATACTTACGGCTAAACATGAATGGACTCAAACGATGTATCTAATATCTTGCATGCTCTTATATGTAGGTAGGTATACAATGTTTAGACAAATAAATAAATCTTATTTTATCTTATCTTAACTTAACTATGTATGTGCCAAATTTCATCCATAACACTTCCGCCGTTTTTGCCTGATTGAGTAACAAACAGCCAAACTTTCACATTTATCTTTATTTTAATTTTAATCCTTTATTAAAAAGGACCCGGTTCTTAATAATTCATTACAATCCAGTGTATAAGAATAATAAACAATTTAATCTAACTTAATTTTATACATGATGAAAACTGTCAGTTTGATGACAAACATTATACCTACCTTCTATTCAGATAGGTACATGAGGGTTTGCTAATCCATTACCTAAATATAATGGCCTGGTATTACGAGCACCTGTAAGTACCAAGGAGTGGTCTGACCGGCCGTGTATTAAGTCCACTTCTTGGAAGGTCAGGTTTATATTATTAGAGCGTATAAATAAATAATTATTTCACTAAGAAGGGTTCAATTCCCGGATAGGGCGAAGTGTTGTTTGAGTTTTTTCATGTGGAATTATCATAGACGGAGCCCGGAAGACTGGATTTGTGCCTGCAGGCTTATCATGAGGCTTTCTATTTCTACGAAGAATAGACAGTGCTTTTTCTATACAAAGTAACATTTCGTTTCTCCATTTTTGACATCGCATCATAGATATCCTTCTACAATCTGTCATTTTGTCTTTAGTTTGCCTAGGTCCTTTTAAATGTAGACTATTTCAGAAGAATATTTCTTCCCAAAATGTCAAAATCACACTGACAACAAACTTTCTATTCGACGGCCACAAAGTGTATAAGATTATCTACAAAATCCTGATTCGTTTAGAACGCCTAACTGTGATAATTAATAGAAAAACATAGCTATCTTCTCCGATTGTACATCATTTAGTTAATAGTCATGTCTATTCTTCCGTCGACAAACCGGTGCTCGTGCTAAGCCTACTGGTTGAAGGCAATAGTCTCGCACCCTGTACATGGGACTGAAACATAATGTGGGTATATTATAGGTATGAACGAAAACGCAAACTGTACGAAAACGCCACTATGTCAGTCCGACTCCAGGACCGGACCTCGAAACCTATCCTTCTGCAGCGAGGTGTTAGACAGGGAGATGTTATCTCTCCGAAACTCTTCACTGCTGCACTGGAGGATGTCTTCAAGGTTCTGGACTGGAAAGGGGCTGGCATCAACATCAATGGCGAGTACATCACTCACCTTCGGTTTGCCGATGATATAGTTGTCATGGCTGAGACCATGGAGGACCTCAGTACAATGCTCGATGACCTCAGTAGAGCTTCCGAAAGAGTGGGTCTTAAAATGAACATGGACAAGACAAAGGTTATGTTTAATGCCCGTGTAACACCCACTCTCATGACGGTCGGAGGCGCTGCACTCGAAGTTGTGGACGAGTACGTTTACCTAGGACAAACTGTCCAGTTAGGTAGGTCCAACTTCGAGAAAGAGGTCAATCGTCGAATCCGACTCGGTTGGGCAGCGTTCGGGAAGCTTCGCAATATCTTCTCGTCCCACATACCGCAGTGTCTCAAGACGAAAGTCTTCGACCAGTGTGTGTTGCCAGTGATGACATATGGAACCGAAACGTGGTCGCTCACAATGGGCCTCATAAGAAGGCTTAAAGTCACCCAAAGGGCAATGGAGAGGGCTATGCTTGGAGTTTCCCTGCGTGATCGACTCAGGAATGAGGAGATTCGCAGGAGAACCAAGGTAACCGACATAGCCCGAAGAATTGCCAAACTTAAGTGGCAGTGGGCAGGGCACATTGCACGCAGAACAGATGGCCGATGGGGTCGAAAAGTTCTGGAGTGGCGACCGCGCACCGGAAGACGTAAAGTTGGAAGGCCTCCCACAAGGTGGACCGATGACCTTGTGAGGGCCGCAGGAGTCCGCTGGATGCGGGAAGCACAGAACCGGTCGAAGTGGCGGAGCTTGGGGGAGGCCTATGTCCAGCAGTGGACGTCCTTCGGCTGAAATGATGATGATTATAGGTACACACCTCTGCTTAACCCTATGCGGAATACAGGCGTGATGTTATGTTAATTCACTAAGAACCTTGGCCTTTTAGACTTTTTTGACCTCGAATAAGATCACAGAAGTTATAATGATGTCGTATCGGTATATTTTTACTGTATGTACCGTACTAATAAAACACTACAAAGTGAAAAATAACTTTAATTTCGGAAGTCAGTGACTTTGGATATGTATTTTAATTTTCATGTCACCGACTTCCGAAATTATAGTTATTTTTCACTTAGTAGTGCTTTTTTTTGGAAAAAGTATTTATTTGTCACTTTTTAGTTAAAGTACCTACCCCATACCAATTCGAAATGTCATCATTCTTGGGGTAAAAACAATGCATATTTATGCGATAGCAGCAATCGCGGTTGATTTGCTGTCATTTTTTTAAGAGTTCCGTTGTCTGTCTCCGAAACGCATAATCAGATCTATATGAAATTTTAATAGGACTACACGGAAAGCACCAGCTTTCAAATAAAAAAAGAATCATCAAAATCGGTTCACCCAGTCAAAAGTTCTGAGCTAACAAACATAAAAAATATACAGTCGAATTGAGAACCTCCTCCTTTTTTTGAAGTCGGTTAAAAATTAATAAAATACCTTCAGGGAATTTTGAAGCCCAGTAAAGTCTACGAAGTATACGTAGATGCCACCACACTTCTCTATTATTCATCAGCTCGGTAGTCACCCTCTTTCTAGCCATAGCATCTTGCACACAGTCCATCCAGCATTTATTTGGTCTTCCCCTGCTCTTAAAGCCATCTATCTACTTTAATTCTCGATACGAGAGTACACGATACTCTTATGATAAAGATCAAAAGCATGACTGGTCAAGATAAGAGCCCAAGATTACCTTCTTCACTTTTCCGATACTTCCAAAGTAAGAACCGAGGCCTACCCCTTGAAAATGATCCGGCTACGAGGATCTAACAATACATAGGTACAGGTATTAAAGAAAAAGTATTTTCGAGAAAATATACCCAGTTATGTTTAGGTAAGTCCCATTTATTAAGAGGCGAGCCTTTTATCATCAACTGGGCACAAATCCCGACACCGGGCTACTTGTGGAGTTTCCAAATGTAAATCGCAATGACACTTTGACGGACCTGGAAATCGAACTTAGGACCTCATGTTCAGCAGTGGCACTTGCGAGACGAAAAGTAAATATCAAATGTTTAATAATACCACTTTATCAACCTCTGTTTTCCCATTGCTGGGCAAAAACCTCCCTATAGCCCTTGTCTGTGTGTTACCTGCTCTGGCTGATCTCCCATTTTGCATGTTTTAATTTTATTACATTAGAAACAACTTGAACAGTATACGGTAAAAATAGTTGCAGCACAATACAAAACTTTATTAATTTAAACATTATTTTGACAGCAAAATTGAACAGAAATATCTCCACAAATTGAAATGCATAACACGGTGCACACTGCACAGCGGTCCCGGTCGATCTTAAAACGATGTGTATTAAATTACCAATACAACAATATTGATAAAGAGAAATACACTCATTTTTGTGCACAGAATTGTTTACACTTGGTACTGTTTGATTGTACTGTATTGTGAGCGGTGATTTAATTAAAATAACAGTTTGTCGTAGTTCAATAATTATGGCTGACAACAATTCAAGAAATAAAAGAAAATTGTGGCTTGTGGCTAAGTAATGAGAGCCATTCGGGTCGATAGATCAGGTTAAGCTACGCTTGCCGCATTTGGTCCGTGGATGGGTGACCATCTTTACATACCAAGACCCCTCCGTGCCATGGAAAGCAGCTCGTCAATCCGTTGGTCCCGACTGTCATTCGAGAATCATTGATAAATGATTTTATTTCTGTAAGTAGGTTTGTACAAACACTTTTACACGTCAATCATATTTTTTTAAACTAGGTGAGGTCGGCGTTTCCTATCGGACTACTCTGAGAAGAAAGGCCGAAACAAACTCAGAGGTCACAGTCTATTTTAAAGTCCAGACATAATCTTGGTCAGATGATGTGAAGACCATGTGGATTGGTGTCTGAAATGGTCTTTTGAGGAAAGAACCACACAGATTGAGTGGACCTGTCATTGACAGTCGTTATGGGTCGTCAGAAGCCCGAAAGTCTGACAACCAATCTTACCAAGGAGTATCGTATTACCCAGTTACTAGGGTGTGGAGGTCAGATAGTCAGTCTCTCCATGTAAAATCGTAGTTGGGAAACGAGCCAGATGATGATGTTTTATAAAATCTTTTTGTCCCCAAACTTTTCTCTTATGTATTCAACTTTAGCTATATACTTGATTGATGATGGTTCCTTGATAGATAGGCAGATGACGAACAATTAAAAAAATACGTATTAGACGATTGGCACGTTTTAAATAAAACGTTAAAGAAACAACGAAAAGTTAAGAAAAGAGTACACTAACTTTATTATATATAAAATACAAAACGTGCCTAGCACGTGTTTCTGGAATTGATGCGAGTTGCCTTTAGAAAATATTGTATTATTCAAAGTAACGATTAGCTCGATTCGGGCGAGTTAATTAGTACGAGTCGACTGATAAGGCCGAAGGACGTCCACTGCTGGACATAGGCCTTCAGTCCTTCAGTCCTTCGGCTGAAATGATGATGATGATGATGATGACTGATAAGTCATAATGATTTCTAGCAAACGTTCTACATGTTTTGTTTTATTTTATATCTTTTTTTTCTCTTCGCTTGTCAGCTCATCTGACATCTACTGATTTTTCTAGTCTTCTTTTTCTAAATTAATTCTTGTGTCTTACTTCAGCCATATACATTTCAACATATTTATAGTTGCCTTCAAGCACCAAATAGGCTATAATTTCTACAGTACCATACTTGTTCTACAAATATTGTGCCAATGTATGTATGTGTAAGAATAGTCTGAATCAATGAATTTTGAAAAATGTCTTTGTAGGACTTTAAATCAAATGAATAAAAACTATAATACTTATGTAGTAATCTTTAAAAAAGAGAAGAATAGAGAGAAGTAACGAAATCTCCAAATCGAAATTCGACGATAAATGGCGATGATTTTACCGAGCGAGAGAAAATAACAATTGAGAATCTTCTCATTATGAAAAATAATGTATGTATTCCTTCAATAACAAACGTTACTTATAAATACTGACGCTGTAAAAGGCAAAGAACCGTAATTATGTACTACCTACTTAATTACCTCTCTTAATTGTATACCTAAACAAGATAATATTTTACTCAAACGGCTTAGGAAGACTCGGTAAATTAAAAATGATCTCATGCGGAATTAAAATAAAATAACCTCATTTTAATTGAATTTCTTCATAGAGATTAATTGAGGAGACCGAGAGTGTCATTAAAAACGATTTATGGAAATATGAGAGATGAAGCATTCCTAGTTTTATTATAGAAAAATGCCATTTCAAATTTCCGTTTATTTGTTTATTGAGATCTGTGTATGGATGTTCTGTATGGATCAATATAGAAGTTTGTTGACGGACACGTGTTTTCTACAGCACGATTTATAAGCCGTGTGTAGGCACAGTCCGTCAGTGTTGTATGGATCAATATAGAAGCTTGTTGACGGACACGTGTTTTCTACAGCATGGTTTATAAGCCGTGTGTAGGCACAGTCCGTCAGTATTGTATCGGTCAATATAGAAGCTTGTTGACGGACACGTGTTTTCTACAGCACGGTTTATAAGCCGTGTGTAGGCACAGTCCGTCAGTGTTGTATAGATCACTATGGAAGTTTGTAGTTTGACAGTTTGGGACTAATCTAAATAAAAATAACAATGTTTTATGTGTTATGTTTTCCCGATAGTAACGTTCCCGTGGGATACTTTTCGGGCCCCACGCGGGCAAAGCCGCTGGCGAAAGCTAGTATTTAATAAAACTTACCTGTTTATAATTTGTCTAACAGCAAAGCAAAACTCATTCAGAGATATTTACACAAAATATTATGAGATTTCCCGCTGACATTACTTTGATACTAAAACTCCGCGTTTGTAAACAAGTGTGTAGCAACAATTATTTCGCCTCGAGCGTTGCACAGCGAATTAGAGTGACATGATCAAAGGAAGACGTTTAAACCATGATAATGTGCCTTCACGTAATAATCTTGTCATTCGTGAAAAATTGCCTTGCAATTTCTCTGGGATGTAACTTTGATCGTGTTACTATCTAATATTTCATTTTGTTGCTGTAATATTTTGTCCCAAAATTAGGTTCCTTGTGTAATCTTTACCGAGTCTTTTTATAGAGACAGGATGTACCCAAGGTTACGCTCGGCTGATTATACTCTAGTTTGAATCTACTCAGAAAATAATATTTTATTCTTGAATTAGCCAAATTCCATTACATATTGACACCCCTCCGCGCTTCGGAAAGCACGTTAATCCGTTGGTCCCGGCGGTCATTTACGGATCTATCTTTGATAGTCGTTACGGGTGGTCAGAAGCCCGAATGTATGACAATCAGTTTTACCAAGGGGTATCATATTACCCAGTAACTGGGTTGTGGAGCTCAGATAGGCAGTCGCTCCATTTAAAATACTGGTATTCAGCGGCATCCGGTTAGACTGGAAGCCGACCCGAACGTGGTTAGGAAAAAGTTAGGCAGATGATTGAGACCCCTCCGTGTCTTTGAAAACACGTTAAGCCATTTGTTCCGCTGTCATAAGTGGATCTTTGACAGTCGTTTAGAAACAGAGCAGTGACAAGTAGTCTTATAATAAGGACTACCGTGTTACCTAATAACTTGGTTGCGAAGGTCAGATAAGTCAGGAAGGTCATGTAAAATATTGGTATTCAACTGCATCTAGTTAGATTGAAACCGACTCCAAAATAGCTGAGAAATGGATAGGCAGGTTAATTGTTACCCACATAACGTTCCAGCTAGTTTAGGTGATTGAAAATCTTCGAAAAGGTTTTTCTGCCTAATCCGTCTTTATGTAGAAACTTATATCATTGTAAATGCTTTTATATTTTCTACTGTCTCTGCATTTAATGATACGAGTTGTTTGTGACTAAAATACGGGGGATTCGAGTGTACCATAACATTTATGACATAGTTGGCATACTTTTATGCAGGTATGTTATCTTCCGGAGTTTCCGTATAAATCTAGTGGAAACTAAAGACTGAAACTCTTTTACGGAAATAACACGAAATATGAAACCTCTTGAAACGACGGGGTCATAGCTAGTCTTTTTGTATTTTTTTACACGCTTTATATTAGCTTCACTTGTATGTTTGTTTGTATGTAATCGACTCCTTAGCGCGCGATTTTGACCCACTTTAAACGGCCAGATTTCAATGAAACTTTGTAAACTTATCGAGGACCGATGACAATTCAATAATGAAAAAAAAAATTGAGAAAATTGAAAAAAAAGGAAAAAAACTAAAAAATAGAAAATAAATGATTCAATTAAAAAGCGTGGGGTGCTTGACATTATTTGATTATAAAAATACCTCAAAAAGCACCCACGCTTTTTAATTGAATTAAATAATTTTCTCCTTTTTTAGTTTGATTTTTAAAGCGTGCTTTTTAGTTTTTTTATACTATTATTTATTTCTTGAATGACTAAAATATTGTAAAGAATTTTGTTGAGCAAAGATTTTCTTTTTGGACTAGATTTTTTGGGATGATGATTAGATAGACAGTGTTAATATCGAACGTAGACTATATTTTAAGGATGTAATATAGAAAATTTCGACACAAAGAAAATATGAAGAGAGTTAAGAATTTCCCAAGTAAATTTTGAATTTCCCTATTTAACAAAAACATGTCGCCTGGGCTACAAATATTCGCTGAAAATACACGGAATGTTCCATGAAACCCTGGGTTAGAGGATTAAAACATTTTCTTTTGGACGTCTTTACTTAGGCTACTCCTGTATGATGGCAACTACAGACAAAAATAAGTTTTTAGAAAAAGCATCTAGATAAGTTATCTGTAAATTATTACAAGAACGTCTAAAGTAATAGGTTAAAGTCAATGTAAATAAAAATTAAACAATACAATTTACATAGAATACAGAAGGTAAACACAGCTCTTTAACTAAAGATAATAACATAAATACTTAATACTAAAATGCCATCAGTCTAGGGAATACAAAATGTTGGGCGCCACGTCACAAGGCATTTCCGTCGTTATTCAGTCCTCTACGTAACCTGATCTAGTCCATTACAGGGCATTTTATTTGAATTTAGTTTTCAGTAGAATAATGTGCGGTGTTAGTAAGTACTACATTGTTTGGTCGAGAGTAATGACTGGCTGATGATAAGGTATTTAAGTTTGCAATAAATATAAGAACTGAGTACGGCAGTGTTTTAGAAGAGGACCTAGACAAGTGGCAATCGCTTTCAAAACGTTTCTTTTTTCTACAACGACTTTCGACAGGATTGACAAAGTTTTCGGTAGCTTCTATGTTCTATGTTAGAGGGTTTGGTTTCGGCACTAAGTCCTTCAGGTGGACCATTGTCCTTGAGTCATGGCGGCCGTCGTTGGTTGTTCCAACCAGTCCACCTCCCAAGTTGATTAGATCTCCTGTTCAGTTGAGAACATCTGAGTAACACCTGGGTGTGTGACGCAAGTGCATTCAAAGAGCACGTGCGCAATGGTTTCCTCAGTCTTAATTTTTTTCGGTAGCATATATGTCAATCCTATACAGGGTGAAATTGAAAACATGCGACAAACCGAAATGGGAGATTGTACTCATCATTATGAACAACTTTTACTGAGGGACCAAAGATGCAATCGCAAAAAAAAAAACAGCTGTTCCCTACATTTTGACGAGTTATGCGAACATAAATGTAGGAATAATAAGAACAGATGTTTTTTTTTTCGGGATTGCATCATATGGTCCCTTAGTAAAAGTTGTTCATAATGATGAGTACAATCTCCCATTTCGGTTTGTCGCATGTTTTCAATTTCAACCTGTATAATTTTGAGTTATCCATCATCGTTGTCGCTGAAAGAATGTCAGTTTTTCTAGGTCCTCTGGTTTTATGCTTCCTTACGTTCAGCATCAGCCCAGCCTTTTTCTATCCGTGTTGGGGCTGGCTTTCCGTTTAACCGGATGCACCTAAATACCAGTATTTTACATGGAGCGATTACCTATCGGACCTGCACAACCCAGTTACTGGGTTATACGATACCCCTTTGTATAACTTGCTGTCCACGCCATCTATACATCCAGACGCAAACACATACAAACGGACGCCGCACACTTGCCATCTATCGTGGAAGAAAAGAAGATCGCCATCGAATTCCAATCCGGTCGTTCCTTCGGTCGCTTACATTCGGTCACTCACATTCGGTCTCATTCACTCGCACCTCCCTCAAATTTTGAACTGTATATCTTCTTTCCGAACCGCCACCCCGCCATGGCAACCAGGTGTTAAACGAATATTATATTTTATTTTACAATATACAACTGTTAAATTACACAAGTCGCTTCATTTTGAATGAACAAATTTGATCCTGCACACTTGCTGTCACAGTCTCGGGCTTCTGATGGCCCCGTAACGACTGTCAAAGATACACGAATGACAGCCGGAACCAACGGCTTAACGTGCTATCCAAGGAATGTAACCGAGGGGTCTTGGTATGTAAAGATGGTCCCCCATCCACGTAGCTTAACCTGATCGATCGACTCGTGTGGCTGTTGTTACATAGACACACTCACGTGAGTCATGCTTCCTAACGTTGAGTTTAGTAAAATACACTATCTTCTATCCCGGCTAAACGAGATTAATTTCAGCAGCTTTTAGTGCAGTCTGCTTTGTGTACAAAGTTAAGCTATTAGGCTAGCGACGGTATCGCATGGAGAGTAATATTGTCTCGTTAGTCTATGGTAGATCCATCACCGAATTTTCGCATTTAAGCGACTTTAAAGGTAAATAAAAAAGCAGTAAAATCCTACTTAATGTTTCTACCTACTTCCTTTGTTGTAAAAAGTCGGATCAGTTGACTTTTCCATCATCTCCTATCGCTAATAGAATGATATTTGGTATAGACCTTCAGATTGACTTACATAATTACATAATAAAATTATAGAAAATAAAAACATAATAGTGAAAAGAAGTGAAATAACCCGAAAACTTTAAACCTTTAAAAACTAAAATAAAAACAGATGTTTATGGACTTTACGTCCAACAAGACTCCAGTCAATTCAATTAGGAACCTCCCTCTAATTTCATCTCAAAACAATATCAATATAAAACGTATTTTTATGTTCAAATCACGGTCGTAGAATCCATAACTTCTAGTAGTTAACTCAAATAGTGACCTCAGCCGAGGTCAGTCGAGGTCAGTCGATTATACTCTACTTTATGACCTGAATAACTTACATATTAAAGGATCCTACCTGCCTTCACGAACCATAAATTAGAGTTAGGGTGACGGGCCAAAATAATTGAGTTAGTTCACAAAAGAAAAACGCATTTTCATCGGTTTTAATTTAACTTTTACCAGCTTTTCATCGGTATAAATGGGTATTTGAAACGAAATTTTTGTCAAATTAGTGATGTGAATTGTGATTACTAATATACATAACCGGAATAACTATATTTAAGGCCCATTTATACGAATTCACGACTGTGGCGAGATGCGAATTTCCATGCAAGAATTGTATAGGCCTCTCCAAGCGCCTTTCTCGAGCTGTGTTTTGACAACTTAAAGTAAGTTTTTTACTAAGAAGGACACTACCTTTTCTTCTCCTTCAAGATGGGAGTACCTATGATGATGATGATGGGACTCCCTTTTCCGCACGTAGACTCCCATTCGGTCCGTTGTGCGTGGGGATTCTGGCTAAAAAGCCAGCCTAGCTCCGCCCAAAAGCGCAGAAGCTTCCTGGGAGCTTTACAGGCTTCGCGGAGCGACCTCACTGGGAGTAACGGACTAACTGCAAGTCCGTTTTAATCTGCTTTAAAAAATTACATATTCGAATTTCGAAACGAAAAACACTGCTTGTGTTATCGAACGTTTATTTGTTTTATTCTGGAGTAACTAATAACTAACTGAATTATGCGGGAATTTGAAATAGCGCAGAAGCCAGTTGCTCCGTACCAAGAGCAGTTAAACACGCGGAAATTTAATTAACTGACTTATGAAGCTCTTGATTACATTTCCCGTAGCTTGAAGAGACTTCCCAGTTCGTACTCATAGGTCAAATGTGTAATAACAAACAGCCTTGCTTGGCATTACGGATAATACATACTAAATAGAGCCGTCACTAGGTGTAGCTTCAATCATTTGAACATTTACTTGTTTGAAGACTGCAAGACAGAATGGTAAAGTGCGAAATATTATTATTTGTTCATTCATGCTCAAGTTCTGGTGGCCCAGTGGTAATGGCGACCACTTTGAACCCAGACAGGCACTTTTCTTTGTGTAACTTATTTCATCACTACTGCTCACAATACGGTGAAGGATAACGTCGTGAGGAAACTGGCATGTCTTATAACCAAAAATCCGAAGACATATGACATCTACCAACCGTAATCTACAAGCGTGGTGTATTACGGCCCACTTCCTCTCACAGATAGGAGGCCTGTGCCTGTGCAGAGGGAATATTATAGGTTGATTATGTACGTCCAAGTTCCCGTGTCATCGCCACATTCTAGTTATGTACATTTATTTGCATATATCCAGATGAGTACCTTAAAACATATAACCGCAAGGGTCACATTTTGGAAAATTATCGGTTATTACTGTGGTGCGGGTTGTTTGAAAGAGATATCGCGCGTCCTGGCACACAGGCAACTGAGGGAACACGGGTGGATTTTAGTCACTAAAAGTCTGCTCCACCCAGAGCGGGAGAAGTTATTTGATGATTACCCACCCAAAAAAAACAGTTATTACTGTTTTTAGTGCTGATATCCATTTGGTGTAAATACTAACAAGAAATAAATGAAGCTCCAACTTAATAAGTGAGGTCAGCCATCTTTTAATGACTTCTTTGGGAGCGACAAGCACGCCTGAATAACGTGGAGTTGGTTCCGAAAGCCGTCAAATAAGCTTTGTTATGTTGGCAGATATGTTGAGCGTAACTTAAGTTCAACTTTGTATTTAACGTTGGTGTCTCGCAGTGTTTGTGACTTTCTGTCCGAGATACTTAGGGTCATGTTTATTTTGTGTGCGAAAATGGACTTCAATATTTTGAAAATTCAAAGTAAGTTGTAAGTATGGCATAAAGAGATTATTCGCTAGTCTGCTCATGTGAAAATTACTTAGGAGTTCTGTGAGAAATAAGATTTAGATTGTGCTAATCTTAAATCTTTTACAGCTGTAACAAATCTCAACCTCCCTTTATCAAAATAATGAGAAGTTTAGTTCTTCGATTCTGATCGATAAACTTTTACAAAACTTATATTTCAATGCTTTCTTCTATACTAACGAGTACGGTTTAAAGTTCCTAGTAAAGCCTTTTTTAACTTGACCTTCTTCCAGAACTGTATATTGGCTTTCAAGTGTCAAACTCAAGAAGTGTTACAACTTGACTGAGGAACAATGAAAAGGATTTGTGTCGAGATTCTACTTCCGCTGTTTGAGGAACAAAAATAATAATCGAACATTCCCACTGTTCTAGTGTATGATGTAATGCAGTGGTTATATGGTTTTATTTTATTTGTAACCTCTAAATTATAATAGACCTTCAGCAAGAGATCACACTTTTAATCAACTGGATACCTCTATTACAAATTCTAAAAAAAAGCTTAACGATATCTTCTTACTTAAGAAGATTTTTTTCATTCATCCCTTATGTTCTTTGGACATAAATAGGTTTCTATTATTTTTAGTGATGTTCTTCAGAAAGTTAGGTGCGTAGTACTTGCAACTGGAGTGGGTGTATGACTGCTTACACACGCACTCCGGTTGCGAGTATATCTGGATGTATGAACGTAAACAACGCCGGAGGAGTAAAGGTAAAAATCGCAGTGGGGGGCGTTCTTTAGTTTTTACCCACTATGTAAGTAAGATTTCATTTCCCAAAATGGCAAGTATTCTATAATTACAATATATATTGGATCTATAATTTTCCAATAAATTCTTCACATACTTCCAAAAACCAATCCACTATCACACATCTAGCCCATACAGAACATGTCTAATGAACACCGAACCGTCACCATTTACCCGTAGCACCAATGACCTGAAACAGATGTTAACAAATGACTTGAGGGACATCCCCAGATTCAGCAGTAATTAATATCCTTCAATTAAGTGTTAGAAGAGAGATTACGGTTCGTTAGTTTGGTAATACGGGAAAATCAGGGATGTTAATGTGAAATGGAATAACAGATGAGAGCTATTAATTTACTAAAGATGTAATTTGTATGTTTGACTGCTTCGTTGGTCTAGTGGTGGCTGAGCAGGAGATCCTGGGTTCGATTACTAAATCAGGCAAAATGTTACTGAGACTTTCCATTAGGAATATCTCTCTCTCTCTCTCTAATTCTCTATTATACGGAAAAATCAAAATCAAAATCAAAATATTTTATTTCACATAAGCCTGCATGGGCACTTATGAAACGTCAGAAGCTAGGTGCACGGTTCCAATTTGTCGTTTCCTATGGAGAAGAGCCGGCAAGAAACTCCACGGTTACTCTTTTAAAAATAATTGGCTTTTACAATGTTTTCAAATTACAGTGATAATAGGTATGGGAGGACAGTGCAGGCCAGTCAATAAGTACCAGGTACTTAGAGGAATGAAAATACAGAATAGAAAAACGTCTACAAATCTAGTCTCTAAGGCCTACAACGTTCTCTCATTCACAATATGTAAAAGAATCTACCTATATAAAATGAATCTATTTGAACCAAGTGACATGATTTCGATGACAATCACTGAAAATAAATAGTAGGTAGTAAAATTGATGTATAATGTCAAATAATGACGAGAATATGTCAGACATTGTAAAAAAAAAAAATAATAATAAAAAGAATAAAAATTAACATTGCTTGCTTGGAACTTAAACGTAAGTGGGAAAATAAAATGAGGAGTATCTATAGTACGCCCAGTACTACTGGTAGATAGTCCTCTGCTTAAACCTTCGGGGATTACAGGCGTCATGTTATGCTATTTTATGTAAGTACAAAGTTATTTGTTCAACGCCTATTTAGGATGAAAGGGCTAGATTTCAAAGGTGAAAGAACGGAGTTTGTGGTGCACTAGCTTGTGTTGACGATGGGTGGCCTTAACTAAGTTATTTTTTGTATATTTTAAGCAACATGATTTTGTTTTGGTTTCATCAATTTAAACATGAAGAGTAAACAGTATAGTGTATAGTTAGCTCGTTTAAGGAAACTATAAACTATGCTGTTTTCTTACAACAATACAGACAATACTTATGTTAGTACAGTTGTAAGATCGTCAAATGCACAAGTAATAGCGCACACGCATCTTATGACTGCGGTTGTGAGCCGAGTTCACGTAGCTGAGTTTTGGGTCAAGGATGTTTGATTTTTTTGCCAGCGATACGCTAAGATCAAGACGTAGAATTGTATATATTTTTTGTTTTTATACGAGTCACACAAAGAAAAGTAAAAAGGCTTTTATGTAATCGGATATAAACTACTCAGAAAACCCTTCCTTTTCTCTGAAAATAATAAACTAAAACAGTTTTATATTCGTCAAAAAGAAATATACGACACGACCACTCTATCAAATTCTTTGGCAAATTCAGAAGAACTGCCGAAAGAGGTCGAATTATGACCGCAACCGGGACATTCACCCTTTTCCTAATATAATTCCCTCTAAGGGTGAAGAGGCTAAACATCGGCTTACCTCAAAAATTGTAACTTTATTTTATAAGCTTAGTAAACATTTTTGTGGTTTTCATTTTGATAATGAAATTCGTGCTGTCAAAACTTTAATGTTGAGGTTAATTTTCGAAAAACTACTTTGTTTATTAAAGTTAGTACTTTACAATTCTGATTTAAAAAAATGTTAAACTTTGTGTTTGGATATTTATATGTTTGGAGGTCTGTTACTCAATCACGCAAACACGGGTGAACGGTTTTGGATGAAATTTGACACACAGATAGTTCGTAACCTGGAATAACAAATAGGTTACTCTTATCCCGGTACTAACTCTGGCAAAAGCTAGTATAGTTATAATTCAGATACTTTGGGAATTGAAAATAATATAATAATTAACATAACATTACATCACGCCAGTATTTCCCAGACGTTACATATTCTGAATGAGAGAACGTTGTAGGCCTTACAGACTAGATTTGTAGGCGATTTTATATTCTGTATTTTCATTCCTCAAAGTACCTGGTACTTATTGACAGGCCTGCACTGTCCTCCCATACCTATTATCACGGTAATTTGAAAACATTGTAAAGAAAATTATTTTTAAAAGAGTAACCGTGGAGTTTCTTGCCGGCTTTTCTCCATAGGAAGCGACAAATTGGAACCGTGCACCTAGTTTCTGCCGTTTCATAAGTGCCCATGCAGGTTTATGTGCAATAAAATATTTTAATTTGATTTGATTTGAACGGTTAGGCAGAGCTACACGTGTAATACACCCACATTTCGCCAGTTATATTTTTAAGTCGCAAGTAATAAAGAGCGAGCCTATTGTTATCAACCTGTTGTAAGTTATAATAAATTAATACCATAACTATAAATATTTATTTCTACACCGCCCGATGAGAAAATTCAATAAACATTTTATGTGTGCGCACTGCGTCAGTTTAGCTCTTTAGCAGCATTCCCTAGCATTTTCTTAACAATTCGGGCGGGGCATCCAGGCATTCAAATATTTGTTAAGTAGCGTAGTATTTCCCCATACAAAAAAATATGTTTAAAAAGTAAAACTCAACTACTGAAAAATTACGTTCTAAAAATATGCATCAAGAAAAATTACTCATCTGCCGTGGTCGTATTCCACGTAAACAAAACATTATAACAGTGGTAAGCTATTATAAGCTTTAGGGTAAAATGGCTTTTCACTAACACGGCACCATAGTTTTTTTTTTGTTAGTCCGTCACTTTATACATATACTTTAGAGGGAACCATATTCAATTTACTCTAACATTCAAGACACTTCCAACGATGCCTCATTAGTCAAATTATGATAAGTAGTTTAGAAGTTATGAGGGAACAGTTGAAAAAAACATACATTAGGCAAAATCATAACCCTCCTTTTTGCTTCGCCGCAGTCGGGTAAAAATGAATGACGATTAGTGACGTTCTGCTTTTAATACAAGCACACGTAATATGAATGTTACTACACGTCGTGTATGTACAACGTTGTGAGTGTATGCGTAACTAGAATGTGTGTCATGTGTGATAAAGCTGATGTCGAGTGGCGTTAGCAATCTGAATGTAGTGCTGTTCCACAAACAATGGGGCACTTGATATATAGTCCAGCGTGTCCTGCTGTCTGTACGCTACAGAAGCTAATGGACGCTGCGGAAAGTGCTAAAATCGTAGCCAAATTCTGGGCAGACTGTATTTAGATTCTAAATCTCTAAAATCAGAATCTAAATCTTTAAAGTACGCGGTGGCGTATACTGAAAGAATTGGCTTTCTACATATAGTGAAAAAAAATACAAATTTTTTGTAGACGTGATTAAACGTTGTGTCGACTAGCGTTTATCAAAAACGTATTATAGCGTTGCTACGCCCTGTCGCCTATGTGATAAAATATATTAGTAGATACCTAAATAAAGGTGCTTTTAAGCGCGCTCGCCACGCTTCGGTGCCTAAGCGAAAATTCGGTACGGGGAAATATCGCCACCATCTGTGTCCCGTAAAACAGTGTTGGAAAATATTATAGTTTCATGAGTGACTATGATCCTGCAAGTCAACATCTTTTTCTGTTAGAATCGCCTAAACGCAGCATCTTCCGGTGTTACTTAGTACACAACACAACTCAGTTACTTGGTAACATTCCCTTTGGTAAGACTGGTTGTCAGACTTTCCGTTTTGATTGTCTGTAACGACTGTCAAAGGTCTACAAATGACAGCTTGGCTTTCCGAGGCAGGTAGGATCGAAATCCTACCATGCCGTGATATGATAATATGATATGTAATGGATGGCTTTCCTTAACTTTGAAGAACGACTGTTATTAATTAGCCATGCGCCCCTCGTCTTAAAGTTAAGTGTAGTTTATGAATTCGGGTATTAGTGTTCCCGATGCAGGAACGTTTGCCAACCCATAAAAAATATAGGCAAGCTCTTTCGAAATCGTTTTGTTCATTAATTCCTTCAATAAAGACTTGTCTGTGTAAACTAGACTGCATACGAAAACTAGAACGAGGAAAAATGAGAAGATACGTAGTGTTTATTCAATAAATTGAATAGCAAAGCTAACACATTGAAATTACTTTATATTTTACACAGTTTTATTGGATTAAAGTACGAAAGCATACTACAGTATCCGAACGTTAAAATGGCACATTCAGTTTAGAAAGAGACTGTTTAGCTAAAGATTTCTAGGAGAACGGTGGCCGCCACGTAGCGTCTGCAATTTACCGGCAAATGATGTCTCTGAAATGTTATTTATGAAAGTGTGAATTGCCAAACTTAAGTGGCAGTGGGCAGGGCACATTGTACGCAGAACTGATGGTCGATGGGGTCGAAAAGTTCTGGAGTGGCGACCGCGCACCGGAAGGCGTAAAGTTGGAAGGCCTCCCAAAAGGTGGACCGATGACCTTGTGAGGGCCGCAGGAGTCCGCTGGATGCGGGAAGCACAGAACCGGTCGAAGAGGCGGAGCTTGGGGGAGGCCTATGTCCAGCAGTGGACGTCTTTCGGCTGAAATGATGATGATGAAGGAAGAAAAACCACATTTCGTATGGACGTAAAAATATCGCGGAGGAATTTTATCGCATACTGGATTTTCAACTGTCGGTGTTACACCGAGCATTGATAATCCCACAGAGTGCATTCCTGTGGGTTTGACCCTATTGGATTTTCAACACTCGGTGGTAAGCAGTGCGTTGAATTTCCTATGCGAGACAAAATTCTGCCGCGATATTTTTACGTCCGTGCAAACGTAGACTAACCCTCTTACTATTAAACACGGAATAAATAAAGTTATAAGTACCAGGAATAACCATACATTTTCATAGGTTTCGAATGAAATGGAATAACTTTATTCTGTGTTTATTAGTAAGAGGGTTCAGTGTTTTTCTTGAAAACGTTTTTTGACTCTGTAAACTCAAATCCTGCTGCTATAATTTTCATGACAATCGACAATGCGGCGGTTATGCGTCCGCCACTCTCCTAGGATATCTTTTTCTGTGACAGAGACGACACTCAATAAAAAAAGCTTATTCTATTTTCCAATAAAATAGGTACAGCAGGTAAACCGGGATTTGCTTCTAATTAAATTTTATTGATTTCTTAAGCCTTTACTCTTAAAATGCCGGAGTGCTAACAGAAAAATTAATAAATTTAACAACGCAGGATCGCCTTTACCAGTGGTGGTCATCGTATTAATGGTTCAGCAGCTTCAATATCATCAGGATTGTTTCGGAATATAGCAGTTTGTCGTTGACATGGTAGGTACGACAGTGGCTCCCCTAACATCAACTCTGTCATCAGAAGACAGGTGCCACGCAACCATCGATGCGACGGTCTGCTAGCGTGACTATCACAAGGCCAGTGTTAGTTTTATCTGACCGTTTGGGTGATTTCAGAAAATTCGTAACAAAACAAGGCGGCGCCACTTGCTGTGTCATCACATTCATACAGGATACGTTTTTAACCAGTGCACAAACTGTAACCATGAATTCAGCATATCATTCTAGACCCCCCAGCGCAAAATTTTTTCGTCTGTTATACAAAAAAATCAGCTGTTCCATCCATTTTGACCGCGTAGGTATTGCACTTTTCTATAAAACAGCTGATTTTTTTTTTAAACCGACGAATATTTTTTTTTGCGCTGGGCGTCTTGAATGATATGCTGTTGTTTGTGAAACATATTATGTACGTACCTACAACTACCATGTGAGGTATAAAACTGTGTCGCCAATAAAATACTCCATAACAGGTATCACGGTAAGGTATAAAAATTACTAAGTTATAAAACATGAGCTAGTTGTTTCGTTGGGATGTTATTTTTCCATTTACCGCTGTTGGTTTTATCTCGGTAGAAAATACAATAACAGATATCGAGATGTTTTATACGGCGAGGTTACGGATACAGCTACATACAATTTTGATCAAAAATGTTTTGTGCTACTTTATTTATTTCTGTAAATAAAAACCAAATATAATACTAACTTAGCTAAACCTAATCACTAATTCAAAAATGGCATCGAAAAATTCATCCGCGTCGTTATCGACTGGTAATGTTCCCAAGACACTGGCAGCATTACCACGTTGTATGGCAATGCTTAGCCGCTGGCCAAGGTAGAAACCAGCCCTTGGGTCACGGGAAGTGTCAACCAGCCTTTTCGAGATTTCCTTGTGCTGCTTGTGAAAATGTTTGAAGAGTTTATACTCCTTTGCGACTATCACTTTAATTAGATGAGATGAGAGAAACGACAAATTGACCAAAAATCTACTAACCCACACTGGACTCGCGTGGTAGAATACATCCAACTACTTCTCGAAGAGGGGAGTACTCATTATCATCATCATCATTTCAGCCGAAAGACGTCCACTGATAGACATAGGCCTCCCCCAAAAGGGGGTTTTTGCCATAATCGCCACGCTTGGCAGGCGGATTGGCGATCGCAGTATGGTGTTAATATGCATAGAGAACGCTGCTGCCCATTCTCTAGTAAGTCCCTTAGTCGCCTTCTACGACACCCACGGGAAGAAATGGGATGGTGCTATTCTTTTACGTCCGGCACCACACGGAACAGAGAGGAGTACTATGTCCCAGCATTGGGAACATTATAGGCTGATAATGCTAAACGACAAATCGGGAGTTCGTCTAATTTAAACTATTCTTAATATAACTAGGCTTAAAGTCACCCAAAGGGCAATGCAGAGGGCTATGCTTGGAGTTTCCCTGCGTGATCGAATCAGAAATGAAGAGCAGCAGGAGAACCAAGGTAACCGACATAGCCCGAAGAATTGCAAACTTAAGTGGCAGTGGGCAGAGCACATTGCTTGCAGAACAGATGGCCGTTGGGGCCGAAAAGTTCTGGAGTGGCGATCGCGCACCGGAAGGCGTAAAGTTGGAAGGCCTCCCACAAGGTGGACCGATGACCTTGTGAGGGCCGCAGGAGTCCGCTGGATGCGGGAAGCACAGAGCCGGTCGAAGTGATGGAGCTTGGGGGAGGCCTATGTCCAGCAATGGACGTCTTTCGGCTGAAATGATGATGATGAATATAACGCAAGTAGATAATTCAATCGTAACCATATATTTTTGTCTCTTTGTATGTTTGAACTTCACGTTAAATGACCGATTTCAAATTTCCGAATAAAACACTAAGCATAAACAAGCGCCTGAAAAGAACATAGAATACAATTTTTCCAGTTACATAAAGTAGTTCCTCAAGGATGCGAGTGAATCCGCAAACAGCGGGTAGTAAAGCTACATATGTCATATGACCCCTGACCCCTCTGAAATGTAGCTGTAGTTGTATACTCTCGTCCCCTAATTGTGTTTCTTCTTGACGAGTTCTTGGTAAGTTTCTGAACACAATAACATAACTACTTTTCTTTTTCGGTCATTGTGAGACAAGCTGCGGGAAGCAGGTCAAAATATTATTTGTATATATAAAGGTTGATTCATTTAGAGGTAATCCTTTCAAAACTATTTTTTTTATAAAAAAAAAACGAATTTACCGGGTTATTCTTAGTATCATACAAAATAACCGTTCTTTACATTTATTTTTCGGTCCATATTTCGTCAACGGATAACGGACTGTTTGCTACCTGAAATTTAAGCCAGTGATCTCCAGGACATTTGATACCAACAAAACGGCGCTACTTGCCACACAGCACGTGAAACGTAATTTAATTTTACATTAAGTCCCCGGCCAAGTCAAAATCTACAAGTTCACTGAGATAGTGTGTAATATTGAAGATGCAGACACTATCCTATCTATTAAGAACTTTTAAACTCCCTTAATCCAGTCGGGCTGCCACCTCACGAACTGCTATTTAAAATCGGAAAATGTAAGCCAACCTAACCTGTGCAATGGCACAAGTCTACTAATAAATGATTTAAAAGACAACTTAATTACAGCGACCATTCTCATCGGACCAGGAGCTGGCCAGCAGCGCAGATCCGGAGGCTTCCAATAATTCCCACGGAGATTCCTATATCGTTCAAGTGACTTCAGATTCACGTTTAAACATCATTTGCCTTGACTATTAACAAGTCCCAGAGACAAACATTCTCTTTGGTTGGCATTGACACACTAAAATATTTTCTTACCCATGGGCAGTTATATGTTGGTTTATCACTAGCTGGATCAGCCGAAAACCAGTTGTTTTTGGTACCGGAAAATAAAAAAACCCAAACATTGTATACAGGGAAGCTTTAAATTAAATACCTATTTAACTTAGTTAGATACCTATCTAAATTAAATTTTATAAAATTATCTCACCTATAAAAACCTACAATATCAGTGAGTAATACTTAGGGCTTGTATCTTCGAAATTCACGCAGAAGAAGTCGCGGGTGAACTGCTAGTTTTTATATATAAGGAAGATATAGATTTGTTTACGACCACAAATTATTATCGTCTTAAAAAAAGCGTATTACAATTGTTTAGTAGCTATTATTGATCTAACATGAAAACTATTCCTTACCCGACATTGTTATACAATATATCCCAGAACTTCACCCCAAGCGAATATAAATCACGAGAACACACGTCCGGTCTCGATTAGACTTTTACTAGTCCTTAGAGACTAAATAGGAAGTTAGTCCGTTCGAACTGGGCACTGATTATGCAACCGGGACATAACATTCATGGGTCACTTCCCAACACTATCGTCCGTATCCCACCACATGACATTTTGTACTTTCTATGTCGAAAGATAAGGTTGGTTTTCACTTGGAGCAACATAGTAAAGTTCTTCTAAGACAATTTGTCCAGTCATTTGGTTTGCTCTTGGGATGTTGCCATTTACTACGCAATGCGTCTTTTGAAGAGCCAACACGTCGGGTTGAATGGCCCTCTTTAGGTGATGAGTGTACACATGATGGTCGTGTTTTCATTTATTATTATTGTGATATAATAGTTGTGATCGTCTGGACGTCTAGGACTGGTCCAAAAATGTGGGTTAGATTCAAATCAAATGGAATTAAACATTTTTTTTTTTCACATAAACCTTCATGGGCACTTATGAAACGTCAGAAGTTAGGTGCACGGTTCTATTTGGTCGTTTCCTATGGAGAGGAGCAGGCAAGAAACTCCACGGTTACTCTTTTAGAAAGAATTGGCTTTTACAATGCTTCAAATTACATTGTTAATAGGTATGGGAGGACAGTGTAGGTCAGTCAAAAAGTTGGTATAAAACTATTTAACTATTACTTTTAAAAAAAATACAGTCGAATTGAGAACCTCCTTTCGATTCTTGTTCTTCGTGTAGTTAGCACGATAGTATTTCAGATCTTGATGGTCCTGGTAAAGTGTATTGCATCAGGGTGTGGGGTGTGCCAACCATGCTCCACCTCCTATTCTCCCTCTGTGACCCAAAACATGCATGCAAAGTAAACTCTGCGCTACTACTGACGACTACTTGGCAGTGGAGAAGTTTTAGGCCAAGATCTGTGGGTTCGATATCAGACAAGCACTAATGTGACGGTTTTTTTTTTAGTTTGGGAATCATCTAATAACTTCTCCCGCTGTGGGTGGGGCAGGAGGGCGTGTCAGACTTTTACTGACTAAAACCCATCCGTGTTCCCTCACAAAACTCGAATTTGTACTAGACCTATTACTTTACCTACTGCTGTAAAAGAAAACATCCTGAGGAAATCTGAAGTCGGTCGCTTACAACCATTGGAATGGTCAAGAGCTATATGCGTTGTAAAAAATACCCTTAAGGTGAACCTAGTCCACATTTTTTGCATAAAAACTTCGGGAGTGTTTTACTCCACTGTCCAACATGGCACATCCAAAGTAAAATATGATGTCGTTTTGTCTCATTATTAATATTGTCTGTACGGAAACAGAATACTTAAATAAAAACCCATTAAAAAGTTAGGAGCCAACAAAGATTCGTTTTTCTTGCTAATTTTACTTAACTTTGGGCGTGTTTAAGTGATAAAAGAAGTGTATAATTTTCAAAACCCTAACGGTCAACCATTTTATTGGTCATTGATTTATGCATTGGCTTTTTCATAAAACCCGATCCTCCAAAGGACTTTTCTTAATTTTTTCGCGAATTTTTTACTATAAATGATCCTGCATCCCACTCAATAACGTTGTGCGCGTAGACTAGCGTCTAACTGCTCATCACTGATACTATCTCTGTCGGACACGAAGCCTGGTGAGACAGCGTGATTTTTAGCCAGGCCCACCAGTGAGTTCGAGCCCGCGACTAGGTTCCACTTAACGAAGCTGAGAGACAAATCTTTTTACTTATAATATGTTTTTATACCAGACCATTCATAGAAATCTTCTGGTTACGGAGGTTTTGAGGTTACAACTTTTTGTTGATGTTTTTCACGAAAAAAAATGTGTTGATATCTACCGTAACTTTAAATACTCCCACGATCTCTGTATGGTTGCATGCACCAAGAAGAACAATGCTTTGCGTTACGTTACGCACAGCATTGTAAATAAAGAATTTTAACACGAAAAACAAAAGTTTTGTCCCGTGAATTATCCCTACTTCCCTACTACATACTGTATTTACTACATTAAAAATGCGAAAGTTTCTCTGTCTGTTACGCTTTCACGCCTAAACCGCTGAACCGATAGTCATGATTAGTGTTGCCCAAATTCAGTCTTGGTCTTGCAGTCTTGGTCTTGTTCTTGCGTTTTTGCAAGACCAAGACCAAGAACAAGACCGCGTATTTTTAGCAAGACCAAGACCAAGACTGACCGTGCAAGACTTGAGCAAGAACAAGACATAGCCTGCAAGACTCTTGCGTCTTGCAGCTAGGACTTAGCGCTATTTCACTGAGTAGTTAGGTGTAACAGTTCGGTGTATAGGTAGGTACGCTTAGGAATTCTATGAGACGCAAAAAACTGTATCAAAGAATATGAAAAACTGGACCTATGCGCATTATGACTAATACCATAAACATAGCGAATAAAAAAATATCTATTAAAATCAAACTGAGTGCATGCATAGTTATGTTTTAACCATCGGCACTTTGATAATGCGGCATCAAAGTTTTTGTACTTACTTCTCAAAGAAATTTGCCGCTTTTCGGAAGTACATGGTTATGATACACGCGCCGGCGGCTTCTTTTGAAATCTAAAACAATCGTTGCCGCCACGCCGAAATCATAACATTTGTGACACTATTTGATTGCCGCCATAGGGCGTAGGTATACTCATGCAAAATAATTTCGAATTTCTTATCAAATCTTCAGTTATTTATTAATCTGCTTGATCTTTACTATGGCTATGTTAATTCAAGCTCACAATGTTCCAATTCTAATACGTTTTTCTAAGATTTAAAGTAAACTTTAATAAATAGTAATAGACTAATAGGTAATTGCAAGACTTGCAAGACTCTTGCTGCAAGACCAAGACCAAGACCAAGACTGGGAGCGCAAGACCAAGACCAAGACCAAGACCAGGTGTATTGGCGCAAGACCAAGACCAAGACTGGCTAAGTCTCGTCTTGTTCTTGCATTTGGGCAACACTAGTCATGATATTTGGCAGATTTATAGCCTGGGATATGGCAAAGAACATAGGCTACTTTTTTACGAGATAACCGACAACCACGCGCGCGGAGCCGCGGGCAAAAACTAACTTGCATATAGTCAGTTAGTTTGATATAGATGACGACTTCGTGAAGTCGCTTTAACCTGTATGAAAATAGCTCATTGCCTTACAGAGGGGCAATAAAAGCCTGGCATTTAAGATACGTGGTCTATAATGGTTCATGATAGAGTATTTATGGGTCTCTGATAGCGTGTTTTTCGTATAAATTACGTTGATATAGCAGTACCGCATACGTTCATTAGTCGTGTTTAGTATTCCGTACACGAACCGACTGCCGAATCTACGCATTCCCTTTTTATGATTAATAGGGAAGTGGGGAAGCCAAATGTACGCAAAAGCAACCGAGTTTCTGTTTATAGGTCAATTTTGGTTCTCTTTCCCTATTAACGTTTATAAAAGGTGGGATGAAAACTTCTTGGTACGTACGTACCTGGAGTCAGCAATATCTATACATCTAAACATACATACATCATCATCATCATTTCAGCCGAAGACGTCCACTGCTGGACATAGGCCTCCTCCAAACGGGGAAGGGATTGCCATAATCGCCATGCTTGGCGTTGGTGATCGCAGTATGGTGGTAAAATGCACAGAGAACGCTGCTGCCCATTCTCTGGTAAGCCCCTTAGTCGCCTTCTACGACACCCACAGGAAGAAATAGGATGATGCTATTGTTTTACGTCCGGCACTACACGGAACCGTCCGGCACCACACGGAACAAATACATACATACAAATAAATAAAATTGAAGTGTCTGTTTGCAATGTCATAGAAACAACTGTTTTACCAAATGCATTTGAAAGTACCTACCTATATACGGTACTTATAATAAAAACCATTTTTTTCTGTTTGTTCCGGCTTATCTCTGAAATGACTGGAGCGATTAAAACGCGACTTTCACTGGCAGATAGCTGATGTTACAAGCAGTAACATAGGCTAACTTTTTGTCCTAGTAGCACGTTCCTGTGGGATAGTTTCCGACATCCACGGGAGTGAAGCCGTGGGCAGCACCTGCTTTTTTATATAATTTGATGTAATGTAAATCTTCAATACAAGAGGTAGGTAGTGTAATTGGAAGACTTTATTTCAATAACCACCTTTGTCAAAAATTGAGTGAGTTAGTTACGCCATCTTGTAGAGGAATTTGTAAGCTTTCTGATTATATTTTATATTTCTTCAAAAACAAGTTTAGTCACGAGAAATTTGCTTTTATTCGTTGTACCGATTCTTTTGAAGGAGAATCGGTACAACAAATAAAAGCAAATTGCGTGGCGTAACTAACTCATAACATGGAATTTTTGACAAAGGTGGTTTTTGAAATAAAGTCTTCAATTGTTTCGAAGGCCCGTTGCTGTGTTCCAGTCATAATATTAATCCATTCAGCAGCGATGCTCAGCATCTGTAAAAGGAACGGTGTTAGTACTTCCATGGATGAGCTCAACTAACAACTACATATAAATAATAAATACATACAAAGAGCTACATGTACTAGGTATTACCCACATCTTTTAAATTACGCTGGAACACATAATTTCTCGTCGTTTTACACGCTTTTTATTAGCTTCACCTGTATGTTTGTTTGTAACCGACTCCTTTGGACTTGATTTTGACCCACTTCAAACGGTCAGATTTCATTTGAACTTTGTAGACTTATCGAGGACCAATGACAATGCAATAATTAAAAAAACACGCTTTTGTAGTTAGCAGAACTAAAAAAATTTAAATAATTTAATTCTATTAAAAAGCGTGGGGTGCTTGATATTAATTGATTTAAAAAAATACCTCAAAAAGCCCCCCACGGTTTTTAATAGAATTAAATTATTTTCTACTTTTTTAGTTTGGTTTTTAAAGCATGTTTTTTAGTTTTATTAAACTATTATTTATTCCATTTAGTTCGTCGTCGGTTGGTCAGACGTCACAAACGACGTTTCCTTTTGCGGTCTTTACTAAAGGATTCGTCACACGACGAACGTCGGTTCTTGATAGTCATGCAAGAACATAATGGCACATCGTTTCGTAGTCTTATTTTAAGTTAAAGAAGGTAAGTTACCCGAATGAACAAAAAAATACCTTAAAATACATTTTAAAAATTATATGAGTTCAGAAGTTCGCAATTCGTATCAGTACCTTCAATGGATTTTTAGAAGATGAACACATAACATAACATATCGCCTATAATCTCGAAAGGTTTAGGCAGAGCTGTACTTATAGTTGTTTAAGTCCCATATAATAGGGGGTGTACGGTGAACCCGCACATTCATCATATTACTTGTTATAATTATGTAGGCTAAGCAACCTCAGCGTTTGCATACGCGCAGTCGTTTACTGTAATTAGCAAGTAAAATAAAGTAAGTGATATTACCACACTCAACACGGGCGGTTTTACTTATCATCCCCGGCTTCGTCATTTATCCTAAATTGTAAAGAAAGTCATCTTACAGGGGGCGAATCTATAGCCATCAACAGAGCACAAATCCAGTCTCCGGGCTGCTACTGATAAAATCCTTCTGAAATAAGCTAAAAACACTTTGCCCGACCTGAGAATCGAACCCAGACCCTCATGTTCTTGTGGCGCTTGCTACCACTAGACCCACGTGGTTGACATATTTCCAAAACAATATAGCTACTATGTACTGTGGGATCGGGGGGATCTAACAATAAATAAAAATCTATTGAAACTCTTGGGACTCCACGTATATTATGAGAAGTAAAGATTATAAAGCCGCGCCTAATACAAGGAATATATTTTCTTCGAGACAAACCTATCCTATTCTATTTTAAAGGATAGAATCTAGAACCATCCTCTTGTCAGTTCAAACGTGACAAAGCCATTTCATTACCTAACTGTATTAACATAAAGGTTGCATTCGATAAGCAACAAACCTTTACAGTACCTATGTAACCAAAAGCCCAAATCATTATTCCGTATAATTATGAAACAACAGTTTAAAATATCAAATGTAAAGCACCCATTTCGACGTCATTATAAACTGATCGTTAAGATTAATTAATCGTTTATAATGACGTCAAAAGTGGAAATGTTTGAACAAGTTTAAAAGCGTATAATAATAAAAGATTATCTTGTGTACTCAAGCGTTAATTTGGCGATTCCTTAACGGTTGAGTTTTGTGTTTCCTTTTAATAATCACCATTAAGATTATTTTCTTTGACTAAGGAATAATTTCATGAAAATATTTTAATGATTTGAGCCTTTTCAGCATGACATTGCCTATGTACGTTTATGATACTCGCTCGTTATCAGCCTCTCAGAGGAGGCTTCCTCTCTTCGAGAGGGAGAGAGCAGGCTGTAAACTACCACGCAGGCCCAGTGCGGATTGGTAGATCTCATACCATGTCGTCGATTTTTTTTATTTTAAGACATCCCGATTTCCTCACGATGTTTTCGCTCACTGTTTTAAGAGCAATGGTGATAAATTATTTACACAAACTGAAGTGCTTGCCTATAGGTTCGTACCCACGACTTGTAACTTGTAAGTCGGGGCCCATATTTATTTATTTACTTTATTGTACAACATAAAAAATACAAAAACAACCATACCACCTCTGCTCTCAAATTCCGTACGATATAATGCTGTCATGGCGGTTTAATATTGAATATAGAAGAGGTGGATTTGCTTTAATTTTTTTAGCAAAATATTCCAGAATTTTATTACTTCTATTACCATCATATATTATGTAAAAACATTTTTCAATAGTCTGAAAAAACTCCTTTTCTTGAAATTGTGCATGTAGTAAGCACATAACTCAGACATAAGACAAATAGATTAAATATACCAGTACCGTCAACCACGTACGATCCTAATACATCTTGTACATTAACAAATACATAGTTCTTTAATACATACGAGTACATAAGTCCCAAACATTAATTTTGTGGCTCGAAAATTGTCTTTCTCATTTTTCAAGACAATTTTTCCCGGAGTAGCCGTGGAGTTTCTTGCCGGCTCTTCTCCATAGGTAGTGACAAATTGGAACCGTGCACCTAGCTTCTGACGTTTCATAAGTGCCCATGCAGGTTTATGTGAAATAAAATATTTTTATTTAATGATTTTGGTGACATTCTACACACACTTACACTATATATGTAAAGGAACTGAGTAGTAAAGTATATAGGATGGCAAGGACATCGACAACCTGCATTTTCATGAATACAGAAAATGAAAAATTTCAACGTTAAAATTTTTCGTCGTTCATTAAAAAAAGCTATTCCATAAATTTTCACCGTGATGGTACATACATACATTTTGACACTTTTCTTCATAGAAAAGTCTGAAAGACTTCATAGAAAATCTGCTATCTCATGATAGCATTTTTTTTTTTGAAAATCGACGAAATTTTTCTACACTGGGGTGTCTAGAATTATGCGCTGAATGCAAGATAACAGGGTGTGCGTCGCCCTGCCACCGTAGTATACTTTGATATTTTTCCTAATTTAAAAATAAACGAGAAGCAATATTACGTGAAACATTTAGAAAATATACAAGTAATTAATTTATGAAAAAACTAATTTTCGATCACTGAAAACCTTAGCTTAGCAGCACATTCCTCTTTTCGAAGCAATCCTTAAAAACTTTGTTAAAATACCTTTAGTATTTTAAAATAATAAACCTAGACTTTCGATAAAAAGAAAAGGCCATTAAAGAAAAATCTTAGAATAAAACTGATTTATTAAGAAAATTATTTGAAAAGTATAAAACATTTAATTTCCTCTCACCTTTACCATTCTAGCGAGCGCTCGATCAACTAGGTATTTAAAATTTTATTAGGATTCACAGTTTTCTTAGAAAGACAAAGAAGTTTTCTTCTAAGCTTGATGATATTAAAAAGTTAACTAAGTCTTGCTTGAACTCCGATTAATTGAGGGATTGACAATAACACTATCACTTGGTTGTTGATTGCATTTTGTTTATTTTTACAACTATACAGGATGTCCCGAAACTCAACGTCAAGCCGGTATGGGACAATAAGCTAGGTTGTACCAGTTCTAGGAAAAATAAAAAAATATAGTACATTTTTTTTAAAGACAAGGCGTCAAAGTTTCATGATAAAGCGTTTTTAACCATGACTTAATTAAACTTTATTTTTTTGTACTAGACTCACAATATTAATTATTGGTTTTGTGACTGCAATCAATAGAATAGTTATTTAGGATTATTTAAAAAAAAACACTGAACAATTTAGAAATTTGTGATCACAGTACCTAAATATCTGATCTAGAGTGTTGATTTTCAACATTTTCAAAAGAATACCTATTACCACTTAACCAAGTAACATGGATTTTATTTTTTATTTTTGCTAGAACTGGTACAACCTAGCTTATTGCCCCGTACCCGCTTGACGTTGAGTTTCGGGACACCTTGTATAAGTATGTGTAATTTAGCTTGTTAATTTTACTTTTTTTCTCGTGTTTTTCTTTATTGTATTGTATGTATTTTATACTTCACTAGCTTCTGCCAACGGCTTCACCTGTTTTAACCAATTTACACAAAACCTTAACAAATTATACATCCAAACCTTCCACATGAATCACTATGTCTGTGAAAACCGCATGAAAATCCGTTCAGGAGTTTTTGGGCTTATCGCGAACAGACAGACAGATAGACAGACGCGGCGAGGGACTTTGTTGTATAATAAGGGTCTCCCCACATTTATCGACGCGGAATCGGCTAGCACCGGTCAAAAAAGCCTTTATGTCTACGTAACAAGGGTGTTACTAATACCATTCGCATCGGCTCGGCTCGGACGACGCGTCGCGATGCCGGCCGACGGCGAAACGAGCCGTTTGTCGATTAGCTGATCGCATCCGTACGGCGCCGAAGTTTCCGACTGATACGCACTCGGCGTCGATAAATTAGGGGAGACCCTTAATAGTGACTACGCAACTTCGTACGCGTGAAATTTCTTCGTCGCATCACAATGTCTGCCCACGCTATTATTTTCTTATCGCTAACTTTTTGTCTTTTTGTTCGGCTCCTATGGATCCTGGAATGATGCATAGTAGCCTATCGCGTTTATCAAGAGTTAGGCTATCAAATGCAAATAATTTCTCAATTCGACTCGTAGTGACAGAGATTAGCGCGTTCAAACAAACTCTTCAGCTTAATTATATTAATCTAAAAATGTATTGAGTAATGATAGGTAAACCTACGCCTTCTTTCGGGGAATGAAGGCAATGTTATGATACGTGACGTCATCACTCCACGATATCGAGTAACACTCGTCTTGTATTTGTATCGGACATCAATGCATTGGTATTTAGAATATGTCGGCGTCAGACGGACGTGAAACTCCATCACTGGCTGCTGCCAACAATAACAATGCTGTTATTGCTGGCAGCACACGGTTATGGGGTTTCACACGTTAGAATGCGCAACGAGTAGTTAAAACGATATTGTTAAAATTATTTGGACTTCCTACATATAAATAATTTCTACTACTAACATAGTATTCATGTTTGTACCATATTGCTAATAACTGCTCCCACAGAGCGGTGCGACGCGGCTCTATTAGAAAATTTTTCATGAAGTTGAAATTATTTTATAAAAGACGCGTCGCGCTGTCACGTCGCACCTGTCTGCGGGAGCCTTAATGGACGTAAAAAAACATCGTTATCGAAATCGAGAGTCACTATCCAGTTCTCCTCGACATTATGTTTTTTTTTTGTATTGGTACTATGTTATAACTTAACTTGAAATAACTTCACGGCCCCTGTACCGTTACATGCACCCATAATACAATGTTTTGCGTGCATTACATTGTCCGCTGCTGTAAACAACGGTCTTTCAAACCAACAAAATAAGTCGTTTCTCAGTAATAATTTTGATTCAATGTTACTTACCCGTTTGAAGTACAGCATGCGTGAATGTCTATGTGATAGGTATTTTTACACCCTGTATGTATTGTATGACCTTTCCAATAATGAAACGAAAGTAATAAGAATAACCGCTATACTATTCCCGCTATATAAGTTTGTCTGTAGACCCCCTAACAGACGGACGTATGCAAAATCTCGTTACGAAGACGTGTTATTTAACGTAAAGCAATATAAACATTTTAATACAAAGCAACGCATAAGTCCCAAGAATTTGCAATTTACACAATTTGTGTATGATTTGCACAATTTGTAAATAATTTGCACACAAATTATGTGCAATCGCAACTAAATGGAAACAGCACTCATTAATTAGTTTGTGTTACAAAGTTCTTTATGTAAATAAATTAGTTAGCAGTTTATAAGAGGAAGCCAATTAATGGCTTGTTTACTTAAAACAATGTTTTAGCAAGGTTTTAGATACAAATAGCGGAATGTTATGAAGTCTATCAGTGGCGAAAGCACCATATAACACGATTCCTACCAGCTTCCCTTCAGGGATTCGCATCGGCAACTCTATCGCTATAAAAAAATGGCACGTCAATAATGGCTATTTTTGTCAAAAAATTACCATAACATTCAAACAACAAAAACAAGAAAAAAAAAATCTAAATGAACCCGGAACCGAAACGTCATAATCGGGAACTAAAAATTCATACAACAGCGATCCCGTAATGATGTCACTTTAGGTCACGTGGCACCGCTTGATATGGACGAGAGCAAGCCACTGTACAACGGGTTGTGACAGAGACAGATATAGAAAAATGCGTCAACGAGAACGAGATGGAGGAATATTGCATATTTTATTTGGTTTTCAGCTGTTCAATTTTATTGTATTTAATTCTTTACATTCCTCTATTAATTTTAGAAAGATAGTAAGTATTTTTGATTGATAAGTCATTAATGAGCTTAAGCTAAAGCTTCGTTTCGGCTTCTCTGTTAGAAAAATTGACACCTCGCCGCTGAACTCTAAACTAAGGAGAGCAGGAGTGATCCAGTGATATCGGCCCCAACTTACGAGTTTGTAGGTTGTGAGTTCGAACCCAGCCAGGCACATTACTTTGTGCATTTCATCACCACTGCTCTCAAAACGGTGACGGAATACATCGTGAGGGAACCGACTTGTCCTAAAACCAAAAATTTGCAGACACGTGGTGGATTATAGCCGTTTCTCTCTCACAGAGTTGAGGCCTGTATCTCAGTGGAAACGTTATAAACTGATTATGATGACGCTAGGAAGAGTTAATGAATAAGTATTGTCATCTACATATCTGTTGGTTCATTTTTATATTCACCGGTTTATACATGTCGCAGCCATCTAGTTAAATTAGCCAGCTAATTAGACGCCTAGGCCATTCATTAAACGCCGGCATCCAATTAAATAGCTGAAGGACAACTAGCCGAGTCATTGAGCGCAACGTTTAACCAGATGGCTGAATGTCGTGTAGTCATTTAGTTAAATTGGATAGGTATTGATGAATTTGTATTTTTCAGGGTGTGTACGACTACTTTTTACTAATACCTACCACTAAGTAACTAGTAATCGTGAATCGTTTTTAAATAAATAAATTAATGAATAAATAATTGAACTTAAATTGCACACAAGAACGAAAAATAAACATTCACGGTTTGTGCTATTGACGGCATATTTGATTTGGTGGCTATTAGCGCCGTAGTGAACACGCCAAACTGAACTAAATTAAAATCACTTGGCTGATTCTTGGTCAGTCATCTTCAACGTTTAACATCTTGGCGTATTGAAAGTCAGCCCGACTTTCAATACGCCAAGATTGAATAGATGCCAAACGTTGAATGATTCTAGTTTAATTAAATATCGGCCTAGGCATCCAATTGACTGGCTAATTTAACCAGATGGCTGCGACATATGTACCTCACTTTCTTCCTGGCACCAAATATTTTCTGAACTTGGTTTTTTTTTTTTTAAAATCAGAGTATTCAGTCGTTATTGGTCTATAAATTATGTTTACAGTTGTAAACGCAAAGGAGGAAGCCACCCTTTTATTGGTTAAAGTAAAAGATTTTATGGAACCTATGTAGACTACTGTGACGGTACGTAGACAAGTTATTGAAACTCAAAATGTGCCTCCCGGGGTGGCAATTCTACATATAATAACTTTGAAATTCGTTTCTTTATCGTGGTAATACCTAATAAACTATGGTTAATCGTAAGCTCTACAGAATATTGTGTCTTGTTTATGTCAAAGTGAAAGTGAAAATCCGCCATCAGCTTTCACAGAATACACGTCGTTTTTAACCAACTTCAGAAAGGAGGAGGTTCTCAATTCGTCTGTATGTTTTTTTTTGTATGCTTGTTCCAAGATATCTCCGTAAATTGTGGATATTTTTCAAAAAACCTTTTTTTTTATCGATAGGATATGCTTCTGGGGTGTTCTCATATATATTTTATTAACTTTGCTTCAGCAGTTCTTGCGTTAGCGTCGATAATATATTTTTAATTCGCTTTAACATAGCAAGTAATGGTATACGAATTGGTGGGGGGTAGGTACGGTCAGCGTCAATAATATCGGGACGAACAGACTTCAAAATGATCTGAACAACTATGAAAAATTCAATATTAACTCAATGACACAAGGAATGTTTCAGAACGAAGACAATACAGGACAAATGTCATTGTAACAAGAACTTTATCCAATTGAGATAAAGTTTAATTTTCTTAGTTGTTGAGATAATTTTGTATAGTCTGTTCGTCCCGATATTTTTAACGCTGACTGTAAATAATAATAATAATAATAATAATAATACCCCCCCGTCCCGATCGTCGTGGCGTGCAGTCGTGTTTTTGAGTGCTCGCAAAATTTTTATTCAAAAATCTAGTTAAAAACGAGTTTAACAACTTTAAATACATATCATCACATGACCAATAGCATCAACAGTAAATTAGTGTCAAATCAAATCTGTATGTGAAGATTTAATGTGTTATTAAACAGAAACAATTATTAAAACATAAGTGAAGTGTTGTGTCAAACGACTTGTGACTAGCAAAAGTGAAAGGATCGACGACCGCTAGTTCATGAGAAGGTCACACACCTCGCACCTCGACAATTGATATTGAGAAACAAATTACCTATTTCAATATATCTCGGCAAGCGTGGTTGGTCTAGCGGCCGTAGCTTCCGCACCACATTAGTACTAATCAAGACTACGCAAGTTCGAATCCAACAAATTACAAAAATATTTTTAGACTTTGTACAACATTTTATTGTATTTTTGTATTTTTATACGAGGTTTTGCGTGCAGCGTAGATAGTTGGTTTTCAATCATGCCGATAAATCGATCACCCCCACCCACACCTATTATGGTTACCACTGCGCTCACAACGCCGACAAATTTACTACACCATAGCTCATCGGAACCGGATATGGCCAAAAAAGACCAATCTATCGCTGACGACTGTAAATTCCCTAATATTACTCACCGGAATAAACGAAAATACACTGAATCGGGATTGGATACGGACAACCAGGTTTCTATTTATATGGCAGAAATAAAAGCTATGTTCCAGGAGTTCAAAGACGAACATATAAAAAAAATCGAGAAGATATATGAAAGTATGGAAGAGATTAAACTCCAAAATTCTCAAATTCAATCATCGGTAACATTCCTGTCCCAAAATTATGATAGTTTAAAATTGAAAATTGAATTCCTTGAAAATCAGCTAGATGAGGAACGTAAATCGAATGCGTCATCTTTTCAATATTTCGAAGAAAAGTTAGAAAGACTAGAGTGTGGTGCTAGATCGTCCTGTGTGGAATTAAAGAATATCCCTGTAAACAAACCTGAGTCTAAAGAAAATTTATTAAACTCTGTTTTCAAGGTCGCCTCCGTTTTGAATGTATCCATACAACCGCACGAGGTCAAAGACATCTTCCGCATAGGAACTAAAGACAAAGACAACAGGACAATCATTGTAGATTTCTCCACCAATCTCCTGAAAGAAAAATTTATTGAAAAGTATAAAAAATTCAACAAAGGTAGTAAACTGTCAACAGAACATCTAAAAATTGGAGGGCCAGTGAAGCCTATATTTATTTCGGAAAACCTTAGTCCTAGAATGAAAAGGTTGTTTTTCCTTGCCAGAGATTTTGCGAACACCAACAATTTCAAGTACTGTTGGATAAAAAATGGTAAAATCTTTCTTCGTGAGATGGATGGTGCACCTCATATTCTGATTAAAACTGAATCAGACTTCCCGAGGAAAACAGACTCAAAGTGACTAGTGATCTATAATCATATCATTGTTAAACCGGTAAAGGAAATAATATGTTGTAAAAATACTAACCAGCTAACCACACTAGATCCTATAAAAAACATGTACCTAAGTATCACCTGTAAACCTTGTTATCACGATGCTAAGCGCATGCAAATTTCAAAGCTGTTACTGTTTTGTATACGGTTTGCTTTACATATGCAAACCACACTAAAGTTATCCACAAATTACGTTGGCACACCATACTACACTTACCCTCACACCCACAACCACACATACAGACTTACGCGCATCATTAGTATATTAAAACTCTCTCGCATCTCTCTCACAATCTCCCACACCTGGTTATATCGTGCAACCTTGTTCATCTCCTACTATAGCCTAAACTTAAAACTAACGTGCTACAATCCGGACCGAATACGTTGGTTTGCTTCAAGCCCTCACTGGATTGTTACTGCGACTAATTTGTTTCCCTCTAGAATTACAAATGAATGAAAACACCGAAATTACACACGAACTAGAGCAACTATCAGTCTCGACATCTTATCAGTGTTCTCCAGAACAATGTAATACGTACTTAAATAATGTTGTGAACGGTCTTAATATATTTCACTTGAATATTAGAAGTATAGGCAATAGTACTAACTTTAACAATCTTCTAATCCTACTAAACAGAATTAAGGTGCATTTTGATGCTATTGTTTTATCAGAGTGTTGGTTGCGCAAATGCCCTTACCTTCCTAATATACCAGGATTTGAAGCATTTCAGTCTGATCACGCGAACCAAAACGACGGTGTTGTTGTGTATGTTAGACAAAACCTACGTGTCACTGTCGAAATTCCGATATTTACGGATGCGAATTGCTTGATTTTAAAATTCGGCACAGAGATAGCCCTTTTAGCAATGTACCGATCTCCGTCGTTCCGTAATACTAACAACTTTATTGAATGTCTGGATGTTACTTTGTACTCATTAATGTCATTTAAGACCATTGTTTTAATTGGCGATATCAATATAAATATCTCCCAAAACACGAATGATATAAATTCTGACATGTATCTAAACACAGTAGCGTCCCATGCAATGCTCCCTGCACATTTATTTCCTACTCGTAACAGCGCCTGTCTAGATCACGTAGTTATCAAATCAAACAAACCTGCTATAACCTTAGTCCTTGATTCTACTATTACGGACCATGCTCCAGTAATTGTGTTTTGTAAATTAATATTTGATATAACTAAAACCCCCTCAACTTCGCGCCGAGTAGACGTGGATGCATGCGTTGCAAGCTTAAAAACTGCAGATTTTTCTTCAGTGATGAATTGTGATGATGCATCTACGGCTGCTACTGAATTTGTTAATATTGTTTCTACAGTGGTCAATAACAACTCTGTTACGCGCACTATCCCAAGTAAAAAAAGGATTACTAAACCCTGGATCACTCCGGGGCTTTTGAGGTGCATACGGAACAGGGATAATCTTTGCCTTAAATCAAAACGAAATCCTAATAATAGTATACTACAAGTCACATGCAAGCGGTACAGAAACTTCTGCAATAATTTACTTAAAAAAATTAAAAGGGAATATGAACGAACCGAGTTTGAGAGACATCAAAGGAATCCAAAGGCTACATGGAAACTCATTAAATCAATATCTAATCTTCAAAACAACAAATCCTCTGCTACTGAACTTTTATCCATTACTCCCGATCCTTCAGATTCAGTGGATAAAGTAAATGCCTTCTTTGCGAATGTGGGAAAGACCCTTGCATCAAAAATAACTAATGCACACTATACACGCTCCTCTGGCAACAATGCCTGTCCTAACTCTATGGCCATTCTCTCAACAGACTGCGATGAAATTGAACGCATCATACTCGGCCTCAGGGCCAATTGCGCCGTGGGTTGGGATGGCATTTCTGCTGCTTTGATCAGGGCTGCCCGCGACACCTTAATCCCTATTATTTCGCACATATTTAACCTGGTTCTCACATCAGGAGTATTTCCGGCTGTCTTTAAAAGAGCACTTGTACATCCCATCTACAAGAGTGGGGATAGGGGCAGTGTCAATAACTACAGACCTATCTCTGTTCTTACAATTATGTCCAAAATTTTAGAAAAAATTATAAATAGTCGTCTACTTAATTACCTTAATAAACAGAATATAATTTCAGCAAACCAATATGGTTTTCGATCAGGTAGAAGCACAGAAGATGCAGTATTAGAAGTAACTGCAACTATAGCAAAAAATATAAAGAATAAACTCAAAACTATAGCAATTTTCCTAGACCTTTCAAAAGCTTTTGACACAGTCTCTGTTCCCCTCTTGCTGGAAAAGTTGGAACGAATTGGTGTTAGGGGAGTGTGTCTAGATATTTTTAGGAGTTACCTGAGTGAGCGTTCTCAAACCGTAAAGATAGGAAATCACGTTAGCAATCAGCAATTTTTAACCTACGGAGTCCCGCAGGGTAGTGTCCTTGGACCTACCCTGTTTCTTATTTACATAAATGACCTATGTAATCTGGCTCTAACTAACGCTAAAATTATAACCTATGCGGACGATACCGTCATGCTCATTCATGGTAAGGATTGGTTGGAAACCCGCTCATATGCAGAGTCCGCTCTGCTTGTTGCAATGAAATGGCTGAATAAAAACTTGCTAACCCTCAATGTAGAAAAAACCAACTTCATTACATTTGCTCCAAGCAGAGCCTCTCAACCCTCTTCTCCCTATGCTCTGACGGCGCATAAATGCGGATTAATATCGACTGATTGCACCGGTTGTACTCAGATTACGCGCACCCATAGTATTAAATACTTGGGTGTTATAATAGATAGTACGCTGACATGGAAGGAGCAAATTGAGGCTCTGGTTTCCAGGGTCAGAAAATTAATATTTGTTTTTAAAAACCTGCGAACATCTGCTGATTTTGCCACACTACGAACAGTTTACTTCGCTCTGGCACATTCCATCCTAAAATATTGTATTGCAGCTTGGGGTGGGGCTGGTAAGTGCTTAATGCTCCGTCTGGAAAGGGCGCAGAGGGCAGTGTTAAAAGTCATGACTCACAAACCTGTTCGATTTCCCACTACTGAACTGTACGCTCTTTGCGAGTTACCAACAGTCAGACACACGTTTCTTCTTGCTGCAGTATTGCGTAAACACTCAGTCCTCCCATTCGACCCTGTTGTCGTAACACAAAAACGCAGAGCTGATAGAGTCTGCCAGGTGGAATCTGCCAGAGTTCAAGTTGTTCGGCGGCAATATCACTTTCTTAGCTCCACTTTGTATAATCGTGTCAATAAACAGCTCAATATATACCCACTGACCTTGCAGGAATGTCGTAGGATCACGGATAAATGGCTTCAAACACTCACTTATGAAGAATTAGAAACATATGTAAAAACTTAAATCCACTTTCCAATTACCCTTTATATGTATAATATGCGCAATCGGACACATCTCCCACAAACATCCTCACACACACACACGCACACACACACACACATATACTCCACCCACAGAACACACAAACCTTCCATACAGACACACAATCTCACATAAAACTACGCAGTGAAAATATTGTTTAGTTTTCTTAATTTTAAGTTCTAATGTTTAATGTTTCATTTTTATATTTTAATTTAGTTTTTAGTCTTTTTTGCTTCTGTCTCAATTTTGTGGAGGTGGGCGTTAATGACTGCGACACAGTATTATACTAATGCAGTTGTTATCGAACACAAAGTTTCTGTAAACTGAGTTTTTATTTCAATAAATTTATTATTATTATTATTATTATTATATTCCCCGATTACTCGAAGATGGCTGGACCGATTTGGATTATTATTTTTTGTTTGAAAGGGTATACTTTCCAGGTGGTCCCATGACCATCAAGTCAGGATCTGATGATGGGTTCCTGGAGAAATAGAGAGAACTCTTCAAATTTTATAGGCACATTTGAAGCGATTTAGGTATTTTTTGGAAGAGTACTCTCTGGGAGTGGTCCCATTTCAATTTGGTGAAGATCTGATGAAGAACTTCGGAGATTTGCAACGGAACTACTCAATGAATGATAGCAAATGGACTGGGATTGCTGAAATCTCATGTCTGTCTATTGATTACACCAGTTCATAACATAACATCACGCCGGTACGCTGTGAAGGGGTAAGCACATGTGAACCACTAAAAAGTGAAAAATAAAAACTTTTTTTTCATATGTAGAGTAGTAGAGTATTTTCGAAGATATTTCAATACTCCATTTGGATACTGTTTTTGAAACTTGTTTAAAATACGGAACATACAAAAAACTACAGCTTTAATATTTCAAACTATCGTAGAGCAAATGGTAAAAAGAAATACTTTTTCGTACAAATTCTTTGCACGTGGCAGCTTAATTTTCGACTCAAAATATTTCAGCTGTCCTGAAAACGAAATATGTATTAATATTTAAAGAGGAAGTTTTATTGTGTCAGAGCACAACGTGGCACATGAATAAAGATGTGAATATGGGATGAAATGAAATGAAATGAAAAGTCATGAATTCATGATGCAAGTTCTCAGTAATTAAATATCTGTGCGCGCACGAGAATATTTAATCATACCTACTACGATGATTGTTTATGTTATATTCTTAAAGCTATAGCTGTTGGCTCTATCACTAATGCCCTTTTCCTAACATTTTTTTTTTAAGGGAACCCTAGCAGCTTCCTGCCGGCGCCTCTCAATACTATGGAAGCGACAAATTCAAACTTGGTACGGTACCTAGCTTCTGACTTTTCATAAGTGCTCATGTAGGTATATTTTGAAATAAATATTTCTATACGACACCTATTTGAATGCCAAATCATACTATTGGCTTTGGATGTGCTTGTGGATCCAAAAAAACAGCGCGCTTTTTATTTTAAAGTGAAAATGGGCAAAGGAATATAAGAGTTAATAAAATAAAATTGTTAGTTTTCCATGTCCCATGCTTTCAGAATTTTAGACTTCAGCAAGGAAATTTGTAAAAAAAAATGTGTTCGTATTATTATTCATTGAATTAATAACGCTGATCGAGCGACTGCCTAGATTTTGACCTCCACAACCCAGTTACTGGGTAATACGATAACCCCTGGGTAAGACTGGTTATCAGACTTTCTGACTTCTGACGAACCGTAACGACTGTCAAAAATCTCCAAAAGACATCCGGGACCAATAATTGTGGTTTCCAAGGCACGGAGGGGTGTCGTTGTGCAGAGATGGACATTCACCAAGCGTAGCTGAACTTGGTCTATCGACCCGTACGACTGTTTTTACCAACCAAGGCCACGAGCCCCACCTGTGATAGATATCAATATTTAAGGGCCTAAGTCCCGATGGTAGCGTAACACGGTCACTTTATGAACCGTACTGCTTATTAACGGCTTGTCTTGAAGATTTGAAAAATATATGATTTTGCTATAGATTCATATAGATCATTTTGCCGAGGGTACTTTTTTTGTATGGTTAATACTTTTGCTGTAAAAAATATTTTGCAACACGCAATATTATGGCTTCTATTCCATACTCCTACTAAACGGCTTCGTTATTTGGAAAAAAAAATACACTGAAAAATAGATAGTTAGAGGTACCACAGAATCGCTAGAGCACAATTTTAATCAACATTTGCCAAGGAATATCCCCATTTTGAGATAAAGGCTCAGAGGTGCCCTGCGCGGGCGCGGGCGGCAGTCGTGCTTTAGCATTCAAACGGGAGATGAGGATACTATGGGCCTTAAGTCTCTTTCAGTTGTCAACTTCATTCAAAATTGTTTGTCAGAATATAAGAAGTATTAGTTGTAATTTGCCCAGTTTTATGACATTAATGGAAAGATCGCAAACAGAATGGGACCTCATCGTACTGACAGAATGTTGGCTTCCCCGTACTCATTCTATTCCCCAACTACAGGACTACGAATACCTTAGTACATTCAATAATTTGACACAGAACGAAGGGGTGGTAGTCTACTACAAGCCAAAAATGCAGTTAAAATCTGAGGAGCCCATACTCATAGACGCCAACTGTCTCATGTTGGAAATTAACGAAAATACCATTCTTCTTGCAATATACAGGCCGGCTGGTTTTAGAAATATAGCTAGATTTATTGAGTCCCTAAATACCCTTTTAAGTAAATATTCCGGTTATTCAAACATCATACTTATTGGAGATATTAATATCGACATTACACCTCATAATACTGATTCTAATTCATCTTCGTACTTAAACTTGTTAGCCTCTCATGGTATGTTACCAGCACATACACTCCGCACACATAGCTTAACATGTCTAGACCATGTCATGCTTAAGACTAGGCTACCTGCTTATTGTTACATAGCGGAAAGTTCTATAACTGACCACGATAGTATATTCTTTGCAATCGAACTAAATTCTCGAAGCCGTAAGCCGTGTTCTAAAATTATTCAAAAAATAAACTATAACACCTTGGACAATGACATGAGCATAATCGATCTCTCTTCAATATTTTGTGACGGTGATGTCAACACTGCTACAAATTATTTTATTTCCACCCTGAATCAAGCAATTAAAAATAATACTTCTACGATAAAGACCTCAAATAGAAAAAATATAAAAAAACCCTGGATTACTAGAGGTTTGTTGAAATGTATGAAAAACCGCGACAACATGCATCAAAAACTTAAAGATCTTATGAAAAAGGACCTACATAACGAAACGCTTGAAATAACATACAAAAGATACAGGAATTTTTGCAACGACCTTTTAAAAAAAATTAGAGCGGATTATGAGAGATCCGAAATCAGCAGAGCTGCCTCTATTAGCAACAAAAAGCTCTGGGAAGCCATTAAGACAGTTACAAACACGAAAAAAATTAAGGACATCCCCACTGAACTACTATCTAAAAACAACCCGCACAACGACTTGAACAGTATAAATTCATTTTTTGCAAATATGGGTAAAAATCTTGCTGAGAAAATACCACCAAACAGTAATCGATTCCCTGAAGTACATGCCAAAGAATCACTCACACAATCATTTGTTTTGCTTCCCACAGATGTAGAGGAGGTTGAACAAATAATCCAAGGTCTTAAAAACGACTGTGCAGTAGGTCGTGACAACATCCCTCCTATCTTTTTAAAGCGCTATAGAGAGATTGTACTTCCGCCTTTGGCTTATATTTGTAATCTTGCGTTCTCCACTGGCACTTTCCCAAACGCTCTTAAACTTGCTGAAGTTCTCCCAATACATAAGGGGGGGGACAGGGGCTGTGTCGATAACTTTAGACCTATTTCTATTTTGCCAACCCTATCCAAGATTCTAGAAAGGTTAATAAACAAACGATTGACTAAATACCTCGAGTCAAACAAACTTTTATCACCGTCTCAGTTTGGCTTCCGATCCGGAAAGTCAACGAGTGAAGCCGTCCAAGAACTGGTAAACTTTGTTTCCACAAATCTCGATGGTAAACAGAAGGTGCTGGCGATCTTTCTGGACTTAGCAAAAGCTTTCGATACAGTCTCTGCCCCGCTCCTCCTAGAAAAGCTGGAGAGATTTGGAGTGAGAGGCACACAACTTAAATTATTTTCGGACTACCTTACAAATCGCATGCAGAGAGTAAGGGTTGGTGATATGTGCAGTGATGATCTTGACATCACTTATGGGGTACCTCAGGGTAGTATCCTTCGCCCTACATTATTTTTGACGTATATCAACGCCCTTTGTAACCTTAAATTGCGTGGTGGCAGGATTGTCACCTTTGCGGACGACACAGCGCTGCTTTTCCACGCGGACACATGGGAGGAGGTCTATTCAAATGCTCAGCTCGGTTTCGACATAGTTGCAGAGTGGTTACTAAACAACAAACTCACTCTTAATGTGTCCAAAACAATGTATATTCCGTTTTCCATCAAAAATTACGCAACGCCTTCTAATGCAAATCTTTCAATAACATCGCACACATGCTCTTTCCTGCAAAACAATCCTTGTTCATGTCCTACTCTTAAAAAAGCAGCTGTTATTAAATATTTGGGTATTCAGATTGACAGTGGTCTTAGCTTTCAGCCGCACGTAGATGCACTTACAGCGAGAATACGAAAATTGATTTTTGTTTTTAAAAATTTACGACATGTGGCGGAAACTAAGACTATTGACACCGTATACTTTGCACTAGTTCAGTCAATCTTATCATATTGCATAACGGCATGGGGCGGAGCCCCAAAGACACATTTGCTGAAGTTGGAGAGAGCTCAGAGAGCTATCCTTAAGGTTAGTCGTAAGCTTCCCTTTCTCTTTCCAACGAAAGACCTTTACCAGCAGTGCAACGTACTGACAGTTCGCCAACTATTCATTTTGAGCACTATCATTAGCAGGCATACTCAACTTCATTACGACCCTGACGAAATGCTTAACAAGAGGCGCAAACACACAGTCTGTAAATCAAAACCTTTCAAAACTAGCTACAGCCGCAGATTCTTTTGTTTCCTGGGAGATTATCTTTACAACAAAATCAATAAAGCCATTTCCATTTACTCCTTATCCAAATTCAACTGTAAGTCTAAAGTACATAACTGGCTTCAATCTCTAGATTATGAAGCCACAGAGAGACTATTGGAAGTCGTTTCATAATTAAGTTTTACATTAGTCATCATTATCAAAAAGCCAGTTTTGATTATATTATCAAACACACCCACACACCCTATACACCCACATCCACACACTCTACACACCCACACCCATACACCCTACCTTGCTGTCTAATAATACGTTGTTTTTTTATTTTATTTTTTGTTCTAAATTGTTTTTGTCTTCACTCCCAAAATTATCATACTATTAGTAGATGTTTGTATTACAATGGCTCGTCCGGATAGTTTGGAGGCCTGGAGACCTGTAACACAGGTATTCCTAGTACAGGCTCCAGTCTCCACAACATCAATGTACCTATTTTTTGTAATCATTATTATGTTTTGTACTGATTTTTTCATTATGTGGTGGAGAAAATAAAAGTTTTTATTATTATTATTATTATCTCCTTTATTCCTTTCAATATACATATAAATTACATTTTTAAATATTAGTATAAAATTATATAAAAACATTTAAAAATATAAAAAATAGTGGCCCACCGGTATCGGGAACAAGGTCCAAGCTACCGGCGGTCAGGGCTCCAGAGAGAGGAACCTCCTGACAATGCGAGCCGTGTCCAGGAGTACTGCTTTCTGGATCAAGCCCTTGACCCAGCTGCCCAACGAGAGCCTCCTCAGATGTTGGTCGAGGCTCTTGGCTATCAAGCCATTGGCTGTAACAACTATCGGTACAATGATCGCTGAGTCCACATCCCACATGTCGACAACCTCGCGAGCCAAGTCAAGATACTTTATTTGTTTATCTTTCTCGGCTTTCACGAGGTTCCCGTCATGCGGGACCGTTATATCAACGATCATTGCACGCCGTTCTAGTCGATCCACCACCACTATATCAGGTTTATTGGCAACAATGGTCCTGTCAGTGATGATGGATCGATCCCAGTACAGTGTGACATGTCCATTTTCGAGAACTGGGTCGGGCACATATCTGTAGTACGGCACTTCTGATTCCACAAGGCTGTATTTCAGAGCAAGTTGCTGGTGGATAATCCTGGCTACTAGGTTGTGTCTATGCAAGTACTCCTCGTTAGCTAGACGAGAACACCCGGAGATTATGTGTCTGATTGATTCTCCTGGACGGTGGCATGCCCGACAGATGTCAACCGTGCCATCTTTCACAATAAATCTCCGGTAATTGTTCGTCATCATAACTTCGTCCATAATTGCACAGACAAAACCTTCGGTTTCCCCAAATAGGTCACCGAAACGTAGCCAGGCTACGGACGCTAGAAAGTCTACATCGGGTCCATATAGGGCCCGGAAAAAGCGTCCGTGAAGCTCCTTACTCTGCCATACCTCCATGCGATCTTTAGTGTCAAGTACTACAGGCTTGCGCCAGTTCTCTTTACCCAAGGAGAGCGGGGTGAGGCCCTTGTCCACCGCAACCACATCTCGATGCATCCCCACGTCGGTTTCTAGGAAATAATCCCTGAGACTGCATATCTCGCAATTGTGGAGAGTCTTAGCATTTAAAAAGCCTCGACCTCCACATTTTCGCGGGATATACAGTCTCATTACCGATGACCGTGGGTGATGCATTCGATATGCAGTCAGCAGCGTACGGACCCTCCTATCTATGGCGTCGAGTTCGGTCTGAGTCCATTTGAGTATGCCGAAAGAGTACATCAAGACCGGCATGACCCAACCGTTGAAGGCACGCACCTTGTTTCCGCCTGATAAAAGACTATTAAATACTTTTTTCAGGCGGCCAAAGAAGCGTTCCTTCAACGATTGTTTCATGTCAGTAACATTGATGCCCAAAGCTTCCGACATACCCAAATACTTATAGGTTTCGGCTGCGGAGAGGGCTCGAAGTTTTATGGAATCCGAGAGTTGGGTTCCCACGGATTCCACAATCTCCCCTCGCTTTACATGCATGACCGCACATTTGTCCACACCAAAATCCATCCTAATGGCGCTACTGAAAGTTTCAGTTACTTTCAGTAGCTCCATTAGTTGCAAATTGTTGGGGGCAAAGAGTTTTAGGTCATCCATGTAGAGGAGGTGAGATATAACCTGACCACCTCTCCTCAGTCGATAGCCTATACCTGAATCCTCCAGCAGTGTGCTTAGAGGATTCAGGGCTAGGCAGAACCAAAGCGGACTCAAACTGTCGCCCTGAAATATGCCTCGCTCGATCCTTATCGGTTCGCTATTCCTCTGGATATTTCGACATCCTGGATATCGAAGGACCGTCCTCCATTGCCCCATACATGACATCAGGAAGGTGCGCAGAGTTGTATCTACTTTATACAATTCCAGCACCCTCATGAGCCATGTATGTGGCACCGAGTCATAGGCCTTCTTGTAGTCTATCCAACATGTCGAAAGATCCTTTCGGGAACGACGAACCTGTTGGCTAATGGCCATATCAATGAGGAGCAGCTCCTTAGTACCGCGGGATCCGTTCCGACATCCATTTTGAGAGACAGACATGATTGAATTAGTGTCTACATGATTGTAAATCTTAGCTCTCAAAATGGATGTAAGAACCTTATAGACCGTCGGTAAACATGTGATCGGTCTATAATTTTTGGGTTCCGCGGTACTACCTGATTTATGGAGCAGGTGGGTAACTCCTGTCGTTAGGAACTGGGGTAGCGAACCAGACTCCAAAGCAGTCTGGTACTGAGCCGCCAAGCGAGCGTGCGACCTTTGCAACCATTTAATCCAGAAGTTGTGCAGCCCGTCCGGCCCTGGAGACTTCCAATTGGGTAACGGACGGACTGCACGAGCTACATCTTGGGGGCAGATGGTAATAGCCCCCATTTCTGGTATTAGATCGCAAGCTCGCTCGACTTCCCGAGCCCAATCACCTTCGGTGTGACTGACAGGCACCGACCAGATACTACGCCAAAAAGAACACATAGCATCATCATCTGGTAGGCGCGTGTCAGCCACACTTTGGTCCGGTCGCTCCCAAGCCCTATATACCCACCTTTCATCACTTTGAAAAGTGCGGTTCTGGGTGTATCGATCCACTCGCCGCTTATACCTACGAATACGGTTTGCCCATGCATACACTTTCTGCTTCAGGAAGTCGATGCGCTCCGTGACACAAGACGTATAGTCTTGAGGACTGATATCAGTCCCCGAGAACGCCCGTCTCACAAAGCGCATCACTCTAGGGCGAGTATTGCCCTCCCTGAAGCAGATTAGTTTTCCGATGAGGGCTCTGGCCCCACCAATACGGCGTTCAATTCTGCACTGCCAAGCTGGTACGGCTGGTTTCGGTCGTGTAGCTCTTGAGTCATTGGCAAATTTGACGTGAGCTACACGACATGCCGCTACAGCCGCGCAGTACAAAATCGAATGAGTATCGGCGAGGTCTTCGCAGTCATCAAAAAAGTTTGACAACTGCGAATCCAGAGCTGCCACCAGCGCCCTATTTTTATTATGCATGGGCAAACGAGGTAAGCGTGGTCTAAGTTCGGGCGACATGAATCGATATTCCCGAATCGCACCGTCCAAAGCACTCCTCAATTCCTCATTGCACTGGGTACTTACGTTAGTAACCCTATCATCAGTCCCTTCGTCAGCTTGAGGCGCGTGGCTGGTGGTGAACCGTGGTGGAACCACAACTGTCTGCGACGGCGGCGGGGGGACGATGACATGGCTACTCTGCATTTCAATTCGCAAGCGATCAAGTACAGTGTCATCCAACATATGGTTACGCTGGATGACCCGCACCTGATCCGATAGTCGTTGTGTCGAAACGTTGACAGTTGGTTCAAGCACCTGAAAAAGAGAGAGCATCCGAACACGGTACGCGGTCAGATTGTTTCCTCCCTCTGTAGCCCCATAGTATGAGCGCATGACGTTTTCGTTGATGGATCGTGTCCATCTCATGCGCTGCACACTTCCGCCGGGAGCTGGGACCCTATCAGAGGCCGGTGGGCCTCGAGGTCCTAAACCGTCCGGCGGCCGGCGTCCTCTTCGTCGACGAGCAGGTGGTGGCGTCGTGGGCGGAGAGAAATACTCGTCGCTCGAGCTCGACGCAACTACCGCGGCCGGTGTCATCACAGCGCCCGCAGTGGGGCTGGGTACCGGCGGCGGCGAGGCGGAGCTCAGCGACGAGTCCGGAGGTGGTGGGCGTGCATTTCGGGCGGCAGATCTTGTCAACATTTTACCATATTTTCTTAATCTTCTTCATAGTTGTTCGGAGGTGACATCTGTCATGTCACCTCCGATTCGGTATTTTTGATTATGCTTATTACATTTTTATATTTTACGGTCTTGTTTTTGGTTTTTCGATGTAATTTAGGTTTCTGGTTTGATTTGGAATTAAAAAACTCTTGTGAAATTGAGTAAAAATAATTTTAACTATTGAAATTGCAGAAAATTAAAAATCATGAGGTTTTGTTGACACGGTGTTGCCATTATTATTTATTATTATTATTATTAGTTATATTAGGTAGTTTGGTACTCTTACTGTACTCGGTATACATAAACAAGACTTATCATACTTCAATGAAGATAATAAATTAATTTATAAGTTCCCCTACTAGAATATTTTAAATCCTGGCGCATAAAATGTTGAGTGCAGCGCAAACAGATACCAATTAACTTTCCATATCAAAGAGCCAATGTTGCTGTGAAACAAAATCCATTACAATTTTAATTGATAAATTGATATTGAAACAATTGAATCTGTTACTATATTTTCCTCTTTGTAACGAAGTAATCAATTATCAAATGTTCGAAAGCTGATCTGTAGCGAATGAAGTTTTCGCTCTGTGAATCTCGTACATACATACATACTAATATATTATGAATGCGAAAGGAACTCTGTCTGTTTGTCCCCTTTTCGCGCCTTAACGGCTGTAAGGACCCTGCTAGGGGTACGGGTTGTTCGAAAGAGATACCGCGGCCCCTGGCACACAGGCAACTGAGGGAACACGGGTGGGTTTTAGTCAGTAAAAGTCTGACACGCCCTCCTGCTCCACCCAGAGCGGGAGAAATTATTTGATGATTTCCCAACCATAAAAAAACCGGCTGTAAGGACTTCTATGACATGCACACAGGTACCTGCAGCCTACTTGCGTTACACACTATCAATAACGATTTGAATCATTTGAAGGATATTGCTAATCCATTGCTTCTTATGTTGAAAAAAGAAATGTCTGCTCACGTGAATAACGCAATGGATGTTGTTAAACTGTCAAAATGCATTCCTACTGGTAATCAATCAATCATCTGCCTAGCCTTTTCACAACTATGTCGGGGTCAGCTTCCAGTGTAACTGGATTCTGCTGAATAAAGTATTTTACACGGAACGACTTCCTATCTAACCTCCACAACCCAAGTACTGGGTTATGCGATACCCATTGGTAACACTGGTAAGACTTTCAGTTAGGCTTCTGACGACCCGTAATGACAGACAAGATGCACAAAAAACAGCCGGGACCGGGTACCTTAACGTGCTTTCCAATGCACGGAAGTGTTTCGTTATTTAAAGACGGTGGACCCATCCACGGACCGACCCCGGCAAGCGTAGCTTAAAGTGATCGATCGATCCGTGTGGCTATTATTACGTAGCCAGGACCCAGGAGCCCCTACATAGGATAACTTTTATCCTGCTTCCCCGCGCACACCAAGCGGGCAAAGCCGCGTGGCAAAGCTTGTAATACATATACAACCGGGTACTGTACTATGTATTTATGAAGGTTATGTATTTAACATAACCCAGTTAGTGCCAATGTAGAATGTACTAATGCCCCACTACACTATCAAAGACGTAAAGTCCCGTGTGAGCACTCTACGAAGTCTTGTCAAGGCTTCTTTCATGAATTTGCTTCACAAATAGACCAACATGTATAAATGATCACTTCATCTTGATACAGCTGGTAGTTTTAATTTAAATTATAACATATATTCATTGTTTCCCCCCGAAAATTTCAATTTCAGTGAGTAAAATTAAACAAAATGGAACGCGTGTTTCTAACATAATTATTATAAAACAAAGTGCCCCCGCAATATCTGTCTGTCTAAACACGATAAACTCGAAAACTGCCGGACAGATTTTCATAAAGTTTTCACCACTGGACAGAGTTATTCATGAGGAAGGTTTAAATTTTGATTTTGTGTAAATTGGCTGAAATGTGACGATAATTGTTGAAGATTTCAGAAAAGCTCATACGACCGGGAGCTTTACTGGCGTGCGCCGCGTTAACCAATTTATATGAAAACAAGATATTACGGCGTTCATGCCTTGTTTACCTGGATTAACACAAAGGGTACTTTTTATCCAGGTACTAGGTTCACGTGAGATGTTTTCCGAAAACAATGCAGGTGAAGCCGCGGCAAAAGCCAGTTATCTTATAATTACACAAAAAAGTTGCAAGGTATAACCAAGGTGGTTATGATGTCTATAGTATCTAAGGAATACCATGGTAACTATTATGCATAAGGCCTAAAAGCTAAAAATATTAGGTATTAAAAATATGTATTAGGTCTCGACCAGGATACGGACGCTAAGAGGTCTACATTGAGCCCATGTAGGACCCGGTAAAAGTACCCGTGAAACTCTTTGCTCTGCCATACCTGCCTGCGAACATTAGTATATAATACTTTGGGCTTGCGCCAGTTCTAGTTAGTCAAAGAGAGCGGAGTCAGGCCCTTGTCCACTGAGACCACATCTTGCTTCTTCCCCACGTCAGCTTTTAAGGAGTATTCCCTGTGACTGCATACCTCACGGTTGTGCAGGGTCACGACAGTCTTCATAAGCTTCTTAGATGCAATACACGAGAAGAAAAGCCTATGCCATAATTGCAAAGCGTAGCATCTGAGTCTATTTGCAAATTCAAATGACTATGTATTTCTATTGATACAATATTTATTCAAACAATGGCGCTCACATGTGGCACTGTGGGCGCCACTGTGTACGTGGATGCCGCCCACTGCCCGCCACTGCCAGCCAGCCATTTCACGAATGACCGATGCTCTTTGTGTTTACATTAAACACGCCTCACGTTATTATGCTACCAAATACTGTGCAATTAGAACAGGAGTAATTAGCTATTTTAGGGTAATAGCGGTTTCAATTCTGATTATTGGGCGAATAGTAGCAGTTCTATCTCATTTGGATAATTAGCTGAACAGAAATCATTATGTTTGTCTTATACCATATATATTTTTATATATCCCAGCTAAAGCACTAGGAAGTGGTGAAGGGCGGGCGTTTTGGGGGGACTGTCTTATGTAATTTTATTTTGACGTTCAAAAAGAGCTGACTCTCAGCCTAGTTTGAACAAATGACTTTTGATTTTGATTTTGATACCTATATAAATTCAGGGGCAGAAGTGGCCCAGTGGAATCGGCCGCGATTTACGAGCTGTACGTCGTAAGTTCGCTGACAGGCGCTTTTCTTTGTGTACATTACTTCACCACCGCTTCTTTCAAAACGGTGAAGAAAAACATTGTGAGGAAATCGGCATGTTGTACAACCAAACTTTCAAAGACATGTGACACCTACCAACCCGCACTGCACCCGCGTGGTGGATTACGGTCACTCTTTCTCACAGAGAGGGGGCCTGGTCCCAGCAGTGGGAACAATAGGCTGATAAATAAAGATACTGATTCATTCAAAGTCCTGGTATTCAGCTGCAACGGTTAGAATGGTAGCCAACCCTAACATAATTGGGGAAAAGATAGGTAGACGATGAGTAAAGATAGGTAGACGATGAGTAAAGATAGGTAGACGATGAGTAAAGATAGGTAGACGATGAGTAAAGATAGGTAGACGATGAGTAAAGATAGGTAGACGATGAGTAAAGATAGGTAGACGATGAGTAAAGATAGGTAGACGATGAGTAAAGCGCCAGTCTATTACAAAGCAATTGAAAAGATAAAAGTTTTTATAATGACGGACGGACTTTTACCTGAGATAGACAACGCTATGCTTGTTCTGTGTGCACCATCCCATTTCTTCCCGTGGGTGTCGTTAAAGGCGACTAAGGGACTTACTAGTGAATGGGCAGCAGCGCTCTCTATGCATTTTACCACCATACTGCGCCAACCCGCCTACCAACCGTAGTCATTATGGCAAAACCCCTCCCTTTGGGGGAGGCCTATGTCCAGCAATGGACGTTACTCGGCTGACATGGTGATGATGCTTGATGTAGATAAAAAAACATGCGAGTAATATATTCTCTAGACATTTGGGAGAGTATGTTTACATACAACAGGATTCTTTCGAACCCTGTGTCTGAGTGTATTAATCTTTTTCTTATTCGTGACATTCACGATCGGACCACGGTAAGGTCGATCCGCAACCTTGCTGCAAGATGGATGATCCAAATAGGCTAGTCGGAAGTGAATTGAATACTGGCGCGCCTACGGAATAATCCCGGCTTTTGTCACGGGACAAAACCCGTCCATGATCGGAAAACTGGTGAATAGACGGGAAAACGTACTCATATTCGGGTCATTTAACAAGCGGTGATATGAAGCCAGCTTTAAATTCAGGAATATGCGATTGTTATAGCCCAGCACTTTACTGGACTATCTTTGTAGTACCTCCTACAAAGGTTGACCAGAAAAGGGAACCTAACATCATATAAACTGGTAAAAAAATAACTCTGGCTGCATTCGATCACTCAAGCGAATTTAAAAAAAAATCAAAATATACAATTTTGAAAACTAATTCTAAATTCGCTTGATGCGGCGATTTTTTTCAAAAAACAACTCTTACGTAGTAGGAGAATTAAAAAAGTGATAAATAACGAACATTCAATATTGCTTCTTATTTTCGTATGTAGCGCCTGCCTCATATTATATATTCCGCTACAGTGAGCGCGCTCAGCACTAACAGTACCTACTCAATTACTTATTTGTTCATTCATCATGATTAAAGTTCGAAATATTAATCCATTATCGCACATTATATTCCATTTCACGACCTAAACACACGAATAATTACAGGATATTATGTGACAGCAGTACCTGGACGTGGGTTCCGCTTAGTGGTTATCAAACGTGTGTGTAATGTGTGCGTTAGTTTTGCAAGTTTCGGACTCGTGTGTATGATAATGTTCGCTAACCACGAAATGCGTAGTAAAATAGGATATATTGTTTTCACCTGCTTTCAGTACTTAGTTATTTGTACAAATAAGTAAATCAATGACATCAATGACACATAGAAGACAATGAAAGAACGCGTCTTGTTTGTGACCGGTCGCCGTCGGTTGAGACTGGCCATCACCTAACTGCCTTTTATTTTATTTTAAATCTTATATTTTGAATCGTTTTTGCATGTTTTTTTTTACGTTGTTCTTACATATAGAAGCAAAACGAATAATGTAACCAAGGATTTTGTAATATCTTAATTTAAAAGAGTATCCTTGAGATCTACATTTTGGAATGGGCAACTAGCTTCAACTTTCTGACCGACTCTTTGAAAATTCAAAAGTGCCTGTATTAAATGCATTTAGGTTGAGTTATAGGTACCAATTCATTCCGTAGTTTTGTAGACGAACTTTTTAGTAGGTACCTACATTTTGACATCGAAGAAGTCAGACTAGGACTTAAGCAGGTGTTAAAATCACGATGTGTTCATGAAAAGAGCTTATACAACATGCATTTTTCGTCCATAATTCTCTATTAGTCATCAGCATCTTTCACACAGTCGTTTCTTTGGTCTTCCATTATTCTTATAACCGTCCAGATTCATACTCAAAACTTTCCTCACGACATTTTCCTCATTCCTCAGCATCACATGCCCATATCATGACAACCAATTTCCTTACATTTTTATTCACCGGTGCTACTTACAGCCTTCCTCTTAGACGTAAATAAATAAACTCATTTCTTATTTTATCCATTTGCGTACCACTTACATAAAACACGTATCTTAACACTCTTAGCATTTATTTATTTAAAATTCTTGCACACAAAAAGGTACAAAGGCGGACTTAATGCCTTAGGCATTCTCTACCAGTCAACCAAGGGTGGTGCAGAGATTAGATGGCTGGCGTTTAGGTTGAGAGGAAGAATAGTTGAAGAGATATTCCAGCATTTAATTAATTACACATTTTCTTTCTACAGAATTCTATAAATACTAGATTTTATTATTACTTTTATTATTTTCGTAACCAAAGTAATTTTTATTGAAATAATATCTTACATTCAGGAACAGCAAACCAACGATAAGTAGAATAAGAACATTTTTTTTTTAATTATAAACAATTATCATACAAAATATCAACGCATTTTTATACAGAAAACTGACGTCATACCCACAGATCAATACAACTATGCTGTCACACAAAGAGATACGAAAAGTGAAAAAAAAAATCTAGAATTCTAAATGTTTAGATTATAATGAATGCAATATTCAGTGGATTCTCAAAATAACAGCAAAAGTAAATATAATTTCAAAATTAGAATGTAGGATGCTGATTTTTATCTGAAAACAACACAAATAATCATGACAGTATTTTCCTCTAGGAAAAAGAACTCAAAGGCGTACCAGAATATGTTGGTTAGCCACAAAAACTACACAGTAGACACAGCTTTGGGTATCGAACTAACATCAAAGTGTTTTGATTGAACTGTCACTCAAAACCTCAGAACAGTATTAGTTTGAATTCCGAATTTTATTTGGGAGAGAAGTTTTGTGATGTTGTGTCTGTGAAGGAAGATTGATGTTTGATTGGTAGTGGAAATGATTTGGCGATTTTTGTGGTAGCTGTGTGGTATCAGATAATTCCTAGAGTTCCTTCACTAACGTTATACTAATATCATTGAGATTCTTATATCCTTACAAAGTCAAGTCAATGAAGAATTTCAAGTCGCTACAGTACTTATTCTTGGGCAGTAATTAGGTATAGGAGTCCACACACAGACCCTAGGAAAATAGTTCGGGAAATACAAGATAAGCACTTATAGTAATAACTTTCTATTGTAATAAATAATGTTTTATGATCTCCAAGATATTCCTATTTAAGAATGGTCTCGCCCCCTGTTACATGGGATCTAAACGCATCTGCCGAAATGTGGGTGTAGATTGGAACAGTCACGGACTTTAATTGATAAGCCACTTGCCACAGCTCCTATTTTAGCTGTGTAATGCAAATCGGGTTTAGTCGGTTATACTCATACATAGTCCAGAGTGACCACCCAAAGTCAACCAATTTGCAGCAACCGTAACCTAGCGACAATTGTTTTAGCGTAGCGATAGTAACGTTATGATTAGTCATTTTGACATCGGAAAAACTCGTACCTACGATTTTGTCCGAACGCGTAGCGCCCAAGATACCGTTGATGACAATTATGATAACTGTTGCACATAAACATAAATAGCTACAGCTATGATTCACCAAAATTCGAAATTATCGTCTCTGACATTTCAACTGTCACTGTCTTCGCATAGGTTTTCAGAAATAACGAGTATTTAATGAGCTCTAATTCAAAGGAGGTCAGTATCAAATAGATTGGATAAACTTATGCAACAGTGTATTGATTTATCATTGACATTTTATTAGTAAACTTCAACCTCTATGGATAAGACTATTTCCGATTATAAGTAATTTGTCATCTTGTTTACGAGTATGCGGTTTAAGTTCGTGTTTAATCGCGTAGTCTCGTGAATGTATAAAACTGCAAAATTGGAAAGCTTAAAAGTGGCTCATCAATTAAAGTCCGGGACTGTACACTCTTGTCGTTAACCTTCGGAGAACACAGGCGTAATGTTATGTTTTATTCTTATTTACTGCATCTGATGTCTACAAACGTTTAATGAAACAAAAGTTATAGAGTTTTCAGATAAAGACGTATGTATACCATTAATTACACAGACAAAGAAAAAAAAGACTGAATTGAAAGAAAGTTTCCCCTACCTCGTTCATTATTCGCTTAGCTAAGCAAACTATTGTGAACGTGTAAACTAATTTATTACAGGTACACACAAACTTTGCAAAAGCTATAAATTTTTAATCTTATTTGAGCAACTTTCTAGCATTCAATATAAATTTTGTATCTTAAGAGTTTAAAAGCTAATTCCAATGTTTCAAAAGTTTTGAAGATAAAATGCAAATTGTGAATTCTTTATAAACATTGTTTTTAGATATACTAGGTTTTTTGTTTCGGGTTACTTAGAAGGGGCTTACTAAGAAAATAAAGTATCACTTCTTAAGTTTTTAAGTACCTATACTTCATTTGAAATAAGATTAGACATTTTACTAAAACTTTTTTACAGTTCAATCAACCGATTTTGACTTCTATTGCGTTAGTGGCATAACAAATGGCAGCTGCAGTAAACAGTTGGTATTGTAACTACTTTTTTGCTTTTAATGCCATCCTTATGCCTACGGTATAGAAGTCAGAATCTGTTAAACTGACTGTAAAAAAGGTTTGTTTAAATGTCTAATCTTATTTCAAATGGGGTATAGGTCAAATTGGACAGCAGTAATATTCTTTTCTTGGCAATACTTTTACAAAAAAGTAAGTCATCACTCCGTAATATAAGAGATTTCCGAGTCGTTTAAGGGCCCGAACACACATTCCACAACCACGACACACAAAGACAGACAACACGTGGTCTAGCGCTAATTTGTATGGGAATGAATGGTTTATTCACCTGGACTACATTTGGCCGTCAGAATCAACCGTGTGGCTATACTGACCACACCAAGACCACGTCGCAGCCATAATGCATCCACTAGCGAGAGCGCGCTCAAACTTTGTGGTAACCACAACGTAACTGCAAGAAGCTGCAGCAACACTATTCACACGTAATCACTGCTTGCCCACATTTTGTCGCTGCGATGTGGTGTGGTTGCTGTATGTGTGAACGGTCCCTAAAGGGGCAGTCGTTTTAACTGGCAACAGTAAAAAGGTGTGACATATTTTAGGTGAACAAAAACCTCTTTACTGTCTGCGTGAAACATCAATAAAACAATAAACAGTTCGTTTGCAGTTATAAAACCACTGATTTTGCGTCACTGTCAAAATCAAATTGATCTTTGTTCTCGATGCAATAAAGCTGCTTTTAGGTTGCTGTCACTAACAAGTCTGTCAATATCACAAAGATCTTTATTCTCTTTACAATAAGGTTGCTGTTGGTTTGCTGCTGTCATGGGTAAAATAACTATGAAAGGACTGTAAGACATAAATCATCGCTGTAACAACATGATTACTCTATAAACGTTGACGAAATAGTTGCCAGATGTTAAAAATCCACCTGCATTTTATTACGATTGTTGTGTAAGAGGTTCGTTTTTATATTTAAATTGAGCTGTTAAAAATGCTGATGAAACTGGGCTAGTGGCGTGAAGAGATATTAATTTTAACATTACTCAACTTTAATTAGGTAATTTTGTTTTATTAAATGGAACAAAGTCTTACCTACTTCAAACGCCACTCACTTCACTATGAGTTAGCTGGCTTTTCTAATTGCACGTACATCTGTATTTTTAATAGTTGAGATGTATAATATTGAGTCTAGTGATATCGGAACTCCTCGTAGTACAAGCGCCAGGGCTACACTGCTGCTTTTTTTTTGTCGGGCATCTCGCAGTTGACCTTGAGAGGCCGTGACTGCTTAACCGGGCTTTCCTGGGGCTGCCATTAAGAGTTAACTTAACGCCTCCAGCCAGGGCTTAAAAACTAAAATTACATACTAAGCGACTGCACGCTGAGGGCACGCCCTGTGGGGTACGAACCTCAGCTCAGGGCGTCACTGGTAGGGGGACAGCTAGTGGGGATAGGCTGGATCAAAATATTAGCATTATTATTAGTCGGGGAATTTAAAGCTACTGGCTTAAATTCCCCGACTAATAATAATGCTAATATTATTAGCTGCGGCGCGGGCTGGCGCTTCAACGAGCAAGGGTCGGTCGGGGGCTACACTGATGTTTGTGACTTGAAGTTAAAATAAATAAACAATTATTGACGGTATATTAGTGACGGCGACCTTTAGTGCACACACATTTCACTAGTTATTTTTAAATCCCATTTAATAGGGGGTGAGCCAATTGCCGTCAACCTGGTTAAACACGATGACACTTTACCCCATCCGGAAATTGAACCCAGGGCCTCATGCTCAGCAGTGGCAGTTCGAATTTTACAAAATGTATCATCTGCCGAGCCTTTTCCCAACTATGCAGTGGTCAGCTTACACTCTAACCAGATGCAGTTGAATACCAGTATTTTACATGGAGCGACTGCCTATCTGACCTCCACAACCCAGTTACTGGCTCATACGATACCCCTTGGTGAGACTGGCTGTCAGACTTTCGGGCTTCTGACGATCCGTAGCGACTGTCAAAGATCCACGAATGAGAGTCAGGACGAACGGCTTAACGTGATTTTCGTGGCACAGAGAAGTTTTGGCATGTAAAGATGTTAACCCATCCACGGACCAACCGGGGTAAGCATAGCTTATCCTGATCGATCGACTCGTGCGGCTGTGCGACTTAAGCCACATGCCCCTCTATAGAAAATCTAATACCTTTAAACAAGCAATTCTTGTAAATATGTACCTATGTATTTATATAATCTGAATCTCGGAAACGGCTAGAACGATATTCATGAAATTTAGTATGCAGAGAGTTTCCGGGGCGATAAATCGATCTAGCTAGGTTTCATTTTTAGAAAACGTTAAACAAATATTTAACTGATATGACATAATGTAGGTACTTATTAATTTATGTTCCGACAACCCTAGCTAGCGAGTGGTCCATCATTAGGTACTATACAGCGTCGAAGACTTTTATGAGCTTGAGTGATAATAAATTACTCCGTTAAGCTCTTCAGACTGCCTCGTTGTTCTAGTAGTCGCAAGAGCTACTGCTGAGCAACTATTCATCATCATCATTTCTGCCGAAAGACGTCCACTGCTGGACATAGGCCTCCCCCAGGCTCCTCTACTTCAACTGGTCTTGTGCTTCCCATATCCAGCGGATTCCCGCGGCCTTCACATGGTCATCGGTCCACCTTGTGGGAGGCCTTCCCACTCTACGTCTTCCGGTACGCGGTCACCACTCCAGAACCTTTCGGCCCCATCGGCCATCTGTTCTGCGAGCAATGTGCCCTGCCCACTGCCACTTAAGTTTGGCAATTCTTTGGGCTATGTCGGTTACCTTGGTTCTCCTGCGGATCTCTTCATTTCTGATTCGCTTGCGTAGGGAAACTCCGAGCATAGCCCTCTCCATTGCCATTTGGGTGACTTTAAGCCTTCTGATAAGGCCCATTGTGAGCGACCAAGTGTCTGCCCATTGTGAGCAACTACTGCTAGGTTATATTCCAAGGTCGGTTGATGACAATAGGCTCGCCCCAAATACAAGGGACTTAAACATAACTGGCTAAATGTTCTACATGTACAACTCTCTCACAACACGCCTTGTTTCCCGGAGGGGTTGGGCCCTTCGGGGCAACAAGTCGTGATCTTGTATAACTGACGAGTACAAGAACTTAATAAGTATGTTACTGCTAAAGGCTATGAACCTAGGTATTGTTGATGTTCATATTGTAAAGTTGAGTGAAATGATTAATGATTTTAATTCTGTATAAACGTTTGTGTTTTGCGTCAATCATATTTTAAACACTAAATGAGGTCTGCGTTTTCTATCTGATTACTCTGAGAAGAATTGTCGAAATAAACTCAGAGATAAAGGGACCAAAAACAAATCAAGGAACCGAAATTACCGGAAAAACCAAGTTCACTTACATAGTACATATCTGCTTAGCTAAATACCGTCATCCATAGGTTTGGCCTTTTTCCGTTTTGCGTTTTCCACTAAGTTATATTGAGTTGAAACAATTTTTCCCTGTTTATTTGTGGCCAGTTAATCAAAGCTTACTTTGAGAAATGTTACTTGTAAATCTTTCTAATAACCATTCAAAATTAAACCGTTCTCCGATGTGATAAGGTCCATCCATTAAGAATTTAACGTTCATTCTTTCTCCGTTTGTTAAGTTGTAAATCACTTTCGAAGGCAATTTTGGTCCACCCCAGTACCGTGTATTGTAAGAAACGGCACCTACAGCCCTGTTTCAAAAATAAACCTCAAACGAATCTTAACCTTACTGCCTGTAGAATAAGACTCCAAACCACTGAAGCACAACCTCGAACAGTTTATCTTAAAAGTTAATGGTATTATTTTGGAACAACTCGAAACATTCGCTGAAATGTTTGAAAATGTTTTATTTCAAAATATGAGGTGCAAACATTTTTGAAGGCAATCCGCATTAAATCGTTGGAGGAAAAGTGGTCTGAAGATTATAAGAAATCTTGCTCAAGTAAATGCAAACATTATTGTTTAATTCAAAATTAAGCGCGAGCTTTTTATTTAACGATTGTAAAGTGTCGTTTTCTGAAAGAATTATTTAACAGGGCAACTAGAAATGGTTTTTTTTTTGAGAATTTTGACATTTTGAAGTGGTTTTAAATGGGAAATGGTCATGGACAGACATACACGAAAAGCGACTTTAATTTATGATGTGTTTAGATACGGATTTTCCAAGACGAGGAATTCTTCGTGGAAACCTATTTCTAGAATGTTGCTGATAAACCAGCTTCGTGTAAAGTTCTTTTAATAACACAATGAATAAATACCCTTGTAAAATATCTTGTCTTAAGATTGCTAGACATGATATTTTCTTTGACGTTTTATGGGTTCGTTGATAATTACACTATGCAACACCAAAAAATCACCGATATCCCGAGTGATGATTCGTATTAGGTATACTTATTAAACAACAGAAAACCAATTTTTACCTCTCATTTTGCCTCACTGTCAAATTCAAAGTGATCTCTGTCATCGTTACAATAATGTTACTTTTGGGTTTTTACATGTCTGTCAGTATAATAGTGATCTTTATTCTTGGTTCTTTATGCTTTTGGGTTGCCGCTAACAGAGGTAAAATGACTGAACGAACGTAGCATCGGTGATGTCAATAGTTTTGATATTCTAGTATACCTACCCGTTGGCCTAAATATTGACAGAGATATGCAGCAGACAAGAAGGAACTTCATTTCAAACACCGAGTATAGTCCCACCATCTTATCTGTTCAGTTGACAGCGTCGCTAGTGGACATTGAAAGAATTGAGTTGTTGAGTTCGTTTTCATGGATTGGTTGTAGTTGAAATTTTGGCCACCTGAACAGCTATAATAATAATATCTTTATTTAGCAAGTAACATGACTCAACTGTGTTATGCTAGCTATGTTGGTGGCACTGTCACTATACTTTCATCACTATGAGCTGTAATAAATTAATTAAGAAAGAGACACAACTATAGAATCCACTTTCTTCTCTCTCCAACATTCTATAGTTACCCCAGCCTATTGTCCACCGTCTTGATTACAGGCCGACCTATTTCTAGCATCAATTGTTACGAACTTCACTCAGAAGTATAACATTCATTCTATAAGGGTATGAATAGACCCGACCCTCTCTCGACTACAAGTGTTTTCACCTCACGAAATGAGTGACGTCATTAGTATTGTTGTTGAGTTAACTTAAGGTTGTGTGTACTTGTCCTTATTAAGGTAGAGTACCCACAATGGTACTGACAACAATCGGGGAACGTTCTCCACGAGACAAATAAACTCAAATCATCACAAAAGAATATTATGTAGTCTACTGTTATGAGATTTAATAAAATGTATTATTGGACATAAGGTTTCCTAGATTTGGAACCACTTTCAGTTCTCCATCTTGCACAGTAAGTCTTAAGATAGTGACATTATTCAATTTGTAGAAACTCTAATTAGGAACACTCTAACTAAGAAGTTGGAAGCTAGTGATCACACTAGACTAAATTTAATTATAAATCAGACAGACGACTCTCAGTCGTGAAGTAGAATTAATTTTTGTTTTTGTTTTGGATGGGAAATCATCAAATAACTTCTCCCGCTCTGGGTGGAGCGGGAGGGCGTGTCAGACTTTTACGGACTAAAACCCACCCGTGTTCCCTCAGTTGCCTGTGTGCCAGGGGCCGCGGTATCTCTTTCGAACAACCCGCACCCCTGGCAGGCATCGGTCCTTGCGGACCCCACCTATTGGTGCTGACATTTCTTTGAGGCGCGCGTGGAACACAACGCTCAGTCGTGAAGTAGAATTACATTGAGTTGCAACCATTTAGAAAGTAGTGCGGTCGGGGTATTCACAATCACACTAAGTCGGAATCTAACTGTTCTAACTTCGATTACATCTTTCGATTTCCTAATTAGATTGAATAGTATAATAGGCGCTTTAACAACGCAACTCATAGGCACAAAGGCTAAAGCTAGGTTTCCTAGATGGCCGCAGTGACGGCTGTCATGAAAATGATGGGGATTTTGTGGTGAAGAACGCTCTCTAGGAAAACACATTGACTTTCTTTCATAAATAACTTTTCACTGACGTTATTCGCCGGTAAATTGCAGACAATGTGGCGGTTACAACTCTTTCAGCCATTGGGGTGCAGTCCATAAAGATAGAAAGACACTGCCCACCCTACCTAAATCAAATAAATATTAAAAACGAATAGTATTTCAATAAAGTCAGCTCCACCTGCCGAGCGTCGGTCGCATCATTAGTTACATCGATGCAACACCTGTTCGTTAGCACAATTTGACGCAACATCGCATTGCGATGCATTAGCGCGGCTGAGTGCCTCGGGAGAGACACGAACTATTCGCGTCTTAGTGTTTATATGTGTGCTCTCGTGGTGATGCAGATTTATTTTGTGTGCGTTCCTATATATACGTGGCACACAATGTAACAAATATCGCACACAACCATACAAATTCTAATCTTTATTACATATCTCATGTGTGTATAAGATCTTAAGATTATTTAGAATTTTTAAGGGTGGGAAATCATCAAATAACTTCTCCCGCTCTGGGTGGAGCAGGAGGGCGTGTCAGACTGTCAGCTGGACAAACTTAAAGTGTCACCATGTCTCCATAATGCCTATAGCAGTAAGTTTGCTTGTTCAAAGTTGAATTACATCAAAATTGTAACAACAGATCGCCAATTGAAAACATAGTCAACAAACCTATAGGTACTTACAACTTTAGAATCCTACTAATATTATAAACTAGCTGCCCCACGCGGATTCCACCCGCATATCTAAGTCTCGATCCCGTCGGAATATCGGCCTAAGTCCTAATCCAGGTCATGGTCTACCCGTCTGCCAAATCAGTAATCAGTAATCAGTTCTAACTTTAAAGCGTAACACAATAAATCTTTTACATTGCGTCCGTGTGTCACTGCGGGGTGCCAATTGAAAACCAGCGCTGGGTGTCTGACGCCCAGCAAATGCTGAGATGGTAACCCTTTCGGTATAGGCACGCTTAGCACAATTTTACTGCAATATTATTGTTATGTTTATTGTTCTCTTTTCTTTTTTTTATGTTTGTTGCTGTTGTGTTGTGTCTGTGTCGAATAAATGTTTTCTATTCTATTATATTCTAACAAACAAACATACAATAAATCAATTCTTTTATCTTTATATTATTAGTTTAGATGTGTACGTTTGTATGTTTGGACGTTAGTAACTCAATCACGCAAAAACGCCTAAACGGATTTTCATGAAATTTGGCACACCGATAATTAATAACTGGGATTATCACATAGGATACGTTTCATAATAGTAGTACCTACGTTCCCATAGAGTAATTTCCAACATTCACACCAATAGCTAGTAATAGTATAAAACCACATTGAAACACACAGCTAACGTGACCTCAAAGCTTAATTTATTATTATGTTTGTGTTCAAAATTACGGTTCAGTGTGGCAAACCAGGCTGTGTTTAAAACCCTCATAAATACCGATAGTTTCACTATCCGACCTCTTCGCCGATACTCTGTGAAGAAAGGCCGAAACAAACTCCGAGGTCACAGTCTCTTTTAAAGTCCAGACATAATCTTGGTCAGACCATACGACGAATGTGGATGGACTGTGTCCAAATAAACGGTATTCTTTCTTTCTTAGTAGTAGGTAACTGTCTGAAATGGTCTTTTGACGAAAGAACCACATAACTAGATTTGAGTGGATCTGTACATAGGTACCTACAGATCCACTAGAATAGCGAGCGACTGCCTATCTGACCCTCACAACCCAGTTACTGGGTAAAATAAACCCTTGGTAAGACTGGTAGTGAGACTTTTGGACTTCTGGCTACCCGTATGACTGACAAAGATGTACGAATGACAGCTGACCAACGGCTTAACGTGCTTTCCAACGCACGGAGAGGTCTCGATACAATAGTTGATGGTCACCCATCCACGATCCGACCGCGGCAAGCGTAGCTTAACCTTCAATCGACCCGTGCGGCTATTGACATTTAGACACGTGCCCCTCTCTCAAAACAAAGAAGAAACGAATGTTGAAAAACAGGCTTGCTCACTGCGAGTTCAATGTTCATATCTAAGTTTCTTCACGATGTTTTCCTTTACCGTAAATCAACATTAACTTAGGAAGCACATAAGAACTTCGCTCCACAATCTTCAACTTATCTTAACAAGACAAGTTCTTAAACACGACCATAGTTCTTTGACGGTACCGATCCAATTTACGATAAAATTCATTAACAAAGAACTAATTTTGCGAAAAAAGCTTAAGTATCGGGAAAGGGCGATTAATTACAGAGATTTCATTAGTCCGTTCTCATTGGAAGGCAACAAGAGGAAACATAACTGTCACAGTAGGCAGGCAACTTTAACTAATTTGTTAAGTATAAGGCCCTCCTCCAGTGGTAACTGACGTGACTTACGAGATGTAGGTCCTAGGTTCGAACCCAGGCGCTTTACTGCTCTTAAAAAAGGCAGAATTCATTTGTAATCCGTGCGAGCCGAAGTTTTAATAAACTGTCTTTGGAACATGATTTGGATATATTGAATACTAGTGTTTCTCGGCTTAAGCAGATGTTGGTGGAAAGCTTCTTTAAGGAAAAGTAATTGTTTGCTTTGTATTGTTTGCTTTGATTTTATTTTTGTTGTTTTAATTTGTATTAGTTAAGCGTGTATTATTTAAGTTAAGTCATTATTAGTTATTTAGTACCTACCGACCGTTTTTTGTTGTTGTTTAAGTTAAGTGTTTATCAGTGGAAACTTGTAAATGGCCTTCAGCTTCATATTGTTTAATAACATTGTTTATGTTAGCTGTAAGTTTCCCAAATAAAAAATAAAAAAAATAAAAAAAACGGTGAAGGAAAACATTGTGAGGAAACCGGCATGTCCTAGAACCAAAAATGCGAAGAAATGTGACATCTACCAACCCGCATTGGGCCCGCGTGGTGGATTACGCCCCACTCCCTCTCACAGAGAAGAGGTCTGTGTCCCAGCAGTGGGACGTTATAGGCTGATTATGAAGGCCCTCCTCACAACAGCTGTATTATATTTTTATGGCAGTACCTAAGTTTAATTTGAAAAAATTGCTAATAATCGCCACTACATAGGTATTTACTTCCTTTGAAAGCTTCGTAAGTAATGCAGCATGTCCTAGAACAAAATTTCGAAGACATGATGTGGCATTCACCCCGCACTGGATCCGCGTGGTAGATAGCTGATTTGCGGCCCTCTCTCTCACAGAGTGTAGGCCTGTGTTCCAGCAATGGAAACGTTATCGGGTAATTATGGTATACTACGCTTTATAAATATGTATGTGATTAATATAATCGCCTTATGCTCCTGTCGCACCGAAGAAGCGACCATATAGGTCAACAGTTTACACACCCGAGAACAAAAAAGATATATAATTTTTTTTTTAATAGTTTGCCGCAGCGACCAGAGCTATCAAAGAGAATACTCGCTCAGCGATGTTCACTTGGCGAGCAGAACATATGCTGAGAGACTCACGCTTGGTACGAATGCATACCAGCGAGAAATCGCTCGTCACGTACTCGGCTGCTCGCCAACCTCTTTTTTAGTTGCTAGCTCTTCTTGCTTTTTGTTAATCGCCGGCGGTGGTACAGGTGCCTTAGTGTAAAACTCGGACTTATAGCAGGACGCGTAGGTTCAAACGTCTCCAACTTTTGTCTGTAAGTTTCTTAATAATGCCCCAAGGACATGAATGGCCTTTAAGGCGAGCTCTCCTTAGCATGAAATTGGACAAACCATTATTTTAGACTATTTGTTTTGCCTTAAGCTCTGCCTTTTGTATTTTTTTGTAGTGGATTTTGGCTCCGGTTGTTATTAAAAAAAAACAGGTTTTTTTTGCCTCTGTCTGAACAACCTAAGCTGTTAAGACAGCAGGACCATAAAACTTTCTTTTTTACCAATTGAAAACATGTATTTACGGTATTCTCCAACTGCAGACATTACCAAGGAATACCACTTAAGTTTCAGCAAGTTTAAAGATCCTTATCGGTGAGAATTCATGGCTTGCAATAAACGTATTTTATTTCAACAGGACACTTAACTCGGTGGCGTTATTACACCGGTCGCAATCGACTGTAAGACAAATAGTCGTTCGGTCGTAATTTTCGGAATACACCCTTAATTTCTTAATGTCACTCTGACTCTTGTTAAAGAGTAAAGTTTTAGCAAACTGTTTTTTTATTGCAGGTCTGAAGAGATTTGTGAAGACATTTGGACAGGAAAAATAATTAAATTCTTTTGAGATGAATGACTCTCGGCTAGAAGTTTTGAAGATTTGTCTCTAAGTTGTAAGTCTGTTTGCAAGATGACCCTTATTGTAAGAAAATGAACCCACTCAGCAATCATTTTCGACTATGATGGAACGATATAGTCTATTCTGTGCCAACTAAATATATTGTCGACTACCTAGGCTTCGCCCGCGTGGATATCGTTGTCGGCGATTATCCCACGAGAACGTGCTAAAAAGTGTATTAATTGATTTTCTGTTATAAGTATCGTAAATTATTTGTTGCAAAATCATGTTGCATAAAGCTGTTGTTTTGACATTACGGATAGACAGTTTATTTCGTTTCTAAAGAGATTCTTTATTCATCACCCGTCCTTAGAAAGACTACAAAGATATAATATAATTACTTAACACGTAATCATCCTAATTACAAAGGCCCCGACACCGCTCACCGGGCGAGCTCTCGGCACGTTCACGATTAGATAAACATCGGAAGTCGTGACGATGCAGGAATTAACATCGGAGTACTGCCTCGATTCAGTATATGGCTGGACTTCAGATAAGCAAAAGTTCTACAAAATTACGTGGGTGCAAGAAACTGGTTCAACTGAATCAAAGAAAAAGTACTGAACACATTGAAGTAATAAATACAATGTACTACTAAATATATATAAAGATGGCTGAGCACGTTTGCACAAATTAACTCGTCACCCTAGAGTCACCGTATAGTTATTTTTTAATACCTACCTTGCCTTTCATATATAGGTATCTATTAGGTACGTTCTGTGAACAGTTCAAACCCTAACTATACCGGGACGAGTTAAATAAACCACAGTTTGTCGTATATCAGTAATTATTCCTAGAAATCGTTCTATATACATATATAACTTCTTCAACTTCGCTTGTCAGCTCATCTGACGCCTATACAGTTTTATATTCTATAATCTTAAATTAATGTTCCTCTCGTTATTCAGCTATCAGAAGTTTGGCCCAGTGGAACCCAGACAGGCCTTGTGTTAATTATTTCATCACCATTGTTCTCAATACTGCGGTGAAAAAAAGCATCGTGAGGAAGCCGGCATGACCTACAACCAAACATTCGAAGACATGTGACATCTAGCATCCCACACTGGGCCGGCGTGGTAGATTACGGTCTACTCCCTTTCACAGAGGAGGCCTGAATCCCAGCAGTGGGAACCTTATAGGCTGATTATGCTATTCAGCTATCTACGTTTTGGGCACGCCACGATAGCGGCAGTAAGTCCCCTCTTTGAGCAGTGGCTTGAGAGGCGGCATGGCGTCCTCACCTTCCGCCTGACGCAGGTCCTCACCGGACATGGTTGTTTCGGGAGGTTCCTGTTTCGAATAAAGCGGGAGGAAACGCCCGGGTGTTTCCACTCCGAAGATCGCCCTGAGGACACGGTGGAGCATACGGTGGAGTTCTGCCCGGCTTGGGCGGAGCACCGCCGTGTCCTCGTGGAAGCGATTGGCGGCGGCGATCTCTCGCGTCCGGCCCTGATCCAGGTCATGGTACGGAGCGAAAGTGCATGGGTAGCCGTCACCTCCTTCTGCGAAGCAGTAATGCTCGCGAAGAGGGAGGCGCTGCACGTGAGGGAGAGGCAGTATATGCGCCCTCACGGCTGTAGCCGCCGCGGGAGACGCCCTGGGCGTCGGGAATCCCAGGCTGATTCCCGGCCACCGCAGGCGCGGGCTTGCGGACGGCGAGTAATGAGTAGCTCACTGTCCGGTAAGGACCAAACCCGGGTCGACGGCGCGTTGAGTTCCACGCGCGCCTCAAAGAGATGTCAGCACCAACTGGTGGGGTACGCAAGGGCCGATGCCTGCCAGGGGTGCGGGTTGTTCGAAAGAGATAACGCGGCCCCTGGCACACAGGCAACTGAGGGAACACAAGTGTGTTTTAGTCAGTAAAAGACTCACACCCAGAACGGGAGAAGTTATTTGATGATTTTCCACCTAAAAAAAAAAGCTATCTACGTTTCAATGTATTACAACGTAATGTAAAGGTTGCATTTAAGTATCAAATAGGCTATAACCTCTTCAGCACCTAAAGATAACAATCAAGTGGAATGTTCGAGACGGGTACCAAAGTGAATAATAAAAAGAAAACGTCCCATTCACCTGTAACAGCAATTTAAATTACCAAGCAATTTGCGAAGCATAAATAATTTCCATTTTCTCGTAAGTAAATAATATATTCAAATTTCCAATAGGTTTAAGAATACACTGTAGTACTCACTTTGATATTGACGTCACTTCAGATAAGTGATGGATAAGCTCAGTAAAATAACGTTTTACAAAACGTTATATTTATTTTTTATCGATGGCTTTTAAATTGACTTTGTTTTTTCTATTAACACCAAAGACTCGATTCCTCTGAAAAATATTTTGTCTTTTTTATTAAGTCTTATCTACGCCACAGTGCATGTTTTAAGCATTCGGCAACTAACGCAATTGGGTTTTTCACGACTGTGTTGGGTCCTATTTTGTCCTTGTTTTACGGTAAGTTTCGTTGCAATAGTTGAGCACCGAGCCCAGGATTAGTGATTGCGATGTTAGAGCTTACCATATCTCAATCAATCAACTCAGCCTATCGCAGTCCACTTTTGGACATAAGTCTCTCCCAAACTGCGCCATAACTCTATCCTCCGCCTTCCGCATCCAGTCTGTCACAGTCACTTTCATTAGGTTGTCGGTCCAAACTTACTATAAGCACCGCACCATATAGGACCATATATCTACCGCTTCCTAATATCAATGGTTCTTCTCAGAAATATCAACAACAAATAAAATACATTTTAAAAACTCAACCATGTATTCGAACCCAAATTGATTATCCCAATATCATATTATTAGGGAGAGGAAATGAAACGGAAAAGGCAGCGAAATACGATCGGTCTTCGATCACGTGACCTCACGTGAAAACGTACGGGCTTAGGTTACGTGACCTCTCATCGTTGGTAGGTGTTACAACGTGACGCGAGTTTATAAGTAATAGTGACGTCTTCTTGTATGAGTGAGCCTTCCGAATGATATGTGAGGCGGTGTTGTGGTGAAGTAATGAAATAAATAGGAAGGGAGCGTTTTGTCGTATGAAATGTAGTTGTTCATGACCTCAGAAAGCAGTTTGGATCTCATATACGTCATCATCATTGGCCTAGTCTTTTCACTACTATGTTCGGCTCTGATTCTAACTAGGACCAGCTAAATATCAGTATTGTATGTGGAGTGACTGCAAATCTGACCTCCGCAATCGTAACGACTGCAAAAAAATGGATCGCACAATCATACATAACTGTGTGTGTTATGTATAATTGTGCGATCCATTTTTTGTTTAATCAGTCTGTAATGTTCCCACCTGCTAGGGGTGCGGCTGTTCGAAAGAGATACCGTGGCCCCTGGCACACAGGCAACTGAAGGAACACGGGTGGGTTTATCAGTAAAAGTCTGACACGCTCTCCTGCTCCACCCAGAGCGGGAGAAGTTATTTGATGATATCCCACCCTCAAAATAAAACCCACTGCTGAGACACTGGTCCCTCTCGGTTAGAGAAACTGGGTCTTAATCCACCACGCGGGCCCAGAACGGGTTAGTCGAGGTCACATACCCTCATAAACGTATTCTTCGTTAGGTATATACTGTGTTTATGTCACTGCAAGCTGCTGTGTAGTGCTGCAATAATCTTTTAGCGAATGAATGACATTGACAGGTATCGTTGTGAACTAGTCACAGAAACCGTATTGAAAAATTAAAATGGCGGCGTAAGTTCCGATTTTGGCCACGCGTCAAAAGATTATTGTACCGTTGTACTTTGTCTATTAGGCACTCAGTCACGTACAGTCAAACAAGTATAGATCATAAACTATAAACAGGTGGAATCTTCTTCCATGTATCGAATAACGTCTGTTTTATCTGCCAATCGCATTAGTACGCTGGTTTATTGACGTTTATTTTTACGACTGCGAACACAAATAGAATTTAACAAGAAGATAATGTTGTTTCTTTTTGTTGCTGTGCAACTAAGTATGTATTTGTCTACGTTGTTATGTGAATAAACAAGCTTCGTACTGTTTTTACAACTTGACGAAATGTTAAGATTTCTTTATTATACAGGATGATTTTTCCTTTCAATGATGGTGAATGCCTCATCATAATAAGAATAACGCGCAAATACAGATACATAGACTAAAAAGCGACTTAAATTTATTATATATGATTGTATCGACCGGGCTTGCATGGCTAAGTAATAATAGCAGCATGGATCGATTGATCAGGTTAAGCTACGCTTACCGCGGTAGGTCCGTGGATGCGTGACCATTTTTACATACCCCTCCGTACCTCGGAAAGCACGTTAAGCCGTTGGTAATTCGTGGATCATTGACAGTCATAACGGGTCGTCAGAAGCCCGAATGTCTGACCACCAGTCTTACCAAGGAGTATCGTATTACCCAGTAACTGGGTTGTGGAGGTCAGATATGCAGTCGCTTCATGTAAGACACTGGTAATTATCTGCAACATACGTTTTGACAGGAAGCCGACGCTATGCAGATGATGATTTATTGTCACGTATTATTTATTAACTGATAAATGATAAATGATTTATTTCTGTAAGTAGGTTTGTACAAACACTTTTACACGTCAATCATATTTTTTTTAAACTAGATGAGGTCGGCGTTTCCTATCTGACTACTCTGAGAAGAAAGGCCGAAACAAACTCAGAGGTCACAGTCTCTTTTAAAGTCCAGACATAATCTTGGTCAGATCATGTGAAGACCATGTGGATTGGTGTCTGAAATGGTCTTTTGAGGAAAGAACCACACAGATTGAGTGGACCTGTCCAATCAGTGCACGCATTTATCATAATCATGCAGCTCAACTCAGAACTTGAGGAGCTCAAAGATTTGACGAACAATACCAAAGAAAGGACATTTGGGTAGGCCGCATAAATTACTCAAACTGCCAGATTAACATTAAAACTAACTGAGAAATAGATGAAACATTAACTTCATTGCTTTTCCGTATTTGTCGGTAAGAAATAGGCGATAAAGTGTTACAAAATGCATGCGAGAAACGCCTTTCTCTTTTCAAATAACTATGAACTGAGACAGATATTCCTGAGCATTGTGGTTTTTCCAAACAATATCTGACCTCAGAAATCGACGATCTGCAAAATAAATACACTTCGTTCATGTTGCATACGCAGAAAGATACTCTAACACGAATTACAAGTCATCAATTCTAAAAGCTTTGTCCTATCATAATACTCGTAGTGTCGAGCTGTAGGCAGAATCACCTAACAATTTCAATATTTGTGTTCTTATTATACAAATGGTAAGTCGCGGCTGTTACCACTGGACCGCCACAGCACTCCCCACTACTGCTCACAACACTGCTTTCTGTATGTAGAGAGACGGACTCAATGTCATAGGCTCTACCAGTCAACCTTAGGGTGATGTTGACGCTCTGGGCTTCGGAAATCCCAGGCTGATTTCCAGCCACCGTAGGCTCGGGCATGCGGATGGCGAGTAATGGGTAGCTCGCGGTCCGGTAAGGACCAAGCCCGGGTTGACGGCGCGTTGTGTTCCACGCGCGCCTCAAAGAGATGTCAACACCAACTGGTGGGGTCCGCAAGAGCCGATGCCTGCCAGGGGTGCGGGTTGTTCGAAAGAGATACCGTGGCCCCTGGTACTCAGGCAACTGAAGGAGCACGGGTAGGTTTTAGTCAAAAGTCAGACACGCCCTTCCGCTCAACCCAGAATCGGAGAAGTTATTTGATGATTTCCCACCTTCAAAAAAAAAAACCTTAGGGTGATGCAGAGACAAATAGTGGTAGAAGTAATAACGAAAATTAGAGAATAATTGTTTTTTCCTGAAACATACAATCAACTGGGTACTATAAAGCCTTTATGTGACATTTATGGCATTCGTAATTAACGTGTACCGTGTTTTTAGTGTAGTTTAAAAGTAACGACAGGTTTGCATGTCTGTATTAAACGAGTGATAAAATAACTGACTTGTTAGGTGGATTAGCTAGGCGAATGACTCCTGTTGTCTGGTGGGTTCATGAGTCCGAAAGAGTGGGAATCATCGACGTGCAAATGGAAACCATAAATACAGCACATGATTCGATAAAATTTCTACGCTAGCGGAGGGCCTTGCGTAGAAATTTTCGTCAGTTATCAGACAAAAACTCAGCGGGTAAAATGCATGGAAGAGCATTTTTTTTTAAATAACTGACTAATCTATTGTCACGTATTACTTATTAACTTCACTGCTTTTCTGTATGTGTCGGTAAGAAATTGGCGGTAAAGTGTTAATGCATGCGAGAAACGCCTTTCTGTTTTCAAATAACCATGGACAGAGACAGATATTGCTGAGCATTATGATTTGATCATTGCTCCAGAACCGGTCGGTAGAGGCCGGTGTGGTAGAGGCCATGTCCAGCGGTGGACGTCTTTCGGCCGAAATAATGATGATGTTGATGAACGGACTAAAAATTTAAACACAGGTGGATTCGGAATTATGTACTGAATCCACACGGTTACAGGTTGTGCTTTGATGTTCCTGCCACCCTGTATTCATAAGCCTATTTAGTTCCACTGTAGGACAAAAGCTTCGCCTCATAATATCATCTAAGTATATTAAAATCATGGAATGGACACCGCGTATCGGCAAGCGTAGTGTGGAAGGCTCACCAGCTAGATGGATTGACGAACTTAACGGTGGCTGGGACGGACTTCATATGGGAGGTGGAGGATAGGGTGTGGTGACGCAGCCTGTGAGAGGCTTATGTCCAACTGTGGACGAAAATTGACTGAGTAAATATTTATAGTGAAATAGTGCAGTGCATAGTGCTACAGATTTATTTATTTGCTCTCATGCACATCACACATTTTACAATTCTGTCGGTTTTTGTACATGAACCCTGTCAGGGCACTGCAAAGCACAATGTCGGTTTGCTGTTGAGTTTAAATTGAATTAACATAAATTTGAATTAACATAAATAACACATAAATTAACTAAACTAATATTAATACGAATTATTAACTAACACAATACAATACATGTCGGTAATCAAAATAAAATAAAAAGTCATTAGGATGTCCAATTAACAGTAATAAATAACATACAATAACACACATAAAGTCACATATAGTGTTATGTAGTCAGATTGCGATTTACAGATATTATTGTTTCAGGTCCAAGTAACTGTAAGATTAAGGTCTGGAAACGCACTTAGTTAGTGGTTAGTCTGCACCATCCCACTATAATTGGGCAAATATTAACCCATTGGAAATCCAGCCTGATCAATAATAACAGAAATCCCTTATGGTATGGCTTATTCCATTAATAAATTCACAGGTATTAATTACAGCTACAGTTGGCGCTTCGAGATAATCTTACCGGGCGTTGATTAAACTATCGGTAGTCGGTTTCGATAGTCACAGGTAACCGATACGCTATCGGCTCAGATTGCATTGCAGATGCTCAATTTGGGACGTGATTGCGAACGTAATTGATTTGAAATTAAGATTGCGTGATTGATAACTGTGCTTACGGGTCGAGTGGGTGGGAACTGGTTGATTCAGAAAGATGTAAAGCTACATAAGCTAGGATTTGGAGTGATTGCATGTGAGTAATGCTTCGTAGGGGAAAAAGCGATCGATCCTCGAGATTAAGCTGCACTTCGGGTCAATCGTTAGATAGATGGCCGGGCTTTGCATATAGACATAACATCAAGCTTGGAATCGCCGAAGGGTTAGGCAGAGGTGTTTCCACAGTCCACCCAAATGTTATCAGTTATGGTTAAGACCCACATAACAGGAGGAAAGACTGTTGCCACCAACCAGGCAGATATTCCAGATAAAAAACAACCGACTTCCAAAAAAACACTAAAATGTGAAAAATAACTTTAATTTCAGAAGGCGGTGACAAAAAATTAAAATACAGCTCCAAAGACACCGACTTCCGAAATTAAAGTTATTTTTCACTTTGTAGTGTTTTTTTGAAAGTCGGTTGTTTTTTTTTGGAAAAAGTTTTTGTGCTTACCCCCTTCATAGCGTACCAACAACCAATAACACTTTGCCAGCTTTATAGCTATGAGAGCTTCGTTCGACTTGTACCGTAATTCCGCACTATTTATAAGAAAATGAAAAATTTTCAAGTTCATTTGTAAAAATTGGTCTGCTCAGCAACGTTAATAAACTTTGCACTGATTTGTATGTCGTAGATTATAAAAGTTGAGCAATAATAGTCTCTCAATTGATAATTGTAGTACTAAGGGGAGCGTAATCGCAATGACGCACTCGCTGTAGGAGGCACGTGGGCAGTGTCGAGTGACTGGAAGACGAGGTAGTCTTGTGAAGACAACCAACGAATGCAGACCACTCTACTTCGCCTACGCGAAACTGTCGGTTTGCCCGAACTTAGAAATACTTCGTCAACGTTATTAGTTATAAGTACCTACTGTGTTAATTATTCTGAAAGTGAAATAAGAACTGCACCCTAATTGCGTAACTCACGATTTATCATAATCTGTTTCGTTGTGAAACAGAGTGCTAAACCATTGCTTCATATGTTCGAAAAATGTGCCTGCTCAACAACTTTAATAACGCAATTAATATTATTGAACTGTCAAAATGCAACAGATTATGATTAATCGTATGTTACGCAATTAGGGTTCAGATTTACTATATCAACGTATTTTATTGTAAACCTAAACTATGGATTCCGTACCACCGAGTCATCGAGATGAGGGCGGCGCTATTGCTCAACTATCGCTGCCACCGACATATGTTATATAGAATGGTCAGGTGCATAGTACTTGCAACCAGCGTGCGTGTATGATCAGTGGCCCTAGTGCGAGTTTCATTTAACCATCTCGATCAAACACATCGAGCGCGTTCGGTGCTCCGATTGGTCCGTCACCAATCCAGGGCCAATCGGAGCGCCAAACGCGCTCGATGCGTTAGATCGAGATGGTTAAGGTGGAAGCGCCAAGGTAGCCCGCGAAATTCAAATTTTGTTACGTTTTTTGCAATTTGCAGGTCAGTATCAGGTTGTATGGTGATTTAAATATGATTCGCGACCGTATCAAATATGGTTTTACAGAATCATAATCATTAGAATCAGAAATACATCTCTATAAGTTCATATTACTCTAAAGAATGACTATTTCATGAAATTATGACATTTGAGGGCAATTCTAACTTATGGAGTTGTATTGCTGATTCTAATGATTATTATTCTGAAAAGCCTTATTTGATACGGTCGCGAATCATATTTAGATCACCATACAACCTGATACTGACCTGCAAATTGCAAAAAACGTAACAAAATTTGAATTTCGCGGGCTACCCTGGCGCTTCCACCTTAACCAACTCGATCAAACACATAGAGCGCGTTCGGCGCTCCGATTGGTCCGTCACCAATCCAGGGTCAATCGGAGCGCCAAACACGCTCGATGCGTTTGATCGAGATGGTTAAATGAAACTCTTAAGGCCTCTGATGTATGAACGTAAACGAAGCGAAAGAAGTATGTAGGTAAAGATCTTAGCAAGTGGCGTTCTGTAGTTTATGCCTACCCACATGGGACGAAGACGTAAGTTTTTAAGATTATTCTAAAAACGATACATCGTTAGCTTATCGCAAGATTCCGATGGTTGATATAGAAATATGCTCCGTTAGTCCCTGGAGCTGCATTGCAGATGTTCTTAATCGAGTCAACTTAGAGCGGCATGAATTTGAGATAAGGTTTGAATATTAGTTGTCAGTGTTGTGACATTAATTCAATTAAAAGATGAATTAGTAACAAGCTGGAAAGTCTATATTTTAAAGTAAAGTAGAATAGTAGAGTATTAAATAGAGTGTTTTACTTGTGATCATAGTCTGGCAGTTTGGAGTAGTTTACGCGGTCAGGCTAACTGGAGAGGCCCACTCAATCTGTGTGGTTCTTTCTTCAAAAGATCATTTCAGACATGATCTGACCAAGATTACGTCTAGGCTTTAAAAGAGACTGTGACCTCTGAGTTTGTTTCAGCATTCCTTCTCACAGTAATCAGACAGGAAACGCCGAAATCATCCATTTAAAAAAATAATTTCATTGACGTATAAAAGTGTTTGTACAGACGCCAGCACATCAAGCTACCCCAATCTGTCAAATTTCCTTGATAGATTTTCAACTTTATTTCAAAAGGATAAGGTTCATGTTCAATTAAGAAAATTTGACAGTTTGGGATAGCTTGATGTGCTGGCGTCTGTACAAGCCTACTTACAGAAATAAAATCATATAGAAAAATGGGAGGCTTTAAAAAGTCTCACATGGAAAGTTTATTCTATGCCGTTTGGTATATTTCATTCTATAAATAGGTATACAGCAGTCTTGAATGTGTTCGAAACGTGAACTCTTATGTAGCCCTACATAGCCACTACAAGTCTTGTGGTATATGGTACCTACAACCTGTGCCCTAACTGCGTAACCCACTATCCATCACAATCTGAATTATTTTCAAGGATATTGCTAATCCATTGCTTCATATGAAGATGAAAGACTGCCCCGTTGGTCTAGTAGTCGCAAGCGCTACTGCAGACCATGAAGGTTTGATTCCCAGGACAGGCAATGAGGTATTGGGTTTTTCTATCTGGAATTTCTCAGTAGCAGTCCGGAGTCTGGATTGGTGCACGGTTGATGGTAATAGGGTCGCCTTCTATTACATGGGACTTAAAATAACTGACGAAATGTGAGGTGTGCTATAGTTAGACCCCTGCCCATGTTATGCTTCACTACTTCGAAAAATTTGTCTGCCCAGCAATGTAAATAAAACAAATAATGTTGTTAAACTGTGACAATGAAAGCCATTCCTACTGTTCGTGTGTTACGCAATCATTCCATTGTAACATACGTGAATGACGCATATTTCTGGTTTCCGGAAAAAAATTGACTACCATATTACTACAATATTAAATTGAAAAATGTTCATGCATGTCCTGCTTTACGTACAGAAAGCTTTTCCAATATGCCACATGATATTATTATATTTCTCTCACACAATATGTAGAGCCGCCGGCAGAATAGCCTTCGCTGATATAATAAAAATATTATATTCCGTGTCTATATTTTCTATACGAGGTACCTACTTTTATTATGGTTCCGCCACAAAATCCTCATTTTTTGTGCATTGTGAGTGTAGTACGCGAAGTGTTTTCTGCTTGAATACTTCCACCCAGTGTGGAAAAGAAAGGCAAGAATTTTCCGTTTTATTACAAAACACGATCAATCGATCGATCGATCAATCGATTAATTTATGATTTGTATTTTTGTTTGTTTTTTTTTATTTGATTTTTTTTTATTTCTATTTTTTGTATTTTTTTTATTGTGATTTGTATTTATTTCGTGTTTCATAACTTGTGATTGTAATATAGGAGAACCTGAAATAAATGGATTTTATTCATTTTTTATTAGGCCGCGACTTACGAGTTACTAAGTCGTAATTTCGACCCCAGACCACCGTTTTGAGAGGCACCTCTCAAAACGGTGAAGGAAAACATCGCGAGGAAACCGGCATTTCCTAGAACCAAAAATTCGAAGACATGTGATATCTACCAACCCGCACTCGGCCCGCGTGGTGGTTTATGGCCCATTCCCTCTCACCGAGAGGAGGCTTGTGTCCCAGCAGTGGGAACATTATTGGCTGATTATGTTTGTATGTATTAATAGTCCCATTCATTATTACTCTTTTGCCAAGCAATTAATCAATTGGAATTTCTAATTTGCACGATGTAATTGATTATTTTTATTACTGTGATATTTTTAATAATTTATTACCTATTTAGTGGCACTCATTGTCATTATGAATTTTATTTAGGACCAAGAAATAATAACCTTAACGTTCGTGGTCCTCTAGTACTAAGTAGATGCGTCACAATTTCATTCGTGAAACTTGCAAAACATACATTAATTAAACTGTCGCGTAAATGCAACTAATATTACTTGGTATGACAGTAGACTTATCCCGAGCGTGGTCTTGTGGTGCTTAGAACCATATTAAACTTATTTATGTACGGGCTTGTTGGTAAGACAGTGCTTAAGTGTTCTTATTTTATTTTGTTCATCTTATTCCTAACCTCATCATAACGCACTGCGGCTGTATAAAATTAGACCCCTTTTAAACACATTTTTACTTCTACTCCAAGGTGATATCGAGGATAAAACCTCTGTAGGTTCTTTTGAATGTAAGGTTAAGGAACCCTAAAAATCAAAACAAATTATGCGTAAAATACAAGAATATTTTCCTATCATTTTCTGAACTACGAATATTTTTATAATGAATAACTGTTGTTGCCAATTTCGGCAGTCTAAGAGTAGATATTTTCTTAATGGCATTTAATAGGCAGGTAGTCTGTTAGTGATATGTACTTAAGGTGAATGCGCAGTGGTAGACCGCGAAATTCAAATTTTCTTACGTTTTTGCAATTTTCAGGTCAGTATCAGGTTGTTTCCTGATCAAAATGTGATTTGCGAATATAACAGGTACGTGTTTACAGAATTTAGTCATTAGAATGTCTAATATATCTCTTATAAGTTAGATTTCTTCCACAAGCACTTTTCCATAAGAAATTTGTTCTTATGGAACATATCTAACTTAGAAAGATGTATTATTGATTCTAATGATTATAAATCTGTAAAGACGTACATGTTATAGTCGCAAATCATATTTTGATCAAGTAACAAGCTGACACTCACCTGAAAATTGCAAAAAACGTAACAAAGTTTGAATTTCGCGCTCTACCACTGCGCATTCACCTTAACTTAGGTAAGTCAGATTACTGTGGACTGTTAATTATTTTTTGTCGCTGGAATATGGGCAAGTACTTTGGATCTAGGCAACATATAATTAAATGTCAGCTTACCACATAAAAATAGAACGGATCATTCTATTATTCTAAAACTAGCAACTGCCCCTGCTTTGCACGGTTCTTGTGATTTAACAAAACACCCAGATTTCTTTATTATAACTAAATATAATATTGATCGATATATATATAATATACGCTCGGGTCATGGGGCCCGAGTGCACGTCTCCTTTTTAAGGAAATTTCTCGCCGGCTGATCGACACTTCACGTGACCAGAGGGCTGGGTCGTTCTTTGGCCAAAGAATTAGCATTGCCATTCAACGTGGCAATGCTGCCAGTCTTCTGGGCACGTTTCCTGATGACAGCGATGCGGAGGAATACTTCGACGCCTAAGTGTCCTTTTGTTTTTTGTATTTATTTTGTATATCGTAGTTTTAATTATTAAGTACATTTGATAAATAAATAAATTAAAAGTGTTACGATAAGTATATTGATCGATTAAAGGGACTTCTGGAATAAATTGTCTACGTGATAGTGAAAATCCCATAAAGATCCGTTGCGTAGGTTAGAAGAACAAAGCGGTCATACAGATAGACAAGAAAAACAACTTCATATACTCATATAATATGTAAACATAAGTACGGCGTGTCACTAGTAATATAATATACAATGTGCAACATTATTAACGCAAGACCTCATTCAACCCAATTAGAGTATTGCGGAAACAATGAACAAAACTTTTTCTTTTAAACTATAATTTAATTAATATTTAGAAAATAGCGTCCATCTAAGAATTATTTTAGGCATTTAAAATTGGGTATTACAGCCTTAAAATAAGATTTAATTTTGTTTGTCTGTGGTCTCTGTGGTCAGTGTGTCAAAATACATAATTTTCAAAAAAAATACCCATATTTAAAAGTCATTGAAATCGATTCAGTAGTCAATTATGAACAAACACTTTCAAGACTTGTGCTTATTCTGTTACACCTTTACATAGAAGACTTACAAGAAACTGGAAACGTCGAATTGTAGCTGTTAATGCGTTTCGTAACCCTGTTTTGATTCAAAACCTAAATCGTTATCTTATTTTGAAAACCCAACAATACATTTTCCAAAATGAACAACACAATTTAATCAAAGAAATCTCCTAAAAAATAAATGGCAAATTTCCCAAAAATCCATCTTTCAAATACACACAAAGCTAAGCCAAGTAAAATTTAGCTTTCCGCTACTCAATTTAAGCAAGCTTTTCCCAAAACCTCTCTAGCCTGATCACGACACGTTTCAACTCCCTGAATAAACGGAGAGCCTTGCCGAGCCACCTCACACACATAAATGTTCAAGTAAATAAGGATTTATCACACCTACCATTAGGATTTGGCAGATTATTATCTGTTAACTTTGCCCGCGGCTTTACTCGAGTATGAGACGATGGGAAGAGGAAAAGACCCACTTTTTTCTATGATAAATATATATAAATATCTTTCATAAATTATCAAAATCCATGTTGAGGGAAAAGTTGTTTGGTGGTGACGCCACCGGTCTATTGCAAATAGACATAACCTAAAAATAATGCTTGCAGTATTCACAAATATTATTCACGTTTTTAAATAAAATACTTGTCAATACGTCTATGTAGGTTAAAAACTAGATCATTTTGGCGTTTTTGGCAAAAGTTTAGGAACTCGTGAAGGTAAATGGTCATGTTGAGAGGATAAACGAAGGGCGGCTAACAATAGGTATTAGGCAGATACGAGTGAAAACGCTGGGCGGGCTCGCCCGACATATAGTGACCTTATCGGTGATGTTCTTCAGAAAGGTCACGTGCGTAGTACCTACTAGCAACCGGCGTGTGTGTATGACCAGAAGGCCAATTCTCGTAATTTAAAACCTTCAAAATCTAGTCGCAGTCTCATGTCAGCGACAAGCAAATATCAAAAATGTATGAAAAATCGAGGCATTTTGACAGATTGACACGGAGATCAGACTGTGAACGTTCTTAAAATTACGAGAATTGCTCCTCAGATATATGAACGAGACAAAACGAGTACCGGTAAACCGGGATTACTTTAATCAATATTGAACTTTGAAGGTTATATAATAATACAAAAAAAAAAAACCTAAAATCGTTTTTTTTTATAACTCTCGATTCCTGTAATTATAATTGTTAGTGATTTCCCAGCGTGTCCTCAGAAAAGGATTTGATAGTTCTTCAGTGTTGCTAACCTAGAAAAAAAATCTACCATGTTTCGTTGCGGTTTACGCAATTAGCGATTTTATATGAAATGGAAGTCTTGATCAAAGTCATCCCACGAATCAAAGTAACCCCAGTTTACGGTATGTAAGAATCGGAGCAGGTGGCGATCTGTAGTTTCTGCCTATCCCCATTGCAAAAAGGCGTGGGTTTAGTTTAGGTATGTACGTTGCATGCATGTTCAGGAACTCGCTTCTAACCACAGCAAATTGGAACTAGGCATATTCCACTTCATCTTTTAAAAAACGCCATCCCTATTTCCCTTAGTCACGGCATCACACACCGATCAATCACCGATTTTGCTAATTCTTTTTTTTTGTGTATGTCATTGTCAGGAGAGGATTCGTGTGAAAAAAAAATAAGAAAGTTGCGCGTAACATATATATATTAATGCGAATTCAATATTCATAGTTAATTAAGACAGGACAACGTATTAGAAAAGTTTATATGGCGCGGCAGACGTTGGTATAAACCAATGCAAATTCAATATTCATAGATAAGACAGGACAATGTCTGTCAGGTCAGCTAGTCTCTGTATAAAAAAGTATTCTAGATGCAAGCTAGTCAAGTCTACTCTTCACCTGATACCCAAATAGGAGACCTATTTACTAACAAACTGAAACACGAAGATCCAACACGTTAATAATATATGCTATTAACAAGGATTCACTTAACGCTAGCTGGCATTGTAACCCGTGTGATTATGAATATATTGAATATTTAACACGACGCCTTTGAGGATAAACCGATGATTTTCATACGTGAATATGGAACATGAATTTATTATGATTTCGAGTGTTAATATAGGTTTAATTTATGTTAATCTGGGTCTCGTGTTAGGTAGATTTTTATCAAGCGAAATACATGCTTAGAAACAGTACAATAAGTTTCATCGGTATAAAGTATTCCCCAAATGTGAAAAATACTTAGATATAATATCATAACATCACGACTTCTTTCTCCGAAGGGTTGGCAGTCTGCCCAACGTAGATATTGATATTAATCTAACTAAAAATGGTCTGTTCCATATAATATTTTTTCCCAGTAACTGAATGCTCCAGATATAAATACGGATGGCTAATGTGGCCGAAAGCTTCTGAAGTGGCAACCACATACCGAAAGACGTAGCGTTGAAAGGCCTTCCACCAGGTGGATGGATGACCTTGTGAATGCTGCAGGAATCCGCTAGATGCGAGTAGTACAGAACCGGTGGAAGTGGCGGTGCTTGAAATGATGATGAACTTAAAACTCAAAGGTCACCAGTTCTCCTAGCTAAGTACTCGTAAAAACATTATTTTTATTCTCCCTCAATAATGAATTTGATACTGGCACTAAGTAGATTATCTATCTAAATTCTAGGTATGTTTAGATAGTCCCGTAGCGTCCAGCCAGTACTAGCTGGTCCTAATCGAATTATAGAACAATCAATCAAATTACGATCTTTTACCACCTAATGACGATAATTAACTGGACGAGGCTCTTCAGAAATAACAATGAAAATAACCTTATTTACTTTATTGAGCCTTTTCGTATTTGATTAAGGATCAAAGAGGTCAGTTAGATAAGGCGCGATATACGTGCCAATTATTTTATTCTTTTTATAGACATTTAATTATGACGAAAAGGAGGAGGTTAATTGTAATAAACTCTGTGACGGTTTGTTTTGTTAATCCTTATTGATGCAAATTAAATAAGGCTTAAAGGTGATTTAATGCCTTTCGTGACCAACCCGGACACTTGTGAGATGCTGACCAGCGCCTTAGTTTGTGAAATATTGTAGCAAAATAGAAAATACTAAAGTGTAGGGTTGTCAGTTGGAGATTAGGGCGTTGTCAAATTCTTTGGAATGTCCAATAAGTGTCATACAAGCAACTGGATCAGGCTCTATTGATCAAAGTGCTAAATATGAGGGGCTACCGCTAAAAATAACATAACATACACACATGTATGGACTAGGTTAACATTATAATTCAACTATTCATAATGAAATTGTAGACTAGTTTCAACAATAGTTTTTTCGAAAATATGGATGCATTAAATGTGGAGCGTTTTATTAACAATGTCTGTTATTAACTCTCTCAAAAACTATTTACTGCTGGTGTTTTGCATTGCATAATAAAATTAAACATGTTACTAATCTGAGAACTGACCCAGTCGTATTAAAGCACATATATTTTTGTAATGAATACTCAAAAGTAAAAAGAACTGCTCCGCCGCGACAGTGCATCACTGCCGTGACCAGGATTCGAACCTGGGTTACTACGGCCACAACGTAGGGTCCTAACCACTAGACGATCACGGCTACCGCAGCTGGTGATTGTGCTACCGAAAATTCAGATCAATTTTAACGAAATGCAGCATTACTTATCGATTGTGTAGACATTTCGTCGCTTGCGCAAACTGTGACAAATTATAAGTGAAAGTACTCCAGTTTAAACCAGATGTGTTCTTAAATTTCGGCCGTACAGTCACCAGCTCCGGTAGCCGTGATCGTCTAGTGGTTAGGACCCTACGTTGTGGCCGTAGTAACCCAGGTTCGAATCCTGGTCACGGCAGTGATACACTGTCGCGGCGGAGCAGTTCTTTTGCTACTTTTTGTCTGTTAAATATTTATGAAGTAACAGTGGAGAAATTATGTTTTTATTTGCTAGAATATAGATTATTACCTGGTTCTGGATTTTTTTTATATCGTCACACTATATTCGACGTTTTTTGCTTTACCGAAAAACTTGCTTAACCTCAGAGTGACCACAGATTTTTCTTTCCCAGCCGAAAAAAGATACCTATAGAATTCTGACTTCAATCCATCCAAAGAAGGACCAAATTGGATCACTACTAATTAAATTCATCTATTTATATAAACGCCTTGATATATGTAGTTGAATCGTTATAGTTTCAAAGGAATACATACTTATAATTATTACACTAAATTAGTCTAGAAAGATATTTACATTACTATTTCGTGCACGTATCATAGTAACCAATATTCCTAGTAAGATAGTTATGAGCAGCATTCAAATAAAATTTAACAATATATCAATTATATCACGGCCTTAACCAACTCACTGCGACACGTATACCTAGACTCTGTACCTGACCAGTATTCTGTAAAATGCTTTTAGTTGCTTATTACCTGAAAAAAAAAATCACGTATTATTAAATATTTAACACAGAGATCCTACTAACTCGGTTCTGAAAAACAATGGACAACTTCAGCCAACAAAGTGGGGACAAACTTGAAAAGCGTTGGTCTTTTGTTGAAAAGCGGAATTTACAGACACACGGGGCTTGTTGAGCGTGTTATTTGAAATTCAGCCATTCAATAGATTTTTAGGTGCGAATTTTTTACAGGATTTTTTTACAGTCTATTTTTTTGTCTGTAGGCAAATTTCGTGTGGGCTATAGTGATTGTTTGTTCTAGATTTCTTTAGCAAATTCATACGTAGTTTGGAATTAAGTTCTTTAACGCGGCTTGCGGTAGGAGTAAATTAGTAGAATCGTCACGTTACGAAGAAGAGAGTGCTAAAGCCGATAGTCAGGTTAAAATGAAAATCCAACTTGGTGGCTTCGAAAATTTCCCAATTTTTCATCATGCGTGTCGTTTTTATGGTTTTCGAGGATGCTGAAGTCAATAGGATGCCAATGATGTCGACATCAAACCTGCTTCAGTGTAAAACATGACTTAATTACGTTGAATATTTAAGTACCTACTAGGTTTTCAGCAAACATATTTTACAGAATTTCCACTAACACAGTCCAGAAAAACAATTGAAAAACAAACAAGTGTACGACCAACTCGAAAGCGGTAGTGTATTGTTTCGATGTTGTTCGGAAGTGAATATCTTTGTCCTTCGGTGTGTGACGAAACGTTTTGTTTAAACCTTCCTACGCTTATTGTTTAAAAACATTTCAATGGGTCTTGTAGTTTACCTACCTACATGTATAGGGGAACTAGTTTTTGCCAGTGGCTTCGCCCGCGTGAAGCTACCGGAATAAAAAGTATCCTATTTATTAATCCAGTAGGTTATAAATTTTCTGTATGCCAAATGTCATCCAAATTAGTTCAGCAATTTTTGCGTGATTGAGTAATGAACATCCAAATACCTAAACATCCAAACATCTAAATGTCCGAAGTTACAAAACTTTCACATTTATTATATGAAAATAGAATAGTAAGATAAAATAGTTTTTTTACTCGGCCTATACCTACAATAGAGCCGTATGGTTAGCCTACTATACCCTATATGCACCCTTAACACCATATTTACCCTTTGTACACTTTATTATGAAATGAAAGTCATCAAAATCGTCAAATCGTCAATCAAATTTTCATAAGACAGTCCCCCAGAACGCCCGCCATTCACCACTTCTTAGTGCTTTAGCCGGGAAGAAGAATTGCAGTAACAATTTCCCCAGTATAGTTTGTATATTTACTTCTGGTGTAAAAGGCTAATAGGGTTTAACAGAGCCTTGAAAGACAGATGCAGCGTCTGCGCATAAAAATATCAGAAAAAAAAATGCTAATGATTGACTCCGCCGCGACAGTGCATCACTGCCGTGACCAGGATTCGAACCTGGGTTACTACGGCCACAACGTAGGGTCCTAACCACTAGACGATCACGGCTACCGGAGCTGGTGACTGTGGCAACAAAATATCCGTTTACAATGTACCTAACAGTGACAATAAAAACTGCATTTTATTTTATTTGGACAGTTACGATTGCCGTAACGGCTGACTGGGTTTTATTTGAGTTAACTGTTATTTGGGTTCCGTGCTATTTGAATGTGAGGAAAGCGCTGAATTGTGAGAATATTATTTCTGTTGACAAATCATCTATACATTTCCTGACATGTATTTTGCACATGTGATACTTTTTTTAAAATTAATACCATTATTTAATTTTAATCAACTTTAAGCGAATACTCTAAAAGAAAATACTTATCTACCTATTTTATTTTTAAGCTTAATAATCTCCTTTTCCCTACAGGGTAGCAGAGGGCACTTCTTATTTACCTAAAGATAATTTCAACGAAAGAGCCGAAAACAAAAAATAATACCTACTTGTTGGTGATTAGGACCAGGATTCCCAAGCTTCCTAACATCGTGACCGAAAGTTACTAAAAAAACTTAAAAAAAAAACAACTGACTTCCAAAAAACCACTACAAAGTGAAAAATAACTTTAATTTCGGAAGTCGGTGACTTTGGATATGTATTTTAATTTTTTTGGTCACCGCCTTCCGAAATAAAAGTTATTTTTCACTTTGTAGTGGTTTTTTGGCAGTCGGTTATTATTATTTTTTAAGTTTTTACTTTTCTCTTATACTAATTCAAAATGTCATCATCCTTGGGGTCCAAACAAGCGTATTTATGAGATATAGCAGCAATCGTGGTCGATTTGCTGTCATTTTTTTAAAGAGTTCCGTTGTCTGTCTCCGAAACTCATCATCAGATCAGTATGAAATTTATATGGGACCATTTCGAAATAAACCCCTTTCGAATAAAAAAAGAATTTTACAAATCCGTATATAAATGACGGAGTTATGCCCGAACATACATAAAAATATATATATATATATATAAACATGTCGAATTGATAACCTCCTTATTTTTGAAGTCGGTTAAAATCAATCAAAAAGGTCATGTTTTGAGCCGACCACTTGTCCATCCACAGGGTAATTGCGTCACACACTATCAGTAGCAATGGCTTCCATTTTGACAGTTCGACAACATTCATTGCGTTATTTACGTTGTTGAGCAGACAAATTTTTCGAACAAATGAAGCAATGGATTAGCAAAATCCTTCAAAATGGTTCAGATTGTGATTGATAGTGTGTTACGCAATTTGGCTGCCTGTCTACTCTATAAAAACAGGCGAAAAGTTCTTGAAGTGTGCTGTCATAGTGTCTATCGAATGACAGGTCACTTCACCTAAATCTGGTCGGCAATTCTGCAGACTATCCAATTAATTAATTTATCTTATTTTATTCTACTCGGGAAACTTACAGCTAACTCAGTGTTTTTAAATAATGTGAAACTGAAGGCCATTTACAAGTTTCCACTGATAAACAATGGTCAGTACAAAATACCTATTAGGTAACTTAGGAAATAAATAATACACATTATTACCGTCATAAACGCAGAAAACATAAATTACCGCAATATAAAGAACCCAGCCAGTAAGAGTAAAACAACACCATCAATGTCGACTGGATTGATTGGAAAACTTTTGACTCAATTAATCATAGTTGTTTGCCAATCAGGGAACGGATGAAAAAGCTTGCTCGTTTCAGTCGTTCCCTCTAGACGTCCGGTAAACATTGGACGTTAGTACGTTTTTATATTTTAACCGAATTCAAAAAGAAGGAGGTTATCAATTCATATTTTTTTTTTTAATGTATGTTCTGGCATAACTTCGTCATAATATAGACGGATTTGCAAAATTCTTTTTTGTTTAAATTTCATATAGATTTGATGATGGGTTTCGGAGACAGACAACGGAACTTTTCAAAAATGACAGCAAATCAACCGCGATTGCTGATATCGCATAAATATGCATTCTTTTGACCCCAAGTATGATGAAATTTCGAATTGGAATGGGGTAGGTACTATAACTAAAAAGTGAAAAATATAAACTTTTTCCAAAAAAAAAACCAGCCGACTTACGGAAAAACACTACAAAGTTAAAAATAACTTTAGTTTACTACTGAAAACTATTATACTGAAAACAAAATATTGTTACAAATAGTTTTTACATCATTTATGATGAAATTATAAATTTAATAATAATAATTTAATTTAATAATTTTTTTTTTACTATTTCTAAAATATTTTTATTACAAGTGCAAGTGATAATGTTTCGGAATTAGAATTTTAGGTAGGGACCCGCCCGATCTAGGTTTATTAAAACCTGTGTGGGAACGATGTAAAAAGACTTTAATTAAAACAAAAATTAAATAACAATTCAGAAATTGAAATAAGCCGAGGCAGCTAAGAGGTAACCAGTCCCTATACCGGCGGCGCCCGTTCACGAATATGACGTATGGATCAGCACAATTTAGCTCGACCATTTTGAAGGGAACTTAGTGATACTATAGATACACCTCTGGCCAACTGTTCAGGGAAACAAGACGTGATGTTATTTTTGTTGGCTTTACGACACCATAATGATTAGTCCTTGCTGCTTGTGATTGCTTGTCGAACGTAAGGAGTTATCACTTGTCAGCAGAACGCGATAAGCAAACGTTTTGATCAATGTTCGTTACTAACAAGAGCGTTTGTGCTTGTAATTGTGTAGTCTCGTATCATTATAGAAGCTATTGCGTTTCGTCCAGTACATTATAGGGCTTAGTAACATTTTATTAATTGATTACAAGTTAGTTATAGAAATAAACGCTCCTATAACTGCCCCCAAATTCAGCTTTGTAGCATGCTACAAGTTTTTTATGAGTGAAAATAAAATTAAAATAAAACTAGCAAAATCAGTACATAAAATGGTCTCAAGACTACTTGAGACCATTTTAGGTACTGATTTTACTAGTTGGGTACTTTACACGCAGGCGAAGCTTCTGGAAAATCTAATAATTTATAAAGGGTACATTTAAAAGGTTTTCCTGAGCCGCAGATATACTCAAGAACTGAACCCAAAGCCGCTTTATTCATGACGTTCATAAGTTAAAGTTTGTTAATTAGGCGTTTTATGTTGCTTATTTCTGACAAAAGATTTACCTCATAAAAAGTTGTTTTAATTAGTACACAACTCTTGCTGTGCGACCCGAATCCGAAACAACTTGCCAACATTTAATTTGCTCGAAGTCTGCAACATTGCTTCATATAAAGTCGTAAAATATTCCTGCTAATAATGCAGTAAGTATTTAGTATTTTTGGAACAACGTTTAGGAGTCCAAATGTATTCACGCCTTTGTTTGAATAAGATAAATATGATAGTGAATTTAAGAATAGATATGTGAGTACTCAAAATACATTTTAGATACTGGCACGTTGGAAGTTTATTTAAAACGAATATAATCTTCTTTTAAAAATAAATTTAATTAGCGATCCTCTGGAGATAAATAATAATAATACCAGCCCATTACTGTCCCACCGCTGGGCAAAGGCCTCTTCTCATAAAGAGAAGGAACGAGCATTGATCACCATATTCACCACGCTTGTTCAAGTACTAAGACGGGTTGACGATTTCAGATTAATCTTTATCTATACCTACTCTATACATAAAAAATACAAATAAATAAAATAGAAGTATCTGTTTAAAATGTCACATTAACAGCTTTTTATCAAATGCATAGGAAATTTATAATGGTAACTAGTTTCTTGTAAAAGAACAAAAACAAAAAAAATATCTGTCTGTCAGTTTGTTCCAGCTAATCTCCAAGACGACTAGCGACTGGATTGATATTGATGGTAATTTCGCTGGCAGATAGCTGCTAGTATAAGGTGTACTTTTATTTAAAAAAAAGATATAAGGTTCCGCGCAAAAAATTTAAACTTAATAAACACGCGAAAGATTTCGCGGTCATGCCTATAAAAAGGACGGGAGATAGGTAACTACGAGTACACTTTCTGTTGAGGATCGTCAGCAAAACCAAACATTTCGGTAAACTCTGCTCCCAAATCTGCTGACGCGTAAACCTGGCTTCTGACAACGTAGTAAGGTCACTAATTCAATAAGCAAAACCATAACAAACAATCATCGCAAAATCAATTACTATCCGAACCTAACACGTGTGCGTCGTCCCGGAAGGGTTAACCTAAGAAAGGGTAAGGTAACATTTGACGGTTGCTCCCATCTACATCTTCATGCAAAATTGTACAGTCTATCAAAGAGATAGGTATGCAGCCGGTCTATTTTGTAAAAATCACATCGTGAAAACATAGGTGAAGTGAGCTTGAAGTGAGCTGTCATTTCACCTGAGGCTAGGGATTGACACTATCGACAGCTCACCAGTCGGTCAACCAATCACAGTTAGTATTTGACATGACGTTTGATATTTTTTAACATATTGTTGTGTTGTTTTTCGTTCCAGAAACGTTTAACTCAAGGTGGATGCGCTTAGATGCCCCACGAAATTAAATTTTTCTTATGAAATGAATGTTTTTTCACAAAATAGTAATTCAATAGGTGCAGACCATTAATACAACCTTAGACTACTATTTATTCCTTTGTGTTGTAAATTGCTAGCATTTAAGAACTCTATTCCATTGTAACTCGAGGGGATTGGCGCTGTTAGCCGAAATACAGATTCCTACTAGTTCGGTTTCAGATGCTAAAACTTTTGTGTACTTTGTTTTATCATAGCACTGAACTGTTATGTAATCTAAGTACTGTTTTTATGAAATAAATATTATTATGAATAGGATTAAATGAACTTAGAGGGTTAAGTATATTGGTATAGTATTAATTAATTAAATTAATTGTATTGATGATAATTATTACTTAAAACAAGAAAACTTGAATTTCGCGGGCTACCCTTAAGCTTAAAAAGTAATTACACGAACAATTAAAAATGTACGTACCTATATCAAGGCAGTTAAGATGAAAATGTTTTTGCCTGTATGCCTAACTCCTTTATTGAATGTACCTTTGGTGGATACCTAGATGTACAATCTCAAAAGGTACCTGTAGGTTGGAGATGCTCAGTGACCGGATAACGAAGGGTTAAATAATAGATTTGACGGGTCATGTGATAAGACACCTCTGGCTTTTCATAAAGGTCATTTCGTATGACGTTATGAGATATGGATGAACTTTAAGCGAGATATTGGTTAGATTGATATTAGATGAGACGCTACGTGTCCAGAGTCAGTGTCCTATTTTGGTTATTTTTATTTTCTTCTAGTCGGATTTATTGAATGTACGTGTCCGTGGGAATCACAGCGGGCCCTAGTGCTGTGGTATTTGATTTTTTTTAAAATATCGAAGCAACATGCTGAGATAGGAGCCTTTTTGGGCTCGCACAAGTCTTCCTTTTTATTGTTTTCATGATTTTTTCAATCAATCAGTCTTCATTTTTTGTGAACACAGGTATTACATTATATGTCTTATGTATACATTTTAGTTGAGCTCTATGTCTTACCAATGAAATTGGTGTACAAATATATTAGTTTTTTAGTAGATAAAAGTCTGAATCTATTCAATACAAAGTCATGTCAAATAAATGTATCAATAAGCAGTATAGTAATAATAAATGATTAATCAATTATAATTTATTTTGACATGCATGTCAATGATAAATTACATTACGGGGGTGGTAATGTCGTATTATTTAATGTTATTTTTTTATTGCTTGTATTTCCAGTACGTGTCTCAAATAACATATTTTTCTTTCTTTCAGAGCACTAAAATAAGTCGGTATTAATATGTTCCTGCGTAAATTTTCGCTCAGTTTCCGTTTAGCACGTTTTGAATTTCAATAAAGTTATGAGAAAAGGTCACAAGAGCAAGTACATGCAATAAAGTGCATTTACTTGCACGATTTGGGCGAGTAAAAACGTGCGAATCGACTAATAAGCCACATAGACACTGAATGATTCCATAAATGGAAATGCTGCAGTATTACTTAAGTACCTTTTTTCGCTAAAATGAACAAAACTATACAAGAGCGGTCTGAAGAGTAACATTTAATTTTAGAGGAACCTACTCTGATGCCAACTATTTCTACTCGTTTGTTCTTCAAGCATTGTTCTCAAATGGTTCTCGAGAAAAACAAAGGAAAAGCGACAATAGATACCGTGTTATGTGACGGTTAATATAAAACTTTGTTTGTGATAGTATTTTTTAAAGGGAAGACATCTAAAGTGCGCTTTGCGTTCTTTTTGAACCGAGAACGAAATTGAACTGTCACGCTCGGGTCGGTGACGCTGAATCGGGTGTACTTGGCTCCAGTCGGTCGTTGGCGCTGAATCGCGTATACTCGGCTTCAGTCGTAATTTCTCACTTCTAACACAAGCTCACACCCTCTTTTTTAAATATGTTTTCTGTACAGATACTCTTATGGTCTAACAATATTAAAACACCACTTCGATTAATACTTGAAGTATTAGTAGTAATACTTTCAGTCGTCCTTCTTGTCGTTGCCAACAAATATTGTTCAAGTATCTCTGTTGGACTTCGATCAATTTAAAAAGAAGTCTTCGTGTGGGTGTAGAAAATATCAAGATACCTAACTCACAAAACAACGAATACTTACGCATATTTTGGAAACAAAAAAAAATGAAAAACATTTTCCTATTGTTTTCGATGCTGTAAGACCATGCAAAAGAACTGCTCCGCCGCGACAGTGTATCACTGCCGTGACCAGGATTCGAACCTGGGTTACTACGGCCACAACGTAGGGTCCTAACCACTAGACGATCACGGCTACCGGAGCTGGTGACTGCAGTACCGAAATACAACATTACATTGCGCTCAAACCAGATTACTTTCACTTAGGTATAATTCGTGACGGTTTGCCATGCGCAAGAGTTGTTGTAAGTATCAAGCAATCATGTAACAACGTGCCTACGTAGCGTGGTTCAGTAGTAGTTGAATTAATTTCATAATAAAAGTAAAGTATTTAACTCTTCGCATGTCAAGTGCACACCATGTGTTCCGATAACAAGACGCGTGACGGGCTACTTAAAAAGTGATCAGAAAATGTACACCGGGTGCCAGGGACATCAACACGCAAACTGTAACGTGAGGATTCGGCTTATTCCCAAACTGCTCCATTCTTTTGTTCTAAAAAGATAAGAATCTCATACATTCATTCCCAATTTGCTCCAAGGAATTATTATTATTTAAAAATACTTATTATTTTGTTCCCATTCTGCTCCATAGGTATCTGGAATTATTCTCAAAGTGCTCCACCGATTATTCGTTATCAATTCTCAAAACTGCTCCATCTACGTAATTACCTACAAAATACACATTTCAGTACAGTCAGTCTCAAAAATTCTTAAAGAAAGATTAAAGTTTAGCATTTTGTTACAACGTCAATCCATATTTAAAATTATAGGCTTTTTACGATAATCCCTAGTTCGCAAACAATTTGTAGATTGTGAGATTAAAGTCTATTTTCGAATCACAATATTTTTTTGTGCGTCATCAATCGGATAAACTCGACACTTTTAACATTCAACTTCGTTTGCACGCCTAGAGCTAACAATAGGGTATTACACCCATTGTTGAAAAGTGTCCTTATTAGATTCTAAAATGCTACTAAACCACCTAAAAAACATAACATTTGTATTTAATCGACTAGCATTTAAATTTTACATTTTCATATTTCGCGCGTAATTTGACGAAAACGCTGGACGCAGTGGACGCCATATTGGCCTGTGGGTATGACGTCAGTTTGCTGTGTAAACAAATGCGCTGATATTTTCTATGATAATTGTTTATAATTTTAAAGAATAGTTATTATTCTACTTATCGTTGGTTTGCTGTTCCTGAATGTAAGATATTAATTCAATGAAAATAACATCGGTTACGAAAAAATAAAACTACAATGTGGGTCAGTTGATTAGTTTATACAGCGGTATGACGTAATAACATGGCGGTTACTATTTCACGGTGTTCAAAAACAGATAAATATTAATGAAATCTTTGAATTGAATTTTAAAATTTATTTTGTTATTTCATGAACTAAAACTAACATTTTCCGACTGTTTTTTGCCTAAGCAATCTCATTAATATACTTTTAGATTTTTTCTCATATAGAGTAAAGTACCCACCCTATTGTGTATGAGCGAGATAGTACGATAGTGGCGACATTAGTTATACTCAAACCGGTTAAGGGTGCTGATTAGTGTTTGTAATCTATGTTTTCGTAAAATAGAAGTCGGTAAATAGAGCCGGTTAATGGTTCTGGTTAAAAATGTTTGTAGTTCCTATAGTTATATATTTTTAGCAATGAACCAAATAAGATAATTATTATGTGTGGTCAAAGTTAAGTGATCAGTTGCTTTCATCACGGAACTAAATAAGAACAGAAAAGCTTTTGAGCCTGACTGTACATCAGCTACCCTTTTATAGTAATACGGTAGATATTTAAATGAGCTTTTTGATTAAAATGCGGTGGAGCACTTTGGGAACATTTTAATATTATCATGGAGCAGAATGAAACCTTATATAATACCTTATATAAAACCTTATATAAATATTAAAAATATTATATTTTTCATGGAGCACTTTGGGAACTCTTTTTGGAGCACTTTGGGAATAAGCCGAGGATTCTGTACCCCAACGTTGAAATTTTTCGTCGGTTTAAAAAGAAATAGAAACTGTTCAGTAAATTTTGACCGCGAAGGTACCTATTGCACTTTTCTCTGACAGCAGGTTTTTTTTTAACCGCCCAAAATTTTCTACGATAATCATGTCTAGAATCATCATGATCACATAGCGAGTCCCTTTTGATAAATTCCTTTGGATGACTTTCAGACTTAATGAGGTTAAAACGCCTCCTTAGTGTAATACATTAGAAAAACTACCAACACTAAAATAATTATTTTTCAGTTTTCCAAAAAAATATAGTTTTAGGTATATACAGGGTATCCCAAATGATTACATACGTATCTGGGAATGGGGGTGATAGGGGTGGTCACAAGGGTCACCAGAAAAATAAAAAAAAAATCCCCTCTGGGTATTTAAAAAAATAAATGGCATTTTTTTTAAACTAAACATTTTACACCTTGTGGGGCTATTTTGCTAACTGTACCTACAAATATTGCTGTATTCAAAAAAATGCTGTTATGTAATCGTCAATAACTCTTTATCAAATTGAAATAAAAAAAACAATACATATCTAACCAAGACTTTAAAGAAAATTAAGTTCTTGTTAGTTTAAAAAAAAATAGTTTGAAAAAAAATGCCATTTATTTTTTTAAATACCCAGAGGGGATTTATTTTTTATTTTTCTGGTGACCCTTGTGACCACCCCTATCACCCCCCTTCCCAGCTACGTAACCTTTTGGGACACCCTGTATAGTTATAGGTCACTTGTTCAGCAGGTTTTAGAAGCTCACTTTAAAAAAGTTTTATCTTAACATTATACATAATGTATTAGTCCCAAATGTTAACCTAAGCGCCTTAAAAAACGACAAACTTGTCCCTTATTTAACTCACGATGTCTGCTAACAAAAAGTAAAAAAAAGAAAAGATACTTTTATTAAAAAAGTCGACTGTTTATAAAAGTTAAAATATGAATTCACAGTAGATTAGTCTTTTATTTATTCTGAACAAAACAACAAGTGAAAATGTAAATTCTGGATATGCAGATTATAGCGGCCGTGTTAAGGGCTGTTTTACGTTTGTACGGAATAATCCGTCACAAAAAGATGGCTCATACATAATTTTAGATGGAAACAGGTTAATGCTCTAAAATATCTTCCATTACTGAAAATATATTTGAATAATTTGTAACTTATCTACTCAATCCCAGAATCACTGGTGTAGAACATACTTAAATCCACATATCCGGCCCCATCAGCCATCTGTTCTGCGAGCAATGTGCCTTGTCAACTGCCACTTAAGTTTGACAATTCATAAGTTTAATCATTAAAACACTTACAATAAATGCAAGAGATAACTCTGTATGTTACATTTTCAAGTTTAAATCACTAAACAGATCGTATCAGTAGGTAGCCTGGGACCTAGACATAGACTGATTTTCATTCTGGATATTTGTCATTAAAAAAGAAAATACAAAACAACCAACTTCCGGAAAAACACTACAAAGTGAAAAATTACTTTAATTTCGGAAGTCGGTGACTGGATATTATATGTGCCTATATTTAAATTTTTTGTCACCGCCTTCCAAAATTTATGTTATTTTTCAGTTTGTAGTGTTTTTCTGGAAGTTGGTTGTTTTTTTTTTTGGGAAATGTTTTTATTTTTCACTTTTTAGTTATGTAGGTACCTACCCTACACCAATTCGAAATTTCATCATACTTGGGGTCAAAAAAATACATATTTATGCGATATCAGCAATCGCGGTTGATTTGCTGTCATTTTTTGAAGAGTTCCGTTGTCTGTCTCCGAAACGCATCATCAGATCTATATGAAATATTTTTATTCATTTATTAAATGGGACAATTTCGAATTAAACCCCTTTCGAACAAAAAAAGAATTTTGCAAATCCGTATACATAAAAATATGTATATATTATAAACATGTCAAATTGATAACCTCCTTCTTTTTGAAGTCAGTTAAAAAATACACGAAGACGTCTTCGCAGGCAACAGCTAGTATCTACTGAATAATATTTCAAACGAATGCAGTCAAACTAAAGCAAGGAAATTGAGACGGAAATCTTAATTTCCTTAGCTTTCACCTATGTACGGACGATGCCGTACACCATCTGACTGACTTTTTGGCAAAAGAACTTGATAATGGTAACCACACAGTAGGAATATTCTTGGACCTCGCCAAAGCTTTTGACACGGTTTCTATTCCTATTCTATTGCACAAGCTTGAAGCCATAGGTATCAGAGGCACCCAGCTGAAACTATTTAAGAGCTATTTAGAAGACCGTACCCAATGTGTAAGGATTGGTAATATCGTCAGCGATGATAAAAAGAACACGTCCTTCGGAATTCCACAAGGAAGTATTTTAGGGCCCACGCTATTTTTGATTTACATAAACGATCTTTGTAATCTAAACCTAGCTCACGGCCAAATTGTTTCTTATGCTGACGACACTGCCCTTCTATTTTCCGCTGACTCAGAAAACAATGTCTTCAAGCTTGCGCAAGACGGATTCAATGTTGTTAATAAATGGCTTCAAAATAATTCACTAACACTAAATGCAGATAAGACAAATTACATTAAGTTTTCAATGCGCAAGCAAACATCAACTGGCCCTATTTCGACATTATATGCTCATTATTGCACGATTCCCACAGATAACCAATGTGTTTGTCCTAAAATTAAAATGGTAAAAACAACAAAATACCTTGGTATTATAATGGATGAAACACTTTCGTTCAAACAACATATAGAAGCTTTAAATAGTAGAATTCGCAAGTTGATATTTGTTTTTAAAAAGATACGCTATATTGCTGATCCAAAAATTGTTAGACAAGTTTACTTTGCTCTATGTCAATCGATATTAACTTATGGTATTACCACATGGGGTGGTGCGGGTAAAACACTGTTACTAACCACCGAAAGAGCTCAGAGGGCGATTCTCAAAGTGTCTACTTCCCGCCCTTTCCTTTTTCCTACTAACCTACTATACAAATCATGTGAAGTTTTAACAGTTAGACAACTTTTTGTAATGGGCATTGTTTTAAAACAACACACAGCTCTATATTACAGTACTGATTATACTAATAAAAGACGTAAAGATATCGTCTGTCCACAAAATATAACTAAGCATGCTTTTATATCCAAATTTTACCTGTACCTCGGTCCTCTCCTCTATAATAGACTAAACTCGAAAGCTAACATTTATTCCCTGAACTACACAAATTGTAAGAGAACTCTCAATGATGCTCTCCAAAGTATGTCTTACGAAGAAACAGAGAATTTACTAACTGTGTTAAAGTAAATATTTATGTTAAATATTTGTCAAATTTTGAAACTAAGTTAAGCGTCTCAACATTTATAAAATTGTTTCTATTTTCAGCTTGTAATTATTTATTAAATTTTTAAGACTATTTTAGCTCTTTTTGCCTGAAATACAGGATTACCTAGTTCAGGCACGTAATTCTTAGAAATATTATTTGTTATATTTAAGCAAAACTGTACATATTTTTAAGCCTTGTAATTTTGGAATAAATTTTATTATTATATTATTATTATTATATATGTAGCTACGCTATTAGTATGGCAGCACAGTAGGTGGCGCCGTCTACTTTTGCTACGAATTTACTAGGAACCACCGAAGAGGTCGGATAAGAGTGATACTGGCTGATTATTTTCACTCTAGCAGAGCATCGCATCTATGGTTGCGGGGCGGCTGTCTTCTGATGACAGAGAGAGATTTCAGGAAATGGCTGTCCTACCACGTTTATGGCGGACTGCTTTATCCGCCACATTCCTGATGATACAAACAATTATCATACAAAATATCAGCGCATTAGTTTACTTAGCAAACTGACGTCACACCCACAGACCAATATGGCGTCCACTGCGTCCAGCGTTTTCGGCAAATTACGCGCGAAATTTAAACATGTAAAATTTTAATGCATTTTTATGGCACTAATCGATTAAATTAAAATGTTGTGTTTTTCTTAGTGGTTTATTAGCACTTAAGAATATAATTAGGACACTTTTCAAAAATGAGTGTAATACCCTATTCACCGTGACAACGCACTCTGTGTTAGATTATATTTATATGTGTAGGTTAACTTACCTACTGTGTCTACTTTATACCAAATAGGAGATGAGTTATAATATTGTTATAATACAGTGTTCATTAAATTCTATATTTATTAACTTTCTATTCTTTGAAAATGTTGCATGCCGTAAAAAAAAAATGTACCGCGACTATTTATCCTACTTCCTACTATACTAATAATATAATAAATGTAAAAAGTATATTCCGTTGTTTAGATATTTGTTACTCAATCACGCGAAAACGGCTGAACGGATTTGGGTAAAATTTGCTCATAGGTAGATTATAACCTGGATTAACGCATAGGATAATTTTATCTCGGTAGCATGTTCTCATGGGATAATTTTTAAACGCCACGCAGGCGAAGCCGCTGACAAAAATTAGTAGAAATACATGTTTTAGGTAAATATACAATTATAAAGAAATAAATTATTTAAATTTCTATTCTACTTCTGTTACTCAGAAATTCAGAAAATTACCACTTGTAACGATTGTCAGTTGTTTCGTACCTATGTAGTCACCCCCTAAGCCCCGAGCATTCCCACGGGGCACAGATAACGTAGGATTATTTGATCTCTGAATAGGTACATTAGCCTCTCAAATTTTTTCAACAACCCTCCAAGCTTTCATTTACATAGCCTGTAGTCACATTAAAAATATTTTATAAGCTTACTCTCGTTTCTTTTGTAGTACCGAGCTCTCTGATTAAACATTATATTCCAGGGTATATATTTTTTTGTTTTAAAAACAAAGGCCGGGTTTTCCAACGTAAACATCGAATTGCCTGTCATGTTTGAAATGATAATAATTAATGATTTTTTATGTTAAGCCGCCTAATATTTGGAAAGCAAAATTCGAATGAAATGAAATGTTTATTTATTTATTTAGGTAGATATTTTAAGATACTTTTACACGTTAATATTTTGTTGGTTTATTTTAATACTAAAAGTGGCCTGATACTTGAGAAGGAATGCCGAAACAAACTCAGTGGTCATGGTCACTTTTTAAGTCCAAACATTATAATGAAATCCTGTCGCGGTATTTTTACATCCTTCTGGACGGCGACTCACAGGAACCATCATACGCTCAATCATATTAACATCCATCCGCGTAAAAACACACGGGAGCCTCATTCAGAACCGAACGCGATCGTTTTAACATCATAAAATGTTATGACTATTGTTATTACGTGGTGGTTATTGTGTGATTATGCGATTATGGGCAGTTATTTGGCTGTTTAGATATTTAGGTTTGACTATTACCTACATTCGCAGTCTAGGTTTATTGTGGGTTAGTTTTAATCGAGGCGATTGTGATACTTATAGGAAAATCAGGATTTTTTTTGTCCTTTTCTTAGCTTCTGTTTAGTCGAATTTTAGACCTGGGCCTCAAGTCTGCTATTACAATAGTGTCAGAATGGTCTATCATTGATTTCATAATTGTTGATTTTGACAAGTTTGGTAACCTACTAGTAAAATGGCGTCATTATGACTTTCCAATGGTCAGCCACTGACACTCCATTGAAAGAAATGGCATTTAATGGTAAATGGTAATCTCGTACATCATGACAAATGAATGACTGACTTAATTTACGAACTTCCTACTACTTTAGATTGCTTAAAACATTAATAAATAATATGTAAAAATATATATAAATGAAATCTGGCATGAATAAATGATCAAATTTAGTAGTAGTTTTTCGAAAATCACTTCTACTAACGAGTTTTATAATAATGGCAATACGGAAATGCCATTATGACACGATTCTATTACGATACCATTGACCGACCAATGATCGACCATTATGAATTTAGCAGATTACAAACTTTTAGCAAAATGACAAATGAATGACAATAGGATCGTGTTGGAATGACGAATTTATAAAAATAGCAGACTAAGGCCCCTGGACCCTTACATGGGATGCGACTTAAAGATAACTGGCTAAATGTGCGTGAGCTATTACGTATACCTCTGCCCAAACCTTCGGGGAAAAAGCCATGACGTTATGTTAGGTTGTGGCGGCATCCACAACGCCACATGTGAACTACGCATCAAAGAATTGACGTCACACAAATCCTGCATCGCGCAAGCAGAGTTTACCGCGCAACTACACATATACAACATCCCGACATCAACCGTCGGCTCATTCCGACCTCGACGCCGAGGTCCTCGGGGTCCGACCGTCCCTTGCTCGTTGAAGCGCCAGCCCGCGCCGCAGCTGAGCCAGTAGAATTAAATTCCCCGTTTAATAATACCAAATACCTATAGACATTCGCGACTCAATGAACAGGAAAAACATAAAACACAAGCTCAAAGAATATTACCACTCCATTTTACCTTAATTTCACAGTAGCGCGTTGATTAATTCCAGACCATGGCATGCTAAGACAGACCCAGAGGTCTAATAGTGTGCCTTGTATAATTTTAAGAACAATAACCTGTGTTTAGATAAATAAATAATAATAATAATAATAATAATAATAAGCCCCCTAAACAACCACACGTCCTGATTGACCATCTAATCACGTGGGGGGCGGACACACGAATGAGAAATTACTGACGTGGCTAACGTGGCTCTGGAAACCCACTTAAAAATGGAGACTCGTTCGAAAAGAAAACGTATAGGACCGCTGCCCGGGGGCGATCGCCGGGGCGCACTTGGAGCTGACGCTGAGTGTCACAGCATGCGAACCGTCAGCGGTGAGGAGTTGAACAGGCGGACTCCCACCGACAAAGATGCTACAGCCGAAACCATTGACGATGGTGATAGACTGACAAACAGGACAGACACCCCTGTAGAGCCTTATAGTCCAAGTACAGTATCGTACACTCCCTCAAGAACATCATCACCGTCAATACCATCTTCCCCGATACACCCCATAACTAGTTTTAATACAGTTTCACCCACTCCGGCCTTGAATGTTGCGCGGGAGGTATCTACCTTTTTACCCGCGTCCACCAAGGCTGGAAAATCAAGAGTTCGCATGAGATGGAGCAAAGAAGTAAACCTATTCATCATGCGAACTTATCTATACATCACTAAATTAGAGACCGACATGACCACCTACAGACACCAACTGCATGAACTTTTTTCGCGTCAATATCCTGAGATTTCTGTTTCGGAACAACGGATTTCAGATCAACGAAGAGCTATAGTTAGAAATAAACTGTTGTCGCAAGAAGTAATAGATCAGTTAAAAGAAGAAGTACGCACACAATTACTACAAGAATCAGAAAACTATGCAGACATTGGCACTATCACAGTAACCCAAAACACAAACGAAAATACCCTACACGAACAACCACAATCACTCACTCAATTACAACCTAATTATCAATCTCAACCATATAACCAATCGCAAGGTTACACGCAAACAGCACACACATCCACACAAACCGAATCTTTAACCCTAACGCTCGAAAATGATATTGAGACTTTAGTTGTCACAGATCAAAATCTTATCACAGATACATACATACAAGAAATACTTGATAAGTTTAGAACAACAATAACGCAATACTCCGGAATGGATCCAACAGTAAGACCAAAACTACCTAAACTTAAATACACCCCTAACCTATTTCGTTTAGTTAATTTATTTAATGAAAATATCCTTATACAATTTATATCTGATGACACACAACTTATAGACATACATTTACTTATATATTGCACAGCGGTAGTTATATCTGAAGAACTAAACTTTAAAATCACAGACCATATAGAAACCACAAGAAGAAGCCACACTATCAAACCAGCGTGGCAACAGAGACTAGAAAAAGATATTGAAAAGTTAAGAGCAGATTGTGGTAGACTGACACATTATATCAATGGCATCAGATCGCAAAAAGTAGTTAAGAGAGTTGCAACAATATTTAATAACTATTCTAATCACACTAGACACGAAACTAATAATAGAAGACCCGAGGAGTTTCTGGACACATTAAAGCAGAAACTAGCACTTAAAGTTCATAGGCTTAGGAGATATGTGAAGGCACAACAGCGCAAAAATGATAATGCAACATTTGCTATGAATGAAAAAGTATTTTACAGAAACATACAGAAAACACACACAGATACTACAATAGAAAACAACATAGACGCACCATCAAAAGAACACCTAGAAACATTCTGGTCTAGCATATGGGAAGAACAAGTACAACACAATGATAAAGCAACTTGGATCACAGAAGAAGAAACAAAATGGAGAGCAATAGATGAAATGGAATTTAAAGAGATAACAGAGTCTGATATTACAAATATAACAGCCAGATTACATAACTGGAAGTCACCGGGTATAGACAAAATACAAAATTTTTGGTACAAAAAACTAACGATCCTCCACAAGTCTATGGCAAAGAACTTGACGGAAATTATTTTAGGACAACAGAACGTACCCGATTTCATTGCAACGGGAATAACATACATGCTACCTAAAACTACATATACAACACAACCTTCCCAATACAGACCAATCACATGCCTACCTACTATTTACAAAATATTAACATCAGCAATCACAACAAAAATCAACTCACACATTGAACATCACAATATAATAGCTGAGGAACAGAAGGGTTGCAGGCGGGGCCACATGGGATGCAAAGAACAGTTAATTATAGACTCCACTATTCATAAACATGCCACCACAAAAAATAGAAATCTTCATTGTACCTATATAGATTACCAAAAAGCTTTCGATAGTATACCACACTCCTGGTTGATTCAAATCTTAGAGATTTACAAAATTAATTCAAAAATAATAGATTTTCTACGTAACATAATGCCACATTGGAAAACTACACTACAGCTTAATAACCGCAATTCTTCTCTTATAACACGACAGATATCTATTAGGAAGGGTATCTATCAGGGAGATTCCCTGAGCCCTCTGTGGTTTTGTCTCGCCCTTAACCCTTTGTCTCACTTGTTGCACCGGTGTCAGGCCGGATACAACCTTAAACATACTACTGAAGAAACAGTTATCTCACACCTCATCTATATGGATGACATTAAGTTATATGCAAAAACCGAAAAAGAAATGAAAAAGCTTATAGAAGTCACGACAGAATTTAGCCAAGATATAAATATGAAATTTGGGTTAGACAAGTGCAAGACATTACATATCATAAGAGGTAAAATCAAACCTGGCAGCTATACAGTTAACGACACCGACACCATTGACGCAATGGAACCAACACACCTATACAAATATTTAGGATACAAGCAACTTAAGGGACTCGACCACACAGCAATTAAACAGACACTAAACACAGAATATCGAAGGAGAATTAACGTAGTTTGCAAAACACAACTATCAGGAAAACATCTTATTAAAGCCTTAAATACTTTTGCTATACCAATATTGACCTACTCATTCGGAGTCATAAAATGGTCAAAAACCGACATCGAAAAGTTAGAGAGAACCACGCGCACAATACTCACAAAACACAACAATCTGCACCCTAAATCTGCAATTGAACGACTTACCATCAAAAGACAGAATGGAGGGAGAGGCCTAATCGACATCCATCACCTTTGGAAGAAACAGATCACTGGTCTTAAAACATTCTTCAATTCAAAATCTCACTCTAGTAATATACACAAAGCTGTTTCTCTAAATGATTCTAACTACACCCCACTTAACTTAAAGGAACCAAATATACAAGTCTCAAATAACCCTGACCCACAGAACCAAAAAATTGAAAACTGGAAAAAGAAAGTCCTTCACGGTAGACACCCTCACGATTTAGAACAATCCCATATAAATATAGTAGCGTCTAATAAGTGGCTTAAAATAGGAAACCTGTTCCCTGAAACAGAAGGCTTCATCATGGCTATACAGGATCAAATCATCAATACCAAAAACCACAGGAAATTTATCATTAAAGACCCTACCATCACTAACGATAAATGCCGCAGATGCCACATTCAATCAGAAACCATCCAACACATAACCGGAGCATGCACAACCCTCACACAGACAGACTACACTCACAGACACAACCAGGTTGCAAACATTATTCACCAAAAACTAGCTCTCAAACATAATCTCATAAAAAATACTAACACTCCCTATTATAAGTACGCGCCACAAACTATCCTAGAAAACGACACACATAAACTGTATTACGATCGGGCCATACTTACAGATAGGACCATCCACTACAATAGACCAGACATAACCCTTCAGGATAAAATTAGAAAAACTACTTACCTCATAGACATTGCAGTTCCGAACACCCATAACTTACAAAAAACAATCACTGAAAAAATAAGCAAATATGCTGAACTTAAGGAAGAAGTAACACGAATTTCGAGACAAGATAAAGTTTATGTTGTTCCTGTAGTTCTCTCCACGACAGGTGTTATTCCCAACCATCTCCTCCGTAGCTTGAAAGTAATAGACCTAGAAGAATCCCTCTATATCAATCTGCAGAAAGCAGCCATCCTTAACACATGCAGAATCGTTAGGAAATTTATGCAGTTGGACGAAAACACACTCTCAACATAAAGTTCACCACTCGCTACATTTACTTGGTTTTGGCCCGTAAATGTAGCTTAAACCAGCCCAGAGCTGAGAATAAGAAAACTCCCAAAAATAATAATAATGAGCCCCCTAAACAACCACACGTCCTGATTGACCATCTAATCACGTGGGGGGCGGACACACGATCGAGAAATTACTGGCGTGGCTAACGTGGCTCTGGAAACCCACTTAAAAATGGAGACACGTTCAAAACGAAAACGTATAGGACCGCTGCCCGGGGGCGATCGCCGGGGCGCACTTGGAGCTGACGCTGAGTGTCACAGCATGCGAACCGTCAGCGGTGAGGAGTTGAACAGGCGGGCTCCCATCGACAAAGATATTACAGCCGAAATCATTGACGATGGTGACAGACTCACAGACAGGACAGACACCCCTGTAGAACCTTACAGTCCAAGCACAATATCGTACACACCATCAAGAACATCATCAATATCCTTACCATCGTCACCCCCCTTATCTAGTTTTAACTCAGTTCCACCCACTCCGGCCTTGAATGTTGCGCGGGAGGTATCTACCTTCTTACCCGCGTCCACCAAGGCTGGAAAATCAAGAGTTCGCATGAGATGGAGTAAAGATGTAAACCTATATATCATGCGAACCTATTTATACATTACTAAATTAGAGACCGACATGACCACCTATCGCCAACAACTGCATGTACTTTTTACCCGACAATATCCTGAGATTTCGGTTTCGGAACAACGGATTTCAGATCAACGAAGAACTATAGTTAGGAATAAACTTCTCTCGCAAGAAGTAATAGATCAATTAAAAGAAGAAGTACGAAAACAATTGCTACATGAAGAATCAGAAAATTATGCAAACACTAACACTATCACACAAAACACAAATGAAAATAGCCTGCAAGATCATTCACAATCGCTCACTCAATCACACCCTAATTTTGAATCTCAACCATACAATCAATCTCAAACGTCACACATATCCACACAAACTGAATCTATAACCCTAACGCTAGAAAATGATATTGAGACAGTCGCCGCCGTGAATCAAAACCCTGTAACAGATATATATATACAAGAAATACATGACAAATTTAAAACAGCACTAACACAGTACTCTGGGATGGACCCAGCAGCTCGCCCAAAACTACCTAAACTCAAATATAGCCCCAACCTTTTCCGCTTAGTTAATTTGTTTAATGAAGATATACTAAAACAGTTTTTATCTAATGACACACAACTGATAGATATACACACCCTAATTTATTGCACAGCGGTTGTTATTTCTGAAGAGCTCAACTTTAAAATCACTGAACACACGAGAAACACAATACAAAGAGACACTGCCAAACCATCATGGCAACAGAGACTAGAAAAAGACATTGAAAAATTAAGAGCAGACTGTGGCAGACTTACACATTACATCAATGGCTGCAGATCACATAAAGTCGTTAAAAGAGTTGAAGCAATATTTAACAACAATTTTACACACACTAGACACGAAAGTAACAATAGAAATCCTGAAGAGTTTTTAGACACATTAAAACAGAAATTGGCGCTCAAAGCCCATAGAGTTAGGAGATATTTGAAGGCACAACAGCGCAAAAAAGATAATGCCATATTTGCTACGAATGAAAAAATATTTTATAGAAATATACAGAAACCACACACCGATTCTACAACAGAGAACGACACAGACACACCCTCAAAAGAACAATTGGAAAGATTTTGGTCTAACATATGGGAAGAACAGGTACATCACAATGACAAAGCAACTTGGATTTCAGAGGAAGCAACAAAATGGAGAACAATAGGTGAAATGGAATTTAAAGAGATATCAGAAGCTGACATTACATATTTAACAGCTAAACTACATAACTGGAAGTCACCGGGTATAGACAAAATACAAAATTTCTGGTATAAAAAGCTAACGATACTACACAAAGCCATAGCAAAAAACTTAACGGATATAGTATTAGGAGAACAGAGTATACCCGAATTCATTGCCACAGGCATAACTTACATGCTTCCTAAAACCAAATACACATCAGAGCCTTCCCAATACAGACCAATAACATGCCTACCCACAATTTATAAAATACTAACTTCAGCAATAACTAATAAAATCAACTCACACATTGAACACCACAATATGATAGCAGAGGAGCAAAAAGGGTGCAGAAGAGGCCACATGGGGTGCAAAGAACAGTTAGTTATAGACTCTACTATCCATAAACATGCCGCCACAAAAAATAGAAACCTACATTGTACTTATATAGATTACCAAAAAGCTTTCGATAGCATTCCACACTCTTGGCTTATCCAAATCCTAGAAATATATAAAATTAATTCCAAAATAATTGAGTTCCTGCGCACTGTAATGTCACGTTGGAAAACCACACTTCACATAAATAATCGACTCACCAATCTCATAACTCGACAGATACACATTAGGAAGGGTATCTACCAGGGGGATTCCTTGAGCCCTCTTTGGTTCTGTCTCGCTCTGAACCCCTTGTCTCACTTACTCAATCGGTGTCGGGCTGGATATAATTTTAAAAACAATACCGAAGAAACTATTATCTCGCATCTCATATACATGGATGACATTAAACTATACGCTAAAACCGAAAAAGAAATGAAAACTCTTATAGAAGTGACGACCACATTTAGTCAGGATATTAATATGCAATTTGGATTAGACAAGTGTAGGACATTGCATATTATAAAGGGAAAAGTAAAACCCGGCAACTATGAAGTCAGCGACACCGACACAATAGCAGCTATGGAACCAACAGATCTATACAAATATTTAGGCTACACGCAACTTAAGGGACTCGATCACACAGCAATTAAACACACACTAAATACAGAATATCGGAGAAGAATTAACGCAATTTGCAAAACACAGTTATCTGGAAAGCATCTTATAAAAGCTTTGAATACCTTTGCCATACCCATATTGACCTACTCATTCGGAGTAATAAAATGGTCAAAAACTGACATCGAACATTTAGAAAGAACCACACGCACAACACTCACAAAACACAACAACTTACATCCTAAATCTGCGATTGAACGACTCACCATCAGAAGACAAAATGGAGGGAGAGGCCTAATCGACATACATCACCTTTGGCAGAAACAAATCACTAGGCTCAAAACATTTTTCCACACAAAATCCCGCACAAGTAACATACACAAAGCTATTACCTTAAACGATTTTAATTACACCCCGCTGAACTTAAAGGAACAAAATATACAAGACATAAGCATCAGTGACCCGCAAAACCAAAAAATTGATAATTGGAAGAAGAAAGTCCTTCACGGTAGACATCCTCATGACCTGGAACAGTCCCACATAAACAAATTGGCATCAAATAAGTGGCTTAAAATAGGTAGCCTTTTCCCTGAAACAGAAGGCTTTATCATTGCTATACAAGATCAAATCATTAACACCAAGAACTATAGAAAATTCATCATTAAAGACCCTACCATCACAAACGACAAATGCCGCAGATGTCACATTCAATCAGAAACCATACAACATATAACAGGAGCATGTATAACCCTCACACAGACAGACTACACTCACAGGCACAATCAGGTTTGCAACATTATCCATCAAAAATTGGCACTCAAACATAGTCTCATACAAAACACTAACACTCCATATTATAAGTACGCACCACAAACTATCCTCGAAAATGACACACACAAAATGTACTATGATCGCGCCATACTTACAGATAGGACTATCCACTATAATAGGCCAGATATAATCCTACAGGATAAAATAAGAAAAACCACCTACCTCATAGACATCGCAGTTCCTAATACCCATAACGTACAAAAAACCATTTCTGAAAAAATAAGTAAATATGCTGACCTTAAAGAAGAAGTCACAAGAATATGGAGACAAGAAAAAGTGTACGTTATCCCTATAGTTCTCTCCACAACAGGCGTTATCCCCAATCATCTTCTCCGTAGTCTGAAATTAATAGATTTAGAAGAATCCGTTTATATTAACCTACAGAAAGCTGCCATCTTAAACACCTGCAGAATAGTTAGGAAGTTCATGCAGTTAGAGGAAGAAAATACACCCTCATCTTAAATACACACCACACGCTGCATTTACTTGGCTTTGACCCGTAAATGTAGCTGAAACCAGTCTAAGAGCTGAGAAAATGTACACTCCCGATAATAATGAAAATGTTTTGATCCAGCCTGTCCCCACTTGCTGTCCCCCTATCAGTAACGCCCTGAGCCGAGGCCAGTACCCCGCAGGGGGTGCCCTAAGCGTGCAGTCGCTTAGTAATCTAAGTAGTTTTACGCCCCCGGCTGGAGTTTTTAAGTTCACTTAAAGGCACCACAGGAAAGTCCGGTTGAGCAGTCACGGCCTCTCAAGGTCAACTGCGAGATGCCAAACAAAAAAAAAACAACCGTCGGGCAGTTGCCCACCAGACACAACACCCGTCTGGTTGGAGGATCTTCCCTTTTCCATAGAGTATGAGTGGACTTTACACCCTCTTTATGGTAAATAAAAACTTGAAATAAGTTCAAAACCAACGTTTTTAAACGACCCGAAAGTTTTTATTTTAGTTCTATTATTAGAAACATTAAATTTTATTATTACACGATTAACTATTTACACCAGGCACTAAACTAAAATAATACTAACTAACTATGCATAATTTTGTCAAATAATAAAATACTCGTAAAAGTCAAAAGCATAAAACGAAATTATAAAATAAGTTCAAATAAACGTTAATCGTAAAAGAATGAGTGTATAACTGTATACATTAAATACACAAATAAACATAGTTTTACGATAGAAAGAATGTACAAAAGCAATATTGTGTATCGGATACCTAATAAAATATCTAAAACAGATGTTTTGGAATCTTGATGGGTTCAATGTTGTTTTAAAAATATTTGGGTACGTATGTGTTCTCGCCCACTTAAATTCCAATGTATTTTTCAGGATTTTGTAAGCTAACGACACGACACTTCATTGTCATTTTGTTCCAATTGATTTCACACGGGCAGACCTAGTCTTGAATAAAGTTTGGTGTCGAATTGGGCGAACAGACAGTTGTATTACCTTGGGAATAACAAGTTTCCATTTCTAGCATTCACTTGAAGGTAACTGCCCGTGAATTCTCCCTGATATTATCTTCAAATCGTCGACATTGGAGAGCATACCCGTGTTCCCGACGTATACTGTCTACGCTACCGCACAACGATAAGAAATATACGCCAAAATGAACAGATAAGAAAATACAAAGAATACTTCTCAATTCTGTTATAGATACGATCAAGGAATAGAAAATGTTTCTGTATCTTTTGTATCTAGGGATCTCTGATATTGATTATTTAGCTGTAACGGTAATTCTTTTGGATCTTTCGCCAGAACAAGGTTAGATCCATTGATTTTAGGTAGCCTCTTTAGTTATTTAGAATGAATGGCTAATTTATCGGGATTTTTTCGTTATTTACATATAAAAAAAAAAAAAAATATACATATAAAAAAAAGGTTCCGACGAATTGAGAACCTCTTCCTTTTTGAAGTCGGTTAATAATAGACCAATAGAGTGACACTTATGAAACCTGTCTAATAAAAACTATAATCGACTAGAATCAATTATATTTTAATGTAAATTTTGACGTTCAAAAGTGCCTTTTATGTGCCTATTTGAAATAAATGCTTTGACTTTGACTTTATATTAATGTTGAACATAGCATAAAGTAGAAGAATCATCAATATTAATCACATCTAGTATGGTGGTGACCAAGTGGTATTGGCTCCGATCTACGAGTGAGTGGAGTTCAAACCCAGGCGGGCACTTTAGTTTGTGTATTGAATTTCTTCACCATTGCTCTTAAAACGGTGAAAAAAAAACATCGTAAAGAAACCAGTATGTCATAAAACCAAAACATAGAAGACATGTGACATCCACCAAACCCCACTGGCCCGGCGTGGTGGATTATGGCCCCCTCAATCTCAAAGAGAGGAGGCCTAGCAGTGGGAACAGTATTTGGGTGAACCACATTTTTACCATCGCGGGTAGAACCTGGATGAGGCTGGCACTGAAGTGTGGGCTTTGGCACATTAAAAGAGAGGACTGTGCTCAGCAGTCGGTGAAGTTGGGCTGTGGATGATAATGATGACTAGGTTCTAGTAACAAAAGGAGAACAAAACTACTCCACGTTGCAACTTTACCAAACAACTTGCCCTAACAACAACAAACAATATAAATGAATAACCTAGAATATTTAAATAACATGCAAAATTCTGATACCTGCAATGTAAATTAAAAATTATTCTACAAACAAAACTTTAGAGACGTCTTGTCTATAAAGTTTTGTTTGACAAGACTCTTCAGTTACTATTAGATTTATTTAAAACTTTCCTAAAGGTTCACAAGATAAACTTTATGTGAAGCTATGCATACATGTGTTCAAACTTGAATATCTTGCTTGTTCTTGTCCATAGGAACTTATTACGTTTAGGAATGGGCAACCAGATTTTTTCTTTCTTTCTGACTGACCGACCCCTTGACCGTTCAGAAGTGCCTGTGGTTTATCCTAATAATATTAAGAAAGAAAAAGAGAGGAAAGAAATAAAGGAGTCTCTTCAAATTTTAGGGTCTTTTGGGAAATGGTGGACTCCAATTTCAGACTATGAACACTTTAGCAAATTAAATTAAACCAGCTGACGCCTTGTATTAGTAGCTTATGTTGGGAACTGCTAAAGTGGCGCCATTTTGACAGTTGCCTTCCCCGTTGTACTAATGTTTACAAACGCAGCGCCCCAGTGTCAACGTCATTCAAGTGCCGAAAGATCAGAAATCAGAAATCAGAAATCAGAAAGCTTTATTTGTAAACATAGGTCAAATTACAATAGTTTGCGAGATGTTACAGATAGGTAGATCCTCCATGTTTTGCCCAAAGGCGTACAAATATATTTAATTACACAAATACATTGTCGAATTTATATAAAAACAATATTAATAGGTACATGCATATCAATACAAATTGCAGAAAATAGAATAAATTTCATTACATGTCAAATAGAATAAAGTTACATGCCATAATAATGCTAATTAATGTCAAATAAAATTCTAAATCGTCAAAATTTTACATAATCTCACCTAGATTATGTAAAACTTTCTGAAGCAGTAACCATAGAATTGTCGTCCAAATATTCCTGTAGTGAGTAATAGCATTTATTTATCAATATTCTTAATAGTTCTGTTTTAAAATGGTCCAGACTTAGCGTTTTTATTTTTTCAGGTAGTTTGTTAAATATTTTTATGGCCATACAGAAGGTACTTTTATTCATTAGTGCAGTTTTGCCATAGGTCACTTCGAGTTCTGACTTATTTTTATCGCGTAATTTTCTATAGTAACTTTTAGTAGCTATTTTGTATGATGAAATGTTAGATTTTACGAACATATTTGTTTCGTATATGTACAGCGATGGCAAGGTAAGAATTTTTAGACTTGTAAAGAATGGTTGACAACTGTCTGTGCTTTTAAGGCCACACATAGCTCTGACACATCTTTTTTGGGCTCTAAATACGAGTTCTCTATCAACTGAATTGCCCCAGTATATTACGCCATATCTGAGTGTTGATGCAACATAGGCGTGATAGGCTGTAAGTACGGATTCTAGGCTCACTATTTTTGATAGTTTATAAAGAGCATAGGTAAATTTATTTAGCTTTTTACATACTTCGTCTGTCTGGGGTCTCCAAGTCAAATTGTTGTCGATGTTAATACCAAGAAATTTTGTAGCAGTAGTTGATTCTATTTTTGTCCCTAAATAGCTAATGTCAAAAATTGTATTTGGTATTCTTTGATAAAAATGCATAATTTTGGTCTTTTCTAAGTTTATAATTAGATTATTGTTGTCAAGCCATGTTATAATTCTATTTAATGTCATTTTTATTTCATTTTCATAAGTATTGGGATCATCACACTTAATAATTACGGTGCTATCATCGGCGAATAGTACCATGGGGTGCTTTATTTGTCTCGGGAGGTCATTTATGTAGAGCAAAAAAAGGGGGGGTCCTAGCACACTACCCTGAGGAACGCCGTATTTAATTACCTCGCTTTTGGAACGATATTTTTTCTCGTAACTAGTATTTGAGGATATTTGTGTGATTTCTACAAATTGCTTTCTGTCCGTTAAGTAAGATCGAATGAGGTCAAGTATATTTCCCCTGATACCATATTTTTCAAGTTTATGTATTAGTATAGGATAATCCACATAATCAAAAGCCTTAGTTAGATCCATAAAGATAGCACATACAGGATTTCTGTTATCTATATTTGACAAAATAGGGAAAAGCAGGTCATGTATAGCCATATTGATTGTCTTCTGCTTACGAAATCCCTTTTGTTCATTTACTAATATGTTTGATTTCTCAAGGTAGTTGTATAGGGACTTATAAATGACTTTTTCAAATATTTTTGAAAAGACGGGTATTAACGCAATAGGCCTATAATTTGACATAGTTTGTCTATCATGTTTTTTGTGCAATGGTACAATTATTGACGTTTTTAATTTCTCAGGGAAGATTCCGCTAGAAATACTCATATTAATTATGTGACTGAGATGTGGAGCTATGTAATGAGACACTTCTTTGATAACCCTAGTACATATTTCATCATAACCAACACTATTTGTATTTCGAAGTGAGGAAATATGATTATTTATATCTTGCGGTATGGTCGGCTCCATAAATAAAGAGTTTGAAGTATTTAAGCGTACGTTAATTTCTGGTTTAGTTTTATTTTTTGGTTCGGTAACTTGATTAATATAAAATTTATTAAAAGCCTGAGCTATATTTAATGGGTTCGTGATTGTCTGTGTCCCTGTTTGAATTTGTGTTATAGGTTCTTTAGGGAAGCAGGTCTTACAATTATTAATTATGGTCCATGCCGCTTTAGATTTATTTTTGGACGTCTTAATGAAGTAGTTATTTCGTGATGCTTGTGTTAACGTTATAACTCTTTTAAACCTTGCAGAATATATCTTAAACGATTGTTTATTCTTTGGGGAAGGATTTTTTCTATATTTCCATAGCAAGTGCCGTTTTTTTTTGCTACATTTCCTTATCCCGTTCGTGATCCATTTGGTTTTCTTAGTAATTGATTTTGTTATTATTTCATAGGGAAAGCAAAGATCGTAAAAACATCTGAATAGGTCAATGAAATGGTCGTAGGCCTCATTGACGTCACTAGTTGTATATATGCCCGAAAAAGTGAGACTTTTAATGCAATTTCTAAATTTCTCTACATTATCTTGACAATAATTCCTTCTTTTTATTTTCCAACGCTTTAAGACACATGTTTTCTTAACAGGACATTTCAAAAGTTGCGCGGTATGATCTGACAGACCCAATTCTATAATTTCTCCTTTACATCCTTTTACATTATGAGCTATATTGTCCAAACAGGTCCCACTGCTTAACCTAGTGGGTTGAGAAAATTGTAATTTTAAATTATAATTTAACAATGTATGTTCGAAGTCTATGGTTTGTTTATTTCTTTTCAATAAGTTGATATTAAAGTCCCCACATAAGACAATCTTTTTGTTATTGAATTTTAAACAGAGCAAATGCAAAATATTATTTAAATTGTCGAAAAATTTATCCAAATTAGATTGGGGCACTCTATAGATACATATGATAATAATGTGGTGTTCTGTCAATTCTATCGCGCAGCATTCAATTACGTTGATTAACGAATATTTCCCTAAGTCTAACACTTTGTACTTGTGACCGACTCTAGTTAAAATGCACGCGCCACCTCTTCTATTATCTCTGGAGAAACTTGTTGCTAGGCTATAGTTTGGTATATTTAGAAGTCCTTCCTGTTCTGGTGTCATAAAATGTTCGGTAATGCATACAGTATCGATCTGTTTTTTACTATTTTGTAGTTCTTCTAAATACACAGTAAGCGTATCGCTTTTACTCAGGAGTCCAGCAATATTTTGATGAAGGATATGCATACAGTTATAAACGAAAAAAGTTGGGGGTTTCTTTCAGGCTTGAATTGTGTTCGTCACCACTGTGAGGTATTAAACTCTCGTCATATTCTTGTCTGTTGTTATTATTCGTCTGTCTACTTGTCTGACGATATAAGTCTAAGTCAATCTGAATGTTACTCAAAATATTGTCATATATATTTTTGATTCCGTATTTATTGATTCTGCCCGTAGTGTAAGAAAACATCTTATGTGTTAGATCACGATTGCTGTCGAAGATATATGCATACTTATGGTTTTGGTTGTCTAGGTGAAGAAGGTTGTTGAACATCTCAACTTTGAAGTTATATATAAGTGATCCTGTCTTATACGTAGGAAGACAAATGACTGCGTTGGTGTGCGTTACTTTTCGAAGCGACTCATTTAGTAAGTTTATTAACTTTATGTAGTTGTTTTCATTTGTAATAATATGATTTTCTCCAATAAAAATTAGGCAGTAGTCGTTTAGGGTGAATCCCTTCAATCTTTCTTCGATGCCGCTTAATAATTGCTTTACGGTACTGTTAGGCATTATGTAGTGACAGTAGTCGAAGTATTCGAAGAAAACTTCCTCTATGGAGGACAAGGTTCCGTTGTATTTGTTACTACTTAAAATATACAATTTATTCTTTTCGTTAGGTTTCGATATCACAGTTTTCGATGTTGCGGATTTGGTCGATGGTACAGAAGCAGGCAATCTTTTATCATTGTGTGGTGTCTGATTACGACTATTAGTAGTCTGAGTTCTTTTGTTTTGTTTGTTGGTCGCGCAGACTGGTAGAATGATTGGTGGTTCACGTCTATTGGTTAGGTCATTTGGTGAATTAACTTGGCGTGGTGCCTTACTTATGCGTGTTGGTGTTGTACTCTTTTTCTCAGGCGTTGAACATATTCGCTTGTAGGTATTAACAGTCGTAATCATATTTTGTATATCTGTTTTAAGGTGTTGGTTTTCCGCGTTTAAATTGTCGATTTCTTGGTGAGCGCTTAGCAATTGCTGTTTAAGTGATTTGATTTCTTTAGTTAACTCACAAATTTCGTCAGTGGTGTCGTGGAAGCTATCCGGAACACTCATCATCGTTGCATCCAATATCGTTTTCTCGCTATACTTTGTTGTTATTTTAGATAGGTCGGTTAACGAAGTTGTTCTACTAGGTTTATTCCGGTAAGTTATGTTATTGCTTTCGATGTCCATTTTTACTCGAAGCTATTGTACCGCCCTCTGTTGTGGTGTTTTATAATTATGTAGTTGGTGACTTTTGTAGAGAATGGTGAACGTTATATAGAAGTTTGAAATTTTAGAAAACACAAAAAGAACCAACTTAAGCGGGGCTCGAACTCGGGTTCGGTTGATTGAATTTTGAACCCACACTTTGCGCCACTGATCCAGCTGTGCTTAATTACTTACTGTGAAATTGAGCATTGCAATGCACAGATGAAATATTTAAACGAACAAAAACGGTTAGCAATGACTCATTCAAATGGAATTTTTTGCAGTGTCGAACACTTGAGTCACCGTCTTTGTTTATAAAATCTATGAAATTAGACACTTTCTTGCACTTTCTTATGTTTTGTTTATTGGAGATTGTTTATGAATTAGGATATAGTACTACTATGACAATGTCACCGATATTAATCATAGTTTAATCCACTTTTTATTTTATTTAAGTCAAACGTTTTTGTCGTAGACGTTTATGTAATGTTTAATTCTTCACTCAATAATAAATATCACTGTTTTATAAGTCACTGCACTCCATTTCCAGTAATTGTTCTTATTGTTAATTTGATTTTACTTCGTTTATTGAAAGTTCGCTTTTTATAATGGATATAAATGTTTATTTTTTAAGATAACACTTTCACTTATTGATGGCAAGTATTTAAACATATTAACAACAAAAAAGTCAACAAAAAGTAACTTTTACTATTTTTAGTTAATTTAGTCACGGAGCTGATTCGAACCCATGTATGGTCGTGCGCGCGCGTAGTATCCTTCTATCCGATCTTCGATCCTCGTCACTGTTGCTTGAATGAAGGACCTTTGTTCGCCATGTGTATAAGAAAAAAGTTGGTAACAACAGCAAGAGAATTTTTCAACTTTGAAGTTGAACGTAAACGAAATTTGTAGGAAGCATTTTCTGTTGCCAGTTGTCACGAAACCATGTTAAAACTTTCGTTACGTAACCATGTCACAAGTTGTAACAAAATTGTTAGTACAGCAACATTGCAGGAAAACTTCTTGGATATGGTTCGTGTTTCTTTTTTTAACGCGCTTATGTAAACTCGTAATAAGGGTGCTGGGTAACTACAGAATATCTTGCAACTTAAACTAGTTCAGAATTAAAATGAAATGTACTTAAATACAGCTTATTTAAAAAACTACATCAAAACAAAAAAAAATGTGTAGAGTCCATTTGTAATGTCGAATTAACAGCTTTTTACTGAATACATATGAAAGTTTAAACGGTACTAATAACAAAACATTTTTCAACATTTTGTCTGTCAGATTGTCTTGTTTTGGCTACTATATATCTATATATATAAAAATGAATTTGCTGTTCGTTAGTCTCGCTAAATGTCGAGAACAGCTGGACCGATTTGGCAAATTTTGGTTTTGAAATACTTGTGGTAGTCCAGGAAAGGTTTAAACGTTGAGAAAATATAAAGAAAATCTAAATTAAAAAAAAAAAATATGTTTGGTTGTCTCACAAAAAAATCAGAAATCTTTTAACGGCGGTACGAAGTTTGCGGGGACAGCTTTGAATGAATCGGTCAGTTTTCAATAAATTTGGTATGGGGACAACCATACCAAATTTCTTTGAATGCTGAGAAAGGACGTAGGCTACTTTTACCACATACCACGCGGACAAAGCCGGTGGTGGATGCCAGTAATTAAAAACATAACAATATACAATATCCTAAATTCCTAACTTACCTAATACTGTTAACAAACTAACATATGGCGTCGCAAAATTCTTCCGCATTGTTGTTGACTGGTAATATACCCACGAGACTGGCGGTATTGCCATGTTGTATGGCAATGCTTAGCCTCTGGTCTAGGTAAAAGCCAGAAACCATATCTAGCAACTGGACTTTCAGTTATTTCAGATCATTTTACTTTGGGCCTTTTGTAGGTACCTAAATGAAATTTTTGCGATAAAACCAGATGATGCTGCAGCCGAGGTCGGTGAGGCTTTAGTATTAATTACCTACACACTGCAAAACGATAGGGTTTAAAAGCTTTTGGTCTAGGAACAAAGGAGCATCATTTATACCGCATCCCCAGTCTGGCATTAAATGAATATGGGCGGGAAAAGGCTGAAAATTATCAACTATTACATGATTTGTGGGACTTTATTGGTCGGCTTCAAGTCTAACCAGATGCAGCTGAACACCAGTGTTTTTAACCGACTTCAAAAAAGGAGGAGGTTCTTAATTCGACTGTATTTTTTTATATTTGTTACCTCAGAACTTTCGACTGGGTGAACCGATTTTGATGATTTTTTTTTATTTGAAAGCTGGTGCTTCCCGTGTGGTCCCATTTCCACATAGATCTGATGATGCGTTTCGGAGACAGACAACAGAACTTTTCAAAAAATTACAGCAAATCAACCGCGATTGCTGCTATCGCATAAATATGCATTGTTTTGACCCCAAGGGTGATGAAATTTCGAATTGGTGTGGGGTAAGTACTATAACTAAAAAGTGAAAAATAAAAACCAAAAAAAAATAACTGACTTCCGGAAAAACACTACAAAGTGAAAAATGACTTTAATTTCGGAAGGTGATGACAAAAAAATTAAATACATATTCAAAGTAACCGACTTCCGAAATTAAAATTATATTTCACTTTGTAGTGTTTTTCCGGGAGTCGGTTGTTTTTTTCTTGGTAAAAGTTTTTTTCTTGGAGCAACTGCTTATCAGACCTTCACAAACCAGTTACTAAGTAATACTCTTTAGTAAGACCGGTTGTCGAGACTTTCGGCTTTATAGTCCTTTCCGAAGCCCGGAGAAGTACCGATATGTGAAGAAGGTAACCCATCCACGGACTGACCTCGACAAGCGTTGCTTAACCTGATCGATCGATCCGTGCGGCTTCTGTTTCTTAACTACAAACCCAACATGAATTGTAGCAACGATGTCTGTAGGTACTGCATAACTGGTATCCATTTAAGATTCGCTAATGAACCTAAAAATACTTGCAAGGATTTCTAACACCGACAAGTAAAGTTCTAATTCAGTTTCAGTTGCCTGCCTCGAATGCTGTTCACTTTAGATAATTGAAATGTTTCAATTATCTATACATATAGACATAATATCTGAATCTTTAATCACCCAAATTGCCTAGTTAACTCGACTCAGAACTAATAGGTATCTAGATATCAATTCAATCAAGTTTAACTACAGATTTGATAGTAAGTACACGGTACTAGTAAGTACTGTCTCCACGGTACTAGTAAGTACTCAGGTAATCGTGTTAGAATAGCAGATTATCTGTACATATCAATATTTATGAGGTCATGAATAACGAACTTTATTGCCCTGTGGCGTAGACAGAGAATACTACCCTGTGGTGTGTTTGATCTGAAGTTTGTAGTCTTGTGTATATGCTTAGTTTATTTATTGCATTTCTATTTATTTGCTTATCAGTGTAACATCTGAGAATGGAATGTTCGAATGATGTTAAAAATGTAAGATAACCGGCTAAGTGCAATATTAAAAAATAAGTTTCTTGGCTATAAAATAAACGTATGTTTTTATGTCTTTTAAAAATTGAAATGTTAGGAAACGGGCATTATTCACAGAGCCAAAAGCGAATCTTTACATAGTATAAAGCAAAGTCGCTTTTCGTGTCTGTACGCTTAGATCTTTTAAGCTACGCAACAGATTTTAATGCGGTTTTCATCAATAGACAGAGTGATTCAAGAGATGTTTATATGTATAATACACCGACTCCCACGCGGGCGAAGCCGCTGGCAAAAGCTAGTATTAAATAACGTATGAATTGTTTTTTTTTTTGTTGTGCTAAGAACGTTACTAGATCTATTGCATCATGAATTCGTGACTTATTTTATTCCATTTCATCTCATATTTACATCTTTATTCATGTGCCACGTTCTGCTCTGACACAATAACAACTTACTTTTTAAATATGTATTAATAATTCGTTTTCCGTTGTTCCGTGTGGTGCCGGACGTAAAAGAATAACACCATCCCATTTCCTCCCGTGGGTGTCGTAGAAGGCAACTAAGGGACTTACTAGAGAATGGGCAGCAGCGTTCTCTATGCTTTTTATCACCATACTGCAATCGCCAACCCGCCTGCCAAGCGTGGCGATTTTGGGGGAGGCCTATGTCCAGCAGTGGACGTCTTTCGGCTGAAATGATGATGATGATTTCGTTTTCAGGATAGTAAAAAAGTTAAAGGTCTTTCTTATTTTTTTTTATTTGATATTTTTATTATTTGTTGTTATAGCGGTGATAGTAGCAGACACTCGATAACAATTTCAAGTGCGTAGCTATGACGGTTCATAAGGTACAGTCCTGTAACATATTTCGCAAGTTATCCTTAAGTTCCATGTAATAGGAGTTTTATGAATAAACAAAAGACAACATTTGGTAGACAACAAAGGTATTACGTTCCTCATGGTAATTTAACAAAAAAAACAATAATTCTGAATTGACATTTAGTTTTACCCGTCTTCGACAATATTTAGACGTTAAGACAAAGTAATTCATTAAATTAATTGGTAAGTATTCATAATCCATTACCACTGTTTTCTCATCTATCTTACTAATTTAAGACAAAGAACAAACTTATCAATAACTCAAATATTAATTCGTATTTTACAAAGTTTATTCAAATAATATCAACTCTATTGGGTTTAACTGAAGCTCGCTGGGACATCAATCAAAGTTTTCCATTTAACTTTATCCCTAATTTCAGGGAACATTTCTCATAGAACAAATACAAGGATTTTCGAATTGGGCGAGTTTCCTTTCATAGTTTGACGTCATCATTAAATTCTATTTTTGAACAGTCTATTTCATTTCCAACGGATTTGTAGGATCAGTTGTTAATTATTACTTTTTCGATTGAGCTTCATAAATGATATTTTGAATTTAGAATCTATTAATAGGATAGATGAACAATAGACAACCATGTTTGTATGCCAATGTTCATTTTATGATTAGTCGGAATGCATTCTTTTTGTTTGAAACATTAATAAATCAAAGTTTTATTCGCATAACACAACCATTTTATATACAAACATTTTCTAAAGAACTCTCACACACTAGATATTCTTGGAAAAACACAAGAATTCCCAGAGTTTTACGGCTTTCGTGACGTAAGCGGTAGGGTGGCTAAACGGTCGGGTATTACCGGACAACCGGACATGTCTGGTTTTTAGAGCCTCTTTAGTAATCAATTTAAAGGATGCTCTTTTTAGGGTTACTTATTCAACGTCCCTTATAGTTTAGACATGTCCGCCAATCTGTACGCGGCTTAGCTCAGGGACTCTTAGTACCAGAAAGCTGTAATGCAGAGAAAACCTGTTCCTAAACTACAATCTTAAGTTTGTACCTGAGATAAATTCCTCTCGGCTATGGAACCCTTCACTGTGCCTAGTTCAAAACGCACTTAGTCGCTTGGGTTTTTGCAAATAAGGAATTCTGAGAGATACTTGCTTTAGGTACTAAAAGTATGTATACCTACTGGTCCGTAAAAATCCCCTTTTGTTGTCAAGTTATCAAAGTTTGTCTGGCACTAACTTGGCAATGTAGAATGTGCACAAGTCATGATTCAGGCTACCAAAGATGTTAAGAATTATAAATGTAACTTAGTAAGACTTGAAGAGATTTTGTTTTCAATACTCTTAACAAAAACAAGAAAAACGAATTCGAAAGTAAATAAAGACTCTTCGGAATACTTTTAACTTCCATTCAAAAACGAAACAAGATTTAAAGTGCATCATCGTGGTGACCCTACACAATGCGACCGAGGGTTGATGTCACTTCGGACACTTTCAATTCGCGTGACATCACTGGACGAGACTTCGTGGAAAACGTTTCTATGTTCTTGGATGTGCAGAATATTGTCCCTTTATCAATGGGTCTTAAATTCTGATACTCAGTTCAATAAAAAGTACCTATACTGGACCATGAACATACATAACATAGGTATACATAAAATATGAGCCCAGAAGTTCCCACTGCTGGGACACAGGCCTCCTCTGTATGAGAAGGAGTGGGCCGTGATCCACCACGCGAGCCCAGTGCGGGTGATAGATGTCACATGACTTCGACTTTTTGGTCCTGGGATAGTTATTTTAGCGCGCAAGTATGTGTGCAGCAGGCTTAGCATGACGCTTTCTATTTCTACTCTACCATAAAATAGAAATCGCTTGTCTACATTTCTCGGTACAAAACGGTCAATTGTCTACACAGAAACGTCATTTTTGTCTACTTTTCCGTCGACAAAACGCTTCTCTATGGTTCTCGTGCTACGCCTGCTGATACAGGTGCACTCAGTCTTCTCTCACTCTCATAATGCGATGGGACGGAAAAATTAGCTGTTCCATACATTTTGACCGCGTAGGTATTGCACTTTTCTATGAAACAGCTGATTTTTTTTTCTATAACCAACGAAAAATTTCTGCGCTGGGGGAATGATATGCTGAATTCATGGTTACAGTTTGTGCACTGAATAAAAACTTTTCCTGTATAAGCACGGTGATCCACCAAATAGAATCCCTTTAGGTGACTCAGTCAAAAGAAAATTGTAGACAGATAACGATTAACAGCGTCATTTTAAAGTCTGGCTATAAAATGTTCCTGCCAAATGAATTCTCACGCTAGCAGACGCCAAATGTCTGGATGTTGCAATTAAGCTACGTCTTGCCAAAATGCTTTGTTGCAATTAAAGAACAAGTTGCCAAAATACAAACATTATTCTATCATAAGTTCATAACATATTGTCCACTGCTTGAAATGTGTTTGTTCCATAGAGTTCTTTGCTATTCTACTAAAACGTTTATTTGGCAATTTTAATTTTAAGTGCTGACAAGCATCGGTAATCATAACTACTCTACGAAGACTGAGGACATCGTAGAGTACCAACTGGACCTTGAACTACCAGAACGGACCTTGACGGGTGAAGACCAACTGGACCTGTAGGGTGGAGAGGTTTGAGGCGCGCCATAAAACCAACTTCAAGTGCTTCATGGTGTGCGTTCCGACTCACCATTGGGTGACCTTCCTCAAGGAAGAGTTTTGGCCGAAAAGTGTGCGGCCAACTACGCGACACCTCGCAGCGTAACAGGACGCGACGCCGTCACTTCGTGTGCAGTAGTTTTTAAAATTGTTTTATAAAATATGCATTCGTTTATAGTTATTGTTTTATACTTATATATGTATTGTGTTTTATGGGCATCAGTTGCCTGAAATAAAGGATAAATAAATAAACAATTTGCCCAGTGCTGGGACACACGCCTCCTCGTCAACCACGCGGGCCCAGTGCGGGTTTGTAGATGTCGCATGTGTTCAAATTTTTGGTTCATGATACGTGCCGGTTTATTATCTGCCAGCCTCACGATCTTTTTCCTTCACGGCTTTATGACCAGGGATGATGAAATTATTTACACAAAGTAAAACGCCAGACTGGATTCGAACCCGCGACTTAGAACTCGTTCATTTTATAAACCGCGAAATTTTAATGGTTGCTTTCCCTCGGCAGTACAACTTGCCATATTAAGGAGTACTATCGACGCATAGAGTTAAAGTAAAAAAAAATAAGTTTTTGTTTTAAAAAAATATTCATCAACTCGAAAACGTGAGAATCAATCAATCAGTGTTACTACACTAGATGTAACTTGTATGTAGGTACTACTCTAATCGCACGCGCCGCCGACAAAGAGGACAGCGATGCATAAATTTTCAAAGCAAAATAAGCTCTCGCAGGTGGTGATTTTTCACAATGGTTAATCTGCCATTTATTGGTTATAATATTTTATTTGTTTATAAAAACATTGTATTACCAAGACAAAACTATGTCGCTACGGGAAAACTACCGTTTAAATTTCTCGGTATATACTTACTGTGGGTTTTTTTAGACCAGTGCCTATTCATTCGCGGAAACAAGGCGTGATGTTATTTTCCGTTATTATCGTCAACATTATCGTTGATGTTAGTTTCTTCCATAGAGTTTCTTGCTAGCTCCATTCTGCTGAACCTACTATTTGACAACCTTACTTTTAGATGCTGACAAGGACTATCTGCAATTTAAAAATGTGTTTGACTGTCTGAAATTCTCTTCTTTCAAGATTTTCTGCACTTACCTTCATACGTGGAAACCCTACAAGGATCGAGGGTTGCCGGAATTTATAACTAACATCAATTTAATATGGGCCTTCTTCGAATATCTCTGCTTTTACGTAAGTGCGGTAAATTCGCAGTAAGTAAGAAAGTACTTGCCATAGATTATGGAAATTTTATATAAACCTCAATATTTTGCATGACGGCACCAATTTCGTGAATGTTGCGAAAATGGTTTGACTTGGTAGAATATTTTCTTGTGTTTTATTTTTCGAGGAATTTTTCGGGGAATCTTGACATTTTGGGTCGCAAAATATTCTTGTTTTATATACTTATTGGTAGGCAAGTAATCGTTATAGGTACTACGTATAATATATCTCTATTATATACTCGTAAATGTGTTTAATATATCCTAAATTATTTATTTATGTACACACATATAAACAGACTATTACAAAGGAACAGAAAAATACGTAAAAAGGCGGTGCTTATTTCTAAACAAATCTCTTTCAATATACCTGCATAGGAGAGTAGATAAAAAGAGATGTAGAAAGCGTGGTAAGAGAAAAAGGGAAAACAAAATAGGTACATAAAATCAAAAACAATTCTCTAATTTAAATAAAAACATACAAAATGAGAATATACACACTTACATACTTCTATAATAAATACCATTAATGTAATTTCAATAATAAATATGTAGCGGCACTACAGAAAATACTTCGCAACAATATCTAAAAATACAAAAAGAGAAGTGGCGTCATCTACAATGCCGAACTACGCAAGACTCACGTCACAGAAATCCTACATCGCGCAATCAGAGTTTACCGCGCGACTCGCATAGGTACAACATCCCGACATCAACCGTCGGGCAGTTGCCCACCAGATACAACACCCGTGTGGTCGGAGGATCCTCCCTTTACCAATAGAGTATGAGTGAAGTTTACATCCTGTTCCTCATACATCTATAAAGACATATGTAATTATTACATAGTGAAAATGAATTAGGTAATGAAAATGGATTAACCGATTAATGAGTTTAATTATTAGGAACAATAAATAACAACATCACAACTCTGGTTCCATACCCAGTCTATAATATTCCCATTGCTAGGACACAGGCCTCCACTCAGTGAGAGGGAGTGGGCCGTAATCCACTACGCAGGCCCAGTGCAGGTTGGTGGATGTCAGTTGTCCTTGGATTTTTGGTTCTAGGACATGCTCGGTTTCCTCACGATGTTTTCCTTCACCGTTTTGACAGCAGTGGTGATGAACAATGTACACTGACCACATTTCGTTAAAATTATTAACATAGCCCTCTAAATACACTTTATCGTATTGAATAATTATTTCATGAAAAATGCCTGGCGCTTCCACCTTAACTAAATACACTCCATTAATTTAGAATTCCTTCTATATAAACCTACATTCTCCAGAATTCCAGCAATTTCCAATCTACCCCAAAGCCACAGTTCAATGAGTCGGTATTTGTTTATTCCTCGATGCTCATTTGTCTTCCGTGGCACACTCATGTACCTGCCCCGGGACTGATCAATATTATGCTTCACCTTATTAAGTATAGGGAAAGGTCATTTACTAAGCACCTTGGCATTTTATATGTGGATACACTCTTGGTTCAGGATACACAAGTTTCTACCCACGACCTCGTCTACATGAAATTTCTTGTTTTAACATAAAGGGATTTATTTATAAACGTTGATTTAAGAGATGTTGAGAAAATTGTATGGTTAAACAGTCGCTAATCATAACTTAACTTTAAGCAATGTTTATAAATAAAGGGATATATATACTAGGACACCCGGGAATAATATAGCCCATAAGCGAAATAATTTTCCGTATCGGATCATATTTCCGAAGATACCTCCTATTTACAAACTTTAGCCCATTATAATATTATGAACATAAGTCTAGTACATCCTCTTCGGTTAACTTGGAGTTCCATAGGCTTCGTGCTGTACCTTATGATAGCTTTAATCTTGTAAGAAGTACCTATAGGCATCTGATGTAGTCTATCATATATAAGTTCAGAGATCGGATATTCGGATGCATATTTACCTAAAGATAATTTTTAGCTATGAAAGTATGGAAGAAGCTATAAAAAATATTTCTAATATTTATTAAAAACCCCGGGATTCTTGATTGCATAACTATTCAGATGTGAATTAATTTAAAATTAATGTTTAACCCGATACAAATATGTATATGTACTGGAGGAGGGTGGTTTGTATTAGTTAAAACAAAAAATAAACAAATTACTTATCTAAACTAAGACTTTTTCGATACGAAAGCGCATTCCATGTTAGCCAACATCTCAACTTTAGGTGAATATGCATCCGAATATCCGATCTCTGCACATAACACATTCGAACTATAAGTAATATGAGGTTTCTTGAGATCGAGCAACAATCAGTCACAGAAGACTGGTGTTTTGCATTGTCATTGAAACAATCGTACCTATAAAGAAAACTAAACTAACCGATCCCTTTTCAGGGGTGTGGGTTGTTCGAAAGAAATACCGTGGCCCCTGGCACACAGGCAACTGAAAGAACACGGGTGGGTTTTAGTCAGTAAAAGTTGCAAGTTGCAGTTGGCCCTGAAGCTCCGCCCAGAGCGGGAGACGTTATTTAAAGATTTCACACGCTTAAAAAAAAATATCAACCGAATCCAATCAATCTGCCTAGCCTTACCCTAACTATATCGAAGTTGGGTTCTAATATAACCGGGTGCAGCTGAATACCAGCATTTTACATAGAGTGACTGCTTATATAACCTCCACAACCCAGTTACTGGGTAAAACTAACACGATACTCCTTGGTAAGACTGGTTGTCAGAGTTTCGGGCTTCTGACTACCAGTAACGGCTTAGAGGGCTTCTCGAGGCACAGAGGGGTCTCGAAATGTACTGAATGGTCATTTATCCACGACCTGACCGAGTCAAGCGTAGCTTGCCCTTCAGTCAACCCAGAAGTTATTATTAAGCCACGAGCCCATCGAACCAATCGCAACATATATTAGTTAAAAAAAGTGTTTGTAAAAATCTACTTACGGAAATAAATATCATTTAATCAGCAGTAAGCACATTCTCTTCAATCATCATCATCATGATCATTCATCCGACAGACGTCCACTGCTGGACATAGGCCTCCCCCAGGCTCCTCCACTTCAAGCGGTCTTGTGCTTCCCACATCCAGCGGTTTCCCGCGGCCTTCACAAGGTCGTCGGTCCACCTTGTGGGAGGCCTTCCCACTCTACGTCTTCCGGTACGCGGTCGCCACTCCAGAACCTTTCGGCCCCATCGGCCATCTGATCTGCGAGCAATGTGCCCTGCCCACTGCCACTTAAGTTTGGCAATTCTTCAGGCTATGTCGGTTAACTTGGTTCTCCTGCGGATCTCTTCATTTCTCTTCAATCCTCATTCCCAATTACACCCTCAAAGAAGATTAAGGAAATCTCTAAAATAAAAGTTTAAAGTGATCGTGTTCAATCAGCCCTTTAAGTACTTAAATCATCATTACCCTGATTGTTAATCTACAAAGAGGACAAATTAATGAATTTCAAACTAATTAGCAATACGCTCATCAAAATATTAATGAGCAGTTCCAATTAACTCCGTCTCTTCGTTGTTGTTCATTTAATTTACTTTTAATTTGTTCTTAATTATTCGCAAATAAATTCGTTATACGTTAATAAAGTAATATTAGGGTGTATAAATTAATATGTTGCTTTGAGTAAGATCTGTAAATTATCTTTGTTTCTTTCGGGTGTTATTTCTTGGAAAATTGTGTAAATTAATCTGCCTTTTCACAACAATTTTGGGTGAGCTTCCAGTCTAACCAGATTCAGCTGAATACGAGTATTTTACATGGACAGACTGCTTGTCTGACCTGCACATCCCAATTACTGGGTAACACGATACCCATGGTAAGACTGGTTGACAGACTATTGAACTTCTGACTACTTAAAAAAGTGTGTAGTTAAAGTAACATTGTGTTGACGTATCTTGTTTTTTCAAAATAATACTAGATAGGTTTCATCGACGGATGGAACTTATTTAAATTCCTTAAAGATTCTGAAAACCAAATATCAAAGGTAGTTTTAATGCATAATTTTTAATTCATTGTAAGATTCTTAAATGGAAAATAATATAATATCTATGGACAATAGATTTAAAAAAAAAACAACTTGACGGTTATACTGGACACACACCACTAACACAATTTTCTTTTATATGACTGCAGCTGTAGCATGCCAAAGAAAGTTTTGTTAATTTATTTATTCTTCAGAAAGCTTACAGTCTAATATCTAGGTAATTAGCGCTTACAGTTTGCATTTAAAAGCTTTCACATATTAAAAACGATATACCAAAAGTTAAAATAAAATAAAAATACGTACACGCACAAAAATAAAATACGAAATAGAATCTTCTTAAACAAATAAAACAAAACAAATTATTCATTCTAAATATAAAAACAAACATCTACTGTCAAACTAGAAATCCTTGATATTATTATTTCTATCCGCCACTGCCTACATAAATCACAGTTCTGTGACCGACTGATTGATTGATTGACTGACACTCTAAAGCCTATAACTACATAATACAAAATCACGCCTGTTTAGCAGTCTGTTGAGCAGTTATTTTAAATGCTACTTGCCTATTGACATCAACTGGGCACATCCCAAACTCCGGGCTGCCACTGAGAAATTCCAGAAGGAAAAACCCGATATAACATTTTTCTTGACCTTGGAATCAAACTCAGGGTCTCATATTCAGTAGTTCAAATGTATGTCTATTAAAGATTTTAAAAAATATCCTAAGCTCGCTGTCGTTGACCTAGACATCAGCTAGCAGTATTAAAGTAATTTGTCTATAAGTATACGCTTCTAAATTATCTTAACAGTCATGTTTGTCAAGATAGCATGGCGAAAAATTGTCCCGTATGTAACTCCAACCTTTTTACGTATACATAGAAATAATTATGAAAGAAAAAAAGGCAAATTTGTATTCTGCACAAACAAAACGCACATTACAATTTTTTTTAATAAAAACAGACAAATAAAATGGACACTAACAAAGTAGCTTAAAAGCTCCGTATTCAGGTAGAAAAAGTTGTACAAAATTGTGTATTGACTGTTAATGTCAAGGCTAAGGATCATAGACAATATAAATAGATCTGATCTGCGTTACGATACTGGCAATTCTATATTAACAATTAAAACAAAAACAAAATGCCGATGGCAGACTGCAATATTGACTACTTTTGTTACAAACAGACTACAAATATAATAACAATTCAGCCGTGCGTCGCATCTGTGCAAAAACAGGTCGTTGCTCAGCAAAATGCTGTGTCTTCGGACGAACTTATCGTCAACAGCGCTGTTTTTCAGAACTACCTTTCAGAGTGACGTAAAGATTTTCGTCGTGTGATCTAATAAATATGGGAACTATGTACTTCCCATATTCATATGTAAAAATAATAGTTTAAAAAAATAAAAAACACGCTTTAAAAACCAAACTAAAAAAGGAGAAAATAATGTAATTCAATTAAAAAGCGTGGGGTGCTTTTTGAGGTATTTTTATAATCACTGAATGTCAAGCACCCCACGCTTTTTAATTGAATTACATTATTTTCTCCTTTTTAGTTTGGTTTTAAAAGCGTTGTATTTTAAACTATTATTTATTTTCAATTTTTTAGTACTGCTAACTACAAAACCGTGATTTTTTTGTCCTTTTTTTTAATTTTTCTCATTTTTTTTTTTTTAAATTATTGAATTGTCATCGGTCCTCGATAAGTTTACAAAGTTTCAATGAAATCTGACCGTTTAAAGTGGGTCAAAATCGCGCTCTAAGGAGTCGGTTACATAAAAACAAATAAACATACAAGTGAAGCTAATATAAAGCGTGTAAAAAAAGGTTGGAGTTTCATACGAGAGAATATCACGTATCTGAAATTCTCAACTCTTCACTTTTGGTCGAGTGCTTCTACCAGTCCAATTCGGAGCAGTGGTAGCCCAGCTCAGTGGTAACAGCTGAACAGGCGCTTTACTTTATGTAATTTATTTAATTACTACTGCTCAAAACGGTGAAACCATTATTCAAGGTGAATTTTTAGCCACCGTTTAATTTTTTCAGGGTGATAGTACCCGTTACCCAGAGGGCAATGGAGAGAGCTATGCTTGGAGTTTTCCTGCGTGATCCAATCAGAAATGAGAAGATCCGTATCAGAACTCAGGTAACCGACTTAAGTGGCAGTAGCCTCACATTACTCACAGAACAAATAGTCGATGGGGCCGAAAGGTTCTGGGGTAGCAACCGCGTACCGGAAGACGTAAAGTTGGAAGGCCTCCTACAAGGTGGACCGATGACCTTGTGAGGGCCGCAGGAGTCCGCTGGATGCGGGAAGCACAGAATCGGTCGAAGTGGCAGAGCTTGGGTTGAGGTCTATGTCCAGTAGTGGACGTCTTTCGGCTGAAATGATGTTGATGAGAGTACCCGTGAATTTGAACAACTTTCTCCAAGCAACATGGGTCGAAATATGAAAAAAAAAATCGGACCTCCTATGCAAAATCAATAGTCAGCTGATCGATTTTGTATGGGAGGTCCGAATTTAAACGGTGACTAAAACTTCACCTTGTATAATAGAACCAAAAATTAAAAGACATGTGACATCTACCAACCAACCTGCACTGGGCCCGCGTGGTGGACTACGGCCCACTCCCTCTCAAAGAGAAGAGACCTGTATCCCAGCAGTGGGAACATTATAGGCTAATTATGCTTCAAACCAGTGCTAAAGCTCTGCCTATACGGTACTCATATCTAAGTCAACATAATCCTAAAAATAATTTAGTGGTTGGCTACTAAATGTCTTTATACCCCTGTAAAATTAAAAACGAGAGCTGAATAAAACTCCGCGCATGCTGTAATTAAAACAAGATGGACAGGTAGAATATAATTCAATTATGGACTGAAACGGCCATTTCGATTGTGATTCGTTTTTGATGTGATTTATGCATAAATAGACAATCAAATCATCCCTTTGGGGTGTTTCATTACAATTATTAGTTGGAGTTCGTTTTGTTCTTCATGTAGAGAACGTGCATGGAACGTTTGATTAAGGTCATATGAACTTGTACTAAATAGCTAAGGGTGCAGTAGGTACCTGCTCTATTTGTGAGATCGAACCACATTGTTATGGTCAGCCAATTACATAATGTGTACAATACCTAACTGCAACTGTATGAAGTACTGAGTAATTCAAGGATCTGTTGCAGCATCTACCAACGCTACCATACGGACTGCGCCCGGCAAAAATCCTGCATCGCGCAAGCGAAGTTTACCGTGTATAACAACGTTTCGACATCAATCGACGGGCAGTTGCCCACCAGACACAACACCCGTCTGGTTGGAGCAAAGAGAGGATCTGTATTGAAGGAAAAATTTCAATGTATTATTAGTATTCAAACACCAATAGATCTTTGAAGCACTGTCCACTAGATACCATACCAATTACGTTTAATATCCCAGCCCTACAAAGACAAAGCTGACCCGCCAAAAACTAAAACCTGACTACTGAAAAATTACGCTCTAAAAAGTACGTGTTAGCGCGGGGAGCAAATAAAAGTGGACTATATTAAATAGGCAATGGTTTATTGCCGTGCTTATTACAATATGAAACTTTCCCGGACAAACAATTAAAAATTAGGTAAGAAAGGAGATTCGTCCGTCGCGGTGGAGTCCGTGAAAGCGAGTGCTCGTTGGGCCGAGCCATGTTGACACCGCGCCGGGCCCCGGCGGCGCGGCGGTGTGCCGATGATGACGCGTTGACCACGACGCCTAAGCGTGCAGATCGCGCGCAAGATCGTGTGTTGGGTTCGATTCTAAACAGTATGAAACAAGGTAACCTTCTCATCTGAAAGCTGTGGTCGTATGCCACACCTAACCTAACAAATAACCATGTCATGCACATAATGTAATGTCATGTACTAATTCACACGCGGACGACCAACACGCTTCTAACAATACCTCATTTGTCAAATAATGATAGGTAGTTCAGAAGTTATGAGGGAAAAGATGAATATATGTACATACATAAATCCTTTTTGCCGTAGTCAGATAAAAAAAAAACTGGCTATAGGTAAATAGAGCAAGGAAATAAACACTCAACAAGTTCAGCAAAATCCCAAAGCAATTCAAAGCAAAGGGAACTTACCGTTGACAACTTGTTATCAGCAAGATGACTTTGGTCATAGCATCGAGACAAACACAGTGATTTTAGCGAAACCCAGGACCATTATGGACATAAATCAAGGCAATGATGACATAATCCGGGTAATGTAGGAATTACGATAAGTAGAACATCTTATGTCAACGTAGTATGTGGTTATTTGTAGGCTTACAGTACGTGTGGGGAGGAACAGGATTTTTCCTTAAGAGAATCTTCTTATTTGCCAGCTCAGTGAATTATCTCAGCAATACGAGGCTTGTACAAAACAAAAATACAAATATTACAGTGAACCAAGTATGAACTATAAGTAATTCAAAACTTCTCTACATCTTCAACTTTGTGTTTAACTCTTATTTAATCAAAATAAAGTGCCAAAATCAATTCAAATAAGGATCCATACTAATATTAAGTCATCCATAATAATATTATAAAATACTATGTTTTACCAGCGGCTTTGCCCGCATTTATCAATTAAAACAAAACCTTCACAAATTATACACCTAAACCTTCTTCATAAATCACATTGTCTATTCATGAAAACCGCATAATAATCAGTTCAGAACTTTTTGAGTTTATCGCGAACAGACGGACAGGCGCGGCGGGGAACTTTGTTTTACGGGCTATTTCTCCTAAACCAATGAACTGATCGTTATGAAGACAGATAAGATACTTTCCATCCTGAATATTTGTATTAAAAACACACACAAATAAATTTGCGGGATACAGCTAATCTTTAACAATAAACTATTTAGTTTTAAGAAAGAAAGAAAGAAAAAAACGTTTATTTGCTGTAAACATGACGCAAAAAGACAGGGGACATAAAAAAATAAGAAACGGTTAAGGAAAACATGCGTCACATCCACGCAAAACGGCTATCACTCAGCATTATGCTGCGACCCTATGCATGACAGAGCCCCTGCGCTGGTTTTCAGGGACAGCCGGCTTTGACGTAATGACGTCATCCGGTGCTTCAACTAATTATTAGGAAACTGTACTGGTACAGCGAACTAATAGAAAAATAATATAATTATATAAAATATATAAATAGTATAATATTGTATTATTAAATATTGCGTGGTACAACACAACCGCCTCACACAAATGAAGGTGCCCCACATGATTAACACATCCTATCAGCTTCGCCAACAATATTAATTTACTCTGAGCACAAACTTAATACGTAATTATTTGCTAACGTAATTACAACAGCAATTACGTACTACACTGACGTTGGCAGAGAAAGTGCTCCACTTTGCATAACCCGACGGAATTAAGAAGCAAAGAGATTGTTTTAACCATAACTTGTTATGCGAACTTTCAATTTTATAGGGTTACATTTACTGTGAGCAAAGTGATCGGGGTTTTGAAGAGTGTTGCCACCAGCTCCAGTAGCCGTGATCGTCTAGTGGTTAGGACCCTACGTTGTGGCCGTAGTAACCCAGGTTCGAATCCTGGTCACGGCAGTGATTACACACTCGCTTGGAGCTTCGCTTTTATAATTTTTATAGAATACGCAAGTTTTGTCAGAAAAGAATAGGGAAATTGAAATAAATTTCCGGAATGGAATAGCAACTGTGTTATGGATCCTGCTCACGTTTTAAGGGACATACAGAAAATTATATTTCACGTACGTGGGCTGACCCAAACAGGATGAATATTTTGTTTTGAAAATGTGATACATCTTGAACATAAATTCATTGATTTATGGAATGAATATCTTACGTGAGTAATTCGATCTTTGCCCATACAGGAAAAAAAAATATCCAGTGCGCAAACTGTAACCATTAATTCAGCATAGCATTCTAGACCCCCCAACGCAGAAATTTTTCGCCATTAAAAAGCCATTCCAAGCCAAGGGAGTTTGAAAATACATTCCGTTTAAAAGTATTTTGCCGATAGAACATAATAAATGGAATGCAAATAAAGATATTAATATGAATAACATAAAAGATGTTCGTGATTTTTGGTCATCTGAAATCTCATCGAGTTTGTCATAATTCTAGTGAAAAATTATGATCTCTAATTACTGTTTTTGCTACTTGATAACTTAAAGGAACATGAAATTACGAGAACAAGAACACAAAAATTTTACTGCCCACATGGGAGCAACGTCTTGCTTAAATTAACATAATAAATAAATAACAAATTGAAACAACTTAAGCATTGAGATTGTATCATATTTTGTAACGGAGCCGCATCTTGAATATAAAGCGTTCCCCTGACATTACACTATGGTTACAAGAACCATTTTTTGGCCGGCAAGTGACAGTTCTCGTGTCGGGTAGGAATAATAAAGACAGGGGAAAAGTTTTCTTCAGAGAATACATGAAAAACCGTAGGTTACCTACATAGGAAAAAAAAAGAAAATATTGAATGTGAATTACTTTTTTAACAAACAGAAAATAAGGCAACACACTCATCTACTGAAGGGTAAATTATGCAGTACTAGTAATACTAATTTAGACATTTTTGTTTCATACAAAAAATTATCAAAATGTAAGTGATCTTATAAATAAATAATCTTATGGTACTTTAATAAGTTTGAAACCATTTTTTTATGTGAAAACGTCTTTTCACTCAGCGTACTATGGGTAAGTTCAATACTTCTAACCGACAAAAACATATAAGACTCCCTGACCCGACAGACAGACGTTGTCCTGTCTTAACTATGAATATTTAATTCGCATTTTATATATATGTTTCGCGCAACTGTCTTATATTTTTCTTTCATAAGAACCTTCTCCTGACAAACACAACAAAAAAAGAATGAGCAAAATTGGTCCAGCCGGTCACGTGTGATTCCGTAACTAAGGGAAATATGTTTTTTTTTTTTTAGATATAAAAATAGATTTCAACCGCTAATAACTACGAGACATTTAGTGTTAGAGTAATAGTTAGGATATAATTTGCCTATGACGTCCCACTTCAAGTGCGCACTTCTATTTTTCACTAGATGTCAAAATTCCTATTTGTATAGCACAAAAAATGGTTAACTAGAGCACGTGATTTTTTTTTAGTTTGACAATCGCAAAATAATTTAGAAGTCGTCTTATATCGGCCAAAAAAATCCAATTGAAGAAAACTTGCATCAAAAGGAATGCAATGAGCCTAAAAAGTATAGTACCGAGAAAATTCAATAGGTAAAGTGATCTGCGTCAATTGGGTACCCCAGTTGTATAAAAAATTTAATACAACTGGGGTACCCAATTGACGCAGCCCACTGTACATCAGTGTCAGAAACCATAAGAAAATCTGTTACAAATACGAAAAGTAAGATGTCGTGTCATATCGGCGGCAAATCTGCTCAGAACTGAAAAAAAATCATAATCAGTGAAACTTTATTCTAAGGAATGCGTTGACCCTAATAGTGTAGTGTCGACCAAAAACATATAGTGGCTACGGCAGTATCGAAAACTGAAGGAAAATTTGTTACAAACATGTACAAAACTTAAATAGCGGCTTATAAATTTTTGTTAAAATAGCTATTATTCTGTTGTTACAGATCTTAAAGATGCTGCGTGATGTACAGTAACATAAGCGATGCAGAGCGGGATGCGGCGGAGGAGACCACGCTCGCGGCGCTCGTAGCGCTCTACGTGCTCGTGTCCGTCATAGGTATTATTGGTAAGTGTATGTAATAAGCAAACTGCTTTGGGTCACCAAACCACGCATGGCCACCAGTTCGCACTGGGTCAGGAACTTACGCTGGGACACCAACCCACGCATGGCCCCAATCTTCCTGTAGACCCAAGAATGTGAAAACTTTAAAACAAATTGTATTATTTAATTTATATTTTTATTTGTCACTTTACTCGTTCAGAATTTGGGACCCGTTTGAAATTGAACTTCGCAGTGATGTACTATACGATTTGTAGGAGCCTATTTTATTTAACCCCTTTTGCATTCTACCTGTTTTCATGCCCGTGGTATTAACCATTTGTTTGCGCAGTCTTTAAGAGCGTTCGCAGAGGGCATACTATCGCTCATCTCTTTTTGTAGGAGCTAAATGAAACAGTAGAGATCAAAATAATGTATCGATGCACACAAACAAATCTAGGTAAAAAATCTGTCCGATTTTAGGACATACAAAAAGTATGCCGTGTGCAAGCGCGATAAAACAATTCCTCTAAGCTGCAGTGGTTACCTGCAATTTAAAAGACAAACATTTAAAAATGGCTCTCATCGGAATAAATGGAATTGTTAACCACTGTTTTATTCCTTGCAGTCATTACCCTTCAACTATTTTGTAGGATTGATCCAAGGGAAAATAAATGAATCAAAAACATACTAAGCAGCAACCAGTGAATAAGCCAGTTTTCTCATATTTTACGTGTCTAATGTTTACTTAATAAACGTACTCTGTCGAGTAATTCATCTAATTTCTCTCGGGACCAGAAATGGCAGGCGTATGTACGTTCATGAATTTTGTGTTACCTAGAAATTGCAAAACCTTACATAAACTTCACTTATTAGATTCTACTAGAGAGTTCTGTTTACAAAAGTTTTTTTTTTGCATTTTTTCAGTATCTAAAAATTTATTAATTACAAGATTATTAGAATTAAATTATAACGAACTAGGTTTTGCCCGCGGCTTCTCCCGCGTCAATGTTTACTTGAAAATGTGTTTTGTTTTTTATACAAACTTCCACCCCCATCCTTTCTTATCTAACGTCTCCTTCTCATAATCTACCTCTGTGCCAAATTTCATCTTCGTTGGTCCAGTGGTTTTTGAGATTTCGTGTTAAATCAGTGAGTGAATGAATGAGTGATGTTTCGCTTTTATAAATATAAATTAGTGTGTGAGTAGCCGCGTGTGAGTGAGGGCGGATTACTCAGGCGTCAGTCCAGTGGGTTGAGCCATCAGCGTCCAGCAATAGGTCGCGTATGCCAGGTCGCTATGTGCTTGACGTGAAGCCAAGAAGTTGCGTCGGTATGTTCGAATATGGTTGACGCGAGGCGCCTCCAGTGGTCGTCCAGGCTCTCGATCCTAAGATCATCGAATACCAATTCGTTGTTTTATTGTTATACAGGCAATGTAAGCTTGATGGCAGCGCTTGCATCGGGCGGGGCTTCCCGACTGCGGACGCCACAGATGCTGAGTGCGTGTGCAGCTGACTTCCTGGTCTGTGCAGCGAGTGCTCCCTTAGCGGCCACTCGAGCAGCGAAGATAGACGAGCTCCCGTGCCAGGTCACTTATTATATTGAGGTAATTTTGACTTTAATCAACTTAGCATAATAGTGCTTCCCCCAGGGTTTAGAGCACATTTCTCCAGATATTCCGGGTTAACCGGGCACACATTCCTGATTCCGGTCTGCTATTGAGAAATTCTACATAAAAAACCCAATCACTCTTTGCCCGGCCAAGGGATCGAACACATGTCCTCTTGCTCATAAATCTCAGCTAGTAAAACGTCAAAATTCTAAACGACGAAAAACGATCGAACGACCAAAGAGCTTCAAAAGGCAGTTGGAAAAGACTGGATACAGAAGTCGGCTAGACGGGTTTTGTGGCTACTGAAAATAAGCCTATGTCCAGTAACGGATAAATAAATTCTGTGTTGATTGTTTTCGATAACTTCCTAATAAATGTTTTTATCCACAGTCCTTCCCAGTGGCAGCAAGCACGTTATCCCTGGTAGCGATAGCCGCAGACCGGTGCGGTGCGGTGCGGCGCGGCGGCACCTCGCTGTGTGCTCGCCCGCACTTAGCAGTCATTGCGGTGTGGATCATAGCGCTTTTACTTAGTAAGTCATTGTGGAATCCTGTTAGTCCTGTATTTATGCTGATTCTATCACTACACTGGGGTACGGCCACTTTACTTCTAACTTTTTCCGTGATTCGTTGTGTCAAAAATCTATGGTTAAACAGCCGCTAATCAGTACTTATAGCAATTTTATAACTGAAGGGGTAGGTATATGATTAACTAAGTATTCAACCAAATATTATGAAAAAAGTCGATGTAAATTTTGACAGTTGAACTTCCGATTTGACAGGTGTTTTGGAAAACGAGACAATATCTTGAAAATAATCCTCGGTTTTTTGACAAATAAAGAAAAGCTATCACTAGTAACACGACCGTAAAAAAAAACAATTTGATGGTCATGTAAATAAATAAATAACAACATCCAAAATGGCTTCCTTAAATCAAATAAAGGGCTATTGTAATCCCGTAGTAAATATTTTTATTACATTGTTTTACTACCATTATTTGAATTTCATGAATTCAGTACCCGAAATAGAATCCTTTTATGTCTTCATCCGTTTCTTGTTCATTAATCAAATTTATCTTCCCCTTTTACGTTAAATGGGTATCTGTTTAATGTATTGAAAGGGTAAATCCAAATTCTAGAGTACTCTTGGTTCTAGATGGCTTTACTTAATTTTTTCTCGTCTCTCTCTCTGAACCTCGCTGCGTTGCAAGTAGTAAATTATTGGCAAAGTCCCGATAATTGCTCCTTCTGATAACTCATTTCAAAAATGATATCTGATTTTCCTATTTTCTCAGGTGCAGCAGCCTTCACAACGACGTGCGTGTCATGTCCGCCACTTGCCGCGGCGCACGCGCTCCTGACCTACTGCTTCCCAGTCATGGCCGTCGCCAAGTGTCACTGGGCAGTGCGAGTCAAGCTCACTGCCCTATCCCTAACTGCGAGAGCAGCCCACGGCGAGCTACCCCTCCCCGTGCCCCTCATGAGGAGACCCACACACGTCATCATCGTTGCCGGGGTAGGACCTAGAGAACGGCGCGACGCCGTCGACGTTGGTGACGTCAGATCCAAGAAGAAGCTCCAACCGAGTCTCCTTGGACCACAACCTCAGACGTCGACTCTCAGGTCCCGGCGGCGGCTCGGCAACGTCCTCATGGGGATCGCGGCGATATTCGCCGTGTGCTGGTGTCCGCATGCTGCTATAGTGATAGCGAGTGCGTTTGGCTTGCACGTGCCGTTTTTACTGGCGCACTTTGCGCTACTGCTCGGCTACGCGCACTCTGCGCTGAACGCCGTGGCGTACTGGGTGCTGAACCGGCACGCGCTGACGTCGGCGTGCGCGGCGTGGCGCCTGCCGCAGCTGCGCGTGCGCGAGGAGCGGCCCTCGTCCACCAACGAGGCGGCCCTGGGAGCCTTCCACCCGCGCCTCGCCCGGCCGGCGCCCTCTCCCCGCCCTCCGCCCTCCAGCTTCCTCTATTGATGTCCGTCTATCTTCTAAGCTCTGTCAATCTGTGATTCCTGTTTCTCAGTGCCTCGTATAGTCTACAGGCGCCCCGCTCGCCGGGGAGCCGCTCGTTTCGTCGTTATAAACGTGGTTGTTTGAGATTTTATGGAGAATAATATCCGTGAAGCAATAAAGTGTATGAAACACTTACAGACGTTTTATTGTGGACGTAAACGATTGTTGACGTGTCGTATCCTTGGCGAAATGACTGTGATTTATCCTTGGGACAGATCTCTTGTTTATGTGCCGTGCAAGTTCTTATTTTTGAGGAGACTAGGAACTTTGAAATGTTGTGTAAATCATGAGGAACGTCGTATGGAGGATTTTGGCCCACTCTCTCTCACAGAGAGGAAGCCTGTGTCCCAGTTGTGGGAACGTTATAAGCTGATTATGGTTGATGATGAAAATAAAATGTGCGTCCGAATCACGATTTTTTGTGAACGCGCACTTCACAAAAAAATCCTGATTCGGACACCTAAGATAGAAATTGACCTGAGTAGGGTATAGGTCCAATAAATGTATAAAACTGACGTAAAATACATATAACTACGGATCGCATTAATGACCAAAATACGATGCTTTTCGATTTTTCAGCATTTTGTAGATTATGTACATTACACAGGTTACGCAATTCGCAAAATCTGAAAATATTTTTTTTATGTGAAAGACAGACTGACCAGGTAAATTAGTTACCGCTACATATAAGACACTGCCAAAACATTGCCAACGTGAATTACCAATTTTTTTAAATATCAAGTGCGTATTTTCACTGGCACCACCCATATCCCCTCAAACATGAACACCAGAGAAGGTAAGATGGTATAACTTTGACCATGGAAACTAAAGCATGAAGCTCTACAAAAGGTACAAATGAGCATAAACTTAACATTCACAATGACACTTCAAGTAGTTTAAAAGCCCGCCATACTCCCATTACAAAGTTCTAGCATCGTGCTCACCACGAGCCGGAACTGCGCCGTCGGGACATATTACTGAACTTGAATGTTGAATGTCGAGCAAAAGGGACCAATGTCAACCGTTTTGTGGGATGGGGCTTTCAGTGTAAACAGGCGGTTAGGTGGTTACTTGGGTACATAGGGTTGTTGGTTAGCGGTTAGCAAGCCCGTATGCGACACGATAAAGTAATTAGAGTCAATAGTAAACACCCTCTCAAAAACATGTTTATTCTTTTCTATACAAATATAAATAAAATAGAAATGCCTGTTTATAATGTCAAAATAACAGTTTGCAAGAAAAAACTCAAAGCATACGAAGGTATATAAGGTACTACAAATCATTCATCATTCATCTGAAAAACATCATCTGATCTCTCATCTCATGATAAACATGCCAATTGTGATGGTCACACAACAAAGTTTATTGTTCGTCGAATCGTTCTGCTCCTTATGTTCTAAGTTGAGCTGCATGAGTTGAAATGAGTACACTGGTTGGACAGGTCCACTCAATCAGTGTGGTTCTTTCCTCAAAAGAACTTTTAAATTAAACGCACATAAATTAATTACCCAATTTACCTCCCTGACGGGTTAGGTACAGACCCACCTAAATTGTAAATTGGTAATTTGAAGTGTGTGCGTTAGCATGCATGGAACAATGCGAATGGAACAAATAATATAAATAATAATATTTAATATATAAACAAAAAAAATATTTATAAAAGTTTTGTCTGTCTGTTTGTTTCGGCTAATCTCCGAAAAGGCTGGACCGGTTTTGATGGGACTTTCACAGGCACTAGTTGATATTATAAAGAGTAACATAGACAACTTTTTATCTCAATAGCTCGCTTTACTCTAGTGGGATAAACTCTTATGTGCGAGTTTTTAATATAAACACATAAATTACTGAAACAATTTTACACCAATAAAAGGACAGCAGTTATAAACAAAGGCGACCCTGGCCCAGAATTGGGTCCTCCAACAGCAAATCCCAGTGCGATAGAGAGGTTTGTAAATGGTGACAGAATTTATGTGCACAGCAAAGTTGCTTCAATTAGGACAACTGGTTGCAAAAACTAACTAAACCCTGTGTTTCTACTTTTAACCTGAGGTTATACGAGGACTGTATGTACATATTTTTTTAATGTATTTTCATCGATTTCTCCCCCATTTGTAGACCGATTCTCAAAATTATTTTTTTATTTAAAAGAGTACACTCCTGAGGTGGTCCCATTGGTACCCAGTCAGGATGTAATGGAATCCCAGGGAAATCGAGGGCAACCCTCAAATGTTATAAGTATTAACAATGTTTTTCATACATTTTCTAAAGCTAATGAGACATTTGCGTATGCTCATCATCATTTCATGATGCTGAGTTGATGAAGGAAAGTACAACTCTTTAACGGTTAGGAGTGGTAGGATGTTCGGGCATAACTCCGTCAAATTTAGACGGATTTGCAAAATTCTTTTACAGTTTTTTTTTTCGTTTTAAAAGGGGTTTATTCCGAAATGGTCCAATTAAAATTTCGTATAGATCTGATGTTGCGTTTCGGAGACAGACAACGGAACTCTTCAAAAAATTACAGCAAACAAACCGCGATTGCTGCTATCGCATAAATATGCATTGTTTTGACCAAGGATTATGAAATTTAGAATTGTGTGGGGTAGGTAATATAACTAAAAAGTGAAAAATAAAAAACTTTTTCAAAAAAAAAACAACCGGTTTCCAAAAAAACACTACAAAGTGAAAAATAACTTTAATTTCGGAAGGCGGTGACAAAAAATTTAAATACATATCCAAAGTCACCGACTTCCGAAATTAAAGTTATTTTTCACTTTGTACCTAGTGTTTTTTTGGAAGTCGGTGTTTTTTTTTAGTTTTTTTGTATCATCGATTTAATTAAATATTTAACCAGTTCTGACGGATTTTATTACGTAGGTACATAAGAATTTGTCCAGCGAGTATTCTATTAACAAGATACTGCGTTAGCTAATTCATTTCTCAACAGTTTTACCCAATTTCTTACATCCTCTAGGATGTTTGTGTGAACTTCAAAGCAGCCGCGCTGACTGGAAAAGGTTTTCTGCCGAGGTCATCTCAGCGGCTTGTATTTTAGTAAAGCGTAGTCAGTGTCACGGGGTTTTGAACCGTGTACGATACAACTATTACTACTAAGTTGACCTGCCCTAAATTTAAACTGTGCAAATGGTTGTGGTACTCACCACAATTATTCCCCACATCATCCAGTTCAAGTTTACGTTGAACTTATAGTCACTCCATTCAGCCTCACTTAGTATTATGTAGTGGTATTCAATTTATAGGTAGGTTAAGCGTACAGACTCCTTTGAGGGCAAAGCTGTGTTTGCTGTTATGCTCAAGACTGACGGCCATTTTCCAAACTCTACATCCACCGGCGACCACTAGTGTAAGTATAATAAAGCTTCAGGATAAGTTCTTGTATGAAGGCTAAGTATGCCGTATAACAATTAAGTATCTAAACATTTATCCAAAGAAAAAGCTACCAAATGTCGTGACATTCCAGTTTCCATGGCAAAATATAGAAAATATACCTATAGTTTCAATCATTTTATTTTCAACCGGCCACTTCAACTGTGTCTGTCTAAAAAGTTTCAATACCATGTTTTTGTTTTCTTTTTAAAACTATTTGTAGATGACCAACCGCTGTTCAGCAATATTTGGAGCGTTGTTCCAGAAAACTGAACTAAATAAATAAAACGAAACCCTTTTATGGTATTTTATAGTCTTCTGCTTCGATAGTTTCTTGCTATAAATACCTCTTTGGATACCACTACGATTTAAAACTGTATATAAATTGGACGCTTGATCGTAGATAGAAAAAAACATAGCTATTGAAACGTTTTATACGAACAAATTGAAATGGTCGATCTTTGAGAGGAATTGAATTGAATTCTCACTGCAAAGCAATCCATTTACATTTTGATTTCGAACAACAATATCGGGATTGCGTCCTTTATAAACTTGTGTACTTGAAAAATCTTTCTGTAGCTTGATTGCACTTAACTGCACAACAGATTTTTACAATAAACTTAAGTGCAAAAGGATTAATTAAACTTTTCTTGTAAGTAAGTCTCTACAAATGGCCACATGTCGCTTGCCGAAAGAGCTGTGGCCTTAAATAACTACACAAACATATTATTATTTACATCATCAGCGGCTGGTTACTGACGATGTAAATAACGCGATCTCAAAAGTAATCTACTGGTTCAATGTTAATAATTTACGTCGATTAAGAAGTAACCACACAGGTAATGTCTGTGGATGCTAAGCTTCAATGGAGCCCACATTCAGATTAATTGTCAAAAAAGCTGAGGTCCGAAGGAAACGCTGATAGAAAAATGCTAAGGGTCTCGCTGACAACTTCTAATTTTTCCCTGAGTGCTGCCTTCTCCGGACAATTTTCTATGAAAACCTCTAAAGAGTCAAGCCATTGTTTCCTAAGCCCACTCAGCAACAACCCTCGTCTTCTGGCACCCACTGCGTGACGACTCTGAAACATTTTTTTTTTAATTTATAAAAACATTTTTTTAATAAAAATAAAAAAATACAGGTCCTGCAAAATCCCACTTCAGCCTAGCTATCTTATATTTGAACAAAATCCGCTTAATTCCAAACCCTTCACATTTCAATCCAATTTTCCATCACGCGGAACACATACGTGACGATAGTAAAAACGTAAATTAAGGTTTATTTGCAGCCGTTTTGTTATCCGTATTACAATTAATTAAATTGAATACTTTTGAGAGCCCAATTCATTTAATTCTGATACAAACAATTAATATTTTGAAGCAAAATGCAGTTTTATTTTACTGTTGGAATTATGTAACGGCAGCTTATAATCTTTATTTTTTATCTGATCAAAAGGTTTTATGTTATTATCACTACATATTCTAAAACTAAGTACCCCGCCGCGTCTATCTGTCCGTCTGTTCGCGATAAACTCAAAAACTACTGAACGGATTTTCATGCGGTTTTCACCGATAGACAGAGTGATTCATGAGGAAGGTTTAAATATATAATTTGTTAAGGTTTTGTGTAAATTGGTTAATTATGTAAATTATTTGATCACCACTGCTCTTACAAGGGTGAAGAAATTCATCGTGAAGAAACCGGCATTTCCTAAAACCAAATATTCGAAGACATGTGATATATACCTACCCTCACTGGGCCCGCGTGGTGGATTACGGCCCGCTCCCTCTCACAGAGAGGAGGCCTGTGTCCCAGCAGTGGGAACATTATAGGCTGATTATGATGATTAAGCTATGTTTGTGCATCTTGATCGTATGACAATTTTTTATTAAGAACGTCTCTATTACCTAATTAATTTAATGGATTTCAAAAATAAACGTTTCAATAATTGTGTATGTGTGTGTAAACATCCAATGATAATGAATGGAATGAAATGTTTCAAACCAAAGAGAAAAAAACAGCATAAAAAGATTCTAATTATTCTGTAAATCTTACTATTTAATTATGTAGTTATTAGCTTGCGTTTTTTGTTTATTATGTGTGCCGTCGATTCACTGATAATATTTCGATAGCTTGATTAAGCTTTAATTTAATCAAAATTCTTTGTCTGAGTCCAAATTGTTGAAAATGTATTAATTTTTAATTCCTTTCTTTCGGTAAAATAACCGTCATAAGAAGGTCCTACAAAAGGATTAAGGAATTTCATAATCACTGTCACATGGCCCCTATGTTTGTAAATATTCTACTATAAAAGAGCTCTTAATATTTAAGATACACTTAGACAAACTCACGCCTTCTTCCCATAGGGGTAAACAGAAACTCCAGGACCTGAATTCACTATGCCCACATAACGATTCCTTAATCGTAACCACGTCAATCACTCACGACATCTGCTAATATCGTTTTTTATATCGACAAATTTTCTTGGAACATACATAATATGACATTTCGATTCCTTATCGTTACATTGGTTTCTAAAAAACACGATATTGGCGTAGTTTGAACGTAGTAAGATTCCGCGGGGAATCATTATAACTACTAACTACTATTGGGGCCCTGAACGCCAACTGCAACTTTGCTTCGTTTAATAGCACTATACAGGAAAAGTTTTTATCCAGTGCGCAAACTGTAACCATGCTGAAAAAATCAGCTGTTTCATAGAAAAGTGCAATACCTGCGAGGTCAAAATGTATGGAACAGCTGATTTTTTTTGTCAAACCTACAAAAATTTCTTCACTGGGGTCTACAATGATATGCTGAATTCGTGGTTAAAGTTTGCGCACTGAATAAAAACTTTTCCTGCATTTAGGATAATTTAACAACTTCAATTCTTATTTGTACCATGCTCCGTATCAAAATATCATTATGGCAATTGTTTAATTTTAGAGATCTACTTGTCAAAACAAGACTAAAGTAGATACCTACTAAACTTGCGACTATATATAGGTACGTAAGCACTGATTCGGCGACTGTACCATTCACGATTTCGGTCAAGACAGAGTCGTACAATTTTTAGTTAATAATATAAGCTTGGGGGTTTTAGGGGAGGCCTATGTCCAGCAGTGGACGTCTTTCGGCTGAAATTATGATGAAGATAAACATTAGCTTTGGGGAACTTGGAACTTGGGGACGTAAAGCATCACCCGTATTTACCACGAAAACGTTTTCCTTAATGAGGATATAATGTCGGTGTTATGTGCCGTTTTAATAAGGATAAACGTCGTAATAGTAAAATTAAGTTTTACGGTAATCATTAAAGTTGTTGGGATAGCTAATATTGTGTTTCTCACTACGCCTTTGCTCAGAACTATGCCCACTTGGAGTTAGATAATTATGATTTTAACTCTATACACATACATGTAGTCGTAAATAAAATTGTAAGTATCTGTTTATAATATTATAATAACAGCGTTTGTCACGCGGTTCTGGTAGAATAAATTCCACGAAGTTTTCATAGAAATCGTCCTACTAGCATGGCGATGGCGTCGTGCTTTCGTGTCGCCCCTGTCTGCAGGAGGAGTCCTAGAGTGCATATTGCCATGATTTTTGAACAGTAGTTTCAGAGAGAGGTCTAAAAATATGAGAAGGAAAAGGAATAATTACTAGATGATGTTCTTATTATACCTAAATAATTTCGTTCAATTGTTCGGTATTTTGAACCACATGAATACAAGTTATCAGCTAGAAATTAAAAATTGTAATCCAATTTTTTCGTTAACACAAGAGAGAGCTGAGGGCCCAGCTGATGGTTGTTGGATTTTATGTTTTCGAATGATTGGTTTCCTCATAATTTTTACTTCACCGTTTTCAAAGCAGTGGTAATTTTTAGCAGATGTCGCGTGTGATTGACGTGGTTACGAGTAAGGAATCGTTAAGTGGTCATAGTAAATTCAGGCCCTGGAGTTTCTGTTTACCCCTATGGGAAGAAGGCGTGAGTTTGTTTATGTGTATCTTAAATATTAAGAGCTCTTCTATATTCACAAACATAGGGGCCATGTGACAGAGATTATGAAATTCCTTATTCCTTTTGTGGGACCTCCTTGACGGTTGTTTTATTGAAAGAAAGGAATTAAAAATTAATACATTTTTATCTCAGTATCCACTGCTGAACAAAGGGCAGACAACAATTTGTCTAAGACTCAAACAAAGAATTTTGATTAAATTAAAGCTTAATCAAACTATCGAAATATTATCAGTGAATCGACGGCACACATAATAAACAAAAAAACGCAAGCTAATAACTACATAATTAAATAGTAAGATTTACAGAATAATTATAATCTTTTTAATCTACCTTTTTTTCTTTTTGGTTTGAAACATTTCATTCCATTCATTAACATTGGATGTTTTCGCACACATACACAATTATTGCAACGTTTATTTTTGAAATCCATTACATTAATTATGTAATAGAGACGTTCGTCATACAAGATGCACAAAAATAGCTTAATCATCATAATCTGCGTATAATGTTCCCACTGCTGGGACACAGGCCTGCTCTCTGTGAGAGGGAGTGGGCCGTAATCCACCACGCGGGCCTAATGAGGGTTGGTAGATATCACATGTCTTCGAATATTTGGTTTTAAGAAATTCCGTTTTCCTGACGATATTTTTCTTCACCGTTGTAAGAGCAGTGGTGATCAAATAATTTACATAATTTAAAGTGCCTGTCTGGGGTCGAACCGACGACCTACCACTCGTAAGCCGTGGCCGTTAGTACTGGGCCATCACTGCTCCCCCCTTGTAAAAACGGCGAATGTGTACACACACCATGTTGCCCTAGTCTCAAAATAACTGGGTTAAGTTGACGTGAAGTTAGCAAACATCATCAAGGAACCATTGTGTGACGTCATGATGTTGTTGCCAAAAAATTCCAGCCATGAATTTCGTACGACAAGGAATGGATTTTTTTTCTTAATTCAAATCAAACAGAATAGAACTCTTTTGAAACCTGTGTGGTTTTTAAAATTTCAAATTAAGAAAATAGAACTCTTTTGTTTTCTGGCGTTCATACAGTCAGTATTTTCTTAAAGGTGAGTATGAAGTAGATTGCAGTGTTTGTACGCTGTTGGGCATTTTCAGCGGCTTTAAAACCGTCTGCGTTTAATCGTAATGCGTGATAATCCTTAATCTAAGTGTAAATACATATGTCTTTAAGTGTCTTTGATGTCCAGTAGGTAACTGTTTTTGTTCTTTTCTGGTAAGAAGCTTGAAACAGTTCTGCTTGAAGCAGCATCAGCAGGCCTTAAGTAGCACCTACATGTTGGTTTCAACATACATTATATTTAATTTCAATTTACAATTTACTTTCTTTTAAAGTATAAATCCTTTCGGCCAGATATTAAAACCTTTAAACTACTCCGTGACATAATTCCAACAATAAAATTCATCAGTAAGTATTTTGCTACAAAAAATTAATTATTTATACCAGGATCCAATTAATTGGACTCTCAAATGCATTCAAATTAATTGTATTAGAGATAACGAGACGGCTGCAAAATTACCTTTATTTACGTTCTTTTTTTATCAAGCAATTAATCACGTATGTTTTCCATGTAACAGAAAATTGGCAGAGTAGATAGGCATATAGGCCAGAGTCGTCACGTAGTGGAAGCCAGGAGTTGAGCGTCGTGAACGAGGGCGGCATAGAACTCGCTGGTGTAATGACTTAGAGGCGTTCATAGGAGATTAACCAGAGAAGGCAACACGTAGGGCTCCATTGTAACGAAGTTCTCGCCTTTGTCCAGGTTCGGGACAATATAGGTTGAAAAAAAGATTAGAATCAGACCTTGGTTCCATTGCAATATCATGAGTTATCATCATTGTCAGTCACAACCACTATTCTAGATCCGGATTAATCGCAAACACGTCGGAATTAGCGGCACTTGAAACGAAGTGTCCTTGCTCCAACCGATTACCACTTATTTTTTCAGCTAAAGAATCAACGAACTACATACTCATACAAAATAGTGAAAGTGCATAAATAACAATGGTACATCCTATTTGATTAAATGCATGATTTCTTTTTTTTATCGTTTTTCTACTTCCTTATAAAACATATTTAAGGACTTAATCATCATCACCATTTTCCAACCCTTATTCCAATTTATTTGGGGTTGTCACAACATGTAATTTTATTATTATTAACACGCTTTTATTAGCTTCACCTGTATGTTTGGAAGCATGTTTGTTTGTTTGTAACCGACTCCTTTGGACTTGATTTTTTCCCACTTCAAACGGTCAGATTTCATTTAAAATTTGTAGACGAGGACAACTCAAAAATTACAAAAAAAAATACTGAAAAATCACGCTTTTATAGTTAGTAGAACTAAAAAATAGAAAATAAGTAATCGTTTAAAAAACTAAAAAACACGCTTTAAAAACCAAACTAAAAAAGTAGAAAATAATTCAATTCTATTAATAAGCGTGGGGTGCTTTATGAGGTATTTTTATAATCAATTAAAATCAAGCACCCCACGCTTATTAATAGAATTAAATAATTTTCTACTTTTTTAGTTTGGTTTTAAAGCGTGTGTGGTGTTTAAACTATTATTTTGTTCCACACTTCTCTATAAGTCGTCATCTCGCTAGTCACAACCTTTTTTCACACGTTATATTCCTATATACGTCGCACAAAAATCCCTTACTTTGCTGCACAATTTATTGCTAGGTAAGGGATCTTCACACACATGCATGGGGCATGGCGACCAAACTACCTATATTTACCTGTGCTTTAGGTGGAAACACAACACAACATACAAAGCAATGTCCAATCATGCGCTATGCCGTATCGCACCTTATGGACTTTCGTAGTGCGTAGTTCGCCTTCGTAGATTCGTAGAGCTCGCGTCTACGCCGTAGCAGTATAGGTACTTACTGCGCGCATCACATATGATTTTTTTTTTTTTTTTGGTGGGAAATCATCAAATAACTTCTCCCGCTCTGGGTGGAGCGGGAGGGCGTGTCAGACTTTTACTGACTAAAACCCACCCGTGTTCCCTTAGCTGCCTGTGTGCCAGGGGCCGCGGTATCTCTTTCGAACAACCCGCACCCCTGGCAGATCGCATATGACTTACGTAGGATGTTTGCAACCGTGTCAGTTTGGTAGGTGTTGTTAAGACTTTAGTAAACAATAATGTCGCAGGATGTAGCCTTTACCAGAAGTGGTCATCGTATTAGTGGTTCAGTAGCTTCAATACCATCAGTATTGTGCTGGAATATAGTAGTTCGTGCGTGCTTGTTGTACGACAGCGGCTCCCCTGACATCATCTTTGTTATCAGAGTCTACTGATAACAGAGCGTTGCATCACCGATGCGACGACGCTCTGCTAGAGTGACTGTCACCATCCAGTGTCACTCTTATCCGACCTCTTCGGCGGTTCCTAGTAACTTCAAAACAAAACTAAACGGTGCCACTTGTAACACGTTTGAGCTAAGAACATGTTTCATACGCTTCCTAATATGGTGTACGCCACATATTCAGCCTATAACTTTCCCACTGCTGGGACACAGGCCTCCTCTCTGTGAGAGGGAGTGGGCCGTAATCCACCTCGCGGGTCCAGTGCGGGTTGGTATATGTCACATATCTTCGAATTTTTGGTTCTAGGACATGCCGGTTTCCTTACGATGTTTTCCTTCACCGTTTGAGAGCAATGGTGATGAAATTATTTACACAAAATAATGCGCCTGGCTAAGTTCGAAAGCACGACCTTCAACTCGTGAGTCGCGGCCGTTACCACTGGGTCACCACTGCTCGTACGCCACCGATCAACTAAAATTCTCATCTGAGTTTGGGCGGACTGTTTCATATCAATAAGAATATTATTTAAGCCACGTTCGGACGGAAAAATATCGCGACGGGATTTTATCGCATAATGGATTTTCAACCCTCGGTTTTGAACCGAGTGTTGAAAATACAACAAGTCCAGCCCAGCGCGTTGAAAAAATACACTCTTTGGTCGTCAAGTCTCGGCGATAAGCTATGCGCTATAGTGATGTTTCCGCGATAGTTTTGGGTCCGTTCTCGTGTTTTTATTGTTTTTTTTTAATTACTAAATGGGTCTGCTCATTACTTCGATCACGTCTGATGGAAAACGATTGATGAGGTCTGAGAGCTATGATGTGTCGAGCGTGTCCAGAAGATGCCTGTTTACTCTTGTTTGGAAGGTAGACGCGTTAATGTAGTAGGGAACACAGACGTAGGCAGAGTTCCACACTTTGGCTGTGCGCATAATAAATGTGCTGACTACAATACACTATCGATAATCGCTGCCGCATTAACTGGCAGGGTAACAACAGTTTCTCTATTTTGTGTAGCTCACAAAAACCAAGTACAACAAGCATAGTCTGGAATAGTTCAATCCAGTCCTACGAAATATAACCCAATATAAAACTTCTCATTTACGCCTACACCATTAGCCTAAATACCACAAGGAACATACACACATGATGCTGAATTCCGCAATAAGGGCCAGGTCATTGAACCGGCGTCCTTCGACAAACCAGCTTGCGACAAACGAAATCGTTCGACAAGTTCTCGAATGACGCTGTAATGCCACCCATATGACCTAATTGTGAATAAAGACGTTCATACAAAAGATTTGTGAGATACTATAGGTAGTTGATGGGTTCTCGGTTTGATTGTAATATAAAATTCATAAAGACATGTGACAATCTGTATGGTTCTCTGTCTGATCGGCAGATCATATAATGCACCAAGCCATGTTGTTGGTGTAATGTAGTTTCTTGTCGGCTCTTCACCACAGGAAACAACTAACTGGGCCCCCACTGCTCTTTTGTTGGCCAACCGATCGTAATTTGTTTTTATCACAAATAAAGTTACTCTTGACATTTTATCTTAACTTTACGAAACATTAGCCAAGAAAAATATCCAATTTGCAGAAGCAATCTACTTATTACACTTCATAAATTCACTGACAGACAAAGCATGGCCTAAACCCTGTGTTTAGAAGAATAAAGTCTATATATAGAACCCTTGTGCTAAACAAGAATTTCGTGATTTATTTTCGCCAATGAAAATAACCATCGGGCGGGCGCATGGTCTGTTCAAGCTATAAAATAGTAGATACACCATTTGTCACGATCACAAAATATACTTCTCGAAATTCAACTTCTTTAGTTTCCTCCTCTCCTCGTGTTACCTAAGTAGTTCCCTTGAGTTTGTGCTCAAGTGTTGAAATAACCGCTGATCTCTCTCACGTGGGACTGCCTGCATTTCACCTGACCCTATTTCTCTAGTGATTTCTAGGTCAAGTGCTCAATTTACTAAGGAAATAAAAGTATTTGTGAGAACAAAGATGGTACTGTGTAATACACTTATACTTGTGTTTTATCATACTTCCTACTTAATATTATAAATGTGAAAATTTGTGACGATGTATAGATGTTTGTTGCTCTTTCATGCAAAAAATACTGAACGGATTCAGATGAAATTTGGTACACATATAGTTTATAACCTGGATTAACACATAGGGTAATTTTTAGCTGGGTAGTACGTTCCCGTGGTATAATTTCCGAGCTCCACGTGGGCGAAACCGCTGGCAAAAGCTAGGAATACAATAGAAGAAAAGTTTGGTGTGTTACCTTTATCTTTTATTATATTATATACTTTCCTAGTGCTTCCAGAAACTCTTTTCCCGCGCTACCTCGAAGTAGCCCTCGCGGTACGCGTCCAGGTCATCTCGCCACCGCTTTGTAGGACCGCGGCGGCGCCGTCCATCTTCAGGCGCCCATTGTGTGGAGACTTTCACCCAGCGGTCATCCTGCATGCGGCTGACATGACCCGCCCACTTCTATTTGAGCCTGGCAGCCTTCTAGCCTACGTCTATTATACCCGATTTGGAACGCAAGATAGTGTTCCGAATTTTTATGATGTGATTCAGAATTTCATTTTGAACATATTAGCTGTAGAGATATAATTAAAACATTTCACACTTTGAATGTAAAAAAGACTGCAGATCTATGGGGTAATTCAGTAGAAGTCGCTAAGTCAATTATAGACATTGTAGCACCTACTTTAGCTCTAATATTTAATAATTGTATCGACTGTGGGGAGTTTCCTGACCTAATGAAGAATAGTAAAATAATACCTTTGTTTAAATCAGGTAATACATCAGACCCCTCTAATTATAGACCTATTTCAGTACTACCTACCTTTAGTAAAATTTTTGAGAAATTAATTTTAGACCAACTGCAAAGATTTTTTAATAAACATAATTTATTACACAGCAAACAGTTCGGTTTTACAAGGGGTCGTTCAACTACCGATGCCGGTGTTGAACTCTTAGGGCATATTTACAATGCATGGGAAAATAAATACGATGCCTTGGGCATCTTTTGTGATTTATCTAAAGCATTCGATTGCGTGCTTCATGAAACTTTAATCAGGAAACTCCGCCACTACGGGATCCGGAACACCGCTCTGGATCTTCTTATTTCATACTTGTGTAATAGGATTCAGTGTGTTGATGTAAATGGAAAAAGATCTCCCGGATCCTTAGTATCAATGGGAGTCCCACAGGGCTCGATTCTTGGTCCTTTCTTGTTTCTTATTTATATTAATGACTTGCCTTACCTTATAAAGGATAATCATGAAATAGTGTTGTTTGCGGATGACACTTCACTTTTGTTTAAACTTAAACGTCAGCAGCTGGTTAATGACGATGTAAATAGCGCAATCTCAAAAGTAGTTCACTGGTTCAATGTTAATAATTTACTTCTTAATGGAAAAAAAACCAAATGCATTAAGTTTACGCTACCTCACGTTAGGCAGGTGAAAACTAATGTGTTGATAAAGGGCGAAGAATTGAATCCTGAAGATAGCACTGTATTCTTGGGCTTAACCTTGGATGCCAAGCTTCAGTGGGGCCCACATATAGATAAATTGTCGAAAAAGCTTAGCTCGGCAGCATACGCTGTTAGAAAAATTCGTAATTTAACTGATATAGAGACAGCCCGTTTAGTTTACTTCAGCTATTTTCATAGTGTAATGTCGTATGGTATTCTGTTGTGGGGAAATGCCGCCGACATTCAAACTATCTTTGTGTTGCAGAAAAGAGCTGTCCGATCAATTTATAAATTAAGTCCGAGACACTCTCTCAGAGAGAAATTTAAGGAGATTAATGTAATGACTGTGCCTTCACAGTATATTTTTGAAAATCTTTTATATGCCCATAAAAATATTAAATTGTTTAAAAAATACAGTGATATCCATAGTATAAATACTAGGAACAAACACAAATTTGTTGTACCATCAACAAGGCTCAAAAAAATAGGTGGATCATTCAGATGTCAATGTATACGCTTTTATAACAAACTTCCTAGCCATGTTCAAGATCTAAGTCTCAATAAATTTAAATCATTCATTAAACGTAAGTTGTGCCAGAAAGCCTTTTATACCGTTAAGGATTATATTGAGGACAAAACATCTTGGGATTGACCTGCTCCAATTTTTGCATACTAAATGTTGTTCTTTTTTTTTTTTTTGCAAACTTATACTCTTCGACATTTGATTATTATTATATACACTTTGACATGAATATTTACTTTGAGAAGTATAATATTATTATTGTTTTAATTATTGTGAATGTGAGGACTGTGTGGATCATGTTTTGTTTTTTTTTTGTTTTGTGTTTCATCTCTTTCTCAGTTAGTTATAATGTTAATCTGCCAGTTTGAGTAATTTATGCGGCCTACCCAAATGTCCTTTCTTTGGTATTGTTCGTCAAATCTTTGAGCTCCTCAAGTTCTGAGTTGAGCTGCATGATTACTGATAAATGCGTGCACTGATTGGACAGGTCCACTCAATCTGTGTGGTTCTTTCCTCAAAAGACCATTTCAGACACCAATCCACATGGTCTTCACATGATCTGACCAAGATTATGTCTGGACTTTAAAAAAGACTGTGACCTCTGAGTTTGTTTCGGCCTTTCTTCTCAGAGTAGTCAGATGGGAAACGCCGACCTCATCTAGTTAAAAAAAAAAAATATGATTGACGTGTAAAAGTGTTTGTACAAACCTACTTACAGAAATAAAATCATTTATCATTTAGTCTTCAATAATTTTTTTCTTGAGCGAGCAGTTACAGTTTTTCTTTTAAACTAGTTTTAGAGCTCAAATCATTCATGTTTTTCTAGTTTTTACAGCTAGTTAAAATAGTAAAAACAAGGGTTATTTTGTCAATGATCTGTCAAAACAAAAAACTAACAATTTTACTAACTAAAACTCAGTTAATCTCGGTTCGTGTGGACCAAGGCTTTACGCGGCTTAGCCAGGTGCATAGAAAAAGTCACGTTCTATATAAATCTAATTTTATTACTAACTGCGTGGTTGTTTTAGTGGTCCCTAGCGCTAGTGCTGCGCATGAAGTCCTTGGTTCAATTCCCAGGTTGGATGAAGTCTTATTAAGTTTTTCCATCAGGAATTTCGCAGTAGCCACCGTGGTTTGGATTTGTGCCTGGTTGATGCTAATAGGCATGGGAATAAAAAATTACAGGGATAATATGGGTGTACTAAGATCCAAATGGAAAACCCCAATAACCAAACTACACCCAAACTGGGAATTGAACCCAGGACCACGATCGGCCGTCGCATTCACAATCACTTTACCGACAATGTCTGTTTTTATATAATTCTGTTGAATTAATAATACCTCCTTCATTGCACAAGCGACGTTTATAATGATTACCTCGCGCAATGATCCGTAACGATTGTGAAAGTGCTCTACTTTCGGAGCAAACTGATCGCTTATTTCGCACCAACAGTCACCAGCTCCGGTAGCCGTGATCGTCTAGTGGTTAGGACCCTACGTTGTGGCCGTAGTAACCCAGGTTCGAATCCTGGTCACGGCAGTGATACACTGTCGCGGCGGAGTATTTGTTTTGTTTTTTGAAGAAAATGTGTATATTTGACTCGCTAAAATTCCAAGTAGTAAGAAAATGGGCACTCATGGGCACTGACAGAAGTGAAAACCTTTAACTATGAAGTAACAGTCACCCTTATATCTATACAGGGTGTCCGGTAATTAATGGATAACCTTGAAATCATTCGTGGTAAAAGTAATGGCCATTCATAAAAAAATATTTTTATTTGTATTTAATCTGTAAAAAAATAAAATAAACAACCGACTTCCGAAAAACACTACAAAGTGAAAAATAACTTTAATTTCAAAAGGCAGTGACAAAAAATTAAAATACATATCCAATGACACCGACTTCTGAAATTAAAGTTATTTTTCACTTTGTGGTGTTTTTTTGGAAGTCGGTTGTTCTTTTTTTTTCTTTTTTTTTACAGATTAAATACAAATAAAAATGTTTTTTTCTGAATGGCCATTAGTTCTAGCATGAACCTTTTCAAGGTTATCCATTAATTACCGGACACCCTGTAGATATACTGTTAACATTAGCATGTCGGTGACGCGAAACCATAACTTTAATTCCTCTACTAGAAATCGCTCAACGTGCCTTTAAGTTAAATGAGCTGGTCCTAGAGCTATAGCAATGGTATCCCAGAGGTAACGGCCGCGGCTTAGGAGTTGTAGGTCGTGGGTTCAAACTCAGACTGGCGTTGTATATTGTGTGAATTATTTTACATATAACCACTGCTCACAAAACAGTGAAGGAAAACATTGTGAGGAAACCGACATGTACACACGGTTACACATCAAGCTACATTTCCAGTATAAGCCGATCTCGCATTGTATAGGACTTCCGTATAGTGCCACATCAGCGTAAACTGGAATGCTGGATGTGTAGCCGTGTATAAAAGAACTAAAAATTCGAAAACATGTGACATCTACCAAACTACGCTGGACCCTCAGAGAGAGCAGAGTTTTGTCCCAGCAGTGGGAACATTATGTGCAGCAAGCTTAGACGCTTTCTATTTCTACTCTACCGTAGAATAGATATCGCTTGTCTACATTTCTCGGTGAAAAACTGTCAATTGTCTACACGAACACGTCATTTTTGAGTACCCTTCCGTCGACAAACCGCTTCTCTACGGTTCTCGTGCTGCCTCCGGATTATTGTGTATGTTATATAAGCTGGTCCTGCAAAGGAATTAATCCAGGTGATGATGAAAAGCGCCCTCTCATAATTCGCCAAAAAAATTGTTCACTAATCTCTTTAGTCTTTAGTGAATAATGTGAAACCGTCATTTTGTATTTCCCCTTTAACATTGGGATATGGGCTATTCGATCATTAGACCAAACATTATGGGTTTTTGTTCACTGGGCTTATACGGAGTTATTTTACAATAAAACCATTTTTTTTATATGTATCTATACTCCATTTACATTAGCATTAGACAGAAGAAAAAAAAGGTTCTTTTTAATGTACACTTCGTAACAAAATGACATTAAACGTGTTGCAGTTACGATTAATGCCAAAAAAATTAAAGTGTCAATGCTAAAAACCTAAAAGAAGCAGGAGTGAACAACACCGAGTAACTAAATTAGCTGATGACGACGAAGTTTTACCAACGTATTGTGGGTCGTAAGTTGTTATTTAAAATAAAGTATTGTAAAAAAAAAACCTTCAAATCTTAATTAGATTTAAATCATCATGTGATTATTTGTTTCATTCATTCGTTTTGTAGTAGGTTTGTAATGTGTGATAAAGATGTTATTATAAATAGAACATTATTTAAAATAAAAATTACTTTTAATTCGTTTATCTCAGTATTTAGTACCTACTGTCTTAAATCTACCTAAAAAAGTTGGAACTTAACTTTGAAATAAAATGTTTTGCACTCCTGCTTCTACGAGCCTCTTTTTTCTAATGCTATAATAAATGGGGTATAGCTGCTTACCGCGGCTTCACCCGCGTGCAAGTCGGAAATAATCCCACGGAAAGTTGCTTCCGGGACAATAAGCCTTATAACATCAGCTGTGAGACAATGAAAGTCCCGTCAAAATCGATCCAGCCGTTTCGGAGAGTAGCTGGAACAAACAGACAGACAGTTTTTTTATTTTTTATTTTATAGTCATAAACAGACACTTTAATTTTATTTATTTGTACAGATATAACTATTTATTTATGTTTGTATATATAAAATATTTTAGTTACAGCCAATAAAATTATATTTTTGTATACAAAAGACATTCGTTAATAATGAAGAGACGTCAAAGATATTTTCTTTACAACATTTAAATTCTAACATTATTAATTCAAAGAAATAAAGACGAAAGATAACAAGTCGTTCAATTTTCTTTTCTTTTGAGTAATCTGTATAGGTATACTATCTTATAATATAAGTATATTTATACTAATTTTATAAAAAGGAAAGATTTGAATGTTTGTTTGCATTGAATAGGCTCCGAAACTACTAAACCAATTTGAAAAATTCTTTCACTGTTGGGAAGCTACACTATCCCCGACTGACATAGGCTATATTTTATCGCCGTATTTCCACGGGAACGGGAACTTTATATATATAAATATACCTATATAATAATAAAAATGAAGAGTTTGTTTTCTATTTGAACGCACTAATCTTTGAAACTACCAGTCGGATTTGAATAATCGCTTTTGCATTTTATAGCCCAATTCTTAAGGCCCATAGTATCCTCATCTCCCGGGCGGCAGTCGTGCTTTAGCATTCAGACGGGAGATGAGGATACTATGGGCCTTAAGAAAGGTTATAAGATATTTATCATAACGCTGCGACCCTTAGGAGCCGAGCAAAAAGAAGAACGGTAAGGGAAAACTAAGTGACGGGGCACAGCTATAGGATATATCTACAAGAAAATTTACGTGGACAAAGACACGAGCAGAAACCAGTTTTTCATAACACATCGTTGTTTTATTGTTAAGGTAAAACAATCTGTAATCATAGTATATTATAAATAGGTAAATTGTAAAGGTAAAACAATCCTACTGTAGCGGCACTATAGAAAATACTTCGTAACAAAATCTAAAAATAATAGTTTAAAAAACAATTCAATTAAAAAGCGTGGGGTGCTTTTTGAGGTATTTTTATAATCAATTAATGTCAAGCACCCCACGCTTTTTAATTCAATTAAATTATTTTCTCCTTTTTTAGTTTGGTTTTTGAAGCGTGTTTTTTAGTTTTTTAAACTACTTATTATTTATTTTCTATTTTTTAGTTCTGCTAACTACAAAAACATGTTTTTTTTCTCATTTTTTTTTTTAATTATTGAATTGTCATCGGTCCTCGACAAGTTTACAAAGTTTCAATGAAATCTGACCGTTTAAAGTTGGCCAAAATCGCGCTCAAAGGAGTCGGTTACATACAAACAGACAAACAAACATACAAGTGAAGCTAATATAAAGCGTGTAAAAAGAGAAGTGGCACCATCTACAATGCCACAGGCGAACTACGCAAGACTCACGTCACAGAAATCCTACATCGCGCAGTCAGAGTCTACCGCGCGACTCGCATAGGTACAACATCCCGGCATCAACCGTCGGGCAGTTGCCCACCAGACATAACACCCGTCTGGTCGGAGGATCCTCCCTTTTCCATAGAGTATGCACTCACCTCTATACTACTACCTGCTAATATTATAAAAATGAGAAAATTTGTAAGTTTGTATGTAAGGAACAATCTATAGAACCACCAGTCGGATTTGAATAAATCTTTTTGCATATCATAGCCCAATTCTTGAGGAAAGTTTTAAGATATTTACTATCACGCTAGAACTCTTAGGATGCAAGCAGAAAGAAAAAAAGTCGACTAGTCGCAAGTGAAAATAATAGCGCGGGGTGCGACGCGGCTGAACGGGGGCAAAATTTCACGCAATCTGAAGTGCTAGTCTTAATATAATTTACATTTTCATGTCAAATATACGAGTTTCGAAATTTTGTTGTAAAGTTCTAACTTCTAATGATATGTAAATCGTGTATTAAAAGATTCTGGTGTATCGCGTAGACTTTATAATGGTTAGACATTTTGAAAATTGAAGAGACAGGAGAAGATGTGAATTTTTGGGATACTTTAGATTCAATGGCAATTGCGAGGATGATAGCAGGTTATGTGCACTAGGTATATCTATTACGTTAATATTATGTTTATATGTAGATATAAATATTCAGAATTCATTGTTTCTTAGTTTGTTAATTTACATCATATCGTATGCTGTACCGGCCAAGATGAAACAAGCGCTACGGCTCTGTTTCGTACAGGTTCGTAACAATATGCTGAGCCATGGCCGTTTTTCGTGGATAATAAGACGCATATTTTCTCCCAACTTTTTCGTCCACACTAATTTGCTAATTTAATATATCGTCTAATAAATAAAATATGTTTATGAACGTGTACCAAAAGGTCGTAAAAAAAATTAAAAGAACTATTATTTTTTTATAATTTTAATTAAAATATAATTTTCACCTGGTTATCAAATTGGTGTAGGTCGGTCTCACTTAGGATCCTCTACTATGTAAAATCCACCCGGAGTCAGATAGGAGGTATTGGGCGCTTGTGGACAATATGGTAAACAGAAAAATATAATAAAATGGGATGTAATTTTTAGTATACAGATGTTTATATATGAAGTAAGGTCAGAGAAAATAAAGGCAATTTTTTTTTAAATAATGTCTCAACAAGTAAATACTAAACGAAAAGTCTAAAACCCACAGGCGGACAAAGACATAGTTTGTTCCACTCATTGCTCTTGTTGTGTATATAATTACACGCTACATTACAATCGCCTCGAGCAATAAATTGCCACACATTTCTTATAACTCGACCAAAATTAAAATGCTGTCTTTTTACAACCATTCACTTTTTATCACGACTTTACAAATAATCAATCTTATATCACCCTGTATATTAAGAGAATGCAACTCAGATTTTGAAAGGCGTTATCACCAGCTCCGGTAGCCGTGATCGTCTAGTGGTTAGGACCCTACGTTGTGGCCGTAGTAACCCAGGTTCGAATCCTGGTCACGGCAGTGATACACTGTCGCGGCGGAGCATATTTTTTAAACATTTTTGATTGTACTCATGATTACTCTTGAAACTCTTATATCTCCTTTAGCTAATGTATCTACGGCCCACCTACCTAGCCACCAGTTTGATGTGTTAACCCAAGACAATTCAATAGAATCTATGGTTTGTCACAGACCTGCATATAAGAAGATAATTGACTGGAGTAACCAGAAAAATAAAATAAAATAGATCTACGAGCACAAAACAGAAATAGTCAATAACTACACGCGAGGTGACAGTTTTTTATTTTATTTTGATTTACACTAGGATTTTATCCTGACTAGTCGCAGCAAGAGCTGACGATGATTTTCTTATTGTTAATTGTATTAAGTTTTTATTAATTTTATTACAAAGGTCCTAGTTTAACTTTTGTTACTTCACGTTATAGCTATATTTACATAATGCAGAATTGCATATGTAAGCGAGCACGCCCTTTATGCCTGGAGGCTTTTATTTAGGTTGTAAGTTCTGTTTCCATTTTTTTCATTATTATTTATTTCTACTTGAGTACCTATAGTTGGTATATTGCGTGTGCTAGCTGACATATGGCAAATGTATTGTTTTGTGTGATTCGTAATGTTAAGTACCTACTATTATATAAAATCAAGTTTTTCTAACTTAACAGACAGCTGTGCTGCTGGGGAGTTTGTTGTGCCACTTCTTCCCAGATAAAGCACTAGGAAGAGGTAAAGAGCGGCCGTTTTGGGGGACTGTCTTATGTAATTTTGACGTTCAAAAAGAGCTAACTCTCAGCCTACTTTGAATAAATGACTTTTGTTTTTGATTGCGGGTGCGTGTACAAACATTTAAAGTTTAAACTCACATACACAAACAGCCAGACCAGGAACAACTACTTGTAGGTCATACAAAAATTAGTTCCGTTCGGGAATCGCAACCGCGACACGCAGCGCAGCAGTCAATCGCTTAACCACTGCGCCAACCGTGCCGTAAAATTAGATCTGTATGGCCGTTCTGTGACAAGAAGGCTTCCACGCAGCATAATACTGTGCTAAGTAATAAGGAAAGATACACTAATCCTTTTTACTTTACACTATAACAAACCATTTAACAAAAAATAACAACCAACTTCCAAAAAAAAAAACCACTAATAAGTGAAAAGTAACTTTAATTTCTTAAGTCAATATAGGTACTATTTGCTATGTAAACAACAGTAAGTACTGATTAGAACAGCATCAAGATGCACAAAGTGGATTAAATATGTGTCGTGGATTGCGCCAATGTATGTATGTGATAGATGGCGCCAATGTATAGCGGACAGCGCCATCTATCAGTTTGATTCGTAAACGAATAATCATGTAACCGGAAACGCAAGCGAGCCCTACCGCTTGGACACGATCGTCGGTGGAGGGGATGCAGCGAGGACTGGCGGCGAGACCGAGTGCGGCAACAGACAGTCGAGCTCGGACAATCTAGGCAAACGCTCAGTACCAACGCACGTGTTTGTTTCCGATGCACATGTTTATTTAGTTTGTTACTCGCCAGTTTATAAAAGTTATTTTAAATTCAAATTATCTTTTCGTTCGAGTACCCACTACAGTGGCCACAACTACCTAAACTATGTCAGATCGCGAAGAAGATCCGATGTTTCGCATCTCGGCCACCATGATGCGACCTAAGTATTATGGGAGCTAATGCAAAAGACTACCTTAGAAAACTTAGTAAAATTTATGTAGGATAGTCCCTTTCCATTAAAAGAAAATTCTAAATCCATCCCGTATATTACGAAACTTTTATATCCTCATCTGCCTAGCCTTTTCAGAACTACATTGGGGCCGGCTTCCAGTCAAACCACATGCAGCTAAGTACCAGTATTTTACATGGAGCGACTGCTGATCTGACCTCCACAACTCAGTGACTGGGTAGTACCAAAAGACCTTGGTAAGACTGGTGGTCAGACATTCGGGCTTCTGACTACCGTAAACGGCTGTCAAAGATCCACGAATGACAGCCGGGACCAGAAGCATAACGTGATTTCCGAGAAAAAAAAATGCCATTGAATTGAGAACCTCTTCCTTCTTGAATTCGGTTTAAAACCGAAACATATTAAAAGAAGATCATTGAAATACCAGAGACATTATCCAATCCAATTAGAATTTCTAAAATCGTAGTTTAAAACAATACATTTACCTCAATCAGAACTTCAAGCTGCATCTTAATTATAAGTTTAATTGAATGAAAACAGGATCCTTTAATTAGAGAAGTGATTACTTCTCGAGGTTCGGAGCAGCTGTTCTAAATCACTGTTCCACTGAAACTAGTTATAACCAGTTCAAACTAGTTTCTTAATTGGCTTTGTAGAGGATTTTGTTACGTGAGCTGAATTTTAAGAGGTGTTAGATTAGGTGTGTATGGAAACGATATGAAATAGGGGCTCGTGGCTAAATAGTAACAGCCACCCGGGACGACAGAAGGCAATGTTACGCTTGCCGAGGTCGGTCTGTGAATGGGTGACCATTTATTCAAAATCAAAATATTTTATTTCACATAAACCTACATGAGCACTTATGAAACGTCAGAAGCTAGGTGCACGGTTCCAATTTGTCGCTTTCTATGGAGAAGAGCCGACAAAAAACTCCAGGGTTACTCTTTTAAAAAAAGTTTTACGTAATTACGGACGCTTATAATGTGCACGTCTTTTTACATGGTTCTCACATTGATAATTTCAACATAATGATGTAACCAACTTTTTGTAACAATATCATGATTTTAAATGAGTGTCTATGGAGTTTCTTGCCCGTTCTTCTCCATAGGTACCTACGCTTTGGAATGGGCAACTAGCTTCATCTTTCTACCTCACCGGCCTTGACAATTCAAAGGTGCCTGTACTTAATTGGTTTATTTGAAATAAATGCTTTGAGTTTGAGTTGACTTTTACAATGTTTTCAAATTACAGAGAGTAGTAGTAGTCGCTCTAGTTTTAAGTTTTTTAAGTCCTGGGTGGTCGGAAGATCCTCCCTTTTCTATAGAGTATGAGTGAGTGCATCCTGATGCTCATACCTCTATAGGATCATATTATGTGAACTTTTTTCAAAACGATATAATTCTTATCTCTGTGTTAATACTATGTGAACCTTTGTGAAAAAAAAATAGTTAAATAGCAGATTGTCCGAAAGCCATGAAGCCATATGAAAATTGCTAGCCAAATCCTTGGAGTGGGCGTCGAAGAGAAACGGATTATATTAATCGTTCGCTGAGATTAGGCGGGGGGGGGGGGGAGCCATTAATGCCGAAAATGGATGGCGGGTGAATCTTGCCAAACCACAACACAACGTTAGGCTACAGCTTGATGATCATATGCCTATTTTTAATAACTCTAGTAAAATAATATGCAATATTTTAATTCAAAATCTGATACTAAGAGAACCATTCGTCCACAATATAAATATGACATTAATATATCAGCTCTAGATATTGCATAAATACGTGAACTCACGTCTTCTTCCCATTGGGGGTGGCAGAAACTGCAGAACGCCACCAGCTACGATCTTTACATGTTCCTTTTGCCTCGTTTACGTTCATACATCTGGTCATACAACGTTGCGAGTACTACGCACCTTATCTTTCTGAGGAATATCATCAAAAAGGTCACTATCATGTCCTTCTAGGACGTCCCTTACTGCACTTTTTTCGCCTCCCACAACTTTTTCGCGCAACTGTCCGTTCGCGCAAGTGTCTTCCGTGCAAACTGATTCGCGCAAGTGTAATTTCCGCAACTGTCGTTCGCGCAAGTGTCCTATTACCACCACCTGTGACAAGGACAGGGCCTTTTAAGGATGGTCCCCAATCAGCCTGCTTTGTCCCACTGCAGAACAAAGGCCTAACTATCCTATTTGCACTCAACTCGCTCCTGAGCCTAGCCGAGACCTGAATAAGGACCAATTCCTCTTCTAAGTGTCAAGTTCGTCTCGCCATCTTCGCTTAGGTCTTCCGCAATGCCGTTGGACGTTTCCAGAAACCCATGCTTTGGTAGTCTTAGCCGACAATGCATCCGACATGCGGCAAACGTGTTCGGTCCAGTCTAATTTTACTTCAAAATGGTAAACCTTTGCGCCTTTGAACCTGAATAAAACAATGCTGCTTTGGTGCCGAAATGGATAAGGTGATATTACTTTCCTTCAAGAAGATTTTCAACATAGGTAATAACCATTTCCAAGCAACGATACGATCGAATTATGAAGCGTATATAATACAAATTTTCCAGGTTCCTAACTAACCTTATCTGAGCCATTAAATAGAGAAAAAACCTGAGAGGTAATGGTGTAACACACTAAAAAAGGCAATGCATTTCATTTTGACGATCCAACAATCTTCATTGCGTTATTTAGCTTGTCATACAGACGAATTTTTCAAACATATGAAGCATTAGACATGTGAAAGAATACACTATGTAGTTTATTGTTTGGGTTTCTACGGGGGGATACCTATTAGGGAAAGGATAATGACCGTTATTGCCATGTTAAAACGCAACGACAATACATAGATGACACCTTCTTTAAACAAAACACACTCTCAAACAGAGAAAATTCCAAAATTGAAACTAAACACAACACGTAGTTGGACAATCGAATAAATGTCACTGTAAATATTCTATTCATGTGATTACTTGGCAAAATACTTAGTATTCGGAACAGGTTTCTATTCCCCGGCTGAATTGGAACGGTAACAAACAGGATAACAGCACTACAACTTTTTCAATGTTGTGTCTAGTTTGCTGACCTTACTGTTGGACTGTGTAGGGTTGCCAAAACTTTGGTAGGATGAATACTAGGAATAAGAAACTGGTTGAAAACTCTTCTATTTCAACACTTGCTCGACCTTGCCATTGAATTCAGGACACCATGCTCAGAAGTCATCCTTGCGACTACGAGATGACAAAACTAACGGGACAGTCAGGGGCTTATTGGGTTCCATTAGGAAATTCTTAGTAACAACCCGGAGATTGGGAGTTAAGTTGGCGGTATGATACCCCTGTGTCTCGGTGGGCGCGTTAAGCCGTTGGTGATCTCTCTCCGGTCGTGTCGGATTGCCGTCCCGTCGGACGAGAAGAGAGAGTTCACCTGTGCAAAGTCTATGCACACACTTGTTAACTATAATATCTCCCGCGCCGAAGCCTAGTCTCCACTAATATTATAACAAATCATTAACAAATCACTATTAAATAGGAACACTAAACACCACACACAAACAAACACCTCATAACACACAACACACCCATCACAACACAAATAACATTACACTCACGAACATGAACACACACCTCTCTCCCATTCACAACCCCACTCTTTCTCCATTCATCCATGCTCAAATAAATCTAAATTACTTACTCAGCTAACTCACATTTTTGTCTTATGGTAGATTAACATCGACATTCGAAGCATAAGGTCCATCATTAATTTACAGTTCAGTTCGGTCGAATCACTGTCTTCTAAGATACAGGCCATCCCTAGTTTAGGAGAGAGGATTTAATTTTTTGTTTATATAGACAATTGTTTTTCACCCCTTGTGTCCATTGTTAGTTAGCATGTAACTAGTATACCACCTGTGTCTATGAATATATTTGGATTAATAAACTTATTATTTCCTTTATTTCATTATACACATACAAATTATATTTTTAAATATTAGAATTTGAAATATATAAAAATATAAAAAAACAGTAGGCCACCGGTATCAGGAACAGGGTCCAAGCTACCTGCGGTCAGGGCTCCAGAGAGAGGAACCTCCTAACAGTGCGAGCCATGTCCAGGAGTACCGCTTTCTGGATCAAGCCCTTGACCCAGCTGCCCAACGAGAGCCGCCTTAAGTGTTGGTCGAGGCTCTTGGCTATCAAGCCATTGGCTGTAACGACTATCGGTACAATGATCGCTGAGTCCACATCCCACATGTCGACAACCTCGCGAGCCAAGTCAAGATACTTCATTTGTTTATCTTTCTCGGCTTTCACGAGGTTCCCGTCATGAGGGAACTTATTACTATTATTGTATTATATTGGTCGCCATTGCTGAAATCCGGTCTGGATGACTATTATTATTAGTACTTCTTTTTTGGGATTTGGCTTCTCACGGTTTGTGCATTTAGCCAGTGTCAAGTAATTTTTCTTTTCGATCAAGTAAATGGCCCGATATCGGGCACGAAGTTACAAAAAAGTCATAGTCGTCTTTAGTCAGTCAAGTCCAGTCAAGTCAAAGTTATTGTAAAGCGGTAGCAACTTTACAACAACCTAACATGAGTTTTTGGGGGAACACGAAAAGTCCACGTTAGTCACTTATTTTCTTCTTCACTACACTTGTGCACACACATGTAACTAAATTGAATAATTCACTACCAAAATTATACAATTTAATTCGCTATTTCACTAAATTTCATGAAAATGAAAATTCGTGCGACATGTTCCAACCCGATCCGCCAAAAACCCTCTTATTAGTACTTTCTAAATTAGAGTGGTGTCGCAGTACGAAACCAAAAAGGTTTACTTTAAAAAATAATCAGATCGCTTTTATCTTTGTGGTATTTTTGAGTGAGGGTCGAATTACACTTATTGACAGAAACCATCTTTATATGCCCGACGAAAACATAGTCTAACTTTGTCATATTATGTTTTGGTTTGCACCCAGTCTACCGGATGCAGCTGATACGTTTTAGATGAACTGCCTCCCAACCCACTACAACCAACCCTGCAACCCAATTACAGTTAGCCTGACAATATAACAGAATTAAGCTTCTGCATTGCACCTCCAGGGTACACGACTGTGATGAATCTACTTCCAAATAATCGTCTAAAAATTTAATTGATTATTAACATTATACAACTAAGAAGGAATTTAAAAACAAAACAGTAGATTATTTAAAACAAAAATACAACGCGAGGACTCACAAGCCCAGTTCACAGTTTAAATCTCACTGCCCCACTATGGGACACACTTCAACATCCATTAACGCCTCCACATAATTGCGTATTCATCAAACTAGTAACAAGTCCTTTAATGGACTACAAACTGCGTCCAACAGCCTCTATATTGCCTCCAGAACTCAAACAGGACGTCCCGAATTACTCGAGTCGCTTAGCCACATCTTCCCGAAGTGCCGTCTACCCAACTTACGAGTTTGGAAAATAAACAGACTAACTGCTTCGAACCAGTTTGCACTGGATATTGTTCATACATTTTACACTAAGGGATCTCTGTTTGATTAATTTGTAAGTTTCAGCGGTTTTCAATGGGTTGTAAAGTTATGAAGAATGTTTGCTAAATGGTAACGCAGTTTAAGTAAGTATTTGAAGTATTTGAAGTATTTGTAATAGGTAGTATAGCTGTGATGAAATACTCGGACTGATTTAAATTTTCGTGGTTAATGTTAAATGATTGTTAAAAAAGTTTAAACATATATTACAACTTTCCCTGGTGAAACTAACCGAATCTGAACCATAGAACAGAGAAAAAACCTGCAAGTTAATTGCGTAACGCACCTAAAATGGCAACGCATTTCGTTTTACAGACGATATTTTTAAACGTAGAATCAATGGATTGGGAATTGCAAACAAAATCCTTCGGACTGAGATAAAAAAGTGGGGAAAGTAACGAATCGCAAATACACATTACATATACCGATTTAACTAAGAATAATTCGATAAATATGTTAATTACGTGACGATAACGAATTATTTGTAATTTGAGTCATTGACTATTAGTGTGTGGTATGAACTAAAAATATCTAACGACCTATGTATTTTTTTGTAATGAAAACATTTAAAATAAAATAAAACTACATTCAGCTCAGAAAAAGCACGGTAGGTACCTACAACATAAAAAAATATAGTAACAGATTACATATGAGCCTTAGATGCTAGGTTTTTACCAGTCTCTAGAAACAAAAGAACAATTAAGCAAAGTTTTATTTTCTTCCTTCTTCTTTCCTAAGCTTATTCTGGCTTTTTTACCCCCAAGAATTAATAAATAAGTGAGTGAAAACTCTAGGGCCTTGACAGTGACGTTTTAGATCCGCTTTAGCGATGATGAAATGTCAAAAATATAATGGATTGACATAGCTACCGAAAAGCCTCAATCCTGTTTAAAGTCGATAAAGAAACACAAATAGCTTTATAATCAATTGACACTTGTCTAAAGACATTCATAACAGTCAGAACTAGTAAATTCAGTTCCAAACATTCACAAAGTTATTGCTACCGCGGTATATATCACATTGCTGTAGTGAGATTTGAGGCTCCTCGCCGTGGCAGACTGGCAGGTTTATGAAAACGTCGACAAGTTGGAGTCAAGATATGCAAGATATTGCGGTTTGCTGGTACCCTGGTATGTCTAGAGATGTAATGTGACAGTTGAAATACAATAAGCGACAGGTAGGTACCTACTTTAAAATATATGACAGTGGAAGATAGACTATTTTAACCGACTTCAAAAAGGAGGAGGTTCTCAATTCGTCGGAACCTTTTTTTTGTTTTTTTTTTATGTATGTTCCCCAATTATTCGAAGATGGCAGAACCGATTTGGATTTTTTTAATTGTTTGAAAGGGTATACTTTCCAGGTGGTCCCATGATCATAAAGTCAGGATCTGATGATGGGATCCTGGAGAAATAGAGAGAACTCTTCAAATTTTATAGGCACACGAAGCGATTTAGGTATTTTTTGGAAGAGTACTTTCTCGGAGTGGTCTCTTTTCAATTTGGTGAAGATCTCATGAAGAACTTTGGAGATCAACGGAACTCCTCAATAAATGATAGCAGATTGCTGAAATCTCATGTCTGTCTATTGCTTACACCAGTTCATAACATAACGTCACGCCGGTATGCTGTGAAGGGGTAAGCACATGTGAACCACTAAAAAGTGAAACAAAAAACTTTTTCCAAAAAAAAAAACAACCGACTTCCAAATTTCGGAAGGGGGTAACAAAAAATATAAACACAGCTCCATTAAAGTTATTTTTCAGTTTGTAGTGTTTTTTTGGAAGTCGGTTGTTTTTTTTTGGAAAAAGTTTTAAAGAGAGCAATATCTAGAAGAGGTAAGGTGTGTATGATGTGAATATATATGAAAAGTTGTAAGTAAGTTTGTATTTTAGGGAGTCTGTTTACAAGGGATGGAAAGATGGTGAAGATGTGGAAAGGGGAGTAAATGTGGAAAATGCATGTCGCACCTACAAAGTCAAACCGTTACTAAACAAAAAAACTGAATTTTACACAGGATAACTAACCTGGAGTACAACATTAGGTTTCGCATATTCGTGTTTTTGGTTGCTAATGTGCATTTTTCTGTAAAAAATTAAACACGTTTCCATGACTGACTAAACAACGGCTGTTGTCATGAAAAATCGCTACATCACACAAATTGTGCCACAAATATTCCCGACATATGTCACAAATTCTAAATTTAATATAATTCGCTATACTGTTTGTATATAAACAATCGCATCACGCACCAAGTGTACAATAAATAAATATAAATAATAATTAATAGATAACCTCTTATCATTAAAATGTGGAAGGTCGTGGTTATAGCGGTGTTATCAGCTCTGTGTAATATATATGCGCGTGAGTACATACGATTCGTAATATTTAATCTATATTACTCATTATAATTATCGATCCTTACTTGGGGCATAGAGAATGCAAGGTCTCGTAAAATCGTGTTTTTGCATCCATAAGTAATGTTTTCATCTTGAACGAAAAAAGCATGCTATGGGCAACAATCCATCTAACAATTATTATGGTACTTATGGCAAATTAACCTTTGATTGTTTAAATTTTAATTTATTAAGTACTAGCTATTTATTGCCAGTGGCTTCGCCCGCGTGGAGGTCGAAAATTATCCCTCGGGACCGTACTACCGGGATAAAATGTACCCTATAATGTAAATCCAAGTTATAAACTGTCTGTGTGCCTAAATTAATCCATATCCGTTCAGCCGTTTTAGCGTGATTAAGTAACAAACATCCAAACATACAAGCTTTGACATTTATTATATTAGTAGGAAGAACAGTAACCAAAGCATGGCCTGAATTCACTATGACCACTTATCGATTCCTTACTCGTAACCACGTCAATCACACACGAAATCTGCTAATATCGTATTAATAATATCGACAAATTGTCTTGGAACATACAGAATATGACATTTCGATTCCTTACCGTTACATTGGTTTCTAAAAAACACGTTATTGACGTTGTTTGAACGTAGTAAGATTCCGCGGGAAATCATTATAAATTTATAACCATACAGAATTGGGGCCCAGGAAGTTTACTTTGAGTAAATAATGTCATCACCACTGCTCTCGAAATGATTATAAAAAAACATTTTGAGGAAACCGGCATGTCCTAGGACCAAAAATTCGAATAAATGTGACATCAATCAACCCGCACTGGGCCCGCGTGGTGGATTATGGAACTGTGCAGTTTGAACATTAAGGCTGATTTTGATATCAATCATTGTTAAGTCAACCAGTTTGGCAGTAGGCGTAGATACTATGGTAGGTATGGTGGTGGTGGTGGTGGTGGTGGTATGGTGGGTGGTACTTAATGCTGCGCTTGGCTTGGTTTTCACGATATGTGTGACTTAACAGAAACACACACACGTCACGTCACTTCACCACAAGCTATACAATAGTATACGATATAATATGTGTCACATATTATCGTGAGAGACGTCATGCTTTTCTGCGACTTAACTAGTGAAAAATAGAGTACTTAGTCACAGAAAAGCGTGACTTAAATGCGGGTTTAGGTCGCCCAGTGCTGTAAAAACCTATTTATATTATTAACTCATAATATACCCAAAGATAAGAAAAGATTTATCATGATCCATTACATTAATTCGCTATAGCATGAATCCCATTATTTACTTCACGCTATCTTGAATATTATACCTACTTATCCAAATAATCCCATCTGCCCGTAGTTACAGGCTGAAAACGGCTGAATCATTCAACCTCCTTGCTCCCTCGCCCTCCGTGAAGGCTGAATGGCTAAACCTTGAACTTCCCTACGTCACCGTGACTCACAACTATTTATCAACATCTGCGGTAGCTGGCAAACGAGTATCTATGCAGATGTGTTTAGGGTTCCGTTGAAAAACAGGGAAACCCTTGTAATTCATTCACAATTCTTAATTATAAGGCTTTCTTTGTTGTTTCTTCTTACCTAAACCAACGTATAATATTTCCCTTTTAATCCTGTATAGGAATACTTATTTAAACTAACCTTTATAAAAATCGTAGGAAAATTGGTTCGGTTCTGAAATTGAAAATACTCGTTTCGCACATTGAACATTCACGTGGTTTTAAGTCTAAGTCCAAGCATTTATTTCAAATAGGCACTTAAAGGCACTTTTGAACGTCAACATTTACATTAAAATAGAATTGATTCTATGTATACCCCTCAGTTGCCTGTGTGCCAGGGGCGACGGTATCTCTTTCGAACAACCCGCACCCCTGGCAGGCATGGGCCCTTGCGGACCCCACCAGTTCGACGCACCAGGACACATGACATGCCGTGACCACCCCAGGAACCAAGTAGCATAAGGGCCCCAGACGACCCTGTGTCTGGCACCCTTGGTCCCCCTGCGATGGGTCAGCGCAGTGGCCCCGCCGCCTATCACTTTTCGGCCGCAGGGGATAGGGAGAGCGGCCAAAGCTATACCGACACTCCTTTTCCCCTGCGACCCCACCGCGTCCGCCATCAAACGGTGGCGGCCCCATCCAGGCCACGGAAGGGAAGAGCGCTACTCAGAAGTACCGGCACTCCTCCTCCGCCGCAGCCTGTAACCCTCAGCCGCGATGCCTCCCATTCGACATCGTGGCCCGCCTCATTTGCGATGCACTTCAACGCAACCTACTTTTTGGCCGCTACGGCTTGGAGGCAAAAGCCCTGACGAGCGGCCCACCTTGGGGTTCTTCTTCGCTTCACCGTGGGAGGGTGACCACGGCTACTGAGCCCCCCGCGACGACAATGCGCCAACCCACTGGGGGGAATAAATTAAACATTGGTTTCATATTTTTCTTCACAAAGTTCTCATTCAAGGTGACTAAACCTTTGACCCGCTCTTTGTTTTTATTTTTATTCGCCGCACTTACGCACTTTGCACCTCAAAAGCGGTTCCTACTCTTTCAGTATCGGACACAAAAGGTGTGCAAAATAAAACACGTAGTTTTTATATTTCACGGTAAAAACTACATCAAACGAGTGGCTTGTTTGACAGGGCCCTTGTCTCGGCCGAGTTTACCTATGCCCAATAACCTCAATTATGAAAAATGTATATTTTTTTAAGAGCCGCTTGGAACCCGATTTTCGCCCGAGGCTTCCCGTATCACTTTGAAAAATATATGAAAGGGAAAAATAAACCCATTCAGCCCTATATACGAATTTAATGATATCCAACATTTATATACGTACCTAGAATAGATATTTTATTTATACGAGTAAAAAACAATACATTTTATAAAGTATCCAAAACAAAACAGCGCCTATTCAATAAAAGACTACCCACTTTTTACCCAACTGCAAAGACAGGGTTATTTATTGTTTATTACACGTTGTCAAGCTGTGTATTATTGTGTTGTGGTTGTATTTGTATATTCTCGAAGCATCCTAGTGGCTTAATGACCACTGACTGGCCTAGCTGGTGCGATGGTTACAGGCTAGATTTAGATTATTATGATATTAGGTGTTGAAGAAAAATATTGAGCACCGCATGAGACTGTGAAAGTGAACGTGTTTTGAACGTTTTAGTTGCAGTCGGGTTTTTTTTTACATTTTTTTATAATTCTCATGTTCATTTTCACTCGCGAATCTATTTACGTTCCATTCATAAGTCATACAGTAGTCAGGAATGAGGAGATCCGCAGGAGAACCAAGGTAACCGATATAGCCCGAAGAATTGCCAAACTTAAGTGGCAGTGGGCAGGGCACATTGCACGCAGAACAGGTGGCCGATGGGGTAGAAAAGTTCTGGAGTGGCGACCGCGCACCGGAAGACGTAAAGTCGGAAGGCCTCCCATAAGGTGGACCGATGACCTTGTGAGGGCCGCAGGAGTCCGCTGGATGCGGGAAGCACAGAACCGGTCGAAGTGGCGGAGCTTGGGGGAGGCCTATGTCCAGCAGTGGACTCTTTCGGCTGAAATGATGATGATGATGATGATGATAAGTCATACCGTTTATATGACTTCAGAAATAAAAACTTAACTAAAGCATAATCAGCTTATTTAATGGTCCGACTGCTGGATCACAGGAATCCTCCCGGTGTGTGGGAGTCGGCCATAATGTGGGCCACCACGCGGGACTTGTGCGGGTTGGTAGATGTCACATGTCTTCGAATGTCTGGCTCTAGGACATGCCGGTTTCCTCACGTGTTTTCTTTTACCATTTTGACAGTAATGGTGATAAAATAATTTACACAAGTGAAGCGCCTGTCTGAGTTCGAACGGTCGTTACCACTGCACCACGACTGCTCCACTGTAAACTTAACTAGGACAAAACCTAAATTAAAATAACAGATTTTGCCAAGATAGGAGTGGTCTCCAAAAGGCAGCACCATCACAAACAAATGAATATTAATGTTTTGGGCAGCAGCAGTAATAAATAGCCACACTAACAAAAGGCAATAAATATCTTGAATTTATGAGCATGCAGACAGCTTTGTTGAGGTTATTTTCAGAAAGTAGATAAGTCGTAATTTTGTACCGGGCATCTTCAATTCAAACTGTACGGCACAGCACGCCAATAATCCTGGAAGGGTTAGGCAGAAGTGTATCTACAGGATACATTTCTAACCAGTGCGTAAACTGTAACCATGAATTCAGCATATCATTCTAGACCCCACAGCACAGAAATGTTTTGTCGGTTATACAAAAAAAAATCAGCTGTTCCATACATTTTGACCGCGTAGGTATTGCACTTTACTATGAAACATATTTTTTTTTTCTATTACCGACGAACAATTTCCCAGACACAATATAAAATTGATTTAACCTTACCCAACTTCTTGTTCACTTAGCGTTCTGACTTTTTTCCTTTTGCTCAGCTCTCCTGTTTTTTTTTTGGGGTTGGGAAATCACCAAATAACTTCTCCCGCTCCGGGTGGAGCAGGGCGTGTCAGACTTTTACTTACTAAAACCCACCCGTGTATGCCAGGGGTCACGGCTCTCCTAAGGGTTGTAGCGTGATGTCATATAAGCTTAACTTTCCTCAGGAATTGGGCTAACAAACGCAATTTTTTTTTTCAAATACCTACGACTGGTAGTTTAAAAGACTAGTGCGTTCAAAAAAAAAACTCTTCTGAGTCATAATATTAAGAATATATTTTGCAATTCGGCACAGAATATTTATAACCCGGATAGGTTATTACATCTCACCTGAACCATTAACGACTATCATACCTAGTAAAATCTTACAAAACCATTTACATCATGTAATAACCACGCACCTGACACATAATATATGAAACTTACTTCCTGCTAACATTAATCTATATTTCTGCACTGCAGTGGACTACAGACTGTGTCAAGAAACGCCAAAGGAGAAGCATTGTCTAATAGAATACAGTGTGCGATATCGATGGCCGCACCAGCTCAGGTAAGGATGGTTTACATCGTACGAGTGACTAACCTAAGAAATAAGACAGCTAATCGCAATTCAGTCAGTAATACCATAAGTAATGTGTGAGAGCAGTGGTGGCGCAGTGGTGCCCCTGGGAAAAGGGCCGCGACTTACCAGCTGTACGACGTACGCTCTGCTCTCGAAACGGTGAAGGAGAACACCGTGAAGAAACCGTCATGTCCTAGAACCTAAAATTCTAGGACATGTGACATTTACCAACTCGCACTGGGCCTGCGTGATGAATTACGGCCCACTCCCTCTCACAGAGAGGAGGCCTGTGTCTCAGCAGTGGGAACGTTAGATGCTGCTTATGTAAGTAATGTAATACCCGAATTACACGAAGCCAGTTTTTAAATAAATAAATCATTTATTTCAAGTAACATAAGACTCATAATCATAGGGCACGAACATAACAATAGGATAAGAACACTCAGTCACATTGATTAAAATTACCACAGACATATAAAACAGTAGAAAATTACATACAATTAGAATTCAATACATCAAGTATTTAAAAATAAAATTTTAATAAAATGAGGATTACAAAAAACAGGTAAAATCCTGGCTTAACACCAAGCGAGTGCTGTTCACACGATGTTAGTAAATTTGAAGCCAATAGCATTTCAGTGACTTAAGTTCATAGAGTAAAATGATCGAATGCATACAATCTTCGCTGACCACATAAGGCTTGTACACACGGCTACACATCAAGCTATAAATTTCCAGTATAAGCAGATCTCGCAATGTATTGGATTTCCGTACATTGCGAGATCAGCGTAACCTGGAACTGTATAGCTTGATGTGTAGCCGTGTTTACATAAGCCGGGATAGTAAAATCAGTGGTAGGGGCGCTACTAGCTCAAAAATAGAATCCTATCTCTCAAGCTTAGATACTATCTTTCTCGCTACCTTCATCATCTGCCTAGCATTTTCCCAACTCTGTTGGGGTTGGCTTCCAGTCTAACCGGATGCAGCTGAATACCAGTATCTTACATGGAACGACTACCTATCTGACCTCGACAACCCAGTTACAGGATAACACGATACCCCTTGGTAAGACTGGTTGTCAGACTTTCGATCTTCCGACGACCCGAAACGACTGTCAAAGATCCACGAATGACAGCCGGGACCAACGGCTTAGCGTGCTTTCCGAGGCTAGGAGGGGTAAAGAGGGGGGGAGGTATGTAAAGATAGTATGGGTGACCACACCCAACCACGGACCAACCGCGGCAAGTGTAGCTTAACCTAATCGATTGACTCGTACGGCTATTATTACTAAGCGACAAGACCCTTATTATTAAGCTTACTAGTCTAAAAATAAGGATAACTCTATATCGTAGTAAAAGCTAGAGTGACTAACAAGCTTGCTAACTTACTAAAGTCCCCGTCACGAGAAGCTAATTTTGTAAACACCATATTCAGGGATTCAAATGTTTACGTTCCATGAGTCAGACGCGTTCCAGTACCACAAAACAATTTTTTTTTCTGTAGGGAATCTCGCAGTTGGCCTTGAGAGGCCGTGACTACTTAACCGGGCTTTCCTGGGGCTGTCATTAAGAGTTAACTTAACGCCTCCAGCCAGGGCTTACAAACTAAAAAATTACAAACTAAGCGACTGCACGCTGAGGGCACCCCCTGTGGGGTACGGGCCTCCGCTCAGGGCGTCACTGTTAGGGGGACAGCTGTTATTGGGGACAGGCTGGATCCAAATATTGGCATTCTTATTATTAATCGGGGAATTTAAAGCTACTGGCTCAGCTGCTGCGCGGGCTGGCGCTTCAACGAGCAAGGGTCGGTCGGGACCACAAAACATTAGACGACAGCACTTTATATCGCTAAAATATAACCCGACCAAGTGAAATTGCTCGTTAGTTTCGTATTACACGTATGTTACTTTGAGTTGATTGAATTTGGGATTATTTGCTGTTGATTGAATTGTCGCTGCGTAGCTTGGTAGAAGTTCTTTGTTTACTTTATAGGTTCTCGTGACGGGGAATTTACCAGTATCTGGCTATCCTAGCTTCAAAAACTAGCCTGATGTAACCCGGGCATTAGCGACAAACAACATTGCTGTGTTTGAGTTCGCAACGTCACACTGTTGAAGATGAGTAGCGACATCAATTTAAGTAAAGCCTCGTTGACACGAGTACGCCGTCTATCAAAGCCATACTCCAGTCAAAGTAATCCTATAGTCGTAAACAGTTTTCCGCGTCGTATTTTAGTGTTTTGTGAAAGCAGAATGTCATGTTCTATCGTTGTAAAAGATTGTGAATAAAACCCAGTGATATAAACGAGATTTGAGAAGAATCTAGCAAAATATTTATAAACTATTGCAGTCTCTCAGTCAGTCAACTCAATGCCTACTATCCCTACTTAAATACGAAAGTAACTCTGTCTGTATGTCTGTTACGCTTTCACGCCTAAACCGCATAACCGATTGTCATGAAATTTGGCAGAGATATAGCCTGGGATATGGAGAAGGATATAGGCTACTTTTTTACGCGATAACCGACATCCACGCGGGCGGAGTCGCGGGCAAAAGCTATTAATTTTATATATGTGAAAGTATTTCTGTCTGTCTGTTACGCTTTTGCGGAGCCGCGGGCAAATGCTCTGTGTGATACGCTTACGCGGAGCCGCAGGCAAAAGCTAGTAGATCATAAATCTTGCTAGATTCTTCTCAAATATCACTATTAAAAACGATAATGTTGATTTAAGTTTACGCCGGGATTGGATGACTTAGGAGGACAGGGAAGAAGGCGTGAGTTTATATGTATATTTAGACATAACAGTCCTGCATACAGTATAAGCAGGAGTGTTAAAAATAATAAAAGATCCATATCAGGAGCTAGTAAACTCTGTCACCAAACTCTTAGAAGCATATTCAGCAAGCAAACTCGAGTAAACTAAACGCAGCACAATAGAGTTGTCGATTTAGTGGATATTTGCATTTGAAATATGGACAGCGTATTGCAGTTTCTATGAGAATGTCCAGTTTTAGACCCGTGAGGCAATAAACATGTAGTGCGTCCTGTCAACGAAACGGGTCGTTTTGCTTTTCAATTCCGCGACACAGTTGTGTATAATACAACCCTAGTTTTAGTAGGTATATGCGAAACCCGAAACACGTCCTGTATTTACACGCTTTATATTAGCTCGGGTTGTATGTATGTATGTAACGGAATCTTTGAGCGCGATTTTGACCCACTTTAAACGGTCAGATTTCATTGAAACTTTGTAAACTTGTCGAGGACCGATGACAATTTAATAATTTAAAAAAAAATGAGAAAAATAAGAAAAAACACGTTTTGTAGTTAGCAGAACTAAAAAATAGAAAATAAATAATAGTTTAAAAAAACTATAAAACACGCTTTAAAAACCAAACTAAAAAAGGAGAAAATAATTTAATTCAATTAAAAAGCGTGGGGTGCTTGACATTAATTGATTATAAAAATACCTCAAAAAGCACCCCACGCTTTTTAATTGAATTAAATTATTTTCTCCTTTTTTAGTTTGGTTTTTAAAACGTGTTTTTTAAACTATTATTTATTTTCTATTTTTTAGTTCTGCTAACTACAAAACGTGTTTTTTTTTTTCTCAATTTTTTTTATGTAAAGAATCTATGTTCAAAATTTAAAAACTGTCTAATGAAAAATCACAAAGTTATAAGCTTAGTTATGTTACCTGATTGTCTACATAGGTAAACATTGTCACCGAGAGGCACCACGCAACGCCCGCACGTTTTTCGTCGTATTGTGCTCATTGATAATAATTAGGCAGTAGGTACCTAACCGTACGGCCGTTCCATCACACTTGCAAAACTTTTTTAAGAAAAAATTAACATATTGTAAAAAAAAATTGAATCGATTCAGTTAGGTACTTATTCTGAACAAACTATATTCAGGTTTCGCATGTACTAAAAATAATGTTGTAGTGTTTGTTTATTGTAGTTTAGGTGTAGCATAGCTTTCTTGGTAGTTTCATCTTCTTCATCTTGTTTTGTGGATGAAACTGTGGATCATGGACGTCTGCCAGATGTGAAAAATGGATGATACTGTCAAACTCTTACCAACTTAACATATATGGTGACACACTTCTCACAGAAGGCGACCCTTATCGATCCTACTTAGCTTTGGATTTTTGGATACGCCAAAAAAAATCTTGTGCTTCTTCTTTTTGAGGTTGATTTAAAAAGAGTCCCAATACCTTTTCAGGTACGTTTACAACTGGCACACTAAGACCTGCTTCGAGATCCGATGGTCTGCTCACTGCCAGGAGGTTCCTTCACCAGCTGTCACCAACAACTTCGCCTCGGAGACTGAGTGTCTCAGCGAGTGTGGAGGATGGGCATAGCTAAGGACTTTGTGTATTAAAAAGAAGTCGTGTTTAACTTTTCTTCCCTTAATTAGTTTATTTTTAGTGTTATTTTTACTTTAGGTTTGTCGTCTCGGCTGTTTTTTTACTATTTATTTAATGGTACCCAAGATACAGGCTGCGCCTAATTTGGGACGACGACGCTATCTCCATAATTTGTAATGATAATGTTATAAAATAAATTCTTTTTAATTTTACTTTTTCGCTATATCTGTTTTTTTTTATTACATAATAAGCCTAATGTATGAATATTTTAACCAGTTTTCACTCAGCCATTTATTAAATTAAATTAAATTTATTAAATTTAGGCAAAACCCATATTACATTAAATCAAATTAAACACAATACCTAATGCAAAAGAATAGAATAAAATGTGTAAGTCACAGATTAAAAATAAACGAATGATATAATGTTGAGCACAATTAATTATCCTATTCTTACCTCTTTTTCCACACAGACCCATTTTTTTATTTAGCTAAAAGTATATTTTTATTATAAATACTAGTATTCAAAGACTCCTTCTGACATTAAGTTATCATAGTAATACTATACCGTATATCAAGACAAGATATTGTAATCTTATTTATGAAAAAAGGACAACTATTTTTTCCTCCAATATCTTGTACCGGACCAAAATCGTTTTGCTTCCTTCCATACAAATATATTTGGGATCCCTAACCTTTCGTAAAAATATGAATTTGAATTCAACTTCTATAAATTGTTTATTTTTTGTGACTGATTTATTGAATGTGTGTACTATCGAGGAAACTTACATCTGACCAATTTGAAAACAAAATCCCGTGCACACAATGACCACATCTGTTAGCAAGCGTAACTATAGCGGCTGAGCGCTGCCAGCACTAATAGTCCTTACGGTGTATAGATGTTAGTTTCTTCGATAGTACCTATCATTGTTGTTCTGAAATTGAATGGAATTAGTGACAAGTGAAAGTATTTTTTTTAAAGATAAGTTAAGTTTTTTTTCAATACAAACATGAGCTTTAAATCATTGTATTGGTAAATACAGTACGGGAAATTAATTGTTTATCAAATTAAAGTGTCCGTTTATTCAAATCACAATTAACTGTCATTCCTTGACAGTTGTATGAATTTATAACACTATGATGAAGTGTAAGTCATTTTCCTGGCAGTACATTCTATACTTGCCCATTGTCAATGAAAACTACTTTTTTTTAACTGCCAGTGTTCCGCCAAAATAACCACAAACACAAATTAAAAAAAGAACCACTTCATTCAAACTACGTTCCAATTCGCATACCTACTTCTTGAATCTAGAACAAACGTCATAATTGGCGTAACAAAACACGAACAGACTCCAATAAGTAGGGCAAAGTTTACAATGATTCGTATTCGTATGAATATAAAATAGAGCAATCAGCATGGATGGCAGTGGAGGCCAGGGCGCGGCGACTAATAGGCGGCTCGCCTAACTTTTGCTGTATTTCCCACAGAGTAGCGCGGGAACAGAGGCAACGAATGGAAAAATTGTGGGATATTTGTTGGGAAATTAGTGACAGAAAATTACGCCTATGTCTTTATAAGCATGTATAATAATTATAAGTATCTAATATATTAGTATATATCCTCTGAACAAATAAAACCTGAAAAAAACGAACATTATGTTGTGAAGCAAAGGGTCGTTTTAGGGTATCTCCTATACAAATAAATGAAGTGAATTCTGTTATTTTAATATTACAAAGATACTCTTTACCTCTTTGTTATACTCAAATGATAGTATTCTACGAAATACATAGGTATATGAAAGTTTATACGGTACATATAACACATTTTTTTTTAATGTTTGTCTGACGGCATGGTTGGCACAGCGGTTAAGCGATTGACTGCTGTGCTGCGTGTCGCGGGTTCGATTCCCGCACGGAACAAATATTTGTATGACCTACACGTAGTTGTTCTGGGTCTGGCTGTTGGTGTATGTGATTTTAAATGTTTGTAAACGCATCCACAATACAGGAGCAATTCCTAGTTAAAAAAGAAGGCAACGTTTAAAAAAATAAAATGAAAACTGTGCGTTTGTTCCGCCTAATATCCAAAATGGTTGGACGGATTTGGAAGGGACTTGCACTTGCAGATAGATAACTGATGTTTTATGAAGTAACGTAACTCGTGACATAATTCTCGAAATCGACGCGGGGCGCCCGCGGCCATCAGCTAGTCTTATATAAAATGACCTAAATTGGGTTTCTGTAAAATTTTCGGGAAAATCTCAATTTTTAATTGTACCAACTACATAGCAGACGATAGACTCATCATCTTTATGCCTAATTTAGGATCTCTAGCAGATTGAACATTTAGTAACAGACAGTCGATTTGCCTGCAGTGTGAAATTTAAAAAAGTATGACGATGTTCATAAAAAAGACTTAGGTTTAGGTACCTACAATAACTATTCAAGGGTTTAAACAGGGAAAACCCAACAAAAATACACAAGCATGTAGTGATTATGTTTCTATTTCTATTAGCAAAACATTAACTACTTATTAAAAAAAGTAAGTTCACAAACTAAATCCCGATTACTGAAAAATCACGCTCTAAAAATATGAAACACGAAAATATTCTCATCAGAAAGTCGTCATCGTATGCCACTTTGCCTTATAGCTAATGTTAGCTTTCTACTGTAAGAATGTACTTATAATAATAACCAGCGAAAGATCAAGACCCTTCTAACGATATCTCGTTCATCAAATTATGATAAGTACTTTACTTTAAGAAGTTATGAGGGAACCGAGGAACATAATACGTACCCACATACATACATATCAGTCAAAATCATAACCCTCCGTTTTGCTTCGCCGTAGTCGGGTAAAAAACTGAACGTATAAACACATAAAAGAATTATTATTCATGTTCAACCTTTCAGCATTACGCATGTTTACACACAGTTCAGCAACCCGACCAATAAATCAAATTAAAAATAACAACTACAGACACACAGTCTAAGTTTACGCATACGAACGACCCTGTCCTTGACACAAAGCCTCTGTCCTCCCCCTACTCTGCGCCGTCACACCCTAATCCCAATCGTGGCTTACAGCCAGTGTTTTGTCGCTGTCGCGGCAACAGGCAGCTTTTACCGGTCTTTTACCGGATTTTTACCGATATTTTTACCGCGAGTGGAATTTTTTCGGTATGGGGAACAAAGTTGTGACTTTCACGGAACAACAGTTAGAGGATTATCAGGTAAACGGTTTGTTTGTGGCCAGTTTGGATTGAGTTTCGCAGTTTCAGAAGTTCTTTTTTCAAACTTTTTGGCGGGAAGTTGTGATGATGCTTGTCTGATTTTTGTTTTTTATTTTGATTGTGTTTGGTTTGTGTTCACGAGTAAAAATTTTTGCTTTTAAACAATTATATACTTTTGTTTCAAAACGTAAATATGCATTATTGTTTGTAAACCATATTATTATGTTTTAAACAGGACTGTACATTTTTTACAAGGAAAGAAATACTTAGGTAAGATAAACTATTTATGTGGCTAACTAATTGTAAAAGTAAAAAAAGAAAGATGCCTTGATAATTCTATTGTGGGTAGGTATTGACTGTGTCACACGTCGATGTTATCACCTTATCACAAGCATCTTACTAAAACATCCAGAAAAAGTGATGATGAATTTCAAACTTTTGAAAAACCCAATTTTATAAATCTGACTCACTGATGGTTTGTTGCCATATGTATCTTAATTTGAAATTGAAATAGATGAAGCAAATCATCCTCCATTGACATTGCAGGCACCTACGGGAAATAAAGTAATTAATCCGTATGTAAATTGTATTAAAAAGTATTTACCGCCAAAACAAAATGCATTGATAATGACGTTTAAAGGGGATGCACAGGGTAGCCCGAAAATGTTTCTTACGTTTATTGCAATTTAAACGTAAGAATTTTTTCTGGGCTACCCTCAATGGAGGTCCATGGAGGAAGATTTGCTTCATCTATTTCAATTTCAAATTAAGATACACGGCAACAAACCATCAGTGAGTCAGATTTATAAAATTGGGTTTTTCAAATTAATAATTACTGTTTCTGGATGTCGTAGTAAGATACTTGTGATTGCAATATGCTGCACCCTAATTGCGTAACTCACGATTAATCATAATCTGTTTCGTTTTGAAACAGAGTGCTAAACCATTGCTTCATATGTTCGAAAAATGTGTCTGCTCAACAACGTTAATAACGCAATGAATATTATTGAACTGTCAAAATGAAACAGATTATGATTAATCGTATGTTACGCAATTAGGCTGCAGGTCAGTGTAAGGCTGTCACGTATAAGCCTGCATGGGCACTTATGAAACGTCAGAAGCTAGGTGCACGGTTCCAATTTGTCGTTTCCTATGGAGAAGAGCCGGCAAGAAACTCCACGGTTACTCTTTTAAAAATAATTGGCTTTTACAATGTTTTCAAATTACAATTATTAATTAATTTATTTTAATTGTATGGGAGGACAGTGCAGGCCAGTCAATAAGTACCAGGTACTTAGAGGAATGAAAATACAGAATAGAAAAACGTCTACAAATCTAGTCTCTAAGGCCTACAACGTTCTCTCATTCACAATATGTAAAAGAATCTACTTATATAAAATGAATCTATTTGAACCAAGTGACATGATTTCGATGACAGCGCATCGTCTAAGCACAGTTTTATTGATTTTTTGAACGAATTAAATTAAATTTACCTTGAGTCCACAGCGATACACATTGTTGATACCATTATGTACTTATTTATTAAATGGCAGCGCTATCTCGTCAGGGGCGCTTTTCAAGTAGGTACTTATTATGTAAACATTTGTGGTACGTACATATCAACAATTTTATGTAAACTATTAGGTACTTCAGATTTTAATAATTTACATACCTACTGCATTATCTATGTAACTGTATATAACTAGGTATATTATATGAAATGTACTTACCTTAAATCTTATTTTACTTACAACTTTTTTTTGGCAGATAGTTTTTCCTTCTATTCTACGATCGACACTTTTCTAAGTTTTAAAATAATCATCACGTATACAATTAAGTTAGATTAAAATTGCTTATTAGTCTCATAGGCTAGCTTGTAACCAATTATTAAGAATCGGGTTCTTTTTAATAAAGGATGTAGGTCGTGAGTTCGAACCCAAACAGACACTTTGCTCTGTGTATTTAATTTCATCACCACTGCTCACAAAACGGTGAATGAAAACATCGAAACAAGCGTGTCCTAGAATAAAAATGGAAGGCACGTGACATCTACCAACCCGCACTTGGCCCGCGCGGTGGATTATGACAGACTCCTCACAAAGAGGAGGCATGCATCCCATCATCATCATCATCATCATTTCAGCCGGAAGACGTCCACTGCTGGACATAGGCCTCCCCCAATTTGGGGGGGCTTGCCATAATCGCCAAGCTTGGCAGGCGGATTGGCGATCGCAGTATGGTGGTAAAATGCATAGAGAACGCTGCTGCCCATTCTCTAGTAAGTCTCTTAGTCGCCTTCTACGACACCCACGGGAAGAAATGGGATGGTGCTATTCTTTACGTCCGGCACGACACGGAACTGCGTCCCAGCTGTGAGAATATTATAGGCTGAATATGATTATGATTATAGAAACAAACTTCTTGGTCTCCAGCACCTTAATCATTAATTCCCTACAAAAAGAAACAATCTTGTTTGTGTCCAATTAAGTTGAGAAGCCTAACAAGTCCAAATAAATTCGAATGCCCGAATGGTATCAATCCAACTAAGTACTAAGCAGACAGAAATAGCAAAGAGGCTTACGTTGTGACGCACTGCCATTCTCCATGAAACCCGTGGCTTCGGTCACGTGTTGATTAATTAATCGCTTTTATTTGGTAGTGGCACAATATTAGAGGGGATAGATAATTACTAATTAGGTTGGTTACGCAATGGAGATAGACAGCAGTGATGGTCCAGTAGTAACGGCTGCGACTTTCGAATTGTAGGCCGTCGGTTCGAATCCAGACAGGCGCTTTAGTTTGTGTAAATTATTTCATCACCACTTCTCCCATAAACGGTGCAGGAAAACCTCGTGAGGAAACCTGCATGTCCTAGAACCAAAAAATCGAAGGCAAGTGACGTCTACCAATCTGGGCTGTGTGGTGGATTGCGACTCACTCCCTCTCCAGAGGAGCCTCTCCAGTAGTGGGAACTTTGTAGGCTGATGATTTTAAAATCAAGATGATGTTTTCAGAGATAAAGTGCGATCAACTCTGAACATGTTGTACAATGTATTAGTCAGAGGGCCCTTATATGTCTGGCCTATGATACTTATATAGATACTATGTTAATATACTGGCCTGAATCGAATGAAGGAATGATAAATCAAAATCAAAGGTCATTTATTCGAACTAGGCTGAGATTCAGCTCTTTTTGAACGTCAAAATTACAGTGCCCCCAAAACGTCCGCCCTTCACATACATCATCATCATCATCATTTCAGCCGAAAGTTGTCCCCTGCGGGACATAGGCCTCCCCTACGGGGTAAAGTGGTATGGTGGTAAAGTGCATAGAGAACGCTGCTGCCCATTCTCTCGTAATAAGAAAATATTTATCAATTTTTATCATTAATATACACGCGGTACGTATATCAAAGACAGCAAAGAAATATTTCTGCGATGACATGTTAAAAAAAAATTGCCAAGGAAAAATTTCCTCGCGAAGGCTATTATGTCAAGACCGTTGCCGGTAACACCAAGCTTGGCAAATGGATTGATGATCAGCAGCATTTCGTGATAAGCAGTAGGTTAGGTTAGGTTATATTATGTCTTGCGACACCCGAAGGTCTACGTAAAACTTAGTTGTTTACTATTTGGCGTTGACGACACAGTCATCATCCTCCAGTCCTTATTTCAATTTATTTGTGGTCGGCGCAACATCTCTTTTTCTTCCAAACATCTCCATTAGTCGTCATCTCCGTAGTCACACCCTTTCTAACCATATCATCATTCACACAGTCCATCCGTCGTTTTTTTGGTCTCTTATAGCCATCGATATTCATACTCAAAACTTTCCTCACGCAATTTCCTCAGTCCTCTGTACCAGATGCCCATACCATGATAACTGATTTCCACACACCGTAAACATTGACGACATAGTATTTAGTTGAAAAAAAAATACCTTTCAAAAAATACTGATCTGCCAGTTTCATAAAAACAAAACATTTCAGTGCCGTCCAGCTTAACGTTGTTAGGGATACAAACGCAGAACATAATCCCGCTTAGTATTTCCGTCTGTGATTATACTAGTTTGAACTTCCATGTTATTTATAACTTTGTTTACTTCGTTCATGGAAACTTGGCAAAGAATATGAGCATTTTGGGCATGTTAAAGGTGATTAGGAGGGAGGAGATTAATAGGATGGACATCATCTCCCTACTCATAATGATCTGCCTAGGTTTTCCAAGTACGCTGGGATCGGCTTCCAGTCTAACCGGATGCAGCCGAATACCAGTATTTTACATGGAACGACTGCCTATCTGACCTCCACAACCTAGTAACAAGACTGGCTGTCAGATTTTCGGGGTTCTAACAACCCGCAACGACTGTCAAAGATACACTAATGACAGTCGGGACCAAGGCATTAACGTGCTTTCCCAGGCACGAAGGAGTCTTGGTATTTAAAGAAAGCCACCCATCCACGGACCAACCCCCGACCGATCCTTGCTCGTTGAAGCGCCAGTCCGCGCCGCAGCTGAGCCAGTAGCTTTAAATTCCCCGACTAATAATAATAATGCCAATATTTTGATCCAGCCTGTTCCCACTAGCTGTCCCCCTAACAGTGACGCCCTGAGCCGAGGTTCGTACCCCACAGGGGGTGCCCTCAGCGTGCAGTCGCTTCGTATGTAAGTTTTTAAGCCCTGGCTGGAGGCGTTAAGTTAACTCTTAATAGCAGCCCCAGGAAAGCCCGGTTAAGCAGTAACGGCCTCTCAAGGTTAACTGCGAGATGCCCGAAAGAAAAAAAACCACGGACCAATCTCGTTTAGCGTAGCTCAACCTGATCGATCGACTCTGTACACAAAATATTATCATCAATCCGTCAAATGTTGAAACCATTGATATACCAAAAACCCAAGATACACAATCAGCGTCTCAAAAGCGGCCACAAAAATGGGCGCAATGTGCGCACGTGTCAATTGTATCGTCAGTCATCTTTCGGTCAGTCGTTTTGGACATTGTTTTGTTAAAAACCACTTTAAGTGATGCGTGTAAGCAAAAAAATGTGTTTTATGATAAACATGACGTATGATTGGGGACAGTTTTGAGTGTTACTTTTGTTTGAGACTATGCATCTTGGGTTTAATGTATTTCAATGACTGAAACTGAGAAACTGTCTACACCACACAAGAGAGGTATGATTATTTTCTCGAGTTAATAGAACCGTGTTTTTTTTTTGTTTAAAACAAAGTTGAGATTTTAAGTTTGAGTAGATATTTAAGTTGCTTTGTTATTATATTAAAATCTTGCTCAATGCTCACCCGGACTACAAGTAAAACTCGCTGTTTGGCCACTTAAAAGAGCTCATACATTGTATTCCAGTTTTGTCCCATCATCAAAACTTATTGGCACAAAGTATTTTACGCCGATACAAATCTGCCCTAATGCGGATAAGGCTTAAACTAAGCTCTTGCGTCACCTACACTACATATGGCGTTTAGTGTACAACAGTTTCAACCACACACTTATCGGTTGTAATAAACACTTAAGGTTGAAGTATAATGTGAAATATCACGTAACTTAAACCATATAACTAGTCGTTTGCACGGAAATCTTAAGCAAAAATAACCTTTAAATTGATGGCTTTCTGCGTTTTTCCGTATTATTATGAGTCATTGTAGGGGTCACCTTGTTTATCCACGTTTCTTCAAGTTTACGTTTTTGTTTGGCTGCTGACAACGTCAAGAACCTTGCTGTTTAGGTGTCAAAGTTCATGAACGTGGATTTTATTGAAATATAGGTACAAAAAATGTGTAGGGTGTGATTCATCCTTGCATACAAATACAAAATGACAACAAGAAAAGGCTTTTGAGGAGTGTCGAGTCAGAGGGCAATGATCTCTTAAGTTATAAATGATACAAAACTTTTAGTATTTTGGATTGAAATGGGGGAAAGGCAAACAAATGTAATAAATAGGTAGGTACTGTAAAGGTTGTATGCTCATCATAGAACCTTACGTTTACTGGTAGCCAATGATTGGGCTGTCTATGATCGAACAGCCAGGAAGTTTAAGTTTTGAATTTAGGAATAATTTGACATAGGTTTTGTTCTGACAGATGATTTCCATTCTTGTATTAGGCGCGGCTATGTAAAGAGCTCATTTTATTTATAGTTAGATTCCCGTTGTTACCTGGGAATTCACCAGAATTCCCACAGTACTACAAATATTTGTATTCCTGATCGAGGCAAATCGTGTTTCGGGTCAGTTTTCATTCATACTTCGTGTGATGGATTTAAAGCATCAGGAGAGATAGATATTGGTCAAACGTGAGCTTAACAATAATCAATCTGCTTAGTCTTTTACCACCTGTATCAACTATGTTGGCGTCTGATCGGATTTAGCTGGATACCAGTATTTTCACAACCCATCAGTCACAATCCAGGTATTGGGTAATACGAATTGTCATACTTTCGGGCTTCGGACGACCCGTAATGACTGTCATAGGTCCACGAATGACAGCCAGGACCAACGGCTTAACTTCCAAGACATGGGGGTCTTGGTATGTAAAAATGGTCACCCATCCACGGGCCAACCGCGGCAAGTGTAGCTTAACCTGATCGATCGATACGTGCAGCTGTTATTTACTTACTTAGCCAAAAGCCTTTCGAGCTTAGCTTACCTAAGAAAAAGCTAACCTTAACAATAATAAGAAAGAAACTAAAAGAAACAAGAAGTACAATACAAAATAATACAAAACAAAATGTTTCAGAAATATCTGAACATCGTAAACTATTTTGGACACTAAGCCATCCTGATCAATACGAGTAATACCTACTCATAAATATTAAATTTTTAATTAAGTAAGAACTTGATAAGTACACCTGTCTGTAATAACTCGTATTTTACGTTTGTCCTTCACAAAAGCCAAGGCCAGTCTATTTTCAAGACTGCTGAAATACACGGTATGCCCAGTAGGAATACATACACCATGCAATATGACTTAGTGAAAGCTGGGTGTGGCAAAAAAAGATTGAGAGTGGAATAAATGCTGTGGGAATGAGTTTCTTACGCAGCATGTGTGGTGTGACCTACTGCATATGGTGTAAGCAAAGCAACGGTGCGGCTTAAAAGAAGATGTAGTGATAAACATTGAAAACAGTATGCTAAGATGATTTGGTCAAGTTGAGAAAATTAATGAAGGGCAACTAACAAAATGTATCACGGTCGATGTGAGTGAAATGCCGTGAGGGGACGACCGAGAAAGACAAAATTAAAATCAAAATATTTTATTTCACATAGGTAAGCCTGCATGGGCACTTAAGAAACGTCAGAAGCTAGGTGCACGGTTCCAATTTGTCGCTTCCTATGGAGAAGAGCCGGCAAGAAACTCCACGGTTACTCTTTTAAACATAATTGGCTTTTACAATGTTTTCAAATTACAGTGATAATAGGTATGGGAGGACAATGCAGGCCTGTCAATAATTACCAGGTACTTAGAGGAATGAGAAAACAGAATAGAAAATCGTCTACAAATCTAGTCTGTAAGGCCTACAACGTTCTCTCATTCACAATATGTAAAAGAATCTACCTATATAAAATGAACCTATTTGAACCAAGTGACATGATTTCCATGACAAAATTGATGTATAATTTCAAATAATGACGAGAATATGTCAGACATTCAAAAAAATAAAAAGAATAAAAATATACATTATAATTTGGGAGCAGTTAATAGACTTTCACATAGTTATGCTGTTAATGAGGTACCAGGGAAGCCACATGTGCAGAAGGAATTAATGCCAAACTTCCTTGTTTTCAACGTAGTTTTTTATCTTATAATATGCGTTTTTTATAAGGACACGTTTGACCTTATTGGCGGTGTTCTTCAGAAAGGTCAGGTGCGTAGAAGACATAATCGGATGTAAACGAGGCAAAAAGAGTATGTTAAGACTGTAGCAGGTGGCGTTCTGAAGTTTGTGCCTATCACATTATTCGGTGCCTATAAACAAAAACGAATCGTTGTGCTTACCAATGGTAGCATTTTTATTGTCAAACTGGGCATTTATATAGATTCTACTTCCTTAAGAGAGGGCGCTACTATGCAAAGCAATGATGTATTTGCTTCATTATCGATAAAGATACAAGAATCATCATTTGAACCACTAACGGTTCATAAAATGAAGGAAGCGACTGTTAATAATGTATGTTGGCCGATTTTAGTTAAAGAAAACAATACGTTGTTTTTTAAATAAATTGCTACCTATATAGTGCATTCCTCCGGTTTGAAAGGTCTTTGAGAGCGAGGCACGATGATCAGTTTTAAATTGAATGTCATCACATGAGAGAAATGGATCTTTCAGGACCATGAGCCATGATAAACCATGATATAGATCGCAACGGTACAATGATAAATTATAAATAATAGTCATGCCTCTGAGGCCGTTCAAGAATACAGACCTACAGTTCAAATGTACTGGATTTGAAATCTAGTTGGCTTTTTCTTTTAATTAAAAGCAGAGCACTTTTTATCGAGAGTCGCATCTAAGTTTGCGTAGGTACCTAATATTCCGTGAAATATGATATTTTTAACTTTGTACCACTCCAAGCCATTCCATATTTTCTCGGTACATTACATTTCGTACAATAGGCGTACCGAAAATAAGACAAATGAGGACATTTCTCATTTCGGAGAGTTGACATAAAAACCGCTGTTTTGTTTACAAAATTAGAGATGAGGATGAAAAAACATCGTTATAAATGCGAGTTTGACTAAGATTAATTCCGTCTGAAGTTCCATACAGTCAAAAAATATTTTTAGAAAAAGATACTGAAAAATCCTCCAGTTTCATAGCAACGAATCCAGCTGCTAAAGAGAAACTCTCCTAGTATACTAATATGATAATATATAATGGTATACGGCCAAAGAATCAGCATTGCCATACAACGTGGCAATGCTGCCAGCCTTTCAGGCACTTTTCCCGTTGACAACGATGATGCGAACGTATTATTTGATGCCATAAAAGAAGAATGAAAGAAAAAGTATGTATTGTGACTCGCACAGAAAGATCACATAGGTACTAAACTAAACACACAAACGTACAAAAATTATTTAAAAAAAACAGACTTATTATTATTATTTTCTTTTTTATATACCTGTACATATTATTATTTTAAGACCAGTAGTTTTCATTAGTACCAGTACTTAGTATTAATGATGAAACTAAATGAATTCGAAAAAAAAAGCTTTATCATGTATTTATCATAACTTAGCCAAACACAACATACTGCACCCTAATTGCGTAACACACGATTAATCATAATCGGTTTCATTTTGACAATTCAACAATATTCATTGCGTTATTTACGTTGTTGAGCAGACACATTTTTCGAACAATTGAAGCAATGGTTTAGCCATCTGTTTCAAAACGAAACAGATTATGATTAATCGTGAGTTACGCAATTAGGGTGCTGGTGGCAGGGAGATCTACGCGCAACCTGGGCCTCAAGTCTGCTATTACAATAGTGTCAGAATGGTCTATCATTGATTTCATAATTGTTGATTCTGACAAGTTTGGTAATCTACTAATAAAATGGCGTCATTATGACTTTCCAATGGTCAGCCACAGACACTCCATTGAAAGAAATGGCATTTATTGGTAATCTCGTACATAATGACAAATGAATGACTGACTTAATGAACGAACTTCCTACTACTTTAGATTGCTTATAACACTAATAAATAATATGTAAAAACATATATAAATGAAATCTGGCAGCTTCAAATTTAGTAGTCGTTTTTCGAAAATCATTTCTACTAACGAGTTTTATAATAATGGCAATACGAAAATGCCATTATGACACAATTCTATTACGACACCATTGACCGACCAATGATCGACCATTATGAATTTAGCAGATTACGAACTTTTAGCAAAATGACAATGGGATCGTGTTGTTATGACGAATATATATAAAAATAGCAGACTTGGTCCCCAGCAGTTATTATGATTTCAATACATAATTCTGGCCACGTTGCTTTAAAGCTTTTAATCGGTTATTTAAAAAAAAATCTGTTTCATACATTTTGAGAACGTAAGCATTGCACTCTTGTAGGGAACAGCAGATTTTTGTTTTAATAACCAACGATAAATTTCAACGTAGTAGGATGCAGAAAGATGTACCTACCTACTGAATCTATGGTAACCTGTCCCACCCTGTATTATACATATTTAGTCTAGTCTTTTTAAAACACTTGCTTTAGAAAGCAATCTTTCAAATAAGTATTTTTCTTTTAGTTTTCAGCAATTTCCACCATTTTTTTCCTTTTACAATTTACTAATCAATGTCCCTTTTGTTTCAATTTCCAGAGTATTCAAACGCTTCAGGGAAGTAAATCCAGCCTTAGTGCCTAAGAGAATGACAGAGAACCAGCCACACACCATAGTAGTGCCTTTAGAGGAGATAGAAAAACTACCAGAACTAAAAGTAAGACCTCTTTATGTTATCTGTAATTTTTCGACTAAAAGTGTTGACAAAGGTATAAATTTTTACATAAACAGCTAAGACGACATATCGGCAAGTATAGTGTGGAACTGCCCTAGCTAGATGGACTGGCCACCTTAAAAAGGTGGCTAGAACGTGACGCTAAGTGTGAGAGGCCTATGTCCAGCAGTGGGCTACCAAGGCCTGAGTTAGTTGAGCTAATATCACTCGTACCAAAAGGCACAGTGTGCTTCGGCCCCACAAAGATAGATCGATGACCTACACCCTAATTGCGTATCACACTATCAATCAGAATCTGAAATATTGGATATTGCTAATCCAATGCTTCTTATGGTCGAATAGTTTGTCTGCTCAACAACGTAAATAAGGCAATGAAAGTTATTGAACTGTCACAATGAAAATCATTCCTACTGTTAAGGTGCTCTTACACGCGCAATTTTTTTAACAATTATAGCTCGGCAACACTAATGGATCAATCTGGATCAATTAAGTGGAGCAATCCGGAGCAACAAAAATAAAATGCGGAAATTATTTCGCTAATATTGCTTCTGATTGCTCCATATACAGTAAGTGATTTTTATACCCTTCCAAATTTTTCAGGGTGATAGTACCCGTTAAATTGAACAACTTTCTCCAAGGAACATGGGTCGAAATATGAAAAAAAAAAATCGACCTCCCATGCAAAATCAATAGTTAATAGCTGGTCGATTTTGTATGGGAGGTCCGATTTTTTTTTTCATATTTCGACCCATGTTCCTTGGAGAAAGTTGTTCAATTTAACGGGTACTATCACCCTGAAAAATTTGGAAGGTGACTAAAAAATCAGCCCATATTTCACATTTCTCAATGTCACCAATATGAGTTGCCAAATATCCAATTGGTTTAGAAATTTTTAGTCAATTTTCTTTCTATCTCCTTTGTACGTAAAACTACGTCTCGTTTTTGCGAGAGGAACCGGCCGGCGGCGGACTAGTTTTTTAAGTTGCTCCATATTGCATGGTATTGTGTGACCGTATCTCTGGCAACAGGTTGCTACATGTTGGCATTGCACTAAATTGCTGGATGTAGTCGACGAGAATTGACCAGGATAGAGCAATTTTAGTTGCTCGTGTAAGCGCACCTTTAGGGTGTTACTCAATTACCCCGCAGGTTGTTACGAACCTATTCACGCTGAGCCCCGTACCTACTACATATAAACTGTATTACTGTCGATGATACTTTTAATGATTATTGTGAGCTACAACTTGAATTGACTTCGACATATTATATTCTTTCTGAAAATAATTATATGAAAACTTTATGGAAATTGTTCTACAAGAAGAGTCGCGCCTATCTGCGGGAACCTTACCAAAGCTATGCTCATAAATTCAAGATATTTATTACTTTTTATTAATGTGGCTATTTATTACTGCTGTTGCCTAAACATTAATATCCATTTGTTTGATGCTTCCCTGTGGATACCACTCCTATCTTGGCAATATCATTGTTTATATACTTAGGTGTTGCCTTAGTTAAGTTTTCAATAGAGCAGTCACTACTGATGAAGGTCCCGGGACCGACTAAATGCAAGCAGCGCAGAACCGGTCGTTTTTGTTCAAATACTTGAGGGAGGCCCATGTTCACTAGTGGGTAGACTTTCGTCTGATATAATGATGATGATGATTTTCATTTGCCCTCCAAAACTGAATTACCTTTTAACCTCGAACTGTCTCGGCAATTTAGCACGAATCGGTGCATCTTTACCTATCGGAACTCCTCGTGACGTTACGCAGATTCACCGCCTGGGATTAAAATGACTATATCATCTCAAAGTTTTATATTGGAGCTGTACCTATGAAACATAATTATGCCGTTGGAATCGTTATGAAATAAAATAGATTCATTTCACTACCAGGAATCTGTGGGTTGAAATAATCCAATTGTATCGTGGGTTTAACGGGAAGCGGTAGTATATCAACACCTAATCTAGGTAATTAGATCAGAAGGACAGTATCAATTTCTGCGAGCGTTAACGCGGATCAAACAAAACGTGGATTTTGAAATAAAAGCACAGAGTGTAACCATATTTCTCGTCAAAAAAAAAAACAAATGAACATTTAGCAATCTATTTATAAATTCTATTGGAGCAGTTCCTGATAATAATGGATAAAAAATTACTAGCTAAGAATGGGATTTTGTCTACACATTAACGACTATGACGACACTGAACCATTGAAAAAAAATATGGAAATTGTAGACTTTTAAACAGGATGAAGTAAAAAGTTTGAACGTTCATGACGCAATCAATTTTCTTTTCGGCAGGTGTAACTTTGTAACTCGATTTAATGTTACCATAACTTTATAACTATGGTTATGTAAGAAACGTAAAATTTACGCGCAAAGAATTTGTGAAAGAAACCCAAGAATTGAAAGAAAAACATTTTTCTTAATCCTTAATCTTGACGAAGTCAGACAAATTTCTTCACATTTGTAAAAGTTTCGAATAAATTCTATAATAAATTGATTGATAGCTAAGTTAGGATAACAAATGATTTGTACATAATCTAATTGATAGATTTGCTTTCAATCTCCATTCATTTATATAAGGCGAATGTGATAAGATTAATATAGCCTGCGAAAATATTTTTTCTTCAGCTAGCATGACTTTGTTTAATTTGAAAATGATCTCGAGTTGTTCTGAGTTGAACTACACTATTACTGACATATGCGTGCAATGACTGGACAGGTGCACTCAAATCTGTGTGGTCCTTTTATTAAAAGACTATTTGCAAACACTAATATGCAGGGTCCTAACATGGTCTGACCATAATTCTGTGTGGACTTTAAAATACTTGTGAATAATGTGACCTCTGAGTTTTGTCGGAGTTTCTTCACAGAGAAGTTGAATTAGACACAATCGAACTCATCTAGTTCTTTTTTAAATGTTATTTGCCCTGTCACCGGCACACGTGAGGACCTAATGGCTGCGTCAGCGAACGGTATTCGCGTTGCTGAATTTTGGGCCAAAATAATTTAGAAAACTACTTATACATTTACATACATTTTTGCGTGTTATATTTGTCATTGACACGATAAGATAATGTTATTGACATGTAGGTAGGTACAAGCTTTGAGAGCTACAAACAACAATGGATGGAATTGCGGAATGTCGTTCTAGTGTTAGGATAAATAAATAAATAAATGAATAAATAAATATATAAGTAAATAAATAAAAGTTTTTGGTGCTTGAATGATATTGATAAGTGATAATTGAAAACATTGATGAAACATACAATTTTAAAATTATTACAGAATTTGTATTACAAAACAGGATGGCGGCGTTAGTTCCGGATTTGGCCACGCGCCAAAAGATTCTTGTATCGTAGTAGGTATATAAAAACGACTTACAAAAATAAATATAATTGTTTCTATTCCAGGAGAATCCATTCAAACGTCGAATATGTCAAGTGTTCTCACACGACGGCTCCGGTAACCTCACATTTGAAGACTTCCTCGACATGATGTCTGTCTTCAGCGAAGCAGCACCCAGAGATATAAAGGCGTGGTATGGTATTTTTAAATAAATCCTTCGTGCTTATGGGTTTTTGGTGTTCGATCAACAACAGACTGCGAATGACTGTCATCGTATAAAACCTCTGTAATGCATGCAGGTAAGTTTGTGGTACCTGGCAATGTAGGTATGGACAAAGGTGTCCCCGTGAACTGGTGACAGAGTACTAAGAAATAAACCTTCACACACACACCACAGCAAACCGACACCACACCAACACTGTCTCAATCAGAGGGTTTTTTTGGTTTGCCTATCAGAAAATAAATAAACTAAAAACCCTGGCTGTGACAAAAACGTCACAGTCACGACGTGCAGCTAGTGACTTCTTCTTTTTCCGTGCTTTTTATATATTTGTTTTGTTTTAAAGTAGGTATTCGTGCTAACTTGACATTTTACATGCACATGCTTCTGTGACAGTTAAACATATTTTCTTTCTTCCTTCAATGGCTGTATGATAATTAAAATTTAAGATCGGTATTTTAATATTAACTCAGCCTATCACACCCCATTCACAAGCCTCTCCCAAGTACGCTACAAGCTTATTTCCACTGTAACTCCGGGTTTTTCGCCTTCTACATCCAATATGACCCAACTGATAGTATAATGACATCTGACCCATCTCACGTCCACCCTTACAAACAAATAACGATTAATTTTATTATTTGAACACCAGGAAGATTGTTAGAAATGAATCGGTTTACAAGCTTGTGACTAATTAAAACTTCAAATGTGTAAAAATATTAAGCGCTCAGGTAATAAATAAGTACAAATAAATGTTAATAAATATGGTAGATGACAAGACGAGACTGGGCGAGCCAGACTAGGTAGGGTAAATGGAGCCATTGCCCTATTTGTCCTGACTCCACCCTGAATGTTAGTTTATACTAAATTACTAACAGACTGTAAAAAATATTAGAATTAAAGAAAAATATAGGTACCTACTGCATTTTTTTGCCTGTGAAGTGCTGTTTGCACGAAGATTAAGTAGGTAGGTAAAACTTTTAATTACATTTGAAATGGTCTAACACCCAGTTGCACAAAGACAATCATTAATGCCACATTACTTATGGGATCATTAACACTAATGATTCATTTAATGAAATTGCACAAAACAACTTTAAGGGGAACCTAGTCGCAGGCTCGAACTCACTGGTGGGCCTGGCTAAAAATCACGCTGTCTCACCAGGCTTCTAGTCCGACAGAGATAGTATCAGTGATGAACTGTTAGACGCTAGTCTTCACGCACAACGTTATTGACTGAGATGCAGGATCATTTATAGTAAAAAATTAAGAAAAGTCCTTTGGAAGATTGGGTTTTATGAAAAAGCCAATGCATAAATCAATGACCAATAAAGTTTGTTGAACTTTTCGATAATTGAACTCTGTTGGTACCGACTTGGTTTTGGAGATTTTACATTTCTTTTATTACTTAAACACGCCAAAGTTAAGTAAAATTAGCAAGAAAAACGAATCTTTGTTGGCTCCTAACTTTTAATGGGTTTTTATTTTAGTATTCTTTTCCGTACCAACAATATTAATAATGAGACAAAACGATATCATATTTTACTTTGGGATGTGGGCTAGGTTCACCTTAAGGCTCTAATGGTGCTTGCTTTGCGCAAAAAAAACTGACAGATTACCTCGTTTGACACTTCATCATTTAAAAATAAAGAACCATTAAATCGAGTCTAATGTTGCTTTCTGCAACAAGTTAATTGAACATTAGTATTTAATGACGGCTTTCAAAGTTAAAGTTCGTTTCTGCAACTAGCTGAAAGAGATATTTATAAAAGTCTTAGCAGGCAAAAATTTATCTGCTCTAACACTAACACCGCAAACATACAGGTGGTCAACCATTTTTGTTTTTTCATACATTTCATTTCCAATTCCACCTGTACCTAGTTATTCTATTTCCTAAAGTAGGTATTGTTTACTATACTTTATTAACTTTTAATTTTACATTCTAAGCAATTTATTCTAGTCCATTTTGCATAGAAGAAATCCATTTTAATGTTTCATAAATTGCTCACGCGATCCAAACATTAGTGTTGAGAAAAGTTTGCAAGATAAGTTTCTCTGAAATTAACGTGATCAAATTTTAATATTCCGTTTCAAATAACTGCTACCATTCAAAATGGCGCATAGTTCGGTAATAGCTTGGCTAATTTGTTCACAAAATTAGGTAAGTAGGGTTAATCTACGCGACTAATCTACGTGTGAAAATACCATTGTTTTAGTACCTAAATAAATTACGTTTTTTTAAAGCTTATCACGAATGTATAGTTTAGGTTCTTACGTAATCTATTCACAACACATATATATGGGGGGTCCTTACATATTTCTTTAGCCTCGTTTACGTTCATACATCTAGTCATACACAAGTTTTTGACTCATTTTGACACAATTTATCAAACATTTGTATAATTGCCTATTTCCATTAGTACCTACAGTTAAAAATTCTTAAAATATCGCAGTCAAAAACTCTACTTTCATAACTTTTTTATAAGAAATTTTAGAAAACTGAGTAGTGGTATCGGCCCCGCCTGACATACGAGTTTTAGGGCGTGAGTTCGAACTCACAACCACTTTTTTAAAATTTAATTTCATCACCACTGCTCTAAAAACATCGTGAAAAAGGAAAACATCGTGAGGAAACCGACATGTCTTAGAAACAAACATTCGAAAACACGTGACATCTACCAACCCGCAATGCACCAACGTGGTGGATTATGGCCCACTCCCTTACTCAGAGAGGAGGCCTGTGTTTTTTTTTGTCGGGCGTCTTGCAGTTGACCTTGAGAGGCCGTGACTGCTTAGCCGGTCTTTCCTGGGGCCTCCAGCCAGGGCTTAAAAACTACTTAAATACTAGGCGACTGCACGCTGAGGGCAAACCCTGCGGGGTACGGACCTCGGCTCAGGGCGTCACTGTTCGGGGGACATCATGTGGGGACAGGCTGGATCAAAATATTAGCATTTTTATTATTAATAGGGGAATTTAGCTCTGCGCTGGCGCTTCAACGAACAAGGGTCGGTCGGGGGAGGCCTGTGTCCCAGCAGTGGGAACTTTATAGGCTGATTGTGATTTGGATTTGTGACACCTTAAGTATACGTTTAAGTATGACTGTAAAATCAGGGAAATTCACACCATACGTCAATTAGCCGTGCCATACCCATCGCAAGCAACTGTTATTTATTGTCAACAATATAAATTGACAGTCAATTTACTTAACAACTAATTTCCCTGGCTTTACCTGTGTTGGCGTGCCCCAAATAATCTGTGTGGGTAAGTCGGGCAGATATTAACCGCAACTCTGTCTTGATACGACTACGCTGCAGTGTCAGTATCCTAAAATATATACCATCGGTAATATTATGTGTAAAGGTATATGACATGTGTATATGTAAAGGGTAAAGCCCATTTTTACACGCTTTATATTAGCTTCACTTGTATGTTTGTATGTAACCGACTCCTTTGAGCGCGATTTTGACCCACTTTAAACGGTCAGATTTCATTGAAACTTTGTAAACTTGTCGAGGGCCGATGACAATTCAATAATTAAAAGAAAAAATGAGAAAAAAAATCACGTTTTTGTAGTTAGCAGAACTAAAAAATAGAAAATAAATTATAGTTTAAAAAACTAAAAAATACGCTTTAAAAACCAAACTAAAAAAGGAGAAAATAATTTAATTCAATTAAAAAGCGTGGGGTGCTTGACATTAATTGATTATAAAAATACCTCAAAAAGCACCCCACGTTTTTTAATTGAATTAAATTATTTTCTCCTTTTTTAGTTTGGTTTTTAAAGCGTGTTTTCTAGTTTTTTAAACTATTATTTTACTATCCAAGCCTTACTTCCCCACTAGATAGTTGACTCCAAGTACCAGACTGACCTCCAAACTGTACTCCCTCAGGTACGCATTCCGCATCTACGATTTGGACGACGACATGTACATCGGGCGAGACGACCTCCTCGAAGCCACCAGACTCCTCACGAAAGGAGAGCTCCATCCTCAAGAGAGGGAGGAGATAGTCGCCAGTGTGCTGGACGAGGCAGACGTGGATGGGGATGGGAGGCTATCTTTCATGGACTTCGAACATGTCGTAGTGCGGGCCCCCGACTTTCTCTCCACATTCCATATCAGAGTTTGATTCTAATAAATATATTCAGAAGTTGTGAAGTTTCACTCATGAATAATTTATTGTGTTTTGGTTATCTTTTCGTTTTGAATTTTAGGTGTTAAGCTTGTTATGGAGTTAGAAGATAATTCTCAGTAGGTACCTAATAATAACGTTGTGTTATGCTGATTTTTTTTAATGAATAAAGAATGTACTTACATACGGTATAAAAACACGACTCTTCCTTTTGGCTTTGCCGTAGTTGGATAAAAAAGGAACAAGATGGAGAGCCAGATTATTTTTTAATGACCGTTTTGGCTAAATCTGTTTTTGTGAGAGAAACGCACTGCAGGTCGTAGTAGATGTCTGATGGATTTTAAACTTAGGCCTGATAACTGAACTAGGTTGTGTAGAGGATACAGTCTAGGAATAAATAATTTATGTTAAGCACCTTACGGTCAATTTTGAGTTTTATGTAATTAAGTTATGAGAAAAGGTTACTGCAACGACATGGATAAAGTGTAAGCAATTCAAAACGTGCTAATTGCCTAATACGTATTTTTGGAGTTGTCGATTCGATTCGGGCGAGTGATTTCGAGCGAATCGACTATAATTAAGCTTCATATTTCCGAAACATATGCGTCTAAGCTCGAAAATGAGACGTGTGCCCGCTATGTGAGAAAGGAATTTATTTTAAAACAAGCTGTGTGGCGCTGGAATTTCCTATATCCAAAAATTACAAACTTCCAGAAACTCGCAATACAACAGATTTTTTTTTAAATCCCTCCTTTGTGCTGTGGTGGCCCAGTGGGAACCCAGGCAAGCGTTTAACTTTGTGTCAATAATTTCATCACCACTGCTCTCAAAACCGTGAAGGAAAGCATCGTGAGGAAACCATCATGTCGTAGAACCAAAAATTCAAACACATGTGAAATCTACCGCACTGGGCCCGCGTGGTGGATTACGGCCTATTCCCTCTCGCCGGCAAAAGGGTGTGTCCCAGCAGTGGGAACATTATAGGCTGATTAGACCCACTCGTCTAGGCTGGGCATTGTCTGTCAGTGAATGAATTTAAGATTTACTTGAAATTATCGCTCATTCACCGTAAAAATGGTTTGACCCTGACCTCTTGCCAACCATCCGCTTTTTCCTACAAAAAATGTGGGCAATATGAATTTAATACCATTCTGAATAGCAATTATGTTCTATTCAATCTTCCGACCACTCTTTCATCGTATCAAATTAAAAAGAATTTCATCCAAAACTGTTTGCTTAGGAAGTTCCTTTTCATCCCACAAACATTTTTAATCTTTTACCCCATAATAATCCGTCCATGTAACACACACACATGGGTACATGGGTACTATACCTATGTAGGTATACAAAAGGATAGGGCTTGCTAATGTTGTAATTATTGAGTTAAATCAAAATATACCTACTACCATATAGGCCTGTCACGAAGCTACAATTTTTATTAGAGGGAAGCCGAAGAAAAAATTGTTCAGTTCTTATAAACTCTAGATAACATCAAAGTTCAGTAATTCCTTTACTTTTTCTAAATTTAACATCAGCTATACTCGGAATTCTTGGTTTAGACATAAAAAAATGCCATTTTTGTAATGTTTTGTAATCTTATATGATGTTTTAAGCTAGTATGAAATATCTGTAATGTGCTTTGATACACACACATGTGTTACATACTGTTTGGCAATTTCCAAATGGAAGCCGATAGGAATCGGGTTATATGGAGGCTGCGCCCCTGATATAGGCTATAGTATGTAAACTATACTTTATTAATGACGATGTGTGTAGGTATAATAAAAAATAAGTTATTCTGCACTGAACAACCGACGTGCTTGTATTTAAGCATATATACATATAAATATACAAGTCTTGTTGTCCTACAGCGGGGCAAAGCGAGCATTGAACACAACGGTTGCAAAAATCAAAACGGGTTGCACCCGCTCGCGCTATTACGTCGTTTTCGGTTAGCGTTCTTTACTGACCTTTTTCTTTTCGCTCGGCCTCTAAGGGTCGTAACGTAATATTAAATAGCTTATAACCTTGCTTAAGAATTGGGCTATCAATTGCATTTTTTTTATTAGGTCATAATATATTTTTTTAATCAGACTGCTCTAGAGATTAGCGCGTTCAAGCAAACTTCAGCTTTATTATTACTAAGTAGGTATATAGGTAGATATAAAGTCCAGGTTTCATCACGATATTTTAACACCCAAGACAACCTCAGAAAGAACATATGAATTAAAAAAGTCACAGTGGTACCTACCTATTTGCCCGAATTTTGAACCCACATAAGAGGCGAGATTTCAACCCCAGAGCCATCATTTCATCCTATTATCTACCTATAATTATAATGTACTTCGAAGCAAATCACTAATCTGTCCCCTCCCTTTTCAAAATTGGGATTTCTTGCGAATCAGTGTAATAAATAAAACTACTTCAATCCAATAAGTTCCAGATATTTTATTGGCTAAATTAATTAGACTAATCGCCAAAGCTAAACGAATATTGCCACTAAATTACATTTTTGTAGGAATTGATTGGATGAATTATGTACCAATAAGTTATTCGAAAAAGAAGGCAAATATATAAATAAATAAATAAATCATTTAATTCAGGTAACAAAGACCCATATCATAAATACCTTATAGACTAACATACATAATTATGAAAATCCACACAATAGTAGCACTTCACTTTGCACTAGCTTTCCCTTGTGCTCTCCTGTGGAACTTGTCCGCGGAAGCGACGGAACAAAAACCCCAGGCATTTTGGAAATAACCTACGACAAAATATTATAAGTAAGGTGCCAACCTAGGCAACCTATTTCATTTTTGGGAAACATACCTACAAAGACAATGTGGTCACGGTATAATAAACCAAGATTAGATAATAACGCCAATACCTATGTGTGTTTGTTACGAATGTATTTATTATGGCTATCCTCAAAATATGATATCAGCAGTAAATAATAATACATAAAAGAAAAAAAACTTATAAATAACAACTATTTTAAGCAAGAAATAACAAAAATGAAATACAAAACGATATGCTCCGCCGCGACAGTGTTTATCACTGCCGTGACCAGGATTCGAACCTGGGTTACTACGGCCACAACGTAGGGTCCTAACCACTAGACGATCACGGCTACCGGAGCTGGTGAACAACGACGCGAAATAAGAAAACGGTTTGTATCTGCTTTCACTCGCACCTCAGATTAGCCTTCTCTTTCCCTCTTACACAATTTTGTTATAAAAATACCAAGAATAATAAAAAAAATGGCGGCAGCAACGTTTTTACGGTTATAATCGGTTTTTGTCGAATTACTTTGTCGTTGTCGTTTTCTTATCAAAACGCTTGTATTTTGCCTCAAATCGATTTGATTACGACGACACAAACTTTTTTAGCATTGAATGGGAATAGTCGCGTGACATCATGATAAAAAAAGATTTCAGGGATTTTTGTTTTTTGATGTTGTGTTTTCTATTCTGCCTAGACTGGCATTATTTTTGCCACTTTTCTTATATCTATCGTTGTCTGAGTTTTAACGAGGACCATAATGACAAAAAGTAGATAGGTACCCAATTAAAATGTAGAAACGTCGTCCATTTAGATTTCATGAATGATAATTTCAACAGGTCGGTGAACACTCAGTGGATCGTAGTTTCCTGAAAATGTGAAGGATTTTTTCATTTAAACTGAATTAATAAAAGTAGGTATTACTTATTTTTATAAGCCAGATACCTACACGATCGTAGCTACAGATTGCGGCATCCATGTGAACTCAACTGTTACCTATGATAACCAAACCCGTGTTGGCTTCCATATATACATACAGTTACTTTTAACGCTAAGCACACACTTAAACAAAATACAAACTAACACTAAAATAAATGTATTATGAACAAGTATAAAAAGGGAAGAGCTCACTGGGCATCAAAGAATTCGTCCGTATCGCTGTCAGTGGAAAAAGTGCCCAAAAGGCTGGCAGCGTTTCCACGTTGGATGGCAATGCTGATTCTTTGACCTAAAAATAGGCCAGCCATCTGGTCACATGAAGAGTCGACGAACCGCTTGGCGATGTCCCGAAATACTCGATGAACCGTTATTTTGATTAAAATACATAAGTGACTTACCTAAAGCCTTAAACTCAGCCCTTAACTCTAAGCCAAGAACCAATCTATTCAGGTAGGTATCTCATTCACGGTAGCTCTGTTATCTAATAACTAACTTCCTATGAGCTTCATTATGACCAGGTAAATTGCTTCCATTCCTCATCAGTCCGGCGTCAATCACATATTGACGACGACACCCGATTGGCTATTAGTGGTCGATAATAGGGCTGTGCTACTGACAGACATTCAGATTGGAATATAAGCCTAATAACGTGATTGGCTTTATACTGTGAGGCCTTTATGTGATACTGTAATTAACTAAGTAGGTACCTACTTCAAGTATTAATCACCTACTACGCTTTGGAATGGGCAACTAGCTTCATCTTTCGGACTGACCGACCCCTTGACAATTCAAAAGTGGTTGTACCTTATTGGTTTATCTATACTAATATTATAAAGAGGAAAGATTTGATTGTTTGTTTGCATTGAATAGGCTCCGAAACTACTGAACCGATTTGAAAAAATATTTTACTGTTGGGAAGCTACACTATCCCCGGGTAACATAGGCTATATTTTATCCCCGTATTTCCACGGGAACGGGAACTACGTGGGTGAAACCGCGGAGCGCTGCTAGTTTGAAATAAATGCTTTGAATATGGGTGAAAATTATTATGGATTTTCTTTTAGGAAAAGCAGAGTCTATAGTACTGGTCGAGTAGAACTGCGCGAAGTGAAAAACTTGGAAATACCTAAGTACGTAAGGGTACCTACCTATGTACTAAAACACACCGATTTAAATTCTTGCTTAAATCATCTCCTGGACAGGAACCGTCCTTATGTCATTGGAAAGGCTGTGGTATATCCGATGGAAAAATCTGAATAAACTTTAAAAATGTATAAATGGAAGTAAGTAAGTTGGTATCTGATTGTGAATTTCCCAGCAAATAGACGGCGAGAATCTTCGGGAATCGATACGTACCTACAGCTTTGATACCAGCGCAAGGTTTTCCAGTCCAAAGAACCACTGTTGAAGTGGAAAAGGTTATTTTATTTATGTAAATACATAGGTACTTACCTACTCTCGCAGGCCTGGATTGTGAATCCACAAGGAATTACTATAAAAACCTTGTCGATTGATTGAATATTTGTCTGCAAAAATAACAAATATTTGAGGAAGCAATTCTTAAAGTAAGTTAGCTCGGTGAATCAATTATTGAAATTCTTGCTTCGAAAGTTGAAGTGCTTGAATGAATAAATCTGAAGAAAATCAGGAGAGCCTCAAATATTAATGAATATTGGAGGTAGGCAAGGTTATTCAATAATGGTTTTAATTAGGTAACGAGTCTATTCAGGTATAGATACCAGCACATCAAGCTATCCCAAACTGTCAAATATTCCCAATTGAACATGAACCTTTAGGTATCTTTTTTCCCAATTGAACATGAACCTTTAGGTATCTTTTTTCCCAATTGAACATGAACCTTTAGGTATCTTTTTTCCCAATTGAACATGAACCTTTAGGTATCTTTTTTCCCAATTGAACATGAACCTTTAGGTATCTTTTTTCCCAATTGAACATGAACCTTTAGGTATCTTTTTTCCCAATTGAACATGAACCTTTAGGTATCTTTTTTTTCGTTATGAAGTTGAAAACCTATCAAAGAAATTTGACAGATTGGGGTAGCTTTATGTGCTAGCATCTGTATCTATAGTCAACAAATGGACTTAACCAATTACAGTTAAAAACTGTTAAGTAGGTACCGACTCGTTTTAGTAGGTACTTAACCAACTTTTTTGAAAAACATACCTACAGATTTTTCTTGGTCCTGATCAACAAGTGCTTTTCCCTGTAAAAATATTTCCTGAAAACTGCGTTACTTACTTCCACAAAAACACAACTCAAGTAGGTAGGTACCTACGCTTTTCTTAGAAAATTAAGTATGAGTATGACAATCCAGAACAATAAATAGAAATAGAATGTGAATATAACTTTCAATAGGTAGGTAAATGTACCCAACCGAAGAAAAATTATTTATTTTTCCAGTTTTTCCAAACGCTGGGTCGGAACGAAAACACAGCTGCCAGAGAAATATAACGGGGTACGCGCAAAGAAAATATGAAACTAAAATTATTATATTTTCTCACATTTTTCATGCTCGGAGTCAAAAGAATTGACTGTTGTTACTCGGGATATTTCAATTTATGTGTCTAAGTAAATTTTTTTTATGTAGGTATCCAAGCTCAGGAGAAATTTTAGGTCAAACGAAACATATTGTTCGACAAAATTCGTTCCAGACTTTTACATACCTACATACATAAACTCAAGGCTTCTTCCTATGGGGGTAGGTAGAAACTTACAGAACGCCACCTGCTACGATCCATACATACCTACTCCTTTTGTCTCATTTACGTTCATACATCTGGACTTCCAGACTTTTAGTCCCCAAAAACTAAATAAAGAAGAAAGACTTCCCAGTCATTTTAAAAACGTATGGGCTAAATAATTATTTTATGACGACATACTTATCTTAGCAAATAATAATAACTATAGTCTCATCACACTGTTTCTACTCAAAGCATTTGGTTTTCCGTATCTGAATAATTTGGTCCTACTCCAACATTCCCAAAGCAGGAGAAGTTATTTGATGAATTCCCACCCAAAAAAACTCTAATCCAGCGTATCTGCTCAGCAACGTAAATAACGCAATGAATGTTGTATGTGGTCAACTGTCAAAATGAAAGCCATTCCTACTGTCAGTGTATTACGCATTAGATACCCAATTATTACTTTAGTTCAATTCTGAATTTTAGCTTATCTGTTTACTAATTCCATCTGGACAGGTACTGACATCTCGCGGATACCGCTAGAACTATTCATGTGACATAGCAGTTCTTTCACCAAATAAAGCTAAACAGTAGCCACAGTTATTTAGCCTGTATCACTTTAGTCGGTTTGAAAATAATAAGTAATTTAAAATAAAAGTGTGTTGTTCCCCAAACCTAAATAATAATTTTATCATTTCTAAGAGATTTTTTCTGTGTGAGTGTTAATTTGGTAAAAACCGGTATTTTCCAGACAAAGTAACCTGAAACGCATTCGTTTCTATATTGCACGTGTTCTCTTTGGCTACTAAAGTCTATAAAGTCTATGCTTTAAAAATTGAAGTACCTTCGCTTTTGTAGTCGCGTTTTTAGCATTATCATGGCTAAAATGCTGTTGTAATTCGTTAATTCTAAAGACGTGCCTGGATAATCGTCGTGAACACTTAGTGTGAAAAGACAATTAGATATTTTGTACGATTATATGATTACTTGCTTTCATTTGACAAATTGCGCTAGACCGCATATTTAAAATGGCAGCCCTACCACGTAGAATAATCAAAGAGACACAGCGATTGATGCAAGAGCCGGTGCCGGGAATCAGCGCGGTGCCAAGCGAAACGAATGCTCGTTATTTTCACGTAATCGTCACTGGCCCAGAAGACTCGCCGTTCGAAGGAGGACTATTTAAATTAGAGTTATTTCTGCCAGAGGACTATCCCATGTCAGCGCCTAAGGTTAGGTTTATAACGAAAATATATCATCCGAACATAGATCGGCTGGGTCGTATATGCTTGGATATACTGAAGGACAAGTGGAGTCCCGCGCTGCAGATTCGCACGGTGCTTCTGTCGATCCAGGCGCTCCTGTCAGCGCCGAACCCTGACGACCCGCTGGCCAACGACGTGGCTGAGCTGTGGAAGGTGAACGAGAGCGAGGCGATCCGGAACGCGAAGGAGTGGACGCGGAGATACGCCATGGAGAACTGAACAGTGCCGCCCAGCACTCACACACCAGTGCCTCCCCGACGCGCGCCACACGAGGACGGAACTAACATATATCATGATTTTAAGAGTGCAAGTTATGTTATACACCCTAGACCGAGTAACTTGTGAAGAGACAATTGTGGATAAATTTTATTATAGGTGAGCGGCGCTGCGGCGCTGCGGGCGCTCATCGCTCAGGTTATCCTCCTGCATTTCGTAGCCTCGCCCTTATTGTCTCGGAGCGGTCCGACAGTCCCACAGGTCATTGTTTACCCGTTCACATGTAGCTTCGTTACAATATTAGGTATGCATATTTTTTTACTATCATTATAATAGCTAATAAAACAAAAAACCTGGAGACTTAAATGTATATATTTCATGGTTACAAATTTGGTTAATTTTATACAATGGATAGTGTTAACTGTCACAAAGTTGAATATCTTTGTTAGAGTCTTACGGACACCATGTCTTGAGTGCAAAATGTTATGCTTAATGAAATGATTATATATCAGTTCCCTGATCACTAGTGATACTGAAAGTTTAATTTAATTCCTTTTTCTACATAGCAAAGTGAATGCATTATAGATGTTTTGATTTTCACTTGATAAGCAGCAACAGCATGATTTCACTATTAATTTTTTGTGTACTATTTACATCTTGTATAAAAATTATCATTAAATTGTATTTATGTAAATTTAATTTGGCTTTGTGAGAAAACTTCAAAATACATAATATACAAAAGCTAAACCAATATTTTATTTTCAATATAACATTTGATTTAGCAATACTTTATCATAGGTTATGTTTTCATTGATCTTTTGCTCAGTGGTGCTAAGTTACCTACTTTTACATCCAATATTTTTTCCTTAAAGATAGACTTATAATATAAAACAAATATTTCCTCATTCATTGGGAAAATATACATCAATTTTATATGGTAACCTAAACAGACTGCCTAACATAAACAATTTACATTTGGTGTTCCCAAATAACCTAACGGCAACAACTGAATACATCTTCAAGGTGCATCTAAAGGCAAATCTGTCAGATGTATTAATTACATGTATCAATAAAAACCAAACCCATGTGGTCACTTATCAAATCAACAACTTATTTTCAGACTTCCCGACTCCTGAAACAATTTTATTGAGCTTGATATAAGATGGTGTGATCTAAGTGCTCAAAAATAATTTGTCAAGGTCAAGCTGATAAAATCTAAAAGTCATCTAATACATGATAACGTAGACTAGAATGAATGCAAATAACTCACAGCAAAAGAAAAATAATCCTTTGTTTATTTTTGTCATTTGATAAGTCTTATCTGCTATATTTATCTGAACCTTGTTTTGTTTTGCAACAGAACACCTGACTGAAAGGTCATAATTACTATAGACTGCAGTTTCTCTTTCTCACAAAGACAAAGCCTTTGTTAGTTTGAGGACAATACAATAATATACTTAATTTTTAGGTAATTAGCAAGAAGATATTTACTTTAAAACTTATAAAGGGTGTGGACAAGCAAATGTGGATCTTACTGTCATACCAGGGACTGTAGGTACACTTCCAAGAATTACCTTGCTATAGAAAAAATTGTGGAATGTTACAAAATATTAAGAAAATTTGGTAGGTACGTACTACTCGCTTAACCATGGTTTGCAATAAGAACGGAATATACATTCTACTGTCCACCCTCCTAACCAACTGCTTGGGATGATGGACGTTTATATTTTTTAAGTCTTTCATGTAAAATACCTACTAAGTCTGGTAGCCTAATCCAACATAGTTTTGAAAAGATGATGACTCTCTTGCCTACACAAACTATCCTATCCCACTGCTGGTCTGTACCATATTGTTCCAGGTATTTTTATCCTGCGACACCGGTGAACGTCCGCGCCATCTCGCTCATTCTTGGGCCCACTTCGATGTCTCCATCCTCATGCAACCATCGTGACTACGCAATTCTTTTTACCCTGGTACTTAGCCTATTTTCCTACTTTCTTCTCTGCCACTTCACATCTTTAGATTTTACTAAAATTATTTGTAGGTGTTAGGTATTTAGTATTATGCCCATTTTTTTTTTTGATGTTGGGATATCATCAGATAACTTCGTCTGCCCTGGGTGGAGTGGGAGGGCGTGTTAGACTTTTACTGACTAAAACCCACCCGTGTTCCTTCAGTTGCCTGTGTGCCAGAGACCACGGTATCTTTTTCGAACAACCCGCAAACCTGAGTGATAAACTCTTTGAGTGAAGTTTACTAGATTATTTAATACATATTCACATTTCATAGCTATTTATTTTATTTTTATAAGCATAGGTATTACTTATTTTTAACCGACTTCAAAAAGAAGGAGGTTATCAATTCGACATGTTTATATTTTTTATTTACTTATTTTTATGTGTCATATCAGCCGAAAGACGTCTACTGCTGGACATAAGCCTCCCCCAAAAGGGGGGATTTGCCATAATCGCCACTCTTGGCAGGCGGGTTGGCGATCGCAGTATGGTAGTAAAATACATAGAGAACGCTTCCCTTATTCGCCTTCTACGACACCCACGCACGGGAAGAAATTTTTTTTGTATGTTCGGGCGTAACTCCGTCATTCATACGCGGATTTACAAAATATTTTTTTTGTTCGAAAGGAGTTTATTCCGAAATGGTCCCATTCTAATTTCATATAGATCTGATGATGCGTTTCGGAGATAGACAACAGAACTCTTAAAAAAAAGACAGCAAATCAACTACGATTGCTGCTATCGCATAAATAGGTATGCATTGTTTTGAGTTTTGACCCCAAGGATGATGCTGTTTTTTTTAACCGACATAAAAAAAAGAAGGAGGTTATCAATTCGACATGTTTATATAGGTACAGGAAAAGTTTTTATTCAGTGCGCAAACTGTAACCATGAATTCAGCATATCATTCTAGACCCCCAGCGCAGAAATTTTTCGTCGGTCATACAAAAAAAAAACCAGCTGTTCCATACATTTTGACCGCGTAGGTATTGCACTTTTCTATGAAACAGCTGATTTTAGACGGATGTGCAAAATTATTATTTTTGGTCGAAAGGGGTTTATTTCGAAATGGGCCCATTTAAATTTAATATGGATGTAGGGGCCTACTCTCTAAGCACGAAGTCCGTCGTTTCGGTCGAAGTAACGGGCGTTTCCAACTCCGTATCACTTACGGACAGAAGATTAGTTTGGAGTCCGAACTAAGAATAAATGAAAACACGATTTGACAGCTGTCCCTACTCCCGATATGTTTTTGCCCGTCCAAAAAAGTTAGTTAATTGGCTGTAGGATTCACTAAGTTTCGAACTAAGTACCTACTTTCGGACGGGCCCGTATCTTCGTTGACGGAGGCCCCCTGATGATAAGTTTCGGAGACAGATAACGGAACTCTTCAAAAAATTACAGCAAATCAACCGCCATTGCTGCTATCGCATAAATATGCATTGTTTTGACCCAAGGATGATGAAATTTCGAATTGGTTTGGGGTAGATACCTACTATAACTAAAAAGTGAAAAGTAACTGTGATTTTGGATCTGTATTTTAATTTTTTGTCACCGCCTTCCAATATTAAAGTAATTTTTCACGTAGTTTTTCCGGAAATCGGTTGTTTAGTTTTACCCGAAAACGTATCTTTCGAATCGTTCCATGTAATCTAACTAACCCGCTTCATTCATAGTTTCCCCGATTTCCAGATTTTAGTACTTGTTATTGTTACCTACTAATAGAATAGTAAGTATAGTAGGGATACACTTTGTACCTACCTACCTTTGTACTTTTTGTAGAATACATAGGTAGGATTAGGTACTTATCAGACATTTCGATTTTTACTTAATCGCAAATGCCATCAACAACTTAGATACGTTAGTGAAGAAATAAGCTCACAACATAATTAGGTAGATTGGGAAGATAGTCTAATTTCGCATGATCTAAGCTAGCAGTTAGCACTACTAATACCTACCTAGAAACCTATGAGTAGGTATTTAGGTCTTGATTTGGTCGGTGTAAAATCGTAAGATATACGGACAGCAGGCTAGAAGCATATGCATGGCAATCCTACTATCGAGAAAATATTAGGACTACGCAAACATTAGGATCTTTACGCCGTACGGTCATCGGCCCTTCCTTCTACATAAAGAACCTGATAAAAAGGTAAACTACCTACAATATTATCAATAAGATAAAATAAAAAAATGTTTGATTATTTTGTATTGTATCCGAAACGATACCTAACCTACGCAATGGGTACAGCTGCAGGCTTAGCACGAGCACCGATTTGTCGACGGAAGAATAGACATGACTATTAACTAAATGATGTACAATAGGAGAAGATAGCTATGTATTTCTAATACCTAATTATCACAGTTACCTATGCGTTCTAAACGAATCATGATTTTGTAGAATAATCGTTTATACTTTGTGGCCGTCGAGTAGAAAGTTTGTTGTCAGTGTGATTTTGACAGTTTGGGAAGAAATATTTTTCTGAAATAGTCTACATTTTAAGGACCTAGACAAAGATCGTTAGAAACGAAAGACTAAATGACAGATTGTAGAAGGATATCTACGGTGCGATGTAAAAAATGGAGAAACGAAATGTCACTTTGTATTGAAAAAGCAGTCTATTCTTCGTAGAAATAGAAAGCGTCATGCTAAGCCTGCAGTGGCCTGAACTAAAAGTTTGTATTTGATACCGATAGATTGCGCATAACAGCGTACAGACGCCAACACATCAAGCTACCCCAATCTGTCAAATATTTTTGATACATTTTCAACTTTATCACATAGGGATAAGGTTCATGTTCAATTGGGAAACTGTGGCAGTCTGGTGTAGCTTGTTGTGCTGGCGTCTGTACATTTATTTATCATGGATCTATTCTAATATGGTATTTTCCAATTTATTAAAAAACTATTAACTAGTCTTTCATTGACTTGAATGTGCTCTGGCAGCTGAGAGTATGTCATGCTCACTCAAATGTCTCGCTGGTGGTGGCGTGTGTGTTGATGTGCACGTCTTTTTACATCGTTCTCACATTGATAATTTCAACATAATGATGTAACCAACTTTTTGTTACAATATCATGATTTTAAAAGTGTCCATGGAGTTTCTTGCCCGTTCTTGTCCATAGGTACCTACGTTTTGGAATGGGCAACCAGCTTCATCTTTCTAACTCACCGACCTTGACAATTCAAAAGTGCCTGTAATTGGTTTATTTGAAATAAATGCTTTGAGTTTATTTTAATTTGAGGATTGGGACGAAATATGTAAGTAACAGAAAAATAAATTTATTTATATCCCATAATAACTTTGTGTAAACTAAAGTATGTACATAGTTGGAAACAAGTGAATGTCGAGTTTATAATTAACGAGATTTTGAATGGATAGAAAGTGGTATTACTGATGTTCAGTGCCTCTGTGCACAAATAAGGGATTACTTATTAATACTTCTAAAACTGCGCCACACTATTTTTACCGGTGCCGTTTACACAAATCTAACGTCACGTGTGGTCACGTGAAGTCATCGTAAGGAGCGTTAAATTCAAAACAACGAAAAATAAATTTGATTTTAATCGTTTTTAAATTGAGAAAATGGATATAAATCAATTTAAAATCGTTTTTAATAAATTGGATACTACCCCATTACTTACATTGAAATGAATGTTATTGATGTGGCAGCAAGGCATTTGCTTTATTGAAGCGAAACAAAATGCTTGGCGAAATCTTCGGCAGACAGATCGTTTAGCAATGCATCTCGCTTGTTCGTCGGCAAGATTTTGAGGCAAGCGTTTCATTTCATTGGTAGCGGTCGATCTTGGAATGACTCGAACTAAGTAGTGTTTGGCGAAAATCGCCAGACGACAGAATCATTGCGCCTCCAAAACATCTTGAGTTATTGCGCATGATCTGCAGCTGTAACCGAGTAATAATAACCTGCTACTTCGAAGGTGTTTTTTAGCTAAGGTGTACTTCTACGAGTTATGACAACCTGGTATTTCAACGGCACAAAAGCGTTTTCTAGCTGACAAAACTATTAGGTGTGCTCTTATCGAGTTATGACAACCTGGTACTTCGAAGGCTTTTAAAGCGTTTTCTAGCTAACAAAACTGTGTTAGGTGTGTTCCTATAGAGTTATGACAACCTGGTACTTCGATCACATAAAGCGTTTAAAGTTGACACACAAACCTACGCGGTCAAAATGTATGGAACAGTTGATTTTTTTTTTATAATCGCCGAAAAATTTCTGCGCGGGTGGGTCTAGAATGATATGCTGAATTCATGGTTACAGTTTACGTACTGGATAAAAACTTTTCCTGTATAGATAGATGTTATGTATTTTAATTTGGTTGTAGAAAACCCCACCTGTCCTTACCTTCCATCATAAATAATTCACCATAAATAATTTAGGGACTGAGCAATAAAACCACAAAATCAGTTTGTTCAGTTTATTCTTAACTTTAATGCAGACTAGAATAATACTCTTAGAAATCATTGCCATAAATAATTTAGGGACTGAGCAATAAAACCACAAAATCAGTTTGTTCAGTTTATTCTTAACTTTAATGCAGACTAGAATAATACTCTTAGAAATGAGAACAACAATAGTTATTTCACATGTTACAGTGTACCTACCAATACCAGCTTTCATAATAAAAGGCTATTTATTATCTGTGTTTCTCAATGTAAATAAATCTTATTCACAACAGCTAGCAATACAAAATTACATCAGACTGTATACTTATTATATTTACGTTTAGTTCACAAGGGCGTGGCCAGTGTTCAGGGTTGCAGGAGTAAAAAAAATGGAAACTTTTGGTTATATTTTGAGCGTCGAAGGTTGTAAATAAGTAACGGATGTTTGCAACATTGCCTGGATTTACATTTCGAGGTATATGCTGACATTGGCTGGTAATGTCGATGTAGTCTGCGGAGACACCCGTATTTTGAAGACACTGGCCATAAGAGCAAAGGAACAAAACACGTGAAACAAGAACAAATTTTGAGAGGACATTAGATTCGGGGATAAAATGTACGTAATCAGAAGCGGTTTATTCAAGTGTTTATATCTAAAGTGTTTACAATTAGAACTGTTAAATTATATATATTTTTATACATAAATAAATATTGTTAACTCGTTCTCAGAGCGCTAAGCTTAGCTAAGAACACAGGACATACATATGTAGGTTACATAGCTATAGCGACACTATAAAATTTACAAAATATGATATATCTTTTGAGATGCTACACGAAATAATGCTTTTTTTATTACTATATCCACTAATCAATTCTTTTTTTTTTCAATTTGATCACTGTGGGTCTGTGAAAGTGAGCTGCGGCTCGGATAATAGGATGCGTTCACTATGATAGATGCAAAGTATCAGAAACCAGAGCCACAGCTCAGTTATTTCGTATGACCCACTTTTCTAAGCTACACATGTTGATTCAGAACTAAATGAGATGATTTGAACTATGGTGCACGTTTTATTCATAAAAAATTGTTTCAAAACTTAACGATCGTATGTCAGAATATACAAAGAACTAAAATTATGATAATGGAATGGCTAGATTGCTAACAGGCATGAATGGCGACACAGAAATAAACATTATAATAAAATTAATGATTCCTCACATATTTCATCCAAACCTACCTATTTGATTTATTCCACACACTATAATAACTTAGTACACAGAGAACTTTCAAGATACCATACAAAATATTATGTAACTTATCAGTAAGTATGTGAAGAAACAGATCAAAAGTATCTAAACAAAATGATGGCAGACAAGAAAACCACAAAAAACAACCTCTATAAAATGATCGTTCCACTTAAAATTAGCGCATTTCATATCAAAGAAAATTTTTGATATTAAAACGCCATTGTAATAAGTTATAAAATATGGCAAACATAAAAACTTGGATTTTTAAATAATTAGTCAATATACCAAAGTGACGCAAAACAATACAAAAATGTTATCTGAATTAATTTTGTTAATTTAATATAGATATCTAAGCAGATATGAGTGGGTTCTGATATTCAATTTATAAATATATCATTAAGTGGAGTATGTAATACACATTGTCATGACAATCAAAGACAACACTATGTATTTACTATTACGAGTTTACGAAATATCTTTTATTCATAATTAATGTACTTAAAGGTTCTATTATCTAAAACGCTCAAAAAGGCTCCCAGGCTCCCATAGACAGGCGCGACGCGACAGCGCGAAGCATCTCTAATAAAACAATTTCTATGGAAACTTCATGGACATTGATCTACTAGATACACTGTGCCGGTCTGCGAGAGCCTTAATAAACAATACAGTGAAGTAGGTGAGATTTATCGAGCGTTTCCTTATATTTTTTTATGAATAAGAGGTTTTTTTTTCGTTATAACAAATACATGGTGTTCAGTAATAGAGAGATAATACAACTTATATTCTATCTTATTAGCCACGAAAGCATTGTAAGCATTGAAACTCATCACATATGTTTTTGAGTATTTTTCTCAGCTAAGCTTGAGTTGGGGCCCTATCCTCGCTTTATAAAATTAATTTCTTATCCTTTCTTTGTTTTTATACTCTAAACTTGAGATCTTTAGAGTTTTTTTTAATGAAAAATGTACTTGAAATAAATTAAAAAAGTAAAGTACATAGCATAACGAAATAATATGTAATCGAGTTCTACTCACCAACTTTCCTATTTTTATATAAAAGTGTGGTGACAAGACTCAGTTAAGCAGCAATACAAAACATCTATCCAATTTCAGAACTATATGCATTAGAGCATAAAGTTGAAAATCTTACAAATTGTACAAATTAAGTACTTGAATTTTAATTTGGACTTGCTTTTCGAAATATCTAAGAAATCATCGTTTATTGAGGGCCGCATTACATCTCATCAGATTTTCCCAATTAGGGCTGATTCTCTTATCTCTGTATAATGATGAAATCAATAAATATTGTGAAAGATCATCGAACTCAAGTTCACCTACCTACACAGATTTTTCATAGATGGTTTTTCTACTTTGTAAGAAGATTGGTGTTACACGCATTGTCAAATGGCTGGTTACAATATTCAAATGGCTGGTTACAATATTCTTAAAAGTTTTTGGGAACATTTATGTAACATTGGACTTCTACGGGATTTTGTTTAATGAAATATTTTTCAATGAAAAGTCAACATTTGTACGATTTCTTACATAGTCTATCAGCTACAAAATTGTATTAAAACAGTATTTAAAATGGGCTAAATATTTCATGTTATGGCGAATTTAGGTTGGAAAACATGGGACGTAGATATTGGCCTATCATTGAAAAATACCCTTGTGCAACAACTGTTAATGAATCTATTTACAGAAAATACGTAAATATATACAAACTTTACTTCATGGCCGCTTCAAACAACGTTTGCGCGGGGCAATTGGACTCACGCAAAGTTGCGTACAGCGCTACATACTACATAGTTCTTTTGACAACGCCTGTCAATGTCAAAAGCCAAAAGATCCTTGTAGCACTGTATCTACGCATACAAGCAGCCAAGAAGTTAAAACGCAGATTATACTTTAACAAACTGCAGTTGAATGTTGCGTTGCGAGGCTAGGGCCGTGAGTGCGGTGCAGGGTGGGCGTATATCGTAATATCGTAGTAAGCAGGCACTTGGTACGCGGCGAGGCGCGCGTTAGATGAACACCGGGTTCTCCTGGCCGGTCAGCAGCCTGAACATCGACGTCGGCATTGTTTTCATCAGGATCTGGAGGTGTTGAAATTTGATGTTAAAATTGATCATTTTGAGTGTTATGATATTGGAATAACTTCTTTCCGTCGTCTGAACTTTTCAATACAAATGGGACAATGTTTATGCGGTTATTTGTGTCCAGTAATCAAAATGTCAAATATTTTTTCCAATATGAGCGGGACTGATTGCGATGCTTTAGAAGAAAACACGAAACATTATGCTGTAAGGTGTTTATGATGCCAAAGTGATGTCAGATGCTTTTTATCATAACGAGGCGTATAATTTTAAATTAAGTAAACGATCTTTTATCACATTCTGTTGAACTGAACTGAGAAGGCATATATTTCTAACGCAAAACATGTCAGATATTTATGGATTCTGAGAGGTGACACATATTTTTGAAGACGATGCGGTATCCTAATATATCCTGTGCTGTGTTGCCCAACCGCTTAACCTTTCAATTTGGCATAATTGGACCCTTCCATTTTCAAACTATTACAGCAACATCCGTTGTTGCTGTAATAGTTAGCAGTACTACAACATGCAGGCCCACCTCCCCGACGCTGGTGGCGAGCAGGTTGACGATGCGCTCGTGCGGCACGGCCACGACGCTCTGCGAGTTGATCTCTATGATGCGGTGCCCCACGCGCACGCCGCCACGCTCGGCGATGCCGCCGCGCAGCAGGCTGCAGATCTGCAGCGGGACCAATATGTCACAGAATTAACCTTATTATGCGAAATTTTACGTTTGGGCACTTAAGCTAATTGCTACTTTAGGTTTTTAGGGATATTTTTAACACTGTTGAATGAATGAATTAAGATACAGGGTGCCAAGTAGCGGTGGGTAACTCCGGAGTACTGATCCAAAGGTGCCGGTTCCGAACGCGGATACGTGATCGTTATTTATTCCTCAAAATCCTTGTCGGTACCGCGGTGCCAAATGATTCCGAGAGCGAAGCGGAGCCACGGAACGCGCATTCACTCTAGTTCACTCGCTCCGGAACACGTCGTGTGACATGACGCGTTCCGACTCCGAGTTAGCGTGCGAACCAATACTATAGCAACACACGACTCGTGACGCAACAGTAGGTACCTACCAATCGGTTTGGTTGGTAGACACGACACGGACGCGAAGCTATAAGCGACCTTGGCAAGTTGGCACTATGAAATTAGAGTTCAAAATTGTTTGAACTGTTTGGTTCTTCTATGAAAGATGCAACGATGCGGTCACGAACATAATCAGTCAGTACCGTGCGTTATTTCTATTGAGTTAGAATTTATTATGAATTGACTGCTACACATAAAACGTGATTTTTGTGTCGTAGAGTCGCTCAATAGATTGACCACGCATCTATTATTAACCTTTTCACCGCCACCGTCGGGTACAGCCGACAAATGAAAACGTGCCCAACACGCCACCGTCAGCTAATACCGACAAGAAAACAACATTTTACGGTCAAATTAAATAACAGAATGATGTTACGAGTAATATTTTATTTAAATAATAGGGGACAAAAAGCAATGATTAATTGGTTATCGATAAAATTTTGGAATCCCTATTCTTTTTTGTAGGAAATACTTAAAAAAAAGAATAGCGCCGAATTTGTGGCTTGGCGTGGGAGAGACGCCGATGCATTAACGCTCTGGCGGTCAAAAGGCTAAGATAATAATATGTTGTTTTATTTATTTGTATAGAATGTTGGTATTCTTCTGACAATAGTTAACTTTATTTTAGTTTGATTTCTTTCCTTATTATTTACGCTGTTCGCAATTTAAATCGTTAATTTTATTATTTCATTATTTAAGGTGAACCTGTACCGAACCCGGAGTCTGACTAAGTGAATCAATTTACTTTCCGGAATAAAGATTACCCACCGCTAGTGGCAAGGATATCGTCGCACAAACCTTTAATTCAGTTCGTGATTCTAGACAAAAAAAAATCTAAACTGGCTAAGAAAGATTTTCGTTGGTTTTCAAAAAAAAAATCTGCTGATTCATAAAAAAAGTACAAAATGTATGGAATCGCTAACTTTCTTAAAGAGCTGTCAGTGTCAAAATAGCTGTGGAATTTCGTTCAATTTCACTGGTGAAATCCCAATTTAGATGAGCTGATCGCGTTCACTTTCATCAATGAAAATCACCCTAAACCTAAAATTAGTTCAGTCACAAACAAGAGTAGCACTGATAATTGACATTATAAATGTTAAAGATTGTGAAGCTGCAGAGCTATTCTGTAAAAATCTCACCGTGAAAACGTAGGTGAAGTGAGCTTGAAATGAGTGTCCTTTTACCTGATGCGAGGGATTAACATAATTTGACATAATTAAAAAAGTGGCTTTGTAAACATCTCGAGATTTTTACAGAATATATCGGTTGTTCGTTACTCAATCACACGTAACTTAGCACAATGATTAATCATGTTCAGGATTAACACAAAGACAATTTTTTAAATGCCTTGCCTTAGGATAAGTTTTAGAAATTATGTCATTTTTCGACATTTTGGCATTTTTTTTTTTTTGTTTTTTTTGTTGTTTTTTTTTTTTTTTTGTTTTTTTTTTTTTAAATTATGAACTGTAGCTATACTCACCACTCCGTTCTGCACGCTGAAGCCCAGTTGATACTTGGTGTCTGGTCTCTTGATCTTCACTTCGACCACGGGCGCGCACGGGACCACGGTCAGCTTGACCACAGTTTGGTTCTTCGAGTTCTTTATGTACGTCTGGCAGGTTGACAGCGGTAAGCCGACTAGGCTTACGCCGTTTATTGCGATTATTTGATCACCTGGGATACAGAATCATGGGTTATATTATAAGAATTTTGTTCACTATCACGATACACAGATTTCGGCAAGGATTTCTAGTTCGTACCCCAGTTTTATTGTTTAGTCTAAATCACCCTTAAAACATGAGTGAGTAATACATTCCACTAAATGGTGTTGTAATGGTGGCTTAGTTTAGACCACTAAAACCCGTAAGGAGTAGGTAGGTACTTGTAGCAGTAAATCAGGGTCTCAAAAAGTTTTTACTTTTTGGCATTTTACTTTCATCTACGTTCCGGAGCCACACGGGGCGATCGAAGGTTCAGCTATGATTGCCGTAGTCGGTAAGTTGATGGGTTTGATGACTGACCTGGGTGGATGACCAGCCATTACATATCGAGACTCCTTCGCCCCTCGGAAAGCTCATTAAGCCGTTGGTATCGGCTGTCATTCGTAGATCTTTGACAGTCGTTACAGCTAGTCATGAGACCATTAACTCTGACAACCAGTCTTACCAAAGGGTTTACGTGTTACCCTGTAATTGGGTTGTGGAGGTCAGATAGGCAGTCGCTCCATGTTAAAAAACTGGTATTTAGATGCATCTGGTTAGACTGGAATGCGACTGATTGATTTTGATTCGTTATGGTAGGTTTGTTGCCTCCTTCTCTACCTCTCTTTGGCATACTCATTTGTTTGCTTTGTATGGCGAAAATACGGCACGTTGAATGATAAATGATTTTATTTCTGTAAGCAGGTTTGTACAGACTTTTACATATCGATCATATTTTTTAAACTAGATTAGGTCGGCCTTTCCTATCTGACTACTCTGAGAAGAAAGGCCGAAACAAACTCAGAGGTCACAGTCTCTTTTAAAATCCAGACATCTTGGTCAGATCATGTGAAGACCATGTGGATTGGTGTCTGAAATGGTCTTTTGAGAAAAGAACCACGCAGATTAAGTGGACCTGTCCAATCAGTGCACGCATTTATTAGTAATCATGCAGCTCAACTCAGAACTTGTGGTTTAATAATACAGTATTAAATGCTGTGAACTATTATGGGCTGACGCTGAAAACCAGCGCCGGTGCTGTTTCGAATAGGTTCGCATTAAGGTGAGTGATGGTGAACGCATATATTCCCCCTAGTTGTTATTTTTTTGTGTTTGTTCTTCTCTGCGTCATGTTTAACGCAAATAAACATATTTTCTTTCTTTATTTCTATTGTGTTTATAAAGAAAGGGAAGGTGTCTGAAAGTTAAGTCGCTAACACAAGGAATACCGCAATGTGGGAGTTTGTTGCGCCAATTTTTCTTCCCAGCTAAAGCACTAGAAAGTGGTGAAGGGCGGGCGTTTTTGGAGGACTGTCTTAAGTTTTGACGTTCAAAAACTCATCCATCAGATCTATACGAAATTTATATGAGACCATTTCGTAATAAACCCCTTTCGAACAAAAAAGAATTTTGCAAATCCGTCTATATATGACGGAGTTGTATATAGAACATACATTAAAAAAAGAACATGTCGAATTGATAACCTTCTTCTTTTTGAAGTCGGTTAAAAAGTGCTGACTCTCAGCCTAGTTTGAATAAATTACTTTTGATTTTGTGACTATGAGTCGTAGTTGCACTTACCTATATTAAGCTGTCCGCACCTGGCCGCGGCCCCGGCCGGCGCCAGGTTGGCGATGACCACGGTGGGCAGCATGGAGCCCCAGCCCGACTCCACCACCACGACGCCCAGGATCTCGCCCTTCGTCTTCGGCACCACCACCTGCGAACATGCAAACGACTATTTAGATATGACTAGAGAAGTAATGAGATGGGTATTGGATGAAAATGTAACTGGCCATAAGGCAAAAGTGACAAAAGCCCGCGAAATTAAAGTGTTCTTTACTATTTTTTAATTTTTTTTGCAAATTAGAGGTCTGTATCAGGTTAGGTATATGTTGATTAAATATGATTCGCGACCGTTACATATATGGCTTTACAGAATAATTGAAGACTTTATTTTAAAAACCACCTTTGTCAATTCCATGTTATGAGTTAGTTACGACATTTTGTAGAGGAATTTGTAAGCTTTCTGATTTTACTTATTTTTCTTCAAAATATTATTTAAATAAAAATTACTTTGGTTACGAAAATAATAAAAGTACAAAATTGTTCAATTGACACGCCGTATGACGTAATAACATGGCGGCTGGTATTTCATGGTGTTCAAAAACAGATTAAAAAACTAAAATCTTTGAATTGAATTTTAAAATTTATTTCATGAACTAAAACTAACATTTTCCGACTGCATTTTGCCTAAGCTATCTCAATAATATATTTTTAGATTTTTTCTCATATCGATTAAAATACCCTATTTGAGCATGAAGATTTGTAATGATGATTTTAATTGTGTAGATAACATATGTAACGGTCGCGAATTATATATTTTGATAAACATACAACCTCATAATTATCTGCAAACTGTAAAAAACGTTAAAAGATATAAATTTCGCGGAGTACCCTGGTGCTTAAATATTATGGCACAACAAGATATAGAGACATTTATTCAGAAACTGTCGCAGAGAAATTAGTGACATCTATATCACTAATTTCTCTGCACAGTTTCGGTGCCATATTGATGTGCTCGATGTGCCATATTTATGCCCGGGATCGTATTTAGCGATGACACAATACAGCATGTGTTCGAGATGAATATAGTGATGTGACAAATATCAAGACAACTTAGTTACAGTACAGTCTATTAAAGGTCGGTCATGAAAATTTGGCAAGTTCAAATGTTATAGAAACAAATTCATCTAGTTATGTGTTATATTTTACGCTGAATTATACAGAAATAAGAAGGCTAATTTGTGTTAACACACGAACAGTAGGACTGGCTTTTATTTTGACAGTTCAACAACAGTCATTCTTTACAGGTTATTTACTTTATTGACAAGACGAATTTTTCGAACATATGAAGCAATGGATTATCAATATCCTTCAAGATGATTCAGATTATGATTGATAGTGCGTTACGCAATTAAGGTACTGGTACCAGAGTGGTTTTCGTAATTGAAATCTTCCCACTGACTTGTGGTTGACCGTAAATTACGTGATACAGTTTCGTTCATTCGTAGTTTTTGGGTGTAGGTAGGTAAAATAATATTACTATGATCGAAATACTTTGAGTGTTAACAGGACCGGATCTGACTGGTAATATGTATGGCATAAAATAACAAATTTACCTTTTTTGGCTCTTAACATTGATATACAAAAACCCAAGATGTACAGTCTCGAACAAAAGTAATACTCAAAACTGTCCCCAATAAAACGTCAGAAGTTATAGTTATGATAAATAACATATTTTTTTTGCAAATTCAACCTTACACGCATGACTTAAAGTGGTTTTTAATAAGCAATGTCCAAAAAGACTGACTGAAACATGACTGGCGAAACTATTTGACACCTGCGCATTGCGCCCTATATAAGCAGACGTTTTTGAGACGCTAATTATGTGTTTTAGGTTTTTTGTTTATCAATTGCTCTTAAGAATTTCGTTGTCTCAAAGTATCAAAGTTTTCAACACAAAAAATAAATAATTCAACTTTCAGATTGTTTAGAAAACAAGTGTTGAACAACGACCTTGACAAGGTCATAGAATCAAAGAAAGTAAACTGTTCTATTTTTAAACCATGTAAATAGTTACCTCTTTCTGCAATTCCTTCTTAGCGAACATTTGTAGCTCGTCTCCGAATATCTCCTGACTGTTCAGGACTTCTTGATAGTCCATCTCCTTCACAAAACTATGGTCTTCTATGCCATTTGCCTTTAGGAATTCCATATAGGCGACCTGGAAAGCCTGTCCTATGGATTGGGCTATGAATTGGGCCTGAAACCAATGGCATTATATTATTTCCTTTATTTTATTAAATACATAAAATAATATTTTTAAATTTATTAATATAAAACGTTTTAAAATTTAAAAAATAATACCTTTAACATTTATTTTTATTTAGAGTGACCGAATCAATATTTTAGGTTCACCAATGTATCTTTAAAAAGAACGGTCAAAAGTTCAAACATAATTATACATTTTTAAAACAACAGTAAAAAAAAGAAACATAATTAGCAGTCATTTTAAAATTATATTTTTAGATAAAATAGTAAATTCGTTTAATTATTCATGGTTTTATTACACACATTTTGGGAGCTAATAGTAAGTTTATAATCACCAATTTCTTCAGCCAAGTCTGTTGGTTACATTATAGCTAAGTTTATTTGCTTCAAAAGGCCTATATTTAAAGATGACAGTCTTCTGGCTGGCTAACAATTTCGTAATTGTATAAAACACTATGGAGGCAAATAGTGTTATCATATCACCAATGTTTATTTAATTTCGTCGAGATACGTATAATTTGAGGTTAGACTTGGCATACATTCCACATTATTTTGTAGGCGTATATTATGTTTTATCTTACTTATCGCAGTATAAGGTCCAGTTCGCTCATACGGGTTGCACAGTCATGGCCAAAATATCTATTTAGGTTACAAAATCGATGCAATTTTCTGACTACAAATTAATTGAATAAAAAATTGTTTACATACCATGTTTTCGTGTAGTTTTGCAGATAAACATTGAAACTTAAACATTATTCGTTCTGTCAAATTCACTTTTCAATTCAATTAGCAAACATGTTTAGGTATGTGCTCATTACAAGCAAGTTACTTTACTAAGCACTCAGAATATTATGGAGATTTGCTGGTTTTTGCAAACAACTTTTATTTGACTTATGCACCAATACATTATGTGGGATATTATGCCTTTCATACATTGACCATGGTTTTAAAACCTATAAATTTTTTTATAGCATCCCCATGGACCAAGTTTCTTGCACAATGTTGTGTCTGAATCAACTATACCTACTAAACCATGGTAACGTTACTAAATTAGATATATGTGGAGGGCTAAAATACTGTCCAAATAGATACTTTTATTACTAAATGTCCCAGATTTAAGACTCACTCACCTCTTCACTCTCAAAGACATGACAGATCATTTTCGGCGTGCGATTGAGTTTGGGCTGGTCCGAATCATTCTCATGAGGCACGAACCTTCTTCTAGCCATCAGAACCACCAGGTCCCCTATATCAGCTATGTACGATATAGTCCTCAACGCATGGTCCATCATGATCTCCTTTAACTCCGTATTCAAAACCATGATTTTCTCCGTTGATATAAAGAGATCGACTTCTGTACTTGGCTGGTTTTCACCTTCGGGAGCCTAGAAATTAAAAATGTTTATGTGATATTGGAATATAAAGGCCGGCTTGATCTCCAGAATGTAATTAAGCTTCTGAAAGTTCAACTGGCGGATGAACATACAGGGTGTGGCGCTGATTCTGATTGGCACAAAATAGGCATGAACTATTGCTATCTCTCACTGACAGACAAAACAGAATGAGACAAAGACTTACGAGTAGAAATCACTCATCAACTTTAGCTTCTCTTTCTTTTTATGTCTGCCAGTTAGAGACAACAACAGGCGAAACAATAAATAGTCGGCAAATATTTAGAGTAGTCAAACTGAAAATCATTTTTATCATATTCTGAAGAACTTTTAATTGTACAGCTCTGTCTAGCATCTCTCTCTTATTATATCTGTTAGTAAGAGACAACAACAATTTCAGTGCAGGTCAGTTTGTGTCCAAGAGAATCGGCGCCAATTACACAAAGCAAGCACACAGTGATTGTATGACATCTGATCCTAATACAGCAGCTATGACTTTTAATATTTTTTCTAGGCTCAAGCTTGTTTTAATTTTGATTACATCTATAGGTGTAGGTGGTCATGGTAGGTATAAGGTCTGAAAGTGCTTGTCACTTGGTAGACATAGATTATGGGTAGTACCTACGTCGAAACGACGTTGTTATATGAAGGCATATTTTGTATGTACGTCGAAATGACGTGAAAGCATGAAATCATTTGAGATGTAATGACTATAATTATGAGGTAGATGTGTATATCGCTGTCGTATTATATTTTATCGAGCAGTGGCGGATTTGTGAATAAGCACCAAAGCTTGGGACCCTATAAAATCCTTCAGAAATGAAAATGAAACGAAAAGGGATCTGATAAAAAAAATGGAATCTTTGGAAATGTTGATAGGGAAATAATAACGAAGGATGATGTTATTAAATGGGGTTAACAATATGTTAAAATACTTTTTGGATTAAGTGCTCATAATCCGCCATTGCTTCAGAGATAATTATAGTTAATTTAGAATTTAGACACTTACCAAAGCCTGATTACCCAAGACAGCGAAAAGGGAAATACGATAATGTTAGTATAATGAAGTGGCAGCACTTAGAAATAAAATATTTTGTTGGAGTTTTAAAATGTCAAGTACATATAAACAAAAATAAAAAATGATTTAAATTTCTTTGAAAATGTATATGAAAACCCCAATAAAACATCACAACAATACACATAAGTAATTGAAATGATTTTATTTTACTAGCAACACTGACACTTGGTGTTACCAGCATTGATTTTAAATTGTGAATTTCTGAGTCAAATTATGGCAAAACCGATAGTTTATACTCCGCGGTATTTTCTCCAAAATATCAGATTGTTGATTTTTATCGAATTATCGGATGTAAAAAAAAAAATATTGTATCTGCTCAAATATGTTTTTTTTGCGTAGCCGTTTTTGGTGATCGATCGACAGAAACGACTAGCCAAATAGCTTGCTTTGACTGGTCTCTCAAAATAATGCTTTGCAAGTCTAAAAACTTTAAATACATCAAAGAAACTCAATAAAAACCAACAGCAGATGACTTAACAATCATCAAAATCTCCAAAGAGAGCCTAAACAAAATATGTCAGCCAAACCACCTTAATCTTAGTAACGGCTTCCTCTACCATGTTCTTTTTGGGTCGCTTCTTGCGCCGGCGCGAGTCCTCGTCCACCTCGACCGAGCCCAGGAACGACAGTCGGAACACGGCGGCCGGAGCCGCGTACACGCCGGAGTACGGCCCGTCGCAGCCCCACTGTGACACGAGCCATGAGCCACACCGGCTAACCTCCTCGGACGCTCTCACAATGTGTGGTGTATTCGATTTGTTTTGTTTTTATACGCTTTATATTAGCTTCACTTGTATGTCAGTATGTCAGTATTTCAGTATGTAACCAGTCGGTTGCTTGACATTAATTGATTATAAAAATACCTCAAAAAGCACCCCACGCTTTTTAATTGAATTACATTATTTTCTCCTTTTTAGTTTGGTTTTTAAAGCGTATTTTTTAGTTTTTTAAACTATTATTTATTTAAAGTATTTTCTTGTATTGTTATTAAATATTCATTCTAATTCACATCGGTCAAATATTAATTCTATCGCTCTCTATTTTATCTCTTCGGTGTTCCTTCTTAGAATAGAATAGGAAACAAACGACTTTATCTAGTTTTTTACATACATATTATTGACGTATAAATGTGGTACCAACCTAATTACAGAAATTAAATCATTTATCACTTATTCAATTGTACCTACGTTAGTTTTTTATTATAACTAGCTGTTGTTTGCGACTTCGTTCGCTTAAATGTAACCCTATCTTGACACGTTCGGGGGTTGATTAAAAAAAACAATATTTCTTATTCTCTCATTCTCTTTAAGACTCTCTTAGATATTTTTATATTTTTATCTTTAGTGGTTTTGTGCACTGACTCAGAGTAAGTCTATTAAAAAAAAATAAAAAAATATAGCGATATTTGTACCTACTACTGCCTGTGACAAATTTTATAGACTAGCGGTTTGGACAATATACCAAAGTTAGAATAATAAGTATTTTGTTTTCCTTATACACGTTGATTGCTACCAATCACTACTATACTTATATTAAATTGAAGGGTTAATACTGCTGACGAAGTGACGATGATAAACATATACTGTTTTTAATTGATGTTTATATTTAGAGTTATTTATCTGTACTGGATACATTGACTGATGAAATGTATCTTTAATTTCCTGTTTGTAGAGATGTTAGTTGCTTGTAAATCGGAATGTTTTGAAATGGTTCAAACTTTAAGCGAGATCAAGACAATTTATCTGAATAAAAAGCAGTTGAAAATATTTCCTATACCTAAGCGTTAAGTTTTTGAAAAAAAAAAAAGTTTTATTAAAATGTAAATGTTTTGCAATTGATCTTTATTAAGCAGGAACCATTAGTTTGGCTTGCTTTCCAAACGGATTCTTCAACGAAACCAATAGCAAATGATGAATTTTTTTGCGCCAAAGCAAGCAAAACAACTCGAATACAAACACACAATGATTTAGTGAGAAGCGAGCGATCCACCGTCGTTAGTATGAAAGCAGACCTAACGAAGTAACCTTAACAATTAGATTAGGGGTTTCGTGTGCGTAGCGTTAAGCCTTCCGCGATGTAGTGCCTCATGTCGTCAGGCCACCTCAGCCGGTGTGAATCGGGTATGTTACATGCTATATTGTGCATATTATGAAATAGTGCATGGATAAAAAAAGCCTCCGTACCAGTTAGTGACGTACTTCTTTTAAGTCGATTTTTCAATGAACCATGCTAACGTTTCGAATTCGATTTGTAAAAGGTTTTTTTTTGTCGACGTGAACATAATTCGGTGTAGCGCAAAAGTACGGTCGTAACTTGTAAATAGCCCGAAATCGGAACATGCCAAGATAAAAGACTAGCACAGCACAATATGATCGCATACTCGCTTACCTTCCAGTGCCCTACGCAGGGCTCAAATGATACAAAGCATTAGCGACAAGCGGAACAGAAAGCGACAGATAAACAAACATTTTCAGAGGAGGCTAGCCGGCCAATACGGGAACCGACAATCTTCTTGGGTCGGGTCGAGGGGTGAGGATCACACTGAAAAAAATACTCTAGTGCCATGTCAATAAGAGCTCAAACGGTTTGGCGGACAGGTCGTGGATGGCTCAAAACGGTTGAAAATTAAACATACACAGGGCAGTCCCTTAACGTTCTAGCATCTAAATATTGTTTTGTTCGTTCATAAGGGTATGAAGGATATCCCACTAGCATTCTCAATACACTAATCCTAATGAGCATGAAATTACATATTTACAGATGACCGTGAAAGATTAGAACATAGGAGAGTTGCGTGCAAATAGTTGGAAGAATTTGCGTGCCAGTATCGCTTCACGCGTTTAAATAGGGATGTGAAAGAGCGTAGCTTGTATCGATAGGATAGCTCGATTAAAGTGGTGTTTAGAGTCGATAGAATAGTGTTGTATATAGTATTCTGTTTCTGATTGAGGTCAAGTTATACAATGGGTATGCGGCTTTTTTAACATTTAAGTTATTATTTTGATTTGAAGATCGAAGTTGATTTTTATATATGATAATTTTACATGAGGATAAAGTTTGGATAGTTTTTGTAAAATTATCATACAAATAAAAATTCAAGTCGTTGCTCAAACGGGCCACATTAAATTAGCAAGGGAAACTGCAGGCGCGATGGGTATCGTCTAAACACGATAAAACCAAATTCATCAAATGATTTCATGTTTTCTTTATTTAGAATCACGACCACTGTTAGTTTTGTGGTTGAAGTTTCAGTTGAAAAAATCTGTTTTATCGTGTTTAGATTTCAAAATCCATCACGAATGTAAAGTTTACACAAGAAAAGTTATTTTTTAAACTGATATTTGAATTGAAGTGTCTACACTAACTGTGGTCACAAAAAAAACCATCAATTATTTTTTTGTTTTGTCATGTTTATTTTGCTGAATTTAGCTAACTAATTCAATTTTACCCGGTAATTAAGGTGATAAATTGTATGAAATCTGTCGCCCCATTGTATAACCGTCGCCTTTGCTTGCCAATCTCAAGAAGAGTGCTACAGTCAGTGTGGGACAGAAAGTGACAAGTAATTTCATGCTCTCGCTCAATAAACATCTACATAAGATACAAACATTTTACATTAATACCGATTCACACGGGCAAACGGTAAGTTGCTCAACTGTGTCTTTATGAGAATGCATGGTTTAAACACGGAAGTTAGCAACCCTGACTTTTCTTTTTGTTATTAACCCTACTGTAAATTAGAAGAGAAAAAACATTATTACATCATATTTAGAATAATGGGTTATTTTTACGTAATAAATCGTCTATAATTAAGGTTGAAATAAACCTGTTATCCAATATTTTTTTTAGTAATGACAAATTAATTTCGAATACAAAAAATGGTTTCAACTTTAAACATTATGGACACGAAAATGGGTCAAAAATGGATTTCAAGGTCAGTGATGTGATGACTTTACAAAAAAATATCAAAGAAATAGGTACTATATCCAGTTTAATACAATACCTTAATCCTTGACACAGCTTCTTCGGCCTGTAGCATCCTGGTTGCCTTAGTGGGTTGGCCCTCGCATGCCAGCTGGGTGGAGCCGAGGTACCGAGCGCGGAACAGTACTCCTTCTATGAGCACTGAACGGGTTACGTCTGCGGAATGAAGCATAGTGCTGGATTTAACTAATATTTCTGTCAAATTAGGAGAGGATTACTTTTGAATTTCTAAGGTTGTAGGTTCTGGGTTTTCGTTGTACGTATGCATGTGTGCGATTTCCTCAATCGCTGCTCAAATTCTAGTGAATCTATTTGAGATTGTTTGAATTTAAGTGGCATTAAATATTAGTGCCTGGTTGGTGGCAATGGGCTCGCCCCTATTACATAGGACTTATAATAATCAGCCTGTATTGTCCCACGACAGGGCAAAGCCCTACCTTTCCTTTTTCCATATATGAGGGATTGGTCCTTATTGGCTCAGGGTCGAGTTGAGAAGAGCCCCTTCACACTAGCGTTTGTCCAGCGCACGCAGCGCAGACGTCACACAATTCCGTTGACGTTCGGTAGGTTTATCATTAAAACAATAGATTCCGACAAGGAAACTCAATTGTACATGACACCGCAGTAACGCGGCGCATGCGTCGTGCTAGCGTAGCGTACTCATGGGCCCAGAAAAGACGGTGCGACAACGCGACGCACGCGTCGCTTTGTCACGGCGTCTGCGCTGCGCATACGTATGATGGATCGCCTACGCTGGACAAACGCTAGCGTGAAGGGGCTCTAGAAAGAGAAAGGGAAGCCATAAGTTCTAGTAAAATGTGAGTATACTATAGTAACGCCTCTGTCAAAGTTTCCGGAGAATACAGGCATGATGTATCTTATGTTAGGATTACAAGCAAAGTTTGAATAAGATGATCAAAATCTGTACTGCTTAAGTCTTGCGCAATTTTACTAAAGCGATTAATTAATTGATCAGCGTTAATTGATTCAATCAGTCAATAAAGGCACTGTAGGTATACAGGATGGCAGCGATACGGACGCACAACCTGTTCCCGTGGATGATTATTACGCCCCTTTTTTTGAGTGGGAAATAATCAAATAACTTATCCCGCTCTGGGCGGAGACTGGGCGGAGACCAGATATCATGAGTAATGTAGGTTTATGTGTTTTTTTATGTCCCCTGCTATCCTGTATTACTAGAGTGTAAACATTCTACTTTTGACCCCTTATTACGTAACACTACTTTGATAGAAAAAGTGATAGGTATTTCTACATTAAAAATTTTGCATCACCCTCTGAAAACTCACCATGGATAAAATCCAAAAGCAGCATAAAAAAGATGAAATCGATTTAGTTGACTTTATTCCAACGATACATGTTATTGAGATCAGTATTCATAAAACTCACCTTCTTTATTTTTGCTCTTTTTCTTTCCATCTTTGTCCTGAAACAGGAAAAATAAAGAATTTATTTTACAATGGCCATCTTTACACTTTCAAAAAACTTTCGAGTCAAAGCTTTAAAAACATTTTTACAGCACCCTAATTGCGTAACACACTATCAATCGTTTTGAAGGATATTGCTAATCCATTGCTTCATACGTTGGAAAAATGTATCTGTTCACTAACGTAAATGCCGCAATAAATGTTGTTGAACTGTCAAAATGATGGCCATTCCTACTATGTGTTATGCAATTACCCCGCTGGAGGAGGAAATCTTTCCTACCGAGACAATTCACTGTTGCCCGTTTTTACAAAAAACTAGGCGACACATAAATAAAACAATGTCAAAGATATTGCCCACACTTTTACTGTACCTAAATCATCTTAGCAATGATTTGATTTTCTCTAACATCAGTGTTTATCTTGGTCCTAGGCACACGACAGTGTGAAAGCCAAGTTTTACAAAAGCAAATGACAACGGTGTTGACTTTGCTTTCTTGGCTACCTTAATAACTTAGCTTATTATAGTGGTACCTTGAGTTCAAAACTAGTTGTATAAACTTATCCTAGACGACGTGTAGCTAATGCCCGGTATCACATAGTAACTACCTATTTCAAAAGGGCTCCGTTAGTCCAACACTAAGTTGCGTGACTGATACTTAGTTTAAACTTATCCTAGATACAACTTATCGTACTTCGTTTTAACGTATCCTAGACGATGTGTATCTAAATCTAAGGTTTGGTATCTCAATGTAACTACCCATTTCCTATCATTTAGTTTACCTATTTTTTAATAAGGGTCCGTAAGTCCGAAACTAGTTGCGAAAATACTAAGTTTTAACTTATCCTAGAAACGACTTACCCTAGGCCTATACGTAAACGTATCTAAGGCCGGTACCTCATTATAACTACCCATTTCCTATCATTTAATGCCCTTTTCACGGCCTCAAACGAGGCGTCCTTAAATCTCTAGTCGCAACTAGAGACAAGACTTGCGTCTAGCGACCCAGGGCATGTGTCACGTGTTTCCGTTCGTCACTCCGCAGCTCCGAGCCCGCGAGCCCTCATGGCAGTCTGTCACAATACGCGATTCATTTGACCGTATACAACAACTTATAATAGTAATAATTCCCCCTTGTCGCTACGGCTGTATGTGCTAGGGACAGTTTGCGGGGGCCCATTATTGAGTGCGATACCCCCTGCCATTTTATCCGTATATTGTAGGTATGTATGAACCGGCAGGGGCCAGTCTTTCCATAGTTTTAGGTACCTAAGTCTTCTCAAGCTACCTAAATCCATAATCATATAACTCAAACTCAAAGCATTTATTTCAATTAAACCATTTACAGGCACTTTTGAATTGTCAAAAAGTCGACCAGTTGGAAAGTTGAAGCTAGTTGCCCATTCCAAAACGTAGATCTCTATGGAGAAGAACGGGCAAGAAACTCCATGGACACTCTTTTTAATCATGTTAAGTATTACAAAAACTTGGGAACATTATTCTTGTTGCTTCTATATGTGAGAACAATGTAAAAAAAAAACAATTCTAAATATAAGATTTAAAATTAGCCATGGAAGTTAGGAGATGACCAGTCTCAACCGACGGCGCCCGTTCACGAACTTGACGCATACATATTATAAGTTTCTTTCCATATCTTGCCAACCGGGAGTTGTCTTCACACAGTGCATACAAGGATAAATAATCATCGGTTGGTGCTTTGTTTCATTGAAAGTCTCTAACGGGCTATTGCGAGTCAGCTTCGGCCCCTTGTACGACTTCCAAAGGTTCAGAACCCACGGATCCGAAAATGTCAGTCACACAAGATAATAATAATATTCATTTATTTTTCAGACATACTCCATTACTATTACTTATACTAGACGACGGATAGCTACGGCCTGGTTCGTTATTATAACTATCTATTTACAATCATTTAATGAATTTCTTAACAAAATCGTGCAGTAACCTTTCCGTTGTGCAGCGCCTCGTCGTCGCGGTTGTCGGGCGGCTCGTGCGCGTGCGGAGAGCGGGTCGCCACCACACTGCCGCCCGGCATCACTGTGCGGGACTTCGGCTTGCGCCAGCCCTACGACAAGTGTTTATACGGAGACGTTATTACTTTAAGGTTTAAAAAAACACGGGTTTATTGAATTTTGGGCGCAAAATATGGATGAAACTAAAAACGAACGGAAAGGAATTTTTGAATTAAGATCACACCTAAAACTATGTACGTTATATTTGGCCGACATCATAGTATAGGACATCGGCTTGTGCCAGCACTATGTTTACAAATTATACGGCGACTTTAAGAAATTAAAAAATAAACACGGTTACATAGAATTTTGGGAGAAAAATCAAAACGAATGGCATGGAATTTTAAAATTAAGATTACACTTAAAACTATGTCCGATAAACACCCTAATTGCGTGACACACTATTAATCACAACATAACTAACTCAATGAATGTTGTTGAACTGACAAAATTAAAGCGATTGCTACTGTTAGTGTGTTACGCTATTACCCCGCAGTATTTTAGGTTCTCCGAATCCAAAGTATGAAGAAAGTGGTAATTTTTTGGGTAAAAGTAGCCCTAGCCTGGTACCTAATTGACAAAATTTTATGTTTGTCCAACACTTAGGCCATAAATAGCTACTATCAACGACCGAAAGCCCCGAGATATATTAATCAGTTTATCACCCAGATTTTGTACTGTTCATATTAAAGAGCTTTAAATGTAGTAGTTTGGTATCTGCACCGTACCCATATTGAATTGAATCATTTTTGTACGGTTTATTCCGAGCCAACCGAAGAATCTCAACACATCTTTAATCGCTTTGATCGTTACTCCACATGACTTTCAAAAGACATTCCGTTCATCATTGTTCATACAAATCAGTTCAGAACTCCGTTACAAAGAACTCATCAACCTAAATACTTCTCATCCAAAGTACGTCGTCGTCAGGTCAGACGATTTGACCCGAGTGTGTCTTGTTATTGAGATGCGCTAGCGACTAATGTAGGTATCTGCAGGCACCAGTTATGAGTGTTTAAGTGGGGTTTAAATTTTTAGATAAGGTATGGTTGGTAATAGTATGTAATTAGTGTAAATCTGTTGACGATCTTCGGTACTGTTTTATTTGGAAAAGGCCATTATACAGGATGAAATGTACAGGAAAAATGCTGTTCCATACACATTGACCACGTAGGTATTGTACCAGACGCCAGCATATCAAGCTACCCCAATCTGTCGAATTTCTTTGATAGATTTTCATCTTTATTACATAAGCATTTAGTTCATGTTCAATTGGGAAAATTAGCGTCTGTACTTTTCTATGAAACGGTTTTTTTTTTAATATTTCTACGCTAGGTACGTCTAGAAACATATAAGTATGCTGAATTTATGGTTACAGTTTGGGCACTGGTTAAAAATGTTTCCTGTTAAAAATATTCTAGTACTTATTTTTTATGCTCTTACCTAAATTTCGCCTAGCTCTTTAACCATAGATTTACACAGCTTATCTTTGTTTTACAACGTGTGAACGGCGCTTTGAATATACAATGTTATGTAAAGAGGTTACATGTGCTATAGTTCTAGTAGGTATGCGTATTATTAGCATACATTCAAACATTATATTGGCAGAAGAAGTAACCAACTGATCAATAAGTAGGTACTTATTTTTTTATTTTATTTTTGAGGCTGGGAAATCATCAAATAACTACTCCCGCTCTAGGTGGAGCAGGAGGGCATTTCAGACTTTTACTGACTAAAACCCACCCGTGTTGCCTCAGTTGCCTGTGAGCCAGGGGCGACGGTATCTCTTTCGAACAACCCACACCCCTGGCAGAACAACCCGCACAAACGATTTTGTAGCTGTACCTGCTATTCCCCTTTTCAGATAGTGATATGTTGGTAAAAAACAATAATACACCCAGTACAGTATATCTATTATAAAACAAAAAAGTCAAGAGATGTTGTGGGTCACCCTGATGGAACGAAGTTAGTTTCGCTGTTCAATCATCTCATCTAATTAGCCTTTTCACAACTATGTTGGGGTCGGCTTCCACTATAACTCGATGCAGCTGAATACCAGTATTTTACATGGAGCGACTGCTTATCTGACCTTTAAAACCCAGTTACTGGGTATACGACACCCCTTGGTAAGAGCGGTTGTCAAACTTTCGGGTTTCTGACGACCCGACGTTTAATATGTATTAAATTACAGACACAATTAAATAAAACACGTGTTGTGGTGCTCAAAATATAAAACTTTTTTCGGTCTAACTCTCACTAGCGAAGTGTGCAGAGTCTAATGTCTGATAAAGAACTCGTTTCTAAAAAGGTTGTATTCTTTACAATTATTGTCGGTCTCCTACTGTTCCGGGTATTGCCATACTTACGTCGGGGTCCGGGAGATACCTACTGGTACATTCACCGCACCCCCGACTGGTATAGTTATACATACCAACAGGTAGTAACAAAATAGTAAACATCTTTGTCCAATTCTTAAAACCACGTAAGCTATGCCATTGTATCTCGAGATAGACAATAATGGTAATTAGGAAATACCAATTTACTGGAGCATCTGACAAGCATTCGTGATACTTTTTCTGCAACACGAATTGTCAACAAATAATAGGTCTTTACCTATGAAATTGCCGTTTTGTATGAAAAAATTTAAACGAATTTTTTTCGTGTATTTTTTATTTGTATTAATCGAAGTAATCACCCATGCAATCAATGCATCTTTGCCATCGCAGTGGCAGTTTATTGTTGCCCTTCTTAAAGAAATCAGCTGGACGGGAGGCAACAAATTCTTCAAAGGCATTTTGTACTGCCTCTCGGGTATTGAATTTTTTTCCCGCCAAGAAGTTATCCAAATTCTGGAAAAAGTAGTAGTCTGTAGGCGCAAGGCCTGGTGAGTAGGGCGGATGACGGAGAGCTTCCAACCCCAGTTCTTGCAACTTGGAGACCGTCTGCTGTGCAGTATGAGGTCGCGCGTTGTCGTGCAGGAGCAGCGGAGACGAGCGATTGACCAATGCTGGTTGGAGATGTGCCAGCTTCTCCATCATTGTGTTCAGTTCTTCACAGTACACATCTGCAGTAATGCTCACCCCGTTTGGTAAGAAGCTGTGATGAATCACACCGGCGCTAGACCACCAAACAGTGACCATCACTTTTCTAGGGGTAAGTTTTCGTTTAGGGCATTGTTTAGGTGCTGAACCAGGATCCAACCAACTTGCTGAGCGCTTGCGGTTATCAAACAGAATCCATTTTTCATCGCAGGTAACAATGCGGTTCAAAATTCCTTCATTTGTGTGTCTGTTGAGCAGTGCAAGGCACGTCTCGACGCGTACTTCGCGCTGACGATCATTGAGTTTGTGGGGCACCCATTTGTCAAGCTTTTTTACCTTGCCAATTTGACGCAAATGGACCAATATTGTTTTGACGCTAACGTCGAAAGCTGCTGCTAATTCAGCCGTAGATTGTGTATCATCAGCTTCCACAATCGCCTTTAATTCGTCATTGTCGACCAAAGTCTTCGGACGACCGCGAGGTTCATTTTTCAGGTCGAAATTTCCAGAACGGAAGCGAGCAAACCAATAACAGGTGGTGCGTTGGTTTGTAGTGTTAGCTCCGTAAACGTCGTTGATGTTGCGTGCCGCTTGTGCCGCGTTGCTGCCACGACGGTACTCATATTCCATAATTACTCGAATTTTTAACGTATCCATGATGACGAAAAAGATTGAAATGCGATGAAAATGTAACACTAATCAATAAACAAATGACTACTTTTGGAAAAAAAAATCCATGTTTTTAAAATAAAATTAATTTGAAATTAGAATTCTTACCCAAACAAAAATTATTTTGATTTGAAATGGCCAGTACTGCAAAACGGCAATTTCATAGGTAAAGACCTAATACATGTTTTACTACTGAAAATTCGTTGGTTCGCGTGGTGGATTATTATGCCCCACTCTCTCTGAGCGGAGCCCTGTGACCCAGCAGTGGGAAAATTATGCTGGTAGCATCATCACATGCGACAGGTCGTTGAGCTCCCTAAAATAGGGTTGAGCTACACGGTGACTGTTACATACATGCCGTCTGTTGGCACAGGTCAGCTCAAAGCTATGGGTCCAGGGGCGACGGATCTTGGGAAATCCGTCGCCCCCTACTTCTTAGGACCCGAGATGGCGGCGCGTAGTGTTCCACGCGCGCCTCTATTTGATGTAAGGGGGGAGTTTAACACCTTACTCCCCCCCTAACGCGAGGTGGCCCGCACAGGCGAGCCGGCACTAGCCGGGGATCGCGGAAGTCACTTTTGTTCCCGTGATCTCCGGTGCAAGTGTGAGGCGGAACACCGGGGTGGTTTTAGTCAGTAAGAGTCTGACAGACCCCTCCGCCTTCCCTAGGGCGGAGGACATCCATGAGGATTTCCCCCCGTTATCAAAAAAAAAAAAAAGGTCAGCTCAAAGCTGCAATGGCTCTTTATTCAAAAGGCCCTTCCAGACATGGCCTTGTATTGTTAGACTCACATACAATCCGAATAATACAATAATTAGGCTTTAAAAGAGACCATGCCCTCTGAGTTTGTTTCGGCATTTCTTCTCAAGGATCAGTCAGCTACGAAATGCCGGCGCCATCTAGTTTTTAAATACTGATCAACAAAATATTGACGAGTCTTAAAAGATCTACTTACAAAAATGAACATTTAATTTCATAGGCTGATTATTCTAATGAAAATACCTATGATAATATTTTATGTGTATAACAATATTATCAGGAGAATGGTTTATTTTAAATGGCTTGAGAATAATATTATTAAATTACATGCAAAACATTGTTGAAAGATTTAGGTAAGTACCTACCTTTATTATGTTTTCATTCGTTTTGCTTTAAAAACATTGTAATACCGTGCTTATCGATCGTAATCGCAAAGAGAAAGTGTAGATAATTAGTTACAATACATATTACGGAAAGAACTGCAAACGCCGAAGAAGGTGACGAAATATTTCATTTAGAATTTTTTGTCATTCGTTTTTACAACTGTATTTAGAACCCAGCTTTTAAATGAATATCGTGATTTCGTGAATATTACTAGCCTGTAAGCAGGGGGGCCTACTTCTAACTCCGTCAACGAAGATACGGGCCCGTCCGAAAGTAGTTTAAAACTTCTTAGTGCATCCTATAGCCTATTGACTAACTTTTTTGGACGGGAAAAAACATATCGGGAGTAGGGACAGATATCAAATCGTGTTGTCATTCATTCTTAGTTCGGGCTCCAAACTAATCTTCTATCCGTAAGTGATACGGAGTTGGAATCGCCCGTTACTTCGACCGAAACGACGGACTTCGTGCTTAGGGAGTAGGCCCCCTGATCCGTTATATAAGTAGTCATTGTAACGGACTCAAATCAGTCATTATCGCCAATACCTATTTGACATTACTGTGTCAAATAAGTAATAATGACGCTTCGTATTAAGACAGCCGTTATTGTGTGATTATTCACCGCTTTCTTAGGCAACCAAAGCTTTATCAGACGCCGGATTTTATATGTGTATGAAGAACAGCTTAAAAATAAAATGCATTTTCATTCAAGTATTAATACAAAACCAACGTTTTCGTCATTCGCATCCTCAACACTTGATTCATCGCTCGCTTCCTTTAAATCCACGTTTGACTCAACGCCAACATTATTTGACTCACTATTATTGCGTGTTTTAATATGCGCTTCCTTTTCACTTGAGTCCTCATTTACTACGAGTACGTCACTAGGGTCTATTTTATCACTATGTTTTGTATCTTCATTTTCTTTCAAATTTACAGTTTCATTGAGTTTATTTTCTTTTAAATGTACTTCGTTAACACTAGACACTATTTCGCTATCTTTATTTTCATTTGATTGTATTTCATTTCCAATAGGCACAATTTGATTGTCATTATGTTCATTTAAATGTCCTTCTTCATCATTAGACACTATTTTATTACCTATATTTTCGTGTAAATATACTTCTTGAACACTAGACACTATTTCGATCACATTAGGTTCTAATTCCTCTAGCCGTTCATCGTCTAAATTCACTTCATCACTTAACAGTTCCGCTTTACCACAATTTATTTCCTTCACATTAGTCAATTCATTTTCATTACTTTCACTATCTTCCACTCTAATTTCACCTTTAAGGTTATTTAAACAAGGTTGTCTTTCCTCCTCACTCATTTTTACGAGACGGCTATGTTCCGCGTTGTCATTTGTTTAACTGAGCGTTCAATACGCTGTTATCAGTGCAGTTGGTCATTTCCCATGCGATAAAGATACAGTGAAGCAACGCTTGCTTCGTTCGCGTTGTATCTCATACATAGTCGGTCTGATACTGGCTTGCCACCGTGTTATGCTAAGTAAACAGATGTATGGACAAAGAGCAATAAGATTGACAGATTGACACGTTTGAATAATTCTGTATTCATGAATGAATTTGTCTAGAGATTTATTTAGTGAGAAGATTAAATAGTATTCAATATTAATACGATGTAATCGGTGTCGCTTGGCAGTATATCCGGGCACATGTACCGACGTCGATTAATTATCTGGGCGTGATAAAAAGTTTATTGCTCGATAAGGATAAATAAAGATAACCTTTATTCAATAATAATTTGTTGTGTAGGTGCTTAGCGGGTAGATAAGAAGGTAAACGTTGGTTGAATTAACCTATCTACGTTACGAAACGTTAGTAAGTAAATAACACCGTATAAGGAAGCAAAAATATCACAGCGGGCATTTCTGCGCACTAGATTTTCGTTCCATAGCTTAGCGCAGAAATTTGTAAAACGAACAGTGTGTTTTGTTAGATTCTCTATGCTCGGTACTCAACACCGAGAGTTGAAAATCCAGAGTGCGATAAAATACTGCCGCGATATTTTGACGTCCGTGCTACGTGGTCATACAGAGAAATAGCTTTTTTATACAACGAGTAACATAATTAACGCAAGACCTCATACACCCCAATTAGAGTATTGAGCTAAAAGCTTATTACCAAAACTATTTTTTTTTAAAGCTAACTGACATTATTTTGAAAAACGTGTCGACCCAAGCATTGCTTTATGCATTTAAAATTGAGTCTTATTTCTTGTGAAATAAGATTGAATTTTCTTTGGCTCAATCAGTGGTAGGTATGGCAAAATACGTAATTTAAAAAAAAAATACTTTTATTAAAAGTTACTGAAATCGATTCAGTAGTCAATTAGGAACAAACTACTTTCAGGTCTTGCGTCCATTCTGTTACACCTTGTATAGAAAACTCAAAATCAAATATTTTGATAACCTTAAAATAAACCCCAATATTGTTATCCTTTTCACATACTCCTCTTAGAGTCACAAGCCACATAGGCACAATACTCCACCACATCTCTCATCTAATCTTGGTCCAAGAATAATAGTCGAACAAGGTCATTGCGCGCGCGTCGCTGACTCGACGCTTGTGTTTATACTCACAGCTGACGATTGCATCATACTCATTAACGTAGGCATATTCTTGGCTTGCCTACCTAATTAATAACAGGTTGGTACTTAGTGCAAGTTGCATGTGTAGTTGGATTTAAATAACTTGTTTTTATTTTGGTAATGCTTGTTTTTGATAAGGGAACTGGTTATTTTATTTTTAAATGTATGACACTGTTTATTTTAATAAGGTATTATTGTTTTGGACAAATAATGCATACCTGAAGTTCCAACAATGAATGACTAATATTGTAATGCTAGTGCAATCAGTATTATACCGTCTGGTTATTTTACCTCATATGAGAATATAATACTAATAATAATTAAACTGTTTGCAAACAAGTGGTTACTTATTACAAGCTTTTTTAGTGTTTTATTTAAATTTTGGTATTGATTCTATTTCTGGACCGATATGTTCCGATTTATTTCAACACTCTTTTAGCTTTTATTCTTCTATTTTTCACTTTTTAGTTATAGTACACACCAATACAAAATTTCATCATTCTTGGGGTCAAAACAATGCATATTTATGTGATAGCAGCAATCGCGGTTGATTTGCTGTCATTTTTTGAAGAGTTCCGTTGTCTGTCTCCGAAACTCATTATCAGATTGGTATGAAATTGAACAATACAAGAATTTTTAAAATCCTTCTATATATTTATGACGGAGTTATGCCCGAACATAAACATGTCGAATTGATAACCTCCTTCTTGTTGAAGGCGGTTAATAAAACAATTTACATCGAAATTAGAATAATGTAAATTCAATGTCTATTTAATTTGGCTACTTTACATTTAAAAACGAAATAATAACATAACATTGTTTTCCTTTTTTACTTTAAAAACTGTAAGCGAAGAGGTTTCTGACTCATTTATGGTGAAGGACACAAACCTTATTTGGTATAAATGGACTGGAACTCGTTCTTACATGTAAGACAGCATGCGTTAGAGCTCTGCGTATGCGCATATGGTGTTGTTTACGATTATGATAATACACTGTCAAGGCTGTTTGTACGGCTTGTCACAGAGTGTATGGTATGTCTTAAAAGAAATACTGTTTTGTTATTTCTTGCAAGAGAACCAAGACCTTTGATGTGTTCTAGGCGATCAGCCTCGTTAAACTCAAACTCAAAGCATTTATTTCAATTAAACCATATACAGGCACTTTTGAATTGTCAAAAAGTCGATCAGTTGGAAAGTTGAAGCTAGTTGCCCATTCCAAAACTTAGATCTCTACGGAGAAGAACGGGAAACTCCACGGACACTCTTTTAAATCAAGTTGGACATTACAAAATCTTGGGAACATTATTTTTGTTGCTTCTGTATGTGAGAACAATGTAAAAAAAAAACAATTCTAAATATAGTGGCCAGACTTCTGACGACGCCACGCGCGCGCACTCCATACGCTTACCAACATCGAGTATTATTGTACCTATCTGGATTATATTTATTTTAAATTACAGTCCATTGCCTTTGAGTTTTAGTCCTTAGTTAGGTCTCTACCAAATGGTCATTCGAGCCTCTTAATAGTCCCGTTTTGGTTGATCCAATTTCGTCGGCCACTGGCGGACGTCTCGACTTTGGTGAGCTCTGGACTCCCTACTTGAATTCGCTGCGTCACCGGAGCAACGGTTTTTATTCAATCGTTGAATCGATTGAACAAAGAAGAACAAGAACTGGACTATACTACATTTCTCCAAGTCTTGATAACGACGCCGACGCTTATTACATCCACTGGATTGGACCATTTACGCCGATTCATCGCTTGGAGGATTTTTGGAAAGGATTCAGTATTATGTGAGTTCGTTCCAATTTTTCGTCTTGATAAGTTATTATTGAGTGTACTTACTTTATCATCGAAGAATCCTTGGTCGTCCGTTCTCTGCTGGCCGAGTAGTCTGTCAGTCTCAAGATCTGTGTCCGCTTCATCTGAAAAGTATATTATGTGTTGGTCGTGGAACGTTAAAAACAGAACTTTTGTCACTATTCGATTTATTTTCTGTTTTTTATTTATTTATTGTAGTACTACTGCCTTTAATTTCCCCTGAATTAGCGGAACTAGTGACAGGTTATATGGGTTCATATAAATATTTTTTTTATATTTTATTTTTTATTGACTAAGTATTTTTTTATTTTTTTATTCTAGTAATGTTTCTATAACTTTGTCTATGTATGTATAGAATCAAGTCTATCCGACTAAACAGACGACAGCTGTGCTGCTGGGAGTTTGTTCCGCTACTTCTTCTTCCCAGCTAAAGCACTAGGATGTGGTGACGGGTGGGCGTTTTTGGGGGACTGTCTTATGTATTTTGACGTTCGAAAAGTGCTGATTCTCAGCCTAATTTGAATAAATGACTTTTGATTTTTGAATGGTCTTTTCTTAAAAAATCAGTAAATATTTTGAGAAAAACGCCTCATAACACTATCGTTAACCGAATATCTCGTCCCAATCTTCAATATAAAATAGTTTTTAATAAATTGGAAAATAACCTATTGTTCATGTTTTTATTTAAATGAATTATGTCAGTTCTTTGATTTTATTATGTTTAAAATATAGGTGATGTGTGTAGCTTTTCTTACCTTCGTCGCCACTCGTGGGTTTAATTTCTACTGACTCTGTGCTCTGCGCAGACGACGGTCTTTTACTGTTGAGAAGTAAGCAGTTATTATTTATTTCAGTTGTGTATAGGAAAATATGTAAACCTAATTCTGCTTGGTAGTGCTGTCTTAACAACTATTTAGCTAATCTTTTATGAGGGTCATCTCGGGTTACATCTCAGACACTAGTGAAAATATTAAAGTAGTCATTAATATATGGTAATAACTTGCAAAAGGTGGGCGAACTAGAAGTACACCTTTGCCTGGGTTAAGTAGGGGTGTAGAGTTAGTTAGAGTTCGGGGATTATAGGTGTGATTTTATGTGTATGTATACAAATAAAAATGAAATGCTGTTCGTTGGTCATCGCGTCACTTGACCAGCTGGAGCGATTTGGCTATTTTTAAAACAAAGATCTTTAACGCAGCTTGCGACAGGAGTAAACGGGTAGAACGTAACGAAAAAGCGTTATGCTCTCTCCATGCGACATCTGATTTTATTTAAAAGAAAGAGACAGCGAGCGAGAGAGAGTTTGCATGATTTTTGAGGGTGCTAAAGTTGACAGTGAGGTGAATATTTAAATTCAAGACAGTGGGTGAAAAAAATTCAAATATGCTATCGTGGGTGTCGTTTTCTTGGCGTTCGTGCTAAAGGCAATAGTGAGGTCAAAATGAAAATTCAAGATGGCGGCTGCGAAAATTGGTCTTCATGGTTTTCTAGAGTGTTAACGCCGGTAGTGAGGTCAAAATAAGATTCCAAGATGGTGGCTGTGACGATTATCAAAAAAATCATCATGAGAGAGACGAGAGCTTCTAAGAATTTACACTAGATGGTTCTGTATTAAAAACCCATACTAATTTCACACGTTCATTCTCTATCTGTTCCTTTTTTATACGAGGGTGTGTGCGTACGCGTGTCCCGGAAGGGATTTAGTTTTTGACGGCGGTTCTCCGAGTCATCGACTACAAATGTTATACTAATATTATAAAGAGGAAAGATTTGATTTGTTTGTTTGCATTGAATAGGCTCCGAAACCGATTGGAAAATTCTTTAACTATTGGGAAGCTACACTATCCCCGGGTGACATAGGCTATATTTTATCCCCGTATTCCCACGGGAACGGGAACTACGCGGGTGAAACCGCGGAACGCTGCTAGTTTTTAATATGTTTGTAATAGTCCAAATAAGGATTTTATGGGAGTAAGGTGTAAGCGGGTCTTAAGAGTACTATGGTTAAAAGTCACTCACCGTGGGTACACGTCGTCGTGATGCACGTGATGATGGTGCGGTGTATGCTGCGCATGCGGTGTGTGCGGCAACGCCGGGTGCACGACGTGCGGCGTGTGCGGCAAGTGCGGCGTGTGCGGCGTGTGCGCGTGCGGAGTGTGCGGCGCGTGCGGCACGTGCGGCGCGTGCGGCACGTGCACGGCGGCCGGGGAGGCCGGCCGGTGCGGCGCCGGCGCCGGCGGAGGAGGGGCGGACTCACTGCATACTGATACACATAAAAAGGGTTATTGTTATTTCATTTTAATAAGACTCTACCAATAAACTAGACAACTTGTCAGTTATAAAAAATACAGGTTTTTTACCAGTGTGATGAAGTACCTAGGCCGACTGGCACCACAAATGACTAAATTCATTTAACGTTACAATAATTTAAAGCATCATATTATTTCTATCGGTTCTTTAAAGACGGAGACAAAATGAGGTTTTAAATATCGTTAACGTTAAATGCACTTACCGATCTGAAGTGCTAGTGGGCGTAAGCCTTATAAAATGTAAACAGAAAAATCATTACATAGCATCGCTAAAAATTTTGCTATACAATTAAATCATTTATCAAATTCTTTACACAGATGATAGTCAATAACATTCAACGAACTCTAAACCAAGCTAAACAACTCGTAATTCGTACAAACTCAATACTGTAAAACACATAATGAATCTCAAACACATAATACTTGTTTTCCTTATAATTAAATCTAATTTAGCAATTGGCAGTTAATTGTAACACGGTAATCGAGGAAAAAGTTTCCAAACAATTTACTCTAGTTTTTCGACAAAAAGAAAATTTATAGAACTCACCTAAAGGATCCAGTGAATGTAAATCAGCATCAGATAATACGTGAGGGTCCGTGCTTGTCCCGTTCTCCACTATCTCCTTTATCACTACTGAATGTGTCTGGAAAATAATGAACAACATCTTTCATAAACACTTTTCTAATTTGTTTATTTTATTTCTCATCACAGATATAGTTGTGGACAGGAAGTGTTAAATCTATCTGCACCATTCTCTCGCAAATGTTCTACTTTGCCAGAGAATGGTGCATAAGAAATTACTAGGCCAGACGTTAACTTTCTTTCGCTTATCTTTAGAGATTAGCATAATTTATTTTTGTATGTTTTTTGCATATCATAGTGAGTATTATAAAAGTATAGCTCAGCAGTTGAACTGTGAAAAGTGTGCCCAGCATACAAATCCAACCGAGGAGAATGTCAATATGAGGCTTACAAGTTAGTGTCTGAACGATATACACTTCAAGATATCTAATAACGTCCGTTCTTTGCAGAGGTGTATAAAAGCACGAAGAAGGGGCCAAGTTGGAACAAGTGTGAGCAGTAAAATTGAGTTGTGGATGGCAGAAGATTTGTCCTAGTTGCAAAAGCAATATATTTGGTATTTGATACTTTTAGTGTCAAAACAGTGTTTAAGCCATTGATTTGCCTCATTGAAGCTATTTTGGGTACTTTGGAGAACCTCTTCCCAACTTTTCCCACTAAAGAATTGCACAGTGTCACCCGGAAAAGATTTATAATTTCACTGGTTTAAATTAGAGTAGTAATAGTTGAGTGGGTATATTAATGACTAGTGTCAACAGAAGTCATTAATATACACAAGAAAGGCTAGGGCCCCCGACACTACCCTGTGGCACGCCATTGTGCACAGAAAAATCACTAGACCAGTTGTCAATTTTTACTCGTTGCTTCCTTTTACTTGAGTAGTCTTTGAGCAGTTTAAATAGAGGACCTCTGAGAAGTACCTATTTTTTCGATTTTATGTAAAAACAATGGAATAGGGACAGTGTCAAAGGCATTGGCTAAGTCGAGGAACACGGTAAAACACTAATTTACTACTGCTGTCAACATTAGTCTCAATATCGTTACTGAGTTCAAGAACGTCATCCTGTGCAATTTCACTATAGTTTGGGCTGGTCAATTCAGCCCGAACGACAGCCAAATTGCACTGGTGAAAGGAAGGAGATTGTCTCAAGGAAGCTCATGAGTCGTTCTAAAACTTAACGTGGGAAGGATCGAAATTGGTGTGTAGTTGTTATCCTTCCTTTATGTATAGGTTTAACAAGCGCTATCATCAACGCTAAGTGTAAGCTGCTTAACGCAGCGCAACTTTTACCAGTAAAATAATTTAAAAAATTGGTTGAGTAGTTTCCTTCAGATTATCTCCTACATCCAAACTTTGCCTCTTTATCTATCTAATACCTTTAAACGAGCAATTCTTGTGAGAGAAGATAACAGAGATGTAGACGTTTACATCATACGAGTATCTGGTTATACACGCACACCTGTTGCTAATCCTAGAATAAAACGAACCTGTATCATCTGGTTATTGTTGTCCGTATCAGACGCATGCCCAGATGACAGGCCGTCCTCTACGACCGGCAGATGTGTCACTACTACGCGGTTTGTGTCCATCACCACGGCTGGAACAAATTGTATCATTTAACACGAGTCACTACGTTTGTTTGGACACGCCATTGAATCCAAACATAACATTTTATGCGCAGAAAATATTTTAGGTCCAAACGCAAGGACCGGGTAATTTTTTTACAAAATATTGCACATTTTCAGTCATTTGTATTTGTTTTAAGACGTGTGGTACATTGCGTTAGGAGTTTAACATCAAATGTGACGTAAAGAATCAAGGTGTCGATGGTATAAAGTAGCGTGCTTTTATGAATTAATAATATTTACAGACTTTACAAGATGTGTTTGGCTTATCTTGTCGTTGTAAGAATAAGCGGGTCTAGTAATATATACAAGTATATATTATTTATTGAGTACATGACTGGAACTGACCGTTCGCAGGCTGAACGGCAGCACCGAAGCTTATGTATATAAGCGCACAGTTTCGCGCGCAAAACCACAGCAAAACGGTCAAGCCAGTAGTTCTGTACAACTGTCTATACAATGAACCTTGGCACTCCGTGTTGGCTACAAATTCACCTTTCATCTCGGACAGCTCGTTCTCCATGAGCATGAGCGACAGCGACCTGTCCTCGCTGCCGCTGTCGCTGGAGTCCGTGGACAGCGCGAAGGGCACGTCGGGCCGCGCGCGCGCCGGCGAGCCCGAGCCGCTCCAGGCCGCGCTCAGCTCGCGCACGTCCGGCCCGCCCGCCTGGCTGGCGCGCACCTGCGGGCCAGTTCAATAGTCAAGCCACCAGTTGGCGCCACTTTCACAAGAGGTCTTCCAGTTCGAAAATTAACTTAAAATATTTTATGTCATTCGTTTCATTCTTTCGTTCACCTTTCAGTCCGTAGGCGCTTTGACACTTTTGACAGGTGCCCGGACCTGACATCTCAGTGCTGCCACTTAGTGAACGTCATTTCAGAAAACCCTCATTAGGAGGTGGGTTAAAAGAGGAGTGATAAATAGTGGGGTATACACGAAACGAAACATAGGTAACCGATGCGTCTAAATTCTCCTGTTTATTACACTTTACAACACCTTGCGAACACGCAGCCTGCAAGATTGTGAGTACCTTCTCAGAGCGAAAAGCCGAGTTTTCCCTGGTGAGTCATCATGAGTACAGGTGAGTGCAAATACAACAAGCAATACTAAATACAACTATCCCGACTAAGATCAGGTTGGAAAACTGATCATTCGCAAGCTGTCCAAAGTTATCGTATTTCGGCTCGAGACCGAACTTTCGAGCAGCCACACTAATATTAATCGAAATTGATGTTGATGTTACCGGCCAAACCCGATTTCAGGCTAAACTAGTTTGTCCTAGGCCAAACTGGTTTATTAAGCCGGGGCACCCCGATTAAATTGGTTAGGTTAGGTTAGAACTGTGACCAAAACTTCCAAAGGCTGTTAACGAAACGGCTAATTAAGCTAGTTGGCTGCGACATATCACGCGTAGGATTAAGTCTGTTTGGCCTAGGACAAACTAGTTTGGCCTGAAATTGGGTTTGGCCGGTAACACTCGGCTCGCGCCCTTTTGGTCACAGTTCTAACCTAACCTAACCCATTTAATCGGGGTGCCCCGGCTTAATAAACCAGTTTGGCCTAGGACAAACTAGTTTAGCCGATAACATTGACATGTCGGAGTGTACCAAAAGGGTGATTGATGATTTTCATTATTTTTTTGCTGCCACTGCAAACCTGATTTCTTCTGAGCCCTCCGAGTTTTCACGATGTCACAATAACAATAAATACCTGCAGTCCTAAGAAGTTGGTGTGATTGTGCGCTTGGTGCGGCGAGTCCAACGTGTCGGTGACGTGCGGCCACTCGGACTCGCTGCCGCCCTCCAGTCCGTTCTCCGACGGACATTCTTGGGGTTGGCGTCGCAACTCGTAGTCTAGTTCCTAGAATAGCAAATATACTCGCATTTGAGGACGAAATTCTAACCGCACGACGGTAAAAAACCAGACTGGTTTTCATCAAAGAATGCTATTTAGTTATGAAGGGACTACATTATAATAGAAGATAGAGACTGCTTGATAGATATTTTACCACCATTTACGAAACCCACAGAAAGAATTAGAGTAGCCTAGTCCAATTAAATGTTTTGCTTTGAGCTGAATTTTCCTCTACTTTCGCCTCGGTGGATTGCAAAAAATAAACAAAATACGACCCTTTAAAACAAAAGAAACATGTTATTAATAACTTTTTTCTACCTGAAAGTTAACAATCTCATCATTCGCGATAAGATTGTTGATCTGCGGCTGGCCAGCGTTCGTGGGACATCTGAAGAACTCTTCGAGAACCTTCCTGGTCTCCGAGAACTCGTAGAGGTAGTCGAATGCTGCCGATCCTGATGGCGGGCTGATATCCAGGTTTTCTGTGACTACCCTCTGGAATTAAGAATAGAAAGGTTACCTTCTTGTTGGTAGCGTTGGTGTGTAACGATGAACTGCAGTGCTAAGAACAAAAAAATAAGGATAAAATTGGCGATTCTATTTCTTCCCGTGGAGGTCGTAAAAGGTGTCCTATCGTACGTCTAAGCTACGGGGTTATGTGAAAAGATATTCTTGGGTACTACGGTAAGTAATATTATCGTATTTGTTCATAAATGTCTGCTGGGTGGGTTTTGGGAAATTAATTTGTGTGTACATATTATTGGTATTGCTTATAATTACCTCAACTGCTACTACTGTTTGCATATAAAATAACTTGTTGGGAACGGTTTCTGCTCAAGAAAGTGTCAGTGGGTCCCTTTACTTTTTAATTGATCATTGAAAGTTATGTTAAGGCTCTCGCAGACAGGCGCATCGCGATGGTGCGACGCGATAAGGTAGAATAATTTCAATGAATGTTTCTTAGAAATTGTTCTACTAGAGTCGCAACGCGCTTGTTTTCGGGAGCCTTTAAAGTACATTTTACGTAAAGAACTATCTGTAAATAAATAACTCACCTGAGGAAACCCAGGCCTCGGCGACCTCGTAGGCTTCTGCGTGCCCACTCCGTACCTCCTCGGCGACCCTTCATACTCCGCTATAGGCAGTTCCCCAATGACCCTGGTAACGCGCGACTTGTCCTCATCGCCCGACAACCACACGCCCGAAGGGCTCGCGTCACTCAATCTAATATCCTCCCTCGAAGGACTGGACTCACTCCCGTCACTCACTTCACTTTTACAGTTCAATACATCACTATTATCACCGTTATTTTTAATATTGTCTAAAGTTCTTTTAACACTGATATCGATCTCATCGTCACTAGCTTCTGGTTCCGTCCTCAAACCTAGAGACACAGAATTCAATATCACTGAAAATAAAAGAAAGAGAAAACAATATTGTATGAATAATAATGGTAATTGGATAGGATGGTTAGGTTTAATAGTGTTGTAAACTTTAGATAACTTACAATATAAGCCTGTTTAAATGTTAATTCTCTTTTGCATTGAATTTTATTCTATAGAAACGAGAATGTAAGGAGAAAGGAGGTAAGTGTGGGCAGGTTTTTAATGAATGAGAAAGCGACATTTAAGACGGATACAGATACCCAAATTAGTTTAAAAAGTTTACAACACGGAAAATTAATAATAAATAGGTGTTATTAGAAGGGTGAAAGCAAAAGCGAAGATAACATAAAGCAAAGTGAACTGTGACGTAACATAAATAGAAAATATTAACAAAATATGTGAACATTTACAACAAATATTACACCAAACATTGTGAATATCACAGCTGAATTTTGAAAGCGATTTACAATTACGGCGCAATATTTAAAGCCAATTTATAGCTTCTATTTTACAGATTAAGGTGAACGCAGGCTTGCTTGTCAGTTTTAAGTATGATATTTTAAGTAATGGACAGTAACAGGAAGCGTTTGTTTTTATTGCTGAATGGGCCTGCTCTTGACCTCGATCACGCCTATGGAAAGCGATGGATGAGGTCATGATGGAACGAGCGTACCCAGATGATGCCCGTTCACTCTTGCTTTGAAGGCAGACGGGTTAAAAGTGGAAGGGAACTCAGACGCTGATTATAGCATAGCATTTTCTGAACAAGATTTTTCACATGACGATCTAATATGAGAACAAATAATCAAGCTTGCGTTCACCTTAAAGGCTAATTCACATTATTTCAGTATTTCAATTCTGTGTTGGAATCCAGTGACACTAGATCGATATTGGATAAACATTATTCAGTCTATTCCTTCAGCGACCAGGTGCTAATTCACCGAAGATGGCCGATCTAGTGCTACTGGATTCTAATACAGGATCATTGAATTATAAGCCTTAAGGGCGAAGCGCCAGGGTAGCCGGCGAAATTTAAATTTTCTTAGGTTTTTTGCAACTTGCAGGTTAGTGTCCGGCAGCAAGTTGACTAAAATAGGATTCGCGACCGTAATACGTAGGTATAATATAATAATGTTCCCACTGCTGGGACATACGCCTCCTCTCGGCGAGAGGGAGTGGGCTGTAAATAATCTACCACGCGGGCGCAGTGCGGGTTGGTTGATGTCACAAGTCTTCAGTTTTTTGGTTCTAGAACATGCCGGTTTCTTCACGATGTTTTCCTTCACCGTTTATAAGTATGTATTTACAGAATTATTATCAATACAACTCTAAGTTCATTTAATCCTATTCAATGATTTTTTCGTGAAATATTCATTTAATGGGATTAAATGCACTTAGGAATTGTATTGAGGATATCCTTACTAATATTATAATCGCGATAGTTTGTATGTATGGATGTTTGTTACTCTTTCACGCAAAAACTACTGAATGGATTTCGATGAAATTTGGCACACAGATAGATTATAACCTAGATTAATACATAGGTTACTATTTATCCCGGTAGTACGTTACCGCCGGATAATTTCCGACTTCCACGCGGGCGAAGCCGCGGGCGGAAGCTAGTATTTTATAATTCTGTAAAGCCATATTAGTTACGGTCACGAATCATATTTTAATCAACAAAACAACTTGACACTGACATGCAAATTGCAAAAAAACGGAAGAAAATTTGAATTTCGCGGGTTACACTAGCGCATACATCTTAAAAGAAAAAAAAATTACACAATCACCTTTCCAATCATCATTGTCATCAAACACGACGACTTCTCCGTCAGCAACCACGGCAATAGGACTGCTCTTAGTGCTGACGTCGGTAGTCTTGTGAGGGTCCAGTATGGGCGAGCTGTTCTTAGGAATACCCATCGCGCTCTGCTCCAGAATGACGTCACGGTCACCATTCGTGTACGTCGGCGAGGTGTGTCGGGATATCATTTTCTTAGGCTCATTGTTTATTCTGTGTAGGGATATCTGGAATAGAAAATGTAAGGGTTTATAATACTTTGTTCATAATTGGCTAGTGATACGATTTCAGGGAAAATTTATAAAGCTTTTTTTTTATTACGTATTTTGACATGCTGACCGCCGATTGAGCCAAAGAAAATTCAATACGATTTCAAAGCAATAAGACTCAATTTTAAATGCACAAAGTAATGCTGCGGTCCACGGTATTTTCTAAATAAAATAAATAATAGTTTGTTTAAAAAACACAGTTTTTGTCATTGTATTATGCTTTTAGTTTTAACGCAATGCCCTAATAGGGTATTTTAATTTGAAGATTGGGACGAAAAATGTAACAGAAAAATGAAAGTAGGTAAATTGATTTATATCCATTTTCTCAATTAAAAACGATTTAAATCAAATTTATTTTTGATGTTTAAAATAAAAGTAAATTGATTTATATCCATTTTCTCAATTAAAAACGATTTAAATCAAATTAATTTTTTGATGTTTTGAATTGACCGCCTAAACGCTCCTTACGATGACTTTATCGCGTCACCACACGTGACGTCAACTTTGTGTAAACTAAAGTAGTTAACAAGTGAATGTCGAGTTTGAAATTAACAAGATTTTTAAATGATAGAAAGTGATATTACTGGTGTGCGGTGCCTCTGTGCACAAATACTTCTAAAACTGCGCCAAACTAAGTATTTGTACCGGCGCCGTTTACACAAAGCTGACGTCATGATATCACGTGATAAAAAGCCATCGTAAGGAGCGTTTTGCCGGTAAATTCAAAACAACGAAAAATAAATTTGATATTTTTCTTTCTCATTGAGAAAGTGGATATAAATAAATAAATTAAAAAAATTCTGTTATACTTATCGTCCCAATCTTCAATTAAAATAGTTTTTATTAAATTGGAAAATACCCTATTTTGGTGTATGAAGTCTTGCGTCAATTATGTTACACATTGTATTGCTAACCGGCCTTATAATCATTCACCTGCCGCTACCCTAATTTATTTGGGGTCAGCGAACTATGTCTTTTTCTTGCATACTTCTCTATTAGTCGTCATCTTGATAGTCACCACCTTTCTAACCATATCATCATTCTCACAGTCCATCCAACGTTACTGACGTGGCAGCTGACTGTTAAATTTTGGCAAAACAAGCAACATGTGTGGAGACTAGCCGTCCTATTATTTACAATATCACCGTGAACTTAGGCGAAGTGATCTTGAAGTGAGCTGTCAATAGGGTCATCCCTAGTGTCAGTAGGAATGACAGCAAACTTCACCAAAGTTATTCACAGTATTACAGAGTAGACCAGCAGCAGTCTTTTAAAGAGAGTACTATCCCCAAATATTTGTATGTACCACCACAATTACATTAATTTTGTACAAATGTTGTGAGAATGTATTTGTTGCTTGCAGCAAATAGTCTCCTCATGGATGTATTAACAGATTTGTTCAAAACCGATGTAATTACTATGCCTAGGGAACTGCTACTACATTTACTGTAGAAAGATCACACTACCAATTATTTAGAAGTGGAAGTTTAAATGAAACGATCTCGACGTCTACACTAAAAACGTACGGTCACCAAAAGAGATGCGTAACTAGGCTCATCATTAGAGCATTTAACAAAGGCTCATCTGATATGTATAGTTGATGTTTAGTAAAAAACCAATGGATGTTATCGAATTATAATAAATTACACGCGTTGTCTACATCTCTGATATCTTCTCTCCTATCGCAGGTGTGCTGGAAGAGATTTCTGTAGAAATAAGCATTACCTTTTCTGTTCCTTTCTTCTTGTCTGTTTATAAGTGTGTGCATAAATGGTTTAATAAATAAATTAAAATTAAAAAATATATTTGATGAATTAACTGCATTTATCTACTACTAATATCGAACGACCCCGGGTACGTTTTTAGTGATATCGTCCGTTGTGAAACTTTATCTGAATTATGGTTTTGAAGTACACATGCATCGGATTGAACCTACCATTACCATGTTATATCCTAATTGCAACGGGAACAAGATGTCAGGGATCATTTTTTTTTCACTGCACTCAATATGCACTTGTGTTTAAAAACAATGTTTTTTTTTACTCCACATTTAATATTTTATTAAGTTTTATCCATTCAGAGATAAAACACAGTTCTTCAAGAGAAAGGTGATTTGTATTATTTGACACGATCGTCTCGTGCAGAATATTTTTATCTGTGTGATAGTTATTTGGTCTCCTCTAGATAATAATCAAGATAATATTACTGTCGGAGATGTGATAACGAGTCTGATAAAACGATTACCTATTCAAATAAATCTAATAATGCTGTGATTAGTGTGCACACCCCCCACTGTACAAACACACACTGTCCCCCAGCTTATAAAGCAATACAAACAAATACTGATTTTGAAATAGGCCTATAGTTATAAAGGCCAGCGCACACCGGCGGACTGCAAAGAAGTGGATTCTGTCGGTTTTTTTATTATTTTGAGGGTGGGAAATCATCAAATAACTTCTCCCGCTCTAGGTGGAGCAGGAGAGCGTGTCAGACTTTTACTGACTAAAACCCACCCGTGGTCCTTCAGTTGCCTGTGTGCCAGGGGTCACGGTACCTCTTTCGAACAACCCGCACCCCTGGCAGGTATGTTTCCCTTGAGGCTTAATTACAGTTTATTTCATCAATTACTAGCTATGCCCGCGGCTTTGCTCGCGTGGATGTCGGAAATTATCTCACAGGAACGTGCTATCGGGACAAAAGGCCTATGTTACACCTTAATACATCAGATATCTGGCATTGAAAGTCTAGTCAACATCGGTCCAGCCATTTCTGAGGTTAGGCAGAACCAACAGACGGAATAAGGACAGACAGAGAAAAACATGTTTTTTTTATATAAGTACCGTAAATACTTTCATCCGAATTTAGTAAAAACCTGTTATTTTGACATTACAAACAGACACTTTTACACACACAATTTTATTTATTTGTAATACACACCTATTTAACTGAAGTGGACTTTTATACGTGTCACATTAGTCTGTCCAAGGTATAATTTCTGTTTCGATCATGTTATATTTGCCCGACACCCCCTACTTGTCATCAAAGCGGCGCGGCGCGGCGCGGCGCCGACTATCCGGTGACCGAGTCGTGTGGAAGGGCAATTTATATATCTACACTTCTACAGTCCGTACACAGTTATTTTACCTCTGACAGTAACAACCCAACAGCCACCTTATTGTAACGCAAATAAAGATCAATGTGCTATTGACAGTCTTGTAAGTGGCAGCAAAACCAGAAGCAACCTTATTGTGACCCCCCCCAGTGGGATCCCGCATTGTCGTTGCGGGGGGGCTCAGTAGCCGTGGTCCGCTCCCACGGTGAAGCGAAGAGGAACCCAAAGGTGGGGCCGCTCGTCAGGGCTTTGGTCTCCAAGCCGACGACGTAGCGGCCAAAAAGTAGGTTGCGGTGAGGTGCACCGCAACTGAGGCGGGCCGCGATGTCGAATGGGAGGCATCGCGGCTGAGGGTTACAGGCTGCGGCGGAGGAGGAGTGCCGGTACTTTTGAGTAGCGCTCTTCCCTTCCGTGGCCTGGACGGGGCCGCCACCGTTTGATGGCGGACGCGGTGGGGCCGCAGGGGAAGAGGAGTGTCGGTATAGCGTTGGCCGCTCTCCCTATCCCCTGCGGCCGAGAAGTGGTAGGCGGCGGGGCCACTGCGCTGACCCGTCGCAGGGGGCCAAGGGAGCCAAGGGTGCCAGGGTAGTCTGGGGCCCTTGTGCTACTTGGTTCCTGGGGTGGTCACGGCGTGCCATGTGTCCTGGTGCGCCGGACTGGTGGGGTCCGCAAGGGCCGATGCCTGCCAGGGGTGCGGGTTGTTCGAAAGAGATACCGTCGCCCCTAGCACACAGGCAACTGAGGGATCACGGGTGGGTTTTAGTCAGTAAAAGTCTGACACGCCCTCCTGCTCCACCCAGAGCGGGAGAAGTCATTTGATGATTTCCCACCCTGGAAAAAAAAAAAAAAAAACCTTATTGTGACAAAAACAAAGATGACTTTGATTTTGACAGTAATATGAAATCAGAGGTCAAATAAGCGTGAACGGACTGTACTTATTTCTTTAAAAACTCCGTCACAGCGAATTAATGAATGAATGAATGAATGAACCGATCCCAGCGAAGCTTGACCAGACTCGATTAATCGAATGAACCCCAAGATTTGGACTAGCCCCTGAGCCCTCATGCTTCATGGTGTTACAGAGGCCATTGCATATCAAGAAGTAGACCGGGGGGCGCGGTTGTGGACTCCGTCACAGCGAGTTCAAAAAAGTGGTCAAATATCGTCACCCTGATCGCTCTATGGTCGCAGGACCCATTTTATATGAGTGGGAGTGTTTAACGTTTTAATAGTAGTATTTTAGTGATATATGATCTTATGCATCTTGTTTTTTTGCGTAGGCTTGCCAACCCAGTTGGGCATAACTACCGTTAGCAATATGTATTTAGACTAAACCCGGCAACGTGCGCGTGAATAGAACCATGCAGAAACGTGTCATAAATACCTTTTGAGGTGAAAGTTTAGGAAAGATCCTCTTCTAAAACAAGACAACCTTCCTTAAAACGAAATATCACTAACAAAAGTTTCAACAGAATTCCAATCTTACCTCATTAGAAAGATTATCGGTAGCGTAGTCCACGGTATCCTTATTGAGAGACCGCACTTTGTTCCTCAGGTTGTGTTTGTGTGTATTGTTGTGTCGCAGCTTGCGAACCGCTTTCGTCCGGCTCTGTGAGTACAGCTCCCGACCACCTGCGATTTCTATGATCCTGGTAAAAGAAAAATAGTATACAATTTAAAAACGTTCTATACAATATTATATCATTCTTATGCTTGATGCCAATGGGAGGTCCAAACCCCAAAAATGCCTATGATGTTTACAGTGTGTACAGGTCAGACAATCTATGCGCAAACTGTAACCATGAATTAAGCGCTGACATGATTCTAGACCCCATGCGTAGAAAATTTTTGTCATGTTTTTTTTTTAAACTGCTCTTTCACAGAATAGTGAAAGAGCAGTTTAAAGTTTTACCTACGCGATCAAAATGTAAGGAAACGCTATTTTTTTAAATAATAGACGATATTTTTTAACGCACGTCAGTTCAGGATCATGTACCTACTGAATCTATTGTAACAGGTTGCGCGTCGACGTCCCTGCACCCTGTAGCCAAGAGCAATTCCCAGCCAAAACATCTAAAGCATAGCCCGTGCCTATGTGATAAAAGGAAGTTAAATTTTTTACTCAATTGGGATAAAACAAGTCCTAAACCAAATTTTATATTTGAAAGATTGTTTTAGCAAGTAGTTTGTTGGTTACATGCAGAGGTACCATTCCTTTAAAGAAGGTAACTATCTCCAGGAGTGTGTCCCTGGCTTTGTGGTTATTACCTGGAGTCCCTCAGTTTGTAGGTGCCTCCCTTGGAGTTGAGTATGACTAGCTGGCTCTCGTTGCCTCGCTCCTCGTCAGACGAGACGTTGTTCACGTTGTTGGTGTCGCGGTCGCGACCCTCCAGGCTGGAGGTCAACCTGCAACGGTTAATGACATACCTTTAATATCTTAGCAGTGATTTGAACAAAAAAAACACAAAGAGATGGGAGATCGATCTACAAGAGAAGAACGTGCATTTGGATAGGAACTCGAAATAGATGAGTAGGTATGAAACTATGGAAGAAGAAGATAGAGGGGCAGCAGTGTCTATTTGTTTACTAGAATTAGCTCAATTTGATGGAAAAGTAATAATATCAACAGTAGCTAATACTGTTAAATGCTTCTACCCAACTCCATTAGCAGTCCAGTGAGAAAAGAACATAAAACAACCCTTTGAGTTCTATGTTCAGAAACTTATTAGAGTACTTGTAAAACGTTAAATAAATGGCTAATTACATTGCAGAATCAACATTGCAAAGCCCTTGCCCCTTCGGATCGAGTTTGTGGATTTTAATGTGTTTGCACACGTAAGATGTCGGCAATCACGAGACTGTTTGTGCACATAAAACGCGATAATTATTACTTAATCTGTATAACAGAGTTATAAAGGGGTGGCTGATAGGTTTCGTGTCCATAATAATTGCTTAAAGGTCGGTGGTGGTCGACCCTGGCTGGAAATAAACTAAGTCAATACACTACAATATCGGGTCCTCATAATCATTGTGGATATTGCTAACGGACACACCGCTTGGACTAAAATGGACAATAGGACGGTAGATTAAAAAGGCGGTGCTGCTAAAAGCTACTGCCACTCGACAAAATCCTTGTAGTGAGGTGGAAAAAATTCAACAAAATCAAAATCCAGTAATTATGGATATTTCATATCACAGAATTTGGAAGTGCACTAGACGCCTTATTCAACTGTCCACTGCATTTCCTAATTCCGTGCCTAGCTATACCTACCTGCGTCCAAAAGCCACGTCCTACATGTTATACACCTTAGTTTACCTGTCGTGTGCGTGCTGCATGTTTTTGGGGCGGCACTTGGGGAAGAGCCTCGTGATCCGCTCACCGACGTCCGAGCCCGGCGTGGAGTCGCCCGCGCCGACCGCTCGGGGCGGGGCCGCATTCATGTCGCTAGCGCCGCCGGCGTCACACCGCCACCGCCTCTACCGGCAAGAGGTGCCGCTACGTTAGTTAATAGAACTAAAAAAATAATCCTCCATACCAAATTTCAGCCATGGCGGCCAATCTCAGCGGAGCCATCGACGCGAGATATATTTTTATAGTGCATAAGGGTGTACGCAGGCACAGATGTTCCCTCACTAACATTGTCCGAAGGGACGGCAATCGGACACGACCCGAGAGAGATCAGGTGCTGGACCAACGGCTTTACGTGCTTTCCGAGTTCACACCGACAACTTCCAAACTCCGGGCTGCTACAGAAATTCCTAGTGAACGAATAAAACCTTATAACATTTGCCCAACCTAGGAATTGAACCAAGGACCCCTCGCTCAGCAGTGGCGCTTAACGCCGAGACCAACGGCCAACGGGGCAGTTAAAAGTTATTACAGTGAAATCTGGATAACTGGGACCTTAAGGGACTTGCAAATTTGTCTCACTTAAAGAGGTATTCCACTTACCCAGTGTCTCAGGTCTCTCTGTATAACAACTTAGGCTTCTATACTAATAGTAGGGAAAGGTTATCGTGATGGGGCCCGCTAGGAATGGCGGGCTGTTACCATATGAGGGGCTCGCATGAATGTTCGGGTATTTCCCGGGCCCCCGACTCATGGAATTACCGCGAGTCGGGGGCCCGGGCAATACTCAGAAGGAACCGTGGGGTCTTAGTCTGTAGGAGTCCGACATAACACTTTGTTCTCCCCAGACGGAGGGTATTCAAGAGGATTTCCCCATAAAATAAGAAAGGGAAAAGTTTGTCGACCTGGAGAAGATATTAGGAATTAATTGAAGGCTGGGGGCGGAGTCATACCTTCGGTGGTGTAGTGAGGTTTGGAAAATTTATGTGAATGTGTTTGGGTTACATCTGATACAGACATGGAATAAACGTTGGCAACAACGTTTGCTCTCTGCATGTTTTCACTTTCAGGACTAACTAGTGTACCAGCATACTTACCAGTCTTACCAAAGGATATCGAGTTACTGGGTGATGGAGGTCAGATATGCTTTTGTTACATATAAGAGTGCCAACTAATGTAATTAGATGCGCGCTATCGAATGACATCAATATTATAGTGAAATAAGACAAACAGTAATTATCGGCTATGTGGATCAGCTGTAGGCGCTATGCCATATGCTAACGTTTCGTTTCATTCTTTTGCAAAATGTAAAATAATGTTGTGTAGCTGGGTTTCTGGATTCAAACTAAATGTACCTACAGCATTAAATATACAAATCAGGGTAAAATATTTTTATTTCAATTAAACTAACTACAGCGAATAAACTAAAACAAAGCGTCAAAAAACTCATCCGCATCGCTGTCGACTGGTAATGTACCCAAGAGACTGGCGGCATTACCACGTTGTATAGCATTGAATTAAAAACTCTAAAGATCCATCAGAACATTGACAACTTCGACTCATCGCCTACTTTCATTCTCAGGTGTTGTATGGAAGGCGCTAAACTTTTGCAAAAAGCAAAAATATCTTTCATTCCCTACTAAAGAAGGAGGTCAAAGTTCATTCAACCGTTCATTTAACAAATGGTTGTGTTTCGAATTCTAAAACGGTACAGTAAATTTGATGTGAAATGTGAGTAATTAAATGATGTTAGTTTTCAGCACTGAATAATGTTGTGCGCTAGTTAGTGGGGGGAAGGGTAGCAAATCACATTAATTTGATTTAATGAGTTTTGAACTGAATACGAATGTAGAATCACAAATTAACACCAATTTAAATTAAGTAATGTCATCCACTGACCTCTACACTATTTTGGATCATAAATTCATAATATACGAGAAAACAACAAAAGGCTATATGAACCGTTAATCTTGATTATTGATATTATGCAGTAGGAAGTTTACATTGAAGTCCGATTCCACACGTCTAAAATTTTATTAGATCTCTAAGGTTTTTTTTTGTTCAGCCTATTACGTCCCACTGCTGGGCAAAGGCCTCACCCAAGTCCGTTCACATCGAACCAGCCCTCGCGGCACGCGTTCAGGTCATCTCGCCACCGCTTTCTGGGCCGACGGTGGTGGCGCCGTCAATCTTAGGCACCCATTGTGTGGAGACTTTGCTCAGCGGTCATCCTGCATGGGGCTGTCGTGACCCGCACATTCCTATTTGTACCTGGCAGCGTTCCTACTTACGTCTATTATAACCGTTTTAGATCGCGAGGTGGTGTTCCCAATTTTATCCTGACCTTCTGGAGACTAGGGGAGTTTATTAGAAAATGTATTTGCAATATATCCACGACCTAATTTCTTAACTAAAAAAATATACTTTCCTTTAAACATAACCATGTATTTACTTATTCGCGGCTACAGCACGACCTTCGTAACATACATTGTGTAAGTACCAAATTCTTTTAATGCTACAGTAGTATATATTGCTGGTCCCGTGCCAACCCTCGCTACTGTATCCCAATGTTATTTGACTGTTAGCAGTATCTATGTAAATCAAATGTGGCCTGCCTCTCCAATTTCTTTGAGAACCTCTTTGCATTCAAGTTTATTGGTTGTAAATTTTAGACTAGGCAGTTGGCATTAGTAAGGTGGAACACGAACGGCGATGGATGGAGAAGCGTTGAGTATCGAGCACCAAAAGAAATATCTACGAAGAACAGAATTCTAGAATGTGTTTCGTTTCGTAGTTAAATCCAGGTGATTTAGATCGATTCCAATGTAGCAGAGGGTGAATTCCAAAGAATGAAATAGTGTTTATTGGAAACTTAGCCTCTATTCCGATCGAAATAACCAAGGTGTTCTAATAATTGAAGGAAAAGCTAACCATTTTTGGATTGTAGATGTAGTTGGATTACAAAAACACCCGCCGACTCGTCCTATTTTTTCGTGGTTAGAAAAACAATCGCCGATCGCAGTTAAAAACAAGCAAACTTCAACTTGCAGTAGAAATGCAGTCTCCATTCCGTCTGTAAACACTATTACAATTTCCAACTGCAGTCATAAATATTGTAGATTAGCTTCATTCTGCAATAACAAAACGAGTCGAGCGTATTTAGCGTAGCAGACTAGCAGTTCATGTTAATCGCTTGTAGGAGCGTTTCGGGTTTATCACTAGTGTTCGACCAAGGCACCGGGGTATTGGGGGCACGAGCCAATGACGTGTTTCGCATGGCACCGACCGTAACCGCTGCCAAACTACCGGATCGATAGAACATTAGTGGTATGCCCGCTGAAACTGCGTGTGTGAGCGTTGAGCGGAGCGTTCGAATATTATTTGATTACAATTTACAATGCGGCATGAATGAAGGGTTAAGGTAAGTTGAACAGCAAGCCTGTTGACTGAACCTGATAGCCGAGAATTTTCGCTTTTATTGCAAAATGTAATAAAAAATGGAAACGTCGTCGTACTACGACGTATGAATGTCTTCGATATCGGAAAGCGTATTTTGGAGCTCAAATAGAACTCCATTTGAGAGATGATAGGTGGAGTAAGGCATTGACAGACAGACCTAGGAGTGGATGACGAGATGTCGGTCGTTTCAAAAAGATGCGTGTTCCATAATCTAAATACCTACACGTAGTAAAGATGAAATACCGATTCCAAAATTTAGATTAACTAAAACTAGCAAGTCATTTCTAATAAACAGTATCCGCTTCTATAACAAGATGCCAAAGTCGGTTACAGAACTTAGTGATGGAAAGTATAAACTCACATCAAACGTGTCCTTATCAAAAAAGCATATTATAAGATAAAAGACTACGTTGAAGACAGGGAAGTTTGGCATTAATTCCTTCTGCATATGTGGCTTCCCTGGTACCTCATTAACAGCATAATTATGTGAATAGTCTATTAACTGCTCCCAAATTACAATGTTAATTTTTATCCTTTTTATTTTTTACAATGTCTGACATATTCTCGCTATTATTTGACATTATACATCAATTTTAATTTCGACTATTTATTATTAGTGATTGTCATGGAAATAATGTTACTTGGTTCAAATAGGTTCATTTTATATAGGTAGATTCTTTTACATATTGTGAATGAGAGAACGTTGTAGGCCTTACAGACTAGATTTGTAGACGATTTTCTATTCTGTTTTCTCATTCCTCTAAGTACCTGGTAATTATTGACAGGCCTGCATTGTCCTCCCATACCTATTATCACTGTAATTTGAAAACATTGTAAAAGCCAATTATGTTTAAAAGAGTAACCGTGGAGTTTCTTGCCGGCTCTTCTCCATAGGAAGCGACAAATTGGAACCGTGCACCTAGCTTCTGACGTTTCATAAGTGCCCATGCAGGTTTATGTACAATATTTTTTTTTTTGTCATTGTTGCTCCTACCGAGCAGTGGGTGAAGACGGGCTGGGGATGATGATTGCAAAATTATATCCATGCGTTTGATTCCAAATTCATTTATGAATGGGCACGCCACGATAGCGGTGGTAAGTCACCTCTTTGAGGAGTGGCTTGAGAGGCGGCACGGCGTCCTCACCTTCCGCCTGACGCAGGTCCTCACCGGTCACGGTTGTTTCGGGAGGTTCCTGTTTCGGATAAAGCGGGAGGAAACGCCCGGGTGTTTCCACTGCTAAGATCACCATGAGGACACGGTGGAGCATACGGTGGAGGTCTGCCCGGCTTGGGCGGAGCACCGCCGTGTCCTCGTGGAGGCGATCGGCGGCGGCTATCTCTCGCGTCCGGCCCTGGTCCAGGCCATGGTACGGAGCGAGAGTGCATGGTTAGCCGTCACCTCCTTCTGCGAAGCAGTAATGCTCGCGAAGATGGAGGCGGCGCACGTGAGGGAGAGGCAGTATATGCGCCCTCACGGCCGTAGTCGCCGCGGGAGACGCCCTGGGCGTCGGGAATCCCAGGCTGATTCCCGGCCACCGTAGGCGTGGGCTTGCGGACGGCGAGTAATGGCTAGCTCGCTGTCCGGTAAGGACCAAGCCCGGGTCGACGGCGCGTTGTGTTCCACGCGCTCCTCAAAGAGATGTCAGCACCAACTGGTAGGGTCCGCAAGGGCCGATGCCTGCCAGGGGTGCGGGTTGTTCGAAAGAAATAACGCGGCCCCTGGCACACGGGCAACTGAGGGAACACGGGTGAGTTTTAGTCAGTAAAAGTCTGACACGCCCTCCCGCTCCACCCAGAGCGGGAGAAGTTATTTGATGATTTCCCATCCAAAAAAAAAAAACATTTGTGAATTACATGAACTCGTTAGACTTTTGTAACACCTATATTATCACGTAAGTACCTATTACCTATTATTTTTTGAAATATGCATAGTGAAAGGTTTGTTGATGAAATAACGTTTTATTTATTTACTTAATGTATTCCGTTTCAATTTGTTGTACTTATGAATATGTCCCTCATAAATATCGCCATATATGGTATAATCCTGTTAGAGATCATACAAAAGCATTCAAAAATTCATCTGCTGTAGTAAATGCTCACATTTTATATAAACAATACTTTGGCACAGATGCCTGATGTCTTCAGCGAACATAAGTACGAAACGTTTTCTGCAGCGCTGTATAACTCAGCTTATGCTAGTTTCATGGAATACATTTTGCCATATGAACGTAACGAGTTCCCGCGTCTTTTATGGCCCCGGTAGGGTTGCCAGATCAAAGATCAGAGGGCGGACGGAGCGGTTAATTTGGGTGGACGTTTTTTCGCTACATTACCTACGTGTGAATGACACTTTAGTAGGCAGTGTAACACATTGGTAATACATACTTATATTTGACCAAAAGTGTTTTATTGGTCTACAATACGATGCTTTTTCGGTAAATTTAACACTCGCATTTTGCAAAACATGCTCAAAAAATAAACAAAAAAATCTGGCAGGGTGAACTGAAGTGTTCTACGATATAGGTACAACGGGGTAAAAAAAACCCTAAAGTTAATTTAAAACCCAGTTGTTTAATACAGCAACCCTACTCCCAATAAGGCTGTGTCCCGAGCGACGTGTTGCCTAAGGGCGGGTATATACCGACTGTTTTTATTACGCGGACGATACATGAGCTGTCGCTGCAGATCCTTTTTTTGTTGCTGCTCTAAAATGATGTAGGGAAATCGGCTTACATCGCCAGTCACCCGCAGTTGAATGTTGAAAGCATAAAGTTATAGTTTGAATATGTTTTGCTTGGAATGCGAGTGAGGTTACTGCAGTTAATTATTTGCCAAGGAGATAAAACAATGTTGTTCTTCTTAAAGCATACATACAACCTAAGGGGAGTTGGTTTTGTTTTTTTTTGTTTTCTATTTTTCTCATTTAGTTTTAATCATGGTCTGGTAGTTTGAGTAATTTATGCGGCCTACCAATAAGTCCTTTCTTTGGTATTGTTCGTCGAATCGTAGAGCTCCATAAGTTCTGAGTTCAGCTGTATCATCATCATCATCATCATTTCAGCCGAAAGACGTCCACTGCTGGACATAGGCCTCCCCCAGGCTCCTCCACTTCGACCGGTCTTATGCTTCCCACATCTAGCGGATTCCCGCGGCCTTCCCGCTCTACGTCTTGAGCTGCATAATTACTGATAAATGCGTGCACTGACTGGACAGGTCCACCCAATCAGTCAGTTATATATCAGGTTATTTCCTCAAAAGGTCATTTCAGACACCAATCCACATAGTCTTCCCATTATCTGACCAAGATTATGTCTGGAATATAATCTTGTGGAAGGAACTCAGAGGTCACAGTCTCTTATTGTGACCTCTGAGTTCCTCCCACAAGGTTGTTCGATAACCTGGTGAAGACCGCAGGAATCCGCTGGATACGAGAAGCACAGAAACGGTCGAAGTGGCGATGCTTGGGGAAGGCCTATGGCGGCCGCGGTGGGGCCGCAGGGGAAGAGGAGTGTCGGTATAGCGTTGGCCGCTCTCCCTATCCCCTGCGGCCGAGAAGTGGTAGGCGGCGGGGCCACTGCGCTGAACCGTCGCAGGGGGACTAAGGGTGCCAGGGGTGCCAGGGTAGTCTGGGGCCCTTGTGCTATTAGGTTCCTGGGGTGGTCACGGCGTGCCATGTGTCCTGGTGCGCCGGACTGGTGGGGTCCGCAAGGGCCGATGCCTGCCAGGGGTGCGAGTTGTTCGAAAGAGATACCGTCGCTCCTGGCACACAGGCAGCTGAGGGAACACGGGTGGGTTTTAGTCAGTAAAAGTCTGACACGCCCTCCTGCTCCTCCCAGAGCGGGAGAAGTTATTTGATGATTTCCCACGCTAAAAAAAAAAAAAGGCCCATGTCCAGCAGTGGACGTCTTTCGGCTGAAATTGTTATGACTTCTAAGTTTGTTTCGGCTTTTCTTCTCAGAGTAGTCAGATAGGAAAGGCCGAGCTCGTCTAGTTTTTTTTTTGTTAATATGTTTGATCCGATTTACAGAAATAAAATCATTTATCATTCATAATTGGTCTCCATTTGATAGTGACAACTGACATCATGCATTCATGCATGAAATAGAGCCCCAAACTTGTTGATTCGATGTTTCCGGCGAATATCGACGTATCAAAATTAACCCAATATTCTCACATTTTCACCTAATGATGGACCAAAACGTAATGCAAATAATAACGTACTATAAAGTATAAATGTTCACGAAGAAACATTTAGACCGTAAAAGTTACTTTTAGCATTCACGGAAATGCTGTCAACCTAGTTTCCATAGTTGTTTGTAGAATTTAAATCCGCAGTGGAATAATATTAAAATGTATTTTGCAGGAAATCATAATATCAGTCGCAAGAAATGCAAGTGAAATGAGAGTACTTATTTATTGGATGACGCTTGTGTAATCACCAACGTTATTTTGTTTAAAGGACTTGTATATTTTATCAAACAAATATAGCAAAGTTTTATAAGTTGAAATCTGAACAAGCTTGCTGCAATCCAATCAAGTTTACTTTGTCCCGGATTTCTAAGGAGCAATCTACAATAATTCAATATGATAGGGATCCTCCGTCCATGACTTGTTTGTTATTATAAAGATTACAGACTATTTCTCTTCAAGATACGCGTCCCCTACATAAAATTATGTTTTATCCTTCCCTATAAACATATGTTTATGTTCGGGTGAAGGATTTATTTACCCACCGTCCCTTGCTCAAGATAAAAGTTGTCTCCCATACTTCATTATATTAATGTACAGTCAAAACTTACTTATTATTTAATATCCCTGGACGAAAAGGAAATCTTTCCTTTCAAAGCAAATGGAATCAACGTAATTTACATTTGGAGAAATCCAACCCTTCTAAATGGAACCTTTCGTGTCTCCAATCGAAATTAAAACTTAAATTGTCGTAGGGAAGATATAATTTTGTTTAATATCTTTTATTTCGTGACAGGGTGAGGCTGTGGCCCGGTGGGCCGAGTGACATGCCTTTTGGCCAGACGTCAGTACAGTTCGCCAATTAGCAAATCTCTCACGGGGCTCGCCTTATATTTAATGAATTTCGCAAAGAATGGGACACTCGAGTTCAGGCGGTAATTAAAATCCCATTTATAGAATAGGCGCGAGGGCGACGCTCGAGTGCTCATTCATCTGTCGCAGAAACAAAAATTGAATATAATAGGAGCCACCAGAGTCAGACCAGAAGTTCTGCGGATTGAAATTAAATCTACGACATTGTCTGAAATGTCTTGCTAGAAATGTTGGTCTTTGTTTTACGAACAATGAGGGTATTCATATGTTTAGTAGATCTGTATTCCGCTTTCTGGTTTTACAATATTTTTCCTTCCACGAAATTGGACCACGATACTGCTGAAATTCAGGGCAAACAGAAATATTCGACGCTCGAACAAGAGATGGGTCAAAAGGTGTCGAAAAAGGCATACCGCTGCGGGCGTTGTAGCAACAACACTTTCCTTTAAAACAGGAAAATGTCTGTCTAAAATGAAGCATTCCGGGTATCGTAAATGCGTAACGTCTTCTCTTTTTCAGATGAATGTATATTGACTAGCCTGTACCTTCGAGATCGTGACTGACAGGCGGTCAAGATCGAGATCTTGAGTGTCCGTAATAGCACTGCGGTATATTTTTAAAATGTCGTAGCATTATGCTGAGATAGGAGCATTTTTGGCTTCGCACTGGTCTTTAATTTCTTTGTTTTGGTTTTTCGAAAGCAAAAATGTTAGTTTTAAATGCTAATTATTTACTTTTGTTTTTCCTGTGCGTGTCCTTAATAAAAAATATAAAATAAACTTTACAAAATCCATTTGAAGAGCCTTTGCTTGGCATTACGTAAAAAGTACATGGTTTGTCTTTAAAAAAAAAATACTATCTATTTCCGGATTTCCCGCCCCAAAGCAACACATCTCGACCGGAACCATGACAGTGTCGCTGAATAGTTACTTACAAATGGAGCTGGGTCAAAAGGCACGTGTGGGTAAACATAATGTGTCGAAACACGTAACACACTAATAGCACGTTCAATCGTAAGGCTAAGGGCACCTGTGCCACCGCCGACGATTAGCGAGAAGCGAGTAGAGCTAGCAATTAGAAACGAGTTGGCGAGAAACGAGCAGCGAGTGTACAGTTCTGATAGTATTGTTGCTGAGCTAAGAATGAGGGCGACGAGTAGAATGACTGCCCAGTCACTTGCTCGTATGCGTATGCACCAAGCGAGTGGGTCTCAGCTAGTATTCTGCCCGCCAAACGAGCGTCGTTGAGTGAGTATTTTCTTCGATAGCTCTTGTCGCTGCGACAAACTAGTGGAGAGAGAGTTGTCATTATAGGTATGTCTCTTTTACTAAAACGGGATCTATACAACGTGTAACATAATTAAGGCTAGATCTCATACGCCCCAATTGGGTTATTGCGTTAAAGGACAAATACAGTGACCAAATTTTATTTTAAGCAAACTGTTATTATTATTTAGAAAATAGCGTTGACCCCAGCATTGCTTTATGCATTTAAATTGAGTTTTATTGCCTAAAAATAAGATTTAATTTTCTTTGGCTCTTTAAGCTGTCAATATGGCAAAATAATAATGTAATTTTTGAAAAAACAAACCTATTTTCAAATAAAAACTTTTACCAAAAAAAAACAAATGACTTCCAAAAAAACACTACAACAAAGTGAAAAATAACTTTAATTTCGGAAGTCGGTGACTAAATTGAAATGAAAATTAAAATACATATCCAGTCACCGGTGGTTTTTTTTTTTTGGAAGAAGTTTTTTTTCCATTTTTAGTTATAGTAGGTACCTACCCCAATTCGAAATGTCATCATCCTTGGGGTAAAACCAATGCGTATTTATGCGATAGCAGCAATCGCGGTTAATTTGCTGTAATTTTTTTAAGAGTTTCGTTGTCTGTCTCCAAAACGCATCATCAGATATATATGAAATTTTAATGGGACCACACGGGAAGCACCAGTTTTCAAATAAAAAAAGAATCATCAAAATCGGTTCACCCAGTCGAAAGTTCTGAGCTAACAAACATTAAAAAAAAAACAGTCGAATTGAGAAAAAAGCGGTAAATTAACTGAAATCGATTCAAAAATCAACTGTGAAAAAACTACTTTCAGGACATGCGCTTATTAGGTTGCACCATGTATAATATTGTACATATTATGTTTCTTGAGCGAGAAAAACGTCGATAGGCCTTCCTCGCTGTCGGTGGGGCAGTTGCCTATACGGAAAATATCTCGGCCAACCTTCCTTCCGGAATTACTAAAACCTTTCAGCAGGAAGGTATTTTTTCTACCACGCCTTTTAGTGACGGAAATGCTGATCGCTAATTAAACAGAACAATGAAATGTGTTTTTACCTAAGACTAGTGAGTTGCTTAATTAGGAACGATTCGAATTTCAATAGTAATTGGTTACCCAATAGATTTATGCTGTGTTGAGTAAGTATATCTTCTTAATATGCAAATTAAGGAATTGCAGTAATAAACTTGGGTTTTATTACAAGCATTTTTCCCTAAAAGTGATTAGTTTTAGTCTCTTTGGACATTCATAGGTACATTACCACCTAAAACTATAAATGCTTATTATAACTGCCTGTTTCACCTGTTACTTTTTTACGCTAAACAACTAAACCGATGTGAAACCAATATAAAATTTGACAGATAGCTTGGGACCTGGAGAAGGACATAGGGTACTTTTCATTCTGGTATTTTGTATTAAAAATTAAGTACAAAATAAGCGCACTCGATGTGTCATAAACTCATTACATATTTAACTTTACTGTTTTAGCAGTAGGAGGTATATATTATCGCCGGCTAAAAATAGACTGTAAGAACAATATTTTAAAGTACATTTTCACATCACAAAGTTACCAGCTGCATTCATTCATGACCTGCTACGATCATTTGTCAAAAGTCGTAGCCACTAACCTACCTTAACATATAATTTGTTGTAGCGAACTACGCGAGAAATATGAAGCAATCTAAATTGTCTGTTTGTTTTGTCTAAAGGCTACACCTAAAGTTTCAACACCCATGTCTTATTTCAGCTCTACAGTATTCTGTTCCATCTGTAGGATTGAACAGAATACTGAGGAGCTGAAACCCCCTCTTATCTTAAAGAACGTTTGAAGATCCTTGATAAATGAATGTGGAAGATTATTAAAGATATTTAAGTATATACGAATGGGGCCCAATACACAAATATTATAAATGACACAGTTTGTAAAGACATTTGACTATTTGTTCCTCAATCTCGTATAAATGACTGAACGAATACGGATGGGCACACAAATAGCCCATATCCTGGATTTACCCTAAAGAATCCTTTTTATCCGGGCATCAGAAAGACCTCAATAAATCAACAAAATATGAAAACAGTTCACAGAACTTCAAGAAAAAACTAAATAGAGTATGATGTGACCCGATCGCAATGTATTGACAAAATACGTTCCGAGGTCGTGAGGTCGGAGAGACGACATTTAAAAGTCGTGAAGTAAAGGTCAACGTTAGAACGAGGTCGATAGACCCTTTGTGTTCTGGATTACCTTCGCTTGGTTTATGGGAAAAAGGTTATCTAGACTTTGACGAGTGTATTGTTAGTATACTTCGCTGGAAAATCCATTGTTGTCAGTTTACCCTGCTTTTTAACAGACTTAAAAAAGAAGGAGGTTATCAATTCGACATGTTTAGTATATTTTTTTGTTCGGGCGTAGCTCCGTCATTCATACGCGGATTTACAAAATTATTATTTTGTTCGAAAGAGGTTTATTCCGAAATGGTCCTAATTTCATATAGATCTGATGATGCGTTTCGGAGACAGACAACGGAACTCTTAAAAAATTACAGCAAATCAACCGCGATTGCTGCTATCGCATAAATATGCATTGTTTTGACGAAGAGTGGTGATGAAATTTCAAATTAGCGTGGGGTGGGTACTATACCTAACTAAAATCGTTGTCTGTCTCCGAAACGCATCATCAGATCTAAGTGAAATTTAAATGGGGCCATTTCGGATAAAACCCTTTCGAAAAAAAAAAAGAATTTTGTAAATCCGTCTACATATGACGGAGTTATGCCCGAAAATACATTTAAAAAAAACATGTCGAATTGATAACCTCCTTCTTTTTGAGGTCGGGTAAAAATAGAAAATATAAAGTTTTAGTGTGTTACACAATTACCCCGCTGCATCTTTAACACTTCACTTTAAAAGTAGGTAACTTAAGTAGGTACTACTTTATTCGAGTTCCTGAAATTCAGTGTGCAGCACTATTTACTTACTAGCTATGTCCGCACACTTGCATTCGTACAACTTGGTTTGCGCCACCACAATTTGTGGTAGAGCCTATTCTTCAACGTGTGGTCACAATAGAAACTATAGCAGATAGGTGGGACAGCCCCATACATTGGATATTGGATAAGTACGCCTAAATACCACTGTGGGTGGCGTAATAATAAATATTTTGTGTTGTTTCTCTGGTAGATGTCAGTCCTTTTTTTTTTTCGAGGGTGGGAATTCATCAAATAACTTCTCTCGCTCTGGGTGGAGCAGGAGAGCGTGTCAGACTTTTACTGACTAAAACCCACCCGTGTTCCTTCAGTTGCCTGTGGGGGGTAGATGTCAGTACCTACTAACGTTAGTTTTTAAAAACCTTATTAAACTATCCGATGTTCAAGGACTCTTTCCGTAAATAGGGATGGTGTAATAAGAGTAATGGATCTCAAAGAAATCATTTATTTCAAATACGCACATAAAAGGCACTTTTAAAAGTCAAAATGTACCAACAAAAAAAATGATTCTAGTTGCCCCTTCCAACAGGTAGTTTCGTATGGAGAAGAATGAATAAGAAACTCCAACGTTACTGATTACGTTTAGGGAGATATAGTCCCTTTTATTATTAAAAGAACACATCATCATCATCATCTGCCCATCCTTTTCCCAACTACGTTGGGGTCGGCTTCCAATCTAACCGGATGCAGTATTTTACATGGAGCGACTGCCTATCTGACCTCCACAACTCAATAACTGAGTAAATCGATACCCCTTGGTAAGACTGGTTGTCAGACTTTCGGGCTTCTGACGAAAACAAAAAAAGAAGGAAAAAGAAGAAACCAGAAAAGATCACTTAGATATCGGGTACGGGCCTGATATAAGCTTTTTATTAATAGCTGGCAGAGTGTAAACTCGAAGCGACAACCCTGTTGTGTATGTCCCGGTGTTAGCGTGTAATTTTATGAGTTTCTTTGAGAAAAGCGGGAAGGAAATAGGGATGCTATCGAGTTATGTAAATTGAAACGTGTTTTGATTTAATTTTTAAGCGATTTTTGGAACGGCGTTAGGAGCGCGTTAGAATTAATGAGAATTTTATCTTATCGCGTGCTATATGACTTCGTTAGTTATGTTTTTGATATAACATTGAATGTTGAAAAAAAAACCTTTTAAAAACGTAAAGCTAGGGTTTCCTTAGTCTGCGGTCGCCACCTCATAGCGTCCACAAATTAACGTCGAATGTCTCTGAAACGTTATAATCAGAAATAAGTCATTTGTTTTAACTAATACAAACCACCCCTCCTCCAGTACATACACATATTTGTATCGGGTTAAACATTAATTTTAAATTAATACACATCTGAATAGTTATGCAATCCAAGAATCCCGGGGTTTTTAATAAATATTACAAATAATTTATAAAGCCGCTTCCATACTTTCATAGCTAAAAATGATCTTTAGGTAAATATTCATCCGAATATCCGATCTCTGGTTATAATATATGAAATAAAATTGGAAGAAAACTAGGTGTTTTTTGAAGCCGTAAAGTTAAACCCCGGTGCCAACAGTTGCATGTCGACCGTCACTGCGGCAGTTGTGTGTTGGCACGGCTGTTCTAGGAAACCGTAGCTTTAGAGTAAGGTTTGAATCAGCCTATAATGTTCCTATTGTTGGAAAACAGAGCTCCTCTTGGTGAGAGGGAGTGAGACTTTATATCCTTGAAAATATCTTGTATGTTCGCAAAAACTTAGGTGTTTTCAAAAAATTATGCGATTTCAATACGCGTAGTAAAGATGAAATTGTGATTCCAAAATTTAGATTAACTAAAACTAGCAAGTCATTTCTAATAAACAGTATCCGCTTCTATAACAAGTTGCCAAAGTCGGTTACAGAACTTAGCGATGGAAAGTTTAAAACTCACATCAAACGTGTCCTTATCAAAAAAACATATTATAAAAAAAAGACTACGTTGAAGACAGGGAAGTTTGGCATGAATTCCTTCTGCACATGTGGCTTCCCTGGTACCTCATTAACAGCATAATTATGTGAAAGTCAAACTGTCCCCAAATTACAATGTTAATTTTTATTCTTTTTATTTTTTACAATGTCTGACATATTCTCGTCATTATTTGACATTATCACTGTAATTTGAAAACATTGTAAAAGCCAATTATTTTTAAAAGAGTAACCGTGGAGTTTCTAGCCGGCTCTTCTCCATAGGAAGCGACAACTTGGAACCGTGTACCTAGCTTCTGACGTTTCACAAGTGCCCATGCAGGTTTATGTGAACTAAAAAAAAATTTTGATTTGATTGGGCCATTTTCCTCCACGCGGGCCCAGTGCGGGTCGGTAGATATATAATTAAGCACCTAATACCATTAATTTCCAACAAAAAAAGTCCAAAACAAAGGACGTTTGTTAAATTAATAAAGCTTTAGGATGACATTACAAACTGTCAAAGAACCTAATAGACCGCATAGAGCGTGTAAATAAAGGCGAGAGTACACTGCCAACCCTTTCCTAACAACTTTGTTGCGCACTTTTCTGGGTGTTACACAGTTTGAACAAGGCTTTCCTTTCTAAGGGAGCGTTCGCGAAATTATAATTACCAAATATTTAGGGGGTTCGTGTTTTTCGGTTTTAATGAACGATGTCCAAATTGTCACATTGATTTTTTTCAGGGATAATAGGATAGTAAAAATGTTGCAATTCTGTTCTAAAATGACTCAAAATATTATATGTAATGAACACGTTATTTTGTCACGAAAGTACAGTCGACTGAACAGTGTACACTCTGTTCACTGTTTATTTGACTTTGCTCTTAGTGTATTTATGTTGTATTTTACTCTGATGTCATTTATTAAACATTTTGGATGGTTTTTCGGATACCATTCATCATCTGCCTAGCCTTTTCCCAACTATTATAGTATGGGTCAAGTTCCAGTCTAACCTGATTCAGCTGAATACCAGTACAACTCTGACCGTACAGTTTATATTACAATTACCTTATTATTAAATGTACCGGGTAAATTAAACCCGGTTAAATTGCCGACTCGTTCACGTTCACTAACAAACTTTTCGTAACTAAAATTTTACGTGAGAATGCTAATGTTGTGCCTCATTAGTACAGTAAAAAGGTTTTATAGCTACGTTTTTTATAGAAAGACGGAGATTCGACTCGCTAGCTAGCTGAACTGTGTCAATAAAATGAAAAGTTGTTCCAAGAAAAAGAAGTTAATATTTAAAAGTTCGTTCAGTTGTTTGCTTTATGTGTATTCTAATAAAAAATATATGTATAACACAATACGTTTGCCCGATGGGATTTGTGGAAATCACGAGCTTCCATACAAAGTGTTGTCTCCTATTTAACCCCTTTAGGTGGTGAATTTTCTCAGTTCATCACTTTTCACCCTTATGCCTGCAATATGGTTAAAAAGTACGAACCTATTCCTTGTACAAAATTTCACGCTTTTCTAGACCCAGCGATTAAGGATATGCGTTGTCTGTCAGTGAATGAGGGCTGAGTTCACCAATGCAACTGCGTTCAAGAGATGTCAATGTCAGTATTCCCCAACAATGATCACACTGATAGCTCTTGAACGCCGTTAAAATGTTCAGACCGCGTTTAGTTACATTTGTGAAATTCGCCCTGAGTGAATATAATTAATTTAAGAATTTTATAAAGTTAATCAAAAGCCATTAAAGTCTGCTCTATTTAGAATTATATAATAAAAAAAATAGATCCTCATGTTAGAGCCCGCTAATCCTTTGTTTATTAAATAAATTCTCCAGGTCGACGCTAATCAGGGCTTAACCAGAATAATAATTAATGCATAAACTCATTAGATGCTGGTCATAATTTTACCATGGACTATAATATTAATATTTTTTTATTTTATAAATAGACTCTTCTGCCCGAAAAGAGAAGAAAAGATCAATGCGAATGAATCTTAAAACAAATTCTTACCTTTCCTCATAGTTGTGTCCTTCTTAAACCTGAAACAAATAATGAATATTAATATCATAGAAACAATTCACTAACAAACAACGATTTGAATAAATTATTTGCTTTCGGCCGTCATTTTGGGTAGGTACTCCTGCCAAACTTTTGCAAGTTTTCAGGCCAAGATACCAAGTTCGCTCGTAAACATATGAACTTAGAAAAATAGATGAAAACTAGCTACGTATCTCAAGAAAATATTTTCATTAACATATCTTTCGCTTGATCATACAATATTTTTCGGAAAAATGTTGTCGCTATTTGTCTCCCTGTTATTATTTTTATTTACTTATTTACAAAATACTTTACCTATTACACAAGTGATTTTAGCCACATAACGAAAACCTCTCGGGGTTTATCTCTGGGATGGCGAGACGCTCATTTAAATTTAAAACATTAACAACAAACAATACTAACTGCATTACTATTACTTTACAATTATATTTATCTATCGTGATGGATAAACTAGGTAAGTAATCATTGGAAAATTTATAGTTATAATATACCTAGCTAGCATAATAATATGTAACAGCTTATTTCCATTTTCTAGAACATTTCCAGGGCTTCGTAATAAAAAAAAATCTTTCAACTATAAAAAAAGAAAATTAACCAACATAATATTCTAAAGCTCTTTTATCGCATGTAAATATGGAATAAATAAGAATATCATACATTATTTATGAATAAAAGTTTGCCCCAATTTTCTTTTAACGCATGCTTATGAGCGTAAAGCAAGAGCTGCGCTTTAAATTGAGATGCAAATTCAGCGTCTAGTGGCGTAGACGATATTGAAAGCGCTGTGAAGTGAGTGGTGAGAGGGAAATTCAGCGCTTTGTGCCTCAAGTTTGCGTTACAAGAACTTCAGTGCGACACTTCCCTTATAGAAATTCAGTTTTGGTATATCTGGGTTAAGTTTCTGAAGGCATTTAGCAAGTAAGTATATTAAGCTAAAAACATTCCTTCGAGCTAGCAAGATAATTTATAACTTTGAATACTGACGTTATGATAAAACGGACTGTTTAACAAATTATGACCTACCTAACAATTTATGACCTACCTGTAGATATTTTAATAACATTACATTTACGTAAATGTAATGTTATTAAAATATCTATAATTCTATATCTATCATTGCAAAACTTGTACGTACAAGTTTTGCAATGACTTGCCTATTTCACATAAAAATATCGATCCCAGCGTGTGACCATATAAAATCGATAACTTCTTTGTAAAGTACAAAAGGACACATTCCTTTGAAGACATTAATTAGTTACGTGGAATTTATTTATAAAAGTATCAATATTCCAGTACTTGACATAATTGATATCATTTCTATCAAATTCCCCGTAACAGCCATAAAATGAAAGCGTAATTGTCGGAAATTTTGATCAAGTTTGAATTACCCGAAATCGGCAATTGGTTAAGTGCTACGAACCAAAAACAAAGTGATTTAGTGGGAATTTAAATGTAGATAATTATATCTGTCTTCCAGGAACCCATAAAACAGACCAGAGTAATGAGGTTAAATAATAAATGAATTATTGTTATTATAAGAATAATAAAAGATAAAAGAGAATGAAATGTATAAAATCGAGTTAAAGTAGCATTAGTTAAAGATGCTTGGCTTGCTATGAATTTACACTTCATCCTTTCCCAATTTAAGTTTTCCTGTTAGAAAACGAAATTCTGAGCCAAGGCCGCCTTCGTACGCAGCAATTGTTATTTATCTTATAAAGAAAAATAATTTTCACTACCATACCGCCAAATACCTAGAGGTCAAAAGCGACCCTATACCAGTGTACATTTTTTTCTACTCGTTCGTGCAACACAGAGCGCTATACTTGACATGATTACGTTTTCCTTCTATTTACCATATAAAATCACTTTGAGGTGTTTTTGCAGCATGCAGTTGAGTGGCTGTCCACTGGACGCTCAACCACCGCCTCGTCGAACGCAGCCTTGTTTTCAGCATGTATAAAAATGCAGAGCACTCTAGAGCGGGCGATTTTCCACCCTTTAGCGTCTGTGAGTTAAACCCTTTGTAAAGTTATGCCGTGCTTTGAAACTATTAAATGTAAAGTCGGAAAAAATATTTGTTAAGCAAATTGACTACCAACTTAAATTGTCCGTATATTCAAATAACAACTGCCATTCTTTGACAGTTGCATTAAATGGCTACAAGGCAAATTGACGACGTTCCAGATTATAGAATAGGTAAGTATGTTTTTAATGTACCGTTTCTTTACTGCCTACTTTACTTTCTTACTTCTTCATACGTACTGTAAAGTATGGTGGTTTACTGAAAGCAACCTTATCGTGGTAACGACAGGCAACGAAATGGCTTTGTCACATTCGAACTGTCAAGGAGATCTAGAACAATCCTTCAAATATTTTTGGTTAGGGTTTTGTTACGAAAGAAAACAGATCTTTGACTGGCGCGGAGCTGTAAAGACATAAGGAATAAACGAGATGATTTATAATTACGCATACGAGTGTTTCATTAACCGATCCCGGTATTCGAGGGACCTTTCAGGTACCACAGTACCTACCACGCTTTAGCATGGGCAACTAGCTTCATATTTCTGACTGACCGGCTCCTGAACAATTCAAAAGTGCCTGTAATGATTGATTGAAATTGAAATAAATGAGAAGAAATCAAATGGGAACCTAAATGAGTTTAAATTCCCATTTGATTTCTTTCGTTCCTATCGCAGGTGTGCTGGAAGAGGTTTCTATAGAAATAAGCATCACCTCTGTACCTATTTTCGGTTCTTTTCTTTTTGTCTGCTTATACACGTTGAAATTTTAATGGTTGTTTTCCCGCGGCAGAACGATTGGCCCTATTCATAGAGTTAAACTTAAAGTAAACATGGTTTTATTTTCAAATAACTAAAAAAATATGCTTCAACTCGAATGCGTGTAAAACAATAGTATTTCACTAGACATAACGTAGGTAGTTTTGTTTTTCATAATGTTTTTATATATCATTTTAATTTTTTGATAAATCAATAGTACAACTAAGACAAAATCATTTCGCTGCAGGAAAACCACCACTAAAATTTCAGCGTGTACTTATATGTGTGTACATAAATGGTTTAATAAATATGTAAATAAAAATACATAAATAAATAAAGTATAACAAAATATTTGATACTTCTTGAATCATATTTTATTCCACATCAAAAATTATCCATCCCAAAGGGCTAGTCTCTCTGTAGGTACCTATATCCCCATACACTTGCCACATAAAACATTTCCGAAGCGTTTTAGGGTACGTCCAACAAGCGAGCACCCTACCCACACTGGGCGCTAGTCACCCCCCACCTACGTTCTAATTGCATACCCCAAATTCAAAGCCTCCCTAAACAGCTTTATTAAAACGTAATAATATTCAATAATCTTATAACGGCTTTATTAATATTCTACAAGCGACTAATATAATTACGTTTGAGGTTCGATTCAAGCCGGTCAATAGACCAGAAGCAATGTCGGTCGATCAGGTGACGTTTGACGTCAGGTTTTTGGTAGTTTATATAGAAAGATGGCCGACATATGTCCACAATGGTTGTGGATGGACTTTATATTAAACTTCTAGATGTGGTTCAATATTGACTAGGTTAGGACAACCCTTTGTTTTACGATCAACATGGTGGATTTGATTTTAATTAAGGTTGTAGTGGAGGCACTTGTAAGGAAAGTAGGGTTCTAGAACTATCATGACGACAAATAAACAAATTTGTACGTAACATGTTACCGCACGGGTCGATCGATCAGGTTAAGCTACGCTTGCCGCAGTTGGTCCGCGGCTAGGTGACCATCTTTGCATACCAAGACCCCTCTGTACCTTCGAATGCACGTTAAGTTGTTGATCCCGGCTGTCATCCATCACTAATATTCTACTGCATCCCGGTTTGACTGAAAGCCGACCCAACATGCTGGTAAAGGCTAGGCATATGATGCTGTAGGTAACATAGATATGTAGAATCCTGTTGATTCTGCATTTAAGACAGAGATTTCTTGAAAACGGTCAAAAAGGTGGTTTTTTTAAAGCAATGTATCTCTTTAACCGCCAAGAATTTTGAAAAGTGTTTTTTGCATACAGTGATGGAACTCAAAACATAATTAAACATACTTTATTGCATCAAAAAAATCATATAAGTCACCTCTTAATTATCTTTAAAAGCAGTTTATCCCTTCAAGAACAATTATATTATAATTTAAAATATACCATCAAATTTCAAATGCATTCAGTGATGTTATTCAAATCAAATTAAATCATTTATTCGCATAGAATGTAGGTATTGTACAATAAAGTTGTTATAAAATATAGTGAGCCGGGTACATTCTGCCTGAATTTTGGCATGCAAAATTTTATAAATAGGCAATGTCACTTATGTTAATATTATTATAAGGTCATGAGCAAAATTATAAAATAGTTAGTAAATTAATAAATAATTTTAACAAGTTTAAATCGTGCCCAAAAGTGTTTCAATAATATTAAACTGTTGAGATGTCACACATAGGGTCGTTCAAAAAATCACTTATCGAATAGTAACATTTCTGTATCAAAAAAGTCTTGAGTTTATTTTTAAATTGTTGAAGGGTGTCACATTTTAAGCTGTCGGGTAGTTAATATCTAATTTTATACGATTTAATTTGCATTTTTACGACATACGCTTGCTCATTTATTACAACAGATTTTAACCCGTATCGGATTGCAATAAGAACTATTATCGCTTATAACGACACTATTTAAAGTTAACATGGCCTTAAGAATATATCACGAAAGTCTGCTCACTATCACACCAAGCCTCTCGTACAGGGCCACGCCATCTTTTACCTTTTCCCGCCATTCGTAGTGACTGACAGATGACATTAATGACAGCAGCTACGTCACTAGTGTATGAGACACTGTTTACATATTTAAATAGATACGCTACAGTAAGTATACAGTTTTTCTTTTATTCTAAAAGGTTTAAGGAATTAAACGCACATAATAATATTGTTGGCGTAAAATTAAAACAACTGCTTTGAAAACAATACGAGGCAAGTAATCTTAATGAGCTTTAATATGGCTTTTTGAGTCAGCGGAACAAAGATGAGCGATAAGCGTTTTATTTCCTAGAAGTGTTAAGGTATATAACAGAGGAGACGAAAATGCTTAATCCTTAAGGTCTATGTGATGTCAGTGTGTGTGTTAACGTTCTTAAAATTACGAAAATTACCTAGGCCAATTCTCTTAACTAAGTGTTAACGTTCTTAAATTCAATTCAATTCCAGGCCAATTCTCGTAGTTAAAAACGTTCAAAACTTAGTCGCAGTGTCATCTCGGCGACAGTCAAATGTCAAAAATGTATGAAAACTAGAAGTATGTTTGACAGCTTGAGACTGAGATCAGACTGTGAACGTTCTTAAAATTACGAGAATTGCCTCTAAGGTAGGCCGAAATTCAAATTTTGTTTAAGTTTTTTACACACAGCCTGACACTGACTTGCAAATTGCAGTAACGTAAGAAAACCTGAAATTCGCGGGTTATCCTGGCGCTTGCCCATTAATCAAAATCGTTAAAATTTAATTTAACTGGCTTAAAAACTATGGATACGGAGAAAACTGTTGTGGTAAAGTGGTATTTATTCAGCAGTTTGGACCTTGAGCCAATGAATATTAATGAATAGAGATTTTATGTTATTTTTCTTAGTTCTACTCAGAATTTTTAGGGCACTATAAAATATGATGTCGCATTTCCATAGGCAAGAAAACTTCTATACGGAAAATATCTGACCTGATCTGATATCTGATATGTAAGGAAAATTGTAAGGAAATATAAAAACACACTTAATACGCAGTGAACTTGCAATTTACCTTAGGACAGGCACTGACATTTATCGCTAAAATTTTGTCGCAGGTGAAACTGCAGCCTTAAACTCTGACCATGTCACAATTTCATTTTCAGCTATAGGGCGGAAAACGGTTGGCTCGGCTCAAGGCAAGTTCTGAAATTTTAATATTCGCCCCAGGCCATGTCTACCTGGCAAAGGACCAAATTCGTTAGAGTTTCAAGTGAAAATATATACTTAATGGCTGTGGAAAACTGTTAAATTAAACTATGTGGTTTTTATAAATAACATATCCTACTATACCTATAATATTATCAACGCACAAGTTTTTTAGGGTGGATGTATGGATATTTGTTACTAAACACGCCAAAGAGGCTGAACGAATACGGCTGAAATTTGTCACACAAATTGTATATAACTTGGACTTAACGTATATGATACTTTTTATCCCATAGTACCTGTTCCTGTGGGATAATTTCCGACGTCAACGCAGACGAACCCGCAGGCAGCAGCTAGTATTGAATAAAAGTAAAAATACAAAAGCGACATACGCTAACTTAGCATTGGCGGACATGCAGAAAGGGGCGAATGAGATAGCATGTTAAGAAAGAACTAGCTATATTATGACCACAGATTAGAGAACCACATTCTAATGTCATGTAAACAAGGCCCCAGATTTACAAATATGCTATCACCGCTCGTAACTTGTACCCGACGCCATTTTAATTCCCGGCAATAGTGCGGCGGTGTTCGGTCGGCCTTTCTACTGGTTGAGCTCTAGAAATTTTAATATTTGCGACTACCCGCTTTTCAGATTAGGCTCTGTTAGTGGTGGCTGTTAGTCGGACACTTTATTCGTTGTTTTACAATTGTAGGAAAATGTAGGCAGGGTTTGCAAGGGAATGAGATGGTTTATTATTTTTAGTAAATAGGGTATTTTACTATATATGAGAAAAAGTCTAAAAATATATTATTGAGATAGCTTAGGCAAAAACCAGTAGGATAATGTTGGTTTTAGTTCATGAAATAACAAAATAAATTTTAAAATTCGATTCAAAGATTTCAGTTTTTTAAATCTGTTTTCGAATACCATGTAATAGTAGCCGCCATGTTATTACGTCATACCGCTGTTTTAACTAATCAACTGAACAACTTTGTTCTTTTTTATTTTCGTAACTAAAGTAATTTTTATTGCAATAATATCTAAAATGGATATTATTACAATAAAAATTACTTTGGTCTGAATGCAGGAACAGCAAACCAACGATAAGTAGAATTATAAATATTTTTTTAAATTATAAAAATAATTATCCCATAGAGTAAATATGGCGTCCACTGCGTCCAGCGTTTTCTTCAAATTACGCGCGAAATATGCAAAAGTATTTAAATGCATTTTTATGGCACTAATCGATTCAATAAATAAATTTTTTTTTGTGGTTTATTAGCATTTTAGAATCTAATAGGACACTTTTCAAAAATGGGTGTAATACTCTATTGGTAATTTGGTGAAATTTAAAAGTAGTATTAACTTTATAGTCCAGATTTCGTCACGATGTTTTCCTTCACCGATTTAAGTAATGTCTAACGACAGAAAGTACAATATGAATTGAAAAAGTCGCCCATTGCCTCGTTCTTGACGTTAAAAACTTTGTCCAAAAAAAGAACAACCGACTTTTTTCACTTTTTACTTATAGTACGTACCCCACACCAATTCAAAATTATGAAATCCTTGGGGTCAAAACAATGCATATTTATGCGATAGCAGCAATCGCGTTTGATTTGCTGTAATTTTTTGAAGAGTTCCGTTGTCTGTCTCCGAAATGCATCATCAGATCTATAGGAAAGTTTAATGGGACGATTTCGGAATAAAACCCTTTCGAACAAAAAAAGAATTTTTCAAATCCGTCTAATATGACGGAGTTATGCCCGAACATACCTACATAAAAAAAATATAAACATGTTGAATTGATAACCGCCTTCTTTTTGAAGTCGGTTAAAAATAATAAGCTAAAATACCTACTTTAATGAACGAACGATAGAAATACTCGAAACTAGTTAGGTACTAAGATGTAGCTGTCAAACTTCAAACATTTTCTTATTAAGGGGGAAGTGCCGGGCTAGCTCGCGAATTTCAAATTTACTTACGTATTTTGCAATTTGCAGGTCAATGTCAGGCTGTATGTTGAACAAAATGTAATTCGCGACCATAACACGTAAGTATGTAAGTACAGAATTATAATCAACCGTCTTAATTCATTTTATCCCATTTTTTTTTGTGTTGGCTATTATCAAAAAACTTCTCCCGCTCTGGGTGGAGCAGGAGGGCGTGTCAGACTTTTACTAACTAAAACCCACCCGTGTTCCCCCAGTTGCCTCTGTGCCAGGGGCCGCGGTATCTCTTTCGAACAACCCGCACCCCTGGCAGGCACCGGCCCTTGCGGACCCCACCAGTTGGTGCTGACATCTCTTTGAGGCGCGCGTGGAACGCAACGCGCCGTCGACCCGGGCTTGGTCCTTACCGGACAGCGAGCTACCCATTACTCGCCGTCCGCAAGCCCATTGAATCCCATTGAATTACTATTTCGTTACGAAGTCACTTTATGCATATCTTTACATAGTATAAGACAAAGTCTCTTTTCGTGTCTGTTCGCTGAACGTAGCGTATTCTGGAACACGGTGATGGATTTTAATAGTATAGTATAGTATAGTATATTTATTTCCGAGTATATGGTACATTATGATCTTAATATTATTAAAAAGCTTCACATATAGTACCGTTGCCGGTGTAGAAATATTTAAATTAAAGTACAATTCCCATTTAGTTTGAAATGACTATGGGTAACTATTATTTTTTAATACAATGTCAAATTTTATTAATTAGAAACAAAAACTTAAATATATTTATGAATGAAATGTCAAATGCCTTAAATTTAAAATTAATGTGGTTTTCATCAATAGACAGAGTAATTCAAGAGAAAGGTATATATGATGTATAACACGCGGGCGAAGCAGGCGCGGTCGCAGCCAGACTGGGGGGGTCAAAGACAAAGACTACATGTTAATAAGAAAAGAAACAAGACTAAATTAGACTTTATTGCACAAAAAACTTATGAGCAATGAATTTGTATTTCAGTAGGTACCAGCTTTTTCCAGCGGCTTCGCCCGCGTATGGGTCGGAATTTACCGCACGAGAACGTACTACTATTACTTACTTACTAGAATGTTACTACCTATTTTAAGAAGGTTTACGTTTACGGCTTTGAGGGGAAGGTCATAACCCCTAGGACCATTCCTTCGGACCGCGCCTGGGACGAAGCCGGTAGCAAAAGCTAGTTCAGAATAAAAAGACCGATACATAAAACCCTTCAAACTAGTTATCCAACAATTTAGTTTTTCTCCGATCAGGCAGCCAAACTATTCAAGTTTAATTTGCCTCACGGGTATACCAACATTCGATAAATGGACGTAATATAAATCGATCGAACCCACGAATAGGTATAGGAACAAGGTCACAAGTCACAACAAAGAGCTCGACCTTACGTACTTTGGTGCTAAGCCAAACATAAATTGAGCGTTTTCTTAGTTATTAAGTAAATCTACTTGTACAAACAACATCAAGCCTTGTATCCGAGAAGGGTAAGGCAGTGCTGTACACAAGTACACCTACATTTCACCAGTTATGTTTAAGTCCCATGGGGGCGAGCCTATTGTCATCATCCGGGCACAAATTCAGACTCCGGTGTTTTTGGGTATTTTCAACTACAATTTCTCAGTAACAAGTTAATCTGCCGATCCTTTTCCCAACTACGTTGGAGTCGGCTTCCAGGGAAACCGAATGTAGCTGAATACCAGTGTTTTACATGGAGCTACTGCTATCTGTCCTCCACAATCCAATTACTGGTTAACGCGATACCCTACCCAAAGACAGCCGGGACCAACGGCTTAACGTGCTTTCCGAGGTAAGGAGGGGTCTTGGTGGTAAAGATGGCCACCCATCCACGGACTAACCGCTTAACCTGATCGATAGACCTGTGCGGCTGTTATTACTTAGTCAAAAACCCTTCTTTTCAGTTATAAAGTAAATGTGAAATACTTTATATTACGAGGATTAGAATATACAGACTCTTATCGGACAGTTTGCGTTATAAGGATCAAAATATATGGTCCTAAGGTACAAATATGTAAATTTTCAGAAAAAAAGCTCTATGAACCTCACTAAGTTACTATCTAATCAAATAGTTATCAACCTTAACCTATGTCACATAACGTTTGCTTTTGATCCCCGTCAAAATGTTCAAGGGATGGCGTGACCATCTGTTATGATATTATATACCGAGGGACAAACACGGATGTGGTTACATTGGCGTGCGGTCGATCTTGTGTCAAGACTGTTTTAGTCGTGTTTGACGGGACATTGGTTTTATTGTAACAGGTTATTTTTGTTCCGGATTATCCTATCAAAGGTTGCAAAGGATTGAGTTTGGATTTAAAATAGGTTCAAGGTACACCTTTCTAATCCTTTGTAGATGTGTGATTTTAGGCCATTTGTATGTGGCGTTTATTTTACTTCAGTGCTAACTAACCATTATTTTATTTAACTATTGAAGCGATATAGAAGCCATTCTTATCTGATCAGTGGCAAAATTTACATAGTGCTGCGTGTACGTAGTTCCCAGGAGGATTTCACTGTAGCAGCTAAAAGCCTTTTGCTCCATTATGGCGAAGTAATCGTACCTTGAACACAATATTCCGCTGCATATTCAGTCTATAATGGTCCCACTACTGAGAGGCAATGAAGAATGAAAGAAAATACGTTACGTATACGTAATTTGCGGCAATATTGACGCACAGAAAGAACACAAAAAAGAACAAGTTGGGGAAAATATGCGTCTCATTCACGCGAAACGGCCATCGCCCTGCATTATGTGTTGTGTGCATTATGTGTGGTGTGTGCTGTGTGTGTGTGTGTGTGTTGGGTTTCACGAAGGTAGAAAAGAAGAAGAAGAAGCCCTGCTCTCGTAACTTGTACGGTACCGCACCGAGTGGACCCAGCATGTTGCTGCGCCCTGCTGTACCTACGACGCAGCTGTACATTTCGCGTCTGCATCATTCCACGAAGATTGAGGAAGTGGTGCAGTACTTGAAAGTGAAGACCAACTGGACTCTGAGGGTCGAAAGGTTGGAATCGCGCCACGACAACTTTAAGTCATTCGTGGTACGAGTTCCAACGCACCATCTACAGCACTGCTTGAAAGAGGACTTTTGGCCGAAAGGTGTCGTATATCGACGTTTCCGGGGACGGTTACGTGACACCTCGCAGCAAAACACGATGCCGACGACTTTACGTGTTTAGTTATAGTTTTAAGCTGTTTATTAATATGTATTAGTTTGTTATTATTGTTTAAGATTATTTTTGTGTAATAATAATAATAATAATAAAATCGTTTATTTATAAAAGTGGCACGGTTTACAATAAATACCTTAACAAATAAAATAGAGCACAATTGCTAATTTGCCTGAACTAGGTTAAACCTGTGCTTCAGGCTACAAAAAATGCACAAATACTTAAAATAATAAATTAACAATGTGTATAAAGTAATAACTAAAATAAAACTTAGGTCAACAAAAGTAAAAATGCATGTTAGCGGTTTTATTTGCAGACAACAAGTAGATCTTCTGTCTGTGCATAATCAATGGATAGTAAATGTTTAAGTACAGTTTTTTTACAGCTATAGTAATTTAATTTATAGATACTTAGTTTTTTATTTAATCTATTGTACAGAAATGGGCCTAAGAATGTATAAAATCTTTCTACAAAGACATGTTTTGAGGTTGCATTCGTTACGCATACTATGTCATTCCGTCTCTTGTTAGTATTGTCAGCATTGTAGGTAAGCATGGTGTGCTGTTTTAATACTAAGTGCATAATGAAAAGCTGGCGAACAGTGAGTACGTTGCAGGATTTGTATAGCAGATCTGTAGGAAAGAAGAAGGGATGAAAGTTTGCTACCTTTAAAATTGCTCTCTGAGCTCTTTCAAGAGGAAGCAAATTAGTTTTAGGTGCACCACCCCAAGAAGTGATACAGTATTGAATAATTGATTGACATAGGGCCAAGTAAACTTGAGTGATTAATTTTGAATCTGCCAACGTTCGCAATTTTTTAAATACATATATGAGTTTGCGCACTCTTTTAGTTAGGCATTCAATATGTTTTCTAAAAGAAAGTGTGTCGTCCATTATTACCCCCAGGTATTTAATGTAGCTAGTTTTAAGGATAAAAGGGCAATTACACATGCTGGCTCTACGGTTTCCACATTGATGGGCATATAGATGAGGGTTAGTAAGGTTAAGTTGAGGCTTGCGCATGGAGAAGTGAATATATTTAGTCTTGTCGGTATTTAATGTTAGTAAATTGCTTTGAAGCCAATTAGTCACAGAATTTAAACCTAATTGAGCGATTTCAAACAGTTCACTACTGGTTTTAGCGGTAAAAATTAACGCCGTGTCGTCGGCATATGATATAATTTTACCGTCTTTAATATTTAGATTACACAAGTCATTAATATAAATCAGGAATATTGTGGGGCCCAAAATACTCCCTTGCGGAACACCAAACCCAGTATTTTTCTGCTCATCACTCGTAATATTATCTATTCTAACATACTGATATCGGCCGTCTAAATAGTCAGTAATAAGTTTCAGCGGCGTTCCTCTTATTCCTATGGTCTCTAATTTGTCCAGGAGAACAGAAACAGACACCGTGTCGAAGGCCTTGGCTAAATCGAGAAAGACTGCTAGGGTCTGGTTTCCTTTGCCGAGGTTTTCTGAAATATAATCAGTCAGGCTATGCACCGCATCGGCTGTCGATAGTTTGGGTCTAAAACCAAATTGCGCAGGGGATAAAATTTGGTTCTTCTCTAGGTAATTAACAAGTCTACTGTTTATAATTTTCTCTAGTATTTTTGAAATTGAGGGGAGTAAGGATATTGGCCTATAATTATTAACTGCGTCTTTATTTCCGGATTTAAAGATAGGGATTACAACTGCCTTTTTTAGACACGTAGGGAAAATTCCTTCGGCAAGACAGATTCGAAATATATGCGTTAGAGGAGGTATCAAAATATGCTTGAAGCGTTTAAGAATCATATTGCTTATATTATCCCATCCAGCTGCACAATCATCCTTTAGCCCAGAAATTATTCGGGTTATTTCATCTTCATCAGTGTCCAACATAGCAAAAGATTTTGGGTTACAGCTATCGCTTGATTTTTGGAAAGTAGGTTGGTCGCAACACTTCGGAATCTGCTCGGCAAGATCTTTCCCAACATTAATAAAAAAGTTATTTACATTGTTAGCTGATATGAGTGGTGAAGGATTTGCAAGCAGTAAACTCGAACTTGATTCACGCTGTTTTGACATATTGGTGACGTTTTTAATTTGTTTCCAAAGTTGTTTGCTATTTTTACCTGCACTATTTAATTGATTTTTATCGTAATTGTTTTTTATGTTCTTTAGGAGATTGTTGCAAAAATTCCTGTATCTTTTATAGGTAGTTTGAATTATTAAATTATCAGGGTATCTCTTTGTTCTCTGATGAAGTTTGTCTCTGTGTCTTATACACCGAATTAATCCAGAAGTAATCCATGGCTTAATATTATAAAGTTTCTTATTTACTGTAGAAGCTGTCGTGTTACGTAATATTGCTTGTTTGACATGTTTAATTAAATACGATAAAGCCAAATTAGCGTCAGCAGTATTGTAAACTAGGCCAAAATCAATGTTGCATAAATCATGTTCGAGTTTGTTTATGTTTAATTTGCTAATAGTCCGAGGACGATTTAGCTTAGGCAGCGATAAATTTACTGTTAGTAAGACTGCGTGATGGTCAGTAATTGTTGAGTTAGTAACAAGCGTAATATAAGACAGGCTAGTTTTGATCATCATATGATCTAGGCAAGAACCGCTCTGATGGGTAGGCAATGTGTGAGCGGGAAGAAACCCATGGTATAAGCAGATGTTAAGGTAATCTTGTGTTCCTGCATCGCAGTTTTCAGAACCAATATTTATATTTAAATCACCTGTTAGTATGACGTTCTTAAATGGGCTAAGTGCTTGAAGAAGCTGGTTTAAGGATCTGTTAAAAGGATCTAAGTTTCTAGAGGAAGGGGATCTGTAAATAGCGATTATCGCTGTAGTAGTATCAATTTTGATGACTAAACAATTACTCATACAGTCTTGTAGATTATGTTCCTCAACCGTGACCTTCAATGATTCCTTAGCAAAGACTACGACACCATCATTTTGATTGTGGTTTATTGTGGTATGTAATACGGTGTACCCCGGTATTACTGGTAGGTTATCATAGCGGTTAGCTAGCCAGCACTCGGTGAGTACCATTATATCACAATCAAAGTTAAGTCTATGAACAAAAATGTTAAAGCTGTCCATGTTCTTAAAAATACTATAGTGTATTTTATTTATGGGCCTTAGTTGCCTGATAATAAAGTGATTATTAATAAAGTGATTATTATCTCCTTTATTCCTTTCAATATACATATAAATTACATTTTTAAATATTAGTATAAAATTATATAAAAACATTTAAAAATATAAAAAATAGTGGCCCACCGGTATCGGGAACAAGGTCCAAGCTACCGGCGGTCAGGGCTCCAGAGAGAGGAACCTCCTGACAATGCGAGCCGTGTCCAGGAGTACCGCTTTCTGGATCAAGCCCTTGACCCAGCTGCCCAACGAGAGCCTCCTCAGATGTTGGTCGAGGCTCTTGGCTATCAAGCCATTGGCTGTAACGACTATCGGTACAATGATCGCTGAGTCCACATCCCACATGTCGACAACCTCGTGAGCCAAGTCAAGATACTTGATTTGTTTATCTTTCTCGGCTTTCACGAGGTTCCCGTCATGCGGGACCGTTATATCAACGATCATTGCACGCCGCTCTAGTCGATCCACCACCACTATATCAGGTTTATTGGCAACAATAGTCCTGTCAGTGATGATGGATCGATCCCAGTACAGTGTGACATGTCCATTTTCGAGAACTGGGTCGGGCACATACCTGTAGTACGGCACTTCTGATTCCACAAGGCTGTATTTCAGAGCAAGTTGCTGGTGGATAATCCTGGCTACTAGGTTGTGTCTATGCAAGTACTCCTCGTTAGCTAGACGAGAACACCCGGAGATTATGTGTCTGATTGATTCTCCCGGACGGTGACATGCCCGACAGATGTCAACCGTGCCATCTTTCACAATAAATCTCCGGTAATTGTTCGTCATCATAACTTCGTCCATAATTGCACAGACAAAACCTTCGGTTTCCCCAAATAGGTCACCGAAACGCAGCCAGGCTACGGACGCTAGAAGATCTACATCAGGCCCATGTAGGGCCTGGAAAAAGCGTCCGTGAAGCTCCTTACTCTGCCATACCTCCATGATTATTATTATTATTATGCTATGACCCTATACGAAACAGAGCCCCTGTGAGAGGTAATGGGTCATAATCCACCACGCGGGCCCAGTGTGGGTAAATGATGTCACATGGTTTCGAATTTGTGGTTCCAGGAGATGTCGGTTCCCTTACGATGTTTTCATTCACTGTTTTGAGAGCAGTGGTGGTGAAATTAAATACACAACTGCCAGGGGTGCGGGTTGTTCGAAAGAGATACCGCGGCCCCTGGCACACAGGCAACTGAGGGAACACGGGTGGGTTTTAGTCAGTAAAAGTCTGACGCGCCCTCCCGCTCCACCCAGAGCGGGAGAAGTTATTTGATGATTTCACACCCAAAAAAAAAAAAATACAAGTGAAATGCCTGCTGGGTTCGAACTCACAACCTACAACTACTCCTCTATATTCCGCTATTGCACCAGAATTCTGGCAATGTTCCGAAAAAGCGCGATATTCCATATCAGTGCCATAAAACGCAAGCGTGTAAACACTGCATTGTATGCCAGGAAATACATCGCGTGATCAAACTGACCGCGGATATTGTGCGGTCGGTCCTGCGGCCGGCTCCTTGCTACAACGTAATAGTAGTCGGTACACAGGAACCAATGTTCGACACGATATTACATGTATTGCCACACCATTGCCTCTGTGGCTTCGGCTGGTATATTGCCTGTTAGCGGTTTGGTTCGACAGATATTACGTGGAAGTGCATAATTTTCACCCTTGTGTGTATTGTGCCGTTGCTACGAGGGAAGGTTTTGCGGTCGCCGCCCTGATTGTCCGTCGTGGTGACTCATGTGGGTGGGGGAGGCCTTTGTAGATTTTTTGGACGTGTCGAGGCGAATAGCAGTGGGCCATGTTAAGAGTAATCTAGTCGCAGGCTCGAACTCACTGGTGGGCCTGGCTAAAAAGCACGTTGTCTCACCAGGCATCCTGTCCGACAGAGGCAGTATCAGTGATGAGAAGTTAGGCGCACACGCACAACGTTATTGAGTTAGATGCAGGCAGGATCATTTAATTAAGAAACGCCCTTCGGAAGATCGGGTTTTATGAAAAAAGCACTGCATAAATCAATTACCAATAAAGTTTATTAAATTTTTCGATATTTGAGCTTTGTCGGTACTCACTTGGTTTTATAGATTTTACACTTCTTTTATTACACGCCCAAAGTTAGGTTAAATTAGCAAGAAAAACTAATCTTTGTTGGCTCCTAACTTTTTAATGGACTTTTATTTTAGTATTCTGTTTCCATACAGACAATATTAATAATGACCCAAAACTATACCATATTTAATTTTTGATGTACATTATCATACAGTGGAATAATACACTCCCGAAGTTTGATGGAAAAAATGTCGACTAGATTCACCTTAAGATCAAGAGGCACATTATGTCTTAAGAAGTCTTTAAATTTTTCTGTTATAAGGACCATAATATGCAGTCAAATTAATTAGGCACCTATTCAGATTTTCACGAAACCTTTTGCCTACTCATAGCCGCTAAAGTTTACTAAAGGCAACAAATCAACAAGGCTAACTTCGTTCAAAAAAATAAATGTTTTATTTTGAAACAGTCATGTATCAGTTCTTTTCGGTACAGCATCGCTTTGCACATATTTCGAACAATCCTATTATATCATAAATAAAGAGTAAGAGTATCTTGAACAAATATCAATGGCGGCTGAGGGTAGCCGAGTAAGCACTGGAAGGCGTCTAGACTAGGACTAATGAAACCTACAGGCTTACAGAACGTACGCACAGCGATCAATACGAGATTACAGAGCTTTGTAAATTATACTGGCTGTGCGTGTTGGATTGTGCTTTGTTTTTTTTTCTTCTTTATTTTTGTTGGTGTTCTTGTTTTGAAATGAAATCCTGCCAGTGTTTCGTTACTTTATCGATTACATTAGAAAACAAATGCATATTCAGGTATTGACATCTTGTGTCAATAAGTACGTAAATCCTGAACTTGAACCTTGCCTGCGTGCTTGCTTATCAGCCATGACCTCAAGTTTGTGTCATTGCGAGTGAAGAAGTATCTTACCTATATTATAACTACAGTATTGAAAGTATTGAATAGTTTTTTCACCGATTGCCTCAAATGACTGGAACCATTCGCGTATTATGAATGAACCTACTAATTAGTTAAATTGTTTTAAAATAATGACTTTGATTTACGTCATACGCCTACATAAGTTATAATTTTTGTCGCATGGTATTGAAAGCATGCGTGCGTCCAAGGTCTTGATCGTGGCCATTCGTGGCCCATGGTTCAGGCAAGAACAGCCGCCATTGGCCACTAACGTCACACGCAATCCTACGCTTACGATATCAAAGCTTGTTTAAAGAAATGGACTGTGGCCTTTTGATTTACTTAATGACTTGTTTTTGGTGATGTTTGGTTTGTTAGAAAGTAGGTACCTGTTTCTTTATTTTATTGCTTTATTTTGTTTTAATTATAGACGGAAATGTATGGAGGGGCTTGTGGCTAAGTAATAGCAGCCGCACGGTTCGATTAGGTTAAGCTGCGCTTGCCGCTGTTGGTCCATGGATGGGTGACTATCGTAACATACCAAGACCCCTCCGCGCCTCGGAAAAGCACGTTAAGTCGTTGGTCCTGGCTGTCATTTGTGGATCTTTGACCGTCGTTACGGGTCGTCAGAAGCCCGAAAGTCTGAGAACCAGTCTCACCAAGGGGTATCGTAATAGTCAATAACTGGTTTATGAGGTCAGATAGGCAGTCGCTCCATGTGAAATACTGGTTACACTGAAAACCGTCTCTAACATAGTTGGGAGAGAGCAAGGCAGATAATGGTAGACGGAAACGTATTATTTTAGGCGGCTTTGCAGGTCACTGAATACAAGAATCATGAAAAACCAGAGGGGCAATTCTCGTAATTTTAAGAACGTTCACAGTCTGATCTCAGTGTCAATCTGTCAAAAATACCTCGATTTTTCATACATTTTTGACATTTGCTTGTCGCTGAGATGAGACTGCGACTAGATTTTGAACGTTTTTAATTACGAGAATTGGCCTTCTGGTTTCGATTCGAAGGACCAATCCACTTTCACTTTCAACAGATTTATCATTCTAATCAGCAACGATTATTACATTGACATTCATAACCACAGCTACCTACTACACCTACACAAGCAAATGCGATTATCCCTGAAAATCCGATTATGCCGGCACAAAAAAAAAACTAAAATGTAATTCACAAAGCTCCAGTTGATTGGCTCGCGCAAAAAGTTCAACAACAAAAAGAAAAAAAAAACAACCAGTAAAAAGCCCGCACACACACAAGACACCTCTAACAAAAACAAACATCTCTCGGTGTTCACCCCTGTGTGCAGTTGTCCTGTGTATACAAGTCCTAATAAGGGCCTCGCTAAAAGCACTTATCTGGTTTAAAACCCTTTAAATGAAGCAATAAATGCGAGGGAATCGCTGTGTGGCACACACTCACACTGTTTATTTACGAGCAAAACATTCGCGTGTTGTGTTGCTTCAGTTCAGAGGTGTCGACAATATTGTTTTAGCAATCGGGATTAGAGAGTACCAAATTAATTCATACACGGAATAAATATGAATAGAAAGTTATTTAGGATCTTGCGGTGTTTGTCCTTATGCAAAATAAGCAAAATTGGTTTAAAATCTTTCTCCAGTAGTTCAGTACTAGCTTTTGGCCGCGGTTCCGCCCGCGCAGATGTCGGTTATTGCGTTAAAAAGTAGCCTGTGTCCTTCTCCATATCCTAGGCTATAATCTCTGCCAAATTTCATGACCATCGGTTCAGCGGTTTAGGCGTAAAAGCGTAATTTAAAAGACAGAGTTACTTTCGCTTTTATAATATTAGTAGGGAAGTAGGGATTGTTACTACCGTTACACGAATGTATTTACAGAACTATATTCATTAAAATCATCAATACAACGCTCTCAGTTCATTGAACTCCAGTGAATGACTTTTATGTCTTTGCCCGGGAGCTTTCGGGTACCTAATCTGCATCGAACTTTGAACTTCTAGGTCAACGACCTAATTGAACTGCATTGTCCCGTTCAACCCCGATCCCATTAACCTGGTCGCCGTGATTTGCGACCAGGTATTTTCGCTACCTAGAAAACTCTCGCTGGCAATAAAAATACGCAAATAACTCGAGCCGCTTGACGACCCTCGTGAAAACGTTCGTCATCCCTGAATCTGTCACGTACACTGTCGGGAACAATTTAAATTTTTCCAGCCAGAGATCGTGAACAATTTTGACAAGTTTAATGAACATCGCATAATGATATTCGGTTCAATTAGCGTCAAAGGCATGTTAGAGGTGTTTATGTTTGGACGCATCCGAGGAGTTAATTGGTAGGTAAACACACTAGATTGGATAGGACGCGCGGTTTACTGCAGCTTATATACAATATTGTCTTGTGTTAGTTCTAGGATTGTGCACCATTTGATCTCGAAGCTGTTAATTGCTAAATGTTATCTTGTTATATTCAGGTGAGTAGCTAATCGATTTACCATGAAGCGTATGAAACAATTAATATTGGATATCTATTGCAATGTACAGTTAATGAAAACTAGTGGTTAACATGTAGTGTGGTGTTAAAGCCAGCGGAACTTCAGAAAATCCACGTTCTTTTTTAAAATCTATTCTTGGGGTCAGTTACGGGCCAATTAACTTCTTAATTTTCTTCATCAGATAAAACTTTACGATCCCTATAATTGTGACATCAAAGAAGTCTTTACTGAACTTACTTAATTAGTTCACCTGATTATAGTTCTAGCAAACGATACAGTATCATTTCCAAAAACACCTTTACTTCTGTTGTAGAAGCTGTGTATCTTTTAATCGATGATAACTTTTATCAAATTAATTGGGTCAGCGTCGCTATTTGCTACGAAACAGGAAATCCGCGGGAAAACAGGGAAAATGGCGGCGCCGGCGGACGCAATCTACCGAACACTACACCTGTTACCGACTTAATTCTTTCAAGTGTACAATGAGTTCTTTTTACTACGTGTTTTCTTTGAGAACTGGCTCTTTTCCTCTTAATGGAGATTACTTACGACCTATTACATGCTCCGTTTGTTTGTTCTGTGGGACTTTCTTAAGGGTTCTGTTTGAAAATTCCGCGCGAATAGCTCCAACTCCAACGACAGTCGCGGAGTTTTCGGAAAGTATTGCTTTCTATTTACTTTGATCATTCCATAAACGACGATGCCGTGGAGGTTGCAACGTTTTAGTCCAACAAAAATTAAAACCCTCTCGAGCACGACCCGACGAAAACGAAGACTTTATCATCTAACTGTAGAACATTCTTTGTTAAAGGAAGTATTTTTGTTTTTATAAAACAAAAATATTTTTGTATCAACTCCTGGGCAGAGAATATACTACGTTAACGTAAAACTCTGCTCTATGAAAATAACAGACTGAATTACATATTCCAGTCTCGTTGTCGGCAGTGAGCATCACGAAATGAATAGAAATGAGAGCGTCTAGGCAAAGCAGCAGCAACATATCTCTTTGAGGATGCAGCGAATGTTAGTTTTAAAGATTGTGCCCGTGAATGACAAGCAGGCGGCGTACCCACCAGCGCATAAGCCTGCAACTGACTCCGCAAGATAAGCAGCTCATACGGTGTGTATTTCACTTTAATTTCGGTGGGAATAATGTGGGTTTTAAAACCAACACTGCGAGGTCGGTTTAGACTGCGGTAGACTACGTGCCACAGGGTTGTCTTTTCCTGAAATTGTTTCAGGGTTTATAAATGTAGTGACCAGTTCAGTTTTGTTCCGAAATCGAGCTTTTGCAAGTAGAAAATATTTTAAAGATATTTTAGTTTTCTTTTCTTTAATATATTGGGTTTTAAAAATTATACAGGAAAATACGTGTACGTACCGAATAAATCACGTATTAACTGAAAAGTGAGCGAGGAAAGAACCAGTAGCTATAATTAGACTTATTTATAACGAAATACTACAAACTGGTTTTGAATATTCAACATTGAAGTGTTGAGGGATGAAATAAGATTTTTTCTTACTTAAAATACAACAGAGCTTGTTTTTTTTCGACATTTCAAAATATATAGGTACCAATATCAAGCGCATAATTAGGCTAAAACAGAAAATAAAAAGACTGCAGTAATTACCAGAAACCTAATTAATATTTTTAATTATCACAGTACGCTGGTCAAGGAAAAATGAGGACTCTTTTCTTTTTCGGCACGATCGAATTAACATAATTAACTTCTTTGCCCTCAGTGAAAAGCGTGGTTAGTCGTCTAGAAAGGTCAAAAACCTAGCTTTTGTAGATTTAAGACCAACTGGAATTACTTAACTGTTGGTAAAGAGTAGAAATTATGACAAAAATCCTAATAAAAAATCCCCCCCAAAGGAAAAAAGAAATAGTTATTTGTTATTATTATTATTTATTTAATTTCAAGCAACAAGACTCATAGTGTTAGTAACAAAAACTTACAAAATATGTTAGTAAAAAATTGACACAGAATATAACATCCTGTGATATCACTGCTGCAAGGTGGCCTAGGCGATACCTTGCAGCAGTGGCTCACAAACGCACAATCTAACCTATTTGCTACCATAGACAGGATGCTATTGGTGCTGCCCTACAGAATAACTTTGCTGCCGAGCGAAACACACAATTTTTCACCTCATTACAGCGAGGAAAATGCTAGGTGCAGCAAAAACAGCCTAAATAATATATTAAGTTAGTGTAGTTCCATGAAGTATGATAGCAATGCATTGTAGTCTTCGAAAACGTTTTCACGCCTTTAGAATGTCTCCATGCATTAAGTAAATTGTACGCTATGATGTAGGTACTTTTCGCACGATTTTTTCGGAAGATGCCAATTCGGCATTATGTACCGCTTGCACTAACTCTGCAGATGTTATTTTTATATCTTCTTCGCTGCTGGAATCGTTCAAATTTTATGATTTCTTACGATTTTAACAAAAAATAAACCAAAATTATCGAAAGGGAATTGAAAAGAGACGAAGATTTTTTTAAAGTTTTTTTTTTTTTGTCATACTGCATGAGAGCGTCCTGCTGAGTGGCCAGTGCGATTATTCTAAAAATTAGGTTGGCGCACTGACATGAAATAAGTATTAATGCATTTTCAGTGGACTGGCTGTACAGAAAATTATTGAATAGAAAGGTTCGAATTTCAAAAACTCTTTCCACGCTAGCGGGTAAAATGCACTTTTGCACGCAGATTTCGAATGAAAAACAGAATCTTCCCGAGCCTGTGAGGTGAAAAATAAATTTATATTACATTTATATAGCAGACTAACAAGCACACAAAAGATTCGGAAAGTTAAAAACAATAAAATGAGCGCCTGAAAGACTGGTTATTGAACCTCGAGAATTTTGCTCTCTCTGCCTTATATTATTTGCATCAAAAGCCCCTGATATGTAAAAGAAAAACATTGAGCAACACTAAGAACAGTGTTGGCCCAGTGGTAACAGCTGCAACTTACGAGTTGTTGGTTGTAACCAACATACACATACATACACACACATCCATATCATCTATATCATATACATGTTGAGAAATGGTATTGTGCCTGCCTGCCTGCCCGTTTTCTCCGAAGAGTTAGGTTATTAGTTAGGTTAGTTATGTTTAACTCCCAAGGAATAGAGGGCGAACCAATGGCCCAGTGGTAACGGTCACGAGTTGTAGGTCGTAGATTCGAACCCAGACCGGCGCTTTGCCTAGTGTAAATTATTTCATCACCACTGCTCTCAAAACATCGTGAGAAAACCGGCATGTTCTAGAAAATACATTCGAAGACGTGGCATCTACCAACCCGAACTGGACTCGCATGGTGGATTACTTCCCATCTCACCGAGAGCAAGCCTATGTCCCAGCAGTGGGAACATTTTAGGCTGATAAGATAATGAAGATGAAATTCCAAACTAGCGACATCCTTAAAGCAATCAACCTGTATACCTACTATTTAATTGCTTAGCAAGCAGGTGAATTTTTTACCACAACACAAAAACATACCGACGAATTGATAACCTCCTCCTTTTTGACATCGGTAAAAAAATAAAAGACGTCTGAGTTCAACAAACACAAGGAATCATGTGGTTAGCCAAAGACCAAATGAGAAAGACCAAAGAGAAGTAAAAATGAGAAAGGGCGGCCTTTGTCTCGCAGTGGGACAACATACGCTAAAAATAAAAGAAATGGACCATTTAAGTCACGTTTTTCTGTGTAAAAATATATACTACTTAAGTCACAGAAGGTTTAAGTCACACAGTACTATAAAAATAATAATAGTACAGTACAACCGCTGCAAGCAGCACAAACAAAACAACCCCAATCCTATGGTAATTTTAATTTGAAAACTTGCACAGGTACCTAATGTTTGAGAATATAATGATAATGCAGCGGAGCAAACATTGGCGAGGAGCTTGTTGGCGGGGGGCAAACATTTTAGCTGCCCGCGGTATGAAGTCGTTACCAACTGTACCCTGCCCTGATTATGTATATTGTGCTTTGTTTTAAAGGAGAGAGGGGTTAGTTTGCTTTTGTTTTAATTTCATTTAGGTATTTGAATACCATAATGTATTTGTCGAAAAATATAGTTGCTGATACGAAATAGAAAAAGAAGACGCTCGGTAACTGCAACATAATATGTTTAGATCACCACATCACTGAATCAGTCATCTTAATATAATAATAGGTATATTTCCCACAATCCACACACTTGTAATCTCTACCTATGTATATATTTGCATCCGTTTAAAAATATATCTACGTTGACAACATTGCAATAACTTTGTAGTGCCTATCGCTACAAAGTTAATGCAATGTTGTCAACGTAGATATATTTTTCCAACCCTTCATAACTTCCGTGGGGTGATAAGGAACCAATGCAAATACGGATGTCGTTTGCTTTCAGCTGTTTTGCAACCAAACAAGATACATAGTGCAAAGTAGTCACCATTATCTATCGTGCGTCACCATCGACAGTCTATAGCCATCGGAACTACTTTATCCAAAATGTATACAAACTAGCACATACGGGAATAATATATGACGTGGTAAAATAAATTTTTTTTTTTACAAAATCAAAAAACCCGACTGCCTAAAAAATGAACTTTAATTGAAAGAGATGGAAACAAGAAACTTGTTTTGAAAGGATGACTATAAAACTGAATACTCTAAGCAATCTCATGCAGTCGGAGGCATCTTCTTAAATTTAACAATAAAGACCTTTATTGCGGGATGAAACTGAATACCGATATTTTACATGGAGCGGCTACCAACCCTACCAACCCAGTTACTGGATAACACGATACCCCTTAGTAAGACTGGCTATCAGACATTAAGAATGGCCGTAACGACTGTCAAAGTCAAAGACATACAAATGACAGTCGGGACCAACGATTTAACGTGCTCTCCGAGGCACGGAGGAGTCTCAATATGTAATGGATGGAAACAACGCTGCATAGATTGAAATATTCTTGCTACGGGCACAGAACGACCTTTGCATACGTATTCAGCCTATAATGTACCCACTGCTGGGACATAGACCTCCTCTTTTTAGAGAGGGAGTGGGCCGTAATCCATTACGCAGGCTCAGAGCTGGTTCGGGGTTGGTAGATGTCACATAGGCCACTACTTTTCCCTACCAGAACTACCTTTATCGCAACACATTTATTATTAACAAGATAACCGTTCCGCCTCCCATAAACAAGTAAATACACTATATCGCAAAAAGAAACTTCTCCTAACATAAATATTCAAGTCAGTAACATTACAGTGATGTTCTAGGACAAAAGGCAAGTTTTTGTCAAGTGTCCCCAACTACAAGTTGTTGAACAAAAACTTTTCAATTATGTAAACGGTACGCTAAAGGCGACACCTCCCGTTTGCACTTTGCTTATGAATAAATAGTTGTGTGTAGGTACTTAGTTTTCCTGTGAAGCTAAAGGTGCTAAAAGCAATTGGAATATTTATATTTTTAAAAGCAAAGTTATTGTAATGTTTGTACCGTCTGATACATGCATACTTATCGTCTATCTGCGGGCTGACAAAAATCAGCGGCCCATGACTCATGGGCTTGCATAGATAAACAAAGACTTGAAATGGATTGAAAAAGTCAATCACAGCTTTCAAGAGTTCAACTCCCATAACAACGGTTCCGTGTACGAGTATATTTGCATTAACTCGACCAAAAGTTAAAAACTTATAAAAGCAAGCTAAAGAGCTTTCAACCCGCTGGGAACCGCTAAAAGCTAAAATATTAGAGAGCAGTAATCCATCATAACTTCCCACATCCCTTAAACACCAATGGTAGTGTGTGGTAAGAGAAAAGCCGACTAGACCAAGGAGTATGGAAAAGTGTTCAATTATGCAGAAGGTCCGCTAACAGTAAGACGGGATGCACGCCTTCGTTCCGTTTGCGCATTCACTTATGAATAAATCCACCATTTTGTTGATGCTCACAGCCCCGTAAGATAGACGACTGTGTCTCGACTACACACATACAATACATACATTTGTAGTGTGCACGTGGTCGCCCAGTTACAAGTTCGCTGAAGTGTGAACACTTTAAGGCTATAGTGATGTGTTTTTGTTCTTGCTCCAGATCTAAGAGGGGCGATAATTTATCGGCTATCGATCGATTGCAGCAATAACATTAAAGTTAGTTCTTAGAAATTTTTTCAAAGAGGCATAAGATTAGGTACAGTAAAGAAAAGAAAAACTATATGTATAAAATAGAAATGGCTTGTGATGAACTTGACTATGGAATTTATATTTGACAGCCAACGAAGCACGATAACATAACATTTCTCTGAAATGAATATTTCTTTTTCTACGAAACGTTAAATCAATAATAAACCCGAGCGACATGTGTAAGGGCACGTTCACATTTGAGCGACAACCTCCTGAGACAAGATAAATTGACATTTGATGGAGCGTCTAATTCAACTTATTTTTCAATCCGGATAAGCCTGTCTACCATCAAAAGCAAATCTTAATTTGCTTTCATGGATTTTACTCTCGTGTACAGTATCACCTATACCTATTGATAAACGTTATGTTAACATAAAAACATTGAAAGCAAAACTGAAGATGAGGATAAATTTGATAAACGTATATTATTAAACAAGACACATCCTGCTGTGATTTCTTATATGGCTGTCAAGCATGACGATCAGTCGGTATTTTGAAAGAATAACGTAAAAACCTGCCATTTATCTTGTATTTCTCGTTTCCTGCACCTAAATAGTGCGACAAAAAAGGCCAATAAACTCATTTCAATCACAGACAAACTTGTGACGGAAGAAAGCAAAGAAACTGACATTTAAATGCGTTCATCCTAGCACTAGAAATCGAAAACACAAAAGATTCGGAAGACGTTCTTCGTTTCGCTTTGTTTGTTACTCTTTGTCTGTTACCAGACACATAAGAGAATCATATTGTCCTTTTGAACGTCACTCTCTTCATTAATAAAATACTCTAGTCTCTCTTTTGTCACTTGTGAGAATTTTTCTCTTTGAAATGATTTTGTCAGCTCACTTAATATTAACGGTTGAAGGTTTCAGATGCAAACAACTGAAAAAGGTTTTCTTTCATAAAGGGGACAAACATGCTGAATCCCATGAACATTTAATATGTGGAACGGCTGTTAAAAAGGACACGATAAACATTGCGATACTTCAAAATTCCAGTACCTAATTCGTATTTTTTCCCTCAATTTAGGTATTCACCAAAGATAAAAATGCTATCAGCGTATTATGTAAATAAAGAAGAACATACTATTCCCGAAGAGATTTACCTCAGTTTATGACCAGCTAAACGGGGACCCCGAATTAATTTGCCTAAAATGGCCTAATTTACCCGAAAACACGAAACTCTCGAACAAGAGTTAGTACTAAACATTTTATAATGTAATAACATAGTCTAATATGTGTCAAGCCTAGTCTCACAACCGAAGCCCGAAGTCTGCTTTGCTCCCGAGGTTTTATCATAAAATGTAACGTTACATAATAAAGTATGTATTTCGGGATAACGAGAAGAGATTTAAACGCTCACAAGCTCAATCGTAAGTGAATATTGGAGCAGGTGAAATGTGAGTGCCTCATTTCAGTGTAATTTAAAATCCTGCCTTGTTAAAATTCTACAAGAGCCCCATCATACCCCCTATCCCTTTACTTTCCTAATTATAAACGATACCTACAAAATATAACACGACGAAACATGCTAAAGGTCGGTTGATACTTATCTACTTTCAAACGCTTCTGAAACGAATTTAAACATTGTAATTTATTCTTAATAGAATATCCCTTTCAATTTCCTTTTTCCATTAAACCAACCTTTAAATTAAATCCTTTACTTCCCCAAAAATTGTGAAAGGTAGGTTGGGTGTTATCCCGTATTTCAGTTGCCCAGATAGTGAGCAGACGAACTTGCCCACATGGTTAATTAGCAAAACTGCCCGAAAGTAATACAATATAAGTATTCGCCGAACATCCACAGTATAACATAATGTATCAAGGTAAAAGCCGATATGTTATATACAACTAACTTTGATATTTGAGGCATAAAGACCAAATACGGGTAAGCTTGGTAGCGATATAGATTTCATAATGTAATTCGTAATAAGTACTTGCGTATTAAAAAGCTAAGGTACAGACTGATAACGAAAAGAATCTAAAAATCAAAAGTGCTAATATAACGTATATTGAAGCAAATGCAGTAGTCAGAAAGCAGTTAAACGAAACACTTTGAGCAGACAAAGAAACCTATTATGCACTAGTTGTTAAGTACATAAACAGTTCCCACAAGGAAAAGCAGGTCATAACAATAAACTGGAAAACTCGAACAAAAGAAACAACACTTTACTTCAGGTAGCTAATTTTGGTAAGATTGGTGTTAAAACTAGGTGATTAAACTCACACAAAGAAGAAGGTAATTAATAGGGACCAACTGCGAAATGGTTCAAAGGAAACTAAACAGATTGATTGATACAGTAACAAAGAAAATTGTCCGATGTAATCTTAAGACAATCTAAGGACAAATCCCTGTTCCTTTAATACAGGCAATCGTCAAGGACTTAAAGATTAAAATGGCCACCGCCGTGATCGGTTTTTTTTTTCCATAAAGATTGCCAATTTGATAAAACGATGCCGGATTCAAAATGAGGAAATGTTATTAAAGAAATGATGGAAAGGCTGTTCCAAGACATTATAATGTATACTTGTAGTGGATTGTTCAACGTTAGTACCAACTTGTATGTTTGCGTCATCACATTCTGCTTTCATTTCTTCACAAAAAAAAGGATCGCTGTTCGCGTATCAGTTGTCCGCCGTCAAATAAAGCTATTTGGCAGTGAGACGGCGTAACTTGCTACTTTAGTGCTCAACTCGCGTCCGCAACCCCAAGAGTTTTAAACTTTACAGAACGCCACATTTTATACTAGAGGATTTACTAGCCCCACAAAGTGTGTAACTGAACTGGGTTTGTGTGACAAATTGTAAAAGGAAGTTGCTAACTTAAATTGAACAACTCCAGATCTTTCTTGGTCGTTTGACAAGTTAATTGCGATGCTGAGGCAAAAGTTATGCATTGGTGATGGAGACGGGACAAAAGCACGAACGATTAAACTTGCGAGTTGTATCATCTACATACGCCTTTGATGTTCCTTTCCTCGTTATATCGAGACATCCAATTACGATCTTCTTTCAAATATTTTACTTAAAACTTGAGCACAAGAAACTAGAAAGAATTCTCGCCTTGTTCATTAAAGGTCGTTTACATTGGCGCTACACTCGCCAGTCTTTCCAGACACGAGTTTCCAGCACGTAACGGCTGCAGATGTACCTAATTGTCGAACAAATTGTCGACGGCATGTCTACATCGGCTTGTTTTATTGCCGCGAGACTAGATTCATGCCAACAGTGCGAAGATTGGTGTGGCGTCATTACCGTTTGACGTGAGGAATGAGATGTGAAATTGAATTCAAATTGAATAAAGCCAGGATGTTTCACAAGGCTATGCAGAATGTTTTAGGAACAGCGAACCAATTTCCGTGTGATTTAGATATATAATATTAGGTCTTTACCAATTAAATTGGAGATTTGTATGAAAATGTTAAAATTTAAATATTTTAGTTTAGCTAATCAAAGTACTGGACCAAATTATCAATACAATTTTGCCATTTTGATGGCAGAGTGTTTATCCCTTTACTGTAGAAATCTGCCGGACGGGAGGCGATGAAGCTTGTAACTTTGCGATGGTCTGCCGTAAAGTGTGAGCTCGCGCGTTGTCGTGGAGAAGCAATTGGGAAGAGCGATTGACCAGTCTTGGTAGTTGAATTGCGAGCTTCTCCATCATTGTTTGCAATTATTTGCAATAGACATTTGCCGTCACTGTTGTGCCATTCGGTAAGAAGTTGTGATGTACAAGTCCACCAGACAGTCACTATCATCTTACTATGAGTCATCTTTTTTTAGCGCACTGATTAGGTGCTTTACCCGGGTCCACGCACTGAGACGAACGCTTACGGTTGTCGTACAGGATCCACTTTTCATCGAAGGTAACAATTCGATTTAGAATTCCCTCGTTTCTATGCCGATTCAGTAGTGCTATGCATGCTTCGACACGTAAGTCTCGCTGTTGGTCGCTTAGTTCGTGTGGCACCCACTTATCTAGCTTTTTGTCTTTCCAATTTGACAGAAGTGCTTCAATGTTGTTCTGACACTCCAAGGCCCGCAGCAAGCTCAGCCTTAGATTAAGTTGAATCGGCTTCCACTATGGCCTTCAATTCGTCGTTGTCGACGACCGACGGTTACCGGCCGACCGCGAGGCTCGTTCTTCAACTCAAAATTTCCCGATTTAAAATGATTGAACCAATAATGGACCGTGTTAATGCAAACAGTGCTAGGCCCGTAAACGTCGCTAACGTTTCGTTTTGTTTGCGCAGCGGTATTTCCACATCATATTCGAAAATTGTACGAATTTTCAGTATGACCATGGCGCTCTAAAAACGACCAGAATTTCACAAAAACAAAACACTATCTAAAAACAAATGACTGAATTTGAAACTAAAATAACACGGCATTCGAATATTAAAGACATGGATAAAGGGTGGCCCAACACGGACAAAGACTTGATTATATAAAAAAAAAACGTATAATATTTGAATTTCCATTATGGCTTTAATTTCTCCGCACATCTCTGCAGGAAAATATCAAGTTATAATATTAGGTATCTTTGTTTGTAATATTTTGATTTCAGTCCCTGAGATACTAATGTTGCAATTCTTTGAAATAAAATGGTAAATATTACGTACTAATTCTTCGAAAGGACATAATTATATTGATAGACTTACTAAGTAATAATGTCATGTTATATTGAATTTGTCAGTAGCAACCCGGAGTCTGGATACGTGCCCGGTTGATAGCAATAGGTTCGCCCGCTATTAAATGGGGCTTAAACATAACTGGCGAAATCTGGGTGTACATATGTAGGTATATCTCTGCCCGTCCCTTCAGGGATTACAGGCGTGATGTTATTTGTATGTTGATACAATCACTATATCGAAAAATGTATAATTTTGAAGAACCAGTTATTCTATTGATTTTTAATTAAAGAGATAAACTATAAATGTGTATTTTAACTTTCAGTTTCGTTATCAGTAAACACGCATAAAAAAGTTAGAAAAATAAATATTTTTATGCGTGTTTCTCCAATTACATAGGTAAAGACCTATTTATAATTTACTACTCTCAGAATCCTGGTCCACGATTCTTCTGACAATTATGATAAAACTTCTATCATCATAATTTTCTTTTAATTACGGTTATTTGCGTCTTAAGAAGACAATTAATTGACGTTATACAAAAAAAATAGTATATAGAGAATGTTATTCTGGATAACGTTAATCCTAGTCATAGACAGGACGCCGCACCGTTTGATTGATGTGACAAGACTAAAATGATTCATGTTGCGAAGGCTTCTACGAATAGCCGTTTCTGTGCCAAAAAACCAAACAACGATGAACTCGAAACAAAAAAGGCAAAGCGTAAAAAATAAATACAAATTCACGCTCCAATCGAATAAATCATGAGCATGTTTGCGAAATTAAAACAAGTTGGAGATTTAATCATAATACCGGGCGAGTTCGTAGTACGACCGGTCCTTGGCCCGCCAGAGGGCCCTCCAGCTTGCACTTTACACACTCCTGTATTTATCATCTCCTGCCTTATTACCGGATGCCGGAGCCAAGAGGCGTTAGAATGTACTCGGAATAAAAGTTTTAATAACATTTCTTGCAAATTTGTGACTTCCAAACGAATGGGTTTCAAGTTTTAAGCATTGTTGTGTGAATTTTGTTTCATGATGCTAAACATTGTTTGAATGAGTATTGCTAATAGACAAAGTTTTTGGAATTGTCTCAGGACTCATAGGTATTAGATGTGGTTGAGTTGAGTGTAAAACATTCATATAAGCATGCGTTATTGATATTAAGAGGATTAAAATCAATAACTAAATACAGTACATTACGTATTCATTCTTTTGCTTACGTCGCAAGTATTTGGATGTAGCGAAAAGGTTTCCGAAACCACTTATGGAGAGAATTTGAATTAAATTCAAAATTTGCAATACAATTCGATATATAATATATCCACAGGTCATTGCCGTACAATCAACTATCCAGGCACAAACATCTGAGTAAGTATACGATCCAAGAACTCAGATTTTTTTTCTAATTCTTATACACCATATCACATTAACAATCATGTCCTGATTATCCCTAAAGTGGCAAGCGCAGAAATTGAACTACATAACTCAGCAGGTAACATTTAAGCCAGCTTCATCATCTTGATATTACGTGTTACGTCATTTTGTCATTAAACCCTGGATAATTGGAGTGAAATTATTTGCCAACCGAGATATTAATTTAAATAGATTTAACGTCGTTAGACAGAATGTTTCAAATCCAGGCTCAAGTTGAATAGAATGTCATGTAGGTACGTAAATCAATATGGAGTTAGTTGGGCGTGTGAAGCGGGAGTTTGAGCTGAGCGCTTAAGCTCCTCATATATTATCACATGATCATGATATTTAGGCGTCCTGTTACCCTGTCACTGACTTTTTAATTGGAGGTTTAGGCTGCCTGTCCATTGGGGTCGAGATAAGCGGAAAGGAGCTGAGCAGTGACTGGTATTAACCAATAGAATTTTTTGCATCCATGTGGAGGGGAGTGGTTTGATTGCTATTGGTTAATATTGGCACATCTCCGCTCCTCTCCGCTCTTCTCAGTTCCAATAGATAGGCAGCCCTAACTAAAAGTTATATTTATGATAAAACAAATTGAGAATTTAGGGAAAAATATCTTGCTATTATTTCTTGGTCCTTTTAAACGCAATAGCCATTCACCACCGCCTTTTCCTTTATCATCACTCTTTCCATTGTACAGCACCCATAAATAAGACGAAAAAAAATAAATAAACAAAGAAATTAAGAACATTAACAGTGACGTTTATTACAGAAATTACCTAAATAAAATTACATTAGGCACACTGGCACGATCGCTTAATTTCAGGGGTGATGGAGCTCGTCCGGTTCATTCGAATAAATGACCAAAATGACCCTACTGACTATAGGTAAACATGTGAATCGGTCTGGGGTGACAAATTGTCTTGAATTAGATTGGCTAATAGAGATTGATTGCTTTGTCCATCGATGTCTATTGGCTGCTCATTGGTTGTGGCCGTTTCTTCTGTTATTTAGTCTCCTGAACCGCGGGGGTACTGTCATTAATTGGAAGTTAGTGAGTCATGCTTGATATTTTGTTTTGTTTATTGGTATCTATCAAAAAGACAGTCACTGGAGCAACCCGAGAAATTTTAACGTTTATTTTATGACATACTAGGTTTTTCCAGCGGCTTCGCCCGCGTGGAAGTCTGAATTTATCCCACGGGAACGTACTACCGGGAAGAAAAAGTATCCTGTGTTAATCCACGTTTTAACATATCTGTGTGCCAAATGTATCCAAATCCGTTCGGCCGTTTTTGCGTGATTGAATAACAAATAACCTTTTGTCTAATGACCTTTGTTAGAACTTTATTGTGTCTTAACAATTTGACCTATTCGTTTAAAACAAATGTTTATGTACAGTAATTTAAATAAACCCATTTTATGTGTATATTTCGGTATTTCGTAGCACTTACTTCTATATTTGCATGTCAATCTGTAAAAAATAAAGCCAACGAAGAAAACAAACACGCTTTAAAAACTAAACTAAAAAAGGAGAAAATAATTTAATTCTATTAAAATGCCTGAGGTGCTTTTTGAAGTATTATAATAATCAATTAATATCAAGCACCCCACGCTTTTTAATAGAATTAAATTATTTTCAATTTTTTAATTACAAGTGTGATTTTTTTTTTAAATCCTTTTTTTTTACTCACTAAATTTGCATCGGTCCTCGATAAGTCTACAAAGTTTAAATGAAATCTGACCGTTTGAAGTGGGTCAAAATCAAGTCCAACGGAGTTGGTTACAAACAAACCAACATGCTTACAAACATGCAGGTGAAGCTAATAAAAGCGTGTTAATACAAACATACAGATGAAGCTAATGAAAGCGTGTTAAAAAAATTAAACACAAAAGCACAATAAATAATTAATTTAAATATAATGAAACATGAAACTTTATGTCACGTTCGTAAAGGCTGGCCTGCATCAGTGGCGCATAAATGTCAATTAAAATTGTTTTATTATGTCCACGATATTAATGAGTGGATGAAAATAAGCCGACGATGCACGATGGGATGAACGATATAAAGAGTATGGATGATGGAGGCGGACAACCAGTCATGCGAAACATTTTAAATATGGAGGAAGGCAATAAAACGAAATAATCGATTGATATAAAGAGGGAAGCAAAAAGTAATTCAATTGGAAAATTTGAGGCAGTGTAAATGGAAGAAGACTTTCTGAGTACCTTTTGTTGACTCAGAAGATAACATCAAAACATTGATGACAGTGGTAAAGGACAATATTAGTGGCAGAGATAAGTCTTTATGAGCTTAGTAACGTCTAGCTGTAATTTCTGAACTAAATATTCGTATGTAGGCCCGTTCAACATAGAACAAAGAGAGGTTTTCCTTTGTGCTACCCCATTACGTACTGCTATACAGAATAGTGTCGTAGCATCTGGTGTACGTGATTAATGTTTGTATTCCTGTCTGTGTCCTGCGTCAGGTGCCATCTGTTGTGTCCGCTAGGCCCGTAAAACATTTATAGACCTTTGTGCTAGCTGGCATTTTAATATGTCAAACTCAAAACTTAACTCAAGCATTTGATTCTATTAAACCAATTACAGGCAGTTTTGAATTGTCAAGTGGTTCAGTCGGAAAGATGAAGCTAGTTGCCTATTACAAAGCGTAGCTGGTAGGTACCTATGTTGTTCTTTCATAAACTGCTGGCAAGGATTTGCTTAAAAGTATGATTACTTTTACTTGTAGTAAGTACCTCCGGTTGAGAACTATTAAGGATGAAGCTAATGCATTTCAAGCGTTTACTTTCTTCAGTCAGACCTTCAAAGACTTTCACGATATTATATTGGCAAGACATTTATGAAGAACTATTACTATGAAAGCATTTGCTGAAATATATTTAACTTTATGAATAAATTTCTGTGTTCTAATGGGCCCAAAATAGATCCTTGAGGGACTACTTACATATTTTATTAATAATTTATTCCATTTTCGAAATATATTCTAAGAGAACCAGTGACTCGATAGAAAATATTTATTATGTATTCCTAAATTCAGTTTTATTAATATCTAGCGAGTTTTAGATAAATTTTTCCCTGAACAAAACGTTTTTCAGATTGGCAACAACGATATAGGAGAATTGAAAAGTAGGTATATGATAATTTCATTTTAGGTTTATATTTAATATGTAAATTTTGCGATCCATACAATTTATTTTCTTTCACTTTAAAGTCTAAAACTTAGTTTTTAGATGTATCCAATTAATTCACACATTGTTACCCTACGTGACTTTCAAAGCTTCTAATTGTCAGTATGTACAATAAAGCGAATTCCATCTATCTAATTCCAATCCATAATTCAAAGCACACAAGGTTCCAGCAAATAATTGCTCAGCACGTTAACGGCCTGTCTAATGCACCCACAGGCAGCGTGATGCATCGAGCACACGACAAGCACATACAAAACGTGATGAAGTTTGCACGCAGTTAGCACTTATGGGTAACAGGCTTAAATAACTTATGGATTAGGGTCTAAATTGAAGAAACAATGGTCTCACGATTGTTGGTGACGCTTATTTATCGGCGAGTGGAAGAACAACGATGGTCCGTGTTGAATTTTGTGAGAGGTGAAATTGGGTGGCATTTTGATGTGGTTTTGTATGGAATTGTTCGCTTTTCGTAACGTCATGTTCAAATCTTGTTTCCTTTAAGAGGCTCTCAATTATAACATGATCAGCTTATAATGTTCCCACTGCTGTCACACAGGCCTCCTCTCTGTGAGAGGGAGTGGGTCGTAATCCACCACGCAGGCTAGGCACGCCACGATAGCGGCGGTAAGTCCCCTCTTAGAGGAGTGGCTTGAGAGGCGGCACGTCGTCCTCACCTTCCGCCTGACGCAGGTCCTCACCGGACACGGTTGTTTCGGGAAGTTCCTGTTTCGGATAAGGCGGGAAGAAACGCCCGGGTGTTTCCACTGCGAAGATCGCGCTGGGGACACGGTGAAGCAAACGGTGGAGGTCTGCCTGGCTTGGGCGGAGCACCGCCGTGTCCTTGTGGAGGCGATCGGCGGCGGCGATCTCTCGGGTCCGGCCCAGGTCCAGGCCATGGTACGGAGCGAGAGTTCATGGATAGCCGTCACTTCCTTCTGCGAAGCAGTAATGCTCGCGAAGAGGGAGGCGGCGCTTGTGAGGGAGAGGCAGTATATGCGCCCTCACGGCCGTAGCGGGAAACGCCCTGGGCTCCGGGAATCCCAGGCTGATTCCCGGCCACCGTAGGCGCGGGCTTGCGGACGGCGAGTAATGCGCAGCTCGCTGTCCAGTAAGGACAAAGCCCGGGTCGACGGCGCGTTGTATTCCACGCGCGCCTCAAAAAGATGTCAGCACCAACTGGTGGGGTCCACAAGAGCCGATGCCTCCCAGGGGTGCGGGTTGTTTGAAAGAGATACCGCGGCCCCTAGCACACAGGCAACTAAGGGAACACGGGTGGGTTTTAGTCAGTAAAAGTCTGACACGCCCTCCTGCTCCACCCAGAGCGGGAGAAGTTATTTGATGATTTCCAAACCAAAAAATAAAATAAAAAATCACCACGCGGGCCCAGTGCGGGTTGGTAGATGTCACATGTCTTCGAATTTTTGGTCCTACGACATGCAGTTTACCTCATGATGTTTTCTTAACCGTTTTGAGAGCAGTGGTGATGAAATAATTTACACGAAGAGTAAAGTGCCTGCTTGGGATCGAACCCACGACCTACAGCTCGTATGTCGCAGCCGTTACTACTGGGCCACCACTGCTCAGGCTCTGGCTCTCAATCAGCATTTCAAACACATATTTGGTCGGTACCTCCTTTTATATGTTTTGTCTTCTGAGCATTTACTTAAAATTAATAACAAACAAGTTGAGTATCTACATGACCCATTCAATTACAGAGTTGCGCAGTCAACATCTGCAATTTGAATATATACGATCAATAACTCATTGTTTAGTATGCTATGAAATAAAATTTTACTGTACAAGGTCTGAAATGACATATACAGTACTAAAAGCACCTATGAGAAGAATTACATCGCAATTAATTAGACTTTTTGGAACACACTGGAAGACCCAGCTACTTATAAGCAATAGGTATTATTATGATCTCTCTTTGGAATAGATTCTGGTCGAGAGAATCAATCAATCAATCAATCAATCACTTTATTTTTCTCACCACAATATACATAAATGATTTTACATTGGTCAGATTCGACAAAGATACACAATTCAGGTAAGTATATATTGTGGGAGACTGGTGCCTAAGCTAGGCACGTGGCCTGTGTTTCAGGACACCAGGATCCCACCCCTTTACATTTTCATTTTATAAATTATGTACTAAGCGCGCTGACAGAATGTAGTAAGGAGTCCATACGACCTTTTATAGTTTTACTGTATTATGATTATAATTTAAGTTAAGTATGCGAGACGAATGTTAGTAGATGTGTAGTATGGGTGATAGGGTGGGTGTGTAATTGTGTGGGTGTGTGAGTGTGTGGGTGTGAGAGAGTGTGATTGTGTGTTTAGGTCATTTTGAGTATGTTTTCAGTATCATTATAGTTTAATTTTAGTAGCCAGTCAGTTAGCCTCTTTTTGCATTTATTCTTTGTGAGACTAAATATATATAACGCCTTATGCGTTTTATTGTATAAGTAGCCACCTAGATAACAAAAGAAACGCCTTGCAAAAATAGTTTTGTGACATAGATGTTGGCGCTCCACTGGGTCATATCGTCTTTTCCCCCTGGACAGCGTTGAATTATAGACCAAGAGAGTGTGCTGTTTCAGCAAAGTGTGCAATATATACAGTTGACGCACTGTCAGGACGTTACTTTCTTTGTATAACTGTTCAGTGGGGTAGCGAAACGGTCGAAAAGACGATTCTGGCTATCTGTGAATGCAGTTTTATGACTACTCAATGAACTTATCTTTGTATTCGTGTTAACATGAATGAAAATATGTGTATTTTGCATATAAAAACTACCATGCCTGTTAAAAGTTTGAAAATGAATTGATAAATTGATTATGCCTAACCCAATTGAAACTTCCACCGCAATTTACTTTCAAAATCAGCCAAAGGATAAAATATAATTTTCAACTAAAAAATAACAGAACATGGCGTAAATTTCAGGATTACATCACCGCGTAGTGCCGAGACCGCGTCACTGGGACTCGCCATGAATGTTGATAAGAGGGCGCTATTCGAAATACTCGTAAAACCCGTATAAATATCCCGCTTATAAGACCGGAGACGTGCAAACGCATGAACCTACGTTTACTTACGTAACTTACCCCATTTAATGCAAAGTAAAGCAACGTTACAATTTCCATCTCACATGTTAAAATTACAAAGGTTTTCCTGTTGAAAAATGTTAGTTTTTCGAGATAAATAACTGAAAAACAACCCTTATGGTTCGTTTTCAGATGTTGATTTACGAGTCTACGTAAATAACCTCGCACCGCAGCAAAGGGTTCCCTGGAAATTTATTTAAAACAATGACATGAAACTCTCTGTCAAGGAAGCTTTAATTTTAGATGGATTCTGAATTATGCATGTAGTTGTTCACCACTGAGATTGTCGTCAGACCAATTATAAAATGGAGTTCGCGCAGAAATTGACCCGAGGCGAGGGGGATAACAATATCAGTTGCAACGGACTATTTTCACGAGCGGCAATCTAGATTCTAGACGATAAGAGCCCTAATCCTTTTCAAAACGAATTCCAAGTCCGAGATTGGACGTTCAAGTTCTCTTTTTTCAGGACAATATTGATCCTAAGTTTCTGAACAAAAACTGTCTCGGTTCCCATAGCGGTAATAAAGGTACACTTTTTTCTCAATTCTTCGTGAACTTTCTAGAAAATGTGTAAGGTGAATTGATTTACGCTGAAAGTTGGACAGTTAGTAAATGAAGAAACGTCTCGAAGGAATGCAGAGGGGGGGATCAAACTACTTGGAATTTTCAAAATTTTCTTCCGAGATACGGGTTTCGTCGCGGATTTGTTTTTGATGAAAGTTTACAATGATATTTGAAATTATACGGGGAGAATCTGTGAGAATGTAGAAGTTTTGTTGGGGGTAAGGAAAGATTACAAATCCCTTATATGCCCTAGGGAAGGCGGGTCGTAAAAGGCGACGATCCCTTGCATAGGGTTGATCGCAGCTATGTATAGTTCCAGCTATCCGGCTCGTATTGGAGATTCGGGAGAAAAACTCATCCAACAAATAGCATGTTTATGTTTATTGACGACGCGCTGCCAAATCTTACCTACGTGTGTAGGCTTATAGGTTGAGCATACATACATATGGAAATAGTAATAAATAAGGAGCCAGATTTCAAATGATACAACTCTCCAAATAAATGTCTCTTATTTGAAACAAATACGTTCTGTTCAATGTATCTTTAGACCTGACATCTCTGCTGTAATACAATAAATTCCTCCCCGCCTTCACATAAGGCTTTCGCATTAAAATCCCCTAACATTAACGTTCAAAGACATCTCGTTTACTTGTCGTTACTACACGAAACAAAATGTGACGTAGTCTCTAACACACACACGCTCTTACGACCGAAAAAACTGAAGGAAAGTTGCTGAAAACAAAGATGTACATATGGCTATATCTAACGCTTGACATTTGACTTCGGTGAAGCGTTACGAAACCTAGTGTAACAGTTACGAAGGCTTTTTGCCTACGATACGGAGTGGTGTAAGTATGGACAAATTTGAAACTTTTAAGATCGATATTGTACTGAGGAACCACGACATGAGTCAAGAAACACTCCAGGATTTTATCATACTTTTTATGTTACCTAGACTTACCAGATCTTAAATTCAACTGCATCAATTAGGCTGGAAGCCGGCCCCAAGGTAGTTGGGAAAAAGCTAGGCAGAGAGGCGAGTCAGTAATGTTATCTAATTTTATGTAATTTCGTATAATCTTTTATTTATTTATAACAATTGCTTGCTGCACTTACAGTAAGCACCAAAGCGCGCAACAAGCCAACAACATAATATTTAACTAAAAAACTTCACACAAACATTGAACATAGATCTACTGCTATACACAAATATATCATCATATCTAGTTTTATGTCATTTAACCTAGTTCTGTCATTGTACTTATGTGTAATAGCTAGTATTGACCGATAACTTGCATGTGTGGTACTAACTGTATAAGTAGGTTATAAATAAATAAATACATTTTCTGAAAAAAATCGTCATAAAGAAGAAGAAATAACAGTTTTATCTGCACAAATAAGACGTAGATTATATAGCATATTTCAATATAAAGTCCACGCTCTACTCCAAAGTAGCCAAAAGCCTATTCATATATGGGCCGGACATTGAACTCGGCCGGTATCCTTTGAAAATCACATAGTAATTGTATTCCGGCAATTGATAGTTAAGGTTAATCAATGAAGTTATTCGCAACTCTAAAATCAGCGACGCGGTTTCTTAAAACAATGAATCTCTCTCCATGAATCACTCTAAGTGTACAGCAAAAAAAAAACTTAGCTGGCTGGCAGACGGCGGCAACCTAAAAGCAATTTATATTTCTAAGGAATATAGTCGGATTTTAGTTTTAAATCGGACTGATCTTTTCCTCGGGTTGGCGACCATTATTTACTTAAGATTTATTTTAAAGGTCTTGCGGAAAAGGTCTCTTAAGTTTTGGTTGAAGTAAAATAAAGAGGGGTTGGCGTTAAATCTTTCTCTTTTTATCGCGAACTATCGGACTGATTGAAATATATATAAAAAAATCGAACTTTTGCTGCATTCGTACTTATGTACCTATGCTAGATGGACTCAGCAGTGTTATGAAAACGAGATAGCTTAGAAAAAATACTTTTAGCCTAACATATAGATGTTTTTGCTGCTGACCCTAACATAGAAGGCAGAGCATTCTATGTTAGGGTCAGCAGCAATTTACTAAAAACAACGTCATTACCAAGACATAATTAATTTTAGATTACGCACCCTTATTGGTTCTAGTATATAAATAAACAGTTGGGCGCCGCCGCCGTCCATACAATAACTTAGGTAACTACACACATTGACGTCACACGTCTACGTTGATTACCTCTAAATATAACTATGAACAACGTAAAACTCGAAGTCTTATATAACTTGTATTAATAACATTTTTTTTTTTTTTTTTTTTTTTTTTTTTTTTTTTTTTTTTTTTTTTTTTTTTTTTTTTTTTTTTTTTTTTGAGGGTGGGAAATCATCAAATAACTTCTCCTGCTCTGGGTGGAGCAGGAGGGCGTGTCAGACTTTTACTGACTAAAACCCACCCGTGTTCCCTCAGTTGCCTGTGTGCCAGGGGCCGCGGTATCTCTTTCGAACAACCCGCACCCCTGGCAGGCATCGGCCCTTGCGGACCCCACCAGTTCGGCGCGCCAGGACACGTGGCACGCCGTGACCACCCCAGGAACCAAGTAACAAAAGGGCCCCAGACGAACCCGTGTCTGGCACCCTTGGTCCCCCTGCGACGGGTCAGCGCAGTGGCCCCGCCGCCTACCACTTTTCGGCCGCAGGGGATAGGGAGAGCGGCCAACGATATACCGACACTCCTCTTCCCCTGCGGCCCCACCGCGTCCGCCATCAAACGGTGGCGGCCCCGTCCAGGCCACGGAAGGGAAGAGCGCTACTCAGAAGTACCGGCACTCCTCCTCTTCCGCAGCCTGTAATCCTCAGCCGCGATGTCTCCCATTCGACATCGCGGCCCGCCTCAGTTGCGGTGCACCTCACCGCAACCTACATTTTGGCCGCTACGTCGTCGGCTTGGAGACAAAAGCCCTGACGAGCGGCCCCACCTTGGGGTTCCTCTTCGCTTCACCGTGGGAGCGGACCACGGCTACTGAGCCCCCCCGCAACGACAATGCGGGAACCCACTGGGGGGGGTATTAATAACATTGAGGCTATAAAACAAAAAACATTTCCATCAGAAAATATCATGATCCCAGGCCTAATTTACATAAAGTAAGTTCGTTGTTTGAACCACTTGGGGACCGAACTTAGGTCCGGCCGCTTTATCACTTTTTGTTTGAACATTCTGCATTAAGATTAAAAAGAAACGTTTCTGTGTTTGAGCTGATTTCAAAAGAATTTCCGGAAAGTTTTGTGGGTATAAAGTCCCTTTAAAGAATAGGAGTTGCCCTAGAGAGTATGAAAATTCCATAAAATTCTGCCATTTTCCGAGTGGTAGCCGGAGGGAAGACACCATGTTACCGAGAAAAGCGAGGATTATGGTTACATATAAGGTGGTGGGATAACAGCTCCGTCAAAGCGAATTTACAGGCTACTTCGTTTTCGCTTAGCTTTCCTTCTGATTTTGTTTTCGCTCGGCTCCTTGAAGCCGTAGCGTGATGTTAAATAGCCTTCCATAAGAATTAGGATAAAAATGTACAAAAAAAGACCGACTGGTAGTTTCAGAGATTAGCGCGTTCAATCAAACAAACTCTTCAGCTTTATAATTAGTAAGATAGTATAGAAGATATGGTAACATGTATTTTTGAGCGTGGCGAGGCACAGACTTGCCAATAATATGTAGTCTACATAATTCTTCAGCGTTCGAAACGATGCAGTACTTACTGTATTCAGAAACGAAACATTACTAATGCAAATCTAAGAGTTGCCAATAGTCTATGTAAGCTGCTAGCTGCAGTGTAGGTACGCTGTTGTATATAAATTATTGATAGAACCAAGCTCTTGGCGTTCTAATCGGGTCACAGCCAACCACTCGATATTTGAAGGGGTGTCAGTGTCATCGTCTTATCTACTGTTCCGATTTCCAGATCGGCACTGCAGTCTTATAAAAGGGATCTTCGAAGGCACTCTCCAAATTAGCCTACGACAATAAACGCAACCGAAATGAATACAACAACCAATTCACACACCAGAATAAGGAGCTTGAATGGCCTGATACTTAGATATCCCTTCATTTGCACTCACAATCGATACTTTAGCTGCGGAGGGCTAGGATTAGCAGTTTCCTTGTTAAAAATTTCTGTTTACTCTCCCCCGAAGCCGAACGGTAAATGGACGTATCGGATAAGCCCCGAATTAGATTATTATCAAGAAGCGCATGATCGTCGGGAGCCGGGCGAACAGTAAGTTCATTTTGTAGTAGCTCGGCGAGAAACACGACATTTACGTTATACATACTGATGCTTTGAGAGATACTACTTACAGAAAATAAAACTGAAATTTTAAGACGTTTTGTCATAACATGCAGAAATATCTCGTAGAAAGATATTTCTACACGAGTTACTTTATGGCAGAGAATATTTCAATATGTAGTAAAATTAACATCATGTTCGCAAAGTATAATAATTTAGAATGTCGGGGGAGTTAACTCACGTTACTGTCGCACGTGGTAAATATAATACAAATACTAATTTTGGTACACAGAACGGTTGAATATCACGTCAGCCCGAAGCCAGATAAAAGCTTTAAACCTAATAAGGTGTAATTAATAAAATGAACACGTGATTTAAATGCCAAAACACTGGTTAAACGAACCATAAGCCGTCGTTCGCAAATGAACAGTGAAAGCAGTCTAAAACCGCAAATCTCGTTGATCTCTGCCCATCGGAAACTCTCCCTTTGTAATCCCCTCCCCTCCCATACTCATTATTTATTATTTTTTATCTGACATCCGACGCTGCCCTTCTCGAAAATGGTGCGAGAACGTCGACATTTTCGTTCAAAATTATATTGCGAAATAGAACTGTTATCTTGCGTATATTTTGGGCATCTTCACGACATCAAGGAGGTTATCGTGGCAAACGCAATCTTTGGGGCTGTTTTGGACCTGCACTTAGATGATGACGTCGCAAATGATAAAATAAGTGAGGGCTCTAACATTGAAGCTATTGTAGGAGATATAAAATATTTCATTACGGGAGAGGCGCAGTAAAAGATAGAGCGCGTATTTATGTCTCACGCTTCATCATGCGTGGTGATATCCCCCAGGATTGTTCATTGTACCGGGCAATGAAACATGCCCATGTTTAATAGTAGACGTGAGTGAGCTTAATAGTCACAATAACAGACCTAAATGCTGGAGCCAACGATTTGGCAGAACAAAAAAAAAAAACTAGAGACGCTCTTTCAACAAAAGTTGCCAAAAACTGACAACGAAGTCCCATCGCATTTTCTATTATTGCATAGAAATCCCTTAACATTGCTGTTGAGACTGGAAAACATGTTTCGTATACAGGGAGGCGTACATTATGGTGGTATGGGGGAAGGAGGAAACCTCCCAATGACGTGTTGCTTATAACCTCGCGTTTAATGTGTATAAGATGTGTCAGCGAATCTTGTTTTTTCTGGTACAATTTTATCAATATTGGGGAATTCATTTGGACTGTAATCTCGCTTGAGTAGGTACCATTTCTTTTGTTTTGTTTTTAGTGCCTTGATCTTTAGCATTTTGCGTCTGCGTATTTTGTTTTTGTATTATTTTTACAGTTGCGTTTGGATTGTTATACCTATATAAATAATTTATTTTCATAAAATATTTACCTTAAACTAGGTGTATACAATGTGTAACTAAATTAATGAACATTATAAAAGTCATTTTTAAATAAGTAATTTGTTATCACAAAAATATTTAAAACTACGTAAATTACAGTTACACTTACGCTTACATTGAAAACTAACCAAATAGATGAAGTACCTAATAGGCTAGATCCACGTATGCGACTTTGTGTGCGTAGATTTGTTTCGTGACCACAACTTTCTCCCACAATCGGGTGAACGAATTTAATGAATAAATAAGGTATTATACTATTTAAGACATCATCATCATCATAGTAAAAAATCAGTGTAAGTATTATGATTATAACATAATATTCTAATTGAAGTGTTTTGCCGTGTGTGTTAATTCTGGGATACGTTGTATAGGAATTGGATTTGACCTGAACTAGGTGTGCTGTTATCTGCATACAATATTATTAATGTTCATTGAAAACACAGATGAAATTAATGACCTACTTTTACGCAGAGCCCTCGCACCTCCCAGTCAATATGTACAGAAAATTCATTTAAATATTTATATGCTACTCTCAACAGTGGACAGCTATCGGCTGAGTTGATTGATTGATTAATTTAAATATTTTCCATACGGTTACGAAATTAACACTGCCATAGAGTTATTTTGAGTTTCAGAGTTTCTGAATTCATAGCCTATCTATACAGGTTGAAATTGAAAACATGCGACAAACCGAAATGGGAGATTGTACTCATCATTATGAACAACTTTTACTAAGGGACCAATGATGCAATCCCGAAAAAAAAAACATCTGTTCCCTACATTTATGTTCGCATAACTCGTCAAAATGTAGGGAACAGCTGTTTTTTTTTTTGCGATTGCATCTTTGGGCCCTCAGTAAAAGTTGTTCATAATGATGAGTACAATCTCCCATTTCGGTTTGTCGCATGTTTTCAATTTCACCCTGTATAAATAAAACGAAAAGTCCTGACTGACTCATTAACGCCCAGCCCAAACCCTTGGACCTAGAAAGCTGAAATGTTGCACAGAGGTTCCCTTTATAATGTAGACAAGGAATAAGGAAGGAATTTTTCGAAATTCAACCCCTAAGGGAGTTAAATAGGGGATGAAAGTTCCGCGTGAGCGAAGCCGCTGGCATAAGCTAGTTTTTAATAAATATAGAACCGATCATATCCCACATTGAAATAATTGTGAAATTCTCATACAGACAGGTGAGATTGCATTACAATTTCTTATTTATTTTGTCATTCTTCATCATTAGCCTAGTCTATCCTAGCCTCTTCCCAACCATGTTAGGGTCGGCGTCCAGTCTAACCGGAGGCAGCTGAGTACCAGCATTTTCTTGGAGTGACTGCCTATCTGACTTCCACAACCCAGTTACTGGGTAATACGATACCCCTTGATAAGACTGGTTGTCAGGACTTTCTGGCTTCTAACGACCCGAAACGACTGTCAAAGATCCACGAATGACAGCCGGGACCAACGGCTTCACGTGCTTTCCAAATCACGGAGGGGTGCTTGTTATGTTAAGATGGTCACCCATTCACGGACCCACCACGGCAAGCGTAGCTTAACCTGAACGATCAAACCATGATGCTGTTATTACACAGCCACAAACTCCACCCTTTACCTTTGTCTATTTTTATTTTGTCTAATATTTGAGTTATAGTTATAGCCTGAAAAAAGGTTTTAATCAGAAGGTTGCGTGTTCATATCACGTCGGGGTCACCACTTTTGCTACTCTTTAGGTACTTAATTGGTAGCTCTTGATACGTTCAGATGGGAATAGCAGAAATGAAAGTTCGGACAGTTAGATAAAACTTGATGTCTATATTGTACTATTAAAGGCACATATTACACTTAGTACTTAACACAACATTACTTCACAATAACTTGGAGACGACTGGCGAGCGGGGGAACGCGCTCTGAATCGCAGGCGTCGTCTCACTTTTCGAGTCCGAAACACATAGGCGGTGGGCAGTACTAATGGTGCAGATCTCCGCCGTCGGCTGCAACTGTCCTAGTTTTCCGGTTTCTTGTCCCACGCGCATGGTTGCACGCACTTCCGCGCTTTATCGGCATACCGGAAGTGATAAAAGCATAACCAATTTTGTTTCTTCTCATCGACTCGTGAATTGCTCCTGTTCCTAGGTGCACGATAACTACTGCGGCTATTGCTGCGGGATCTTCTATCGTAGTGCTGTTTCTCCAGCTTCTCAAATCTTGCACTTAATTTGGCTATTTCGGCGAGAATCACGTTGTCTCCCGACGACGAGGCTTGCTGTTGCTGACCAACTACAGCTGCCACGGTGTTAGGTTTGGTTGCCTCGTGAACATCGTCAGCGACCGCCGCTAATTTTTCAAGGTCTTTATTCTCCGTGACCACAAGCAATGCACGAACCGTTGTTGGCAATAAGTTTTGCCAGAGAACTCTAAGTGTATCATCAGGAACCTTGTCTCGTGCCAATTCCTTCATTTTACGCAAAAGTTGAGAGGGCTTCTGGTCTCCAAGCTCCATCTCGCTGATGAGTTTCTCAATTTGTCTATTCTTTGTTTCTTCGAATATGAGGAGTAATTTTGTCTTAAGGGCTTCATATTTGTTGGTTTCTGGCGGGTTTATAAGGAAGTCGCTTATCTGTGCTACTACGTCACTTCCCAACTTCGACACGACCAGGTCGAACTTTGAGGCGTCTCCAAGCTTTTGCGGTGCCAACGTTGCTTCTATCTTGATGAACCATACTCTCGGCTGATGCGTCCAAAACTCCGGAATCCTTGACGACACAGTAATTGCCGCCAGGTCGGTTAACTCGCGAGACTGAGGTGTGGCCATTTTACCTATCTGCTACCCACAAATATGCGTACGCACAAAGTTCTGCACAAGGAAGCTAATGTTCAAACGCGGGTCACCATTGTGCTCATAAATCGCTGAAACGTCTGAGCTGCGTTCCTTAAACCAAAACTCATTCTAGTAAATTCAAATAGGCCAAAAGGCGTAATAATAGCTGTTTTTTCTACGTCCTCTGGATTAATTGGTATAAAATGATATGCTCTGTTTACGTCTAATCGCGTAAATATGTTTTTGTTCGCCAATACATAAGTGAAATCCTGTAGTCGAGGTACAGGGTAGCGATCCGGTTTGGTTATAGCATTAAGTCTCCTATAATCACCACTATTAGATCTATATGATATGATCTAGACAGTTTTCTGAAAGTAGGTTAAATAATGTATTATAATTATACATACCTAAGTTTAAACAGTATTGTAATTTCATTTCAATAGATGGACACACACATAGTGTAGTTATTAAACAGCGTTAAATAGTATTTTATTTTGTAAAATAAAATGGGTAAACAACAGAGTAGAAACTCAGAAGTCATTATTGCCCAAAATGGAGCCAATGACGCAAGCAATACCTCTACATTGGAAAGGAAATTGGAAATTTATAGTATTTTGACTATAATTATTGTCGTGGCAGTGGTTACGATATTTTTGATCGTCGGGTGCAAACATTGTGGACGCCGAGCTAAGAAAGTTTTGGTGACAGATATTGTGTCATCTTTAGAAAGGGGTCAGTCACAGCCAGCAATAGCGGCTCGACAGATTCCAACGCAGCCAGCTCAGCATTCTTATTAATAGTTATTAAATCTTTATTTTTGTAACCAGTGTCCATCCATACGATTGTGAATGTGTTAGTTTAGTAAATAAAATAAGATAAAATATGATGGTAATATGTAACATAAATGTTCATACCTTTATTTACAAGTTGGTTAATCATACATTGTCAACACTTATGTATTGAACACCTAGCTTATCGTCGGCACATTACGCTGACTCGCATTCAAATGTATTCGGTTTAGCTCTACATTATTAACATACAGAGTGTTGTTTAATATATCGACTAGTTTTGTAATAATTAGTGTTAATTTTTTTTTGGCAAAATTTAAGGGGGGAATACTGTAGTGACACAATGTAATCAGAGACGACGCCTGCGATTCAGAGCGCGTTCCCCCGCTCGCCAGTCGTCTCCAAGTTATTGTGAAGTAATGTTGTGTTAAGTACTAAGTGTAATATGTGCCTTTAATAGTACAATATAGACATCAAGTTTTATCTAACTGTCCGAACTTTCATTTCTGCTTTTCCCATCTGAACGTATCAAGAGCTACCAATAAGGTACCTAAAGAGTAGCAAAAGTGGTGACCCCGACGTGATGTGTGTCACATATTACCATCATATTTTATCTTATTTTATTTACTAAGCTAACACATTCACAATCGTATGGATGGACACTGGTTACAAAAATAAAGATTTAATAACTATTAATAAGAATGCTGAGCTGGCTGCGTTGGAATCTGTCGAGCCGCTATTGCTGGCTGTGACTGACCCCTTTCTAAAGATGACACAATATCTGTCACCAAAACTTTCTTAGCTCGGCGTCCACAATGTTTGCACCCGACGATCAAAAATATCGTAACCACTGCCACGACAATAATTATAGTCAAAATACTATAAATTTCCAATTTCCTTTCCAATGTAGAGGTATTGCTTGCGTCATTGGCTCCATTTTGGGCAATAATGACTTCTGAGTTTCTACTCTGTTGTTTACCCATTTTATTTTACAAAATAAAATACTATTTAACGCTGTATATGCTCAACTTTTTATTTCGATAATATCAGTGCTTTTTTTGTTTTATTGTAAGTCTAAATAACATAAATAAACAGAATTTATAAAAAAATAAAATCAAAATAATACCAATTTAGATATTTCAACCGCCCCGATTTTGGGGCGTTGAGCACTGCACCGGACGCGAAGAATATCTCTAGAAACTGTTCTATTTCGGGGAAATTTTAGATTAATTTCAATAAAAGAAAGTAATTTAGTTTTAAACTTAAATGTATTTATTTAATATCTAGAAATACTAGTGCTGCGTTATCACAAACATGCATAATCCGAAGTATTTGTTCAAATCGTGACCGAGATATTACATTAGCTACGCCAGGGTGATAAGTGTCGGCTCCGATATCCCAATACATGCGATTCCTGGCCTGAACGTTATAACCACTCAGCAAAAATATTGCTAATACAAGGCGGATCTCTTTCTTTGATACATCGAATTGCTTGCCTTCAAAAACTGCATATCTTTTTGAATTTTCCACAAACAAGTCTATAATCTCGTCATCATAAAATAATTCAAACCATTCGACCGGTGACCTGTTAGAGTCTAAAAATTCAGGACGATCCCATTCTGGTCTTTGATGTTCCGGTAAATCTAATTCAATCCATTTTCTTTTTTCTTATCTGCCTTTTACCTGTAGAACTGGATGCGATCTCCGACAAAGGCACGTTATCGTCGTCACTAAAATCTTCTTGTCCTATTATTTTTGCCTGTAATGCTGTCCCTTATTTTCCGCACGCATTCAAGTTGCGCCTCGGCCCAAAGTTGATTGCCTGTTAGATGATTGAGATCTCCCACGAGCGCATCTTCCTCATCACTATCAGCATCACTCAACATAAGGTTACTAGGCGGACGTGTATAGACAGTACCTTCAACAATGTCATCTTCTGTCCCTAAGATGTCTATTATTTCAGCTAAAGACAAACTAAAACAAATAAAATATATTGTAAATAAAATATTTAATATAATAAACTAAAAAAAAAACTTATCAATGTAAATAAGATAATTATAACATCTATGACGCGAAGTTACAAAATCTAAGTGAGCATTCGCGCTCAGCGCCCCATTAATGGGGCAGTATAAATAAAGTCTAAAAAAATCTGTACCTCAACAGTAGCAATTGATTTATGAGACAAAACTCGTTAAACATAGATAAATACATAAAAAAAAACTAATTTACTTAGTCTTACTAACAAATAAAGTAATAATAAACTTACTTTTTTTGCAGGCCATCGCGAACATCACACTTGCACTTTTAATTTTTGCAATTGACAGAAAAAATTGGCCCCAAAGCTTTCACTTTTTATTTTTTTTATGTTGCCAAGTTGTAAACACAGGAAATAGAAGCGTTCCAAAACCAATTAAATACTTTTTATTCGGTATAGATAATAAATAAATACCGTTTTAAAATTGGGGCAGTGAGCACATATGGGTTAATAACTACACTATGTGTGTGTCCATCTATTGAAATGAAATTACAATACTGTTTAAACTTAGGTATGTATAATTATAATACATTATTTAACCTACTTTCAGAAAACTGTCGTTGTGTAAAAATATACAGTTGATCAGTTTGCACATTATTTGTGTCAAAACAAGATTTTTCTGAAGTTTATTTACTTACGCTACCTTATTACAAAAATTCGTAACATACTCTACGTGCATGCATACACATCATAATATCTGTGGCCTGCTTAGGTAGGTACAAAATCAACGTGAAAACAACAAAAGTACGGTCGCGCACACAACACTTAACTCATGTTTGTGCTAATTAAAAGTTACATTTTAGAAACTCGGTTTACAATTTGCATTAGTATGCCGTAATAAATATTGATGGGAGTGCTCCATATAACTATTTATTAAATCTAAACGTTTCTTTTAAAAGTAGCCTTTATTTTTGAGTTATGGGTCATCGAAAAAACGTGTCTTTTTAATAATTCGGCCATATCGCGAAACTAACGGCGCAGGCATAGGGGTAACGCTGCCTGTGGCAGTACTGTTTTTCGACGACATATGACTCTTATTCTGACTGTCGTCCGTTACATTTCGTGTGTTATCAGCTTCTTCTGAATGTAACACAAAAGCTGGTTTTAATCTATCAATAGAAATGCACGCTCGTCTATTGATTAAATCTATAACATAATACTTGTCAGCCCTGCTTATGACGCGGTATGGGCCATCATAAGGAGGTTGTAACGGTTTACGCACTGTATCGTTGCGCACAAAAACATATTTGCAAACTTTTAATTCCGGATGTACGAATGTATTCCGTATCGCGCCATTCCGCGACGATGATCTGAACTTACTAATCGTCTCTCGTAGCTTTCCTACGTATGTGTCTAAATCATTATTTTTATCATGACCGGAATCGTAAAAATCTCCAGGCAGTCTGATATTCCGACCGTAGATTAATTCTGATGCACTATAACCAGTATCACCTCTGATAGCGACTCGTAATCCTAACAAAACTGTAGGCAAATCGTTAACCCATGAGTCTGTACTCATTGTAGCCATTAACGCTGCCTTAAGTGATCTATGCCACCTTTCGACAATGCCATTACTTTGCGGGTGGAATGCAGTAGTTCGGATTTTATCTATACCCAATATTTTCATCAATTGATAAAACAAATTGCTTTCAAATTGTCTACCCTGATCACTGGTAAGTTTTACAGGGCAACCAAATCGAGAGATCCATCCTTCATATAGGGCCTTAGCAACTGTTTCTGCTGTTATATCCTTTAGCGGTATGGCTTCCGGCCACCTAGTAAAACGATCAATAATCGTCAGGCAATATCTATACCCTTCCGCTGAAATTACAAGTGGGCCTATTAGATCTATATGAATATGTTCGAATCTATCGCTATGAGAAAAACGTCCTAAATCCGAAACTGTGTGTCTTTGAACTTTGGCTCTCTGGCATCCTATACAAGCTCTAGCCCATATGGCTATGTCCTTATTCATGCTAGGCCAAAAATATTTTTGAGCGATTAATTTTTTTGTAGCTCGTATACCGGAATGACTCAGGTTGTGTATATTATCAAAAACCTGTCGTCTAAAACTTTCCGGTAAATAGGGTCTAACTATGTCTTTAGATATTTCACAATAAAGCGGTTTATTTACTATTGGACTGCTAAGTTTCTTGATAACAACTTTGCTACTCTTATTACTATCCCACGCCATTCGTGTAATGTAATCATCGGTTTCCTGTGCTACTGCTAATTCTGCGAAATCGATGGCTGTTGGGCAATACATTTCTGCAACACGTGACAACGAGTCAGCAACCACGTTGTGTTGTCCATCTATGTGTCGAATATCCGTTGTAAATTCGCTTATGAACAATAATTGTCTTGTTCGTCTAGGTATTTCTGAATTACTGTTCAACTTAGAAAAGGCATAAGTCAACGGTTTGTGATCCGTAAACACAATTAATTCTCGACCTTCAAATAATTTCCTGAAATATTGAATTGCCATGTATATAGCTAAGAGTTCACGGTCATAAGTACTATATTTTCTTTGCGTGTCGGATAGTTTTTTAGAAAAATATCCTAATGGTTCCCATTTTCCTTTTAACTGTTGCTGAAGCACTGCGCCGACGCACGTGTCAGATGCATCACACATTAATGATATAGGAACGTCGTTACGGGGATGCGACAATGTGACCGCCTTTTGTAGGCTTAGTTTACATTGTTCGAATGCTACGTTCGCGCTTTCGTCCCACTGTACTATTGACTTATCGTTTTTCTTGGAATGGTGAATAAACTTATTAAGTTCCATTTGCGACTCTACTGCCTTTGGTATATGGGATCGATAAAAATTCAGCATTCCTAAAAATCTACGCAACTGTTCTATTGTTTCAGGTTTCGGAAAATCTACTATTGCCTGAACTCTAGAGTCTATGGGCTTAATACCGTCACGTGACACTTGAAAACCTAAAAAATCAACAACTTCCTGTCCAAATTCGCATTTGGCAATGTTGATAGTGATACCAAACTGTTTAAATCTTTCGCAAACTATTTTTAAATGTTCTCTATGTTGAAGGTCATTGTCACTAGCGATTATGACGTCATCAATATAGGTGTACAAGAAGTCTAAACCCTGCAGTACCACTGTGCTCATAAATCGCTGAAACGTTTGAGCTGCGTTCCTTAAACCAAAACTCATTCTAGTAAATTCAAATAGGCCAAAAGGCGTAATAATAGCTGTTTTTTCTACGTCCTCTGGATTAATTGGTATAAAATGATATGCTCTGTTTACGTCTAATCGCGTAAATATGTTTTTGTTCGCCAATACATAAGTGAAATCCTGTAGTCGAGGTACAGGGTAGCGATCCGGTTTGGTTATAGCATTAAGTCTCCTATAATCACCACAAGGTCTTATTTCTCCGTTCTTTTTTGGAACGACATGCAATGGGCTTGCCCATGAGCTTTTACTAGGTCTACATATTCCCATCTCCATCATACGCTTAAACTCTTCTTTAACCTTAATGTACCGGTCGGGGGCTAGGGGTCTAGCCCTCGCAAAAACAGGAGGTCCGGTGGTCTCAATATAATGCAAAATTGCATGTTTGGGAGGGTCATTGAACGGTGTAGGTCTAGTAATCTCAGGATAAGCAGCGATAACATTATAATACGGATGTTTACTATGTAAGGTATATATTGAAGGCTGAATACTACTAACCATCGAAGCGATAATATTACATTCTGTTACCTGATCAATTAATCTCTTCGTGCTGAGGTCTACTAATAGCTTGTGATAACTTAAAAAATCGGCTCCCAGTATAGGCTGCTTGACGTCGGCGACCACGAAATCCCATCGGAAGCTACGACGCAACTGTATATTTAATATAAGAGTCTTCACACCGTACGTCTTTATTTCTGTACCGTTCGCTGCGTACAATTTAAAGCTGTTACTCGGTGGTTGTCGATTTTTCTTGCTTACCGGTAAAACCGAAATATCTGCGCCAGTATCCACTAAAAAATGATATCCACTATTCGAGTCCGAAACACATAGGCGGTGGGCAGTAATAATGGTGCAGATCTCCGCCGTCGGCTGCACCTGTCCTAGTTTTCCGGCTTCTTGTCCCACGCGCATGGTTGTACGCACTTCCGTGCTTTATCGGCATACCGGAAGTGATAAAAGCATAACCAATTTTGTTTCCTCTCATCGACTCGTGAATTGCTCCTGTTCCTAGGTGCACGATAACTACTGCGGCTATTGCTGCGGGATCTTCTATCGTAGTGCTGTTTCTCCAGCTTCTCAAATCTTGCGCTTAATTTGGCTATTTCGGCGAGAATCACGTTGTCTCCCGACGACGAGGCTTGCTCTTGCTGACCAACTACAGCTGCCACGGTGTTAGAGGTTTGGTTGCCTCGTGAACATCGTCAGCGACCGCCGCTAATTTTTCAAGGTCTTTATTCTCCGTGACCACAAGCAATGCACGAACCGTTGTTGGCAATAAGTTTTGCCAGAGACCTCTAAGTGTATCATCAGGAACCTTGTCTCGTGCCAATTCCTTCATTTTACGCAAAAGTTGAGAAGGCTTCTGGTCTCCAAGCTCCATCTCGCTGATGAGTTTCTCAATTTGTCTATTCTTTGTTTCTTCGAATATGAGGAGTAATTTTGTCTTAAGGGCTTCATATTTGTTGGTTTCTGGCGGGTTTATAAGGAAGTCGCTTATCTGTGCTACTACGTCACTTCCCAACTTCGACACGACCAGGTCGAACTTTGAGGCGTCTCCAAGCTTTTGCGGTGCCAACGTTGCTTCTATCTTGATGAACCATACTCTCGGCTGATGCGTCCAAAATTCCGGGATCCTTGACGACACGGTAATTGCCGCCAGGTCGGTTAACTCGCGAGACTGAGGTGTGGCCATTTTACCTATCTGCTACCCACAAATATGCGTACGCACAAAGTTCTGCACAAGGAAGTTAATGTTCAACGCGGGTCACCACTTTTGCTACTCTTTAGGTACTTAATTGGTAGCTCTTGATACGTTCAGATGGGAATAGCAGAAATGAAAGTTCGGACAGTTAGATAAAACTTGATGTCTATATTGTACTATTAAAGGCACATATTACACTTAGTACTTAACACAACATTACTTCACAATAACTTGGAGACGACTGGCGAGCGGGGGAACGCGCTCTGAATCGCAGGCGTCGTCTCTGATTACATTGTGTCACTACATGTTTAATTTTTGTTTCAATTCTGTTGAAGCAATTTCTTATTATTTATATTGATTATTTAGATAGTTATCATTCTTAACTTCCGGGGCTATCGCTTTGTTTTCGACAGTTATTGTTGTAAAGGCGGGTTATATAAACGAGTTTGGGGCAGTCGTTGAGTTACGTAAGGTACTTGTTTGATACTATTTCTGTGTGTCAGTTGTTTTTGTGTAGACACAGGTTAGATGTAGGTTTATTTTAGGTAACTCATGCCCCTTATTACAAAACACGGCTTTTATTTAGATTAGGTTTAAACCACCAAGGCAGTTTTTTTTTTTAATTAAGAACTCAATATGTATAGAAATGCTAGATCTAGTTTTCTAATAAGACCGTTTGCGTCGTATTAAAAAACCGCGATCTAACCTTAGTGCTAGCCTAAAGCTCTGAGACTCTGAGCCAGTTTTTGCATTTCCAACTTTATTTCGATTTGAGTAATTCTTAACTAAAAAATGTCAAAGTTTTCAGTTTTGTTTAAAGAACTGCATTTCTATTCATATTGGATTCTTAATTCTAAACTGGCTTGGTGGTATAAACGTGATCTGAATAAAAACTTAGTTTTGTAATAAAGGCGATATTTTCATCTACACTTACTTATGCTGTACCTATCTATTTATAACCGAATACATATCTATACAGGGTGTAACAAAAACCCTATTGCTATCCTTAAGCACTAAAGATAACAGTTGATATATCACTAGGTATACATAGTTTCAGCTCAAAATAAAATACTCTAAGAATAATGATACTAAATTTTCGGTTTCAAGTTTCCTAAATACAAATCATAACAAACGCACCACGAATCACTGTACTACGTAGGTCAATAACTTTCCACGTTGCTTGCCAATGTCACGATAAATCTCTTCCGAGTGATGTTTTTGTTTTAGTTTGTTATAGTATCAATGTACTAAAAAATCTCATAACTTCCGAACATGTAGAGATAGGATAAAAAACCCATCCAATATCGTTTGATATCATCCAAAGAAGCCGTGCCCTTGGTGTGTATATACCCTTTCCGTTACACGTGTACACAGTTGTCAGAAATTCCAGTGGTTACCTTCTTAATGTATTTTATATTACCTACTTATGTTTCAAGGAAAAAGGCGAATATTTAACACCGCTGTTCTATTACTTGAAATACACCATAAAGCTTCAGTCCCAATTGGGAATTTCCCAATCTCGAAATGTAATGCCTCCCGTTTATTCCAAACACAGGTTGCGAACAGCTATAATTGAGAGTCGAATATTTACCGTTCCGCAGTCGTATATAGCCTAAATTGGTATTGCTTACCTGTAACAAAAACGACACAATAATTAATAAGGGAATTTGGCAGATTTACCATTTTAATGAACTCAGTAGCGAGTTTGAGTTGTAATACGATTGGATGTAATTGATATGTATGGTAGGCACGAGTTGTGTTGTCAGGGGGAGCGAAAAACATTAGGGCTCCCTTGTCACCTGCACGCGGCCCAAGGTAACCAGTGAATGGGAGGGAACAAGCTACTAACTTACAGCCGTTTTTTTGTGTGTTAGCAAGCAGATCACAACTCTTTTTTCAAATAAGAAATATATCGAGCGGCACGCGTAGCTTGAATACTATCTCTATTCTACCAAGAATAGACAAAGTTCCTTCTATTCATCTCAACATTTCTTCTGGCCGAGCACGGGGCGGACCATAGACTTGCGTTTCTACGAAGACATTATTATTCTTTAAGATAAGATAAGATTTTTTTATTTGTTTAAACATGGTGTACGTGATGCATTACATGCAAGATAATTAGTATGAGATAAATAAAGTTGTAACATGTTCAGCCGCATATAGTGGCGTACAAATTGATAGGAAGAGATGGTGCATAAACCGCGAAAATATTTATCAAAATTACATTGAAGACATTGTGTAGGTACTTATTAAAACATCATTATTAATTAAAGATTAGGCATCATTACAATTCAAAAAGCATATTTTTTAGAAACAATACAATGTCAAAGTAGTCATAAAATAAATCCGTCAATACAAATATGAATTACTGTCATTAAAATGTCCATTCCAAACAACAATTATACAAAAAAAAAAAAAACTTTCCATAGCAACTGGAAGAATAATTCTACCCCAAGTGTTAAAAGTAAAGAAGAATTTATCGGCATGCTTTGCATGCATTTCTTCTCTTTAGTTTTGTCATCGCCAATGCTTAAGACGGTAGAAATCTTTTTACAATCTGTCTATTCTTCCGTCGGCAAACCCCGTTTCTATGGTAATCACGCTAAGCGTGCTGGTTAAGTACAAAAATAGATAGAATGATTAAAACCTTTGCACCAGTCTATCATAGCATTAGAGCATCCATGAGTAGCGATATTTGCAGGCTGGGCCGACAGACCCGCTTCCATCTGGCTTACTGGTTAATATTTTGACATCTCTATGAGTTATTCATATTATTTCATGTACCTGACGATAAGAATGAAGATGTTTGTTCCTGCTGGCTATTTAATCATAGACACAGGCCTCCTCTCGGTGAGAGGGAGTGGGCTGTAATCCACCACGTGGGCCCAATGCGGGTTGGTAGTTGCCACGTGTATTCGTGTTTTTGGTTCTACGACTTGATGTTGTCCTTCACCGTTTTGAGAGCACGGTTGATGAAATAATTTACACAAAGTAAAGCACCTGTCTGGGTTCAAAACTACGACCAACAACTCGTTAGCTCGTAAGACATGTTATTTAAAATTGAAAAATAAAAAAAATCAGACAAATCCAGAATTGGGCATGCCACGATAGCGGCGGTAAGTCCCCTCTTTGAGGAGTGGCTTGAGAGGTGGCATGGCGTCCTCACCTTCCGCCTGACGCAGGTCCTCACCGGACACGGTTGTTTCGGGAGGTTCCTGTTTCGCATAAGGCGGGAAGAAACGCCCGGGTGTTTCCATTGCGAAGATCGCCCTGAGGACACGGTGGAGCATACGGTGGCGGTCTGCCCGGCTTGGGCGGAGCACTGCCGTGTCCTCGTGGAGGCGATCGGCGGCGGCGATCTCTCGCGTCCGGACCTGGTGCAGGCCATGGTACGGAGCGAGAGTGAATGGTTAGCCGTCACCTCCTTCTGCGAAGCAGTAATGCTCGCGAAGAGGGAGGCGGCGCACGTGAGGGAGAGGCAGTATATGCGCCCTCGCGGCCGTAGCCGCCGCGGGAGACGCCCTGGGCGTCGGGAATCCCAGGCTGATTCCCGGCCACCGTAGGCGCGGGCTTGCGGACGGCGAGTAATGGGTAGCTCGCTGTCCGGTAAGGACCAAGCCCGGGTCGACGGCGCGTTGTGTTCCACGCGCGCCTCAAAGAGATGTCAGCACCAACTGGTGGGGTCTGCAAGGGCCGATGCCCGCCAGGGGTGCGGGTTGTTCGAAAGAGATACCGCGGCCCCTGGCACACAGGCAACTGAGGGAACACGGGTGGGTTTTAGTCAGTAAAAGTCTGACACGCCCTCCCGCTACACCCAGAGCGGGAGAAGTTATTTGCTGATTTCCCACCCAAAAAAAATCAATAAAAAAAAACACTACTGCTGGCTATTTGATGATGAGTGATGTTATGTAATACACTATAAAGTCATCAAATCCCGATCGTAAAACAAGTCCTAGCAATAGCGAAGTCAATGACTCACGTCACATCAAAAATGCTAGCTATAATAAGTTTCAATCTCAGGTTTCAATGAATAAAGTCGTAAGTGCAACGAACGAACTCGATTATCATAATTACTGGGTCGGTTAACGGGTGGTCGGATCGCGTGTTATCCAATACAGTTTTCCGAAGTCTTTTAATTTTAATGTACTTTGCTTTTTGCATTTTCTATGAGACTGGTGATGGTGGTGTGGTTAAAAATGTTCCTGTCGTTGGCAAGAGACTTTCAGTCTTACCGCCATGTACAGTTTAGAACAAATAATAGGTAATTACTTATTTTTCGCCCTATTTTTTCATGAAGCTTTTTCCATTTTACTACATAACTACGAACATTTACCGCGAAACAAAACCACACAGCCTGTCAATCCAACGCGTCGGAGTGTTAATTCAACACAACCACACGCGAAATTGATTAAACAAAAACACTACAGCCATAATTGATTTTGTCGCAACAAAAACGCGTGGACCAGTTAAAGGAATCCCGTCCATTAGCGAAACGCCGAGTCACCAGCACTAATAGGGCGGAAGTCAGCACACGTTTATGCGGATAAGAAGGGCAAAATCGAAAGAGGTTGTACACAGTCCCGCATTGTAAGACTGGGAGTCAACGACCGTACTAACGATCGTGGTGTTACACGCAGTGTGGGACACACGGACTTACGAGTTGGAGGATTTGGAATGTCTTTAAATTAAGTTATTTTGGCAATGGGCCAAGAAAGCAGTGGTGGAAGGAAAAGGAAGAAGGAGGACAGAATAGAAAAGGACGTTAAGAGCTAAAGCAATCATGGAACCAGGGTGGCCAAGGATTTTTTTTTAAGTGAGTTATAAAAAGAAACGGCTTTGTTAAAAATTTTACAATTACCTATTTCAATTTTTGCATTGATCGACTCTCTGAAGAAGGGTAAGTTATTTATACATTCCTAAAATGACAAATTATCTTCCAAGATCAAAACCGATCGCTTTTCCTTCCACAAACACTTGTAGATCACCAATAATAAGTTGGCCAACTTGTCGGCATAGCAAATATCCGCTATGTAGGTACCTATCAATTGTCCAGAGGCCGTTTTGAAGCAATAATATTGTATGGACTACCGCTGGCGCCCAACAGGGACAATAGTACTCAGTCAGGAGATAATTAAGTTTTTATTTTAAGATCTCAAAAACCCCAAGTTTAAATTATACTCGAAATCAACTAACACCCTTACGGGATCAAAATCTATCCCTTTCCCTTTCACAAACACTTGTAGATCACGAATAGCAAGTTGGCCAACTTGTCGTCTTTACAAATGGCGGCTATGTATCATTTTTCCGACGACCGTCCTGACGCAACAATAAAGCATACTTTATGTCCCTGTTGGGCGCCACCAGTAGTCCATATACCACTGGCGTCCAACAGGGACCATAGTAGTCGTGAGATAATTATGTTAATTTTTTTTAAAAAAGAACCCCGAGTTTTAATTATATTCCAAATCAACTAACACCTTTACAGGATCAAAATCTATCCCTTTGCCTTTCACAAACACTTGTAGATCACCAATAGCAAGTTGGCCAACTTGTCGCGTTTACAAATGGCGGCTATGTATCATTTGTCCGGCGGCCGTCCTGACGCAATAATAAAGTATGGACTACCGCTGGCGCCCAGCGGGGACATTAGCAGTCGTGAGATATATATCGCTTGACCCTATATCATAATAGAGATATAAATCGAACGGTCGGTACAGGAAGTGAAATGAACAATTTTATACGGGATGAATTTATGAATGCGTTTAGCATAACTTTAACAACACCGTAAACAAGAAAAAAGACCGAAAACTAATAACAATATCTATTTTATGTCGTAAAGATATTCTTGCCGAAATATTTCCTTTATCCAATTAACCAACCCTTATTTGCGTTTTGCCTGCTTAAAACCTCATTACTTCAGCTCAAATAAAACCTCTCGAACTGCTCCATATTATACAGCTAGCTAGGGTTCCGCACTTTAATTAACGAGCACCTAATAGACTCGGTTCCCACACGCGGTGCAACAATGACATGGCGATACACTCTAAGCTAGACTAATACCGAAAGCAAGCATTTTGACTCTGTACTGCGCAGTGTGCGCACGACTGCGTTGGTATGAATTCCTTAAGGAGTGTACTCACGTACTCACTAAGAGCACATGTGTGTAACAATGCTTATTTTTTTTTCTATATTGAGCATTAAATAACATGACTCAATACAATGTGCATTGAGTATTCTCTTTTGAAGATTCACAATTTTGAGCATCTTGTCACAAACTGACATTCAGAGACCACTGAAATGTAGTCTGATACAGGCGCTTTACTTTGCTTAATTTATTTAATCACCCCTGCTCTCAAAACGGTGAAAAAATGAAGAAACCGACATGTCCTAGAAAAAAAACTCGAATATATGGGACATCTACCTGGGTATACAGTGAAACACCATAGGGTATACGGTGACATCTACCTGGGTATACAGTGAAAAGAATGCAATATTGCGTCATGTCACAAGTGAAGAGCACGGTCAAGCTTGATTATACGTACCTACTCTCTATTTGTCACAGTCGTAGGTATCATTTCTGCTCGCTTCGAGATATTAACTGATGCTCGAGTTGTTACATTATACTCTATACGCCAATGCTTCCAGTGAGCACTCTCCTTAATACATAGCAAGGATATTTGACTGCACCGTGCGCACAGCTGCCTTGATGCATTCCTTATACATACGCTGAACGCTTCATTAAGGGGATCACCTTGGTCAAATCCCAAAAATACCGTATGTTTATTGAAATTTGTTGATGAATCCTTTCGTGCGTTTTCCATACAAAAAATATATGTTATAGTTAAGGTCGTTACAAATGAATTGTATTGATTAAAATTTTAATAAACTCTCCCAAATTGTAGGAAAAAATTCTAGTAAAAAGGTCCTTTTTGAACCTAAATTGCAATTTGTCTCTGTAACGGCTGAATAGTTCGGCATGAATTTTATACCAAAAAATACGTAATGACGTACTTAACAATTTGTATTGAATACTTTTTCGCATTTCTTTTAAACATTTAAAATAATAAATAAAAACCCGAAAATTCGCGTGAAGCATACTCAGAACGCGACGCGTCAGTGTCTCGATGACTCTTGCGACGGGTGGACTATACGTGCGTTATTTTTTGCAAATTAAATCCTAAACTTCACGTTTTGAATATTTTCTGAATTAAATCATATTGTAAATAATACAATTATACATATTTCGTAAAATAAGAATAAAAGTTAAGTTTGTAAATATATATAAAGTAATTTTTAGTTTCTTTTTGTGTTTTGAACTCATCATAGAATAAGTTTGAATTTGTCTAAATAAAAAACTTTTTCCAAAAAAAAAACAACCGACTTCCAAAAAAACACTACAAAGTGAAAAATAACTTTAATTTCGGAAGTCGGTGTCTTTGGAGCTGTATTTGAATTTTTTGTCACCGCCTTCCGAAATTAAAGTTATTTTTCACTTTGTAGTGTTTTTTTGGAAGTCGGTTGTTTTTTTTTTGGAAAAAGTTTTTATTTTTCACTTTTTAGTGGTCCACATGTGCTTACCCCTTCACAGCATACCGGCGTGATGTTATGTTATGAACTGGTGTAAGCAATAGACAGACATGAGATTTCAGCAATCCCAGTCCATTTGCTATCATTTATTGAGGAGTTCCGTTGCCTATCTCCAAAGTTCTTCATCAGATCTTCACCAAATTGAAATGAGACCACTCCGAGAAAGTACTCTTCCAAAAAATAGCTAAATCGCTTCGTGTGCCTATAAAATTTGAAGAGTTCTCTCTATTTCTCCAGGTTCCCATCATCAGATCCTGACTTGATGATCATGGGACCACCTGGGAAGTATACCCTTTCAAACAAAAAAAACAAAATCCAAATCGGTCCAGCCATCTTCGAGTAATCGGGGAACATACATAAAAAAAAATAAAAAAAAAAAAAAAATAAAAAAAAAAAAAGGTTCCGACGAATTGATAACCTCCTCCTTTTTGAAGTCGGTTAAAAAGAATAAATGTAAAGTGAAGCGTGGCCGAACTCTTGATAAGTACCTAGGTACTTACTAATAGTTTAGGAAAGCTTAGTAGATACACTATTATTTCTATGGTGTTATTTTTTTTATCGTTTTTAACTATCTTTAGAATTTCGTTTGATGGAGGATGGAGACCTCGGTGACTGATGATATCACCTACCTGATGGTGGTCTCCGAAGGTGGGTGTAGGATCTCATTGACGGCACTGCGTAGATCCGTCGTGTTTGGACACATTTGAAAGAGCTCATGGAGACCCTGGTGACTGATGACGTCACCTACCTGGTGGTGGACTCCGAAGATGGGTATAGGATCTCATTGACGGCACTACGTAGAACCGTCGTGTTTGAACTCATTTGAAAGAGCTCATGGAGACCTTGGTGACTGATATGTCACCTACCTGGTGGTGGACTCCGAAGGTGGGTATGGGATCTCATTGACGGCACTACGTAGATCCGTCGTGTTTGGACTCATTTGAAAGAGCTCATGGAGACCTTGGTGACTGATATGTCACCTACCTGGTGGTGGACTCCGAAGGTGGGTATGGGATCTCATTGACGGCACTACGTAGATCCATCGTGTTTTGACTGATTTGAAAGAGCTCATGGAGACCTTGGTGACTGATATGTCACCTACCTGGTGGTGGACTCCGAAGGTGGGTATGGGATCTCATTGACGGCACTACGTAGATCCATCGTGTTTTGACTGATTTGAAAGAGCTCATGGAGACCTTGGTGACTGATATGTCACCTACCTGGTGGTGGACTCCGAAGGTGGGTATGGGATCTCATTGACGGCACTACGTAGATCCGTCGTGTTTGGACTCATTTGAAAGAGCTCATGGAGACCTTGGTGACTGATATGTCACCTACCTGGTGACACATGCGCGGATCCACAGGCGCGATCGGACAGTTGCGCGAAAAAGTTGTGGAAATTAAATTTCTTTACATCATCACGCCTGTATTCTATGAAAGAGTTGGGCAGGAATGTAGCAGACTAGAAATAACCAGTCCAATTAGACGTCAGTAGTGATCGTCTTAGTTTTTTACAGCACATTTTTTTTCTTTTTTCATTAGGTAGGTACCTACCTATATTTTCGAAATTTTCATCATGGGTGTCGTTTTAGGGGTTTTTGGGGCATCAAAAGCCGATGGTGTGGTCAAAATTAAAATCCAAGATGGCGGAAAACAATTTTTTCGATTTTTCCATCATGGGTGTCGTTTTCAGGGTTTTTGGGGGATCTAAAGCCGATGGTGGAGCCAATTTGAAAATCCAAGATGGCGGTCAGGATTTTTTTTTAATTTTCATCATGGGTGTCATTTTCAGGGTTTTTGGGGGATCTATAGCCGGTGGTGGGGTCAAAATGAAAATCCAAGATGGCGGGAAACATTTTTTTTGAATTTTCCTTCATGGGTGTCGTTTTCGGGGTATTTGGGGGAACTAAAGCCGGTGGTGGGGTCAAAACTGAAATCCAAGATGGCGGCCAGGAAAATTTTCGAATTTTCCATCATGGGTGTCGTTTTCAGGGTTTTTGGGGGATCTAAAGCCGATGGTGGAGCCAATTTGAAAATCCAAGATGGCGGTCAGGATTTTTTTTTAATTTTCATCATGGGTGTCATTTTCAGGGTTTTTGAAGGAACCAACAGCCAGTGGTAGGGTCAAAATGAAAATCCAAGATGGCGGGAAACAATTTTTTTGAATTTTCCATCATGGGTGTCGTTTTCGGGGTTTTTGGGGGATCTAAAGCCAAAGATCAATCAGATAAATGTTGAAAGCTGGGTCATCCTAACTATTTCCGTTACTTAGAACCGATAAGCACTTGCCTGGTCATCATCAAACCTTCAGAATGTATCATGTAATAATAACCGTGTTCAATAAAATCACTGATGAAATCTAGCATCATTTATAAATTTCAAAATAAATTTAAATTATGTTGAAAGTACTCGTACAAATATTATGGCTCTCAGAGAGCGAATCAAAATAGGCAAAAACAATGACAACTCTGCGACACATCTGTGTTCTTGCTTAATCTTTAGTTCGTTTTATTGCAGTACGTTCATATCCCCGTAGCAGGCGCAGGCATCAAATCATCGAGGTCATTGAGCAGGGTAATAGCCTTAAGCATGCCATGTCGTATATTAGTACCTGTTTTCACGAGCACTAGGCGACTCCTAAATAAATGTGCGTTGTTGGATTTTTGAACTTCCGGCGATTTATCGAGCATTGAAAATCCGACATGCTATATTCAGGCATTTAGGTGTTTCTTAGTTGTATGTTGCATATACAACTAATCTAATTAAGTTTGCTTCATTGGTTTCAGAGAATTTCTAGCGTTTAACTTGCTACATTAGGCCAAGGTTGGAAGTAAGTTTTAATTTATTCAAAAGACTTTCTACGGGATAATTTTAGCCGAATATTAGAAGTTTTAGGTAATAATATAGGCTATACTGTTTCTAGGTATTAAGGATAGGATTTTATTAAGGATGGCCTGTAAAATTAAATGAAATTGGTATCACTTAAAACCACCGGTGTTACAGATACATTTATTACTCGCACTGAAGTCGAGAGAATTCTCTTCTAAGTACCTACTTAGCTACATAAAACCTTTTACTTTCAGTAAATATAATTTTCTGTGTATTTTCAAATTCAATAGTAGGTACGTACTTAAAATAAATTGAAAACTCTACACAACTAAGTAAATAACCACTCACTCTACGAAAACTGTTGTAGTTCGGAATTGGAATCGTGCACAATAGGGATTTAGGATCGGTCGTTGCCCCCAAACCTCTAAAACTGTCAAAAGTGTACCGTACACCTACCCTATGTACTTTAGGTAAGTACCTATAGGTACTCACAGAGGTCAGAAGGCCGTAGTTTCTACTATATAAACATCTGGATTAGCAGGGACCCCTAACCTTATAATAATTGCAAATAATTATAACATAACAACGGTCCACCTTGTGGGAGGCCTTCCAACTTTACGTCTTCCGGTACGCGGTCGCCACTCCAGAACTTTCCGGCCCCATCGGCCATCTGTTCTGGGAGCAATGTGCCCTGGCCACTGCCACTTAAGTTTGATAATTCTTCGGGCTATGTCGGTTACCATGGTTTTCCTGCGAAACTCTTAATTTCTGATTCGATCACACAGGGAAACTCAAAGCCCTCACTCCTTGTGAGGGCCGTAGGAGTCCGCTGATTGCGGGAAGCACAAAACCGGTCGAAGTGGCGGAGCTTAGGGGAGGCCAATGTCCAGCAGTGGATATCTTTCGGCTGAAATGATGATGATGATGATGAGGTTGATGATAACATAACATCACGCCTTGTTTACTTGAAGGGTCTGGCAAAGGCACATAGGCACGTATAGGAAACCCACATTACACCATTAACCAGGCACGAGGTCCTGGGTTCGATTTCCAGATCGGACAAAGTATTATTGGGCTTTTCTATCTGGAATTTCTCAGTAGGAGCCCGGAGTCTGAATTATGTTTCCGATTGATGGCAATAGGATCGCCCCCTACATGGGACTTTAACAAAACTGGCGAAATGTGGGTGTACTATACATTCGGTACACCTCTGCCAAAACCTTCAGGCAAACAAGGCGTAATGCTATGTTAAAAAAAAAAACTAATTTAAACAGTTGCGTTTTTGCCATTCTATAAACCGAACCATAAACTTCAATTAGTGATCACATTACACACAGTTAGGCACAAACAGCCCATTTTAATTGCTCACAATATTTTGAAACGCTAACTGCGTGCATTCAATCATACCCAATTAACCATTGCAAAGGAAAAATCAACACACTGAAACAAAAGGCAATATTCGTATATTGCGCCAGTTTAAATTTAAAACGAGAATTTTCAACTGCTATAGCAATATCTCGCTCGAACATATTACGGGCAACGAATGGCTGGAGGCAAGGGCCGAGTCCGGCGGAGCTATTTAAAAATAATAGTAATGAACGTTACATTTCTTCGCACTCTTTTCCCCTGACGTGACGGGGTTAATAGAATTTCCAGGCAAGTACTTAAAGCAAGAGTACGGGCTGTCTTTTTCTAACGTTTCTAGGTCGGTTTAGCAATAGGCTCATTAATTTTAAATTGGGAGTTATATTGGATATATCCTTGTCATCATCTGGCTAACCCTTTCTCAACTATCTTGGTCGGCCTCCAGTCCAACTGTGTGCAGCTTAATACCTGTTTTGTACATGGAGCGACTGCTTCTATAACCTCCATAACCCAGACCCTTTTTTGGCAGTTTTTCAAGCTTCTGATTCCGTAACGACTGTCAAAGAAATCTTTGTAGTATTTGTAGATACAAATGACAGCCGGGTTTAACGTGCTTTCCGAGCTACGGAGGGTTCTGGATATGTACCTAATTATTGGTTACCCATCCACGGACTAGCCCGATCTCGATATTGGATATTTCGTTTTGAGGGTCAAAAAATTAATATATTTTTATAAGGTACCTATTAACTATTCAAAAATTATGAAAAACTTATTCCTCATTTTTGAAAAGCTGAATCAAATAGCCGACCGTAGTATTTCAAATAGAAGTTTTGTGTTTAGTGTAGTTTAGTAGGCAGTAGTTTAAGTTTTTTTTTAAACTAAACATTGACGTCAAAACCTTTAATTAGTAGTATTTCAAATAGAAGTTTTGTGTTTAGTGTAGTTTAGTAGGCAGTAGTTTAAGTTTTTTTTTAAACTAAACATTGACGTCAAAACCTTTAATATGTTGTATTACTTATAGAATCGTTTTTCCGTGATGTTAATCGACCCGTGATTCCCGTGAACCAAGGAACGAAATACGCACTTTGATAAATCACACGCAACCAGAAGGCCAATTCCCGTAATTAAAAAGTCCCGTAGTCAAAGTTAGCGCACTCCCATCTCAGCGACAATCAGTGCCAAAAACTTGACAGAAATGTCGGGAAGTAGAAGGGATTTTTGACAGATTAAAACTGAGATAGGAACATGGACATAATATACAAACAGGACTGAGCACTCCAAAAATCGGATCATACAAAAATGAACCATAACGGTTGCGCCTTAGGTTTAATTTTGTTAAGCTATCTTAGCCGAGGCAAAACGAGCCGAGAGAGATAGCCGAGCCGAGGCGTTTGTCCCTTTTTCTCAATTGCCAAAAGATGAAAATGTTATAAATGGTAGAAATATGGGTAGAAAATATTTCACCAACTATAAGTAAAATTAGTAACATATAAATATTTTTAGATTTTAGATTAAATTTAAATCATTTTATTTATGGTTTTACAATCTGTATGTAAAGTAAATAAATTTATTTAGTTAAATAATCAAAATAATATGATTGTTTGGTAGGTATCATAAGATTACTCTGGTATCACTGAAATCTGACATCAATGGTGTCATGGCGAATTTCTCTGTTGTTTTGTGGAGACGAAACGCAACGAAAGACGCATTCTAAGTTTTACGATTCTTTTTTATGTGAAAATGGTGAAAAAGTGTTGTATCAAGACATGTAAAAGTGAATCATATGCTGGTTGTGGCATTTCATTTCACAGGTAAGGATTAGCAAAGATTTTGTTTACTAATTATGTAGTATGACCACGCTCTTGACGCTTTGTAGACAGAAGACACTAAAGCTTCAGTGTATTACTAAATATATCTAGCTATGTAAAGCAAATAATTATTAAAACTCTTAATATGAGTATAGTAAATACAATTTGTACCTATGTATCTATAACTCATGATTGAAATAACATATTTTTGTGTTGGTTACAGCTTTCCATCGAAAGAAGAAATGAAGCAAAAATGGTTGGATGTAATTCTCGAATCACAGACAATTACCAAAAATTCTGTTGTGTGCAGTCTTCATTTCAAACCGGCAGATTTTTGTATTGCAAAATCACGACGAGCGTTGAATGCTAATGCAGTACCATCAACTTACTAAACTAAAACTTATCTTCTTTATTATTTAACCGGTCATTGTGCTAATAAATTATTAAATAAAATTTCGTGTGAAGATTGTCGCAATATACTTTTATCTCGGAAACAACACTCAGATCATCCATATTTTATAGATGTTACGAAATTTTCGTCGTTTACCGCTTTTATTAAAATATGCTTCAAGATTTGCTTTTGAAGTAATAAAGTGTAGTGAAAAATTGTTTCTATCGGATTTAAGTGTGGTTTCATTCCAAAACACCAGTAAAAATAAAATTTTGATGCGATTAAAACAAATGTTTTACACAAGATTGAAACATCTAATTAATCCACCGCATCCTATCCAATGCATAACGGATGAAGAACCACACGAATTGCAGTTGGTAAAAGAATTAGCTAATTCGTATTTAAATTTAAGAATCTTTCACCATGCAAAATGTAATGCGTTAAGAAACTTAGGCAGTAAGATTGGCCTAAGGCAGAAACTGCATAAAACTATTTTGTTTAGCCATGTTTGATTTTAATAAATGTTTGTCACACACACTTAGTTTTATTTCCCTTCAAATACCTACTGTAGAGCAAACGGAAAAAACCGGCCAAGTGCGTGTCGTACCATGCACAATGAAGGGTTCCGTAGTTCGGATGAATTTATCCCAAAAACAAACCTATCTTTGTAGTTAAAAAAACATGTGCTCCCATACATTTCAACTGCAAATGTAAGTTTGTACGGACAATAATGGGAGTTTTATCTGGATGGATCCTATAAGGGTTCCCTTTTTTCATTTCGACATAAGGAACCCTAACAAGAGCAAGGAAGAGGAAAAGCCATGGTCTCGGAACGAAATTCATGCATCCTTGCCTATTTCATCGGAAGTCACGGATACGTTTTTGATGATTTGAGACAAGGCATGTGTCTCAACAATATTGTAGTCTAGCTATCATAACTTCTTTTCTCAAAAACATGGGCACACACACCGAGCTTTCGAGAAAAAGTCTATTTTGTAAGTATAGTTTTTAATTATGGTTTTATTTCTTTTATTTTCATAAATAAAATTATTATTTCACTATTTTATAACATTTCAATATACACAATAATATTAAATTAACCTATAGAATAATTTGAAATCATTTGCGTCTGCAGGTGATTTCAAAAAAGTTTCCCGTTCTATGACAATGTTTGGTCACCCTATTAGAAAGAGATGAACAGCCTCGGTATACAATATCTCTCTCGGCTCGCGTTTTTGGTACGAGAGCTCAGTCCTGTTTGTTTAATAAGTCCATGGATAGGAATACTAACATTATTGAAAAATACGAGGATTGCCCCTTTGTTTCTACTAAAATACCCACACAGATAATGTTAAGGTGTAGGAAACCTTAACATACTCTTGTTTTAATTTCCTCAGGCAACTCATGTTTCTTCTACCTGAAGTACAAATATAATATCGTACTTGTTTAATAAGGATTCTCCATATCGATCAAGTTACATCACTACATACACTGTGGGACTCAGTCTCAACAGCTGGGCTCCGAGCTCCAAGGCTGTTGCCATGCCGCATACAACACTGACCTCAACTCAAGGCCAGAGTCTAAAGATGTTCCAGTTTTGTTTCTTTCGTGTGGAAAACTGGATTTTAAAAGTGTAAGCATTTTTTCTGCCTACATTTCGGAAAGCCTCACCCTGAGGATAGAAATAAGCTATTGTTTAATTTTCATTTCCATCAACTTCTAATAACGTTTTAGTAAATGTTTGATTGCCTCGTTGGTCCAGAGGTCGCTCTGCGCTACTACTGAGCATCAGGTCCCGGTTTCGATTCCGAGGTCGGGCAAAGTGTTATTGGGTTTTCGTATCTGAAATGTCTTAGTAGCAGCCCTGTGACCATATTTGTGCCCGATTGATGGTAATAGGCTTGCCCCTATTACATGGGATTTAAACATAGCTGGCTACATGTGGCTGTACTATAGGTACACCTCTGTGTGTAATGTTAATTTTTGGCTGTGACAATAAGTTTTTGATTTAAAGAAAGAAAAAGTATTTATTAGACTCGCACAGGAATATCACAAAATTAACTACACAATTTGCTTACCAAAAAATTTTAATTAAAAATAATATAAAAAGTAATGTACGAGGCCAAATCTCAGCATGATGCTGCGACATTTAAAAAGGCGTCGCAGCGCTGGTATTCTAATAGGGCCCACTGTGATGTCACGGACAGATACAGATTAAAAAAAAAAAAAGATAATTAGGTGTAAAATACCTAAAAAAGAATGTACATAAATAGTTTTTTTTGTAATCCGCGTGTCTGCACCGCACCTAACATCTATTACTTGTCTATGCCTTTAGTGTCTGTGACACTATGGCATCGCTGTGACAAAATGAGACGCAAAAAAGCGTAATCATGCGTTAATAAATTCTGTAAGCCGTAAGATCGTATCAACTGCACTTGCCCTTAGGAGGACAAACACCGTCATATTTCCTTTCGTTTAACAGGGACTCGCCCGGGGAAATAACCCGGGTGTTATCTGTTCTCCCTTATGTCTCATGTAAACAAAACGCTCTAAGAATATCGCATAGAACATGGAAAATACTACTGTGGAATACAGTATCAAGATTACGACGAGTTTTAGTCCTCTAGTCGTTGGAAAATACATTATAGCAAAATATTCTAGTTCTACTCAGAATACGCAATTAATACACATACGGTACATTAAAGCACCGGAACTCTAAAAGACAATTCCCCGATACGTCCTCCTTTTTTGAAGTCGGTTAAAAAGATTATTTCTACAAAGATAATACTACTATTTCTACGAAAATTATTAACACTAAAATTCTAGATCTATGAAAAATAACGTAAACGAAGTTTCAATTAAACACTCGCACATCAAAGCACCGGAAAACTATCTTGATATAGCCAACGCCTTGCGAGTTAGGGAACACAACGGTTGCGGCGGTAAGTCCCCTCTTTGAGAAGTGAATTGACAGCCGCCATGGCGTCCTCACTGTCCTCCTGACGCAGGGCCTCACCGGACATGGCTGTTTCGGGAGGTTCCTGTTTCACATAAGGCGGGAGGAAACACCCAGGTGTTTCCACTGCGTAGATCGCCCTGAGGACACGTTGGGGCGGTGGAGGTCTGCCCGACTTGGGCGGAGCACCACCGTGTCCTCGTGGAGGTGATCGGCGGCGGCGATCTCTCGCATCCGGTTCTAGTCCAGGCCATGGTACGGAGCGAGAGCAGTGATGCTCGCAAAGAAGGAGGCGGCGCACTTGAGGGAGAGGCAGTATATGTGCCCTCACGACCCCAGCCGCCGCAGGAGACGCCATGGGCGTCGGGAATCCCAGGCTGATTCCCGGCCACCGTAAGCGCGGGCTTGCAGACGGCGAGTAATGGGTAGCTCGCTGTCCGATAAGGACCAAGCCTGGGTCGACGGCGCGTTGTGTTCCACGCGCGCCTCAAAGAGATGTCAGCACAAACTGGTGGGGTCCGTAAGTGCCGATGCCTGTCAGGGGTGCAGGTTGTTCGAAAGAGATACCGTGGCCTCGGGCGCACAGGCAACTGAGGGAACACGGGAGGGTTTTAGTCAGTAAAAGTCTGTCACGCCCTCCTGTTCCACCCAGAGCGGGAGAAGTTATTTGCTGATTTCCCACCCTCAAAAAAAAGCCTTGCAAGTGAAACGCACAGAAACCGAACAAGAAAAGAGTTTCAGCATACCCATTTAGGTCATCAAACAACAGCAAATCACAACACTACCTAGCCTTTTCCCAACTATGTTGGAGTCAACTTCCCGTATAACCGAATGCAGCTGAATTCCAGTTTTTTACATGGAGCGACTGCCTATCTGACTTCCAAAAACCAGTTACCAGACTTTAAGGCATCTGGACTACCTGTAACGACTGTCAAAGATCTACGAATGACATGCGCGAACAATGGCTTCGTGCTTTACGAGGCACGGAGGGGTCTCGATATTTATTTATTTTATAGTTTATGTACACATGGTAAAATTCATACATGGGTGATACGATATTATTTTACAATTGAGTAGAAAACGACTGCTGCTGCTGCTGCTTTCTTAAGAATTTTTTTCCAGCAGGCCTGCGAAAGGAGAAATGAAAAAGAAATGTAGACAAGAGTGTGTGAGAACAACAGAGATATCTAATGGATGGTCACCTATACACGAAGTAACCGCGGCAAGCGAATCTTGAACTTTGATCAACCCATGCGGCTTTTTTCATTGAACCACGAGCCCCTATAAGTGTTAGTAAGAGACTTACAGAAACTGAAGGAAGCTTGTGATGGTGGCAAAAACGAAGCCAAATTCTGGACCGAGTCATTATAAGATTACCATCGAGACCTTAAAAAGAAATAGGAAAATACAGAACGATATAAAATATTCTAGTTCTACTCAGCAGACGAAATTAACACACAGACATCAAAGCACCGGAACACTACAAGACCATTTCCCGATATAGCAGCAATCAAAGCCTTGATACTCCAACTCAAGAAAGCGAACAAGAAAAGGGTTTCGCCATACCCATATAGGTCATCAAACAACAGTGAATCACAAAAGTACCTACCTATCTACCTACACATAAATATGCAATATACGCAGACCCAGTTGGTAATTGATTTATTACATCCCCTTTGTGTACAGAAACACGGCACGTCGACGAAATTAAGTCTGTTATGCGTAGAACTAAACGTAGTACTGGATACGATATTGAACGACCTTGATCCAACAATTACTGAGTTATTTTCGGTTATGTTACCTACATAAATCAATTCGACTTTTACTTCGCAGTAAGTAGCAAATGCGTGTTTGACAAAAACTTGAGTAATTTCGGGTTGTTGTTTCGGGTGAAAACGTTTTATATTCTGAATCGAATCAGGCGCCTTTCCAATACCTAATGGTCAGAGCTACGTAATCTGGACGGTTAGTCCATAAATGCCAGTGTTTTGCTGTTAAGACAGGATCCGATATAAAAGTTGGGGTTAATCTTTGATTCAATATGAAATAAAAAGCTCAAAAGCGGTTACACTTTAGCAGGTACTCTCTAAAAACTGTAGAATACAAGAGTAAAAGCCGTTGTCGAATTCACAGACAGTTTAATACCTTAATCATATACCCTAAACTAAACCGAAACGTCTATCACTATTTATATTCATCCCGCAATAAAAATGTCTCATCTAGCGAACAGTATGTCATGTTTACGTCACATAAGGGTCGCTCCACCCCACATATCCCATTCATGATCTCAACAGATTACTCCCCCGCGTGGGGGTGGATTATTTGAACTAATTATCGAATTGTCTCCGGCACGCATGATTCATCCCCCTACAATTTTATACCAATTCGTTTCGGGGAAGGAAACGTTTGGGGAATAAGATGACTCATCGCTTTAGTGTTTTTCGATAGTTGGGTCGGATATGGTCTGGGTTTCCATCAATATCCAATGAGATTTAAATGGGATTTTCTGGATTTTCTTGGGTGATTCTTTGTTATTGCAGCATTAGAAGAACGTCGTACTTTGTAATTGGAAATTTAAACTATGAAAGTAATTATTAAGTAAAGCTGCTATAAAACTTAGCATGTTTTCGTGTTTAATGTTCATGTTCTATAAATATAAATAAATAATTACCTTCCATAATTACTCAGCATAATAAACTTAAAACACGTAATAACTGAATAATTATCCCGCTCCAAGTTAACCCTCGCATACTGGTGACGTCGGTAAAATATCACAGGTGAAATAAAAACGTTACAAAGTTTCTCGGCCGGTTTAAAATATCGCCGCAGTAAGTTTTCATCGCTTCAGCGCGGACGTCAACGCTCGACCACTGCAGTGTTTTGTGAGCAGTCATTTTATTTTTCTTAAAGAATTTCTATATTTTCGTAGGCTCCTTTTCTACAAAAATGTGTTTGCAAAATTATGTAGAACAAAAGTACGAAGAAAGATATTACGCAAAATGGCTTATATGACATACAAGGGAAGTCTGAAAAGAAAAGGCCTTTTTACGTAATCCTGGACGTAATTCCGGATGAATGTATAGACATATACATACATCCCAGTGAACTTGAAACCCTACTTTGTTACAGAACATTTAAATTCTCTTGAATATGTAATCCGTTCTAATCCTAAACATTGTACGCAGTATTCCTTACCATTTGCTTGAATATTTTAGCAATTACGAGTACTTCTGTCGCTTATATAACATTTTATTATTACAAACAGAAAGGAGAAGTAACAAAGACATGTTATAAAGACGTCACAGCTCTTCGTCGTATAATATATCGATGATTTACAAACATTTTGGAAAAGGTATAAACGATAAAGAAGTTTCTAACACAAAAATAAGTAGAGAGAAAATGAATAAACTTTTGAATAACAAAGGGATTTAAACAAAACAAAGCAAACAGAAAAATATCTATAAACAAAGAACAACCACTTGTATCTAATAAAGTATCAACTTACATCACAAACGAACAGCGACAGTGAAATCCCGAACTTATCTGACAATCACAGGTAGCCAAATAGCCAAAGCCAGTCACCACAATACGTAAATCATTGCACTATGTCAATATGTTGTTATCACTGGTACTTATCACGCTGTTATTCACACGCAATATTTCATTAATGTTATCAGCGACGCTACGAAACGTCACTGCAGGTGCGGGGTTAAGCTACACGCTACGCAAGCGCTACGGTGCTACGCGCGTAGCTCGGTGCTACGGGCAGCGATGACGACGCCTGAGGACGAACTGCGTCGGGCGGCGCGCCGATGTCTCGCGCATGCGCTTCATTCACCCTGCGTAGGGGATGGATTCGCATAGTCATATCATTCTCGTTTTCCGATAGGTAAGTTATAATATTCGTAAAGAAAAATAGTGTGCGGAAAAATGTTATGCGGTTTTCGAGAACACTGGGGCGAGACATGTTCAAATAAATACCAAATGTTTTTTTTTTCTTTTATTTATAATCGGTGGCATCCTCGATGTAACTGTCAAAAATAATACCCGAAATTTTCACAGATTAGAAAGTTCTAAAAGTACATTATTACAGCCTGGATTAGTCTGCCTCAATTTTCTTTGCCAACTTTGGTATCTTGAACTTTATTAAAAAGTTTTATCACAAACTTAGGGTCGTATTAATAACGCTCTTGTCAACCTTCTCACAGGTGACGTCACTTAAGTCGCTGTCATTTTGACATCAACATCCAGACATGTGGTAATTAAGTTGATGCGTAATTTAATTAATCAAATTAAGGTAGGTACAAGTTCAAGGGTATTTCCAAGATATATCTTGAAAATTCACGATGCTTGTACATACTTGACTTAACAACTGAAGATTTAATCTCAATGACAATTCAAAATTTTATATGTATGTCGCAGATGGATTTCGAAACAGCTGTTTTCTATAACCGCTAGCTGTTTTGCAAAACAGATCCGTTATGCAAATCAGCTGAACGACGTTTAGCACGACGTGTGACCGATTCGGCATTAGAAGCCATAACCAAACGCTTATTAGGTATGTCTGCAGTGCTGTTGTGCTTTACGTCTAAACGTGTGTAGCAGTTTTGTGAAACGTAACGCAATGACAATCCGTCTAAAAAGTTCAGCTCTTAAACATAACAGAGCTGTTTTTTAAAACACCTAGTGGGTATGTAGAACAGCGGATTCGACGATAACTGCGACATACATAAATCGTCGACGTAATCGTCGTACGGTCTAGTGATCGCAAGCAGTACTGCTGAGCATGATCCTAGGGGGTTCGATGCTCGGGTCGGAAAAAGTGTTATTGGGTTTCCTATCTGGAATTCTTAGAAGCAGCACGGAGCATGGATTTCTGCTCAGTTGATGGCAATAGGTTCGCCCCCATGGGTTTTTAAAATAACATTACATGGGACTTCAAAATAATTGGCAAAATTAGAGTGTACTATAGGTACACCTCTGCCGAATCTTATGGGGAATACAAGCGTGATGTTATGTGTTACGAATCAAAAAAATTGTCAACAGAATCGGAATGTTTATGGTAATAAAAAGCGTGGGGTGCTTGACATTAATTATATTATTGATTATAAAAATACCTCAAAAAGCACCCCACGCTTTTTAATTGAATTAAATTATTTTCTCCTTATTTTAGTTTGGTTTTTAAAGCGTGTTTTTTAGTTTTTTAAACTATTATTTATTTTTTAGTTCTGCTAATTACAAAAACGTGTTTTTTTCCATTTTTTTTTCATTTTTCTCAGTTTTTTTTTTTTAATTATTGAATTGTTATCGGTCCTCAATAAGTTTACAAAGTTTCAATGAAATGTGACCGTTTAAAGTGGGTCGAAATCGCACTCTAAGGAGTCGGTTACATACAAACAAACATACAAGTGAAGCTAATATGAAGCGTGTAAAAATACTGTAATATCGTGAGTCAACGCTATGAGACACCCCTTTGTCACCCATCTCGTACTCTATACATGCCAGACACATTTACTTAGCGTTAAAAGATGTATCCTTTTTTTATGTCGATTGAAAAAGTTATAAAATATGTGCGAATTGAAAGCGGCTTATGCCCAGCTGCGATAAAATTTATGTCGATTCTCATCAGCGTGATTAAATTTGATAACATCATACCGTTACCACCAACCAGCCTGTTATGATAAATAGTATTAGATAGATAGATACATCGTTTATTTGGTGCACAGAAAAGACTCAACACTACACACAAAAGCTCGATGAAATAATGACTAATTACATGAATATTAATTAGGAAATAGCGAAGTACATGGTGCCAATATACAAAAAAAAGAAGATTCAAGACATATAGCGCAGACACTTTGGGTTATGAACTTATGACTCACTTTAAAATTCAATTAAAATAACGAACATACAAAGACCAGTGTGCGTCTCAAGGCTCCACAATGTGACAGTTCATACCAAAATAATTTGCACAAAATTCACGTTATACGCTTACAGTTAGTTGTTCCAATTTAAAAATAAAACGATATCACTGTGGAGCTCACAAATTGCGCCACAGAACATAGTTACGTGGGTGACATGAGCTAGGGTCTGCAAACGTATATTCCCACGTTTACATGGAATTTCGTGAGACAGTTTAAACGTTTTTGGCGCAGGTAACAATGTGTCGCGGAATCCTAAACTAGATGAATGTGTGGCCATAAAAATATTGCCCGTGCAACAGCGATTTTAGAGAAAAAATGTACTGAACCCGACACGTCAGTGTGATCAATGCTATGAAACTAGTTCGTTTCAAAACTGCCTGTATTGTTAAAAATATTTTATGGATGCGTGTTCGATATACATGAATGCTTTGATATATTTCGCAGTTTTCAGTTGTAACATATTATCTTTGTTGAATAGTACTTTTTTGTTACTTATTGATGTACATTTTACAGGCTTGATAAAAATGCTGAAATCTGCATGCAAATATAACACGCACAGTAAAATAAAATGTACAAAATAAAATACTGACGAAATATTTCCTTTGTCAAGTAACATTGAATATTTGAATTTACATTTTCCAATAAATAATTACTGTAAAAGGATCAGATTATTATAAACCTGTAGTTGTAAGTAAATAAAAAATACCTTGTCTTCGACAACAACTAACTAATTCTTGCACATTCGCCCGACTTTGGCTATCACAAACTTTCCAGGCTGATTTAATTGTGATTATGGTACACAATATCAGATTGTTATTTTTGGCCATTAATGTCGAACTGCTGGGCAAAGGGTTCCCTCTGCCAGGGGTGTGGGTTGTTCTACCAGGGGTGCGGGTTGTTGTGCCAGGGGTGTCGGTTGTTCGAAAGAAATACCGTCGCCCCTGACACACAGGCAACTGAGGGAACACGGGTGGGTTTTAGTCAGTAAAAGTCTGACACGCCCTCCTGCTCCACCCAGAGCGGGAGAAGTTATTTGATGATTTCCCACCCTCAAAAAACAAAAAGCCTTCCCTACTCTCTTTCCACCTCTCCCTGTCCAGAGCTGCGAAGGACCAATCTTTATTAAAGGAGTCCAGAACCCTAATTGCGTAATACAATATAATTCTGAAACATTTTGAAGGACACTGCTCCATATGTTTGAATAATTTGCCTGCTCAGCAACGCAATGAATGCTGTTGAACTGTCAACATTAAAACAATTCCTACTGTTACTACGTCAAGCTAAATTACACCGAAGCTCATACCGATTGTTATACTCAATGAAAAAAATACATATCTACAACAGACTCGACTGACATAGAAATCGACTCGAAGGTTCAGAACGTTTTATTTACGGGTCCTTAGAGCCACCTGCTTTATCTCCTCGATATTTCTAGGTCGTAATACAGCTTTTAATTTTCAAATGTCCTTTGTCTGTTGGATTTTTCCAGCTGTTCTCCCATAATAATGAACTGCACTAGGGCGCGGCAGTCTTTTGAAATGTTTCATTTTCAGTGAAAAAACTCGCTCTTCGTTATGCTGCACTACGGCTTAATGAATAAAGCACTTTATTAAATGATATTTGAATCTTATTACTGTTGCTTTTCAATTTCGTTTTTAATTGCTCGAGTGGCGTTAAATATTCGGGATTTATGTGTTGGTAGGTTCAAATGTCATGTAGACGAGGTGATTAATTCACAGATTACCTACTGATTTAAGATTATAGAGATTACATTCATGTTTTAAATGACATCATTCAGGTTTCGAAAATTTTATACCCAAAAATTAAAGTGTAGGCCAGAGAAAATAAATACGGTTTCCTTACAAAACCGGAAATAAACCATAAACTTCGGAAATAACACCCTCAACATTTTACCATTACATCGAGAGTTTACAATTAATTAACCCTTCCGCTGCTATTTAAGGGTGAAAATACTAAAAATATTATTGCAATAATTATTTGTGTCTTTAAACGAATGTCCAAAATATTATATACATATATTAGATGCCAAAAATATGATTTCTCTGGTACTTTCAAACTCAAATAGCAGCCAGGGAGCTAATTGTACTGTTGTAGTAACATTAACAAACGTTCAAAATATCAGTCTCTATTCTTATAGAGAATGATTTCATTAACAGCATTTTGTTCTGGCCAGCAGCACTTAAAATTTTCGGTACGAAATGGATGACGTATTTTTCTGTGTAGTTTTGAATTCGTTTTTAGGTAGGTATCAAACTACATAGGTACATTTCGACTGACTTTCAGCAAAACCCGGTTACGAAATTAGTCGTTTTAAACAGGCAGACCTTTTATACAAAATACACGGTATTTCAGCTGAGGTTTAATTCCGGTATAATTTATGGTCTGCCAAAAACTAATGTTTTGCGTAATTTTAATACGTTGAAAAACCGCAGGCGAAAGCTAGTTGATAAAATCCGTTTTTGTGAAGATAATGACAGTGAGTTATGGTCGGTCGCCGGTTGCCGGTGTTGTGGCGTTGTACGGTTTATTCCACACATTTTATCTGTTTTAGTGCTCTCATTATGTCTAGATTTTAAAATATTTCTTAGTTTAAACATATCTGTCATTTGTTTTATGATGGCGAAATTGGATAACTGATGTAGGTACAGTCCCGGACTTAATTGATAAGCCACTTTTAAACTTTCCAATTTTGCAGTTTTATACATTCACGAGATTACACGATTAAACACGAACTTAAACCGCATGCTCGTAAACTAGATGACAAATTACTAATAATCGGAAATAGTCTTATCCATAGAGGTTGAAGGTTGACTAATAAATTGTCAATGATAAATCAATACACTGTTGCATAAGTTTATCCAATCTATTTGATACTGACCTCCTTTGAATTAGAGCTCATTAAATACTCGTTATTTCTGAAAACCTATTCGAAGATGGTGACAGTTGAAATGTCAATAATTTCGAATTTTGGTGAATCGTAGTCGTAGCCATTTATGTTTATATGCAACATTTATCATAATTGTCATGAACGGTATCTTGGACGCTACGCGTTCGGATAAAATCATGGGTACGAGTTTTTCCGATGTCGAAATGACTAATCATAGCGCTACCATCGCTATGATAAAATAATTGTCGCTACGTTACGGTTGCTAGCCCTGCAATTGGTTGACTTTGGGTCGTCACTCTGGACTATGTACGAGTATAACCGACTAAACCCGATTTGCATTACACGGCTAAAATAGGAACTGTGGCAAGTGACTTATCAATTAAAGTCCGTGACTGTACCTAGGTGGTTAGCTTATGATTAAATATGCTACATAAAAAATATTTATTCCGATTCTTGTATACAGGATAAATTTTTAACCAACGCGCAAACTGTAACCACGAATTCAGCAAAGCATTCTACATCCCCCATCTCAGAAACTTTTCGTCGGTTATACAAAAAGTTCGATACATTATGACCGCGTAGGTAGGTTTTGCACTTTTCTATGAAACAGCACATTTTTTTTTGTGAGTGTGACCCACACTCACTACTAGAAAAACCCCGTCTCAATAACAGAAAGAAAGATAAAGAAACTACAACGTAACATAATTGTTAATAAGTAGGTAAGGATTATATTACGGCTCGCCATATTTCAACCAGTTTTCAGAGTTCCGTACCCAAAGGGTCTACTAAACCGGACCCTCTTGTTGTGGCAGCCTGTCCAATAAAATATTTTCGTAAGCAAACTACGCAAACCTATTGGTAGAACAATTTGAAATTTGAAAATAAATAGGTATCAATCTAAAATCATAAATTAAAAGCTTCCGTAGCATAATAGTGAAGTTTTCTAGCAGAAAAATGAATTTTGTAATCGGATCAGAACTTCCAGACAATCAAACAATTTTACCTTAATTAATTACAAAATGTTTATAATATTAGTTCAGAAAATATAATTGATATTTTAAAAGAAAACCCATATTTATGAAGGTATAACGTGTTGCCAATACGGAACCTTGTTGTTCAAAATCTGAACATATTTGCTTGGTTTATTTATAGCCGCCGGAAGAAGTTTGCTTTTGAGATTGATGTTTAAAGGAATACTTAATTTTCAACTGAATCCCTATTCTGAAAACAATTTTCCGATAGCTTTTCCCTCTTCAAGCTAAAATGATTCCTTATATAGCTTACTTTTCACTTAACTGTATTTATTTATTTAAACTTCTGCACACAAATATGGTGGAAAGGCGAACTTAGTGTCTTAGGCATTCTCTACCAGTGACCCAAGGGAGATACAAGAGATACGATGGCAGGTGCTCTGTTGGACAGAAACATATATATTTTTAAGTGTAAGGACGGGGTACCCCCGTCAGGAATGCAGTTCTTTACATTTCAATTTGAAATGCCATGAAAACGAAACTGATGATGAAAATATTTGAAAATTTTAGCAGCCGACTTTTATTTTGACCTCCCATCGGATTAAGCACCCTTAAAAACCATAAAAACGACATCCATGATGAAATTTTTTAAACTTTTGAAACTATTGACTTCAGCATCCTCGCTCTCTTTCTATCTTTTTCTATCATATAAATTTCTACAAGTTTAGTCTTACCGCAAGCTGCCTTAAAAAACTTCCTTCCAAAAATATTGAAAAGACGTAGGAAGTACCCACTTTATTTTTAATGCATTATGGTGCTAGTGCATTATAAATAATAACTACTACTTAAACAAGTACATATAAAAAGCTATCGGTAAAGTATTTGCAACAAATTGGCGACTAGCATTTTCTGTTCTTTGATCTCGACTTTACGGCAACGTTTGTGACTGTACTGAAGACATAAAGAGTCCACTAAGCGAATAATCGAGTCTATCGCCGGAATCGATACAATCATTCTAGTCACGAATACGGTTCTTGAAAGTTCCGAACACGAAGTTCCGTTTCACGTACCATAACGGTTTTTCAACATTATTACCGTTTCAAATCGAGTTATAGAATTCAGACGATTGTAGTGAAATGCAAATTTCGATTTAACTCGACTAGATTTCAGTTCAATCACCATGTTAACGTAATTACTGAATTCGATATTAGTTCACATGAAACCTAATAATTCGGACAGCGTTTATTTACTGAAATTCGATTATTTTCGTAATATGTTTGTATATTTTAACAACAGTATTTCAGGCAATATGTATTCAGATTCGTACTGTGTGAATATTTTTCCCATCGCTAGGCAAACCAATTATATCCGTCCTTGCCCGCAAATACACGGTAACGCGTTAATTAATTTTGTCATTGTATTCTGTCTGCATACGATTGCAGGCAGGATGTATTTCTCAATTTCACATCTAACAAAACGTAAATACACCATTTATTCTTCATCCTCATAACCGTTCTTCAAAGTGAGCATGCGTAAAATAAACCATATATTTCTTTCATGTTCCTGATTCGTATGGCCGTATCCAGTGAGCATTTGAACAAGTGAAGCGCTAAAAACTATCGCCTTAGTGTCTCAGACCACAGAGTACGGAGATGCCTCGGCGACCGCTGCTAGATGCGGCATTGTTATCACTTTTCGTACAAACCAAGCGTGTCACCGTTTACACATCATTATCTGCCTGGCCTTTTCCAAACTATGTTGGGGTCGGTTTCCAATCTAACCGGTTGCAGCTGATGTCCAGTATTTTACATGGAGCGACTGCCTTTCTGACCCCCACAACCCAGTTACTGGGTTACATTATGCCCATTAGTAAGACTAGTTGTCAGACTTTCGGGCTTCTGACGACTCATAATGACTGTCAAATACCTACGAATTACCAACGGCTTAACGTTCTGTCTTAGGCACGGAGGGGTTTTTATGTAAAGATGGTCACCCATGCACGGAGCAACCGCAGGAAGCGTAGCTTAACCTGATCGATCGACCCGTGCGGCTATTGTTTCTTAGACAATTTCCCCTCCCACTTGCTCTACGACACAAAATAATGATGTATAAAATGCCGACTTTGAACGCGGTCCATGACATAAATTGTGCGCTCAACGTACTTTCGGATTTGATTATGACTTCTCCAGTCGCTGCTGCCGGGACCATTCCGTGCTCTATGGCTCAGACGGTTCACGGGCGTCGGACGATGAAATTACACGAGACTTGGCAGAGAATCCTATAAATCTAGGACTGTTTAGAATTATATAGAGATCTTGTTGCAGTGAGGTCTGTAAGCGGATTTTGTGTGGCTTAGCAAATAAGTAGTTTGAAGTGAAATTGTTACGAAAGCAATTTTAAGAAGGAGTTGTTTAGATAGAGGTGGTAGAAAACTAAACTCAAATGGCAGATTTAATAAAGTTTTTAAAATATCACACGACGAAATAAACTACCCATTTCATGCAGGCCCACTATAAAATACGAATTAACCGAAATCCACACTGCTACTATGTGAAAACTGCATCCCTATTTTCTTTCTACACTATAATAAAAAGCCCCCAAAACTTCTTTATTACTATAAACCAGTTAATAATAATATAATAAAAACGAATCTGTAAATTTCAACGACAATCGCGAATGAACTCATTTGCGAACTAAATATCATTGTACCTATCGGTGTTTATTCCATAATTTGTTATTCATAACAGACTACGAGACGGCGATACTGGCGAAACTTGGTCGAGGCTTGCGTAGTTGCGAGTGCGACTTGTGCACACGTTGCTTGTTTAGATACAAACTCTGCCAGAATAAGGAGTTCACAGTTTGTGCTGTGTATGACTTTAATTGGGTCCTAATTTATTGCATTTGCTGCTAAATAAACGGTCTAATAACTAACTTTAAATTTGCTTGAGACTGAAATGTCTCACAGTTTTTATAATTATTAATAGTGCTTCTTTATTTTGCCGCTAAGTATGGCGTGATAGACAAAATTAATGGTCACAGTCAAAGCGCCCTTGAAAATGATTAGTTTATTTTCTAGCAGAACATATATTTTACCTGAATAGCCTTTGATTGGCTGCAAATGCTGCAATCCCATTCATCCTATTTCAATAAACACAGCAATCCTTTGTTACAATTCTAATATAAACATGTTGCCTGTGTTAGAACTTCAAATAACCTATTTCCCTCATCGTTTTTCCTATACATTCCAAATACCCAGACACTACTTATCCGTTGGAAATCTAAACAACAGTGTACTCGGCATCGTTGTCAGGCGCCGACCGGCCGCGGCGTGCTGCGAACCGCTGCGATCGCGATGTTATCATTCACTACTTCGTTTGCATTTAGAAATATGCAATACAAAGATAGTGCTCCCTCGATTTATTTAACGAATCCTCTTGCATTCAGATCTTCAAAGGAACCGATGTATCTTTGAAGCATTAAACATAAACCGCTTGGAAATCGATTGGATAGGCGTCGCGGTCGGGGTGCTGTCGTTGACCGCAACTTTAGCAGTATTTAGTAACGGACTAGCTAATGCCCGATTTCCATATATAAATCAAAGTTTTCTTGCTTATTTTAATCCCCTTCCACTGTGCCCAATAAGAGTTAAGTATCTTAATTAATTTGGGATCAGCGCAACATTTATTTTTCTTCCATACTGCTTTATTAGTCGGTATCTCGGTAGTAACCCCCTTTCTTAACATAAATATCATCATTCACACAGTCTATCCATCGTTTCTTTGGTCTTACCCAAGTCTTACAGCCATCGATTTTCATACTCAAAAGTTTCCTCCTCCGGTGCTCAAAGAGCAATGCACCAAGTATTTAATAAAATAAACATTCAGGCAGGAATCGATGAGTGGGTACGGGCAGGCCGTCGACCGTTGGAAACGCTACTACACTGATGTTATCCGATACAATTTTCATACATTTTTAAATGGAATACTGTTTTATTTGATCGTAAATAATTGGAATATTATTTCTATACATTTGTTTTGTATGTTGCATGCACAATATATTTCGAGTTACGAGAATTTTATACGGCTCTTACTCCGAAATGTATTTACTTAGGTTGATTTAACAAAGTAGGTACATGTTCCATGATTCATGACTTTGAAAGTACCTAGGTACTAGAATATACGAAGCAAATTATATTAAAAGCCAGAGGTCTATCAAACACGTTTTGGGAGAGATTCAGTCAACGAACTCTCAAACTCGAAAAGTCTGTAAGTCGATCTTCGTCTATGCCTTCGTCTTTTTTTCAATTTTTTATCTTTATCACCATAAATATAGCCCAAATTACGGAAAAATACTAGATAATACATTATTTTGCCCGTAATCTCACTTTTGACATATTTCTGGTAATGTTTGGCTTTGCTATTGTGTCGTGAGCAGACACAATAATAATAAAGGTCGTTTTGTGAGATAAACACTTCTTTATGGCTATACGAAGTGAGGGACACTCGGAGAAGGTAAAAAATTGATAAATTTTCTTAGAACCTCATTCTTGACATTATTATTTTCTTTATTTCAATCTAAACATATCAATTACATTTTTAAATATTATTATAAAAATATAAAAACATTTAAAAATATAAAAAATAGTAGCCCACCGGTATCGGGAACAAGGTCCCAGCTACCGGCGGTCAGGGCTCCAGAGAGAGGAACCTCCTGACACTGCGAGCCGTGTCCAGGAGTACCGCTTTCTGGATCAAGCCCTTGACCCAGCTGCATAATTATTAAGGCTCGCTTGTTCCACAAATAACTAAATACGTTTAGCTCGCGAAATTACACTTTTTGAAATAGTCATTCAATCAGATTTAATGAATTTAGAGGATTGCATTGGAGTTTTAATGATTATAATGATGGCAGTACATACTTACGTGGCACGGTCGCAAATCATATTTTAATCAACATACAACCTTTTTGATACATACGCATCAGCTAATTAGCTGCTAGTGTGTCTAACAAAATAATAAAAATAATCCGTCACTGACCTCAAAATTGCAAAAAAACGTAAGAAAATTTTAATTTTGGGCTAGCCTGGTACTTGCCCCTTGAAACTAAACAAACTATATAAATCTACTACTATGCGCTAAATTAAGACCTACTTACTTAATTAAGTTATTATAGAAAATATCATATTTACGTGCTATAGTTATTCGCCGTACAATGATTTGATAGCTATTGACATGTTTGCAGGTCAGTCAATTGGATTAGCCCTCAGGATTAACTAAAGAAGGTTTAGGTCAGAAGATTGTTGACACGAGAAGAAAAGTTAACCCGGCTTTTTGTACAGATTAACGGCCTGCGCCCACTGGCGGGACGGCACGGCAAGGGATTTTCATACGACATTAAATTTAACTTAATAGTATGAGAATAAAGTTGAAATTTCAGTAATGATGCCTAAGGACTTCGAAGCAAGCCAAATACCGCGACATCTTTGCCGTGCAGCTAGTGGACGCAGGACCTATTTCTGTCTAGTGAACACGAAAAACAGATTGTATGTTAATTTTTACCCCGCCGCATGTCTAATTAGCAGACACAATAGAAATTCTATTGTTATCGGAACACATGGTGTGCACTTGAAGTGCGATTGATTAATTAATGTCATTCGTTGACCAAAATAACATTCAAACTCAAAGCATTTATTTCAACCATTTACAGGCACTTTTGAATTGTCAAAAAGTCGACCAGTTGGAAAGTTGAAGCTAGTTGCCCATTCCAAAACGTAGATCTCTATGGAGAAGAACTGGCAAGAAACTCCATGGACACTCTTTTTAATCATGTTAAGTATTACAAAAACTTGGGAACATTATTCTTGTTGCTTCTATATGTGAGAACAATGTAAAAAAAAACAATTCTAATAATTAAACTAGAATTTAATTTATTTGGAATCAGGATTGACAGATGTCGAAGTGAAGTTCACTGACACCCTTTCATGCTGAATAACAACACCTTAAAAATGCCAAATGTGAGCGTCCACTAAATACATATGTAAGTATATCAACATGGTGCTACCCTACATGTCTCTGGCGTCACAACCTTTGTGTAGTCTAGGCTCATAACGTGGCCTAGTAATATCTGCGAGCCTCTGACACGACCTAATAACGAAGTATTACAAAGCGACACAGAATGAAAACCATGTTTAATGAAAATATGGCCATGTTAATACGTCATACCGTTCAGGGTGAGAAAATAGTGCGGTAGGTTAATTGACGTAGGTATTATTTCAAGGTAATGTATTGCGATGTAGGTAATAACCCGTCATTATGCCACTAAGAACACTTTTTCCACTGCTTACGTGCGAAATGTAGGTGTAAGTACCTATACTATGGATTCACTTCTGCCAAGCCCTCTGGGGAATACAGCCGTGATGTGTGTTAACTTATAATATGCTAGTTCATTTCATACAAATACTATTTTAGTTTTAGTAAAGGTAAACTCCTACTAGTCCTACTGTCTTACTAATCCTACCAATATTATAATGTAGCTTTTGCCAGAGGTTTCGCCCGCGTGTAGGTCAAAAATCATCTCACGGGATAAAAAAAGTATCCTATAATTATGTTAATCCAGGTTATAATCTATGTATGTTTGGATGTTTGTTACTCAATTCGCAAAAACAGCCGAACGGATTTGGATAGACCTTAGCACGCAGATAGTTTATAGCCTGGATTAACCCACAGGGTACTTTATCCTGGTAGCAGGTTGCCGTTGGATAATTTCCGACATACACGCGCGCGAAACCGCTGGCAAAAGCTAGTATCGCATATATTTAACTTACAACAACAGTAGTCCTACTATGAAACAGGTCCGGAATCATTCACTGAATGTTACGGATTTCATAACGCAGTCGCCTCAAGGCATACAAAGCGAGACCGAAACAAGACCCAGATTGCCTCATCCTCATCAAAAAATTTCAACATCGCCAGCCCTAGTTCCAATTACGTCTCATTAGACACTCCGTCACACAGACGCGTACCATGCCGACGTTCGCCCGCTCTCTAATTACACCGTGTTCGCAGCCTAACCGCGCGTCAGAGCGCATTAATCTTGCGATAATTAAATGACGTTTTCAAACGGTGTCATACGCGGCCTTTGAATTTTGTGCGGATATACTGTTGAGGTAGGTATGCGTGTTGTTTCCATTCAGCTTCAGAGAATACTTGCAATTTAATTTGTACTCGAGAGAAATGACTTGCAAAATAGAAGGTTAAGATATGGTTGACACTAGCGTCGTCGGGTGAATACGTACCTACGTGCAGTCGCGGCACCCCATCAGGAACGAATATTCTTACGCGATACTAGCACACACACACAAATATAGGGGATCAGCTTCTAGCCAAAGCGAATGCAGCTGACTGCTTAGTAGTTTACATGGAGCTACTGCCTATCTAACCTCCACAGCTCAGTTACTGGGTAATACGACACCCCTTGGTAAGACTTTCGGGCTTCTGACGACCCATAACGACTGTCAAAGATCCACGAATAACAGCCTAACGTGCTTTATGTGGCATGGAGAAGTCTTGGTATGTAAAGATGGCAACAGCGGGAAGCGTAGATTAACCTGATCGATCGACCCGTACAACTGTTATTACTTGGCCACAAGCCCATAAAAACCCCAAGTACAACATATACCTATGGGTGAAAAATGTATCATGAAGAAGTTGTAAGACTTTAAAAGAAGCAAGAAGGTTGGCCATCTCTGAAGGTAAGTGACAGCTAGAGATATCATAGGGGCGATGCCATTCTAGAGTGAAAGCTCTAGTCTAGACATTAGCAATTTAGCTGCAAATTGCCTGTTATGACACCGGCAACCACCCTCCAAATCGGTAAATATGGCAGCAAAAAGTTTTGATATTTAAAGTTGTTCGCATAAACTCGATAATTAAGACTTCAATGAACAAGAAGTATCGAGACAGTGATTGAAACTCCTAGTCATTACCTAGAGCCAATCTACGATACTGTAATGAACTCTGAAGGATACTGTATTTTAAATTCACAGAGAAACTTTAAATTATCTCTGAGAGAATGAGCTGGGAATGTCGCACTAGTATTGCTTGAATACCTATTTCTGAGTTTGAAGAAGACTGTTTAACTAAACACTATTAAATATTACCTAGATACAGAAAAATGTCACAGATATCTTGATATAATTTGCATTTTTCAATCTTTAATATCATGTGATAAAATCCGATGAAAGCACAAAATACAAAAAAATATATGTTGTATAATTATGTTCTGGAAATCGTCTAATAACTGGCTGTTATGATGCTATAAATAAATTGTTATTGTCATTTACCCGTAAATATCAACTGCCGAACAAGGGACAACCTATAAACATACGATTAACAATTCTACAGGGGACAATATGGCGACAGTCAAAACATTTGACAAGAGGATTCATAAATCGCAGTCCCTGCCTACGTACCTTAGTTAATTATGGTAATTCGATATCCATTCATCGAATTGTTAAATTAAAATTAATAGTCTTCTAGGTGAGCAACACTGCACTGTACACAAGTGAAATTTTCCATTTTAGACCTAGTTTTGGACGCTTGAAAAGCAAGACTCGATGAGTAGATTGCCTGCGTGATTCATAAACATTCCACATTTATAATCGTTTTATAAATAGCACCCGTCCTTGTCATTTTCATGTCAACGCGAGTGAAAGGGGAGTACAGCACCATTTATAGAACATCGAAAGTTTCTTGGTAGGAAAGAAAACCTTTGCTCCAGACACACATTCATCGAACTGCGCCCACGCTAATATCAAATGACCTTACAAAAATAGACTCTATGCCAACGTACTAAGATTACGAGCTTCGATTGAGATCGGACGGATTCGGTCGTTATCGTACGTGGTTCGCCCCCGTTAAGGGTACGCATAAAGCGGCTCCCCACTTCATTAAGTGTTCGACGACCTGAGCGATTAACGTAGGAGATTTACTTTTATATGGACACGAAGCCACACACGTTACAGTGGCCTTATGAAATTGTTTCGGCTCGTGTAAAATTGTTATGACGGCACTAAAGTGTTTTAGTAACATTTTTAGGCTGTTTTTTTACTGAAATAAAGTTTATGTTGTGGGCAGAAAACATAATAAAATTCGCTGTAAAAATTTCCGCGATACATTTTCTAACAGATTTTCTGTTAGTGTTTATGACGTATTATCGAGTGAATCGGTCTATAAATTCGTGGCGTGTAAAAGATAGTATCAAACAATTGTATAATAAATTCTGCTCATAAATTTGCAGTAACTATTTGCTTTAGCATTGAATGTTATCTTCACGCTCATCGTCACAATTGTGCAGAAGTTGTGACGGATTCATATCATAATTTACATGAGAGTGAATTACATTGTAATAACTTGTGAGATATGTTAAGGCCCATGACTCCTCTTTATTCAAAAAGAGGCTCTCTAAAGTAATAAACCATCTTGTAGCCAGTGTATAAATGTGCAGACGATTATTGTGTTTCATTTTATTATAAAAATATACACTTTGCCTATTTTTTAAGATAAAACTTCTTTAAGCGCACTTTGCGGTGAACGAAACTTAACCGTCACGCTCGGGTCAGTGACGCTGAATCGCGTATACTCGGCTCCAGTCAAATGTTTTCACTTCTATCGTGTGTTAAGCATACACCCTCTTATTTTTTCACTGTTGCTTTCCTAGTCATAAAACATAGCCCTCTCCAATTTCCATATCCATGTATCTGAATGTTCTTCGCTTTGAATTTTCGGGTCATAGGTACCTACGGTGCAAACATCACGATATTTAATATTAAAACAACAAAAACATCTCATCGTCTCAATTTTACTTACACCGCAGCGGTTACAAGCAAATACAAATACGCCAATAAACATTTTAACGATAAGAGATGTAGATAGTAATATATTCATAGGACGGGTTTAAAGATTTAAGACCGGCTTAAAGGAGGCACGCAGGGGAATATATTGAGTACCATCAACCACGCTTTAGTTACTTGGAAAAACGATCTTACTGCTACGAAATAAAGGCGCTGTTGAAGTTTAAATGATGCCATAGACGCGGTTGACTGTACAGCTAAGCTACGGCTCGTTACAAGGTCAAAGAACCAGACAGTGGGGGAAAATATCTGGTAGAGGTAACTAACACTAAACGTACTCAGTAAACACGACTGGGTTCAAAATGGTCTGTATGTATGACTGCGTGAACTTATGAGCGATCGAAATATGAAGGTCTCAGAATCTTGTTGGATTTTAGGACGTATCATGGTCACATTGTGTATTACAACTAAATTTTATGTCTACTTGATAATTGTTTCTGACAAGCAGTTTCTCCATGTATAATACTGGTTTTCAGCGGCATGTGGTTAGAAGACGATCCCAATGTACATGAGAAAAGACAGATAAATTAATTATTCAAATTCAAACTAATCATAAAGCTGAAGAGATTATTTGTTTTTTTGAACCCGCTAATCACTGAGACTACTAGTAGGATTTGAGAAATTAGTTTTGCATTTCATAGCCCAATTCGGGAAAATTGAGGAAGTCTATGGGCTATTTTAAATCACGCTAGGTCCTGAAGGAGCCGAGCAAAAATACAAAATGTTAGAAAACGAAGTAATAGCACGGCTAGGTGATGCGATGCGACAGGGTTTTTTTTTTGGAGCGTGGGAAATCGTCAAATAACTTCTCCCGCTCTGAGTGGAGCAGGAGGGTGTGTCAGACTTTTACTGACTAAAACCCACCCGTGTTCTTTCAGTTGCCTGTGTGCCAGGGGCCATGGTATCTCTTTCGAACCACCCGCACCCCTGGCAAGCATCGGCCCTTGCGGACCCCACCAGTTGGTGCTGACATCTCTTTGAAGCGCGTGTGGAACACAACGCGCCGTCGATCCGGGATACGACAGGGTGGGTCGGAATCGGGAAATACGCGAACGTAGTCGCGGGCAGAATCTAGTGTATTAAATATGTTGGTGTGTATTTCATCTAGCTACATTAAAACCATTCTACTCGGTATACAGAACTACCCACTATATCATAGGCTAATTTGCACCAAGACTCTAGAATATTATCTCACCACGATCAATCTGCCCAGCCTTTTCCCAACTATGTCGGGGTCGGCTTCCAGTCTAACCGGATGCAGTTGAATACCAGTATTTTACATGGAGCGACTGCCTATCTGACCTTCACAACCCAATAACTGGATAACACGATACCCCTTGGTAAGTGGTTGTCAGACTTTAGGGCTTCTGACTACCCGTCAAAGATGTACAAATAACAGCCGGGACCAACGGCTTAACGTACTTTCCGAGGCAGGGAGAAGTCACGAGTTTTTCCATTAATCCCTTCGTACGACCTGTTTAATAAGCCACGAGCTTCTCTATATATTTTCTCACCACAATTCCTAACATTTTTCCGAACTTCGTTTGTCTCGTATCCAAACGTTTTAATAACTGCGCACCACGGAGACTTTTATTAACTAAATACTGCAGCTGTAATTTCCCAACGGGTGGACCATACGAGTGTTACTTTCAAGTCTCGACGCTGAAACTTTGGACATTCATACACTGCATTCAAATTGCAATAACAAAACTTTTGTTTCGTCTCAAGAGGTCCACATGACTTCTTGAGTAAGAGGGAGAGATAACGTTAAAACTATTTTAATTTAATACCTATCTATCTAATAGGTACCTTTAAACGAGCAATTCTTGTATATTTGTATATATATATAATCTGAATCTCGGAAACGGCTCCAACGATTTTCATGAAATTTTGTATGCAGGAGGGTTACGGGGCGATAAATCGATCTAGCTAGGTTTCATTTTTAGAAAACGTAAAAAAAAAAATACCGAGCAAAGCTCATCCAGATATTTTTAAATTTAACTTTAAAATTATCTTTGTTCTGTTCTGGACATTTCGTGGAACATTTTAATGTTAAATTAATTTCGTTTGATAGTTCGTTAAAGAGAAATGTTGAATTGACAATTTGCAGCGGCCTTTCATGATATTAAAGGGTCAGGTCGGCTCGAGGAAATAGGTCAGGTGGGCATAATGTAGTATGATATGCAGCTATAGGCTCTGAAAGTTATTATATCATGTCATGTTTTCGTATCTCTTCGAGTTTAGTCTCGATTTGAATACACATCTTGTGAGTAATCGTGTATCGTAAGTTATTGCTCAATCCTTTTTAATAACACGTCTTTATGGACTGCCCCAGTTACATATTTGCGTGTTAGGATTTCTGCTTGTGCTTACTATAAGTGTATTATTTTCTAGCGTCAGTAAACATTCACAAGGAAAACCAACGAACACTCTTGAGCATTACATACTATCTAATCGATATATCAACAACAAAAGACGTTGCAGTACCATAAATAAAAACTATAAAAAAAACTTTCTTGCATTACCTAATGATGGCGTGTCCAGGGGTCGCAAATCACGTTTCGCTGACGCAAAGGCATAGACTATGATATGAACATAATGGAATTTAATTTGAGTGACCCTCATCGTGTCTCCGTACAGTCCGTACCAAAGGAGCGCTTACACGGGGAAACTTAATTGTTCTGGGCAATACTGGTCTGCTTGAGCTACAATGCCGCTTGAGCCACTGCCACACCATATTGGACGATATGTAGAAAGAAGAAAGATAGAAAGAAAAAACATTTACTTAGCACAGACTAAAAAGGCACACAATATACAGCAAAAGAATAAAAAAATAAAGATAAAATAACAACAAAAAGTGTAAAGTGCACTGTCAAGAACTAGCGTCAAAGTGTGCCTGTCTGACGCTGGTTTTCAAATGGACCTGACGTGTGAGGTGACGGATGAAAATCAGCTTTATACCAATACTGCACGTGACATGTGTAGCAACATAACAAACAAGAGGACTCCGCTACCTTCAGCAACAGTTGCCGGCAATTATCGCAGAAAATTGCCCATGTCTCCGTAACTAAGGTAAGTACTGGACTGAACAGGTGGCTGTCATGTCGTGATTTCCCGCGGGAGGCGCACGCACAGATCGTTCGGAACATAATGTTAACTGCGCGTGTTTGAGCGAAAACGCAATAAGTGGGTGGTTCGCCGATAATTTGATTGCCAATATTAGTTTACTGTTTGCAAGACTAAGAGATGGGGTTAGATTTTGCCAATTTTCGAAATTAAGTTCTTTTACGCTGCTTGCGGTACGAGTCAAGTTGTAGAAATCGTAATTTAACGAAAAAGCGTCATGCCTCCTCCATGACACTTCAAGATATATATTAAGTAAGAATAATAGTATAATAATAATAATATAATAATAATATAACGGTCCCGCATGACGGGAACCTCGTGAAAGCCGAGAAAGATAAACAAATCAAGTATCTTGACTTGGCTCACGAGGTTGTCGACATGTGGACTCAGCGATCATTGTACCGATAGTTGTTACAGCCAATGGCTTGATAGCCAAGAGCCTCGACCAACATCTGAGGAGGCTCTCGTTGGGCAGCTGGATCAAGGGCTTGATCCAGAAAGCGGTACTCCTGGACACGGCTCGCATTGTCAGGAGGTTCCTCTCTCTGGAGCCCTGACCGCCGGTAGCTTGGACCTTGTTCCCGATACCGGTGGGCCACTATTTTTTATATTTTTATATAATTTTATACTAATATTTAAAAATGTAATTTATATGTATATTGAAAGGAATAAAGGAGATAGTAATAATAATAATAGTAAGAGACAGAGAGTGAGATAGTTTTCATGGTTATTGAGGGTGCTGAAGCCAAAACTGATGTCAAAATAAAGATTAGATTAGAGTATTTTATAGATAGAGTAAACGACGTTACATTCAGACTTGGAGAAAAAGCGTAAGCAACTTCGTTCCTAACGGGGGTCGCCCGACCCCACACGTGTTTTAGCATTGAGCTCAATTTAAAGTAGGTATATTTTAGACAAGCCTAATTTAAACCTAAAAAAATTAGAGATGGAAATGATAGTTATTAATAAAGCACCTTTTAGTAAAGGCCAACATTACCTATACACAAGTATTATTCAGTTACATCTACAAGAGCGATAATAATCGGATTGTTAGATAGGTAACACAATTACACATACGTAAGCGTATCCATACCCAACCAATTATCAGATGCCTGGGTGTCGTAATAGACTAGTATTGTAACACAACGTATAGTTTATTGGCGGCATATTGTATGGTATGCCGATATAGTCTGTTGTTCTTGCTAGGTACAATAGCTACAGAACATTCAAGAATACTTAAATGTGGCACAGAACTGGAGAAAGGACTACAAACTTGGGCTCATACATTAAGGGTTGTTTAGAATCGTTTAGAATTGTTTAGAAAAGAAGTATCTGACATTAAATCAACCTATCTAGCCTTTTTCGAGTTGGCCTCGAGACCAACTGGATGCACCTTAATACCAGTATTTTACATGGAGCGACTACCTACCTACCACCTACCTACTAGTTGCCAGACTTTAGGGCTTCTGACTCCGTAACGACTGTCAAAGATCTACGAATGACACCCGGGGCCAACGGATTAACGTGTTATCCGAGGCACGGCAGGGTCTTGATATGTTATAGATGGTCACACATTCACAAACCGACTGCGGCCAGCGTACCTTCGATCGACCGTGGGGCTGATATAATTTAGCCACAAGCCCGTATGTCTTTAGAGTAATGATCAACAGCTTGCGTACCTATAAAACTTAGTCAACGATATTCCGATATATCAATATATCGTTCCTCTCAACCAAAGCACCTGCCATCTAATCTCTTCACCACCCTAGATTGACTGGTAGCGAATGCCTAAGACATTAAGTCCGCCTTAGTACCTTTTTGTGTACGAAAAATTTTAATAAATAAATATAACAAAGCTATTTGTCAAAGACTTTCCACATTTACCAATTTTGCGTATAAAATGTATGTGATAACGCTCGAGTAGCCAATTTGATACGACAAAAGCTGCGGAACGCACTTTGTGTCCGCGGTAGATACGATAAGATATAACCACGAGCCAATACCATGCAATCGAAACACTTCACATGGCGTGGCTTACGGATTTTAGCAAATCTGAAAAACACCATGTGTTTAATCAAAATGGTTTTACAGGTCCAGTTAAATATTTATCTCAAAAAACCAGAAGTTATGTGTTACTTTTTACCTAATAAGTACCTAACCTTTATTGACACTTCTTGTTGCATTATAAATACAGGATTTCTTTTAAACAGTGCGCAAACTGTGAGCATGAATTCAGCATAATAATATGATGCTAGACCGCAACTTACAAATTTTCAAAAAATAAATTCGGTTTTTTCGTATAGAAAAGTGAAATTAATACCTCATCATCATCATCATTATTTCAGCCGAAAGACGTCCACTGGCGGAAAGAGGTCAATACTTGCTCGGTGAAAATATATGAAAAAAAAAAATATTTTGAAGCATTTCAGTCTGCGCACTGGTTAAAATTTTATCCTGCATTAATAAAATTACTTGTAAGCCTGCAAGTGTTTTCCCGCTTCAGAGAAAAGGCAAATCGGAGAGTAAGGCAACTAAGAAAAACTAAAAAAAATACACCGGCCATGAGATTTATATTCATTCTCTCCAAGAGTTTATTGTTTCACGAAGTATTCAAGAAGTGGAGTTCCTTAGCCTTGAAGAATAAGAAACTTCCATAACTTTGTACTGCGAATGACCAAGGTTTCGATTTCAGTGAAGATTCAATTACGGTGTCTTTCAAAAACCTGCCTTTGAAAGATAATGTAGCGTAGAGTTGTTAATCCTAAAGATTTTAGAGAATCAGAATTTAATCACGTTTCTTCATGGTTTAGAAGTAGTACAATACAAAGGAACGAAAACAATAATCTGGGTTATGGTGAAATATCAGACCTAGATCCACCAAAATATAACAGCAGGCGAACTAAATCATTTGAAAACAAACCCTATTTTCATTGTAAGTTTTGAACAGTGAAACCTAGTTTCTGGTATTGACACGGTACTAAAATCTGAAACTCAAACAGAGTTCTATTTAATCGAATTTTGATCTCAAGAAACGTTGCAATCTGTGGTCCTTGTGTGAAGCGAAGGAAACGACTAATGGAATTATCCGAGTGATCGCTTACAGGGAAATCATTTAATTTCTCCCTCTACGTTCCCACAGAAGCTGCAGTGAAACCGTGACGGGAATTGATAACCACATTCTGTTATCTGTGTCCGACATTGACTGCCTCCCATTGTTCAGTAATTTGTTGTTCAACGAAATATGGATCAACCTCAACCTGTTTATTTGCTACAAAGGGTGGATTTTTCATTGTCCATAAAACTTTATTTATTTTAACTGATTTGGGATTCATTTGGCTACAAAATAATTATATCAATCGGAGGAATCGGATATTTAATTTCACTTTTAGTGAATTTTTTGTCAGCTATAATCATAACTAAAGCTTATTTTTTTGTCAAGTTCGTGAACGGGCGCCGTCGGTTGAGACTGGTCATCTCCTAACTTCCATGGCTAATTTTAAATTTTATATTTAGAATTGTTTTTTTTTTACATTGTCTCACATATAGAAGCAACAAGAATAATGTTCCCAAGTTTTTGTAATACATAACATGATTAAAAAGAGTGTCCATGGAGTTTCTTGCCCGTTCTTCTCCATAGAGATCTACGTTTTGGAATGGGCAACTAGCTTCAACTTTCCAACTGGTCGACTTTTTGACAATTCAAAAGTGCCTGTAAATGGTTTAATTGAAATAAATGCTTTGAGTTTGAGTTTGAGTTGATTTTGTTTCGGTCGTAATACAATACGATTTTTGCAAGTTGGATTTGTTTACCGTAGACCGTTCATGAAAATCAATAGGTCAATGGTATTCGGGTGAGGTTTACAAAAGCTTTTGTCCAAAGAACGTAGATTCAAGGGAACGCTTGAATGGGGCCAAAAAGCTGTTATTATGATTACTTTAACTTCTGTAAAACCTATGCACCTTTCGTGATAGTAAATGCAAATTGTACAGCGATATTGCTTTCTTACAGTCCACAACTTGCTTTGAATCGTAGCGTAACATTAGGTCATAATTTTTGAATTTTATTTATTTAGGCTCGTTCATTCTTGAAACAGATTTATACACTTTCCAGTGTTCCTGTTTACGAAAATTGTTGTGGCAGTGTAAACTATGATTACAATTTGTTGTAATACAAAGCCGCCATTTATGTTTTCAACTGTGTATTTGAAGCAATTAATATTGTTTACGAGTCCATGACAGGCCTTAGCCTTATCTAGTCACGCACCAATGATTAAAGCGAGCTATTCTATTGATTTTCATAACTTTTCTAGTGTTTCGTTACCTATCCGCCAACATCAACACTGAAACGGCTAACTTCCATTATTAATGGTTCGTCCAAGCACAAACTTTACCTGACTTCGTTTGCCTAGCTCTAAACTATAGAACTGATTTCATTTCCTAATTTTAACTTAATTATCGTAGGTCGTCTGAACCCTTTTGACACTGATTTATAGGCTTTATAAAATTTTCTAACGGCGAGGCAGCGTGTTAGCATGCCCCTCACGCAACACGTCGGTGGCCCAGCTCGGCAGCTCCCGCCAAGATGGCGGCAGACGGACGCCATATTTATTTATGAATTGAATTCTCTACGGACGATCGCGATCCAATCTAAAAAGCGTTGAGTGTGTGGAATTTTTCCAACGTCAGGAAACAAAATGGCTGAAATTCATACGTTTGCTTTGGTAATCATATTGAATCCGTTTAACCTATGCCACAACTCACGATACCTACCTTATTACTTTAGGCAATAAGTGTAAATCTCAAATAATTTCTAGTCTACTTAGAAAGTCACAGTTCACTGCGTCTTCGTACAGTTCTAAGCAAATGAAGCCGAATGTTAATTGAGGCGTGAACTTATAAAATAGGAATAATTTTCATTAATTTTCCTCGCATGAGGAAACTTGGCTCGTATTTGACCTGCGGAATTAATTTGATACCTATTTGAATAAGGTCATTTGCAAAATTATTCGCATTGATCACACAAAGACACACACACATACTTTCCTATATTATGTTTATTATTCTAGCGTTATAGTGGTCGTGGGTTGCAGCTAAAAATTAGCGTCAGATGGAACTCCTTGTGTTGTCATCCGACATTATGCTGAGCTGAGGCCCTTTTGGCATTATTCTCAGTTTTCTGTATTTTAATAGGTTTAAGGGTTAAAAAAAATAATATTATAGGTAATGCTAAGAAACGCAATTTCTTTCTTTCAAAGGCACAAAAGAATAGACGCAACTCAAGAACAATGAGAAGAAATATAAGTATCCTGAAAAAATATTGCATCTGTTCACATTATAGGTAGATGACTACAAAGTGTCAAAGTATTTAAAACAGAAAAGCTTAATTAATTAACATCATGGGGACAATATTTAGGGAATAAAAAAGACGGAATATTTACAAGTCGCACCTTATTAAATTCCGTATTAGGGCGATGCAATAAATTAGCGGCAGCCGGCCCGCCACTCGACGCCCGCGTAATGAAAATATATCGAGGGAAACACCGACATCTTTTGAAAAAATCTCAGAGGTTATTTTAAATTGGCATATTATGAAGGAATTCTTTAAAAAAATACTCTTGTTTCGGAATTAAAATGCTGAGAATTGTGGTCTCTTTGCTTTAGGGAGAAAAAACAATGAGGACGAGATTTATTGAGCGTCGTTTGTTTTTATAATGTTTATAATTAATAATCCTACTCAAGATATTTGTTACCCAAAAGGTAGAACATTTATTTCCCAACTTAAACTAATACGAATATCAGAATTTCTAAAATATATATTAAGTGCATTATAAGACTAGAACATACCGGGTCCGGGTCTGGCTGTTTGTGTATGTGTGTTTAAATGTTTGTAAATGCACCCACAATACAGGAGAAAATCCTGGTGTGGGGCAACGATTTTTATTTAAAAAAAAAACAAACCTGACCTTTCTGAACAACATCGCCAAGGTCACTATAAATGTACTATAGGGCGTCCTCTCCCGGCGTTTTCACTCACATCTGGCAAGTAATTACACCCTTTGTTAGCAGCCTTTCATTCATTCGTCCTCTCAACATGATCATTAATAAAATAATTTTAAAGAAAATCTACCTAGGATGTCTCCGATGTTCTTTTTGAATGCAAGATGTTGTTATCAGTACATTGCAATATGGAAGGCTGTTCCTCAAGGTGTATATCCGTACGATATTATCCTTAATGACGTAGCGTTTGCCCGTTGATAAGGCTATCGGATGAAACGCAATCATTACTCGGAGCAGCATTTATCTCACTAAGTGCTCCCACTTACATCGGAAGGGATATATTATAGTGATAAATTTCTTCTGCTGTTGTTGATTTGATTAGACATCTGTATAAGTAGGGATTCTCCGTACCGGTTCTAATAATAATAAAAAAATGCAGTATGCTTTCAATGAATACTTCGTTTATTTTCATACTTTCGTGTTACAGCACCACGCCTATCAAGCAAGTCTGTCTTTTCGAAACAAAAAACCTACGTTAACATACTTGAAGGCTTATTCTAAATCAGCTTGACAGTTCGAATGTGATTAAAGTTATTTTATAGCCAACCTGTATAGACGCACATCAAGCTATGCCAAACTGTCAAATTTTCCCAATTGAATATAAACCTTATTCTTTTGTAATAAAGTTGAAAAACGAAGAAGAAGATATAACTAAGAAATTTTACAGATTGAGGTAGCTTGATGTGCTGGCCTCTGTACAATGTAAGGTCGTCTTCAGCAGACAACCTTTACAGTACCGAGCTGCATTGATTTCCACCTACATCAACATGAACTGCAGTCCTGTTTCTAACAGATTGTTTTGGATCCCAGTCCTAGTCTATCTTCTCACAAGAATGAAAAAGCATGTGATAGTATAAAGCTAAAAAGATAATCAAGAGCTAAATTAAACGATTTTGTCCAAACATGATGAGAGGATTCTGACGGTGTATATACTTGCTTGGTATTAAAGTAAAACGTAAACCACATCTTAGCTTATAACAAACTAGCACTTCGCCCACGAATTCATCCGCATGCAATTTTAGCCCCCGACCCGTCGCATCCCGTTGCCCCCCGCGATAACACTCTGTTTTTACTTTACGTTCCTTCCGACATTTTTTTTTGTTGCTCTGCTCCTAAGAGTCGTGGCGCGATGTTAAATAGGCTATCAAATGCAAAAAGTTTTATCCAAATCCGACTGGTAGTCACAGAGATAGATACCTACAAAATTGCAAACAGATAAATGTTACCTCTTTTTATGACTTTAGTATACTCGTAGATAAACAATCGAGTGCAGAGATAATAATGGAAAATCCACCAGTAGGTAATATTGATTGCCATGACAATCAATAAATCCATTACTACAATGCCATCATGAAAAGGTTGATATGGTGTGAAATAGACACGTGTATATTGAACATAATTAATGTAAGCTTCGTCATTATCGAAAATAATGTTCTGGGTAGCCGGGAACAATCCAGACTCCCGGCGAAAGGGAATCTTTTAGAAAAAAAATCCATTTATCTAAATACCCATGTGAAGCAAAAAGTTTGTACCCCTCCTTACGACGGAGGAGTATGCAATTTGGCACACATAAAGTTTAAGGATAATGGAGGAGTGCAGAAAGCTAATCCCTGATATCCCTACTAATATTATAAATGCGAAAGTAACTCTGTCTGTCTGTTACGCTTTCACGCCTAAACCGCTGAACCGATCGTCATGAAATTTGGCAGAGATATAACGTGGGATATGGAGAAGGACATATGCTACTTTTTACGCAATAAATGACATTCACGCGGGCGGACCCGCGGGCAAAAGCTACTATTTATATATAATAATGTTTTGAATGAATCATGGTCGAATTTTGACTACCGGGCGACCACTAGTTATTAATAAAATTATAAAAGAAGAAAGTCAAATAGTTTGAATGTTACTATCTGTTACTAAGTATGCAAAATATTAGATTTTCAGACTTTATTCTAATAATTTTCCCCTTTCGCATGGTACACTCGTAGTTTTCAGTACACCGGCGAAGAAGCTCCAATGACGTGGAAAACACATTTTGATCGAAACTTTCCGAGCCTTAAATGATTTCTTCTGGTTCAAGAGTCGCTTGAAGAGCGAACACGTTTCGGAATCGTATAGCGGAATGGAGATAAGAAAGGATTTTTATGTTTCCATAGTAAGCTATAAAGTGTTTTATTTATTTGTTGCTCCATAAAAGCAGCATTATTGCGAGTAATGTGTATTTACCTACATGAAATCAATTACCATTAAAAAGTTATTTGTTTTTTGTGCGTGTACCTATGGGCACACCTGTACACCATATATTTACCAGCATAGACTAGAGAACAGTTCGACTTGTTCGCCACCCTTTGGAGAATGCAAACCGTCGCCGCCGTAGTCGATAAAATTACATAAAATCATTTCATGTAATTTTTACCTACTACGGCGAAGCTAAATGTAGGGTTAATCTGTTCCCTATAACTTCCAAACGACTTATCATAATTTGACAAAATGAGTGTCATTGGAAGCGTCTTGCTCGTCCGCTGATTGGTTGGCTGTGACATTACACTAAATTGATTATGACGCCTTCTACAGGACATAGACACGAACTATTTTTTTAAAATGAATAGTAGTAGGGTATCAAATGAAAGGGCTTAATTACCTACTCTGACAAAACAATACATTCTAACAGTAGTAGTCGATCATAAGCCTCAGGGAAGAGTGGCATACGACCACGGTTTTTATTTTCTTGTTTCATAATTTTTAGAGCGTGAAAGTTTTCGGTAGTCGGGTTTTTATTTGGAATAAACATAATTTTTTTAAAGTAGGTCTATCTAGTATGATCATTTCTGTTTATGAAGCCAAAGTAGTTAGAAAATAAAGATTTTATGCATGTTGTGAGTGCAGCTGAATTAATATTTTACTTATTGGTTGTATGGCAGAGCAAATTTCCAAGAAACCTCTAGGTTCTTCTGACACAAAGGGTGGGACACTGAGTGGCTTTGGCCGAGTGTTCATGGGATTTGAATATGTACAACAATCTGCACAGACGATGGATGCAGATGGTCCTTAGATACAGAACTTCTTAGTGAAGCTAATGTTCGCTGAAAAAGTGGTGAGCGTAGAAATCTCTAAGTACTTACTAATAAACAGCCGACTGCGTAAAAAGTGAACTTTAAAAAAGATGGAAGCGAGAAAATTTTATTTTAAGAGGTTGTCAGGTTGTCTATTAAACTCACAAGCAATCACATAATATAGTAAAAATTTAAGAAGATATTCAATGATACTCCACTTGACATAGTACGTCGACATTCATTTTTTTTTTCTTTTTACAATTATGGTCTCTGTTTGTTGCCATATTGAATATTGGTTACTGCCATGTCTTTTGTGACACTCGCATGATGAAGTCAAATTGATTGACTTGAGAATTATCAAAATCGGCCCACGCGTTTGGTCTCTAGAGTGCCACAAAGGAACAAACATACATACATGCATAGGCTGATAAACACATCCCTTGCCCTTAGTCAGATAGGAAACGCCTCCTCATCTAGTTTAAAAATATGATTGACGTGTAAAAGTGTTTGTGCAAACCTACATACGGAAATAAAATCATTTATCATTTGCGTCGCGCAGTCGGGTAAAAATACCTATAACCATCTTCTTACATCGACTGGTTTCAGAAAGCGCAATTTGTTCTTCTTTGCAGTTTTGTTCTGTAAATCAATACTCATCTTCTCAAGTAAGCTCTTAGTGATTTGTTGGTTGAGTGGCAGCAAGCGCTACTACTAAGCGTGAGGTCCTGGTTTCGATCCCCTGGTCGGGTGGAGTTATTGGATTTTTTGGTGTCTAGATTCGCGCGCGGTTGTCAGCAATAGGCTCGTCCCCCACTTACATATAATATAGGTACAACTCTGCCTAAGCCTTCGGGGACTACAGGCGTGACATTATGTTATGTATGTAGGTAAATACATTACGAGGTAATTCTTTTAATAATAAACCAGTATCCTCCCATAACATATATATAAAGTATCACGTGTAGCTCATGCCTACAGCACATATTTATCCACGATTTAATTTCGGCCCCCCTGATAAACCGATTTGACGTACCGCGATACGTGGCGTAAGAGAAAAGGGCCATAATCTCCGCGAACAGGCTGATTGGATTTAGTTAAAAGGATTCGTGATTATTCATGCAGCGTTTACGTTTTTGTCCGTATCTAAATTGCGGTATCTACAGACAATAAAAGAGTTATGGATTACGGCAAACACTAAAGATCTGCCACTCAATCTGCCTAGCTAATAATTTACATGGCGCGACTGCCAATCTGACCTCCCCAACCCAGTAACTGGGTAAGACGATAAACCCTTGGTAAGACTGGTTGTAAGACTTGCGCAGATTACCCGTAACGCCCGTTAAAGATATACATACGAATGATAACCGGGACCAACCGATGTTGGCAAGCGTAGCTTAACCTTCGATTGACCCGTGCGGCTTTTATTATGAAGCCAGGAGCCCCTCTAAATATCTGTCACTACGCTACCAATATTTAATGTTATTGTGTGCTTAATACATTAATTTCAACACTGAAGAGCGAAAGCAAAGACTCTACAGTATTCGATACACATTCATTAAAATTCTAAGGCCGAAATCTGTAAACTTTACTTAGCACGTACTTGGGTTCAACGAAGTTTTGGTTCTAGGATATCCCGGTTTCCTCACGATGTTTTCCTTCATCATTTTGAGACCAGTGGTGATGAAATTAGTAAAGCGCGAGTCTGGGTTCGAACTCATGATCTACAACTAGTAAGTAGGGGCAATCACTGTTACTTATCACATGTTTTGGCTTAGACAGGCTACATGACTTAGCTAAAACATGTGCTAAGTAACGATCCTAATTACATTTCGACCTGAGTTGCAAATTAGCTGCCTAGATTATTACCACTTATCTTTTTTATAGGCTGATTTCCACAACGCCCATATAAAAATAGTATATCACAGGAACCTAAGCAATATTCAATAATTCCATAACAAAAATATCGAGCCAAATATTCTCAGCACATTGCGAAATTCTCGGGAAATACGCGGAGTGACAAATTTGGCGAGTTTCAAACTGTCGACGCGACGTCAACGATTGGCTTCGTTTGCCGACGTCAGGCGTCAGGCCGGCAGACTCCGTGCGATTGAAATGAAGCACTGTATACCCACAAATTTGCTATGTACGACTTAGTTTAGTACATAGGGCTGGAGAAAACAGCCGATCTACAAATCTCTCCGTGAAAACATAAGGGAACTGAGCTGTCATTCCACCTGAACCGTAATTGCATAACACAGCATATTAGAGATAGCTAGTAATAGGCTTCAAGCTATTTTACAACAACTATTATTTGTTATTATAATTTTTGCTACACAGCAAAAACACCCCGATGAAAACTAAGATACACACACTATCAACCACAATCGAGTATTAAGAATAACTTATATTTCTCATGTTATGTGAATTGTATTTTTTTTTAATCTGAATTATTTTGAAGGATATTGATAATCCATTGCTTCTTATGTTTAAAAATGTGGCTGTTCAACAACGTAAATAACGCATTGAATGTTGTTGAACTGTCAAAATGAAAGCCATTTTTACTGTTAGTGTCTTACGCAATTACCCCGCTGATACTAAGAATTTAGACTATTGACAGCTTAGGTACTTCACCTAATTTTTGAAGGTCAGATTTTTACAGAGTCCATCGGCAGGTGTGTCTGTACAAAGTTGAATGTTGCTGGAAAATTAAGGAAATTTCCGAAGCAATTTCAATGTAAAATGTGACGGAAAAGCCTTGTAAATATTACTTATGTTACAAACACGTATTTTAAGCCTGCAAATGACTGCATTCAACGATGACAATAAATAATGCACGTCATATAAACGGTACTTAAAGGCATGAACCACAAACTGCTTTACATAAAAATCCAATACATCTAGATTACTTGAAAAAGATTAACGACAGACGTTTGAGTGCGAACGCTTGCACGCCCCTGTATCTCCAATAGGCCGAACATTAGTTTAATTTAGCGTGTGATAATATGCAAATTAGTTTCTATTAGTTATACACGAAACCGCTGGTACTATTCGTATGATATGTTCGTTTTGAAACGAGTGCTCAGCACGCTGCAAGTGCAAGAATTAAGCTCTGCTGTTTTACGTAAAAAAATTATATCATAGGGTGTTCAACCCATATTTGAAAAGTGTCTTAATTGAATTCTAATATGCTAATAAACCACTAAAAATACACATCATTTTTATTTAATCGATTAATGTCCGAAAAATGCATTTAAATTTAATTTTTTCATATTTCAAGTGGACACCATATTGGTCCGTGGGTATGACGTCAGTTTTCTGTGTAAACAAATGCGTTGATATTTTGTATGATAATTGTTTATAATAAAATAAAAAAGTTATTATTCTACACTTATTGTTGGTTTGCTGTTCCTGAATGTAAGATATAATTTCAATAAAAATAACTTTGGTTACGAAAATAATGAAAGTACAAAGTGGTTCAGTTGATTAGTTTATACAGCGGTAGATATGACGTAATAACATGGCGGCTACTATTTCATGGTGTTCAAAAACAGATTAAAAAAACTGAATCTTTGAATTGAATTTTAAAATTTATTTTGTTATTTAATGAACTAAAACTAACATTTTCCGACTGCTTTTTGCCAAAGCAATATCATTAATAAGTATACTTTAAGATATTTACTCAGATAGAGTAAAATAGTATATTAAAGTGACACATTATGCCATTTTGCAATGCGATCTATTGCAAAACTGCGGAGGCTAATTCTGTGCTTAATTAAAACGATAAAAAATCTACATACATGCATACGGCATCACATAGGGTTCGGCAGAAACTACAGAAGCCACCTGCTACGATACTTGAATAGTCCTATTGCCGTTAAAAATCTAGTCATTACCGTCAAAAACTTCTAAAAAAAGGTAGGAAAATTAGTATTATTTATGCAATTTTCGACCAATTGAGACGGAGATTAGAATGCGAACGATGAGCATGCCTTAAAATCTGGGGGCCTACTCTTTAACTCCGTCAACGAAAATACGGGCCCGTCCGAAGATAGTTCGAAACTTCGAAGTGACTCCTACAGCTGATTAATTATATTTTTTGGACGGGTAAAACCATATCGGAAGTAGGGACAGTTGTCAAATCGTGAAGTAATTCATTCTTAGTTTGGACCCCAAACTAATCATAGGTCCGTAAATGATATGGAGTAGGAAACGCTCGTAACTTCGACTGAGATTACGGATTTCGCGCTTAGAGAGTAGGCCCCCTGAACTGAGAGCCCAATCCGAATTCCTACTGCCAAAAACAAAAGCAGTGCATTCTCAATATCATGAAAATTTCCGCCTGGTAACAAGCACGCATCATCAATCACACAATTATGCAATAAACGGGAGTACATAGCTCACAGCCGGTAGGTAGCGTTATACCGAATGGTACCAAATGACGCGCGTGGCGTTTGATGGGCACCCACTAATAAAGTTACGAATTGAATACAAATGTACCAGTGCGTTGTCAAACCTAGTGCGGTGTTTGGCAGTACGTGACTTATTATTATTAGGCGCCTTAATGATAATCTAATACAGGATTTATGATATCGATTCTATTTGAATTTTGATGGGCTTAAAATATAAATAGGACATACTGTAGGAATAGAAAGAGACAGCTTAAGGAATTAAGCATATTGTAAATTCCAGTGAAGAAATTGACACTGTTATCTATCTGTTCTATAATTGCACGCGAAAACGGGACGCGTGTTGACCCATTTAAAAATAGGTACCTAAAACAAAATATTAGACACAATCGAGGAAAAATCTAGCTCACCAATTTGTGAACAAATATCTCTCTACCTTCTTTTGTTTCATATTTCCACATAACCACGAATTCGATTCTTTTATGTTTTTTCTGTGCAAAATATCAGGAGACTAGAGAGAGATCAATAAGTGCATTGACATCAAACATTGTGCAGTTGATGTAAAATTTATTTAAATTATTTTTTTTAACATAGGCTAAAATAATGCAGACGTTATATTTAACAAAAAAATGGTCCATAGTAGTCCATACTATGTCCCACCAGAAAGCATACAAAATAGCGTAAGTAATTGAATGGCAATTAACAAAATAAAATATCTACAAGAGCTTTTCTCGCACTATACAAATCAAAGAAAGAACATCTCACTTTTTCCCATTTTCTTTTAACAGATAATTAAAATGTAGAAAGAAAAGCCTGCAGGATTTCCCGAGACCCAACATGGAAACTAATTACAACTAAAAGGGATTTGTCCAGTCCTAACTTATACAAAAGAAGCTCACGGCCTGTTTCACCACCTTCTGATAAGTTCTGGTTAAGTTACCTTATCTGGGAGATCATTTCATAGTTGAGTTTTAGTGTATTTTTAGTTTTATCTTGTAGATTGTGCTTTTTTGGTACTCTGAAACAGGTTTTTAGAACTCTGATTATTTTAATATCAATGGATTACGCACTACTTTATAAAATTATAACACATAACAAATTGGTTGGGCAATGGTGTACACCCTTGGCCTTGGAACACCCACATTTCGCCAGATATATTTAAATCCCTAGTAAGTTATAGGGGCGAGCCTACTGCCATCAATCGGGCACAAATCCTAACTCTAGGTTGCTACTGAGAAATTCTATATTGAAAAACCCAATAACACTTTGCCCGACCTGGGAATCGAACCCAGGACCTCACGTTCAGCAGTAGCGCTTGCGACTACTAGACCAACGAGGCAGTACTTTATTATAACTAATATAGATGTACCTACACAACTGTTCGGACTTTTTGCGATGTAGTCATTTTGCGACTCAGGTATTTTGAGATTTAGACATATTGAAATTTGGACTAAGAGCGACGTGGTCAATTTGCGATCCAGTCATTCTGATAAAAACCCTAATACAGAGGTAACATTGTTTCTTTGTTTGTCAGAGAGACTATCTGGAAGTAAAGAAGTGCAAAAAACTTTGTGATAGAAAGCTACGCTATTGATTACCGAATTCCATAGGAATATAGGAATGGTTTTATCTCATTTCCTCAGATTATTTTGTGCCTCAACATTTAGTATGCTCTATAACTAAATTATTACTGAGGTAGATGTGGTATGGTGGTGGTGGTGGTGGTGATTTAGAAAATGAGACCATTTGAATGGACGTCCATAAGAAAATATGGCTTTCCTAATAGTTGTTACTGCTCTAAATTAACGCAGGAAATGTGGCGTTTTGTTTAAACTGAACAGACCGTTTAATTCGTATATTTATGGAATTATTCCTGCTTTGACCGAAATACCTATATTAGTATACATTTTTCTATAAGAAAGAAGGCTTTCAGTTTCGTCCTATTAACGTGAATAGCTGCTCTTTAGCTTTGCCGATTGGGTTCAGCCAGAATGTATAAACTGGATATACGGCTTTTTGAAAAGTCACTCCTCAGTAGACATCCACGCGGACAAGTCGCGGGCAGTAGCTAGTATTTAATACTTAGCTGTATGCCAATCCTAACTTAATGTCATCCGCATAATGCCACTAAGCAAGCAACACGTACCGACACGACACGACATAACAATCAAGGCCACTTAGCGACATGAGTTAGTGGCACTGCCTCGCACAGACGTACTTTACATACAAATTGTACTGACATTGTTTAGCAGAGGGATTAAATTACGTTTCGAATAGATGTTTGGGAATGTATTATTGTTAGTTTATGGAGAGGAGAGTTGGTGATGTGATGATTCAGACAGTTACACAATAATAACCTTGACAATTCAGCAGAGTGTCACGCTCGAGGTTTGCTAGAGAGCTATGGAACGGAGTATTCTAGGTTTTTAACTTGTGGACCAGGTTAAGAATACAACAATCCGTTCCATCACAAAACTAAGTAATACCACTCGGAAAGCTGCCACGCTTAAATAGAATTGGGCTGGACACTTCAGCCGTATGCCAGACGTTCAATGAGCCAAACTTCAAACCCAGTGGGTCCCGCTTAATGTGAAACGACTTCGTGGCAGGCCCATACGGAAATAGCGGTGATCTGGGCTCCTTTAATAAAGATTGGTCTTTGGCACCTCTGGATAGAGAGAAGTGGAAAAAGCCTTTGCCCAGCAATGGGACATTACTGGCCAATAACAAATTAAATAAGTAGAATGCAAGCAAGAAAATAAATAAATTTCGGGAATCTGCAACAGCTGTAGCAACAGTGATACTCGTATAAATAAATTTACATCAGCTCCGCCGAATACACTTCAAGCAAGTCCTTAATCAAATTGTATCACGAACGAAGCTTTAATTTAAACTTAACATACTTATTTGCTCGAGTTTAGCATAACCTCGTGTCGCCGTCGCCACGCCAACGCCCCACTTCACAGCCACTTGAGTAGCTGCGAGGCCTGCGACCTATTTGGTGGCTCAGCATCCATTGCGACCTAAATTCCCGTACTGATATCTGTCAGTCCCAGCCAGCGACGCATCTGCAGCGAGCAACTCGATTTGTACGTTTACACCCCATTTGGCACTGTCTGCTAGTACGACTGTACGAGATCTGAAATTGCTCTGTTTAAGGCATTCGTGAATATTTTTGTGGGTTGTTGTTTATGTTACTTTTTGGTTAGAAACTTTGTTAAAAACTCATAATTCAAGTGAGGCACTTCCGCGCAACAATTCACCGGATGTTTAAAATTGTTGTTAGAAATTGGACATCTAAAATGTTGAGGGAAATTTATGGTTATTTGCGTCCAAAGAACTCAAGTTGAAGCAAGGCATTTCAGAGCTGTCTGAATTTAGTTTAATCGTCAGTTTTGTGCACAAAATTCTTGACATTTCGATTTTGCGGTCAAAGATTCGGTCGACGGCGATAGCAACTTCGGTATTGCAAGATTTCGTTCCAAATATTTTGTACAATATCCGAAACTGCATTGTACAGTAAATATTTTGAGTAACTGGGCAAAACTTTACTAGTCATGAAAGAAAAACAGAACTATAGCTCCACAAATAAAGACAAATGACCCATCACTTCACTGACGATGACGTCGGGAAACTATGCCTAATCTAAGCTCTATACTCCATGTATTATTGCACCATTACAGAAACATATTGTTATAATGGTTACTTTTTTATTATTCTTTTCAATTTAGAAATATTTAAAATATCAGAGCCATTAACTCTTTAAGCTCGTTCAAAGTTAACTTTAAACGACGTTATTGTTGATTTAACACAACGAGAAAACTTATAATTTAATGATAAAGTATATGTCTATACTTTATCTTTAAATTATAACCGGTAGTTTTCCAAAAGTAATGCATTATGCAGACCAAACCGCGAGTACAGGTGAGGAGATAAGCAATTTGTTCGCGGCCTATTTCCATTCAACTTTCCAGGAACCCGACTCTGTGCCAGCTACTTCCAGTCACATTGGCGTTGAACATAATGTGTCATACATCAGCTCAATTGGTGTGTCGCATTCTCAAGTTTTAAAGTCACTAAAGACCTTGGACCTTTCCAAATCTGGTGGTCCTGATCACATACCTCCAGTATTTATTGTTAACTGTGCCGACAGCCTAGTTGTGCCACTGTGTATTTTATTCAGGCGATCACTTTCAGAAGGTATAGTTCCGAAAATCTGGAAATCAGCGTTCGTTACTCCAGTTTTCAAGAAAGGTAAAAAGTCGGATATCTCTAATTATCGACCAATATCTAAGATATGTCTGTTCTCCAAAATCCTAGAACGCATAGTGTTTACTGATGTATACGATGCTGTGAAAAGCAACTTTGGTGATGAGCAGCACGGTTTTCTCAGGAAGCGCTCCACTACATCTAACTTAATTTTGTCCCATGAATTTATATCCGAGGGTATGGAACAACGTACACAGGTTGATGTTATTTTTACTGATTACAGTAAATGCTTTGATCGTATTGACCACGCACTTCTCATGGAAAAGCTTTTAAGGGCCGGAATACACGGTGATTTGTATCGTTGGTTCTCGTCTTATATTGATAATAGGTCGCAGGCTGTGGTGCTTCAGGGGTACACATCTGAATGGTATTCTGTCCCATCTGGAGTTCCCCAGGGTTCTATTCTGGGGTCCCTATTATTTACTCTTTTTATTGCTGACGTGAAGCATTGTTTTAAAACTTGTTACATTTTACTTTATGCTGACGATATGAAGATTCATAAAACTATCCGAAACGTATCTGATATGCACCTGATGCAAGCTGATTTGAATAGATTTGAAGAATACTGTAGATGTAACAGGCTAGAATTGAATGTTTCGAAATGTTTTCACATGATTTTTACACGCCAGAGGTCGATAATTGATAGCACATACAAACTGAACAATGTCAATATAGGCAAAGTCAATAGTATTAGGGATCTTGGGGTTATACAGGACAGCAAGCTACTCTTCGATCAGCATATTGATAGCATAGTAAATAAAGCGTCGAGAGCACTTGGTTTCATAATGAGGACCGCAGCATGTTTCCGATCACTAAAACCGATCAAAGTCTTATATTGTTCGTTCGTACGCAGCCACCTTGAATATGCGTCACAAGTCTGGAACCCTCAGTATGGGATCTATAAGTCTCGTATTGAAGGCATACAGAGAAAATTTCTAAAGTACCTAGATTACAGGGCGAAACAAGTATCCGTTGATTACACTCACAGATGTAAAAGGTACCATTTTCTACCGCTTGACCGTAGACGTCATATAAATGATATATGTTACTTGTTTAATATCGCAAATGGTTCAATTGACTGTCCTGAACTTGTTTCAAAATTAAAGATTCGCACTAATCAGATGGGGTTGCGACAGCGACCACTTCTTCAAGTACCTTATGCAAACACTAATTATAGGCGTAATGCATATTTTCATAGAGCCAGTCGTAGTTTTAACGAAATTTGTTGTGAGGAAGGCATTGACCTTTTCTGCACCAATGCAAGTACACTCAGGAAGCTCTTGGCAAAGCCATTTTTGTACAAGATGCACCTGCCGGCATTTGAATTTTTTCTTTTTGAGTGATAACTTTGTATTTATCTGTGGGGGCTTGTAATTAGCAATTTAGTTTTATATTATTGTTTTTTAGAATGTAATTAGTCTGTAAGCCTTCCCAAAATAAAATAAAATAAAAAAATAAAATAAAATAAAAATAAGTTTATTTTTCCTAAACATTATTAATATCCTAAAATTACTTGCTTTATTAAGTTTATTTCCCATTTAAGTTGTAAGTACTGCCGAAACTTACTTAAGAGCAAAATGGAAGCGCCTTAAGAAAATGTAGGGTTAAGTAAGGTATTGTAAAATAAACTGTTTAAAAACGGACTGGCTAACCAGTTCGTTTTAAAAGGAAGTAATTATATAATTCGATTACAAACTGTGAAAAAAATTAACAGCAATGAATTAATTTTACAATTAATCGGATGTTTTAATCCGATCTTAATTTCCTGCGTAAAAGGCGGAAAATAATATTCGTGGGGAGTATCTGGCGTGTATCGTCACGAGTACCTACCTACGTAGGACGGATTTTTATTTCATCGCATTGAACCAATACAATTCATCCAAATACTTCAGTAATACAGGCAGACGGGCAGGAACAGAGGGGCAATTTTCGCAATTTTAAGAACGTACACAGTCTAGTCTGTCTCAATCTGTCAAAAATACCTCGAGTTTCCATACATTTTTGACAAGTTTTTGACGTTTGATTGTCGCCGAGATGAGACCGCGACCAGATTTTTAACGTTTTTTGTTACGAGAATTGGCCTTTTGGTATCAATATCCACTGATATTGATACCAAAAGGCCAATTAAAAAAAAACGTTAAAAATCTGGTCGCTAAGGTCACTACCTTAGTCCGAGATTTTATAACTATTCGATCGCGGCACCGTAAACTTCAATTTGTACTGAAATTGACTAAGCGCCGTCTGGTAACAACTATGGAAACTACAAATTAACATGAACGTTAAAACCTGCCAAGATCACCAAAAAAGTTACAAGCACACCAGCAAATGATCATGAACCACACGTTAAAGTTACCGTTCCAAACCAAAGAACGGCTACAACAACTTCTTCTCCCATACAAAGTTTATTTACCACCTTAATTAACCAATTCATCTCTCAACAAGCAAGACATGTAAAAGTTCCTGAACTTTGATTAACACGGCCATTACGTAGTCGTCCGCAGTTTACCCGTCAGCTCGGAAGTACGGAGTATTGGCCGCCAGGATTTATGGGTTCAATACAATTTATCGACTAAGATGGGGCACTAGGGACGAGTAGGAATGTCGCGACGTGACGGCAGACGGAGCAATAAAAGTGGTGCATTCTAGATATATGGTGCTATTTCTTCGTCGTCGTTATGTCTTGGTATTCATGGTGACAGTAATAGAAATATGTATGATGAAAAGTACGAATGAAATCCATAAATAATAAAAGCGGAAAAACCTTGCGAACTGGAATACAAGGCAAAAAAAAAATACTGCTAAAAGTAAAGGAAAAAATCTGCCAATTCGTGAGTCTTATTGAAAACTGTTGCTACGAAACGAGTGATTCATGTGTGAGCTTAGTAACAACGTCAAAAATGCAGTTCAGATTTTAGAGCGCCCTAATTGCGTAACACACTATCAATCAGAATCTGAATAATTTTGAAGGATATTGCTGATCCATTGCTTCTTGTGTTCGAAAAAATTGTCGTAACGTAAATAAGACGATGTATGTTGTTGAACTGTCAAAATGTAAGCCATTCCTACTGTTAGTGCATTACCTTTCAGGTAGGCGAATCTACAGTTTATTTAAACTTTCCAGTGTTAGGTTTGCACACTCAGGAAAACCTACGGCAAGTACACACAGTTGAGTAATTAGACTGTCGACTACATACGAGCTTTCGCAGCAACTTCTAGAGGCACTTCCCGCCTGTGATAGGCTTTCATTAAAAAGTATACATTGAAAGTGGTTCCGCTGTTCTACATCCAATTTCCTTTGCCTAGATTGAATTTCTTCACGCCCTTCTGGATTAATATTACGCAGTGACAAGGATGTATATGAAGTATATGAAAGACTTCAGACAAAGTAAAATGTCAAGAATTTGTCAAACACATGCAAGTTTCTAGTTGCTGATCATCCAACAGGAAATTAAGAAAGCGTACTTATACGAGACAGTAAACCCAAAGACTTGTTTAATTTAAAGTATCTAGCATGCTAAGTAAGCTATCGTTTTCTTGAACTTACAATAGGATGTAGACATAATTACGTATTTCGGACTTCAGACAAAAAACTAACAGTGGACGACTAAACGCCGGTAGACACTACGCCGACAGAAATTTGATAAGGAGTTAAGAAGTTATGAGGGAAAGGTGAACATACGTACCCACATAGTGACATACATACATACCGGCCAAAGTCATAATCAATGGTTAGCTTGGCCTTAGTTGGGTAAAAAAAGTCAAAGTCTTGTCAAATACAAGTTTTTTGTTGCTGATCATCCAACAGAAATTAAGAAAGCGTCATTATTCGTAAGAAAGCACATACAGATACAGTAAACCCAATGGCTTGTCTAATTTTAAGTATCTAAGTGCCAAGAACAGCCAAGTAAGCTATCTTTTCCAGAATAAAATCAAAATTCTCCATCCAAACGTTATAAAATACGGCGAGGGTAGACGGCCAATTTTTATCTGTTATTAATGCGACAAGTTGCGAAGTGACCAGCCAGGGAGGGATTAAACTTAAATCAAATCTTTGTGGTGCTACTCCTGAGACCACTCGACGCCGAAGTAGGGTTGCTGAATGACTTGAGGATTATTGAGAAGCAATTTGATACTTAATTCGGTCTTGGAAGAGTCGACTTCGAGTGCAGAGAAGTCTTTATTGCCTTATTAATAATCAAAAAGATACTCTGTGAATGCCAATTGAAAAATAAAGAAATGTTTAACTGAAAAAGCATGGCGTGGTAATATACAACGTGTAACGGAAAGGGTATATACATACGGAAAGGGTATATACATACCAAGGGCACGGCTTCTTTGGATGATATCAAACGATATTGGAAAGGTTTTTTAATCCTATCTCTACATGTTCGGAAGTTATGAGAATTTTTAATACATTGCAACCAGAAACCGAACTTTTCAAATTGAAATAAACACATTACTCGGAAGAGATTTATCGTAATATTGGCATGTAACATGGAAAGTTATTGACCAACGTAGTTCGGTGACACGTTTGTTACGATTTGAATTTAAGAAACGAATGAAATCGAAAATTTGGTATCAATTCCTATACTATAACCTAATTTATTTTGAGCTGAAACTATGTATAGTGATTCTATACCAGCTGTTATCTTTAGGGCTTAAGGATAGCAATAGGGTTTCTGTTACACCCTGTATAGGAGAAACTGACTGACATATCAACGCACAGCCACATCTACTGGGACCAGGAACGTGAAATGTTGCACACGGCTTCCTACTATAAAGTACGGGAGCACTAAGAAGGGGTTTTTCGAAATTAAACAGGGCATTTAGTTTGAATGAAAATTATTTTTCCTTGAGTTACGTAATAAACTTGAAATTTGGCAAGAATACTTATCTAAGTAAATCATAAAGTTAGTTTCTTTTTTTATTACCCCTAAAGGTTGATAAGCTAGAGGGTACCAAAGTTTGTTAGGGAAAAAACGAAATCTTCGCGGACGGAGTCACGGACGTTAGTCTTCTCAAAATCAAAATTCATTTATTCAAACTGGCCTGAGGGTCTGCACTTTTTGCTCTTCAAAATTACATAAGACAGTCCCCCAAAACCCCCGCCTATTACCACTTCCTAGTGCTTTAGCTGGGAACAAGAAGCGGTGCAACAAACTCCTCAGCAACTTCTCACATGAGTCATAGCATAAATTAAAATGACATGAGAATTGCTTTGAAAATGGGCATAGCAATTTAATTTCGTTAGGTACATCCAGAGCACCGAGCAACCCTACAGAGAACGTCAACAATAGCCCAGTCGGAATCCTCTTACAGCTACAGATTTCAAGTAATCGTCGACTCCTCCGTTTTGATTGGGATGCAGTTTCTCAGTGTAAATATCTTATTCACTGACGTTGGTATGCCTGTTATACTTCTGCTACAAAGGAGGCTCAAAGCAAACAATGTTGAAAATTTCCTCATCTTATTGTCTGTTTAATTGGAGTTAACGTTATCCCCTCTATACCATTGAATTCTCAAACGTCACTTTAATTTACACGTTTTGGAAAGCACATCTGTCACTAATTTATACATTTAAAATAAATCTGTAATTTGTATGGTGTACATAATAAAACCTATTGAGAGGCTTGTGACTAAGTATTAACAATCGCACGGGTCGATCGCTGGCCATGGTTAGTACGTGGATGAATGACCATCTTTATATACCAAGACCCCTCCGTGCCTCGGAAAGCACGTTAAGCCGTTGGTCCCAGCTGTTATTCCGTGGATCTTTGACAGTCGTTACGGATCGTCAGAAGCCCGAATGTCTGACCACTAGTCTTAACAAGGGGTATCGTATTACGAGGTCAGATAGGTAGTCACTCTATGTCAAATGCTGGTATTCAGCTGCATCTGGTTTGATTGGAAGCCGACCCCAACACAGGTGGGAAAGGGCTCGGCAGATGATGATGGTGACATAATAAAGTATTCTATTTTATAGGTACTTGATACACATTAATATGGCAACGGACGGTGACTTCATATTGAATTGCATTTCAGTATACGGCTGAGAAAATTTTAAAATAATAGTTTAAAAAACTAAAACACACGCTTTAAAAACCCAACTAAAAAAGTAGAAAATATTTTAATTCTAATAAAAAGCGTGGGGTGCTTTTTGAGGTATTTTTATACTCAATTAATATAACGCACCCCACGCTTTTTAATAGAATCTAATCTTCTATTTTTTAGTTCTGCTAACTACGAAAACGTGATTTTTCATTAAAAACAAAATCATTGAATTGTTATCGGTCCTTGATAAGTATACAAAATTTCGATTTAATACGACGTTTTGAAGGAGGTCAAAATCATGTTCAAAGTTTCCGTTACATAGGCACATACTAACATACGTATGAAGCTAATAAAAGCGTGTTAATTAATAATAATAAAAGTAAATAGATACGTTTGACCGATTGAAAAGCTTTTTATATTTATCAACACTTCGGCTGCAGTTTACAACGTGTAGGTTTATTTATAGAAAATTCTATCGCAAGAGTTGATGACATAAAAGCTAGAATTATGACGCACACAAACGCAACTGGTGCATATATTACGTAGTTGAGAGCTTATTCCCATCCGGACACAAACGCTGCTCCATTTGAAACCGGATTGCCGAACAACGCCATTCTGCGGTTATATTCCGGCGCGAGCGATAAAACGTCCTCCCAAATCCTCAAAACGTATAGTTACTAGTGCAAATCAAATTTTAGATTCTAAAAGTCGTCGGATATTTTTTAGAGCTGTCACCGGCAGCCATCGCTTGCGTGTCTGGTTGCGCGCCAAACCGGTTAACCGGATTACAACAACGCTTTTGTGGTTTCATCCAGGTTTGCATGACAAATATGTGTGTGTATATTCAAATTTGGTATTTATGTTCTGAGTGGGCCGGAGTGTAGAATTTTAAACAAGCGAGCAAAGGGATCAACAGCGAGCGTCCCATGATATTTTGTTTTGTTTTTGATTACTTCGGGCGCGGGACCCTAATTAGGGTTACACTTTTTACATTTCAATCCATCTCTTTTGATAAAGGTATATCAGTTGTTGTTTTATTTGCACAGAGCTTTTGAAATAACTTTTTTCAAAGGCCACTGAACCTTCTTTAGAGAAAGGGTTACTTTAGGGAAATTATAACTTATTTCGACATGAGATTATACAATTACACTAAAAAGAAAAGTGTTGCCAAATAAACAGACCAAGACCCCGAAAAAATCATAAAACATACACCTTTTTTTAGTATGCAACCCTATAAAGACTATAAAACCTTTAGATATTCGGTCGAACACCATTCTAGCTGGGTGTAGTAAATAAAGCCCGGTGGCTACATCCGTCTTCCCCGGGGCAGTTCGGACACATTGGCGTCCAGGCTAGTGCTCTCCTTTATTTTTGACAAAGAGGAGAACCAAGTAAATACCATAATTCTAATAGTAGGTGTCCAAACAACGACGGACAGTAAACTCTTTACTACTGTGTTATTTAAAGAACTGTAAAAAATTAGGTTGTCTCTCCATTTATCTATACTAATATTATAAATACGAAAATATGTAATTATTATTAACCTTTTGACTCCTTAATGGCTGATAATTTCCAATCTCCACGCGGGCGAAGACGCAGGCAAAAGCCGGTATTTCTTACAGAGTTATTAGGACATAAACAAAGCTATACAATATATCAACCACTTGTAGATAAGCTCTACATTTCACATCGATAAGAGATAAGTTTTACAGCGCTCAAAACGAAATGTACCAACAGTATATTATTTCTAAAACCCGCAGAAACCAGTATGTCCTACTAAAATAAGGATGTGTAGAAACACTACGAGTAGTCCCATGGTGTGAATAAAATGTATTGTCGATAGGAACTGTCTGGAACGGGGCGAATCGTAAAGGATTACTAACACATGTATCTTTGTTTGGGGCGAAAAAAGGCGATTGACTTAGAGAGATCGAGCTATATAGCCTGGGAAATGTATTACCAATGTATAATTGCAAGGTTTTATTGAAAAAGGTTCGATGGTAATGGAACTTTTAATTTACTTAACGGATTGCAGTGCTCATGAATTTCTGGAATGATGCTGGAATGTTTCCTCTTTAGACAGGTCGATTCAGTTCAGAGAAGTCTTAATGATTATGGTATCTGCAGAATGTCGAGTTATGGGTACAGGATTTTGATCCTTCGAACGGATGGATGCCCATTCGCCCTTGAGAGAGAAGACTACATAGATAAGTGTGCAGCGTATTTATGTATTTGGGATCTAACAATAATAAAAAGGGTTATTTTACGCGTGCTCCTTAAATTACAGGACACCACAGCACGCGCATTGAATGCAGAAATGCAAATACTGTCACATAAAATTGACATTCCATAACATCTAAACAATAAACATTATAATTTATGTAATTGCTCATATTATGTACCTATTCCAAATTACCAGTCAACCTTGAATACGAATACAATCGACGCATTATGCCTTACCATTTTGGTGACAATAAATAAATTACGTTATTATGCAAGACAGTGCACTTGAGAAATAAAAATCCAAACAAAAAATCTTTAATGTATGTATGCCGTTTAAGTCTCTCGTCAGGTGATTACAATTCATCATGTCGGCGGGAACAAGGAGGCTGGCGATGAATTTGCACAGGTAACGTACCAAAAGTTGAGGACGAGTTTCCCGCGTGTTACTGAGACGAGCGTGTGAGCTGATTTAGTGGCTGTGGTACAAGGAAGAAACGACAAGCGATTCTTCGTTCGCACCGACAGGAACTTTATGAGAAAAACTCAGGCTATCGACGCGCAAAAAATGAATTCAGCACATTATTCTATCCCCCTATTGTAGAAATGTTACGTCGACTATCAAAATATATTCAAGACCCTGGGCTTTATTACTAGAACTTGCTCTAGCTTTTGGTCTCTAAAACCAGTAAAAGTACTCTACTGTTCTATTGTGCGCAGCCACCGCGAGTACGTTTCCCAAGTCTGGAACCCTCAATACGAGATTTATGAATCTCGTATTGAATCCGTTCAGAAGACATTTTTGCGTTACTTGGATTTTAAGGCAAAACGATTCTCAGTGGACTATGAACACCGTTGCAAGCATAACCATTTCTTACCGTTGAACGTAAGACGTAATATTAGTGACATATGTTTTTTGGTAAGCATAGCAAATGGCTCGATTTAATGTCCGAAACTACTCGGCAAAATACTTCTTCGCATTTATCAAATTAACCTACGCACACGTCCTCTGCTGCAGGCACCATGCGCATCTACCAATTACAGGCGCAACGCCTAAGTCTTATTACTTTATAACTTTATTTTTATTTTGTTCTTTTGATTTGTAAATCGCTGTAACCAACATAGTCAACGTAGTACCTACTTGTAACTAGATGTATATAATTATGTGGAAGCTTGTAATTTAGCAAAGTTTCTTGCCTACAAATGATTTTTAGTTTTTCATCTGTCTGTAAGCTTTCTGTAAAAAAAAAACTGCCCTTTCGTAGAAAAGTTAAATTTCTATGCGGGTGAACTGTCCAGGATGCGAAGGTCGTATATAATGTTAGAGTATCGAGCGACTCATATTTACTTTCATGCACCTCACGAGTCACGGCTAGAAAAGTAATTTTGGTGATTTTACTAACTATACAAATAAATCAAATTTAAGTCTATGTTTGTAATGTCAAAATGACACCTTTTTATTACTAATAATATTGCACATGAAAGTACTTATATTTTTTTAATATGTCTGTCTGTCTATTCGTTCCGGCTAGGGCTAATCTACAAAAAGGCTGGACCGATTTTGACGTGACGTGCACTGACAGATAGCAAATGTTATAAGGAGTAACTTAGACTTTTGTTTTAGAAAAAGAATTAGGGATCCAATATGTTTATTGTTTTCCTACATGCGGGCGAACAAAGTCGCAGGCACAGCTAGTTTGTAAAATAAGACAAGTTTCTATAATTTTGAACAATGTTAATAGGAGACACGGACGTTAATCAATAAATGGTAGTAAAACAAATCAATAGTTCGTAATGACGTTTAATACAACATTTGTACACGCAGTACAAACGAACAATTTCGTTATAAATTATTACAACATAGTAGGTACGATAATTTTATACAGAATAAATAAAAACAATGGTGCTATTGAATCATAAATCACACGGAGACCGTCGTCATACGAAACCGGTAGCAGTTTTGAATTTGAATTTGCAATTGTACAAACCTGGGAAGGCGAATTTCTGTCGCGAAGTGTCAGGTTACGAATGTGTCACGACAAGCGTATGAGCTGGCGATTTATTATAATAGAGACGGGCTTTAAGCAAGAAGCGGTTGAAGAAAAGATGAGCTGGGAATGTTATGTAGTTCGGATTGTTTATTTATAACAATCCTGCATAAAAGAATTTGGCTAACATACAAAATCATATTAAATTAGCTAGAGAATCTCCTCAGATGTGATGAAGGAAAGAAAAGTATTTATTGATACTCGCACAGAAAGATCACATACTAAACTAAACACACAATCGTAAAAAACTATAAATAAAAAAAACTTGGAAACAAAAAATAAAAAAGCAGAAAGTCCTGTACGAGGCCAAAACGTTTCAGCATGATGCTGCGACATCTAAAAAAGTGTCGCAGCGCTGGTATTCTGATAGGGCTGGGTAGGTTACCTATCGATATCTAAACATGACAAAACGTCTCCGGAGTTTGGCTAACTAATTTAATGTGACCCTGTAGTTCTAGATCCTATGCAATGGAAAGCGGTTGCATAGCCACTCATAATACTAAATATAAACATTTGCCCAAAAAAAAACAACAGTACCAAAACCATGGCATAGAAAATACCCTATTTTGGGAAATTTTATCCACATATAACTAGAACAAACGACAGTACCCAACAGTTTCCAAACTCATACACCCCTTCACGCACAACTTGGACCATAAAGTAAGGCTGGCGACGCATACTTATGAATTTAATAAGACTCCAGGAACAAATTACGTCAGGAACGAGTCAACTACAAGCGATAGGAGTAGGGAACTTTATTAAGTGTGCCGTACCGCTGTCTTCTAATCTGATTACGCAGTATTTTCGCGTCACATGACACTCTAGAACTTTAATTTGAAGGTATATTCTCAAAGGGGTGGTTTTCGTATGAAAGTTTGTTGGCAATGTCAACGTACGTTACACTCGTGTTTGGTTGTGGTGTGAAACTAATTTTGTTACTAAATATACATTGGTGTTATATTTGATTATGTCGGTTTCACGGAATTTAATCTCGCATATCGTGCTTCATCATCGTCTCTGACATGAAAGCGGAAGTTGTATCAGCTTTTATTACTACGTCATCGAGTCCGGTGTTAATTGTAATTGTCTCAGAATAGTCTACTACAGCGACATCCTTCTTAATGCACAAGCTTCATGCCTGGTGCCTGCATTCATGCCAGCGCTGACCCATAAACAAAAAATAAAAACCCATCTGCCTAGCCTTTTTTTAATAGGGTATTACACCCATATTTGAAAAGTGTCTTAAATAGATTCTAAAATGCTAATAAACCACTAAAAAGACACAACATTTTTATATAAAAACTAGCTGTGCCCGCGACTACGTCCGCGTGGAATTTAACAAAACAGTTATTGTTGTTGTTGTTGTTGTAATTTCTAAAATAAATGTAGCCTAGTTACTCCTTATTACATCAGCTATCTGCCAGTGAAAATCCCGTCAAAATCGGTCCAGCCGTTTCAGAGATTAGCCGGAACAAACAGACAGACCAACTTGTAAAAATATTATTTTGTTATATGTACCGTGTTTACCTCCATATGCATTTAGTAAAAAGCGGTTATTTTAATATTACAAACAGACACTCCATTTTTATTTAGGTATCTGTATGTATAGAAGATGTATAGATGCATTAAAATTTTACATTTTCATATTTCGCGCGTAAATTGACGAAAACGCTGAACGCAGTGGACGCCATATTGGTCTGTGGGTATGACGTCAGTTTGTTGAGTAAACAAATGTGCCGACATTTTGTATGATAATGATGAATAATTTAAAAAAAAATGTTATTATTCTACTTATTGTTTGTTTGCTGTTCCTGAATGTAAGATATTATTTAAAGAAAAAATACTTTGGTTACGGAAATAATAAAAGTACAAATTTGTTCAGTTGATTAGTTTATTCGGCGGTATGACGTAATAACATGGTGGCTACTGTTTCATGATGTTCAAAAATAGATGAAAAAAAAAACTGAAATCTTTGAATTGAATTTTAAAATTTTGTCATTTCATGAACTAAAATAACATTTTCCGACTGCTTATTGCCTAAGCTATCTCAATAATATATTAGGTCTTTACCTATGAAATTGCCGTTTTGCAGTACTGGCCATTTCAAATCAAAATAATTTTTGTTTGGGTAAGAATTCTAATTTCAAATTAATTTTATTTTAAAAACATGGATTTTTTTTTCCAAAAGTAGTCTTTTGTTTATTGATTAGTGTTACATTTTCATCGCATTTCAATCTTTTTCGTCATCATGGATACGTTAAAAATTCGAGTAATTATGGAATATGAGTACCGTCGTGGCAGCAACGCGGCACATGCGGCACGCAACATCAACGACGTTTACGGAGCTAACACTACAAACCAACGCACCACCTGTTATTGGTTTGCTCGCTTCCGTTCTGGAAATTTCGACCTGAAAAATGAACCTCGCGGTCGTCCGAAGACTTTGGTCGACAATGACGAATTAAAGGCGATTGTGGAAGCTGATGATACACAATCTACGGCTGAATTAGCAGCAGCTTTCGACGTTAGCGTCAAAACAATATTGGTCCATTTCCGTCAAATTGGCAAGGTTAAAAAGCTTGACAAATGGGTGCCCCACGAACTCAATGATCGTCAGCGCGAAGTACGCGTCGAGACGTGCCTTGCACTGCTCAACAGACACACAAATGAAGGAATTTTGAACCGCATTGTTACCTGCGATGAAAAATGGATTCTGTTTGATAACCGCAAGCGCTCAGCAAGTTGGTTGGATCCTGGTTCAGCACCTAAACAATGCCCTAAACGAAAACTTACCCCTAGAAAAGTGATGGTCACTGTTTGGTGGTCTAGCGCCGGTGTGATTCATCACAGCTTCTTACCAAACGGGGTGAGCATTACTGCAGATGTGTATTGTGAAGAACTGAACACAATGATGGAGAAGCTGGCACATCTCCAACCAGCATTGGTCAATCGCTCATCTCCGCTGCTCCTGCACGACAACGCGCGACCTCATACTGCACAGCAGACGGTCTCCAAGTTGCAAGAACTGGGGTTGGAAGCTCTCCGTCATCCGCCCTACTCACCAGACCTTGCGCCTACAGACTACTACTTTTTCCAGAATTTGGATAACTTCTTGGCGGGAAAAAAATTCAATACCCGAGAGGCAGTACAAAATGCCTTTGAAGAATTTGTTGCTTCCCGTCCAGCTGATTTCTTTAAGAAGGGCATCAATAAACTGCCACTGCGATGGCAAAGATGCATTGATTGCATGGGTGATTACTTCGATTAATACAAATAAAAAATACATGAAAAAAAATCGTTTAAATTTTTTCATACAAAACGGCAATTTCATAGGTAAAGACCTATTATTATTAATTTTTTTTCTCATATAGCTAAAATACCCTATTATGTTGGGTCCACTCTAACCAGATACAGCTGAATACCACTATTTTACATGGAGCGACTGCCTATCTGACTTCCAGAGCCCAGTTACTGCTTAATACGATGCTCTTTTATAAGACTATTTGTCAAAACTTACGGGCTTCTGACGACCCGTCAAAGAACCATGAATAACAACCGGGACCAACAGCTAAACGTGCTTTCCGAGGCACGGAAGGGTCTTGGTATGTAAAGTCTTGATATAGCGTATCCGGATCGATCGTGTGGCTGTTATTACTTGGCCACAAGCCCTTCGTCGTTTAACAAAAAATCACGTAAAAATATCTTCCAAAAAACTGGGCAAACTTCTGGGCAGCTGTTGGGCGCCATTAGATCTCGCTTAATTTTAATAACTGAACTACTTAACTCTAGCTACAGGTGCAGCTAAAAGAAACAATTAATTTTCCGCTTTATGCTAAGTAAAACTAAGCTGAAGTAATAAAGATGTCGTTTAAGATTAAAAAGGGAGGTCTAGCCGCAGTTCTCGTGAGAAAAGTTAGAAAGAACTTCAGACAGATATGGTAAGTAACTAATGAGCTACTAACTGGTGTTACTAGAATGCATGAACAGTTAACGTACATAGCTACGTCATACGTCACATATTTCTCTGAAGAATATGGAGATGTGAAAAAAGTTTAGCGGTACTTACTGTTAAGGGAAATGAAATTCTAAGAGAATATAGAAATAATGTGAAACTTTTATCTTGGCGAGCAATTTATGAGATTTGCAGACATATTATGATGAATATGATACCTACTTGAGAACAAAATAATATGTGCAATATTATGATATTTAAGAACGAAATATGTGCATCTTTTTAACTAGGCATGAGTTTTGTGAGAATTACTGTCACCTGTGTCATATGTGTAGCATTTGAGATTTATTTGATAGATAAAGGTTTCGATTCTTGTGCAAGTTAAACCGAACACCTTCTTTGGCAAAGGTGAAGCATATAATAAGTTCTGAGACTGGTAAGTTAGCACTTCAATTCTCTATGCGGCACCAATGCGCAAAACAGTTCGGAACAGAAATATTGAATACTAATATGCACACAATGAACTATGTACTACAAAAATGGCGTATCTATTAATATCAAGGCTTGATGGAACGGATTTGGTTTCATTTGAAGTTTTTGCTATCAGAATATTAATGATACCAAAGTTAAATTAATCTGATTGCATAGTGGGTCATATACTTCTATTGCTGTTTTCAACAGATTTAAATGTTCGATCAATACTGTGATCAATGCTGATGTCAGGGGCTCGTGGCTAAGTAATAACAGCCGCACGGTACAATTGAAGGATTAAGCTACGATTACCGAGGTCGGTGCGTAGATGGGTGAACATTGTATATTGAGATCCCTCCGGGCTTCGGAAAGCACGTTAAGCCGTTCGTCCAGGCTGTTATTTCTAGATCTTTGACAGTCGAGTCGGTCAGAAGCCCGAAAGACTGATAAACAGTCATACCAAGGGCTATCGTGTTACCCAGTAACTGCTGGGTAGTGGAGGACAGATAGGCTGTCACCCCATGTAAAATACTGGTATACAGCTGCATCCGGTTAAATTAGAAGCCAAATCTGGGCAAGCCGATTGCAGCGGTAAGTCCCCTCTTTGAGGAGTGGATTGAGAGGCGCCAAGGCGTCCTCACCTTCCGCCTGACGCAGTTCCTCACCGGACACGGCTGTTTCGGGAGGTTCCGGTTTCGCATAAGGCGGGAGGAAACGCCCGGGTGTTTCCACTGCGAAAATCACCCTGAGGACACGGTGGAGCATACGGTGGAGGTCTGCCTGGCTTGGGCGAAGCACCGCCATGTCCTCGTGAAGGCGATCGGCGGCGGCAATCACTCGCGTCCAGCCCTGGTCCAGGCCATGGTACGGAGCGAGAGTGCATGAGTAGCCGTCACCTCCTTCTGTGAAGCTGTAATGCTCGCGAAGAGGGAGGCGGCGCACGTGAGGCAGAGGCCGTATATGCGCCCTCGCAGCCTTAGTCGCCGCAGGAGACGCCCTGGGCGTCGGGAATTCCAGGCTGATTGACGGCCACCGTAGGCGCGGGCTTGCGGACGCCGAGTAATGGGTAGCTCGCTGTCCGGTAAGGACCAAGCCCAAGTAGACGGCGCGTTGTGTTCCACGGGCGTCTCAAAGAAATGCCTGCCAAAGGGTGCGGGTTGTTCGAAAGAGATACCGTGGCCCCTGGCACACAGGCAACTGAGGGAACACGGGTGGGTTTCATTCAGTAAAAGTCTGACACGCCCTCCTTCTGCACCCAGAGCGGGAGAAGTTATTTGATGATTTCCCACCCAAAAAAAAAACCGATATAGTCGAGAAAAGGCTAAGCGGATGATGACTTAGATAAATACATTACATTTGTTATAATTACAAAACGAAATAACGTAAGAAGTTGGTGAGACAGCGTAGGTTTTTGATATTTCAAAGTAACTCAGAATTCCATCCAATCAATTCAATTTAGAGCCGCCTACTCAACAAAACAAGTCAATTATCTAACTTATAGAAGGAGATAAACTACAAACGACATTTAAAATTGAATTTCAAGAACAAATAAGTAGACCTTAATGTAATTACATTTGAGTTTTGAAATGGGGCCAAAAGCTTCTGGAGTGGCGACAGCGTATTGGAAGACGTAGAGTTGGAAGGCCTCCCACAAGGTGGACAGATGACCTTGGTGAAGGCCGAAGTAATCTGCTGGTTGCGGGAAGCACAGAACCGATCAAAATAGCGGAGTTTGGAGAGCGTATATCCAGCAGTAATAATGATGATTGAAATGAAATTGTTTATTCCGTCAATAGGATAAGTATTGGAATCACTTTTACACGTCATATTATAAAAATTAAGCCATATGGGCGACATTTTCTATCTAAGTATTTCCTATTGTCGGAAGACTCTTTTCAAAATAAACAATAGCTACGTTCAATTCAAAGTCGTGCCTGTTTTTAGCAAAGATAGGCGACCTAGTGTTAGTGTTACCAGGCATTAGGGAGGTTGAAAGCTTAACTGAGACATCAGACAATGCGTATGCGAAAAACAGTAGCAGAGGCGAATTATCCGTAGCAGCCAGATGTGGGAATCCGATTTCGTATCACGCTAGGACAGACTTGGTATTAAGCGATACAAAAAGCAGCGACAGCCGAATTAAGTGCTCTTAATTCGGCTGTCGCTGCTTTTTGTATCGCTTGCTTGTAACAGACTGCTGTCTGTTAGGGGTTTTCGTAAAACTGAGCTGGATTAAGTATTGTTAACGCACTAGGATTAAAAGGACATCATGCAGGTTTCGGACATTTTGTACCTACCCAAAAATTAAAATGTCTGGCCAGTGAAAAAAAAACTGGGACTTTGAGACTCAAATAGTAGCCAGGAGGTTAATTGTAGGACTTTCGTTGTCATTTCTCCTACGAAAACATTTTCTTTTTTCTGCCAGACGATTGAGTTTTGGGTACGAAATGAATTATGGCCTTTGCGCAAAATTATATGAAGTGCTTAAATTCGCGCTAATTCAGACACCTACGTCCGTCTAGAATGGTGGTACAATTCTTTATGAATAGTCAAAAGTTCTAATTATGCCCGGATTGGTAGGTACTGGAAGCTGATCATTTCGGAGCAGACTCCCGGTCAGAGAGTGCTGCATAAGTAGGACAGCAAAAATATTCTACAAAATCACGAATTAAAAGCGAAAGAAATCTTTGCGATCCAATACACGCATGTCATATTACACAGTGATACTGAAGAACATCCAAATTCCAAAGTTTTACATGACGACCGATGGGACCCGCCTTTTGTAACTGGAGTCCTGTAGTCTGGACCAAGGTTTTAACATTACAAAGGGCAAAAGCCACTATGAAACGAAATACCTTTACAAATAAGCGTAGTCTTACGGTTTTAGTGTACACGAGCTTAACACTGATTAAACGCGTGTTGCTTTGTGCAATCAAAACTACAGCAATAAAATACCGACAAAAATGTTTCAGATCTTTTAACCAGCAGCATTTAAAATGGCTACAGGGTTGCCATTCCAAAATTTGCCGAACACCTTCATCAAATCATCATCAGCGTAGCCTTTTCCCAACTGAGTAAAGGGGGGGGGGGGGGGGGTAGTATATTGGGTCGTCGGCTTCCAGTCAAACTGGATGCAGCTGAATATCAGTATTTTACATGGAGCGACTGCCTACCTGACCTCCATAACCCAGTTACTGGTTAATACGATAACCCTTAATAAGTCTGGTTGCCAGACTTTCGGCCTTTAGACGACCAGTAACGACTGTTAAAAATCCATGAATGACAGCCGGGGCCAACAGCTTAACATGCTTTCCGATGCACGTAGCGGTATTGGTATGTAAAAACGGTCACCCATCCTGTGGCAAGCGTATCTTAACCAGCAGGCTTAGCATGACGCTTTCTATTTCTACGAAGAATAGACAGTGGTTTTTCAATATAAAGTGACATTTCGTTTCTCCATTTTTAACATCGCACTGTTGATATCCTTCTACAATCTGTCATTTAGTCTTTCGTATCTAACGATCTTTGACTATTTCAGAAGAATATTTCTTTCCAAACTGAAAAAATCACACTGACAACCAACTTTCTACTCGACGGCCACAAAGTATATACGATTATCTAAAAAATCATGATTCGTTTAGAACGCATAACTGTGATAATTAATATAAAACATAGATATCTTCTTCTATTGTACCTACATCATTTAATTAATAGTCATGTCTATTCTTCAGTCGACAAATCGATGCCCGTGCTAAGCCTACTGATTGATGGACCCGTGTGGCTGTTATTACTTAGTCCGCATCCGCTTTATCAAATGTTGGGGTACAAAATATGTCCAGCAAAAACCGATCGATAAATTAACGCAACAATCTATCTACGGTGACATAAATGCACAAAATACGAACTGATGACCTGAAACTAATAAATTACTATCTACTACACGCGTGCCCTCATAGGCATAAAAGCAAGACCTGGACATGCGGAAATAAACCGTATTAAGCTTGTTTTAGACTGCTTTTGGAGTACAGGTTTCGGTATCTGAATACCGTGGATGCGTGAAACGGACATTACCTAAATGATGTTCGTTCAGTGGTTGGGCATTGCACACAATGTATTGTAGCTAACATAGATAACATAGAAGTATTAGAAGCAATATCTAGCTATCTAGTTATGTAGCTAGGCAAACATACATACAATCAAAAACATAACCCTCCTTCTGGCGCAGTCGGGTAAAACGAAGACAGCTTTAGGTATATATAAATACATTATTTCGGGAGCCAGCTAAACAAAAAACGCAGTTTTGCGTTTAGTTTTTACTTCACTCACTGGTAACATGTGTTAACACAAACTTTCTCTGTCTATCATAATACACTTTTTAGTAAACGACATTCTTCCTTGCACTTTTCACACAAACTTTATATAAATTGCCATGAAACTGGAATATTCTAACCGGCGGCGCTGTGCGAAATCGGTTCCGAAACACGAAAAATATGTATCACGAAAACACGCGTAATTTTCTCGCTTACCTCAATATAAATCCAACTCGTATATCAATCACTTAAAACGATCCATAAAACGTTGGTAACAATTCACAACACTAAACAAACCCAGGGGCACACAATCACGTTTGTACAGCGGTTAACTGTGCTTAACCAGCCGTGCACCCTACACTCAGTGCTGCAATATCGATATGCGAACATGCTAACCGGTTTATCGTCGAGAATCGATTGAATTCCTTCGCACACTTGACAGATTCGAATGTCTTGAGACTGTAAGTGGCAGCAGAAAAAGAGTTGGAAATGAAAAAAATCGTCTGGATCGTTGCAAAATTGCGTTTCGATTCGGACAGATCAGATATGGCGACAGATGTGAAAAAAGAGAAGCTTTGTTTATTCTTTATTTATTTTAAACATCGCTGGCGGATTGTGGGTGTTCTTTAGGAATATCTCTGCCTAAAGCTTCGGGTAATACAAGCGTGATTTGACCGACTTTGCCCGATTTCTATTCAGTAATACAAAGTGTGCTTTGAAAATACTATAGCGTTAGAAAGGAGTTAGGAATAAAATTCACTACCATGTGTTTGAGAAAAATAAGTAACAATGTCATTGTCATCTACGATTGTCATATATTTAAATCCGAGTGTAACTAATAGTATTTCCATCGATAAAATAAAGTATAACGGAAATTGTGAACAAAGCAGCACTATTATTCTAATTATTAGTCTTGCGTTTAATTGAACTGATTGCATAATTAATAGTTATTAAATCGGTTGCCAGTTCATAACAGGATAATTTATAGTGAGCTTTAAAACGTGACCTCCAATCGAGAACCCACTTTATACTACAGAACTACAATATTTATTCATAACAATGTCATTTTTGCATATAAATTCCTTTAGATATACTGATTCAGATTGCGGAATAATCAATAATGTTAGATGAATCGCATTCTATGAAAGAAGACAACCTTTAAGCGGTAAAATGCTATTTAAACTTTTATGAATAATTAAAAAAATTGAGGATCTTTGAAAACCTGAATCTCCTCGGAAAAAGAAAACGACTACGGTCTGCACATGCAGAACAAGAGAAACTTTTTACAATCGCGCTTCATGTAGCCTTAAAATAAAAAGTTATTCAAATTAAAAACAAAAAAATAAAGAAAACAACGAAATCAAAAGTTTACCGAGCAGCGGTTAAAAAGAAAATAAAAGTACTTAGCAAAACGATGGTTTGGGACACAGAAACAGGGCCGCAATAATTCCAGCGAGTCCTTATTGCGAATCGTAACGTTAACTTGATAGCAGATAATGCAAATTGGACTTTGATAACTAAGAAATACGCCTCGGATTGCAATTAAAACAATTGTAAATTTGTTGAGGAGCAAAAAGCGGGGGAGGTAAATGGAAGGGCTCTCGAAATAAATGACGAAAGACGGCCGCGGACAGCGCTCCGCGTCCAAACTAAATTACTTTACACAATTAGCTTTTGGAAATGTTTCGTTCAGAAACAAAGCAGTGGAAACAAAAATTGAATATTTGAACATCACTCTAAATCCTCCGGAGTTTTTGTGGAGTTTTTCCAAATGCACTTGAGTTTTCACAAATCCAACACTCCATTAACTAACGCCATTTTGCTGAAAAATTCTCACGACTTCTGAAATGCAGTGACATCTGTTTGTTTATTAGAGTCAGGTCACTTAATATACCTGATCCATAAAATACAGCTTTAAAATCAAATAAAAAAGTCGTGCTATTTGAGAATTTTAATGTTAAACACAATGCAAAACTAATTTCTGTAGAATCTGAACGATGCCAAAGTAATAAACGAAAAATAGAACGTAAATGGAATAAAATGTAAGAACAAAAAGGCTTCGAAGGAGCGAAAATTAGATTCGAAAGCTATACACCGCGAGCGTTCGTTGTAGCTTAGACAAAATGGAGTTTGATCCTGTTTTTATTAGGACTGTAGATGCTGGCGAATCAGATAAAGGCAATATATTGACTGGACCAGACTCTTCTCATCATATTCTTAACTTTTTATGATGTAAAATATATGAAAAACGTAGCCACATACGAGTAAGAGCCTCTAAAGATAGAAAACCGGAGAGATATCATTTTCAAATAAGAGAAACAGATGATAGAGAAAATAATAATGAAGTTACGTATTAATTAATCAAAACAAATGTATCTTCGTTTAAAACTCGATTATTGTTAAAATGGAGTTTGCAATAAGATAAATGAATCAAGTTTACTGCGATAACTTTAAAGTACATTTCAAAATTCAGCTCGTTTTGTTCTAATTGTTGGACGAGTCTTAAACAAATCGATAACATCTTAGTATTTTTGATCGAAAAATAACAGATTGAATAAAGTTATGATTCAAAATGTTTTTAATCATCGCTTCTTTCAAATATGTACATAAAATACATTATTCTGTTTTAAAGCAGACACATGGATGCAGGTAATTTGATAAATATTCATGTAACAGGTTCTCAACCCTGCCTATATGTTTTTAAGAGTTCATACAGATTAAAAAGCTATAGGTACTATGTATTTTGATGATATAAAGGTACAATTTGTTCGAAGGCTATTGTTAGTTTTGTTACGTTTTGTGAAGCCGTCAAAACGATTTGATCCATCAAAGTATATGTCAGATCTCTATTAGGAAGTACATAATAATTTGATCCAATATTGAAAGTTTTGAAAGCGAAGTGCAGTCTTTGCTTTGTTCATTCCTAGCTTTATGAAACTACCACGATTCCCACTTTTTCTCGGCAGCAGTGAGCATGAAAAGTAGGAACAAATTGACTTAAAGGTGTTCTATTTCAGATTTTTCTTCTAAGATATTACTGGAGCATCGACATTTCACTTCTTCCAGTCCATTAGTGACACCTCGGCTCTATCAAGTGGCTACAATCCGTGATAAATGAATTTTGCATCGCAATGGCTTCTCGTTCCTTGGGAGTGCAGCTGCTAAAGTATTGAATTACATTTTTCATGAACAAATTGAACGCCAATCGAAAGAAGTTTTCATAGCAGCGAACTGAAGAGTTCAATGAGGAACTGGAGTGTCGTGGAGACTTTATTTTTCTTCTTTATTCTGATGAATCATACAAAGTTAAACTATAATTATTTTACTTTTAAATAGACTGTTTTTTTTTTAAGCAAGTTGACTTAATAACCTTAGTTATTAAATACTCTTTGTTTGAATTTCGATTAAACATACATAGATAAAAATTATAATTTCAGACGCAATATTACCATTAACTTTCTGTTTTACGGAATTATTTTTGGTGTATTACTGTATGAAATATTAAAAAAAAAATTGAGCATTCCAAATAACAAGGTACAGCCCTACCACAGCCATTTTTATAAATTACTAAACTATTATATGTTCCATGTAACAAAGCACCGAAAGATGCCTGAAAGTAAAATTTTATGAAACATCCTTAGCCGAGACAAGGTTTTTACTGACTTATGTAAACAAATTGAAATATTTTTTTAGAGCGCTCCCTAGAAAAATAATGAAATTTTCTCGGACATATTTTTTTTTTTTTGCTATATCTAAACCATAATCACTCATCAAATCTCGAGTCAAACGCTTAAATTCAGGTGCGGGATGTTCGAAAGAGATACCGCGGCCCCTGGCACACAGGCAACTGAGGGAACACGGGTGGGTTTTAGTCAGTAAAAGTCTGACACGCCCTCCCGCTCCACCCAGAGCGGGAGAAGTTATTTGATGATTTCCCCCTCCAAAAAAAAAAACGCTTAAATTCAAGAAAAAATGTGAAAGCTCCCTTAATCGATTGCAATCGCTTGATAGGTCGTGTACCAAAATAAGTTTAGTTTTTTTTAAACCATATTTTCCACTAAGTTTCACTCGTCAAAATCCAAATCTGCAGTTTTTTTTCCCTTTTTTAAATATTTTTATATCTTTGCTGTTTTTTTTATTAAATATAGCAAAATTAAACGTATTATGTGGCTAAGATGTGATCTACTTCAATCTTTACGCTACAATAGGCAAATTTTCATCCTGGGCCATTTTCATGAGGGCTAGTAACCACAAAACAATTCTTCAACACTCTGTTAATAACTTCGGAACAAAAACTAACCAGATGATTATCTTACTTAGCAATAAAGCTTGCTGTAACTACAGTTTATCCATTAATTACACTTTCCGCACAGCAGCCACAAAATCCACTCACTCCAGCGTCCTCGAAGTTTATACAAGTTCTCATCAGGCTCTTTAACATTCGCTATGTAAAACTCTTTCAAAGCATTGAGGTAGTTAACCTACACTTCATAAAGCGTTAAAAAAATCCGCATTAAAACCGGGAAACTACGGAAGAGAAGAGATGCTTAGCAAAAAAAAAAAACAAATCTCGAAAAACAAACTCCTAACCAAAGTCTTCTTCTAAAGTCGAGGGAATATTTTGCATGGGTATTTTTTTAAATCTAGCCAGCGAAGTTATTTTCGCTAGCCATTTTAAAGTAAATTGGGTTTTAGATGTAATGTCTTCGCGTACCTGTCGCGGTGGCTTCTTTATGCTTGGAAAAATATGTTCTGGAAAAATTCTAGAACGTTTTCCTTTTTGTTTCGGAGAATTTTAACTATTCGCTGGCATTTTAGCTACACATTGATGGCAGTATAATTCTTTGGAAAAGTATAAAGTAGGTATATTTAATAAATTCAGTTTTTCAATACCGGGATTCGATAAAGCTCGACCTTTCTGGGAATATGAAACAATTTATAGGCGTTCATATAATGTAAACATTTACACATACATCCGTATCATATAATATACGTATTGAGAAATGGTATTATGCCTGCCTGTTTTCTCCGAAGAGTTAGGTTAGGTTAAGTACACTCGCGAGCAATAAACTGGAATCACTTCATCGTCAATCGATAATCATGTGACATCTATACCAAGCCGCACTGGGTCTGCGTGGTGAATTACGGCCCATTCCTTCTCACAGACAGGAAGCCTGTGTCCAAACATTTAACGAACATTTAAACTTTCCGGGAAGAATACCTAAGTATATGATGATGTTTGTCTTTTGCAGTTTCTAATCTTACACAGGAAACCTAACCCACAACCTAATTAAAAAAAAAACCGGCCAAGTGCGATTCAGATTCGCGCACCGAGGCGAGGGTTCCGTACAAACCTGTAGGTTTTGATTCCCTTGCGAGTGTCGAAAATTTGCGGCATACGGCTGTATCTTTAGATTGCGGTAACATAGAAGTTTGATTTTGTTACAGCTAAAGGTATTATAGACCTGAGTATTTGATATTAATTATAATTTAATACCTCTCTCTACGCGTTCATGAGGAAAGGGGTAGTAAGTTTAAAATTATTAAAAATATTTTTATTACCTATATGATGTAACTAAAAATTTATGCTTTTCGCAATTTTCCTTTATCTGTGCTATAAGATTTTGCTTCTTACCCTTCTCTATCTTTCTTTCTTTTCTTATCTTTTTTCTGTATCTTTTGATTGCGTTGGCTTAGAAGTTTCATTTTTTCACAGCTCCAAGGGACAGCAGACCTGAGTATTTGATATGAATTTCAGCTTAATACCTCCACGCGTTCCTGAGAAAAAGGGTCTTGACAGACAGACAGACGGACAACAAAGTGATCCTAAGGGTTCCGTTTTTTCCTTTTGAGGTACGGAACCCTAAAAGCCAGTAAGTACCATAGGTTTATTTTCTTCACAACCACTAAATGAAATTAGATACCAATGCCAAAATAAACACGCATTTCTCATGAATATTAATTAATTCTTCGTAAAAGGTCAAGTTTAATTTTAGTATCACGTACGATCAACCGCATGGTAATAATCTGACTTGAAAAACCGCCTTTATTGCTACAAGATAAAGGCACTGTCCAGATTGAATTTGTTTCCTTGGACGTGTGGTTGACTGTCCGTCTGTCCGTATAATCGAAATGCGTGGGGGTGTATACAGGAGGGTGTATCCATCGTTAGTCAGCTGTCGGGGTGCGGGTGACTCACACTCGCTCCGCTACGGTTTTATTTGTTTTTATACGACGCACCGCCAAATCTGTAGCTATTCGTATGGGCGTTATGTTAGGAAATGAAGGAATAGGAATTGTATTGGAAACGTAAGCGTAAAAGATACGAGTGTTTCTGTCACGCTGTAGCTCTGTTATCTTTTATTCTTGGTCGGTGATACTTTTCTTGGAGGTTGAAGGTTGAAACAGAAGCACATTTTTCATTTGGCTCAAAACGAAACTCGATTTTAGGAATTCGAACGATTTTCGGGTTTAGAATTTATTTTTAACATTTTCTTTAGTCGAGTTTCAAAATATTGCACGAGGCCAAGCCAGCTTTACCGCGGTACATTTCGAAAAAGATTCAATTTCAATACAGATATTACGTATACGGTACAGAAACACTGAACCAAAAAAAAATGTAAAATCAAGAGTAAAATATTGCATTGTGATTATTTTCCACGGTAAAATTCTACATTCCTTGGTAAGATCAAAACAAAAACAAATGCAGTCAGCGAAATTGTCTGTATCTAATAAATATACCATGGACGTAAAAGTGAGCGCATAAGCCATAAATCACAGTAGCCGAACGAAAGGAAGCAACGACGTAAAGAAGGTTACCTCACGTGAGACAAAAGAATCGTGACAATCGCCCTCAAGAATAGGCTGATAAATGGCAGAGCCAGATATACTTAACTATAGACAGAACAATGGGGAAGGAAGGATCTATCGAAAGCAATTTCGCCCAAAAATAGCACTAAGTTGGAGTGCTCTTAAAAGGTGTCTTTAAAATTGCTAAGACGTGGCTGTTATAATGAACGGAATCGTCCCTTTTCGTGGGACTTGGGAGGGGCGAATTTGGCAGACACTCCTTTTTTGCGACGCAAAGGGCAAGTGGCGAGCGAGTTTAATCTTAACTTCATTAGGGCGCGACACGAATTCATTGGGGAATTCTCCGGGAATTATTTATCCCAAAAATGTAATAAAATTCTCATTTCAGCATTGTCTTGGTTTGTTTAGCGTTCGCAAACAAATTGGAATTGGGAAGATTACGATGGTTCCTGTAGCTCGGGGTTTTTATTTTCGCTTTAGATTACTGTTCAAGTATTTCTTTCATCGTTCAATTTAGACAAATGTTCCAGAAGAACAATACAACTGCTTGATTCCTCGTTTTATTGATCGTCTGAAGTTACATTTACTTTAATCACGGTTGTGTGCTTAAAATCTTTAATAAATACCCTTGTACCTTTCACTCCAAATTAAGGGCTGGCCAGTCAAGCCACCATTGTGCCCGCCACAACTTGTTCCAATAATTTTAAAGACTGAGATAAGGCCGCCGACACGCACACCACATAATTACCCCGATTCAAGTCACCCCCACCTGACCTAAAAATTACCGCTTTATAGACGAATTTTCCGCCTTTTGTACTGATTTGAATACGTTAATTTTTGACGACTTTTTCATAGGTCGGTAAGTGTGAAGTGATAATAATTATATGGTAGATAACAATATAAAGCAACTGAAGATACAGGACTTTATAAATAACTAGCTTTTGCCAATGGCTTCGCCCGCGTTAACCAATTTACACAAAACCTTAGCAAATTATACAGCGAAACCTTCCTCATGAATCACTCTGTCTATTTATTGGTGAAAACCGCATAGTAAACGCGTTCAGTAGTTTTTGAGTTCATAGCGAACAGGCGGACAGACGCGGCAGGGGACTTTGTTTTATAATATGTAGTGATGATTTGCAAACCGGCCTAAACCTACAACAACGTAAGAAAAAGAAAACGCCAAATTTGATTACAGTAGCTATCATAAAACCGAATATTTCAAGTAATAAACACGGCTTAGTAATTATCCCTTGGAATTGAGAAAAAGCCCAAAAACCTGTGTGGACCTAAAGAGCTCATTACAAAACAAAGGAAGGGAGATAATGTAAGAGTGCTGAAACACCCGTTACGTGGAATGCCCTGGGGAAGTATTTTTTTCCGTGAAGGTACGACTTTAAGCTAATAGCTTCTCGCCTGACAAATGGAATTAGTCACACGATCCTGTAGAACTTGGAACACAACGCCTGGTAGAAGGGAATGAATTTAAATAAAAATAGAAGACAGAAGAAATATTTGCATTCACGAATAAGATATACTCGTGAAAACATAATGAACGTATTTATTACTTTTAATTTGAATTCTCTCTACTTAATATTTCGTGCAAAACTAATAGCGTTGTAGACGACAGAATAAGGTAGGTACATCTAATTTATATGAAGCTGAATATGTATTCCTAAAGGATATATGCATGCCCCTATGTATACTTACATATCTATAGTCAAATAACGCAAATACAACAATAATAGAGTTAACGTATTTTTTTTTTATTATAATTCTCTCTCCCAATATTTCATGCAAAATTTATAGCGGTGTAGTGCATCGTTAAAATGTTCAGTTCACAGTGCACATTTACAGTTCGACAGCGGCTAATAACCGGGTTGTTTGTAAAATTACCAGAAAATTGTTGGCATACAGTTTTATTTAAGAACTTTTATACACGCGATTCTATTGATCCATATTTACTTCAGATTTTTCGGTTTCGTGGAGCCGTTTTCATATAATAAATAATGGAATCCAGCTCCAAATTGTGACCATATTTTTGTCCTTTATCCTACTATCCTATCCTACTAATATCATAAATGTGAAAGTTTGTATGTTTAGATGTTTGGATGATTGTTACTCAATCTCGTAAAAACGACCGAACGGATTTGGATGTAATTTAGCACTCAGATAATTTATAATCTGGAATAACAAATAGGATACTTTTTGACCTGGTAATACACTCCCGAGGGATAGTTTCTGACCTCTATGCGGGCGAATCCGCTGGCAAAAGCTAGTGTAATCTAAAGCTAACGGGTAGCTGCTGACCACATTACACTTATTGAAATAGTTACACGCCTAAGCTCGATAAATAAAGTAGCATAACAATCAAGTGATTCGTTCGTTGCGATCAATAATCCGTGCTCGAAGCTATCTATGATAATAAACACTTGACACAGATAAAAATAGTAAAATATTAATAACTATACATAAAGCAGAACATAAGCACTTACATCCATACAATGAAGAATTTAACTTGACGAAGCGAAGCAGGTAATCTGAAAAAGAAAAGAAGCGTTTACACATAAAGCCAAGCGAAGACGATATCAAAAGGCACTTTAATATTGAAGAAGCATTAAAGCATAAAAGTGGCTTCCATAAATATCTCGTATCATTTAATGATACAAGTGTTAGGAGAAACATAGAATATTGGAGCGTAACCAACAATTTATATTTCCAATATACTTGCACAATTGTTTTGATCAGCAAAAGCCTGTTTCTTCTGTGACTCATATTACTATAAAGCACACGACAGTGTAAGCAGCTGATTCAATAAAACTGTTTAAATATCAAACACAATGGCAACAGACACAGCGTTACATAATCGATAAGCAGAAAGAGAAGCATAAGAAATAAATTGTTATAGGAATTGTTCAAACGTAGTTTGGTCCCAAAAATATTGATAAAGGAAACGTAAAAATCAACGATTCTACAGCAGCCTTTGCTTCATATCAACTCAAAGCAGTAAACAGTTCCGTTTCTCAATACCAACATTTATTCGGTGAAATTTAAAAAGAAGAGCACAAACGATATCTCGGGGACGACAAACCTAAAGAGCCGGATGTTTCGCGCCTCGCAATTAAGATAGCTTTACAATGGCGCCAGATTTTGGCCGCGTTACCAAATGGACAATATGGGGTCATATAAAGGGAACTGTGTCTGCGATTATATTGTTTTTTAGGAAAAGCTGTAGGTATCGTATCTTTTTTAAGGTTTTAATACAACATGGCCCTAGCTTGTTTTTTTTATTTAATTAGACCTTATTTTTAAATCAGTCCCCATCCTCATTGGTACTTGGGCATAGGCTTCCACGTTTCTCGATCTTGTGCTTCTTCTCTAATTATTTTTAAGACCACAGTCTTCTGTTTAAAATCCACTTCATATAACTCATGAAATTGAAGTATGTATTTCACTACATCCGAATTCGAATATTATTCGGTAACAAGCTAATACTCTGCGTGAAGCGAGCAATTTGTCAAATCAAGTCGTTATTACTTGGATTTCAAACGTCTTGGAAATCACGCAAATTGAAATTAATTAATTAATGTTACACTGAAATTAATGTCGCAAAATGTGTCGAGTTCGATAATAATTTCCTATAACTAGGTAAGTACGTTGAATAAAGTTTTTAGTGATCGTTTACGTTTAGTAGAAATTAAACGCTGGGTTCTACGTGATGAGACGGTCATTCAAAACGTTCTTCGCTTTCAAAGGTAGCATCGTTATTCTTTTCCTACATGACAGTATTCGTGGAAAATTCTTTTGGAAACCATCTTAATTTAGCAAAAACATTGCATGGTATGAAATGAATATGTGTGTGATAAATAAATGGAAATAAGTAATATACGAAATTCGTAGACGAAATCTTTATTCTGTAGGTATTACGGAGCAGTGGCGAAAAAAAAAACTATTACCCAAACGTGGGTCCTAGGTACTTTCAAACGTGTGTACTCCGATGTTGAAACATCAAAACTTTGGTCCTAAAGTTTCGTTTTATCTTTATTCCACAGGCAGAGGGCCGTTTTACATTCCCAACGAGCGCGTTTCAATTGCCTTTCAGTTTGTGAGCACTTTTTGTTTTTACACTTTCAGCGCGTGACTTTGGACGATTGACGTTTTCATGACTTCATATCGGTAAACGATACGCTCAAAGTTGAGCGAATGCAATGAAACAAAAAGATGCATATCACTACATAATGGGATATCACCATCGCAATATCTTCTCGTCACACATACCGCAGTGTCTCAAGACGAAAGTCTTTGAGCAGTGCGTGTCGCCAGTGATGACCAGTACTGAAAAGCGGCCGCTCCCAATGGGCCTTATTAGAAGGGTTATTTATAACCAAAGGGGCTATGCTTGGAGTTTCCTTACGTGATCGAATCAGGAATAAAGAGATCCGCAGGAGAACCAAGGTAACCGACATAGCCCGAAGAATTGCTAAACTTAAGTGGCAGTTGGCAGGGCACATTACATTGCTCGTAGAACAGATGACCTATGGGGCCGAAAGGTTCTGGACTGGCAACCGCGTACCGGAAGACGTAGAATTCTACGTCTTCCGGTACGCGGTCGCCAGTCCATCTGGAAGGCCTCCCACAAGGTGGACCGATGACCTTGTGAAGGTCGCAGGAATCCGCTGGATGCGTGAAGCACCGATCCGATTGAAGTGGCGGAGCGTGGGGGAGGCCTATGTCCAGTAGTGGACGTCTTTCGGCTGAAATGATGATGGGATATCAGACGTACGAATGCGGAAAACTGATTATTGCATCTTAGGATGCGCTCGGAAATAAATTAAGATGTTATAGTGAATTATCTTTGGATGAGCTACTCGGATTGTTTTTTATGTTTTTACTTTTCACGCGCTTATGCAGATGGAGCTTGTCGAGTGACGACAATGTTGTTCGCTTTGATGTTATCTGGTGACTTGGGTATATGTATGGAACCTTCAGAGCGGCGTTGTAAACAATGCGGATACCGATTTTCATCAATGATCTGCTATCCACGTTTATGCCTCCTTCTGAGTTTTATTCGTTATCTACCTACGAATAAATAAACAGCTTTCGATGTTCCATTTGAAAGCTCTATTTGGTAATCCCTACGTAACATAATTATTACAATTTCGAGTTTCTGTATTTTGAGGACATATTAGATTGGTTATATAATATACACATAGGTGCAATGTGTTATTTACTTTAGTAAACCAATTTAACATGGCTAAAGAGTCACGAACTTATTATATGTCCAAAAGTAGTACAACTCATGTTATCTATAAAACAAGGCAATCCTTCGCAACAAAACGCATTGTTCAAATAGAAGTTCACACCAAAAATAAAACAAAGACCCTTCGAACCAAAATGACAAAGTTGAAACAATGTTATTGCCAAAAACATTGAAAATAGTAGACATGAGCTATGCTATACTGTACGTGAATCCAGTCCCTGACCCACTTCCATTTTAGATATGCGAACAAAACCCGAACAAAAACGGCACACCTAGCTGCCAACACAATATTTAAAAGGCAGTATTTTGCAGTGTGATTTGTAAGTCCCAAGAGCAATTTATTCTATTGAAAACGTGGGATGATCTATAATTTTAAATGCGAGTCTGTACCTATTGTATAGGTTCACTCCTTTTCTTCATTACAATGTAAAATCAACATCATCGCAGCTGCTGTCATTATCTCCCCGCCTAGACTCTATTGTCAAGCCGGCTTTAAGTCTAGCCAGATGCATTTGTATTACTATTTGTACTTTGAACAAGCCTTCTCTTATTAGGGTTCGCTATTTCTTTTTGTACTGGAAGGTCTACAAATGAGCTAGGAGCAAAAGAAAATTTTACCTTTTATGTGGAGTCCGACTGATTTTCGGTTTCAATTTATCAACTATAAATTTTCAGTTATTTTTGTTAGGGTCGAAAAAAAGTTAAGTTTTGCGGGAGCTGACAAAAAATCCAGGCTCTTAAATTAGATTTATTTAGAAAAAATCCATCGTTACACCAAACAGAAGCACTATAACTGAGTAAATTGTACAACATTGCTTTTGCTCGCATATAATGCCAGATCGTTTGTTAATAATTGTACCTTTTAGAAATGTAAGTACCTACAAAGGAGAATGCCGACGTCACTATGACAAGTGTACCTACTCATTTCAATATTTGTCTGTCTGAAGACATATCCATCGACATCGAGTATTTTCAAGATTATTTGATGAATCAAATAATCTTGAAAATACTCGATGACATGTCTAAATACTTCCTCAAAAAACTTCAACACAATCTACAATGGCGTTTCCGAAATTATAACAAAAATAAAATACTATTTTGAGGTTATGTTCGAACACAAAATGAACTCAAAAAAGCTATTTGAAAAGGTCTAAGTGGGTTTACGAGTGAGCCTTGTGCCTTTGAAATACACTTGTGTAAAATCTGTAGCAGTTTAGCTATGTTAAGTGGCCAGCTGGTGACCACCTCACCAGATTGAGAGAGATTGAGATTGTGAGTATCTTTATGCCTCAAAATCTTATTCCCGCGTTTCATTAAAACGCAAAGCATGGAAGCAAACATTATAATTTATATAACATTACATTACACCTGTATTCCCTGAAGGGTTACGCAGAGGTGTACCATCAGGCGGCGAATGAAGTATATTATTTTCAATGGGTTAGCAGCAGTAGCCGAGGAACTAAAAGCTCAAACTCGACGCACAACGTACCAAAACCAGCAGAAAAAGGGAGGAAATGCGGGGGGTGGGAAAGCGTGTTACATTTTGATGGCAGGAGAAATAAAGAACATTTATTAAGATGTTACACCTATTTTTAACCGTCAATATGTAACACGCTTTTATTTAAATAATTGATATTAAATTTTTACTTTTTAGTTCGTTTTATTAACAAGTAATAATAAAAGCTTGTTTTTAAAACAGTTTTTTTCCCTTTGATTTTATTTTCAACTTTTTAGTATTTATGATGCGGGATTTACTACGGTGTAGTTCGTAGCCAGCTCCAGCATCAGACTGTGGTTACCGTATAGGATCAAAGTACTCGTCAATACGAATCAAACGAGCCCAAACTTGATGGGGTTGTGTCGTTTTATTGCGGAGTTCCTATAGCCACCTTCCAGCTCCAGCATCAGATCAGCTCCATGTCATCATAATATTGCATTGTCACGCGATATACATATGCATGCAAAATTTCAGCTAAATCGGTTAAAGATCTGCTTCAAAATTGAGTTGCAAGAGTCCACCCGAACACACATAGTTCCATACATACGAGTACATTGCAAGTTAAATAAAAGGTTGTAAAAACATTCTGGTTGACCGTTGACATGACATAATGTTGCAAAAGTATGGCAGAAGATAAATATAATATCAAATAGGGTTGTAGGTACCCCTGTTAATAAAAAAAAAACATTCGATTGTGACTTGTTCGATTGATGCAGATGAAAATCTTTGTTGTTTTTTTATCAACGTGGGTCGAATAGTATTATTTCTTGAGATGTTTGAAACAACAATGAATAAAAATATGTCTTTATCAATGGATGCCAGTGTGCGGTGCCCACCACACACTATCGTTTCGGCCGTCACATAATAATTGAACGAAAATAAAATAGACAGGTGTTTAGTTATGTGGGATATTAGAAACTGATTTATTTATTTTATCTTGCTAATCAATACAGAAACGATATTATTTATGGGCGATATCATATAATCGATATCAAATATGTAGGTAGGCACATTAAACGCAATAGAGAAATGGACATTCTTAATATTGACGAATGATCGGGGATTGTAAAAAATGGCGTATCAGAAAAGTAAAAGTACTAATTATTGTTCAAAAAACTATCCCATTATAAATATGTATCATTTAAGTCCTGTTCAAATATATATTTTTATTTTAGATATTTCATACTGTACAACTTTTTGAGACACGAGACATTTTACAAGAGTACTGTCCTTGGGCATTCTCCTTTAATTTTCTAGTAAATTAAATTCATGGTTGTCCCTGTTGGTGGAAAAAAATTACCCTGTGTTTATTTTACCAAACAAAAACCTCTGGAAAAACAAAAAAAAATGTTGTCGTCTTTCGGCATACAAAGCAAATCAGACCGAATTTCGTTTTGTTTATCGGTCTTTGGACTCTACTTTTATGTTCACAGAACATTTAGGTAAAATTTAACCGAGACACAAACTAAATTAATTATCTAGCATGTCTGCAATAAATCATAGAAAAGGCTTTTAAAAGTATACGAAAATGAAACATAGCTAACAGAACCACAGCCAAAGTTATGTCAAAACATAAATCTGAAAGAAATCAGAGAATGGGTATAAAACGGAATTTATGAAGACAGACTTTGGCAAATCATCCGAACTCTATGGTTACTTTGGTAATTGAGATCAATCATTAGCATCAAAAAACCGCAACTAAACAACAAAATAGAAAGCTACTAACATTTAAAATTAATACTTTTCCAACTCAGCGGGTCTGAGCTCGTGAGTTAATTGCTTTAAAATGTTCAGAGCAAAGTTTTAGGTGACAGCAACGACATTACACGACTATTTCAGAGTGCTTTATCGCCGCGTTTAAATCATTTAATATTTACATTGGACTAGGGACTGTCGTAATTCAGCTCGCATATAATTGTACCCGAACAAGAAAATAGCGTTGTAGTGTTAAAAGCCTGTCGGCCACCGTATAATTTTCGACAGTAGCACCAACTTGCTGATGGACAGGGTGAGGAGGTACTTTGCCCTTTTTACACGCTTTATATTAGCTTCAACTATATGTTTGTATGTTTGTTTGTAAGCGACTCCTTTGGACTTGATTTTAACCCACTTCAAACGGTCAGATATCATTTAAACTTTGTAAACTTATCGAGGACCGATGACAATACAATAATAAAAAAATGAAAAAAAAATGAAGAATCTCGCTTTTGTAGTTAGCAGAACTAAAAAATAGAAAATAAATAATTTAATTCTATCAAAAACCGTGGGATGCATTTTGATGTATTTTTATAATCAATTAATATCAAGCACCCCACGCTTTTTAATAGAATTAAATTATTTTCTACTTTTTTAGTTTGGTTTTTAAAGCATGTTTTTTAGTTTTTTAAACTACACATTATTTTTAAATATTTTTACCTGACTACGGTGAAGCAAAAAGGACGTATATGATTTTGAAAGGTACGTATATGTACATATTTGGTTGTGTATCTGTTTATGTTCATCTTCATCTGTTCCCTCCGTTGTAACTTCTTAACAACTTATCATAATTTGACAAATGAGGTATCGCTGGAAGTGTCTTGATCGTCTGTTGTTTATGCATTGACGTCACATTAAATTGTATATATATCGTGGTCGTTTAACACCTAAACAATTCATTCTAACAGTAGTAAGCGATCATAAGCTTTAAGGCAAAGTGGCATACGACAAGTCGACAACGGCTTTCAGTGGAAATTTTTATTTTTTATTTTTTTTATGGGACTCTTCAGTAGCGGGGTTTTAGGTTTTGAACTTACTTTTTACAGTTCTTTTAACGCTCGGTTATTGTTTTCTAAAGACTTCGAAGCAATAGACACTAAATTATGAAAACCTACATTCAACAGCGGATGGGTACAACAATCTGGTAAATAATATTTCACCAAGTTCATTTTTGTGCAGGTACAGACACATGCATTTGTGTAACGCAACTCATTCCATTAGTATTAACAAGTGAATACTTAACTTCATTCGTGCATCGTAATTCTTTTAAAAGCCTCTCATAGCTCGGTAATCTCACGTATCTTCAGTAGTATGAATAAATTCTCACGTGTGCGGTTTAAACCGTTTTATAACAGCAGTACTTGCGTTGCATCATAAAGAGTCAGCGAAGTAAAGCTCCCGTAAACCCTCACATACTACTTATGCCACAGGAATGCAATGTGTAAATGTGGACTAACTTTTATTACTCGTAAACTTGATTACGAACAACTTTTAGCAAAGTTTATTACGTTTTGGCGGGTTCGCAGCGTAATTTCGTATTCCTTGGATTTGAAAGTCATATTTCGTGTCTAAATTAGAAGTAGAGACGTGTTCTTTCAAAAGAAACCAGACAATTGTTTTGCATTTCCGTTGCCCTCTTTCAGACCGAAACTAGGAAAAATAAATGAGCTCTCAAGTTGCAACCAAATCACCACGTCATAATAATGCAACGTTTCATGTCTGGGGATGTACTCTGCAAATCCGTCACCGAAGATACGGGCCCGGTTATGTATCACAATAAATTTTCTGGACGAGCAAAAACACATCGGGAGTAGGGACAGCTGTCAAATCGTGTTAACTAACTTAACAAATCTTATGTCAGGAAGTGATACGGATTAGTGAGCACCCGTAATTTCGTCCGAAAATACGGATTTCGTGCTTAGGAAGTAGACCCCTGATGTCAACGCCTGAAAAATATACGATTGAAGGATTTGAACAGCGAACTCTTTTCAGAAAGCGAGTTTTGCCTTTGTCACACCCGCCCACTATCCCCCCATTATCTAATACTTTTAAACGAGCAATTCTTGCTTATATGTATGTTTATAATCTGCATCTCTGAAACGGCTCCAACGATTTTCATGAAATTTAGTATGCAGGGGCTTTCGGGGGCGATAAATCGATCTAGCTAGGTTTCATTTTTAGAAAACGTCAAACAAAAACAACCTTTCAAAGCTCGGTCATCCACATATAACAACATAATAAGACCTGATCAACGTTTCCATTTAATATTCTATGTAATTATCTGCATCCCCTCGTACTTAATTAATAGATAACCCACCAACGCATGTTTGTAACACACAAAGGGTCGGTAAACCGTTCAGCTAACAAACTTAATATCAATGCACCAGTTAATGCCGGTTAATTCCGGTTATGAGCTGCTTATAATCTGCAGCATCGAGTTTCAAAGAGCTCGATATCTGTAGGTACACTGTGGTTCCCGTTTGGATTACTGCAATGTGCATTAGCGCTTTCTAATAAGTGTGGGTGCTGTGGTGAAGTTAGCTGTGTTTGAGATATACTTTAGTAAATGGTCTTTTTGTTAGTCTCTAGTTCGAAACATTGGATTTAATTTGCGTTGGTGCAAAAAAGCATCGTCATTTGTTTTTTACGTCTCTTTTGTAGATAGTTCATAGACTCCATTCGTTATTTAACGGTTGCGTTTCACTACTAGACTATAGTTTTACTATATATGAGAAAATATCTAAAAATGTATAATTGAGATAGCTTAGACAAAAACCAGTTGGAAAATGTTGGTTTTAGCTCATGAAATAACAAAATTAATTTTAAAATTCAATTCAAAGATTTCAGTTTTTTTAAATCTGTTTTTGAACACCATTAAATAGTAGCCGCCTTGTTATTACGTCATTTCAATGTTTAAACTATTCAACTGAACAACTTTGTATTTTTATTATTTTCGTAACCAAAAGTAATTTTTATTGAATTATTTCAATAAAAATTACTTTGGTTCTCTAATTTATAAATCAAAATCTCTTTGGTAATCTTACATTCAAGAACAGCAAACAAACGACAAGTAGAATAATAAGTCATTTTTTAAATGAGAAACTATTATCATACAAAATATCAAAGCATTTGTTTACACAGAAAACTGACGTCATACCCAGAGCAATATGGCGTCCACTGCGTCCAGCGTTTTCGTCAAATTACGCGCGAAATATGAAAATTTAAAATGTAAATGCATTTTTACGGCACTAATCGATTTAATCAAAATGTTGTTTTTTAGTGGTTTATTATTATTTTAGAATCTAACTAAGACGCACTTTTCAAAAATGCGTGTAATACCCTATTTTAGGAAAACCGTGGTGACAGAATTAACGGAACTTTTGGCTACATAAGGTAAGGACTAGGGATGTTGCGGATGCCGATTTTTTCACATCCGCGGATGTGAATGCGGATGCGGATTTTTGAGGGCTCACATCCGCGGATGCGGATGCGGATGCGGATGTTTAAGATCTCATATAAATATAGTGTATGAATGAAGAATTAAAACAATGAAAAAGTATTAACATTTTTATTAATCAAAATTAGTCTATACCTACTAGATTTGTATTTTTATATTATGATTTGCTAGACTAATTATTTGCTAAAAAAGCGAAATATGCAAATTCGTTTACTGTCATATAAAAACAAATTGAACCAATCTTAATAACATTTCTATAAGACTTTTAAATATAGCACGTAGAACCGATAGCCGTTGGGGAGTAAAGGTTCTCGAATGGCGACCGCGCACTGGACGACGCAGTATGGGCAGGCCCCCTACCCGATGGACTGACGATATAATAAAGGTCGCGGAAAGTCGGTGGATGCTTAGGGCCCAAGATCGTTCGTCGTGGCACTCTTTTAGGCATTAGCACTAGGCATTCTTTTTACAAGTGACGGAGTTATGTGGCAGCAAGAAACAATAATATTGAGTGGTTCAAAATAATTCCTTAAATTACTTTGTTTCGGTGGTGACATTGTTAATTAACTTGTTAGATATAATCTATAAATAACGGGATACTCGCTGGAAAAATAAAGAATATTGTTATAAAACGATAAACTTCACCTACAATAAAACGTATTACCGATGTAACATAATGGCATATACCTGGCGATTTTAATTTGTTAAGCTGAGTTAAGACTAATATAAAGATTTCCCAATAAACGATTATTTACACACAATGATCACTGTATCACAATAACACTAAAAATATATATCTATACGATAAGTAATCCACACGACAAACAAACAAACACGTAATGATTTATTTACTAGAAACCTAAAACCTATCATGCACCACAACAAACGCGTCGGAACTTGTCTCACCAATTTTTTCGCTCCCATGCATTGGTCATTGCCTCGTGCGAATGGCACGCGCCATTCCCTGGTCCCGCCCAATTTCTTTCTTGTCGCAACTTGTATTACATTCGCATCCGCATGAAAATCCGCATCAATTATTGCGGATGCGGATGCGGATGCAGATGTCCAAATCTATGCGGAAGCTCCGCATTTACGGATGCGGATGCGAATATTCGCAACATCCCTGGTAAGGACCATCGATTTTGATAAATTTATTCGGAAAAATAACTAACCCAGGTCATCACGGAAAACCGTCAAGGGAATTAGGAATTATAATAATGATAAACACGTTTGTCAGAAAAAGTTAATTACCAATCCACAGTTTGCACCTGTATAATCTCCAGAATTTGTTCCAGTCGGGTCCTAGACATTGTTTGTAATAACTTAAATTAATATGTACGCAATTTTCTCTTTGCGCAAGGGACTCGTCTTTGTATTATAGTGGGTGGCAAAAGTTCCTATGCTTATATGATGTTACCAGAACACTGACAGTTGCGGTAACATCATGTAGTTTAAACTAAAACGTTTAGTAGCAATAATACGTACTTGTTACTTACTTGATGCTTATTATGTTTGGTGAAAATTTTACAAATGTTGATTTCAAAGAAAACTGAAAGGAGCATTGGGAAGTTATAAGGAAGGAACACTTGAATTTGAATGTTCACGTCGGATATTACTAACATATCAATCCACTGTCGAACATAAGGTCTTCCTCCTTATATTCAACAGAGGACTGATACCCTCATATCTCATTCATTCTCTTTGAAATGCCTAAAACTCCCGTCCCACTAATAACACAGGCCAGTAAAATTAGACAAACAGTCTTACCCAGAAACCAGACTATATATTTCCGAAGTACTTCGATGCGCTGAGATATCCCATTTTGAAATTTTCTGTATGGATAATGTAATGCTAATGGATTTTCAGACATAGGAAAATCCACATACCTACATGAAAAATTAAAAATGCAATATCTCAGCGAAAAAGAAAGATATTCAAGTAAATTCAACTTCTTTTTAAAGAAAAAGACTAGTACTTTCAGATACAATTGATGAAATTTTAGAGGAAAGAGGATCTACCGGGATACGTAACCTCAAAAATAAGCAAATACGGTGTATTTTGCTCTTCCAGATTAGGATATTTCAAAATCCTGACGTGATAGAGCAATTCTGCGGTCAGATTTGGATTCAGCGCATCAAAATACTTCGGAAATGTATAGTCTGGTATCTGAGTAAATAATTTGTCGGCCTGTGTAATTTACATAGGATAATGACGACATGAGCAGGGCAATAATAATTATAATAAACAGATGTATACTAATTTTGATGGAACATCCTTTTCAAGCATTCTAAGATTTTAAGGCTAATGTTGATATACACTGCCCGGAAGTTATGAAGCCCAGCCAAAATACCAATTTAGATAGGATTTTCATCCTCCAAAAACATGGAAATAGGATGAAAATCACTAAAGTAATGGGCAATTATCTACCGCTCCATAATAATTGCAATTTGTATCGTCGTCGAGCCAAATTGCTTTAAATCCCGTTATTGCAAGTCATAACGATAAAAATTAATTACCTTCTCGAATTTTGCTACTACTTTTAAAAACCGGAATATTTCTGCTCAGACTTTTATTGAGAGAAAATAAATGTTGTGGGCGTGGAAAATTATGAGGTTATGTAGAACGAAGGTATCCCTTCCAAAGATGCTTTTCCGCTTTTTATTGGAAAATCGAATAACTTACATCTAAAAGTTCTGCTCGTTAGCAACCGCACTACCACTTTCCGTATATTCTGTATTTTATTGATTTGATTGCTTGACCTCCCCACCGTTAATTTAGGTTTATATTTATTGAAGAATAAGCACACAGGTATAACAAACAGTAGGTAGGTCGTCTTTCATATTTAATAGTAACAATACCTACCAGAAAAGAAAGACTACTTTTCTCAGCCAAGAAAAACATTTAATTTCCTTATCGTATCAATAGCAATAGTGGATGTCTCCATCGTGCATTGTTCTTCTGCACTTATGTAGAAGAAATAAAAAGCCACGTTACTACTTCGTGTCGCTCTATTTTTTCCACCACAACACTCTGAAAAGTCGTAGCCCCAACTTGTTCATAGTAGCTCTCTAGCTCCGCGACTCCGTATATTTTACTAGTCCACAAACTTGCTAACTAAGGAGGAACGTTTTCAGTAAACAATGTGCTCTTTAATTTCTAGTAAAGTTGGTAAGTGAAGGTAATACGTTAGTTGCTGCGAAGTTCACCGTGAAATATTGTTCAGACTTCGCGTTGAGCGGATCAAGATTTGTTTTGGATGAGTTGTGCTAAATTGTTTTGACTGAGCCGACTGAACGCGATGAGTTGGGTGAAAATATTGTAGGTGTCGGAAAATCAGTAGTCATGGATTAGTTTTCTATGTGAATTTATTATGAAGTTGATAATAGGTATGTGCGTCATACAGACATTGGGGCAAGAAATAGTGGAGTTGAATTTTGTTGTTTTTTAAAACACGTCAGTCATCATAACCCTATGGCTGGAAAACAACATTTACTTATGTAGGAAAGGTTCAACAGGTTAACAGCCGATACTTTCTTATTTCAGAATTCTGTCCCATCCCACGCTCAGTAAATGCTTGCTTTACTTTACAGAACATCCTTAAGGAAATCATTAAGCTTCATTACGCGTTCCATCATTTACGAGCCCTAATGAGGACGTAGGTATCAAACATCTTACGTGGGTGCCTACGTAGGTACTCCCTAACTGATAATGAAAAGCGTTCCTTAGTAAAATATATCGATTTCCTTGCAATTTACCAAATTAACGATTCTCTTTATGTGTAATATTAATAACAATTAAGTAGGTACCCAACAATAGCTCTTCAGATGATACAAAGTTACAAACGAGATACAAACACGATAAACCAACCGACGATAATAATGAGTTAATGACCATGACTACCATGAATTGGAGTTTATAGGCAATTAATTTTGAGGACATGTCAAGACAAATGCTACATACTTAGCACAACGAAATCGTATAGATGAGTTCGGGTTAGTTTACCACACAAAGGAAAAATCCTCGCGTAGGCTCGAGCCTTCTCTGGCCGCAATTTACACCGAAAACAACCGAGTCGCGAACCGACTGTATAGATATTCATGAAAAAATATACTTTAGACTATGTTCATACAGTCCTATTTTCAATGGAGCTAGTATATTGCTCGGGCATTTTTCCGTTCTGTCTGAACTGACCCTGACTCGCGAACATGCGCGAGCTGACTGTGTCGATATTCATTAAATTTTCTGCTTTAGGCTGTGGTAATAGTCCTATTTTCAATGGAGCCAGTCAATTGCCCGGGCATTTTTCCGTTCTGTCTGAACGGATTCTTCTTCATTAATCGTACGGCGTAAATTCCTACCTTACGTAGGTTCCTGAGCATTTTCTAGGCGACATTTTTAACTACCTAATTGAATTAATTAATTCATGTACTTGCATAATAAATATGTCAGTGAAATCTTGAATTACTAGGCTATAAATTACATTGCACTGCAACAGCCTTCATCGTCATAATTTCGTAATTAAGTCGTTGTCGGGATCTAGGCAATCTATGTAGTTTGTGGGTAGATAGATATAGATAGATCTTAGGTAAATATAGGCTTCTAAGAATTCAATTTAACGTCTAGCAATGCAACCTAGAAAGAGAAGAAAGTTATCAAAAGTCAACCAACAGCACAAACCTCATAAGCAACGGTGCATAAAGTGGCCCTCGAATAAAATGCTGAACTAGCTTTTGCCCGCGGCTTGGCCCGCGTGGTTGTCCGGAGATATCCCATTGAACGTACTACCGGGATAAAAAAAATGAGAAAACCCTATGTGTTAATCAAGGTTACTACCAATCAGTGTGCCAAATTTCATACCAATTCGGAACATACGTCCAAACAGACATACCTACGAACAACAATCTAATTCCCACTCCCCGTAGCAATTACTTTTTTTTTTTCAGAAATGCCCAATGTACAGTTTAGATTTAGTTACTATTTTATTAGGTACTGAACAGTTTTTATTAGAGGTTTTGTCGACTCTATTGTTATAGATTTTTTTATTCATAACCGACGAAAAATTTCTGCGCTTTGGGGTAGAATCTTGTGCCATTTATGGTTACAGTATGCGCGTCGATGTGCCTAATAAAAATAATTTAATTTTTCACTTCAAGTTAAAAACATCAGTGTATGCCTGGCTCTTGTACAGACGCCAGTACATCAAGCTACCCCAGTGTAATTTTTTTCCAATTGAACATGAACCTTATGCTTATGTGATAAAAATGAAAATCTATCAAAGTTTGACAGATTGGTGTAGCTTGATGTGCTGGCGTCTGTACCTACTAATACCCCGTATGCCTACCTTGCCGTCTCAAATCCATGGCGCTGGTAAGTTTTATTCTTTTAACACATAAATATGTCAACAGAACCTCTAATAAAACTGTTCAGTTAGTGTAAAGCAGGGGCCATAAACGTAATGCGTCTTACTTGACAAATTGGGCGGAGTCGCAGTCGATGCTATCGCGCTGCTACGAAATGTTCCTTGGATTCTCCTTTGACAACTGTCTGAAAAAATCACGTATCTGTGTTTCTATCAAAGTAAGTCTTGCACTTTTGTCACTTTATTTATTAGATGCACGGATGTTGCGCCCTCTTAGTTTGGTGGGTTTCAATATTAATTTGGTTAGATGCTTGTTACTAGTTTATCTGTTGTTAGTTTAATTCCTACAGCATGTGTCACTTCATTTACATGATTGAGTTATGAATATTAATCTCAATCAATCTGCCTAGAGCCCCGATTGCAGCTGGATACCAGTATTTTACATGGAGCGACTGCCTATCTGATACCTACAACCCAGTTACTGGGTAATACGATAAGACTGTTTGTCAGGCTTTCGGACTTCTGACTACCCGTAAAGGCTGTCAAAGATCCACGAATGACAGCCGGGACCAACCGTGCTTTCAGAGGCAAGGAGGATCTTGGCATCTAAAAATCGTCGGTCGGTATCGACGGACCAACCTCGGTAAGCGTAGCTTTACCTGATCGATCAACCCGTGCGGCTGTTAATACTTAGCCACTATTAATCTATGAAAAACAAATTCACAATACGAAACTAATAATGTGTTTGTGTTTGTGAGTTTCTATGTTTGTAAACGCAACCACGATACAGGAAGAAATTCCTAGTGTGGCGCAACGTTTTTTAAAAACAAACAAACAAACAAACAATGATGTAGCATTATTTTATTATACAACAAATTCAATATATCAAAATTTAAATCCAATTTCGTTAGTAATACAATTCCAATATGGCGGGCGCCATCAATCAACCGAACGTTTCGTTACATTCAAAAATTATTCGCGAGCGATTGAATCGCGCATTCGATTCAAATACTTCGCAGTTTATCGAATAAAATGAGAGTAATCCTACGAAGTCGCGACACAATAGAGACGGGGAGGCATTCAATGTATTCAGTAAATCTTCGTATAGCGTGCGGTGTCAGATGCAAAGCGCTGTGCAGAACTGAATCGATGTTTAGCAAAAGCAGTATTCGATTATTGAAATGGGAATCGTGGATTAATACCATTGTGATTGTTGGGTTCTATGAAAGCTGTTTGCAATGAACGGTCAACTGGTTTTCGAATAGAATAGCGGTCAGATATTGATGTGGTCAGGACATAAACACTGCAGGCAATTTACCATTTCGAAGCTTATTTTGGTTAGCCGAAGTGAAAACTGTGTCACAGAAATGAAATTATGATTATTTTTCCCAAGTTTCGAACAAAAACTGAATTGGACGTTTGATAGAAATGCGTCAATTTCCAATACGGAACCAATAACTAAGTAATCAAGTTTCAACTCAACTTCATAGGTAAGTTGGCACCTATGATAACTATATTAGATTCAAAGCTAACATAGCGGGTATGCTGTACTTACCTAACTCACTTACGAACGACAGGGTTTTGCACTCAAGAAAGAATGATTAATACGAGTTAGGCGGTCGAAATGAGAGGAATAACCCGCCTAAGCCCTCCAGAGGGGAAAAATGTATTTGTTTAAACGCCCATCTATCATACTCCCCACAGTTTCTGTCCTTCCCTACAAATATATTGAGTAAGGTTCACTAACTTTAAGTTTAGACTATTTGTATTTAAATAACCGAATGTTGCAAATGTTATTGGCACTTCCATAGAAATTATGACAGAATTTGCAAGTGAAGTGGCTTATTAGAATAGTAAGTACTAAAACTTTTTATATTGATTTCACTAGTCATGTAAAAATTGAGAAAGTTACTTAAGTACATACCTACCTATTCAATAAATTCACATTGAATCTAAATATCGTTTTAAATTCTCCTAATATTGCAGCTGCCGTCGAACCCCATATACAAGATCACGTGACTTTACAAGTTATAATATTACCTTATATACATTGAGGTTGTCTAGAGGTTGCGAAGCACAATGACAGTTAATAACTGTTCCAAATTATATTTAACATTCACTTATTATGACCCCCAACTCTGCAAATTACCATAAAATGAGAAATATTTAGCACAACGAAGTAGTGAAAGTTCACCCTTTAAAATAAAACCATGATACTATGCTACCGAATGGAGTTTTCAAAGCGAATGCAACGATAATAATTCATCTGAGAGTACCTACCATAGACTCCACAAATTGGATCAAGAAGTTAAAATTTAAGCACCAAGCCAAAGTGGAAATATCAAGTCAGCGCACTGCATGTTGGATGAACAAATTTGCTAGGTCCTGATTGAGCTCGATGCGATTACCGAAATTGAAGCCGACCCAGATAGTCATAGCAGGACGATGAAATATAGTTTGAAGAGCAATAAACTATGATATATATATACAAATTTAAAACACGTGCCAAAAAGGGATGGAAAAGCGGTAAGGTCTATGAATTGAATGAGCATAATTTAAATATGTAATGGTATTACATAGTTTTAAGAAACTAAAGAGTTAAAGAGATTGAGACATAAAGCCGCTAATAAATTAGGCAAACCTGAAGAACGTTTCAACTTTTCAAAACTTTGAGACATGTTAGCTACCTCAATGGGTATTACTTAGTTACTCTTCGTCGAAGTAAGTTACGAACCAACCACAAATTTTCCGGTACCCACTGAAGTCTACCCGCATCCGGCGAATATTAAACATTTAGCTCAAGGAACCCTCAACTACCCTATAATCCACACTAAAGATTACTACAGAAATCGGCCATTGTCACACATGACGACGCAAACAAAACTGTTAACTTACGCACCCATTTGCTAAAGTATCTTAGAAAATGGGTGCTCATGTCGCCTGTCAGATACAGACCCGTGTTCTTATCTAATATCTTGTTAAGTTGAGAAGAGGAACACACTGATATATCTTGTGTGAAGTAAGCTTTCTAAGGAATCTGTGCGTGACAAGCCAACCTTGACACCGCGATTTAGAGAGAGTTTAATAAGGTAGCAATAAACTAACGTATTTATTGCAAATAAATAAGTAAGTATTGGATCACACATCTTAATTTTCTCACTAAGTAATTGCTTGTAAGACAACACTTTTATTTTTTTTAGCAATGGAATAAGGTAAGTTAGTGAAATTTTACTTCAATCTTATGTTCGTATTACTTAGAAAATGTGTGAAAAAAACTGGAATACCTTCACTGAAAACAGTAGGTATCCGTCCCGTGCTTTAATCAAAATGAAACAGTGCCTAAACAATTAAGGTACAGTACTAGTCTAGAATAGGAACCCCTACATCACAGAGCTTGTCATCAGAGTTCAAATTACACGTTATCGTATTCGCAATACGAGTATACAACCACTAATGATGCAGACGCCTGTTTATTTCCTCCCAGTGAAACAATGTTCTAACCATTGCCATTAGGTAGAGGAAGGTATAGTAGAGCAAGCTATTTGGTATACAGGAAAACATTCATCTTTCCACTACACAGCTAATTTTATTTTCAATTATACGCGTAGTTAATAGCTTTTTAGGGTTTATCCACTCAGAGAGAAGATCGAAAGTGATGTAAAAAAACTTGAATACTCAGCGCACTCTAAACGTTGTTCCAAAGTAATTTCGAGTTAGCTGCCTGTACACCGACCTTTTAGTTCGACGGTACATGAGATACGTGATCACATCCCTATGAATATAAACTAGTACGCAAAACATTCAGCATTCGGGTCGTGTACACGTTAATAAACAAGACATTTGTTTGATACGGTACACATGCAAATAAGGATAGGTACTGAATAATATTTCTTGGTATCTCTTAGGACCGAATATGAATGACTGTCGGATTATGAAAATTCTAAGTCCATTGTTTTTTTTATGTTAATCTTTTATCTTGTATAGGTAGCAATCCAATATACCTAAGTAGTGTAAGTAAGTATCTAACCTAACATGAATAGAAAAAACTTTAAAGGTACCCCATTTTACGAAAATTACTCGGATGGGGAAGTATGATATTTGGCACAGTTTAAGTTTATAAGGAGGAGTGCAGAAAGCTAATATCTTAATACAAAAGCTAGCTGCTCACCCGGCTTCGCACGGGTGGGATCCCATTTTTTTTCGTTCGACCGTTTTTTTTTCGACTTACTTTGCAAATCCGACTACCACGAAAAAGTCTTTTAATTTTTCGGGTTAATATTTAGCCTATGACACTCACAAATAACGTGGCTTTATATTGGTAAAATAATTTTCAAAATCGGTTCAGCAGCTCCAGAGTTAACCCCCTACAACCTCACAAACTTTACCTCTTTATAATATTAGTATAGAGGCATAAGAAATACATTAAGTTTTAAATGAATTGTGATAGAATTTTGACCACTGGGCCACCACGAGTTACATATTGGTGAATTTATAAAAAACAAATCCTAATTTCGTTTTTGGACTCCACAAAGTCAGTCTATTCAATTCAGATCTATGCTCCTTGTATAGACAAGGAGCACTGACTTGTTCACTGACAATGTCGTCGACTACAATCAAATCCGACAACAATTCGAAGTCCTTTTCCGACTTCAACGGAGCGTAGACTCAATCCCGTCAAAGCGTTCGTTAGTCCAGGCGTCCGTCGAAAAGGGTTAAAAAACCTGAACAACTCATTTGGGAAGTTTTTTTGGCGAATCTTTTATAAACCAGACAGAGTCCTTTTCAAAATTGCATTTCATAAGTAAATTCATTATGAGTTTCCCTACTTGACTACACGAAAGGTGTGAAAATGGAAATGAGGCACGTTGGAAATCGATTACCCATAAGCTCCGAGTACTTTTTTGTAATGAAATTTAATAGGAAGTTTGCATGGAACAAGCTTGTTGACGCTCAGGCTTTCAATACGCCTTTCCCAGAGCTGCGGGGATTTGTGCTGCTACCATTATACATTTTTTCTACAACGAGTAGCTAAGTTTTCCATTTCTTTTGTCTTTTCCAGTAAGGTTTATAATCGATTTATGGTATGGAAAATTGCAATCACAAGAAGATAAGCGTAAAATATTGTCCCTTCACTTAGGTTGGGACCTCGGTAATCCTTTCTCCCTTCCAGACAGTTTGTTTTAAACAAATAACGCCTTAATAAACGTTCATACAAAACGTTATGAATTACCCTTTTGTGCCGTGAGTTCGAGAGTATTGTTTTAAGGGATTCGTAGACTGTTTTCTGGAGGGTGCTTCTCAAGGGGAGTCAACTTTGAAGACATCTAGGTAGCAGACAATAATTATGTTCGTTAAGAAAAATCTACATTTAAAAAATTCAAGTCATTTGGAACTGACCGGCTATCACTAACTTAACGAAAATGCGCGAAATAAAATGTTCTAACAATAATGTCTCGCAGCCAATTTCAGAGGACCTATATATCTTTATCACTTGGCAGTGGCACCCCTATTTGGAGTGTCAAATCATTTTCTGTAACTTTTAGGTCTGGGTTTATTTAGACGTTATTTATCCTACACGCCCGGGGCATCACCTGCTTTCATGTTTCTAAACATTTACTTTGTATTAGTAGGTACCTACCAACTTATTTGGAGAAGTCTGGAAGTGAAATGTTACTCCAAATTATCTTCCTCCGAGTAACTACTAAGAACATAATACGAGAAAGACGAAACAGTGAGAGAAACTTATTTGATTAAAGTTGAAATTATTTTGTTCTACGGAGTATTTTTAAATTATGATGTCTAACAGCGAAGCATCTAAAATTCTTGAGTAGGTATGTGTAACGAAATATGGCGAGTAAACGATATAAGTTGGAAAGAAGTTGCTAACTAAGCACCTGAACAATGTCGGCACCAGCACGTTGTTGAAATAGTTAAGTTGAGGGTCAAATACTTACTGCCGTAACTTGCCTGTCTACTGTAAGACGTTCATGTTCCGCGAATTCATTTTCATTCATTTTATCCAACAATGTATTTCTCAAGGTTTTCTAGTTATAAGTTGAATGGAAATCCTGTACAGAAAAGTCCTTTCCGTGATCAGGTTGAAAAATCCAATACTCGCAGACCGAAGGAATATTTTTCAAAAGATTCTTTATCGAGATCTGTGTCCAATTTGCAGTGTCCCGTAGATTCCGACTTTTGAAGCTCATCAATGGTTATTTTTTCCGTAGCCTCAGTATAACCTATCGTTGGATTTGAAAAGATCGAAAAGGAATTTGATCTGAAAAGAAAGCTCTTATCTGTAGCTGTAGTAGGACAATCCGAAAATGGCGATATGGTAAAGAGAAGGTGTCTTTGCATGAGAAAAAACTTGAGCAAAGATGACCTAAATCGGTTTCCAATGGCTGAATGTACTTTGCCATAATTTAAGCTTCAAGTTGCAGAATATCGTTATTTTTATAACATTAACGCGTTTCATCTATACGCAAGACTGCGAACAACGTTGATAATTTATGCGACGAGTTCCGTTCAGAAGCCGTTGTCCGGAAAACATAAAAGCTTTTAACGTCATTACAGTATGGCCCGAGTAATTCCTGCTGCGGTTGAAACGACATTACAATGAATTCTGATACTAGGTACATAAGAAATATAACGACTGTAAGCGGAAAATGAAACGATAAAATGTACCCATTAATAAGAGTTTTAAAGAAATCGCAAATAAGAAAATATAAGATGTCTACTACACAAGTTTTTGTTTGATTCACGTAAAGCGACCTAACATTTCACCTATCTTCATCGGGGTTCTAGTCTTAATCCCAATTAACTTAGCTCACGACTAAAACCATGTTTTCAGCAAACACAACTAGGGCAGAACGCCAAAATAAATCTTCAATAAAAATAGCTTTTCTACAATGACGGTCGAAAACTTCCGTTTAATTTAGCCGAGAACTTAAAAGCGGCTTTCACTTAGCACGCGTCAAGAGCTTCAGAACTATTAATCTTGGGGATGTTTCCCAAAACAATTTATTACTGTGGCACGTTAACCGTGGGGCCTGCAAATTGGGACGTGGAGATTAGGTGGGTCAGAAACTCAGAATATTCTAAACAAACGATCGAATACTATTATGTAGAGTACGTGAGAGGCTCGTATTGTTCCAAGGGGTCCTAACAAAGGTTTGTATGACGGACAGGTTGAGCGCAGATATGTGAGGAACTCCGCCTTGTATGGCGCTCTCTAGTTCGGCGAGTCATGTACCCGTAATTAAAGTTGTGTAATAAAACTTTTAGACTCCCGTTTTCGGCAGTCATGGTATAGTTTGTGGTTGTACACTTCATTAAGCGTAGGTCTATGACGTCAACAGTTTTAGATTGTCCACACCCGTCTGTGCCTGGCAATGACAGGCCCCATTAATAATGCACGCTAAACGGTACTGGCGCTAGCCCGTATTACCTTCGAACTGTTAGATTCTCTTTGTTCGTTAATATTCTTACTAAGAAGTACATTAGCAGCATGTCTCTACCTAAAATTCTTAAATTAACGGGCTAATAAATTGCGAAAACCTTGGATTAAATTCACAGTACGCCGCGGGAGATGAAGAATTCAGGTAATATTATGAGCTAACTTAATTAATTTATGAGTAAAAGATTACAAGGGGCTGTGGCGTGGTATTATGAAATATTTATTTTTCTTAATACCCAAAGCATGTACCCACTACAATTTTCTCTTTTGGAATCCAAGACCTTGAAGCGCTAGCCGCTCGAAGCTTTACGTAATCGAACCTACCGGAGCCTGTTACATATAAAAGCTTTCGGATTTCACTCAAACGGACATAAAGGTACGAATCGAGGAAGTAAAATGCTGCGGAAAAGATCGAATAATCTTTTATAGGAGCCTTGGCTTCGCAATTTTAGACGTAACGACAAATGAAAAACTGTTATTTGAATTTATTGCCATAAAGGAACGAGTCAAAAATATTAATTAACAATTATTGTTGCGAAACAGGTTCTTAAAATGACCACCGAAAACGAACAGCCTTTTTATTATCATAACTTTCATGAAGTAGTTAAGTAGTCGTTGCAAAATACTATAATTTTGGTCAATCAACTAGTATCAGCATACGAAAATAACCTACAGCCCCACTTATTTAACCTCCATACGCATACAGAATCAAATTATTTTGACACGAAATAAAATGCCAACATAAGTCTCTCCAGACGGTTGAAAATTAATCAAAGGAACAATCTTCCGGCTCATAACGTCAGAATTAGAAACACTTTGTATCTATTACAAAAGTAAACTTCAAAGGGGAACTGAGAATTTGAGAAAACAATGGAAGATTTTTTATAAACAAATTGCTAGTTTATTAACTTGATTACACACTCAATAGCGGCAATCTATTGGGTTTCAAATGGGCGAGAAATAAGCTGATATCTTAAATTGTTTTCTTGAAAGTCTTTAAATTACTTTAGTTTTGTTTACTGATAAATCGCAAGTTTGTGAAGCTACCTTCCTTTACTTAACATAAATGTCACTTTCCTTGACAATCTACGGCAGTCGTTCGGATACGTGTAGGTAACTACATATTTCCATTAAATGACTAAGGTTTTATACATTTAGGTTTAGGTACTAAGGTTATACATATACATTAGCTTTTGCCAGCGGCTTCGCTCGTGTGAAGGTCGGTGTATTATACATATGTTTATTTACCTTCCTCTTGAATCACTCTATCTATTGAAGAAAACCGCATCAAAATACGTTGCGAAATAAAAGGTAATCCAGTACATTCCGAGATATGTAGTTAGTGAAGTACTAGTGTTACCTACCACTATAGATGCCTAATAGCTAAACATTAAATGCAAAGAAAGATAATCTCAGGAAGCTGCTATATTGTTCGCAGTAGTCGCAGTCAAAGCTTCCTCTCTTTTCACAGAATCCTTGAAAGCTACTTAAGTTTTACTCGGAATAGAATATCCTAGGTTAAATAATTTCGTAGATCTTTATCCCTATAAAAGTGGATTATTTAAAGTATTTATTTATTAGATAGTTGCGTATGTTCTCGCAAATATGCACAATATCCGGAAGAAAAACAATTTTCCTCTATTCTTGACCTCCTCGAGTCCTCGGTCAAATCACATAATTGCCTGTTGCGTCTAGGTTGCGTAGACAAAATGTGATCAGCATCTCAGATAAATATATCAATGAAAACAAACTAATTTATTCAGCCACGATTTCATTTAATGACAAATCACATCACGTGTTAATTGACCAGATGCAATTATACTAATGGATATCATTAAATTATCCAATTAAAATGGGCAATTATTATTATGTTATGCCTGATAGTACGATTCACATTTGATGGCGTGCTTCGAAGATATGGGATGCGAATTCAGCTGCATTTGGGCTTGAGCGTTTGGGGCCATTCAAGTATTACGTAAGCACTACAGGGGGGCGGGGGGGTCTTTGCTTTGCTTATTTTTATGACATGGGGGATGGGGGGTCTGGATGGTGATTACGTCAGCAGAATGTATTTATTAACTTTTGGATTTTCTACAAAATTTAGTCTATTTTGGTTTGAACACATGGCCACCCTACTTGTCTATGAATGGTCGAAGAAAACGATGACAATATACCAAAATCACAAGAAAGTGAGCAGACACGTTAGGTGTCTGCTACCAATGTTTACGTGAGCATGGGAGGGGGTCAATAATTGCTAAAAAAACTGCTTACGTAATACTTGAATGGCCCCTTTCCTCAAATTGGTAGGTTTTATTACTTATTCATGGGTAGGTACTCTTGCAGTTTCATTCGATGGAAAGCCGCGTGAATTCCACTATACTTTTTGTATGCTTACTTCTAAACAAGTGTTGGTTGTCGTTAGTAATTAAATTTTCACGGGATATTGTTACAGTCGGATTATACCATTATACGTAAGAGGTAGGTAAAGTAAATCCAGCGCCCACGCCGCACACGAATAGTGTCCGCGTTTACTTACTCGCCTGATGAGTGAGCCACAGCCACAGACTAAGCCGAGGTTTTAATTACAGCAGCACGGTGCGTTCCAGAGATAAAACAATGTCGCCTCGTGATCCAGGTCAGTCCGCTACTCTAATGTAGTGCTCTATATTTTACGCTTGGATAATAAATTAAAGCTTTGCTTTAGGCACGTACTTTTAAGCGTAAGTGAACTTCCAATGGTCGTTTTTAATTTCTTGCAGAAGCTGTCCCAGTTTGTCAGTTAAAACAGAAACATAACAGAACACGTTTCCCCGAAGGGTTGTGCAGAGGTGTAGGTATCTAAAGTACATCCACATTTCGCCAGTTACGTATATGTCCTATGTAATAGGTGACGACTCTATTGCCAACAACCGGGCAAAAATCTAGACTCCGAGACTAAGAAATTTCAGATAGTAAAACCCGATAACACTTTGCCCGACCTGGGACGATTCCCAGGTAGGGTTCGATAACCCAGGACCTCAAGCTCAGCAGTTGCATTTAGAACTAGACCATCGAGGCATTCAAACAGAAACAGTCTCTAAATATTCACTAAATTGATAGAAATCTTATTAGATCATTACTGCACTGACTGAGGTGAGATATCCTATGATTATTTTATCATATTCTTAGGTAGATCCTCACTAATATTATAAACGCGAAAGTTTGTATGTATGGATGTTTGTTTCTCTTTCACGCAAAAACGGCTGAACGGATTTGGATGAAATTTGGCACACAGACAGATTATAACCTAGATTAACACATAAGTAGAATACTTTTTATCCCGGTAGTACGTTCCCGCGGGATAATTTCCGACTTCCACGCGGGCGAAGCCGCGGGCAGAAAGTTACATGATGCAGTTAGTAATGTAGTGATTATTGTCCGTCCTTCTTTTGAGATTAAACGCAACCTCACTATAATCAGTAATTCTCTTTATGGTAAACACAAATTATAGGCTAAACTCCATCTGCAGGGCCTGATTAACCCTTAGGCTAATTAGGCTGCAGCCTAGGGCGCGAGGATCGGGGGGGCGCGCTGAAATCGTGTCTTCGCATGCACTAATCTAGCATCATTCATTGCATCTACCCGACATATTTCAACTAGACCGGGACAGCGAACACTAAAACTAAATGCGCTTGAGAGTCCCTGATTTTAACAATAAATTTTGAAATTTTAAAAAGTGCGCCTTAAACAAACACTGACTTGTTACTCGAATCGGTCGGTGGTCGAGCTTTCTTGGCTGTATTGAGCTTATATCTAAATTTGATCCTTTCATGGCTGAACATTTGGTGAGATTTGCACAAAAAGGCAGAGGTACTCCATCGTACTTGTCATCCTCTAGAATCGACGAATTTATTTTACTTCTCGCTGACGAAACTCGACTTTAGATCATAGGAGAAATAAAAAAAGCAAAATATTATTCGATTAGCATTGATTCTACTCCAGATATGTCACACACCGATCAGTTGACATTTATAATTCGTTATATTTTGCCTGGCGGCGAACCTGTCGAACGTTTTGTCACATTTTTACCCAATTGCGGTCATAAAGGTGGAGACATGGAGAAGGCTGTTCTTGCGCTAGTTGATAAAACTTTTGAACTTGATATTAAAGACTGTCGTGGCCAAAGTTATGATAATGCTAGCAATATGTCTGGTCAAAACAAAGGTCTTCAGTCAAGAATTAGAGCTGTAAATCCATTGGGTACTTTTGTTCCTTGTGCAGCTCATTCTCTACAACTCGTGGGATCGGCTGCCGCGGAAAGTAGTGACGAATCAGCTGCTTTTTTTAAACTGGAACCACAACTATACAATTTTTTTTCTGGATCTACAAGCAGATGGCAAATTTTGTTATCCAAATTGGATGAAAAATCGACGGTACTAGAAAATCTATCGAAAACTCGATGGAGTGCGCGAGCAGATGCAAGCAAAGCCTTATCGTCCACAAGCGCCCAATACCTCCTATCTGAATCCGGGTGGATTTTACATAGTAGAGGATCCCAAGTAAGAACGACCTTTACCAATTTGATAACCAGGTGAAAATTATATTTTAATATTAAAATATAATTTTCACCTGGTTATCAAATTGGTAATTTTAATATTTAAATATAATTTTCACCTGGTTATCAAATTGGTAAAGGTCGTTCTTACTTGGGATCCTCTACTATGTAAAATCCACCCGGAGTCAGATAGGAGGTATTGGGCGCTTGTGGACGATAAGGCTACTCACTTACTACTTTTTAGGCCGTCCGTAACACACCTGGTGGAGGCCCGTCCTCATAATTAGCCTAGGGCGGTCAGAACTCTTGATCAGTCGCTGTCCATCTGGCTTACAGCTCAAACTCGATCAGTGACTGCTCACAGCTTTTAGCTAGGCATCGGCCTCGGCCACTGGCCGAGTCGGTATTAACAATTAGCCACCGGCTGTATTTTCTGTACCGACAAGTGATAAATGGATCGAAGGATTTTTAAATATGCTGCCTTTTTTTTCACGTCACTCGGGAGCGTTGATGAACGCAAGAAATCTCGAACACAGTACCTAACAAATGAGAAAATCTTATTTAAATTTATAAATAAATTTCAAATATATCTAAACTTTAAAGCTTTAATTTTAATGAAACTTTTTACAAAGAACAAACATTTTGATGTTACAATTTTCATAAAAAGAAGTTTTGAAGTTTTTGTTAAAGACGTTTCTGATGAAATAAGTTGCATAATTTAAGTTTCATATTTTATGAAAGCTCAACAATATTAAAGAAAGTAAAAGTTTATTTTAGTAATAATATCTCAAAATACGTATGATAAATAAAATAAACCAAGGGTTTTGCTTCTAGCGTCGTTGGACAGAAAATCGAATAAAAACTAAGAACGGATCGGAAAAACTTGTAAAGGTGGATTTACAGGAAAGAAAGCAGGCGTCCAATAAGAGTCGGGGCAGAGTAATGGCTTATTCAAATTTAACTGTGGAAAAACCGCAGTTTGGAAAACGATCTGGGTGGGCAAACACCTGCGCTCAGTGAACCTTTTTAACTTAACCTTACTTGTACGGATGCTGCAATTCAAATGGACGTAAAATATACGTACAATGTACCTACTTACCTACGAGCTACATTTTTACACCAATCAATAAATTCTACTTCCTACTTCATCATTTCAGCCGAAAGACGTCCACTGCTGGACATAGGCCTCCCCCAAGCTCCGCCACTTCGACACTATGTTTAGATGCTGGGATGTTTGTTACTCAATCATGCAAAAACAGCCAAAGGGATATGGATATGGATGAAATTTGGAACCTGGATTAAAACAAAGAATACTTTTTATCCCGATAGTGCGCTCCCATGGGATAATTTCCGACCTCCATACTCCACGCGGGCAAATCCGCTGGCAAAAGATAGTAAGAGATTAATTCTCAACTAAAGCAACATTTCGCAGTAAGTATTAATACGACTGCTAATCCGCTATTTCGCACACAAGACCGTAAACCAATTATCAAATCATTCTCACGCAACGCATTCGGACCCGGGCGGTCATTTAATCAATTAATTTAATTAAAAACATAAACATACCTCACTTAAGATCCAATTTAAACTGGGACAAAATGTATATTGGCCGCAATAACGTAACACACGGCAGCAAAAAGGCCGGGATTGGGGCGGGCCGCGGGACCGTGTGGCTGTGTAGGCACATCCCGCACATCCTAGCAAATTACACTGATACGGCGTGAAAAGAATTTTAATGGCATTCGAGGTGCCGGGGCTTTATGCGCGAGGTGACTTTGATACAGCGGCCTTGAGGCCCGCTGTCAAATGTACCGCACGTGTTCTTCGAGGAAGTATGTACTTTCTATTGTAACAGATTATAGGTAAGTATGTACCTATGATCTGTTACAAAAGTATCTGACAAGAATGTAAACAAATGGATCAGAAAACGAACCATGACAATTTGTGGTGCCCATTACAAATTAAGTGTTTCGATTTGATTGTTTGATTGAAAACTTAATTGTACTTAAACCTGAGTTTTAAATCATCTTTAAGATGTTTTTTCATTTGACAATTGAGTATAATTTGCAACCATAATTTTAGTACTTAGAGGGTATTGGAAGAGACCTAGGCACCTAGGTCTCGGTAATGCAATCAGTGTATCGCACGCCATGCTCTACAGCTTTTCGGTGTGATGTTGATGGTAAGAGGATTCAGAAGTTTCGCAAGGTGTGTACCTACCTACTATACATAACATAATAGGTACCTACCTTCTAGATGTGATATTGTTAACTTGCTCTACGCCTCAACAATTTTAGCAGTAATTATCTAACTTGTTTGCCTAATTGGATTGATGTCGATAATAGACCCGATTGTTTTTGAAAGTGGAGGAAAATGTTAAGGGAAAACATTATGAAAATAATGCTACCTATCGGTCGATTAAATTTATTTTTCACCCAGATGCTTTTCGATCGCACAGAGAGCAGTGGTACGGCCTAGTGGTAATAGCCGCGGCGTGCTAGTCGAAAGTAGTAGGTTAGGCAGTAGGCGCCCTCACGGCCTTAGCCGCCGCAGGAGACGCCCTGGGCGTCGGGAATCCCAAGCTGATTCCCGGCCACCGTAGGCGCGGGCTTGCGGATAGCGAGTAATGGGTAGCTCGCTGTCCGGTAAGGACCAAGCCCGGGTCAACGGCGCGTTGCGTTCCACGCGCGCCTCAAAGAGACGTCAGCACCAACTGGTGGGGTCCGCAAGGACCGATGCCTGCCAGGGGTGCGGATTGTTCGAAAGAGATACCTTGGCCCCTGGCACACAGGCAACTGAAGGAACACGGGTGGGTTTTAGTCAGTAAGTCTGACACGCCCTCCTGCTCCATTCAGAGCGGGAGAATTTATTTGATGATTTCCCACCAAAAAATAAAAAGGTAGTAGGTTCAAATTCGAACCCAGACAGGCTATACTTTGTATAAATTATTTCATTTCTCCTGCTATCAAAACGGTGAAGGATTACATTGTAAGGAAACTGGCATTTCTTAGAACCGAAAATTCGAAGACATGTGATGTGACGTCCACCAACACGGACTGTGCCCGCGTGGTGGATTACGGATTTATGGCCCACTTCCTTTCACAGAGAGAAGGCCTGCGTCCCAGTAGTGGGAACGTTATAGAGGTTTGGTTGCGATTTCAGGACTCTTTTAATGTCACAGGAAAACTTGTATTTAGGCCGCGTTCACACTTAACATTGAAGTATAAGTACGAGTAGTAGAGATTGGCCGACTATGACTTTGGCTGACTAGCCGACTAGTCGGCTGCAAACTGGCCGACTAGTCAGCCAAGCCGATCATTGATTTTGGTTGAGTTCGGGTGACATCGGCTATGTTCAAAATGACAAACCTACTTATTTCCAATTGTTTGCTATAGAGTTTCTTCTTTTCTGTTAGAAGTATTAATTAATTTTACTTTCGGTATTTAATTTCTGGATTTAAGTCCAATTACTTAATAATTAATGAACCAAGCGAAGGGTTCCTATTCCTTACTATCCTAATTTCCTGATAGCACTGAAAGTAACTGTAAAACTGATTCTATAATAAAAAAATATAACAATAAAGATTTCAGTTTAATTTCAATCAGTCTTTTAAATTTTTAATCATATTAATACGAGTAAAAAATATGCCGACTAGTCGGTGGTTTTAGCCGACTAGTCGCCGACTACAAACGTGGCCGACTAGTCGGCGTTCCCGACTAGGCGGTACATCACTAATAAGTAGTCGTAACCACATCATTGTATGAAAAAAACAGTCGTACTCCGGGAGTGCCGACAGAAGTGAAAACTTGAACAATTACGTGTGATTTTTTTTGATCTTCAATACAGGATTTCACATTGGGTCTTTGGGTCCTGATTGCTCTCGGTAAAAAATGATAAACGAGCGATCGACTTCAGCCATTAAAGGTAACAGCACAATTTTTTTCCGATAAAAATACAAAGGGAAAGAAAGGGATGAAAGAATTAGAATTTCCTAATTAAAGAAAGGGACTTTTCCAAAAGACATCAACGCGCGACTCATCCGTGTGATCAACCGTTTGGTGACGATGACGCGAGTTCCATGATTTTTGTTCACCCAAAAAGTGCTCAAGGCGTCTAAAGAAGTTTTCACTTCAAAAATGTTTTCACCCGCAACCGCCGCGCAGCCCCGAGTCGGTTGTTTTGCTACCAAAATAATATCTTGGAGAAATTCTCTTTTATCAAAACTTTACAAACGTATTCAAAGACATTCCTTTTAAATCAAACATCAAGCTTTTAAATTCGTCCTCATTGGATCTGAAATCGATAATTTTAATATGTACAGATGACTAATCGAATCAGAATAATGCCGAATTCATGGATAATTGAGTCGATTATTCATTTTTCCGATAAATAAGATCAAATCCACGGGTAGCGTCGAAATTAACAATAAATTACGCGCTCCTAATGATTTGTGTCATTAGGGAGCAATTAATCAAAAAAGTCGAAATGAATGTGCTAAAAAATTACGACATTCGGACGGCGATAAATGTCATTATGACTATGAGCTATCAATTTTTTATTTACCTACTAAAATATTTGGTATGAGTAAAAATATAGCATATTCTTTGAATAATTGGTACAACAAACACTCGTAAGCTGTAGTTCGTAAGTAGGTACTTACTTAGATCAATTGAAATTCTATTGAATAAAGTTCTAAGGTAAACGCGTCTATTAAAGACCATGATCGTGACAACCTGAAAACTCTACCCTTTGTCACTTCAATCTCTAAAGGTGTGTACATATTAACTCATTTTACAAACCGTGCCGGTAGTGGCGCCGTATATCTTCAGTTTTGCGGCCTATCGCCCCTAAAGAACAAGTCTACCAGGCACCTGTCATCAAGTTTGACGTGAAGGTGTGAAATGTCAGTGCTGTGAAAACAACAACTTCCAAACATACATGTCCACTTGTGGTATATATGTTCCTTGTTCATGTCTGCACTATTTAATATCTCTGCCTACTCCACATGTCAGGTGGAGCATAAGGCTAATGAGAGACACATACTTATGGCACATTGATGAAAGTTAACTGTCGATTTGTAGATGGATTTTTACATATTAATTACTGTAATTACTTAAATAAACGAAAGTCTGCACTATTTAATATCTCTGCCTACTCCACATGTCAGGTGGAGCATAAGGCTAATTAGAGACACACACTTGCGGCACATTGATGAAAGTTAACTGTCGATTTGTAGATGGATTTTTACATATTAATTACTGTAAATACTTAAATAAACGAAAGTCTGCACTATTTAATATCTCTGCCTACTCCACATGTCAGGTGGAGCATAAGGCTAATGAGAGACACATACTTATGGCACATTGATGAAAGTTAACTGTCGATTTGTAGATGGATTTTTACATATTTATTACTGTAATTACTTAAATAAACGAAAGTCTGCACTATTTAATATCTCTGCCTACTCCACATGTCAGGTGGAGCATAAGGCTAATTAGAGACACACACTTGCGGCACATTGATGAAAGTTAACTGTCGATTTGTAGATGGATTTTTACATATTAATTACTGTAAATACTTAAATAAACGAAAGTCTGCACTATTTAATATCTCTGCCTACTCCACATGGCAGGTGGAGCATAAGGCTAATGAGAGACACATACTTATGGCACATTGATGAAAGTTAACTGTCGATTTGTAGATGGATTTTTACATATTTATTACTGTAATTACTTAAATAAACGAAAGCAAGTGAGAGAAAGGATTTTAATGTAGAATTTTAGAAAACCCTGATAATACAGCATCTTATGTCTACATAAACAATAACTTAATAAATCTCTTTGAAAAATATTTGAAACACTATACACTTTCAAGTTGACACTTGAGAAAATATAAATTACCATGATAAAATGCTAGTTTTTATATAAGTACTGTATTTTGAAGGTTAAAAGGTGAAACTAAATACTTGCTTGTCATGTTACAATGCATTATTAAAACAATAGTAAGTACACAGAAAACTTAATTTTTTTAACAACTTAAAGTAAAAATATTACTAACTAGCTTTTAGCAACAGCTTAGGCATGAACTATTTTAACCTTTTAACCGCTTGCGTCGGATTAATCCGACAAATATTTTGGGGTCCATTTCGCCAGGGTCGTATATTTACGACCAAAATACCACAGCTCGTTTAATCTGCTTTTTTATTTAATTACGCTGTATTCTATCAAGAAGATGTTTATATTAGGTAAATAGTTAAATAAGTAATCATTTACAATTTTATACACTTTAGTCTCTTAATTAGAAGTCTAGTAAGTATTGCACATCCCTCTTTGTTGTACGTATTTATTTTTCGATTCACTGTGCCGGGCGCTGGGGGCACGACAACTGATATGAAGTCGGGCGGTTAAAGGGTTAATAAGTATAATGCTATCAGCAGATACTCGATAGCTTTTGATAACTCTAGCTTTTCCGAATGGCTTCGCCCGCGTGGAGGTCGAAAATTATGCCACGGGAACATACTTCTGAGATAAAAATTGTCCATGTATTAATCCAGGTTATAGACTATCTGTGGGCCAAATTTCATCCATGATTGAGTAACATACATCCAAATTTCACATTTATAATATTAGTAGGATACCAGATGTAAGAAAGTAAATGTGGCAAAAGGAGTATGTAAGGTAGCGGGTGGGGTTCTGTAATTTCTGCCTACCCCCATGGGAAGAAGGCATGAATTTATGTATGTATGTTTTAAATATTACTAGTCAATATAAATACCAGCCTATTCAGCTCTAAGGTTGACAGCAAAGTTCCCTGTTGGTTACCAATTTTGACACACCCTGTACCGTCTATGTTAAGAGGGGTTTCGACTCTTTGACAATTCAAAAGTGCCTGTAAATGGTTTAATTGAAATAAATGGTTTGAGTTTGGTTTGTGCACTTAGTCCTTCAGGTGAACCATTCTGCATGGAGCATGGCAGCCATTGGTGGATATTCCAACCAGGCCACCTAGAAGTTGATTATATCTGCAGGTCTATTATGAACCCACTGCTATACCTTTTCAATTGTGACACCCTTTCAGATGAGCCATTTTCCACAAAAGCAGGGTTTCAATCAGGTAAGGCACAAACACTGTATCAACATGCTGGCTCCGTTTAACTATCACAGTACACAGCTGTTATTTAAACCGGTAACTGACAGTGTGATCATTCCCTGAAACATACAATTTATTGTTTTTTTTTTATATTGGTATTGGGTTTACTAAGTTTAATTTTGGTTGGAACAAGCATAGTTTAGACAGGGCACGTTAATTATTATTTTAAATTATTTGTAAGATGTAATAATGTGTAAAGAATGATAGATTTTAGTAAGTACATAATGATATCCCATGTGAACCAAAATAAGATTGAATTCAACTGGAAATTGCAGTAAGAGGGCCATCATCGGGTACATATCCTAAAAAGAAAGAACCTTAAACAAATATTTTCTGCCCCATTTAATAATATTTTTCTACCTTTAATTTTATGTTCTTTTGGACGAAATAGTAATAAAATATTTATGCAGAGTGTATAGTTGGTTCCATGCAATCTAATTAGCATTTCCTCATTCTTGTTTGAATATGTTCACGTTCAAGTAAGTATATCTTGCGTAGGTTTGTAATAAATAGCCTTTTAGAAAGTTGCCCCTCAAGCGCAAACAATAAATGGGTCGTTACGTTTTATTAGTCTTATAATATAGTTATTGTGTATGGCTAGTAAAATATTATCGAATCGTGACCGATTTAACCAATAAAACATAAGTTTTTTAATATCGATCGGCTGTTGTGTCAGTCTGCGATAGAATTCAAGCAGTTGAACTTACCTAACGATGTGTCGCCACACCGTTCACTGAATTTTTATTTCGTTGAGAAGTCCTTATTATCAATCAAGAGTTCCACTTAATAACAACTGCACAGCGCACAATTAAAATAGCCGATTTTCTTTTGTTTTTATCCAACGCAAATCACGGAAACTAGTTGCGAAAACGAAAAAACGTATAAGATGGCGCCACAATGCAAATATTCTTATGACATTAAACTGCGTGTTGCCATCGTTAAAACAAATTTTGTTGGTAGTTTCTTATTTTGGCAACTTGTGCACTAATATTCTTTTTCTTTTCCCGTGATAAATAAAAATATTGCAAATAAGACACATTTTTAGAAAAAATATAAATTTAATTTAAAAAAATCTTGTATATTAAATTCTTTGGCTTTACAAAATTTCATAATATTGTACTTAATAATATTTACGCACAGCTACACAAAACTGTCAAATTTTCCCCATTGAACATGAACCGTATGCTTACGTTATAAAGATGAAAATCTATCAAAGAAATTTGACAGATTGGGGTAGCATGATGTGCTGGCGTCTGTACTTACAACATGCATCAGCATCTACATACAAACAAAAGTTTTACAAAACAGCACTCAGCTAAGCTAATATTACCTACTTTTAAAATTATTTTTCAAACACGCTTGGAAATTAAATTTTGACGAACTTCTTCGAGATAAATCGAAAATGCTCTATTACTGTTCACAAGCATTCAACAGGCTACCGTATCGAAAACGACACATTTCGATAAACTGATTTGTCTTGCCCCCGACAGTAAACAGCTATCGGAAGAATAGCGCTCGTCTATTTGATTAAAACTGAAAAAAAAACGAGTTTTGAGATTCAAAACAAGCTTAATTTTCAAGCAGTCTGATGCAGTTGGTGGCATCAAATCTGAGATTGAATTTCGATAACCTACTGCATGTCGGGTTCTAAACCGTATCGTCAATAGGGCGTCAGCTAAAACACTACATTCTTTCGCGGGGGTAAGGACCACAGCAACCGGTCATAGGGCTCCTAAGATAACATTGATTGATGTTCAATTAAGTACGGAAGCGTATCGAATGCTTGTTTATAGCCATGCTGGTCAAATAAATGTTAGCAAGCGGCCGGCAAGGTTAATCTGTCGTGTTTACTGGCCAAATAAATGATAATATCTGTCATGAAAATGGAACGAACTTTTTACTTCGAGACACAGGACATAACTGATAGAGCTGTTTCAAAGTGGCGCGTGATTCTGGAATTTATAATTGATGGAATTAGGTAGTTGAATTTCCGCGCATAATTTCAGAAAAGTAGTAGGTATACAAAACCTTGGCCTTAACCAGGCATTGATGAACTGACGTATGAGTGCCTCGGCCCACATTTTCGTTCATCCGTCAATCAATCCGGCTTTTACAAGCCGCGGCAGTAATGTAAAATTTGGAAATTTTACAATTAAATTAGCAAGCTAGTAGGTATACCATTATGACTCTTGATTATTTGAGCAACTATATTTTATCAAACTAATTAAATACAAGTATTTTGAACCGTGTAATTGCTTATGTAAAAACGTTAAAATAATAATGAAGAGAGAGAGAGAACTAATTTAAAACTCAAAACTACTCTAATACAACAACATAAGATGAATACTCGTATAAGTTTCCAATTAGTTCTCAACCAGAGGAACATACCATGCTGTTCTTAAATAAATAACCCAGAAGTAAGGTAAGATAGTAAATAGATATGCTTAGTACTAAAACAATATTTTACTTACACCTATTTACTAGTCTTTTGAAAACTATGATTTCATTACAACTAAATGGTCCCAGTAGCTGGCAGTCTTGGCTTCCTGAGATTAAATCTTTAGAAAAATATGGAAAACGTCTAATGACATGGTTGCTCTCTATAATACTTACAAAAACTAAATCTTCTAGGCTACAATCAATGTACTATAACTGTGACCATAAGCCACATAATATCGATAAAAATTGGATTACGAAATGCGTTATGCAAAGTCCACTCCAGTATCTAGTAGATCCCTGATAAGCACTGTGGCCTTTCGTGGCAAGATACGCAAGAGGTGACCGAGGTACAGCAGATGCTTGGGCACCGATGCCTCGAAGTAATTTCGACGAACACTCTCGAGGATCGACGTAGCTGCTTTTTTCGGAGTTATTGTGCCGAAGTAACTTGGTATTCTGAAATCATAAATGTTTGAAAAATATTAATAATAAACTGTGCCCTTTCGTGTTCTGGGATTATAATTAGTTATATAACTAAAGGAAGAGTACATTAAAAATAATTGTGTTTTAAAAGTCACTCATATATTATACTTTTTTTTTAAATGAATAAATAAAAAGTAGGTACATAATGCAAATTTCAAGTCATAAATGCTAAGCACTTACACAGCTACACACATAATTTGCGAGTTTGCGATTAATTAGTTTTTGTTCTGTAAAATTTTCTATATTTATCACTAACCTTAATCTTAAATCTGCACTTTCATCACTAACGATAAATGGATAGATATGGGTGAGTGTCACATGGACTCCATCAATCTTGTTTACTCTTAAGTCTTCTGTAAGAGATTCTGCCAGACCCTGGACAGCAAACTGTGCTACACTTAATGGCATTTGATCCTTAATGTAGCTGAGTCCAGCCACTGATGTTAAAGCCACAATGTGACCATGGTTCTTAGCTTTCATGTCAGGCAAGAAGTGATCAATCAACTGAAAAAAATAATTTAAAGAATGAAGTATAACAGTAACATAATAACTTACTGTTTTTGTTTTGTAAACTGTTAAGTGGATATTATCTTATTGACCGTAGCCTCTTGACCTTTTTATTTTGATTCAGAATTTAAGATTGCAAGAACACCAATTAATGTATTGATCAAAGAATATTGTATAATATTATTTTATTAGTAGTTACACATCTTTCAAAAAAATTGTCAAACGTTGGTGAAATATTTTGCTGTAACAAAGGAAATTCGCAAGAGTGAACATGCTCCGAGCAAGAAAGTTATCCAGTTAGTGCTGGTAAGGATCTTGACCATCTTCCGGGCTCTGCACCCAGTCTTTAGGTGCACTTGCATAGTGCGTAGAGGATTTAATCATCGGTTGGTGCCTCATTTAATTAAAAGCGTCGAAGAGGCCTGTACAAATTGGTCCGAGACCCCAGGGTCCAGAGATGTGTCAAAGACATTTTAAACATTCATACTTACCCAGAAATATGATGTCAGTGTAAGATCCAGCGTAACATGAATATCTTGAGGGGGCTGAGTCAGTAAGGACCTGGGGCTTGGTATTCCACAACAGTAGAACAACATACTGACAAACCCTAGATCCTTCTTCAGCTGAGAAGCTAAGGCCTGGACATTCTCCCTCTTAGTAACATCACAAGTGTAGTTTATCGCAGAACCACCTCTTCTTTTTATATGTTCAACGGTGTCCTCATTAGAAGAGCTGTTTTTGTCGACACACAGGACTATTGCTCCTAGGTTAGCTAGCTGTATGGACAGTTCACGGCCTACCCCTCTGCCTGCACCAATTATCTGAAAATGTTAATGTGGAATTTTAAATACTTTAATAATTTTAAGATTTTACTTAATTATTTTATTTATTGCAGATGACATTCCGGCAGGCCCAGATGTAGATGGCAGTATGAGTTGAACTCCTTTAATGAAGACTGGTCCTTGGCAGCTCTGGACAGAGAAGTGGAAAGATAGTGTTGGCCTTTGCCCAGCAGTGTGACATTATGGCTAATAATAAATAATTATTACTTTATTTCTGTTACTTACTGTTGCTACGTCACATTTGTGTTTATCATTATAATTCATTGACTGATTGAAGAAAGTGATTATGCAATTAATCTGATTAAATAAATATTTTTTTATCATACAAAATTAAAAACAGAAGCTAAAGCTAGCTAAACTAGCTCTTAGAAGATTAAGATAACAAAATTCACTTACCAGAACTGTTTCTAATCTGACTGATTTCAATGGTGGTGGTCTAAAGAGTTCATAAACAGCCTGTAGAACTGCACAGATGGCATTCAGCACCACCCATCCAATATCCACCATTAGAATGCACAAGGAATATACTCTCAACAACATTCTGAATGGGAAGAAGATATTCAAGAGAATTCCCAAGATGTTGTCAGAGATCTTGGTTTCCTGAAAAGTTTAAATTTTATTTTTCATTCATACTAAAATTTTGTTACCATAATTTAATTTTATAGTACCGTAACATTATTATAATGGCAACTTGCAATCTAAGTAGAAATAACTCTTAGCAAACCCAACAACAAACTCTTCAAATACCTGCAATTATTTGACTTTTTATTTGATACCTACAACTAAGTAATCACTTTTCACACACCTTTTCCTTCAAATAGTCCTCGGAACTCATAGCAAAGACATGTAATTATTACTAAGATAGTAAAATTAATAGTTATGTATTCTTTTAGAATTTAATTGGGCACTCCGGCACTGCCACTTTTAAATTGTAAACGAAAGCACAAATATAAGAAAGTAAAAGTTGGGTTTCATATACAGGACATAGAGCGATAAACAGTAAAAGTGAAATGATAATGACCGGCAGTAGATAAAAATTATGAAATGCAAAGTGATAACACGAAATGTTTGACGATAATCTACACTTGACTGCTTGACATTGACAACAACTTTTGCTATTGGTTGAAATTTGCAATGTTGCCAACTGGGTATCAGGTTTTGGGGCTAAATCGAGTTTAAAAAAGGGCTACATTTTCACAATTTAGAAAAAACATGGTTAAATTACTAAATAACAAAAAATAAAAATAAAGATTCCTTAATAAAATAGATTTCATGAATAAGTAATGTGTAAATTATGAATTAAATACACATTCTGGATTATAAAATATTATTTAATCATAAAATTAAGATCTAAATAGCAGTCTTCATCTAATTCCTCTCGAAGGGTTTCACTTTGCGCTTATGACGTTGAAGGTTGGGCTTAGGCCTCATTGTGCGCAGCCTTGTTTCACTAAAAAATTCAAATTGGAAACAATATTTTTAAAAGGAGATCCAAAAAGGATTACCTATGTGCAGTGCCGGATTAACCACGTAGCAAGAGTAGCAATTGCTACGGGCCCGCGCAAAAAGTGGCCGCACGTATTCAAACACGCCAGCATGAGCGTAATTTTTTGAGTGAAACTTATTATGACGTGGTATCTATATTGAATTTACTTGATGTTACAAAAATATGAAACGTAACACCCTTTCTAACTAAGACAATCCACATCAAACTATCAGTACTTAATCGGTTATTTCTTTGGCGAAAATGAAACAGAATCTCGAACGATAACTCGTCCAATATCTACAAAAAAGTCGCTCGTAAAAACGTATAAAAATTTCAATCGGCCCGATATTCAGCTCTACATAAAGTCTGACGTGAGCAAGTACACTTACTCGACATTCTGCGTGGAAAAATTGAAATGGCTCGATTCACAATGCTGAAAATCGATATTTTCCATTTAATTTAAAATATTCAAAAGAAATTGATCTTTGTAGTATTTCTCACAAAATGTAGCACGAAAAATATTTTTCTACAAAATTGGACGCTCTACAACAGTAATTCTCAATGTGGGCGATAATGCCCCGTTGTGGGCGCTCGAAGCCTAGGGGTTAACTTGGTAAGGCCAGTTCATATTTATGGTATGGAATTTAGGGACTCAAACTTCATGCTGTTTCGTAATTCATGTTTATACTTATATGGCTCAGACAGGCGATAATATTTGGGGCTAGATTACGGGCTCCTACTATTACTAGCCCTTAGGCTAAATCATTATTATTCGGGGCTGACCAATAAGAAAAAGGGCTAGATTTAGCCCCGAAAGGGCAAAATTGGCATCACTGGAAATTTACTTTCACTGTCATAATGCGTTTTATTTCTGGCACGCTCTTCATTATTTAAAAAAATGGTTTTTCATCACTTTTGATTATTCATCACGTTACATCATTGCGAAAGGTTAAAATAATGGACGTAACTCGCACCATTAAAAAGTAAAGGCCTATTTAAAAAATATCTACTTTTGGGAAAACGAGTTAAAAGATTTAGGGAACCCGATGTTTTTACATATTATATTACAATATCTTAATTTAATTAAAGTGCGCTTTATGTCTTTTTTATCTTTCTGTGAAGCCACGTGGTAGAACAGTCTGTTGATATTGAGCCCATCTAACACTAATAGTTAAAACCTCAATAATTCAAGTTGTGCCCTTAATTACTAAGGGCGCTATATTCATTCATACTTAATTATGTGCGTAAAAATAATATAATGATGTTGCTTTCTGCTTTAGTATAAGAAGAAATATTTCTGTTTTAGTAGAAGTTCGATGCAGAACACTGCAACATTGTGTTCGTTTAGAAATATAAATTTATCGTTTAAAATAATCTCAAAAGAAGTTAAATTTAACTTAATCATTTATTTTATACAAAACAAAAAGGTACAAAATTTCACAAAGTTTAAAAAAAATGTAAAAGAAGTAGATTTAGTAAGTTATGATAAGTTCACCACAGTTTCTGAACATTATCCAGATGTCAAAGTCAGACATTAAACTGTGGCTACGTTCCGAGTTGCGATAATATAGATTTGAGCGTTCTAACACCCGTTACGCATTGGCGATGGCGTGAGCGCGATAACGATGTCCCGTGAATCGTCATAGATGGCGTCATGACATGCGCTATCTTACGATAACGCCGATCATGCAATGTCCTAATAACACCGTGAGCGCTGTCAAAAATGACAGTTGTGCTGTTTTGTTTTCAGTTGTATCATAGCTTTATTAGCTAACTTAGATTTATTATAAATAGTGTTTCTGGATAGAGTCACCAAATAAGAAGACGAATTTGTGGTGTATACAAGTTTTATGTAGTGTAAATAGGTTTTAACATTGATTGAGCACTGTTAGCGCGACCGCGAGCGTTCCGTATTGTTGATAAAAATGCCAGCTTTTTGCTGTCATAATCGTGATATCTCTAACGGAACGCAAAGTATTGATATGATCGCTCACAGTGCTATATTTCTAATTCGGAAAGCGACCTGCGTCAAAGTTGTCAAAAACGGGAGAAATCGGAAAACTAATGAATACAAAGCTTTATTTGCACTCTATCAAAACGAACGTTCAGCCCAAATCAATTTAATTCACCCAAATAAAAACCTCAATCATGGCTTTTGTTTATCAAGGAGACTCTGAACTAGAATCCAAGTCCAAAAAAGGTTTGTAGAATTCTAATCACTCTTTATATTTACGCTATTCCCCTTGCCTACCAGTGTATTTACTATTTCAGCTGCTGAGCGTATATCTGAGAACATGCACATAGTAGCGAACGAGCCTTCTTTGGCTCTGTACCGACTGCAGGAGCACGTAAGGAAAGCATTACCGCCTATGGTAGAAAGAAGAGTGGAGGTGACCAAATTGCAACATGAGCTGCAAGGAAGGTGTTATGATGTGGAGTATGCTCTCAGGTAACATAAGCTGTATTCGTTAACTATTTTAGAATAAAAAAATGTATCCCTTGACTAAATCCTGCATTTCTAAAGAAATGTTTTCTACTGTAAATCTTTCTGTATTATTAAAATAACAAATTGATATTTTGTATAGGAATATTTTAAGCCGTCGGTCCCGGCTGTCACTCGTGGTTCTGTGACAGTTGTAACATAAGAGGCCCAAAAGTGTGACAACCAGTCTAACCAAGGTGTATAGTATTACCCAGCAACTGGTTGTGGAGCACAGATAGGCAGTTGCTATAATTATGTAAAATACTGGTATTTAGGTGAATTCGGTTTAACTGAATGCTGACCCTAACATAGTTGAGAAAAGATTAGGCCGATGGTGGTGAATAGAAATATTTAGGATTAATCTGTCAAATCCCAGCTAATAAGACACAAATAATATTCTATTGTAAGGGCCGCTAATGGTACTTAGCTAGTTGAAAAATCTTAAAATATTTACATAATTTAAAAGCTTAGTCTTATCAAAATTATATGTACAAGTATTATAAAAAAGGAAAGAATCATAAGGCATCAAGAAATTGGTCCTCATTGTTGTCAATCAGAAAGGTGCCCAAAAGGCTAACATTGGATTTGTAAATTGGCTTATTATGGAATAGGAGGGAAGCAATATTTTACTGTTATAATTATGAATGTTACATTTCCTGAAGTTAACTTTGATTTATAACTTTTGAACATAAACTAATAATTCTATTATTTCTCAATTCCAGTGCAGTGAAATCAATGGATGGTGCCGCAACCAGTTTCAAGAACATCCAAGAAATGTTGAAGCAGTCAATATTTTTAAAACAACAATTAAAATATGAGGAAGCTAGGAGAAATAAAAAAGATTCTAATTCTGTTTACAAACGTCTCTCTGCTCATATTGTTCTTGACCTACCAGACCTGTCCGAGTTCTCTATGGTTAGGGAGACTACCAATAGGATTGAGAACATGATGGCACAGGCTAGGGGCTCATCCGCTGAGCTTCATAGGTCCCACACCACTTTACATTAAAACAGCAACCTGTATAAACTACATGCTGATCTCATAACAGTGTGCGCTTGCTATACCATGTAGAGCAATCTGCTTAGCCTAGCCAGTCTCTGCTGAATAAAGGCTTATCCAAAATTGTGCCACAACAACAATCTTCTGCTTTTCACATCACCACTGACAAAGATCTTTGTTAATTGCAGTTGTAGAAAGCACATGCCAATTACACATATACACCAGCACTGCACACAGTGTCCCTTATTTTAAAGTCACACGTTTCTGTGATTATGTGTAAGATAAAGAAGTACTGAGTGGGAATTTTAAATCAGTATTAACAGTTTATTTTAGTGGTATTTTAGTAGTTTATTTGAAAATCTGGGGGCCTACTCTCTAACTCCGTCAACGAAGATACGGGCTCGTCCGAAAGTCCATCCCAATCTTCTTATTGAATCCTACAGCAATTTAAGTAACGTTTTTGGACGGGCAAAAACATATCAGGAGTAGAGACAGCTGTCAAATCGTGTTGTCATTCGTTCTTAGTTCGGGCTCAAAATTAATCTTGTCTGTAAGTGATAAGGAGTTGGAATCGCCCGTTACTTCGACCGAAACGACGGACTTCGTGCTTAGGGAGTAGGCCCCCTGAAACAAGTTGGGTTCTTATTATGTGGGGTTCCTATAGTAATTCCAAAACTTCTTACTAAGTTGCCAGTGTCTTGTCAAATTAATTTATAATAGATGATTAACTAAGATAAATTAAGTACGTAAATCTCCAGTTGTTGAGTCTAAGTAGGCTAAGGCTAATACACTAGAGAATAACTTCTATCACATTGTCATTCATTGATGCACTGTGCAAGGTAATATTAATACAAGCTCATTCTGTCTTATTACAAAACACGGTCAACTTTAAACCAAACCAAAACCTTCAGTTTTTATATTTCGAACTTCAATCAAGTTCTTAGCATAAAATTGACAACTTAAGACCGGACTAAGTTATTAGTGTTGTAAAAGAAACTGTATTTCGATTTCTGTAAGGTTCTTATCTCAAAAACAGGCGCAATGGTTTTAAGTCATTCCTAAATAAAAACCCTGATTTGAAATAGGACTGTTTTGGTCTAACTTGTTTAATACATTATTTTCTTGCACTGTGTTATTTATTAAGCTTTCATTTAGTATTAACATGGTCACATACGCATATTGTATTTGAAACTAACAATACCTACCATTACTAGCAACTGTGTTTGTTGGTTATTTACATTAATGTTAGTTGGTTAACAAATAAATGTTACCTCATAAGTCATAATATATGTTCTTGTATGATTCAGCAAAATAAATATTGTGTGCATGTTAAGCTTTCAAGCAAGTAATCGAGACACTCAAATTGATAGCTCTTGAGCTTCTGTGGCTCTAGTGTGAGTGGGTGTACCATACCAAATCGAATGCCAAATAATCGAATATCAATTGATCGACAACTATAAATCGAACGTTCATAATATTGAATGGTTGATAATTTGAATATTCAATACCTATATTGCACACTCAATACATTGAGTGTTCAAAATATCGAATTTTTGTTTGATCAAGCGTTCAACGCATCGCATATTCATTCTATCGAAATATCAATATACTGTTGGTATAGGTAGATACTTTTTATATAGAATCACATTAAAATCTTATTAAATAGATCAGATGAATGATTAATACATTTTGTGTTTTTCTTGTATTCTATATAAAAAAGTAATATTATTTAGTCATATTTGGCTTTCGATTAGGCATAGTACAGACGCCAGCACACCAAGCTACCCCAAACTGTCAAAATTCTTTGATAGATTCTCAACTTTATAACGTAAGCATAAGGTTCATGTTCAATTGGTAAAATTTGACAGTTTGGGGTAGCTTGATGTGCTGGCGTCTGTACACCCAGTGTGTTTGTTTTGAACCATCTCGACTTAACGCATCGACCGCGTTCGGCGCTCCGATTGGCCCTTCACCAATCCAGTGCCAATCGGAGCGCCGAACGCGGTCGGTGCGTTAAGTCGAGATGGTTAAAACAAACTCTCACTAGGGCTTCTGATAACTGTCCCTAGTGAGAGTTTGTTTGAAGCAAAAATTGTGATGACTGCGTGGATGGCCCCAGATCAGTTGATTCGGGGCCATCCACGCAGTCATCACAATTTTTGCTTTTGCTTGTGAATGTTGGAGATGAAGCCCTAGTGAGAGTTTGTTTGAAGCAAAAATTGTGAATGTTGGAGGTGGTTTGATAGTGTTGAGAGGATGAATGAAGGGCTACTAATGAAAGTTACTTAGAAAGTAAATTTGAGTGGAAACAACGGGAGGGGACGCCTTAGTGACCTCATTGGTCACTAACTACTTCTCCAGAAAGGTCAGGTGCGTAGTACTCGGAACCAGCGTGCGTGTATGACCAGATTGTATGAACGTAAACGAGGCAGTAAGGAGTATGTACGAATCGTAGCAAGTGGCGTTCTGTAATTTCTGCCTACTCCCATGGTAAGAAGGCGTGAGTTTATGTATGTATGTTGGAGAAAATGCGATGGCATAGTATTTTAACACCTCCGGATTTGCACTTTCTGTCAAATCATTAAATTCCGTGGAATTTATTAAAAAATGGTGAAAACTCGCATATTGGTGGTAAACTCATCAACTTTCATTGCTTGGCGTCAGTAGATATATATATTTATATACTAACATTGTAAATAATTAGGTACGCTCATCAGTATTTATTAAACTAACAAACTGTAAACACATAATTTTTATTACAATAAATGACTATAAAGTGCTTGCTTTTTGTTGCATAAAATATTCTAACAGATATCGCAATTCATTATATTTTGCAGTAGCTGCACTGATCAAATTTACTTGCACACTACACTGCAGGTTGCCGTGTGAGCGCAAATAAAGGAAATTTTAATTATGGAAACTTACTATATAGATACCTTGCTTAATTATGTAATCGGGAGTTTAAATGTTGGCAAACAAGGTCAGGTACTTACCTACTTAAGTACCTACATAATGTCAGTATGAAATTACAGGTCCCATTTTCTTGTTACAGAATTAAAATTGGATACACTTAAAATATTGAGCTTAGGCAATCTCAATAAAAAAATAAAAGCGTGTTAATAAAAGAACATTAAGAATAACAACGAGGTTTATTGGGCTTTTAACTTCTTAACATCAATTAAAAGTGTAGCTTACCTACTTATAAGTAACATCTTAATAATTAGCTAACACTAACACTAGCGATAAAACCAATTAGGCCAGCTTGAGTGGAGAATAGCAAGAGCAAACGTGCTCGGAAGGTGTATTCCAGAAGATGCAGGTCCAGGTAGGGACCTTGACCATACTTCCGGGATTGTCCCGACAGCCGTGGAATATAACTTTACTTCTCATAAGCACCCCAGGACATATTGCCCCCTTGACGCTATGACACTACTAGCGACCGTTTTCGGGGGCCCATTATTGTGTGTGTAAGTCACCCCGTACGATTTTATCTGTGCATTTAATATGAAACATTAGTCAGGCAGGGGCCATAGTCTTTTAATAGTCTTATATAACCAGTTCACTTTAGCCAGCCACATAAACCCATTAGCCAATCTTTGTTTTCATATCCAGCACCCTAATTGCGTAACTCACGATTCATCATAATTTGTTTCGTTTTGAAACGAATGGCTAAACCATTGCTTCATATGTTCGAAAAATGTGTCTGCTCAACAACGTAAATAACGCAATGAATATTGTTGAACTGTCAAAATGAAACTGATTATGATTAATCGCGTGTTACGCAATTAGGGTGCTGGTCCTACACCAACCGAAGATTGTCCTTGTGTGCTCTTGCAAAGTGCGAACAGGGAAAATCGTCGATTGGCGCCTAAATTTGTCTATCGGGCCCCTGCGAACTGGCTTCGGTCCCTTGTACCTACGTCTTCCAAAGGGTCATCACAGGGTCTCGATACATCAAAAACCAATTATAATTAACTAAAATAAAAGCGACAATATAGTGCAACGGTGACGGTGGCCTGCCGAAGGGGAGAAGTCGCGGACCGATTCTCACTCGATCGTTGTTTAGGCACAACGATAATGTGTCTAACCTTAGGTAGTTAAGAGAGTTATAAAGAATATCTAATAAAATTGTGCACTTTAAAATAAGTACTTAGAACAACAAAAACAGTTTGCAGATCAGTTGCCCTTTGCGTACCACGAACAATACGAACATGATCTTGGCAACCTACCTACTAATTAATAATTGTCGCGGTTTTCCAATGCCCAACTATAATAAATCTCAAAGACAGTCAACTGCGTCTATACTCCATTTATTATTTAGAAAAAAGAGGCTCGTAGAAGCAGGAGTGCAAAACATTTTATTTCTAAATTAAGTTCTAACTTTTTAGGTAGATTTAAGACAGTACTAAATACTGAGATAAACGAAGTAAAAGTAATTTTATTTTCAGCACACATTACAAAACTACAACAAAACGAATTAATGAAACAAACAATCACATGATGATTTAAATCTAATTAAGATTATAGGAAATAAAATACATTTTTTTACAATACTTTATTTTAAATAACAACTTACCACCCACATTAACCGGTTCACATCTGTTGGGTTCCAGGGAACCCAAAAGATGTTAACGGTAAAAAGGCCATTGGGTTCCCTGAGACCCACTTGGTTCACGCGGTTTTAATCTTTATTTTATAATACGAATAAGGTTTCATATCGTCTGCAATAATTAAACGGTCCGGTCAGGAAGACACTCTCGTCGACTAAATCATTAAACGAACAAAACGTCGTCTGGGAATAGACAAAAAAAAAGTTAAATGTTACGTTTCCAGCATGGCGTCAACATGGCGTCACCGCGTCGCGCGCGCTCGTAGTTATTTAGTGTTTTTTCTTATTTTTTTGTGCGTTTTCGAGACTACAGTGTATAAATATTCATTTAAAAGTAGTATATCATCGTTTTAGATAATTGTTTGCTTAGAATAGCGTCATAAAAACTTAATTTTCGACAAAATGTGTGACGTAAACAAACCGTTGTTCGAAGTGTGTAGTGATTAGTGAAAAGTGTTTATTTTGTGTGTTTTACTGTGCAATTAGTGACTGCTGGCGTATAAAATGGTAAGTATAAACATAATTTCTTATTAGAATATAAGTGGTTCTTATTAGAATATAAATCTAGTTTTATAAATCAAAAGAATGTTCGAGTGCACAAAACGGGCGTTGACCTCCGCGCGATATGAAGTTTGAGTTAAATATTACGACAATGTTACGTAGGATTCCCATAAAATGACTGCTGTTCGATTATAAGTCTATTCAATAAGTAAACTCCAAAGTTTCAAACAAATTGAGATGGTAGTTTTATGAGAAATCGACATAACACGGGAACAAGCACACTGTCAGCCATTGTCTGTTATCTCTTTGTTTATTTAATAAATAAACAACCTAAGACGAAACAGCTTACGTTAATACAATGCTTTGTTTAGTTAAGAAGCCATAAATTATAACTTAAACTGGCAAGAGGCAGTAAAAACTCGAGTCGACCCTTTTTTTGTGAGTGTTATCGTAAAAACTTCAAGTGTCAAACGCCGCGGGGGGTCGCAGGTGTCAACGGATTGCGTCATTATATAACAATTAGTTTTTGACGGTACGTGACCGGTTGGTTGGGTGGGTTGGTAAAATTTCGTCGTATCAGCTAATTTAGTCACTCGGTATTGTTTACTCCTAGGTTTTTAGCATTGACACTTTAATTTTAAATTGAAATGAAATAATTATATAAATGAAAGCCACATAATTTCATAAGATAAATAGTTACACATGATTACAATAAAGTGTCACAGCTAATATTTAAATGAATTATACAAAATTTAGCATTAATCGTAACTGCAACACGTTTAATGTAATTTTGTTACGAAGTGTATATTAAAACGAACCTTTTTTAACTTCTGTCTAATGCTATTATAAATGGAGTATAGAGCTATACGAAAACAGACCTAAATATCTCAAGTCAAGACTATGTTGATATTCAATTCAAGTTGGGTCAGTGGGTAAAATTACCATAATTGTATGTCAATCAAAGTCATAAAGCTTTCTTCCTCCTGAAACCTTCGAAACGAAAACAACGAATTAAAAAATATTATCCTCCTTTTGCCTTCGCCAGTCGGGCAAAAACATAGAAACGAAACCAAAACAAACCAGTCTTAAAACAGTGTGATCTATCTATGAAATATGACAGACCAAGGCAACTCCTTCAGCTTGGTGATGTCATACTTCCGTTCTATCTGTACCAGTTTCTGCAGGGCTTGCTGTTTGGGCTTGATCTCTGGTTTGATGAACAAAAGTTTCCTCAACCACTTCCACGAGAACAGGCCCTTCGCCGGGTAGATGCCCGGCCCTCTCGTTATAACAGAGTTGTAAATGTAGTCTATAGGTAACCCGGTGACTATGTAAGAGTATACTTCCCGATTCGCGGCTTTAAGGTCCTCCATTTTCAGAAATATTCCTGCCCAAGTTAAATCTGGATCCCGTACTTGGACGTTTACAAGTACCTGGAAGTTAACGTATTTTTTAGGAGTGCCTAATTTCACACAGTCCGTGTTCGAAACCCCATTATACACATGCCTGTAACTTGTACAACAGTATGCAAGTAGCTTGCACGCCGATCTGCCATACCATCTTCTGATTGGTGTAAGGCACAATGGCGTACAAACCACATGCATACTAATAAGATGCAGGAGTAGAGAAACTGGCAGATAACACTGTACAGAATAAGTTTTTAACCAGTGTGCAAACTGTAACCATGAATTCAGCATATCATTCAAAAAAATTTCGTCGGTTATACAAAAAAAAATCAGCTGTTCCATACATTTTGACCGCGTAGGTATTGCATTTTTCTATGAAACAGTTGATTTTTTTTGTAGAACCAACTAAACATTTCTGCGCGGGGGCTCTAGAATGACATGCTGAATTCATGGTTACAGTTTGTGCACTGAATAAAAACTTTTTCCTATACTTATAGGTAGGTAAATAGGTAAAGCACATAACCCAGTGTAGCGTCAGGAATGACTCCAACCTAAGGGAGGTTGGAGTCATTCAGACTTTTTCATCACGTCAAGGAAAGTTGGTTATTCTAAGCGAACGGTCTCTTCATCTGCCGTACATTTATCCCGTATTGGCACAAGCTATCACTACTAGAATATGTATTCGTAGAATATGGTACAGTCAGCGTCAAAAATATCGGGACGAACAGACTGTTCAAAATGATCTCAACAGCTAAGAAAATTAAACTTTAACTCAATTGTATAAAGTTCTTGTCAGAATGAGAGTTGTCGTATACTGTCTTCATTCTAAAACATTTCTTGTGTCATTGAGTTAATATTTAATTTTCATAGTTATTAAGATCATTTTGAACAGTCTGTTCGTCCCTATATTATTGACGCTGACTGTACAAGGTTGGTGGGTAAAAGTTTAGGACACATCCGCCGCTAAAAATACATAACGTTTTTCCATTACGAATTTCTCCTTAGCAGTTCGAAGACTGGATTTGTGTCCGGTTGATAGCAAAAATTTGGTGCAATACCAGAACAAAAACCGCCGACATCATTAGAGAATAAAGACGCAATGTTATGTTACCTCATAGGTACTTATCAAAACAGTCAGTCAGCAAGGTCACTTACCTCTGTGGTATCATTGATTTCAAAGTCTGTGAAGTATTTCGCGAAAATTGCGTGGATGTCCACCTCATCCTTTAGATGTACCACGACGGTGTAGCCCTTCTCACTGTACCGTTCTACCAGGTTGTCCACAGTATCTACGTCAAAAATAGTACCGTCTACCAAGATGGCTAGGCGGTTCGTTACTGGCATGTGACTTTCTATGCTGTAAGATTGAATAAGGAAAGGCAGATTATTCTTGCATGAACATGTTAGCTTTTCATTGTATTCGATCGCTAGGAGGCCCATTTACGCCAGATTACGTTTTTTGGATACCTAACATTTAGCACCAAGTTTTAAAGATAATTTAAATCCCCTGAATGTGCATAACGCTGAATGGGTCGATTGAAGCGATGCTCGGGCAAGCCTTATGCCTCGGCTTGGGCGGAGCACCGCCATGTTTTTGTGGAGGCGATCGGCGGCGGTGATCTCTCGCGTCCGGCCCTGGTCCAGGCCATGTTACGGAGCGAGAGTGCATCGGTAGCCGTCACCTCCTTCTGCGAAGCAGTGATACTTGCGAAGAGGGAGGCGGCGCACGTGAGGGAGAGAAGGGATGCTCCCTCACGGCCCTAGCCGCCGCAGGAGACGCCCTGGGCGTCGGGAATCCCAGGCTGATTCCCAGCTACGGTAAGCGCGGGCTTGCGGAGGGCGAGTAATGGGTAGCTCGCTGTGCGATACTCGGTAAGGACCAAGCCCGGGTCGACGGCGCGTTGTGTTCTTCGCGCGCCTCAAAGAGATGTCAGCACCAACTGGTGGTGTCCGCAAGGACTGTTGCCTGCCAGAGGTGCGGGTTGTTCGAAAAAGAGATACCGTGACCCCTGGCACACAGGCAACTGAAGAAATACGGGTGGGTTTTAGTGAGTAAAAGTCTGACACGCCCTTCTGCTCCACCCAGAGCGGAGAAGTTATTTGATGATTACCCACCCTAAAAAAAAAGGCTTATGCCTAGTCGTGGCTATTTTTGTCCTTGTAGTCCATAAAGATGTGACGACATGCGACCAACTTCAACAAGTTTCATAGGTAAGCTAAATACCACGCCACGGGTTACTTATAGGTAGTACGAAGACCAGCATCAATGTCAGAGCAAAGAAGAGTCTGACCTGCCAGAGCACATCAAGATAGCATGTCCCCTCTTCCTGAGCGTGTTCAGTATGAAGTACATAGCTCGTCTGACGGAGAACCTCTGGTAGGCGGTGCAATTGTCCAAAACGATGACAGGCGGCGCGCCGATCACTGCCGCCGCGAACTGCAGCCGAGTGCGATCCTTCCGCGGCATCTCGCTGATCAAGAGATTAGCTTCCGAGTACAGTTCTGGATTCAGGACGGGTTTGATAATTACTAAGTTTCTAAAGATATAGTAAACTACAAATGAATTAGATGTTGGCATTTTTAAGTAGTTTAATTTGGGTATTTTTTCGAAGGTGGAGTCTATCCACACAATTATAGCATGAGCTTATATCAGAATCAGCCTATAACCTTCCCACTGCTGGGACACAGGCCTCCTTTCTGTGAGAGGGAGTGAGCCATATTCCACCACGCCGGCCCAGTGTGGTTTGGCAGATGTTACATGTCTTGACTCTAGCCAGGAACGGAGAAAAGTTTACTTGCATACCTTAATTTCGGATAAACTTGTTTAACTAATTTGTTTGGAGTACACAAACTGTAAAGGTGAAACTACCTTATCATACTCTAAAGTCTCGCCCATGGTAGGGTTCGAGACTGCATACACATGACTGGCGGCTTTGAGCCGCGAGTCTCTAGAGCTCGCTGCGAGAGTTTTGCTAATGCCGGGAAATATTTCAGATTCTGATGAATACCTAACCATAACCCTGTGACTACCCACAGGGTCTACACCTAGTTATAGACTGGTGGACTAACCGAGGGCATCAATGTGATTGTGGACCTCTTCAGTAATATTGTTATGCGGTACTCCGCGCAACGCCGCAATCAGGGCCAACGCCTCACAGACTTTCAACCACTGTGGCAGCAGCTCTTTGTCACAGGTCATCGAAACTTGTTGACTATACTGCAAGTTAGATTACTCAGATTAGCTATTACATATTTGAAGACCTATCTTTACTCCGGTCACTAATCGTAAAACGTAGTTAACTAAATCGTCAAGCGACTTGCGTACTTCAGTTTGTATCATTGAGGCTTCTTTCAATGAACTCGCTAACTAAATACACCTACATAATTATGATATGACACAGGCATTTAGATGGGTGACCATCTCTATGTATCAAGACCCCTCCGTGCCTCGGGAAGCACTACCTATAAGCCGTGATGACGTGACGCCCTGCTGATATTCGTGGATCTTTGACAGTCGTTACGGGTCGTGAGAAGCCCGTAAGCCTTTCCAAGGAATATCGTGTTACCCAGTAACTGAGTTGCGGAGGTTGGATAGGCAATCGCTCCATGTAAAAACTGGTATTCAGCTGCATCAAGTTAGACTGGAAGTCCACATATTTGGGAAAAGGCTACTGCTGTGATGACGATAATAAGTACATACGTCAACGATGGTTTCCTCACCTTATGTGGTTGCGACATGAGTTTTCTCTTGGACATGGACCACACATTGCCGGCGCACGGGATGTGGTACCCCGCTAGTATCTCGCACAGCATGCCGCGCCCGTGGTGTGGGAGCCCCGACACCGCCAAAGCCTCGCCCTTCCCGATGCCCAAGTACACATTATGAACTAAATACGCATCGTCGTATCTCTTTGTCAAGTCTGTCAGTAGGAGGTACTCGCCAAACGTGTTTACTTTGTGGTCTGAAAGTGTTAGTGAATGATAAGTGGCATGTATTTTATTTGCGAGAGGCAGGTTCTGTTCAATGAAAGATCTTGAAACCACAGACTTTTTTTTAAACGTTGCCCGCTCTACACTAGAAATAACTCCTGTACCTATTGTGGGTGCGTTTACGTACATTTAAACTCGCATACACAAATAGAAAGATTAAGAAACAGACCTGAAGAGTATACCTACTACCTACCTGTACCTACTTAAAAGTATGGTTACAGACACTATGTGCCTATATAAACCAAGGACCTCAGCCACGTATGTGGTACCTACATCATTAAAATAAAAAATTACAATAGGTAGGTACAACAAGGCAAAAAACGCCGAAAAAAACACGTTTCTATTTTTATATTTTTTTGTTGTAGCGGCAACAGAAATACACATTCTGTGACAATTTCAACTGTCTACAAATTACGGATCATAAGATACCTACAGCCCGCTGACAGACAGACGGATGGACAGTGGAGGCTTAGTAATAGGGTTCCGTTTGTTACCCTTCGGGTACGGAACCCTAAAAAGAATAAGTTCTCCAGTCGCGAGCACAAGTTTCCTAAAAAGCTATACCCAACTTACTTTGTCGATGTGGGTTATAAAGCTCCGACCTCTTGTTGAGAACATCTCGCTTTTCCTTAAGACATCCGGGCGATAGAGTCGTGGGCACCGGTTTGTCTCGATTAGCCACCGCGGTTGTGGCAGCAGTCCATAATCGCTGGAATATCCTGTACTCTATAAGCAGTAGCAGCACCGTGAAGCTAGTGGCGATCGTGAACATGGCTGTCATTTGCACGACAATACCCGAATGACTGGTGAAATAACTTTTTCTCGAGAAACATTCTTGCAGTACACCGCATTTTTCTGAAAGATTATAAAACATAGTAGGTACTCAGGTAGTATGGCTAGGTTTATAATTATCTTCTTTGATTTTGATAAAGGGAGCGAGTAAAAGTAAAGATTGAAGGATTGTGAGGCCGATTTGCAAGAAAAGTAACGCGAATGATAAGAGAAAACCATGATGCGCCGATCCCAAGTCACGGATAGAAGAAACTTTAGCTTAGCAAGAATACCTAGCTGTTTCGTTTAATCATGAATCACTACTCAAACTTACCGCAACATTTATGAAATGTGTTCACCGAACATAGGCTCTTTTTATCGAATAGAAAGCATTCGTTGTTGTACATCAATAGCTGTTCGATCTTCACGTAAGCGAACGCCATATTGAACTGAGGAGACAGGGTCATAATGTCCATGATGAAGCTGAGAGTATCGCCATAGAATACCTTTGCTATTATTGTGGCTTCACCTGTGTGGCAAGCACCAAGCAAAAAATTAGAAAATATAAACGGTAATCGCAACCATTATTGTCCTCATAATTCCTAAATAAACTACGAAATAACGAATATTGAGATCAAGCTATTTCATGACTTATCCACAAATTGTTTCAATTTTCATAATTGATAAATAGTAGACGAAAATTTAGACCTTAAACTCAATTTTAAAATGAAAAACCTCTACACCTATTTAATGTGATTTAAAATTAGAATTTTGGACATAACATCACGCTTGTTGTCCCCGACGGGATAGACGGAGGTGTACCCTTTCCGATTTAGTATTCAAATAAACAAATCGAAGGCATCCATAGTTACGTTTTCTCACCTATCATAACGCAGCTATCAGCCTATAACGTTATCACTGCTGGGACACAGGCCTCCTCTCTGAGAGTACTAAGTGGTCCGAAATCCACCATGCGGGCCCAGTGCGGGTTGGTGGATGTTACATGACTTCGATGTTTTGGTTCTACGACATACCGATTTCCTCAGGATGTTTTCCTTCACCTTTTTGAGAGCAATGGCGTGGCAATGGCTGATGAAATACACAAAGTTAAAAGTGTTGAACTCACGACCTACAACATGGTAACAAGGGGGCGGTACCACTGGGCCACCACTGCTCCCCCATTTGCTTTTTCACCCATTTGTTTATATTTCAAACACTCATCATTCATTTGTACACTACATGATCAAATAGTTTTGGAAATACGGATGTAAAAATAAAAAATAAAAAATCTTAGTGTTTGTTAGAGATGGGCTGAATGATGATGGTTTTTGTATCAATGACAAAATAATAACGATGACGGGAATTATGACAAAATCATCAATGATTTTTAGTTGAGTACCTATAAGATCACGTCACTTCAATTATGAGTGCTGAAATGATTGCGAAACGGTTTAGTGCAATTCATCATCATCCGCCATCACCTGCCTATCCTTTTCCCATCTATGTTGGGGTCAGCTTCCAGTCTAACCGCATGCACCTGAGTACCAGCTGTACCTACCAGTATTTTACATGGCGAAAATCCAACAGTGAGATTTTGACGCCCTGGGATGATCTCTGTAAAATTCTAGAAAACTTACCAAACACCAGGTTGACGATGATAAAAGTCATGGTGTTGAGAGCCATCTGCGGCCCCAAACTGAAGATGTACGCTTGCGGTATACAGCCTATCCCGTATACACTTAACATGAACGGGATTATCACTGCAACAAGAAATTTAACGGAAGTCACTAATACCTAATCAGCAGTGTATTAGTGTGTTTAATCAGGTTTTTGTTTAAGAGCACTTTGAAACAAAAACCTGATTAAAGAAAATAAATAAAATAGAACCTTTGATAATACGTATTTTATAATAGGCAAAAATATAAGTACCTACCTTAACTAATTATGATTGTTGAATTAAGCTACTAGAGGAGTTCAATATAATACTAACAGATATCAATCCACACGAACTCATACATATTCACATTGAAGAACATGATGAGGATCATGACGGAGCTTATGACAGCAACCAGTATCCAGTACAGCAGCAGGTCGCAGAAGTACAAGGTGAACCAGTAGCGCAAAGGTGAGAAGTTCATTGCGTGTTCCTGAAAATTTCCTAAAGGGTTTTAGGGAAAGTATGTTCTAACTTAAAAGTATGTTCCGGGTGGTACCGGACGTAAAGAATATTACCATCCCATCTCTTGCCGTGGGTGTCGTAGGAGGCGACTAAGGGACTTACTAGAAAATGGGCAGCAGCGTTCTCTACGCATTTTACCACCATACTGTGATCGCCAACCCGCCTGCCAAGCGTGGCGATTATGGCAAACACCCCCCCCCCCCCCCCCTCAAATTGCGGGACGCCTATGTCCAGCAGTGGACGTCCTTCGGCTGAAATAATGATGATGTTCTAAATTCTGTCTGCCTATATTTGAGATCAGTGGAAATGACAAAAAGTTATTGTACCAAAAACAGTGAACTACAGATATTTTTCAACAGATATGATTATGTAAAAACTATGAAATAGTATAGTGTTATTAACTTTAGTGGAAAAGATGACTATGTATCCTGAAAACTGTATAGCAGGAGACGCCTTTCCTTTTAATGTATCAAAGTTTGAAACGTATTGACAATGCATTATCGGTGTTTGTTGGAAAAAGCTTAAAGGTAGTGGATAGGTAGGTACATGAAAAAGTTTAAACGAGTAGGTATTAAAAGAAGGTAAACGTATGTGTAGGTGTTCATAAGTTGGTGTAGTTTAGATTTCACTATAGGTGGAACTAGATTAGTTGTGCGGTGAGATTTTCAGTATCATTAGATGAAAGTTTTCACAGCCAGTCATGCAGCAAGAATTTGCACTTTGATAATGAATAAGTCGAGTAGTGTAGAGGTAGTGTGGAGCTGTTTGTTCGCTTTGTATAGACGAGAACCGAGAACATAGAAATGCCGACTAACAAGAGTGGTTCTATGACGTCCGGGGGAACACACTTGGCTTTTGCGGAGTTTCTCACTCATAAGCCATGGGACATGAGTGGGAGAGGAGTGTCGGCACAGAATTGATTGAAGGACTTGAAGGAGTGAGAAAGCTGTGTCACAGATAGAAGTTTATACTCCCTATATAAAGTAAATGTAGGGTATGCGTGATTTCTTAGGCATAAACTTCAAAACAGGTATCTGTGCTCTTTTAACATTTAGAAACACCGTGGCATAACCACCATTCTACGCTAAGATACATATTTGACGCCGTGTCCTACGTAGGTGATTAAACGCGAACGCGATCGCGAAGCGAAGCGGCAAGGAACAAACAATTGATACTCGTCGCCGCCGCACCGCACCCACGTGCGGTTGGTCACTTAGGACACCGCAATAGAGTGTCAATTGTTTGTTCTATTCGCACTGCTTCGCTTCGCGCTCACGTCTGCATTGATTCACCTATATAGGACACTGCGCGAGAGATGGGCCCGTGTCAAACCACAAATCACAGCTGTAAGCGAACTACTCTACAGAATCGATCTTAGCCCTTTAAAAGTAAATATTATTTTACGGACACGTCCGGGAAGTACTAAGATGAATGGGCCAATTAAGGCTAGAGTCAAGGAAGACACTGAAACGCTTGATGTTATTTGCCCTCTTTTCTTTGCAGTCAGACAGTATACTCGTAAGCATAGATATTAAGTAATATGCTAATTTCGCAGCAATTCACTGATGTTGCCGACGCATAGATAGATGTATATTACCTGAACATGTCTAATAAGTCCGTGCTCCTGAGAGGGTATAAGCGTGACGTGAGAATTGGTGAGTATTAACAAAAACTGTATGAATAGAGGCGGAGTGGCGACTTCTTTCATCCACTGAAATCAAAAAGACACATTTTTCTGAAATTTTTAAGTATACGTTATTGGTGATGCCTATAATAACTTAACTATTGAAGTTGAATAAACAAATGTGTTTATTTGACATTATTGTTGATTCTGTTGTACAACAACGAAACTAAAAGGCAATTGCTATCTTTTTCCTTCTAATGCCACGGCCACACCTACGAGAAACGAGGTTGATTATCGCGATGATGGACGTAGGTGTAGCCACAATTTATCGCGATAATTTTACAACGGCATTCACATTGCCATTTGACGTTAGGCGATAACTCTGGTGGCGGTCAAGTGTGGCCAGTGAATTTATCGCTTTAATGATTGGAATGTTTACCGCGTTTTTTATCATGATTTTGGGCGTTGACGTTGACCGTAGTGTGGCCTCAGCATAATAAAACAAGAAAGTGACGGAAATAAATAAGAGCTGTCCAATTTAGTTGAAATAAAATTTTCTTCGACGCAACTACAACAAATTTAATTCATCACGCCTAAAGTCACGCCGAATCTGCGCCGAATGCCATCGAGGCGTAATGTAGTTTGATAGTTCTAAAGCGTCACTAATCTTTTTCTTTTGAGGTCTGTGAGTAAGAGATAGCAATACTGTTATTTTAGTTTAAGTGGTGAACGAAAGAATCGGCATCTTTGTCTTATTCTTCTTTTTCTTTCCTGTACCTCCATGGCTCGGTTAGCTAGGAATTACTAGCGTCAAGTTTGCTTTGGAAGAAAGCATACACATGTGGGTACCTATGTATAATAGCTCGTTTAAGCAACTGTCAAAATTTTCATGTTTCAGGATCAGGTCCTGAAGGATGAAAATTAAAAGTTTTTTTTTTTAATTCGGTTTTCAACATTCTAGCCATGTATGTGCCTAGAATGTTGAGAACCGAATTTCAAACCTTTTTCTTTCTTAGTAATTAATATGCAAGACTGAGCTTTATGAGGTGATTCGAGGTTTTAAGGAATGATTTTGTTCCAACATACCTACTTACAGATCTCCCAGAAAAAAGTATGCGCTTCGACAATCATTGTGTATCTTTTCAAATACAGAGCTATTACAACCAGAACCATGGTCTTTCTTACCTATTTTGTATTACGATGGAACAAAATTCAGACAAGAGCAGTAGTGAGGCCCTAATTTACAAGTTGTACATCGTGGGTCCAAACCCAGTCAGACGCGTTACTTTGTGTTATTTATTTAATCACCACTGCTCTCAAAACGGTGAAGAATAACAACGTGAGGAAACTGGCATGTCCTAAATTCGAACACTTGTGACATTTGGATTACGATCCACTCCCTCTCAAAGGAGCAGCAGTGCTTTATGTGCATTATAGGCTTTTTATGTTAAAGTTCTAAATTAAACTCTGCAATTCCCAACAACTTTTAAAAGCCTTTGAATTGCAGATGACTAAGTCAATGAAGTGTGACCAGAGTAGGTACTTAACCCAGCAGAAAGAAAGCTTTATACATCACTCGCTCGCAGCTCGTGAAATGATGAGTAGGATAAAAAATAATTTTATTTCTGTAAGTAGATTTGTACAAACACTTTTACACGTCAAACATATTTTTTAAACTACATGAAGTCGGCGTTTCCTATCTGACTACTCTAAGAAGAAAGGCCGCAACAAACTATGAGATCACACTCTTTTGTAAAGTCCAGACATAATCTTGGTCAGATCATGTGAAGACCATGTGGATTGGTGTTTGAAATGGTCTTTTGAGGAAAGAACCACACATATTGGGGGGGACCTGTTTAGTCAGTGCACGCATTTGTCACTAATCGCGAAGCTCTGGGCCCTAATTCTGTATCGTTATAAGGATTCCCCTCGGAATCTTACAAGGTTCAAACTACGTCATATCGTTTTGCTTAGAAACCAATGTAACGGTAAGAAATCGAAATGTCAGATTCTGTATATTCCAAGACAATTTGTAGCTATTATTAATACGATATAAGCAGAATTCGTGTGTGATTGACGTGGTTACGAGTAAGGAATCGTTAAGTGCTCATAGTGAATTCAGGCCCAGCTCAGAACTTAATGAGCTCAACGATAACACTACTTCAAAGTGCGGCGGTATAAAACATAGACGCTTTGCCTCTGCACGGGGTTACTGTGAGACGCAACGTTCGGACCTACTAATTCCGAAACACGAAGCTTAGCGAAGCGCATACCTTTTCTGTTTTAGCTGTATGTTATGTAACGTACCAGAGAAATATCCAACACGAGAGGGTCGTCGACGATCTTGATGGTAGCGTCCAGTTGGCCGGTGTAGTGACGTATAAGTGCCATGTACACACGCGCGAGGGACCGCGCCGCCGCACCGTGGTCGTGGTGGATCGGACTGTATAGAGCTTGGACCTGCAGTAGCACAAAAAACGGGCTCGCTTGCACTAGATTCTTTCCCCAGTGTAACTGTAATACACAAATTTGCAAGGGCCTGTGTAGTTCCTACCTACGAGTAGGTAAGCCCGCAAATAGCTCACTGTCTCTTCGTTAGTCAACTAGCCCCCAAACTGTCTGAAGTGTGGGCCTCCGACTTCATGTCAACATTTCGCTTCATTTCATTTCGCTATTCCTATTTTTGTTCCTTCTCTTCTTGGATCAATGTCAACGTATTGCAGCTATTTGGCATTTACGAATCAAGTAATCCCTATAATTGTGTCGTTTTTTTGGTTGTACAGACGACAGCAGGTCAAACTATCCCAAACTGTCAAATTTTCCCAATTGAACATGAACCCTATCACATTGTAATAAAGTTGAAAATCTATCGAAGAAATTTGACAGATTGAGGTAGCTTGATGTGCTGGCGTCTGTACGTTCTTTTATAGTTAATAGTTTTAAAGAATTTCGTTTCACATATTTTTATTCTCATATTTTCGTTTCATAGAATAATCAATACACAGAATACTTACTTTGAAGATTTTTAAATAATAGATTTTTGTTTCACATAAAGTTTAACGTTAGAATAATCATTTCAAATAATAACAAATCAAATAGTCTTTGTCCTTATATTGTAGTTGTATTGTATATTCTTTGTTATTCTATTTAATATAAAACTTATTACCAAGAATAACATTTTATTATTGTTTATGTTTATTATTATTATTGTTGTTGGTAATTTCTGTTGGGGATCTCAGTTTTAACCAAACCTACTGCTTTCATGCTGCAAGCGAGCATGCAGCGTGCAAGCAACCATGCAGCAGGCAAGCAAGCATGCAACATGCAGCAGGCATGGTTTCTGTCACAGCTCCGGCGGTCCCACGCGGCTTATCGTCGCAAATGGTATTCACGCTCGCGCCGCGGCTGAGCCTGGCCGGCGCTGCCGGCCAGCAAGCCGAAGCTGCAGTGCTGTTAAAACCACCTGCTCCTCAACTCGCGGGCCGCCTCGCCCCTCCGCGCCTACGCGGAATTAAATTACACTCTAGGGGTAGCGCAAACAAGACTACATGGAGTCGGTTTTGCAGAGATTCGTTTCTGTCACTAACTTTTGTAGCACAACATATTGGCTATTTAAGACAATAGTTTAATTCGTTGAAATAAAATACCATAGAAAAATACACCGAACAAACATTATTCGTTAAAAAATAATTGTACTGTTTGATAAGTTTGTAAACAAAAAAATGTGATTAAAAATTAATTGAATTGTGTTTCTGTGAAATATGTTTCATTTAAGTAAATAGTCTTTAAAACAATAATATTTGAAATAAAAACACAAATCAAAATAAAAAATCCAATCAAATCATTTTTATTTGTGTAACATAGGTAGTGTATACAGTTCTTAAATTAAAGTCATAGGTCGCTATGTTATGCCAAGAGGCGTACAAATATGGTTGCATGCGAAATAACATAATGACCATGCGAGTAGTAAACATAAAATATTTGGTGGGTATGTCAAAATTAATAGAGATATGATAATAATAAAATAAAAACAAAAATTTAAAATGTCACAATGTGGAATAATTTCTACAGTCAATGCATAAATAAGTAATCCAAAATTACCATTAGTTACAATATTCAATAATATATGAAACTTTTCTGGGAAACGAAATTCTATGAAGTTTCTGTCTGCGAAACAAGGAGACACCCGTTTTGTTGTCCACTCAATTTTTGATGCAATTCACCAGTATTTAGAGATTTTTTTTCCAAAGGTATCAATTTTACTTTAAACGTAGCTATGAGTGCCTGTATACAGAAATCTCGATGTTGTGTCATGTGGCCACATCTGTAGATTGGGCCCTTGCGAAGTAGGGGACGCTAATTTTTTAAGTGAAAGTTCATTAAAAAACGGCTAAATGCGAGTTGGACTCGTACACGAAGGGTTCCGTACCACCATATGGTATTTAATACAACATATTAAAAGAAAACACGTTTCTTGTACCCCCGTAATTTTTTAACTTAATATTATTTGTGAAAAACACACATTGAAAATTTCAACTGTCTACATAATACGATTCATGAGAGTCGTGCTCCCATTTGCCTGTCTGTCAGCGGCTGTTGACAGACAGGCGGATGGACGGACAGCAGAGGGTTCCGTTAAAACCCTTTTTGTACGAAACCTTAAATAATGCAGGTTCGTAATATTCACCTGAACTGTTCCATTATCGCTAGTTGATACGTCCATACCATACGCATACTTGTACACGTATACTTGAGGCGAGTCTATTGCACGAGTCGCCAGGTATTCCGTCAGACTCTGGAACAAAATAGCACCAACATTTCACAAAGGGAATTGGTATGCGAAGTGTTAAGCAACTCTGTAGCATGTGTAGTGTCACTATCGGTCACCTTAACTTGCCCTGAACTTGAAACTGTCCTGCAAATGAATCTGGTTAAATCAAGGGCGCCGGCGAGCTTTTTTTTTCAGGGGGTGCATCTGAATATTTTATGAAAAACACATAAAATTTAAATGGCATGTGCAGACTACAGCGACGCGACGCACAGTGGGCTGGGATTACAAGGTTGGGTCTTAAGAGATCAAATGTATTTTTTTGGTATCTAGGCATAAATTTAAAACGTTTTTATTCTTTGACTTTTTTTAATTTAACGAGTACTTTCGGAGATATAGCCATATCAAATTTGTATGAAGAGTCATGTTATTTTAGTTAAGCAATTTATTCCAATTAAATTGAAATTGAAAATAATGTATACTAAACGGCCTGAAAACCTCAATACCTACTTAGTTCTTTAAAAAAAAACAATGTTCGACATTTTCCACCACCATAGGTAGGTATGACGTAATTTGTTTTGAGACTTATTTCCGGGAATCAAGGGATAAGAGTGCGCGAGCGCAACAACAAGTTATGACGTGTCGTAACGTGATTGGTGCAACGATAGGGTATCTACGGAATGTTCGGTTGCATTCAAATGATGAAATGCATTCTGCATATAGCCTACAGATTAACGATACAGACATGGACAGTAAAGGGAGACAACAAGTGCATCATGGAAAGAAGAAAGAAAGACATACAAGACGCTTTTAAAAATAGAATGGGACTTCTGATTGATGTTGTTAAACAAGGGCACGGCTCCACGAATGACGGAAATACTGCTAGAAGATTTTTTGCAAATCCAAACATGACTGCTGAGATAACTGGTGTTAGTCAAGAATTAATAAGGCGATTTGCAATCATTTTAGAGGCAATGTCATCAGGTTACCACATTGACACAGCGAAATTTCACGAATATGCTCAATTGACCATGCAACTGTATTTGGAATTATATAGCTGGTATTATATGCCTTCAAGTGTTCATAAAGTTCTTATGCATGGTGCAGCTATTATTGAAAGTTTTGGTCTAATACCAATTGGACAGCTATCTGAAGAAGCTGCTGAATCTAGAAATAAAGACTTTCGTAGGTATCGCCAACACCATTCCAGGAAATGCAGTAGAAAAACTACAAATGAAGACATTTTAAATAATTTATTGACCAGCTCTGATCCACTCATCTCAGCGAAACGTCACAAACTTCGCAGAAAACATAAAACTTTGTCAGTAGAAGCACAAAGTTTATTAGTAATTGAACAAGCGGAAACATTTGATGATGACGAATACGAAAATTTTGCATTCGTTAATGTGGATACCCTTGACAGTGATTAAATTAAAACAGTGCAGTGGCCAGTAGTGATTGTGATTTTTACTTATTTATTTATTTATTTTATTAGTCCTTAGTGGATTAGGCCTAAAGGGGAGACCACTACATAAAAAATAAATGCGCCTAGTTCTTAACCTCTATGGTGGTGTGGAATAGAGAACAAAATTTGAAATTACGACCAAATCGCAGAAAATCGCAACCCAAGAATAGGCGCTAAAATAGGACAAATATACGTACTATGCATACGTAGAGTCAATTCTTTGAGAAAATTTGAGAATTTCGAGATTTTCACATTTTTTTCTTTTGCTTCATACAAAAATTACTTTAGATATTTATAACTCCGAAAATACTAAGTTATCTGAACGACCCTCCTAGAAATAATTACTTATAATCGATAGATAAATCCAACACAATATTTAAAATTTCAGAAATAGAAACTTTTTTTTTTTAAATGCTAAGTCCTTTACCGGCCCGTTTCAGCCCACTGTGCGACGGTCGCGTCGCGACACTCGTAGAACTATTTCTATTAAAACTCCATGGAAATTGTTCTACAAGTGACGTGTCGTGCCTGTTTGAAGAAGCCTTAAATCAACATACAAGCTGTTACCGACCTGCAAAAAAACGTTAGGAAATTTCAATTTCCCGGGCTACCCTGCTGCCTTGTTTGTGACTATCGAACTAACCTCGGTGTGTGGAAGTGCTGTATACTGCATGTATTGTATTTCTTTCTTAGTTGCTTTTGTGTCTGACATTACGTATCTGAAAAGAAAACAGTCAGTTCAAAACAAGAGATAATAGAATTTAGAATGAAGTAAACACGAGGGCCAATTGCGTTACATGCTAACAGTAGGAATGGATTTCATTTTGACAGTTCAACAACATTCATTCTGTTATTTACAATGTCGAGCAGACAATTTTTTTGAGCATATGAAGCAATGGATTAGCAATATCCTTCAAAATGATTCAGATTCTAATTGTGTCTGATTGTATGTTATGGTGTAGGTTTGGGGAAGCAAGACAAGAGCAAATTATGAATACCTATAAAAAAACAGGACTTTTTATTCGATTGTGGCGACGAAAATCTTACTCTCTGGGAAAAAGGGCTGAGAAGCTCAAGCAGTTTACAAACACAGCGCTGTACCATATCACTGTAGGTACCTATAATGTTGGGATCACACGGCATTTCGGGAAACCTTTTAAAAACTAATTTGATTATAATAAAAAAAACTGTGGTTTCATGGAAAAGTGCAATCCCTATGCGGTCAAAACATATGGGAAAGGGGATTTTTTTTAAGAGCTGGCGAAAAATTCTAGCGGTTCAGAATCAACCGAACCGACACAGAACTTCCAACAAAAATCGACGCAGAACTTGAATAGTACTGAATCAATGGGTACCATAGATTCAGTAATATTCAAGTTCTGCGTAGATACCAGTGCCTGTATGTTTGTACCTACATAAGTATAAATCATATAATATAGGACAACCAGGTCATTGTATAAAATTAACTAACCCGGTGGCGATAGAACGACTCGCTGAGGAATTGTCGGCACGCAAAACCAAATTAGTGTGAATCTCCAAATTCTCCACCGTCAGCGTCTGAAACTAAAATGTAATAAAAGATATAAATAAATCTCCAAAATGACGGTTCATTCTGATGAGGAATAAGGTAGTTACAGAACGTAGGAAGTCCCTTAGGCACTGATAAGCTAAATTCAAAAGGTTCGTGGATGGCAACTTTAAGATAAGACCTATTTCATTACAGAGCCGGGTTATTTTCATCCTGTATACAGGGTGCAATTGAAGTCATGGGCATTGTTTTGCACAGATCCACTCAATCTGTGTGGTTCTTTCCTCAAAAGACCATTTCAATCAAATCAAATCAAATCAAAAGTCATTTATTCAACGCGCGTGTCAGACTTTTACTGACTAAAACCCACCCGTGTTCCCTCAGTTGCCTGTGTGTCAGGGGCCGCGGTATCTCTTTCGAACAACCCGTACCCCTGGCAGGCATCGCCCATCGCGGGCCCCATCAGTTGATGCTGACATCTCTTTGAGACGCTTGTGGCACACAACGCGCCGTCTAACCCTGTATATGGTTAGGTGACTCCGGTGGAATAACCAATCTACTATTTTTTTATTCTAGTGATAGCTGTTATTCAGGAATAACTTGTATGAAAGTATAATACAGGAACGCAGTACTGCTGAATATTATACGGGAAAAGCTTTTATTCAGTGCGCAAACTTTAACCATTTATGTTTCTGTTTAAATTTATGTTTCTGTGCTTTCAAAAGGAACGAACCTCCGTCCAGGCCGGTGGCCTACTGCCCTACGGTTTTTGTCGAGATGTTGTATAGAGGAAAAGTTTTTATTCAGTGCGCAAAGTGTAACCATGAATTCAGCATACCATTCTAAACCCTCCAGCGAAGAAAACTTTCGTCAGTTTGACAAAAAAAAATCAGCTGTTTCATAGAAAAGTGCAATACCTACGCGGCCAAAATGTATGGAACAGCTGTTTTTTTTTTGTATAAGCGACGAAAAATTTCTACGCTGGGGGGCTAGAATGATATGCTGAATTCATGGTTACACTTTGCGCACTGAATAAAAACTTTTCCTCTATACAACATCTCGACAAAAACCGTAGGGCAGTAGGCCACCGGCCTGGACGGAGGTTCGTTCCTTTTGAAAGCACAGAAACATAAATTTTACTATTTATAGGTAATATTTAGTTGGCTAAGACTAATAAGATATGAAGTAGGTTGCACTACCAACAAACGAAGGCAACTAACCTACTACCTACTCGTAAAATCTATTTTAAAAATCAGACTCACTTCCCCGCGTGGTAATTTCACTTTATCCATATGAAGCAGCGCAGATGATAGTGAAAATCCTAGAAATATGCCTGATAACACCGCTGATATAAACTGCAAATATTAATGTTATAAAGTATATTTGAAGCTTAACATCAATAACAACATTTTATTAAATCCTATAGAGCAAGAGCCCACGACGGCCAGACCTTCGTTATTTAATAAAAGCTGAAAGTTCTTCTGTGCATGTCCCCTATACAGGTAAGAACGACCAGGGACTATAGAGTTTGGGTTGTGGTTACTTGGGCAGGTAACAGGTAGTAAAGGTGTATAAAATAGTACCTTAAATTCGTTAAAGTATAAAGCTCAATTTTTTTATATTTTATTAGGGATAACTTTAGAAATCTCGTCATCCATTGCCGGACACTTATGACAGTTGCTACCCCTTGCCAGACACCCCTGAACTTTGATAAATTACAATTATACTTTCGTTATAGTATAAAAGCTAAATTTTATATATGTTACTTGGGGAGCTATAAAATGATGTTACCTCAATAGCCGGACAGTTTTCATGGTTTTTACACCTTGCCAGACACATTGAAAGTTCGCTGTAGGTCCGAGCGCGAGTGCTTAGTCGAATGCGATCTTTAAAGATATCCAATAAGAAAATTATTTTATTACGTTCACAGCCATGTTATATAAAGTAAAAAATGTTATTTTATTATTATAAAATACAAAAAAAAGTATTAGTACCTAAATGTAAAACAAATATTTAATCGTTTTAATAACTTTCATCGTTGTCGTCGATATGTTCATTTTCTTCGTCACTACTCGTCCAGTCGATGTCATGATCGTCGTCAATATCGCCTTCTTCGTCAGTTTCTGAAAAAATAAAATAAACAAGTTTATACAAATAATTAAAAAATTATGTACAATAATTTGTCATAATAATTACATACCTTTGAGTTTTGAGCGAATCACTAACATAACTCGGTAGTTGATCCCCTTCAAACCATTTGAACTGGTATTTGTCATCTTTTAATACCCAGCCGTTTTTGTCTGGTTGATATGTGGTTGGATTTTTCAGATGAGCATTATTCCAAATGGTACATATATAATTTGCTCGCAGAAATTGCTGCAGTAGCTCGCTTTTGCAAGGTGGTAGGTTGCTAGCGTTAAAATTTCGCAACTTCTTTCGGTCAAAAGCTTCGTTTACATCAGAGACTGTGTACGAGTCGATGAATATTTGAAGTCTAGCGGCATCAACATCAATTACATTAGGGACATTGTAAACATTGCATATAAATCTCTGAATAATATTAAAGATGTTTTGTTGATGATTTAAATTTTCAATTAATTCGTTGTTGCCGAAATTCTTGAAAGCTGCCTGGTACTCTGGATCTTTTATTAATATCTTGTATGGTTTTAATTTTCCTTTTCTGAAGAGCGCAGGTTTAAAATCACAACCTGTGATGGCATGAAATCCAGGTGAGCTCTGACAAATTAACAGTCCCAACTCTGCATGTATTTTGGTTAGGTCCACATACCTTAAATTATTGAAGAAGGCGATATTTGACGACGATCATGACATCGACTGGACGAGTAGTGACGAAGAAAATGAACATATCGACGACAACGATGAAAGTTATTAAAACGATTAAATATTTTTTTTACATGTAGGTACTAATACTTTTTTTTGTATTTTATAATAATAAAATAACATTTTTTACTTTATATAACATGGCTATGAACGTAATAAAATAATTTTCTTATTGGATATCTTTAAAGATCGCAATCGACTAAGCACTCGCGCTCGGACCTACAGCGAACTTTCAATGTGTCTGGCAAGGTGTAAAAACCATGAAAACTGTCCGGCTATTGAGGTAACATCATTTTATAGGTCCCCAAGTAACATATATAAAATTTAGCTTTTATACTATAACGAAAGTATAATTGTAATTTATCAAAGTTCAGGGGTGTCTGGCAAGGGGTAGCAACTGTCATAAGTGTCCGGCAATGGATGACGAGATTTCTAAAGTTATCCCTAATAAAATATAAAAAAATTGAGCTTTATACTTTAACGAATTTAAGGTACTATTTTATACAGCTTTACTACCTGTTACCTGCCCAAGTAACCACAACCCTAACTCTATAGTCCCTGGTCGTTCTTACCTGTATAGGGGACATGCACAGAAGAACTTTCAGCTTTTATTAAATAACGAAGGTCTGGCCGTCGTGGGCTCTTGGGCTACTAGGAATATGCCTGATGATAACACCGCTGATATAAACTACAAATGTTAAAAAGTATACTTTAATAGTTAATATCAATAACAACATTTTATTAGCTGGACCGAAATGACGCTTGTTTTTTAACCTAATAAGTATATCCCAATAGTTTCAACTTTCTGCTTTAGTAATTTTGAGTAGGTGGGACCTAGACACACACACTTGTATTATATAACAGAACAGAGAAAGAGAGAAAGTCGCACGGCGGAGTCCTACCGCAAGCCGCGTTAAAGAACTTCATTCCAAAAAGATACATCCCATCTTGTGGGTACGGCGGGCTGCACTGGTGCGGCTGCTGCAGGTGCAGAAAACCTCAAACGGCGCAAATATAACAGGAGCTATATGTTTGAACCGTTTGGGGTTGAAACACTAGGGCCTTGGGGTCCGTGTCATCATTTCAGTCGAAACACGTCCACTGCTGGACATAGGTCTCCCCAAGCTCCGCCACTTCGACCGGTTCTGTGCTTCCCGCAACCCGGTCCGAGTGCTCATCGAGTATTTCGGGACATCGCCAAGCAGTTGGTCGACTCTTCACGTGACCAGATGGCTGGCCTATTCTTAGGTGAAAGAATCAGTATTGCCATCCAACGTGGCAACGCTGCCAGCCTTTTGGGCACTTTTCCCACTGACAGCGATGCGGACGAATTCTTTGATGCCCAGTGAGCTCTTCATTTTTTAACTTTATTTACTTGTACATACTGTCTAATTATTTATTCTAAGACTGTAATATTTTGTTATAAATAAATACTGACAGCAACTCACCGTGATACTGAACAGTTTTAAGTGCCTCACATGGAACTTAAAGAATTTTGATAGGATGACGCCAAGATGTAAATTGAAACGACTATCTTGTCGCTTCCATTTAACACCTTCTAAAATGTATTGTTGAAGAAAGATGATAGATTATTAAAAATTATAAATAGAAAGGATAAAAAACATTAAATTGGGAAATGTCTTTAATACCTACCGGTAAAATTCTTTAAAGCCTCGGTAGATCTGTTGGCAGTAGGAGTATCTTCAGTAAACTCAGTACCATCAGTTCTAGAATCCGTTATTGCTCTGAAAATATAAAACACTAGCTGTTGCCTGCGGCTCCGCCCGCGTTGAAATGTATTTTTTCATATAAATTTCCACCCCCTATTTCACCCCTTTACGGGGGGGAGTTTCCATTTTTTTAAAATATTTATTTCCAGTTTTACAATTTTAGAGTTACCACTTGGTATTATTATGAATTTCTTAGCTAACGTCTCATAATCTACCTTTGTGCCAAAATTCATCTTCGTAGGTCCAGTAGTTTTTAAGATTTTTAATCAGTGAGTGAGTGAATGAATGGGTATTAGTATAAAATGACTTTTAATACCTCAATTTTTTTAGAAATTCATGCAAATTTTTAATTCAGAGACCTTTGCAATCAATTAAATTGACTGCGTGGACTGCAACAAACTTAAAACGATAATTCCTAATGTATGTAGTTCAAACGTACCGTCGGCACACCTCCTCGGAATCTGCTACGCTGATATCAAACGAAGTTAGTCCATACATATTGGAGTTATCATTGAGATCCTTCACAAGTTTGGCCACACGCTCAGAAGGACTAGCAGGTAGTTGCAAGATTATCAGAGAACCGAGATGTGCTCTCACTTTGGCCCCAGCAAGTTTCACCCTCTCAAGAAGTTTATTTACGTGTTCTTCGGACGTTGCATTGCTCCTTAAAGTCATTCGGGCTCGGTACTCACGACCTTGGGAAATAAATAGACCAAAAGCATATAAGCTTACATTGACAAACGTTACACATTTTAATTTTTTTGGGTTCGACGAATACGGGCTTTGGTATAAAGACTCTAGAAGTAATAAATTCTTTGAGTTTTTTTTTATGATGATATGTTTATTCTGTAAATTGGAATCAGTTTTATAAGTCATGAAGAAAGCTAGGTGGAGTCGACAACTTATAGCTACTTCTGAGAAAAAAATGGCGAAACAAACTCAGGGGCACAGACAACTTCCGACAAGTCCATGGAAATTTTGTGTTGGTGAGTAGTCCAGTGACCAATCCGTCGCCCCGGCGCAAAATAATTTTAATCAAAAGTATATTCAAAAAAGTTTGAAATAATAAAATATTCACAATCCGATAGCCGTGGTCGTATGCCAGCCACGTTGCCCCAAAGATTATGATTTAAGGTAGCTGGCATACGTGGATTTCAGATGTGAATATTTTCTTCATTCAAACTTTTTAGAGCATAATTGTCAGTCGTCGGGATTAAGTTACAGAACATTTTTTTACTGTACTTGAATAATACTAATAAACACAGAGTTATGCCGAATCAGTTAAAATGGTTGTAACTTTGCTTCGCGTTTAATAGGGAGCAAGGTTAATGGTGTCGTAAAAGACAGATTTCTGCAGCTTTACGCACAATGATCGTTCAACAAGTTTTGCGCGTGTGGGTGGAACGTTCACCATTGCGTTGGCGCATTGGCGTTAGCCTGCACTCACTGATGTTCGGCATGAGAGCCATCCAAGGAGAGATCTAAAGGGACATCCACAACTTACGTCACACCTTAAGTGGTAGGGCCGGGCCGGGCCGGGTGGGTGGGTGGTGGGTGGCCGGGCTCAACAAAGTGCGTCATTCTAAGGCGTCATTGATCGCTTGACAAGGGGAGGGTGCCGAGTCATAAGCTTCGTGACGTGGATGCATAAATCTAAAGTATCAAATCGAACTCTAACGAAATTATTACTCATCACCTACTCTATCAATATTATGTATACGTAGTTTAATATAGCAGAACATGTGACGTAATGAGTGGGGGGGGGGACGATACAGGAGAGGGCGCGGGGGGGGGGAGTTACAAAACTCTTGAAATTCATGTGACGTGTGATTTATGGATGGCCCCTAAGGTTAGAAGGATAATTTTAGATTAATTGTATAATAGTCCTATAAACCGTATTTGGCCATGGCGGCCAATTTCTACAGAGACTAGACCCCGACGTAGGAGATATTATAGTGCACAATTAATGTGTGCGCAGACACAGATCTATGTACTCTCTCTTTCTTCAATCTCAAAAGAACGGCTTAACTTGCTTTCCGAAACACGGGGGTATCACACCACACTCCAGCCTGTTCATTAAGACATTCATACATGGTATAACGCAATAACATTATTCTCGACCAGAAAAAAACAACGGAATCGAATCCAGGGGAGTCCTGGGTTTGATTCCCACCCTCAGCAGTTGCGCTTGCGACCACGAGACCAATGCGGCAATTTTTACCATATATAGGTACCTATTATATTTATTATTTGTATAGTATACTTACCATATCTGAAGAACATATACGCAGGCGTGCCTCCAAAGACCAGTATCTTGCTATCGAACACAAAAACCCGGTCAGAGTATTCAAGGTCCAGGCTCGAGAAACAGAACGATATTATTGTTTTGTACGTTTTATATTGCTGGAAATGTACCATTACACACATGGGTTAGATAGTACGGTAACCCGCGAAATACAAACTTACTTACTTACGTGTTTTGCAATGTGTAGGTCAGTGTCAGATTGTATGTTGATTGAAATATCAATTGCGACCGGTACAAATTTGGCTTTACGGAATTATAGTCATTATAATCAGCAATGCAACTCGCATCAAATGTCATGATTTCATGCAATTCGTCATTCAGTAGAGTATTAATATGAACTTAGAGAGTCTAGATACAAACTCATAGTAAATAAATAGATACAACCTGCAAATTGCAAAAAACTGTAGTAAGTTTGAATTTCGCTTGTGACCCTGACGCATTTGCTTTAAGTTAAGAAAATCGTAGTTTTATTTATTCAGTTCTTCTCTTATCATTTCAGTTTCGAATAAAAATATTCCGTACCTACTAAGTTACAGAAAGGATCAAAAAACGAAAATCGTATTTACCATTATTTTGTCTTTGATAACAGTGGTATATTTGTTGAGATCAATAATATCTGGTATAACTATGACCTGGAAGTTAAATAGGTATATAACATTACAAAGAGACAATTTTCTTGTACTTCAAAGATACATAGTTATGTAGTAAAATTGAAATTCTCGCTAGAAGTGCCAAAAAGATCGACTGTTAAAGTATAGGTAAGTAAGTATGACGTGTTTCTTGGGAAACATTCAAGTCACACACAGAAAGAAAAAAATACATTAATTTACGGTAAACATGACGCAGAGAAAAAACACAAATATAAAAATTAACAAGTTGGGGGGAAATAAGCGTCACATCCATGCTAAACGACCATCGCTCGGCATACTGCTACGACCCTATACGAGACAGCCCCAGCGCTGGTTTTCAGCGACAGCGTGACGTCATAACGTCAACGGGCACAGCATAAGAAATGTAAAAAAAAATAAGTTTTTTAAACGGTTTTAGTCAAAAGCTAAAAAATAATTCGGTAAAATAAAATCTTGCGTGAAACTTATTTACTCAGGTTACGCTACGCCCCACGATTTTATTTTACCGAATATTTTTTTTAGCTTTTAGTTAAAACCGTTTTAGTTATATTTTTTTTTTTGTATTTTATTTTCAAGTTTTATTTCGTTACTTAATATTTCTCAAACTCTTTAGTTTTTTTTTCATAGTGTACCTACAGTATTTTAATAGTCAAGCCCTTTCATTTGATACCCATATTGAGGGGGTTGTGAAAAAATATGTAATCCGCCATTTTGTAGCGGCAGCCAGCTTGGATTTACAATGATACTGATTAAATTAAATTGTATTGTTATCAAAACTAAAGGTGTGTACCAAATATCAGATCAATCTGCCAACAGGAAGGGGGTGAAATTTCAAGTACTAAATTTGACTCGAACAAAAAACAACAACAACAAATAGGGTAAGCTAAATAAAACCGTTTCATAAAACCGTTTAAAAACAGAGTAACGTTGTATTATGAGTTATTTCAATCAACAGTTTGAGAAGACTGTAAAGAATTGAGGTTTTATGTCGGATTTCTACCGTAAAAAAGTCACTGGTTCTTCCAACTACTATAAGTCTGGTACACGGTGTAGTTACCCGCAGTGTTCTCCGCATTCGGAACAGGAATCGGGCCACTATGAGTCCCGTCACCCATCACAAGCGGTCTCTCCTGTGCTTTCTGGTACCTTGACTTACCCTAGGCTCCAGTAACATAGCGATGGCCCAGCACAGCTGCGCCTTGTAGTATAAGTTCAGGTTCCTCACTTGCTCATACTTCACTGTCTCTAGGTCACACTCCTTAAACAACCGCTTGGACCTGATGTGACAGTACTCGACTGTGCGTAACTTCGTTTGGTTCCACAGGCAAATCTGATGAAAATAGAAGTTCTTCTTAATTGCTTTTGTATAAGCATGTCTACCGATTACTAAAATTACTAGATTACGTCTTCTTGTTTGTCAAAGGACTCGAAGGCAACTAAAACGAGATTCTCTTGAAAAATAAATAAACCATATAAGTATGTGAAACAGTTTCGGAAGACGGCGCGGCGGCAATTTTTTCTCTATTTGTCCCATTCTTTTTCAAAGGATATTTCCTCATAACAATTAATATTAAAAACATAAAATTTAAATTCCTCGTGAACTAAAGCGTCGTATTTTCTCTAAGGCAATATGTTGTTCGCTCGTTGCTCCAAACAGGTATACACCGAGAAATTTTAATGGTTGTTTTTCCGCAGCGAAATGGCTTTGTCTTGGTAATACAATCATTTTATAAACAAATAAAATATTAAAAACAAAAAATAGCAGATTAACCATTTTGAAAAATCACCACGTGCGAGAGTTTATTTTGCTTGGAACATTTATGCATCGCTGTTCGCTTTGTCGGTGGCGCGTGCGATTCCTGAAGTAGTAATAGTAGTACCTACAAGTTACCACTAGTGTTACTATTGATTCTCACGTTTTCGAATTGATGAATATTTGTTTAAAACAAAAACATCTTGATTTTTTTACTTTTATTCAATGCTTCGAAAGTACTTCTTATGGTAAATTGTTCTGCCGCGGGAAATCAACCGCTAACATTTCTCGGTGTATATGTTACCGGCCAAATCCGATTTCAGACCAAACTAGTTTGTCCTAGGCCAAACTGGGCTTCCCGATTAAATGGGTTAGGTTAGGTTAGAACTGTGACCAAAAGGGCGCGAGCCGGGCGAGCACAGCGAGCGGTGCCGCGGCAGCGGCCGGCGAGCGTTACTTCCAAAGGCTGTTAACGAAATGGCTAATTTCCTACGCGTGATATGTCGCAGCCAACTAGCTTAATTAGCCGTTTCGTTAACAGCCTTTGGAAGTAACGCTCGCCGGCCGCTGAAGCGGCACCGCTCGCTGCGCTCGCTCGGCTCGCGCCCTTTTGGTCACAGTTCTAACCTAACCTAACCCATTTAATCGGGGTGCCCCGGCTTAATAAACCAGTTTGGCCTAGGACAAACTAGTTTGGCCTGAAATCGGGTTTGGCCGGTAACATACTCGTATATAAAAGAAAAGAATCATAGGGCATCAAAAAAATCTTTTGCATCGTTGTTGCAAAAGGCTGGCAGCATTGTTACGTTCTATGGCAATGCTGATTCTTTGACCAAAAACTAGGCCAGCCGAAACAGGTGAAAGTAACACTTTTGGCGTTCGATGAACGACTGGCACAAGGCGTTCTGCCAGTCGTTCTACTCGAGTGGCCGGCAGGTCAAACATACGCAGCGAACCTACACAGTCCTGCGCACCCAGTAATAACACTTCTAGGACAATTTTGGGGTTGCGGTGGCGGTGCCGCTCGTCTGGTATGTCGTTGCTGCACCGTGTACATAGTAGCAACAGCAGCATTCTAAATGCAATTGTTGCCCGTTTGGATGGGTGTAGCTAGGGATATTGTCTAGGGGGGCACAGTCATTTAATTAGAAATTATAAACGACGCCTAGTGGCAATAAATCGCACCAAAAAAATCATGTACCTAAATTAGACTGACATGACTTAAAATCGCTTTTGCTGTTAAAGAGTTATCAGATCTAATGTAGATCGTAATTCTACTAGGCTTAACTCCTAAACCTTTCAACCTTAAACCTTTCAACGCGAAACTGGGCAAACGAAGCGATGACGAGTTGCGAGTGGGGCAATTTGGAGTTCGACGTTGGAACCACCGGGGTCACCTACTGGCTAGTTTTATAGAGAAGGAAGGCCTCTTTATGATGAACTCCTTCTTCTGAAAACGTGAGCACAGGAAATGGACTTGGCAGATCCCTGATGGTGCACAAAAAAATTAGATTGACTTCATTATGTCAACGAAGAAGCAAGTATGCAATGATATCTTTATGATCAACGCTGTGAAAACTAAAGTGATAAACGCATGGTAAGAGGCACTTTAAACTTAAATATCAAGCTGGAAATCTCGCCTCTCGTGACTGTGAAATCTACCTTCCGCCCAGCACCGATTCAAGTTCGAAACCCCGAAAGTTTCAACTCGAACTTCAGAATCATTTCGAGTGCCTAGGGAGCTCCGTGAACAACCGTGGAAGTTCGATAATGGCAGGATCGTATCCGCCAAACCTGAGCTGTTGAGAGAGATCGAGAGGTTTTATGGACAGTTATACACGTCAACAAGTAAACCAGTCACGAATCTTGCAAACGACCAACGAGCTAGATGGACCCGACACTTTACTGAAGACATCCCGAACATCAGCTTGTACCAGATTAGGATGACTCTGAAGGAGCTCAAAAACAACTCAACTCAATTATGGCCAAACTCCTAAAAGCCGGCGGAAAACCTGTTCTCAAGGCCCTCCATAAGCTGTTTTATTCCGTCATTCTAGAGGGCAAAACGCCACAAGGCATAGAACACAGGTACGGTGGTGCTTTTCTTAAAAAAGGATGAGAATGCCCTTCTTAAGAATTATAGGTCCATCTCACTTATGAGCCATGTCTACAAGCTGGTTTCTAGTGTCGGAAGACGTAGATTTGGAAGGGCTCCCACAAGGTGGGCCGAAGACATTGTGAAGGCCGCAGGAATCCACTGGATGTGAGAAGCACAGAACCAGTCGAAGTGGCGGAACTTGGGGGAGGCCTATGTCCAGCAGTGGACGTCTTACGGCTGAAATTATGGTGTCCGACAGGTAGGTTTTTCCTTTTCTCCTAAAACAGATTTCGATAAAGTTTGTCATGAAGATATAATAGTATTCTGGGGAAGGTACTTTTTACCGCGGGAAAATATATTTTCTCGGATGGGCAAAGAAGTTTTTACAGTGGGCACCGCCCACACTTACCACCCCCCAAGCTACGCCCATGCCGTTTTGACTGCCCTCTCCTAAACCATTGGTTAGGGATAGCCATATTCATCAGTACCTAGAATACTAACATCATTTTAGGTACAATTTTGTTACTAATACACTTACTTATGATTTTTATGTTTTTGTAAATTATGTAACTTATACGGAGATTTCTCTAAAATAAATTTAATTTTTCTTTCAATTGTTTGAGGCGGCTTTTAACTATATTTTGTTTCTTATCTTCACATTATTGGTACTAAGGAACTCACCATGCTGAACAAAGTCAAATGCTCCAGAACAGTGAGGTCTTCGATCAGGGCTTCCGAGCGGTGACAGTAGCCCATCATCTGAGGTGTCGTCATCACCCCCGTGCCTGGCTTCAGTATCTTGCCTAGCACGGCTATGGATCCGTTGTCCGCTGCCATTAAACCTAGGTGAAAGTTATTCAATGATTAATTACTTAAATTCATATTTAAGACAGAAATTCTGGAGCGATTACTTACTAGTCGAGTTTGTTATTTTGCAAGCTGAGTAAGATTAAAAACAAGCGTTTGCTGCTTGGTCTGTTATTCGCGAAGCTACAGCACATGCAGTTTCTTAATGTTTGAATGCATTATCAAAATGCCATCAATGGACTTGTAGGAAGAAATTTTATTAATATTCAAAATAAAGAACCTAGTATAAATACCTAGTAGGTGTTGGTTGGTATTTAATTTATATTATTATCAGTGTCAATCAAACTTACCGGTAAGCAAGTCCTCAATAGTGTCCATCATGATTTCTTGTATCTTTGAAGCCAACAGTATGGTGAACTCGCCGCGGTATATGTCAAAAGTGATGTTGCTAAGTACAGGGACTCTCATGATGGTCTGGAAATTTTGAAACAATTTGTTTTTATTAAGACTTCCACAAATATATTTTAGACAAAATCAAACTGGTTACTAATTTCAGTTTATAAAAAAAAATCGACATTGATTTTACATTATTAACCACACACTGACTTTTATTACAATACTCGTAAATTTGTGAGCACCCATGTATCTGTCGCAGGGCGATTGTATGATTCGTCATTGTACATAAGGCACCGTCCGTACGCATACCGTCGCCGTTATGTAAATGTCTAAGACAAAATGATGACGCTTCTTATCGTATCCATTTTGTCAAGAGTCATAATATGTTAGTGTAATCATGATTATTATTAAATCAAAATGAGTTATAATAAATAGTTTTATGGCTATTTAAAATACAAAGGAGGCCTGTGTCCCATGATTGGGAACATTATAAGGTTGATTATGCTTATGCTTAATTTAATCATAAGTTTTTACTGATTCTGATCCCAATCAACATTTCTATTAGAAGCGAGCATATATCTCATTACAAGATAAGATTTCGGTCCAAAAATAATAGATTGACTAGCCTTGCTAACATCTCGGAAGCTAATAGCCTTTGCCACGAACTCATCCACTTCCTGCACCTTCCCAACCTCACTCCCTGAGGGGGGCTCGATGTGACGGAGCTTGGTGGCATCCTGCACAACAAAATTTGAAAAAATATGGTCTTTGAGCGTAACATACTTAAATAATATTATGAGTGAACCCTGTATTCATGGGAAACATTATGATGCTTCCAACAACATTACAACATTCCATGTTGACAGCAACATGTTTTTAGCATAAACAAAAGATGTTGTGGAAATCTTGTTTCGTATGAACATTTAGCTATGCAACGGATTTTGATGCGGGTTGGACCATGATTTAGAGATTTGATTCCGAAAGGTTTATGTGTATTAAACATAAATTTTAATTAAATATGTTTTAAAGAAATTTCGATGTTTTGTCAAGTCGTGAAGACCGTGCAAAGTAGGCGGGCAGGTTGCTAGTTACTGACTTAAATAATTTTATTTCGGGAATTGCAAAAACGTTTAGTAACTCTGCACTTTTTTGCCGCTTTGAGTGTTTTTGAGTTCGAAAAATATTCAGGAATCGTTCAGGGTAGTTACGAAGACATTAACAACAGTCGTGAGTGAAAGAGTGCCAACTTAAAGATGTTGAAAGGGAATGGAAAGCTCAAAAGCTCACGAAAGAACATACATATTATGTTCTTTACAGAATTCTTTTGAACTATTTTTGGTTTTTACGGAGTCATAAACACCACGCCACTTAAATTGCCATAAAAGCCACGTTTCGCTGCCGAGTTGTTGATCGCAGTTTATTGTTAATAGCAGTCAGAAATACGGTGTTACATAAACCTTTGACTCTTCACCCTGGACAAGAAATAGATGGCATATTTTGGTCAGAAGGTGTACCTTAGCTTCCTTAAATATAATGGACTTCCAGGACACCTGTCCGCCAATGGCGCGTTGCTGTCCGATGGTTCTCTGCAGCATCATGAGAAAGGCGAAATACAACAAATTCATGAGGGTCCACGATGCCACCATGTACATTAAGGAACTGGTATTTTCTTTTGCATCATTTTCTGGTTGAAAAAGCACAAGATATGATTAGTTTTGTGGGTAATGGGGCGGAAAGAGTCGGAAACTAGTCAGCATTTCGATGTAGGTGGCGGCTACGTGGGTTAGAATCACAGACTTATATTGGCTAGACGACGCAAGCATATGTACTTCGCGTATAAAAAGGGAGTAAAATTTACTTCCTTCAGCCTTCCTTCATTCAGTCCGCGCTCTGACGTTCTTGATGCCAGACGTCAAAGAAAAACTAAAAAATGCCAAATTGTGCGGTATTGAGCTGTAAAAATTACACCAAAAAAGTGGGACGAGATAATGGAAACGTTTCCTTTCATCGGTGAGTCATTTTGTTATTAAAATATGTGTTTTTTATTGCAAAATTAATTATTTTATGTTCATTGTGGTTTTACAATGAACATTATGTAACTGAGTGTGTATCGAACAATTCATAATACATTGCCGTTTTTATTTACAAGGCAGTATCTAGGATTTGTCTGTTAAAAAACGCAATGAAAATTAAAATTATCGATATTTTCACTTGTCGCTCAGCTTCGTGGTACAGTCGCTATTCTCATTTTTCTGTCAAATAAAGTAAATAGTGTTGTACACACAGTTTGTACAGTTGTTCTCGGTTGTAATCGATTTTGGAAACAGAGGAATGATAATGTTTGCGTTGGGTATTTTGTGACATGTATTTTTTTTTACTCGCTATGTTTCAATTTAGTGATTTTGTTCATAATATTATTAATTTTATTTACAAATTTCCAAGTGATCCCAAAGTTAAAGAGAAATGGATTGAAGCGACGAAGCATGAAAATTGGTTCCCAAAACAATGTAGTCGAATTTGCTGTGTTCATTTTATTGAAGGCAGCTTTACGGAAACAAAAACATTTCGACGCCTGACTACAAACAATTAAATAATTTTAGATTTATCATTCCTCTGTCGATGAAAACGAATAATAGATTGCAAAATCGATATTATAAAATTATTTTTTACTCAAATAACCAACACATAACAAAAATGTAATACCTATCTATACATATTTACATACGGAACACTCCCTCTTCTCTTTCAGGATACCTAGGCACAGCCGCAAGCAGTGTGAAACAAGTAGCTGCTTACGGCCACTTAACAAAATTTCATATTTCTTACTCTGCTAGAACCAAACTTAATGATATTCCAATAACAATTTGACATACCTGTAACTTAAAGAGCGGTGAACTTAAACAATAACATGCAAACGGACGTGTGCGCGAGCGACCTCTCGCTCCAAAGACTAATGGCGGCGGGGCCTTTGAATCGTTTTGAATCGTTTACTCGCGGACGAGGAGGTCCCATCACTAAATCGCTCTTGTGACGTCACAGTAGGTAGAAAAATAATGGCACGCTTGGTTTTCATACAGACGATGACACTTGCGTAATCTAGCCAATATAAGTCTGTGGTTAGAATACACTTTTATTTTAAAAAAAACCAGCCGCACGGATCGATCGATCGATTAAGTTACGTTGGCAGCGGTTGATCCGTGGATGGGTGACCATATTTACATACCAAAACATCTGTGTGCCTCGAAAAGTACGTTACACATGGTCCCGGCTGTCAAGCTTGGATTTTAGAAAGCCCGAAAGTCTGACAACAAGTCTTACCAAGGGTTATCGTAATAACCAGTACCTAACTGGGTTGTGGAGGTCAGATAGGCAATCACTCCATGTAAAATACTGGTATCTAGCTGCATCCGGCTGAAAGCCTACCCCAACATAGTTGGGAAAAGGCGAGGCAGATGATGAGATGATGAGGAGCGGTACAGTCGGAAAATAGTCAGCATCCCGATGTAAGTGTCGGTTATGTGGGTTGGAATACACTACCATCTGCCAAATCTGTTTGGTAGATAGGTAGTGTATTGACTGCGAAAGGTTGAGATGATAACAATAAATTATCATCTCAACCGACTGTTGAGTGTAAAGCCTCTCCCAAAATTGCGCCACAGCTCCACATTCTTCGCAATACTACATATTTAGCCATATGACTAGATTAGCCATTTTAAACAACACACATAGGCCAGCTTTTTAAAAACATGCTTAAGGCGGCGGAAATTATGCAACGAAAATCTGTACATTTTCATACCGCCTACCCATAGCATGAGACTTACGTTCAGTTTGCAGTAGAGCAAACTTGTTAAAAGCATGCACTAGTCCCATTGGTGGCAATATCAGATGTAAGAAGAACGTCAGAGCGGTATGCTGGCGGTCATACCCATGGTGGACCATCAGCTCAGCGAGGTAGGTCTGCAGGAGAGTGAATAGAGTGGTCCAGACGCATGCGATGTAGCCTGGAAATGTAAGGATGTTGGAGTTAGCCGCGCTGTAGTAACAGGTAATACTCAACGTAAGCAGCTCTATTGAAGAAAATATTTGTTAAAGGCTGCGAGTAGTAATGTTACGCTTAGCAAACCAGTTATTCATAACTACTTACAGCATGTAACTAAATGATGGGATTTTTTCTTGTACAATTTTAGTTTCCACCTAGTTGGACAGGTACAGGCTGGTGCCGAAGGTGGTGATCAGGAGACGCTTACTCGGGTTGTCATACCAAATAAATAAGATCTCACGCAGTTCAACGTAAGTAGTACCGTTAACATGAAAAAAGTAGTAAAAGCTGAAAATTAAGGGAACCTATACTCTTAGTTTCAAGGACAGCTTGTTGGAGTATTGCAGCAGGGCTGGTTCTTGAGGTATTTGATGGTGTGGAAGCAGAAATAAAAAGGCAGGCTTTGTGGCGTACGTGAGTGGAGCAGATTTTATCGGAGAGAGAACGAATGACAGTCGTTTGATATACGGAAACAGGAAACTAAAAAATGCATAAGAATATAGTTTGTTAGAGTTGCCAAGACAGCTTACAAACCTTTTTTATGAAACATGCCCATCAGCATGGCGAGCATGATCATGACGGACTCATAGGCGAGCACAACTATGAGAGCTTCAACCAGATGGATCCATCTGAAGATTAGGATGAGGGTGAGGGAAGCCAGCACGCATATAGGCAGGCAGGTGAGGTAGGCATACACCAACCAGCCGACATACATTGACGAGTACTGGACGTTACGCAGACGAAGAGCACGCTGTTAAGAAGAAAAGACTTTAACATCATCATACTTTAATTTATCATTCGTAGCAGGCGGGTATGTACTATGTAGCCCACATTTAATATCCTGCTGTCCCTCTACTGGGCAAAGGTCTCACTCACATACTTTCTCATCTCTCTCTCTGTTGCCTTTACTGGCTCATCCGAAACAAGTAAATCTAAATCGTCACTCCAGCACTTTCTTGACACCATTGAGCCACTACTCCACATTGCAGGCATCCATGGAGTGACTATTGCCCACCTTTCCTTATCTTTTAGCCTGCCAAACTTGTCATCCTCAGCGGCGATGCCTATTTTGGCGTATGGTTGTGTCAGTATATTAAGGTAAGGTTGCGTTAGAGGTACCAGCGCCTAAGTCGTTCTAGAGCAATATCTGCTCTCCTGAATATAGAAACTAACATGTGATGATGTCGAAATGGGCTACTTAGTCCCTTGATTTAATTAAAACAAGTGGTTAACCCGCTAGATTTTGAAGAGCAAAATTCCACTTGGTCTCTTGAAAATTATTTGTTTGCAGTTTTTCGTGGTTTACCGTATAGCTGACATTTTATTCTAAGTACGACTTATGCTATAGGTGTACGAATTAGGTACCCATAACCCTTAATCGTGCCGAAGGAACTTTTTTGTGAAAGGCTAAATAACCCATTAGGTATCGGGCTTGCGGACGGCGAGTAATGGGTAGCTCGCTGTCCGGTAAGGACCAAGCCCGGGTCGACGGCGCGTTGTGTTCCACGCGCGCCTCAAAGAGATGTCAGCACCAAATGGGGGGTCCGCAAGGGCCGATGCCTGCCAGGGGTGCGGGTTGTTCGAAAGAGATACCGCGGCCCCTGGCACACAGGCAACTGAGGGAACACGGGTGGGTTTTAGTCAGTAAAAGTCTGACACGCCCTCTCGCTCCACCCAGAGCGGGAGAAGTTATTTGATGATTTCCCACCCAAAAAAAAAAAAAAACCCATTAGGTATGATAAAAGATTTAAGTGCTTCTAAGCTGGTTGATAGCTTATTAAAGACACATTTAGTGTACGCAAAAGTTATTGTATAATTTGAATGACTCTTAAAACTACAGTAGTTCTCCCATAGAGGTTCCGACTTACGCAACCTTACCCTACATTGCGAAATTGATAGATAGGTTTAATATTTAATGCCAACATAACCAATTGCCGCCATTATGAACGAAAGATACAGTTCGAAAAGAGAATAATTATGTATGTGTCCTCATTCTGGAACGTAAGTAGGGTGAAAATTTGATAATCGATTCGTTCAGCGAGCGTATTATACGAAAGAGGTCAATGACAACCAAATACATCAGAAGAGTCAGAAAAGTACATGGAAAATCCATCAAATACAATAAAACTGAAGGCAAGATAATTGCCTATAAATAACCTTTTATTCGGCGAATCTATGTATTATTATTTAGGTAAATATGAAGATTTCACGCCTATAATAGTTACGTGTTTTTTCTGCGGTTTTCCATAAACGCGCCTAGACTGCTAGTGATACAATTATCAGGAGTTTAATAAAAGCACATGACTGTTTTATATGTTCGGCTCCTGGATGAGTCAACTTTTTATAGGTTTTACTAGCTGACCCGACAGACGTTGTCCTGTCCATACAAAATTCCCATAGAAAATGTAATTTAAGTTTTCCCGATTTTTTGGCAGTTTCCTAATGCACAAAAAAAAAAAATAGATGTTGGCCGATTCTCAGACCTACCCGATAAGCACACGAAATTTTATCAAAATCGGTGAAGCCGTTTCGGAGGAGTATGGCAACGAAAACTGTGACACGAGATTTTTTTATATTAGATTTATTCAACTAAATGAGGTAATATCAAATTAGCGGATTTGCGATTGTGTACGTATCGCATTACAGATAGTTCTGATTGTTATAAAGGCACATATTTTGACCAAGGTGTAGAGTTTGTGAAGTTAGGCCTTGTAGGGTTAGAAGCTTGGCTCTAAATGAGATCTAATAACTTTTTGTCAGTGCGAGTCATATGGTCTCGTCTTGGCAACAATTTTACATGAAAATGTTTTTGGTGGGACTATTAAATCTTTTTACCACATGTAATTATTGTAAGTGCTTATCTACACAAAATATTGTAAAACATATTTTTTTTCTTGCCTATTCTTTATACGAAAGTACATTTTGGAAAGGGCCACTAGAATCAACTCTATTTAAATGTAGGTAAATGCTGACGTTGAAAAGTGCCTTCTACTCGTATGTGCTTAATTTAAATAAATGCTTTGATGTTACTTACGTAACAAATATGAAAATAAATAATAGTTTAAAAAACTAAAAAACACGCTTTAAAAACCAAACTAAAAAAGGAGAAAATAATTTAATTCAATTAAACAGCGTGGGGTGCTTTTTGAGGTATTTTTATAATCAATTAATGTCAAGCACCCCACGCTTTTTAATTGAATTAAATTATTTTCTCCTTTTTTAGTTTGGTTTTTAAAGCGTGTTTTTTAGTTTTTTAAACTATTATTTATTTTCTATTTTTTAGTTCTGCTAATTACAAAAACGTGTTTTTTTTTCTCATTTTTTTTAAATTATTGAATTGTCATCGGTCCTCGACAAGTTTACAAAGTTTCAATGAAATCTGACCGTTTAAAGTGGGTCAAAATCGCGCTCAAAGGAGTCGGTTACATACGACAAACAAACAAACAAACCAACAAACATACAAGTAAAGCTAATATAAAGCGTGTAATAAGCCACTAACCTTAAATCTACTCATAGTTTCAGTAACAACGAGTGCTTCAGTTTCCAACACGGGAGGCATGAGCGCCAGGGTGAAGCACAGCAGTATCCCTGACAATGCCCTTACTACTCTCTGTTCCTCCATCAGCGGAGATACTGGCATTGCGACAAGTGTTAACTGGAAAATTGTATTACAAATTATACATAAAGCAGTTTCTTAATTATAATTTGAACCAATTCTAGTAGTGTAGTAACCAAGTCGTTGTGTAGACACTTGAAATATCAGTTAAAAAAAAAACTTGTTCTTTGTGTAAACTTTACAGATGTGTTAGTTTTCGATATGTAACACGATAAAACAAAAAAAAACAAAAAACTGATTTTCTCAATTCATACTTCAAGTAGGTAGGTATCATATGAGCGGTAGCTGACCCCAAAAAAAAAACATCAAATCTATTTTATTTTGTCGTGTTTTTAGATATCAATACCATCACGACTGCAGAGCTTCGCTAGCTAATTTAATTTGTCCCTGTATAAGCCAGTCCGCGACGTGGTAGTAGGGTTACCTGCAAAATGCCGTACAATTTTGCAGGCAACCCTGCTACACGACGGGCGTATCGATTTGAGAAGCCAGTCATAAAAGCTATTCGAATGCAATAGTTGGAAGCGTAAATAGTATGAAGAGTGATTTTTAAAGAGGCGAATTGTTTTGAAGATGAGCCATAGATAGAAGATTCTTTTATATTATGCTCCATTAATTAATCCATGAATCATATATTGTTATCTATTAAACAAACAAAACATACTTTTGCAGTAAAATTTTAGCGTCAAATATGAACGCTTTGATGAACCCTTTGAAAATTTAATATGTGTGTTTAAATAGTAAAGGAGGGTGGGTTCTTGTATAGACGACACTCGCCAGGAGAATAACTCCCCTCGTTTTCGATCGACATTTAAAATGCCGAACAGCTGGGTAACGCCGCGGCATTAAATTTGTGCCGGTTGAATGATATTAAGCTTTAGATAAAAAAAAAATCTGTTAGGTTGCAAATTTCAATGAGTGGTTTACATTATTTTCTGTAAGATATAAAGTTTGGCGATAACAGTAATAATTAAAGCTTTTGAAAAGCCGTTTTTTATCCGGCATATCGATGCGTACAAAGTATTACAGCCATATTTTTGTAGGTTTCGTACGTACTTCATTTTACTCACCGCACGATACTGATTGCAATATTGCACCAAAAGTTGAATCAGATTTTATTCTCATCTGTTCTGCGACAAAAGCTACGGAATAGATAAGACGTGTAAACAATGCGAGTAGTTTATCGGCTATTTCCAATGTTGTTTAAAACACTTAAATATCTGTCTGTTCATTGTATTTGAGATGCATTTAAGTTGCATTTACAATGTTCTAAACGAAAATTTTGCCCTATATCCCACAGCCGAAATAGCTCAGTTGGGAGAGCGTTAGACTGAAGATCTAGAGGTCCCTGGTTCGATCCCGGGTTTCGGCAATTAGATTTTTTTGCTTGAGAATACTTTTGCGTTTTGACCTACTGTGTTACCAGCATTTTTACTGATGTTTTTATATACGCTTTAAGTCTCTTGTGAGACTGTTTAGATTTGCCCTACTACACATTTTTCTAAATATCCCTTTTGTTTCCACAATAAATTTTCATTTTCATTTTCTAAACCATGATGAAATAATACTTTATATGGTAGAACAATAAGAGCCGAAATAGCTCAGTTGGGACGTTAGACTGAAGATCTAGAGGTCACCGGTTCGATCCTGGGTTTCGGCAAATATATATTTTGAAGTGGCATTAATTAGTAACTAGATTAGTCCATAGCCCGATTATATTTGTCAGAGATTTAAGTGGTTGAATTTCTTTTTACTTGAATCGGCTCTACTACGCCGTGGACTCAGCGTAAGCTTTGGTATAGCAAAACACTAACAGCATCAGCAGTAGCATCTTTCATCTATACATACATACTTTAGTATTTTTTTTAAATGAACCGATATTACATTACAGGCTTCAGGCTTCAGCAATAAGGGCCGAAATAGCTCAGTTGGGAGAGCGTTAGACTGAAGATCTAGAGGTCCCCGGTTCGATCCCGGGTTTCGGCAGCTATCATTTTTGATATACCTTCTACTTTGATTTTAGAACCGAGCTTTAGTTTTGACGTTATCTTATGGGAACTATTAACTAGAAAAGAAAAGACCCTTCGTCTTTTCTTTTGTACAGTAACGACACAACATATGGGTGTGTGACGAAACAAGCGTTTTACAGAACTTATGTAATGCATCCTAACATAATTGTAGGTCATTTGAACATTTTTCTTGTTGTGTTTGTTGTTGTGTTCCCTCAACTTTTCTGTTGTTCAATTAATTTATTCATTAATTGAACAGTTTATGTACACGCATAGTATAAACAAACCAGAATAAAGGACTCAAATACGTAGGTACAAAACGATGCAAGCTATGTGCATTGTGCATTGATCTTATATCCAGGAGTAACACAGCCGAAATGGCTTAGTTCGGAGAGCGTTACACTGAAGATGTAGAGGTCCCCGGTTCGATCTCGAGTTTCGGCAGAAAAATCTTTTAAAGTTTTGGTTGAAGTTCAATCATATACTTACCTAATAAAAATCTTAACTTCATTCATTTACTGACAAACAACGCAAATCAGTTAATGCTTTGCATAGTATGTCAGCGTTGCGCTGGGGTTTAAAATCATGAAATTCTGCACTAGAGTGCCATTTATAAGGAAGATGAGGACTTAGGAAGGATTTTTGAAAGTTCGTCCCCTGGTGGGGTTACAAAGGGGATGAAAATTTATATGGAATCTTCATCGTCATTTTCGTCGTTGTAGGTCGTAGGTTCGATCCCAGGAGCAGGCGCTTTACTTTGTGTAATTGTTTAAACTATTTCATCAGCATTGCTCTCAAAACATCATGAGGAAACAGGCATGTCCTAGAACCAAAAATTTCGAACACATATATGACATCTACCAACCCGCACTGGGCCCACGTGCGTAGTGGATTACGTTCCACTCCCTCTCACCAAGAGGAGGTCTGTGTCCCAGCAGTGGGAACTTTATAGGCTGATTATGCCATGCTATGCTCGTCGTTTTAGCAGAATGCGTAATTCTATCAGGCGCATAGCTTGTGGTTCACTCAATTGTTTGTCTAGGGTAGAATTTAACTTTGCACATTTTAATGCCTCATTGCATCATAACTTGAAATGGATGTTGTATTCCAAGATTTTTTAACAATAGCCGAAATAGCTCAGTTGGGAGAGCGTTAGACTGAAGATCTAGAGGTCCCCGGTTCGATCCCGGGTTTCGGCAAAACCTCACTTTTGTTCGATCACTCAGCGGTTTCTGTAAATTTTCACATAATAAAATTACCTTGTTTATATTGGGAATTGAAACATCTTTTGAAGCAGTTTTTGCGCGTTATTTAATTTCATTTTTTTATGCACACCATCCGATGAAAAAAAGACCAAAAGTCAATTGTTAGCCACGTATAATTAGGAGCATAATTAAAATTCATCCAGTGTAGTAGCATCTGAATATTTCTGCGCAGACTATCGGTCGATCTAACACCTGTGTTGATCACGTGTAGATAGCGCATACGTGAAGGACCTCACGATTGTGCTCATCAAAAATGTATCTGATTATTATCTTTCTATGAATATGGTAAGCTTGGTAAGGCGATGGGCACGAATCTAGTTTCCTAGGAGAATTGGGTTTTTGTTACGGCAAATACTGAAATCAACATTTACCCCTATATTAATTAACGCGGATTAAGTCACAACTAGTTTAACATTCAGACTTACCGTACATTTTTGAGTATTAAGATTGGCATAAATCTTAACTCTGTGTTTGTTATATAATGGGGGTTAGTGAACAAGCGCGTATACAAACTGTGGATTTCTATACCGGGGTAATAATTATGTCTGGGAGGGAATTGCGTGGAACATAGCAGTGGAAAAGGCTTTCATTTTGACAGTCCAACAACATTAATTGCGTTATTTGCGTTGTTGAATGAATGAATGAAATGCACCGATCCCAGCGTGGCTTGACCAGACTCGATTAATCGAATGAACCCAAATATTTGCACTAGCCCCTGGAGCTTCATGCTTCATGGTGTTACAAAGGCTGACGGGGGGGAGACGTGCCCTTAGGATAGGAGAGGTTTGCGAGCCTACAGGATATGCATCCTTGAGTAAGCATTGGACTAGTGGAGGTTTTTTTTTTGTCGGGCATCTCGCAGTTGGCCTTGAGAGGCCGTGACTGCTTAACCGGTCTTTTCCTGGGGCTGCCATTAAGAATAAACTTTACCGCCTCCAGCTAGGACTTAAACAATGAAACCCTTAAAACTTATGCTGCAGACCTGTGGAATAGTTGTAAAATACTGTCTGAGACGTGTCAGGGCAACCCTGACACGTCTCAGAACTTTTCCGTCTCTTTTAACTCATTCCTCTCCTGAACTGCTTGTAGCGCTGATGATTTTCATCCGTCACAATAATATAAAATTATGATTTAGTCCCCCAATCTGTGTTTATGTTGTATATAATGTATCTTTAATGTTCTAACAATTTTATTATAAGTATGTAATTTATTTATTCTTTATTTGTTTCAGTCCAGTACTAACCCCAGAAGATCAACAGTTATGCCCGATTATTATATATATATATTTTTTTTTGTAATAATGCACACGTTTTTCCAATTCACTTTAGACCTTGGCAGAATAGTCGACATCGGCTTTGCTTGCCATATTAAAAAAATAGAATAGAATAGAACTTTTCCGTCAAACAATCAATTGTCTTTTGGTAAACCAGTAACGACTAATAATTGAATAATGAATTCAAGATGAATACTTCGGTTGTGGAATTGTTTTAAAGTTTATTACTTTTCAAGTGTCAAGTCAAGGTATTTGCCTACTTGCATTACTTGGTATTCCAAGAGTCTAGCTTGGTGACTGATTAATTGCCTTAAAGGCCAATCAACTATTGCTGAGGCACGTGACAATGATTATAGAAGTTTGAGCTTGGTTTTTGATTTGTGTAATCATCATTGCAGTATAAAGTTCTAGGTTCTGGGATCTTTAACCTCAATAATCCAATACCAAAGTACTTATTAAAATATCTTAAAAAAATAAATCAATTTAGAACGACAGTTTCCGTAGCAATAGTTGGAAACGATAATGTATTGCATGCTTGACCATCGGGTAAATTGCGTACACACTAGCAGTAGCAATGCTTTTCATTTTGACAGTTCAACAACATGCATTGTATTATTTACGTTGCTGAGCAGACCAATTTTTCGAACATATGAAGCAATGGATGGGTAGTATCCTTCAAAATTATTCAGATTGTGATTGAAAAAGTGTTAGGGTGTGGCCAGACCTGGCGAATGCGCCGCTTGCGCTGCTCATGCGCACATAGCTTCTTTCGCGTTTGAACTAAATATGGGGCGAACTAGGTGCACCGTGGGCGGCACTCGCGCACATCCTGCGCCGCTCGAGTACGGCGCGTAGCTTGCGCGTGAGCGGCACATTCGCCAGGTCGGGCGCATGCACCCTTAGGCAATACTGGCTTGCACCTGTTTTTTTTTTGGCTGGGTAATCGTCAAATAACTTCTCTCGCTCTGGGTGGAGCGAGAGAGCGTGTCAGACTTTTACTGACTAAAACCCACCCGTGTTCTTTCAGTTGCCTATGTGCCAGGGGCCACAGTATCTCTTTCGAACAACCCGCACCCCTGCCAGGCATCGGTCCTTGCGGACCCCACCAGTTGGTGCTGACATCTCTGGCTTGCACCTGTTTACCCGTGAAAGAAGCTCGAAATTTTTAGCAGGGTCGTCATATAAGAATAATTTAAGTAAGCCGTTAATTAACCATCTTACTAGCTATGGCTTGTAAGGCGGTTACTAAATAAAGATTATAAAGCCTCTTAGCTTCTGCCTAGCGCAGAGGCCAAGAGCCTAGGCAGACGCTAGGCGCTGTAAAGTGTATGTTTGTTTCATGCTCACCTCATAATCTGGCGGGGTTTCACTGACATGTTCAATGATGGCCTGGCTGATGGCCAGCTGGATGGCCAGGAAGCCAGCCTCCAGGTGGGGGTTAGAAACCTGCCTGATCTTTGCGTGGGCAATGTAGCGAGCTCGTTCCGTGCTGCGGATGGTGAACGCCCAAATGTTGTGCTCCTAAAATATTATATCGAGTGAACCTTATTCTTTCATTGATATGACGGCTTTATATAAAAATAATAAAAATCGTTTATTTAAGAAAGGGACACATTTACAATGTACACCTAAACAATTAAAATTGAGCACAGTTGCTAATTTGCCTGAACTAGATTGAACCTGTGCTTCAGTCTAGAAAGTCACACATAATAAGTTAATAAATTAACAATAATGTGTATTAAGTAAAATTTTATCGAAACTTTGGTAAATAAAAGAAAAATAACATGTTCGCGGTTCTATTTGGAAACAGCAAGTAGATCTTCTGTCTGTGCATAATCGATGCTGGGTAAGTATTAAAGTATATTTTTTTACAAGCTGTAGTAATTTAATTTATGGATACTTAATTTTCTATTTAATCTATTGTACAGGAATGGGCCTAAGAATGTAAAAAATCTTTCTACAAAGTCATGTCAGACACGTGACGTGACGAAGACGTGTAGGTATACAATTACATAATATACTGAAGCGGCTGTGCCTTGCAGGGATGCCTGTATGTGAGTTTAAAACTTTAATTAAAAAGTCCTGACCTTACCAGTAACCCCTAGTTTAAGCTGTATTTTTAATTTACGCACAACAATTTTTCCCTCTCCAGCACAGCCGAAATAGCTCAGTTGGGAGAGCGTTAGACTGAAGATCTAGAGGTCCCTGGTTCGATCCCGGGTTTCGGCAGCAAAGTATTTTTGAACGACTGTCCAAGTAAAGTCGTGTTTCCACCACGATACACCAGGATGTTTTATTATCTAGGTTATTATGTTTTATTCATGACTGAAATAGGTCTTAAATCATAATGCTACCGATATAGTTACCGCAGCGCAGTTTTTGGGTCTTTGCAACTGATTTGACTGGCAAACAACACGTACAACAATAAAAAAATTAAAAAATACTTTCTTTATTTGCTAAATAAATCTAACAACCTTGCGCAATATTTTGCTATTACAGTTTTATCAAATAATGTAAATGAAGCTAAGTCTAACTTATTGTAATACATAATATTTGGTTGTTAGTTTATACGGAACTGATTCGCTCGATCCCCCGTACTAGTATGAACTGTATTACGGTGAAATAGGTTTCCTCGGTCGTGATAAAGGTAACTAACATTTGACTTCTGGTATTTATGTATTTTGATATAATAACAAAGCAAAGTATGTTAAATTTATAGGGTAGACGTATCATTTTGGACGTCTATTCTTTTTAACTTTGTAGATAGTTCTTAAAGTTGACATAGTATATGAAAAGTTTAATGTTTTGTTTTTTTACAAATTAATTAATGGTTGCGCATTTTTATGACAGATCTATCAATTAGTCCTAATTAAAAATGAAAGTTAAAAGAAAAGTAAAATACAACAAAAGAAAAAGTAAACTAAAATAAAATTAAAATTGGGTAACGATTATACCGCATATCATTTGTATAATAATTATTATGAATAGTGTAATGTTTGTGAGTGTATGTATGTATGTGGGGGAACGTGTATGCGTGTGCGTGAGTTTGTAGTGAAATTAATTGATTTAATGAGCATGTGTTTTATATTTGGTGATTTAGTTAAGTATTGGAATAGTTGCACCGCACTGTATATTGTATAGAGTTTAGACGATGAAAGTAATTTGTGGTTTCAATTTTGTTGTTTGCCACAGGTAAGAATAAGAAATAAGTATCGTGTAAATTGGGGATTAGACTAAAGATCTATTTTGAATCATTAGCAGGTTAGCTTAACATTTTGAGAGTCTGTGTCTACACAGTAAGACAGTGGTCAGGGTTAGTGCTGTTCTATACCGCCCTTACATTAATGTGTATTAACCCCATGTGTGTACTGTGCGTCTAAGAACTATTACAAGCAAAAGACGATGAGACCCTGTTGACCGATATTTACGTGAACACATAATTACAATTTTATAGTAGAAGTAAAATGAAGACTATAAATGAATTGTAGAAGTATAGTTAAATTACATTAAATACGAACCGTTGGTTTCCAAATCACCCAAATGATGGGATTCTTGAAGGGTACACCGTTGGATTGGCGGTATAGCATCTCATTAAGGTGTTTCTCAGTTCGTGCACTCCATACTTTAGCTGGAACCATAGAAATATAATTATATATATGGCTGGAAGTAATCTAATGAATGTATAATAATAATAATTTAATTTTAATATCTATTTCAAATTTAATATATTTTTATTTTTTATTTTCTAATATGGCTGTATGTGTAAAAACTGGCCTGAAATAAATGAATTTAATTAAATAAATAAATTAATTAAACTCATTGCAAGTAAGCTGCCTCTACACTAAATGACCAATGGAGGCCTAGGAAACGCTGACGTGGTGACATTAGTGGTGTTTTTGGGAGATTGACCGGAGAACGACGTAGACAACCTCGTTGGTCTAGTGGTTGCAAGCGCTACTGAAGAACATGAGGTCCTGGGGTCGATTCCCAGGTCGGGTAAAGTGTTAATGGGTTTTTCTATCTAGAATTTCTCAGTAGCAGTCCGGAGTCTGGATTTATGTCTGGTTGATGGCAATAAGGTCGCCCGCAGAACATGTGCCTTAAACATAATTGGCGAAATGTCGGTGTACCTGCTATAGGTAGGTACACCTCTGCCAACTCTTCGGGAAAACAAGCCTTGGTGGTATATTATGTTGTAGCGGCCCTAGCGATGCGATTGCTGAGTTGCATTTATGATATTGTACAGGAGCGCAGCGAAAAATAAATACAACAAGTGTACTAGTAGAGTTAAGCTAGAAACCATTGGTCCAAGTTTTCCAGTGAAAAGAGGAGTGCGGCAAGGGGACCCTCTGTCACCCAAAATTTTTATTGCGGTACTAGAATCCGTCATAAGCAAACTTGACTGGAACAACAAAGGTTTGTTTATACAAGGCAAATATTTAAACCACCTTAGATTCGCAGATGACCTAGTGCTGCTCTCAGAAACTGCTTCTCAACTACAAGGTATGATGGAATCTCTTCACAATGCTAGTAGACAGGTAGGCCTTGAAATGAACATATCAAAAACAAAAACTATGTCAAACCACATAAAGACAAGCATAAAAATAGATGGAAAACCTTTAGAATACGTAGAACAATATATTTATTTGGGAAAACTGATAGGATTTAACAAAAATGGGAATAACCTAGAAGTAGAGAGGCGAGTCAAGAATACCTGGAACAAATACTGGAGTTGTAAAGAAATATTCAAAAGCGCTATGCCCATAAAACTAAAACAGAAGGTAATGGACTCATGTCTTACCCCTTGCTTGACATACGCATGTCAAACATGGAAATTCACCAAAAAAATAAGGAATAAAATAATTACATGCCAAAGAGGAATGGAACGCAGCATGATGAATGTAAAAAAAACACACAAAATACGACACACAAAAATAAGAGCTAAAACAAAAACAATAGATGCTCTAAACCACGCTTTAAAATTAAAATTTAAATGGGCTGGTCACGTGGCGCGTCTCAAAGACCACAGATGGACCAAAACGGTTACATTATGGAAAGGCCCACAGGGCAATCGTTACAAAGGAAGACCTTACGCGCGGTGGGATGACGATATAAAGAAAATAGCGGGACAAAAATGGCCACTTATAGCTAAAGACCGGGAAAAATGGCAAACTTTGGAAGAGGCCTTCACCTTGAGGGGGGTTCCTGTTACCCAAGAAACTTAAAAATATTTATTTAGGTAAAACTTATTTTGTAAATAATTAATAGGAAATAAAAGGCTTTTTATTTTTATTTTATTTATTTATTATACAGGAGCGCACGTCCTAATTTACTGTATTATTATTTTTTTAAACTTTGTCCCACACTAGGAATTTCTCCTGCATCGTGGGTACAAACATTTAAACTCATATACACAAATAGCCAGACCCAGAACACCTACTTGTAGGTCATACAAATACTTGTTCCGTGCGGGAATCGAACCCGCGACACGTTGCGCAGCACTTAACCACTGCGCCAACCGTGCCGTTAAAACCGAACCGTGCCGTTAATTATAACCAAGTTATTGTGAACTTTTATTAAATATTTATCGTGGGTGAGATCTTTTCCCAGCAGTGGGATATAAGTTGAAAAAAAAAACTAAATAGCTTGATTGACTGTGACCCCATGTCGATTGAGCCAGATCGATTTCACCAGCTCAAAGAACAAAAACACGTATATTAACTATAACTTACAAATGTGCAAAAGTTCGGTAGCTCTTGTCATAATAGTTATGACATGAGTCTCGTTATCCGGGGCGTACCCCACTATGTCGTCCTGCCTAAACGAATCCAAGACATCGTTGGTTGCCAGGGGTGGTTGGGGCTCGGCCTGCAGAGGTTTCAGGAATACTGGCTTCGCTATGAAGATGGCGGCTACGAATAGTAATAAAGCAAACATTGCTTCTACTACCATTATACCCCATCTTCGTCTGAAATATTAAAATTAAAACTGTTTTATTATTTTTTTTGGTTTAAGAACAACTTTATTTCTCATAAAGAATTGCATACACAATTCACTTACTGAGAAACAATATCTAAAACTAAGATTAATAATTAGAGCGCACAGATGTATATGTTACGGCTAATAGCCGAAGTGCGGCTACACCTAGTTTTAGCCGGCTATAACTAGGTGCAGCCGGTTAAAACTAAGTGTATCCTACTTATTAAATTGTGAACTGCACCATACTGCTTACCGACCGATTAGGTTAGGTTAGGTTAGAATTGCGACCAAACGCGCGCGAGCCGAGCGAGCGCAGCAAGCGATGCCGCGGCAGCGGCCGGCGAGCGCTAGTCCAGCTGCACCTAGTTGTAGCCGGCTAAAACTAGGTGTAGCCGCACTTCGGCTATTAGCCGTAACATATATATAAAATAACAAAAGAAATCTATTTTTTTTTTTTACAAAATATGTGGGTAAGTAGACAACTTATGCTCGATCGTAGGTTAACCAAGCACAACATGGATATAGCTATGCTGTGATACACGTACTATCAGGATAAAAGTATCCTATGTGTTAACCCAGAGAGCAGAGAGCAGATCCAGAGAGCAGTGGTGGCCCAGTGGTAACAGGTGCGACTTACAAGATCTAGGTCGTGAGTTCTAACCCAGATAGGCGCATTACTTTGTGTAAATTATTTCAACACCACTGCTCTCAAAACGGTGAAGGAAAACATTGTGAGGAAACCGGCATGTCCTAGAACCAAAACTTCGATGGCATGTGATATCCACCAACTGGGCCGAAGAGAGAGATCTCTTCTTTAATTTTGACAGTTTAACTAGGTATATTCATTACGTTATTTACGTTGCAGAGCAGACAAATGTTTTTAACATATAAAGCAATGACTGACAATATCCTTCAAAGTTATTCAGATTGTGATTGATTGATAGTGTGACCCGCAATTTAGGTACTGTCTCGAGACAAATATACTGCAAGAAAAATTTAACTTTCCGCACTTAGATAAACCCCGCTAAGGAAACATAAGCAAGCAAATGTCCTACAGACGATTTAAAATACCTAAGAAAAGAGGTGAAGTTAATTCAAACCCAATGATACCTACTGTCTTTGCAAATAACATTTCCAAATGAGAATGCTCGCATGTCTTTGAAATCGGTTTTGCAAAGGTGGTCTCTTCTTTTTCTCTCTCTTTTTAGATTCTGGTATGTACTGCATACTAAATGCGTTAAATAGAATAAATACTAATCAATTTTATAAAATTCTTCGCATAGTATAATCAATTATTCACGGTTATAATCACTGTGACAGCCGTGACAGGTTATGAGTACAGGTTATGACATTTTACCTACTGTTTTATATGTCTGTGCATTTTACAATGGATTATCTATGGATTACTTTAGATAGATAGCCTCTTTGCAGCCCGCTCTAAAGGATTGTTTCTAGTGGGTAAAATTCCTGCCATTCTAAAATTAACCAAACCAACAGTATACATTCCATACCTACAACACAACCGAATAATCTACATCTTCAAGTTATTTTCTACACATCTCTATTAAATATCTAAATAGTATAAAGTCGTTGTTTGCGTCTGTCTGTTTCTCCGCTTACCTACTTCTAAACCACGGAATGGATTTTGATACGGTATTCACTATCATTTGGATTTATTCTAATAGATAATTATAGAGAATTTCAATGATTTGTATCGTAGTCGCTAGTAGGATACAGTAAATTAAAGTCGCTTTGTCTGTCTGTGTGACCGCGATGTTGAACTTCGTCGTTGTTTTACCTACTGAAAACTAGTTTCATATTCTCATATTTTATTCATCATATTCAATTTTCATAAAGGAAATAGTATTTTGACACGCTTTATATTAGCTTCACTTGTATGTCAGTATGTAACTCTCCGTGGGTAATTTGTTATTAGCTTCACTTGTATGTTTGTTTGTTTGTATGTAACCGACTCCTTAGAGCGCGATTTTGACCCACCCTAAACAGTCAGATTTCATTGAAACTTTGTAAACTTATCGAGGACCGATGACAATTCAATAATTTAATAAAAAAGGAAAAAAAATATAAAAAAACACGTTTTTGTAGTTAGCAGAACTAAAAAATTGAAAATAAATAATAGTTTAAAAAACTAAAAACACGCTTTAAAAACCAAACTAAAAAGAAGAAAATAATTTAATTCAATTAAAAAGCGTGGGGTGCTTGACATTAATTGATAATAAAAATACCTACTTCAAAAAGCACCCCACGCTTTTTAATTGAATTAAATTATTTTCTTCTTTTTAGTTTGGTTTTTAAAGCGTGTTTTTAGTTTTTTAAACTATTATTTATTTATAAAAACAAAAGGACACTTAGGCGTCGAAGTGTTCGTCCGCATCGCTGTCATCAGGAAACGTGCGCAGAAGCCTGGTTTCATGTTTATTTATTTTAGATACTTACATGAAATTAAGAATGGTTGTTAAAGCATTCATTGACCCTAGTTAAAGTAGAACTAAACAGAATGAATAGAGGGAAATACGTTTACGTAATAGGTAAGTATAGTTAATATTGGTGACTCCCCTTATCCCCGGAACTCTAAAATACAAACATTGATTTCACAGAGACATTGATCAACATTTAGCGAGCATATTAATTACAATTCAAGCTCTATGGAAGATGAAACAGAGTTCAAACTCCTTATTCACTAGACCAGATATTGAAGGACGTGCTTTAAAACACCAATGTAGTATTTAAAGCTATTACAATATGGTTGAAAATGCTAAAACTTTTCCAAAACCACGAGAACATCTTCTAATGAGTAAAATCAATGGTTTGTTTTTCTCACTTAAGTTCAAATTAAGCGATTTAGTATTGAAATATAACGTGGTGTTTAATGTGTTTTTATTCAGTGGTGTAAAACCCAGACCCAAAATGGCACGTCTGAGTATATTTTGTATTTTACTAGTTGTATTTACTGCTTACTTGGAAACGACTGATGCAGGTAATGCTTTAATCTTACACACGATAGATAAAACCATGTTCTTAATTTGGTTATAATTATAATAATATAACATAGTTTATTTCTCAGTTTAGGGTGCATTGAGATCTTAATATTCATTAACAGTAATTAAATTAAAGTAGTGTTTAATTCAGATTAATTAAATAAACATTTATAAGCAGAGGGCAGTGGTGGTCCAGTGGTAACGGCCGGGACTTATGAGTTCTAGGTCGTAGGTTCAAACCCAGACGGGCGGTTTGTGGCATCTACCAACCCGCACTGCAACACGGCCCACTCTCTCTTACAGAGAGATGGCTTGTGTTCCATCAGTGGGAACATTATACAGATTATGAAGCAGTGAGCACAAATCGCTCACGTCAAATTAAATGCCTATCTATATACTTTTTATTTTATTTAGACCCCAAAACCCATCGCGTATGTGCGGTTTTTCAATAGCACCCTACTTTTCACTCTGCAGCTCTACTTTATATTCCTTTTCTTTTTTTTTTCAGCATCCCGTATAGCGCGGTCACCTGAATACGGAAGACCGTACGGTATACCACCGCCCCCGCTCCCAAGAGGCTATGGGCCCGACTGTGGACCGTACGGCCCCCCTGGACGATTCGGTCGCGGCCCTGGACGATTCGATCATGGTCCTGGACGATTCGACCGGGGCCCTGGACGGTTCGACCGGGGCCCTAGCCACCACGGTCATGACCATCATGACCATCATGACCGGGACAAGTACGACATCCCTCCTGGCGGCTCCATCAGTATCTCGAAGACTATTAGTATAAGTCGTGGAGGTAATGCCCAGTCCAGTGCTGGCTCTAGTTCTGGATCGAGTGCTGGCTCGAGTGGAGGGTCGAGTGCTGGGTCCAAAGCGGAGTCCAGTGCTAGTGGCAAGTAGTGTTTGGTTCTAGTGATTTGAGTATAATCTTGTGTTGTTAATTGTTAATGTTATTTGTTAATGTTGGTTAGTTTATTAAATTAAATATTTTGTTAAATTTCCATGGTTTTGTTTTTAATTCTTTCCCCCTTCTTCACCTCGCCCACCTAGATATCGAAACGTTAAGGTTGGCCGAAATCTATTAAATTGCTAGTCAAGCAGTAGTAACTAGTTGACCATCAAAGTTGTGTAGTAATGAAGGTGAGAATATACAGGATGTTACATGCGATTGACCAAAAAAATATCGTATCCCCATGACCAGACCCATAAGCTATCCCTATGTTATTAGTTTTGTACATGTACTTGGGCAATCCCCAGAAAGATTTGATCAGCCATGAACTTGTAAATTGTTAACATTAAAAGCAAACATATAGATCTACCGACAACATCTAACCGCAGAGGTGCAAAGATGTTTTATCAACCAGCATAACTTGACATCAAGTTGATTGTATCTAATGATTGATTTTAGGTAGCAGATACATTATGGAGGTTATAATATTCTTAATCTATGAGAGTGATAAAAGAATAAGGGTGTTACAGGAGTTTGTGATCGGTAGAGTTACCAAATTCCTGAATAGTAACTGCAAACTATATAAAAAAAAAAAACGAATAATCAATAATTTATTTCCGTCCATAGGTTTTAAGAAAGAAATTAAATAACGTTTTAAAACTAGATGAGGTTCGTGTTTTCTATCCGAGAAGAGAAGAAACATCGAGGTAACTCGGTTGGGCTTGCAGTAATGCTTTTAAACGAAGCTTTTCTTGCAAAACGTAGATACTAATTGGTAAACCAGGTGAAGCTAGTGCAGCAATGGATTTTGATAAAATCTTCCCAAAAACAACGCTACAAAGTAATTTGGCACGTGGCCAAAATCAGAAGTAACGCCGCAATCTTGTTTTGTCTATACAATTCTGTGATAGTTTGACAAATGTTACAACTTTAGCAAATAACAACTACTACAAATTGCAAAGTTCGACTCATAGAATACTATGCAGGAAAAGTTTTTATCCAGTGCGCAAACTGTAACCATGAATTCAGCATATCATTCGAGAGTAAAAAAAAATCGTCGGTTATACAAAAAAAAACAGCTATTCCATACATTTTGACCGCGTAGCTATTGCACTTTTCTATGAAAAAGCTGATTTTTTTTTTTGAAAAACCGACGATTTTTTTTTCTCTGGGGGTCTAGAATGGTATGCTGAAATCATGGTTAAATTTTGCGCACTGAATAAAAACTTTTCCAGGATTTACTAGGGTTCGACTGCTCATCTTGCTGTGCTGCCGTCACTATAATCCATGACGTTGGCAGAATAGTCGACACCGGCACAGTTGCCAAAAAGAAACCAAAAACACGCCTCTGTCTATGCCAGTACAGGCGCCAAAATATCCTTGTAGCACATCACTATCATATTTTATGGGCTAGCGTATCAGCAGAAAACGCAACTTTTTTTTAAGATATCAACAACGACAACGACTTATAAAGACGATAGATTTATGCTGGTCATATCAAATTCCTATTTATAAAAGAATTAACGCAGTTATGCAAGGAGTGTTAAAATTCTCACTTACGTTTATGTTTGTGGTTCGGTGGATCGATATAAGCTGTCGTATCTTTGATTTTGTACCAGTAGAGTTATTTAGATCCAATATGGCTCGTCTTATAGTTTGTGCGTTTGCTGTTCTAGTTTTAGTTAGTCTAAAAAACTGTGATGCAGGTAATTTTATAATTGTCATTTAAAAAAAGCCTCATGCCTAAAAAAAATCCCATTACAAAGTGAACATTCAGAAAGCTGTATTAGATTTCTTTGTGATAAATAATGTTCCTTAGTTAAGACTCTACTTCCGTACCAACCGTCATTTTAATTTATTAATGTTACAGCGTCTCGCGTAGCGAGATCTCCACAGTTCGGCGTATTTGGTGTCGGGGGAGTTATTGGTGGCTACCCCGGCGCCGGCGGCTACGGCTATGGCGGAGCTGGCTATTTTGGACACCACCATCACAGAGGCTTTGGCGGTTACGGCGGCGGTTACGGCGGCGGTTACGGCGGCGGCTATGGTGGCGGTTACGGCGGAGGCTACGGCCGAGGTTTCGGCGGAGGCTACGGTGGAGGACCAGGTTTCGGTGGACCTGGTTATGGAGGGCCAGGCTACGGCTATGGAGGCCTAAATGGGGGATTAAGTGTTTCTAAGAGCGAGTCAATCAGTTTTGGTGGTGGGGGCGCTGCTCAGTCAAGTGCGAGCTCAAATGCCGGTGGTTTTGGAAAATAAGATTTGTTCGCGTGATAACTTTGTAAAATAAAAAATAAAATGTTTAGTTAAGGTTTTGTTTTATTTAATGTTTTACTTGATAGTCAAATTGATGTTCCTCCATGACGTTACAAAGACGAGTTCAATACTCTTGACTACGTAAACAAAACTGATTCGAGATACACGAAAAATATTAGCTAAGCTGAGCGACAACACAGACGGACGATCCGTCTCGATTCTGTTTAGTCTACCAATAGCTACCTATGTGATGTTTCTCAACCATTTTTCGTTTACCAAAGTTTTTTTTTATAGCTAGTGAGTTAATACAGGTAAATATGTATAAAAATAGTAACAGTACCTATACCTTCTGCTATCATTATAACTTTCTGGCGCAAACGTCCTGCAGATCTGGTAGCGTCTTGTGGTCTTGCGTCTTGCGTCTAAGCTCCCAAAAATAGGTTTGAGCTACATGATGACTGACGCATGCGTACCCTCTGTTGTCGTACAGGTCAGCACAAAGCTACAGTGGGTTTTGGTCTTAAATGTTAGAAGTAGCGAATGTGACATCATATTGAATGGAGAAAAACTGGAATTTTTTAATCAAACGGTGTTCTTGGGAATCACGCTAGACGAGAAATTACAATGGGGACCTCATATAACATCTCTTATGGGGCGGCTATCCTCGGCCGCTTATGCTGTTAGAAAGATCAGACAGTTAACAGATGTAGAAACCGCGCGTTTGGTCTATTTTAGCTACTTCCACAGCATTATGTCGTATGGCATTTTACTGTAGGGCCGGGCCGCTGACATTGAATCCATCTTTATTTTGCAAAAAAGAGCTGTCAGAGCTATTTATAATCTACGACGCCGCGAATCCCTCAGGGAACTGTTTAAAAGGATTCAATTATGACCACAGAACACATATACTCCTAACGGAGAAGAATGCCAACTCCATACAATATTTAGTAGAACGATTGTGTGAGCGCCATCTATATTCGCCCCTAGGAAAAAACCTCGTATGGCGGTAAATTCAAACGTTTGCTTAGCATCCCCAGCCTATTGAACATGGTTTTTGGTAGGTCCATTCTCTTGTAAGAAAACTCAAATGTGAGTTTCTTACAAGAGAATGTACCTACCAAAAAACCTACAGAGTGGATATGGCAAAATAAAACAATAGTGTGTAAATAAATAATTTTACATTTATTTCAACAGTTTCATTACAATTATTATTATTGTGTTCATATTAATACATTCAAAAAGTTTAATTACCATCTGTTTGCAGTAGCCTCAGAGTATAGACTAAACCATAAGTTTGTTTTAACTACATTTACATAGATCATACAACAAGGTTAGACAAAAGTTGACAAAACCCAATTTTCAAAATGTACTCAAACAGAATCGACAGTAGATTTTATTTATTTATTAGGTACTAATATTAATTAAAAGGTACACCAACGACTTATTCACTAGAAACATTAAGATAATAAAAATAACATATATGCATTGAGTTATGGTGGATTACTCACTTACAGGCGTACACAGCACTTCACAACACACAGATCAGTAGAAATAGTGACGAAGTTATTCAGTTATTTACGATACGTACAGTACTTAAGTAGGTTTATTATACATTTAACGAGTCCTGAAGATACATGGTAGATTAGATTTTACTAAGAATGTATTAATATAACAATAACAAACCACAATTTCAAGGACATTTATCGTCTGACTGACATGACATTGAGTTGCCACTATGAATTATCAAAAATAACTACTATATTTTCGGTTTCATTAAATTTAGGACAATATTACTATGATATTACGTAATTTGGACTAACAAAAAATTTGCATTACTTCAAACAGTCATTTACTTTTTTCTATCTAATAAATATTTATATTTCGTTGGCAAATTTTCCGTCTAAAAACTACTATTTAGAAAGGAAAAAAAACGCGACAAACACAATGCAGTCGTGTTACAACTTAAAAATAAAGTATTATTAGGGACCTAATTTTTTGGGTCCTTCACAATATTTTTAATGTTGGCAATGTCATATTTCTGCCCCGGGTACCTGTTCTACATTGGCCAATACAAAGTTGATACCCCCTGATTATGACGTTACCATGCCAATTCATTTATGAAAATATCATGTATGTAAGAAAAAATCTACATCTTTTTAATAAAATAAGTGATAGACCTAATTTTAATACTAGAAACAAAGACAAAATAGATCAACCATTTTTCATATTAGCTACATACATCTTTTATGGGGTACTGTGTTAAATGTTACAACAAAATACCTTGTGATATATTGCAATTAAACGAAAGGAAATTTTAAACTCATATTAAAAGTAAACTTTGTAAACTAGCGTACTACAAATTAGAGGATTATATCCAAGATAAGAATGCTTGGAAACATGCTGGTCCTGCTCCATAGGACAATCTAGAGTCTAGACAAAATCAAACTGGTTGCTAATTGAATTGTATAATTAATTATATTTAGGACATTGATTTACACTCAGTGATTACTTTAACTCACATACTGACTCATTACTTGTTAATATTGTAGGAAAATCGTACCTATACTTACTTTTACAATGTTTGTAAATGTGTGAACACCATGTATCTATCACAGAATTAATTTATCTGTATTGCTTCAATTTGATTCTTTTACCTATTTTGGTATGGTAATTTTATTCTGGGTGCATCGTTTTCACACATAATCATATAATGAATGTAAATATTGTACTTGAAACATTTTAAAAGAGTAACGGTGGAGTTTCTTGCCCATTCTTCTCCATACGAAATTACATTTTGGAAGGGGCGACTAGAATCAATTCTATTTTAATGTAAATGTTGACGTTCAAAAGTGCCTTTTATGTGCCTATTTGAAATAAATGCTTTGACTTTGACTTTCTTCAAAAGGCCCTTCCAGACATGGCCCTGCATTGTTAGACTCCCATTAAATCCTAATAATAATTATAATGTTTTGACTTTCAAAGAGACCATGATCCCTGAGTTAGTTTCGGCATTTCTTCTCAGGAATCAGTCAGCTGGAAAATGCCGGCGCCATCTATCTATACTCTATAGGTCTAAACCTATGGAGTATAGATGGCGCCAGCATTTTATTTAACTACCTAAGTAGTTAAATAAAGGTAACCAAAAAAAAAACACGACTCATAGATGCGAAACCTTTTATTTCAAATGTTAAAGCATATTATCTATAGTCATAAAATAAAAGGCTCTATTCTGAATCAGAATCAGAATCTGGTGAACTATCTGTCACATTAGTACCTAATAAATCGTTCCGTTGTATCATCAATTATTTTGCTAGCTATAATAACACTATTTAACAAAATCGAAACGCACTCGCAAAATCGTAAATGTCGATTTTTGAGAGCGCTGTCAAAGGCGTCTGGGTAATCGACTAAACGTTAGGTATACCTGTCACTTCAGTTGCCATAATACATCACAGTTGTACTTTTTAATTTAGCAATTCGTTGTATTTTCTAAAAGGTTTGGGGAACCTGTCTTTTTGGGCTCTTTACAATAGGCAGATTACAAAATATTATAATAATATAATGAATCTAACTCAAAAATTGTGCTCAACTAGTTACATCTGGGAAGAGTAACGAGTATAAAAGAGGTAACTATCGTTTAAATCCTTACTAATATTATAAACGCGAAAGTTTGTAAGTATGGAAGGATGGATGTTTGTTACTCTTTCACGCAAAAACGGCTGAACGGATTTTAGCACACAGATACATTATAACCTAGATTAATACATAGGATACTTTTTATCCCGGTAGTACGTTCCCGCGGGATAATTTCCGACCTCCACGCGGGCGAAGCCGCGGGCGGAAGCTAGTTGAAAATAAATTTGATTTTGTTACACCATATTTTTAAACAAGAAAGTGTTTACCTACCAAGTTTGTTTACCTTTATTTAACTACCTAAACCTATGGAGTATGTGTGTTGTGTTCCACGCGCGCCTCAAAGAGATGTCAGCACCAAATGGGGGGGTCCGCAAGGGCCGATGCCTGCCAGGGGTGCGGGTTGTTCGAAAGAGATACCGCGGCCCCTGGCACACAGGCAACTGAGGGAACACGGGTGGGTTTTAGTCAGTAACAGTCTGACACGCCCTCCCGCTCCACCCAGAGCGGGAGAAGTTATTTGATGATTTCCCACCCAAAAAAAAAAAAAACTATGGAGTATAGTTTTAAAATATTGTCGTGTAAAAGTGCCTTATTACCTCATTTTTCTAGGGTTAGGGCATATGAGTAACTAAATAGTTACTCATGTGGTTAGGGTATAGAAATACAAAAATATGACGCGATATAACAGCCTAGGCACTATTGCAAACTTGATGGTATAAGTGACAGAGTTTCTACAGAAAAGACAAAAGCCTAAAAATAGTTTCTGATCTGATCCACTGTGTAAATAACCTAATATGTAGTATTCCAACATTTCATCATATTTTACTCGTTGGAAATTCCTAAATATAATCTTGTTTACAAACCTTTAATAAGTGCTAAAATTCTCACATACATTTTGTTTCCGTGGTTCAATGAATACGTTTCATATAAATGGCTGTATTGTTGTTACATTGTCTCAGTACTCGACAAACACTCGAATAATATTATACAATCAATATGGCTCGTCTTCTAGTTTGTGTGTTCGCTTTATTATTCATAGTTAATTTTTCCAGTGTTAATGCAGGTAATTTATTTTGTCATCATGTTAAATTCCTAAAACATCTTACTTAATGAAGGGTAATGTTTTGAATACCCTGTATCACTATTCGTCTGTCGCATAAGCAAAATCAGTTTTAAATCATTTTGTGGTCGACAGACTCAAACAGAAGACAGAATAAGATTAGAAGTTTCTCAAACATAAAATCTTTCGGAATATAATATGTTATGCAGTTAGGGTGCTGGCTAGTTTTAGGAACAAAAATATATCTACACAATTATAGGAATCCAAAACCCTTATAACTTTATTTTCAGCTTCACGGCAAGAAAGATCGCCACAATTAGGCGGCATTGGTATTGGCATCGGTGTTGGCGCGTTTGGCAGACCAGGCTATGGCAGACCCGGATTCGGAGGACCCGGATACAGAGGACCCGAATACGGGGGCCACGGCTTCGAAGGCCGGGGCTACGGCGGCCGCGACTTTGGACGACATGGCTATAATCATGGTGGATTCCCTGGTTCTGGAGGACCGGGATTTAATAATGGCGGGTCATTTAGCGCGTCCAAGAGTTCCTCCATAAGTTTCGGATCCGGTGGAGGATCTCAAGCTCAATCAAGCTCTGGGTCGCGTGGGTTCGGCAAATAAGACTGATTGTGAATGAATACCTACAGTGAAATGTACGAACTATATTGTGGTTGAAATAAATGATTTTTGTGTCATGTAAAGGGTTTGTTGTTTTTGTATGAACAAAACTTGTACTTATTACAGTACAAAAACTTGATTTCAAAAGAAGAACCAGAATGTAAGTATATTAATAAAACCAGTGTATAATGGTTTTATTCATTTCCCTACATTTTCAATCAGCCTGTATGTCCCACTTACGCCTATCAAAAAAAAAAATCTCCATGTCCAACGTCAGTTGCATGCATTGGTTGCAGTAAGCGACATCGATACATCTTTGACACCGCATCCTAGCCAAAATAGATCGCTTATGGATTTACTCCAAATCCAGCTAAACTAATTGGATTGAATGTTGAAAAATCCAATTTGGCTATTGCCATATGATTCTATATTCTATACAAATTTACAAAATAAACTAGAAACGCGCCATCTCATGTTTCTAGCACGGCAGTCTGTGCTGGCACTGGTGACTGCACCAGTGCCAGCCGCTTTAGGGTCTCGCAGCCACTGGGCTGCGAGACCCTAAAGCGGTTAAATGACTACTTACAGTTTTAACCCGTTTGGGGTCAAAACGCTCGGGTCATGTGGCACGAGTGCGCGTCTGCAAGAGGGCTAAGCCTGGGGCTTTGGCCAAAGAATTAGCAATGCCATTCAATGTGGCAATGCTGCCAGTCTTCTGGGCACGTTTCCGGATAACAGCGATTCGGACGAGTACTTCGACGCCTAAGTGTCCTTTTGTTTCTGTATACTCAGTTAGTAATTTAATTTAGTATGTACTTATTTAGTATTTAGTGTAAAAAGTTAGTTAAGTTAAAATTGAAAAAGTTATTTAAGTAAACCAACATTTTTTTTACTAGAAAGCAGTCTATGTTCTTACACCTTTTAAATAACAATAAGATGTATCATAAAAATACCTCTAGGTACTGCTCCGGACTAAATCCTGTTTATTATTAGGTACAAGTTATCCTAGACTGTTATGATAATCAATTTACATCGCAAGTGCTAAAATTGTCACATATTTGGTATGTTTATGTTCCGCATCGTCGCGAACCAATATAAACGGGTGTAAAGTTATCACAGTATCAGTGCTCGTGAAACCCTCGAGTAATTCAAGATGGCTCGTCTTATAGTTTGTGTCTTAGCTGTTCTAGTCCTAGTTAATTTCTTTAGTGTGGATGCAGGTAATTATAAGTTATTGTAAAGCCTATTTTGCTACGAATCTTTGTAGTCATTTAACCAACATCATCAATTTTTTCAGAGACTGTTTAATTTAGTCTGATTCTTTTTTTTTTGCCATCTGCTTCCTAATGCCTTGATCACACGTAACGAATAAACGAGCGAGACAGTAAAATGTTTCTCGGCCGAGACAGTGATGTAACCGAGTAGCTGTTCACATATGTTTTGAAATTAGCATAGTCAGTTCAGTTCTATTGAGACTACAATTAAACAAAAATTATCTCAAGAAAAGGCGCGCGCTGTGACTTGACGACAATCATGTGGCCGAATGGCGAGACAGTGCATGTTCAGACCTGCCGAGTAAGCGAGCGAGACAGTACGGAGAAGGGAGATGGTGGACACTCGGCCTAGTACGTAGAACGGGAGCCGAGCTACTATCTCGTCGCTTCGTTCGGCCGAGCAATCAGCGCTATGTTTATACGTACCGAGTACTCGATTGAGACCACTGTCTCGCCCGTTTGCTCGGTACGTGTGATCAATGCATAAGCAGGGTCCGTTTAATATCATCGCTTCCGAATTTCCTTCTTCTTGTCTCCTATTTGAAACCGGTTGAAAGGAGATAGGTAATGGATAGGTATTGGAAAATATTCCTTGTTTGGGATCCATCATAGATGTTCTAAAAATAGGAATGCTGCCGTTCATAGAGGGAAGACCAGTGGTAGCACAGCGACTTACGAGTTGCAGGTCGAGGGTTTAAAGCCTGACAGGCCCTTTACTTTGTGTAAATTATATTATTACTTTACCCTCAAAACGTCGAAGAAAAAGATCGTGAGGAAACCGGCATGTCCTAGGATCAAAGAATCGAAGACTTGTGACATCTACTAACACGCACTGAGCCCGCGTGGTGGATTACGGCCCACTCCTTGTTACAGAGAGGAGACCTGTGTACCAGCAGTGGTAACATTTCAGGCTATTTGTGCTATGCTATGCCGTTCAAAACTTTTATAGGAAGGTATTCCTTCAAACTATTAAAGTTTGGTTATCGTAGATTTGTGACTATAAACGCGAACCAATAATGTAGCAACGAAAACGTTCAGTCGATTAAAAATCATTCTTTTATTTTCAGCACCGTTCAGACCTGGTCCACCTGGCCCTCCATTCGGCTTCTCCAACCGCGGCCCTCAGCGTCCTGTGGCCATCAGTGTGTCGAAGAGCAAGTCCATCAGCATCAGTTCTGGAGGTGTCTCTCGAGCTCAGTCAAGCGCGAGCTCACAAGCTGGTGGGCGTGGATAATAAATACGATTTGTAATATTTTTATATTAAATAAAGGATTTTTGTATTTTAATGGTGTTGTTATATTTTAATGTTGGTAACGAAACTGTTGGAAGGACAGAGCTTTCATTCCATAGATTGATGGCAGAGTCAAGATAGATTTGTGGTATGTTTACAACTAAATTATCATTGTATAGGTAGGTACTAGAGATGGGCCGACTATGACTTTGGCCAACTAGTCGGCTGCAAAATGGCCGATTAATCGGCCGACTGCCGATCATTGGTTTCGGTTGTCTCGGGTGACATCGGCAAGGTTCGCGGCGCCCGGCGACCAGGTGGAATTTTCAGGACATGTTTTTATTTGCTTCGCATTTATTCTACCATTGTTTAAGTGCGAGTCGGCGTTTCTTCCTATCCTATTCTAGATTGCACTGAAAGTAAACTGTAAAACTGATTCTATAATAAAAATAATTACAGTAAACATTTCAATTTCATTTCAATTACCGTCTTTTAAATTTTTATGGCTGGAAGCCGGAGTATTATACATATAAACCTGCCTCTTGAATCAGTCTGTCTATTGATGAAAAGCGCATTAAAATCCGTTGCGTACTTTAAAAGATCTAAACGTACAGACACGAAAATCGACTTTGTTTTATACCTACCATGTAGAGAAGATGGTATAGTGGTATACAGGAAAAGTTTTTATTCAGTGCGCAAACTTTAACCATGAATTTAGCATACCATTCTAGACCCCCCAGCGAAGAAATGTATCGTCGGTTTTACAAAAAATCGGCTGTTTCATAGAAAAGTGGAATACCTACGCGGTCAAAATGTATGGAACAGCTGATGTATGAAAAAAAAAACAGCTGTTCCATACTCGCATCGGTTATCCGACGAATTTCTGCCCTGGGGGGTCTAGAATTATATGTTGAAATCATGGTAACAGTTTTCGCACTGGATAAAAGCTTTTCCTATATAGTATGGAAGAAAAAGTCATGTTGCGCCGATCCCAAATAAATGTAGCAGAAACTGTATTCCCCTGTTATCAGAAAATCGCAAATTACTTTAGTATAATACATAGTTTTGTTCAATTCTAAATGATGGGAAAACCAAAATTGATTAGGGGAAAACCGGCTTTCTGAGGTAGTACATTCAGGGAAACATGACCAAGTGGTTCAATTGATGAAAAAATACCGGCCAATTACGAATTGGACTCGCACATGAAGAGTTCCGTAGGGCAAAAAACGCTGGAAAAACACGTTTATTGTATGGAGACTCCCTTTAATTTTTAACTTGAGGTATTTTTTTTATTTGATGTTATAGCGGCAATAGAAATTCACACTCTGTGCAAATTTCAACTGTCCACATAATAAGGGTCATATGACATACGGGTTGTACCTCGGCTGACAAACAAACGGATGAGACTTAGCAATAGGATTCCGTTGGCACCATTCGGGTACGGAAACCTAATGAACGTCCTGCCAGGGGTGCGGGTTGTTCGAAAGAGATACCGCAGTCTCTGGCACATTGGCAACTGAGGGAAACACGGGCGGGTTTTATTCAGTTAAAATCTGACACGCCCTCCTGCTCCACCCAGAGCGGGAGAAGTTATTTGATGATTTCCTACCCAAAAAAAAAAACCTAATGAACATGATTTCGAATATAACAAATTAATATTGATATCTTTAGCCAAGGCCCTTAATTAGAGGTATATTCGTTTTTTTTTAAGAAACAAGAATGTTTTATTTAGTGAGTAGTTTGTTATGAAAATCAACGATACCATTGTTCCTCAATTTAGTAAGAAACAGTTGTAAGGTATCTTTTTATTATTAAAATACTTGATATTTACAAAGTATGTATTGTCATTTCCCATACAAATAGACATGGTTAGTTAAGCCTCCCTATTGCTACATTCAACTCTCTCATGCGTTAGGGAAGATTTGAACCACAAATAGATATTTTGCGAAAATAATTTTCATCTCAAGTTAATGGATTTGTTTACCTTGACAATAGAAAATGGTACCTATTGATCTTGAGCTGTAAGTTTCAAGTTATTGTAAGGTTCAACTCTCCCGGATGCCTATGGACTGTAGTAAATTAGTCTTCCGCAATTTTCTGAAAAACTATTTAGATTCCAGCAAATTTCTTCAGAATCTGGTTAAAATCAAATCCTATTTATAATATTCTAAGAGTGTTAAGTACACATACTGTTTCCTTAAATTCTCTATGTGATCTATGTTTATGTTCCACGTAGTGCCCGCGCCAATATACACGGGAGTATTGTATACATTATATCAGTGCTCGTGAAAGTCTCGTGTAATCCAAGATGCCTCGTCTGATATTCTGTATTTTCACCGTTCTGGTCTTAGTTAACTTCTTTAGTGTTGAACAAGAAATTTTTTTACTAAGGGCCATAGCAGATACGATAGTTTTAGCATCAACGACCAACGACTTACGGAAGCTCGATACAGCGGCTGTTAAAAAGCAATCGGCAAACTTAACGCAACGAGTCGCCTAATCGCAGATGTTTACTACTTATGTCTTACGTGGCATGAGATCCTTTATAGATGATTTAGTTGACAGAGTTCAGGGTGTTCATACGCAGTGTTGTTTGTTACACGTCTGACGACTTGTATGGTCGTATGCATCGCGGGGCTGCACAGAGGCAAGCAACAACAAATGCGCGATGTAAACGTGATGTAAATTCCGAATTATTGCTGTATCGAAAATACAACTATCCTCAAGCATTTTAGTTTTAACTGCAACAAGCACCATTAGTAAAGTTTATATTATGTACGAACTAAGTACCTATTTTCGCGTGCGTTATCCCAGCAAAATAATGTCGAAAATAGTCATTCAAATGTAATAGATAATTAATTGCCAGCTACTGTAATTGTTTGCACATTTTTAAATTTATTGCACTTTTAGTTTTTTAGTGTTTTCACAAAAACATTTCCTGCTGGGTTAACGTTACCGCAGCCAGACATTTTCTTTTTTAATGGGAATATTGAAATAAATAATTACCATACAATTGCAGAGTAACCCGTTGTATTTATACAAATCTAAGACAGCGTTGTGAACTGGTATTTTTTCGAACACAAAATATGAATAAATACAGGAAAAGTTTTTATTCAGTGCGCAAACTTTAACCATGAATTCTGCATACTATTCTAGACCCCCAGCTAAGAAATTTTTCGTCGATTTTACAAATAAAAATCAGCTGTTTCATAGAAACGTGCAATACGTGGTCAAAATGTATGGAACAGCTGTTTTTTTTTTGTATAACCAACGAAAAATTTCTGCGCAGGGGGGCTTAGAATAATATGCTGAATTCATGGTTACAGTTTGCGCACAGGATAAAAACTTTTCCTGTATTATTATTTACCAACAAATCGCTACCACAGTAACAAACACTGAGAATATGATCAAAATAAACCAATATTTGAAGACCACATGACATAATATTGTGTTAAATCTTAATTTCGCCGATTTAGTACTTTTCTGCAGACGCTGTGTGCTATGCAAATATTATTACCACACAGTGTGAATTGTCTCACTGTTACCTTATGTGATATTTGTGTTATCAATTCGATGTTAACAATCATAAGAAGCTACTATTCTTGGAAGACGGGGAATATCACATCCTTCAGTATCACGTATAAATGTAAGTAAATTGATGAATTTACCTCAGAACAAGACTGATCTTTCGACAAGATGGGGAAAATTATAGTATTTGTTTTCGCTCTGTCTGTCTTTACAGCTCAATGTGCTGTTATTAAAACTGAAGGTACCTATATAATTTAAAATCTATTTCGTTATAACATTATCTAATAAGAGTACTTTCAAGTTTGTATAAAAATATTGTAGTAAGAAAAAAACAATAGACGTAGACTGTTTAATGTCCAAATATTACTCCTTGTAATTTGGTGTTTATAAATATGAATCAGGCAGTTCAGAGGGGCAATTCTCGTAATTTTAAGAACGTTCACAGTCTGATCTCAGTCTCAATCTGTCAAAAATACCTCTAGTTTCCATACATTTTTGACAAGTTTTTGACATTTGATTGTCGCCGAGATGAGACTGCGACTAGATTGTGAACGTTATTAATGACGAGAATTGGCCTTCTGATATCATCATCCAGTCAGACTCCAATGCAAAATGTATCGTAACTAAATACTTTTATTTTCAGATGTCCACAAACGTGTAGAACGTTCACCATGCAGCACATGTGGCGATCCACCTGGACCCCCGCCGCTATTCATTGGTCCACCAGGACCGCCGCCATTCGGTCCACCTCCACCCCCACATCGAAGCTCAAGATACTTCCACACCGCTCATTGGACTGGATTAGCTGACAATGGTCTTCAAAGAGGAGTATTCACTGGAGCAGCAGCAGGTACCGGAGATGCTAACCAGGCTGCAGGAGAAGCATTCTCCCTAGCTTCTAGTGGGGCCACCGCAGGTAGTGGTTCAGGACTGGAAGATCAGTCGACTGATTTAAAAGGTGGACAATCATCTCAATTCAGCGCTGGTGCAGGTCTTGGAACACAATCTTCGGGCGGCTACGGCTCTGGTGGCTCTGCTTCTCACTCCTCCAGCAGTTCAAGCTCACAGTCATTCAATGCTGGTTCTCTGTCCTCTGTTGGCTCCAATGCTAAAGGTCCCGGTGGGTTTGGTGGACAGTCATCTGCTGATGCTGACTCTCAGTCTTCTAAAGGATTTGGCGGCCAATCTTCTTCTAGATTAAATTACCAATCTGCAAGTGGTTACGGGGGCAAATCTCCTGATAGTTTTGGTAGCCAGTCTTCTGGAGCTCTCGGAGGTCAGTCTTCAGGAGGATATGGTAGCAAATCTTCTGCCGACGGCCAATCTGCTTTCGACTCAAATTCCCAATCTTCAGGTGGCTATGGTGGTCAATCCTCAGGAGGCTACGGAAGCCAATCTTCTTCCGGCTCCAAGTCCCAATCATCAGGCGGCTACGGTGGTCAATCCTCAGGAGGCTACGGAGGCCAATCTTCTTCCGGCTCCAAATCCCAATCATCAGGCGGCTACGGTGGTCACTCCTCAGGCAGTTACGGAGGTCAGTCTTCTTTGGCCTATGGCAGCCAAACTTCAAGCGGTTCCAGTGGACAGGCTTCTAAGGGCTACGGGGGTCAGTCTTCTGGTGGATACGGCGGCCAATCTTTAGGTGGCCAGCATTTTGGCAGCCAGTCTTCCGGCGGCTATGGTGGACAATCTTCTGACGACTTTGGTGGGCAATCTGGAGTTGGAAGTGCCAGCCAGTCAGCACATGCCGAGAAAAAAAACAACTATAAGGAATCTCACTACTCTTACCACAGTGGTAAAAATCAAGGAGGTTTCAATTCACAATCTGAAGGCCGAGGTTTTAGCGGTGAACAGCAATCGGGAGTAGGTGCCGAATCTGGTAGTCATGGAGTCGGCCAATTAGAATCCCAACAAGTTGAACAAGGAAATAGCCAAAATGGCGGTTCATTCGAAAATGGCCTGCAGTCTGCCGGAGGTATTGGCGCTTCCAGCGGTAGCGGAGCAAGCTCTAGCTCTGGTGGTAGCAATGGTGGCTATGGATCAAGTGGTTCTGGCGGAATCGGTTCCAGCGGTTCCGGTGGGTACGGCTCCGGTGGCAACGGCGGTGGTTATTCTGGATTCAGAGGTTCTTCTCAATCGGCTCTAAATGGCGCCCTTGAATTAGCTTCCCAAGGTTTGCAGACGGCTGGTCAACAACCAGCCGGATGCAGCACTTGCGGTAAGAGCAACTATGCTTTAAGTAATGCTAGGAGCAAAAACGGAAACGCCATCGCTCTTTCAGTAAGCGGTTAGATTCCATGACATACCTGAAATGTTAGAGGTTAGAAAAATGATATTAATTGAGATTTTGGAGATTGTACCGAATAATACTTAATTAACATAGTATTATTATAAATAAAATGTTTTTTTTTTGTTTTGTTTGAGTTTTTATGTAAATATTGTAAATGATGTTGCTACTTAATAAATACTTAATGCATGAAATGTTTTTTTTCATTTAAACATCCTTTCTTCATGAGATTTGTTTGGTATATCATTGAACATTAAAAGGTAGAAAAATTAAAACAGTGATGGTTGACTATGTCTATGCCAATTTCCTGTAGGTACTCACATATTTATTTTTGGTTTTATTACATTAAGTAACTTAGCAAGAAAATCTTTTAGATTTCTATGATTGCAAAGGAATAAATCCCCATCAAACTGTTGGTTCAAGTAGCGTCACGTTATTAAAATTAAACGGAATGTTTATTTTTGGAAATATATCTTATAGCACACTATTACACGTCAATATTATAAAACTAGATGGCGCCAGCATTTCCTAGCTGACTGATACCTGAGAAGAAATGCCGAAACAAACTCAGAGGTCATGGTGTCTTTAAAAATTACACAATTTTTATGTAAGTCTAACAAAGCAGGGCGATGTCTTGACCTCCAAACAGACGGCATGCATGCACTAGTCATTGTGTAGCTCAACTCTATTTTACGGAGCTTAACGTAGGCCATATAAACTACATACATTAAAAAAAATCACGTAAATCAATCAAAATAAAAATGGCAATATTAGGTAATCCTAATGAAAAAAAGCCAGGCAGATCGGATGCAGCTGAATACCAGTGTTTTACACGGAGCAGTTACTCTGTTACACTGGTATGCAGTATGGTAGGCAGTAATTGCCTATCTGACCTCCACAACCCAATTACTGGGTAATGCGATACCCCTTGTCTGATTGACGATTTATTTATCCTAGCTACTAAATCTCTACATAGTATAAAATAAAGTCGTTTTTCGTGTCTCTTCGCTTAGATCTTTTAAACTATGTAACTGATTTTAATGCCGTTTTCATCAATAGATCGACAGTGACTAAACAGATAGGTTTGTATTTATAATATCGCCACGAATGTTGGGTCGAATAGACCCAACATTCGTGGCGTTGTTTAAGTTGCTAAGAAGACAATTTTTTCGAATATTTGAAAGTATTGTTACGCAATTAGGGTGCTGGGTATAGTAGAACTATTAATGATCAAAAAACTAAATTGAACTATAACAAAATTGTGGATCTTACAAATGTATGGGCGGGCACTTATGAAGCGTCTCAAGCTAGGTGATATCCACCTTATACACGGATTATTTATTAAACTCGCACTAAAAATTTTACTCCTGAATTTTCACATTAAAAGGGCTGAAAGGATTTAGATTTAAGTCATCGAAATACTTTCAGCCCTTTTAGTACGAAAGTGTCACAAAAAAAAAATAGTGGCACTCCGGGTGTGCCGACAGAAGTAAAAACTTGAACAATTACGTGAGATTTTTTTTAATCGTCAGTACAGGATTTCACATTGGGTCCTTGGGTCCTAATTGCTCACGGTAAAAAATTATAAGCGAGCGATCGACTTCAGCCATGAAAGGTAACAGCACAGATGTTTACAATAAAAATACAAAGGGAAAGAAAGGAATAAAAGAATTAGAATTTCCTAATGAAAGAAAGGGACTTTTCGAAAAGACATCAACGCACGACTCATCCATCCATGTGCTCAAGCGTTCGGTGTCGATGACGCTAGTTCCATGATTTTTGTTTACCCAAAAAGTGCTCAAAGCGCCTAAAGAAGTTTTCAGTTAAAAAAAACTTATTATCACATTTATCATATTATTTATTAGTAAATATAAATTACTGTTTTTTCACCCTTGAAAAACCAGAGTCAAATTATTGAGTGGGTCCAATGGGAATTAAAAATCAAATAATAAGATATACCCGTTCGTCCTACTAATAATAAAAGTGGGATGAACACGAATACATTTTCATATAATTTATTAAATTCCCGTTCGTTCCACCAGTGGATTGATCGTAGTGGGACGAACGGGAGTACATGCAGGTGTTATTCTTATATTTATAAAAAAACGTAGTTGAGAAAATGCAACAGGATATACGAAAACCTGGGCAAAAGTTAACACTTGCACAATAAACATATAAAACCGCGAAAATTGATCTAAATCAATGTTACTTACATCATCAAACCGCACGTGAATGGAAACGTACAAACAAGGGTTTGGATAAACTTAGGCTGGACACAAACTATCAAACAAAAAGATCGATAAAGACTGTCACACTGTGAGACACGTTAGCAGGTAGGTAACCTGCTAATGTATCTCACACTTGAATAACGAAAACCACCATGACTGCTACGAAATAAAAACTTGTCATGGTTAAACTGTTACCATTAACGTGCTGGTGCTTATTAATTAGTAAAATAAAAAAACTCTGCTCACTTGGAGCTAGACCGATAAAAGTGTAACATATTTAAACAGAAATTGTGACAAATAATTTGTAAAAACAGATACATAAACACATCATACACCGTAATACACCATACACGACTTCACACACTACCACAAAACACCCCCTCCCCTCTCATACACCACACCACATAACACCCAATCCCACTCACACAGCCATCTCCCCTACACACATGGTCACACATCCATATTCATATTCATAGTTAAATCAGGTCACTTATGGGTTTATTGTCAATAACACACTTACATTTAAGATTTCTTTGGTACACGTAGCTACTGACTAGAACACTGACTCATAGGTCACAGGGTTCCCCTAGTTTAGGAGACAGGGTTTTTCACTATTTGTGCAGCCTTTTCTCAAAAACTAATGTTACCTACCTAAGTGAAATGTATTGTGGTATTGTTTACAAAGGTTTATGGTGTCAATAAAGTTATTTTATTTATTTATTATTTAGATCATCACGGCGCTTTTGTTTTGTCCTTTGGGGTGGTTCATGAGCAGAAATCCTTTTATAACTAATTAGCTTCTGCTCGCGACTTCGTCCGCGTTAAATTTCTTGTTCCCTCAACATCCCGTCGCACCGCATCACCCGGACACGCGTTCTTTTTGAGTTTTTGTCTATTTGCTCGGCTCCTAGAAGCCCAGCGTGATGTTAAATAGCCTTTATCAAGCATTGGGTTACTACCCCGATCAATAATAATGCCAATATTTTGATCCAGCCTGTCCCCAATGTTAGCTGTCCCCCTATCAGTGACGCCCTGAGCCGAGGCCCGTACCCCACAGGGGGTGTAATAATAACTTGTAATTTATTTTAGTTTGTAAGCCCTGGCTGGAGGCGTTAAGATTAAATTCTTAATGGCAGCCACAGGAAAGCCCGGTTGAGCAGTCACGGCCTCTCAAGGCCAACTGCGAGATGCCCAAAAAAAAAAATTGGGTTATTATATAAAAGAGATATTTTCAAATCCGAATGGTAGTAGCAGAGTCAAACAAAGTCTTTAGCTTTGTTATTAGAAAAGATATAGAAGATATAGATAGATTGTTATACTGCCGACAGTAAACTCATTTGTTCACCTCTAAGCAATACCACATGTCTACTATTCAACTGTTTTGGGCGAACGTGCAGTCTTCTTCGTCTTTTTATGAAGGTTGGGGTTTGTGTTATTTATGAATAGGGTGAACAATAAATAGTACTTTATAACTCTATTTTTTCCACATGCTTGTGATAAAAAAGTATGATTTACACATGTGGATGGCTTTATAAGAAACGAGGCACACAAAAGCAAAGATGAAAGGATTGCGTGAAAGACGATATGGCTACGAAGCAAGTGCAATGACGGAGGTATTAAAGAAAAATAAAGTGCTACAGTATCACTAAATATATTAGGATTAAGGGTACCGAATAATGATTGTACACTACATAACATAAGTAGGTAAAAATCTTCAATCAAAACTGACAAGCTTTATTGAAAGTGTGTAACCATCCTAAATCAAACATGCTACTGGGATTCACCAAAACCACATAAGTTTTCACACTTACCATCTAAGATGTCACCACCAATTAAAGTTAACTTGTGAAAATGAGTTTTCGTGGTATTTCTTGAAGCATTTATTTAATATTGATCTACCGAGCATATAAAGATGTAATATTTGTAAAATTAGTTCATAACAAATCGACAATATGTGGCGATTAGGTGTATTGTTAGTAGCAACTGCTTTGATTGAATTCGCAGCCGCTGATGTGAAACGTAAGTAAATGTTGTAACTTAACTCAGAAAACCTAATTACATATTACAATGGCAATAATTTAATTCTGGTTATTAATATTTTAATTTCCGGAAATTTCTTCTTCAAAGTTACTCGATGAACATCAAATCTAAAACATTCAACTGTAAAGACCCACTTTACAGTTGAATGTTTTAGATTTGATTTGATCCTAATTAATATTATAAAGAAAGTTTGTATCAATCACGCAATAACGGCTGGACGGATCCAGGGGTGCGGGTTGTTCGAAAGAGATACCGCGGCCACTGGCACACAGGCAACTGAGGGATCACGGGTGGGTTTTAGTCAGTAAAAGTCTGACACGCCCTTCTGCTCCACCCAGAGCGGGAGAAGTTATTTAATGATTTCCCACCAAAAAAAAAACCGCTGGACGGATTCGATGAAATTTGGCACACAGACAGTTTTTAATCTGGATTAACACATATATAACTTTTTATCCCGGTAGTATGTTCCTGCAGGATAATTTTCGACCTCCACACAGGCGAAGCCGCTGGGAGAAATAAAATCTGGTGAACCTCTCAGCTAGATGCTACAGAATCTGTAAAATTATTTGAAATGTTTTTCTCAAAAAAGTTAAACCCAGCCAAACCTTTAGTCCGGGATGTAAAACCTGCTTTATGTCAATAAGAATCCTCCTCAACGGCTCAATAATCAAAATCTTTATAATTCCAGCTACATATGACCTCCTGGTCCAGCGGCTAAAGCGTTCACCTAACTCCTGTGACAGCTACGAGGACTATGGACCACATCGGCCAAGATACTGGCCACCTCCGCCACCTCCGCCCCCGCCACGATTCTGGCCCCCACCGCCTGGCCCGCCCCCATATTGGGCACATCATCACCGCCATCGATTTGAAGAGTTAGCTGAAGAAGCATCGAGAGGAGAAGAGCCATGTTCTACATGTGCTGGAGGGAATCGTGCTTCGTCTGCACTTAGTAATGCTAAGAGTGAGAATGGGGATGCTATAGCTGTAGCTATTGCTAAAGCCAGTCCTAAAACGTAAGCAGAATATAGGATTGCTTTCTGTTAAGTTTTTAGGTTATAAATGCAAGTCTGTTTAGTTCGTAAATAAAGTTGTCTTAAGAAGTAATCATTTGGCTCATAGTTTTTGAAAAAAAAACCTGAGATATTTTGATTTATTTTTGCGTTATGTAAGATAAAAAAAATAGCAGAAGATTGAAAGCACTTTGTTATCTAGAATGTATTTTATACGTTATTATCGATACAAGCTTTCTAGATTTAACACCTGAATTCGTTTTAAACTGTATATAATTATGTTACTGTTATAAATATTGTGAGATTTCCATTGTATTTTTTTCGAAATTGAATTCCTCTTACCGTTCCTAATTATGTCAATATAGTAATTATGTAAATACAACTGACCTGAATGTTGACCCGATGACAATCTACATATTTAAACAGAAGCTATGAAATGCGAATTTCGTTTAATTTTTACAATTCTGTAAGTGGAAAGTCGTAGGTAATATGCACCTGCCACCTGATTCCGTAGTAATACCCTCCTACCTAAAACTTACATGTTTTTCCTGACATCCCGCCAAGCGGTTGGTTGACTATTCACGTCACCAAAGAGCTGGCCTATTTTTTTAGCCTAAAAAATCAGCATTGCCATACAACGCGGCAATGCTTCCAGCCTTTTAGGCAATTTTACCATTGACAGCGATACGGACGAATTTTTTGATGCGAAATGAGCTCTTCCCTTTTTTAAGGCCTTTAAGCTAGCTCTCTTATATACATGATATATGGTGTTAGCTTGAACAAAAATAAATACAAATACACTTACAATTGTTGTTGACAAACACTAGATTTACATACAGTTTCGTCTAAAAAAGTTACTTCAAATATTGTTTCAATAAAAAAAGTGTTACTTTTGCAAACCAGAAGTTCGATGACACCGGGACACACCTACCAGTTGTACAGGTTAGACCTGTAGGAACTAAAAAAACAAGTCATCACTACCAAGAACTAAAATGTTATCAAAGTACTGTATTAGTATCGCCCTGAACTTAACCCCATAAGGAAACAGCAGGTAAATTGTACAAATTACGTTTGGTATGGCCATTGTTAGGTTACTGACTGCCAACCACCGTTTTTATGACACCTTCTACGCGACAACTGAACTTAAGACCTTTTACACTGTAAACCATAAAAATAAAAAGTAACAAAAGCTCAACATTTCACACTAGTTGCCCGTTAGATTCTGATAATCAATAAATTCTCACACAATCGTGTTTTTAGGGTTCCGTACCTCAAAAGGTAAAAAAGGAACCCTTTTAATCACTCTTGTCCGTCTGTCTGTCCGTGTGTCACCACCGATTTTCTCAGGAACGGGTGGATCTAGCAAGTTGAAATTTATACCAGATACTGAGGTCTATAGTCCCTATTAGGTGTAAAAAATCAAGGTCCTGAGTCTACACGATAAAAAAATATGAGCAACTTTAGATTTTCGCGAAAACTTGTAAGTGCCAAAATGTACCTTAATTTCCTTTTTTTTATTATTCGGAATTTTCGCTTTACTTGTGCTATAAGACCTTGCTTTTAACGAAAATTGATAATTCTAGGTCAACTGGAAGTACCCTATAGGTTTTGCGTCGAAAACCTATATGGTAGTTCCAGTTGACCTAGAATCACCAAATTTGGCAAAAAGCAAGGTCTTACAGCACAATTAAAGGAAAAATTCCAAAAAATAAGAAACTCGAAAATGAAGGTTTTTGGTACTTACAAGTTTTCGTGAAAATCTAAATTTCCCCATATCTTTTTATTAGAGCGGTATAATGGGTAGGTCCGGACCCTCGGTGCACGAGTTCAACTCGCACTTGACCGGTTTTTTTTTATACAAAAGCTCTGATAGGTAGTATTTTTAAGTTTTTTATGTTATTCACCGTTGTAATATATTCGCTTTTTTATCGGTTTTTTCAATTTTGTGACAACTGCATTCTATTCTTTTAAGATGTTCGTAAGTCAGCACTCGCCCACTCTCCTAATAAAATGTTAAATAAGTGGAATATTTAGATCTATACTTAGGTTATTAATTTAATGAAAATGTTATGAATTTAAACATGTTTATAGTCTCAGTTAGCAGATGTCTGCTCTATAATATGCGTGGGCATTATAAGAGGCTACTTTTAGATGGATGTGTTTTATCCACCACCCGGTAAATGTGTTGGAGGAAGCCCACGATTATTTAATAGTTTCCTGATCATTCTTTTTCTTTGCAGCACTTGTATATCTTTTCATTTAGTAAATAAATCTCATTTACGTTATGTATGGCAGTTAATGAGTACCCTTTATTTTTGTTGTCTCTGTTAACTTAAAGTAAGCTTCTGCCGTCACGATTTCGTCACATTTTGACAAAAATGATGAAACAGACACGTTGGCTAAAGTTACCCTCGCGCGCTAGCTGGACTAGGTCTTGCGTAAAACACGCGGTTAGTAAGTAGGTACAGGGTCATATTTTCGGTTATCCCAAAGCCAAGTTAATTAAAGGTGTATCACTTAAATAAACATATGTAAGCCTTGGAAGCATTGCAAGAAGAAATCTTAAGATATTGCAACAGTTTTATTAGTCATATGTCCTAGTGGTAAGTTCAAGTTCATCACAAGCAAAGTCGAGGCAACTACAGATAAAACTTTGATTGCTTTATATTTTCATCTAAGTCTTCATGTTTAGAAGTTTATAATAAAACTGGGCTCAAAAAAACCCGTACAGCATAGTTCCTTTAGATCCAAACGATTAAATAGCTACTTGTCACCGATTCATTCGTAAAGAAAGGCAAAATGCTCGTGATAAATCATAATATTACATCTGTTTAGTTGTCTGGTGACAAACAGTTCTCTGATTTATTGCCATAATATTTTAAGATTGGCTTTTAAGTAGTTATTTAGATTGAAATGATTTAAAAGTAATAATAACTATAAAACCCTTTTTAATATTTAAGTGATTTTTAAAATCTTATTAAAATAAAACATCCGAAAGTGGTCGCAAGACTTTGAGCAGGTATTTATTTTTGAATTAATTAAAAACTTCCTAACCAGTAAAATCTTTCACCAATTTGTAACCACACCCGCACGAAAACATTGTTCCATATGAGATTTCAAATAAAGCAACATTCATTTTATAACACTGGCTACATTGAAGAAAAAAAGTTATGAGCTATGGTGGTTCGGCCTATGCTATCCCAATTATAAATCGTAGACGCCCATAGTCGTGACAGATATTAAAGAAAGGCTCATAATTTACTTTTCCGCAATCAAGACAATTAAGATTATATCCATTTTGGCAGCTCGTATAATTTAAAAAATAAGTTATGTATTTAGTAAATTACTTTTAATGTTCCAGGTCATAATAAAGTCGTAAAAATAAATGGTATGTATGTATTAGGAGTTTATAATAAATAATAGCTTTGGTTTAATGAAAGTAGTTACTTTTACAATGACTAGTTTCTTCTAATTTCTCGATTGCTTTTTCATTATGGTTATTGACGGAACTGGTAAATGGCCGGCCACCTTATTACCTTTAATTACCACTTCCTCAAAGAACATGACCTACGTGTCCGTAACACTGCCCTCATCACCCAGAAAAAAACAAGTTTGGAGTTATAAGGTGCTTTTAATTTCACCAGGACGATCTTCGAATGGCTAATAGCTGGATAAGAGTAGCCAAGGATCCGATTAGATGGCTTGCGGTTGCATAATTAAGCCTATTTCCAGTCGCGGACTGCTTCAGGCTGATGATGATGATCATCATCTGTAATGGTGTCCTGCAAGAGATTTCTTTAGAAATAGACATCACCTTTGTACAGTCAGCGTCAAACTTTATCTCAATTCGATAAAGTTCTTGTCAGTATTACAGGTGTCGTGTAGGTCTTCATTCTGAAATATTCCTTGTGTGATTGACTTAACATTTAATTTTCATAGTTGTTTAGATCACTTTGAACACTCTGTTCGTCCCGATATTTTAGACGCTGACTGTACGCATTTTTTTCCTTTCTTCTTGTTTGTTTATATAGACATCGATGGGCAAACTGCAACCATTAATTCAGAACATGATTCTAGACACCCTAGCGCAGAAAATTTTCGTTGGTTATCAAAATGTGTGGAACAGCTTTTTTTTTAATAACCCACGATAAAATTCAACTCAGAGGGTATCAGAACGTGTACTGAATCCAAGGAAATCGACGTGCAACCTGAACGTCAATTTCCTTGCCATCCTGTATTTAATATTAAGTAATGAGCGTGAAATCCACAAAAATGTCATAATTTATAAGAGGAATGCGAAAATATAATGAACAAGAGCAGCAGACACAGCAAAGCAGCTGGCATAGAAACAGTATGGCAAGCCGTTCATCAAGTTGTAGACTAAATTATACATGAAACTATCCATTTAAACACATTTCTCTCAAATCTATAAAACAATCTATATTTATAAGGAGGAAATGCTAAATAGTTGTACAAACCTGTCATACAAAACGAATGCTATTTCAACATCGTAAAATATCTAATTTTCGAGATTAGTATAAATTATGCCTTATTGGGACAAGAAACATTCTATTAATACATGGATATTTTTATTAATTGTAACTAGGATGTTTCTTTTTTTTGTGGATTAGGTTATTTATGAAAATTTGCTTCAATTTATGCATAAACAGAATCGATGAATTAATTTAATTAAAACAAAAATACACAGATTTTGATAAAGTTGGCAAAATGGATCTGCAGAATTACTTGGTCGTTCGAAATTGAGAACCAGAATTTGGCAAACATCATGATAAGTATCCTACTAATATTATAAATGTCAAAGTTTGTATGTTTAGATGTCTGTTACTCACGCATAAATGGCTGAACGGATTTGGAAGAAATTTGGGGGCCAGATAGTTACTAACCTGAAATAAAATATTGGATACTTTTTAACCTGATAGTACGTTCCAGCGCGATAATTTTTCACCTCCACGCGGGCGAAACCGGTGGCAAAAGTTAGTATTAATTAAAACCCATTGTGATGCCTACAATATCGAAATGGATGGGAAACTTTAAAATGCTACAACACATTGGTCTTCTATTGAGAAGCCTTACAACTCCTCAAAAGTTTAAACACGTTGCTTCCTAGCAGGATGACTCAATATCTGCATATCTGCTTGAACTAACCTTAGAAGATTTATCAAGGACTTGCTCGTATTCATAAAATAATGAACTAAATGAAGATCATAGTATGTGCACGTCATAACTACTTGTCAAGACAGAAAGGACTTTGGCATCGATATCCGAGCAAAATCTTATCATCAACGCGGAGGTCAGCTATGCGCCCACGCAAAACCTCGCCAACAAGTTTATGGGCAAAACATACGATTATGCGAAACTTTTAATGGACTAGGAAACATTTAAATTTACATGCTTCCGTTTTATACCTATTAAGTATAGCGGTTTTTTTTTGTATAACTCTATAAAGAACCTCATTAAAAAAAAGAAAGAAAAGGCAATAATTTTATTATCTGTCATTCCGTTTATTATAACGTTGACAGTTTTATGAATTATGTTTATGAACAATCGGAGAAATGTGCCTAAAGCGATCTATGATTTATACCGAACTGACTTTTATTTCTACTGAACCCTAAAAATTACAGAGAAAAAACACTCTTATTTAAAAAAAACTGTGTTATCGCAGTATAGCGGTGTTGATTTACGATAAAGCACCATTCCTCAAGGAAATTAAAATTGTTGAAACAAAACAGCTATTTACTTTAGAGATTAATTTGAGTTTCTGCGAGAAAAATGTCACATAATTAATTACTTCTATGTAAATATGTTAATTACATTATATTTAATGGCACCAACATGTTAGTTTAATATACCTACTAGAACGGGGTTCCTCATGGTGTTTATTTCATGATTAACGTCTATAAAAGTGACTTATTAACCGACTTCAAAAAAGGAGAGGTATTTACCTCAGAACTCCGTCATTTATAAACCGCTTTGTACTTCTTTTGTTTGAAAGGATATATATTCTTAAAGAGTGGTCCCATATAAATTTGATCGCGTTATGACTAGTGGTTATTGAGTTAACTTCAATACAATTTTCAAAATAAAACGTACTTTTTCACTTATTGTATGTTAATGATGTTACAGTAACTTCTTGTTATTGTTGTTTACTTAGCAAGTAAAGGTATATGAATATGTGTGAGATAGAAAAAGAAAAAAGAAAGAAACACTGCAAAGTGTAAAATAACTTTGTCTAACGGGCCTTTAACGTGTCTTTGGTTTTCTTTTATTTTAGTTATTTTTCCACCGGATTCCGAAATTAAAGTTATTTTTACACGCTTTATATTAGCTTCACTTGTATGTTTGTTTGTTTGTATGTTTGTATGTAACCGACTCCTTTGAGCGCGATTTTGACCCACTTTAAACGGTCAGATTTCATTGAAACTTTGTAAACTTGTCGAGGACCGATGACAAGTCAATAATAAAAAAAAAATTGAGAAAAAAAAATCACGTTTTTGTAGTTAGCAGAACTTAAAAATAGAAAATAAATAATAGTTTAAAAAACGCTTTAAAAACCAAACTAAAAAATTAGAAAATAATTTAATTCAATTAAAAAGCGTGGGGTGCTTTTTGAGGTATTTTTATAATCAATTAATGTCAAGCACCCCACGCTTTTTAATTGAATTAAATTATTTTCTAATTTTTTAGTTTGGTTTTTAAAGCGTGTTTTTTAGTTTTTTAAACTATTATTTTCACTTTGTGCTGTTTTTTCGAAGCTGATGTTTTTTTTCACTAAACTGATGTAATGTGGAGTAAGATGGAAATACAAATACAACAAGCCGAATGGCTACGAAGCTTGCCAGACCTCCATAAAAGGCGCGGGGTCCTAAAGGATCCCTAAAACAATAAATTGCAATCAATTGCAGGCTATTGTAGTAATAATATTGTCAATTGCATTTGATCGTTTCGGGGGACCCTTAAGAAAGTGCGACTAAACAACTAGATCTCAAACATCTGCGATTCTACCACAAAGCTCGATGACTTTATGGCCGACGGTCAGCAAAAACATCAGATAGTAAAAACTGGTCAAAGTTCCTCCCATTTAACTGTACCGACTACCGGAACCAGTATTGTTGCGGCTGCACTACATGACTGACCATCCTGACATGGCCATAAACTGTTTGTTTGCGCAATCTAAGGATAATCAGAGGGTAATAAAACCGCCATGTTGGTAAAAACTACGTCTGTACCGCGAATTGCACCGTTATTTTCTGGTAGAACTTTAGTGATGGACTACTTTCTGTTGTCTTAAGATCAGGGCCCCAATTCTGTATGGTTATAATGATTCCCCGCGGAATCTTACTACGTTCAAACTTTTTCAATATCGTGTTTTTAGAAACCAATGTAACGGTAAGGAATCTAAATGTCTTATCTGTATTTTCAAAGACCATTTGTCGATATTATTCATACGATATTAGCAGATTTCGTGTGTGATTGACGTGGTTACGAGTAAGGAATCGTTAAGTGGTCATAGTGAATTCAGGCCCTGTGTATCCTGATTCCTTAGGGCATCTACAGTTAAGGTTGCTATATATATATATTATATGTTGCTATTGGTCCACTCAATCTGTGTGGTTCTTTCCTCAAAAGACCATTTCAGACACCAATCCACATGGTCTTCACATGATCTGACCAAGATTATGTCTGGACTTTAAAAGAGACTGTGACCTCTGAGTTTGTTTCGGCCTTTCTTCTCAGAGTAGTCAGATAGGAAACGCCGACCTCATCTAGTTTAAAAAAAAATATGATTGACGTGTAAAAGTGTTTGTACAAACCTACTTACAGAAATAAAATCATTTATCAAATTATCATTTATCATTTATAGCCAGTTTCTCGTCAGTTTTACCTTTTCTATATTTTTCGCTTTCGTTTTTGTTCTGAACGAAACATAACATCACGTCTTGTTTCCTAGAAGGGTTGGGTAGAGCTGTACCTTTCTATAGTTAATCCTCATTTCTTCAGTTGTGTTTTATTTTAAGTCCCATGTAATAGAAGCCGAGCCTATTGCCATCAACTGGGCACAAATCCAGACTTCTCCGGACTGCTACTGAGAAATTTTAAATAGAAAAACACAATAACACTTTGCGCGACCTGGGAAACGAAACCGGGAACTTATGCTTAACTGTAGTGCTTGTGACCACTAGACCAACGAGGCAGTCACGAGAGACTTGGAGTTGGAGAGCGAGTTTTTTTTATGGGCGTTTACCATAAACCCTTTTTGATGGAATTTGCATATATAATAATAATATAATTTATCATTTATTCTCTCTTCACAAAGCTGACTTAAATTAAAAGTGTACATAGAATGTCCCAGCTGTATGCCATCCTTGTGAGAGACTGGTGCCTAATATAGGTTTTTCGAAAAAAAAACCTGTGTTTCAGGTCACCAAATGCAGGCATATGGAGGTCTGCGGCCCGCTTGATCGATTAGTGCCCCCTGTGTCCCAATAGTGTATGTCATTTATGATAGTATGGAGGAACTTTACACTTAGAAATGTTGGGATGTATACCTATGATTTGTACAGACAAATGTATTCAATCTTGGTCAGAATATTTTGATAAAAGATCTTTAACGAAGGGCATTTGGTACAGGACGATTCAACCATCTCTCCCGCGTATGCTTTGGTTCAGCGAGGGCAGGATGAATAGGCAAGAAGTTGTGATGGCTTTGAGACTTCGATTTATGATGCGCAAAGTTGAGTCACCCAATTCTTCTGTCTGTGAAGTCATAGAAGATGTGCATCACATCTTGACTGAGTGTGGTCGTATTGGAGTCCAAAGACGATAAGCATTTGACAATAATTTTAATGTAGGCCTCACCATTGTCAGATGAGGCCAGAACACTTTATCATCATATTATTATTATGGGTATAAGGTTGTGGTTAGGCTAGTTTTGTTATACTTATTGTATTCGATAATCGGGGAGTCATATTCTTTATAGAAAAAACCCTGTAAATAAATAAAGATTTTAAAAAAAATAATTGTACAGAAAATTAGTTTTAAATAAACCACAAAAATAAACCAAATCTGTAGCAGGAAAACCACAAACAACAAAACTGAAAAACCGAATAGGGCCACATACCTACATATTATACTACCGAGACATAACAGACAAAACGGTAAATGACACAAAAGCTCATTCAGAAGTAAGCAATTTGTTGCAGCCGTTTTATTTTTAACTAAAATATTTTTATTACGAGTATCGGGTTTCAAAATTAGTGTGCATGATATTTCTGGGATTCCGATAGTCCTAGTGTCATCGACCATATCGATTTCAATTATCCGACGCCTGGGGCAGGTTTATCATTTGTCTATTAATTAATTGAACTATCTTCAGGTTTATTTAAATTATATTCAATAATTTATATGTGACAGGGAAATAATAATAAATGTAAACTTATCCTGTAACATATATGATGTTAGTTATAAACTTGAGCATTACAAATGTCTTGGGTTGCACAATATTTTTTCAGTCAAGGAAAGGTTTTCTTTCGATAAACATTGGTAGTGTGCAGTGCGCATGAGATATTATGCAAAAGATATACGTCATAGTATGTTACATTTGAACATAGACATATCAAACATACATTGCGAAGGTTCACACTATGACGCGTATCTTTTTTCGTTCCGTAGGTTCATCGTAGGAAAGGGAGCTTACAAAAATGACGGTTGAGCAGAAAATTAAAAGCCTATAGGTTAAATAATCAGAAGATAAACCGGATCTTTGTAATTATAATACTTGACGAGATCAAGTTCATTAACTGTTACTTAACAATCAAGATCAAGGTCAATATCATTGTACATTTTCATTTGGTAATCGCTGAATCGGGACCAGATACCCACATATTCTTCAATTATGTTCAAAAAGATGACGTTAGATATACCTTTGGGAGTATTTCTTTATCATAAACGTACGTAGCGTATCACTCTATATTGGTAATGAATATGCTGTCGGATCTTCAATGGGGTCTCCCAGGAATCCCTTATGATGAAGAAAAATGTATTTTTCTAACAGAAAACAACACTTCCTATCATCATTTGAATATATTACAATAAACATCTTCCGGTTTACTGATATGGTATTGTTTACAATTTTAACGACTGTGCCTCACTTCCGTGGGATTTTTTCCAAATAAAACCTCAATGTCTCGACTATCGAGTTGTCGAGGCGTGGGGCACGACCTCCAGGCCGACCTATAAAGCTGCTCTCGCAAAAAAATAAAACACATTTTAACGGAACACACTATAAACAATAAAACATGGCTAATATTCGCGTATTGTTTTTTGCCATCGCACTTGCGGGATGCAGCCCGGTCCTAGCCGAAGGTGGTAATTTTTTATCGATACCATATAATCAGCTTGCGGTTTCACGATCGTTCGATAAAACTTGCAGTTTCAATGTCAATACCGTTAGGTAATTGTCGGTAATTGTTGCCTGTGTAGTAGGTAATCGGGTGGTCTACTTAGTTGACATTGCAGGGTAGGTTAGGATGGTTTATGGAAAATGTGTTACTTGTATTCTTCGTTCCGGTTATTTAGTATCATTTCGATCATTTCAAACCAGATGAGTAACTCATCTGGTAAAATGATAATTTAGATCAAAGATAAACTGTTGTTATTTTTTTTTAATGGCGCTTTTAATTAAATTATATTAGTTAAATCCGCAAACCAGATTTTTGCAAGTTTCGAAAGTCATAAAGGAAACGTCTTTCAATGTTACTGGCATACTTTCAGCCAGTGGGAGGTTCAATTCACTCATAAATAAAGGCGTGAGTCCTACAAACATTTCGTACTCATATAATTGGATAATTTCTAAAACTAGATTTTGATCGGATGTGCAAAATTGCCACACCTTTTCTAATGCCGCATATCTATGTGGTTACACTAACAAAACTTATGGGTGTTTGACATAAAAACCAAAAGAAACTGCTTCCAGATTATCACCGTTTTAATTTTTTTACTGTTTCCAGAAGCTGAAAATGTCCAATCTGACAGCTTAGTGCGAGAATCTCGCACACTACACAAGAAGAAACTATGTAAAAAATATGGAATCTGCGAAGGCTACGGCGGGCAGGGCGGATATGGCGGTTACCAAGGGCATCAGGGATACCAAGGATACCAGGGATATCAAGGATACCAGGGATATCAAGGATACCAACCACCAATAAACATTGCCATTAGTCAGTCTCAATCTTCTGCAAATGAGGGCGGCGGCGGTCATGCCAATGGATACTACCCCAATAACTACCAGTACAACGGCGGTTACCCCAACCACGGTTACCCTAACCAAGGATATAATCACGGTTACTCAAACCAAGGCTACAACCAAGGCTACAACCAAGGCTACAACCAAGGCTACAGTGGCTACGAAGGTCAAGGAGGATACAACAGGCTAGGTTTCAGCAACGGTAATGGAGGATACAACAGTCAGTTCAATGGGAACTATTACTCTGGTGCTCCAAATGGAGGACATGGAGGATATGGTTTCCAAGGACCCTTTGGTTATAGAGATGAGCACGATGGTGAAGGAGACTATGATGAGGGAAATGACTACGCTTATGCTAGGTCGAGTGCAAGTGCAACGGCTGTAGCTGGGAGCAAAGCTCAAACATAAAGAGTTAATTGTAGTGTGTTAAAACGATAGGGTGATATTGTCAATTACCGAATAGATTTTGTTTTGTTTGTGTTTTGTAGTACCTACAATAATGTGTAAATATTTTTTTAAATATTTTTTAGTTTATGTTGGTCGGATTATTTGTGTATTAAGAGTAGTAGAAAACTGTGATAAGCTTTTGTTTTGTTTAGAAATGAATGTGCTATTGGATATAATTTCTTAAAATATGTTATCAAAAATATTGAAGTCATTTCGATCCAATAAATAATGTTTTCTTACCTAAAGTTTTTCTTTATTTTGATTAAAATCTTTATGAACAATTTTGACGACGACATTATGATAATCAAGATGAGATCTAACTCCATATAAAGGTTTATTATTGATAAATGGTTCACATCCTCTATAAAATTAGGATTTTTTATGTTTGGGTATAATTTTTAGATCATTTGCCTGGTCTGTAAGGTCTATGACCTAGGAGATGATTTCTCGAATAGATGCAGATTCTTAATTATTGATTTGTGGGGCATCATTATATTTGATTTCCATTGACATTACATTGCAACAAATTTTACTCGTGCATTTGAATTTTAGTGAGCATCGTCAATGTGGCTAGACTATTTCAATAAACATAAGACGATTTAAATAGTGATCCAGAAAAATATATATTTTGACTTTTCTTTAAGGGCTGATTTGCCAATAGTCAGATTACTTTTATCTGAGGAATAAATATGTCGGTTTGAGAGCTTTTGTAATAGAAAATATGCCAAACTGTCATATTTATTCTTCAGTTAGAAAGAAAGAAAGAAAGAAAAAGTATTTATTAGACTCGCACAAGAATGTCACAAACAACATGAAATATGCTTAACAAAAAATCAAATTAAAAAGTAAAATAAAAAATAAAGTCCTGTACGAGGCCTCTATCTCAGCATGATGCTGCGACATTTAAAAAGTGTCCCAGCGCTGGTATTCTGATAGGACCCAGAGTGATATCACGGACAGATACAGAAATAAAATATTATGTAAAATAATAGTTTCAAAAACTAAAAAACACGCTTTAAAATCCAAACTATAAAAGGAGAAAATAACTTAATTCAATTAATTTTAGTTTGGTTTTTAAAGCGTGTTTTTTAGTTTTTTAAACTATTATTTATTTTCTATTTTTTAGTTCTGCTAACTACAAAAACGTGATTTTTTATTATATTTTTTTTTTCCTTTTTTGTTCATTTTTCTATTTTTTTTTTTTTTAATATTGAATTGTCATCGGTCCTCGATAACTTTACAAAGTTTCAATGAAATCTGACCGTTTAAAGTGGGTCAAAATCGCGCTCTAAGGAGTCGGTTACATACAAACATACAAGTGAAGCTAATATAAAGCATGTAAAAAAGATAATAATCAGCCAAGCTATGCGAAGCGTTCAAAAACCGGCAAATGTACTTATTATTCAATGAAGACAATCTCGATCTTGAACTTACAAGTTTATTTCATTCATCATCATTTGCCTATCTTTTTCTCAACTATTTTGGGAGCTTATTGCCATCAACCACAATTTAAAACTAAACATTGTCGTCTGCTGTTCGTTTTGGTACCAGGATATCGGTTCGTCCCCTTTCTATATGCACCTTCTATCATTTACGAGAACATGACGACCAATGGTGTATCCAAAACAAAACTCAATAGCATTCCTTATTCCTAGTGCTTGGACTGTACTCGATAAACAAAAACTTTTCCAGTCGAACGAATGAAGCTGATTACCAGTGTTTTACATGGAGCAACTACCTATCTGACCTCCACAACCCAGTTACTGGATCACACGGTAGTCTTTAGTAAAACTGGTTGTCTGACTTTCAGGCTACGGAGGACCCGTAACGACTGGCAAAGATCCACGAATGACAGCAAGGATTAACTGGTTAGCGTGTTTTCCGAGGCCCGGAGGGGTCGTGGTATGTAGAGATGGTCACCCACCCACGGACCCATTACATGGACCCTTTACACAGCCACAATCTCCTGAAGTTCATTTCATTCAGTGTTCATAATGCTGACCCTGCAATATTTTTTTGTCTGTACACATAGACGAACTTACAATTGTAAATCTTAAGGGGAATAGAATACGAAACTCATTGATATTCATCCAAGACCTGAAGACATGGATATGTCATTGTGATGATGATATTGGTGGAATAGTTGAATTTCTTATCAATTTAAATAACCAACAATTTACTAAGTAGACTAAACTTCGTTCTTGTTTAATTTATGTAGAGCTATTTGGAGATTGCCAGATTCGTTCACTAAACAGATGTAATAGAAACGTTGGTGATCGCCACATAACTGCGAAGTATTTCCCGCAGGAAAATGATTTAAATAATGTTTGACTTAACTGTCTCATTTATCGGAATCAGCTTAATCAAATAAGAAACTTGATTTACATATGAGATCATTTCTTCTTGATTTCTTTATTAATTAACACAAACGGCGACATTTATGTGTTTCAAGCAAACGTTATCGTCGACACGATTGAAAAGATAATTAAAAATGATATAATGCTTTCCGCCGTCCTCTTCAAATAAGAAAATATTTTAATTAAGAATCCTTGTTTTAGTTTTTCTAAATGACTTGACTCAGTTTTTATTACGGCCAATTAATCAGTTGTCTTATCAATTTAAAGATGATACTCGAACAATTTATGGTATCGGATCACCTGTACCCATCAAAAAATGTTTACCGTAACTCGTTAGATAAATTTTGTTTATGAGTGTCAATGGCTTTGGGTGTAGTGGTGACCCAGTCAGGTTTGAGTGGGGGAATCATGTGTATAGTATATAAACCGAGGGGCATGTTTCACAACCATCCACAACCACCTGAGGAAAGGACCTTGAAACATCCTTCAAACTCCTTGAACATCCTTGAAAGAGAAAACAAAGATGGCCGGCAAAATTATCATCCTTGCTACCGTTCTTGCTGCTTGCAACGCAGTTCCCGTCTGGTACAACGGTAAGTGTTGGATTAATAACTGAATTTGGGCTTCGATCGTTAAAACGTAATTAATCTGCAATTACCAATTGATAATTTCAATGTCAAACAAAAGTTTTCAGTACTATGCGCTTTTCCAAATAATGTCAGTTAAGACATCGGATTTTTGAACATTTTATTTATACCTCTTATCGAGCTTATTGTAATCTAGGCTATCAATTAGTGTTATATACCATCACCACCAATATACCAATTAAATTAATAATTTCTTAATACTTGTTTAAAATTACTTTCATATTTGTCTCATATTGAATTGTAACTCTTCCAGAATTCCCTGGCATGATCATGAGGATTGGCCGCTCTCCCAGCATTTCGTATGGGTTCGGAAGTGGCTTCAGCAGCAACATTGGAGGCATCTCCCACTCCAGCGGCATTGGCGCCGCCTTCCAATCTGGTGAAGGTGAGGCAGTGGGCTACGGCAGTGGATCTACCGACGGTGGCTCCTACGCTCGTGGCGTAGGAATTGCTAACAGCGGCAACAGCCACCCCGTGCAGTACCACCAGCACCCCATATATCAAGTAGCACCCCGCCCATCCTACGAGTCTGCGGTTGCTTCTGCCTCGAACTTGGGAAATTACGGCAACGCCGTGTCTTCTGCTCATTCGCTGGGTAACAACCACTTCGGATCCGCTGTCTCGTCCGCTCAGACCGGTGGCCCCGCCCGCTACAACAGCGCCGTGTCCTCCGCCCAGAACGTTCACGGATACGGAACTGCTCTTTCCTCGGCTAACAATGGTTATGGATCAGCCGTCTCTTCTGCCCGTAACTCTGGCTACGGATCATCTGTATCCTCTGCCCAGACCGCGGGCCACGGTATCTCAGCCGTATCCGCTGCTGAGAATATTGGAGGATACGGCGCCAGCACAGCTCAGGTAGCCCAGCATCGTGCCGGTGGAGCCCAGCACAGCGGTGCCACCAGCATCAACGCGCCCGGTCTCCAGGCCGCCCACTCTCACGCCGTCAACACCGGATTCTACTAAAGTGTGTGTCAGAATGTAAAAAGATGTTGAGACGACAATCAAACTTGTCTCAATGTCTTTCGGAATCTTGTAATAATTTATTAAGTGAAGAAAATCAATAAAGACCTTGATTTTTAAATCGTGTTTATTGTTTAAAAGTATCCTTAATCTATTCACTAGTTCTATTATAATTATGAAATAATAAATGAATTTGCATTACACTTACATGCACATAGCTTCACTATTACTTAGTATTTTCTATAATTTTGTTTATGGTCAAAACTTGCTACGTTCTTGGGTTTTTTATCAAAAGGTACGGTTTTGTCACTACTACCAACATTTTCAGCGTTTTTGGGATTGTTATCAAAATTATCAGTGCTTTTCGCTCTGTTATCAAAAGTAACTCCGTTGACACTTCCGTAAACATGGCCATTATCACTAATCGCAGTTGCACTATTTACTGGGCCATTCCCAGGAAAATTTGGGTTATAAAAGCTTTCAACATTTCGAACCCAGTCTTTGAGGCCAAAATCATTGAAGCCAAAGCCCTCGGGAGCTATAGGGAACGTGAAGATTGGTAGGAATGGTCCAGTGGACGCTGATGCAAAACTTCTCCCAGCTCCTGCTAAAGCTTTCCCAGGAACTGCAATGCTGTAGCTTGATTGTAGTGCACCTTGAGGTCTTTGTGGCTGGTTGTTGAATGGACGATTTTTTTCTTCATCATTTAATTGTGTGAACCCGGATCTTGTTGCAAATTGTTGAGTAAAATATTTCTCTACATTTGGGTCGGAAGATGAAATCGCCACTATGGCTTCTCCGTTAGGTGTTGATTCTGAAACAATATCCAATCGTTTGTTAATTCAATATATTTGTAAGTAACTGTTTCAATCGTATTATTCTTATACAAGAACATCAATCACAATCAAACTCACATCAACACCATTAATATTTAATAGTTTTAGAACACATTAAACATGATTTTTGAATTAATTTCAACAATTATTTGAATTCGTTCACTGTTTCTTAGGGCTGATTTTTGAATAGTCAGGTAACTTTCAACTGAGGAATAAATGTTGCGGTTTGACAGCTTTTGTATAGAAAATATGTCAAACTGTCAGATTGATTCTTCCGATAAAACTTATCTGACTATTGAAAAATCAGCCTTTAGTTAAATAAATATGAACGTCACAAATGTTAAATAATTATTGATTTATTTAATGCTATCAAGAAAATCATAATTTGGTTTTGGTCTTTCCATAGCTGGATAACTCAATCAACTACATCGTAATTTTCAATGTCGGTAATTAATAAGATATTTAACCAACATAAACAAAAGTTAGGTTAGTTTAAAAATATAAATCACACTTCCTAAAACACAATAAAGATTTACCTTTAAACACAACAGGAACTGCGTCAACCACCGAATTTACAGCAAAAACCGATACTAAAGCTTTTAAAACAAACATAATGTTCTTTCAATACAACTCCGTACTCATAAGTTAGGCTCTATAAAAGAATAAGTGCTGAGATCACAAAGAACGGTTTATATAGGATGCTATGGGTCGAACCAATGGTTTATTACATCCATTGTAAGGTGAATGAACTATCTTACTGTCTTAAACTTGATTTAGAAATGTTTGGAGATTAATATCTTCAGCTGGTCTTAAATCACGCTTGCTTATAGACAATGTAGGTATAGCAAATGGCGATCCAAGTTCAATGGTATTAGTTGCAAGGTGGGTTTCGATCGTTTGATCTAGCGGCCGATGCATTTCTGTGTTCTTTAATTATATGTTGTCGTTTTATTTTAAAGAGAAGATATATGGCATCGTAACTTCTAACTTCTAGTCCTGGTTTATTATTAAAATGTTCATTTACAGTTTTGTTTTTATAACGATAAAGCTTTTGGCCACCTTCTTACGTTACCATAAGATAAGTAAAGCTAAGTCCCACATGTTCCCACTGCTGGGCCTCAGGCTTCCTCACTCTGAAAAGGAGGGGGCCGGTGGAGTAAGTCACACCTTTTGGATTTTTTTATTCTACACAGACTAAATATTTAATTCATTTAGCCCCCAGTACTTAACTGTAAAAGAAACCTGAATGGGTGTTGGGTGTGTCAGGCTGCTAGGCAAATGGTTCAAGTTTACATAAATTAGCCTTTTAAGTGCTCAAGTTTTTTAGATCATGACATTATCGTGCGATACGAGGACAGGACCAATCCTGCGTTAGTCATAAGTATTCAGGCGTTATTTGAGAGAGGTCGTCAACCTATCTATTAGGATGGGAGTTTCATCCGAAATTTCATCTTCTTTATCGCAATTTCCCATCTATTATGCATTTTCACCAATTGCACGTCATCCATGTAGTCATCCGTGTAGCTAGGGGTGCGGGTTGTCCGAAAGAGATACCGTGGTTCCTGGCACACAGGCAACTGACGAAACACGGGTGGGTTTTAGTCAGTAAAAGTCTGACACGCCCTCCCACTCGTATGTAGTACCATAGCCAGGTGGATAAAATATTCTAGTTTTTTTTTAAGTATATCTTACACACCATGATAATAAAATACGTTATATGAATGATTACTGATTAGACAAATTCATTCAAAAGCCTCGTCTCGGCTACTTCTGCCGTTACGCGTCCGATTGGCTACTGCTATGGCGCCAAGCTGTCTAGTGCGTTATATGGCAATTAAAGCAAATAAGAGCATAATTTAGCGCTCTGTTTTAAAATATAGATTCAGGCGCATGTAACTTATTACCTACCTACACTTTTTCAAATTCAATTGTTCGCTAAAGCTAAAATGGCTATGGGCTGGACAAATAGATACATAGATAAATACTTTATTTGGTACATCAAAAGACAACACAACAAACAAAGCACGATGAGATTAAACTAATTACATGAAAATAACAAGGTGCCAATACACTAAAAAAAAAAGAAGATAGCATGACATGAGTATAGTTTTTTTTTTTTGAGGATGGGAAATTATCAAATAACTTCTCCCGCTCTGGGTGGAGCAGGAGGGCGTGTCAGACTTTTACTGACTAAAACCCACCCGTGTTCCCTCAGTTGCCTGTGTGCCAGGGGCGACGGTATCTCTTTCGAACAACCCGCACCCCTGGCAGGCATCGGCCCTTGCGGACCCCACCCTTTGGTGCTGACATCTCTTTGAGGCGTGCGTGGAACACAACGCGCCGTCGACCCGGGCTTGGTCCTTACCGGACAGCGAGCTACCCATTACTCGCCGTCCGCAAGCCCGCGCCTACGGTGGCCGGGAATCAGCCTGGGATTCCCGACGCCCAGGGCTTCTCCCGCGGCGACTACGGCCGTGAGGGCGCATATACTGCCTCTCCCTCACGTGCGCCGCCTCCCTCTTCGCGAGCATTAGTGCTTCGCAGAAGGAGGTGACGGCTAACCATTCACTCTCGCTCCGTACCATGGCCTGCACCAGGGCCGGACGCGAGAGATCGCCGCCGCCGATCGCCTCCACGAGGATACGGCGGTGCTCCGCCCAAGCTGGGCAGACCGCCACCGTATGCTCCACCGTGTCCTCAGGGAGATCTTCGCAATGGAAACACCCGGGCGTTTCCTCCCGCCTTATACGAAACAGGAACCTCCCGAAACAACCGTGTCCGGTGAGGACCTGCGTCAGGCGGAAGGTGAGGACGCCACGCCGCCTCTCAAGCCACTCCTCAAAGAGGGGACTTACCGCCGCTATCGTGGCGTGCCCAACATAAGTATAGTGATGACACTTTACGCTATGACATAATAATTTAACATTCAAATGAAATAACGTGCGGTGAAGTGCAAAAGTGAGGTGTGCGTCTCAAAGTGGCACCAAATGGGAGTCCAGCTCAGCATGTGTCAGGCAAATATACCTGATGCTGATATTCTGCAGGATCAAATCGCAAGACTCAAAGATGACCGCAGGGACCTGATTCACTATGACAACTTAACGATTCCTTACTTCGAAACCACGTCAATTCCTTAGATTACACACGAAATCTGCTTATAAATATCGAAAAATTGTTTTGGAACATACAGAATAAGACATTTCGATTCCTTACCGTTACCTACATTGGTTTCTACAAAACACGATATTTTAATAGTTTTAACGTAGTAAGATTCCGCGGGGAATCATTATAACCATAGAGAATTAGGGCCCTGGACTTTAATAGTAAGGTTTTTTTGGGTGGGAAATCATCAAATAACTTCTCCCGCTCTGGGTGAAGCAGGAGGGCGTGTCAGACTTTTACTGACTAAAACCCACCCGTGTTCCCTCAGTTGCCTGTGTAGCAGGGGCCGCGGTATCTCTTTAGAACAACCCGTACCCCTGGCAGAAATAGTCAGTCTGCCAGTATCGAACCTGAATCAGCAGCTTTGCATGTCGCAACCTCAACCTCTACACCAACCAAACTGTTAGAACAGAGGAAGGCCCATATCCCACTGGGTCGATGACAAATCGTGAAATGTCGCTAGCACTTGCATTGGAGGTGCACAGCAGAAGATAGAGACCGCTGGTTATCTCTGGAAGAGGACCTTCTAAGAGAAGAGGATATAAGAGCGATTCTTGCTATAAAAACTTTAAAAAAATATAAAAACAAAATGTAACAATGTAAATAAATAGGATTTATTTTTGTTTTTATTCTCATAATATTATTAGGTATTGTAAAGCTTAAAGAGTTCGCTTGAAAAAATAATATTATGAAATGTTGAATTATGATTATACGCAGTATTTATAATAGGTACTTTTGTTAGTCAAATGGCAAGAAATAAAAGCCTATTTTATTTTTATTTCATTTATACGTTTTCATGTTGTTGATATTCATGTTCACTACTATTCTACTGCCCCATTTTGCAGCATTTGCACAGAATGCTCATCTCTTTCATATGTCTCTGTTAGCCGTCATCTCAGTATTCTTTCCGTTTATATTCATCATTTTTCACACAATCCGTCATTCGTTTCTTGGGTTATCCTCTACACCTATCCACCATCCATATACAAAACCCAAAATATGCCTCAGGACATGGTTCTCTTTCGTTCGCATAACGAACCTTCCAAACAACGTATTGGTTTCCGGCACAATTTCCAGACTTGTTATTTATGTCTGCTCCTACCAAGCTACAGCATATTTGTAGATATTGCTCCCTGCATTTTAATTTTAAAATTATGCTATAAAACCGAATTTATTTCAATAGCCACCCGCCGAATGCCGCTCATTTGCAGGGTCAATCATCCACTAACTAAAAATTTTGTTTTATTGTCAAAGTTAAAAGAACTAGTTCCCTTATACCCGGTTTCTGAATTGAGAATTTGAATTTGAGAACGTCCTAAACTGTACTTAAGTATGACTCAAACATTTTTTCGTTTCTGAATTAAGTTTTCTTAAACTCTAATCAAGATTTGAGTATTATAACATCATTTACTCAAATTTGACAGAAAGCATGCTCAACTCATGCTTAAGGACGTCAATTGCGTTTCTGAACTAAAAAAAACGTGTTTGACAATGCTCAAAGCATTATCAACGTCAAGTTAAGCAGGTGAAAGTTGACACACCAATTTCAGCTACTCAAACTGTAATCAGTTATAAGTAACTAGTGATTTTTTAATTGATTTTGATCATAATGAGTGACGACGACACTTCCCTGTCGTCTTTGGAGATGCCACAACGGAGACAACCACGCAGAAGAATAGCAGGACATCGGCCTAACTTGTTCGTCACGCTAAGCGGCGAACAATTTAAGAGTCGGTTTCGCTTTACGAAGGAGTCAGTTAGGTTCATTTTTAACAAAATAAAGCCTAAGCTGATTTGTCGCATTCAACGGCGGGACTGCATTTCTCCCATGTTGCAGCTACTAATAGCACTTAGGTTTTACGCGACTGGTAGCTTTCAAGCTGTTGTGGGGGACACCGTGAATGTTAGCAAGGCGACGGTGTGCCGCGTGGTAGATAGGGTGACTAGTGCGATAGCATTATTAAGACCGCAATATGTTCGTATGCCCACTGCACAGGAGAGACCATCAGTGGCGGCACGATTTTTTGACATAGCTGGATTCCCTAGAGTCATAGGTGCTGTAGACTGCACACATGTCAAAATAAATTCACCAGGAGGGAGCAGAGCTGAGCTGTATAGGAACAGAAAAGGTTTTTTTTCTATAAATGTTCAAGCCATCTGTGATGCCAATTTACAAATAACTAGTGTCATTGCACGTTGGCCAGGATCCGTGCACGACACTACTATTTGGAATGACTCACCACTTTCAGCTCAATTTGAAGCTGGCAGATTTGGGTCATACCTTATTCTGGGGGATAGTGGGTACCCATGCCTTAGGTATCTCATGACACTCTTTTTAAACCCTGCCTCTCCATCCCAAGAAGCCTATAACAGAGCCCAGATAGCATCACGAAACCCAATTGAAAGGTGTTTTGGAGTTCTTAAAAGAAGATTTCCATGCCTACATTCAGGAATGCAACTAAAACTTCCAAAAGTATTGAAGGTGATTGTGGCGTGTGTTGTTGTTGTGTTGTTGTTGTTGGTACTGGGTTAAAGTGTTTGAAAGTTGCTGTGTCAATTTGTTCTCCTGAAAAATTTAATTTGTCGTTTATGTAATACTATAGATGTACATCATTCTGTGATGTATGAAAAGTATTGATCTATGGGTACCCACCAAAATATTCAGCTGCTTCATCATATGGATTCTCATCTGGACGTATTTGGTCATCTAAGACTGAAAGGATTTGATGATCAGCATCGGTTATCATCGGAGTGAACGACCCACCACCAGTCTTCTTTAAGTTTTTCTAAAAACGATTGATACAAAAGATTAAACCAACGTCCACAACCAATCAGATTTGATAATATCACTACTGCATGTGTCAGGTAACCTGCTCATTAGACCATTTCTTCTTTAAATCCTTTAATGTAATATTTTCATTTACGACTGTAACCTGGAAACCAAATAATACAATTAGCTAAATAAATTAAAAATGGTTTCATGATATTTTAATGTGAGGTAGTCTGTATTGTAATGTTACTAGTCGTATAATTACGTAAGTTGAAAGTGAGATTTCTCATTTATAAACGGATTTTGATATTTTTTTATTAAAACGATAGATCTATGTATAAAACCATTTCTCCAGTTAGAATTATGTAAATCGAACCACGGGTTCCGAAGTTATTGCAGATTTTATGTAAGGACAATGTACCAAACTACATTTCTTAATAGTTTTTCTTCTAGAAACTTTTTATTGTTAGTAAATATACTAAATATTGTTATTGTATTAGTCAAGGAATACATAAGGATTAAATATAATTAAAAATAGAAAGGATCATGCTAAAAATAACAAATAGATAAATATTTTGCCTTAAAGAAAATTACATGCAAAATCGGTTCAACAATCACGAGCCTCTGTGCGATAAAGGAGGCCGATATAAAAGTCGTGCTATTGCCGGCACAAGCCAGCCCGACCGACCTTTGCTCGTTGAAGTGCCTGCCCGCGTCGCAGCTGCGCCTGTACAGTTAAACTGCCTGAGATTTAATAATAATATTGATAATTTGATCCAGCCTGTCCCAACTTGCTGTCCCCCTACTAGTGACACCCTGAGCCGAGGCTTGTACCCCACAGGAGGTGCCCTCAGCGTGCAGTCGCTCAGTTTAAGTAGTATTAAGCCCCTGGCTGGAGGTTTTAAGTTTCTTTAAGGCAACCACAAGAAAGTCCGGTTAAGTAGTAACGGCCTCTCAAGGTCAACTACGGGATACCATCCAAAAAAAAAGGCACAAGCCAGTCGCAGCTCAGCCACCAAAGAGGCAACATCAAAAGGAAGAAACAAGCGGAAATCTGTTTATTTTTTATTTTGTCGCCTCTTCGAGTCCCGTCTCCCCGAGGTCCTTTTGGGTCGTAGTACATATTTAAACAACGCATTCAGGAGTGCGTGGTGACGTGTGTCGCCAGCAGAGTCGCTAGCCTCAGTGAGTAGGGAGCGAACGTCAACAATAGTGATAGTCCCAGGATGCGTGCGGGTGATGATCGCGTCCACCGTTCGCTACTAATAGGTTTAATACATACATTTTCATTATTTACCTCATTCACATTTAAGTTTTGCTCAGTCTGAGTGTTTTGTGGTGGATGGGAGACTTCCACAATGTTTGTCTCATCTGAGAGTGTATTGAGGTACCTTTGCTTCTGAAAAATGTTTGTTAGTAGAGAATTTTATTTCAACTTCTTTGTTGCCTTTAGTTACACACATTCTACAAAAATATGGGAATGTCTATATAGGAGCAAGTGTCAATGTGTAGTGTCTATAGCTAAATAATTATTCTAAATTTATAAGTATGCAAGTGAACAAACAGAACCAAATTTCCTTGAAATTCATAAAAATGTTCATTCACTGTACGGCTATACCTACTAGGAATATGACCAGTGTAGTTCAGAGTAATGTGATATTGACATAAAACACACATAACACGACATACGACATTAAATTTGTATGCTCACATTCTCATTCGCAGAATCTTTTCTTGCACGATGCTTGATATTATTATAAAAATGTTTTAGCATTGCTTCATTTCTAAGCCCAGTCGTGCAGAGGCTATTGTAGTCTTTAGCAATGGACTTCCAAGCTTCCTGCTTCTTTTGAATGAAGTAAGCCCCTGTCCTTTTGCACTCTATTACACTTTGGTATCTGAAGCAATAATAATCACAAACATCCAAATAAATTACTTATGTGGTAAAATTATATTTGGTAAACATTATAGGTAGGTACTTACTTTGTTATTATTGAAAGAAGATTTTCTTTCTCCTCTAGAGTATAATTAGGTGATCTCTTTTTTTTTTCGTTATCCATTTTAGTAGTTAAAGCGGAAATAATAGGATCCCAATAAAACTTGTGTTTATTTACTTACAGTTTGACATTCACGATCCGGTTCAAACAAACACGTCAAATATTAAATTACTAAAATATGCATTAGCAACTCTAATTATATAAATTTGTTGAAATTAATGCCGCTATTTAAAATTAAGTTACTTTTTAAGTCTGTTTAAAATTTTATAAGTAAAAAATAATTAAATATTTGAGTTTTTGAAAAGTACCGGTTTTTGCATGTAAATAGGAACGTGTTAGCTTTGATCAGGAATTCTTGAGTAAATGATCAGTTGATTATGGTTTGACGTAATTCAATTTTAGCTTGTGAAACGCAAAATACTTAAGCACATACTTATGTATTTGAGAATACTCAGTTGGGATTTGCTACTTTTCTCAAATCAGAAACCGGGTGTTAGGCTTAAAATTGCAGTGAGCAAGCGTAGAGATAACTGTTAGTATGTTTCGTAGCGGAAATTCAAGGTACTACATCGAGGCAAAGTTATAACTAGCTTGCTCGCAGATGGCAATGTATGTAACATATGTACGTAGTTCAAACGTAATACAACAGATGTCGTTAGTTCCTACTGAAAGGAAAAAAACATGCCATTAAAAATGTTTCAATATGTTTTCTCGTCAAACTTAACTTTTACAGATATTATCCTAAAGCTTAAGACCTACCTATTATATTAGATTTTTTGATTATCGTTCTCTTATTTTTATTATATATTTGCGAAAGCAGTGTACCTACCTATTTTTTGTGGATGATTATTTATAAAATTAATATAATATTTGACAGAATATATGTAAACTTATTCTTTACAATAATTATCTCCATCAAACGGATATGTGTTTATGTAAGTATATACAAAAAAAAAATTGATTAGGTATTTTTCTTGATTGGCCTCGTTGAAGTCATTCATTTCGTAGGTAAAAAATACCTCCTTAATGTGTTAAGTAAATAACTATATGTCGTGTCTTCGTGTAATCATAAATTTAAGAATGGTTCATAATATATTTATTATTTTATTCATGCATTAATGATTTTGTATCCTAATTTTATCCCAGTTCTATCTAATTTTACTAATTTATCTAATATTATCTAATTGTACCTAACTTTATCTACTTCTATCTTATTTTGACCAATTTTGTTCAATTGTTTAATCTCAATTCTAGTTTTACATGTAATTTAACCTTATTCTATGTTTCTAAGATCGTATGTGTAATAACTTGCATTGACCGATAACTTGTATGTGTGGTGCAAGCTGTTAATATAAGTTGGTTTTTCATAAATAAATAAAATGTAAATCATTACAATTGACTGGGTAAAGTCAATTCTTTGATGTATCAAAGTTAGCACTCTATAGGTACAGAGTAGGTATAGACTAGGTACATAGGCGGCACATAGAAGATTTTAATTTAAATGTAAGTAGGTACCTACTTACATATCCAATAGGATTTTGGGCCAATAAATAACAAGTCGATTATTTAGCCAAGAAATATGCTTGTTAAACATGAGCTGATAACTGTACCGCCCACCTCATACATAGTGATGATACTAACAAATGAGTCTGCCACATTCTTAATGGATTAATAAGTAGACAAATGTGCTCAACAACATTCGGAATAACCGTTAACCGAGAAAAATACTTAAGGTAAAAAAAAAAAAAACGATAGATTATCTTCAAAACGGTGCAAATTTAGATTTATTCGAAAATAAATTATCCGCTAAAAATATACCTTTGCGCGTAACTACATGGTATTTTGAAGGCAATTTTAATAAATCAGAATGGGATCTTTTTGACTGGGACACCGTTTAAAAGTAATTAATGGAGAAACTACAGACAGGTCGTAATAGAAGTAGTTATTTAATTGGTAGTTATAATTTCACGCCAATTTATTAAGGAAACGACATAGAGACCACCTCATGAATCAAAAGAAAGACAGACTGGGAATTATTTACGCTAAATGAATGGTAAACCAAGATCAGAAGTGTTTTGTCAAAAACTAAAAATAACAGAACAAGTATACCTACAGCAGCAATACAGAAAGGTGTCGAAAAAAACTACTTAGTTGGCTCTATCTGATTAATTATTTTATATGACGGATTAAAAACACATCTACGGTGACTCATACGCTTAAAATGTAAAGCTAAACGAGGTATATATTCAACGTTTAATACTGCACGCATCCAAAAGCGCTCACAAACACAGGTCGCTCAGATGTGTCTCCGAATTAATGGCTTTCTAAACTATCTTTAATTTTATTTTATAACATTTACGATTATATGAATAAGATCTAGCCAAAAGTAACAATGAAGACAAAAGAAAGCCAACTTGATACTGTTATTATTGAAGCCAAGCCTTTTTAGGTTATTGACAAAAGATAAACTTTAGGAGAAGGAAACATCGCCATTTATGGTCACAGCAGGCAGAAAAAGAAACGAAATTCACCAACCAATTAACATTATGATTATGAGCCAGACTATAAAATTCATGTCAAATATCATAAAATAATTTATATTGTTTGCCACCCATAACCTAGGGCACTAATAGGCAATTTTAATTAAATGAGTGGGCAAAACGACCTGTTGATCAATCTATCAAAATGTCCGTTATGCTTAAGAGCTATTACATATTAGCTTTTTACGGTACTCACATTATGTTTTATGAACTAGTCAGGCGTGATTAGCAATGTAAATTGAATATATCAATAGAACATACAGGTATAATAAAAATATATTTCAGCACATCATTATCAAATACACAAAACATTGTAATGATCATATTAAAACTGTTTTCAATAATCACTAGATTTTTTGTCGCCTTCGAACGAACAATCATAGTACTGTTAAATCAAGGCATGGCGGCTAAAGAAAAAATAAAATAATTGCTTCACACAATTGCTCAGCTCCATTACCTTCAACGTATGATTACTACATTCAAGAACTATAAATGGATAATCAAAACTACGTTTGTAAAATAATAGTAGAGAAATTATCTTTAAAAACAGATCTGTCGTAGCGTCTATATTAAGAACCGTTTCTTATGCTATAAAGCCGAAAACTTGTAATTTTACGATGAGGATATAAAGTGAGAGATCGATGTTTGTCATGCATTTCTGTTTGGTCTGCACCATGAATAAGATAGGAAGTGTGTTCGTTGTTTATATATTAATTGTGGCCGCAACGGGAGCAGGTAACTGTAGATACGTTCTTTTGTTTATAGAAATTAATAAAACATCAATAAATTCTGATCAAGATAACTTTATTGGCGACTTTTAGACATAATTAATTGTAACCTCTGAACGGAAATCAGATTTGAATAATTTTGTGAAGAATTTTAGACATTTATTTAAATGTAGACTGAATTCTAATTTTAGACTTTGTTTACATTTTTTTTTCTACTTCTAGCGGAACTTAAATCAAAGAATCAATCAAGCAGCAAAGTCGAACAAACAAGCAAGGTAAAGAGCTCAAGCACAGCCAGCAAAGCTTCGACACCGCACCATGTATCCGCTCACGCTTCTTACAACAATGGGATGGGCGTCGCCAGCATCGCCGGCGTCGACTCCAGGTACGGCAGACTGTCCTCCATGACCGGCGTAAAGTTCTACCCACCCATAGACACATCTATGATCAAGACAGATAGTAAAGGAAACTTCATCTTCAAAACTACTGATGGCAAAATGCCGATGCCTATCACGATCACAAAGCAAGGCGATGGTGTTTCAGGAACCATTAAAATTATGCCTGGGTCAGTATCAGTGTCGTCTACAGCTAATTCTGGATCTGCTTCAGCGTCTGCAGGACCTAAAATTCCTGATTTCAATCTTTGGTCTAATTCATTCATGAAGCCAATGATGAACGATTTATTCTTCCCGGATCCGTTCCCAGCGTTCCCTAGTATATCGAACTCGGCATATCACACTAGGATGTCAGAGCCTTCGTTCCATAGGATACCCGAGCCATCGTTCCCGAGGATTTCACAGTCATCGTTCCCGAGGTTATCACAGCCATCATACTCGAGGATACAGCAGCCTGCGTTTACCCCAAGGATGCCTGACCCTTGGAAGGACATGTTCAAACACAGTCTACCACAACACGACGTCATGATGAGTCCTGGATGGTACTACCCGAGCTATAACCCCTATTTTAACTTTTGGTAATGCTTTTGGAATAAATGGATAGAACCCCTTTTTTATTTTATTTTACTACCTTTATTCTGGTTGCCTAAATGTCTTCTATATCATTTATGTCTCCATACTACTGTTAGGATAAAGCTGATCTGTTTCTACTTTATGCAATAAGAAGAAGCAACTTAGGACTACATGAAGGCACATGTGTGAGGTTGAGAAATTGACAGCGACTACTTCTCACAATATACCTACTGATATATTCGGGATTCACTAAAGATTGAATAAAGTTCTATGACGGTCATAAACTCAGAAAACAAAATTAGTAATGCATGTCGCCAACGACATGCATTACATTTTTTTTCTCCCTCAGGAGAAAAAAAATGTAATGGTAGATCTGATATGATTATTTTTATTAACTCATTAATAAAAATAATCATATCAGATCTAGGACATTCAACAGACACCAATAACACAAACACTGTAAGATAAAAGAAAAAGCTTTTAAATCACATCATATAAGGCACAATTTATGGCCAAAATAAAATATTAAACCGCTAGATGAGGATAATTAATTATAACCATAAAAGATGGAAACGCAAAAATGACTAATTTTGCGTAAATAATTTTAATATTGTCGACAACATTACTCACAGAGATTTCTATCTAAACGGCCATTGTTATGTAAGAGTTATGAAAATCTTGATTGGTTATATAGGATTAAAGTCTCAACAGTCGACAAAGCATCTCATGGCAAAGTATTTTGATAAGCGGATATATTATCGTATGTTCAACCACTTAGCACTCACATTAATTCATCGACATCGACACAAGGGGACTTGAGCATACCGCGGGAAGATACGGTATACCGCAGATAGCTTCTGCAGACCATACAATTAATGTTAATGTTTGCCGTGCCTTCTGTGTGCAACAACTTATAATCTCATTCCATTTATAAAATATCGTGTAGGTTAAACCCAGATGTGGTGCACTGTCAATTAACTCTTGATAGTAAATAATAAAAAGCCCGCATGTCCACGCCCACAGTCATTCCATTCCTCTGCATCCTTCTTCATGAGATAATTATATTGTCCAGCGAGAACTAGTCCTTTTGCCAAGCAAGGTGATAACGCAAGTAAGTACAGGATTCTGTCTGTATTAGTATTATGAAGTGTGGAGCTACAACACAAAAAAGCACAATAAACGATAGCAAAGTACTCAAAAATCAATAAAATATAAGGAGCCATTAAAAAACATACAAAAATATACTTTGATTCCAATAGGGAACAAAAAAGTGCTGTGTTCGTTTCAAAGTTGCACCTAATCGGAGTCCAGCTCAGCATGTGTCAGGTAAATATGACGCTGATATTCTGCTGCCGTGTCTTACAGAAATCGAGCAGACGAGATGAATGTGGGTATTATTGGTGTTATGAAGAAGTGTTACACGATGAGTTAAATTATTTACAGTAAAGTGTCCAACCGTAAAATTTACCATTTGCAAAAGATCTTGTCGATGCTTTATTGATTGTATATTGTCTATCCTTTAATAGAAATGAAGGCTGTTTGAAGTCTTTATCTATATAATATCTTGATGCCTACAGCTATGGACTTTAACGGGCCTGTGAAGCTAACTAAAGTACATCTACTATAGTTCTTGTAGGTTGTGATTTAGTCACCAAGAAAGATGTTGATGTCACTACTAGATTCGTTCGTAAAGACAAAAAGATATACCTAATGATGCAAAAGAAATAAGACATATCTAGATAGATAATATACCAAACGCCCGGGTATTTTGTCAATTACCTACAACATGTAGTCACGTCTAGAATTAAATAACAATAAATCGTGTTTGATCGACATTATAAATCTATAAACAGATCGTTGCTCTCGCAACGCATCCGCAAAAATTATCTACAAAATAAAGTGGTCTCCTTTTAATGCAAACTGCTCAATTATGGGTCTGTTGACTCTGTACTCTTTATTGACTCCTACGCTCACATTAAACTCATCTGCATAATTAGTGGAATCGGGTAAAAGTACCAATTGGTGAACATGTTACTTTCAAGCTTTAAATTTTGTCAGACTTATAACTGTAAGCATTGTTGCAGTAGATGAGAGCTAAAAATAATAGTTTAAAAAACTAAAAAACACGCTTTAAAAACCAAACTAAAAAAGTAGAAAATAATTTAATTCAATTAAAAAGCGTGGGGTGCTTTTTGAGAGTTTTTTTATAATCAATTAATTACTTTTTTAGTTTGGTGTAGCGTGTTTTTTAATTTTTTAAACTATTTTTTATTTTCTATTTTTTAGTTCTGCTAACTACAAAAGCGTGTTTTTTCCCCCTTTATTTTTTTTTCTATTTTTCTCTATTTTTTTTATTATTGAATTGTCATCGGTCCTCGATAAATTTACAAAGTTAAATGAAATCTGACCATTTAAAGTGGGTCAAAGGAGTCGGTTACAAACATACAAACAAACATACAAGTGAAACTAATATAAAGCGTGTAAAAAGCAGTCTCTACAAAAACATTTATAGTAATTACAAGGAATTCTGGATTTGTCTTCAATTTTTTATTTTTCAATTTTGATTTAAATAACATGTCAAAATTAGAAATAGTGAACCTCAAATGTAATAATAATACCTAGGTACTGGTAATAAAAGCCTTTTTATGCTGATATCTTTATCTTTACGTATAATACATAGTATAAAACAAAGTTGCTTTTCGTGTCCATATGTTTAGATCTTTTAAACTACGCAACGAATTTTAATGCGGTTTTCATCAATAGACAGAGTGATTCAAGAGGATGGTTTATATGTATATTCACTGACCCCAAACGGGCGAAGCCGCTAACAAAAGCTAGTATTGTATAAAGCACGTTAAGCAGTTGGTCCCGCGCCTGGATCTCTCTCCGGTCGTGTCAGATAGCCGTCCCGTCGTACTATAAGAGAGTCGAACGAGTGCGCCTGTATATGTGCAGACACTTATGCACTATTATATCTCCCGCATCGATGGCTAGTCTCCGTTGAGGTTGGCTGGCATGGCTGAAACTCGGCCTGGAGCACTATTACTATAATTGCTAGATTTACATTAGCTAAAGTAAAGTCCAACCTTTGTTCTAAGGCATACTATTCTATCAACGACTACTTAAACGATAAGAATTGTTGGTCGCTGTGATTAACTCAACACAACTTTTGTGTTCTTTCACCAGAATTAGCTTACCTACTGACAGGTCATATGAGTTACTTCATATCAATGTTTGTTTTATTTGACTGTATAACCCATATTTTTTAATGATTTTTTTATTAATTATTCTTTCATTTTTTGTTGAATGTTAATTACGATTACTTACCCACTATTGTATAGAATCATGTTCTTCCAACTTAACAGACAGCTGTGCTGCTGGGGAGTTTGTACCGCCACTTCTTCTTCCCAGCTAAAGCACTAGGAAGTGGTGAGGGGTGGGCATTTTTGGGACTGTCTTATGTAATTTTGACGTTAAAAAGTGCTGACTCTCAGCCTAGTTTGAATAAATGACTTTTGATTTTGATTTTCCAATAATCACTGCTAGAAAACAAATCCTAATTAAAATGCTTGCTATATAAATCGTTTACGACAATGGAGTTACTTCCAAAAATCGAAAAGTTAAAGTTAGTGACCTGTTCCAACGTAAATTTATATGGAGAGAAATGTAGACTTTTAGTGAAAGAAACAACTGGGCGGTAATTGACCACTTCACCATGAAATCAAACTTCGTTTAATAGCTTAGTATTTGATTTATTTCTGACAGTTATAAGTTTTATTAGATATCTATAAAATATATGACCATTTAACGACCAATAAATAAGGTTTTAGAAAAACTAGTTTTTAAATACAGGTTATTTAGTTATTAATTTGATTATCAGTGGAGAGGAACAAGGGATCGACAGTTAACACCCTGGTGATAGTCGACGGGTCAGGAGTTCAAATAATTTAATGATATATTGGTTTGTGTGTAATATTTGGGTCCAAAATTAATACCGTTGGAAGTCTGAGGTCCGATGATTGGCTTGTTTAGCTGGTCAGTAAAGCCCATAATCACATCTTAGTGCTCATACACACAAGCGGCACGTGGCAACAGCAGAGACACTGCAGCCCACACGCGTCAACAACATGCCGCTCGTGTATTTGAGGACTGAATAAGTAAAAGATCATCTTTAATTATTTATTTTTTGTCGGCATCTCGCAGTTGGCCTTGAGAGGCCGTGACTGCTCAACCGAGCTTTCCTGGGGCTGCCATTAAAAATTAACTTAACGCCTCTAGCCAGGGCTTACAAACTAAAATAAATTACAAACTAAGCGACTGCACGCTGAGGGCACCCCCTGTGGGGTACGGGCCTCGGCTCAGGGCGTCACTGATAGGGGGACAGCTGTTATTGGGGACAGGCTGGATCAAAATATTGGCATTATTATTATTAGTCGGGGAGTTTAAAGCTACTGGCTCAGCTGCGGCGCGGGCTGGCGCTTCAACGAGCAAGGGTCGGTCGGGGGTCTCGACGTTAGGCACCGTTACTCGGGGTCTTCGCGGGGCGCGAGGACCTCGGCGGCGAGGTCGGAATGACGGTTGTGTGCGGTGTGTGCGAACTGTACTGGTGGCTCTATTGCTTTCCTGAAGGAGAGTAATGGATTCGTCTGGGTCGGTGAGGACATGTCTCGGCCGTCGGACAGAGATCATCTTTAATCCTTCACATCGACCCTTTATACGAATCAACCGCGTCAAGCGTAGCTTCACTTGTATGATCGACTATTACTATTTGATACCAGCCCCTCGTAAACATTATCATCATCAAAAAATCATCTATTGCAGCAAGCTTAGCACGAGAAACGTAGACAAGCGTTTTGTCGTCGGAAGAGTAAACAAAAATGACGTTTCCGTATAGACTGTTGACAGTTTTTCACCGAGAAATGTAGACAACCGATTTCTATTCTATAGTAGAGTAGAAATAGAAAGCGTCATGCTAAGCCTGCTGACGAATAGGTCCCTTCCGTGTAGATAGATCGATATATACTCTTTATTATGTACACCATAAAAATTACAGATTTAATGTGGTTCTATTTTTTATTTTCATTTTCATGCACACTAAAACAACTGTCACTCTTGCTCGAATTTGATACGTATTAAGAAACAAAGCTTAAGTAAAACAAGTTCTTATTAACAGAGCTACTTCTTGAATAAGAAAACTTTAAAGTACTTTATAAAGTTAAGATTATCTCGTATGAATGTGTGTCAGCAAGCGAGATTGGTCGCGAATGTGTTTGAGAATATTGTGCAACCACCGTTTGAGGTATATGGTGCGCATTTATTAGCATAAGAATAGCGAATAGCGGTGATACCGGTTAGACTATGTGATAAATTCCGTTTATAGATGCATCGAATTTAGATCTGGGCTAACGTAAATAATAGATATTGAAAGTCGATTGTATTTTATTTACTACGAGAAAGCCAAAATATATTTTGGTGCGAATGATTAAATAATAGGTACTAGTGGTCGGCCAGTGGGCAAAATTCGACAATAATTCATTTAAATTCTTATAAAAAATAAGTATAAGCTTTCTGCAGTCCTTCTCCATATAAAGTTTAACTATGCCAAATTACCTATACATATAATATAACACTACTCTTCCATCCGCGTAATTTTCGTAAAAAAGGGAACAAAGTTTTTGCTTTATGCATTAATATTATAAATACGTTATTTATAAATACCGAAGTGGAAAAAAGATTTTTTTTCTATGTATATTTTTTATTTTATTATGAATATCGGTGTAGTCTTCTACGAATTGAAACATTTTAGATACAGAAATACAAAAAAGCTTGCATATAAGAGTAGCCGAAAACGAGCACAAGAAACACAGACAGCTCAGTCGCTGCTCTTACTTACTGTAATATGTCCTCCTTTAGAGACTTGGAAATCGCACCCCCACTAGTTGCAGACTTATGCAATTAAAATAGTGTTATTCTGCAAACAGTGCTAGGTCAACTTTAACATTGCAAGTTAAAGTTATTTATTGCATTATTTAGCGATTAAAGAAAACTATATACCACAGATCATTCCTATTATTGTAGGTAGGTGCTGTGGCGTAGTTTGTCAAAAGAGACTTAAAAAAAAACTCAACATAATTAGCCCATAGTATCCATATCTAGTTTCTCCATCACGATTTTGTAAAGGATACCTACATGCAAATCAACAACTTCTTAAAATTCAACACAGTCACTAAAATAGTGATCTTAAATCCTTTACACAGTAACTGCTTGACCCGTTATAGAAAGGTACTAAGTCTGTTTTAAGAACTCGTAAATGTCTACTATTCAACCAGGTTTTTCCTCAGTTTTAGCTACAAACTACGGTTACCAAAAGATATAAGTAACCAGAGTCGTCGGATATAATTGAAATTTAGTAAGAATCCGATGGATGGTTTCGAATAAAGTGTAATTAAATTAATAGAAACCAAGCAGTTCATTTATAACATTAAATTTCATTCGAAAACATCCATCGGTTTTTTGCTTAACTACAACTAAATCCGACAATACCCTGATTACTTATCTCTTTTGGTGACTGTACCTACCATAATCCTATAAGCATTGAAATACATAATTATGTCCCAAAAAACGCTTGAGTCGACGCAATGAGTCTTCAATTGTAAGAAAATATGTCTAAACTTCGTTTTTCAATCCCGGATAGTAATTTTACATTTCAAATCTGTGTGTTTGCTTTTTAGTATAGGAGTTTGACATCACACCTATCAAATTACAATCTGGGTTTAAAAAAGAAATGTAGTAAGTGCGTATTATACTATAATTCTATTCTAATTCTAAAACCATGCACTTTATGCAAAAATAAGAGCACCCCTTTCCACTTTACTAGAAAAATAACAAAAAGTTAACTTGTTACAGAATAGCACACACTTCCAATGACACATCGAAACGCCGTTTGCGCAGTATTCACCGCGCATGCGTCAAGCAAGATGCGAGCCCTTTTACTGATCTCTCTGTTCGCCATCGTGTACCTCGCTACTGCAGCTCCAGCGAGGTCCAAACTACAAACCGGAGCCAATGGTGCGTACCCAAGAACATTTAGAAAAAATTATATTACGATCACGATCAAAAATTCCATCGATTTTCTTCGGAAAAGCCGAAAGACAAATAAAATGTAACGACTAATAGCAATCGATTTAAATTTACGTCTAAATCATAATACGTAGGTGGTCCCTTATTGGATCAGTCACATTTTATTCGCCTTTCGGCTTTCCCGAAGATAACCGATCGAACCTATGAAACTGGTCGTACTATACCTACTTACTAATATACTTGTCAGTGTATATACAATAATTAGTATGCATCACACGCCATGCCCCCTCGGTCGTAGTATAATGAACTTATACTGCGTTTGCTTCTTTCGATAGATTTTTGATTTTTAATTCCAGTGATCAAAGTTCCGATAAATAACGTTTAGTTGTAAACTTTGTACGTGATGGTAAGAAATAGCGTTTTTTTTCTTTATTTAGTTGGTGACTGTTCTTTTGCTTGGTGATATTCAATATTGACGTGACAAGTTATCGAACTAAGTTTTAACTACGCGACTTGTTGAAAGTAAACCGTGGTGGCCTAGTAGTGACGGCCACGACTTACGAGTTGTAGTTCGTAGGTTCAAACCCAGACAGGCGTTTTACTTTGTGTGATTTTTCGCATCACCACAGCTCTCAAAACGGTTAAGAAAATAAATAATAGTTTAAAAAACTAAAAAACACGCTTTAAAAACCAAACTAAAAAAGGAGAAAATAATTTAATTCAATTGAAAAGCGTGGGGTGCTTTTTGAGGTATTTTTATAATCAATTAATGTCAAGCACCCCACGCTTTTTAATTGAATTAAATTATTTTCTCCTTTTTTAGTTTGGTTTTTAAAGCGTGTTTTTTAGTTTTTTAAACTATTATTTATTTTCTATTTTTTAGTTCTGATAACTACAAAAACGGGTTTTTTTTTCAATTTTTTTGTTTTTAATGATTGAATTGTCATCGGTCCTCGACAAGTTTACACAGTTTCAATGAAATCTGACCGTTTAAAGTGGGTCAAAATCGCGCTCAAAGGAGTCGGTTACATACAAACAAACAAACATACAAGTGAAGCTAATATAAAGCGTGTAAAAACATCGTGAGGAAACCCGCATATCCCATCAACATGAATTTCAAAGATATGTGACATCTACCAACCTGCACTGGACCCGCGTGGTGGATAACTGCTCACCCCCTCAGACCTAGAGAAGTCCTGTGTCCCAACAGTGAAAACATTAAAGGCTGATTATCCTTGACTTGAAAAATTGTGTAAACCGATGCTTGTGGACTATTGTGAAATAGATTTTTGTAGTATTTAACGGGCATAACATTTGTTTTTCTTTCCTATAGCTAACTCGGGTGTTTATTATTCATAATAGGTACCAAAGTAAATAAATGTGGACTGGTTTGACCGTGAGCAGTAAGATTACCTACTCATGCTCATCTGGTTTGGTTCTACACCAGATAGGAAGTATGACTAATAGGTTGGTACTTTATTGTAGAACACATGACATGACACTGTTTCTAAAAGGTTATAACGACCATGTAATAAATAGGTATTCTGTTTAACCAAATTCAGAGCGTAACGCCACACGAGAAAAACTAACGGAGCTTTCTTCGAAAGTTAATTTATTTGATCACATAATATGTTAAAGACTCATTGTCGAAACAAGGTTTAATATATTGGTGTGAGTAAGGATTAATTGAAGAATTTATTTCAAAAACCACCTTTGTCAATTCCATGTTATGAATTAGTTACGCCATCTTGTAGAGGAATTTGTAAGCTTTCTGATTATATTTTGTATTTCTTCAAAAACAATTTTAGTTCACGATAAATTTGCTTTTAATCATTGTACCGATTCTTCAACGAATAAAAGCAAATTTCGTGGCGTAACTAACTCATTACATGAAATTGACAAAGGTGGTTTTTTGAAATAAGGTCTTCAATTATAACACTAGGTGGCAGGGACATGGATGCAAAACTTGCAACCATGGATTTAGTTACATGATTCTGTACACCCGTAAGTTGAAATTGAGGGTTTTCTTTTAAAAAAAAAAAGCTATTTTGACCGCCTAAATACTGCACTTTTCTATGAAATACTTAGCAGATTTTTGAAGTGAAAACTTCTTTAGGCGCGTTGGGCATTTTTTGAGATGGGAAAAAAACAATTGAACTCGCGACACTGTTACCGACACCACTGACAACACGAACGTACAAACGAACAACGTTGAACGATAAAAAAAATGTTTCCTGAGGATTCAGAAAATACACACACATTGTTCAAGTTTTTACTTCTTCCGGAGTGCCACTGTCTTTCTCTTCTTTAATTCTGGTTTATGTCAGTGTAATTTGATAGCCGACTGGTATCATGTGCTCATGTGCTCAATTCATGGTTACAGATTGCGCGCCGATGTCCCTGCCACCATGTATAATTATTATGATGATGAATGAAAGATCTAACGGTAGTTATTCGCAACAAAAATTGTCTCCTGGAGACAGTAACAGAACCTAATTGATTAGATACTGATCAGTATTATTAAGCAATTGTGAAAGCAATCCAAATTGGGTAACTTATAAAACACAATTATTAAGCAATAATAACCTGTTTACTAACTTGGCACACTTGTTGCAACTTTGGCGTGCGAATTTCATGTCACTGAGTAAGGATACAATAAAATAAAATAAATTAAATACACAATAGCACAACAGTAACTATACAGTACCTACAGTATTTAGAAAAGGCACTGAAACTAATTGGCAGATTTTGATCCGGTTTTCTTAATCACCCGTTATTCCTTAATCCTGTAGAAATAATCTGGGAGATTCAGAGGGTTAGAACTTACCTATTGCTTGAGAAAACCCGACGTCACGCCCCCCGGGCTGGTCTCAATACAATTTCCTTTGGCGTTATATATGCAACTATTCTATATTGCCACTTAGGTACTTTTTGCCTATCTACGGGTATAAACCATTCTAATGTGTCTAATGAAGAAAATTATTTAATGAAATATGTAATTATAACTTTCAGATGCTGATGGCCAGCCATTCGTAGAAGAAGTGCTGGTGGATACGGTGCTGCACATTCGTTCTCCATCCAGTCGCCAGGCGCGGACTAATACACAGACAAATCTGCAAGATGGCGCTCGCGTCGCTGAGGCTAAAATTTATCATTAGATTAAAGAAAAATCGATTTATTAGTATTAGCCACACAGCCAAGAAATATTGTTTGGGCGATAACTTCCTAAAGTAACACTTTTTTAACGTTATCTATTTTAGTATAATTCTGAAAATATCCACAAATTCTTGCACTCAAAAAAACTAAAATCTCGAGTTGACCCATTATGTGTACAAAGGTGTACTTAGATAAATTAAGAGTTATTTAAATAAATCCAAGATTCTTTTTCCGTTGATAATTTGTTTAGTTCCACCCAATGTCACGTACGTACTTTATGGAGATACCTTACCTGTACCACATGAGTAAATAAAATCTACTCATATGTCTGTACCTTTTGTCGGTCGGAAACAAAGTGGTTATTAAGAAACCATAGATTACCACTACACAATGAAATTGACATCAATTTGTGTTACTTTTGGTGCAGCATGCATGCATACATGTTTTGCTGTACCTAAGCAATTCTAAACCATACGTTTAATTGGTGTAGGCACATTTTAGAATGTGAAATAAAAGTAAAAATCGTGTGAAAACATTATATTGTATGGTGTATGTAAAGAGTTCTATGAAAGTTAATAATTCCAGTGAAAGTTGATGCAAACATCGATCACACGGTGATTATAAGAAGAAACAAGTCAATTTCTAATGTACCTATCTAAGACTATGTATAGTTCAATACATACTTTTTTTATTTTTTTTATTAAAGAGAAAAGGGCTTTGTCGCACATGCGATTATGCCGCCCTGGTTGGCTTAACAAAATCATGCTTATCTCTATTTAACAAAACCTTAGCACCTAGTTTGTAAAGTACTCTAGCTGCGTCAGAAAGTGGTACAGCTAGAACACTATTACAGTAACCTATCTCTCTAATCCTACAGTCTAATTTATTTCTAAATTCCTCATTGCGGACACACTCGATTAATATGTGATAAACATCATCTACGGAATTAATACAAAACTCACAATTAGTCGTCGTTGATTTCGCCATTAGATATAAGAGCTTATTACACGGAATGTGTCCGGAACGAAGTCTTAGCGCGGTAACAGTATCACATCTATTCAACAGCTGATTATCTATCCACGGTGAGTTCAAGGGATGCGGTTGGATCGTTTTGTACCAAATTCCTTTCTCTTGTGATCTTTTATTAAAGTACTCCTTCCAAAGCGAATAACAATCCTGTTTGATATTAGGTATAAAGTTAGTGAAGTAAGGAGGAAAGTTAACAGGAATTCCATCACTTATGGCCTGCTTGGCTAGTGAATCAACAATATCGTTGCCTCTTATTCCGATATGTGATGGTATCCATTGAAGAACTATGTGTTTACCATAAGATTGTAGTTTCAAAATAAGTTTCAGTATAGTGTAGGCTATCGGTGTTCCTCGAAATGTCGAGGTACATCGAGCATTACTTTAGACTGAGGAATAAATAGGTCGGTTTGACAGCTTTTGTATAGAACCGTCAGATTTATTCTCCAGATAAAAGTTATCTGACTATTGAGAAATCAGCGCTTAGTATTTTGTTTATCGTTATTTTATTATATTTGTGGACTCCACTATTACACGCTATACTTATTAGAAAAGACACCAACGACTACAACTTGTTGTTATTTCTAACCTAATTGTAAATCCAGCGGTTATCGACTTTGATTTTTTATCGCCTGTTTCTTTTTTATCTGAGGTCAATATCGGGAACAATAAATATGTCCAGCACCCTAATTGCGTAATACACGATTAGTCATAATCTGTTTCATTTTGACAGTTCAGCAATATTGCGTCATTTACGTTGTTGAGCAGACACATTTTTCGAACAGATGAAACGGTTTAGCACTCTGTTTCAAAACGAAACAGATTAATCGTGCGTTACGCAATTAGGGTGCTGTTTAGTCGTTGAAGTTTTATCAAGATGACATAAGCTAATACTGGTTTAGTATGATATTTACATACTATTTAGAGCCACATCCGGCCTACAGCCACGGAATATATATGGACTTCATTATCACCAGATGTACGCAGTAAACAAGTGATAAATGCTTTAAAATACAAATATGTTTTACTGTTACAAGAATCTAATGTGTGAATGGAAAATTTGGAACAGAGACTAGGTTTATTTTGAAGCTCCTTTGATTTACATAGTACCTTTAAATGAGCAATTCTTGTATATATATGTTTGCAGGAAAAGTTTTTATTCAGTGCGCAAACTGTAACCATGAATTAAGCATATTATTCTAGACCCCCAGTGCAGAAATATTTGGTCAGTTATACAAAAAAAATCAGCTTTTTTATAGAAAAGTGCAATATCTACGCGGTCAAAATGTATGGAACAGCTGATTTTTTTTTGTTTAACCGACCAAATATTTCTGCGCTGGGGGTCTAGAATGATAACAATATGCTGAATTCATGGTTACAGTTTGTGCACTAAATAAAAACTTTTCCTGTATCTACATATAATCTGAATCTCGGAAACGGCTCCAACGATTTTCATGAAAATTAGTATGCACGGGGTTTCGGGGGCGATAAATTGATCTAGCTAGGTTTCGTTTTTATAAAACGTCAAACAAAAAAAAAACGTCATCGTCATCCAGATATTTTTGTAATTATTGTAGTACGCACCAGTATAATAAACATACTCATTGGAGATTTAGATTACCTGTACTGTGCATCTACCTATACCAGATAAGCTACTGCTCAATGAAGGTCAACATAGAATTGGTGGACGGTGGTGTTGCTGCAATGCATAGAGCATTGTTGAATCTACCACGACTCCATTAGGTGTACTGGATCCAAAATTTACACAATTTGTGATGTTATTGAAGCTGTAGTTTAGAAAGCTATGTCTAACAGTAGACGATAAATGGATACCTTACTACCTGCCCTGTGTTTTGCTGGAAAAAATTAATTCACCGTGACATTTTAACCGTTTTACAACGGCAGCCCACTTCATGTCATCATCATCATCATCATTTCAGCCGAAGGACGTCCACTGCTGGACATAGGCCACCCCCAAGCTCCGCCACTTCGACCGGTTCTGTGCTTCCCCATCCACTTCATGTATTCAATGACTAATGATAATGATAATAAGCCACTGTTTTTAATAAGCCACTAATGATAATAAGCCACAATTTTAAAATTTAAAAAAATATGATCAGATGAATAATAAAAAAAAAATTAAATCATTCTCTAAGACGCATGACGTAGTTTGAAACATCCTGTTATGCAGATAGAATGAAAGATGGAATTTATTGGAGATGGAATCTTATAAATATCTTCTACCGTTTGAAACGTGAACATTATTAACAGAGTGTTTCATAATACTGAAGCATTATTTATTGTTCTTTGCACTTATTATCTTAATTAAGGGCCTACGTCCCTTTTGGTAGCGTAACACGGTCACTTTATGAACCGTACTGCTCATTAACGGCTTGTCTTGAAGATTTGAAAAATATATATTATGATTTTGCTATAGATTCATATAGATCATTTTGCCCGAAGTACTTTTTTTGTATGGTTAATTCTTTTGCTGTAAAAATATTTTCCAACACGCAATATTTTGGCTTCTATTCCATACTCCTACTAAACGGCTTCGTTATTTGGAAAAAAAAATACACTGAAAAATAGATAGTTAGAGGTACCACAGAATCGCCGAAGCACAATTGTAAATTAATCAAAGGAATATCCCCATTTTGAGATAAAGGCTTAGAGGGGCCCTGCGCGGGCGCGGGCGGCAGTCGTGCTTTAGCATACAAACGGGAGATGAGGATACTATGGGCCTTAATGGTAACATTTTTTTAAATCTCGCTTAGAGGTATTTTATGTTGGATACATTGAGTAGACCACCTTTGTAAGACGACTAAAATGTCACGGTGTTTAAGCTTCTTTCCATAGAAAAAAGCTTTTTTGAATGAATGACGAACAAAAAAAAAAACAGTATTCAGACCACATATTCTCATTTCATGACTGTAACGTTTAGAGCTACTTAGGCCAAACTGCCCATAATTTCCCCAAGTTTACGATCGCACTAAAGCAAATTAGAGCATTTAGGGATATGGCGCTGCGAATGGAGCAAACTGTAATGGAATATTAAACTAAAGACCACGTGCAATAGTTTGGTACAAATCTACATATCAAATTGCTAAATATGTCACGGAAAAAGGAATATAAAGGTTGCACTGACGTATTGGATTTATTTGCATCCAATTTGACTATAATGCAGAGCATCTGTCGTTAAATGCACTATTCACTCAGACGCTACCTGCTGCTACTGGTATTTTAAATGGACATTATTACCTACCTACGTTGAACAAAGATTTTCTGCCATTTTCCTACATAAAGCTCTCTTTGTGCTGATTTATAACAAGTATGCTGCTTTTATTCACATCACAGATTTAAGTAACAGCCTATGCGGTTTTAACTACAACTATAATAAATAATAATAATAAATCATATAATTCAGGCAACAAAGACCCATAACATAAATACCTTAGAGACTAACATACATAATTATAAAAAATACACATTAGTAGCACTTCACTTTGCACTAGCTTTCCTTTGTGCTCTCCTGTGGAATTTGTCCGCGGAATAGCGACGGAACACCACGTCCTGCGGCCAAAAGTCCTCTTCCATGACGATGGGCAGATAACAATTCGGCAAGCGCACCACCACCACAACGCCTTGAAGTTGACGTTGGGGCGCGACTCCAGTAACTGCACCCTCGGCGTGTACCTTGTCTTCTGGCGCACGTACTCCACGATGTCCTCCGCCTTAGTGGTGTAGTGCAGGCGGGAGATGTACACTGGAGTGTTCGGCATAGCGGCACGCAGGCTCACTTCGGGCCTCGCAGCATCTTTGCCGCAGCGGTTCTTGTTAGTTCGCGATCGGCACTTCTTCCTCTGCACCGTCACGAAACCCTCTTCATTATCAGGCCTAATTGGTGCCTTTTCTGGCATAGGCTTTAAATTTGGACCACCAGTAGTACTCGCGGTGACGCTAGCGACATCCTTTTGTAGGGGTTTCGCCAGGGCTGCAGACACTGGCTGCGGGACGGGACGTGGGGCTCGGGCGGCGCTGTGCTTCAATCTGCGTACTTAACCATCATTTATCCATGTCCGGAGCTAATATACAATACTAGAGTGGCGGCAAAACTTGACGCCTCATGGAAAGCCTATGTCTAGGTTTATGTAAAAAATAAGGAAGGACAGGTAGCAAGCCGCATGAGAGAAGAGGTCGAATTGCACCAAATAGTTATGTAACTACGAGGTGATTAACCCAGTACGAGAATTATGACTACTACTAGCTTTTGTTTAAAATTATTCCACGGGAACGTAGTACCGGAATAAAAAGTATCCTATGTGTTAATCCAGGTTATAAACTATCTGTATGCCACATTCATCTAAATCCAATTTACGTGAATGAGTAACAAAAGCCCAAACATACAAACTTTCTTATTTATCATATTAGGATCTACACACTGTCTATCCCTCAGGTGTTGTTAATTATCATCTTCTCTCATATACAAACCTAATTCTTCCAACAGAGCCAGTCAATTGAAAATCTGTGTTTATAAACAGGATCCACGTAGCGTAAAATTACTCGTAAATACAATTACTTAAGCAGGTTCCTATTAACTCACAATCTCAGCCGTACCACATAAAATTGGCAACAACAAGCCTGTCTGAACTATAAACCTGTCCGTTGTTGTCACCTGCCCACTCCAGGAACATGATTACGGAAATAGTACGACCTCCTCGGTTGTAGAAAACGATTAATTTAACCGTTTCTACAAATGTATAATGTAATGCATGGTAAACAAAAGGCTCAGTATCTTCTATCAAACCTAGCATTCTTTATCAACACCGAAAGAAATAAAACGAAACGAAATTTATAGAAAACGGTTCAATAAAATAAGGTTTGAAGTTTTGAGGAGTTGTTGGGTAACACACTAACAGTAGGAATGGCTTTCATTTTAAGATTCAACAACATTCATTGCGCATATTTACGCTGTCGAGCAGACCATTTTTCGAACATGTGAAGCAATGGATTAGCAATATACTTCAAAATGATTCAGATACTGATTGATAGTGCGTTACACAATTAGGGTGCAGATCATAAAATACTGAATATAATGCTTTAGATTTTTTTTTTCCTCCCAATTCAATTTTGGGTTACTGCACCATGGCTTTCTAAATTGTAATACAATATGCGAGGCGTTATATCAATATTTATTTCGGTCCTTAGGTACTTACCTTTATCACAAAATTTCTCCAGTTTTTCGTAGATCTGCACCTGCCTATTCTATGATCCTCTTCATTTCAGCCGAAAGACGTCCACTGCAGAACATATGCCTTCCCCAAGGTTCGCCACTTCGACCGGTTCTGTGTTTCCCGCATCCAGCAGACTCCTGCGTCCCTCACAAGGTCATTGGTCCACCTTGTGGGAGGCCTTCCAACTTTACGTCTTCCGGTACGCGGTCGCCACTCCAGAACTTTTCGGCCCCATCGGCCATCTGTTCTGCGAGCAATGTGCGCTGCCCACTGTCACTTAAGTTTTGGCAATTCTTCGAGAGGATTCTATGATACTTAGCTATAATTAGGACAAGGATAAAACAAGATCCGAATTTAGGTATAAGCTGAGGACGAAATAGGAGTTCACGATAAAAATCTCGAGCACGAAATCTATAGATATTCATTAGATATTAAGGTAAATGAACCTGACAAACCTGACATGAGGTCTTCAAGAGGACATGACCACATAGTGGAATAAATTAATGAAAAAGGATCACCGCGATGACTAAGACAATAACTTGTTGATGTTTCTCCGATGAGAATAGAAATAGTCTATTTAGGAGATGTATTGTTATTAGCCTCAGTAAGACGAAAAGGTGTTCGGTAAATAGTAATCGTATGCGCTGAGCGTGTGCGGGGACATCACATTGAGTTGCGCACGCGTCACGCATAATGTGCTGCGAGCCTGTTTGTATACGGAGTGTGGCTTTGTTAATCTAGATTCTACACGATACATTACAGAAACAAAAAAAGATTTTGAATTCACAAAACTAATGATAATGAGTAAAGAAAATGTTTTTTTTTTAAATGGAAAACAATGTGCTTTGCGGAGTCTTTAAACTCAACTCTCAGCACAAGCTGCAACGTAATATAACATAACATCACGCCTTGTTTCCCTAAAGGGTTGGGCAGAGTTGTACCTAGAGTACACCCACACTTTGCTATGTTTAAGTCCCATGTAATAGGGCCCAGCCTATTGCCATCAAACGGGCACAAATCCAGACTCCGGACGGCTACTTAGATATTACAGATAAAAAAAAACCCAATAACACTTTTCCCGACCTGGGAATCGAACTTAGAACCTCGTGCTCAACAGTAGCGCGTGCGACCACAAGACCAACGAGGCAGCAACGTGCTGCAATGCGTTGTATGAATAAAGAATCATAATTTAAAAGTAACTATATAAACATTTATACATTTTTGATTATTATATTTATATTATTATTTCCTTTATTTCAATATACACATACAAACTATATTTTTAAATATTAGAATATAAAATATGTAAAAACAATTAAAAATATAAATTATAGTAGCCCATCGGTATCAGGAACAGGGTTCAAGCTACCGGCGCGCGGCGGTCAGGGCTCCAGAGAGAGGAACCTCCTAACAATGCGAGCCGTGTCCAGGAGTACCGCTTTCTAGATCAAGCCCTTGACCCAGCTGCCCAACGAGAGCCTCCTCAGGTGTTGGTCGAGGCTCTTGGCTATTAAGCCATTGGCTGTAACGACTATCGGTACAATGATCGCTGAGTCCACATCGCACATGTCGACAACCTCGCGAGCCAAGTCAAGATACTTGATTTATTATTATTATTCTTCAGCCTATCATTCGTGCTATACTTTTTAAATATTTATATATTTTAAAATTTCTCTCTATGAGTCTTCATAAGAGTTCTTCTCAAAAAGGAACACCATGTATAAACACGTCAGTTTGAAACAATATTTGAATACAATCAGCATTAGAACTGAGAGGATCACCGCGCGCCACCGTTACGGCTCGAACAGGCGCACGCGCAGCAACAGCCGCTAATACTTGGTATGGACGCCCGCCGCCTAGACCACGCCACGATACGGCTTCCTGGAAAACCAACATTTCAATTTACCGCCCAAATGATTTGTTACTATGGCGAAAATACGTTTAATTAAAGTTAATGCAATTGATGTCGATTCTTGGTAATATTGAATTCTAATTCGGACAGCGGTAAAGTGCGGTCAGTCAAGTCAGTTTTAGAATTTGAAATTAAGAGAAAAAAACATGTTTTTCTTAGTTCTATTTCAATATTATAGTGTATATGTATGTATTATAGTGGTACTGTAGCGTGAAGATCGAAGAAAACCACATCTTTGCCACTTAAAACGTTTAATTTTGATATATATTTAATAAAAAACACCAAAGATATATAAACATATAAAAAAAGAGATAAGAATTTTGAAGACCATGCAGTGCGTCTTTGTAATATTAACTGAAATAGAGATATTATGTTAAACTTTAAAAGAAAAACTAAATAGTAATCTACTACAATATAACATAAATGATTTGTGGTTATGATTAGGTAGTCCAAAAAAGGTCGGCGCAGCGCGCCAGACGGGTGAGTGTAAGAGTGGCTGGAGTTGCGTGGCTGCAGAGCCCACGTCAGGTCTTATGTCAAGATATATTTATATATATTTTCCTGTAATGCTAGTCATCCAGTAGTTTCAATTTCAATAGGGTTCCGAATCTGCTATGGTATTGTTGATTTGGCGATGAAGATACCATTTTTCAGATAAATTTCCCGTAGGTTTACTGAAAACTGTAAGGCTCTATTTACCTCATCTAGAGGTTTGCTTGGCCTATGTTTTAGACTTATGAATATTATGACACTCGCGACGTTAGTACCAAGTCCTATTTCGTCTTAAAATTATATCAATGTCAATAGTAATTCGCAGATGCATTGTTCCGCTGTACCTACTTGTATGTATGCCACCCAAGTTGATATCAGTTGCGACGATTCTATTTATATCGATTCGAAGAATGTTCAAATCCATTGTTTTGTTTGTTCACAAATTGAAAGGCTAATCTCCATTTGTACTGTCAAACTTGACTGATTGAATTGCATATACGATGACACGATGTTTATAAATGCGGACGACACGAGCTCATTTGTAATCAAACAACATAATTGGACAAAATATTTTAAAGTTGATAAAACCAATTAAAATGTACATGTATTTTATTTCTAGTATCTGCATAGTAAAGAAATACAATGAAATATTCATTTAATTGCTCGTTCCGTAGCTATTGTCTAAGCGACAATTTATAGCTTAGGTGGATAACGAGTACCTGAATAATTGCAGAAAAAATTCACCAACGACCTCGCCAAGGATTTATATTCCGCCTCTATTATTTGCAGCTGTTTCTACCGAATTTATAACAACTGTGAACAATAAAAATTCTTTAAACGCACAAGGCATTTTTAATCGAGATGTATCAATGAGGTCGTAAATTAAAAAATCATGTTACGTGATTTGACTGTGGAGTGGCTTCCGTAGAGTTCCCCTCAGTACTTGTATGGAGCGAGATGTATTGGATGGAATGAGAGTAAAAACCAATGTATTGAATGTGAGTAACCGATGATATAATCAGGCGTCAATAGTCGGCCGGCGCCCCGTGCGTCACAAAGCCACAATGGGAGACGTTGTCGTCATACAAGCAAAATTTTAACCGAATTATGTACAGAGGTGAAAACCATCAACTAAAATACTGTATCATTCTTCACAGCCTAAAAACACTTTATCTGCCTCTGAAAACTCTTGCTTTTTCATAATTTCAGCAAAAACATGCCATCTAACAATTATTCCCCTTCCCCCCGGATCTCTGTGCGGTACAGACGTGTTTTGGGTTGGCTATGTTGTGAATTTTTAATTTAAGTAATTAAAATCAAATACCAAAAATTTCGTGAAAGTACCAGGCGCGCATAAGCAGTACGAAGCCAAGTGTAACCAGTGTGCGACGAGTATCACTATATGAGCTATCTCTACGTATCAACTGCGTGAGTAATTAACTAATTAGCCAATAAGGTCAAAACCACGCCTCTCGTCCCTAATCACCGGCACTACTTGCGCGCACTAGACGCGATTGTCACCGCCCACCAACGTACTGGTGCGCCCGTACTGGGAGCGTAGCTATCGCATAGTACCAGGAGTACTAGACGAATCTAAATGAATATGCCGCTTCGACGTACTCCGCCGCAACTAGCAACCTCCTCGGAAGCTTTGATCTCCCCATACCACGGCGGCTCTGAACCGAGTATTCCCACTTGTGGTCTTGATGAAGTTAGTCTTAGTGACTTCTCAACCAATGTTACTACCCGAGGACCTAAACGGAAACACGACCAAGAATATATAGAGGAGTGGCAGTCCTTCAAAATAGAGATTATGAGTACATTGAAAACTTGGTCGGATTCTCAAAATAACAAGATCGACCAAATACTAACTAGCGTGAACGAGATCCGAGAGGAATATCGCGAACTGCGCAAATCTGTTGAGTTTAACTCAGACAAGTTCGACGACATAATTGCAAATGTAGCGAAGTTGGAGAATGAACGGCGCGATAACCAAAAGTATATAAAATCACTCGAATATAAATTAGAATCTATGGAGAGAAACTTAAAGAGTTCAACTATTGAGATACGGAACATCCCAGTGAACGATACGAAGGAGACAACAGAAGATCTGATCAAAGTAATTAAAAACGTGGGGAAAACCGTCAGTGTAGACGTCGAAACGACAGGTATCCGTGATGTTTTCCGTGTGAACACCAAAACAGACGGTTATAAACCTATAATCGTTGAGTTTACCAGTAAACTAACGAAAGAAAGTATGTTAGTAGCCGTCAAAAAGTTCAATCAGGTCAATAAGGACAGCAAACTAAGCACTTCCCACCTACAAATAAAAGGGCCGCAGACACCGATTTACGTAGCGGAAACTCTAACTGCAAACGCGAAGAAGCTTTTTTATTTGTGCAGACAATTTGCCAAAGAAAACAAATTCACTTTTTGCTGGGTAACACACGGACGGATATTCTTACGTAAAGCTGAAGGGCAGAAACAAATTCGAATTGATAGCGAATCTGATCTCACTAATCTAAGAGGGCAACAATGACTATCCAAGGCAATTATCAAACTTGTCAAAAAAAAAATTGTTGCCGTTTTTAGTTATTATAACTTTTAAAATTAATTGTTTACTTTTTATGTTATTTTTTACAACTTATATGCATGTTAACTTTTCATTGATTTTTGTCTGTATCTACACAAACTTTAGTAAACACATCAACAAACTCTACACTCATATATCTTTTAGAACACACAATTCTACATTCAAGGCTCATGTTAATTCATTCTCGCACAGCTTGTATACCCATTTAGCAACCGTACCCATTAAAACTTTATATTTACACCAGAGATTTATAAAAGTAACATTTATGCTTTTACGTAAAATTCGATCATAATTCCCAATTATCAATAAATAATGAATTAGATGAGTTAACGGTCGCTGACTCTAGCACTTGCCTTATTGATTACTGCTCCAGTTTAATTTATACCGAGAATTCCCCTTTAAACATTATTGTTCAAAATATAAGAAGTGTAAACTGCAATTTTTCAGGATTGCAAACCCTCATCAAACGGTCAGAAATTGACTGGGATGTGATCATTCTAACGGAATGTTGGATACCCCGGACACCGTTTATTCCACTCATGGTTGGTTATCAGTCCGCAAACACAAACACCAACAGGACACAAAATGAGGGTGTTATTGTTTATTATAAATCTACCCTTACCTATAAAATATTGGAACCATCGCTCGTGGATGGCAACTGTCTTATTATCATTATCAATTCACAAACTGTGGTTCTCTGTATTTATCGTCCCCCGGGGGAAAGAAATATTTCAAAATTTCTGGAATCATTAAACAATATTTTACTTACTTTATCGACATACAATAATATTTTACTTACTGGCGATATTAATATAGACATAGCGCCATCCTCTTCAGATGCAAGAGCGGAAATTTACCTTAATCTATTGGCCTCTCATGGTATGTTGCCTGCGTACTACATTCCCACCCATTCTCAAACATGCCTTGACCACGTAATTGTCAAGACAAAACTTTCGGTGAAATGTTTAGTTGCCCATACAACCTTGACCGACCACTATAGCGTCATTATAAGCCTTTCGCATATGAGCTCCTCACACCATCGTTCAAAAACCATAAGACGTATTCATTATCCATCCCTTGACGAAAACATTAAAACTGTTGATTTCGACGGTATCTACTCTTTGGGTAGAGCTGATGAAGCTGTATCTTTCTTCCTTAGGACCCTAACCACTTTGATGATGACTTGTACTCAAAAGATCACTGTTCCAAGACGTAAGCGATTAATTAAACCATGGATTACTCCTGGACTACTACGGTGCATGCGAAATCGAGACAACCTTCATCTTAAGTCCAAAAAGCATCCTAATGATGAAGTTGCAAAAATAACCTATACCCGCTATCGTAATTTTTGTAATAACATTCTAAAAAAAGTTAGACAAGAGTATGATAAGGATGCACTCTCTAAATGTCAAGGCAACACTAAGAAATTGTGGGACACCATCAAAACAATCACCTACACCACTAAACAGAAAAGTTCACCCATCGATCTCATTGATTCAAATCAGCCCATTAACTCTGTCAATGAGATAAATCAATACTTTGTAGGAATCGGTAAGTCTTTAGCGGGTTCTATCACAGGGTTCCACCCTGCCACATACCAGACTTCTTCTATGCCGCCCTGTCTCTTTTCTTTTGTCCTTCTGCCCACTGATGTGGACGAGATCAAAATCATCATAGCATCTCTTAAAACCACTCGTGCCATCAAGTGTGACGACGTTCCTAGTGAATTAATTAAAAGATACTGTAACATATTATCTAATCCTATTGCGTTCATTTGCAACATCTGCCTATCCACTGGTGAATTTCCCTCGGATCTCAAGAAATCCCTAGTTCACCCAATCCACAAGTCTGGTAGCAGGGACTGTGTCAATAACTACCGTCCAATATCCATTTTGCCTACACTTTCCAAAATTCTCGAAAAAGTTATTAACAAGCAATTAATCAAATATCTAGAAACAAACAAACTTTTATCGGATAATCAATATGGTTTTCGTCAAAGCAGGTCAACTAGCGATGCTGTACATCAACTTACCGATACCATAGTTTCTAGGTTGGATGAAAAGAAAAAGGTCCTTACGATTTTCCTCGACTTGGCTAAGGCTTTTGACACCGTCTCTGCGCCACTCTTGCTGAAGAAGCTTGAACACCTTGGAATTCGTGGCGAACAGCTAAAACTGTTCGAAAGTTACTTAAAGGGGAGAGCTCAACGTGTTGTGGTCAATGAGTGGTTGAGTGATAGCTGCGAGATCAATATCGGTATCCCACAGGGGAGTATTTTAGGGCCTACCCTCTTTTTAATCTTTATTAATGACCTCTGCCAGTTAAACCTTATTAATGGCAAAATTATTACTTTCGCGGACGACACGGCTCTTCTTTTCTATGGAGATACTTGGGAGGAAGTGTACCACTTTGCTCAGATGGGTTTCTCGCTGGTCATGGCCTGGCTAAACAACAACCTACTCTCACTTAATACAGACAAGACTAAATACATAACATTTACACTAACAAACACTCGCCTCGCTCAAATCCCCTTACTAAATATCACGGCCCACTCGTGTAACAACAAATCTTCTAACTCATGCTCATGCCCAAAACTCGAAAAAGTGGACTCCCTCAAGTACCTAGGTGTAACTATTGACAAAAACCTAAACTTTAATTCCCACATCGATCTGTTGTCCAAAAGAATTAGGAAACTCATCTTCATTTTCAAAAGCCTACGACGTGTTGCAGATTCGAAAGTTCTTAAAACAGTTTACTTTTCACTCGGACAATCTGTACTCAACTACTGCATCTCTGTTTGGGGTGGTGCCCCTAAATCTTTTATGATTAAAATCGAGCGAGCTCAAAGGGCAGTGCTCAAGGTGGCCCATGCTTTACCGTTTTTTTACCCTACCTCTGAACTGTACGCTATGTGCAAGGTCCTTACTGTTCGGCAACTGTTTATCGTTCAAACAATCTTGCGTAAACATTCCTCATTATGCTACAACTCATCCTTGCACGCTCATAAACGCATTAAGACAAATGTCTGTTCTACTCAACTGTGTAAAAGTAGTCTTTCACACCGCAATTTTTGTTTCCTTGGCAGTCATTTATACAACAAAATAAACTCGACTTTAAAAATATACGCCCTTACTAAATCAAAGTGCAAGCAAGTTCTCACAACGTATCTACTGAACCTTGATTACGCTAGCACTGAAACCCTCCTAATTGTTTTAAGATAAATGTGTTTTTAGCCTGTCCATCACAACACCACACTGCAACCCACAACACCAAACCGCACCACACTACACTACACCACACCACCACACCACACCACGACACACCACACCACGCTACACTACATTACACTATACTAGACCACACCACATATTACCACACAAACACACTAATAACAATTTTTTATTATTTTTTTGTATCTTTTTTTTTGGTTTTTTATTTTAGTTTCGCAAATGTTTCCGACCAAAGGTTAAAATTATTGTTACTCTTTAAGATTTAAGTTGTACTCATACATTGTTTTTGGGGGGGGCCTGGTAATCTGTGTGACAGGTTTTCCTAGTGCAGATACCAGTCTCCCACAAAGGTTTTTATTCACATATGTAATCTTCATATATTTAAGGTGCCTTTGTGGAAGAGAAAATAAATGTTTATTATTATTATTATTATATTCAATCAATCAATCAACTCAGCCTATCGCAGTCCACTGCTGGACATAGGCGTCTCCCAGGCTGTGCCACACTCTATCCTCCACCTTCCGCATCCAGTCTGTCCCATCCACCTCTTTAAGGTCGTCGGTCCATCAAGCTGGAGGGCGTCCCACACTACGTTTGCCGATACGTGGTCTCTACTCCAGGACTGGTCTGCTCCACCGTCCATCGGTGCTTCGAAAAACATGGCCAGCCCACTGCCACTTCAGCTTGCTTACTCTGCAAGCTATGTTGGTGAGTCCGGTTCTTTTCCGGATAATTTCATTCCTGATGTTATCCTTCAAAGAAACTCCGAGCATAGCCCGCTCCATAGCGCGCTGAGCAACCTTAAATTTGTGTACCAGCCCAACTGTCAGTGTCCACGTTTTGGCATCGTATTTCATCACGGGCAGGGCGCACTGGTTGCAGACCTTAGTCTTCAAGCATTGCGGAATAGGCGACGAAAAGACTTGACGTAGTTTCCCAAACGCTGCCCAATCCAACCGGGTCCTCCTGCCGGCTTCTTTCTCAAGGTTGTGTCTACCGAGTTGGATGACTTGCCCTAGGTAGACATACTCGTTCACAATTTCGAGAAGCGACCCTTAGATGTGGATTGGACTTGGCAAGACGTGAAAAATGCACATGACTTTCGTCTTGTCCAAATTCATGCCGGGGCCAACCCGCGGAGAGGCTCCGTTTAGGCTGTGCAGCATCTGATCTAACTGCTCCAGTGTCTCTGCTATTATGACGATGTCATCGGCAAAGTGAAGGTGTGAGATGTATTCGCCTTTAATATTGATACCCTGTCCAGTCCAGCCCAACGTCTTAAAGATGTCCTCCAACGCATTGGTGAACAGTTTCGAGGATATAACATCTCCCTGTCGCACCCCTCTGAGCAGTTGGATGGGGCTTGTTTCCTTATCCTGGATCTGGACAGTCATCGTGGCACAGTCATACAAACATCTCAACACTTATATCACGATATAGCGCCATTCAATTCGACATCGTTGCAAAGAGGCCAGATCTGCCTAAATTTCGGTGGAGTGGAAGGTTTTCTCGTACTCCACAAATGCCAAACACAGCGGTTGGTTGTACTCTTCAGTTTTCTGTACAATTTGTCGAACAGTATGGATGTGGTCTACGGCACTGAAGCCTTTTCGAAAACCGGCTTGTTCTGGCGGATGGAATTCGTCAAGTCTTCTGGCGAGACGGTGCGTGATGACCCTCGAGAACAGCTTGTATACGTGGCTCAGAAGTGAGATGGCTATAGTTCTTCAGCAAGCTCAGAATCATTAAAATCTACAAATTACCTATATTATTCTCATCAAATTTAAAAAAAATGTTTGGAATTAAAATAAAAACTTAATGGGATAACAAAATTAGAAGTTACTTAGTCAAGCTTGAGTAAAAAGGAAACCTACTGAAAATAGCATTGAACTGGAATCGTTTTTAGGGTTCCGTACCCAAAGGGTAAAACGGGACCCTATAACTAAGACTCCGCTGTCCGGCTGTCTGTCCGTCTGTCACCAGGCTGTATGTCGTAAACCGTGATAGTTAGACAGTTGAAATTTTCACAGATGATGTATTTCTGTTGCCGCTATAACAACAAATACTAAAAAATAGAATAAAATAAATATTTAAGGGGGCTCCCATACAACAAACGTGATTTTTAAGGGGTGCTTCCATACAACAGACATGATTTTTTTGCCGTTTTATATGTAGATAATGGGTACGGAACCCGTCGTGCGCGAATCGGACTCACACTTGGTGGTTTTTTAAACTTGATAGTTTTCCTAAATCCAAAGATATTCGTAAGCTAACAATTATAAATAATGTATACAATAAACGTGCACACGCGGCCACAGTACCTACGCAAGAGGATAAACATAACACATTCAACACTTGTAATGATCTACATGGCATCAACAAATCAAAATCGATCGTGAACTTAGGCACGTATTCCCTGCAAATGGACATTATAGATACAAAGAACAGGAAAATTTCATGTCTGTCTGTACCTCGTGTACCTGTTTGACGTAGAGATGGGTCTGATATGCATTCAATAGCCAGACTATAGACAGACGGTATAGGGTGCGACCGACAACGACGTCATGCGAGCCTTGCAATTTAAACTTGATTGTAGTTGGAGGTGTTTTGAATTATTTTTGATAGGCGATTGTCTTTGCACCGAGCAAAGGGAATTTTGTTTTTAATCTAGTTGAGTAACAAGTAGTAAGTACAATAATTGCAATTTAACACAATTTTAATACTTTGATAGACGATGAGGCAAATTATAGGCAGTAGGCGCAAGGCAGAGCACCGCCAAGATGGTCAGACGCGATCAAGAAGGCTGTTGGAGGCAGAAGGCAGGGTCTACCGAGCGATCCAGACTGCAGAAGACCGCATAACTTGGAGACGCGTCGTATGTGGTCGCGATCCTCAGCATTGAGGGAACGATGAAGAAGAAGCAATAGGTCTATATAGAAATATGGCTACATAACTGCATAGGTTTTCAAACATATGATGGTAGGTAAATTAATGTTAACGAAAAAAAACGCCAGCTAAATATTTCTTTAAAAATTCAATGCAGAGTAACGCATGAATGCAAATAAGGTCGTGATAAGAATAATCACATAATTTCCATGACGAATGTAAAACAAAAGATAGATTCGGCGCGAATTTCAACTCTGCAGCTAAAAGGATTGCCGACAATGGCCATAAATTCTGCTGACCCATTAAGTATGTCCAGAAGTAAATCTTACCATATGGTGAAACAGAATCATCTTTATACTGCCGACAAAACGGCTAGCGGTGACTCTGAAGCACTGAGTCAAATGATTGCAGCTAGGATTTTTTTAAGGACTGGGGTTTTTAGTAACCAATAAACTATAACTAGGCTTACGTAAAGTATGACGCCGTCAGGTTAGGTGGAGCGACGATCTTCGCAGGGTGGCTGGTAACAGGTGGATGAGAGTTGCTGAGAATCGAGCTGAATGGCGTGCAATTGGAAAGGCCTATGTCCAACAGTAGACTGCTGTAGGCTGATAATGATGGTGAAATAAAACTATTTAAATCTGTAGTCAATTGATACTCTTCTTATTATTCTTTTTACTCATTCATTCACAGTTGAGACATCCATTATGACAGATAAAATCGATCTTGCAATCGGAGTAACCAAGATCAAAAAGTTATTTCAATACATGACGTTTGAGAACTTTCTTATCAGCAACTAACTACACATTCATGCAACGACCAAGGTGTTTAAAAATAACCTTACTTGAATTATAACGAGCCTAGAAGACAGCAGAAATTCTATGAAAAAGTTTTATGAATTCATATTCACTTTACTTGTCCTCCTCACCCAATGGACACTCCAGATCATCAAATAAGGTAAATATTAGGGTCACGATCGTCTTTACCTCGACCTTAAAAAGTTATCCGAGTCACCGTCAAAGCTCCAATGATCCTTATCTATTGATGAATGTCTGACGAAGCTCCTGACCCTTGCCGGACCTTCTAGGGTACGTAACGTCCCTTGCGACTTTACTCATAATTTCTATATCATTATTAGCTACTGTATATGCAGCCTCGAATGCATCAGCTGGTTGAATTTTAATGCTAACGACGATTTTTTTTGCATATTCATTGGCTGTGATTAAAATATGTTAGTAATTGTTATTTCAATGTTACGACTTAGCACTTGAACTCCGTTTTGTTTACTTTGGTTGGCTTGTTAAGTTTTTTAGTATCGTTTATAGGTCCTTCGTCGTCTACTAAGCTATATTTTGCACTTTTCATAAAATATTTCTGCCAATATCACCTCGCGTTAATTCCGAGAAATAAGTGAATATATATTTTTCAATCCACAAATACATAAGTATTTTTCTTTCAAATACTTATACCAAAATGTTAAAAATTAAAATCATCATCATCATCATCATTTCAGCCGAAAGACGTCCACTGCTGGACATAGGCCTCCCCCAAGCTCCGCCACTTCGACCGGTTCTGTGCTTCCCGCATCCAGCGGACTCCTGCGGCCCTCACAAAGTCATCGGTCCACCTTAGGTAGGTCCAACTTCGAGAAAGAGGTCAATCGTCGAATCCGACTCGGTTGGGCAGCGTTCGGGAAGCTTCGCAATATCTTCTCGTCCCACATACCGCAGTGTCTCAAGACGAAAGTCTTCGACCAGTGTGTGTTGCCAGTGATGACATATGGAACCGAAACGTGGTCGCTCACAATGGGCCTCATAAGAAGGTTTAAAGTCACCCAAAGGGCAATGGAGAGGGCTATGCTTGGAGTTTCCCTGCGTGATCGAATCAGGAATGACGAGATCCGCAGGAGAACCAAGGTAACCGACATAGCCCGAAGAATTGCCAAACTTAAGTGGCAGTGGGCAGGGCACATTGCACGCAGAACAGATGGCCGATGGGGTCGAAAAGTTCTGGAGTGGCGACCGCGCATCGGAAGACGTAAAGTTGGAAAATTAAAATAATACAATAAAATTGTTTATTGAGTCTCAAACGATTAAATTTTTTTTTTTAATGAAACAGTCTAAGTAAGTAATTAATAATATGTACTTGTGTTGGGGTTGTCTCGCTCCATCCCACGATGTTAAACAAACTTGAGACTACTAAAAAACTTACCATCAGATGAAATAGAACAATGCTTAACTAAAGTTACATCAGTTATAACTGTAGCGGTTTTGGGAGGTCCTTGCACTGTCTCTTTAGCAGTGATATCAGGCCATCTAGATGTAGCCGTATCGCTCCATCTGACAGGCGGAGCGCAGTCAGAATGTCTGCCGAAACCTGCAAATGCACTTCGCCGAATACTTTGTAACGCAAATTTAGTTTGATCAGGATTTCTGAAGTAGGGTGTGAACTTATATAACATCTATTAATGGGAATTCCAGTCTGTCGATACATAACTAAATTTTATTATATACGCATATTTTATACCAAAATTTAAAAAACCCCGAACCTTTGGGTTCGGGGTTTTCAAAAACCTCTAAAAAGTTTTTTTTTTACTTTTTTGAGGTTTTTTTTTGTGTTTATTAAACTTTTAATTTAACTTTTATTTCCTGTTTTTTTAACTTAATATACATAGAAATAGTAAACACGCTACGATCGACACGTCTCGCTTCAATGCGCAGCTTTACGTATGTTTCCCACAGTAAAGCTTGTTACTAATTTATCCTCATTCCTCATTGCTATTTAATCATCAGGCCCTGATCCTCATTTCTCTATAACCTTTTCATTGAGACCTATTCAATAAGCCTAAACACGATACCTCTGCTGTTGGTGAGGTAGTTGGGTATCCTAAGACTTTGCAGGTGATCCTGCAGCATCAGTTCAAGGTTAATATATTCGTCTAATATCATTGAAGTAACAGAATACCAAATTTCAACTCGATCAGACCCGTAGAATATGCTCAAATCCCTTCATCAACCAGAAAAGAGCTGATAATCTTCAAACAGCTGAACGGATTTTCTTGAATCATAGCTAAGAACACTCTCGATTAAGTAACCTTTCAGACCAAACAAATACAAATACTGATCATAACGAATCAAAACACAACATACATATCTGCTATATTTTTTCGGGAGTGTAGTAGTGTGCTGGATATCCTGACTACAGCATCAGACCAAGAATTCCATAACCTTGCATAGTTATAAAGCATACATAGGTGTTTCTTATTTAAGGTCACACGTATGTTTGAAAGTAAAGTAAATACACATTATGCGTCTAAGAACCCTACCGCAGCTAACAAAATAGCTGATGACCTTGAAACGGCTTAACCGATTTTGATAAAATCATGTCTAAGAACTACCGCTAGAAAACCTACTTAAAAAACCCGCACCCAAATCGGGCTGGCCCAACTGGGGCTGTACTAAACCGGCCAATATCAAAATTATATAAACCTTCCAGAATACTCAGGAGTATTGTAAATGCGCCCTGGTATACAAGAAATGACGACCGCCATCGTGACCTAAAAATGGAACCCGTCACCAACATAATCCAATTTGCTGAGGTCCACACCGAGTCCACCGACATAGAGGCAATTCAGCTGTTAGACCTAACAAATATAGTGCGAAGACTAAAACGAACAAAATCTTTTGATCTAGTTTAGTGTAAAAAGTGTATATAATAGTGGCAATGATACACATAATAAAACATGTACAAAGTCTCTAAACAAGTGGAACAGACTTGTGTAAAGTAAGTACCATCAACACTGTTCTAAGTTTTAAAATAATAATTAAGTAAAAAAGTAAGTTGGATTAAAATTGCTGATTAGTCTTACCTATAGGCTAGATTGTAATTAAGAACCGGGTTCTGTTTATTAAAGGATTTAAAAAAAAATGATCAGAGTAATTCAGTTATACGAAGTCTATGTCTATCTTGCTAGAGATTGCATTTAAACGTTTATGCTGTTCCTACAATACAAATTTATAGTTTGTTGCCAAAAAGGACACTAATGTGTTTATCTACTGGATTATAATTAACGATTTGACTTTTTTGGCAAACTATGTTGTTTCAATGTTAAAATCCCTTTTAAACTTTCGTCCCGATTCACCCCTGCATCTCTAATCACCCCGTTTGACTGTTCTTTGTTTAAACTGAAATCATTGAGCTGTGAAATATTTAACTGATCATAATTCATTGTGTTAGACTTGATAAATCTAATCTCTTGATAAAGCATCTTCTTCAATTTAACAATAACCACCTTTATTGCCTCCGACTCCGTCATCCTTTTAAAACAAGTTTCTTGTTTCCATCTTTTTTAATTAAAATTCATTTTTTAGGCAGTCGGGTTTTTGATTTTGTAATTTTTTTTCTTATTTTGAAGAAAAAATTTTTGAAGGCACAATATGGCGCCAAAAATCGGCCATTTTTTTTTTCAATTTTGGTATACCCAATGTCACTTTCACAATTATGACGAATCTAATGGCATCTCTTAAGCTGAAATCAATCAAGCCGTTTAGGCTACAGAGCGTGCCAAAGAAATCCACATACATACATACACTCGAAAAACATAACCCTCCTTCTGGTGCAGTCGTGTAAAAACCAATAACATCACTCTCTTAGTGTTAAAATTCAAGTTTAAATGCCTTTATCCGGCAGACGTTACGACGGTACAGGTGTTCAAACATGACTTGAGTCTTGTAGAGCATGAATCAGGCCGCTCTGCTGGACATACTAATGCGAAGACACGACGTTTCCGGCATAAATCCACCAGCATACATCTCCATACGCGCAAACAGGCAAATTTGACAGTTATGAACATTTCAACGGAATTTATGCAGTGGGCACAGATCCTATCGACGCAAGGAGTGGACGATCGCAGAGATAGTATCGCCGGCTTTGCTACTAGTATGCTCAAATCTTTCACGTGGACGAAATACAAATATGTATGGATTTTAATATTAAGAATTTCGGACATGTGCAAAGGCTTTAGCTTCTATTGGCACCGCGAATACGTAAAATAATTTCTTGGGAAATGATTGACGTTGCAGACTTACGGATTACTTTTTGGGTCCTTAACATTCGTGGCATGAAATGTTAATGTGCCTAATCGAATCGCAGACTAAAATGAGGTCCTAGCAACGCACTAACCTAATGGATACTTAGTTGGATACAGAGCCAGGTTTACACGACGCCAGAGCGCTGGCGCTAGTCGTACAGTCTGGCCTACGCTGGCTTGCCTTTATTGTTTACACATGGCCAGCCAAAAATGAATAAAGAACCAATCGGGCTGTTGAAAAAGAAACGTTTAAAGAACTTAACTGTTATTATGAGAGCAGTTGAAAAAACAGAAAATCCAACACATGTGCACTTTGTAAGGCTGTACTTAAAATTACAACGAAAGGAGCACAGTGGCTAGAAAAATAGACAGGCAATCAACTCATACCTGCGCTGCCCTGGCAAGAAAAAAATTTTACACGGGGCCAATACAATGCCAGCACTGGCTGCCAGTTTAACTGACGGCCACCGCTGGCTTCGTGTAAACTTACCTTCATATTGAGCAGCTAATAGGTATAATGTAGTATAATGTACTGTAATGTGTATGTATGTAATGTAGTATAATGTACTGTAATGTATGTGTATGGGGAAAGCAGAAACTACTGAATTTTGAAGTTATAGTGTTTAAAAGTATTTACTTACCTAGTTTCTTCAGTTAAAATTAAAATTCACCTTTAAAATTCAAGTAATTTTACTTGATTTACTCGATTGTAACAATTTATAACGTCATAACAATATTAAGAACATAGAGTAATGTAACCCCAATTAATGTTATCAACTAAATCTACTCAACCTACTATCAACCTTTTCACAAAATCTATTATTGAAGTGAGTTCAATAAAGTTCATTCGCAACATAATATACCATTAACTACATTACAATACAATTTTCCGCGATGTTTACCGTGTGTAATTTATACCGTTCAATGTTTCCAAGAAGTAGTTAAAAATCTAGTAAACATGGCTTTACAACGTTATAAATCTTCATGAATGAACCTTTTTGTCATTCCACGTAGGGTTGGATTTATGCAGGGCGTTCGCAAATGCAACATAATGCGTGCACGCAGCGAACAGTTCGATTTTTCCATATTTATAGCACTTTGTGTTTGCAGATTCACACGATGCAACTATAAATAAATGCTCAACTAGAGTTCCGTGCACTGTACTGTACGCGAAATAGCATTTTTAATTAAAGATTTTTTTTTAAACGTTGCCCCACACTAGGAATTTCTCCTGTATTGTGGGTGCGTTTACAAAAAAATTAAACTCACATACACAAACAGCTAGACCTGGAACATCTACTTGTAGGTCATACAAATATTTGTTCCGTGCGGGAATCGAACCTGCGACACGCAGCGCAGCAGTCAATCGCTTAACCACTGCGCCAACCGTGCCGACAAATTATTATATTTCGAAAACAATCGTCAAAAAGTCGTTGGATGAAATTACTGGTTTTACTACAAATACAAATGCAGTCATTGAAACTTTATCTATAACAAAGAAAGCGAGCCCTAACAACAAGTAAAAAACTAATTCTAATTATCAAACGATCATCTAGATATACAACTACGCGAAAAACGAGAAAAAAATTAAGAAAAGGCAATCATCCGATTTCAAGCCCATTACTACTGTAAAAGCCTGAGTCACCATATCTTGGTGCAGTTTAATGCAAAAAAAATCACCAAAACAAAAAGTTCAATGTTTTACCTACCTAATAGAGACGTGTTGCGCATGACCAGGTCCCCTCTAGGATGTCCAGTCTCCGATAACGGTTAGAACTCTGCCGAATATTGTAAAATGGTCGAAACCCGCGCGGGTGCAAGCGGCCGCGTGTCCTGCATCCCAATTAGTCCAGACAGAATGGACTATATAACGCGAAGTCTGGCTCAGGCCAACACACATTCAGAAGCAGTATAACGCACAACACCCTTTGGTCCACAAAGGGTATCAAATAGTGAACAGAATATTCGAAAATCGTAAATATGAAGTTAGTACTTTCGCTGGTGGTGTTGAGTTGCGGGCTGTTTGAAGCTAGGGGATACCCGTACGCGTATTATCCCTCTTACGGAAATGTGGATTCTCGTGAGTACAATTATAATATTTTCTTTCTACTGGTCGTGATTGATTAGCCCTCTATTGAGGTTTCATTGATTACCACTTATTATAAAAGACTAATTAGACTTTACAATTAAAAAATAATCTGTTAGTTGTTCTGTCTTCAGTGTAGGCTTGTGAACATAATATTTTAGTGTTATTTTTGTAATTTTCAAAATAGTTCTAGGTGCGCTCAACGTATTGGGCTAGGAAACATCAGGTACATAAATAACCATCTCACCAGCATTCCCCGAGAACAATGGTGTATCTATTAGAATACCCGCGTTCCTATTAGTGGTGAGAAATTTAAAACCACCGTTTTCTCTTTCACAGTGTCATACGGAGATGCCAACCGCGGCGGGATGGCACTGAGTCGCTATTACAACCCGTACTACGACCAACGCGGCGTCGGTGGTGGCATGGCTGCCTTCATGTTCCGGCAGCCGGAGGCCGAGGCGACACCGCAGCAGTCTGGCCAGTACTACCTCCCAGACAGGCGCCGCCAAACACAGCAGGAAGTTAACTACATCCCACCCCAACAAAACGAAGTCTATTACCCCCAACAACCAGAGAACCCTGCCTTTATCCCCACTGAGGCAACGGAACTCGCTGAACCAACAGAAAAGGTCGAAGCCCCAACTACTGTAAAAGCTGTAGCCGTCCCTGAATTGATAGAACCTGAAGTAGAAGAAGTGCCAGAAGAGGAACCCGTACAAAAACCCAAGAAGGCTGTCAACAAGAAGAAGCAAGTCAAGAGGCCGATCAATGATGATGATGAAGATGAGTATGCTCCTAAGATGCCTGCTGCAGCATTCTTTCCCATGTTCTTCGGATACGGCAGAAAAGGTGCCGGCGGCCCCGGTGGTCCCACTGCCATCGCTAACGCCTTCAGCACCGGCAAAGGTGGAGTAGCGACAAGCCATGCAACCGCCTATGGAACCCCCAGAATAGAAGAGAGAGCTTAAAATATATCGCAAATTGTTAGATCTAAGTGTAAATTTTATGTCTTCATTGTTATATATTTTTATATGTATAGAGTTAATGCGCATTTCATCATATCATACAAATAAACTTTGCCATAGAATGGTTGTGCTTTAATTCTGTCCTTAAAATCGTTAGGTTGTCGCAGTGTTCATTAACCCCTGAACACATGCTGTCAGCAAATTTCACTTAATTTGAACTTAACTTTGTCTTCTTGGCTACCTATGGTAGGCGTTATAGTTGTTGTTGTATTTCTTTTTCAAGTAGTTCACTTGTAAGCAAACCTTTTCTTCAAAATGAAATACTAAAGTATTTTCGATTTACACTTTTCTCAATGAATAGACGATATAGTAGTAGGTATCAAGGGATACGGTAAAAAATTATCCATCTTCATAATAAGTAAACTAAAGTTAAAAATGATAACTTAATAAGTATTAGTGACTCTATCACAAGAGTTTATATCATAGAGTCTTTCATTACAACCTATTTTGGTAACATGCCTTAGAGGCTCATCCATTTGATACTGAGATAGCTACTAAAATATCAACAAAGTGGGTCCAAAACACCTAGAAACAAGAGTCCTTCGGGTCCGGCCGAGAAGGTGAAGCTCGTTGCACATATAGGATTGATTTTTCTTAAAGGATTTCTGTTGATGACGGCAATAGGGCCTTTTAGTCAGACGTGTGCCTTTCAGTGGCAAACTAATTTAGTGACAAAAATCATCAACCATGGACTCGTGTTCACGTTTCCAATATATAGCTAATGCATATTTGGCGATCCGAGAACAACGTCTGTCATAATTTTAACAGGCGTTACAAAATACTTACCTACTCATGCAAATTACTAATTTCTTTATGTGGCTAGTGGCCTTAATGATGCAAAATTAAAACTAAACAAGAACTTAATCGGAAAATTGAATTTCTGGAAAGACGTCTAATTTAAAAAAGGGAAGCATACGGAAGATGTAAAAATGCTCTTGAGACCGAATTATTTACTTATTGGTAGCATAATTGTCTGTAATACAAACGTCCCTGGGTGTTTTTATTTGCTTGGGAATATCAAATTTACGAGGAACCCGTGGTAGCCAGAAGGCTGTATTAGTATCCATAGATACTAATACAGCCTTCTGGCTACCACGGGTTCCTCGTAAATTTGATATTGCTTTGACTGCTTGTGTCATAACACAAGCAGTCAAAGCGCCATCTTGTATTAAAGTTTGGAACCGGTCGTAACCACTGTGTTGAATGAATCAGGCGCATTCCTTAATGAAAACTGGATTTAAAATGATTAAATAGATGGCATGGAATAAAACTTCTATCTTTATTACTAAGATATCCTTAAGAGCTTTAAAGCCTGTTCCACTATAAGTCCCTCAGAATAATCCCCGATTGATTCATCTAATAGACAGTTTTATGCGTTTTTTTTTTAATGACGGTGGTGCCTTTTTTTAGCATATTAAAATCCTTTTTAGAGTCAGTAAATAATTAATACCTACTGGAGTCTGGAGGGTTAGGTACCAGCTTTACCAAAAAATATCGTATAGTACCCGGAGGTCTACAGAATTGCTGCAGGTAAGAATTATGGTGGCTTTCGATATGTCATAACTTATTTTTTAAGTTCAATGCAAGGCATTTCTTCACCGTAATTAGATCCTAAATGGGTTAGGTAAAATTTGAAGAAATTATTTTGACTTAGTCTGAAATCCAAACACGCAGCTACCTACCACTGACCAATGCTGAGGCAGCAATTTCACAACAAATGTACATTTTCAGACGGATATTTTAATTAAATAATTATGTAAAAGTGTTTGTACAAACCTACTTACAGAAATAAAATCATTTAACATTTATCATTTATAATTACTCTCCCCTTTGTGGTTTATTTATAAACGTCTGCTTAAAGTTATAATATGCGACTCTTTATTAACCATATATTTTTGACGTTAAAACATCTCTTGTATTCGTCTCTGGTCATTCAGGTTTTAAGTTTTTCCAAATAAAGTAATTTATAGGCACATAAATTGAATTGTCTGTTGACTGATTTAATGTCCAATCATGATAGACGTCACAGATAAGGGAAAAAAATACAAAGAGCAAGAATTTTAACTTATGGAAACTTTTATTAAATGAACGATAGAATCTAGAGTATTTCTTAACACGTGTATAAAACGTAGCAAAAAGAATGATATTTGTACAATTATGTTTCAGGCGACTCCTATACCTACAGTAAGTTTGCGCAATATTTACATAACACAATATGGTTGAATCAGCCCTTGCACATTTATTTTCACGCAATAACATTGATGGCAGATAAGCTTCAATGTTTTCGCGTGAGCAAGACCTGGCAATACTTATCCTAAACAGTGCTTACAGTTCAATTAAAATATGGTGCGGTAAAAATTTTACTCGCTCATACTTTTGACATGGTCAAAAAACATTGCGCAATTCGTGCGGTATAATTGAACGTTTAGGGCCTGCCTTCCTTAACTCTGAGCACATTCTAAGCGTTTTACTGCGATCGTTTTACAGGTGGCAAAGTTCCATAGGCAGTAGCGTCGCTTGCGGCTGCACCTCCCTTTCCAGTACTGTACGCATTAGCAACAGCCATAGGACCGCCAGATCCACCCCATCCGAAGAACATAGGGAAAGCAGCGCCAGAAAGGAACTTACGGGCAGGGAAATTATTTTCGTCATCGTCATCATCTTCTTCATCCTCTACGGGCCGTTTAACTTGCTTCTTCTTCTGCACGGCTTTTTTAGGCTTTTGTACAGGGTCTTCTTGTGGTTCCTCAATTTCATGCTCGATTAATTCCGGGACAATCGCTTTTACCGTAGTTGGGACTACTTCGGCTTGTTCCACGGGTACGATGAGTTCAGTGGCCTCAACGGGGACTTCGGGAAGATTCTCTGGTATTTGAGAGTAGTACACTTCATTCTCCTGTGGAGGCGTGTCATTGACCTCCAGAAGGGCTTGGCGCCGCCTGTCGGCTTGATGGTATTGGATGGCCTGGCGATGAGTTAAAGGATAGCTCCTTTGGTTAGCTTCGGGTTGCCACAGCGAGTAGGTAGTCGGTGGAGCTCTGACAGCGCGTCGGTTTGCATAAGGGCTGTAGTAGCGACTAAGCACCCTTCCACCACGACTGGCATCGCCGTAAGACCCTGTGAAAGAGATTTTATGGCTAAAGTAACTGTAATAAGGGGCTCAAAACATAGGAAATCATTATGACGGACACATTTTTTGACAACATTGGGATTGTATTAAACGACTGATTCGTCAGACTACTTAGTTTTTACTAAAACCATTAATACTCATATTATAAAATGACATTCCAAAACATAGCTGACAACTCCTAGAAAAAGGCAAAACGAATAATGTCAATAAAGAATACTACTTACAAGTGTCAACATTTCCAGAAGATGAAAACACCGGTTGTGGGTGTCCTCTTGTTTCGAACAAAGCACAGCTCAAGACCACCAACGAGATCACCAATTTCATTCTTATTTCAAAATTATGTCCACTTTTTAAATGTTGCCAGTTAAGCTGCCCATGAGCTTCTGTTGTCAACAGGCAGATTTCGCGTTATATAGTTCATTCTATTTGAACTCATTGGGATGCAGGGCACGGGTTTCGGCTTGCACTGGTGTTTGACTGTATAATACACTAACATTCATCGGTAAGTTATAAGCCATTTAGATCTTGTCGGTAGATGACTAGAGTGATTGATTGAAATTGGTGTCAGAAGCTCTATTTCAAATTATCGTGCGTCGTTCTTTCATTCTCTCCATAGTTTAATATAAGTATTTCTTTTTAAGTTCTGTGTTTTGTGATGTTATAGGAAACAGGTTTTAGACCTAGATGCCTAAGTAGAATCGGTTTACATTTCCTCATTCTCTAGCAATGCTTACTTCAATTTTTGCATGACTTTCCAAAAAACCCAAAAATCCTATGCACGTTTCATGAACATGACTAAACAAAACAAACAGTGCAATTCATGAACGTGGGAAACACCACAGATATTTTGATGATAACTGGCAATTATAAATTGTACGAACATATCATGGTTTTATACGTGTAATTAGTAAAAATGGGGGAACCCGTTTATGACGCACTCTTGCGTGATTAGTGAACAAAAAAGTACCGGATAGTACAAACTTGTTTTTTTCAAATAGAGTTATTATTTCTTAGGGATTAATGGAAAAGTTGCCGAGTAAGTAACTACTTAGCATGAATGATTTAAAGTCGTGATGTGCTGTTGCTTATGATGGATCGTTAAACAATGGGGTTTTGCCGGTTATCTCACATTTTTTCAACCATGAAGTACTGTGGTTTGAATTTGTTTTTTCCAATATTTAGACAATGAATCAACTGCAATAGCTATCTATTGCCCCTATCTATAGCCTATGCCATAATAAACCTCTTTTGTTCATAATTATATGAACGAGGAACGACCCTAGACAAAAAGTCAAGCAAAAAGGCATGTAGGTACTCGGTCGATATGTCGATTATTTCCGAAAGAGTCATAGATGATACCTCCTCCTTTTTGAAGTCGGTTAATGAAGCCAACCAGCACTAATACAGTCAATTAACATCTATTTATTCCCCTTATAGATACGAAAAAACGCCATACCTAATCATACCTAACGTCTGGCAAACTCGGATATCGTACCTACTTAGTATGTTAGATAATTGCAGAGTCTTGTCGCGGCAAAGCATTATGAGAAGTTGAATCTTTAAGTTGATTTGTTTGCGGAAATTGTAAACCGACAAGGAACCTACCAGCTATAGCTTTGTCCAACCATTTTGAGTTAAGCTTTCAGTAACTGAATACGACTGAATGTCAATACGCTACATTGAGCGATTGCCATCTGACCTCCACAGCCCAATTTCTAGGCAATATCGATTGTCCTAGGTTACACTATGGCATGAGTAGATCATTTTATCCTTTAGGCTGCCGTTTACCCACAAGCCCTATGGACTCCTCGACTTCAAAGGGACCACCCAAAAGTAATACTTGAACGTGTTCAGAAACGTGTCTTCAAGTGATGTGTCCCTTATATTATTACTGATTAGTCAAAGCCGTTAGTTATGAAACCCTGATGCGTGCCGGTCTCGCGTGACGTGACCGGTTTGTTTTTTATTCACAAGATAAGTTCACAACAATCTTGACCTTGCTGTTATAGCGACTGCTAGACGCGGTCGATATAATTGCTAACAAAGCTAAAAAAAGAAGGCCCAATTAATTATATTCCTGTAATTGTCCCCCTGTAGGACAAAGGCACTTATCAATATAGAGAAAGGAACTGCCATAGCAGCGGCTGCCAGACGTGGTCAACGTAATTACAAATAAAGTAAAGACAAATGGGGCTCGAAATGTCCCACTGTGGGGCAAAAACCTCTACTCATAAAAGGAACCTGGAAAAGGTAAAGTTTTTATCCAGTGCGCAAACTTTAACCATGAATTCAGCATACAATTCTATACCCCCCAGCGAAGCAATTTTCCTACGGTTTTACAAAAAAAAACAGCTGTTCCATACATTTTGACCTCGTAGGTATTGCATTTTTCTATGAAACAGCTGATTTTTTTGTGTAAAACCTTCGAAAAATTTCTTCGCTGGGGGGTATAGAATGGTATGCTGAATTTATGGTTAAAGTTTGCGCACTGGATAAAAACTTTTCCTGTATGGGCGGTGTCGTAGCTACAGATCAAGAATGCATTTATGTTTGTCGTAAGCTTGTTTTCATACGTTGCTTAGAGTGGAACTTCTATGTGTTAATTTTCGTAATCCATTAACCGTCAATGTAGAACATCGAGACAAAAAGAAACTTGGTTATAAACAGTTTTTTATCCGTTTGTTGTTTCAATCAATTTCCATGTTAATAGAAAAATTACTCCGTTGCCGCGTTGTGATCACACGTGACGTAGTATTCGGATCAGGAAACAATAATCCAGTTTTTATAGGGATGTATTGTTATGGTTTTTTAGCTGTCTAGATCGCGAGACTAATGAATGTATGATTACCAGCAAGTAACTACTTGTGCAATAAATCAAAATTATTGGGTACATTGTCCGACTGACAGTAATCATAAATCATTTTATAAGTAGCAATATATTTGTAAATCTTTCATACATACATACATTCATAAAGTCACGCCTTCTTTCCATGGTAACAGGTGGCGTTCGATAGGCAGTTACTGGGACAGGATGCCACCTGCTACGATCTTTACATACGCCTTTTGCCTCGTTTACCTTAATACATCTTTAGTGTGAGTTTCATTTTACCATCTTGATCAAACGCTTCGAGCGCGTTTGGCGCTCCGATTGGCCCTGAATTGGTGATGGACCAATCGGAGCGCCGAACGCGCTCGAAGCGTTTGATAGAGATGGTTAAATAAAACTAACACTAGAGCCACTGGTCAATTTGTAAAACTTGACATAAAATAACACTGAATGTTAGTGGAATAAAACATCCGGAGGGGACCAATGGAAATGATTGCAAATTACTTACAGGCAATGAGCAAGTTCTCTGTTCTTACTAATATTTATGATGAAAAGCCGGACAAGTGTTTGTCGGACCAAAGAAAAACACAATGGAGGGTTCCGTTCGTTTCCGTTTGGGATAAATTTATTCCTGTTGGAAACTTAACATTGTACTTGAAAAACATGTTCTCCCATACATCGATATAGGTACGTCACGGTCAGTCTTAAAACTGCAAATGAAAGTTTGTTTTCGCAATAAATATTTTTTAGATGATAATAAAAACAAATTAAAGATGCCTATGTCCAGCAGTGGACGTACGTCTTTTGACTGAAATGATGATGATGATAATGATGAAAGGGCATTAGCCTTTTTAATGACCTCCTCTAATGTCACTTGTACAATGAGGATAATTAGATGATAAAAAACATGTTTTTACCCACAAACCGAATTAAATCATGTGAACGGTAAGCAAATAGAAAAATGATTGAAACCCATTGGCATCATTATCAGATTCCTAAGCGAGGGCAGCCCATAGTACCCAAGCATGGTTACTGTCAACCTTGAAGACTAAATTTTCAGTGACTCCATTTAGTTGAACATGCACACCAACTGTTGGAACAGGTCAGGCCAAAGCTACAATAGCTCTTTCCTGAAAAGGCCCTTCTAGATATGGCCCTGCATTGTTAGAGTCTCACAAAATCCTAGTATGTAGTAAAATGTTTCGACTTTGACCTCTAAGTTTGCTTCAGCATTTCTTTTCAGTGATCAGTCAGCTAGGAAATGCCAGCGCAATCTAGTTTAAAAATACTGACCAACAAAATTTGGAGGTGTAAAAGTGTCTTAAAAGAACTACTTAAGTTAAGAACATGAAATAAACATTTCATTTCATACCTCTTGGAATTAATAGCAAACGTACGCGTTGTTGATCGCAGTATGTTAACAATGGCAGACAGCGGGTCGCTACGTGACTATACCGCCCATCTTCGTAACTTAATGCGATTACTTTTTTGTGGAAACCCAGTAAAAAGTCCGGCAAAGTAAAGTTCTCAGTAACTATGGCTTGTTAATCGATTCGCACAAATTTACTCGACCGAATCGGGCCAATCAACACTAATACTTGTTATTTTATTTTCTACATATAGGCGACTGGCACGAACTTCATTTTTTTGTGGGTGAATCGACAATTCCAGAAACACGTATTAAGGCTTCCGCAAACCGGTGAAACGATTTTTTTCTTTTGCAGTCGCGGTGTCGCGTTGCGCCTGACTGCGGGACCCTTTAGGGAATTGGAACGTTTTGAATTTTATGTAATATAGTTAGTGTACACACGGCTATATATTTCCAGTTTACGCTGATCTCGCACTGTACGGATATCCTATACAATGCGAGATCAACTTATACTGGAAAGTATAGCTTGTGTGTACCTTTTCTTAACTTTATTGTATTAAATTCAAAACGTGCCAATTTCCTAATACAAGGTGTCGATTCGCCCACAAATAAATTTACTTCGTGCGAATTGCCTCCAGAAAATAACATATTATTTAAAAGTGTCGATTCGCCCGTTTCGGGCGAGTAGCTCGAGATAACTCTTAAGGCGTGCCTAATCGATTCTTAGTAACTAATACCAGGCCACTCAGAAAGTATTGCGAAAAAAAGTTTTTATGTATGACTGGCCAGATATAATCTATTTTGAAAATATGATTATTTTTTCCAATTTCAAAACCTCCCTCCACATTGTTTGCGAGCTAATTTAAATTATCGTGTCTCATTAAAAAATGGATCTGCGCCGGGAACATTTTAGCACTTTGATTTTTACGATTTCAAGGTTCGCCTGAAACCGGACGAATCGTACCTACGATAGACTTTAAATGGCATTCTTGGATAAAGGCCTCTCTAAGGTAACTATGTATCGTTGGTATAACGAATTCAAGCGCGGTCGACTAACTTTGGGGAACGAAGTGGTCGCCCTTTGACGGCTGTTACGGAAAAAAAAGTTCTAGCAGTGAAAATGTAATCCATGACAATAGGCGAGTTACGTATCAAGAGATTCAGCATGTACTGCAGGTTGTATCGTGAAGCCTTCACGAAATTCTACACGTGCATCTTCGCGTGAGGAGGATAGTTTGACGCTGGGTGCCGCACAACCGCACCGATGCTCAACAGCAGGCCCGGGTGGAATGGTGCCGTGATATGATAAACAAATTTGAAGCAGGCTCGTCTCGGCGTGTTTACATCATTACAGGTGATGTGTCTTAGATTTATATCAATACAATCCAGAAACGAAACGCCAGTCGATGGTTTGGGTGCTTCAAAACGAATCAACGCCTACCAAAGTGAAGCGATCTAGAGGCGGGGGGAAGATTTTGATCGCGAGCTTTTTCAATTTGACTGGGTACTTGGTATCAATTCTTTGACGGAACCAAAAAAGCATCAACACTGAATGGTATACTACCAAATGCTTGGCAGAAGTTTTCTCTGTTGTGAGCAAGAAGCGACCAAATACAGGGCTCCGCGGGCTACTGCTCCACCACGACAACGCGCCTTCGCACACCACGCTCAAAGCGAGGGACTAGAAAGTCGCTAGGGATTTCTTTTTATTGCCGAAAATAAAAAATCAGCTCAAAGGAATAAAATTTTCGTCGCCGGAAGATGCGCTGTCAGCGTTCGAGCAGGCTGTAAACGAGGTGTCTGCGGCGGACTGGAAAAGGTGTTTCGAAAACTGGTTCAGACGCATGAAACTTTGTATAGAGGCTAGTGGAGAGTACTTTGAAAAGATTTAATGAAAAAATATTAACCAATTTTTTTATTTTCGCTAAATTTTCTGAGTGTCCCACGTATCCACTAACGATAAATAACTAGGCACTTTGTATGGCCAATATAGGGTTTTTTATCCGACTACGACAAAGCAAAAATGAGGGTTATGATATTGACCGGTAAGTATGTTCATGTGGTCCCTCATAACTTCTAAACTACTCATCATAATTTGACTTAAGAGGTATCGTTGGAAGGGCTCGCTGGTAGGCTATATCACCTCTATCTCTCTGTCATATCTTGAGAATTGAACAGTGAATATCTAGTAGGTTCAGGGGCTACTTATTTTCTGCTCATAAAATCAATAGTGCCGGAAACAGAACTACCAAACATGGCTTAACATACCGCATGTCAAACATACAGGAAAAGTTTTTATCCTGTGCGCAAACTGTAACCATGAATTCAGCATATCATTCTAGACCACCAGCGCAAAAAAAAAATCGTCGGTTACACAAAAAAAACAGCTGTTCCATACATTTTGACCGCGTAGGTATTGCACTTTTCTATGAAACAGCAGATTTTTTTTTGTAAAACCGACGAAAAATTTCTTCACTGGGGAGTCTAGAATGGTATGCTGAATTTATGGTTAAAGTTTGCGCACTGAATAAAAACTTTTCCTGTATAAATACTAGTCTGATCTTTTCTAGCATTCGTAATTGCTCTACATTTGTCATCACAGATACAAAGTGTTGTTTATTAAACCTAGTCCATTTTTTTATCCATCCATTTTCTAACGTAAAAACCATATCCTAAGAATCTCAGAAAAATACTAAGATGGCACCCGGATGCGGTTTATATAAAACATTACTTGCATACAATAATCGTGACTGCTTGGCTATTCTTAACTTTATGTACAGAATGTAAAGAGGTCGTCATATTAGTATCAATTAAAAATAAGGATTACATTATTTATATCAACCACAGACATTACCGGTTTTATCCACATATGTCCATAAATGTTTATCTTCAATTATATTTACTGTAATAAATAAAATTTAAAAGTATGTCTGTTCGGCCACCGTAACTTTACAAAAAAATAAAAATTGCATCTGACAGATGTATGAGACACCAAAACATATTATTTAATTTAATTGATTATCACACATAATTGCATATTGATTTTACTATGCCTCGGTTGAGAACACCAGATTTCATTTGTTTTTTTTGCGTCCATTTACGCAACATGTGAACGATTTAATACAACTTAGTCATACTAATCTGACTGCGGAATGTAGTTATTACGTAGCGAGAGAAGAAAAGCTAAAGAAAGAATAATAATATTTACCTATGGCACAGAAGACAGTAAAAATATTATGATAAATGCTTACAAAACGTTAGCTATGTAGAATGTTATACCTACTAAAACAAGAAAATAGGACATGCGTGTTGGTGTCCAAGGCAAATAGCATAAATACTGCTACTGGCCTATATATTACGCTTTTGTTAGCTTCACCAGTATGTTTGTTTTTGTATGTAAGTATGTTTGTAACCGACTCCTTTGGACTTGATTTTGACCCACTTCAAACAGTCAGATTTAATTTAAACTTTGTAGACTTATCGAGGACCGTTGACAATATTCAAACATTTTAAAATTATAAGAAATAACTGATTAATCACGCTTTTGTAGTTAGCAGAACTAAAAATAGAAAATAAATAATAGATCAAAAAAATCTGAATAACACGCTTTAAAAACCAAACTAAAAAAGCAGAAAATAATTTCAAAAAAGCGTGGGGTGCTTTTAGAGGTGTTTTTATAATCAATTAATATCAAGTATCTTACGGTGTTTAAAGCGTGTTTTTTTAGATTTTTTAATCTATTATTTTATTTTCTACAGGAAGAGAGCGGTCATATTCTGAACCGGAAGCCATTCAACTCGATATCGGTCAATCCTTAAGTATCGATTGTTTTCACGAAAACCGCAAAATCTACGGTTAGCGAAAAAGACGATGCTTTACGTTTTCTTGGCTGTATTTTTTTGCATTTTGTCCCAGTCCCATTTTTACTTGATCTTTGAAGATAATTCTATAGCAATCAATTACAGGGTAATTGTCACAATTTTTTTTGACAGAATTACTTCCAATTGCTGATGAAATAAATGAACGATATTTTCGTGTTCGTTTCGCTTTCAGAAAATCCTGTAAAATCTTGTCATCTACTTCTCAACGAAGTCGCAGGATGCAGTTAACAACGGAAACATAGTAAACAGACATTTCAAGGTCGATAATGAATCTGTAAGCACTGGCGTCATCGTGGGCGTAACTATACTAACTAGAATAAAATATTCTTTTCCATAAGGATCACATTCAAAAGGTGAGAGGTGAAAAAATCGAGATACGGAATATCCCAGGCTTTTAGACTTATGCAGCAATTATTAGATAATATATATATAGATAATAGATAATAGCTTTTGCCAGCGGCTTCGCCCGCGCGGTACTTTCATCCCCTATTTAACTCCCTTAGGGGTTGAATTTTAAAAAATCCATCCTTATTCTGTGTCTACATTATAAAGGGAACCTCTGTGCAAAATTTCATCTTTCTAGGTCCAAGGGTTTGGGCTGGGCGTTGATGAGTCAGTCAAGTCAGTCTGTCAAGACTTTTCTTTTTATTTATATAGATAATTATTAATCTCGCATCTGAACATGGGTTGCCTTGGCTTTCCTGGAAGTATTTAAATAGACTTCGGACTCAGGTAGGCCGAAGTAAAGAAAACCTACTCAGGTGGAGATTCCGACGACCGACCGACCGGCCATTACCGATGACTCCGCCCTGGAGTGTAAATGTGGTGCTGTTCCACAAACAATGGGGAACTTAATAAGTTGTCCAGCGTGTCCTGCTGTCTGTACGCTACAGGAGCTGATGGACGCTGCTGAAAGTGCTAAACTCGTAGCCAAATTCTGGGCTGACTGTATTTAGATTGCTGTCGACACGCTAAGAAAAAGATTTAACTCTGCAGCGTTAATGAGAAACTGAAATTTTTAGGCGTGAACACGTAACAATTTCAATTAATAATATTTGGCTGACTGATTGCTTTCAAAACTTTTGCTCTTTTTTAGATTTTCACAGTTCCAGCTAATCTCTGAAACGGTTGGACTGATTTCGACAGGACTTTCACTAGCAGATAGCTGATATTATAAGGCTACTTTTTGCCCCGCAGCACGTGGGAACATTTCCGACATCCACGCAGGTGAAGCCGCGGGCAGCAGCTAGTTAGATTATACGAGACCTATAGCATAAATCTTACCTGCCTCAACATAATCGTCGATTTCTTAAAATTTTCGTGGTAGATAAAACAAAACAAAATAGATTGAATTGGGAATCCCTTTTTGAAGTCATTTAAAAAGAGCAATTGATCGCAAAATGAAAAGCGCTTGTTTCTCAGTCTGTACAAATAACTGAAGAAACAACACGAGGGAATTGGCACAATGAGAACAAAACCATAACAGTACACGTGCGTTAGTGCGCACTCATACATCATTAATTAATACGGTGCATTAATTAATTTGTAATTGGGCTCTTCAATATTAAATTTAAAGTAAATTCATTTTTATCAGACATATCTGTCTATAACTGTTAGTAAAAAAACCAGGTTAGTCAATACTAAAATCAAATCAAATAAATCATCATGGAATTGACGTTTTTTTATACTAAGGTGTTTATTTAGTTAACCGAAGTATTGGTCTTTGGTGGACTTGGTGGATAGGTATCAATAAAATGACTCAAATTGGCAAAAGTGCATCCACAATAGTAAGCCAAAAGGCACCAAGGTGATCTCAAACGTTACCTACATACAACTGCATAGTTCAAGGACACCCAAAGACGAAGATGCCACGATATTCACTATCGCTTCTAACTAATCTCAACTCAACAAAAACGTCGGCTTTACTACATTCATAACCTGTTGTGGGAAGTATAAAGCATAATAAAAACTAATTGTTTTTCCCGTACATACGTATGTATGAGTTCCTATGAACTTTGAACACGCTCAGAGACTTAATATATAAAAGGATGCTAACCACTAACGTAGTCAGTTAACGAAGGAATCATGAAGACGATGCGTTCTTGCATCGTCCTCTGCCTCATATTAGGCTTTAGCGATGCACATACAGGTAATTGTCATGCAAGTTTTTGTGTATTAGTATTGTAATTACAGTTTTTGCATAGTTAACTTTTGCTTGTTATAATTATTGAAAGAGACAAAAACTTTTTGATGTCATTATTAATTAAAGATTTTCGTTATTATTTTTTCTAATTACATACTTTATTTACAGTGAGACTCGGGCGCTCGTATACGCACGAGGGAACCGGCGGCGGTGGTGGAGGCGGGGGAGGGTTTGGATATGGTGGCGGCGGCGGAGGCGGCAGCGGAGGTGGCAGCGGAGGCGGCGGAGGTTTTGGCTTTGGTGGAGGCTCAAGCCTCGCCTTTGACAGCGGCTTCAGTGGAATCCGCGATGGAGTCGGAAGCATACTCAGCGGCGTCCAATCTGGGCTCACAGCCCTAGGAAGTTCTAGTGCTGACTTCAGCGGTAGTCTAGGAGGCGCAGGAAATGGAAAATCAATCTATACGAAATCGGAAGATGGAAAATCTGGTGGATTTGCCTTTACTGGAACCCTTGACGGTGGTAAAGGTGGATATGGCGGCGGCGGAGGATACAGTGGAGGTGGAAATGGCGGCGGCGGTGGCTATGGAGGAGGCGCTGGATTCGGCGGAGGCTCTGGAGGCGGAGGAGGGCTTGGGGTTGGCTCTGGAAGTGGAGGATACGGTGGTGGAGGCTCCGGAGGGCACGCAAGTTCCGGAGGATATGGTGGCAACAGTGGAAGTGGTGGAATTAGTGGAGGACTCAACTTTGCCGGCGGATCAAGTGGAGGTGGAAGTGGGGGTGGTGGATATGGCGGCGGTGGCTCAGGTGGTGGTAGTGGAGGTGGGGGCGGTGGTGCTAAGGGTAGTAGCCATGTAGGTAATGGTGGATCGGGACACGGCGCTGGTATCGGAGGTGGCAGTGGAGGTGGAAGTGGAGGTGGATTTGGCGGAGGCTTTGGAGGCGGTGGCGGTGGTGGCCTCGGAGGAGGTTATGGAGGAAGCGGAACTGGAAGTGGTTCCAGTGGCGGCCACGGAGGGAGCTCAGGCGGGGGACATCGAGGTGGCTCTGGTGGAGCACATGGAGGTAGCTCTAGTGGAGTGATTGGTGGACTAAGTTTCGGCGGTGGACTTGGCGGAAGTGGCAGTAGTAGTGGTGGACTTGCTGGAAGTGGATCCAGTAGTGGTGGCTATGGAGGTGGTGGTGGAGGATACGGAGGCAGTGGTGGTCAAGGAAGTGGCGTTGGCGGTGGCGTCGCAGGTGGATATGGCGGAGGCGCTGGTGGAGGCCTTGGTGGTGGTAGCGGTGGAGGCTACGGCGGCAGCAGTGGAGGCGGCTACGGTGGTAGCAGTGGAGGAGGCTACGGTGGCAGCAGTGGAGGCGGCCTTGGCGGCGGAAGTGGTGGAGGCCTCGGTGGCGGTAGTGGAGGAGGCCTCGGCAGTGGAAGTGCCGGTGGCTATGGCGGTGGTCGGGGAAGCAGCTCAGGAGGCGGAAGTTTACTTATTGGAATTGGAAGCAGTGGCTCAAGTGTTGGTAGCCTTGGAGGCAAAAGCCCCGCAGGTGGTTATGGAGGTGGACTCGGAGGAGGTAGCGGTGGCGGCTTTGGCGGAGGCCTCGGTGGAGGTAGCGGCGGTGGTTATGGAGGAAGCGTGGCTTCTGGAGGAAGCGCGGCTTCTGTAGGTAGCGGGAGCTCTGGTGGAAGAGGCAGCTCTGGGGGAATTGTGAGCTCTGGAGGAATTGGGAGCTCTGGAGGAAGTGGATCAAGTGGTGGAGGCCTTTCATTTGGTGGGGGCTTCGGAGGAACTGGCTCTGGAGGTGGACTGGGTGGAGGTTCCGGAGGTGGACTCGGTGGCGGTAGTGGCGGCGGCGGGGGTAAAGGATACGGTGGAGGTGGCCTTGGCGGCATAGCAAGCAGTTTCCTTGGAGGGTTCGGAGGCGGATTTGGTGGTAGTGGTGGCAGTCGCGGGGCTGGAGGTGCCGGTGGTTACGGCGGCTCATCCGGAGGCGGCGGGCTCGGCGGCGGAAGTGGAGGTGGATTTGGCGGAGGCTTTGGAGGCGGTGGCGGAGGAGGCGGTGGGCTCGGTGGTGGAGGCGGCGGTGGTTACGGTGGTTCATCCGGAGGAGCTACCAGTAACAGTGGTGCCTCCAGTTCAGCTGGTGGATACGGCGGTAATGGCGGCTCTGGAGGCTGCCAAACTTGTGGTACTGGCGGCAGTGGGTACGGCCAGTCTGGCGCTTACGCGTCCGCTAAAGCGTCAGCCTCAGCTAACGCCGGCGCCGGTAGCTATGGCTAATCTCTACAACGTCTCAGTTCCATGATACATAGTCAGGTTCTCACGGCCATATTGAATGTAATCAAAGTGATGTATAATGAATGCCTCATAGTAATTAAACTTATTTATAGTTATTTTAATTATTGTTTCATTTATATCAAACTCCTACGTACACAATAATTATTCAGTTTCCACACCCTGTAAAATATGTTTTGCTTAAATCTAAATTTAAAATCAATATTGAAACATTTCCAAGCAATTTCAGAAAGAAGTTTAATTCTCTACACATAAAACCACACGTAAATCTTACTATTTGTATTTAACCAATGTACGAAGTAGGCGCACAAATTAAGAGCTTAAATTCAGTTTAAACCTTGAACCAGACCATTGAACTAGCTAATAAATGATCAAGATCTTGATTTTATGCAGACAATCGACTTAGTCCTGATTCTAGTCTATAAATTAATCATAATAGATTTTATGATGATTAAATGCACACATACAGGATACAATTTTAACGAGTGCGCAAAATGTAACCATGAATTCAGCATAACATTATAGACCCCCTAACGTAGTAATTTTTCGTCGGTTAGGTACACAAAAAAAATCAGCTGTTCCATACATTTTGACCGCGTAGGTATTGCACTTTTCTATGAAACAGCTGATTTCTTTTTTGTATTACAGATGTTAAATTTCTACGCTAGAATCTAGAATGATATGCTGAACTCATGGTTACAGTTTACGCACTGGTTAAAATTTTATCCTGTATAAACCATTGGTTCATAGTTAAATTATTTAACTCATATAATCGTAGCTTGCTTGGCTAAAGCCTATTAAAAGATCCACATCACACCTTGTCATACATATTTTCCTAGCCTCTGCTGGCAACTTAGGCCGCGTGAAATTTATTGTTAACTTGACCCACCGCATCGTATCGCGTCGCCCGGCCGTACTTCGTTATCAATTAGATTTCTTTCTGATTTTTTTCTTTTTGCTCAGCTCTTTAGGGTCATAGTGTGGTGTTAAATAGCCTATATCTTTCTCAAGAATTGGGCTATCAAATGCAAAAATAATGTTTCAAATCCGACTGGTAGTTTCAAAGTTAGGCGCGTTAAAACGCGTTTAGCTTTATTTTTTGTATAGAAAGATAGAAAAACAATTTTTAATCATATGCAGCCTGTACTTGGCAGTACTATTTCATTAATAACAGCATAATTACGTTGCTCAGGCAAGGTTATCATAAAACATTATTCAATGCACATCTTACACAATTAAGCTTTGAGCATTGAACAGTGTTCTCAATGCTTGCACACTGCACATTTGCAAAGATACCCCACAAGATGTTGAAAAAAAAAATACACGATCTCTTTGATATATGTAGGTAATATGTCAGGCAGGCACTTCATCTGCGAACAGGCACTGACGAAATAATTTCGCAAACCTACAAGTCAAACGGTGAAAACAAAAACACAACAAACATCGTGAAGAAACCTACATAGGTTTCTTAACGATGTTTTCCTTCACTTCAAATTTCAATTCAATCAAATTCCAAATTTCCTTCAAATTTCTTCAATTTTTGTTCTAGGACACATGCCCTAGAACAACAATTTCGAGGACATATGACATCTACCGACCCACACTGGGCTCGTGTGGTAGATTACGGCCCACTCACAGAGAGGAAGTATGTGTCCCAGCAATGGTTATGTCACATGGCTGACTATGGTGACGAGACATCACAAAATTACCAAAATGATAAATGGCGAATGTACGACTATTATTCGCTATTTACAAATTGGATCACTTACGCGTAGCATTTGTTTCTAAAAATGGAGCTTGTTTTTGTAAGTAGGTACCTACGCAGCACCTTCCTGCATTAGGACTATATATTTTTTTTTCTTGCCACAAAAAATTAAATAATCAATTCCAATGATAACTATTACGAGCTAATTCCGTCTCATAAAAACCATTCAAAATAAAAAAAAAAACATCGGTAGGACTTTGACCACTTTGACCAATTTTATACGTTCACTAAAAGGCTATTGGTTATGTATGTATTGCGTAATATTCTTGAGCACTTGATTTATCGCACATCTTCATTCATATTTTTTATTGCCGGAATAAACAGATCATCATGATCGTCGACAAGCGGTACAAAACTAGAAGGCGCAGGTAACTAGTTTATTATTAATTCTATTTTCATGATGAAATCGTGATAGCTAAGATTTGACCACGAACTCGGAAGAACACGACTAGGTGAGATAAAATTGTAAGCCACGTGCAGCGGTTTTGCACATGAACCATGTCAGGGCTGGGCACGCCACGATAGCGGCGGTAAGTCCCCTCTTTGAGGAGTGGCTTGAGAGGCGGCATGGCGTCCTCACCTTCCGCCTGACGCAGGTCCTCACCGGACACGGTTGTTTCGGGAGGTTCCTGTTTCGCATAAGGCGGGAGGAAACGCCCGGGTGTTTCCATTGTGAAAATCACCCTGAGGACACGGTGGAGCATACGGTGGCGGTCTGCCCGGCTTGGGCGGAGCACCGCCGTGTCCTCGTGGAGGCGATCGGCGGCGGCGATCTCTCGCGTCCGGCCCTGGTGCAGGCCATGGTACGGAGCGAGAGTGAATGGTTAGCCGTCACCTCCTTCTGCGAAGCAGTAATGCTCGCGAAGAGGGAGGCGGCGCACGTGAGGGAGAGGCAGTATATGCGCCCTCACGGCCGTAGTCGCCGCGGGAGACGCCCTGGGCGTCGGGAATCCCAGGCTGATTCCCGGCCACCGTAGGCGTGGACTTGCGGACGGCGAGTACTGGGTAGCTCGCTGTCCGGTAAGGACCAAGCCCGGGTCGACGGCGCGTTGTGTTCCACGCGCGCCTCAAAGAGATGTCAGCACCAAATGGGGGGGTCCGCAAGGGCCGATGCCTGCCAGGGGTGCGGGTTGTTCGAAAGAGATACCGCGGCCCCTGTAATACAGGCAACTGAGGGAACACGGGTGGGTTTTAGTCAGTAAAAGTCTGACACGCCCTCCCGCTCAACCCAGAGCGGGAGAAGTTATTTGACGATTTCCCACCCAAAAAAAAACCTTACGACGAACAATAACACAGATACATTTACTCAATCTTACGTAGTCAAAAATAAGAATAATAAGAAATATGTAGTAAATACAACCATGACATGTGAAGTTATTAATTTATATATTAATACGTGAAGCAAAAACTTTGTACCCTTTTTTACAAAAATTACGAGGTCGGAGGAGTATGAGATTTGGCATAGCTAAAGTTTAATATTTGGATGACTGAGCTTCGCTTGGTTTTTTTGTTTTACTTTGACGTTTTCTAAAAATGAAACCTAGCTAGATCGATTTATCGCCCCCGAAACCCCCTGCATAAGATTATATATACAACGTATAACGGAAAGGGTATATACAAATCAAGGGCACGGCTTCTTTGGATGATATCAAACGATATTGGAAGGGTTTTTTAATCCTACATATCTCTACATGTTCGGAAGTTATGCGAATTTTTAATACATTGATACCAGAAACCGAACTTATCAAATTGAATTAAACAATCACTAGGAAGAGATTTATCGTGACATTGGCAAGTAAAGTGGAAAGTTATTGACCTACGTAGTGTGGTGACACGATTGTTATGATTTGAATTTAAGAAAAATATGAAACCGAAAATTTGGTGTCAATTCTTAGACTATTATTTTGAGCGGAAACTCTAACTAAAGATAACAGCTGGTATAGAATCACTATACATGATTCTATACCAGCTGTTATCTTTAGTGCTTAAGGATAGCAATAGGGTTTCTATTACACCACATATATACAAGAATTGCTCGTTTAAAGGTATTATACAGTTAAGGAGAAGGACTGCAGATAGTTAATATTTTAATATTAATGCATTAGAAATACATTTTATTTATATAAATTATTATTGACTTTCGATTCGACCACTGGGCGACTACTTGTAGTAATTATTATGTTTTGCCATTACACAATACAAATTAAAATTAATGTTATGTCACTGGAATATATACAGTATTAAAGCTTTGATCAGACTGGATCTTACAAAAATAAAAGCAAAAAGTTAGGAATAAAGTAGCTACATGTTAACATCTATTAAGTTTTATCCGTCATGAATTGGTATATTGTGTAATATATATTTTATATTACAAGTGATCTTAGTTTCCTATACAATGCATTTAGCTATGGACCACTGGTTTCACGAGGTAGGTTAAGATCCCCACAAACGATACATAAATAAACATCTGTAAATCGACAATAATTCACAAATAAACACATGATGCAGATCTACAATTAAACATGGTTAATGTAGGCGAACTCACGGAGTTGTCCTTGTCCAGGTATGAAATCAGCAGCATCTAGCGTCGAGACCGCCTGACGTTTAATCATCACTTGTCACTGAATACTTACTTAGGTAGTCTTTTGTTCTTGGAGTATCGCGCGACGATTGTTGACATCGGGTTAGTAGCCATCGGAAACTTCCCGTGACAATGGGGCTATAATGAGCGAGGGCGGCAATAACCAATTTATAACCCAGAAAACACATAAATGCCACCAAACTTAGTAAACTATCACGATTACACCACTGTATTATCAACGTAATGACAGACACTGCTTAGCTCGTAAGTCAAAATAATCAAGGCATCAGCAGACTTTGATTAAAAAAATATTGTGATTATATGATTAAAATATTGTAATGTGAGCGATTAATTCTTTTTTGGAAGTTGTTTTTTTTGTGTTCTTTTAAACATTCCTTAAAGCGTTCAATGAAAACCGGACGTTATTCATATTTTTTTTTTCAACCTGACATATCTATATTTAGGGTATGTGGTAGCGCTTTCTTGGAAAAACTCTCCTGCCAACTAAGATATAGTTTTTTCTAGAAAGAAAAGAACAAAGGCAGTTCTCCCAAAGCTGCAAAAAACATCTATGAAACACGTTCAATACTTAATTACAGCTACATGTTTCCACAAGTGTGTCACCGGTCCCTGACGAGCCTGTATCAAGGCAATAATAGGTAATTGCGTGCATCACAATGGCTGACGTTAAATAATTGAGCTATTATAGGCTGACACAAGCACAATTATATGATTATTAATTGATTAATGAGTATCTACTATGTTTGCTAGAATAGGCGTTATAATAATTTCATTAACATCTGCAATGTTTTAAAATGGTGTTCACACATGCTGAGGTGTGTTTAAGTAAAAGCAACAGAGTATAATTGAAATATTTGCAATCTTTCGGAGATTACATGCGTGATGGTGTGTTCTATTGTGTACGGTTGAAAGGAATAGGTACCTCACCAGGTACTTATGTAGGTAGATACCACGTAAGTCTGAAATGATGCAAGTCGAAACGAAAGAGTAAGTCAAGCCCCAAAACGATTGTCATTCAAGAATCGCATGCAAGTGTTAATTCGCATAAAGTGACATAAAATGATTAAACGCAACTTTTACTATCCGGCAATTGAGTGCCGCTTCTTTTTGCACCAAGGCAATGAATACAAGGCAGTTATTGCATTCAAGTTTTGCTTAAATTTTATCGTATGCCACAAACAATAAACTTGCACTGTATAAATGGGGTTATCTTGGAATACAGCTCTCTCGGTGATAAACAAATTATGTTGTAAAAAAACTATCCCAAAAAGTCAACAATATTTTAGGTAGACGAAAAAGTTTTACGTATTCATGATTATTTTTTCATAGTTAATTTTCATTTCATTATATTGTTGCCATTCATTATTTTAATCCCATTGCTGTTTAAATGAGACTTCTAATCAAAAATTCCGACAAGTAGTTTTGATAGTTCTCTCTTGATGTTAACCTAACACTACATAAATAATTCTGTAGAGACCGAAGCACGTGAAAATCGGAGGGTGCAAGGCTGTATTGGTGGATGCGTTTACACTTCCCAACCGAACTTTCTCAAATTTTGCTTAGTAGCTACAGATGTGTGTGGTCTGGCGGTATCTTGATGAAAGACCACATCGTTTATAAATTCCGGCCATTTTTAACCGACTTCAAAAAGGAGGTTATCAATTCGACATGTTTAACTAGATATAAATTTGAATGTAGGTTCGGGCATAACTCCGTCATATTAATAGACGGCTTTGCAAAATTCTGTTTTTGTTCGACAGGGGTTTATTCCGAAATGGTTCTATTTAAGTTTCATATAGATCTGATGATGCGTTTCAGAGATAGACAACAGAACTCTTCAAAAAATTACAGTAATTCAACGGCGATTGCTGCTATCGCATAAATAAATATACATTGTTTTGACCCCAAGAATGATGAAATTTCGAATTGGTGTGAGTTAGGTACTAATGTAGATACTATAACTAAAAAGTGAGAAGTAAAATCTTTTTCCAAAAACCAAAACAACCGACTTCCGGAAAACACTGCAAAGTGAAGAATAACTTTTTTCGGGAGTCTGTTGTTTTTTTGGAAAAAGTTTTTTTTCTAAATTTTTTGAATGAGTCTCATCAGCTGTTGGCAGTAGAGATCCGGATCGATAGTTTTACCCGGCAGTTAAAGCTCATAATGAACGACGCCCTCCCAATCCAACCATACATACAGTATCATCTAGACTGTGGAGCTTGACTGCCCTTTGACCATGATAATTTTTTTTACCGATTAAAAACTTTTTTATGTAGGTATGTTCGGGTATTAACTCCGCAATACATAGACGGATTTGAAAAAATATTTTTTTGTTCGAAAGGGTTTTATTCTTGCACGTTCTTGTCGTAGGTGATCCATTAATCATCACCAGCGATCAATCTATTCAAGAATAGTTTGGTTTCATCTTTCAGCGAGCTCGTGTGGTACCCAAATATTGAGCTTTTTTGCTTAACAAATCTTTTCAAATGGTCAATGCAGACTTGGAAGTCGTCCTTTTGTGCATATACAGCATAACAAACTTCTAAATCTGAAACATTTCAAGTAATTAGTAGTTTGTCTGCGTCCATATGATGTGCTACCACTTCTTTTAGTGGTAAGACTGGTTGTCGGACTTTCGTGCTTCTGACGACCCGTAAGGACTGTCAAAGATCCACGAATGACAGCCGGTACCAACGTGCAGTGCGTCTCCTATGTACCGATCCACGGACCGCGGACCCGGAACCGCAGCAAGTGTCGATTAACCTGATAGATCGACACGTGCTGCTTTTATTACTCGCCACAAGCCCTCGCGTTACTATCCCCCCCAGTGGGTTCCCGCACTGTCGTTGCGGGGGGGCTCAGTAGCCGTGGTCCGCTCCCACGGTGAAGCGAAGAGGAACCCAAAGGTGGGGCCGCTCGTCAGGGCTTTGGTCTCCAAGCCGACGACGTAGCGGCCAAAAAGTAGGTTGCGGTGAGGTGCACCGCAACTGAGGCGGGCCGCGATGTCGAATGGGAGGCATCGCGGCTGAGGGTTACAGGCTGCGGCGGAGGAGGAGTGCCGGTACTTTTGAGTAGCGCTCTTCCCTTCCGTGGCCTGGACGGGGCCGCCACCGTTTGATGGCGGACGCGGTGGGGCCGCAGGGGAAGAGGAGTGTCGGTATAGCGTTGGCCGCTCTCCCTATCCCCTGCGGCCGAGAAGTGGTAGGCGGCGGGGCCACTGCGCTGACCCGTCGCAGGGGGCCAAGGGAGCCAAGGGTGCCAGGGTAGTCTGGGGCCCTTGTGCTACTTGGTTCCTGAGGTGGTCACGGCGTGCCATGTGTCCTGGTGCGCCGGACTGGTGGGGTCCGCAAGGGCCGATGCCTGCCAGGGGTGCGGGTTGTTCGAAAGAGATACCGTCGCCCCTAGCACACAGGCAACTGAGGGATCACGGGTGGGTTTTAGTCAGTAAAAGTCTGACACGCCCTCCTGCTCCACCCAGAGCGGGAGAAGTCATTTGATGATTTCCCACCCTGAAAAAAAAAAAAAAAAAAAGCCCTCGCGTTACTATATCTACTTTATTGCATAATGTGCCAATTACTTAATACGTATTTCTAGTTTTATATTCGCACACGAATTAATGAACTTCGAGCGAATTGCCTTCAGAAAAAAAAAAAAATATTTCGATTCAACCGTTTCATTTGAGGAAATTCGTGCAAAGCTACCAATAAGCCAAAATATCGAAACGATTGAGTTAAAAAGAAAAATAAAGTCTATCACTATACTCCATAGGTTTAGGTAGTTTAAACAAAAATAAACAAATCGTAAAAAGGGTTTTTTATAGTTGACACTTTCTTGCAAATACGGTGTAGCAAAATTAAATTTATTTTCAATTTATACGATATTTTCCTCTTTTATTAATAAATATTAAACTTATTTTATTCTTAAACTATTCTTCCTAGATGTAACTATTTGAGCACATTTTTTTTGTTAGATTATTTATAATAATATAATATTTTGTAATCTGCCTATTGAAAAAATACCCGACCGTCTATGGACAGACGTCATGGCGCAGAAAAATTAGGAGAGCCGACCCGAGCCGACGAATGTGGGATGGAGCAAAGAAGAAGAAGAGGAGGAGTAATCTGCCTATTGTAAGCCTTTTAGAAAATACAACGAATTGCTAAAATGAAAAGCAGGTACAACTGTGATATGTATGGCAACTGAAGTGGCAGGCATTACGTTTAGTCAGTTAATCAGTCTTTGACAGCGCTCTCAACAATCAACATTTACGATTTTGCGAGTGCGTTTCGATTTTGTTAAATTGTTTTATTGTAGCTAGCAAAATAATTGATGACACAACGGAACGATTTATTATTATTGTGACAGATAGTTCTTCAGATTCTGATTCAGATTCAGAATAGAGCCTATTATATGAATATAAATTAATATGATCTTAACATTTGAAATAAAAGGTTTCGCATCTATATGAGTCACGTGGTTATTTTTTTTGTTTACCATTATTTAACTACCTAAACCTATCAGAATCAGAATCAGAAAGCTTTATTTGTAAACATAGGTCAAATTACAATAGTTTGCGAGATGTTACAGATAGGTAGATCCTCCATGTTTTGCCCAAAGGCGTACAAATATATTTAATTAACATTGTCGAATTTATATAAAATCAATATTATTAGGTACATGCATATCAATACAAATTGCAGAAAATAGAATCAATTTCATTACATGTCAAATAGATTAAAGTTACATGCCATGATAATGCTAATTAATGTCAAATAAAATTCTAAATCGTCAAAATAGGTGAGATTAAGTACAATTTTCTGAAGCAGTAACCATAGAATTATCGTCCAAATATTCCTGTAGTGAGTAATAGCATTTATTTATCAATATTCTTAATAGTTCTGTTTTAAAATGGTCCAGGCTTAGCGTTTTTATTTTTTCAGGTAGTTTGTTAAATATTTTTTTGGCCATACAGAAGGTACTTTTATTAACCGACTTCAAAAAGGAGGAGGTTATCAATTCGTCGGAACCTTTTTTTTTTTTTGTTTTTTTTTTCTTTTTTTTTATGTATGTTCCCCGATTACTCGAAGATGGCTGGACCGATTTGGATTTTGTTTTTTTTGTTTGAAAGGGTATACTTTCCAGGTGGTCCCATGATCATCAAGTCAGGATCTGATGATGGGAACCTGGAGAAATAGAGAGAACTCTTCAAATTTTATAGGCACACGAAGCGATTTAGCTATTTTTTGGAAGAGTACTTTCTCGGAGTGGTCCCATTTCAATTTGGTGAAGATCTGATGAAGAACTTTGGAGATAGGCAACGGAACTCCTCAATAAATGATAGCAAATGGACTGGGATTGCTGAAATCTCATGTCTGTCTATTGCTTACACCAGTTCATAACATAACATCACGCCGGTATGCTGTGAAGGGGTAAGCACATGTGAACCACTAAAAAGTGAAAAATAAAAACTTTTTCCAAAAAAAAAACAACCGACTTCCAAAAAAACACTACAAAGTGAAAAATAACTTCAATTTCGGAAGGCGGTGACAAAAAATTCAAATACAGCTCCAAAGACACCGACTTCCGAAATTGAAGTTATTTTTCACTTTGTAGTGTTTTTTTGGAAGTCGGTTGTTTTTTTTTTTGGAAAAAGTTAGAAACAAATTTGCCATAGGTCACCGTTAGAAACAAAATAGGTGAGATTAAGTACAATTTTCTGAAGCAGTAACCATAGAATTATCGTCCAAATATTCCTGTAGTGAGTAATAGCATTTATTTATCAATATTCTTAATAGTTCTGTTTTAAAATGGTCCAGGCTTAGCGTTTTTTATTTTTTCAGGTAGTTTGTTAAATATTTTTTTGGCCATACAGAACGTACTTTTATTCATTAGTGCAGTTTTGCCATAGGTCACCGAGTTCTGACTTATTTTTATCGCGTAAATTTCTGTAGTAACTTTTAGTAGCTATTTTGTATGATGAAATGTTAGATTTTACGAACATATTTGTTTCGTATATGTACAGCGATGGCAAGGTAAGAATTTTTAGACTTATAAAGAATGGTTGACAACTGTCTGTGCTTTTAAGGCCACACATAGCTCTGACACATCTTTTTGGGCTCTAAATACGAGTTCTCTATCAACTGAATTGCCCCAGTATATTACGCCATATCTGAGTGTTGATGCAACATAGGCGTGATAGGCTGAACCCAGAATAGCCAAAGCATCTGTACTAGCAATACTGTTAAAATAGTAGGTAGTTGTGATGAATTTATTCAGGCGCTATATCCACACACACACAGCTACAGCGCTATACTAACGAATACTCCAAAAAGTATAATTTACAGACAACAAACAAAGCCAAATAAAACATCAAAACCATTTTGGATTAACAACATAATGTATATATTTATTAAATTTCTTAACATGTGGGGTGAGAGGTTCAACAAGTAAGAAGCGCCTTCAAAAGAGTTACGGACACCCGTGCGTTTAGTATTATGTTGCTTTAATATCAGGCGCCGGTGGATCGAAGCTGAGAATCAAACTAAATGGTGTGCAATTGGAAAGGCCTGTGTCCAGCAGTATTGGTAATGATGAAAACACTATTTAATTTTTCTTTAACATGGATGATTGCTATCTTGGCAGGTCCCTTCTATTATTAGCAATAATTACTGGAAACAGGTACTTCAAAAATAATGGCATATAATAATGGCACCTTAGCCTCAGGAGTTTAAGTTTTTATATTTTCAAAAATATAAAAACTTTTTCCAAAAAAAAACAACCGACTTCCAGAAAATCACTACAAAGTAAACAATAACTTGCATTTCGGAAGTCGGTGACTTTGGATAATATTTATTTGAATTTTTCACTTTGTAATGTTTTTCCGGACTCGGTTGTTTTTTTTTGGAGAAACTTTTTATTTTTCACTTTTTAGTCATAGTACCTACCCCACACCAATTCGAAATTTCATCATCCTTGGGGTCAAAACAATGCATACTTATTTATGCGATAGCAGCAATCGCGGTTGATTTGCTGTCATTTTTTGAAGAGTTCCGTTGTCTGTCTCCGAAACGCATCATCAAATCTAAATGGGACCATTTCGGAATAAACCTCTTTCGAACAAAAAAAAAAATTTGCAAATCCTCCTTCTGTTTGAAGTCGGTTAAAAATGGAAGATTAGACATCATAAGATATCTAGAAAAAATATCAATTTCTAAAAGACCTTTCACCATAATCTAAAAATAATCTAATTTAAGAGTATTTAGTTATATGAATACTTACTTGTTTACTTCGAACAGGGAATTGCAAGTCATAGAACGGTCTTTGTCAAATACGGAAAGTGTTCTGACCATACGATATTTCCTGCGGCCTATTGCAGTATTGACGCATAAAAGGATTAATAAGATGAGATATTATGGACATAGTATCCACTAGTGTAAGTAAGTGTAAGTGGCTCCTCAATCCAGACGTCTGGATTGAGGAGCCACCTTAAACTACCTGTAACTTTGAAAGGGTTTTACTACAAATTCCAGGATCGGGCCTACGTACTACCCGCTACGTAGTACCCGCGTTTAAATATGAGACATGGCTCCTCAATCCACACGGTATTTATTACCAGTAGTGTCTTCTTGCTTGCTCATAAACTATACAATAATCATACAATTATTGAAAAAACAGACATTCAAATAGTGTTTGCAAATCCTCCCACTATGTCAGTCTATTTACGAACCCCGATCTGATTTTTCAACGGTGAGATTGTTTTCACTTGATTAAACTTTCCTATTAAAAGACATATTTTTTTTAATAGATAGATACTCTATTATTTAATTTTAAAAAGAATATGATGTTACATTTATGCTATTTTTAAAATTGCCCAATTGGTTTGGAGGTTCTGTACCATAATTTTCCTTTGAAAATGGTGAATTGTAACTTTCCAAGTGCTAGCTCAGCCAACGCATAAACCGTAATAAATGTGAAATAATATTATTAGAAAAAATCAAACAAAAATTTGAATAAACAAGTGGTTGGGAATTTAATTCACAACTACTTGTTTATTCATATTTAAAAAATTAAATCATACATCAATCTTACTTTATGTAGTTCAACTTCGAACTAATTAAATAGTTCATGGCAAGATTACATTTTCCACAAATGAATTCTAGACTCCCTGAAACATCACAAACGATTTGGAATTGGGAGTTCGTGTACTATTAATGAAATCTGATGACAATGTACCGTTGTTTCAGGAGACAAGTTGCCTGACGTCACACTCATAGACAACGTAAACGCAGGAGCTGCTATTGCGACCAGTGGAAGCGTCACAACCGGGGTAATAACAACAAAACAGTTCCCTGATCCAAAGGAAGAACCTTCTAAACTTTTCCTTGGTTATTAATAGGTTTAATGCCAACAAGCAGTTGAAAAGGCGCTGATAAAGTGACAGAACATGGAGCATTAACCATTTTTAACCAACATCACAAAAAGGAGAAGATCCTCAACTCGGTAGTATTTAAAAAAATATTGTTACCTCAGAACTCCGTAATTTATCAACGGATTTTAACATTTCTGGTCAAGTTCTGAATAGTTTTTTTTTAGTTAGCTACAATAATTTCAAGTGATTGCTGAGGTATCTCAGTGTCTTGATTCAAAGCTTGACATCTAATTGTAAAATGCTACTGAAAATACCAGATTTCTTCAGTTGGATTATACTAGTCAGGAATAGGTTGTCTGGTGCCAGCTCTATTAAACTGGTAACGCTGTTTCCCATCGTAAGCCGGATGTACCTATAGTAGTATAGTATGTATGTATCTATAGTATCATGGCGTGGATAATATACAGAATTATTTTTAGTCACCGTCCTAATTTTTCAGGGTGATAGTACCTACCCGTGAAATTGAACAACTTTCTCCAAGGAATATGGGTCGAAATATGAAAAAAAAAATCGGACCTCCCATACAAAATCGACCAGCTAACTATTGATTTTGCATGGGAGGTCGATTTTTTTTTTCATATTTCGACCCATGTTCCTTGGAGAAAGTTGTTCAATTTCACGGGTACTATCACCCTGAAAAATTTGGACGGTGACTAAAAAATCAGCCTGTATAATATGACTGTCTAACATTGTATGACATTCAGTCACTAACAATGTTATAATTAAAGTGTAAGGTGCAAAATAAAATAATAAACAAAATCAAATCAGTTTACTTTTAAAATAAATTACAGATAAACTTAAGCACCCTTGTCAGGGTGGTTTTAAATTACCAAACGGTAACTAATGAGTTTAGTGATTTTGAACCGATTAAGGCGATTATTGCTAATTTCCATGCATAAGACAGAACTTATGAAGAACTCTAGCTAGATGCATCGCGTAATTGGAACGTCAAATATAAAAGTCAAAATGACAAATAACAGCAAATGTACGTTACTTACATTCTGCAATATGTTGCAGTGAGTTTATTTTTGTATAAACATACTACGTGTTTATACAAAAATACACTCACTCAAAAATAAACGTGAATGTGCGAACGTTAATAACTTGCAGTAGATCTTACCAAACTAAAATAACAAGTAAGCATTAAAATAATATTTTAAGCATTGCTAATATAGCATTGTTTCTGCTACAAGACTACATTGCGCGCGCGTCGTTTCCCTTGTCTATAATTAGGTAGGTACGTTCGACGGTCTCCAACACCCATGTAAAGCTGAAGCTTTGTTATGATCAAATCAAGTACCTACATTGTTCAGAATACAAAAATAAAGTAAAACGTAAAAAGGTACTTAATAAAACCAGCTTAGAGCAAAATTTAAGATTTTTGAAAATAAACTTGCTCTGGATGCATAGTTCTTCACAGGAGTATTATTATTTGGTTTATTATAATTATCGTCATAAGGATTAGTTGGTTTTTGTCCAGAATTTTGGAGCGGCAAGCCATAATTGTTGGCACCATTCTGGGTATTTTGTCCACCGTAGCTACCAATATCGTTCTGTCCATTGATATATCCTCCTTCATGTTGTACTTGTCCAACGTTGGGATAAATTTGTCCGTTACCGCCATTATAGTTGGGGTTAAACTGACCATTGCCACCATTTGCTCCATGGTCTGCACCTGGGCCCCCGTCGCCATTTTCATTGTTGTCACCGTAGCCAATGCTGAAGCTACCAGCAGGGTAGTTACCGCCTGATATTACGTCGATGGCGATGCTCGGATCGTTTGGAGTACCCTTCAGCCGGATGCCAGGATACTGCTGTCCTAAAATATATAGAGGGTTATATAGTCAGTAAAGAGATTGAATAAACAACAAGATTAGAATAAGTGTGAAATATTGATATCTATCGTAAAAACTTAAAGCTAGCAAGCAAATATCATATCAATTAAAAGTGGGTAATCTATATCTATACATATAATAAAATTGTAGAAAAGTGGTGTCTGTACAATCGAAATATATAAAAAAAAAGTAGCAGGGGTTGTTATTATATCGATGCCGAACCCGAGATTGTAATTATTTTTTTTTTGTCTGTTTGTCTGTGTGTTTGTGCACGCTAATATCAGAAACTGCTTATTCGATTTAGATGCGGTTTTCACTAATATATTGTAGTAAGCTTCACTTAACATTTAGTGTTTATTTCATGTCAATCGGTTCATAAATCAAAAAGTTATGTCAATTCAAAGAATCACGGCGAACATTTGTTAAGGTATTCTATCAGATTACGTACACGCCTCGCGCCTGCGCGTCCGTGGCTATATAAAGCGCGCTGAGAGCCGCGCCGCTGTTATTTCGATCCAGCCTGTCCCCAATAGTGATAGCTGTCCCCCTATCAGTGACGCCCTGAGCCGAGGTCCGTACCCCACAGGGGGTGCCCTCAGCGTGCAGTCGCTTAGTATATAAATTTAGTTTGTAAGCCCTGGCTGGAGGCATTAAGATTAGTTTCTTTATGGCAGCCCCAGGAAAGCCCGGTTGAGCAGTCACGGCCTCTCAAGGCCAACTGCAAGATGCCCAACAAAAAAAAAAACGCGCCGCTGCCATAAGGATTCAGTTATTCGTAGCGAACGCACGTATCCTGGAGAGTATAAGCGAATAGTTTCATTCGATTATTGCGATTCACTTGAATACTGACTGTTTGCATATTTCATTTATTTATATTTTAGGGTTTTTAGGTTAGGTTCTTTTTCTTAATTTTCTTTAAAATTTTGTAAATAAATATTGTAAGTATTTTTAGGCGGTTCTTTCCTTGATTTTTGGGTATTTACTTATCTTAATTTTTATTTAGGGTTTGTAAATAAATATTGTAAGCATTTGTTATAGGTTAGGCATTTCTTTCCTGGATTTTCGGTATACTTATCTTAATTTGTATTTAGGGTTTGTATATAAATATTATAAGTATTTGGTATAGGTTAAGCATTTCTTTTCTTGATTTTCTTTATTAAGTATAAGTTTATTAGGTAGTAAGTACTATTTTATTGTAAGAATGCCTCGAAGAAGATCCAACCTCTCCCAATGTAGCAGAAATGCTAAAAGGATGAGATTAGTTCGATCACAGGAATCTGAGGAAGGTCATGAGGCAAGGCTCTCTGCAACTCGGGAACATCAGGCTAGGTTTCGTGCTGCAGAAACTTCGACTCAGCGGGAATCTCGACTGAGTTCAAATCGTTCTCGAATGATGACAACTCGAAATAGGGAAAACGGGGAACAACGAAAGGCACGTTTATCTGCCGATCGCGAAGCTCACGCGCTATCGCGTGAGTCTGAAACTTTTGCGGATAGGGAAACCCGCCTGAGCTCCCAGACAAGCTACCCAGTAGAATTTTTAGAATCCCTCAATGCTCCTGGACTACCAGCACATAAAATAAAATTAAAAGTAGGCGTACCCATAATGCTTCTTAGAAATTTAAGCCCCCCAAAACTTTGCAATGGCACCAGGTTAAAAGTGACCAATTTACAACGAAATCTGGTAGAAGCAGAGATTTTAACAGGGTGTGGAAAAGGTGAAAGTGTTTTCATTCCTCGGATTCCTCTCATTCCAAACAATTTTCCATTTAGTTTTAAACGAGGCCAGTTTCCAGTCAGCCTATGTTGTGCGATGACAATTAATAAAGCCCAAGGTCAGACGCTGAAAGTTGTGGGTGTAGATCTGAGTATCAGCTGTTTCTCGCACGGTCAGTTGTATGTGGCTCTGTCACGGGTTAGCAATCCTAGGAGCCTGTATGCTTTCATCCCCGATGGCCATACGTCAAATATCGTATACAGAGAAGCATTACTGTAAAGTAAATTTTTTGCTACCCAAACGACGGTATATTATTAGGTAATTCAAAATATGCTGCCCAAAAAGTCACTATTCCACGCGGACGAAGTCGCGGGCACAGCTAGTCTAAACTAATGTTATACCTAAAGAGAAAATATGAATTTAGTTTTTGTATGTTTATATGTTTTAGTTGTTGTATGTGAAACATAATAACGAGTAGTCACCCACGCGATCGACTTTTCCTTTTATTAATATATTCCGGGACAAACCGCCTCTCCACGTTATCTCGGTATATCGTTACGTGACAGTACGGCTAAGGGCGGTGAACTTTATTTCATGTAACTTGGCAAACCGTCGCGTCGATAGCCGTTGCTTGCCCATAACATTCCTAGGAAGCACATGATCTAGTGCACACTGGATTTTCAACTCTCGGTGTTGAACGGAGCATTGAGAATCCAACAGAGTGCATCCCAGCGCGTCGAAAAAACACACTGTTCGATTTTCAATTTTCGGTGCTAAGCAATGCGTTGAGATCCAGTGCGCGTCAAAATCGAGGGCTCAGAATACAAAACACAAGTACACAGTGAAGGGGTTACTACCTAATTCTACAAAACACCGTGCGCAACTGAGTAAGCGGTGACAGATTTGTCACCCCCAGAGAAAGCTGAGGTATGCCGAAACAAAATTAACCTTTAAAATCTGCAACAGTGTGGAACGGAAAAGAAGGGTTCCATGACCAGTCCTCACCATTAGAATGTAGGTAAATATTGCAAAGTATACCTGAGACCACGCAGACATAGAGAAATAGGGCAAAACCGGCCACGGAACGCGACATTGCGAACAACACTGAGCGGGGGCAAGCCAAAACAGACGGTGAATAGGTACCTGCTGTATGCATGTTTATTATGCGCTCGAAGTGACCTTATACACTGGCCGCAAAGAGACTTGTCATGACTCAGAATTATAGGAACAAAAAGTTTGTTGGTCACGATAATGTTCATAATCGAAGCTTTTGTTTTTATTGATTGTCTGGGTTTTTGACGCGGTTTTCTTTGGATTTAGGATAAAGAAGGCTTTCCTTTATTAGCTTTCATTTGTTTTTCTTCATATCGGTAAAATCAACTCGTTAACATCGGCCGCTGCTTTTCATAGACCTCTACAATTTTTTAAAATTTAAGGAAAGTATTTTGGATACTGGGATTAGGATACCGCTGCCACTGAAAAACCGTTTGGTAGAAAATATCCTAATGCTGAGCAATATTCAAAATTGAAAAGATTAACTAGAAATACAGTAAGTATATCTACCACATATCGCTAGCTACTATGAGAAACGGATTGGTCTACAAAGTAAATAGAACAAATTATAATTCATTTTGAAAAAGCTTACCTTTGAATAGTACCTATAACATCAAAACCTTGAACTCAAAGTTCTCTTGCCCTTGCACGTATGCATCATCTACCTACTTTGCCGACACAACATAAATGCGTTTCAAGGTTTGTCTGTTCACATAAAAGGTGTTATGTGAACAGACAAACGTTAAAACGCATTTATCAGTTACGATGATCAAATAATTAATAAATTAGCACTTAGGAGAGGTATTTATATTTAATTCAATGGGAAAGACTCTTTAAAAATGGGGTTAGTTCGTCACGGATGTAAACCCGTCAGGGTTTTCCAATAGGTATCCGTTAAGGAGTAATGATGTTTTCGTTTAAAATATCAACGTCCCGCGACTTAGTGACGCCATTGCAAGCTTACTTCAACACTATTTCGAGCTTCGGGATAATGTCACACGAACTGACTGGGCCAACCCGCACTGGGATCGCGTGGTGGATTATGGCCCACTCCCTCTCACAGAAAGGAGGCCTGTGTCCCAGGTTTGGGAACATTATAGGCTAATTATGCTATGCTATAATAACGGACTAATATATTATTGTGTTTTTTGTTTTTTTTTGTTTTTTTTTATAAAACGTTGCCCCACACTAGGAATTTCTCCTGTATCGTGGGTGCGTTTACAAACATTTAAACTCACATACACAAATAGCCAGACCCAGAACAACTACTTGCAGATCATACAAATATTTGTTCCGTGCGGGAATCGAACCCGCGACACGCAGCGCAGCAGTCGATCGCAGAACCACTGCGCCAACCGTGCCGTCGAAACGTGACCGTGACCGTGTGTTGAGACCAAACTTACCAGTCTAGCTTGTCATCTGCCTAGCCTTTTCCCAAAGATGTTGGGGTCGGCCCCTGGTCTAACCGGATGAATACCAGTACCATACCATTGAATACCAGTATTTTACATGGAGCGACTGTCTATCTGACCTCCATAACCCAGTTACTGGCTAATACGATACTACATACTTACTTGGTAAGACTAGTAGTCTGGCTTTCGGGCTTCTGACGACCCGTAACGACTGTCAAAGATCTACAAATGACAGCCGGAACCAACGGCTTAGCGGGTCTTAGTATGTAAAGAAATATGATAAGAGGTCAACGGAGCTTAACCTATCGACCCGTGCCGCTGTTATAACTATACTTAGCCACAACCCCCTCACTTACCAGTCTAAACCTAATTACTTCTTAAATTAATCAATAATCCAGGTTTTCAAAAACAACTTCAAGTACGACATCTAAAAAATTTCCAGAAAAAAAAACATTTATAAACATAAATCACTATTCACTATTTCACCATGCCTGTATTTTCGAAGGCAGAGGTGTAATTCAAGTACACCCACATTTCGCCAGTTATGTTTGAGTCCCACCCATGTAGCAATGGGTGAGCTTATTGCTATCAACCACATTATCTTTTACATTTATGGAGACCAAGAAAACAAAAAATTTAATGTTTAAAAGTTTATTTTTTAATAATATGGCCTGAAAAGTGGTAAATACCGGAAAGACGATGAGTGATGAAGAAACCTGTCACCACCACCCAAAATTAATTCAAATTAGAGTAAGAGGAAGCTAATCATTTGCAGATATTTGTACGAATTGATGCAAGCAAACAGTTTTAGTTGGAGAATTTCCAACTTACTATAGTTTTCCAACAGCAAAAACTCGGTTAGGCACTATTAATGTAAAATGATATATCTACTATTGTTTTTTTTTACTAACGGACCAAAAATATCGATTCTTGCCCAGTCCCTTAAGGCGGTGATTTCTTGAAAACGCTCAAAAAGGTGGTTTTTTTAAACCAGTGTATCTCCTTAACCGTAAATAATTTTGAAAGCAAAAAAATATATATTTTCAAGTCTTTTTTGCATACAGTGATGGCTCCAAAACATACTTTTATGCATCAAAAAAATCATCAAAGTTACCTCTTAATTATCTTTAAAACCAGTTTATCCCTTTACTAACAATTATAATTATAATTCAAAATATACCATAAAATTCCAAATGCCAAACTGCATTCAGTGATGGATTATTTATTATTAAATAGTTAATATCTAATTCTATACGATTTTATTTGCATTTTTACGGCAATGCTTGCTCATTTATTATTCGAATTTATTACAACAGATTTTAACCCGTATCGGATTGCAATAAGAACTAATATCGCTCATAACGTCAATATTTAAAGTTACCAGGGCCTTAAAGCCATTATTCTGACCGAGAATCTTAAGTATATAAATCAGCACCCTAATTGCGTAACACGCGATTAATCATAATCGGTTTCATTTTGACAGTTCAACAATATTCATTGCGTTATTTACGTTGTTGAGCAGACACATTTTTCGAACATAGGAAGCAATGGTTTAGCCATCTGTTTCAAAACGAAACCAATTATGATGAATCGTGAGTTACGCAATTAGGGTGCTGGCATCTATCATCAAACCAGATCATCAAAGCTGTGGGAACAACACCAATGTCAAGGTTACGGTCGCTATGGTATATACTCTAGAAGGTAGGTACCCACTTTTTGTCCATTGGCAATTTCCATTCGGTATGGTGCTAACAATTTAATTTTTTTTGTTCTATCGTCGTTTAGTAAACGATAAATCACACATTGTCAGATTGGGTTTCTTTGAATAAAAAGTACTACAAAAGTCATCATTATTCTTTTCACACGTCATTAACAGAAACAGTATACAGCACTTGTCCTGAAATAATGCGAGATCGCTCTTTTTTCATCTTTTTACTCCTATTCTCTTGCTTTCTTCTTTTTTTTTTGTTGGGCATCTCGCAGTTGGCCTTGAGAGGCCGTGACTGCTCAACCGGGCTTTCCTGGGGCTGCCATTAAGAAGTTAATCTTAACGCCTCCAGCCAGGGCTTAAAAACTAAAATTTAAAAACTAAGCGACTGCACGCTGAGTGCACCGGATACGGACCTCGGCTCAGGGCGTCACTGATAGGGGGACAGCTATCACTATTGGGGACAGGCTGGATCAAATTGGCATTATTATTATTAAACGGGGAATTTAAAGCTACTGGCTCAGCTGCGGCGCGGGCTGGCGCTTCAACGAGCAAGGGTCGGTCGGGGGTCTCGACGTTAAGCGCCCATACTACTAGGGGTCTTCGCGGGGCGCGAGGACCTCGGCGGCGCGGTCGGAAGGACGATTTTGTGCGGTGTGTGCGAACTGTACTGGTGGCCCTATTGCTTTCCTGAAGGATAGTAATGTGGTCGTCTGGGTCGGTGAGGACATGTCTCGGCCGTCGGACAGAGCTAATCCTACTGGGGACATAAGTGGCGGCCTTCACAATCAAGGGATTGCGGTGAATTTCGGCTTTATCGAAGAAACGCTTCGAGTTGCGTTTCAAGAACTGACTGACCGTGGGGATTTTCAGATCGAGATGGAGGATCTCGTTCCGAACGAACCAAGGGGCGCCTGTGGCTTGCCGGAGGAATCGGTTCTGTAGGGTCTGCATACTATGGATGAATCGGGGGTTCGCGTGTGCAAAGATTGCACCCGCATACGTCATGATGGGCCTTACTCTTTCTTCTTTCTCTTCTTCCCATTTTATATATGTGAACTAAACAAATGACGACCTAGTCCGAATCTAATGAACATTTTATGAAGCGTCTTCGTTAAGCAGCGTCATTAAGGCCCTGGTCATTTTAAATGTACTCGTCGTATCGTCGTTATGAGCGGTAATAGTTCTTATTGCAATCCGAAACGTGTTAAAATCGAATTATAAATGGGCAAGCATTGTTGTAAAAATGCAAATAAAATCGTATAAAATTAGATATTAACTATTTAATAAAAAATCATTCATCACTGGATGCAGTTTGGCATTTAGAATTTTATGGTATATTCTTAATAATAATTATAATTGTTATTGAAGGGATAAACTGGTGTTAAAGAAAATTAAGAGGTAGCTTTGATGAATTTTTTGATGCATTATAGTATTTAATTATGTTTTGAGTTCAATCACTGTATGCAAAAAAGTCTTGAAAATATCATTTATTTTTTTTCTTTCAAAATTATTTACGGTTAAAGAGATACACTGGTTTAAAAAACCACCTTCTTGACCGTTTTCAAGAAATCACCTCCTTAACTTCTTTTCGCAGATTTGTCCTCACATGCCTTACGTCGAGTTAGTCTTAGAGTCGTTTCAATTCTATAAACCACAAGGTATGCCTGGGCGATTATCGACAACATCAACATTGTTGACTTTCCTTGTATAAGCTTTAGGTATATTAAACTTTATAAACGATCCGTTTTATCTCTAAGCAGTTAAAATAATTTCTGTTTATTTTAACATAGATATTGTTACAAAATTCCCCAAAGCTGTAATGGTGCACAAAAAGGTTAAATTACTTGTCATGTTTATTTGTGGCTTTACGTGACTGCAATGATGAATTCAAACATCATTATGAAACCAATCGTAAGTCATCGCCAGCGTACCTGTGTGCATATTCACGATAAAGAGAATTGGGAAGGGCTTTCTTTTCTGTCTGCAATCTTATAAGTGCCTATACGTTCTCTATTACTATTTTCTCTAGCTTATTAACCGACTTCAAAAAGGAGGAGGTTCTCAATTCGTCGGAACCTTTTTTTTTATTTTTTTTATGTATGTTCCCCGATTACTCGAAGATGGCTGGACCGATTTGGATTTAGTTTTTTTTTGCTTGAAAGGGTATACTTCCCAGGTGGTCCCATGATCATCAAGTCAGGATCTGATGATGGGATCCTGGAGAAATAGAGAGAACTCTTCAAATTTTATAGGCACACGAAGCGATTTGGGTATTTTTTAGAAGAGTACTTTCTCGGAGTGGTCCCATTTCAATTTGGTGAAGATCTGATGTAGAACTTCGGAGATAGGAAACGGAACTCCTCAATAAATGATAGCAAATGGACTGGGATTGCTGAAATATCATGTCTGTCATTGCTTACACCAGTTCATAACATAAAATCACGACGGTATGCTGTAAAGGGGTAAGCACGTGTGAACCACTAAAAAGTGAAAAAAAAAACTTTTTCCAAAAAAAAAAAACAAACAACCGACTTTCAAAAAAACACTACAAAGTGAAAAATAACTTTAATTTCGGAAGGCAGTGACAAAAAATTCAAATACAGCTCCAAAGACACCGACTTCCGAAATTAAAGTTATTTTTCACTTTGTAGTGTTTTTTTGGAAGTCGGTTGTTTCTTTTTTGGAAAAAGTTTTTTTTTTACAAGCATAAGTGATACAGTTACACAAAAAAACGCACCCCCAGTTCATTGCCTGATGTTTTTTACCACGCGATACAATGATGAGATGAGTGAAAATCTGTTTTACATTTGGCTGTTGAATATCTGGAATTTGTTACCTTTGAACCGCAATTATATACCTAAATTAACATCTACAATTTATTTTGACCACCATGAATAACCGGATATAAACTAACGAACAGCTAATTTGTGTAGGGTGCGTTATTTAAATTTTCCCTCAAACACCATAATAAGAAATGCGTCACGATGTGATTACTCCATTTTATGAACACGATGACAATGTAGTAGTGCATACCAATAAACCTACTGTAATCGATGTCCAAAAAGCCATTCACGTTAGCTACAATGTTAGTTCTGAGCAGGTAAAACCCGGGCTGGAACAACGTAAGCGCATAATGTAGTACTATAGACTTTATAAAAGCTAGTTGTTTCTCGTTGCCTGAGTAGTATGGTGTGTAGCGAATGTTGCGATGGAGCGTCTCGTGGCTCTCGGTGCTCTGTTAGCGTTGGTCTCTCTCTGTCACACCCGTAAGTTTATAATATTTACTGTTTATGTACCTATATGTCAATGACATTGTGCACGCAGTTGTTATTTTCCTGTGGAGTGCATAGCAAAACGAGTTGCCTTGATGTAGTCAAAAATCTAAATAGAGTTTACGTTCTAGTTGCATAAATAACAACTGTAACTACTTGTATTATTACTATTATAGTACGTGGAGAATTTGACTTTTTTGTTAATCCCCAAAAACAATCAAACATTCAATGTATCTAATAAACAATTTCCAATTCCAGAAAAGAGTGTAATGGTGGTTGTAGATGGTGGGCAAATCGGTGTTGGACTTATAACTGGCGGGAGTTTTGGACCCGGAAGCTTTAGTGTCGGCGGATTCGGTGGTAGCCGTCCATCACAAACGCATGTATATGTGCATGAAAATGTCGGCGATGGTGAACACATTATAATAAAAAACCAACCACATCATACCGGGCAGCAAGACAATATATCACCCCAGCATAATTATACAAAGTCCAATAATTCTGGAGGTAAACACAGTAATCAATCAGTGAATTTATATATGTATGTGCTAATAATTTTAACAATGATTTAATGTATCCTTTTTATTGAATTTCATATAATTATATCTTCTTTAGACCTTTTGTGAACTATGGTTGCATACATATTGGCGTCAAACATAATTATGTAGATGATCAGTAAACATTTTAATATTTTGATTATATTTATTTCAAGGTGGAAATACTCAACTGTATCCAATGAAACCCCAAACAACACACGCCATCTCAGTACAAGGAGGCATGGGAAGTGAAGGCGGTAATATTTATATTGATACAGTTATCCTCCATAACAATAAAAATAACAAAGGAAATAAAAATGGTAATAAGCAACCGGTCGTAACTGATGCTAGCACAAAAGAAGTTATATTTGGCAGTATCGGTGGAAGTAATGGTTTTCCTAGTGCAGACAACGGGTTTTCTAGTACCAGTGGCCAAAAAAGAATTCAGATCGGTTTAATCACTGGGGGCAACTTTGCAGAAGGAATTGGGAGTCTCAATAATAATAACAGACCTGGAACTAACGTGCCACAGAAGGGAAATGCCGTCAATAATGGAAATACTGGATATCCTAATGCAGGGAATGAAGCACTTTATTCTATAGGACATGGTGCAAATAACGGTGCTGGCAACGCTGGAGGTGGCTTTAACCATGGTCAAATCAACTCAGGTCATAACTCGGAAAGCGGTGAAGAGCCTTGGATATGGAGTAGTTAGGTGCCCATTAGCAAGTGACGAGCGACTGTCTGTTTAGAAAGTAAATATTTAAATATATTTTAAATGAGCATAAGTAAGTACCTATTATATTTATGAAACTGTTTTTATTACTATAAGTACAGATAACTTAAGATTTTTTGTACTCCAGCTGTTATATTTTGTTTATTCATGAGATAAATGGTATCATTTAGACTTTAAAAAAATTAGTGTCGATGATTTAAGGTATGCTGTAATTTGATGTGATTAAGTGTATGTTCAATCAACTGCAAAATAAATTATAAACCTTGCAATTCCTTATCCTTAATAAAATTTGGTATAAATTTACAAATGACGGATTCTTTCATCAATGGACTTAGATATAGCCTGTGTTATTGCTAGGTTATAGAATTAGATTTAAGTGTAATGAAATATTTTCCAAATCTACAATATGGCTTAATTCAAAATCTCACACATAATCAACGAGTTATCGGTAGCTTGCCATCCGGTAAGGACCAAGCTTGGGTCGACGCGACAACACGTTGTGTTCCACGCGCCCCTCAAAGAGACCACCAAATGGTGGGGTCCACAAGGGCCGCCGATGCCTGCCAGGGGTGCGGGTTGTTCGAAAGAGATACCGTGCCCCTGGTACACAGGCAACTGAAGGAACACGGGTGGGTTTTAGTCAATAAAACTTTGACACGTGACACGCGCTCCTACTCCACCCAAAGCGGGAGACATTATTTGATTATTTCCCACCCACAAAAAAAACCCCTAAAGCAAGAGAGTTTCCTTTACTTCCCAATCATAAAAACAGGAGCACTAGTGCGAGTTAACTACTGGCCGAATGTAAAGTTGTACGTTAAAATTAAGATTCTTGCATCTTTACCATTAATGAAGTAAAGATCTAATAACTTCGCGTAGTAGATCCCCCGTATTTGGAATTAGCTATCACAAGTAAAATTAGCTTACGAAACTATTTATTTGCCTAGTTTGGAAACAAAACATGTAAGAAAAACGTTCCGTTTTGTTTTATAGGAATCGATCATAACAAGTGTAATTCCTGAAGCAATAGAAACATGCAGTAGGTTTACGTGACGTAGATGAAGTGTTGAAGCATTTTCCTGTGCCCATCTGAAAATAGAAAGAAAGAATCTCACAACGTTTTCTTGGCTAAGCTTTTGGTGGTCAAACAATAATTTGTTCCTTACCCAAAGCACTTCTTTCTTAGACTAGCCATAAATCTAACATTAGCTCTCATGTTGTTTTTAGGCGAGCGTGTATTTTTTGCTGCCGAACGTGGTCACGGGACGAGGGGAAGAAAGTAGAGCCCTGGGCTCAATACTGAAGGGCTAAAACTTTAGACAGTCTATTTTCGGCAAATGAACCATTAGACGAACTATTAGCTCACACGTGTTGCCCGATTTTCTGAACCGAACTTGTGAACGTCTCATCTCACATTAGACGTAACTAAAACTTAGCGTGTTAATTCATGTAGGTAAGACTTGAAGCTTGTAAATAAAACTTAACTAGACACGCGGCAGCGTGTCAAGCCAAGCTCAAGCCAACAGAACTGGTGAGCAGCACCGTGTGTTATATTACACGAACCATTTGGAGCCACTTTAGACCCCCTTATAACTCAAAAACTATTATACATAAACATGTCAAATTTAGCTCATATTGGCAGCGGCTGTGGAGCAGCGGGGTGGGAAGCGGTGCACACGCCTCAAATCAAACGGTTATTTCGTTATGTTTTATCACTTATTGACCAATAGATCAAAACTCTAACCCTGTTCCAGATGACCTAGAAAGTTAAAATTTGGCATTCAGATAGGTAGTTGGGTGAATACGAAGGAATAAATCAGAAACTAGTATTTTTTATAATTTTATCATTTTACTATAATTTTTCAATTTCTATTAAGAACACTTAGGTACTTATGTGCCTGTAATAGTGTCTGTATGTAATATAAGATCCAGCAAACAAAATTGATGACAGACGGTTTTTATGTGGATATTAAGGTCTTTACTTGAATATATGTATAACGAGTGGAATACCATCCTTATTTTTTTTTTATCCAACCATATCAGTTTTAGTACTAATAACTACTTATAACTAAGAGTATAGCCGACTTTCGTATTTATTACGTTATTAACTGAGATTTAGTATTAATTATTATTTCAACATATAGCGCACATCAATAGAGGTATTCGGACCACGGCGCACGGTGCGGCGGCCGTGGAGCAGCGGGGTGGGGAGCGGTGCGATAAAAACTGTCTACTAATAATTTCTGTACAAAAAGTAATGACATCCCATCAAAAACATAAATGTGAAATGAGAGCCAAGTTCTATATTATGATATATGCCTTGGTTGTTGACTTCAACGATAAAAGAAGTGAGATCTAAATAGGTACCAAGTTCAAGGTCAGTCCTGAAAATATTTTATGACAACTTTAAATATAATTTCTTCTCATAACTTAGGATGATATATTGAAGCCTAAGGTCTGACTTGGCTAGTTTGTTCTACACAAGTATTTTCCCTGACAACCTGATTCCTGACAATGAAAGCTCATAGAATACAGCGTAGGCCATCCCTCATCCACCGAATAGTTTTAGTTTAGTTTATATAAATTAAAGTAACCAGTTAAATTATAATTTGATGGGTATATTATAAGGATCATGTGAGCCTTACGTGGCCAGGGGGCGGGCCGTCATTAGCTAGCCCAGTCAATAACATAATGACACTGGTAAGGGACATGTGTCCTCTCCTACCTAGCATCCCCCGACCCGGGTCTTAAAAGGTCGGTGTTGTCAAATGTAAACCGAGACGGGAATTGTCCGCTCCGGCGAGCATTTCCGAAGTTACGATTACGAGTTACTTATTCCACGCCCACCCTTCCGAGACCAGTAAAATAAGTAACTCTTCCATCAAAAACCATTTTAAAAAAAACATTTATTTACATGGCCCATACGATCATGCAGGTTGAAATATGACGATGCAGTAAATCACGTATGCTAATAAATCACTGAAGTAACAAACGTCTCATTATACCTTCCATATTATGGTGTATCAATACAGAATTTTTTTTATGTGATCGTTATCATATTATGGGCAGGTAAAACTACATGTCAGATGAAGCATTCATAAAATTAAACCTTAGGAAAATTCAAAAATTTTGATTAGTCTTCGTACCTATCGATCGTTACTTGTCATGTCCAAATTTTGATGTACTTGAAGGGAAGGGATAATTTGAAATAGGATACCTTATAAAAGCCGTTGGTCTGATGATGATACCCAATTGCCTACACCCTGTTGGGTAGTACTTAAGGATATGGAGTTTTTAAATAGTTATACTTTAGCATTACTTGTTTGTAGTAATGTTTATTGTAACTCTGCAGGTAAACTTTATCAAATTAAATTATCTTATAATTTAATTATCTAATATTGTATACGTTTCTTCATAATGTTATAAATATTATAATTTACATTCTTTTTACAGAGAGGGACCGTCGCTTCGTAATTTTGGGAGACAGCAATATTGGGTTATCTCTCTCGGTTGGAGGGAGTATTGGCTCGGGGATCATATCCAGCTCAAAGTTCAAAGGAAAAAGCTTCACGGCAAAACATAGTCACGTCAAAAGACGAAGATTCAGACATGAGTATGAGTAAGAAAACGTTAAATTTATTTTTTTATTTTTCGCATTTAGTGACCTTCATTCAGACAGGTACTTTGTTATAAAACTGCAGAGTGGAAAAACCTGTGTTTGACTTTATTCATGTTAGTTACTACCGAATATTTCATCTGCGATTTTCCTCTACACTTCTTCTGGGTAGTCAGCTACCTATAGTGTACTGTTACCTAATCGTAAGTATAATTTTCCTCTTCCTTCTTTCGTATTTTTACACGCTTTATATTAGCTTCACTTGTAACTAACTATGTATGTAAGAAAATCTTGGGATCTTAATTTGACCCACTTCCCGGTCTTCGATTACGATGAAATTTTGCACACGCTCTGAGTTCTGATGACAATACATGACTAGCTAAGAAACGTCATTACAAATCCAATATGGCGGCCTCCCCCAGATGGCAGACTGGCTGTTTGAAATCCACCCCCATGATATGGGTATCAAATGAAAGGGTTTGCTGTCAGGAATATGAAAAATAAATAAAAATATTTAAAAAATGAAAAAAAAGAAAAAAAAAACACGTTTTTGTACTTAGCAGAACTAAAAAATAGAAAATAAATTATAGTTTAAAAAAATAAAAAACACGCTTTAAAAACCAAACTAAAAAAGGAGAAAATAATAAGACCAAAGCAGATTAGGAGGTAGGTAATTTAATAGAACGACTGTGACTGCAAAAACTTAATCGACTCAGTAAAATAATAAATAATAGTTTAAAAAACTAAAGGGAGCACCCCACGCTTTTTAATTGAATTAAATTATTTTCTCCTTTTTTAGTTTGGTTTTTAAAGCGTGTTTTTTAGTTTTTTAAACTATTATTTATTATTTTACTGATTCGATTAAGTTTTTGCAGTCACAGTCGTTCTATTAAATTACCCACCTCCTAATCTGCTTTGGTCTTAATAATTATAATAACAGGCTATTACTGTTACCCATTGCACGGCAAATGCCTGATACAGGGAAGGCATGAGTACATTGAGCACTGACCACCACGGGTTAGCGATTTCAAACTGGTACAGACGCCAGAACATCAATCTGTCAAACTTTGATAGATTTTCAACTTTATTGCATAATTATAAAGTTCGTATTCAATTGGGAAAATTTGACAGTTTGAGGTAGCCCGATGTGCTGGCTTCTGTACTATAAGGTCTGGATTTCCTCACGATGTATTCCTTTACCGACATTAGTGATGTCCAAGTAATACTTAGAAAGTATATGGGTATGAATTAAAAAAGTCACATTGTTACTTGCCCGGGTTTGAACCCACAGCCTCGTGCATGAGTAGCGAGGCCCTAAACACAGGGCCAAATAAGCTTTTTTCTATCTGGTTCTCCTTTTCGAAATTAACAGGTGGAGTAAATTTTTAGTGTCATACTCACAACAAAAATGTAGTCAACCTATTAACTCAACTAACTAACTACTTACTTCTTGTTTTACTCAATGACTCTGAACCATGTTTTACCTTCTGTTGTTTATCCACCAGAAACGTTTCTCATCTTCACTGTTTTTGTTATAGTGACTATGGACCCGGTATGTGGCTGCGATGGTGGTCACCATCACCATACTATTGAAATAAACGCACTTTGAACATAAATCGTGTTATAATTTAAAGACCTTTCTATACCTAGCTGTTTTGATTAGAAGAGTAAAAGTACTACGTTTTCAAAACATGAACAGGGTACCATACCTCCTAAAATGTTACTAGGTACTAATTATTCACCTTTTTAAACCCTGTAAACTTACAATTCATTGACCTATACAAACAATTATAATGGAACAACAGAACAAAGAGTAATATTTTTTTTTATTCTGGTTTAACGATCTGTAACACATCAATCATACATTTATTCTTAGGTAATAGACAGAAGTAAGAAGATCTCTCCAGGTGTTATGGTACAGGCCTTATACCTATCAGATTAAGTTAAACCTTCCGCACTCCCGCACTGTCGTTACTATCTTCAATAACTTCCATAACTGGTGTGACCCGAGTCTCCTCCCGTGCCGCCGTAAGAGTTGGTGTCTTGGTTCCCACCGTGCCCGCCATGGCCTTCGCCACCGCTATTGCCGCCGTGGCTGACGCTGAAGCTACCGGCTCCGAAGTCTCCACCGCTTATGGCTCCTATCCCAATACTACCATGATCTGCCTTTGCTTCGGCGTAACTCTCATCATCACTATATTCGTCACTGTCACTTTCATCATTGTCTTTGGTGAGTTTGTCGTTAACCTTGTCAGGGTGGTGACCTGAAAGCATTATATTCATGTCAATTTATAACGGTCTCCAAAGTTTTATCGAGTGCATGAGCTTTTTGCACTTAAAGAGAGATAAATCTGGACATATTTAGATAACCTCAATCAGGCCACTGACAATAATTATACTCGTACTATAGAAGACGTTGGTACGATAAATATAAAAAAAATGTGATAGAGACATCAATATATTATGCTGATTTCCCGCATTTGGAAGATCCTGCAATCCTACCATATAAATATAATAACTAACTGACTCAACAGACGTTGTATTGAATTCGCATTGGTGTAATGTTAGAAAAGTTAAAATGGTCATTGAGTTTTCTTTTTTCTAATGTTACGCGCAACTTATCTTTTTCTTTCTTGCATAAGCACCTCCTCCTGACAATAACAAACACAACAAAAAAAGAATTAAGGAGCAAAATTGGTCCAGCCGTGACCAAGGGAAATAGGGATTAATTTATATATATATATAGGTAGATACGTAACATAAGATAACGCCTTTTTTCAACGAAAGCTTGGCCGGAGGTGAACCCAAAGCACACCCACATTTATCTAGCCTATGTAATAGGGCGAGCCTATTGCCATCAAACGGGCAAAAATCCGGACTCCGGCCCTATAACACTTTGCACGACCTGTATTGGAACCCAGTATCTTATGGTCAGCAGTAGCGCAATACGACCACTGCACCAACGAGGCCGTCAATAACATTAATAAAATATTATATATCTTTTTAGCATATCGATGGCAAAAAGTTCAAACATCCTTGGCCCACAGCTCAGCTGCGCGAACTCCACTCACTGACGCAGTCATTTGATCATCAAGTTATGCACAGGTGACAGGGTAACAGGATGGAAGGGGGGCCATCGTCTGTGGGGAGGTGCCGCATAGGTACGCACTTGACATCTGAGCCGTCCGTGAACCCCCATCTGTGGAGATGATCTTTGCGCCGGCCGACTCGGGTTCGAAGTCTATATATACAGGGTGAAATTGAAAACATGCGACAAACCGAAATGGGAGATTGTACTCATCATTATGAACAACTTTTACTAAGGGACCTAAGATGCAATCGCGAAAAATAAAACATCTGTTCCCTACATTTATGTTCGCATGACTCGTCAAAATGTAGGGAACAGCTGTTTTTTTTTTGCGATTGCATCTTTGGTCCCTTAGTAAAAGTTGTTCATAATGATGAGTACAATCTCCCATTACGGTTTGTCGCATGTTTTCAATTTCAACCTGTAGATATCCAAGTCGGCCACGGTAACGCTTACCCAGGCGGGAGGCTATCAGATGGTTCGATAAAATTGTCAGGTGGTTTATACAGCTCCCGCCATACATTATATCTTGCTGAGGAGGCGTTACTATTTGCTGGACTAGCTGGTAAAACTATACTATTAAATTATAATATTTAAATAAATATTATAAATGTGGAAGCCCACAAATAGTGTTCGATTTTCAAATCTCGGCGCTAATCAGTGCGTTGAAAAAATAGTGTTCGATTTTCAAATCTCGGCGCTAATCAGTGCGTTGAAAATCCAGTGCGCGAAAAAAACCCGCCGCGGTTTTGTTACGTCCGTGGGATCATTTCCAATCTCAACGTGGGCGAAGCCATGGGCAAAAGCTAGTTACAATAAATGGAAACGAAATCATGGAGTGATCAGGTGTCCACCATGTTACAAAGCAACAGGCAGGTTTATTCTTGTTATAAAAATGCGCAGAAGACGCCAAGGTCGTACGATGGCATTTAGAATCATCCCGGTGGGACCTGATCGATGACCGGCAAAATGAAACCAGTCGACGTGGAGTTATTTATGTATTACTAACGGACCCGACAGACGTCCTATCTTAACTATGTATATTGAATTCACATTGGTATAATTAATGAGCAACTTTCTTATTTTTTCTTTCATGAGAACATTCTCCTGGAAATAACAAAAACAACAAAAAAAGAATTAGCTAAATTGGTCCAGTCGTTCACGTATGATGCCGTGACCAAGGGAAATAGGTATTCATTTTTATATATAAGACGGCGGGAAACCCAATGCACGCCGTCTCTGATGTCTCTGGTGTAATTCTTCGTTGGTATATAGGTAGTTGGTTTTCAATCACACACAACACTTAACTCAAACCATTTATTTTCACTTAAATCTTTTACAGACACTTAGGATTTTCATTTATCAGTGAATCAGATAGTTTGAGTTGCGAAGGGAATCTAGGCGCCCCTTCCAAAACTAAAGTAGGTCTCATATGGAGAAGAACGGGCAAGAAACTCCACGGACACTCTTTTAAATCAAAACATTATGTTACAGAGGTTTCATATTGCACAATTATAATCTTAGTCATTTTTACACACTTTCATCGCGTTACCGTCCGGCCGCCATTATTTTCCATCTCTCCAAGTGGGCGGAAGTACTGCGTATCGCACAGACAGGAGTACCGAATCTAATTACTTAGTAAGTGTTATAAAATTTACTAACAATAGTCAAATGCTATGAGTTAATTCTTTAATAATTAAACAATGCTAGTTATCACAAATGCAATGGCGTTTTAAGATGAAAGTTTAATTAGTAATGTCATTACTTTTATTACGTAAATATCACTACTTTACAACATATCCGGTTTTTCAAGGAATTTAATCAAACAACAGGAATTCACAAATAAATGTGTGTGTAAAATAATCTTGTTACTTTATCAATTGTAAATTTTGATTGAAACTGATTTAGTTCTCATATTAAATTATAACAATCAGTTATTGATCATTAAACTCGCAATCCGCGCCATTTTCGGCACAGTAGGTAGCAATGTATCATAAACAAATGTACTGTGTCAAATGACTGAAAGCCCAAAGACAATAAAACAATTATTCCTTTTAATTGTGACTATTGTTTTAACTAAGGCATCATAATTAGTTTTATAGTTATTCATCTAATAATCAAACCAGCAGTACTCTGCGAGTTTTATATTACAGCGTGGCCAATAGATGGCGTTGATCTTAAGAAAACCAATGGACAGACTGATGCATGCAAATGGTTATAATAATATTCCAAAGGGCAGGAGCACCGGGCTTAATGGTGTTATTACAATTATAATAAATAGTTACGCATAAGATTATATTATAATCTTTACAAGAGGGTGCGCTCGCGGCGACATATATATAGATTACATCACCGTTTACCAAACTATGGGTCGCGACCCACTGGTGGGTCGCGAGCGAATATTGGGTGGGCTTTGAAAAATTGGGAGATACGTCCAAGTGAAGAACTCATTGATTTATCAGAAGATACGTCGCTGAAAAAAATATTCGATGGTAAGCCGCGAAATACTGGGTTTCAGTTGCTGACAACTATCCTTGCTTTTTGCCTGAAAATTAAGTTAAATCTAAAGCTATAAGTAGTGACAACGAAAAATAGGAAACAAATACATCCTTCTCTTTGAAATAGCACTCCTTGTAATTAGTTATTTTCGATTCTTACTGAACGTTTTTTCTTATTTGAATAGTCCTTCATTCATGCCTAGTTATGCCACTTCTTTTCTCCATGACAGCCAAGAGGTGAGTCCCGAATTTGGAGATTTTGTTAGGTGGGTCGCGGTCCAGTCAACTTTGGAAACCACTGGATGACAAAATCACTGAACTTGTATCAGTTGCTCCGGATGGCGTGTTGCAGACAGATGCATTTTTTGGTCAAATTTGACTTAGCCAGAATTGACACAAAATAGGTGACAAACCTGAACCGTCGATCAAACAATTAACAGAGGCTGATTTCCCTATTTGCCTTAAGTGCTCAAATTAGAAATATTCCAAGTGTTTCATAGCCAGAGGGGTAATTGCGTAACACATTCGTTTCACATCGCTTTCATTTTGACAGTTAAACAACATTCTTTGTGTTGCTGAACAGACACATTTAAAAAAAATAAAAAAAAAAAAAATATGTCTAAATGTGTGTGCAAATCCATGGATTTGCCTTCAAAATGATTCAGATTCTGTTTGATAGTGTGTTACAAAACTAGGGCGCTGATCCGCATAGAATCTACATATTAACGCAAGACACATCAATTTTTGCAAGCAGTTACTTGCATAAAAAACGTAGTAACTACTTGACCTTGATGTGATTATTGACATAATCGGTAAGTTGGTATCCATAGCGACAAATAAGTTAACGTAATATGTAAACAAAAAAGTTATTTTAACGTATTTATACGCATAATTATGAATTAGGTAGGTACTTTACATAAAACCAGAAACAGCTTTAAAGTAGAGTGATGGCTTCTAGCGGTTGATACGTTATTATTTACGGCGATATTGGTCTACGATCATTTATTCACTTGTTCCCAGCAGAGCAACCATATTTACCTGAGGCTGCAAACGTAGTTGCAAATAGCGTGAGCACTAACAGAAAAGCAACCGAACGCGACATCTTGATCATGGTCAAAACAACACTAACCAAAAATCAAATTAGAATACCTCTTATATATCCTCTTGCCCAGAGACCACCCCGCGTAGCACACCGGGCAAACAACCTTGGTGGGGCGACCTGACTGTGACCCGACTGACCTGGAGCGCAAGCGCGGGAAGGTAAGGAAAGCTTTAAATAGAGCAATGAACACTTGTGCGGATGAGGACTGGGATAGCTACTATGCAGCCAAATCCAGCTACAAAAAATGCATCAGATACAGGAGTACCGCGGGTTGGCGCAAATTCTGTGGCGGCATCGAATCCTGCCAGCAAGCCAACAGGGTAAGGATGATTCTGGCGCAGCAGAATACATCGGGGCCCGCCACCCTCCGTAAACCTGATAATACACTCACATCGCCTGAAGAAGCAAGACGCGTCCTAATTGAAACTCACTTCCCTGGATGTGTCTTCGAGCAATGCGAGAATTGACTGGCAAGACGTTATTCAAACATCATCAGAAAACGACTGGCGGTACGCACATAGGGTGATCACACTGGAGAAACTCCAATGGGCCATCCGTAGCTTCCATCCTTTCAAGGCAGCAGGCCCCGATGGAGTGTTCCCAGCCTTATTGCAATGGGGGGGAGCCTCTGTCGCAATTAGGCTAGTGCCTCTAATGAGAGCGTGCCTGGCCTTTAGATACGTTCCCAAGGGATGGAGGGAAGTGAAAGTTATTTTCATCCCAAAGCCAGGTAAAGGTGACTATACTAACGCCAAATCCCACCGATCAATCAGCCTAACCTCTTTTCTATTGAAAACTTTGGAAAGGCTATGTGATAGGGAGCTGAGAGACGGCGCGCTCAAGACTATACCGCTACACGGCAACCAACACGCTTACAGCTCAGGTAAGTCGACCGAATCTGCTCTTCATCAAGTGGTCAGCCAGATAGAAGAAGCGATTCACCAAAAAGGCACCTGCCTGGGCACGTTCATAGAAATCGAAGGAGCCTTCGATAAAACCAGCTTCTCCAGCATCGGTAGCGCCCTCTCCAGACATGGAGTAGAACAGGTACTAACGGACTGGATTACTAACATGCTTAGCAAACGAATGGTTCGCCTTGAGGATGAGCAGCAGCTGGCCATGATAGCCAGAGGCTGCCCCCAGGGAGGGGTGCTGTCCCCTCTTCTATGGAATCTGGTGATAAATGACCTTATCACCAAACTCAACGCCAGCCATTACTTCACAATAGGTTATGCGGACGACCTCGCAATCCTTGTTTCGGGGAAGGTAACGGGAACGATCTGTAACCTCACTCAGCAGGCACTACGTATAGTAGAGAGATGGTGCAGGGAATTCGAACTATCAGTGAACCCCACCAAAACTGAACTAGTCATGTTCACCCAAAAACGAGCATTAGGCCCTTTTCGCCTACCGAAACTGTTCAATACAGAACTTCAGTTGGCCAACGAAGTCAAGTATCTCGGGGTTACTTTGGACAATAAGCTTAACTGGAGCAGTCATCTAGACAACAAGCTGAACAGGGCCTGCATTACCTTTTGGCAGTGCAGGAGGATGATAGGTAAGAAGTGGGGTCTATCACCCAAAATTATACTATGGCTGTACACCGCAGTGATCCGCCCCATGATCACCTACGGGGCCGTGGTCTGGTGGCCCCGCACCAAGCTAGTTACAGCCACCAATAAAATACAGCGCATGCAAAGACTAGCCTGCATGGCGACCACGGGCTGCATGAGGACTACCCCGACTGCAGCGATCGAAGCCATGCTGGGACTACCGCCGCTCCACCTGTTCATACGACAGGAAGCAACGATGGCGGCGGCGCGTCTAAAGGCTATAAATCTCTGGAGTAAGACAGACACACAACACACCGCGCTGCTTAAGGAACTCAACAGTGAGTTCCCCATTACGAAGGCAGTAAATGACCGGGTGCCCAAACAATTTATCTTCGACAAAAAATACAGAATTCAACTGCATGAGGATCGACGATGCGAAGGCTTACGCCCCGCAGACCTGCGCATCTTCACGGATGGATCAAAAACAGGTAGTGGCACAGGGGCTGGAGTCTTCTCGGAGGACTTCAACATCCACATAGCCACACCACTGGGAGTCCATAACACAGTGTTCCAGGCAGAATGCATGGGCATCTCCCTTGCCGCTTCGGCTATCTTAGCCAGGGAAGTTAAGGACCACTCGATCCGCATACTCTCAGACAGCATGGCTGTTCTGCAAGCGCTGAACAGTCATACAGTTGACTCTGGGCTGATATACGAGTGCCACCAGCGCCTCAACGAGGTAGGTAGCCTCAATAATATTACCATTCAGTGGATAAAAGGACACAGCGGTTCGCTAGGAAACGATGCAGCCGATGAACTTGCCAGGAGAGTGGGACCAGAACCCATTGCGCCACTCCCCTTCGGGTATCTACGCACTCTGGTAAGGAAACGAACCAGGGATCAACATCACAAAATATGGTTGGACCTAAGTGAGTGCCGGCAGGCCAAGGAAGCACTTCCTGCGGTCGATGCCCGCCTCACGAAACAGGTTCTCCGTTTAACAAAACCACAGCTGCGTACAGTTACAGCAGCTGTAACTGGCCATGGGTCATTTAACAAACATCTCTTTGTCATAGGGGTAACAGACAGTCCGCTGTGCAGGGCCTGCATGGAAAACGACGAGACAGCGGCTCATGTGCTGTTAAACTGCCCGGTGGTCGCTAATTACAGGGCAAAATACTTCGGTAACCCAGGTACCCTACGTGAGATTGTCAGCAACACCAAGGCGTTGCTAGCCTTTCTCGAGGAGCTGGGGTGGGTGGATCGAATAACCGATTCTCCCACCCATACGCAAAATACGCGCTTTGACGTGGAGTTGCGGACAACAGCCCGTTTTACCTATTACCTAAGAGGTATTCTTATTTTCAAACTCAAACTCAAAGCATTTATTTCAATAAAACCATTTACAGGCACTTTTGAACTGTCAAAAAGTCGATCAGTTGGAAAGTTGAAGCTAGTTGCTCATTCCAAAACGTAGATCTCTATGGAGAAGAACGGGCAAGATGCTCCAAGGACACTCTTTTAAATCGTGTTAGGTATTACAAAATCTTAGGAACATTATTCTTGTTGCTTCTACATGTGAGAACAATGTAAAAAAAAAAAATAACAATTCTAAATATAAGATTTAAAATAAGCCATGGAAGTTAGGAGATGACCAGTCTCAACCGACGGCGCCCGTCCACGATCTTGACGTGTGGATCAGCACCATCCAGCTCAACCATTTTGTAGGGAACCGAATGATCCAACACACGCGCCACCATCAGCGAGACATTTAAGTGAGCATAACATACACTCAACTGCCACGCTTTTTCAAGTCAACGTATATCAAAACGACATTTATTATACGGATGCATGGTACTCACATTAACAAAGTTTAAACAAAATGTTATGATTTTAGGTTAGTGTTGTTTGGACCGTGATCAAGATGTCGCGTTCTGTTGCTCATGTGTTAGTATTCACGCTATTTGCAGCTACGTTCGCGAGCTACTCTGGCGCATAGTCACATAATAGCTAAATAGTGATTTGGAAAACATACAATCATTAAGTATGCTTTATAATGACAAGACCATTGCAATAAAAACTAGTGTTTACAATTTTATTTACTGTACAATTTAATACACACTGTTCATTTTCATGTAGATAGTTCCTCCCGGACCGGTTTCTCTGTACCCGTTGAACATTTTCAATAAATTATCGAGGGTTTAAAAAAAGCTGCTTAAGAATATTTTTGGAATATATAAGCAGCATAAAGCCGGGATCCTGTATTCAGTGTGCTGAACAATTCGATAGTGAGCAAAATGGCGCGTCTAGTGACAGTTCTCCTAGTTCTAGCAGTGGTGGCTTGCGTTTTCGCTGCACCAAGCATTACAGGTACCTTTATACAGTCATAAATATTTTATGTCAACAAAATATTACCAAACCTTATTGTAGATATTGTTTTCTAAAAACTATCCCAATTTTTTTTTAAGTTCTTTATCGCAACCTTTTATGAGAGCTCTTTTTATGTTTTTCATGCTTATGCTCAAGCTTACACTAAATACTTTTTTAAAATAGGTATTATTAATTAATTTAAGTAGCCTTGGGTTTCGGTGGCTAAAGTGGACTGAATATCCAGGACTTTAGGGTCCTGCCTGACCAATGTTTTATATAAAATGCATAGATAGAATGGCAGGGGGTGACTTGCACACTCAAAAATGGGCATCCGAAAGCGGTCGCTAGTGGTCGATACTCTGAGACACCATTGTCATAGTGACAAAGGGGCAAAGATGCTCTGAGGTGCTTGGGGAGTCGAGAGGTATTCCACGGCAATCAGGGTAATCCCGGAAGTACGGTCAGGATCCCCACCAGCATATTACTGGAATACTTCCTTTTTCAGAGCCTTTGCTCTTGCGAATGTCCACTCAAGCCGGCGAATTTAGGTAAGAATAAGGTGGGATCTCTGTTCTCCATCATTGTTCACGCCAGCCAATTTATAAAGGCAAGCCAGAGATGAGGAACATTACTGCTTCCGAGAGATATGGTACGTGGTATCGCTACTACCCAACAACTCGCACATACTGACCTGCTAGTTTCTGTATCTCTCTTGATTTGGCTCTTTACCCCTAGACCTATTCCGGCAAATTAAACTCTACCGGTACACACCTAGAATTCAGAAACGCGAGCGAATAAAATAGTAAATTAAGTAGGTACAGTATTAGCAAACAAATAGTAATGTAGATCATTTTCTTGAATTCCTATTTCAATAATATTAACCTTCCAAATAAAAATTAGCAATCTGAAGTGGCAACAGACCGGCCACATTTGCCGTAGAACTGATGTCCGTTGAGGTAGACGTGTTCTTGAGTGGAGACCGTATATTGCCAAACGAATGGTAGGACACCCTCAAGCTAGATGGAGCCACGATCTTAGCAGGGTAGCTGATAGTAGCTGGATAAGAGTTGCCGATAATCGAACTGAATGGCGTGCAATTGGAGAGGCCTATGTCCAGCAGTGGACTGCTGCCAACCTGCCTGAACACGATGGCTCGTTGAGTGTTGTTATAACTCTAGCAGTAGTTGCTTCTGTCTGTGTGGTGCCAGGTAAAAAAAAAAAAATAATAGGATGATTATTGCGATCAGCAGGTCATTGATTATTTTATATATATAGTGTAAGTATAAGAAGAAAGTATATTTTCCTGTCTGCCTGTGTCAACTTGATATTCTTCAAAACTACTATGGACTTTGGTGCGGTTCTTACCAGTATTTAGAGAATTTACTTCACAAGGTTTATTTTAAAAAGCATTCGAATTTGATTTAGATTTAGCACAGAATTCTCGATGTTTTGACATGTCCACACATCGCACCCGCGCGATGCCGAGGGCGGTCGCTAGTATCCCACTAAAAATAAGTTTATTTTTCAGAGCGCAGAAAAGCTAGACAGTCGTATACAGCGAATTCAGGTCGCGGCGGTGTCAGCGTAGGGCAAGTGGCTGGTGGAACCTTTGGTAATAACAGCTTCAGCAGCCAGGGCTACGGCAAACACCAAGACAACAACTACGGCGGAAACCACGGGACCAACTCTAACGGTGGCAACCAAGGTTCCATCCGTAACGGTGGCAACCAATGGGCCAACTCTAACGGTGGCAACCAGGGGATGTCGTTCACAGCGAATTCAGATCATGGTGGTGTCAGCGTAGGGCAAGTGAGTAACGGAACCTTTGCTGATGGCAGCTTCAGTAGCCAAGGTAGCGACCAACACCGCGACAACAACTACGGAAACGACGCTAACGAGAATAACTACGTGTCCAACTCTAACGGTGGCAACCACGGGACCCACACTCACGGCGCATACCAAGAGAGTCACCCTTACAGCCGACCGGCAGGACCTTACGGCGGCCTGACAGGACCTTATGGCAGTCCGGCCGGAGCTTACGGAGGCCCGGCAGGATACCACAGTCTCCCCTGGTACGGGTAAAATGTACCTCTTCCACCATGGCTATTAAAGTGAGATCATCCATCCCACGATACCAAACTACCTATATTTAAAATAAATATTGTAGTGTTCCCTGATGCGTGCTATAAACTAAACAAAACCTGAACATTTTTGCTTTGACTGTAGGTACCTTATAGTTTGTAACCATGTTCAGAAGCTATAGATTTTTGTTTTACTTTTTTATTGCAAAATAGGCCGTACCCTGGGCCAAAAAAAAATACCTACCACGTTTTACTTTAGAAAAAAACCCTAATACTAACTTATGACAGAACTAAGCACGCTGGGACGTTTTTTTAGCTATGCGATCTAAGTGTGGTGCAAACGTCAGCATTTGGTCAAACAGAACTTCCAGCTTACTTGTACCTAGTGTTTATTTATTTACTTTGTCCTTAGTAATGTAATACACTGTCTATATAAGAGTTCAAATGCATTTCATTTTATTGTACCATTAAATAATAAATACTATTGAAATCCACCTGTAGAAGCGAGTAATCTCTGAAAGACTTAATTATTCTGAGAAACTTTAAGTCATAAGCATACTTAAAATGTTTGATCTAATAAAATTGAAGTCACATTTTTATTAGATAACAACTCAACGGTACAGTACAACCATATTTTTCAGTCAATTATCTTATTTCAGTATATATAGCAGCTCAGCAGCAGCAGTGCAGCTCTTGCTTCAGTGTACGGCATTAAGGAGGAGGAAGTTTAAGTGCGTCAATCTCTCACTTTTACGACATAAATGACAAAATATCAACTAGTTAATTCAGATAAATCTTTCGTATCAGATAATCTTCATTTACGAATAAACCCACAGTTATTATTTATTATACACAGTTAAAAACTGTAAATAAAACACCAATTCAAAAATCTATTTCAATCAAACTAATTATGAACCGGTTTCTTTGACCAAAATTGCATGAATTATCGATTTCATGAAAAAGTTTGGTCCTTATCTTTGTCCATGTCCACCGCTATTGTCAGATGCATTGCCAAAGAAATAACAATATTTAAAAAATATATGGTGTTCGATCTTAGATTTACACAGTCGTGTCAATAAAAACAAACCCAATATGTAGGCGTGTCGAATAAAATTAATTATAAACAAAACATTCTTTGGCATTAAAATTCACTTGATCGAAAAAAACTCGTTCGTAAATTATTGTTCTCATACTTATTCTCTTTATTGTATCTCTTTAATGCATTCATGTGTCCATTTAGTTGTTTTTCAGTTTAAGTAAGTTCCCACAGGAAAACCCGTTTAGGGCACGGCACCATAGTAATAATTTTAACATATTATGTACGACAGTCATGTCATGTAATATATTACATGACTGTAATACATAATATATGTGCATTTTTCTAGGTATTCTGCGACCGAGTAAAAGCATTTTTGTGTTAGATATTCTTTTAATTTTCTGTTAAATTTATTGAATATGGGTTCCTCTTTTATTTGTTCCGGTAATGTATTAAAAAAAATGGGCTATGGTAAAGCATTTTTATCCGATGCAACATCAAAATCAGGAAGTGCATTTATTAGAATAGTAGAAGCAATTAAAACAATTATGGTTCAAACATTTTAACCTGGCCTTTAATCGGAATAATATAACCATGATAAATTAGATCTAATTTTTTTTATCTGACTGTAAAAATTGTAATCCTGCACATGTTGCCGAATCCGAAGGCTGGAACTGGTCATGTCCTTTCAACTGTCTACCTATTACGGATCATGAAATACAGCCAGCTGACAGACAGACGGACGGACGGATTGGGTCCCGTTGGTTGCCCATCGAGTCCGGAACCCTGAATAATATACCTATGTATAAGCATCGGCTTTAGAACTTCCTCTTTCTTTTCGACGGCTAACAACCTAGACAAGAACAATATTCTTAAGAATTGGAATACATTCGTTAAACAACTTATCTAAAATCAATTAAATGTTCCATATGTATGGTTACATTTGCTCCACGCTCACGACCTCTTTATATTTACTATTTATGCATGTAGAATGAACCTATATAAATCAATTAATAATAAAATAGAGGAAAAGATATGTATCCTAGGCTAGCTTTGTAAAACTATGCTAGGACACACTTATTTTCCAAAACACGAAAAAAAATTACGAGAGTTTTTTTAAATTAAAATGCCGACCAACTGTCGATGGACCTCTTAGGAGGGTCTGTCAGTACCTACTTGTAGTTTATTAACATCAATAGCATAAAATTTCAACATTGGATTGTAGTTTTGAAGGAACACTACGGGCGATGCCGATGCCGACACGATGAAGGTACATAAGCACGTCTGAGGCATTGAAACGGGCCCCTGCAAGAACAATATAAAGGTAAAAACCAAGTATCGAACAGCGACGTTGCCTGAGCTGTGTGGCATACTGACAAAAACTTCGATCAGTCAATAAGTCAGGAAAATCTATTCTAATAATAAAGCTGAAGTGTTTGTTTGTTTGAAGTCCATCTCTAGAACTCCCATAAAAAAAAAGTTTCCTGAATATGATATCCCAATTCTTGCTGAAGGTTATAGGCTATTTAACATCACTCTACGACCCTTTGGAGCTGAGCAAAAATGATAAAAAAGACAAAACGGATACTAAGCAATAACGCAGGAATAGCGCTGGAGGGCGATGCGACGCGACACGGACGAAATCGCGGACAGAAGCTAGTAAAATATAAAAGTAAGAAAGGTACTCTTCTTACTTTTATATTTCTAAAATCAAATTTTCTACAAAAGTGACATCGAAAGACCTTAATATCGACGTACAGAATAACGAATGTCCTAAATATTGATATTTATTTATTATGTATGTCACAGGGTAATTCGATTATTCGGATATTGCGAAAACCCGTACAATTAGAAACAGGTGAAAAAAAATCTGCGAGCAACTTGGAAGTAGCATTTGCGGGCCGCTGCCGCGGCACCGCTCGTTGCGCTCGCTCGGCTCACGCACGTTTGGTCACAGTTCTAACCTAACCTAACCCATTTCACCCAGTTCAATATGATGATTCATACAATCTACCTGCGACTAGATAATTAGACAAGTTGAAATAGATTAAGGTTAGGTTAGAACCATAAATATCAGAAAGAAGGAGATGCCTAGTAGTTAAAAGTGTATAGGAACCCGGTGTCTCCAGTTTGGCCCCTCCACGTGCCACTACTCCACATGCAGTTCAGTAAAAGCAATAGATACGAAGTCGCGCACACACCCGCAATTCATATATCAGAACGTACTACACAATCAATTATAAACCTTATCTAATCCTCAACAGCGTGCATTTACCAGGCATCGTACAACTTACTCACACAAAAACATCGGTCGCTGTCGTTGTGCTGTGCAAAAGCCATTTATTTTACATACACCCTAGTGATTGAATAAATCGAACAGTTATCGATTCTTACATTTATTATTGTTCTAAGAAATTGTTGAGGGCCTCAATATAATATAAACAAATATCGATATGGCCAGAAAGTAATATATTAGCTATAAATAAACAAAGTTAAGCTAAACAAAAATTTGGTACTTTTACCATTTTTTTAATTAATATAAAACAATCGGGTTACGTTGGTTTAGGCTGTCTTTCATCAATTTTAATCTTTTCAGGTCTTCCAACTGGGTTAAAACGGTTGATAAATTGAAGAATAAACTATAATAGCAATGTACTCGTAGGATAATCGACATTGTTGTCGATAGCCTACGTTAGTGGATGTGCACAAGCACATCATTAAACTGGCCGCAAGACGCAGCGGCTCGTATAATTTTCAGTTTGCTCTTTTTAATGCTCTTTTTATATAACGTTCAGTTGACCTTATTTACATTTGATCTCATTTTCATACTTACCTACTCATTTTCAGTCAAAATTCTGTATCCCACTTAATAATTAGTGAATAGTAAAAATCAGGAAACATCATTCTGTTATAACCTCATCTAACCCAAATGATTCAATAACAGTAGTCTGCCTTTTGCACGAAATTCCAGGCCCCACACGGCCAACGCAAAAAAACAATTTGTTGAGTCGTTCGGATGGCATATTTTAATCTACCCCGCGTATTCCCCTGGCCTGGCATCTTCAGATGGCTTATTCCCAGGAGCTCCAAATCTGTTCACCTCCCAGAAGATGCACATGAACGGGAAAAAAAATCAACTGACGGGCAAATGAAGGGTCACCCTTCACTTGCTCGTTAATTGAAGTCGGACTCACACACGTAGGGTTCCGTACGACAAGGCAAAAACGTTTATTGTTTGGCGACCCCTTAATTTTTTTACTTTGTTTTTCTTTTTAACCCCCACGCAAAAAGAGGGGTGTTTTAAGTTTGACCGCTATGTGTCTGTCTGTGGCACCGTTGCTCTTAAACGGGTAAACCGATTTGGGTGCGGTTTTTTTATTTAAAAGTAGGTTTTCTAGCGGTGATGTTTTGTTAAAATCGGTTCAGCCGTTTCAAGGTCATCAGCTGTTTTGTTAGCTGCGGTAGGATTCGTAGACACAATGTGTTTTTACTTTATTTTCGTTTGAAAATAAAGTAAAAACACATTGTGTGTCACACATGTAAACACATGTGTGTCACACATGTGTTTACATGTGTGACCTAAAATTTGACACCCATGAACGCTATATAACTATGCAAGATTGGAATTCTTGGTCTGATGCTGCAGTCAGGATATACAGCACTCTAGTACACTCTTGAAAAATAATAGCAGATATTTTGTGTGTGGGTCCGTTTTGATCAGTATTTGATTCTACATACAATGCAATGGTGGCCACATGATGAGCTGATGCTGCAGCCAGGATATCAAGCACACTGGTCCACAAGACGGAGCACTATGAATGAATGTACAAGGCCAATATCTCACACTCACGAAAAATTAACGAATCTTATTGTAAAAAAAAAGATTCATAAATGTTAGCAACGGGTTGTATTCAAATGAGCCATTAGAAAAAACAAAACATACACAAATATAATAATGAATACTCCATTTATTTTCTGTAAATTGCGGTTGCACAACATTATTGAGCCATTTCCTATCAGTTCTGAGGAAATAATAAGTAACGAAATCATCACTATATAAATATTTTGGTATTAAAATGGTGAATAATAGATGTATTTTTTTAGGAGTTTCTAAACAATTCAGAAAATATTGATGTGTGTGGGCTTTATTTTGTGGTTTACATTCCGTAACCTTGTATTACAGATTACCAAAATATAATTTTAAACATACAAGAGAAGAAATATTACTTATTACTTTTTTACGAAATTGCGAATGATGGCTGGGAAGTTGACCTAGAAGATAAAAATGGAATCGAAAACTTGTTTTCATCCATATCGACTGTATATTGTCTGTATGTGTTTTCTTCTGCGTTAAATATGTTTAATATTTCTTTAATAAATGTTGTATTTTCTATAAACGAATATTCACTGCCTTAAGTTAAGTGGTCGCTAACGGTACTGCTTATCATGGAATCTGGATCTGTGCCCTATGGACAGCAACTAGCTTGCTTTTTGTGTTTAAGTCCCATATACTATAACATAAAACATAACTGACGAAGTGTGACTGTACTACATGTAAACCTCTGCCGAACCCTTGGGGCATTACAGGTGTGATGTTTTGCTATGCAACATCATGTTATGGATATTCATGTAGTTGGTGACTTATCGGTAACATTCCCGTACTGAAGCACTAAAAGTTAGCATTACAATGATACGGAGTCGATATTTAATAAGTAAATACTGAAATTATAAAAAGGATGAAAATGAAGCGAGACAGAAAATCAAGTAAAAATTTTGTGAATACTAAAAAACGGTTTAGGAAAACCTCTGGATTCACATATACTTACATTATATTTAAATAAAGAAAACTCTTTTACACTTCACACAATAGAATCTAATTTCTTAGGAAACGCCGACTCCTCTTTTTTACTTGATTCAAGTAGTAATTTTCTTCAATTAACAACCTATACTTAATGATAAAGTGCACCCGAATGATACAACGGGTGAATTGGTTTTATATTTAAAAGCACCTGCGTTTTCGATCGGCAACCAGTTCAAGTAGCATCCTTTGAGAAGACACAATGGCCCATCTTGCAGTGACCGTAGCTCTGTTGTTCCTTGCTTGCGTAGCTCCAGGTAACTATATTTTAATTCTTATTTCACAATTACATGTTAAAAGAGAGAATTTCCTATCTAGGAATTGTGGGAATGATGTGTAAAAAATTGGATGATTAGATGAAAAGTGAAGAAATTAAAAAAAGAAACCGGCCCAGTGCGTGTCAGACCACACCCAATGAAGATTTCTGTAGTTAGAATAATTTTAACCCAAAACAAACTTAACATTGTAGTTGAAAAACCTGTTCGCCCATACGTAGATAACACGTCATTGTCAGTTCTCCAACTGCAAATGTAAGTTTGTAATCGCATCATCTTATTAATGTGATAAACGATTTATGGACTTTCCCTTTACTTGGGCTGCGATACCTTGCTTCTTGCCTTTCATGCTTTTAGGTCAACGGGAAAAAAATGCCATTTTTGCAACTTATTTTGATACTCGCAAATAAATCAAAACCTATTATAGGGTAGGTCCCTTTGATTATGTTGTATTAGAAACTTGATTTATTGGATCGAAGACGTACGGTGGAGGCCTGCCCGGCTTGGGCGGAGCACTACCGTGTCCTCGTGGAGGCGTTCGGCGGCGACGATCTCTCGCGTCCGGCCCTGGTCCAGGCCATGGTACGGAGCGAGAGTGCATAGGCAGCCGTCACCTCTTTCTGCGAAGCAGTAATGCTCGCGAAGAGAGAGGCGGCGCAAGTGAGGGACAGGCATTATATGCGCCCTCACGGCCCTAGTCACCGCAGGAGACGACCTACTGAGCGTCGGGAATCCCAGGCTCATTCCCGGCCACCGTAGGCGCGGGCTTGCCGACGGCGAGTAATGGGTAGCTCGCTGTCCGGTAAAGACCAAGCCCGGGTCGACGGCGCGTGGTGTTCCATGCGGGCCTAAAAGAGGTGTAAGCACCATCTGATAGGGCCCGCAAGGGCCGATGCCTGCCAGGGGTGCGAGTTGTTCGAAAGAGATACCGCGGCCCCTGGCACACAGGCAACGGAACACGGGTGGGTTTTAGTCAGTAAAAATCTGACACGCCCTCCTACTCCACCCAGAGCGGGAGAAGTTATTTGATGACTTTTCACCCAAAAAAAAAGATATAGGATTGTCTTTGGTATAAATTTCAAATTGATACCTCCACGCGTTCCTAACAAAAAGGGTCTTGACAGACGCATACCCAGACCGAAATACGTGGACGTATTCCATTCACTGAACTACCTTACAATTAACAGTAGAAATAGATATATATAATGCATTAATAAATTAACGCCTTCTTCCCATGGGGGCAGAAACTACAGAACGCCACCTGCTTCAACCCTTACTGCCTTGTTTACGTTGACATCTTGCAAACCGGTTGGAACTACTACGTACCTGACCTTTCTGAAGAACTATACGTCCTCCTAGGGCGTCCCCTCCAGACATTTCCATTCACATTTGCCTTGTTGAGCTTTGATTAGTCGCCCTTCATTCATCCTCTCCACATAACCAAACCATCTAAGCATACTCTTTTCAATTTTTGTCACTACATTTTCTTTTAAACCGCACTGATACCTTATCACATCATTCCTCAGCCCATCACTCATAAACATACCATACAAGGAAAGCATTTCCACAGCATTTATTCTACTTTCATGTTTCTTTTGCTACACCCAAGATACACTTCCATACATAAGCGTAGGCACCAGCACTACATTATGAACAGCCAGTCGAGCCTTTTTGGAAATCAACTGGTTGGTCACAGTCGCATGTATAGCACCATTTATTTTACTTCCCACATTTACTCTCCTTTCGACATCTTCATCAATCTTTCCATCCTTAGTAAACAGACTCCCCAGATATACGAACTCACACTTCACACACTTTTATAATTTATTGTCACATCAGACACCAATACATGATGTATTCTCTTTCTTCTCTTTCAAACACTATGCCCTTCGTCTAATTCACATTTATATTAATCCCCTTCCGCTTATCTCTTTTTCTTTTTTTAAATATTTAAGATTATTTATACATATACCTAAAACCTCATGGGAAGACAGCTGAGTTTATTTAAGATTATATACTAAATATTAATCCTAGATTTTAGGTAATTGGGTTTACATGTTATTGAAAACTGTTACGATTTAGGAACGTTTGTACAAAATGTAGGTAAAATATATGGGTTTCCATGTTTTAATAGGTATAGCTCATCCGTAGTTTGTTACTTTGGGACAGCCACTAGGTAATAGCTGATTGCGCAAAAAATACTATATTCGGACGTACCTAATCATACTACCTTATATAAAAGTAAAATTCCTTTTTTTATCATTTCAGCACCAGAGCCAAGCAACCCGAAATTCACATTAGTAAAGGATAGTGCCGTGGGTTTGGGAGCAGCGGGACAAACCGGCAAGGCTCATGGCGTGGTAGGATCAAACAAAGTTGTCGAAACACCGATTGAAGCACCGGTCGATACAGGTATAGTTTATGTATAAAAATAATGGAAAAACAAAAACACCAAAAAAAACTTGTTTTTCTTCATACGATGGGCGATGGTCAATGCCCGTAATGGATCAGTGTAATTTTTCATGGAACATAGTTACTTTTTACGAATTTTCAAGAACCAAGACACAATTTCGTTTGGTTGCATGACAGTGTCATTTAAAGTTTTGAACAATGTTGGAATGATATTTTTTTATCGATACCGAACACGTGGGTAAAGTAGTACAAGCTAATTTAATTTGATCCTGACCCTATATATATCTCGAGCTACGGTGAGGCGGCAGGCCTCCTTGCTGAATTGCCGCCATGGGATCTGGAGGCAAAGGTCCTCGCGCACACTTGGCAGTGGCGCGAGGAGGCCAAACGCCGGGGCGTAACCCCGCTGCCGCGAGAAATCGCGGCACAGCAGACAGAGCTCCGGCGGGATCTCATGGGAACATGGAGAGTGCGATTGAGAGGCGCCACGGCGTCCTCACCTTCCGCCTGACGCAGGTCCTCACTGGACACGGGTGTTTCGGGAGGTTCCTGTTTCGTATAAGGCGGGAGAAAACGCCCGGTCCTCGTGGAGGCGATCGGCAGCGGCGATCGCACGCGTCCGGCCCTGGTCCAGGCCATGGTAAGGAGCGAGAGTGCATGGTCAGCCGTCACTGCCTTCTGCGAAGCAGTAATGCTCGCGAAGAGGCAGGCGGCGCACGTGAGGTAGAGGCAGTATATGCGCCCTCACGGCCCTAGCCTCCGCAGGAGACGGCCCTAAGCGGCGGTAAGCGCGGGCTTGCGGACGGCGAATAATGGGTAGCTCGCTGTCCGGTAAGGACCAAGCCCGGATCAACGGCGGGTTGTATTCCACGCGCGCCTCAAAGAGATGTCAGCACCAACTGGTGGGGTCCGCAAGGACCGATGCCTGCCAGGGGTGCGGGTTGTTCGAAAGAGATACCTGGGCCCTGACACAGGAAACTGAGGGAACACGGGTGGGTTTTAGTCAGTAAAAGTCTGACACGCCCTCCTACTCCACCCAGAGCGGGAAAAGTTATTTGATGATTTCCCAACCTCAAAAAAAAACAAAACCTATACAGGAAAAGTTTTTATTCAGTGCGCAAACTGTAGGTAACCATGAATTCAGCATATCATTCTAGACCCCCCCAGCGCAGAATTTTTTCGTCGGTTATACAAAAAAAATCAGCTGTTCCATACATTTCGACCGCGTAGGTAATGCACTTTTCTATGAAACAGCAGATTTTTTTTTGTATAACCGACAAAAAAATTCTGCGCTGTGGGGAGAATGATATGCCGAATTCATAGTTACAGTTTGCGCACTGAATAAAAACTTTTCCGATATTACAAAAAGTGTTGTATGACAAATTTCTAATTCACGTGCAATAGTTTTTAATTTGAGTCCATCCTTGATGACTACATCAGCAGCCCTTTGTAAAAGATCCTGAGATGTAGTTCCCCTTTGAGCTTTTTGCTTTTATGTCCCCATTCTGTCAAAGACAATAAATGCAGTATAAAGTATCATGTCAAAAATTATTTTCTGTCTTTCATAAGTGCTCGCGTAAACATAAAAAACGTACCATTCAAACAGTTTTTCGAATCAGCGTGTTCGCGACAACGTCATTCGATATAGCCGTTTTCGACTCTATGTGTTTTCGAACTGGCGTACCACCCGTAAAGTTTTTAGAAATAGAATGCGTCGCAATAACGTCTACGAATCTTCATATCACTCCCCATTTGGAGTGTTTGCTGTAACCCCAGCAACCAACCAACGTGTAGTACCTACAAATAAAAAGGTGAGCTTGAACCTGATTGAAATGACTTAGTCACCACTAACCACCACCAATAGTCATCATTATCATCAACCTTGTAATGCTCTTACGGCTAGGACACAAGAGTACCTACTTTCTGAGAGAATGATTGGGCCTTAACCCACTGCGCTGGACGTATGGAAGATGGTTCAATATGTTTTCAAACAGTCAACGTCTTGTTTTTAAAAGCAAGAATCAGTCATTGAAGTAATATGTTTCATAGTTTAGTTCACAGCCACAGCCATAACTATAAGCTCACACGCAGTTAATACAAAATATAGAAACACTTTCCAATTCCAAGTTAAGGCGGAGATTTCTTGAAAACGGTCAAAAAGGTGGTTATTGAAGGGATAAACTGGTTTTAAAGATAATTAAGAGGTGACTTTGATGATTTTTTTGATGCATTAAATTATGTTTAATTATGTTTTGAGTTCTATCACTGTATGCAAAAAAGACTTGAGAATCTCATATATTTTTTTGCTTTCAAAATTATTTACGGTTAAAGAGATACACTGGTTTAAAAAAAACACCTTTTTGATCGTGTTCAAGAAATCACCGCCTTAACTTCGTAAAGCGCGATCAAGCGCTGAGAGTACTGAGTTATGTAATTATGATGCACACTATACCTGCTCCACAAATACTTGGATGTATAAGCCACAATACCTTTTGCCTATTCAAAATATCAAATTGAAACACAAAATAATGGCGAGGGGGAATTAGACCAAAGTTAATTACTTTTTAAAATGTTTTCGAAATTATACTGTCCGTACTACGTCAATAAGTGTAACAATTAATTGTTATTATGGTAAAGATTTATTTTTTTACGTCTTGATTCATTGGCCATTTTCAGCAATTTCCTATAATGCACGTAAATCTTGCCCTGAACTAACTATACTTCAGGGCAAGATTTATGTATATGACATAATTTTCCACAAATGAATTCTAGACGCCCTGAAACTTCACACAGGATTCGGAATAGGGAGTTCGTGTACGATTAATCAAATCTGATGACAATGTACCGTTGATTTCAGGAAACAACGTGCCCGACGTCGCTGTCATAGACAATGTAAACGCAGGAGCTGCCTTCGCAACCAGTGGAAGCATCGCAACCGGGGTCATAACGAACAAAAAGTTCCCCAATCCAAAGGAAGAACCTTCTATACCTTTCTTTGGCTAGAAATAATAGGTTTTGCAAACGAGGCAATTGTAAAGATGCTGATAACGTGAGCACACACTTGTAACAAACAGAACATGAAGCAATTTTTTTTTAAGCGAAACGATCTTTAGGCGTGTTGAGCACTTTTTGGGTGAACAAAAATCATGGAACTCGCGTCATCGACACCGAACGCTTTCCAGCAAGCACACGGATGAGTCGCGCGTTGATGTCTTTTACACGTAATTCGTCAGTCATTCTAGCGACTGCTTAAATAATGCTCATTTAAAGTGAATGCTGAGGTTTATCAGCGTCTTCATTCTAAGCCTGACATATTAAGGTATACGTTATTTTCAGTAGCAATTTACATAAACATAAATTCCTACTGAAAATACCAGATTTCTACAGCGTGATTATAGTAGTCAGCAATTGGTTGTCTGCTGCAGACCTATTACTCTGGTAACGCTGCTTCCCATCGTAAGCCAAATGTACGAGATTGTGTATCTATAGTAGCAAGGCGTGGACAATATATCTCTGATGGGATGGGCTAAGTCCACCTTAAATATACGCATTTACTTTGCCTAACATTTTATGATATTCAGTTACTAACAATGTTGTAATTAAGTGTAAGTTGGAAATTAAAATAATAAACATTTAAAATTAACCTTTTAGAGATTTTATTTAAAAAGCTATAGGCTACTAGAGATGGGCCGGCGATGACTTTGGCCGACTAGCCGACTAGTCGGCTGCAAAATGGCCGATTAGTCGGCCAAGCCGATCAATGCTTTCGGTTCAGTTCGGGTGACATTGGCAATGTTCAAACTGGCATACCTACTTATTGCCAATTGTTTGCTATAGAGTTTCTTCTTTTTTGTTAGAAGCATTAATTAATTTTACTTTAGGTATTTAATTTCTGGATCTATGTCCAATTAATTAATGGACCAAACGAAGGGTTCCTATTCCTTCCTATCCTATTCTAGATTGCACTGAAAGTAAGAGTGTGTTACGTGACCTAGAAAAGTGTAACACCGAATAACACGTCTCCGTAGGTTTACCAACACGAATCACTTAACAACGAATGCACGGTACCACGAAAACCTTAACGCCGCCGTAGCCATGCAATGTCGAATAACCGAACCTCCAAAAGTCATCGTACGTCTTTATTCATAGAACAATCAACCAAATCAAACACTTAAGAAAAAAAAAACAGTAGACCATCTAAAAATGTGGTTAAGTCCATTGTTTCCTTTTTTCCCAAATGTTTTATTTTTATTTTTTTATTTTCTTTCCTCTTTTGATTTCCTGAGACTGTGAATTTAATTTTTCTACCATCAATTCTGTATGTTCCGCCTAGCATCTGGTCGGTCACCGCTAGAACAGCCTATTGGGCAGAAAGAAATGGAATTTATATAAGACCATTGAAGAATTAAGCAAGGAACAAAAACATACAGAATTTATGGTAGAAAATTTTTATTCACAGTCTCAAGAAACCAAAAGAGCAAAGAAAAAGAAAATAAGGAACAAAAAACTTAAAAAAACATTTGGAAAAAAGGGAACAATGGACTTAACCACATTTTTAAATGGTCTTGCATACTTATGCTATTTTAAACGATAACTGAACTCATATTCTTTTTTTTTCTTTTGAAATGTTTGATTTGGTTGATGTCCTAAGATTATAGACTTTGTACGATGACTTTTGGAGGTTCGGTTATTCGAGATCGCATGGCTACGGCGTTAAGTTTTTCGTGCCATGTGCCCTGGTGCGCCGAACTAGTGGGGTCCGCAAGAGCCGATGCCTGCCAGGGGTGCGGGTTGTCCGAAAGAGATACCGGAAGTCGGTGTCTTTGGAGCTGTATTTGAATTTTTTGTCACCGCCTTCCGAAATTAAAGTTATTTTTCACTTTGTAGTGTTTTTTGGAAGTCGGTTGTTTTTTTTTTGGAAAAAGTTTTTATTTTTCACTTTTTAGTGGTTCACATGTGCTTACCCCTTCACAGCATACCGGCGTGATGTTATGTTATGAATGGTGTAAGCAATAGACAGACATGAGATTTCAGCAAACCCAGTCCATTTGCTATCATTTATTGAGGAGTTCCGTTGCCTATCTCCAAAGTTCTTCATCAGATCTTCACCAAATTGAAATGAGACCACTACGAGAAAGTACTCTTCCAAAAAATACCTAAATCGCTTCATGTGCCTATAAAATTTGAAGAGTTCTCTCTATTTCTCCAGGATCCCATCATCAGATCCTGACTTGATGATCATGGGACCACCTGGAAAGTATACCCTTTCAAACAAAAAAAACAAAATCCAAATCGGTCCAGCCATCTTCGAGTAATCGGGGAACAAACATAAAAAAAAAAAAAAAGGTTCCGACGAATTGATAACCTCCTCCTTTTTGAAGTCGGTTAAAAAGGTATCTAATTCCAAACAGCTTTAATTTGAGACACGAATATGGAAGTATATGTTATGTATGATCCATGGAAAGTCTTCTTGCAATAACGATAACCCAACAATAATAGCGGGACTTGGCGTCCAAGAGGCTTCCATCATATTAAGTTTTCAAAACTAGAATTTATGTTAATTCTAGGTAAGTATTTCTGGTAATCTTTAACAATCTGAAAGACTTTAAGATAGTAAGTGTAGGTACAACGTACCCAAATCACAACCGATTCGTTACAGCACATTAGTTAATCTAAGTAGAAGGAAACGTTAATATCCCAGTGACAAAAGATTCCGTCGCGATTTTAATATATTTACGCTTTTTAAACTTATTGTCCAAACTGGTTCTTCCGGACAACATGTTTTTTTCGTACTCGTATTTTGCTGTTTTTTATAAGATGGGAACAATTTTAAGGATATAAAAGCATCCCAAACAGGCGATTCTCATTCAGTGTTCCAAACAATTCGATAGTGAGCAAGATGGCGAGTTTAGTCACTGTTGTTCTAATTCTAGCTGTAATTGCTTGTGTCATTACGGCGCCGGCGACAGGTAATCGTCACAATTTAATCGTTCCTCATTAATATCAGTAAATGAGCAGCATATGCTCCAATGATGAGAGAACTCGCACATTTTGGCGTGGCCTTCGTGCAAAAATAGATTGCGATAAGTTAGATGCAGATGGATTTTATGCTCTAATTTTAATTTAACTACTTATAACAAGAAACACTACACACTAATAAATGTATATGGATATTCAATTATTTATTTTTCCAAAATCATCCTAGCTTAAGCTTAAAAAAAATATTTTAAATGTTTTCCACCTTTTTGTTTTTTCCAATCGTCATTAGGAACGGTTTATGAACTTGCAAAATTATGTTTCCACACGGACGGATTCGTGGTCACAAACTCACAGGTACTGATTTAATGTTCCACTAAAAATATATTTGTTTCAGGACCCAGGAAGAAGACTAAATCAAGATATTCAGCGACTGCTTCTAACGGAAGTATCGGCGTAGGTTACGTGGGTGGAGGAAAGTTTGGTGATGGCAGCTTCAGCATCGGTCACGGTGGCAACAGCGACGGCAAGGGGCACGGTGGTCACGGTGGCAACCACGGCACTAACTCTTACGGTGGCCCTGGAGGTGACTCAGGCCACACTAGCTACTCATAAAATGTCTTACTTCAACCAATGCCCCCAAACTCTGTAGATGTTTAGAAATAAATTAGGTATTGTAATTTTAGTTCGACTGTGCGTATTTTTATTCTCTTTCACTATTTCCTGACGTACGAAGAAGGACGTTAACCCACACCCGCGGCACCACCACCTTATCTTTAATATCTAAACGTTTAATTTAACAAAAAAAACTACTATAGACAATGATTATACGGAATCGTACATTATTTATTTAATTATTAAATACACACAGTAAAATACATAACAGATACGGGATAATCAAATAACTGAGCACAAAAGTAATGCTTATTTCTTTAGAAATTTCATCCAGCAGACCTGCGAAAGGAGAAATGAAAAAGAAATGTAGAAAATAGTGTGTGAGAACAAGAAGAGAAAATATGAATATGTGAGGTCTTAAACTAAAATATACTTACTGTAATGCAGGAAATTTACATATACTTAAATAAATACATAATGATAATATATATAAACAATTATATATATATATATATATGTCAGATCGTCAGGATGATTTGAGCTACGATCAGCCATCAGACGTGCTTATGTGGGTATCGTGGGTATCGTGCAAATAAATAACAATTACTTAGGCAAGTAATCACTTAAAACTTTTTTTACAATTAGTTACTATTAGGAAGATGGTTCAACAAAACGTAAGACAGTTCCGAAGCGTCTTCAGTGCTCGATCACCAGGTTAAGAATGCGCCAACTTGGCGCGTTCTCTCAACCTCGTAACCGAGCGGAAACGCCCGACTCTGTCAAAGCGCGCCAACTCTAGTCCTGCTAGTTGCCGCTAGGTGGCCTTGTTTTGTTGTAAACGTCAATTGCCGGATGCGACATATACTTATATAAATACACAATTAAGAGGAAAGGTAATGCTCTTTTACTCGACATTTGAATAGGGAAATGGTTTTTAAGTCACGAATGCTAGGCGGAAGTGAGTTCCACAATGTTACAGCATGGACAGAGAAGGAATAAGAATAATAACTAGTTTTATGGTGATGGGATTTAAGGAACATCTAAGGTGTAATGTACACGGTGCGTCGCTAGGACGAGCGCGCGAGTCGAGCGTAAGAAAAATGCTCACACAGGTAGGAAGAATAAAAAGGGTTGTGTATAATGTTGAACAGGAGACATAAAATCCGAGTGTTCCTGAGAAGGCGGATCCACTTGGAGCCACTTGAATTCCTTGCGAAGGTGAGAAACGTGGTCATACTTTCGCAGACCGAAAACAAATCGAATGCACAGATTTTGCAGGCGCTCAAGCTTGTTTAATAGCTCCTCAGTAGCATCCAAGTAGCAGGCGTCGGCATAATCTATAATCAGCTGAATGAGTGTTTGTGCCAAAGAAAGTTTAGTCTAAAAGGGCAAGAGACTTTGAAGGCATTTCAACGAATGAACCGAGAAATGTATCTTTCGACTGACCTCATTGACCTGAGCACGCCACGAATGATTGGAGTAGATAACTACACCCAGGTCTTTAGCGGTTTCGGTATAGTCAATGCGAACACCATCGTGATATAAAGGCATCAGAGATGCAACATCAGCCGCATTGCGAACGAGTTGGGTTAATTTGCAACCCAAATGACTTAGCCCAGACGCTGATGCAAGCTAGGGCAAGATTCATTGCAGTAAGTGCAGAGCCCGCGTCAGCTACAGTAAAATGCCGGTAAAGTTACAAGTCATCTGCATAGAGACGAAAACTATAGGAAATTATTATGGTAACAAGGTTTATGAAAATTCAAAAAATAAGAGGAGAGAACGCTACCCTGAAGAATACCCTCACTCACCCTACCGCTTAGACACACCGTCGGTGGAGGGGATGCAGCGAGGACTGGCGGAGAGACCGAGTGCGACGAGCCTACAGTTGACAGTCGAGCTCGGACAGACTAGGCAAACCCTCAGAGTCAGTTCGAGTACCCACTACAGTGCCCACACTTACCTAAACTATGTCGGATCGCGAAGAAGATCCAATGTTACACATCTCGGCCACCATGATGCGCGATGCATAATTTGTCATACATTATGTGTGTCAGCTTTTTAAACGCTTTATGCTTCCGAAGTACCAGGTTATCATACCTCGGAAGGAGCACACCTAACATAGTTGTGTCAGCTAGTATTTATTTATTTAAACTCGCATACAAAAAACGGTACAAAGGCCGACTTAATGCCTTAGGCAGGCAGGGTGGTGAAGAGATTAGATGGCAGCCCAACTAACATTTAGGCGCTAATACAAGAGTTATAGTGAATCTATTAGAGTGCTAACCAGATCCTTAAGTTATAGATAAGTGGTACGCATTGGAGTTAGAGCACGCTATAACTCTACTGTACCCCTTAAATGGGCACACTTTTTACTACCTTAGGTTGCTTAGTGGCGGTAAAGCAGAGTTACAGCATAGGTTAAGAGGTATAATAGAGCAATAAGAGAGCTATAATAGCGATAACTGGAACTACAAGCAATAAAAACGTGGTAAATAGGCGAAAATTAACTCCTTTAGTTATACAATGGAGTATAATATCGTTTATTAAGTTGTTGGGTGCTCGTTGGGTGTTGGGTGAATACTAACTCCTTAAGCGATACAGTAGAACTACAATGTCACTCACTATATTTTTAAGTGATAATAGGGTGGCAAATAGGTGATTATTAACGCTTTGAGGTCTAGTTTAGATCCACAAAGGCTATAAAATGGTCTCAAGTGCATTTTTAACATCTAAGGATATTTTTTTCTATTTCATCAATACTTCTCGTTTTTATGTGGGAACAGTGCGTATGTTAATATTCGTCGGATCCAAAACGCCGCCATTTGTTTGTGAAAGTGAAATTAAAAGTAATCTTTTAGTTTCAACTTAGTGGACACGAAGTGGACTTTTTACTGCGAAGGTAAGTACACTGTGAATTAGTATATGTATTATTAACAAATTATTCAAGCGCCCGATGTCTGTCGTGTATTTACTAAAATAATTATTTTATTAGATATGGAGTAACATTAAACTTTTGAATTAATCTAATAAAACGTTGTCTATTCTTGTTTTAGGGTATCGTGCTAGTAGTATTAGAACCTAATGAAGCAAAATACTTCAATGAAACCGTGTTTTCTTATGTTTTTCTGACAGTCAAATCAATTTGTAACCTATACATGGTGGGCAAATAAATTTAGGGATCCGTACAAAACATTGAAACTTAGTTTTTTTTTTCAGTATGCAGACCAAGAGAACTCACGGGGGAGTTCTCTTGGTCTGTAGGTTCTGTGGTAAAGCACAGAACCAACCCGTCTTCACTGTATCTGATAAATCATCGTCTTCAGTAATTAATGTAACTAATAAGACAACATGTGAGAAGTATGTGTGATAAATAATTATTTATTTGAAAATGATACATTTAAGGAAAAACTAAGTTGATTTGTGTTGTGATGAGAATAAAATAAAAACTTTTTCCAAAAAAAAAACAACCGACTTCCAAAAAAACACTACAAAGTGAAAAATAACTAATTTCGGAAGTCGGTGTCTTTGGAGCTGTATTTGAATTTTTTGCCACCGCCTTCCGATATTAGTTATTTTTCACTTTGTAGTGTTTTTTTGGAAGTCGGTTGTTTTTTTTTTGGAAAAAGTTTTTATTTTTCACTTTTTAGTGGTTCACATGTGCTTACCCCTTCACAGCATACCGGCGTGATGTTATGTTATGAACTGGTGTAAGCAATAGACAGAGATGAGATTTCAGCAATCCCAGTCCATTTGCTATCATTTATTGAGGAGTTCCGTTGCCTATCTCCAAATTTCTTCATCAAATCTTCACCAAATTGAAATGAAATCACTACGAGAAAGTACTCTTCCAAAAAATACCTAAATCGCTTTGGGTGCCTATAAAATTTGAAGAGTTCTCTCTATTTCTCCAGGATCCCATCATCAGATCCTGACTTGATGATCATGGGACCACCTGGGAAGTATACCCTTTCAAACAAAAAAAACAAAATCCAAATCGGTCTAGCCATCTTCGAGTAATCGGGGAACATACATAAAAAAAAAAAAAAAAAAAGGTTCCGACGAATTGATAACCTCCTCCTTTTTGAAGTCGGTTAAAAATGTGATTGAGGTATTGCGTTTAATTTGATATTTTAAACTGTGTGAAGTAAAGGAAAATAATATAGTGTTAGCATCTCCAACCTACACCCCTCCAGCCAGCCCGGAACATGTGATCGAGTCCATATAAGACCGCGCGCAGCGTGACCACAGAGGCATTCCTAAACCCGGCGGCGCGCACTTTACTATTCCCTATCGGTTCACTTAATGAATACTTCTTAAATGTTGTAACTTAATTGTTTTGATTAAAACGACTTTCTTTGTTGTCTTTTGATTATTCATTCCTAAAATCAGAAGCGGGATACGTCTCTCGTTTTCCCACTAAATTAATTTAAAAAAAAAAAATGTCGAATTATACCGGCCCCAGAAAAAGACGTAAACGTGAGTGCACGCCACCGCCGCCTGACCTAACTCATCTTAGTATTACCTTAGACGCAATACTTAATAGGGTCTCTGCCTTGGAGCGGTGTTCAATTTCAGAACCACGATCGAGCGTGGAGCAGCAGCCGCGCCCTGCCATCACCGGCACGGCCAGCCCTCCTGCGGTCACGCGACCTGTCCCGACGCCACTGGCGCCGGCGCTGTCGCTGCCGCCTTCGCCTTCAACGTCGGCTGCAGGGGACGTTGCAGAGCGTCTTATCGATGCGCTAAGGAGCTTAAACCCGGTGAGATCAAACCATTATTACGTCTCTGATTTCGACCCTAATGTTCATGACGTCATTGCATGGTGTGAAGAAGTTGACCGCGCTAAATTAATAAATAGATGGGACGACAAAGAATGTCTGGCCCGTATCGGTTTGTGTCTGAAGGGTGAATCTCACTTGTGGTTACGCGGTTGGACCGAAACGAATCGTACTTGGTCTACCTTTAAATTACAATTAAAATCACTCTGTCCACGACGTGTCGAAGTAGCTAATGTCCTGTATGACGTCATGTGCACGGAGTCAGATAAATTATCTACATACGCGGAATACGCGTACGCGGTATTAAGGATCCGCAGATTCGTGCTGCAGCTATGAATGCAAAATTAACTACCGAAACTATTGTGGAATTTTTATCAATTTACGTCATGCCAAGTAAAACCAATTCAAATATTAACAAAAACAATGTTGATGCTCATTCTAATCGAACTTCTAGCGGGCGCGATAACGGCGGTACCTAATAGAAGCCGTAGTTAAAAAGAGATTGACAAAAAAACTGAAGTGTTTTACGTGCGGCGCTTACGGTCATACCAGTAAGAGCAACGCATGTCCTAAACGATCTAAAATTAGTAATAGTTCGAGCTTTAGAGTCGAAAGCGATAGTCAGGGTACTAATGCCAATTCCCCGAACGTGAAAAGTGCAATTTTTGTAAAAAAAAATGGGTCATACGGAAGAAATGTGTTTTACTAAACAGCGATCAGAGTCACGCAATAAATCCAATATAAATTTTTGTCGTGAAATTAAGGGTGATACGGCAAGCCGTGACGTGACACCCGCAGTGCTGTGTGGTGTACCTTCGGATGTGTTAATTGACAGCGGCTCGTCTGTATCCCTCATATCTAATGAACTTCTCAAACATTTTTCTTGATACTGTTACTTGTTAAGTGACACTGTTGAAGACGGACTAACTTTGCTTGATTCGTTATTTAAAAACGTTAAGAAAATCCGGTTTTTCAATAAATTTACGGAAATGCTTTTTCCTGACAACAGTGGTGGAATACCTTGGGAGAACCATTAGCAATGGCCAGGTTAGGCCGAGCACTCAAAAATAGAAGCCTTAACTAAATCACCGACACCAAAGACAATTAAACAAGTGCGTCAATTACTCGGCCTTGCCGGGTATTTTAGGCGGTACATCCCGCAGTATGCCACTTTGATAGCACCTATCGCAGCCCTAACGCGTAAAGACGTTAAGTTTATTTGGGGTATTGACCAAGAAAAAGCAAGACAGGACGTTATGAAATACTTAACTAAGGAACCCGTCCTGCATAGACAGCGTACTAAGCCTTTCTAGTGGAAAATCAGTCCGCTCAAGATACGCGTGTAAATAAAATCGTTCAGCGAAAAAAGATTCGCAGTGGATGACTTGGCTTATGTAATTAAAAGATCACAATCGATTGGCAAGCTAGACAGCGGTATGCGCGGACCGTATCGAGTCACTAAAGTTCTACCAAATGGTCGGTACGAGCTTCAGTTGGTGGCGGGCTCATATGGCAAAACCACACAGGTTGCCGCCGAATATATGCTGCAATGGCATGGTGAATGGACACCCGAATGCTGTGCCGCATTCTTCGAATGTAAATCATAGTAAAAAAAAAATAACAGCAAATCTGTTCATGTGTTGTTTTTCCATCCAGTTTTGTCATAGGTACGTTTGTACCCCTTTGTTGACATTTTCAATATAATAATAATTATGCTGATCAGACGAATTGTTATGAGTGACACAGCTTATGCCGTAATACGACGACGCATGGGCGCACGGCACTTATCGCTATCAGCAAGCGTCAAAGTGTACTTGGGTCGGTTAACTGAAAAGTGTACTGTTTATAACAAACAAACCTCACACTTGTTATTTTAAACCTTTGTTAAGCTTATGAATCGAACTATTCATTTGTTTAGTATATTTGATCCAAGATTACGTTTCTAAGAACTTTGGTTCGATGTATGATCTTTATTGTTTCTGAGTCATGAACTCATGAATAATCACCAAAATAACGAGTTTCTTCTCTAACTGTACATTAACGTACGGCGTTAGCGTTGTTCCTACCATTGGGTAACAAGTCGTGACCCAGAAAGTACCCGTGTCTCTATGACTATCGGGGCGTGACTGGCAAAGTACTGTGTAAATCCTGAGGACAAGCTTTGCCATTAACTTACGGCGTTAGCGTTGTTCCTACCATTGGGTAACAAGTCGTGACCCAGAAAGTACCCGTGTCTCTATGACTATCGGGGCGTGACTGGCAAAGTACTGTGTAAATCCTGAGGACAAGCTTTGCCATTTATACCATGTAAGCCCATTGCAACAGCATAAGGTTTTGGTTGGTATTTATACCATGTAAGCCCATTGCAACAGCATAAGGTTTTGGTTGGTATTTATACCATGTAAGCCCATTGCAACAGCATAAGGTTTTGGTTGGTATTATGGCTGGTGAGCTCATTGATGGCCTTTATGAGGTTTTGAGTTCGTTTGGCATTTGTGTTACATACAGCGGGAAGGCGTTCGTTATCAAGGTGTATTTTGTTCAATGAACTTACAGTATTTAGAAGCAAATCATTGCTGATTAGCATTTTATCGAGTAAACAGTTAACTCATTCGTCAGTTATCTGCTGTCATATCTAACATTTATATGCTCACTCTTTGTCTTTGACGTGCAGGTTCTGATAATGAGGAGAATGAAGTGGATCCACAGCCGAGCACCTCGTCGGCAACATCCAGAACTGACGAGTCGGAGGTAGCTCCAGCTGAAGAGGCTCCGGTGCTTGCTGAGGCCTGCGAGGACGCTGGCACGTCAGGAGAGGCCGTGTTAGCATCTCCAACCTACACCCCTCCAGCCAGCCCGGAACATGTGGTCGAGTCCATATAAGACCGCGCGCAGCGTGACCACAGAGGCATTCCTAAACCCGGCGGCGCGCACTTTACTATTCCCTATCGGTTCACTTAATGAATACTTCTTAAATGTTGTAACTTAATTGTTTTGATTAAAACGACTTTCTTTGTTGTCTTTTGATTATTCATTCCTAAAAATAGTGAATTTTTATGCTCAATTCACACTAGAAAATTAGGTACCTTAGGAACCTTAGGAACCCAGTTCCACATGTTTTAGTTGCGTCGCCATTGATATCAAAAACAAGTGAAAAAATAAGGGGTTCAGAAGTGATATTGAGCTCTATTACTCCACCTTAAGTTATACAGAAGTCACATTAATCACTAGAAGTTCTATGATAGCGAAAAATTTTCCTACTGTTCGACCTTAAGTAACATAAGAGAGTTTTGTACCTCTTTAGGCATTTGGTGATACAAGAGAGTTAACGAGCACCATTGTAGAACTGGTAGTGGTAATTATTGCTTTTGTGTAACTTTTAGTTCTTGGTGAGAGTTTATTATCGCTTGCATAGCACTCGAGGGGGTTGTAGTCAATGCTTATTTCTTATTCAGATCTTATAGTTGTAAGATTCACATACAGCTTTATCACAAGATGCTTAGCCCGTAAAGTAGTGTTAAAAATTGTTGTTGTATGCCCTTAACCTTTAAACTCACCTTGTTATCGCCCTTGTAACTATGTAATATAGCTTTAAGTGAAATATTTTGCTTGTTTACGCTCTTTTGTCGCCAAAATCTATAATTGCTGCTGCTGTAGCGCCTTTATATCTCTTTAAGTTCCCAAACAAGCTCTAATTGACGCCTAAATTTTTGTTGGGAGGTGCTTTGATTGAGAGGAACAATGACAAAAAAAAAATATAAAAATACAACAAAAAAAATACTGATTGATTGATGGTCTTTCTTACAAGAAATTGTTTTTACTGACTGTACTTTGGATAACTGGTGGACGACCCCTTGGGAATTCATTTAGAACCATTTGAAACATTATAATTTTTCATGGACCGGGTGGGAAAAGAAGAACAATAGAATCGTGGACCGCTGGGTACGATCCGAAATAAGGGGACCAAAAATTCTGATGTAAGTAATACATACATTATCCTAAAGAAAATATATTTAATTATTATATTAGGCGCGGCCATGATAAAGTCTTATCTTATTCAAATACACAAAGTTAAACTCTATTAACTATTTTATTTATAGTTAGAACCTTTCGGTTCCTATAGTAAATAGTGACGGGTAATTACCAAGGTGTAAATATTGCATACCAATGTCATGTTTATTGAAATAGAACTCATGGCTTATATCCTCAATATACAAATTATCGAAATCGAAATACTTGTTTCCTCCGCAACGGTTCAACAATCAGGGGTCTGATTGCGCCTCCTGTCTAACAAGATTGAATAAACAATAAGAAACTTAATTGAAAGCGACGTATAATGAGGTCAGAAAAGCCCTTAGTCAATGCTAAAATGGTACTATAAGGGCTCCCTGTAACGGGTCGAATAATAAAACACGTTATTATGCGCTTTTGATCATTACTTAGTTTTACTCCACGCTTTCGTGTTTACAGCAACGCGCCTGCCATGCTACTCCGTATATTCTAATTTATTTGAAAGCTTATTCTAAAAATGATGGAATGTTCGAATGTTATTGAAGATATTTTCTCGCCAGCCTATACAACATAAGGTCGTCTTTAGCAGGCAACCTTAACATAGGAATTATAGACCTTACACCCACATAGGACGGTAAATAGCCATAGTCATAGTACCTAAAAGCACAATACGAACCGCTGCGCCTAGCAATTAACGATCTGCAAATGTATGAGGAACGTTGACGTATCCTAGACCTAAAAATAAGTATCTAAACTTATAATGTTTGTTTGATACGCTTTCACTTGGATTAGGATAATCCAATAGGATACTTTTTATCCCGATATTCCCGCGGGATATGTACTTATTTATAAGTGTAGAGAAAAGGCCAATTAGAAACAATAGCCCCCATTTTAGTCTGCTTACTTTAGAATAGCCCGTTCGATGAGCGATAGGTACCCCAGGCACACCCTGCGGGCAGTCAGGAAACACCTCTCTGCCTGTTTAAAAAAAAAATCCACAGTATTATATAGCTAATCATAGTTGGTGCCAATAAAACGGAGAAGAATTAATATCTTAATAATACATTAGGTACCTACTAGCGAACCGTGCTTCGCAGGGTTTTTAAAAAGTGTCAAAATATTGAGCCTCTTTGCTACGATACTTAAAATAATGTAAGTATTAACCTACAAATACACTTCCGGAATAAATATTCGAAAATTATGGTCAAAACCGCCTCAAAATCCGACAACACGAAAAGGGGCTTCAATTTATACGGGGGACGGCTAATGAAAAAGCGAAACAGACGAGGCCCAGTAATAATAAATGCCTGCTATTGTAGAAAGTATAACTGCTGTTCACTTTTTATTTTCAGTAGCTGTCGTCTGACACAACGATGCTTTGATCATAATATTACCCCACACGGCACACGGGCCAAATTGTATTTCTTTTTGTGTTGTTTTTTGTGTCGAGGATTTTTCCGACGAGCGCCTGCAGCTTAGTGAATGCACGCAGCAGTAGGCAGTAGACATTTTTGGAAGATAACTGCTGGATCCGGTTTTTAAAGCTATTTAATGAATTAAAACATAAGTACCTTTATGTGTGTTTGATGTTCACTAACATTTTCATACGCACTAGAAATTCCGTGTGTATTTTCCACAAAACTAATTTACACGTCCAATCATTAAAACATACACACACACATACACACATAATGATATTTAATAAAGTAATTTAGGTATGTAAATGAAAAGGAAACAATTGATTTTTTTTAAACAAAAACCACGCCATTAACTTGGCGCCATTGTATGAGAACCATGGAGAACCACGTGCAGAGGTAAAATTTTCAACAAGTTCTGTTTTTGAAATTTTATTATTCTTTTATTTTATTGTTTTTTTTTTTTGTCTTAGGTGCGTCATGCAACCAGGTTAGGTTAGGTTACGTCATGCACGGAGTTTGAAAGTGATTATTATTTAATCATTTCATTAATATTATTTAATCATTTCATTATAATTATTTTGCGTAGACCTACTACTGCATTTTTATAGTACCAGCGTGGCAGGGACATCGAAACAGAAGCTGTTACCATGGATTCAATGCATAACCGAAACCCTTGCGTTGAGAATTTTCGTTGATTTTTTTTTAATTGTTGTTTCATACAATTTGACTGCGTACGTACCTATTGTACTTTTGTATGATGGTTATGAAGTCCTGTCTGTTGAATTGGTTGGTTTTTTTTCTAATCTAGTATCGATTTCTGATATTCGATAAAATTATTGCTCAAGCCAACAGAAATTTTAAAAAATAAATCATGTCAGAATCGCTTTCGCACATCATAAAAATTAAAAAAAAAAACAATAATGGTCGGCTATTTCGAACACAAATTGAGTACCTACCTAGATAGTGGTAACGAATAATATGTGTGGCCTGCATTTAGTATCATAATGTTACGTTAGGATCTGGGCATTTTGTTGTTGGTAATATTTTGAATGATATTTGTCGCAAATCGTATCGTATATATGTATACCTACGTGTGTGATATTTGTGATAAGCAAAACTAATTATCTTAACTTTAACATTGCATGAATTCGTCAAATAATTAAATAACCTATTATTCACTGCTATTGTGGAGTTTGGAGGTTCTAAATCCTTGATTGTTATGTTTTATAGTCTCCGCTGTTATGAAAACAAAAATTGAAGTCTATAAATGCGATTAACGTAAATTATTAAAAGGCTAATTATTAAACTAGCGCGCTAAACATAAAAGATTTATTGGCGTTAACATTATGAGCATTTCCTAAAACTCTCTTAATTAACACACATTCATAATATTTAATGGATAGCATAGATAACAAATAATTATTCATCATCATCATTATCATTTCAGCCGAAAGACGTCCACTGCTCGACATAGGCTTCCCCAAGCACCGCCATTTCGACCGGTTCAGTGCTTCTCGCATCCAGCGTATTCCTGCGGCCTTCACCAGGTCATCGGCCCATCTTGTGGGAGGCCTTCTAACGCTAATAAATATTAACATATTAAATTTAAGAAGTCGACATAAGTCATTCTCGAGTTCGATGGGACCCATTACCGAGCCGGTGGAGGTTCGTGTGGCATCGGCAATCGGGGGCGCTTCCGAACTATACGGTTAAATGTAGGTAAGCAGCTTTATTTGTGGTCAACTTATCCTGACGAGTCTAGGCATCACGTCGATAATACCTGCTCGATCGATGCGGCTGTTCTTGTTCTACAAAGATTCATACAGTGTGCGTCAGGCATGCGTCTATCTATCAATAAAACTACATTCTATTTATCATAACACTATTAGCTATTTACTGAGTGAAGTAAACTCGGACTCCGGACACTACCTGTAGTTTGATGAGAACTTTATCTATAGGTAGGTCAGCTAGGATAGGATCGAGGGAAATGATATCACACCCTATACGTCATGCATGTTTAGGTCACCCACTTTAGATACCTACAGACTAGCATAGAGACTGAAGTTAGGCTCCGTTGAATGCTTTCGTGAAGGGCGAAGGGCATCATGAAGGTTGTTGATACCCCAAACTCACTGATTTGCGGAATTAGGGAGGACCATAGGTACCTACTACACTTTTGAGAAGTGTGCTCGGGTTGGCGCTGAACGAAGTGCTTTGGAATCTGACGCTGGACAAAGATAAAGGGATTTTGTTAGGTTTTTATTTCGTCTAAGCCCACATCCAAATTAGTTATTAACATGGAATTTTCACTTAAAATCTTATCTTATCTGCCCATTTTCTATTTAATTTGTAAAACTACAATGCTGGCACAATCGATTCGCGATTAAAGCGTTAGTCCAAATATAAATATATAATTATAAAAGAGTTGATAATGTCACCAAGGGAAAAAAAACAAATGGAAAAACATCAATCATCTCATTTAAGTACATTTAAGTTTTTAAGGAGATATTAGGCATAGAGAACGTTGCGAAACATAAAATAACAGATTTATATTTTTCTCAATACCTAATATCTCTTATATTTTACAGCTTATACAAACTTAACTTACTATCCTCTATAGTTATACAGTAGTTTTTAATAACGAAAAATGATGTAATATCAATATATGCAATGACATAAAGTCAAATAGTCGATTTATCATCTAAGGGCCCGATCACACGTACCACAACCACGCCACAACCACACCACATCGACAACACGTAGACGAGAGCTAATTTGTATGAAAATGAATAGTCTATTCACGCGAACTACATTTGGCTGTCAACGCAATGTCGCAGCCACAATGCGACGACACTGCCACAGCCGGAGTCGAACTGTCTGCAAACACTAACGACAACGCAACCACAATGCAAATTCAAAAATCTGCAGCGACACTATTCACACGTAACCACAGCTTGCCCACATTTTGTCGCTGCGACGCGATGTGATGTGGTTGTGCTACGTGTGAATGGGCCCTAATACTTACATAGTAACTAAAACAAGAAGCATTAATTTATTCACTAAGTCACCTTCGTTTCTTTACTACATGTTCTGTATAAATGAGTTTTGAATTGTTAACTTTAATTAAGTACTTGCAATAAATTATTTTCCCTTTAATTTATTAGGTGTAAATGAAATTGAAAACATTGCAATCTTTTGAGCACGAGTGACCGCAACAAGGATGTCTACTATAAAACCTAAACATAAGAACTAATTCTTAATTAGTCCTTAATAATAGCCAAGCAAAAAACTTAATTACTCTCAGAAAACAGTATTTTGTTTCACACACTGTATCCTGGTACGCATTTTTTTTAACAAATGAACGGTGAAAAAAAAAAAATTGTTAGAAAATTTTCGGCCCAATGCCACCGCTTCTCACATTCTCACTCATAAGCCTAGTGCAAGATGATTAAGGGCTAAAAGGAATTAGAACACATATCGATCAACCTCGATCACCAATCCATCTGCTGAGTAAATTGTAGCAATCATTGGGAAGTTCAGGAACGTTCCCGTGCTGAGATCCTTTATAATCTCAATTTTACTTGATCAAAAACACAAAACGGTTCAGGTGCTGGCGTACACTCCCTTGACCGCGACATTAACTTTCACAGTTCGATCACAAGCCGCAACAGCAGTAAAGCGCTTAGGCATCCAGAACCACGGCATTCAACAACTGAACCGCTTCCAAGGCACGGGGGAGTCTCGGTATGTAAAGATAGTCACCCATCGCGGCAAGCGTAGCTTAACCTGACCAATCCATCTGTACGGCTGTTATTACTTGGCACCGAACTCTTCATGTTTAGTCATGTAAGTATTGTGTCTTCTAAAATAAAATACAGACTCAGGTGTTTAAAATTACGTAGTAACTTCATAAAAAATCGACAATTAAGTATTTTTCCACTAAAATGTGGAGAGCGTGTTATATTTATCCTAATGACTCGTTCATTTAAAATGATTGAAAAAGTTTTCAAGTTTAAAACATACGTAGACAGTCCGAATCGAAAAGTGATATCATTAAATGCATACTATTATATTTAAGTATTTACGTTTTTAAACACTTTGTCGTGAGTAAACACTAGTTGTATACGCTCTGAAGCTTACGATTATTACTTTGCAATAGTTACCTAAACTAAAATGTTGCATACTACAAGTTCATTAACAAGGGAGTTTCGTTTTCTGCCACAAAAATAATAAAATAGGTCAGTTTATGAAACTTATACCTAGGAGTGGTAGGGACATCGACGGACAAACTGAAGCCATAAATTCAGCACATGATTCTAGAACCGCTTGCGTAGAAATTCTTCGTGGGTTTCCAAAAAATCATCTTACAACAAAGGCTTGTAAAAGTGCTCTAGTTGAATGGCTCCATAATCTAGACTATAATGCAACTGAGGAATTACTAAGTCATCCGAAATAGTCCGTTCCGCTAGTTTCCGAACGTATACATAATTATCACCCTTTTTACCACTTACTTATCTTTTTGTTTTATTGTTTTTAATCTGTGAGTTGATTTTCATCATTGTTGTTCTTATTGTTTTTTAATTGCTGATGTTTATGTTATGCCCTATTCCTTCACAGTTACTAAATAACTAATAATGTTTACATACCGTGTGGTGGGGAACCTGGTGATCTGCTATACAGGTATTCCTAGTGCAGACACCAGTCACTCACAAAAAAATAATGACACCTGTTCCTTCAATTTGGTCGGGTTTCACGGCCAAGGGTACAGCTGTTAAAACTGATCTTCCGCTGTACCACCAGGGGTATAGCTAGGGGTACACAGGAAAACGACCGCTTTTGAAGAGAAAATAAATTATTTTTTTAATTTGAAAAAAGAGAGCTATGTTTTTATAAATAACCAACTTAATATTTCAACACAGAAATCCACCATAGATTTCTGTGTTGAAATATTTAGTTAGTTAACAGGTTTTGCGTCGATGTACCTGCCACCCTGTAAAACAAAGACTTACACACAAATAATCATACTAACAAAACTTGCAGGAAAACAATAATCTACCGAATAAACACAAATCCGTTAGTTATATTTTACCTACCCTTGAGATTCCACGATGTAAATTGTAATTGATTAGAGTCCTACCCACTAAAAATTCATACGTACCTGTAAGCCCAGTAAACCAACTCACCAGTCGCACGAGCACCCAGCATCATCATCTATAGCCTACTGCGCCCGCGCAAAGGGAAAGAACCACTCCAAACAGATCGCGCGGTCGATAAACCGATTCGTAGAACAACATTAACAAAATAATAATATTTCCTTATCAGTTCACTGCTAACGAATAAAAAAAGATTTCCAGGTATCTACAAGGAGATCATTGTGTTAGGCTTGTTTTCCTGGGTAAGCTATAATTTATAGACAACATGTTAAGCAGGTATGCCATACCTGCTTAACGTCTTCATTGGATACACGTCTAAGAGAGAACTTGATAAAATCGTAGAGCATAATAAAATAATGTGTCCTCTAACATGTTGTACTTAGAACAATAAAACACAACTAAAAGAAGCAAATTTACAACTATCTTGATTTCAGTCGATTTATCTCAATAGGGTATTGGTTGTGGAGATCTAAGTCTACAATCAGGCAAGGCCGATACCTCGCAAAATATATCAGGCGAAATGGAAAAACCCCAAGCAACAAAAAATAATTGCGAGAAGAATGACACCAGCACCCTAATTGCGTAACTCACGATTAATCATAATCTGGTTCGTTTTGAAACAGATGGCTAAACCATTGCTTCAAATGTTGGAAAAATTTGTCTGCTCAACAACGTAAATAACGCAATGAATATTGTTGAACTGTCAAAATTAAACCGATTATGATTAATCGCGTGTTACGCAATTAGGGTGCTGGTTATGTACCTACATATTATTATATTATATTATATCTTACAGAGTACATCCCACCTTAACCGGCCATTACCAACGCAATATTTACAACTTACTAGTTTATTAGTACCTACTTATACAATATACATAGATATGTATTGTGATCGGCTGCGCTACACAAAAACTCTCGGCCACTTCGACGTGTTAACGAATGAATTAAATATAAATGTTATTATTAATATCCGTTCAAAGGGTTCCGCAATATCGCAATATTTTGACAGTACTTTTTTTACTTTACGTTCACCACCAAAAAATTATGATACAAGTTGAAATAAAATTCGCTTGCGATAACTAGCAGACGTGATGGGTGTTGAACTCATGGCGACAAGGATCTAACTACAGCTAAAAAAAAGAAAGAAAATTCGTCTATATGCGGTGAACATGACGCAAAAAAAGAAAACAAACACACAATACGAAAATCCGACTACTGAAAAATCACGCTCAAGAAAATATTCTCATCTGAAAGCCATCGTCCAATGCCACTTTGCCCTAAAGCTTATGATCACTTACTTCTGTTAGAATGGCAACAAAACAATACATTCTAACATAGAATGTGTTGTTTTGTCGCCATATTCAATTTAATGTTACATCATATATCCTAAAACATAAGAACGGAAGTCAAGAAGTTATGAGGGAACAGATAAATATTAATTCATACATCCCTACATACATACATACCGGTCAAAATCATAAACCTCCTTTTTGCTTCACCGTAGTCGGGTAATTAGGAACCGCTGATTGCATAGTAGTTTCTTGAAATGATACGATAAAAAAAAATGTGTTTGTTCTTCATTAGCTATCAATACCCATTGTATCAGTGAAGTTTCGCAAATTATTTTAACTTCTTCAATTGCACTACAAAAAGTTCAATCCTCGGGTAAATTTACATTTACCAATATTCTCCATATTCATAGTCACCTTACGAATTCTGCTACTCTACCTATCTTTGGTGCCTAATTTGAATAAGAAAATTATCTACTTACCTGTAACTGTCTTAGATTGGCAACACACTTATCTCAATCCGAGTGAATCCTTCTGCTCTATAAAAAAATGATACTGGTATTATTGACACATGACATAAATAAACATTTCTACAGGATTCAGTTTTGATTATTAATAAAAAATGCATTAATATACCCTTCTGGCGTAAGATAAAACTAATTAAAAAATATTATGTCGAAATCGAAATCCAAAACGAATAACAAGAATAATAAAATCACCAAGAGTAATTCGCCCTCGGAAGACGGTGCTGAAAGTGCTGAAATTAACGAAATAATGAATGCTGAATTGCCAGGAAATGGAGGTTACGTGACAGAAGGTATGTCAATTGATGTCAATAGAAGTTCATTTCATATGAAGCAAATAGGTTTTAGACGAAATTCTAACATAAACGGGTGAACAGAGGTTGAATAACCTACCGCACGCCCATGGAATTTAAGTGACATTGACAGAAGGCATTGTTGGTAAACATGGCGAAACTTTCGCGAAGTTGTATTGAAAAAACAAGATGGTGGTGTTTTTCTAATTTTGGACACGCACCAATAGACAACTTATCCATAAACAACTTTATTATGATCAGCCATAAAAGTAAATCACGAGATCAATTTTGCTCAACAAAACTCTGTTTTGGAAGGTGTTGGTAGCTAGAGAAGCTTGGACCTTATCTCCACGGTATAATCGAATAGCTATAAGAAGTAACGAACAGCCAGCAATCATTTTATTATACGTCTATATCGACTTCGATCCATTAAATCAGGATATTTTAATTCAGCGGAACCTTAATAATTATTACAAAAAATAGCGCGGCAAAAAATGAAGAGTCTAATAAACATTTGTTCGTTCAAGTCCATGACATAAGCGAGTCTGTATATAAGCTAGGTCGAGGTACTTCGGGGCACAGATCAACATGGCTCGTCTAGCAGTAGTCACAGCTATAGCCTTAGGGCTCTTCGCTATCACTAGCGCTGCACCAGGTATTATATTGTTGTTGTTATTCTAGTTTTGTTTTGGTTAACATTCGCTTCACAATAAAAACGATGTAGATTTCGAATAAATGGTACCTACATGAGCTTCGTGCTTATCTACCAATACTTTATTTATAAGGAATGGAACACATTTATTAATTCATTTAAAAAAAAATGTTATTGTAATGAAAATTCGATGCAAATTGATATTTCGCTTCAAAGTGGTTTTTCATCAAAATATTATGAAATACACGTTTCTGTAGACTCGTGAACATTCATCCTAACTTTCGGCGAACTGACCTGTCTATATATTTTACGACCTTGCTAAAACGAACCATTCATTCAGCAAAATCTGCAAAGATCTACCATCGATTCAAAGATGTCATTCAGGTTTCTAATTTCTAATTTCCAGGTGGATACGGCGGAAGTAGTCAAGGCGGTGGAGGTAGCATTTCAACCGGTGGCAGCGGCGGTGGTTATGGCGGCGGCGGCGGCAGTGGTGGCGGTGGCGGCAGTGGTGGCGGCTTCGGCGGCGGCAGTGGTGGCGGCTTCGGCAGTGGAGGCTTCGGCGGTGGAAGCGGCGGCGGAAGTGGTGGCGGTGGACAACATGGTCATGGAGGCGGTGGACAACATGGTCATGAAGGCGGTGGACAACATGGCCATGCAGGCGGTAGTTTAGGCGGCAGTAGCGGCGGCGGCTTTAACCAAGGAGGCGGCGGTGGTATCAGCGGCGGCGGCGGCGGTGGTGGCGGCGGCGGAAGCGGTAGCGGTGGACAACATGGTCATGGAGGCGGTGGACAACATGGCCATGCAGGCGGTGGACAACATGGCCATGCAGGCGGTGGACAACATGGCCATGAAGGCGGTGGTTTAGGCGGCAGTATCGGCGGCGGCTTTGGCCAAGGAAGCGGCGGCGGCGGCGGCGGTAGCTTAGGCGGCGGCGGCGGTAGCTTAGGCGGCGGCGGTGGTAAAGGCAGCGGCGGCGGTGGCGGCGGCGGCGGCGGCGGCGGTGGCTACGGAGGTGGCGGTAGCTCTAAACCAGGCGGTTACGGGTAAATATTATGATTTTATCTTCTACCTTTTTACTTCTACGTCTATCGTCATTTTTGAAGTGAAAACTTCTTTAGGCGCGTTGAGCACTTTTTGGGTGAACAAAAATCATGGAACTCGCGTCATCGACAGCGAACGCTTGAGCACACGGATGAGTAGCGTGTTGATGTGTTGTGGAAAAGTCCCTTTCTTTCATTAGGAAATTCTAATTGTTTTATACCTTTCTTTCCCTTTGTATTTTTATCGTAAAAATCTGTGCTGTTACCTTTAATGGCTGAAGTCGACCGCTCGTTTATCATTTTTTACCAAGAGCAATCAGGACCCAAGGACCCAATGTGAAATCCTGTCTTAGCGATTAAAAAAATAAACACGTAATTGTTTAAGATTTTTTTTGTGGTTTTGGGTGTCTGATATCTGCAGCCATAGTGCTCTCCATAAACGTTCGTTCATCAGAATATTCCTTTTACGATAAGACAACCCTTTCTACTGGATATAAATTACGTAGGTTTACACTTGCAGCGTGAGCAGCTAATATAAGTTCCTGTAAATAAATACGAAATGTTTGTAATTTATTTGACTGTACTTATTATAATATTGCTTTGTTTTGTTTGTTTCAGACGTTAAGCTACCTGAAGGTTCCGGTCGAAGAAATTCAAAAGCTCAATGTGATAAAACAAATAGTTTACGTTTCGCCATACATATGTATTAATGCTATGCAAATAAAATTTATCGTTTTCTATAATACTTCAGCTTTTTAATCCATAGACTTACTCCCTTTAAATGCCAAAATAAAACAGTTTTAATCCCAACAATGGAGGTAGAGACCTATATCGTAGCTTGATAAATCTTGGAATCAATATAATATGCTATTTATTATGTTGTTGATAATTCCAATACCCACCCTACTTAGATCATGATTGACTTTGACATTGGATCGTAGTATCTTAAAAAAAATATCGCTAAAAAATCCATGGAAATATATAATTAATAAATTCGCTCTAAGAACAAAGGAAAAGTTACCACACGGTACACACAGTTCAAAGTTACCACACGGTACACACAGTTCAAAGTTACCACACGGTACACACAGTTCAAAGTTACCACACGGTACACACAGTTCAAAGGCTCCTACCGTTAAATTGCATGTACCCCTTTGTTTAAGAACGTTGCTTAAAGTTAAGAGAGGTTTAAACGTCGCATAGCATTCGTTCCTTACTTAACTTATAGCAACGTATAAAAATAATCCCCTAAGGGCCAATTTCACCAACGACGTCGTTATCTAAGAATAACTATGCCAGGGATAAAATTATTCGCTGATTTTACTCTCAGAATAATTCATAGTACGTTTCATCAATTTGTAAAGACAAAAAGTTAGTCCTAGTATAACTATTCTTTGATAAGTGTGTTTTTGCTATCTTTGGCACGTTGAATGTGAAGTAATGAACGAATGAATGTGAATGCAGACAAATTAAAGAGGCTTGTCATTTTCTCAGTTCAGTATAGCTTATCAGGACCTTTTTAATTTAGTCGTCTCTTTGAGCTTTTGTCAATGTGTCATAGTGTTATTTTTCAAACAAACTGTCTATAAAGTCGCGCTGCGTGGTGTTTAAATTTCGTTCTATTTGCTTTGTGTTGTTTTCTGTTATTAAAAAATGTCTGAAAGGAAACGAAGTGCTAACTGGCTACTACAGGAAAAAATGTTATTGCTGGTTCTGGTAACAGACCACTTCAGCATAATTGAAAATAAAATTTAAAAAACTAAAAAACACGCTTTAAAAACCAAACTAAAAAAGGAGAAAATAATTTAATTCAATTAAAAAGCGTGGGGTGCTGTTTGAGGTATTTTTATAATCAATTAATGTCAAGCACCCCCCACGCTTTTTAATTGAATTAAATTATTTTCTCCTTTTTTAGTTTGGTTTTTAAAGCGTGTTTTTTAGTTTTTTAAACTATTATTTATTTTCTATTTTTTAGTTCTGCTAACTACAAAAATGTGTTTTTTTTTTCTCAATTTTTTTTTTAAATTATTGAATTGTCATCGGTCCTCGACAAGTTTACAAAGTTTCAATGAAATCTGACTGTTTAATCTGGTCAAAATCGCGCTCAAAGGAGTCGGTTACATACAAACATACAAGTGAAGCTAATACCTATAAAGCGTGTAAAAACAGACGGAGTAACCGTGAATGTTTTCTCTGAATTGCAATTTCAATGTGCACAATCAATGATCGCTCAGTGTACTCTGTGCTCAGGTGCTCACGGCTCAGCTGACATAAAAATTTGGCGCCATTTTAATTTTTATCTGAGGAATAAGCCCGTTATTCCTTCAAAATTGCTGGTATAAGAGTTACTCTCGTATAACTAACTTTGTTATTCTCCGGATAAGTAGTTGGTGAAATGAAAACATGGTTATCTGAGAGTAAGTAATAGCTTTATCCTTGGAATAAAACTTATTCTACTTTGGTGAAATCGGGCCTAAGTAAAAAAAAATACTTACAAAGGTGACCCAAAAACAAACCACTTGACACTGCTAAACATCTGGATAAGGAGCACCATCTAGATAGTCCTTATCCTGCTGATGAACATACAAACTTCACAAAGCTCTCGCGAATTATTATTATAACTAGCTTTTGCCAGCGGATTCGCCAGCATTGACCAATTTACACGAAACCTTAAGAGCGTTCTCCCCACGCGGGCTGGCAAGGGCGTAATTATTTTTATATTTTTATGAAATAATCGCGGTTGTTCTTGACTATTTCATTAAATACAAACAAAAGTAGACATTATTTTCAGCCATTCACTAGATCGTTGGTATTTTCAAGTTTGTAAGCTATTTTTTTTCAGTTATTTTGGTATTTACTTATAAAAATCTAGATACCGTCAATTATTAACCGACTTCAAAAAGGAGGAGGTTCTCAATTCGTCGGAACCTTTTTTTTTTATGTATGTTCCCCGATTACTCTAAGATGGCTGGACCGATTTGGATTTTTTTTTTCGTTTGAAAGGGTATACTTCCCAGGTGGTCCCATGATCATCAAGTCAGGATCTGATGATGGAATCCTGGAGAAATAGAGAGAACTCTTCAAATTTTATAGGCACATGAAGCGATTTAGGTATCTTTTGGAAGAGTACTTTCTCGGAGTGGTCCCATTTCAATTTGGTGAAGATCTGATGAAGAACTTTGGAGATAGGCAACGGAACTCCTCAATAAATGATAGCAAATGTACTGGGATTGCTGAAATCTCATGTCTGTCTATTGCTTACACCAGTTCAGTTTTCCTGAGGTAATCTATACTTTTCCGGCTGTTTCTCGATGACGCTTTGCTGCGCGGCGAGATATGGCGAACTTTAGCGGCTGTCTGTCCTCCTTTCGGCCCTTCTGGCGCTATGCTATGGTCGATTACTCGGCCTCCCGTCAGAGGGATGTTACAGGCAGACGTTGATGCCATCGTTGGCGCTATGGACGGAGATCCTGGAGCCCTCTCAGAGGGAATGCCTGAGTCAGAGTCACACAAAAGGCACTTACAGTTTATAGACACATACACACGAAATAGTCAGAATAATAGCAAGGAATCATATAAAGTCACACAGTTATTACACACAATAGAATCACAATAATATCCTAAGTTATAAGACTGGTTTACTTGCTAGCTAGTTATAGGGTACTTCGCGACTTAATAGTGAACAGCGGGGCTACTATTTCACTATTACTTGTTCACTTGAGGACTAAATGATGACTACTGAAGGCTATGAGGTAACTCTTCTAAGCACTGGTAGTAACACTTGAATTAACTGAATTTTACTGAGCCATAAAATCAAAATCAATCAAAAATCAAAAGTCATTTATTCAAACTAGGCTGAGAGTCAGCTCTTTTTGAACGTCAAAATAAAATTACATAAGACAGTCCCCCCAAAACGCCCGCCCTTCACCACTTCCTAGTGCTTTAGCTGGGAAGAAGAAGTAGCGGAACAAACTCCCCAGCAGCACAGCTGTCTGTTAAGTTAGAAGAACTTGATTCTATACAATAATAGGTAATAAAAATTACGAAACACAAAAAAAAAACATAAAATTTGCCATATGTCAGCTAGCACACGCCAATATACCATCAAAAATTGAAAACTAAAAATAATAGAAAATTAAAATAAAACGTAAACAGATCTTCCAATCTAAATAATAGCCTTCAGGCATAAAGGGTATGCCCGCTTACATAAGCAATTCTGCATTATGCAAATATAGCTGCAACTTAAAGTAACAAAAGTTAAACTAGGACCTCTGGACTAAAATTAATAAAAACTTAATACAATTAACAATAACAAAACCATGGTCAGTTTTTTTTTTTTTTGTTGGGCATCTCGCAGTTGGCCTTGAGAGGCCGTGACTGCTCAACCGGGCTTTCCTGGGGCTGCCATTAAGAAATTAATCTTAACGCCTCCAGCCAGGGAAAACCATGGTCAGTTTTTTTTTTTTTTGTTGGGCATCTCGCAGTTGGCCTTGAGAGGCCGTGACTGCTTAACCGGTCATTCCTGGGGCTGCCATTAAGAAACTAATCTTAACGCCTCCAGCCAGGGACCATGGTCAGCAAGACGACCAGTCTTATATAGTTTTGCACACTGTTGCAAGTTGCGGCAAGCCCCGCATCCAAACATTTACAAAATGCCTGTCATGTCAAATATTATAACTAGCCAACTTCGCCAACAAATATTATAACTAGCTTTTGCCAGCGGACTCGCCCGCATTGACCAATTTACACGAAACCTTAAGAGCGTTCTCCCCACGCGGGCTGGCAAGGGCGTAATTATTTTTATGAAATAATCGCGGTTTTTCGTTATTATTTCATTAAATACAAACAAAAGTAGACATTTTTTTTCAGCCATTCACTAGATCGTTGGTATTTTCAAGTTTCTAAGCTATTTTTTTTCAGTTATTTTCGTATTTACTTATAAAAATCGACATACCGTCAATTATTTTCTATTTACATTACTAAGTACGGTTAAATGTTTTTATTAAAGAGTAAATGTTAAAAAAAAAATATAAATACCAACGATCTAGTGCTTGGCTGAAAAAAAAATAGTAAGTACTTTTGTTTGTTTGTTTTTAATGAAATAGTCATAAAAAAAACTCCTTTATTTGCGTTATTGCCAGCCCGCGTGGAATAAACGCTCTTAACTTATTATACACCTAAACCAAAACGAAATACTGAATACTGAATCGTCAAGAAATGGAGGTAACGTGACAGAAGGTATGTCAATTGATGTCAATAGAAGTTCAGTTCATATGAAGCAAATAGGTTTTAGACGAAATTTTAACATAAACGGGTGAACAGAGGTTGAATAACCTACCGCACGCCCATGGAATTTAAGTGACATTGACAGAAGGCATTGTTGGTAAACATGGTGAAACTTTCGCTAAGTTGTATTGAAAAAACAAGATGGTGGGGTTTTTCCAATTTTGGACACGCACTAATAGACAACTTATCCATAAACAACTTTATTATGAGCTTATAAGCAGCCATTTTTTTTTGTGTTCCTTAACTTTTTGCGTCATGTTTACCGCAAATAAACGTTTTTTCTTTCTTTCTTTCTTTCATAATAGTAAATCACGAGATCAATTTTGCTCAACAAAATCCTGTTTTGGAAGGTGTTGGTAGCTAGAGAAGCTTGGACCTTATCTCCAAGGTATAATCGAATAGCTATGAGAAGAAACGAATAGCCAGCAATCATTTTATTATACGTCTATATCGACTTCGATCCATTAAATCAGGATATTTTAATACAACGGAACCAAAAATAGCGCGGCAAAAAATGAAGAATCTAATAAACATTTATTCGTTCAAGTCCATGACATAAGCGAGTCTGTATATAAGCTAGGTCGAGATACTTCGGGGCACAGATCAACATGGCTCGTCTAGCAGTAGTCACAGCTATAGCCTTAGGGCTCTTCGCTATCACTAGCGCTGCACCAGGTATTATATTGTTGTTGTTATTCTAGTTTTGTTTTGGTTAACATTCGCTTCACAATAAAAACGATGTAGATTTCGAATAAATGGTACCTACATGAGCTTCGTGCTTATCTACCAATACTTTATTTACAAGGAATGGAACACATTAATTCCTTTAAAAAAAACTGTTATTGTAATGAAAGTTCGATGCAAATCGATATTTCGCTTCAAAGTGGTTTTTCATCAAAATATTATGAAACACACGTTTCTGTAGACTCGTGAACATTCATCCTAACTTTCGGCGAACTGACCTGTCTGTATTTTACGACCTTGCTACCAGCAAGGGTTATTCAGCAAAATCATATGACCTTTCCATAAATATATTAACAGTGCAAAGATCTACCATCAATTTAAAGAATACATCAGGTTTCTAATTTCCAATTTCCAGGTGGATATGGCGGAAGTAGTCAAGGCGGTGGAGGTGGTAGCGGCGGTGGTTATGGCGGCGGCGGCGGCGGTGGCAGTAGTGGCGGCTTCGGCAGTGGAGGCGGCGGCGGAAGCGGTAGCGGTGGACTAAATGGAGGCGGTGGACAACATGGCAATGGAGGCGGTAGTTTAGGCGGCACTGGCGGCGGTGGTGGCGGCGGCGGCGGCGGCTTCAGCCAAGGAGGCGGTGGCGGCGGCTTCGGCCAAGGAGGCGGCGGCGGCGGCTTCGGCCAAGGAGGCGGCGGCGGCGGCTTCGACCAAGGAAGCGGTAGCGGCGGCGGTCACGTACATGGGAGCGGCAGTGGTGGCAATCTTGGTCATAGAGGTGGCGGCGGTGGCAATCTTGGTCATGGAGGCGGCAGCGGTAGCTTAGGCGGCAGCGGCGGCAGCGGTGGCGGCACTGGCTACGGAAGTAGCGGCAGTTCTGGGCACAAGAAATCAAGCGGTTACGGGTAAATATTATGATTTTATCTTCTACAGTTTTTACTTCTAGTTCTATCGTTGTTTTTTTTTGTTTTGTGGTTTTGGGGTTCCGATTTCTTCAGCCATAGTGCTCTCCATAAACGTTCGTTCATCAGAATATTCCTTTTACGATAAGACAACCCTTTCTACTTGATATAAATTACGTAGGTTTACACTTGCAGTGTGAGCAGCTATTATAAGTTCCTGTAAATAAATACGAAACGTTTGTAATTTATTTGACTGTACTTATTATAATATTGCTTTGTTTTGATTGTTTCAGACGTTAAGCTACCTGAAGGTTCCGGTCGAAGAAATTCAAAAGCTCAATGTGATAAAACAAATAGTTTACGTTTCGCCATACATATGTATTAATGCTATGCAAATAAAATTTATCGTTTTCTATAATACTTCAGCTTTTTAATCCATAGACTTACTCCCTTTAAATGCCAAAATAAAACAGTTTTAATCCCAACAATGGAGGTAGAGACCTATATCGTAGCTTGATAAATCTTGGAATCAATATAATAAGCTATTTATTATGTTGTTGATAATTCCAATACCCACCCTACTTATATCATGATTGACTTTGACATTGGATTGTTGTATCTTAAAAAAAAATATCGCTAAAAAATCCATGGAAATACATAATAAATAAATTCGCTCTGAGAACAAAGGAAAAGTTACCACACGGTACACACAGTTCAAAGTTACCACACGGTACACACAGTTCAAAGTTACCACACGGTACACACAGTTCAAAGGCTCCTACCGTTAAATTGCATGTACCCCTTTGTTTAAGAACGTTGCTTAAAGTTAAGAGAGGTTTAAACGTCGCATAGCATTCGTTCCTTACTTAACTTATAGCAACGTATAAAAATAATCCCCTAAGTAAAAAAAAATACTTACAAAGGTGACCCAAAAACAAACCACTTGACACTGCTAAACATCTGGATAAGGAGCACCATCTAGATAGTCCTTATCCTGCTGATGAACATACAAACTTCTCAAAGCTCTCGCGAATTATTATTATAACTAGCTTTTGCCAGCGGATTCGCCCGCATTGACCAATTTACACGAAACCTTAAGAGCGTTCTCCCCACGCGGGCTGGCAAGGGCGTAATTATTTTTATATTTTTATGAAATAATCGCGGTTTTTCGTGACTATTTCATTAAATACAAACAAAAGTAGACATTATTTTCAGCCATTCACTAGATCGTTGGTATTTTCAAGTTTGTAAGCTATTTTTTTTTCAGTTATTTTGGTATTTACTTATAAAAATCTAGATACCGTCAATTATTAACCGACTTCAAAAAGGAGGAGGTTCTCAATTCGTCGGAACCTTTTTTTGTTTTTTTTTATTTATGTATGTTCCTCGATTACTCTAAGATGGCTGGACCGATTTGGATAATTTTTTTTCGTTTGAAAGGGTATACTTCCCAGGTGGTCCCATGATCATCAAGTCAGGATCTGATGATGGAATCCTGGAGAAATAGAGAGAACTCTTCAAATTTTATACGCACATGAAGCGATTTAGGTATTTTTTGGAAGAGTGCTTTCTCGGAGTGGTCTCATTTCAATTTGGTGAAGATCTGATGAAGAACTTTGGAGATAGGCAACGGAACTCCTCAATAAATGATAGCAAATGGACTGGGATTGCTGAAATCTCATGTCTGTCTATTGCTTACACCAGTTCATAACATAACATCACGCCGGTATGCTGTGCTATGCTTACCCCTTGGTAAGCACATGTGAACCACAAAAAGTGAAAAAAAAAAGTTTTTCCAAAAAAACACTACAAAGTGAAAACTAACTTTAATTTCGGAAGGCGGTGACAAAAAATTAAATACAGCTCCAAAGACACCGACTTCCGAAATTAAAGTTATTTTTCACTTTGTAGTGTTTTTTTGGAAGGCGGTTGTTTTTTTTTTCTATTTACATTACTAAGTACGGTTAAATGTTTTTATTAAAGAGTAAATGTTAAAAATAATTATAAATACCAAAGATCTAGTGCTTGGCTGAAAAAAAAAATTGTACTTTTATTTGTTTTTCATGAAATAATCACGAAAAACTACTTTATATGCGTTGTTGCCAGCCCGCGTGGAATGAACGCTCTTAACGGATTATACACCTAAACCTTCCTCATGAATGGGCACGCTACGATAGCGGCGGTAAGTCCCCTCTTTGAGGAGTGGCTTGAGAGGCGGAATGACGTGCTCACCTTCCGCCTGACGCAGGTCCTCACCGGACACGGTTGTTTCGGGAGGTTCCTGTTTCGCATAAGGCGAGAGGAAACGCTCGGGTGTTTCCACTGCGAAGATCGCTCTGAGGACACGGTGGAGCATACGGTGGAGGTTCTGCCCGGCTTGGGCGGAGCACCGCCGTGTCCTCGTGGAGGCGATCGGCGGCGACGATCTCTCGCGTCCGGCCCTGGTCCAGGCCATGGTACGCAGCGAGTGTGCATGGTTAGCCGTCACCTCCTTCTGCGAAGCAGTAATGCTCGCGAAGAGAGAAGCGGCGCACGTGAGGTAGAGGCAGTATATATGCGCCCTCACGGCCGTAGTCGCCGCGGGAGACGCCCTGGGCGTCGGGAATCCCAGGCTGATTCCCGGCCATCGCAGGCGCGACTTGCGGACGGCGAGTAATGGGTAGCTCGCTGTCCGGTAAGGACCAAGCCCGGGTCGACAACACGTTATGTTCCACGCGCGCCTGAAATAGATGTCTGCACCAACTGGTGGGGCTCGCAAGAGCCGATGCCTGCCAGGGGTGCGGGTTGTTCGAAAGAGATACCGTCGCCCCTGGCAAACAGGCAACTGAGGGAACACGGGTGGGTTTTAGTCAGTAAAAGTCTGACACGCCCTCCTGCTCCACCCAGAGCGGGAGAAGTTATTTGATTATTTCCCACCCAAAAAAAAACTTTCTCATGAATCATTCTGACTATTAGTGAAAACCGCATGAAAATCCGTTCAGTCGTTTTAGAGTTTATCGCGAATAAACAGACAGACGCGGCGGGGGATTTTGTTTTATAATAAGTAGTGACAAGCATTGTGATCGTGATTGACTCAATATATATGTATATATAAGGTGTATCTATTCATACACGAAATATTAAAAATTATAAATAAAATAAAAGCATTGAGATGGTTATTTTTTTCATGTATATAGTTTCTGTGCTAGCTATAGATAGGTGTATCTCTTAAAATATTTCGTGTATGAATAGATACACCTTATATACCTGTAAATTAAAGTTTTCATTTTTAGGCACTGACATATCAGCCCTGGGCCCACGCGGTGGATTATGGCCCACCCACTCACTCCCACAGACATAGGTGGCCTGTGTCCCAGCAGGAGGCAAATTATAGGCTGGTTATGTAATTAGTACTTAGGTACTTCAGTAGACGAGCTAGGCTAACAATTCGGGAAACAAGAAATAAGTGGGACACGAATATATCTAGAACGATTTACCGCGTCCCGCGTGCAGAGACAGCACAAAAATGTGAATAAAATAAACCAATTACAATCTCAGTAAATACGCAACCAAACCAATACGCTTTAATCTTATTTGTAGACGATAAATTAAATATACATGTTTATGAATAAATTGACTCACTTTTATATACGTATGCAATTGATAGTCTTAAAAATTGTCCGCACTGTTTGAAGCCTGTTATCTACTAAAGTCAACCATTGTTACCTCAGCTTGATCATGACTAGAACTAGGCTAATCAGATTCCTCTTATCTGATCACAATTTCAAACTTAAGATGACCAAATAGAGTCGACTATCGCGAAAATCCGTCTATTTATCAAATAATAGTAATTAATTTAAATGGATTACAAGCTGTAATTAGGTAGAGGTCAAACAAAGCAAAAACGCAAATTCTGGAACTGTTATTATTAACGGTAATTAAAGATAAATTAGATTGTTCAGAACCTTTTACTTGCAGCAAAAAATATCATGGAAAATCGGAAAGTGAGTAACTATTTAAAAGGCAGTTGGATTCCTAGTGATTGTAGTCGATCGAAAAGAGTGAGACAAATCAAACCAGTATCAAGGAAAGGAAAATAGAACACAGAACAAGATGAAGAACTTTACTTTCATTGCACTTACGTTAATAGTATTGGCAGTATGTGTTTACGCAGCGCCTGGTGGTAAGAACAATATTCTTATTTTTAATCATAGTTTAGATCTACGTACGTTTTGTTATGAACATGATCTCCAGCATTCCTAACTCTATGATAAAAAATAAAAAAAAGGTTCCGACGAATGGAGAACCTCCTCCTTTTTGAAGTCGGTTAAAAATAAACAACAACTTTAAAGCTACAATCCATCCATGAACATGTAACATGATTGAATCGGTGTCCCCTTGTTTCGCAGACAGAAATTACTTGAATGAAACAAATTTCACAGAATCACAATTCAATTAATTTTAAATCTCATTTTTTTGTTTAACAAACTTATGAAATATTACAATTATTTTTTAACGAATATTGTTTGTTCGGTGTATTTTTCCATGGTATTCTATTTCAACGAATTAAAATATTGTCTTAAAAAGTCAATATGTTGTGCTACAAAAGTTAGTGACAGAAACGAATCGTCGTCCACGTAGTCTTGTTTGCCCTACCCCTAAATGTAATTTCAATCCGCGTAGGCGCGGAACGGCGAGCGACCCGCGAGCTGAGGAGCAGGTGCTGTTAATGCTCGCCGCCGCGGCTGAGGCTATGCCAGCCAGCAAGCCAAAGCTGCGATGGTTAGCGTGAATACCATTTGCGACGATAAGCTCGCATGGGACCGCCGGAGCCGTGACAAAAAACCATGCCTGCTGCATGTTGCATGCTCGCTTGCATGCTGCATGCTTGCTTGCACGCTGAATGCTGCATGCTCTCTTGCAACAAGCAGTAGGTTTGGTTAGAACTGAGACCCCCAACAGAAATTACCGACGACAATAATAAGAATAAAATAATAAACATAAAAAATAAAAAAAGGTTATTCTGGGAAATAAATTTTATATTAAATAAACAATATAAGGACAAAGAATATTTGATTTGTTATTCTTTGACAAAAATCACAGATTTAAAAACCTTCAAAATTAGCATTCTGCGTATTGATTATTCTATGAAACGAAAACATGAGAAAATATTATATGAAACAAAATTCTATAAAACTATTAGCTATAAAACAAAGTACAACCGATTGAATCACTAATAAGAATAACCGAACCGTGGTAATAATATTGATAATACCGCATAATATGCTGTAATCTATAAAAGAAGGATCATTAAAATTACATGTTCATTGCATAACTAACATAGGATAACATTAATCACAAGAAAATTGCTTTGGAATTGAGTTCACGGTGAAAACCTGATTTATATCATCTTATTTTGTAGGAGGCAAAGATGGTGAGGGTGGTAAAGCCGAGAAGGGCGTCAGCAAGGATGGTGGCAAGAACGATAGCAAGAGTGGTGGTAAGGTTGGGAGCAGCTCTGACAGCAGCAGTGACAGTAGCAGCGACAGCAGCAGCAGTGAGAGTAAAGAAGACGACGGCAAAGGCGGGAAGGGTAAAGACGGTGGCGGCAAGGGTAAGGGTTTCAACAGCGGCAAGGGTAAAGGTGACGACAAGGGTAAAGGCAGTGGCAAAGGGGATGACAAATATGATGACAAAGAATATGGAAAAGGATACGGATGGGGCCGGTAAAGAGAAACTGCTAATGATGTTACAATAACTTTACTTGGCGTGGCGATAAATGGAAACCGTTAATCTATAAAAACTTTGCTCACGAAAAGTTTGTGTGTTAAGTACTTATTTTTTATTATTATTTATGTTGTTAATTAGTTCTTTAGTTGTGCACAATTAAATTTTTTTGACAAATTATTATTTTTGAACTTGTGTCTGATTGTTTTATTTCAAAATCTTAGCCTTCAATTATCGAACTAAGTACTATTTTCTGGATATTTTTTTCCGTAACTATACAAATACCTAGCCATTCAGAATATTTTAATATGTACATACAAACAAACCTGATCCAGTTCGATCTCTGCAGTCACGAAAACTCGTGATCATTCCATGTATGTAATAAAATTATAATGAGGCGCCAAGATTCTATAAAAACAACATATATCATAAATGTATTCAATAGCTTCCCGTGAAATATCAAGAAGTGTTATTGTAAATTGTATGCGCATTGCTGATTGGTCTCAATCATAAGATCACGTTCTAATGGTAGATGAAGTAATAAACTATGTGAACTAGTCTTTGTAGTGTGGCAGTACTTTGATGCATAGTGTTTTAATAACATGTTAGCAGTAACCTATGAATAAAGATTACTTACTACCTGCATGCATAAAGTTGTTTGTTTCTTAGTGTTTTACGATGCTTTCAGCCCACTAGAAATAATAAAAGGTAAAATATTAATGCAGTGGTGGCACATTCAGCAATGTAATCAAGAGCAGTGGTGGCTCAGTTGTAACGGGCGCGACTCATGATTTAAAGGTCGTAGCTTCGAACCCAGACAGGGACTTTATATAAATTATTTCTTCACCACTGTTCTCAAAACAGTGAAAGAAAATATCGTGAAGAAAGCAGCATGTCCCAGAACCAAAAATATGAAGATATGTGACACCTACCAACCGGCACTGGGCCCACTTGGTGGATTAAGGCCCAGTCCCTCTCATCGAGAGGGGGCCCTAGCAGTGGGAACATTATAGGTTGATTATGTAAATTATTGCAAGGTTTATTTGGAAAACAATTGTATCCGTACTATGTAGGTACTCATCATCATCATCCGCAGCCCAACTTTACCCACGGCTAGGCCTGTCTTTTCCTACGCCAATCCCCACGCTCGTGTGCCAGCTTCATCCAGGTTTTGCCCACGGTGACAACCATGTCGTCCGCCCATCTCGCCACCGGACGACTGACATCTCGTTCTCCAGTCCTTGGACGTCACTCCGTCACAGACTTACTCCACCTATCATCTCTGCGCCTTGCCAGGTGTCCTGCCTAACTTCATTTGAAGACCTTCGTACTACTCTTCGATATCGAGATCAAAACGAACTTGGTTCAGGAGACCACTGTTTGATCCAGAAAGCGACTGATCTTTTGCCTATGTAACGTAAAACGAACGAATCCCATTTTATAAAGAATAGTTGTAGAAGAAATAGTTGAGGTACTTAGTGAGTGACGAAATTCGTACAAGTAGGTACGTTACTACTTCGACATTTTCCTACCATTGCACTTAGGTTAAAAGGTTAAAGTCAAAGTTAATTGAAATTACTTTTAAATTCACAACCATTGTCCTCTAAACTCTCAAGGAGAAACCGATGAATAGCAAATCAACTCCAACTCCTGACTATTAAATACTAATTGACACTAACCATTAGATAGACGCGAAGAACCCAGAGAGCTCAATAATCACACAGATGCTGCAGATGATAATTATTCCTAAGAAATAACACATTGCTGGTTGCTAAAAGACTACATAAAGCAAGGATTTTTTTGTCAAATTGATATACGTTACTTTGCCAATATAGCTATTAGGTACGTATGACACTGGCAATACTGGCATAAATTGACAGTTGTGATTTCAATATAGTACTTACATACGGGCAATTTAAAATTGTAGGTAGGTAGTCACTTTGCTAAACAATTAATTTCCCTGACTACAACAATAATACACCGTTAAATTGACGTCACTAGTTACTATTCATTTAAGTAACATTTTTCTGTGAATGGCCAGCACGCCGGAATCACAAAGAAATCCAAGATAAACTCATTAGGACAAATCAGTTCTCTACCTTCTCCCAGACCAACAACGTAGAAGATCCTACTATTTAATTTTATAAACCACTGGCCGTTTATTTGTGTAAAAGAGAACATACTCGTACATTACTCTAGTCATTGTAAGAAAGTGAAGTAAATTACGTCTTTTTTACGAAAGTTCCTTTAAATCTATTCTAACTCCTAAACTCCAAGAACACTCGATCCCTAATCAAAACTTCAACCAAACGGGTATATCGCTTGTTGTAAATTAATTCACGCTCAGTTGGTTCCGAAAGGTTCTACCGAAATCTTTTTATTATGATTTCGAGTGAAGATTGTTTACAAAAAATTCGTTGAGAAAAAATCAAGCGAACGACCGAATAGACAAGGTCAATGTAAACTTCGAGTTCAAACCGGCTGCGGTTGTGTGATAATACTTAATAATTATTACTATGATGTGATGTAAGCAGCCAGGCGTCAATCTGCTTGATTACTAGTTCGATCGTTAAAAGTAAAGCCGGTTGTCCATAGAATCTATGGGGTCGATAGCTATAAGTTGCCCATTTTTTTTTTAATCATTTACTTATATTTCCATGAGCACGTTCGGCGCACTTGGAGCAAGTCACCACTACCACTATTTTTTCTGGCTTATAATTTCACCAAAATTCAAACACCTATCTACATATTTCAACTCGATCCTCGGCAACTGTCACTCGCCTGCCAGCCACCCTGTGAAGACGAACGAGGAATGGACGACGGATGGACACGTTCCTGGTCTAAGATCGTCCTACCTTATGTTTGAATTGCGATTTTAAATGCCAGTGTCCGTACCACCACAATAAGTGTGCGCCCACAATTTTTTTAAATTTTATATTTATTTAGTAACACCAACAAGTATAACATCGCACAGTTTCCCGAGACGATGTTATACACACATATTAAACTATTTATATCTATAAATACACTTTAACATAAAATTTAACAATAAAAATAAAACAAAAAATTACAATTTCAAATATTTACGCCTTCTTCAATGCACCTTTGTGCTCTTGATGCAAATTTCGGCAGGCCATCGAAAACATCTTCCATCGGCATATTATTTATAACACGAGCGGCCCTTGACAAAGCGGCAAACTTTAATAAATTGGTCCTAGCTCATAGCATCTTTAACAAAGCGGGGCGGCGGATAGCGCGCCCCCAATAATTCATTTGTAATTCATCAGGCTGTTGATGATAAACAACATACTTTTGGCAATATAAGAAAACAAGCAGAAATACGCAGATAGCGTTATCATCGTATTATGGAAAATAGGGCCTTCAAATCTGATATGCAACTTTAACTGTACATCTTTCTCAATGAGAACTAAATTACCTACATTAAGTTAATTAACAAACTCATGTCAGCTACTGCCACCAAAAAACTTCACACAATCATAATTTAGCTGTCAGAATTTTCCAGATCGGGGCACTTATTCTTCCTCTGACATTTGTAAGGTCAATACAACTATAGCTAATCGGCTCCTGTCCCCAAAGTCAAGGGCGGCAAACAATTCGTCAAAAGTGAATTAAACCGTCGCAGTGCCTTTGTGCGGTTATCACGGCGTGTCACCGAAACCATGACGTTGTGACAGACCGTGACATCCGATGGGCATTGGCCATCCTGTGTAGATTTGGGTAGTATATATATCATGTGTGGATGACAAATGGAACAGATTCATTTTAGATTTGTTTGACAATGGCGAAGGTAGCCTGGGTGTTCGCTTTCATGGTGCTGCTGGCCATGGTTGTAGAAGGACGAGGTAAGTCTTCACAGCTGAATTTTTGTGCACTGAAATTCTTGAAACCTCGAAATTTTAAATGATTCTTAATTACCTACACCAGCAAAGACCCTACATTTGAACTATTTTGTCATAAGGTGCAGCAAATAAGCAGAAACAAACCCTTGATGACTTGATGCACCAAAAATTGATGCATTGCTAAAACATTGATGAACCTGCTCAGCTTTCATTTTTTTTTTCATGATGCGTATGATGACATAAGGTATTCATGTTGTCATAGCCTTTATGCTCTAAGAGATGCAAGATAATACGATAAACCGCAAAGAAGAAGTAGAAAATAGTAATTGTTTAACTTTCCGTTTCATATTATTGATTTCAGACTGGAGGTTCGAATCAGTAAAACGAGTGAAGCGCGGCTACGACCCTGGTGGGTTCGGCCACGGTGACACATACGGCCACTGTGATGAGCAGCAGAACGCCAGCGTCAGCAAGGAGCGGCTCGGTTGCAGCGGGGAGCAAGGAGGCGGCAGGTAAGTGGCATATACTGGCGAGGCGGTAGTGGGCGCTCCATCAGAGATCAAGACTATCCTATAAATCTTTGTGGAATTGCATTGTGAACCACCCCTAGCACCAGATGGAATGACATCTCGAGGTGCTCACGGTAAGATGTTTACAGAACAAACCTGCTGGAACCTTTTCGAAAGTGCTGAGGACTATGCAGGACTATGTAGTTTGTAATAGTAAACCATAACCTTCAAAATCCATGCGATTAGTATAAACTTCGAATACTCTAGGAAGACGATGTGAGAAGATAGCCCGAGGCCAATCGTTCTGAAAGTGTCCATCGATAACACAGGTGCAAGCGTGGTGCTGATTATCAACAGATATTCTTTCTTCGTATCATATAGGACAACGTGCCTTTGTAGTTTTATTATACTCCTTTATTACAAAAGGATTATTAAATGTAAGAAGCTAGTTAATTAATTAACCTTTATAGACAATAAATTAGCTGTCACTGAGTAAGTCAACAGCTACATTACAATAACTAGATAGACAGTAGGTACTATTTAACAGTCTGTTTTGCCTTGTTTGTTTCTGCTGCAAGGATTTTAACTGTATGGTCCAAGGTAAAAAAGACCCGCATTCAACAAGAAGCTCGAAGTATATATTGAAATTTAGAGCAAGCTCTAGCTAAATTGCTAGGCAGTACCTGAAATTTTTTCGACTTGATAATACTATGTTTCAGTTACGGGAGTGGGAGCCATGAGTTATCATACAACAAGGACCGGCGACCAAGCGACCGACATCACCGCTCCTTCACCAAATCGTCCGCCTCTGCCTCCGCTTCCGCTGTCGCTTTCAACCAGGACCACAAGACTAACCTTTGAATTTAGAACGCTTCGAATTTAGAATGTATGAAATGGAACGTTCAGGAAGCCTTAACAATGAGTTTTTATCCTGTATTACTTTTTTACTATCTTTTAGATCTCTATTGTAAGGAAATTGGTTTGGTTCTAACAAAGACTTTTAATCGGTTTATTTAGGTTTTAGATCTAGTTCTATTTTGTGTTAAGTTGACATTGAATTACCACCAATGGAAATGAATTTGTAAGATAAAATAAATACGGGTAACAACTGAACTAACTTTGTTATTATTAATTAATATCTTGAATCAAATGATACACGTGTTAAGTGTGCCCAATTAAATGTCGTAACTATGCATGTCATGAAACGAAGGCTAACTTGACGTAGGTATGTATGAGTAATCGGCCTCAAAAGAAAACATCCAATAGATAAATTACACCTACTCCAGGTATAATATTTGTATTCTTATTATCTACAATAAATCGTTATTGTCGATAATAGCATAGCACAGTAAAACATAAAAAACTGAATAGATTAATAAAGTCAATGGCGTGTAAAAATACACGATGTAGGTTTTCATTTTTTTTTTTTATAAAACCGTTATTAGCCTATAATATTCCCACTGCTGGGACACAGCCCTGCTTTCAGTGGGGATCATGGGATCATGGGCCCAGTGCGGGTTGGTAGATATCACATGTCTTCGAATAGTGAGAGGGACTGGGCCGAACTCCATTATGCAACAGTAATTTAAATATCATTTAAAAAACACATCATTTGAAAAGAGAAAACCAATCAGTAATAATGAACTGAAACCACTGGTGTTGAAATTGTTAGTTATAAAAAAAAAAACAGTTCCACACATTTCGACCGCGTAGGTATTGCTTCTTTCTATGAAACAGCAGATTTTTTTTTTTTCGAAAACCGAATAAATACTATTAGCTAGGAATCAGGGTGTCTAGTGGTCGATCAATTGACATTAGATTATTTGGGATTCGATTTGGCATAGTACACCCCTAGAATCATGTGCTAAATTCATGGTTTCAGTTTGCGTGTCGATGTTCCCTGCTACACTGTATAAGTCTAAACAAATCTAATTGGTAACTAGCAACGTGACTGAGGCTCTTGGCTCTTAAAAGGTCAAGGTGATTCTTGTTTTGATTCATAGCATTGTTGAAGCATTACTAACTTAACGAAACCAATTATAAATACCTACGTATAAATATATAACAAAATCCATAACATACCTACATAAGTTCCCATCAATCTGCCAAACCTTTTCTCAATTAGATTGGGGTCGGCTTCCAGCGTAACCGGATACAGCTAAATATCAAGAGCGACTGCCTATCAGGGGGCCGATTCTACTAATTTGCAACGTTACACGTTAAATTGTGTTTCCACAACAGTTCGATTTCGATCGCCGTTCGATAGTTACATAAAAAGTCATTCTACTATTTTATAAGCAAAATGGAAACTAAACTTAAAACGAATTGCAACTGAACTGTAGCGGGAACACAGCGGGTAACCCGCGTTACCAACATGCCAAAATAATATGTTTTATTAATACCAAAAAGAAAAAAGTTGAATCTAAAAATGTTACTAAACACGAATATGTGGCACTAAAAGTATTTTCTATAATTAAAAGACATAATGATCATAATTTTATCATTAACTTTGTCCTATAGTAAACGTCACGCTCATGTTCGATTTTGTTAGTAGAATAGGTTTTGACATTGTTTCAATCGATCGTTGGCGTAACTAAAACGTAACCGCAGCTGTGTCGCAGCTGGACCGTTGTTCATTTTAGTAGAATGCGAAAACGCTTAAAAGTGGTGATTCGGTTGCGGTTCTATTGCGTTTTTTTAACAAATTTGTTAGTAGAATCGGCCCCCTGACCACAAAGACAAGTCCACAACCCAGTTACCCAGTAATACGATACCCTAGCACCCTAATTGCGTAACTCACGATTAATCATAATCTGTTTCGTTTTGAAACAGATGGCTAAACCATTGCTTTATATGTTCGAAAAATGTGTCTGCTCAACAACGTTAATAACGCAATGAGTATTGTTGAACTGTCAAAATGAAACCGATTATTATTAATCGCGTGTTACACAATTAGGGTGCTGGTGCTGGTGCGACTGGTTGTCTGAATGTTGGGCTTCTGGCTACCCGTACCGACTGTCAAAGATCTACCAATGACAACAGCTTTCTCGATATGTAGTGGACCCCCATCCACGAACCGACTGCGGCAAGCATTTAAATAGGTTCCTTACTTAATGTAATAACTACCTACATATAAAAAACTAAAATACACGCTTTAAAAACACGCTTTAAGTGATTATAAAAATACCTCAAAAAGCACCCCACGCTTTTTAATTGAATTAAATTAGTTTGGTTTTTAAAGCGTGTTTTTTAGTTTTTTAAACTATTATTTATTTTCTATTTTTTAGTTCTGCTAACTACAAAAACGTGTTTTTTTTCCTTTATTTTTCACTTTTCTCAATTTTGTTTTTAAATTATTGAATTGTCATCGGTCCTCGATAAGTTTACAAAGTTTCAATGAAATTTGACCGTTGAAAGTGGGTCAAAATCGCGCTCTAAGGAGTCGGTTACATACAAACAAACATACAAGTGAAGCTAATATAAAGCGTATAAAAACAATAACAGAATGCTGCCTTTACTGACATAGTACCTAGTACATATGGTTCTCAGTTACGGGAATTTATCGATTTAATGGCAAACCTACATATTGTATGGAAATTTACAGATAAACGCGTCGCTAATCTTACATCATCATCTCATTCTATTTTTAGAGTAGTCTATTTAGGTTCCTACTAAAGTGCCTACAGTCAACGAACGAGGTAACTTTGCAGGCAGCTAACTTGAACACTGGGGTACCTTTAACCCATGTCGTGTTTTGACATGAAGTAGGTTGGTGACAGGCCCAACCAATACGAGGATCACGATCAGTCATTTATTCAAACTCACTCGTCAAAATTACAAACGAAAATCCTCCAAAACCACCCGCCCTTCAGCAGTTTCTAGTGCTTTAGTTGAGAAGAAGTGGCGTAACATATTCCTCAGCAGAACAGGGAGAGGAAGAAGCAGCCTGCGTGTTTATTTGTGGCCCGCGCACAACCTCATCATTAGCTGGCCAGTACATTCTAATCGCACCGCTCAGTGGCTCCATATACAGGAAAAGTTTTTATTCAGTGCGCAAACTTTAACCATGAATTCGGCATACCATTTTAGACCCAGGTTATACAAAAAGAAATCAGCTGTTTCATAGAAAAGTGCAATACCTACGCGGTCAACATGTATGGAACAGCTGGATTTTTTTTTGTAAAACCGACGAATAATTTCTGCGCTGGGGGGTCTAGAATGATATGCTGAACTCATGGTTACAGTTTGCGCACTGGACAAAAACTTTTCCTGTATAATACTGGTAGGTGTTCAGCTGCATTCGGTTTGACTAGAAGCCGTATAGCATGGTTAGGAGTAAGCTAGGGAAATGATGTAGAGGTTCTAATCACACCGACCATCGCTTGCTTTTATGGAAACCCGGTAAGGACCAAGCCCGGGTCGACGGCGCGTTGTGTTCCACGCGCGCCTCAAAGAGATGTCAGCACCAAAGGGTGGGGTCCGCAAGGGCCGATGCCTGCCAGGGGTGCGGGTTGTTCGAAAGAGATACCGTCGCCCCTGGCACACAGGCAACTGAGGGAACACGGGTGGGTTTTAGTCAGTAAAAGTCTGACACGCCCTCCTGCTCCACCCAGAGCGGGAGAAGTTATTCGATGATTTCCCATCCTCAAAAAAAAAATTCTTAAAAACCTGTTTGATTCTGAAAAACCCGAGGCTTGTAAAAGCAGGTAAAATCCTATTTTCTTTCTGTTAAGGTTAATTCCCTTTTTCCAGTGGGTTTAACTGATTCATGCGAAATGATAAGGATTCTTTTTATTTTATTATTTATAATTAGAGCCGCAGAGTTAATTTAAAAGGCAAGTACCTACTTGTCCGTGGCTTTTTTGTTAACTGTTTTAGTAATCTTTTTCTTAATTAGGTATGTATTCTTTCAGTGGAAATATTTACCTACTAGTAAGAATAAGCAACAATCACATACCTAGATACCTACTGCCGCAAGAGAAACATAAAACATAAATCATTCAAGCTTTTTTCCAAATAAATATTGTCGATTTCTAGCTTAACTGGTTATTTGATTATGTTTTCGGTTTTATTTTTATACTTTTGTTTTATAATTTATTGGTACCTATCACTATCTCACAAGATGTTAAACGGGGGCTCGCGCACATTTGGACTGGCCGCAACGCATTGCCAAAATCTTCCTGAATCACTTTAGTACATTTTGTGTGAACCATCGCAAAATACAGGCAGGCCGCATACGGTCGCAGCGCAACACACTGTCGAATCACACGGCAGGGTTAATTTTACGGCTACTGTTTTGTAGACTTTTTGAAATGCGTTGCGTTGCGTCGCTGCCCTTAGAAAATGTGAGCGAGATTCATTGCAAAGAGACTCGCGCTGCAGGCGGAACAGTTCTATCTGTCTGAAACTTGTCTGAAACAATTACAGCGATGTGATGCGGTTTGCCGTGGCTCCTACTTAATGTGCTTTGGCGCATTTTTACAACGCGGCGCGCTGCACCACGCCTCGGTTAAAATGTGCGCTTAGCTTTAAACCGCAACTTATGACCATTAATTTGATTTGTAATCAAGTAGCTGAAGAAGATTAGGTAATTAAACTCCAAAATAGTTTTCAATCAATCTTTATTCGTGAACACAGGTATTACAATGAAGGTCTTTTGCATACATTTTACTCCAGCTCTATGTCCTACCAGTGAAATTGGTGTACAATTTTATTTTATTTTTGTAATAAGTCTGGTTTAGCGGGGGTCTAGCCTAGTCATGTTCCAAATTCTTGCTACTTAACAGTAATGGTCGATGTCCCTTACACTGTGTTTGTGTTACGGTAAGTGTGATTAATCGAAAATTATTAATAATTTTCTATCATTATTAATAATTACCGAAAGTCGTGGTATAAGTAAGAAATTAATAACATTCATTGGTTATTATCAGAGATCGGATATCCGGATGCATATTTACCTAAAGATAATTTTTAGCTGTGAAAGTATGGAAGCGGCTTTATAAATTATTTGTAATATTAAAAACCCCGGGATTATTGGATTGCATAACTATTCAGATATGTATTAATTTAAAATTAATGTTTAACCCGATACAAATATATGTATGTATGTACTGGAGGAGGGGTGGTTTGTATTAGTTAAAACAAAAAATGAACAAATTACTACCTAAATTAAGACTTTTTCGATACAAAAGCGCATTCCATGTTAGCAAACATATCAACTTATTCCGAATATCCGACCTCTGGTTATTATTAATCATGTAACCTTAGTACCGATAAATGTAATAATTGTGTTTTTTTTTTTATAAATTTCTGCAAGAATCTGCCCGCATAGACTCAAATTTGGGAGGACAAAGCTTTCAACACTGCAATTGTACCCGCGAATGTAACTCCAACCGCGCTATAAACGCAGAACAAAAACAAATAATTATTATTTCGTTTATTCATTCAAATACATATTAAGTTACATTTTTAAATATTTTTCTAAAATAACCTTATAAAAAACATTTAAAAATATAAAAAATAGTAGTCCATCAGCATCAGGAACAGGGTCCAAGATGTCGGTGGTCAGGGCTCTAGAGAAAGGAACCAATTATTATTATTATTAGGATTTTAATGTTGATTTTATGATGAGTATGATTGTTTCATTTTAATTTTATTTTAGTTTTTTAGTTCAGTACCTATAAGTATTGTGGTAGGTATCTTAATATAGCCTGCATTAAAACATAAGATATTTTTTAACCCGGTAGTACGTCCCCGTAGTATATTTTTCGACTAGTTATCAATAAATACTATTGAAAATGAAATAGGAGTAAGATTTTAATTTTTAATGATGATTTTACGGAGTCTATGTTGTATAGGTAGTTTTTATTTTATCTGTTCTTGTTTGATTTAAGCAAAACCAAAGAATGAACGATTTTGCAAGTAAGTTTCTTTCAGTAATATATTTGTAAGCACTGTGGTATTATAAGCAAATGCTTAGATACTGGACAAATAACTTTTACCGACGATAGTATTGAATTATTAAAAACAACTGGGAAAAGTGATGAATTTAAATTTTTAATTCACATTTACCAAATCTTGAGGTAATTATTAATAATAATGGATAATTATTAATAATTTTCAATTAATCACACTTACCGTAACATTATGCATGTTGATGGTAAGATCGCAAAAAGGACATGAACCAGAGCGGGGCAATTGTGGAACACACTAACATTGTAGGAAAAGCTTTCAATTTGACAGGTCAACAAGTTCCATTGCGCTATATATTAAGATTCTGATTGATAGGGGGTTACGCAATTAGGGTACAGAGGATATATAAACAACACTGTTAATTGCAAAAAAAAAAACGATGAAAACTTTATTTAATTAATATTACTTACACTCTTAGATCAGCTATCAATATTCCTACTTATTTAAAAAAACTTATCACATTAAATACTGTCTTACAAAAATCTTATGGAATTATTAACTATCATCGTGGAAATGCAGAGTTCTAGGAGAGCATAATCTGAAACACAAAACAAAGCACCAATTTAGCTGATCGCTAGGTAGACCAGCACCCTAATTGCGTAACACGCGATTAATCATAATCGGTTTCATTTTGACAGTTCAACAATATTCAATGCGTTATTTACGTTGTTGAGCAGATACATTTTTCGAACATATGAAGCAATGGTTCAGCCATCTGTTTCAAAACGAAACCAATTATGATGAATCGTGAGTTACGCAATTAGGGTGCTGGTATGAGACAGTTCCTATAGTTATTTTTAAAGGCTTTTAGGGGGCAGTAAAAGGTTCATTCTATTATGATTTCCTGATACATAGTTAATTTGGCAGATCAGCTGGGCATGGCCACTGCCATGTGAATGACCCACTGGTCATTCATATGGCTTGGTTGCGAAGAATCTTAGTGAACACATTTTGTTTCAACGGATGGATGGGTCCAGGACAACCTGAACATAGCAGCTGTTGAATTCTGGTTGAGTTAAAGACAAATAGGTCATTGTCAAGAGTAATTAGGTATATAATTATCTAAGGGCAACATTACGGGTCATTTAGTACCTCTTAATTCACACGCACATTCAGCCTACAACACTCCCACTGACAGAACTGGAGCTTGCCGAAGACTTGGAGAAGGATTGAGAGATAGGGATGTGCGCTCCGCCATAGCCTTGGCCGTGGCCGCCCGCAATCCCGTGGCCGCCGTAGCCACCGAAGCCGCCGCCGTAGCCCCCATGCCCGTAATCGTACCCGTGCCTTCTTACTCGCTCTCCTGGAGAAAAAAGAAAATATTTCATGATGTGGTCCATATCGTACTTTACAGTCTAGGTGCCGAAATAGTATTACATTATATTATGTAATGTATGTAGGTACCATGCATGTAGATATCAAATAAAAAGGTTGTTCTTATGCTTTTTATGGTTTTATACAACCAAATATATTATAACTTATCTTTTGACTTTTATAAATTAAAATACATTTATAAACGTACCTGGAGTTGCTAAACAGGAGACGATAAACACAACGAGCATCACAAACGCGAATCTGACCATGTTTAGGCTTGTTGATCCCTGTTCAGAGTAATGACAGATCGTCGCCGGTACATCATTTTATACAGGGCCCAGGCCATTGTCCAAAACTGACAATCATCCTTGTTTGCGCGGAATCGGTAAAATTTCTAGTCATACACTTTTTGTGGGTGGTGACAATGCTTAACTTTACGCACGAGTAGAAAATAGTACCTAATAATATTGTTGTGTTTTCCTCGTTCTATTTAAATTCTGTGAACATGTTTTTCTGTGGCATTACTAAATTATAACACGAAACGTTGTCTAGCTTAAACATTTTTTTTTACCTAAGCATGTTCCATCTCGGATTAACATTTGCTGAAACCTGATGAGTTGAGTTCATGACTGCATGCATGACCAATTAAGTTCACCTGCTGGAAGTAGACCTCCAGGGATGGTGAGCGACATTTTCGAAGGAGTTTGAAGAGAATTACATTTTCAGTAAGTTTTTCGTGAATAAATTAACAGAACATCCAGCCTGTCTTCGTTTTGCATGAATTAATTAAGCAACGTTTCAAACAACGAATGTTGCACAATCATTGCCAAAAAATCCCCTAATTCTATTGTTTAAAACAACGTATTACACCACAATGGGTGAATCATGCTAATCAATTCGACCATGACTTGCACGTGATCTAGGTGCATCTATACGGACAGCAACCGTCTGTAGAAGTGTGAGCCTCAACACAAAGACACGTGGATTGCCTAAGATGTTTACGTGCCGTTCATCCAATCCGATGGCACTCGACTGATCGGTCGCTTGGTTGAGTCTTCTGTAGGCTACTTCTGTTTGAATCCGTTCTACCAACTTGGCTATCGAGCGAGCGAAATAGTCAAACAAATTGGACCACCACAAAATGGACCCGGCGGCCCGGCCTGGCGAAATCCACTGGATGCGGTCATCGTAAGACCGATCGATGTGGCGCTTCAGGCTTATGTCCAACAGTGGAACATTTCACCTGATTTTTTTATGACAATGAATCAAATTGCCAAGAAATACCCACTCGAATCCGATCGGCTTTTTCGATGAGGTGGGCGCCAAGTTGGGTCGCCTGCAGTCTACTTAACTACCACGACCAGTGTAAAATGAACCTGTCCCAAACATGATATACCGGCTTTTGTTAATCGATCCAGTTTTTGCATCCGAGTAGGTAGGCAACCAGAGTAATAATTGGTTATAAAACATTATATAGGTACCTATCATTTTTTTTAAACCTGCTCACTTAGGCGTGCTATACCTACACTTGTTTAGGTCGGCACATTCGATCGGCGGTATTTGTCGGACAACTAAACCGACCCGCAGCTAATACCTTAATTCAGCATTGACTCTGTTGCCGATCGGCAAATTCCGTTCGGAATCTACTTTCGCTGAATTAGTATTTTGCAGTTGATTTTTGCCTCCCGGCTCGACTTCTCGCACGGTGAGTAGGTACCAACGTGCCGCAAAACCGAGCGGCCTTTTTGCCGAACATATATGTACTCGTATTTACATTCTGCAAAAGGTATACGGGGTGACAGCGAAAGTTGAAAATCTATCAAAGAAATTTGACAGATTGGGGTAGCTTGATGTGCTAACGTCAGTACACGATTCAGAACCCAAAAATTTCAACCCAGAAATACTACGTCGGTTATAAAAAAAAGCATTAGCAGTTCCATACATTTTGAACGCAGATATTGAACTTTTCTATGAAAGAGTTGTTTTTTTTTTATAACTACCTATAGAACAATGTCTACGGAAGGGATTTAGACTGAGTTCATGTTCATTACAGTTTATGCGTCGATGTCCATGCCACCCTGTATTCCTTTTCGATGTTAGTACTCGGTTGTGCCTTGCCTTAGATGAATGCCGAGCCAAGTGTGTAGCACGCCTTAAGATTAGAGAAACTGGCTTTTATTTATTTCTACTTAATGTTTCATTATTTAATTTATGGCACCGTTGTGGTTGGATTCTAATTAAAAAGAAAACCCTCGTAACAAATTTAAAAAGGACGTAAGTATGTGATAAATATAAGTGGATGTCTACGCTACGGTCAGCAAATCAGCGTCAGAAATAGGTACCTAATCATTAAAGCGCCATCGGCAGAGCCCGTACTGGCGGAGGCACGGCTCTTCTAATGCAGCCTTTTCTGTTTTTTTTAGGGTTCCATACCTCAAAAGGAAAAAACGGAACCCATATAAGATCACTTCGTTGTCTGTCAGTCTGACAAGACCGTTTTCCTCAGGAAACCATGGAGGTATTTAGTTGAAATTAATATCAAATATGTAGGTCTGCGGTCTCTTGGAGCTCTAAAAAATCAAGCTACTAAGTCAACGCAAAAAAATACAGCCATTTATGCAACATATTTTGATACTCGCCAATAAGTCAAAACCTATAGGGTACTTCCCGCTGACCTAGAATCATGAAATGTGGCAAGAACCAAGGTCTCACAGCACAAATAAAGTAATAAACTGGCCAAGTGCGAGTAGGACTCGCACACGAAGGGTTTCTTCCGTACCTCAAAGCAACAAACGCTGAACAAAACACGTTTCTTGTTTCCTTTAATTTTTACTAACTTTATTTTATTTTTATCATTTTTTATTAAAGCGGCAATTAAATACACACTCTGTGAAAATCTCAACTGTCTAATTACAGACGGACGGGCTGACGGACAACAGAAGCTTTTTGTAGTTTTCAAAAATTGCGATTACAAACTTACATTTGAAGTTGGAGAATAAAAATTGATCCTGGGGTATTTTGATGTGCCAATAGGAGATTTGTTTTCAAATACAATGTTTGTTTGTTTTTGGAATAAATTCGTCCCAACTACGGAACCCTTCGTTGTGCGTGGTCCGACACACACTTAGCCGGTTGTTTGATTATTTTGTTTATTTCACATTATAAAACGTAGGGAGATTTTTGGATAAAATTTTATAATAGATATGGATCTATTATCAGATTTTATCTAAAAATCTCCCGAACGATGTTATCATTGGTTATCATCGTCGTATAAGACCTACTACATGCTGTGTCTGGCTGTGACAGCCAAAAGGTTTGCTAGTACAGCGCCATAATATTCTTTTGGTAAGTACTTGGCCAAAATCGGAACTAACGCCATCTTGTTTTTTAATACACTTCACAAAACAATTGCACAAATGTTTATCAAACAATCCATAAAGCAGTGTAGAGGTAGACATGCTGTAGGTGATCGTCATAATAAATCCAAACAGGTTTGCAATCTTCATTTTCCAGTTATTTATTTACATGTTGTGATTGGAATCAGGTAGTTAATAGCGTAACCGCAAACCAAAATAAAATTTAATTACTTCCTTTTCAAGCGGTTGATACCTACGTTTAGCTTTAAGATCGCGCGTCACTAAGAAGTAAGCTCTAGAAAACACTAACGATTTGGCATAGTTAATGTGTCAATATTCTTACCTAAATTAATGACTTAGACTACTAGCCATTGCCCCCGATTCCGCCTGTGGTGGTATTTTATATTTCATGTTCTTACACGCTTTATAATAACTTCACTTGTATGTTTGTTTGTTTGTATGTAACCGACTCCTTAGGGCGCGATTTTGACCCACTTTAAACGGTCAGATTTCATTGAAACTTGGTCAACTTAACGAGGACCGATGACAATTCAATCATTTAAAAAAAAGAGTTTTTTTATCACCTTTTTGTAGTTAGCAGAACTAAAAAATAGAAAATAAATAATTCGCCTTTTCGCATTAAAAGTGTACAATTTCCAAAAATATTCAAAATGGGGTTAATATGCGGAAACGTTTGGTATCACCAGTACTTTTCTCTTTAAAACGCTCTCCTGTAAAATTAGTAAGTTTTGAGTTTATACAGTTTTAATGCGAGAAGACGAATTGTTTAAAAAACTAAAAAACACGCTTTAAAAACCAAACTAAAAAAGGAGAAAATAATTTAATTCAATTAAAAAGCGTGGGGTGCTTGAAATTAATTGATTATAAAAATAGCTCAAAAAGCATCGCACGCTTTTTAATTGAATTAAATTATTTTCTCCTTTTTTAGTTTGGTTTTTAAAGCGTGTTTTTTTAGTTTTTTTAACTTATTTTTTATAGTAATATTCAGAATGAAAAGTAGCCTACGTCCCAGGTCCCAGGCTACCTATCTATACATATCAGTGAGGTTCAATCGTTTAGATGTGAAAAGTTTTGGCCAATGTGTCCTATGGGGTGCTTATTCAAAAGCTTGCTGCGTACGGCTTAGCTGGTTCTCGTCGTAACTAGCTTCATGCCTATCTAAAGGACAAATACTTTTATGTGGATGTCAATGGTTATAAATCCGAAATCCTGATAACCTCTGGGGTTCGGCAGGGTTCCCACCTGGGTCCTGTCATATCTACATATTTATTCTCTTTGTTAACGATCTTCCAAATTACTTCATTAACTGAATGGTGTGGACCATTCTTATTCGCCGATGATTTAAAACTAGTTCGTGAAATAGATTCTCAAGCCGATTCAGAATTACTTAAAGGAGATTTGAAGACTTTTCAACTGGTGTAAGAATAATAGTAGATAATATGCAACTAAACATCAAAAAAACGTTCTTACATAACGTTTGGAGTTTATGCCATTTTTTTCCAGACGTTTTGCGTAGCTTGGAACTCTTTTAGATATTCTTGCAGACCAGGCAAGATGGTTTTAAATTATCTTCTGAATGTGCTCTAACTCTAACCTAGAGTCGGATTTACATTAGATACGTACATTGATAATTTCACTTGTTGTAGGTAAGTAGATAATTATTTACACGTGAAACTATCAATGAATAACTAAGTTTCCGCATCTAGTTTCGTAATTTAGATACACAGTGTAGGCACATAGTGGAGGGCGCCTCCACTATGTGCCTACACTGTGTATCTGTACGCTAGGAGAATTAGGTACTAAAAAGTTCCTAGCTACGAAAAATGCCTTCAAAAGCCGGTCAAGTGCGAGTCGAACTCGTGTGCCGAGGTTTCCGTACCTACCCATTATACCGACATAATAAAAAAGATGTGGGCAAATTTAGATTTTCGTGAAAACTTGTGTGTACCAAAATTTACCTTAATTTTCAACTTTTTTAATTTTTCGGAATTTTCCCTTTACTTGTGCTGTAAGACCTTGCTTTGACAACTGTGATGTAGTATGGCAACTGAAGTGGCAGGTATTATGTTTAGTCAAATTGTGTTATTATAGCTAGCAAAATAATTGATGATACAACGGAACGATTTATTACTAATGTGACAGATAGTTCATCAGATTCTGATTCAGATTCAGAATAGAGCCTATTATTATATGACTACAAATAATATGATCTTAACATTTGAAATAAAAGGTTTCGCATCTATGAGTCACGTGTTTTTTTTTTGTTTACCTTTATTTAACTACCTAAACCTATGGAGTATAGGTGGATACCCTATAAGTATCCACGTCACCCCATGAAACTTCGGGAGGTTCCTGTTTCGCAAAAGGGGGGAGGAAACGCCCGGGTGTTCCCACTGCGAAGATCGCCCTGAGAACACGATACATTACATCAAAAAGAAAAAAAAATTGTCTGCTATGTCTATCGCGCGATATAGGCATTGTACATATAGTACAATTTCTAGATAGAACAATAAATAAATGAAAGATAAAAATAAGGCCAGTCGTCTGTCCATTACCTTTTTTTTGCCATCAATTTATAGATGAGTTTTGAGTAGGACAGCCACCCTGCGCGTGCGCCGTGGAACATGTTGCTTGTGGCTAAGTAATAACAGCCACGCGGGTCAATCGATCAGGTTAATTTACGCTTCCCGCGGTTGGGTGACCATCTTTACATACCAAGACCCCTGCGTACCTCAGAAAGTCGTTACAGGTCGTCGAAGCCCGAAATTCTGTCAGCCAGTCTAACCAAAGGGTATCGTATTACCCAGTAACTGCGTTGTGGAGGTCAGATAGTAAGTCGCTCCATGTAAAATACTGATATTCTGCTGCTTCCGGTTTGTTTGGAAGCTGACCCCAACAAAGTTAAGAAAAGGGTGGGCAGATGATGATATAATAATTATATCATTATAATTTTCGTTTATTCATTTAAATACATATTAAATTACATTTTTAAATATTTTTCTAAAATAACCTTATAAAAACATTTAAAAATATAAAAATAGTGGTCCATCGGCATCAGGAGCAGGGTCCAAGATGCCGGTGGTCAGGGCTCTAGAGAAAGGAACCTCCTGACTATGCGTGCCGTGTCTAAGAGTACTGCTTTCTGAATCAAGCCCTTGATCCAGCCGCGTAATGAGAGCCTCCTGAGGTGTTGGTCGAGGCTCTTCGCTATTAGGCCGTTTACTGTAACGATTATCGGTACAATGATTGCCGAGTCATTATAATAATTATTATGTAAGTCCATTTCAATCATCACGTCATCAATGTTAGGTTAGGAAATCACACAAAGTAAAATACTAGTAAGTTTATCTCAATAATTTTTATTTACAAATAATTAAAAAATATGTGATCTGAAATCACAATAACAAATCTACACTGTACTTATGTTATATCAATTAAAGTTGTAAACGTATGTACTGGAGGTGTACCGAAAACGGATTTATTAAAAAAAAAAACAATACAATCCTGTATAAAAAACTTCACACGGCGTACTCTCACGTACAAAAATGTTATGAACTCACTAATGTGCGTTACACGTGGCAGGCTTTGTTTCAAAAACTATTTCATTATTTACTTCAGTTCTAAAACCTCAAATATTATTCAGAAAAGTAGACGAATACAACTATTACAAATTCGAGGTTTTCACCAATGTTTCGATAGTACGTGGCGAAGTATACAATATAATATCAGAATTTCATTTCATAAATCGGTTGTTTTCAGATATATTTAAAGTAATAGACGGTTACAGATTCATACATCTAAAATCCAGAGGTATTATTCTCTAAAACTAAACGTAGACTAGTAAAATTGTGTTCACTATTACGAAGAGACATTACACTTTTAAATCTTAATGTACTTTATTAATATTACAGCAACAAACAACAAAAATTAGCTAAAAGCTACCACTGAGAAGTAAATTGTAACTACGAATATTCATTTAAATGTTAAGAGATGTGATGGTGATGGCCTATTATAGAACTACCTATGAGAAGCATGTTAATCGAGCTACAAATATACGTCTTATTATGCCACTTTTTGTGATTATTTGCCTATTTTTCCTCATCATACATATTTTGCCTACAAGTTACAATTAATAGGAAAAAGCTCACACATTCCTAGCCACCTATTTCGGCACTAGCATCACCTTTTAGTTTCAATTCATTCATTAATTTCGCTATGATATAGACAATTTGATTGCAAGATATAAAAAATATCTCTAAAAAGTATACTAATATAATGCATTCTACTAATTATACACTATTAAAAATCGTTTCACTTATCTGTACTTCACGATTACAAAAAAATATTTTCCTAATATTGTTTTTTTGCTAAGTGATTAATTTTACTATGCCATTAGTCAATAAAAATAAGTAGCTAATGCACATATATGTTACAAAGATACACATTTAATAAATCTTAGAGTGAAGAATAATTATAAACGACAACATTAAAAAGATTGCACGTAATTGATGCACATTTTTCCATAATAAGGAACAAGACGTTATAATTATATTATTTAATTATTTGAATAGTAAATTCGTGAAATTGAAATTTTGTCTCATTGTAATCTATCTTTTGATCGAAATAATAATTGTAGTGACCTATCAATCCCGGCTAATGATTTAGCAATTAATTTTCTATTGTGTGGGCACGCATGCGTGTCCTCCCGGACGTTACGAGTTGTACGATAGAAAACCTACTGCAAAAAACATAGCTGACAATATTTATATTTGCCAAAACAAAATCAAACTATTCATCATTCGTTGTCACTCAAAACAGATTAACAAATAGACTTGTAAAATATTATGTTGATTCGTTCTTATTTAGTACCGAGTTCATTGCACTTGTTAATAAAATAATTTCAAAATACGAAATTAAGTATTTAATTTTAACACAAATATTTATAATGCACTATATTGTACTGAACACTTTTGCTAGTGATTGTATCCACTATTTATAAAGAAAATGGTTACTCGAAGAAGTGAAATAACCTCAGCAGTATCATTTTAAAGTCATTGCACAAGCCCACCTTAGTCAAAACTGTGTACTATTTTATGACCTCTATCACATTCGAGATTAAATTCAAAATTGCAAAACAGTGCTTCAATAAAATATAGCGTACTTTAAATCCAGGTCGTATACATTGAAATATTATAGTTATAAATATATTTAAAAAAACACGACAAAACATCACAGTTCCCGTATATCAAGGTATAAAGTAACTCCATCATGAAACGAAACCTAACGACCGCTATTCTAATTAATTTCACTAAATAGTTTTACACGGTGCCCAGCCTTTTTTTATCAGATATCCTTATATTCCCGTTACAGCTATGGTCTTTCGTCAAAATACGAACAATTGTATTTTCTTACAATATTTGTAACTAATCTTGCCGTTTCATCTAATCACTATTAGATCTTATTATATTTGCCAAATGCTCTGTATATATTATGTATATTAAGACTATAAATCATATAATTATACATTTTTAGATAACTACCAATATTTTACTAAGCAACCTAAAAGGGTCATCATAATAAATTGTTATAATAATTATTATTTATCTTCATAATTTGTGATTAAATATATATTTGTTAAAAATGCCATTTACAAAGAAAATAAAGATGTAAAAATTATTTAAAATGTAAATATGTTTAAATAAACTTAAAGTTTTATATAATATATCAACGACAGACCGCAGCGCGAAGTAAAATTGTAAAATAATAAAAGAAATCAATACGATTAAAAATATAACAGAAACATAATTCTATTTTTTTTTATTCTTACAATTATACTAAGTTTAATGTGATTACAGTGTTTAATTCATTTAATATTATTTACAGGGATTTTAGTAATAATTTGTTACAAAAATCTTTGACTAACACTAATATAAACGTCTAATCACTAGCCATGTAAATCGCAATTATCGAAATAATATATTATGCGTCGTTGAGAACGCACGTTGTCATACTAATTAATAGCACCCCTTATAATTCCAAGCCAGATAATCAGACCACAAACCAAAACTCGAAAATAGTTCCTACTTGCAGCGATCTTATTAGTTGATCGTATTTTTTTGTTTTCAAAACCCAAGACTTTGACTAAAACCATGATAACTATGTCCTTTAAATTCGTATCAACATTATTTTCAATGAATTAATACGACAACGTGTGCACTTAAAAAAAACAGTCCCATTTGAAAAAATTGTGATAAATATGTGATGTATTAATTACAGTGAAGTGATGTGTTCCAAATGTTCCAATACGCGATCATTATTACAAAGTATGGGACTGAGACAAGAAACGTAGGACAAAGTTCTTCCCCCACTAACACAAAATTATTATTATTAACTATATAAAATATATTTTTGCGCTAGTGGGTTAAAATCTTCTCAAAAAGTAATAAAAGAAATAAATATATATTTATACTACGCTCGCCAAACATGTTGGCCCTAGTTTTATAGCTGTAGAATTTGGTATATAAAACACTTGCTCCCAAATCGTTAATAGACATAATTTTAGTATGATTAAGTTTATATTATGCCTGAATCCAGTTCTAGTTTTATTCTTTTTTATTATGTTTACAATATTGAGCACATACTTATGCAGTAAAGTAACTAGTGTATAAAATGCACAAATACAAAATAAAATGCACAATAAAACTATTTCATTGTTCAGTCACGTTGGAGTGTTGCCATATAAACCATACAAGTTTTTACAAAAACACTGGTATTTTACTAAAAAAAAGTAATATTAGCAAGGATCTAATAAATAACCAAAATATTGGCGATTGTAAATTAATTATATATACAAATATATGTAAATTTTGTCCGATTACAAAATAAGGCATGCATTGTTCACGTTTTTAGTAATATGGCTCATAATGGCGGCTGATTTACAGCCGATTTATAAACGAATTGCGCGTTATGCTCCGACATGTCTCTTGTACGGGCTCAGACAGTCGCTGTACTAAGACACTCATCGAAAAAGTATTGCATATCTCTATATATGAGTTAACAAAACCATTTTTGACAAGAGTTATTTCTATGACATACTTCAATATTCACTCAAGACACCCCAAACGTTAGTCCATTAATATTAATCTGTTACAATAACTCTCAGATCTTCTTGCATATAAAAATCGACCCTGACAATCGAACATAAGACTCACAATCGCGAAAGCTTTTCTAAGTAGACTCGATCTGCATCGTTGCATTCCAGATTTTATCACTGAGTTATAAGGTTGGTTGAATTTTCTAACATGTAAACTCAGACATACCGAGAGCACGCTCACTATTTAAAACGCCACACTGTAGATCCAGATCCGCGTCGTTGCAAATTAGACCGTAACAATTAGGTGTATAGTTCACATTGTCCCACACCTTTGTTACAGCTCACCCAAATTATCTTCGCAGCCGTGTCGTTGTATTTTGGGCCGTGTTACCTGGACGATAAGTTCGCGGTCACTTATAGGTGCGACTCGTAGTTGATGTGCGGTCAGAGCTGCGTATCGTCGGGGTGCGCGTGCGGCGCGGCGTGCAGGGCGAGCGGCGCGGCGTCGGGCGCGGGGCACGCGTCGGCCGGGTTCATGTCGATGCGGCCCGCCTTGCTCCACACCAGCAGGTCCATTATGAACGCTAGGAACATTAGCGCTGCCGACAGACCTGGAACGAGAACGATGGAATATTAGGGAGATGCAAAAGACAGTACGTGATATTTCTGTTGAAAAAGAAAAAAGCTAAATAAAACTACCCCATGCTCATTATTGAAAGGGCTTAATTTCGGCTAAGCGTGGACAAGATGCCCGGTAAAATAATTTTTACCAAACAATATTATTAATTCTGAAAGGAATATTTTTTCACACCACGTAGTAGCCAGGCACACTTACAAAAACTCGAAATAAAAAGTATTTAAACTGTATCCACCAGTTCAAAAGTATAGCCATTTGTTTGACGTAGAGTTACCAGCATGGAAATAACACATAAATTTCAGTCTGTAATCGATTAGATAATCAGTCATGGTAACCAAACAAAGCGTTTGCCTGCAAAACGAGTACCTACCGATCAATACTGTATGAGAAGATTATACTCATTTACATTGATAATTAGAATCGTTATTAGTATTTTAACATATTTCTTTTTAGTTGAAAAAAAATCTGGAAATAATCGATTTATAGAACATAAATAGATTATTTTCAGATCATATTTTTTTTCCTGGCAACTCTTACTGTATCGCTTATAAACATGATCGATCCGGTAGCTTTGTTTCGATATTCTGCTTCGCAATGGATCACTTCGATCCGAGTATCGGTATAAAATCGCTTTTATCTAATTCGTTGTATTTTCTAAAAGGTTTAGGGAACCTGTCATTTTGGGCTCTTTACAATAGGCAGATTACAAAACATTATATTATTTTAAAAAATCTAACAAAAAAATGTGCTCAAATAATTACATCTAGGAAGAGTAGCTTTAGAATAAATGATAAAGTTTAATATACATAAAAAAATAATAGAAGAAACTATAGTGTAAATAAATTTAATTTTGTTACATCAGATTTTTAAACAAGAAAGTGTCAACTATGAAAAACCCTTTTTACGATTTTTTTACCTTTATTTAACGACCTAAACCTATGGAGTATAGTTATGTTATGAAATAGCCAAATGAATAGAGCAAACGGGATGAGGAATATAGCATGAAATCGCTAACTATTTTTTTTACAAATTTTATATATTCTTTATAGTATCAAATTCAAATAGTAATGAAGCTGGACAAATAATTAAGAACGATTTGTTAACCTGCTCGAGGGTTGTTTTATATGAAAATTAGATTAAATAAACACATGAATGTGAAGTGCGTAAAGAAAAAAGGCAATTTAATACATGTTTAACTAAAATTAATAGTTAGTAGGATGTCTACGGCTTTTAATGACTGCTTTACACCGACCGGCGAGGCATTGACTCTATCAATTTTTGACATTTCACAAGAGAGATAGAGTTCCATTCTTCTAAGAAAACGTGATACAGTTCTCTTAAATTGCCACACTGTCGATTAGAAACCTTTTTCTTGATTTCGCACTAAAGATGCTCTATTGGGTTTAGATCTGGGCTATTAGCTGGCCAATCTAAGACAGAAACTGATTGCGATGTGACAAAATTCCTTAACGGTGCGTGCAGTATGCTTTGGATCATTGTCGTGCTGGAATTACCAAATAACCGCAAGCACATCTTCAGCATAAGGTAACATTGTTTCTTTCAGTATATTTTGTATTGGAATTGATCCATGTTTTCTTCTATCAGCTTAAAAGGTTCAACACCATGTCCAGAAAAGCACCCCCGAATTTTCACTTTTCCCCCACCATGCTTTAATGTCTTTTTTGCGTACTTAGGGTCGAAAGCTTTATTCGGAGGGCGTCGGACATATCGTTTTCCATCAGAACATACCCTGTTTATTTTTGTCACGTCAGAAAAAATAATATTTTTCCACTGTCTAACTGTTTTTCATACCTTCTTGCAAATGCAAGCCGGGCTTGAATATGGCTCCTTTTCAATATGGGCACCTTTCTTGCTGTACTTCCGTGCAACTTTTATTCTATCAAGCACCTACGAATAGTGCGTACAGAGATTGCTGAAGGGTTCGGAACATTTGAAGTAGGCAAACTGCTTCACAGCATGGAAAACCATTGTTTTTGAGCAATTCAGATGGTCGGCTATCTTTTTATACGACTAATTCTTCTCGCGAAGTTTTATTATTGATTCCCTTGTAGATTTATCACAACTTTTATTTTTCTCCATTATTTTTATAATCGCACCCGGCCCCGGTGCAACACTGTCACTTTGTAAAATTTAAAAAAATAAGCTAAGTATGTCATACGTTGCCTAAAGTATCTCTGCACTTGATGCGATAATATCACAAGAAACTACACGCACCAAGCGTGTAGTTTCCGTATGAGGGCGTAAGTGTCGTTCTGGTTTTGGCGCGAATCAAAGGGGTACTGGGAGAAACAACGTTTGATAGGTCAGTGCGCAGCCCCCCCCCCCTCCGCATCGGCAGGGGTGACTTGGAGCTACAACGTTGCTAAGGTAATTTTGACATTTTATTTTATTGATTTTGGAGCAAGAATGGCCTAAAATACAGTTGTTGAGTAAAAATAAAACTTTAATTTAATAATTCGTTGGTTTTTATTTATCAGACACTATGTTATAATTACACTTATTATTTAAGTTTAGTGCCACAACGTCACATTTGAGGGGATTCCAAATTTTAAAATGCTATAGTATTTTTATTTTCATTATTTGGGTTAATTTATTTTCTTTAATATAAATAAAGTTAAAAGAACACGTCAGGATATAACCTATCCATCTTCCCTAAATCGGTAAGTGTCATCAATTTATAGGATACTAAAGTTCAAAATACTTCTAAAAAAAGATATATTTTTCAGGAGAAGTATTGCAGTGTTGCACCGGGGGTGCGTATGAAGCAATCACCTTTATTCGTAATAGTACGAATCAGGTTTTTAGGAATGAAATTTTTTAAATGTTTCCCGTAAAATCGGCAGCAATTTAAACATATTCGGCAGCAACTGAAAGCGCTTTGTTCTATGGCTTTTTGTATGAATTATTGTTTGGATAGAGCAATGTCTGTCGGGTCAGCTGGTGGTTATATAAGATTTTGACATTTTATTGCGTATTTATTTTTTTTATTTTGCTTTGCGATATCTCATTTTATACTGCACCGGTTGACGGTCAACGCCAGCTGTCGTTGAACATCAGCGCTATGGCTCCGTCTCGCATAGTGTCACAACATTATGCTCAGCGATGGCCGTTTGCGAGGATGTCACTCATATTTGATCCCAACTTGATTTTTTAGTTTATGTTTGTCTTTCTTTGTGTCATGGTGCGTGCATAAATTCGTTATGTTTCTTTTGTTCTTCCTAGTCAATCAAATACTCACCCAAATAAAGACGTCGGAAGCTATCGTTATCGTAGCTGGCGCACGCGCCCAGCATGCCGCAGATGACGTCACGCGCGCGACACGCCGCGTCCACGGCGGCGCCGAACACGATCGGGCACGGCACGTTGCCGAACACGCCGATCGCGAACTGAATCACTCCCATTGCCATAGCTTTGTCTGTGGATGACGAAATAAGGAAACGTTAGGTGATAAATCTTCAAATCATTAATACAATCACGCCGAAATATTTTAACTCCAAAAAGTGTTAGTTTCATAAGTGTCACCTGCACGTCATAAAACAACAAGGTGACATTTAGATAGTTTTAACAATAGTGAAGTTTCAATTCAGTAACGATTATTTAACTAGCCTTTTCCAGCGGCTTCGCCCACGATAACCAATTTAAACAAAACCTTAACAAATGAAACACCTAAACTAATATATTTACACCTAAACTAATATTTGCACCAATATACAGAGTGATTCATGAGGAAGCTCCTCTGTCTTGGTGAAAACCGCATGAAAATTAGTTCAGTAGTTTTGAGTTTATCGCGAACAGACAGACAGACAAACGCGGCGGAGGATTTTGTTTTATAATATGTAGTGAAATTTAAAGACTCGCCATATACCTACTTGTTAGTATGAGGACCAGGGTGTATAGTTCACTCATACTCTATGGAAAAGGCAGGATCATCCGACCAGACGGGTGTTGTGTCTGGTAGGCTACTGCCCAACGGTGGACGTCGGGATGTTTTATATATACGAGTCGCGCGGTAAACTCTGATTGCGCGATGTAGGATTTGTGTGTATGCAAGTTTTTGATGCGTAGTTCGCATGTGGCGTTGTAGATGCCGCCACTTTATTAGCCGACCTTGTGGTTGTCATTACTACAACATAGTTCTTATAGACAAATTAAACATTGTTCCATCTGACATATTAATTTCGTAGTCTGATTGCGAGTGGGGAACAAAACGGAACTATGTCCCAAACTGTATTACTGTGGTTTGGTTACAATAATGCCATAAATTTTGACAATCCTCATGAGATCCAACGCAAGTTACCTTGCTTGTCAGTACAGCGTATGATCAGCAGTACCGCGCCCACCTCCCCACTGGCGTGCACGAACATGACTGCCGCGAACACGGCGACGAAGGTGTAGATCTGGTTGCACGGCCCGCCACACTCGCCGCTCACCGCGAACCCCAGCGAGCGGGACAGGATGCTGTCTGTTGTGTTGTACAGCTCGTAGCGCTCGATACTGTAGGAAACGAGTTTTTGTTAACCTTATTTATTTGTCTTTTTTACAGGCTTAAATGTATGTCCGTAGGGATGGCCACAGCGGGACCTATCAGAATACCAACGCGGTTATATTTATTTTTGAAATATTTCTGCATTATGCTGAGATACTTTTAAGCCTCAATAGGACTTTTTCTCTATGGTTTTGTTAGTTTTAGTTCCTTTTCTTGGGGCAATGTTTTGTTCCTGCCATTAACTCGAATGGCAGGAACAAAACATTACTCCACATCTTTTGAGGAGCTGCCTTCGCTTTAGTGACACCAAAACCCTGACGGGAGTAAACAGAGCTAGTTTTACCCTTGAGAGATGGGGTTTCGATTTTGTAAACTAAGGCGGTATTTTGCTTCCGACATCTAGAACACTAAGGGTCAATTCTCACCGAGACGCGGCGCGACGCGCACTTTTTAAGATCACGATACAAAATAGATCTTATTTACTTCACAATAAGGTATACGGGCTGCACAACGCGGTGCACCTTAGCGTTCTTCGACACGCTTTCGCGCTCGTAGTGAAATTATACCTTTTCGTGTTGTAAATAAGTTAGATATTCTGTTGCTATCTTAAAAAGTGCGCGTCGCGCCGCGTCTCGGTGAGAATTGACCCTAAGGATGGCCTCATATGGAATTACTAGGTTTTGTCTGCGGCTTCGCCCGCGTAGATGTCGAAGATTATGCCACAGAAATGTACCACCGGGACAAAAAGTATCCTCCGTCCTAACCCAGGGCATGGTCTATCAGTTTGAATTTTATACAAATCCGTTCAGCTGTCTAGGCGTGAAAAGGTAACAAACAGAGTTATTTCCCCATTATTCCCCAACTATTCATCCTAATATTAAATAATATTAAGATGAATAGTTTAGAAATTATTTGTATAAACTCACGTTCTCATAGCCTTATCCCCGCGCGCTTCGCTTTCGATGCAGGAACAGTTGTAATAGAGCCACGTGCTGTTGTCGAGTTGCTGACTGCTGAGGCAGCCCGCCTGGCATGGAGATAAGTAGGTGAACGAGTCCTGGAAACAAAAATGGCAAGGATAATACCATCTGAGAATAAAAATGGAAGCTTGAGAGCTGACGAAGCAACATTATAGACTTCACAGTAGTCTTAGTTTTTCGTTAAGACAGTTTGTGTTCAACGGAAGACGTCTCTCCGATGTTCTACAAACCAGAGATCAAACGCGATCACTACCTGTCAACTTTGCATGCGTCTCACCACTCATATCTTCAGCGTGGCATTCGAAATATAATCGCATAACACAAAGGGCCTAAGTATGAAATTTAATATTATCTAAATCGCGTCATGGGTAACCCAACTCATAACACAATTCGCCGTCTCATTCGGCCGCCAAGAAGTCTTTATTGGCGCCCAAATGGGACAGACCTACTTTACCCATTTACTCTTAAAATTATCAAAATTAAAAGACCCGTCAAAATACATCGACTTAAACTTTGACTCACTTTCAGTATACAACTCTTGTGCAAAATTTGATGCTTCTAGACCGAGCGGTGAAGGTTGTGCTTTCTGTCAGTGAATTTAAGATTTTAATTAAGTAAATAGTCACCAACCTGTCCACACACGGGGTTGAAAGGCACGTCTGCACAGTAGCAACCGGCGCTACAATCCAGACTGCTGTTGGCAATGCTGACCTCGCTGATCATGCGATAGTTCTCCTCGGGACAACTCACGAACATCAGCACTACCATACCTGAAAGAGCACAGTATTCAATTACTTCACTTGTAAGATGTCAAAGGATTTAGTAAAGGCAGACCAGTAAGAGATCATCTTCAGCCAAAAAGTTTTCTTTTTTCTAATGTGTTCAAAACATGCTTCTTGCACGAATTTCAAAATTTCCCACGTTTATAATTGCCTAGCCGATGACCAAGATACCAATGATGGCAACACATTAATTGTGAGAATTGTGTCTGTACACGTACTTCAGCAATTTTATCTTTTAGCTTATCCCTAGTATGCAGTTAATGGTGAAGAAAGAAATTATTCAAAAATCTCTTTACCAGCACTGTAGATAGCGGCACTGACGGCCGTCCACGCGGCCACCTGCCTCGCCGTCGGCACCAGCTTTAGTATCACCACGCCCGACGTGATTGTGCCCAGACCCATCACTAAAATACCACCCAGACCTGTAACATGAACACATGCGTTAAGTAAATTTGCTTGGATGTTTGAGACACATTTGTAGATACATTAATACTTGAATATATTATCGAAGTTACACTGGCATTGTCATAGAAGAAAATAAAATATAATATAGGGGATATAAAATACTAATTGTTGTAAACACAAAGGTCGTAAACGGCCCCTTCATGTGGAAAGTGTCAAGTATTATTCATCTGACAAAAGACGTTAAATCCTGTGTTTTATCTGACCCCGCATGAGGGCCCAGACAATAGCTCAATTTAAAACTATCTCTAAACTGAAATCATTATACAAAAAAAACATTATACATTAATAAAAACAAGTCACTTCCGCATCCATTATTTAGCTAACAAAAAAACATTGTCATCACTTTACCCACATCTCTAAAACATCGGGGTATCTGTGACATCGTATCCCACTGCAGACCATAGTGGACCACCAATACCAATAGAGTGTTCATGTTAGTACCTCACCCGAGACAAGGTTGGCGTCATGCGTCGGCAACCGGAACTGCTTCTCCAGGTATTTGGGAAGGAAGCTATACACCCCACTGATGGGCATTAGGTGGAGGACTGAGCTCGCTGTACGCCACATAAGGATGTCGTTTGTAAGCTGCCTTTTTATTGTTGCGAAGAAATCTGGAAAATAAAAGAGGGTGATGTAGCTTACACCGGAATGTTATGTAATAAGCTAGGCGTTTGACTGTCCCACTCAAGGTAATCAGCCGCGCTACCGAACTGCTCACTGGCTAATCGAGCAAAGAGTAGTATAAGAGGCGCCCTCAAGTCTTAAAATAAACTTAAACACTAGAAAGACGATTAATGCGGATCTGATAACGAGTCATTAATATATTATAAAGGAGTCCCACAAGGGAATGTATTGGGATCATCTTGTGTACTAAAATGTGCATAATATTTAAAGCTACAGTATAAAAATGTTCGGATACACCAGAACTGACTGACGGTAAAGATGTGGGAAGGGCGACAGATGACCCATGGTAATGGTGGGAATTCAAGACCTCAATCAGAATTTAGGACATGAATGCACTAAGGCTTGTTCAACCTGGTAGTAGCGATGACTTAAGTATTCCATTTTGAAATCAATAATCTAGTTCTACTCGTAACCAGCAACAACCCAGACATTACAAACATTGCTCAACATTTGTATACAAAACAAAACAAATTCTTTTAAAATGCTCGTACAAATATATTTACGGAAGAGATATCGCACGATATAACATATTTGTTAGACTGATAACTCGAATTCCCGCCGCTTTTTCAATGTTGTCACAATTTTTATTATTGTTCTGTTTGGAAACCGTCCAATTGATTTCAAACTAAAAGTTGGAACTAAAAACTAGGTTATGTTTAGATTTTAAATAAACATTACATTTTCCATTCGGATAATATAACTATGTATTGTGAAACGGTAAAGCGGAACCATGCTTCGAATTTCCACGAACAAATCCTAATATAGATAATGTATTAATCAAAAGAGATATCGTGATATGATAAGAGTTCGAGTGTGGTAAATATTTTGGACGAAATAGAAGCCACATTTGGGTTGGACAGGAAACAAACTAGACTTGGACGTAATAAATTGGATAACAACAACAAATTCTAACATAAAAAAGTAATTTAGAATCCCAAAGCATTGCCAACATCAGACTAAAAGAATAATAGATATGCTATATAAATCATTGTCTACAGACAATCTTCGTTTATACGATAACATATCATTTGTTAGAATCTATTAGAAGTTTGGTTTATAGGACGGAATTCATCAAAGTCGTGCTAGTTATGTCAATCGGATTATAACTACAATATAAAAAGTAGGCCACCCACTGAGAAACAATGACTGCTCTCTTTATCACAATTCAGCAAGTTATGTAAACGACAGAGTAAAAAACGTAATTCCAGGCTATTCTGTATGCTTTGTGTTCTTCCCTTTAAGGGGGTAGATTTTCATCCCCTTCTCATTAATCATCCCTTAGACAATGTACTCGACTGCATATTAAGTTTCTCTACCCTGCACTGGTAGACAACATTCATGTTATAAGAAGGCAGTGGATATGTTAGTTACCTTTGAGGAACGGCTCATTTTTATCCTTGACCTTCTTGGGTGGCAGTGGCATGGGCTCTTGTCTGATCTGTCTCGGGAAGCAGAACATGAGGGTCGACAGAAGAACGATGAAACCAGCAATGAACACCATTCCTGTGGAAAAATAAATTTGTTTGTAACGCGTATTTTGAGGATTTGACGATACTTCTTGTATTTCGAATGAGTGGTTTTTTATCGTTTCCTTTCTATTTCGATACTGGAAGTAATAATGACGTAAGAAAGATTGGGCTTAGAAAGTGATTGTTGAAACCATTTTTTAATTACAGTTAGCTACTGAACTTTTTGACTTGTCTTCCCAGCAATTTCCATGGCAAACCGATTTTTAATATTTTTCTATTACTCGGCCTCTACGCCAATGTCAAACCAATTCATAATTTCGCCGAATTTTCAATAAATAGAGATTGATGAGGTCTTGTGAAAATGTTCACATAAAAAAAAATAACGGCTGGACAAAAACTAATATTACTTGTGGCATCATGCATGTCACACTTAATTTGGATAGATGAGTGGGCCAAAGATCAAAATATCCAGTTGCGTCTAACAGTTCTGTTATTTAATTCAGATATTTAATGTAGTAAGTATAAAACTATATATGGGCCTACTTAAATTAGTGACGTATGCAACAGTGGGCGTGAATGTACCTACCCTAGGGCCATTCAACCACATTTTAGTTATGCATAAGATATCTTATGAGTTTATAACAGACTTCATAATATGCCTTTGTATTATCACATCACAGTCGTAATAAAACGGTGTACAAATATGTATAAAAGCTAAGATCCTGCGATCAAATGAACACCATACATAGTAGTTAGCATTACTCTGGCAAATACATACGAAACAAATCGAAATCGCGAAAAATATAGCAAGCAAACACAATTTGGTAGTAGTATATATGGACGAGTCACTCATTGTTTATAGAACATATCAGCAGGATCGCAGTACCTATGGAACATTCTAATTATGGCAATTATCGAGGTGGCGAGTGAGAAATGCTCCTTTCAATAGCACTAATCCGTTAGCAGTCGTCAGGAGATTACCTCGAATGTGTAAAATATTTCACGCACCGCGAGGCGCCATCGTGCGAGACTGATCGCACGATCTACGTACATACATGTTTCTATAATGTACAAAGTGCGAAAAACTCGTGTTTTTAAAAGTAGCCAAGTTTCTGGAACACGCCATGTAAACTTGGAAAGATATCCAAACAATGACGCAGCAGCAGGAGCCACAAAATATCTACCTACCTAAATTTGAGATAAAACATTCGTTGAAATCTAACCAAAACCGGCAATTGTTAGAGTTGTCAAAACCAGTGATCGTAATAATAACTCATGAAACCTTGGATACGATCAAAAACAATTCCAATAGATTCAAACAGAAAACATTTGCGCGTTCACAAGGTCGCCCGGTCGACGTTCAGTCAAGGGCGTTCGCTAGACACGGTAGGTATGGACTATGGATACATACGCCGAACAGCATTGTTTACCACGCTCAGTTGTACCATTAAACGTAATATAAGAGAGTCGCAGCGTCTAATACATTTTGGTGAGAACTTGAGTTTTACAGAGAGCAGCAAGAGAAGACGAAGGTCAAGAGAACCGGTTTAAAAGTAAAAGTGAGCAAGGCGTCGGTCGCGTGTCCACCCACTAAATCCTCATTACGGGCACCGACGACGGCATAATTGTCGGCAACAAGGCGCGCAGCCTTGGCCGTGACCGGCTGTGGATAGAGCGCTTATTTTAGCTGTGGTGACGCGACGTGATGTAAGACGCGTTATATAACTAGTGGCGTGCGCCCGCGCCACCGCCGCAGCGTGACGCCCGCGCACAAAAAAGCGAAAGCCGACTGGAAATTGCATCGCGCGCCATTCTATGACACCACAACATACACGTTGCACCGCGGTTTTATAACACATCTCGCGACACTGATGGTTCCTAAACCACATAAAGCTGTCGATAGAACTGAAAGCTTGTGAAAAAACATTACAGTGAAGAATTAATTATGCAACCGCGGAATGTCTCGCTTCGCAGAAACAATTACAATGCAATCGAGCCGCTATGGGAGTCAGCTGGGGGAAGTAATGAGCGGTGATTAACATCTTGCAACATACGATCTGTATGCACATTATCCCTTGAGAAATGTTCTTTTAATAACGTAAATCGTCGCAACTTCAGTTTAACTGACATTTTATATACGCACGTATGCATGGAGCTATTTATTGCATGTCAAAAATATATTATTTATTTCCAGCTTCCTTATTTACCATTTCTTAAATAAAATTTACTTTTGAATGAATTAATGTCAAGATGGTTGTCCTTTGTGGTTATCATTATGAGCCTTCAATATGTCTCTACAATACAAAAATCAGGCTCGAGCGTCAGAAGCCACAATGCGCGCAATATGAGCCTTATGACTTAGCGTATACCGAAAATTTTGGTACTCCCACAGCGAAATACAAAAATATTTTTTGTGCCACCACAGCCGCCAATTTAGTACTTCCAGACAATACGTTAATTATTTAAAAACGTCCGTTAAAATGAACTTATTAAAATTCAAAACTTCATTCATCAGTGTAGCGTTGGAACAATAAGGAAATACGCAGAAATCATTCAATGCGTATTCGCGAATTCAATACGTTGGCAGTCGGGACACGCTTGCAGCAGTTTTCTACCGCGACACGACGCACAAATAACTTCCTAAAACCGTTTACTGTTCGGAATTGAGCTTTATTTGGCAGACGTTAAGGTATGATAGGTTCTTTATGGGTGGTATATGGAAGTTTGTTTTGTTTACACGCATTCGATTGGTGTGCAGGTCACGCACGTGCTTTCTTCGTGGATTTTGCGCGCAAATCTGTGCAAGTGCTTCGCTAACGGTAGATGACTGTTCCGCGTTGGAATGTCTGGTACTTCGATTTCGTTGTAGCTACAGACAGGTCATCGTTTTAGTTGTAAACGTAGGGAATATCCCGCCAGTGAGGACGAAAATAAAGGGTGTCCCAACAAAATAGCCGGATTTAATTTTAAAGAAAAACACATTTATTTTTGAATTGAGCAAATAATTTTATTTGACTTTGTACGCGTGCAAATGCAGATCTTTTACCAAAATGTTTAATTCTTGACCACGATGCCGAATGGAAGTTCCTGGATTCTCGGCCGCAGATTCCCTTACTGTGGCTATATTTTCGAGTGACCGACAAGGACGACGACGAGCAATAATCTTCTGATCCATCAGCGTAAATTTGGTCTCAAATTTTGTTATTAAACACCTCACAGTCGATTCATTTGGCGCATTATTGCGACTGAAAACTTGACGTAATTGGCAAACTGTTTTCGCAAAACTTTCACCATTTTTGTAATGTGTTTTTACAATAATTAAACGTTGTTGGTTTGAATAGGTACTTCTCCATATTCTTAAATCGCGTGGTATGTACGTGACAACTGTCAAAAGAAATCACCGTACAACTCGTATTAACAAAATGGAGGCAAATTTAATTCCGGCGCTCTTGTTGGGACACCGTTAGATTTCACTATTTGAGGACTAAGAATAGTAGAATTTATTTATTTATTTATTTGAACTTCTCGCACACAAAAAAGGTACAAAGGCGGACCTAATGCCTTAGGCATTCTCTACCAGTCAACCAAGAGTGGTGCAGAGATTAGATGGCAGGTGCTTTAGATGAGAGGAATGATGAAAAAACCTATAAAATATATCATAATAAGAATTAATTGGTGTAGTGGTCGCAAACGCTACCGCTGAGTAAGAAGTCCAGGTTTTAAATCTCAGGTCGGACAAAGAGATATTGAGTTTTTCATTATAAATTTCTCATAAACAACCGGAGTCTATATTTGTGTCCGATTGATGGCAACCAACGGGCTCGCCCCCAAGTACCTACTTGGGGGCGAGCCCGTTGGTTGCCCTACCATGTACCTACATGTACCTACATGGTAGGTACTTAAACAGAACTCGCGAAATGTGCGTGTACTATGGGTCACCTCTACCTAACCCCGAAAACACGCGTAATATTATGTTATCAATAGGTAGGAAAACAGCTTCAACATGTAGGTAGATGCTCTATTTTTAGTAATAATTCTGGAATTATCAACGTGCATTGAAAATATTATGCAGTTGAATGTGCAAGGTAACAATGACAACTGATAACTTTTGAACTAAATTGATAAGGCTGCTTGCTCACATGCGAAAACAGAATCAAATATTTCGAAGCCTGGGGCGGCTTGGTACAATATATCTAAGAAAATGCCAGCAGCTATGGCTACTACTCGTATCGATTTTCAAGTGTAGGTAATGTGTTTACACAGCAGTGACACGCGAAAGGTTAATCGTTTAGTTTTGTATGTTCTAGCCTTTAGTTTTATTTTTTATAGCACCATACCAATTGCTGTTAAGTACTTAAAATTCAAAACAATTCAAGGTTAAACTGGCGTAAACGGAACCATCTTTAATAAGCATTTTATAAAAGCTTGTTCTACTGAACACAAAGCTCTAGGTACTAAGGTCCGTATTACAGAACGTTCCTCAAGTACAGTTTGATCTGCAATCAGTCGATCACAGTTTAAGTATAGAATCAATACTTGAGCATCGTTCTTATTCCAGAACGGTAATTAATCTATACTCAGTTAAATCGAGACTCAAATCGAGCCTCAAGCAGAGATGTCTACTGTCTATGCATCAGCCTGTTTTCGTTTACGATTTAAAAAAATTACCAAGTTTGTTCTGTCTCTTCACTGGATCAGAAATAATAAAATATACTTTAAGTACCCAATTATTTAGGAAATTAGCGTTATTTTTTCCGGTCTCGAATAGTAGAATCAGTACAATGAAATGCCCCATTTATTGAAGTATCTTATGATCATTTTGTATGCAAAAATGTTTAGCTTAAAAGACTCTTAACTAAGTCCGTAAATAGGTATGCTATTTAAAAGGTTAGTATGTCAATGTCAATAATGCACCGCTACTAAAATACATGATCAGCAGCGTTGCCGTTAGCGTACATTTTACACATTTGACGTACCTTTTAAGCCTCCCATGTGCAATGTGTAATGGGGTCCATTTTACGTACCTTTTCAACTTATCCAAAATTTGAAACCGCCGCCAAAACGAGAAAACGAGATAGGTATTCGCTCCTAAGTACCGGTGGCCTGTGAAGTCACAGACCTACGCAATGTAGGAATAGGAACTAGATCTGTCTCGCTGACTTAAATCCTAACTTAGCCGAGATATCTCCAGCTCTCTTTGTAGAAGTTCGTGACAGCATAGACTCTGACTGCAATGGTAGGTCATCACAATATTTAAAAACTCGATAACGAAACAGAAACTGACATAATATATAAGAATCTATGCTCAAGCGCGGTCTCGACCACACTTGGGTGATTACAGATCCAATCAATGCTTGGGTTCGATTCACGAACTGAGTAACGATCTAAAATAAAGCCAAACTCAGCTAAACTATGATCAGTGAATCTGTGCTTGAGGAATGTTCTAAAATTAAAACCAGGCTCAAAACTAGTTTTAAACAGAGATCAATGCTTGAGTTTTCTTCTGTAATACGGACCTAAGATCATCAACGAGTAAAATAACCCAACTTCAGCTATACTGTCTGTTGGTCTGGCTGGAAGAGTCAAAATAAAAATAGGTACTTTGGAAATAACTAAAGAATTAAAAATAAATGCAAGATTATGTCATTCATGCTAGACACTACAAATGAATATTTATGACCGAAATTATATATTTTTACAGAACTACAAAAGTATAGGGTAGTAACTATGCAGAAGACATCTGCATCTGCGATACCACACTATTATACTCGATAGTATTCAGTGTATAACAATAATCAATGCATCTGTAGGAACGTGTGCTGCGAACTAAGTGCGGCTCTGGCAGCAACTTAATTATGAATGGATGTTATGCGATCGGTTACAGCCACCCATTTGGCTTTCCTGACGAAAGTCTTAACAAGAAGAACCGCATATTAAGAGTTGGAAATTGTGAACGGTTAGAAACTATGAAATCGGTATTCATACAATTCTACTAATATCCCAATTCATTTGGTAACATTTTCACACCTTTTTCTGCAATTCCTTCCCTATCACAAACATCTCATAATTTGGGTTATTTACATATTTATTTATTAATTAATTACCTACTTAAATTTATTTGTACACCAGAAAAATATATTACAAAAAATTAATTAAACCCTACAAAAGAAAAAGATACAATGGGCGGCCTTATTGCTTTCTGCGATCTCGTCTTGATTATTTTTTCTTTCTAGTTATGAATTATGTGCGGACTATCCAGAACAGATGCTATCCGCACATTCTTCAAAACTAGAATAGTTCGCAATAACTACCATTAAGTCAAATTACAGCATGTATTTATCTTAATTAGGTACCATATCTTACTAGCCTACCGTGTCACATGGTCCCCAAGACAAATCTAGTCTATAATTATTTTAATTAGTTTTATTATAAACATTGTAAAGAAATGAACCTACTATCTATCTACTCTCTAGAAACAAAATAATGAGCCAATTACGTCATCATTATGTCAACACGGTCATCGCGGTTTATCCGTTACAAAAAGTAAGCAAAAGATAAGTCTACTCACCCAGCCACCAAGCTCCAACCCACCTCGGGTGGCTGGCATCGATGTCGGGGGTCAGTAGGGGGTCCACATATACCCTGGTGCATAGAGCCCCCAGGAGGAACCCGAGAGCCGGTCCGATAACCCTTATGCCGATGGTAATAGCTGTGGACAAAAGAACAAATATCACGGGTTAGAATATGTTTATAATTTCTGTGTAACAAAAATCTTGAATTCACTGACAGAAAACGCACAGCCTTAACCGCTGGGTCTAGAACCATGACATTTAGCACTAAAGTTCCTTAACATCAGGGTTTAATGAAGGTCAATCAAGAGCTTTTCAATATAAAACAACTAAAAATGAAATTCTTTCCACCCTGTACACTTGACATCAGTTAGCCGGAGACAAACGATTGAAATCACAGTACAAAACAACCATACAAGAAAGACACACCACAACGACCTACGTCCGGCTGCGTTTTATAAAACTTTATGGTGAGCAGTATTGCAGTAAAAGAAAGAAAGAAAGAAAAAACGTTTATTTGCGGTAAACATGACGCAAAAAGATAAGGAACACAAAAAAAATAAGAAAAGGTTGAGGGAAACATGCGTCACATCCACATTGTATAGTAACGTATAGTTCACTTCTGGTTACACTGAAAACTAAGCCTAACAAGCCCTTACATAATTTGCTAAGAGTAATAAGATGAGAATATGTGCCCTTGGACAATTATTAAATCCACAGGGAACTCGAAATTTTTACAAGCTTTCTTGTAACTTGCCATGTTTACTATTTTCTCCTAAAGGGTTATTTTTGAGCTACCTAAACCGCTATTATCTAAGTATGCCGCAATTATTGTGTCTAGCTTAGATCTGCGTTCCATTTAACAAAAAAAAGCTCAATCAAAACTTTTTTTCTGCCTTTTCTGCCCCGCTGCTTGGCAAACTTCTCCCCCACAGGTTTCCGCTCGTCCCTTCTCCGGCCAAACTCAGTCTCCGTAATTTTTTCTTATATTATCCTCTGCCATAATCGCATAATCAATCACCCAACATTCAATCAAGAATCAAATATCTGTCAAGCCACGATTAAAATCGATGGTCAAGTTCACGTTTGCAATTTTAAAATGCATTTATCACTGTCTGAGGGAACCACTGAAAAGTGTTCATTATCATAAATAATCAGTCAATAATGTTCCCACTTAGACATAGACCTCCTCACTTCGAGAGTGAGTGGGCTTCAACCACGTACGCCCAGTGCGGGTTGGTATATAATAATCAGAGATCGGATATTCGGATGCATTTTCACCTAAAGTTAAGATGTTGGCTAACATGGAATGCGCTTTTGTATCGAAAAAATCTTAATTTAGGTGAGTAATTAGTTTATTTTTTGTTTTAACAACTACAAACCACCCCCCATGCCCACCATACATATTTGTATCGGGTTAAACCATAATTTTAAATTAATACACATCTGAATAGTTATGCAATCCAAGAATCCCGGGGTTTTTAATAAATATTACAAATAATTTATAAAGCCGCTTCCATACTTTCATAGCAAAAAATATCTTTAGGTAAATATGCATCCGAATATCCGATCTCTGATAATAATAAAAATCTTTATTTATACAAAAACCTTCAATAATGCTTAAAAACTAGGTCGCATGAATTACAGTGAATAAAGGTTATACAGATAGACCAAACCCTGACTTCCAAACTAGGAGATCGTGTGACTTAGGAGTCAGTGTTCTGCTGTCGCTATGATACCAAAAACCTTTTAGAAAAAGTGTGTTATATCGGTATACAACCTCATGGCAAAAAAACAGGTTTGAAAGTACAATGAAATTATTTCAAAAAAATTACTAAGAGTAAAGGAATTTATTAAACGGAGTTATAATGTGAGTGTGTATGTGTAATTGTGTGTGTGGGCGTTGAGGTGTGTTTTCGAGAGTGAGCGTGTGTATGAGGGGGTGTAAGAGTGCGTAAGGGTGTGTAAGATTGAGTTTGTATATACATATAACATAATTATATGTGTTCTAGTGTTAGTATGTATGTATCTTGCTAAAATTGTTGAAATATATGTCACATGTATTCGGCTTTGTCGCTCTAGAATATGCCGGTTTCCTGGCGATGTTTTCCTTCACCATTTTGAGAGTAGGTTATGAAATTATTTACTCAAACCACCACTGCAATAACATGCAGCGAAGGTAAAACGCATGATAATGATAAAGAACGCTAAGCAAACATTGTAGTCAATGTTACATGTCTTGCTCTCACGGAGTATTAAATAATATTACGCTAGCAGATTCCACTCCTATTACGGCACCTACACACGAAACGAATACATTTTCCGGTGCACGCATCACTGAAACCGCTCTATTGCACGAAACTGCAGACACAATGTAATATAACAACACTGAATTAACTCGAGGAAATATTATCATCGGGTCACTTAATGACGTAGTAGTAAATATTAATGTGCATAATCGGTGAGGCGGAGATGGTCGTTATGCAAATTGAGATGGACTCTCGCACACACAGTGGACCGCAGTCGTTTATCTCAATAGGGCTAGGGCTCTGGGGCTAATTGAGGGCCATTGAACTCGCCACAACAAATTATCGTATGAGGAATTGCCGCTGTCAACGATCGCTGCAGCATACAGCTACTTCATGTTAGAACGAAAGAAAAACGAACGCACTGCGAGCTTGGATGATTACTAACATTATTGTTCCGAGAAATGCTAATATTATTATAGCCCATTAAATTGTATGTTTATTACTGCATAACAAATTACAAACAGTGAACAACTCATTTAATTACATAATGAGGCCGAAATATGTTAGGGACACGCTAAGATCCGGAGACGAATCATCCGGCGCGTCTGAACATGCGTAAGAACTGTCCCAAATTTCGAAATTAAATTAAAACCTGTTATAATAAAATAACAAAGGACCGTTGCAGGGTGAGTGACCGAAAAACAATCAGGTACTTAGGTCCCGAATGTAATCTTTCCCAGAAACCAACCGCATCGCTTGCCAAAAAACGGACGGGCGTGCGTTCAGCTCGCGTGCTTCACGTTCGACACAAAGTAAAATATACGTTCCTATTATCATCATGCACTTTTGTAATAAATAATGGCCTCGTCAGGATCGTTTTTCAAAACGGCCGCTGCCCGTCTCGGTACAAGTTTTTATTATGTCCCGGTACACTCGTCCTTACCGGTTCCAATGCATCATTAAAAATCTTCAAGTGCTGCTCCCTCGAATTAACGCTCAGTGATTGTCAAAAAATGTCGAATTGCATCATTAAAATGAACCCGGTGGGCTAGTGCGAATAGGGTAGGGTCCCACAATACAGTTTATATTTGGTTCATGCACGCTTTTTGGCATGCGGTTAAAAATAGACGAGCGTTGCCACCCTATCTACAATAATAGAGACAAACATAAATATACTGATATGAAAGGCAACAGGGCTCGCAGAGATAACCTTGCGAAGCCCGCTTCTGTAAATAAGGTCATCTCGACTGACAGCTACAATCACCTCTGATATACGCTTATTAGATATAAAAAGCTGCTGAAACATTTTCAACGCTTCCATTAAGAAGAAGAAATAAACAATCACACCGCGGGAATCAATATTCATGTCTAAATAAAGTGTCCGACGAGTTCTATCTCTGCTACCTACTGGTATCAAATTCAGTTTATAGGAACATGACTTTATCGTAACCAGGTAATGTAAAATCTAAACGGCTACTCCAACACCGGTCTTCTCTCAATAGAATTTGAAATTAATGTAAATATAGGTATTCGATTAGCGCCATAAAACTTTTATCACTCCCTTGATTAGTATGAAACCTACAGTAATGTTTCTAGAATTTATCCACAGCTAATTCTTAAAACCGTAGTCTCTCAACATCTGAGACAGTCGGTACTACACAATAATATTCGCCAGTCACGATATTTTTAATGGCCAAGAAATAAGAACACAATTCCTAATCGGTGCAGAGTTCATTGCTCTTTTAGATGCAGAATCATTTTTAGAAGTATGACTAATTCGTTTGGAAAACACACTAATAGCAACCACTGTGACGATTCTAAGAAAACACCTGTCCAAACAGATATACAGGAAATAGTTTTGGGGCCATAAATAATATTCAAACGACTTGCGGTGTATGAAATAAAGGCAATTTGACGTCATAAAAAAGTTTAATCAACTGGCGGTACGATAATAACAACAACAAGCATAATCATATCTAATCATATAGACGTAATCTAATCTAGCGATGTTGCAAGAAAACTGACCTATGACAACTACAGCAACAAATGATTAGGTGGAGCGCAATTTGATAGTGCACTCGCAAAAAAGTTACATAAGGTGCACATTGCAATATCGTCGTAACGTAATAAAGAGTTAATTTTCTCGTCCGTACAAGGCGTAATTAATCGCAATCAGATGGTAAACCGATTTTCCGATTAAAGAAAAAACATTCCAAAATATGGTGTGGGAGTCTTTTGACTAATTGTGAGCATTTATCATCCTTTTCGGGGTCATACATTATTTTTTTACGAATTTTGTGCACGTTTCACATGTAGGTAAGGACATGGACAGTTGTGCATGTGGAGTTCAACAGAATGATAGTATCGGTATTTATTCTAAAGCAGATAAAAATGACATTACTTCAGCCTAAAACATCAATTATTTACAACGGAGATAAGAAAATACATAAGTATACCTGGCATTTCCGCCCAAATCCCTAAGGGCCTTGGATATAAAAATCCAATTTAACACAAACAGGGTTCAATTAATTAGCATCCGAATGCGTATATCAACCAACACTGACCCAAATAAACACAAACCTGTAGCGTATTCTCTGAAAACTTTATGAATCACAACATTTTGGATGTAAAAATCGTAATCCCTGTTCAAGGAAAACTACGATACACGGTTCTATGCCGCACCGAATAAATTAGAATCTAAAATGAAGTAATTTTATTTACATTGACTGTTGAGATTCTCTAAAGGAATTTATTCATGTTAAATATAGACACCTGTCGAATTCCGTAGCAATATTGTTTCCTTGACATACCAATTAGAAGTAAAAGTAAAATAACTTTAATAAAGGTAGGACGTTTAATTGGACACTAAATACGTAATGACTATACAGTAGAAAATACTAGAAACAGCATACTTCACGAAATGTCAGAGGAAGTGTTGATAGAACAACATACACATATACCAACTGTGAAGGACGGTAATGCACCCAGAAAGAATGTAAGCAAAAGTGTATCATCAAAGAAACAGTTTTAACCAAGGCTATATTAGGACGCTGATATATGCAGCGGCACAGACATTCCAACAAAACACTTTCCAAATATATAAGAAAAAGCTCTATAACGCATCGAGGAAACGACTCGAAGTCGACCATTCCCGAACGGTGATCGTGAGGGACGAAATTAGGGCAACGTCTCAAGGAACGAGACACACGCACTGACACCAACGAGCTGAAATTGTCGCCGCGACGCGTCGGCACACTGACACACTTCGCTAACCACCTACTGAAATAGCAATTGCATACGTTTTACTGCACAACAGGGCTTCAGTGAAGAAGTACGGAGCAGCCATGAATTATAAGTGAGCTGTGTTTGAAACTGTATGGGTATCGATCGGGAAATCAATAGAAATTGTACTGAAAGCCGCACTGAAGAGAGCAATGAACTCGGGAAAACTGAAGGAAATAAGAAGCGCGGCGCTGGCACTGCTTAGAATTTTCTTTAACCTTAAGTTATAGTTTGTTGTAAATTTTGTTTTTTATAGGTAGTATAATTATTAAAAGTATGAAGATTTATATGTAGACAGACTTAACTGACGCATGAGGGCAACCTGTAATGATAGATTTAAGGTGTTGTAATAAATAAACATTATGAAATAATCTAATCTATTTCAACAAAAATTGGATCAAAACAAGGCAAACATTATCCAAGACAAGCTATGACAAAATAGGATGTAGATCTAGTTTGTACAAAAACAAAGCACAAGGAAAACAGGTGCGAAATATTCTCGAAAACAATCGTAGAACTAGTTGATTGAAACCCAGTTCCATTAGATTATAAATTTAAGATAACACCAAATTGGTATTGTGCAATAGTTACGTCCAAGGTCTTTTGAAAAACCTATAGACAACTTTAACGAACCGTTTATATATCAGGTAGTTAGTCTAAGAATTTAGCATTTGAAATAGGTTAACTGCCTGGCTTTTAATGACCGGTGCTTGAAAAATGTTTGCTCATAAATAATGTTAAGTGGATATCTAGATTCAAGTTATTCTGTAGTGCTTTCACTATCATCATCTGCCCTTGGTAAGACTGGTTGTCAGACTTTCGGGCGTCTAACGACCCGTAACGACTGTCAAAGACCCACGATATACAGCCGGGGCCAACGGCTTAACGTGTTTGGCACGGAGTGGTATGTAAAGACCGTTACCCATCCACGGACCAACCGTGGCAAGCGTAGCTTAACCTGATCGATCGACCCGTGTGGCTGTTGTTACTTAGCCACAAGCCTCTCGAGAAAAATCTGCACCGTTGCTTGAAAAATATTTAGTCATAAATGTTAAGCGCCTATGTAGATATAAAGATTCAAATTATTTTGTACTGCTTTCACTAGCCTAGTCACAGATATAGTCTCTCTATATCTGTGAGCCAAGGTATGGTGCATTAAAGGTAAAGTGCAAAAACTATTACCGTTATTTTACTAAATAGAATTTATTTTTGTGCAGAACGGTAGTACCTGCTTCGATTATTATTAACATATTATACATTTTCCTCCGTTCAAAGTGACTAGTAATTACTCGTACACATAGCCCTATCATGCCCTACTCAAAGTATCTAACACCTAAGGTCACGACCACACGTAGTAATTGACCTAAATAATCCGCAGCACACTGGTATCAATCAATGAATATCCGTGCGCACTGTGCCTTATTTAGGTCGACCCAAGTTAACTGAATTGAATTTAATTGGTTAAATAAATTAGCGTAATGCATTGCGTGCTATTAAATAATGTTTCCTTTATCGCAAACGTTATAACATGTAGTGATTATGAAGATTTAGGATTATTACTGAATTAATTAATTACATTAATTGAGACTACTGCTTTCGTTAATCACTACAATTGACGCAGTGAGTATGAGCCGATACTTAACTTTGTCCGGCTGGTCAACAATATCTGAAATGCAAAGTTAATAAAACTGGATACATATTCAAGTTTTACGATTATCCAAGTGTGAAATGAACAATCAAATAAGCCTGTAGATGTTAAGTACACAACTCAAGTTCCTGATAGGTTACATTACGAACATTCACGAGCAAAGGAGAATGTTGATGCTTTACGAAATTTAATTAAAATAGAAGCATAAAGCTCGCACATTATGACTCGGTTTTGTAATATCCTGGGACAGATAATAAAACTATATAGCTGTATAATAAAAATAATCAATAATACCGTAGTGAAGCTGCCACGCTAAAATTAAATTGGGCTGGACACATCTGCCGCATGGCAGACAACCAATGGAAGCCTACGGCCCAATAGGTCCTTTTTAATAGCAAGCCCCATCGCGGTAGGCCCAGGCGGAGATGGCGGGATGAGCAGCACCCTAATTGCGTAACACGCGATTAATCATAATCGGTTTCATTTTGACAGTTCAACAATATTCATTGCGTTATTTACGTTGTAGAGCAGACACATTTTTAGAACATATGAATCAATGGTTTAGCCATTTGTTTCGAAACGAAACAGATTATGATTAATCGTGAGTTACGCAATTAGGGTGCTGGAGTCCTTCAACAAGAACTGGTCCTTAGCAGTTTTAAACAGAGAGAAGTGGAAAGAGAGTAGAGAGGCCTTTGCCCTGCAGTGGGACGTCACAAGCTTTCAATAAATAATAATAATTCCGTATTGTCTAGTGTCTCTACAAATCGGCTATAGTTAACTCGTTTATGAAAGCGTTATATCAGCTAGTTCATAATTATTGACCGTCTTGATCAAACTCAGGACTTAAACCATACCTATTTATCAATTTCTGCAAGTTTCTTAATGTTTTATCAATTTATGCACAATTCGGGATTACAACAGATTCATTTTTAATTTAGTTTAGAACATGTATTTACATGCATTTAGTCTATGAAATTCAATAAGAGTTTCTCAAACTATGGACAAAAATTAAGGACTTCAAGACCCATAATCTGTCTATATTCGTGAAGTTTCCTCGCTTTGGGCAAGCTATTTTTGAGATCATTGCGCCCTACACATATGACAAAACCCTTAAATTGCTTTTATACAGCATGTTGCAAAGATATCGTGAACCTAAAATACAAGATAAGAGCAACGCAACGGATACATACAACGAAAAGGATACACTGAATGAGTGTCAGATAATGGCTGGCCCATATAAAACAACGGACTTATTCTGCGTTTATCTAATCATTGGCAAGTTCACTAGATGGAACATTAATCTATATTATCGGGACAGGCTCGTAAAAAAAACACGAGTTTGCTCTCATTTTGAGAGAACAGAGCTACTTGTGCCACATGGGACTACTTTAAAGGTAACTGGCCTATATCTACAGGTCGGATATGAGTCGGGCAAAGGGTAGCTAACTCATGATCATGAATTATTTTTATTGGGATAATGTAACCTTCTCGATGTTTGAATAATATGTGAGCTACGTACGTACGGTACGTAGAGCATGTCAAGTGCTTAGATACTAAATAAATACACTGCATCGCTTTACGAAAACAGAGCAACTGACATGCCCGTATGCAACGATAGGAAACTACGCTTAAAGGAAATAAGATAGACGCAGATGATGTTCCTAAAGCACGAGAGGATATAACTCATTCTCTTGATGTCGGTAACAAGATGACACACACGAGAAGAGACGAGATCGTTGCTTCTTAGTCAAGAGCTAAGTCCACAGAACACGAATCTATATTGAAAACATGAAAAGTATTTTTAAGCACCAATATATACTTGTAGAAAAATAGTTACCAATACACGTTCAACAAAATCGCACAAGGCCGATATGTGAGGCGGGTCCATTGTGAGCGGAAAGAGACTAAACTGTTGCTATTGTTGATCGAAGGTAAACTGCAACAAATGTGCGAAAACTTATTCACTTTCATTCTTTCTAGTAAAGGTAGTCAACACAGTGTTAAGTAATTCCATAGTATTGTAGGTGGTAACGTGGTATTTATAACCTAACATAATCGCCAATCCACATATTTTCCAATTTACACATGTCCTCCGACTCAAGATTTAAATGAGTAAGGCGATTTAAAATTTTAAATGTGCATTACGAAATGTCGAAGGTAGATGATATAACAAGATTAAATCAGCAACATTAAATAAATTAATAAAATATTTTATTAGATTAATGGGAAAATAATTCCATCAAGCAAGTTTTGTTTAGTAGAGAAACAGATTTTTTATGCCAGGCTTGCAGTAGAGTTAGATTTTCCACTTTAAGCAAGTTTTCAATTCTTTATCTTAAACTTGTTCTTAATGTCACATCCGGTTGTCACACACAGCAGCCACCGTTTACCAAGGGCCGGAGACAGTAGAAAGAGACCATAATGTTTAAGAGGCGATTTCGACGCATACACTACGAAGCGATGTCTTGTCTATATACACATCGACATTGATGAATTTTATTTAAATTATGACATGAATATTTACTTTGTAAAGTATTATATTGTTTTAATTATTGTGAATGTGATGACTGTGTGGGTGTTTTTATTTTAGTTTTGTTACTTTTTCTTTCTCGTTTAGTTTTAATCATGGTCTGGCAGTTTGAGTAATTTATGCGGCCTACCCAAATGTCCTTTCTTTTGTATTGTTCGTCGGATCATTGAGCTCATCAAGTTCTGATTTGAGCTGCATGATTACTGATAAATGCGTGCACTGATTGGACAGGTCCACTCAATCTGTGTGGTTTTTTCCTCAAAAGACCATTTCAGACACCAATCCACATGGTCTTCACATGATCTGACCAAGATGATGTCTGGACTTTAAAAGAGACTGTGACCTCTGAGTTTGTTTCGGCCTTTCTTCTCAGAGTAGTCAGATAGGAAACGCCGGCCTCATCTAGTTTAAAAAAATATGTTTGACGTGTAAAAGTGTTTGTACAAACCTACTTACAGAAATAAAATCATTTATCATTTATCACAATCTGTACAATACAAAGATAATAAATGCAGTCCTATGCATCACAAAAGTAACTTCGGAAAACCTCCGCTAGTCGCGCACTGTAAAGCCTCGATGTTATGGGTATTGGTGCAGTGGACGCATTAGATACGTCGCAGACACAACAATACACACGTAACACTACACAGTCTACACCTCTGTGCACAACTGTACGCGACACCCAAACGCCATTGTTTGCTTTTTACGCATTTTATACTAACCCTGCTATAAGTTCGACTTGAGTTTCTGAGCTTCTATACATGATCCGGCGTAAAATCGAAGCGAAATAGTCGAAACGAATTGGTTTATCGAGTATTGCTTACGTCAAAAATCTAACAATAAAATTTTATTAACTTCCGTACTCTAGCCAAAGAACTAAAACTGAAAAACTGAACAGGCATTAACCCTGCATGAACAATGGTGATTTAAAATAACATGAATATTGCAAAAGGATGTTCTGTACAAAATTGCATTATATGAGACTGCGGGATGCACTCAAGTCGATTGTTAATTACGCAACGCATCAGAGGGCGGCCGGCAGAGTACGTCGTAGGCGGGCCGTGGCACAGTGGGCTGAAACGGGCCGGTAAAGGACTTAGCATTTAAAAAAAAAAAGTTTCTTTTTCTGAAATTTTAAATATTGTGTTGGATTTATCTATCGATTATAAGTAATTATTTCTATGAGGGTCGTTCAGATAACTTAGTATTTTCGGAGTTATAAATATCCAAAGTAATTTTTGTATGAAGCAAAAGAAAAAAATGTGAAAATCTCGAAATTCTCAAATTTTCTCAAAGAATTGACTCTACGTATGCATAGTACGTATATTTGTCCTATTTTAGCGCCTATTCTCGGGTTGCGATTTTCTGCGATTTGGTCGCAATTTCAAATTTTGTTCTCTATTCCACACCACCATATAGGTTAAGAACTAGGTGCGTTTTTTTTATGTAGTGGTCTCCCCTTTAGGCCTCATCCACTAAGGACTAATAAAATAAATAAATAAATAAGTAAAAATCACAATCACTACTGGCCACTGCACTGTTTTAATTTAATCACTGTCAAGGGTATCCACATTAACGAATGCAAAATGTCTGTTTGCATTTTTTGTTTGTAATTGGCTTGATTAGAAGCACCGTCAAATCCCCACTTACTGATTAGTGTAAATTCTTTACAACCACTATCTATGACGAGTGACGTCATTATTCTTGTTGTCGTTATATCCAATAGGGCTTGTAACTTTATTTTAGCTGAGGTTTCTTTCACTGTAATAGCATCATTTGGTGGATAGCATTTCTGTTTCGCATGTTGCACTTGATAATAAGATGGAAATATATTACTACTGTCTTTTTCGTTAACACTTTTTCTTAAAGTATTGTATTGCCACTTGGTCAGCTTAAGTGATAAAAATAACCCTAAAGCCTCATTCGGAGAAAACACAGGTTTTTTTTCTTTAAACTTGCACTTTTTTTGCACTTTTTAACTTTTTTTACATCTTGGGGATTCTTTAGTAAATGTTCTAGTATTTTAGCAACCTCCTCATTCCCATCCGCTTTCAACTGCTCAAAATATGCATATTTTATTTCGTCCGAAGATAAATGAAAGTTTTCTGCACGCCTTTTTTTCTGTTTAGGCGCTAATTCATAAAAAGGTTTTCTTGGGCTTTGTTCGGTGGAGACACCGACAGAAACTTTTGATGGTGATACATACTGAGTTGATGTACTCGGTGCTGGTTGATCTTCATTACTGCCTATTAAACACTTAATAAAGTCTGGCCATATTATGTTTTCTTGTAACCATTCACTATTTTTAGTTCTGAATATATTTTCTTTACGATAAGCGTTTTCCCATCTTCCATTTAAATTATAACAAAATTTTGCATAAAACAACTTTAAGGTCTTTTCGTGATCATCACTTAATTCGACTAAAAATTTAGACCTTATCTCACTACACAAACTGTCATTATTTTTAATACTGCCACTGTTTTTTTTAAAATAACGAAAAGATCAAGGTTTGTCACTAAATTTTCAAACATTTTCACAAATACAAAATAGCAAATAAGTAAGTAATGAATGTGTGGGGGTAGTGCGTCTATTATGGTGGGTAATAGAACACTGAAGTACGTTTGAATGCAACCGAACATTCCGTAGATACCCTATCGTTGCACCAATCACGTTACGACACGTCATAACTTGTTGTTGCGCTCGCGCACTCTTATCCCTTGATTCCCGGAAATAAGTCTCAAAACAAATTACGTCATACCTACCTATGGTGGTGGAAAATGTCGAACATTGTTTTTTTTTTAAAGAACTAAGTAGGTATTCAGGTTTTCAGGCCGTTTAGTATACCTACATTATTTTCAATTTCAATTTAATTGGAATAAATTGCTTAACTAAAATAACATAACTCTTCATACAAATTTGATATGGCTATATCTCCGAAAGTACTCGTTAAATTAAAAAAAGTCAAAGAGTAAAAACGTTTTAAATTTATGCCTAGATACCAAAAAAATACATTTGATCTCTTAAGACCCAACCTTGTAATCCCAGCCCACTGTGCGTGGGCGGCGGCTATGATTTATACACTTTTATGTGCCCCTTTTATTACCAGTACTCGCAAAACGCTAACAATCGACCATCTTAATCGATACACCGAATTTATTTAAGCGACTATTAAGCTTTTGTTTTAAGGGAACACGCCCCAGTGATTCTCTGGCACGCCTGTTTGGTTACTTCATACAATTAAACTAGAGATGGGCCGACTATGACTTTGGCCGACTAGCCGACTAGTCGGCTGCAAAATGGCCGACTAGTCGGCCAAGCCAATCATTGCTTTCGGTTGAGTTCGGGTGACATCGGCTATGTTCAAAATGGCAAACCTACTTATTGCCAATTGTTTACTATAGAGTTTCTTCTGTGTTAACCGACTTCAACAAGAAAGAGGTTATTAACCGACTTCAAAAAGAAGGAGGTTATCAATTCGACATGTTTATATTTGTTTTTGTTTTTTTTTATGTATGTTCGGGCATAACTCCGTCATATATAGACGGATTTGCAAAATTCTCTCAATCTGATGATTAGTTTCGGAGATAGAGAACGGAACTCTTCAAAAAATGACAGCAAATCAACCGCGATTGCTGCTGTCGCATAAATATGCGACAGCAGTATTGTTTTGACCCCAAGGATGATGAAATTTTGAATTGTTGTGGGGAAAGTACTATAACTATAAAGTAAAAAATAAAAACTTTTTCCAAAAAAAACAACCAACTTACGGAAAAACACTACGAAGTGAAAAATAAATTTAATTTCAGAAGGCGGTGACAAAAAACTAAGATTTATAATATCCAAAGTCACCGACTTCCGAAATTAAAGTTATTTTTCAATTTGTAGTGTTTTTCCGGAAGTCGGTTTTTTTTTTTGTAAGAAGTATTAATTAATTTTACCTTCGGTATTTAATTTCTGGATCTAAGTCCAATAAATTAATGGACCAAACGAAGGGTTCGTAATCCTTACTATCCTAAATTCCTTATTGCACTGAAAGTAAACTGTAAAACTGATTCTGTAATAAAACAAATATAACAGTAAAGATTTCAATTTCAATTCAATCACCGTCTTTTAAATTTTTAAGCATATTACAGTAAAAAATGGGCCGACTAGTTGGTGGTTTTAGCCGACTAGTCCCGACTATAAATATGCCCGACTAGTCGGTACACATCACTAAATTAATCTATAGGTAATAAACATCAATCACAATAAATATTCACTCACCCATGTAAAGTGGCGACTGCTTGCTGCCGACGTTATCGTCCACGTAGGGGATACCCAGCGTGGCGATTCCGGTCTGTCCCACGCCCACCACCAGCAGGCAGATGAACAGCCACGGGATGACGACCGCCGTGATGGACGAGCGCGTCGTAGAGCTCTTCACGTGCGCGGCGTCACAGAGGTCGGAGGAGTTCTGAAAGGAGTAGCACACAGGCGCGGCCCCGGCGCGATTTTCGTCCAAGTGCACGTCCAGCAGCTGGGTGCCGTACAGCAGGTGCGGCACCACGCAGCCAATCACGCCCACCGCCAGCACCAGCATCATGCACGCGATCCAGCGCGGCCGGTGCCCCCGCCCCGCCAGGTACGTCAGGAAGAGCGCCGTGCATATCTGACCGATCTCTGTCGCTGCTAGTAAGGTTCCTGTCGTCTTTGACTCTACTTTGAACAGCTTTTCTACTGTGGTCGTCACACTAACAAAGTACGTGAGGAACATGCCCTGCAGCACCCAACCCGACAGGAACACCAACATGAAGACCCGCGTGGACGCGAACACGGAGCGCTCGCGCAGCGGCTGCGGATGCGCCGCCGTGTGCTTGCAATCGAGAGATCCATTGTTGTTTCCTGTCGCTAGCCGTTCCTGTTCTTCTGGTGTGGCTTCGACGCCTTTCATGTCGGCGTCCTCGGCCGCCGGGCCCGGGGGACCCGCCTCCCCACCCGCTGATGATACTGTAGCGACAACGTTCGCCCTGCGACAATACAGAAACAACCATTTACAACCAGTACAAATAAACTTCATCTGACGAGAAACTTAACATTACACCTCGATAAACTCACGTCATGGTCGCCACGTCTTAGTGGGTACTGATGCGAATATTACACAACCCCCTACGCTATCAAGTCTATGTGACCGGCCGAGCGAAAACGAAACGCACGCTAAACGCCAGTGTCGGCGAAGACGCTTCCGGCTAACGGGACCAAAACATACAGATTGATCAACGATCGCGAAAACAAGTAGCGGGCACGATGCGGCGGTGGTGAGTCGTACGCATACTTGATTGGTGAGTCGTTCACCCGAGTACGGGCGAGGGATGGAGGAGGCTGCGTGCGCGCACCCAGCGCGGCGGAGACCGACTGCAACATGCAATTACTGGCGCAGCGCGCTGCACCCGCGAGCCCGCCCCTCGGCTTCTCTCCACACGGGGTTTTTATTGGCCGTCTATCCGTTTTTTGTGCGGCACGCATTTACACACGATGAAAGCCGTCTGCGCGCCGCCCTTCACTGAAGATTCCCTCTCGTCTCGACACTACGGAATGTCTTTGTCTCATTGCTCTCCCGAACAATTTACATTGACGTGCATTTAAATATAAATTAAGAGAGGTGTACGTATGTCAAATTCTTATCAGACACACAATTAATTTAATCAATAAAAAAATCTATAAAATCAATGCCTACAGGCGTAGAGGCAAACACTAGGTTCGCAATAAAATCAACCGTAGAATATTAATGTGATCGACTCATACGGTTAACTGGACTTGCGAAACTCACCGATGGGGGCCGATGACCACCGGCGACACCGACCACGACGCACTATTGCACTACACCGACCAGTTCCAGCAGGAAAACTATTTTACTGATACTACTAATTGCTAAGATAACTTTTTAAAGTGATAATTTTTTTTTAGGGGTGACTCAAACGACCCATTTTTTTCACGTCTGATACCAAATGAAGTGCACAGTAAACTGCATTCCGAGATAAGCCCACGAACTTGTGCAATGGTCGAGCTATCGACCAAGTGCTATCGCTCCAGTGATAACGGGACGCAGCAAATAGGTATACTACTTGTGAAGCGGGTTACTACTGCACCAATATCATACGAAATGCCCTATTTATCTCAAATGCCAGCCTGCTCGACCTTTACAATAAAACTTTTTAAACATATCTTATTTCTGAGAAGAATCGCCCGTCTTTGATATGCAGCCAAATTTAAAATTTATGTTCACTTGTCTGTGTCCACCACACCTTTTAATATTAAAATATTTTCTGCCTGACATGACGTTAAGAAATCAGCGTGGCACGTGCTAAAAAGGATGAGGTAAAATATTTTGAACTAAACAGCATGTAGAAACAAAAAATTACTTAACGAAATATGAAAGAAATTAATCGAAATATGTACTCATACGAAATCGATATCTCAGTAAAGTGAACTCGAATGTCCTAGGCAGCGTTGCGAGACGCCACGATCTAATTGGCGGCAATATTGTATGAAAGTCAACCCCGCACGCACATACAATCACATCGACGATACGAGGACGGCGACTGACGATTTATTTAATCTCCCATCGCGATTGAGTGGCAAATGAATCATATGAATATGGCGAGCGCCGGACAATCTATTGACATAAATTGAATATAAAATATAGTATAAACGAAACACATATAAAACGCTCATATTGATATTAAATATTCGTGTGGAAATCAGATAAACTGAACGCGTGTTAGGGAGGAGACAAAAAGTTGCTCAATACCGTGTCCTCACTTATGATTCAGTGACACGACCAAATGAACCACCAAAGACCAAATTCGACGTCAACCCGCATCAAAATTCATCTTCAACACAAAAAGATACAGTTTGTTGTGTCTTTTCGGGAAAAAACAAAGTCACGGTCTCATACATACATTTTGAAATTCATACAAACCGAGATTGATATGAAATTAAAAAGTTAAAGAGCGTACAAAAAAGGGAGGTATCATAAATCTTTCATGGGTCTTTGATAAATAACAAATAAAGGATGTGGTGAAAATTATGGGTAAACTATTATTGTAAGAGAAATAATGTCTAATTTAGAGGAAGGTCGAAAATATGAGAAGACTGAGGAACACGAATCAGGGTGCGCGCTAGTGGCGCAGGCGCATCGAAGACGTCTATGATCATTCTATAAGTGAGAGGACAACGTGCGCGGTCAAGGTAAGTGAGCAGATACCTGTTGTCGATGACACTGTGCACTCGACATTAATCTCCATTTTAAACCCAGTTTAATAACATAAGGTACAATTTACAATGACGGTTAAAGGCACGAATAAGAAATACAGTGGTTACCAGCGGAGAAACTTCATTGTAAATCTGTGCAAGGACCTAGACCTAGTCTAGATAAATTATTGTGCCATTTAAACGGTTGCTGACGAGCTGGTACTGGTAAATTAAACGCTGATAATAATTATGTCATGTTCAATGTCCAAGTATCTATGTACAGGTTCCAGAGTCCCAACAATGGCGCTAACAGTTTGTGGCAACATAGGTCTCAGACAAAGGACAAACACTTGTCTTACGCATACAAATATTGATCGTTTTACATGGAAAGCAGACGCACCAACAACTGGTCATGACAGGATACAATTGTCAGCACAGGTATTTCAAATATTTTTGCATTCTATTAATTATAAAGCCTTTAATTTTATTCTACTTACAACGCTTCAGATAAATGAACCTACGAGTATAAAACTGTATTACATTTCAATAAAGCAATATAAAAAATAATTAAGCCGCTGATATATTGAGCATAGTAAACTACTAATTTGTATTCTATTGCATTGAATTTAATATCCCACACAGACATAACAATACAATTAATGAAAGAGGAACATCTCGTTGCGAGCTTTAAATGTCTTGTAGCTATGTTACCACAAACGCCACTGCACTTTAATAACGATTCAGAATTCACTAGGTTTATTAATTAGACAGAACCGGTCGCTTGTAGTAGGTACCGAAAGTAAACATATGCTAAGGTGAGCATTAATAGTAAAATTTGTAGGGGTCTTAATTAAATTAAACCGGATTCTACCCACCGGCTATTGATTAACGAGATTCATGGCTGTGCACTAAGCTAACCGGATAATTACGGAACAAAGTAACCGATGAGGAATTACTGACAAAACAAATAATCAAAACGTGCTACCTCGTCGGTGCCTAGTGTGGTTTTATGAGAACGCCTTGTCATTAGCGCACGTAACTCATCTCTTTATAGGGAATGTTTTTATTAAGAACCCTACTAATATTATAAATGTGAAAGTTTGTGAAGATGTTTGGATGTTTGTTAATCAATCACGCAAAAACGGCTGAACGGATTTGGAGGAAATTTGGCACACAGATAGATTATAAACTAGATTAACTCATAGAATACTTTTCATCCCGATAGTAGATTCCTGTGGAATAATTTCCGACCTCCACGCCCGCCGGAGTCGCGAGCGGAAAATAGTAAGATATATTAAGATACTAGCTCACTCACCCAGCGGGAACGTACTACCGGGATAAAAAGTACCCTAAGTGTTAATCTCGGTTATAATCTATCTATGTGCCAAATTTCATCCAAATCCGTTCAGCCGTTTTTGCGTGATTGTGTAACAAATATCCAAACATACTTTCAAATTTATAATATTAGTAGGAAGTAGGATTATGAATTATGATCCATATTCATTCGGTAGGTACGCTCCGTGTAGATTCCTAGGAGCAAGTTCCAGTTCTTTTAATTGAGCGGCCGACCCAATGATAATTAATAACGCTTAGGAACCTACTAGCGTGTCTGCCACTAAGACTCAATTTGCAAATCAAATTCAACTTAATGCGTGTATTAATTTTCAACAGCAGCTGTTAAGTGTCTATGAGACAAATGATTTATATGAACAGATAAGTACACCAGCCGTAATTACTCGCAACCAATAACGTGATTTGCAACGTAATAACTGCAAAGTTCAGTGACACTAATATTTCCAACGAGCGCCCAACCAACGGCCACTCCAGACTTCGTGATGCCACATGGTGATTTATAATCAGCGATGTCCAAATTGATCAATTTACGAGAAAGATTAATTTTAATATAAATAAAGAACCAACGGTTGAGCCGAAACCAAATGATAAGCAGGATATTGAGATGATTTCAGAAATAAAACAGCGCAACAATGCATCGAAATCTGATAAAAATACATGAGAAATAAACGAAACTCTGATTAAGGGTAATATTTCTGCTGCGGAGACAGTCGTGTGAAGCAAATCTTCCGAGTAGGTGTGCCTGCATAAACCAGGGTCGGACACCGGACACCCCGGGGCGGAGAGCTGTCTGAGATATACTGACTTACTGCCCTCTACGCGCTCGACATAATAGACGCGATTGCCGACCTTTACCACTTCGTTTTTAATAAAACATTTACATACAATTGACAATGTTCATAAATATAAGCAGTAGTTCAAAATTCTAAGCCACAATAGATACACTCATGACATGAATGTGGTAGAGTTGCTGGAGGTGTTGAAAATCGTATGAATACGTCACGCGTTAATAACAACGTTATTGGAAGTATTGATACCAATAAACATTTTAAATGGTGTGAAATACATTCACTAACAAGTGAATAAATCACGACAGGCCCTTCCCAAGTATCTTTGTAACAAAAACATAATGGCCTTTCGTGGAAACAGATTAATATGTAACGATCAACAACAAGAACAAATCGGGATGCGGTGAAGAAAAACTTCCAACGACACACATGACCGCTTACTTTAAAACTGACTATTTGCAATTATAATGTACAATTGCATCGCACTTTGGACTGCAGCATACAAAAATCTTGGTGTATTTTTGTGATAACCGGCTTCCAATGGACCAAAGTTGTTGTTGTATATGCGAGTGGATTGCACAACACTGACATAACATAACCGTGCCTTGACATTGTTGATCTCATAGACGACGCTCCGTGCCAAAGCCATCGCAGGTAGCATGGCGGTCAAGAGGCTCGCTAATCGACCGTAGAATATGAATAGCCTCCACGAGGATAAACAGCTCAATAAACTGTATACTTTAGTGAGAAGAAGCACTACAATTGATCATTGCTATTCTGTTGAGATGTTACGTCTACAGAGAATCGTACCGACAAAACTATACAGTAACAATCAGATTGCCAATAACTTTTTAAGTGGTGACAAATATGCGCACTTAAAAATATACATATGTTTCAAAGTTGAAATCATCTGCGTAACGCACTTTGCCGAGCAACTGCGTGCTCAATGCGAATGAGTGTATCGGGCAAGGTCGCTGCCAACGAATCACTAGTACCACCAATTTGACACTGCTCACCTCCGCTTATTGGACAAAGTGGAACGTGTAAATGAAGAAACGGTACGCTACCCTGTAATCATTTAACAAGCATCAGCTGTGATGAAATAGATGTCACATTTGAAGGCAAAATCAATTCAGACATCGAGTAGATTATAGATGTGGCAAGGGTGTTCTCAAAGCAGGTTAATGCACTCAGTGACAAAATTAAACATAAATATTGGTACGAGACCTTCTCAAATGGTCACATAGTAGGTAAGAAATGTTAAGAAAATAAAAACAACCGTTGGCAATTTGGCATGCTTATCTTAATATCCAAGGCTCAAACATAACCCGTAACCCGTGGAGTGAAGTAACTTAAATACCCTTCAACTTTTACAGAGACGTATATAGCGTCACATATACGTTTTGCACGTTTACGATTCTTTTCACACCGAAATTACAAGTCATTACACAGTCGGTCGAGTCAGCAATGAACAGACGTATTAAGTCAATTAAGAATAAGAGGTATTACATTTCTCCAAGAACCTATATGTGGTTATAACTGAATGTATATAAATAACACTAGTTTCTGGAATCCACTCAGTGTTACTACTTTGCTAGTCAGGCTGACATTCGACAATTTTAAGACAATGACGCTACTTGCATGTTATTGCACAATAATTTAACTTTATTTACGAATTGATTGTAAATAAAAAGTATGATTGGTATCGAAGTTAAAGGTCTGGTGAAAGTGAAACAGCACGAGTGCATTGGGCGGGGTGATAAAAATGTCATTGCAAAAGAAACACCTCCGCACTGTCGTGTAGTTATCGACAATTTGCATACAACGTACTCTTGAATTCGCATGGTGAAATCTGGACACACGACTTTTTTAAACATCAAGCTTTGGACACAGACTGCAGAAGAAACGCTCGTGATGGCTCATATATTATGCATTTATATAAATATTTAATGAAGGTACTAGGTCACGCTCTTCTTAACTTGAAAATTATCTTCAAAGATATCAGCTGAAGAAAGTTGATATGACAATTTATTATCATGAATGAACTTATCAAAGTAATTCCAAAGTAATCCTAGATTATTTGCTGATAAAACTTATTTATAAATATCATGTATTTGCGGTAAACGGAACATTTATTCTGTTCCATACATTTCAGAGCAAGATTCTATATTTTCCTTCCTCCGACGCAAAAGTAGGTCAAACGATTAGAATCCAACATTGTTTTAATAGGACACTGATATTGCAACACGAGTTTATTTATTTACTTCCAATAAATATTTGCACTCATTAAATATTGAGGGCATCAGTAATTAGGTCTTGTAACGTAGTTTTCGTATTATTTCCTCTAAATTATTAACTTCAACGATAAATAATTAAACAGGTATGTGGTGGAGCGGCCTAATTTGGAAATTGGAAGTTTGGATCCATAGGCAGCGTTTGGTGACATCAGAGTGACCTCAATAAAACAAAAACGTCTTACTAGCAACATGAAATGGTTTTCCTTGTCACGATACTGTAAAAAAAATCCGAGGAGCCAGTTGTGTTGGTCGCAAAAAATAGCGAGAAAACATTATCAATATTACGAAAAAAAAATACAACACAACAAACAATTTGTTACTGAAAACCCCGAGCGTGAATGAACACTTGCAGTTGCTAATAATAAGACAAAAAATATATAAATAGACACATGACTACTCTATCGGCCTGCCTAGTATCGCGCTAAGTACATTCATTTGATATTCAACTCATCTGTTAAGGGATAATATACATAAAACAATACACATAGAGACTAACTACCTCTTTAACTTGAGACGCGATGTCTTGAGTATAAATCCCTACGGAGTCAAACATTACTACCATACTCAAACAAAGAAGGTGGTTTTGCTTCTCGCCTCACCAAACAACTTAGCGGAGACCACTTCCGACACGAACTGTACACACGGCTACACATGAACCTATACACTTCCAGTATAAGCTTAACTCGCATTGTATAGGATTTCCGTATAGTGCGAGATCAGCGTAAACTGGAAATGTATAGCATGATGTGTAGCCGTGTGTACACATGACGGCAACACAAACATAAACACATGTATATATATATACATATACTGCAACTACAGACGTTTTCGACACGACCTTGAGCATACCTATATGGATAGATAATAATAGGCTATTCTTTACGTATGCGTGAAAATGACGGTGAATAAACCTTAATTACAAAATATTTTAAGCAACTAGTTGAATTGATAACGAGCAGTGGTAAAAATTTTACTAGTACAGTGATTTATTAAAGGTATCGAAGCTTTACCCTGCTAAGTATTTACGCTAATTGTAAATCATGTTGAAATTCCAGCAGTTCTAGCTTTTCAGACAAATATAAAGACGGGAATGAGAAAACGTGCTCAATCTTATTAAAACTTTGTATTCCAGTACAAGCTGCTAGCTTTTGTAGACCATTCCTGTTACATTGTATAAATAGTCCTCACATAACTCTTTTTAGTCTTGGCAAAGGCTTGTAGAAACAAGTACTAAATAAAACCAAGATCCTAATGTATGAACAACTCATAATATGAGTGCAAACAGCCAATTTAAAGTATGTTTAAATAAGGAACAATAAAAATGTTAAAGATAAATATCATATTCTTTAGTCAGACTCGCATCTTAACAAAGTTTACATCAGGAGTGCCACAAGGCAATACGTTTTGACCCCTACGAAACAACAAAGTGCGATTATATTTAAACGGACTTATTATCGTGAAAGAATATTACATTGGTAAAGCACTTTTCCTGACCATTAAATTCCTATTAGTTAGGCACCTAGCGAATGTTGTTATGCTGACGTGCTTAGGTAGAAAATTGAGGTCTTGACCTAAACGGACGCTGTATTAACAATACATTTTCATTTAAACACGCACTATAGGTACAGACGTCATCTATGGCTTCAGTACATGAGTAACAGGTTTGGCACAGCTGTTTATATGAAGTTTTTAACAATAGACTTTTAGGACTTGATCATAATAGCCATGTATCACATCGTTTTATGCTCCTTTGTTTATTTCACATTACACATATATGCAAGAAAACAGAACATACATCTTATCCTACTCTCGGTACTCTTGAAGCGAGATAAAATGGTAAATGTATTACTTCAGTAAACATTAGTAATATGGCGTTTATAATCCTTATACGGTCAAGAAGGATTACAATTTAAAGTCAGCGTTGTACATATGGCATAAATACGGATTATGTACAATGTAAATTGAAAAATTTCCAGTATTTTCCATTCTTTTGTGATAAAACTTACTACATCAGAATTTCCGATTCTACTCCACTGTTTAATGTTGAAGGATTTTTCAAGGAAAATTTTGTAACTTAGTTTACTAAATAACAAAAGGTACATACTTGTATTTAGCCTTTGAACTATTAGTTAAAAACATCGTGAAGCCATTATAAAGGCTTTTAAAGTTCGACAGCTGTTTCATAGAACAGTGCAATACCTACGCGGTCAAAATGTTTGGAACAGCTGATTTCTTTTTGTGTAACCGACGAAAAATTTCTGCGGCGGGGGTCTAGACTAGAACGATATGCTGAATTCATGGTTACAGTTTGCGTACTGGTTAAAAATTTATCCTGTATTATAATTATGAAAAAAAAAAGCACTTTTTTCTTTTTATCAAAAAAATATTATGATTAACTAGCTTCTGCCCGCAACTTCTTCCGTGTGAAATTTCTTTTTGATTCGACTCACCCCGTCGCAACGCATCACCTGCCCGCACTATACTTTTTTTTTGTTTTTGGTCACCTCCTAAGGGTCCTAGCGTGATGTTGAGCCATTTTTTTATGCCTTTCTCAAGAATTAAGCTATCAAAGGCTAAAATAGAATGTTGAAAACCGACTAGTAGTTTTAGAGATTAGCGCGTCCATACAAGCAAACAATCAAACAAAAAAAAACTCATCGTTTTTTTTTTTTTAATTTTTACTCTCTGTTGAAGCCGAGAATTCTATTTCGATACTAGCTTTTGCCAGCGTATTCGTCCGCGTGAAGGTAGAAAATTATCCTAAAGGAACGTATTACCGGGATACAAATATATCTTATACTAGCTTTTGCCCGCGACTTCATACGCGTGAACTTTAGAATCAAGTAGATAATAATTTTTTTTATATAATATATAGCCTATTTTTTAAGTTAGACCTCTCGGAATACATCATTGAAAACTGCATTCAATTCCATGCAGTGGTTTTTGCGTGATGCGGTAACAAACATACAGACAGACAAAAATTCTAAAAACCGTTGTTTTGGCTTCTGTTGCTCTAATAAAGACCCCCCATACTATTTTTTCTTCAATATCTTTAATGTACAGACATCGGCCTGTTACAATTTTATTATATGTACCTATAGATATGTTAATCCAGGTTGTAAACTATCTGTGTGCCAAATTTGATCCAAATCCGTTCAGCCGTTTTTGCGTGATTGAGTAACAAACATCATCCTCATCATTTCAGCCGAAAGACGACCACTGCTGGACATAGGCCTCCCCAAGCTCCTCCAATTGGGTTCTGTGCTTCTCGCATCCAGCGGATTCCTGCGGCCTTCACAAGGTCATCGGTCCATCTCGTGGGAGGTCTTCCAACGCTAAGACTTCCGGTACGCGGTCGCCACTCCAAAACCTTTCGGCCCCATCGGCCATCTGTTCTGCGAACAATGTGCCCTGCCCACTGCCATTTAAGTTTGGCAATTCTTCGGGCTATGTCGGTCGCCTTGGTTCTCCTGCGAATCTCTTCATTCCTGATTCGATCACGTAGGGAAACTCCGAGAATAGCCCTCTCCATTGCCCTTTGGGTGACCTTTTAGCCTTCTGATAAGGCCCATTGTGAGCGACCACGTTTCAGTACCATATGTCATCACTGGCAACACTCATTGGTCAATGACTTTCATCTTGAGACACTGCGGGATGTGGGACGAGAAGATATTGCGTAGCTTCCCGAACGCTGCCCAGCTGAGTCGGATTCGACGATTGACCTCTTTCTCGAAGTTGGACCTACCTAACTGGACAGTTTGCCCTAGGTAAACATAATTGTTTACAACTTTGAGTGTAGGGTCTCCGATCTTCATGAGAGTGGGTGTTACATGGGCATTCGACATTACCTTCGTTTTGTCCATGTTCATTTTAAGACCCACTCTTTCGGAAGCTCTACTGAGGTCATCGAGCATTGTACTGAGGTCCTTCATAGTCTTAGCCAGGACTACTATATCGTCGGCAAACCGAAGATGAGTAATGTTCTCGCCATTGATGTTGATGCCAACCCCTCTCCAGTCCAGAACCTTGAAGACATCCTCCAGTGCAGCGGTGAACAGTTTCAGAGAGATTACGTCTCCCTGTCTCATCCCTCGCTGCAGGAGCATAGGTTTCGAGGTCCGGCTCTGGAGCCGGACTGACATAGTGGCGTTTTCATACAAACACTTTAGCATCTCGATGTATCGATAGTCAATCTGGCATCGTTGGAGAGACTGCAGTACAGAACAAGTCTCGATCGAATCGAAGGCTTTCTCGTAGTCCACAAACGCTAAGCAGAGAGGCAGGTTATGCTCTTCGGTCTTCTGTATCACCTGCCGCAGCGTATGGATGTGATCCACGGTGCTAAAGCCTTTTCGGAATCCGAGGCTGGAAGTCGTCAAACCTGCGCGCGAGACGGTTCGTGTCCGTTCGGGTCGTTCCGTGTGGTGCCGGACGTAAAGAATAGCATCATCTCATTTCTAACCGCGGGTGTCCTAGGAGGCGACTAAGGGACCTACTAGAGAATGGGCAGCAGTGTTCTCTATGCATTTTATCACCATACTGCGATCGCCAACTCGCCTGCCAAGCGTGGCGATTATGGCAAATCTCCCCAAAAATAGCATAAAACGGCCCCTAGTGCCCGGCGGCCCGCCTACCCTTGGCTACGGTAGCGGTCAAGCCTACGGCGAGGCAAGGGGTGCTAAGAATCTCCGGAGTAATAAACATCTAAACATACAAACTTTCACATTTATAATATTATAATAGGAAATTTAGACTTAAGCTACGGCAAAGAGAGAATGTTCTCTTCCAACTTACAAAAAGTCAGCCAATAAAGTCAGGATCCTATAATGCAGGTAATACTAACAAGCTATCAGTGTTGTGCAATGTTGCTATCTTTATACCCGTGCCATGTATTACCCGAGACGCCTTCAAAGCAACTCACAACGATAATGTACTGAACTCTACTATCATATTACAGGTAAAAACAAGCAAAAAACACAAGGCCTACTTAGCGATAAAGGATTCTAATGATGTAGTGACCAAAATTTACAAGAGTATGCTAAGATGGTTTAGTCATGTTGAGAGGATGAATGAAAAGCGACTAACAAAAAGTATTTACAAGGCAGATGTGAGGTGAAACGCCGAGAGGGGATGCCCTAGGAAGACATATAGTGACGTCATGTTCTTCAGAAAAGTCAGGTGCTTAGTACTCGCTACCGGCGTGCATGTATGATCAGATGGGTGAACATAAACGGGGGTAATGGAGTATGTAAGGATCATACCAGGTGGCATTCTGTAGTTTCTGCCTACCCCCATGGCAAGAAGGCGTGAGTTTATGTATGTATTCTAATGAACATTACGTAACATTACGAAACTGTCAACCAACAATAAATTCAAGATCAAGGGTCGCCAAGTCACGCACAGAAAACAAAGTTCAGTGGTTTCTACACGAACCAGAAGATGTAAGGTTATCTAGGGGTTCAAGTCAAAACTGATGAACCCGCATCGATATTAACAACCAAGTTCAATGACTTCACTAACATTTTGTTCATTTAATGGAGATTAGCAAGCAAGATGGACTAACACGTGGAAGCTTTATTCTATGGCTGTTTTACACAGTAATGTGATATTTAGATGCATCGAAATAAAACACTTAAAGGAAAATAGACCCTGAAGTTCACATAACGGAATTTGCTTCGGTAGAGTTAAAGTATTTGACTGAAGTAAAATAGAATGTTCAAGACAAAAAGGAAAGCAAGTGCAAAAAAAAAACACGGTACCTAATGATCAAAGTTCTAACTATGTAAACGTTATTGATTGTATTCCTTACTTACGAGGTGATAAAACTATAAAGCCAAGTGAAGGCAAGAGTACCAAGTAATAACGTATTGACACTTGTAATAATGGTCATTGATGACATCATACTTTAAAAACCTGACTTTAGTTTAGCGGAGATTAAACGACTAAAATTCCACGTAAAAACTAGACATTCGCTAACGTCTAAAACTAGTAATGCTGTACGTGCGCTACGTTTCAAGCGCAATGAAGAAAGTGAATAATTAAGACTTGGCAATTCTAGAGGAGAATAAGAAGTTGACGAATAAAAGTGTACATTTAATGACAGACATGTCGCTATCCCACGCCTACAGGTTACGCCAGCCTCAACGATATATTCTTAATTAACGGACCGAAAAGAGCACCTTTAAAACAACTTATGCGTAACAAGAAAAATAAGATAAATTAAAATAAAACAACATGTGGTGACAGGGGCTGGTCATCCAAGACAATTAAAATTCTTGTCGTGGCACCAGACATAAAAGCGTCTATTATCACATAGATTTGCCAACTTTTTATCGACATAACAATTTAACTCGGTATAATCTACCTATATACCCATATATCAGTAGCGGAGACAGTAATAAAGTAATAACTGAGGTGTGAATTGTCAATGTAAATTGAAAAAGTCTGCGTCTGGACATTTTAAAGAACTTGCTACACAAAGAACCTAAATATGACCGTGATATACAGGAAATTGATAGATCGAACTTATGTTTTTCTTTTCCATATGAAACGTAGACAGTCGTGCCGTAGTAATAATTATATTGGTTGTCTGTAACCAAAATATTGTTATGTTAGGTTCGTGCTTGGTGGCTTTTTTAATTTTCGTGATCAGCTAGACTATTCACCTCTGGAACTATTGCCAGAGTATCTTTAATATGTCACGTATTTAGCAAAACCGTCTTGTCAGCCAGGTTTATGTAACAGAACCCAAACTAAGCTTTATCAATTAAAATTGGCTAAAGTTAACAATAAAGGTCGTAAAACAATCCTACTTTTGCTGACGCACAGAACTCACACGAGAATACTCTCTATTCTCGTGTGAGTTCTGTGCGTCAGAAATTCGAAGCCGTATATTTAGCATTTGCCACTGTCAAGTAAAAACTAGATATTGGAGCAACCTGATTTTAATGCGCATAAAAAAATTGTAACTCACAAAAACGAACGCGATGGCGTTCACACAATACATCAATTACGTCTAATCGTGATACTCAGAATTATACGAGCCATAATCGCTAACGACTCCTAACATTTCGGTGGCCGTGAACTGCGCCTTGACTGCCGGATACTAAATGTAACAAACAAAAAAGTATCAATTCTAACAGATAGCTCTGTTACTCGACCCACATCGGTGACCTCGTTACGGCGAAATCGCAATGTAATTTCGCGACGTAAATTTTTTGGAACACTTTTACTTCGACACCGGGCGTACGGTCCAGCGGCTCAGTGTATGGGTTCGGTGATGACACCAATTTCTCTTTCAATGAATGGGTATGAAGCTTTAAGCTGGGTGGAGTCTCCACGGCCTCAAAATTTAAACGGATACGTAGTTTAGCGAATCGTGTTTGCGTAACACTTGACATAGATAGTCGTTCGATGTGGAGCACTAAAGGATCGAGTAAGTTACAGTTTGCGTGGCGAATTCATTCATATTTCAGGTTGATCTTCTATTGACGTCATTCCAAAGTGCTAATAAACACTCCCCCTATGTGTTATCAGCTTTTGCAAATTTTTCCGAACAAATTTTCGCAACACGCACGTCATCAGCACGTAAATCCGTCGGACGCACGCGCCTGCCATATAGTGCGACTTTCTCTCCGAGCTACGCAATCACATTTGGTTAAATTTCGCTTTTTTGCACACAAAGAGATCGATGGAAAATGTATTTCGGCATGGAAAACAGACATGAATACAAACTATTGCGATACGATGCACGGAATCACAACAAGACGAAAATCCATATTTAAACTGCTAGCAGTTTTTCTGGAAAGCTTAGTGGTTACTAAATTAGCTTTTAGGTTGAACCTTAGCATGGTTAAGAAGAATTCCAGACAAAGCGCTCGAGAGCGAAACTAATACAAACTAGTCACTTGAATCACTTTCATCTGGTGGAGATGCCGAAAGTAAACTTTTACTTTCGGTATGAAAAGATCGGTTTTCTTCGACAACCGCTGCATTTTATGTTACGACATTCTAAAATACTATACTACCTATCTCAGTAAATGATACAGCTATTTAAATAAATAATATTTGTTTGAAGCTTACATACACAAGTACATGTAAAACATCATTCAGTGTCTAATAAATAGAGACTTACCGCGCCGCGTTAGAGGTGACGCATTTTGGTAATTTATATATCATCAAAAACTTCATGTAGTGGAAGGTAACATAAATGACAATGATAACTGACTTTTGAGCTCAAATGAAAATGAAGCTGTAGTCATACAACTTCAAACATTTTTATATTGACTTACGTTCTAGATAAAGTTGTGGTTGACAACTAAATTTGGTGATATCCAAAGGCGTGATCTATGCTAAATCATTGAATCACGTTATGATACGTCTAAATGAGTACAAAATATAGGATTTGTACAAAACATATTGGGCCTAGCCCCAAAATACAAAACCAACCAATATTCTGTAAAATATTTTTGCAATACTAATGAACAAGGAAAATTATGTGAACAACGCGGCGACAGTACGCCAGAACCAGAACTGGTTGTACGAAAGCGAAAACACTTAATTACTTTCATCTATTCGTACAAAGTGGAACTCGTAACCCAGATTATTGAATTAGAGCCTTGGAAGTAGATGTTTTATGATTTATATACTTTCGATTGGACAACGCACATTTATTCTTGATGGTAAGAAAAAAAAGTACTTGGAAAAACCCATGACGACATCAGAAACTTTCATCTTTCCTTCTTTTAACAAACTTGGTTTCACGAAATATCAATTAATAAAATATGCATATTGTTTGATTTGGATTTAAAATTGGAAATGAATTTTCTCTGACTGCCTATCAAAACCGGATGATGATGTGAATATTTGAATTTTATACGTAACTCCACTTATATGATTGAGCTATTATGTCTGAACCGTTGCAAAATAAACGTTTCATAACTTATCTATCGATTAGTTTACACTCTTAGTTATATTAATAACACCTACTCGTAACGCTATGATATTAATAAAAATCTAGTTATCAGTTAACCGATCGTAATTGGCCAGGCGGTCAATGAACGATAACGAACGAGTTATCTTCATTACCACTTACTGAATTACCGAGAAGTTTACCATTACAAGCCTACCAGTCTTCTTAGCCTTCACAAAGATTATGCGGGTCAAAACATTGTCAAAAGCTACGTCTTAATGCAATCTGGCATTTGATGTGGATTCTCTTACCATTATTTTCAATAAGCCACTTAGACTAAAGACCATATTTTTGCATGACGAGAAAATATGTCAGTTATTCCCTCAGAAGCCTAGAGGCTGTTAACAACATAATTATAGCATATCCCACAAAAGCATCACTTTTGAGCTGGACTTTGACACTAGAGACACCCACAAATTAAAATAAGTAAAGGTGCTGTGTCACTTATCAGTAATAAATAGACATGACAAGAATTTCAAAAGACTCCGAGTCGTTTACTGCTGGGGATCGGCAATCCAAATAGACAGACAGGATGACTGACTTGAAAAAGGGCCAAGGAAAGAGCCGAGATAAAAATATCCCCATGAAATAGGACACATGCGCATAAGCCAGACTCCAAAACAAACTGTGCTTTTAATAACTGAAGCAATTTCAATACATGTGCACATAGGCACACAAAAAAAGTGAGATCGTTGGCAAATCTCTCGTCAGAAAAATGGTTTAAGTGGAGTAGCATAAAATACTACATCGTCGGTACCTACACATATGTATTTTACTGTAGTAGCGAATGTAAGACTGGGTGTTTATGAAGCACTTGTTCTGAATGGAATGATAGACAAAGTATGACAGGTAGCAAGTTTTATGGATTTTAGAAATAATTCGTAACAAGTAATAAAGACTTAGTTCCAGCCTAGCACAGAACTACAATTTCACAATTTTATTAAAACTCCACCCTTGACAAACAGACAGGGAGACGACAAAAGAATATAACTTAGGGAAGTTACCAGAAGTGATAAAGTTCCTTATCCGAAAACGACCACACGGCAAGCAAACTAACAAATATTATAAACCAACACAGCCAAAAAACTGACCAAAGAAATCAATGCAAAATTATTCTAATGGCTTTCCCAAATCGATACATGACGAATATTATTGTGTAACAACAATTGATTGGCGGGCCCGGAGCTGAGGTCAACTGTCTGGAGGTCGCTAGAAAGAGGGTGCTTACATTACAATTATAGCTGAAGCAGGCTCCCAGACGAAAACCTACTCATAGGACAAATTAAGGGCATTTCACAATAGTCTACTCAAATTGTTCTCTTACTCATTCAGATAAGATCAAAATACCTGTTGCTGTTGCTTTCATGTTGCGGATTAATTGCTTATTTCGGGAAAATGTTTTATGGAGTGAAGATTTCGGGGATTGTCGATAATTATGGAACATTTGTATGGATTCCCGTCATGTCTTTACTGAATCAAAAGCTGTTTATTGTTCGTTGAGGCGAAAATCGCTTGTAAGATTTCCTTTTGTTAGAAAACTTGTCATTGTCAAATTGTTATTCATGTCCTAATACACGATAGACACACACCATAATGCGAATATTTCTTTTGAATATTCTGTAGTTACTGTTTCTTTTTATTATGTTTTAGCTCGATATTTGTCTTATATTCTAAAACTACTCATTTAATTTATAATGACTGGAGTTTAAATAACATATCATCTTGGTCATGTGCTCTTTTATTTCTAGGTTATTTCATTCATATTGGGAAACATTGGTTATCTCATAGACATTACTTCATCTCCGTTTACTACGTGCTACTAATAGACGTATAAATAGTATAAATATTTTATTTTATAGACTCGTTAAAACTTTTATTATTAAACGTTAAGAAAATAATCCAGTGATCCAGTTTCAATTAACACAAATTAGTTTAAATATACTATATTTATGCAAACTGCTTTATGTATCGTTATCTTTAAAGATTATGAACTACTCGTTTCAACATTCGATTTTACAATGTAGGTATTCGCAAACGAATTCTTTTTGGTACATTGATTTTTCCGCTCCTTACATTAGATAATTAATATGTAACTATTACCCGTGTGACGATAACGCTTTTTGTAAATATAATTAACTGGTAATAACTATTACAAAATGCCGCTTCTGCCTGAAGGTGTCTTTATTGCTCGATAATCATTAATTCGGTTGTGGTTCGTCAACTTTACAGCTATATGCTCATGCAAGACGCCTTGCTGCATCAAAAGTAGTTTGTAATGCCCAAATTACAGCTATTACCATGAACAGCCACGAAGACGAAATGAGTCTGAACTCTGAAAACTTTACACAGGAACAGTAATAACTACTAAATGCAGCCTTGAAAATGAAATAACTTTCAATGACTGATATCCTCCCTTATCTGCCCATGTAAACAAAGTGTGTTAGATCAAAATGCTATGTCAACAAATGGCGACACCATGCGAGGGGTAGATACGAAGAGATAGGCCCTGAATATTGGAAAACAACGCATATATGCCAAACTCGGAATTTTGATCACATCGCGAGTTTTCATAAAAACCATCGAAGCCAATGGTTGCGCCAATAACCTAAACAGTGTAACTTGTGGTGCAAGAGGGTCCCCTAAATTTAAACCAAAAGTACCTGTGAGTGCCACACGTGCAGCGATCCCTGCCACTGATATGTTAATTTTATTACACCAGCTTAAAAAAAAGATCCCAACCGGTTTTCGGTTTCGAAAAGGAACGTAAGTGACATAAAAATTACGACCTTCACGTACATGATGCTTGTTCCTAAATTAAAAGGCGTAGATACTAACAAAAACGTTCAAAGAGCAAATAGATCAAGCATGCCTAGTTGCCTATCAACTCTTTAGTTTTCAAACAAAACTTTTCCATGATTGTTGTAACAAAATTCGCAAACACAAAACTGGTTTAGCATATAAAGTAAAATTGACAATATAACACTTACGATAATTTTCGGCGATATGCAGGTCCTTAGCACACACTGGTTGCACGTCTAATTTCGCGGATATGATCTAATGTAAGCCGAATAGTGTATAATAGCTCCAGTTTTTTCTGCGACGACTTCGGAACCGGTAGTGTCCTCGGGGCCTCAACACTTGGGGGGCATCACTTATCAATGGTTAGTGTAGTGAGGAGGTTATTAGCGGTAGTGTTTTAGCGTCGCGAGCGTCGCGTCCCGCGTGCTGACCGGCTGCGAGTGCCGGCGCTCAGGCGTCGCTCTTGTAAACAAAACGTAATGGTGGGGGCCCCGCCGAAAAGCCTGGCCGAATAAACACCGCTCACTTACGTCACTCTATTCTGCTCCTCCGGTGAGCGTTTGATGCATGCCTAGTTCCGACAACTGATTGCTCTTGAAACTTTTACCTTTGGACACCGGCATTTCTACCTTCACCAACATTTGGCCCAAACATTTTTCATTTTCGCTGTCGTTATATTATGTAGAAGACCTTTTATATTGTAACACTCGTAATGTTCTAAAAATAGTCGAATATATATCTAAATAATCGAATATCTATCTTAATAAAACTCTTTTATTAAGATAGATATTCGACGGTTATTGAAGTTTTCTCAACACTATTTTGTGTTGTAATTCGTCACAGATTACATGCATATTAAGATCAGGAACTTTGACGAGGATTTGACACACTTGTGCATGTATACGCAAATTTTCCGCACCCAACTGTATGGTGGGTAAGTTAACAGTGGAATGTGTCGACAAAATCTTAGGCCTCATTCACGCGTCTATTAAATAAACCTTCAAGAAAAAAAACTATAAAGTAGCCGGTTTTTCATACCAGACAGTTCGATATCAATTAATTTAAGCGTTAAGCTCGAAATAGCACGATCGGCAAAAAAGAGATTAATCAACTAAATTCCAGGCTGTACTTCGAGTTTATAAGACCATATTTATAACCGGTAGCCTCCTAATTTTAAAGGCTATTCCACACGCAATACTAATTTAAAAATACCTTTTATTTCACACGATAACCGGCTGTAAATAGAATTAAAGGTGCTAGAGTCGGCCTGCACTAAATTTATGGCAAAGTAACCGGAGCTTACAGACTGCAGAGCTGCTAGTCAACCACTTTTTGCCCTGTATCTTACTTTATTCATAGATATAAGGTATGTACGTAGGTACCTGTTCTATTAACTTGTGCATTTAGTATTTTCCCTTATGTTTGGCGGTGACTTTATTTATGTATTGACTGCATGATTGACAAGAAGTGTTTTCAGCCTGATCATTCTATCAATCATCATTACCTATGTACAATATTGTTCATATAGTAAGCAAACGGATCACTATCACTTGCCTCAATGCTGAAAGCACAGCTATTGATAAAACAATTAGCGGAAATACATTTTTTAAGGGCTCTACATTTAGTTTCCATACCGCATAAGCCTCACATTCGGCTTACTGTATGAAACAAATCAATTCGAAAATTCACTATGAGGGAAAAACAAGTTTTTCACTTAAAATCGTATACATATTTAATGTTGCACTCCTTAACATTTAAGAGCGGGACAAATCAATATAACATGAACGTTGAATTTTAAAATGTATCCCATTAAATTCATGTTCATGCATTCAGGTAGTTCTGTTAGTAAAATAACTGGTAATATGACGCACTCTTTGTCCACTGTTAATATTAATGTGGAATATAAAGGAGATGTTGTAGTTACAGGAACAGTTATATCATGATCTCATCACTCTGCCACATGTCTTATTTGCATTATCATGTACCTGCCAACTTATTTGGGGTCGGCACAGCACGTCTTCCTTCAAGCACCTCTATTGGCTGTCATCCCCACTAGCTCAATCCATATGTATCATATGAGCTACGGAGAGCACTGCTGGCTCAGTAGTACCGGCCGCGACTTCCGAGTTGTAGGTCGTGTTCGAACCCAAGAACGCACTTTACATTGTGTAATTTATTTCATTACCACTGCTCTAAAAACGGTGAAGGAAAAAATCGTGAGGAGACTGGCATGTCCTAGAACCGAAAATTCGGCGACATGTGATACCATCCCGCACTAGGTTCACGTGGGTCTCTCATTGAGAGGACGCCTGTGCCGCAGCCGCGGGAACAATATGGGGTTATTATGATAAGCCTCTACTGCTCTCCTTTAACCAAATTGATAGGTATGAATAAAGTGGGGAAACGACGAAGATGACAGCCAATAGACATGAGAGACCCGTAACGTGATATAAATGCATACATTTATATCACCTTACAACTTTGGTAGCAGCATCGTAAGCAATAGCGCCATGTCTGTGGAAATCAACCAACAGTTTGTGTTACTAGCTAAATGTCGCACGCAAACGCATGTCCTTTGGCTAAAATCTTTAGCAACCACCATGATATCTACGAAATTAAAATAACTTTATAATACGGTCGCCTAATCGCGTTTCTTGTCAAAAGCAGCGAATCTGAGTCCGGTATCGAAAGTGAAAAGGTGCAAAGCAGGAGAACAGTTTTTTTTGTTAATTAATTAATATTTATTATACTTGACGCCATAAATTATGTTTTTTTAAGAAATTACTTAAACAGCAAGTCATGTTCCACTTTCGATACTGTGTGTAGGAAGTTCCTACCCACATTATTGAAAGTACAACGTGCCCTAATAATTTCCCTTTTCTTACTAAGAATAGTGAATATATTAGGGCGTGTTTTCATGCTGTAGTTATATACTACCTAGTCCTTTGCACAGCTTATGCTTTCATACAATGGGACAGTGATCTCAGATAACTTTTTGTAAATTGAATAATATATGATATATTTAATTAAGTGATCCTCTAAAAATTTATTGAGCTTCTAATGACTGACAATTTCAAAAATTTATGAACCTCTATAATCTTTTTGCGCTTTTAATGATGCACTCTTTTCAAATGACTGAGCTTCTTTTTAACTTTCTGGCCTTTTCTCACAGTTGGTCGCAGAAACTGGGGTACCCCAACCAACGGAGTTATTCAGTATTTTGGACCCCAAAATAAGGAATTCTCCCAGGTTCACATAAAGAGGCGCAATCATTTACTTACTCTTTTTACACTTTTTATATTAGCTTCAGTTGTAACTATGTATGTAAGAAAATCTTGGAATCTTAATTTGACCCACTTCCCGGTCTTCGATTAGGATGAAATTTTGCACACGCTCTGAGTTCTGATGACAATACATGACTAGCTAAGAAACGACATTACAAATCCAATATGGCGGCCTCCCCAAGATGGCGGACTGGCTGTTTGAAATCCACCCCCATGATATCCCCCCAGTGGGTTCCCGCATTGTCGTTGCGGGGGGGCTCAGTATCCGTGGTCCGCTCCCACGGTGAAGCGAAGAGGAACCCAAAGGTGGGGCCGCTCGTCAGGGCTTTGGTCTCCAAGCCGACGACGTAGCGGCCAAAAAGTGGTTGCGGTGAGGTGCACCGCAACTGAGGCGGGCCGCGATGTCGAATGGGAGGCATCGCGGCTGAGGGTTACAGGATGCGGCGGAGGAGGAGTGCCGGTACTTTTGAGTAGCGCTCTTCCCTTCCGTGGCCTAGACGGGGCCGCCACCGTTTGATGGCGGACGCGGTGGGGCCGCAGGGGAAGAGGAGTGTCGGTATAGCGTTGGCCGCTCTCCCTATCCCCTGCGGCCGAGAAGTGGTAGGCGGCGGGGCCACTGCGCTGACCCGTCGCAGGGGGCCAAGGGAGCCAAGGGTGCCAGGGTAGTCTGGGGCCCTTGTGCTACTTGGTTCCTGGGGTGGTCACGGCGTGCCATGTGTCCTGGTGTGCCGGACTGGTGGGGTCCGCAAGGGCCGATGCCTGCCAGGGGTGCGGGTTGTTCGAAAGAGATACCGTCGCCCCTGGCACACAGGCAACTGAGGGATCACGGGTGGGTTTTAGTCAGTAAAAGTCTGACACGCCCTCCTGCTCCACCCAGAGCGGGAGAAGTCATTTGATGATTTCCCACCCTGAACAAAAAAAAAACCCCATGATATGGGTATCAAATTAAAGGGTTTTCTGTCAGGAATATGAAAAAAAAAAAAAATATTTAAAAAATGAAAAAAAAGGTGCGCAAAATGGGAATTATTAGATTCGATTAAATAACTGATGCCTTAAAAAACACACTCACAGGGACATCGACACGCAACAGGTTACATTATTCTTAACCGACGAAAAATTTCAACATAGAGGATGTTAAAACATTTCGTCAGTTATAAAAAAAATTTACTGTTCCATACATTGTGACCGCGTAGGTACGTATTGCACTTTTCTATGAAACAGAAAGAAAGAAAAATTCGTTTATTGGCATTGTATCATTAATAACAAACCTTAAACTATTTAAAAAGAAAAGAAAAAAAACAGAAAACAATGATAATAATGCCAAAAGGGCCTTAGCTCAGCATAAGTCAGATGGCAACACAGTATGCACCGCCTGACGCTGATTTTCAGATGCAACCCACGAGTAGGTACCATACGCTCGAATAATAAACACATATTAAAGTGTGCCCGTAATAGAAAAGTAAAATAAAATGTTATGGCATACAAGTGTGTGAATGTGTATTTTCTTGTGATTAATGATTCTGGTGAAAAACAGCATTTTGTTTTTATAATAGGCCAAAAAGGAGAATTGGCACCGAAATTTGAGTGTCTGCCCTAAATAATAAGCTGCCATAAGATAATAAATAAATGCAAGTGGAAAAAATTTGTTGTGTAGAACGTTTGCTACACGACCGATTAAAACGAGACTTTTGAAACGAGGTTTCGGAGGCGATGTTGGGGAATATTCTCCCATTCTCCAATCAGAGCCCCTTATAGGGCTCTGCGACTTCTGACCAGCCTCCCTGCATACTTATTAAGGATTTCTTGAGCATTTCCCCAGTCAGGGTACTGTTTTCTATGGCCAATAGCTCTCTGTGAGACCTTCTGAAGAGATGCCAGCCCATACGTGTACAGAGTCTCCACCGTATTGGACTCTTTCTGTGAAGGAGGTTTGAATGTATCACTCACCAGGTCGCCTGTAGAAGTAAATAGTGAGAATCGAGAATCATCAGTGAACAAAACTCTTGCCCATTCTTCTTCACTCCACTGTATGTGTTCACGGGCGTAGCGCAGTTTTGCTACTTGATGCCCATTCTCGAGTTTGGGGCCACTTGCTAACCTTTGAGGCTTCAGGTTTGCTTCAGCAATTGTTCTCACTGTACTGGCACTAATGTAGTCTCTTCGTGTCTGAAGAAGCAGTTGCTGGACTTCAACTGCATTAAGTTGGCGATTTCTCAACCCAGTGGAGACAATATAGCGGTCTTCTCGGGGACTAGAGCACCTACGTCTACCATTACAAGGTCTCCCCAGCTGGTTTCCACTTTCCTCGTACCTTCGCTTCACCTGTAGGACCGTTCTTAATGTTACACCCACCATTCTTCTTTTAAAAAGAGCTCATTGGGCCTTCAAAAATTCGTCCGCATCGCTGTCAGTGGGCAAAGTGCGCAAAAGGCTAGCAGCGTTGCAACGTTGGATGGCAATGCGGCCAGTCCTCTGATCAGGTGAAGAATCGGCCATTCGCTTGGCCATGTCCTGATATGTTCGATGTGAACTTGGATGCCACGGCCCTAGTGTTTCAACCTCAAATGTTTCAAACATATAGCTCCCAATATGGTTGTTTTATATTTGCGCCGCACTTGGTACAGCCGCCCCAGTCCAGCCCGCCATCCCGAAAATGGGATGGCGCGAGGGTGTCGACACAGGTTGCATCCCACACCAAAGGCCTACTCAACTAGCAACAACAGCCATTAGAAACATCATTGAAAAAAAAAGTTTTGTCACCTTGTCCTCTAGAGGGCGCCATATTCAATTTAATGTGACATCACAAAGCCTATAACTAGCGAACGCTGTCAACGATATCTCATTTGTCAAAATGCAATAAGTAGATACCTATCTAGTTCAGAAGTTAAGACAGAAAAGGTGAACACACATACATACCGGCCAACCTTTTTGCTTCAGCGTAGTCGGGTATAAATAAGCTGTAGTGGTGGTAATAATCGCAGTTACATAATAACGTGACATGTGACCATTTATTTTGCAAACTTTATCATGTATTTATTGTCCTTTATAAGTCAGGTACCAGGTACATAATTTACATAGCCACTTGTTATACGCGTGATCTTGGAGGGCCAAAACGGATGTACCTAGTATAAAAATATACCTATATGACGACCATTTATAATTTTTTCGGGCAAACCTAATAGACGAATAGAAGCCATTATTTTTAAAATGATATTGAAGCATTTAAAGATTGTGTCCGTTTCAGTGGCGCGGCCACGGCGATGTAGAAAAAATAAAACAAGATTTTATATAAATTTGGAAAAGTTGATTCCCAAAACCATACATTTACCAAAGTTGGTTAAAAAGCGGTTTGAACGTGGCCGTGCCATTGAAACGTGGAGAACCGCGCGGCCACGGAGATCTTTAAAACTGAGCGTTGCAGAGACCTAGTTAATTAATAGATTGAATTTGTAAAAAAAATGAAAAAATCTTAGGTTTGTATTTTTAGGAGCTGTAAGACTATAAAACCCCATGGCCGCGCCATTGAAACGGTGAAAAACACGTTATCGCCGATATCTCGCTGAAAGAGCATCGCAGACTTTTGAAGTTTTTTGTAAAACCCAGATTTGAATTTGGCAAAATTACTAAAAATAGAACAAAAAATCCTAGATTTATATTTCAGAAGCTGTAAAACTAAAACCCCCCATGGCCGCGCCATTGAAACGGTGAAAAGCACGTTGCTGAGACAGGAACACAAACTATTATTACATCTAGGTGCCTAATAATAAATAATTACACAAAATGTTATTTTTAGCAAGTCAATTTGCCTGTCGCATTGCTACTAGCAATAAGTTGCTTATAAGCTAAAGTACGTAAGTTACAAATAAGTTAGCAGACATTCTAACTTCATTCACGAGCAAACATTATGCCAAATGACCATAATTCTTTAAGTCAAACTGTTCCTAAATAAAACCCTAGGCTGATAAAATGTATACGTTTTTTTCTTAAATTGGTTAATGTGTTTAGGTCGGTCCCCTCTTCCAACTTCATACACGAGCGAACAACATTACCTATGCCAAAGTACAGTCATTCATTAGATCTTCACAAAAACAGCACATTAATCGATTAAGCTCAATTATAATTAGGAGGCACTTATTTAGTGGATCTGTATAATTATCAATGATGATTTATTCGTGAGCTGTCGAACTCGATTTTTCAGAATTTCGAAGTGTTTAGCGTGTTAAACGATTACCAATCAATTAGTAGCATTTTTCAAACAACATTCAAATACGCTATCTACATAAATCTTTTACAAACAAATATTTAGGTATATTATAAAGCGTGAAATAACGCCACAAACCAGTAACCACCACAAAGGTGGTTAAAGCTGTGTAAAGCTGTTTGGAAAAATACGTATTATTCTTAGTTATCTCAAAAACCACTATATAGTGTTAGTGGTTTTTTAAGAATACTATTTCAAACAAAAAAAAAAAATCAAGTCGGTTCCTAAATGAATTTTGAATGGACTTTTGAAATAGCAAACATTAAAAAAATTTACAACTGAATGGACGACCCCTCCTTTTTTTGAATTCGTAAAAAATGGCCACGAAAGACCACAACATAAAAGCTTTTGGAAAAAAAAGTAGTCTGTCAATTGTATAGTTTCAGCTAAAACCCCGCTTAAACCGAAACTGGGATAGCAAAGTTCCTTGTCCAATCAATTAAATAATAATTATGTACATTCGTACAAATTCCTGTCCATTTGACGCAATACCCACCGACCTACATCAACACTTGTAAGCTAGCCACAGAACTAGGTAATTAAGATCAATATCTTTTATATTTCGTTTAGCAACGATTCTAAATACTCATGTACTTATTTAAGCTTACACATGTTACTGCCAATTGATAAGCTTGTGACATTCAATAAATATCTCTATACTCCATTTACAATAGCATTAGACAGAAGTTAAAAAAGGTTCTTTTTAATGTACACTTCGTAACAAAATTACATTAAACGTGTTGCAGTTACGATTAATGCCAAAAAAATTAAAGTGTCAATGCTAAAAACCTAAAAGAAGCAGGAGTGAACAACACCGAGTAGGTAACTAATTTAGCTGATGACGACGAAGTTTTACTCACGTATATCACGTACGTATCACGTATAACGGTCGTAAGTTGTTATTTAAAATAAAGTCAATTAAAAATAATATATTTTATTTCCTTTTAATCTTAATTAGATTTAAATCATCATGTGATTGTTTGTTTAATTCATTCGTTTTGTTGTAGGTTTGTAATTTGTGATGAAGATGTTATTTTAATATAAATTTATTTAAAATAAAAATTAATTTACTTCGTTTATCTCAGTATTTAGTACTGTCTTAAATCTACCTAAAAAAGTTAGAACTTAACTTTGAAATAAAATGTTTTGCACTCCTGCTTCTACGAGCCTCTTTTTTCTAAAGCTATAATAAATGGGGTATAGGCAATATCAAAACGAATGCAGTTTTCCGAAGAAAAACATATGAATCCGTTCTGCACCCTAATTGCGTAACACGCGATTAATCATAATCGGTATCATTTTGACAGTTCAACAATATTCATTGCGTTATTTACGTTGTTGAGCAGACACATTTTTGGAATATACGAAGCAATGGTTTAGCCATCTGTTTCAAAACGAAACAAATTATGATGAATCGTGAGTTACGCAATTAGGGTGCTGGTTACACGGATCCACGGGTCCGTCAACATGTGATACAAAATATCTACCCTCATGTGAGCTTTGCCTTAATTCAGTTCTAATGGCTAGTGAAAAGCCTAGATGGGGGCTCCTGATCTCAACTCAAAATAGTTTGTAAAGTAAAGAAAACAGGTTTTTACTAAATGCATATGAAAGTATAAACGGAACTTTTATCTAACATAATTTTATTTAAAAAAGCTATCTGTCTGTTTTTCCAGCTAATCTCCGAAACAGCTGCATCGATCTTATAGGACTTTCATTGGCAGGTAGCTGATATTATAAGGAGTAACGTAGATTAATCTTATTTTAGAAAAATAATTAGGGTTACGCTCAAACAAAAACCTACCGTCCTCCACGCGGGCGAAGCTGCGGACAAACGCTATGGTGTTTCATATGATAAATGATAAATGATTTTATTTCTGTAAGTAGGTTTGTACAAACACTTTTACACGTCAAACATATTTTTTTTAAACTAGATGACGCCGGCGGTTCCTATCTGACTACTCTGAGAAGAAAGGCCGAAACAAACTCAGAGGTCACAGTCTCTTTTAAAGTCCAGACATAATCTTGGTCAGATCATGTGAAGACCATGTGGATTGGTGTCTGAAATGGTCTTTTGAGGAAAGAACCACACAGATTGAGTGGACCTGTCCAATCAGTGCACGCATTTATCAGTAATCCGCCTAAGAGTCACTCTACTTTATAGCTTCACACAGAAAAATTACTTAGGATTGCTTATCACTCGCATGACTCGACGATCCATTTTCACGAAAGAGATCGGGATTCGGGAATAATTGGAATCATGCAAATGATTATGCAAAATAAATGTCGTTGCTATAGGTCGTAGAAAAACCTTGAGTTTTATAGAAACAGGCTACGAGCGGGTACGATCTAGCTCGCTATTAATATTAGAAATATACATTTTAAAAAAACCGACAAATGGAGAATCTCATTTTTTGAAGTCGGTTAAAAACGGTACTTTTCGCGTATCTACATACCTACATTTCTATCCACTTTTTCCCGTTCGTTTATCATAAGAAACCCATTTCCATGGAACACAAGTTTATTTGTTATTTCCATTGACACGATATAGATAGGTACCAATATATGGTCTTTCAAACAGTGTTCACATTCATGAGTTTCCTGTATTTGACTTTTTAATCCCGCATCTTTTTATACATTACGGAAAAAGATAAATATTTTGGTAATAAAACGCGAACTGCAATTTAATTTAACAATCTTTACTTTCAATTTAAATTATATTTGTACCTACGTACTGAATGCACTCCTATTAAAATAACTAGGTGACTAGAACTTTTCATATCTAGAAAGATACGAAAACTTCTGTGAAATCAGGGAAACGATAATGTTATCTCATTCAAAACGAATCACAGAAACAATATTGGGCAATTTATCAACGATAAGGCAATATTTCATATCACTATGAAGTCATAATCTGTAGCCTTTTCGCAACTATGTTGTGGTCAGTTTTCTGTCTAACCGGATACAGCTGAATACCAGTAGTTTACAGGAAGCGTCTGCCTCTGATCTCCACAACCCAGTTATTAGGTAATACGAAACCCCTTGGTAGGACTGGTTGTCAGACTTTCGGGCTTCTGACGACCCGTAACGACTGTCAAAGATCCACGAATGACAGCGTGTGAAGTGTTAATAGGCGCTTTTTTCCGATTTCGCTGATTAACGCGATTTTATAGCCTCGATTTTACAATTAAAATGCTGTATTTCTATATCTACGTTTTAATGCCGTAATATGAAATATCATTTCAATTACCTATGATCTAATGAATGAGCTACTTTTTTATTTTATTTTGATTAATCGACCTCAACCTGGCGACAGTTTTGAGAATCTTGCTGTAATTTTAACGTCTACACGATATGAAAAAAATACGTATTTTTGTGAAAATCATCTATACAATGAATGAATAATTTTTTAACTTTCCCCAACTGGTGGGGTCCGCAAGGGCTGATGCCTGCCAGAAAACTAAAATATTAGAGATGGGCCAACTAAGACTTTGGCCGACTAGGTATGTCCAATTAATCGGCCGACTAGTCGGCCAAGGCGATCATTACTTTCGGTTGAGTTCGGGTGACATCGGCAATGTTCGTAACTACGCTTTAGGCTCGTAGATTCGCAGCATTTTTTTGCAAAAAGTTATTATTTTACACATTTTAGTTATGATACTTACCGCACCGTACCGCTCACCAATTCGTATACCACTACTTGCCATGTAAACAAGCGTGCCTATAAAATATGGTGAGTTCCCTCGGTTTCTCCGGGTCATCATCATCAGATCCTGATCTGATTGGCCATGCGACCTCCTAGAAAATATACCCTTTCAAACAAAAAAAGAATTTTCCAAATCAATTCAGGCGCCTTCGAGTACCTTATCGGGGAAAATACATATCAAATAAAAAAAATCCGAGAACCTCCTATATATTAAACTTCTACAGTATCTAATCAACTTCAGTTCAATTTCAATCCATTTCCCGAAAAAAATCAAAAAGAATTGGCAGTAAGCAATCTTTCAAAACAACCTAAAACTCACATATAATTCTCGACAAAAATAAAAAAGAAGCTCATTAATTTTAAATAATTGAAACGATCTTTCATGTTGTGCATTAAAACCTATGGAAATGCAATATATTAACTGTAAAAGTACGTCTTTCAAATCAAGTAAATAAGCGAAATCGCCCAAATTTCGTATACGGCCTCTTAACATCATCTTCAGGTTTGTTTTTATCACATTTCCATTCTTAAATAGATAAACCACATGTACCTAACCTACCCATATTTTGTAAGTAACGGTTTTATTGATTTAAATTATGTTTTATTCATATTTTAGGGGAACGAGTGCTGAATTTGAATTTTGATAGATCAACATGACACGTGCAGGTCTCAACGGCACCAACCACGTTTTTGCTGAGCATAGGTAAGTAGGTAGATATCCTCAATACATTTCTACATACATAATGTCAATATGCCTACACAAAGTACGCATATATAAAAAAATTATGTCGACGGATTGGCAAAGAATATTGAATTCCCATGCCTCTTCGAAAAGCGAGACCTTTTCTAACAATACAGCATAGCTATTCACAACCATTCGATAGGCTATCATATCGAAAATATTTCTATAACCTGATTTGTCTTGCCCCCGACAGCAAACTATTATCGTCTATTTGATTTAAACTGACAAAATTTTCGGGTAGTTAACCTCCGAATACTAAATCATAAACTCCTGTTTAATGCAGGTATTGGTTAAACCCAAAGGAATATTTAGTCATTGGATTTTTCCCACGTGTATTAATTAATTTCCAAAACAAAATATCGTCTAAATTCGTCACACCGAGGCTTAATAAGGAGCTAACAGAACTCATAATGTATTTTAGGAATTTTGTGCGATATTCCAGACAGCACTAAGTACGGTCCTCATTCAAAAAATAACACTCACGACAGAACCCAAGAATGTCAGTAGCAGATAGTTTCATACTTACAAACGGACAAGCTAATCATTTCACTAAGGTTTGAGCAGTCGTCAACTAACATGGGACAATATTCGAAAGAAGGAGCAACATTTATGAAACTTAAAGGCTTCTTCAACAGGCAGGAAGCGACAGCGCAACGCGACACTTGTAGAACAATTTCCATGAAATTTTCATAGAAATTGTTCTACGTGAGTCGCGCCTGTTTGCAGCAGCTTTAATCATAAGTGCCTACATTTATGTTTACCATTACCTAGAGCGCTGCTATTATCTTGAAAATAAATAGGAAGATCAGAAAGCCGCCGAATTCCAATTACTTTTATGTAGGCCCAATCAACATAGATCTAGGACTGCACTAACAACGATAAAAGGTAACACTACAAAAACATTGGCTCATCAGTTTTGGACACTAATGACTGACTAACTAGACAATATTTTAATTATACTTAGCTAAAACAAGAGATAGGCGGAGCATAACATTATGATTTATACTTAAGACCTTTAACAAATCGCATTTTCCTCAATTCGCCATCTCAGAATAACAAATTCATTAGACGGTTTTCTCAGAATCGAGCAAGTTGCCACAGCATTTAGAATTTATCGTGTTATTGAGACAGCTGTTGATGAGACTTGGTCCACTGTTTCAAAAACAATGCTATGTTTAAGAGAGATCTAAATTCGATTTTTTTTACGACGGCCTTTAGTCGATTCAGTTGGGTATGTTAAGTAGAAGACCGAATAAAAAAAAAATGTAAAATTCACAACATCAGCACCCTAAGTTTGTTTACGGATAAAAGGACCAAGGATTACCTGAAACTAATTAGATCATGAATGTCGCCTTTGATTGCGTTGATGTGGCGTTACCCTTTAAACATCTCGCTATCCTCAAGAAGGGTGAAGAACCCTTGATGCAAGTCTTGAACGCTACAGATAGAAGGAGCATGGCAAACAATGAATGTTATGAGATATATGAGCGTAGCGGATTATACCTATAAATCATTATACTACTACATAACTACCATTGATCTAGCGAGCGGTATTAATGAAATTATAGAGTTCAACTGCAATGTGACAAAGTTGACCGTAACAGAATTTAATCAATAGAATACATTGTTCTAGAACAATGGAACATACCCAAATTAGGCGAAATCACATAACAATATACTAAATAGTAACAAATGCAACGGTCGTCAAATGATTTACAGTCTGCGGACTCCAAACTTGATTGAGATAAATTGACATTATACAAATTGTAAATGACGAATTGATCACCCTTCGTGAGAGATTGTCTTTGTATTCAATCGGCCATATTGTCGCTGATTGGTAGAAGTGGTTCTTACCAACCTGTAACTATGTCAGCGAGGGCAATGTCAAAGGAAGGAGCGACCAATCAACATGCAGCGGCTTCGTGATACTTGGGTATTTAAGTAGAAATAAGTACCTAATAGCCAAATAGTCACCGTTGCCTGGTAAATTGTAAGAAGTTACACTGCACCTTTGAATATTATCAAAGCAACCCCTGATTTGTCAATAAGAACGCTGTCGGTGAAGTCTCATATTATAGGGACAATCCCTTCTTTGTATTACACATAGGAAAATCAGAATTGTGCTTTTGGCCATCTTACGGCCAGTTTAGCTTAGCTTAATTATTAATCGCAAAGCCTTCATGTACGTTACTCCAGCAGGAAAGTGACTCCTAGAGTGATATGAGTGGAACGTATAGTTAGAGCATAATATGCTGTAAATTTGCGCCAAATTAAAAATTCGTGTGCTTTGTGATTTTGGAAAAAAAAAAACTGAAAAAACTATTCCTGCTGGAATAACGTTGTTCCACCAGGCTTAGCACAAGCACCGATTTGTTGACGGATGAATAGACATGACTATTAGCTAAATGATGTAGGTACCTACATTAGGAGAAGATAGCTATGTTTTTTCTATTAATTATCACAGTTATGCGTTCTAAACGAATCATGATTTTGTAGATAATCGTTTATACTTTGTGGCCGTCGAGTAGAAAGTTTGTTGTCAGTGTGATTTTGACAGTTTGGGAAGAAATATTCTTCTGAAATAGTCTACATTTATAAGGACCTAGACAAAGATCGTTATAAACGAAAGACAAAATGGCAGATTGTAGAAGGATATCTAAGTTGTGATGTCAAAAATGGAGAAACGAAATGTCACTTTGTATTGAAAAGGCACTGTCTATTCTTCGTAGAAATAGAAATAAAAAAGCGCGATAACTTAATTATTAATATTTTCTTAAATCTAATTCTGTCACAAATACGCACAAATTAAGAGCTACTCGTGTATTTTTATTCTACAGGCGCACATACCTACAATGGTGATAGAGAATATAGAGATACACGATTTTGCAACACGTTACTCCAGCAAGAACTGCAATAACTTGAAAACCTGAAGACGCACAAATTTCTTATGGAAAAGTGCTTGTGGAACAAATCTAACTTAGAAAGATGTTTTATTGATTCTAATGATTATAAATCTGTAAATACGTACATGTTATAGTCGCAAATCATATTTTGATCAAGAAACAAGCTGACACTCACCTGAAAATTGCAAAAAACGTAACAAAATTTGAATTTCGCGCTCTACCACTGCGCATTCACCTTAAAGTAGAATTTTAATTACTTATACCTACTAGCTCGAAGTCGGAAATCATCCCGCGGGAACATACTACCGGGATAAAAAGAATCCTATGTGTTAATCTAGGTTAATTCTGATAATCTATCTGTGTGCCATATTTCATCCAAATCCGTTCAGCCGTTTTTGCGTGAAAGAGTAACAACCTTCCATACATACTAACTTTCGCGTTTATAATATTAGTAAGGATATTTTGGCACCAAATAAACAATAAATTTAAATTGTAACGTAATCACGACTACCATGCAGTCTCCACAATATACTTATTGATGTTTGTAAACTACCAAGGTGATCGAATCCTCTCTCTTCGTGGATTGTTTATGTGTGATCCCTACCCAGTAATCTAACGACCGTTCTGGAACGTGGGAAATATTGACGCGTAATTAATTGACGGTGTCTACTTAGTTCTTTTCACTGCTTAATATGAAGTATTCTATAATGAATTAAATCTCTATCAGTAGCAATGGCTTTTATTTTGACATCAACATTGATTGCGTTATTTACGTTGTTGAGCAGACAATTTTTCCAAACATAAGTATAAAGCACGCGTGTGTTACGCAATTAGGGTGCTATTACAAACCATACACTGTCTATGCCTTATGTTGGCTAGAAGTATAGTTGTTATTAGTTATTATATTAGTGTTGGCCAACTTAACTTGGAGTTAACCGCTCTATTAGCTACCTATCTACTGTATTGGGTGCAACCCATAATTTCATCCATGTAGCCGTATAAGAATACAAGCCCTATAATGGTTCCGCAATGCGGTAAGATTAGTGGACTCTGAATGCAGCAAGCGGAAAACCTCGTGTTGCCAACTAACCGAAGTCGACTGATTAATAGGTATAACAACAAACTAACTTTCAGGAGACCTGCCAGTCACATAGGTACTGTACTAAACCCGTAGATTTGATGCAGCTTTCTCCCATCCCATACCTACTGAGTACTTTGTTGCCAGCAAAACTATTGGTACTTAGCTAATCATAAAATTATAATCGCAATAAATCTACCCTTTCCTCTCTCTCAATTGGCAAGAAGATTCACTTGGATTGCATAAAATTCCTCAGAAATATTCCTCCCCGAAACACAGTCGAATATTCTCGAAAAACGTGGCGGTCATCCGGTCGTTCAGCTTCGCGCTACCAATGAATCAATAGAATTACTGAACCACTAGTATGGCTGTTCCGTATTTAGACGAGGTAGAAATAGACAAGCAGACCCGATAAGTAATTTTATCAGTGGTTTATATCTGTAATCAATTTTAGGTTTTTACTGCATGGGTTTTGCAGTGTGGAAATCCATAAGGGCGTTATCCGCCTCGGGAGGTTATTGACATCGTGTAGACTCCCAGACTTAAATCCCACGGTGTATGACTCGTAAGCGGGGGTTTCGATCGCGCATGCTCCGTGCCAGCCACACCACACCCTACGAAGCAAAAGACGCCATGTTGTCTTTCCCTTCCCAATGACTTACAAAACATGAAATTACAATGGGGGTTTTTTTTAATGACCAAACTAACGCAACCACACGCACATACTTACGCATGCATAATTTATTAGATACGAAAATTCTCAAAAATCTAAATAAAGTTGACAAGTTTACGCTTTCTGCGTGCAGAGGAAAGTGAAAAAGTGGGCGAGTTGAATGAGGTAATATTAGTGCGTTAAACTATTGCCGCTCAAAGGCCGCACTCACTTTCGTTCGTTGAGATAACCAGTCTAACTGCCAGTTACAACTCAATACTACTATTAGGTACATATATCTCGAATTCTTGGTATTAAACTACCCAATTAGCGCCTAAATTAAAAAGGGACAATAGGATAGCAGATCCTAGCAAACAGGTACTTGACAACTTAGTTGTGAATGAGGAATACTGAAACCGTTTCTTATTTCATGAACACTTATTTAATTTCTGGAGACAAGAGAAAGAAGAGGTTTGCATAACCAGCATGCGTAAGAGGCAGTAAGGCATAACCACTAGTCATATGAAGGATTGGCACTTTATTTATGTTCAACAACACCCATAGAGGGCTTGGACTTGCCTTCGTGATGGAACAGAAAGAATTACATTACACAATAATTTCAAATTAAGTACATTTTATAGAGGTGGAAGGTCATGTATTTTCACACATAAATGGAATATTTGAATAAGCATGACTAGCCAAAAAATATGTGGAGATAAGGTTTATGTAATTACTTTATTGCAAGACATACTTTGCTAAAAAAAAATAAGTAGGCTAAGAATGAGCCTTAGTAATAAACAGGTTTTACCTAAAAACCCCTTTACTTTAACTTCTTTTTTTATCAATTTCTAGTCAGATATGCACTATTACTCAAACTAGAGGTCACCAAACATTTTGTTACCATGCTTCATAATTACAAAGCTATTGCTTGCTGAATTCCTGTTCATTATCATTAAATCTTTGTTAACCTTTCCTTATCCCATAAGGACACATCTCATTAGGGTACAGAATACAGTACTTAACCAATTAACCATTAATATGCAATAAGTACAGTTTTTGGTTTCCTACCACACCGTCTTATCCACCCAGAGCGGGAGAAGTTATTTGATGATTTCCCACCCAAAAAAAAAAAACTGTCTTGAAGAAGAACTTGGTACCATTTTCTAAATAATGTCTATCACATAAAAGAATGCTAGTGTATTACTGAAAGTAAATTAACAACTACAAATTTGTGTCAATATTTTAACAGGAAATGACATAATGACCACAATCCCACCTAACAGACAAAGTGGTAAAGCAACCTATGGTAGCACATGTAAAATACATAGCAAATATAAATATCCTGAGAATTCTTAATCTAGAAAAAATTATCTAATAGGGAAAAACATTTTAACATGCACACATTTTAAACATTTTCACCTGATCCAAGAGTTATATATGAAAATATTTGATGCACCATGTAGAGTGGTCTACCAGCCGTGAGCTACCTGTAGAGACGAGCTTCTGATATTAATAAAGTTACAAAAGCCCGGAACTACAGGGTAGATCACGAATGGGACTTATGGTATGGTGGGGCACGCTGTTTTCCGGAAATCCATGACAAAGCACATTTTTGACGTACAGAATTTGTAAATGTGCCTCATAACCTAGGAATAAGTAAAACAACATTTTGATGTAAGAGTAGATTTAATGTGTGTGTAAATTTAGTTTTGTCCTGTAAAATGTATAATTACAAAAGTAGGTAACATCACATGAAAATTTTAGAAATCCAAGCATTTTTAATACAAATTATATGTGAATTTAGTAAATGCTGATCGATTTGTTAGGCTAACAATAGCTGCCATGATAACTAATTCAAAGACCTTCATCACCGGTTAAAATCATGTATTGGATTTTTCCAACACATAAAAAAAACACTTTTGTCTTAATTTCTGCATTAACAAGAGTTTAATAAACATACGAAATAGTAAACGAACGACTTACCTTACAACGCCGAGTGGTTACAGCTCCACGGTAAACAATCTCATTACTTTTACTTTCATGCGTTAACGCGCTCGTGAACCAAGCTTCACACCGTACCTACTAACAGCCACGAATAACAAGACAACAATGAATGCAAAAGCACCAACAATAAAACTAGAGTTGTATAAAATATTGATAAAATACGATGCTTGCTCCAAATTGGAAGCCACTACTTCGCTAATGACCGAATTAAATATTAACTCGTTGCCGCAACAAGAACTCATCACAAATTATGTTTATAACAAGTTACACTTAATAAAACAATTAAATCGATGCCTAAAGAATTGATTTAGTTAAAATTGACCTAAATTATAATTTCTAATATCGGCATGTAAGTAAACACCTGACAATGACACAATAATAAATTTACTAATTGACAGACAACCAGTGTTGCCAGCATAATTTCATTTGTTTCTGCCAACCCAATGGTAAGAAAATCAATACTAACCGTAGATACGAACGATACGATACCATACGATTATTCCAGTGGTGATACTCCATCTTGCTGACTAGCCATATTTTAAATAGAGCACGAGCTCGGTATTTTTATATTTCGTTCAGATACAAGATTGACACGAGAGTTCTCATGCTATTTGTAAGACATAGGTACTGAGATACTGGCTAGGATACTTTTATTAGTGTCCCCATATTGGCATAAATGCTTCATTCAAAAGTATGATGATCAAAGTATAAATCCCGTTACGTAAACAGAATGCAGTATTTGATGTGAATCGTCGTAGCCTAGTGCAGACCAAATTACGTCGATTCAAATCAAATACTGAAATTTATCATAACCTCTACCCGAGCAAAATTGTGTAATAGAGACGCGATTTAGAAATATATTGATATTGGCGACGTCGTTCCTGTAAATATGTATGCTCTCTTATCAAAAGCCAACATTTATCCATATAAAGAAATGATGATTGTTATTTTGAATAATAATCCTGTAATATCGTGTACTCCAATGTTTCATAACAGGCTCATATCAAAAACCTTTGCTGGTGTAGTGTAGGCTCCGATTTGTCGTATCCGCAAAATAAAAATAAAATAGTCAATAATATTTTATATTGACACAAAATTGTACAGTTGATTAATTATGAACCAATCAATATCATACACAAAATATGAAACCTGAAAGTAAATGCGAAATTTTAATACATACAAAACGCAACTAAATAATATTATACTAAATAGATACATACATTTTAAAAGAACTTAAAAAAATTAAAATATAAGTATTTAGAGAAATAAACAAACAATAATCATAATTATTATTACTTTTCAATAAATCAATATTTTAAACACTGGTGTGCATATTTTACAAAGTTCATCTTTGAAGGAATAACTTCTTAAAGCGTTGTTTAAAGTTTAAATGATTGAAGTCCACATCTGTTTGTGACATCTAGTCACAACGCGCATAGTACTAAGTACTATTTGTGATCCTGTCATTCGTAATCTTACCAACTAAAATACTTGCAATAAGTCATATATTAATATAGAACACAAGTCTAGGGAAATAAGTCAATTTAAATTAAGTTTTTTAGATAAAAAGTAAAGCTAATATTATAATATTCTTCTTTGAGGCACTATCTGTATGGGAGAAGTGGTAATAGGTTTCTTTGGGCTAAGCTTATTGGGAGATCTCATTACCACATCTACAGCTTTTCTTAGTATTTGGTGCTCACTCTTCTTATACTCTTCAGTTATTTGAGACAAATCCAAGTCAGCATCTATCACTAAAACCTGAAAGAAAATAAAAAATCTGAATCTGAAATAATCCAAATACTTATTGTAATTTTACTAATCTTTATACATATTGTATTTAGTTTTTCACCTTGGTTCATAAACAAGTTTACAGCATTTATTTTTCTTAAAAATAACATATTAAGGTGAATGCGCAGTGGTAGACCGCGAAATTCAAATTTACTTACGTTTTTGCAATTTTCAGGCCAGTATCAGGTTGTATCCTGATCAAAATGTGATTTGCGAATATAACAGGTACGTGTTTACAGAATTATAGTCATTAGAATGTCTAATATATCTCTTATAAGTTAGATTTCTTCCACAAGCACTTTTCCATAAGAAATTTGTTCTTATGGAACAAATCTAACTTAGAAAGATGTATTATTGATTCTAATGATTATAAATCTGTAAATACGTACATGTTATAGTCGCAAATCATATTTTGATCAAGTAACAAGCTGACACTCACCTGAAAATTGCAAAAAACGTAACAAAATTTGAATTTCGCGCTCTACTACTGCGCATTCACCTTAATTAAATACATCTTAGCAGCATAGCTAGAAGGGATCATTTTACTTAGTTAAGTAGTAAAGTAAGTTAAGTAGTTAAGTTTATTTTTGGCAAGGAACTCCTTGCTCCAATCAAAGTCCACCATAAAATTAAATTGTTTGAATTACTGCAACCTGCCCACTACCTTTAGAGTTATTATGTTTTAATTCATAAAGAATAATGGTATAAATTCCTACTAAAACATTACAAGTTATCAAGTTGCGTATTATTAAAGCATGAAAACAGGGTTTACAAAAAGAAAATTAAAAGCACCTCTTTTCAGAGAGACAGACATAGAGAATATTTTTTTTATTAATCAGGGTACTTACAGGAGCAGGACACTCAGCATGGTGTCTAGTAACAAGCCAGTCTTCATGTAATTTGTGTAGTTCTTCTATGTAGGACAGTGGGACACACTGCTCCTCAGATCTTGCTCTTTTCTTTATCCTCTCATGCACTACGGAGGGTGTCGTTTTCAAGTAAACTGAAAATCATAAAAATGTTGTAAATTTGGAGTCTTAGCAAAAGTTTAAGGATATAAGTTCAGTTATGGAGTATACAAACTGATGTGGCTAAATTCATTATTACAAGCATGTCATGTGCACAGTAAAGCTAAGCGACAGCAGCATCAGGCTGCGCGCATTGCATTTCAATCCGAAAAATATATTTTGTTATTTCATGAATGTTTTCCAACTGGATTTTGCCTAAGCTATCGCAATTATATATTTTTAGATGATCATCAGACAGAGTAAAATACCCTATTCCAAAATCTGCATCAGTCTAAAGTAGTTTATGTAGTACACACGGCTACACATTTCTAGTATAAGCTGATCTCGCATTGTATAAGATTTCCATACACTGCGAGATCAGCGTAAAATGGAAATGTAAAGTACCTAGTCATTATTTTTAGCCAACTTGATGAACGATTGTCACTTGTTTTATTTAAGTGCTCAGAGATTAACTAGTAATTTGATAAGCACTTTAGATCAAGTTACAACTTGCTTAAATTCTGATGTCTTTGTTTTTACTTCCCTAAAAACACCAATCCGTTACTTAGTGATAGAACAATAGTTTTATCGAGCGTTTATTGACCACAGGTGCCCCACCTGTTGTTACATAATCTTAGATAATTATTTGAGCATTTACCAATAAGATCTGCATCAATGTGTATCTGATTCATTATGAATCTGAACCATTCGTCAAGCACTGCAAACTCTGCTGGATGCAGCATCCCACTCCTCATCATATGCTCCACAAAGCAGTACCGTGCACTGTACAGGGAACGTTCCATCAACTTCACAGGTGTAGGAGTAGGCCTCCGATGCATGTCTAACATTGTTAGAGACACGTAGGATTGGAATGTCATTGCCCATTTTGATGTGTCCTTGTACATTAAATCCTGAAAAATAAAGTCTTGAATAAAAGATTACTCCAGTAATAAATCGTTTAATTTTTGGCATTAAAAATGAACAGAGGATCATTAATTTGTGGAATCAGATATGTGTATCCATATCTACTGCAGGTAATATTCTGTAAAATTATTTTAAGGAATAATTTGATGAAGAGGAATCATGTGCAAAGACTTATGAGTTATGATTTTCTGACATTATGTTATTGAATGGTGCAACCACGGGGCGCAAGTCAGCAAAGACATAAGTTTAAAACTACAACACCAACAATGTGAGTCGAGATAAATTTTAATATTTTCAATAGCTACTCAATAGTCAATTTTTTATTGACCGCTTTACAAGTTTAAACTACCTAAACGTACTATTAAAATAGGGTTCCGCATTTTTTATAAGAATACTTCGTATACTTTTTGACATAAATAACTAACCTCACTAATCCAGACTGAAGGTGATATGTAAGCATTTTACATTAGTAACGTTGAATGCTTACCAATAAGTTCCATCCCTTCAGGTTTCTCCATTCTTCGACAGGCTCTGTCAACAATGTGATGTCCTCAAATCGACGAAAATGTTCCAGAAATGTTGTTTTGCCGCTGCCAATATTACCCTCGACGAACACAGTGAACGGCTTGGTATTCATCGCCATTGCGCTCATTTTTTGATAAAACCTTACGGGGCAAACGGCTGCAAATTGTTGTAAGTAAGAATAATGACGTTTGATGACACACAAGGCGCTGCTGACGCCGATTTCCCGCCTAAATTGTCCCAAAAATAAACAAATACGCGCGAACATAACCTGTCAATATTGAAATAGTAAATACAAATACCTTTAAGACATAAAAATTGGCCGATACCGGTCCTTAGCATCGCCACCAGACATTTAATCTTAAAATATTAAACTATTTAATGTCGCAAACTCGCAAAGCGTTGCTGACATTGAAAATATTGATCAACGATTTTTACCTAAGGCTTACGTCGCAGGATGTTGTCACCATAGAGTCAATAGGTACCGGTGAGCAAAATGAAATTAATGTTCAAAACGTTTTGTGTTTGTGTTTCTATAGAAATAACATCATGAAAACAAACAGATGTTTTGCTATCAATACTCACCATTATATTTACTTGAATAAAAGATAAAATTAAACTAACTTACTAGTGATGGTAGTTTGAGTCGTCTCATCGTCTGTTTTGTGTTGTGCAAAAACATAGACAATTAATCGACTAACTTGAAAATCTTGAAATCGTGTTGACTTCAATAGTTTTCTTTTTTACGTTTGTAACTTTTAAAATCTGGGTGCCCAATGACAATAAAACACAACACCCCTCACGCACTGAACACCCTGAAAATCAATAATGTAGTGAATATATTATGAGTCAGTCTGTCGCTTCAACCTAGTTTTAACACCCATGATACTACATAATATTCAGGGACCCTGTCCTTAAATTGGGATGGTGTTATAAGGGAAAGGGAGGAAGAAACCCTATTCAAAAAAACATCACTTAAATATCGGGCCGTAAATATTGAGTAATATGGGTTTAACAAAGCAGACAAGTTGGCATAGGAAAAAGACTCATGCTTGGTCCTGAATGTGATTGAGAAAGCTTATCATAGCGTAACTTAAGTTTTAACAGGATTTAAGCCATGATTTAAACTTATATCTTTTTTCTTCAGGTGAATATGGTATAATTGTTAAGTTGATCCATTCGGTGACTGTTATAGCACGATTCAGACTCACTAAAGATCTGCACTGCAAGTGCGTTGGGGAATTTACGCTCATCTACGCGCATCCACAAGAAATATGTGAGCGATCAGTAGCGACGCTTCTGTCTGGCTGATCTGTAGGGAACGGGATCCGTGGCAAGCGACACGACGGCGGCGATGGCACACATAACTATATTGTAGTCTGTTATGGCACAGGAGCACTCGCGGTGGCTACCGAGCACTTACGGGAACGAACATCGCTGCGGCCCGACAAAGAGTACTATATAAAATACCGGGCCCGACTGGGCGCAGCCGACAGTATGCAAGCAATCTATAGGGGTGCGTTTTGGCATGACAATAGCGGTCATTGACCTTTCCCCAATGTGTCGGAAATCTAGGAATCCAAAAATAAGCTACCTACCCTATTTTTTTTTGTAGTAATTAAAGGGTTCCGGGTTACTATCAAGTACTATAACTTTGAAATTGATACTGTATTACTAATTTTATACCCTGTGTGTCGATCTGGCTGTCTGTCTGTCACAGAGTTGCAACTTTAAAACCGCAATAGACAGCAGGTGGAAATTTTGACAGAATACTTGACTTTATTGGAATTTCTCAAATCAAATGATTGAATGAAGGCACCTAAACTATTTATAACCGTTTTGTTGTTGGTACAGAACCCATAGTGCGTGAGTCCAACTCGCACGAATAAACAGGGTTTAAGAAGTTGCCACTGTAAATAAATCCCAACGCATAATATATATTTTTTGCGGGAAATCTGAATTGGCCAATGATGCGAGTCCACGAATTCCATTGACAATATCGTGTCTTACTTCTCCGGGATGCCAAAATGATTGACTGACGTGTTTATTTCTTCAGGTCGTTGTTTAGCCGATATCTCGTCTGATCTTATAAAATAATAATCGGTTTTTTATAGTTTCTAAATTAAGTAGCTTAAAATCAACACACAATGTTACACACGTATTTCCTGGGTATGTTTAAATAACATAATTAAACCGTGAAATGAATTCGTTATGTTGAAAAATTTGTAGGAGCCGGCAGTAATAATTATAATATTATTTCAGGTATTTTATTGGTCGTGGGGTCTGGTTACGCCTTGTACGACTCTCACTCAGACGTGGTGGACCTGACTCCGGATAATTTCGACAGGCTGGTCACAGACAGCTATGAAGTGTGGTTGGTGGAATTCTACGCGCCGTGGTGTGGTCACTGCAAGAACTTAGTTCCTGAATACAAGAAGGCTGCTAAAGCATTACGGGTACGTGTCTAATATTTGTGTTCTAAAAGAAAAACCAGTGCTTTATTTGTAAACTCGCCAAACGCATAATCGTGTGAGTGCATTGTTGTTAAATTTCTAGCAAATCATGAATGGAAATTACATTGCTCAATGAGTAATAAAATACTCATGTACATGAATTTACTTGAAAGTATTTGGTTACATAACTGTCTACGTATGGGGGTGCAATAATTATTTCTAGGAAGTTCACCGACAGCAATACTTTGGGCAAAAAAGGATTCCATACATTTTATCTGCAAGCTAGAAGTCTTACTTTTTAATTCTTGACTTTATTGCTCATTTAATTATAACAGAAAAAATAATCCAGTAAAAAATTGAGAAGCTGTTGCTAAACATTGTTTAGTAACAGCAACAACATGTAATGTTGCCAAAACTACAACATTGATTGAATACATTTATGTTGAAATTCAGTTGAAAGGAAATAAGTTACATAATATTAACAATGTCTCTCACAATTTCGCATTTTTCTACATAATGTACAAAATACAAACTGACTAAAATCTTGAATTTCCAGGGCATCGTTAAAGTTGGAGCAATAGACGCTGACAAGTACAAAAGCTTTGGCAAGAACTATGGAGTTAGTGGCTTCCCCACCATCAAGATCTTCACAGGTAGCAAACACGTCCCATTCAAAGGCTCAAGAACAGCTGACGGATTAGTTGATGCTGCCCTTAAAGCCGTCAAGGGCAAGGCCTACGAGCGGCTTGGAAAGAGACCTGAAGAGTCCGGATCAGACAAGGTACAGGTTTATAAAAGTCTTGATAGACTCCTTAAAGGTTACATTGCCCGAACTAGAGAAGTAAATCATAATATGTGGTGATAGAAAACTCTCATTAAATTTTAATGATTTTATTGCATCACCAATATATTTTTTATTAAATACTTCTTTCTTGAAACTCAGCTGCTTCCGGTTAGACTGGAAGCCAATCCCCATATAGTTGGGTAAAGGCTAAGCAGATTGACTGACTTCTTTCTTGCATATTATTTCTAAAAACAAATTTGTTTGTTTATGGTTAAGTAAACAATTTTTATTTCTATTTTGTGATCACAAAGATAGAAAAGTACTAAATGCAGTGTTTTTACTTTCATTTACTAATATTTAATTTCTCGATCAATCATCACTACATTTTATTGAATCATTCAACATAAACTGACACTATATTCATATCAAAATCATCATTAGAAATTCATTCAAAATAATTTTGAGTGGATATTTTTAATCATGCAATATTTATATATTTAAGTTACTACATCATAACGTTTTCACTAGCAAACCACACCAAACACTTTTGGTTACAACATACCATGGAAAAAAGCCGGAAACAAATCGGAAACCTCTCCACCACCAACACTAGGTGATCAGCAACTAAATGACCTCCTGGAGACATGTTTACCTGATTTTAAAACAGATGTCAATCAACAACAAACTACAACTAAAAAAATCGCTCGGATGAAAGAAGTGTTAAAAACATCTGTTAAAAAGAATACTACCACACAAGCTTCAGTAAAGACAACTACCACGAAACCTAGTGTAACGACAAATACAGCAAGCGCTTCTGTAAAGACAACTCGTATGACAATTTACAATAGGTTTAAAATGTTACAAATGCAGCTTTTTCGGGGTGATATAAAGGCTAAAGAGAAAGCGAAAATTATTAAGATTTTAATGAGGTTGAAGTATGTGCTTCAAAATAAGGGAGTTGTATATGCAAATGCGTCAATTATCAAGCGACGAGGTTCAGATAAACGGCAGGGGCGCACTCACTAACAAATAAATATATCATTTCTACTGTTCTATTTTTATGTACAACAGCTACACTATCCTGTAATCAAATCTTAAGGCGTTGATTTCTTGAAAACGCTCAAAAAGGTGGTTTTATAAACAAGTGTATCTCTTTAACCGTAAATAATTTTGAAAGCAAAAACATATCTATTATTATATGATATTTTCAAGTAGTTTTTGCATAAAGTGATGGAATTCAAAACATAATTAAACATACTTTAATGCATCAAAAAATCATCAGTCATCTTTAAATTATCTTTAAAACAAGTTTATCCCTTCAATAACAATTATAATTAAAAATATACCATAAAATTCCAAATGCAAACTGCATCCAGTGATGGATTATTTATTATTAAACAGTTAATATCTAATTTTATACGATTTTATATCCATTTTTTCGACAATGCTTGCTCATTTATTATTCGAATTTATTACAACAGATTTTAACCCGTATCGGATTGCAATAAGAACTATTATCGCTCATAACGACAATATCAAAAGTTACCAGGGCCTTAACAGATAGCTTCTTCGTCCGTGTGAAATACGTCCTATACATCACATCACTCGCCCGCGATATCTACTCGTTTTCTATTAGCGTGATTATGTTCCTCTTTTTACTCCGCTCCTTAGGCTCTTAGCGTGATGTTAATAGTCATATAATCTTCCTTAAGAATTGGGCTATCAAATGCAAAAATATATTTTTAAATCCGACTTGTAGCTCCAGAGATTACCTCCTACATACAAACAAACAAACCTCTTCATAGTATTAGTTTTTAAGGCGTCATCGAAAAACTGTAATGTATGAATTTGAATGTGGGTTTAAGCTTTATATTTTTGTTACAAATGCATTGTAATTTAATGATGCATGCATTGTTCCCTACACAGTTGTTGCATTTCCAATGTAAACATGATTACTTGATTGATATCCACGTGTATTTTAAATGACATTCAAGAACGTGGATACTTTTTTTAAGCAAATGTTCCAAACTTGATTGATAAAGAGTTAAATTAACATTGATTAATGTGACCTTTTTCTGAAATCTACTTAAATAAAAAGAAAAGTCCTGACTGACTGACTCATCAACGCCCAGCCCAAACCCTTGGACCTAGAAATCTGAAATTTTGCACAGAGGTTCCCTTTATAATGTAGACAAGGAATAAGGAAGGATTTTTTGAAATTCAACCCCTAAGGGAGTTAAAGCTAGTACATTATATACCTTACAAGACGGCGTAGGTATTCTGTATAAAGCAGAAGTGTAGGTACTTATACTATAAACCTACATTTTCACCATCGAACACAGGAATCGACGCCAAGACCTTGTGCTTAGCAGTAATTTTGTTTTCTATAATAGAAAGCGGTAACAGTTGTGAGTTTGTATGTTGGAGGTAATCTTCGTAACTATTGATCAGATTCCGATAATTCTTTCACTAATGGAAAAGTACAGTATTGCCGAGTGTCATAGGATGTATTTTTAACAAGAAATTTCATGCAAACGAGGACGCGGGTCGAATCTACTATTTGATCATTTCTATGCAGAAACGATAACTATGAGGTATTTTATGGTGTAGATATTGCATTGTGTGAAGGGACGTTGACATCTTATCTTCATGCACGTAGCACCAGCCGTGTTTGTTATGTATGTCAACAATGTATCTATTTTAAGAGCCAAACTAAAACTGCTATTATTATCTTTTTAAAACAAAAACGGTGAAAATTATGTAAGTCTTGCCACTTTAGTACTTAAATACTGAAAAGGTTAACTCCTCAAACTTGATACGACTTTCCATTTTCTCGAAATTGACCGAGTGTGTAATAACAAGAGTTCGTATACCTATTGGAACTGAATCTACACTTATAAGTATTAAGACGAAGGATTGGTTGTTTTAAAATTGTTTGTAGTGAATAAACTCAAAACATCTTAACCGATGTAAAAAAATCTTTCACTTATGGAAAGCTACATTATTCCAAAGCAACATGAGCTACAAATTTCATGCGGTCGAAGTCGCGGGCCAAGTACTAGTTCATAATACAATTCATTAACTTCGAATTGGGCATATTTTGGTCTTGAATCTCGAACCTACATTCATAAAGTAATGTAGAATCATATGAATTTGTTCGTTTCTTGAAATAATATCCTATAAAAACAGAAATCGAAGAATCTCAGACAGCGTAGGAGGAAACATAATTATTTAGTCGTCGCATGTCATGCGTCGCGTCGCCCACTAAACTCCTACGCATCCTCTCACTTTAGAAAATGTTCTATTGGGACACGTCAGTGTGCTTACTGACCTCCTTTTAAGATTTTGCACTGACTTCGTATATGGAAGGAGTGATCTAACCTCATTAATATGTACAGACGCCAGCACATCAAGTTACCCCAATCTGTCAAATTTCTTTGATAGATTTTCAACTTTATTACAATAATGATAAAGTTCATCTTCAATTGGGAAAATTTGATAGTTTGGGATAGCTTGACCTGCTGGCGTCTGTACCTTGTCGAAATTAAAATTATTTTGTACAATTAACTGTGTAGGTACTTATTATTAGGGACATCATACCAGACCTATAAGGCAAATGAAGTTTTTAGAAAATTGAGTAGTTTTGCAGAGCTTCATCCTCAGCATACACACGACACGATACGACACAAGAGTTCGCAATAAATTCTTCTTGTTCTGTTGTTGGCATGATTGTCATTTCTAAACCTTATCAGATTTAGTTGTTTAGGTATGTGGCACAGTGATGTCGTTAGATGGTCTTAAAATTAAAATAAATTGGTGTAGAATGCAATTAAAGAAATCATGATTAAGTTTTATTTTCTAAGTCTCATTTTAATTTAGTGGTGATCAGTGCAGACCAGACAATGAAAATAGACAGGAAGTACATTTTATGTTATAAATAAAACAACACACAAAAGATTACTATATTTTGCGTTTACTATGCGTAGTATATTGTAGACAGGTCATAAGATTAGACAAGTAATTTATGGTATTTACAAAATATTTTCTTTATTCGTCTTAACAAAAGTGGAATCATGCCAAATGTTATTTTGGAACAATAACAAAGCACATAAAAGTCCACTTACGGAAGTATCTTCGAAATATTGTGCACTACATATTTATTAAAGGACAATACCAAATTAGTTGTGTGCTTACTACGCAGATCTATGTATTATGTATTTACCATTTATTGTGTAAAGCGTGCGTCACCCATATATTTGTTGGCTACTCACGCAGGGAGGACATTTTCAAATTTCTGATTTAATGTGCCAGTTTGATTGACCCTCAAAATATCCCAGTTTCAACAATCTGTTTGAATCTCATAAAGCAAAACGTTCTGTTTATTATTTGCCTAGTCGAAATCCCATTTACCATGTCTAATATTAATCTATTTCTCCACAGGACTCAGCCGTGATCACGCTGACAGACGAGAACTTCAAGAAGCTGGTGCTGGACAGCGACGACCTGTGGCTGGTGGAGTTCTACGCGCCCTGGTGCGGACACTGCAAGAACTTGGAGCCCCACTGGGCTAAGGCTGCCTCAGAACTTAAGGGCAAGGTGAGTAGTTCAAGAGGGTTTTTGAGCTGTGTTTGTGACTCTGGGGGGAATGTTTTCGTTGGCAACCAATAGCACGGGCCACTCCATTATCTTTTAGAAAGCAGATAAATTAGATACTAACGGGTTTACCTAGATTACTTACCTTATCTAAAACTTATGTATCACCGTCATCTAAGGAGTATTGCAACTGGGTGATTAACAAAAATTTCCAGTAATCTGATACTAATAAAAATTTGAGTCATAATGTTTGTAATATTTTTAACAAGAACCATGAAATTTTTATTCATCCCAGCAGGTGCAATACATTCTAGATTACTGGTATGTTTGACACGTCGATGACCTTCAACAAAATATCGTTGCCAATGTCAAGTATGTAGATTCAAAACCAGGAAAAAATTAATGAATGCAGTTGTCTTACCAAGGGGTATCTAATTACTCAGTAACTAGGTAGTGGAGGTTAGATAGTCAGTCGCTCCTTAGAAAATGCTGGTATTCAGCTACATCTGATTAGAATGGATCCCAAAATAGTTGACCGAAGGTTTACAAAATAAAATCCTTCACTAATTTTATTACCTCTGTTACTCTAACTTGCATTTTACGATTGACCATAACTATTACTGTAAAATTAATTGTTTTATCGCGGTAATTAATCAATAATACAACATAAAATAATTACTCCATTAACCAATTTCCCGCTTAATGTCTTTATCAGCGAAACTTCTCGCGCTCTGTGCTGATAACGCAGGTGTTTGGATTTATCGTTTATTAAATGCTAACTACTTTACTTAACTACTTAATTATGGTATCTGATATACGTTATCATGTTTTTGAGATTGAGGTAAAACCGAAAATTATCAGAAACATTCCCAATTTCTATGGATGTTTGTATAAAAACATGCCTATGAAATTTTGACTGAACAGCCTTGCCTGAATAATAAACTGTCACGAATTTTATATTATACTATTTTAAAATCGGACTAAAGTGTAATAAAACACTTCCTCATACCTTTCAGGTGAAACTAGGTGCCCTGGACGCCACCGTCCACCAAGCCATCGCCTCCCGCTTCCAAGTGCAAGGCTACCCGACCATCAAGCTGTTCCCCTCAGGCAAGAAGACCGCAGATTCCGCCGAAGACTACAACGGAGGAAGAACGTCCAGCGACATCGTGTCGTATGCTCTTGAGAAGCTCGCTGAGAATGTGCCTGCGCCGGAGATTATTCAGGTAAGGAGACCCGAGCTCTTTTCATTGCTGCAATGTCATATATGTGCCACAACGTGTGGTAGGAGATTAATTGTGCCTATTGACCAGTGAATATTGCAATGATTGGCTCGCAATCAGTCGAGATCCTGTAAAGCTTCGCGCCATCGTACTCTGCTGTGAAGAAGATAAGTCTATTTATTTTCTGTAACGTAAATTTACACAAATGCTTCTAGATCCTCCCTTCTTGATCTATTCCAGAGTTCTCCATCGGTTTGAATATTTTTTCGATTACTGTATAATAGTTTTATATCAAAATAATTATTGGGTTAATAATAAAAATACATCTTTTCCTATCTTACAACATCTCTACACGGCCTCGCCAAAACAAATTATGGTCGAAAAATGTTTTATATTTTCTCGTGTTTCCGCACCAATTTAAATATGTCGTAAACTTTATCACACTTGAGTTACTGCGCGAATATAAACATAATCACAGCTTATATAAGAACTCTGGTTTTATTATTTGTTTATATTACAACAGTGGGCATGCCAAAGCGTTATTGTTTCAAAATTTTAATTCTGAACAACAATGGACAATCAATGTACATTCGTCATAAAAGTTTTGAACACATTCTTATTTATGGCGATTAGAGATCCAACGGAATTTTTAATTTCAAAAGGCTTCCCAATAAGTCTATTTCGATGAGTGAGCCTAAGCCCACCTTTGGCTTGGCAACGTTGTTCCGCCCACTGTTATATACTTCCCCAAGCCTAAACCTTTAATGACATTCAAATAATAATAAATTTAGACACACAAATTTTCCCCACATTTTTTTTTACCGACGAAAAATTTCTGCGTTGGGTGTCTAGAATGATATCCTGAATTCATGGTTACAGTTTGCGCACTGGTTAAAAACTTATCCTGTATAGAGGCATGAGGTTACAGGGTGTAAAGTTCACCCTACCTCCATAGACAAGGGATGATCATCCGACCAGACGGGTGTTGTGTCTGGTAGGCAACTGCCCGACGATTAATGTCGGGATATTGTCTACCTATATGCTAGTTTCGCGGTAAACACCGCTTCCGCGATGCAGGATTTTGTGTGACGTCAGTGTGATGCATAATTCGCATATGGCGTAGATCTTCTACACCTACAAAAATTACCTATTGGTCAATACGTTAAAGTAATAGCTTGAATGAAGCGAGATATCAAGAAGCCTTTTCAATATTATCCTCAAAATTATAATAACAGATATAACAATAATTCGCCATTATTCGATTTCGAATCCAGTAAACAATGTATACAATATTTTACTTGCAGATGACACAAGAGAGTCGTATGAAAATTAAAGCCATACAATACACAAGTTTACCTGAGAATATGCCGACATACGGCCTGAGAATATATTCAAAGACACGCTTTTCGCCAGATCCTAAGCGACACTCACTTGGCCTGTTAGTAGAAGTCTCCTGTCCTTATCCCAATTTATTTAGGGTCGGCACAAGCTATCTTTTTCTTCACACACTTCTCTATTAGTCGTCATCTCGGTAGGCACCGCCTTTCTAGCCATATCATCATTGACACAATCCAACGATCCTTTCTTTTTGGCTTCTCCTACTCTTACAGCATTGACATTTATACTCAAAAGTGAACCCACAGAACAGAAAAAAACAGTAGAAGTCGCATACAGCTTCATTAGTATCGGAACCAGCATACCCGAACATATGCGTCGCACGAATATAAGTTAATTTATTGTATTTCATAACACAAAGAGATCTTTGGTCTGATTGTTAGTTTAATATTGAATGAAAGTAGGAAATATGTCAGTTGTTGCATAATTGAAAACAAACTACAGATAAATGACTATTGAGTTGTTTATTGTGTACTCCGTTTACGTATATTTATTAATTTTCCGTTTAAAGTTCACACGGAATAGTTTCCTGAGCAAGTAACGCTACCCGCCACTATTCGTCCTCCTCTAGGGATGTACCACTGTCGTTGACTTATTTATCGACATTCCGTTTTATTTTCAAACAAAATACAGTCAACAGCTAGAGTCGATAAATATTATTATGTTTGAAATCAAGTGTTTGTATAAATGTATTCTAATACTCCGTTTTATTCTAATTCCGATTTATAGAAAATTAAGAATTGTTATGTTAAACTACTGATCCGATTTTGAAAATGATTCTTTTGATAGAAAGTTATACGTGTGGTGTTTCTTCCTATCTTATGCGATAGATATTAAATTACGCGATTAGTTACTACGACTACACTAAAACCGCACACAGAGTTAATTTTTTCCGATATTACATAGAACAGAGAACATTGTAAGTTTAAAATATCGATAACTCATTATCGTTAACGGTAATCTCTAATTGAGTAGCTGACTGTGACATGTGCATAGTTGAAATCTTCGCGATCAATATGTTTGAGTTTGAAAGAAAGTAGACTTTAATTATTTTTTTAACATAAAGTCCACTTTTACTTATCTTGTTCAATAAAATATTGTGTTGCAAATTTTAATCAAAATAAAATCAAATAAGACCTACCGATGGTATGATATACATCCATTTGATACATTTTTAGTTCTGCTATTATGTTTACATTATAAAACAGCAAAATGGCCCCTTGTTAGTATTTTTTTTTTCAAGTTCTTTTCACCTTTCACCGGGGCCGTTGTAACAAGACTGATGTGGGTGGTTTGTGCGCGGAAGCAGACTTAGAGCAAATCTTACCAAACTTTTATACCTAGAATAAGTCTTATCCTGAGAATAAATGATGAATTTTTGACAGATTTTCCGTAGTAGAATTGTCAGATGTAAATTTTTTTCTACTGATAAAAGATATCTGACTTTGGTAAAATCAGCCCTTATGCGGAACTCCGCAAAACTCGGGGTACGCGGGCCCCGCCTACTTACGACTTCTACTATTTTTTTCTGTTCTGTGCACATACCCATACCATGTCAACTGATTTCCACACATCTTTTCAGTTACTGGTGCCAATAACAATGATTAATCTTAATAGCTATTGATTTGACAAAGTTATCTTTAAACGATCTGAAACAGAGTCCCAAGATATCGACCCAGTACGTCCATCAAACTTTAAAAATATGATCATTTTAACCAGTTCGATGGTATTTTTATGGTGTGTCATAGAAATAAAATAATATAAGTGAGGATAAAAGACGAATACACAAACTGCATTGTCATAGTTCTGCATTATAACTATGAGCCATAGAGCCGCTTTACTCATGCCTTGATTAAATAGATTAGCCAGTAAAGAATATGAACGAATTACCATAGCATTTAAAAATTTGATAACATTACAGTTACTCATAGAAGTCGCTTCCTTTCTTAATTTAGCTATTGGGCATTGTTTAAATAAAAAAAAATGGTACCACTGTACATATATTATGTTAATCCTCTGTACTCTTTAGATACAATGAAAACCAGTACAATAATCTTCTTATTATTTAATGAAAAATGTAATTTTTCCCGCAGGTTATCGACGAGAAGTCGATGCAGGCGTGCAGTGACAAGCCGCTGTGCGTGGTGTCGGTGCTGCCGCACATCCTGGACTGCAACGCGGCCTGCCGCAACGACTACCTCGCCATCCTGGCGCGCCTCGGGGACAAGTACAAGAACAAGATGTGGGGGTGAGTCACAGGGTCACTATGTAACTAGTTGATGAACGTCAAGTTCGCGCTGTCGGTTGAGACTGGTCATCTCCTAACTTCCAGGGCTTATTTTTAATCTTATATTTAGAATTGTTTATTATTTTTTTAACATTGTTCTCATATATAGAAGCGACAAGGATAATGTCCCAATCTTTTGTAATATCCAACTTGATTTAAAAGAGTGTCCGTGGAGTTTCTTGCCCGTTCTTCTCCGTAGAGATCTACGTTTTGGAATGGGCAACTAGCTTCTACTTTCCAACTGATCAACTTTTTGACAATTCAAAAGTGCCTGTAAATGGTTTAGTTGAAATAAATGCTTTGAGTTTGATGACGTCATTAGTCCATCTCAGCCTTAGTTAGCTTTGACTCAATCGAAATAAACCTGCATGCAGTACGATACTGCACGTAGGTTTTTTTCTGATTAAGCCTGCTGTACTAGTACTGCCAGGAGAGGCGGTTGTGGCTAAGTAATAACAGTTGCACGGATTGATTGATTAGGTTAAGATTCGCTTGCTGCGTTTGGTCCTTAGATGAAAGAAGAAAGAAAGAAAGAAAAATAAATGCGTTGTATTATCCAATAACCAATTGTTCAGCTTTTTCTTGAACATGGGGATAGGAAATTCCTTAAACGAATTAGGCAGCCTGTTATACACCTGGAAGGCAATGGCATAACCATTCCTCCTAAATATTTGCAATCTACATTGAGGTATATTTAATTAGTATAACCTTAAAACTATAAAATATAAAAACAACAATGTTATAAATGCCAAAAGGGCCTCAGCTCAGCATAATGTCAGATGGCAACACAGTATGCACCACCTGACGCTGATTTTCAGATGCAACCCACAAGTACCATACGCTCGAATAATAAATACATAGTGAAGTTTGTGTCCGTAATAATAAATTAATAGAGTTACAAATAAATTAAAATATAATGTTGTGGTATACATGTGTTTGAGAGTAGGTAGTAGAGAAAATTTAAAAATAAGAATATATACCCAATATTTGCTTAATATCTACAATGAAAGATGGATGGGCATTTTTATATAAATACCAAGACCCCTCCCTGCTTCAGAAAGCACGTTATGCTGTTGGTCCCGGCTGCCATTAGTGGATTTTTGACAGTCGTTACGGATCGTCAAAAGCCCGAAAGTCTGAAAAACTCAAACTCAAAGCATTGATTTTTAAAAAAAAAATACAAAATCAAAAAACACGACTGCGTAAAAAGTTCACAAAAAGTTCACTTTTTACGCAGTCGGGTTTTTTGATTTAATAATTTTTTTTATTTATTTCAGGTTTTAGTTAATATAATTATTTTTGACGTTAATGAGACCTATTTATGAAGCCCTTTATTTTGATATCCGACTTAAAATATCAACGCTAGAAGGTCTAGAATTCTGAATCCGTGGTTTCAGTTTGCGCTTCAATGTCCTTGCCACAATTTATGTAAGTCCATTTGTTAATAAAAATCCGTGTAATTCCAGATGGGTGTGGGCCGAGGCTGGTACGCAGACTGCTCTAGAAGAGTCCTTGGAACTCGGCGGCTTCGGCTACCCCGCCATGGCTGTAGTCAACGCCAAGAAACTCAAGTTCTCCACCCTCAGGGGGTCCTTCTCAGAGACTGGTATCAATGAGTTCCTAAGGTGAGTTTATTTTATACATTACTAGCAACCCGCACCTGCTTCTAATTTATCGTAGACTACCGACCCGCCTCAAAACAATGAAGGAAAACATTGTGAGGAAACCGGCATGTCCTAGAACCAAAAATTTTCAGTCATGTGATATCTACCAACCCACACTGAGCCCGCGTGGTGGATTACAGCCCACTTCCTGTCACAGAGACGAGACCTGTGATCCAGCAGTGGGAACCTTAATACAACGAGATTTCTTTATGAATGTAATCTATCCTACTAATATTAAAAACGCGAAAGTTTGTAAGTATGGATGGATGGATGTTTGTTACTCTTTCACGCAAAAACTACTGAATGGAATTGGATGTTTGGCACACAGATAGATTATAACCTATATTAACACAGGATACTTTTTATCCCGGTAGTACGTATCCCCGGGATAATTTCCGACTTTCACGCAGGCGAAGCCGCGGGCGGAAGCTAGTGATTAATATAAATACCAGTAGACTGATGGTGAACTCCGGTCCATAAGCCACTTCTATGCTTAATCACGTAGATCTGTTGCTCCGTAAAATGACAAGCCACGAAACATCTCATCACATTGTTTATAAAATTAGTGGAATTCTGATGGCTACAGATATGAGTCATGCTATTTTAAAGGAAAGCTGTTGAACCTTTCCTCGTGCATTTCATTACGTCTATTCATCATTTATTTATAATGTATTTCCCAATATATATCCTGACTCGTATCAATATAGCCGTCATGAAAATACCGTTCTTTTTCAATTTCCCGTACCAATCTCAATTTATTATCACCTACAAGTTTTACAACGGTTTGTCAACGCTCCATTTACGAGTATAAATACCAAAGACGCAAGTTTCAAAAGCCGCCCAACCGACCCTTGCTCGTTGAAGCGCCAGCCCGCGCCGTAGCTGAGCCAGCAGCTTTAAATTCCCCGTCTAATAATAATAATGCCAATATTTTGATCCAGCCTGTCCCCACTAGCTGTCCCCCTAACAGTGACGCCCTGAGCCGAGGTTCGTACCCCACAGGGGGTGCCCTCAGCGTGCAGTCGCTTAGATTGTAAGTTTTTAGTTTTTAAGCCCTGGCTGGAGGCGTTAACTCTTAATGGCAGCCCCAGGAAAGCCCGGTGGAGCAGTCACGGCCTCTCAAGGTCAACTGCGAGATGCCCGACTAATTTAAAGTTTTAAAAGCGATTTTCTCCTAAAGTATTTATGGCGCCACGAACATAATATAGAACTATTAAGAAATAGGTCTTTATGCAATGTTTTTTTTTTTCAGGAATAAAACGCTTTTGATTTTTGCGTAACCGTAAGGTTTTTATGCTCGTGACTATACTCAGTCAAAATACACCAAAGGCATAAATTATGCAGTTCTTATCGTGCTAATAGCAAGAAATAAATTCAAACAACCCACTTTATTTCAGGGACCTATCTTTCGGCCGCGGACAGACTGCCCCAGTGAAAGGCGCCGAGATGCCCAAGATCGTGTCCGCAGACGCCTGGGATGGCAAAGACGGTGAACTGCCGCAAGAAGAGGACATCGACCTCTCCGACATCGACTTAGAGAAGGACGAGTTATAAGTAGGGATTATGTTCTGGAGTCTGGACTTTATGAACCAACGGTTGAGTGTCTCTGCCATATTCTCTGAGTATGAATGCTTCAGTGTAAATCATATCAAAAACCTCTGATTTTAATAATGATAAGATTGCGACAGTGATAAAACACGGGTTCAAGCATTTAACTGTAACGGTATAACTAATTTCCACCAGTGAGCCAGTGATTCGTATATCTAACAAATGTGTGGACATAGCTTAAAATTATGCAGTTATTGTATTACGGGAGGAGAGCTTAATACCATCACATATTTTTTTTATTTTCTGAGACATTTTCACGTATCTGAGTATCACAATTTAGAACTAAAGTAATTTTTCGCGAGTTTTTGAGCTCGGCTCGAGGGAGCTTACAACGACTGATGTTTTTAATCATTGTAATCTATAAATATGTAGTTAATTTGATGAATTTTGATGATACAGCAATAGTGATTTGCGCAACTGATAGGTACTTAATTTTAGTTGAATTAGTGAGTGTACGTTAGCTATCTACCATTCTTCCAATATTTGTTTAATTTTGGTAAGCATTTATAGTTGTGAGGAGAAATTTTGGATAATTTTATGAATTGTGAAATCGCTAAATAAAGTTTTAATATAATACAAATAATCATTATTATTTTATAACTTCCTAATGTAACCTTCCGGTAAAGCCAATGAGCAAAGGTATTGCGCAGTTGTGTTTTTCTTGGCGGCATTAATGAAACTGTGTCGCTTCATGTAAAATACTGGTATTCAGCTGCTCCGGTTAGATTGGAAGCTGACCCCCGACGTAGTTGGGAAAAACATTAGGGGGCACATCTGACTGAAGAAGCGTCGCTTAACGCTAGAATGGACATGTAGATAATAAACATTGAAGCTTACGCGAGTTAGTAATATCTATACAAATAAATAAAATTGAAGTAATGAAGTTAGTTTGTTCTATCAATATAACAGCTTTTTTCAAAATACATTTGACAGTATATACTCTCATAACAAAAAACAACTTAAAAATATTGTCGGTCTGATTGTTCCGGCTCATCTCTGAAAAGGCTGGAGCTATATTGACGGTTATTTTCGAAAAAGAATTTGTTATGGTTTCACCCAAAAAAATTGGTGATGACCTATTTACCCGCCCGCGTGAATGTGGATTTCATGGGTTTATGAAATCCACATCCACGCGGGCAGAAGCTAGTCACTTTATACAGGATGATTTTTGCGATGGCACATCAGTCCTAAATCCGAAACTATGGGTAAGTAGAGCAAAATAGTGAAAGGATTGATTTTGGCTGAAAAAGACACCGATTCTCTTCATTGTTGTAGATGCAACAATGAAGAGAATAATTGGTGTCTTTTTATTAGATAATTACCATACGTTGAGATCTCCGTGTATTGAATTGCGTAGGTACGGAAAAATAATAATTAAAAATATAAACTCACAAGTTGAGGATAATAACGACCTATTTATGGATAGGTCCATTGTATGCCAAATGAAAACTAGCATCATGAGATGAAAACATTATTAACATTAATACTTATTGATGGCTTCCTCCGTTTTGACACCCTCGGGTGAATACTCCGAAACGCGTTGTACATTTTAGTGTTTTATCTATGAAAACGCGTGTTCATCTGTCCACACCAGACGGGGTAGATTATCGGAATTCGATAATATATTTTCTTCCGATTTTCTCCCTCGGCTGTGTAGGTAGTAATTTAGAGAAACATGATAGAGACTGACCCAAGATACTTATACAATATAGAGGTCACAATGGTTTTCCATGTTAAAGACTTCTACCTAAACTAGTTTGTACACAAATGAATCATATCACAATCTTGTATGCATCAGTTAGGTCCAATTTCGAGAAAACAGGTGTGACAAAATACTTTTTAAACCCAGACTTAGGGAAAACAGTTTGTCACAGTGATAAGTAATATTATGAAGTAGTCACGTTCTAGTGATTTAATTTAACCTAATTTTTTACTATCATGAAAACCTGTCGCGATGGAATTTGTTATTGATGTAAGATTACATCTGGCATTGAGGAGCTAATAACACTTTATTGCACTTTTATTACTAAAGTAAAACCAAAGTAATTTTAGATTTTTCGCCTTATCTAATCCTCCAAGACAGAGAAGTAACAAGAATACTGCAGCATACTCTAGGGCGATAGTAATGTGTTAACTGGTGACATAAATTAGGATAGGAGCGGTTGGGATGGGGTTCGAACTCACTACCGTCTTCAACTCGCCATTATTAGATACCGTTTTTAATATTGAGCCAAGGCCACTTTTTTTCAGCTTGGCGGAGTTTGTCCTCGTATTACACCTTTACAATATTTAACCAACCGAGATATGTGCGGTAATGTTTATTTGAATGTTTCTTTGTATTCGAGTAGACACGCGCTCCCGCGTACGCATATTACTTTAGTAACAAAAAACTACTTGATGGCCATGGGCTTATGCTAAAACCAGATTCGCACACGATCGCTGTAACAAGTAGTATCTGACATGAAGTCCAAAATAAGTGAGTCATCAGAATCCCCACAAAAACAACGATTAGTAAAATTTCTACTTAAAGCAAAGTCCTTTCCGGTTTTATCATTCTGTTCACGCAGTCATGCGATAACAGGAAGTATGGTAATAAATCTTTAAACCGTCTTACTCTTTAAAACGCCGATAGAGTATTAGATAATACTATCATCAATCATTACAACACGAAGTGACTCATTTTCGATTGTTTACTTAGGTTATTAGGTACCCCAAAAATAACAGGCGTTAGAGTTTACCGTTACTAAGTAGTTAAGATAATAATTCCAAGTAAGTTCCACAGTTACTTACAACTAAGGAACAATATGCATGCTAATGCAAATGACAAAACTTGCATATAATTTATATAACAATATTTATTTGAGCATTGGTTTTGAACATAAGGAATGTGAAACTTATTCTACATTATGTCTAATGTGTACAGTCTTACGTATAGACGGCTGGGCAGTATCATGTTGGATAATGCTGATAAAAGTTTAATTAGGGTAAGGCGCGAGTTATTTATGACATAATTAGTCTATTTGTACAGTGCGACATTCATTCCTTTTGTGATACATAATATATTTAAACAGCTAAATGAATTATTTCCGTCTGATAAAACGACCGCGGCCGAAAGCTTAATCATTATTATTCTACTAAGTTTGCTGTTTTAACTATTAAAAACTTGACTACATTAGCAGATTAGATGGCGATAGGACACGCTTAATGGAAGTTCTTGTTTTGTTTTTTAACACTATCTGCAATGATTATGAGTATTAGTTTTTAGAAATAAGATACTTTTTGAGATTATTAAGAATTTCTATGATAAATAGGTACCTTAATAATGGTTTATCTTTTATCAGCATTACCTTCGTCAACAATTAAATAGAAAAATGTAGGTAGCATAACCATGATGGATTGATGAGTAATGGTTAAAATTAACAAGATGGAAATAACATCTCAAATAAAGGTAGGTTACAAGTGTTGTGTGACAAAACGAGGAAAACATTAGTGATTATGTAGTTATTTTGTATGGCACCTATTTCTGTCTGAGGTAATACCTATTGTTGTTTAATCTGGTAAAAATACAACCTGTTATATAACTTTGTATAAATGAAATAATTAAGTTAACACTAAAATTAATGAACACATAAAAGTTCATTCTAATCAATAAATATCATCTAAATTACTACAAAAATGTAAATGTTTTTATGTAATTTTTTAATTGGTCCAAAACAGTCTTTTTACAAATCATATAGGTAATAGCCTTTAAATATTTTGCAAAGCAAGTAGCACCCAAAAATTCATTAGAAAAGTTTACAAAATGGTGTATGATACTTATAAAAATTATAAATGTAGGTCACAACCTTATTAAACCTCTATGCTTTTCCTTTCTTCTATTATTCTGTTACAGAATAATAAGCTACAGACAGTCTAAGGCCCCAGGCTGAGTGTTTTAGAAACATAATATTCAATCATGTGACCCTCTCATTTACTTATTGCTTTACTTATTATGATATGTGGGAATGTATTTATTTTGTTCCCTTTTTTCAAGACAAATTTCAGTCATTACATACCTGTGTATGGTATATATTTTTAGTTACAATAATATTCATACAAATGTAATATAGCAAACATACTACAATAGTAGAAAATATACTTCTAGCACTTGCTATCAAACACTCACAAGTTAAAAATAAAAATCATTTATCTAAGTGTTTTTAGACATATCTAATCACAGGGCTTTACAAATATACACTAAGCCATAGTTGGCATGCCCATTTTGTCATACTTGTTCTTGTTGGGTCGGCAAATTTCATAGCAAATTGTAAAGTAGTAGACTCCCATACCAGCTAAGATTATTGCCACAACTACAAGCACAATACCCCATGCTGATATTCCCAAACCTCTTCGGGTAGCATGTTGTGCTGGAAGTCCAGAAGTAGTACCAGATACAGTTTTGGGATAGCCTATGTCACTGTAGCCTCTTTCAAAGTTGCCATTGGCGCTGCTCCGATAAGCAGCGGCCGGTGACAGCAAACAGTTGAAAACTAAAACAACACGAAAGTCATGCATTATTCTACTTTTTCATAACATTAAACAGAGGCTTAAGATCGGCCTCTGACAAAAACAAGGGTATATACATTTAAAAACACGAAAATGGGAAGTATGCTGAAAAAAGTTGGAGTTTTGATTGATCCAAGAAGGGATTCACTACAGGAAACTGTAAACTTCTAAGTTCTAAGAATTCGTGGTCGAACAACGGTAAAATTCATATTTATAAATGAAATCAATTTCAATTATCCACTTACTAAGTAGTGCAAGACTCGTGCGAACCAATAGACTTATCATCTTTGATAACTGTCGACTTCCTGCAGGGAGCTCCACAAATTACCACTCGGACTCGTCCCTAGGAACTGCAAGTTAGTGTTCTACCGGAACGTCGAATTTCCACAGTAATAGTAAATGCACTTTTCGACCATTTACGAGAAAGTAACGTCTTTTTCAAGAATGCTTTAGTAAGTACGTTTCACAAAATAAAATATTTTTAATTCTCTTCGGTCTATTTATTAAAGCACATCGCACAACGTTATTCTGTGGAATGGAAGAAAAAAGTAAACGAAAACGAACGAAACGAAACGGATCGTCATAAGGTGAAGGTGACCGATAGATTGACAGGACAGACAGATTGAATGAGTGAATGAAAACAAGCAAAGCAAAGGGCGAAGAACAAGAAGGGTAATAAGAGTCCGCCTTACGGGCGAAACCTGCAATGTGATGATGGTATTAAAAGATTTATGATTCCGTCCCATACCTTTACATGTTGCTTATCAAGTCTATTAGTTAAACGTGATTAGTCTATTTACATTTGCGCAGTTTTTTCGGAGAGTAACTCGACTAAATAGCTGCATGGGTGATAAACTATTATAGACTCGAAGTACCATAACGGAGCGTTTCCTGTTTTAGCTGGTGGTGGCGTGTACTTCCGGTTATTGCGTTGTCAAATGTCAAACAAGATGTTGCCGGCGATGGCTAAATTACCGTTTTCTTTTATATTTCTTCTTTTCATTGTAATAAAATGTGAGAGTGTCAACGTCGACACCATATCTAGTGATGTAAGATTCAAAAATGTTGATCGGACCATAGATATATCATCGCAACTCGTAAAAATTTCATCGAAACTAACCTTGGAGAACACAGGGGGTACGCCGGTAAAGAATTTCTTGATAGCAGTTGAAGGTTTTGCAAAGAATAACATAGCTTTCGTTGGAGCGAAGGATAGCAATAACAAAGATTTACGGCTCGTCGAGACTACAGTGAGTGGTTATGACTACGTCAAATTCTGGCGTGTGGAGCTCAAAGATGCCGTCAACTCGGGCTCAACATCGCTGATCGTGGTAGAATCCGTGTTTACTAAGGCCCTTCTGCCATTCCCTACAGCCATCACACAACAGGAAGACCAACTAGTCAAATACATCGGTAACTTGTACACGTATTCACCATACTATGTCACATCTCAGAAAACAAACGTTATTCTGAATACAAAGAGTGTGGAAACGTTCACGAAGGTGAAGCCATTCACTCAGCAGGACGGTGGGTTCCAGTACGGGCCATACACTACTGTAAAACCTTTCAGTGAGAAGGAATTACTCATTCATTACAAAAACAATTCTCCGTTCCTGACTGTCACACGTGTTGAGCGCCTGATCGAAGTCTCCCACTGGGGCAACATAGCTGTGGAGGAGGTCGTTGAGATTGAGCACACTGGTGCCACATTGAAGGGTCCATTCTCCCGCTATGACTACCAACAGGATCATCACAGTGGGCCTGCTAGTGTAAGGTCTTACAAAACTCTGCTGCCTGCATCTGCCTCAGATGTGTACTACAGAGACACAAATGGAAACATCTCTACCTCTAACATGAAGGTGAAAAAAGATTTTGTGGAACTCGATCTCAGACCAAGATATCCTCTGTTTGGAGGATGGAGAACTCATTATACACTTGGATACAATGTTCCCAGCTATGAATACTTGTACCAGTCTGGTAATGATTATCTGTTGAAGATGAGGGTCATTGATCACATCTATGATGACATGCAAGTTGATGAGGTGGTCACCAAGATTATCTTGCCCGAAGGTTCAACAAGTGTGAAAGTAAACCTGCCTTATGCGGTAACAAGACTGCCCGACAGCCTGCACTACACCTACTTAGATACTAAGGGCCGTCCTGTGATCTCATTCACCAAGAAGAATATTGTTGAGAATCACATTCAAGATTTCCAACTGCGCTACACATTCCCTCGCCTTCTTATGTTGCAGGAGCCGCTTCTTGTTGTAGGGTTCCTTTATGCCCTATTCCTTTGTGTTATTATCTATGTAAGATTAGATTTCTCTATCCATAAGGCTGAACACCATCATAAAGATTAATCTTATTACTGTCACTAATATATTTCATTTATATTAATTATTATAAATTTATGACACATCTAGTTCTTGTGCATTTTTATGGTGTTGCAAAGTTGTTTGCTGAATAAAAGTGATTTTAATTAAGTTGTGGTTTTGTTGGAATGTTGAAATGAAAATGTATTTTTCCTATTTTAGTTACGTTTCAGATCTCATTAAATTCTTGGTTCACTATAACTAGCATTCATTAAAAAATTTAGGCCATTCATTATTTTGTTGAAGCCTATCAAAATATTTAGCCTTGGACAATCCACTGCTACTTGTGCCACATAGAATTGGAATTCAAGATAAATAAAAGAAAAACCTTATAAACATTATATATTTTAAATCTACAAGTATCCAATTATGTAATATAATTATTTACAATATTGTGTTAGTATTTTGAGCATATTTTAGCATCCTGTTTATAATATTATTGACAGAAAATGTTCCAAACAGTATAAGCAGCCAAACTAAAGAAACCAAACTAGATACCTATCAGAGCTGCAGAATGGGTATGGCTACAGAGATCTATGGGCTGTACTTTTAATAACATAAGCTACAACACGACTAATCTCTCCGTAGGTATGTATAATTATATTCCTTGCTACTAATGGTCGAGATTGATAACTTTCGAATTAAGAGAATTGCATAACAAACTCTTGACGATGTAACTAGCCTGCCAGGGGTGCGGGTTGTTCGAAAGAGATACCGCGGCCCCTGGCACACAGGCAACTGAGGGAACACGGGTGGGTTTTAATAAGTAAGTCTGACACGCCCTCCTGCTCCACCCAGAGCGAGAGAAGTTATTTGATGATTTCCCAACAAAAAAAAAAGCCATGTAACTAGCCAACAAAAGCTGTTATTTCGATAACTTGTCGTTAAGGTAACATTTAACATGATACTGGATCATTAAAATGGCAACAAAACAGAAGTGAAGTAATCATTTTAGAAAATTCTAAATATTGAATCTAGTTAAAACCTTATCTTTCTGTGCTGGTATTTTACAGCTAATAGTACATCCACTCAGTTTATTATTACAGGCATTACGAGTGCAGGTATATTGACAAACTATACTGCAACATTTATGTGCTATTTCCCATAATTTGCATACTGCTTTCAACTTTAATTGTTATAAAGTGTTTCCATACTAAATTGTATCTAACTAGAAAACATTTCCTACACATAATAAAGGTAAATATTAACAACACTTGTATAAAATAAATATTCTTTTATTTACACTCCATACTCTGATAACTTAAATCTCAGTACAACGGGTGCGCTAGTGCAGGGCAGTATGGCTAGTTCAGTGACGACGGCGGTGACGAGACTCGGCGGTGTGACGTCATATGTTAGGTTCAGTGGCGTCAAGTTGGGGTTCGATCGCCAGTCCTTCAGCGGGGAGTTCTCGTCTGATTTGTCGATGAGGTTGTCGGGATCACCTGGATAAAAGAACAATATTGTAGAAAATATGTAATTTAAGAAAAGTTCGAAAATAGAGCTTTGCTACATACTCGGGGTCAATGGGCCTGGGCAGTTTAATCTGTTTCTATCTGAGAGGACCTTCATTATCTAATTAAAAAGCTATTGTTTTATTTCAAAGAAAGGATGTATGTTATATAATGCTGAGCTTTGACAGGGTGGTTCATGTTGGGATCCATTTAACTGTGGGGTTTTTCTTTAATTCTTGTTTCCCCTTTTTTATATATCTGTTCAGGCTACATAAATAATTAAATGAAGTTCAGTATTGTAAACCTCTTCAAACAAAATTTTGTAGAAATATTTTAATTTCAAAGAGTGTATGGAGTTCATTGCCTGTTCTTCTCCATAGGAGCCTTCTACGCTTCTTGGACAACAATTCAATAGTGGTCTTCAGTTCAATTGAAATAAATGCTTCCGAGTTTGAAAATACATACCAATCTCATTATAAACGAAGGCATCGGTCTGCACGCGCTCGCTGAACTTGTGCGTCTCGCACGCGACCAGCACGGGCACGTTGCGCGCGCGCGCCGCCAGCGCCACCTGCGCCGTGCCGGCCGCGCCCAGCACCGACCCGTTGGCCAGCAGCGCGCTCGCGCCCAGCACCACCTTGGTGCACTGCGGGGACGACTGCTCACTTAGGGAGTTACAAGTCACGCTACTGACCCCGAGCCGAAGCAACATGAACAAAATCGTTTGTGGAACACATTGCCAGTTCCAATAAAACACGCGTAATCGTTGCTTGCTTAATAGACGGGTGAAAGAACATCACTTGTTGTTGTGATCTTTTAGTTGTTAGCTGTTATTATCGATAAAAAAAATATTGGCATAAAATTCGACAACCAATACCGAACATAGCACATTTGGGTAAAGTGTTCACATAGTCCTGGAAGTGGGTAAAGTGAGGCAAGTGGTGTTGGTTTGAAGCACGCTGTGACGATTCAGCATGTTTCATTTAATGCTACATCTATTATTCCGGCATGGGCGGATCGATGACACACAGGGCACGCAAATTCGCTAGCCGAAAAGCAGAGACCCATGCCCGATGTGCGGGAACTTGTGCGGAGGCGCCCCAACTGGTGGATGTTAGCCGATGTAGAAGTAATTGCGAGCGCCGACTGTCGGCTTTAGCCTTGGTACATACAGTGTTGTTTGTGTCTAATGTAGCTCCCAGATAAACGGGGTGGTTGTTGTGTTCAATGTTAGCACCTCGCCATTTTATTTTTTATTGTTGCGCATGAAGTTCTGGGTTACATTCCCAGGTAGAGCAAAGTTCTATCGGGTTTTACCACCAGGAATTTCATAGAAGCAGCCCAGTGTGGATTTGTGCTTGGTTGATGACACTAAGCTCGCCCTATTAAATGGGACTTTAAACAAAACTGGCGAAATGTGGGCGTCCTATACCTCTGTCTAGCCCGTCGGGGAATATGGGCATCTAGTGAGGTTATGTTACATATTGTCATCCACCATCCGGTGTTACTCACCGTGTGCATGACGAAGTAGAGCGAGGTAATGTCGACATAGGTGCACGGGAGGCCGAGCGCGACCAGTCGTCGTAACATCTGCGTGGCGCAGGTCTGCACGCGGTTGCCGACGATTATGGTCCTGAACTTGAGGCCAGCTGACCACGCGTCGCGGAGGATTCGCTCGATTAGGGATGAGCTGTGAACAAGTAACGTAAGGTTCAGAGTTACAACAATATTCTACGAGTCCATGACTGGACATTATTGTTCTATGTAACTATTTTATAAGGATATTGTGGTGACAAATAAATAAATAGTTACTATAATAACACATTGCATGACGAGTGTAAAATAAAGCCAGAATTTTAAAAAAAAGTCAGTGAAGATGTTTGATTTTGACCCCAACTCAAATTAAATAAGCTTATGGAGAGAGATTAGGCCAGTCCAAACAGTATTAAATAAACAGTTGCGATTTACAAGCAGATACAAATTGTTTAACTTGTAATAATGAACAAAACTAAGAAATTCAATGTACCGTAAAATAAAAGTCAACTTACCACCCGTAAGTGAGTATACTATCTCCATCGGATATTTTATTGCGCACCGTAATACTGATGGCCTCGCCCGCCATATCAATTTGCTCTCTAATGTACCGGTCTATTTCTTCCTGCAACGTCTTCTTTGCCTGTGGGTTAAAGTTGCAAATTAAATCATGTGTCATCCATCATTCTCTTGCCCTAAATCACTTATTTATTTGAGGTTGGCTTGTCTCACATGTCTTTTTTGCTCCATACATTCTCATCATCATTATCATCTGCCTAGACTTGAACTATGTTGGGGTCGGGTTCCAGTCTAACGTTCGAAAGAGATACCGCGGCCCCTGGCACACAGGCAACTGAAGGAACACGGGTGGGTTTTAGTCAGTAAACGTCTGAAACGCTCTCCCGCTCCACCCAGAGCGGGAAAGTTAATGATGATTTCCCACCAAACAAAAACCGGATGCAGCAGCTGAATACCAGCATTTTACACAGAGCGCCTATGTGACCTCCACAACCAAGTTACTGGATAATATGATAACCCATGGTAAGCCTGGTTGTTAGACTTTCGGGCTTCTAATGACCTGTAACTACAGTCAAAGATCCGCGAACGACAGCCGGGCTTAACGTGCTTGCCGAGACACGGTGGGGTATGTAATATAAGTTTATTAGTACATAAAAACAACAACACAGTACATAGCATATGGAAACAGTGGGTTGTGGGTTGTACTACCAAGTATAAAATTATAGTCAGATTTCGGGGCTCCTAAACTAGGTACCCAGTCCTAGGTATATCTTAGGAGTCGGAGATTTTGAGGCTTCAATTTATAGAATACAATACAACCGTGAATTTTCAGTTGGTTTACAGTTTTTATTAACACAGTAAATGGAGTGAATGATTTTGGCTATGTATGTATTTATGAGTGTAGTTTGTGTGTAATGAGGTGTATATGTGAAGTGTGTTTGATAAGCTTTCTTCCAAGGTAGATTTGATAAAGTTAAGATTCTATAGATCTAAGATAGGAGCCATTTTCTTAATCAATGTTTACTTTGATGTAAGTTATATCTATAAGGATGGTTACCATCCACAGACCAAACGCGGCAAACGTAGCTATCCTTACCGATAGACCAGTGCAGCTTTAATGGATTCTCCATACATTCTCTCTTCTCTAAATGAAATAATGTATTCAGAAGACAATTTGTTTAGCGGTATTTATTTCACATCGTTTCTCTATCATTGATTTCTTCTGTATTCTGAGTGTTAGTGGGTGTTTACTAAAGTACCAATGACCCGAAACCGTTTAAAATTGTCTGAACAAAATGTGGATACAATAAATATCATTGCTGTACAAAAAGTGTATCATATAGCAAGACCTAAGAACCATGTCAATGAACTTTCACAGATAACTAATTATTATCAGTTGAATTGTAAAATAACAAGAGTATTCAGTAACATATAGAATGTTTGTGAAATCGCAAGGTTATAAAATAAACACTATTTTAAGCTTCTTTTAAAATGCTTTTACTATTGAAAAAACCTTCTGCTATGGACATGTTCTGCCTGTTTGAGCTGCCACCCAATTCCGTACATCCCAGGGGTGCGGGTTGTTCGGAAGAGATACCGCGGCCCCTAGCACACAGGCAACTTAGGGAACACGGGTGGGTTTTAGTCAGTAAAAGTCTGACACGCCCTCCTGCTCCACCCAGAGCGGGAGAAGTTATTTGATGATTTCCCACCCAAAAAGAAAAACAATACGAAGGATCTACTCCATTGCTTCATAAGTTTGATAAATTCGTCTGGTTGACAATGTAAATAACGCAATTAAAGTTGTTGAATTGTCAAACTGAAAGCAATTGCAATAAATTGTAAGGCCGCTTTCCGAATTAGAAAAATGGCGCTGTGAGCGCTCACATCAATAATTTGTGTTCCGAGTTACATAACACGATTATGACAACTAAGAATAATACACCACAAATTGTGTCTTCTTATTTTGGTTCGGTGGCGAGTCTTGCCAGAAGCACTATTTCTAATAAATCTAATTTAGCTAAAGATATGATACGACTCCAAACAAAACAGCACAACTGTCAATAATTGACAACGCTCGCAAGATGGATCTATGACGATTCACGGAACATCGTTATCGCGCTCACGCTAATTCGGAACGGGTGTGAGCATGCTCAAATCGATATTATCGCAACTCGGAACTTAGCTTAAGTGTATTATGAAAGTACCTGGCTGGGCTAACCTATTGCTGCTTCCAATCGATTTTCACTTAATTTTTTTTACAAGTACCTTACAGAATACCTCATAATTATGGTCATAATGTGACCTAGTTTACTTACATACATAACTACACAACGATACCTGCTACGAACGTTACATAGGTACTCCTTTTGCCTCGTTTAGGTTCATACATCTGAACATACACGCCAGTTGCGTTTACTGTTCAGTCTTGTATTCTAGAACTCACATCAAACTCATCGACGTTGTTCGGCAGCTGCGTGAGATGGTATCGGAAGAACTTGACAGCGTTGGTCTGTGATGCTGCAGGGGATCTCATCGCCCACAGAAAGTCCAAGCTCGTTGCCAGGTGCGCCTCCAGACCACGAGCGAACTCCGTCTTGGCTGGGAGCGTGTAGTCGCGCACCATCTGTGGTTAATGCAATAGATATTTTCGGGGGCTTATTTCATCACCAAAGGATATACACCATCCATCACTAATTAAGTTCTGAGTTGAGGTGCATGATTAGTGACAAATGCGTGCACTGACTGAACAGGGCCACTCAATCGTGGTTCTTTCCTCAAAAGACCATTTCAGACACCAATCGACATGATCTTCATCATGATCTGAGCAACATTATGTCTGGACTTTAAAAGAGACTGTGACAATCAGTCTTCTCATGCTAATAACCAAACCAAAACCTACTTTGTGGCATTTTATCATATATATTCTATTACATTATTCACAATGAACAGGAAATGGGCATATCAAATAATTATCATAAAACACAGATGCAAACATCATTTAATGACAATTGTTTTCTTAATTAAAGTATGTTTGCATCATACAAAGTAATAGTAATTACTTTGTATATTTGACATTTAATTCTTTTGTTGTACACTCATCCATTACACATCAAATATGTTCGAATTCTATAAATAGATATGGGGTAAAAGCCTACGCATAATTAGCCTATAATGTTCCCACTGCTGGGACATAGGCCTCTGTGAGACGTAGACCGTAATCCACCACGCGGCGGGCCCAGTGCGGGTTGGTGAACTGTCTTCGAACTTGCGGTTCTAGGACATGCGGGTTTCCTCGCTATATTTTCCTTCACCATTTTGAGAGCTATGGTGGCCAAACAAGCTTTGTCAAAACTTAATGACAAAGCGCATATATTGTGTTTTTTCAACTAAAGTACAGATGTTTAAACGCTTACCTTTTTTAGAGCATCAAGTAGTGCGACGCACCTCGCATTAGAACCGGTCACGACTCGAGACGCCAACTGAACGCCCAGCTTTGTAATAGCTGGGTGTAAGCTGGAATCAAAACAACACTATCAAGAGACATTACATTGCAATGAAGTAATATGTTTTGTTTTTTTTTATTAACTGAACTGTATTAAAATCTGAATCCTACCAGTGTTTTTTCTACTTTTATTATTATAACTATTCTTGCATTAATGCATTGGTTGGTCGAGTTGTCTCATGCTGAGCGTGAGATTCTTCGTTTGATTCCCAAGTTTGGCTGTAATATGTTAGTACAGGACAAGCCTTGATTGGTGTACAGCAAGTGGCAATTTTGTCCTTGGTACTTTAACATAACTAGCAAAATCGGTGTATGGAACCCATTGAAGGACACCAAACGAAACACATTAGAAGTTCTATCTGGGCGTGTTTAATGTTCCTCAAAGTGTTCAAAATCTAAATATATTTTGTCACAGAAACCTACATGGGCACTTATGAAATAATACACTGGTGTTGTTAATACACTTCTGCCTACCAATTCAGCAGATACAAGCTTGATGCTATGTAGTGCATAGTAATCAAAACGACGTTGAATTGCCAAGTCAAGAGCCAATAGTGCTCAATAAGCATTCAAGGTTCCGTAACAATTGACCTAATATAAGTAGGTACTATTCTGATATGAACACAATAAAGTGTAGTATTTGTGATAATTTACGACAGTATTTTCAGCTTAGTGTACGAAATACTGTAACATAACAGCACAACAGTTTCCTGAGAATTACCAACCAAATAATAGGTCTTTACCTATGAAATTGCCGTTTTGTATGAAAAAATTTAAACGAATTTTTTTCATGTATTTTTTATTTGTATTAATCGAAGTAATCACCCATGCAATCAATGCATCTTTGCCATCGCAGTGGCAGTTTATTGATGCCCTTCTTAAAGAAATCAGCTGGACGGGAGGCAACAAATTCTTCAAAGGCATTTTGTACTGCCTCTCGGGTATTGAATTTTTTTCCCGCCAAGAAGTTTTCCAAATTCTGGAAAAAGTAGTAGTCTGTAGGCGCAAGGTCTGGTGAGTAGGGCGGATGACGGAGAGCTTCCAACCCCAGTTCTTGCAACTTGGAGACCGTCTGCTGTGCAGTATGAGGTCGCGCGTTGTCGTGCAGGAGCAGCGGAGACGAGCGATTGACCAATGCTGGTTGGAGATGTGCCAGCTTCTCCATCATTGTGTTCAGTTCTTCACAGTACACATCTGCAGTAATGCTCACCCCGTTTGGTAAGAAGCTGTGATGAATCACACCGGCGCTAGACCACCAAACAGTGACCATCACTTTTCTAGGGGTAAGTTTTCGTTTAGGGCATTGTTTAGGTGCTGAACCAGGATCCAACCAACTTGCTGAGCGCTTGCGGTTATCAAACAGAATCCATTTTTCATCGCAGGTAACAATGCGGTTCAAAATTCCTTCATTTGTGTGTCTGTTGAGCAGTGCAAGGCACGTCTCGACGCGTACTTCGCGCTGACGATCATTGAGTTCGTGGGGCACCCATTTGTCAAGCTTTTTTACCTTGCCAATTTGACGCAAATGGACCAATATTGTTTTGACGCTAACGTCGAAAGCTGCTGCTAATTCAGCCGTAGATTGTGTATCATCAGCTTCCACAATCGCCTTTAATTCGTCATTGTCAACCAAAGTCTTCGGACGACCGCGAGGTTCATTTTTCAGGTCGAAATTTCCAGAACGGAAGCAAGCAAACCAATAACAGGTGGTGCGTTGGTTTGTAGTGTTAGCTCCGTAAACGTCGTTGATGTTGCGTGCCGCTTGTGCCGCGTTGCTGCCACGACGGTACTCATATTCCATAATTACTCGAATTTTTAACGTATCCATGATGACGAAAAAGATTGAAATGCGATGAAAATGTAACACTAATCAATAAACAAATGACTACTTTTGGAAAAAAAAATCCATGTTTTTAAAATAAAATTAATTTGAAATTAGAATTCTTACCCAAACAAAAATTATTTTGATTTGAAATGGCCAGTACTGCAAAACGGCAATTTCATAGGTAAAGACCTAATATAACAAAAAAACAACCAACTTCCAAAAAAACACTACAAAGTGAAAAATAACTTTAATTTCGGAAGTCGGTGTCTTTGGAGCTGTATTTGAATTTTTTGTCACCGCCTTCCGAAATTAAAGTAATTTTTCACTTTGTAGTGTTTTTTTGGAAGTAGGTTGTTTTTTTTTGGAAAAAGTTTTTATTTTTCACTTTTTAGTGGTTCACATGTGCTTACCCCTTCACAGCATACCGGCGTGATGTAATGTTATGAAGTGGTGTAAGCAATAGACAGACATGAGATTTCAGCAATCCCAGTCCATTTGCTATCATTTATTGAGGAGTTCCGTAGCCTATCTCCAAAATTCTTCATCAGATCTTCACCGAATTGAAATGAGACCACTACGAGAAAGTACTCTTCCAAAAAATAGCTAAATCGCTTTGTGTGCCTATAAAATTTGAAGAGTTCTCTCTATTTCTCCAGGATCCCATCATCAGATCCTGACTTGATGATCATGGGACCACCTGGGAAGTATACCCTTTCAAACAAAAAAAACAAAATCCAAATCGGTCCAGCCATCTTCGAGTAATCGGGGAACATACATAAAAAAAAAGAAAAAAAAAAAAAGGTTCCGACGAATTGATAACCTCCTCCTTTTTGAAGTCGGTTAAAAACAATCTCTACCAGAATGTTGCGGAAAGTTGAGTATTCGCTATGTACTTGTGCTGTTTTGTCAACATACTATTAGTTGCTGATAATATTGTTTTTCTATTATATATACTACAAGAACTTTGTAACACAGAATATACAAGAAAATTTCAACCTTACATCCTTTCCATAGAGTTTCCTTTTACGGTGAAAAACTACACAATAATCAGTCAGTTTAAATGCCGTGAAGATACTCACTTAGAATTGATGGCAATAGACTTGAGTGATTCCTTGTCATGCTCTTTGTACAGATGTTGGAACCAGCTGACTCTGTGAGAACTTTGAGATTTCACTTTCGGCTTTTCTGAGGATTTCTGTTTTGTTGCTTTCTCCTGTAAGAATTTGTAAATCACCACACTAACAACCGCTAGACCAACGACGCAGTCTTTGCTGCTCTAGCGGTTGCAAGCACTAGTGCTGAGCCTGAGGTTGTGGGTGTTTCCCTCGGGAATTTTGCAGTAGCAGCCCTGAGTCTGAATTGTGCCTGGTTGATGGCAATAGGCTTCCTATTACATGGAACTACAGTGAAATATGGTTATATTTCATTTGTAATGTGCCCGTGAGTCAACACGCCCCCTTTGGTCTGGATTTCAAGCGAAACGGTGGCCCTACCCAATAGCCAGGGGTAGGGAAATGGCCACAGTGTCCCGTCAGAGGGCCACAGGCGAGGTGCGTGAGGTCCGCGGAGGCTGCCCTTGGCGACCGAAGCGGTAGGTAAAGGTCATGCTGACGGTGTAAGTGAGGGTTGTTCAGCTCTTTTGGTTATATCGATATAGGTACACCTCTGTCTAATTTTTCTGGGAAAATAGGAAGGTGATGTATGTACAACCGTACCTGCAAAGCATTTTTTATACACACTTCTAGTGTCAATCAAACTATTTTCTTTGTATTAACTACTTATACGTAAAATAAACACTACAAAATAACTTATCTGCTGATTGTTTTTATCAAACTTATAGATAATGATTTCCAGTTACAAAAGAACCCTTTCTTAAGTCAGATAACAATAGTTTTTGTTTTAACTGAGCCTTTCTGGCTAATTGGAATTTATTTCAGTGACTCAAGCACCAGAAATCTTATAGCACTCACCTCCTTAGCTTTAGAAACATCTCCTTCTGGAGCCTTCACATCAGCCTTAGGTTTAGCCACAACTTTCTCTTGAGCAGCTTGTTTGGCAGCTCTTTGCGCCTCTTGCTTTGCACGCCTCTCTGCTTTCAAGTCTGCTTTACTTTTGTTGCTTTCTGCCTCAGCCTAATGTAAATAAAACCTTATTATTATATAAGTGCAAAACTTCAAATTCAAATCATAATATGCTGAAAGAAAGCATTTAAAAAGAAAAGTTAATGGAGATTTAGTCCTTCCACAGTTATTTTTCCTCTGCATCACATTGATCTTTATTCTCATAGCCATAAAGTTGATGATGGGTTGCTGTCAGAGGTAAAAATAACAGAAAGGGCTATTTATAAAACATGAAGTTATGTTTACCTTTTTACCACTCAAGTCAATAGCATTAACTTTGACAGTAACATCTTTTATATCCTTAGCTACATTAGCAATATCTCTTAAAGTTTCAACTACATCTTTCACAGTCATGTCTTCATTTGCAGGTTTAGGAACTTCCTTTACAGCAGGTTTTTCTATAGGAGCATCTCCTTCTGCTGTAGCACCCATCTTCTTAGCATGCTTTGCAGCTTTCTTAGCAGCTCTTTCTGCTTTAATCTGCTCTTTACTTCTATCAGCTTCGATAACAGTGTCTACTTTAACAGCTTTATCAACTTCATCTTTTCCTTTTGGTGATTTTACTTTAGGTTCTTCTTTGACAGGTGTTTGTTCTATTTTGGTTTCTTTTTTTTCAACTGCAGCTGGGGCTGGAGTTTCTTTAACTCCAGCATTATGTGCAGTAGCACCTTGTTCTTTAATGTCAGTGGGAACTGTGTCCTTGCTTTTACCTTTTAGTTTCGCCTGCTTTTTTGCCTGTCTGGCAGCCACTACATCTTCTCTTGAAGACATGTTTAGGTTCTCTTTTGCTTTGTTATTTACTAAACTATCTTGCACATCTCCTGGGTCAGGGTGAAGGTTGACTATTAGATTTTTATTAGAATCTTCAGTTAGTTGAGGATACTTTGTTTCATTCACAATTTTATTACTTCTATTTGCTATATTAGGTTTATGTATGTTTGACAAAATAGATTTCAGTTTAAGTCGTCTGTTTCGTCTCTTTGTACTTGCAGTTAATTTTTGGTAGCTTTCCTGTAAGAGACAATTTGTGTTACTAGGTATTCTTTCAATCCCACGAGAGACCAACATTTTGTTGACTAAATAGTTGAAATGACTAAATATATTAGAATGCGCACAAAACAAGGAAACTCAAATAAAATAATAGATTTGTACACTAGGACTAAAGAGATAAACAAACCATCAAAACAAATGCGTTACAGAATATTATTGCAAAATTGGTACATATAGGATTGTACAGCGATCCTTTAACTTTAACACATAATTGCATAAGCTTTGGGCAGTATTTCATCAACTTTGCGATACAATTAGGTTTTAGTTTAGGAACATAACCTCCAAAATAAAAAATGACACATAACAGCAACAATAAGTAAATCACGTATACCTGGGGCATTACCATGGCTGCTATTCCTTGGTAAGCTATAAAACATTATCAATGTACAAATTGCTATAATTTTTCTTTAAAATACCACAATTTTGTATGATTGTAACCAAATGGAATACTTACGTTTTTATAAAGCTTTCAACGAAACGTAGATTTTGAAGGTGAGTATTGGTGACTTTAAGTCTTTTAAATCTAGTAATCAATTGTGTAAAACAATATCTAACTTATATTTTTCGCTTTTCTCAAACAATCTGATGAAATATGGATAGTGAATTTGACACTTGTGTGTGTTGAGTTGACAGATGACACTTGGCGGACAGTCACCGACTGTTGACAAAACGTGACAACAGGGCACTGGGCAGAAATACTGCTCTGCACCGCTTGTGATAATGCAAGGTGAATTGTTAGTCACCGTTTAAATTTTTCAGGGTGATAGTACTAGTACCCGTGAAATTGAACAAGTTTCTACATGGGTCGAAATATGAAAAAATAAATCGGACCTCCCATGCGAAATCGTTCAGCTGACTGTTGATTTTGCATGAGAGGTCCAATTTTTTCCAAAAATTCACCTTGTATAATTATGTTCCTTGACTCTTCATGGATGGATTCAAAACTTGAGGGACACTAAACGCGGGGCATAATAACAAGAAACTTCTATTGTGTAACTTATCACTAAGGGTCGTTTGTCATTCATCATCATCATCAACATAATTTCAGTCGTCCACAGCTGGACTAAGGTCTCCCTCAAGCCCCCAAGCGTCTCTAGATGCTTGGACGCTTGGGGGGCAATATTTCATTAATTTAAATAAAATTGTGAACAGCTGTGAAAGAATGGGTTATAATAAAATTATGCTGTAGGACCTACAATGTAGGTACTACATATTAAAAATTCCTACTGGCAAATCGACTTTCAGTGTAGTACTTCTTTTTCTTAGCGTGTCGATAGCAATCTAAATACAGTCAGCCCAGAATTTGGCTGCGAGCTTGGCACTTTCAACAGCGTCCATCAGATCCTGTAGCGTGCAGACAGCAGGACACGCTTGATAAGATTTTTATGTGCCCCATTGTTTGTGGGACAACAACACATTTACACTCCAGGGCGGAGTCATCTGTGAATCTCCACCTGAGCAGGTTTTCTTTACTTCGGCCTACCTGGGCCCGGAATCTTTTTAAAGACTTCCAGGAAAGCCAAGGCAGTTCATGTCCAGGAGTACAATGGTGTAGCTACCTACTATTGTATTGTAGTCTTTGCTGTTTACCTGGGCACGGTGTGCCCGACTTAAAAAATACATTATTATTTCAGCATATTATCCAACGGTTGTATGGAAGACATTGCCGTGTACGGTAATAAGACCGACGTATCAGCACACTGACGAAACTACTGGGACTATGAAAATGTAATTTATTTTGCACAAGGGTTGGAAAATCGATATTTAAGGGGGTGAAAAGGGAGGATTTCGTGTGTATGATATAAATAAAACATACAATCAACACTGTAATACTTATTTTAATGTAAGTTTTCTAATTAAAAAAAAATAGCTATGAACGTCACTTGACTGTTTAATAATAATAAATGCTGTCTAAATACATCGCTTTCTGTTTCAGTTGTCATAATGATTTTATTTTTATTTACAAAATATTAGGTGGGTAGCTAAGTAGTTTTCTTTTCAATAAATTATCTGAAAAAAGAATTACTAGTTTCTGGTTTCGGAATGAAATCAAATGTTGCAGTAAAAGTCTGAAACCGGTATAACATAGTATTGCTCAAGAATCCCAGTCCTAAATACGTAGATAAATCGATAAAGTTATCAGAATTTACAGAACAATAAATTGCTTTAAGACGCCAGCACATTAAGCTACCCCAATCTGTCAAATATCTTTGATAGATTTTCAACTTTATCACATAAGCATAAGGTTCATGTTTAATTGAGAAAATGTGACAGTTTGGGTAGCCGGATGTGCTAACATTATACTACATAAATGTAAATTAACGGTGAATTACATAATAATCACATTAATAACCTTATTTTTAAACTTATTTATGTACATATATTTCCGCCCCGTGGTTCGGAGTAGTAGCAAACACAAACGAGCTAGCTTTACATTTATCTATTTTACAATGTTTTACGTAAAAGCTGTCTATTAACATATCAATATAATTATTGACTTTCTCTTTCGGACACAAAGCTATAATACATCCGCCCCAACCGGCACCAGTTAGGCGACAATGAACGTCCATTTCCTTTGATATATTGACTAGACAATCTAAATTGTCATGAGAGCATTCATAGAGTTCTTTCAGGCTCTCGTGACTCCTAGACATCAGTTTCCCAATAACGTTTATTATTTCATTATCATCACCTTTTTCGTACACAATAGAGACGTTATTTCCGTGCACACCATTCGTGCCGTTGCCATTCGATGCTGACTGTGAGCAATGTTTACGAAAATCTTCAACACGTATCGCTTCTTCGTAAACGTGAAGCGCTCGCTGTTTCAATTTAAACTCCGTTAAATCTTTCGTGTTTGGCGTTAAATATACCTGCTCCAATTCTTCTTCATTAATATTCAAGATATCGCATATTTCTTCTCTTGTATATAAATCTTTAGGCAAATACTCCTGAACAAGGTTTACCATCTCTCCCAAAGTGTTATCTAGTTTATTTTGTACTTGACTAAGAGTAATAATTTTGTTATCAGTAACAGCACCTGCGCACGTAGCTATAATTTTCGCTGCCAGCCTACATTCTATTACCCTTCTATTGAAATCATTCGTAGCTGCTTTGTTAGCCTCCGCCAAACTGTGGGCCACAACAAATGCCGAATTTTTGGGTAGAGCCACGGGTGTAGCCTTCAAAGGTTGCCACGTTATATATTGGGCGCAGTTCTTCTGCGCCAAAAATGCTATCGCTTGATCCATGCCACCTCCTTGAGTTCCGATATATCTCTCACATTTTGCACATAAAGATGCGATTTCAGTTTTGCTCAGTGGAACATTTTGTGCATAAAGAAGAGCCAAACATGCTGCACTCACTAATGCTGAGGAACTTGATAGTCCAGATGCCGGAGGAATTATTCCATCTACACAGAGCTGCAGTCCATTGGTAATGTTGTGGCTTAAAAACTCCAAAGCCCCTTTAACTCCACACAGCACATAATTATACCAAAACGGCTTTCCGTTTAAGTCTGATATAATAATTATATCTTCACACGATTTTATGTTTGTTTCAAAATTGCTATATTTATTATTTATATTTCTTACATGAAGCTCTGGTTTATTTATTATCGTAGCAGCAATCAGTATATCCTGTTCAAGTGCCATGGGCAACACTGGATAACCACAATAATCGATGTGTTCCCCAATTAGGTTTACGCGTCCCGGTACTCTAACGAAAAACAATGGTTCACATCCGAATTCTTCACAAAAATGCTTATTTAACCGGCTTATTCTTTCATTGTTTGGAATCCCTGTTACGGGCACTTCATCACTTGTACCGTTGGCACTCATATTCAATTAGTATTGTTACGTGTACTATGTAAACAAATACGACGCACTAACACGAGTGCACCGCGCCACTGAAAACTTATGACTGAACAATGTTCACTTCTTATCAACAAGTAACAACGTAGACGTACATTATGTGTGTACCAATTTGCTACACTTGAACAAAATAACGTAACGTACAAGATAACGTGTTCATTTGTTAGTTCCCATCCCAATTCCCAAGTTGACAACAAACCTATTTAACACTTTAAAGTCACGAAAACGCGTAAGTTAACCAATGAGTTCCTAGTTTTGTTTTGAGAATTGTTCGTAAATAGTGTGAAATTAACTTTCAACATAACTTTCAAGTGATAAAGTTATATTAGGCCAATACAAAAAAAAATATAACCTCTAACATGCTAACACAACACAACTTCTTGTAGAATATGGATGACGTAGCGAACATCTGCAATCGTTCATGTACATACATACCTATGCGGATTTTACCTTTGGCTTCAAAACAACGCAAGCGCGTGTATTGCTCATCGAAGTATGTAATTTACAGTAATGAAAAAACTGGTTCCTTTCTGTTAGAGCATTCAACCTTCTTTTTCAAGTTCAATGGCTCGGGCAAAGTTAAAAATAAAATTTGAAAACACATGCATTTACACATAATATACCTGTTGTATAGAATACATAAGTTGTTTACAGGATTTTATAGGGTAATAATTAATTAAAATATTCTGATTGAATTTTCATTTTACCATTCAAAATCAAAATCAAAATATTTTATTTCACATAAGCCTGCATGGGCACTTATGAAACGTCAGAAGCTAGGTGCACGGTTCCAATGTGTCGTTTCCTATGGAGAAGAGCCGGCAAGAAACTCCATTACAACTAGAATGAAATAAGTATTAGTGGAACCAACCTATGTAATTATCAGTTAGGTAGGTACGAGTACAGTGTAGGGTGCCTATTGTTGTTTATTTGCTGATACTGTAGGAGAGTTAACAGATAATGCAGTTACATAGAAGATAACAGTATCAATCAAAAAGTTAATTTACTGGTGACATAGTTTTCACAACATGCAATGTCCTAATCTCATCTAATCTAATAGGTAGGTGTTTTATAATACCCAAAGGAAGTAAATATAGGTACCTAGGCCAGGTTTTTTTAAACAGGTTATTGATAAAAAAAACTTATCTACGTACTTGTGTAGGTATCTAGTTAAATTGGCCATCGTATGCCCGCTGCTCTGGGCGGGGTTGGGTTGCTTAAAAGGGCTAACATGCCTAGCGTAGTTGTTTTTTTTTCATGTAGGCTAAGCTATGGTCTGAGATGGGCCAGAAACAGATGACTCAGAAATAGAAATAGATGTTACCACCAAATCTAAAATTCAAAGTAACAGAAGAGCTTTTGTTTACCGCAGTTTACTTTTATGTTACGGTTAAACTGAAAAATATGGAATTTTTCATTTTTACTTTTTTTTTTATAATTTTTACATTACACAAACAAATAGTCCACAAAAGCATATTAGCCTAAGTAAACATGCTTTTTTTTCATTTTTATACCGAAGGATTTGAAATTGGCTTGTACCTTTAGTTGATTTTTTGGAATCATAGTAAAGACAGTTCCTATTACATCTAAAATACTAAGATAACAGGTTTTTGTACGCGCCGCATGATAATGTACCTAGGCTATTAGAATAGTTAGGTTGGTGGGTGGGCAGATCGGTGTTTGTGGCTTAGTAAACATAAGCTTCCTCAACCTACTATAATTTTAATTGTAAAAATGTAAGTGTTGTCGGTATTGTAACGTAAGTTTAGTTTCCATATAGGGATCTTATAAATGGCGGAATGTGGGTGCCTATGCCAACCCCTTTCATTTTTTAAAGCCCCCCCCCCCCTTTCTTTTTTTAAAGTCAAGTTACATTGCAGATCTTCGTATCATGTGGATGTATTTAGTACTTCGTACATCACGAATGTTTTCCAACACCAATACATTGGCCCTATTTCACTAGGACACCATGGTGGCGAAACCATGGTCGCGCTGTTAGCAAAATATACACAACTTTATGGTGGATATCTTTAATAATAATTTATAATTTGTAACTCTCGGTAAGTGCCCGATTGTAGGTACAAACTATATAATGTAGCAGTGGTGGCCCAGTAGTATCTGCCCCGACTTACAAGTTGTAGGTCGTGAGTTCGAACCCAGGACACTTTACTGAGTGTATTTGATTTCATCACCACTGCTCTCAAAACGGTGAAGGAAAACATCGTGACGAAACCGACATGTTCGAAGACATGTGACAGCCCTTAACCCGCACTGGGCTCGCTTGGTGGAGTATGGCCCACTCCCTCTGACAGAGCAGGCTTGTGTGCAGTCAACATAAATCGTTCCTTCCGCCTGACGCAGGTCCTCACCGGACACGGTTGTTTCGGGAGGTTCCTGTTTCGTATAAGGCGGGAGGAAACGCCCGGGTGCTTCCATTGCGAAGATCGCCCTGAGGACACGGTGGAGCATACGGTGGCGGTCTGCCCGGCTTGGGCGGAGCACCGCCGTGTCCTCGTGGAGGCGATCGGCGGCGGCGATCTCTCGCGTCCGGCCCTGGTGCAGGCCATGGTACGGAGCGAGAGTGAATGGTTAGCCGTCACCTCCTTCTGCGAAGCAGTAATGCTCGCAAAGAGGGAGGCGGCGCACGTGAGGGAGAGGCAGTATATGCGCCCTCACGGCCGTAGTCGCCGCGGGAGAAGCCCTGGGCGTCGGGAATCCCAGGCTGATTCCCGGCCACCGTAGGCGCGGGCTTGCGGACGGCGAGTAATGGGTAGCTCGCTGTCCGGTAAGGACCAAGCCCGGGTCGACGGCGCGTTGTGTTCCACGCGCGCCTCAAAGAGATGTCAGCACCAATAGGTGGGGTTCGCAAGGACCGATGCCTGCCAGGGGTGCGGGTTGTTCGAAAGAGATACCGCGGCCCCTGGCACACAGGCAACTGAGGGAACACGGGTGGGTTTTAGTCAGTAAAAGTCTGACACGCCCTCCCGCTCCACCCAGAGCGGGAGAAGTTATTTGATGATTTCCCACCCAAAAAAAAAAAAAAAAAAATTTAAATCGTTCGTATAACAAATAAATTGCCTTGCATAATTAAATACATGAATAGTAATTTACAGGCTGCTTATCGGTAGTTTGTGGCATATTTCCCTAAAAACTTGTAGTACGGCCGCACAGACATTTGCGCTGCGGCTCTTTGCGGCTGTATGGTATCTCCTTGTAGTCTGTGGGCTGTATTGTGTGTTTGGTGTTTGGTATTACGAGTACGTGATATCGTTCATCATTCTCTTGGCCTCATCGTTTTTTAACCGACGAAAAACGGCGAAGGTTCTCAAGTAGACGCGTATTTTTTTAAAATGTATGATACGCATAACTTTTTACAGAGTAGTCCGATTTTGATAATTATTATTTTATTGGAAAGGGTTGGCCCTTAAATTTTTTCACAAGTTACTTAGTTGTGTTTTTGTATTTCTAGACCTTATCCCAATTTATATGCCAAAAAAAAAAAACTGATGATCGTTCTGTTACAAGTAGTATGTTATTTTTTCTAATTTATACAGTTTTTTTTTTGTTTTTTCAGATTTGATTTTGTTTATTTTCTGGAACACAGCGGTTTATAGCGGTTTTTTAATTTGGCATTCTATTCTCTATTGGCAGCCCCTGGCCCAGTGATGCCAATTCAGCACCTCTGGGGCTAGATCTAGCCTTTTTTCTTCTTGTTCAGCCCAGAATAAATGATTTAGCCCCTAGCCCGTAATCTAGCCTCAAATATTATCGCCAGTCAAAACTATATAAACATAAATTACGAAACAGGATGAACTTTGAGTCCCTAAATTCCATACCATAATTGCGAACTGGCCTTACCAAACTTACTACACATAGGTAATCCCATAGGATATTCTTTAAAAAAAAACGTATACAATTTTAATTTATACTGAACGAGGCTGCGCGCAGTGCAGTGAGGCCCAAGCCCAACCATTAACGTCGTCAGTGCACAGAGAAACCTTTCGGGACGAATTAGATGAAGTCTGCTATTTAGATCGTAATTTTATGAAGAATGATGTATTTTATTAATCATTTACACATTACTTATTCATGAAATCCATTTTACTAAAGAATCTTTATTTTTATTTTTCGGTAGTTAGTAATTTTAGCCCTATTTTTTATAATGTGCTAATCTAACCTTTTTTATACTCGATTTAGCCCCAAAATCTGACACGGCAACACTGCCCTGGCCAAAGTCAATGTCAAAGTATTGTCAAGACGACCAAGGTCTTGTTTTTGTTTAGCAACTTTATCAAGTTCTAATTTATTCTACCATGAAATGAACTTATGCTGTACTGAAATGATGTCTACGGAAATGGCTAATGTTTTAGATTTTAAAAAGATTTGTCGTGCATGCTTATTGGACACTGGACCCATGAAAGATTTGTTCATGGTTTGCACACCTGAGATGTTTAACTTTTGCACGTCTGTTGAGGTAAGTGGCTTGTTTTTATTAGTAATAGTAAATTCCCCTCATAATATCAAGTACTGTGTTAAAAAAAACGACAGTTAAGATGTCCATAAGTGAAGTTTTGAGTCACGTCGCCACAAGTTTGATAAATATTTAAAAAAATATTAAAGTACGCCTGGCGGCCAGAGGACTCGCTAGTCCTCTGCCCGCCAGACTTACCTAGTGATAAAAAGTTTATATATTTCAGTCTACAATGGCCCATAGACACATAAGATGTCTATTACAAAAATTAATAAACAAATTTTGTGTTTATATGTATATAGAACTTAACTTGAAAAAAAAGCGCGGGAATCATCGAATTTGGCGGGCGTGATTTTTCTTTCGTTTTTATAAAAATAATAAGAAACGTTTACGATTGGAGATAAGTTGTGTAGATTTATGTAAATATTCATTAGATTAGTTATTGTAATTGTTTGTACATATAATTCTTCATATTTAGGGTAAGTTTTTTATATTTTATTTTTTCTGTCCACAATGGACAATGAACCACCCGATCCGGGGGGCACAGTCCCCTCGGTCGGTTATAATGTAACAATTTTTGAATCCAGTATGGATACAGACTCGTCCATAACCAGATCGGAGCGGAAAAGGACTAGAGCTCCACGCAAAATATGTAAAAATTGTAACAAAAGAAGGCGAAATGGTCACTCAACTGGAACAAATAATAATTCAGAAACAAATTGCCATTGTGATAATGACTCAGTAATAACAATCAGTCCAAAAATAACATCAGACGTACCAGTTCACCAAGAAGCCACTCCACGTTCTGTGGATGGTCCCCAGATTGAAAACCTCATAAAATCAGATCTTCCCCAGAAGGCGCCACAGGTTGCTAGGGCTTTGTACGAAGCCACAGACCTGTCGCCGTACGTTGTACACATCCAAAAAATTTTTGATACACAAAACTCGGCTCAAACATTACACCCAATAACTTTAGGACATTTTCTTAAAAAACGCAGGTTCAACAACATCATTAACGGTTCACTAAAACGCATTGGTCGAAATAGAATTTCACTAAGCTTCTCCCGTTACGTAGATGCAAACTCTTTTTTAAATGACCCAAATTTGGCCAAAGAGAAATTAAAGGCATTTGTTCCATCTTTTAATGTGTGTCGTATTGGACTTATTAAAGGCGTACCTACCGAATGGTCTCCGGAGGAAATAATGGAAAATATATCTGTCCCCGCTGGATGCGGGAAAGTCATCAAAGCAAGGCGTCTCAATTATAAAATACACGAACCGACCCCTGTGTGGAAACCATCCCAAACAGTCGTGCTCACCTTTGACGGGCAAATTTTACCAAAACGTGTGTTTTGTTGTTACAATTCCATGCCAGTGGAATTGTATACATTCCCAACAATTCAATGCTTTAATTGTTGTCGTTTTGGCCATACAAAGGTACAATGCAGGTCGAACCCTCAGTGCTTCAAGTGTGGGGAGAAACATTCTGCTGACACTTGCAGTGTTGAAGACGAGAGTAATAGTAAATGCTGTCATTGCGGTGGCATTCATTACGCCATCAATAAAAAATGCCCAGAATTTGAGAGACAAAAATCAATTAAGCATTATATGGCCCATAGCTGCGTGTCGTATGCTGAAGCGTCGCAACTACATCCACCAATCTCAAAATTGTATGCAGATGTGGTAACATCTGCCCCATTACATACCACTAACAATTCTTTCTTTTCCCAAACTTCACCCCAATCACGTAACACACCAATTGTCTCCTCACATAAAAAAACGGTATTCCGGAAACCTCGGGATCCCCCAAAAACAGCTAAGGGGTATGACCGGGCAGCTCATCAAGCATTAATCAGTAATGAAGTTTCTGTGTCAGGGAATGGTGTTGCATTCCAAAATAAAACAACAAATAATAATGAGAATCAAATTTTAAATTTAATAATCATGCTAATTAATACCTTAACTAAAAATAATAATATTGAACCGTCCAACGTTGCCACTGTAATTGATACTCTATCTAACTTATTTAACCATCATAATGGATCCAAATCTATCCAAGATTGTCCAGTGGAACAGTCGCAGCATTGTGAATAAAAAATCTGATCTGTCCTACATATTAAACAAATATGATCCCTTTGCAGTCGCTCTCTGTGAGACATGGCTTAAACCAGGGTTCTCTTTTAGAATTCCTGGCTATGCGTGTCTAAGAACAGACAGAAGCGATGGGTATGGCGGGGTCGCCATACTTATTAAAAATAACTTGTCTTTTCAATCTTTTCCTCTTCCAAGTCTCAGTGACGAAATATCTGCTGTCGCTGCTATTGTAAATAAAATCTGTTTAGTATGTATATATTATTCTCGTCCCACTGTAAATATTCTTTCTGAAATAAGTAATCTTCTTTCAGTTTTACCTAAACCATTTTTGGTAATGGGCGACTTTAATACACAACATCAGTCCTGGGGTAGTTCTAGTTCCAATTACTATGGGGAAAAGTTATTAGAAATTCTAGACTCTAATAATTTGTGTATTTTAAATACGTGTCTCCCAACACGCCAATCGAATCCAGATGAGGGAATAAGTGCCCCTGACCTCTCAATCTGCACACCTGAGTTAGCATCGACATTATCCTGGTCTCCTTTACCGTCTTCTTATGGTAGTGATCATTACCCTTTAATCATTTCTTTTCCACATAAAAAACAAACTGCTTGCAATCCAACACCACGATTAAAGTATAGACTTCAAAATGCAGATTGGGATACATACAAAAATTGTGTAGAAGAAAGAATTCTTGCTTTAACTAACTCCTTACAACTACATGATCCCCAGTTATTATCTGATCAAATAACAAGAATTTTAATAGAGGTGGCAGATAATACTTTCCCTATTAAGAATGGTGCTACAGGCAAAATTCCTTCACCACCTTGGTGGGATGCTGAGTGCACTCAGGCCATAAAAAAAAGAAAAGAAGCAGAAAAAAATTATAGTCATACTATGACTCGTCACAATTTTGAAATATACCTAGATGCTGCTCGTACAACTCGTAAGCTCCTTAGGAAAAAGAAATTTGAAGGTTGGCAAAGATTCTGTGCATCTATCTCGCCAGAAGTTAATGCATCTCTAGTATGGCAAAATATTAGGAGATTCAGGTCAGCATTCAGTGACACAACAGCCTCAAAACTCCCATTAAAATTAGCCAATGAATTTATGGATCATTTAGCTCCTCCTTCTGTCCCAGAACAGAGATCTTTAATGCACTTTCCCTATGTTCCTATTCCTAATTCTGAGTTGAATTCCCTGTTCACACTAAGTGAGTTGAAAGGAGTCCTTTCACATGTTAAGGATTCAGCTCCTGGTGAAGATGGTATACCATATTCATTTATAGTTAATCTGTCTGACGCTGTTCTCTTAATATATTTAAATCTCATCAATACAGCTATGATATCTGGCAACATTCCATCAAGTTGGAAGTCTCAAACAATTATTCCTATTCTGAAACCAAACAAACCTTCTTCTAATGTTACTTCTTATCGACCGATTGCACTTTCTACAGTTCTTGCTAAAATTGCTGAGCATCTCATTAAGAATCGTTTGGAGTGGTTTTTGGAAAGCAAAAACTTACTAGCTACATCACAGTTTGGTTTTAGGAAGGGTAAAAGTACGATAGACAGCCTTAGTGTGTTCACAACTGATATTCGTTTAGCCTTCTCTTCTAATAACTCTGTAATTGCTGCTTTCCTTGATATTAGCTCAGCTTACGATAATGTCCTGATATCAATCCTAGAACAAAAGCTGAACTCATTACAAGTTCCAACAATGTTGTCTAAGTTAATAATTAACATGCTTTCAGAGAGATCTTTAAATCTTCATATTGAAGGGTATACATTTACCCGTTTAGTTTGGAAAGGTCTCCCTCAAGGTTCTGTAATTAGTCCAATTCTCTACAATATTTACACTTATGATTTGGAATCCTCTCTAAATGAGTCAGTACAAGTCCTTCAATATGCAGATGATTTACTTCTTTATTTATCTGGTCATTCTGTTGCAAATATTTGTACTTCCTTAACCTCTTCTTTATGCTTACTGAAGACTTGGCTAGAAACCAATGGTCTACACCTGTCAATTGATAAAAGTAACATTGTCTTGTTTACTAGAATGCGTATGCCTCCTATAGTTACAGTAAAGTATAATAATATCCCTATGCCTGTTAAAAACCAGGTTAAATTTTTAGGCCTTATTTTGGATACACATCTTACTGGTTTACCACACTGTGATTATATAGCTGCTAAATGCGAACGAAATATCAACATAATTAGATGTCTTGCTGGTGTTTGGTGGGGAGCACATCCCTTTTCATTAAAATTACTGTACAACACCTTGATTAGAAGCTTATTAGATTATGGGACTTTTTTGCTGGAACCTGCTAATGTTGCTGGTCTTAAGAAACTGGACAGTGTTCAGTCCAAGGCACTTAGAGTGGTTTCTGGCGCAATGAAAAGCAGTCCTATTCATTGTCTTCAGGTGGAATGTGGAGACCCTCCACTTCATTTGCGACGTCAATTTTTAGCTAATAGATTTATGGCTCGGTGTCTTCAATTTACATATCATCCTTTGCGAAATAAACTTTCCACTCTCTCTGAAGAAGTAATTTCATCCACTTACTGGAGACACAAAGCTACTCCGTGTTTAGTTAAAAGCTTTAGAAAATACAATTTAATTGAAGCTCCTTGTCACCAATCTGAATTTCTTCCTATATTTCACTGTAATTACAGTTCATTAATTATGTTACCAAATATACATTATAACCTTAGCATTTACAGAGATGACGTATGTCATAACCATAACTTCAACTTCACCATGGATAGAGACTGGAAGGGCTATCAGCTCTTGTTTACAGATGCCTCGAAGCATGGAAGAGACTCATGTGTGGGAGTAGGTGTATACCACTCCCAATATAATATCGTCCAAAAAATAAAGCTCCCGCCCGAATCATCTGTATTTACGGGAGAATGTTACGGTCTATTCAAAGCTGTCGAATATATACTTATGATGGGCTTACGGAATTCACTCATATTAACTGATGCAAGGAGTGCTTTACAATCTTTGGCCAGATTCCCTTTCTATTCTCATAACTCTTATATTACATTTCATACACGTGAACTCCTTTATAGGTGTTCTATTAAGGGGTATTCAGTGCATTTTGCGTGGATACCCTCTCATTGTGGCATTTTAGGTAATGAGAGAGCTGACCAGCTAGCTAATGATGCCGTATTGTGTGGAGATGTTTTTCCGTATAAAAATAACACCCAAGATCTGGCAGCTCTGCCCAAAGTTTATCTACAGGAATCCTGGGGTCAGCTTTGGTCCGGGCAATCAGTGAAAGGGAAATTTTATCGTAATATTCAGCCATCTATTTTTGTTAAACCTTGGTTTAGCAAGTACAAGCTAAGCAAAAAGATTACTACAATATTCATACGTATGCGATTGGGTCACGTGTGCACTCCTGCTCATCTTGCCAGGCTTGGAATTGTGCAAAACCCTACGTGTGAATGTGGCGCTGAAGTGGGAGATCTGAACCACATTATTTTTTCCTGCCCCCTTTATGACCACTCCTCACTTTTCCAAAGTCTTGTTTCCCTCGGAGTCCCTTTGCCCACTTCTATCTCATGTATTTTATTTAATTTTAATGTAGATATTTATAAAACTATAGCTCTTTTCCTTGTAAATAATGATATAGCTATTTAAACATTTATTATTTAAAAACTGTATATAAGTACTTACTTAATTTACCATGTAGTTCTTAGTTATCGCTCCGAGTCGGCCTTTTTGTTAGGTCACTTGGTGTCGTTAATTGGTTACAATTATTTTCTGTCGTATTATAATTCCCTACTGCTAACTTATTATAATTTTTTATTTTTATGTATTATCAACTAATCTCCTTTCCATTTCCAAATTTCCCGTTGTAATATTTTATAATTTCGAGAGTACTTGATTCTTACGTTTTGATATCAAATAAATTATTGTTAGTGGCAATAAGCACGAATAGTGCAAAGCCAAAAAGAAAAAAAAAAAAAAAAAAAAAAAAACTTAACTTAAATAAATAAATAAAGTTAAACTATGTTAGTTGCACTTCACTAGCTTGTCGTTAAGTATCACCAGCGCGCAGCGCCACTAAAATGTTAATTTAAACCTAAAGTTTTTAACAAAATGTAGGACAACACAGTATGTTTGTACTATCAAAATCAGGCAATTTATTCAGGTAGTGTATTTTATTCCAGGTTGAAGAAGGGGACAGTTTACCGCATCAAATATGCCAAGCATGTTTGGATATGCTAAACAAGTCATATAATTTCAAACAAGCAGCTGTACGCTCCAATCTTATTTTAAGACAGCAGATTTTGAATGAGGTACGGTTTTTTTAAATGAATTAAATATAATATTAAAAGACCTTTCCGACTTCCTTGAGTTTTTTCTTACTTTGTCTTCTTGTATTTGCTAATGTATATTTATTTGAAGAATGTATTAATTCTAATGTTCAATAGACAAACTAGATTTAGGATCATTGCAGTATTGTTTTTATTTTTCAGCAAGAACCAGTGAAAGCTGAAAGTCATTCCAATGATCATGAAATGCTTGAAATAAATGTAGCAGAAATCACTGCCGATGATATGCTCAGTCAGAATCTTACATCCGACAATGATACCCTAGTAGACCGTTCTATGGATCCTGCTGAAATTATTAGGTATGTGTGTGTATGAGTTTGAAAACATAGAACATAATCAGCCTATAATGTTCTCACTGCTGGGACCCAGGCCACCTCTGTCTTGAGAGGGAGTGGGGCGTAATCCACTACGCAGGCCCAATAGAGGTTGGTATATCTCACAGTCATGTATTTGAATTTTTGGTTCTAGAACATGCCAGTTTCTAAACCATGTTTTCTTTCACCGTTTTAAGAGCAGTGTTGATGAAATTGATTAAGTATATAAAGTAACCTGCCTGACTGGGTTTGAATCCACGTCCTACGGTCAACGGTCCTATGTGGGCTAAGCCATACTACTGGGCCACTACTATTCAAAACATAGTATTAAGCTATATTTCATCAAAGTCTTGAAACAAAACATTTACAATGTTTGTCCTATGTTGTTTAATTATAATAATCTAATCAAATAAAACCAGCATGTATTTTCTCACTGCAAGGTAAAGTAATAATAATAATATACATTATTTTTTATATTTTTAAATGTTTTTATACTAATATTTAAAAATTTAATTTATATGTATATTGAAAGGAATAAAGGAAAAAATAATATACATTAAAATATGTTTCAGGAGAATAAGAAAACGAAGGGAACTGGTAAAACATCTAAAAAAAAGAACTAGAATGAAGTGTCCCAAATGTGAGAAATCATTTCAGAAGTATGATAACTTTGAAGCACACATGAGGGTTCATTTTGGTAAAAAGGTATTTTCACATACTGCATTCACTAGCCTCTTGACTTTGAGTTTATTAGTTGCAACATCAGCAATATATGCCTACACCTATTCCATTCCTATTTGTGTTGTTTAAATCGCTAAAATTTACTACCTTTTGAATTCCCTGAATCTCTATGGTAACGGTGGAGTTTCTTGCCTATTCTTCTCCATACAAAACTACATTTTGGAAGGGGCGACTAGGATCAATTCTATTTTAATGTAAATGATGACATTCAAAAGTGCCTTTTATGTGCCTATTTGAAATAAATGCTTTGACTTTGAAACAAGTACCAAAACTTCAATTCAGAATCTCGGATAATTCTCATGTTACGGAACTACAATCTCAACACCATACAGAGCAAAGTTCAAATTATCACACATAAATCAAATTAGAATGGCAATGAAGGTAAATTTCTGAGATTCTGAATTCAATTACTTATACTTATTTTATTCCCAGCTTAGACTGCAGTACAACATTAACTTGATGATGAGTATCTGCTTGTCTTCCAGCCAGACATAAAATGTCAGCACTGTGATAAGTCGTTCCCTACAGTCCGCAATCTCCACAGCCATATCCGCACTCACACAGGGATCCGTAAATATCAGTGTTTGACTTGCGGCAAGAACTTTGCTTACTTGAATGTTCTGAAGAATCATGAGATGATACACGCTGGGATTAAAAAGCATGTGTGCCACATATGCGATGCTAGATTTGTGCAGAGTTATAATTTGAAGGTAAGATTGGATGGATTTTGAAATATTTTTCTTGTTACTTAGTAATCTAATGTTTTCTTTATCACCCAAGAAATGGTTATACACCCATTTTTGAAAAGTGTCATAATTAGATTGTAAAATCCACCACTAAAGAATAACACAACATTTTTATTGAATCGATTAGTGCAATAAAAATCCATTTAAATGTTAAATTTACATATTTCGCGCGTAATTTGACGAAAACACTGGACGCAACGCAGTGGACGCCGCCGTATTCTGCCGTCCACAAGCTGTAATGCCGTTAACTCGCATAAGGTCGACTTTCTTTTTTTGCTGCCACCTTAATCAGAAAAAAAATCTCTATCTTTCTGCCTAAGCAGTATTTTTCTACCATTTATGGATGCCGAGATAAAAAACCTTGTTTGATAATTATGTTTACTACGCTAAATCGCAGGTAAGCAACATTTCTAAACTAAAAAGTGACTAAGGGCTTATAATTAACATTTTTACTAGAATTTTTACCATCCATTACATAACTAAATGGCATGCATTTCATATTTTTGTGCGCTTTTTTGTCCATAACTCAAAAATATGATTTTGTTGGTTAACGGCATTATAGCTTGTGTGCGGCAGTATTGCTCTTTTGGTATGACGTCAGTTTGCTGTGTAAACAAATGCACTGATTTCATAATAAAAAAAAAAAAAAATTCTACTTATCGTTAGTGTGCAGTGCTGTTCCTGAATGTAAGATATTATTTCAATAAAAATTACTTTAGTACGAAAATAATAAAAGTACTTACTTACCTACCTAAGTCGTTCAGTTTATTAGTTTAAACAGCGGTATGACGTAATAATATGGTGGCTACTATTTCATGGTGTTCAAAAACAGATAAAAAACTGAAATCTTTAAATTGAATTTTAAGATTTATTTTGTTATTGCATGAACTAAAACTAACATTTTCCGACGGCTTTTTGCAAAAGCTATCTCGGTAATATATTTTTTCTCATATACGGTAAAATACCCTATTAATAAGTACCTACATATATAGCATTGCTTATTAAATTCGATTTAAAAACCACTTTTTTGTATTAGTTTACTTTCTTGTTCCCCCGACCCATCCCGTCGCATCATATAGCGTACCCGCGCTGTTACCTCGTATTCTTTCTGACTTTTTTTCCTTTTGCTCCAACCCTAAGCTAAGGGTCCCAGCGTGACGTTTAATAGGGTATAGCATTCCTATAGAATTGAACTAGCAAATGGTAAAATATTTTTTCAAATCTGACTGGATCCAGAGATCAGCGCGTTCAAATAAACAAACTCGTTAGCTTTATTATTAATTAGTATATACAAACCGTTATCCTAACCGTAGTCATCAAAACTAATAAATTCATTTTGTTTATTCAGTAATATTTTCCTCAATATTACCACTATATATAAGCATAATCCATGTCACGTAAAATTTATTTAATATTTCAGACCCACTTAGAAACGCATAGTAATAAAAAAAACTACATTTGTGGACAATGTGGCAAAAAGTTTGCGCAGCAAGGCAACCTCAAGACGCATTTGATTAGGCATACGGGCATCAAGAATATTGCCTGTCAGGTGTGTGATATGAGGTTCTATATCAAGGTGCGTAACAATGCTATTTATTATTATTTTATTTATAGAAATGGCGATTTTTTTTGCAAATTCCCAGTTTTGAAAATAACAAGACTGTTATTGAGCAAGCTATCCCTGAAAGTAGGGGTGGCGTCGACTTTAGACCTGTGGTCGTGGTTTGGAACCGAGGCAGGCGTTTTACTTAGTGTAAATAATATCTTCGCGACTGCTCTCAAAACGCTGAAGGAAAATATCCTAGAACCAAAAATTCGAAGACGTGTGACATCTACCAACCCGCACTGGACCAGCGTAGTAGATTACAGCCGGTGGTAGATGACATCGAAGAGAGCAGGCCTTTGTGCCAGCAGGGCATTATAGGCTGATTATACTATGATATTCTTGAGTACCTACAACTGGAGCAAGAACGATATATCGTTAGTTTTGAGCCTTATTTACTACTAGCTTTTGCTAGCTTTCATCCCCTAATTAACTCCCGTAGGGGTTGAATTTCGAAAAACCATTCCTTATTCCTTGTCTACATTATAAAGGGAATCACTGTACAAAATTTCAGCTTTCTAGGTCCAAGGGTTTGGGCTGGGCGTTGATGAGTCAGTCAGTCAGGACTTTTCTGTTTATTTATATAGATTTTGATTGCAGGGTGACCTCTTCAAACACATGCGATCTCATTCTTCAGAGAAACCATATTCGTGCCCATACTGTGACAAGAAGTTCAAAAGCCAAAGTTTTAAAGTTCAGCACATGAGAACTCACACAGGTTTGTTTGTTTTTCTACCAATAAATCACCAACTAATCATACTATACAATATGTAACAAAAACCTTGTTGTTCCTTCTACCCACGTTTTTAGAATCGGTATACATACGTAATAAAGCAAGTCATATAAAAAAACTGTTCAGCAAAAATAATTAAAATAAATATTTAATTAGGAATATTCGACTTCCACGTGGGCGAAGACGCTGGCAAAAGCTAGTACTTAATACTTATGTAAGCCTAAAAGATGAAGACCACGTTCACGCGGACGTTAAAACATCGCGGTGGGATTTTAACTCGCACTGGATTTTCAACTCTCGGTGTTGAGCTGAGCATTGAGCATCCAACGTGCATCCGCTCGTCAAAAATCACACTGTTCGATTTTCAACTCTCGGTGTTGAGCTGAGCATTGAGAATCCAACGTGTATCTGCGCGTCTAAAAACACACTGTTCGATTTTCAACTCTCGGTGTTGAGATGAGCATTGAGAATCCAACGTGTATCTGCGCGTCTAAAAACACACTGTTCGATTTTCAACTCTCGGTGTTGAGCTGAGCATTGAGAATCCAACGTGTATCCGCGCGTCTAAAAACACACTGTTCGATTTTCAACTCTCGGTGTTGAGCTGAGCATTGAGAATCCAACGTGCATCCGCGCGTCAAAAAATCATACTGCTCGATTTTCAACTCTCGGTGTTGAGCTGAGCATTGAGAATCCAACGTGCATCCGCGCGTCTAAAAACACACTTTGATTTTCAACCCGCTAAGTACGGTCCAGAGAGCAGTGGTGGCCCAGTGGTAACGGCCGCGATTAACGAGATGTATGTCGTAGGTTCGAACCCAGACGCCGCTTTATTTTGTGTAAATTATTTCAACACCACTGCTTTCAAAACGGTGAAGGATAAACATCGTGAGGGAACCGGCATGTCCTAGAACCAAAAATTTGAAGACATGTGACATCTACCAACCCGCACTAGGCCCGCGTGGTGGATAATGGCCCGCTCCCTCTCACAGAGAGGAGGCCTGTGTCCCAGCAATGGGAACATTATATGCTGATTATGAAGTAGTACGGTGGAAATCCATTGCGCCAAAAAATCCTGGCGCGATATGTTTATTCCGAAACTAGCTTTTGCACGCGGCTCCGCCCGCGTGGTTGTCGGTTATCGCGTAAAATTGTAACCTATGTCCTTCTCCATATTCCAGGCTATATCTCTGCTAAACATGACGATCGGTTCCGTTGTTTGGGCGTAAAAGCGTAACAGACAGACAGACAGAGTTACTTTCGCATTTATAATAATAGGGATTGATATTATGAAAATGTGTTGTGTCGGGTGTTGGCAACACGGGTAGAAGGACGCGGTGTAACCAACACTACGTTGAGTTGATAAATATGTAAAACACAGTGCGGCATTATTGGCATTTTCTGTAATTTTAATTGTACCCCAAATAGAAGAATCTTCTTGGTCCATGAACAAAGTCGATTTATTTATACGTAATAGAATATTTATCGTAAATATTTTGAGACTGCCTGTTTATTCAACACACAGTATTTAGTCAGATGATCGGTAAAAATGTATTCCTAAGATATCGGTAGTCACGAGTCGGGCATTCCCGTATCATATAGATACTTAATTGAAATTAATAATGTTGTGTTATATACAATAATAGAATCTTCTTTTAATTTCAGGTGAACGTCCATACGGTTGCGACCTCTGTCCTAAACGCTTCATGTCTCGCAAAGACTTGCGGAACCACAGAATGATACACACGGGCGAAAAGCCCCATAAATGTGTGCTATGCGACCAAGCTTTCATACAAAAATGTGCCCTCAACAGGCACATGAAGGGACACTTGCAGAAAGATGCTGAAAATGCAGATAAACCACAGAATATATTGCTAAGGGCTAGGTTACAAGGAAGCGTGGCAGAGTACTCGCAGTGGAATACAGATGTCTGATGAAGATGAAGGTGTGAAATTAATGGCTATGCTACAAGTACCTGGGAAAGTCAATTCTGTATTATTACCTACGTCTTTTCTGTATCGATTGAAACATGGTTTTATTCTAGAATTTATATTAATTTTCAAAGTGTGAAAAATTTTGAATTTGGAAAGAGAAGATTGAAGTATTTGTTTCTGCGAAGTATTCTAAGGTTATGTAACTTATGGATAATTTACTATTGTTGCCCATTATTTGGTGGAGGACTCGCGGAGAGTATTGTTCAAGATGAACGCTTAAAGCTCTGAACCTAACATAACTGAGGAAATAGAAGATGATTCGAATTTTTGGTAAGTGATGAAGTGAATAATGTTCTTACCTTCGTGATAAGTAGCGTATTATTTCATTGTGTATTTATGAAATCACAAGCTGAGTATACCTGAATTTCATGTATTATTATGATAAGAACTTGGATTTAATATGATTTAATTACAGACAAATAAATTAGAGATGGGGCCGACTATGACTTTGGCCGACTAGTCAGCCAAGCTGATCATTGATTTCGGTTGAGTTCGGGTGAGAATGACAAACCTACTTATTGGGGTACTACTTTGCTTATTTTCACAGTATTATGTCTTACGGCGTTCTGCTGTGGGGATCGGCAGCTGACTTAGATTCAATTTTCATTTTACTAAAGAGGGCGCATCTATAAAATGGGGCCTCGCGAGTCTCTTAGAAACAAATTCAGCGAAATTGATATACTAACTCTGCCTTCTCTGTATATCCTAGAAAATATCTTGTATGTTCGCAAAAACTTAGGTCTTAAAAAAAAGATGTGATTTCCATAATCTAAATACATGTAGACTCCTTATCAAAAAAGCATAATAAAAGATAAAAGACTATGCTAAAGACGGAAGTTTGACATTCATTCCTTCTGCACATGTGGCTTACCTGGTACCTTATTAACAGCATAACTATGTGAAAGTATTAAGAGTCCTATTACGAATCGTAAACGCTCGCTTAGCGCGCCCGCGCGCTAGTGTTCGTTTGCAATACACTAAGTTACGTTGGTGTGCGTTGCGAGTACAACTATAGTCCGCGAAACAATTTAGATACTAGTCTGAATAGGATGATAGTTTTTTTTTTAAGTAAAACTTCTTTATGCGTTGCGGTAAAAAATATAACAAACATTAAAACTGCTATTACTACCTACCATAAATATGTCGAATCTGTAATACAATATGGATTCGTCATGTGGGGTAACAGTACCGATTGAAATAGGGTATTTGTTGCGCAAAAAAAGTGTATTCGTGCAATATATGGGCTTCACCCTGATGAATCTTGCAAGCCAATATTTAAAGAACTTGGTTTGTTACCGCTACCCTCTCTCTATATTTATGAAGTAAGCATGTTTGTTAAAAAGCATAAAGACCTATTTAAAAAGGCATAGGATGTATATCCTCGAAACCGGCGAGATCCTCACAGGCTTATATTAAGTGACTTACCGAGACTAGCTAAATACAATAAAAGCTGTTTAGCCATGTCTGTTCGGGTGTACAATAAAATTCCAAATGACTTAAAAACTTTCGATCTTAGATTGTTAAAAAAAAAAACTATATGAATGGTTAATAACGAATAGCTTCTACAGCACTAAAGAATTTAGTGACGGGAAACATTTTTAAATGCAACCACCAATATTTGCAGGCTATGATATAAGCTAATCATGTATCCTCTATAATGTACCTTAAAACAACTTTATATACCATGTTTTATGCAAATAAATATTATTTCTATTTCTGAGCACTTTTTGGGTGAACAAAAATCATGGAACTCGCGTCATCGACACCGAACGCTTTACATGAGCTATATGTATACTGTGTATATATGTGTACTTTTTAAGTGAATCTGTGCTGTTACCTTTAGCGGCTGATGTCGATCGGTCGTTTATCCTTTTTTACCGAGAGCAATCAGGACCCAAGGACCCAATGTGAAATCCTGTATTTGACGATTAATAAAATACACACGTAATTGTTCAAGTTTTCACTTCTGTCAGCACTCCCGGAGTGCCACTGTTTTTTAATCCTGAGTCTGAACACTATTAGGCAGGTAATCCGGGGTATATTTAAATCAAAACATTCAAAAAGAGTCCATAAATTAAAAATATATTAAAAACATTGAAATTTTTTTTTACAAAAAGGTCTCTCGTAATGGCATTGATCGTGCTTTACGAGGATCAATTAACTCGGCAAGTATACAGTTATAGTAAAATGTCTTCAACTTCGGTAACATTTTTTCACGCCGAAATACATCATCTTTACAAACTTTAACGACTTTCATCGGGTAATCATCCCCAGTCCACACTGCGAACAAACAGAGATTTTTATTAGCAATATGGAGCTGGCCTTGAACTTGATAGTGCCAGTCGTGATTGCGATCTAAAATAACTTCAGAGCGATCATTCAATTTGAAGCATTTCTACTTCTTTTTTTGAATTGCTTCTTCGGGATCTAATCCAAATGCAGAGAGGGGGCACTTTATTTCCACCAAAGCATCTTCAAACAATCCATCCGGGTCCTCGATAAGTTTACAAAGTTTAAATGAAATCTGACCGTTTAAAGTGGGTCAAAATCGCGCCCTAAGGAGTCGGTTACAAACATACAAGTGATGCTAATATAAGCGTGTAAAAAGATAAAAATATACCTACACAAATGTTCACAATCAGAACGTAAAAAGTAGGCATTTGTTATACTACTTCTTTTGTAATTTTTTATAGCGTTACTAAATAATTACAATTATCATTAAAACAAAACCTTTTTTTTCGAAAATCTCTACTATTACGAAAATAAATTATGATATTTTTGACCTTGAGCCTATGCTCAAGGTCAAAAATATCATAATTTATTTTGGCCCACTCTATAGTGGGCCCGGCCAGGTAATAGACGGGTAGCTAGGAACCTACTTTACCTGATCTACAGTAGACGATTCTTCCACTGTTGATTCTACTACCATATTTTTACTTTCTGTAGATGTTTCAGAGTTTTTATGGTTACGCGTCCTCGAAAAGAAAATACTTATTTATGTTTGTTTTAGTACTATTAATATAAAATGTATATTTTAGGTAGGAACTTAAGAGATAAATTAATAACATCGTGTCTGCGTCTACCTTTTCAGTGACATTTTAACTTGTAATGCTGTCTGTAAGTGGGCATAATTAATTGTCTCTTCCTTTTTTTATGCAGGCGTACAATGGTGTTTTTCGACCCATACCTAGGTACCTATAAATAAAAGATAAAATTAAAGTCTAATATGTAGGTAGGTACTAATATTGATTACCTTTATGAAGCACTCATACTAAAAATAATACGTTTAATATGATGTAAAAATTACTTACTGGATCAAACTATTTCGATCGGCGTATACGAGTCGATAATAATAGCGATCTCCGGACGATTGCGCGGGAAAATTTCGTGCACAGGTCCTACCTCGTTAAGCGCTCGCGCAAGACCAAAGACTACAATAGTATACTGGCAATAGACAGGCAGCTCGCAACTTTTTTTAATATTAGGAAGTGTCAAACGTAGCGCCATCTAGTTTTTCGTTAACGGAACTAATGAATATAAATATGTATGTATAGATAGGTAAGTCGCTGTGTAATATAGCTACTGTACTGTACGTTGCATATTAGGTACGTACGTACTTATATGTCAAGCGGCGCTTATGGGAAGAATTTTAAAGGAATTCTAAAACACAATACATAGTTGTATAAAATTATATTTATTATTACAAAAAATACACATTTAGTACACGATTTTGTGTTCTCCTTTTTCTCCCTTTATGCTTTAGGTAGTGTCGATTAACTGTCTCTCCTAACCACAGCACATTCAGGTACACACACTATTGTAGTCTTTAGGTACACAGCAAGAATTTTGTGATATGGTTGAAGTTCACTGTTCACTATTCGCAATAATTACAAGTCCAAACTCTAAAGAGTGCATACGCGTAGAGTCCACAGTAACTTCACAAATTCTGGATATTGTTTACAATACGGTGTTCACAACACGAGCGAACGAACGATTTGTAACGTGGCACAGCAACACGGACGAACGGTAGCTGACCTCAACGTGGATAGCAGATGTATAAGTTGCAAAACAACAAGAACTTTATTGCATTTGCAAAAGGAAAATAAATGCGCACGAGCAATTAAACACTCACACGCAGCCAGCCATTTGCAATTTAAGTGTGCCCATACAAAAACAAAATTTTACACGTTTTATATACCAAAACATAACTTCTGTATTATTGTGCTGCTAATAAAAACCTCTATAGGGTCGAATTTATATATTCGGTTATTTCTCAAGATTAACTACAAGAATAACATGTGATCACAATTTTATTTCTTGATTTATATTGTTTCATTGGAAAGGAAACTCCCAGCATAGGAAAGATATATTTAGCCATAGCAACACCGCAATCATTGAATATTTTTTTCCCTTAACGTTATGATAGATGGCGCTGTTTTCAATAAAAAAACGGAATTCTGATTTTACTCCTAGTTGCCATAGCATGCGCAAGACTGAGGAGCGCGCTGAATTGACGCATAATATATAGTACTTTAATTTTATTTATTGTAATTTTGTCTTATTATATTGATAAACGAAAACGAATGAAAAGTATTCATTGTAGATTGAAGTTTTATATCGTATTTTTTTATTTGGTAAAATTGTGTTAATTTGGAATATAATGGACTCTGAATCAAGACATTTATGGCTTAAATTAGGCTTTCTTTACGATTTTTTCTGAGAAAACTCAAGGAATTTTAAGAAATTCTAAAACTCCAATAAACAAGTAAAACATACAACTTATCTTTTAGTAATTTTAGCTTTTATAAGAATTGAATGTAACAATGTGAATTTGAGCGTCAAAGTTCCATCGCCGACGGTTTTTCTTGCAAACTGAATTCGTAAAATATTTATAGTAAATTACACGAAAAGAAAAATGAAAATGTGTTACTCCAACTTACAAGAAAGAGAATAGCACTACCGTTATTCATAATCAAATAATTAAAAGATCTTACTGTTGCTGAAAATTACAGCGTCAAAAATCATGTATTTGCGTAAAAACTGTAACAGGACTCTTAACTGCTCCCAAATTACAATTTGTATTTTTTTTTTTACAATGTCTGACTGACATAATCTCGTTAATTATAAGTGACATTAAGTATATATCAATATTCTAATTTCGACTTGCTATTAGTGATTTTCATGGAAATCTTGTCACTGTTTAAATAGGTTAATTTATTATTTATGTAGATTCTTTTACATATTGTGAATGAGAGAATGTTGTAGGCCTTACAGACTAGATTTGTAGACGATTTTCTATTCTTTATTTTCATTCCTCTAAGTAGGTACCTGGTACTTATTGACAGGCCTGCACTGTCCTCTCATGTGCCTATTATCACTGTAATTTGAAAAGATTGTACAAGCCAATTATTTTTAAAAGAGTAACCATGGAGTTTCTTGCTGGCTCTTCTCCATAGCAAGCGACAAATTGGAACCGTGCACCTAGCTTCTGAGGTATCATACATGCCCATGCAAGTTTATGTGAAATAAAATATTTTGATTTGATTGCCAATTGTTTGTTTGTTGTTAGAAGTATTAATTAATTTTAATTTTGGTACTTACTTATTTATTTTCTGGATCTAAGTCCAATTAATTAATGGACCAAGGAAGGGTTCTTATTCCATATTATCCTAATTTCCTGATTGCACTGAAAGCAAACTGTAAAACTGATTCTATAATAAAAGATATAGCAGTAAAGATTTCAATTTCATTTCAATCAGTCTTTTAAATTTTTATTCATATTTAATACGAGTAAAAAACGGGCCAAATATGGCCAACTAGTCGGCACATCACGAAAATAAATGTGTGATGATGAATGAATAATCTGGTTCTGATTTATTAGAATTATCTATCATGCTGCAATTATTGTGTAAATAAGAAAACAAAAGAAATTATAATATAGGCACCATTCAATTGCATTTCTCTATAAGAAAACGACAAAATAAATAAATAACTATTTATTAGCATGTTTCTTAAAAATTAAATAAATTATTTTATACATGTCATAGTTCTGTTTATTTCACAGTAATCTGCAGTGTCATTGCAATCCTTGGACACAACATCTTTATTTTGTAACAGTTCAATTCAATGAAGGTAGTTTCCCAACATGATCGTATCAATTTTACATTTTAAATATTGAAAGTGCAAAAATTCAACTGAGTGTCGGCACAGCCCTACCATGCACTTTCATGTGCCTGTTGAGTGACCCTCTTTGCGTAAACCTCTGTTCACAGAGCGTGCACTTATTTGGCTTTTCACCAGTATGTATTCGTTCATGATCAGTCAGTCTTTTCTTCGAAACAAACGCCTTCAGACAGTAATTACATACATATGGCCTCTCACCAGAATGGAGTCGCTTATGTTCTGTTAATGTTGAATTTGTTGCATAAGAATTGTTACAGATCTCACATTTGTATAACTTATTCCCTTCATGTATGAGCAAATGTTTGGCCAAGTTGTGTTTGTCAGTGAAAGTGTTCGAACATACTTGGCATATAAACTTGCGGCCTGAATGTCTTCTTGATACATGTGATTGTAGGCTTGCTTTCGAGAAAAACTTCTTTCCACATTGATTGCATGAAAAACTTCGTTCTCTGTTCTCTTTGTGTGTTTCTAAGTGAGCCTAAAAAATATAATATTTTATGTTAATAAATAACATTGTGCAAAAAGCTGCATCAGAATAACAGCTGGATTACCGATATTATAATCATAGATAGCATTTAATTGTTTTTCCCATTTTAGGTCAGCTAGTCTGCACAAATATAAAAAGGGCTAAGAATACATACTTTGAAAAATTCTACAGTATCTTCTATACTATTATTTTGACTAAAAGTAATACGTCGCAGACCCAATGTTTTCCAGAACTTATAGCAAATAACAATTACCCTCAAAACAACAGAAGAAGTGAGTACTCTCCCGCAAACATCACACATGATGAGCTTCCTGTTCCGGTGCACTTTCTCATGCATCTTCAGTGTACGACGGCTCTTGAATATCTTCCCACAAGTAGGACACTTCAGACTTTCTAGGCTTACTTGAGTATGTTCACTCTCTTTGTGACGTTTCAAACCACTCCATGTTACAAAGGTTTTGTTGCATGGTGAGCAGTGGATTGTCACCTGAAAAGAAACAAATTGTAACAATTTAGTATTGAAACCTTTCAAAATGATGCAGTTGACGAACTGGCTAGAAGGGTATCCAGAGCGCGTTAGTTTGTAAACCGGAACCCATCGTGCTCATCCCATACAACCAGCTACGCAGGTGGCCACAGGACTTCACCCCCAAGTGCAGAACTGGTGGCCCTGACGCCAGGCTGTAGGTAGTCCAGGGAAGGAATTGGATGGCAAGATGACCGGACGTCTACTACACCTGGACAGGAACGGCCTGTCTGGTGACGGGGAACATCACAGGACACTGCCTGCTAAACAAACAAATCTCTATGCAGCAGCGTTTGCATGGAAGCTTAGGAAACCATTGCGCATGTACTATTTGAATGCACAGGTGTCGCCAGATTAGGACAGAAACCCTCAGGGCACTCAGATCTTAAATAGATGTTTTTAACAGACCAGAAGATATAATCAACTACTGGATGGAAGTGGGCTGGCTGGAATAACGACGGCCAACGGCCGCAATGGCTCTCGCACAATTGTCCACCTGAAGGACTAAGTGCGGAAACCAAACCTTTTAACATAGATAGAAATTACTTGAGGTTCACAAAAAGAGGCACACTCACTGTTCACTCACTGTTCAATAATATCTGAGGCTTGAATAAATACATTCCAAAATGAAATGCCAATATTCAGTTCTGAACATGAAATTATCTTTTTTCTGCAGTGATAATAAACATGAATCATAGATTGTAGTGTACTTTTGAGCGCATTAAAGATTAAAATTCCAACTCGAATATCCAGGCTTACCACATACAATTTATTTTACATCCCTGGCTCAAAAACTAACCTCGGTTATTACGCTGCTGTGCCATGACTTTATAGGCAGTATAACATTGTTTTCTGTTTTCTGCACTCCTTATATCCATATAAACTTTAACTACGCTTTTCATACTCCTCTGTCCACATAACTTTTGTAAAAATGGGTACAAAGTTTTTGCTTGACATAATTTAAATACATATATAGATTTAAGGGTCTAATGTTATAACATCTTTTCTTTATTGTCCATTAAAAAAATATTAACTTTTTCCAAATTTAACTCATCATCTGCTTCACCTTTTCTAATTAGGTATGTGGGGAGTTTTTTTTTTGAGCATGGGAAATCATCAAATAACTTCTCCCGCTCTGGGTGGAGCAGGAGGGAGTGTCAGACTTTTACTGACTTAAACCCACCCATGTACCCTCAGTTGCCTGTGTGCCAGTGGCAAAGGTATCTCTTTCGAACAACCCGCAACCCCAGACAGGCATCGGCCCTTGTGGGGCTAAGTTGGGGTTGGCTTCCAAATTTTTCCTTTAACTATTATTAATATTTTAACTATGTTAGCTTGTGCATGTCGTGGTCCCCTATAAGTGAAGAAGTACACCTACTTAATACTTGATGTTGCCCTTACATTTGTAAACCTTTTGTTGGAGATCATAAATAGCTAATACTTACGACTTTACCCTCATGCTCTTGCTTATGTGCTTCAAATCTTTCCTTGAAGTTAAACTTCCTTTGACAAACATCACAAGTGTAACTTAATATCTTCTTTACTTTAGGCTTTATTCCTTTATGCTGTTTTAATTTTACCAATTTCTTTGCTTTTCTGGAAAATTGCATGATGTTAAATTAAAATATTTTTTAGTTTAGTAAACAACACTTAAATCAATTAGATCATAAAAGAATAATCCCTACTGATATTATAAATGCGAAAGTAACTCTGTCTGTCTGTTACACATTCACTCTTAAACCGCTGAACCGATTGTCATGAAATTTGGCAGAGATTTAGGGCGCGTTTCCACTGAAGCGGAGCTGGGCGGAGCGGAGCGGAGACGACCAATCACAATGGTTGAAATTCTCATCGCATCCACTCGCTCGTCTGTGATTGGACGATTCCTGCACGTCTTTGGTCCGCTCTGCCCAGCTCCGCTTCAGTGGAAACGCAGCCTTAGCCTGGGATATAAAGAAGGACATGAGCTACGTTTTTACGCGATAATCGACATCCACGCGGGCGGAGCCGCGTTCAAAAGCTAGTAGGAATATAATTTACAAAGTTATTAAGATGTTATAAGTTTAACCAACCTTTTAAATTGTTTTTCTTCAGGTAATTCTGGACTAGCATTATTGTCAACTTCATCAATGTAATCTGAAAATAAATTATTGACAAAATATTACTTAGCCTGCATTTATGGCAATCAGCTTAAACGAACACATCAGCCATGATTATTTTTCACATAACGTTCTACTTTACCAAGATCAATTTTTTCATCTTTAACTTTCACAGCATTATCAAGTATCTCAGTCTTCATTTCGTCTTCCTGATTTTCATTTGCTTTACAGTTTACAATACATTCAGATTTTATCTCTATTTTAATTTTAAAATCTTTTTCTAGATCTAGTAGAGTAGCTTGAGACTGTAAACATGTTCGCTTGAACTCAGAGTATTTCTTGAGAAGCTCATAACATGAGTTACAGATGCCTCTGGGCAATTGTTCATCTTTGAATACCTATAATTGGAATTTTTCGAAGTGAATGTTGTTGGAAAACTTTGGTGTCACAGGGGAAATAATGACCATATTTATTTTCAATATTTCTTACCTGTACAGAGGTACAGAAACTATAAACATCGGGAGAAACATTCTCAAATATAAAATAAGAAAAAGATGCTTCTGCTGTGAGACATGCACGGCATATACGGTAATCCTTATGTGTAATATAGGCCATTATTATATGCCAGTGTTACTGAAAAAGTAGTACGATCAATATAGGTATATATTTTGATGAAACTTAAATCAACTATCGTAAATTTACAGTGGAATAGTATGCACAAGAAGATGCACTCTGTGAAGTCAACAACAACAATAGAATAGATAGAAACAGAAATAACTAGCGATGTGCCGAGTACGGCTTGACTCGAGTCAGACTCGATTCCGGTACTCGAGTCAGGAAGTATCGATTTTGTACTCGCTGACTCGAATCTATTGTGCGAGTCCAACTGACTCCGAGTCTAGCACTCGAGTTAGGTTGACTCGCTCGTACTCGATTCTGTTTACTGAAGCAATGTAGGACGTCTAATAATATATATTTGAACCTGCAACTTTTTTACAACATGGAGCCCAAAAATGCCTAAGGTGTATGGAAGTGTTTTGAGAAAGTGAACGGCGATAAAATAAACTGCAATATCTGTGATTCCGTATTTAAAGGCTTTAAAAATACAATTAGTTTGTTAAAGCCCCTAATAAAAGCTCATGATATCATTTACTCGACTCACGTTGACAATTCTTCAACTGCTCCCGCTGAGAGTGATTCCCATATAGTGAAGCTTCTGGTTCTGTAGGAATAGAACAAATATCTGAAGTTCTTATATAGCTTCTAAAAATATATCTTTTATTGTGTAATAAAACATAGAAGTTGATCTAATGTTTGGTTCCTAGATAGCTCCTTAATATTGTTATGTTCTATGTTTTTATTTTGTAATGTTTAAAAATATTTTCGTTAAAAACGTTTGATTTATTGTTATCGTAGTGTCATTATACTAAACCCTACATGCTATTTGAAGAACTCCTTTTCGGTTTCCTTTTTATTCTAAAATCGGTATCGGACTCGAGTTCTGTACTTTTTCCAGGCCGGAACTCTATTCCAGTCTCGAATTTCTAGACTAGAGTCCTGGAGCCGAGTCGACATTCGAATACCAAACATAGAACTCGAGTACTTGGTTCGAATCGCGGAATTGAACCATGATTCGAATACCGTATACTAGAAACCGACTCGATCCACGAAAACAGCATCTCGGCACATCACTAGAAATAACTGACATGAGCACTCTATTCAGTGTTGCCACCATGGCCCTGTTTAAACGTTACAAATTGTAATTGTATTTTACAATTCTACAAGTTTCTGTTAAAAAGAATACAACTTACAAATTTACCATGGTAGAAAACTGACAAAATTGTAAAATTGTACCTACAATTTTACATATTTATTTTACATATTACCTACAATTTTACACATTTTCTCTTTACAGGTCACAATTTACATATTTGTAAGGAAAACTGTTTTCATTTTACATATTTTGTAAATTGTAGAAAAATTCCGACAGGCGGACTCGCCTTGTGTCAGAATTCTACAATTGTGTACAGACGCCAGCACATCAAGCTACCCCAAACTGTAAAATTTTCGACGGAGGGCGACGGGGGTTCGCGTTGAGGGCTTGTGGCTGACTGGTCGGCAATCGGGGCCGTCTGCCTCTTGAGAGGACTGCGGAGGCTGTGCGGTGCGCGGCGTCCAGGGTGAGGTCGCAGACCGGTTTCCGCGGCCGGCAGCGCTCGCATAGATAGGCGCATCGGCGATTGGTTGGATATCCTCTGAGTGGGACTGGGGAACCATTACCGAATGTGATCCAATAATCGACTGTGGCGGAGGAATCCAAACCACCGTATATTTTAATGTAGGTAATAGTTAGTAATCAATGAGATATGCCGCACGCCTGTTCTTATTTTAATTCTATGAATGTTAATATCTGAACTTGGGTTGAACCCCCAAAACCATCCCCCTGGCTACGCCCGTGGCTCGGAGGCTCTGTGCAAAGGGAGCGGTCTTTGGGGCGAGGACAGTCGGCGGTACTGTGATCGCCTAGGCACTTTACGCACCTGGGAGTCGCGTAGCAGTGGGATTGGGAGTGGTCGTACAGTTGGCACCTGTGGCATTGTCCGATAATCCCCGACTGGCGGCGCTTCTCAATGTGAATGCCCGACAGGTGACAAACCGTACGGACTTCAAATATCGGGTTGTAGCCCTCTACCATGTCGAATGGTACCCCGCGACGGGCGTGGTGCATTTCTAGGACGGGGACGTTCTGGGATTCGAAGTCGGCCTTGATTTTCTCAGTTGCTATCTCCTTACGGAACTTTTTGATGACAACTCGTGTCTGTCAGTTTTCCGGTAGGGAGAAGGTGTGAAAGGACAGACCTCTATACCTTAGGAGTTGGTGAGGTCGCAGTAGTCTTTCGACGTTGGGACGGACACCTTGATACCTTGAAGGGTAGTTTTGGCATTGGCGTACGCGATCCATTGATCGGCACACTATTTGGACACGTCTGTCCACTTCCCTTGCTCCTGAATGAACAAAGGGGGAGGCGAAGCCACCTTTTTCCCCGCAGTGTTACGGGGCGCGACGCTAGCGGGACTCTGCTGAGAGGCAGGCGCGGTCGGGGTGGGGACTATGGCTGGATGAGCCAGAGGAGTGGGTCCCGCGGCGGAGGTCGACGGGATCGGGGTGCGCGAGAGGGATCGCGATCGCGGAGTCGTCTGTGACGGCTATCTTTGCGGCTTGTGACGAGGCGCACTTATTTTGCTTCCTCTAGTTCCCCTTTCCTTGGACTACGGTGTAACCGTCGTCTTCGGAAGAGGGAGAGGAATCAGACGCGATGAGGGTACCGGGCTCTGAAGGAGCGTCTTCAGCGTCCATCGATTCGGACTCTGGATCGGAAAAGGTCGGGGAAACCGGGGGCTCCATTGTGTCACTAAAGTGCGTGACGAGGAGGGGCGGCATGGTCGGATTTAGGAAGCGTTGAAGCTCCGTGCGGAACTCCGGGTCCACGTAGAGGATGGACTTCAAGTCAGCCCAGAGAGCCCTCTGGAAGTTTGCATGGTTGGGGAGGTAGGGAGGGGTGCCCACTTCCCGCTCATAGGGAGCGATCCTATTACAAAAACTTCTAATTTTCCTAACACCTAATTCCCCGGGTGGAATGGCCCGGGGATGTAACCCTCCCTGTCGGGTAAAGACAGGGAGGTGAGTACCTATTGGTGAGCCCTAATTAAGCTTGTAAACCTGTTGCCAGTCTTATTGTGGCACACCCTAAAAACACTAGGTGAGTAGCTGTGAAGGGAAAACTGTCACCAGTACCGACTAGGAGATCCCCCAAGGCCGGTGGTCTGGGACCCGTCCAATTCAATGCCTAGCCCTAAACGGGTTTCGTTGGCACCGTAAGGTTTCCACCGAGGACCACGAAACTGTGGTTTTACAATGGTGCCGATTCTGTTGTCACAAAATTCTCTAAACTAAACTAAAAATCACCAAAATTTAGTTTATTCCTGTCAAACGACGATTTCCTATTCTGAAATTGACTAAAGTGACACAACTTAACTATATTTTAGTTTGACAGCACTAAGATTGCACTGAATTTTTAATTTAGTGAAGATGGTAATTTTGCTATTCTGAGTTTGCCGTTTTTCACCAAAAATTTTGACTATATTAGTTTTTCTAACTAAATCTGACTATTTTTAATCGCGATTAAAAAAGTGTGGAATAAAACTAGTGGTCATGAACTAAAATTCACACCAACACTTCGACTTCAGTTGCAAAAACAGTTCTGATCTTTTTTTTCTTTTCGTTTGCTTATATCTCGAAAACGGTGTGTCCTATCGCAAAAATGATGATAATTTCGACCCCCTTTAATAAACCCGCAAGCCCCATATTCTCAACATGTAGGTAATATTTTTTTTATTTTCCAAACAAAAAGTTAAAAATTCCATATAAAAAACGTCGAGGCTGCCGCCCCCCTGCGCACGCTTCATAGCTCTTAAAAAAAATCATTGCGTAGGGCACACAAGTACCACGTTGCGAAGCCAAAAGAAAAAAAAAACACCACCTGCAGGCTTGGCACGACAACCGTAGAGAAGCGTTTTGTCGACGGAAGACTAGACAAAAATGACGTTTCCGTGTAGACAGTTGTCAATTTTTCACCGAGAAATGTAGACAAGCGATTTCTATTCTACAGTAGAGTAGAAATAGAAAGCGTCATGCTTAAGCCTGCAGGAATCGCGATTGTCAAATTCGATTTTAGTTGTGTCAAAATTATTTTTTAGTTTAGAGATTATTTTTTGCAGAATAGCTTTAAGATTCTCATAGTCAAAAGTAAGGAATTTTAGTGATAATTTAGTTTGTTTAGTTCGGTGTACAACAGAATCGGCACCATTGTACAAAAATGTGATTATGATGTGAGATAATGTAATTAAGATTAAAAGGAAATAAAATATATATTTTTTACAATACTTTAATTAAATAACAACTTACGACCCACAATACTTCGGTAAAACTTCGTCGTCATCAGCTAATTTAGTTACTCGGTGTTTTTCACTCCTGCTTCTTTTAGGTTTTTAGCATTGATACTTAAAAAAAATTGGCATAAATCATCAACTGCAACACGTTTAATGTAATTTTGTTACGAAGTGTACATTAAAAAGAACCTTTTTTAACTTCTGTCTAATGCTATTGTAAATGGAGTAGGTACGATTTGTTAGAAATAAAATATAACTATATAAACTATTTTTTTTAAATCACAGATAAACGATTTGTTCTTACTGGTCTTTAGAGTTTACCTCATAAATAAGAAACAATATCGGGTGTAAAATGACACTTAACGATGCCCAAAGTCATTTGTACTCCCCGTCAATTTAAATTTTTTTGGTTGTTCTGGGCTATACTTACCTGGGAATCTGGTTACGGAGATATTGAAGGTCAAAATTCTAACATTTACTGACACTCTTTACGAAATTAAGTTACTGACGATAAAATACAACTTTAAATACCCCCTTGAACCCTGTACCGTTACATGCACCTATATGCACAATCTTTTGTGTGAGTTATATTGTGCATTATCCAAAAAGCAAATTTTGACACCAAAATTAAAAGTCGTTTTCCAGCAATTATTTTTGTACAGTTTTTGTACAGTTAGTTTGATGTTCAGAAAGCGTAATTGACGGATATGTGATGTCTTTTTACACCTTGTTTACCAACAGCCACTAAACTACTGACTGTTAGTAACAAAAATAAAGTAGTTATAAGTAAGTTCTTATTTATAAGGTAATCATAAGACTATTATGCCTTGCCAAATGAAGATTAAACTGTGATTTACAACCCATTTCCTTGAAGAAACAAACAGGAAATAAAAATTTGAAAAAAATAATAATTTGTACTTTTATTTTAAGGTCAACCCTAGTGGGGAATCCAACAAGATTTTAGAGTAGTGGAATCTACCCCACCAAAACGAATCAGTAGGGCAGATTCCACTGCATTTTAGGCTTTCCAGTTTGCCCCACCAGTGGGGCGGCTCGGAGGGGCAAAGTGGAATGATTTGGAAAATATCACATTCTATTATTTAATTATGGCTCAATGGATCAGAGTAATGCAGCACTTTTAGCCTTTGCTTTTTTAATACTGACAAAAGCATTTCTTGTGTTTCCAATGCCACCAATAACGGCAGAGTTTTTAGCTGTTCGGCTACATTTTTCCCGAAATAATCAAATTCATCCTCAAAAACCAAAAGACGTGGTTGCAAGTCGGGGGGCGGGGCATCATTTGTAACTTGACTATTTTGTTCAAGACATTCTAATTTTGGTTTCACATCTGGTACTTCTACTGGTAATGTGTCTATTTCTGAATTTTCTTTGCTTATTAATTATTGTTGCCTTCCTTGTCCAAGTCAGATGTTTGGGAGTCCTGAAATAATATAATAACATGTTAGTTTAGTAAGTTAGGGAGCTTTTCGTGCCGATGTCATAAAGCACATAGGACACAAAAGCAAAGTAGACATGGGGAAACCAAGAGGGGTGCCATGATTTCGAATTAGCACGAACGTCGCGCCACATAGGCAATGGTTATAGTTTTGTAGTAAGGGCGGATCCAGGATCTATTTTCGGGAGGGTCGAGGGATTTTGGGATTCATAGTTTTTAACACATTTGCCCAAAGCTGAGTCTCGTATTATTTTCTATCTTCTTGAGGTGAACGCTCCAGGATAGTCCATGAATTTCAAATTATGTATCTTACGTTTATTCCAAATAGCTGGTCAGTGTCAAGTTTTATGTTGATCACAATTTGATTCAGTGCCTAGCCTGTTCTCAACTATGTTGGAGTGGAATACCAGTATTTTACATGGAGAGACTGCCTTACTGGGTAATACTTTATTCCTTAGTAAGCCTGGTTGTCAGACTTTCGGGCTTCTGACTACCGGTACGCGTAACGACTGCCAAAGATGTCCAAATAACAGCCAGGACCAACGGCAACGTGCCTTCCGAGGCACGGCAAGTCCCCTTGCACCTGTACCCCCCCCCTCCTGGATCTGCCCTTGTAGTGTCCATTCCTACCATTGTGCGTTTGTATGAAATTTTCTGTTTTTGTTTTTTTAATAACCTAAGTAAATAGTTTTTGTTTTTCCGAAGATAGATGATGATTTCCAAAAAACATACTTTTTTTTGAAAATTGTCATTAACTGTTAGATCAATAATCTCTTTCTTTTGTATAACAATAAATAAAATCGTTTATGTGTGTTTAGCCAAATAAAGAAATAATATTATTTTCGAATTTACATCACCTGTGGCTCTTGTGAACTTGGTACATCTTTACGAAGAACTTGTAACATTCTTAATCTGATCTCATTGAAATCATTAGTGTTACACATTATAGGATCCTTGCCGTCACAGTTTTGCCTCCATTTTATGCTTTTTCTCTTTAATTTTGCCTTCATATCACAAAGATACTGTAAATGAATATAATAAATAATTAATTGAAATAATAAACAATTAATTGAAATAATAAACAATTAATTGAAATAATTAATTCTGGCCAAATTATCCTTCATAGTTTAACTAGCACTATAATATATAAAAAATAAACGGTTTGTTTATCACTAAACTCTTTTTTTTACCCCTGACGCAAACAGAGGGGTGTTATAAGTTTGACCGCTATGTGTCTGTCTGTGGCACTGTAGCTCTTAAACGGGTGAACCGATTTGGGAGCGTTTTTTTTTATTGAAAAGTAGGTTTTCTAATGGTGGTTCTTAAAAATGTATCATCAGAATCGGTTTGAGCATCTTCCACAGGTCTGATCGAGTCGAAATTTGGTATTCTATTACTTTAATGATATTAGACGAACAACGTAACCTTGGACTGATGCTGGAGCATCACCTGGAATTTCCAGAATACCCAAGTTACTCACCAAGAAACAGCAGAAGTATCGTGTTTGGGCTCATTGAAAAGGTCTCAATAAATATTTTATAAATAAATGATGATCAGGACGAGGAATGAAGATAAATTAGAAACAAACTTAATTGTGGGAAACATACACAAAGTGGCACAGATTTAAGCGTGACATGTGTCGATTGTAACGTGTTTACTATTACTATATTAAGTTTAAAAAGCAGGAAATGAAAGGTAAATTAAAAACCCCCGACCCAAACAAAACCTCTAAAAGTAAAAAAAATATATTTATTGGCCTTTTAAGTTGTAGGTAATATTTTGATCAAAGCATTGTTACATCGGGGGACTGTCAATGAAAATGCCAAACAGACGATGCCCGGCAATAATTAATGTAACTATGCTTATTATAAAAACGATGGTCGGGGTTTATTTTTAATTTTTTATTAAATGATAAACTAATGGTGCGAAATTTTTACCTTTGCCCAAGACCTGTGATCTCTTGGTGGTCCAACAGCGTTGAGATGTGGTGTAATGTTCTTCCATTTGATTTGAACCTTATCCATACATTTTGGCGTACGCTTATATCCTCGTATAACTTCAGGATTCTCTTCGAAAAAATTGCATAGAATGCTGGTCTGATCTGCTGATACTTTTGACTTTGCTTCTAAGAAAAAAAAGAGGTTGTTTAGGTACTTGATTTCTTGTTTCTTGTCTAATGAAATGTTAGCCCACTACTAACTAACATAGATTTAAGCTACCTACGGCAAACTTAAACCGTAAATAATGTATTGAGTTGTGGTGTAAATTGACTGCATGATGTTTATAGATTAAGTCATAGTGTTTATATTACCAACAAATTTTCGGTACTCATCAGAAGAATAATTTAGCATTACATTACTGGCGAGATTTTTTTCCAGTTTTCTTGGTGGACTCGCTAAGGCCAACGAAATTCAAATTTTCTTAAGTTTTCTGCAATTTGCAGGCCAATGACGTTCATGAAAAAGTTATTCAATAGGATTAAATACACTTTAATAATTATAATTTTGTAAGTACCTACATACGTGTCACGTTCACGAATCATAAGTCGGCAGCAGACCGGAACGGTTGCGATACGAGCAGCCGGCCCCGTGCTCCTGGCGGATTACAGTTATTGAGTTAATGCTCTTCTTAACTAAAGCGAAGGTTCCTAATTTGTTCAACATTAACAAACGTCATTTAAAAACGTAAGAAAATTTGAATTTGGTTCATTTAATTCCATTGAATGATTTTTTCATGAAATAGTCATTCCATGGAATGAAATGAACTTAGAAGTTTGTATTGATGATTTTGATGATTGTAATTATGTGAAGCCCTATTTGTTACGGTCGCGGATCATATTTTATTTTACGTACCAGCACATCAAGCTACCCCAATCTGTCAAATTTCTTTTTGACAGATTTTCAACTTTATCACATAAGTATAAGGTTAATGTTCAATTGGGAGAATTTTAAATTTTTGATGCGCTGGTGCAGCTTGACACTGACCGGCAAAGTACAAAAACGTACGAAAATATGAATTTCGCGGGCTAACCGACAGCCCCTTAAGGTGAAAGCTCCAGACCTTAAGGGGCTGTTGTCTTATAAGGAGTGCTGATTTATTATTGTTTATCTGTGTAAAGATGCGCTTTACACGAGCAATTTTTTGAGCAATTATTGCTCGGCAATACTAATGGATCAATCTGGATCAATTAAGTGGAGCAATCTGGAGCAAAATCAATAAAATATGGCAATTGTTTCGGGAATATTGCTTCTAATTGCTCCATATATTTCACAATTCTCAATGTCGCCAATATGAGTTGCCGAATATCCAATCTTTTAGTCAATTTTCTTTCTATCTCGTTTATACGTATAACTACGTCTCGTTTTTACGAGTGGAACCGGCCGGCGGCGGAGGGGGGGGGGGGGTGTTATTGTCTATTTTTTTAGTTGCTCCATATTGCATGGTATTGTGCAGCCGTATCTCTGACAACAGGTTGCTACATGTTGCCATTCCCCTAAATTGCTGGATGTAGTCGTGACGTCATAATTGACGAGAATTGACCAGGATTGAGCAATTTTAGTTGCCCGTGTAAGCGCATCTTTAAGACCATAGAATTGCTCACCCATTGTTGTATCTTTATTGCTCAGGCATGAAGAATCAATTAAAGTATTGCTTATTTCCATGTCAGCTTTTTGTTTGAAAGAACAGTTTGGCTGTAAATTATATTTTTTTACTGATTTTATGTCACGATGTTTTACCAATTCCATTTTATTTTCCATGATATCTAACTGAAACAAAACAAAATAGGAATATTATATGACTACCTACTTTATGAAAATATGCCATTTCAGATTTATATTGCGGCTTTTTGGCCTTCCTCCAAAGCATTGTATTTGAATAAGTGTCTGTGTGAAATGTTAGAATTTGTTTTAATTTTTTTTTAATACCTAATAGGTACTTACTAAGTCTTAGTAAATTAATTGAGTCAGTAAGTAAAGTCGAAAATATTTAAATCTCGTTAAAAAGAATTATTTATGTTTTCTGCTACTCAGAGTTCTCTGAGATTCTCTCTCTCAGAGATCAATCTATTTCCCGGAAAAAAAATCTAAAAAGATTAATGGCCGATTCCTATAATATACGGACAGTTGTAGGTTAAAATGAAGACTCTTGTATCTTTACTAATAATGAAGCAAATACCTAATACCTTCGCATAGTAGGAACCTATGTCTAACCCTATTTGGAAGTAGCTATCATCATTATCATCATTTCAACCGGAAGATGTCCACAGCTGGACATAGGCCTCCCCCAATTTGGGGGGGCTTGCCATAATAGCCACGCTTTGCAGGCGGCTTGGCGATCGCAGTATGGTGGTAAAATACATAGAGAACACTGCTGCCCATTCTCTAGTAAGCCTTTAGTCGCCTTCTACGACACCCACGGGAAGAAATGGGAGTAGCTAACACAGGTAAAATTCTAAAATTATCTTACTAAAGTATTTATTTGCCCAGTTTGGAAATAAAAATGCTACCATTGGTAGGTAAGCAAAATGATCCGTTTTTGTTTATAGGAACCGAGCATAAAATAATTTCCGTACCACAAGGCAAAAAATGCCAAAAAAACACGATTCTTGTATGGAGACCCTTAATTTTTATTACTTTGTTTTTATTTAGCAGCAACAGAAATACACATTCTGTCAAAATTTCAACTGTCGAACATACATTCACATCCCACGCACAACGGACCGGATGGGAGTCAACATGCGGAAAAGGGAGTCCTATCATCATCATACATTCACATATTTTGTCGAACTTTCTCCCTATTACGGATCATAAAAAGCAGCTTTTCTTAAGATAATTGAAACGATCCTGTGGTATAAGGCCTCTTAAAAGTGTTATGTAGGTATAGGTTTACTAATCCCTTCTTGGGATATGCATTACCCTTAAACTATAACTATTTGGTTTGGTATGCTTCTATTAAATGGGAATTAAAAAACACAGTTTGCAAAATGTGGGTGTACTATAAATACGAAGTGTATTATAAGTACACTTATAATTCTCCAGCAGATATGTTGTTTGCCTATCATATTTTTCGTTCTATCCCTAGGAAGGTTTGGGCTTTACAAAATAGTCGCTGGTCTAAGAAATATTCGATACCCATCCAATATACCCATGCGTGCCGCACCCCAAGACGTTTTTGTGTTGACCACCTCCGCTCTTTATTTTTGACGTAAGGTACTTGAGTAGATGCAAATTACTGGTAATATGAAATTGTTACCATGGGCATGCAGTTATATATGTACTAAATTTAGTAGATAATGTTGAACTTACTTCAGGTATATCAACTGAGATGTTAGTGTCTTTTAATAAGTCTTGCGCTCCAGTGGGAACCGCAAAAATGTTTAATCTTGTCCTAGCACTGTTTGTATAACTGGACCCATCAAAGTGCTTACTGCATACCATCTTGTGTTGAAAGTGCAAGTCTTTCAATGATTTCTCAGTTGACCAGTCCTTATCTGGGTAACAGTACTCAGCCCATACACGTATCCTGGGATTATTTAATGAACAAAATAATAGTTTAAAAAACTAAAAAACACGCTTTAAAAACCAAACTAAAAAAGGAGCAAATAATTTAATTCAATTAAAAAGCGTGGGGTGCTTTTTGAGGTATTTTTATAATCAATTAATGTCAAGCACTGTGGCAAGTGGCTTATCAATTAAAGTCTGTGACTGTACATAGTCGTTTATCGCATTTGGGTAGTGTCAAACTACCGTAATACTGCACCAACATACTGTCTATTTACATAACTGTCACACAATTGTTTGTCGCACTACCGTAGTGTGGAACTACTGTCGCACAATCGTTTGTCACACCACACCAGCGTCATGTCGAGCTTCAGTGTGTCGCACAAATACCGTAAAATAATTACTCACCTTGATATCCCATGTTTACCGGGTAAAGGAAACCTGTGGAAACTGAGGTTCTTATCGTCTGCTGCAGTGATATTGCACTTTGCACACGTTTTTCTAAATGATTCTCCAGCCATTTTTTACACACACAGACCTGGTTATCAATACACGAATAAAGGCGGCATAAGGTAACCAGCTCGTTATAACAATTTTAGTAGGTGTAGGCTTCTATGCTTGCTGTTCTTTATATTTTGCTAAAAGTTATTTTGTTTATTTTGACAAAATGGTAATCAGCTGCAGTCAAACACTGTCAATGTCATATCAACACTTAACTGTCAAATAATGTAATTTTGGTCGAACTAACGTATCTTGCCGTGTCCCATAGACTAATACATACCGTGTCCATGGAATTAGTTATTACCATAGCCGTGTCCCAACCAAAGCCATCGTAACATATCTAAAAAAGTTCATTTTGTTCGGCGAACCCGAACGCTCGATAGTTGACGTGACATATTATAATTGGAGACTAAGCGCTGGGCGCTGTTTCTAACTATCGCGATAGCCATGAACATGTTTAGCATACTTAAACAGCGTTCAAAACCCAAGCGTGTTTGCAGAAACCCAGTATTTCAAATGATGCTGTGGTAGGAACTAAGTTTGAAAACGAGTAAGAAGAGAGATTAGCCCACCAAATCACTGTACTGCCTCGTATTGAACATATAGCTTTTGATGTAGACGTTGTGTTGTAGTAGTCTGCTTCGGCCTCGGAAGTAACACAAACGAAACGAAAAAGTAACACAAATAATTCCAGAAACAGCAAAATAAAACACGGAACTTTAACAAATATATAAAAACTTTATTAGAAATGATTTTTAACACAAATCTCATGATTAAAATCTCCAGTCTGGACTGTAATACTGTAACATCTACATAAAATATATTTATAAGGAATGACTCACATCCACCACCTATCGATAAAGTAGTTATAAAAATATTTGATTTACACTTTATACTTAATAAGTAACCTCACCCATAGACACCAGGTGCGGGTTGTTCGAAAGAGATACCATGGCCCCTGGCACACAGGCAACTGAGGGATACGGGTGAGTTTTAGTCAGTAAAAGTTTGACACACCCTCCTGCTCCACCCAGAGCGGGAGAAGTTATTTGATGATTTTCCACCCTCAAAAAAAAAACCCAGACACCAAAAAAATTATGACATTATAATTTACACTAACTTACACAAAAAACCACCACACTGCGAATATCTAAATATTGTTGTAAAATGGTCAGTAAAAAGAGTATGTTACTTCCATTATTCAAATATTGTGTAGTGTAGTGTAGTGCCGCTCTAAAATACACCTTGATCAAATCTATTTATCTCGCATTAAAAATAAATCACGTATCTATTAGCTAGAGTGCTACAAGGATATTTTGTTCTCGGTATTTTTTTTTGTAAAAGCAAGGTAGTGGCGTTAGTTCCGATTTTGGCAACTTGCCAAAATAACCTTGTAGCGTTGTACGTCTAGAGAGCTACCATAGCAATATTTTCTTATATGTCGTATCACAGTTTCCCCTGCATGAAGGGTTTAAGATATTTGTGGAAACTCTGGTTGACGGGCTCCGCGTTGAGCGGACTCTTGAGCGCTTCCTCCATCAGGCGCTCGTACACGCGACCGTCGTATGCGCCGAGGGCTGAGTGGAGGATCTGAAATTAACATTTTCTTTGGTAATTAACGGATCTCTCTCACAAATGCAGGGTTTCACTGTGTTGTTGTGTGTCACTACACATACAGCGTTGGGGCATAGTATACGCCCTCTTTTACATATTTACAAGCAGCAAATTAGCAACCAATTTTCACTCTTATTCCCTCACTAATAACTTTCGCTAACGTACCTCGTCACGTAGATCAAACGCGTCGACAAGTCCGACTGCGTTCGGTCGCAGCTTGGTCAGCAGCTCCTCGTACCAATGTTGTAGCTTCTCAATGTCTCGCTCCGAAATAGATGTGAACTTTTAAACAAAGAAAGTAATAATAATTAGGTAGGTAAGAAAAAAAGCAGCTGATTCGTACATTTTTATTGGGCAAGACTATTTTTTGGATAGCAGACTTCAGTAAAAAAAATTGTTCTTATTTGAGAAAAGATAAGATATATCTTTCACGGTACAGGCCATTGCCAACAATTCGCCCACTTGTGGCGGCGTGCTCTTACTTGTAAGTATGAAGACGTCATGTAGTATAGCAGCGGCGAGGTGTCAATTTTTCCAAGAGAGAAGCCAAGGCGAAGCCGTTTCAAAGAATCGACTATTGACGACACAATTGACGGCACATTTTTAAAAAGCGGTAGAGATGCGAATCACCTAAGGGAAGCCGGTAGGAATCGTGTTATATGGTGCTATCGCCACTGTAGTATAGTACTATAGGGGCCTTAAGAGGGGACGGGGCCTGCGAGGAATTTGTTTGGAAATTGGTATTTGAAGAAACTATTGCCGTCGCGCTGTCAGTAAGTCTGCCCCCGCAGTGTGTGTTAGGGACAGCTGCAGCTCAGACCGAAACTATCCCAAACATTATTTTTCTCCTCGAAAACTGAGCCGTCTCTTTTTTTTATGTTAAAAACTTTTGTAATTTGTCTGGTACCCTCTAATCACGGCGGTAAAAATAGAGCATATTTTCTTTACTAATTAGTTGCTGAAAAAAAGAAAATGACAGGGACGTGTTTACAGCAGACCTTGATTTTATAAAAAAAAAAAATGCTCTGGAGGAATAATTCAGGAAGAAAAAAGGAGAATACATTTGTATGGAGAATCGCACGCCCTGTTCCCTCTTAAGATCTCCCTGTATCGGGATCGAGTAATGAAACACCTTTGTAGTGCAAGGTAAATAAGTACTTCGTTTATTCACGCTTTCATGTTTACGCACCGCGCCTGTCATGCTAGTTTGTCTTTTCATAGCCAAAAAACCTATGCTAAAAGGCGTCTTCTAAATTAGCTTGACAGTTCGAAAGTGATTACAATTATTTTATAGGCAGCCTGTACAACGTAAGGTTGTCTTTTGCAGACAACCTTTACAGTACTGTGGGACCTGAAGGGTCCCTCGAGTACCGGGATCGGTTAAAGAAATATTCGTATGCGTATTAATATAAATTATCTTGTTTATTCCACGCTTGTCTTTACAGTTCTGCGCCTGTCAATGAATCTGTTTTCTTCCGAAACAAAAACCTAAGCTAAAATATTTGAAGGATTGTTCTAGATCTCCTTGACAGTTCGAATGTGACAGCCATTTCGTTGCCTGCGTACAAACATAGGTGGTCTTGGGTAAACAACCAACCTTTACAGTACTTACCCTGAGCAAGTCTCCTACTCGTTGCAGCGCCCAGTACACCACGTACAAGTCGACTAGTTGCAGCAACACTTCACCTAGTTGTGGCGACGTGTTCTTCACTTGTCGCTCTGTTTCCTCGAAGTATGAACTGAGTATGAACACGCGACAATGAGCCTGGAGAAAGAAAGAAAATGTAAATGGCAAATTAACATAAGACCACGTTTGTATTCGCCGAAGGGTAAGGCAGACGATGTACCTATAGTAGACACATAAAAAAGGCAATTGAAAGAAAATGGTTCACAAACACACGTAACTTGAGGCGATAGTTTTGCAGCAGGGACCGTTAGACCAACAGGTCCAACGGTCCCTGCTGCGATCAGATAAGCAGTGATAATGGGTTTTGTTTCCAAAAAATTCTTAGAAGTCAGCAATTTGCTCACCCGCTGTCTGAATTTTAATATATATGGCGTAATGTGTGCGTATACATCCATTTTTTAAGAATTTAAGTCACTTTTTGCGTCTGTCTGACATTACTATTAAACTTAAATATAATAGAAATCTCAAAGTTTTTACAAGTCGTAAAAACTGTACGAAGCAGGGGCGGGTCGGTAGTTTAACACAAATGGCGAAATGTGTGCTTATTATAATAGACCTCTAACGCCTTGAAAGTGAAGTTAGTAGTTGCAAGCTTTAATTTTCTAACTGACTGAACCTGTGAATGGTTTAATTTATAAATGCTCGGAGTTTGACAGGCGTGTGGCAGGCGTATAGAAAGTCATTTTATCGCGCGGTCATAATCGGAACTAACGCCGATAGCGTTTGTCGTTGTCTTATTTTTTTAAATAAATTTGAAGTGACATTTCACAAAACAATTGCACAAATTTTTACCAATAGTGCCCTCTGTAAACGTCATTCGAGGGCCAAAAGCCCCTTGTAGCTGTGTTTTGAGTTAATTATAATGCTTTGAGTTAGAGTTTGACGGGTATGATGTGACATGTATTACCTCGGAAGCCTGCGTGAGTTGCACGGAGGTCATGTTCCACGCGTCTTCGTACGACAGGCCGCTCTTCTGGCGCCGCTCGATATTCGCTACGCAGAGCCCGACCTTACTGTAACGAGCGATATTCTTTTTAGTATCTCTGTTTCAAGAAAATATGCAGTATTTATTTCTAGTGGGATACGAAATTGAGACCAACAATTGTAATGATTAAAAAAACAAGCGTGTGCGGTCGGCGAACCCCCGTCAGGAGACACACTCGTATATAATAGAAATATACAAAGAGAAAGAGAACGTGTTAAGCGTTCTTAATACAGTAGAAGCTCTCATAGTTGTCTCTCATCTTGGATTTAATTTTGAACTCGGTATCGGTTTTATCACCCATAAAAACCATGAAAACGACGAACATGACGAAACATTAAAAAAAAAATCGCGGCTGCCATATTTTCATTTTACTACTATTGGCTGTAACACCCTCGAAAACCATGAAAACGATACCCATAAAAATTTACCCAGCCGCAGGCGCCATCTTTGATTTTATTTTGACTTCACTATCGACTTTAGCATCAAAGATCAGATCGGTTACTTTGAAAAATATTTTGAAATTAGTAAAAATTACGTAAAAAAGAGCAAAAGATTTTTCGATAGTATTAAATACACATTATTGTCACAAAAATTCTCGGCTTGTTGCCTTCTGCCGTGCCTTTTTAGTCAAGGAGTCTTAATTTTCTTCTGCGTGTTTTCCTCAATGCCAACGAATAGGAAGGAGCCTTAAAGTATAAAATAACAAGTGCTCACCCAGCGGCGACGACCTCGAACCCTCGAATGATGCCTTCGATGGTGTTGTCCCAGGGCGGCGACCTGCGGCCCGCGCCCACGCGGCTGAGGTAGGCCACGGTGGGGGGCAGCGTGTTGCCGCCTGAGGCCTGCTGCCACGTCTTTACTAGGTACCTGATAACAATCATTGTAACAAAATTATAAGGGTTAATGAAATAAACGCTCAGGTCATGGCGCGTTTTTCAGATAGGAGTTCAGGACGAAAAAAAAAACAAATAAAACGAAATTGATAAAATAATGGAGAAAAGTGACCAAATAAGCTGTGACAGTGATGACTTTGTTTTGGAGAAAAGTTACAATTTTTTTCTGAAAATCTAGTTTTGTCAGAAATCGCAATATCTTTATTTAAGGAAAAATAAACATCCTATAGCATTATACCAATTGACTTTGATGCGTATATGAATTACATTAACAAACTACATATGTTTTTAGGTCTGTGAAATTCTTTTCATCGGATATTTTTTTAGGTCTGTGACATTCTTTTGTGAATGATATTCGTTACGTGCAGGTTGCAGGTAGCACTGCTACTGTATGGCACACTACCTAGCAGTCTGCAGCAGCAGCACGGTGTTCTCTCCCTCGTAGGTGCAGGCAGCCGTGACGTGCCCGTACGTGATGGGCAGGTTGGACGCGAGCATGTACCCATGGCCGCCGCACGCCAGTCGGCAACGTTCAACGCATTCTGCTGCTTCCGCTGTCGTCACTGCCTTGAGGCAGCAGGACAGGGCGTGCAGCTGTGGGTTTGAGAACATTGTTGCTGAGAGACGTTTAGATTGAACAGAGTTCGTTTACGCAATCTCACAGTAATATATGGTGGATTATTGAGACCTAATGGTTAAAGCGGTGGTGAGACGACCTACACGCGTGGTTCGAGGTGGCGCGGGAAAAGAGTTCCTGGAAGGACCTGGGGTAGGGCTTTGTTCAGCAGTGGGACAGTAAAGGCTAAACAAAAACAAAAAAAAAATGGTCAAAGGAACGATGGGTTTGATTTTTAGAGAATATTAAAACAGTTCTATTGTTGTTTTTAGGGTTCCGTACGTCCTAATGAAAATATGGAACCCTTATAGTATCACTCGTGCGTCTTTCTGTGTCTGTCCGTCTGTTATGAATTTCTGTTCCATTTGTTAATAAGCTAGATTAGCATGTACAGACGCCAGCACAGCAAGCTACCCCAATCTGTCAAAATTCTTTGATAGATTTTCAACTTTATTACATAAGTATAAGGTTCATGTTCAATTGGGAAAATTTTACAGTTTGGGGTAGCTTGATGTGCTGGCGTCTGTACATAGACAACACAGAAGAAACTAGTTTTCGTTGGATATGAAGAAAGTAACTTGCAAGAAATACCTTTTTGCCCCATTATGCCAGAAGCTAAGAAATAAGGATTAAAATTTTAACATTGTATGTTTAATATCAGTAAAATATTACCAATAAAATAAAATAGAGCACCCAACAAAAATAAATTAAATCTCACAAAAAAAAATCCTGTAAAGTAGGTTGCCAAGACTAAAATTAATTTCAATTTTTTTGATACGATAGCATCGTCGAATGCTTGTGAATAGCTATGCTGGTGACGTGAATTATTTTACACGCTGATGTTATGATACATGTATGTTTTGGAATGTAAATGGTTGCCTGGGGCTACCAGCTAGTAAAATAAAATAATGAGAACATAAAATACACACCTCTGGCAGTCTTTCCATATCACCAGCATCTAATTCCGCTGTGACATTGTTGTACATGTTCCAGATCCACTCTGCACTTAACTGGAACGCGTGCGCAGTTGAAATGCCGATCATCAGTTTATGTTGTTGAGTTAAGTAGTCAATGATCTGGGGCTCAGGTTCACTGGAAATTTAATTTGAAATTAATTTGACAACACGGTTGGCGCAGCGGTTGACCTACAAGTAGTTGTTCCGGGTCTAGTCTTGTGTATAATGAGGAGAAATTCCTAGTGTGGCGCAACGTTCTTCAAAAAAAAAAAATTAGTCAGTAGCAGCCCAGAGTTCTGACAGCACAGTTGGCGCAGTGGTTAAGCGATTGACTGCTGCGCTGCGTGTCGCGGGTTCGATTCCCGCACGGAACAAATATTTGTATGACCTACAAGTAGTTGTTCCGGGTCTGGCTGTTTGTGTATGTGAGTTTAAATGTTTGTAAACGCACCCACAATACAGGAGAAATTCCTAGTATGGGCCAACGTTTTTTTTTTTTTTTTTTAAAGTCTGGATTCGTGCCCGGTTGATGGAAATGCCCCCCCCCCCCCCCCCTATTATATGGAAAGCAGTGGTGGCCCAGTGGTAACGCCCCCGACTTACAAGTTGTAGGTCGCGATTTCGAACCCAGACAGGCGCTTTACTTCGTGTACTTCGCTTTATTTTCATCACCACTGCTCTCGAAACGGTGAAGGAAAACATTATAAGGAAACCGGTATGTCTTCAAACCAAAAATTCGAAGACATCAACTGCCCCCGGGGCTCTGGGTCTGACGTCACGTGGTGGAGCCTGAGACAAAGTAGTGGAAACATTATAGGCTAAGCATGCTTATGCTACAAGCGTGGAAGTCCTGGGACTTAAACATAACTGGCGGTATGTGGATGTTCTATCGGTACACGTCTGCCCAATCATGGAATATAGGCGTGATGTTTATGTACATTCCATTATTTTTGGTTAGGTTTGTGTTATAGTCATGGTTTATTTAGAGGTTGCATTGGCTTAAGTAATGTGTTTACGCCTTCCACTTACACATAGTTCTTATATTGAGAATGTGTGGGTGGACCCATGTAGTAATAAATTAGTTTTCAATCAAGACAATCGTTTACTTATTTCCGCACCTCCAATTGAATACATATCATTACGACAGCGACCTTTGGAAGCTCGAAAGTTACTGATAGGTCGATGACTCAATTTTATCTTTAATTGCCATTTTAATTGGCGTTTTGTCGATACCAGCGCAGCGTAGCGGCGAGCATATTATTATATATACTATATCCTACTCCTATTATAATATTATAAACGTGAAAGTTTGTATGTTTAGATATTTAGATTTAAAAAAAAAGTTGCCCCACACTAGGAATTTCTCCTGTATTGTGGGTGCGTTTACAAACATTTAAACTTACATACACAAACAGCCAGACCCGGAACAACTACTTGAAGGTCATACAAATATTTGTTCCGTGCGGGAATCGAACCCGCGACACGCAGCGCAGCAGTCAATCGCTTAACCACTGCGCCAACCGTGCCGTCAGATATTTGGATGTTTGTTACTCAATCACGCTAAAACGGCTGAACGGATTTAGATGAAGTTTGGCACACAGATATTTTATAACCTGAATTAACACATAGGATACTTTTTATCCCGATATTACGTTCCCGTGGGATAATTTTCGACCTCCATGCGTAAATAACACACACCGTAATATTTGTAATATTTTTTCACAACTGTAAACAACCACAAATAAGCAACTTACTCTGGTTTGGGTTGCGACTGCCTCCTGACGGCAGAGTACCTTGTTGCTATGGTAACGGCCTTCGCAAGGTAGTTACACATGTCCTTGACAATGACGACGCGGACGAACATCATCGTGCCGTAGGTTAGTTTGGAACTAGGAGATTTTACGTATGTGCCGTCCTGGAAAAATAAAATAAATGTGGTTATTATAGGCAGACCCAGCACCTGGTAAGAATATTCATTATATTTAAAATTGTTGCTATTGTTTTAATATAATAATGGCTAAATTAACTATTTATTAAACTTTCATTCATTAGTTTATCATTTCATTACTTTATACAAAAGAAAAAAAATCTGCCTCATTTACAAATATAGTCCAAAAAGATGGTGATGATCATCCCAAAATAAATGCACTAAGTATTAGTTTACTATGTGATCTTCCTGTGCGAGTCACAATAAAAGCTTTATCAGATAAAGTATTTATTGTAACTCGCACAGGAAGATTCTTTCTTTGACTTGTGTATTTTATTTGTCTCTAATGTACGTATGTTGCGCACGCAAATATAATGAATTTTGTGAATGTGATACAGTACAAAACATGTATTTTGGTTATTTATGTACTTTTTGTACTATTCAAACTTATACTCACTTCCAAAACCTGACAGTTCTTCATTAGCATATGTTCCCTCGGTATCCTCACGTGTTCGAAACCAAGAAAGCCATTGTTGGTGCCGTTCATGCCAAGCTTGGCGCCAATCTCGCCAACCTTGATACCAGCGAGGGGCATGTGTGTCTCTTCGTCTCGCAGTTGGACTATGAACGGGTGGATGCCGTGGCATTGGCCGTTGGAGTATAGTTGGGCCATCACTATGCAGTAGTTGGCTGTGTGGGCCACTGAGGACAATTATAAATGTTTTGGAATTTTGTAGATGTTATGTTTTTGGATGAAAATAAGCAGTCGGGTTACAAGATTGTAAGTGGCCTCCGATGTTTACCAGTATTTAATATTACCGAATTATTTTAACTTATTCTAACAGACTGTTCAAAATGTTTAAAAAAAGACTGAAAATTAAATTAAAACTCAATGACACAGGGAATGTTTCAGAATGAAGACAGTACACGACAACTGTCATTCTGACAAGAGATTTATCCAATTGTAATAAAGTTTAAGTTTCTTAGTTGTTGTGATCATTTTGAACAGTCTGTTCGTCCCGATATTTTTGAAGCTGACTGTACATCAGGTCTACCTCTGCCTATCACTTCGGGGATTACAGGCGTGATGTTACGTTATCTATTTTTTTTTTAAACTTTTAATAAACTATCCTACAGTAAGTAAAGTATAGTCCTTTAGTATGATTTCCTAACAGATTTACATTCTGTTCGTGTCGTAATCTAAGACAGGTTCAGACTTGTCAGTTATTTAATCATGATGGCTAGAAAAGAGGTGTTCTCTACTGAAATGTCTAGGTACTAATGGAAGTAAGTATGGAAGAAAGAAACGACCTACTATCGTATTCGGTGGCAAAAACGAAAACACAAACTGAAGGGAACATTAATGAAAAATCACTCATTAAAACTTGACCAAATTTATATGTGACCACGTCAGGACTATAGGTACCCTTTCAAGCAAAAATTAATTTGAAATTCGCGCCACAATTGATGAATAGGTATATCGATTAAAATACGTACAGATGAACATAGAACATACTCCTTTTTTGAAGGCCGTTAAAAAGACATGTTGCTCAGACCCAAAATAAATTGGAATAAGGATAGGAAACTGATGTTACAATTACAGTTTTTGCACGCAATTGAAATTGCTAATTGCCTAATTGGAATCTCCGAGAATTAATCGATGAAAACAGTTGTTTGCCCCCTGGTAACACCATCAAAACAAACTTTATCAAAATAACGTTACTATCACATTTCGAAATGAGTACATCTTTAAACATAATACTAATACGATAAGTACCTATATGTATAATAACAGATAAACACGACGAGTCTTCGAAAAGTAGTGATTTAGTAGATATTTGGAATTATTGCCGTCAAGAATCGACCTTAGGGCATAGATAACATGTTGGCTTCTGGTGATAATTTATGTACGTTTCTACATACATATAATAGCAAGCTTAATATATTATGTTATGTCCAGTTGAAGATGCGTGTCCATTTCGGATATTTGTGTTCAGATTGATCAAAAAATAATAACTGTAATACGTTGCTAACATTTGGGTGGCCGTAAAACTTCTGCCTTCCATCAGGTTTAGCATGACGCTTTCTATTTCTACGAAGAATAGACAGTGCTTTTTCTATTCAAAGTCACATTTTGTTTCTCCATTTTTGACATCGCACTGTAGATATCCTACTACAATCTGTGATTTTGTCTTTCGTTTCTAACGATCTTTGTCTAGGTCCTTTTATATGTAGGCTATTTCAGAAAAATAATTCTTCCCAAACTGTCAAAATCACACTGACAACAAACTTTCTACTCGACGGCCACTAAGTATAAACGATTATCTATAAAATCATGATTCGTTTAGAACGCATATCTGTGATAATTAATAGAAGAACATCTTCTCCTATTGTAAATCATTTAGTTAATATTCATGTCTATTCTTCCGTCGACAAATCGGTGCTCGTGCTAAGCCTGCTGGAGTCATCTTATGTTCTCATTAAACAGTATTAAGATTTGATACCAGAATACCTATTCACAACCGTTCGACATCATTCTCCTGTCCTTATACCAATTTATTTGGGGTCAGCGCAACATTGTCTTTTACTTCAACACTTTTCTAATACTCGTCATATCCATTCGGCAGGCTATCGTACCGAAAATTACCGATCGCATACGGGTACGCAATTTGCATTTACGTAGCCGTTGGTATTTTGTCCATATTTAATTGTTGCAATTTACGTAGCAGTTGGTATTTTGTCCATATTTAATTGTTGCAATTTACGTAGCAGTTGGTATTTTGTCCATATTTAATTGTTGCAATTTACGTAGCAGTTGGTATTTTGTCCATATTTAATTGTTGCAATTTACGTAGCAGTTGGTATTTTGTCCATATTTAATTGTTGCAATTTACGTAGCAGTTGGTATTTTGTCCATATTTAATTGTTGCAATTTACGTAGCAGTTGGTATTTTGTCCATATTTAATTGTTGCAATTTGCGTAGCCGTTGGTATTTTTCCATATTTAATTGTGACAATTTACGTAGCAGTTGGTATTTTTCCATATTTAATTGTGACAATTTACGTAATATGCATAATTACCCGAATTATGGTATTTTAACCTCCTACTGAACTTATACTAATATATTTTTATAAACATTCAGTAACAGCACCCTAATTGCGTAACACGCGATTTAGGTGAATGCGCAGTGGTAGAGCGCGAAATTCAAATTTTGTTACGTTTTTTGCAATTTTCAGGTGCAGGTCAGCACTTTTCCATAAGAAATTTGTTCTTATGGAACAAATCTAACTTAGAAAGATGTATTATTGATTCTAATGATTATCAATCTGTAAATACGTACATGTTATAGTCGCAAATCATATTTTGATCAAGTAACAAGCTGACACTCACCTGAAAATTGCAAAAAACGTAACAAAATTTGAATTTCGCGCTCTACCACTGCGCATTCACCTTAATCATAATCGGTTTCATTTTGACAGTTCGACAATATTCATTGCGTTATTTACGTTGTTGAGCAGACACATTTTTCGAACATACAAAACAATGGTTTAGCCATCTGTTTCAAAACGAAACAAATTATGATTAATCGTGAGTTACGCAATTAGGGTGCTGGTATCGGAAGAATAGCGGTTGTCTAATTGATTTAAGCTGATAACATTTTCACACTGCTCGCAGAACAGATGGCCGATGGGGCCGAAAAGTTCTGGAGTGGTTGGTGACCGCGCACCGGTAGACGTAAAGTTGAAAGGCCTCAACAAGGTGGACCGATGACCTTGTGGGAGGCCTATGTCCAGCAGTGGACGTCTTTCGGCTGAAATGATGATGATGATGATAACATTTTCGGGTTTTGGATTTGTGAACAGCGTTTAGAGGACTCTTAAGATAATATTGATTGATTTTCGATTCGGTAGAGACGCGTATCGAATGGTTGTAAATAGCTATGCAGATTAAAATATGTATTACGAAGTCATAAGATATATGAAATAAATTTTGCCTACTGGGTAATTAAAGAAAGAAGGATCCAAGACTAAAATACTTACATCCTCCCGGCCACCATTTGTAGGCCGTGAGCGTGGGACTGTGCAGTACGAACTCCTTGGTCTTAGGGTCGTAGGTAGCCGTCGTCTCCAGACCACGGATGAACGTACCGTGACCGAGCTCAGTCTAGAACAAAAACGCAACATTTGTTTACTAACCTGCTTTAATCTTTACTTCTTTGGACGGAGTAATGAAAGAAGGTGTAAACACATCATGTGATAAATCGCCCAGCGATTTTCGCGAAGTCTCGCAGTAGCTTTCCTTTTGTAAACATCGTTTTATACAAGGTGAGTTTTTGAAATAAGCTGCAAAAGGGTCGCCCCTATTATATGGGTCTTAAATATAAATGGCGAAATGTGGGTGTACTACAAGTAGGTACCTCTGCCTTACCCTCTGAGGATTAAAGACGGTATGTTATGTATGAGTTCTTGATTTAGAACTTTTTGGTCTGATCAAAAAAAACAAGTGGATAAATAAAAGTTATTTTTCTCTTTGTAGTGTTTTTTTGTTAAGGAATATTTATTAGGTAAGTACATACTTTTGTACTAAATTGACTATTTTTCTCGCACTCAAAGTGAAAAGTACAGTTTGCACCTCGAGACTAAACGCCAACTTAATATACCCTCGGTTTCATTGACTCCCTCGCACGCTCGGGAGTCAAACCACCTCTGGTATATTATGGCTTCGTTTAGTCCCTCGTTATAAAATATACTATTTTATGGTTGCATTAGCCAGGAATCAATAAATATGTATATAAAACTTAAGGATCCGACGGATGCGAGGAGCCAGTACCGGTCAGTGTGGCGACGCTTGGGGGCCTTTGCCCAGCACTGGACGGCGCGTCTTTCGGCTGAAATGATTATGAATAATTAAATAAAACTTTAACTATTACAAACCTGAGCATATGTGCCAATGATATCAAGGTTGAACGCCCTGCCGATCCAGTAGGCTTGCTGCTCCACAGACGCCTGCCCCATCAGCGTGGGAATGAACATGACGTAGTGAAGAGTGAGGGGGGACCCGTCCTGAAGGATAGCCGCTCCGAGGGCACCGCCCAAGACTGCCCTGTTGGTAAAATCGTTAGGTTCAGTCTACTTAATAGCATTTTCCTTTTACATTAATATTACTGTCGCTAAGTATTTCTGCCGTATACGTATCTACGACACAAAATCGAGAGGCCCACACCTCTCGATTTTCTGTCGTAGACACGTACGAAAATCTTGGAAAAATTTGAACTTTCAATGTACCTAAGCTGCAGGTTTATACCGCATGTTTTTACCAGTTCCTGAATGAAGCGTAGGCTACGTTTAACTAGATGCGACTGTACCCAATCTTGACTGATTCGCAACTTGAATTAAAACGCTTCGAAATTTTCGCTTTCACAGTTTCATCCCTAAGCGATTTCATCGCGTTGGAAGTGGGGTTTTCGCTAGTTTTATGGCTTCCGGGCCCTGCTAATATGAGTTCCGTGATGTTTTGTACCCGTTCCTTGTTCGTCAGAAACCTATATCCTTACCTGAAGCTCTCCATCCCATTGTTTTCTTCCTCCTGCAGCCGGCGAATTAACTTGAACAGCAGGCATGCTTTCTTCACAGCCAACTCGTACTTCTCCTTATGACTGAGGTACTCCGACGGTACCTCCTCGATATGGATGCCTTCGTTGAGAACTGTTGTCTCTGTAAAGGAAGAAATGTGTGTGAGAATGATACAACAGTGTTCATTGGGTGTACATCAACTTGTTTTATTATGCTGAAACGAAAATACAGCATAGTTACTGTTACTCTATAATGTACAACCTGTACATCATCATTCACAGCCCGACTTCACCCACATCTGAGCATAGGCCTCTTTCATGTGCCAATCCTCACGCTCCTGTGCTAACCTCATCCAGGTTTTGCCTACAATGGCAATGACATCTCGTCTTCCAGTCCTGGACGCTACTCTGTCTAAGTCTTCACCTGTCATCACTGCGCCTTGCAAAATACACACTATCAATCATAATCTGAAGCATTTTGAAGGATATTGCTAATCCATTGCTTCATAATATGTTTTAAAAAATTGTCTCCGCAACAACGTACATAACGTAATGAATGTTGTTAAACTGTCAAAAAGAAAGCCATTGCTACTGATAATTAGTGATAATGTGTTACGCAATTACACACTGAATTTGATTGAGATTTTTACATAGGCGGAGTCGGGGCACTGCTGGTAAACAATTTACACAGCTCGGTGTGAAAACCATTAAATATTTAAATTTTTGAAATTCATTACAAATTCATTAGGTTTACTATTTGATTCATTTTAATTCATGGAAGTATAATTACTTACATGACTAAGCTTTTACGAGGAAAACTATCAATTTTTAAATTGTGCTCATTAACAGCGATAATGAAAGTATTACATTTCAAAAGAAAATTAACGAGTGAACATAATTATGAATGTGATACTATTCATGAATGCGAAGTCCTTTTACCTATTGCAGGCAAGCTTCGGTGGCCGCATGGCCGTGTTGTAAATTCTCTTGCATAAACTATGAATATTATTAATGAGTTATTGAAATAACTCTAATTTTTATGTTCTGCTTTTCAATTATTCCACGTGGACGTAAAAATTTCGTGGCGGGATTTTTTAGCGCACTGGATCTTCAACGCACCGCTTAGCGCCGAGAGTTCAAAATCGAACAGTGTGTTTTTTCGAAGCGCTGGGATATCAATCTATTGGATTCTCAATGCTCGGTTCGACACCGAGAGTTGAAAATCTACTGCACGATCAAATCCCGCCGCTATATTTTTGCGTCATTGCGAAAGTAGGGTTACAGTTTGGTGACCTTGGCCCTGATGTGTAGTCGTTTTTTTTTGTTTTTCTGGTTGGGAAATCGTCAAATAACTTCTCCCGCTCTGGGTGGAGCAGGGGGGCGTGTCAGACTTTTACTGACTAAAACCCACCCGTGTTCCTTCAGTTGCCTTTGTGCCAGGGGCCACGGTATCCCTTTCGAACAACCCACACCCCCGGCCGGCATCGGCCCTTGCGGACCCCACCAGTTGGTGTTGACATCTCTTTGAGGCATATAAAGTCGGTTACATAGCTAATATGAAATGAATTTGCTCGTGGAATAGGTAGGTATTTCGTCGTGATATAAGGTACCTACAAACTACGATATATAGCATATAATTTGTATATTTTAGAAATTTAATTTAAAGCAACGTCATTAGATTACACAACAGAAAAGTAAAATAATAAACTGGATACTAGTTTTATTCGTGCTTGATGTTCGTATCCACGTACTTTTAAAAAGTTAATTGGACTTTGCGAAATTGATCAAATCAAATCATTTATTGGTTTGCAAACATGGCTCTCGTGTCTCGTCTTGCAAAGACCACCGAGTTTGGGTCATACTCCTGCCCATATCCCAATTTATTTGGGTTCTGCGCAATATGTCTTTTTTCTTCGTACTGGGGAGGCCTGTGCCGTGTCCCAGCAGTGGGAACATAGGCTGATTATGTAGTCGTCATCTCGATAGCTCCTTTCTAGGCATATCATCATTCATACATTCCGCATTTAGAAAATAATACTAAAAGCAAAGCATTTTCATAGAATAAAACTTACTACAACTACAAATGTGGTTACTGTACTAGTGCGTATGCCTGTTCTTCCTACCAAGCTAAATATTGTGCTAGGAGTGGGGTATAATTTTTTTTTTTGCACCAATTCGCCCCTACACCGAATTTCGCTATAACTTACGTTTTTCTAACTTGTTTATGAATAAATAAGTTACTTAAGTTATTAATAGTCGCATTGAGGTCGACCGATATATTTACTCTCCTCTATGGGTCGACCTTTGGTCCCTGATGTCATTGACAGCGCGATTTTAAAGCTCGTCTTATCTCGCTCATAGACTAATATGTTTTGTTCGCTTTATGTTGATAAGAAAGAGCAAAGAGGAGTTTTTGGCGGGATCTGGTTGGAACATGTCGCACGAATTTTCATTTTCATGAAATTTTGTGAAATAGCGAATAATTTTTGTAGTGAATTATTCAATTTAGTTACTTGTGAGTGCACAAGTGTAGTGAAGGTGAAAATAAGTGACTAACGTGGACTTTTCGTGTTCCCCCCAAAAACTCATATTAAGTTGTTGTAAAGTTACTACCGCTTTAAAATAACTTTGACTTGACTGACTAAAGACGACTATGACTGTTTTGTAACTTCGTGCCCGATATCCGGCCATTTACTTGATCGAAAAGAAAAATTACTTGACACTGGCTAAATGCACAAACCGTGCGAAGTCAAAACCCTAAAAAAAAATGAGCATAGAGTCCCTAAGGTTTGAAGGGTGAATTCTACAATGTTGGGTAGGAATTCGTTAGACAAGGTCTTATTAAATTACTGCAGGAACTACGACGTGCCGGGTATCGATGTCATAACGTGAAAACGTCATTAGGTACATATTGATACCCTTCACATTGTGAAGCATTTTCTTTCTGTATCCTGAAATCGCCAAACCTGGTGATCCTGCCTTCTGTGTATGAGAAGAGGCCTTTGGCCTGTAGTGGGACCATAATAGGCTAGTCATCATTTTCCTAGCCTTATCTCAACTATGTTAGGGTCGGCTTCTAACCCGATGCAGCTACTGGTTATTACGATACCCTTTAGTAAGACTGGCTGTCAGACTTTCGGGCTTCAGACGACCAGCAGGCATAGCACGAGCACCGATTTGACGACGGAAGAATAGACATGACTATTAACTAAATGATGTACAGACGCCAGCACATCAAGCTACCTCCAACTGTCAAATTTTCCCAATTGAACATGAACCTTATGCTTATGATAAAACGATGAAATCTATCAAAGAAATTTGACAGATGGGGTAGCTTTAAATATGTGCTGGCGTCTGTACAATAGAAGAAGATATATTCTATGTTTATCTATTAGTTATCAGTAGTTATCTCAGTAATTAGGCGTTCTTAACGAATCATGATTTTGTAGATAATCGTAGATAACTAATTTGTTGTGGCCGTCGAGTAGAAAGTTTGTTGTAAGTGTGATTTTGACAGTTTGGGAAGAAATATTCGTCTGAAATAGTCTACATTTTTAAGGACCTAGACAAAGATCGTTAGAAACGAAAGACTAAATGACAGATTGTAGAAGGATATTTACGGTGCGATGTCAAAAATGGAGAAACGAAATGTCACTTTGTATTGAAAAAGCACTGTCTATTCTTCGTAGAAATAGAAAGCGTCATGCTAAGCCTGCTGTAACGACTGTTAAACATCTACAAATGGCGGCCGGGACCAATGGTTTTACGTGCTTTCCAAGACACGGAAGGCTCTTGGTATGTAAAGGTCACCCATCCATGGACCAACCGCGGCAACCGTAACTTAACCAGGTCGATAGACCCGCACGAGTTAGCCACAGCCTAGTATTTATTATTACTTTACAGAAATGTAGCCCAAGGGTGCCTTTACCCCTGTGTACAAATTCCATGAATAGACTCATTATTTGACTTTGATAGATTTAAGGATAATTATCTATGCCATCAAAAACATAACTTGTAAAAAAAGCCAAGTCTCGCAACTCAGTTCTTCTACCGTTAAAATGTTGTGAGACCCATGTAATACCAAGTCGGTTAATTTATTCAGTCCCTACATAAGGGTCCTTCTGTCTTAAGTTATTACGTAATTATGTATATTATGTTTTTTTTTTAATAAAGAAATATTCTATTCTCATTAGCTAACCTAACAACATCTTATAGTGACCATATCAATATTAAAAATCTTTTATGTTTTAAATAAATAGATTGACTTGGACTTAGAGTCTAACTCTAAGGCACTTCATCATTCACATCATCACTTCATCATTAAAACTCTAAGGCTTAGAGTTTTGATGATCAGTCAGTGAGTGAGTGAGTGAGTGACAAAATTAAGAAACATTGACTAGTTATAATTCTTAAACTACTTGTTCAAATTGAATGAAATTTGAAATATAAGTACCGTGTTTATACAATGCCTGCTTGGTTACAAAAAATTCAGGCTTCTAGTTTTATCCACAACGAAGTTATAGGGGGTCGAAAATGGCCTGAATTGCTTCGAGAAAAGGATGGTACGGCTGTGCCGCTTTTTTACTCGACTTGGCGGGGGCACTGCACGTGCCCCCAGAAATTGATCAACATAAATGATTGTGCCTTGAGAACAATGCACACTAACGTGCGAAATAATACACCCAGTAAAATATATAGGTATTAGGTAGGTTTGCATGCAAAACATAATTAAATGTTTGCACTCAGCTACATTATCCTACTAATATTATAAATGTGTAGATTGTATGTTTAGATGTTTGTTACTCAATCATGCAAAAACGGCTGAACGAATTTAAATGAAATTTGGCACACAGATAATTTTTTGCCTGGATTAGCACATAGGATATTTTTATCCTAGTAGTATGTTCCTGTGGGATAATTTTAGAACTCCATGCAGGCGAAGCCACTGGCAAAATCTAGTTATTACTATGGATTGCATTACTGATTAAAGACAGATTCATTTTAAAACCTTGGCTGAAATAATGAACTTAAATTAAGCTGATAACCATTACTTTTCATTTACCTTCTTTTATGAGGATGAAAGAAGGTACTTTTTCTTTCCAGCTTCTCAATTAGGAAGAGATTCCTAATTGAGAAGCTGGAAAGAAAAAGTGGAGCAACTAACTCTCCATACAAAAAACTATGTTGTAAAAAATATATATCATTGTTGTCTCCAATATAATATATTATTACTTCATAAAGCTAAGTGTACTTCATAAAGCTAAGTGTACTTCATAAAGCTAAGTGTACTTCATAAAGCTAAGTGAACTTCATAAAGCTAAGTGAACTTCAGTCACCAAAAGAGAGTCAATAAAAAATTACATTAAACTGTATTTTATAATATGAAGAGAACAATTATTGTTTATTATCTAACAACCATTAACTTTGGTACCAGTAAATACATTGTGAGTTGTAGTTAAGTGGCTGCTATAGAGTATTGTGAACCAAGAAGAGGTCATTAATATCACCTGGACCAATTAGTTCTAATTATAGGGGACATTTAACATAATTTAAGTTTTATATACTATAAGTAACTCTAAATATTTAAGATTATTACTAGTTAATAGGTGTATCTCAAATATTATCAATCATTAATTATTGATATTGTCAATGATAAATGGATCAAAATTGTAGTTAATCTAATCAAGTTATGTTTAATTAACTTTTTGTAACTTACCCTACCATAATTTAGTACTAAGTCAGTGGTACATGCACCAAGACAAGAGAACTAGCCAGATAGAATAGCTTGCTTAGACTTACTAATAAAATAAGGTGGGCAGGATTAATCACTTCAGTTTCACTATACCAGATAAGTTAGCCAGGACTTATAAAGAGGTAAATTAGGGCATTTATAATTTTTGTGGTGTCTGGTATGATACATCCAAAAATCAGATTTTACCCTACAACCATTTCAAAACCCAGCATCCCTATCTTATCTAAACTTTAGATAATGCTACAAATTGGAATCATTATATTTGTTGATCAAACTGTTACATGTCCTTAAAGAAGCAGGAGACTTACAAAAAATAGATTGGTCTTTTCTTTGTAAGTCTCCTCAAAGCAAAAAAAAAAAATTGTATGTGAGATGCAAAAACCGAACAAAAAAAAAATGGGACTCATCATGTAATATGTATGTACATATCAAACACCACAGATGTGCAAGCCAGCATTCAGATTGAATCGAATAAGAAACATTTAAATCCATTGAAGAGAAGAGTTAATTAGCAAGCAGGCAGTACCTACTATTGTTTAATTTATACAGTAAATTCAATACCACATATATGAACTAATTCATTTACACAAGTAATATGAAAACATTATTGTGTGAGTATATGAACAGTGTATGTTTAGATAACAAAGGTTGCAACCATGTATATCAAACTTTGGACTAGCAGTATCATTCACACAATAACAATGAAGGTACTGAATATAAAAGTTATTACTTTTAAGAATAATAAGAGAGAGAGACAGACACAATACAGTGATAGTTAATGTTACATAAAATAAAGTTAATAACAACATCTACAGCTTTATAAAATCTAGGTCTGAATTATGTTGAAATACATCTGGGTCATTTATAATTCACAACAATTTAGTTAGTGATATATTACATGTTTAGGTATCACTAATTAACTAGTATCTACGTGATGAGAGCTCATAATGCTAACTTACACAATCACTGACTAAGGAAATGTCAGTCCAGTAGGAAATGTGTGAAAATTTTATAAGATTTTCCTGTGAGATTTGAGGTTGAGATTCTAAAGTATAATGTCCAAAGTTTAAGATAAAGTATTAGGCAATGTTGCTTAGCAAAAAAAATCTGCTCATACATGATATTTGCCAGCCAGTAAACACATACCTACTAATACAAGTGATAAAAAAAACTGTGTAATTACCTCGTCTCCTCCTCTCCTCTGTCATCTGAGGGCCGCCATCCAACAAATTCGTAAGTTCTGTTATATTGAAAGAGCATTTCTCCCTTTCTCTTTGTAAATCCGGGTTAATATTCGCGGATTTGTTCATTTTGTGTCGTAAGCTAACGCACAGCAGATAAGCACGACGTCCCCGATTAACGGTGCACGGACAACTGACGAAATCACGCAACGGCGATGAATTCGAGATCCACTCCACTTGCCGCGGTCAAATCGCTAGTTATGTTACAGGTTTTGCGTGACGTGAGCTATGTATTGCTCAACCAACACCTTGTACTGAGGGAAACTGGTTTAGATGCGCCCTTACCGAATATTTGAACTCTATCTTAGCATTTTAATGTTATAATTTTAGGTTTTTTTGTTTTCATGCAGGTCTTTGTTCGCATTGTATTGTTATCCCGTTGTGTTATGTTGATGCAGTAAACATAGATAAATAAATCGGTCAGTATGTAGCTGAATTACAAAAATATACTGAAAATTATTTTGACAAGCTAATAATCGTACGCACTTTCACTCTGCATTTTTGGTGTTGTGCAAAGTTGTTGTGTTGATTTGATTTTGACTACGTCAAATTTGATTGATTGTCAATCAAAAGTCAAACTTTGACAAACCCGACTGTCAAATTCGGATTGTTCCCTATAAAAAATGCGTTCAGTAATTGTTTATATACTCTAAGTAGCATCCCACATAATTAATTTTAATTGGAAATAGCACCGACCGTCAAAAACCCAAAAACCATATTCAGAACAAAAACTAAAATAATGTTGCTTACAAACTGTGCTTACAAAATTACATTTATATTCCGGTGACCACAATTCTCTAATCACACATAAAAGTGAAACGTAAGATAGATATTTTTTATGCATTTTTTATTCCTGAAGAAAATATTGTGTAGCGATCAGAGTGTCTTTTTTACAATAGTGGCTTCAAAATGCACCATTTTGTGGTTTTTACTATCTACAAGAACTGCGACAAGCTACAATATCAACTAAATAAGTAAATATGATAAATATGATTAGTTATTGCATGTAGTAGGTATTTAGAAACAATAAATAAATTGTATTAACAAATTAGAAATAGTAATGATAGAAGAAGTGATAATCATAAATAACTGTCGATTATAATTAAATGTAGCAGTACACTGAAATAGTTTCTTGATTCGTTCATTGTTAAAATGACAACACAAGGAATTTATTATTTTGTTAACATGATAGTTTTATAAATACAATTTTACTGCATTATTTTATTTAAATAAATTTTCTTGGAACAAATCGCCTAAATGTTAAATGGACGTTTTACTTTTAGTAACCTTTACCCACCACTGAGAAAGTCGGCCATATTTCTTTCTTGTATGCGTTGGAGCTCACCTAGTCAAGATGAGGTTAGTTTTGATAAATAATTAAAATATTTAGTGATAAATGCCTTGATAACTGTTATTTGAAGTGTAAAAGTACTTTAGAATCATGTTAGATATATTTTTGTGCCGTGACAAGAGACCTTTCGTTGACTTCTACGTCTTATCGGTCCGCCTTGTTGCCATGTGGTCTTACCGGATTTTTGTTCGTTTTCAGTTCCCTCAAGCTGCAGAAGAGGCTTGCAGCCTCTGTGATGCGATGTGGTAAAAAGAAGGTGTGGTTGGATCCCAATGAGATCAATGAAATCGCTAACACCAACTCCAGTAAGTACCCACACGTACATTTTTGCGCTGCGGCGTGATCTTGATCGACATGCCGTGGTGTCGATAGTAAACAAAGTGTTTCAGGAAATTCTAAACTTTGCATCTTATTCCTAATTCCTGCAATGTTCAACAAGTGTAGTGGTGAATAGTGCAAAAAGCGACAAAATGCCAAATGGTTAATTTATGTGTGGATGTGACCATTCTTTCTAAAAACCTATAGCGTTGCTTCACGTTTTACCATTTAGTAGGTAGCCTAGGCTTCCAATAAGATGATCCACTGACCAAGCACACAATTTTTGTAGTATTTACCTAAGAAAAACATAACCTATCAAATTATCAATGAAGGATATACCTTCAAACTGGTTTACATTTCAGTTTCACAATATTATTCATTTATCGTGGCGCAACTTTGGAGATGTCTAGGTTTTCACTTATGGCTGGTATTTTGGGAAATATTTTAACAATGCAAGTTACAAATATTTTAATGTTTCCAAGTGTTGAATACACAAAACATACAAATAAAGGACAAATAGATAACGTGATACTGTAACTTCCAGGACAGAACATCCGTAAGATGATCAAGGATGGTCTCGTCATCAAGAAGCCTGTAGCCGTACACTCACGTGCTCGTGTCCGCAAGAACACAGAGGCCCGCAGAAAGGGACGTCACTGTGGCTTCGGTAAGAGAAGAGGTACTGCTAATGCTAGGATGCCACAAAAGGTGAGTTCAAGACTTTAAAATAATTGAAATGATTTATTGTGTACTTTTATAGGAACTTGGAATCGCTGAGCTAGATACGATGTTTGTTGATTGGAAAGATTGCAAAAAAAAGTCTACATTCAACATTTCTATGGGATTTTACATGTGACACAATGTGCACAGAAAAATTACTGCTGTACATTAAAATCAAACAAAATACTAAACACAAATCAGGATAATTATCATTATTTTAATTTCAACTGAATCAACTCTATTGTAATATGATTAAGTTCACTAGAGTTTGTAATAGTTTATTTTTAGTTACAGCATGAATAAAACAGTATTTATTTATAAATTTTTGTCTTCAATTCTCACAATCTTATTTCCCTTTCCACCAGGAACTCTGGGTACAAAGACAAAGGGTCCTTCGTAAACTGCTGCTCAAGTACAGAACCGCCAAAAAGATCGACAGGCATCTATACCACGCCCTGTACATGAAGGCAAAGGGTAATGTCTTCAAGAACAAGCGTGTACTCATGGAGTACATCCACAGGAAGAAGGCTGAGAAGGCTAGGACTAAGATGCTCAGGTAAGGAAAACTTTGGCATTAGAACATAATAATCTCTGTATTGAAATGACATTCTGGATGGGGGGGACCTATCTACAAATTGGAAGCGGTTTTATAAGTCTGGGTATACCAGATGAACTTGAACGGATTATTTTAATGTATTTTCATAAGATAGATAGTTTTTGCAAATACATTTGAAAAAGACAATAATTTTCCTAAGCACCTGAAACTTGAACAGTTTGAAAATCCAGTTTTTTATACATGACCTATTTTTATGTATTATTTAATTTTTTTTTAATAGCCTACCAAGATGCCTTACCATAAAAAAAAACGAAACTAATTTTTATTTTTTTTCCAGTGACCAGGCTGAGGCCCGCCGTAACAAGGTCAAGGAGGCACGTAAACGTCGTGAAGAGCGTATCGCCGCCAAGAAGGAAGAGCTTCTGCAGACGTTCGCGCGGGAGGACGAGGCCGCGGTCACCGCCAAGAAGTGATCGGGACTTTGTGATTAATCTAAAAAATTATGATCCAATAAATATTTTGGGTCCATTTGTTTGTTTTATTGAAGTGTTCCGTGTTCGTCCACGATTTAGGCTCACTTGTAAGGCCTCTGCCTCGAATTTTGCGGGCAGCGGGGCGGCGGCGGCGGCGGCGCGGCTTGACTGGAGTGCACCGCCCGTTGCCCGCCCCCGCGCCGCTGTTTTCGAGAACCGGTCCATTTGATTTTACGCATAGGATCCTGCCGCTCCCGCGCCGCCACCGCCGCCGCTCCGCTGCCCGCAAAATTCGAGGCAGAGGCCTAAGAGAAATCACATTTGAAACCAAATAAATCTATTTACATAAAACAAAGTCGGGTTAGTTACACCACTTGTAACCCAAGGGCGGTTGGACCGATTTCATGATCTTTGATTTGTTGGATTTTTCGTCGCCCTGAATAGCAGAATAACTATATAAGCGTAGGAAAACTTCACAATTTTTTTTTTATAGTTAATTTTCTTATACATTTTGTGTGACAGCTAGAGAACGCTTTATCCCATCGAAGTAGTTGTCATTACTTAGTAGGAGCTCACCTGTATCAGCTAGAAAACGCTTTATGCCTTTGAAGTACCAGGTTATCACAACTCTATGAGCACATCTAAAGTTAAATGTTTTATTTTTGTTAGGTACCTATGTATTTTCTGGTATACATTAAAGCATATATAAATAAATAAATATTAAGTTCCGTTTTCGCTACAACTTGTCACACATTTTATGATTTTTTCAATAGTATACATGGCTACACATCAAGCTATACATTTATTGGATTTCCGTACAGTGCAAGATCAGCGTAAACTGGAAATGTATAGCTTGATGTGTAGCCGTGTGTACTAATAGTTATACATAACATTACGCCTTGTTTCCCCGAAGGGTTCGGCAGAGGTGTACCTATAGTTTACCCACATTTTCGCCAGTTATGTTTAAGTCCCATGTAATGGGGATAAGCCTATTGCAATCAACCGGGCATAAATCTAGACTCGGCTGCTATAGAGAAATCCGAGAAACAAAAACCTAATAATAACACTGCCTGACCTGGGAATCGGACCCGGACCACATGTTTAGCATGCGCTTGCGAGTTTGCGACCGCTAGAATAACGAGGCCATCATGAAATAAAAATTCACTTGTACAGACGCCAGCAGGTCAAGCTTATCCCAAACTAAAATTTTCCCAATTGAACATGAACCTTATAATCTTGTAATAAAGTTGAAAATCTATCAAAGAAATTTGGCAGATTGGGGTAGCTTGATGTGCTGGCGTCTGTAAATTTTTAAAAACGTTCGCCTAAAAATAGAATCAATTTATTATACATTTTTGACAAGATTTTGACAATGATCGTCGCTGAGAGCTGGCTGGATGCTTAGGCCACAGCAGTGTACTTTTTATATGCCAAGCGGCTCTGAAAGTATAATCGTTCAATAGTACTAATCATTCTGAAATCAATAATTTACACCAGCAGGCTTAGCACGAGCACCGATTTGTCAACGGAAGAGTAGACATGACTATTAACTAAATGATGTACAATAGGAGAAGATAGCTATGTTTTTCTACTAATTATCACAGTTATGTGTTCTAAACGAATCATGATTTTGTAGATAATCGTTTAAATTTTGTGGCCGTCGAGTAGACAGTTTGTTGTCAGTGTGATTTTGACAGTTTGGGAAGAAATATTCTTCTGAAATACTTAGTCTAAATTTTTAAGGACCTAGACAAAGATCGTTAGAAACGAAAGACAAAATGACAAATTGTAGAAGGATATCTACGGTGCGATGTCAAAAATGGAGAAACGAAATGTCACTTTACATCGAAAAAGCACTGTCTATTCTTCGTAGAAATAGAAAACGTCATGCTAAGCCTGCAGCAACGTACGCACAAAGTTAATTTCCTTGGAAGTTCCATAGTTGGAAACAAGGATTGAATACTCTGTCTTGCTCATTTAGCCATAAAGGTAATATTCTGAATCATTCCATTTGATCGTAAAGAAGATAACCAAGGACCAGCAGCCAAATCGCGTTAAGCTATCAATCACAATCTAAATCAATTTGAAGCATATTGCTAATCCAGTGCTTCATATATTTGATAAATTTGTCTGCTCAGCGACGTAAATAACGCAATGAATGTTGTATGATAGCCATTCCTACTCTTAGTGTTTTTTGTTTTTTTGAGGGTGGGAGATCTTCCAATATACGGGCTGATTTTTTAGTCACCGTCCAAATTTTTCAGGGTGATAGTACCCGTTAAATTGAACAACTTTCTCCAAGGAACATGGGTCGAAATATGAAAAAAAAAATCGGACCTCCCATACAAAATCGACCAGCTAACTATTGATTTTGCATGGGAGGTCGATTTTTTTTTTCATATTTCGACCCATGTTCCTTGGAGAAAGTTGTTCAATTTCACGGGTACTATGACCCTGAAAAATTTGGACGGTGACTAAAAAATCAGCCTGTATACGTTCTGCCGCTCTGGGTGGAGCAGGAGGGTGTGTCAGACTTTTACTGACTAAAACCCACCCGTGTTCCGTCAGTTGCCTGTGTGCCAGGGGCCACGGTATCTCTTTCGACCAACCCGCACCCCTGGCAGATATCGGCCCTTACGGACCCCACCAGTTGGTGCTTACATCTCTTTAAGGCGCGCGTGGAACACAACGCACCGTCGACCCGGGCTGGGTCCTTACCGGACAGCGAGCTACCCATTACTCGCAGTCCGCACCTACGGTGGCCGGGAATCTGCCTTAGATTCCAGACGACCAGGTCGTCTCCTGCGGCGGCTAGGGCCATGAGAGCGCATATACTGCCGCTCGCTCTTCCTACTGTTAGTGTTTATGCATTACCCAGCAGGTAGCATCGAGAGTAAAAAAAATGCCGTGCAAACAGTCATATGCCATGCGCTAGAGGCCTGAAGTGAGCGGATCTATGTTATATCTAAGGCTTTGGTTGGGGTTAGACTACAAAAAGACCACAATGTGCCTACAACATATGTGTCAAAGTCAGTAACTCAGTATGCTACGAAAACCGTCCTTGTTCATTACTGCTACTAGGTATACACTAGGGCGTCCGCCGCCGCCGCCGGCAAAGTAATGGTATTGTTACTATGGACGTGCGCTGCGCTTAGGTCAAGGGAATAATCTGCGACTCCTACGTTCCCCTTAAACCTAAGGGAAGATATATAATACCATGGTTAGACCTGCTGCCTTAGGGTCAGAATGTTGGGCCGTAAAAGGGATGAATGAAAGGCAATTGCAAACAGCTGAGATGAGAATGTTAAGAGGGATGTGTGGTGTTTCACGAATGGATACAATAAGAAAAGAGTAGGACTTATGAGGAAGTCTGACAGTGGCACCGATAGCTATTGTATGGAAATCGGTTTCATGGTATGGTCATGTGATACGGAGGAATGAGGAAAATTTTGTGAGGAAAGTTTTGAGTATGAATGTCAATGGCTATATGAGGGGAGACCAAAGAAACGATGGATCGACTGTGTCGATCGACAGAGATCGGATATTCGGATGCATATTCACCTAAAGTTGAGATGTTGGCTAACATGGAATGCGCTTTTGTATCGAAAAAATCTTAATTTAGGTAAGTAATTTGTTTATTTTTTGTTTTAACTAATACAAACCACCTCTCCTCCAGTACATACACATATGTGTATCGGGTTAAACATTAATTTTAAATTAATACACATTTTTTATAGCCGCTTCCATACTGTCATAGCTACAAATTAACTTTAGGTAAAATATGCATCCGAATATCCGATCTCTGGTGATGATGGACGTGCGCTGCGCTTGAGTTTCCTCACTGAGTAGTTTTATTTTTAACACCTATTCCCGTTTGTCCTTCCAACGATGTTCATAAATATTGTGCTAGGGTAACAAATAAGCGAGGTCACAATAGGGCATTGACTAAGAATGGATGTCTGGGAATATTAGCATGCTGCCAAACTGAGGTCACATGAATGCACATCAACGTTATTCAATTCAATGTAAATATGTCACACTAGCTGCCTACGCGCTACCTTGCTACTAGCTATGCGTGTATTATGTATTTCATATATTTTTCGTAATTTTTTCAGACAAATATTCAGGATGAAACACAGGCTTGTCCTTCTTCAGTCCCAAGTTACCTATCTCTCATAGCAACGATCAGTCCAGTTGATAAAGGCAATTTGAAAGGTACACAGACAGGAAAACAGATAGAGATACTTTCGCGTTTTCATATACGTATAGTACCTACCTACGATTTTAAGTTAGTATTAAATACAGAAACTCGACATTCAGCAGTGCATGTGCACAGGGGAAACTGGGTAAAATTAGTAACGAGTGTGAACTGAAGTATAAAGGTTTAACAATTAACAAACACCTCCAGGAATCACCCGCTGGTGAATCCTGGAGGTGTTTGCTCTTAGATCCTGAAAAATTATTAATGTTTCGTAAATAAATAAACGTTTTCCTTTTTCGCCTGATTATTTCTATCTCACTCATTTGTCTACTTTATTTAATAAATACACTGAAAAACCAACAGCAGGTAAGCTACGGTATGCAGTGAATGTATACAACGTACGGAGGGCCTCTTGAAGATTTATTTTATTTTATGTTGAATAGATAATAATATCCATTGGACATGAAAAAGAAATCTTAATAATCTTACCGTCTTAGTGTTTCTTAAGGCCCTGGTAACTTTAAATAGTGTCGTTATGAGCGATAATAGTTATTATTGCAATCCAATACGGGTTAAAATCTGTTGTAATAAATTCAAATAATAAATGAGCAAGCATTGGCGTAAAAATTAGATATTAAGTAACTGTTTAATAATAAATAATCCATCACTGGATGCAGTTTGGCATTTGGAATTTTATGGTATATTTTTAATTATAATAATAATAAAAATGTTATTGAAGGGATAAACTGGTTTTAAAGATAATTAAGAGGTGACATTGATGATTTTTTTGATGCATTAAAGTATGTTTAATTATGTTTTGAATTTCATCACTGTATGCAAAAATGACTTGAAAGTATCAAATATTTTTTTGGTTTCAAAATTATTTACGGTTGAAGAGATACACTGGTTTAAAAAACCACCTTTTTGAGCGTTTTCAAGAAATCTCGGCCAAATATTGTTTTTGCTCCACGTGTTGAATGAAATATTCATTGTATGATTGTCATATTTATTTTAAATAAAAAATAAAAAGACCATGTGACACCAAATCAAGGTTGAAACGAGAACTTGAAAAAAAAACTTGTCAGTTTTGAACATGCTATGCCATTGCCAACATATTAAAATAACTGGTCTACTGTTCGTTTGCCCCCCACTCGACTAAGCTTAAATCAGCAGTCAAGCGATTATACGTTATAAAGAACATCGTGTTGTGGCAACTAATATAAATAAATTAATATGGGCAAAGTGAACGAGGATTTAATCAGAGAGAGGGCGAAGTGCACTTTTAATGTGGAGGAGCTGACGTATTTTCTTGATGGAGGAATAGACAAGACTATGGAAAGGAAAGAGAGAGGTAAATAAACTTTGATTAGCGGCGGTGCGTTACTTCTATGTACTTGTGTGGGTCTATGTTTTTGTGATTCATCTTTAGAATGCGAGATAAATAATGTCGACAACTTTTTCGAGGTCATACCGAGTGCGGTACATCCATCGGTATCTTACTTAACTTGAACTATACGACCCCGGTTACTTACCAATATCTTTTGGAGACTGTACGTGTAGGTACATATAGGTAATATAGACATACATAGGTACGTACCATTTACCTATATTTATTTATTTATTTAAAAGGTACACCAACGACTTATTCACTAGAATCATTAATATTATAAAAATAACATTTACATTGAGTTATGATGAATTTGTCAGTTACAGGCGTACACAGCACCTACTTAAAAATAGCTCCTTAAATATACGTTTTAAAAAGATTTTTTAATCGTAATGAGGATAGAGAAATTAATTAGAAACAAAGGACAAAACATTTAGAAAAAAAACCATATGTAGGTAATCGAAATGAGAATAAAAATAATAATTAAGTTATTACTAGAACCAAAATTAAATATCAAAAAACAATAATTATCATAATTGAAATAACAACTAAAAGCAAGCATTAGTTAAGCAACATTACTAAACTAAAAAGTGACTAAGGGCTTATAATTTACATTTTTACTCGATTTTTTACCATTTGTTGCATACCTACCTAAATAGCATGCATTTCGTATTTTTCTCCGCTTTTTTGTCCATAACTCGAAATATCATTTTATTGGTTAACGGCATTATAGATTGTGAACGGCAGTAAATTAATTAATTCGTTTGGGCCAAAATTCAGGAACGCGAATACCGTTTACTGACGCAACCATTAGGTCCTCACGTGTGCAGGTGACAGGTGACAATGTGGCGGTGCAATGTGGGAGGTGAGCCAATGTCTGTGGGGAGACGCCGCATCAGTTTATATATTAGGTCTTTACCTATGAAATTGCCGTTTTGCAGTACTGGCCATTTCAAATCAAAATAATTTTTGTTTGGGTAAGAATTCTAATTTCAAATTAATTTTATTTTAAAAACATGGATTTTTTTTTCCAAAAGTAGTCATTTGTTTATTGATTAGTGTTACATTTTCATCGCATTTCAATCTTTTTCGTCATCATGGATACGTAAAAAATTCGAGTAATTATGGAATATGAGTACCGTCGTGGCAGCAACGCGGCACAAGCGGCACGCAACATCAACGACGTTTACGGAGCTAACACTACAAATCAACGCACCACCTGTTATTGGTTTGCTCGCTTCCGTTCTGGAAATTTCGACCTGAAAAATGAACCTCGCGGTCGTCCGAAGACTTTGGTCGACAATGACGAATTAAAGGCGATTGTGGAAGCTGATGATACACAATCTACGGCTGAATTAGCAGCAGCTTTCGACGTTAGCGTCAAAACAATATTGGTCCATTTGCGTCAAATTGGCAAGGTAAAAAAGCTTGACAAATGGGTGCCCCACGAACTCAATGATCGTCAGCGCGAAGTACGCGTCGAGACGTGCCTTGCACTGCTCAACAGACACACAAATGAAGGAATTTTGAACCGCATTGTTACCTGCGATGAAAAATGGATTCTGTTTGATAACCGCAAGCGCTCAGCAAGTTGGTTGGATCCTGGTTCAGCACCTAAACAATGCCCTAAACGAAAACTTACCCCTAGAAAAGTGATGGTCACTGTTTGGTGGTCTAGCGCCGGTGTGATTCATCACAGCTTCTTACCAAACGGGGTGAGCATTACTGCAGATGTGTACTGTGAAGAACTGAACACAATGATGGAGAAGCTGGCACATCTCCAACCAGCATTGGTCAATCGCTCGTCTCCGCTGCTCCTGCACGACAACGCGCGACCTCATACTGCACAGCAGACGGTCTCCAAGTTGCAAGAACTGGGGTTGGAAGCTCTCCGTCATCCGCCCTACTCACCAGACCTTGCGCCTACAGACTACTACTTTTTCCAGAATTTGGATAACTTCTTGGCGGGAAAAAAATTCAATACCCGAGAGGCAGTACAAAATGCCTTTGAAGAATTTGTTGCCTCCCGTCCAGCTGATTTCTTTAAGAAGGGCATCAATAAACTGCCACTGCGATGGCAAAGATGCATTGATTGCATGGGTGATTACTTCGATTAATACAAATAAAAAATACATGAAAAAAATTCGTTTAAATTTTTTCATACAAAACGGCAATTTCATAGGTAAAGACCTATTATTAGTCTATGTTCACCACGGAGTACTGAGCCGTCCATAAAGCCCCACTAGTGTAGTTGTTCTTGCTGCGGTCTACTTGGGTACGAAGTCTTTTTAAGGTTTTCCAAGTATGCCACGATAACTTGTGACGGATGGGAGGCTCTCTTATGGTTCAATTAAGAAATCAGGAGGCTTAAGCTGTTCTTGCCAAAGATCAAATCTTCCTCTTGAGGTGTTGCTATCGGCTGGACTCACGCACCCATGAAAATATTTGTGACTTTTAAGCCTACTCTGTGGCACTGGATTAAAGTTGTGCATTGGGTGGTGTGGGTTATTCTGTAGGATCGCCCTCTCGATTCGGCTGGTTATAGCCCTGCAAATATCTGGAGACGCGATGCCAGTTAGTGGATACAGCATTCGCAACAGAGTCGGTTTTAAGCAGTTGGATATACATAGTTGAAGTTTAGTAATGAACACACTTAATTTATCAAATTAAATTTCATTCGAAAACATCCACCGGTTTCTTTCTTACTACTTGACAACTATATCCGACGATCCTGTGAGGTAATTGCGTAACACACTATCAGTAGAAACGGCTTTCATTTTGACAGTTCAACAACATTCATTGCGTTATTTACGCTGTTGAGCAGACAATTTTTTCAACCACATGAAGCAATGGTCTAGCAATGACCTTTAAAATTATCCAGATGCTGATGCATAGTGTGTAATTAGGGTCGGTACTGGTTCTCTTTTGGTGGCTGTACGTCTATGTCGTCTATATCGTCTTCACATGAACTCGCACCTATAACTCTTTTTTTTAATTAGGAGGTTTTTAATGGGATTTTATTTGCATTTTTATTAGTTGCTTATTAAATTAAGTTAATACAAAATTAACCGGTAATTGGCAATGTTGGGAACGAAGCTATTTAAAAATCTAATGGTACCTACCTACTGATGTAGCTACATTGATACAGGGTTAGGAAGGAATGTTATCTACTTGGTCTAAAGGTCTTGAAATTCATGAATGAAGTAAGTAGATATTATTATCTAATCCAAGAATTTGAAGACCTTAGCTGCCGAATGCCGTACAAGAAAAACCGGCGAATTAATTACCTATGCCATAAAACTTTCATGAGTCATTTGTCAAAGGTCAGTCAAAGACCTTTTCCTTACTGATAGCTATTCCAGCAAAAATTGTGTTGGCCCACTGGTTAAGGCCTAGCGTCTCATGCACGGGGTTGTGGGTTCAAATCTGGGCAAGTCCCAATTTTAAATTATAATAATAAAAAAACTTTATTGACACAGAAAAACACACTTTACAAATATCTTACACTAAACAAATCTTTAAATTTATCAGTATTACAATGTTAAATCAGTGAACTGTGTGTTTACATTTCTAAATGAATCCTAACGTTTAGACGTTCAGTTCGTTCGTCGTTCGTTCGTTCGTTCAGTTTAGACTAGGCCGAGCCTGTATCTTAGACGTTAGTTCCCGTGGTAGTAAAACAGACATGACATATTCAAAATTATCATTACTACAAAAATATATTCTTAACTCAAACTAACTTGTGGGTATAAATAGGTACTTAAGTTATATTTGAGCGTAAGTAAACAAGAACATTTTTTTCTTTGTACTCGAAACTAAATCAAAACTGACACCACAAAAACTGTGAACCTAAGCAATAATAAAATATATTATAATCATTTCTGTTTAAGTGTGTTTCTTTTTACACGCTTTATATTAGCTTCACTTGTATGTTTGTTTGTTTGTATGTTTGTATGTAACCGACTCCTTTGAGCGCGATTATGACCCACATTAAACGGTCAGATTTACTTCAAACTTTGTAAACTTGTCGAAGACCGATGACAATTCAATAATTTAAAAAAAAAATGAGAAAAAAAAAAGTTTTTGTGGTTAGCAGAACTAAAAAATAGAAAATAAATAATAGGGGAACTAAAAAAGGGGAAAATAATTTAATTCAATTAAAAAGCGTGGGGTGCTTTTTGAGGTATTTTTATAATCAATTAATGTCAAGCACCCCACGCTTTTTAATTGAATTCAATTATTTTCTCCTTTTTTAGTTGGGTTTTTAAAGCGTGTTTTTTAGTTTTTTAAACTATTATTATAATAAATAGATGTTATTGATGATAATTATGAAAATTTAAAATAATTTAATTTGCTCGTCAGTACGATTTAATTTAAATGCAAGTAGAATTTTATTTTAAAAACATTTTCTACATTATCACAGCTTTGCGATTTGAGCCAGGATATTAAAGTCTTCCTACATAAGTGGTTATTAAGTGGGTGCATTTTAATAATTTTATCAAGCCTGTTATAAAGCATCGGCCCAAGAAAACATAGAAATTAAAAAAAAAATGCTGTTTTAAAGGAAATTGTGGGACATATCCTGTCTAAGCGCCTGACAGTCAATGTTACTTTATTATTATGTTTGAGTTTATGGTGTTGAGACATTACGGTTTCTTTAACGAATAGCTATGTAACAGTTAAAACATCCAATTCAGAGTAAATATTGACAGTGGGATGCCTAAAAGGTTTGAAATTGATTACTTTTCGCAAGGCTCGTTGTGCACGTTCTAGTTTAATTAGAGGGGTTTTCGAGCTCCGCCCCAAGACGTAATACCGTATGTTACGATTGATTGTGCTAGAGGATAATAAACAGTTTTGAGGAGCGCAGCATCAGCCACGTGCCTCAATATCTTGAACACATAGATTAATTTTCTCGTTCTCCCCGATAGAAGATCAATACACCACGTCAATTTTTCATCAAGGAGAATTCAAGATATTTAACTGTTTTAACCCTGTCCAGAAAATTACAGTCGCATGCACTTCCGTGATTTGTGTTTTGGTAAGAATGAATTTAAATTTTAATATTTAGTGCTGTTTTTAATGAGTGTTCTGTATTAGCAAACGTGATGAATTTAGTTTTGTTTATATGTCGAGTAAGCATATTTTGACTAAGCTAACTTGCTACCTTTTGAAGACGCATTTCGGTGTAATGTCTTACTTCATCCCAAGAAGCATCACGAAAGATTAGAGCTGTGTAGTCAGCAAAAGTAAATATTTTGCAGTTTTGTATTACTAACTTACATAGGCTATTAATATAAATAAGAAAAAGCGTTGGACCGAGAACGGTTTCCTGGGGCACACCAAATGTTATTTGCGCGTCAGAACTAGAAATACCATTTATCGTAACTAGCTGTGATCTATTCAAATAGTCTATGAACAAGTCCAGTACCCTCCCCCTAATACCATTTTTTTTCATCTTGTTAATTAAGATAGGAATAGAGACCGTATCGAAAGCCTTAGCGAGGTCTAAGAATACCCCAATGCATTTATATTTGCTATCAATATGAGTAGCTACAAGGCTAGTAAGTTCCGTAACTGCCTGTGCGGCTCTAAATCCAAACTGATTATGGGCTATTTGTTGTTTTTCTAGGTACAAGAGTAATCTTTTATTTATAATGTTTTCAAGGACCTTGGACAGCACAGGCAATACTGAAATAGGACGATAATTGTTGACGCAGTCCCTGCTTCCCGCCTTAATCATATGTAACAGTAGTTTCTGAGTTTATCTAGGACATTCCTGACATCGGTGAACGAAAAACATTGAGTAAAAAATCGCCAATTCATCTCGAGCAAGTGTTCGGTGATCAATTCTCATGTCTTCTCTGTATGATTAGGCCATTGCCTTGCAGTGGGACAGTAATAGGCTGATAGTTTTCTACCAATAGCAGTACCTAATTCTAAATTGAAAAAAAACAACCGACTTCCAAAAAAACACTACAAAGTGAAAAATAACTTTAATTTCGGAAGTCGGTGTCTTTGGAGCTGTATTTGAATTTGAATCACCGCCTTCCGAAATTAAAGTTATTTTTCACTTTGTAGTGTTTTTTTGGAAGTCGGTTGTTTTTTTTTTGGAAAAAGTTTTTTTTTTCTCTTTTTAGTAGTTCACATTTGCTTACCCCTTCACAGCGTACCGGCGTGATGTTATGTTATAAACTGGTGTAAGCAATAGACAGACATGAGATTTCAGCAATCCCAGTCCATTTGCTATCATTTATTGAGGAGTTCCGTTGCTTATCTCCAAAGTTCTTCAGCAGATCTTCACCAAATTGAAATGAGACCACTCCGAGAAAGTTATCTTCCAAAAAATACCTAAATCGCTTCGCGTGCCTATAAAATTTGAAGAGTTCTCTCTATTTCTCCAGGATCCCATCATCAGATCCTGACTTGATGATCATGGGACCACCTGAGAAGTATACCCTTTCAAACAAAAAAAACAAAATCCAAATCTGTCCAGCCATCTTCGAGTAATCGGGGAACATACATAAAAAAAAGAGGTCCCGACGAATTGATAACCTCCTCCTTTTTGAAGTCGGTTAAAAAACAGCTAGATACTGTAGTGTTATTGAAAAGCGTACCTAATCATTGCGTGCAGGTTCTAGTTTTAGTGATACTACGGGACTTACTGTGTTAGTGATACAACATTAATGGCGAGTATATCACTCACCTTCGGTTTGCCAATGATATAGTTGTCATGGCTGAGACCATGGAGGACCTCAGTACAATGCTCGATGACCTCAGTAGAGCTTCCGAAAGAATGGGTCTTAAAATGATCATGGACAAGACAAAGGTCATGTCCAGTGCCCGTGTAACACCCACTCTCATGACGGGCGGAGGCGCTGCACTCGAAATTGTGGACGAGTACGTTTACCTAGGACAAACTGTCCAGTTAGGTAGGTCCAATTTCGAGAAAGAGGACAATCGTCGAATCCGACTTGGTTGGGCAGCGTTTGGGAAGCTTCGCAATATCTTCTCGTCCCACATACCGCAGTTTCTCAAGACAAAAGTCTTCGACCAGTGTGTGTTGCCAGTGATGACATATGGAACCGAATCGTGGTCGCTCACAATGGGCCTCATATGAAGGCTTAAAGTCACCCGAAGGGCAATGGAGAGGGCTATGCTTGGAGTTTCCCTGCATGATCGAATCAGGAATGAAGAGATCCGCAGGAGAACCAAGGTAACCGACGTAGCCCAAAGAATTGCCAAACTTAATTGGCAGTGGGCAGGGCACATTGCTCGCAGAACAGATGGCCGATGGGGCCGAAAAGTTCTGGAGTGGCGACCGTGCACCAGAAAACGTAAAGTTGGAAGGCCTCCCACAAGGTGGACCAATGACCTTGTGAGGGCCGCAGGAGTCCGCTGGATGCGGGAAGCACAGAACCGGTCGAAGTGGCGGAGCTCGGGGGAGGCCTATGTCCAGCAGTGGACGCCTTTCGGCTGAAATGATGATGATGAATGACGGGACTTACTTGGTAGGTACCGCTTAATGTTAGACGTGTCATGGTATCCAGAGACGAGAAGGTGGTTACAGTATAAAATCACATTAAAAATACATTAGAAACAATATTTATTACTCAGACTACATAATAATTATATTGCATTCAAACTACAGACCTACATTACAATGCACACTCATGTAGTAGATCGCCACATAACCCATATTTATACAGTTCGGTTCAGTGACTCTCAACAAATATCATGGTTCTAATGAAAAAAACATAAATTTACAACAACAGTTTACAAATAAACATATTCGCCATTTAAATATCGCAGTATCGTCTTCAAAATAGCGTCCCTCGTCTTTTGCCTTCATGATTTTTGCTGGCAGATGATGAATCTTTCAGCTTCGTTTTGAATCAGCTTGAAAATCGTAGAGATTGCTTCTTCGTTCTTGCATGAGATAGGAGCAACGCCCCCGCGTTTCCCACCCCAGCTTGAGGTGAACGTCAGTTGGGCTTCGGCGTATAAGCAGAAGCACGCCACGAAGCAAATGAGGAAATAAATCTTGTTCATCTTGGAGCGTTTGTTGATAGAACTGTTGACTGAAGGACGAGTCGTGGAGGTATGATGTATTTGCAACAATTGTCGGGCTTTTATAGTTTGTAAAAGTCGTATTTATGTGGGAAAAAGAAGCCGTAGCAATTTTAATTTGTATGTAATTTGTGATGGGCATTGACGGCTGTTGATTAATTGGAGATTCTCAATTGAATCAAAGACTAGATTTAATTAATTGAAGACCTGCTGAGTTGGCCATCGATACATTTAGATGTCTTCCTTTTGCAGAAAGGGTAGTGCTAACCAAGAGGGAGGAGCTCTTTGGCGGCGTGCCAGACGAATATCTAAGTCATAAAGACAAATATGAGAGCTCAATCCGCAAGGCAGTCATCCTGTTCAGATTGCTTCGAAAAATTCAGCAAGAAAACAACACTGACCTTACCAACTACAGGTATTGTAATAATAACATTAATATATTCAGAAGATTCTGGTTTATTACAATATGCGAAATTCAGGGACCCTTTCCCTAAATAGCGATGGTGTAAATAGACAAAAAGGAAGGCTTCCTATTAAATAAAAAAATATATCACCCATATTATATCGGGCCCTAATTATCATAATGTACTGTAATAAGGGTTTAGTTTGATTCGTGTGTGACCGTAATTTAATATTTGTAGGAAATGGATAGGGTTTTTGGATTGGGTTTCTATCGTTATAGGCAAGGCATCTTGCTAAACCCCAAATCTCGAGATTATTGACCACCATGTTTGGAGTTTGATATTTTTTTCATATACTTACTAGGATTAAATTCGCGGTCACATAGTGTCGTCATCTTTGTATAGGTGAGAGATTTTTTAATCCGCACTCTGTTTTCCTAGGAATCTTCTAAGCGGTGTTCTAGGGTCTTCCATATCGCAGGATGGCTCTCCCTTTGGGCTGCATTACATTATGTTCATGCCAGTGTTCATGAGCCAGGGAGACGAGAAGCAGCAAGAGAAGTGGCTCCATCGTGCTTTAAATTGTGGTATCATCGGGAGTTATGCTCAGGTAAATTATAGATGCTGGACATGTTGCTATGTACCTCTTTTTCCCAACTGTACCTTCTCTTTTCATCTACTCCACCCCTATGCAAAGGAATTTGGATCCAAAGGTAGACCTTCTTCTGCTTCCGAATCGGCAATAACTGTTCAGTGTTCATATCTTATGCTGTGAATGTGATAAAAATTGCACCGACGAGTACCTACAACGTTTCTGAGGTTCTCTACGTAACAACCGAAACATAACTTTACTTTATTCTTCTAGACTGAGCTCGGTCACGGCACTTTTATCCGTGGTCTAGAGACGACCGCCACATACGATCCTTCCACTGAGGAGTTTGTATTGAACAGTCCTACGCTAACTTCATACAAATGGTGGCCCGGAGGATGTAAGTAGACTTTAGCATAGCTGACTGTAAATTGTGTCACGGCTCATAAGAAACCCAAACAAAAATGAATACCTACCTTATGTGTTTACCTAGCTAGCTTCTAGCTAGCCCAACATTTAACGATGTCAACCATTCTAGTTTATAGGGCTACGGCTGATGGAAAATTACAATGAAATATTATCTTGTAATTGTTCCTTATGATACACACTCATGAGTTCATGTAAAAGTTCTCAGTCTACCACCTTGTTGACAGTGGGCAACACAGCTAACTACTGCATCGTGATAGCTCAGCTGTACTCCAAGGGTGCATGCCACGGCATCCACTCCTTCATAGTCCAAGTGAGGGACGAAGACACCCACATGCCGCTACCAGGGATCAAGGTTGGAGATATTGGAGTCAAGATGGGCCTTAACTCTGTTAATAACGGCTTTCTAGGGTTTGAGAATGTGAGGATACCCAGGACTAATATGCTGATGAAACACGCCAAGGTTTTAGAGGTAAGAATATTGTGCATGATATTTGTTAGGACCTACATAGTTAAAGACATTTAAAGTACGAGTTTCCACTGTTTCTCTTTCTATTGTGACTCTGTCTCGTATGAGTTGTTATTTCTGACCAGTGGCGTAATTGCGTAAAACACTGTCGTGAAGCAATGGATTAGCAATGTCCTTCAAAATGATTGAGATTGAGATTTATAGTGTGTTGTTATTAGGGTACTGATCTACTCTATACCTCACTTACAGGAACCGTGGCATCTAGTTATTTAATGCTTATTTATTTATCGTTTCAGGACGGCACTTACGTAAAATCTAAGAACAGCAAGCTCATATACGGAACCATGGTGTTCGTCAGGGTGGTCATTGTGTTCGATTCTGTTAACTACTTGGCCAAGGCTATCACTGTCAGCGCTCGGTACTCTGCCGTGAGGAGACAGTCGCAGCTAAAAGCGGGGTATGTTCCCTTTCGTTATGTTGTGACTAACTTATGTGACATTACCGACTGGTAATGTGAGGTGATGCGTCGAAAAATTCCTCGACGCCATATTTTAGTTCTTTTATAGTTTTTCAGTTAATTTAGTTGTTAGAAGTTTTTCCAGTGTATAGGTATACATATTTTTATACTGTTTAATATATGAATGTGAACTTATGCGTGGATGTATGTACGACTACTTACCAAAAATTCTAAATTGTTATCTTCCTTTCGTTCTATGCCTTCCTACCGTTTTGTCAAGCAATCGAGATCCAAATGTAAAAAAAGTTTATTTGCGCAACATATATAGCAGAAAGAGCTGCCTTACTGTCCAGACCTCACTAATATTTTATACAATATTGCGGTACTATACCGATATTTTATCTTTCAGTGAACCAGAGCGTCAGATACTGGACTACGTGACGCAGCAGGACAAGATATTACCCGCGATAGCCGGATGTTATGCCATGAAGATGAACGCGTGGAGATTGTGGGACACCTTCAATCTTATCAACGACCAGCTGCATCAGGGAAACATGGAAAGACTTGGAGAGGTGAGTTCGAATTCAAGAAGAGATTTAGATAACAAGTTTGTAATTATGGTTAGTTTAGAAGCTGATCCTTCCTTCCGTCAAGTTCCAGTAGAGAACCTGTGACCACTAAGTAGTCGTTACCTACATTCCAATCGCCAACTATCTAGTCTGTCAAAATAATAATTCTGGCCAGCGCTCATCCATCCGCCGCATAGTTACTACACAACATACAACATATTGACTGCTTCAATTGTACTCTGAGTGAATTCACACAGGCCGCATTTTGTAAAATTGCTCTTGGTTGTTTTTAATAAGATAATTGTGTCTAACCTTTGTAAGCTATTATTACTATAACTTTAACTATGTATAACTACACTACTGTATTAGGTAAGCCTGTGATGATAGTTGTAGTATGTGTTTTGTGAATAAAATAATATACAGGATAAGTTTTTAACTAGTGCGCAAACTGTAACCATGGATTCAGCATATCATCGTAGGCCCCCAGCGCAGTAAAGTTTCGGCGGTTGAACAAAAAAAATAAAAATCAGCTGTTCCATACATTTTGACCGCGTAGGTATTGCACTTTTCTATGAAACAGTTGATTTTTTTTTTGTATAAATAACGAAAAATTTCTGCGCTGGGGGGCCTAGAATGATATGCTGAATTCATGGTTACAGTTTGCTTACTGGTTAAAAACTTATCCTGTATATAATAGTACTTAGAAAATATTGACATCTTCAATTGTCCAATGAGTAGGTAGATTCTAAAGTCTCACTCTCTCCTCTTTATTAAATGGAACCCAAGTGTTTCTGAAAATCATCAAACTTACTTACTTCATCATCATCATCATCATCATTTCAGCCGATAGACGTCCACTGCTGGACATAGGCCTCCCCCCAAAAAAGGTGTGGTTTGCCATAATCGCCACGCTTGGCAGGCGGGTTGCCGATCGCAGTATGGTGGTAAAATGCATAGAGAACGCTGCTGCCCATTCTCTAGTAAGTCCCTTAGTCGCCTCCTACGACACCCATGGGAAGAAATGGGAAATATTCTTACTTATCTCATATTTATTTATTTAGGTATTTTATATTATGAAATCTTTTAATATTATACATGTAATATAATCAGTCTGTATTGTTCCACTCCAGGGCATTGGCTTCCCTTTTCTATTTCCACTCGACTCGATCCTGAGCCAATAAGGACCAATCCCTCATATACGCGCCAAGTTCGTCCCGCCGTCTATGACTACGACAAAGCGTTCGACAGTATCTTCTACCACCACTCATTATTCAAGGCACTCAAATACCAAAATGTAGAAACCATATATACCTCCCAACAAGCAAAATAATCCTGAAATACGAATTTAAAATGCTACGTGGACTTATAAAACTCCGATGATTGTTTTGGTGGCTGCTACTGCGCTTTTAACAGCATAAATACACGCTGTTTTACTCAAGTACGTTTAATCCTATAATTTGTACTTATATCGGTATATAGGATCATATTTCCTTTCCCTTTTCCCTTTTGGAGACTTATATGCGGATATAAGTCTCATATAGTCCTCGATAAATGATGGTTCTAGGATAGTTTAAAAACCACTTTTTGCTAGTTGGGCTACCTATATACCAACTAGCTTCATCTTTCTACCTCACCGACCTTCACTATTCAAAAGTGCCTGTAATTGGTTTATTTGGAATAAATGCTATGAGTTTGAGTTTGAGTTTCATATCCTGCAAGACATTTACCACAATAGTATAGCCGCTATCAAATTTTTAATAATGGTCATTATATTTAAGCAGTGTATAGCCAGGGTTGATAGCTCTTGATTTTTTAAAATTCCCGCCTTTTTTCTTGGACAGCTTTCGTTGGTCAGACTCTATATTATACTAAAGCTCCAAGCGATAACACTTTTAATTTTTTTTCTAAACCATTATGTCTTCCATTATACTTTAATTGTTTTTGTTAAATTAGTTGTGTTCTTAATATGACTGTTTGCTGCTCCTTTCCCTAAAAAGTAAAAATAAAGCAAAAAGTGTTCAATCACAAATCCTTGTTCTCCTATCTCCTCTGTCTGTCTTGTTCTTTGTTTTGTTATTGCTTGTTAAATTGTATTAGAATCTTATAAATTACAGTTACATGCCCTAGCCTGCTGCCTGAAGGCCATTAGTACGACAGATTCCTCCATGTTCACGTCGCTCTGTCGGCTGGCGTGCGGTGGCCACGGCTACATGACGTCATCGAATCTACCGCCCACGTACGCGCTGACCACTGCCTCCTGCACTTATGAAGGAGACAACACTGTACTGCTGCTGCAGACGGCTAGGTTTGTGACATTTTTTTTTCAATTAGCCTACTACACTGTCCCACTATCCTTCCAGGCATCCTTTTTTAGAGCCACCTCGATCCAACCGTTGCAATACGCGTCTAGGTCGCCTAGTCACCTTTGCCTTTTTTTTTTTTGATTACGGGGGCAATCCTCATGGATGTCCTCCGCCCTGGGGAGGGCGGAGGGATGTGTCAGACTCTTACTGACTAAAACCACCCTGGTGTTCCGTCTCACAATTGCACCGGGGATCACGGGATCTGAAATGACTTCCGCGATCCCACCTCGAGTTTGGGGGGCAGTGAGGTGTTAAACTCCCCCCTTACATCATATAGAGGAGCGCGTGGAACACTACGCGCCGCCATCTCGGGTCCTAAGAAGTAGAGGGCGACGGATTACTCCAGATCCGTCGCCCCTGGACCCATTTAGGGGGGCTGGAAGAGGGCGTGGTCCGCCCTCTGCCGACGCCCGGTGCGTCTGCGGATCAGGTTAGTGGAAAGCCACTTTTGCCTGCGCCAACCTCAGCGGCGCCGTCCATCCTCAGGCAACCACTGTGTGGAGACTATTGCCCAGCGGTCACAGTTCATGCGGCTGATGCGACCCGCCCAGTCTCATTTCAGCCATGTCAGCTTGCTTTTCATTTATAGCACAATAATTTCTTGTGCAGCGCTGACTAATTGCTTGATTACACCTGAATTTCTTTTCTAGTATTTGAAATCCTTTCAGATTCTGCTAACAAGAGAGAAATTCACGGATTAATTCCAGTTAAACGCCGTTTGGGGTGAACCGTTTCCATATTACAGATTTGACTCTAATGTGATGTTATATTTCACAGGTTCTTACTAAAAACTTGGCGTCAGGTGGACACAGGCCCCTTGATACCTACAGTAGCTTACCTGAAGACGGTCTCAGCTCTAGGATTCTCAGACAAATGGGAAAGTTCTGTAGAGGGCATCATTCGAGGATTCCAAATAGTCGCTATGAAGTAGGTTTACATCACTTAGATATGTATTTTATAAGCACTTTCCTTGATTGTGTGATGAGTAGCTATTTGCATTTGTTTTTTTATTTTTATTCCAGGAAAATATCGTCATGTGTGGATAGTATGACAAGTAAAATAATGTCCGGAATGTCTCAGGAAGACGCGTGGAATACCATATCGATACAATTAGTTTCGGCTGCTGAGGTAAAGTTTAAGTTTGACTTAATTTTATAGTTGTAGTTTGACTGTCAAACTAACTACAACTCTACCTACCTCTAGTTGTTTTCTTCTTTTCTAAGATAACTAAGAACTTACCTTTTATTTTTTTGTGAATCCTAAGTGTTTAAAGTATGATCGAGTCTCACATTGTGTAAAGGCATTGGTTACCTTGCCTACCGAAGGTATAAAACCAGTAGACAAATTCTTGACTTTAATTAAAGGAATGTTCCTTTATTTCCAGTCTCACAGTCGAATGATCGTCATATCCACATTCTACGAGGACATGTCCAAAGCTATGAAGACGATGTCTGCGCCACTGGCTGAGGTGATGGGCCAGCTCGTGGAGTTGTATGCTGTTTACTGGACGCTGGAGAGATTGGGAGATTTGTTGCAGGTCAGTGAACTGTTGTAGCTACTATACTCATCTTTAAAGCTACGTTAAGTAATTTGTACATCGGTTCAGTTTCACCTCCACAACTCAGTTAACCCTTTAACCGCCCCAGTCGGATTAATACGACAAACGTCTTCGTGCCCGTGCCGCTTCAGACGACTGAGAACCTATGTTCGTTCTTTGTTTAATTTCAATGCATGACCCTATTCGTTGTGGGTATATTAACTATTTGATTTATGAGCTGAGCGCTGGGGGCACGCCAATTGATATAAAACTAAGCGGTCAATAGGTTACTGGCAAACAAAATATGAAATACGCCTTGATAAGACTGGTTGGCAGACTTTCGGGCTTCTGATTACCCGTAACGACTGTCAAAGATCTTGCCGTAGGTAAGGTAGTATAATTAGGTTCCTTGGTCAAAGATCCACGAAGAACAGCCGAGACCAACTGCGTAACGTGGTGATATCTTGGTGATTATATGCCTTGGAATAAGAACCGTAGATTCTCTTAAAGGAAGCCTATACTTTATTTTAATAGATTGACTTTCTCGTCAATGATGCTGGCTGTTGTCAATTGTAAAATTACATTGGTACCTACTTTAATTTGTTCTGAAAATCGTTAATCATGTTCTTCTATTTTCTTCAGTACACGTCAATTTCGAACACCGATGTGATGCACTTGAGATCTTGGTATGAGGAGCTGCTGAGGAAAATTAGACCTAACACCGTCGGACTTGTGGACGCTTTTGATATAATTGATGAGGTAAGTGCAATTAAGTATTACTAATCTTTAGGCAGCATAAGCATAATCAGTAAATACTTAATGTGGCCACTGATAAGAAACAAGCCTCTTCTCTGTGAGTGGGCCATAATCCACTACGTGGGCCCAGTGCGGGTTGGTAGATTTTTAGGCAGCATCGTTATTGTGCCAGCTGCAGCGTAGCAGCTCAGTGACATTTTTTGTATTGTCAGCTCTCTTCGACAAACCTTAACTAACAATTTGGCAGTTTATTTAATCGTGTAGGTATGCGATAATGACTTTGAGGTACTTACTATGTATGGGTAATCGGCCTAGCCTTTTCCCAACAAACGGTCTAACCGGATGCAGCAGAATACCAGTAATTTTTCATGGAGTGACTGCCATCTGACCTCCACAACCAGTAATTGGGTAATACGATACTCCTTGGTCGTTGGTAAGACTGGTTGTCAGACTTTCAGGCTGCGGACTACTTGTAACGACTGTCAAAGATGTACAAAGAACAGCCGGGAACAAAGACTCGATGGTCACCCATCCACGAATCAACCGCAGCAAGCGTAGTTTATCTATTATCGATCGACGAAGTTAGCTACTTAGTACTAGCTCCTAGGTACTTACGATGTTATGATATTATGTTTTTCTCCAGTTACTACAATCAACCCTCGGCGCATACGACGGTCGCGTGTACGAGCGCCTGATGGAGGAAGCGCTCAAGAGTCCGCTCAACGCGGAGCCCGTCAACCAGAGCTTCCACAAATATCTTAAACCCCTCATGAAGGGGAAACTGTGATACCAAATTATACAAATTCGATTCTTGTGATAATAGATTTAGAATACTTTTTGTTTTCTTATAGTATTTTTTATATAATTGTTTATTATAGTTATATAAAGGTTTTTGTACCTAGTTGTTCATTTAGATCATTCTGTGATGGGGTTGTTCAAAGCATTTTCATTTTAATATAATTAACTTACAAATATTTAAAGATTTATTTACTTATTAAATATTTTACATTTATATTTGTTTTCAGTGTTGTTGTTTTTTTAAAACGTTGCCCCACATTTGGAATTTAATGTGCGTTTACAAACATTTAAACTCACATACACAAACAGTCAGACCCGGAACAACTACTCGTAGGTCATACAAATTTTTGTTCCGTGCGGGAATCGAACCCGTGACACGCAGCGCAGCAGTCAATCGTAGTGATGTGCCGAGTCGCTGTTTTGGTGAATCGAGTCGGTTTATACGGTTTTCGAATCATGACTCGATTCCACGATTCGAGCCCAGTACTAGAGTTCTATGTTTGGTACTCGAATGTTGACTCGAGTCCAGGACCTCGAGTCCTGGACTCGAGTCAACATTCGAGTACCAGCAATCTAGAATCTAGAACTCCAGTCGGTTTTAGAACAATACTATTTTTTCGTCATTCTAAAAGCTGTCTCAAAAGTCTCATAAAATTATCGCCGGTTATCGCTGTCCACTTTCTCAAAACACTTCCATACACCTGACCTGATGCTCTTTTTTGGCGCCATGTTGTAATAAAGTTAATTACAGTAGAATGACTTCACTACTAGCACTAACAAACAATTAAATTCTCTCACAGTATCAGCTTACTTACACAAAACATAGAAATCATAACAAAATGTTGCGGGTTCAAATTTGTATTATAGGTAGGTACTAATTCATTTACTTCAATCAAAAAGGTGTTAAAATTGATTATAAATTTTAAAGGGAAAATAGACAATTTGTTGAAGTTAAAGTATAGATAGGTATTCAAGATAGAAAGTTATGTTTCTAGGTATTTGGTATTTCTATGGCTAATGAGTACATTAAGCAATCAACAGCATAAAAGGGGCATAAATTACAATGCATTGAACTTAGCCTTTATAATGATGACTTTGATTTAATTATTGATGAATCAGTGTTTCTTCTGTTTTTTTTTCGTACAAATACTATTCAAAATATAATCCGTAAATCTCTTTGAGAAAAACGGTCCGGTTTGTTGAAATACGGACAGTTTCAGTTAACTACTACTAACACTAAACCTTCAGGTTCTGCATTGTCTGGATATGGAGTTTCTTATAAAACAAATCTAAATAAATACGTACGCTACGTCATGATTAAACCTAAAAAAAATGTTTTCTAAATACCTACAATTACATCTGTAATCATTGGATAACTCAGCAGCAATATTCAATTTAAAAATTTAAATAGGTCCCTAGATTTATCTCTGAAACCAGATTTAGATACCTAACTGACAAAAAACTGATCTCACGTAACACTCTAATAGGTAGGTGCTTTGTAAAATTACCAAATAACCGCGAGCTAGCAGATACCAAAGTCTAGTCAATTCAAGATAACTGCTATATAACCTGCTATAATAAGTATAGGTACCTACCTATGTTTGTGTTAGTGTAAAAATATCAGTGGCAATGACCGCACGTATCTAGTAGTCAGCCTTGGTACAAAAACATCACGTGAAACCAGTTTTTCCTTGTACTAAACCTTACTAAACTTATATTTTAGTGATAAACAGATTATTTCAGTGTTATAATCCTCATTTGGAACAGTTAAAAGTAAGTTAACAACCATTTTTATTGAGATAAAGATTTATTTATGTTTATTTACCTCAGTTTGCTCCGGAATCTCCGGATCTGACAGATCATGGATCTTGAGATGGTTTATAAATGGATCAATAGATGTCGTTCTAGTCAGTATAAGCTAGTGCCATCTAGTGTCGAAGAGCGGAAGCGGAAAAGGCGGGACTGCTTAATTTTTTTTACATGGTTTTGGACCATAACAAATAGCTTCTGATAAAAAGCATATCCGTGGTGGTATCAGCCTGTATACCTAATGTTATCATAAAGTTAATGTTATTATGAAAACATTAACGTTAAACGTCTAACATTATAAATGCGAAAGTAAAGGCTCCTGCACACTATGCCGGCGGCCCGGCCGGCAGGCATGCTGCCATCAAGCCCGGCGGCATTCTCGGTATCTGCGGCAAGTGCCGGCAGCCTGAAAACGCCTGCACAGCATACCCACCCGGCAAAAACCCGCCGGCTGTGCCGCCGGCATGTGTGTAGGAGCCTTAACTCTGTCCGTCTGTCTGTTACGCTTTCACGTCTAAACCGCTGATCCAATCGTCGTGAAATTTGGCAGGGATATAGCCTGGGGTATGGAGAAGGACATAGGCTACTTATTTTTACGCGATAACCGACATCCACGCGGGCAGAGCCGCGGGCAAAAGCTAGTAAAACAATTTAATTTCGGGCAGTGTTATTGGGTTTTGCTATCTGGAATTTCTCAGTAGCAGTCCGGAGTCTGGACCTGTGCCCGGTGGATGGCAACAGGCTCGCCCCCTATTACATGGGACTTACTTCGTGGGTGTACTATAGGTAAACCTCTGCCGAAACTTTCGGGGAAACATGGCGTGATTATAATGTTATGTTTATGTTACGGCTAATAGCCGAAGTGCGGCTACACCTAGTTTTAGCCGGCTATTAACTAGGTGCAGCTGGACTAGCGCTCGCCGGCCGCTGCCGCGGCATCGCTCGCTGCGCTCGCTCGGCTCGCGCGCGTTTGGTCGCAATTCTAACCTAACCTAACCTAATCGGTCGGTAAGCAGTATGGTGCAGATAGATTATAATCTAACGGTATTTACAATTTTTCGGTGACATAAGTAGGATACATCTAAGTTTAACCGGCTGCACCTAGTTATAGCCGGCTAAAACTAGGTGTAGCCGCACTTCGGCTATTAGCCGTAACATTTATTTATCAGAATCAGCACTCATCATCATCTCAGTCCGGAATCACCCACTCTTGGGAATAGGCCTCCCTTTTCCCGCCATACTTCTCGGTTCCGTGCGTCTCTCATCCAGGTGTTTCCCGCGACTTTAACGATATCATCCCAACGCGCTTTTGGACAGCCCTGGTTTCTTTGACCTGACCTTGGCCATCATTCGGTCACAGCTTTACTCCATCGGCCATCTCTTCGTCTAACAAGATGTCTTGCTCAACTCCACTTGGGGCGCATCGCCTTGTCCCCGACGCGGACGTCGAACACTTTCGATCGACGACGGATTTCGGTGTTACGAACTCGGTCTAGTAGAGTTATGCCCAGCATGGCTCGCTCCATGGCCCTTTGTGCTACTCGTATGCGATGGACAGTCTCCTTTGTGAGCGTCCATGTCTCGGCACCGTAGGTCATTGTTGGCAGGACACATTGGTAGAAAAGGCGGGTTTTTAAACACTGGGGTATCTTTTTGGACCGAAAAACATATTGTAATATATAAGTCAATGTACAGACGCCAGCACATCAAGTTACGCCAATCTGTCAAATTTCTTTGATAGATTTTCAACTTTATTACAAATGCATAAGGTTCGATTGGGGAAATTTTACAGTTTGGGATAGCTTGATGTGCTGGCGTCTGTACACTGGTCTTAAGTTTAGTCAATGGTCTCATCACACTCTGCCACGTATGGAGCGCGTTTACCTAAATTTGCTTTTCGTGTCTGTGTATCACTCAATGGTTTCTATATGACTGCGTTGGTCTTCTAAGCTACGCAGTGGATATTGATGCGGATTTCACTATCATTAAAAAAAAATGTCCTTTGAGGTTTATGTGTAGGTAAGTCATCGTTCTCCTCTCCTTATACCAATTTATTTGGGGCCGGTGCAACATAACTTCTTCTGCCACACTTCTTTATTAGTTGTCATCTCCGTAGTCACAACCTTTCTAACCATATCATCATTCACACAGTCCATTGAGTCCATCCATCGTTTCTTTGGTCTCTACTCTAGTCTTATAGCCATCGACATTCATCCTCAAAACTTTCCTCACGACATTTTCCTCATTCCTCCGTATCACATGCACATACCATGACAACAGATTTCCACACAACTTTTCAGTTATCAGTGTCACTTTCAGACTTCCTCTTATGTACTCATTTCGTATTCGTTTATGCGTACGTTTAATAAATTAATATTAAACTTACTTAATTAAAAGAAATCTCGATGGTTTGTCAAGTTGTAAAAACGGTGCGAAGCACGGTCGGGAAGCTTATAGGTTTAATGGGTGCTTAATATGCCAAACAACAATGTTATATTATGTTCAGAATTATCTTGCAATTAGCGCAACAGGATATAGCTTTCAGAATCCTCAAATAGGTATAATATGACGACATCATTTTTATATAAAAATAGCACTTTATTGTAATAGCTTGGTGCTTTAAGTACATATTTACTCAATTTGGACTTTGATGTAGTACTTATTACTCGTAGGTATGATTTTTTATCTTATTTTAGGTATTGTTAAATTTATCATCCGATACCTACGTCTGTGGTATAAAATAGGTACTTAACAGGTCATTGTGAGATAGAGGGAAATTAATACAGAATTTAGTCGCAAACCCAGTTATACAAGAATGGGTTTAAAGTTCTATTTGGCTCGCCCATGTCTTTATGCAGGTAGGTCTTTATAGGACATCCTGACATCATTTTCATAGCACTATTATACAGGGTGTCATCGCCGCCCAACCTGTTGCCATAGGTTCAGTAGATGATTGTAGACCCCCTATAGTTGTATTTTTCTGTATTTTTTGGGAAGCTATATGTACCATATAGTTAAATTAACCTTGATGACGCTTTCTTAACCTAGTTCTAACTTGTTGCTAGTAGAAGTAGAGGGAAGAAGGAAAAAGATCTAGAGGTCGGCAGCCTAACCGCTGATCAGACCAAGTAAACTTCCTCACTGGACCCTCTCAGAGTGGACATTCGGTCAAACTCAAACCATTTATTTCAAATAAACCAATTACAAGCACTTTTTACCTTTCAAGGTCGGTGAGTTAGAAAGATGAAGGTAGTTGCCCATTCCAAAGCGTTCAAAAACGGGCAAGGAAGTCCATGGACACTCTTTTAAATCGTGATATTGTTACAAAAAGTTGGTTACATAATTGTGTTTAAATTATGAATGTGAGAACGATGTAAAAAGATGTGCACATTAAGAAAAGCGTCCGTAATTAAAACAAAAATAAAACAACAACTCAGAAATTAAAATAAGCCGTGGGAGCTAAGAGATGACCAGTCCATAATGGCGGCACCCGTTCACGAACATGACGTATGGATCAGCACCATTCAGCTCAACCGGTAGAATAACTATATCTACAGGGTTAAACTAAATTAGCTGGCAATACTTTACCCACGAAGAACTCCTAGCTAATTTAATTTGACCCTGTATACACATACATTCATACATACAACTAAATAATATTGAAGTGTATGTTTGTAATGTAATTATGACATTACAAACAGGCACTTCAACTTAATTTTTTTTTGTCTGTCTGTCTGTTTCTTCCGGGTAATCTCCGAAACGGCTGGACCGATTTTGACGGGACTTCCACTAGTAGATAGTTGATGATATAAGGAGTAACTAAGGCTAGGTTAATTAGGGTTCTGTCTTGAAAATACCTTTTGTTAGTCCTTCGCCCTTCATTCATCTTCTCTCAACATAACCAAACCATCTAAACGTTTGTCATTACATCTTCTTTTAAACTGCACCATCGTCTTATCATATCATTACATTTCTTTTAAACTGCACCATCGTCTTATCACATCATTACATCCTCTTTTAAACTGCACCATCGTCTTATCATATCATTACATCCTCTTTTAAACTGCACCATCGTCTTATCATATCATTACATCCTCTTTTAAACTGCACAATCGTCTTATCATATCATTACATCCTCTTTTAAACTGCACCATCGTCTTATCATATCATTACATCCTCTTTTAAACTGCACCATCGTCTTATCATATCATTACATCCTCTTTTAAACTGCACCATCGTCTTATCATATCATTACATCCTCTTTTAAACTGCACCATCGTCTTATCATATCATTACATCCTCTTTTAAACTGCACCATCGTCTTATAATATCATTACATCCTCTTTTAAACTGCACCATCGTCTTATCATATCATTACATCTTCTTTTAAACTGCACCATCGTCTTATCATATCATTACATCTTTTTTTAAACTGCACCATCGTCTTATCGTATCATTACATCCTCTTTTAAACTGCACCATCGTCTTATCATATCATTACATCTTCTATTAAACTGCACCTTCGTCTTATCATATCATTCCTTCTGTTCTCACCACAGTTGTCCAAAGTCACACCACACATGCTTCGCAAGGAACGTATTTCCACAGCATTTATTCTACTTTCATGCTTCTTTTGATACACCCAAAATTCGCTTCCATACATATGCTTAGGCACCAGCACACCATTGTAAACAGCCAGTCGAATAAATATCTCAAGTGTGACCGAGTAAATAAGAATTCGCGTGCAAGAACTTGTGTGGTTTCAAAGTCTCCATGAATTTACTAAGTATGTAAATACTGTATTATAAGTGTTCTAACCTTCCATTATTTATGCAGATTTTTACATGAGTATTAAAATACGCGAAATTTTTCGAAAATGGGGTCGTATGTCACCGTTTAGCGCTTCATAATCTTCATATAAGTTATTATTTTACGGCTAGTACCTACTTGTCTTACCAAGGGCGGGTATCGTGTTGCCCAGTATCTGGGTTATGGAGATCAGGCAGTAGCTCCATGTAAAATACTGCTATTCAGCTGCATCCGGTTAGACTGGAAGCTAACCCTATAGGGACAAAGCTTGGGCAGTTTGACTGACCAGCCTTGATGTTTTTGAGGGCGGAGAAGAATTTGGGAACAAATGGTTATATATATCTGAGGTTGGTGTCCACATATCTGACGTTGGTACTGGACACCTACCACAGATATCACCATTAAGTTTTTATAACCGTTTAGAATTTAAATGATATAACAGCGATAAAGGCTCCGAACTGCACTGCACGCTTTTGAGCCCTAAAACGAACACTAGACCATTAGAGCATCGAGCGATCTTCGATCTATCAGCATCGTCCCGCAGTCCTGCCCCTACTCCTAATTTGTTATCGGCGTTACACATCTTATTATTCTTAATAACCCATTTCTAGTAGCCTCTCATCTTCCTATATTCTTAACGCCATCGATCGAACTACATCATCAGCCAACAGCAGTCTACTGCTGCGTCTCCAATTGCACGCCATTCAGCTCGATTGCCGGCGACTCTTATTCTTTCATCCAGTTGCTACCAGCTATGGATCGCCGTTCCATTTAGCCTGAGGGCGTCCTACCTTACGTTTGCCGATTCGCCGTCTCCATTCAAGCACACGTTTATCCCAACAGTTATAGGCCCTACGGCTAATTTGGCCAGCCCATCGCCACTTCAGCTTGGCCATTCTGTAAAAATCTCACCGTGAAAGCATAGGTGAAGCGAGATTGAAGTGAGCTGTCAATGGTGTCAATACACTATTGACAGCTCACTTCAATCTCGCTTCACCTTAGTTTTCATGGTGAGATTTTTACGGCTACAGCTTGCTTATTCTGTGACCTATGTCTCCAACTTTGGTACTCTGCCAAATCCGTAAAAACAGTCAATAATAATCTTTAGGTATTTCATATTTTATTTGAAGCACCCTCGTAATCTAATCATCTATGTATTATCAAATATTAACAGCATAGCACACATAAGATAATTGGCGAGTGTCGATATCATCGCGGAGCCAGTACCAAGGTGATCGTCAACAAACATGGCTGAACCGAAAGTTTGCGAAGATCTAGTAAAGGAGAGGAAGAAATGCTCCTTCGATGTTCAGGAGCTGATACATCTTATTGATGGAGGGGCAGAAGAGACTAAGGGGAGGAAAGAAATTGGTGAGTTGATTATTTTAAATAGTAAAGGCATATACAAAAATGTTTCTTACGATCGGATCTTTTTTAGTAAAAAAGTGTTCTAGTTGGACTTTGTATTGCCAAATACGTATACTTAATAAGATGAATGATGAAATTGAAAACTCGTTTAAATATATTTAATGTCTCTGTTTATCGCAAAATATAAGCAGTGCGATTGGACTTTGCCCTGCTTGTAGTTTTATTAAATGTTTGTTTTGATATTCAATACATAATATCGATAACTATATTTGGTCGATAATATTTGAGAATTTTTTTGAATACTTATGGTCATTCCTTCGGTTATATAAGTTCTTCTGTTTTTTTATTTAGATTTTTGGTCAAATTACTTACCCTTACTTCTCTTCTTGATTATTCAAATCGAATGTGTGTGTGTATCATAAAATGGTGAAAAAGTTCGAGGAAATGTAATTCATAGATAAAAGACAACCAGTGTGTCTTTGGACTTTGATTGCAATGTTATACAATTAGTACTATTTGTTATTTGATATCACTAAGGTACATTTTATCAATAAGTTAAATCATTCTACTATCTCGTGGAATTTATTCAGATTGAGATAACATTGTCTAGAGATAAATGTAATTCTGTATTGTCTTAAGAAATACAAACTACCTACATACTTACGTGAATTGTATGAATGAATGAATGTAGTATTATTGGACCTAATACTTAGAACAATTTTAAATTCTATGTTTTAATTTTATTTATTGTAATGGAGTTTGTCTTTAAAAAATAATTGAATTATTAGAATACCTAGCTTATTCAATCGTGGATTTTTTTTCTTTAATTATACCTAAGGTAAAAACTAAAGTAAAAAATCCGTATAAAAAGATACCAGTACCTAGGAGGCAGAGACATTGACGCACAGCCCCTGCGTTGAAATTTTTCATCAGTTATTATTAAAAAATTAGCTGTGCCATACATTTCGACCGCGATATTTTTTATAACCGGCGCGAAATGTATTCGCGAGTATGTCTTTATCCTTGACACCCTGTATACGTTGGATGATGAAGGGACTCCCTTTTCCGCACTTAGACTCCGTTGTGTGTAGTGTATACGTAGGAACAAATAACCACCCAATAAGTATCATAGTAGATTTTTGTTTGAATGAGTTCTGTGTTCTGATTATCATCGCTTCTTTCAGAAAACATGGTGCTCAGTGCACCAGGGTACAGTAAGAATGACGTGCCAGAGGAGTACTTGAGTCATAAGGAAAGATATGAGAACGCTATCAGGAAGGCCTGCATATTGGCCGAAGTTATAAAGCAGTATGCACAACTACATAATACAATGGACGCGTTTAGGTAAGTAACACATCAATTCATAAATTTATTTATTGATTTAGGATTTCCAACAAAAGACGTACGTACAATACATGCCATAAATAAAGGGCAACAGCGTGCACAATAGAGTTAACAACTAAGCTGGCAAAGATAAAATAATAATTAAAGGTTGAAAAAAGTTCCTAATACGTTTTTGAAGAACATAAAACATTTAGAGATAATGAAGAGAGAGACAAAATAAGTTACATAATCTGTAATCTGGAATCTGTCTTCGAAATCTTAATTCAGTACCAAAATTCTAGCAGTTACTTGAGCATTACACTAACATTCAAGTTCTTTGGATACAGTTTCTGAGAAATTCTTAACTGGAGATTATCTATGTGATAGTACCATTGAGACTATTAATTCTTTATCTTAATCCATTTGAAACTTCGCTTTAATCCAGATTATCCATACTTTAGTATTATAAATTTTATAGTAACTCTGTCTGTATGTTACCTTTTCACGCCTAAAACACTGAACGGATTCCGATTAAATTTGGCAAGGAGATACATGGCACCCTGGGGAAGGGCATAGGCTTAATTTAACTTTTTGTCCTGGAATCATGTCCCCGTGGGATAATTTCCGACGGTCAGAAGTTAGTAGGTAGTAATAGTCATAGACCTCCTCATGTGCTGAGTTGAGCTTCACGGTTACTGACAAATAATTGGACTGACTAGACTGGTCCACTCAAATCTGACTGTACATTGTCTTCGCATGATCTAATCTAGATAATGTCTGTACGTTAAGAGGCTTGACCCTGGTGTTTGTTTCGCCATTTCTTCTTAGGCGTAGTCAGATAGGAAATGTCGACTCCATCTAGCTTTTTTTTAAATAATATGCCGTGTAAAACTGATTCCGAAATCCTATTTACAAAATAAACAATTCACTTAATTTGATTTTATAGTCGACCATTAGAAATCAGACATGAGTAAGGACATAACATAGCTAAGTTAGTCATGACCTATAGAAGCACTGCACACGCATATTGTCTTCTAATATGAAACCTATTTTAACTATTAACAGGCCTACAAACAAATACCGTGTAACATTCGGAGTCGTGAAAGACATATCGCCGTTCATGTTACACATGGGAATGTTCGTGCCGACGATACTGAGCCAGTCTGACCCTGAGCAGATGGCAGAGTGGCTGCCTAAGGCGATGTCTATGCAGATCTTGGGAACTTATGCACAGGTAGGAGGACACACGGACACGAAAAATTTGCGAACGATGTTTTAAATAAGTAAAAACAAATTCTGAAATGGAATTAATTACCGTTAGTAATGGCAAATTCTTGGCTTGTAATAATAGTAAGTACTAACATGCGTAAGAATAATACATAAAGAACGGTAGACCACCTGCTACAAGAATACGAATTCACCATTGGTCGATTGTAAACCAGAAGACATGACAAGCGAAGACAAAGAATAACCAAGAAATTTGTTGTAATTCTCTTACAGACTGAACTGGGCCACGGAACATTCCTGAGAGGATTAGAAACAACAGCAACTTACGACCCTAGCACAGAAGAGTTCATAATCCACACTCCGAAGCTCACTTCGTACAAGTGGTGGCCTGGAGGATGTAAGTGAACCGTACTAAATATTTATAAGTATTACTTGAATTTGAGAAAGTCTATTTGAAGTGAGACATACACGGTGGAGCATACGGTGGAGGTCTGCCCGGCCTGGGCGGAGAAACGCCGCGCCGTGTCCTCGTGGAAGCGATTGGCGCCGGCGATCTCTCGCGTCCGGCCCTGGTCCAGGCCATGATACGGTGCGAGAGTGTATGGGAAGTCGTCACCTCCTTCTGCGAAGCAGTGATGCTCGCGCAAGAGGGAGGCGGCGCACGTGAGGGAGGGCAATCTATGGGCCCTCACGGCCCTAGTCGCCGCGGGAGACGCCCTAGGCGTTGGGAATCCCAGGCTGATTCCCGGCCACCCTAGGTGCGGGCTTACGGACGGCGAGTAATGGGTAGGTCGCTGTCCGGTAAGGACCAAGCCCGGGTCGACGGCGCGTTGTGTTCCACGCGCGCCTCAAAGAGATGTCAGCACCAATTGGTGGGGTCCGCAAGGGCCGATGCCTGCCAGGAACAACCCGCACCGGATTGTTCGAAAGAGATACCGTGGTCCCTGGCACACAGGCAACTGAGGAAACATGGGTGGGTTTTAGTCAGTAAAAGTCTGTCACGCCCACCCACTCCACCCAGAGCGGGAGAAGTTATTTGATGATTTCCCATCCTCAAAAAGAAAAAGGTTGAGACAGACGAGAAAGTATTTTTTTTGGGTATTGTATTTTTCGATCCTTCTATTGTAGCTCCACGTTCGGTCTACACTGAAATAGAAGGTTTGCATGTCAAATCACAGTGCACGGTGCATCACAAGGAGATAATAGGTATATGAGACTAGGCTCCTCAATATAAAATACGGATACTATACTACACTGGATGTTGGATGGATAATTTTTACTAACCTAATTAAATGTATTCTTCTCTGATTTCATAATAGGGTATTTTACTCTATACGAGAAAAAATCTAAAAATATATTATTGAGATAGCTTAGGCAAAATGCAGTCGGAAAATGTTAGTTTTAGTTCATGAAACAACAAAATAAATTTTAAAATACAGTTTCAAGATTTCAGTTTTTTTATCTGTTTTTGAACACCATGAAATAGTAGCCGCCATGTTATTTTGTCATACGGCATGTCAACTGAGCAACTTTGTACATTTATTATTTTCGTAACCAAAGTAATTTTCATTTACATATTATTTTGCATTAAGGAACAGCAAACCAACGATAAGTAGAAAAATAACTCATTTTTTTTAAAATTATAAACAATTGTCATACAAAATATCAGAACATTTGTTTTTAGCAAACTGACGTCATACCTACAGAGCAATGGCGTCTACTGCGTCCAGCGTTTTCGTCAAATTACGCGCGAAATTTGAAAATGCAAAATTTAAATGCATTTTTATGGCACTAATCGATTAAATAAAAATGTTGTGCTTTTTTTTAGTGGTTTATTAGGACTCTAGAATCTAAATAAGACACTTTTAAAAAATTAGTGTAATACCCTATTTTCAGTGGCACACACATCAAACCATTGCATCGTAGTAGCTCAACTGTACACGAAGGGACAATGCTATGGGGTCCATCCTTTCTTCGTTCAGATCCGTGACACAGACACCCACATGCCTCTCCCAGGCATCAAAGTCGGAGAGATTGGGCCCAAGATGGGTTTTCAGACGGCGAATAATGGGTTCTTAGGATTTGATCATTACAGGATTCCAAGGAGGAATATGTTGATGAAGAATGCTCAAGTGTTGAAGGTACTTAAATTGTTAAGAATAATTTAAAACTTACTTTGATTACCCCGTTTTTATTTTTTATCTTCTTTTCTCCGTCATTGCTTTACCTTTGAAGCAGGGATCGAAACCGGTATGAACAATATCGGTATTTTTTCGGTTACAACCTATATTTGTTTTACCGGTATTTTTAAAGGTTACCTAAATTCTTAATTTTCATACAACCAGTATTAATACCGGTTACCGAAATAAAAATTACCTCTAACTTACATGTGCCGTCGGCATTAACCAAAGGGCGCGGATCGCCTTTTGTGTGTGCCAGAGTCGAGTCGACACGCGCGCAGGCGGCGCCGATCGTTTGATCGGCGCCGCCACGCCGGCGCCGCATGCTTCTATCAGTTTGCTAGCGAGTGTTGGATTGTTTGGTTGGTTTCGTATATATATAGGTAGACCATTTATTAATATTTTAAATGGGACGTGAGCGAAAAAAACATGTTTATGCATATTTTACTTATGATAACGAAACAAATGCATCGAAATGTGTTATAGAAGGTTGCAATAAAGTTATAAAGAAAAGTGGATTTATATTTTATCATCGGAGTTTAAGTAAAATAATGTATCTGGTTGAAGATTTTCCTTATCAAATAATGTCACGGTGTATATAGCCTATATCTTAATCAGTTTATTACTCATGTCGTCATCACTGTGGCTGACATGTTTTTTTATTTGCAATTTATGCTTTCGAGCTGATGAAGGTAGTCAAACAGCTCACCAATCGTTGCTAATAAATGTGTATCCGCTGATCCGCATGATTATTTTTTCGCTATTCCGATATTCCGTCTCTTTCTCGTAATCAAGGACATTTTTCGGTAACCGGTGTAAAAACGGTAACCTAAATAGAGGTAACATGTTTATTTTTCTTGGTTACCCAGATAGCGGTAACCGTAAGTCGTAGAGGTAACCGAAATTCTTCAATACCTGTACCGTAATTTATAAAGGTTTTCGGTCCCTGCTTTGAAGTGGTGAGTTTTTGGTGTGTTTTCAGTGGTTTCCTCTACAACAGAGAAGTTCTTCTGAAAGACTAAAAAGTAGAGACATTCCCTCATACAGATTCCCAACAACGATATAATAATGTAACGCTTTCAGGATGGAACCTACGTAAAGTCTAAGAATGAGAAACTAACGTACGGCACCATGGTGTTCGTCAGGGTTCTCATCGTAACTGACGTGGCTTATGAACTGTCCAGGGCTGCTACCATCGCCGTGAGATATTCTGCAGTCAGGCACCAGTCACAACCGAAACCTGGGTAAGAACTTTACTAAAGTATTTTCATTTACACTTAAATATTCTTTGAGTACTGCTATAATTATCACGAACATTTATCATTTGGATTCGATAATTCTTAGGCTGATCGTGAAAAGCTACTCAGAAGGAACGTGTTACGAACTCAAATCACCAATCATTAGCCAAGTCATCGGTGATTTGAGCTCGTAACGCGTTACTTTTGAAAGTAAATGTCACAGTTTCATTTCAATGGCGACCCTATATTACGCACGTAATCACAAACTAGTTGAGTCATGCGTCATTTTTTATACCTATGAGTTTGTAACTGATCTTCATGACCGATGGGTAAACTATTTAGAATGTTCGCCCCCGGTTGATGGCAATTCGCCCCCGGTTGATGGCAATTCGCCCCCGGTTGATGGCAATTCGCCCCCGGTTGATGGCAATTCACCCCCGGTTGATGGCAATTCGCCTCTATTACATGGGACATAAAATATAACCGGTGTAATGTAGGTGCACCTCTGCCTTATCCTTCGGGGACTGCAGGCGTGATGTTATGTGTGTGCTTATTTACAACAAAGACAACCTGGACGTGGACACGTCTTTTAAAACAAAGCCTCAATTACTTGTCTCATCAATTCACAGAGAGCCAGAGCCCCAGATCCTGGACTACGTCACACAACAGCACAAGCTGTTCATCGGCATGGCCACCAGCCACATCTTCCGTGTCACCGGCTACTGGCTGTGGAACAGCTACTCACAGACCATCAGTGATGTCAGCAAGGGAAATATGGATCAACTGCCCGAGGTAAGTTTAATCACATAATTTGTCCTTGGCGGGATTATGTTGAAACGGCCAAATTGGTTTGACTATTTTTAAATACAACAATATAATAGAACTATCCTTAAAAACCTTTATTCTATCATCATCATCATATCAGCCAAAAGACGTCCATTGCTAGACATAAGCCTCCCCCAAAAGGGGAGATTTGCCATAATCACCACGCTTGGCAGGCGGGTTGGCGATCGCAGTATGGTGGCCAAATGCATACAGAACGCTGCTGCCCATTCTCTAATAAGTCCCTTAGTCGACTTCTAGGTACCCCATTGGAAGAAATAGGATGGTGCTATTCTTTTACGTCCGGCACCACACGGAAAGAATAATATTCTATAATCTGAGCTAATAAATGACACAAATCAAAAGTCATTTATTCAAACAAGGGTGACAGTCAGCACTTTTTGCAAATTCAAATTTATATAAGCATAAGACAGTCTCCCAAAACGCCCAGCCACTTCCACTTCCTACCACCTTCACCGCTTTAGCTGGGAAGAAGTGATGCAACAAATTCCTCAGCAGCACAGTTGTCTCACACAATAATCGAATTCGTTTTGTTTGTTTTAGATCAAATGATCATACATCATTTAATTATTAAATTCTAGCAATTTCTAGAGACCATTGTGTAACTTTGGAACTTTTGGCTTTTCTGTCATTAGGTGGTGCCTCAGAAACGCCACAGAATTTTATCTTTTATCAGCGAGAACCTGTACTTACAGAAGGTGCTCTTACACGGGCAATTTTTTTAGCAATTATTGTTCGGCAACCATCTGTATCAATTAAGTGGAGCAATCTGGAGCATCAACAATAAATTGCCGATGTGTTTCGGCAATATTGCTTCTGATTGCTCCATATATTTCATGAGTTGCCGAATATCCAATCGATTTGGAAATTTTTAGTCAATTTTCTTTCTATCTCGTTTGTACGTATAACTACGTCTCGTTTTTGCGAGAGGAACCGGCGGAGGCGGCGGGGGAGACGCATTGCCTAGTTTTGTAAGTTGCTCCATATTGCTCCAAATTGTGTGACCGTATCTCTGGCAACATGTTGGAATTGCCCTAAATTGCTGGACGTAGTCGCGACGTCATGTTTGACGAGAATTGCCCAAGGTGGAGCAATTATAGTTGCTCGTGTAAGCGCACCTTTATGCTCAGTTTCTATAACAACAGACAGTCAGTCACTTACTAACATAATTCGTCATAATTAGTCAGTTACTAACATAATTTTAAGTTTTATTTACTAATACAAATTGTTATTATAATATGTATATTTAGGCTAAGGTATTTATCTATGGGTCATTGTAACCTGACAATAAATGGTTTATTTATTTATTTATTTATAAACAAAAACTTTTGCTTACCAATGGTAGAATATTTAATTTCCAAACTGGGCAAATAAATAGTGTCGTAAACTAATTTTAGCTGTAATAGCTACTATGCGAAGGTTAATTTGGTCTTTGCTTCATTATTGGTAAAGATACAAGATATCTCTCTCTCTCTTAATTTTAGCCTACAACTGTCCGTAAATTATAGGAATCGGCCATAAGTGACGCTACAAATGCTCTTTTTTCCAGCTCCATGCCCTAGCGTGCTGCTTGAAGGCGGTATGCAGTCGCGACGCGGCAGCCAGAATCGAGGAATTCAGACTGGCGTGCGGCGGTCACGGCTACATGACTTCTTCCAATCTGCCCATCATTAACGGCATTGTTTCCGCCACCATCACTTACGAGGGAGAATCTACTGTACTGATGCTACAGACAGCCAGGTAAATTAGAAGCATTTTATCTAAAATGGTGCTACAAATGAGGAATACATATTTTTTTAAGTTCATGTCGTTTATCAGTAGTACTAGGGTAGTATCTTGTATCTTTCAGTAATTAACAGCTTAATCTTATCCGGTTCACTAGGTGTGGACTTGAGCAGACAAATTGCTTTACATATTAATATTTATATAATGTGATTTATAGATGTGACCTACCTACAGACCTTCATTCATATTATATATGTCTTTCCAGATTCCTGGTAAAAGCGTGGAAGCAAGCAACACTGGGCAACGCAATGACGCCGACCGTATCATACTTGGTGCAGTTCTTCAACAATGACCGCGTGCACTGGGAGAATACTCCTTCGGGCATCATCAGCGGCTTCCAAGCGATCGCTGCAGGGTATGAACACCTAAAAAAAATTTATCTTGCATGATTCAAGGCGAACAGATTTCCTTTTGTTAACCAGCACGCCTCAGATATATGTAGGTCATATTCCAAGTATTTACTTGCCCATCATCGTCTTCCTGCCCTAGTCCCATGTTGGATGGGGTTGGCGCCATACGTTTTCTTCTTCCTTTCTATCCTGTCAACCTTCACGCGATCATTCACTCTCTTCCCTTTATATCATTTCTCACACTATTAGTTCATCTTTTCTTTGGCTTCCCTCTTCCTCTCCATTTACATTCATCTACATATTGCATTGCAAACGTTTATATTCATCACTCTTTTACCTCCATTTCTTCTCCTCGCTTTTTCAAGTGTTCCAGAGATAATCTATAAGTGTAATATTTCTGCAATGTTGTTCAGGAAAACGAGAGCTGCCTATGACAGTCTTTACAATTACGAGAAAACTGGTATGGACTTCGAAGATGCGTGGAATAATGCGTCAGTGCAGCTTGTTAATGCTAGTGAGGTGAGATAACATTACTTAGTTTTCAAAGTCATAAAATTTATTATCGTACCTAAGTATTTAGTATATAGTTTAAATAAATTCGGGTGGAAAAAGAAAGTGAAGCAATGGCTCACGACTCTTACCTACGAGGAGATTGAAAAGTTACTTGAAAAGGTTTTTAAACAGTTCCTGCTTATTCAGACAACTCAAATATACACCGCACATGCACACACGCACGAAACACACATACACCAAAATCACACTAGAGAGGCTCTTTTCTTCTCTCCTAATTTTGCTGTGCCCGACAGTGTCCATATTGATCTCACTGTATAAATACCATCTATGTAAAACATATGGAATTGCAATAAAGAATTGAGTATTAATAAAAAAAAAATTGTTTCCTTATTTTATTTTTGTACTCAACGTTAGCTACTTGTACCCAATATAACTTCGTACTAGATTGTATAAATTCGAAATAGAGAGAGCCCTGGCATAAGTTTAACCTTAGCTTAGGTGTCAGTGGAGATACTCAGTGACTTATGCAATTTAAAACAATAGTGTAATAGTATTAACCTATCGCCTTTATGTTAAATGTTAATTGTAAAATTGGAAATAAAGTTATTATTTATTTGCGTCTGAAATTATTATTTGACCTTAATTTTTCTTCCTTATGAAAATTTTCTCGCATCTAAATTATATCTACATTCAACATGTCTTAAGCTTATGGTGTATTTTCTGTCACCAAACAGGCTCACTGCCGCGCCATCCTATGCGCAGTGTCGTGGCAGGAGATGGTTCGTCTCGCCACGAATGCGTCTCCGAACTTAGCTAAAGTGCTGCTGCAGATGGCTGAACTGTACCTGACATACTGGGCTTTGGAGAAACGAGGAGATCTTCTGATGGTAAATATGGCATTACCTACTGGTAGACGCAACCGAAATCATTATTCAACTAGATAGCCGATCGTTGATAGCCTATCCTATCCAGTTACAACACAAATCTAGAACTTTTAGTATTTTATTTTGTAGTATATAAAAAATGAAAGAATCACAGGGCATCAAAATATTCGTCTGCATCGTTGTCAACAGAAAAGGTGCCTAAAAGGCTGGCAGTATTGCCATTTCTTTTTTTATATTATACATTTTATTTTTTAAAGACAAGTACTATTCATTATTTATGTGCGACTTTTTGTTTTAGTATTCCACTATAACCAGAGACGATATTGCCAAGCTTCAGGCCAGATACGAGGAGTTGCTGGCGTTACTACGACCTAACGCTGTCGGCATCGTGGACGGATTCGATGTCAGAGATGAGGTACTTCCTTTGGCCTAAAGTTATTACTAAATATAATATAATAATATTATAAAGCTGAAGAGTTTGTTTAGTTAGACGCGCTAATCTCAGGAACTACTGGTTCGAATTAAAAAAATCTTTTAGTGTTGGATAGCCCAATTATCGAGAAAGGCTTAAAACTATATAACATCACGCTAGGACTCTAAGGAACCCAGTAAAAGGAAAAAAAAGTCACGAATACAAGAAGTACCAACTCGCGAGGGTGCGAGGGCTGTTCGATGCGACGGGGTGGGTCGCAAGAAATTTGACACGGTCAAAGTCGCGGGCAGAAGTTAGTTCTGTATAAATGGAATGGAATGAATGGAATGAATGCTGAATGGTGCTGATCCATATGTCATGTTCGTGATTGGGCGCCTTCTGTAGGGACTGTACATCTCTTAGCTGCTGCATTAGTGCATTGTTTACCATATTTACACTTTTAACGTACACGTCTTTCAACATTGTTCTCACATGTATAATTTCAACATGAATGATGTAACCAATATTTTGTGGATATAATTTGATTTTAAAGGATGTCCATGGAGTTTCTTGGCCGTATTTCTTCATACGAACCTACTACACTGTGGAATGGGCAATTAGCTTCATTTTGTTGTCTTATCTCATGCTGAAAATTCTAAAGTGACTGTAAGTCAGACAATTTGAATAATATATCTACAAAACAGAACGAATATTACCCGTATAATGATGCTGTAGGAGATTGTCACCGTGCTTAATTCTGTCTTGTATTTCGTAGATCCTGAGCTCCACCCTCGGCGCATACGACGGGCGCGTGTACGAGCGCCTGATGGAGGAAGCACTCAAGAGTCCGCTCAACGCAGAGCCCGTCAACCAGAGCTTCCACAAATATCTTAAACCTCTGATGTTGAATGCTAAACTGTGATATTTTCAATAATTAGGAATTTTAAATATCATAATACCTATAAGCAGTTTAATAAGGTTTTCGGATTAAGGGCTCGACCAAACAAAACATAGCGAGAGTTCAGTGCGATTGTATGAAGTTTTATATATTTAGACAATTCCAATTGTTTTATGTTTATTAATTTTATTTTCATAGATTTTTTAAAATAAATATTGTATATTTTTGGAAAACATTTGTATTTCTGTTATACTACAGTCCTTAGCAAAAGGCTCCCCATGACCATCTGTCCCGGTTTAAAACTTGTGTCGAATACACATTACCTTTCATCGAGACAAGTTCACCAGTTTCCGTATGCAAGGGAACACATCTAGCAGATGCACATACATCTATGTATGTAGTTAGTTAGTTCACTCTTCGAGAAGATTTTTTTAGTAGACATTTTCGGCTGACAAAATTTGTTCAAAAAGTATTTTCAAAAAACATGATTATCGTTATATAATAACGTACGTCAATGTTAATCGTGATATAAATAGCGCAGCAACAGTGCAGACGTAGAGGTCATTCGCATTTGCAGGATATTATCATTCAATGTCACATGCACATCGCAGTTTGCAGCTCTCAAATATTGTGTCCGACACAGTGGGCAGCTAGTTTAATCAGTGTACACTCTTCCTTACCTAAATGTGTTCTTGACCTGTGTGCTGTGATTTATTGTAGTTTTATTAGGATACAATTTATAATGAAAACAGTGTCAGAGGTAACATTCTCAAGAGCAGTGATATAATTTGGCAGCGGATAAGTGTATGTTTGCGTAAGTGTTACATAAAGAAATTGAATCATAAAAAACATAATGCACTGCAATTTGCTGTTATCAATGCCAAATCGGCGAACTGTATCCGGGTGTACCTGCATAGCAATTGACATGATAATCTGAAAGTCTTTATCAAATAAATCAACGGTCGTCAATGAGAATTAATGCTAAATACATGCATTATATGGATATGAGGTGAATACAATGCTGATGAGGGCCGATACGGCGACTCACGGCTCGCTACAAATTTTCAGTTGCTTTTGATTAACTTGAGGAATAAACGTATACCGCGTTCTGCTTTTAAAATAAGCAACACTTCCCATGTTCTGAAAAATGAGTCAGACAAACACAAGCATGGAGGTCAATCCAGATCTGGCGATGGAACGAAAGAAATGCAATTTTAATATCTTAGAAGTAACGCATATAATTGATGGTGGGGAACAGAATACTTTTCAGAGGAAGAAAATAGGTGAGTGATGACTATGTAAAATATGCTGTAAATATATAGGTAGGTTAAAACTGTGTATGTCTGAGATAAAAGAAGCTCATTGTTAACGCCGGGGTCGTGTAAACAGACGAAAACAATAGAAGTAGGATTGATTACCTATAAACACATGAACTGCCGTGACCCAAAATTTTACTCAATTGCTTTTTTTATTCAAATCTTTCGGCAAGTAAAGAATCCTAGGTCAATAACCAAACACTTACCTAGCTCTGTTTGGAAATCTGTCTAAATTCGTTAGATAGTTTAGCAGAGAAAGGCACCAAATAGGTAATACGAGTATAGAGGCTCGTTGTTGCATGGATATAATGTGGGTTGTTGGAAAACACTGACCTTACACTTGAGCGCAATTACTGGAATAAAAATCTGTTACTGAATGTTTATAAAAATACATTCGTAGGTATAAGTTCAGTAGGAGGTTAAATTACCATAATTCGAGTATTTATTTATGCATATTACGTAAATTGCCACAATTAAATATGGACAAATACCGACGGCTACGCAAATTAAAATTACGAATTTAAACAACTAATTTTCGAAAAATACATTTAAATAAACGAATTGTGAATAAACGCGAATAAGGCTGACAAAACAAGTTCAACTTGTCTAGGCGTTGGATTATGAGATGCATCTTTGTAGATTTCAATATTAAAATTAGTACTTGTATTTCTGAGAGTTTACCAACCACACTTCGATTTTGGACGCCATCGAATATTGCAGTTTTTTCTCAAACCTTGCTACCACTATTATTAACTATTACTATTATTGTGGTAATTATTCGAAACGGAGTTGCCAAATGCCAAAAAAAAAATCAAAAACGATGACTTACACTCTTGTGTGCTTCATATATTTACATAAATACGTAGGTACATAGGTATATATGTTTACCATTTTAATAAGACCTTCTTACTCGCTTTTTTCATTCAATCTTATGGCAAAGAGTGGCTTATGTCCAGCAGTGGATTTCTGTTAGATATGATGATAATAATGGCAAAGCTATAAGTTCTTAGCTCAAGTAGTCTTTCATTTGTTTTTACAGAAGATATAGCGTTAAACAATGGAGCATCAAAAGACATTATTGGAGAGGAACACATGAGTCCCAAGGAGAAGTACGAAAACGCAGTGAGGAAGTCTTGCCTGTACACTAGTATTGTGAAGAACGAACTGGCTGAACTCAGTGGATTGGAGTCTTTTGGGTAAATATACCTATGATCAGGTGAAGTTACAGATACATGAGAGTTTACAAATGCATCTCACCTAGAACGACATACTAGCAACGGATATAATAGGTCAATAAAGTTTTGATCAGAAGGGTTGCATAATACACTAACAGTAGAAATGGCTTAAATTTTTACAGTTCAACAACATTCATTGCGTTATTTACGTTGTTGAGCAGACAAATTTTTCGAACCGATGAAGCAATGGATAAGCTATATCCTTCTAAATTATTCAGATTCTGATTAATAGTGACATTATGGTTGGTGGTTCTACTACACTGTATTGATTTTTATTGGAAAAATTGCACTGGGTAGATAAGTTGGTTATAACGACATCGACCGAATCCTGCCTTTCTTTAATTAGACTTAGCATAACGTTTAAAATAAAAGGTCAAACTTAATACTCACCTAAATCTCTACCTACGCATTGTGTACATGTATTTAGATTGAATTCAAATGTATTCGATGAGTGTAGTAATATTGAGGGGCATTGTCGGTTGACACTGCCGATGTCAGCATGGTGATCCCAATGGGTGATCCATTTATATTATATGTAAAAAGCCGTGATGAGTACGAGAACGAAAATCTTGAAGAAAGAGCAGAAAGTATGCTGCAACATCATTATGTAGACGCGTATTGCTAAATAAATAATGATACTTCTTTTGAAAAGTTGTATTGTTTATTGATAGTTGTTTGATTGAGATATTATGAAGTACAGTTTGTTAAACTTTATGAAGCACTTCACAATTCATATTGGTTTTCTCGATAATTATTCCAGTTTACTAAAAGAGCAGGCCGATATTCTAGTATCATTTCGATTGCCGATAATAATTAAGAGCAATCTTCGCGCCCTTAATTTGATTGATAAAGTTTCAATTCATATTTAGCATCAACTCGCCCGTCATCCGTCGGACTGCCGATGCGTTCTTTAAAGAAGTGTCTCCCTTCCTTCTGCACTTGGGCATGTTTGTGCCCACCATCATGGGCCAGTGCACGCCAGACCAGCAGTCGTACTGGCTACCCAGAGCACTGGACATGCAAATCATAGGGACCTATGCTCAGGTGAGCTTATCGACCCATTCTGTTATGTACGTTTATACAAGCTTTTAAAAGCTTGAGGCACTAATATTGTATAGTAAACCTATAGAACGGATAGTGTACAACAGTGCCTCAAGCTTTTAAAATTTGTAATATACTTTACGTTATTAGAAGATCATTTTTTTTATATACGTGCTATAGGTAAGTTCTAGACTTACCTATCTACGTACGCCTATGATAAGATAGTGAGTCATCAAGAGGGCGGTTATTCTGAAACTAGAATATAGGTACATACAAACACATATGACAAAAGTGTTACTTAATTAAATGTTTACATAGTACACTTTTTATAAATAAAAGCTTGTTTAAAAAAAAAATATAATTCGGGCATTGTAAGTACTAATTCTGATTGTTCTTGAGAATCAGGGCTCTTTATAAAATATGCTTGTAGAAACGTTGGATTACAAATTATGTTGATGGGTTGAAAATTATTAGTGATAAATGGGAATTAATACTTTGCCCGTTTGCATAGTATTGACAAAGTGCATGAGAGTGCAATTGATGCCAATTGACGATATAGGTCAAGATGTAGTTGTAGAAATGAAAAGAGACAATAAGTCAATAATGCTTTAATTACAGACGGAGCTCGGTCACGGGACTTTTATAAGAGGCTTGGAGACGACTGCTACGTATGATCCGGAAACGGAGGAGTTTATCCTACACAGTCCCACGTTGTCATCTTTCAAGTGGTGGGCTGGTGGCCGTAAGTATTGCATCTAGATGATAAGCGCATTCCATATCATACTCCGGACTCTATTTTCCTTAACACCGGAACTCTCTGAGGATGTTAATTGCGACGGACGCGGTCATTGCGACAGTGGAAGCGACGACGCGACGTAGAACATTGAGTCTTTCTTAGTGTTTCTGCTTTTAGTGTAGTCACATTGATCGCAATGGCAGTATCACCAACGCGGCTTTCACACGTGGTACAACTCGGAGCCTACTTTATAATTCCTCCGGTGAAGATACGGGCGAATCCGAAAATAGTTCGATACTTCCGACTGAACCCTAGTCTACTCCTTATTGATAGCTTTTTCGGTTGGGCAAGGACAACTGTCAAATCGTGTTGTGTTGTCATTCAATCTTAGTTCGGGCCCCAAACTAAATCATATGACCGTAGGTGATACGGAGTAGAAAAAACCCGTTACATTGGGAAACTACGGATTTTGTGCTTAGAGATTGGACCCCCTAACACGACCCACGGAAAACTATCTGTCACAATAAATAAAAAAATTAACTAAAAACATCCTTTCAGTTGGCAAAACTGTGAACTACTGCATCGTAGTGGCCCAGCTGTACACCAAGGGTGAATGTCACGGCACCCATCCATTCATCGTTCAGATCAGGGACGAAGATACTCACATGCCTCTCCCAGGTATCAAGGTTGGAGACATCGGCCCGAAGATGGGCTTCAACACAGCTGACAATGGGTTCCTAGGGTTCAATCATTATAGAATACCTAGGGACCACATGATGATGAAGAATGCTCAGGTTTTGAAGGTGAAAATGTTAATGAATATAAATGTTACATCGTTGTGGGTTTTTCATATAAGTAGATTATTTTATCATTGTGTTAGATTTATGGACCGTGAAATTGTGTATATTTTTAAACAATATCTACATACATTTAAGTAGTTATTTTTTTAAATAAATGGTTGACCGTAGCATTTTTAAGGAGATGAAAAAGTTAACTAACAATCACTTTGATATGGACCGTATTCTTAGTATCGTGGGATCGTCGAACCCAGGTAGGCGCAATACGATCGTTCTCAAAACGATGAAGAAAAATATCGTGAGAAAAACCGGCATGTCCTCGAATCAAATATTCAAAGACACGTGACATCTACCAATTGGGCCCGCATGGTGGATTACCCAGCAATGGTACCATTATAGGCTGATTATGCTGGACCGTATTGTATTTTATGTTTTTTTAGAGATTACCACCATATTTTACATCGTGACTATTGTAACATTCCAGGATGGCACTTACGTTAAAGTGGCACGTCACGGTAAGCTCACCTACGGCACGATGGTGTTCGTCCGCGTGATCCTGGTCAACGAGGCTGCCTTCAATCTGGCGAAGGCCTGCACCATCGCTGTGCGGTACTCTGCTATACGCAGGCAGTCGAGACCGAAGCCTGAGTAAGTAGAAATATGTCTACTTTAAGGCGCTTAAAGGTTGCTTGCTCCTTACAGGGTACATAGTACTTAATTAAGGAAAGAGGTGAAAGATCTTCTCAATGCCGAATCTATATCTAGGTATACTATTAATAAAGCTGAAGTGTTTGTTTGAACGCGCTAATCTCTGTGACTATCGTTCGGATTTGAAAAAATATTTTTGTATTTGATAGTTTATTTTTTGAGGATGGACTAAGCTACTTGTCATCACGCTAGGACCATTACGAGCCGAGCAGAAAGAAAAAGTCTGGAAGAATGCTAAGCAAAAACGAAGTGATAGCGCGTGCAGGGATGTGATGTGACGGGGTGGGTTGTGGGAACAAGAAATTTCACGCGAACAAAATCGCGGGCAGAAGCTAGTTGCATTGTAAAGGTCTTTGTGGATACAATTTAATTAGGCTTTGTCAGTTTTTTGAAATAACTTTTCTAATACTAAAGTGTCTAACGTTACTAATTTCCAGTGAATGCGAGCCCCAGATCCTAGACTACACGACGCAGCAGCACAAGCTGTTCATCGCCATCGCGACTGCGCACGCGCTGCAGCTGTCCAGCGACTGGCTGTGGAAGAGCTTCAGCGCTGTGCTTGCTGAAATGAAGGGTGGCAACACTGACACTTTGCCTGAGGTGAGGATGTCAGGGGAATACGAGAAAGTAATCTAACGTGGGCATCACAGAGTACTTTATACTATACTGAAAGTGGGCATTTTTGTGGGCAGTGGATAGTTTTTTGGAACTTAGACCTACAAGAAATGCCGATTGACATGCTAATCTCAACGAAAAATACGACAAAATGCATTGCATAACTGATCATTATTATAATATGTATAACTGGGTTGTCCTCGCAGTAAAAATTTCTGAAATAGTTTTTGCTATGTAGGTGTTGATATTCGGAACGACATTTTATTTTAAATTGATGAACGATGTGTAACTACTAACTAGTGTGTGTATCATTTATCAGCACTTTAAAGATGACTACACATATACATTTCTCCCTAAATTAGACTGAATTCTTTTTCTGGTCTTTACCTGTACATAACAATATATTTTTAAGTTACATATAACCAATCAGTTCTTCATTTCAGTTCCACGCCCTCTCAAGTTGCCTGAAGGCCATCAGCACGTCCGACGCTGCCTACCTCATCGAGCAGTGCCGGCACGCGTGCGGCGGGCACGGATACATGATGTCCTCTGGCATACCGAACCTCTACAATTTTGTGTCGGCCACCAGGACTTATGAGGGAGATTATACCGTGTTGCTGCTGCAGACAGCTAGGCAAGTATCATACATCATATCTTGGGATAGCATAACTAGCCTGCAATGTGCCCACTGCTGGAACACAGGTCTCCGCTCTTCGAGAGTTAGTGGGCTATTAGTAATCTATCACGCGGGTCCAATGCGGGTTGGTATATGTCCTGGATATCACAAATCGTTGTTAAGTCACATATCACAAGCTGCATGTAACGGGGGAAAACATATTGCCGAATTTGGCTGCCGTATGTAACTACGAATTAAGGTGCAGCTCTTCAGATTTCTTTGCAGTTTAGTTGTAATTGGATTGAATTCTTTAAATATTTTTTTGAACAAAAACAGTCAGTTACATGTGTTTAAAAGTAAGAAGTATAAAGAATAATTCATAAGCGTTCCAATTTTCAGGTTCTTAGTGAAAGCCTACGAGCAAGCGGAAGCCAAGAAGCCAGTCACACCGACCGTGTCGTATTTGACGCGCGCCTTCTCCGGCAGTAAAGAGACTTGGGACAGCAGCCCTGATGGCATCATCAGGTCTTTCCAAGCTCTTGCAGCAGGGTAAGTACTTCCGTATTGATAAATTGCCTGATCAATGAAATTTCTTCTACGGCGGGTGAGCGTGGTAGTGGGACATGCTAACATCTAGCTAAAAATTTTTTTATTCAGCATGAGGTTTTCCGTTTCGTGTATTATGAGTGAAGAGAAATGGATCTCCGGTTTTGATACGTTCCTTAATTGTCACTCTTGGCAAGCATGTTGGCACTTGATTACTAGAACCCAACGATTCTGAATCCTCGAATTTATGTGCGTTTCAGAAAATTATCAGCGTGTGTGAGGAATATGAGGAAGCGCATGCGAGCGGGTCTATCTCAAGTGGACGCGTGGGAAGTGTCCACTATCCAATTGGTGGCTGCAGCTGAGGTAAATTACATAATACGCCTATCTATTGAACATATGCTTCCTACACGCCATCAAGACTGAGTTTTATTACGGTCTGATGTCCTTTCGACAGGGTTCAACTTTCTGACTATTGTTGGCGGGTTACGCAAGTTCAACATGTGATTCATTACCTACATAAAAAAAACTATCTTTTTTATTTCTCTCTTTTCCTCAAAGGGCCACTGCCGAGCTGTGATAGCAAACACGTACAGACAAGAGATCGTGAGACTGACGGCCACCTCAAGTGCAAACGTTAAGTTAGTCATGGATCAGCTGTCGACCCTCTATCTGTATTATTGGGCTCTGGAAAGGACTGGAGACCTTCTGATGGTAAAGAAATAGCCTACACTATAAATTATATCCTATTCATAAATGCTTGTATAATATTAAAAGTTTTTGCACAGAGAAGGAACGATCATAATATATGGATACCAAGAATATTCAGACAAATTGAGCAAACTATATCAAATTAGCAATATCTTCCAGTACTAATGATAATAATTAATTTACAGTACACGTCGGTATCGGAGAAGGATCTGGTGGACCTACAAATGAAGTACGAGGAGTTGCTGTTTAAGATAAGACCAAATGCTGTTGGGCTTGTAGATGCATTCGATCTACGGGATGAAGTAAGTACCTCACATTCTATATGGTTGTCTTTTGGTAGATCGTCTTGATTAAAGTTGTCACCTAGACACGTACGATGTTGAATTTATTTTGTAACGTAGGTATATCTGCCAAACATGGATGTATTATCTACACTATTATCTTTCAACGTGAACACAAAAAAACGACACACATGAAAAATTTGACACTTTCCGCAGACGCCATCTTGGATTTTCAGCACCCTCGAGAACCATGAAAAGTATCTCTCTCAGTCTCTTTCTCTGTCTATGAAAAGTTGCATGGACACATGCGCAATATATTTAACGCTTTTTCGTTACGTGACGATGTCTAAAATGTTCCACAAGTTTACCTTTAACTTCGTTCCAATACGGGTAAATGCACGATGGCAGTACTGAATTCCAAGAAGAAATATGACACAAGGGACTCTAGTACTGCTAACTTTTGACCAAAAATGTATCTTTCACCAGTTCTGATTCTAAAAGAACTCTGTTTTCTTATCAAACTTACCAGGTCGATACTTATGCTTCTCTTGTGTGTTCCAGCTGCTCCACTCTGCCCTGGGCTCATATGACGGTCGTGTCTACGAGCGTCTGATGGAAGAAGCCCTGAGTAGCCCCATGAACAAGGAGCCCGTCAACGAGACGTACTTCAAGTACTTGAGACCGATGCTGAAGGGGAAACTGTGATGATCGGCAGTTTAATTTGTAGGAGAGAGGAATGTGATAAAATTATATACAAATGAGTAAATGTACTAAACATAGTTAATTTGCATTTGTTATTATAGTACAATACATATATTGTTATTGTTATATTTATATATAGGCATATACATATATCTAGTTTATTGTTGAATTTGTTTTAATTTATAAACGTGATCTTTAGCACCTAATCCGTTGCATTTTGTATACTTTAAAAAATATTTAACATCAATTATTGAAAACAATTTGATGTTGTAAATATTAAGGATGAGGATTTCACGATTAAATGTTTTTATACCTTCCTACTTGATGTTTATATTTTACTACTTTCTTATTTTGTTTATGGTCTAATCTGCTCTGCATAAAAAAATCCGTCCAATGAAGTTATAATAACTTTACATCAAACTTAAGTTTTCCTTATATGACAAAACAAGCTTCTATAATGAGAGATGTACGATCTATAATAGGTACTTACACCTAGTATTCAAAGTACAAAGATCGCTCACAGTACGAATCTCAGAAAACAAGACAGATGACGTGTTAAATACGACTTTTATAAGACAATAAGAAGCAAACACCAATTTTCAGTATAAGATACATTATCAAAACATTTATTAGGTACAATTGTAACACATCATTGTATAATCTATATATCTTGCAAAACTGTTTATTAGCACCAGATAAGAATAACAACAACAATTATCATTAAATTTGCGTCTTGATAACGCACCGCTCCACTGAATAACTAGGGACACAGAATTACACAATCGTTTCCCCACCACAGACAAACATAGTTTTTGCAATTAACTCGTTACAAACATGAGCACAAAAGTGAACCAGGATTTGCTCGAGGAGCGAAAGAAATGTGAATTTAATGTGGAGGAGTTGACTAATTACCTAGATGGGAGTAGACAGGCGACAGAAAACAGGAGGAAACTAGGTAAGTCTATGTTCATTTGTTTATTGACTCGTGGAGTAACTGGTTCTAAGTACGTAATGTGTCATGAAGTGAGTAGGTAATCAACATGTGCCAATTACTTGTTTTCCTTTGAGGATACCGAGTGTTACTAACTTCAGTCGTGCAGACCGTTTACACATTTCCCGTTGATGACCACCTATTGTAATGAAAGCCTATAGAATGCGAGGTCAGTCTATGCTGGAAATGGTACTTGGATTTATGCCGTCGTGTGTACGAGACTAAGTACTTCGTTAGGGGTGTAGATAAAGGTTAAAAGATAAGACGAACATTAACTTACCTGCGTGCGCGCCCTGATAACACTATCTTTATTATGGCCAACAACAATCAAATTATCAGTTGTAGAGTAGTTGATAATATGAATGACATTCCGTTCATAGTCCGCAATTATGAGAGCAACCTTGATCTACCCATTTAATTGTACTTAGCAGAAAAAACGTAGTTCAAAGTTCTGAGATTGACCGTCATCTACCGGTTTGAACAAATAGGTTTATACCGAGAATCTTGGTACCTACATAATAACTTCGGTCCAAGTTATACTCGTATCTATCCGGATAGCAATATTTAGCTTGTAGCTCTAAAAATTGATTATGACGAGTAATAATCAGGCGTTCGTATGCCTCGTTGGTCTAGTGGTTGTAAGCGCTAGGTACTGCTGAGCGTGAAGTCCTAGGTTCGATTCCCAGGCCGGGCAAAGTGTTATTGGGTATTTCTGTCTGGAATTTCTCAGTAGCAGCCTGGAGTCTCAATTCGTATCCGGTTGATGGCAGTAGGGTCGCCACCTATTACATGGGACTCATACATAACTGGCGAAATGTGGGTGTGCTATAAGGTACACCTAAGCCCAACTCTTCCGGGAAACAAGGCGTAATTTTATTTGTCCTAAGATCTCAAAACAGGATCATTCACAAATCACAATTAACGTTTAGTTTTAGAGGGTGATTTAACAGAATAAAAAGTGTAATTTTTTTTCTGAATTCTTAATATTTAAAAATTAAGACAGACTTTCAAAACTAGCAAGAGATTGTAGACTAAAGTATTATTGAAATGGTTTGTATTATTACAGAGACTAAAGTGCTCAGCACTAAAGGCCTCATAGACGAGGTGCCAGAAGAGTACCTCAGTCATAAGGAGAAGTATGAGAATGCAGTTCGCAAAGCTGTTCTATTGTATAGAGCGATGAAAGATGCTGAAGATCCTAACCAGACAGAACAGGAGAAGGCTAAGTATGGGCCATATTTATTACCTTTAGCAAATAACTAGGCTAAGAGAAACAAAGGTTGTTATTTAGCATGAGAATAATTCAGCCTAGCCAAGTAGCCTAGTCCAATACAAGGACACAGGCATCTTCTCTTCGAGAGGGAGTGGGCTGTAAGACTGTAATGGACCACGCAAGTGCAGTGCGGTTTGGTAGACGTCATATGTCTTGTCTTGTTACAATGATTTCCATAACTTTAGGACCAGTGGTGGTGAAATTATTTATACAATAAGCACCTTTAGAGGTTCGAAACCACCGACCGAATAACTCGTAAGTCGAAGCCGTTACCACTGGGCTATTACTGCTCTGGTTGTTATTTAGTTGAATCTAATTGGAATTATTGGGGGAGACCTATGTCCAGCAGGGGACGGCTTTCGCCTGAAATGATGAATTCGAATGAAAGTGAGCCTCAACCCCAATTTGAGTATTTGAAATTATGCTAAACAGATGGGATTTAAATAAATAAGCCTTCATGGCAAAAGTGTCCCGGTATAGACAAGCCTAGTTCCAGGTTCAAAGTTTCGTAGCAACATCTATAACTGGCTGCAATTGATATTCTGCTGATGTTGAAGCAGTATTCTTTTTACACGCTTTATATTAGCTTCACTTGTATGTTTGTTTGTTTGTATGTAACCGACTCCTTAGAGCGCGATTTTGACCCATTTTAAACGGTCAGATTTCATTGAAACCTTGTAAACTTATCGAGGACCGATGACAATTAAATAATTTAAAAAAAAAGTGAGAAAAATTAAAAAAAAAAACACGTTTTTGTAGTTAGCAGAACTAAAAAATAGAAAATAAATAATAGTTGAAAAAACTAAAAAACACGCTTTAAAAACCAAACTAAAAAAGGAGAAAATAATTTAATTCAATTAAAAAGCGTGGGATGCTTTTTGAGCCATTTTTATAATCAATTAATGTCAAGCACCCACGCTTTTTAATTGAATTAAATTATTTTCTCCTTTTTTAGTTTGGTTTTTAAAGCGTGTTTTTTAGTTTTTTCAACTATTATTTATTTTGTTGGCCTTCACTGCCACAATGACTTGTATTTGATAAAATTCTGAATGAGTTATGAATGATTTTAGCATCATCTATGATTGAAACAGAAGAATTATTCTTCTCGATTATTTTTTTAAATTATTTTCAAGTTTTTTCTGTGATTTTATGCATTTCAGCGCCACTTACCGCAGCCTCATAAGTTCAGCGGTGTTTAAAGACAACTCTCCATTCACGCTACACGTTGCTATGTTCATACCGGCCATATTGGGCCAGGCTGATGAAGAACAGAAAAAGTTCTGGATGAAGAAAGCCAGCAACATGGAGATCATTGGCACTTATGCGCAGGTGGGTAAATAAATTTATATTAGGTACGAGTACGCGCCATTACTCATGGCTTGTAATAACACCAGTCATGAAGGTTTCGCCTTTAACAAGACTTGACTTTGACTATGAAAATCAATTTTTGATATTTAAAGTAGGCATTTACAGATTTTTTTAAGTCAATTTATTATTTTAATAATTTAGTTTGGAAATAATTACGCTGAAACTCGGTTAGTCTGATATTCATGTTTCAACAACTTGCATTTTATAATTTATGTGACTAATCAATAAATGAATAATTCACATTTTTCAGACAGAGCTCGGCCACGGAACATTCATTCGTGGCTTAGAAACAACTGCAACATATGATCCAAAAACTGAAGAGTTCGTGCTGCACAGTCCTACATTAACCGCATACAAATGGTGGCCTGGGAGTTGTAAGTTATATTTTAATATGTTTGTATAACTTTGACCATAACTATATGATCTGCCAAGGGTGCGGATTGTTCGAAAGAGATACCGCGGCCCATGGTACACAGGCAACTGAGAGAACACGGGTGGGTTTTAGTCAGTAAAAGTCTGACACGCCCTCCTGCTCCATCCAGAGCGGGAGAAGTTATTTGATGATTTCCCACCGAATAAAAACAAAAACCATGACTATGATAGTAGTTTCATAGAATCTAATCTTCTTCTTCTAAGCGTGTCGGTAGAAGTCTATATACACTCAGCCCAAAATTTGGCTACGAGTTTGGCACTTTCAGCAGAGTCCATCAGCTCCTGTAGTGTGCAGACAACAGGACACGATATAATGGGGCGGCCCATTGTTTGTTGGACCACACTACATTAACAACACTCCAAGGCGGAGTCATCTGTGAATCTCCACCTGAGCAGGTTTTATTTGCTTCCTACCTTAGTCCAATGGTAGATTCATGAATGAAGGTCAATAGAAAGAAAAACCATCACATGGAATGTCTTCTTTTTTCGGTTACGCAGTGATCGTGTCCTCAAAACAGCTTTAAATCACACTGAATTCTTCTCACAGATTTTTTTTCTTGTTTTTAGTGGCACACACCGCTAACTACTGCGTGGTGATGGCGCATCTTTACTCCCAGGGCAAGAGCTGCGGTATCCAGCCTTTCTTAATCCAGCTTCGAGATGAAGAGACTCATATGCCCCTTCCGGGGATCAAGCTTGGCGAGATCGGAGCCAAGCTTGGGTTCAACACTGTTAATAATGGGTTCCTCGGCTTCGAACACCACAGGATAAAGAGGGATAGGATGTTGATGAAAAATGCTCAAGTTTTGAAGGTATAAACGATATTTAGAGCTAGTTAGAGGTACTTCTCTTTTGCTAGATCTTCATTTCTTAAAGTGACCAGCTGTGAGCCCGATGGTATTGCCCATCGGTAAAATGACGAACTTTTGTACAAATCCCCTTTAAGGGATGAATTTTCAAAAACCTTTCCACAGTAAGTATACGCATCACTTTCGTCATAAATGGAACTCTTGTGCAACATTTCATGCTTCTAGACACAGCGCTTTAAGCTGGGCGTTGTCTGTCAGTGAATTAATAAATTTAAGATTTTATTATTTTCACAAACGAAACATTACCAGGCAGTTTAGAATGTGTTCTTCTTATATAACGAAGATATAACTCTGAATAAAATAGTTACTAACAGTCATCATCATCACTTCCGCCTAAAGACGTCCACCGCTGGACATAGGCCTCTACAGTATTTTATGTTTCCAGGATGGTACATTCAGAAGATCGCTGAATAGTAAGCTGACATACGGTACTATGGTGTATGTGAGGGTAGTCATCGTCAACGGCATGGCCAACCAGCTTGCCAGGGCGGTCACCATCGCTGTCAGATACTCCGCGGTTAGGAGGCAGTCGGAGCTGAAACCTGAGTAAGTCACCGCTGGAGAAAACCAAAACACTTCTTAATGGTGCAAGAGGGTTTTATGGAATGGTTAGGAGAAGAAAATACTAAGCAATTTTTTGTTGTAATTACCTTGTACAGTAATTCTGTCTCAATCAACACAGCCGTTTGCAGTCCATTGCTGGGCAAAGGCCTCTCCCAGGGTGCGCCACAACACTCTGTCCTCCGCCTTCCGCATCTAGTCTGTCTCAGCCTCTTTTTTAAGCTCGTCGGTCCATCTAAACGCTGGCATCTGACTGGGGGTATCCACATCACAATACGCTTGCTATACTGCGGACAGTAATTCATTTAATCAGTCAAAATTCAAAGATACAATGTTGAACTTTAAACTTATTCCTTCTCTTTCTAGTGCTGGCGAGCCTCAGATCCTGGACTACGTGACGCAGCAACACAAGCTCTTCAGCGCCATAGCTTCGAGCCACGCTTTCAGTCTGACTGCCAAGTGGCTCACCAGGATGTACCAGAAGGTTACCGCTGATCTGGAAAAAGGCAACATGGATGAATTGCCTGAGGTAAGTTTATAAATATTAGACAACTTTTGTCTGGCCTTGGAAATATTTTTTGATTTTTTTTAAGAGTTACTGATCGGGTCATGAACAGTTCTCTAGGTATTATGAATTTTTGTTAACACTTGGACAATTTCATTCGGATCAAGGATAAACCTGATATACACCTTTATCAATTACTTTTTTATGGATATCTTACCTGCTCTGTAACGATAGTTAAATATTGTATTCTTTCTAGCTGCACGCCATAGCCTGCTGCCTGAAGGCAGTGACGTCATGGGACGCCTCATCCATGACAGAACGCTGTCGCACATCCTGCGGCGGTCACGGCTACATGCTATCCTCCAACTTTCCTCAGATATACGGTCTGGTAACCGCTGCGGTCACTTATGAGGGAGAGAACACTGTGCTTATGTTGCAGACTGCTAGGTAACATACTTTGTGTAATTGGTAAATAGTAGACGTTAATATCGCTCAACAGCACCTCATCAAATACACAACAATATAATGGCTTGAATACCACGATTCAAGCCATTATACAAGCCATTAGCCGTTGGGAAAGGCCCATAGGCTAATGGCTTAGCTTCTAATAATTCTAGTTCTAATAGGTACACCTGGTACGTATGATAGGTTTAAGCACATTATTGTATTTGGTGCTTATTTTGTTCCCCTCCCCCGTTCCTCCTCGTGCATCCTTTTCCATGCCATGTTGTCTTCCGAGTTGAAGACCGCTCGGTACATGCTACCGAAGACAATCTTCTTTATTTTACCTTACCATGCTAGCAATCTGCCTTGAGTGACATAATTGGACTTATGAATATAAACATGAACTTCTCCATGCTATGTTGTCTTACGAGCTGAAGACTGCTCGGTACATGCTGCCGCAGGCAATCTTCTTTATTTTACCTTACCATGCTAGCAATCTGCCTTGAATGACATTATTGGAGTTAGGAACATAAAGATGAACGGGGAAGACATAGTAAACTTGAAAGAAATAACAAAGAAGAATGGCATGACAAGGTAGTAATATAGCTCGATGATTCATGACATGACACGTATGATCACGCCTTGTTTTCACGTAGTGTTGGGCAGAGGTGTAACTACAGTTTACTACATTACACCCACATCTCTAGATGATTCAATATATGAAACCAACAACGCGTTGGAGTTGTCAAATACTAAAATACTGCAGTTTAATAAACTCATCAAAGCGCTTGATTCAATGACATCATATGATTTTGAAAAAAACTTATGCAAAATATAGATGAGCTACAAAACTAAATGATATAATAAATTGCATTAGGAAGATGATTCACCTAAGGCTCTTGAGGTTTTTGTGTAGCAGATGCTCTCAAATAAAATGCTGTCATTTAAAATTATGGTTTTTTAAAGTAACTTAACTAAACTGAAGCTAACGGAATCACAACATTTATGATGACTTTGATTAAGTGTTGTATCAGTAAAAAATTATGTCGAATAATTGATTCTGTGTTTGTGGAAATAAATGTGTTTTGATTTTTGGAACAGTTTTCTTATTAAATCATGCAGCTTGATTATGATTGATTCTTATTTATTTATTTTGTGGGAACTTTGTGTTTCGGCATGATTATTATAATAAATCATACATTTCTCATTAAATGAGCAAAATTAAGGCCTTACATTAGGCTGGAATGATTAAAAACGATATACAAAAACAAAAAGAGGGGTAGCCGGTCTTTGTTTGTGTCGGCAAGGGCTACAACAACAAAATAAACACATATTATCCTGTGGTAAAAGGATCAGCCAGTCAGGCGTCTCATTGGGCCTGTAACTTATGTCTTCATTGTTGTTTCAGGTCTCTAGTAAAGGCCTGGGAGCAGGCACTTTCAGGCAGGCCATTGAGTCCAATAATGTCTTATCTGTCAGAGAAGATAACCAGCAAACAGAAATGGGACAACTCTATTGATGGAATTATCAAAGGCTTTCGACAAGTCGCTACTGGGTAAGCACATTTTATAATAAATTGACGTGGATATCGTTAAATATCGTTTTCAGTTACAAGGAGCTTCTAATTTCCAAAAGCTAAAAGAATCTTGGTTTAATTATTATGTAATGTCTTTATATTTAAATCTTTTCTGTGTAATTTATTTCGAAAGTGAAGGAATTAGATAGGATGACTTATTGGAAGGGTCAGATAGGTACCCTGATTTCTGTGCGGTAGCACAACAATTAAACCGAATGTACACGAATCCACAGACATACAAGGTATAGCCAAAATAGCTGGAGCTAGATGAATGAGAAAATATGAATTTTCAAAAAATCTCTTCGTACTTTTCTTTTGCATCCCTTAAAAAAGTTTCCATGGCAGTTCGTAATTTTTGCCGTTAGGAAATTTTATCGGGCACATGGCTTGTAAATAATAATAAATCCACAGAAAAGTGGCCTCAGCAGTGGCCAGCATCAAGAAGTATTCCAAACGAGGGCTCGCTCCCGAAGACGCGTGGAACATGACATCAGTTCAACTGGTTGCTGCCTCTGAGGTACATACTTTTTTTTAATGGGTGCGCGTTTTTTTTAATATGACACCTGTGTGGCGTTACTTTTTTTTTGTGTACAAAAGTCTTAATCATCATCATCAGCCTAACTTCACCCACAGCTGGGCAATGCCCTCTCTGTTCTTGTACCAATTTCCACTCCTCTGCCAGGCCAGGTCCAGGTGTTACCCGCGATGGTTCCAATGTCGTCCGCCCATCTCGCCGCCGGACTACCGATACTTTGCTTTCCAGTCCTTGGACGCCACTTAATCATAGCCTTACCTGGTGTCCTGCCCAACTCCATTTGAATTCCATAATTCGTTTTAATCAATCTTTTTTTCTTCTTAGCCTGTTTTTTCCGCTCCTGAGCAAAGGCCTTCCACCACTCCTTCTTTAGCGAGCCCGCGCGTCTTCCTTCCAATTTTGACGAAACCTATCCAGCTCCTATCTCCTACGTGGTCTGCCGCGACCCCGCCTTACTGTGTAAGGGCACCACTTTTGTGCTATTAGGGCCCACAGTTTGTCTGGCATGCGGATATGTCCTGCCCAGTCCCATTTAAGTTGGGCAGCCATTTAAGCCTTAAGGATCGCAGTATTGTGTATTGAACACGATCAGTTAATTTAACGCTTAGTACCAACTTTGGGCACGATAGGTTAAGACGGGAAGAAGAACATACAAAACTGTCAATAGCAAAAAATAATATAGATAACAACTATTGAAGGTGTTACTTATCTATATTTTTTTTGCTATTGTCATCATCAGTCATCCTGTAGGTGATATGTGATATCATATTACTTATTTGTCTTCGAAATTAATTACCATTTACTTGAAAACTTAATTTTATTATACATTCTTAATTTATTCTAGGTAGAGGAGAAATTCGATATTGCGTTTTTTCCTCAAATGTTGAAAAATAACAGTTGTTTGGAGATTTATGTTATTGTCGCTTTAGTGTTAATTTCTAATACCAATATTTAATCGCTACCAGATTTTCAACTAATGCTAATTATTTATTTCGTAATAAATTATTATGGTGTTAGAATATCGGAATATTTTTTTTTAATAAAAGTTACGTTCTAAGATCATTAACTAATATAAAATCGTCATTTGAACATCACATAAAAATAATTTAATTGTGTCAGTATCAACTTTATAATAGAATTCCTCGTTTATTTTTTGTCATCTTTATCTATAACGTCTATGTTAACAAATAATATGCAATGTTCTTTATATGTTACGTAAATTAAACATTTTATAATGTATTTGATTATGGTAAGTTATAGCCACCCGCCGATATTTGCGAATAGTGAACAAATAATAAAATTAGTCAGATTGCGTAAATCCCATTAGTTGGACTTAGTGTCACTTTTAAAGCTGGCAGATTAAGGAAATTTTGAGGCTTCTTATTGATAAATAATTCAAATATAATAAACTGCTTCCATCATCATCTGCCGAGCCTTTTACATGGAGCGACTGCCTATCAGATTCTGACCACCACAACCCAGTGATTGGCTAATACAAAACCCCTTCGTAAGACTGGTTGTCAGAATTTCGGGCTGATGACGACCCGAAACGACAATCAAAGATCCACGAATGACAGCCGGGACCCACGGCTTAACGTGCTTGTCGTGCTTGTCTTGGTATGTAATAAATAAACTGCTTCCATAAGTTATGATTATAAATACCTACTCATTATAAAATCATTCGGAGTTCAAAGAAAGTCACAATTCAATTTATCTTACTTATGCGATGGAAATTATATTAATATTTTATCTATTAGTTAAGCTTCTAATAATATTAGGCTATTTAATGTCTTCAGATTAATTTTTAATGATGTATTTTAAGGAAACCATGCCAAATGATATTACGTCATTTGCCGTTGAGCCAAAATGTGTTGTAGGGTACGCCGAGTAGTCGAGGATCGAGATACTATTTCATCACCACTGCTCTCAAAATGGTTGAAATAGGGACATGTGATATCTACCTACCCGCACTGGGCCCACGTGGTGGATAATGGCCCACTCTCTCTCACCGAGAGGAGGCCTGTGTCCCTGCATTAGAAACACAGGCGGATTATGCTAATGCAGACGTAAAACTTAAAAATAAAACGCCCCTTTGGCTACGCTATGAGTAAACGAATTTGGGGGGGTCTTTGTCTGGCTGCAGGACAGTACCTATATAAGCTGAAAGACAGAACGCCCATAGAGTAGCCTGTTAAAATATATGCGGTGTCCAAAATCGACATAAGTTTTATCTATTTTGGTTTAGAAATCTTAGATCATTTTTTACTTTATGGGTGCGGCCGAAATGACAGCTACCGATTCGAATGTTGCTAATTCCGATCTTTAGCCGGAAAAGAGCGACATAATAACATAAAAATACAATATTTACGATCTGTATACATTTCCATGTCAACAACCTAAAACAGGAAGCTAAAGAAATCAATTTAACTAATTAACACTAATAATGTTTTAACAAAAAAGCAAAAAATTCTATTATTATATTTTAATTACTCTTCGTTTATATTAATGTGTCGCCGCTAATGGGTTTTCTTAGTATATACCTAGGCTGTTTCCTTGGTTTATGTGTCTAACGGTTCTTTTAAAAAAAAATAGATTATAAAAATCGTCGGGCTATGGTTACTCCTTCAATTAAATTGTCTTCATCAATCAATGAGCCTGCAGTTAAAACTATACCTACTATTATTATTTGAACTATTAATGTCTTTATATTCGCATTTTATATGAATTGTAATTAAGATATTCTGTCTGCTAAATTACGACGAGGGCGTGGCTAAAACATCGCTTGGGAGTAATAACTATTTATTTTGATTATTCTATGCATAGACAAGTAGGATGGGCTAAGATTTTGGGGTAAGAGAAAGGTTCAAAATCTTAGTTATAATTAAAAAGAAAGGAAAGTGATTTCATTCAAATTAAGAGGGAAGCACCAGGGCTGCTCGCGGCATTCAAATTTTAGTGTCATGCTGTATGTTAGACAAAATATTATGAATAGACAAATAAGTATGGCTTTACAGAATTGTAATCATGAATACTATCCTCTAATTTCATATAATCACATCGCGTGACTTGATCATGAAATAGTAACATTATCAAAATACAACCTGACTGATTGACCTGCAATCTGCAAAAAACTAAAGAAAATTTCAATTTCGCGGGCTACTTGGCACAGCTGCGCACTCTTGAGCCTAATGTCCATGTCCATGTCCATTCAGACCCCGATATGCTTGCTAACATACACACTGAATCAATGATAAATGATAACACACTTGGATTTTCGTCCTTAGGCCCACTGCCGAGCATTCCTCTTATCAACATACAAGTCGGAGGTAGAGAGAACGACCTCATCACTCTCAGAACCATTGAAGAGGGTACTGAACCAGCTGGTGGAGCTGTATGTGGTCTACTGGGCTTTGGAGAAACTTGGTGATCTGCTTCTGGTAAGTTAAAACAAAATACAAGGAGAAAAGTGAGTCAACTGGATTTGGTGTTTGATGGGAGATACAAAATAGTACATGTAAACAAAATACTGTGGAAAGTACTTAGATAAGTATTCAAGTACATTAAAACACCACTTCAAAATACCATATAATATACGAAGAAGCTGTTATATTCCAGGAAAGAGATTTTCATTAGGCAATTCATGAAATCATTGTAGCAGTAAATCAGCTTCTTAACTAAGAAGAAAAAAAGGCCGTTACTAGGTAGGTAGGTTATAGGCATAGACAATACAACGAAGATACCGTACCTACTACACTACTTTCTTACATCGTCATTAAAAGGAAACAATGAAAAAGTATACACAGTACAAACGGCGACTTTATCTCCGATCAATAGTCTGCTGATCCCATTCAATATCTTCTCATCTACACTTGACACAAATATTTCTAGAAGAACAAAATAGCAATTATTTCGTACTGTTAGATAATATCGATAAATCTAAAATAACTGGATCACGCGAAAATAATGGCGTCCCACAATAGCGTTGATTATCTGCACGGGTACAGTTAAATAATACGTTGTAAAAACTCACTGCATGGTATGATTGAGCGCCATATTTTATGCGCATGTCTGCGAGCTAGCCATTTTGCAGCTTTATTTTTTATTAGACGCAAAAATGTAACCCGTAATTTTAGGTGTGCGTGCATTGCCCATTCTTATTCCTTATAGGGTTATTACTTTAGAAGTTTTCTGTTTTATAATGACACCTTTTTAAAGGACTTGATTTAAGAGTGTTTTTAGTGCATTTCTCAGAGTTCCCAGCACGTATTTTTTATTGTTTCTGGTAAAAATTTCGGGTTAAAACGCACCGATCTGTCTTGTTATCATAAAGCTGACACATTACAGCTATGTGCAGGTTTACTGGTGCTCAAGGTAGCGTGGTTGCCGTTTGCAGTTTACCGAAAAAGGCAATAAGATCTGCACATATTAAGACAAAAGTAACGTCATATAACGTGTGACTTGTAGGAATTTTGATGCATTTCGGAGTCGTCATCCTGACGGTTATGTTTATGTTCCGTTGTGTTTTGATATTGGGCTGCATTGGACTTCGTGATAATGTAGTCGCTTTATAGTATGTGTTATTAAAGCATGATCATGTTTAGTTTATCTTTTTTAGAACAAGATGATTGGAGTAAGTACCAGTATTATGATTGGTAACGTCATTTGAGAGTTTTTTGTCACGATATGAGACGTCGTCGTGCATTGGGTGACGTGAGTCAGCCTGTAGCGTCGCCCTCTCGAAGTAGCTGGCTATGGTCCTGCGAATGTTTGGAGGACCACTGAAGAGATTAAAAACCTTAAATTAAGATTTGAAGAAAATCAAAGACGATGTTGAATAACGTTCAGAGAACAGATAAATAAGAAACGATGAACATAATGCTGCATGGGTAAAAATCGCACTTATCTCTATAACCTCTAATAGACTGATGTATAGAATAGAACCATCGAATCGAATAGATTGCCATTATGACAGCGATTGGCAGGTGATTTAACAAGAATAATGCACTGTGTTTAGTGTATCTGTGGTATGCACAAGGTATCAGTTATCAAGTTTTTTACCTACATAACGGCTATCGGAATCAGTACGTTATAAATTAAGGATTCTAACTGCACAATACTTTTATTAAAATAATCTGAAAAAAAAACCTATTGATTAAATTCAAGTAAGGATGATTTTATTTACAGTTATTTTAAATGAACTTTGGATGGTTTTGAATTAATGTGTTTTTAATATACTTGACTGCAATTATTTATTAACAACCAATAGCTAATAAATTTAATTTTTTGAGAGGAAGTTTTCTGTTAGTTTTTGTGAATGTCTGCGTCTTCTTGATTTATAGCTACTCTTTAAATAACTCCAATTACATTTCAGAAACATGATAATTTCTTTAAATGATCGTTATATTTTATCTAAAAACCGCTCTGCATTTCCAAATTAATCGAAAATTTCGTTTCAATAATGTGATACAATTTGTTACAATGATCTCTTTATTTTAGCCTAACAACAGTTTTGAAAGCAGGTGTCTTTAATGAACAGTCTAATTTTTAAAGACTAGTTTTGTTATAAATTATACGTTTGGAGAAATTTATGGATATTCGAGATAATAAAACATGGTGAGAAATAAAATCAGTGTGAATTATTTATGTTTGTTGTGGGTCACGAACCTGCTGTTATTATAGTGTTGGCTTTCAGTTTGATGCAGTTTTGTTATTTATTCTCGGAATGGTATTTTTTAATTAATTAAATTTGAGTTTCGTAGAATTGTTTGCGATTCGCAAGCTTTGCTCAACCTGACTTGTTGGACTATTCTTTTTATCTTGAAGTATTAAGAAGCGTGAGTCTCAAAGTTGAAATCTAATCTCAATTAAATCCTCCTTGGAACGTATCCTGGTTCCCAACCATATTGGGTTCGGCTTACAGTCGAACCGGATACAATATCCGGAGCTGAATATCAGTATTTTACATGGAGGGACTGCCTATCTGACCTCTACAACCCAGTTACTGGGTAATACTAGATCCTTAGGTAAGACTAACTAGTTTTACCAGTGGGTATTATGACTTACTCGGGCTTCTGACGACCCGTAACGACTGTCAATGATCCACGAATGACAGCCGGGACCAACCACTCTTGATAGGTATGTAAAGATGGTCAGCCATCCACAGGCCAACCGCGGCAAGCGTAGCTTGACCTGACACAGACCGATCCTTTGGAACGTATCCATAGGAACTAATATTGCAAATGCGAAAGTAACTGTAACTGTCTCTTACCTATTCACACCTCAACCGCCACAAGGTTGGGCACGCCACGATAGCGGCGGTAAGTCCCCTCTTTGCGGAGTGGCTTGAGAGGCGGCATGGCGTCTTCACCTTCCGCCTGACGCAGGTCCTCACCGGACACGGTTGTTTCGGGAGGTTCCTGTTTCGCATAAGGCGGGAGGAAACGCCCGGGTGTTTCCATTGCGAAGATCGCCCTGAGGACACGGTGGAGCATAAGGTGGAGGTCTGCCCGGCTTGGGCGGAGCACCGCCGTGTCCTCGAGGAGGTGATCGGCGGCGGCGATCTCTCGCGTCCGGTCCTGGTCCAGGCCATGATACGGAGCGAGAGTGCATGGTTAGCCGTCACCTCCTTCTGAGCAGTAATGCTCGCGAAGAGGGAGGTGATGCACGTGAGAGAGAGGCAGTATATGCGCCCTCACGGCCGTAGCCGCCGCAGGAGACGCCCTGGGCGTCGGGAATCCTAGGCTGATTCCCGGCCGGTGGGGGCGGGCTGCGGACGGCGAGTAATGGGTAGCTCGCAGTCCGGTAATAACCAAGCCCGGATCGACGGCGCGTTGTACTGTGCGTTGTGCGCGGCGCGCCTCAAAGAGATGTCAGCACCAACTGGTGGGGTCCGCAAGGGCCGATGCCTGCCAGGGATGCGGGTTGTTCGAAAGAGATACCGCGGCCCCTGGTACACAGGCAACTGAGGGAACACGGGTGGGTTTTAGTCAGTAAAAGTCTGACACGCCCTCCTGCTCCACCCAGAGCGGGAGAAGTTATTTAATGGTTACCCAACCAAAAAAAAAACCGCCACAAGGTAGCCTAAAACCTGGGTTAGGGTAAAGGATATTGTTATCCCGGTAGTACAATCCCTTGCGATAATTACCGACCTCCACGCAGCCGAATCCGCGGACAAAAACTAGTAATAAATAAAGCTGTAAGTATTGAAAACTTGTTACCGACCGACCTTGGCAATGACCGCAAGAATGTAGAACTTCAAGGAATTAATAACTTACGTCGATTACCAAAAGCCCAACGATCCGATCTAATTATGTTACTTTTGTTCGTTTATAGATATCATTTATGTCCTCCTTTTATGACACTTAATAAAATCATGATACACATAATTAAAGGATGTAGTTAACATTTCTAGTTTTATTGATATCATTATAAATACCTCATTCAGAATCGTTTTGTCCATCTCTTTATTTTTTCATAAAATCTGATTTGATTTGAAATAAAAATCGTTTAACACTGTAAATCATACATATTAAATTATGTGAGAAATGTTTTGAATTTATTCATCTACTATTCATATTATATTTTTATGATAGGGTTATATCATTTTCATATATAAGTAGATTTTGAAAATCACTACATATCCCGACCGACCCTTGCTCGTTGAAGCGCCAGCCCGCGCCGCAGCTGAGCCAGTAGCTTTAAATGCCCCGATCAATAATAATAATGCCAATATTTTGATCCAGCCTGTCTCCAATAACAGCTGTCCCCCTATCAGTGACGACCTGAGCCGAGGCCCGTACCCCACAGGGGGTGCCCTCAGCGTGCAGTCGCTTAGTTTGTAATTTATTTTAGTTTGTAAGCCCTGGCTGGAGGCGTTAAGGCCCATAGTATCCTCATCTCCCGTTTGTATGCTAAAGCACGACTGCCGCCCGCGCCCGCGCAGGGGGCACCTCTGAGCCTTTATCTCAAAATGGGGATATTTCTTTGATTAATTTACAATTGTGCTTCGGCGATTCTGTGGTACTTCTAACTATATATTTTTCAGTGTATTTTTTTTTTCAAATAACGAAGCCGTTTAGTAGGAGTATGGAATAGAAGCCAAAATATTGCGTGTTGGAAAATATATTTTTACAGCAAAAGTATTAACTATACAAAAAAAGTACTTCGGGCAAAATTATCTATATGAATCTATAGCAAAATCATATATTTTTCAAATCTTCAAGACAAGCCGTTAATGAGCAGTAGGGTTCATAAAGTGACCGTGTTACGCTACCAAACGGGACGTAGGCCCGTAAGTTAATTCTTAATGGCAGCCCCAGGAAAGCCCGGTTAAGCAGTCACGGCCTCTCAAGGCCAACTGCGAGATGCCCGACAAAAAAAATAAAAAAATAAAATCACTACATATTATAAAACAAAGTCCCCCGCCGCGTGTCCGTCTGTTCCCGATAAACTCAAACACGATTTAGCGGATTTTCATACGGTGTTCACCAATAGACAGAGTGATTCATGTGGAAGTTTATATTTTGTTGAGATTTTGTGTAAGTTGACTTACGCGGGCAAAGGAGCTAGGAAAAGCTACTAAAATATATTTTAACCTTAATTTGTTGATTTATTGTTATTCAATTAAAATTAACTATAAATATAATATAAATATCTATAGTTTTTTTTTTTTTAGCTTTACATGTTATTCTACTAATTAATTGCTTAATGTTGTTTTAGTCACAGAAAATGCTGCAATAAAAAACTGCAAGCTTTAAAAAAAACAACCAACTCTTTATATAACTCTAAAGTAAATAAGAATTTAATGATCTACGAGTCTCTGTTTTCATACCTATTATTAATTGATGGATTCATAGAATTTGATTTTGATTAACTAGATATAGGTAGGTACCTACAATTTATTTAGCATCTAGCTTTTGCGGCTTTGACCGCGCGGAGTTGGTAAATATTATCCCACGGGAACGTTTTACCGTGATAAAAAGTGTGTATCCTATGCGTTAATCCAGGTTATAAACTATCTGTATGCGTTTCATAAAAATCCGTTCAGCTGTTTCTGCGTGATTGAGTAACAAACATCCAATCATCTAAACATCCAAACAAACAAACTTTGACATATTATTTAATATTAGTAGGTTTTCCTTTTGATCAAATAGTACGTATACCCAGTTGATCAAAGAAGATAGCCCACTACCTTGTAGTGGGCAATTTCTTAAACTTTGTTAAAGAAGCACATAATCAGCCTATGTTCCCACTGTTGGACTCCTTTCTTTGTCAGATAGAATAATTCTATTATAAGCAGTCCTTAAGATGCGTCAAAAAATATGTTTGTTTTTAAATTCTACACTTATTGAATTTAATAACCACTGAAAACATAAGCGTCTAATTAATATGCCAGCAGTTTGACGGTTAAAAAAACGATACAAAAAGCTGTTTTATAACTCTACACTTATTGAATTTAATAAGCACTTTAACACATAAAATTCTATTTAATTCTCACAAACTGACAGATAAGTGCGATTTTTTGCGAACACCGGTAAATGGCACGCTTATCTATCAACAATAGTGACCACAAGAGTAGACATTGATTACCCGTTTATGACGGCTTAGTCGCACATGTTATGTGACGCGACGTTGCTCGAGGATTTACTCTTCTTTAAATCCTTATGTAAAGGTAAATTGGACGTTCTTTAGAATTAACAAGGAAGTTCTTTACCATTTATTTCCGTCTCTTCTTTTTCTCCATCAAATTCTGAATCATTTTGAGAGATATTGCTAATCCATTGCTTCATACGTTCGTTATGTGTAAAACTTGGCTTGCTCACCAACATAAATATCGCAATGAACGTAATTGTTGATCTGTTAAAATGAAAGCCATTGCTACAGTTAGTGTGGAACACCTTACGAAATTACCCCCACGTTCTTCGAAACTTCGTTCATTATTACAACGTCGTCTGATAGTTAATTTAGATAATAGAAACAACTTAGGAAGACTAAGGCTTCTCGTGTTAAGATCTTGTCCTGTTAATGAGTAATATTCATCGACTTTTCAGTGTGAATTTTTTTCTAAAGTTTGTTTGAAAATATCATACTATCTGATAGCATTTGATGTGTTAGGTTCAGAGATCGGATATTCGGATGCATATTTACCTAAAGATAATTTTTAGCTATGAAAGTATGGAAGCGGCTTTATTATTTGTAATAGTTATTAAAAACCCCGGGATTCTTGGATTGCATAACTATTTAGATCTATATTATTTTAAAATTAATGTTTAACCGGATACAAATATGTGTATGTACTGGAGGAGGGGTGGTTTGTATTAGTTAAAATAAACAAATTACTTACCTAAATTAAGACTTTTTCGATACAAAAGCGCATTCCATGTTAGCCAACATCTCATTTCATAATATGCATCCGAATATCCGATCTCTGGTTATGTTATATATTTAATTAAATACTTCTACTACTACTACTTTCTTTTTTCTTCCATACTTCTCTATTAGTCGTCATCTCATCCCCCCTTTCTAGCCACACAGTCCAACCATCGTTTCAACTTATTCCGGATTAATTGTATTTAATGTAACAAACAAACACATGCTCAAATTTTCTACATACAAATAACCTTTAACATAAGGTCTGGCGAACACAGTTATCTAAAAATACGGGGTCAACACACGGACACACAACTTACAACAAAAACTAATAGATCAGCTGACCGAATGTCATTAGATCGATATCGATCATTTTGATAAACTAGGTCTGTTCAAATAAACAGTTGTTAAACTATTGGCTTCGTTACAGAGCAAAAAATGATCGGTGAAAGTATTCTGTTATCGATTTTGCAGGTGACAAAGTTCGGTAAAAAAATTGTCTATGGTAATTATTTAGTGGTCGGAATATTCCAGTGGGTATACTTAATTTTTCTAGATCACCATTATATCTGTGGGTTGGCTGTCTTGGGAGTCGATGGATATCGAAAGATTTTGGTGACCACAAAACTGTTTGCAAAGTGTGGTGGTTTAAGCTTTTCTTTAAGGTCTAGATACTAGCTGTAAGTCCTCCATATTCTTAAATAAATACCTATACAATAGTATATCTAGTAGTAGCAGCTGAATACCAGTGGAGCGACTGCCCGACCTTCGCAACTCAGTTACTAGGTAATACGATTCCCCTTGGTAAGACTGGTTGTCACAATTTCGGGCTTCTGACGACCCTTAACAACGGTCAAAGATCCACGACTGAAACCCGGGACCAACGGCTTATCGTGCTTTCTGAGGGTCGGAGGTGTCTCGGTATGTAAAGATATCCATGGACCAACCGCGGCAACCGTAGCTTTACCTGATCAATTGACCCGTGTGCCTGTTATAACTTAGCTATCTTTTTAGGGGCATTGAATAAAGCTTGATTATAGCTTTGAAAGCTGGCATTCCTCATTGTAAGATCTAGAACTTTATGGTTTTTTTGCCGACAATAGGAAGGCCATTCATGTAGCTTTTCCCGGTTTCTATTCAACGAGTCAGGTACAGTTAGCCATGACGTCAGCCAATGACTTGACGCTGACCTTACGTCAGTGTCACGTCACATTAGCATATTTATTGGGTCAGAAGTTCATGACATCATACAAGTTTTTTGTTGAAATCAACAAGTACAGTTTTTTGTAGTGGAAATTATAAGCGAGCCGCTGACGGTATTTAATTTGTTGTTTTTTATTGTATCTGTATTTGGATAGATTAAAGCAGTTGTTCTAAAAGAAACCCAATGAAACTGAGTCAGGGTTCACTATTGTATGAAACTAAATAAGTTAACAAATTATGTTGGTGGCCCAGTGTAAACGGCCGCGACTTACGAGGGTCGTAAGTTCGAACCCAGACTAGCGCTTCACTTTTTGTAAATTATTTCATCACCACTGCTCTCAAAACGGTTAAGGAATACAGCGTGTGGAAACTGCGGCATGTGCTAGAACGAAATTTTCGAAGACATTGTGACATCTACCAACCCGCGCTGGGCCAGCGCGGTGAATTACGGCCCACTCCCTCTCACAGAGAGCCAGCCTGTGTTTCAGCAGTGGGAACATTATAGGTCGATTACATAAGTTTAAAAAAAAATCCTGTCCATGTCTTTCAAATTAAGGATAGTAGGTGGCGGTGATCACCGTTAATCAGAAGGCCAATTCTCGTAAATTAAAACCTTCGAAATCTACTCGCAGTCTCACCTCGGTGACAACCTAACGTCAAAAACTTGTCAAAAAAGTAGGGATACTCGAGGTATTTTTGACAGATTGTGACTGAGATCAGACTGAACGTTCTTAAAACTACTAGAATTGCCTCTCTCATTTTCAGTTAATGTCATTTTATTACTTAGGTATCTTCCGGTATCTACTGATTGATTGAAACACCTACTTCTGTATCGGGTTTTTTTTTGAAGGTGGGATATCATCAAATAACTTCTCCCGCTCTGGGTGGCGCAGGAGGGCGTGTTAGAGTTTTACTGACTAAAACCCACCCGTGCTCCCTCAGTTGCCTGTGTGCCAGGGGCCACGGTATCTCTTTCGGACAACCCACACCCCTGACAGGACCCGCACCCGTATCATACTAATTTCAATCATTGTCGAAGGGCCGTCGTAAACATTGTCATTATATTTTTCAGTACACGTCAATATCTGAAAGTGACGTGCGACAGCTGCAGGGCATCTACGAGGAACTCCTCGGGAAGATCAGACCTAACGCGGTGGGGCTGGTGGATGCTTTCGACTTCCGAGATCAGGTAAGATACATCATAATTTCTTTAGTGAATGTGAGTATGTACAAAAGTAGCTTTTTCGTTCTTCTTAATTTTTGGAACTGTATTTCGATAGGTACATTTAAGTTTTTTCAATTATGTTCTCATGATACTTTTCTGGTTCTCAGAATTCCGAAGTATGTTGTCTACTATTTCAAAATTAAAATGTTCTCATTTCTCAGATCTTGAACTCAGCCCTCGGCGCATACGACGGTCGCGTGTACGAGCGCCTGATGGAGGAAGCGCTCAAGAGTCCGCTCAACGCGGAGCCCGTCAACCAGAGCTTCCACAAATATCTTAAACCCTTCATGCAGGGGAAACTGTGATCACTGAACTTGAGACTATAATCTTAATGCTTTTACATATTCAAGCATCTTATCATAATTTGTTATGCCTTTTTATTAATTATATTAAATAGGTTGTGTGTAAATTGGCGTTGTATTGGATGGTGTTGTTAATAAATATTTCAATATATAACTTTCAAAGTCGTTTATTTATTATGCAGACACATCGCTTCTTAATTTGTACCAAACATTATTTTGGACACATTAAATAAAAAAATAATTTAAAATAAATTAATGCAGTTTGTGCGCTTTGCAAATACATCAAGACAAGTTTTCGGCATGTCCGGAAGTCGTCGTGATGTGGTTGCTTACTGGTGCAGGAGAACTGAACTGGTTGTTCAGACAGACAGAGCGTTGGCGTGCGCGGAGCCGTGGCCGGATGAGTTCGCCTGAGAGTTGGCTACCCTGAAGGCAGTATTCACGCTCTGAGTCCTGGCGGAGGACGCGGCGCTGCCGGAGCCCTGAGCGTGCGCGTTAGCAGAGTTCCTGGAGCCACCATAGTACTGGTCAGCGGTGGCCCGGGCGCCGCCGTATCCGTCAGAGTTCACGTTAGCGTTGGCGGCAGCGGAGGCGGCGCCGTGGGAGTTAGCAGAGGACTGAGCGACGCCTTGGCCGGCGTAATGAGTGTCTGCGACGGACTTGGCAGCGCCGTAGCCACCGTGGGTATTGGCCTGAGCGTAGGCGGAGGCGGGAGCATCGTAGAATGTGCCGAAGCGCCAGGAGATGTTTCTGCCCTGGCCGTGACCGGTCTTAGCGGAGGCGGCAGCGTGTCCGTTGCCGACCACGTTCACGTTGGAAGAGGCGACTCCCTGGGCGGGAACAGCCGGGACGTATGATGTGTAGTAAATGGGAGTCCTGAGGTCTACAACGGCGGGCGCCGGCTGGTCGGCGAGCACAGCAGGGGCGGCGGGATAAACGACGCCGTTGTCCTGCGCCGAGGACGCAGCGGAGCCATCACCGTCAGTCCTGGCAGAGGAGCTGGTGAAGCCTGAGCCGGATTTGGCGTTGGAGTCGGCAGAGCCGGAGCCGTGAGTGATAGCGTTGGACGAGGTCGCGCTGTAGCCACCGACACTGCCCTGAGTTTTGGTGGAGGACTGAGCGTTGCCAGCACCGTGCGAGTGAGCGTGCGTCTCGGAGGACGCGGCAGGCGCGAAGTTCTGCTCGTAAGCGATGACAGTGGCGGGTGCCGGGACGGGGTAGTACGCGCCGTTCTGTGCCTGAGCCTCGGCCTTAGCTGCGCCGTACGCGCTCTGGGGGTAGGGCGGTGCGTCGTATGTCTGCGCCTGCGCGATGGCCTGTTCGGGGTAGTAGTACCCATCACGAGCCAGGTGCCCGCCGCCTGTGGCGCTGCCGAACGCATGCGCCGCGCCGTTGTGCACGTTCGCATGTGATGTGCTCATTCCGCTACCGTAGCTGGTCGCCTGGCCCACGGAGTAGGCACGTCCATCACGGTATAGAATACCTGCGGGAATGGAAACATCAATATTACTTTGAGTGCATAATTGAAAAAATTGGAGGAAAATCTAACAAATTATTTAAAATTAGATTCCAAACATATTCTTTATTTATATTTACAATTTGCTTTATATTACATATTATTTCTTCGCACTCACCGTTTATAAGGACGGGGTTGGCGTGGCACAGCGCCAACAACGCCACAGCTGCTACAAACTTGGTTGCCATGTTCACTAATGTTCAGATCACTGCTGAGTGGATGCAGTGAGAGCATTTCTCCGCGCTTATATACTAAGAAACGAGTACCACCACTCCTGCGCAACTGAGTCATACCTACAAACTCACCTACTAACTGACACTCGTAAATTATGAGATGGCTAGCGATCGATGTGAAACGCCAATATCCACTATCATTTTATTAATTAAGAAACATTGTTTTTAGCGTCTTTAAGAATTAAAAAATATGTTTGTAAATAGAAAACTTAATACCTATCTACAAATTAAATAACTCTAGCTGTAAAAACTAAATATAATTACTAACCATCGCTTAAGTTATGACAGACAGAACATCTACTTTTTTCCTGCAAACAAAATCGATACCTAGCTACACCTACAGACATGCTATTTTACTGTTATTTACCTAAGTTTTATTTTAATGTTTTACTTTCTAGCCTGAAGTAGTGCTCTGTTTAATTATTAAGTTGTTTATTGTAAATCTGCCCCTATAAATAAACGACTATTATTAGTGTGTGTGTGTAGTGAGTGTGTATTTATGGTGCATTCTACACAGTGCAACGACCTCATAGCGAAAGCTTGGACACATTATGCACGCCGTGGTTATTATTAAAAGCTTAAGCTGTAACTTATACTCGTATGAAACTAAGAATTTATTATGAAAAAACTCAAAAATAAAGTAAGTTATTTGTTCTTCTTTATTTTCGTTCTTATACATGGTGTAGAGGTTATATAAATCGGTGGAGTAGCATGACGAAATGTGGGTGTACACTAGGTACATCTCTAGTTTAGTAAGTATAGTATAATAATTTCTGGGTATATGGAACATTATATATATTTTTTAATCTTAATAACGGTAGTCCGTTGCCGGTGTAGAAATATTAATATTAAAGTACAATTCCCATTAAAAAACTTTAAGTAAATTAGTTTGAAATTACAATGGGTAACTATTTTTTTTTAAATACAATGTTACATTTTATTAATTAGGAAAAAAAACAAAATATTTATGAATGAAATGTCAAATGCATTAAAATTAAAAAGTCAATCCACACATAATAAGTACCTACTGATAACATGTATAATGTCAACATTTATAAAAACAGTTGTCTAAAAGCCAGGCATATATTGTTTTATTGAATTTATTAATAGGCAGCACTCTGATGCGTAAAGGTAAAATCTTGAAAAATTTTATTGCGATGCAATTGGAAATCCTGCTATACAAATGCAGTCTGTGGCTAGGTGCTAGTAATTTATTTGGGCAAAATCAAAATCAAAATCAAAAGTCATTTATTCAAACTAGGCTGAGAGTCAGCTCTTTTTGAACGTCAAAATAAAATTACATAAGACAGTCCCCCCAAAAACGCCCGCCCTTCACCACTTCCTAGTGCTTTAGCTGGGAAGAAGAAGTAGCGGAACAAACTCCCCAGCAGCACAGCTGTCTGTTAAGTTAGAAGAACTTGATTCTGTACAATAATAGGTAATAAAAATTACGAAACACAAAAAAAAAACATAAAATTTGCCATATGTCAGCTAGCACACGCCAATATACCATCAAAAATTGAAAACTAAAAATAATAGAAAATTAAAATAAAACGTAAACAGAACTTCCAATCTAAATAAAAGCCTCTAGGGCTTCTACTATTGACTGTTTTAGAAATGTGTTCATACAATGGGAGTATGTGCGAATACCTTTTTATAAATACATAAAGCCAAGGAAGTGGAAGAATTTTTAGTTTTTTAAATAATGGCTTACAATGATCTAAATATTCTGCTCCATACACAGCTCTGATACATTTTTTTTGTGCAATAAATGCTTTGTTCACGTCCACTGAATTACCCCATATCACGAGGCCGTAACGCAGTACAGATGAAACATAGCTATGATATGCATTGAGGGCTGCTTCTTAACTCGCTATTCGTCTCAGTTTTCGAAGAGCAAAAACAAATTTGTCAAATCGAGAACAGACTTTTTTGACATGTTCTTTCCAATTAAATTTTTCGTCAATGACTTATTCCCAAGAATAAGGTTGATGGTACTGGTTCCAAAATTGAATGATTGTAGTGTATTTGAGGTGGTTTTACTAAAGAGTTGTGTGTTTGAAATTGTACTAACTTTGTTTTTTCAATGTTTACACGTACTTAAATTATTATATACCAGCCATTTCATTGCTTTTAGTATTTCATTGATAGTGTCAGTTTCTAGGTCATTCGTATTTGAAGACTTTATTTTCAGAGTAGTGTCGTCGGCAAATAGTGTATAATTATGTTTTAAGCTCTTGCAAAGGTCATTAATATATATTATAAATAATGGAGGCCCTAATACGCTTCCCTGAGGAACACCACAACTATTTATTTTAAATTCTGAACTGTATGTTTTTTTTGTGTTATTGTAATTTTTTGATACAACTGTCTTTTGCTGGCGACTCGATAAATAACTTTTAAGCCAGTCATGCGCCTTGCGTCTTATCCCGTATTTTTCAATTTTGCAAAACCTCTGCCTCTGCCTCTACCTTAACCTTTGAGGATAAACAGGCGTGTTCTGTTATGTTTATTCTTCTTTAAGCCTGTTTTTTTTTAAACATATCAATAAATGTACAGGGACCATTGACAAGCACCCTTTTATGATTCTAAACCTGCCTGCGTTGAAATCTTTCGTTGGTTATTAAAAAAAAAGTTGGTTCAAACATTTTGACCGCGTAGGTCACATCATCACTTTTCTATACAACAGCAGATTTTTTTTTTTGATAACCGACGAAACATGTCTGCTCTAGGGCCAGAATCATGTACTGATTCCTGTAAAGATATACCCTTTTCTTGGCCACTATCGCGATAAAGCTTACAAGATTACATTACAAGATTGCTCTCTACAACGCCGTAGGCATCGTGCGGTGCTACGAAAGTGCATGCTACGGGCTTTCGTAGCGATTTACCTTATTTGAATGAAATTAAAGACGTATTGGAAATACGGTTTCACATTTCGTATTGTTTGCCTTTACTCATCAAGTAATTTTCAATGAGTTTGTTTTGTTATAATTTAATCGTAACGATTTCAATATAATTAAGTATCGAAGCGTACTTAATAAGACATGCAAAATATTAAAGTTTAAAAAAGCTATAAATAAATAATCATAAATATTTTTTCTTTTCTGTACTTATCTTTGTGGTTATTATTTTTTACTATTATTCATTTGTTTTGTACCTATTTTTTTCCTTTCTTTGATTTTCGTGTTGTACAAGCGTATTTACCTAGATTGAGATGTTTCTCGCATTTCGTGCATTTTCAAAGAAATTGCTAGAAAAAATATTTATATTTTTCCTTATCCTTTATGAAAAGCTACATGAAAAATAAACATCCTGATTTAAGATATACTACTACATTATACGCAAAACCCGGAGATACGGAACTAAAAGTTTTCCTGGGTATGGTAATGATGAATGTAATCTGGTAATTATTTGTTATAATGTTAAATGAAAAATTAAAACTGGTAATGGAGATTTAAATAAAACAATCGTTTCAGATTGAGGTTTTATATAAGAAAATTAAAAAGCCATTTTCCTACTCGAATAACGATACCTACATTAATGAAATTAAGTTATTTTAGGTAACATTCATAATTATCATAATATTATTTTTCGACTAAACCTAATAGGTACACAAATATTTAACGAAAAAACCACGTTCTACATTCATGATCAGATTAGAGTAGTATAAATGTAGCCGATATTAAAGAAATTATATCGATACCCAATGTAAATTTACAAACTTGCCTGTTACTTACATATTTTTATTACCATATTTTTATAATCGTTGCCATAATTTTAAGATCATTGCCATAAGTGTAAAATCATTACCATAATTGTATGATCATTACCATTTCTATAATAGTGGCGGGTAAATTATGGTAATGAGAGGAACGGTTATGATATTTTTGCACTTTCTTTAGATTTACTCCCTTATTAACTACAATACCAAGGTACTTAATGTTTTAAAACTATTTGAACTCGATTATGATTATGTTGGCATCAAATATTTGGACCATTTTTTTTTTAACTTATATAGCCAGTTACAAAAACAAAATGTGATGGCAGATATATCTATTGAACTCGCCGCAGTAAAAAAAAAATAGTCACTTAAGAACGTATAAATTGTGTATTTTCAGGTGAACAAGTGATTTGCACGAAATGAGAGAAACACCCATTAAGAGAAGGGCGTGGTCTTCTGTAATTGGAAGCACGCACTAGTACTTGTCTCTGTTCTTGTAATCTTGTATAAAATCGTGTAGCTTCTGTTGGAGATCCAAATAAATAAATCATAATTATTTACGGTGATTTTAGATTACAGTTTATTTTTTATCAATTAAATTGTGCCCAAAAAGGAGTGTAATGTTTTTTCTTTGTAAAAAGCAAACCACTTTACTGTAGAATAACACAATGAATAGAACCCTTCTCTTTAGGTACCAACGTATAATGTATTGACTACCACTTCGCCAGCGACATCGTCCTCGTGGATTTTGGATGTTTCTCTCATGCTAAATCGAATCAAATCAGTGACTCTACACTTTAGCAACGGGAACACCACATGGCTTTTTTACAAGTTTTTATTTAATTTGCAATGTGTGTAGCTATGTTTGTTCGGGTGGAATCTTGCAACTTAATTTTGAAGCAGATATCTGCAAGCGATTGAGCTGAAATTTTCTATACACGTTTAGTTTGGATGACAATGCGTGACGTCATTCTAAATCCAATAAGATGGCGGACTAGTTATTTTCAATGCACTCCTACAATATGGCTATCAAAATGAAAGGGCTAGCTGAAAATAACTCGAAAAATAACTAAAAAGTCAAAAATAAATTTAAAGTAAAATTTTTTTTTTTAAACAACCTTTTATTTAAATGCGGTAAAAAGAATAAAATTAACTTTTCCTTTAAAACCTTTACTGTCATTACACAATTGTGCTTGTCGCGAGATTTTAGTAGGTAGGTAAGTACTCGTATTTAGTTAGTTTGAAAATTTAAAAAATTTAAATCAATCAGATCAAGTTATATAATTTACTAGTATAAATAAACAGGTAAATCTCGCGACAAGCTTTTATATTATATAAATTGTGTAATGACGTTATAAGTTGTTAGTAAAAGTTTTAATGGAAAAGTTTGTTTTATTATTTTTAGCGCATTGACCTCAAACAGAGATTTTCCTGAAAACCTCGGTAGCAGTAAAAATAATGCCATCAGTTTCATACAAACGAATACGTGCTTTGCGAATTTGATCTATTTTAATTACTAGAATTGTCACTGACAGATGTCAGGAACACTTTTCTGACGGCCGGACAGTTAAACCTAGTAAGAAGGTTCCATTTTTGTAATTTTTTTTCACAACTGGCTGTTGGGAATGAAAAAAAAGACGAGCCATTATTTGTAGATGAAAAAATAATAAAAAAGAAAATACAAATGGCGTTATAAGATTTTTTTAACGTGAGGTGGCCATTGGTAATAAGTAACTTGATAAAAATTAAGGAAAGTTGGCGATTCGTCGCCATGTTTTTTGCAAACTTCCAATATCAAATACTGCAAAGTAAAGTCGAAGGAAATAACAGTTATATTTACTTACAATTAATTATTCTTAACAATTACCTACATGCAGTAATAGTACATACGAATTCCATGACGACATGCATAAAGTCGAGTAACAAAAAGATTTTTATCGTTTTGAAAAATTGGAATACTTTGATAGACGGGTGTCAAATACTGTATAGTGAAATCAAAGGAAATATCAGTTTATTGATCTAGGTTTAATTATTTTACAGAGAGTAAGTTGAGAGTGAGTTTTGGGGTTTTTATTGTAGAGTAACAAAAAGGTTTTATCATTTTGATTTGATACTCAGTTACCTACTCAGTAGTTTTAATATTTGGAAACGTTTTTACAATCTGGCCGTTAGGTACCTACGAATAAAAAAAAAAACAACCGACTTCCAAAAAAACACTACAAAGTGAAAAATAACTTTAATTTCGGAAGTCGGTGTCTTTGGAGCTGTATTTGAATTTTTTGTCACCGCCTTCCGAAATTAAAGTTATTTTTCACTTTGTAGTGTTTTTTTGGAAGTCGGTTGTTTTTTTTTTGGAAAAAGTTTTTATTTTTCACTTTTTAGTGGTTCACATGTGCTTACCCCTTCACAGCGTACCGGCGTGATGTTATGTTATGAACTGGTGTAAACAATAGACAGACATGCGATTTCGGCAATCCCAGTCCATTTGCTTGCTATCATTTATTGAGGAGTTCCGTTGCCTATCTCCGAAGTTCTTCATCAGATCTTCACCAAATTGAAATGGGACCACTACGAGAAAGTACTCTTCCAAAAAATACCTAAATCGCTTTGTGTGCCTATAAAATTTGAAGAGTTCTCTCTATTTCTCCAGGATCCCATCATCAGATCCTGACTTGATGATCATGGGACCACCTGGGAAGTATACCCTTTCAAACAAAAAAAACAAAATCCAAATCGGTCCAGCCATCTTCGAGTAATCGGGGAACATACATAAAAAAAAAAAAAAAAAAAAAAAAAAAAAAGGTTCCGACGAATTGATAACCTCCTCCTTTTTAAAGTCGGTTAAAAAGCACGAACCATTATTTTCCAAGAAAAAGAAAGAAATAAAAATAAATAGCAACATTTTTTTTCCCTGAGGTAGCCAGTAATAAGTATCTAACTATTAAAGAAATCAAGGTATGATCGTGATTCGTCGCTATGCTTTTAGCAAACTTCCAATCAGAACGAAATTCTTAATAGACGGTACGCAATGTATTAGGACTTTCCTTAAGATATTCAAAGGTTTAAAAAAATTGTCTGGTCAACAACGTTAATAACGCAATGAATCCTGTTGAGGTAGCCTAGCGCAGAAACTGGTGTACTGTTGAGCACAATTGTTGCTCCCGCGTAAGAAAATGTAAGTTATTGATTTCTATTGTTCCTACTAATATGTAAGTAGTCGGTGATAAGAGGTGGTGATAACTTATGCGTTTGCTACGGGGATGTCTGAGGCTGGATGCATGGGACGGATACGTAATTCGTACTCATTGATTAACTTTAAACTATCACTCTAATATCTATAACCAAAAACTTTGTACCTATTTTTACGAAATTTACGCGGAGGAAGGAGTATGAAATTAGGCACAGTTAAAGTTTCTATGGAGGTCTGCAGAAAGCCAATATTTTGTATTAGAAGTACATTAAGTTTAGAATGACTTATGGTCGTTTTTCGACGAAGTAGTAAACCATTATTGAACACTTTAGTCAGTACTGACGGACAGACTAGCACCAGCGACAGGTGTACCTGTCTGGCATTACTGCTAAGATCGTAGCCTTTTTGGCCTCGCACAGTTCTTATTTCATTTTAGTATTTAATTTCTTTTTAACTTTAACTCTCTAACTAATAACACTGAATAAAGTTATACCATGAATATCAAAGGAATAATTACATACATTTTCATAGGTTTAAACTTGGAATAACTTTATTCTGTGTTTATTTATAAGTAGGAGGGTATGTCATTAGTATTTTCTGTGGAATTAGTCTGTCTCTGTTTAGTTTATTTTAGTATAGATTAGCCATCTATCTATATCGTATAACCTGTCAGTTTGTGCCGTTAGACCCTTGATTTTAGCTCTACGATATAAGTAATTTTACAGGCGTTTTAATAGCATAAATTTAGCTCATAAATTTTCATAAGGGTCTTGGGTTACAATAAGGTGCGTAATAAATAAATAAATCAGTGAGTAAATTGTATTGTAGGTATTTATTTATGGCATTGAATTTTTTGCGTAATTTTTTCGATGGCATTGTATACTGATAAGTTAAATAAATAAGTTAAAATAAATTAGATAATATAGTCGTGCACTTCGCAAATACACCAAGACAAGTTTTCGGCTTATCCGGAAGTCGTCGTGATGTGGTTGCTTACTGGTGCAGGAGAACCGAACTGGTTGTTTACACGGACAGAGCGTTGGCGTGCGCGGAGCCGTGGCCGAAAGAGTGCGCCTGAGAGTTGGCCTCCCTGAAGGCGTCCTGAGTCCTGGCGGAAGACGCGGCGTTGCTGGAGCCGTGAGCGTGCGCATCAGCTGAGCTCCTGGAGCCGCCGTAGTACTGGCCGTGCACGTCGGCGGAGGACCGCGCGCCGCCGTATCCGGCAGAGTTCACGTTAGCATTGGCGGCAGCAGAGCCGGCGCCGTGGGAGTTAGCAGAGGACTGAGCGACGCCTTGGCCGTAGTGAGCGTCGGCGACGGACTTGGCGGAGCCGAAGCTGTGGGTGTGAGCGGTAGACTTGGCAGCGCCGTAGCCACCGTGGGTGTTGGCCTGCGCGTGGGCGGAGGCGGGACCGTCGTACAATGTACCGAAGCGCCATGAGATGGTCCTGCCCTGGCCGTGACCGGTCTTAGCGGAGGCGGCAGCGTGTCCGTTGCCGACCACGTTCACGTTGGAAGAGGCGACTCCCTGGGCGGGAACAGCCGGGACGTACGATGTGTAGTAAATGGGAGTCCTGAGGTCTACAACGGCGGGCGCCGGCTGGTCGGCGAGCACAGCCGGGGCGGCGGGATACACGACGCCGTTGTCCTGCGCCGAGGACGCGGCGGAGCCGTCACCGTCAGTTTTGACAGAGGAGCTAGTGAAGCCTAAGCCGGATTTGGCGTCGGAGTCGGCGGAGCCGGAGCCGTGAGTGATAGCGTTGGATGAGGTCGCGCTGTAGCCACCGACACCGCCCTGAGTTTTGGCGGAGGACTGAGCGTTGCCAGCACCGTGCGAGTGAGCGTGCGTCTCGGAAGATGCGGCGGGCGCGAAGTTCTGCTCGTAAGCGATGACAGTGGCGGGCGCCGGGACGGGGTAGTACACGCCGTTCTGTGCCTGAGCCTCGGCCTTAGCTGCGCCGTAAGCGCTCTGGGGGAAGGGCGGGGCGTCGTATGTCTGCGCCTGCGCGATGGCCTGTCCAGGGTAGTAGTACCCATCACGAGCCAGGTGCCCGCCGCCTGTGGCGCTGCCGAACGCATGCGCCGCGCCGTTGTGCACGTTCGCATGTGAAGTGCTCATTCCGCTACCGTAGCTGGTCGCCTGGCCCACGGAGTAGGCACGTCCATCACGGTATAGAATACCTGCGGGAATGGAAACATCAATATTACTTTGAGTGCGTAATTGAAAAAATTGGAGGAAAATCTAACAAATTATTTAAAATTAGATTCCAAACATATTCTTTATTTATATTTACAATTTGCTTTATATTTCATATTATTTCCTCGCACTCACCGTTTATAAGGACGGGGTTGGCGTGGCACAGCGCCAACAACGCCACAGCTGCTACAAACTTGGATGCCATGTTCACTAATGTTCAGATCACTGCTGAGTGGATGCAGTGAGAGAATTTCTCCGCGCTTATATACTAAGAAACGAGTACCACCACTCCTGCGCAACTGAGCCATACCTACGAACTTCACCTACTAACTGACACTCGTAAATTATGAGATGGCTAGCGATCTATGTGACGCGCGGATATCGACTGTCATTTTATTAATTAAGGAACATTTTATTGGTACATTAGCGTCTTTTGGCTCAGCGCAACGACCTCATTCTTGTTGGACATATTAGATGTACCATATAGCTTTTTTTATTATTTGTGGAGATTGAAAATGGACGATATAATGAATAGCATAAATATATGTAATAGAAGAGGCGGATAGTCAGTGTTAAGTTAAACGGCTAATCCACGATTAAATATAGAGTTAATGCCAGTAAATCGTGAAAATTTGCAAATTATCATTTTCTTTTGTAAGTTTGTTTTCTGCACCTATTGAAATTTCCAGTACAAGAACTTACATAAAGAACTCAAACTAAGTATAAAGTATAAGTGTTTTATACTTACGAACTCTGTCATGACAGATAATAGAACTGCTTGGAATAAGGACGTGCTGAGTCGACACCAAATAAGTTGCGATAAGGGAATGATAATGACTATGAAATCCAAGTGTTGTAATAAAATAACTTGGATATATTCATAGGTAATCGAAGAAATGAAACAGGAAGATCTTAAATTTAATAATTTAATAAAAGATGAGTAAATCAAAGTCGTAGGCGTGACCAGTTTTTCTAGGTTCAGTTACAATTTAGATTAAGATAAAATAAGTTATTGTTCTACTTTTATTACCAGTTTACTAAGATAGGCTTGGCACTGCTGAATTAGTATTTCATTGAGATTTTAGTTAATTGCAGTATTGATAAGGTAAGTAGATATCAAATTAGAAGAGCATTTATGTATGTAAACAACTCAATTGTCATGAAAAATAAAATGAAGTATTTTTTCTCCGTAAAAACCATCGTAGTTAAATGAAAATATTTAGTGGCAAAAATACATCAGTTGCATAACCAGCCTATAATGTTCCCACTGATGGAACACAAGCCTACTCGCCGTGAGAGTGGGCCGTAAGCCTGTTATCTATCACACGGCCCCAGTGCAAAATCAAAATCAAAAGTCATTTATTCAAACTAGGCTGAGAGTCAGCTCTTTTTGAACGTCAAAATAAAATTACATAAGACAGTCCCCCCAAAACGCCCGCCCTTCACCACTTCCTAGTGCTTTAGCTGGGAAGAAGAAGTGGCGGAACAAACTCCCCAGAGCGGGTTGCGACCCCTGCAGGAGTTTAAACTCATAAGTCGGAGCTGGGCCAATACTCATCCCAGTGGATCCCAAATGCATCAGTGTCTGAGTAAAATTTAAAATATTTTCAGCAGCAGTCTTGTATGGGTCAGAATAAGTACTTTCTTACAGCAGCAGTTTTGTATGGGTCAGAATGTTGGGCCACAAAAGGTATGAATGAAAGGCAATTCCATGTAGCTCAGATGATAATGTGAAGAGGGATGTGTGGTGTTACACGAATGGATACAATAAGAAATGAGTACATAAGAGGAAGCCTGAAAGTGGCACCAATAACTGAAAAGTTATCTGGAAATCGGTTGTCATGATATGGACATGTGATGCGGAGGAATGAGGAAAATGTCGTGAGAAAAGTTTTGAGCGTGAATGTCGATAGCTATAAGAGTACAGATCAAAGAAAAGATGGATGGACTGTGTGAATGAGATGACGACTAATAGAGAAGTTTGAAGAAAAAATCATGTTGCGCTGACCCTAAATAAATTGGGATAAAGGAGAATGATGATGATCATCAGCAGCCCCTGAAATGTTGTTCCTGAAATTGTATGGTTATCGCCCTTTCTCAGTTTTTTCTCTGAAAGACATCGGTCTCTAAGAAACTGAGAATCTTTCAATTCCTTTAATTGTAAGCAAGATTAAGTACCGAGTTTGTTGTAAGTATACAAGAATTCGCGGTTATTATCACCCGGAAATAAATGCCCAAACTTCACATGGAATTCCTCTATCACTGCGTCACCTATCAAAGCAGGTATTGGTAAAATAATTTGCCGCTCTTGATCAATTAAAATACTTGTTGCCATCAAACGTCAGTATCCTGTCAATTAAACGGAAATTTAGGGTAAACTATAAATTCGGCATTACGACATCTAAAGACAGTAATGATGTCGTGCCATCCATTGCCAAGGTCGAACCAACTAATACCCATAACGCTGGGAATCAAAATACAATTTAAAATAATAATCACTTCATAATCCGACGAAAAATGACTGATTTCAATTAATAAGCCTATTAAAATTGTATCGTTGATGAAATCATTATTCTCGACAAATCGATTGAGTTCGTTTTACTAAAGTTTCGTTTATAATTAATGTTTTTTTTTGTGACGTCCGAAAGTCGTAAATAAAACTCGTGTGGCGGGCTCAACAGGATCTCCTTTTGATTGCTGTCATCAAGTGTCACTTTCTAGCGTTAGGTTTTTAAATCTGCCGTAGTAATTGGCATAGGCGATAATTTAACTTTATGCCTATGTATAATTTGTAAACGTATTAAGTTAAAAACCGTTTTATTCGATTTAACCGGCTTCAGACTTGCTTATAAAGAGCAGAGTGGTGCCCTAGAGGTAACGGCCGGGACTTGCGAGATGTAGGTCGTAAGTTTGAACCCAGACAGGCTTTACTTTGTGTAAATTATTTTGTCACTGCTCTCAAAACGGTGAAGGAAAACATCGTGAGGAAACCGGCATGTCCTAGAACCAAAAATTCGACGACATGTGACATCTACCAACCCGCACTGGGCCCGCGTGGTGGACTGCCCGCTCCCTTTTACAGAGAGGAGGCCTGAGTCCCAGCAGTGGGAACATCATAGGCTGATTATTATTTATGTATGTAGACTTGCTTAGAACATGATCGCATTGATAGGAATAAGGAAGCGTTCGTACTTTCTTGCAAGCTCCGCGAATATAATTATAATAATAAAAGAAAATAATGGACTCAGCAATCATTGTACCGACATTCGTTACAGTAAATGGCCTAATGGCGAAGAGCCTCGACCAACACCTCAGGAGGCTCTCATTACGCGGCTGGATCAAGGGGTTGATTCAGAAAGCAGTACTCCTAGACACTGCACGCATAGTCAGGAGGTTCCTTTCTCTAGACCCCTGACCACCGACATCTTGGACCCTGCTCCTGATGCCGATGGGCCACTATTTTTTTTTTTATGTTTTATATAATTTTATATTCTAATATTTAAAAATATAATTTATATGTGTATTTAATGGAATAAAAAAATAAAAATAATAATCAGCCTGTACTGCCCACTGTAGGGAAACAGCCTCCCTTTTGTTTTCCCACTCAACTCGATCCTGGGCCAATATGGAACAACCCCTCATGTAAACGTCAAGTTCGTCCGGCTATCTACGCCTGGGTCTTCCGCGAGCGGTGTAACGAATATACTCATGTGTTATATGTATTTACGAGTTCTGAGTTTCCCGTTACAAGAAGACCATGATTTGGCATTGGTCGTCTGGTAACCAGATTTAGGTCTTCAGTCAATTTAGATTGTGTTTGACTCCTTTACTTATAAGATAAGACAAGATAAGATCTTTTATTTGTTTAAACATGGCGTGTACTGCACACGTCTTCGCTCTATTGTTGATGATCTTCAGAAAGCTTGACTGAAGGAGATGCTGTTGCTTGTTGTAAATCAGGATAAACTTCGGAGACAAGAGAGCGTGCCAGGGCACTACTCAGAGGGACTCGCTAAAGCATACACAACAAAGCATGTATTATTAGACATGGCGGCGCCATCTACATCGTTCATCTGCTTTACTCATGATCAGAGATCGGATATTCGGATGCATATTTACCTAAAGTTAATTTTTAGCTATGAAAGTATGGAAGCGGCTTTAAAAACTATTTGTAATATTTATTAAAAACCCCGGGATTCTTGGATTGCATAACTATTCAGATGTGTATTAATTTAAAATTAATGTTTAACTCGATACAAATATGTGTATGTACTGGAGGAGGTTTGTATTAGTTAAAACAAAAAATAAACAAATTACTTACCTAAATTAAGACTTTTTCGATACAAAAGCGCATTCCATGTTAGTTAACATCTCAACTTTAGGTGAATATGCATCCGAATATCCGATCTCTGCTCATGATATAGAGAGCAGTGGTGGCCCAGTGGTATTGGCCCCAACTTAAGAGTTGTATTATAGGTGATGGGTTCGAACCCAGAGCAGGCGCATAACTTTGCGTAAATAATATCATCACCACTACTCACAAAACTAAGGAAAACATCGTGGGGAAAGCGGCATATCCTAGATACAAAAATTCATGGGCAGGTGACATCTACCAACCCGCACTAGGCCCGCGTGGTAGAGGTTAAAATGTTCGACGCCGCGTCGGACAATGTTGGTTGACACCCAATTTTCATCTGGACGCAGACAAAAATTAATATTTTTGCCAAATTTCGTCAATGTGTTTCATAGGTTTAAGGAATCCCAGGCTGATTCTGGGCACCCGTCGGCGCGGGCGTGCGGACTGCGAGTTATGGGTAGCTCGCTGTCCGGTAAGGACCAAGCCAGGGTCGACGGCGCGTTGTGTTCCACGCGCGCCTCAAAGAGATGTCAGAACCTACTGGTGAGGTCCGCAAGGGCCGATGCCTGCCAGGGGTGCGAGCTGTTCGAAAGAGATACCGCGGCTCCTGGCACACAGGCAACTGAGGGAACACGGGTGTTTTTTAGTCAGTAAAAGTCTGACACGCCCTCCCACTCCACCCAGAGCGGGAGAAGTTATTTGATGATTTCCCAAAAAAAAAAAACTGTTATATTTGACGTCATAAAACATGTTTTAATTTTCACAAGCAACATTTTATTTAAAATCGTCGCCCACCATTGTCCGACGCGGCGTCGAACGTGTAGTAGGTACAGGCTTATGTCCCAGCAGTGGGAACAATATAGGCTGATTATGCTGATATCGAGACTCAAGAGGGCAAATTTCAATGTATTTGGATTTGAAAGACTCCTACTAATTATATGTAGGACCGCATCACTAACTGTTTTACTTTGCATAGAAGCTAGTTCATGTTTGTTGACATTAATGAGGGTTGTAAAAACTCAAGTGGTTTATGATCTTAGCATATAATCATAAACTGCTTTAGTTTGATTTCTGTTTACGACTTCAGAATAACTGCATATTTATCTTTGTTGGTCTTCAATCAATTATGATAATTAATTTATTCAAATGAATCAAAAACACACATATTGTTCTGGAACAGCTGTTAAGTGTTATCATAAAACAACATTAATTACTTATTTTTTAAATTATGTGGGTCCTTTTATTTCGCTGTTGACACTGATAGAACAGCCTGCAAATATACTATGTATGTGTCGTGATGGCTTAGTGGTTAAAGGCTCCCTCAGACCGGCGCTACAGGACAGCGCGACACGACTCTAGTAGTTCAATTTCCATGAAGTTTTCATTGAAACTGTACTAGTCGTGTCGCGTCGCGCCTGTCAGAAGGAGCTTTAAGCCCTCGTCTCTCATGCAGGAGGTTGTTCCTCAAGCAGTCTTGAGCAAGCGTGGTGAACAATGCTCGTGCCTTCTCTGAATGAGAAGAGGACTTTGCCGTGCAGTGCGACAGTTATTACTATCCAGCCTTTTGGCTGTAACTTATTATTGTTACTTATAGAATAGAACAGATATTTATTTGCTAATGTTGGTACAACATCGATTGTTACAATTTATGAGGAGTCGTGTACGGTCATCAAAAGATACCTATACGTAACCAGGGTCGTCGCATATATGTAGTTTAAGAAACCGATGGATGTTTTCGAACACAACAAAGCAAACAGTTTATTTATCAAATTAAATTTGTAAAAATAATTGGGAAAAGTTTCGGCTGATTGAAACTATTCGTCGCTTGATACGATATCATTGCATAGTCTGAAAAACTAACCATGGCAAAATGGAAGTTGTAGTTAAATTCAGATATTTATTAGTCTTAAACACGTGTGAGACATAACATAATCCTGGGATGGTTGGGTAAAGGCTAGCTTTGCAGACATAGGGACTTGTGTTTGGCAGAGTCTCATCATAGACAGTATCTGCAGATGAAATTCCAAAATCTGAGTAACCGAAAATTATCTCAATAAATAGCCAAGTTAATTTTAGTTATTATAATTAGTAAGTCTTAAAATAAATAATTAGACAGTATGTACAAGTATACAAAGTAAAAAAAAGGAAGAAGTCACTGGGCATCAAAGATTTTGTCCGCATTGCTGTCAGCGCGGAAAAGTGCCCAATAGGCTAAATAAATTAAAATCGAAATGAAGGTCAATATTTATTATTTTAATACTAGGGCGGGAGAGAAAGGAAGTCATAGCTTGTTGCTAGCTAACTCACTCATCTCAAACTACCTGTACTTCCGATGATTAATTGAGATAAAAGTCACGACCGGAGATGGCATTGTTGTATTAAACTCTTATAAGGCGTTTAATTTTACATGGGTAACTGTAACTCAATGGGACACGGAATCTCTTTAATCTATTCCGTGGGTGAAAGGTGACTTTGCGCAATTGACGATGAAAAATAGGTAATTAGGTAATATTCGTTTAGAAGGAACTACTGTTTGTGAATCCAGGAACACGAGGTGTATCATTTTTGTAAAGTTTGGTTTGTCAAGTGTCAACTGTTTGTTTATATTATTAATTATTCATTGGCGGGCGTTACTAGTAAATGGACGCTACTTCTTCTTACTTCAGTTAGTTGCGCCAATTTTTCTTCCCAGATAAAGCACTAGGAAGTGGTGAAGAGCGGGCGTTTTGGGGGGACTGTCTTATGTAATTATGACGTTCAAAAAGAGCTGACTCTCAACCTAGTTTGAATAAATGACTTTTGATTTGATTTGATTTGGGCAGCAACGTTCTCTATACATTTTTAAAAACTATACTGCGATCGCCAACCCGCGTGCCAAGCGTCACGGCAACCCACCGTTTTTCGGCTGAAATCATGATGAGTCTGATGGATCGAAGGAAGCTATCCCTGAAATCGTAGGTAAGTAAGACGTTCGGTAGGTATTTGCTTCGTAGTGTGCTGAATCATCCTATTAGGTATTTGTGTATCATCAAAGCTTTACACGTGGTCTATGATTCACACTTTGCATAGTAAGCGAGTTAGATGAACCTAGATAATAAAATTACAATATCATATAGAACTGCATCGCCTACACGAATTCAAAAAAGTCATCTTTTGGGATTTCCAGATCGCTAGTGATCAGTGTGGTGTTACTGTTAACTTAATAAATAATTTTATGATTTTATTGAGTTAATAAAATACAGAAGTCTATTAATTGCGGAAGAGAAGTAGACATTTAATGGCATTTTGCCATCCAGTAGATAATATCAGGATTCCATTTGAACTTTTGGTGGATTATAATGATATGATTTTCTTTCTAAGAGAGATATCTTGGTATCGACATAAAACTTATTTATTTAAAACTTTGGCTATTTAAAAAAATAATCATTACAAATATAAGAAAACATGTATTCATTAAAGAAAATAATCCCAAAAACCAACAAGAGCACTGGGGAGTAGGTAAAACTGTTTTATTCTTGCTTAAATATGAAGTCAAACTTTTGAAGGCACCCTAATTGCGTACCACACTATCAATTACAATCTGAATCATTTTGAAGGATATCGCTAATCCGTTGCTTCATAAGTTCAAAAAAATTATCTTCTCAACAACATAAATAACGCAATGAATGTTGTTTAACTGTCAAAATGCAAGCCATTCCAACTATTACCCTGCTGGGCTTTACGATTATCATTTGTATGGCAATCCAGCTCGCACATGATGCATTCCATAATGCGGGATACTTCACTGTTAGTCTTATCGTAACCTGCTGTTCATTTTGGCTGACCGGTCCACTATGGTGTGTGGTTATTACTTGTAAAAGGTCAATTACTTCCTCTAATTATATATTGGCACACTTTAATAGTATCTAAATTCTTTAAAATTGCTTTAGCGCTACCGAGCTCAATAGGTAACATTAAAGAAATGCCCATTAATTTTTGGACCACACTGGTTTAACAGCTGCAAACATCTATTTAAGTCCGTGTTATTAGATTAGTGATTATGTTTAGGACAAAACGGTTTGTAAGTAATTGAAATATCAGTACTTATTAGTGCCTGCTAAGGTTTCTGATCTTTTTTCAGTAGATTCTGCTATAGCTAAACAGGAAACATTTTGACGCTAGCAGAAAAGAGAATCAGGGAATTAAGTATTCTTGCCGTATCAACTTATTCGCGTCGCCTTCGTCTTTCTTACTCTTTAAATATGTATAGTTTTAGTAATATAACTAAATAACTATGGACTTCCTGAAATAATCCTTTCATCGTTTTTCGTTCTTATTCTTTCGCCATAAATTCATGGAAATTCGGTTTTACCCATTCCTTCTTTGGGAATACCACCTACCTCGCTAACTTTGCCATATCCGTCCTCTAGATCAGTCAGATTATAATCCTGTAGTCATCAACCGGCAGTGTTTTGTTATGACATCACCTCAGGTGCAACGTACCACCATTAAGTAACTGTTCTCAAGAGAATTATTGCACTCTGCCATCAAACTTGAACTTGACCGGAGACTTGTTTAGTTGTTGCGTTGCCTTAGGCGTTAAAAAGTTAGTTTAAATGTTTTTGTTAATCATTATTGGTAGTTGCACCTTGAACTTTAGATTTATTTCTATCTATCATAGTCCACTGCTGAACAATTTGCGGCACAGCACCAGAGCGCCTAGACAAAGTGACAATGAGAAAGGAATAAGGTTATTGTGTGCAAAGGTGGACTTACTGCCTGTATTGCTATTTGCTTGTATTTGACTGAAATAAGCTACCGAAAAGCTAAGGAATCCTTTTGTTTGTTAAGTCGTAGATGTAATGTAATGCACCGATCCCAGCGAGGCTTGACCAGACTCGATTAATCGAATGAACCCCAAGATTCGCACTAGCCCCTGTAGCCTCATGCTTCATGGTGTTACAGAGGCCATTGCATATCAAGAAGTAGACCGGGGGGCGCGGTAATGGTCAGGTAGACTTGCCCTTAGGATAGGAAAGGATTGCGAGCCTACCGGATATACATCCTTTAGTAAGCATTGGACTAGTGGAGAGACGGGTGGTATTTATTTATAGGAGGGCATCTTTTCACGACGTCGCCGGCATGTTGATTCAGGTCGAGCTTCTTGGGCAGGTTTAACTGTTTTCTTAGCTCTTTTCTATGCAGTTGCTTCACTATGTTCTATGTTGTTGTTTTCATAGATTACGAAATGCTTTGTAAGCGATTACCATTTGTCTAGGCTCTCTGGTCCTTTACTTTCCGCATCAAGCTTGTCCCACGTACGTAGCCAGGTGCGAGTTGTCGGTTTATTTAGCTAAGCTTAGCTAGGATTGCAGTTTCCATTAAAATATTCTTAAGTTATTCGTTATCGGCACTTTGACTGACATACAGTGTCCATTTCACTATTAATTTATTCTGTTCACTTTTTTCTTGAACTATTTAACTAAAATAATATAACCTGTTAACGCTTCTTAAACGCTATTAAATTGTGTGTTTGTATATTATAACGGTGAGACTATTAATACACGAGGTCTGTGAAATTTTATTAAACTTTAAAACGTCTATTGGCATTGTGACATTTATTTTGTCTCTGATATTTCTGCTAAGATTCATTCATGTGTTTTAAAGATAGCAAGCGCGGGAGGATTCCTGAGTCGAACAAAGTGTCTTTGGGCTTTTCCATCTGAGATTGTTCAGTAGTAGCCTGGGGTCTGAATTTGTGCCCGTTTGATGGCAATAGCCTCGCCCCTAGCTCTTACATGATACTTAAAAAAGCAGGTGAAATGTACTTACATTTCACCTGCTTTGTTTAAGTATAGTACACTTGTACTATGGGCAGGCCTAAATCTTAGGGAAACACAGGAGTGGTGCCTACTTTACCTTTTAACTGTTTGCAGACTCGCCCGTGTTCCGTGTCTAAAGTACTGTTATGCTACAAACTATAAGAAAACCCAACGGTACTGCTAATTCAAGCAATTTTTTCGCTTTGAGTCTACTGAAACAAGACTTGTGTTGAAGTACAGTGCACTTTGGTGATGTCTATGGTAAGGTCAATACGTGATCCTTTACAGAACCAGCCAATAGCCATATCGATTCAATTGAAAACAAATTGAAGGATGCTCAAGAATTTGAAACAGTTACCAACAAGGCAAACACAAACTTTTGACATGTCAGGTGGGCAACTTACTTGAAACGATAGTTTGTTTGGATGTCGAGTACCTACCTAAGTAAGGATACTTAAAATCTCAATAGTTTGTTTGTCAAAATCTTCTGGTCAGACTTAGCGAGTGTTTCTGATACCTAGCTAACGGACACACTAACATGACCTAACCTAGCTGATTTCTTCTTACTAGCTTTCGCAAACTCATAATTGATTAAATCGAAATTCAAGTCTAGTTACCTGTCAACTGTTATCACAACTTTCGCTGTCACCAAGCGCATGCCCACTTATTTATTTTGATTATGCTAATTCTTCTCTATCTGAGTGAATAAACAATGGTGAAAAAAATATAAGTAAAAGTCACAGAGCAACGAACGGAGTCAGATGCTACAAATGATTGATGACCTCCGTTACGCGAGGCGGGTTATATTATGTACTCTCTGTATTAAACGGTGTAGCTTGTAATCACGAATTAGTCATGTTAAGTGCCTACTTATTTGATATGATTGGTACCTATGGTTTTTTGCTGTATGGTATTAAATTATTTATGTCTGTAATCATTAGTATCATTATGATTCCTACTTGTTGTGTTGGGTTTAAGAGTAACTTCTACCGAAATTGTATTTATTAATATATATGGTGACTGGTAATATTATTTAACTAGCGTATGTCCCCAATTACCCCAGAATAATACACCATCAGCTGTAATTTAATTTAGTTACCTACAAACAAAAAAAAACACCTTTACCATGCATTTTTTTTTTCATTAATTTAAAAACAGATCGCGCGCGCGTATCCGCTGATCCCAGGGTCAAGCGACTCACAGCTGATGCGCGCGCGCGATCTGTACGGTGGTTAAATGAATGACAAAAAAATAATGCATGGTAAAAGTGGATATTAGATTTTTTTGTGTGCAGGCTTTTGTGTGTAACTAAATTAAATTACAGCTGATGATGTATTATTCCTGTTAGGTACCTACTCAATATTCTATTGGGGTGATTGGGGACATGCGCTAGTTAAATAAAAAAAAAATCGTTTCTTTGGGAAAGTTGTTTGCTATGATGAGAACAACCATGTGTTTAAATATCGGTCACTAATTACCAGTCACCCTATACATGTAGTTGAAGTTCAGTAAGAAGCGATGGATTTATTTAAATCAAACAAAAATTGCACCTTTCCTATTTTAATTGCACCTATTTTTCATTTTAGGTAATTATACACATCCTTGGAGACAGATCCTTGTATTGGTATTATTTGGTAGAATAGCCTCGTAAGCAGGCGCGGTCCGAGGTCATGACCCTCCCAAAAGCCGTAAACCTTCTTAAAATAGTAATATCCTAGTAAGTAAAGTATCTTAATAAGTAAGTTTTAATAGTATCCTAAGCTGGTAGTACGTTCTCGAGCGATAAATTCCGACCCATACGCGGTCGAAGCTGCTGGCAAAATCTAGTACCTACTTAAATACATATTCATTGGTCATAAGTTTTTTGTGCAATAAAGTCTAATTTACTCTTTTTACACGCTTTATATTAGCTTCACTTGTATGTTTGTTTGTTGGTTTGTTTGTATGTTTGTATGTAACCGACTCCTTTGAGCGCGATTTTGACCCACTTTATACGGTCAGATTTCATTGAAACTTTGTAAACTTGTCGAGGACCGATGACAATTCAATAATTAAAAAAAAAATGAGAAAAAAAAACACGTTTTTGTAGTTAGCAGAACTAAAAAATAGAAAATAAATAATAGTTTAAAAAACTAAAAAACACGCTTTAAAAACCAAACTAAAAAAGGAGAAAATAATTTAATTCAATTAAAAAGCGTGGGGTGCTTGACATTAATTGATTATAAAAATACCTCAAAAAGCACCCCACGCTTTTTAATTGAATTAAATTATTTTCTCCTTTTTTAGTTTGGTTTTTAAAGCGTGTTTTTTAGTTTTTTAAACTATTATTTTTTCTTTTCTTATTAATATGTAGTCTTTGTCTGTGACCTCCCCCCCCCCAAAGTCTTTGACTGCGACCGCGCCTGCTCGTAAGCAGCAGGTGCCGTTCTGTAGTTTCTGCCGACCCCCATGGGAAGAAGGTTTGAGTTTATGTATGTTTGTATTTGCCTTGTTATTCTGTCTATCACATAAGATGAGTTTTTTTTGGGGCATCCTGCACCCTTCAAGTAATTTGACTTGCGTTAAGTTTTGTCCTGTATTCTGGCTTTTCTTTAGCTGTGGACATGTACTTATTATCAGTTTGCTGTGTTCTTCTAGCCTCTGCTCTAAACTACACTGTAAATATGTAACTAATATGCGCAGGATCTCCAAATTCGTGTACGTCGTGACATCGATTAATTACAGTCTCAGGCCGGCTCTAGTATCGAGATTGGATATCGAGTCCAAATTCCGGTTACACCCCACTACTTCGCCTTGAACTTGATTTATCGCTGCAATCGATTTAGCGATTATTTTAATTCGTAATCGCGAAAGCAGGCGATTGAAAGTTTTTTTAGAAGTTAGTTTAATGTTTTGGGCGCGAAATTGGCAGTTTAGTGCGGGTAATAAATAGTTTTATACGACAGTTGTCAATTTCTAATAGGTGTGGGAAGTCACGAATTATGTTATTAGGTGGCGTAGGTCAAGGCTTTGTTTTTTAAGTTACGGTTACATTGGCACCTATTGTCAGGAAGCTAACACAATACATATCAATAACTTTTATGTCTGTGAACTTTTAGTTTAGGAAGATTTTCTTTATCTTAGCGTGTCGATGGTGAAAATAACACGACAGTGTTTTCTAAATTTGTTTGGCCCAAAATTCAGCAACGCGAATACCATTCGCTAATGCAGCCATTAGGTCCTCACGTGTGCAAGTGACATGCGTTGCAAGATGAGCCATTCTCTGTGGTGACACGCCGCATACACACCGAAGGTCTGAGCCGTCTATGAACCCCCATTTGTGGAGGTTGTCCTTGCTGCTACCAACTTGGCTATGAAGTCTATTTATGGTTTTCCAAGTATCTACAGAAAATTGCGCCCGCACGGGAGGCTGTCTGCTGGTTCAATGAAGAAATCAGGAGGCTTAAGCAGAGTATACTTTGGATCCTCTTTTAAATTGGGGACCTTCCACAACAAGCGCTGGATGTTAAGAAATAAGTCTACAAATACTGCGCCCGTCACTTTTCTCGTTTCAAACCTATCCTCGATATGTTGAGTGAGGTTCAGGACCTGGCCACAGCAACTGCCTGGTCTAAATCCAGCTTGCTCCGGTATAAGTTTTGGTTCTACGAGGTTTGTGAGACGTGCTAGCAGCAGTCTCTTGAACAGTTTGTAGGTGTGGCATAGGATGGATATAAGGGGCGTAAATGTTGAGTTTATGTAGGTAATTCTTAATTGCACCGTCGGCGTCGGTTGTCGGCGAGTGACCGATTGTACCAATGCAATGCAATGTTGAGTTAACTTCCAGGATTATGGTTTATAGTTTATGAATAGTATTAAATTCTCTTTGAATAGAAAATAAAGTATTTGGAAGGAAAACCAAAATTACCAATTTTTTCTCCTTGTCCTTATTGAAAAACTCCCGGTGAAAGCTGAAGTACGAGACTACTAAGAGAGTACTTAAATCTTTATCTTCTATGCATCTATACATACATACAGATAAATGAAATTGGAGTTTCTGTTTGTAATATTATATTAAAATAACCGCTTTTTACTAAATGCACACGGTACATATACCAAAATAACATTTTTTTCAATTTTTGTCTGGTTGTCTGTTTGTTCTAGCTAATCTCTGAAACGGCTGGACCGATTTTGACGGGACTTTCACTGGTAGACAGCTGATGTAATAAGGAGTAACTTAGGCTACTTTTACGGTTGTTTTTTTTTTAGAGTTCCGTGCTTAACCAAAGTGTGCCAACCGGACCCTATTAAGTACTAAGCCTCCGCTCTGCCAGGGGTGCGGGTTGTTCGAAAGAGATACCTACCGCGGCCCTTGGCACACAGGCAACTGAAGGACCACGGGTGGGTTTTAGTCAGTAAAAGTCTGACACGCCCTCCCGCTCCACCCAGAGCGGGAGAAGTTATTTGATGATTTCCCACACAAAAAAAAGCCTCCGCTGTCCGTTAGTCCATCCATCCGCCCGTCCGAACGTTCATCTGTCTGTCAGCAGGCTGTAGGTATGCCATGAACCGTAATAAGTAGGTAGACAGTTCAAATGAAGTCACAGATTATGTATTTCCTGCCAGGGGTGCGGGTTGTTCGAAAGAGATACCGTGAACACTGGTGGGTTTTAGTCAGTAAAAGTCTGACACGCCCTCCTGCCCCACCCAGAGCGGGAGAAGTTATTTGATGATTTCCCACAAAAAAAAGCCTCCGCTGTCCGTTAGTCCATCCATCCGCCCGTCCGAACGTTCATCTGTCTGTCAGCAGGCTGTAGGTATGCCATGAACCGTAATAAGTAGGTAGACAGTTCAAATGAAGTCACAGATTATGTATTTCCTGCCAGGGGTGCGGGTTGTTCGAAAGAGATACCGTGAACACTGGTGGGTTTTAGTCAGTAAAAGTCTGACACGCCCTCCTGCCCCACCCAGAGCGGGAGAAGTTATTTGATGATTTCCCACACAAAAAAGCCTCCGCTGTCCGTTAGTCCATCCATCCGCCCGTCCGAACGTTCATCTGTATGTCAGCAGGCTGTAGGTATGCCATGAACCGTAATAAGTAAGTAGACAGTTCAAATGAAGTCACAGATTGTGTATTTCCTGCCAGGGGTGCAGGTTGTTCGAAAGAGATACCGTGGGGGTGGCACACAGGCAACTGAAGAAACACTGGTGGGTTTTAGTTAGTAAAAGTCTGACACGCCCTCCTGCGCCACCCAGAGCGGGAGAAGTTATTGGATGATATCCCATACTCAAAAAAAAAAGTGGAAACTTGTTTTTTATGTTTTTGGTCTTTTGGGTTTTTTCCTTCGTGTGCGAGTCCGACTCGCACTTGGCCGGTTTTTTTACTATATCACCATGTTTATTTGAAGACAAATTGAAATAAAATCTACAAGGCAGATCAGCTAAGAGTTTACATAATATTGATTGGGCCACTAAGCACGACATAATAACGTAGGTAGGTATATGGATTCATACTAATTTTAACATTACCGGCCGTTCGCATTTATTTGACCAGTAAGTACACCATTTTTTATTTTTCTTGAACAAGGTTGTCAAAATAATGCTCGAATTTCAATGCATGTTTGAGAAAAAAGAAATTGTTTCTAGATATGTCTATTCTATGCCCTGTTTGTGACAATATACATACCTACATAGGTACAAAATGCTTGAGTTTTCTGTCATCCATTGCATATCTACCATTTTACTTCATACGAATTTAAAATTCTAGCAGTATTATCATTAAGGCTTCTTCATTCAGGCGCGACGCGACACTTGTAGAACAATTTTCATAAAGTTTTCATAGAAATGGTTCTACGCGTTGCGACTGTTTGTAGGAGTCTTTATCCTTTCGACTTCTTCATCATAGACATTCATGGATTATTATTTTTGTTATTTTTTGCCTGGTAGGTACTGCTGTGTGCTAAATTATCTACTAAGATAATTTAGCACACAGCATGAGATAATTACCTCCCTAAAAATTGTAAACAAGTCTACAATGGCCATGTTTGTTTTAATTGAGCAATTAATTTCCCTTAGATGACAAGATATGGTAGATTTTTTACAAGATCTTGTCTCAATTATGTTTTTGCAAATAGCTGTTATTTATTAAAGCGTCTTGAGTTTAATAATGAATGGGAGGATGTTGGTAATGTTATGTTTTACGGTTCATTAGATAGAGCGATGTCGCTCTCGTTTTAATACGGTTAACCATCCGGATAGTGACAAATTATCTTGATCTTGAACAATTTATTTCTCTTTGTTCCACTTTCTTTGCTTCTTTACAAAACAACTGAGTAGAGAAGTTACAAAAAGTAACATCAATTGTTGTTCTTTTAGTGCCCAATGACAGCACATTTGGAATTAAAAGAACAAAAATTGATGTTTCTTTTTTATAAACCCCCGTTTATAAAAAAAAATAACATCAATTTTTTGAATAATCTTATAAGTAGATACATTATATACCTACTTCTGTGTTAGTTAGTTTATGTATACTGCAAATAAATAAAAAATATAATCCGCGGAAGATAAAAATAATAATAAAATATTAAATTGTCAAACAAAGTAAAATTTTCATCTACAAAACTATCCTAATAAAATATAAAAAGAACAAAAAGGTTATAAAATATTAAACTGTCAAACAACGTAAAATTTTCATCTACAAAACTATCCTAATAAAATATAAAAAGAACAAAAAGGTTTTGACAGCGGTGGGATTCGAACCCACGCCCTTTCGGACTGGTGCCTAAAACCAGCGCCTTAGACCACTCGGCCACGCTGCCTTATGTATCGCTGACGAAATTATGGATATTTATTTAAAACATGGCTGAGATGACGTCAATAACCTTGAATACCGTACGTAGTGACTTGACACATTATTCCGGTTGGAAATAGAGATTGATACAGACTTGAGGTAAAACGCGACATAATATTCAACTTTAAAAAAGGACTTTATTCGATTTACGTCTGTTTAATATTTCCTAGAAAGTGTAGTTTTCATTTGTTTTATATTCCGTCATCCTAATCTTAGTACTTAATTTATTTTACACTATCTCCCATAGAAACCTAATTTAAAACCAGTTACTTAATTGCAAAATACTGTAAAAGTGACGTCACCAGCCACAAAAGTTGTTGAAATGTGGGCCCTCTGTCCACGCAGTCAAAATAACCTACCAAGTACTTTTGCAGCTTACTTATATGATCCAAAATTCAGTGGCCACATTTGAACGGTCAACGTCAATGCCCACCGAGTTATCGCCTAACGTCAAATGGCAATGTGACTGCCGTTGTCAAATTATCGTGATAAGTTGTGGCTACACTACGGTTAACGTCCATCATCGCGATAATCAACTGCGTTTCCCTTTGGTGTGGCCCCGGCATAACAGGCATGATAAACTGTTATATAGGGTGTCCCAAAGAGAGCGCCGGATTTAAATTTGCCGCCATTTTTTGTTAATACGAGTTGTACTGTGATTTTATTTTTGACATTCAAACCAACAGCGTCTAATTATTGTAAAAACATTACAAAAATGATGAAAGTTTTGCGAAAACAGTTCGCTAATTCGTTATTTTTTCTTTGGGGCTATGTGAAGGAAAAGGTGTAGGTAAGCGAATAAGCCTGAAACAGTTACGGCGCGTTATTGGTGAAATACACCCACATTTATGCGAAAACGTTATTTAAAATTTCAACAAAAGAATAACCTGTGCCAGAGGTTTCGTGGCGGCCATTTGCCTGATGTTGTATTTCACGTTTCATCGGAACTATTTTTCTAGTTGAAATAAAAATGTTTGCTTAATTAAATCCGGCGCTCTTGTTTGGACATACCTTTATATACCCACCCATTATTTACAAACAAGTTCTTCCTGGTAATGTTTTCTGTACGAAGAAGTGTGTGTCAAATGCATCAATTATATCCTCGTGAAATGTCATCGGCGTTTAATGTGCAGTGCCAAAATCTATTTATAAACGATTTCGTTCTACATACATTACATGACGTCAGATTTTCGGGAAGCGTAGGTAATGTTTTACGTTGTTCCTCGGTTTATTCCAGGCATGGCTGTCTCAGAAAATTCGGAACATTATAAAACATCTTCAGTTTCCTTTTAAAAATACTGTCTTAATTAGTTACAACTTTAGACAAATCTGTTCGATATTTAACATCTCCTGTGAACTGTGAGTGACGTTACTAGCGCCATCTTTTATCTAATAGACGAACTGTTTAACTGTACCTACTGCGACTCGTAGGTATAGTGTTCTGTGATTGCGACGACTATTACGTCGTTACTCGAATAATGGATTCATTTTATCAAGCTCTTGTTCATGTAAATAATAATTATCACGATTGTGTGTAAATTAAAACAAGAATAGATTACATTTATCAGCAATATTGATTGCGACGGAGCTAGGTACTTCATCATAATTCGAATACCTACTTAGATTTCAATTTTATCAAGCTCTTGTTCATATAAAGATAGTTATCACGCTTGTGTATGAATTATAACAAGAATATAATATTTTTAACAGCAATATGGCTAAATGATGACGTAGGTACATTTCCATCTAAAAACACCATGGTTCTTTTGAAAGAGTCTGTTATTATTTCAGGAAATAACGATGACGTGGACATGACCGTAGACTTTTTCTCTACGTGGCGATGGCATGGTCTAAATGGACTCAGGTCAGTATCCGGTTAGGAGTTTGGTGCCATCACTAGCGTCTATCAGTTCAGGACAGTAGTGTGAACCTCTTCAGTTACTGGCGAGCAACTTCTTCAAGAGCATATTTGCCACTTGCCTTACCTTGTCATTGAAGACCTGTGCGGTAATAGCGTAACACACTAAAATGCCTTACATTTTGACAGTTGGACAACATGAATTGCTTTATTTACGTGGCTGAGCAGATAATTATTTTGAATATATGAAGCAATGGATTATCAATATCCTTCAAAATGATTAAGATTATGATTGATATTGTGCTACGCAATTACGGCACTAGAGCAACTAAAATAGCGAACCAGATATACTGAATGCCTATTCATATTACATATTACGCGGAAAACCGCACTGACAGCCTAACAGGAAAATAAAGCACAGGAATGACAGGGAAAACAATAAGCTAATGAAATAATATTAGGTAATAAAACACAATAATTGTTCATAATATCCTGTATATTACCTAAGTGTAAAGGAGAATTATTTACATGGTGGACATCGATAGTTATGTATACGCTTATCCTAGCCTACCTCCTTACAAGTTACGAAAACATGAGATTTTAAAATAAGAAAAATCAAGATTTAAAAGCATAAATTGGATTATAAACTGCCATATACAATAATTTCTTACAGTTAGCCTCTTTTTGTTCAATCCGAAATGAAGATGTTTATGAAACAAAATAAGCATAAAAACTTTTTGAACGAATTTAATTTTTAAGACTAGTAAATAATGTTCGCCAGTAGTAAATGCCATTTATAGATAGAAATACGCAAGTTTTAAAATTTAGAATATTTTTATTTTATTTGCTGTAATTTGTATTGTACTGCCAACTTTTGAAATAATTTGGACGCATGATTTGCGTACTTTTATTTTTTGATAATTGAAATAATAATCAATTAACCGCTTTAGCATGGCATTCTTGGTAGGTGAAATTAACAAATTAATTAATGTATTTTCATAAACAGCTTACGATTAGTGTACATTTCAGCACCTTTTATTTATACGGATTACATGTAATAGCAACTTGCTCTTTAGATTATTTAGGCGTTTGAAAACAAAAATTATAAAATCACCAAATAAAAAATAAGAATTGATTCATAAAATACAATTATAAATTGTTACAAAAATATCCAGTTACGATCGGAATAGTACTGAAAAGTCAGAAAAAATACATAAATCAAAAATAATTACAAATAATGATAATCGATATTTTAACGTTAAAATAATTGCATTTCAATCGTTCAACGCTTTCGTTGTCAAAACAGCGACTAGCGCTTATGTATACCATCAGATATGTACTTTAAGCAGAAATACGCTTATTTTATACATTGCGTTCATGTCAATAAAAAATGTTAATCTTCAAATATATTTTAAATAATAAATTATTTTAGAAATTATATTGGATGTCGCAAGATAGTTTGCGTGATCGCAAAAAAAAGGTTGAATTACTCATGTAAAGTCATTATTTATTGACAAGAACGCATTTTGGTAAACAATGCACTATCTGGTCAGATATCTAGATTAAGCAGAATCAGGCGTATGGCCATTTCATTATGATTTCGTTATGAAAACTTTATAGTTTGAACTGGAAACTATCTACAGCCATAGGATAAGAGGGCCTAGTACAAGTGGCAATCGCTTTCAAAGCGATATTTCATAAGCTTTTCAGTAGCTTATGTCTGTTCCATACATTTTTGATCTTTTCTATTATCGTTATCGCTAATAGATTGTCGCTGTGTCTAGGCCCTAAAGGGCTCCAAAGTGCATGGTTTACCTTAGATTTTATTATTATCTTTTACATTTTTGTTCAACGCGTGATATAATTTATTTAATGCATTAAAAGCAACCAATGATTATTCTAAGTTAGAGCAGCAACAAAACACGTAGTATAAACTAGTTATATTTGGTTACACAATATTAATTACCGTATAAATTACTCAGTTTTAACTTCTAAAAGAATTTACAATTACAATGTACAAATTTCTTATCCTAACGAGCGGTGAGCTCTCTACAGCTTAAAATGTACCAATCCGACAGGAATGTATTTGGATATAATTTCTTAGATTTTTCTAGAAATAATTTGCGCTGAGTATAAAAATTTAGAGCCGAACTGGAAGCACCGATGTTTTTTGATAGTTAAGTATTCTTTTTCGACAAGCATTCTAACATTTTTTTATTATTAAGATTAGAATGCTTATTTCAAATAAATGTTAAGTTCTGGTTGGTTCAGAATCGTGAGTAATTTGTGCCCAAAAGTAATAAATATTTACTCACATCGTAGCCTGTACTTTCAAGTAAGATATTAGCATCAAGATATTCACTGCCACCGGGCCACCACTAGGCCACGATAATTAAAAAAGAAATGGCTTAAATGCTGTTGAAAGCAGTAGGTACCTATTACAATTAGAACCATAGATTTGTACCCAGACAGTTATAAAAACGTCTAAACGCGAGCTGTTATTTCTAGAAAAATCTACAACAGGAGCGTTTCCCAATAACTAAGTTACTAATGAAATGTTTAAATTTCGACTTCCTTTCATATATTTATACACTCAATAGGTCATATATTTCAGTATCGCATCTACACATATAGGTAATCAAATATTTCAGTAAGTAAATGATTAAAGAAAATTACAGTTTTCATAACAATCTTGTTAACAGTGATCAATTTATTTTAGTTTTTATTTTAATAAATTAATTGACACAATGTGTTACTTAAATTAAATTAATTAATTAAATAACACTGGCGTTAACATTAGTATATTCTGCGTTGGAGTTACCAAAGGCTCAACTTCACGAAACCAATAGGATGGACGTAGGTACTTTGACTTCTTGTCTTTTGGCTTCGCCGTTGGGAACATTTTTATTACGTGTGCCTACATAGCCTATGCACAATCACAACAACTGATCAGTAACCAGGGGTCGTCAGATATAGTTGAAGTTACTATACTTCAACGAGAAACGTTTGGATGTTTTCGAATGCAATTTAATTTGATAAGTTAAACTGTTTGTTTTCACTTAAATAAATTAAATTTTATTCGAGAACATTCATCGGTTTCTTATTAACTTCAACTATATCTGAAAAACATGGGTACTTATCTCTTTTGGTGACTGTACCTACTAGTAAATTCCTAAGTACACGCTCGACATAACATCAACTTAAAAACTGCAGTAGCGCAGTGTACGCACAATTTACTAATGTCGACGAACTTACTGAAGAATTGGGAAATCGAAGATGGCACACAAGCAATTACAAAGTTAAAAAAATCGTTGCACAACCTATTTCCAGAAATTACAATCAAATAAAATGAGATTAAAATATCTAAAACTAGATTAAAAACCATCTAAATAATAGAGATACGTCAATTCCTAAAATTATAAACCCCAAGGTGACAACAAAAAAAACTTAAATTAAATTAGTGTCTTAAAATTTAAAAGTTAAACCCAATTGTTACTGTTATGAAGTAAATTATGTTATTTTAAATCATCACTGAAAAAGGTAGTGAATATTCATAGATACAACATTTGTTCAGTAAAAAAATAAAAATTTCGATGACAACTGGAAGCAAAATATTACAAAATCTACTTATTTTTTAGAGAGTTCGATCTAAATACATACACACATACATAATTATATTACACATAATAGTCGAAGTGATGGACGTGTCCACAAATTATTATCGAGACGACTTCATAGTCTACGCAAAGAGAGTTGGCAATATTTATACAGTTGAAGTAAGCGGATGGCACAAAATTCATTTTTTACAGAAAACATACAAGATCGATCATTCAGAACATGCGAACCACATTGGTCATCAAAACGTCTAATCCTCTGATAAACACCATTTAAAATCATTACACAAACGATTAAAAAACTTGGTCTCAAAGATGATAATTTATTAACATTTTAATTTTAATCATACTGCCTTCTCGTACAGACAGTATGCTGCATCTTTTGTACCTGGCTTGTACATAACTGTACAATCCGTACATTACAATTTTATCCATGTCAAACATTTATAGAACAATAAATAATTTCATCGATCGTAGTTTTAAAAATAAATCACAGAACAATTCTAGCCACGTTCAGAAATTAATAAATTGCTTTTCTTTGTTTTCCCGCGCATTTCGCGTGGTATGGTGTGTAACTGTCAAAATTTAAAAATGGAATGGCTGGTCCGGAGACTGTTGACTGGTCAGTCAGGGCGTGACCGCCGACTATTAAATACGTGGCGCTGCTTGCTCTGTGTCGTCTCACGCGTAGAACTCGCGGTTGTTGTGGCCCTTCCCATACGATGCTGCGGCAGGGCTTCTCTTGGGCTCGTCGAGCGCGTAAGAACCTTCGTCCTTCTTGCGCATGCGATATACTATGAACATCACCACCAGGATTGCACATAAGAGGCCTACTACTGCGCCGCCGATGACGGCTGAAAATGACAAAACAAAACAATTACTGACGAGGTCATAATTCAAACAAATCAATCTGCCTAGCCTTTTACCAAATATCTTGGGGTCGGCTACCAGTCTAACCGGACGCAGCTGAATACCAGTATTATACATGGAGCGACTGTCTGGGCGACCTCTACGACTCAGTTTACTGGGTAACATGATACCCTTGGTAAGACTAGTCGTCAGACTTATGGGCTTCTAAATACCCGTTACAACTGCCAAAGATCTATGAATGACAGCCGGGAACAACGACTTAACGTGCTTTCCGAGGCGCTGAGGGGTCTTGTTATGCCCACCACGGACCACCAAGAACCCATCCACGGATCAACCACGGCAAGCGTAGTTCAACCTGATCGATCGAACCGTGCGGCTTGTATAACTAAGCCACGAGCCATAATTCAAACAAATAAATATCAAAGAAACAAAATTAGAAAGCTGTCTGGTTATCCTAGCTTGAAAAGTGGATTTAATTAACAAGAATATTACGGAATAGCTTCCTCAGGTAACCTATCTTCTGAAATGGAGGGGGAGAGCGCCTTGAGTATTAAGTCTTTCGAAGCTAGACAGATAAACATCAATGAAAGAGTTTCCAAAAACGCGAAAAAAAGTAGAATAAAGCTATACATACCGGCAAGGATGCCTGGCTGTGCGAAGAAGCTGGTGGCACGGTCTTCGGGCTTGGCGTTCATGATGACGACCTTGTCGGGAGCCCGCGACTCCTGGTTCACGTTGCTGCCTGACGGCTCCTGGTCCTGAAACGTTATAGCACTTCTTTATACAATTTGAATGGGAAATAGGTCTTTATCGTGAGTTCTTTTAAGGCCTCCGAATGTTGCTGTAAAAGTACAAACCATTACTTCGCCCTTCGCTACACACAGCAGCGAATATCACTAATATCTGAATAGGTCGTATCTTCAAGGCCTGTTTAAGGCTCGGTGAATTTCGCTGTAGTGAGATATACCAAGCAATACGTGACCTGCCGACGTAAGGTCACGTTTTTATTATCCACAGCAGCAAATATCTCCAATATCTGAATAGGTCTACACACTAGTTCTGTTTGGCGAATAATTTCGAAGTCAATAGCCTTGACGTATTTTGTTTTCCTCGTCTATTTTCAGAGCTATGTATTTTCGTGACAAAACAGAGATACTACGCTAGTATTTATTTTTAGCGAAGCGATGTGTTTACCCAGTTTTGTCAAGCAGCAATGTATAATCGAAAATGTACCATTAATTCGGTAATTCGGTTCGGTTAATTCGGTTTAGGATTCGATACATTAGGGTAGGGGTCACCAATTAGCTTTATTGGGAGTTGACTGTCACGATCCATTTGACAAACGCTTACTAGTAATCAAGATTGAAAATATTCATTAGAAAACTCACTTAAGTAATTAATATTAATGTGAAAAATAACATGTTTTGCTTAGAATTTTGAAGGTGCAAGCTAAAACTATTTTATTTTCATTTTAATCATTTAGACTAAGGTGTATAGTTCTAAGACATTGTACTGTTTACATAAGGTACTAATGCACAAAAAAAAACAAAGAACGGCCCACCATTTGGTGATTCCTGCATCAGGGTTAATGAGTATGAGCTCTGTAGTTTTCTGCCTACATCCATAGGAGGAAGGCGTGCATTTTAATTTAATTAACCTATGATAATGTGTATATTTTAGTACAATAGATATTTGCACACCTATTAAGGTAGGATATGGTCATAAGAACTTTTATTATTGTATGTATCACCTCATGTAACTACCCATATTTCAAGCAAATAAATGATTTGATTTGATTTGATTTGAGATCTTCTCATCTGGTCAAAATCAGTGACGAGAAGGAGGATTCGATTATCGAAAGCTGAACTTTACCAAGAATCACTGCACGTATCACATATTGGTGCATACTTAATGAATCATAAACGTTCTTAATCCCCTGCGCGATAAAGACCCGGGACATTAACACTATCACACGTCCCACAGCATGCCAAAAATAAAATAAATTAGGTCACCTCGTCTGTTCGCCTTATCATAGATAGTTCCGGCAATATAACCGGGATTCTTTTTATAAAAGTTTAGTCAACGGATCAACATTAAACATGACGTCATCAACATTACAAATTCTAATTAAAGCCTTTCTCATCTGACCAATTATTCCCATCTCTAAAACCCTATTTACATGATGCAAGTTTCTTATCTGTGGCATACAATAATGCAACCAAATGACTTGCATCGTCTAAACTGCACCGCGTAGGTAAATCAGGCTTAAGGCGTTGCCCAACCGTCGGACACCGAAAACGAAACTCAGTTTTTTATTTTGGTGGTCAGTCGACTCAGTCGATTCAACTAACATCGAACGCATCGCGGTTTTGAACCTTATTTGTTGCGGCGATGCGCTGTTGTCAATTACCTAAAAAGCTGCTTACCTGCTCCGCCTCTTATTTGGTAACAACGCTTGTCATAACTCTGCAAAAAGCTAGACTTAGGTTGTCAAAAGATGGCGAACGGCCAGCCGTTAGTTCGTCATTGATGGGCTTCAAATTGCGTAAAAATAAAATTGACGTTTTGGCTAAGGTATAATGCGCCCCAAAAGTATCTGATAAAATTGTAAATATTTTTTTTTTTTTTTTTACCTGTGGATGATATTTTGTAGTGCCATTTACAAATTGAATGCTTTAATTTGATTATTTGAATTGGAAAACTTAAAACATTGACGATATTTTTCATTTGACAATTGAGGTTACTTTTATAACCTCAATTTGCATTGATGAATTTTCAATTACAATTAAAAAAAAATATTCAAACAAAAATTGTTGGAAAAACTTTATATCTCACGATAAAGCTGAAACCTTCTAAATACAGATGAAAGTGTTACTAATTCCCATAAGATAGTGATCGCGTAAGTATTTAACATGCATCCTAATTGTGTAACATACTATCAATCAGAATCTCAATGATTTTGAAGGATATGGCTAATTCATTGCTCCATATGTTAAAAAAATGTGTCAACAACGTAGGTAAATAGTTCAATAAATGTTGTAAAACTGTCAAAATGAAAATAATTTCTATAGTTAGTGTGAACAGAGTTTGATTACAATTTCATAAGATACTTTTGAATTAGACCATAAATGGCTATAATCTAGTAGTAGAACAATAAAACCGAATACGTACAACTGAAGGCACGGTGTCTTCTGCAGAAATGCTGATGTCCGTCTGGTCTGGGCGCGAGGGTTGCTCCTCCCCCGCGCCTCGCCCCTCTTCCGAGGTACCTTCACTGGGCCTGTTCCTTGTGTTGGCTGGAATGTCACGACAATAATAATTAGTTTTTACATATCAAGTTTAATAAAGGGAAAATGTGTTTTTAACCATAAATAACGCGTCAGATTGATTTCCAGGAAACGTATGTTCTTTTGGTTTAGTCATAGCTTTAATAATTGGATCATGTATTGTTCTGTTTCATTAATTGTAGTTATTTGGTATAGTTTAATAAAGGCTCCGACGTTTCTTATTCTTTCCTTCTTTACCGAAACAGTATGGTACAGTACGATTAAAAACATCGTTTACAAATAAATAACATTATCAAGAACACAATACTTTCTTTCGTATCTACAACATGGATTGTGTTAAATTGTTAGAGAATGACAGTTAGTATAAACATGATTCTGATTTATGAAGAACTGTGAAATTAGTTTTTAACGTTTTTGATGATAATTTAATAAGACATAAAATGAATGCAAAGATATTTACAAAAACCATAAATGACGAAGACTATTACACGGTTAGCATCCTATTTTCAGGCATACTAATAATTTGGAGTAGATAGACATAAAGAGATATAAAGACGTTGAGGTTGACACCGAAGAAGTAAAAGAGAAAAGCTATAGGAATGAAGAGATTCAATAAATCCCGAAGTTATATAGAATTAAAACACCTTCACCACCGGAATTCGAGGGATTTGGACCAAATAAGAGACGGCTAACATCGCTTATACAAAAAGCGAAATACAGGAACTATATCAATAGACAAGGGATTGGAAAAGGATCATACATGATACGGCATGAACAAAAGCAGAGGAAGAATCAAAAGTAAACTTCTAATAAAACATCAAAATTACCAATGATATGGACAATATCGCTAAGCTAATGGTTCCATGAGATGAAATAGTTTCAGGGCTATATTACCTTCCACATGCTAACTAGTACTATTAAGGGAACGCTATAAAATGGTTTCTAATGGCTGCATGATAGAATCGAAGTCATGCGATAGATAAGTAAAAAACAATGGGCAACAATTTCATAAAATTTAAAAATACTACGAAAGACTTACCGAAATCCTCGGATGGTTACAAGTGATTGGCATATATCATGGATTAATTAATTATTTAATTGAAATATGTATAATTATACACGCGTACGATACTTTGTCTGTTTAAACAGTAACTGGCGTGCGGTTCAAACAACAATTAGAAATAACTACAGATAACAATAAAACTGTTAATTCAAGGTTGCGTCAGTTATTGCAAAGAGATGAATCCGCTTATGATGAGCGCTGTCGGGTTAGTGACAATTATTTGTGATATTATTTACTATGTCGCTATCCTGTTAATTGTCATGTAAATGTTTTTATTGAATATACGATAGAGCTATAATAGTACATCTAAAATGGTAATACGAGAAATCGTCACTAAATACAATGGATTCCTATAATTGAATATGCATGTAAAAGTCCTTTCGACAGATGACAAGCAAACGTTTGGGAACTGAGAACGGAATGTGTGTCGTCTTACATTTAGATTTTCTCACTAATGACAATTTCTCGTACAAAAACAAAAAAATAAAACAACGCAAATAAAAACTGGCATGCTTCAGCCACTACTCACGAATGAGCACATCGATCGGCTTGGGATCTGATGGTATTTGGAGCGGGGTTTCCACTTTGGGTACGATGGGAGTCTCCGGTTGTTCGGGGATATCTATGTCATCTGTTTCCGGGAATTCGGGTATAATGGGAGTATCGACAATGATGCGTTCGGTCTCGTCCCTGCCGGTGGTCGTGGAGCCATAGTCTTCGTCATCGGGAGGTGCGTTGGGCTCGTCACCTGATCCTCGCCCGTCCTCGTCGTCGGGGCCAGGGCCGGCTCCCCAGCCGGAGCCCGAGCTCTCGTCTGTGTCTAGGCCCGAGCCATCATCAGCAGCGTCGGGGTCTACGAATAGCTCGTGGTCGGGAGGCGAATGGACGTCGTTTTGTATTTGTACTACTGTGTCTCCTGTCGGTTTTTCTACGGCAGCGTCCTGGAATGGTAGAAAATGTTTCTCATTAGAATTTTTATCAGTAAACATAGACCACCTACTTAGTAAAAAAAAAGTTGCTAGGTAATTGGGAATGTTTTGTTTTAATCGTCTCACTTTAACAGCTGATGACAAAACAAAGCAGCTTGCTTTACGAAAATTATAATTAAAATTCTTATAACCCCAGTTATCGAACAGTTTCATAAACTACTATTTATGTTATGCGAAACAATCAAAAAGCAATCGTCACGGTGTAAAAGTCAGAAACTACGCAATGAAATCTGTTGCGTCGTAATGGAGAACACCGCAAAACATCGTAAAAATATGTCACGTCATTCCGACGAAATAACAGCGAGAATAAGATTTTATATTATATATGTTTTTAACATTTATTTGAAGCCTATTATCAAGATGCAAGTAAAAAGTATGTTATATCAAAACACTACATCATATTACATACTGTTCAAGTTTCACAGCTATCGGATGACGTGACCAGCGACCTATTTCCAGAAAAATCACCCATTGACGTACAGTTTTCTCAATTGACCTAATTAACAACACCATTAACCTTTGATTACCACAAAAACGAAGAAACCACACAATCTTAAATTAAAGCTTCAAAAGCCTGTTTAAATACTCGTATATGAAACGATACGTTTTTGCACAATAACAAAAAATCACTGCGTTTTGTCTACGTCACGATTTACGACACAAAAATAATGGTGTATTTTGATAACACGAAAACAATCACTCACTTACCTGAAAAGATTCCTACAGGAGTATGAAAATGTAATTTTAGGCCTGATTACAATTTTATTGATAATTTTGATAGCAGATTGTCTGCTTTGCACTGCTAGCGTAAATTGTGGCTGCAGGGAGGGCGATCGATAGGCTTTTTAGGGGGTGAAGGGAGGGGTAGTAGGGAACATTCGGGTTCCCCCGGCAGCCGGTAGATGGTTCATGAGGCTTGCGTTCAGGGGTGAATTTAGAAAGCTTTCAGGATTACCGAGCAAGAAGTTTCGATTTTGTACGATAGATGTCGTTTTATCGTGTTTTCGTAGATAAGAAAGGCTTGACAGATTGTTTGTTTTTTCTTTTATTTTAATTTTCTTCTAATATTAGTCTGGATATGCTTTTCTACAAAATTGTTCCTATAACTTTACAAAAGGGTTTTCTTTTAACTTTTCTATGTAATTATTAACCAATATCAGAGCAGCATAAATGATAAATGATTTTATTTCTGTAAGTAGGTTTGTACATACACTTTTACACGTCAAACATATTTTTTTAAACTAGATGAGGTCGGCGTTTCCTATCTGACTACTCTGAGAAGAAAGGCCGAAACATACTCAGAGGTCACAGTCTCTTTTAAAGTACAGACATAATCTTGGTCAGATCATGTGAAGGCCATGTGGATTGGTGTCTGAAATGGTCTTTTGAGGAAAGAACCACACAGATTGAGTGGACCTGTCCCATAGCTATTTACAAGCATACGACAGGTTATCATATCGATAATTAATGACACATTTCGATTACCTGACTTGCCTTGCTCCCGACAGGAAATAGCTGTCGGAAGAATGGGGGTCGTCTTTTTGATTTTAACTCACAAAATTTTCGGGTAATGAATTTGTGGGCACCATAGGATTCCTTCGACAACATTGATTGATGTTCGATTAGGTACGAAACGTTTCGAATGGTTGAATAGCCGGCTAGGGCATGTGAGGATCGTAGCTGGTGGTGTCCTTTAATTTCTGCCTGACCCCATGGGAAAACGCGTGAGTTTATTTAGGCATTTGTTACAGTTTCAGAAAACACAGCTTCATAATAAATTCGTAAGCCTGGCCGTCAAAAAGAGCGATACCAACATATCAGTAACGCTTGAAGATACATCAAAGTGGTTGTTCCGGGCCACAGACGCCACAAGAACCGAGGGCTGTCAAAATAAATACCTTTGCTCTTTCATGTGATGCACGTCAGATGTGATGTGGTAGTCGACATAAGTAATTTCTCATTTTGACAGCCTTGAAACAACTTGGGAGTCTGTACGTGTGGGTGACGTGTTGTTTGATACGTTATATTTTATTTAAGGGTAAAGAAAATTGATGTGAAGACAGGGGAGCTTTCGAAATTTTCAATTCCACAGGGAGATTGGTTTCAAATGAAAGAAAAATAGACAGCGTGTTCTTGTTAACAAAAATGATTCTAACATTTTGCATTCACATTAAAATTGTAATAAGTGTAAGGTTTCATTAATATGACTGAAACTACACGATTGAAAATTTACTAATCAAATCGATCCACGGTTTAAAGTTTTATACTGGCCATACTGACGGCGGAAATACGTATTTAAATAAAACCGGGAGACTTCATTTATTGCACTGGGCACACTGGTGGTGATAGTTGGAGTGGTTTGGTACGCATCGAGCACTTTTCGATGGGGGTTGGCAGCGAACGGTCGTAAGATCAAATAAGTTTTGGTTCGCAATAAGTTTAGTTTTAGACACCGCAATAAGTTTAGTTTTAAATACCACAATAAGTTTTGTTATTGTGTGATTAATTTTAAGATATAAGTTTTGATAAAAATAAGTAAAGAGAATAATAAATAAGTTTTGGAGGTTAACTGTGGTTATTTCTGAGATATCCTATATAAGGATCTATTTTTTTCTTATACATTTTGCATAAATGTACCTAGCCTTTCCACTTCTAGTCTAACCTTTTTGGTGCAGCCGTAGGGCACACACTATTGTTGTTAAAACTTTACTTTTACTTTTTTGGTAATTTTATATTTTGTGTTTCACGAACTATGTCTAAATAAACTTTATTTTTTCTTTATAATTGTATGCCAGTATTTTGCATGGACCGACTGCCTATCAGACCTCCACGACCCAGATACTGGGTAATACGATTGTCCTTGGTAAGACTGATTGACGGACTGTAGAGCTCTTGACTACCCGTTAACGTCTGTCAAAGATCTACGAATGACAGCCGGGGCCAATGGCTTAAAGTGCTTTCCGAAACGCGGAAAGGTCGCTATATGTAATGGATGGTCACCCATCCACGAACCGCAGCAAGCGTAGCTTACCTACTTGCTATGCGTAAACTTACTGAACCAAGTGTTATTTATTGAATACTTCAATATATTAAACGTTTTTCTTTCTTTTAGGAAAGCAAGATTTATTAATATCTCAAATACATTGCAAACTTTAGTTTTGTATAATTTAGAAGCGTTTTGTATAAATTTTGTAAATATGAGTACCATGCATCAGTTTATTGTGTTGTTTGATGTACGTTGACCCTTTCCAATATTTTTTTTTTTTATCAAAATCGGACTAAAAGTTATGCGATAAAAAAAATATATACGCATCGACTTGAGAACCTCCTCTGTTTTTTCGTCGGTTAAAAAAATGCATGAGCTGAATGGTGCTGATCCACGCGTCATGTTCATGAACGGACGCTGCCGGAACAAGAAGAATGTTCCCAAGATTTTGTAATATCCAACAGAATCCAACTTGATTTAAAAGAGTGTCCGTGGAGTTTCTTGCCCGTTCTTCTCCATTGAGATCTACGTTTTGGAATGGGCAACTAGCTTCAACTTACCAACTGATCGACTTTTTGACGATTCAAAAGTGCCTGTAAATGGTTTAATTGAAATAAATGCTTTGAGTTTGAGTTTGAAGTTTAAACTGCTCAAAATGCATTAAGTTCTGCCGGCAGAATATCAGCTAAAACAGGTTTTTTATATAAACCTCTTGCATCAAAACATTGCTTCCCAACTTGACCTCCACACGTTCCCCCTTTCGAAGTCCCTACCATCATTACTATTAAAAATAAACGACTATCCCGTATTCAAGTATTCTGTGTGATTACCGGAGTTTTATCGTAAATCCCATCCGGGTATAATGAGAAATATTATTTATTGTCTGGCTGTAGGGCTGGCAGCCGGATATGTTTGGAGTTTCCACCTTTGTTACCCCGAAATTAACTACGTTTGGAGTTTTGTAAGGTTTTTATGGCATAATGATGGCTGCATAAAAAGTACTGAATTATTTTTGTTATGGAAATGTATAAACTTTTCATAAGCTACTGTCCTCTGTATATAATTTGAATGACATAGCTCGGCTGCTGCTGTTACTAAACGTTTCCTAGTCCACTCTATTTGTCCCATCAAGGAAATAAAGCACTAGGCATCATTACGGTGAACCTAGTCCACATTTTTTCCATACAAACTTCGGGAGTGTTTTACTCCACTGTCTGACATGGCACATCCAAAGTAAAATATGACTTCGTTTTGTGTCATTATAATATTGTCTGTACGGAAACAGAATACTAAAATAAAAACCCAGTAAAAAGTTAGGAGCCAACAAAGATTCGTTTTTCTTGCTAATTTTAGTTAACTTTGGGCGTGTTTAAGTAATAAAAGAAGTGTAAAATCTCCAAAACTAAGTCGGTACCGACAAAGTACAATTATCGAAAAGTTCAATAAACTTTATTGGTCATTGATTTATGCATTGGATTTTTCATAAAACCCGATCTTCCAAAGGACTTTGTTTAATCTTTTCGCGATTTTTTTATTATAAATGATCCTGTAGACTAGCGTCTAATTGCTCATCACTGATACTATCTCTGTCGGACACGAAGCCTGGTGAGACAGCGTGATTTTTATCCAGGCCCACCAATGAGTTCGAGCCCGCGACTAGGTTCCTTAAGGTCTTAGGACTGTCCCGTTGTTGTAGTGGTCGCAAGCACTACTGCTGAGCATAAGGTCCTGGGTTCGATTCCCAGGTCGGGCGAAGTGTTACTGGGTTCTTCTATCTGAAATTTCTCAGTAGCAGCCCTGAGTCTGGATTTGTGCCTGGTTGATGGACATGGGCTCGCCCTTGGGACTCAAACATAACTGGCGAAATGTGGGTGTACTATAAGTTCACCTCTGCCCTTCCCTTCGAGGCGTAATGTTATGTTATCTTAAAGGTGACCACCACATATTGCTAAGGACGCATCATCAACTTACATTTGAACTAAATGTTATGTGCCGGGGATATCACTGAGCGTTTAGGCAGCGAAAAATGTAGCACTCGCGGATGCTGTAATGCGCCAGGTTCCCAAAGATGGGTGCGCAAATAATATCCCTAACACTTCACATTTTGACAGCCCTATCCTCGTATAATGTGGGCGTCCTGACCTGCCGTATTTTGCCAAGGTTTATTACCACGATACCCTGGTACCCGCTAATGTACCCGTTGGTTTGCAGGCTTCATAAGTCAAAATGAAGGGTTAGGAAAATTTTGTTTATGATATTTTAGATTTAGTTGAGGATATTAGTTTCTTGTGTAACGGAAATTATCTTGTGATTTATATAAAATTTATTATGATTTACTGGCAGGTAAGACAATACTTTAAATCTCTTATCACTTCGAAATTGGAATAGGAATATAGGGAACGTGCACGGACTATAGATGGTAGCACAAAGCGACACTAGAGCCACGGTGTGGTCAAAAAAGAATCTTTTCCGATCTGTCATCGTGTTGTCTCCAATGTAAAATGTTTGAGTTAATGTTTACATTAAATTTAAATAGTTTTTAATGATTAAATATGGGTTCCGGCCGATTAATAATGATCGTCAGCGTGGTCAGAATAATATGTCAAAAGGCCAAAAACTCTTCGAATCCGGGCATGTCTTAGATGTAGAAGAAACAGTTAAGAATCAAGAAAATGCAGTAATAACTGGTAAAATCGCGTCGCGCTACGCGACAGTGCGGCGCGACTCACGTTGGACAATTTCTATGAAAACTTCATGAAAATCGTTCTACAAGAGTATTTTTTTACAAAGTGGATTAAAAAATTGTGAAAAATTCCTCAAAAAAAGTTAATCAAATTTATATGGGACCAGATATCGCATGAATTGAGAACTGCCTCCTTTTCGAATTCGGTTAAAAATAGAACTTCTTACATGAAAGTTGCGGTTCAATGAATACATAGTTCACCCCTTTTTCCGTGTCATAATAGGTGAGTAAGGGATTGTATCAAAAGGTTAGGTACAATGTCCTCCTGTGTGCGAATTATAACCTACTGCGACCACTAATCCGTTGGCGCTTGAGTGAGGTCCATACGTTATTAGTAGTACCTACTGACGCTTACTAGCTTACGTGACAAAATAAGCTAAGTAGGTATAGGGTAGGGTAGGTATTGTGGGAATTCTGGTGAATTCCCAGGTACCTACGGGAATCTATCTATAAATAAAATACTTGATAGCGTTTAAATTCGTGGGACTCTGCGTATATTTTAAGAAGTACAGACTTATAAGGCCGCGCCTAATACAAGAATATATTTTCTTCCGGAACAAACCCTATCCTATTCTATTTGAAGGATAGAATCTAGAACCATCATCTTGACAGTTCAAACGTGACAAAGCCATTTCATTACCTGCATAAAGGTTGCATTCGATAAGCACCAAACCTTTACATGAGGTACGCCCACCCTTGAATAAAAGGATTAACGTAGTCGTATATCTGAACAAGACTTTTATTCACAACATTTGAACAGTCACGAGATACCTACCTATATTTGCGCTTATTATGAGCGCCCACTCGCTCTTACGGCATCCATAATAGTTGGCTTCTTCAATAAATTCACTGATAAATTCTTCGCCACATTCATATCTGTTCGTGCCCGTAAAGAATTTATTGATTGCTGGCCGAAAACATAGATAGGCCATTCATAATTCATTCATTTATCATTTCCTTTATTTCAATTTATACATATGAATTATATTTTTAAATATTGGAATATAAAATATATAAAAACATTTTAAAATATAAAAAATTGTAGCCCACCGGTATCGGGAACAGGGTCCCAGCTACCAGTGGTCAGGGCTCCAGAGAGAGGAACCTCCTGACAATGGGAGCCGTGTCCAGGAGTAAAGCTTTCTGGATCAAGGCCTTGATCCAGCTGTCCAACGAGAGCTTCCTTAGGTGTTGGACGAGGCTCTTGGCTATCAAACCAATGGCTGTTGTGACTATCGGTACAATGATCGCTGCGTCCACATCCCAGATATCGACAACCTCGCGAGCCAAGTCAAGATACTTGATGAGTTTATCTTTCTCGGCTTTCACGAGGTTCCCGTCATGCGGGACCGTTATGTCAACGATCATTGGACGCCGCTGTAGTCGATCCACCACCACTACATCAGGCTTATTGGCAACAATAGTCCTGTCAGTGATGATGGATCGATCCCAGTACAGTGTGATATGTCCATTTTCGAGAACTGGGTCGGGCACATACCTGTAGTACGGCACTTCTGATTTCACAAGGCTGTATTTCAGAGCTGGTTGCTGGTGGATAATCCTGGCTACAAGGTTGTGCCTATGCAAGTACTCTTAGTTAGCTAATATTATCATTGTTATTAATTTAATAAGAACACCACACCTTGTTTCCCCGACGGGTTGGGCAGAGGTGCATAATAGTGTACACACATTTCGCCAGTTATGTTCAAGTCCCATGTAATAGGGGGCGAGCCTATTGTCATCAACCGGGAACAAATCCAGATTCCGGGCTGCTACTGAGAAATTCCAGATAGAAAAACCCAATACATAGCATTTTGTCTAATCTGGGAATCGAATCCAGGACCTCAAGCTCAGTAGTAGCGCTTGTGACCACTAGACCAACGAGGCAGTCCATTAAATGGTTTTTATTTTATTGAGAATTATAGATATCTCATTAAAGTTAGCAAAATCATACCTTCATATATCATCATTAGTATAATTAACTTTGCAAGAGAACACATTGCAGTGACAAAAAAAATATCGACATAATAATGTTGACTTGACCACCTTTCTTCAGTTTAACAGAAAGAATCTTTCAGTGAACGCTCGGAACGAATGCTCTGGGGAAAGATTTATTACATATTTCGCATAAAAGAAAATCAGATTATGCTTTGTAAGTGAAAGCTAATTAAAGACAAAGTCTTGTTGAACATCAACCGCGCTCTAACCTCAATCGTTAGTACCTACATGATGAGTTACAGGTATCGTACGCAGAAATAAGAAACGTAAACAGAACTTAAGGTGAACCTAGTCAACATTTTTTGCACACAAACTTCGGGAGTGTTTTACTCCACTGTCTATACTGGCACATCCAAAGTAAAATATAATATCGTTTTGTTTCATTATTAATATTGTCTGTACGGAAACCGAATACTAAAATAAAAACCTATTAAAAAGTTAGGAGCCAACAAAGATTTGTTTTTCTTGCTCATTTTACTTAACTTTGGGCATGTTTAAGTAATAAAAGAAGTGTAAAATCTTCAAAACCAAGTCGGTATCGACAAAGTTCAATTATGGAAAAGTTTAATAAACTTTATTGGTCATTGATTTATGCATTGGCTTTTTCATAAAACCGGATCTTCCAAAGGACTTTTCTTAATTTTTTCGCGAATTTTTACTATAAATGATCCTGCATTTCACTCAATAACGTTGTGCGTGTAGACTAGTGTCTAACTGCTCATCACTGATACTATTTCTGTCGGACACGAAGCTAGGTGAGACAGTGTGATTTTTAGCCGGGCCCACCAGTGAGTTCGAGCCCGCGAGTAGGTTCCCCTTAAAACCTAAATAATTCCACTGCGTCGTCGGTGGCCTGGTAAAGTGGGACTACCTCGACAGAACAGCGGCAGGGTGTGGAAGTGGAGATATGTCGTAAACTAAGCTGCACCTCCTATCCTATCGTCTGTGTCTCAAAACTTGCAGTCAAAGCGACCGTTAACATGGGTAATTGCGTCACACACAACAACCGTAGGAATGACATTCATTTTGACAGTTCAATAAGATTTATTACGCTATTTACGTTGTTGGGCAGATAATTTTTTCGCAAATATGATATGAAGTCGTCATCTGCCTTGCCTTTTCGCAACTATGTTGGGGTTTTTTTTTTGGGTGGGAAATCATCAAATAACTTCTTCCGCTCTGGGTGGAGTAGGAGGGCGTGTCAGACTTTTACTGACTAAAACCCACCGTGTTCCGTCAGTTGCCTGTGTGCCAGGGGCCGTGGTATCTCTTTCGAACAACCCGCACCCCTGGCAGTTATCGGCCCTTGCGAAGCCCACCAGTTGGTGCTGACATCTGTTGGAGGCACTATGTTGGGGTCAGGTTCCAGTAAAACCGTATGCAGCTGAATACCAGTATTTTACATGGAGCGACTGCCTATCTGACCTCCACAATCCAACTCCACATATAATATGAAGTAAGTATTATTTTATCTTTTTTGAGGTTGGGAAATCGTCAAATAACTTCTTCCGCTCTGGGTGGAGCGAGAGCCCACGTGTCAGACTTTTACTGGCTAAAACCCACCCGTGTTCCTTCAGTTGCCTGTGTGCCAAGGGCCACGGTATCTCTTTCGAATATGAAGTAAGTAATGGATTAGTAATATTGTTCAATATTACTTCGAATTGATTCAGATTCTGATTGATAGTGTGTTAGGCAATTAGGGTGCAGGTATATTAGAAAATTAAATATTGAACAATAACGCGATACAATCTGTATACTCGGCATAACGACTGTATCACAATAGGTTTGTAAAACGTAAAGTTACTGTAACGAGGGTTCGGTAAACGCTGTAATTTGCTCTAATTGGAAGAAGTGGTTGATTCGTATCTAGGAGAATTATTTTGGGGAAATGATTTGGTTTTTCGTGACCGATTTATTTTTATGTGAATTATTATGAAACTTGAAATGGTTACATAGATTACACGGTTATTAAAAACCATAAACATAACATATCATAATAACCCTATAATGTTCCCACTGCTGGGAAACAGGCCTCCTCGCTTCGAGAGGGAGTGGGCCGTAATCCACTACGCGGGTTGGTAGTTATCACATGTCTCTGAGTTTTTAGTTTCCAGGACATTCTGATGTCCTCACGTTGTTGTTGTTGTCAGTGTTGTTGTGTTATTAAGGACCAAGTCACATAAATGTAATAAGTACAGAGATGTAAATCGATGATTAAATCCTAAAGAAGGATGTGTAAATGTTAATTTTATTAGTTAGGAATATTTGAATAAAACTTAAGCTATGTAAATGACGGCAAAGAGGTAAGTTTTGCCACATAACCTAGATCTCCAGAGGTTCAGTTGCGTAGCGTAGTAGTGTTTTTTTTTATGTGTTTAATAATTTTATTGTGTTGTAGTTAAGTTTGTGATATTCCTGTGCGAGTCCAATAAATACTTTTTCTTTCTTTCTTTGAAAAATAATCTTACCGTGAAAATTTGGTGAAGTGAGTTTGAAGTGACCTGTCAATAGTGCGAATGACAGCTCACTTTATATACGATTTCACGGTGACATTTTAATGAAATATACTGGCTGGGTTATCAAACTTATGACATATATACTTTGTGCCTTAGACAGGATGTTAAATAAGTAACAGATTTAGGTACCTACCATTTGATTACAAAAACACACACAAGACTTCACATCTTCCCCACACCTAAAAAACTCTCAGCAAATTACACTATCAAACCAGGAATAACACTGCAACATTACGCGGTACATAAAAATGATAACAGCCTGTACTTCCTACAGATAACTCCTACCTCCCGCTCTAGCACATAACCATTTGTATATCTCCATCTTTGTCCCCCATTCGGGTTCTGATCGCAGAATGGCGATAACGAATATGAATGTAAATGAGTTTAAAAGGTGTACTTAAGCGTAGTAAGTTGGTGTTATCTCTGGCTGAACTCCAAGCTGGGTAGGAAGCGTTTAGACTTGCTTAGAATTAACTTTTGGATAGACACTTTGTACGCGGTGGATGCATTGATTGGGAACCTTCCTTCCATTGGTTGGGAAACTTATCTCGACCAACAGAAGAGTTTCTCTTATTCAATTTATGTATTGCTTAGATTTCTCTAAGCATTGCAGTGTTTCTATAAAATAACCAGTCGATCTTTTCCATGAACATTTTTGTGAAGTGAGCTGTCAATAGAGTCAATCCCCAGCATCAGTTGGAATGACAGCTCACTTCAACTTCACTTCACCCAATTTTTCACGGTGATTTTTATACAGAATTGACCGGCTGTTGTAATTTTATTTGAAGTCTGGCCGTCAATCTAGAACAAACTCTAGCTCAAACTTTAACTTAGACAGAATTTCTTACAAATACTACTACGAAAATATTGACAATAAGTCGCTACCAAAAATAAAAATCATTTTTAATTTATCATGATGCTAGAAAACCCCTGTTTTGTAATTTTTCGTCGGTTATTTATAAGAAGTCTGCTGTTTCCTGCAATATTGCAAACTATACGAGATCTGAATGCATATTCTTTTTTTAAAATAATCGACGAAAAATTTCAAGATCATGTATTTACTGTATGTATGGTAACAGTTTGTGCGTCAATGTCGTTGCTACCCTGTATACCTGTTTTATAATCCTATTTGAACCTAATCCTTAAACCATTACTTGTCACACGCATAAGTTGAAATGGTTTTTTCTCCAACAACTTTTATAACAAAGCTGCTCCCATACACAAAGGACAAAACTCCATATTATTTTATAATACCACAAAAAATAACCCTAACCTAAAACTTCGCGCCATAATCCTTAACTCAGCTGTATAGATTAATCACATGAATAAAGGGCGACATTTTATAAAGACACACCCCCTCCCTTCCCCCTTTCGTACCTGTAAAGGGATGTAGGGTTCAGTCGGAAATCCCGTGACCCGACATTAGGTACAACCATAATGACTGGCAAGTTCGCATTATGCAGTAATTCCGGGATCGACGCAATAATACGATACGTAGGGATGTACCAGGGTTTTAGACAGTCATGGTTAAGAATTTGTGTTGGCTGATGGTTTTGGATGGAGCAGTGGTGGACCAGCGTAGTTCGTAAGTTCGAACCCAGACAGGCGAATTACTTTGTGTAAAATGTTTCACATCGTGAGGAAACCGACATGTCCTTGAACCAAAAATTCGATCCGCATTGCCCGCGCGCTGCACCCGCGTGGATTACGGCCCACTTTCTCTCACCGAGCGGAGGCCTGTGTCCCATTACCATTGCAGTGTAGTGCAGTGGGAACATTATAGGCTGGTTCTGCATAGATGTTATGCAGGTGTTTTTGGGGACTTATGAGTGCAATCGACTCCAGGATTTCCCCATAACCTGCACGTTTTCTCAACAAATGGTTAATGTATATATGCTATGTATGTATGACTTAGATGACAGGCTAACCAGATCTTTATTACGTCTGGAAAGGAACGGCCTGCGCCCGGGACACTGCTCGCTAAATAAACACTTCCACATAATAGGCATAACGGACAGTCCTCTATGTAGGGCCTGCATGGAGGCTGAGGAAACCGTTGCGCATGTTCTCTTTGAATGCATGGGCGTTACCCAGATTAGGACAGAAACCCTCGGGGCACCTAGATCTTACACAGATGTTCTCAACATACCATGAGATCTTAACAACTTTTGGAGACAGGTGGGGTGGTTGGAAAAACCACTGACGGCCGCCATGGCTCACGCACTATAGTCCACCTGAAGGACTACGTGCGGAAACCAAACCCTTTAGTATAGAACATGGAACACGTGTGTATTAAGAGGCTTTTGATCTACAATGTCCAGACGCTGCAGAGTCAGCCTCATCCAGGTTTTAGCCGCGATGGCAACAATGCTTATATGCATAATTAAATATAATATAATTCCCAAACCTCGGTAAGATATAATTCCCAGACCTCGAGGCCATTATTAAACAAGTGTGCTTTAGTCAGCCTTAAGTATCAAAATAATTATAAAATATAATCTCGTCTCGCATTCGTGTTGGAAGAAGCGTGTGCAACGTGTTTTAATCGCAATTGGGTTAAATCAATTAACACAGTAGGTAAGCATTCAAGCTATACACGCAAGCAATATGAGGCCTATTGCTAATAATTGATAACACTCGCTGCCAGGCTGCGGCCGCCTAGAATTGGCTAGTTTCTCTAGCTATAGGTAGCTAAATATTTTCATGAAAAATAATCAATTTAAAAATACAGACTGTGGGACTCAGTACCAAGCCGAAATCCGTATTACTATTGGATGAAAGAAATAATAGTTTTATGGCTATGAATCATAGATTCAATTCACCGTACAAGGTCTATCATAGCCTATGATAGACCTTGTACTGTGAATAGAATCTTTTCGGCTTCCTTATTATACAGGAAAAGTTTTTATTCAGAGCGCAAACTTTAACCATGAATTCAGCATACCATTCTAGCCCCCCAGCGAAGAAATTTTTCGTCAGTTTTACAAAAAAAATCTGCTGTTATAAAAAAGTGTAAAGTACCTACGCGGTCAAAAAGTATGGAACAGCTGTTTTTTTTGTATAACCGACGGCAAATTTCTGCGCTGGGGGTCTAAAATGATATGCTGAATTCATGGTTACAGTTTGTGTATATCCATACCATCCGTGCCTCGGAAAACCGTTGGTCCCGGCTGTCATTGGTGGATCCTTGACAGCAGTAAAATACTGACATTCAGCTGCATCCGATATACATAGTTAGGAAAAGGCTAAGTAGATAACGATAATGATGATGATGATTCAATATCCATACGTACATAAGTCGTTCTGAAGATTTTATCAACAATGGAAATCCTTTTCACGAAAACTTCGGAAAATATAACAAGCACAACACGCAGAGAAGGAAATGTGGAGAAAGAAAAGTAAAGTAAAGTAAGTAATTACACGCACATGTTCACATTAAAACTCCGAAAAGTTCACATTACATACATAAGGTACCAGATAATCCCTCCAGCACAAAACTTTGCTCCTACGCCATTCCATATAGCTGTTGACCTTGTGATTCTAACGGGGTACACACACTTTTAAGAAATTTAAGTTAAATCATAAATGATTTTATTTCTGTAAGTAGGTTTGTACAAACACTTCTACACGTCAATAATATTTTAAAAACTAGACGAGGTCGGCGTTTCGAATCGGACTAATTTGAGAATAAAGGCCGGAAAAACTTAGAAGTCACAGTCTCTTTTGAAGTCCAGACATAACCTTGGTCAAATGGTCAGATCATGTGACGGTCATGTAGATTGGTTTCTGAAATGGTCTTTTAAGGGGAACGTAGTCGCGGGCTCGAAGTCACTGGTGGGCCTGGCTAAAAATCACGCTGTCTCACCTGGCTTCGTGTCCGACAGAGATAGTACCAGTGATGAGCAGTTAGACGCTAGTCTACACGCACAACGTTATTGAGGGAGATGCAGGATCATTTATAGTAAAAATTCGCGAAAAAATTAAGAAAAGTCCTTTGGAAGATCGGGTTTTATGAAAAAGCCGATGCATAAATCAATGACCAATAAAGTTTATTGAACTTTTTGATAATTGAACTTTGTCAGTACCGACTTGGTTTTGGAGATTTTACACTTCTTTTATTACCTAAACACGCCCAAAGTTAAGTATTTGCAAGAAAAACTAATCTTTGTTGGCTCCTAACTTTTTAATGGGTTTTTATTTTAGTATTCTGTTTCCGTACAGACAATATTAATAATGAGACAAAACGATGTCATATTTTACTTTGGATGTACCATGTCAGACAGTGAAGTAAAACACTCCCGAAGTTTGTTTGTATAAAATGTGGACTAGGTTCACCTTAGGGAAAGAAACACACAGATTGAGTGGACCGGTTCAGTCAGTGCATGCTAACAAGCATAATTTCATGAAATGTATATATGTGTAACTACTGCCTCTTCTCATTGGAATGGAGTAGGCCGTAATTCACCTCGCGCGCCCAGTGCGTATTGATAGGTGTCACATGTCCGCGCATTTATGGTTCCAGGATACATATATTTGTTCAATATTTGTAAGAGACTGAGAGGATCGAAGATGTCAATATCGATGTGTAAGTAGTCTTAATAAAAACTTGAAATGATATGTTGTCTTCAGTCAACATCACACTCTATTTCAAGAATCTGTCAAGTTTTACATGGTTAATATTGTCGTCTGTTGGGATAGTCAGCTCGAAACTGCAATGACTCTTCAAAGGGCTCTTCATGACATGGCTCTGCTTTGTTCGACTCAGTTAATTTTCTAATACTCGTAATATAATGTTTGGAGTTTAAAAGAGACCGTGACCTCTGAGTTTATTTCGGCATTTCTTCACAGGGTACAGTCAGGTAGGAAATGCCGGCGCCATCTAGTTTTAAAATATTGACGAGTAAAAGTGTCTTACAAGATCTACCTACTTCCATAAATAAACATTTGACATTGGTACCGTATACAAATCCCGTTTATTGGGCAAAATCCAGACTTGGATTTGGAGAAAAACTCTTATAATTGTACTCACACATTCAAAGTAACGGTGAAGGGCTATCGAAGCCCATTGTGCAGATGTAAGCCCATCAGAACCACTTACACGCGCTACTGAAGTGTAAAACTGTCACTCCTCCACATTCATTAAACACGCTTCGATATGCCGACGACGCCTAAAACCGGCTTAAAAAGTTTAACAACACCACTTTGAGAGTGGCCTTTAAATATGCGCTGAATTTGAAAGTGGGCGCAAAAGCCAACTGTTTAGAATGTACGAAGTTTAATGGAAAACCGTTGCGCTAAGGGAATATTAAGGGGATAATGGGCTGGTTGACGTCAAGGCCCCTTATCTGGGGATGTTGGGGCTAATCGGTTAAGTTCCTGTTCCTAGCACCGTAGATTAACCTTGTTTATATGAACGTAAAGTTGGTCATGTACACGCAAAGGTGGGCGTGAGTCTGGCAGTTATACCTCGTACAGATCTAGTTATGTTCTGTAACTGCATAGGTAATCAGGGCCATGGAAAATGATGAATAAGCGTAGGCTATGTGGGTTGAGAGCTTCTGAAATCTGAACTGGACTCTCTAAAATGGACATCTCTAAAATTCTTAAATTCCATCTATTTATTTATCTTCAGAAATGTGGCGCAACAGACAGACCTGAAACCAGTTCAATTATCACCCAACAGAAACCCCACATAACTTTTTAAGAAATAAGTAAAGTGCTCTAAAACATGTGAGTTGAGAATCGATCGTCTGCATATAAGTAATTCACACCAGTTAGTACCAGGGTGTCAGGACACTCATAGAACTGTATTAACGCGAACAGAGGTAATTTAATCCTGAAAGTTATAGTTCAGTTACACGAGAAGAGTTTCGCTTCGAATAGACGATTTTTGAAAGGTCCAAAAATCTGTTAGTTGCTTTTCTAAAAAAATTAGCTTTAGTCTCACATGCTTGATTTTGTTTTTACAAAATCTGAAAAAGTCCTCGGTGATGTAAAAAATCCCGATGAATGTTAAAATTTTCTGCAAGAAATAAACTGCTAGGTAACAAGGCACTTCAAACATGTCAGTAAAGAATCGATAGTCCGGAATAAACTAGTTCACACCAGTTTATAGGGTTGTCAAGAAACTTAGCGAGAACTTTTCTTTGTCTCCATTTTTCTTCTAAATTCCAATATGTCAAATGTGAAAGTTTTGTAACACTTTATTGAGGATCTGCTTGACTTGTGTCTATTATTCATACTGTATGAGAGAAGTAAGTTTTAAGTGAGTTATTTATTGAAGCGTTCTAGATAGATTTATTCGTTGAGTTTCGAAATAAAAGCTGATTTTAACAAGTTTACTGTAAAGGTTGTCTGCAAAAGTTGACCTTATGTTGTACTACTGGCTGGCGATAAAATAACTCTACTAGCATTAGAACAGTCAAGGAAATTTAAAAATGGAATAAAAGTTATAGAACAGTAGTTAGGCGAGAGATTTGGCTGACAAGGACAGAACAGGACAAAAGCGAAAAAAAATCTAATATATAGTAAAACGATTCCCTAATATTTATCTATTAAAACTGAAAAACATTGTTTCATTTGTAACTGTTATCTGATGCCTGAGCTTCTTTGATTCAACTTTCTTCGTAGAAGTTTATTGATTCGTTTATTGATCGTAGTAAAGATGAAATTGTGATTCCAAAATTTAGATTAACTAAAACTAGCAAGTCATTTCTAATAAACAGTATCCGCTTCTATAACAAGTTGCCAAAGTCGGTTACAGAACTTAGCGATGGAAAGTTTAAAACTCACATCAAACGTGTCCTTATCAAAAAAGCATATTATAAGATAAAAGACTACGTTGAAGACAGGGAAGTTTGGCATTAATTCCTTCTGCACATGTGGCTTCCCTGGTACCTCATTAACAGCAAAACCGTGTGAAAGTCTATTAACTGCTCCCAAATTGCAATGTTAATTTTTATTCTTTTTATTATTATTTTTTTTTTACAATGTCTGACATATTCTCGTCATTATTTGACATTATACATCAATTTTACTACCTACTATTTATTTTCAGTGATTGTCATCGAAATCATGTCACTTGGTTCAAATAGATTCATTTTATATAGGTAGATTCTTTTACATATTGTGAATGAGAGAACGTTGTAGGCCTTAGAGACTAGATTTGTAGACGTTTTTCTATTCTGTATTTTCATTCCTCTAAGTACCTGGTACTTATTGACTGGCCTGCACTGTCCTCCCATACCTATTACCACTGTAATTTGAAAACATTGTAAAAGCCAATTATTTTTAAAAGAGTAACCGTGGAGTTTCTTGCCGGCTCTTCTCCATAGGAAACGACAAATTGGAACCGTGCACCTAGCTTCTGACGTTTCATAAGTGCCCATGCAGGCTTATGTGAAATAAAATATTTTGATTTTGATTTTGATTAAATAGTGTTTATCTGACTAGTATCTTGATGTTACAATGACAAGCTTATTATAACATGAAGAATATTGTTATTTTATTCAGAAAAATTTATATAATGCCTTAAAAATGAGGCACAGGATATTTTTTTATCTTAGCACAAAAACGAAATAGCTTAAAAAGTGACCACCAAGGGGACTCCACTTTATTCTTTGCCCATTCGACTTTTATTTCCGTATTACTTTTTTATCGAAGCACAAATGGTTATCTGTCCTATCAGAATGTTCCGCAGTTCAATTTAAATCCCCAACGAGATCAAATGAAAACGTTTCGAGCGTCATTCGATTGGTTGCAGCGAGGTGGCACCGTGTTAGACCAGGCAGACTTGACCTACCACAATAGGCAACATTTCCTTTCTGTGGTTCATTTGTGGATGCAAGTGGGGGGGACGGAAAGGTCAGGGTATATTGGTAGTTATATTGGGTCAGCCGCTGTGTTACGTGCATGTAACTAAGGTATGGTTTAAGTTATGGGAGGTATGGACAGCCAGACAGGCAGCATAGTGATTGCTAGGCCTTACGTGGGTATAGAAAATCATGAACACTGAAAAGCATGGCGCCGAATCTTCATCTTTTAATCATAATGGTGTGAGGAACTAATTGTAAAGTTCACTCTGTCCTCCATAGAAAAGGGAAGATCTTCCGTCCAGACGGTTGTCGCTCTGCTTGTGCTCAGCAGGATTTTGCGTGACGTCAGTGTGATGCGTAGTTCGTATGTGGCCATGTAGAGGGCGCTACATAGTCATCAGGAATAGAAATAGGTTTGTACCTATTCTTTTTAGTTTTCTTTTGCAAGTACTAACACTACCTAATCCTCTTTAGTTCAAGAACGTAGTATAGAGGAAATATAATTACGACTAATATTGTCTCAGACTTCGTGAAAATCACTGAACCGGATAAAATAGGTAACTGAGAAGTGTTCCTTATTCAGTAGCGACTGGATAAAGACTAAAATATTAATGAAGATAAGCACGTTTAACTTGAAGTAGAAGCTAAAGCTACTGTCATTGACACCACTCAAGACGCCGCCCATAATTAATGAACTATACTTAATATTCTAAGACTTTATACAGTACATGGTAGAATGGAACAGAGTAATTAGAAAAAACCTATAAATAACTCGAGAAATGGAAAGTTGGAAAAGAATAATGGATGGCAGCGATAAATTAAGACAAATCGTGGAAAAAGCGCAAAGTTAAGAAACTACTGCAGACAGTTGTCAACTTTTAATTGTGAAATAATATGCTAATAAAAGAAAAATCAACAAGAATGCTAAAGTATCATTTGCCATATGGAATAAAATTGAAGAGACAACCGGAGCGCTGGTAAATGCTCCTTCATTTAATATTCATAAAAAAAACTAAAAAACACGCTTTAAAAACCAAACAGGAGAAAATAATTTAATTCAATTAAAAACCGTGGGGTGCTTTTTGAGGTATTTTTATAATCAATTAATGTCAAGCACCCCACGCTTTTTAATTTAATTTATTTCAATTTATTTATTTTCTCCTTTTTTAGTTTGGTTTTTAAAGCGTGTTTTTTAGTTTTTTAAACTATTATTTATTTTCTATTTTTTTAGTTCTGCTAACTACAAAACGTGTTTTTTTTTTCTCAATTTTTTTTTTAATTATTAAATTGTCATCGGTCCTCGACAAGTTTACAAACTTTCAATGAAATCTGACCGTTTAAAGTGGGTCAAAATCGCGCTCAAAGATTCCGTTACATACATACATACAACCCGAGCTAATAAAAGCGTGTTAAAAATGGATGTTGGTATTTTTGTATCATCACAATCAGCCTACAGAAGTCTACCTGAGCCTATCTGCTTACCTGAGAATAATAGACTTCGACACCGTTTGATAGCTTACAAACATGTGACTTTATAATAGGTCTTTACCTATGAAATTGCCGTTTTGTATGAAAAAATTTAAACGAATTTTTTTCATGTATTTTTTATTTGTATTAATCGAAGTAATCACCCATGCAATCAATGCATCTTTGCCATCGCAGTGGCAGTTTATTGATGCCCTTCTTAAAGAAATCAGCTGGACGGGAGGCAACAAATTCTTCAAAGGCATTTTGTACTGCCTCTCGGGTATTGAATTTTTTTCCCGCCAAGAAGTTATCCAAATTCTGGAAAAAGTAGTAGTCTGTAGGCGCAAGGTCTGGTGAGTAGGGCGGATGACGGAGAGCTTCCAACCCCAGTTCTTGCAACTTGGAGACCGTCTGCTGTGCAGTATGAGTTCGCGCGTTGTCGTGCAGGAGTAGCGGAGACGAGCGATTGACCAATGCTGGTTGGAGATGTGCCAGCTTCTCCATCATTGTGTTCAGTTCTTCACAGTACACATCTGCAGTAATGCTCACCCCGTTTGGTAAGAAGCTGTGATGAATCACACCGGCGCTAGACCACCAAACAGTGACCATCACTTTTCTAGGGGTAAGTTTTCGTTTAGGGCATTGTTTAGGTGCTGAACCAGGATCCAACCAACTTGCTGAGCGCTTGCGGTTATCAAACAGAATCCATTTTTCATCGCAGGTAACAATGCGGTTCAAAATTCCTTCATTTGTGTGTCTGTTGAGCAGTGCAAGGCACGTCTCGACGCGTACTTCGCGCTGACGATCATTGAGTTCGTGGGGCACCCATTTGTCAAGCTTTTTTACCTTGCCAATTTGACGCAAATGGACCAATATTGTTTTGACGCTAACGTCGAAAGCTGCTGCTAATTCAGCCATAGATTGTGTATCATCAGCTTCCACAATCGCCTTTAATTCGTCATTGTCGACCAAAGTCTTCGGACGACCGCGAGGTTCATTTTTCAGGTCGAAATTTCCAGAACGGAAGCGAGCAAACCAATAACAGGTGGTGCGTTGGTTTGTAGTGTTAGCTCCGTAAACGTCGTTGATGTTGCGTGCCGCTTGTGCCGCGTTGCTGCCACGACGGTACTCATATTCCATAATTACTCGAATTTTTAACGTATCCATGATGACGAAAAAGATTGAAATGCGATGAAAATGTAACACTAATCAATAAACAAATGACTACTTTTGGAAAAAAAAATCCATGTTTTTAAAATAAAATTAATTTGTAATTAGAATTCTTACCCAAACAAAAATTATTTTGATTTGAAATGGCCAGTACTGCAAAACGGCAATTTCATAGGTAAAGACCTAATATTGGATTGGTCCCGACCTTCACGCGATCGGAGCCGCTGGCAAAAGCTAATCTATTGTACGGGAAAATCAGCTGTTCCATACATTTTGACGACGTAGGTATAGCACTTTTCTATGAAACAGCTGATTTTTTTTTTATAACCGACAAAAATTTCTGCGCTAGGGGGTCTAGAATGATATGCCGAATTCATGGTTACAGTTTGCGCTCTGGATAAAAACTTATCCTCTATAGCCTTAGCCACCTTTTAAGGAGGATGCACTAAGTAGTACTTATAACTTCTTCATGAAATAGTAATTCAATGGGATTAGATGAACTTACGAGGGTTTTATTAATGATTGTAATTCTGTGTTACGGTCGCGAATCATTTTCGTTGAACATAACCTGAGACTGACCTGCAAATTGCAAAAAAAAACAAGAAAATATGAATTTCGCAGGCTTCCCTGGCCCTTTAAAAAACATATAACTATCCGCTTCCGAATAACCGAATTAGATTGACCTGATACGGGTTGAACCATTTTTAGTATATGTTGTAGTCTAACAGTTGTGTGTTTTTCTTATGCCTAATTTTCCTAAAGGTGAGCCAGGTGGTCAGATTTTCAGCATTACAGAAGGTTATCCTTAGTCCCAATTCCCAAACGCTTGACTGGCATGGTAACAAAGAGAATTATTTCAAGCGTTTAGAAACTCCAGCTTACTATGGAAGCCTAGATTGCCATTGTCACTTAAGGTGGGTCAGGATTAAACTAAAGAAGGCCTAATTAAGGCCTAAGCACTTGAACCTTTTTGGGCCATAATGGCCACACATACAATAACTTCCCGCTTATCGGCCCTAGCGTAAACCCAGGTCTACTTCCCATCTATATTATATGGTGCCTCGTTAGGACTGACCTACATATGTGTAAACAGAATCGGAATGTGCTATATTGAATCAGGTCGCCTCGGCCAACTAGTGTTTCGTATTTATTTGCTGCAAACAATTTACAAGTTGCCGACGCAAGACCCTTGGAAATCCAAACTCAGCTAAATTGATATCTATCGCTTCTAGGATAGGGCATTTTTTGGACTGATCTGGTTTTCCTTGGCTACCACTGGCTTACTCCTAAAGTTTGCATTGCTATTTTCGTTTGTGGATAGCATTGCAAATAATTGTTTGTTTAAGCATTCATAACTGAGTAGTAGGGTTAGGTTTGTCCAAATGCCGATTAATTTTGAGCCCTCAGGGTGATTTCGGTCAAAAGCTATCAAATTAAATCAGTACAATACTAAGTATACATCGCCCAAAGATTGTTTCAATGTAGGATAATGCCCATAGAATGAACAATATTTTACCACGCTAAAGATTTTAAATGTGAAGCAAAAGTCGGAATCTTTTTAAGTGTATTTTCTGTTATCTGTCAAGCAAATCCAAGTCTAATTGAATCTACAGCTACGTGCATTATTGCAAATAATAAGTATACTACAACTCCTCATGACGTAGTAACTCTTTTATCCTACGAGAGTATCATGACGAGTAACAAATAAGGAAAAGCCTTTCTTGCACGCTTTGGGGCAATTCAGCTAAGTTTAGGGGTCACCTAACTTTCAGCACTTACACCTTTTTGTTTCGTGTACTCGTAAGTACTCTATAAATAAAAGTTATTGTGAAATGGCTTTGGTAACTTGATCTAGTTAATGTCTGGCTGATTTTGAAGGGTTGATTGTTCTTTTTTGAAGGGTTTCTCTTTCTAAAGTGGCTTGAGCTTCTTCAGCTCTATTTTAATCAATAACTGTGATCATAGTATTTATTTAATTAAAAACTACAATGGTTCTTGTCTGTAATATCCCTGCTGAAAATCAATTAAAGCGGTTTTACAATTATTCTGGTTGACAACGCATTCCCGATTTCAGCAGACAGCTAATTGAATTTGTGAATTTTTAGAATGAAAACATAAGATTTATTTTCAATTTCTATTTGTCCATGAACAGTCAAACCAGTATATTTCTCCCTATCGATCTCTGCACCAACATCTTCCAATACATCCTCATATTCATCTTTAATAACAATCAATTCATGTTTGCCGTGGCATCTGTTTTATTTTGCATGTCCCATTTCGGATCCCGTGGGTCGGGCTCACCGATTGGCTGAGGGATCCACATTACTCATACATGAACCTATACTGCGCCTCCGATATCTTTACGGTCGGCTGAACTTGTTCAAAATACACTTTTATTCAGTAAAAGCTTTGTACGGATATATTTTTATACAATCCAGCGTTTTAATTGGCTTAAAAGCTGGACTGTGCGTTTGTGGGTGCTTGTAGATATGTTTTTAAGGAAAGAGTTTTCGTTAATTTGTTATGCGTCAGTTGTAAAAGTGGAGGGTGAGTAATTTAGGGCCGCAGGATAGCATATAAATATATAATATGTTTTATAAACGAAATAACGCGATGGATGTCCCGTTATAGTAATAAATAATGATTCAAAGATTATGCTTAATAAATAAACGGGTTGCAAAACGAAACTCATCATACCCTAAACAGATAAAAACAAAAACAACAACAGTTTGAACAGAACATCCAGACATTTACACCATAAGGTACGCAAATAACGACAAAAACCATAAAATCGTTACCTCATAACCGCTTAAAGCAGAAAAACAAAGCGCTGTTCATTAGGCACAAAGGTGTACGAATATAAAAAAATCCCGCTGTTGGTCGTTCAAACAAAACAGCGAGCGTTCGGGCCCGCAGTTAGGCTTGGTAATTGCCCCCTCACGACAATTAGCCCTCGTAACGTCTTCGTGACGGCTCAAAAATACATTTTTGGCGTTATCAGAGACTATTCCGACTTGTTTATGGGAGCATAACCGGTGCTGACTGATGTGTTGAGTGTGGGCGAGGGATTTATAGCTGGACTCAGCTGCAGTGGCGTTTAACTTTCGTATGAATTTTCAAATAAGAACAGCAAGTGTTCAGGCAGTTGAATGATTTAATTATGCTAGATAATAGCAGCAATATGAAAGGACTAGCTACATATAGGAATCAATATATCCTATTGGGTAGAAAACGATGGTGACTCTCTTTATCTAAAAACTGTAAGTATTGTTTCTGATGAATTCTAATGGTGATTGTGCAGGCATTTCTGCCTATGCAAAAAAACTGCCTATGCATTTTATCCCATTTTTACACGCTTTATATTAGCTTCACTTGTATGTTTGTTTGTTTGTTGGTTTGTTTGTTTGTTTGTATGTAACCGACTCCTTTGAGCGCGATTTTGACCCACTTTAAACGGTCAGATTTCATTGAAAGTTTGTAAACTTGTCGAGGATCGATGACAATTTAATAATTAAAAAAAAGAGAAAAAAAAACACGTTTTTGTAGTTAGCAGAACTAAAAAATAGAAAATAAATAATAGTTAAAAAAACTAAAAGACACGCTTTAAAAACCAAACTAAAAAAGGAGAAAATAATTTAATTCAATTAAAAAGCGTGGGGTGCTTGACATTAATTGATTATAAAAATACCTCAAAGAGCACCCCACACTTTTTAATTGAATTAAATTATTTTCCCCTTTTTTAATTTGGTTTTTAAAGCGTGTCTTTTAGTTTTTTTAACTATTATTTTTTATAGTTTTTGTACGATTGTGTTTAGTTTGGTATGTGATCTTCCTGTGCGAGTCACAATAAATACATTTTCTTTTTGTTTATGCAGGTACTTAATGTTATAGTTTTATTAGCTTAATTATTAATTAATCGCTTTCAAAACTTGTACAGCAATACTCGCTATCTGTGGAGGTTTGTAAATGACGTCTTGAAATCCTCACTATTACTTCTGTATTGTAAACCACCCAAACACAATAAAATAAAATAGACTTTTCTAGAGCATGTCATGAAATAGTATTTTCTACGATCTCTGTGATCGCATATCGAATAAACTTTTTAGGGCTCATCATTTAAAAAAATATGTGGCATACAAAAATAGTTTCATCTATTTGATCTATTCCATGTCAATCAAAACCTTCGTTACCAAAAATATATCAATCAATTCCTGTCGTAAAAAGCCATAAGAATTGATTCCAAATTCATGTAAACCTAAAATCTGCATTTAAAACAAATGTTAAAGGGCGATTTACATTTTTCCGAGCGATATTCAGTTGAACTGCAAATCGCGGATGATCGGTTGGTATCGGATAATCATTTGCTTCAGGCGTCGAAATTTGTGCAGCGTGGATTGTGAACGAATGAACTATTCCTGTCGGTTTGATGGGATTTTGATGTCTGATATTTGCTGTCTTTGTTGGCACATTATTAGGTGAACCTAGAAGTTATAGAGTCGTGACTCCTGCGCGTGAAATTACCCAATCAAATGAGCGCGTGTCATTACGACCAAGTTCGTCATTAGTGCAAATTCACCGCGCACACGCCTGGTTTGACAATATATGATGCTTAAGCGAGCGAAAACTAGATCAGCTTCGATTTGATTCCTATGTTAGGCTAAATATGAATGGGTTTTGTTTCTTTTAAGCTGTTTGGCGGCAGACTAGAGCAACAAAAGCCAAAACAGATCGTAGGCCGTGTCAGCGTGCTACATTCGAAATCAAAACAGTATTTAGCATCGCTAAGGAACAATTACAAGACATAGGTAGTTAACAACTACCCTCTTCCAACCCGTTTTCAACACGTTTCACGTGTCACAATCGTTGGAACGCAAAATTATTTATTTATAATTTACGACACTCAAATTAATAGTACACCGATACCGTTTATGAAACAAAGGGCACGTGGTTCCGACAGCCGTTCCAAGGTATTAAATTAATTTCCAAAGTGATTTACGAATGAATATTGGCAATTAATTCAGTGACCAGGAGTTTTCAATTAATAACTTTAGATTATATTGTTACCCTTGTTACCAGTTTGTTAGTTCTGATTTGTGTCATCTTAGAAAGGTACACTGTATTATGTATTTTTGAATATTGTTTGGGACTTTGTAAAGTTTGTCTTAAAACCGTTTTCGTGTTCTCTTCATATTGTATTTTGCAAAATTTTCCTTCAAGGTTCGCTGGCTCTTTGAAAGACGGCAGAAAACTACATGAAAACAATTCCATTCAGCTTGCAGTCGAGACGTCCGAGCAAGAAAAGACTAACAGAAGAGTCACAATAACAATAAACGCGTCGAAGCTCCGAGCTGTTCCGGTCGGACTGGCGCCCAGCGTGGGCCACTTTATTTGTATCCCCGTCATTAGAGAAAACTTATCATTAGTCATTTCAATCTCTCCCACAGTGAAATGACAAAAGTTTAAAATTTAAAAAGTCGTTATTAACTGTCCTTTTCAAATTGTTCGAATTAGAAATAAGTAAGACATTCTCGAGCTCCGTAAACAGGACTAGAGATCACTAACAAGGGATCACAGTTCATTTATCAACTCAACTCCATACTCGTCGACGCATGATGTGTGCTTTCACGTGCCCTTTGGCAATGCGTTTCTGGGTCACATAACTCTTTTTAAAACATCAAAATACAGCAGTGTAGTTATCAATATTTCACAGAATTCCTGAAAATGGGGCCGGAATTGTAAATGCAGATTTAGTAACGGCCATAAAATTCCCCTTTTTGTCAGCGGAATTAGATGTCGTAAGCCGTTGCGGAATATAGCAAGGCTTGGGTAGCATTTGGGCCCAATAGCCCGGGAAATGGCTGGTCGGCCTCTGGCTAACACGACCCAAATTAGGTCAAGACGCGGCGTTGCGACGCGTTTACTAAATTATTCCGAATTTGATTCGATTTTTACTCCGACATTTGAATTGTCGGGACATCGATTGACTCGAACAATTTAGCTTCATAGCTAATTAGGTATGTCTGCCAAGGGCGGGTACATTATGAAATAACATTAAAAGATACGGCAACGCAATAAAATATTATTAAGAGCGTCGTTAAAGGATAAAATTCTATTTGGAAACCCGTCCCTGGAGGACGCCGAGCGACCGGAAAAATAATTTATTCTACCTTCAGAGGAGAAAAGTAAAATTGAAGAATTTCTTGTTCTGTAATCTTTCTGTAATATTTGTTTCTAATGACTTTGATGTAGATTATTGTAATACTTAAAGTGTTGATAAGTAATTAACATTTTTCTGTTAGGAATCAGATTTGCCTTATTCATTTTCATTTGAATCCCTTGACAGATTTAGATTCTTGTTTGTAGATTATAATACTATTTGATTATAATGTTTATGATTGTCGTATTAAAATTCACTTACATTGTGTATTTTTCTGGAATATTTGGAAAGGCGAAAAAGTAGGTATTTGCGCAATCGCCTGTTATTATAAATTGTGCACTTTCATACACAGAAATTGGAAAGAGTCCAGATGCGGTTAAAATATGAAAGAGCCAAACTGGCCTAGTTGGGGAAAAAACATTTGAAAATATTCGCTTAAATGCTGTGAAGAAAATAAAAGTTTTAGTATAACTGTACAGGTTGAAGTAACTAATCCTACATCCTACTAATATTAACATTGTGAAAGTTTTAATGTTTGGATGTTTGCAGCTCAATCACATTAAAACAGATGAACGAATTTGGATGAAATTTGGCACACAGATAGATTATAACCTGGATTAACACATAGGATACTTTCGTCCCAGTAGTATGTTCCTGTGGGACAATTTAAGACCTCCTCGCGAGCGAAGCCTCTGGCAATAGCTAGTCAATGCATAATTCTACGTCTCCCATATTTTGCAGGAGCATTTAAACTTGTCAGAACTTTATATATACAATAAATTAAAAAAAAACTATTATAGCCATAGAGATTTCTATAATGGAAAACTACAGAAGTTCACAAACTAATCACCCAGCGGCCGTGGCCGTAAAAGAAACACAGTACTTAATAGTTTTCTTTTAACTTGTTTAAAAGTCTCTCATTTTTTAATGTCAGCCAGTCCTTCACCGATATAATTACCTCGATACCAAATCCAACTTTCTAAGACAAAATGGGAAATGAATTAGACGCCCGTTTCAACGAAACTTTTCCTTTAAATATATTTTCATTGTAAGGATTAATTAATAACGTGTTCTTTCTTAAATGTCTGTTTTGAAAGCGTTTAATTTTTTCTCCTTCTATAATTTTTCCGACGCTAGCCGTCAGGGCGGGTGTATACAATGATTTATGATGCAATCTTTTAGTCGTAAATCAGAAACGGTACGCTTCCACTGTATGGGTAGGAACAACGTAATTTTAAAACAATCGCGTACTTTTTTTGTATTTTCAGTATTTCTTATTATGTTAGCTTCAAGGACAAGTGTTTCTACATTAATTTTTAAAAGAAATTATGCGTTCTTTTAAGAACACGTGCATGTTAATTTCAAAAAAAGTTCATGCCGATTTAAAAAAAAAACTAATTGATCGTCATCGTGGCCACACACAGTCACAATTGATTGCAGTTTTATTAGTTACTAGATTTTTCCAGCGGCCAGAGGTCGAAAATTATCACATAGTGACGAACTACCGGGATAAAAAAGTAACCAGTCAAATGTCAAATGTGCCAAATGTCATTCAAATCCGTTCCGCCGTTTTTGGGTGATTGAGTAAAAAACCTCTAAACATACAAACTTTCACATTTATAATATTAGTAGGACGATGAGAAATTAAAGTTATTCGAACAAGTTAACAAAAGGACTTGATAAAATGAAAACATTTTTAGTAAACTCTCAAAACAGTCAGCTCAAATATTCAAGCAGAATTATCACACTATCACTCCAAAACATCAATTAAACGATTGAAGATATCGAGAGGCATAATCCATGAAACTATTGCTCATAATTACTGCACATTAATCTTATAGATTTGGGGCTAAACCGCGCTATCTATCAAATAGAACTTATGTATTCCGGCAATGGCATTAGTCTGTAATGGCATCTATTTTGGCATATAGCATAAATTATAGCAACACTATGACTTGTCGGTAATACGTCAAATGTATTGTCTGAGATTATATGTATAGGGGCTGGATTGAATTTGCATTATTTATACGTAGTTGCTCTGTATGATAAACAATAGGAGGTATTTGATCTTTACCACTGTAAACCACACCTTAAGGTGTCGTGTAATTTATTATTAAAGGATAAAGGACTTGTGATGATCGTCAAAATACTACTTATGACTAGATAGACATGGTAAACGTCATCATCAGCCTAGACTTTTCAAACTATTTTGGGGTCGGCTTATCTAACCGAATGCAGCATGTAGTTGGACTGCCTATCTGACCTTCCACAACCCCGAGAAACTGAAAACAGCATTAATTAGACCTATTTTTAAACAAGGTGTACATAGTGATTACGCTAACTATAGGCCAATAGCCATATTGTCAGTTATAAATAAAATAGTAGAAAAGTTTATTGTGAATCAGGTAAGTGTTTTCTTGGAAAAACACAATATTCTGACAAATGCACAACATGGTTTCCGACGCGGGCGGAGCACGGCGACGGCCTTGGCGCGGTTCGCGGACGACGTCAATGAGTGTTTAGATCAGCGGAAGCAGGTGGTGGTGGTCTACATTGATTTCAAAAAAGCATTTGACACCTTGGAGCACCACCAGCTGCTTCAGGCCATGAAGGAGTGTGGGGTCGCGGGACCATTGAACAGGTGGTTCCGTGCCTACCTCACAGACCGGACACTGCGAACGGTCATTGACGGCGTCATCGGAGAGCCCAAACACGTCACGTGTGGTGTGCCAACCGGATCCGTGTTTGGTCCCGTTGGATACATCATGCATGTCAACAGCATGTGCAATGTGGTTCGTAATTGTCGTATATATATGTATGCTGATGATACTTGTCTAGTGTATGCAGATAAAGATTTAAATTTTATTGAAAGTAACATCCAGGAGGATTTTACTAATATCATCAAGTGGGCCCACGACAATGGCATCATAATCAACATAAATAAAACTAAATGTATGCATATACGATCTCCTCATCTTAAAAAGGTCGAACGTCCGCCGCGTATAGTGGGGCATAGCTATGAGTGTCTGCACAGTGAGGGAATGACGCTGTGTGAGTGTGCAAACATTGAGGTGGTGGAGGAATACAGGTACTTGGGTTTAGTCATAGACAACAGCTTCTCATGGAAAACACACATTATGCACTTATGTGACAAACTCAGATACGTGCTCGTAAAATTCCACCACCTCAGTTGTGTACTGGATAGGGCAACATTGTACATGGTTTACTATGCACTAGTGGACTCACTGCTTTCTTATGGGCTGGCATGCTATGGTAACACATTTAAAACATATTTGGATAAAATAAAAACATTGCAAATCAGATTCATGAAACTATTAGTAGATAAAAACACAAAAAATCGTTGTAAAAGTAGTAATTACGAAGACTTATTTTTTGAATGTAAAATGCTGCCGGTTCATCAGAGGGTAGTTTTGTCAGTAGCTTTAGAACAGTATTGTAGCAATGAATTTAAAAACAATATTATACGCACAAGATCTCAAAGGAACAATAACATGAGAAGTTTAGTGGTGCCCACATGTAGTAATTTTTATGGTCGAAGGTGTAGAAATGTATTAGTCCCAACTATTTTTAATAACCTTCCAGTCGATATCAACGATTGTGTCACAAAAACCTCTTTTAAGAATAAAATACATAAGTACCTCTTTAATACGTATTGTGAAAGCCTCACTGTAGATAATAATTATGGAAAAAAATAAAGTTTGTTTGTTTTAAATTTAAGAAATGCAAAAGTAGTTTTTAATTTTAGTTTTAATTAGGTGAAAAAGTGTGAATATAAAAAATAAAAAACTTAATAAGTAGGAATTTTCAAAAATGGAGCTACGTCTGCCAACAAACTGCTATGCAGTTTGGCGGAAGTAAATGTAACCAACAAAAATGTATTTTCTGTGAATAAACACTTTTTCATTTTTTTTTTTTTTTTTTTTTCAGTTATTGGGTAATACGATACCCCAATCCGCACTGGGCCCGCGTAGTGGATTACAGCCCGGCAGTTCAAAATAATAAGAAGTTATGAATATACAGTCACGTCAGCCGTCGTCACTTGTTCCTAAAGGTTCATTAGATAACCAGCGTCAGACAGCATCAGTCTGTCTGGCATTAATGCTGAAATGAATCGTTTTGCCGCAGCCGTGAGGCACACACTGTTGTAGGTATTTACACTTTTTTATTTGTTATTGTATTTTGTGTTTCACGAACTGTGTCCAAATAAACGGTATTCTTTCTTTCTTTTTTTCTTGGCGTCTACTCGCTTTCACTTTTTATTTTGACATGACTTTAGATTTTATTCAGACATGCTTGTGCGTGGCTACACTCTATGAAACATTATTCCCTTACCATACATCTTCCTGAACGAATCCAAAACATGTAACACGTTCAATCTTTCGATATCGAGGATTTCTTTTATCAAACAGGATTTCGAATTACAAATCCCAAGCACATTGAATTAGTTTGAACGAGGCGCAAGGACTGATTCCCTAAGATATATCCTAATACCTATTAAAGGCAGCCTTGTGCCTCGACCATCTCCCAAGAGATTCTGAAGCTTAAGTGAAACGAATTTGACTGAGTAAAAAAGTCTTCAATTTTATCACGTAATTGTAAGATTGGGAGGGAGGCAGTCGCTGAGGAAGATTCCGGATTTAGGAGCCCTCTTTATGTGCAGTCAGTGTATTTGATTTTTTTAATGACATATTCGAAGGTGCTTTGAAGAAATTACGGCGGCGGTTAAAAGGAATTTATGGCATTGATGTGAAGTCGGGTCTTTTGATTACTGAAATAAAATCAATTCGAGAAATACGTTGCCTCCTATTTTCCTCTATAGCTCTGTACAATGTTCAGGTAACAAAGACTATTAAGAATTTGAAAGGCCCTCACGTTTAGGGGTAAATTTCCATCGATAACGATGTCCAAGGGAACAATGAAGGGTACAACGGCGAAATAAGCTCCTTAGGCTTCTATTAAACTGGGTAGCTCAAGACATCCTAATTTTGTACACGTTTCTACCAACATTTTCCTTAAGAAAGTAACCCAGTTCCAATTTATTTAAAAAATAGACGTAACACCTAATTACGTTATTCAAATGAAAGCTGCTGGTAAAATACTTCTTAAATAAAATTCAGCGATGGTCTTGATATTTAAAGATTTTAATTACTCCATTCCTTTGAAAAAAGGGACCGTTTGATCGAAGTAGAACGTTGAGTTACCTGAAACAAATCAGAATTACAAAATTAGTTTAATTGAAACAGAAAATTTTATAAATAAACTTAAGGATTTAGAGAGTTTTGCTTTCACAATTGAAGGTTTTAACTAGTTGGTTATTAAAAATCAAATATGCCAAAACCATAACGGAAAAGAAGTAACCAAATCATGTGACATGATGGTTTAGAAAAAGATAATCATGATCATAAAACGATAGTTAAAATTTAAGATCATCATCATGATCATTATTTCAGCAGAAATACGTCCACTGCTGGTCGTAGGCCTCACCAAGCTCCGCTACTTCGACCGGTTCTGTGCTTCCCGCATCCTGCAGATTCCTGCAGCCTTCACAAGGTCATCTGTCTACCTTGTGGGAGGCCTTCCAACTCTACGTCTTCCGTACGCGGTCGCCACTCCAGAACCTTTTGGCCCCATCGGCCAACAGAATGAAACAATTATTGGTATTCTTAATCAACTATACAATGTGATGATAAGACAGTTTATTAAGGCTCTTCAGTAATTACTTCCCATAAATTTACATCGCCACGCCTCGACATTTCATATGACATTACCAATTCCAACACAGTCGTCCAATTTTTGTGCCATTACTAAAATAGATGCTCGTCATAACTGTCAAGCGAGGAGCTTACCAAGAGAAACAAATTACGCCTAATGAGAATAATTCCGGACCCATCGCGTTAAACGAACCAGAAAAGGACGCCATACCGAAACGAGAGGAATCTTGTCTTCGCAATGACAATCATTCTTCAGATGCAGGTAATTGAATGTGAAACAGAGAGCTTCGTGCAAATGCAAATGAGGTATTGTTTGAGGAATTAGCGGATTAGAGGATTTGGTTCAAGGTAAGTTACTGTTTCTGGGAGAACAATTTGCTGTGGAGTGAAAGTAGGGCAGATTAAAGCGTTATATCTAGTACAAAGTAGACACAAAGTTACGTTGAACTCACATGATACGATGACAGGCGTTTCAACGGAAGGGCAAACAGCTAAGAAATAGAGAAACATTTTTAAAGAAAACCGGCCCCACGTTGGGCGCCATAACAACTACTTTGAATCGACTATGCTTCCTCGCCTTTCCATTCCAACTTTACAAACAATAAAAGAGACGCCAAAAACTTCGGAATACAATTCCCGTCGGAATTTACTTTCGGACTTTTATGAAGATGATTTTTTTAACGGTCCAAGGTTTCAGGTGATGTGGAAGTTTGTTGTTTCAAATATATTTTCCAGATAAGAACAAAACTCCATATTTCTTTGTTTTTTGTTAAATTATTGTGTAATGGAGTTCTGCTTTCTGGGAATGTAAGAGAAAAAGCTACAAATTACATTTTTCACGCGAAAATTTCCCACTTTTTAAAAGCTCCAACCCCACCATATCTACTTACCTTCCGTCTAAAACCACTCGAAATATATTCGCAATTCCACAAATTGTTTTTTTTTATAAATGACAGTGAAACGTGCAAAATCCCAAGGAATTTTATTTAGACGACTTCACGTACTCTCGCGTTGGATATGCTCCGTATAACCAATAAAGGGATTCCTTGCCTTGCCAATAGAATTCGTGTCACTGGGTCAAATGTATTTGTTCGTTGTAGTGCATTGGGAATATTTTTTGACATCTTACGACGGTTTGGGTTGTGTCTCTGCAGCGATTTGTGGTGGAACATAAGAAATTTATGAGGAAGGGACAAATGCTCAATATTTCATAATCTTAAATTCCATTTCCTTTATCAAAATTCTTCTAACAAATGGCGATCCCGCCATTGTCAAAACGAAATAGGTTGGTTCATCACAGACAATCATTAATGTTGGTCTAAGCGTGCCCATTTGATTGAAGTAATTTCTTCTGTTTTGCCATCTGTGGTCCAGCTTAATTCGCTTTTATAAACAGAAGACATATCTCATGGCGCCCCATGAGGGTCGTAAGAAGCGACTAAATTATTATACCAGGGAAGGGTCAGTGGAATCCTCTTATTAGTACACATTTATAACATTATGCCGCTATTAGGGGCAGCCCTTCATGAGCATGTTTATGACAATATCAACTAAAACGTTATTGGGCATTCTACTATGATTTAGATTTGGATTGAGCTTAGCTTACGGATAAAAATAAAAAGAGTTAGATTTGCTCCTAAGTTAGTAATACAGCGTACAATGAAGTAAAATATTATTTGAATGAAACACAAAGCCTTTCTCTATTAAAAAAGACTCTTAGCATAACAGCTAAACGAAAACCTCTACAAATAAAGTGCACTCTGTGTTAACAATGTCTCGTAGCTCCGCATGCAGAAAAGCAAAGAGAAATTCCCATTCATTATTTTGCGAAACTGCCAATGATACGGCAAAGGGTACAATTAGCATCACGTTTAAGTGACTTTTCGCCGTATTTCATGCGAATTTTCAAACAAGAACACTTTACACTTTGACTGAATTCGATTTTCGACGAAATACTTAATACAAAGACGACAAAAGTGGATTACGGCGGAAATCAGCGCAATTAAGGACCCGCATAGATTGTAGTTTGATTGAATGATTTTGTAGTATTTGACTAAGTACCATCGAAAACATTGACAAAGTGAAAAAATTGTAAATAGCTACTGCTGTTTTATGCTCTACAAAGCCCTATACTAGTTGTAAAGTGTCAACCCCTATTCCACAACTCTGGAGCTACTGAACTCATGAGCGAAGCAAGCAAACAAGCAGACAGACACTTACGGACAATCACCGAACATACTGGTACTTTCACATACTACCCGACATGTTTGTCCCTATTAAGGAGGTATTTACAAATTGGTGCCCGTTGACGCTAAGCTCGGCACACCTTGGACAGGATGACAAACTATGTGCTTATTGTACAAACTCCTTAATTAACGGTCGTCAGTGACGGTCGTAATGGCAGGATTAGTGATCGGCGCTTCTGCTGTGAAAAAAGCAAAATGTTTTTGATATTTCTGTAGGGTTTGGGCAGCGATTTTCTTTGGTAAGGTATTTACACAAACGGTACTAGAATCAGAATACTGTTTGTTTTTTTTTTCAAATACCGAAGCACTATGCTGAGTTAGGACCCTTTTTGGCCTCGCACATGTCTTCCGTTTTTGTTTTTGCTTCAAGTAGTGAAACCACCTTAGGTAGTTGTATTTTAAAATTTCAATGTACTTACTTTTTTTTTGTATTTATTGTTTTCATGATTTTGTTAGATTTAATATAATTTTTAGTATTTCCTGTGCGTGTCCTAAGTCCAAGGTTTTTTCTTTCATTCTAATATACATAAGTACATAAATAAAATACGAGTCACATGTTAACGAATTCCAATAGTTATGAGCTATGAGCAACATAATTCCATTAGAAAACCATTCAGAATTGTGTCAGATAATCCTGTTGCGTTTTTTTGCTCAGTGCATAGACAGAACCGATGATAGATTTATTATTATCGAATTTTTCCCACCTTATATTTTTTCCCCCTTTTAATTTTTCCCAGCTTTATCCATGGATTCATAAAAATATGCCGTGTCAAAAATCCAAATGACACACTTTCTTCAAAAGTTTAAAAAATCACCCGGAGATTACGCAAATTACCCTTGTGGTGGGCAAAGCGGAATAATAATGGCGCTTGGATTTAAAGGAATTCAGCGACATTCTGTAGATGTCTTTGTTGATAAATTGCTGTGTTTTTTGGTAATGGCCTCCTTAGAAGTATTAAAATGGAGGCAGTATAAATGGGGGTAGGTAGTGACGTACCTAAGGCGTTAATCTGTCCAGTTATATGTGTCAATCTAAATGATTACTTACGCTGACGATAACCTCGCCTATATCAACTTAATTACTGCAGACATATTAGGTCTTTACCTATGAAATTGCCGTTTTGCAGTACTGGCCATTTCAAATCAAAATAATTTTTGTTGGGGTAAGAATTCTAATTTCAAATTAATTTTATTTTAAAAACATGGATTTTTTTTTCCAAAAGTAGTCATTTGTTTATTGATTAGTGTTACATTTTCATCGCATTTCAATCTTTTTCATCATCATGGATACGTTAAAAATTCGAGTAATTATGGAATATGAGTACCGTCGTGGCAGCAACGCGGCACAAGCGGCACGCAACATCAACGACGTTTACGGAGCTAACACTACAAACCAACGCACCACCTGTTATTGGTTTGCTCGCTTCCGTTCTGGAAATTTCGACCTGAAAAATGAACCTCGCGGTCGTCCGAAGACTTTGGTCGACAATGACGAATTAAAGGCGATTGTGGAAGCTGATGATACACAATCTACGGCTGAATTAGCAGCAGCTTTCGACGTTAGCGTCAAAACAATATTGGTCCATTTGCGTCAAATTGGCAAAGTAAAAAAGCTTGACAAATGGGTGCCTCACGAACTCAATGATCGTCAGCGCGAAGTACGCGTCGAGACGTGCCTTGCACTGCTCAACAGACACACAAATGAAGGAATTTTGAACCGCATTGTTACCTGCGATGAAAAATGGATTCTGTTTGATAACCGCAAGCGCTCAGCAAGTTGGTTGGATCCTGGTTCAGCACCTAAACAATGCCCTAAACGAAAACTTACCCCTAGAAAAGTGATGGTCACTGTTTGGTGGTCTAGCGCCGGTGTGATTCATCACAGCTTCTTACCAAACGGGGTGAGCATTACTGCAGATGTGTACTGTGAAGAACTGAACACAATGATGGAGAAGCTGGCACATCTCCAACCAACATTGGTCAATCGCTCGTCTCCGCTGCTCCTGCACGACAACGCGCGACCTCATACTGCACAGCAGACGGTCTCCAAGTTGCAAGAACTGGGGTTGGAAGCTCTCCGTCATCCGCCCTACTCACCAGACCTTGCGCCTACAGACTACTACTTTTTCCAGAATTTGGATAACTTCTTGGCGGGAAAAAAAATCAATACCCGAGAGGCAGTACAAAATGCCTTTGAAGAATTTGTTGCCTCCCGTCCAGCTGATTTCTTTAAGAAGGGCATCAATAAACTGCCACTGCGATGGCAAAGATGCATTGATTGCATGGGTGATTACTTCGATTAATACAAATAAAAAATACATGAAAAAAATTCGTTTAAATTTTTTCATACAAAACGGCAATTTCATAGGTAAAGACCTATTATATACATAAATATACAGACCCCATACGATGTGTAGCGCCATCGGCATGTTGCTATATGCAAATCAAGGTGGGGTAAAATAATTTATTAAGTGACAATATATCAAGTTTAATATACGCACCTATCTATATATCTACTAAATATACATGTATTTAATTAACTCTATACTGGATGGGGTAATTGAATTTCCCCCCACATAATGGGTGTTAAAATAACGTCAGAATAAATCAAAATCAAAATCAAAATATTTTATTTCACATAAGCCTGCATGGGCACTTATGAAACGTCAGAAGCTAGGTGCACGGTTCCAATTTGTCGTTTCCTATGGAGAAGAGCCGGCAAGAAACTCCACGGTTACTCTTTTAAAAATAATTGGCTTTTACAATGTTTTCAAATTACAGTGATAATAGGTATGGGAGGACAGTGCAGGCCAGTCAATAAGTACCAGGTACTTAGAGGAATGAAAATACAGAATAGAAAAACGTCTACAAATCTAGTCTCTAAGGCCTACAACGTTCTCTCATTCACAATATGTAAAAGAATCTACCTATATAAAATGAATCTATTTGAACCAAGTGACATGATTTCGATGACAATCACTGAAAATAAATAGTAGGTAGTAAAATTGATGCATAATGTCAAATAATGACGAGAATATGTCAGACATTGTAAAAAAAAAAAAATAATAATAAAAAGAATAAAAATTAACATTGCAATTTGGGAGCAGTTAATAGACTTTCACACGGTTTTGCTGTTAATGAGGTACCAGGGAAGCCACATGTGCAGAAGGAATTAATGCCAAACTTCCCTGTCTTCAACGTAGTCTTTTATCTTATAATATGCTTTTTTGATAAGGACACGTTTGATGTGAGTTTTAAACTTTCCATCGCTAAGTTCTGTAACCGACTTTGGCAACTTGTTATAGAAGCGGATACTGTTTATTAGAAATGACTTGCTAGTTTTAGTTAATCTAAATTTTGGAATCACAATTTCATCTTTACTACGTGTATTTAGATTATGGAAATCGCATCTTTTTTTGAAAAGACCTAAGTTTTTGCGAACATACAAGATATTTTCTAGAATATAAAGAGAAGGCAGAGTAAGTATATCAATTTCGTTGAATTTGTTTCTAAGAGACTCGCGAGGCCCCATTTTATAGATTGCGCGGATTGCCCTCTTTTGTAAAATAAAAATTGAATCTACGTCCGCTGCCGATCCCCACAGCAGAACGCCATAAGACATAATACTGTGAAAATAAGCAAAGTATACTAACCTAGCTGTGGCTACATCAGTCAACTGCCTTATTTTTCTTACTGCGTAAGCAGCTGAGCTTAATCTGCTTGAAAGCGCTCTAATGTGGGCACCCCATTGCAATTTTGAATCTAAAGTAATTCCCAAAAATACTGTTTCCGAAATAGCATCTAGTTTCTTGCCATCAAGTTTTAAATTTAGACCTACTTGGGGTACATTTGGTAGCGAGAACTTAAGACATTTAGTTTTGTTCGCATTGAGTAAAAGATTATTAGCAGCAAACCATTTCGATAGAACAGCTAGGCTTTCGTTGACATGTAAGACATCCGTATCTTTTCTATCTATTCTAAAAATAAGAGAAGTGTCATCAGCGAATAAAATTATATCCGAGAAGTTAGCCATCAGATAGGGAAGGTCATTAATATAAACTAGAAATAAAAAAGGACCAAGAATTGAACCTTGAGGCACGCCCATCCTAACTAGAGACCCCGAGGATGTCGCCCCGTTAACGTTTACTTTTTGCTGCCTGTTTGATAAGTAGGAAAGTACAAGATCAGCAGCTTGTCCACGAATTCCGTAGTGGTGTAATTTACAGATCAGTGTATTGTGGTCAACGCAGTCAAACGCTTTTGAGAGGTCACAGAAAATGCCAATCGCATCCTGAGAACTCTCCCAGGATTCCAAAATGTGACTGATGAGTTTTACTCCCGCGTCAGTCGTCGACCTACCTTTCGTGAAACCAAACTGTCGACTATGTAAAATCCCATTTGAGTTAAAATGTGACAACATCTGGTCCAGCATGATTTTTTCATAAATTTTGCTCAATGCTGGAAGCACAGATATAGGTCTATAATTAGAGGGATCACTCTTACTACCCGATTTGAAAATTGGTACTACTTTACTATGTTTCATTAAGTCAGGAAACGTACCGCTGTCTAAACATTGATTAAATATGCCTGTTAGGACAGGGGCAATTGTGTCAATGATATTTTCAATAACCTTAACGGAAATCCCCCATAAGTCTTCAGTGTTTTTTATGTTAAGACTTTTAAATGCTGTTTTAATTGTGGCAATAGAGATGGGTTTGAATTCAAAACTTGGAATGTCCTTACTGAAGTTTTCTTTAAGAAGAGATTCAGCTAATACAGATGATGAGGGGAGACATTTCGTAACCTCTATTGGGATGTTGGTAAAGAAATTTTCAAGAGTCTCCGCAACTTTTAACTTATCTGAAATGGTTTCATTGTCAATTTTCAGAGCTAACTCATTCTGATCTCGTTGTTTTGTGTTTCCAGTTTCTTTGTTAATTACCTGCCACACAGCTTTTATTTTATTTTTAGAAATACTAATTTTGTTACTTATTAATTTAGATTTAGCTTGAGCACAGACTCTTTTGAATATCTTAGAATAGTTTCTTACATAATTATGAAAGGCCTGATCTGAAGTCAATGACTTTTCATTATACAAATTATATAAGATGTCTCTGCTTTTTCTAATGCCATCAGTGGCCCATTCACTAAATTTTGGTCTAGTAGTGATTGTAACTTTTTTTACAGGACATGCTTTATTGAATTCTTGGCATACTGTAGAAAAAAGTGTGCCATAGTTTACATTGGGGTCTTGTGAATCTAAAGTTGCTATTGAGAGATTGCTAAGAACATTATTATTAAACGTTTTCAATTTATTTTTAGTCAGTGGTCTCAATTCTATGGTTTTATCCAGGTGTAACTTTTTATCTAAGTCAAACGATACAAGCTGACCAGTATGGTCTGACCTGACGCCACTAATTAAAGATGAGCCTTTTATTATGCAATTAGTAAATACATTGTCTATGCATGTAGCTGTGGTTGCTGTTATCCTAGTCGCTTCATTAAATATACATTTTAAATTGAATGATTTAAACAATGAGATAAGCTTACTTTTTTCTGGTGAATTAACTAGTAAATCAATATTTAGGTCACCACACACAAAAACTAATTTATTATCTTTAAAAAGTTTACCTAATATTTCCTCCATAATTATCAAAAATGATGACAAGTTCGAGGCTGGTGGTCTATAAACAGATAAGAAAGTATGGCCCTCAACCTCTGCACATGCTACCTCACATAAGCGATCAACAGAGCAAGCAGTGATATCCTTTCTTTCCTTATATCTAAAACTACTATTACATAATATCAAAGTACCACCCCCTATCGAAGACCTATTGTACGCACTGGCAACTGAAAAATTATTTACATTAAACAACATTCTATCCGGTTTTAACCAAGTTTCACTAAAACATAAGATATCCATATGATATTTATCTATTAACATTTCCACGTCTAGGATTTTGCCAGAGAAGCGATTTATATTTTGGTGATACAGTAAAATACTCTTATTATGCTTCTCTTTTGTCGTGTCTAAAAGTTTAAAGAATTAATTACAGTATTATTAGAAGTACTAGATAATACTGTTTCGTCACTTAACCTAGTCTCAGTTAAATTATCAATAACTGCGTGTATATTGTAAGCTAACAAAGTAGCTAATACATGCTGACTTTTCTTGGGAAGAAACATATGTTCCCGATCTAATACAAAATCTCTAACAAAATTGTTAGTATCAAAATACAATAGACGGTCACTATGACGACATGTCAACAAATGCATTAAATTATTTAGCCTAAAAATGTAATCATTTTCTTCATCATTCAAATTATTTGAATATGGCAAAGCACATAATATTATTTTACCTAATTTTAATTTAAGTAGGGTGTCAATACCATTAACTATGTCCCTTTTAGATAAATTCAGACTGTTTCCAATTAAAAGAACTATACTTGTCTGCTCATTCAATTTTGTATTTTTTATTTTATGAACAACCTCATTAAAATGTAGGTTATGGTAACAACAATTAGTTATAGTATGTTTAGAGCAGTTATTTAACAATGATCCAAAACCTGCTCCTAATCTATCAGAATAAACTAAAACATTACTTTGAGTGGGATGGACACTGTCTAGTGTATGAGTTACAATGGGTGAAGCGGCAGAAACAACATGCTGCGACATGAGAGGTGGCGGAGTGGGAGCACAACTACAGGTGAGATTGTTAGTCAGTGACTCATACCTCTCTGCATTGTACTTCACCAGATCCACCAACTCACAAGCCTCCTGCAAACGGTCGCTTAACATTTGTTGACTAGACTCATACTTACAAGATATTTCTTTAAGTGTATTTTCCCTGCTCAGTAATTCCTTTTGAAGGTTTTGTATGTCAACATTATACATTAATCTGCTTGTTTTCAACTTGTTATTACATACATTTAGTTGGCTCTGTAAGTTGAAACGTTCTTTCCTAAGATTTAGGTTAAATTTGTAAACGCTTTGTGTCTTCAAAAGTTTCTTATACTTTTTAATATTCTTACTAATTTTAATGTACTTCTTAATTTTATTATGACTAGTTAGAGTTGGACATCTAGTTAAGGTATCGTCCCCAGTCAAGTCTATGGCAACGGTGGGCTTCACATACTCCAATCCGGATATACTACCAACCAGCTCGTCAAAAAGGTTACTGGTGTTGGTAACCTGTTCGCTGTCTTTTAGAGAGTTTATAGTGGAAATCGTGTTGTTGGCCTTGCATAACTCTGCTTCAAGGCCTGATATCCGTTTTAGTGCCTGGTCATGAGTGTCACTGCAATGTTGGAAGTCTGACACTAGTTGACGGAGAAGGTGATGCTGGTCAAGTATGTCCATGTGCTGAGAGTGAAGTTCAACAAGCTGGCTCTTGAGTTGAGTGTTTTTGTCAATTATCTTCTTCACTTCAATCTCACTGTCCTCTCTTTCCTGTAGCAGCTGGTTGCATTCTTTTCTTGATGCCTCCAGCTCCTTCAGTGCTGCTTTCAGCTTGTCACTCATGTCACGAACGGTGGCTCCGCGGGTCATCATATTTAAAAGTTTCCCCAAGTGGCACCTGGAATGTGACAAGAAACAGCTAAGTGTATGAGGAAGCTAGGTAAGTTGAGAACTTGGGAAGATAGGAAAGTACGATTGGAAGAAATAGGTATTAAGAAATAAAATAACAGACAAAGGATGAAGTTTTGGAATAGATTTAAAAATAAAAATAAAAATGGAGGTATTAGAAAAACAAAAAAAAAAAAAAGGAAGTTATTCAATTTATTTTATTCTGGGGCTTAATTAACTCAATTTTAACTGTTTACAGGAAGACTTTTATTATCATTTAAGACAATAACTGGGCTAGCTAATTTCCACTAAGAGAGTAGGTAATGTATGATTGTATAAGGACATGAGATTAGTACATAAGAAAGTTTTATCATTTCAACCATTCAATTAGTTTTAAACAAAAGTCAATCAATTAGGGATAAATATGTGTAAAGTAAGGTTTGTAGTGTTGGTTTATGTCTGGGGCAAGTGTTTTCGTCTTCGATTTTGCTTCCACAAATTTGTCAAGCAAAAGGAGACATAAACGGTGCCGGTGTGTACTGGACGTTGCTCATAACCCTGAGCAGTGTTTTCAGATGTTGTATCGTGTGTAAATATTAGTAGAATAATGGATATTATAAAACAAAATACTCCCCGGGTTTGATGAATTCAAATCCGCAATCCAAAGTTTCAAAAGTTGACAGCCGGTAGATGATTTTTCGAAGTGTCGAATATTATGAATAATCACGACAAAAACACGGCACAAACACTGCGTGAGACACTTTATACTTCGATTCTAAGATAACAATAGTTTTAACATAAAATAAACACAATTTAAACTAATTTAGCAATTTTTAACTATTAGATCGTTTTTTTTCACGACCTATCACCAATGTTGCCAGCGCAAAAAATATATACAAAGCTGGCTAGATTTAAACTCTACGGTTTCAGATAATTATAGCTCTGTGATTGGAGCAATTAAAAACTTTATTAATAGGTAGGTAGCAACGTTTTTATGAAATGTACCTTCAAATTAACAATATCGTTATTTGCCGTAACTCTGAAATTAATAAATCCCAACAATGTTCAGCGATTTTTTATGACAATGTGAAATTAAAGAGAAGATTTTTGTTACGTAGTAAATGGAAAACAAAAATACGTTTCCGTAATCGTAAATCATGAAACATGATTATTTTGTAACATTAATTAGCACTGTTGTCTTAATTAAATACGAGCTTCCTCTTTGGTTTTTTTTTTTTTTTTTTTTTTTTTTTTTTTTTTTTTTTTTTTTTTTTTTTTTTTTTTTTTTTTTTTTTTTTTATTAATCAAATACAAAAAGAAAAAAACATTTATTTGGTACATCATACCACACAAACCATCGCGGGTTTAACAGCGGTATGGCCAGACACGGCAACTCGGTGCCACTACATAATAATAATCTAGGAAGCAATTTTGTAATTAGATCTATATAGGTACTTATATATCCTATTATAACGCACTTCGATCTAAAAAGTATCTTTTTAATACCTTTGAGCAGTTCTTCGCATTTAATACATTGCAGATTTCCAGAGGTAAATCATTCATAAACGATGGTAGCATACATTCCCACGTCCGAGCTCCATAAGCATTATTAGATTTAGGTTCGATAAATGCGGGTAGGTAAGTCAAACAACGCAGCGACTTAGGTCTTACGTATTTACGAATTTCACTTACGTTATGGTAGTTCTCACTTATAACACGTAAACGTACCTTGTCAAAGACATTTACAATTTGACAGTGCTTAAATAAACCCGTATCATTGTCTTGGAATTCGTGTTTTATTAAAAAAACACAAAAAAAAATGAAAAAATGTGGCCATTATAAAAGGGAAAGATACATACAGATTTTGTTACAATAATTTGGGAAGTAGTATACGGCTTGCAGAGTTTAATTTAAATGGAGCTAAATAGCCAGGTTTTTGTAAAATATTTAAAAATGGAAATCAATAAAATAAATGTGAATTCAAAATGATGTTTCATCTAAGTATCGTCGATTGGGTAAACTTAATTTAAAATTCGAACAATTCAAAATTTTCAACACTTTCGAAGTGTGACTTTCTACTTCCATTCGCGAAACCGTTAAAAAGGCGAAAAAGATTAAAAATAAGCGGATAAAGTAAGAATACTAATCTTTTGAGAGCCGCCGCCAAAGCGGATTGTCGGACAAACCCGGACACAATTCGGAATAGGATAGCCACGCTGTTCAATAGGGGAGAGATAGAAACTAGGACTGTTTTCGAAGTCACTGGAACGGTGACACCCTGATAAACGTCAACGTCCATTGCTGCGTTAGTAACACCTTTGATACGCGTCTTGTGCGGGAGTAAAGCAATGGTTTTAATTCTCTTGAGTAGTCCAAGATATCGAAAGGATAGAGTTTTAGTTTTGGGGTTATAATATTGGGTTATAGCTTCTTTTAAATGCCCAAATGTAGCGGTTTTAGGGTATTTGAACTTTATAACTGCCTATCTGCGCCCTCAGGGCCCTAGTCGCCGCAGGAGACGCCCTGTAGGCTTAGCATGACCCTTTCTATAGTATCTATTTCTACGAAGAATAGACAGTGCTTTTTCAATACAAAGTGACATTTCGTTTCTCCATTTTTGACATCGTTCCGTAGACGTCCTTCTACAATCTGTCATTTCGTCTTTCATTTCTAGCGATCTTTGTCTAGGTCCATAAAATTGTAGACTAATTAAGAAGAACATTTCTTCTCAAACTGTCAAAATCACACAGACAACAAACTTTCTACTCGACGGCCACAAAGTCAGTTTATACGATTATCTACAAAATCATGTTTCGTTAAGAACGCATAACTGTGATAATTAATAGAGAAACATAGCTATCTTCTCCTATTGTACATCATTTAGTTAATAGTCTTGTCTATTCTTCCGTCGACAAATCGGTGCTCGTGCTAAGCCTGCTGGGCGTCGGAAATCCCAAGCTGATTCCTGGCCACCGTAGGCGCAGGCTTGCGGACGGCGAGTAATGGGTAGCTCGCTATCCGGTAAGGGCCAAGCCCGGGTCGACGGCGCGTTATGTTCCACGCGCGCCTCAATGAGATGTCAGCACCAACTGGTGGGGTCCGCAAGGGTCGATGCCTGCCAGGGGTGCGGGTTGCTTGAAAGAGATACCGTGGCCCCTGGTACACAGGCAACTGAAGGAACACGGGTGGGTTTTAGTCAGTAAAAGTCTGACACGCCCTCCTGCGCCACCCAGAGCGGGAGAAGTTATTTGATGATTTCCCACCCTCAAAAAAAATAAAAATACCTTATAACTGCCTCATTGGTTTAGTAGTCGCAAGCGCTACTGGTAAGCATGAGATCTTTTCAAAGTGCTATTGGGTTTTCGCCAAAGGAATTTCTCATTAGCAGTCCAGTGTCTGGATTTTTAACCTGTTAATTGCAATAGGCTTGCCCCTATTACACATAACTGTCGAAATGGTGTAGTATGGTGGTACTTGATGTTTATGAACCTTAAACTGGGTACAGATTTATTTGCAACGCAACATGCAATGCAACACGAGTATAATGTGAACGTGCGCGCAGTGGTCGCGTAGTGCGCTCGCAAAAACATTAAAATGTGTGGAAAATGTTGGATTGCATGTTACCTTACATGTTGTGTTGCAAATAATGTATAGGTACCGGGCTTTAGAGCTATTCCGCAAAGGACCAAAATACCATGTAGGTAAGTATAGGTAATCTCAAGTTTGCAACATTTCCTCTATTGGAAACCCGTCCATCTGGGCAGCATGGTGATTATCTCGATCTCCCTTCAACTACCCCGGGGACCTTTGCGGCGATTTATTGACTAGCCGACGTTCCGATATGGATCGGAACTGCCTGAGAAATGGTTAACGATTTCGGATTTTGAGCGGGAACCCTGCAGTTAAAATAAGAAATTATTTAAGTTGCATCAAGGGAGAGAATTTTATTTAATCCCTATGACTTTTCTCATAGTTATGAGGGGCTTGGACCTGGGAAAAGAATGGGGGAGTTGCTCAGCAATGGAGCAAACAAACTTTAACTTAAAAAAGAAACTTTCTTTTTATGTATAAGTAACACTTGCAAATCCCGAAGGAGCTTCGAAGTATGAGGTTTTTCAGTTTGATCACAAATCTAGCAGTACCTACCTATTTAATTATTCTCAGCATAAGCCGAAGTATTCGTGTCATTCCATTACAATGGTACTCATCAAGTGGATACCATCGGAGTTTTTACGCATTGCTGGCCTAGCTACAGAACACCAGTATTTCTAGCAAAGTCTGTTTCCACATACAATTTCACCTGAACATCGATATTCACACAAGTCCTACCTCTACCTACCTCATGTCAGAGGCCTCTGGGCCGAATAAAACCATCGTCGAGGAAGGACAGGCCTCCAAGGAATATAGCGTCAACCCCCCCACCCCCTCCCCACCCGTCCGTCACGTGGTATATTTTGAAACCTTTATTTATTATTCATCGTGTTACGTAAGTGGGTAGTACTGAATTTTATTTTAGTTTTTTCTTTGCTTTTTGACTTAGATGTTGGATTATGGAAGGTTCAAAGTAAAGACGCGATTTAGCTTTAAGTTGTCACTTTCGTGTTTTCTCTAACTTGCTCTTAAATGTGACTTAAGAATAAAAAATTCACAAGTTATCCCAAACACTTACAGATATTTTAATATTTACAATGAAAGAGGGACTCAAATTGGCAAAGAGGGAGAGGCATATATTTACGTTTTGGCATAATAAAGGGTCGCTCACAAAAAAAAAAACAATAAAAAAGATTATCATGAGATCGACTCATGATAATCTTTTTTATTGTTTTTTTTTTCATTTGTTTTCGATATTGATACCAACACGAGGGTAAATTTATACCTACAATTTCAATTTCAACTCTATTATTGGCTGTAATGGGAATCATGGTTGAAAATTGGTTTAAATAGGTTTTTTTATATTTAATTTATCTTTTATGTATTTAGATTCTTTTGCATTTTTGTGCACCAAGCTGCTGACGTTTCATAAGTGCCCATGTAGGTTTACGTGAAATAAAATATATCGATTTCATTTGATGAGGCATGAGGCATGTTATTTGAAATTCCTTTCACGTTATGGTTATACTAGAATGATAGATAAACTTTCTTAGCATATGAGACATGAAAATCCTCCAAAAACCCGGTGAAAAATGTTCTTACGTCAATTTTAAAGAATCAAAGTAAATAAATCCTGCGAAATCCTCAACAGACGCTAAAAGATCTCCACAAAAAAAGGATATTTTCTTTGCATTACTTTTCCATTTCCGCATAGTTTTATAAGCATAAATAGGCCGTGTAAGAAGGAGAGGGTTATATTGTCATCTCGTTTCCTCTGCCTTTTCATGGGGTAAGCGGTTTTGGTGACAATAGGGGGAATTTGAATAAAATAATAGTTGGGAACTGTCCGGTACATGGTATAAGAGGGGGAGAGGGGTGAAAGGGGTCCGCACAATGGGGCTTTAAAGCTAAGTTGAGCTATTACTGCTAAAAGGTACATTATTTGATGGGTTCTGTATGGCGTATACCCTTGAAGGTTCAAGTATAATTTGGAGTTAAATCGGGTTAATATTATTCGCAGGTGTGTCTATTTAATAGCTGCTCCAGTAATTAGGCAATGTAAAATAGATTACGAGATGAGTTACCTACCCGAGTAGAGCTGATGAAATGGATAATTGGAACATTATCTCATAAAAAGCCATGTGGCTCCAGAACCCTAAAAAAGTCTTAACTTAGAGTCTAGTGTACCATCTTCTGATGTATATGGTAAGTCTGCATGTAATAACAGCCTTTCCATTCAGAGCATACACATTCGTTCTTTTCCATATAACTAATATGATCTCATTAAAAAATATATTTTCTATTTTGTATTTTCATTCCTCTAAGTACCTGGTACTTATTGACTGGCCTGCACTGTCCTCCCATACCTATTATCACTGTAATTTGAAAACATTGTAAAAGCCAATTATTTTTAAAAGAGTAACCGTGGAGTTTCTTGCCGGCTCTTCTTCTCCATAGGAAGCGACAAATTGGAACCGTGCAGCTAGCTTCTGACGTTTCATAAGTGCCCATGCAGGTTTATGTGAAATAAAATAATTTGATTTTGAAACAAAGATTTTAATTTCACGATTCGTTATATCCACGTAAGCCATAACTTACAATAAAGCTTCCACATAAGACGGAAAGTAAATTACCAGGATAACTTGTTTTTGGCCCAAGTTAAAAGATCACGCGTACCTATCAGCTCTGTAAGGTAAATACACAAACTCACGCCTTCTTCCGATGCGAGTAGGCAGAAACAACAGAACGACATTTGCTACGATCTTTACATACTCGTTTTGCTTCATTTACGTTCATACATCAGAGGCTTTAGTGCGAGTTTCATTTAACCATCTCGATCAAACGCGTTTGGCGCTCTGATTGGCCCTGGATTAGTGACGGACCAATCGGAGCGACAAACGCGCTCGATACGTTTGATGGAGATGGTTCAATGAAACTCACACTAGGGCCTCTGCTCATACACGTAGACTACGCACGTAACCTTGCTGAAAAACATCACTAATAGGGTCACTATTTATGTCCTACAGCGTCCCCTCCTGGCGTGTCCACACACACCTCCCTTGTGTTAGTCGCCTTTCATTCATCCTCTAAACATGACGTAACCATTAAAGCATACTCTTTTACAATTTTTGTCACTACTTATTCCTGTAAACCGCAACGTTGCCTTATACGGAATTTCTTCTGTACAAGGCAACGTTGCGTTCATGTCGCCTCTATTATTAAATTGCAATCTCGATTTTTGTAAGCCCACCTATGCATTAGGGGTAAAACAATTGAAAGTTATTGAATTAAAATGATTTTATCGCTTATGTTTACAAAAATGGAAAAGTCTATTCTTGGATGATTCTTGGTAATCTTTTGGACGCTTACATCTGTAAGTAGCCTCTTGGGCGAAGAAGTCGCCAAATAAGAAGATTAAAGGTCTAGTCATTGTGGTTGCCTAGTAGTTTTTTACGGGCGGTCATAAATCGCTTATTTCTACCCGCTGTCGCTTATCACTAATCCCGTACCAAGACGCTAGCACAGTAATCACGGAAACAAATGATACACACCTGTGCCCCGCTAACAAATACGCGGCAAGCAGAGGCGTGTTAATTAATATACACGATAATTGTTTATACTAGCTTCTCTGACGGATGGCTAGGCAGCGAGTACTGTGGCTAGTGTGAGGCTAGTGGTTCCTAGACCACTGAAAATAGTTTGTGGGTAGGGGGAAGTTAAGTTGTCTTAAGATGGATGCTTAAGGTAGTTCGTGAAGTTCAAATTTTCTTACGTTATTTTGCAATTTTCAGGTCAGTGTCAGATTGTAGGTTGATTAAAATATGTTTACGAAATCAACTAAGTAGGTAGCAACCAACATGTCGTTCTCAAGTACATTTTAATTAATAGGAATGTCTTGTAATTAACAAATCAATAGATAAAAAAATCAAAATACCTTTATTTTGAGTATTCGTACTGAAGTGGAGAAAATAGAGCCTGTGTCTAAAAGTTTGTGTAAGAAATAAGAAAAGAAATATTCGTATAAAACGTACAAAAGCGAATAAAGTACGTTTTCTAGCTAGACACAATTCACTGACAGACACAATCAGAAAAAAGCTAATTAACCGACTGAACAAGATATGCTCTGAAGTATTGTAAGTAAAGACTAATGGTTGAATAGGCAACCTCTTTTTATTTAAAAAATATATCTATCTAAGTTGCTACTTGTTAAGCAGCAAAGCCTAAAGAAATTGTTCAATAATTAATTAATTATAATGTAAATAAAGTAAATATTTTAGCATAATTTTTCGCTTTCTAACTAAAACACGATGTTAAATAGCTATTTTCTAGACCAAACAGAAACCTCTGAAACATAAAAGCGATGTCTTCATTTGAGTACTTCATTTGAATAACAAATGGCTGATTTGACGACGGCCTAGCACGTCTACGCCGGCGGGCATACGAGTCCACAGTCGAAAGGTTAACAGATTGATGGTAACCAGAATAATGTAGATATAATTCTAAAACCACAATAGCAAATGAAATGAATAACGTATTTTTCAACAAACTCTCTGAACTGAATCGTATAACCTCTAAGTACAGAAATTAAAGTCAAACGGAGCGAAAGTACGGTCTAAAAAAATACAATTCAGAATACATCAGATGAAATAACAAGCAAAAGAAATTCTTTCGTGAATCTGTCCCAAACTGTACAGAATCCTCCATCGTCTTAAAACTTCAAAAGGGCCTGCGATACTGCCATATTTGAATAATATAATAGTTAGGGCTATGTCCACATTGCTAGGCTGCGTGGGCCGAATAGCAAAGGAGTCGTTACTAACAATGTCCCGTTTGGTACATTCGGCCTGAGTGGGACATAAAGCCTGGAATTCATGCAATATAATATTGATGTGACTGGGGTACTAAGTGGAGGTAAACTTTGATTGCCAGGATTTTTTATGCCGAAGGCCGAATAGCCCGATAGTGAGGACAATGGGCTATTCGCAAGTATTTATGCAAGGGATGCGACGAGATTATTTGCTCTCGTTCTTGTTGTAGATGAAAGTTTTATTTTTATTTGTAACATAAGATTGTAGTGTGAATTGGTGACCTTTAGTGTTTATGTAGGCACGTCGCGTTTATTATGCCGCAGGGAGTCGTCTGTTGAACATAATTCATGAACTATGCCTGATAGCAGTGTATTAGGGGCTTAACATTCTGCGCTTGTTAAATATTAACTAGCTAACATTATCCACAGGCAAACTTCACGCAGTGAAGCGGTTAGTGGGAAAATATAAATGTGAAGTTCTGACGGAAAAAAACAATTTTATGCAGTCATTGACAAATATTCCGTCTCGCCATCTCCCTATGAGCCGTTTTCAATATCAGCGCCCAATTGCGTTACACGCTTTATTTCTTAATCCGAAAGATTTTGAAAGAAATTCCTAATCCATTGGATATGATTGAAGAAATCGTCTGATCAAAAATGTGTGTAACGCAACAACCTCGCTGAAAACAAACCTCGCAAACGCTTCAAAATTTTCAGTGTACAGTTTCAATATTCACTGTTTCTCTCAACAGAACGGGTACGTACGACTATATATTCAAATAACTTTAGTCTAAAACCATTGCTGCGTCACTTAGGGGATTTAAATTAAAACATTGTAGATATACGCCGGTCGTTTCCGCGCACGTGTCGCGTTTCAGGTGTTATTTAAGCGCGGTATTACAGGGTTGACGTGTGGGGACGACGTGACGACTTGCGTGCGTGATTGTACCAAGTGTCACGTGTCACGTTTGTTGCTGACTGTACATTCGGTGCTTAGTGTTTTATTGGTGCGTAACGTGTTGAAAAAATCAGTTGGTTTAGATATTGTTTTTTTTTACTTTTTACGTTTATTATGTATAGAATTCAAAGTCGCTTATCTATTTCACTCTTCACTAGATGATCTGCAAGTCAAGGTTAAAATGATAATTAGGTAAGTAATTCTCGATTCTAAGTATTCCAGTTTTGTATGTGAATGCACCTTTGCTTATCCCTTCGGAGATTAAGGGTGTAAATTTTAAATAAGATAACTTTAAAGCAAGAATAATAAAGGCTCCCGCAGACAGTGCGCCTGTCTACAGGAGCCTTAAAGTAACCTGCCTATTTAGAATTAAGTACCTAGTTACTTTACCAAAAAGCTTAGGAGCTTAAAGTATTAAGGGCCACTTTCATTTTAACTCAATTAAGTTTTGGTTAAGTATTTTAAAGACTTTTACTTCAAATACCTACTGAATTAACGACTTGTACGCTGTTGATCTAAGAGCAACTTGTACCACAAATCACAAAATGGAATCAGCGCAAAAACAATGATGGATGAATTTAAAACAATACTGTTCTATTTCTGCCAATCGTTTGAAGATGACAGAGTCAGCATGAGGAACATTTTAAATAAGTTGTGATCTCACACTGACAGACCGCGAAAGGAAAGACAAGTGACGTTTTAGAACTGTCAAACGAAATTAGGTATATGAATTGGTGTTCAAAATGGGTCTACATACCTCTAGTTTTTTTTTGTATGTTTGTTTGTTAAGCTTTCACGTTAAAACGGCTGAACGGGTTTGGATGAAATTTGGCACATGGGTAGACCATGACCAAGATTAGGGCATAGGAGAGTTTTACTCCAATATTCCCACGGGTTGGAGACTTATGCGGATGATAGCTGATACCTAATATAGACATTGATGGAACTACAGTACTTATCTGTAAAGTAAGCAATGAAACTATTATTTTAACACCTATCTATGAACTAAAATACACAGTATTCCTACATATAGACGGTAAATATTTCAAATTCATACACAATCCTCATAGCAACATACTGTACGCAGCATCAAAAGATTACCCGCGAACCTTTCCTTTTGTTAGGTACTTCCTTCAATGCCTAGCCTAGGAGAGGTTATATCGTAAAACCTTACAAATAGCAGTATTATTAAGGGTACAGTGAACTTGTAGATTAATCCCGGAATTCAGCAGGTTTCAGGAGGTCCCGTAACTATTACCTGCTCCAGTTAACTTTGAAGATCGCATTGTGTCGGATATAATTTGTGTAAAGGTCGCGTCTGTAGGTTTTATGCTTTGTTAAGTGAAGGATAGTTTTTTGGGTTGGTGAAGATTTACTGTTTAACAAAAATTAGCACTACCGCAGTTTACTTGGCCAGATTTTGGTGTCTGTTCCTTTCATTTAAATAAAATTATACAAACTAGAACGCATTGATAATACTAGTAAAAATCGTACAAAATTATAATAATTATGCTCGTCAAATCGTGAGTTGCTTAAGATTTGAGTTGAGCTAAATGATTACTGACAAATGCGTGCAATGAATGGACAGGTGCTCTCAATCTTTGTGGTTCTTTCCTCAAAAGACCATTTCAGACACCAATCTGCATGGTCTTCACAATATGATCTGATCAAGATTAGATATGTCTAGAATTTAAAATAAACTGTGACCTCTGAATTTGTTTCGGCCTTACTTCTCAAAGTAGTCAGATAGGAAACGCCAACTTTATCTAGTTTTAAAATATGATTGACACATAGAAGTGTTTGTAAACCTACTTACAGAAATAAAATCATTCATCAATATATCTTTTTCAGAACGTATTCAGATGACCTAACCAATTAATAATTATTATTATGAGTCAGTCTTTGTCTTCTCTTTCATCTTCATTCTCAGGCCTAACCCAAGCATCGCCCCAATGTTCGGCCTTGTGTCTTTCTACATCTAATTAACATCTGAACTTCTAACTAACCATTTATTGAATTAGAGATCAAAGAATAAATCCACTCCATTTCAATACTCAATACTCAATCTTTATTGCATTCCATATGTTTGACATAGATGGTATAAGTTATACAGTGAGATTAATATGGACCCTGTCGGGCACAGCAAAAATTAGGAGAGAGGAAGTGGGCTACGTACAAATTCAAGCAATTCAATTCATTTCATTTTTATAAAATTATTAGATGTATAGTTGGGTGTATAATTATCTATGTATTTGTATAATTATGTACAGGCATATAATATATATATTATGAGGTTTGTGTATGCAGGTATAGTGTATTTGTTATTTTAATTTTATGAAGGTATATGTCGAATCCAGGTATAGGATTCTGATCAGACTTACTTAGTGACATTGGGAACGAGAGACAACAGCTCCTTTAGCATCAACACAGTTTATTGTTTCAGTGTCGTATAGTTATAGGTGTGCGACCTGCGTGTCGTACGCGTACGCCGCTAAGAGCAGTGCAATTAAACCGCTTGTTACCGAAGGCCGTGTCTTCGAGGTGCGGTTACCCACGCACGGGCAGAAAAAAATATACGTCGCATTCCAAACACAACCAATTCAATCCCATTCCAAGAATTCGTACAACGCTAAGCTAAGGCGCTTTATGTCTCATTTTAAGATTTTAAGGTCAACCTCATGAAAGATGCGACATCAAACTAACACACGACTGCTTTCACAAATATACCTACTAAAGCGTCGCTCACCAAAGCTTCCTATGTAAATACTAAAGATCTATTAGCTAACAGGATCCTCTCTAGATTAATCAAACACCGTCTCGGAGGTGTAGTCGCGTAGACCACAGTCGAGACGTCTAGCTTAATTGAAGATATTTGAACTGGCATCTAGGGCATCAAGTTACACATACCCTTTACCTGCTGTTAATGAATTGAGATAATAAGATTTACTTAGATTCTAGAACCATTTGACTTTCCGATGCAGATTAGCATGGTACGAGCAAGTAATTAGGTTTAGATGTTCGTAGTAATATAATTTAAATTTGGGTTTCAAAAGACCAATATTCGACAAGACAACAAAAAACAATTGCTCAGATTGTGGTGAGTGACGGCTTTAAAATAATAGTCAAATCCGGACTTATGCGTAATCATACATAAAAGAAAAACAAATATTCAGGCTGGCAGGGACTTCGACGCGCAAAACTGAAGCCATTTGTAGGCGATTTAATATTCCGTCGGTTATAAAAACAAGTGATATTCCATTTATTTTAACTGCGAAGCTATTTCTATGTAAGAGCAGATTTTTTTCATAACCGACGAAAAACTTCGACACTAGGGGTCTACAATTATGTGTTGAATTCGTGGTTTCAGATTGCGAGCCAATGTCCCTGCCAGCCAGATGAAGATCCTTATAGGTACTTACTGTACGATATATTCCTGGAACATTTATTTATTTGAAGCCAAAGATATTATTTAGGTACTCTCACAGATTGATTTGATTGGTGTCCGGTCTGTATAACACAAATTGCTAGTTCAACGGGCATAAGTAGACCACATGTAGCCAGCTAACAATTACGTGACCTATGCTCCCAAAACGACCGCTATAATTAGTGTTCTGCCCTAATTATGACAACCAAATTATCTGGTCTGTTTCACAAATTTTGCATAGAACCACTTTCATAATATTGCAAATTATAATTAAACTACAACCGGAAAATAATTGCGTTGATTTCGTGAAATGAGAGAGATATTATCGTGAACAATGAATGAACTGGTTGACACAACAATTATGTTCTAAAGCTGTTAATAGGACCGGGACAAAGCCGTTTTACATACAACTATAAATAAAACTGTTTTCAGCTTTATTACTGAAACCGACTGCAACATAACTCGCATAATATAGTGTCACCACATACTCCAAAATTGCATTCAGGAATAACTTCTTTCACACATAAAATGTGCCTGAAAACTCATGAATTAAACGAAGATTGTTTTGAAACTGAACTTTTGAATTTTGTGAATTCTCAAAGCCATAAAAGCACTGATGCGAGGGTACATTTGCAATTGGTAGCGGGCCCCACGTTGGGCGCCAACAAACTTCCCTCAATATTTTACATTTCAACTTTATTTCTTCACACACACATACGTTTTACATAAAGTAACGAGGTCGAGTACTAATAAGCATACCGTTTGTTAATCCGCATATGAGAAACTACGTTTTATAGTTGTAGGTAATATTTTTTTGGTCTAGAACGTTTTAAGTGGCTGGGTCGAGTGGCGCGTTCGGGTTTCGCGAGCACTCTTTTGGAAAGTAAAAAATATTTCTAGGAGCCGACAAGAAGGACTCGAAAATCCTACTAATATTATAAATATCAAAGTTTGTATGTTTAGATGTTTGGATATTTATATGTTTGTTACTCAATCACGCAAAAACGACTGAACGGATTTGTATTAATTTTGGCACACAGATAGTTTGTAACCTGGAATAATACATAGAATATTTTTTATCCCGATAGTACATTCCCATGGGATAATGTTCGACCTCTACGCGGGCGAAGCCGCTGGCAACATCTAGTGGTTAATATAATTTTCTTACAATTTCCGTCCTCTTCCTTATGTTACATAAGACCCTTTAGTCCGTTGTTAACACAGTAATGGGATAGGAAAATAAATCCACTATTACTTCGGCGTCGCTCCCCGATGTTATCCGATCTTGCGTGGCCAAAGCCTTATCTATATCAGGAGCCTCCCACAAAGAACCGTGGATGAGACTATCTTACGAAGTTGGTTGTGTATTTATTTATGTAGGATCTATTAAGTAATGTTGTGGTGAGTTATCTGATTTATTTGGCCTCAATAATTTTGACAAAAAGGTTTTTATTTCGTGTTTACTTCGTTAAAATCTATTTTCGCGTCAAAAATATTCATTTTGCTTTTCAGATTTATTCACGGAAATACTGGAACCTTAGATAGAATGTTGTAAATCGTAAAATGTACTTATTGCGAGTGTTATGTCCTATATCTGTTAATATGCTATAGTTCCGGTCGAATCTCCGGTCAGAATCGGTCCTTCATCCCTCTACAGCCCTGGACCCTAACAGATAGGCCTGCGGTTTCTGAGGATAAGGCGAGTAATCTTTTCGTACACCGATCTCAACCCTTATTTATGGCACCGGGCGCCTTATATTTTATACGGGCAGTCGTTTAATCGGACATTATGGAGCTCTGTTGCCTATTGCACAGCTTGCTAATATTTATGGAAGTATTTATTTTAATAATGCTGGTTTGAACGAAACTGAAAGTTGTAAATGGTTTCGCCTCCACTTTTGGTAAAGTGGCTTTTACCAAATTTTTCGCCTTATGCTTCCAAGAGTTAAACAGGCCTACTTATGCTGTCTTCCGTGAACACTAAACCATGACTATTATTAATAAATTTACTGTTTACAATTATTATTAGATAATAATTTAATTTTTTTATAATTATTATTTTTACTTTTATTATTTATAACTTGATTATTTACAATTATTATTATAATTTTATTATTCAAAAACTATATTTATAATTTTATTATTCACAATTATTATTTACCAGCTTTGGAGGTCGAAAATTATCCCGCGTGAACCGGGATAAAAAGTATCCTATGTGTTAATCCAGGTTACAAACTATCAGTGTGCCAAATTTCATCCAAATCCGTTCAGCTGTTTTTGCGAACAAATGTCCAAACGTCCAAAGTTTCACATTTATAATAATAAATACCTACCTATTCATTTAGATATTTCTGACGTCGAACAGACATATCTAAATGAATAGGTAGGTATTAATTTAATGATGCTGTATTAATGATATTGATCGAGCTGGTAATTGATGGTCATAGTTGTTCCCTGTATTTCAGCAACAAACGCGATAAATATCTATTATAAAGCCATATCTCAGCTTCTCGATATAATTGATGACCAACAACAACAAAGTAAGTATCTTGTTTAGCTCTCTACACAAACTTACAACACAGTTTCCTAACAAACTGTCTAGAAAATGTACTAGACAGCAAAGCGTATTAAACAACACCATGTAGGTAGGGAGGAAGTTCTCTAACTTTGTATCACACCGGACCGAGGTTGTGTGGGCTAATTAATGTAAAACTTATAAGAGATTCCGGCCCTCTGAATATAGAATTAACACATCAAAGGGAAATCTGAAGGTTTCGATTTACATTTCAAAAAGAGCCCCCATGGCCGACTGGTATGGGAGATCGGTCGGTACGTTATATTGAGATCCGGTTTTTGTTATTACTGCCATGTAGAAGAAAAAATGGAGAGATTGTGGGAAGAAAATCAAAATCAAAAGTCATTTATTAAAACTAGGCTGAGAGTCAGCACTTTTTGAACGTTAAAATTACATAATTATGGTTGATTTATGGTTAAGCAGCATTCGCCAAGATTACTACCCAAAGGATGGAAGAAACTTCATGATTACACCTCAAACTACGGCATTGATTTCAGCATTGAATGATAATCTACAAAGAACCGACTTCCGGAAAAACACTACAAAGTGAAAAATAACTTTAATTTCGGAAGTCGGTGACTTTGGATATGTATTTTAATTTTTTGTCACCCCCTTCCGAAATTAAAGTTATTTTTCACTTTGTAGTGTTTTTCCGGAAGTCGATTGATTGTTTTTTGGATTATGTTTTTATTTTTCACTTTTTAGTTATAGTACCTACCCCACACCAATTCGAAATTTCGTCATCCTTGGGGTCAAAACAATGCATATTTATGCGATAGCAGCAATCGCGGTTGATTTGCTGTAATTTTTTGAAGAGTTTATTAGTCTGTCTCCGAAACGCATCATCAGATTTAAATGGGACCACACGGGAAGCACCAGCTTTAAAAAAAAAAGAATCATCAAAATCGGTTTACCCAGTCGAAAGCTCTGAGGTAACAAACATTAAAAAAAAAACAGTCGAATTGAGAACCTCCTCCTTCTTTAGAAATCGGTTAAAAAGATTGGGATTTCATCCCAATCGTCATCTTGGTCGTTAATCTTCTTTCATCTTTGGATAACTTTTAAGTAAGTTCTATCTACTAAGATAGTCTAACCCCTACGCTATTCTCTCACAACAAAAGTCAGCAAATTACCATATTTTAGGTTCCTACCTACATATTTGTAGGTAGGAACCTAAAATATGGAAATTTGCTGGAAACTTGTAAATCAAATATGTACTAACTACCAAGGTACTTACTTCTAAGGCTACAAGACATGTTTACATGGAACTAAGATCGCGTTTAGATCGAAGAGCGAAAAATTTAGAACTTGGTTTCAGTTGCATCTTACAAAAAACTACTACATGTATTCTCTATGCTACTCTGGACCTTAGTCTGATCGTCAATAGCCAAATCTGTTCAGTCGTTACAATTTATCATCACCATCATCGGCTTAGCCTTTTCTCAACCAAGTTGGGGTCGGTTTCCAGTCAAACCGGATGCAGCTGATTACCAGTATTTTACATAGAGCGACTGCTTCCTCTGACCTATCTGACCTCCACAATCCAGTTACTTGATAATATGATACCCCTTGGTAAGACTGGTTGTCAGACTTTCGGGCTTTTGATGACCCGTCAAAGATCTACGAATGACAGCCGAGACCAACGGCTTAGTGTGCTTTCCGAGGCCCGGGGGGTTCTTGGTATGTTCAAATTTGCTGGAAATTTGCATGTTGTAAATAACATAATTAACGCAAGACCTAATGCACCCCCATTAGAGTTTCGAATTAAAAGCATAATACGATGACCAAAGCTATATTTTTAAAATCTTACTGTTATTAATAAAAAAATCGTGTTGACTAGTAACATTACTTTATGCATATCAAATTGACTTGCAATGCTTCTATTTTCTTTGGCTCAATCGGCGGTAGGCATGGCAAAATACGTCACTTAAAAAAAAAACCATTAAAAAAATAACTGTAATCGATTCAGTGGTCTACAATGACAAACTACATACTTTCAGGACATGCGTTTATTATTTTACACCTTGTACCTATATATACTTCATACTAAGGCAAAAAAATAAGTCTTAGTATTATAGGAATATAATACGCCTTTTCCAAATTACTTCCAAATGAATTGTTTACTGGGTAATTTGCCTAGTCGAGGTCAGCGGAGCGAAGAGGAATTAAATAACAGAACTGTTTACTGTAAACAAGTGGTGTTTTTATGAGATATTTTTGTTGGTTTGAAGAATTTTAGCAATCTGCAATTACCACTACATTTTTTTTTATTATCTAGAGAAACATTAGGTGTGTATTTAATTTAACATACTTAATAATCTATTATCTTATCACTTATTGCAAATTATGCGATAGGCCTGTTTTCTGAAATGTCGATGTGCATGTAAAAAAACCCAGATTTTATTTTGTGAAAATACTACACGAAGAATTTCATCAAACATTTTAAGTATTATGCTAATGCAACTTAAATTATGCTAAATAAAATCATACCGTATTATTTAAATAATAAAATACAAGGGTTCTCAAAGGCTTCCACTTCGCCCTGAAAATGTTTGTCTTATTTTGAATTTAACATTTCTACTGGCCTTTGAAATCTTAGCGTTTCTCGTTTAAATACAAGAAAATACAGCAGTACACATTTAAAGGGTCGGTGACATTGTCGCTTTTAAGCTTCAGGGTTTAATTTCAAAGAAAATTGCTAGAAAATTGTACTCATTCCTTACGGTTTTTCTTCAAGCAGACTGAATTTTAATGAGAATTATGTTGTGTTTAGTTTGAAGTACAGACTTAGCTGTGGGTCCCCTTTAAATAATTATAAGTAAATACTGGCCGTAAATATGGCGCCCTTAACAAAGCCAAACTTTGTTCAAACTCGATAGTTTAAGTTAACACTGCCCAGAGAGCTGTGGTCGCCCAGTAGTAACTAATGATGCCACGAATAGTGAATTGGCCGAATACCGAATACCGAATATTCGGCAACGCTGTCGGCCGAAGCGCCGAATATTCGGCCGCCGAATGCTTGGTGGGGAGGACGTGGAGAAGAATGCTGTGGCAAACGAGTTGGATTTTTATTTGAAAATAGTTCGCCTAGATCGGAAGGCCGATCCTTACAAGTGGTGGTCAGCAAACGAAAAACAATACCCGAACCTTTCGAAATTTGCAAAAGTTTATCTTTCTTCGCCTGGGGAAGTAGCGTTTATAGTGAGAGGTTATTTTCTGAGGCTGGTAACGTTTACGATGAAAAGCGCAATCGTTTGCTACCAAAAAATGCTGAAAAGCTCGTTTTTATCCATCACAACTTACCATTGATTAATTTTAAGTACTAAAATGTTATAATTTTGAAATAAATACATAATTTTGAGTAAAATAACGTGTCTTTTTTTACATGATTTGCTATTCGGTATTCGGCCGAATAGTACGCACTATTCGGCCACATACCGAATAGCAAAAAAGTGGTCGAATAGGCCGAATACCGAATAGTTGCCGAATATTCGTGGCATCTCTAGTCGTAACAGCCGCGACTAGAGAATACAATCCCGGGATCCCAAATCTCGGGATCCCGGGATCCCGACCGTTTTCTGGCCCCGAAAATCCCGGGACTGTACTTGGCTAATCTCGGGATTTTCGGGATTGCCACAAACAAGTCTAGTTTGTATTCCGTAGTCCGTTGCGTCTTGAAAATAACCTTGCCTAGATTATTTTAATACATTACGACAAAAAGCAACTCGTACAATACGTAGGTAGGTACCCACTATTTACTACACAGGTACAGTCCTAATAATATGTTTGTCGTTGAACTTAGAAGGGACTTCCCCACTCGGAATACTTTAATACAATACTCTTAAGGTACTAAATTGTAATTCCCCAACGGACCAACAGGGGAATCACCCGATCATCTCATATCATAATATTGTTGCGGGTATTTCCCGTCGGGGATTCCCTGTACGAAAGTATAAATATGCAAATCAGGTTTTATTTTTTTCATTTATTGTTCTGTCAGTGACGGGTTACGTAGGCTACGCCATTAAAATTTAAAAGTCAATTATCTGAAATTAAGTATTTCAAATGGCGGGAGACTTTGTTAAACATAAAAAAGACAGTGATACGACGTCAGTGTGGAGTTATTATTTAGTTGCGAAGGACGGGAATAGTGCTAAATGTAAGCGATGCCCAGCCATCCTCAAGACTTTGGGTGGATCAACTAAGGGATTACATACACATTTGTTATCAAAACATAATATCAAGGTTATATCAGCTTCAACAAGTCAAGATTCTGAAAATCTGAACACAGCACCGCCGCCAGCCAAGCGAAAGTTAGATGATTATTTTACTAAAAGTGCCGACGATAGCCTGGATGATATCTTGGCAAGAATGATTGCATTAGATGGATTTCCATTCAGTGTATTCATAACCTCAGATGATTTGAGAAAATTGCTCTTAGCAAAATACACGGATTTACCAAAGTCAGCCGTCACTGTTCGAAAACGTGTTATGAATTACAGTGAAAAAATCAGAAAGCAAGTAACTGCAGAATTACAACATTTGAAAAGTGCAGGTGAAAGATTTAGTCTTTCTTTCGACGAGTGGACTTCAACTTCCAATAAACGATACATGGCGGTCAACGTTCATTCATATAAAAAATTTTGGAACTTAGGACTTGTTCCTATTTACGGAAGTATGACAGCTGAAAATTGTCTTCGTATATTGCAAGAGCGTCTAAGTAAATTTGACATTTCCCTAGAAACTGACATCGTGGCTATTGTAACCGATGGACCGAATGTTATGATAAAGGTGGGGCGGCTTGTTTGCACTGAACAACAACTGTGTCTCGCACATGGTATCAATTTGGCGGTCTGTGATGTGCTTTATGAAAAACATAATAATTTGCAAGATAGCCCTACCTCAGATGATAGTATAAATGAACCAGCTGTGAATGTTGATTATATGGACGACAGCGATGATGAACACCATTTAGAAGACTTAGACTGTCCAGAATCAGGTTTAATCGTAATGTCACAAAATGATCTTGCGCCAGAAGTGCCAGAACACGTACCAGAGTTAACACAATATGAAAATATTAATGAGCTGATAAAGAAAATCCGCAAAGTTGTAGTGTATTTCAAAAGATCTCCATTGAAAAATGAAACAGTACTTCAAAAATATGTGAAAATTGAACATGGAAAAGAGCTGTCACTTCTTTTGGACTGTAAAACCAGGTGGAATAGTCTTTTAACAATGCTGGAGCGATTTTATCTTTTAAAAGCATGCATTCAAAAAGCTCTTATAGATCTCAATCATCCAATTCGTTTAGAAGATGTTGATTTTGAATTGGTAAATAAAATTGTTGATGTGCTGACCCCAATTAAATTGACAGTAGAAGCAATCTGTCTGCGAGATGCTAATTTATGCACAGCTGATGCCGCTCTGAAATTTCTTATAAAACAACTGTCTAGCAAAAACTCAGCACTTGCCAAAAAAATTAAAACATCCTTAGTGGAACGTATAAAGCAACGACGAAGTGATGATTTAACTGGCGTGTTAAATTATTTACAAAATCCACGAATGGATGATGAAAATCAGTTATTATCGGATTTGGAATGGCACGACTTATTTCCAGTTCCGACACAGGCTTTAGTGAGGAAGCAAATAAAGAGTATTGTTAAAAGACTTAATAGTCGAGATAACACGGAAGAAGAAGCAAGGTCAGGATCACAAACAGATGATGAGCTAAGGTCAGAAACCTCCCAACCCCAATTGACATTAAAGGAAAAGTTACAGCTGGAAATTAACAAGAGTATGAAATCCCCAGATCCTGAAGTACAAGTACAAAATGAATTGGGGTTGGCAAATAGTATTAGACGTGAAATGAGCCTGTTCGAAAATGGAGGAGTTCGTGGATATCACTTAGAAACAGCATATAAGTATCTATTGTCTATTCCTCCAACCAGCGTAGAACCTGAACGAGCGTTTTCAGCTGCTGCTTATGTTGGCAATAAACTACGAAGCAGGCTCGGAAGTCAAACATTGGATGCTTTGATATTTCTGCGACTATATTTTCGAAATTCTAAATAGTTATTTTGTGCTGTTTTTTAATTTCTTGCAAAAGTATTGTATTTTTTGGTTTGTGTTTTTTCTTTTCTTATTATTGTTCTGATTTGTGTTGTGCAAAGACATTAAAGAAATTTTTTTTTATTACTCGTTTTTTTTAAATTTTAGCTCAATTAGAAACCACATAGTCTAATCCCGGGATAGGCCCGGGATCCCGGGAAAAGGCTTCAAAAATCCCGTAAGCCCGGGATTGAAAAACATGCTCGGGATTGTATTCTCTAGCCGCGACTTACGAGTTGAAGATAGTGAGTTCTAACCCGGGCAGGCACTGTACTTGTTTGTAATTTATTTCATCACCATTACATTCATATTTCTACGACTTTCAACAAAATTGACATAAGCTTTTTGGTAGCTTATGTCAGTCCCTTACATTTTTGCAATCTGTTTAATCGCCATCGCTGATAAAATGTCATTTTGTCTATGCCCTCTGCCCCTATCTACCTATCTATGTGATCTGCCAACTTTTATTAAAACATTACAACCAATATATATTTTTAACTAACATCACTAGCCTAATATGGGTTTTACTATGGCAGGGATTACATCCATCATATTACGCTATTCATTTTTATTTAAAACCAAAATATAACAAGCTAAAAAATAGCGACTAACAATCTGCAAACATTCTTCGATTTCCCTTCCAAATCCGACGAGCCATAAGTTTCCTTCAAAGCCGGGCTTCCCCTGGGAAGCCCTATTTGTTTCTCATTATTATTCCTTGGTTCCGCAGCGGTCACCAGGTGGCGGGAAAATACTTGTGCGAGTAAACAGTAAGGGTCTTATTGTACCTACCTGTAAGAATTTCTTTATTGTTAAGAAAACCTGCCCGTAATTAAAGGCATTTAATGGAAAATGTTTTAATAACTTTATCGGAATAGCACGTGTATAATGCTGGGACATTTGATTATCCTATTATTATTATTATAAATGTGACAGTTTGTATGTTTGTTTCTGAATCTAACAAAAACGCTTGAACGGATTTGGCACACAAATATATAACCTGGATTGACAATTAGGATTTTAATCCAATATTCCCACGGGATCGAGGCATATGCGGGTGAAACTGCGGGCAAAAACTAATTAAAATAAGAAAGTTATACATAACTGCATGTAAATAAGCTGTAAGTTTTTGAGAATTAAGAACAGTCTTTTATTTATTAAATGTACCCGAATCATTACAGTTTCCCAATATTATTATGTTACTTTTGCAGATTATAGCCTAATATTATAAGTAAATAAGCTTTAACATTTTTATTAAATTTTAGTAAAAGCGCATACAATCCGTCAACTATTTAATAACAAAACTTAAAAAAAAAAACCCTTTAGTATCCCATTCCTATCGATAAAACAGCGATACAGTCAATAAAAACACATAAACTGAAACACAGGGTCCCAACAAGACAGGCTGAAAGTAATATAATCAAATAATAGAAGGAATAACCTTCATAAAGCAATGAATGAAAATTCAATTTCGTTAACAAAGAAAGATGGCCGATCGGAAAAAAACGTAACTTGAAAAGCGGCAAAGTGCGAGTCGCGCTCATACACGAAGGGTTCGGTACCACTGTACAATTTTAACACTACATTAAAAAAAAGCTTTAGTACAAAAAAAAGCAGGCAAAAAACCGAACACTATCCCACGGGACCGTATTATCGGAATAATAAGTATTCTGTCTAAATGCCACTTGGAATACGCGTCTGAAATATGGAACCCATGTTACTAGCTTACTACAAATATATTAACCGCATTGAGAGCATCCAAAGAAGGTTTATAAGGGGCCATTCAAGTATTACGTAAGCACTACAGGGGGGCGGGGGGTTCTTTGCTTTGCTTATTTTTGATGACTTGGGGGATGGGGGGTCTGGATGGTGATTACGTCAGCAGAATTTATTTATTAACTTTTGGACTTTCTACAAAATTTAGTCGATTTTGGTTTGAACATATATGGCAACCCTACTTGTCTATGAATGGGTCGAAGAAAACGATGACAATATACCAAAATCACAAGAAAGTGAGCAGACACGTTAGGTGTCTGTTACCAATGTTTACGTGAGCATGGGAGGGGGAGTAAGAGCTTTGCTTACTTTTGCTGACGAGGGGAGGGGGGAGGGTCAATAATTGCTAAAAAACTGCTTACGTAATCCTTGAATGGCCCCTAAGGTATTATGTTATCATGAAAAAATACCGCATCGTTCGGAAAACTACCATAACCTATGTAAAAAAAATCACATATTACCTTTACTCAACCGCCGCGAGATTTCTGCCTGTGTGTGTTTATTGAAAATCTTTAACAATACTATAAACTGTTCCGATGTCTTGTCAAAATTTTATTTCAACATTCCCATGAAGTGTAAGCGATACAATCCACCTTTGCGCGTGCCATTTGCTTCAACCAACTATAGGCAGAGTTCGTGCATTGTGCGTGCAAGCAGAAGTTTAAACAAGCATTGTAAACAGTACGATATAGATCTGTTCCTAATCAGTGTGTCGTCAGCCAGGAAGTGCTTAAGCCGTAACTTTTTCTTGTAGTTGATTTTGTTATGTTATTAATGTTATGATAGTTGTTATGCAGAGCGAGCAACATAGAAATTATCCTGTAGTATGTAGTAAACTAGTCTGAATGTCCTTAGAATTAACTTTTTCTTAATCTGTATTTTTGGAGTGGAGACCTTTCACATTTATAATATTAGTAGGATTTATTATTTTTTAGTAGTGCACACTCTACAAAACTTCAAGTGTCTACATATTACGGTTAAAAAGATACAGCCCTGTGACAGACGGACGGAGGGACAGCGGAGCCATAGTATAGGTAGGCACCCTTTAAATGCGGAACCCTAAAAAATGTCGTAACTCCGAGAATTCGCGTTGAATAAATATTTTCCGGAGTGCTCTAGAAACGAGACTTCGGGAAAACTTTAACAAAGGCGAGCTTATGATTTTGGAAATCGATTTTTTTATAAGTACCTGAGTATTTTGGTTTGAGGGTTTTACGCTTGACTGCTAATGAAAAGTTTCATTTCTTGGAGTTTTTCTATTGTTTACTTTTATTGGCTTTTCATGTTCTGGCGGTTTTTTACAATTTTCTGTGTCGCAAGTGCCAGGTAATGAAGCCATAACGAGCCCACAGTCACTTTAATTGTCGTTTTATGAATACTGTGACTGCGGCTGCTACCTACCTTAACTAAGAGCTAATTTTTCAGTTGTCTTATTATATTATTAGATAACCAAAATATGGCAAACTATCAGATTTATTCTTCAGGTAGACCTGTAGAATAAATCTGACAGTTTGGCGTATTTTCTATACAAAAGCTATCAAACCAACATATTTATTCCTGGGATAAAAGTTATATGACTATTGATAATTCAGCCCTTAGTTAAAAATATTCTAGAAAAATATAATGCTTTTGCTGACTAATAAATAAAATATGAATAAAAAAGTCCATTATGATCCTTAAAAATAATCATCTTTTCATAACCATCAGCCGATCTAAATAAGAAAGAAAATCCCCATTAAACATGAAAAGTATTTGTAACACAGCCTCGAGGCTCATTCCCATCCAATCTGCGATCGGGCAGCACAATGGTCTGGAAGAAAACAATCTTTGTACCGAAACAACGCATCCTCTCGCATTGTTCTGTCCACCACTCGAAAAAACGCCCGTTTATTGTTTTTTATTTAGAACACGAAAAAGTATTCATAATAAAATATTTGCGCGTGCTCCAGAAAGTAAAATTGAGGGGAAACAGGGAAATGAAGGAATGTTCCGACTGTTTATTAACTTACTTTCCGTATCTAGGGCGCTTCAGGTATAACGGGAAGCTACAGCTTGCCATCCACAATTTTTTTCGCGTGAGTTTAATTTCTAACACATTTTGTTTCGCGACTCGAAAATAAGATCAGCATCTGTAACCGTATTTCGCTACAACTAGACAGTTCTACGAGGCAGCTACGAAAAATTGTAGCGTGCGTAGACGCGCTACGATTTAGCTACGAATAACGCCCAATACTGCAGATAAGGCTCGAATTCACCAATTTCGACTATTTTGGTCCTGATATCCGAATTTACCAATTGGTCCTTTTATGGCTATTGTACAACATTGCGCGTTGTACTGCGGTCTCATAAATACTTCGTGAGCGTGAATAAGTCCGAAATATTGTTCTGTAAATAGTAACAATTTAAATTAGGATTTAACGTGCACTGAACTGGATAAATGTAGAAATTAATTCAATTGTAAATGTTCTCGAAAGCATATTAGAAATTGTTTAAATAGGTTCGCATAAGGAATTTTATTACGTCAGAAATAGGCAGATTCCAAATCAGACTCAACTACCTAAACACAACATAATTGGGATCTGTTTTATATGAAATAGAGAGGGAAATTCGGTTATAGTGTTACTAAAACACGAGACAAAAGCAACAACTACAGAAACATAGCCGCAGACTACTTTTCTAATCATCATCTAACACTACATCAAAACAATACTACTCTCCCCACACCAAAACCTCTGTCAGCAGTCAGTAAACAGCACAGTACACAAGAGAAGTACACAGTACACAAATACACAGACCGGTGGGGTCGGGCACAGTTTGCAGAAAGCGATTAAATGCGGGTACATTGTAAACATCTTCTAGTTAATGTTTACATAACGACAGTCTGCTAGATTTGATTGCAAGTTCAGATTGAGGGCCATTTGGATTAGTTTTAGTTCAGGCATTGTTAGGTTAACTGAATTGATGATATGTTTTTGGTCATTGAAGACCTAGTTTTTAAATATTGGATATTAAGTCCAAAGTTACCTAAAGATTTATTGATATGATGAGCGTTTGCAATAGCATCAGGACATGTTGTTGTTATTGCAATTCAATGTTAAAGTTCTAATCAATTAACGCACATCATTGTTACACTTACAGCTTCCATAAAAAATGTACATACATCTCTGTTTCTTTCTTCTTGTATGTTATGAGTGTGCATAAAAGGTTAAATACATAAAAATATACCAGTATTTAAATAAAGTAAAAACTTCAGAATTATAGGGTTTTTTTAGTGTGGGGAATCATCAAATAACTTCTCCCGCTCTGGGTGGAGCAGGAGGGCGTATCAGACAATTGCTGACTAAAACCCACCCGTGTTCCCTGTGTGTTGCCCGTGTGCCAGGGGCCACGGTATCTCTTTCCAACAACCCGCACCCCTGGCAGGCGTCGGGCTTTGCGGACCCCACCAGTTGGTGCTGACATCTCTTTGAGGCGCGCGTGGAACACAACGCGCCGTCTTGTCGACTCGGGCTTGGTCCTAACCGGACAGCGAGCTACCCATTACTCGCCAACCGCAAGCCCGCGAGAATTATAGGATAAGAAACTAACTATGCAATAGGGTGTTTTCCTATTGATTAAAAACTACTCTAATTTGAATATTGAGACAAATATGTAACAGAAAAATAAAAGTAAATTGATTTATATCCATTTTCTCAATTAAAAATGATTTAAATCAAGTTAATTTGTCGTTGTTTTCAATTTACCGCCAAAACGCTCCTTACTATATGACTTTTTATCATAAATAAATTTACTTTTATTTTTCTGTTAAATATATCGTCCCAATCTTCAAATTAAAATAGTTTTTATTAAATTGTAAAATACCCTATTGAACGAATTGCAAAATTTATTAAACAGAGTTTTCTTTTCGATCGACCTAAACAACACCTTAATTACGTAACACAATATTAATCAGAATCTGAATAATTTTGAAGGTTATTGTTAATCCATTCCTTCATATGTTCCTAAAAATTAGCAACTTAGCAACGTAATTATCGCCATGAATGTTGTGGAACTATCAAAATGAAAGCGATTCCTACTGATAGTGTATTACACAATTACACCTCTGATTTGCGTTTTAATTTATTTTATGTATTTGTTAAAACGATAACTAGTGTAATATTATATTTCAATTAGCATTGTTTCAAAAGACTCCTAAATACGTAGGACATATAGTTGGTTTTAGAACTAATTTGAACAGCAACAAAAATAGCCCACTAGTACCAAGCGCTCAGAATCCCCAAGACGTCTCGAAATACGCGCAAACTTCCTTTACGTGAACTTGCTTACTGTCAACTAGTTTGCGTCTCTTCAGCGCCTGAATAATTGGACTCCTGATTGCAGGCCGACACGTGTTTGTTGTCATTATTGTTTCCTGTTTACTTGTCTGTTAATTAGATACGTGAGAATGTAAGGAGTGAAAGTTTGAAGATCAGCCGTGCTATTCTGTAACCATCTCACCGAGTGAAGTGAACCGAGTGAGCGTGGAGTGAACTGTCAGTGTCATCCCGCTGATGCTAGGGATTGACCAAGCATTACATTTACAATCATAATCGAGATTAAATCTCGATTATGATTGTATGATCATTTTATTAGGATTTCAAAGCTAGTATTTATTATTAGTGCATCATTTATTACTAATTTGGGGGGGTTTTTCAAATCAAATAGCAAAACAGAAATTCAGTCAGAAACTCAATGTTGTTTCGTTCTATTTTTTCCTAGAGTAGGTAGTCCTTATATTGCCTGAGGTGCAAGAGCGCGTCACGCACGAACAATAAATATAAAAAGAATAAAACAAACACATCTTGAAGATAGCGTCTACTAATACTAATGCGAATCGATATTTTTAGTTTTTATGAACCCATTGTAAATGGATTATAGTTTAACAAACGCAATCCCATGGCCTAGTCGCGGTGTGTTTTGGAGAAGCGATTGTCGATCGAGTCCAGTATCTAAAGACTGCGCAACGTTCTTCAGCGTTGGTATCAAAACCTAAACTTATTCAAAGAGACGATATAACCGAGCGTGTCAATTCATCGAGTGGTAGTGTGCCTGGCTGACGGACCATAGCATTAAATCTCACACAAACTATGTGGGAACCCATCTAAACGATTTATGAATAAATCAGTAATTTAAGTAAAAAGATGTGCGGATTATTATTCCAATATTTTAGTGTACATACCTATCATTATCATCGTAGTAATACCTACAAAACTCAACTGACCCTAGCGCATCCCGTAGTAGGTACTTGCTATGGCTTCGAGAATATGGTGGAGTGATTAAGATCACGCCGCGTTTCCGCGTAAGGCACTGAAAAAAAATGCAATACCAAACCAACGTCCAATATGTAGGTAGGTACCTACTAACATTTTATTGTAGATAGATACTTACTTATCTAGCCGTTGTCAATAATAAAAGAATAGATATTCATCAAATCATCATCATTTTGATGCTACCTATGTAAAAGTTCAACAGTTCAAATGACACTCGCGTAGGTGCTCACTTCACTGCGCCGAAATAGTGTTATGAATCGGGTGCAGTGATCACCCCGCGCATGCGCGCTAGGCGCTCACATCAATGTAATAGGAAGTTTTTTCTTTTTATTCTGTTCGTATTCGAGTTCAGACAATAATTTAGAGGTCCTATTTATTTCAATGCTTTCAGATTTTTTTATGTCTAAATCCAACCGTTTTTTGCTCATAATTATAAAGTCAGTTTAGTGCCTCCATTTTGCATTAAACAGTTGTTTTATTTACGACAAACATTGGTACTTACCAAGTCATTTAAATGATAACGTGTCACACATGCGCACTAAAAACATTAGGAAAATACAGTAACAACTTCTGACCGTTCATAATATTGGATCATGGTTTTTTATGACTTTGAGAAAAATGTAATAAACTTTGGACGCGCGAGGCCGCTCAGTATCTTTTTAGTATTAACGATATCCCGAATGCCTCTCGCCTACTCTGGGCCGGTGCACTGTTGGCATAGCAGACCTCAGTTCCCGAGTACCTACCCGCGTGCTTACACCACTGCTGTTGAAGATAGGTTTACCTAGTAGGTGCTTCTTCAGCGTTCTTCATTGAAGCAACATCTTGATGGATAAGAATTCAGGCCAGTCCATTCAGACGATTCGATTTTATTTTACTTAAACCGTCTGGTCCCCCCTTTATACCTACCTACTTAACTACTCGTTGTCAATAATCAAAGGATATTCATCAAATCATCATCATCAATACTACATCAAATTATATTTACTGACATTCGTGAAGCATGCGGCGCGCGCACCTTCGCTTCGCGGCGGTATCTCACGGTGATGTTGCCATGGCAACATCACGGTGAGAAACCACGCGCGGCTAGCCGCACTCACTTCACGCGATTCTAGAATCGGGTGAAGTGATAGTGACGTCATTGGCCACATTCCGAATGAAAAAATAGTGCTGCGAGCGCTCATCAATAATTGGCGTTCCGAGATAGATATCACGATTATGACTGCTAAGAACGGTAATTTTTGGCAACAATACGGAACGCTCGTGAACGTGCTAACAGTGCTCACTCAATGCTAGAACCTATTACGGAAGCACTATAATATCTAAGTAAGCTAAAGATATGATACGATTCAAAACCAAACACCACAAGTAATGGATATTATCGTAACTCGGAACGTAGCCATTGTCATCACATTCGATTTTTTAAACTCTTAGCCTTTGACATTGACGCCTTCTATTTATTTCAATGCTTTCAGATTTTTTTATTTTATTAAGTGTTCAGTGTGTTCACAAAGATTTATTAAAATACCAATACCAACCAACCAACCATACCAATTTATTGAAATACCAACTTAATATAACTTAGTAATAACCATGTAATAACAATATAACTGCATAATTATGACATGTAGTCACTATGGGTGAAATGTATTTGTGTGTACGTACTTATACAGTGCCTGAAATAAAAATGTTTTTTTTTTTTTTTTGTATCACATGAGAAAAAAAAATGCTAAATAATTTTTTCTACTGAGCGTGCTGCTTCCCGGGGGTCAACTTCATGATGCCGCGAACAGAGCGTCATTTGATGTGTGGACTGCATGCACGCCGCCACCGCGTCCAGCTGGAAAGAATGGTAAGAGTTTTTTACTAAGAATTTGATCAATTTCATTCCTATACTCATCAGACTATATCTTTTTTTAAATCAATTGAACCACATAAAATGTAATTGACTTTATTATCAGAATCCTGCAGCTAATGTAGTACCTACTTTCAAAAACTATAACAGTGTGACTTATTTATAATACAATAAAAGATCAGTGTCTTATCCAATCCAAATAAATCAAATGGGCCAACATTATTCATACATTTTGAGTAAATTGTAACTCGTTATTTGCAACATTTCTTAACTCCATGCCTGTTCTTGTCCCAATTTTTTGGGTGTAATAAGTTTATTAAAAATTGTGTGAAATAATGAAAATTTACCTCAGACTGCCACGATTGACTAACAGCCAAGATTGATATGATTAATAAGAGACGGTGTTCTTTAATTGTCTACAGTTCCTTAGCAGCTGCTGGGTCCAATAGGCTCATCTGCCGAGAGATAGAATTGTATCAGAATAATAAAATTCACAGGTGTATTTTTATTTTTTCTGATCCCTATGTTGTCCTTCTGCTAGGAAAGGTTTCCCCATACTTCTTCAGATTTACTAATGTTGTGCCCTCTCCGTATAGTAGGTATGTAAGTATATCTTTTAATGTTTATAGCTTCATGCCAAAAACTTTGGTATGGTGAACCTGATGTAAAGGATGTGGTAAGGGATTCCCTCTTGGCGTCTTATTATTTAAATTAGTACCATTGACAGGGTCAAACTGATCATCATATTATTAAGATGACTCACTAACTCCTCTCCCATCAGCATTGAGCTACAACAAATTACACTTAAATTAAAATTGACATACTATGCTTATTTAGATGAAGAAAATATTTTACATAAAATTCTAATAACAGAAAATATATCAGACAATTATAACCACACTGATGAGATTAATGACTGGCAAATAAATAAATAAAAAACAGCTTGATTTATTATAATTAATATGGCTGGTCCAAATGCTAGGATATGACAACCTTAACGTTTCTATATAAATAGAACAGGGAATTCTGTTTGTAAAAAAACTATCATTATATCACACAAATACTTACAAAACTGAAACATATAAATCAAAAGTGGCTGCAACCAGTTTCTTTTTTTCTGCCAACTCAGGCATATTCTAATATCAAAGGCACTGCACTCAGTTATCTGAAAAACAAGTTTGTTTTAAAAATTATTCACATTAATAGCTTTTAAATACTTAATTATAATATCAGTCTTACCAGACAGACGGGCATAATAAGCATGGTTTTTATGTTTCATTTTTCCGAATATAGGTAGTCATTAAAATCACTATTATTATTCTGATAGATATCTGAAAAAAGCCATGTATAAATTAGTACCTATTCTATAAACTATGTTGACAGGCTTGTTTTACATTTATATGTAGTGAAAAAGTGGCCAATAATATTTGCCATTTTTATGGAAGTGCCAGTCAGCCTAATTAAATTTGCCACTCATACATAGCCAGTCTGCCCAAATAAAAGCAATGCTGGCAAGGAAAACTCAAGTGGATTGGATTGAAATGAACTATTTTTACAAGATTAGCACATAGTTAATGATAACTTACGAACCTTCGTGAACTTTTCATGACTATTCCTGTGGTAACTTTCTCGGCCTAAGACAACGAGGGACCAACTTTGAGCCAATACTTCTCATTGATGTATCTTTTACATAGTGCTTCTGGCACAACACACATTGTGCATCAGTTGTTGTACATCTTGCACGGTCAGAAGGTCTCACTACGGATGCAAACTTTTAAAAATCACTGGGAAGAACTTTTAAAAATCACTTTGCTAAAGTCAGCAACAAAACCGAAATAAATAATGCCGCCAAAATTTGACAGTAACATTTATGAAAAATTGTCTATGGTTTTTCCTAAACAGAGGATTACAATTTTTTAGATTTTTAACGTTCTAAGGAACGAACCTATAAGGTTCATTATTAAATTTTAAGACAGGTTAACGAATTTTTAACAACACAGATTATCTGACAGACTCACATTAACAGTACTGAAAGATGTCAAATCCAATATTCTTATCATGTTAGTTCCGTAACTCGCCACATTTATGCTCTTTTCTGGCTGTTGATGTAGTTGTTTTTTTATTTTCATTTCATTTACATTCCAAGCAACTAATCTGAGTGTAACAAATAACCGGTGTTAGCAAAAAGTGACAAATTTCAACGGAATTCATAAGATTATTTATTCTACGTTCCATTGAGATTACAGTAGTCACTTTTTCTGTCCGCAACGCTTTTAGTCCTATATATTCAATGTACTCTGTGGTCCGCACGACACGAGCCACTTGTGTTGCCAACACAGGTGGCTCGCACCGCGCGTTGTAAAGTTCAAGTAATGAATGATTGAATTCAGTACCTTCGTTAGTGACAATTTTAGTAATGTTAAGAATTATGTAATACTACGATATACAAATAAATACAAAAACAAAAGGAAACTTAAGCGTCAAAGTATTCGTCCGCATCGCTGTCATCAGGAAACATGCCCAGAAGACATGCAGCATTGCCACGTTGGATGGCAATCCTAATTCTTTGGCCAAAGAACGACCCAGCCCTCTGATCACGTGAAGTGTCGACCAGCCCCGGCGAGAAATTTCCTTAAAGACGAGACGTGCACTCGAGCCCCAAGACCCGAACGTTTTGACCTCAAACGGCTCAAAACTGTGGTTACCCATAAGGTTACAGTATTTACGCCGCTTGAGGGTCTCAGCAACCGACGCAGCGGCGCCAGCACAGCCCGCCATGCTAGGAACATGGGATGGCGCAAGGGTGTCAACACAGGTTGCGTCCCACATCAGAGGTCTTCCCACCTTCCAAGGCAATAACGTCATGCCGTCTGGTCTCTTCCCATCGTCACGTATCAAGCCGTTTGGTTCTAATACCGCTGGTACGCCGGCGGTGACAAGGGCTCGACGAATAATATCGTTGATGCTGGCATGGCGTGCTATGCGACCTGCGCTCTTGCAGCAGGACAGGCCATGGTGCCCGAGACTGTCAACAGTTTCACCGAGTGACACCGATGCGGAGCAACACAAGATGCACCCAAGTGGAGATACGTAGCGAGCCGAAACTATGAGTCATCCATCATAGTGCCTATGATGAATGACGGGAGTGCCTGAAGCCACAAGCCTGACTCCCATTCTCCCACAGCCAGCAGACGGGCACGCTCAACAGTATTAGGTGACGTATTTGGTAAATACGTCACCTAGGGTATTCCGTATAATACTGCAGAGCGGCACGTCCCACCGTCTCTGGGAGGACGGGTTGTCAGGTAAAACCGTATTGGGACAAGCCATTTTCCAAACGTTCAAAGTATCGGTCAAACACAGTAGGTACCTTCTTCAAAATCGACCAGTGAGAAAGATTTCTGGTTTATCCGTACTGTCGACCGAGGAGAGGAAGACCACCCAGGCGAATGGGAAGTGTGGCTTGCTGCCACGCTCGGTCGTCCAGGGCCACATTTAGGATTGAAGTTAGTGTATTTCTTATAATTTTTATTCTTTTTATTATTATTATTTTTTTTACAATGTCTGACATATTCTCGTCATTATTTGACATTATACATCAATTTTACTACCTACTATTTATTTTCAGTGATTGTCATCGAAATCATGTCACTTGGTTCAAATAGATTCATTTTATATAGGTAGATTCTTTTACATATTGTGAATGAGAGAACGTTGTAGGCCTTAGAGACTAGATCTGTAGACGTTTTTCTATTCTGTATTTTCATTCCTCTAAGTACCTGGTACTTATTGACTGGCCTGCACTGTCCTTCCATACCTATTATCACTGTAATTTGAAAACATTGTAAAAGCCAATTATTTTTAAAAGAGTAACCGTGGAGTTTCTTGCCGGCTCTTCTCCATAGGATGTAATGTAATGTAATGTAATGCACCGATCCCAGCGTGGTTTGACCAGACTCGATTAATCGAATGAACCCCAAGATTCGCACTAGCCCCTGTAGCCTCATGCTTCATGGTGTTACAGAGGCCATTGCATATCAAGAAGTAGACCGGGGGGCGCGGTAATGGTCAGGTAGACAGGCCCTTAGGATAGGAAAGGATTGCGAGCCTACCGGATATGCATCCTTGAGTAAGCATTGGACTAGTGGAGAGACGGGTGGTATTTTTTATAGGAGGGCATCTTTTCACGACGTCGCCGGCATGTTGATTCAGGTCGAGCTTCTTGTGCAGGTTTAACTGTTTTCTTAGCTCTTTTCTATGCAGTTGCTTCACTATGTTCTGTGTTGTTGTTTTCATATTCGTCTTCTGAATTCTCACTGCTATCAGCTTCTGTTTTTTTGTAGATATCGTTAGCCGCTTTCTTGATCTTGTTTCTGTCTCCAGCCATGTCCTTCCAATACGTGATTCCCATGTTGAAGTATTTTATGTCCTGTTTTAGGTTGTCGTTCCATGTGTAAATAGGTCGTCCGACCTCCTTAGATTTAGCCTTAAACTGCATTGCTGCATGCAATAGGTGTGGTTTATCCCGTCTGAAGACGTGTGCCAAGTAGCACATCCTGTGGTTCTTGATGCGTTTTGTTACGGTTTTCCGTCTAAGATTTGGTGCATCTTCTTAGTTCTTGGTTTATTCCTGGCATGGTTAATCAAGTCTCTCATGATAAGTCGTTCATATTTTCGGAGTCTTGATCTGTTCGCCTTGGTGAGGGTCGATATTTTTAAGCCTTATATCATACAAGGTACGATAACCATTCGGTACATAAGTCTAGCTAACTTCCAGTCCATCTTTGAGTTTAGTATGAATGGTAGTAATGATTTGGCGTTTCTCGTGGCCTGTTGGCATCATTTTCTAATTGTGCTTTTCCTGCTTAATGCGGATGTTATGTATGTGCCTAGGTATTTGATTACGTCCACTGTTGGTATACTTACTCCGTTGAGGGTCACGTTGGTCGTTTGCTGTGATGTTATGGGGTCCCTAATTAGAATTTTTGTTTTTGTTTCGTTTATTTGTAGGCCTATGCTATTTAGTAAGGCTTTAATGTAGTATAAGATACGCTCTAGACCTTCTAGATTATCTGTATTATGGATAAGGTCGTCCGCAAATGATAATACCATGGAAAGTGAAATTTCGCGGTCCTGATCTATTTTGATTAAATGATAGTGTCTTCTAGTGTTCTAAGGACTTCGTCAATGACCAATGTAAAAAGGCGAGGGGACAGGGGGCACCCTTGCTTAACTCCTTTTCCTTTGACAATCCAACTGCTTTGCTGACCACACCATTCGATGCATGTTCTTTCATTTCAGCATGCCCTGATTATCCTGTTGGTCATCGATTTGTTGGTTCGTTCCAGTAATATATCTCTTAATGCGTTGAAGTCAACGTTGTCAAGGTTTTTTCTATGTCGAGGGCGAGTACGTAAATTCGTTTACCTGCACGCCATCCTTCGTCTAGAACCCTTTTGAGCGTAAAAATGTGGTCATCTGTTGATCTATTGTTTAAGAACGCTGGTTGGTAATTTCCCAGCTCCGTTATTGTATCGTTTACTTTTTTTTTTTGTAAGTATGAGGCGTAAATTCTGTAACCCGTGTTACAAATGGTTTATATGCGGCGGAAATCGTCCGCGTCTTTAGGATTTTTTTTTTTTTTGGGATTGGGACTTGTACGGTCTCAAGCCACATGTCGGGTAAAGTGTTCTGTGTCCAGGCGTTATTCATGTGTTTAGTAACAGCTTCCTATAGTATTTGGGGCATCGCTTTGTACAGTTCGATTACCATTTGGTCCGTTCCAGGGGCTGTCCCGTTTCGCATTTTATTGATGATTCCTGTTATTTCGTCCACCGTTGGTCCTTCGCAGTGTGGTTCGATTATCGGTTTTGTTATATTAACCGTTGGTATCAGAAAGCCCTCGGATTTTTTTAGTTTTCTTCCCATTTCGCCGGTCGCGTGCCATTTGTAGCGTGTGGAGCTGTATGCTCCTGAATTCATCCGTTTCCTGTAGGCTGGCTATATGAATGCCTCTGCGTGAAATTTCAGCGTCTATTCGATTTTTTCCGGGTTTTGAGGCGTCGCGGACGTTCCAGGTTGCAATGCACAAGTCTGGGCAGGTGTACTTAATTACGATAGAGGTCCGGTGTCTTAGTATTGTGTATCCGGTGTCGTCCGCAATTACGTCAGATAACGGTGTAAATAGTGTTGCCTGTCGTTGTTCACACGGCGATAACGGGTTTACCTGTTGGGGGCTGTTCGTTTGAGGCTGGGGTTTCGTGTGTTTTTCCTGTTCTTGGCGTGTGTTGCACCGGTTACTTCTTGGTTTGATATGATGTGGTGTTTTAATGTTGGTTGGAAATTGCATTAGGAGTTTCGGGTTGTTGCTGTATTGTTTTTCATTATTCCGGACCCAGCTATCATAGTGGTGATTCTGATAGAGGATGTGTACTCGTATGTTGCCGGCTACTGGATCGCCCGTGGGTAATACACCTGTGTATTTCCGTTGATTATGTGTACATGCACGTTTACGAGGTAGAATTCAGACGCGGCGATAATTATATCTTCGCCACTCCAGAATGTTTCGTTAAATTGCGCGGTTATATAATTTGTTATCCTTTGTTCCTGGGAGAGAATGCTGTTGGGGAGAAATTCCTGTATATTATTTAGAAGTGTTGTTGATGTTCCAAAACATAGGTGGCTAGGTCTTGACGGACATTTCTGTGATCAAATGTTAAGCCCATTAAAATGTTTATTTGGTGGGCTAGTGCCCTAAACAAACAATTTCCATCTTTTGAAATGGGCACAATTGTATCCATTGTAAGCGCTTTTGTTTGTAGGGATAGTCAGAAACACATGTATGTAGGGGCTGAAACTTGCTAACCTTAAAGTTTGTTTTATGGGCTGACCTTTTTTTTTGTTAGTTTTAATTCTTTGTTTATCTGTAAAGCAAAAACGTGCAAAGCCAACGGAATAGTTCGGGGTACCTATTTAGGCCATCTGTTTCCGATTGAATATTTTTTTGACCGTGGCCCCTTGCAATCCACTGTGGAATTCGTTACACTGTTACAATAGTAAGATCCTTAAAGTACGGTGTCTTGGACGGTACCGTATTTTGTGCTAGAATATTGGCGTGTATTAAGTTCTTTCCTCTATTACAGTGGGTGTAAGCACACTGGTCCACAAAGGAGGCGATTTGATTTTCAGAGATCACGCGCGGCGAATAAAGGTCCGCCGCATGCAGTACCTATAGCAAACGAATCCCTGTAATAATAGGAGCGATCTCACCAAGTCTGCCTCTGGGGTCCGTCGTCCTCCAGCAGCCCGTCTCCACTGCAGGCTGAAGCGCACTTCAATATCACTTTTGCTTACTTGTTTGTGGTTAAAGTGTAATCAAAACTATACAAGGCCTCTAATTGAGTCAAAGAGAATTGGATCTTATTCCAAGGGGATGAGACTCAATTTTAACTGCATAAGTTAATGCAAATGTCCACACGATTTTCTATAACACTGTTGGCTTTAACATAATTTTTTATTCATTGTATTATGCTTATAGCTTAATGCTCTAATCGGGGTATTTGAGGTCTTGCGTTAGTTATGTTACACTTTCACCAATTTTACAAAATACACTGTGGCAAAACACAAAACACACGCGGTTTGATTTCAAATTCGAGGCCCCAGTCAACATCTGGTGCAAGCTCAAAGAAGGCGACCGCTCGCTTCAACGGCTCAACTCCGAATCCCCCTTGCCGGCTCTTCTCCATAGGAAACGACAAATTGGAACCGTGCACCTAGCTTCTGACGTTTCATAAGTGCCCATGCAGGCTTATGTGAAATAAAATATTTTGATTTTGATTTTGATTTTGAATTTGGTCTACTTTTTCTAAAAGTTGTGAATGCTTCCGTTGAATGAATACTAATTTTAAAAAGTCGTTCCGAAACATCATTGAAAATTTTAATTTTCTCCTCAATAAACGTTGGAAAGGATTCGTTGAAAATTGGACACCCTAAGAGGTGAAGAGAGTTTATTTCCGTAATTTATTTTCAAAACATCCATTACTAAACTTCATCATCTGTCCGTGGTGGAAATTGTGTGTCTATGGGACATTCCGCTACAAACAAAAGTAGATGAATTCGTATGTAATTACTTCTGACCTAAAATTAATTACCCGTAAAGCATTTGTTTTTCAATATTTTATCTTTTAGAGAGTTAGAACAAAAAAATCTCCATTGTAGGGAAAACCATAAACAATTTCTTATGAATGTTACTGTCAAATTTTGGCGGTTCTCGACTCGAAGTATACAAATTTAGTTTCCCGCAATTACAGTTTTTTTATCGGTTTTTAGTAAAGTTAACGTTGATTAATTTCCGATCTTACCTTCCAAGTGATATAAAAGTGTTATTTTGCATTAGTAGTACAAGATGTAAGTACAACAACTGATGCACAATGTGTGTTGTGCCAGAAGCACTATGTAAAAGATACATCAATGAGAAGTATTGGCTCAAAGTTGGTCCCTCGTTGTCTTAGGCCGAGAAAGTTACCACAGGAATAGTCATGAAAAGTTCACGAAGGTTCGTAAGTTATCATTAACTATGTGCTAATCTTGTAAAAATAGTTCATTTCAATCCAATCCACTTGAGTTTTCCTTGCCAGCATTGCTTTTATTTGGGCAGACTGGCTATGTATGAGTGGCAAATTTAATTAGGCTGACTGGCACTTCCATAAAAATGGCAAATATTATTGGCCACTTTTTCACTACATATAAATGTAAAACAAGCCTGTCAACATAGTTTATAGAATAGGTACTAATTTATACATGGCTTTTTTCAGATATCTATCAGAATAATAATAGTGATTTTAATGACTACCTATATTCGGAAAAATTAAACATAAAAACCATGCTTATTATGCCCGTCTGTCTGGTAAGACTGATATTATAATTAAGTATTTAAAAGCTATTAATGTGAATAATTTTTAAAACAAACTTGTTTTTCAGATAACTGAGTGCAGTGCCTTTGATATTAGAATATGCCTGAGTTGGCAGAAAAAAAGAAACTGGTTGCAGCCACTTTTGATTTATATGTTTCAGTTTTGTAAGTATTTGTGTGATATAATGATAGTTTTTTTACAAACAGAATTCCCTGTTCTATTTATATAGAAACGTTAAGGTTGTCATATCCTAGCATTTGGACCAGCCATATTAATTATAATAAATCAAGCTGTTTTTTATTTATTTATTTGCCAGTCATTAATCTCATCAGTGTGGTTATAATTGTCTGATATATTTTCTGTTATTAGAATTTTATGTAAAATATTTTCTTCATCTAAATAAGCATAGTATGTCAATTTTAATTTAAGTGTAATTTGTTGTAGCTCAATGCTGATGGGAGAGGAGTAACAGCCACACTCAGAAAGCCACATTAAATTAGTCCTAATGAGTACTTAACTAATTAGCATTAAATCCGTTAATCAATGGTACATCCCAGAGACATAATTTAAGCGTCCATTAGCAAATGACAGATTTAAGTATCCGTAGGGCGAAGCATCTCCAAATCGTCATATCGATATCATGTCGATAAAGCCTTGGTGTAGCCATATTTAAAAACAGTTGATATTAAACGACAAAAAAGTTTCTATAAACACGTTGAAAACTATTATTCGTAGTAATATAAGTGATAATCAGTTCTTTAACTGTAATTTTTGACTAAAATACAAAGCGAAACAATTATTTTTATTTAAATAAGTTAAAGCGTTTGCCACCTTTTTGGTATGGCATCATTGCCATCTGCCAATGTCAAATCAGGGAATATTTTATTATGTTTTGTTTTCGTTTGTGTTTCATTCACCAGGCGAGAACGTTTTGTGTTGTGAATTTTAAATTATATATACGTGATAATTAAGATCTTGGGAAAAAATTGGCACCTACCATTTAGTACCTGAGCATTTTAGAAAGTATCCAGATGTTCACAGCAACTCGGGATTTTTTGGTATTTGTTTATTGCTTGAGCCTAGTAATAGAATTAATTGTTTAATTATTTCCGTAATGTTTTGTTATTAACGTGCACGAAGATCTTTGTCGGCGCCTATTGATAAATATATTGGTGTTCCCTTTTAGTTCTTTATTAATACTTTTAATAGTTTGTAATAACAGTTTCTGCAGGTATTGTTATCGGCACAAGATGTGTTTCTATAGATTTCAAATAAACAACAACCGACCCAAAACATCTGTTGAAAAACCGTCATCCTAACACTTTCGACACTTTTTGGTGAAACATAAAATAAAAGTATTATTATTTGATTAATATATGCATTTTTATTTATAAAGGAAACAATATTTAAGTAAAAAACCTTTCAACCAAGGCTTGTCGCACTGTAAAACCATTACTGTAAAACCATTCTTGAATAGAGTATTTAGTAAAGGGATCAGAATAATCTCGAAAATACCGCCTTGGTCCTACTTCTCTATATCTTCTGGCATAGTCCACAAACTCAATGAAGTCGCTAAATCAGTCATTATTGCTTTTAAATAAATGCAAAAGCGAATTCACTGGTAAAAATAAAAATATAACCTCAATCGTAACTGTAAAAATCAATAATTAACAAGTTAAGTAAAGGTCTTGCTGTACTTAACTTTAATTTTCATTAAGGGCCACTAATGAACCGTTAACTGACTCTCAGCCCCACTCAGAGACCCCTAACGGTTACTTAGGGTGCTACTTAGTAAAAATTAAAAAAAGTTCACTCCCAGAGTCAGTTAACGGTTCATTAGTGGCCCTTAATGAAAATTAAAGTTAAGTACAGCAAGACCTTTACTTAACTTGTTAATGATTGATTTTTACAGTTACGATTGAGGTTATATTTTTATTTTTACCAGTGAATTCGCTTTTGCATTTATTTAAAAGCAATAATGACTGATTTAGCGACTTCATTGAGTTTGTGGACTATGCCAGAAGATATAGAGAAGTAGGACCAAGGCGGTATTTTCGAGATTATTCTGATCCCTTTACTAAATACTCTATTCAAGAATGGTTTTACAGTGCGACAAGCCTTGGTTGAAAGGTTTTTTACTTAAATATTGTTTCCTTTATAAATAAAAATGCATATATTAATCAAATAATAATACTTTTATTTTATGTTTCACCAAAAAGTGTCGAAAGTGTTAGGATGACGGTTTTTCAACAGATGTTTTGGGTCGGTTGTTGTTTATTTGAAATCTATAGAAACACATCTTGTGCCGATAACAATACCTGCAGAAACTGTTATTACAAACTATTAAAAGTATTAATAAAGAACTAAAAGGGAACACCAATATATTTATCAATAGGCGCCGACAAAGATCTTCGTGCACGTTAATAACAAAACATTACGGAAATAATTAAACAATTAATTCTATTACTAGGCTCAAGCAATAAACAAATACCAAAAAATCCCGAGTTGCTGTGAACATCTGGATACTTTCTAAAATGCTCAGGTACTAAATGGTAGGTGCCAATTTTTTCCCAAGATCTTAATTATCACGTATATATAATTTAAAATTCACAACACAAAACGTTCTCGCCTGGTGAATGAAACACAAACGAAAACAAAACAATAATAAAATATTCCCTGATTTGACATTGGCAGATGGCAATGATGCCATACCAAAAAGGTGGCAAACGCTTTAACTTATTTAAATAAAAATAATTGTTTCGCTTTGTATTTTAGTCAAAAATTACAGTTAAAGAACTGATTATCACTTATATTACTACGAATAATAGTTTTCAACGTGTTTATATAAACTTTTTTGTCGTTTAATATCAACTGTTTTTAAATATGGCTACACCAAGGCTTTATCGACATGATATCGATATGACGATTTGGAGATGCTTCGCCCTACGGATACTTAAATCTGTCATTTGCTAATGGACGCTTAAATTATGTCTCTGGGATGTACCATTGATTAACGGATTTAATGCTAATTAGTTAAGTACTCATTAGGACTAATTTAATGTGGCTTTCTGAGTGTGGCTGTCTGGGAGTGAACTTTTTTTAATTTTTACTAAGTAGCACCCTAAGTAACCGTTAGGGGTCTCTGAGTGGGGCTGTTAGTGAGTCATCTTAATAATATGATGATCAGTTTGACCCTGTCAATGGTACTAATTTAAATAATAAGACGCCAAGAGGGAATCCCTTACCACATCCTTTACATCAGGTTCACCATACCAAAGTTTTTGGCATGAAGCTATAAACATTAAAAGATATACTTACATACCTACTATACGGAGAGGGCACAACATTAGTAAATCTGAAGAAGTATGGGGAAACCTTTCCTAGCAGAAGGACAACATAGGGATCAGAAAAAATAAAAATACACCTGTGAATTTTATTATTCTGATACAATTCTATCTCTCGGCAGATGAGCCTATTGGACCCAGCAGCTGCTAAGGAACTGTAGACAATTAAAGAACACCGTCTCTTATTAATCATATCAATCTTGGCTGTTAGTCAATCGTGGCGGTCTGAGGTAAATTTTCATTATTTCACACAATTTTTAATAAACTTATTACACCCAAAAAATTGGGACAAGAACAGGCATGGAGTTAAGAAATGTTGCAAATAACGAGTTACAATTTACTCAAAATGTATGAATAATGTTGGCCCATTTGATTTATTTGGATTGGATAAGACACTGATCTTTTATTGTATTATAAATAAGTCACACTGTTATAGTTTTTGAAAGTAGGTACTACATTAGCTGCAGGATTCTGATAATAAAGTCAATTACATTTTATGTGGTTCAATTGATTTAAAAAAAGATATAGTCTGATGAGTATAGGAATGAAATTGATCAAATTCTTAGTAAAAAACTCTTACCATTCTTTCCAGCTGGACGCGGTGGCGGCGTGCATGCAGTCCACACATCAAATGACGCTCTGTTCGCGGCATCATGAAGTTGACCCCCGGGAAGCAGCACGCTCAGTAGAAAAAATTATTTAGCATTTTTTTTTCTCATGTGATACAAAAAAAAAAAAAAAACATTTTTATTTCAGGCACTGTATAAGTACGTACACACAAATACATTTCACCCATAGTGACTACATGTCATAATTATGCAGTTATATTGTTATTACATGGTTATTACTAAGTTATATTAAGTTGGTATTTCAATAAATTGGTATGGTTGGTTGGTTGGTATTGGTATTTTAATAAATCTTTGTGAACACACTGAACACTTAATAAAATAAAAAAATCTGAAAGCATTGAAATAAATAGAAGGCGTCAATGTCAAAGGCTAAGAGTTTAAAAAATCGAATGTGATGACAATGGCTACGTTCCGAGTTACGATAATATCCATTACTTGTGGTGTTCGGTTTTGAATCGTATCATATCTTTAGCTTACTTAGATATTATAGTGCTTCCGTAATAGGTTCTAGCATTGAGTGAGCACTGTTAGCACGTTCACGAGCGTTCCGTATTGTTGCCAAAAATTACCGTTCTTAGCAGTCATAATCGTGATATCTATCTCGGAACGCCAATTATTGATGAGCGCTCGCAGCACTATTTTTTAATTCGGAATGTGGCCAATGACGTCACTATCACTTCACCCGATTCTAGAATCGCGTGAAGTGAGTGCGGCTAGCCGCGCGTGGTTTCTCACCGTGATGTTGCCATGGCAACATCACCGTGAGATACCGCCGCGAAGCGAAGGTGCGCGCGCCGCATGCTTCACGAATGTCAGTAAATATAATTTGATGTAGTATTGATGATGATGATTTGATGAATATCCTTTGATTATTGACAACGAGTAGTTAAGTAGGTAGGTATAAAGGGGGGACCAGACGGTTTAAGTAAAATAAAATCGAATCGTCTGAATGGACTGGCCTGAATTCTTATCCATCAAGATGTTGCTTCAATGAAGAACGCTGAAGAAGCACCTACTAGGTAAACCTATCTTCAACAGCAGTGGTGTAAGCACGCGGGTAGGTACTCGGGAACTGAGGTCTGCTATGCCAACAGTGCACCGGCCCAGAGTAGGCGAGAGGCATTCGGGATATCGTTAATACTAAAAAGATACTGAGCGGCCTCGCGCGTCCAAAGTTTATTACATTTTTCTCAAAGTCATAAAAAACCATGATCCAATATTATGAACGGTCAGAAGTTGTTACTGTATTTTCCTAATGTTTTTAGTGCGCATGTGTGACACGTTATCATTTAAATGACTTGGTAAGTACCAATGTTTGTCGTAAATAAAACAACTGTTTAATGCAAAATGGAGGCACTAAACTGACTTTATAATTATGAGCAAAAAACGGTTGGATTTAGACATAAAAAAATCTGAAAGCATTGAAATAAATAGGACCTCTAAATTATTGTCTGAACTCGAATACGAACAGAATAAAAAGAAAAAACTTCCTATTACATTGATGTGAGCGCCTAGCGCGCATGCGCGGGGTGATCACTGCACCCGATTCATAACACTATTTCGGCGCAGTGAAGTGAGCACCTACGCGAGTGTCATTTGAACTGTTGAACTTTTACATAGGTAGCATCAAAATGATGATGATTTGATGAATATCTATTCTTTTATTATTGACAACGGCTAGATAAGTAAGTATCTATCTACAATAAAATGTTAGTAGGTACCTACCTACATATTGGACGTTGGTTTGGTATTGCATTTTTTTTCAGTGCCTTACGCGGAAACGCGGCGTGATCTTAATCACTCCACCATATTCTCGAAGCCATAGCAAGTACCTACTACGGGATGCGCTAGGGTCAGTTGAGTTTTGTAGGTATTACTACGATGATAATGATAGGTATGTACACTAAAATATTGGAATAATAATCCGCACATCTTTTTACTTAAATTACTGATTTATTCATAAATCGTTTAGATGGGTTCCCACATAGTTTGTGTGAGATTTAATGCTATGGTCCGTCAGCCAGGCACACTACCACTCGATGAATTGACACGCTCGGTTATATCGTCTCTTTGAATAAGTTTAGGTTTTGATACCAACGCTGAAGAACGTTGCGCAGTCTTTAGATACTGGACTCGATCGACAATCGCTTCTCCAAAACACACCGCGACTAGGCCATGGGATTGCGTTTGTTAAACTATAATCCATTTACAATGGGTTCATAAAAACTAAAAATATCGATTCGCATTAGTATTAGTAGACGCTATCTTCAAGATGTGTTTGTTTTATTCTTTTTATATTTATTGTTCGTGCGTGACGCGCTCTTGCACCTCAGGCAATATAGGGACTACTCTAGGAAAAAATAGAACGAAACAACATTGAGTTTCTGACTGAATTTCTGTTTTGCTATTTGATTTGAAAAACCCCCCAATTTAGTAAAGTATGATGCACACTTAAATACTTAGCTTTGAAATCGTAATACAGAATTAGTTAAAAAAACATTATTTAAATCTCGATTATGATTGATAAAAAATATTATTAATTCTCGATTATGATTGTAAATGTAATGCTTGGACATCCCTAGCATCAGGTGGAATGACACTGATAGCTCACTCCACGCTCACTTCACCCGGTGAGATTGTTACAGAATCGACATGCTGGAGTTGAAATATTTTTGCAAAGGAATTTCGCGGAATAAAGTAGATTATTAAGTTTTCTTCTAGTAGCTAATCTATACTTTATTATCAAATACTTTTTAGGTGGAAAAAGAGATCAGATTGAAAAGTCATTAAGATTAAGCGTTGTAAAATATTTTGATAATATTTAACAAGCGATCTTAGCAATAGTACGACTACGAAAAACATGAATGGTTGTCTAGTCAAGAACTGTATAACAAGTTCAACTTTCATTGAAAACGGATAAACTGTAAACTTGTTTGCCTATTTCCATCTATTCCACATATACGAACACATCAAAAACCCGCTAATTCTACCACTTTCTACAAATTCCTGTCGATTTCACCAACAAAACTAAACGACCAAAAACACTTTTCCAGATATTTCTCTGTGCGAAATCGAGCGCGTCGAGGGCGCAACATCAAAGGGCGTACGAAACCTTTCACATCCTTTGTAACTTAGTCAGATTTGGATACCGAGATACAGTTGACACAAAAAAGATAAGTACAGAAGACTGGCTTCGTAACAAGAGCAAAAGGGCGCACACACACAGACGAGTCCGTGCGGCGAGTTCAAACGAATGCCAGTAGCGAGTGCGGCTGCACTCGCTGTACGCAGACGCGTGCCTACGTATGTGTGCATACGTTTTTACTCGCTGTACAAAGCTGAGCTTCTGTACCTCTCTATTTGGTGCAGTTGAGCCAGCGATACAGACGTCTGATCGGAAAATATTTTGTCTATCGGACTAACGACTTTCCTTTGACGGGTGTACGTGAACTTTAGATACTCTGCTGGGTTTTGGGAAAGGTAGGTGTTAAAGTGAGGGATGTTTTTTGAGGATTTTTTGCGGTTATTTCAGATCGAATTCCAGATCAACAAGGAATATAGCTGGTTTATTTATTTATTTTGTTGCAAGCCTCTTTCCCAATCATGTTGGGAGATCTACTTCCAGTCTAAACGGATGCAGTGAAATAGCAGTAGGTAAGTATGTTACATGGAGCGACTGCCTATCTGACTCCCACAAACACAAGCAATTACTGGGTAATAAAGGACCAACGGAATAACGTGCTTTCTGTGACGCGGAGGGTCTTAGTATGTAAAAATGGTCACCCATCCACGAACCAACTGCACCAAGCGTAGCTTAACCTGATCGATCGATCCGTGCTGCTGTTATTACTAAGCTACGAGCCCTACTTGACAGCCTAGAGTATTGTTCAGTAGCTCTAGAACAAAGTACTTCACCTTCATGATATTTTCTGTTTCGTATGGTCTCTTGTAAAGCATCCTAAGTTATTTTGCCGGCATTTCCGTAAAGAGATTTCATTAAATGCTTTCATATTAAATTGCCAGTATAATGTTTAAACATTGCAACAATTACTACAACAACGGTAGCAAATTGGCTTTAAAGCTTAATTAATCTACTGATTAATTTTATAATTCAATTGTACCAGTATAATCCTGTAAAATACTTAAACATTAATTCATGGCTGAAAATGGTATCTCTGTAATGACGAGAGTGACTTTGAGGAATTGGAATCATCAGGTCGGCAACTTATAATTATTATCATCTGCCAGGGGTGCGGGTTGTTCGAAAGAGATACCGTCGCCCCTGGCACACAGTCAACTGAAGGAACACGGGTGGGTTTTAGTCAGTAAAAGTCTGACACGCCCTCCTGCTCCACCCAGAGCGGGAGAAGTTATTTGATGATTTCGCACTCTCAAAAAAAAAGAAAACCGTATTATCATTAGAAAGTAATTTTGCTTCATGATTGCAATCAATCAATCTGCCTAGCCTTCTTCCAAAGATGTTGTCGTCGGCTTCTAGTTTCGTCGGATGCAGCTGAATACCTGTAATTTACATGGAGCGAATGCCTATCTTACCTGCACTACCCAGTTACTAGTTAGTACGATACCCCTTGGTAAGACTGCTTGTCAGACTTTCGGGCTTCTGACGACCCGTAATGACTGTCAAAAATCTACGAATGACAGCCGGACCAACGGCTTAAAGTGCTTTCCGAGGCACGGAGGGTCAAGACCCCTCTTATCACCCTTGTTATTTTTTACGGCATAAAATTTCACCAATTCCACACCATTTTTTCCACTTCATGATTTTCTTTCACACACAACTTCCTTAACTTCCTCAAAAAAACATAAACACAACATACTTCTACCGAGGAGCTCTTAAACGAGGAAATAAAGTATTTAGACCATTTTCATGACAAAGAGTCGTATAAAAAGTTACGATTCGCGGCGCGCATTTGAACCGTAAGGCACGGAACAGAAAAGAAACATCCTGTGAAGGTAAATCAGACAAAAGTGAAAATATTAAAAATTCTTTGCTGAGCGCGAACGTGATCTTCGTTTAAAGACTTGGATACTCGGTTTACGAGCAGCGTTTTACCTTTTGTTAAATAGAACCGATAGTTTGTTGTGAAGTAAGTTGGCTGAGAATATCTCGGCAAATAATGACGCATTTATTTATTAGATCTCGTCAAGGTATAGGTAAATACTATCCATGCTTGTAATTTTTTATGACAAAGAATAAAAAATGAAATAAAGTTTATTTGGAACAACTTAAGTTTACAATTTACAAAGGAAAACGAAGATAGCCACAAAAGTGTAATACTGTGGCGCAGCTATCAATGCCGAACCCAATAATATATAGGTACTAAGGCATTGTTCCAGACTTCCCAAATAAAGTTAATTAACAATGAATTAAGAAATTACATTTTTTTTAAGGAATAAAAAAGAGAATATACCCCATGTGGAGGTTATTATGTAGAATAAGTATAGAGTGGAGGTGGGGTGAAATGTGTATTAGTGTTGAGTGTGTGTGTTTGTGTGTGTGTATGTCAAACAAGTTAGAGTGTATGAGATGTACTATCAAAATATGATTTTATTTCCAAGTTATTCTAGGCAAACACTTTCTGTGGTCTTCAAAAAAAAACTACGGTCACTTATAAATCCACCTGCAAAGCATTTAAAAACTCAAGACTCAATTCTGGCAATATTATCCACCTTTATAGTTATAGCTGTATTTTCAATTCCATTCCATTTTTATTGAGTTATCATTTTAAAAAGTGAAGGCAGAGGAATGAATAGTGAAGTGCCTTACGTATTCAAGTGGCCGATAATATTAATTGAAACGATTTCTGCTAGTTTTATTGAAAAAAAGCAAAAGGTAGTAACATAGTTAAGACTTATTGAGCTCCGGGAGTGAGTTCAATTTTGAATTAATAAGGGCCGGTTCATTTTTCCTTTCGAATTGTTGCGTGGTAAGAGGTACTTTGCTTAACTGAAGTTAAGTCTGGTCTTTTATCTATGAATGAAAATTCTCAAAATTTGTTAATTTTACACGACTGCGCAACGCAAGGAGGATGTCTTTTTTGGGTGGGAAATCATCAAATTACTTCTCCCGCTCTGGGTGGAGCAGGAGGGCGTGTCATACTTTTACTGACTAAAACCCACGCGTGTTCCCTCAGTTACCTATGTGCCAGGGGCCGCGGTATCTCTTTCGGAACAACCCGCACCCCGGGCAGGCATCGGCCCTTGCGGGCCCCACCAGTTGGTGCTGACATCTATTTGAGGCGCACGTGGAACACAACGCGCCGTCGACCCGGGCTTGGTCCTTACCGGAAAGCGAGCTACCCATTACTCGCCGTCCGGAAGCCCGCGCTTACGGTGGCCAGGAATCAGCCTGGGATTCCCGACACCCAGGGCGTCTCCTGCGGCGACTAAGGCCGTGAGGGTTCTTATACTGCCTCTTCCTCACATGCGCCGCCTCCCTCTCCGTGAGCATTACTGCTTCGCAGAAGGAGGTGATGGCTACCCATGCACTCTCGCTCCGTACCATGGCCTGGACCAGGGCCGGACGACTCAAGGAGGGTAATGTGTTTATTATCAGCCTATGTATGTATGTTTATTACTTTGTGGCGCTCTAGAGACCAAACTTGTGGGCCAATTTTGATGATTGTTAGGTTAATCGATTTGTCTTAATCTTGTGAGTGTCACTAAAGACATGGCAATAATCAAAATTCAATATGCTAACAACCAGACGCCATATTGTGAAAAAGAAAAATAATTGTGTCGACAAACTGTCAATTAGAGTATTATTGAAAAGGTCTTTGAAAACCGTCTTCTTAGGTTTCTTTGATATTTTTTTTTAATTAGGTACATTACAAACATTCTCCTAAAAAATTTCAAAACTTAATTTAATAAAGTGATAATAACGTTCTTACCTATATAGTCGTAGTAGGTTTTATTAAGTGAAAAATAATAAACTATTAACGAAAGCCTAAAATAAAATAAAAACCCATCTACGTAAAAAGTGAACAAACAAAAAGATGGAAACAAGAAATTGAGGTTTACTGTTAAACTGAATACTATAAACAATTTCATGCAGTCTGTTGGTGGCATCTTCTTAAATTTAGTAATAAAGACATAATGGCAATTTTTTTTTCAATATTTATTTTAACTCGTCCTTTTTTTTTATTAACTTTTTTACAGTTTAAAATTATTCTGCCTTGCTTTTGATACTCTCTGAATCTGTAGGCAGTAAGTAATTCATTGCTGAATAACTGATCATACTTTTTTATAGACCGTTGCAATAATAACCGTGATGCTTATAATTTTTTTCACAACATAAAATAGAATACGCAATATCATGGCAGATGACGTAAATAAGGAAATTATTCTCAGGGAATATTTCCACCAGTTAGCTTTCATTTTCAAAAGAAATACGACAGTTTGACATTAATTAAACAAGCTGTCAACCCAAAGGTAACTGAAAATGGTGGAACAGGCATTTAATCTGACATTTTTATTTGTATTGTACAGTCAACAAAAGAGTGCCTAATGTATGCAGGTAGTTCGAAATAGTTTGTGAACAACCCGTGTCACGATGTGTGTGTGCTGATTCAACTCCGTAATATCGCTTGTCAAAGCATAGGTACTGAGCTTAGATAAAAACCAGCTTCTTCATTAAAGTGATTTTTGGTAGGGGCGAATCTTATTATTATACGTCACCGACATGCTAAAGTGACGTGTTTTTGAGAGAGAGTGAAATAATTTCTATGGTTTTCGAGGGCGCTGAAACCAATAGTGAGGTCAAAATGAAAATTCGAGATTTTTTTTTTAATTGCTCATGGGTGTCGTTTTCATAGTTTTCGAGGTTGCTGAAGCTGATAGGTCAAAATAACGTTTGAGTATTTTAAAGATAGAGGAAACGACGTTAGATTCGGTGTTGACCTCCACAAACATCCTTTCATTTACTGGTTGACAGACTTTCGGGTTTCTGACTACCCGTAACGACAGTCGAAGATCTATGAATGAGAACCGGCAGCAACAGATTCACGTGCTTTCTGAGACACGGAAGAGTTTCGATAAGTGATAGATGGTCACCAGTCCACGAACCGACCGCGTCAAGCGTAGCTTAACCTCCAATCGACCCATGCGATTTAAACATAACTGGCAAAATGTGGGTGTAGCTACCTACCTACACCCAGGGTAAGTCAGAAGTGTGAAGCCATAGTATTACTATGGCTACACTGCCTAACCTTTCGGGATAAACAATCATGATAATAATATCAGGTGCGGGGTCATCCAGCGTAACCATATGCTGGATGTCACCGTACTTGATCGACTTCGCCTCGAATCACGGAATAGCCATGTTACGCCTGCTTCGCCACGGGTAGCGGTGCAACTGCAAAATGGATCCAGTGTTTCACCGCGACCCAACCGCTTTGGTGAAGAGGATCATGACGGGGCTATATCCGTGAGTTCCCAATCCAATGCAAGATTGAGGAGCGCTTTGGAGGATGCTTTCCATCAATACATAAGTATTGACCACGTCCGGACACGTAAATTGCACCAAGGCATCTTTATTCTTCTGCAGTACACAATATAATCTCAACCAAACATATTGATCCATCAGTAAATATAATAACCCTTCGTAGTCGGATAAAAAAACCTCACCGACATGTACAGAGTTTAGCTTAACTCCAGTCTAGTCTACATAGTTAGCGTCTAGACGAGTTTCAGACAGTTTACATAAGCTAGGTACAGTCACGATAAATACCTTACAGTTACGCAAAATTCGAAAGCGTTTCTCTCGTGAAATAAAAATAGCAACGTTGAAAAAAAACCTATCAAAGTAATAATTTAATCATTTATCTCAAATAGGCCCATAAAAGGACATTTAAAAGCGAAATTTACAAAACAAAAAAAAAAAACTAGTTTCCCCTTCCAAAGTGTATTGAGAAGAATGAGCAAGAAACTCCCGAACCGTTACTCTTTTAAAATGTTTTACAATATTTTATATATGCATTAATTATATCATGTTATACTAAAAACAAGAACTGGTCACTAGCAGGATTAAACCGAGAGAAGTGGAAGGAGGGTAGAGAGGCCTTTGCCCTGCAGTGGGACATCACAGGCTTTTAATAATAATAATAAAAAAGTGAAAAATAAAAACTTTTTCCAAAAAAAAAACAACCGACTTCCAAAAAAACACTACAAAGTGAAAAATAACTTTAATTTCGGAAGTCGGTGTCTTTGGAGCTGTATTTTAATTTTTTGTCACCGCCTTCCGAAATTAAAGTTATTTTTCACTTTGTAGTGTTTTTTTGGAAGTCGGTTGTTTTTTTTTTGGAAAAAGTTTTTATTTTTCACTTTTTAGTGGTCCACATGTGCTTACCCCTTCACAGCATACCGGCGTGATGTTATGTTATGAACTGGTGTAAGCAATAGACAGACATGAGATTTCAGCAATCCCAGTCCATTTGCTATCATTTATTGAGGAGTTCCGTTGCCTATCTCCAAAGTTCTTCATCAGATCTTCACCAAATTGAAATGAGACCACTCCGAGAAAGTACTCTTCCAAAAAATAGCTAAATCGCTTCGTGTGCCTATAAAATTTGAAGAGTTCTCTCTATTTCTCCAGGTTCCCATCATCAGATCCTGACTTGATGATCATGGGACCACCTGGGAAGTATACCCTTTCAAACAAAAAAAACAAAATCCAAATTGGTCCAGCCATCTTCGAGTAATCGGGGAACATACATAAAAAAAAAAAAAAAAAAAAAAAAAAAAAAGGTTCCGACGAATTGATAACCTCCTCCTTTTTGAAGTCGGTTAATAAAGAAGGCAGTACTCCTCGATACGGCTCGCATCGTGAGGAGGTTCCTGTCTCTGGAGCCCTAACCACCGGTAGCTTGGACCCTGCTCTCGATACCGGTGGACGACTATTTTTTATATTTTTAAATGTTTTTTGTTAGGTTATTTTATAAAAATATTTAAAAATATATTATAATATGTAATTGATTAAATAAACGAAATAATAATAATATACTAAAAACAGTAAAAAAAAGAAACGTATGGTTTTGATAACACTATGTGTGTAACACCAAAAAATATGTATCAGAACTTTAGAAGAAAATCGCTTTTTAATCTTGCGTGAGCGCAAGTTATTTCTGGTCGTGACTGTACAGTCTCGTCGCAACGATATTGTAGGGAGGGAACGTGCACGACGAAGGGTCTGCCATCTGGTGGCGCAATACCGAAGTTTTCTCGCAATCATTACTTGAAATTGACACTTCGCGTTATAAAATAATCTCATTAACGAAGTGAAAAAATCATAATTACTAAGGGAAAATGTATTGTGTTTCTGGATGCTCAAACACTTAAAAAAACAAAAAATATACTTTCCCACGAATAGTAATCACTTTCCTTGGCTACGTGATAAACGATAAAAGTGGATAAATGCAGTAAAAAAAAATGTATAATTATGAGTTTCAAAACATTTAGAAATTACTTAATAATATTATTTGTAAAAACAGCTAAGTTTTATATGTAGTACTGCTATTCAATACAAACAAATCTGTGAGTAAACATAACCTCAAATAATTTTAGTTCATTTTTGTTATAGTATCTCTCTGGAGAATTTATAAAGTAAATTAAAGCACAAATACTCTTACATTTTTCAGATAGGCTTGCCTTACATTTGCAATTTGCTCTTCTAATATTTCTATTGCAATCACGCTGAAAACAAGGCGACATGAACATAAATAATAACATAGACAAAATATTTACGTGAAAAATTTGATCAGAAAATACTTTACAGTTATTTTGACATCATAAACTTTAGAAATCGACGTTTTAGCTACAATTTTGCCAGTTATTACTGCATTTTCATGATTCCTAACTGTTTCTTCTACATCTAAGACATGCCCGGATTCGAAGAGTTTTTGGCCTTTTGACATATTCTGACTACGATTATTTATTTATTTATTTAATACTTCACGCACAGAAATGTACAGAGGCGGACTTAATGCCAATGGCATTTTCTACCAGTCGACCTTTGGGTGATGCAGAGACAAACAGTGGTAGGTGTAATTAATCGGCCGGAACCCATATTTTACCATTTTAATCATTCAAAACGATTTCAATATAATGTAAACATTAAGTTAAACATTGTCGGCAAAACGATGACAGAGAAAAGTTTCTTTTTTGACCACACCGTGGCGCTCGTGTCGATTTGTGCTGCCATCTATACCAAGTTGATGCACGTCCCCGTTCACGTTGTATAACGTATACAACAACACACACATGACACATACACACGCACGTACATGTATATGTATAATAGCTATAAGCTGAATTTTAATAACGCTTACACCTAGATCGGTAACCGGCTAAAAGGAATAATTACGCACGGCATTATTTAACAATGGTTATTTTGTTGTGGATACGACAGTGTTGGTAGATTGAGGATGGTATTGTGGATTTTACTTCTGGGCAACGTTTTAAGGCTCCCGCCGATAGGCGCGACGTAACAGCGCGTGTTTTCCATAAGGAAAATGATCTATTAAAGTCGCGTCGCGCTGTCGCGGTCGCCAGTCTGCGGAAGCCTTAACTGATGTATAGCAGATAGCATAACGTAACCATAAGGTAGAATTATACCTATTAACTCATGCTGAATTGGTTTCTTATATTTTATGCAACCGTAAGTGTCAGGCCCTGTGAAAAAATATGTCTTTAAGTTATGACCGTTTGGATTCAAAAAATAACCGATTCTTTTGTAAATCCGAAGGAATAGGTTTTTTCCCATTATGGGAATATCCAAATGAAAGAAGGATCAAACATCACACCACCCTTAAATAACGTCTACTTAAAAATTCAAGCACAAAATTACATCTCATTCAAATGACAAGATCCTACTAATTTAACTGACAAAACTTAGCGAGAATCTTAAGAAAAATGTCCCCGACATTCTGGAACCCTTGCGAAGTAAATCGTAGGGCGGGGAAGTAAGGCGGGCGGGTGACAAATTATTATTTTTATTGCCCTAATAATATGGCCAGCGGGAAAATTAATTAAATAGCCTTGTGAGAGTAGGCGTTGGTTTCTAAATCAAACTTTTAATAAGTATTAGATTGTGATGTATTGCCTAAGCTAACGAGGAAAAGGCATTATTTCATTATTATGGTTAATGTTTATGCGGGGTAATTGCGCAACAATAGGAATTTCGGGTTTTATTTTGACAGTTTAACCACATACATTCATTGCGTTATTTACGTTGTTAAGCAGACAACTTTTTCGAACATATGAAGCAATGGATTAGCAATATCCTTCGAAACGATTCAGCTTGTCTTTGATAGTGCGTTACGCACAGGTTTTTATTTTAGTTCTGAACCACTGACCCGTTTCACAAAAACCAGCACGGACACTTATGAAACGTCAGAAGCTAGGTGGACGGTTCCAATTCGTCGCTTTCTATGGAAAAGAGCCGGCAAGAAACTCCACGGTTACTCTTTTAAAAATAATTGGCTTTTACAATGTTTTCAAATTACAGTGATAATAGGTAGGTATGGGAGGATAGTGCAGGACTGTCAATAAGTACCAGGTACCTAAGGAAGAACATTCTTTATTTTCTTTATTGTCTGTAAGGCCTACAAGGTTCTCTCATTCACAATACATAACATTGAACTATAATCCATTTGAAATAAGATTAGATATTTAAACAAACCTTTTTTACAGTCCGTTCAACCGATTTTGACTTCTATTTCTAGGCATGAAAGTATAGCATTAAAAGCAAAAAAGTGGTTACTATACCAACTGTTTACTGCAGATGCCATTTATTATGCTACCAACGTAATAGAAGTCAAAATCAGTTGAACAGACTGTAAAAAAGGTTTATTCAACTGTCTAATCTTATTTCAAACGGAGTATAGTCAGCTCAATAATAATAAAGAGGATCGAGTTACAAACGAACTGAAAGCAACTTCGTCTAAAGAGTTTGCTATAAAGACTTATAGACTCCTCAACTTTTAAACTATCGACATTACTCCAAATGTCTTCACAACTCCCAAACTCAGTCAAAAAGTAAAAACAGTAATAAAATCTGAAATACAGTCTCAATACCGTTTTCACGTTGTCTGTGCGGAACCCTAATAAAATAAGAAGGCCTAAATATCGTGGGGAATTCGTTAGGACAATATTGCGCCCTCCCTTTGTTCGGCAGAATGCCTTCAAAGCAAATTACTTTTGTACGGAACCCGGAACTTTTAAAATATGCCGAATATATTCTATGGTACTAATGTGCGAATCTGCTGGTTGGAAAGTAGATAAAAATAAAAATGGTAAGAGATTTGTAAGCTTTATGTAGCTTTGGAGAATTTGGGTATAGATAAGATAGATAGATAATTTTATTGTACCAAAAAAAAAACAGTGCTTTACAATTCCTTAAAGTCTACATTAGTACATTAGTTAACAAGGAAAAAATAAAAACAGGAATAAGACGCAAAGGAAACATTTTGCTTATGAACTCCACACTAGGTCAAGCCTGTCTCGTGGAGTCCATGGGTGGTATTACCAGATGGTGAATAGCGTATTACATTAATACTCATGGATTGCTATTGTCGAGAGGCACATAAAATGCATGCATTATTATTTTAAAGTAAGTAATAAAATGAGTTAATTAATCAAACATTGTCTAGGCTTAAAACAGTAGAGTAGGAAGAATTAATATTTTGGGCGCCATTGTGCACTATGTGTAAGTGTATATGTGTGTGTGTGTGTGTGTGTGTGAGAGAAAGAGTGTGTGCGTGTGTGTGTGAGTGTTGTTGTGTTACGAAATTACCTTTAAAAGAGATTCGGACTCAGTGTATGATTGGGCTAGCAGCCATTTGCGAACAGTCTTTTTGACTTACGTATAACGCTGTGCTTGTGATAATGGGCTAAAATTCAGGTATCTCGCGGTGTAATACTTTTTAACCCCGAAGGAAACAGAGGGGTGTTATAGTTAACCCCTGACTTTTCTTTATTCTTATTTCCATCATTTATTTGCCCTTTTTTATCGTGTTTTCACCTATAAGTGCATGCTGTGGTCTCCTGTAATTGAAGGAGCACACGTAAACGGGTTATGTTTTATTATTGTGATTCCTCACCACATATTATAAAACAAAGTCTCCCGCCGCGTCTGTCTGTCTGTCTGTTCGCGATAAACTCAAAAACTGGTGAATGGATTTTCATGCAGTTTTCACCGAAGGAGTATGAAATTTGGCACAGTGAAAGATTTTACGGAGAAAGAGTGCAGAAATCGAATATTTTTTTTATTATTGTTGATTAAAAATTTAAATTAATGTTGGTCGAATTACGACCGCTGTTTGACCACTAGTATAAAATAAAACGAAATGATGTTGGTTGGTAAGTTCGTCATTAGAGAATGGCTTGACTGCTTTGGCTTTTTTTAAACAATTTTATTTAGCTTGCCGTTTGTTGTTGTTGTTTTTTGTGTGGGTCAAATTTAGTAGGTGCCTATTTGAAATTTTACCCCCCCCCCCCCCTTCCTGTTGGCAGATTGGTCTGATATTTGGAAGGAAGGAGGAAGGTTTTAAGTGTATAATTTGTTAACGCAGGCGAAGCCGCTAGCATAAGCTAGTATTGTATATCCTTTGTTGGACTTCACCAATAAAAAAAGTAAATAAACATAGTCTGGAAGTTCACAATGGCAAAATGTACAGTCATAGCGAAATTCAAAATACACCTTCGAGGAAGCAACTGGGTTTTATTATGACCTATAAACTAAAGATCAGAACTGCATACTGTTTCCTCCGAACTATTATTACAAAACATAGATATACTAGTTATAACCTATCCCAACTTGACCCAGTCTGGTCAGTCGGGACTCCTATTAACACGCTTTCCAAAGTGGGCCAGGAGTCATACATATTTGAACAGCTGCATCTCCAACCAAATGCATTAGCAGAGAGCTGTATCACAACTTGAGGATTATGCCTACAATGTAAGACGAGTTATTTATAAACAGTTGGTAACTAGTTACTACTACTAGTAAGTAGTTTAGTAGCCTATGAGTATACCACGAACGAATATTTAGGAAAATAGATATCGTTTTAGAGATGCCTTACCTTTAAAAAAATATGAATTTTGAGTGCCATTTAAGCTTATTGGAAATAAAACGTAGCACATAATAAAATCTATGACAACAAGAAAAACAGGAATCCGTCATCCGTGCCTAGTTAGTTAGTTTAATCTACTAATCAGATTAGCACAATCCCTGTAAAGCCAATCTGCCCAGCCGTTTCCCAAATAGAGTCAGCTTCAAGTCTAACCAAATGCAGATGAATACTAGTCTTTTACATGGAGCGACTCCCTATCTGACCTCCACAACCCACACGATACCTATTCGTAGCTCAATCTCTACAGAGACATAGGTAAAGGAGGACACACTAATTTGCAAAAGTAAGACATGAAACAAATTTAGACTTCACTGTATGAAGTCTAAATATTTTTCTTTTTGTTAAAGTAACATTTTTAGAAGCCATCATTATGAAGTAGAATCTAAAATTTTTAGTTGAGTATGATTAGAGATGTTATCAAGCATACTTAGGCTATGAAATGTCTGGGTACAAAGTTAGGCTTCACAAGATTTTCGCGAGCTTAACGTAACATAAAACCTTAATACAATTTGGGATTACGATGAACAAGAGTTTGATAACTCCTGTCAGAACAAAGTTAATTTACACGTCCATCATTTTGAAATGTTGTTATCGTAAACAAGTATGTTTTATACTGTTATGTTTTAGTTAGTCGCAATGGGAACAACATTAGCAACGTTAAACCTTTGTGCTGAAATTCAAGGAAAGACGTTTGTAAATAATAAATTATTGAAGTGAAAACTTCTTTAGGCGCTTTGAGCATTTTTTGGGTGATCAAAAATCATGGAACTCGCGTCATCGTCACCGAACGCTTGAGCATACGGATGAGTCGCGCGATGATGTATTTTGGAAAAGTCTCTTTCTTTCATTGGGAAATTCTAATTCTTTTATCCCTTTCTTTCCCTTTGTATTTTATCGTAAAAAATTGTGCTGTTACCTTTAATGGCTGAAGTCGATCGCTCGTTTATCATTTTTACCGAGAGCAATCACGACCCAAGGACCCAATGTGAAATCCTGTATTGACGATAGATAAATAAAATACACACGTAATTGTTCAAGTTTTCACTTCTGGCGGTACTCTCGGAGTGCCACTGTTTTTATATAATAGATATATTATATGTAACCTATCGGTTAGACTATCGTCTATATACAACTGAATGGTCCCACTCATCTCTGTGTGAAGAACCACGCAGACTTGAGCCTAGGCCGCAGTGTTCTCAAAATACATTTTCAGACACTAATCTACATGTTCCTCACATGATTTGACCAAGATTATGCCTTGACTTCTAAAGAGACTGTAACCTCTGATCTGAGTTTGTTTCGGCCTTTCTTCTCACAGTAGTCAGATAGAAGTCGCCCTAAACTAGTTTTTAAAATATGATCGACGTGTATAAGCCTATTTACCGTAAAAATCATTTTTAAAATATGATCGACGTGTATAAGCCTATTTACCGTAAAAATCATTTTAAAATATGATCGACGTGTATAAGCCTATTTACCGTAAAAATCATTTTTAAAATATGATCGACGTGTATAAGCCTATTTACCGTAAAAATCATTTTTAAAATATGATCGACGTGTATAAGCCTATTTACCGTAAAAATCATTTTTAAAATATGATCGACGTGTATAAGCCTATTTACCGTAAAAATCATTTTTAAAATATGATCGACGTGTATAAGCCTATTTACCGTAAAAATCATTTTTAAAATATGATCGACGTGTATAAGCCTATTTACCGTAAAAATCATTTATAATTTAATCTAACCTATTTATTTTATTTCACATTTCTCAGAAGCTTTCTACACATTAAATTTCCATTAAACAAATCTTAACATTTTGGTGTGTCTTGTATCAACTTACCGATTTGAAGTAAATAATATCGAGCGTGATTTTTCATATTTGAGTTGCCTTACCTGAAAAAGAGAAAAAACAACTTTAAGCACATTACCATTTATTTAGGTTTCAGTACCCAAAGGCTACCAACGGAACCCTGTTACTATGCTCGCGTGTCCGTTCGTCCATCTGTCTGTCAGCGGGCTGTATCTCATGAATCACACAGAGTGTGTATTTTTATTGCCGATATAACAACAAATAGTAAAAATGTGATGGAGTTCAAAATTAAAGAAAAGTGTAAAAAAAATTTGTGTTGAATATTGTACGATGACCTGGTACGCAGAAACCCTTCGAGTGCGAGACCGACTCGTACTTGGCAGGTTTTTTAACAAACCTTCTTAATCTAAAATTCTAATCAATTAAAAAAAAGCCCGAGAAAATGGAATTAGTCTGCTTATCAAAAGTTTTTACCCAATTCTTTTAATTAAACTCAATTAAGTACCTCAAAATTCAATCAAGGCAATTGATTAGTCGGGAAAAACTATAAAGGTGAGATAAGGAGATTGGAAGATAATAATAATATTAATGGGAGCAGTGGTGGTCCAGTTGCAGGTCGTCAGGCGATTTACTTAGTGTAAGTAGCTATTTTATCATCACGGCTCTCAGAACGGTGAAAGAAAACATCGTAAGGAAACCGATATGGCCTGCAACCAAAAATTCGAAGACATGTGACATCTACCGGCCCGCCCTGGGCCCGCGTGGTGGATTATAGACCGCCCCCTCACACAGAGGAGGCCTGTGTCCCAGCAGTGGGAACGTTATAAGCTGATTATGTATACAATAATATTTATTTGAATATACGGTAGGCACTTCTGAGTTTCAATTTCTATCTCAAATATGAGGTACTTCTAGGTTCCAATTTCATGCCTAATATCCCGAAGCATTTCTTACGAAAAAGGCATAAGCAAGCAGTTTTTAAGTTGGCCAGTAAAACGGTTATACGTTCCATTGCACCGGATATTGTTTCCAATATTCCAAAATTGGGTGCATCGTACTGATGCAAGTAGGCCAGATAGGGTTACCTACTGCACGGAAAAATGGCTGAATATTGCGCGAGATGTACTTGAGATGCAAATTGATTTGAAAAAGGAATTTTTGGAACGTTGGGTGGCTTTCACACTTCACAATCGATCTTAGAGTTGATGTAGTTTCTTTTAAGACAAGACGTTTCTTCTCTTGCTTGATTCAGTAGTCTAACTAAAAGATAAACAACGAATTGTTTCGTATGTTTTCTAAAGGCTCCCGCAGCCAGGCGAGACGTGGGTCTGGTAGAAAGCTATTACCTTGAAGTTTTATACAATTTTTTCCACCAGAGTCGCGTCGCACCTGTTTGTGGGAGCCTTAACTCGTGTATCAATAAATAGTCTTTTTCTATAAAGAAAGTTTTCCAACAAGAAGAAAGTTACTCTCATTTAATTTTGCGAGATTTTCCCGGTTTTCTATCAGTGGATTCGCCACAGTGTTTTCTTGGAATTCGTTCCATGGTTGACAACCCTAACCCGCTAGAGTACGGAACCATTTGATTTTACTGCTGTATGAAAAATGTGTTTTGCTACTCTGTACTTGAAAAAAATATATATTTATACCGAAAATGCTCCGCACAGCAGTTCTAGATTAGTTTAGTCGAATAGTATGCGAAAAAATGTCCTAAAAGAGTTGAATTAAGTTGAAATTGCGTCGAATTTATATATCAAAGTACTCTGTTGCCCCATTTTTGTAGCATTCTGTTATAGTTGCCAGCAAAAGCTCTTACAGGATGAAAGAATAACCATCTAGTTTGTTGTTGCCTTTAAAAGAATCTTTCATCTTTTCAAAAGAACTTACAGTTACCCTTTTAGCGAGATTCTGGGTCGGTTTTGTTCAAGAATAATAGGAAGAATTCAATGTATCGTTTACGGGTTTCCCCAAGGAATAAACTGAATTGCGTTACTTTCAACGAGTTAAGGCTCGGTAAGAAGGAAATTGTTGTATGTATTTGACAATAGCGCAGCGCAGCAACAAATAAGGTTCAAAACAGCGATGCGTTTTTTTGTTTGAATCGAATGACCACCAAAATAAAAGTAATTTTGCAGTTATAATTAAATTAAAAGATTATAATACACGGCTCAGTGGGATATTTTTAGTTGATTGAATTCCCTTTGTTGTCATTAATTACGTAAAATATGATAACTATTAATATAATAAAATAAAATCTTTTTGGTCGCATGATTCTCAAAATTTTGAGAATTATGCGACGAAAAATATTGTTGAGCTCTGTGTTATCATACTATTATTTTATTTTTATGAAATATTTTTGAATAAGTTCGTTATCTGAATATTTGACAATACACTCAATTAAAGCCTGATTTCATTTTGTGCGACTCAATGAGCGGTTTTACGGTGTCCGATGCTTTGGGAGCGCCTTAAGTAAACCGGATTACTTAACTCACTGAAAACTTGTCGGACATGTGTATTTAACGTGATTGTAGAAACGTGCTGATACAATTGAAGTGTTTTCTTTTCCTAGGTTTACTTTGAACATGACTTAATAATAAAACCAATAATGTATGGGGAAGGGGCTTATGGCTAAGTAATAACAGCCGCATGGGTCGATCGATCAGGTTAAGCTACGCTTGCCGCGGTTGGTCCGTTGATGGGTGACCATCTTTACATACCAAGACCCCTCCGTGCCTCGGAAAGCACGTTAAGCCGTTGGTCCTGGCTGTCATTCGTGGATCTTTGACAGTCGTTACGGGTCATCAGAAAAGTCTGACAAACAGTCTTACGAAGGGGTATCATGTTACCCAGTAACTGGGTTGTGGAGGTCAGATAGGCAGTGGCTCTATGTAAAATACTGGTATTCAGCTACATCCGGTTAGACTGGAAGCCAACCCAAAATAGTTGGGAAAAGGCTAGGCAGATTGATGTGGAATGAGGAAAATATCGTTCGGAAAGCTTTCAGTGCCCTAGACGCCATTTTTTATTGGTACGCCCCTGTACCTATATATGGAGTCTGTGAGGAGCGGTGATATAGCTAGAAACGAGGTACTATCGAGATGAATACTCATTACTCATTAAAACTAAAATACACGCTTTAAAAACCAAACTAAAAAAGGAGAAAATAATTTAATTCAATTAAAAAGCGTGGGGTGCTTTTTGAGGTATTTTTATAATCACATACTGTCAAGCACTCCACGCTTTTTAATTGCATTAATTTATTTTCTCCTTTTTTAGTTTGGTTTTTAAAGCGTGTTTTTTAGTTTTTTAAACTATTGTTTATTTTCTATTTTTTAGTTCTGCTAACTACAAAAACGTGTTCTTTTTTCCTTTTTTTTCATTTTTTAAATATATTTTTTTCATATTCCTGACAGCAAACCCTTTCATTTGATACCACTATCATGGGGGTGGATTTCAAACAGCCAGTCCGCCATCTTGGGGAGGCCGTCATATTGGAGCTTGTCATGTATTGTCATCAGAACTCAGAGCGTGAGCAAAATTTTATCCAAATCGAAGACCGGGAAGTGGGTCAAATTCCAAGATTTTCTTACATACATAGTTAGTTACAAGTGAAGCTAATATAAAGCGTGTAAGAAGTATGTAAGAAAATTATGTGTTGCATCGACCCCAAATAAATTGGAATAAGGGCAGGAGTATGAAGCTTTTCGGCGTTTGATAAGATGTCATAGTCAGAAAAACAAACAAAGGCAAAACTGAAGTAGCAGTAAAATTCAGATATTTATTAGTCTCTGTTTTATATGAAACACGAATAAGACAACACAATTCTTGTTTTAACACCACAATTGCGGAACACAGTGCAATAAAACATAAAAATATACAGCCACTCTACAAAAAGAGTTGCTTTTCATTTCGTTTCCCCAATTTTTTCCCTATAAAAATATCGCTATAAATTATATGTATGTGGGTATATTCACGAGCTGTAGTTTCATGTTTTATTCATACTACGTGAGTTTCAATGTGTAAATCAGGTCTGTTTCGCAGTTAATTCGCGTTAGTCCAGGCGTTATGACGGAAATTGTGAAAATTAAGGACTATGCGAGGTACGGTGTGCGAAAACTACTCAATTTAGGTATATTGTGTGTAGAATATAGATGTTATAGATAGTACCATAACTGTGTGATAGACATTATAATTTGTGGGGGTTTGTTTTTTTATTTAAAAGTATTTGCAAAAGTAACCGAATGTGTTTTCGAGGTTGTCCATGAATAAGTTCACCTCGGGCAAACTCTGTAGTAAGAACAATTTTGAGATCCCAGGCTAACATAAGAATTCGGCTGCGCTGAGCAGCGTTTTGGAAGCTTCGTCGCGTATTCCGCAGAGCCTAAAGACTAAGGCCTTCAATCATTGCGTCCTGCCTGTTATGACTTACCTACGGAGCCGAAACGTGGGCGCTCACGTTACGGCTGGTCCATAAATTCGAGGTTGGTCAGCGAGCTGTGGAACGGGCAATGCTTTGAGTGTCTCTGAGGGATTGAATCCGCAATGATCCAGCAGAGAACCAAAGTTGTGAGCTACACAGAATAAGCAAGCTGAAGTTGCAATGACCCGGTTACATTAACCGTAGAACGTGTAGTGGTTGGGGTTGTGTTCTTCAGAGGAGACAGCGAATCGTCAAAGTAAGGTAGAACTCACTCAGGCTAAGTGGAGCGACGATCTTCGCAGAGTGGCTGGTAGCAGCTGGATGAGAGTAGCTGAGAATCGAGCTGAATGGCGTGCAATCAGAGAGGCCTATGTCCAGCAGTGGAGTGCTGTAGGCTAATGGTGATGATGATGATGATGAACCGAAACTGTGGTTAAAGCTTAGTTTAGAAGCACGCATGAGATCGGCAGTCGTATAGGCACACATTAGGGCTGTATATATCCTAGCACTAATCAAAGAATATACGTCGTGATACAGGTCGTGTTCCCCAGAAGCCCCAATTTGTACAAATATTTAGAATACGTCGAGCAAAAGGGTTAGCGCGGCTAGGTTTGTGCTAGGTGGCAATTCTCAGACATTAACGTTAGACAGTTTCTGCTGTCGATAGTAGTTTACTTAGTAGATCCATAAACGATGACAATACGGAATTTCTAGGTATTCGATATAAGTTGTACAATAATCATGCTCTACATGATAAAAAATATGCTCTCTAGATCAAGTACGAATCACAAGCAGTAAATAATTACAGTTGTCATATCCATTCAATTAACTGAGCCCATCACAGTTCCCTGCTACATACAAGGCGGAAAGGACATTGACTCGTAAACTGAAACCATTAATTCAGCACATGATTCCAGACCCTCTAGCGAATAAATTTTTCATCCGTTATAAAAAAAAAACAGCTGTTTCATAGAAAAGTGCAATCAATACCTACGCAGTCAAAATGTATGGAACAGCGAATTAAAAAAAAATACCGGCGAAAAATTACAACGCGGGTCCAGAAATATGTACTGAATCCGTGGTAACAGGTTGTGCGTCGATGCCCCTTGCCACCCTGTATAGACTAGTGATGTGCCGGATCATAAAAAATGTAGATCCGCAGATACGGATAATTGGCGTCAAAGTCCGCGGATACGGATGCGGATACGGATCTTAACTTTCTTACTCAATCGGTGTCGGTGCGCGTGACCTTGAAACGATAGTTGACACCACTTGACGCTTTGCGTGACAGAACATGTTTCGACTTGTGTTGCGCGGGTCTTTCTTTTGTTTTGTGTATAGTTTAGTGTGACACTGGGCAGCATAGATAACGTTTGTGTTACTTGTACGAGTTAAAAAAATGTTTACAAAGAAGTTTAGTAGTGCAATTTGGAATTATTAATAAGGTAAAAGATCCATAAAAGATCCGTCAAAAATGTAACGGATAGGGATACGGATACGGATCTCTTTTCTCCCGCGGATATCCGCAAATATGGGTATCCGGAACATCACTAGTATAGACCTATCCCAATTTTGTCCACATGGAAATTGTGCTCCATAATCAGCGCTGGGCTACCCCATCCTAAATCGTGTTTAACCACCCGTCTCCCAAGCCTTGTTTATCATGGTATTTCTTCAGTCACAATCTCACAATAGCATCGAGTTACGAAGATTAAACTATAGTTAGCAAGTAGTTTCATCGGGCCAGCTGCGACGCGATGACGAAAGTTCTTCCAGCGTTATCTAAATTAATCTTACGCTGCCGAACTTGGGAGTCTCGTGTCACTTGCTGAAGATGGGGGAGCTCCTAATGAATTGTGTTTCTGGGTGACGTGTGTAGTTTATTTATTTATTTACTAAGGCACTAAGTACCAATCTAGAAATCACAAAACCATACAATTCATTACTATCATTAAAATAAAATAAAACGTAAATGGTCGAGGGGAGGGGGTCAGGAGCAAAGTTCCTTACGCTTTTTCTTCAACTCTAAATGTAACATCATTTACTTTATATCTTTAAAACCTCACTATCGGCTTCAGCACCCTCGAAAACAATGAAAAGGACACCCATAATAAAACTTTGAAAATTTTCGATTTTGCATTTTCATTTTTATCTCACCATCTCCAGCAACCTCGAAAACCTTAAAAAAGACACCTATGATGTTAAAGAACTTCGCTCCAAAAATATATTAAAATATTATAGATACAAAGGTTAAACTGCGTTTGTCAGTGTAGTGAGTAATAATAGGTCTTTACCTATGAAATTGCCGTTTTGTATGAAAAAATTTAAACGAATTTTTTTCATGTATTTTTTATTTGTATTAATCGAAGTAATCACCCATGCAATCAATGCATCTTTGCCATCGCAGTGGCAGTTTATTGATGCCCTTCTTAAAGAAATCAGCTGGACGGGAGGCAACAAATTCTTCAAAGGCATTTTGTACTGCCTCTCGGCTATTGAATTTTTTTCCCGCCAAGAAGTTATCCAAATTCTGGAAAAAGTAGTAGTCTGTAGGCGCAAGGTCTGGTGAGTAGGGCGGATGACGGAGAGCTTCCAACCCCAGTTCTTGCAACTTGGAGACCGTCTGCTGTGCAGTATGAGGTCGCGCGTTGTCGTGCAGGAGCAGCGGAGACGAGCGATTGACCAATGCTGGTTGGAGATGTGCCAGCTTCTCCATCATTGTGTTCAGTTCTTCACAGTACACATCTGCAGTAATGCTCACCCCGTTTGGTAAGAAGCTGTGATGAATCACACCGGCGCTAGACCACCAAACAGTGACCATCACTTTTCTAGGGGTAAGTTTTCGTTTAGGGCATTGTTTAGGTGCTGAACCAGGATCCAACCAACTTGCTGAGCGCTTGCGGTTATCAAACAGAATCCATTTTTCATCGCAGGTAACAATGCGGTTCAAAATTCCTTCATTTGTGTGTCTGTTGAGCAGTGCAAGGCACGTCTCGACGCGTACTTCGCGCTGACGATCATTGAGTTCGTGGGGCACCCATTTGTCAAGCTTTTTTACCTTGCCAATTTGACGCAAATGGACCAATATTGTTTTGACGCTAACTAATTCAGCCGTAACCGCTAACTAATTTAGCTGCTGCTAATTCAGCCGTAGATTGTGTATCATCAGCTTCCACAATCGCCTTTAATTCGTCATTGTCGACCAAAGTCTTCGGACGACCGCGAGGTTCATTTTTCAGGTCGAAATTTCCAGAACGGAAGCGAGCAAACCAATAACAGGTGGTGCGTTGGTTTGTAGTGTTAGCTCCGTAAACGTCGTTGATGTTGCGTGCCGCTTGTGCCGCGTTGCTGCCACGACGGTACTCATATTCCATAATTACTCGAATTTTTAACGTATCCATGATGACGAAAAAGATTGAAATGCGATGAAAATGTAACACTAATCAATAAACAAATGACTACTTTTGGAAAAAAAAATCCATGTTTTTAAAATAAAATTAATTTGAAATTAGAATTCTTACCCAAACAAAAATTGTTTTGATTTGAAATGGCCAGTACTGCAAAACGGCAATTTCATAGGTAAAGACCTAATATTTGAGAGGAACTCAAATTGAACGAAGAATCAGAACTATAAGCAATAAAATAATACGTTAATTTTCGAACCTGGAAATCACTCGATCTTATCACTTGTGCCGCAGCCCTTAGTGGTATGTGTCAACTCATTACGTACATGTACGATTGTCATCAATATTTTCATATCTTAAACATTATCTGACAACATGTTTCACTGCTTCATCAATGCTAACTTTTCTCGGCTCTACTAGGCTTTGTCCAGCTATATAAGAAAAGCTGTGTTCAAAATATTACGCAGTAAGCATCCTTATGTTTTCGCACTTCCAGCAGTCAACCTCACTAAGCGTCATTACTGGGGCTAAGTGACTGAAGAAGGGCTTCTGTTTCGTCTTCAGTCACCAAAAGAATGCTGAACTCCATTTCTGAAGGCTCTTTTAAAGAACCCACGGAAAGTTACCGTATCCCTGCGGTTTAGTAACCTCCACCATGGCATTATAGAAAAACATATCAATAAACGCTTACATCACATACCCTGTACCACGTACCATGAAAGCGTTATAGCAGTAGCTAGGTACAGTCAGCGGCAGCTGCGCGCCGACAGAAACTCTCACCCGTTTCCAACACTTCACTGCTATTACTGAACCCTGTGACTTTGTTCTTTGTACGCCTCCAGCAATTTTGGAAGTATTCGGCTATATTTTTTGCTGTTAGCAAGCTTGGAAATGCTGTTGAAGGTCACGGAAGGGCTCGATGGTGTACGTTCATTGTAAATGATTTTATTCTGTAAGTAGGTTTGTACAGACACTTAAACACGTCAATCATATTTTAAAAACTAGATGAGGTCGGAGTTTCCTATTTCTACTCTGAGAAGAAAGGGCAAAACAAATTCACGAGTTCAAAGTCTCTTTTAAAGTCCAGACATAATCTTGGTGAGATGACCATGTAGACTGGTGTCTGAAATACTCTTTCAAGGAAAGAACCACACAGATTTAGTGGAGCTGTCCAGTCAAACCGCATTTATCAGTAATCATGCAGCTCAACTCCGAACTTACGGAGCTCAAAGTTATGTGGGTGATGTCAGATATCATTCATCAATCTGTGCCCTTAACCCAATTTATTTGGGGTCGCCGCAATATGTCTTCTTCCATACGTTGTGGGTGATATGTTTAGAGTCATCAAAAAGTATTGATATATCATTGAGACATAAGACTTCTCTTCATAGAGCGTCGATAGCATTCTATGTACAGTCAGCCCAGAATTTGGCTACGAGCTTGGCAATAGAGTGAGTAGCGTGTTTGCGGGACAACACCACATTTACACTCCAGGGCGGAGTCATCTGTGAATCTTCACCAGGTTTTCCTTGCTTCGGCTTACGTGAGTCCGAATTTTATTTGAAGACTTCCAGCTCACAAACAATCATAATCTGTTTCATTTTGACAGTTCAAAAATATTCATTGCGTTATTTACGTTGTTGAGCAGATACATTTATCGAACATATAAAGCAATGGATAAGCAATCTGTTTCAAAATGATTCAGATTATGATTAATCGTGCGTTACGCAATTAGGTGCAGGTAGGGTACTATCTCGCCTCAGTTTCAGCCTTAGATAAACTTTAAAAGTAACATCGAAGTAATAGCTGTAGGTATAGGAACTCAAGTATCACGGCAGCTGTATTTTGAGACTACGCATTTACAACTTCTTTGACACTCCAATAAATAAAGACATTTTCTCAAGTGTCTACTTAACCAACAAATAATAAAATTTTCGAAGCAGAGATTGGTAATATGTAAATCGGTATTATTACTTTCTCTTCCCGAACAACAAGGATAGAAACAAAGTAGGTACCCACACATTGTCAACTAAATCACAAAACTTAGCACAAAAAATTAACTCGGTAATATTAAAACTTGCTAATATATTCAAGTTGTATACTGTATGGAACATTCAGGCGCTCGACTCCCGAAAACGAAACAATTAATTTCGCCGTCCGAGCTTCACGGGCGAATAATTCGCAGGTACTGACTATAATAAGTAGCTCTGTGTTGAATAACTAATTGGGTGGTAAACGACACTGAAACTGAATGTATGTACCTATTTTAAAGTTGGTACCACATCGTCGGTCCCTACATATATTATTAACCCCTTACTACAAATGACATTTTTTTCAGGAAAGCGCTTCAAAGTTTCAAACACGTGTATATCTTGTTCTAGTTAATGTAATGTTATGATGGATTTAAAGTGCATTTTGCCATCTTAGACTTATTTTTGTTAAACTAAACGATAGTATAGGCTGGCCTGAAGGTCACGAAAACAAAACATACAAATCACGTATCTACCACTTAGGGGATTGTACGTAAGGACGTTGTCTTCATCTAATCCTTACTTATATTATATTATAAACGCGAGAGTTTATATGTATGGATGTTTGTTACTCTTTCACGCAAAAACTACTGAATGGATTTCGATGAAATTTGGCACACAGATTATAACCTAGATTAAAACATAGGATACTTTTTATCCCGGTAGTAAGTTACCGCGGGATTATTTCAGACGCGGGCGAAGCCGCGGGCGGAAACTAGTATGCAAATATAGTGAAGGACATTCAATTTTTGAGTAAGCACTACGCACTACACCAATGTTCAAGCACCTGCCAAAAAATCACAGTTCAATCAATCTGCCTAGCCTATTCCCAACTGTAACTGCATGCAACTGAATACCAGTATTTTACATGGAGCGATTGCCTATCTGTCCTCCACAACCCAGTTACTGGGTAATACGAAACCCCTTGGTAAAAATGGATGCCAAGTTTTTGGGTTTCGTGACAGCTGTTAAAGATCCACGAATGAGTCGTGCTTTTCGAGGCACAGAGAGGTTTCGGTATGTAAAGATGGTCGCCCATCCACAGACCTGCAGCAGCAAGCGTAGCTTAAATTAATCGATCGACCCGTGCGGCTATTATTACTTAACCATGATTTATAATGGTATTCAATTTGTTTAAGAATCAATTTCCTTGACTTTCCAAGTGTGAGTAGAAGAATTCTTTTTAGGTATCGTGTGAGGTCTATATTTTTCATGGAATTTTGCCATCACACACTCTCCAATACTGCCAATGTCAAATAGAAGTCTACAAAGTGCTTAGCACGGGAGCACCTTACGGATACTACTTGTATTCACATTCTACATTGCCTCACAGAATTTCCAAAAAACAGGTTCTCATTAATTCACCGACTGGGGAGAGAAGCATTCTGTTTCTAGTCATAGAAATTGGATATTAATTTTTTTAAGGTGCAAGATTTTAATTATTTACAACACGTCAAACAAATCGGACCCAAAAAATATCAAATCAACTGTACAATGAGCGCTTTTATCGCACTTTATTCAACTTTCGTTTAGACTGAAAAAAGCGAGACATGTTGGGCTGTCAGCGTACAAAAAGTGATATGTTTGTTAATCATCACGCAAAAACGGCTGAAAGGATTTGGATGATTAACACATAGGATACTTTTTATCCCGGTATTACGTTCTTGTGGGATTACCTATTTTCAAACTTCACGTGACCGAAGCCGCTGGCAAAATCTAGTAGGTAATATTTCCATTGAAACGTAGAAAAAAATATGTCTTGGTTCGGTTGAGTTTTCCTAACGAATCTATGCAACTACTTCAATAATTCAAAATGGCCGACACATAACAGCTGTCGCCTGTTCGGGGCAGTAAAGCGAGTAAATCCACTGCTGAAAGCTGGCGTGTCAACAAACTGTGACACTGGCACATGGGGCAACGAGTGTCACGCTGTTGTGTCAGGAATGAAGCGTCATGGCGGACCTGGCTAGATTATAATATCAGTATGCTGAGTGCTAAATTGGTTTAGATAGTACTTAAGTAATTTGACTGTCACTGTGTTACTGGCAGGGACGAGGTCTCCTTAAGGCCGGTAAGAAGCAAATTCTTTGGAGTAGCGCATCGCGGCAACAAATAAGGTTCAGAACAGCGAGAGATGCGTTTGATGTTACCGAATATCACAATTCATACTAAGACACACTTTTTCAATGTCAATGACATTTTTGTATTTCTATGTCAATAAGTAAAACATTATTTATAATATAATATAATGAGCCCAGTGGTAACGGCCACGATTACAAGTTGTAATTCGCAGGTTCGAACCCAGTCGGCGCTTTACTTTGTGTAAATTATTTCATCCCCACTTATCTCAAAACGGTGAAGGACAACATGGTGAAGAAACTGGCATATCCTAGAACAAAAAATTTGAAGACATGTGACATCTGCTAACACGCACTGGGCCCACGTGGTGGATTACTGCCCACGCCCTCTCGAAGAAAGCCCTGTGCCGTGGTAACATTATAGGTTGATTAGAGTTTGGCCAACGAAAGCTGACCACAAATTATTATTTCAACCTTTTCTATATAATGGCAAAAATGCCCCTGGGTAATAAGGTTATACTGATGTAAATATCGCATAATAATATGTCTTGAATAATAATTAGTATCAACTCCGTTTAAGCAGTGTATAGCCAGGGCTGACAGCTCTTGATTTTTTAAATTCCCGCCTTTTTTCTTGGACAGCTTTCGTTGGTCAGACTCTATGCATGTATGTAACCAGTTACTTAACATTCCCGAAAATGTACTCCAATCCTTATTAATAATATTGCCTGTGCCACATTGAATAAGAAATTACCAAAGAAAAGTTTGTCTAGACACCCACTATTATTAATTATTAATTTAATGGCTCAGATATTAATTGATTTAAAACTTTCAGAACTTTTGCAATTATGCGACTGAACTAGCATTAATTATAACATCCATTTACTTAGTTAAATATTATTGAAACGAAATGTAATAAGTTTTGAAATCAATGAGTCTTTAAATTAAATGAGTAAATGAAATTGTAATTTATGTTAAGTTTGGCTACTTAAAGTTAAGTATTAAATAACGTGGTTGAAAATTATTATTGTATTATTACTCCTTTATTCAATTAAATACACATATAAATTATATTTTTAAATATTAGTATACAAATATAAAAACATTTAAAAATATAAAATATTTATTATTATACACTAGCTTTTGTCAGCGGCTTCGCCCACGTGCAGGTCGAAAATTATCCCACGGGAACGTACTTTTGTGCTAAAAAGTATCCTATGTGTCATTCCAGGTTACAAATTATCTGTGTGCCAAATTTCATTCGAATCTGTTCGGCCGTTTTTGCGTGATTGAGGAACAAACATCCAAACATCTAAATATCCAAAAATCTAAACATACAAACTTTCACATTTATAATATCATTATAGTAGGAGTAGGATTAATGCCTCCTTACTCTATTTCCACCTCTCTCTCTCTCACTCCCGAGCTGCCAAGAACCAATCTTTATTACAGGAGTCCCCTCAATCCCGCCATCTCGAAAAACGTTTTTTAAAAGAATTTTAAATTTGTCATTAAAATGTTCAGTAAATTTTAATATCCAAAAAGCAACTTTTTTTACTACTGTACTTTCTTCACTTATGACAGGACGAGGTATTTTTAGAAGAGAGGCACACCTCTCTTTCAAAAATACCTCGTCTAGGGAATTGTCTCTTATGTGTGCTTATTGTGATAAGCACACATAAGAGACATTCCCTAACAATAGTATAATTTAGATTAAGTAAAAAACCCCTTACAGAGACAGAGTTTGAAAGGTATAATGAGAGCCCTTGGCTTAGCAGTGGGCACAATACAGGATAGCGAAAAAATAAATAAAAATAACCTCTTTAAACTAAAAGTAACGTGATGTTTTAAACAAGAAACGCATCGTAAATACGGGTTTTTGATCAAATACAAAAAGTACCCAACAAGCTTACCTAAATTCCTTTCACAAATCCCAGTTGAAATTGTCTTAGTGACAACTAGGTATCGGAGGTTTTCTTAAAACTCAAGATTTAGCATTAACTCTGTTAATACGCCCAAAGATTTAGCATTAACTCCGATAAGGGGTTAGGTTAAGCCGGATTTTGTGCTTTCGGAAAAACCGATTGACTGATAGCCGGGTATTGACCCCAACATAATGATTTACCTATTCATCAGGCGATCTTCAGGTGCTCGTGTTTGACAGATTCAATTTTTACACGCTCTAAATTAGCTTCACTTGTATATTTGTTTGTATGTTTGTAATCGGGTCCTTAGGGCGCGATTTTGACCCACTTTAAACGGTCAGATTTCATTTAAACTTTGTAAACTTATCGAGGACCGATGACAATTTAATAATTTAAAAAAAAATAGAAAAAAATTAAGGAAAAAAAAAACTGAAAAATCACGCTTTTGTAGTTAGAACTAAAAAATTGAAAATAAATAACAGTTTAAAAAACTAAAAAAGCGTGGGGTGCTTTTTGAGGTATTTTTTTAATAAATTAATGTCAAGCACCCTACGCTTTTTAATTGAATTAAATTATTTTCTCCTTTTTTAGTTTGGTTTTTAAAGCGTGTTTTTTAGTTTTTTAAACTATTATTTATTTTCTATTTTTTAGTTCTGCTAACTACAAAAACGTGTTTTTTTTTTCTCAATTTTTTTTTAAATGATTGAATTGTCATCGGTCCTCGACAAGTTTACAAAGTTTCAATGAAATCTGACCGTTTAAAGTGGGTCAAAATCGCGCTCAAAGGAGTCGGTTACATACAAACATACAAACATACAAGTGAAGCTAATATAAAGCGTGTAAAAATGAAAAATGTTTATTTCAATAACATAAATCTTTAACATACGTGATTTGGAGATCACCTTTTAAGCAAGAAGATCCTTGTGTTGGTGACTCCGCACTTCCACTTATCATAACACAGAATATGCAATTGAAAACAGAACAAAAAAGAAATAAAAGAAAACACAAAATGCAAAAATTCAAAAAGGAGCGCACTTGCGTGATTTCTGTGGGTGGGGTGTGTGTGCGTGAGTGTGTGTAATAGATTGAGTGTGTATAATAGTGTGAGTGTATATGGTGTATATGAGGTAAATTCGTTTACCTGCATATACATATAAGTTTAGGTTTAGGTTGAACATGAAATGTAACAGCAACCAGATGAAATTCTTTCTACATGTGTTACATATCATGTTATACTTTACTCATCTGTATGTAGTATGTACCCAGCATTAAATAAATTTGCTCTCTCTGGAAATGGAGATTAAGAAAGTTTTTAAACTGAATGAGACGTGTGTATGAAATTGAAATGAGTTTTTGACACTTAATAAAATTGTTTTTGTCATTTCGAGATTGGTTTAATTCATTATTCTTTTGTTAATTAAACAAGCAACGTTCCTTCTGATGATATTACAATGTTTAATTGAAAGTATTTAAGAATACCTGCCATCCTACGCAGAAACGAAACAAGCATTTAAATAGAAAGTAAAATAAAACGCATTTGAAAGCGTTTCGTGCGCTAAACTGTCGCACGAACGAAACGTGAACGTTGTGACAATGTGTTATCAAATTACTTAGTGCTACGTACTAAATCTGAACCTAGATTTACTGGATGCGGTTTCAGCGTGGTATTTTTTGAATCTCGAAAAACGGTTGCGCTAGCCTTTCTGAATTGATAACCATCAGAAATGGGACAACCATAAAATGCCTATTGTGGTGGTAGGTACTCATAGTAATTTTATTCTATACTCCATTTGAAATAAGATTAGACATATATCGAAAACTTTTTTACAGTCCGATCAACCGATTTTGACTTCTATTGCGTGACAAATGGCAGCTGCAGCAAACAGTTGGTATTGTAACTACTTTATTGCTTTTAATGCGAATGAGTTGAACGGACTGTAAAAAAGGTTTGTTTAAATGTCTAATCTTATTTCAAATGGAGTATAGGTACATCGTCTTTACGTATAATGAATGTATGCAAAATATTGTAAAACATTTTTAAAAGAGTAACTGTGGAGTTTCTTTTCCATTAAGGCTTCTTCAGAAAGACGCGACGCGACATTTTTTTCTTTGTTTTTTTAAGGGATTTATGTACACATATGTGACAATGTACATCCCATCGTGCTTTTACAAATAATCACTTAGGTACTCTTAAACTAAATAAACTAACCTGAATCACACAACAATTAACCTAATCTTATTTATTATGTAATAAAAAAGTATATAATATTTTTGCTGCTTAGAAGTTGGATTGGCTAAGATGCCATGAAACATTCCAACATCCATTACCGCCAATTTCAAAGAATTCAGCAGTGCGTTACTTTTGTTAGTATGCCGGAGACGCGACACTTGTAGAACAATTTCCATGAAGTTTTCATAGGAAATTTAAAAAAAGCTTTCAGTTTGAATGTTTCATACACTTACACGTAGTCCAGACTAGAGTCTAGGTTACAACTTAAAATACTTCAGCGCACAAGCATAGCGGGTATTATAAAATAACTAATATTATAAAGAGGAAAGATTTGATTGTTTGTTTGCATTAAATAGGCTCCGAAACTACTGAACCGATTTGAAAAATTATTTCACTGTTGGCTATCTACACTATCCCCGGGTGACATAGGCTACATTATATTATTTTTTTTAAATTTAGGGATCCTTACCAAAACTCCAATAATGTAACCCAAGGTGGAAAAAAATTACCTAAAATATTATTTACATCGCGTGCGCTGCGAAAACTATTGATGATAGAATAAAATAATGTACTACGACTTTGCAGAAAACATCATTATTTACAAAAAGTGTCGCGACAGCATATATGTCTAACTATTATAGTTATGGCACAAAAAGTGTTCATTTATTAAAAAAAAAAAATGAAATGCCACCGCTAGAAAAGGCTTTTTATTTGTATTTTGGTATTAATCCTTATCAAAATAAATTAAGACTTTTTCAATACCTATAAATAACTTTTTGAATTATTCAATTCGGACTTTCCATTCGAAAGATATCCCGAGTTTAAAAATGTATGTTAAATACCCGTGCGAAGCCGGGGAGGGCCGCTAGTAAAATAATTAGTATACTAGCGACCCGTCCCTGCTTCACACGGTTTTTCATTTTGACAAAACAGACAGACACGAAAAGCGACTTTAATTTAGCTACGTACGGTAATTTTACTGCAAAAATGTTCACTGAAAGTATTTTGGGTTTTTCTGATGATTCATGATTATTAATGATTCAAATAACTCATGATTATGGCCATATTTCAACGCGTATTAATCTGACTGTTATGATTTGTATGCTCAAAGGCAATCAGCTCTCGAAATCAATGAGATAACAGTTCGCTTTTCATAATTTTCATTGATGTTATTTTTTTAATAAAGTACATGTTTAAAAACAAATTTTAATCCTACCATGAATACAATAAATTCTACCATTTTGTAACCAACATTAGTATGTTTGCGTTTGAAAATGCATGGCGACCTTTCTTGATCACCATGAATTATTCAATTACAGTAGAGTTCTTGTATATTTTTTATTTTAGGATAAAGACATCTTTGTCTAGGATTGCAACTATTTCAACTTCTACGGTGGAAAGTGACGTGTTATTTCAACAACAACGTCATAAAGACATATCCAGTAAATCTTATTCGTGTAACTCATTCAATTTCATTGTTACACTAGGGTGCGCCACGAGCGGAGTACCTACCTACTCCAGTTTCTACAAGAAAATGTTTCCAATTTAGAGTATACTACGAGTACAAAGATTAATTCTAACGCTAGCTTAAAGTGGAGTTTTAAAATTTAACTATATTTGAGGATTAAAGGGATTCTGGACTGGTTTGTAAGGTCAGCTTTTCTGTGTCAGCTGTTTCAGCAAGCTTGTTTTTATAAACCTACTAGCTTTTGCCAGCGGCTTCGCCCCGGATATTAGCCCACGGGAACGTACTACCGGGATAAAAAGTATCCTATGTAGTAATCCAGGTTATAAACTATCTATGTGCCAAATTTCATTCAACTCCGTTCGGCCGTTTTCACGTTTTAAACTTTCACATTTATAATATTATTTATTAGTATATTAATATTAGTTTAATAGTATTAGTAGGAATAGTAGGACCAATATAAAATAATGTTAAATATAAAAGGAGATAATATTAAAATGACACAAACTCTTAACAATTACATATAATGCTAAAAAGCAGTACATTGAATGAAACAGCGGCCATTCTTCCACTTTATGGTTAAAAGACTTTCCCTATAGTCCTTAACTGAAGCACATTGAAGCCTCTTTACAGTAGTTTGTTTAAATCGGATCCATAAAGGTGCCATCACACACTTTGTACACAACTTGAAGTTCGACTTAATTGTTGTATCACAACTTAGTTCGGCGTTTCAAGTTAGTGCACGCCACTTGGCTCGTTCTAAGATAATCAAGCACCTACTTGGGTTTACTTGAAAACCGCCTTCATTTTGAGCTTGTGCTACTAACAATGTAAAGTTTTGGATATATGTACTTTTAGAGAGTGAGGTAAAGGTATAGTGGAATTTTAAGGTGGTTGCACTGAGAGGTAGCTCGCGAAATAAAATTTTCCTAAGGTTTTTGTTACGTTTTTTGTACGTCTTTTTTTGCAATTTGAATGACAGTGTCAAACTGTCAAATCTTCCCAATTGAACATGAGCCTTATACTTTAGTATTAAAGTTGAAAATCTATCAAAGAAATTTGACAGATTGGGGAAATATGATTCGCGACCTTAACACGTATGTATATTTACAGAATTGTAATGATTAAAATCGTCAATACAACTACAAAATCTCACCGTGAGATAATAGGTGAAGTGAGCTGTCATTCCATCGGACACTAGGGATTGATGCTAATGACAGCTCTCTTTGAACTCACTTCACCCAAATTATCACGGTGAGATTTTTACAGAATAGCACTGCAGAACCATTTAATCCCATTGAATGACTATTTCTTGAAAAAGTGACCTGCAAATTGCAACAAAAACGTAAGAAATTTTTATTTTTTCACGCTACCCTGGCGCTTCTAAAATAGCTTTTATAATGTATATATAAAGATAAGTACCTAAGGGGAATAGATTTTTATTATTGATTGAAACTTGATTAATTATGCTATTTCCAAGTATCCATAGGACCCAATAGACGACAAAAGTTGTTAAACTCAAAGGGTGTTCGATAGATTTTTAATATTGAAGACGGAATGCAGTAGTAGGTCGTATTAAGTTAGTTCTTGTAAACAACCCTTTACTAATTTCAGCTTTGTTCAAGTACTTGTTTTCCTCAGTAAATGTTAGAAAATGTCCTGAGGAAAGTTTTGAGTATGAATGTGGCTAGAAAATTAGTGACTAACGAGATGACTAATAGAGAAATATGGAAACGTAATAAATGTTGCACCGATCCCAAATAAATTCTCCTTAAATATTTTAAGAGAACCTACAAATCTTTACTGACCGCAAACTACCAAAAACCCTACTCATATTTACCCACAAATACAGCAAAACAAATACGAGCAAACAAAGCCACATGAAATTATTAACTACGAAAAAAAAAGAAAAGAAAAAACATAAAATAAGTAGGTTACATTTAATAAATGAGGGAGGTAGGTATGTTCTCACATAAAAAAGTTAGTTGCGTCATTGCTCGCGAAATACGTAGGTATACTTATATTGTGTGTGTCCTCGTAAAATATTTATTTAGGCCGAATGGCTTAGCTTGGGGACCGAGCAGAGCTTAGCTGAGCTTGATATTGACATTTTGGATGTAGGTACTTATTTAAATATTGGAATGAAAAATAATTCTCAATTTTGTTTATAGCGAAATGTGAAATTTCATTTTCGTTCGTAACCTTTCAGTAATCCGTGCCTCGGAAAGCACGTAAAGCCGTTGGTCTCGGCTGTTATTTATGGATCTTTGACAGTCGGTTCGGGTCGACAAACTCGAAAGTCTGACAACCAGTCTTACCAAGGGGTATCGTATTACCTCCCGGTTGTGGAGGTCAGATAGGCAGTCGCTCCATGTAAAATACTGGTATTCAGCTTTATCCGGTTAGACTGGAAGCCGACCCCAACATTGTTGGGAAAAGGCTAGGCCGATGATGATGACCTTTCAGTAAATCCGTAGACCTAATGCTTGGTAAAGCCGATCCTTTAAGTTAAAGTAGCTTTTGTCAGCGGCTTCGCCCACTTTAAGGCCCATAGTATCCTCATCTCCCGTTTGTATGCTAAAGCACGACTGCCGCCCGCGCCCGCGTAGGGCACCTTTGAGCCTTTATCTCAAAATGGGGATATTCCTTTGATTAATTTACAATTGTGCTTCGACAATTCTGTGGTACCTCTAACTATCTATTTTTCAGTGTATTTTTTTTTCCAAATAACGAAGCCGTTTAGTAGGAGTATGGAATAGAAGCCAAAATATTTCGTGTTGGAAAATATTTTTTTACAGCAAAAGTATTAACCATACAAAAAAAGTACTTCCGGCAAAATGATCTATATGAATCTATAGCAAAATCATATATTTTTCAAATCTTCAAGACAAGCCGTTAATCATAATAATAGTTCATAAAGTGACCGTGTTACGCTACCAAACGGGACGTAGGCCCTTAATGTCGGAGAGTATCACACGGGAACGTACTACCGGGAGAAAAAATATCCAAAGCGGTAATCCAGGTTATAAACTATCTGTGTGTCAAATTTCATCCAAATTCTTTCAGGCGTTTTTTCGTAATTCAGTAACAATTACTCAAACTTTCATATCATAATATTAGTAAGATCAATTACAAACAACAAATTGACAAAGAACTAAAGCTTGATAGAACTAAAAACAGTAAAAACGACCTAGTTCGCTGATAATGTTAGGATTTCTTTGAAATAAATTTAACTTGGAACAAAACAAATTATACTATCCCTGGAATTGCTAATGGAAAAACAACATCTTTAAATTATTTCATTTATTTACAAAACTCTTGGCTTTAAATTAAATTAAAAATTACTTTACATTACGTTCAAAGGAAAAATGCGGGAAATAATAAAAAAAATAAAAATGTAAGAGATACAAACAGTTCCTCGTATTTAATAAAAACAGTAGCACTGCAGAGGGAATATAATTTATTGTTCTCTTTAGCCTACCTACACAAGGACATAAACATATCGCGATGGGATTTATATTTGCGTATTGGATCTTCAACGCACTGCATAACGCCGAGAATTGAAAATCGAATAGTGTGCACTCTGTTGGATTCTCAATTCTCGGTTCAACACCGAGAGTTGTAAATCTAGTGCACTATAAAATCCCGCCGCGATGTGTTTACGTCCGTGCGAACTCATTTTCTTAGGTCTCATTAGCTTGCATACCGATGGGAAAATTGTTTATTAACTAAGCACCATGACCTATGTATGGTTTTTATTAAATACTAGCTGTTGTCCCCGACTTAAGTCAAAGTCAAAGCATTTATTCAAGTAGACACTTAAGTCACTTTTGAACGTCAACATTTACATTAAAACTTCTTCTGCGCTCCAGGATGAAAAGTAGCCATGTCCTTCTCCAGGTCCAAGGCTACATATCTGTCAAATTTTATATAGTACCGTTCTGTGTTTTTGCGTGATTGAGTAACATACAAACTTTCACATTTAGGTATATTAGTAGTAACATTTCCTAAAACGGAACTCAAAAATCAAATCAATTACGTTAGTTATTTTGTGCACACTCTATAATGTGTTGTGTCTAGCCTCAGTAGTATGAAACTCATCATCTGCCAAGCTTTTTCTCCAACTATGTTAGGGTTGGCTTCCGGTCTAACCGGATGCAGCCGAATACCAGTATTTTACATGGAGCGACTGCCTATCTGACCTCCACAACCCAGTCACTGGAATACGATACCCCTTGATAAGATTGGTTATCAGACTTTCGAGGTTTTTACGACCCGGTTAAATGACATACAATATTATTCGTATAAAATAGAGTATAAATAAAACACATTCAGTAATCAAACTATCAAAAAACTCACCCGGTTAAATATGAACACAAACCCTCTAAAAATATAACTTAACTTTCCACAAATAACAAAATAAACTGTACAAATTATAACCAAACTGATATTCGTCGGAAGTGCAGAAACAACCAGTCTCGTTGCTTCGGCATAATTAAATTTCAGCGTTTCAGTTTACTGAAATTCCATCGCCACTGAGTTGAGATTCCCGACGGCCAGCTATTGTTTCTGAACGAAGCTAAATATAGCGCTAAAAATGATGGGCTTTATGCTTCAGACTCGTTTTGTGAAGGATAGTCTTTATTAGCTGGCTGTTTTGTTGATATTACCTGGGCTGAAGGAGCTTTTCAGGTAAGATGTCTTTGTTGCTGGGTTATTCATTTCTGGGGTTGTTTTCAGGGGTTAGGTAACATAAGAAGTGGGCACAGGATCTTATTTTTCCTGTTAATTCCTACTTAAAAAAAATGCTTGCAATTGAACGTCATTTACGTGTCACAAATCCACTATATAGAATTTCAGACTCTCTTTCATCTTCGCATGTGAAGTGAGTAGACGCAGGGGCTTCAGAATCATTGTAGATGGCAACAACTTGAGCGTCGATATTCCCTGCTACTCTTCAATTTATCAAACAATATCAACCTATCATTTACTCATTTCTAAAACAATAGATAATTGTAATTAGGCTCCGGGTAGTTAAAGTCGAACTGCAGTAGTTACCAACAAGAATTACCAAACTCACAACGACGTAATATTCATAGTTTCAACAGGCATTCTAGCCGAATACTTAGGAATTGCCTTTTGGCTAACTCGGTACTGAATACCGGCAGACTGAGCGTCTCTGTAATCCTCTTAGCTGAAGTATTTCAGTTAAATTTACTGCTTTATGAATGTTAAGTCGGAGATGTCACTTTAGCTATATTTTTGGTGAGTTTGTGTTTGTTAGTCATTATAAAGAAGAAAGGAGGGCTTGTGGCTGAGTAATTACAGCTGCACGCGTCTATCTTCAAAGTTAAGCAACGCTTGCCGAGGTCGGTCCGTGGATGGGTGACCATCTTTATACAGCAAGGCCCTCCGTCCGCGGAAAGCCGTTGGTCTCGGGTGTCAATCATGGATCTTTGACAGTCAGAAGCCCGAAAGTATGATAATCAGTGTTTAGCAAGGGGTATCGTGTAACCCAGTAACTGGGTTGTGGAGGTCAGATAGGCAGTCACTCCATGTGAAATACTGGTATGAAGCTGCTTCCCGACTAGACAGGAAGCCGACTTCAACATAGTTGGGGAAGGGCTAGGTAGATTTTGAGTCATCATAAAGAAGATAGGGACTAAGATTATGTAGAAATAAGTAAGTTTGCAAAGAGTCTCAAATTCGATTCAATTATATGCTCAATATTTTGAATTATCTGCTAATTTTTATTTGAAATCAAGCACCTAAGTCTTTTGTTAGAAATGTTTTATTTGAACCAAAAGTCTCGGTCTATTTTACCTTTGAGTAATTTTCCTAAGAGATGTTCTGAGAAAACCCAAAACATGATTTAAGAGAATTCAAAACCATAATTTCAGATTAATGAAAAGATATGGTTCGCCTAGACGTAGATTGTAAGTTGATCTACGTAGCGGTATTCTTAAAGAAATTTAACAAAAGGAACTTCGTGATGCAAAGAATTCCTTTCGTCTTAGCTACTTTGTATCCATTTTAAAATTCCACAAGTTTTTTTAATAAGAAAGTCCAAGGAGAAAAGTCTGAAAAAGAAAGCTTGATAGAACGAATAATTTAGAGCAGGTATTTAATTTATTTTTTGTGAAAATCTTACAGTACAAAATTGTAAAGTTATGTCACTAAAATAATAAATTCAAAAATTCTAAGATTTTTATCTCTGAGCATCCATTGTTTGTTAAATAGTAGGTAATCACGAAAATAATACGTTTTGTTACACGGGAAAAGAGTTACTCGCAGGACTTTCCCACTTTGCCCAGCAGTGCGAAAGTATAGGCTAAATAAAACAAAAAAACTTTTTGACATTCTACCAAGAGCGCTGATGACGCTACTGGCATAAACATTTGCGTTTTTTGTGTGCCTAAGGCATTAAGTCCGCCTTTGTACCTTTTTGTGTGCGAGAAGTTTAAATAAAAAAATAAATCTGTCACGTTACATAAAATGCCCTGGCTGGAGGTGTTAAGATTAACTTCTTAATGGCAGCCCCAGGAAAGCCCGGTTGAGCAGTCACGGCCTCTCAAGGCCAACTGCGACATGCCCAAAAAAAAAAATGTTACATAGAAATGATACACAACACAGTAGAAGAAAATTATCCACATTCTGCCATTAGAGCACCTTGTACAAGCTGGTAAGCCAAGAGGTATCGTCGTGAAGGTCAGATAGGCAGTCGCTCCATATAAAATACTGGTACTCAACGGCATCTGGTTAGACTGGAAGCTGACCCTAACATAGGAAAAAAGTAAGTTCAAAGCTCAAACCCGACAAATTATGACAAGTAGTTTATAAGTTATGACTGAGAGAACAGATGAACATACATACCGGTCAAAATCATGACCATCCTTTTTGCTTCGTCGTAGTCAGATAAAAAGGTCAGGCAGATAGATCGTAAAAGGAGGTAAGCACCATCTATCATCACCCACATACAAACTCAACCACACCTTACTAAGTACCCACTACTAAGGCACGCCCGAAGCACTACAAATAACGATCAAAGACAAAGTTTGAAACAACTACCATCTTCTTAATTGCGAGATAAATCACGAGCGCCATCTATTACAGACATCGGGACAATAAAACAGTACCTACAATTTATCACCATCTATGTTACATTTAACGACTGGCACTGTAACGTCTGAACTGTCGTAAGCAGTATTGTAACTATTAGTACTCATCATCGTATCTTCATCTTATAAAGATCTTGGAGTGGGTTTGTGTTAACTATAAAATGTAGTTGCAACTTTTTAAGGGGAACCTAGTCGCGGGCTCGAACTCCCTGGTGGGCCTGGCTAAAAATCACGCTGTCTCAACAGACTTCGTGTCCGACAGAGATAGTATCAGTGATGAGCAGTTAGACGCTAGTCTACACGCACAACGTTATTGAGTGAGATGCAGGATCATTTATAGTAAAAAATTAAGAAAAGTCCTTCAGAAGATGGGTTTTATGAAAAAGCCAATGCATAAATCAATGACCAATAAAGTTTATTGAACTTTGTTGGTACCGACTTGGTTTTGGAGATTTTAGACTTCTTTTATTACTAAAACACGCCCAAAGTTAAGTAAAATTAGCAAGAAAAACGAATCTTTGTTGGCTCCCAACTTTTTAATGGGTTTTTATTTTAGTATTCTGTTTCCGTACAGAAAATATTAATAATGAGACAAAACGATATCATATTTTACTTTGGATGGGCCATGTCAGACAGTGGAGTAAAACACTCCCGAAGTTTATATGCAAAAAATGTGGACTAGGTTCACCTTGACTAACATATACACCGCGACATTTTAGTTGTCTTACAAATATGGTCCACTCAATGTATCCATCATAAAATACCTCTAGGCGCGATTAAAACATTGTTACCATTAATTAAGATAAAAGGTACAAAGAAAAATCAATAATGCTATAGAATTATGAAACCTCCCTGGTAACAATGTTTCAAATGGTAGAAGAAATCTACCTACCTACAATATTACATTCCATCATTAATTCCTCCATAACAGGGTGTTTCAAACTACGTCATGGATCTTAGTGAATGTTTTTTTTTTTTTAATTATACATATTATGTTCAAAAAAAATACTTTTTTTTTCATAAATGATTAGTAGTCATTGGATACATGAAGTAGGCTTCCGTTGTAAGACGAGTAAAATGTCACGGTGTATATAGTCCTGCACACACGGTCCTGGCGGCTAGTCTCAGCGGAGAATAGCCATCAATGCAGGAGATATTATAGTGCACAAGCGTGTGCGCAGACACAGGTGCACTCTTTCCTCATTCTTATAGTCCGATGTCCGATGGGACGGCAATCCGACTCGACCGGAGAGCGAGTGCTTGAGACCACTAAATTAACATAGCAGATTTAATTACGTCAGAAATATTTTCTTGAACTACCGACCATCTCTGAAAAGATGCACTCGTCATCACAGAAATAAATCAGGGAAATCAATGCAAACCAAAATAGATTTTTTACGATTCTGGCTCACACTAAAATACAAAAAACCTAAAATCATTTGAAGAAAATCACAATTCCCAGAAAAACACATGGGAAAATAATTTATATTTAAAAAAGAATGCAAAAAGAAATACATTTCCCAAAAACGATTTCCGCAGTTTGATTTCAATATTCTGTAAATTGAAACAATAAAACTGTCTAATATATCGCCATCAATACGCCACTTAACCGCTAAAGCTGCGCCCGTGATTTACACCACCGCACCACAGAGGGCGCTTCGGTCTGATGTCGCTTTGAAAGCGCAAACACTGTTTAGTTACGTCACAAATCATATGCCGCCATTTTGGAAGCTCCGCCATTTTGACGTGCGGTTTAGTCGCAACTGTCAAAATTATTTGTGTGAGGATTAAACAAAATTATTATACCGAACAGTTTTTTACAAAAACGCTGTTTGCGATTTTGTAAAAGCTAGGTTAAAAATATCGCAGATTTTAATGTTCATGTAAATTTTATATGCTTTAAAAAAGAACAAACTGCGAATTGGTATTCTGTAAATTCGTTTTCCGCAACAAAAAAAAAAGAAAATAGATAACGAGGTGAGTTGGCAGGTACGTGACACGGTTACTTAAATAACAACGCAAAGTGGAGGCAATTGTAGCTAACCTTTCAAAAAGTAGTCAACGCTTAAGAGATTTCATTTTGTATATTACGAAAAGAGTTGGGCAAGAACTGGAAACTTGAAAAATACAGAAGGACAGAATTTTGGTCGAATGATGACAAAGGGATGCTTGGTCAACCCTAATGGATACCTGCATATGTAATATGCAGGATAGCGTGACGGTAAACAGCGAAGAATGGAAGAAGAAAACGTTTTGCAGCGACCCCAAGTAACCTGAAGCAAGGGCAGGAAGATTCTGAATATTATATTGGTAAACAAAGGTTAGATGATGTTGTCATAATCAACACGTATGACAATCATTATGGCAGCGATTAGGAGATTATTACAATAGTCGTAAGTTAGCAATAAATATGGAACACCCCACGGCTTGAATATAATAAAGATAAAGTTATCGGAATTATTATAGTAATTTATCGATAAAACAAGATTTATTATAGGCTAATAAAGGAACTTATAAAAACGAAGAAATAGTGCCTATGTCCTATCCGATACTGTTGCAAAATTTAATAACCATGTGTATAGTTTCCGTGGTGTAGCGGTTATCACATCTGCCTAACACGCAGAAGGCCCCCGGTTCGATCCCGGGCGGAAACATAGCTTTTTGCCAAGTCACAATTTTTCCCACCAACATCGCTTCTCAAGCCTGCAGTAACTTTTTTATTTCTCGCTTTTTTTTCAGGGTCGAACCCAAAACATTTTACTTACTTACTGATAAATAAACATAGCGTGAACTCAACCATTCACATCTATTACGCTTGTGCCTATCAATTTTCTCTTCATGCCCCACGAACACGCACTTATAAACTTACGTTTCTAGTTCTAAGAAATACGCCAGTATCACTTGAAGCCTTATTTATATTCAGTAAGGGATATCGATGAGTAGGATACACATTTGTAACGGTAAATGTGCACGTAACATGGCATACAGAGAAGTGTAGGATGAATACCGTGTTCATGGGTGATGGATTTAACTTATTTTTCAGAGCAAAACTGTTTAGGGACCAAAAATTATGTATTTTTGGTTTGAGCAAAGTCATTCCCTACAATATACAGGTTGAAATTGAAAACATGCGACAAACCGTAATGGAAGATTGTACTCATCATTATGAACAACTTTTACTAAGGGACCAAAGATGCAATCGCAAAAAAAAAACAGCTGTTCCCTACATTTTGACGAGTCATGCGAACATAAATGTAGGGAACAAATGTTTTTTTTTCGCAATTGCATCTTTGGTCCCTTAATAAAAGTTGTTCATAATGATGAGTACAATGTCCCATTTCGGTTTGTCGCATGTTTTCAATTTCAACCTGTATGTATCCGCCGCGCCGTGCCGTTCAACTGCAGTTTTGCTTCTTCTCACATTCGATCAAAAACTACTATTAGGTACCAGTAGGTTTATGCCCTGGTAAAGTATTAGTTTAGTAGTTCAGAAGTAGTATTAGTATCTTGGTAGGCCCGATACCATAGCATCGGGTCTACCCAGGATGTGCCCGATACCATAGTATCAAGTCTACCCAGGATCCGCCCGAAGCACATTTTGTAATGCTACTAGTAGAAGCTATTTCATCTAACATCTACCCTCAAAAGCAACTTGTAGTAACAACTGGGTAACGACACAACACAAAACAGATGTGGCCAATATCTATCTATTCTACGCAACGTGACAATATCTAATAATGTTATAAGCAAAATATCTTCAAACACAATAGTGTTGCTCCGTGTTGTTGCTAATTTTATAGGATTGAGGCCGGTGAAAATAACTGGTAAACCGTTTTTTCCAATAGAAGATAACTAGTTTATTTAGTAATTACAGGTTTTTGATTTCTCACGAGCACGTTTTATCGTATAGTCTCTTGGCTAATATATTTTTTCTTCTCCCCGTCACTTCCTTGTGTCCACTCATAGACCACACACAATGAGCTTGCTGTCTTCTGATTGGCTGACTAGCCGTCGCGTGTTCGCAGCCTGGCCAATCGCAGCGGTCGATTAGTGCTTGCCGTTTAGTTCACCGTAGACATCGTCGAGAGTGTAGTGACGTGGAATTAGTCGATAATGCGGCAACATGCTCCCGGCTTTGGAAACGTTAGGTTCCAAGAAGAAGTGAAGAAGTATGAACGCCCGGCAGCTACCGCTTGTTTAGTCAATCAGTGAGAGGCAGCGGGCAAATTTTTGAAAACGCCCGTCTAGTTATGCCGTCTGCTTTTCTTATGTCAGCCACACGCGATACGCCATCCTTTCCAGGGTAAGTTTTCAGGATTCTTCCTAAGCTCCACCTTAATGGCGGCATATTGTCATCTTTGATCAGAACTAGCGTGTTTTCCTTTAGGTCATCTTTATGCCTATGCCACTTGCTCCTGGTCTGCAGTTCTGACACGTACTCCTTAGCCCAGCGTCTCCAGAAGTGCTGGCGTATCTGCTCCACCCTCTGGTACCGCGTAAGGCGGTGCTCAGGAACATCGTGAATGTCAGCAGGTACAGGTGCAGTTAGTGGACGACCAACCAAAAAATGAGCTGGAGTAAGGGGAAGGAAGTCAAATGGATCAGTGGACATAGGAGTTAAGGGCCGGGAGTTGAGAACCGCTTCAACTTGCACTAACATCGTAGTGTACTCTTCGAAAGTAAGATGAGCATTACCCACTACACGCCGGAGGTGATGCTTACAGCTCTTTACCCCAGCTTCCCACAAACCCCCAAAATGGCTAGCATAAAATGGAATCATCTTAAATTTAATGTTTTGTGAAGTTGCATATTCCTTAATATCATCCGAACAATCATTCAATATTTTTGAGAACTCATTCATCACACCAACAAAATTCTTTCCATTATCAGAAAATATTTCACTCGGTTTACCGCGTCGCGAAATAAAACGTTTGAGAGCTAAAATATAACATTCTGATGAGAGGTCGCTTACAAGTTCCAAATGGACGGCGCGAGTGACAAAACATACGAATAAACATATGTATGATTTCTGTAATTTCGCTCCCCTACCTTTACGAGTCAATGTGAACACTGGCCCTGCATAGTCCACGCCACATCGTAAAAAAGGAAAGCCTGGATCCAGGCGCTCTTGTGGCAGATTGCCCATAATTGGATTAACCGTGGTCGCGCGTAGTCGTGCACACTTAACGCAGGCATGCACTACCCTTCTTGCGAGGTTCCGACCACCGACCGGCCACCAAGCCTCTCTTAACGTAAATAGAAGCAGCTGTGGCGCAGCATGCATTGTACGGTGATGCTCGCAACGAAATAGCAAAACTGAAAACCAATGTTTAGCTGATATTAAAATTGGATGCTTCTTATTGAAGCTAAAATGTTGAGAATTTTGTATGCGCCCACCGACTCGTATCAAATTATTGGCATCAATAAATAAATTCAACTTAACTAAATGAGCGTTCTTTATACTCTTTTTTTCTCTGAGTGAATCATACACATCACCAAATGATTCTTGCTGACTTAATTTAGCTAATGTTAATTCCGCATATTCAAGCTCTTCTACGGTCAATGAACCCGTCCGCCGATCAATTTTCTTGCGCGTATTGTTTATGAATCGAAATACATAAGCGGCGGCATGCTTCAATCTGGAATATTGAGAAAACCTCGAAAATGGAAACAAATTAATATCACTCAAATTATTTAATACATGACAAAGGACCTTTGTTTTCAATTCTGGCAAGTCATTATGTTTTACATTATTATTATTCGCTAACTTTGAGACTTCAAAATTGGCAGTATGTAAAAATTGTGGGCCTTCCCACCACAAAGTTGAAGATGCAAGTGCGTCTAAACCTTGACCTCGCGACACTAAATCCGCTGGATTATCTTTACCAGAAACATGGCGCCATGGATATCCCTTAGTTAGGTCATGAATCTCTGCCGTTCTATTCTGAACGTAAGTTTTAAGTAAGTTAGGTGGCATACCTAGCCAGCCTAAAACAATCGTAGAATCAGTCCAGAACACGACTTTATTTACTGTAGAACGCAAAGATTCAATAACTTTTGTATAAAGTCGCGCGCCTAATACAGCGCCGCACAACTCTAATCTAGGTATAGTTATGGGTTTTGTGGGCGCGACCTTGCCCTTGGAACATAACAAGCGCATCGTAACAGCTGATTCACTATTAATCGAGCGGATATATGCGCAAGCGCCATACGCTGTTTGCGACGCATCGGTAAATATGTGTAATTCAATATAAGTAGGATCATAACACATAACATAGCGTGGTATTCGTAAATTACCAAGAGAGGATAAATTTCTAACAAATTGGTTCCAGACTTGGGCGACGTCTGTAGGAACCGGTTCGTCCCACTCTAGTTTTAATAACCAACATTTTTGTAACAATGTTTTAGCTATTGTTATTACTGGACTAATTAATCCCAACGGATCGTAAATCTGAGAAGTATTTGATAAAATAATACGTTTAGAAATTACACTCGTTTTGGTTTTAATTTGAGAATAATAGTTTAATTCGTCCGACTTATTGTTCCATCCTATACCTAATGTTTTGTTGTGAATATTATCGCCCAATGCGAGTTGTTTTGTAACATTAAGTGTATCGTTAGGGTTCTCGCGGTCAAAGTTAAAAACCCATTTGCGTAAAACTAGGCATGCGGAATTTAAAACCTGACTAGTACCCTCGCAAATTGCATTTAACTCCGATATATTATTTGCACCACAGATTAAATCGTCGACGTAAAAATTATCTTTAATGGTATCCGTTACATACGGAACCTCACATTCGTTAGCTAATTGTTTTAAACACCGGCAACTAAGAAACGGTGCAGAAGCAGTACCATACGTTACAGTATTTAACTGATATACCTTTAGTACATCGGACGGGTTGTCGCGCCACAAGATTAGCTGTAGGTCGCGTTGATCTTTATCTATTAATACTTGGCGATACATCTTTTCTATATCAGCACAAGCGACGTATCTGTTTTCACGAAATTTAAGTAATATTGCAATCAAATCACCTTGAATGGCCGGACCTACCATCTGCAGGTCATTCAACGAAACACCCGAACTGGAAACCATTCCAGCATCAAAAACGACACGCAATTTAGTAGTTGTGGCGTTTTCGCGAAACACTCCGTGGTGCGGTAGGAAATAATGCGGCGTACTGTAAGTGTGGATAAGACTCATATGACCAAGCTGAATATATTCGTGAATGAAATCGCTGTACATTTGTTTATAGTTAGGATTACGTTGTAGTTTTTTCTCTAAAGCATAAAATCGACGTTCTGCTTGGTTACGACTGTCACCTAACTTATTTGGTGAAAGCTTCAACGGGATTCGAACGCTGAACCGCCCGTCGGCAAGCCGCTTTGTTGTCTTATTGAAATGCTCTTCGCACGCGAGCTCCTCGTCGCTGCCGAGCTTATTATTATTACACACGGGTAACTCTTCGATCTCCCAAAATTTGCGTAACAGTTGATCGAGTGAATAGATATCACCTTCAATTGCAGATTGTGTAAAATTACATGTAACATGTTTCATTGGGCTTTGCCCAAAATATTGAATTGAACCTGACACAATCCAACCTAATTTCGTGTTTTGAAGGTAAGGGCCATTTTTAAGACGCATCTTACCTTCACTAATTAAATCCCAAAATAAATCCGCGCCTATTAACATATCTATTTGTTGACTATCACTAAAAGTCGGATCAGCGAGACTAATATTATCGGGTATACAAAAACAACTGGTACTCAAAGTTGTCGTAGGTAACTTTGACGATATTTGAGGCAGAATTAAGCACTGAACACGTGCAGTGAAGCTGCCGTTACGCGATCTTAACTCAATATTACAGGATTGTGAACACTGTGTTATTGAGTTTCCTACACCGTGAATTTGTTGAGTGGACTGTATAATTTGCGTATTTAATTTTTCACTAAATGATTGCGTAATAAACGACCGTTCACTGCCGCTGTCGAGGATCACGCGCGCTTTATGATCTACACCCGAATGGCTACGTATATCGACAACGGCAGTCGACAACAACACATGTTGAACCGAAGATGTATTATTATTTTTGTTTGCATGTACATTATGTACCTGTAATGAATTACTATGAGTAGTTATAGAAGATGTACTGTTACAACTGTCAATCCCAGTACCAGGGACAGCTGATTTCTCGCTAGTTGTGAGTGTAACAACACTTAAATTGTTATCCTTAATTTTATTTATTACTTCACAAATTAACGAATTGTGTTTTTTATCACATTTCCGGCATGGACCAAAAACACAGGTACCCACAGAGTGACCAGAGCGCATACAATTGATGCACAAATCTTTGTCTTTGACAATTTTAAATCTGTCCTCAGCGTTTAAGTCTAGGAATTTTTGACAAGAATATAAAGGATGTTTCTCATCACACAACAGACAAGCTTTGTACATCCGTGAGGCTTTATTTTGTGGTTTACTTTTAGTGGACTTATTATTGGTAACTACGTTACAATAAACCTTAGGTGCTATATTGTTGGCCTGGTTTTTATTATCACTCCCTCTGTAAATATTTGATTTGGTGTGTGATACTATAAGTGTCTCTAAAATATCCGCTTTATTTCTAAGAAACTGCATTAAATCATCTAATTTAATTACTGATTTTAATTTACTACCAGCATTAAAAAATGTTCCTCGATGCTGTTCCCAATCACGTTCTGTAACAGGGTCTAATTTTGAAACAACAATATAAATTATCAGGGTATCCCAGTATTCAGTTGGTTCTCCTAGTAATTTTAATGCACGTAAATTTTTAAGAATATTATCAATAAGCTTGCGCAACAATCCCGGAGATTCCTTAGTTAATGCTTGAGTTGTAAACATGGACTTCACATGATTGTGAACCAATAACTTGGTATTGTCAAACCGATTGGTTAACAACTCCCATGCTACATCATAATTGTCTGCAGAGAATTCAAGAGAATCTATGACTGACTTTGCATTACCTTTCAATGATGACTTTAAGTAATGGAACTTTTGAATCTGCGTTATTGTTTTACAATTGTGCACCAATGACATAAATGTGTCACGGAACTCCAACCAGTGTTCATACGACCCTTCAAAGTTGGGAATGGTAATTATTGGTAATTTAATTGAATTTGAACTAGTTGTTGGTAAATCAGAGATACTAGTCGACCTCTCATCAGTACTAGTCATACATTCAACAAGTGCAAGAACATTATAATAATCCTGCTCAAATTCTTCGCGCGATTCGAGCTGGCTGTCAATCTCTAACTCAGTACTGATGTCCTCTATTTTACTTTGTACCTGATTGAAATCATTTATCAACAGTTGAGATCCTACCACACGCAATTTTAACTCTGCTTGCTGTTGAGACGTTAAATCTAAATCCTTGAAAGAACTCACGCACCCGCACGCGCTCGCGCTCGCTCTGCGCGCTTGAAGCACTCACGCTTCCTTTTCAAATCTTTCATCATCAATTCAGCTTTAGCATCGCGATGGGATGATTCCATTTTAAATATATCGAAATGTAATACTTACAGTTACGTAATCAGCGTACTTTCTGGCATAAAAGCGAACCTTTGCAAAATCTGTAGCGTGGCGAGCTAAAGCGTATGCATCACCCCTCGACGTGCAAGGCAGCAAGTCAACATGCGAAATTGCAAAGCACTGAAATAACCATGGGAAAGTATTAAACAGGTGACGAAATAAGGGTTTGGAGGTTTTAGTTGGAACGCCTCACCAAAAGCACTGTAATCCACCGTTATTCTAAGTTTAGGTTATAATGCACCGTGATGCGTCTCTCAATCGTCCGGTCTTTCTTGAAGCGTAGAATTCCGGTTCGAAGGTCCAAATTTATGTTGTTGCTAATTTTATAGGATTGAGGCCGGTGAAAATAACTGGTAAACCGTTTTTTCCAATAGAAGATAACTAGTTTATTTAGTAATTACAGGTTTTTGATTTCTCACGAGCACGTTTTATCGTATAGTCTCTTGGCTAATATATTTTTTCTTCTCCCCGTCACTTCCTTGTGTCCACTCATAGACCACACACAATGAGCTTGCTGTCTTCTGATTGGCTGACTAGCCGTCGCGTGTTCGCAGCCTGGCCAATCGCAGCGGTCGATTAGTGCTTGCCGTTTAGTTCACCGTAGACATCGTCGAGAGTGTAGTGACGTGGAATTAGTCGATAATGCGGCAACACTCCGTAATTATCGAGCAGCTAATACTCTAACTCCATTACACCACTAATTCCCAGCATTAGTTCCCAATTACGTCACTATTATATTAACTACATCAACACATACAAATCCCATTGCTGATGCCGAACGGGCATTGAATAAATTATTATCATTGAATGCGAATACATTCGGGGAATACAAATAATTAGTTAGTTAGTATCTGAACTGAATTAATCACGTACGCATATCTTCTTCTGGTCAAATTTATTAAACCTCGTGGAAAAGGTATCTTAAGTCCCATTTTTTTATTACTACGAGTACATGGGCCTGCCCTTTGCCTCGTCTAGCTGTGAAAGTTTTGAGCAAGACTATATTTTTATTTAAAAAATCTGTTTAATTATCTGCCTAACAAAGATCTTTGTGGCCTGTCATAGTGTTATTTGAAGCTACCATTGAACACGCTGTTTTTTTTATTGTCAAACCGTATATTCAATCATGTCAGTCGTCACGTTCAAGCATAAATGTTTTTCAACCTTGTCCATTAGAATCCATGTAAAATCTCCCGGAAAAAATCCTTTACAAGACACAGTCAGCTTTTAGCATTCCAAAAACTCCATCCTACACGAGAAACACGCTTTTATTTACACTTCACGCTGGACAGAATGCACTCGACGTAGCACCGTTGCACGTTGTTCGGAGTGTTCCAAGAAAAATCAACACAAGAGGCGGCCGATTTGAAAATAGTCCGTCCGAGTCACGTTCCGCGTTCGTTGAAAAAGCGAAGCACGCTCCTGTCAGCTGCGCTCTGGGCAGCGTGTTCGTGTCACGCGTTTTGTGGTACAAATGTGTATTGTTCAGTTTATTACGTTTTTAGGGCCTGCGATTGGGTGGCGTCGTTTTTTTCATGAAATATCTGTTTCAATTTATTCGTTAGAAGATTAAAATGAAAGTTCATAATTATGATATAAATTAATCCACAATGATAAAAAAGCAACTGTATGAAATAGCAAAAAGGCATTGTTTCCGCCCGGGATCGAACCGGGGGCCTTCTGCGTGTTAGGCAGATGTGATAACCGCTACACCACGGAAACTATGACCAGCTCGTTCAAATTTAAGATTTGCTCCGACAACAGTTTTGAAAACAAGAAAAGAGGCAGAAATTGCGTACACCAGAGTTTGTAAGGGCAAATTTTTCTATAATCTAGTAGATAACTTCTATGTGATGAATAAATATATCAGGTTGACAGGTTTTGTATAGACAATATGCCAAACTTCCAGATTTATTCAATAGTCAGATAACAGTTATATGACTATTGAAAAATTAGCCATAATTATACAATAGTATAATTTTTTAATTAATTATTCTTCTAGACAATAATTGAGAAATGATTCTGGTATGATTTACCCTGCAGGTTTGATATAATCAAATGAAAAAAATACGATATATATAGTCGATCAAGTGTTTTATCAACTCAAACGGTTTATCCCCAATGTTCAATGGCGTTCACACGTCACAAAACCAAAAATTATATTTTGTCTATGTAACAGTTAGATTGCTACAAGTTTTTTTAGTGAAGTTTCCAGTGTGTATACCTACCTAGTTATAGTAAAAACTTTTTGTGTGATGTATATATAAATAATACAGGCTAGATTAAAAGCCCATGGTGGCGCGGACACCCCGCCGCCGCCGCGGCGCGCGTCGCTGACGGCGGCGAGCGCCGCGGAGGCGGTGCCGTCCGCTAAACTTAGTGAGTTACACGTCACAGCGGAGGATGTATTTCAATGTGTTAAAGGTATGAAACGTGGCAAGTCCCCGGGTCACGATGGGCTCAGTGTCGAACACGTTTTGTTTGCACCTGAAGTGGTATTGGATAAAATTGCTTCCTTATTTAATCTTTGTATTGACCACAGTTACTTACCTCAAGACTTTATGAAAACCACCGTTGTACCCATAATAAAAAACAGAACCGGTGATGTGTCCAGTCTGTCTAATTACCGCCCAATATCACTAGCAACTATATTATCAAAAATTTTCGAAAACCTGATTATGAAACACTTAAGTGAAACGAACATTCCGCTTAATAACGCACAGTTTGGGTTTCGTCGGGGCCTGTCCACTGACCTAGCTATCTTTGCTCTGAAAAATACTATCTATAAATACTTAAGTAGAAATACAACAGTATACGCATGTTTTTTAGACCTCAGCCGAGCTTTTGATACAATTAATTACAATATACTTTGGAACAAGTTGAGACAAACCCATGTGCCGAATAAAATAGTAGACCTGTTTGAATATTGGTATAACAATCAAAGCAACCAAGTCAGATGGGATAACGCCTTTTCGGAGACGTATAGGCTGACCAGTGGCGTGAGGCAGGGTGGCTTGACTTCCCCGGTGCTATTTAACCTATATGTCAACGACCTGCTCGAGGAGCTGAGCAGCACCAGAGTCGGATGCCATATTGGCGGTGAATGTTTAAATAACCTCAGTTATGCAGATGACATGGTTCTGCTCAGCCCCTCGGCCAACGGCCTCAGAAAACTCATTTCCATTTGTGAGAATTATGCAGCTCGACACCAATTAACCTATAATGTTAAAAAGACAGAAGTAATGATTTTCAAACACGGCAATGGCCCTAATAAGATATTGCCAATTACTTTGTGTGGTTCAAAATTAAAAATAGTTAGTCAGTTTAAGTATCTCGGACACATCATAACGGAAAATTTAAAAGATGACGATGACCTGGAGAGGCAAAGACGTAGCATTGCATGTAGAAGTAACATGCTAAATAGACGTTTCTTCCATTGCTCGAAGCAAGTAAAAATAACTCTGTTCCAGGCCTACTGTCAGTCGTTCTACACCAGTCAACTTTGGTACAAGTACACGAAGAGTGCATACAACACTCTTCGTGTACAATATAATAACGCGTTTCGGGTCATGCTCAACCTGCCCTGGCGGTGTAGTGCGACTGAGATGTTTGCTGAGAGCAGAGTAACCGACTTCTTTGCGCTCATGGGGAAGCTCAGGGCGTCGTTCTTTTTGCGTGTGGTGGCAAGTCAAAATACTGTTGTCAAAGCTGTTTTTCATACTGTGCATTTAACGAGGGAGACAAAATAAATGTACTCAGCATTGTTACGGGGTATATTTGTTTTGGCTTCCTTGGTGTGACATGGTGGGTAGTTTTATTGTTATTTTTATTTTCTTTACTGTTTGTATTTATGTTCGTTTGTTTATTTTATCTTTAGTTTATCTTTTGTTTTAGAATAAGTTTTCAATTTTAATTTTATGGGTGCTAATGCCTGAAATAAACGATTAATATTTAATAAAATAATAAATGTTATTAAAGTATTAAAAAAGTTACTATTGTAATACTTCAGTCAGCTTTTATATCTCCACAATTTATTTTGGGTTTGGTCCACAAAAGTCCACAAAACATTTCAATTTTGTATCCAAAACTAAAAGCTACTCAGTTGGTCTGTTACTTGTTAAAGCAAATCACTCAGAAAGTAAAAATAAATTAACAAAAGGTACGTCTAGACGGGTAACGAACTTTGAGTTAGAAAGAGATTTTCATAATGAAAAGTATTATAAAAAAAATATATATGTAACAAAAAGTGTTTCAATCATGAAGCATCAATTAATTAATGAAAATAGAATCTCATTAATTAAATAATTTGCCAAACCTAAAACGATGACTACTAAGACCTGGAATGTTTAACAAGAAATCGTCCTGTATCAGTAACAATAAATTAAACACTGCAGTGGGTATTCATGTACACATAACTACACACTTTCATGGTAAAAAAAATCGAATATTTTTTTCCGGTTAAAAAAGATTTGTCTGTGGTTGACTGCTCGTAGGTAGGCACCTACCTAATGTCATTTAACACACGTTCCGTACCTATACACCGTGACATTTAAGTTATCTTACACAGGCGGTCCACTCAACGTATCCGACATAAAATACCTCTCGGCGCAATAAAAGAATTGTTAGGTACCATTAATTAAGATAGTAGATGCAAAGAAAAATAAAATAATGTTTACGTATCAAACGGTAGAAGATACCTAACCAGCGCACAAGTCGAGCAGATCATTCCATCTCCATTACATTCCATCCCCAATTTTCCATTACAGGATGTTTCAAACTACGGCATGTGTCTTAGTTTTTTTTTTTTTTTGGGCATCTCGCTGTTGGCCTTGAGAGGCCGTGACTGCTCAACCGGGCTTTCCTGGGGCTGCCATTAAGAAGTTAATTTTAACGCCTCCAGCCAGGGCTTACAAACTAAAATAAATTACAAACTAAGCGACTGCACGCTGAGGGCACCCCCTGTGGGGGACGGACCTCGGCTCAGGGCGTCACTGATAGGGGGACAGCTATCATTGGGGACAGGCTGGATCAAAATATTGGCATTATTATTGATCGGGGAATTTAAAGCTACTGGCTCAGCTGCGGCGCGGGCTGGCGCTTCAGCGAGCAAGGGTCGGTCGGATGTGTCTTAGTGAATGATAGTTTTATTTTATTTATATATTCATATGCTCATAAATGTAATTATTTTTTAAATAAATGATTAGTATTCATTGGGTACATGAAGTGGGCTGCCGTTGTACCTACAACGATTAAAATGCCACGGTGTGTTTTCTCTGAAACTCAACTCCATAAACTAAAATATATTTCGCAACAACTTTCAAAGAATTGAACACAGTGACTGTGTACTTAACCATACTGTTCTCGGTGTTCTCATATGTTCAAGTTAACTAGATTTAATTAAACTTGCCTTTGTTAACTAACTTGTGGGCAGTGGTATATATTTTAATGTTAAGACTATTGTCCAGTTTGTGACTTTGTGTCCTAACTTCATAACACAAAGGACTCTCGTATTTGTTGAGGGGCGAATATTGTGGAAGTGTTAAGAGTATAAAGACTTTCGGAGTATTTAGATAGAACTTTTGTTCTTAATTCTCACGCAATAAGGTTTAAAAGACAAAAATGCATCACCATCATCTGCTTGGTAATGCATTTTTGGTGATGGCGAGGTTTTTTATGCATTTTACCACCGTACTGCGATCGCCAACCCGCCTGCCAAGCGTGGCGATTATGGCCTAACCCCCCTTTTGGGGCAGGCCTATGTCCAGCAGTGGACGTCTTTCGGCTGAAATGATGATGATCATCTGCTTAACCTTTTCCGAACTATGTTAAGGTTGGCTTCAAGTCTAACCTGGTGCGGCTGAATACCAGTATTTTACATGGAGCGAATGCCTATCTAACCTCCACAACCCAGGTATTAAGTAATACGATAGCCCTCTGGTTTCAGATTTCTGACAGACGACCCGTAAGAACTGCCAAGGATCCACGAATGACAGCCAGGACCAACGGCTTCCGAGACACGGAGGGGTGTCGGTATTAAATGCTGGTCAGCCATCCACGGGCCAACCACGGTAAGCGTAGCTTAACCTGATCGATCGAAGCGTGAGGATTACTTAGCTACAAGCCCCAATCTTTTGTCAATGCATAAATGTAAAATGTACTGCTCTTATTTCTACATCTTTCGTGTGTTCATTGAAATTTTGTACGACAAAGCGTTACTGTCAACAGAGACCCAACTTCTTTATACCATGTCATTTGCAGCATCAAAACGACCTCATCAAACTACGAGCTCATCATACTAAAAACAAAAAAGATCTGCCTCATTTCGTCATACTTACCACTTGTGTACTACTTATAATCAACAGGTCCCGAAAAAAACACAAAAAGTACACAGCCATATCAAACCAGCACTAAACGACAGATTAAAAATGTTCCATCTGCATTTAACTCTGACTCCGGCGACGAAATAGAGAAGTTCTCAAAAGCCTAATTTATCTCCAGTGAGAAAACAAAAGGGACGATGTTCGTACGGCAGCACAAAGAGGAACTATCGGGCACCTGCGAAGGCTTTATTCCAGTTCAATTAATCGCGGCAGCAAATGAAGTTGGTCGCCAACTCCTTCGTAGGTATTTTTAATTAAAGCAAGTCTCGGCGCCCACTAAGCGCTTTAGGGTTAACTTTAAGTGGGGAGATCTAGCGGAATATTGTGAAAAATCATTTTTTTTTTCGGTAGTGCAGAATTTTCGGTCTGAAAACGTTTAGCGATTACGATGCTCACAAAAACAACCACAAGTGTGTCCGCTACATGACTTTGAAATATGACCGGAATAACTTTCACAAAAAGCATCGCAAATCATGAAAAGCCAAATGCAAAAACACAACTCTTCAACATTAGATAGCGCCTCAACATGATACGTATTTACGAGTACTAACGAATGTGATCAAAAAAATTGTACAAACCAATTCCCACGAAAGTAGGAAAGGAGAAACACATCTCGCATTTTTCAAAGGATGTGAGCTTGGAGACTCCTAAACTCACAACGGTTATCTTGCTGCTTGCACTGACTGGACTGGTCCACTCAAATCTGTTCTTTCCTCAAAAGACCATTTGTTCGCACATGATCTGACCAAGATTTTGTCTGGACTTTAAAAGAGATTTTGACCCTCCTCTCGCACGTCAAGTGCACACCATGTGTCCCGATAACAATAGAATTTCTATTGTGTTGCTGTATCTAGCTTATTATTTTCATAATATGACGTGATATATTGATTCGAATATTCTATTAACAGAATAAAAGTATCACTTCATTTTGTTTCTCTTATATCACCGATGAACATTTTATCTTTTTGAGAGAAATGAATGAACTATTATTATTTCCATCTCAAATTCATGACTGCGAATGGCTTACCGCCTCCGCTCCGCTATCTTCACTCCGACCTCCTTTAACTTAACCCATTCTTACCTGCTCTAATGGGATAAAGTTTTATGGGTGGAAAAACTCCTTCAATGGAGCGTACGACGATCATATGCAGGTCTAATGGAATGCTGCGAAATGCCAGCGCTCAACTCCGCTCAACTATTTGGATTAAAAATGATTAATTAATGCCTTTCAAGTGAATTCAGAAGTTTAAAGTTCTGAAGTTTTTGAAAGGTATTTTATTGAGAAGGGAAGGTTTGATGTGTCTGCGATTATAATTCATAAGCTTAGGCGTTTTCTCATTCTAGAGCAAGGTGATTCGTTTTGATGATTAAATACATACCCATAAAAACTCTAAATATTTTTGAACCATTTTGTGGAACCCACGCCGCGGGCCTAACGAACTGACTGCAGGATAGATCAAACTTCCTGTACTTGCATGTATTGCATATTTTTGAGTGTACATTATGCGATTTCCCTGTATTTTTGGTAGGGTTTTTCGTGTTATTTATTTAAATGGGCACTGTTTGAGGTATGCAAAGTGCAGTGTTTAAATATCTAGAAACTAAGCCATGCTTTGCATTACATGCAAGTATATTTAACTTACAGCACAAAGGCCATAGTTCAAAAATCCACATTGCCAGTTGCCACACAGTAAATGACTCTCAAAAATGCATTCAAAGAAATCCGGCACTCGATCTCGGTTACCAGCTACCAGCACGTGTATAATTTAGCAATTGAGCGAGCAAAAAAGTCAGCGCTCTGAAACCCACGCCGCGGGCCTAACGAACTGACTGCAGAGTAGATCGAACTTCATAGAGTATTCAATAGTTTCTGTACGTCCGTGTATTGCCTTTTTTTAGTTTGCATTTTACGATTTTCCTGTACTTTTTTGTCAGGTGTTTTTGAGTTATTTATATAAATATGTGGGTGCTTTTTGAGGTAAGGAAAGTCTTTCGTATTTTTCTTCTTTAGATGGCGGGATGAGCTGGACTGTTTTTAAAGGATTACCCTGCAATCGCAGGACAACGGGAAAAGTTGAAAGAAGGAGGGGAGGCCTCTGCCGAACAGTGGGTCAACACAGGCTTTTTTAACCGACTTCAAAAAGGAGGAGGTTCTCAATTCGTCGGAACCTTTTTTTTTTAATGTATTTTCCCCGATTACTCGAAGATGGCTGGACTGATTTGGATTTTTTTTTAATGAAAGCCGACTCTGTCCACTACTAAGCAAAGGCCTGCCCATAATCCAGGCATCCTTTTCGAGGGACACCTCGATCCAACTCTTGCAATGCGCGTTTAAGTCGTCTCGTCGCCTTCTCTGGGCCTGGGATATAGGCTTATAAATCTTATAATACAATATAATATCTAGAAACAAAGCCAAGTTTTTAAACGTCTTACAATAGAGTGGCCAATAGAGTAAGTCTACAATGCTAATTTGTATAAAACGATATACACACAAACTATGCATAGCGATAATAACTCACTAAGCTTTTTTGAAGTACTATGACGTTTTGTTCTTTAAATGTTATATACGCCTATAATTTATCTATATATTAGAATTAGTACCTAAATGATACTGTTGATGTACTTATTCAATAAATACATTTTAAATAAAATAAATACGTTAAAGGAGTCCGCTGAATGCGAGAAGCACAGAACCGGTCAAAGTGGCGGGGCTTGGGAGAGGCCTATGTCCAGCAGTGGACGTCTTTCGACTGAAATGATGATGATGATGATGAAATATAATAATAGCGCTAGAAATAATTACGTTTGTTTGAACGTGAAAAGTTATGTATCAATTAGCCACTTACTATGTTAACATATTTGATACTTATTTACACAGTTGTTTTCTTTCCAAAAAATGGCAGTTTTCTTACTTGTCTCATGGAATTAATCCATATTAGGGAGCAGTGGTGGCGCAGTGGTAACGGCCGCGACTTACGAGTTGTGGGTCATGAGTTTGAACCCAAGCAGGCACCTTAATTTGTGTAAATTATTTCATCACCACTGCTCTCAAAACGCTAAAGGAAAACATCGTGAGGAAACCGGCATGTACTAGAACCAAAAATTCGAAGACATGTGATATCCACAAAACCGCATTGGGCCCACGTGGTGGATTGCGGCCCGCTCCCTCTCACAGAGAGGAGGCCTGTGTTTCCACTGCTGTGGGAACATTATAGGTTGATTATGCAGGGATGTCAAAAAATATTACAGGCTTTTTCAAACAGGCGCGACGCGACACTGGTAGAACAATTTCTAGGTTAAGCAATATCAATTTTATTCTATTGCAATCGTGGTATGATTTACAAACTATTATTATTATTATTAAAAGCCTGTGATGTCCCACTGCAGGGCAAAGGCCTCTCTACCCTCCTTCCACTTCTCTCTGTTTAATCCTGCTAGTGACCAGTTCTTGTTGAAGGAGTCCAGCTCATTTACAAACTGGTGGTGGTATTTTATTTTCCATCCGTTAAACAACAAATCACAACCAATTAATTGTTAGGCACACAAACACGTTTTATTTATCCTACCCAAAATGGCCGCCGATTGACAAATGCGTTCCAGCCAAAACATTCACAAATCATAACCTACTTAGCCGCGGATGAACCAACACACGTCTATCTGCAAACACAGATATGCCCCCTACCCTTGACCTATCATACAAAAAGTCAATACTTCAAAATTGGAAGCCCGTGGTCGACAACGTATTAAACTTTCAATCAAATTGTTCCCAACGATTGGCGCTATATAGCGCGCTCCTACGCTGCGTATAGCACCTAAACCAGCGCGTTTCGTGGGGTTTTTGTGGAAATATTCATTTTAATTAATCCCCCTTTTTAACTGACTTCAAAAGGAAGGAGGTTATCAATTCGACATGTTTATATTTTTATTTTTTATGTATGTTCGGGCATAACTCCGTCATTTATAGACGAATTTGCAAAATTATTTTTTTGATCGAAAGGGGTTTATTCCGAAATGGTCCCATTCTAATTTCATATACCTAGATCTGATGATGCGTTTCGGAGACAGATAACGGAACTCTCCAAAAAATTAAAGCAAATCAACCGCGATTGCTGCTATCTCATAAATATGCATTGTTTTGACCACGGGTTATGAAATTTCGAATTGGCGTGGGGTAGGTACTATAACTAAAAAGTGTAAAATAAAACTTTTTTCATTTTCTAAGTCACCGACTTCCGAAATGAAAATTATTTTTCACTTTGTAGTGTTTTTCCGGAAGTCGGTTGTTTTTTTTTTAGTTTTTATATGAAATGTTTTGATAAACTACCGTAGCGTATTATATTTGTTTTTGTTTTTAGTGCTAGGCCGAAAAACAGACAGGTGCAGTATGGAAAAGTAGTGGAGGCAATGAGTGAACAGTTTTGGGCTCGTATTGATCGACTGCTTTCACTAGAATGTATTAATACCAAATCTTCCTCCGAATAAACATAGGTATTGCATGTTTAACGTAAAGGGTTGATTCTGGCCATCATTCTGACTGATTTTCTATGAAAATAACACCATACATGCTGACTAATTAGACATGTTGTTTGTCCACTTATGTGTAACTGTTTTTTTTAAGTACGATTAACTGCATCGTTACTTTCAATGAGAAACTTTATCTTTGAGTTCAGTAGGTACCCAAATATCTCTCAATTATTATAAATCTGTTGCTGCCAATTAATATCAAAGCGATACAAAAATAGGAAACTCCAATATTTGTGAAAGATTTTAAGTAATCGAGAGATATATAAGTACAGTACTCATGAAAAGTAATTATGCCAAAGCTGATCGTACATAAAATTAAAAGACTTTTAAAGATAACGTCATTGATTGTATTGAATACAAACTTACTTGCTCCAACAACTTTAGCAGACAACTACAAACCTTCGCATAAATATTAGATTTTCTGCTGAATCTAGACCAGACGTTGGTGAAATCTTCCGAACATTTTAAACGAACTGTCTGCTATATCAAACACTTTCACTACTTCTTACCTTGAAGTTTTATTTCAAGATCCCAGACAGGCAGACTTTTCTAGATTTTCCAGAAAAGAGGTAAGTTTCTGGCCGTCTGGGTATAAGTTTAGTTTACAATATCTGGAGAATATACAAAAAGAAGTGAGTTTTTATATTGTTATACAAGTCATATTATAAAAGATTTAGATGTATCCTACCTACCTAGTAAGTATCTACGGACATTATTGGAACCCTTAAGGGGAGAATTTTGCGCACCCCATGCCAGACCAATTAAGGGGTCGCCCTAATTGATCACTTTTTGTACTAAAGGCTTAGTTAGATTTTAAAACAAATTTCTACCGAAACCCATTTTAGATACCTACGTTATTCATAATAAATTGATGAAAGTTTTTAACGTGAATAGAAGGCGCATATATGCTGAATTGGATTGGCGAAAGAAAAGAGAGGGTGGCAGTGGGTGAAGTTGGGCTGTAGATGATAATGATGATGATGTGCTGAATTGGAGAGTCCAGCAGTAGACTGCAATAGCCCAACGACTATGATGGTGATGACGAAATTAGCGATATCCAGTCATAGCAGTAGGCAGAGCAATCTAAAACTCACGTTTGCAGTAGATTTGGTAAAGCACTTCTAAAATCATTATTGTAATTGATCATCTATCATTGATAGCAGTGGTAGCCCAGAAGTATCGGCTCCGTATGAAGAGTTGTAGGCCTTGGGTTCGAACCAGGCGCCTTACTTTGCGTAAATAATTTCATAACCACTGCTCTTACGGTGAAGGAATACATCGTGATGAAACCGGCATGTCCCAGATGTAAAAATTCGAAGACATGATTGTGGCATCTACCAACCCGCGTTAGGTAGATTGCTGCTGGACATAGGCCTCCCCCAATTGGGGGGGGGGGGGGTTACCACAATCGCCACGCTTGGCAGGAGGGTTGGCGATCGCAGTATGGTGGTAAAATGCGTAGAGAACGCTGTTGCCCATTCTCTAGTAAGTCTCTTAGTCGCCTCCTACGACACCCACGGGAAGAGATGGGATGGTGCTATTCTTTACGTCTGGTACCACACGGAACAACTCTCTACTCTACTGTACCACTGTAACCCACTCCCTCTCGAAGAGAGGCCTGTGTCCCATCTGTGGTAACGTTAAAGGCTGTTTATGAAATTATCACCTATTACAACATCAACAAACAACATTTTTGCAGCATCAGCTTAAACCCCTTTAAAAAAACAAAAGCATGCTACGGTTAATCCTACAAATAAATCCCTTATAAGCTCGGTATAAAATACCCGCGAACGGACATAATATTATCGTAAGCCAGAATACTCGCTGGTGATCGGCTGTCGCAATTTTAAACGGTATTTTAACTGAAAGTTTTTCATTAAGTAAATCCCCGAAAGTATTCCATATCATTTGGATGAGAGTCAATTGGAATTTCTGATGGCAACACTTAATATTAATACTGTGAAAACCAATCAGTCTGTCTGTGTGTTTGTTAAGTTATCATGATTTGATTTTCATGTAAAAATAACACGGAATCAATTTAATTATGATTATTATGTTTTGGTAGATATTGAAATCAACATTTTCACGACGATATTTTCTTTTATAAAAGACCAAAGCGATGTATGTACTGTGTGAAAGATGATATGGATAGAAATGGGTGACTTCCGAGATGACAAGTAATAGAGAAGTATGGGAGAAAACGACATGTTGCGCCAACCCCAAATCAAATGGGATTAAGGCACGTGAATGATGCTTTTCTATCAAAAAAGTCACGAAATATAAAGTGCCAAAGAATTGTTGATACTATCACGAGATGAATAGGACTGGAAATTCCCTCCAACTGGTATATTTTCTTACTTAGGGCCATCCATAAATTACGTCACACGTCAAGTGGGGGGGGGGGGGCTCAATAAAATGTGGCATTTTGTGACAAGGGATAGGGACGTCAAACACCATTATCTAAAATTTTTGACTTAATTTTAATTTTATTAAAGATTGTTTTTAATTTAAATAAAAAAAATGGAAAACCTGCTGTTTTAATATAATTATGTACTTCTAAATATAAAATTGAAAAATATGTGACGTCACACAAGGGGGGGGAGGGGGTTTCGCAAGTGTGACCACCTGTGATTAGAAAGGGGAGGGGGAGTCAAAAAACCATACAATTTATGAATGGCCCCTTATTATCAATCTTAAAAAATCAATTTACGTTAGTCTCGCAAAAACTCGAAAATGGCTCGAACGAAATGTTTTTTTTTGTTCGTCTAACTGGTGTTGGTAGAAAAATTAGAAAATAAGGAAAAACCCGAAGGTACAGCCGAAGAATTTTTTTTTGTCTCATGTGGTTCCGATCCCCAGGTTCCCAGTTCCTCAGGTTATCGTAGGTAATAAAAACTTTGAAATATAGTGATAGAAAACTCTGAACTAAAAACTACAAATACCTTAACTAAGTAGGTAGGTTCAAATTATTTTAAGTTTAAATTATTAAAATTATAAGCACCCAATTACTCTTAAGACCTTACCAAGCTCTTAAAGACCTAACCATTTAATAAGTAAACACTTTCAACTTCAAAGAATAATCCTGAATGATTCCATTTTCTATTAAAATCTTTGATAAGAAGCTAAGCTGCTCCCAAGAGTTAAATACTATTTACTTTCACCGAATTTTACTTCAATATTTACCTTATTTTTTTATGAGGTAAATAGTCCCCATAATTATGTAGGTACAGTATAAGCGGTAAAATTGACATTTCAGGTAACATTGACATTTAAAGTTCAAATGAAGTACTTAGTAAAAAAATAATTAACTGTCGCACAGTGCTGGTTTGAGAATTTTTTTTGAAGTGAAAACTTCTTTAGGCGCGTTGGGCATTTTTTGAGATGGGAAAAAGCAATTGAACTCGGTACACTGTTACCGACACCACTGACAATACGAACGTACCAACGAACAACGTTGAACGTTGTTTAATCTGACGATTCAAAAAATCTATCCTGACGATTAAAAACATACACACGTAATTGTTCAAGTTTTCACTTCTGTCGGCACTCCCGGAGTGCCACTGTTTTTTTTTTGTAGGTATGAGAAAAAAAACGAATTTTATTATACAGGCTGCTTTTAATTATTGGCAATCTTAGTCTGCACTGTATCTTCAACACACTGCTGCTCGCCAAGAGTTGAAAATCCAATAGTGTATTTTTCTGACCCGCTGGGATACTTTTTTTTTTTGGGTGGGAAATCATCAAATAACTTCTCCCGCTCTGGGTGGAGCGGGAGGGCGTGTCAGACTTTTACTGACTAAAACCCACCCGTGTTCCCTCAGTTGCCTCGGTGCCAGGGGCCGCGGTATCTCTTTCGAACAACCCGCACCCCTGGTGGGATACACTGTTGTCAATGTAATGCTCGACTCAATACTGACAGATGAAATTACAGTCCGCAAAAAAAAAATCACCGGGCGCACCTGGGCATTCGATTTTTGTTGCCTTAATGTTACTGAGTAAATGGAGTCTTAGCAACTCGTTTTATAACAGAAGCCTGTAGTTATTTACTTTACCTTTCCTAGAATTTGTGAACGTGTAAAATATAAATAAATCCTTTATTTTGTAGAATATTTCCATCCCAAAAATATTTATTTTGTTAAATAAAATGTTAAAACATTCGTGATTTTTTTTTTGCTATCCGAGCTGATTTTAACGCGTGTATCACATATAACCTAACATAACATCACGATTCTACCCCGATGCGGTAGGCAGAGACGTGATATACTCAGGACACCCACACTTCGTACAGTTATGTTAAAGCCCCAAGCAATAGGCTTGACCCCCTAAGTATTCCACAGGGCTCGCAATCGAGCACAAATCTAGACTCCGGGATACAACTGCTAACTGTTTCGCTCAAATTTCGTAGTCCCAAAAAAGCCCCAACAAAAAGTATACAAGTAAGTAAGTGCAAGTAAGTGTGTAAGTATGTAGTAGTAGTAGTAGTAGTATAAGCATATTAGTATAAAATTGCATTTTTTCAACCCAAAAGTTAGGTAAGCGTTGGACTGGCGACAGAGGGATCTTTGTGTTGCATCGTTACGTTCATTGCATATTCATGCCGCGTGTTTTGTACAACAAAATGGCCGACGTTGGTATTGTACACGATTTTTGATTCGTTAGCGATAGCCTCGGCTTTTAGTTTTTTTTTTATGTTTATGCTAACTGACACTGAGAGGTCAATTTTGTTTTGTTAGATAAGGTAAAGTGCGTGGTTCTCGCAACAGGCGCGTATGATTGGCGGGTTAAATTCGTAACACACTAACAGTAAGAATGACTTTCATTTTGACAGTTCAAAGACATTCATTGCGTTATTCACGTTTTTGAGCAGACAATTTTTTCGAACAAATGAAGCAATGGCTTAGCAAAATCCTTGAAAATTGATCGCGTGCTACCCAATTACGGTGTAGCAAAATAAGTTTGTAAGAATCGTAGCAGCTGACGTTCAGTAGGTTCGGCAAAAAGGCGTGAGTTTATGTATGTATGTAGATAAGATAGGTATTTATTGCGGATTTTAGAGCTTAACTGCCAATGCCGAAACTTGCACTACTGCAAAATTGCATTCAAAACGGTTCGGTGTTTCAGATGGTTGAGCCGTGGGCACGTAGGTACATAAATAGCTGACACACAGTTTATGAAAGCTGATCAACACAAAATTAACTAACATGCAGTTTCGTCTTTCTCAGTATTCCCGTTAGAAGTATAATTATTACTAAGACTGTAATCTAGAGATCATAAGTCACAAATCAACATACTTTTCATTAACAGACCCCACAATTTTTGGTGGGTCTAATCGCCGAACAAAAAAAACTATCTTCCTATTTAATACTATTCATAAGGCATAATTAGCCTATAATGTTCCCACTGTTGGGACGCAGGCATCCTCTCTTCGAGATGGGAGTAGACCGTAATGGGCCTAGTACGGGTTTATTTGATGATTTATGGTTCTCGGACAAGCCAGTTTCCTCACAACACTTTCCATGAAAGCAGTAGTGATTAATTTATTTACACCAAGTAAAGCGCCAGCCTGGGTTTGAACCCACAACCCACTTGTAAGTCGGAGCCGATATCACTGGGCCACCACTGCTGATTGTTGTGATTGGTTAATCGAAGACGATAAGGCTTGGCTGATAAAAACTTATTCCAAAAGGTGACTTTGGATATGTATTTTAATTTGCTGTCACCGCCGTCCGAAATTAAAGTTATTTTTCACTTTGTAGTGTTTTTTCGGAAGTCGGTTGTTTTTTTTTTTGTTGGATTTAATTTTTATTTTTCACTTTTTAGCTATAGTACCTACCCCACACCAATTCGAAATTTCATCATCCTTGGGGTCAAAAACATGCATATTTATGCGATAGCAGCAATCGCGGTTGATTTGCTGTCATTTTTTGAAGAGTTCCGTTGTGTGTTGACGAAACTGATCATCAGATCTATATGAAATTTAAATGGGACCATTTCGGAATAAACCCCTTTCGGTATGATTTAACAAATAAATGTACAGTTTTTGTATTTGATGAATAAATGCTAAAAAAAAAGCAAATCGTATATGACGGAGTTAGGCCCGAACATACCTACATATTTTTTTTTTATAAACATGTCGGATTGATAACCTCCTTCTTTTTGAAGTCGGTCAAAAATAAGTACGGTCACCAAAAGAGATAAGTAAATCAACCTCGTCAGATATAGTAGTTCAAGTGTTATAAGAAACCGATGGATGTTTTCGAATAAAATTTAATTTAATAAAAAGAAAACAAACAGTTAATTTATGAAATCAACGTCATTAAAACCCTTCAGACGTTTTTGCGCCATTTGAACCAATTTGTCAATTTATTTCTGGTAAATAGGTACAGAAATACTTGAAATATTTCATCGATATAGGTAAGTGTTGTTTCATATTATTTCCAATATTTAAACGAAGAGCATACTAAATATTTAAACAGCCTTTACTTAGTTGGAAATGGAAATTTCTATTTGTATTTATGAGATAGAAATACATATATTTGTAGAGAGAATTTGTAAGCAATACAATTTTGTGAAAGCATAAATTAGGTCAATGGTCTCGAAATGTTATAATTCTTTAATATACGCGTTTTCTGTTATAGTAGTGGGTAGTAGGCATAAGACAATTTTGTATACTCAAAAATGTATGACTTACGGAACTAGCTTTTTACCAGCGGCTTCAGAAGTTAGTAGTAACCAAAAAAAAATTTAGTACAGCTTTTTGTGGCAGACAATTATATAAAAACTTAAAAAAAAACAACTGCTTCCGGAAAAACTACAAAGGTGACTTGGGATATGTATTTTAATTTTTTGTCACCGCCTTGCGAAATTAAAGTTATTTTTCACTTTGTAGTGTTTTTTCGAAGGTCGGTTGTTTTCTTGTTAAGTTACCTCACACCAATTCGAAATTTCATCGTCCTTGGGGTCAAAACAATGCATATTTATGCGATAGCAGCCATCGCGGTTGATTTGCTGTAATTTTTTGAAGAGGTTCCGTTGTCTGGCTCCGAAACGCATCATCAGATCTATATGAAATTTAAATGCGACCATTTCGGAATAAACCCCTTTCGAACAAAAAAAGAATTTTGCAAATCCGTCTAAATATGACGGAGTTATGCCCGAACATACATAAAAAATAAAAATATAAACATGTCGAATTGATAACCTCCTTCTTTTTGAAGTCGGTTAAAAACCTTTTGTAAGCACCAAAGGTTATCATTATCATTGAACGTTTTCTAACAAAAGTTAATTGAAATAAGTAGAGGTTAAGAAAACTTGCATTGTGTGCTTTTAATTAAACTTTGCCCGCCATCTTGTTCTCACACCCACGTACCTGAAACAATAGAAAACTTATAAGTAAGTATACGCTATATGTACATAAACAGGTGTCAGCTGTCTGCTGGTGTTATGTAGTCATGAGACTTTCTGAATTTTTCATAAATGTATACGAAGTTAGTGACAAAACTTTAGACTTTATAAGGGGTGTAAGTGGATACCTGGTGCAGCCGAGAACCGAACGAAGTGGAAGAACAGAATCAGGCACAGAAGTGGATGATATTATAAAGCCACGAAGGCCTTTCAGGGGCACGACCTTCAGGAATGCAGTACGCAACCAAGAAGAGAAGGGAGAAGTGGATACCTACAGTATGATGTCGCGTTCCTGATTCCCGTCAGGTTCGTCAGTTATACATAAGTTTTTATCCAGTGCGCAAACTGTAACCATGAATGCAGCATATCATTCTAGAACCCCCAGCGCAGACCATTTTTCGACGGTTATACAAAAAAAATATCAGCTGTTTCATAGAAAAGTGCAATACCTACGCGGTCAAAATTTAAGGAACAGCTGATTTTATTTTTGTATAACTGACGAAAAATTTCTGCGCTGGGGGTCTAGAATGATATGCTGAATTCATGGTAACAGTTTGCGCACTGAATAAAAACTTTTCCTGTATACAGTCGTTTGCAAGTTATTTCATATCTGAAAGCAAAGTTATAGGAACGACAACAAAGATCACTTAATGCAAACTCAAAGGGAAATTGGTGAAAGGACTGCAAACGCTGAGTAGCTACAAAATTGTTTAGCGTGTTTTACGAATTTCAACTTTATTAGATCCTAATCGAGTCTAACTGACAAGTAAGTGGACTCTATTAGGATCTAGTTCTCTCGGTGGTTGGAATATACACCTAATTAGTGGTACTCGTATTACCAAGTTTCATTTTTCGTCACAGAAATTTGCAATGTGCCTCAAGGCTGCCGCAGACAGGCGTGACGCGACTCTAGTAGGACAATTTCTACTTGAGTCGCGTCGCGCTTGTCTGTTCAAGTTTTTACAGAAATTTAAAATTGCATAATATGCAATAGGATTTCCAAATACGCTATTACAATACAGTTTACATTAAATTAAAAGACAAGTCAGTAAAAATCTCATAGCAGTTTCAGAATTTGTTGCCGACTTATAAGCATAAGTCAGTTGCTTCACCAACACACAAACAATCAAACAATTACTCTAGAAGTGCGAAGCTACAGTACCCCAAAACGTCCAAATTGCTCGTTGTATTAACAATCCCAGCGTGGCATCGCATGCAGCTGCAGAAAACATGAAGTGACTGGCACTAGGCGAATTCATTTACAGTCAGCAAGACCTGTAAATCTTCTTGGCGAGGCACTGCTGTCGTCGTCACTTACCGCACTAGTGAACGGGCCATAGGACCAGCGAACAAAATATGTGATGTGACCGACGACTCACTTTTATGTGACAAAAGTATTCAAGAAATGGCAAGACTGAAGAGGACAATCAATTGTCTGTGTCATTACAAAAAATAAATGTAAAACATTAGGAATGTACAATAGTGGAGCTACGTCTGCCAACAAACTGCTATGCAGTTTGGCGGAGGTAAATGTGATCTTCAAAAAATGTTTTCCGTGAATAAATACTTTTTTTTTTTCATTAAGTGAATCAACTAGGTGCCAAATTAATATAATCAAACATAACCTTGCTTAAAGGAGCTGAGAGCTTGCTTAAAGGTAATGCCTGGAGAAAAAAGGAAACCAGGTTTTTTATCCAACTATCCTTCGCATATTATAAATGTGAAAGTTGGTTTAGATGCTTGGATGTTTGTTACTCAATCACAGAAGCGGCTACAGACACACAGATATATTATAAAGTAGGTTAACAAATAGGGTACTTTTATACCGGTAGTACGTGCCTGCGGGATAATTCTCGACCTTCAGATGGGCGAAGCCGCTGGCAACAGCTAGTATTCTAACTAAGAACAGCCTGTTAGCTAAGCCGTTTGACATGCAGGTCTTAACTTTTGTTTTGCAATTTTTATCACTACAATCGAGGTGCTACGCTAGTGTACTCTCAACGTCACTTGGTTTTGTAAGGTTTATCATTTAGATTATACCAAAAGTGAAAATCACAAACAATGTATTTTATGAAACAGTGTTAATGATAAAAAGAGGTCAACCGCTTCAATTTTACAGTTAATTGAATCGGTCATTATTACATAAACCATAATTAATTCGCTACCTATTGGAAAAATTGGTTGTTCGTGTTTATTAAGATTGTACATTTTTTTGGTCGTGGTAAGAAGATGAATGCAGTATGAAAATATATTTCGGTGTAAAAAAAATATAGTCTAATGGTAAATTAGCTGTGCCCGCTACTTCGATCGCGTGCATTTTGGATTCTATGGGGTTTATTTTTTTGCGCGAACCCTCATTAATTTTTTTAATGAAATGTAGCAACTGTTGAAATGTTGTTACTGGCAGATAGCTTAATATGTTATAAGGAGTAATACACATAACACCTATACTCATAGGTGGAATCTGTTTCTACTTATTCTCAGGCGTAAGTACGCCTACATTTAAAGCAGTTCATTCTACTTAAAAATCACTTTAAAAAAAATTACAGTCGCTTCTTTAGTGGCCCCATCCAAATTGTTTATATCCTTGCCGCTCCGAGTTCTTGCGATCCAAAATTTATGTGCGACGACAGTTCCTATTTCAACGTCTTAAGATCTACAATCGTCTGTCACCTGCAAGTCTGCAGCTTTGTTTACTAATGTCTGCAGTGAATTAGCACAGAGTTCAGTTGGCGAATTTCTGAGTGGTTATTCATGAATGTAACAGTAAGCGGAAAAGCGTGGTAAATCGTGGGGAACGCACCAAGTAATGAGGAAAGTTTGGAGCCATTGTAATGCTTATAAGTGCTCGAAATGTGCAATGTTCGGGCGGAGTGATTAACGAAATACTGATGTTTGAGTGTTGCACGTTTATGAAGTTTGTTGTTCTACTGAGAGGAGGGCACTGGGTATTGCGTTACTTTTATGTTCTGAACACAGCTGCAGATGTAAAAATGTTACCCACTTTTGTATACAGGGTCAAATTAAATGAGCTGGAAATACTATACCCACCTGTTTGGCCATCGATAACGAACGCAACAAAAAAAAAATAACGGACTGCCATGTAAATGCCTTATACGAGTATAGTCGCCATTAAGAGGGGACGGGGCCTGCGAGGAATTTGAAAAATAGGGACATGAAGAAACTATTGCCGTCGCGGTGTCAGTAAGTCTGCCCCCGTAGTGTGTGATAGGGACAGCTGCGGCTCAGACCGAAATTTTCCCAACTTTTTTCTCCTCGAAAACTGAGCCGATTCAATTATTTTTTAAATTAACATTTTAAGAAAGAGCATGTTTAGGTTCCTATCATTTTTTTTATGGTAAAAAGTTTTCCAATTTGTCTGGTAGTCCTCTAATCACGGCGGTAAAAATAGGGCGTTTTTTGTAATTTTTAGAGGGTCATATTTTCTTTACTAATTATTTGCTGAAAAAAAGAAAATGACAAGGACGTGTTTACAGCAAACCTTGATTTTATGAAAAAAAAAAATATTACTCTAGAGGCATTATTCAGGAAGAAAAAAGGGAATACATTTGTATGGAGAATCGCACGCCCTGTTCCCTCTTAATTTATCCTCGCAATATGACCAAACTACCTAAGCATAGGTAGGTAGTCTTTTCAAATTTTGTGACTAGGTACATCTTCTTTGTACTACACACTTTATTATTATTCTTATGAAATCATAAGTATCCCATTCAATAACAAATGTGTTTTAATTTCATGCTCACGCAATTCCGTCACCCAAGACACAGGCGCCGCTGTGCCGCCTTGTTTCAGGACCACCGTTACCTAAATACGTAAAAAATACTCGTATGCATTGTAATAAATGCTTATAACAATGGTTATAAAAAGTTCTTACTCTTACATAATTATATATGTCCCCGTAAGATTGTGAACACCGTTAGTTTATAATCTATCTAGCGAGATTATAAACTGTCAATAAATTGTGAACTGCACCATACTGCTTACCGACCGAATAGGTTAGGTAAGGTAAGAACTGCGACCAACCGCGCGCGAGCCGAGCGAGCGCAGCGAGCGGTTCCGCGGCAGCGGCCAGCGAGCGCTAACTCCAAGTTAGTGGCAGTTACTATTTAGTAATAGCGCAAGATACTATCCGTCTTGATACCAGTTAACAATTTGACGGACAGATTAAGTGTTAACTATAGAAAAATAGTGTGTTAAATGGTAAATGGTTTTTGTAGTTCACAATTTATCGATAGTTTATAATCTCGCGATAGATTATAAACGAACGGTGTTCACAATCTTACGGTGACATATTTATTAATATACGAGGGTCCATTCACTGTTGACACGGCTTCAATGATAAATGGAATAATCAAAGACTTCTTCCACCAACTCATCGCAAAGATTTAAATAAAACCAGGTACCTACTTAACATTTCCAATAACAAGGTGAAAACAAAACAACAATATAAGCCTAGGTAATAATCATCTCATAACAAAGGCAATTATCACAATTATTCCAATAAGCTCGCCCCCTATTACATAGGACTTAAACATAACCGGCGAAATGTGGGTACACCTTTGCCAAACCCTTCGGGGAAACACGTGATGTTCTGTTCATGTAATAACCCGCAAAGATTTCATCACTAACTTCAGGGTAACCTGCTAGTTACGAGTTGAACCACGTTTCCTTTATCTAATCAAGTCAGTCCTTAATTGAAAATTATTTAATGAAACCACTGCAACGACGTACCTAATATGGCGACATTTCTCATACATGTCGTGTCACAAAAACCGTCTCATTATATCATATATCATCTACGAAGATAAAGGCTTCGTTTTAAGATTCTTATTTTAAATTTTAGAGTTTAAAACCGGGTTTCGGAGGTAACTTAAAGGTTCAATAGTATGATCAGCTCAGCAGAATTATCAAAATCGGTTCACCCAGTCGAAAGTTCTTAGCTAACAAACATTAAAAAAAATACAGTCGAATTGAGAACCTCCTCCGTTTTCGAAGTCGGTTAAAAATATTTTGATCTTGATTACAATGAGCTTGCAGCGTCCGTCTGTGAGCAAACTTTATATTGGCTAGGATCACCAACAATCAACCATCTATCTGCAGGAGTAACTAGGGCAATATTCCCCTTCTTGTTAATCTTATCAGTACCTATTTAAGAGGCCTTTGGAGGACCCGAAGAACACGAAAAATAATTCGTAGGCAAAAAAGGATAGACCCGGGTCGGATGAACATAGCTTTTTAAAAGGTTCATTGGGCCTGGGGTCCTTACACTGTGAGGAATAAATTAATCATACTTTCCCTTCAGAATTCTTGATCAGGTCAGTTTTCTTCAGAGATTTAATAAACAGAGTATTTTTTTCTCTTTTTTTTTCATATTCCCGACTAGCCGGCCTAAGTATTTTTTTAAATTTAAAATTAGTTTAGATTTGGTTCCTTTTGCTACTAGAGTTTCAGGGATGTTGAGAAAAAATGCTGATTAAAATTGAAACATGGACGTATTAGTTTTCAAGAACTTTGGTTAGGTTCAGGATACTTTTCCTAGCCATGTTTTAAAACATTTTTATGTTTAACTAGGTGCTGCCCGCGGCTTTGCCCGCGTGGATATTGGAAAATATCCTACGGGAACGTGAAAAAGTTTATGTTTTTCTTTATAACATCAGCTATCTGCCAGTTAAAGACTCGTTAAAATCGGTCCAGCCGTTTCGGAGATTAGCCGGAACAAACAGACAGGCACAAAAAATAAAAATAGTTTTTTTTTTGTTTTATGTAAGTACCGTTTAAAGTCTCATACAGGTATTTAGTGAAAAGCTGTTATGTTACATTACAAACAGACACTTCAATTTTATTTATTTGTGTAGAAGATGTATAGGTAGATAAAACCCGCTGAAAAAAAAAATTGGAATCAATTAGAAAAGGTTGGTTTTTAACTTTAGTTACAAAGTTATTACTTTTTGATCTAGCCGCAGAACGAAATCATAATTGCTAAAAACTTACTAAGAAAACAATTTAGAAGCTTACCTCAAAAACGCAAGAAGCAATTACCTACTTCGTAATTTAAAAGATCTTAAGTAAAAAGTTGAAAAATGTTAATTGCTCTTTTATTTGGTTTTAGATAAAGCAAGAGTTTATAACCAAGATAATAGAAACCAAAAAGTAAGTAAAAACGGAAAATATTTTACTGTCCAGCAGTGTAGTTGTGTAACAAACAAACACACTAACAGTAGGAATGAGTGTTATTTTGACAGTTCAACAAAATTAATTGCGTTAATTACGTATTTAAATTGACGATATAAAAACAATGTTAAAAAGCTATACTTATTCTTTAAAAAATTCTAATCAAATCAAAATATTTTATTTCGCATAAACCTGCATGGGCACTTATGAAACGTCAGAAACTAGGTGCACGGTTCCAACTTGTCGCTTCCTATGGAAAAAAGCAGGCAAGAAACTCCACGAAATTAATTTTTATTTTGAAATTAATAGCGCGTTACGCAACGAACTCGTGTGAACCGGCCTACTGTATTACCTGAACCCTTCAGATAATAAAGTAGGCAGGTTCGCAGGTTAAACTCAAGTTGAGGCGACATGAGTAGCTTTAAATATTACCTACAGCTAGGTTACAATATATTATTTGCCAGTGAGCCCCAAACTAGACAGTCTGTATCTTGGGGCTCGGGGTACGAAGAGTAGAGACTAGAGAGGTGATTTCAGGTATGGTATGGATGCGTGTATGTGTAATGTATGTGTGAGGAATGTGGCCTGATGTGTGTGTGGGGCGTGTGTTTGTGTGTGTATGGTATGTGTAGTGTGTGTATAAGTGCGGTTAGTGAGTGTTTGGCGTGTGTAAGTTTGTTCCCATTGTGCTTCATTTGATTCGGTATCAGGTTAAAATTAATAATAAAATACAGGATCGCAGAAAGCAGATATCTCAGCAATACCCAAAGTCATGACGCCAAATCTGGAGATAGGTGAATTAAAATACAATCACCTACAAAGAACGGTAAGTTTTACTTATTTCTAAAATATTACTTACTTTTGAAAGACAAATAAATAGGCTTAAATAATAACAAGAAAACCAAATTTATTTACTACAATAAATATTCAAGTAAATTACCACAGAAAAAATAATAAATTCTAGACCTATCTTCGTTACCGTATACATTCTTAAAGCGAAAAAACGTAAATTGGTGTCTGAAAAGTTGACATCTGTCACTTTGACTGTCAGATAGGAAATAAGAATTGGGGAGAAGGGGGCAAAGTGTCAGTTTCATTTCTACAGACTTTCATTATTACGCTCTCGTATCGGCCAAGTTGGGGAGGTGTAACTTTTGACACCACGCTTGGCAGGCAATGTTTCATGGCAAACGGCATCCGCAATATGAAAAGTTTCGGAGTGATTGCGCGGTGATTGGACACAGGACGATTGTTATATTCGTTGTTATATTTTTAGAATTGCTTAATGTGCTATGTGTGTTCAGCAAGATTTAATTTCATGTGACAAAGTCCTTTGTCCATCTCTTTGTTAACACTGCCTTGAAGCTAAATTTACAATATCATAAAACCACGTTAATAGGCCGTAACTTGTTGCTGGTGGTGTCGACAGAATTACAGACGGTAAGTATATAAGTTCATGCATTGAGCTTATTAATAGAATTCTGAATGTTTTGAAAGTCAATCTACAAAAAGCCCGCAAAGTGAACAGTTATGAGCAATTAGAAAATAATATTCATACCAAGGGAAACGAATTAACACGCACAACCTTGGCTTCATTCAGTTTGTCTCGGAAGGGACTCGGTTTAATTATAACAAACTAGTTAATTGCTTCTCTGTACCGTTTATTTTCCCCGGGGCCAAGTTTTCCTTTATGTTTAGATTAAGGCCAAGAATTTTTCAAATCTATGTTATTATTGCTGGAGACAACCCGTAATTATTTTGGATTTCTTTTTGTTCAAATTGAAGGTCAAAATGTCTTCAAAATTGGAGATATTCTCAGTATAGAATCATCCATGCTCATCACGCAAGCAACAATTTAGAAGCAAAGCAGTCTAAACGGTTGGTTCATTGTAGTTTAGAGTTGAGCATTACTTGGCGCTCGAGGCGGGACTCGGTCCAATCTAGACTGAACCGGTCTGAACCGGATTTTACAAGTTATTACCAGTAGGTACATTATTAGTGCACGTGTACTTTGTTACTAATGAAAGTTTGGACTAGTTGTGGAGTATTTTAGGAAAACAGAGGGTGAGTGCAAAAGCCGGATTATCTTAAGTCAAGGTTTATGTTAAATACGCAAAATCAAAAACACACACTGTGAGTGGATTGATACCGAATTCAAGCGTATTATTAAGGAAGAAATTCAGTGAAATTCTATGTAAGCATGATAGAATCGTAATAGAATTTAATATGAACCACACGCGAGCAAAATGGGTAACCAGCTAATGCAATCTAGCGAAGTTTGTAAATTAATGACAGGATCCACCTAAAATGAAGCTCCACTACAAACAGTAATTAATAAAAACAATACTGCTGGTGAAGAACGTACCAAACTAAACAAAACTCCTTGCAATCCGAACTCAGCTCTAAAACTACACTTTTCCTTGGCCTGGGGAGTTGATAATAATTTTTAATTTATCACAAAGTGGTTTCTCCAACCAATTAGTGTTGTGTCACAGTTAGTGGGGGTGGTCCAAGTTTTAATGGCCTCCGAGCCGGCACCGAGATAAGAGCCCCTAGGAAACTCAAGGAGCACTGTTTAATTTAATAAGTTCTGTTTTAAGGGGACACACAGTTAACGTACTTTAATTATGCTATATGTTGGTAGTGTGCTGTTATGGAATTTTGGCCTGTTTGCCTGTATCGGAGAATGTTGAGAGCTGTTTGTAGTTTGTGTGGGGTCCGCTGGGCAGTGTTCTTGGTCTATAAGTGTTTGCATCGTAGGAACTTAGACTTGGCCAACGCAGGTGAACGGTAAAAGTTTTTAGCGATGCTAATAGAGTTGCGGTTAACTTTAGCAACTCGTGCTAGGGATGTACGGTTCCAGCCATCTGGTTGGTTGGTTCCCATAAAATATTTTAGGTTACTCGTCATCATAGTTTTGGTTGACATTCATCAACATCATCATTTCAGCCCGGAATCACCCACTGCTGGGTAGGTACAGGCCTCTAGTTTTTTCTGTCATACTTACCGGTTCCGTGCGTCCCTCATCTAGGAGCTTAACGTGAATTTGACTATATCATCAACCCAACTCACTCTTCGACGGCCTTGGGGGCTACTCTTTAAGTCCGTCAATTCCGCAGAGGGCCGTTTTGAAAGTGATGCTTCACAAACCGTATCGTTACTGTACAACCCAACTTTACAAGGATATGTCTGTTCTCACTTGCAGGCATAATCCTACGTAAGCATTCCTCCCTTAATTATGACCCAAAATTTTTACAAATAAAGGATGTACAGACCTGGTTTGTCGTCCTGTCAGGATCAAAACTGCCCTCGCAAGTCGAAACTATACAAGACCGAGTGGCCGCCTTTATATTGCAATAAACAAAACATGTAACATCAATCCCTTCCAAAATTCAAGTGCAAGACTGCAGTAATACAATACCTTCAGGGTCTTACCTACGACGATACTGAAAGACTGTTGGCCAGGAATCATAAATAGTAAGCGCAAAAACACACACACACACACACACACGCACACACACACACACACAAACACGCACGCACGCACACACAGAGAGAGAGAGAGAGAGACAGACACACACACACACACTTTTCCTTGCATGTCTTTAAATGAAAATAAATAAATAATTTTCTATCTAAATTATATTCAATTAAATTCATTTTTTATTCCAATAGGTATCTAAACTTAAATGAGTGTAACTTAATTTGTACCAGAAATATATGTATCATATTACCAGAAATATTATGTATTATTACTAGGTACCTATATGAAAACATCATGTCTCGGTTTAGCTTGTTACTTAAAGTCATAGGAGGAAGGCACACAGTTAATACTAGCACAGACACCGTCGTTTACTCTTTTAATACCCGAATCTATGTACATTGTGTTTATGTTTAAGATAGGTAAGTTGTACCCACATTTGTTATAAAAAATAAACTATTATTATTAACTAGCTGACCCGACAGACCTTGACCTATCTTAACTAAGAATATATGTTACACGCAACTTTCTTATTTTTTTCTTTCTTAAGAACCTTCTCCTGACAATAAAATACACAACAAAAAAGAATTAGAAAAATTGGTCCAGCCGTTCACGTGTGATGCCGTGACCAAAGGAAACAAGGATTCATTTTTAAATACAGGAAAAGTTTTTATTCAGTGCGTAAACTTTAACCACGAATTCAGCATACCATTTTAGAACCCCCAGTGAAGAAATTTTTCGTCGGTTTTACAAAAAAAAAAATCAGCTGTTACTGTACATTTTGACCGCGTAGGTATTGCACTTTTCTATGAACAAGCTGATTTTTTTTTACCGGTCTCGTTCGAAAGTACTTCTGAATGAACCCTACTCCTGATTAATATACTTTTTCTGACGGGCAAAACACATTGCAGGTAAGGACAACTGTCTAATTGTGTTTTCTTAGTACGGGCCCCAAACTAATCTTATGTCCGTAGGTGATACTGAGTAGGAAACGCCCGTAACTTCAACCGAAACTACGGATTTCGAGACATTACGACAACTGAAGTAATACACGGTTATAATGGCGATTGGACGAGTTAACATCATACATGTTGGACACAAAACCCATGTGTAAAAAATGTTACCGATACAAAACCCCAACAAAAAAATTAAATCAAAACAACAAACATTGATTGCACTCGTGTGAAAAACAAATTTCATATACCTTAAAAATGTAAATTAACCGTCAAAGTTTAGATGAAAAATCAACGAGAGGACGGAATGACAAACATACATATGCAGTTAGAAAGCGAGTTTTTGGTTTATTTTGTTTGAGAAGCAGCCGCAAACGTAGCTTGGTACACAACACACCCCATTTTGTGTAATTATCCACTGTCAGTTGCATCTTCGCCGGTTTCTTGTCTCTGATTGTGTTTGAATGTCAGAATAGATTGGGTGGCGAAATGCGGTAGAGCCAAATAGTTGGGAGGAGGAGTTTAAAGCTAAGTGGAGCAATGCTGAAATTATTAAGATTTTAATTAGGTACCTTTTGTTTTTGAAAAGTACTGAGACAGTAACTCATATGGAAGTCAGTTTTTTAAACGAAATTCTTTAACTTAGCTTGCGGTAGGATTAAACTTACTGACATAGTCACGTTACGCAAAAGCGTGATGCGGTGATGCCTCTCCATGCGATTTTTTTATATAATATATAACAGAAAGAGACACAGAGAAAGAGGTTCAGGTTTCATTGTTTTAAGGGTGCTTAAGCCGATAGTGAACAGTTGAGAACAAAATGAAAATCCAAGATAGCGGCTGCAAACGTTTTCATTTTTTTCATCATGGGTGTCGTTTTCATGGTGTTCGACAATCTTAATCTCCATATCGGATTACAATCGGAGTAAAAAGCGTAAAGAACTTCGTTCCTGACGGGGATCCCCCGACAGAAGTTTTTTTTTTTTTTCAATATGATCACCACGCTTCGCCAAGGAACTGGTGATCGCAGTCCAGAAAAGGTGTAGATATAGCTACTGTCAATCGTTTTGGATAAAAGTCCTTGTTTTTATGACAAATGTAAATGAACGAAAGAAATCAAAACGTTCATGAATATTTATCAACTCTAAGCACGCTATGATGAATTGTTGGCAGGCATGTTTTTTCTCATTTATCTCCCAGTAAAAGGACAATGGGTAATTTGAATAAAATAGGTACCAAAACAGTTAAGGGTTTTTTGCCGTATCATATGAAAAGGTCGTCGAGGCAATATAGATATCGTTTGGACGTGGACACAGTTTTTAGGACCTTCGTCAAAATTAATACGAAGTTTACAAATAATGGTTGGGCTCGTAACATTAATTTTGGCTTTACTCAAAGTAATGTGTAGCAGATGTGTCGGGTTTATTAACGCCTACACACTGTTCGTTTTCAATTTTGCTTCTAATTTGGTTGGTTGCTTTGGTATCTGTACAGGTAAAGTTTATGTGAAAGTATTATTATCAGAGATCGGATAATCAGATGCATATTTACCTAAAGATCATTTTTAGCTATGAAAGTATGGAAGCGGCTTTATAAATTATTTGTAATATTTATTAAAAACCCCGGGATTCTTGGATTGCATAACTATTCAGATGTGTATTAATTTAAAATTAGTGTTTAACCCGATACAAATATGTGTATGTACTGGAGGAGGGGTGGTTTGTATTAGTTAAAACAAAAAATAAACAAATTACTTACCGAAATTAAGACTTTTTCGATACAAAAGCGCATTCCATGTTAGCCATCATCTCAACTTTAGGTGAATATGCATCCGAATATCCGATCTCTGATTATTATTCTTAAAGACAGGAAAATTCATCATGATAATTAACAGATTTTTGGGGATACCTATAAGCTTTCTTTCTTATGTGGCACACTTTTCAGTTTTATATATTTTTTACTCATAGGAAGACAATACTTTAGCTTGGTTGTATTTTCACAAAATACTGCTACTACATCTTGTCATGCAACAATCCCATAATCAGAGATTTCAAACAGAATTAGGTCAGCTACTCAGCTGTCTTACTAAAACCACAAATTCTACCTCCCTCTCCCAGAAAGAAACCACGAAAACTGTCAGAAAAAATGCCACCTAAAATTTTCACCAGCCAACGTAATGCCGGGTAATGTGCACAAAAGTATGGAATTGAGCCAATGTAAAGGTCACCGCGGGTCAGCGTATACGGCCGACGGTCAATGCTGCCAACTTATTTAACTATTCGTTAGCAGTTAACAATTGTTGCCCGAAGCAGTAACCAAGCCAAACGTCGTCGAATATTTTAATGTAATATTTTTTATTACTCAATTATTGGTTTTTGTGGTATCAAAATTGTGATGTTGGCCTACTGAAAAATATTTTTTGGGTCATTTTCGTCGCGATAAATTGGCAAGTTCTGTCATACTGGTCGACCAGCTGATGGTCGCCAGGATTTTTTTGGAGATACCATCGCTAATGTAAGCTGAAAAGAAATACATGAGATTTGACACACTTACACAGATTTACTAATAACAAACTTCACCAAGATTTCAGTATAAAAATTGCACATCAAAATTGTCACGAATATTTAAACATTCCCTGGCCTGGTCTGGCATTTAATTTAAAGTACGTACAATCTATGCAAATAAATTTCATTTCACTTGCATAAACAATTACTTAGTAAAAATTAAAGCAAAATGAATCCTTTAGATATTAATTCAGAAGTACTTTCGTAAGTGGTTCACTCTTGCTCCAGAGTAAAGCATAAAACCATGTAACTATATGAGTAAGGAAATTTCAAAAGGCACTGAGGTTTGCGCTTCCAATTAAATTAACTTGTTCCAACTGGGATGTGCATGTTGACATAATTGGATTTCTAGTACGACTGATGCCTGTAGATGTGTTGCTAATTGTGTGGTTAGGTAAACGTTTTCCTACTTACAAGGTCTTCCACATTCTCGGTAGATATCGAATTCTTAGTGGAATAGGGTATACTCATTTTTGAAAAGTGTCTTAATTAGATTTTAGAGTGCTAATAAACAACTAAAAAAAACACAACATTTTTATTTAATCGATTAGTGCCATAAAAATGCATTAAAATTTTACATTTTCAAATTTCGCGCGTAATTTGACAAAAACGCTGGACGCAGTAGCCGCCATATTGCTCTGTGGGTATGACGTCAGTTTGCTAAAAACAAATGCGCTGATATTTTGTATGACAATTGTTTACAGTGAAAAAAAATGAGTTATTTTACTACTTATCGTTGGTTTTCTGTTCCTGAATGCAAAATATTATTTAAATAAAAATTACTTTGGTTACGAAAATAAAAAAAGTACAAAGTTGCTCAGTTGACATGCCGTATGACGAAATAACATGGCGACTACTATTTCATGGTGTTCAAAAACAGATTAAAAAAACTGAAATCTTTAAATTGTATTTTAAAATTTATTTTGTTGTTTCATGAACTAAAACTAACATTTTCCGACTGCATTTTGCCTATGCTATCGCAATAATATATATTTTTAGATTTTGTCTCGTATAGAGTAAAATACCCTATTGTCATCGTTGATCATAGTAAAGTCAAACAATCACTCTTGCCAAGGGGTATCGTTTTACCCAGTAACTGGGTTGTGGAGATAAGCAGTGGCTCCATGTAAAATACTGGTATACAGCTGCATCCGGTTCGACTGGAATCATCATCAGAATATCACATAACATAAAATAACATCACGCTTTGTTTCCCGAAGGTTTAGGGGAGAGGTTTACCAAAAAATCATGAAATCATGGCGTCGATACCTATAGGATAGTATTCTTTATTTTTAAATACAACTGTTAATTATGCGGGGAGTCAGGTGTTGTAGGCGGTGGTGACGGTGTTCCCGATCACGAAAGTATTCAATTAAAAGAGGTATTAAGTTTGTAAATCACTATATTGGCACACGATTATTACACGTTTATCGACAATACATAGAAATACACAATTAGGCACTTAATACAGTTAAAAGACACGAATATACACGAACACAATGGTTATGGAAATAGCAATAAGTTATAAAGTCACACACAGTTATTACACACAGAGAATAAGAGTAATATTCCTAAGCTAATACTGGTTTACTTGCTAGCTAGATATAGGGTACTTCGCGACTTATAGTGAACAGCGGAGCCACTATTTCACTATTAGGTGTTCACTTGAGGACTAGATGATGACTACTGAAGGTTATGAGGTAACTCTTCTAAGCACTGGTAGTAACATTCTAACAAACTAATTTCTCTGGGGCCTTATATAGATTTACACATCGTTGTAAGTTGCGGTAAGCCCCGTCTCCAAACATTTACAAAATACCAATCATGTCAAGGAGGCGGGACCTAAATGGCCAAGCGTAGTCTGTTTTTCGGTAGACAAGTCGAAACCTGCTCCCGATTTCAACGGAATCTTCCACACGACCGTGGGAAAATAACGATTTCATGGTCAAACCTCCGTGCGTCACAGTTCGCATGGAAGATTCCTTTGTAGCAGGTTCCGACTTGTATTACGTGCCTACCATACATCACGCTATTGGAAATAGGTAGGGTAGGCAGGCAAATGGGTACATATTTAGGTGTATATCCACAATAGATATACACAGGTAGACAGGTACACTCAGGTAGGTACATTACTTGGCAGGTAAAATTTAATAGTTTGTAATGGGGTTCTGTTAACATAGCTATGTAGGCCCGTAACTTACATGCATGTTATTGGGCTTCGCTAACATTCCACCCCCCTGTAAAAGGGTTCAACCGTCTTACAAAACTTGGTCTGTAGGAAGCACAATAACTTTGTTTACGGGCCGACGCAGAACCCCACTATTCGTTCTGACATCTATAACACGGATGATGCCATCACCGCCATGGTACACTGCCTTAATTACACCCTTCGTCCACACACTTCGTGGTTTATTAGTGTCGACAATCACTATTACGTCACTGACACACACATTTGGCACATTGTTCGCCCACTTTTCCCGACGTTGAAGCGTAGGTAGAATTTCTTCAGCGTCGCTCGGTGAAACGGAGTACTCCCAGACACAGTGCCCAGGAGCAGATGATTCGGTGGTCAGGACCACAGGCTGGTTGTGGTTGTCGTACACGCAGCTTAATATGGCCGGCTGTCTGTAGTCAGCTCGGCCTCAGTGAGGAGGGTGTAAAGGACCTCCTCACAAGGAACACGCTCCTTGAGCGTACTGCAGCAGCAGATGAGCACGGGCAGGCCTTTTTAGACTGGCGGCCCGCTCGTCCTCGAAGCTGTCTTCTCAGGACAACTTTTAAGGCAGTTGTGAGCCTCCTCCTGGGTCTCGCAGACCCAGTTCCGCAGTCGACCGACGTTTGCTACGTTGGCCGATGAAGATTAGCACATGCGCTATGACGCGTTGTATGCGCGCCCGTACTAAGCGCTTTAAATGGTTGAATGGCGCCACAGATGCTGCTGTGGCGTGGACCCGCTGAATGCGAACAAAGTCCACTTCCGTAGGCGACCGATGTTTGCCACATCGGCCGATGAAGATCGGCTCGTGCGCTATGACGCGTTGTAAGCGCGCCCGTAATAAGCACTTTAAATTGTTGAATGGCGCCACAGATGCTGCTGTGGCGTGGACCCGCTGAATGCGAACAAAGTCCACTTCGGTAGTCGACCGATGTTTGCCACATCGGCCGATGAAGCTCGGCGCGTGCGCTATGACGCGTTGTAAGCGCGCCCGTAATAAGCGCTCGCAGCTGATGAATGGGGCCACAGGCGTGGCTGTGGCGTGGACCCGCATAACGCGAACAAAGTCCACTTCTGGAGTCGACCGATGTTTGCCACAACGGCCGATGAAGATCGGCTCGTGCGCTATGACGCGTTGTAAGCGCGCCCGTAATAAGCGCTCGATGCCGGTAAATGTGGCCACAGACGCGGCTGTAGTGTGGACCCGCGTAACGCGAACAAAGTCCACTCCCGGCGCCTCAGCCTCAGGAGACCCCGGCGACCGCACCTGTGGGTCACACGAAAACAAGGGGCCCGAAAGCCACTCTGCGTGGTCGTCGGGCCAACACAAATGGGTAGCCCTGTCAGCTGGGTTATCCTGGGAAGGTACCCAGCGCCAGTCGCCTCTATCTGACAAATTATCTAATAAGATTCTTAACAGAATGTCAGCGATATCCCCCGAGAAAGAAATGGGGCCTATCCTGACCTTTATTAATAAACCGAGTACTGAATTCAATAAGTCGGGCCCGGTAAGTAGGTTATTATTTAAATACGTACCATGTGACGTAGCGGCCGCGTCAAACACTAGACGTAGCGTCCCCGGTTTGTTCGAGTTAACAACTCCGACTTGTGGTAAATACCAAACCGGCGAGCTATTTAAATTACTCTCTAATGTAAGCGCGTAACGCTCGTCTAATAACCTATTCACTTGTGCTGAGTAAGCCTCAGTGAAACTAGCGTCTTTACGCATACGCTTCTCTATACCATACAGTCGCTGGCGGGCCTGTTTATAATTGTTAGGCAACTGAACCTTATCGTGTTTCCACATCAGGCCCACCTCCCATTGTGACTGGTCAGGCGTACGTTGGCTAGTGCTGTCTAACACAGCTACTGCCCTCTCGATATCTTTATGCTTTCTAGTGCTTTCGGAGATGCCTAGTGCTTCCAGCTCGAACTGGGACTTAACTAGGTCATGTAGGTCGGGGAGGGAAACAGTCATGCAGTTTACGTTTTCATTATCTAGGTTAATGTTATAAAACGGTCCATGAATGACCCAACCTAGCTGAGTTAATGAGGCAACTGGCTTACCGGATTTTCCACGGCGGATGTCCTGGCTGACAAGTAGCTCCCAGTTGTCCTGTCCTAGTAACAGCAGCGGCTTGGCTCCCCTCATCTCCACGCAACCCAAGTCACTTAGGTGCGCGTTGTCGTTTATTAACGACTTCGTCACTGTTTGCATTGGCAGATTGATATCTTTTATTGTACGACACTGTATATTATGGCACTGTCCATTAGGACCTTTTACGCGCACTTGTACTACTCGCGAAGTAGAGTCTGTCACACTGTAGCCACCCGCGGTTTTTATTGTCAGAGGAACACACGGACCTGCTAGGTTAGTGGCGAGCGAACTATCGATCAGTGACACGGTCGCTCCATCGTCCAATAAAGCGTAGCACCGCTCGTCGTCACTTATCGTCACTGGCACTATCTTTAAGAGCGCAGTCGCCCGCCATTCACCTATGTTAGTCACACTTTCCGTTTTGGTATCTTGAGGTTTTCCCTCTTGTTCCCTCTGTTGCTTATCCGCATGTAATAATAGGTGGTGCCCGAAACCACATTTCTTGCATCTACTGGCGCGACAGAATCTCTTGGGATGCTTTCCAAATAGGCACTTGAAGCAGGTATTCTGCCCTTTAATTGCTTCCCAACGTTGTTGAATGGTGAGTTTTTTAAACACCTCACATTCCTCCACTTTATGCTTCCGTTGACATATTACGCATTCTTCTGGAGCGGTAGTCTCGTCGCTCTGCGTGTTCACTCTGTGTGTCAACGGAGGCCTGCTGCTGGCCGCGCGCGCACTGTTTATTGGTCGGGACTGTCCTGTCCCGCCGAACTTCTGTTGCTGCCTGGCAGGGGGCTTTGATGGCTCGGGCTCGAACATGTTCGCTTGCATGTAATAAGATGTCGAGCGTGCCAAAGTTATCAAGAACTGAGATAACATTTCCAGGTTTGGAGACACTCTTAAGTCCACCCCCTGCGCACTATTCAACCCCATGGCGAAGTCCCCATATTGCGCGCGTTGTATGGGCGTCAGTTTACCCAGCAGTTCATTCACAAGCTGCGGGTTATTTATATAGCCGTCAGCTCTAATATTCTTTAACAGTGACACGCAGTTTCGCACCGTTGTTGAGAATTTCCCCAGCTCCCGGCAACTCTCCGTCACTCTGGGTAAATCTCGAACTTTCTTAATCGCGTATTGTAACACTAGGGTCGGATGACCGAACTCTTCCTCGAGCGCACGCATTATCTCTGAGGGATCTGTCGACGTTCTCAACAGATCCTCCACTGCTATCTTTGCGCTGCCCTGTAATGAGGATTTTAATCGTGCTAGGTTTTCGTGCGGTTTGAAACTGTACAGCTGTGACGTTTCCCAGTACATATTTCGATATGAAATCCAGTCGGCTGGGTCACCATTAAAATACGGCAATTCATATGCCTGTCTTGGTACCGGTCGTGGTCGTGCCAGGCTCGTGATCGCCTCTGCCAGTTTGTCGAATTTATCTCGGCTTCTGTCCCCAGATGATTCTCTCCTTCTTTCTCTATCATCCTCTCCGTACTGCATCTGCCGCCGTGTGACCGACTCGAGCGTTTCTACCCGAGGCACACTTGCGACCGGAGTGGTAAAGATGGGATAACTACTGGGCATATTAAACCTTACGCCTTCCGACGAAACTGGCATGTAATCGTACCTTGGCGTATTTGGTACCGTTAGGTTAGGTAACGGTACAGACGCGGATTGCCTCGGTACTTGCGACACGTTAACGTTATGCGACACTGACGACACACGGTAACTATTACTATCACGATTCACTGTACTTACGTGATTTACGTGGTTTTCCGATGCTTCACGGGGCGCGGCCTCTTCAACAGGCGCGCCTGACACAGCTGACGAACCCAACACTGAATTTAACCGGGGCACTTGGGGTGTTTTACTCACCCATTCTTCGACGCGCTGTGTCGTACTCACATCGGAGTGCGAGCCATCACTCTCATTAGCCGCCTCTATTTCGGCTAGATCTGCTTCCACTCTTTTCTTGAGAAGGTTTTCCTTAAGTTGGACTAAATCGCGCTCAGCCTCGTATTCGACCCTTTTCCTGAGGTAATCGATACTTTTCCGGCTGTTTCTCGATGACGCTTTGCTGCGCGGCGAGGTATGGCGAACTTTAGCGGCTGACTGTCCTTTCGGCCCTTCTGGCGCTTTGCTATGGTCGATTACTCGGCCTCCCGTTAGAGGGATATGACAGGCTGATGTTGATGCCATCGTTGGCGCTATGGATGGAGATCCTGGGGCCCTCTCAGAGGGAATGCCCGAGTCAGAGACGACGTCCTCTAATCTACGTGAACTCATTTCTTGAGCTAGCTTCCTGACTTTGCTGCGTGTGGTAATTTCGCTTTTATTGCTCATGATTTTAATCGAATACTTTCTAATTGAACCTGATCCGGCTCGATAGGACCAAAATGTTAATTATGCGGGGAGTCAGGTGTTGTAGGCGGTGGTGACGGTGTTCCCGATCACGAAAGTATTCAATTAAAAGAGGTATTAAGTTTGTAAATCACTATATTGGCACACGATTATTACACGTTTATCGACAATACATAGAAATACACAATTAGGCACTTAATACAGTTAAAAGACACGAATATACACGAACACAATGGTTATGGAAATAGCAATAAGTTATAAAGTCACACACAGTTATTACACACAGAGAATAAGAGTAATATTCCTAAGCTAATACTGGTTTACTTGCTAGCTAGATATAGGGTACTTCGCGACTTATAGTGAACAGCGGAGCCACTATTTCACTATTAGGTGTTCACTTGAGGACTAGATGATGACTACTGAAGGTTATGAGGTAACTCTTCTAAGCACTGGTAGTAACATTCTAACAAACTAATTTCTCTGGGGCCTTATATAGATTTACACATCGTTGTAAGTTGCGGTAAGCCCCGTCTCCAAACATTTACAAAATACCAATCATGTCAAGGAGGCGGGACCTAAATGGCCAAGCGTAGTCTGTTTTTCGGTAGACAAGTCGAAACCTGCTCCCGATTTCAACGGAATCTTCCACACGACCGTGGGAAAATAACGATTTCATGGTCAAACCTCCGTGCGTCACAGTTCGCATGGAAGATTCCTTTGTAGCAGGTTCCGACTTGTATTACGTGCCTACCATACATCACGCTATTGGAAATAGGTAGGGTAGGCAGGCAAATGGGTACATATTTAGGTGTATATCCACAATAGATATACACAGGTAGACAGGTACACTCAGGTAGGTACATTACTTGGCAGGTAAAATTTAATAGTTTGTAATGGGGTTCTGTTAACATAGCTATGTAGGCCCGTAACTTACATGCATGTTATTGGGCTTCGCTAACAACAACCAAAAACTTCTTCTTAATTTACACGTCTCATAGATACCTAGCCTTGAGAGAACTTGAAGCAGCTCACCCTCAAACGAAATACTTGTAGGTAAAGTGACTTTTTGTTTGATTTTTACTCAATCACATTCCGACCTTCGTAGAAAATCCAAATACCCAGATATCCCTTCACTAGACCATTTCAGCCCAAAACGAAACATTAGTTACTCAACAAAGACCCAACTTTCGGGACCCGTCCATTAGATTTAGCAATAAAATCAGTCACACTGTTTGTCATATTGAGTGCTTATAAAAAGCATATGGAGCAAGCGTTCGGAGTGGTTCAAAAGCGAATAATTTCCACGTTTCCAAAGTTCTAATGGGAAAAGTTTCATGTCAACGGTGGAGTGTTCAATACATATTGGCAATGGAGTACGCTCAAACTTTTTGTTTACCACTAAACTCGCTGAGACGTTTTAAACAAACGAAAGAGTGGAACCTTTGAGTGCTCAGCGGTGTGGCGACACTTTATTGATATAAATAGAGTGAAGTGCCTTTCATGGTAGCAGGACAAAGGCGTCGGAGCTGTCAATGAATTTGGTGCGCAGTTGGGACATGAAAATATGAGTTGTGTTTTTGAAGAGTGTTCACGGATTTGGGCTGGCTTTAGATTTTTTCTATCGGAAACTTTTGAAATGTAAAAATTACATCGTTTTCCTTCAGTACCACAAAATCGTATTCCTAAGTATCTTTGTTAGGTCGACTGTTTTAATAACGCTACTGGTATTTTTGACTGGATGCGGAAGCCGAAGGTTAGGGTGGTGTGGAGCAGGCTAGGAGGCCTAAGTCCAGTAGATTGCGATTGATTGGGTTGATTGATTGATTGACTCATATTTCTTACCTTGTCTCTGATTATTATCTATGATCTTTCTTCATCTCCATCCAATCATCCTCATATCAATCAACAAACGCATTTATATATCACAATATTCCATCTAAAAACTTGGTTCATTCAGATCAAAACTCGAAGGCATCCCGAAGTTCGTGTCGCGTTCTGATGCATTTCGCGTCTCAGGTATTCCTCGCTTTCAACTGTGTGTTGGGAGTTCGGGAATTTTCATTTCGAACGAAAAGTTGTCAGCAATCATTTGTTGATGTATTATTGCAGAGGATTTATATTGGCTTTAATTTTTGAGTGTGAATAATTTTGATTGCAATTTTTGATTGCTTTTAATTCGGATAACTCTTGGAAGAAATAAATGCCTGTGCTCTGACAGTGTTAATTAGATAGAGCTGCAAAAGACAAAGTTGAAGTCGATTTATATAGGTAATACGGACTGTTTGAAGTTTATTAAGGAATTAAGAGTTTGTGTGTGTTAGTGTACAGTAGATAAAAGAAACAAACAAAGCGGCAAGTGATCAGTGATCAGCGCGTCGACAGCGACTTATTATAAACTTACCACTCAAAAGCGGCGCCAGCGTCTCAACTTGCGTTCTGGACGCATCGACCTGGCAACCCAACGCAAGAAGGATTGTTAGGTGGTAAAAAGGAAGCCGTATGACGTAGGTACACCTTTATAAATATATTTTTTAATACATATGGGTACCTCGATAGCTGATTAAAATTAAATGAAGATGTCTTCCTCGTAATTTCTACACTTTTGAGATAACTGGTTCTACAGTTTCTGTACGTACTTATTAAACTTCTTCCCGCCACATATTTCCACAAATTATTAACCGCATTTGTCAACTTAAATATCTCTTTGAGAAGTTTCGAAATCAATTTAAAAAACAAACAACGAACTTTTTCAGAAAAAAAACGAGTAAAAAGCCATAACAGTCGTAACGTCGCATATTGAGACGAGGATTTTTACAAGTTGGCAACAAAATTAAAAAGTTGATGATGACCAATAAAACGAGAGTATGGAAACACGTGGGTTTATAGGAGAAAAGATTTTACGATACGAGAGTGTTGTTAATAATGACCTAGTACGTTTTAAATAGTATATTTTATAACAAGGGACTAAACGAAGCCATAATATACCAGAGGTGGTTTGACTCCCGAGCGTGCGAGGGAGTCAATGAAACCGAGGGTATATTAAGTTGGCGTTTAGTCTCGAGGTGTAAACTGTACTTTTCACTTTGAGTGCGAGAAAAATAGTCAATTTAGTACAAAAACATGTACTTAACTAATAAATATTACTAAACAAAAAAACACTTCAAAGTGAAAAATAACTTTAATTTCGGAAGTATGGAGCTTTGGAGCTGTATTTGAATTTTTTGTCACCGCCTTCCGAAATTTAAGTTATTTTTCACTTTGTAGTGCTTTTTTGGAAGTCGGTTGTTTTTTTTTTTGGAAAAAGTTTTTTTTTCACTTTTTAGTGGTTTACATGTGCTTACCCCTTCACAGCGTACCGGCGTGATGTTATGTTATGAACTGGTGTAAGCAATAGACAGACATGAGATTTCAGCAATCCCAGTCCATTTGCTATCATTCATTGAGGAGTTCCGTTGCCTATCTCCAAAGTTCTTCATCAGATCTTCACCAAATTGAAATTAGACCACTCCGAGAAAGTACTCTTCCAAAAAATACCTAAATCGCTTCGCGTGCCTATAAAATTTGAAGAGTTCTCTCTATTTCTCCAGGATCCTATCATCAGATCATGACTTGATGATCATGGGTCCACCTGGGCAGTATACCCTTTCAAACAAAAAAAAATCCAAATCGGTCCAGCCATCTTCGAGTAATCGGGGAACATACATAAAAAAAAATAAAAAAGGTTCCGACGAATTGAGAACCTCCTCCTTTTTGAAGTCGGTTAGTAAAATAAAAATCACAATATCTATTAGGTATGTCTTTTGCTCTTTGCTTGACGTCAAACTCTTCACCAAGGAACATAATATATAGGAACATAGGAACATAATATTTGTCACTGGACATTCTTAATAAATTTATTTAAAGCCGAACAAATTTACTCTCGACAAAAATTCTGAAATTTTCGCGGTCTTTTTTTTCTTCTAAACCAGTAACAGATTAACAATTTAAAACACATGGCGCCACCTTGGCAAAAACCATGGAACTAAAACTCTCAACATTTTCGCAATGAAGATAGTCCACACTCCACAGATAATACTGGCTGTTTGAGTTTGTCTATGTCACATGAAGGAAATTAAAAAACGAATTACTTTTTACTCCCTAGGGACTAAAGTGGTCACTTTAGTCCCGCTTCGTAGGGCTATAATGATGTCTTTTTAGAGCATGAGAAGTGAAAAACAATAAACGTACGTGATAGGAGGGCTTATTTGTCGATTCGCACGAAGTTAATTTATTTGTGGGCGAACCAACCACTACGGTCAGTGATGTCTGTTTTATTAAGGAAAATCCACTGCTCTATCAATTAGGAAAAAAAGGATTCTCAATTCCGTTGTATAAAAAAATATTTAATAAAAAACGAAAAGACAAAACCAAAGACTTCGAAATTAAATATTTTTTCACTTTGTAGCGTTTTTTGTAGATGTCGGTTGTTTTTTTTAATGAACAAATTTTAAAATTATTTGCGAACATCAGGTTTCCGAACCAAGAACAACGCAGACAGGTCACCAATACAGCCTTAGTCTGAATAGAACTGAAACAGTCCGACCTCGTCACCTACATAAAGCTTTATTTCCAGAACATTTTGACGCTAAGGCAACACGTCCTGTGTTGCTTGCATTATGTTATAGAATTTCTCATTTGTTAATCAAATTTTATCAGCGGCTGTACACGCGCTCTCGTCGTGATTGTAATTTATATTCACAAAGCAAAGGCAAATTGGATTGTTGGCTGTTGGCAAGCCGACGTCCATGTTTCATTGCGAATGCCCTTCGCTGGGCTGTGCAGATTTCGCAACGAAGCCGCGAAAAATGATTGAATTATTAGGATTTGGTAAAACAGATGGGTGGATTGTGTGAGGGGTGATATGAAAGGAGTGAATGACAGAGAAAAAAACGTGTTCCGCCTACCCCATACCATGGAACAGGGACAGGAAGATGCTAATGATAAGGATTTCGTGAAAATCAATTTTTGACCACGTTAATCGAAGCCGTGAACGGACATTACTTATCACTGTTTAATGTAGAATGTGAGACTGACTGGTTTACATCAAGACACTGGGTCATCAATAATGGAAACCTCCTGCCTTCCAATAACAAAATGATGATCTACATGTGACCAACTCGTCATGATGCATATTAATTATCCTTGTTGCATAAGCACATTTTTAAATCATCCTTGTTGGTCTGATGCACTTAAGCATAAGCACGGCACGAATTATCCTCATACCAGCCGAAACGAGAAAAACGAAGAATTCCATATTCAATTCTGCACGAATTAAGTGGAGTCTCTCTGTCCAAAACTGGAGTATTTCATACGCCACACAGCTTATTGCCTGCATGACAGCAGCAAAGCAAGTCAAGTTAACTGAGTGTTTAACTGGACATAAGTGCTCGAGGCTAGTCGATAACCTATCTGCCAATATTGGAACACTTGCGATTATTTCGCCGTCAGTTACAGAACAACTCAGTTTAATGGTCCTAGGAGTTCGAGTTGCTAAATGTGTGGAGTAACAACTTCATATGTTGCCTTAGTAGTTGCTTGAGCTTGAGTCAGAGCGATATTATACTCCCGTGAAGATGGATAGTTTATTTTACTGTCGGCTGTGCCTTAGACATCTTTGAAATCATTAACTTCATTATTATTCTAGTCAAAATATTTTCTGATGGAAATAAGTCAAAAGCAATTTTGAATCATTTCTAGATGCCCTATGTCTGAAATCATATAACATCCCAGGACAAATCGAAACTAGCTTTTACTAGCGGCAGTGGCTTTGCCAGCGTGGAGGTCGGAATTTATAAACTATCTGTGTGCCGAATGTCATTTAAATCCATTGATCCAGTGATTGAGTAACAAACACCAAAGATAAAAACTTTCACATTTATAATATTAGTAGGATAATTACTTTTTCTTAAAGAAACAACAAACAAAAATTCCATCAAAAGATTCTATCAATAAGAACACATTTACAGTCCATCATAAACTCAAGAACACGTAAACTAAAAACTCATATAACTCGGTCATCGAATTCAAATATAAAGCCCTGCAGAACACTTAGACCTCACAAGAGCCTTTGATTACAGTCCGTAAGTAAAACGACGCTTCCTCGCTTTCGACTTCACTTGTCATTCCTTTTTCTCAAAGAAAAGAAGAATCGTGGAATTTGTAGGGCAAGGTTTTAAAGGTGCACTTCTTGAGACGATTTGAAGCTTGATTGTCGGTTGAATGATTTAAAATTTTGTGTTTTCTGGGTTATGGTTATATATTTGCTTTCTTTCTCTTTGCCTGGTATTTTAGTAATTTAGTGTATTAAACGGCCATTAGTTTTTGACAACTGCCGATGTAACATTACTCAAACTCAAAGCAATTTATTTCAATTACACCATTTACAGGCACTTTCATCGCGCCTTGTTTCCCCGAAGAGTTGAGCAGAGGTTTATCTATTATACACCAATATGGGACTTAAGCAACGCATGGGCGACCCTATTGCCATCTACGAGGCACAAATCCAGATACCGGGCTACTACTGACATTCCAGATAGAAAAACCCAATAAGTAACCGATATATTCTGTAAAAATCTTACCGTACAAACGTACATAAGTGAAATGAGCTGTCAATAGTGTCAATACCTCCTAGCATCAAGTGGAATGACAGCTCGCTTCACGTCAGTTTACACGGTAAGATTTTTACAGAATAGAACGATATCAAGGCGACTGCTACTTATCTGCATTGTCCATTTAAGTAATTACATCTTTGTTATTCAGTCTATATGTACAGATTGTTAGGCCTACATGCATCAAACAAACAGGAATAGAACGATTAGCGCTTAACGTGGTTTCTGGTGATTAAAATTCTGTGGATTAATTGCGTAACACACTAACAGAAGAAATGGCTTTAATTTTGACGATTCAACAAAATTCATTGCGTTATTTACGTTGCTGAGCAGACACATTTTTGGAACTTATGAAGCAATAGATAGCAATATTGTTATTGATAAATATGCCAATACGCAATAATGGTGCCGATCAACTCTCTAATCAGTTAATATTCTGCCCAGTCTGTGAAGCATGTTTTGATTTGTTAACCAAAATAACAACTTACAAGCTTCTAAGCTGATAAAAGATTCAATAGCAACATAAAACAACAAATAAAATAAACCTTTAGAAGTTATGCGATCAAATTCCAAAAGCTGCAAGGCAAAACAGCCCAAAGCCTAAACAAATAAAATCACATTGTTTCTTAAACATTGTAATAAAATATCTCCCAAGTTCAAGCACGTTAGAGTCTAGATGATGCAGTTAAACTTGGAATTGGTCGTTGGAGAACACTAGACTCCTTTTAAGGTGCACTAAAGAGTTAGCTGGAGTTCAGAGTGCCTTAAAACCATCATGGTACATTTGAAACATTGGAGGAAGCTAAGTTTGGGATCGTAGTGCGCCTGTTTAGGTGTTAAGCGGCAAACAGAATGAGTGAGAGTTTGTTTTCTTGTCTGAGAATAGAGATAAATTCTTCTTCTTGAAATGATTCTTCTGCTTTTGCTTTGTGTAGAAAAAGTTGTTAATGACAGGGATGAAGTATGGAAGTAAGTTATCCTTGAATAAATGAATCTGTCAGAGTGAACCCCTTTGATAGCTAAGCATCAGTATACTTTTTTCTTTTTCGTAAGTATGTCTAATTATTTCATAAGCGGGTCTCGTGTCTATACTTTTTTCTTTAGGAACTTTGGTTTTATTTTTAAATGTGATTATATTTACATAATATACAGGTTGGCATGGACATTGATGTGCAACCTGTGGCTCTAGTGTGAATTTCTTTTAACCAAAGTAGATCTAGTTTTAAAGACCCTCACATTAGGCTTAATGTGAGGGTCTTTAAAACTAGATAACAGAGGGCCCTCTGTATTCACAACTACAGTGTTACAGAGCGCATAGACTTCCTGAAGCAAAAAGTGTCTGCATGGGCAAACCGTATCCGTAGGTATAAGCGGCGAGTGGACCGATACACTCAGAACCGCACCTTCCAGAGTGATGAAAGGTGGGTTTATAGTGCTTGGGAGCGACCGGACCATGGTGTGGCTGACACGCGCCTACCGGATGATGATGCCATGTGTTCTTTTTGGCGTAGTATCTAGTCGGTGCCTGTATTCACAACTAGATTGTGACGCACCTGCGTTGTTTTTCTTAGTTTATAAAAAAAAGTTGTTCCATACATTTTGACCCTGTAGGTATGATATAATATGACGGCTAGGTTTGATAACCGCCATAATTTTTTTACGCTAGGCTTCTAGATTAATGTGCAGAATTCAAGGTACAGTTTGCGCATCGATATCCCTGCCCACCTTGTACAAGCTAACAAATGAAACGAAACTTATAAGACGGTTAGGTATTTATAGCACAGTATGAAGGTAAATCCCATAGAAACATTAAATTAACCCCTTCAATCTGGCAATCATCAATCACGAACCTAGCTCATTACTCACTTAATTTCTTCAAATACTTGTTCATTTAGTTCAAATTTTCATTTAATCTTGAAATATGATTAATATAATCTAATTAATCATTCCCTCAGCCGGGTTAAACAAACATTGGCACGCACAAGTGCTATTTAACCGACGCACCGTTCAAACAGAAGTCGGAAATGAGTTTAACCAAGTAATTAACAGCTGGGACGCATGTGTGAGTTTCATTACTAAATACGTAGCCAGTTCTAAATATGGCACATCGAGTTTTTTTTAAACTTCGGCTTTGTCGTCCGCCATGTCTGTCACTCATCATCATCTGCGTAGCTTTTTCCCAACTATGTTGGGGTCAGCTTCCAGTCTAACCGGATGCAGCTGAATATTAGTATTTCGAATTTTCGTCCCGTGTGGTGCCGGGCGTAAAAGAATAGCATCATCCCATTTCTTCCAGTGGGTGTCGTAGAAGGCGACTAAGGGACTTACTAGAGAATGGGCAGCAGCATTCTCTATGCATTTTACCACCATACTGCGATCGCCAACCCGCCTGCCAAGCGTGGCGATTATGGCAAACCCCCCCAACATGACAAGCACAAACAGTAAATGGCCCCTAGTGCCCGGCGGCCCACCTACCCTTGGCTACGGTAGCGGTCAAGGCCACGGTGAGGCAAGGGGTGCGAACAATCCCCGGAAGAGATCCGGCTACCACAATCACCGAAAACTGGACCTGGCAACATATAACACGCGTACACTCCGGACCGACGAGAAGATCGTCGAACTCGAGGAAGGATTGAGCAGGTTACGGTGGGATATAGTAGGACTATCTGAAGTCCGACGAGAGGGGGAGGACTCGATAATCCTCAAATCCGGTAACTTGCTCTATTTCCGGGAGGGCGACCAGCAGTCCCAAGGTGGTGTCGGGTTTATCGTCCATAAGTCCCTTGTGAGCAACGTGGTGAAGATCGAGAGTGTGTCGACCAGGGTGGCGTTCCTTATACTCAGAATATCCGCAAGGTATTCGCTGAAGGTCATACAGGTTTACGCCCCGACCTCGTCACACCCCGACGATGAGGTGGAGACTATGTATGAGGATATTTCCAGAGCCATGCATGGTTCCAAAACTCACTTCACCGTTGTCATGGGGGACTTCAACGCGAAACTAGGCAAACGAAGCGATGATGAGCTGCGAGTGGGGCAATTTGGAGTTGGACGTAGGAACCACCGGGGTCACCTACTGGCTAGTTTTATGGAGAAGGAAGGCCTCTTTATGATGAACTCCTTCTTCAAAAAACGTGAGCACAGGAAGTGGACCTGGCAGAGTCCTGATGGTGCAACCAAAAATGAGATTGACTTCATTATGTCGACGAAGAAGCAAGTATTCAATGATGTCTCTGTGATCAACGCGGTGAAAACTGGTAGTGATCACCGTTTGGTAAGAGGCACATTGAATCTCAATATCAAGCTGGAAAGATCTCGACTAATGAAGTCTACGCTCCGTCCAGCACCGATCCAAGTCCAAAACTCCGAAAGCTTTCAACTCGAGCTCCAGAATCGTTTCGAGTGTCTAGGGAGCTCTGTGGACGATTTTAACGATGGGTTCGTGGAAACTGTCCATACGGTCGGGTCTAAGTTTTTCAAGACCCGTCGTATCGACAAAAATAAGAGGCTCTCTGATCCTACTTTGCAGCTCATGAAGAAGAGGCGTGAGATGGTTCTGCAGTCTTCAGACGACGCACTCGAGTACCGGCAGCTTAATAGACAGATCTCTAAGTCCTTGAAAAGCGACCTCCGCCGCTTTAATACAGAACGTATTAAAGACGCGATAGAGCGGAATAAAGGCTCCAAGGTCTTTGCTAGGGATCTGTCTATTGGGCAGAGTCTGCTTACGAAACTGAAGACCGATGAAGGCAGGATCGTATCCACCAAGCCTGAGCTGTTGAGAGAGATTGAGAGGTTCTATGGACAGTTATACACGTCAACAAGAAACCCCGTTACAAATCTGGCTAACGACCCAAGAGCTAGATTGACCCGACACTATACTGAAGATATCCCGGACGTCAGCTTGTACGAGATTAGGATGGCTCTGAAGCAGCTCAAAAACAACAAGGCGCCGGGTGACGACGGAATTACGGCTGAGCTTCTGAAGGCCGGTGGAAAACCCGTTCTTAAGGCCCTCCAGAAGCTGTTTGATTCCGTCATACTCGAGGGCAAAACGCCACAGGCATGGAACAGAGGTGTGGTGGTACTTTTCTTTAAGAAGGGCGATAATGCCCTTCTTAAGAATTATAGGCCCATCTCACTTCTGAGCCACGTCTACAAGCTGTTTTCCAGAGTCATCACGAACCGTCTAGCACGCAGGTTTGACGACTTCCAGCCTCCCGAACAGGCCGGGTTCCGTAAAGGCTTTAGCACAGTAGACCACATACATACGCTGCGGCAGGTTATACAGAAGACCGAAGAGTATAACCTGCCTCTATGTTTAGCGTTTGTGGACTATGAAAAAGCCTTCGATTCGATCGAGACATGGGCTGTACTGCAGTCCCTCCAACGGTGCCAGATCGACTATCGGTACATCGAGGTGTTGAAGTGTCTGTACGAAAACGCCACTATGTCAGTCCGACTCCAGGACCGGACCTCGGAACCTATCCTTCTGCAGCGTGGTGTTAGACAGGGAGATGTTATCTCTCCGAAACTCTTCACTGCTGCACTGGAGGATGTCTTCAAGGTTCTGGACTGGAAAGGGGCTGGCATCAACATCAATGGCGAGTACATCACTCACCTTCGGTTTGCCGATGATATAGTTGTCATGGCTGAGACCATGGAGGACCTCAGTACAATGCTCGATGTCCTCAGTAGAGCTTCCGAAAGAGTGGGTCTTAAAATGAACATGGACAAGACAAAGGTCATGTTGAATGCCCGTGTAACACCCACTCTCATGACGGTCGGAGGCGCTGCACTCGAAGTTGTGGACGAGTACGTTTACCTAGGACAAACTGTCCAGTTAGGTAGGTCCAACTTCGAGAAAGAGGTCAATCGTCGAATCCGACTCGGTTGGGCAGCGTTCGGGAAGCTTCGCAATATCTTCTCGTCCCACATACCGCAGTGTCTCAAGACGAAAGTCTTCGACCAGTGTGTGTTGCCAGTGATGACATATGGAACCGAAACGTGGTCGCTCACAATGGGCCTCATAAGAAGGTTTAAAGTCACCCAAAGGGCAATGGAGAGGGCTATGCTTGGAGTTTCCCTGCGTGATCGAATCAGGAATGACGAGATCCGCAGGAGAACCAAGGTAACCGACATAGCCCGAAGAATTGCCAAACTTAAGTGGCAGTGGGCAGGGCACATTGCACGCAGAACAGATGGCCGATGGGGTCGAAAAGTTCTGGAGTGGCGACCGCGCACTGGAAGACGTAAAGTTGGAAGGCCTCCCACAAGGTGGACCGATGACCTTGTGAGGGCCGCAGGAGTCCGCTGGATGCGGGAAGCACAGAACCGGTCGAAGTGGCGGAGCTTGGGGGAGGCCTATGTCCAGCAGTGGACGTCTTTCGGCTGAAATGATGATGATGATGATGATTAGTATTTTATATGACGCGACTGCCTAACTAACCTCCACAACCCCACTACTGGGTAAAACGATACACCGTGGTAAGACTGGTTGTTAGACTTTATGGATGGCGCCGCCACTGTCGGCCCCGAAAGCGGTGGCGATATATTAAGCTGGGTACTCACTTAGCACTGTTGCATGTAACGTATCAGATGCTGTATCAACCTGCAAGTGGGTACGGCTCGTCCACGGTCCACCGCGTATCTAGCTACGAGCTGCCACATCCGCATTGCTCGCCGCTTTGTGTTCGCAGTGATACCGCCATTTGGCGGGTCACTGCGAGCTTACAGCGCTCCACGCTCGAGCGGCTCGCGCCTACGTACTCACTTGATACCGTATCTGATACATTACATGCAACACTGCTAAGTGAGTACCCAGCTTTACAAGGACGCCTACCGCGGGAGCTGGATCGAGGTGGCGCAGGAAAAGACTTCCCTTTGCCCATCAGTGGGATAGTAAATGACTATATGCTAACAAAACAAAATTGGTCAGACTAAATGTACCTACTGCATGCTTTAAAAGTGACAGTAATAATAGCAAGATCTTCGATCCTTGTCCCATCATAATTCATGAACATTTTCAACCCACAGTAAGATAGCAGCTCGAAATTCTGACAACCAGCCTTACCAACGGGGATTACCTAATAATTGGGTTATGAAGGTCAGATAAGCAGTCGCTACTTGTAAAATTCTAGTAATCAGCTGCATCTGGTTAGACTGGAAGCCGACCCCAGCATAATTTCAAAAAGGTAGACAAATGATGAGTAGGGTAGAAGCATAACCCCTTTACGCCATTATTCCCTGTTTTGATTCAACCCAATTTAACCCATACAGACACAGACACACTTCCCAAAATAACTCTCAAACTTCCTCTTCCAGAAATTCTTCCACAATTTTTCTCAACCGCAAACCTCAAACATGAGCCGTGTTGATAATCAACAAACAAACACAACGACACGCCGCGTCTTGACTTGTTTGCAACTTACAAATTGAGTTGTGAAGTTTTTGAATGCCCTTTAAATGAGACGGTGGAAGTTGGAAGCACAATTATAGCCTGAGGAAATCCATTAGCATAACATAGAGGTCGTCATCTGACTGTGAGAGTTCTTAACGAGTTGGTCTTGTGTGATGTACTGTGGAACAAGTGGTCGAATGACGCGGAAGAGGTGCTTGTTATTGAATTGTTGGTTTTCGAATCTAAAGATGCGCCTTTTCTACATCGCCCGAATTGACTCTCTTCTAGTTGACCTCTAAAGTGGATTTTTCTTTGCAATTATTTGCTTCATATGTTGACAGTTTTTAATAACTGTCGAAAAATTTCAAAACAGCATCTTGTGCATTGATATTATCCCCGACACCCTGTTTAAAGGAAAAGTTTTTATTCAGTGCGCAAACTTTAACCACGAATTCAGCATACCATTCTAGAACCCCCAGCGAAGAAATTTTTCATGTTTTACAAAATAAAAAAAATCAGCTGTTCCATAGAAAACTGCAATACCTTCGTGATCAAAATGTATGGAACAGCTGTTTCGAAATTTTCACCTCAAAAAACTTTTCATTTCACAACATCTTAGTCTCTTTTAGACAAAATTAAGTCCCGCAAACACTGCAAATGCAAAACTCGTTTCTCATAAACCATATTAAAAGATATCCGGGTGATATTAAAGTGTATTCGAGCAACAACGCACACTTACTTCTAATGGCACTTAGCGATAACTTGCGTTCAAAACCCAGCACTTTTGTAGCGAAAAATATAAATTCCCTTAATGACTTTTGTAGGAGAATCATTTTCATATTTACCCCTCGCAGCTTGGTGCTTATTGAGTTTTTATTGTACCGCCACAGAGAAAGACTTTTCTTAATAAAGTTTGTACTTGAGCTGAGGTTTTTATTGCTAGAACTTTCAGTTATGTGTTGAAGCTATGTCAGAACTAAAAATGAGTTGAGTGTACGTTGAAATATATATAAAAACTTGTGTAATCTTTTTAAGTTCCTGAGGGGCTAGTGGCTAAGTAATAGTGTATTAGCCCGTGGATGGGTGACCATCTTTATATGCCAAGACACCTCCTCCGTGCCTCAAAAAGCACGTTAAGCCGTTGGTTCGTGGATCTTTTACAGTCATTACGGGTCGCCAGAAACCGGAAAGTCTGACAACCAGTCTTATCCAAAGGTTATCGTGTTATCCAGTTACTGGGTTGTGGAGGTCAGATAGGCAGTTGCTCCATGTAAAATACTGATTTTACACAATGACTGATTTAACAAAATAATACCACAGATTTCAAAGACCAAAATAACCACACAAGAAAATACAATAAGGTATTCAAATACAACACACAAACAAATTTTACACGAACATGTCAATGAACAACAAAACCCTATGACGGACGTCAAACAGCCGAACATATTCCACAAAGGTCAGCCGAGGTTCCGACAAAGATCAAAAACATTCCCTCTGGCCCCAACCGAGCCCAAGTTTGGAAAAAACAAAGTTTTAATTAAATATCCGGGAAGCATTCGCATTGAACTGATCCGCTTGATTTGTTAACAGAAATATTTTGATCTAATTCGCACATTCCTTCACAAATTGTACAGTGAGAGGCAGAGAAAACTCATCCCTAGAAATGAAGCAAAGGCTGGAGAAGGGATGAGTTTTCTCTGCCTCTCACTGTACCTATCTCACTGTAAACGTAGTTACTCGTACAAATAAAAAACAACCGACTTCCAAAAAAACACTACAAAATGAAAAATAACTTTAATTTCGGAAGTCGGTGTCTTTGGAGCTGTATTTGAATTTTTTGCCACCGCCATCCGAAATTAAAGTTATTTTTCATTTTGTAGTGGTTGTTTTTTTTTTGGAAAAAGTTTTTATTTTTCACTTTTTAGTGGTTCACATGTGCTTACCCCTTCACAGCATACCGGCGTGATGTTATGTTATGAACTGGTGTAAGCAATAGACAGAGATGAGATTTCAGCAATCCCAGTCCATTTGCTATCATTTATTGAGGAGTTCCGTTACCTATCTCCAAAGTTCTTCATCAAATCTTCACCAAATTGAAATGAAATCACTACGAGAAAGTACTCTTCCAAAAAATACCTACATCGCTTTGTGTGCCTATAAAATTTGAAGAGTTCTCTCTATTTCTCCAGGATCCCATTATCAGATCCTGACTTGATGATCATGGGACCACCTGGGAAGTATACCCTTTCAAACAAAAAAAACAAAATCCAAATCGGTCCAGCCATCTTCGAGTAATCGGGGAACTCCCTCCTCCTTTTTGAAGTCGGTTAAAAAAGAGGAATTGTTTTAGGGAACTGCGCAATTTAAACAGCCTCATTGTTCTAGAGGTCGCAAGCGCTACTGTTGAGAATGAGATCCTGAGTTCGATTCACGGAAAAACCCAGTAGGGTTTTTCCATCTGGAATTTCCCCGCAAGACGATTTTTTTTTTTTGGCAGTACGGAGTCTGGATTTGTGTCCGATGGACCACTTGTCGTGTGTTTTCTCTAGCTCGTCCCGCCATCTTTTACGGGGTCTGCCGCGACGCCAAAACACAGATTTCTGACGTTGCTCAAAAAGCCACTAAGCTGAAGTAGGACTGGGCTGGAGACGTCTTCCATATCCCCAATGAGCTGTGGGCCAAAACAACCACCACGTGAAGCCCTGACACAACTTGTGCTGTACCCACAAAATAATAAAAAAAAAAAAATTTTTTACTGTTTTTACACGCTTTATATTAGCTTCACTTGTATGTTTGTTTGTTGGTTTGTTTGTTTGTTTGTATGTAACCGACTCCTTTGAGCGCGATTTTGACCCACTTTAAACGGTCAAATTTCATTGAAACTTTGTAAACTTGTCGAGGACCGATGACAATTCAATAATTAAAACAAAAAAATAAGAAAAAAAAAAACAAAAATAAACACGTTTTTGTAGTTAGCAGAACTAAAAAATTTAAAATAAATAATAGTTTAAAAAAACTAAAAAACACGCTTTAAAAACCAAACTAAAAAAGGAGAAAATAATTTAATTCAATTAAAAAGCGTGGGGTGCTTGACATTAATTGATTATAAAAATACCTCAAAAAGGACCCCACGCTTTTTAATTGAATTAAATTATTTTCTCCTTTTTAGTTTGGTTTTTAAAGCGTGTTTTTTAGTTTTTTAAACTATTATTTTTATTATTCCGTGGCTGTTCCTACCTATACTATACAATAAATATAGAATAGGTCCTGTTGTCGTTTACGCACACCGTAACTTAACACTACCTCTACTTAACCGTATCATCAAACTGTGTCCCAAATGCTAACATACCCTATATCAGCGCCATGTAAGCGACATACATGTACATAAACTAGCTAAAATGAATGACAGGGGCACAGGCGTATCATTTACTGCGTATCCAAAGCCTTACTAAGCCTTGCCAGATGACAAAAAAGGGCCCCGAACCCTGAAACACTTATAAAAGTAATATAGGGCTTTTGGGCGAAGGACACAGGCTGACTAAAAGCGATGTAATAAAGTTTTGGGACTTAGTACAGTTAAATCTATACTTGATACATGTATGGTATTATTGGCTTAATAAATAGCTGGACAGATTCTCTTAAGAGATAAGTTATTAGCAATTTGGCCTTTTTTTGAAGAGCTACACAGAATAGTGTAACTTTAATCTATGAGTTCTGCCAGGGGTGCGGGTTGTTCGAAGGAGATACCGTGGCCCCTGGCACACAGGCAACTGTAGGAACATGGGTGGGTTTTAGTCAGTAAAAGTCTGACACGCCCTCCTGCTCCACCCAGAGCGGGAGAAGGTATTTGGCGATTTCCCACCCTCAAAAAAAAAATACTATCTGTTGAAGCTCTGTCAGAACAATAACAGTAGCCCGTCACGTGGATCGGTGACCATCTTTACATACCAAGACGTGTCTCGGAAAGCATGTTAAGCCATTGGACCCGGCTGTCATTCGTGGATCAATGACGGTCGTTACGGGTCGTCAGAAACTCGAAAGTCTGACAACTAGCTTTGATAAGGGGTATCTTATTACCCAGTAACTGGGTTCTATAGGCCAGATGGGCAGTCGCTCCATGTAAAAAGGTATTCAGATATATATATATAGGTTAGACTTGAAGCCAACCCCAACATAGTTGGGAAAAGGCTAGGTAGATGATGATGATGATGATGATGATGATGATGATGGTGGTGATGATGATGATGATTTATAGAAAGTTTTTTTTTGACAAACAAAACGCACAATAAAAAAAATCACTCAAAAAGTAGCCAAAAGCCTCGGACTCGAAATTTAAATAATTAAAAGTTCAAGGTTTGATAATTTCATCGATTTCTTGATGTCCACAATTTCAAAAATTAGCTAGACCTACTTACAATTTCTTTTTTTTTTACAAAACGAATATTTTCCAAGTCTGCTTTCTTTCACAAAAAATACCCTAAGAGCTAAAGAACATTTAAATGGACTTATCGCACCATCCGTCTCGGTTGTAACGTTTCTGAACCAATTTCAATAATGGCGGACCCCTGCCTTCCATCGAAATTCGTTGATTAAGACACGTCTGTCTGCCTACGTTAATAATCTAGCTAAAGAAATCCTTTGGTGTCTGTGCAAGTAAAGTTCTTTAATACTGTCAGAAAAAGAGGATCTTTACTTCTTTTGGAGATATAGATTCTTGATTTTTTGCGGCACCTACTTAGGCAGTGTACGTCTAGGGTTAGCTCGTAAAAGCTTTGGGCCGAACAAGGCTGGTCTAGAATTCCAGGGATAATAAAACGTCTGTTACAATAAAGACTCAGACAAAGGACCAATTTCGGGTTAAATCATGAATCCCTTTCAACTTATCGCATGTAGTGGTTTAAGGGCCTACGTCCCGTTTGGTAGCGTAACACGGTCACTTTATGAACCCTACTGCTCATTAACGGCTTGTCTTGAAGATTTGAAAAATATATGATTTTGCTATAGATTCATATAGATCATTTTGCCCGAAGTACTTTTTTTGTATGGTTAATACTTTTGCTGTAAAAAAATATTTTCCAACACGCAATATTTTGGCTTCTATTCCATACTCCTACTAAACGGCTTCGTTATTTGGAAAAAAAAATACACTGAAAAATAGATAGTTAGAGGTACCACAGAATCGCCGAAGCACAATTGTAAATTAATCAAAGGAATATCCCCATTTTGAGATAAAGGCTCAGAGGTGCCCTGCGCGGGCGCGGGCGGCAGTCGTGCTTTAGCATACAAACGGGAGATGAGGATACTATGGGCCTTAAGTTATAGCTAATATGCGGGTTGATATTTTTTTCTGTCTCTATCTGTTACAAAAAGGTGAGAAAGAAATTGAATCTATGCATGTATACGGTGTGTTAGGTTAAACGAGGGATATCCTTTATGGTAGTGTAGTAGGTACTCATGATAATGCACAATTTTTAATGTGGAGCCAACTCTGAAATATGCAAAAAAAGATCTGCTCTTTACTAAAAAGTGCAATACCTACGTGATCAAAATGTAGCAGACTGCTGATTCTTTTCATTTCTTTCTTCTTTGAGTAAGTACAACACTCATTAAAGTATGTCCCTTGAATTCGCATTTTGAAACTAGTGTTCAACTTAAGGCTCCAGGATAATGGGAGTTGCTTTTGGAGGACCTACCTTTTCTAAATTATAACGTCCAAAAAGTGCTGCCTCAATCAAAGCACGGGTCGACGGCGCGTTGTGTTCCACGCGCGCCTCAAAGAGATGTCAGCACCAACTGGTTGGGTCTGCAAGGGCCGATGCCTGCCAGGGGTGCGGGTTGTTGGAAAGAGATACCGCGGCCCCTGGCACACAGGTAACTGAGGGAACACGGGTGGGTTTTAGTCAGTAAAAGTCTGACACGCCCTCCTGCTCCACCCAGAGCGGGAGCAGTTATTTGATGATTTCCCACCCAAAAAAAGTATTCATCTTCAGGTCAGGACTAAGCCACTCATTGACAAAAAATTTAGTGAGATTCAGCTTCCCATTTGTACGATTAAAATCGATGATTTTCATAGTTCTAACAAGTACAAATACGATAGGAGATAATGTATGTAACTATCTTATGAACAGAGTTCTACATTCTCTCCTATCTATTATAAATAAGTATTACAACCATTGTAACCGACTAACGGTCTGATAAGAAAGGTATTGTGTTCAGGACCGTCTGTACAATCGAATCAATGTCCCTCTAGGGTCAATAGTAGATATGTAGGTACTATGGGTCCCAATAACTAGATTATATGATATTGTTCTATATGTATGATTTTATTATTGTGTTTACTAGTAAGTATTTGTACTAAAATTATACAAGATATCTTGTTAGAAAATCATTGTTTGCTTGGTTACTGCTTTGGTTAATGATATACATAGGTACTTACTCACTTACTTTTTTTATTTTATTTCATTTGTAAATCTTAATCTTTTTTTGAAAACAAAGCTGATAATATGTACAGGTATATAAAAAAGAAAATAATCATTAGGCATCAAATAATAAGTCCGCATCGTTGTCAATGGGAAAGTGCCCAAAAGGCTGGCAGCATTGCCACGTTGTATGGCAATGCTGATTCTTTGATTTTATCTTCCTAGTACGGTGGGTTGTGCTGGGGCGGCTGCTGCAGGTGTAGAAAACTTCAAACGGCGCAAATATTTTAATCTAATTGGAACCTATATGTTCTAGCCGTATGGGGTTCAAACTCTAAGGCCATGGGGTCCGAGTGCCCACTTAGTTTTCCGAGACATTTCCAAGCGGTTGGTTGACTCTTCACGTGACCAAAGGGCTCGCTTACTTATTATGTAAATAGAAGAAAATAGAAGTCACTTTTCGCGGCAATCCATGACGATGTAGGTCTTCTAATCTACGGAACTTCATGCGATTTTCACCATCGTTTATAAGATAATTTGTAACGGTTGGTTTATAAGTATACATTAATAATAAACTTACTTAGGTAAATAATAAAGAAATCTCGGTGATTTGTCAGGTCATAAGAAACGTGTGAAGCATGGGCGGGTCGCTAGTTATTTATGAATAAATAATGAAACTTGAGACGTACGTGTCCCTTAAGTGTTTTATATATTAAACAGGTTCTGAATACAGCTTGAGTTAAAAACATACCTGAAACAAAGAAAAGAGTTCATTAGTTTACACATTTATTATAAAAATGCGAGTTACACACTTTGGGTTCATCGCTAAGTAATAACAGCGCCACGGATCGACCGATCAAGTTAAGCTACGCTTGCCGCGGTTGGTCCGTGGATGGGTGACCATCTTGACATACCAAGACCCCTCCGTGCCTCCGAAAGCACGTTAACCCGTTGGTACCGGCTGTCATTTGTGGATCTTTGACAGTCGTTATGGGTCATCAGAAGCCCGAAAGTCTGACAACCAGATTTACCTACGGGTATCAGACTACCCAGTAACTAGGTTGTGGAGGTCAGATAGGCAGTCGATCCATGTTAAATACTGGTATTCAGCAGCATCCCACATAGTAGCGAAAACGCTAGGCCGATGATGATGATGCGAATTTCATACTTTCAGGAATTAATCCAACCCCTTTACATGTATTAGTATAAAGAAAATAAATCATACGTCAATAATGTACCCAATCAGTACCAAAACCGATATGAATAGAACCTCATTGACCTGAAATCAATCTGCCTTTACATATTCAGATCACGTATTGTTATAAAGCATAGTCCTTCGATTAGGAACCGAACGTGAGGCAAGTAAATTGGATCCCATTACTGGTTCTCTATTACCGGCAGAGATAACCATGGATGTGGCTTTTTAGGAGCAGTTACCACGTTAGTATGTAGATGGTTTTCCAAAACGAGTAGAGTAACTGATGGACAGAGATATACATTGTGTCCTCATTCTGTACTTCATATTGGGACCTCGCGAAATTTAAAATTTCTAACGTTTATTGCAATTTGCAGGGCCCTAATACACTATGACCACTTATGAATCTTTGTTGGCTCCTAACTTTTTAATGGCTTTTTATTTTAGTATTCTGTTTCCGTACAGACAATATAAATAATGAGACAAAACGATATCATATTTTACTTTGGATGTGTCATGTCAGATAGTGTAGTAAAACACTCCTGAAGTTTTTATGTAAAAAATGTGGACTATGTTCACCTTAATGAATAAAATTATCCACGTCGTAAAATACTGTTAGATGTAAACTTAGTCTTCTAAAGCATTTTTGCAATGATCAAGCAATGCCCACTCACAAAACACCTGTGTCAGAAAAGACTCCACGGACTAAGACTCTATGACACAACTGAAAATTTGCTTTCCATCCCAAAATAGTTACCGATTTCCGTCTGTGTTTTGGCGTTATTGCAGGCTCAATAATTACAAACAAACAACAAATACCTAGTTAACTCAATAAATAGTTTCGCACTATCTTCTCTGACCCTCATTCACACACTCAGACACCCACACACTTACACTCGCTCACACTGACACAACCACACAAACACTCCTATATGTCAAATGTAAATTTATTATGGTCTAGTTTTAGTTTACGGCAAAACATAATTGTGTACTTGGGGCGGAGACCTGGTGGCCTGAAATACAGGCTTCGGCTTAGCTTAGGCACCAGTCTCCCACAATATTATTCTATGAGCCCATTTAACTGGACAATATTGTTCTATGTAACTCTTTTATAAGGAAGAAAAAATAAATGCCCCCAATTTTAGACTTGTGTTTAACCGGGGTTTCCCAATACACAACTTCGCAAGATTCCCGGTAGATTTATACCGAGATGTAACGAGACTATATCTGGCAACTGTTCTATATCTGCTTTAGATTTATGTAGTGTCTGATTCAATTCAGCATTAACATTCTTGTGACAATGTCAGCAGTTTCGTGAAGCTGTAGGCCAAACCACAAATCAACGTTCACATCTAATTCCTTATCTAGTTCCTCTTGTTTGTCTCCAAACCCACAAATGGCTTCACCGAAAGGCTATTAATAAACTTCATAGTCCAGACAAAATTTTTACGACGTTACAACTTTTGTTGTAAATGTTCAAAAACTATTGCGAGAGTGTTCAGTGCTGTCGTAGTTCTCACGCTAGTTACATTTTAGTATAGTTTTAACGTTAAAACTGATGTGTCGTAAAAGGTTAATAAAGTTTGTTGGTGTACGTTTTGGATCGTCTGTCTGTTGGTTCGTGGTTATGTGATCGGTTGAGATTGGCTTTGGGGTTAGATGTGGACATTGGTTTCTGGTTTATGTAGGTTAATATTGTTTATTGAGTTCGAATCGGGAATGATCTGTTCTACACTTTGAGCTAGTCCTCAGGTCCTCAGCTAATTAAGCCCGTTTTCACTAACACTGAAAAACAACGTATTATTACCATATTCAAATCTCGCCGCTGAGTCGTGCGTGTAGTCATTTAAATGTCACCTGATGTTAATAAAAACGGGCATTGGAGTACCCAATTCCAGTCCGTGATATTCGTTTCTTAAATATATATGTCGCAGCCATCTGGTTAAATTAGCCAGCTAATTGAACGGCCAGGCCGTTCATTAAACGCCGGCGCCGGTGATCGTTAAGGCATCTCTAACGAACTTTCTAAAAGTATCGATGTCTTGATAAAATTAGAACGACCTCTCTTAGAATAAAACAGTAGATAGCATCAATTAACTCTTAATTAAATAGTGCCAAAAAAAATCCCACACAAAATAAATCTGTTAATTTACGCGAACAGCTTTTCATAATAAAAGCTATTATGGCACTGCGAGCTCGGCAAATATAATTTCCAAATTAAATTATTTCACAGATTGACATTGTTGTTTAAACAGCGGTCATTTGGGTATTCTGGTTTTCAAAATATTTAACAGTTGAAAATGCAGAGTATAACCTAAAAAAATAAAGTTTACTTCTTCCATACCGTTCGGAATCCAGCAACAAAAATTCGGCATTTCACGGTTCGTTCCCAAATCAATTTCGAGTTGGGTACACTGCAGTCCACAGTCCAACCGCCTCAATTCAGCGGAATCGAGCAGGAGAATCGATTACAATACATCGTAACACCGCGGTCGCCCTGTCCAATACAACCAACCGGTCGATTTATTAAGACGCAATTCAAATCGATATGTAGTTTTCAGTTTAGTATTTTGAGTTTTATTGTTAGTCTAGACAGAGACAGACACAACCCTCAGAGTACCAGGTTAATATTCACATAAAATAAAACGTAATATCACGCATGTTTTTCATCGTAGGGAAAGACAGAGGTATACCTGTACACCCACATTTCGCCATTTTTTTTTAAGTCTCATGTAATAGGGCGAGCCTATTGCCATCAAACCGGGCAGAAATCCAGACTTCGGGAGTCCCTCGGAGTTCCTCGTTGATAAGATATGATAAGATAAGATTTATTTATTTGTCTAAACTTCGTAAACATACAAGAGCATGCAAGATATTAGATACATCGTTTGAGTCCATTCATGTTTAGCCGTAAGTATCGGCGTACAAATATTTCCATAACATTAAAAAGAATTACCGGTAAGAAAAAAAAATACCTTGAATAGGCACTTACATAGTTTATAATTTAAAAACTTAACAATTAGAAATTATTTTATGTTATTATGTCAAAATTCCGTGTCAGGAAAAGATAAAATTATTCAATCTAAAAAAAACGTTTTCGTCTACAAATTTGGAGACACTATGTATAATATGCCTTTTGCGAAAGAAACATTTCTAATTTTCGCTTGAATGCCTTACTATTTAGCTCCTTCCAACGTTTAGGCAATTTGTTAAATATAGTAGGTTGACCTCGTTACTACTCGTTATATTTATGACTAAGTAGATAGTGTTGAAAAACAATTTACCTACTCGATCTACTAAGTCACACGATTATATTTCTACATCAATGATTTGTGCTTATCTGAATATTGATTAAAAACCTAAACAGTTGGTCACAATTTACGTATTCGTGTTTCAACAAAAAGTCTCACTGTCTTCTCACGTCTGATATTTATCTTTTTACTAAGGGCAGATCGAATTTATTAATTCAAGAAACCCATTAAAATGTCTGGCATTTGTGAAACTTCAGAAGAATTTGAAATTTTTGGTGGGCATTTAGGCTAAAAAGTTAAGGATCCTGGACAACAATTACGTTACTGAAATAATTCCTTGCTAAATTATTCTGTTAAATTCTCGTATTTAGAATTGGGACGGCATTATTAGGGCTGAAAGTAAATTCTTGGACTAAATTGTATAGAAATATTTCATTTATTTGAAATCCCTGAAATTGGGGACAATCAATGGATCATTGTTTGCTTCCAAACTGAGGGATATTCAATCGACAGCTGCTAAATTAAAAACGATTTTCTTGCCGTGCAAAACTACGGTTTATTCGCTGTGCACACGGTCATCAGGGTTGTATGAATCACTATGGAAGCTTGTTGACTAGTCTTGTGTAGTTCGTGAACGATGAATGAATAGGAACCGTTTCTTTGCACTGTACTAAAAGAAACGTTTCCGAATGCCGACTTGTAATCGGTCTATTCGTTCTAATAGCTCCTCAAACATTTACAAAGAGCCATACCGTATGTCCGAACGAGAACAAGAATGACAGCGACTGATTTGACTGATACGATTTCGATGAAACTTTTTTGCTCTGTGATCTATGGAAGTACTGACTGAGAGCGAAGACCGAATAGAGCCAAGAGAACTAATAGAAGGAACTAGTTCGCTGACCGAAATGAACTAGTACGGAGCGATCTTAAAAATGACCGAGCAGGCACAAGACTATTGTTGACAGACACGCTCGTTCTACGGCGCGGTTTATACGCCGCAACGTAAAGATACCATGCCGTGGCATCAAATTATTTTAAGATACGTTTACAATTAATTGCCATGTTACTTAATTAGGAAGAACATTGCCAAAGACATATACAGAGATCCTTGCACTCTGTCCCAGAATCCCTTAACAACACTACACAAGGACAAAAAGATTTACCCCCAACTTTTCTTATCTACAACATTTTAAAATTCAAAGAACTGACTTGAACTTCTGAATAACAACACCAAAGAGTGCTTGATGAAATAAAGCAAAGAGCAATATAAACATTCGAACTATTTATTTGAAATATTAATTTATAAAACGACCATGACAGTGCACGAATGAGCGGAAGAAGGGAAAGCGACAATACAATGACATGTGTGTTGCTATGAGAATTAGCGGCGGCGTTTACTCTTCTCAACATCCTCTTCTAAACGCAGACGATTTAAAGATAAGCCCATTAATGAGGTGAAATTTTCGTGTTTTGGTCGATGAAGACCCTTCGTTAAAATATCCGCGACCATGTCTCCAGTGCATTTATATTCTAGCGCGATTCTCTTGGCAGCAATCTTCTCACGTATGAAGTGGTAGCGGACGTCAATGTGTTTACTGCGCGCATGGTACACAGCATTACCTGCAAGACTAATCGCACTCTGATTATCGCAGTAAAGAGTGATAGGTTTACCTTTAAACTCAGGTTGAAATTCATCTGCCAGCTGTTTCAGCCAGAGAGCTTCCTGAATGGCTGACGCTAGAGCCATGTATTCAGCCTCACTTGTAGAGAGAGCTATAGTCTGCTGTTTTTTAGAATTCCAGCTTATTGCGGCGCCCTGAAATAAAAATATGTAGCCTGTGCAAGATCTTCTGTCTTCAGAATCATTGGCCCAATCTGAATCACAATAGCCTGAAATTTTTTTATCAACACATCTTTTATAAACCAGTTTCATATACATTGTACCTTTCAGATACCTCAAAACTCGTTTCAGAGCTGCCCAATGTTCATTAGTAGGCTGACTATTAAATCTGCTCAATGAATTTATGATAAAAGTAATGTCTGGCCGACTACCCTGTGATAAGTATAATAGACAGCCAACTATCTCCTGATATGGAATGTTCTTTAAGATTTCTTCTTGACTTTCAGCCTTCTTAAATTTAATATTAGCATCAGTAGGCGTCCATATTGGTTTACAGTCGATCATTCCAAACCGTGTAAGTATCATTTTTATGTATATAGACTGATCAATAGAAATTGCATCTTCCTGTTGCGAAATTCTAAAACCAATACAATGTTCAGCTGTTCCTAAATCCTTCATATGGAATTTTTCTTTTAGTTTTCCTTTTATCATTTGCGAAGTTTCCTCACAATTAAAAAAACAGAGCAGGTCATCCACATACACTGCTATAAAAAGCATATCATTATCGTTCAAAATACGATAGTAAACACAAGGATCAATATTTGAACGTGTCATGCCAATCTCCAACAGGGCAGTATTTATTACAGATTTTTTATCATTACTTGTCTTCTTATTTCTACAATACTTGCTGAGATGTCCATACTTATTACAATGAAAGCATCTCGGGCCTTTATTCTTAAATTCTTGCTTCTTTTTTGTGTTTGTATAAAGTGCAGTAGTGTCTGAAATCTTTACCTCTTGCAGTAATTTATTTTTCACAAGATCAGCACTAATCTTCATACCGGAACTTTCTAGAGCCATAATCATAGGCCTGTATATTTCTGGCAATCCTGCCAACATTAGGGTGCCCAACCACTCATCATCTATATTAAACTTTATGTTTCTCAATTTGTGCGCGGCTGTCATTATTTTGTTTACATAGTCTTCAATGGATGAACTATTTTCCAAATTGGTATTGATAAGTTCTCTGAGTAAACCAACTTTACGAGTTAGCCCACTGTCTTCGAATGCCTTTGCTAAATTATCCCATACCTGTTTTGCATTTTGTGCGTCTTGTATATGCACATATAACATCTGGTCAACTAATAGAATCAACTTTGACTTGGCTTTGATGTCTTGTTTGACCGAGTTAGGATCATTAACATTTGGTTCTTTCAAAACATGGCTGTATAAATCTTCATGTTCAAGGTATGCCTTTACCGCAAAACTCCAGCTTGACCAATTCTCACGACCCGTTAACTTCTCAATCAACATCAATGAACTATTTCCAGCCATATTTTATAATGTACGATTCAATAAGAAAATAATTACTTAGCTGAAAAGAAAAAAAACACTCGCGAGCCGGTAACTAAAAGTGAGGTTATGCTTGCGATTTTTACTTTTTCATTGTAACTTTGTAATTACTGTCCAGAACACAACAATAACATTAAACGGCAGGCTTGGGACGGCCCATAACCTGATGAAATAAAGCAAAGAGCAATATAAACATTCGAACTATTTATTTGAAATATTAATTTATAAAACGACCATGACAGTGCACGAATGAGCGGAAGAAGGGAAAGCGACAATACAATGACATGTGTGTTGCTATGAGAATTAGCGGCGGCGTTTACTCTTCTCAACAGTGCTGAACAACTAACTTTCTCGTCGACTCGTAGACACGACTGCATTTTCATAAGAAAACCAACTTCTACATACGATTTCTTTTGTAAGAGATTACATGCAATGTTTTCATTGCATAGCAAGTATGTTTGAAAGAACTTTAATATCAATAGCACTTTATGCTCTTTTGATTAGTCTCTATAAAAAGTTTTGTTTTGAGTGTTTTATCTTTGAATGTATTATGAGAAAAAAGTAAGTTTAAAAACTGAGACCCGACTACTGAAAAATCACACTCTTTTAGAGCATGATTTTTCAGTAGTATGAAACAAGAAACTATTCCCATCTGAAATCCGTGGTCGTACGCCACTTTGCCCTATAGTTTGTGTCAAATTATGTTAAGTAGTTTAGAAGTTATGAAGTAACATATGAACTCACATACATATCGGTCAAAGTTATAACCCTTCTTTTGCTTCGCCTTAGTAGGGTAAAAAGACAAAGTAAGTAGACTGTTGTGCTATTTGTTTTTCAGGATTGTTATCCATGTTTCAACATTCGAGTCAATGAAGAGCTCAAATTTAAGAAAAATCGTTGTATTTTTTATCTGTGATACTTAGACGATGATAATTTCAAAATACACGCATTTGTGCGTAGGCCTATCCCTAAACAAAATATTGTATTTCAAAGACTGATGTCAGAAATAGACTTTTAAATGGGAATTTTGGAGCAACAACCTGACAGTGGGAACCCAAAATAGTTTTAAAACCATAACAGTAACAACAAAATTCTCTTTCTGTTCCACGAGGGCCCAGCACCCTGCCATACATAGGTACTTAAACTCCCATGCAGACTCCAATCGACCCAGCTGAACAAATAATTAAAACGCATAATTGACAGCCCTACCACAACATAGGAAGGTACAGAAGGCTGGATCCAAAAAAAAACACATAACTGACAAAATATGGGTGTGCATTCGGTACACTTCTGCCGAACCCGACAGGGAAATCCGGCGTGATGTTATGATGATGATGAATGAATTTGTACGCACATAGATACTCCTCACCTATAGCGAGTGCAAGCACACTCGCGATTTTTTTAAGTTTACATGCACAACATAACATACTAGAATCCCAAACCGTTGGACAGATCCACCGTAGGCGCGGGCTTGCGGACGCCGAGTAATGGGTAGCTCGCTGTCCGGTAAGGACCAAGCCCGGGTCGACGGCGCGTTGTGTTCCACGCGCGCCTCAAAGAGATGTCAGCACCAAATGGGGGGGTCCGCAAGGGCCGATGCCTGCCAGGGGTGCGGGTTGTTCGAAAGAGATACCGCGGCCCCTGGCACACAGGCAACTGAGGGAACACGGGTGGGTTTTAGTCAGTAAAAGTCTGACACGCCCTCCCGCTCCACCCAGAGCGAGAGAAGTTATTTGATGATTTCCCTCCCAAAAAAAAAAACCGTTGGACAGATCAATTTACGAACTTAAAAGTGGCACACATTGAGTAGGAAAAAAAAAACAAAAAACAGAAAAACACCAGAACATATCAAAATTAACAAACAAAACACAATGCTTGTAAAATAAACAAAATGAAATTACGTGAATTAAAAAAGCATTATTTAAGTACATATCTTATTATTATCCTTCGTCAATCTTCTAATAAAATCTGAAACATTCAGCGGGGTACTTAGTTGCGTAACACACTATCAGTAGCAATGGCTTTGATTCTGACAGTTCAACAAGATTTATTGCGTTATTTGCGTTTACGAACATTCATATTCATACATTCAATATCTTGCAAAATTATTCAGAATGTTCCGCAATTAGGGCGGTGATCTCCTGACATACTTACGCGACTATATGAGCGTGCGCTAGTTTGCGCTTGTTGCGTGGAGTCGAACTTCTGTAGGTGCCTATTTATTTTGTGACCCAACGCTACGTAATTCCGTATCCGACACCCAAAAGTAATTAAATTCAATCGTCCTTACGCAACATTAACTACAGTGGAGTTCGGTGTACGGTCAACGACAATTACCACACATACTGCAGAGTTTTGACCCTTAAGTTGAAGCCGTAATGGCTAGAATGGCCTGCAGAGTTTCGGCAAGGATTATGGAGCTGTGTTCAAAGAATCACTAGTCCGCTGTTGGATAATTTATTAGGTTTTGTCGACATCTTGGTACATTAGCACTGTTCGTGACAAGGTTGTAGTGGACTATTTCAGTAACTGAAGGAATTCCAGCGTTATTTTCAACATGAGGGTCGGTTTCAGTATTGTATTGATTGATGCTGAAATCATCAAAATCAAGAGCTGTGGTGGCAACACTGGCCCTGACATCAAGCAATGGACATACGAACTTTAATTGGTTGAATACGAAGGTTGTGGCTACTAAATATTTATGTATTGTAGCGCGCACCGTTTCCGAACGTCCCAAACTCACCGCCGTTACGTTGGCGGCGTGTGCGCCGCCAAGGAGCCAACATAATAAAACCGCGTCCTGCCGCCCGCGCCTCATACTTCTCTCGCCCCTTTTCACCCTGGACTACGGAACGATAAGCACGTGTGTGCCCGGTCGCGTTTTGATTCTATATTTACTTCTTGCTACCTATAATCTTAAATAAGTAAACTGTGTACTTACTTACATTAAACTATTTTAAACGAGTGTGCGGACGGTTTCAATTACACGAACCCATTACAGTATATAATTTGTCTCTTTTTGTAATGTGTCTTTTGTTTCTGCAGAATAAACCATTTTTCTATATTTCTTCTGTTTTTTTTTTCATTTGGTTTTCATCATCGTTCTCTTGCCCCTTATTCCAATTTATTTGGGGTCGGCACAACATGTCTTTGATCGATTTTGAAACGTTACGCTGTTATTTTATCGTGAGCTCCTAAAAGATCAGTTATATACACTTTGACCGCGAAGGTATTGCACTTTTCAATGAAACAGCAGTTTTTTTTTTTGATAATGGCTTTAGTATCACATGTGAAATGCATGGTTAAAATTTTAGGTTAAAGATATCAGAAACTACAGAATATTTAACCATTTGAAATATTCTGTAGTTACTGATATCTTTAAAAACTTAGTTGCAACCCTAAACCATCGTACTGGCGGATTATTTGAACCCAAGTAGGTATATAGGACTGTTAGGGCAACATTTGTTATGTACTACGACAATAACAAGGGCTTCAGGGGTGCCTAAATCTATGTTATTTGGAAGGGATGGTGCCATTCGTAAGAAATTGATGAAAGGGTGTTTTTAACTGCCAGATATAGTTGCTTCGAAGGTTATTTTGTAAGATAATACTATTATAAGAGGGGCTGTTAGTGTGATAAAAATGCTGTGTGAAGATAAACTGCAAAAGCAGCCATCCTCACTCAGTAGAAATAGGCTTTCAGGCAAAGAAAAGGCTACCCAGGTTTTTTACAACACTGACTCACTAATAGCCAAAATAGCCTTATTTACGGTTAGTTATTATAGAAAGCAAGAAAGGAGAAAAATACGTTTTTTTGGGGTTGATTTGACGTATGATAGGTACATTTCTACCCGATCCTTCGAGAAATCAAGGCGAGATGTATAATGTGGGTTTGTTATTATAAGTAGCTGGGTTCATTTCACATTTACTAAACGGCTACGATGTTTTATGTGGTCATTTTACAATGCTTTAGTATCTATATTTGATTGAAGGGCATGAATTTAATTAAAATCTGAAGACTAACGCCGTAATTAAAAACGTTCAAAATCTAGTCGCAATCTCATCTCAGCGACAATCTCTCTCAATGTTAAAAAACTTGACAAAAATTTAAGGAAACTGTAGATATTTTTGACAGATTGTGAGATCAAACTGTGAATGTTCTTATAAATTACGGGAACTGCCTCTCTGGTTAAATAATGGCAAAGACCTCGGTTAAATTATGCTCTAAATATCTGTATCCACAATTCTGTTCTTAATCAAAACATGGTCTGTATATTAATGTCTGCCAGTCTTGTCGATTTCGCCCGGGAAATCATTCATTTGTATTCACATGTGATCAAAGGGTTTGAGGGTAGTTGTGTCATTATTATTCAACGCTTACCCGCGATAAGATAACACCTTCTATTGATTACATTTGGGTTGAATATTTTGAATGGTTTGGAACTCTGCTTGATATGAAAATGTGTTTATTTCAATAGATTGCTTCACGAAGACTTTATTTTATATTTATATATCATTTGTCAGTAGTGGAACAGGCAGCTTCCGACTCAATTTTGGGCTGTAACGCCGTTTGTGTACCGTAACCGTCACCCGAACGTCACTGAGAAACGAGATTATGCTAACCGTCCGTGACTTCCCAGTGACCAGTTACTTGCTTTTGTTTAGTCTATCATTCATAATCATAACCGCCGAGTTTGATCGCGGTGGGCAAACGATCGCCGTCACCAGGAGTTGAACTGAGGAGTTTCATGCCGGCTCTTCTACATAGGCAACGACCAATTGGAACCATGCACCTAGCTTCTGATGTTCAAAAAATTTCCATGTAGATTTAGGTATGTGAAATAAAATATTTTGATACCGGGACGTCACACGTTTACGTCCCAGTGACGGCTGCGTTGGACCAACACCATTAGTATCGTCTATAAAACTTCATAATGTCAGATTTATCTGCCCCTGGCACGTTTTAGATGCTTTTAGGTTCATCATCATACTTCATAATCAGCCTATAATGTCCCCACTGCTGGGACACAGGCCTCCTCTCTGCGAGGAGTGGGCCGTAATACACCACGCGGGCCCAGTGCGGTGGTATATGTCACAAGTCTTCTATTTTTTGTTTCTAGGACATGCCGGTTTCCTCGCGATGTTTTCGTTCACCGTTTTGAGAGCAGTGGTGATAAAATAAAGTACACAAAGTACGCCTGTCTTGGTTCAAAACTGCGACCTGCAACTCGTCAGTCCCAACCGTCGCCCAATGCAACTGCCCATGCATCACTGCTCTGCGCACTTTTACGTTATTCCATCCTATTAGATGGTTTTGGAACGTCATCATCATCATCATTTCAGCCGAAAGACGTCCACTGCTGGACATAGGCGTCCCCCAAAAGGGGGTTTTGCCATAATCACCACGCTTGGCAGGCGGGTTGGCGATCGCAGTATGGTGGTAAAATGCATAGAGAACGCTGCTGCCCATTCTCTAGTAAGTTCCTTAGTCTTAGTCGCCTTCTACGACACCCACGGGAAGAAATGGGATGGTGCTATTCTTTTACGTCCGGCACCACACGGAACACGATTTGGAACGTATATTCTAATCTAATACCCAAAAATCAGCAATATAATCTGAATATCGGAAACGGCTTCCACGATTTCCATGAAATTTGATATACAGGGGGTTTCGGGGGCGATAAATCGATCTAGCTAGGTTTATTTTTTAGAAAACATCAAACAAAAAAAAAACGAGCAACGCTCGGTCATCCAGATATTGAATATTTAATTGTCAATGGAACCATAGCCAATGATTTATTTACAAAATATGTTTTCAGAACAAATAAAAAATCTCCTCTAATTTATTTCGCCTTCTTACAAAATCTGCGATAATCCTGAAAAGACACTTTCAAGTAAGTGCGCAAGATTCGTAAAATCCCTAATTCGGCAGTACCATTGGGTTCCGCGTAATTTTTGTTATCTTTGCCTAAGATCCGAGTGTGTGAGGATTTTATCTTAATGCCTTTCACGAGAAGTAGGTGCCTACCTGTAATCTGTGATTTTGTTGTAAAATGGAGTAAGTTGTGGAGGTACTGTTTTAAACATTCATTGGGGTAGGATGCGGTTAGGTTGTTAATTTCAAAATTGTTCTTCTTGGCTGTTTATTGAAGTACTTGGCTTCATACTTGAACAATGAAATTAATAGTTTATTGTCTTTTTGAGATTGATTTTAAGCTTGATTGTTGAGCAATGCAATGCATGTAACAGAAAAACTAAAGTGTGTTTTTAAACGACTGTATAAATTATACATCCAGTTAGACTGCAAGCTGACCTCAACATAATTGAGAAATAGCTAGGCAGATGATGGTGGTAGCATGTGTTTTTAACTATTATTTTTCTAAACCAATATTATAATAAGAAGAGATTTGATTTTTTGTGTGTTTGTTTGTTTACGCTAAAATGGCAGAACGGATTTGAATGAAATTTGGCACATAAGTAGACCATAACCTGGATTAGAACATACGATACTTTTTATCCCGATATTCCAACGGGATCGAGACCTATTCGGGTTAAACCGAGTCATGAAGAGATTTTCTTTTATTTCACTTAGCCAAACCAGATTTTCTTCGAGACCTACCAAAATAAGGACCCTAAAATAAGAAATAAGTTCGTCCGTCCATTTATCTTTTGACGCCAGTAATTGTATTTTCCCCGAGCACATAACAGCTTACTGTAATACTATTAGACGCTCAATTATCTCCCGCAAAAAAAACAGCACTTACTCCGGATTACGTGTGAATACTGCCTTAATCAAGACGCCCGAAAAATACTTACCTTACTTTCATACAAACTGTTATAGTACAGAAGGTTAATTCTCCAAGAAAAAACATCATTTAATTAATGGTTTTTTTCCACGGATCTGACATGAATAATGGATAATACCATGAAAAAAATATTTTCAAAATACTGGCTAGGATATGATACCTGAAGCCTGTTGTTTATTTTATTAAAAACAAACAAACAGACAAAGATTGTTATCTTCGCTATTCGGTTCTTTCTAATATTAGTGCAGAAAAATCAAAATTAAAAACACATACGACCAGCATCATCTGCCTAATCTTTTCCCAACTATGTTGGGGTCAGCTTCCAGTCTAACCGGACCCAGCTGAATACCATTATTGGAGCGACTGCCTGTCTGACGTCTTCAACCCATCAACGGACCAATCTCAGCAAAAATTAAAATAAAACTCACAACCGTTGCCTCGAAGATTGATTTACGAGTAAACACAAACGACCAAGGCACTGTTATTGTGTAATTTCTCTCAATATACCATATTTTTATTCCGTCAGTTTTGTGACCCACGGCAGGACAAAGGATTCCCTGTCCCCATACTTAGTGAATTTCCTGTCCTGTACAAATACACCCGGATCGTTACACAACCAATTCTCCGTACACATGTTTTATTTGCATAAACTGGACCTTCTATATAACTTTATTCTGTGTCTCCATTCCGGAGGAAAGGTCCTAAATAAACCGCAATATGTAAGTGTGGACAAATCTCATCCGTTATTTGGTCCTCGTAATCAGAGGCTGTGATCTAGATTTAATTGAGGGAGATACGCGGACCCTTAGTAACGGCTTGCTTGAGTACTGTTTTGGTCCATTGAAGGCGCAGTTAAAGTTGTCTTAACACTACGTAAAGGATTGTGAATGTGGATACTTAGATAATAAAAGGGATAAAGTTTCAAGGACTTTCAAACATAGATCAGCCTCATCTGAATAATATTATGTACCACAACCCAAAAAATCAATGACTTATTTACCAAATTAATGTTAATGGTGTTATTATTGTATAATTGCATAGCATATGTGTGAGCACTATGTCCTAACTATATAGCTAACATTTACAGGGTACGTCTTTCATTGACTTGAATGTGCCCTGGCAGCTGAGAGTATGTCATGCTCACTCAAATGTCTCGCTGGTGGTGGCGTGTGTGTTGGTTGGATCATTAAGTTCCCTTCAAAATGGTTCAGCTGAATGGTGCTGATCCATACGTCATGTTCGTGAACGAGCGCCGCCAGTAGGGGCTGGTCATCTCTTAGCTCCCACGGCTTATTTTAATTTCTAAATTGTTATTTTATTTTTGTTTTGTTTTAATTACGGACGCTTATAATGTGCACGTCTTTTTACATCGTTCTCACATTGATAATTTCCACATAATGATGTAACCAACTGTTTGTAACAAAATCATGATTTTAAAAGAGTGTCCATGGAGTTTCTTGCCCGTTCTTTTCCATAGGTACCTACGCTTTGGAATGAGCAACTAGCTTCATCTTTCTATCTCACCGACCTTGACAATTCAAAAGTGCCTGTAATTGGTTTATTTGAAATAAATGCTTTGAGTTTGAGTTTAAAAAGATGGTTATAATTTGTATCCTATTTTTTTTAAACTAGCTTCTGCCAGCTGGTTCACCCGCGTTAACCAATTTACACAAAACCTTAACAAATCATATACCGAAACCTTCCTCATGAATCACTCTGACTATTAATGAAAACCGCATGAAAATCCGTTCAGTAGTTTTTGAGTTTATCGCGAATAGACGCGGCAGGGGACTTTGATGTATAATATCACATCAAGGTGCCTAATTTTACCTTAGCTTTAAGCCATTGTAAGAACTTTAATCATTATGGAATACATTTCAAATCATCAATGGAATGGCAATCAAGATATGAGTCTGATATTAATATGAATGTGATTATTATGATCGTTTTGCAATCCAATAAAACACCTCTGCCGATTGTCAAACGATTGACAATTGTTTGGCAATATCCGCAAGTTTTAGTCACAAAGGCATGTCCCAGCCTTTCTCAACTTCAAACAGTTCATGAAAAACTTCAACAACTGCACAATTTGCCTTCGCAAACTCAAAACAAAAAAAAGACGATCGCCACACAATAAAACCCGGATACACAACCGCGCATCGATTACAATTAGCAGTTCGAAAAACTGTCCAACTTGTGTGAACTTCCACAATAAGCTTATAAAGAAACCACTCCGGATAGTTCTTTTTTACTTCAGTGTGTCCCACGGCTTAATCGAAGTTAAATTGACGGGGCGTTACGGAGTGAATTGATTTCGATCAGACTGGCTGCGGGAAAAGTGAGTGCATTGGAGGGAAATAAATGGCGGTATAATTGAAGGGAGACTGTGTATTAAGTGGTTATTAAAGAGATGTTTGAAGTAGAGGTGAAAACAATCAGGAATGGTGATGATGATTTATAGTTGTTTTGCAAGACCGGCTTGACTGCCTCGTTAGTTTAGTGGTCCCAAGCGCTAATGCTGAGCTTGAGGGCCTGGGGTTGAGGCTGAGCTTATAGAGGATCAATAAACGCTGCCTATCGCAGTCCACTGCTGGACATAGGCCTCTCCCAGGCTGCGCCACAACACTCTATCCTCCGCCTTCCGCATCCAATCTGTCCCAGCCACCTTTTTAAGGTCGTCGGTCTGTCTAGCTGGGGGGCGTCCCACACTACGCTTGCCGATACGCGATGTTATAGAGGATAGAGCCTCATTTTTAATTTTGTAGTGGATTCTAGTTTGCCTATTACACTTTGCTTCTTACGGGGAAGAAACTATTAATGACATTAAGCTGGCCACAGTTTTTGAGTATATTTTAAATGGTTGTCGGAGGAATGTTTCATGAAAAAGTATTTTTCCATGCTTTTTATGTTCGTTCCCAGGTCGGGAAAAGTGTTATTGGGTTTTGTTTTTCTATCCGATATTTCTCAGTAGCACCCCGGAGTCTGGTTATGTCCCATATTACATGGGACTTAAACATAACTGGCGAAATTTAGGTGTTCTCTAGGTACACCTCTGCGCAACCCTTCGGGGAAGCAAGGCGTGATGTTATATATTGCAAGACCGGGTAAGTCCGTATGGCAGTTTTGTGTTGTTCACAGCAAACAAAAATGTGTATTATCATCAATCCTATCAAAGCAGTCCTGAAAAGAAGTCAGTTCAAAGACACCCGACACTCATCTTCAGATGAAATACTTAAGATGATATTCATAACATGCTGAAAATATGTAAAACAGCTTATTCTTCGCTGGTACCAAATTAAAAGATGCAAAACAGTTATAAGACACGAGAGAATTACACACATATCTTTCGTACGTAAACAACATAGCATCACGCCTTGTTTCCAAGAAGTTGGGCAGGGTGTACCTATAGCACCTACACCCACATATCGCCAGTCACGTGTTTAAGTCCCCATGTAACAGGGGAGAGCCTATTGCCAACAACTGTGCATAAATCCGGACTCCGGACTGCTACTGAGTAATTCCAGATAGAAAAACAGTTTTCCCGATCTGGGAATCGAATCCAGGACTACAAAAACAAATTGCCATTTAATTCCACACACCCACCCATGTTTCACGAACATCATCATCTGCCTAGCCTAGTCTAACTGGATGCAGCTGGATACCAGTATTTTACATGGAGTGACTGCCTATCTGTTCTCCACAACCCAGTTACTGGGTAAATATCCTTAGGTAAAACTGGTTGTCAGACGTTTGGGCTTCTGACGACCCGTAACGACTGTCATTGATCCACAAATGACAGCCAGGACCGACGGCTTTACGTGCTTCCGAAGCTCGGAGGGGTCTTGGTATGTCAAGATGGTCACCCATCCACGAACCAACCGCGTCAAGAGTAGCTTAACCTGATCGATCGACCCGTGCGGCTATTTATTACTTTGCCACTAACCCCACGAACATCTCTATCAGAATTTACCATTAGAACCCCCAGCTCTAATATTACCTATCATTGAATAGAATGTTCGATAAGGCAGTCTACACACGTTTTTACAACGCGGCAAGTTAATTGGTCGCACCGCCATCTACCGTTACCGTTGGTACGGTCATTTGTGGCGCGTGTGTAGCATGCCTAATGGCGGTGGTGCCGACAACTTTCGGCGTGAAAATGGTTCGCCCTTTCTCACTTATTTCAGGTTAAAAAAATCGGGGACCTATTTAAAAGATGCTGATTTTTTCGTGGCCTTCAAAGGATAGAATATGGTGAGTGGTGGGTGGTGATTTTTGACCGATGGGAAATTAAATTGAAAATACGACATCTCTGTACCTACTCTTGACTTGTACTATATCATTTTAATTTAACTGTATTGACCTCGAACTTAACGAATTTATAGTCCCATTTTATTAAACTTGACATTACGTATTGTATTGCCTATTTAAAACTATTCACTGAATTCCTTCTCGACATGGTAAACTTGTATTGTTTGATTGAATGTGTTAATAATGTATAGTAAATGAGTCTTTATTAATATAACTTAAACTGTTTGCAATTTTAAAATAGTTAGTATAAGGATCATTTTAAACTGAACATCTGTAACATGTACCAACTTTCTGTGCAAATAAATAACTATTCTATTCTATCCTAGCCTAGCCTATTCCCAACCATGTTGGGATCGGCTTCCAGTGTTACCGCAGATAGGCAGAAAATACTAGTAGGTATTCCATCTGCATCCGGATGCAGCGGCAAGCGTGGCTTAACCTGATCGATTGACCCCCATGCGCCTGTTATTATTTAGCCACAAGCGACTTAATCCTACAAATACAGGAATATTTTTTTTACCAGTGCGCAAACTGTGATCATGAATTCAGCATAAGATTCTAGATCCCCTAACACAGAATTTTTTCGCCGGTTATCAAAATAAATAAATAATAGTTTAAAAAACTAAAAAACACGCTTTAAAAACCAAACTAAAAAAGGAGAAAATAATTTAATTCAATTAAAAAGCGTGGGGTGCTTGACATTAATTGATTATAAAAATACCTCAAAAAGCACCCTACGCTTTTTAATTGAATTAAATTATTATCTCCTTTTTTAGTTTGGTTTTTAAAGCGTGTTTTTTAGTTTTTAATTTATTATTTATTTTCAATTTTTTAGTTCTGCTAATACAAAACGTGTTTTTTTTCCCATTTTTTTTTTAAATTAGTAAATTGTCATCGGTCCTCGACAAGTTTACAAAGTTTCAATGAAATCTGACCGTTTAAAGTGGGTCAAAATCGCGCTCAAAGATTCCGTTACATACATACATACAACCCGAGCTAATATAAAGCGTGTAAATTATTTATTAGTGAGAATTTAATAATTATTTATAAATATTATAAATACGGGGAATCAGAGTTCGATTTCGGAGAGGGGAGCCTGAGAAACGGCTACCAGAACCAAGGAAGGCCGCAGGCGCGCAAATTACCCACGGAGAGTTACATACTGACATACTGACATACAAGTGAAGCTAATATAAAGCGTGTAAAATCAGCTGTGTCATAGAAAAGTGCAATACCTACGCGGTCAAAATGTATAGAACGGCTGATTTTTATTTTGATAACCGGCGATAAAATTCTGCGCTAGAATCTTATGCTGAATTCATGGTCAAAGTTTGTGCACTGGTTAAAATTTTACCCTGTACTTATTATAAATGTGAAACTTTTTTATGTTTGGTTGTATGTTACTCAATAACGCAAAAACGGCTGTAGGGATTTGTATGAAATTTGGGACACATATAGATTAGAACTTTGATTGACACATAGGATAAATTTTATCCCTGTAGAACGTTCCCGCGGGATATTTTTCTACGCGGGCGAAGACGTTGGCAAAAGCTAGTGAGAGATCATAAAGATTAAATGATGTCTCGTAAATTATTTCAACTACAAAGCTATCACTGCCGTTCTACCAGAGATTACTGTAACAAAAAAAAAGGCTTCAATTTTCCCCAGCAACCATTCCATCCAACACAAAGCCACGCAATAAGAAAGACAAGCCGAAGCCATGCATATTCGAAATTGATTCACGTTCGCAAACACTAATACCGCGATATTGCGATCAAAATCTTCCACCACAATTTCATATTTGGATTACCAGTTTGTTCTTCAATACGTACAATCCCGAAGCCAAGTGGAAACCTTACAGCCAGCCAATTACCTGACTGATTCGAGCAGGAGTTCCGGACGTACAGACACTCAATTTGTCAGAAACTTAATTCGGTGGAGTTCGGCTGTTGCATCGGGAGAGCTCGGCGGTTGTGATTTTGAATTCAACGGTATGTCTAGCCGTCTGTAAGGATTTAGCTGCGTAAAATGTTGACGAAGGATAGAAATATGGCTTTCGTTATTTTTTATGTCAATTTGTCAATAGAACTATGCATAAGTTTGAGTGCTGTTACGATTAGAATAGGGGCAAAATAGTGACGTCAATATGTTTCGAAGCTAGTCATAACCAGCCGATAATGTGGACACTGCTGGGACAGAGGCCTCCTCTCAGTGAGAGGGAGTGGGCCGTAATCCGGGCTATGTGCGGGTTGGTAGATGTCACATATCCTCAAATTTTTGGTTCTAGGCCATACCGATTACCTCATGATATTTTCCTTCACCGTTTCAAGCTAGTCTTTGACTCAAAATCAAAATTAAAATATTTTATTCCACATAAAAAATAAAATAGAAGCCTGTTTGTAATGTCGAAATTACTGTTTTTACTAAATGCATTCATTTATGGTAACATAAAACAAAAAAAAAAACAATTTTAAAATTTTGGTCTGTTTGTTTGTTCCGACTAAACTCCGAAACGGATATCCAAACATCTAAACACCATAGAATAGAATTATACAGTAGGATTAGTTTGACACACAACCACATGCAGACAGACTATCAAAACTCGTTACCCAAAATCAATAATATTTGGTCACCCATACTATAGGTATCTTAGGTAGTTAAATAAAGGTAAACAAACAAACAAAAAACACGTGACTCATAGATGCGAAACCTTTTATTTCAAATGTTAAAATCATATTATTTGTAGTCATAATTATAATAATAGGCTATATTCTGAATCTGAATCAGAATCTAATGAACTTATCTGTCTCAATAATAATAAATCATTCCGTTGTATCATAAATTATTTTTCTAATAACACAATTTAACAAAATCGAAACGCACGGCAAAATCGTAAATGTCGATTGTTGAGAGCGCTTTCACAGGCGTCTGGTAAACCGACTAAACGTAATACCTGCCACTTCAGTTGCCATACTATCATAAAAGTTGTACTTTTCAATTTAGCAATTCGTTGTATTTTCTAAAAGGTTTAGGGAACCTATATATTTAGGCTCTTTACAATAGGCAGATTACAAAATATTATATAAATGTAACTAAAAAATTGTGCTGAATTAGTTGCATGTAGGAAAAGTAGTTTGAGAATAAATCATAAAGTTTAATATACATTAATAAAAGAGAAAACTATCGTATAAATTTAAAATAAATTTGATTTTAACACACCGTATTTTTAAACAAGAAAGTGTCAACTATAAAAACTCTTTTACGATTTGTTTACCCTTATTCAACTACCTAAACCTATGGACTGTAAATCCAGAGTTATGTCCACAACTGCCTCTAACGAAGTTACTCGGGAACGTTAACACAATTACGGCCACAGTATAGTCCATCGTCAGTATGAATATTCATTACTAGTAGATTTTGTGCTGCAAAAATCATTTTTCTGTCAGTAGCTGAAAAGGCAAAGCTGCTGGATTCGATAAGGCTTTTGATAGTAATTGGTGTTGCTTACTGTTTTGTTTATTTGGATAATCTTGAATGTTTATTTTGGGTGGTCTGTTGTAGTGTCTATTTTATCTATTTTGGGCGGTCAGTACACATTTAAAACAAGAAGGAGCATTAACATTTTGTGCCTTAGTGGTGAAGCTGTGCTTTTAACCGACTGCAAAAAAGAACGAGTTTTTCAATCCATTTGTTATTTTTGTAATAGATACGTCAGAACTCAGGTATTTATAAACCAATTTGAAAACCTCTTCTTTTGTTTGAAAAGGAAATACGGAAATACTTAAACGAGAGGTGCCTTTGGTTACTTCTGATTAGTAAAAAAACAGTACAACGTGGAAAGTAACTTTAGTTTCGGAAGTCGGTGGCAAAAAAACCAAAATCCAACACAGTACGTTGTATTTTTTTAACTTTATTATTAATTTATCAATGTTTAATTAACAGCGTGACCCGCTGCTGGATAAAAAATATGGCTCTGTAGCTACGGGAACTAAAAATATTCTAAATTTTGTTTGTGGCACAAATAAGATACCGCAAAAAAGAATAAAATTTGCAAGATAGTGCTTTAATAGAGCATATTTCCGAACCTCATCTTTTTCCATATTATTCACGACTGACCTGTTCCTTTCAAGTAGGTAAAGTTACCCTTTAAAATGAAGAAAAAAAGAGGAATTATTTCTTAAGCAGGTTATTTTCATACCTTCTTCCTTGTTAATAAACTAATTCGTTTGACCTGCAGACTGCTCCAGAGTTTCCTGATTGGTATGCACACGTACCAGCCGATTAAAAGAAAAAAATCATGGTGAGGGGAAAAGTAGAATTCTAGTGAGGCCCTCACTAGGATTCTCTTTTTTAGGCATTTTGATTCTTAAAGCTTCTCCAGAAACGACGACTTTTGTAGAACAATTTCCATGAACTTAGCACAGAAATGATTCTATGAGAGACGCGTCGCGCCTGTTGTTTATATATTTTTTTTTCTTTAATGTTTCTTTTCCCGTTAAAAATACAACAAGTAAAAACATTATTGAGGCTTATATAAAAACTATTTACTTACTTGTATACATATATTTTACATAAATCTCTGTTTCCTAGAATTGTCCCGAAAATGATAAACCTGTTTCTGGCAACCCTAATTGAGGAACATTGATAAAAAACAATAAAAAATAATACGAATAAGTGCAGAACACGCAACCGTTCCCAACCATCATCTGCCTAGCCTTTTCGCAACTATGTTGGGGTCAGCTTCCAGTCCAACCGGATGCAGCTGAATACCAGTATTTTACATGGAGCGACTGACTAACTGACCTCCAATAAGACTGGTTGTCAGACTTTCGGGCTTCTGAAGACCCGTAACGACTGTCAAAGATCCACAAATGACAGCCGGGACCGACGGCTTAACGTGCTTTCCGAGGCACGGAGGAGTCTTGGTATGTAAAGATGGTCACCCATCCACGGACCAACCGCGGCAACCGTAGCTTAACCTGATCGATCGACCCGTGCGGCTAATATTACTTAGCCACAAGCCCCTCAACAAGCAACCGTTCCCAATCAAGGAACATTTATTTTCACAAAATACATATATGAAGCACCCAGTGGATGATATGAAAACATGATACTACTCGTGTTTGAACGAGCATTATTTGGATTTCATTCAAAATAAGACGATTAAACTGAACGTATTCTACGAATCCGTATGAGTACGAATAAATACGGAATATAGAAAAGGCCTTTATGTATATAATCATTGTGTAAATACTTGCGTATTCACAGGAAAGTAACGAGGATACAGAATTCTTGGAAAACTTGGATGGAGCATAGGATAAGTATATGCCACCTGGGGCCTAAGTCTGCTATTTTTATAAATTCGTCATTCCAACACGATCCCATTGTCATTCATTTGTCATTTTGCTAAAAGTTCGTAATCTGCTAAATTCACAATGGTCGATCATTGGTCGGTCAATGGTGTCGTAATAGAATTGTGTTATATTGGCATTATCGTATTGCCATTATTATAAAAATCGTTAGTTGAAAAGATTTTCGAAAAACGACTACTAGATTTCACTTAAATATATTTTTATATATTATTTATTAGTGTTATATGCAATCTAAAGTAGTAGGAAGTTCGTAAATTAAGTCAGTCATTCATTTGTCATTATGTACGAGATTACCAATAATTGCCATTTCTTTCAATGGAGTGTCAGTGGCTGACCATTGGAAAGTCTTAATGACGCCATTTTATTAGTAGATTACCAAACTTGTCAAAATCAACAATTATGAAATCAATGATAGACCATTCTGACACTATTGTAATAGCAGACTTGAGGCCCTGGTTTTTCCTTTGAGGTACCATTGAGGTACTCGGTAGCAACATAAGCTTCTAGGAAATCGTACGCTAGCAAAGGTTTTTTTGAGTTTCTGCACAAAATATAATTATTTCCTGTTAGGAAAACTCACTATAGCATCATGCCATTTGTCTGTATAAAAGCGCTGATCACAAAAAATGCTGAACGAATAACGATCTTGTTTTTAACGACGGTCCTCACAGAATTATTATATTCACCATTGATTTTTTTTTTCTACATAATGTTAGAATCTCGTTTGTATTTGAGGGATCTGGTAGCCAAAACATTTTTAAAAAGAAAATTCAGTATATAATACCCTATAGACTATTATAATTTAATTAATTAAATAGAGACAGACGACATTCTATTTATATTATAAACTAGCTTCCGCCCGGGGCTTCGCCCGCGTGGAACTCGGAAATTATCCCGCGGGAACATACTACCGGGTTAAAAATTATCCTATGTGTTAATATAGGTTATAATCTATATGTGTGCCAAATTTCATCCAAATCCGTTCAGCAGTTTTTGCGTGAAAGAGTAACAAACATCCATCCATCCATACTTACAAACTTTCGCGTTTATAATATAAGTTGTATGTGGAAGTTTGTATGTTTAGATGTTTTTTACTCAATCACGCAAAACAGCCGAACGGATTTGTATGAAATTACGCACACAGTTTATAACCTGGATAATGGCGGTATTACGTCTCCGTGGGATAAATTCCGACCTCGACGTGGGCGTAGCCGCTGGAAAAGGCTAGTATATTATAATAATAGCTACAGTGTAATCAGAAAATATTCAAATTGGCGCATAATCAAGTCTCAGTTTTTAAAAGCCATGTATTAAATACCATTCTCCATTACATTCCGAGCCCCCATCTTAAAACGCTGATATATGTAAATACATAATGTGTCAGCTCATATATCATGCTAAGTGCTCCGACTGAATTGTGTCACTTTTGCGTCCACAATCATCTATCAGGGGAACACCGTTAATGGCACTACTAATGTATATACTTTACATTAATTAAAATTTACTATTCACTGGGCATATACTTAATTGTATTCGACATTCTGTTTTTCCTAAAAAGACATGCTCTTTTATTTGTTATTAATTATCTTAAAATATTTACATAATTTATAAATAACATTAAAATAAAGAAATCTTTTTTTTAAACAAGCTTTTATTATTACTTGTTAAACGAACTAAAAATTTAAAAATATTTTAATCTCAATTATTTAAATTAAAGCGTGTTACATTTTGATGGCAGCAGAAATAAAGTACTTTTATTAGCATGTTACACCTTCTTTATATCTTACCATCAATATGTAACACGTTTCTATTTAAATAATTGAGATTAAATAACTTTTAACTTTTTAGTTCGTATAACAATTAACAAGTAGGTACCTCATAATAATTATAATATGTTTTTTTCCTTTTAATTGTATTTTTAACTTTTTAGTATTTATGATGCGGTATTTACTACGACGTAGTTCGTAGCAGCGATTTTCTGCTATGTAGCTCGTAATAATTCGTAGAACCCACACATATGTGTTGTTTTGAGCACTTAAAGTGTTATCCATCCATCTTCCAACTCCAGCATCAGGCCCTGGTTACCATATAGAATCAAAGACCTACTCGTCTATACGAATCAAACGAGCGCAAACTCGATGGGGTTGTGTCGTTTTTCCGCGGAGTTCCTATGGCCACCTTCCAGCTCCAGCATCAGACCCTGGTTACCATATAGGACCAAAGTACTCATCAATACGAATCAAACGAGCCCAAACTCGATGAAGTTGCGTCGATTTATTGTGGAGTTCCTATGGCCACCTTCCAGCTCCAGCATCAGACCCCGGTTTATATACTCGTCAATACGAATCAAACGAGCCCAAACTCGATGGGGTTGTGTCGTTTTATTGCGAAGTTCTTATGGCCACCTTCCAGCTCCAGCATCAGATCAGCTCCATGTTATCATAATATTGCATTGTCACGCGATATCCATATGCATGCAAAATTTCAGCTCAATCGGAAACCGGCAAGTGGTTCAAATTTATCTTGCATGATTTCAAGACAGACACTGGGACTGTCCGGGACAGGTGAAACTAAATAAAAGCTTGTAAAAAGAAAATAATCACAGGGGCATTAAAAAATTCGTCCGCATCATTGTCAATAGGGAAGATGCCTCAAAAGGCTGGTAGAATTGCCACGTTGTATGGCATTACTGATTCTATGGCCAAAAAATAGGCCAGAGCTCTCCATGATCACGTGAAGAGTCGACCAGCCGGGCATCTGGAGATTTCTTAAGTTCAAAAGTTTTAATGTCATGTATAGTCCGCTTTTTTCTTTAGTACTTTGCTATTTTGTACAGTCCGATTTAGGACGCTCCCAAGACTTTCTCTTAATTTACTAATCAGCTAAATATCACCTAGTAGTTAACGAGTAATAATGTAGTAAACATACAGACAACTTTGACATTTATGATATTAGTGTGTGTGGTGTTTTAATGACATGTGATTCCCTGTTACAGATAACAACTCGACCCCATGGGTGCCATAAAACGTAATGTTATGTCGCAGCCCCCATGTTTCTGTGAATTAATCACATAAAAAACATCATACTGTAATCACCTTTCTCTTTCGAGTTTAGTAGCCTATAGGGGAAGGTTATGTTAAAAAGCACGCGAATAAAAGGTACATAAGCTGAGTTCCTAATAAAATTCAGAGTAAACCTTTGATTACCAAGAAATACCAAAAAAGTAATAGTATTTTCTGTCTTTCTGTTTTCAAATCTGGACGACCGGTTTTTTTTGTTTGTCGTTTTCTAAAAATGAAACCTAGCTAGATCGATTTATCGCCCCGGAAACCCACTGTATACCAAAGTTCATGAAGGTTTCCGAGATTCAGATTACATATATACAAGAATTGTTCGTTTAAAGGTATTAGATACTCTGTGTTATGTTAAGTGGAAGTGCGGAGTCACCTAACACAAGCATCTTGTTGCTTAAAAGGTGATCTCTAAATCACGTATATTAAAGATTTATGTAATTGAAATAAACATATTTTAACTTTATAAAGTTAAAAAAATCGAGCTCCAAACGTCGAGATACGAAGACGTACGAAGGTCTTCGATACCGGAAACCGAATTATGGAACTCAAATGGAGTTGACTAAGGCAGTGACAGAGTGGCGTCCAAGGACTGAAAGACGAGATGTCGGTCGTCCGGCGGTGACATGGGAGGACGACAATGTTGCCATCGCGGGCAAAGCCTGGATGAAGCTGGCACAGGAGCATGGGGATTGGCACAAGATAAGAGAGCCCTATGACCAGGTGTGGGTGAAGTCAAGCCGTGGATGATGATTAGGTGAAAATGATTTATCATTCGAGATCTGCGTGCAAAAGTGCATTTTACCCGCTAGCGTAGAAAGAGTTTTTGAAATTCGAACCTTTCTAGTCAATCATTTTATATACAGCCACTCCACTGAAAATGCATTAATACTTATTTCATATCAGTGCGCCAACCCCATTTTTAGAATAATCGCACTGGCCAGCAAGACGACTACATGAAAAAAAAAACTTAAAAAAAATCTTAACTTTTTTAATAATTTTGGTTTGTTTTTTGATAAAATCGTAAGAAATCATAAAATATAAGCGAGTCCAGCAGTGATGAAGATATAAATTTAACACCTACTGAGTTAGTGCAAGCGGTGTAGGTACATAATGCCGAATTGAGTTATCTTCCGAAAAAATCAGAGATGGAGACATTCTAAAGGCACGAAATCGTTTTCGAAGACTACAATGCAATGCTATCATAGTTCATTGAACTAAGCACACTAATTTAATATATTATTTAGGCAATTTTTTTGCACCTAGCATTTTCCTCACTGTAGTGAGGTGATAAATTGTGTGTTGCGCTCGGCAGCAAAGGTATTATGCGTCTCGCCCCTATGCAAGCCACGCTACGCTTAGAATTCTATATTTGAACCACTCGCTTCGCTCATGGTTCAATCCTAGAAACCTTCGCTTGCTCTGCTTTCAATACAAGTACTCGCGCCAAAAAACAACTTTGCAGCCTTGCATAACAAATAACTATTGTAACCCACAGAAGACAGAAAATCCCTGATTGCCCTTTACAAAGTCGTTGCAATCACTGAAATAAAACAAACCCGACTTAGCATAAAAATACTGGGTGTAACAATTCATCAAAAAACAGCCCGCAGAAGTTTTAGACCAGAAAGCATAAAAAGCGCTATAAAGCGCACCGTCCCTCAAAGTTGACCGAAGCAGATTTCACAAACTGTAACTCAGTATTTACCTTCATTACTCGGCAATATTTTTGACGCCGGCTATCATTTACACTTCAGAATCAGCGAGCTGTTCCATAAAAAATACTGTCGAAAAACCGCTGTACCAGAACATAATTTGATGAAAAAAGGTTAAAAAGTTAGCCCAATTTGTTCGTTGAGCTCTTTGTAAACTTACGGGTTTTATTATCTGGTACCGGTTTTTTTTATAAACTCCTATTTTCTCAGCCCTAGTAGTGGGAATATGTTTCAGTTTGGTAGAACAGCAAGTTATATGCCCCTCGACGACTTTAGAACGTATTAAATGAATGAGTTTGTGTCTTTAGAGCAGTGTTGTATCTGCGTTGAGGGGCTGTTTGCTTTATAGCAGACTTCTTTTTAGTTTTCTAGGTTCAGAGAGCAAAGTGGATTTAGAACGATTTAAAAGACATGCTGTAAATATTAAGGGATAATCCTAACTCTTAACGGCAGCGACTTACGATTTGTAAACTCAAATGAAACACTCGTAGCTCTTAGGTTTTAATCCAGACAGGCACTTTTCGTTGGGTAAATTGTTGTATCACCATTGCTCTCAAAACGGTGAAGGAAAACATCGTGAGGGAAACTGCATGTCCTACAGTAAAAAAATAAAAGTTAAAAAAACTAAAAACACGCTTTAAAAACCAAACTAAAAAAGGAGAAAATAATTTAATTCAAATAAAAAGCGTGGGGTGCTGTTCGAGGTATTTCTATAATTAATGTCAAGCACCCCACGGTTTTTAATTGAATTAAATTATTTTCTCCTTTTTTAGTTTGGTTTTTAAAGCGTGTTTTTTAGTTTTTTTAACTATTATTTATTTTCTATTTTTTAGTTCTGCTACAAAAACGTGATTTTTTATTTTTTTGTAAAAATCGAAGACATTATGACATTCACTTGACACTGACATTCACAACCCGCATTGGGCCCGCGTGGTGGATTAGTGGCCCTCTCACCGAGAGGCCCTTATCCCAGCAGTGGGAATATTATATACTGATTATGTGTAAACCTAAATACCGCATTTTCCTCTCCCTTAGATTTATTCTTTGAAGCAAATGTCAGTGATTTCAGAATCATAAAATGAACAAGAAAATCAAGGAAATCCGGTCCTAATTGACACGCCGAAGCTGACATAAAAGGCTGATACGATAGTAAAGTTTATGCAAATTCATAAACTTTATGTGAGGTTGGAAGACGTAAATCCGATTATGACGTTGCCCGCCTTGGAATCTCAGAAATTGGGGGCTTGGTGCGGGCGACAAACGCCCGAATTAAGGTTCGAGATAGGTTCCTACACGAACATTTTAATTACTTCGTCAATATGCAGATTTATTTCTCTTTGTATTTTTCGCACAATCGTGTCAATTTGCTGCTGTTGTGATTCGATTTGGGATTCGGAACTTTTGGGTCTGGCTGTGAACGATAGCTTTAAAATAAACTTTATACGCTTCCATCACCGACAGTATGAATGCTTCCAGGATTTTAGCATTTATATTTAGACAATATAATAATTCTAATGTCAAAGAATCTGGAACCAGATCGGTTCTGAATCAGTGGCTCTATAGCCTGAACAGTTATCGTTCTCAAAGATTATTTAATTTAAAAAAACAACCGACTTTCAGAAAAGTACAACTACAAAGTAATTTTTCACTTTGTAGTGTTTTTTCGGAAGTCAGTTGTTTTTTTTTTTTGGAAAACGCTTTTATTTTTAACTATTTAGCTGTACTTACTCCACACTAATTCGAAATTTCATCATCCTTGAGGTATTCTCAAAGTAAATCAAATCAAAACAATGCATATTTATGCGATAGTAGCAATCGCGGTTGATGTGCTGTAATTTTTTGAAGGGTTCCGTTGTTTGTCTCCGAAACTCATCATCAGATCTATATGAAATTTATATGGGACCATTTCGGAATAAACCTCTCTCGAACAAAAAGAAACAACTTTGCAAATCCGTCTATATATGACGGAGTTATGCCAGAGCAAACATAAAAATACCTAATAGAAAACGTCCTTCTTTTTGAAGTTGGTTAAAAAGAATGAATATTTAAACACTACATAACATAAACTTTAAGGATCCTTTCTGCAAAGTTTGAAGAACTACTTCTTTTTAACGTATGAAATACTAAGCCGCTGAATAATAAACTTGTAGCTATTAAGTAAACAAAGTTAGACTCAAGTTAGCCACTGGCTAGAGCTATCCTTTAGCTAAGTCTGCACGATTTAGCAAAAATCCTGGTCTGGTTAACCGGTCCTAGGACAGAAAATTCGGCATCTCCAGAATACTCATAGTATACTTATTTGGTTTAAATAAAAGCTATTATGATTTCAGTCATGTCAAGAACCGAATGCCAAAAAATTAGAAAATGCCGCTAGAAAATGAAAGAATTAACCAATTCCTTTTCGTGGATGTGTCAGAGATTACTCGTAGGAAAAGTTGGGATTTAGTACTGATCCCTTTAACATCAGTGTTCTTGGTATCTGTATTGTTAATAATGAATAATGTATTTACCAACTGGGTGAGTGATTGAATCCACTTTACCTTCACATTTAACCTTTCTTTGTAGACGGTACGGTTCCACGAATTCTTGGAGCTGACAGACTGGTGAGAGATCTATTTTAGTATTGATTGAATTCACAGTTTAGCCCATATTATTCTCAAGCACTCCTCGAACAGAGGAGGTCTGTATTCCAGCAGTGGGAACATTATAGGCTGGTTATTTTATGTTTTATTCTCAAGCTTATAAAAACATTTATCAAAACCGATTTCGGTATCCCAAACTAAAAGACTCATAACTTCAGTCTACTGTCTAGCCATCCACAACAATAGCGACAACTTACCAGCTTATACTAAACACAATTATTACCGAATCCCCTTCATATCAGACTTACTGAAAAGCCACCTAAACTCACTTAAACTTCGCTAAATTCACCAACAATTTTAAGACATTGGGAGTGCCATTTATTAAGTTTTCAAAAGCATTTTCAAATCACCTCAATAAGCTCTTCTTAAAGTGGCCCAGACGTTCTTGTTCGCCTCCATAAAATTATATAAATTATAAAAGTAAAAGACACCACCGAAAAATACTATTCCGGATGTGACGTGGCCGTTGTTGACGACAGTCATGATGAAGCTTGAGATGAGGAAGAGGACCATGATGGCTATGTGGAAGAAGAAATACCAGTAGTGGCACTTGAGAGGCAATGCCTGATTCCTCTTCATAAAGCTGATGATAAGTATTGACGTAGCGACGAATAGTTGCACATACAAAAGCCCAAATACAAACTCCACGATGAGATTTGTCGTGAATTCTAGTTGTTGGTCCATCTCTCCGGTCACTATCACGAGGAGTATGGAAGCGAAGAGCACCATCGGGAGAACAGCTGTTAATGCTATCAACATAAACGTCAGTCGAAGCCTGTCGCAGTATGAACATGGTATCTCCTCCGAATCTTCTATGATTATCGTCATTGTGTCACACTGAATCTTGATTTACTATTTACAGGTGCAATTAACAATACTATACTAAAAGATTTAAATAAGACTGTAAATATTATCTGTGATTGTTAATAATGAAAACTGACGTTTATTAGTGACAGATGGTATCATCTATTACTATACTCTATGGATGGTATGAAGAAGAAAGAGGTGCAATAAAAATAATATTATTGCGAAGTTTTATAGCCACGATAAATATCTATGATTTAGAAAATTTTTCGGATGTTTTTTGCGTGATTCTAAAGCTGAAATAAACCTTATCATGTTTAATGTTGCTCTTTTGAACAAATCGTTGTTTAATTCATGCAATATCTGGGTCCTTTGCTATTATTGTTCTAAGGCCTATGTGAACATATAAGAGAGCTTTGCCCACAGTTGACAAGATAAAAGTATTTTGAAGTCATTTTATAGAGATTAAAATATTTAAAAAAAACCTTTGCTTAAAAACGTTTCACAAAAGTTAATTCCTCATCCAATAAAACTCGAATTACGCTCTTTGCAAAAGGATGCGCCTTTAGCCAGCACACTGGCTGTTCAGACGATCCATCAACGCAGGCAGCATTACGGCCGTCTGACGGGGCATTTATAACGCTGCATCAGAGACTATCAATTCTGCCAGCATATGGCACAGATATGCGAGAACAGACTGTATCTAGCTACTTGAATGGCGTTTATGTGTTTGATGTGAGTGGTGCTGTTATAAAACGAATTTGTTTAGATTGGCAGTCGTGTAGCGATATGATTGGTAGACCGAAAGGGGTTTTGACTAAGTAATATGCCGCACGATTCGATCGAAAAGCTTCAGGTACGCTTGCCGCGGTTGGTCCGTGGATGGGTGACAATCTTTATTTACATGCACGAGCTTTCGCACGCGACTTCGTCCGCCTCAAACTGCTTACTCCCCTACCCAACCCGTCGCATTGCATCGCCTGCCCAAACTATAAATTGCGCTTAGCGCTATTTCTCACTTTTTTCTTTTCCTATAATAAATAGGTAGCCTCCTATCATAAATGCAAAAAAAAACAAATCTGACTGGTAATTCCAGAGATTAGTGCGTGCCAACAAACAACTCTTCAGCTTTAAGGCTTCTTCGAACAGGGCCCTAATTCACTATGACCACTTAACAATTTCTTACTTCGAAACCACGTCAATTCCTTAGATCACACACGACATTCTGCTAAAATCGTATTAATAATGTCGACAAATTGTCTTGGAACATACAGAATATGACATTTAGATTTCTTACCGTTGCCTTGTGGAGGCGATCGGCGGCGGCGATCTCTCGCGTCCGGCCCTGGTCCAGGCCATGGTACGGAGCGAGAGTGCATGGGTAGCTGTCACTTCCTTCTGCGAAGCAGTAATGCTCGCGAAGAGGGAGGCGGCGCACGTGAGGGAGAGGCAGTATATGCGCCCTCACGGCCGTAGTCGCCGCGGGAGACGCCCTGGGCGTCGGGAATCCCAGGCTGATTCCCGGCCACCGTAGGCGCGGGCTTGCGGACGGCGGGTAATGGGTAGCTCGCTGTCCGGTAAGGACCAAGCCCGGGTCGACGGCGCGTTGTGTTCCATGCGCGCCTCAAAGAGATGTCAGCACCAACTGGTGGGGTCCGCAAGGGCCCACGCGCGACGCGGCAGCGCGAAGCGACACTTGTATAACAATTTCCATAAAGTTTTCATAGAAATTGTTCGACGAATGTCGCGTCGCGCCTGTTTGAAGAAGCCTTTATAATTAGTAGGTATTTAGATTAACATTAAAAATGAAAACAATAAACATTAAACTAACAAAAATAAAAACTTTAAGACCCGGTTTAAATTAATGCAATCACCGTTATAGTGGACGCGAAATTAAAACTTTTTTATGTAACGCTACTTCTGAAAATATAACGTTACGTTATATTTTATCTTTTTTAGAGACTATTATATAAAAATATTTTACCTATTTAAATAAAATACTGTGGGTAATCTTAAGCGGTATAAAGATTGCCATCTTCCATATTACAGCCTACCCTAATGGCCGAAATGTATGGTTATTGGCCGAGAAAAATATTGGTCAGGATTTTTATTTAGGTACGAGCTAGTTGAATTTATCTTTGGACGTAAAGATAATGGGATTAGCTTTATAATATTCAAAATATTTTGATGTTTTTATAGGCGCATTGGTTCAGTTATATGCTTCTGGTCTATAGTTGCTGGTTTGGTGTAGGAAATAAATACAGGGGCAAATTAAATTAGTTAGCGTAACTCCGAAGACGTCGATATAAACGTTTGTATTTAAATTCTGTTTTGTTAAAAAATAAAACAACAATGCACAAAAAGAAAGATTTTCTCTGAAAATCTGGTAATCTGTTTTTTATTTTATTTTATCATGCTTGCATATTGATACCCTATTCTGTCTGCGGAATTTAGTAAACTAATCTAATTTGAACCTGTAGATTTGCTATTGGGAAGTACCGCCTTCTTGAATTCCTAAACTCTTTTTCTAAGTTTAAACGCGTGTGAGACGTAACCAATTAGTACATGCGGTAAGTACATAATCCCAGTGACCAGCCAAATTAAGACAACGTGCTAAAGTGCGTAGGTATGCTGTGATTGCCAATAAATAAAAATAAGTAGAAAATGGTTTTACTTAAAAAATCAAACTTAAGTCAAGACTAAGTACCAATGACCATTATTTTATTTTATAACATTCATTTACAGTTTATTTCCAACCAAGTACGCCTACGTCACTAAAATTCATTCAGCGTGGTACCAAAAAGGAGTCATTATTACATTTTGAAGGAGTTTACTAAGTGCCTGCTGTGTTGGGCCAAATTGAAATTCCAATCAAGTTTATGAAAATATTTATGACTTCGGACTTAGGAGTCCAAAGCGAGCTTTTATTACTTAGACTTTAAATTTTACAACTCTCAATATGCGTGATGTCGTAAAATAAGGGAGAAAGGGTTGAAGCAAGGACGTGACTGCTTTCTCCTTGACGAGGAAGATTAGCATCTCGCGTTGGTTCAACTTATTGCTTATGTATTTTTGTCAGGCGCTGTGATTTATTTTTCATTCGTGGCAATTTATGATGAGACTGTAGGTATTGAATGGAGATGTATCTTTGAAAGGACTGGAGGTTAAATAAAAACAATTTATAATGAAAGTTTAAAGCCATATCTGATTTATGTGACTACTACTTTTTGCCAGCGGCTTCGCTCGCGTGGAGGTCGAAAATTATCCCACGGGAACGTAATACCGGGATTATAACTATCCTATGTGCTAATCCAGGGTACATATAATCTATCTGTGTGCTAAATATCATCCAAATCCGTTTAGCCGTTTTTGCGTGATTGAGTAACAAACATCTAAATATCCAAACATACAAACTTTATAGTAGAAAAATCCTTGCTCATTTTCCAAGAAGGCAACCACACGTAGGCGTACGATTTTCCACGTAGGTGTTCAATCTTATATTTTTCCTGTATTACATCATCCTCTTATCATCACATTCCCTTCGTTGATATTTTCTGAGCATTTTCTTAAACAGCGACTTACGAGGCTAGCGCCTGTATCGACATCCTGTCACGTCAAGTGTTTAACAAAATAAATGAGGTCTGATACTGTGACGTCATATGTTAGGTTAGGAGATACTTATGTGAACCGCTTAAGAGATTGACCTTAAATATTTTGTATGAAGACGTAAATATTGATTGGATGAGAAGTGCTGAAGTGTTCTTAAAGGATTTTGGAAAATATTATTTAAGATGAAGATGTTTTAATCAGTCAATTCACTATTACAGAACACGGGAACACGTTGACAGAATTTCGTATAGCAAGATGCAAACTTCATATCTCTCTCTTCTATCTCTGATGTTCAAGCATCAGACTGATCAGAATTGAAAAAAATATCTGTAGTAAACTTTATTACCAGAGATCGGATATTCGGATGCATATTCACCTAAATTTGAGATGTTAGCTAACATGGAATGCGCTTTTGTATCTAAAAAGTCTTAATTCAGGTAAGTAATTTGTTTATTTTTAGTTTTAACTTTTAGAAACCACCCCTCCTCCAGTACATATACATATTTGTATCGGGTTAAACATTAATTTTAAATTAATACACATCTGAATAGTTATGCAATCAAGAATCCCAGGTTTTTAATAAACATTACAAATAATTTATAAAGCCGCTTCCATACTTTCATAGCTAAAAATTATCTTTAGGTAAATATGCATCCGAATATCCGATCTCTATTTATTACTCACTTGATTTTATTATATAGTTAATAAACTTATTTGATTTTATTGTTATTTTCGTCACTTTAATTAACTCGGTTTAATTAGGCAAACCATGTAAGTGCTGTGCACACCTTTTAGTGATAAGTTAATTGTAGTAGCATACAAATTATGACTAAGCTCTCTGTTAATATTTATGTTAACTAGTCGGTGGAGTGCCATGATAAATAAATAAACCATTCAGCAAATAAGCCTTTACTTTACTATTCTCATCTATTAATTTCAATATCTCAATTCAACCTTCCTGCTATTACAGGTTCATGAAAAATATTGAGTAAAAACAGTGAAAAACTCCAGGGACTGCATCTATCAAGCGGTCGAGAGCTAAACGGACGCGGTCACACATTAGAAGGTACGACACGATAACTGCATGAAACAGAAATCAAGAAATAATCTTTATGTAATGGTAAATGAGATTTGACATCAATGAGCCGATTCTACAAAAATATCACCGTGAAATCTTAGGTGAAGTGAGTTGTAAGTGAGCTGTCATTCCACTTACACCCAATGCGTAAAACACTTCCAATCACAATCTGAATCATTTTCATGGATGCTACTCGATAATACCCATTGCTTCATATGTTCGAAAAATATATCTCCTCAGCAACGTAAATAACGCAATGAATATTGTTGAACTGTCAAAATTAAAGTCATTGCTGCTGTGAGTGTGTAACGCAATTCCACCACTAAAACTAGAGAGTGACATTAATGACAACTCACTTCACCTGTTTTCACAATGACATGTGAAATGTCAGTGAATCATTTTACGTAAGACATAGTGTGATTTCTTTCCTTTCCATATGCTTTCAGCTCTTCACCCTTGTCAATTCTTTTCAGCAGCGCTTACCTGAAACAAAAGAGATAAATGTATAAGAACTTAGGCACCATTAGTTTAGTACTTCAAACATTTAAAAGGGATGTTCCTGGGTAGCTCACGAAATTCAAAATTTGCAATTTGCAGGTGTCAGAAATGTTGAACAAAATATGAATCGTAGTCGTTACACGTATTTACAAGTGATCATCACTAAAATCATTAATACAACCCACTAAATTCAAATGGATTATATGAACTAAGAGGGTGAATTTCATTTCATCGTTGGATGACCTTAATGAAATTAGTCATTTAAATCCACAATTCCACATACAACCTAATTGCAAAAATACCTTAGGAAAATTTGAATTTCGCAGGCTTCTCTGGCGCGTCATCCCATAATAGAATCTATTCTCTATCTACGGTTTGCATGTTTGTATGTAATAATGACACAATCTTCTACTCTTGTTTTCATATCGTCATCGTGTCGGAACCGTGTCGTCTAAACTAAATCGTTCGCGCCCCGAAGGCAAAAGTATGGCGTACGAATGTCACGCGTTGACGACACGGCCATCCGTCATTGTATTTGCTACAGCTTACGTTTCACGGTGTGTTATGAAAATATTGAGCAGTTTCATGCGTTTTCAGATTTTAGAACTATTTTATGAATTCCGTAGCATCGACATAATATTCCCATTTTTCTTTAGACTTTTCGTCCTTTCTTCATTCTATCCCTCGTCACAAACATCACCTTCTTTATTTCCAACTGCCTTACGTCTACAAGACAATGCATCCATATAAAGAAACACTATCGCATTTCGCTCCTTATAACACTCTCCAAAATTCACAAAGCACACTCAAACGTACACTAACAATAATGCTCTGTAATGAACATACATCCCTAACGCAGAATAGATGCATACGTCACAGGTAGGGCTGCCACTCGCCGGGACAGCTGGCAATTACCACGGGATGTCCCGGCTTTCGGTCACTCCCGCTCGCATTGTGCACGTGACGTAGAATCCCGCATTTTCAATGCAGTTTAACGCCCGATTGCTTTGATCCCAATCTCTAATCGGCGTTATTAAACTTTTAAATTTTGTTCAGCGAAATTCACATTATTCTGGAAAGCTATTAGCTGAAATGTTCGGGCTTATAATAGCTTGTGGAACGTAGGTAACACATTTTTAATGGAAATTTATGATAGAGATTTAGGATAAATACGGTGAATCATCATGAATTGGGTTGTTGAAATATTTTCAAAAATACCTGTGTACATTAGTGTCGAACGTCTCTTTTTTTTAGTGCTTTGAACATTTTTTTTAAGATTAAATTCTTTAACGCAACTTGCGGAAAGAGTAAAATTGTAGAAATTAGCATTATAATTAGCGTTATGCCCACCATGCGACTTTTTATTTTATATTATAGAAAGAGAAAAACGGAGGGTGAGATAGTTTTTATGGTTTTTGAGGGTGCTGATGCTGATAGTGAGGTCAAAATGAAAATCCAAAATGGTGGCTGCAAACATTTTTAAAGTTTTCATCATACAACGTCATATAACCCCGTACTGTCATAAATATAATCAACGACACCCCGTTTTCATGGTTTTCGAGGGTGCTGAAGCAGATAGTAAAGTCAAAATAAAGTTTAGGCATTTTAAACATAGAACTAACGACGTTACATTTGGAGATGAAGAAAATGCGTAAGAAACTTCGTTGTTTGAGTCCCCCCGTCCGCACACGTTTTCTACCAAACATAAAATTATTGTTTTTAAATCCAGTGGTAAGTAAATCAAAATTTTACGTCGTTAGCATCCTATTGAAGTGAGCTTGAAATGGAAAAACGAAACCCGCGTGGGTTGCCTCGTGTTTGTCATTTACTTATTTCGCTGTGGTGTAGGCAAAGGTAAAAATTTAAACATGAAAACGACCTTGTGATATATATTTTTTTAAAGACGAAAATTTTAAAATACATGCGACATAACTCAATATTTACACACAAACATTGCTATTTTTAAACTCCAAGCTGTGCATTGGATTTTAATCACAAAATATACGTCGAACATTTATCGCCGACGCTTACATATTTCACGTTGCAATATTTCGATATCCAAAAGTAAATCCCGGTCGCGGACGTATCGTAGCTCAGCACTGTTCGTAGTGCTTAATTATTTAAGTGTAATTCCCGATACAGGAAACTGAGCTGTCAGGCTTAAAGCCAAGGATTTGCGACAAAGGTATGACGGCCGAACTGAACCTGCTCATCTATCACCGTTCCATAATTTATTACTGACAATACATTCTCTAGTTAGAACGTAAACAAGTTATTAATCTTCTCAACGACGACCTTTAGAACTTGATTCTAAGAAAGAGCAAAAAAAAAATATTAAATATATTTCGATTCGAAAAGTAGTTGAAGGGTTTGATCTATTTTATCATGCTTAGAAATATGTAGCAAGTTTGCTAGAGCCGAAAAAAGGACGTCTTTATACGACGGGTTTTATAAGATAAAACATGGGCAGTCCAGATATTTGAGTATTTTTTGCATGAATAGAACCACGGGCTGGATATGACCTTTAACTCAATTACACTACGGCAATTTTAAAATTAACTAACAAGAGATCAAAGGTTCGTTAAGGCTACTATTGTTTTGAAACAGTGTCTTCTTCTGTCGCCTGTATTTTCCAGCTGTTAACTATTTCCTTCATGAATAAACATTATCCTGTCTTTTAACCGCCAGTCATTTGACGATAAAGGGTATGCGGTAAAAATTCCCGCGGAATTCTAATTTTTAATCCTCTTAGTTCAAATACTACCATTGAATTACTATTTCATGAAAAAGTCTTATAATTTTGGTCGTGAATCATATTTAGTCAACACACATCCTAAGGGGGATGTAATAGTGTATTACACTATCAGTAGAAATCGATCTCATTTTGACAGTTCCACAACATTCATAACGTTGTTTACGTTGCCAAGCAGACAATTTTTTCGAACATATGAAAGAATGGATTAGCAATAACCTTTAAAGTGATTCTGATTAACAGTGTGTAATGCAATAAGGGTGCTGACCCTGAATTGCACCCTGCCTGATTTGCAAAAATACGTAAGAAAATTTGAATAAGCTGTCTCAAACGATCATTAGTTGAAGAAGAACCTCAGAAAGAAGAAAAATAGTTTCAGAAACTCAGAACCTACCAAATGAACCTCACCTCAATTCCCATAATCCAACTTGTGAAACCAACCCTTTACATTTTTAAATGAAACTTTTCGATCGTTTCAAATGAACTGTACGTGCTGAGAGCGTAGTTTGGTTGGAAATGATCGTGACTATACATACCCGTACCTGGCTATACCTGCAACCTACGCCCGGTAACTAAGCAATGGTGAACGTTTTTATTATTTGCTGCGCTTTTATTTATTGATTCTGGCTATAGAGGATTTGTAGGAATCTTTGGTTTTCTAAATTGGTAAGGACTTTCATATTCAGGTTGTTTTTTATTAAGTTTTAACCTAAAAATAACCTGAATTAGGGGCTAGCATAGCCCGGTAGTTTTCAGTACAATTTAGCATTCTTTACACGCATTTTTGTGACATTTATATTATCTTTGTACTGTCTCTCGTATCGACACGAACTATGTATGTGAGTCATAAATACTGTGATATAAGCCAGTCTGCAACTAGAACTTGTGTCATGAGTCGAGGTTGTAAATACGAGAGTGAAATCCATCAAAAGTAAAAGCGTACTCACTCTCAGGTACATCTTACTGAAACGAAAACCAAAACGAACCTCCATACTCCGTCTTCAAGGGTACGACAGATTAATAGGCCTATAAATTCTAGAAGTGGTCCAAATCGTCCCCAACCTTGTCTTTGAGTGTCGTCATCAAAAACTTTCCTCGTTACTCATTCGTGGAGTTTATTTGTTTCAACTCGTACAATTCTCAAGTTCTTTTCCTACGCCATTAAAAGTTTTGATTCATTTAGAAGTGTTACGGTCTACGGATTCCTTGATCTGAGTTATCTTGCTCCAATTAAAGGGTTTTTGATGTTGTTTTACTTTGTGAGTTTTGGTTATAATGTGGTGGGCGGTTTCTGAGTTTCTAACGCTTTGGTGAGTTTGAATTGATTTTCGTTGAGTTTTTATCGTTGGGTATCGTATTGGTTTGGTAACTGGAGGTTGTTTAGATAGTGCAGAATGTTTCGATAAAGGATGCCTAGTTATCCAAAGGACATAAAGGCTAGTTTACCATACCTCGTGAAATCCCATCCCTTATCTTTCACGAGGTATAGAAAACTAGTTACTTTTTAGCTATTAAATGCAAAGTCTTCAAAGACGAAAACTGACTGACGTAAGAAATAATGTTATATTAGGTCTTTACCTATGAAATTGCCGTTTTGCAGTACTGGCCATTTCAAATCAAAATAATTTTTGTTTGGGTAAGAATTCTAATTTCAAATTAATTTTATTTTAAAAACATGGATTTTTTTTTCCAAAAGTAGTCATTTGTTTATTGATTAGTGTTACATTTTCATCGCATTTCAATCTTTTTCGTCATCATGGATACGTTAAAAATTCGAGTAATTATGGAATATGAGTACCGTCGTGGCAGCAACGCGGCACAAGCGGCACGCAACATCAACGACGTTTACGGAGCTAACACTACAAACCAACGCACCACCTGTTATTGGTTTGCTCGCTTCCGTTCTGGAAATTTCGACCTGAAAAATGAACCTCGCGGTCGTCCGAAGACTTTGGTCGACAATGACGAATTAAAGGCGATTGTGGAAGCTGATGATACACAATCTACGGCTGAATTAGCAGCAGCTTTCGACGTTAGCGTCAAAACAATATTGGTCCATTTGCGTCAAATTGGCAAGGTAAAAAAGCTTGACAAATGGGTGCCCCACGAACTCAATGATCGTCAGCGCGAAGTATGCGTCGAGACGTGCCTTGCACTGCTCAACAGACACACAAATGAAGGAATTTTGAACCGCATTGTTACCTGCGATGAAAAATGGATTCTGTTTGATAACCGCAAGCGCTCAGCAAGTTGGTTGGATCCTGGTTCAGCACCTAAACAATGCCCTAAACGAAAACTTACCCCTAGAAAAGTGATGGTCACTGTTTGGTGGTCTAGCGCCGGTGTGATTCATGACAGCTTCTTACCAAACGGGGTGAGCATTACTGCAGATGTGTACTGTGAAGAACTGAACACAATGATGGAGAAGCTGGCACATCTCCAACCAGCATTGGTCAATCGCTCGTCTCCGCTGCTCCTGCACGACAACGCGCGACCTCATACTGCACAGCAGACGGTCTCCAAGTTGCAAGAACTGGGGTTGGAAGCTCTCCGTCATCCGCCCTACTCACCAGACCTTGCGCCTACAGACTACTACTTTTTCCAGAATTTGGATAACTTCTTGGCGGGAAAAAAATTCAATACCCGAGAGGCAGTACAAAATGCCTTTGAAGAATTTGTTGCCTCCCGTCCAGCTGATTTCTTTAAGAAGGGCATCAATAAACTGCCACTGCGATGGCAAAGATGCATTGATTGCATGGGTGATTACTTCGATTAATACAAATAAAAAATACATGAAAAAAATTCGTTTAAATTTTTTCATACAAAACGGCAATTTCATAGGTAAAGACCTATTATTATTAACACACACACTTACGCCACTTCTACTGAAAGAAATAACATAAAAGGTGCAAGACCTTTTATAAAAGGTTGAACCCTAAATTAAGCCTTCATTTATCGAAACAATTACACAAATTACAAGGTTAAAGGTTAAATTAACAGTTAATTTGGAGCTAAATAAACAAAATGGAGTAACAAACGGTTACACCCACATGTCGGCGCGGGTAATGACGTGAAACACAGCCTCCCTAATGATCTTATACATCGCTATCCTTATAATCATCTCTATTAATATGCAGGGTTGGCATTTTGTAAAATGGTCTTTAAATTGACCGCTTTAGGTTGTAATTAGTAAAAGAAAAGGCATACTTGAGCCTGTAAAACAGAAAACTCAAAATTCAGTTTGTCCTTTCTCATAAGTTGTATTTAGAGCACTTTTTCCATCGTCTTTTTACTATTTAATTGTTTTTAGCGAGTTCTACGCATTACAGAGTACCTGTTTGTTTCTACTTAAAATAATTAATAACAAAGTAACCAAACAAAAATACTCCTAAACTTACTAATTTAATCTCTTACTTAAGTTATTCATAAGTTTTAAGACTATTCTGGTTACTTTTGTTTTTCAACTTAACGAAGTAGGCTCGTGGAAAGTACTAAAACATTATACTACTATAATTCAAGCCGTTACTCTTAAGTGAGACAGCCCTATTCTGAGATAACGATACCTTTTAACACAACGAGTACGAAATAAAGTTCTTGACGACAGTACTGTGGAAGTCGCGAGTAACAGGAATAAGGCTGTATATGATTGTCCCTTGAGAATAAACTAAGATTATACTATTATAGAGGTATGAGGGACAGGGTGTAAAGTTTACTCAGTGGCCATAGAAGAGGATCCTCCGTCGATTGATGTCAGAACGTTACATACATAGATATGCTAGTTACGGAGTTTCTGGCCGGCTCTTCTCCATAGGAAACGACAAATTGGAACCGTGCACCTAGCTTCTGATGTTTCATAAGTGCAGGCTTATGTGAAATAAAATATTTTGATTTTGAGTTGCACGGTAAACCTCGCTTGCGCGATGCAGGATTTTTAGTGACGTCAGTGAGATGCGTAATTCGCATGTTGCGTTGTAGATACTGCAACACTATCAGTGTGTGACAGGATAAAGTGGACTAACCACTAACGCGAAAATATGATGGCTGATGCCTTACTAGATCATCATCATCTGCCTAACCGTTTTCCAACTATGTTAGGATCAGGTTCCAGTCCATCCGGAATCCAGATGCAGCTGAAGCAACCGCCTATCTGACCTCTACGACCCAGTTACTAGGTAATACTAGTTGTCAGACTTTCGGGCTTCTGACGACCCGTAACGACCACCAAAAATGTACGAATGGCAGCCAGGTTAACGTATTTTCCGAGGCGCTCAGAGAGGTCTTGATATGTAAAGATGGTCACCCATCCACTTACCAACCGCGGCAAGCGAATTAATTGATGATACCAATACAATTGCATTTGGTACAGTAGTAAATTTTTTTTTGGTCTCAAAAAGTCGAAATACCTACTCCAAATCGTCAGATGTGCTAGAAGCAACCGTTTTGCTATTTACAAGTTTTTTCTAGTTGCCTAGTAAGATTATTAACTTAATCCTTGGGTCGTGTCATGCTCTCAACCCTGTTGTGATGTCCTGATAACATCAACCTGTAACAAGTTTACGTCGCGGCTTGATTATCGCCACGAGGATTAATTATATAATAGGTCTTTACCTATGAAATTGCCGTTTTGTATGAAAAAATTTAAACGAATTTTTTTCATGTATTTTTTATTTGTATTAATCGAAGTAATCACCCATGCAATCAATGCATCTTTGCCATCGCAGTGGCAGTTTATTGATGCCCTTCTTAAAGAAATCAGCTGGACGGGAGGCAACAAATTCTTCAAAGGCATTTAGTACTGCCTCTCGGGTATTGAATTTTTTTCCCGCCAAGAAGTTATCCAAATTCTGGAAAAAGTAGTAGTCTGTAGGCGCAAGGTCTGGTGAGTAGGGCGGATGACGGAGAGCTTCCAACCCCAGTTCTTGCAACTTGGAGACCGTCTGCTGTGCAGTATGAGGTCGCGCGTTGTCGTGCAGGAGCAGCGGAGACGAGCGATTGACCAATGCTGGTTGGAGATGTGCCAGCTTCTCCATCATTGTGTTCAGTTCTTCACAGTACACATCTGCAGTAATGCTCACCCCGTTTGGTAAGAAGCTGTGATGAATCACACCGGCGCTAGACCACCAAACAGTGACCATCACTTTTCTAGGGGTAAGTTTTCGTTTAGGGCATTGTTTAGGTGCTGAACCAGGATCCAACCAACTTGCTGAGCGCTTGCGGTTATCAAACAGAATCCATTTTTCATCGCAGGTAACAATGCGGTTCAAAATTCCTTCATTTGTGTGTCTGTTGAGCAGTGCAAGGCACGTCTCGACGCGTACTTCGCGCTGACGATCATTGAGTTCGTGGGGCACCCATTTGTCAAGCTTTTTTACCTTGCCAATTTGACGCAAATGGACCAATATTGTTTTGACGCTAACGTCGAAAGCTGCTGCTAATTCAGCCGTAGATTGTGTATCATCAGCTTCCACAATCGCCTTTAATTCGTCATTGTCGACCAAAGTCTTCGGACGACCGCGAGGTCCATTTTTCAGGTCGAAATTTCCAGAACGGAAGCGAGCAAACCAATAACAGGTGGTGCGTTGGTTTGTAGTGTTAGCTCCGTAAACGTCGTTGATGTTGCGTGCCGCTTGTGCCGCGTTGCTGCCACGACGGTACTCATATTCCATAATTACTCGAATTTTTAACGTATCCATGATGACGAAAAAGATTGAAATGCGATGAAAATGTAACACTAATCAATAAACAAATGACTACTTTTGGAAAAAAAAATCCATGTTTTTAAAATAAAATTAATTTGAAATTAGAATTCTTACCCAAACAAAAATTGTTTTGATTTGAAATGGCCAGTACTGCAAAACGGCAATTTCATAGGTAAAGACCTAATATTATGCTGTTAACTTAGCCTTATACCGGAGATGGTTAAATTCAAGTTAAGGTTGTTTTTTTTTTCAATACGTCTTTTATTCAGTTCGGCCAATTCGGATGTAGACAATCTTAAATTAAGATAATTTTTTATTACAAACGAAAATTACCGGAATGCCGGATATTTTTGTATGATAATCTTTTTCAGGATTAGCAATTTCATACGGTAAATAACATCTGCCTAATATCCTCCTTTTTAATCTTAATAAATAATAGTTTAAAAAACTAAAAAATACGCTTTAAAAACCAAACTAAAAAAGGAGAAAATAATGTAATTCAATTAAAAAGCGTGGGGTGCTTTTTGTGGTATTTTTATAATCAATCAATGTCAAGCACCCCACGCTTTTTAATTGAATTAAATTATTTTCTCCTTTTTTAGTTTGGTTCTTAAAGCGTGTTTTTTAAACTATTATTTATTTTCTTTTTTTTTACATGATTTTTTTTATAATTATTTTTTCCTTTTTTTCATTTTTCTATTTTTTTTTAAATTATTGAATTGTCATCGGTCCTCGATAAGTTTACAAAGTTTCAATGAAATCTGATCTTTTAAAGTGGGTCAAAATCGCGCTCTAAGGAATCGGTTACAAACATACATACAAGTGAAGCTAATATAAAGCGTGTAAAAAGACGATCGCTTTTCATCGTGTTTTCATAAAATTTTTGCATACTTTTATAGGTTCTCACTAAAGAAGTCACAAATTTTCTGCTTATATCGTATTCAAGATTGACTACGACACGTCCCATAGATAACCCCAATAGAAAAAAAGCCAGGACGTGTCTCACGAAATTCTCAGTAATGAAAATGGCTTAGAAAAATGGGGTCGTTTTGAAATTCGTTTAAGAACTTCAGGACTAAATTTGGCGTCAAATCAAAATGGGGGCTAAAAAAGTTACATATATAGCTAAATAGATAGATGGATATATGTCGGATTAGATCAACAATATTACTTCTGACATTTATGAAGATACTGAAATTCAATAAGTAATCCGGTATCCACAAACGATGAGGTTTGATAAACGACGGAGTACCAACGCATTAACAGTAAAGAGGCATGAGGAACAGGTGTAAATTTCACTCCACCTCCATAGAAATTTGAGGATCCTCCGACCAGATGGGTAGACACAACACCCATCTGGAAACTGCCCGAAGATTGACGTCGGGACGTTGTACAGACGCCAGCACATCAAGTTACCCCAAACTGTCAAAATGGACGTAGTTAAGCCGAAAGGACTCAATCCACACAAAGTTAAGTGTAGATTGAGTCCTTTCTGCTTAGCTACGTCCAATTTTCCCAATTGAACATTAACCTTATGCTTATGTCATAAAGATGAAAATCTATCAATAAAATTTTACAGATTGGGGTAGCTTGATTTGCTGGCGTCTGTACATATTCTAGTAGCGCGGTAAACCCTGCTTGCGCGATGCAGGATTTTTGCATGACGTCATTATGATGCGTAGTTCGCATGTGGCGATGTAGATACCGTTACAACAGTTACGCTAATAAAGATTTCGTTGAGGCCAAAGCTTTTACACTACAGATAACAGCAATTGGCAAATCTTGATAAAGAGGCACAAGTTCAAAAACACACACAAATTATTGGAGCCGATGACTAACACTATCCACAAACAAAATATGGATATTTATTACTTGTCCTAAATATCATAATGCGATAGGCAAATATACCACCATAAAGGTATTTATACTCATAGTAATAAAATAAATAGTACTATAAAACAAACTGATAAAGGCTAGGGTATAAGTAAGATAGAACAATTGTCTTTTCCAGTAGATAGAGTTACAATGGTGCTGGGACGAGTGATAATAGGATGTGTTTTGTGTGTGCTGGTGTCATCAAATGTTGGCCAAACATTTTCAGTATACCAAACTGTGAGTAGATATAAAGCCAGTGATAGAGTTAGCGTTATCATTAGCTTATCAGAAAGAGAGTTTACTGCTAAAGATGGGCTACCTCCAATTAATTTCAAGTTCTTATGCGGTAATAAATAGCCTTGACGATCAGATAAGTGATTGCAGTATATTTTTTTATCATTGCGAATAAAGAACCGACAAATAAAACACAGAAAGATTTTCTTTGACAAATATTGTTATTGTCTTCGCCGTTCCACTCTCTGTCACTAGCCATCCATGGTTTGCTGTTATGATAGCCTGAACGTTTCTGACCAATAATGTGCGTATGATATTTCTGTAGACCGTCACCCGCTATCATTTTACGACTAAGCCCATTGTCCATCTACTCTTTTGAGGAGTTCAAGGGCTGTCAGTGTCACTATTTCGCAACAATGTTGACACAGACAGGTCTTGAACTCGGTTTAGATATGCTGATCACGTTCCGTTTCATTGGTGAAATTTACTCTCAGAGAGACTCTCGTCAGACTCTTAATACGTTTGCCGATCCCCTTAACTTTAGTTCAGTTCTATATCTTGATTCGGAGCCCGAATTAAGTTGTAAATTCAATATATTACCTAAATTGACTAGAATATATTACAGTACTTAGATATCTTAACAAGGATTGTAAAGGAAATTACGTCCTAGATTAATAAATTAAAGCCTACCTAAAAATCTGGTGGCTAAAACGGTTGAGTTATGTCGGTGTTTTCTTAATATACCTACTCCACAATGTCGTCCCACATTTCCAAATATTATCTTTTACCTGTTTCTACCCACGACTCCGTCCGCGTGAAATTTCTTGTTCCCCGACCCATCGTGTTACATCGCATCGCCCGCCTGCAAAAGTTCTTCGTTTTAAGTTAGCCGGACGTAAAGAATAGCACCATCCCATTACATACCATGGGTGTCGTAAAAGGCGACTAAGGGTCTTACTAGAGAATGGGCAGCAGCGTTCTCTATGCATTTTACCACCATACTACGATCGCCAACCCGCCTGTGAAACGTGGCGGTTAAGGTAACCCCCCCCCCCCCATTTTGGAGGAGCCCTATGTCCAGCAGTGGACGTCTTTCGGCTATAATGATAAAGGGACTACTAACACTTATTCATCTCTGTTCAGCTTTTGTCCATAGAAAACAACGGTGTTAATAGTCGCTAAGGCAGATTTTTTTCCGCAGCTTGATATAATATGCAAAAAGATTTTTCCAAATCTGACTGGTATTGCCAGCTAATGCGCGTTTAAAAATACAAACAAACAAGCTCATCAGCTTTATTGTACTCGTATACTGCGACTTTAGTATACTTTATTTATTTTTATAGATTTCCAACTTAAGACGAAATATGTAAATGGTAGTATGTTAGAAACGTAGGAGTGATTTGTAACATAAATTAAGACTTAAGTTCGCGTTGATTTCGGTTGGCTGGGATTAATTTCAAGCCATCGTTTATACCACAGGTTGAAAAGATAACAGCAGATGGTTTCCAAGCAGAAAGCCACAAAGTCACCACTTCCGATGGCTACATCCTGGGGATGCACAGGATACCACAAGGAAGAACAGTGCAGGATACATCAGAAGATAGGCCGGTGGTCTTCTTGATGCATGGACTCCTAGCTTGCTCGCAGTCCTTCATTCCTCTTGGACCAGAGTTCAGTTTTGGTAAGAATTGAAACACCTATCATTTCTTTCTCAGTTTCTGAATGCATATAGACTTTGTTTAACCCAGTTCTGTCATCAGCGACCAGTAAATATGCTTCCTACAATGGCTTCTGTTCTAATTTTTTGGGGAATAGTAACGAGAACCCCATTTTTTCTAGTTAGCCCGTTTTTATCCCAATCGATTTGTAGTCGACGCAGTATACTTTTTCGCCCATATCTCTATCAGTATGCGCCGCTTTACTAGGCATGTTATCTCTTACACGACTCATTAATGGAGAAGCGCCAGGGAAGCTTGCGAAATTTCTTTTTTTGTTTGGAGAACAAACATAATGAGAATAAGATCTCCGGCTCTTTCCCAGCTTACAACCTAGCAGACGCTGGCTTTGACGTCTGGATGGGCAATGCTCGAGGCAACAAGAACTCTCGGTTCCACACCACCTTGGATCCTGATAATGAGCAGCAAAAGTTCCAATTCTTCGACTTTAGCTTCGAAGAGATTGGAATGATCGACCTGCCAGCAATGATCGACTACGTTCTGGAGTACACGAAGAGGGACAAGCTACATTATATTGGGACTTCTCAGGTATTTTTGAATTTTTTAAGCTTCTGTAGACTAGTCTAGGGATATACCAAGTTTTTTATTTCTGAATTCAATGAAAACTTTCGTCAAATATTGTACACAATTTTACACGGGTATTCATAACATACTGTTATTTATTTCAAGGGTGGGGTTTGTGGTTAAGTAACATTAGCCGCACGGTCGCTAGACCAGGTTAAGCTACGCTTGCCGCGGTTGGTCCATGGATGGGTAACCATCTTTCCATACCAAGAGCCGTTGGTCCCGGCTGTCATTCGTGAATTTTTGATAGTCGTTACAGGCCATCAGGAGCCAGGAAGTCTGACAACCAGTCTTATCAATGGGATATTGGTCAGTCTTATCAACCCAGTTACTAGGTCTGACTGGAAGACTGGAAGTTGATAAGTCAACCCCAACATACTTGATAAAAGGCTACGCAGATGATGATGACTGTTTTTCTTTTAAGGGTGGGACAGTGTTCCTGGTCATGGCTTCAATGTTACCGGAGTACAATCAGAAGATGATTTCAGCCCACCTCTTAGCTGGAGTTGGCTACCAAGAATATTTCCCTAATGCTGAGTTATTACAATCTGCAGCTCTGACTGATTATATTTATGTAAGTACATATTCTTTGCCGTATCATTGCTGGAATCACTTGCAAATGACGTCGGCAACACACGTCCTGATAACCCCTTGAAAATGGCGCTTTAATTCTCAAACTCATAAAAAAGGAGAACTTTTTATCCCTATCCAGTTAGTAGACGTTCACACGTACGTAATAAAATCACGATGGGATTTTGAAGGATTGGGAAGGATATTGCTAATCCATTGCTTCATATGTTCGAAAAATAAATCTGCTCAAGAACGTAAACAATGCAATGAATATTGTTAAACTGTCAAAGTGTAAGCCATTCCTACTGTTAATGTGTTACGCAATAACCCCACGGTAGTAAAAAGAAAAGTTCTTAAAATCAATGATTTAAAAAATATGATAAACTTATATGGTATATTACATACAGTACCGCGCCTGCGTCGGCCCTAACCGTAACCCTAATGAGAGTCGACATTATCATTAACCTACCTTGCTATGTACAAAATTCACCAGAATATAATAAATCATATTACAGGATCCTCTCTTTACATTGGCGGTAACAAAACAGTATTTGGTTACACAACGTGAAAATGTATTTAATAAAAATAATATGGTGAGATGGATATTTGCCTCGTAAATTATATATTTATAACGGGTTTATTTTTGTACAAGCTTTTGCCATCGGTTTCTGAGGCTGGCGTTCGGAAATTATCCCACGAGAACGTACTAAAAAGTATATAAACTGTATGTGTGTCTTTAATCCTAATCTGTTCTCCTGTTTTTGCCTGATGGACAAACAAACACCCAAACTTTCACATTTGTAAGCAGGATAATTTTTACATAGTTCTAATTTATTTAATAAAAACTTTTATAAATAGTGTACATTTAGTCAACAGTAGTAAATGTCCCATACGAATATACTTAGTGCCTAAAAATAAGCTAAAACTAAAATATTTTTATTTACAAGTGCAAGTAATGATAGTTCGGAATTAGAATGTTAGGTAGCGACCCGCCGGATCTAGGTTTATTCAAACCTGTAATTCAGGCTAGGGTTAGACTCGACGCTGCCAACAAATACGTGGTAGAACAAGAGACTGATAAATAGATGATGTAGACATTATGTGCACATCATGTACAGTTGTAGCAAAAACAGGTTATTGTTACTTGCACCGTGCATATCGTCTCCCATATTCCACGAGTTAATTGCATAATTTTCATCTATAAAATGTCTGATGACCAAAAATTAGAAGACGTGACATCTACCAACCTGCACTGGGCCGCGTAGTATATTACGGCCCACTCCCTCTCACCGAGAGGAGGCCAGTGTCCCAGTAGTGGAACGTTACTATAGGCTGATTATGGCCTATTCATCTATACAATTGTTTGTCTTTTCCAGGGTGCGGCGGTGCAAATGGGAGCAGTAGAACTATACCCACCTGGCTCTACGGAGATGCTACCTGGAGGTTTATTCGAATTTCCAATGACAACCCTTTGCCTCGGAAACGTACAGATGAGGTACATGTGTCAACTGTTCGGAATACAACATATTTCGCCTAAGTTGGTAAGTATCATTAATGTTTATTTTATTGATTGGCTAACAAGCAGATGGGATTTTATGTGGTCTGCATCACCAGAAGTATGACCGATACGTTGCCATTCCAGAGGCGAAGATGAAATGTATGTTCTGCCTGTGCCCTTTAAATTATTTATTGTACAAAATGTACAGAGGCGCACTTAATGTCTCAGGCATTTTCTACCAATCAACGTTGGTTATGCAGGGATCAAAAACGTATGTGCAATTTCGAAAACTGTTGAATAATCATTTATTTTAATGTATGTCAAAGTGAAGTAATACTGATCTACCAACCCACACTAGACCTACGTAGTGAATTACGGCCTACTCTCCTTCACGGAGAGTTAGCCAGTGACCCACTCCCAACAGTGGGAATATTATAGGCTTATCATGCTAAGGTAAATTAACATATCAACGCTTACAGCAACAATTGCACAAAGTTTTTTTTTTTAAAGAGCTTACCAATTCGATTATCATAATCTGACAATAAATGATTATGATCATGATGATTACGAATATCATAATCTGACAGTAAGTGATTATGATCATGATGATTACGATTATCATCTGTTTTAATCGCAGTTTGATTTTCGCATGGACTATGGATTGGGTTTGGATAACGATGAAGGTTCCATTTTCCGTCATACAATTTTTTATGTTCCTTTTTATCTATACCGGAATCTTTATTGTGATTGTTACCGTAAATAATATTTAATACTTTTATGATCACAGTAAATTATTAATTTATTATACACGCTTGAATTTGTAGCGCGACTAATAAAAAACGACGAAATATAATAAACGAAAAAAAAACAGGATGTAAAAACATTGTATACAGCGTGTATTAAAAAAAGCGTGGTGCCTCTGGCGCTAATGATTGATTGATTCTTTTTTTCTTTCTTTGTAATAAAATAAATATTAATTTTGAAAATGAATACGTTATAGAAAACATGTAGTTTTGTTATATTTTTTTTCTATAGAAACAACTACAAGTAATCGTGTTTCTAAAGTATACGATTAATAGAGTGAATCATACAATATCTGCAAAAAGCATATTCTATATAAGCCTGGATGCCTATTAAAACAGTAACTTTTAAACAAGAAACCCGACGAGGTGGTAAAAATAGATTGTATATGTAAAATGCAAAATCATAAAATATTTTTACGTTAAATGAGGTTTTAATCAAAAATCCGTAGTGAGTAAAGCTTGTTAAATTATGAATACAATATTATACATGTTTTAGTTGCTTTAAATATGGACAATATCACAAACATGCAGCATCCAGCTCATTCATTAATTTTGTACAAAAACAAGAGAAATCTATTTTCATCTGATTTCCATGGAAACAGTTCAACGATTTTTTTAACTGCGATAAGCGATTGAATAAACATTCAACAATACATAATGTAGGTGGGAACATTGACATTCAAAAATATGTAATTACATTTGTGCCTTATATACATCCATAGAACAATAATCTAGAAGTGAATTATTAATGTTCGCACTTTTTCGCATGACTGTACACGCTTTGGGTTTTTATTGGTTCAGCTGTGACCGCGATTAACCAATTAATTGTCACTATTAATTATTGTGTCTGAGATATATTTCTTGTGAGGGAAAATCATACTTAAGTGGTCCGGTACGGGTTCGCCATTCCAGAACCTTTCAGCCACGTAAGACAAATATATCGCACGAAATTCATCACTTTAATCAGGGAAAACTCAATCACAGAACTTCTTTTTTCAGAGAAACTACAACGCGGCAACGGACCAACCAGGAGCAGCATTAAAACAAATAGCTCACTACGGTCAAAACATAAGAGACAAACTGTTCCGTAGATTCAACTATGGTGCTGCAGGAAATCTGGAGAAATATGGAACTGCGGAACCCCCACTATACGACCTTAACCGCATCACTACTTTTGTCACAATGCACTATACCCTGGGTGACATTCTAGTGGATGAAAGGGATGTGCTAGCTATGGTAGCTGATATCCCAAAGGCTATTGCTCGTCAGGTTGCAAGGACCACCTTCCAGCATGAAGATTTTGTTGTAGCGATTGATGCTAAGGAGTTGGTGACAGATTATATTATTGAAGCTATTCAAAATGCAGGGTGAGTATCTGTTTATTCATGCCACCAAAGTTACCACGCACTCAATTTTCGACAGAAAGCAGCACCCTAATTGCGTAACACGCGATTAATCGTGATCGGTTTCATTTTGACAGTTTAACAATGTTCATTGCGTTATTTACGTTGCTGAGCAGACACATTTTTCGAACATATGAAGCAATGGTTTAGCTATCTATTTCAAAACGAAACAGATTATGATTAATCGTGAGTTACGCAATTAGGGTGCAGGGCAACTATGTATAACTACTGCCCTGGGGTTTTTGGCGGGATCGCGTTGGAACATGTCGCACGAATTTTTATTTTCATGAAATTTAGTGAAATAGCTAATTAAATTGTATAATTTTGGTAGTGAATTATTCAATTTAGTTACGTGTGAGTGCACAAGTGTAGTGAAGGTGAAAATAAGTGACTAACGTGGACTTTTCGTGTTCCCCCCAAAAACTCCTACTAGGTTGTTGTATAGTTACTACCGCTTTACAATAACTTTGATTTGACTAACTAAAGGTGACTATGACTGTTTCGTAACTTCGTGCCCGATATCGGGCCATTTACTTGAACGAAAAAAAAAATTACTTGACACTGGCTAAATGCAAAAACCGTGCGAAGCCTAAACCCAAAAAAATAAAAAAACTACTGCCCTGCTCTTTCATTTTCATAAATCCGAGAGCACCTTAAAGACTGAATTAACGAATGAAATGCACCGACCCAAGCGTGGTTAGGCCAGACTCGATTAATCGATACTACATAGACCATTGCATATCAAGGAGTAGACCGGGCGGCGCCGTAATGTTAGGGAAGACGTGCTCTAATTCCCTAAGGATAGGGAAAGATTGAGAACCGGATATGATATGAAATGCATCTTAGAGTAGGCATTGGACTAGTGGAGAGACGGGTTATATTTATCTATAGGAGGATCATTTAACGACATCGCCGCCATGTTGATTCAGGGCGAGCTTCACCCGTGAATCTTTTGGCGGGGTTCAACTGTTTTCTCGGCTCTATTCTATATTGTCATTGCTCAGTTGTTATATGTTGCTGTTTTCATTTTCTTCGTCTGAGGTCTCACTACTAACCGTTTCGGGTTTAGCTGCTTTCTTGGTCTTATTTCAATCTTTCGCCGTGTCCATTCAAAAAAACCTTGGGAAAACACAGAAAAACAGTTTTTATTATGATTTCAGTCAAGAAGACCATTTCACTGACAATGAGGGAGTAATCGTAGTAGACACGACCGCTGCACCAAATGGAGAGACTACTACTAATGCACCGAGTAATGACATAACCACTGCTGCCCCAAGTGCCGATGCCACCACCACCACCACCACCACCACCACCACTACCACCACCCCCACCACAACAACCACTGCTCCAGTTCCTGATGGTGCTGCGACGATAGTGATGAATGTGTACTTGATGGTACTGAGTCTGTATGTAATGCTGAAATAGATGTTTTGAGAAGGAACGTTTTTGTAAATATTTATTTATTATGGTATTTATGCTTTAAAAACAGAACCTACAAAAATTTGTCACCTGTAAGAAGTAAATAAAAATCCATTTCATCACAATCAAAACTACTATGTTATTCATCTAGCAAATAAATACAATTAGCAATATGCAAACAAACAAAATACAGACATAATTCATCAGCAGCCGTGTTTCGGTAAATAACCCAGAAACAGAGGAAGCAAAAACAAATCATATGAAACGAGCATCGCAAAGAGACTCGCTAGAAGATGTCATAAAGGAAAGTGTTGCTACAACAACATTAACAATAACAATAAACGAGTAAACAAGACTGTAAAAGGAAAATGTACAGAGTAATTTGTAGCATATTCTTTTTTTTCATAGATGACATAATGTATAAGAAGCTAAGCATATCAGAATATTCTGCCGCGTCCGGTAAACCAGAAAGTCGAGTTGAGAATATGATTGGAAAATGATGAATTAGAAGTCACTTATTCAAACTTTTTAACCGTCAAAATTACATAAGACAGTCCCCCAAAACTCCCACCCTTCACCACTTCCTAGTGCTTTAGCTGAGAAGAAGTGGCGCAACAAATTCTTCGGCGCATAGGGATCAAAATATGATCCTTTGTTGAAATTCTGGTAAACGTTTAATGATAATAATTCCAGGAATTAAGCTAATCATATTAATTATATCAGTATGATATAAGATACCAGTAATTAGGTAAACATCAGGTTCAAACTCGTATTACAAAATTAAAATTCCTAAAACTTGATGTACTTATACCAATCTTAGACGTCAATATCTGATGGCAATATTTATCATTTATCACGATTACCCCAATCAAAAATAGAAAATTATGTGTATAGTATAACTATACCAACATTAAGTATAATAGTCATACGTAACATATTATTATGTTTCTTCCCACAATTCGGTGGGAATCTCTAGGCAAAATATTCAACATAGATTTTTCAAAACACTCCCATAATATATCCGATTTATGATAACAAAATAATGGTGTAGGGGGAAGATGGTGAAAGGAAATTAGTCTCCGCCCCGTATAGTGATAAGGCGCAAGTAAGGGGTGGTAAACACGTTAAATATTTACTTATCAAGTCTAGGAGTAAATAGACGGTACACCGCCGATGTGTTCCGGTGGTGGGAAAATATTGAAGATTGGAAATGATGGTTGATATGATCAAGATGATATGGAAATGATGGGAGACGGTTGGGTGAAAAATTCTGTGTTCGGGAAATTGTTTTTTTTTCGGTGGCATCTAACTCTCAGTTACAAATTCCATAGTAGATATAAAGATGATAGATTTTAGAATAGAGAATTAAATAACAACATCTAGTGAGTAGACATTGACATTAAGTAGACCTAAATTATCGTTTGAAGATATTTTGCAATTGTAGGTACCTTGTATTGTATTTAAAGTGTACGAGTAAAGAAGAAGAAGAATTGTGTCTTCTCCTTTAGTGAGCTATGCTTAAGTGATAGTCAATTGAAGCAAATCAATACGTTAGCTAAGCATGATAATAAAGGCAACATTTCTATGACCACGTCTCTGATGTACATTTGACCGTCGGAATAATTAAAGTCACCGGCCAATCACAGCCAGCACCAACTAATATTACCTATCCTCAAATCAAAATCCACCGCTAACTGCCTCACCAAATCGAATTTCCTTAGAAATCCTCGCCATTACAGCGCGACGCACTGACACGATGCACTTGGCAATACCGCCTAGTTTCGTTAACAGCAAAGGACATCCTGATCTGACAGTGGGACTAATTAAAGCGATCATACTCAACAGTCAATCACAATTACCAACAACTAACATTTCGACCTCTTAACCATCCTTTCAATTAATTTTTCATAGAAATAGTCACCAATAATAGAGCGACGAATTGACACGAAGCACTTGGCATTATCGCCTAGTTTCGAACAGTAAGTAATGATCAACAGCGGCAGCAGCAGCAGCAGCAAAAGCCATGCTGATCTGACAGTGCTACTAATTAAATTCACCAGACAATTATATTAACTACAAACCAAAATCGACCAACTTAAAAGACTGTTTCCACTAAATCTTATCTCCTTAGGAATCCTCGCCGTTAACATCGCGACACATAAACCGCATTGACACGATGCACTTGGTATTACCGCGTAGTTTCGAGCTGTAGTTAGTAGGCCATATTATCGTGTTATCGTTAGTAAGCAATATATCGTGATATCGCTCACATTTGATACTCCGCTGGTTTCAGTAATTAACGCTATCCGTGACAGCCAGTGGCTTGAGCTGGATATGCTTGTTAGTGGATAGTTGTGTAGTCTTGATTGCTTTTACTGAATTCTCTTAGAATAATTTTAACTTGAACATTGTACTTACTAAAATGACTCTTTTTCTGAAGAATGTAGTAGGTGCAAAGATAATTTAATGTACGGAAACAATATGATTCATTCAACGTCTGCCTAGCTTTTTCGCAACTATGTTGGTTACGGCTTCCAGTGCAACAAGATGCAGCTTAACACCAGTATTTTACATGAAGCGACGGCCTATCTGACCTCCACAACCCCGTTACTGGTTAATACGATACGTCTTGGTAAGACTGGTTGTCAGACTTACGAGCTTCTGACGATATGAGTTGAAGAACAATATGATACATTATGGCCAGTTTTCTACTACTACAATACAGGAAAAGTTTTTATCCAGTGCGCAATCTTTAACCATGAATTCAGCATACCATTCTAGATACCCCAGCGAAGAAATTTTTCGTCGGTTTTACAAAAAAAATCATCTGTTTCACAGAAAAGTGCAATACCTACGCGGTCAAAATGTATGGAACAGCTGATTACTTTTTTTAAACCGACGAAAAATTTCTGCGCCCATCTAGAATGATATGATATGCTGAATGCATGGTTACAGTTTGCGCACTGAATAAAAACTTTTCCTGTATACAGTGAGGCAAATTAATTGTTACCCAGTTTTACACAAATGATTCTGTGTTACTTACATCCCTTTCAGAAGACTGTTAAAGAGTGATAGTTGAGTTTTGAAATTACAAACAATCTAAGTTGACCGTCAATCCCGTCATTTCGTTATATCCAGTAGGTAGATCGACTCCATACCCTCAGCCAAAAACATAAGTTAACCTTATTCCCAAGCTGCAACACGCGAATCAAAAACATTACTTTAACAGCGACCACCCCAAAAAAAAGTCTAACTCTTTTGTGACAAAGCTAATGACAGTCACCATATTGAAGACCGGTATTTGACAACCAGTGTTAGGTATCAAAGAGGATTTCGGAATAAATCACTGAGGTCCTGTGACGGACCCTTGTCAGCTCAAATTAATGATGGCCGACCGCGGAACCGTTTGCAAACATTTGTCAGAATTTTTGTGTTGATATTGTTATTTGTGCTGATGGATGTCTGGTCGGATTTGGCCTTGTGACTGGTTGGGGATATGTTTTAAAAGAACTTTAGAGTATGTATATTTGTTGAGACCCGCTATAATACACCGAGAAATTTTAATGGTTGTTTTTCCGCGGCAGAACAACTTGCCATAAGGAGTACTTTCGAAGCATAGAGTAAAAGTAAAAAAAATAAAGTCATTTTCGTTTTAAAATAATTTAAAAAAAAATCATCAACTCGAAAACGTGAGAATCAATAGTAACACTAAAGGTAACTTATAGGTACTACTCAAATCGCACGCGCCGCCGTCAAAGGGAACAGCGATGCATAAATGTTTAAAGCAAAATAAACTCTCGCGCGTGGTGATTTTTCACAATGGTTAATCTACCATTTTTTGTTTCTAATATTTTATTTGTTCATAAAACGATTGTATTACCATGACAGAACCATTTGGCTGCGGGAAAACAACCATTAAAATTTCTCGGTGTAGAAAGAAATTTCAGAAAATATGTACTTAGTAAGCACATAGCTAGAAATGGGCAGCCTATGTTTTAAGTTACTTCCAGCCAGTATCATCCAACTGCCAGGCAAAAACCTCTGCTCTTGATTTCCCGTTGTTTTGGTCTAAGGCTAGTGTGGACCATTGTCTATTTATTTCTACAAAAATATTTAAGTACTAGCTCTTCACCCGCGATTTAGTTCGCATGAAATTTTGCACCTGAACCGCCGCGGCGGATCTCATCGCAGCGATTTAATTTAGCGATCTTTCCGATTTTTTTTCTTTTTGCTCGGCTCTTTAGCGTCGTCGCGTGATGTCAAATAGCCTATCGCGCATTGGAAATTGAAAGCACTGCTTAGAGCCGATACAAAAAAAATCCAACAGTGTGTTTTTTCGACGCACTTTCTGTGATTCTCAATGCTCGTTACATCACCAAGAGTTCTAAATCCCGCCGCGATATTTTTACGTCCGTGCGAACGTGATCTAATATAGTCTCCTGTCGCCAAGACCAAGACGCTCAAATACATGCCAAAGTATATTCTAAACGAAAACCCAAATAGGTACGTCAGAAAATAACAGTTAAGTAATTAAACAGAAATATTTAAGGGTGAGCGCAACCATTAATTTAACGCAACGAGTGGGTTCTTTCGCAATCCTCGAGTAGGATTACCATCTCTTAAGAAAAACTGATACAACAAAAAACCGAAATAGGCCTCAAAACCACATTATGGTTTCACAGCAGTAACACAAAACTTTTCTTACATAGCAATCACATTAATATTCGTTTTGATGTCCTCTAAACAAACTACTGAAGGAATGCATCACGGGGGCACTCATTTACATGTCTTTACTATTAGTCTGTTTGTGTACCTTATTGGTGACGTTACGTTTTTGGTGGTCACAAGCGCTAGGTACCGCTGAGCTTGTAGTCCTGCCTTCGATTCCTGGGTGATTGGATTTTTCTAACTGAGTTTTTTCAGTAGCGGCCTGGAGCTTAGGTTTGTTCCCGGTTGCCGAAATATGGCCATACTATCCGTACACCTTTGCCTAACTCTTCGGGGATTACCGGCGTGATGTTATGTACGTTAAGAAACGCGAATAAAAGCCGTGTAGAGATAAAAACTCGCATAAAATTCAGGAAGTATCCCAGAAACTCGCAACAAACAGCCACCGTACAGTAAAAGACATAAGTGGATTACCAATTTCAAAAAGCAATAGACTGACACTTCGGCTTAACTTACGACCTTCTTATAATAAGTAATTTCTATACTATAGACACACACACTCTCATACATCTACAAATGATTGTATTTCATAAATTCAACCATTAAAGTAGATGGCATGATAGCTTAGCGGTTACCATACTTACGTTAGCGCGTTTGTGCGTAGCGAGTCGCGGGTTCGAATCCCACGCGCGGTGATAGTCTTTTTATTGTTTTAAAAATCGCTTTTGACTATAGTTTCTTGTTCTGTTCGTCTTGTCCACTAAACTTGTAAAACTTTATGATTATACCCACAGAAACCTAAATAAATTTAAATGATATTAAGGTGCAGTTAACTTACGACTCATTCACCGCGACTAAATAGAACGGTGTTGTTTGTTATTGTGTGCTAGTGACGTGTGTTTAATCTATCAGCGGTGTTCTAGTTCATTTTAAAATGTAAGCAAATTTAAATATAGAAATGAAAGCGAATATTATTGCGCTGCATAAAACCGGACTTAATATATCACAATTATCTGATAAAACTGGACTGATTGTGAGTATTGTGATTTCATTATTTTAATAAACATTCATCTAATTAAAGTATAACTGCTGATCCTTGTAGTTATTTTTTGAAACGTTTTATAAATATCATAAGGTCTAAATAGAAGAAAAATATCAAATTTCAAAGTAAATTTATTTCCTAGATTTTTGAACGATGAAAATAACATTATACTTAATTAATATTTGTATGAAATTTCTATTTCAAACAATTTTGTTTCTAAATAGTAATACATATTAGCATGCATTTTGCTTAGTAGCCTAACAGTACCCCTTTTTTGTTTTAGTGAAATATTGTGAATCGGTGGGTGAAAAGATATGAGGAAGGGAGTAGCCTTGCCTGTCGAAAGCAAAGTGGAAGATACCAGCTCACAAAAAAGGCGCAGCAACAGCACATGTTCAGCGAATATGAAACAAGTGGTTTCAAAACGACAAGTCATTTTGCTAAATTATTCGACACGTCTTTACAAACCGTGCGCCATGCACTCCACACAGAAGGTTTGCATCATCGAAAACCAGCTCAAAAACCATATTTAACGGAAAAAAAACATTAACATTAGAATATAAATTACAAATATTTATTGATTTTAGTAATATTCAAATAATATTGTGTTATATCCGTAATATGGATTATTTTGAGGTTTAGTTTCAATCTTCTTTTCGTAATGAAAATGAATACTTAAGCTATAACCTCAATAAGTCCTATTAAATACCATTTGTTAATTTTGAGGTTTGTGATATAACAAACTCACGCGCAGTAGAATAAAAGTAGTATTACTGAGTCATTTAACTGTAGTGACAACGCGTCTGCATTTGTTATATTTACGTGGGTAGATTTGCGTAGATTATTGTGGTTTCCTTCGAGTACCCACACACAGTAGAAATTACAGCACAATATTATTATATTACTAAGATACAATATTTTAAGCTTGATTATCATAGTTCACCAATTAGCTACTTTACTTCAATAAATTGTTATTTATGAGAAACTAAACTGTTTTAACAAAAAGTTATTATTAGTTATGTTTATACTTCATAAAATTATAACGAATAAACATTTTGTAATCACTTATTAAACATTTTTATTCTTAATCCTTTATTTAAATAACAATATAAGTAATAAAAATAAAAAATCTCGTTTATTCATTTATCGCATAATAAATAATAACATAAAAATATTTTATTACTTTTATAATAAAAGAACAAGAAGGTTATTGTTGAAAAGAAAAATAAAATCTCATCGCGAGATTTGAACCCAGATCTATGAGTTCCTTAATCCCAGGCGATATGTTACGAGCTATCAGAACTTGATATTAAAGTGTGAATTTTAGCAATGGTATGAACGACCAAGGTCATTCGTAATTACGTACTATGTGCGACGGTATGTTTTTTGTTTCATGTGACGCCAGTGTTAGAGCTCTGAGGTGTGCGTTCTGTGTTGAGACATAACTTATACACACAGCTGTAGGTACGCGCCTGGACCGCGAGTTTATAGCAATATAACCCTTAGTATGCTAGTGGACTTATGACTCCCTACTGTACATTAGTGGAACTCATAAACCTAGTTATTTGGGTCACAACACATTTGTTATCGGGTCATGATCACTGCTGTTGACGGCTTAATATATAGCGTAGTTATACCTTTAAATAAGCATTTGTTTTGTTTGTAGTTAGTTTGATTAGGAGTTGTTCCGTTAATTTAGATGTTGGAGGTAGATGTTTTTATTTTGATTAGCAAGAAATGGATTAAAAGTTCAAATTAAGATGTCGAAAAGAACCGGAACACGAGATTGAATTGTTCAGCTGTGCTTATAAAGTAATTCTTTTACGAAAATCGTAGTCAATCTAAATAAATAAAAAGAAAAGTCTTGACTGACTGACTGACTCATCAACGCCCAGCCCAAACCCTTAGACCTAGAAAGCTGAAATTTTACACAGAGGTTCCCTTTATAATGTAGACGAGGAATAAGGAAGGATTTTTCGAAATTCAACCCCTAAGGGAGTTAAATAGGCGATGAAAGTTCCGCGCGGGCGAAGCCGCTGGCAAAAGCTAGTCTCAAGATGATATTACTTAATTCTTAAAGAGATCGATAAAGACATTTTTATTATTTTATACAGGGTGTCCCAGAAATCAACGTCAAGCCGAAATCGAGCATTAGGCCAAGTCGTAACAGTTATCAGAAAAATATGAAAAAAAATCTTGGTCATGTACTTTTCAAATTATATGTATTCAAAAATAAATCTTAAAAACTGACACCCTGTGATGATCTTTCAAGTCCTGTGACTGCAAATATTAACTTTTGCACCTAAAACTAACAAATTACTTTTTTAAGTAGTGGTACCCTTTGATCAAGGTACCGTCACTATCTATCTCGCTCACTCTTATTAAAGCAGTAAGTCACGTCACATTCATAAAAATTTTTTTTTCCTTAATTATGAAGAAGCAATTAGTAAGTGTCATACCATTTTGGAATCCAGACTAAACGCGCCATCTTTTAATGTTACTTGCCAAAATAGTGTAGTACATTTTTTTTACAGTACAGTCGGTTAAAGTTGAGTAATGTAATTATTTTGCATTCAATGTTGGGCAAAAATCTAACTTTTTATTTGAAACTGAGGCAGTTATATTCTAACTTTTAACTGTGTTTGACAGAAGGGTTATTCATAGTTATACGGTAGAAAAAAAAATGACGAAAAGTTAATATTTGCAGTCACAGGACTTGAAAGATCATCACAGGGTGTCAGTTTTTAAGATTTATTTTTGAATACATATCTATAATTTGAAAAGTACATGACCAAGATTTTTTTTCATATTTTTCTGATAACTGTTACGACTTGGCCTAATGCTCGATTTCGGCTTGACGTTGATTTCTGGGACACCCTGTATATTCTGAAACGTAGTTTTAAAGGCTCCTGCAAACAGGCGCGACACGACTCACGTAGAACAATTTCTATGAAAAGTTCATGGAAATTGTTCTACAAGTGACGCGTCGCGCTTGTTTGAAGATGCCTTAAATCTAGACTCAAGCTTTAACACCATTATATTGATCTACGATAAAGAAAGATGTCCTAAACCAATATTCAAAAATCGAAAATTGCTAAAGCGTAAACTTTTCACACAGCATTGTTATAAAATCATAGTAAAATCCTTTAAAGTCACTTAAACTGCGATAAAACTTGGATACTTGATAGAAGAGTCACATCGTAACTTCGGCTTCCGTACCACGCCCGAACTTTATGGCATTTAGAAAATTTTCGCTTTAAAGCATCCTATTCACAGGCTAACGCTTCCACGTTTCTCTAAGGACAATATTATGTCAATTCTCGCCTTCTCAAAGCCATATATCTCCTTCAGACTCGAAGCAGCTTCGTTCAAATGGAAACTCTGCTTTCACAACCAATAAACACCGTATCGGTACACGGTAAAGTTCAGTTTCGCATGGCATGTTGTATAAACAAATCAGTATGAAATATCAAGGTGAAAAAATGAAATGTCTCAGCAAGAATGGATCCATTCATTCGTTTTGAAGGGAAATAAAAATAATAAAATGTTTCTTTTTTTTCTTTTCATTTCCGTGCAGGTGATTTTTCACTCGGTATTCAATCAATTTCGTTTAACATTTGTTTTGATGATTTTCTAAAGAATACTGAGTGCTTTATGGATTCCATTTTTCATCGACATTTAAACGATTCTACGAAAAATTATATCGGTTTTTTGTACCCAGAAGTTGAGAATGGTCTAGTGAATTTCATATTGTAGAGGCTGGCTCGTTATATAAAAAAACCGATTGTAATTGAAGCCATTTGATAGTAGGTCGAAAACCCTGTTGATTCGTTTTCTACTAAGCTCCAGGTGTTTGACCTACCAATGTGGGTATTTGGCACTTCGGTAAACCAACTACATCGATTTGACAGCAGATGTGGGTAAGGTAGCACGTTTCAGAAACCAGGTTAAATTATACTACAATATTACCTGGAGATTTCGTAAACCACGATGTTTATCTAAGTAAATAGACTATATTATAGATACATATTCTATACGTATTCTATAATAAAACATACCAAAACGAAGCAAATTTAGAAGTAGATCAACATTGGTCCAACAGTCGATTTACATACCTGAAACAAACAAAATAATAACATGAAACACAAAGTCACTTTCTTCCAATTTGGTTATTATTTAAGTTTTCACAAGAACTTTTACTGACATGAAAACATCAAAACCTGGACTTTTTATAATATATTAGCTTTTCGCCGCGGCTCCGCCCGCGTGGATGTCGGTTATCGCGTAAAAAAGTAGCCTATGTCCTTCTCCATATCCCAGGCTATATCTCTGCCAAATTTCATGATGATCGGTTCAGCGGTTTAGGCATGCAAGCGTAACAGACAGACAGACAGAGTTACTTTCGCATTTATAATATTAAATAATAGTAGGGATTAAATCTGAAATGAAGCAAGCGTGTTTGGATGTTTGTTACTCAATCACGCAGAAATAGCTGAACGGATTGCGATGAGATTTGGCACACAGATAGTATAAAACTGGCACTGGCACTTCTGAGCCTTTATCTCAAAATGGGGATATTCCTTTGATTAATTTACAATTGTGCTTCGGCGATTCTGTGGTACTTCTAAGTATCAATTTTTCAGTGTATTTTGTTTTCCAAATAACGAAGCCGTTTAGTAGGAGTATGGAGTAGAAGCCAAAATATTGCGTGTTGGAAAATATTTTTTTACAGCAAAAGTATTAATCATACAAAAAAAGTACTTCAAGCAAAATGATCTATATGAATCTATAGCAAAATCATATATTTTTCAAATCTTCAAGACAAGCCGTTAATGAGCAGTACGGTTCACAAAGTGACCGTGTTACGCTACCAAACGGGACGTAGGCCCTTAACATATAGGATACTTTTTATTTCTCCAAGCGGGCGAAGCCGCTGGCTAGTTTGTAATATTAATAGAATAGTAGTATATATTAGGAAGTAGGATGACATTTTCAATCCAGTTTTTAGTAACATTTTAGACAAACCTTAGACATAAAACGCTTCTGTTTTATTGTATAATTCACATTGTCAAGCACTGACGGTAACGCAAACCGTTAGTTTCGAGCGAGTGCACGCACAAGTGACTTCAGAGGTGCTGTTTGACAACGGTCAAACGCGACTGTCAACCTCGAATACAATAGCGGTAATGGAAAACATATTTTCTCACATAATTCGTTATGTTATTTTTTTATAAGAATAGATCTGGACACAATTAGCATAAGGCGTAATTCTACTATTGATAAACCTTAGAACAAGACGCCTCTGTTTTGTTATTTACCTCACAATGGCAAGCGTTAAAGCAAACAGTATTGTTCCAAGCGAATAGACACACTAGTGACTCCGGTGGCGCTGTCCAAAGTTATCCGAATTCCGGAGGACAGCGGTCAAACGTAGCGCATTCCCTGCACTCAGTCATTACAAACGTAGACATTTTGCTAGAGCTGAATATAAATTATTATGACGACATGTTAAAGCTCCTTTTCGCTTAAATCCCCATGTTGTTATTTTAGTACGAACGGATGCAAATAAAAACAGCATTGAGCATGGTCTTAGTACTTTGTATTCACAAGACTTCAACCCTGCTGAAAAGAGTGATATTTCAAACGAATCATAAAACTTTACTATTTTATATAAATGGTAGCAAGAAGTAGTGTTAAAACAAACAATATTGTTTCAAGCGCGTGGAGACACTAGTGACTCCGGTGGCGCTGTCCAAAGTGAACCGAATACCGGAGGATAGCGGTCAAACGTAACGCATACCCCACGCGTATACCCAAACGTAGACATTTTGCTAGAGCCGAATATAAATTATAATGACGAAATTTAAAAGCTCCTTTTCGCTTCAATCCTCATGTTGTTTTCTTAGTACGAACGGATGCAAATAAAGACAGCATTGAGCATGGTGTTGGTACTTTGTATTCACAAGACTTCAACCCTGCTTAAATAAGTGATATTTCAAACGGATCATGACTTTGCTGTTGTATACATGATAGGATGCAGTAGTGGTAAAACAAACAATATTGATTCGAGCAAGTGGCCACACTAGTGACTCCGGCGTTGCAGTCTAAAGTGATCCGAATACCGGAGGACAGCGCACGGTCAAACGCACCGCATTCCCCACGTGCCACAGACATACAGCAGCTAGCCTCCAACATAATGACGGTAATGGAAACCTCTTTCATCGGGCCTTTATTGTGTTACAGGTCACATGCCCGATGGGATTTCACATCGAGAAAATGTATGAACTTCCATACAAAATTCATTAGGGGTATATTAATAAACGATGATTAAAGTTAAATGATGTTTAAACGTCAAAAATGTACCTATGGTTTAACAGACGCTAATCATTACTTAACTTTAAGCAACGTGTATAAATAAGATTAAGAGGCCGTACACGAAATTTTTCCGATTTCGCTGATTTAGGTACGTGATTTTACAGTTAAAATACTGTATTTCTATAACTTTGAATGACATGAAAGATCATTTCAGTTATGATCAAATGAGTGAGTTTCGTTTTTACTCACTGTATTATGGTTTCAGGTCCGGCACGAATTGGGCAAATCAAACCTAACTATCTGTGATCGTGGAAATTCAAATCGTACAATAAACTAGTTGTTCAAATTGTACTTGTTTCAAGCTCGTAAGGCAGGTCGTCCAGCCAGATTCCTCACATTCTAGAGTATAGAATAGATCTGATGAATGTGGTTTACGTTCACTTAGGCAAATTAGCCCATATTTATTGTGTTGCCAAGATAGCTCGTCACAATGTGTGGTTGTCCTGTATAAAAAAGTAGCCTATGTTACTGCTTATAACATCAGCTACCAGTCAGTGAAAATCCCAGCCTTATCGGGGATTAGTCGGAACAATCAGACAACAATTTTAAAAGTGTTTTTTTTTTTTGTTATAAATACCGTATATACTTTCATAATAATGCATTTAGTAAAAACTGTTATTTTGACATTACTAACAGACACTTCAATTTATTCCTTTTTACTATGTATACAGGGTAAGTTTTTAACCAGTGCGCAAACTGTAACCATGAATTCAGCATTTCAGATCCCCCGCCGAGAAATTTTTCAGTGGTTATACACTAAAAAATCTGCTGTTCCATACTGTTTGACCGCGTAGATATTGCACTTTTCCATGAAACAGCTGATTTTTTTTGTATAATGGATGAAAAATTTCTGCGCATTGGTTAAAAATTTATCCTGTAGATTAAAGTCGATTTTCGTGTCTATCTGTACGACCGCATCGTTCTTCTAAACTCCGCAACGTATCTTGGTGCGGTTTTTGAGAATTAGTATTCAGTATTTAGAGAATTTATTCTGGAAGGTTTATGAACAGTATGTCCTTCTTTATATGAAAGAAATAACAATGTTTACTTAGTGAAGTCAAATCGTAAAAACCGTGCAAGCGCGGACCGGTTGCAAAGTTGTATGGTAAGTCAGATAAGTGAAAGCACCACGTAGCTAATTAAAGCAATCCTTTTTCCACTTCAAAAGATTCAACCTCCATTGATTCAATCTAAGACATTAACACTAAAAGCGTAGGTATTCGCAGTAATGCAAACAGTATTGTTCCAAGTGAGTAGACAAACGAGTGTGCCACGGTTGAGTACGGCACACGGCCCGGTATCCCGCCGGACGGCCGGATGCCTCGAGGATGGACGGTGACCGCATCTGTGATTGCATTCGCAACGCTCCGCCGGACAGCATCAGCGTCAAACGTAATGACCGGAATGGGAACTCTCTTTTATCCGTGTATTTATGAGGTTTTTTGCGTTTTAATTTGCTAGACTGTGCCTACTTACTTTCTATGTGGTTAAAGTATGTGTTTTTTGCAACTTTTCAATTTTTTTTTATTTGTTAAGTAATCTTCTTTATCAATCGAAAGGCTTCAAGCTTATTCAGAAGGTTTTATTCTGTTGTAAAACTTACTTCTGTATACGCACTACCAGTTTTTGAAACGAAAACTTCTTTAGGCGCGTTGGGCATTTTTTGAGATGGGGAAAAACAATTGAACTCGCGACACTGTTAAAAAAAATACACACGAAATTGTTCAATTTTTCACTTCTATCGGCACTCTCGGAATGCCACTGTTTTTGTGTTCAAATCTTGTTTAAACTTTAAGCTCATTGCCTTTTACGGAATAGCACAGCACCGCTGGGCTTGAGTAGCATAACAGAATAATCAGCCTATAACATTCCCACTGCTGGGATACAGGCCTCTATCTTCAAGAAGGAGTGAGCTGTAATCTACCACGCGGGCCCGGTGCGCGTTGGTAGATGTCACATGTCTTAGATTTTTTTGGTTCTAGGACATGCCAGTTTCCTCACGATGTTTTCCTTCACAGTTTATTAGAGCAGTGGTGATGAAATTATTAATACAAAGTAAAGCGCCTTTCTGTGTTCGAACCTTAGACCTGGGCCACCACTGCTCATAAGCTGGGCTTCTAGGCTTAAGTAAACGTGCTATTTTCCGCAGTCAACTCAATTATAATTAACATAGAATTATCCCTACCAACATAATAAAGATACACAAACACGACAACATCCCTACAGCCACTCCCGAACCCGACAGACTCAAAGAATTGCAAGTTAAACAAAACTTCGTGAGCCAAGCCGAGGTGCAAATATTGGGAGGATCGGAGAGCGTTAGTCCGTCGGTTCCGCGGCAACGTCCATAATAGAGCCTTAAAGAGTGTCAACAGAAGTTACCTGACCAACATAAGCAGACCCACCAGGGTCTTAGAAATTCCAAGAGCCTCCAGATACCCCGCGGGTCTTCTTACCTGGATGTGTTAAAATGTTAGTAGCTATCTTGGACATTAACGGATAAATAGCGACTGTTAAGGTACCGTAGACTAATGAAGGAAATGCTCCCAGTCGTTTAATGTGTAATTTTTATCATAATAATGCCTCTGGATAATGTGTTTTTTATCCAAGTAATGTTCATGTCTTTCTTTGTCCTTGGTAATAAATGTTTCGGATATCTTTTTGATTTTATTGTGGTCTTTATTTTTTTAGTTCCCTTGATGATAAACTGATATCATTAGTAATCATTACATTCTTTGAAAATTACTCGTTGGTTTAGTGGTATCGAGCGCTTCTGCTGAGCAGAGGTCCCGGGTTCGATGCCTGGGTCGGGTAAATAGTTATTGGAATGTTCCATCTGGAATTTCTCAGCTCGGGGTCTGCATTTGTGCGCGGTTGATGGCAATAGGCTTGCCCCCTATTACATGAGACTTAAACATAATTGTCGGAATATGTGTGTACTATTATAGGTAGAGGTCTCTGCAAAGCTCTCCGCCAATACAGGCGTGATGTTATTTTATATTAATGAAAATGTCAATTTACTTAATGTCTTCTCTTTGACACATTAACCGTAGGAATGGCATTCATTTTGACAGCCCATTGCTTAATTTACGTTGAAGAGCAGACAATTTTTCAAACATATTTATGTTGACATGGATTAAAAATATCCTTTAAAATAATTCCGAGTCTAATTGATAGTCTGTTACGCAATTACGGTGCTGTTTACATTTATCAGTATTGTTTAGTAGTACTTATGTAACACCCTGACGTCCGTGTAACATTCGTGCATGCATGATACGTCGTGCGTGCTTGGGTGGTCTTTGGACGTGCGGATGCGCACATTCACATATAATGCATACGTGCATAACTATCGTGAGTGAACGTTAGAGCAGGTCGTTAAAATTATCTGCCAACCTATATTTTTACTCTTTTTTAGGTAGGTATGGCTATTTACCACGATAAAATGTCAAAAAAAGTTCAAAAACGAAAACCCGTCTACTGAAAAATCACGGTCCAAAAAATTTTAAACACAAAAATATTCGCATCTGAAAGCTGTGGGTCGTATGCTACCTACCTAACAAAACCATACATGACAAACAAACTCCATTTGTCATATTATGATAACACATTACATACATACCAGTCAAAATAATAGCCCTCATTTTTGCTCCGTCGTAATCGGTTAAAAAGAAAGAATTAATGTGTGTGTGAGAATGTGTAGAATGGGTAATAAAAAGCTTACATTTGTTCGTTTTATGAAAGGCTGATCACTGCTGATCAACATAAAACTTAACATTACGCTCTCAAGTTAGTTTATCGAATTCGATTTACAACAGTGAATCAAATCACTCGATATGATATTTGATAATATATTAATTTTATTAGGCTTTATTCTAACTAGTGTTTCGGTTATCAATATAAAAATATTTTAATATAGAATTAAGTTTCATTACAACCCATGTTTACACAGCTATTCACAAACGCTCGATTCGCAATCAGATTCTATTGTTAAGGTGAACCTAGTCCACATTTTTTGCATGCAAACTTCGGGAGTGTTTTACTCCACTGTCTGACATGGCACATCCAAAGTAAAATATGATATCGTTTTGTCTCATTATTAATATTGTCTGTACTGAAACAGAATACTAAAATAAAAACCCATTAAAAAGTTAGGAGCCAACAAAGATTAGTTTTTCTTGCTAATTTTACACATCTTTGGGCGTGTTTAAGTAATAAAAGAAGTGTAAAATCTCCAAAACAAAGTCGGTACTGCCAAAGTTCAATTATCAAAAACTTCAATAAACTTGGTCTTTGATTTATATGCATTGGCTTTTTCATAAAATCCATCTTCCAAAGGACTTTTCTTAATTTTTTCGCGATTTTTTTACTATAAATGATCCTGCATCTCACTCAAACGTTGTGCATGTAGACTAGCGTCTAACTGCTCATCACTGATAGTATCTCTGTCGAACACGAAGCCTGGTGAGACAGCGTGATTTTTAGCCAGGCCCAGCAGTGAGTTCGAGCCCGCGACTAGGTTCCCCTTAAAGGAGCAGAAACTACGGAACGCCACCTTCTACGATCCTTACATACTCGTTTTGCGTCGTTCATACATCTGGTCATACACGCAATAAACGTAAGCAAAAATTTAATTTCGCAGGTTCCCCTGAAGTTTTACCCTAACGTTAATGTGTGAAACTGCACGCAAACAGCATCAAGTCTCCAATTTGCAGCATACTGTTTAACGGTTGTTGCAAGATCTGAAAGTTTTATAGTTCCTATCTATGTGTGCTTAAAGCTGTTTTCTCTTAACTTCAGCTGGACAGGTACCACGCTCGTTGTGCACTAAGTGAATGACCAAAGTTTGATTCTATTGAGTTTAAATAAGCATACAAGCTAGATTTTTGTATCGCTTGTATGAGTTTGAATCTAGTGCAAGTTCTGTTCGATGAGGCTTGCTGATCCTACTTCGAGACCAGCAAACTACGAGTTGTGTCTTTATTTTCTAAGAGCAAAGAGGGTTACAGATAACTAGTATTTTTTTATTTATTTTTTAACTTTAAACTCAATGCATTTATTTCAAATAAACCAATTACAGGCACTTTTGAATTGTCAATGTCGGTGAGGTAGAAAGATGAAGCTAGTCGCCCATTCCAAAGCGTAGTAGGTACCTATGGAGAAGAACGGGCAAGAAACTCCATGGACATTCTTTTAAAATCATGATATTGTTACAAAAACTTGGTTGCATCATTATGTTTAAATTATCAATGTGAGAACGATGTAAAAAGACGTGCACATTAAAAGCGTCCGTAATTAAAACAAAAATATAAAAAAAACAATTCATAAATTAAAATTAATATTCCTATTACACTCTACCAAACACAACATAACATTACGCCTGTTTTCCTCGATGGGAGGTACGTAGGTAGAGGTGAACTTGTAGGACACCCATATTTTCGCAAGTTATGATTAAGTCCCATGTGCCTAACTGAGGGCGGGCCAGGGTCCAGGCTACTACTGAGAAATTCTAGATGACAAAACCTAATAACACTTTGCCCTCAAACCCAGGAACATAAATACTCAGTAATAGCGCTTCCGACCACTAGACCGACGAGGATCACTTCGAGGTCATCCTTTTATAATAAGTTTCTTGTTTCCATATTTTTTAATTAAAGTTCACTTTTAAGGCAGTCAGGTTTTTTGATTTAATTTAGTAAATTTAATTTTTAATTCACAGTTTTTAGTTAATATAATATTTATGAAACCCTTTATTTTGATACCCCACTCAATAAGTTTTGAGAAAAAATTATATTTTTGAAGACACATTATGGCGCCAAAAATCGGCCATTTTTTTTTTCAATTTTGATATACCCAGTGTCACTCACCATTAAGACGTATCTAACGGGACCTCTCAAGCTGAAATCGATCAAACCGTTTAGGCTACAGAGCGTGCCAAAGAAACATACATACATTCGCGTACATACATACAAACACTCGAAAACATAACCCTCCTTCTGGCGCAATCGGGTAATTGACTAAATAAAGTGTGCAACGGGAAAAGCTTTATCTAACTCACGAATTTTTCACTTCAATTCATGCTTTATCGTTAGCTATAGCAATGTTTATGTCATCATCATCTGCCTAGCCATGATGGGGTCAGCTTCCAGTCTAACCAGATGCAGCTGAATACCAGTATTTTACATGGAGCGACTGCCTATCTGACCTCCACAACCCAGTTATTGGGTAACATGATACCACTTGGTAAGACTGGCTGTCAGACTTTCGGGCTTCTGACGATCCGTAACGACTATCAAAGATCCACGAATGACAGCCGGGACCTACAGCTTAACGTGCTTTCCGAGGCACGAGGGGTCTTGGTATGTGAAGATGGTCACCCATCCACGGACCAACCGCGGCAAGCGTGGCTTAACCTGATCGATCGACCCGTGCGGCTAATATTACTTAGCCACAAGCCCCTCTATAAGCTATAGCAATATTTATGTCTTACCAGAAAATATAAATGAACTCTTTTGTATCATAATAAGCACAATAAAATGTAAAAGAAGAATAAACAATGAATATTTTTCGGCAACTGACGCTTTCCGCGCCCCCAAGCGTGTTACGTCACACGTTGCAGGATACAATGACGTCACGCCGGAGTTTTCGCTTTGTTACACGGTAACTCGATTTATTATACGGTAACACTTTTCTTTAACTGCATTTTAAAAGTTACTGTAGGAAAACCATAGAGCTCTGTTTAATAGTAACGGTGTTGGTTTTGCCAAGTCGTGGCAGTTGTGGGTTGTCGCCAGCCATTTTGCGGCTGAAAATCTGCGTCAGTTGGAAAATCTGCGTGTGTTGTCATCTGACATTATGCTGACAATGTGTAAGTTTGTATGTTTGGTTGTTTGTAACTCAATCACGCTTAACGGCTGTACGGATTTTAATGCAATTTGCACACAGATAGATTATAACCTGGATCAACACATAGGACTTTTTATCCCGGCAAACCGGGCAAACCGGGTTTCCGTGGGATAACTTCCACTTTCTATTTTTTTTTTACCGACGAAAAACGGATGAGGTTCTCAAGTCGACGCGAATATATATATTTTTTATGTATGACCACGCATAACTTTTGACAGAGTAGTCCGATTTTTGCTGTAACGCCAATAAACACTGTTTTCTTTCAAGTTGCATATTCGTAAAAGATTTTCCGAACATCGAAAAATTGGTGTCGTATTTTTATGATGAACTTTTAGTAAAAAAAAAAAACTATCATTGGAGAAAACGAGTAGTGTAATAATGAGTTTTGAAAAAAAAAATGTGATAAAAAATTCATACGGGTCCTTATTTTAACAATAATGCTAAAAAAACATTTATGTTTGACGTCTGGATGGAAATGAACGTCAGCTTAAATAAAACCCTTTTAGGAAATTAATTAAAAGTAGAAAACAAAGCCGCCATCAGGGATGCCTTGTTTTGGGCTGGGATTTAGAGGAAGGACGTGTTCACACGTGAGTTCATTTTCACTCTTTTAAGAAAATGTGATTTTAAGAAAGCTGGCACAATTTTTACACGCTTTATATTAGCTTCACTTGTATGTTTGTTCGTTTGTATGTAACCGACTCCTTTGAGCGCGATTTTGACCCACTTTAAACGGTCAGATTTCATTGAAACTTTGTAAACTTGTCGAGGACCGATGACAATTGAATAATTTAAAAAAAAAATGAGAAAAAAAAACACGTTTTTGTAGTTAGCAGAACTAAAAAATAGAAAATAAATAATAGTTTAAAAAACTAAAAAACACGCTTTAAAACCCAAACTAAAAAAGGAGAAAATAATTTTATTCAATTAAAAAGCGTGGGGTGCTTCATTAATTGATTATAAAAATACCTCAAAAAGCACCCCACGCTTTTTAATTGAATTAAATTATTTTCTCCTTTTTTAGTTTGGTTTTTAAAGCGTGTTTTTTAGTTTTCTAAACTATTATTTATTCTTATTGAATTACTAATCACTGATAATTAGGTTTCTCCAAGGCCAAGTACATTTTATTTTACAATATGTAGGTCGGATATTATCCCACGGTAACATACTACCGAGTCCAGATTATAAACTATCCAAATGCCAAATTTCACCCAAATCCGTTTGGCCGCTCTGCGTGATTTAATTAGTAAGTATCAAACATTTATAATAATTATAATATTCCCGCTGGATGCGGGAAGCACAGAACCGGTCGAAGTGGCGGAGCTTGGAGCTGGCCTATGTCCAGCAGTGGACGTCTTTCGGCTGAAATGATGATGATGATGATTTACAATATTAGTATGAAGTATGATTTCACCAGGTACATGAAACATTTTGTAAAAGTAATTGAAGACAAAAAGTTGCGAATTAAAAATAAAATATCAGTCGTCAGAGACACGGGCGGTGCCTTGTTTGGCCTGATGGGCCAGGGAGAAAGGACGTGGTCACAAATGAATCCATTCTCACACTTTCATTTGTAGCGTTGTTACAATGTATAAATCTGATTTAATTATGTTATTAAGGATCGTATTAAAGAGCTGTTTAAGTGTTTACTTTAAATTCATCATCCGCCTAGCCTTTACCAACTGTGTTGGGGTCGGCTTCCAGTCTAACCGTATGCAGTTGGATACCAGTATGTATAGTCTGCCTATCTGACCGCCACAATCTAATAACTGGGTAATAGATACCCCGTGGTAAGATGGTTGTCAGACTTTTGGCCTCCTGACAACCCGTAACTGTTTCATCATCATCATCATTTCAGCCGAAAGACGTCCAATGCTGGACATAGCCCCCCCAAGCTCCGCCACTTCGACTGTAACTGTCCGTAACTGTTTACTTAAATAAAAAATTAAAAAGTAAATGTTTTTTTAATCTTCAAAAATATATATGTCTTCCTCTACGTCAGACCCAGCGTATAAAACCTTCTGAATGAATGAATGAAATGCAACAACCCAGCGTTGTTTGACCAGACTAAATTAATCGAATGAACCCCACGATTTGCACTAGCCCCTGAGGCCTTATGTTTCATGGTGCCATAGAGGCCACCAGCGACCATCAGCGCCTATTGCATACCAAAGAGTAAACCGGGGTGCGCCGTAATGGTAGGGAAGACGTGCCTTTGGGATGGGGAAGGACTGTGAGTCGACGGACATACATTCTAGAGTAGAAGCTAAATCATCGTAGACAAGATCCCAGCATATATAACTTCCTGGTACTTAAATAAAATTTAAGGCAAAAAAAAAACAATTAAATAATGAAAGCTGCAGTGACACGGTGCCTTATTCTGCCTGACGCCCTGACAGGAAGGACGTGTTCACACGTGAGTCCATTCTCACACTTCCGTCGCCGCGCGCCGGCTCGCGATTCTGATTTAATATTGTTGCAGTTTCAGAGAGTTTCAAGGTGTAGTAACTGAATTGTTTAATTTGTTTCGGAAAATGGCAGCTTTTTGTCTACTTTCCGTTAATTTTGGACTGTTTTCGCAGTGTTTTTGCTTTTATTATTTATTTAAACTTATTATATTTATTTGTAATGTCATCGCATATTTTATATCACCATCATCGTGGACCTTAAGTACTTGTCAATTAATCTGTAAGGTAAATTACTGTTAAATATAACTGAATTGTTTACAGGATCCACATCTTCATAATCAGCCTATAATGTTCCCACTGCTGAGACACAGGCCTCCTCTCTGTGAGAGGGAGTGGGCCGCACGCGAACCCAGTGCCCGTTGGTAGATGTCACATGTCGACGGCGCGTTGTGTTCCACGCACGCCTCAAAGAGATGTCAGCACCAACTGGTGAGGTCCGCAAGGGCCGATGCCTGCCAGGGGTGCGGGTTCTTCGAAAGAGATACTGCGGCCCCTGGCACACAGGCAACTGAGGGAACACGGGTGGGCTTTAGTCAGTAAAAGCCTCCTGCTCCACCCAGAGCGGGAGAAGTTATTTGATGATTTCCCACCGAAAAAAAAAATCTACGAATTTTTAGTTCTGGGACATGCCGGTATCCTCACGATGTTTTCCTTCACCGTGTTGAGTGGAATGGTGATGAGGCCGTTACCACTGGGCCAGCGCTAGTGGTAGCGCTGGCCCAGTGCCCAATTGTGTGTAATTTTGCCCATAACAGTGCATCGACTTACCAAAATAAATACAACACATTAGATAGACTTGGCCACGCCACAGTTGCGGCGGTAAGTCCTATCTTTGAGGAGTGGATTGAGAGGCACCAAGGCGTCCTCACCTTCCGCCTGACGCAGGTCCTCACCGGACACGGCTGTTTCAGGAGGTTCCTGTTTCGTATAAGGTGGGAGGAAACGCCCGGGTCTTTCCATTGCGAAGATCGCCCTGAGGACACGGTGGAGCATACGGTGGAGGTCTGCCCAGCTTGGGCGGAGCACCGCCGTGTCTTTGTGGAGGCGATCGGCGGCGGCGATCTCTCGCGTTCGGCCCTGGTCAAGGCCATGGTTCGGAGCGAGAATGCATGGGTAGCCGTCACCTCCTTCTGCGAAGCAGTAATGTTCGCGAAGAGGGATACGGCGCAAGTGAGAGAGAGGCAGTATATGCGCCCTCACGACTCTAGTCGCTGCAGGAGACGCCCTGGGCGTCAGGAGTCTCAGGCTGATTCCCGGCCACCGTAAGCGCGGGCTTGCGGATGGCGAGTAATGGGTAGCTTACTGTCCGGTAAGGACCAAGCCCGGGTCGACGGAGCGTTGTGTTCCATCACACAGGCATCAGAGGGAACACGGTTGGGTTTTAGTCAGTAAAAGTCTGACACGCACTCCTGCTGCACCCAGAGCGGGAGAAGTTATTTCATGTTTTCCCACCCTCAAGAAAAAAAAGAATAATAATAAAAAATAAAAAAACACATTAGATAGATATCAATATTAATCGGTCCCATTGGACATATATAGGAGGCTTACCGGAAAATCAAATATATAGTCTATCCATCTATAGACAGGAAAGTGATGGCAGAACAGGAAATTAATAAAACACAAATATTGAATGTGTCGTGCCGCATTTTGATGACACAATCAAATTGATAGCTTTCAGTACACTGTGCCGTGTGCATGTTTTTAACGTAAATTAATTTAAAAAAGTACTAACAATTTTTTTTATCTGGTTTATGGTCTGACGGGTTTATATTTTCAAATGGGATGATGATTGCTACACTGAATTAAAAGCCTTAATATAAACATGGAAGGTAGTTGCATAACATACTATGGCAATCGCTCGCAATGCCTTTCTCTTTGATACTAGCTTTCGCCGCGGATTGGTGGTGAAGGAAAACATCGTGAGGAAACCGGCATGTTCTAGAACCAAAAATTCAACGACATGTGGCATCTACCAACCCGCGCTGGGCCTGTGTGGTGGATTACGGTCCCTCTCACCAAAAGGAGGCCTCTGTCCCAGCAGTGGGAACATTATAGGTTGATTATGTATTATGTAATAATTTTTTATACAAAACACCAACAGAAATAATATATTATATGAAGTTATCTCGCGGTAAAAGCCTGTAACTCCACAGGTCTGCAATACAATCTACGAAAGGTAAAAAAACGTATAAAGCAGACGTTCCGCCATTCAATTTTATTTCAAAGCGCCGCTGACTTCAAACCACTTTACTATTGCTGTAGAAATATCCAATGTTACTTTACTGTGGGAACCTGGACAATCTGATTTAATGGTAAGAGTTTTTTAAAGGATTTACTGCCTCGTTGGTTTGGTAGTGAGCATGACGTCCTGAATTCGATTGCCAGGTCGGTAAATGTGTTGGGTGTTTCCATATGAAATTACTCAGTAGCAACGTATATTTGTGCCGGTTTGATAACCTCTATTAAATGAGACCTAAACTTAACCAGCGAAATGTGGAATTGTGTGTGTGTGTTCTATTTCTGACTCTTGTGATACAGGGACTTCTAGTACAAGATCCAGGGCTATACAAGATGTTTTTACTTAGTGTTTGGTAACAACAGTTCCTATGGTTCCCGGTACAGCTGTAGCCGTTGTATTCGCCCGATACTAGATTTAGTAGGCTCATTGCATTCCTTACGAAGTAAGCTTTTATCGGTTACGTTTTTTTTCAGTTTTGAGCAGATACACAGTCATCATTAGACGACGTCTTAAACTACTTTGCTACTTGCAACAAATTTTCTTAAGGTTTCAGGTACTACCGCAGGTATTTTTATTTCTGAGCATATTTATGGCCGATATGACACGATATAAGAGTTATTTTGCTATTGTCAACTTCAAATTATTTTTTAACCTTACTAGGCCAATATTTTTGTTATTTCTCTTCATGCTGTAGTGCTTTGTCAACTCTTGACAACGACTCCAGAATCAGTGTTCTAACTAAACACGTTTTTGCGCTATACGAATTGGAATTTTGACCCCAAACCACTCTGTTCGAAAGCTGTCACTCTCTGTATCTTCTACAATAATCTACTGAAAAAGATAGAATTTCTGCTGCTTAGGATTTTTGTAATCCGAACATTACAGCTTCTAACACAATCACACCAAATGAACACTTTCGTCTTCGATTGTACTCATTTCCCTTTATTCAGCTCACGTTCTAACAGAGTACAGTTAAGGTCAACTACTCACCCGGGATTTGATTCCCGCCTAACGAACTCTTCGCGGTAAGGCCTGGGCTACACTCGACGCAAACGCAGAGCCTCTCAGGGTCGAGCACTCAAGCTTCACCTCGAGAGACCAGCCCTCATTATGGAGGTACTGTTGCCAAAAAACTATTTAGGTTTTTGTGGGTGTGAAACTGGGGTTAGGTTTTTTTTTTGTGGGTAAATCCGGTTTGAGTAATGTTCTGCTAGTGGAAAGTAGAAACCATGTCATATCATACCAGATAAAAAGTCCTTACCAGTCTTGTCCTATGCCGCCGTAGGTAACCAGGCAAAGTCCCGGACATTATTCCCTTTTTTACGAGAAACCATTTCAGCAAATTAGTGTAAAGTAACTTATTTAAAATGTCCATATCAACATAAAAATTGAGTTAGAAGATGTGAATTTGATATTCTTTATGAGCTACTTCATTATTCAATTAAACTTATTAATTAATTAAGCAAGAGCTATATAATGACTACGTATGGAAGTAGCGATTCGTTTTAACTAGAAAAACAAAAAAAATAACTTTGCTTTAAAATGGAATCCAATGTCAATTGTACTGTAGATCCGATTTATCAGATTCATCCAAGAAGTCACTATTTACTATTAAAAAGTTACGAAAGACGAGTATAATGTCTCAATCAAATCAACCAGTTGCAGTCCATTGCTGGACATAGGCCTCTCCCAGGCTGCGCCACAACACTCTGTACTCGGTCTTTCGCATCCAGTCTGTCCCAACAACTTGTTTGAGGTCGTCGGTCCATCCAGCTGCCCACAATACGCTTGCCGATACGAGGTCTCCAATCCAGCACCCTAATTGCGTAACTCACGATTAATCATAATCTGTTTCGGTTTGAAACAGAGTGCTAACACATTCCTTCATAATGTTCAAAAAATGTGTCTGCTCAACAACGTTAATAACGCAATGAATATTGTTGAACTATCAAAATGAAACTGATTATGATTAATCGTGTGTTACGCAATTAGGGTGCTGGACTCGTCTGGTCCTTGGTTACTCTGCAGGCTATGTTCAACATCAGTTCTTTCCCGGATGACTTCGTTTCTGATTTTATCCTTTAAAGAAAATCCAAGCATAGAGCAATCCGCTCTATACATCGCTGAGCGAATAATACCTTATGTCTACCATCGATTTATTATCTATTTCCAAACCACAAGAGAATACAAATATACAGAGTATTTTCAGATCCCAGAGGATTGGTTCATAAACTATTCCTAAACGTTCAGCCTAACATAGCAACACTTGAAATAATTGATTAACGTTCGAAACTTACCTTTCAAACATAGTAGAAATGGTTTGGTTTGTAACCATAAAAATAATAGTTTATAAAACTAAAAAACACGCTTTAAAAACCAAAAAAAAAAAAAGGAGCTGCCAGGGGTGCGGGTTGTTCGAAAGAGATACCGCGGCCTCTGGCACACAGGCAACTGAGGGAACACGGGTGGGTTTTAGTCAGTAAAAGTCTGACACGCCCTCCTGCTCCTCCCAGAACGGGAGAAGTTATTTGATGATTTCCCACCCAAAAAAAAAAAGGAGAAAATAATTTAATTCAATTAAAAAGCGTGGGATGCTTTTAGAGGTATTTTTATAATCAATTAATGTCAAGCACCCCACGCTTTTTAATTGAATTAAATTATTTTCTCCTTTTTTAGTTTGGTTTTTAAAGCGTGTTTTTTTAGTTTTTTAAACTATTATTTATTTTCTATTTTTTAGTTCTGCTAACTACAAAAACGTTTTTTTTTTCTCAATTTTTTTTAAATTATTGAATTGTCATCGGTCCTCGACAAGTTTACAAAGTTCCAATGAAATCTGACCGTTTAAAGTGGGTCAAAATCGCGCTCAAAGGAGTCGGTTACATACAAACAAACAAACAAACATACAAGTGAAGCTAATATAAAGCGTGTAAAAACTTGAAAGCCCACAAAAAAGGCTCCAAGTTTTGTTATGTTTTAGAATTTCGCCAAATTTTGCCTAGGTTTTTGGCTCTGCCACGAAAAGGTCTCCCCCTTACCACAGATTACTGAATAGTTACTGCCCTTACGTTTGGAAATCCTTCAATTTGTTATCGTACGTACAAAACGTAGACTTTACATAAAATAATGATGACAAGCTTATTTTCCAGAAATCTTGGGGTGAATCGTCTTTGCGGGACTAATTTCACATTCACGTACACGACTCTCTGTGCCATTTACTCCGTTTATACTTACATATCACTCAAGCTATCTGACACTTCGCTAGATAAATCCAGTACTCTCTTAACTCTAAAACTATTAAGTTTTTGTCACCGCCTTCCGAAATTAAAGTAATTTTTCACTTTGTAGTGTTTTTCCGGAGGTCAGTTGTTTTCTTTTTAAGTTACCCCCACACCAATTCGAAATTTCATCATCCTTGGGGTCAAAACAATGCATATTTATGCGATAGCAGCAAACGCGGTTAATTTGCTGTCATTTTTTGAAGAGTTCCGTTTTCTGTCTCCGAAACTCATCATCAGATCTATATGAAATTAATAATATAATAATTTTGCAAATCCGTCTATACTTTATGACGGAGTTATGCCCGAAAATATATTTTTTTAAACATGTCGAATTATAACCTCCTTCTTTTTGAAGTCGGTTAAAAACATTATCTGTCTGTGAAATTACACTTTTTGAAGTCCAAAAGACAGCTCCAAAAACATTCCATGATCATCATCTGCCTAGCATTTTCCTAACTGCACTGCGGTCGTCTACCAGCCTAACCTAATGCTGAATACCAGCATTTTACATGGAGCGACTGCTCATACCACCTCCACAACCCAGTTACTGGGTAATACAACACCCCTTGTTAAGACTGTTTGTCAGATTTTCGGGCTTCTGACGACCTGTATCGTCTGTCAAAGATCTACAAATGATAGTCGGGACCAACGGCTTAAGGTGAATGCGCAGTGGTAGAGCGCGAAATTCAAATTTTGTTACGTTTTTTGCAATTTTCAGGTGAGTGTCAGCTTGTTACTTGATCAAAATATGATTTGCGACTATAACAAGTACGTATTTACAGATTTATAATCATTAGAATAAATAATACATCTTTCTAAGTTAGATTTGTTCCATAAGAACAAATTTCTTATGGAAAAGTGCTTGTGGAAGAAATCTAACTTATAAGAGATATACTCGTATTAGACATTCTAATGACTAAATTCTATAAACACGTACCTGTTATATTCGCAAATCACAGTTTGATCAGGATACAACCTGATACTGACCTGAAAATTGCAAAAACGTAAGAAAATTTGAATTTCGCGGTCTACCACTGCGCATTCACCTTAACGTGCTTTCCGAGGCACGGAGGGGTCTCAGTATGTAAACATGGTTACCCATCCACGGAACAATCTTGGCAAGAGTAACCTGATCGATCGTACCGTGCAGCAGTTATTTCTTACCAAAAACATTCCAAGATGTAACAGGCCTTGCCTTAAGATCAGCTGAATCAGCACATTTGATTTATACGGCTAAGTGTAACCCCAGCTTAACTAAAACGGGAACCGATCGCGTGATGTGCGTATATATTGCTAGTTAATTTGGGGAGCTGATGGGAGCTATAATTTTGGGGAAAGAGATGGGTGCGCCTACAGAATGCAGCCATGTGAAATGTTTGAATTTATGGCTTTTATGGGTAACTGTGTTTCGGGTTGATTATCTCATACATACATATGTTAGGGGGAGGTATGTATGGTTGTTGCAATGTATTGCTTGATTATACAGGGATTATACAGTACGAGGTGAAAATTTACAACTACTAGCCCATGATGCTTTAACATCCATTACACGTTTATCTATGTTTGTTTCACAACTATATGAAAACCCAATCAGCAATGGTTACAAATCCAGAAAAAAATTATAAACCCGTGCAATAAAGAGATTTGATTTGATTTTAACCTACATTCAGTTCATCACAAAATCAAAGCGAAACGTTAAACCACATAATCTTCATAGTCGAACAACAATTAATAACCATTAATAACAGGCTTATCGATTCATACCAGACTATTCGGTTCTATCGTATGTATCGATACAAAACACTCGGTTGCGACCACAGCCGCGTCGAGCGGTATCGGAATCGGTACTCGCTTAACTCGAATATCGATTTGGCGAATGAATGTCACTTTTAATTGATCTCGTTAAGTGCACTTTAATTCGAATGATGAGGTTCGCGATTTCGTAAATTAAACAATTTTAAGTTTGATGATGTCAATGATTTGGGAAGGTTCTTTTTCAATTCACTTTTTTATACGTACAGGTTGGGTAATATGCGAATAAGGAATTAAAAATAGCTGTGTCACAGTGAAAGCGCAATGACCAGATGTATGAACGTAAACGAGGCAAAAGGGGCGTTTAAGGATCGTAGCAAGTGGCGTTCTGTTGTTCCTGCCTACACCCATGGGGAGAAGGCGTGAGTTTATGTATGTATTGTGCTCTAACCGATTTCATTGTAACATACATTTAATTTAAAAGAGAAGCTAGGTCACCTCACCAACGCGACAACAAAATATTACGTAGGCTTATTATCAGTGATCGGATAATCGGGCGCTAATATACCTATATGGTGCAGCGCAGACGAAACACTTTTTGTGCGATCGAGTCTTTGGCGCACAAAATGTCTGCATGGCATGCAAAAAGTCCGTCGCGGATTTTACGCAGACACAGCGCACACGACGCTCATCTTCGATCATTCTGTCGGCAGTACTGTAGGGACATAGACGCTATGGAAATGCAGAGATTCCGATGTATTATTTTATACTTTAAGTACAGAAAAAGAAGAAGAAATAGAGAATTTTAGGTACTTCCTATACTTTCGGAGAGATTACTGAAAGAACAGCAGTGTTCAGCGGGGCAGCAGCGTTCTCTATGCATTTTACCACCATACTTGGATCGCTAACCCGCCTGCCAAACACGGCGATTATGGCAAAACCTCCCCTTTTGGGGGAGGCCTATGTTCAGCAGTGGACGTCTTACGGCTGAAATGATGATGATGATGACTGAAAGGACAGTTCTTAAGACAAATAAGACAAAACTTGACAATGCCTTGATCAAAATATTACCTACAACTTAACAGGTCAATAATTGATATGCCTTTTTTTCTTTTTAGAGTTTTTGTATGGGTCGGGGGATTTTAAAATTTTAAATTTTTACATACCACGGTAAACCAAATACTTTTTTTTAATGCTTGCTGCCTTAATTCTCGAAATCTATCTAAATTAATACGAAATAATCTAGATAAACTTCGTTGCAAAGACTAAGCCAACATATTTCCAAAGAAAATACCCAACGTATCTTCTAGCCCGCGAGAACTCCTAAAATTAAAGCACAAACGCGCTTAATATGGCAACACAACCACGCAATATCCCGGACCCTTCTACGTGACACGAATCTCGATACAGCCCGTAAATAGTATATGAAACCGATACAGTAAATTGGTTTCGTTTGCTAGCAGATGTACCTACGGAGGTAAATCTATATCGAAAAGGTCAAAAACTAGATATTCTTGATATTGATATTTATTGGAGGAGGACAGGCTGTTGACTATTTTCGCGCCATCAATCTCAGAGTTTGGATGAATAAATATTGCTTGTTGATTCGAATGAGATTCGATACATATTTTTACGAATAGACCGAGTGTGTGATCGGCATTCACTCGCAGTTCGTCGGTTTTTCTACTCGACTGAGAGTCTTATGCTACATACAGGACGCGAGCATATCAAGCTACCCCAATCTGTCAAATTTATTTGATAGATTTTCAACTTTATTGCATAATTATAAGGTTCATGTTCAATTGACAGTTTGGGGTAGCTTGATGTGCTAGCGTCTGTACACACGTAGCGACTTTAGTCGCCGGTGATACACACGGATTTTGTCATCGCTAGCAACGAATTGGCTGTAAAAATCTGAACGTCCGGCAGTTGGTGGAATAAAAAATGTATCAAATTAAATGGCGCCTTTTCCACTTGCCAGTGACGACATTTTGACTCAATCTTTCCCTGGCATTCAAAGTCCCGGGACCATGCCGGTGCAAGGCTATGAAAAGCGCCAAGTTGCGACACGATATCAATGTTAAGGCTCCCGCAAACAACCGCGACGCAACTCTCGTAGACCAATCTCTATGAAAACTTCATGGTAATTATTCTATAAGTGTCGCGTCGCACCTATCTGTAGAAGCCTTTAACCATTCGTGCTCTTCATCAATTGTTCTTTTCATGATGACTATAAAGAATACTCTGTGAATGTCAGCACAGTCGTTTACGCCAAAACATTTCCGAGTACGTTTCGTCGAATGACGAGTCGCGAGCACGATTGTATAAATCCCGATTCACAGTAGATCACTGGCGAGATCTTTGTCCATTAATCTGTTGAAGCGACATTTCGTAGCGAGCGAAAATACTCGCTAGCATTTTTTGATTTCTTGCAATAGGTTAGTGGAATTTGGTTTAGTGCTTATTTTTGACGAATCGAACGAAACGTGTAGGCACAGACGCCAGCACATTAAGTTACCCCAATCTGTATTTTTTACACGCTTTATATTAGCTTCACTTGTATGTTTGTTTGTTTGTATGTTTGTATGTAACCGACTCCTTTGAGCGCTATTTTGACCCACTTTAAACGGTCAGATTTCATTGAAACTTTGTAAACTTGTCGAGGACCGATGACAATTGAATAATTAAAAAAAAAAAATTGAGAAAAAAAACAAAAACAAAAAAAAACGTTTTTGTAGTTAGCAGAACTAAAAAATAGAAAATAAATAATAGTTTAAAAAAACTAAAAAACACTCTTTAAAAACCAAACGAAAAAAGGAGAAAATAATTTAATTCAAATAAAAAGCGTGGGGTGCTTGACATTAATTGATTATAAAAATACCTCAAAAAGCACCCCACGCTTTTTAATTGAATTAAATTATTTTCTCCTTTTTTCGTTTGGTTTTTAAAGCGTGTTTTTTAGTTTTTTTTTTTAAATCGATTTTCAAGTTTATTACATATAACCATTAGGTTCATGTTCAACTGGGAAAATTTGACAGTTTGGGGTAGCTTGATGTACTGGCGTCTGTATATACGCTTGTTTACTTAGTTCATGCTTGAAGTAAAGAAATAACAATGACTACCTTCTGCCCACGACTTCGTCTACGTAAAATTTCTTGCGCCCGCGACCCACTCCGTCGCATCGCATCGCCAACCCGCGTTTCTACTTCGTTTTCGTTCAGCGTTCTCTCTGATTTTTTTTTTGTTTTTGCTCGGCTCTTAAACGGCCTAGCATTATGTCAAGAATTGGGCTATCAAACGCAAAAAAAGAAATCAAATCCGACTGGTTGTTCCAGAACAAACTCTTCAGCTTTATTATTAGTATACATAAAAAGATAGAAAACTTTCGAGGAATCGCCGATGTGAGCAATAAGTCTGCTAGGCTACGGGTGGGCCATGTACAGAAGCCGCGTCAGGATAGATGGGTCTTCGAAAGAGGCCAAAGAACGCTGGCGTCACGACTTAGATACGCTTACGGGAGATTGGCCGAAGAAGGCAACGCACGAGGAATAGTGGAAGGATATAGGGGAGAGCTCTCTATCTCTCACTAAATCTACCATCAACTTGCTGCAAAAATAAATGACATTTACAGCCTCAAAAAGGCAAAAACCATGAAAATACTCACTATTCACGCGAAATCGGATGTTTTATTGTGAATAATCTTTGTGACGGGTTTTATCCGACCCCTGTATGGTAATTTATTGAGGATCATCTATTTTATTGCGTCCGCTATGGGCAATCGGAGCTATTTCGATTCGTTTATCTTTTATAACAAAGTGAGTTTGAAATAGGGAGGTACTAACATTTGGAACACTTCCAGTCAAAATCTGTTAGTTTCTTTTGGAAAGTTCAAAAGGCATCGATATTAAATGAGGAATAAGTTTTATGTACCTATTTATAATATTATAAATGTGAAACTTTGTGTACATGTTTAGATGTTTGTTACTCAATCACGCATAAATGGCTAAACGGATTTGGATGAAATTTGGTACCTACACAGACAGTTTAAAACCTGGATTAACACATAATATGATACTTTTTCGCCCGGTACTACGTTCCCGTGGGATTATTTTTGACCTCTATGCGGGCGAAGCTGCTGGCAAAAGCTAGTGGTATATAAGTAAATGGTACATCGCAGACTATATTCAATATTGACATTCCTTCTTCCTTAATCCATCCAAAGGTTGTCTGTAAAAGACAATTTCTAGCGATAAGACCGCCCGTTGTACCACCCTTTCATTTATATCTGTAGTTTTTCTGGGGTTCTTAATAAAAAGGATTATATTTTCCAGCTATCTCGATTCAATTTCATAAAACAAAATACTATTTTCGTCACAATTATGAGAGCGGCAGAGAGAACGGAGCTCACAGTTGAAACATTTCTGATATCTGAACACGTCGCACCAGAATTCTTTCACGTGCAAAATCCTGCTCTCTGACAAGTGACACCATGCTACTTCAGTTGCAACTTTGACTAGACTAGACACGGACTACGAAATTCAGTGTCTATTATACAACTAACTACTTAGTCACTTGTTCAACGCGTGTCTATACTGTTTGTTGCCGTGCTTATTACAAAGGACAAACTTTCCCGGACAAACAATAAAAAATTAGGTAAGAAAAGAGATTCTTCCGTCGCGGTGGAGTCCGTGGAATTGAGTGCTCATTGGGCCGAGCCATTTTGCCACTGCGCCGCGCCTCGGCGTGCCGATGAATGATGATGACGCGCAGACCACGACGTCTGCGCGTGTAGATCGCGCGCAGGATCGTGTGTTGGGTTCGATTCCCTGCACTATTAATGTCATTCTTTTGTCCTCCTTACATAAATGTAGTGTTTAACAGTTACATAACATAACATCACGCCATGTTTCCCCGAAGGGTTTGGCAGAGGTGTACCTTTATTACACCCACATTTCACCAGTTATGTTTAATTCCCATGTAATAGGGGGCTATCCTATTGCCATCAACGGGCTCAAATTCAGACTCCGGCCTGCTACTGAGAAGTTTCCGATAGAAAAATCCAAAAATACTTTCCTGACCTGGGAAATGAACCTAAGAGGCTCTGCAGCGGCGCCTGCGACCACTAGGCCAACGAGGCAGAGTTGTTTAGCTTAAACAACTGATAAACACGGTTTTGTAGTATTAACGGGAACCTAGTCGCGGGCTCGAACTCACTGGTGTGCCTGGCTAAAAATCACGCTGTCTCACCAGGCTTCGTGTCCGACAGAGATTGGTATCAGTGATGAGCAGTTAGATGCTAGTCTACACGCACAACGTTATTGAGTGAGATGCAGGATCATTTATAGTAAAAAATTCGCGAAAAAATTAAGAAAAATCCTTTGGAAGATCGGGTTTTATGAAAAAGCCAATGCATAAATCAATGACCAATAAAGTTTATTGAACTTTTCGATTCTTTTGACCTTTGTCGTTACCGACTTGGTTTTGGCGATTTTACACTTCTTTTATTACTGACACACGCTCAAAGTTATGTAAAATTTGCAAGAAAAACTAATCTTTGTTGGCTCCTAACTTTTTAATGGGTTTTTATTTTAGTATTCTGTTTCAGTACAGACAATATTAATAATGAGACAAAACGATATCATATTTTACTTTGGATGTGCCATGTCAGACTGTGGAGTAAAACACTCCCGAGTTTGCATGCAAAAAATGTGGACTAGGTTCACCTTAAGAACAACTTCTAACCCTATAGCAAATATATTACTGTTGCGAAACGTGATACTATATTACGAAGATAAGTAAGCAGAAAACGCGAGCGATGGTACAGATAAAGACAAACATATTCGAGTACATTACTCTTTTACATAACACATTCTCCAGACCATTACTTACTAAAACAGCCATGAACATTAGCCTTCCGTCAACGTACACCCGATAACAATGTGAGAATTGAGAACACAATACTTTTGATGTAGTAGGTACATCTAACTTGATACTGAAGCCTAACATTAGGTAACTTGATTTAAATAAAGAAAATTGTGCTGTTTCATTAGAATTAAAAAAGGGTACAGGTTTTTTTTGAGGGTGGTAAATCATCAAATTACTTTTCCGGTCTGGGTGGAGCAGGAGGGCGTGTCAGACTTTTACTGACTAAAACCCACCCGTGTTCATTCAGTTGCCTGTGTGCCAGGGGCCACGGTATCTCTTTCGAACAACCCACACCCCTGGCAGGCATCGGCCCTTGCGGACCCCAAGAGGTTGGTGCTGACATCTCTTTGAGGCGCGCGTGGAACACAACGCGCCGTCAAAGGTAAGAAGCCTTTTCTTACAGATCGCAATATTTTAATGCATGTCTGCCCTATCCTGCACCCTAATTGCGTAACACTCTATTAATCAGAATCTGAATAATTTTGAAAAATATTGCTAATCCATAGCTTCATAAGTTCGAATAATCGTCTGATCAACAACTTATGGAACGCAATGAATGTGTTTGAACTGTCAAAATGAAAGCCATTCCTACTGTTAGTCTGAAACGCAATTACTCCTCTGGACAGTCCAATCCGCCAGAAATGGTTGACTGGGTAGTGCTTTTATCACGGCTTGAGCTATTCTTATGTGACTCATGTCGAAACGACAGAACTTCTTTCCTCGTATCGACATGAGTGGCACTGTATCCACGCTGCTAAAGACAAAGGAACTCAAGGTGGAATTGCCTGTCATAACTCAATGATTCTGAACCGTCATAGCACAATATGCACGGTGGCAGGGAACATCGACGTGCAAACTGAAACACGTGATTCGAGACCCCCGCGTAAAGCGAAGATATTTTTAAATGCCTAGGTTTAAAAAAAAATCTGCAGTTTTGATAGAATAGCTCTACGCGATCATAATGTATGATAGAGCAATTTTTTTTTATTTTTACCGACGGAATATTTAAAATCAGGTGCTGAATCCACGTAACACATACCTGCCTTGTATAAAATTTATCTTAAAATTGGCAGTGTTTGTTATTTCCATTTTTACCCATTCGTTAACATCACCATAGAGACCACAACACCTAAAAACCAAACCAGTAAATAATACCTACCCGAGTAATAATAGGTGTTCATATTTCGCCGAAAATTTCCAGGAAATAAGCCAAGCCTGACACAGAGTCTGCTATATGGAAGTGCTTAGCAAAAATCTCCCAGAATGACTGACTCTTCTAGCGGATTATTCCACAAGTTATTAAGGTAGACGAAATATGCTCTGTGGATATTTAAGATTGTCTCAGACAGTTTGGCGGATTTTTATGAGGCATGTTCTGGAATATTGTCCCCGTATGAAGTTAAGAGCCTTCTACCCATGCGGGCTGGCAAGGGCGCATTTATGGCGGTTTTTCGTGATTATTTCATTAAATAAAAACAAAAGTATGTAAACATTTTTCTCAGCCATGCACTAGATCGTTGGTATTTTCAAGTTTGTATGCAATTTTGTTTACCGTCAATTATTTTCTATTTGCATTACTTAGTACCTACGATTAAATGTTTCTATTAAAGAGACCTATAATAATACCAACGACCTAGTGCTAACTACTATAAATGCGTTGTTGCCAGCCCACGTGGAATGAACACTCTTAATATAGGTGCGCAAACTGTAACCATGAATTCAGCATACCATTCTAGAAGAACTACCCTATTGAAGAAATGTTTCTTCGGTTTTACAAAAAAAAATCGGCACTTTTTTGAAGTCGGTAAACAAGAAGTTTTCCCTCGCAATGTTACATCAACGTAAGCCCAGTACACACTACCGACAAATAAAATTTACGCCACGAATTACCCTCGGATTGCCTTTAAAAAGATAATTTTATATCGGATAGATAGCTCCTATGGTTGTGCGGCTCAGCCAAGTGGAAGTTCGATAAAAACGGCTGAATAAAACGTGCCGTGTGAAAATGGCTTAAGCGTAGATATGTCTTGAGGGACAATGCGAGCCAAGTGTTGGGAACGTATTGGCAGGTTCTTTGAAGGCTGCCAGGGGTGCGGGTTGTTCGAAAGAGATACCGCGGCCCCTGGCACACAGGCAACTGAGGGAACACGGGTGGGTTTTAGTCAGTAAAAGTCTGACACGCCCTCCCGCTCCACCCAGAGCGGGAGAAGTTATTTGATGATTTCCCACCCAAAAAAAAAAAAAAAAAAAAAAAGGTTCTTTGAAGGAGACGGAAAATAGTTAGTTATAAACTGATGCCACAGTTTTAGGTGTTGACTTCGATGGTCGAACAGCCATACTATTTTGTAACTATCTCACCGGGTGAAGTGAGCCGAGTGAGCGTGGAGTGAGCTATCAGTGTCTTCCCACTGATGCTAGAGATTGACCAAGCATTACATTTACAATCATAATCTAGATTAAATCTCGATTATGATGACTAGTCCTTATATTGTGTGACGCGCTCGCGCCTCAGGCAATATAAGGACTAGTCTAGGAAAAAATAGACAGACAATATTGAGTTTCTGACTGAGTTTTTGTTTTGCTACTTAATTTGAAAAATCTCCCAAAATGATGCACACTTTACTTTAATTTTAGCTTCAAATTGTAATAAAATGATCAATAAAATGAGCATAAAAAATATTATTTAAATCTCGATTATGATTGTTAATGTAATGCTTGGGCATCCCTAGCAACGGGTGGAATGACACTGACAGCTCACTCCACTCGGTGAGATGGTTACAGAATAGCATAACAGTCTAGACTTATACATATATAGGGTGACTGGTAATTAGTGACCGATATTTAAACACATGATTGTACTCATAATAACAAACAACTTTCCCAAAGAAACGATTTTTTTAATCTATGTTATTGACCCCAATTTTATTACCCCAATAGAATATTGAGTACCTAACAAGAATAATACACCATCAGCTGTAATTCAATTTACTTACCGACAAACAAAAAAAAAAACTTACCTTGCATTATTCTTTCTTTCATTCATTTAACAACGGATCGCGCGCGCGCGCTTGACCCCGGGGTCAAGCGACTCACAGCTGATCAGCTCCGTACGATGGTTAAATTAATGACAAAAAATTATGCATCGTAAAAGTGTATTTTTATTTTTTTGTTTGTAGGTAACTAAATGAATTTACAGCTGATGGTGTATTTTATTCTTGTTAGGTACTCAATATTCTATTGAGATAATTGGGGACATGCGCTAGTTAAATAAAAAATAAAATCGTTTCTTTGGGAAAGTTGTTTGTTATGCTGAGTACAATCATGTGTTTAAATATCGGTCACCCTAAATATATCCAAAAAATATACTAACATACTCCTTCATTTTACGTCGGATAAAAAGTGAAATGCTTAACTGAATGGGTTTCTAAAGTATACTTACCTATGGAGGAGTAGATTTATGTATGTATCCAACTAAAACGACTTCTACCATCTAACTCCACACACCACAATCAAACAAACAAACTACTATCTCAATACAACAGACATCAAACTTGCCAGTGCACAAAACTTTTAAATTACACAAAGTGGTGTCCATAAATTATGATAAACGCTGTACAAAACGATCATTAATCTGTATTATCGCGGTTGAACACAATTAAGTGTAGGGCGACAATCAAGCGCTTGTTTCACAGGATTTTTCCTCATTCATTAGTTTTTTTCACGTCACTATACAGAGTGATTTATTATCGTCCCATGATTGATTAAAATTGTGGTCGTAATGGTTTCGTTTTTAATTTCGCTGACGAGGTTTCACTTTGTTTTGATTTTGTTGGTTTATTTAGATTTATTGTGTGTTTTGTGTATTAATACTAAAAGCAGAAACATTTAATCTGTCACTATGATTACTCTTATAAGCATATGGTAGTAAAATAAGGATTTTATTGGAGCATGAGTTGGGCGTACCTTTCACTTTAAAACTTACCCCATACGAGAAATTTCACCCAGTTTTGAGTATTTATACAGGGTCAAATTAAATTAGCTGGTAATACTTTACCCAAGTATTGGGTATCAATATCGAAAACAAATGGTATAAAAAATAAAAATTAAACAACTCTAGCTTCCGCCTGCGGCATCGCCCGCGTGGAGGTCGGAAATTATTCCACGGGAACGTACTACTGGGATAAAAAGTATCCTATGTCCTGTGTGTGTGTGTGTGTGTGTTGTTGTGTCTTGTCTTGTCTTGTCTGTTGTTGTATCTATCTGTGTGCCAAATTTCATTCAAATCCGTTCAGCCGTTTTTGCGTGATTGTGTAACAAACTTCCAAAAATGTTCACAACCTTTCACATTTATAATAAAACTTTGTTCAAAACTTTAAATGACATTGACTTGCACGGTCACCAAAAGAGACAAGTAACCATGTTCGTCGGTTATATTATAGTTGAACTTTAGTTAGAAACCAATGGATGTTTTCGAATAAAATTTAATTTAATAAATAGAAAACAAACAGTTCATTTATCAAATTAATTTCCATTCGAAAACATCCATCGGCTTCTTACTAAATTTGCCGACACTGGTTACTAATCTCTTTTTGTGACCGTACATTAAGGCAACCAAACAACTGTTCTGTTATGGTTTTTGGAAATTCGTAAAAAATATCAGTGTTTGACAAAAAATACAAAACCGTCTGACCGATTACGAGCACCCTTAGCCATCAATTATATTTTTTTTTATTCCATCCGTTTTTGATTTTGATACCCAACAAACGGGTAAAGTATTGCCAGCTATTTAAATTTGACCCTGTATATGGCTTGCGCAAACGTCCTGCAGATGTAGTAGCGTCTTGTGACGGTTCGTTGAGCTCCCCTAAAACAGGTTGAGCTATACGGTTACATGCATGCACGGCGTCTGTGTGGACAGGTCAGCTCAAAGCTGCAATGGGTAGACTCCCAGAAAATTTTTATAATACAATATTTGGACTGTAAAAGAGACCATGACCTCTGAGTTTGTTTCGGCATTTCTTCTCACGGATCAGTCAGCTAGAAATTTTTACCAACTGAATATTGTCGTGTAAGATCTACATACATAAATAAACGCATAGCGCTTCTTCACCATACTCAAAATTTATACGTGGCACAGACTGCACACCTTGCCTCGCTTTTCCAATCCACACAACAGATGCACTAAACTACACAGTCCACCACGTGCAACCAAATTGTGGTCACCGCCACACAACGTTAACGACTGCGGTCAACGAACACTCTTAATGGATAACGCTTCATCGAACAACCCGCAACTTGCCATCAGCATTACCTGCAACAATGAAACAAATAGGTAAGTGTTTGTTAATTAAAACAATTAATGCGTGTATGTGGGTGATTGAGGTGGAGTCGCCGGGTGGAGTTGTAATGAATTTCGATTGATATTGACGTTTTTGTTTGTGGTATTGCATGTCGTGGTTTTGGAAATTAAAATGGCAGCCCGTTTATTTTGTTTATTTCAGAGAAATGTATTTATTTATTTAATAGCTTTTGCTAGCAGCTTCACTCGCGTGGAGGTCGGAAATTATCCCCCGGGAACGCACTACCGGGATAAAAAGTATCCTATGTGTCAATCCAGGTAATATACTATCTGTTTGCCAAATTTCATCCTAATCCGTTCGGCGGTTTTTGCGTGATTGAATAACAAACATCTAAACATACAAACTTTCACATTTATAGTATTATTAAGAAAGAAGTAAGATAAGAAAGAAATAAGAATAAGAAGTAAGATAAGATAGTAATAAGTAAGATTAAGCAAGGCACACCTTTTTACTAGCTTTTATTTACTTTTAACAGTCTCGGTGTCTGTCTGTAATAACATCTTGCAAGTTAAATTTGACCCACATATCGGTTTCCGATGGAGCTGACATTTTGCATGCATTTGTAAATCGGATGACAACGCAATACTATTATGACATGGAGCTGATCTGATGATGGAGCCGGAAGGTGGCCATGGCAACTCTGTAATACAACAAATCAACCCCATCGAGTTTGGGCTTGTTTAATTAGTCTTAACAAGGACTCTGGCCCTAGATGATATTCCGGGTATGATAGATAATAGAGCCAGAATTAAAAAAAAACTTGTGTTTAAATATCTATTAAATAGATACACTCCAATTGTGAATTCAAGCTAAAGTGATAAGGTGATAATATACCTACTGCTATCTTAGTATGACAAAACAGTAAAAAAAGATGTTTCATCATCATCATCATTTCAGCCGAAAGATGTCCACTGCTGGACATAGGCCTCCCACAAAAGAGGGGTTTGGCCATAATCGCCACGCTTGGCAGGCGCGTTGGCGATCGGAGTATGGTGGTAAAATGCATAGAGAACACTGCTGCCCATTCTCTTGTAAGTCCCTTAGTCGCCTCCTTCGACACACACGGGAAGAGATGGGATGGTGCTATTCTTTTACGTCCGGCACCACACGGAACGGAAAGATGTTTAATCATCATTATAGCAAATAAAAGCTGTTGACCATTAAAAATTTGGTAAGTACACACTGATAGCAAAAAGAACACGCGAACAGTGTCCAATACATTTGGAACAAAGTGAGCGGGCTGGGGCGTGCCCCGTCAAACGCACGCGCCCATTATGCCCCCGCCCTTAGTAATAGTAGGATGTAAGTTAGGAGCGATTAGCGAGTGAAAGAACGTCTAGACTTTGTCATTGCCAAGATTATACTATAAAAGATCTTGACAATGAGCATCCTAGCATGATTGACTCGAATCTATGCTAGTCTAATGGCACTTTTTCTTGCGTAGATAATTACTGATCTCGACTAAATAGTGGAGGTAAAAAAGTTTAAATTTTTTCGTTTTTGCAATTTTCAGGCTGTATGTAGAACAAAATATGATTCGCGACCGTAACACGTACTATCGAGGAAACTAACATCTATACACCATAAGGCTTATTATTGCTTGCAGCGCTCAACCGTTATAGTAACGCTTGCTAATAGATGTAGTCATTGTGTGCACGGGATTTTGTTTTCAAATTAGTCAGATGTAAGTTTCCTCGATAATATGTATTTACAAAATTATAATCATTAAAATAATCAATATAACCGTCTAAGTTGCAGAAAACGTAAGAAAATTTGATTTTTGCTGGCTACTTTAGCGTATCCTTCTGAAAAATCGGCCAAGACTGAGTTGGAGTTTCCACTATGCCAAGGCAAAATATCTAAGGAAGTGTTTGCCGCTCATCGCTCATAACTTACACCTCGGCCCAAGTAATGCTTTACTAATGACTGTGTGTCGAGATTTTTCCCCCATTCATAAATATGCATTAACGATACCTATACAATGTAAGTGTAATTTAAAATTCAGCCACACACGGTAACAATGGGATTTATGATAATCATGAGCAAACTGACTGAAATTAAATAAAGATTCCCCACTAATAAATTTAACGGTGAACAACGCGATAAGTTAATTTTATAGTAAATTGAAATGTTAAAGCTTCTTTTTCTGTTCTTTTGCGGAAAAAAAACGCGAGTTGTGAACGTGGTTCTGTTAGTTTACTTCGTTGTAAGTTTTGAGTTAGTTATGGAAAAACAGAAGTATATAATGTTGAATGATTTGAAATTTTGCTAATTAATGTTTGCTTTCATTGCAAGTGCATCTTACATTTTGGCCGATTGACGTCCACTGCTGGACAAAGGCCTCCCCCAAGCTCCACCACTTAGACCGGTTGTGATTATTTTTATTAATAAATGGGAATTAAATATACTAAATGCTTCCCACATCCAGCAGATTCCTGCGGCCTTCACAATGTCATCGGTCCACCTTGTGGCAGGTCTTCCAACTCTACGTCTTCCGGTACCCGGTCGCCACTACAGAACCTTACGGCTCCATCGGCCATTTGTTCTTCAAGCAATGTGCCCTATCCACTGCCACTTAATTTTGCCAATTCTTTGGGCTCTGTCGGTTATCTTGGTTCTCCTGCGGATCTATTCCTGATTCGATCACGTAGGGAAACTCCAAGCATAGCCCTCTCCATTGCCCTTTGGGTGACTTTAAGCCTTCTAATAAGGCCCATTGGGAGCGACCACGATTCAGTACCACAGATCATCACTGGGAACACGCACTGCGTCAGACTTTCGTCTTGCATCTTAAAAAACCGCAGTGAGCCTTATAGATTCTCAAACCAAGAAAACGTAATAATCTCCAATCACAATTTACAAAAAACCCCAGAACCGACTGGGCTTACGTCAGAACAAGCCGAAGCCATAACAAACGGCCGACAGCAAGGTTACACAGAAGCCTATTACGGCCACGAGTTCATTTGCCGAGCTATTTGTTACCCGATAGATTTGTACGCGCAACTATTAACAAGTTCTTGTACTGAAGTTTTAGATTGATGGGTAAACTGCTTGTCTCAGTGTCAACAGTCTGTGGCTAGATAGTGTGATAGTTGGCTGGAAGAAAAGCCAAATGATAGCAATAAAATGTTCTAATAAAAGATTTGGCTGTCGCACAACACAAGGACGTTTGACGACGACAGACGTGTGTGGAAAAGGGAAAGAAGAGCCTTTGCCCAGCACCATTAAACTAAATTAAATGGATAAAATACATGATTAAATTCAAAGTCTGTTTGTTCTAAGAGTTAATTTGCTGAGCTATTTGTTACCCAATAGATTCGTGATACGGCGAACTACATATTTGTTAGTTGCTGTACTGAAGTTTTGGAGTGGTGGGTAAACTGGTTGTACACAGTCTGTGGTTATCAATTGTTGGTGTCTTAAGGGCAAGTGAACACATTTATCAGTGGCGAAGATTAGCAGCCTCTAATTTTCCCACTGCTGGGACACAAGTCTCCTCTCTGTGAGAATAATCAGAATGTGAGAGGGAATGGGCCGTAATCCACCAGGCGGCCCCAGTGCGGGTTCGTAGATGTCACATGTCTTCGATTTTTTTGTTCGAGGACATGTCCAGTGGCAAAGATTTTTCTTTAAAAGAGGGCTTCAAAAAAATAATAGTTTAAAAAACTAAAAAACACGCTTTAAAAACCAAACTAAAAAAGGAGAAAATAATTTAATTCAATTAAAAAACGTGGGGTGCTTTTTGTGGTATTTGCGTTTTAGCGTTTTTTAGTTTTTTAAACTATTATTTATTTTCGTTTTGCTAACTACAAAAACGTGTTTTTTTTATTTAAAAAAATCCTTTTTTTTTTTCATTTTCTCATTTTTTTTTTAAAATTATTGAATTGTCATCGGTCCTCGATAAGTTCAAAGTTTCAATGAAATTTGACCGTTTAAAGTGGGTCAAAATCGCGCTCTAAGGAGTCGGTTACATACAAACATACAAGTGAAGCTAATATAAAGCGTGTAAAAAGATATAATGGAAAGAAAAAATTGGAATATTCTACAAAAATAATAAACGTTACAGGACTAGCTATATTCCGACGATAACAACATTTCAATCGCCAAAAATTAAAGCAAAAAAAAAACAAGTAAACACAAAAGAAGATTACTTCAAAAAGATAAACATAATAAAGTAAAATTAATAAACACAGTTACAGCCAACGTAAACAGGTCAGGCGTGCTGTACAGGCCTTTAAAGGTATTACATTTATTGACCATACCGTTTGATAGCTTCCAGGGTTGGGAATTAATATGTCCAATAATCCAATTACGGTTTTAAATAAAATACCGGACTTTTACGTTAAAGTATCGTTTTATTTTAATACTGAGATAATGTTGATATTGTTCATAGCTACTTAATTAAGAATACTGGTCGTTGCGTAGGGTTTAGGTGGGAAAATAAAGTGGACTGGTTCGTTGGCATAGTGTTTGCAAACGCGGCTGCTGAGCGATTGAGTCTTGGCTTCTAAGCCGAAAGAGGTAATTGCGTAATACATTGTCAGTAGAAACTGCTTTCATTTTGACAGTTCCACAACATTCATGACGTTATTCACGTCGCTAAGCAGACAATTTTTTCGAACATATGAAAGAATGAACTAGCAATAATAACCATCAAAATGATATAGCGTGTTGCGTAATTAGGGTACAGTGTTATTAGGTTTGTCAATTAGGATTTTTTTTTGTGAAATACCGGAGTCTGGATTTGTTCCGATCGCTATTATGACTATAGGTTTGCGCGTATTAAATAGGCAGTAAATATAACAGGCGGCATGTGGGTAGTTAAGATCCCACATTAGTATGATCATTTAAAGTAGATAGTAGAAGTACTATGTGTGGGACTATTCACTTCCACCCACCCGTTCGAGGTATACAGGCGTGGATGTATGTCAAACAAAGCGTTGTACTTTTTACTGTCAGAGTGACGTCATAAAGCCTTGACGTAAAAACAGTTTAATGATTAAAGTTACATTGTAGTAAAAAGTTGTAGCCATGTTAACGTAGATGGACTTTTTTAGTTGCTATGTAAGTGCTACGAGTTTCGTAGCACATCTGCTACGGATACTGCTACGCGGCCACAGCCTTTTTAATGAAGTGCTACGCGTAAAGTTTTATTTTCGATTGATTATTTGATGGTGTATTGATCTACTGACCCGCTCACAAATTGGACCCTAGCATGTTATCGCTGAAGCCATTTTGGCATGGCAAGTATTTCTTTCTGTTTTTGTATAGTAAGAAAGTTTTATTATAGAGCGACAGTGGTTGCACGGAGGGTGCACTTTAATTTAAATTTAAAATAGTATAACTGATATGACCGTATGGTGTTTCGAAAAAATTACTATGTAAAGCCGCCTTAGTATTAAATTTCAATTTAGAAATTTCATTTATAAAGCATTCTTAGTATTCGTTTTTGCTTCTTGAACTTATTTCGATATTAACAAACATCACAAAAGATGCAAATTTTATATTCAACCCTTATAATTAATTCAGAACCACAGTAGTATTGTGCTTAATCGTGCAGAATAAATTAGTTTTTTCTTGCCTCACACTTTAGTTGTTATATTCACGAATAGAAGTCGTATTACCCAGTAACTGGGTCGTGGAGGTCAGATAGGCAGTCGTTCCATGTAAAATACTGGTACTTAGCTTCATCTGGTGAAACTGGAAGCCGACCCTAACATGGTAGGGAAAAGGCTAGGCAGACGATGGTGAAAATTTACGAATAGGGATCAATTTGCATAATGGCAATTACGTTATAACTCGTGAAGGTAGCATGTAGCATAAACAAGTCACTTTCAATACTAAATGTTCGCGCTGGGAGTTAAAACTGTTTAGCAAATGTCATCATCATCATAATTTCAACCGAAAGACGTCCACTGCTGGACATAGGCCTCCCCCAAGCTCCGTCACATTTATTATTGGTGCTTGTCATTTTGGGGCTTGGATGGTGGGTTGGCGTTCGCAGTATGGTTTAAAAAAATATTTTCCAAACAAAAAACAACCGGATTCCGGAAAAATACTACAAAGTAAAGACAACTTTAATTTCGGAAGGCGGCGACAAAAAAATTCAATACATATCCAAAGTCACCGACTTCACTTTTTAGTTATAGTACAGACCAATTCGAAATTTCATCATCTTTGGGGTCAAAACAATGCATATTTATGCGATAGCAGCCATCGCGGTTGATTTGCTGTCATTTTTTGAAGAGTTCCGTTGTCTGTCTCCGAAACGCATCATCAGATCTATATGAAATTTTAATGGGACCATTTGGGAATAAACCACTTTTGAACACAAAGAATTTTGCAAATCCGTCTATATACGGCGGAGTTATGCCCGATTCACGTACATAAAACATTACAAAAAAATATAAACATGTCGAATTGATAACCTCCTTCTTTTTGAAGTCGGTTAAAAATGTATAGAGGGAAGAAAAGGGGTGGTGCTATTCTTTTAGTCCGACACCACACGGACCAAGCAAATGTACGGCAAAAGCACCAAATGTAGCAAATGTACTGTATATATCTTCATGCCACGTCCACTGCACTGCACTGACCTGCCCCTAGCACCGGCACTTTGACCAGTACTGTGCTTCCCGCATCTAGCAGATTCCTGCTGCCTTTACAAGATCACCAGCAGTCTATTGTTGTCCCACTGCAAAGGCCTCTTCTCATTTCGAGAAGGCATGAGCACCATGCTCGGTCAAGGCGGATTCGCGATTTCAGACTACATAAGTAAAGTTTCATGTTGATACTTGGGTAAAATATGATGACTATGAAAGATGAAAACAATTATATTATTTGAGTAGGCCTAAAGTTATTGCTACTTTTGTTTTCATAATGTATTGAAAACATGACAATACAAATGTACTTTTGTGTGATTGCACGTCTTTTTCATATGTCAAGCGATGTTTAAAAATATCATCTGGATGAGTCGATCTATTGTGGAGTGAACCAATCAAAATAAAAAGCAAGAAGTGTTTTTTGTCTGACCTAGCAAAATCTTAACAAAACCACAAATCCTGTAGTGTAAGATACCTAGCAATACTTCTCCAATAAAATACAACTAAAACGTACATCAAACAAAGGAAGCAGTCTCAGACGCAACGCTCGACGTATTCCAGTCCTTATACAGAGTGTTGTCACCGGAGGGCGAGTAGTGTGTGCACCCTCTGTATGTCCGCATTCAGCAGGTACAGTCGAACAAAGAGATTAGTATACAGGCCGCAAACTGTAGCTGTTACTGTAACTATATTGTGATTGTGCTGAATAGTCATGTCATTAACATTATAAAGGTTTAAGGAACAGGGTCAGGGGAATCAAAAATTCGAAGATATGTGACATCTACCAACCCGCACTGGGCCCGCGTGGTGGATTACGGCCCACTCCCTCTCACAGAGAGGAGGCCTGTGTCCCAGCAGTAGGAACGTTATAGGCTGATTATGAAGGAACAGGGTGTACATAGTAGACTCATCCTCTAAAGAAAATGGAGGTTCCTCCGACCAAATGGGTATTGTGTCTGTCAGATGTCGGAACGTGGAATATGTTTTATGCGCTGTAAACTCTGCCTGAATCATGCAGGATTTTGCGTAACGTCAGTCTGACGCATAGTAGGTATGTAGAGATCCAGTGTGACGCGACGCCGACGTCAACTGTGTTAATTCAACTTCGATCGATGGTATGTGTCTAAAAAGATAATCGACCATTGGTTGATCATCGACCGATATGCAATATCGAATATCTTTTGAGGTAACCTTTGTGTATCGAAAACTTATGAAAGGCGCAACAAAAACGAATGTTGGCTGTGTAGAAGACAAATGAATATTTTTGCCTGTCTACCTAACTTTTTTATTAACTGTACCTAACCCGAGGGTAGGTGTGTTTGTAGCCCCACCTTTATTGTTTTACGAGCTTGTGTGACGTGTAAACCGTGCCTTCAATGTTGTTTTGTTACTTTTTATTTGTCTACGCACCTAGTTTAGATATTGTATTTTTTTTTTACACGGGAACGTGACTCTTAGATCAATGGAGTGTTAAATGAGAGTTAGGTGTGTTGTATTATAGGTCAATGTTTCGCAATATGGAATATTTATATCTAATTCTGTTTTCTATATTTTTTTTGCTTTAACTAGGAATTAAACTCAAATATTTAATATTGTGATGAAGCTGTTACTGGTAAGACTGGTTGTCAGACTTCCGAGCTCCTGACGACCCGTAACGACTGTTAAAGTTCCACGAAAGACAGCCGGGACCAACGGCTTCACGTGCTTTCCGAGACACGGAGGAGTCTTGGTATGCAAAGATGGTCACCCATCCACGAACCAATCGCGGCAAGCGTAGCTTAACCTGATCTTTCTTTAAAACATCCCAGGCCTTTTCCAGAAGCACTGTAGGCATCAAAAAGCTAATTAAAACAACGCCTAAACATTGATCCTATATAATTGGAGTACTAGGCTGACATAACAATTCAGGAGTCTCACATAACCACCCTTACTTAAGCCTTACAATTTAAGATTAAACGAATGTTCCCACGTCCCTCTATCCTTGTTGACAAGGCTACCCACAACTTTGCAAACAATCACGCGTATTCCAAGTGATTGTGTTTGTAACTCATTAGGGAGTTGGCTGCCTATCCTCGAATGATGGAGGGACGATCGTTTACCTTCCGTTGTTGCTCGGTTGAGGTCGTTTTATGTTGATAGCCTTGAACTTGTGTTGTTAGTTTATGGGTTTGACGCTCTTTTATATTAAAAGGGGCTGTGATAAGGTGTGGCTGTCGTTTGTGTGTGAAATCAGTTCCATTATTGCGTTAGACACTAACACAATCCAAAGGATTATGAAGGAGATTCCTAATATGACTAAGATTATGTCTGGAGTTTAAGAGGGATCTAAGAATGTTCTCGTGTTTCTTCTTATAGTAGTCGGATAGGACACCGAGCTTATCTAGTTTTAAAACATGATTTAATCCCGACGAGTGAAAGTGTTTTTTAACGTTTTTACAGTAATAAATGTCATTTATTTTTATGATTTCATGTGTGATGTGGTGTGGTGTGTCGATAAAAAGTATCCCGGGGTCCAGTTGCTCTCCGGAGATTACCCCATACATACAAAGGAATTTTACCTCTCAAAGTAAAATAAAATAATCCTCTGCTATTTATACATGTCGGAAAAATATGTCCACTCGACAGATTTAGTAACGTAATGAATAGAAAATAGAATAGAATAGAAAATAGAAAATATTTATTGTCCAGGTAATACAGTAAGCATAGACAGATTAACAACAAGTTGAGACGACATATGAGTAGCTTAAATATTACCTACAGCTAGTTGTCTACAAATATTATTTGCCAGTGAACCCCAAACTAGACAGTTAGTCTGTATCTTGGGGTTCAGGATACGAATACAAGAGTGGAGACTAGAGAGGTGCTTTCAAGTATGGGAATTTACGAGTGTATGTATGTGTAACGTTGTTGAATATTGTTGAATTGTCAAAATAAATGGCATTGCCATTGTAAGTGCGTTACACAAATACCCCGTTATTTTCACTCGAAGGTTATTTTCCTTCACTTCCTTGGCAGCTTACCTGATCGTGGTTCAACGAGTCAACCTGTCTAGCCTTTTCCATACCATGTTGGGGTCGGCTTCCAGTCTAATCGGATGCAGCTGAACACCAGTATTTTACATGGAGCGACTGCTTATCTGATATCTACAACCCAGTGGCTGGGTAACACGATTCCAAGGGGTGTTGTGTTACCCCTGGTAAGACCGGTTGTCAGACTTTTAGTTGTTCAGCTTCTGACTACCCGTAATGAATGTCAAAGATCTACGGAAGACAGCTGGAAAACTAGAAGGTTATTTTCCATCACTACCGTGCTGTCTTACCTGATTGTGAATCAATGAGTACATGGTCGAAAATTGCCGAACGTTCGTGCCTCAAACCTGGACATTTATCTCGTGCTCGAATACGAGTTTTACCTACAAGTGGGCTATGTCAGGGCCTTCGCGTCTTTTTTTCTAGGGACCCTTTTTTTTTGAGTGTTGGAAATCATCAAATAATTTCTCCTGCTCTAGGAGGAGCAGGAGGGCGTGTCAGACTTTTACTGACTAAAACCCAGCCGTGTTCCCTTAGTTGCCTGTGTGCCAGGGGCCGCGGTATCCCTTTCGAACAACCCGCACTTCTGGCAGAGGGACCCTTGTCCCCGTTCAGGCACTGCTGGTTTAGGGAGAAAGCGGCTCTAAAATACGAATCTGTTCTTTTTTTCCAAACAGACATTTTGGTTTGATAAAACATTGGTAAAACCATGTTTCATTTACAATAGACATGATGTTACCAATATTTTGATTTAAAAGAGTGTCCGTGGTGTTTCATGCCCGTTCTTCACCCGTGGTTGTAGGTTTGGAGAAAACGGGGCCACTCCACATCGTTTTCCTACGCCTTGGAATGGGTAACCAGCTTCATCTTTCTAACTGATCAACCCCATTTTAAATTTTTTTGGCCGTTCGAAAGTGCCTGCAACTGGTTTATTTAAAGTAAGTAATTTATGTGTAGGGTGTGTTTCAGTAATTATTTAAGTATAGTATTATTGATTAATTACGAATTTTTTTTCGTTTATCGAATTTTAAGTACATTTTTAAATACATTTACAAAAATCATCACAAAAAAATCTTATTAATTATTAATAATAACAATATCTGCCAAATGTATGTAATTAGTAATTAATTATAACAAATTGGATTGTATGATCTGGGAAATAAATTATTATTATAATTATTTAGCCAAGTATATCTCTTCCAAGTCTATATTAACAGTAGGAGCCTAATGTATTCATCCGTATTCCAATTAATTAAAGTGATGTTCTGATAATAAATGGAACATCGTAATAAATATTAATTACCTTTCACTTGATATCCTACCTTCGTTATCAAGGTTTCCACAATGTTACTCTATTAAAGCTGATAAAATTGGTATTGAAATCGACTTATGTGCCAAATACATACAATAAGGTAGAAACCAGTGAAAGAATTTACGAAATCGGATTAGGGGGTTATACTTTCTAAGCACGACGGCCGCAGTATCGGCCGAAGTTACGAACGTTTCCTACTCTTTACCTATCACTTACGGACATAAGACTAGTGATGGGCCCGGACTATGAATGAATGACAACACAATTTGGCAATTGTTCTTACTCCTGATGTGTATATGCTCGTCCGAAAAATTGCATTATGTACAGACACCAGCACATCAAGCTACCCCAAACTGTCAAATTTTCCCAATTGAACATGAACCTTATACTTATGTAATAAAGTTGAAAATGTATCAAAGAAATTTGACAGATTGGGGTAGCTTGATGTGCTGGCGTCTGTACTTTCGGACGGGTCCGTATCTTTGTTGATGGACTTTGATAGTGCTTCCAGAGATTATTTCCTACATCCAAACTTACAAACCCTCTTTATAATATTAGTGTAGATTAAATGACAAAATAATAAGGTAATGGCTGCAGAAGTAAATGGTACAACTACAGTAATCATTTTCTGAGTAAATTGGTTGTACTGAACGATAAATTTTTAGCACTAAAAGTCGCTATGCAAGCCAGCTTTTGTAGCCTTCGCTTCTGAAGAAAAAGCTCTCTCAATCAAACTGAAGAAAAATAAAAGACTCAAAAAAGTAATCTAAGTTTATTGACAAACTTATGGTTTAGCAATCTATGTTTCACGGCTTCGTTATCGATAAACTTAGACAGAATAAGTGTTATTTTCCAGTTATTATTGATAGAAACGGGATGTTTTCTTTGACGACCAATCATCGTCAGGTCATCGGTCACATTAGATCAATCATCATCTGGCGCCAGACTCTGTCTGACCCTTGTAACCTTTGGGAGAAAATCTCTTATGTACCTAGTCATATGTACTTTTTTATACACAAGCAACGTCGTCTACTTGATGAAAATCTAACATTCCTTCATTCACTAACACGCGACGGATAGCCTAAACCAATGGATTTTTAAGCTTGAAATCTGGAGGCTTGTGAACAACACTAAAGGATTTTCGAAAATTAATCGCATGAAGGGGTTAGAAATATGGGACAAAAATTGTCATTTTGATATTTTTATAAATGATTTTGATAGTTCGTCATTTTTATCGATGCGAATCCTATCAGGGACACGGCATGTGAAGTATAAATATGATTGAAATTGAAAGTCATACCTGGCTGTTTTCTTTCCTCATGATGCGGGCCAAGATTCCAAGACAGAAGTTCATCAGTCTTGGTCTGTCGACTTGCAAAGGCAGTCGACATTTCTGTTGCTGTGCCTACTTATTCAAACAAAAGAGGTGCGATCAATCAGTTGCTTTAGAAACGTTTGAATGAGTCCAAACTTTTAGGTTCGACTAGATGACATAAGGTCGCTTATTTTCGAATTTTGAATTCGGCCATGATATGCCACAAGCAAGACGCGTGTAATAACTAGTGCAGGAAAAAATCTGGTCACGTATGCAACTTATCTTTGTAACCGAGTTTGTGATAGCAAATGTCACTGGTGATAACTTTTAAATCAAAATATTTAGCAAAGAGTTAAAATTAAGCGTTATCCTCTAGCTTCATTAAAAAGTCACAATTGACAACATTTCGCAAAGACCGTACAATTATTTTCCCAAAAGGTAGAAAATTAGATTATGAGAAAGAGAGCCAACGATGACCACATTTCACAGAACAGTCTACCCCACATTTCTCAATCAATCAATCAATCAACTCAGCTTATTGCAGTTCACTGCTGGATGTAGGCCTCCCAGGTTGCGTCACAACACCCTGCCCTCCACCTTCCGTATCCAGTCTGACCCAGCCAATTGTCTTAGGTCGTCGGTCCATCTAACTGGGGGGCGTCCCACGCTACGCTTGCCGATACGCGGTCTCCACGTTTAGATTCTAGCTGTAAGTTATTATTAAAATGCGAGATTTTAGTTTCAAAATAATCAAAATATAATACCGCTACAAAATATGCCTTTATTACTGTTAATTTACCTACAACACATTTCAACCTAATGCAACATTTGGTACAACCTGCAGGTCCGTTATTAGGTAATGTTTGCCTCGGGCCTTTCATGGGCCCGGAGGCCTATAGTAGGTAGATATAGCAGGATGTTATGGCAGCCGATATGAGGATCAGTAACTTGACCACTATATTGAGCCGGCTAGACAACCCAGGAGGCCCGACAATGCTTAGAACAGTATATTATTTCGCAAAGAAAATTCTAGGAAGTAGAATTGGTATGAATAGTAGTAAAAACGCTTAAGGAGAAAGAGCCACGTTAGACCGCGAAATCAAACTCAAACTCAAAGCATTTATTTCAATTAAACCATTTACAGGCACTTTTGAATTGTCAAAAAGTCGACCAGTTGGAAAGTTGAAGCTAGTTGCCCATTCCAAAACGTAGATCTCTATGGAGAAGAACGGGCAAGAAACTCCATGGACACTCTTTTTAATCATGTTATGTATTACAAAAACTTGGGAACATTATTCTTGTTGCTTCTATATGTGAGAACAATGTAAAAAATAAACAATTCTAAATATAAGATTTAAAATTAGCCATGGAAGTTAGGAGATGACCAGTCTCAACCGACGGCGCCCGTTCACGAACTTGACGCGTGGATCAGCACCATCCAGCTCACCCATTTTGTAGGGAACCGAATGATCCAACACACGCGCCACCATCAGCAAGACATTTAAGTGAGCATGACATACTCTCAACTGCCACGCTCCAAATACTCTTAAGTTTTTTGCAATCTGCAGGCACCAAGATACGATTTGCGACTGCCTAACTGACCTCCACAACCCAGTTGGGTTGTGGAGGTCAGATAGGCAATCGTTTCATGTAAAATACTGGTATTCAGCTGGATCCGGGTTGACTGGAAACCAACCTCAATATATTTGGGATAAGGCTAGGCAGATGATAATAAGTACTTAATGTTCTTGACTAATGTTTGTGTCCTGTACCAGTCCGAATAAATACTTTTTCATTGTTTCATTCAATATTTTTTAGTCTTTGATTAAAAAAAGATGACTAAGGTTAATTAAAACAAGCAGCCACATAATGCCGACAACATAATCAACTCATTTTCAAAAGATGTACATACATTGCCATTCAACGAACTTAACAAGACGAAATCACAATCATATTTATAGCCCCTCAATCTAAATGAACCAAGATATCATTAAAATACCTAATTACGGCCATTTCTATCAAATTCTCGGTATTGATATGTTACCAGGGGGTCATAGGATCAAGAGACAAGGAAGTGACGCCGATACTAAGATAATTGAGACACGTTTTAGATCTTTACAACGTGAATGACATACACATGTTTCTTTGAAATGTTATATTAATCACTGTTTTGACTAATCTGTTAGATAAGGTGGCCATATTTGAAGAGGAGCCGGGTATATCCCGAAATATGTGCGTGGTTAGGACTTGAATATAAATGGCGAAATGTGAGTGTATAAATATTATAGCCACTATAGGTACCTCTGCCTAACCCGTCGGGGATTACTGCCGTGATGTTTATGTGATGATATGTGCATATATTGAATATAATTTTATTCCTATCTTTGACAACTAGTACAATACTGATACTTAAATATTGGCAGATTTTCCTATACTCAGCTAACTTATAACTGAGGAATAAATATTGCGGTTTGACAGCTTTTGAATAGCAAATACTTATGTCAAATTGACATCATTATTTTTCAGAAAACGGCGATATATAAAATCATGAATGCCGATTAGCAAAACTTGTGAAATACACGAGACACTTGTATTCGTAGAATACGTACTTATCTCGTGAGTTAAAAAAAATGGCCCTAAAGCAAAGATAAGAGTAACCAAATAATATTCAAATAGTATCAATTCTCGGAATCATAGTACTTTTTGGGAAAACCAGAGTTCAAGAGTAATGTTTATCATTCAAGGAAATGATGCAAAAACCTAGTCTTTTGAGCCCACCATATAAATGTCGAATGAACAAGAAAATATGTATAATAAATCAGAGGTCGGAATTAGGTAGAGTTATTTATGTACTTACACTGATTTCAAACAACGAAAGAATAAAGTGGATATGTCCCAAATCCCGGGATTAATTTTGAAGAGCAGAAAAATCCCGTGATCTATTAAATAAAAAGTTATTTAATTTTACACAATTAAAACCTCTGCACGCGCGACGTTGCCAAATTTCTATCTCTGAGATCGCTGATATTAATTGATTATAAAAATAACTCAAAAAACACCCCTCGCTTTTTTAAAATAATTTTCTGCTTTTTTAGTTTGGTTTTTAAAAGCACACGCTTTTTAGATTTTTTTATCATTGTTTTTTTTAGAGGAACCGAGCATAAGTAGCAACAACTAACGAGTGAACAATATGGGTATCGCTATTTTAATATAATAAAAATACAAAATAAACAAAAATATACTTAAATGGTTTTTTTTGGGGCCAACGACCGTAAGTTAAATTAGTTACTTAAAATATCGGTTAAAAACCTGTTGTTTTTTTACAGATGTGATGATTATCATATCTAAACATGATAAAACAAAATGATTTTCAAACTCTTACTTGAAGTTAACTACGTAACCAGCGGTAGTTGGCCCCATAACACTAAAGGAAAAAAAAAACCCATAAGCATTACGTCTGAGAAGTTTTGCTAGCTAATTTTATTTAACCCTGTATAATAAATGAGAGAATCGATAATTTTGCATAGTCTGACTGTCAGAGCTTGTAAAATCGAACAACACATGAAGCCACGGGGCATACCTAGTACAAAATTAAACTAAATTTATTCCCTAATTTTGGCAAGCCTTGTGATTAAATATCGTGCTAAAACAATGACATGGACATTAATAAACCATAACCACAATGTGCAACGCACAGTATTGTGTGTGTTTAATTTACAATATATAAATGGAAATTGAATTTCACAGAGGACAGCTAGAAAATAGGTAGTACAATTTTTGAAGTGAAAACTTCTTTAGGCGCGTTGAGTAGCATCATTTTTGCCGTTGGGAAATCCCATCGGACACACCACACGGCTTGTATATTCATAAATTCTGGGAATATCGCGGAAATCCCCAGTAGCGAATACATATTTACAATCTTAGACGGAATTGATAAATATGCTTTCGACGATAAGTGGCGTCGGGAATGGCAGAATGGATAAGAATGCGTATATTGAACATACAGGCCTCATTGATGGAGTCACCAAAAAGGCTGAAGACGAACTTTCAAAAAGCGAATTCTGAATGCTATGAATAGATGAACTGATATGGAAACAGCAAAAGTTAAGTACCTACCTATAGGACAAAAATACTTGGAATCTGAAAGTTTCAAATGCTTTTGGATAACTCTGTCAAGTGATGGGTAGAAAACAGATCAAAGATGATGAAATGCTTCATTGAATAGGTTGCTAGGATTTAGGAGTTATTGAAACAAACATCCGGGAATAGACAAAGCAAAATGTTTTGACTGTAACTCTTTTAGTAGAGGCATGTCTTGTACATGAATTCATGCAGAGTCAGGTTTTGTATTGCAATCCTGTGTCGTGGACTGGTTGCCTACATCAGTGTACTGCGATAGGCTTGGTGGTGGAAACACGGGTAACCCATCTCTCTGGAGTACAATTAAGTACATCATCTTATCATCTGGCTTATCTTTTCCTAACTATGTTGAGGGTTGGCTTCCAGTTTAACCGGATGCAGCTGAATACCATTATCTTACACGGAGTGACTGCCTATCTGACCTCAACAACCCAGTAACTTGGTAATACGATACCATTTGATAAGACTGGTTTGTTAGACTTTCGGTTTTCTGACAACCCGTAACGACTGTCAAACAGCCGGGGCCAACGGCTTAACGTGCTTTCAAGGCATGGAGTAAATATTAAAGGGTAGATGCTATTAATTTGATTGAATAGAACACAATCAAATAACAAATATTGTTCATCTCCACACTGTTGTTGTTTATCCTGGTTATATCAATAGCAGTATTCAATTAGATGGTTGGTGAGAATTCGTCACGTTTTCATGTGTTTAACTTTGTAATATTTCTTGCTTCCGTAAATATTTTCGGGTAATTTGATACTAACTGGTTTTGGGATATTAATGTTATAGTCGTGTGATTTTGGCAATTATTATACTTATTGCTATATTTTGGCTATTCTTTTGCTTATTGCTATATTTTGGCAATTCTTTTGCTTATTGCTATATTTTAGTTGTGGAAATGTGGGTGTATTATATATAGGTACGTGAATTATTTCACATTTAGAACCTCTGATATCTATTTTGTTTTTATTGGCGTTCTCAAAGTAATCACCGTCTTTTCTAGCCATGTCTTCTTTCCATCCATCGTTACTATGGCCTTCTTTAACTCTGTCGGCAGTACAACACCCACTGGGTGTTAATAATACCCTAGATTTTATCTATAATCTGAACAGATGTTGGTCTTCTAGTTACCCTTTACCTTCACGACACTTATAAGAACACATGGGTGGCACATAATCAACTCTACAGCTTCTTTGATCGACGTATATAAATAAGTTATCATCTATCCTCGCCTTCCCAATGACGACATTATTCATTCAACAGTAAACAATTGCGAATTTATCAGTTGTTTTTTGCACTTCAGTGTAGTTATCATTGTTGACCTTAATGAAGGGAGCATAAAACTATACCATTTTATAGTCTACTTATGCACCAAGAATTTCTGCTAAGTAAAATTCAATGTAAACGTATGACGAGAAAGAGAAGTGGTGAACTAGTGGTAACGACCCCGACTTACGAATTGTAGGTCGTAGACATACGATATCTACAAACTCGCGCCGGGCCCGCATGGTATATAAAGAAAACCTGTGTCCCTGTAGTCATCATTATGATCATTACAGCCAAAAAACGCCCATTGCTGGACATAGGCCTTCCCCGGGAGGTAGCATAATCACCAAACTTGGTAGGCAAGTTGGCGATCGCAGTATAGTGGGTATTGGCTAGTAAGTCCCTTAGTCGTCTATTACACCCACGGGAAGAAATGGGATGATGGTGCTATTCTTTACGTCCGGCACAACAAGGCCATATATTACCATAGATAGGCTGATTATGCTATGATTATTTATGACGAGTTGTCGCAAAAGTTCAGAAGAGTTTAGAGTACAAAACGCAATATATCTCAGGGATGTCAGAATAACACGACATAAAAAGGCAATATTTTAAACCCGACTAGATTCCACAGACCCACGACCGCCATAAAATAAAATATCTTTATACACACATACGTCATAGCATAGTCTGGACTGTGCAAAACGTTGGAACGCAAGTGTAATCGTCCGTCGTATAACAGTGCACAGGAGATTTAGCGACTTGTCAGCACAAATTACAAGTCGAGCAACTAACATTATACCAGCTAAAATAAGTACTAAAGTAGCTACGAGATACAGCACCGAGCGTGAAATTGCATTTTAGTCTTCTTTATTTTAACCAGCCAGTAAAGTACACAATATTTAGGTCCACGATAAAACCTTGAAAGTAACATTTGAAGTAAATTACTTTAATCATGAAGATTTTGTATATAGCGAAGTAAAAAAGGGTAGTAAAGTAGTTTAGGACTAGAATAAAGGTACAATAAACTTATCGGAACATTGAAACAGTTTTATTGATATCGCGTAGGTACCTGGGAATAAAAGTTGATCAAATTGTGTCACGCGGAAAAAGGATCTAAAAAAACAGGAGCTCTTGTATTTCTTGACGATAAAGATGTAAATGTGACACTATCTTACATTCATCATCATTTCAGCCGAAAGACGTCCACTGCTTGGCATAGGCCTCCCCAGGGTCCTCCACTTCGACCGGTCTTGTGCTTCCCACATCCAGCGGATTCCCGCGGCCTTCTTCCTATCTTACATTACTCATAAAGTAATACAAAACTTATATAACTTGACCGTAACCTTGCATTGCACCTATAAAAATCTGAAATAAACGCCGCTTTCAACTAAGGTAAACGACAGAAGTGCTTCGGGAATTCCTCAATGAAACTGCAGCCAGCTTCGAAGCACTGAATCTCAATAAAGTCAGGGTAGTTATGGCACCCTGGGGTGGGATCCACACATTCCCGTTTGTAACGCCGAACAAATTGGAATATTCTCATTTCACACGGAACGAATTTGTGCAATTACGTTTTTGAGCGTCAATTCGTTTAAAGGGACTTTTTTGGTGATTTTTTTGGCCGTAACTGTATTCAATTTTCAACTTTATGTCGAGATAAACATTCAAGCCATTTAGATTCAAGTATAAAGTGAATATAAGGTTGAAATTTTCAAAACAAATACTTTATAAGTTCTGTTTTGTATCAGTAATTAAATACAGAGTACTCAGTACACAGCTCTCATTTATTTCTTGCTTAATGAAACACATTGTTTAAGCACCATGCGTCGGAATTCAGTTTGCTCCACAATGCTTGTTGTAATAAATTGTTAACAGACACGCTGCTGGTTTTGTTTTAGCATTTGAAATGGTAAATTAATTATTATTTAATAAAATATTGTCTGTCCTACTATAACCGTCATAACACTCATCGTTATTATTATTTGACGACGTTTATCTGATACTGTATCCCTTTCTACTTCTTTTACCCAGTTCCTTCACCACATCTATGTGCTGCGTAAGTTTATATCTCACTAATATCTATTATTTCAAATCTTCTTCCAACAACCCAAAACGATTCACCAAATCTTTCCTTGTTGCTTCACATTTTCCAAATCCCAACTACCTTTACCAATTGTTTTCGAAACCGTCAAATCATAATCTTTTCTATATCACAACACACTGGTACACATATGCCACATTTTCCGGTTCGTATATCAATCAGTACGGTACCGACAGCTGACGACTTTTTGAACGAGATTCGATGCGACCCCTCTGCTCCCAATATCTTTTGCCGTAAAATTTCGGTAGTTGAAAATGCATTTTGTGAGCGGTAGCGGAGTGAGCACTGATTTTACGATCCTTGTCCCGAGTCTCGTGATGTTCTCGAATTGAGTGAGTGACAGTATCAGTGTTATCACTATCAGTAATGGTTGGTATAAAATCTTCAGCAATATCATGTCAGCCGTCAATGTTTACATTTGGACATGAACTTATACTGTTCTTAATAATGGGACATGATTTTATTGGGTCACACTTGCTGAGTTTGTGAAATCGTATACGTGTGTCGCAAGTGTGTGTGTAGCAAGCTTTGAGTGTCAAGATGGTCAGCAGTTAAGAACCCAACTCGATTTATAAAAACTATTAGAAAAAGAAAAATATAAAATGTGTCCGAATACCAGTCCCACAAAAAGAAACGAAAAAGAGTAGCTCATGAAGTTGACATGTAACTTAACTCAAGCTATGAAAATAAATTGAACCATTCAAAACAGTGATTACGGAACACACCTTCAAGGGCCAGATTATCACCACGATTTGGACCCAAGAGAACTGAGCCATAAACATCTTAGTCCCTTCCGGCCCATAATAAATGACGGAGCCAATACGGTGAAACTACATAAACTCCTACTTACTCCTTAAGGAATATATATGGCAACCCTAACTAAAACTATTATTCTCAGTGTTACTAACTACAAATATTGAATATTATCGATATTGGTTTTCTTGGCCAAGTTTTAGCGGCAGCATGAAAATTCATTTCAAACGTCTTTGGAAAGTTTATATCAGTTTCATAATATCTCGTTAGTCTAGTACAGTTGGGATTATTGTTGGAATTGTCTGTTTGCGCGCCATATTGTGAAAGGGGTAATAATAGACTGGGATTTTGCTCAGGGTTGGAAAGTTTTTTTTGTTAAAATTGTTGGTGTGGAATTAATTTAAAGTCGATAAGAGAAAGGTGGGAGGTACCCACTGGATCATCTGAGTCCGAATTAGGTTTTTATGGAAAGAAAAATTGGAAAAGTTTCCCATTTAAATTTTCGAATTCGGGAAATAGTCAACATCCTTTTTCTGTGAGATTATTGTATGAACTATTTGGACAGCACAATGGCCTTCTGGTAGCTAGTACATGAATAAAAGAGGTCGAGAATAAGAACTGTGGCGTGAAAATTGAGGCTTATGTACAGAATTGGGCTGCTATAAACTGATAATGATAAGAATTTATGACTGGCTTAATAGAAAATTAAAGAGTAGGTACTGCCTACTCATCTCTATCATTTCAAATTCTAATAAATCATTTGGAAATTATCAAATCTACTTAACGTTTATCAGCTTTAAGAAATTGCAATAAATAACCGTTTGTTTTTTTTTTTACTCAACAAAGAAGTGTGACAAAGTAGGTGACCTACACTGTAAGTAGGTACGAGATAAGGCATAAATCAGTTAATTATAATTACTGGATTTTACTTCAAAACATGTTTTTTCGCCCCTTTCGCCATTTCAGTGATAACTAAGAGGTAAACCTATATATATATACATATAGATGAAATTTTAATCTCTTCAAAAACAACTTTATCAAAAGTGTTTTCGTAGTATTATACTTTGCGATTTTTCCAGCAACTTCTGATAAGAAATATGCTTTTGCTTAGTGGTTTACGTTAATAGACTTCGAACTGGCAACCTCTCTATCCCCACACAATACTGGAGCCATTGGGACCTATAAAGACTACTAAGTAAAAGCAAGTCGATTCGCATGAATTACCTCGCCAGAATCAGGCGAACCGTCACTTTATATAAAAAATATTTTCTATTTTTATTTTATTTATTTTATTTTATTTGGGAAACTTACAGCTAACATAAACAATGTTATTAAACAATATGAAGCTGAAGGCCATTTACAAGTTTCCACTGATAAACACTTAACTTAAACAACAACAAAAAACGGTCGGTAGGTACTAAATAACTAATAATGACTTAACTTAAATAATACTATAGGCGTGACGTTCCCACTGCTGAGAGCCTGGGAGCCCGCGTGGTGGATGTCACTTGTCTTTGAATTCTTTGCTGAAGACGTGCCGGTTTCCTTTCAATGTATTTCTTCACCGTTTTGATAGCAGTGGTGATGGAATTAAATACACAAAGTAATAGTGCCTGCTTGGGTTCAATTGTTCAAACTCATGACTCTTAGGTCAGATTCGATATCACTGGGTCACCACTACTTAGTACCAGAATTTCAGAACTTTCAACACCCCCAATACATCGAAAATGACAAGAATCATCATCTTACTATCCTTTTCCTAACTATGTTAGGGTCGGCTTCCAGTCTAACCGGACGCAGCTGAATACCTGTATTTTACATGGAGCGACTGCCTATCTGACCTTCACAACCCAGTTACTGGGTAATACGATACCCCTTGGTAAGACCGGTTGTCAGACTTTCGGGCTTCTGAGACTCGTAACGACTATCAAAGATCCACGAATTACAGCCGGGACCAACGGCTTAACGTGCTTTCCGAGGCACGGAGGAGTCTCGGTATGTAAAGATGGTCACCCATCCACGGACCAACCGCGGCAAGCGCAGGTTAACCTGATCGATCGACCCGTGCGGCTTATATTACTTAGCCACAAAAATATTTAGTTTTATTTACGCAAAACATAAATAAATCCAGGCTTGTCTTAGCTTATAACCAGAGATCGGATATTCGGATGCATATTCACCTAAAGTTGAGATGTTGGCTAACATGGAATGCGCTTTTGTATCGAAAAAGTCTTAATTTAGGTAAGTAATTGGTTTATTTTTTGTTTTAACTAATACATACCAGCCCTCCTCCAGTACATACACATATTCGGGTTAAACATGAATTTTAAATTAATACACATCTGAATAGTTAAGCAATCCAAGAATCCCGGGGTTTTTAATAAATATAACAAATAATTTATAAAGCCGCTTCCATACTTTCACACCGAAAAATTATCTTTAGGTAAATATGCATCCGAATATCCGATCTCTGCTTATAACTTTCGCTGAATTAAAACTATAATTTTACCTAGTTTATTTGCAAACTAATTTACCTAAACCCGAGAGCAATAGATACAAGCAGCTAATAACATCCTATTTAATGCTACATTCATTTTTATACATAAATCTGGATTCAAAGACTTTGTTACACGCATTTCAGATTTATTTAAAAGCTTTATTTGATCAGGGCACACAAACACGGATTAAATGTGGGAATTTATGTTATTGTCGTTTCCTTGTTATATTTGCTATGTAAATAGCGGTCTTGGGTATGAAAATATAGCCAGCAATGTGTACCAATGTTTAAATAATCGTATCATATTTTTATTTTTGAGAAGAGTTTTTAAACACTTTTTGTATTTTTTTGCGTGTATAGTCTTTCAGTGAGATCTACAGTAATTAGCGTGATGATTAAAAACCACAACCATTACCAGATGATTTGTCCTGTTCCAATGTTTTCCACGTAGGTATCTATTAAATAATCCTTCAAATCATTATTTACTTCTTTTTGTCAGCAGGTTCGCCCGCGTGGCGATCGGAAACGTAGTACCGTTACAATAAACGTATATGTTAATCCATGTTATAAACTCTGTTTGCCAAATTTCATCCAAAACCGGTAGGCCGTTTTTGGGTGATTAAGTAACAAATCTCTAAACATATAAACTTTCACATTAGTAGAATCAGTATCGCCAATTACTCGCATTTTCCCATTACAACTGTTTTTAATATCTAAGTTTCACAGCACGGAACCATCCTACTAACCGGGGTAACTTTCAGGAGATTTCCGCCCGGTTTTCTAATATAAACGCTACCTTACAGCCTTACAGGTCGCTACCCGCTAGCTCATGGCATAGGAGTGTTAACAATGGCCCATTCATTACCATAAGTCGACTGTGACAACTCGCTGGGTGATAAGCGGCCAGCCCACGGCACACAAGCGGATTGGAGATCACGTTGTGATGCTAATAGCGCCTTAAACCTTAATACAGCTGCCTAAATTCCTTGTATTATTTAATCCTTTGGACGGCCTTTTGCGGATGTAGGTCAGCTTCTAAACTAGCCTAAAGCTGTTGCATTAAGGTGGGAGCGCCATTGTAGCCTGTGAAACTCTAATTTTCTTCCGTTTTTTACAATTTGCAGGTCAGTGCCAAGTTGTATGTTGATTAAAAACTTTAAAAAAAAAAAAAAAAAACAACTTCCGGAAAAACACTACAAAGTGTAAAATAATTTTAATTTCGGAAGGCGGTGACACAACATTTAAATGAAAAGATTTTCACTTTTTGGTTATTCGAAATTTCTGGGGTCAAAATAATGCATACAAACATATGCGATAGCAGCAATCGCGGTTAATTTGCTGTAAATTTTTGAAGAGTTCCATTGCCTGTCTCCGAAATTGCCTGTCTCCGAAAAATTTAAATGGGACCCTATCGAACAAAAAAAAAATTACAAATCCGTCTATACAGGAAAAGTATTTTTCCAGTGCGCAAACTGTAACCATGAATTCACTATACCATTCTAGACCCACAGCGCAGAATAAAAGAAGCAACAAAAAATCAGCTGTTTCATAGAAAAGTGCAATACCTACGCGGTCAAAATGTATGGAACAGCTGTTTTTTTTTTGTATAAACGACGAAAAATTTCTTCACTGGGGATCTAGAATGGTATGCTGAATTCATGGTTAAAGTTTGCGCACTGAATAACAACTTTTCCTGTATATGACGGAGTTATGCCCGAACATACATTAAAAAAAAACATGTCGAATTGATAACCTCATACTTTTTGAAGTCGGTTAAAAATATGATTCGCGAACGTAACAAATGTAGCTTTACAGAATTATAATCATTCAAAACTTCAGTAGAGTATTCGGATAAGATACGCCGATCTCATCCAGTTTCTAAAGTATGATTGACATGTAAAAGTGTTTGTAACTTACAAACCTAATTACAGAAAGAAAATCATTAGGTCTATCGTTGTAGTAATAATGAAAACACTTTACGGCTTCTGACAGCCTATTATAACTTTACAAAACCAGAACTCTAATTACGTAACACTAACAATCAGAATCCGAATCTTTTTGGAAGGATATTGCTAACCCACTGCTTTATTTGTTCTAAAAATTAATCCGCTCAACAATATAAATAACGCAATGAACGTTGTTCAACTGTCAAAATGAAAATCATCCCTACTGTTAGTGTGTTACGAAATTAATATCTCGCGGGTCTTCTAACCGAACATGTTTTAATCCTTACCATTACGTAGCAAATCAGACAGTTGTCTATCTGTGCTGTGACTAGACCCTTGTGCTTATACGGGTGCTGTGGTACCCCCTATTTTACGTGTAGGTACTATGGTTTACAGTTACTAGTACTGTGCTGACAACACCATGTAATGTTGCCAGTGCTAGTTGCTAGTAGTAAGAGTCAACTGTCGGAACGAATGACACCCGTGTGGCAGTGTTGCCAGGCAATGGGCCGGCAAACTGTCCTGCTTGTGCACCATTACGATACTTATGCGACACATTGGTACTAGTTTTAAAATGGCAGTACGCTGTGTTGGCATTTCAAGCTTTGTATACGTACTTAGATATTTATATTTAGGATTAATACGAAAGTTACCTCTACTACAGAGTAATTTTGCACATTGTCAAGTACAAATTCAATAAAAATCAACCCGACCTCGGTAACCGAGGTCTGTTTTATCCCGCCAAAAACGCAAACAGACGCCACGTGTCATTAGGTACACAAGGAAAACCTTATATGTGGCAATACACAAGTAAGTATGTGTGCATATCTACTAAACCAGAAAAACAAAAATCCCTAGCATATCGTACATTAACAAGAGACCGCCAAACTCAAAGTCTGATATCTTATTTACTAAGTAAAGGTTTATCCTTCAACACTGCGATGCCCTTTTGTTTAACTTTCCAAGATACACTTGAAGGGGTCGTATCGTAAATCAATCCATCTGACGTGGTGGGAATTGCTTTTTTACGAGCTTCCCCCGTAACGAGGAACCGCTGGAAAAGCGGGCTATCGTCAAAAAATGGAAAATGTCGTGCATTTTGGTCTACCGGGAATATTCAACATTGCATTATGGACGGGAATAGCTCATGGGGACAAAAATATCGGTAACTTTAAACTAAAGGTTTCTAGTATAACGAACTATCTTGGAAGAATAAAACTCAAGCAAAACATGTTGGTAAAGGATTTGCTGACATTAAATTGTAGTACCGTGAAGGTGAAGGTACAAAACGGTGAAGAAAAACGCCGTGAGAAAACCAGCATGTCCTAGAACCAAAAATTCGAAGACGTGTGACATCTTCCAACCTGCAGTGGGCTCACGTGGTGACCAACAATAAGAGAGGAAGCCTGTGTCCCAGCAGTGGGAAAATTATAGGCTGATTATGTAATTGTTATAACTCAAAAGATGATGTGGCCCATCTTCTTGAAAAAGCCTTTGCCGTTTTGAAGAAAAAACGTTTCTGTTATTTTGTATAGTGTTCATTTTCGAAAGTTTCAGTCTGTCAGCCTTGTCGCAAAGCGTTTCAGTTTGTATATTTATTTCTTCCGTCACAAAACTCACTGAACTACAAAATGCTATATCCTTTCCGAGAAATCTACTCCCGAAAATGTTAACCGATAGAATTTTCCACGAATTTCGTGGTACAGGCCCAGGTCACAGCCACACTATTCTTGCCAGTGTCATATGTAGGTGCTCTCAGTATTCGAATGAGATTCGAGCGTGGGGGGTAATTCCGCGCATATACGAGTTCGTAGGAGCTATTCCGTAGCAGAACTTTTCTATTATATTCTGTTTGCTGTTGTAATAAAAAACTGTTGCGTATTACGTTTTGGGAAGAGGTTTATTGGTTAGTATTGTATTATGTTGGGCTTGTGATGTGAAAAAACATACTGTGTGATTTTTAGCAGAGAATAGTCAAGGGCAGCTCCATTATTTGCGGTATTTAAAGGGGCGAAGGGTCTTGAAAAAATGGACTGGTCTTGATCGTTCAGCGATTTGACTGCCCCTTCATACGTCAAGACAGCCAGGGCACTTATGACACTGACTTATATTTAATGACTTGTTTGTATTGTATTGTTTATATTTTTATTTTTTATTTAATTTGTATTATGTGCCCCTTAAAATTTTACATTTTATTTGAATTTAAATTCTGTGACTTGATGAAAGTATTGGCTTTTTCAATGGAATTTCTCAGAAGTAGCCCGGTGTCTGGATTTTTGTCCGGTTGATGGCAATGGGCTCGCCCCTATTACATTAGACTTAAATATATCCGGCGCAACGTGGGTGTACTATTAGTCTATTAGTGACTTCTCTAACTAAGCCTTCGAGGATTACAGACGTGATGTTATGGGTATACAAATTCCTATGTAAATAAAAACCTTAAATAACCTTTATCCAATACATTTCCATACCGCCAAGTCTGGAGGTTTAGACCAAGTTGTTCGTACCGACTATGTTAATCCGTGGCCACAACTTCACCCAACATAAAGATCAAACTATGGTCCTACTCCTGAGGTGTTCGAAACGGAACGAGGAATTCGGATTTAGGAATTTTGTGAGTTAAGGTTAATGAGGTGTTGTGTAGAAAATAGTTTAATACATTATGAACAAAATATTTACCTATCTAGCTTTAGACACTTCATCATCTTACATTATAGCTCAATATGCATATTTTATGCAAATAACAGCAGCCGTATGTATTGAAGAATTTACCTGAAACAAAAAAATAATAATATATTAGTTTGTCCATTCATTAAATTCAAAAACTATTAATAAATTCATTATTCATACAGTGTGGCATAGGATATCAATGCGCAACCTGTTAACATGAATTGGTCCGAAACCCCGGGTTGAAAGTTTTGGGCAGTTATAAATAAAAATGTTTCCATACTCTTTGATCGCGTAGGTACCTATTGCAGTTTTCTATGAAACAGCAGATTTTTATTTTATAACCGACGTAAATTTGCACAAAATCTACTTCCTAGTGAAGGAAGAAAAGTGCAACACCTTGCACTTTTCTATAAAACGGGAGATTTTATTTGTTGATAACTGATAGAAATATCTACGCTAGGGGTCTAGAATCATGTGCTGAACTTATGGTTACAGTTTGCGCATCGATGTTCGAGCCCCCCTGTATAATCTAACTCAGTTAGTTAACCAGCTGTTTCGTACACCACATTATTTCAGTTTGTTATACTGAATTTATCTTTTGTTAAAACCACATTGTTGCGATCCTATTGACTCAAAATCATCAGTTCACGATTGATTAATTATGAACTACTTACTCTGTTATTAAATAATAATATGCTGATGTTAAATAATAATTATATTTAGTTTTGCATCAATAGGCAATCGCTTTGTTAACAACCATTTGAATGTATGCAGATATGTAGGTATTGGTTATGCATAGAATTAGTGCTTTTCGATAAATATGTAGATAATAATACTAAGCTAAACATACAAACTTTTACATAATATTAGTATGAACTAATATTATGTAAAAGTTTGTATGTTTAAATGTTTAGATGTTTGTTAATCACGCCAAAACGGGTGAACGGATTTGGATGAAATTTGGCACACAGATAGTTTATAACCTGGATTAACACATTGGATACTTTTAACCCGGTACGAGGGTGACACTGAAAGTAAGATAATCAAAAACTGAACAAACTAGCAAGTTATTAGTTTTATAATAACTTTTCAAAATAGTGTCCATTTACATCAATACATCGCTGCATCCGATCGAACCACTAAGAAACTAAATTTGAACTTATTTTATTTTATTATATCGTTTACAAGTGGTCAGTTCGAAAAACTTTCATTGTCGCCCTCGTAGTACGATCCCGTGGGATGATTTTCGACCTTCACGCAGGCGAAACCGCTGGCAAAAGCTAGTGATTACATAATTTAAAGATGATACACGGAAACATTACTGTGGTAGTATTTAGGGCAAGTCTAATTCCAGAAAGTGAAAATCTACGATACTATAAGTTTAGAAAGCGATTTTACAATTAGAAAGAAGTAAGCAGTTAGTCGGATGACTTCGTAAAGAAAAGATCAGTTTATGAAATTTATAGAAGTGTGCAAGGGTAACACCATGATGTAGGCAAATGCACCATGGGCAGGTAATTCCGCTACCAACCTTGCAGGCTGTCCACGCGCGCCTCAAAGAGATATCAGCACCAACTGGTGGGGTCCGCAAGGGCCGATGCCTGCCAGGGGTGCGGGTTGTTCGAAAGAGATACCGCGGCCCCTGGCACTCAGGCAACTGAGGGAACACGGGTGGGTTTTAGTCAGTAAAAGTCTGACACGCCCTCCTGCTCCACCCAGAGCGGGAGAAGTTGTTTGATGATTACCCAACAAAAAAAAAAAACCTTGCAGACTGTCTTTTGTTCTGACTAACGAGGGTTATTCCAGTATCAACACAATTTTTATACTCATTATAAAGAGGCAAAAAGTTGGTAAATAGGGGAACTACTGATCCGATTCCAATAATTCTTTAAATAATGGAAAGCATTGCGGATTGTTATAGGATATATTTTATGTTAAAACAAGTTTCAAGTTACCTATCCCTTATGTTGTCTCTGCATCACCCTAAGGTTGACTGGTAAAAATGCCTCAAGCATTAAGTCCGCCTGTGTACTGTAATTTTTACTTGTGCATCAAGTTTTAATAAATAAATTTTACGCGGAGAAAGTCCCGAGCAGAAGCTACTCTTATGTGTAGATGCGTTCCCCTTTAACACGGTACAGGAGTATCTACAAGATTACCCCCTCTGTCTCTCCTATTCTTTACATTTCTCCATTCCTACTTACCCCCCTGAAAGCCAAGTACATAAAACGTAAACAAGTCAACCCCCGATTGATTTATGCGCCCTGGCCCGCAGTAAAATGGCGTCGCCAATGCTCTTCCACATAAAGACCAACTCGTAAAACAGATAAAACACACATGTGACGATGTTTGGTCCATTAAGTCACAGACCAAGGTTAGCCGAAAGTATTCAAAAAATGTTTCAAACTATAAAAGTTTTATTGGCCTGAATCGATTTTAGGATTCTTTGAAGTCATTGGTGTGACTTTGGAGCATATTAATGACGTGTTTCATGTTTACTCTTTTGATTGACACTAAACGCGTATTCCTCGCCAGACAGCCATTAGCAGCCGCTATAAGTAACAAGTTTGTTCAGGTCAAGGCCTAGGAGAAACACGGCGAGACAATATTCTTAAAACTTGTTAGGTTCCAAGAATATACTCTTTAACAAAATTATCAAAGTATAAGGACTTTATCGCCCACTGGATTATCAACTCTCGGTATTGAACCGAGCATTGAGATTCCAAGTGCATCCCAGCGCGTCGAAAAAACACACTATACGATTATCAACTCTCGGCGCAAAGCGTTAAAGATCTAGGTAGTGCGCGTAAAAATCGTGCCGCAAAACTTTGACGAGCGTGCGAACGTGGACAAAGTCTCATAAAAATTACTTCTAGAAACTGAAATCAGCCGATCTTTACCTGCTATAAAATCTCAATTTTAGGTGAAGTGAGTCAATAATACCGATTCCCAGCATCTGGCGGAATGACAGCTCACTTCAAACTCTTTCCTATGTTTTCACGGTGAGTTACTTACTGAATAGACCGCCTGAAATTTAGATCCGATGTGGTTCCTAGTGCCTTACTAACATATGCAGTATTGGCGAGTCAGTTACAAATGGGGCAGCGCCATCTTTTCTCATGGCATTTAGCCAAGGGCCACTAAGGGATTATGTCGGCGATACGGGCAGTGTCCACCTGAATACGTGATGCTAAAAATTCTGCTTATATAACGTTAGATATTAGAGCGCAGAAATACAATAAGAATTCTGTACGTTGTGGATTTAAACGTCCGAATTTAAGCATCTGTGGTTTATTTATAAACGTTGCTGTAAGTTGTGTCTAAGCCTAACGATTCCCAGGGGTGCGGGTTGTTCGAAAGAGATACCGCGGCCCCTGGCACACAGGCAACTGAGGGAACACGGGTGGGTTTTAGTCAGTAAAAGTCTGACACGCCCTCCCGCTCCACCCAGAGCGGGAGAAGTTATTTGATGATTTCCCACCCAAAAAAAAAAAAAAAAGCCTAACGATTCGGGGATTGCAGGCGTGAGGTTATCTCTACTCTAAATAGTATAAAGTAATTGCTGTTTTCGTCTGTCTGTTTCTACACTTACTTCTTCTGAACCACGCAACAACTTCTAAACATTGTATAAAAAGTTGGTATATACTTATACGACCTACCTACACAGTACATCCATGCAACGCTGGGGTGGGTCGCTAGTGTTATATGACATGTGTGTGTGTGTGTGTGTTGTGTGATATGTGTGTTATTATTTTTATTTTTTATTATAACTTATTATAATAAAAAATAAAAATGTTTATTTCAATTGCATAAATCTTTTACATACGTGATTTGGAGATCACCTTTTAAGCAAGAAGATGCTTGTGTTGGTGACTCCGCACTTCCACTTAACATAACACAGAGCATGCAATTGAATACAGAACAATAAAATAAAAGAAAATTCAAAAAGGAGCGCACTTGTGTGATTTATGCGGGTGGGTTGTGTGTGTGTGTGTGTGCGTGAGTGTGTAATGAGTGAGTGTATATGTGCGTGAGTGTGTGTGTGCGTGAGTGTGTGTAAGAGAGTGAGTGTGTGTGCATGAGTGTGTATAATAGTGAGTGTACATAGTATATGAGATAAATTCGTTTACCTGCATATACATATAAGCCTAGGTTTAGGTCTAGACCTAAACCTAGATCCCAAGACATTGTCGCAGGGCTAGCCTTAACCTAGGTTAAGGCTAGCCCTGCGACAATGTCTTGGGATCGGAGGAAGCCAGGAACAGCTTTCTCCACTAACGATTTCGTTGCTGAGGTCCTTTTAATTACTATTCAGATTATGGAGGTGATATTACCATGGCCTCAATGTCGTCGTAGGTTTTAGTCTTAAGGCATTCAGTCACAACTACTTTACACTCACGGAGTTTCAGAGGATAGACGTGTAGTTCTTTATTCAACAGGTTGTACAAGTGGAAAGATTGCCTTGCATACTGCCTCTTAGCAAAAACAGATCTAACTTGGACAGTTGGAGTAACTAAGTAGCATCTTCTGCTAATCGTACTCGGTAGTGTGGGATTTGTGTTTTCTCAGGATAAGATGGAGTACGTAAAGTTTTCTTACAGACAGAAGGTCAGAGGTTAGTTAAAGGCTTTGTGTTAGGAACCTGTAGGTTTTGAAGAGCATAACCTTAAGCAGAGATCACTGCGCCCTCTCAAGTTCTAAAAATTAAATTTTTGCTGTCCCACCCCAGCATGGCAAACACTACGAGAGAATCGATTGGGCCAGTGATACGTAGACTTTCTGCAGAAGATATTTTGAAGTAATGCGTCGCAATGTTTTAAAAGTCCAAATTAGTTTTCTAACCCTTTTCATGATCAGTTCAGTATGCATATGCCAGGACAAGCGCTGGTCAATCATGATGCCAAGATATTTAGTACCTATACTGTAAATTTATGTACAAGAGCAATCAGGAATGGGGGGGTTGGCACAGCAGTTTGGAATTCGAATGGAGGTTGAGTGTGTGCATACTTGGTGAAGCATATGTAACTAGTTGGACTTGGAGGCGTTGAGTAAGAGGAGGTTATGATTGAGCCACTTCTAACTTTTGCCCAGGTCTTATCAGCAAAAACTATGGCGATATCGTCCGCGTAAGAGAATATGCGACCCCAGTCAATACTCATATTGCATAGGTTATTAATGTAAAATTATTGTAATTAACAACTAACCATATATTCTAAATTATTCTGGCATAAAAGCCAGATCTGTTTAGCATATAATTACTGTAAATTTTGATATATATGTTACCGGCCAAACCCGATTTTCTAGGCCAAACTGGTTTATTAAGCCGGGGCACGCTGATTACACATACAACATATATATCAATACTCAATACTTAATTGGAAGAGAGATATTATAATTATAAAGGTGGAATTTACACGTGGCCGATTACCACTTAAGTGTTTTACCGAATTGTGAATACAATATTTGCGGATCATAATTGTATGTAAGAAAGAGCACCTATATATCACCTCAATCTGATCCGAACACCTCAATCTGATCCAAATCAGTTCTTAACTAAATTGCATAATCTTTTACACGATTTGCTAAAGAAATACAAATCTAAAGTAAATGTAGTTGTAGCTGGTGATTTCAATATTAATACGTTAAAAAAAGGTAACATTACGAAAGAGTTGCAAGATTTATGCCACAATTATAATTTGAAAATCCACATAGATGTTCCTACACGTAAACTATCTTGTATTGACCATATCTTGAGCAACATTGCCAACGCAACTTCAACTGTACTACCTCTACACCTTTCAGATCATGACACAGCACAAATGTTAAGCTTTCCTACTAATCATAAATTACAAAAAGCACCAATATACTACATGTATAAAAGAGATTATAACTTAGATAATATCCGGAAATTCAAAGAATGCTTGGAAAACCTTTCTTGGTCTGATATTTACCAAAATACTGATGCAAATTCCGCATTCAGTGATTTCCATGAACTGCTAAGCCTATTTTACAATCTCTGTTTCCCCAAGGTAAGAATTAGAGTGAACAGTAATAATAAAAACACTCAAAAGTGGATAAGCCGAGGTCTAAGGCAAAGTTGCAAAACTAAACGGAGACTACGTTACCAGTATTATAAAACTAAAAATTCTATTAATAAAACTAAATACAATAACTACTCCAATCTGCTAAAGAAATGTATTTACGGATCAAAAAAGAACGCAAACATACAATATATTAAAACACAGGATAATAAATGCAAAGCTACTTGGACTGTTATTAAAAATGAAATAAATAATGCTACCCCCAAAGACAACATAGAAATCATAAGACTAAATGATGCCGTAATTACTGACCCTGTACAAGTGGCTTCTCTATTCAACGACTACTATGTAAACCTAACGCATAATGCACCAACTCAACAAAGTGCCGGCCAAAGCTTTAGGAAAAACATAAGTGCCAACTCTATGTTTCTCAAACCTATGCTAAAAAGTGAGGTTCGACAGGAAATAATGTCTTTATGCAATACCAGAGCAGAGGGCTATGATGAAATTAGCACAAAAATCATAAAAGCCTGCTGTAATGAACTGGCTGGTATCTTAACGTACCTAATCAATATGTCATTTTTAGCTGGGACTTTTCCCGATAAATTAAAATTATCCATAATAAAGCCGTTATTCAAAAAGGGAGATAAATGTGATATCAATAATTATCGACCTATAACGTTAATTCCTATCTTTTCCAAAATTTACGAAAAATGTATGTATAAAAGACTTCTTAATTTTTGCAACAAGTTCCAAATAATAAGTGATGAGCAGTTTGGATTTCAAAAAAACAAATCCACATCTTTAGCCATTTTTTCTCTTATGAAAGAGATACTTTCGAATATTAACAATAATCATCTGACCACTGGTCTTTTCTTTGATTTATCGAAAGCCTTCGATCTGGTGTCACACGACATATTGCTAGATAAATTAGAGACTATCGGGATTAGGGGACCTGCACTACAGTGGATATCGTCCTATTTAAGTAATAGACAACAACGTGTCATCATTAATAAAATTAGCAAAAATAAAGATATGATACCCTACTCATCGGAATATAAAGTAAATAAATATGGCGTTCCACAAGGAAGCGTACTAGGCCCAATATTATTTATTTTATACATAAATGACATCATAAAAATAACCAAGCATAAATGCGTATTATTTGCTGATGATATATCTATTATAGTAACATCTGATAAAAAGAAAAGTACCGTCATAGATCATGAGTTTGATATCAATAAAACAATAGACACATTATCGTATTGGCTTGACACGAACCATTTAAAAATAAATTTAGATAAATCCGTCTATATTCAATTTAATCAATCGAATAATAATAAATACAACATCAAAATGAGTATAACTAAAATCAATGAGGTAATGCATACGAGGTTTTTAGGCGTAATAATAGATAAAGATATTAATTGGAAAGAACACATTGATAATGTTAGCACAAGAATTAATAAATTCGTTTATGCACTGAAACAGGTTAAAAATGTAACGAATGTAAAAACTGCTATTATATCATACCACGCGTATGTAGAATCATTACTACGCTATGGTCTTGTAATGTGGGGCAATAGCACCGATCTGGATAGAGCATTTATCGCTCAAAAAAAGTGCATAAGAGCAATATGTGGCCTTCAGCCTGATGACTCATGTAGACCAGTATTTAAAAAAAGTGGTTTGTTACCGTTGCCATCTCTATACATTTACGAAATATGTGTGTTTGTAGTTTCGAATAAAGAGCTGTTTAAAACAGCAAATGATGTAAATCCTCGGAACAGACGAGATCCTTACAAATTAGTAATAAATGATTTGCCAAGACTTACCAAGTATAACAAAAACTGCCTAGCAATGTGCGTGCGTATCTATAATAAGATACCAAGCCATTTCAAAACATTACATCAAAAATTATTTAAGATAAAGTTGTACAAGTGGTTGAATGAGTGTAGTTTCTATAGCTTAAAAGAATTTATGGATACAAAATGTTGACGCCCTGTAAGTTGTAACATTTCAAAAAAAAAAAAAAAAACCCTGAGATTTTGCATGCTATGTTTCATCATAGCTGAACATGTTTGTGCTATACCATTATATTTAAGAACATTTTATACCATGTTTTATGCAAATAAATGATTTTATTATTATTATTAATTTGTTGGCTCGACTTAATGAGTTTATCCGAAGTCTTTTAATTATGGCGTAATTGCACTCGCTGCTTACCTGCCTATGCGAAACCGCCAATATATATCAAGCCTTCTTCGCTGAAGAAAATATTTCCTCCCTAAATTATTCGTTAAGAATATAATAAGTGTTATTTAGATATACTTACTTTAATCAACAAACCTGACTACTGAAAAATTACGCTCTAAAAAGTCCGAAACAAGAAAATATCTAACACAGAAATCAAGACATAGGTACAAAAAAAATGGCCAGGGTATACCCGTGGGCTTATGTCTTGATTTATGTCTGAAATATATTCTTGTTTCGTATTTTATAAAGCGTGATTTTTACTTAAATTAGTCGGGTTTTAGCATTTGAAATTATTTTTATTTAAATTATTTTGGGGTTGGCTCACAATATTAAATAGATTTGAAATGTACTAAATAAGCCCTAACCAATGTTTTTAGTTCGTCACTGTATGTCCTCTAGAGGGCGTCATATTCGTAATCATTTCATAGTTTAATGTGACATCAATTTAATCAGACGCTTTCAACAATACAACATTTGTCTAATTATGATAAGCAGTTTAGAAATTATGAGGAAACACATGAATATACATTCATACAAACAAAATCTTACATCCTCGCCCTAGTCGAGTAAAAACATACATCACCATGGTACTAGGAATCGTCTGTAACGTAAATCACACGGTAGAAAACACGAAGAACCGATGCAGACCGCTAAAGATACGGTATGTATTTGTGACGTCATATGAGGCACATATTTGCATTTCATTCCTCTAGGGTACGTTAGATAAGGTGATGCCGACGTATGTTTGGAAATAATTTGTGTGTGATCGAAGAAATATGTCGGCTGCTTGTGTTTTCTTTAGAGATTCGTTTGAGAGAAGGGATATTTGAACGAAGTGAACGGTTACAGAAACTAGTGTTCGTTTTGTTAATAGCGAACGCAACTACAACGGGTTTGGGAGATATGTTTATGTTTGTAAACAATGAAAATAGCACAAATGTAGCTGTAATCCTACCATCTAAACGTTGGCACACTTCTCACAAATCCAAGTTCCTGAAATGAAGATAAAACTTTTCTCACACTAGCACCTTGTTTAGTAATGCCTTAGGGACTTATCCTAGGTCCCCCTTTGAACTCAGAGAAGTTACTCATCCCTAACGAATTCGTTGATTCACTTATTACATGATAATTAAATTATGAAACTCTACCTAATGTTCATCATCTAGAATGCACAAAGACTGACTTGTTGAAATTATTCAACGCACTCAGCATATAATTTCTAAGAATTCAGTAAAATGGCACGTGCAGGTTCTAGTTCAAGGTTATTGGGGAGGTCGGAGCAATAAAGGAAATAGCATACCAAGAACTGGAAATTGCACTCAATAATTTATAGTCATTTCGCTAATACCAAGGTTGACATCACATTAAAGCACTCGCTTATCCTATTCCGGACGATTTTTTGATGAAAAAGTTTAAAAAAGGAGGAAACATCGTGTATCGTGTTCATTGACATACATATGCCTAATACAAACAAAAGTCTTTTGGGATTTTATAAAGACTTCCGATTTAATTGATACCTTAAGATGGAATTTGTCACCGAAACAGACCAGAGAAATGCTGTTAAGGCGATCGGGATGTATGTTTTGCTCAAACACAAAGCAGATGACAGAACATAAGGCATTGTAGCAGTGGACTTAGTAAGGAGAAATAAAAAAAGAGAACAGAATTAAGAAAAGAGCCTCACATGGCTTAGTCCCGAAAGCCGTTACATGTAGACAAAACAGCAATGTTCAAGATTCGGCGGCACGTGTTACTGTACACGTGCCTCCAAAACGATGAACATGAGCTTAATGGCCTAAGCTCATGTTCAACAGTGAATATTGACACGGTGAACTACAGATAATATGGTAAATAATACACACACGATCACTCCACTCCACCATTCCCAATATTCCGTTTGATCGAGCGATTCCAACGAATCCTCTAGCAAACTTTATTCATTCACAACTATGAGCGGAGCTGTGATCTTCATTTCCATACCGCGTTAGCTTGGTGTATTCCGAACAAAAGACAAACATTGGCGTGCACATAAAACTTATTCAGTGGGTCGGCTTAGCGAAGTAACTTATGTATGGAGTTGAACGACAGTGGGTGATGTGCTAGGAATGCACCAGAAGATGTGCAAACAGAAGATTTGGCAGGACTAAAATTTCTGATTCTAAAGTGCCTATTCGTATTAAGAACCCCTTAAGAACGATGTCCACAGTTGCGGGCGTTTCCTACTCTGTATCACTTTCGGACATAATATTAATTCAGGGCCCGAACTAAGAATGGCAACACGATTTGACAGCTGTCCCCCTACTCCATACGTTTTTAATCTTCCGAAAAAGTTAATTAATCGAGTGTAGGATTTACTCTGAAGTTCCGAACTACTTACGGACGGACCCGTATGTTCGTGACAGACTTAGAGAGTAAACCTAGCTTGCAAGAGTGTTGAACTAAGAGTCATGTGATAAGACCACGTTTGATTAAGGATCGTTTAACAGTTTTTTGGCAATATCGATCTGGTGCTTATATTCTCTTGAAATAACCAAACAATAAGAGGAGGCTTTCTTTTATGACAGGTTTTTACCTGTGAGTGTTTCAGCAAATATTTATTTTTTCCAGCGTCGTTTCTGAAGTGGGTTTATCTATTATGTGTTTTTTTTTGTTTGGGAAATCATCAAATAACTTCTCCCGTGTCAGACTTTTACTCACTAAAACCCACCCGTGTTCGCTCAGTTGCCTGTGTGCCAGGGGCCGCGGTATCTCTTTCAAACAACCCGCACCCCTGGCAGGCATCGGCCCTTGTGGACCCTACCAGTTGGTGGTGACATCTCTTTGAGACGCGCGTGGAACACAACGCGCCGTCGACCCGGGCTTGGTCTAGCTACCCATTACTCGCCGTCCGCAAGCCCGCGCTTACGGTGGCCCGAAATTCGCCTGGAATTCCCGACGCCCAAGGCGTTTCCTGCGGAGGCTAGGGCCGTGAGGGCGCATATACTGCTTAAAGCTATTATATGTTCATTTTGTTTAAAGAACTAATGTTGAGTAAACAGAATTCCCAAGAAGCGAAATACTAGGATTAAAAAGGTTGAACGGGATAAATAAGTGATAAATAAGTATATGTATGTAGGTCTATGTCAAACAATCGATATTTCAAGTTTAACCTCAGATGTTCTGACAGGATCCGTATTCTGCGAAGCAGCATAGATCCTTCTAATGGCACTACCGTTCTGTAAACAATGATAAAGGTTTATTGTTGGCAGTTGGTTACCAAAAGTGGAACTTTTTACGTTCCAAAGATTTTATTTATTACTTCAGTGAGTTTATTTTCACTCATAAAATTATTAACGGCTGCTGAAAATTGTTTTCTGATTTTTTCCACAGAAATAATGTAAAGAAAACAATAGAAAAGTTGCTTGTTTTTAAACCGAAGTTTTTAAACAAATATTCCCTATTTTTTATTGTTTCTTTCGTGTTTTCTTCTTACTGAAAAACATGGTCAAGACGAAAATAACGATAATATAAAGCGAAGAAACTAACTGAAATAATACTTGTATAGGTAGGTATATCGGAAAACGAACATTTGTTCATATTCTCACGCTAGTAAATTAATCAGAATGGGGTGAGTGATATCAAGGGTAGAATTACATACAGTATTGAGGACAAACCATGTTCTAACTATGTTGTGTAACTAAATCTTTTTATGTTCTTTTAGGTTCTTCGGAAATCAGGAGAGCATGGAATAAAAATTGGCGTAGTGTGGGGCACCACCCAGCTAGATGGACTGGCGACCTAAAAAATGGTGGCTGGGATAGAGTGGATGCGGAAGGTGGCGGACCAGGTGTCGTGGTGCGACTGATGAAATGCGTGATGATGGAATAAAACTGCTGTTTCATTCCATCTTCTGTTTGTTTTATAATAGAGGCAATAGAGGGATACAAGTGAAGCTCTAAAACTAAAGTCTAGTTTCAGAGCTCCACTACACTTTACCATTAAAAAAACAACGATTCAAAGAAGCAGAGAGAAAAGTTATCGGTTTTGAACATGAACAAAGTCATAAATTGTATTGTTAAACTCACAGAATAATTGAAACAGGTACCCTAGATCGTCTTCAAAATGCGTTGTATTTTCATAGTTTTCATCAGCATTCTTTGTATTTTTTATTCGTTTTCAAACCGCAATAAAACGTTAAAGAAAGCAACGTAAGCGCGACTTAAATAAACGACGGAACGTAAACGTAACCCATAACTAAGAGAGAACGCAAACCATAAAGATTTTTGTTGTAGCTACAGGGTTGTTACGAAGTTATGAACGCAAGGAATCTTCTAGAATTAGGTAATTGGTCACTGGACTTTGACATTAAATCTGTCTGAAAGATTATTTTAAGTCAACTATTTAGGTTTTAAAAACATAAAAAATAATAAAATCTCTATGTCATTTATTCAAAGTAGGATCTATTAGACCGTCTCCCTAACGCCCGCTCGGCATCACTTAATGGTTTAGCTCGGATGAAGAAGTGGCGCAACCAACCCCCAGGAATCTGCGAAGGGTGCGGGTTGTTCGAAAGAGATACCGCGGCCCCTGGCACACAGGCAACTGAGGGAACACGAGTGGGTTTAAGTCAGTAAAAGTCTGACACGCCCTCCTGCTCCACCCAGAGCGGGAGAAGTTATTTGATGATATTCCAGCCAAAAAAAAAAGAAAAAAAAACCCAGGAATTAAATAGCAAAAAAATATAAGCAGCCATAAAACCTAACAATTTATACTAACTACAATCTAAAACATGGCATCAAAATTATTCCACCGCACGCTGTCAACTGGTTTTGTTTTCATCATAATCATCATTTCAGTCGAAAAACGTCCACTGTTGGATATGGGTCTCGTCAGAGCTCCGCCACTTCGACTAGTTCTGTGCTTCTCGCAACCAGTGGATTTCTGCGGCTTTCACCAGGTCATCGGTGTGAGAGGCCTCCAACGCTACGTCTTACTTACGGTACGCGGTCGCCATTCCAGAACTTTTCGGCCCCATCGGCTATCTTTGTCGTGCCCACTACATCACTTAAGTTTGTGAATTGTTTTGTTTTGGATCGAAGTAAATGTTACGCTATAACTTGACAGCTAGAAACCTAAACTTGAATAAACTCTTCAAAAATTTTAAATTTATTTTCCTCTCATACAATTCGCCAGCCCTGGCATCGCACGTAAACATCTTTACAGCGCCCATACAAAAGACGGAACGTAAATAAAACCAAAAAAAACTCGTTTCTTTATAAAAATTGCGGGTTACATCTAGAGTAATGAAGTATCAGGTGTTACCGACCGAGATGCATGATTAATGCTCGGGTATGCTCGGAGATGCTCGTGTATCCTTGGCATAAAGCTCGCTTTTAACACGTGCGCTCCGGAATATATTAATTAATCTTATCTGCAAGTTTGATAGAAAGCTTTGTGGCACATCTGTATTTACGTTGCTCTGTGCTCTCATGGTTTATTAATTAAGTAAGTTAGTGTCAGTGTTGATAAGTTTTAAATATAGAGCAGGTATCTTTAAGGTGGATGCGCTAAGTATGATTCCGCAAAATTCAAACTTTCAACTATTTCATGAAAAAGTCATTCAATGAACTTCTTAGTTCATTGAATGACTTTTTCATGAAATATTATTATTCTTATTTTAAGAATAAGATTAAGAAATTCCTAGTTAATTTTATGTGCAAAAATATCGGCAAAAAACCCTCTTTCCGAGTTTGAAATTCTTGCTGATCTGTGATTTCACTTATCACTTTTCCAAACTCATTACATATCTGGCTGATAACAAAATCCTAAGAGGCGGGACCCAATAATCCGACAACGAATGGAAAGGAAACTGATTTCACCGTTAAAAGCCAAGGCATTTCCCCTGGGTTTGTTCGGAATAAGATAAAGATGTACGTACACGTGGCTACCATAAAGTATAGGATACATACGTTACTGATGAAGTTATCTGTAATGTATTTAAGGAGGTCTCATGACATTGTTTAATTATGTTTTTTTTTTTACTTAGCACTTACAAGCAGAGATCGGATATTCGGATGCATATTTACCTAAAGATAAATTTTAGCTATGAAAGTATGGAAGCGGCTTTATAAATTATTTGTAATATTTATTAAAAACCCCGGGATTCTTGGATTGCATAACTATTCAGATGTGTATTAATTTAAAATTAATGTTTAACCCGATACAAATATGTGTATGTACTGGAGGAGGGGTGGTTTCTATTAGTTAAAACAAAAAATAAACAAATTACTTACCTAAATTAAGATTTTTTCGATACAAAAGCGCATTCCATGTTAGCCAACATCTCAACTTTAGGTGAATATGCATCCGAATATCTGATCTCTAATTATAAGCCTATAATGTTCCTATGAGAGGAAGTGGGTTCGCGAGCCCAGTGAAGGGTTGGTAGATGTCGAGTTTTTTAATTTTTGAGAGCAGTTTTGATTAAATTATTTACACGGAGTTCGTTTATATCAATCGTTCCCTGTGGTGCCGGACGTAAAGAATAGCACCATCCCATTTCTTCCCGTGATTGTCGTAGCAGGCGACTAAGGGACTTGCTAGAGAATGGGTAGCAGCGTTCTCTATGCACTTTACCACCATACTGCGATCGCCAACCCGCCTGCCAAGCGTGGCGATTATGGCAAGGCCCCCCAAATTGGGGGAGTCCTATGTCCAGCAGTGGACGTCTTTCGGCTGAAATGATGATGATGACGATGAATCAGGCTGACATTGCCAATTTTATTTTTATGTGTTCTTCTGGTGTACAATTAAGTACAGACGCCAGCACATCAACCTATCCCAAACTGTCAAATTTTTCCAATTGAACATGAACCTTAATCTTTTGTTGTAAAGTTGAAAATCATTTAAATAAATTTGACAGCTTGGGGTAGCTTGATGCACATCATCTCGTTATCTGGGCTAGCCTTTACGCGACTATATTGGGGTCGGCTTCCAGTCTAACCAGATGCAGCTGAATATCAGTATTTTACATGGAGCGACTACCTATCTGATCTCCACAGCCCAGTTACTGAGCAACACAATACCCTTTTGTATGACTGGTTGTTATACTTTCGGACATCTGACGACCCGTACCGACCGTCAAAGAACCACGAATGATAACAGGGACCAACGGCTCAACGAAGCATAGCTTTACCTGACCGATAGACCCGTGCAGCTGTGATAACTTAGACACAATCCCCTCCAACGTACAAAATGCATATAAATAATAATTTTTGACTTGACGTGAAAAGAACTGGGTATCTATAAAGTTTTTCCATCTACAGAACTACATTTAGCACCTACACATGATGACTTTACAACAACAAAAACGATAGCAATCGCGACTAAAATAATAACAAATCACGCGCCATATTTACAAGCAGCGCCATCACATAAATCACACAATATTACCGCGAGACTTTCCCTTTACGCTAGTGGCGCCACCTACTTCACTGTATGCAAACCATTTTGTTTACACGAAGATGGGGCGCGGAATAACTTTTCTTTTTTTCCCATTGTTTATAGTTTAGCTTGGGTTGGAGTTGAATTTATAATGTTTTAGAGCTCGAAAAGATGGAGCTTGATAATCCAGCAGTAACGGCTTCAGGGTGGTTTTTAATGGTCCATTAGAAAGCACAATGGGTTTGCGCTCCATGGGAAGTCCAATCTTCATGGCGATTAGGTAATTCATTTCATCATGGTATGTTTATATAACGACATCAGCTTAGTTTTAAAAGGAATATTTTAAAGCATAAATCTTGAACATTACTGACATCGGTGAAGGACAAACATCGTGAGAAATCTGGAGTTATCATATTCATCGATACCTTGTAGCAATTATTTTTTTCCAAAAATAATCAATCCTACAGTTTTGAATTCGTTACTTTTTATTAAATGTATAGATATTCTGTTAATCGTGTCAATAATGTGCGGTTTCCGAGCAGAACATATTTTTCGCAAAGATACAGCAAAGAAAACACAAGGTGTTCCGATTTCCTTTGAGCATCTTTAAGGATACAATTTTATCTTTAATCTGATATCTTCGAAGGAGAGATCAGGCTTGTAGCGATGAGGCAGAAACTCAGGCTGGAAGATTTTTCTCTTTCACAAAAGAAATACAACCGACTCACAGCGTGAGTTCATACAGCACCCTAATTGCGTAGCTCACGATTAATCATAATCTGGTTCGTTTTGAAACAGAGTGCTAAACCATTGCTTCATATGTTCGCAAAATGTGTCTGCTCGACAACGTTAATAACGCAATGAATATTGTTGAACTGAAAAAATTAAACAAATTATAATTGATCGTGAGTTACGCAATTAGGGTGCAGATTTATCTAAGACTGGCTGTGACGCGCCGTTACACCCACTGTTTAGTTTTTTTACGCTTACCGTTCTTTCTTATTTTTTTTAGCGTGATGTTATAATAGCAATTAACCCGTCCCAAGAATTGGGTTATTAAATGCAAAAATATTTTTTCAAACCCGACTGGTAATTCCAGATTAATTAGCGCGTCCAAACAAAAACAAAAACAACTCTAGGGCTTTATTATGTTGGTATAGATTTACTAAGAAATTAACTGGAAGTGTTTAGGTGTACAATAGGATTGTTAAATCTCTGTATCGGTTTGGATTTTATTTCTTCTCTCGAGTAGGCAATAAAATATAATATTACAGATGTTGTAGGAAAACTGAAGCGTCTCTCAACAATTTCCCGCACGTTACAGCAACTAACGTTTTCGTCTCGAATTTCCGACGTCATAGGAAGCTTCCATATCCTTTTCCGTTTGTACAGATAACTCGTTATACAGGTACTTAGGTTTTCAATATATTTCATGTTTATTTTTTGTATTTACAACAAAAAAAAAACATAATTTTCCTGGAAGATTAATCATTTTCGGAGTCTACTTTCTCTATGGAATTTTTAACCCGTTTCTTCTGGAGTGAAAGTCGATGGAACGTTAAGTATCAAAGTGGATAATAGATTTGTTGCAAAATCTTCCTGTACGATAATAATATAGTAAATTACCTAGGTATGTATCATACTTTAATCGATGGCCTATTTTGCTATATTATTTTAGACAGGAGCAGCGATAACCCAGTGGTTAAGGCCGCGAATTAGGAGGTGGTAGGTCGTAGGTTCAAACCAAGAGTCGCTTTAATTTGTGTAAAATATTACATCATCACCACTGCTCTCAAAACAATGAACGAAAACATCGTGAGGAAACCGGCATGTCCTTGAACCAAAAAATCGAACACATGTGACATTATCAACCAAGCAGCTCTGGGCCCGTGCGGTGGATTGCGTTGCGGGCCACTTCTTCTCATCGAGAAGAGGTCTGTGACGGAGCAGAGTGAACATTATAGGCTGATTATATAAAGACAGATGTTTTTTTTTAATCATTTACCAGTTAATGGCCGTTAGATAGAAGTTAGTCTAAGTATAAATAGCTGCATTGGAATTAGTCACACCTACAAGCAAACTTCCGAAGACATTTTCAGGAAATGTTTCACATAAACTAAACACCACGCATGATTTTTAATACTATTTTTTTATAATTTTTTTAATGGTTGTTTTGTTTTTATTGTTTTTTTTTTGTGTTTGTTACATCTTTTAAAGAATATTGTTTGTGTCTTTTTTTTTCTTTTAATTTACTAATTTACTTTTAAGCTACAGTTAACGTTTGCTAACAGCTCGTTTTTGTTTTTATTATATAATAGTAATCTGTGGAAAATGTTGTGGGTAGTATATTTGTTAAGTTTAATTTTAAGATTTTTCTGTTTATGCATAATATACTAACTCTTTGTTTTCCCAAATGCAATAAATAAATAAATAAGTATTAAAAGTCGAAGGAAAAATAAATGAGCTCCTGGGAAGGTGTTCGGGCGCACACCAGTAGGTAGTGAAGTAGAAAATGAAGAGCCATAACAGTTAGCGTTAAGTCCCAGGTCCCTCCGACATCTGCAGGGTTACGGGCCGCATAAATCTATGGAACCCTCATTTTATACCATGGTGCAAGTGAAGGGTGACTAGAAACGTATGGTAGATGTAGATTCGCGTTTCTCTTTGTGCGCTCCCAGAGAATATTTTATAAGACTTAGGTAGATTGAACATAGGCCGATTTAAACCAGAAACGACGCGCGGAAACTGCTATTTTATTAAAGAGGAGACTGCTATTAATTTAATTTAATTAAAGACTTTGGAAGACTTACAGCTAAATATAATGGTAATAAATAACAGTATGATAATCTGAAAGCCAATTACAGGTCATCACGTCTAGAGCTTGTCTGGTATAAAAGTACTGTGGAACAAAATATACACACTGCCAAATATTGCCAAAAAGCAAAAATAAATTTAAAAAATTAAAATTAGCAGATAGACCATCACCTCAACAAAGTAAACACTAATATAATTGTGACAGGTTATTTCCCTTGAGTACCTACCAAAATGTTAAAAATTCAATTAAAAAGAATAAATAATAGTTTAAAAAACTAAAAAACACGCTTTAAAAACCAAACTAAAAAAGGAGAAAATAATTTAATTCAATTAAAAAGCGTGGGGTGCTTTTTGAGGTATTTTTATAATCACTTAATGTCAAGCACCCCACGCTTTTTAAGTTTACAAGATAATATTGTCAGCCTAGACTAGTATGGATTTTGCCCTTAGATAGACACATGAGGAGACACGGGCCTCCTTAAAGGCAGCAACAGGAACACAAAACCCTTTCTATACCTATGCAAACAATAAGCAAGAAATCCATCAAAATAGCCAGCAATAATCTATTAAAGGACGCCAAAGCGGCAACACCGCACAATATCACTGAAATTGAAAGTCCAGATAGCCCCCGGCGTGCTCTCGCTAAGTTTGATCCTATAAAAGGAAATTAGTGCCAATCTATTGAGCGCTACAGAGGTGTTAAAGCGGGTTTACGACACGATACTATAAAGTATAGTGTACCTATATATCTGCCTGGTGTATGCAGTAGAATAGCTATGTGAACGGCTTTTGTAAACCTTAGTTTTAACGGTCAATCTTTGATTTATTAGAGAGTGTGAGTTAGTGATTTATGACCGTATTAAATCGCATTGCTTTAGAATTAAACTTAGCTTATAATAGTCAGACATATATTATTAGATATAATGTATCTTCAGCCCACGACCTCGCCCGCGCTATCACTTCGTGTTCCCTTATTGTTCTTTCTGACTTTTATTCTTTTTACTCGACTCCACAGAGTCGCAGCGTGATGTTAAATAGCCTTTGACCTTCCTAATGAATTCGGCTATCTAATGCAACAAGATTTTTTCAAATCTGACTGGTATTTCCAGAGATTAACCATTACATACAAACTTGTGAACAAAGAAACTTACGAACAAATTTTACCTCTTAATAATATCAGTACAGATACACTTTAGTTAGTAGAAAATAATAACAGGAGCATGTAAGTTAAACTGGGTTAAGTAGGCGGATAGAATAGGTACTCATTAATATACACCATATAGATAGATATCAATTTGAGAAAAGCAGATAGATAGTAATAATAATTCGTTAGTCTGAAACTGGAAAGGGGAACTCCTAAAGCTATGTTCTACGTCATATACGTTGCTATAAATACAACTAAAACGTCTAATGAAATACAATTGTAGAAGAGCTACGGCAAGAAAATTGGAGTTTCATGAAAGACAACAAAGCATTTATTAAAATAAATAATAGTTTAAAAAACTAAAAAACACGCTTTAAAAACCAAACTAAAAAGGAGAAAATAATTTAATTCAATTAAAAAGCGTGGGGTGCTTTTTGAGGTATTTTTATAATCACTTAATGTCAAGCAGCCCACGCTTTTTAATTGAATTAAATATTTTTTTCCTTTTTTAGTTTGGTTTTTAAAGCGTGTTTTTTAAACTATTATTTGTTTTCTATTTTTTAGTTCTGCTAACTACAAAAACGTTTTTTTTACATTTTTTTTTCATTTTTCTCATTTTTTTTTTTATATTATTGAATTGTCATCGGTTCTCGATAAGTTTACAAAGTTTCAATGAAATCTGACCGTTTAAAGTGGGTCAAAATCGTGCTCTAAGGAGTCGGTTACATACAAACAAACAAAAATACAAGTGAAGCTAATATAAAGCGTGTAAAAATATGAAAAGTCAAGCAAAAACTCCGTTAACATCTTCTGACTTACACCCCATCAGGGAAGCGTCCCACCTGAAGAGTAATTGCAGAAAAAAGGCTCAAACAAAGATTGGACAAGAAAAATAAACGGGAACTAGAGGGGACCGTATGTAAATCGACTAAAGCGAACTGTGTATTTGTAAGTAAATACTATGGTAATAAACGATATTTATTATTCAGCAAATTGAAAGATCTCATCTTACGGGCCACTTAATTTCATCTCGCTACGAGTATGTTAATTTACAAATAGCTACGAAGTTTGTGGTGATTTTTCTCCTGTTTTATTTTTATTTACATTCAGCTTCTCATTTTACACTTTTCATGTCTTTAGCACAAGCATTTAAGTGCAGTTGTACGTTATTATTCTGGTATTTGCAGAGGCCAAAGACATTTAGGCTAAATGTTTTTAAATTTAAGCTAATTTAGAATTAAATTGCTGAAGTTAAGTCGTTGATTGTTCTAATTTCTGCTCCTGGATTTGACCACAGCAAAAGTGCTAAACATTATTGGTCTTATTCATTAAAAGTTATCGAACATCTAAACAGTTACTAAAGTCTGGTTTCTCTTCGAAAACCAGACTTTAGCAACTGTTTAGATGTTCGATAACTTTTTAAGAATAAGGCCTTAAATATTGACCTCTTCTTTGTTTTTCGTGTCGATGATACTTTGCTTTTACATTGTTCGATCCTAGAAGGTAGCCACGTTGATTTCGGCATCTGTGGATGATCATGGATTTTTTAACTTTGTTCCTGACTTTGTCTTCATACAATGTATAATTTTATTGTATAATGATTTAATGAATGAATTAATATACAGGGTGATTGGAAGATGGGTGCAAAGCTTTAAGGCGAAGATAGTACAGATAATTTAGAACCATTTAAGCCATGGTTGTCTTAGACGAAGTCTTACCAAATATTTTTAACCAAATTTTTAAGTTTTTTTTTGGAGATTCTCAAAATTTAATGTAAACTGCATAATTATGGCCAAATTGAATGATAAATGAATTCATTTTTTATTTATTTAATTAAAGTAATGTGTAAGCAATCAAGCAAAACATGTTTTAGGCTTCTGTGTCATTAGACATTTTTTTTACAGACATTTAAAGCTCAGAAAAAATAAAAAATTTGTACAATACGTCTTTTAAACCTTATTTAAAAAAAAAAAAATTGGTAAGACTTCGTCTAAGACAACCATGGCTCAAATGGTTCTAAATTGTCTATACTATCTTCACCTTAAAGCTTTGCACCCATCTTCCAATCACCCTGTATAATAATGCCAATCATTTTAAAAGAGTACCTAACGTTGGACTTTCTTGCCTATTCTTCTCCACACGAAACTACATTTTGGAAGGGGCAACTAGAATCAATTAATTTTTTTAATGTAAATTTTGACGTTCAGACGGGCCTTTTATGTGCCTATTTGAAATAAGTAATTTGTCTTTGATTTTGGCAGCTCGTCTCAGAGTCAGACTAATTATCCAGAGTAATTATGTTAATGAGTCGCTTTACCTAGTCAGAAGACCTAATTCCATACATTTCCTAGTTTTAACAACACCTAAACAACTAACATCACCTACTGAATTGATAAGACCCGAGTTTTTCTAAAGATCCACTCTAAGTAAGTGGCTGTTTACAGATAGCCACCGAATGGCGTCAATATCTTAAAATGTTTTTGTTTCTTACACGTTTTTTCGTATAGTCACTGCCAATTACGGGATTAATATAGCGAAGATTTTCAGTAAGGGGACGTCCATTAATTACCTACGCGAGTAAATTTTAGCGATCGCAGCAATCGCGGTTGATTTGCTGTAGTTTTTTGAAGAGTTCGATTGTCTGTCTCCGAAACGCATCATCAGATCTATATGAAATTTAAATGGGACCACACGGGAAGCACCTGATTTCAAATAAAAAAATAATTATCAAAATCGGTTCACGCAGTCGAAAGTTCTGAGCCAAAAAACATTTAAAAAAAATACAGTCAAATTGAGAACCTCCTTTTTATGAAGTCGGGTAAAAAAAAATCGCTCACACATCAAAATAACACTATAACCACTTAAACTAGTAAACACGGCAGTCTGCAACGTTATCAGTGTCAAGTTGACTTTGACACGAGGGTAGATAGCGCATTTAGGCCAGATACGCACGGGCGGAGGTTATCAATCAACCGCGGTGGCATGCCAGGGTCAGGTGGAGCTCGCCTTATTCGATCAGAAGGAGTTTTTCAAGAAGTTAGGCAGATTTTTGTTTGAAAGGAAAAGTTGGACTAACTGATTATCTGTATAAATGATGGGATGAGGAAGGATTTTCGCGTCTTTCGCGTGTTATGGGGTTATGGGGTCTGACGTCTGACAATCTGTAATGGATTATGATGATAAGAATGAAATTATAGAAAACCAGACTCTCTCTCCCCCCCCCACTTGTACTTTTTGTGTTTTGTCTTTGCGTAATGTGATCCTGCAAATATTATTTTATTTTTTAACATTGCCCCACACTAGGAATTTCTCCTGTATTGTGGGTGCGTTTACAAACATTTAAACTCACATACACAAACAGCCAGACCCGGAACAACTACTTGTAGGTCATACAAATATTTGTGCCATGCGGGAATCGAAACCGCGACACGCAGCGCGGCAGTCAATCGCTTAACCACTGCGCCAACCGTGCCGTCAATAATTAAATCGTTAGTAAAGAAAGCAGTAAGAAGCTTCTCAAGAATACAACGTGGCAGGGGTGGCACCTCATGAACACGCAAACAGTAACCGTGAAACCAGTACTTGATTCTAAACCGTGGCGAAAAATTTCGCTATATAGCTGTTCCTTACATTTTGACCACGTAGGTATTGGGGTGGTGACCGCGTACCGAAAAACGTAAAGTTAGAAGGCCTCTCACAAGGTGGACCTATGACCTTGTGGGAGCCGCAGGAATCCACTGTGCATCCAGCGGAAGCACAGAACCGGTCGAAGTGGCGGAGCTTGGAGGAGGCCTATGTCCAGCAGTGGACGTCTTTCGGCTGAAATGATGATGATGAGGTATTGCAATTGTCTATGAAACTACAGATTTTTTTGTGATAACCGACCACCTTGTTTAGCTTTGATAGATTATTTTAATCTATAAGTAAGCTGTGGTTTGCATAATCACCCTATAATGTTTCCATTGCTGGAAAATAGACCTCCTGATGAGATGGGATGGAGATGAGAGGGAGTGGACCGTAATCCACCACGCGGGCCCAGTGTGGGTTGGTAAATGTCACATGTCTTTGAATTTTTGGTTCTAGGACATGTCGGTTTCCTCACAATGTTTTCCTTCACCGTTTTGAGAAGCTGTGGCCTAGATACGTATAATGTAATTACATATATACCTACTGAATCATAAGAATTCGGATTACTGCATTCATAATATTAGTTAGTTCTGAATAATTATATGAACATCTAATTAGTACAAGCATTGCACGATGAGTTTTGCCGTGATGTTTATTCAGTATTACTTGCAATAAATAACAGATAAAATACTTGTAAACCCAACATGATAAATTAGATGCATTAATAAACAGCGATCGTAAACAGTGCTTACTTAGAATTCATTAGAATAAATGTGTATTACGTGGACTGTTGCTAAGTAATAACAGCCGCTGAGGTCGATCGTAGGTTAAGCTACTCTTGCCGCAGTCGGTCCATGGATGGGTGACCATCTTTACTTATCTAGACCTCTCCGTGTTTCGAAAAACACGTTAAGCCGTTGGTTCCAGCTGTCATTCCCCAAAACTTTGTTTATGATGATATTGCAGATTGATTGCTGAATCCTCTGTTTCACAAAACCGTTAGGGATTTCCAGATTCATTTAGCAATTCTATAATAAGTGGAAACAAGTTAAACGACGGGACCCACTTTCTAAACAGATGAAGAAGCAACATATTCCAACAAGATGCAAAAACTCAGCATCATTCGTCAAATAGGTACGTCATAATATTGTTACACACCGCATGGAAAGGACACCAGCATCTGACCCACATCTAAACCAAGCTGTTGTAACACCAGATTTTATTTCCATATATTAAACGAAAACGAATGATAACTCCCTGAGCGTTGGCTACCATCCAACTGGGAATTAGACACAGACATAGCGTAAAAAACCGTACTACCGATACCCAATAGTTATTGATGCTTCCTCTAATATAACTGGGCCATAATTCTTCTTGGATTACGCTATCAGAATGGAGGATGAAGGCTTATTTTTGCTTGAGAGCTCATTTTTTACCGTTGTTTTGGCAACTTGTCTCGATGTTAGCTGGAGTTTGCGTCATAAGTGCCACGATCAATTGACTGTTTATGTTTTTGCTTTCAACGGATTGAGTTTGGGAGTGAAAGTTGCGATTTTTTGTTGAGTTATCGTTGTTAGTTTATTCTGGATTTCGTCATCATAATCAGCCTATAATGTTCACACTGCCAAGCCTCCGTCTTAGTGCTTGAAGGGCGGGGGGGCAGATAGCCCGCTTTGCAGAGGCTGCTCTGACGCCGAGGAATTAGCCGCCTGAATGCGAGGCCGTGGTTTCTCAACGTGAAGAAATCCTCGGAATCATGAGGTCGCTCCGCGAAGACTGTGAAGCTCCCAGGAAGCGTATGTGCTTTTGGGCGGAGCTAAGCTGGCTTTGTTAACCAGAACCCCGACGCACAACGGAGTCTAAGTGCGGAAAAAGGAGTCCACATCATTATCATCGAGGAAGTGGACCATCAACCGCTACGCGGGCCCAGTTGGTAGATGCCACATGTCTTCGAAGTTTTAGTTCTAGGACATGCCGATTTCATTCACCTTTTTGAGAATTCGGCTGTGACAAACTTACTGTCTGCAGTTTTATGTTCTGACGAAAGCAATAAAGTAGTCATGTAAACATGTCTTGGTTGTTGTGTCTTACAGAGTTGTTTGTTGTTTTACTAAGAATTTGCATGCCCAACTTGAAGATGATAAAATCACTAACATAGCAAGAACTACATGTTTCAACAATCACTACAAAACCTTTATGCATACAGAAGCATATACTCATTCCTTTGACGAATATAGGAGTAAAGACGGGCCTAATATTACATGCACCGTGCAAACCTAATATAAGTCGAATCCTCTATAACCTTCTCTCCAATACTCGCGACTCAAACCTGAACTAATAAATTCCACTCGACATTGAAAGAATTCTCAATGTTTCTTTTGATGCAAATAAACTAGCAGTGAGCGCATTAAGGTGCAAACTGTAATAGGATGCAGCTCATTAAATCGATCTCTAAATTCAATAAATTTTGCTATTCATGGATTCAAACGGTGTATCGTCCGTTACTTGGGTCCCGTTTGGAACTCTGTAACTCTGTAAGGAAAAAACGTGGGCGACATACATTAAGACGAGATCTATGAAGATTGTTAGGTTGGATGCTCGTAGATGGCTTTGTCCGGTGACGCTGTAAAATCCTTTCGCGGCTCGAATAGACCAATCAAAATTGTAAAGGCTGAATTTGATAGGAATTTATGGTTTTTTTAAGCTTTTGCTAGCGGCTTCGCTCGCGTGGAGGTCGAAAATTATCCCACGGGAACGTACTATCGGGATTAAAAGTATCCTATGTGTTATTCCAGGTTACAAACTATCTGTGTGCCTAATTTCATCAACATCTGTTCAGCCGTGCGTTATTGAGTAACAAATATCCAAGCATCTAAACATACAAACCTTCACATTTAGTAGGATTTGTTGACTCGTACGAATTAACTCACCCAATTCGGCCGAACTGTTATTTATAAATAATAAATATAATATTTTCTATAGGCGACTCGCACGAAGTAAATTTATTTATAGGCGAATCGACCATTCGAGAAATGCGTCTTAGGCAAGTGGCACGTTTTGTATTGTATGTAATACAGTTGGTTTCTTTGACTGTTCTGACACCTTGAAACCTGAGATCAGTAAATGAATGAAATTATCGTCCTTTTCATATCAAATAGCTGGGATTTTAATACATTTTCTGCAGTCGGTTTTATGCTAGTTCTGAAATACAGTGGCTAATAAATTGTAAAACATAAATCTCAAAATTTAAAAAAATATTATTTTCCAAAAATTTAACTTACCAAAAATTTTTTTAACAAGAAAATACAAAAGATGAAACCGCACAAAAGTTTCGCCGTACGAAATGAGCGGCACGGTAAGAATTATGAGGACAGTACGGCCGACTTCGGGCTAATTAGGAGCGACGAAGCCTGAAAACTTATCATTTTAAGATATTAATAACGTTTAATTAAGAAACAGACTTCACGGGAAAATGAGTTTTAATATAAAACGAGACATCGCATCTGCAGTCTTGCGAGAGGACAGATGTTGCAGGACTGGATGAAGTAAATAATGAAAATTCGGAGATCTCGGATAAAGACATTGTTTTGATTCAGATGAAGACTCTGAGGCAGAGATCTTGTATAAACGTTATTTAGCACGTACTTGACTAGGCTACACGTTACTTCTGTTACTGTTACACAACTGTTCAGATACAAGAGCAAGACAGAGAGGGGAACATGTCTGTGGGTAAAATCGCTTTATGTCCGGTACGCGTAAAATATCTCGCGATAAGTATTTATGCTTCACAAAAAGGTAATTAAGTCCGCTTTTTTATAATTACAAGCACTTCTAGCGATTTTTTTTTTTTAGATGGGAAATCATCGAATAACTGCTCTGGGTGGAGCAGGAGGGAATGTCAGACTTTTACTGACTAAAACCCACCCGTGTTTCCTCAGTCGCCTGTGTGCCAGGGGCCACGGTATCTCTTTCGAAAAACCCGAACCCCTCGCAGTCATCGGCCCTTGCGGGCCCCTTCAGTTGGTGCAGACATCTCTTTGAGGCACGCGGCGAACACAACGCCCCGTCAATCCGGGGTGGTCCTTACCGGACAGCGAGCCATCCATTACTCGCCGCCGCAAGCCCGCGCCTACAGTGGCCGGGAATCAGCCTGGGATTCCCGACGCCCAGGGCGTCTCCTGCGGAGGCTAGGGCCGTGAGGGCGCATATACTGCCTCTCCTTCACGTGCGCCGCCTTCCTCTTCGCGAGCATCACTGCTTCGCAGAAGGAAGCGACGGCTACCTATGAACTCTCGCTCCGTACCATGGCCTGGACCAAGGCCGGACGCGAGTGATCGCCGCCGCCGATCGCCTCCACAAGGACACGGCGGTGCTCCGCCCAAGCCGGGCAGACCTCTACCGTATGCTCCACCGTGGCCTCAGGGCGATCTTCGCAATGGTAACACCCGACGTTTCCTCCCGCCTTATCCAAAACTGGAACCTCCCGAAACAACCGTGTCCGGTGAGGACCTGCGTCAGGCGGAAGTTGAGGACGCCGTGGCGCCTCTCAAGCCACTCCTCAAAGAGGGGACTTACCGCCGCAATCAGGGCGTGCCCAAGCACTTCTAACGTTGAGTGTACTTTAGGTAGAACGGCTGTTATATGCACCTTCAAGATTACAATTGGCCCATAAACATACGTTACGCGTACCGGACATAACCACGACCCCGTTGTCTACAATAAGTCAAAGAACGAACTAAGGTAACGTTTATAGTTCTTGACCCGAAGCTCTTTTCAAATAATTCTGAGTACGTAAATAAGTAATATGTATCTAGAATTAAACACCAGTCGAATTAGACGCCAACCCCCATAATTTTTATGCAAATTATGGAGACATTCCAAAAACTTGTGACACTCCCCCAACAGCAAGAAAAAATCTAATTTCCTTCCACGAAAAATCCCCGAAGTACTTATTCCAAGTACATAGGATCAAATTCCCCTAGCAACACGCGGCTGCTACATCAGCGAAGGCGAAATTGCATTAAGTAAAATGTGAGAAATGAAGATAATATACGCAAAAAGAGGAAAAAGGCTACGGACGTTGCTCGTGTTTTAGGTAAGAAGTGGAATATAAGACCGAGTGTCAAACACAAAGATAGGATTGAAGATCAATTAGAGCTAAACTATGAAACTTAAAGGCAAGGTGATATTTTTTTTTCTTTTTGTAGTCTCCTCCATATGGACTAGGGGAAAATACCCATATACTATACAGGAAAAGTTTTTATTCAGTGCGTAAACTTTAACCATGAATTCAGCATACCATTTTAGACCCCCAGCGAAATTTTTCGTCGGTTATACAAAATAAATCAGCTGTTTCATAGAAAAGTGCAATACCTACGCGGTCAAAATTTATGGAACAGCTGTTAATTTTTTTGTAAAGCCGATCTGAAAGAAGGGGCGGACAGGAGCACCTAATAGCAAAAGATAGAAACCCGTATTTATGTGCTTTCAAATTACCTTTTGAAAAACCTGTCCTTGAAGCCAAAGAAATGCACGAAGTTTACAAAAATGAACACCAAAACACGATGATAAACGAAATATTAGAACCAGTTAGACCATCGCTGTAGATTTATTCTCCTTATGAATATTAACGTCAGTCTGTATTGAGGGCGCTCACAAATCTGCTACCACTTTGTTACTCCCTGCAAGTGACTACAGACTTGTAATAATGAACTCTCTGCTGCTCAGCTATAGTTGTTTCTGCAGAATAAATTAAAATAAATATCACTTGAGCTTCGCAGAATCGCAGAAATAGCTACGAATGGAAAGGGGTAGGTGGTTGATTGAGGGAATAAAATAAAAGGGTTGTAGTTAACAGATGGGTTTTACAGAGATGGAATCTAAATGGACTGTAGTTTTTTTTAGTAAAATTGATGTTGATAGTATATTTCAATTTCAGAGGGGTCGTGGCTATATAATAGCAGCCGCTACGGTCTGTTATTGGGTGGTAGACCATCAATTACTTATCCACACCCCACCTCGACAAGCACGTTAAGCGCTTAGTAGCAGGAACTCGTAGATCTTTGACAGTCTTTACGGGAAATCAGAAGCCCGAAAACCTGACCATCTGTCCTTAACAAAGGGTATCGAGTAAATGGTTTGTGGGCGTCAGAGATGCAGTCGCCCCTTGTAATATACTAGTATTAGGAAAAGACAGATTGTGCACATTCTAATTTTCAGCCAATGAACGTCGATGGATTAACATGAACATCCAATAAGATCAATTCAATTAGTGTTAGTAAGGAATTTTGATTTGATGGAAAACGGTTTTTTGTATCTCAGTATGGCGGCTGATCTTGACATGTCATTTTCGTGACGATAACGAGAACATATTATAATAAATAAGCAATAAAGATTTATGCGTAGGAAAATGCGTGTTGTAATTAGATTTTTTTTTACAAACAAGAAGATTTATCTACAAACTTTGTGATCATTGCTAAAAATTTGAGGTCGTGTAGAGGTCATCGATATGCGATATCGTTCGATAGTGGTTTGGTATGAAACTGCGGAACGTCTTCAATTATAAAAATACATGTTTCATCATTTATGTTTTATCCGGAAAAGAACCTTAATCACCGACATAGCTTGTAGAATGAGCAAGCTGAAGTGGGAGTATGCTGGCCATGTTAGTCGAAGGACCGATGGACGGTGGAGCAGACGGGTCCTAGAGTGGAGACCGCGTATCGGAAAACGTAGTGGGGTACGCCCCCCAGCTAGATGGACCGACGACCTTAAAAAGGTGGCTGGGACAGACTGGATGTGGAAGGCGGAGGATAGAGTGTTGTGGCGCAGCCTGGGAGAGGCGTATGTCCAGCAGTGGACTGCAACAGGCTGAGTTGATTGATTGATGTTTTATGACCTCTTTATCTTCTCCACTAAACACTATATTAGATGTTGAAATCGGTCAGGTATTAGATTAGTAAAAATCTGACACTCATATACAACATAATTTTTCGTATATGCGAAACCTGAATACCTATAGCTTGTTCAGAATAAGTAACTGAATCGATTCCAATAATTTTTCACCATGTTATATTTATTCCCAAAAAAGTTTTGGGATGATTAAAACAAGTTGTTTTAAAACACATGTTTAAAACAGTTTCAATTAAACCGTGTTTTAATCACAATTTTAAAAACACAGATTAAAAAAAGTTTTAAGCATTGTATAAAACAATAAGAAAAAACATGCTTTAAAACTACTTTTGATTGCGAATGAATGGATATAAAATGAAATATAGTCTACTAAAAGTACTACTATACCGACGCGCCGGTATAGTCCCGCTAGGAAAGTCCCTATGTCGTCCAATTTAAAAAAAAAGCATTAGTTAGAACATACAGGTGAATATAAACGTTAAAAGTGTTGATCAGAGATACGCAACATAAAATAAATGTTCATCCATTGATCGTTTTTTCTAAATATTTAATTTACTATGGCGAATTTGAAAAGATCTAGTCTAGAAATAAAACATTATACTTATAGGTCGAATTAATTTGAAGTAATGTTCTAAACTAAAAAGAACAAAAAAAAACACTTGTTTATAATAATTTGAACTGCTTGTTTTATAATTTTTTTCAAAACAGTTTTTTTTCAACCCTGCCAGTTAATTACAATACAATCGCCGTACGGTTAGGTACATACTGCCTAATTATTATCAATACGACGCAGGACGCGCGGGGGGCGCGGAGGCGCCGCGTGGTGACCATGTTTGTGTAGACAACTAGGTACCAAATAATCTTATAACTGTGATTTTTCATGATACTGTTTTGAAATTTTGTACACAGATTCTTTACATAACAATACTAAACACGTGTTTCGGGTTTCGCATATACTACAATAACTAGGGTTGTATACTCATGATTGATCTGCGTTCAAAAATTGGGGGTCTGTGGCTAAATTGTAACAGCAGTACTGGTCGATCTCCATGGTTAAGTAACGCTTACCGAGTTCGGTCAAAACTTAATGATCTTCGTTTCAAAATTCTTTTTGGAAAGACCAGTCCAAAACCAACGCTAAGCAAAACGACTGTGGCAATTACCTTTTATCACATTCCGAGGCTTTCCCAACATCGTATTTACTATTACCATGCGTGAGAAAAAAAAAAACTATTGGAACCACAGACCATTGCATTCTGCCCATGAACTATCATCATTCATCATTAGTACATACTTAAGTATGCCTATAGAAAGACAAATAAGCATAATACTTACACCGTATCGGTCTCATATTTTTCTGTCAACTGTGGGAGTATTGTAACAATGCCTTTGGGCAACTCTAATGAAGAAATATTGGTAACAGAAAATTGTAGTAAATTGGGTAAGTTTTGAATTAATGTGGGTAATTTTCTAAGGGAATTTCTGATTCTTGGCGCAATAGGGTGACAATATTGTAAGTTCTAAGAGACTTCAACCCGGTTTATAACATCACGCCTAGTTTCCCCAAAGAGGAAGAGGGAGAGGTGAAGAGGTGTACATACTTATAGTTCACCTACATTTCGCCAGTCATGGTCATGGGTCATGGGTTTTAGGGGACGACCATATAGCCATCAATCGGGCGCAAATCCAGACCCAGACTGCTACTGAGAAATTCTAGACAGAAAAACTAACGCGTTCAAAAATCAAGTTTGTTGACGAAAACAGTCGTGATAATAATAATAGATGGTCTACAATCCAGTCAGTCTATGTTGAACAGTATTTTCAATACAAACTAAACATAGAAATTCCAAGTAAATGTTAGCAAAATATAAACAAAATATTTGAATAAACAGCAAACAAAATGTTTCCCGAAACGTATTATTTTGTTATTAGTTCATTCCTAGAATCTCAAGTTACAGCCAACAACAGAATTCAAAACAGCATTTTTATAAATTCAACATGAATTCTCTATAAATGTTTGAGTTAGGGAAAATGGAGGAAAAATAATTCCGTTGTGAGATATCATTCAAAGGCAAGAATAAGGTAAACAGAAGGTCATATACGTTTTTAAAAATTCAATACCTGCTTAAGGATGGCGTCAGATGCTAAGGGAGAAGCGTGGGCGATAATTTAATATGATGAGACCTCTACATAAAATGAGAGAACATTTTGCTGAACTTGTTACAAGAATAGTAAGTAATTACTTTAGTATGAAAAAAAAAAAACTCCGAAACGATGTCTGAAACAGACACAAAGAGAATTACATGTTACTGAATAATAATGATTATTATATCTTTTTCGCAATAATATAGAAAAGTATCAGACATCTAAATTCTACTTATTCTAATAAAGGACCGTCCCACACAAGACATTACAATTGAACCAAAAAATCGTTCTACGTGAAACCACAGACAGTAGCAATAAAATCTCGTTTAGTTACAATAAATTCAGCACAAAATGCGTGTCGTAATAAAACGTAAAAGACAATGGTATTCCCACTCAAAACACTAAACATATGTGAATTAGAATAAAGAGCCAACCTCACATTGACCTAAACAATAAATATCCCTGTTCGGCTGACTTCGGACGTAGTCGGAAGTACTCGGGCCAGCTTTTGAACCCGCTACGAATTTTATCAGAGGAATAGAGGGCAAACAATGGAGGGACAAAACTCAATGGAAATAACCACGAAATAACCCACTATTGTAGTCGAAATAATGAAGAGGCGCAGAAACAAATGTGAAAGGAATATCGAAGGATTCCGTCATTTGACCTTTTGGTATGTCACGAACTGCGACTAATAATGGCGACCAAGATGGTTTAGGTTCGTTTTGTGTGGGATTGTCAGTCAATTTATTTAGTACAGTATTTGTTGTCAATGCATCAAGAGTCAATATTTTTCCATGGTCGGATTGTCGCAAAGCAGGACCACATCCACTTACTGATGAAAGCCAAATCATTATAAATGTTTGGCCTTTTCCCAACTTTGCTGGGGTCGGCTTCCAGGCTAAGCAATGTCAACGTCAACTTATAGAACAATTTTTAAGAAAACTTCAAGGAAATTGATCTACTAGAGTCGCGTCGCGTTTGCGGGAGTCTAACGTGCTTTCCGAGGAACAGAGGGTTCTTGGCATTTAAAGATGGTCACCCATCCATGGACCAATCGCAGCAAGCATACCTTAAACTATCATCAATCAACCATGTGCGTGCTACTTAGCCACATGCCCCGTGAGGGCCAAATAATTACCAAATATTTTTTGGCTTCTAGGGAATGCCACGCATCACTAAGTTTTGCAAGATGATTTGCAATCTCGGTTCGTTTGGGAGGATAAAGTCAAGATACCGTTTATATTTTCTCTGTAATAAATTACACCTATGGAATAAGAGCATTGAGTGCGGTGCTCATCTTATGTAGTCACGGTGACATCCAAACCATCATCGGTGGATGAATATTCAAAAAAGTAGAACACCCCGCTTCCCACTCACCACAGAACCCTCGCTACTCAAGACCTAAACCCGCCAGAGACACGAAGCCAGCATAACGCCTTTCTTCCACGTAATATTCATCAAACATGCATGGGTTCTGCACAAATAAATCGCATTATACGTAGCGTGAACCGACCCGAACACCTATGAATAAATGAGGGCCCTTAAATTCAAGTTAAGGTGCCCCACCTTCGCATAATACGTTGGAACGTAATATTCTGTGTAATATTATGCGAAGAGTCTTTGTCTTGTACTGAGTCACGGCGAACAAGTAATATTTCTTCATATAATAATGTTTGTTAGCATAGAATAGTTAGGCATTACCACGTGTGGGTTTTTGCATCCAAAGTTCGTAATTTCAAGGTGAAAACGTTTATTTTTGACAGGAAGGCAAGAATTGGAGAAGGCTATGAGAGTAGGGGAAGACCATAGAAACGATGGATTGACTGTGTGAAAGATGATATGTATAAAAAGGGGGTGACCGACATACAAACTAATCGTGAAGTATGAAAAAAGAGGAAATTAAATAAAGAAGCATAAAACCCGACTGCGTGAAAAGGAAATTTGAAAATAGGTTGATTAATAAACTAAATACTGGAATCTTAACCAGTCGGAGGCAATTAAGGTTTTTATTGATAAATTTAAGAAGATGCCTCCAATTCCTATGAAGAACCATCAGCAAAAAACGTCATTCTATAATACATTATGAAGATGAAGTAGAATTTAGACTTCCATACTGTCTTGAGTATTAGTAGAAACAATAACTATTAAAATACAAAAAAATTCCCATGGCAGTTCAAGTTTAAATCCCACGTACTGCAACTAACGCACTAGCTTGAGTTTCTGTGTTCAACTTGACATATCTGTGGGAATAGGGGCGCCTAAGAATAGTCCCAGTCTAGGTGAGAGCAACTAACGAAGGGTCAACATAAGAGAACAGAAGGCTTTTGGGTTATGTCAGTTGGATGAGAGGCAGCTACCCTAAGATGGAAAAACTATAATGACGAAATCTGCCTCGTTACCCTACCAATCGATAAATGATAAGGGCTTTTAATTACCAACTACTTCAAGACTTCGCTATTCGTTTATTTTCACGTTTGAAGGCGAAATTATAAGTATTATACATATTTTAATGCAAAGTTGAACGGCAATGATAATTCTTTGGCGAAAGAAATAGTCAGCTAGTTCACGTGAAGTGTCGACAAGTAGGCGAGAAATTTTCTCAATGAAGGCCATGTTAACTTTAAATAGTTTCGTTATGAGCGATAATAATTCTTATTGCGATCCGATACGGGTTGAAATCTGTTGTAATGAATTCGAATTATAAATGAGCGAGCGTATGTCGTAAAAATGCAAATAAACTCGTATAAATTAGATATTTTATTAACTATTTAATAATAAATAATCTATCACTGAATGCAGTTTAGCATTTTATTGTATATTTTTTATTATAATTATAATTGTTATTGAAGGGATAAACAGCTTTTAAAGATAATTAAGAGGTGACTTTGATGATTGTTTTGCTGCATTATAGTATGTTTCATTATTTTTTATTATTTACGGTTAAAGAGATACACTGCTTTAAAAACCACCTTTTTGACCATTTCCATGATATCTCCGCCCTAAGGGAGACGAGCACTCGGACCCCCGAGCGTTTCAACCCCAAACGGCGATAAATTTTTAGGCTCTGGAATTTAACAAAATATTGTTTGCCGTATACGATATACGAGCCAAACAGTGGTGGCCCAGTGATATCGGGGCCGACTTACAAGGTGGATCCGAACCCAAGCAGGCACTTTACTTTATGTATTTAGTTTCATCACCACTGCTCTCAAAACGGTGAAGGAAAAAGTCGAGAGGACACCAGCATGGTCCTAGAAACAAAAATTAGACGACATGGGACATCCACCCGCATTATACCCACTCCCTCTCACTTAGAGGAGGTCTGTGTCGCAGCAGTGGGAACATAATTGGTTGATTATACTTATAGTTTACGTATTTATTCTGGGCACTTATTTAAACAAGTGCAATTTCTGCCAAAACCTATAAACGTAGCCACTAGACTAGAAAAAAACCGATACATCAAATTTATTCAAACACCAATGCGTCGTTTTTTCAACGTAACGTTACATAAGATACGAACATGATAGACAAGGCTGACAGACAATTATATAAATGTTTTGCAGCCGTCTAGCGCAACGTACATCACGACACTGGCACATGACGACGACACGGCACGACACGATGCATTGTTTTTAATTGGAAGAAGAAAAATGTTTCGCTTAAAATTGGGACTTTGTTCAAAGGCAAAATTCTTTGTTGTTATTTGTATGGTGTTCATAATTAAGAGTACAAACACTTTTTTTTTGGGTGGGAAGTCATCAAATAACTTCTCCCGCTCTGGATGGAGCAGGAGGGCGTTGCAGACTTTTACTGACTAAAATCCACCCGTGTTCCCTCAGTTGTCTGTGTGCCTGGGGCCGCAGTATCTCTTTCGAACAACCCGCACCCCTGGCAGGCATCGGCCCTTGCGGGCCCCATCAGTTGATGCTGACATCTCTGTGAGGTGCGCGTGGAACACAACGCGCCGTCGATCCGGGCAGCGAGCTACCCATTAGTCGCCGTCCGCAAGCCCGCGCCTACGGTGGCCGGGAATCAGTGTGGGATTCCCGACGCCCAGGGCGTCTCCCGCGGCGACTACGGCCGTGAGGGCGTATATACTGCATCTCCCTCCGCCTCCCTCTTTGCGAGCATTACTGCTTCACAGAAGGAGGTGACAGCTATCCATGCACTCTGGCTCCGTACCATGGCCTGGAACAGGACCGGACGCGAGAGATCGCCGCCGCCGATCGCCTCCACGAGGACACGGCGGTGCTCCGCCCAAGCCGGGCAGGTCTCCACCGTATGCTCCACAGTGTCCTCAAGAGTACAAACATGAAGGAGCGATCAACGAAACATGTTATTTTTTTTTTTAATGCGTTCAATAAAATTGAAATAAATATTTGCCATCGCAAATGCAAGCATTACTTTCACCAATTGTACTACTGTACAGGAACGTGAAACTCTGTGTTTAGGCGAGGCAAAACTTGCATGCAGTAATTGCCTCGGTGTTGTTGTCTTGAACAAAATATGGTTTGCGACCGTAACACGAATGTATTAACAGCATCAAAATCATCGAAACAACCCTCGTAAGGTCATTTAATCCCATTGAATGACTATTACAATTGCAAAAAACGTATAAAACTTGTACTTCGCGGGCTGCCTTAGCGCATTCACTGCGATTTTTGCTCTGGAATGTTCTAGAAACCTTCACCGTGTAAATAGAGCTTTATTCTAGGTTAGATATACGGGGTTTTCCAAACACGACGATGCACATCAAATTACAACGTAAAACCACTCCATAAAAACACAAATAGCTATAAACAACACACTATCACAAAACGTAGTGATGCGATACCACACACCACCAATTTACCCATCGGCATACTACGCTAACATACGATTAAATCGATTCTAATGGCAGTTGCATCGTTATCGATTATACATTGGCCAGTCAATCGTAATGGCTCTCGTGCTGCACGAGACGTTGATGCTTACACTCGAGTGGGTTTTATTCGTCACATATTAACGGTTTTACTACTTGAAACGTGATTTCACGAGTGCTTGAGTATGTCGAGTCGTGGATAGGTAACGTACATAGTTGATAGAACGAAAGTGAAAACTTCTGTGTCTATTATGTTTGTGATAACGCTTTATCAGACGGATTTGCTGGTCATTTTCTGTGGAGTAAATCACAAGTTCCGCAGTCACCCAACGAGATAAAGTACCAGGGTTGGCGGATATGGTTTAAGTTTAGTAAGAAACCGATTGATGTTTTCGAATGAAATTGTACCACTTGTAGAGGTTTTATACGAAAACATCCTTCGGTTTCTTAAGCTTCAACTACGTATATCCAACGGCCCAGAGGAGTGATTGCGTAATACTCTATCAGTAGGAATCGCTTTCATTTTGATAGTGTCACAACATTCATGGCGTTCTTTACGTTGATAAGCAAATTTCTGCTTTTGAAAATTTGAAAGAATGGATTAGAAATAACCTTCAAAATTATTCAGATTCTGATTAACAGTATGATACGCAATTACGGTGTTGGTTACTTATCTCCTTTGGTGACCGTACATTGGGATTTTTCATGGATTGCTTGTTTGCTGAATTGATAGAGAAGCTATCTCTGTCATACTACAAATTCACGTAGCTTAACAGTTGTTTAGACTAAACTAGACTAAACAAATTGTTTATGTCTCGAAAATGACGCAAGACACGGATTTTCCCAATGTCAACATTTATAGCAAGAAAAATATATATATTTTCTCGTATTTTGCATTTCCTTCTACAAAAATGCACCTATGTTAGAATTAAAAGTATCTACTTACACACATCAACTCACGTCTTGCGAAGCGGGAGGCGGCGCACGTGAGGGAGAGGCAGTATATGCGCCCTCACGGCCGTAGTCGCCGCGGGAGAAGCCCTGGGCGTCGGGAATCCCTGGCTGATTCCCGGCCACCGTAGGCGCGGGCTTGCGGACGGCGAGTAATGGGTAGCTCGCTGTCCGGTAAGGACCAAGCCCGGGTCGACGGCGCGTTGTGTTCCACGCGCGCCTCAACGAGATGTCAGCACCAATAGGTTGGGTCCGCAAGGACCGATGCCTGCCAGGGGTGCGGGTTGTTCGAAAGAGATACCGCGGCCCCTGGCACACAGGCAACTGAGGGAACACGGGTGGGTTTTAGTCAGTAAAAGTCTGACACGCCCTCCCGCTCCACCCAGAGCGGGAGAAGTTATTTGATGATTTCCAACCCAAAAAAAAAAAAAAAACCCTGCAGGAATAGGCAGAACGCTATGCAACTTCCTATGATCTAATTTAACTTTAAACGACTTATCTTTTCAAATAAAGCCACAATTCGTTATCTAAACGAGATCTATGTACTACTGACTATACACTATACAGCCTCAGCCAATGTTCCTAAAAACGTAATGAAATCACAGCGGGATTTTCATATAGTACCCGTGGTCCCTCCCGTGGTCCCTGGAAGGGACCACGGGGATTTTTATTACCCGTGGTCCCGCCGAGAAATATAATGCTGCCGAATTAAAATGGTAGTTCCTGGAAGGTACTGGCCCTCCGAGAAATACAATTTTGCCGCAATAAAATTGTACTTTATCCAAGTCATAATAGTCAAAGCATAATTAAAAAATCAAAGGATAAAAAAATCACGAATATATTTGTAATATTGACAAGAAGTTATTCAACAAAAACCTTATATTGTCATCTCTTCAGTCTTATTTAATAATTTAAATTAACGTAGTTTCTCAAGAGCATGACCTAATGAAATTTCACCACTGATTAATTGAACAATAATGTGTTGAATTGCGTCGTCAGTTAATATAATATGTTTTGATCGTTTTGTAGTTGTATTTTTTTTAAATTTTATCTGATTACTGCTGTCGATGCTTTTTATTATATTTAACAGCCGCAATATGTTAATCGTATTTTTATTGATTTTTTTATTAATTTTTGAGTGAAATCCTTCTGCAACATTATTTGTGCGGTGCCTTACACCAAAAACACTTATCATGTTAATATATTTAGGTCGCAACCAAAATGTTTTTATGTAATTCATAAATTTATGCATATTGAATAGTTCCACGGTGCAATCAGAATTAATATATTCCCACCCTGCTTCAATCATTTCTTTAGGTAAAAGCGGTAGAACCGCACAGAGAGATACTATTCTTCTTTCTGGCTTTGATTTACCAAAACTCATGAGTTTAGCATTTCTCCACAGACATCTTCCCCAATGATAATAACAACCAATAACATGTACAGTAGGAAACATTTTTAACATTGCGTTTATTGCACCTATTTCATAATCGCAATGTATGATTGATGGTTCCCACTGTGGCAGCTGTGATTTAATCATTTCAATCATAATTTTGTATGTATGTTCTTTTTTATCGGGCATTAAAGCATATATTAAAGGTTTAACATTTATGCTTTCAACGGAGCTGCCAAGGTCTCCATGTATTATATATAATTGGTAAAATGGTTTGGGACAGCTTTGGAATGTTGCATCGGAGAAATATTCTTTTATAGCACCTATTAAATTTCTAGATTCGGGAGTACAAAAAATTATAATTCGATGCCCTTTGTAAGAATAATCAGCCAATATAAAGTCAATGAACTTCTTAGGAATCTCAATTTCAGTCCCAATTTTACTGTGTAACTTATTAACTCCTGCTTCTTTATTTCTATCACAGTACAGCGAATGCTTTATACTGGACAATTCTGGAAACGATTCTACAGCAGCATTTAATCCTTTATCGCTCATTTTCCTAAGAGCGTCTTCGTATAATGTTGGCACAGGAAGATCAGAATGTTTTGCTGCATTTCGTAGTTTTGCGATATTTCTGTCCTTTTCATTTCTTATAGGATCAGCTTGACACTTATGTTCATTCGTTTTTGTCATTAGTCCCTCCTGAAATGTAAATAATTCAACAACCTTAAGCGAAATTAGATATACTACAATTAAAAAAAATCATTTTCCAGACAATTTTTTTATTGCCGGCGGTCCTTTTTTTATGCAGTGATTAACTACGTTTCTCATCAATTTCATTCTTACGAGTCTAAACTCATTTCGTTACACAATTCTTATATGGCCATCTCCCGGCTCGATCATTAGACATGCTCTATAAGATCAACTATCAATAATTGTAACAAACATTACATAATGTTCATAATGTGCTTACCGCAATAGTCACAGTCCCAGGACATTTTATTTTTTTCCAATTGCTGCATCTCCATTTCACAGATCCATCTTTGTTCACAGTATGTTTATAAAACTGATAGTTGTCGTAAAGTAGAACTTCACCCCCCTTTCTTTTAATTAATTCAATTTCCGTCATATCGATCTCGTGTCGCGACGGTTGACAACATAAAACAATGTAATATTAAAATAGTGCATGAAATAATCATAATATTATTAAAGTCATACATAAGTGGCCAGATATAATAATATTGTCCAAGAGTTTTTAATTGATATTTATTTACCAAAGAGGATTTAATTGAGTAGGAATTCATCTTTAACGGGAATTTGCGGCAAACATCCGATAGGATGTTAATAAAATAATTCGCCCATAAACACGTTTAAAAAGTAATGCATCTTTTTACATAATGCCTTTAACCGTATTGTAACTTGACTAAGTACAATTTTAATGCGGCAAAATTGTAATTTCTCGGAGAGACAGTACCTACCAGGGACTGCCATTTTAATCCGGCAGCATTATATTTCTCGGCGGGACCACGGGTAATAAAAATCCCCGTGGTCCCTTCCAGGGACCACGGGAGGGACCACGGGTACTATATCCTGGATTTTTAACGCACTGCTTAGCGCCCAGAGTTGAAAATCGAACTCTAAAACACACAGTTCGATTTTCGTAGCTCTCATGCACTCTGTTGAATACTCAATGCTCGGTCCAACGCCGAGAGTTCAAAATCCATTGCGCGAAAAAAAACCCGCCGCGATTTTATTGCGTCCGTGTTAATGTAGAGAAACAGTACACACATGGGGCTAGGAAGCTGATGTGCGAAGCCGTCAGGATGTCGCCCCACTTCCGTCATCTCGACATCACAGGATTACTGTTTTTTTGTCCCCCTCTTTCCCCCTTCTTCCCCCCTACGCATATCCGCAGTGTGTAACTATCACATTGGATGATAAATGTGTTAAAAATAACGAGCGTTTTTTTGTAAGACGTTGAGATGTCTGAAGCGGCTTAAGGAAAGTTGACGTCGAAAATTAGGTGGAAATAAGTTGCCCGATTTTTTTGCCATCAGTGAGGGTTGCTAGTCGGTTTTATAGGCTCTGGTTTAAGAGATCAAAAAGACAGCAAAAAAAAAACTAGCTACATCTTTTTGAGTCGATGGCAAAGGTAAAAAACATATTGTGTTATTTGCCACGAGTATATAGTAACTAGGTACGTCCAAATTATTTAGAGCTGGTTCCAACAGGTGGCCACGCCAGTTTAGTCCCTTAGAAGAGCAGGTGTACAATACTTTGGACAATCCCACATATGGGACGACTTTATCGGAGTGGTCCCATTTCAATTTGGTGAAGAGCTGATGAAGAACTTCGGAGATAGGCAACGGAACTCCTCAATGAATGATAGCAAATCGACTGGGATAGCTGAAATCTCATGTCTGTCTATTGTTTACACCAGTTCATAACATAACATCACGCCGGTACGCTGTGAAGGGGTAAGCACATGTGAGCTACTAAAAAGTGAAAAATAAAAACCTTTTTCAAAATTAAAAACAACCCACTTCCAAAAAAACACTACAAAGTGAAAAATAACTTTAATTTCGGAAGGCGGCGGCAAAAAATTAAAATACATATCCAAAGTGACCGACTTCCGAAATTAAAGTTATTTTTCACTTTGTAGTGTTTTTTTGGAAGTCGGTAGTTTTTTTTTTTAATAGTAATGTACACAAAATAACATTTGGTTAGTAATAGCAGCTACATTATACAAAATACCACACAGGTAATATCTCTGGTAACAAATACATAGAATTCTAACGTCTTATGACAGAAGCATCTTAAATTGTACGCCTCAAAAAAACTTTGTAAGCGAGGTAACTGCGTAACACACAATACAAATTGCTTTCATTTTGACAGTTCAACAACATTCATTGCGTTATTCACGATGTTGAGCAGACTTTGGGTGCTGTTCTATTAAATCAGCAGTAAATAATTTGTTTTTCAAGTAGAAACAATAGATTATCGTCAATGCATTGCTGAAAAATACTTCTTTGATAAGCCAATATAGTAAAATCTGTACTTTTATACCAAAACAAATACGACATTGCATGAATAAAAATTGCTTAAATTAATGGGCGTAAATGAAATATCGTCCAAAGAATTAATGAATGGTCAACAAATCACCAATCATCAGTCATCGAGAACGAATACCAACTTTAATAAATCCAGAAGTATGAATGATTAATTGACATGGTCCAAAGCAAATTAAATTATTTTCTTGTTTTTACATTACTTTTAAATAAATAAATAGTGCATAAAAATATCGTGAATTTTCATTCGATATCATTTCCGTCATTCGGTTAGTATCCTTTTTTTAACCGATTGTAGATTTTTTTAACCGACTTCAAAAAGAAGGAGGTTATTAATTCGACATGTTTATATATGTATTTTGTTTTAATGTATGTAAGGCGGTGACAACAAAAAAATAAAATGCATATCCAAAGTCACCGACTTACGAAATTAAAGTTATTTTTCACTTTGTAGTGATTTTTTTTTTAAGTCGCTTGTCTTTTTTTTGTCAAAACTGTAAGATTAGTGTTTACCTACGACTGAACTGATTTGAATGAATTTGGTGTAAGATGGACTGAGAAGTCGTTTTCGTTGCAGTGAAATTAAATAAATACCACTCTTAATTTATTATTAAAAGCTGCATGTCCAGCAAATCCTTTCACTTTTACACAATTAAACTGAAAAAAAAAAAAACGAATGAAAAACATTATTCCGGGCCAATCTCCTAATTAAAACATAAAAAATAACAATACATACGAAACACGCAATCATATTTGTCTTAAAAAACGTTTCTTAGTACGTAAGAGTGACGAACCGTTGACGTTAATTAAAACGAGATGAGAATTACAGTTGTTACATAGTTGAATTGCATACGGGTTTAGCGAACTAGACTTAAAATTTTATCATCATTGCTTATTGCACGTGTTTTGTATGAATTGAAATGAATTTATGGAGGAATGCTATTCTTTTTTAACTAGGTGTCGGTTTTGGTCTTGTATTTTGGTCTTTTTTTGCCACCGACTTCCAATTTTTTTTGGAAGTCGGTTGTGTTTACAAAATAGTCTTCAATTTTTTACTTTTTAGTTGTGGTACCTTAGTACCTACCCTACAGAATTTCGTATACCTTACTTGCTCAGTAAATTATAGGGACAGAAAGTTATTAAACTCGCAACATCATCAAAATACACTAAGTACAAAAAATACGTATCTCACTACTAACTCAAAAAAAAAAACACTAATCAGAACTGCTTCAATCAGCCTTAATGACCTTCAATCAACTGTCGATCCTTAAAATTTCTGATTACAGCTGAGGTTTTCGAAAACGAGCTATTATAAATTAAACGCTCATTTCAATGAAGAAAATCATTTTAAACAAAATTAATGTAGTAGGTAAACCGTTACAAATTGATGACTGGAATAATCGTAAGCAACACCGATTACCGTAATTATTAGCCTTGCGTGTGAAGATACGCAATTTATTATTCGAATAAAAAACGATTATCATCGCAAAAATCAATTCCTAGGTTGGTATAATATCGCATTACCTACTGAAGTTAGTAAAAGAGTTGTATTTTCAGTTTTTATTTTAAAGCAGCTCGATAGACGTTACCCTGTACTTTTAATAAGTTTTGTGAATTCGTTTTGCTTCCCTATTATCCCGATTCTTTCTTTTCCTGATAAACCATTCCAGAATGTTCTACGTGAGCTCGACAAATGGATGTGTGATTAACGCTTGTGCGACAAAACTGTACTGCGACTCACCATAGTTCGAATGCACGCTTGTTCGACACATTGAAGCTCGACATCACGCTGGTGTGACAAACAATTGTGTGACAGTATTGTAATTAGACAGTACGTTGGTGCAGTATTACAGTAGTTTGACACTACCTAAGTGCGACAAACGATTAAGTAGCTACCTTAGATTTTAAACGGAAAATAACAAAGCAATAGAAAAATAACAAAGCACCATTCCATGCCTCAGCAAAAGCATAATAATCAGTATATGATGTTCCTACTGCTGGGAGACAGGCCTCCTTAGTGAGAGGGAGTGGGTCATAATCCACCACGCGGGCCCAGTTCGGGTTGGTGGATATCACGTTTTCGAATTGTTGGTTCTAGTACATGCCGGTTTCCATACGATGTTTTCCTTCACCGTCTTGAGAGCAGTGGTGATGAAATCAAATACACATTTACTTTTTAATTCAACTTCATTCGAAATTCAAAACATTTCGTCTGGTTTAGTCACGAATCAAAGATGGCGGCCGGAGGTGTCAGATCACGATGCGATATCCGATATTATTTTGAATGTACCCGAACTACCAACCGCCGATATTGCATTCCAAAGATGTCGAAGCGACTGGCCGCAAATTATTGAAACCTGGTTGACAACCCCTCACATTGTGCGCATTCCGATGTGTTTAACTAATCCTAGAACTATAGGGCTTTGTTTGAGCTCAAGACCTTTAGCTTAGAAGATTATGCTGACAGAATTGTATTATTATAATTAACAAATGACGGAATTCACTCTGTTTTGAGGCTGGGCAGCTTTTAAGACGCAAGTATACGCCAAATATCGGCTCAGCAAAGAAAATAAAGATGAAAACATTAAGAAGTATAACTGACTGACCATCTTAAGGAAATTGAAAAGATAATGTTCTCAATTCGACTTTTTATGCAATATTTTTTGGCTTGTATTTAATCGATCCCCAAATAATCCCATTTCCTAAAAATACTAATCGATACGCTAAGAAGATCATTGAGTAAGAAAGGTGATCATCATTAATAGATGAAAAATAAATTATACTCCTCATATTTTTTCATGCATTTCTTCTAAACTGACTTCAAAATGTTAAGAGTAAGACCATCTTTGTTGGTTCGAAGCCAATACTAAGAACTGTGGGTCCGTTATACGCCGTGCCAATATTGCCACGAATGCAGTTCATTTGCATGTAAGGTGCTGTTCTTCTAAATGACAGGAACTGTGAATGTGAACGAGTGAACGAGAAACAAATGAACCGTTTGAATATACGCAGAAGAATGTGGGTGTCCAGTTTTAAGTAAGTAACAGAATTGTAATTAACAAGACTGTTGCTATGGTCCCGAACAAGTTATATTTGTATGTTCCGTCTATTTAATTGATTTCAACACTATTTTCAAGGTAATTCCGATCCGGAAAGAATTGCAAGTCAAACACAAATCACTGTGTATCAAAAATAACGAAGTACCTTGTCTATGCTTTGTGTCACCCACTGAAAACCAGAATGATTTGGATAGAAAAGCTTTTTTATGATCTTATACTATATTAAACCCATACAACAAAATATCTATGCATTTGCATACTTAAGTAATATTTTATCATCTAAATTACTCTGTCATAATAAAGTAAAATCGATTTCAGTTTGAAGCTTGCATGAATAGTCGCAATTCTGAATATATTACCGAACTAATCAATATCGAGAACGAACTGGAGCGTACTTTCAATCTAACTCTAAATGTATTCGATATTTATGTTCTTATATTTATCTAAGTACTGGTTTTGCAATAATTTTGAGAGATAACAGCGCATTCATTAACAAAAGTAATAGCGAAGCCTCAAGTTAAGCCCAGGCTTGGGATAGACCGCAGCCATATTAGCGCAAACACACCTAGACAAACTTTGGGTTCAAATAGAAGGTTGTCAAAAACTGGGAACATTAAAATGAACATAATTGGACGCGTGCTCGACAAAACTCAAGCTCAGAGCATTTATTTCAATAAAACCATTTACAGGCACTTTTGAACCGTCAAGGAGTCGAGTCGGTTAGTTAGTTGGAAAGTTGAATCTAGATGATATGGTGAATGATTATGAAAGGCCTCAAAATATGAGACTATCATATATCATGTTAGCCAAAGACGTCCACTGCTGGACGTAGACCTCCCCCAAACACCGCCTCTTCAACCGATTCCTACAGCCTTCATTACCTTGTGGGAGGCCTTCCAACGCTACGTCTTCCGTTACGCGATCGCCATTCCAGTACCTTTCTTTTGGCTCCATCAGCCATATGTTCTGTGAGCAATGAACCCTACCCACTGCCACTTAGGTAAGTTTGGCAATTCTTCGGGCTACATCGGTTACCTTGGTGATTTGATATTCGTGAAGAAACTCGAATCATTGCGAGGTGCATTGCTCTTTGGGTGACGTGCAGTCTTCTAATAAGGCTCATCGCGAGCGACCGACCTCTTTTCCGTGCCATATGTCATCATTGACACGAACTCGTTAAAGACTTTCTTCTTAAGACACTGGAGGTGATATGAGACTCATCATCATTATTCTCCGCCCCTATAACAATTTAATTGTGGTCGGCGTAACATGTCTTTTTCTCATTCCATACTCCTATCCTTCTAACCATATCATCATTTACACAGTCTATCCGTCGTTTGTTTGGTCTGCCCCTACTCTTAAAGCCACCGACATTCATGCTCAAAACTTTTCTCACGATATTTTCCTCATTCCTCCGTATCATATGCCCACAGACTACAGTAAACAATAATCCTCGAATGTTCATTTCCACAAATCAGGATTCAATAAGACCAGTGGGCTGTAACTAAAACTCACCAACTGACAAGCACGGAGCAAAACCGCGCCAAAAAAAGTATGAAACGAAAAAAGTTTGAACCATAAAGGCCTCGTTTGATTACACAACTCGAAAAATCCTGCAGCACTCTAACTTCATCAAAATTGTGTCAGGACACTAGTTTGTAAAATTTTCATAGGATTTTTATATCGCGTGGCAGTTCGTAAGTGGAGCATTGACCTAATAAATTGGCTTCGTACACCGCTTACTTGCTCGGGGCGACTTGTCAAAACGCCAATACACCAAGGAGGTTTTCGCTTACAGAAAATTAAAGGAAGGATGTGGAAACTTGGCTTGATCAAATAGAACGCTTTTGAAAATCAACCGGCCTTTTATGATGGTTAACGGAATTTATTTTATCCAGTTGGTAGTTCTGATGTTTCGAGAAGATATTAAAGTTAGTTTAAGACTTTATTATGGAAAAATTTCGTTATTGGATGAAAAGTGTTTCGATTTAGATTCCTTAGAATTATTTTCCTCTTTTTCATTAGTGATTTACTAATGAAAAATCGACAATCCTCAAAATTCCACGCAGTGTAGGCTAGTGATGGGTCGATGATAAAGATCATCATCAGCTTCATTATATTTTAATCTAGCCATCGGAACACACGACTGCTCTCAAAAGGGCGAAGAAAAACATCAAGAAGAAATGTCCTAGAACCAAAAATTCGAAGAAATGTGACATCTACCAACCCGCTCGAGGCCCGCGTGTTCGATAACGGCCCATTCCCTCACATAGAGCAAAGGCCCGTGTCCAAACAGTGGGAACATTATAGGCTTTATGCATCTGGACGTTACTTTATAGATTCCAGTTAGCAACTTATATATTATATTACACGTACCCAATATTCTTCACCTCCAACAGTAAAGAAACTTCTTCTCACATAATACACACAAGTACATATGTTTATAGTTCTTAGGCAAAGAACAGTTCAGAACAGTTGCGTTTCCCCCAGAGGAAACCTTTCGTCGCGCTACAGAATTTATCAATCCGTTGCTGTATGATTTTAATAAATCATACCTTTGCCTACGAGTTTTGTACGGATGTAATGTTTTTTCATAAAAAACGGTGACTGAATTTGTAGGTCAAATGGATGTAAAAATAATTGCAGAACATCGGTTTTCATCGAGAAATATACGACAATATTTTCTGGACAAACTTAATATGGTTTATATTTGATAGAATTACAGAGACTGAAAATCGTATTACTTACTTGTAATTAATAAAATGATTTACTTTATGTGTTCAGAGCGAGAGAAAAGGTTTAAAACAAGGGACTCGAAACTTATTGATGTAGATATGAAGCATATATTCAGCATAATACAGTCTAATTAGCCTATAATGTTCCAACTGGAGACAGGCCTTCTCTCTTCAAGAGCGAGTGGGCCGTAATTCACCACGCGGGCCCAGGGCGGGTTGGTAAACGTCCCATGTTTAGGATTTTTTGGTGCTAGAACAAGCACCTGTTTCTTTACGATGTTTTCCTTCACCGTTTTGAGAGTAATACGCCTGCCTGGTGTAACCTACAAACTACTGTGAAGACTTATATGCTAACAGATTTGGTTTTTTGTTGGCTTACTTTATCCGAGTTTATATAACAACCACTTAGCAGGATTTTGATTACATAGTACCACACGTAAAACATACCTGTATGGGTAGAATAGGCAGTTCTGGACAACAGCAGATATCACTCAGTATCGCGTAATGTTGAGATGAATGTTTTTACGTACCTGAAACAAAATACAAATCACCATTAGCAAATTGTTACAGTCACGAGAGAAGTAAATGCCTACTTATATCTGAGATTAAAATGGCAAAAAATCTTGAATTTTGTATTATCTTTCTCGAATTCATTATAATGATGAACGCAGAGAACCATTAAAAATATGCATTACCAGACTGATGTCAGAAGCCCTAATTCGAGATATTTGTCATCATCGTCCTCTCTTCGTCATCTCGGTAGTCGGGGTGACATTCTAGCCATGTTATCTTTCATACAGTCCGTCCATCGTTTCTTTGGTCTCCCCTTGCTCTTGGATGACGAACGTAAAAATATCGCAAACGCATTGGATTTTGAACTCTCAGTGTTGAACTGACCATTGAGAATCCAACAGAGTGTATACCAACGCGTCGAAATAACGCTCAGTTCGATTTTCTATCCTCGGAGCTTAGCAGAATGTTGAGGATCCAGTGCAGAAAAATTTCTCGCCGCGATATTTTTACTTCTGTGCGCACGTGGACCATCCACATTCATACTCAAAACTTTCCCAACGAAATTCGAAATACCTGTTTGTCTACAATTTGCATTATCATGGCTTCCGACATGCATCACCCAAATTGGAACACCCATCCGTCACAAGTAATAACAAGTAAAAAGGTAGAACTCATCCATTGTTTACGAGATACGACCTCTGTAAGCCCAATTAGCTACCCAGTTCACCCCGAGAGAAAGAGATGGAACGGTCTTGACACCAGATCAGACAGGGACGGGTAATTAAAAACAGCACCTTCCTTGATCGATGGACGTATTAACTTTTAGTGTCAGACTCTTTGGAATTTAATAAACATTCTTTTTAATTGCTGACTGGACCGTTTCACCGTAAACAGTGTGGTAATGTCGTTGGCATTTTGACTAAAGATTTATTAACGATTGAGGTTTAATTTATTAATACATTCAATACTTCACGGTCATTTTCTTCTGCGAAATTATCGGAACTCCTTATAGTAGCCGCGTTTAATGAGTCGGCACCACTCATACAACTTATTTATACATTGACTGATACATAATTCAATAAACTGCTCTTACTGGAAGAAGGGCGATACTTACTTAGCTGAAATCAAGGTAATTTTTTTGGAATTAGAAACCGCTTTCCTAGAAAATATGATATTCATAAAGACTTATTTATTGTTTATTGAGAAGACTAGTTTATTGGAAAAGCGGGAAAATGAGTCACCTGTGTACATCGATTTTATTTATGTTAATAATTCATTTACAACCTGTCTCGTTGGTTTAGGGGTCGCAAGCGCTACTCCTGAACATGAGGCTACTTACTGGGTTGGATTTCCAGGTCGGGCAAAGTGTTATCGGGTTTGTCTATCTGGAATTTCTCAGTAGCAGTCCGGAGTCTGGATTTATGCCTGGTTGATGGCAATAGGCTCGCCTCCTCGTGGGCCTTAAACATAACTGGCGAAATGTGGGTGTACTCTAGGTACACCTCTACTAACCCTTCGGAGAAACTGGGTGGTGTTAGTTAATCCCAAAGTGCAATAAATAATACAGAAAATACCGTTCACACCGCCCATATCTGCTCTCCGTACTACACAAATCTTACTTCAGCCCGTCCAATAAATCTATCCAATTTGCATGAAGAAAGTCTATCACAGTAAAAAGTAGCAAATTCAGTCGTTGTAAATGTATGTCGTAAAGCTGTAATGCGAATAAACAGTTATTTTATGGCTTCGTGAGCATTATTAGAGAATTATTGAGGAAATAAATAGCAGTGTTTCCTTCACGATTGCGATACTGCGATTAATGCTACTTGATACTTCCGTGTCGTACGGTTTTAACACTCGGCTATTGTGTTGTTGAAAGCTCTTGACGGAATAATACCTACTTAATGTCGTTTTCTGGGCATAATTATCGACTTGAATTCAAGTGTGAAATTTAGGGCTAAGTGGTAAGAGAAGGCAATGCCCTGCCGCTGTGCTGAACGAAAATGAGCAATTTCGCATTCATGTTTGAGTTACTATTGCTCCTTAGTGTACCGATTATTATCAGACGTAGACGTTCTCTCACTCTCACTCAATCTCTTGCCCACGCTAGCAGTGTCATTAAACGCCAACGACTTTTTCAAGAGGCAAAACAACTTTAACCCAACTGCGATCTGCCAATCCGTATGCTAGCCGGCGTATCATGACCACTTCCATCTACTCTACGAAGACTAATACAACTTTCTACGAACTGCCTTTAAGTCTTTCTTTTCCACGGTATTCCTGTACCACATACCAGCTCCTCCTAGGACGCTAACTAAGCAGGCATTCAAGGAAGACGTTCGGTTCCACTGCATCGATAACTCCTGGCTAACGTGACGGATGGCGTCGTTTATCGCCATATATTGAACGTAACGCATTCAAGAGCAGTGAGCACTGACACTGGATTAAGTGCTCTTTAGACTAGGTAGAATGGAGGTAGGATAGACTGGGAGTATTTTCTGTGAGAATTTTTGGTCCTCGCAAAAGATTTTTAAGACAGTCAAGGCCAGCGCAGGACAGTGAATGTTAGATTTTCTATTTTGGGCTGTATTGTGTTCAACTTATTTTTGTCTCCAATGTGTTATATCGGCTGAAAGAAGAAGGAATGTCAGAGTTCTTAGTTCCTACTCAGTCTATCTAATTAAATTATGATCTGTATACACACAGATAGACAAAGGCCCTGAAGCGCAAATTCATGGGTAAGAGTAATTGGACTGAATGTGGAAAGCCCTTGCCATAGTCACGAGTTGACTAGAACTGACTTCATTTATTAAAACGCAAACCGGTTGTCAAAGTAGGTGGAACATTAAAGCTTTTAACCCGCGTCTCGACAATTAGGTTTCCTATCAAAGCAGTAATTTTGAACAACAGATATAACATAATTAAAGCATTATCATTCGCCAGTGCTTATTAGTTCAATCAACGAATGACCCAAAAGGGCGTGTAGAGTGCGCCAGCAGGGACTAAACCGGTTCTTTCAGGTCTTTCAGTATGTTAAGTTCAGTTCTTCCTTCAGGGAGTGAACATACTGAAAGTCTTTACACCCTGTGCCCGGTTCCCGTTGTTTACACCCTGAACAAGTTTCTGAAGGAATCGCTTAGGTCCCTACTCAGAGCACGCTACAATTCCTTTGTTGGCTGGACTACTTATGTAATTTAGCTTTCAAATAATAATTATGTACATTCGTTTTTCTCTAAGGCCCAAATAAATAATTCCAGTGCCTATAAATAAATAAGTTTTGACTGACACTTCGACAAACGCTTCGGTTCAATTCGAGTTCTTGTCGATCGCCAGCTCGATCGTTATTCGGAACGAAGTAATTTGTAAAGCAATACGATACGATACGATATTGTTGCTTTCCCTAATTCAATTAGATTATATTGTTTCGTTTTTTTTTTTATGTGATCGTTTTTCTTTCGGTACGTGTTTGGGTACTTAATCGTTGTGACGTCAGTAACGATGTTGCTGTTTCTCAATATTTATTTATAAAAGGACATCAACAGCAATGAGAAGGAATGAGGAAAATGTCGGGAGGAAAGTTTTGAGTATGAATATGAATGTCGGTATGAAGTAAGAGCAGAGGGAGACCAAAGAAATGATGGATGGACTGTATGAAAGATAATATGGCTAGAATGTGACATGGTCACAAAGGTGGTGACTACCGAAATGACGATTAATAGAGAAGCATGGAAGAAACGGACATGTTGCTCCGACCCCAAATAAATAGGAATAACGGCAGGATAATGTTGATGAACACCCACAGTATATACATTCCACCAGTGGGGAAAGCACCATATAACACGATTCCTACCGGCTTCCCTTCGGGGATTCGCTTCGGCATCTCTATTGCTATTAAAAAATGGCACGTCAATAGTGGCTACTATTGTCAAACAATACAGTTACACTACGGGTATTTAATTCACCACAAAATTCAAACAACAAAAAAGGTTATTTTTAGCTTTGTATTACAACAAAAAAAGTTCTAAATTAACCCGGCGCCAAAACGTCATAATCGGGAACTAAAAACTCATACAACAGCTATCCCGTAATTATGTCACTTTAGGTCACGTGGCACCGCTTGAGCAAGCCACTGTACAACGGGTTGTGACAGAGACAGATATAGAAAATTGCGTCAGCGAGAACGAGATGGAGGAATATTGCACATTTTACTTGGTTTTCACTTGTTCAATTTTATTGTATTTACTTAATTCTTTACATTCCTAGATTAATTTTAGAATGATAGTAAGTATTATTTATTGATAAGTCAGTAAGTTAAGGCCGACTTCGCTTCGGTTTCTCTCTTATAAAAATTGACGCCTCACCGCAACGTTGGTTGCTGTGGTTTTTGGCTGGTTTGGTTTGGTGGTATTTCGGAATGGTATTAGTGCTTAATTTATACAAAAAGACATTGGACAGAAGCTGTTATAAACTAAAAGTAAAATTGAAACCAACTTCAATAAAATAAAATAGAACAGTTTGAGAGTGATGGCTTTTATTCATATATGAGAAATAGAAGTTACTGCAGATGTAACATAAAATTTGAAATACATCCCGAGGGAGTAAATAGACAGCAAATGCCAAAGTTCAAACGCCCTTCACGGCTACGTACTTGGGTTGGGTGCTACTTTAATATTAATGACAGTCTTCTTTACAAGATAATACGTAAACATTTAAAATAGCTGGTTGTAAAGAAAAGGCTGGCACCATTGCCACGTTGTATGGCAATGCTGATCAGCATTTTTGAGCTCTTTTCCTATTGACAGCGATGCGGAAGAATTGTTTAAGTACCCATGGTTCATTCCTCTCCTTTTTTAAGTACATGCACATATTATTATTTTAAGATAGTACTTTATATATTACTAGCTTCCACAGCGGCTTCGCCCGAGTGGTATTTCGATAAAAATTATGTTCTACCCCAAGGTCCAAAGTATCCCCATACCAAATTTCAGCAAAATCGGTCTATCCGTTTCGGAGTTTAGCCGGACTTTTCATTATTTATTTACTATCGTTCTACGACTGACAATGAAAACTACTCCATTCACGTAGCTCAAGCGCTGGCGCATTGTAACACTCAATTGAAGTCTCGATCGATCGGCAAGGTAATTGATGACGTCAGCATTATGATTGACGTCGACCGATCCTATTGGTCCACTCTTTGGTTGCTCTGAATTCACCTCTATTGATTTGATTTCATTGATACGTCGACAAGGCGATCAAATCGGTGTCCATTTTCAAAGATATAGATTGCTAGGCTCGTGGTAGAAAATAAAACATTTTAATTAGAGGGAAAATCTAGTTTTATGTGATTGTATAAATTCTCTTGAAATCATACTAAACTTGAAATCATACATACAACCTCTGGCAAAAACTATTACATTCTACAGGAAAAGTTTTTATTCAGTGCACAAACTGTAACCATGAATTCAGCATACCATTCTAGACCCCCAGCGCAGAAATTTTTCGTCGGTTAAAAAAAAATCTGCTGTTTCATAGGAAAGAGCAATCAATACCTACGCGGTCGAAAGTTATGGAACAGCTGATTTTTTTTTTGTATAACCGACGAAAAATTTCTGCGCTGGGGAGTCTAGAATGATATGCTGAATTCATGGTTACAGTTTGCGCACTGAAAAAAAAAAAACTTTTCCTGTAGAATGTAATAGTTTTTGCCAGAGGCGTAATAGTATGATTTCAAGAGAATTTGTTGCATGTGTTCATGGTTACAGTTCGCGCACTGGTTAAAAACTTTTCTTGTATATGTTCCTCAGATAAAAGGTATCTGACTAGTGAAAAATCGGCCCTATTTTTGAAGAAATAACAGTGTTCGGCCTTTTTATCCAAATGTCCGACTAAACTGGCTGGTCTGTCCGGCTTTTCGGTTTTAAGATCTGGCAACCCTAACATAGATAACTTATTTGAATAAGCAATTAGTCACTTTAAAGTCCGCAGAACAGCACCATGTAAATTAATTCCATATCCGACTTCTGTGTCCTTCTCGGAAAGTAGGAACCAAATGCACGTGTGCGGGAGACATAAGCAGACATAATTAACATTGCACTTACTGAGATACTAAATAGTTGCCAGAAATTATATTAATGAAGCTTTACAAAATGAGTAGGTACTATTCAGGAAAAATATTTTTCTAAGATATTAAATATTAGTGTCTAAAAATACGATCACTATGATGGGGGTCGGCTTCCAGTCTGACCGTTTGCTGAATACCAGTATTTTATATTGAGCAACTGCATAACACACCTCCACAACCCAGGGTTATTGTTATTGGGTAAATACGATACCCTTTGGTAAGACTGGTTGTCAACGATTCACGAATGACAGCCGGGACCAACGGCTTAACAAGCCACGGAGGGGTCTTGTATGTTTAGATGGTCACCCATCCATGAACCACCCATCAATCGACCAGTACGGCTGCTAATACTTAGCCACAACTGCCACAAGCCAACTGCAAAACTCAGTGTTGGTTTTTCTTTGGTATTTTGCTTGTCAAATGTTTTTTTTTATGTTGATTTTCGTTGGTCTATCCATAATGAAATGTTAAGAAAATCAAGATAATTGTGTTGGTTCTATGTTCGTTTGATCTCTAAACCGATGGGAAAAATAGTAGTACCAGTACTACCAGTTGATGGGCCATTTTTATTCCAGGAATTTTCATTGCAAGCTTCATGTCCCGCAGTGCGATCCCGTCAGATGTTTCACGGCTCGAATAAATAAACAATAAATAAAAGCTTCGGTCTGACATCACACCAGGATTCCACGTATTGTATGTAAGGCTACATAGGTGGGAAGCAAAAAGCATATTTGGATATACATAGTATATTGGAGGTCGACTGAAAATACATTCTGTTCTAAAGCGTTTGCAAAACGGACAGGCATACCTATCATGAAAAATAATTAGGTCTCAGATACCTAAATATGATCGATGCTGGTCGCGCCACCATGGTATAAAAACCTTAAATAAAATAACATACATACATGAACTCACGCACTTTTCCTATGAAAGAAGAAAAGAAAAGGAACACAAAAAAGAAATAAGAAAAGGTTGAGGGAAACATGCGTCACATCCACGCAAAACGGCTATCACTCAGCATTATGCTGCGACCCTATGCAAGAGCCCCAGCGCTGGTTTTCAGGGACAGCCGGCTTTGACGTAATGACGTCACCCGGTGCATTAAACGATTATTAGGAAACTACCTACCTATGAGGTAGGCATCAACTACAGAACGTCACCTGCTACGATCCCTACGAGTTTCATTTACTTACGTTCTGAATACGACTGGCTGTAAACATCATTCTTCTGTGTGACTTTTAACCGCTTGCGTCGGATTAATCCGACAAATATTTTCGGGTCCATTTCGCCAGGGTCGTATATTTACGACCAAAATACCACAGCTCGTTAAATCTGCTTTTTTATTTAATTACGCTGTATTCTATCAAAAAGAGTTTTATATTAGGTAAATAGTTAATTAAGTAACCATTTACAATTTCATACACTTTAGTCTCTTAATTAGAAGTGTAGTAAGTATTGCACATCCCTCTTTGTTGTAGGTATTTATTTTTCGATTCACTGGCCGGGCGTTGGGGGCACGACAACTGATATGAAGTCGGGCGGTTAAAGGGTTAATGTTCCAAGAGAAACTGTTCTACAAAAGTGTCTGCCTAAACATCCCTATCGGTACTTACGCGAAGTTTAGAACAATCGTTTTACATCAAAATAATACACCGACACAAACAAAGCGACACAACGCGTCGCTCAGCGGACAACAGACGAAGCGTGATGTAATTACGCAAATATCCACTGCAGACCGTAGGCCTCCGCAAACCGCAACAACGGCCCGCAACTGCCCTCTATAGTTCTCACTATACGACCCTATAGGGCTGGCGTCACACCGCATCTGTCGCGCAGATTGATGGCTGCAGTGCACTGTGATTTTATTAGGGCACAGGTGGGTAATATACAGACCAAACTTCTGGTATATTTTTCCCAATGGGAAAATAAAGGTTAAGTCACGCGTATGTGTGAAAGTAGTGAAACGTATAAAATATCGTGTAGTGTGTACGATTTTTTTTATCGCTGCTGTAAATTCTGATTAGTTCTTTGTCAAAATATACATAATATACGCAAACGTCTATATGTCAATCTGCCTAGCCAACTATGTAGGGGTCGACATTCAGTATAACCAGCACCCTAATTGCGTAACACCGATCTATCATAACCAGAATCATTTTGAAACAGATGGCTATTCCACTGCTTCATTTGTTCGAAAAATATGTCTGCTCAACAATGTAAATAACGCAATGAATATTGTTGAACTGACAAAATGAAACAGAATATGATTGATCGTATGTTACGCAATTAGGGTGCAGATCCAGCTGAATGCCAGTATTTTACATGAAGCGACTCCACATCTTACTTCCACAACCCAGTTACCGGGTAAAACAATACCTTTTGGTAAGACTGGTTGTCATAAATCTAAGAATGACAGCCAGGCCCAACGGCTTAACGTGTTTTCCGAGGCTCAGAGGCGTTTTGGTACGTAAAGATGGTCACCCATCCATGGAACAACCGCGGCTACCGTAACTCGTGATTGATCGACCCGTGCGGCTTATTCTACTACTCAGCCACAAGCAAGTAAATAAATCTATGAACTGTCAATTTATCGATTGGCAGTTCAATTTCGTCGAAATAGTTCCTACAGATTGGTTCGTTTTAACCGGAAGAAACCAATTACTCTGTCTAGCCTGGGAATCTAATAAAGGAACAGTAGGTTGCTGGTGAACAGTAGATTAAGTAAGGAGGGTGAAATATTATTATCTCCATCATTACTTTTATATTCACCTTAAAGACGTCTTTTGCTGGGCACATGACGTCACACATGCACACTTGCATGTCATTCATAGCTGGCGAAATGTGGGTGTACCATAGAAGTACATCTCTGCCTAACCCTTCGGGATTATTAGCGTGATGTTATGTCATGAATTTAGAATAAATCAACGAAAGTATTCAATGATAATTCTTGTATAATATTTAAGTAAATCTTGATAATTTTTGAACGTTTTCTGCCCATGAAGATTGGTAACTGGTAGTGATTGACAGGGGTATGATCCCAACTTAAACTGTCAATCATCATTTGAGTACAATTTTCATAAGATTGACACAGGAAATGGATTCTGACGGCAACTGTTTATGTTAATAAACTTCTGTAAACTATAAAAAGTTTTGTAACAAAATTATGCTTAGTTAATCAACAATTATATTTACGACGAATAAATTAATAAGTTCAAAACCTAAAACACGACTACTGAAAACTCACACTCTAAATACCTATACTCCGTTTGAAATAAAATTAGACAATTAAACAAACTTATTTTGCAGTCCGTTCAACTGATTTTGACCTCTATTGCGTTGGTAGCATGATAAATGGCATCTGCAGTAAACAGTTGGTATTGTAACCACTTTTTTGCTTTTACTGCAATCTAACGGAACTACTCTACGGAATAGAAGTCAAAATCCATTGAACGGACTGTAAAAATGGTTTATTTTAAATGGAGTATAGTGTAAAAAAAGTACTTTCACTATACATGTTATGGTTTACTTAAAATTCCACAGTAGAAAACTATTTCTCCTTAAAAGCATTTCATTATTTTATATGAAAAAATTAGGTATGTGTTAGCCACATTTTTTGTAGCCTTATCATATTCCATTAAGTTAATGACAGGTTTCACTTGATATGCTAATAAGTTAATACCTGATAATAATAGTGTACAGGAGGTAATACGATATTTACAAAACGGTCCTATTAAATACATTTAATTTTATATTATATGAATTAAATGTATTACTACGGGCGTTTTGTGTTATTTTTAAAATTAATCATTTATTACTGACGTTTTGTGTTATTGTTAAAATTAAAACATCGCGACGCGATTCTTTCTCCGTCGACCATCCTTCGACGCTCTTTTAAATTATATTGTTACAAAATACTAAAATAGTAGTGTGTAGTTATCTATCACATTCAACGTGTGTACCTATACGATAATCATACATAAATATACAGGTAAAGTTTTTATTCAGTGCGCAAACTGTAACCATGAAGTCAGCATATCATTATAGACCCCCCAGCGCAGAAATTTTACGTCGGTTTTACAAAAAAAATATAAGCTGACCCATAAATTTTGACCGTGTAGGTATTGCACTTTTCTATGAAACAGCAGATTTTTTTTTGTATAACCGACCAAATATTTCTGCGCTGCATGGGGGGGGGTCTAGAATGATATGCTGAACTCATAGTTACAGTTTGCGCACTGAATAAAAACATTTCCTGTATACCTATTGACTTATGCTAATGAAAAGGTGTATTAAATTAGTTACTGAAATTGTATTACAATTTATCAAAACATGATAATAATTTGAGCACAACTGCAAGGCACAGACTATTGCTCTAACCACTCAAATACAAAATATCGTAGAGACAACTTCCTCAACAAAAGACAAAAACAAAGATACAAAAAAAACTCAACAAAATCATACTCGAAACAACAATAAAAAGCAACACAACCGATGCGGGCACGTTCATTCATAGTCAAAAAGGTCATGATAAAAAAGTTTTTTAATCCCCGCATGCAATTCGAAACGAAACAACAACAAAAAAAAAATTCGCTCTCGGCGTGACACTATCTAACCTTTTACTGGATAAACTGTTGAAGTCCATCGGAATACGGACCACAAAGGAACCGGTAACGGAAAAGATAATTAATTCTGTGTGCATTCTGCGGCGACACATCTAGTAAACAGCTTGTAAGGCCCATTCACACGTACCACAACCACACCAAATCGCAGCGACAAAATGTGGGCAAGCACTGGGTATGTGTGAATAGTGTCGCTGCGCCTTCTTGCATGTATTCTTCATGATATGCTTGTTCATTCTGCAATCGCTGTTATACAGCATGTATTTCAGAGAGCAGCAGTGGCCCTTAGTATTGGCCCCGACTTATGAGCCGTGAGTTCAGACCCAGCCAGGCGCTTGACTGTGTGTATTTAATTTAATCACCACTGCTTCCAAAACGGTGAAGGAAAACATCGTGAGGGAACCGGCATATCCTAGACACAAAAATTCGAAGACACGTGACATCTACCTGCACTGGGCCGGCGTGGTGGACTACGGCACACTCCCTCTCACAGAGAGGAGGCCTGTGTCCCAGCAATGGAAACATTAAAGGCTGATTTATGATTATGACCTTATTGCATCTGTTGCGCTGTTATCAGTTGCGCTGTAGTTATGTTGTGGCTAGTGTTTGCAGACAGGTGGCCGCTAGTGCGCATTCTTGCTGCTGGTTGCGTTGTGGCTGTGAAGTGGCCTTAATGTAGATAATGTGGTCGGTTGATTTTCACGGTCAAATGTGGTCCGAGTGAATCAACTATTCATGATCTTACAAATTACCGCCCGTCCACGTGTTGTCGTTGTGGTTGTGGCGTGTGACGTGTGATCATGCCCTTAGGACAACGAGATCTTTATTTCTTTTTTAACATCGAAGAGAGCCTCTTTGTTCTTTTCATTTCGTTCCGCACGATTTCTTCGCCATGTTTTTCCGTGAAGATTGTTTTGGTCTCATGAATAATGGATTCTGTTTCACATTGATAATTAGATGAGCTTTGTCGTTAATTAATTATTATAAGTGGAGGCGATATGGTGTGAATTATTAATGAGAGAGGTAGCTATTTATGATAGTGGTGATGACACATTGTGTAGAGATTTCGCGAGGAAAGCAGATAATTGAATTAATGAGCGAGGAAGTTGGGTGGACATTCGGACTGTTGATATTCTTGTTTTTCGTAAAATCTTATCATTCCTATTTTTACATTTTTTTTTTTGGGTGCATTTTAACAAGACTACGTGTTTTCCTCCTGTAGTATTTATTATTTCGCAGATACCAATTTATTAAGCATCTTGCACTCAACAAATTTAAAACCCATTAATTCACACAAAAACAAATTAATAGTTTACGTGACGACCTCAAACCAATTGTAACAATAAAACGCCACAAGCCGTAAAAAGTAAAAAAAAAAACAAAAAATCTATCGCGACCATTAAAAACGGATTTAACGATACATTTCGTGAAACATAACTGGGAACTAGTGACGTGCCAGATCGATACGAATCTCATCAATTTGGTAACAATGGCTCCGACCTTGGCATAGCCGCGCCTTACGATAAACAACGTTTTGTAGGGAAATCGATACTTTAGTGAGGTGAAACTTTCAATTTATGATGAGCTGGTAGAATGTTGACAAGCTAACGTATTTTTTACTACGGTTTGAGCTAGATACCTACAAAATAGAGGTATAACCCAGCAAAACAATAGAAAATATTTACTGTCCAGGTAGTACGGTTAAACAGGTTAACAGCAAGTTAACCATGACCAGGACGGCATGAGAAACTTAAAATATTACCTACTTATGGCTAGGTTACCGTATAATTTTTATTAGTCCGTGAACCCCGAACAAGACTGTTAGTCTGTAAATAAAGTGGACAATAACACACTACAACATAGCTTCTAATTCGTGACGGATTCAGAAGGTTCGACTTTAGACCTTTAGTCGACATTCATAAGAACGTAATAAAATTGCGGCGGGATTTCGAAAAAATCGAACAGGGAGTTTGCCAAATGACATCAGAGAAGTTAAGAAAACAAATGTATTTATTAATAAATTGAAACAATTTTTAGAATCCAAGACATACTACTCAGTAAAAGAGTTTTTAGATGACAAATCGATTGGTAAATAAAATTATTCTCTCTATAATTTACCAAACATTATAAAATATATACAATACGGAATATAGAAAATCAAATACATATAAATGTGAAAATAGGATTACATAAATAACAACTTAAACTAATAATAATGTAAATAATAAATAATAACAAATAATAATAATTAATTACCTAGTATTCATACGCAATACCTAAAATTAAAATTACAAAAATATACTATACCTATATACTCACACCTCATCATATATACATAACTACTTATATACCTGTACGTAATTATACATACACATAGATAAGAACTATACACCCAATTTTACATTTAATAATTTAAAATAATAATGAATTGAATTGCTTGAATTTGCACGTAGCCCTCTTCCTCTCTCCTAATTTTGCTGTGCCCGACAGGGTCCATATTGTTCCCACTGTTAATTCCATCTTTTAATTACATATGGAATGCAATAAAGAATTGAGTATTGAGTAACTGTTCGATTTCAAATTGTTGGCGCTAAGCAGTGCGATGATGACCAGAGATCGGATATTCGGATGCATATTTACCTAAAGATTATTTTTAGCTATGAAAGTATGGAAGCGGCTTTATAAATTGTTTTGTGACATTTATTAAAAACCCCGTGATTTTTGGATTGCATAACTATTCAGATGTGTAGATATTAATTTAAAATTAATGTTTAACCCGATACAAATATGTGTATGTACTGGAGAAGGGGTGGTTTGTATTAGTTAAAACAAAATATAAACAAATTACTTACCTAAATTAAGACTTTTTTGATACAAAAGCGCATTCCATGTTAGCCAACATTTCAACTTTGGGTGAATATGCATCCGAATATCCGATCTCTGGTCATCATCGCACTGCTTAGCGCCAGCAATTTGACTCCAGGAATTTAAGTTATTTTTCACTATGTAGTGTTTTTTTCCGGAAGTCGGTTGTATCTTTTTATGCTGGGCAAACTTTTAAAACTAAAATAACTATCAATAAGCATAAAATCAACCCTTAATAATCAAAGTCTGTAAGAAAGTTAACAACATTTTAGCTATACTCAGCAACATTGCAAAGACTCAATCTGGCTAGTCTCTTCCCAATTATGTTGGGACCCGTTCCCAATCAAACCAGATGCAGCTGAATTTTACGTGAAGCTACTGTCTATCTGACTTCCACAGCCCAGTTACTGGGCAATACTATTTCCATTGATTAGACTGACTGTCAATCTTTCGGGCTTCTAACTATCCGTAACGACTGGCAAAGATCTACAAATGACAGCCGAAACCATCGTGTTTTCTGAGACACGGAGGAAGGTGGCTAGGTGTATAATGGAAGCTCAACCATAATTACAATAACGTTTTTTTTTTTGGGTGGGATATCTTCAAATAACTTCTCCCGCTGTGGGTGGAGCAGAAGGGCGTGTCAGACTTTTACTGACTAAAGCCCACCCGTGTTCCCTCAGTTGCCTGTGTGCCATGGGCCGCGGTATCTTTTTCGAACAACCCGCACCCCTGGCAGGCATCGGCCCTTGCGGACCCCACCAGTTGGTGCTGACATCTCTTTGAGGCGCGCGTGGAACACAACACGCCGTCGACCCGGGCTTGGTCCTTACCAGACAGCGAGCTACCCATTACTCGCCGTCCGCAACCCCGCGCCTACGGTGGCCGGGAATCAGCCTGGGATTCCCGACGCCCAGGAACGCCCCTCCAACTCTATCAGGCGAAAACTAAGAAAAATACTCTTTGAAAACAATGACTCCGAAGTTCTAAACGTTGACATCGGACATCGTCTTATTCCTACAAACATCGTTAAAGGGAAATCGATTTTTCAATAGTTAACAAGTTCGCAAACTTTCGCCACAAAATATCATCTATCCTCGAGAGAGATTACAAAAGGTCAAACCAGATGTAACAGTATTAACAGATCGTCGTAAGACAGAACTTGTTACTAGAGGTTATTAATCATAATTTATCTGATGTATAATTTAAAGACCCCGTAGGAGGACTAGTTTTATCTTATTTTTTAGTAGGTACAGGAACGGCCAATATTGAGAATAAGTGATACCATGGCAAAAATCATAGCAAAAACCTTCTTGCTGTGATTCCTCCTGATAGGGAGGCTGATTGCCCAGGGTGCTCCAGACGTATGATCTCAACGAGATATTGGCACACAGGCAATTGAGGGAACACGGGTGGGTTTTAGTCAGTAAAAGTCTGACACGGGGCTCCTGCTCCACCCAGAGCGGAAGCAGTTATTTGATGATATCCCAACCAAAACAGAAAAAGAAAAGGATAATAACAAATGAGTACAGACGAGACGTCGAGAAAATGCGTTCTTGACACCCGTCAGTTTCATACAAACGAATACGTGTTTTGCAAATTGGATCTTTATTAGTTACTACAATTGTTACACTGTCAGTATCATCAACGCATTCTCTCGGTGCCCGGACTGCAAATCTTATAAAGTAACACTTGATTAAAGCTGATGAGATGTATTTGTAAAAAGCCTTTTTAACAGACTTCAAAAGAAGGAGGTTCTCAATTAGTCTGGTAGTTTTTTTTTTTTTTTTGTAAGTTTGTTCCGCTTTATCTCCGTCAATTGTGGATGGATTTCGAAAATATATTTTTTTTCATAGATAGTGTATGTTTCAGGGGTGGACCCAAATAGATTTTATTAACTTTGCTTCGGTAGTTTATGCGTTAGTCTCGATAATACGTTTTTATTTGTTGATGACATTCTGCTGCTTCGTGTCACTGTTGTTTATATAGGATGTAGTGGTATACGAATTGGTGTGGGGTAGGTACCATAACTAAAAAGTGAAAAATAAACACTTTTCCGGAAGTCGGTTGTTTTTTTTGTTTTTGAAAATGTTTTTCTCATTCGAAACTCACTTACCTACACTCAATGGAAGGGATCCCAATCTATACAAATGGCAAGGCTTTAGTAATCCAGACCAGACGGCAAACTTTAGTAGTGTCAGCAAATAAATTAAAAAGAACCTCGTCTATAGAGTAACGGAACTTCGTGACCTTGACAGCAATGTCGTCGCTAATTAGATACAAGGTTAACTAATTAGGGCAAATCGATGTTAACAAGCGATGGACAAGTGAACTTCTTTAGATTAAGATATATGTACTGCTAGATAGATACGGGGTTTATTTTAGTGCTGTGAAGCTCATTTTTTTTTTGTACAAGGAGCAGATTGCTATATCCTTGGGTGGAATTGCCTGGTTGTTTTCTTGCAAAAACTTATGTCTATACTCACTTCCTTTGATTTACACCTATATGTTCCGTGTGGTGCCGGACGTAAAGAATAGCACCATTCCATTTCTTCCCGTGGGTATCGTAGAAGGCGACCAAGGGACTTACTAGAGAATGGGCAGCAGCTTTCGCTATGCAGTTTACCACCATACTGTGATCGCCAACTCGCCTGCCAAGCGTGGCGATTATGGCAAACCCTACCATTTTTTGGGGGAGGCCTATGTCCAGCAGTGGACATCTATAGGCTGAAATGTTGATGATGACCTACTGTTAGATGGATACAGAGTTATGTTTTCAACATAGATCGACAACGCAAGATCTTTATGTTGCAAAGTAGATACAATGTGTTTGTCCATAACCACGTATTTTCTATATTTTTTCTAATTTTGTCCAAGCTATATCTTAGGGTGAAATAATCTAGCTGTTTTCTTGTAAAAACTTTTGTCTACCCAGTGATTCCCAAAGTGGTTAAGGAGGACCCCAGGGGACCACGGGGTACTTGACGAGGGTCTACATGTGGGCGGGAATAAAAATTTTGAAGAGTTTTGGGTATGTGGCAGAAATGTAGCAGCAGAACCAGTAACATTTGGAAAGTGGTCTACAAGAGAAAAAAAGTTTGGGAACGTCTAGTCTATACTCATACTCACACTGAAAATTGAGTTTTTAACTTACACAGCCGCTATCCGAATACTGCTCTGTTAAGCAACGGCATACCAATTCAAGCAATCGATTCCATTGGATTCCAGTTCACCCCACAAACAAGAAATAGTAAACACTACAAATAATTAAGCCAAACATCCATATAATTTAATATTACACTTTGGCATCAAGCCTAAAACATAAGTTACATAGACGACGATGCCCTAAACCGATTGATTAGATTAAGTACCCGATGTATGTCCATCGGCCATTTCAATAAATCGATTCGGTTCCGAATCTAGTCACGTCCAAGTGACAAGCACGAGGTGGGGAAAGGGGGGGGAGGGTAAAGGGAGGGAGGACATGCGGAATATTCCATTTGGTGCTTGTAATCGGAATAATGTATGTACCGGTACCCGTTGGTTTAATCTTACCACTTTGGTAATCCGTTGCATGAATATGGGACCTCATTTTAAAGCTGACTTGGGGGAAATGGGGTTATTGTGTATGATGGTGTTCGTATTATGGATAAACTAGATTCCGCCCGCGGCTTCGCCGGCGTGGAAGGCGGAAATTATCCCGCGGGAACGTGCTACCGGGATAAAATGTCCTATCCTATGTGTTAATCTAGGTTATAATCTATCTGTGTGGCAAATTTCATCCAAATCCGTTCAGCCGTTTTTGCGTGAAAGAGTAACAAACATCCATCCATCCATCCATACTTACAAACTTTCGCGTTTATAATATTAGTAAGGAAGTAAGGATTGGCTTTTTCAATCTGTTTTCTTTCCTCATCAAGTCATCACAATATTTTACGGATTTCATAAATCTGCCCAGCCTTTTCCCAAACTATGTTGGGATCGGCTTCCAGTATTTTACATGGAGCAACTGCCATCTGTCATCCGACCTCCACAACCCAGTTACTGGGTAATACGATACCTTTTAGGTAAGACTGGTTGTGAGACTTTCGACCAATAACGACTGCAAACGAGCCAACTGCCAACTAGAAATTTTTAGATTCCGTTTGTTCGCTGATTTCGTCGCGTCTATACAAACTCCAGTCGCTTATTAAAATGTTAATGAATGATGTTCCAGAAACGGAATAGGTTCTTTTTGGGGGAAAAAAAATACCTGTAGTGGCAAGTATTTCTATGTTTAGAAAGTATTATGATTGAATAATACTGCTACGTCAAACCTTAAGAGTAGGTCTTTACTGTTGTCGAAATAAACTTTTTTTTTTCTAATGGAATAGAAAAATATATTTTTTAAAGTACCCGCGGCTATGCCCGGGTGGGTGTCGAGTATCGCGTAAATAAGTAGCCTATGTCCTTCTCCATATCCCAGGCTTTATCTCTGCCAAATTTCATAACGATCGGTTCAGCGGTTTAGGCGTGACAGCGTAACAGACAGACAGACAGACAGAGTTACTTTAGCATTTATAATATTAGTAAGGATGCAAAGGTGCTTGTGCAATGCGATTGAGGTAAAATTAACAGACAGACCGTGAAGGTAAGCTTGGCTTATTAAAATCGACGCATTCCACCTGAGCAGTTGGCGGAGCTCACAGAAGAGTTCGCGGAAAGTATTAAAATTCTTAATTAAATTAACGTCAACCTACTTTTTTATGACAGGATGGGAAGTAGCGAAAGAATTGGAATAAGCATGACCTGAATAAATGCGTCCCCAGACAGAACAATTTATTCTGTTTTGAGTCAAAGGTAGTGTTTTAGAGACGGAATATCTTAATTCTGTTTCGGAAAGAATTTCTGGAGAGTTAATGGAGTATGAAATAGTTATTTATCTTTTTGCTCAAGGCATTAAAGCTATGGCATGGAAGCATGTCTTTTGTTATGATATATGAGCATTTCTATGAGATAAAGTACATTATAGGTAGTGTATTAAAAGTGGGTGTAGGTACACTTATGCTCAATCGTTTGGGGAAACAAGGCGTGATGTTAAGTTATGTGTGATAAAAGTGTTCCTTACAATCGTTTTGTGTCGTATGAACAAAAAGGTAAAAAAAAATATATGCAAAAATAAAAGAAACAGGTTCCAAAAAACACTACAAAGTGAAAATCAACCTTCAATGTTCCCACTGCTGGGCCCCAACTTTCTTTTGCGAGATCCTTTATTCCCTCTATTTCTACTTAATCCTTTATCAACGCCTACATACTATCTCAGTGCAATATTTACGTGTTCCTTTAAAGCAACTAATCGCAGTACAGACAGTAATCCTCAATGACACATGACGGCCGGCTGTCCGCGCCAGATAAAAAAAGTAAACGAACATTCGTCAGTGGCAGTCGTGTAGCAATGCCCGCACCGATCGTTCCAATACTGAGCTAGGATATTTCTGCTCTTCTCCGTTTTATAGCTGGATGAAGAAGTAAATGGGTATTATATAGTTTAACTAGCTGTTTCCCACGACTTTGTTTGCGATCTAGGATGAAAAGTAGCCTTTGTCCTTGGAGGTGACGGCTACCCATGCACTCTCCCTCCGTACCATGGCGTGGACCAGGGCCGAACGCGAGAGATCGCCGCCGCCGATCGCCTCCACGAGGACACGGCGGTGCTCCGCCCCAGCCGGGCAGACCTCCACCGTATGCTCCACCGTGTCCGCAAGAGTACAAACATGAAGGAGCGATTAACGAAAACGCAACGTAAAGACGCCGTGACGCCTCTCCATCCACTCCTCAAAGAGGGGACTTACCGCCGCAATCGAGGCGTGCCCAACACTGGGTTGCGACAATCGCACTTTCCATGTCGCCATTCGATTCCGCCGGAGCTCTGTCCGCTGTGCCGCGATTTCTCGCGGCAGCGAAATTACGCCCCGGCGTTTGGCCTCCTCGCGCCACTTCCAAATGTGCGCGAGGACCTTTGCCTCCAGATCCCATGGCGGCAATCCGGCAAGGAGGCCCGATGCCTCACCGGAGATCGTGCGGTATCCCCAGACCATCCGTATGGCCATGACCCTATGGGACGCCTTCAACCGGCGGGCTGGTTGGCGCCTCAATGAAGGCGCCCACAACGGTGCCCCCTTCAGGGTCATGGACCACACGTAATTCCAGACCAATCGCGTTATAATTATTTTGTACATAGGAAAACATTCGAATATCTAAAAATTTAACTTCCACCTTGTGCAATGATTCCTTAATCCTTGTGTACTTTTTATGTATATTTTTACACGCTTTATATTAGCTTCACTTGTATGTCAGTATGTAACTCTCCGTGGGTAATTTGCGCGCCTGCGGCCTTCCTTGGTTCTGGTAGCCGTTTCTCAGGCTCCCTCTCCGAAATCGAACTCCGATTCCCCGTATTTATAATATTTATAAATAATTTACACGCTTTATATTAGCTCGGGTTGTATGTATGTATGTAACGGAATCTTTGAGCGCGATTTTGACCCACTTTAAACGGTCAGATTTCATTGAAACTTTGTAAACTTGTCGAGGACCGATGACAATTTACTAATTTTAAAAAAAATGGGAAAAAAACACGTTTTGTAGTTAGCAGAACTCAAAAATAGAAAATAAATAATAGTTTAAAAAACTAAAAAACACGCTTTCAAAACCAAACTAAAAAAGGAGAAAATAATTTAATTCAATTAAAAAGCGTGGGGTGCTTGACATTAATTGATTATAAAAATACCTCAAAAAGCACCCCACGCTTTTTAATTGAATTAAATTATTTTCTCCTTTTTTAGTTTGGTTTTTAAAGCGTGTTTTTTAGTTTTTTAAACTATTATTTTTCTATGTGTGTACAAATAAACATATTATTATTATATTATTATTATCATCAGTGATGGCCCAGTGGTAACAGCCGCGACTTACGGCATGTAGGTCGTAGGTTCGAACCCAGACAGGCGCATTACTTTGTGTAAATGATTTCATCACCCCTGCTTTCAAAGCGGTGAAGGAAAACGTGAGGAAACCGGCATGTCCTAGAACCCGCACTGGGCCCGCGTGGTAAACTAAAGCCCGCTCTGTCTCACAGAGAGGAGGCCTGTGTCCCAGCAGTGGGAACATTATAGGCTGCTTATGTATGTATGTTATGTATGTATTATTACTTCGCTTCGCATCGAAATTGCATTCCATGGTCGGCAACAAAGAACCTAACTATACCTTGAACAGTCTTTAAAAGAGTTTTAATTCATGCTTGAGTACAAAGTTAGGTTCTAAAACATTAAACCTGTCTAAGACTGTATGAATGATCACGTCTTTTGCAAATATGTATTTGGTCTTTAGCCATTTTTTTACACAGTAGAATAAATGAAACGTTATCTTGAAGGCTTCGTTTACCAAAATGGCAACTGCCAATCAAATAACTTGGCCCAAGATTTGCCGACAGATTAAATTAAGTAGGTTTTCAGAAGTCTGTCAGAAAGACCTCGTTATGACCGATAAAAGGACTCATTAAAAAGGTATATTTTTGTATTTAAATTAAGTTTATGTCTTACTTAATAGGTACCCCCCCAGTGGGTTCCCGCATTGTCGTTGCGGGGGGGCTCAGTAGCCGTGGTCCGCTCCCACGGTGAAGCGAAGAGGAACCCAAAGGTGGGGCCGCTCGTCAGGGCTTTGGTCTCCAAGCCGACGACGTAGCGGCCAAAAAGTAGGTTGCGGTGAGGTGCACCGCAACTGAGGCGGGCCGCGATGTCGAATGGGAGGCATCGTGGCTGAGGGTTACAGGCTGCGGCGGAGGAGGAGTGCCGGTACTTTTGAGTAGCGCTCTTCCCTTCCGTGGCCTGGACGGGGCCGCCACCGTTTGATGGCGGACGCGGTGGGGCCGCAGGGGAAGAGGAGTGTCGGTATAGCGTTGGCCGCTCTCCCTATCCCCTGCGGCCGAGAAGTGGTAGGCGGCGGGGCCACTGCGCTGACCCGTCGCAGGGGGCCAAGGGAGCCAAGGGTGCCAGGGTAGTCTGGGGCCCTTGTGCTACTTGGTTCCTGGGGTGGTCACGGCGTGCCATGTGTCCTGGTGCGCCGGACTGGTGGGGTCCGCAAGGGCCGATGCCTGCCAGGGGTGCGGGTTGTTCGAAAGAGATACCGTCGCCCCTGGCACACAGGCAACTGAGGGATCACGGGTGGGTTTTAGTCAGTAAAAGTCTGACACGCCCTCCTGCTCCACCCAGAGCGGGAGAAGTCATTGGATGATTTCCCACCCTGAAAAAAAAAAAAAAAAAACTTAATAGGTAACGTTAGCCTCATGTATGTATGATGTATATCTTGACTTCGACAACAATTCATGTGGTTGTCTACAATTTGTGTTCCAGAATACCGTCTCAATGTTGTCATTCGTGGATCTTCGTCGATCTTTGACAGTCGATACGGGTCGTCCGAAGCCCGAAAGTCTTGACAACCAGTCTTACCAAGGGGTTTTAAGATAAAAGACTACGTTGAAGACAGGGAAGTTTGGCATTAATTCCTTCTGCACATGTGGCTTCCCTGGTACCTCATTAACAGCAAAACCGTGTGAAAGTCTATTAACTGCTCCCAAATTGCAATGTTAATTTTTATTCTTTTTATTATTATTATTTTTTTTACAATGTCTGACATATTCTCGTCATTATTTGACATTATACATCAATTTTACTACCTACTATTTATTTTCAGTGATTGTCATCGAAATCATGTCACTTGGTTCAAATAGATTCATTTTATATAGGTAGATTCTTTTACATATTGTGAATGAGAGAACGTTGTAGGCCTTAGAGACTAGATTTGTAGACGTTTTTCTATTCTGTATTTTCATTCCTCTAAGTACCTGGTACTTATTGACTGGCCTGCACTGTCCTCCCATACCTATTATCACTGTAATTTGAAAACATTGTAAAAGCCAATTATTTTTAAAAGAGTAACCGTGGAGTTTCTTGCCGGCTCTTCTCCATAGGAAACGACAAATTGGAACCGTGCACCTAGCTTCTGACGTTTCATAAGTGCCCATGCAGGCTTATGTGAAATAAAATATTTTGATTTTGTTTCGTATTACCCATTTACTGGGTTGTGGAGGTCAGATAGGTAGTCGCTCCATGTGAAATACTGGTAATCAGCTGCATCCGGTTAGACTGGAAGCCAACCCCAACATATTTGGGATAAGGCTAGGCAGATGATGATGAACACTGCCTCATTTTGTAGCTACAATTAAGTACCCTTTGTGTATAGTGCGTGGAATTTCTTGCCCATTCTTCTCCATACGAAACTACATTTTGGAAGGGGCGACTAGAATCAATTCTATTTTAATGTAAATGTTGACGTTCAAAACTACCTTTTAAGTGCCTATTTGAAATAAATGCTTTGACTTTGACTATATATGTGTTGTAGCTACACATTGATACAATACTATGGAACAAAAATTGTAGACAATAAAATGAATTCTTGTCGATGTAACATACATACTTTTGAGGCTCACGATACTTCCTACTCTCTAGCTCTAGCTGTAGGTACCATTAAGTTTATTGTGTTGATCGATTTCCAGTGGCCGCGTCGCCGTCGGTCATACCCTGCATTGTTGAGCACTGGTCGATAATACTTAACACTTTCAATAGGTGGTTTCTTAGCTTCATAGGTGGCCCAGTTAAGTGACGTAAACGACCGTTAACACAGAGCATTTTACGGCAACATGTTAGGATTATAAATTATTTTATTTCTGTTTGTAAAGTACAAGCACTTCAATAATATTTTAAAAACTAGCTGACGTCAACTTTTCTTATCCAACTACTCTGCGAAGAAAGGCAGAAACAAACTTAGAAGTCACAGCCTCTTTAAAGTCAGACATTGGGTCAGATTTTGTATGGACCATGTGTTTCAATCAATAAATCAACCAACTCAGCCTATCGCAGTCCACAGCTGGGCATAGGCCTCTACCAAACTGCGCGAAAACAATCTATCGTCTATATTTTCGTATATAACACTGCTAACTGTGTGCCATTAGGTAGCAGCGTCTCACAATTAACATAATATATGCTTTTTTGGTACAACTGTTAAATTTAACAGTATGTAATTACATAGCATGGGTATTTCAGACATGTTTCACATTACTTTTGCTATTTGGTATCTAAGCTATTATACTATTACTATTATACGTTTGTGGATAAATGTTTCGAAAACGTAAAACCTTACCTACATTCCGATCTTGCACAGGTATTTGATATTAAACAAATATTTTCACAAAAATACCCCGACTGCAGCGGCATAGCATTCTACATGCAGTTCAACAACGTAGATATTAACCTAAACTAACATTCTTCAACTACTTTCCTAAATCTATATGTACCTTTTATCTATTACTAATTATTCTTAGTTACACACTGTTGTAACACAGTTGTAAACCTATAAGCTGGCAAATAAATGAATTTGAATTTGAAGAATTTGTTTGAACGCGCTGATCTCTGGAACTACCAGTTGGATCTGAAAGATATTTTTTTCCTTTTATAGCCCAATTCTTGAGGAAGGTTATAGGCTGTTTAACATCACGCTACGACTCTTAGGAGTCGAGCAAAAAGAAAAAGCCAGCAAGAAAGCTAACCAAAAGCGCAAGCGGGCGATGCGATGCGACGCGGTGGGTCAGGTGAACAAGAAATTTCACGCGAAGCAGAAGCTAGTTCGAAATAAACCGTAAACAACATCCTCAAACAAATACATACAAAAGCAGATCAATATTTATACAATGGATGTACCGACGCCATATTTCGACGCGCTGCCAAACCACGTTCGACAAACAATACCTAATAGCTTCTCATAGAATAAAATAATTAACCAAGTATAGACGGTCACAATTATTATATTATTCTAGGCACGTTGTTTTATACCTAACATCCTCAGAGATGCAATCAAACGCATCGCAGGATGCGCGTGAGTTGAATTCTTAAATTGATTAATGGACTTTATAATGAGTTATTTTATGTTCGATATTGAAGCAGGTTCCGTGTGGTGCCGGACGTAAAAGATTAGCACCATCCCATTTCTTCCCGTGGGTGTCGTAGAAGGCGACTAAGGGAATTACTAGAGAATGGGCAGCAGCGTTCTCTATGCATTTGACCACCTGCCTGCTAAGCGTAGCGATTATGGCAAATGCGCCTTTTGGGGGAGGTTTATGTCCAGCAGTGGACGACTTTCGGTCAATCATCATGATGATGATGATTGAAGCAGAGTTAGTAAGCCTACGGTCCTCGGACTTAAAAACACCGCGGCGGGATTTCTTCGTACACGAGACTTTCAACACTGTGCTAGGGGCGCCGAGAGTTGAAAATCCAACAGTGTCTTTTTTCGTTGCGATATTTTTACGTCCTTGCGGACGTGGTAATGTGGGCTAAGAATGGCTATTTTATCAACTCTAAACTTCATTACTCGTGGCATCAGAAGAAGCGAAATTTTCGCACGTTTTGTAAAATCTCAATGGAATCGTTACAAGTGTTTTTCTGCCTGAAATTCTTCGATATCTCTCAGAAAGAAAAAAGTTATACGGACAATGACTACATGAGTTTTCTTCAAATAGATCGCAATTTGGGCTCTACTAATACTTACGTTGACATTAACTTTAGACTTAAAACTACGACATGAATAGGCTTATTAGTCGATTTGGACGAATTCACTTGCCCGAATCGGGCTAATCGTCACTTTTAAATAATTCAATATTTTCTATAGTGCCTCGCACGTCGTTACGGAGAATCACAAATCGATCATCTGTCGTTGGATCTACATTTAGCTATTATGTTACATAAAGTTCTTCTTTTACAAAAGACTATTACGCGAGGTAGATTTCATGGAAGATTGCCTAAAATGTATCATTAAAAGTAGGGCATTACAGTCCCTACATGTGCACTAATCATGAATTAGTTCACAAGGAATTCAAAACCACTCCCGCATTGCGGCCGAAATATTTTCACAATAGGTATGTAGGTACAAGTAAGTATGTAGTACAAATATTTAAATGGTTTTGTAATGAATTCGAGCACAATAATATGTGTTTTTCTATGACCATTAGATCTCAGTTAATTATATTGTGTATCTAGTAAAAAAAGAGAATGAACAAAATTTTGACACTGATACTGCAAACAGTATAGTACATGGTATAGTATCACTCCACTCATTTAAAAAAAACAACATCTTTAAAAATCTTCCAAACAAAATATGTCCCTAGAATTTATCAATGGTTCCGGAAAATCCCCAGTAATTTTCTTCAAGTGATAATTTGAGCCTTTCGATACAGCACTTAGACACAATTTAGCTTCAATACAGGCGCGCTCACCTATAAGCCGAGGTCTTATCGTGACAATGGCGGAGTGACTAACGCGGCCATTACGCTTTCATCGTGAGGTATCGCTTACCCGTCTATCGGAGCTCTGGAGATCACGATATTTTCACACCTACTACTATTGGTTACGGTGTCAATATATTTCGGATGAGAAACCGATTTGGGGAAATCTAGAGACGAAAATGGTGTAGCAAATCAACAGACACAATTAAATCCTCGCACTTTTGATTTCGCATAGTCCTTCAGGCGAGTTATTATGATTTTGCTTTTCTAATACCTCGTCCGATTTGCTATGAGTTTCGGTATGACTGTAAAAAAGCCTTTTAAAATGATCCTCCATTAAATCTAAAAACAGTGACATGTATTGAGACTTCCGGGGCCGCGTTCAAGAACATACAATGAAATTGAATTGTTCAGGGGTATCTAAAACAAACAGTGTTCGTAAAGAATATCAAAGGCTTTGCATAAAACCACACAACGGGGACAGGGATGGGGAACAGGGTGTAAAGTTCTCTCATCCTCTATAGAAAAGGGAGGATCCTCTAACCAGATGGGTGTCGTGTCTAGATTGCAAGTTCAACGATTGATGTCGGGACATTGTATAGTACATATATGCTAGTACCAACCCGCACTGAGCACGCGTGGTGCGTACGGCCCACTCCCTCTCAAGCGCAGTAATCTCTGCTTGCGCGATGCAGGATTTTGCGTGACGTCAGTATGATACGCAGTTCGCATGTGGCAGTGTAGATACCGCACCCATGCAGTCAGAGTGAACTCTGCGCTGCTACCGACGACGTCGTGGAAGTGGCGAAGTTTTGGGGCAGCAAAATTTGGTACAAGAAAACTGTAAGAGGTCCTGCAATTGAGGAATCTAGAACATTGACCAACTCTACCGAATGCAATAACAATAATTACAACCGTTTCTTATGCACCTGTCTTACGCTTTGCTCACACTTTTTTGCTCCAAATGTTGCTGCTGTAAGTTTCAACACCTAACTCACGCTCTGGTTTCAACACGAGATGTAATAATGAATATACATGAAGGAGAACTGCAATGACACTTATTTCTTATTCATATGTATGACTAGGTTTTGTCAGGTTAGGTTTAGAAAAAACAACAATCTCTCAACATCGTCAGAATCCTTCGGATTGTGATTGAAAAGTGTGACAAGTAATAGGGTATTTTCCTATTTAATAAAAACTATTTTAATTTGAAGATTGGGACGATATATTTAATATAAAAATAAAAATCAATTAAAAACGATTTTAATCAAATTTATTTTTCGTTGTTTTGAATTTGCCGCCAAAACGCTCCTTACGATGACTTTTTTATCACGTAACATCGTGATGTCAGCTTTGTGTAAAGGGCACTGGTACAAATACTTAGTTTGGTGCAGTTTTAGAAGTATTTGTGCGCAGAGGCACCGCACACCAGTAATATCACTTTCTATCCATTAAAAATCTTGTTAATTATAAAGTGGACATGCACTTGTTTACTTAATAACTAATTTAGTTTACACAAAGTTGACGTCACGTATCGACACGTGATAAAAAGTCATCGCAAGGAGCGTTTTGGCGTTAAATTTAAAACAACGAAATATAAATTTGATTAAAATCGTTTTTAATTGAGACAATTGATATAAATCAATTTGCTTTTATTTTCCTGTTACATATTTCGTCCCAATCTTCAAATTAGAATAGTTTTTAATAAATTGGAAAATACCCTATTGGGGTGATGGCTTGCTTATTTGTAAGACAGCAGATTTTTTTTCTCTTCCACGTCTATGTTCGCCACAGTTTCTTTGACACTCACTAAGTAATAAAAGAAAACACGGTTATTCTAACTACCTGTATAGGTTTTTCACCTTTCACATCTTCTTCCTTTACAAAAACGTAAAAGATGAGCGACTTTCCTTCGAGTTCCCCATCACATAGTAAGAGCGCAGTCTCAACGAAATTGCGGTGATTTTTCTTCTTAATTACAGCTCTGAAGACTATTTTGATGGAATCGGGCCTTTGCCAATTATCGCGTCGTCTGGATAAATGTTGCTTGTTTTGCTTTGTTCTAGTTTTCGGGTAATGTTTGATATTACTTAATGGATACATATCTGTGTACGTAATAAAATCATATTAGAAAAGGTTAGATTAGTTCCTTCATTAATACGGGGCAAGTGTAGCTTAACCTGATCAATCGACCCGTGCGGCTGTTACTACTTAGCCACAAGCCCTTCCATAAGCTGCGTTTGTTATAATCATAAATTAATAGAACCAGTGGTAGGTATAGTTATTAGCGCTATACCACAATAGTCAAATCAAGAAATCGATGACTTTATTATAGCACAAATAATAATGAAGGGAAACTAGAATTTTCATTCGCAGAAGGCCAGAAAACAAAACATGCTGATAACGTACTAAAACGATACGTTAACGCATATGAAGTAATTCTTTGAAAAACAATTACTCGTAATAAGTCGGCGATTACAGTTTTTTTAAACCATATTTATTTACGAAGATAAATGGCTACGTTGCGTTTGCGCAAAGTGATGGCAGGAACAGAATGTTGCTTGTGGTAAATGAAATTGATAATGTATTGGACAAAGTAACTCCTGAAACAAGTAGTAAAGAAAGATTCTTTATTAACTGTAGTGTAAACTTTTCAATTTCCTGATGTATTAGATACAGAAAGAAACTAGACAATACAAAAATATTCAGAGTTTCTCATCTCCCCCGATTGCATGAAATACAATATTGGAGATTTAAATACAAAACGCAATGCATAAATGCAAATCTTAGTACGCTACACTTGCCCCGGTTGGTCCGTAGATGGGTAACCAAGATCCCCCGTGCCTCGGAAAGCACGTGAAGCCGTTGGTCCCGGCTGTCATTCGTGGATCTTTGACAGTCATTACGGATCGTCAGAAGCCAGAAAGTCTGACAACCAGTGTTACCAAGAGGTATCGGGTTGTGGAGGTCAGATAGACAGTGGCTACATGTAGAATACTGGTATTCAGCTCCATCCGATTGGATTGGAAGTCGACCTCAACATAGTAGAGAGAAGGCTGGCAGATGATGACAACTGTAATGTCATCGAATTTTTAGGCATTATGTTGTAGCAGGTTGTAGCTGAAGCCACTTTTATATTGCTCTCACTAATTCGTTAGTTCAAACTCAGTTTATACATACCTAAAACAAACACGCAAATGAGCTTTGCAATATTATGACGAAACACCATTGAACAAACGAATGCCTTGCTGTATGTAAACTTCGCCGATGTTTCTGAGAAATACTAGTTACTGTAGAATCTTTCTTCGAAATACCCTTGCTCGAAGGTAAAGGTACTTCTACATTGAAATACGAGATCATTTATCATTTATACTACAAACGAGGTCGTTATGGCTGTCTCTCTCTGTAACTTTAGTCAAAGAAATTCTTAAAAGGAATCTAGCGAGCGTTTTCACTAACACACTAGATGACACCTTAACGAATGCCTGAATAAAAACGTTTTGCAGGATTGGATGGATGAACTTCCATAAAAATGAACAAAAGTAAAGGCTTCTTAGAATTTAGCAAAAGATCATTGAAGTTTTTCTCAAACATACGAGTAACATAACACGGTTAGCATATATTACACCCACATTTCATGATTAATGTTTTAAGTCCCATTAAACATTGGGTGAGCCTATTGCCACCAACCGGGCATGAACCCATATTCCGAGCCACTACTGAGTAATTCCGGATAGAAAGACCCAATCACACTATTCCCGACCCGGGGATCGAATCTAAAACCTCGTAATCAGCAATAGCGATTGTGACCACTAGACCAACGAGGCAATCAACGATTCTCACACTTCTCATAGTTTTTGACAAAGATGCGCGTGCAACTAATCCGACACCCAAATGTCATGCTAATTATTAATTAATTGATTCCAGAAAATGAAGACGTATCCACAACCGAAGTCAAACTAGCGAACGATAACAACAAATCAGTTGAAACGGCTGAAACAAAGGCCCCTAATTCAAATACAAATTAATATATGGACATCAAAGGATCGCGTGACCAATCAAACGACGATGTAAGTTAAAAAAAAATGATCACAAACGTGACAAACGCCTCAAAGACACGTCAAGAAACCTGTTTAATGTCCAAAACATTAGAAAAAGTATTAATAATTCCGGAAAGCGAGATTCCGAATGAGAAAGTGAATTTTCAAGAGTTACACCTGAATGATTCGCGGCTTGGGATTTGTGATTGATAATATGTGATAGTGTGAACGTACTGTTACTGTAATCACTAGTGCTTATGTGTACGAGTACATACATCCATTATCAGCAGAGATCGGATATTCGGATGCATATTCACCTAAAGATGAAAGTTGGCTAACATGGAATACGCTTTTGTAGCGAAAAAGTCTTAATTTAGGTAAGTAATTTGTTTATTTTTTTGTTTTAACTAATACAAACCACCCCTCCAGTACATATACATGTTTGTATCGCGTTAAACACTAATTTTAAATTAGTACACATCTGAATAGTTATGCAATCAAGAATCCCGGAGTTTTTAATAAATATTACAAATAATTTATAAAGTCGCTTCCATACTTTCATAGCAAAAATTATCTTTAGGTAAATATGCATCCGAATATCCGATCTCTGATTATCAGCTTTTAATATACGTATGTACAGTACGATTCACGAAAGATGACCACAAATGGCGGCCGTCTGCGCACGTACACGTACGTAGACGAATAGCGACTGAGCAGCCTATCACGAGAGGCGCGCGCACCAATGGCGTCGCTCCGGTCTTGACGCATTCCGCCCGCGCTTCACCTCGCACCTCCAAAGGGACCTAAAATATGCCTTCTGCGCCGTGGTCATCTTTCGTGAATCTTACTGTACATACATTATCTTTCTTCAGTCTTTGACCAGTGCGTGTTGTTGCCAGTGATGACATATAGAACTGAAACGTGGTCGCTCACAATGGGCCTCATGAGAAGGCTTAAAGTCACCCAAAGGGCAATGGAGAGGGCTATGCTTGGAGTTTCCCTGCGTGATCGAATCAGGAATGAGGAGATCCGTAGGAGAACCAAGGTAACCTACATAGCCTGAAGAATTGCCAAACTTAAGTGGCAGTGGGCAGGGCACATTGCTCGCAGAACAGGTGGCCGGTGGGGCCGGAAGGTTCTGGAGTGGCGACCGCGTACCTACCGAAAGACGTAAAATTGTAAGGCCTCCCACAAGGTGGACCGATGACGTTGTGAGGGCCGCAGGAGTCCTGTGGATGCGGGAAGCACAGAACCGGTCGAAGTGGCGGAGCTTGGGGGAGGCCTATGTCCAGGAGTGGACGACTTTCGGCTAAAATGATGATGATGATGATGAAATACATTATCAGCCTATAATGTTCCCACCGCTGGGACACAGGCCCCTGAGAGGAAGTGGGCCGATATCGCAGTGTGGGTTGGTAGATGTCACATGGCTACGTTTTTTTGGTTCGGATGTCTTAACATGCCGATTTCCTTACGATGTTTTCCTTCACCGTTTTGAGAGCAGTGTGGTGAAGAAAAGATAAAGTAAAACGCATGTCTGGGTTCGAACCTACGAGCTTCAACTCATAAGTCGCGGCTGATACCACTGGACCACAACTGCTCAATGTGTATTCACATAGGCTATGCGTTTTGTCGTTGGTCATCTAGTAAATTAATTAGCTAACCTTCTAGTATCACTATTCATCATCTGCCGAGCCTTTTCCAAGCTATGCTTGAGTCAGCTTCCAGTCTAACCAGATGCAGCTGAATACCAGTATTTTATATGGAGCCTTGACGACCCAGTTATTGGGTAATACCTACACGGTCTAAAAAAGTTTTATTTAAATGTCTAATCTTATTTTAAACCGCGTATAGATGTATTAAAAGAGTTTGAACTAACGAATTAATTAGTGAGAGCAATAGAAAAGTGGTTTGAGCTACAACGTAATAGGGTATTTTACTCTATACGAGAAAAAGTCTAAAAATATATTATTGAGATAGCTTAGGCGAAATGCAGTCGGAAAATATTAGTTTTAGTTCATGAAACCACAAAATAAATTTAAAAATACAATTTAAAGATTTCAGTTTTTTTTTTTCTGTTTTTGAACACCATGAAATAGTAGCCGCCATGTTTTTTCGTCATACGACATGTCAACTGAGCCACTTTGTACTTTTATTATTTTTGTGACCAAAGTAATTTTTGTTTAAATAATATTTTGCATTCAGGAACAGCAAACCAACGTTAAGTAGAAAAATAACTCATTTTTTTTAATTATAAACAATTGTCATACAAAATATCAGCGCATTTGTTTTACCCACAGAGCAATATGGCGTCTACTGCGTCTAGCGTTTTCGTCAAATTACGCGCGAAATTTAAAAATGTAAAATTTAAATGCATTTTTATGGCACTAATCGATTAAATAAAAATGTTGTGTTTTTTTTAGTGGTTTATTAGCACTCTAGAATCTAATTAAGACACGTTTCGAAAAGGAGTGTAATACCCTATTGCCAAGGTCCCCAGGGGTGCGGGTTATTTGAAAGAGATATCGTGGCTCCTGGCACACAGGCAACTGAGGGAACACGGGTGGGTTTTAGTCAGCAAAAGTCTGACACGTACGTCCTACTCCACCCAGAGCGGTTGAAGTTATTTGATGATATACCAAACAAAAAAAAAAATTGCCAAAAATCGATGATATTACACTTGTCATCATCTGCCGAGCCTTTTCCCAAGTATGTCGGGGTCGGCTTCCAGTCTAATCGGATGCAGCTGATTACCAGTATTTTACATGGAGCGACTGTCTATCTGTCACCACAACCCAGTTACTGGGCAACACGATACCCCTTGGTGAAACTGATTGTCAGACTTTCGTGGTCTTGACGACCCGTAACGAATGTCAAAAGTCTACGGATTATAGCCGAGACCAACGGCTAAATGTGCTTCCCGACGCACGGAGGGGTCTTGATATGTAAAGATTGCCACCCATCTACGGACCAACTGCGGCAAACGTAGCTTAAACTGATCGTTCGAACCGTGCGGCTGTTATTTCTTAGCCACAATTCCCTCTAGTATCACTATTACTGCTGCTAATAATGATACCTCTGGCACTCCAGGCATGGTATTTGGCGATTTTGTCGCAATATTCAGGTAGGTATTATATGATGACGATGCTGCTAAGCTTCCCAATCATGAGGAATAATCCCTTTCGCTTCCCACTTAGGGTTGCTAACTCTCAAAACGACCAACCCGGGAGTTTTAAAAAATCGAATAGGATGCGAGTTGAAAGAAAGTCTCAATCATTTATTAGTTTTTAAATTTATATTTATTTTGCTTTCGAACAGTATAGAATAATTGACGGTTTTTTACCACTAAATCATAAACTTTTCTACATGAAAAAAAAAACGAGTAGGTGTTGATTTTGAGACCGAGAACAAGAGACAAACGCGCCATACACGCTCGATGCTCGGCAAGCCGCGGGCATGCGAGACAGACACAGACACCGCCGAATCAACATCGTCGACGACGAGACGAATAGGTGTAGCGCGCGGCATGGCATTGGGAGCGAGTGGCGACATGCGAGCGACGGATGCATATAATTTTCGAAAAACCGAAGAAATTGTTGCACCCCGGGAGGTCGGGAGGTTAACCATTATTACCGGAGTCTCCCGGGCAATCCGGGAGGGTTGGCACTACATATTAATTTCGGTTCATTCACAAAACCGTTTGATTTAGTTTCTCAAATGAATGATTGAAGTATAAATAAGCCATCGATGTCAACTAAATGTTATCTATTACAGATTTCCAGTCCTATTTAATTAACTAATAATACTCCAGTTCAATGCTGAGCATTTCTATTTCAAGTAGATCTAGATCAGTGAAAGCTTTCATTTTAATCTGAGCACTCAGCTATTGAGTAATCTGAGCGCGCTTATTGTAAGATCGTATCTGGATTTGCGTCGGCTCGGAAAAAGAGCATAAAAATCTGTACTAAAAATTAATGTTATTGCAGAAAAGTTGAAAAATACAGACGAATTGAGATCTTCCTTTTTCAAGTCAGAACATTTAAAAATGTCAACCTATGTTGTTTTTGTACCATACAGAAACCTTTATTGCATATAAAAATAAAAGCTTGTTAAAAAGGTACAGAACATTTTTCAGTTTCACTGAAAAAACTACTCTTTACTCAGATTCTACGAGTTTTAAAATAAAATTCAGTTTTGCGTCTACGTGTGGAATGACGAATTGACGACGGACAGGTTTCCGTTATAAAACAAAGCAGAATAAAAAATCCCCAACTTCATTTAAAATTATTTTAATTCATTTATACGATCATCCTCTGCCTTTTCCTAACTACGTTACGGTCGGCTTCCAGTCTAAAGGGATGCAGCTGAATACCAGTATTATACATGAGGGACTACCTATCTGACCTCCACAACCCAGTCATTGGGTAATAGGACACCACTTGGTAATTAATTCATACCATTAGGTTCTAGATAAATTATTAGATTAGTCCTATTGTTGGAATTCAAAATCAGAGAAAATTATACCTTTGTAAATAGGGTCTCAACTTTGATTATCTGTGAATTCAAATGACATCTGTCATTCTTTGACGGCTTGGCTGTACCGTGATGTGTCAGAGACAGCTACTCAACAATTTACTTCCCTGACCGTACATTTTACGTTTCTAAATTATATTGGTAAAAGTCGTAATTAATTTTAGACTATATAGTCTGTATCAATTCCAAGCAAAACCTCTTTTAAAGTTTCTCAGCTTAAGTTGCGTTCCAATTTAAGTTCCCTTCATGTTTTTGCTGAATATTTTCCCCGATAGAAGGCGGGGTAGGGTCGCCATGATTAGTTTGAGTGCTGAAGACTTTTAGCGATACGGCTCGGGAATAATATAGGTGAATATGGGCCATCGTTATTGGCAATAAAGAGTGATGTTCCGGATATTATTGGTAGTGTTAAGTGGATTGGTTATCGCAATATAATATTGCGAGTAGTGTGACTTCTATAAATAATGTTTATCTGATTCCTGTAAGTAACTGTCACCAGATTTTCCGATATTTCGATTATAGGAAAATCTGATCTAAATTCTAACTGATGATTAGCTAAGGGGTCGTCAAAAATGTATGGTTAAACAGTCGCTAATCATTACTTAACTTTAGGCGAGGGCTATCTCTCCCTTTTCGACACACTGGTGTCCATTGCCAAAACAGGCGAGTCATTTCGGTAACAATCAAGTTCGTTCCACCATTATTATAAAATGTGCACCTTCCCTGTGCCGCAAATTCGACCGGCGTGGAATACACTCGGTGACTCTTTTAACCCATAGCTAATCTAAACATACCTACGGCAAGCGACATTAGCAGGGGGCATTTTCAGCCCAATTACACTTAAACTTAGCAGGCTTTTTTCTTTTTGTCCCACTGTTAGGTCAAGGTCTCCCACTCTTCTCTGTGTGTTGGTTTCCCGGCCAAAACATCTTTAGGCAACTGAACGCGTTCATCAAATTTAAACTGCGTTCTAGAGTTACCAGTGTAAAAATTGTTATGGAAAATTGACACTGACAGCTCTTGAACGCAGTTTAGAAATGCTGATCGCGTTCAGTTTCTTTGGTAAAAGCCGCTATAAATGTTCACGCCAGCGTTTCCTAGGCCTCCCTAGGCGTTCTAACCTTAAGAATTTTTGAATCTGGAAGTGTCCCTATCTTGTGGACGTTGTGGACACCGCTATAAAGTCTGTGCACAATTCGCAGGGCCACTGATACACTGCTACGGCTATCGAAGTGTTATCGGAGCACAAAAACTTACACAACTTTTTAATTGGAACCTTAATTAAAATGAGGCATCAGATCGAATATTTTTTAAATAGATTTAAGTAGAGGCTATTTTTAGTTAATTGCCTTTTCGGCTGAGGAAAAAAAAACTGTTGTTTTGCGAAAGTGGGTTTGAATCGATTTGGCGAATTTTAATTAATTTTATTAAGTATGACAAGATTGGTTTTACGAATGAATTTTGTATTCATTTTACATATTTACGCGAAAGAACAATTTAATCATATTATTTGCCATTTACAGATACTATAGTTTACGTTTATTGATTCCTATTGCATATTACTTGGTATCTCGTACCTACTTTCATCACTACTAGTGTAGTGATCAAAGTAGGTTTTTTGCTGCATATTTTGTGTCGATTAGGTAGTCCTAATCGACACACAATATGCAGCAAAAAACCCCAAAAGGAATACTTTATAACAAACTGTAAAAAAACATTATCAGAACACAGTTTTGTATGTCATAATGCCTACACAAAGAGTGAACACCTCCTACAATCGAGAGGTCTTTTTAATCGATTACTGCCGATCCCCGTAACCCTATTGTGGCTCCGGTCTTTACGAAAGAAAAGTGCTTAATCTGCACTTTGTCGCCCTCCATTGTGGAGAAGGGACTCGCTTGCCTGTGTATGGGTAAATCGGTAGGGGTGGCAATTTTTTTTTACACTTGATTCTGTCAGCGTGAAATATTTTGTTTCGGCAAAAAAAATATACTATGACAATCTGTTTAGGATACCTAGTAACTTCAAATAAATGTAGAGGATTTTCAGAATCGGATCACTAGGTAGTTCCGAAGATACATACTAACTCACAAGTTTCACCTGTTTATAATATAAGTATCGATAAAATTTTGTTAGAGAGGTTGAGGATAGAAATTTAGCCCGCGTTCCCACGACGTAATAAAATCGCGGTGGGATTTTTCGCGCACTGGATCTTTAAAGCTCTGTTTAACGCCGAGAGTTGAATATCGAACATAGTAAAACATATTGTTCGATTTTCGACGCACTAAGATGCGCTGATTGGATTCTTAATGCTCGGATTTTCGAAAAATCCAGTCCGCGAAAAATCCCGCTGCGATTTAATTACGTCCGCATGCACGTCGACTTAGGAATCAAAGTGATCCATTGGAATACGTCAGAAAAAAATCCTATCTTTAGATACTTAAGTAAAGAATACATTTATAATACAGGAAGCAATCAATTTCCCCTATTGTGGTCAGCCCCTTGTGATTTGTTTAAGAAAAGAGTGTTTGTTATTTATTTGATTACATTATGGGATTATCCTATAGAAACTATATACCAACGGCCTTCTATTCTGTCTCAAATAAGTTTTCTGATAAAAGGCCAGCAATGAAAATGTAAACGTATTTTATATGCAGGGTCAAAATAAATCATCATTTTATGGGTGAAGGTCGATAATCGTAATCGGTCAGCGACCCGCGCCAAGATCGCTCAGCTGTTTTAGTAATTTTTCGTGGAATTTAGATATTTTTTACGAATTTCCAAAAACCATGTCATAACAGACGTTTGGTTGCCTTAAAAAAAGTTCGAATTATGATTTTATACATGTATTTTTTCATTCGTTTTGAAAATCAAAATCAAAAGTCATTTATTCAAACTAGGCTGAGAGTCAGCTCTTCTTGAAATAAATAATTCGAAAGATTGCCAGCTAATGTAACTTGATCCTGTATAAAAGTTCACATATTATTACATGGTACATAACGTACATAACGTAAACAAAAAAACTCTATTTTTTTAGTTTTTTTTTTTAAATAGTTGCATTGATAGCAGCCCTAATCTAAAGCAGACGCTATCTATGTAGGTAATGGAAATGGAGTGTTTATCACCTGTGTACATACATATGTATGTGTATTAAGATATATAAAGCGATTATGTGTTACGAGCATGTTGAGGATTTCGATTTAGAAAAAAACTGGGTTAGTTTGTCTTTAAATGTTTGTTTTTTTAATGAGATTAATTGTTAGCGATTTGGAAATTACTTTTGGAAATACCAGTGTTATTATTACCGGTTTTTTAGTTCATAAATAAAAGGTACAAGAACTCTTTTACTCTGTCTTAATAACTTCACTGTTTCAAACTTTCCACATGGAAGACGTTAGGCTTTTATTTCTTAAAAAGGAATTCTAAGCTGTTCAAAGCAAACCTGTTATTCTCCACTTATAGAAAAACATAGTATCAGACTGTTTTCAAGAAACCAAAGCACTGTCACTTGCTATCTACCACTGGTAACTGATACATACCTGAAACAAACAAAAAAGATTTTATTAGAAAAATAATCCAATACACTGAAACAGTATTTATTTACCAGCAAAGAAATCCAATTCATCAAATTGTAGACGAATACATCAGTGACGTAATGATCCGTACAATGTCACGTCATTGTGTCGACGGAAAATAAGGCATTTTGCTAATGAGTCAGTGTTACCTAAGCTGATTCATATTAGTTAAATAGCTTTTGTCTACGAATTCGTCGATATAATTAATAAAAATAAACACCATCATTTTGTTGTTTTTTTTTTTCACTTTTACTACCTTTTCTCTTATAAAACCCCTGGGTCTTGGACTCTTAGCAAGCTGCAACCTAATTGCGTAACATACTACCAATCATTTGAAGCATATTGCACAAAAAGAGGCGCAGTCATTATATTAGAGTGTTAAGCGCAACATGGGAATTATTAGAGGTTTGATTAAATTGATGCCGTTTTAAAACGTAGTTTTCCCATCTTCTAACATGCTTAAAACTAACCACAAAATCACCACTAGTCCCAGTTAAAAAATAATTAATAAAGTAGTCCGAATTACCACACAATCATATCTATATAATTTAAAAACACGTGCCCATTGTTATCCGAGGAAATCCGCCAGTTGTATCAATATAGTTATAAGGTATTTCTAAATCAATATTATTCAAATATGGGTCATAAAAAGCCGTTCTATTGCCCTGATCAATAAAACAGTCTATTTTAGCGTCGCCCACCCGTTTTTTCGAAAGAATTAGTGCTAATTACGTCATTCGCAGTAACGTTGAAATCGATAAAATGTTGTAATTACCCATAAAATCAAGGTTAATGTTAACTATAAAATTGTGAATCTTTTGTTTTATTATTCTTTTTGTAACATGTCTTTGTGGTTATAGGTTTATTCTGCGAAACCACAAAAAAAGATCATTCATTCATTTATTCTTGAGCTCGTTGATTATTTTAAAGTTAAACTGCCGTGAGTTGTACGAGTATTTAAGTTACAATATAATGTTTACTTGGTCAATAACTGCATATATTCCAGCACCCTAATTGCGTAACACGCGATTAATCATAATCGGTTTAATTTTGACAGTTCAACAATATTCATTGCGTTATTTACGTTGTTGAGCAGACACATTTTTCGAATATATGAAACAACGGTTTAGCCATCTGTTTCAAAACGAAACAGATTATGATTAATCGTGAGTTACGCAATTAGGATGCTGATTCTCAATGTCAATACTGCAAGGTTTTGTGCCATTGACAATGTTATCTTAATTCATTATTTTGAAAGCAGCGGTGGTCCAGTGGCAACGTGTGCGACTTCGAGTTGTAAAGTCGTAGGTCAGACTTCAGATATGCACTTTACTTTGTGTTAACAAGTTCATTACCACTGGTCTGAAAACGGTCAAGAAAAACATCGTGAAAAAAGAACCAAAAAATTTGAAGACATGTGGCATCTACCAATCCGCAATGGGCACGCGTGGTGCATTACAGCCATTTCCTTCTCACCGAGAGGAGGCGTGTGTCCCTGCAGGCTTAGCACGAGCACCGATTTGTCGACGGAAGACTAGACATGACTATTAAGTAAATGATGTACAATAGGAGAAGATAGCTATGTGTTTCTATTAATAATCACAGTTATGCGTTCTAAACGAATCATAATTTTATAGATAATCGTATATACTTTGTGGCGGTCGAGCAGAAAGCTTATTGTCAGTGTGATTTTGACAGTTTGGGAAGAAATATTCTTCTGAAATAGTCTACATTTATAAGGACCTACACAAAGATCGTTAGAAACGAAAGACTAAATGATAGATTGTAGAAGGATATCTACGGTGTGATGTCAAAAATGGAGAAACGAAATGTCACTTGGTATTGAAAAAGCACTGTCTATTCTTCGTAGAAATAGAAAGCGTCATGCTAAGCCTGCAGCAGTGGGAATGTTAAAGGCTGATTATGAATGAATTGTACAAGCACAACGAAATGAGCGGACGACATTGTTACCACCGTAAGAATGTATAAGGCTGGTACAGGAGCATGGGAATTGGCACAAGAAAAGAGATGCCCATGTTCAGCAGTGTGTGATGATGATACTGAACAATATAAAAAAGATATTTATTTCTATTTTTCACCTCATTTATAGTTTTCGAGAACCATATAGCACATAATTTGTCACTGTCTGCAATATTAATTTAAATTTTTCCAACAGTGCAATTTGCCATTTAATTTCTGTTATCCAGATTAATGGTGCTTGTCCACTAAACTGACACGAACTGTCTCAAGCAATTGAGCCAATGTTCTGAAACTTCAATTATTTATGAATTACGATTAATTTGCTGTAGCAGTCCTAGAGAGGAAACTTGACAGATTATATCCAGCAACGGTATTCGATATCCAGTTGAAAACCAGCGCATTTGCGTGAGATAAACGAAAAGTGCAAAGAGCATTTTTTTGGATGTATATGTGTAGTACTTTTTAGTCTGTGGTAAATGAATGTATTTGTTTTCTTTATTACTAAAATAATTTAAATAATAAAAATAATTTCTCAATAATTTTCGTAAAGTGCTCACGTAGTTTGAATCTCATAATTTTTTATATGATTTTTGTTCTTTATTAAGATGAAATGAGTTTGTTGGATTTTTGAAGGATAATAGCGTTTTCGGATACAAAAAAAAACCAGGAGTTGTCATTGACATGGTGCCAACTTTATGGCAACAGTCTTGTTTCCGACACCAATAGAACTTTGATAGAGTATACTTCTCTGCCTACCTCTTCTATATTATATCGTAATGTATAGATAAATACATAATTTATTTATGTATCCCTCGTTGCGCAGTGTTCGTTTCTTGTTCAACCAGCAGCTTGTGGGATAAAAACTGAAACTACGCTATGTGTTAATCTGTCACTCGAATTACACGCACGCGTGCTTTTGATAACCATTTGTTAGCTTTTTGTAGAGCGTATGTTTGATAAACTTTCGTAATAGTTAAACAGACATAAAAAGTCAAAATACATGAACATATTTAAAACGAAGTAAGAGAGTAAAAAACACCAGAAGAAATTTGTCAAACACTTGATTTGTAATACTGAAATCACCAAAAATAATTGAGTATTGAAATAAAATCACATTGAAATAACGACAAACGTGATCACGTAAGTCCTTTTTTAAACCCACACAGAAACCCATAAACCACACCACTCTAAATAATATGAACCCATAATGATAAAATTTCCATAAAAATATGGTGGTGGAAATATAAATTGGATCAGAAACAGCATCCTCCCACTAGTAATATTTATCAGACTGAAGGAAATTGAACATTACCTTATTAGTGTTTCTAGGTAAGAGGCTAGTAACTTCATCGAAATATTAGCCGTTATGCTCCCACACCTTTAATTAGGTACGCATTTCACTATCACATGAAAAATAGTGGTGTCTCATTTAATTTAGAATGGTCTAAGACCTTAGCGAGTTGGCTTCGGTTCCCCGTACGCCTTCAAATGTCCGAGACCGACATTTAAATGGGATGTTTTTTTTTACAAAGCACATTTTTTTAACATATAGAATATTTCGTTGAATCATTAAAAAAAACATACCTTTACCGCTTTCGGTATTTAACGTAGATAAACTTTGTCTTTTCCACTAATTAAACCACGATAAGAATGTCCTAAGCGGAGCTCCATTAAAGATTTATTTATTTAATCATCCTTTATTTCAGGCTACTGAGGCCCATAGAACACAATATTAAGTATAAAACAATAACTATAAAATAATGCATAATTTATAAAATAATCTTAAAAACTACTGCACACGAAGTGACGGCGTCGTGTTACGCTGCGAGGTGTCGCGTAGCTGGCCGCGGAAACGCCGATACAGCACACCTTTCGGCCATGTTTGATAAGGATGGTCTGAAGCCCGGGGAAAGATATGTAGGCTACGTTTTATAGATACACCGCGCAGGCAACACCACGGGCGGAAGCTAGTAAAAATTTAATGAAAAGAGTAAACCTTTTATTTCAGACAGAGCCTAGGCCTAAGGTTAGTTAGTTAATAATAATCTTAATAACAGATTTTCGCCTAATTGTGTTTCAACTGCCACAGTACTCTTTATTGAAGACAATAAAATAGATTCCTGCAATGCTTTTAGTTAGGTTATGTGTTAACGTTTCCTATGTTATATCATCTGTTACTCCGTTTAGCTCATAGAAATTGATCTAGTCCCTTCAACATGATATCCCGAGTGACTATAAAGCCGCTAGTTTTGACCCCTGTAACCTTAGGGTAAACCGGGTATTACAGTATTATATGACATCCAAGTTCTACAGCCTTCCAATATTTATCATCTTAGAAGTTGGGACCCAAGATAGAAATACGATAGCTTATTAGGCCTAGCCAAATATTTATTTTTCTTTGAACCGGTCTTACTAATTTTGTAATCGAAGTAAGTCTGTTGTTTTTTGTTTCTTGACACTTCTCGTTGAAATTTCTGGTTTCATGGCCTAAAAGGACATACTATATTTATATGTATATATCACCTTATTGGTGATGTACTTTAGAAAGGTCGGGTACAAAGTATTCGCAACCGACGCGCGGCGTGCGTGTATGACCCACTGGTCAGAAACTCACACTAAGGCCACCGCCCTAGTGTGAGTTTATTTTAACTATTTCGATTGGCCCTTCACCAATTCAGGGCCAATCGGAGCGCCGAACGCGTTCGATGCGTAAAATCGAGATGGTAACAGATACTCATGCTAGGCCCTCTGATGTATGAACGTAAACAAAACAAAATGAGTAATCAATGATCGTAGCAGGTGTTGTTCAGAAGTTTCTCCCTTCCCACGAGGGGAAGAAACCGTAAGATTATGTTTGTAATTCGAAATGTACTATCTCTTTACTAAATGTTTAAAGGTCTTTTAAAGGTCTTTTCCACGTCATTGCTCACCTTCGTCAATGGTTTGACAACCGTTTCATTTCTTTCCATTATCATCAAATAAGTTCCACTCATATTGTAAACTATATTTGGCCCACAGCAGTAAACCTGGTCTCATAAAAAAAGTAATTGGCCAACATCTTTCTATTACCGAGGCAGTTATATTTGATGACTGTCTATTCATTTTTATGTTATCAAATAGAACTGCCCTTATGGAGCCAAAGCTTTTATTTTTCCCGAATAGGAACGTTAAGTTTATTGTCAAAATGTGTAATGGAGCTTATGTTCTGTTTTTGGACGAAACTGATATTATTAATACTGCTACCAGTGGCGAAGGGTCAATACAAACCGATTCCCATCGGCTTACCTTTAAGAAATCCCACCTCACACCGATTATTTCAAAGTACAATTTATTTTTATGTGCTTCTAAGTTTTACTGAAAAAACGCATGCGCGCAAATAAAACCAAACCATATTACAAAATTCTTTGATTACAACTTAGTATAAGTGAAAGAGCGGCTGATCCTCTGAGGAAACTAAGCTTGCATCACGCGGTGTTTTTTTTTTTTTGGAACGGCTTACCTTGGCCATAATTACACCCCTCGCCACTGACTGCTACATGCTAAGGTTGCCCGAGAAATTAATTTTTTCTTAGCTTTTTGCAATTTGCAGATTATTAGTGTCAGACTATATTTTGTACAACATTTATTATTCACGACCATAGCATCATCATTTAATCCCATTGAATGATTGTTTCAGGAAAAAGTCATACAATGGGATTAAATTAAATGAGAAGGTTGTACATCTATACAACCCTCTAAATCAACAATCTGTCAATCTCAATTAAAATAATCAGCACTCTAATAAAATTGCGTAACACGCGATTAATAATAATCGGTTTCATTTTGACAGTTCAACAATATTCATTGCGTTATTTACGTTGTTGAGCAGACACATTTTTCGAACATATGAAGCAATGGTTTAGCCATCTGTTTCAAAACGAAACAGATTAAGATTAATCGTAAGTTACGCAATTAGGGTGCTGATCTATATGATTATCCTATCCTACTAATTGACACTATGGTTGACACTTCCCGTGACCCAAGGGCTGGTTTTTACCTTGGCCAGAGGCTGAGCATTGCTATACAACGTGGTAATGCCGCCAGTCTCTTGGGTACATTACCAGTCGACAGCGATGCGGATGAGTTTTTCAAAGCTTTGTTTTAGTTTATTCGTTTTAGTTAGGATATAGTAAATTTGTTATTTTTACACGCTTTATTTTAGCTTCACTTGTATGTTTGTAACCGACTCCTTAGGGCGCGATTTTGACCCACTTTAAACGGTCATATTTCATTTAAACTTTGTAAACTTATCCAGGACCGATGACAGTTCAATAATTTAAAAAAAAATTGAGAAAAATAGGAAAAAATAAAGGAAAAAATGAACTGAAAAAATCACGCTTTTGTAGTTAGCAGAACTAAAAAATAGAAAATAAATAATAGTTTAAAAAACTAACTCTACTTTTTTAGTGTGGTTTTTAAAGCGTGTTTTTTAGTTTTTTAAACTATTATTTTTTAATCCTACTATCCTACTAATATTATAAACGCGAAAATTTGTAAGTATGGATAGATGGATGGATGTTTGTTACTCTTTCACGCAAAAACTGCCGAATGGATTCGGATAAAATTTGGCACACATATAGATTATAATCTAGATTAACACATAGGATACTTTTAATTCCGGTAGTTCGTTCCCGCGGGATAATTTCCGACTTCCACGCGGGCGAAGCCGCGGGCGGAAGCTAGTAATATTATAAATGCGAAAGTTTGGATGTTTGTTACTCAATCACGTAACAACGGTTGAACAGAATTAGATGAAATTTGGCACACAGATAGATTATAATCTAGATTACATAGGATACTTTTTATTCCGGTAGTTCGTTCCCGCGGGTTTTACCCGTTGGGTACGGAACTCTTAAAAAAGTAAGAAAATTTAAATTTCGCGGCATACTTTGGCCCTCCCCATTAACGAGAAAGCAACCCTTGAAAAGAACTTAACTCAAAAGGTATATTTACTGTGTGATAATTAAAGTATCAAACTAATTTACATTACAAAATAAAACTGACAAATGCCCTTTGCAAATCAACGCCAAAATCTCGGTAGACCGATTAAATTTTTTTGCCATGGAAAAGTACTGTGACAATGCAAGAACAATGCAATTCCCCTGACCTTTTCAAATGAGTCATTTGCTTACATAACTCGTTAAAGGACTCATTACGTTCAAAATTACGGTAACTATTCGTTTAAGGATGTCTGTCTCAAAAGGATTGATAAGGACAACAAGAAAGTATGTTACAAGTTGCCCATTGTTCTTTTCTAGGTAACAGTGTCTACTAAAACTATTTTAGTCATTAGAAGCGATAGTCTAGACAGGACTAAAAATAGAGTGTACGATTAAACGCCGACAGACACTACGCCGACAGACTGAACACCGACAAGACTTTACTTCGACGGGACTCTTCGCCGACAGGACTCTTCGCCGACAAGGCTCATCCTTGCGCTAGTACTAAATAGTCAAGTAACTGCCACTAACATGGAAGTAGCGCTCGCTCGGGTCGCGCGCGGTTGGTCGCAATTCTAACCTAACCTATTACCTACCTGATGAGCCATGTCGGCGAAGAGTCTCGTCGAAGTATAGTTTTGTCGGTGTTCAGTCTGTCGGCGTAGTGTCTGTCGGCGTTTAGTCGTACACTGCTAAAAATAAGGCCGATTACGTGCCACGTGCTAAGTCTTCTTGGTTAGTAGAACATTGCTAAATTGCATTATTCCACACCAACCATTGTCTTGCTATAATTAGCACCAGTGAAACGCAAAAAGTAAGTTTAAAAACTCTAACCAGACTACTGAAAAATAATAATTTTGGGGTCAGCTTAAAATGTGTACACCTAATTATATTTTGGAAATACGGTATCTTTGAAAAAAAAATCTTTTGTAATTTTATGTCCTCTAGAGGGCGCCATATTTATTTTATTTACCATGACGTCATAGCCTATAATAACCAGCTGACGATCTAGACGCTTCGAAAGATCTCATTTGTCAAAATATGATACGTAGTTTAGAAGTTATGAGGGAACAGATGAACATACATACCGGTCAAACTCATAACGATCCATTTTGCTACGCGATAGCCAGGTAAAACCATAATCGCGTTTCACATTCCCAGGCTTGGAGGCTAGGCACCGCAGAGATAACAGTGGACGTTTAAAAGAACCCTATTTAACCCCACATGGTATACTGTTCAAGCCCTGGTCAGCAATAGTCGTCTTCATATTTATACTAGCTGTGCCCACATCGATATCAGAAATTATTCCACCGGAACGTGCTACCCAGATAGTAGACTGTGTTACTCCTTATAACATCAGTTATCCGCCAGTGAAAGTCCCGTCAACAAGGTCCAGCCGTTTTGGAGATTAGCCGGAACAAACAGACAGACAATTTTTTTTAAATCGTTTTTGTTGTAAGTACCATACGCCGGAGCCGTGACAGAAACCATGCCCTGCTGCATGTTGCATGCTGCATATATGTATGAGGGTATGAATAGAAACGTTTAGAAACTGTTACTATATAATTTCATATGCATTTAGTTAAAAGCTGTTAATTTGACATTACAAACAGACACTTCAATTTTATTTATTCACAAAGAAATTAGAGGATTCCGGCGACTGGGACGCCAATCTGAAATATTTGGCCTAGAAGCTTCTTTGAGATTCCATCAAGACAATACTCTTCTTTAGTTCTGAAATTATTCCCAAGGTCTTTTGTAAAAACTTAGTGTTTACAATAGTATGACTCATTTCGTCTTTTCTAATGCAGAGTAGTTCATTTTCAGGCAGACAGCCAGTTAGACCTAGACATCAAAATGTAAATGATTATGTGAGGGATCAGAGGGAATTCTCGTAATTTTAAGAACGTTCACAGTCTGATCTCAGTCTCAATCTATCGAAAATATCACTAGTGTCTCTACATTTTTGACAAGTTTTAGTTTGATTGTCGCCGAGATGAGACTGCGACTAGTCGACTACGCTTTGAACGTTTTTAATCACGAGAATTGGCCTACAGTAGTTTTATTGGAGGTACACATGGTAACATATCAAGCTATACATTTCCAGTTTTAGCTAACCTCGCATTGTATAGACTTTTCGTACAATGAGAAGTCAGCTTATACTGGAAATGTATAGCTTGATAATTATGTCGCCGTGCGTACACTACATAACCCTAAAAGTAGCTCATATTACTATTTATTTATTTATTATTTAGGTACATCAACAATATAAACACAAACATTGATAGGCAACAAGAAAGAGATACAGACTAGACGTGCACAACATTCTAAAGTATTAATAAGATGAACATAGTAAAGATACAGTATCCACAAAAACACAAGCACAAGAACAAAAAAATTTATTAATTAATTTAGAAAAAATAAACAATTATTACTTAATTGGTATCATCGGTCTTCCCCTCCTTCTTCTCTTCCTGAAGAGTTTGGTGTGCGGGACAAGTCATAGAGTATAGTGTACATAGACACTGATAAGACAGTACATAAGTGATTACGAACGTTTCAATCAATAGTTTAAGTGAATAGTAGATCGTAGACTTAGTACTAGGGGTAAGCAGCAGTTAAGTGTTTATGTTGTGTTTTATGTTGATTTTATTGAATTTATCATTTTCTTTGATAGTCCTTGGTACATAGAGGCTAATTATACGTACTTTATCCTATGTTAACATAGTAACAGTTGGCGAAAACGAAAATAATGTCACGCGGTCCTCGTTACGGTAATGTATCGAGGTACTTAAGGTAAATTGTGCAATATTGTGCCTCGCTCTGATTGGCTAATGCTTTAAGCGCGTTTTTTTGTGATTGGTCGAATCGATTCAGAATTCTTAGCAAAATTTTAAAAAAATGGTATGGTACACTCATCCTATCATAGGATGAGTGTACCATAACCGTACTGTTGTTGCCGTATAGTAGTGTAAGTAGTTGGTACACATAGGATTCCTATTGTCTGATGTCTGGTCAGTTACACCGCTTATCTCTGATCTCCGGCCTTGCGGCTTATTTGGAATTCCGACGCATACGCATCTGTTTACAGACACGTGTTTCATATGATATCTGTTTTGTGTAGCGAAGTGGACGCGGTGTCAATTAGTAATGTAAGCTGTATTGAGGTGAATAGCTTTTGCTAGCGGCTACGGTCGCGTAAATGTCGAAAATTATACCACAGGGATGTACTACCGGGATAAAATGAAACCTATGTGTTAATCCAGGTTATAAACTATCTGTGTGCCAAATTTCATACAAATCCATTCGGTAGTTTTTGCGTTTGAGTAACAAAAGTCCAAACATACAAACTCACACATCACAGTAGCTAATCAGGTAGTTTTGTCAGCCAGTGTTTCAAATAACAGTACATGCATTGAACCTTAGACAAAATTAAATCCTCGTCGATATTTTTTTTTTCTTGTGCCCATACATATTATCCCAGAAATCACGTTACTGTTCAAAATATTTTGGCTGTTCGTAAAAACGATTGCTTTAATAACAGTTACTTACAGATTTTCAATCATCTGGGACTCTGAACCACCCCTGTGTGGAAATTGCTGGCCGATTGTTACCTAGCTCCTGTGTGTGATTGCTGGCTGTTGTGACTTTTTGACCAAGTAGGCAGAATGATGACATCGTCAATGACTAGGAACCTAATAAGGAAGTAGGTACTGTTTACCGAATCAGATGCTACTGTATACAACTATTTACTACTTCTCGGAGTCTTCGCGTGTCAGTAGCTCTTCCCTTCAAGGTCATGGTTACATGATAATTTACTCCCTACTTTTCCTATTAGAAGATATCCGTCTCAATACACAGTAATTAAACAATAAATAAACGATTCTGTTCATTATCACGTTATCTACGTTTCACACGCTCTTTCTCGGAATAGTGCATAAAGGCTCCCACGATATTATTAATCCATTGCTTAGGGGAACCTAGTCGCGGGCTCGTACTCACTGGTGTGCCTGGCTAAAAATCACGCTTTCTCATCAGGCTTCGTGTCCGACAGAGATAGTATAAGTGATGAGCAGTTAGACACTAGTCTACACGCACAACGTTATTGAATGAGATGCAGGATCATTTATAGTAAAAAAATCGCGTAAAAATTAAGAAGTCCTTTGGAAAAATGTGAACTAGGTTCACCTTAAATAGGGTATTTTACTCTATATGAGAAAAATCTAAAAAATATTATTGAGACAGCTTAGGCATAAAGTAGTAGGAAAATGTTAGTTTTAGTTCATGGATGATCTGTTTTTAAACACCATGAAATAGTAGCCACCATGTTATTACGTCATACGGCTGTATGAACTAATCAACTGAACAACTTTGTGACTTTTATTATTTACGTAACCAAAGTAATTTTTATTGAAATAATATCTTACATTCAGGAACAGCAAACCAACGATAAGTAGAATAATAACATTTTTTTTTAATTATAAAAACTATCATACAAAATAAGAGCGCAATTTGTTTACACAGCAAACTGACGTCATACCCCAGAGCAATATTCCCACTACGTCCTGTGTTTTCGTCAAATTACGCGCGGAATATGAAAATGTCAAATTTAAAAAAATATGTGTTTTTTTTTTTGGTGGTTTATTAGCATTTTAGAATCTAATTAAGACACTTTTCAAAAATGGATGTAATACCCTATTGTTGGAAAAGTTTGGAAAAGCAATGAATGTTGTTGAACTGTCAAAATGAAAGCCATTCCCCAGTACCAGCTCTTGGCCCGAGCACTTCCTCTCACAGATGAGGCCGGTGTTCCATTAGTGGGAACGTTATTTGCTGATTATGTTAGTGTAATGTTGACGTTAGTTATAACTTATAATGTTATTAAGTTTAACAATTTTTGGGAAAACTTCATGGAAATTAATCTACTAAAGTCGGGGCGCGCTGTCGCGTCGCGCCGGTCTGCAGGAGCCTTAAAGGAAAGAGGAAAATAAACACTAAATGGCTGGATGCTGCGAAGATATGAGAGGCAATGGACCGAAAATTCTTACTCACTTTGAGAAAGAAATTGTATAAAACACATTACCCTCCTTTGCGCCGCGCAGTCGTGTAAAAATGGTGTGAGACTCGCCGATTTGGTTTCTTTCCTTTTTGCGAAAGAAGACCGAGATCTATAAACGTTAACTAAAATTTTAAGTCGCATTTAGTAAAGCATGTAGCGGTGTAGTTGCACAGAGAGCTATGGTGCGTTCCATGCTTGGCATCAGGGTAATAGACCGAGTTGCAAACGTCGAAATATGAAGACGTACGAAGGTCTTCGATATCAGAAAGCATGTTATGGACCACCTGAAAAGGCGCAGTGACGACAGCTGGAGAAAGGCTGACAGACAGAGTGGCGTCTAAGGACTGGAAGACGAGATGTCGGGCGTCCGGAGGCGAGATGGGAGGACGACATTGTTGCCATCGCGGGCAAAACCTGGATGAAGCTGTCACAGGAGCGTGGGGATTGGCACCTGATAAGAGATCCCTATGACCGGCAATGCGTGAAGTCAACAGTTTATTATAAATAAAGTGCTATTTAACATGTTATTTTACATCTGTCTGCGACCATGTTTTTATTGTGAACAACAATAAAAACAGTAACAATATTATCAGACTGTCATTAACAGAATCTCTGAACAAAATACAATGCTCAATTATTAAATAAATAGCAAAACATACGTTTACATACAAAAGACTGGGTATGTAAATAGATACCCGTGATTTATAGTTAAAACAATAGCTACCAACATATTATATGTGTGGGTAAACTGCATAAATACAGGTATAAAGGCCCCCGCATACTGGTGCGACGCGATCGTGAGACGTGATTCTGAAGTTTTCATAGAAGTTGTTCTATTAGAGTCGCGTCGCGCCTGATTCTAGGAGCCCTTATGCCCAGATTATTTATAATACGAAACACTTTGAAATAGATACTTATGATTTATAGTTTAAACAATAGAAAATTACCTACATATTATACAAACTGCATAAATAAAGTTGGCGAAAAGGCAGACACGCGCGACACGACGGCGACTACACGGTGCGGTGCGATACTGGTAGCACAATTTCTATGTAGTTTTCATAGAAATTGTTATACCGGGGTCGCGTCGCGCTGCCCCGTCGCGCCTGTTTGCGGGAGCATTAATATAAAGCCTTGTTTTGTTACTCTGTGGTTTTATAGCTAATCGGTATTAGACTCCGATCGGTTTACATGAGCGCATGCGTAAACAAACATTCTCATCTATTTTATTAACAGTTTAGCAGCTTCACTCGTGCTGGCTATTGTTTTAGAGAGAATATGCCGTGGGAAAATATATCAGTTAGTCAGCTAGGTTGGCTACTCAAAGTTCGCTGCAGGCTTTTAGCATGGTATCATCTTTCACACAGTCCATCTATCGTAGCTTTGGTCTTCCCCTACTTTTACTACCATCCACATTCGTACTCGAAACTTTTCCCACGAAATTTTCAAAAGAATTAAGATGGTTAAATAATTCAATTTGATTATGTACTAGAGTAGGAGAATTATAATTCATTAAAAGTCTTCTTTACAACTATCAATAATGGAGACCTGCGAATTGTGGAAAACATGTTGATAAAACTTTGAAGTAATCCCTACTAATATTATAATATAAATGTGAAAGTAACTCTGTCTGTCTGTTTCTCTTTCACACCTAAACCGCTGAACCGATCGTCATGAAATTTGGCAGAGATATAGCCTGGAATATGGAAAAGGACATAGGCTACTTTTTACGCGATAACTGACATCCACGCGGGCGGAACCGCAGGCAAAAGCTAGTTATTACTATATATTTCACTACGTTAATTATCTTCCAGCTGCTTCAAGCGTGCAAAAGCACTTTAACACTACATTCTATCTCTTTCTATACAAAAAAACTTCACATAAAAATTCCCCTCAGACGCAACAAATCGATCAGGAACAATAACAACAGCTAATAAGTCTGCAAAGTATCGCTTTTTTATTTACATAAACACTTAGACATTCAATGTTCAGCGCACACTGTATTAAATCATCATTAGCCACGTTTTCAAGCTGCTGGCTACCGCATACAGATTATACAGACAAATTATACACCGTGCCGTGTCGTGTCGTGTCGTGTCGTGATCGTCACGCAGATGAAACGCGATTTATCGCGATTATCCCTCTCGGAGAGAGGAGGCCTGTCTCCCAGCAGTGCAGGGAACATTATAAGCTGATTATGTAAACGTGGAATTGTCTCTTGAAAAGGGTTGCAGCAATCTGCCCGCAAAGGAAGTATTTAACAAGTTGACTGCAGATCGCAAGAAAAATGTGCTAAATCAGCTCAATGGTAATAATAAAAACATTGCCCTGCCTTTCATCATTTTCATCATCATTTCAGCCGGAAGACGTCCACTGCTGGACATAGGCCTCCTCCAATTTGGGGGGCTTGTCATAATCGCAACGCTTGACAGGCGGGTTGAGAATCGCAGTATGGTGGTAAAATGCATAGAGAACGCTGCTGCCCATTCTCTAGTAAGTGCCCTGCCTTTGCGGAGTAGCACAATCGAGTAAAATAAAACAAAAGCGAGTGACGTTTAAAATGGCGCGGTTAACCCGTTAAAGCGACAGTTTACCCCCACAATTTTTTTCGATGTGATACGATTCAAACTCGACTATTACGGAATATTTTCTTCAAAGACTCCTCAAACAATGTTTCAAGAAAATAACTAAAATATTCCACGTCCTATATCCAGCTTTCATAAACGCGAGGGCATCCAACCGACCAGCGAGGCTTTGACGGCCGACACATGGCTGCATCATCCATCTTGCTGGCCGAAATACTTCTGGCGGACAGTGTTTTATTTCCTTTTTGGAATGTGTTTATCCAGTCCAAGAGTGTACCGGGACGTTAGAGCAGTGTATCTTGAATAATTTTGACGAGAGAAAATTAAAACCTGAATAATTTTATTAAATCTGTATTTTAGTCATGCAAGAGGCATGACGAGGTATAATTTTGGCAACGAGTGGATTTCGATTAAAAGAAATCCTCGTTCCTTTCAGCTACTTTTTAACTGGGAAACCTATTAGTCAGATAGCCTTCTTAAAAAGTTCCATGAATCTATAGTTATTATTATTATAATGAGATAAAATTAGTTTGTAAGTTTGTTTGCAGGTTTGTATGTAGGAGGTAATTCTCTGCTGGAACTACCAGTCGGATTTCAAAAATTATTTTTGCATTTGGTAGCCCAATTCTTGAGGAAGATAATAGGCTATTGAACATCACGCTACGACCCTTAGGAGTCGAGCAAAAAGAAGAAAGAGTCGGGAGATGGGATGTTACGCGGACGAAGTTGCGGGCCAAGTGCTATACTTATTGCATATTTATATGACCTACCTAATCTTGTATACAATATGTCGTTCTCGAAACTTGCAATTCTAATAAACAACAGCGACGACGTTTTGCATATATTGAGCAAGACAAGTTTGTACACAATAGCCCCATAAACAAAACAAACTACAGACAGCTGTCTAACACCTCTACAACGCCACATTTCCTCAATAACTGTGGCTGTGGAGGCCAAAATACTGGAGTACAGGGGGCCGATTCTACTAACAAAATAGTTTAAAAAACGCAATAGAACCGCAACCGAATCACCACTTTTAAGCGTTTTCTCATTCTACTAAAATGAACAACAGTCCAGTTGCGACACAGCTGCGGTTACGTTTTAGTTACGCCAACGATCGATTGAAACAATGTCAAAACCTATTCTACTAACAAAAACGAACATGAGCGTGACGTTTACTCGTATTCTACTATTATTTTGACACTCGTTAGAATCGAAACAAAACTAAACTTCAGCCGTTCATCTGTCAAAATTAGCGGTTGAACATAGGTTGGTAAATAGCAACTTTTGCCGCATCGATCTAGGATTGATGATGAAACATGATCATTTTATATGGATTTCGGAGGCAGAAATGTTGTGTCAAGTGTACCTATGCAATAATGCTTTTGACCTTACGCGTCGTCAGGTAGTAATGACGTACCGATTCTCCAAAGACCTTGTAAAAGCTTTGGTTGAGATCAGTCCTCACATACCCGTCAATCTTCGTTCTTTTGGTTTCACAGCTTCGGCCAGCTAGGGACATAAAACGAAACGTTCTGCTGAGTTTTTGTTGAAATGTATTTTTGTAACAATAAAATATAGAGGACAAAGTTAATGATAAAATTATGATCATTATGTCTTTTAATTATAGAAAATACTTTTAGTGCCACATACTCGTGTTTAGTAACATTTTTAGATTCAACTTTTTTCTTTGTGGTATTAATAAAACATATTATTTTGGCATGTTGGTAACGCGAGTAATCCGCTGTGTTCCCGCTACAGTTCAGTTGCAATTCGTTTTAAGTTTAGTTTCCATTTTGCTTAAGAAATAGTAGAATGACTTTTTATGTAACTATCGAACGGCGATCGAAATCGAACTGTTGTGGAAACACAATAGAACGTGTAACGTTGCAAATTAGTAGAATTGGCCCCCTGTGCACTATAAAACGTCGTTTAGCCGACGGAGTAGACCCCCAGACGACTCCATTACTCTCCTTCAGGAAAGCAATAGGGCCACCAGTACAGTTCGCACACACCGCACACAACCGTTATTCCGACCTCGCCGCCGAGGTCCTCGCGCCCCGCGAAGACCCCTAGTAGTATCGGCGCCTAACGTCGAGATCCCCGACCGATCCTTGCTCGTTGAAGCGCCAGCCCGCGCCGCAGCTGAGCCAGTAGTTTTAAATTCCGCGATTAATAATAATAATGCTAATATTTTGATCCAGCCTGTCCCCAATAACAGCTGTCCCCCTAGCAGTGACGCCCTGAGCTGAGGCCCGTACCCCACAGGGGGTGCTCTCAGCGTGCAGTCGCTTAGTTTGTAATTTTTTTAGTTTGTAAGCCCAGGCTGGAAGCGTTAAGTTAACTCTTAATGGCAGCCCCAGGAAAGCCCCGTTAAGCAGTCACGGCCTCTCAAGGTCAACTGCAAGATGCCCGACAAAAAAAAAACGGAGTAGACCTGTCTGAAGCCTTGTATGAGTAATGGGACAAAATCTGTAAGACATAATTTTATAAGTAACACGTTACATAATATCAAGAGAGTAGTGATGGCCCAGTGGATTCGACCGCGCCTTACGAGTTTTTTATAGTAGGTTCGAACTCTGACAGGGACTTTACTTTGTGTAAATGATTTCATCACCATTGCTCTCAACACGGCGAACGCAAACCGGCATGTCCTAAAACTAAAAACAATAATGTCTTCATATACAGGAAAAGTTTTTATTCAGAGCGCAAACTTCAACCTTGAATTCAGCATACCATTCTAGACCACCCAGTGAAGAAATTTTTCGTCGGTTTTACAAAAAAAAAAAAAGTGAAAGAACAAGACTTGTTGGGGAATCAAACCCAGGACCTCACGACTGATCTAGGACATAATACATAAGTATAAGTACAAATACACTTTAGGCCGATATTAGGTACTCTAAACCTCTGTATGAGGCAGTCTTTACTTAGTCCACGTTCGGACGTAAAAATATCGCGGCAGGATTTTTTCGAGCACTGATTATTGCCGAGACTTGAAAATCGAACAGTGTGATTATTGCCGAGACTTGAAAATCGAACAGTGTGATTATTGCCGAGACTTGAAAATCGAACAGTGTGATTATTGCCGAGACTTGAAAATCGAACAGTGTGATTATTGCCGAGACTTGAAAATCGAACAGTGTGAGTTTTCGACGCACTGGGATGCACTGTGTGGGATTTTAAATGCTCAGTATAACACCGAGAGTCTAAAATCCAGCGCGCGATACGTAGTCTTGTTGGTAATTTGTACTTTACACAGTTGCTTAAACAAAGGAGGAAGTTCAATCAAATGTATCGACATTTGATTGATTGTACGGTAATTTCTAGTTAGGCCGATGCTTAAAAATTATCGATAGCGTTCCTGATCGACTAATGTATCCTAATGTTTTGTTATTGTTCATTGCACAAAGCACTGACTATATTTCCGCGTGCACTTTCTTTTTGGTTTAACATCGGAATAATTCTTCGCAAGTCGACCAAAAAAGTGTTAGATACTTTTCAGGGGTGAAAGAACTCTTGGCGTCGTCACAAAGAATCTTGATCGCTGCCAATAGTATGTTTTGTATTGGCACGAGCCGAGATTCTAAAATGATAGCAGAATAAACACGTTACAATTACTATAAGAGCTTATAAGTATCCGAATGTATGCAAAATGTTTTATATATTCCAAATTCTTTTTTCTGAGGACCACGTTAAAGCTAAATTGAATTTCGAACGAACACATTCGAAATTCAATTCAAACATTAAACGCACTCGACGCTGCAGACAATAACGCTGTGTGCTTTCTGCATAATGGTCTTAAGTACCCACTGCGCTATAACCATTGCCCCACATCCGAGCCACCTAATAATGATGTCACCTAATCTATATTGCATGCCTTTGTAGCACATTACTAACGCCTGCTACTATAGTTATATGGGCATTTCTCTGTAAGCTCGTACAGGTCCCATACAAATGCTGTCCTGGCAAATTTTTTAACATTTGCTAAAAATCCGTGTTCTATTTCGAAGAAAATTAACTATAATTTTAGTTAGATAAGGAGGCCCACTGAATTTATACGTATTTTCCGAGTTATTAGCGATTTTAGAAAAAATCATGACAGGGGACTGTTTGAGGCATCAGGGGACTGTTTTGAATGTGACTGTTTTGAAATTGTACTTAGAAAAAAGGCATTTTACATTAATCAATCATTTATTATTTTTATGGCATATTTGCGTATCAATAATCAACTATTTTTCGTTAGCAAAAATTAACCATAAGTGCTAGAAACATTGTAATCACAATAAACTTAAAATTAAAAAAAAATAGTGCTCAAAATCGTCTACTTGAGTAGAAAACTTATAAAATACTAGCTTCCGCCCGCGGCTTCGCCCGCGTGGAGGTAGGAAATTATTCCACGGGAACCGGGACAAAAAGTATCCTATGTGCTAATCTAGGTTATAATCTATCTGTGTGCCAAATTTCATCCAAATCCGTTCAGCCGTTTTTGCGTGATTGAGTAACAAACCTCCAAACATCTTCACAAACTTTCACATTTATAATATTAGTAGGATTCTCTTTCCCTTTACAATCAAGTCAGGATTATCCAAGTTTTGCATAACTTGATCAAATGACACGTCTGAAATCATCTAGTCTAAAGTCTGCACTTTTTGGTCTGCAAATCTTGAGGAAAGTAACACAAGTCGTTTTCATCGTCATCAATCTTATTAATTACGGCAGGATAATCTCCAGTATTGTAACATGAATTCCGAATGCCACTCGTTCCTGCTATATCATCATCTAATCTTTAAAGGGACTTATTTAGTGTAGGTGTCAATTCAGGTTCAGCACATTCAAGATCTTCCGGTTCGGACTCTGTAAACACTTCTTCTACTGTTCATCTAGGTTTTAGAGCAAAGTTGTTACTACCGATCTTATAACGCTCACAAGATCCGCTGTTGCAAAAGCTGCTTAGACTTTTCATTGTAAGTGTTTTACATTTAGTTGGAAGGCCGAGGATTGAGCTGGAACAAACACATGCGACCTGATGTACATTTAAAGTCCCTTTAAAACCCATCTGATCGGACGCTTCCTCTTCAACTTTATCAACCATTGCCTGGATGTCTTTACCGTCGATTGCGATACATGTGATGCCAAAGCATCGCTCTTGGTTTACTTTCACAAACTGATCAATATTTTTGATGATGCCTCCAGAATTAACAACAAAATCAGCTGTTCTTTTGCACGTTGCTCCGATATCATCCGGTGCACCTTTGCCATGGCCACTTTCGGTGTAGTTCCATGTAAAGTTCTCAATATCTGGAATTTCTTCAGAGTTTAGTTGCCATTATAAAAAAAAAAATGTTTTATTACGATCAGGACTTCATCATCTTGTAGGTTTGGCTTCAAATCATTCATGGCTTTATATTGGTGAACAATATTTCGCTGGTGATCCAAAAATATCTGTAAATCTTCCTGCAAATGTGTTATGAGCTGTCTTGGATGTACTTCAAAGGGTTTTTTTTTTTCAAATATTTGGTCACCAGTCGGGGTTCTTATTTTGGTATTTCAACTTCTTCTTTTCTCTCATTTCTGCTCTTTTGAGGGTATTTTTTTCTTCTTTGGTGGGTAGTCGCTCTGCTTCTCTCTTTTGCTGTAGTAATTCCTCTCGGTATAACTTTATCTTTTTAGGAATTATATCATGTGTGTTCGATCAGCCTGTGTAAAATAGTGTAAGTTTATAAAGGAAAATAATGCAAGGCAATGATACTTTGATGATTATTTCAATAATAAAACAGACTAGCGGATAAATTTACACAAACAATGCATAAAAATAATAACCAATACACAAAATACACAGTCCCCTGTTATGTAGAACAGTCCCCTACTGCATTTTAAGGCAGAGGACTGTTGCCAGGGGACTGTGTATTTCGGTTAAATGTCACAATGTTTACAAAACTGATCTAAAATAGTTTTTTTAGAACCTACCGGTTAATTTAGACATAAATAATAAAGCAATAAATTATAAAGAGGTATAATTAAAGTAATTAACAGAAATATTATTACTTACCAGAGGACTGTATGTGGTAGCGGTCCAAACGTGTGTTCACCTCACAAATGACGCTCTGACACTAAACAAAATCGCGTCTCACCGCTATATTCGGCAAGGTTGCCAAATTCACAACAATTGCGTTTCTTTTCACTCAAAAAAACGTATGTAAACATTACAGTTTTTTTGTATTAAGGCTTTAAATTTTTGGCAGGGGACTGTATAGAAATTCTGGGGACAAAGTTTACAGGACTTTACTAAATACATAAAATACGTAATGAGACCTTTTTTTACGAAAATTATATAATTTAATAATTTTACTTTATTGTATTAACTGCCAAATTTACGTAGTTTCAATAAATTCTTCGTAAATCTCATTTCTAGGTGGGAATACAGTGATGGGGACAGCCAGGGGACTGTGTTTTTAGAGCTTCTATAACGTCTAGAAAAAAACTTAAAATAGTTATGGTTCTAAAAACAATGGGCCCGTAAAGTTTCGGGGTTAAAGTTTCATTAGGAGTGATATCTTTTTAAATAATTACATAACTTAAAAAAAAAATCGGTCGGGACAGCCAATTACGAGCTTACAGAGAATCGCCCATATAGAATACTGAGCTTTAGTTGCTCTGTTTACAGACGTGCGATGAGCGTAAACGTAAGTAAAAAGTCGCTAGCTTAGCTCAAGTTGAGAAAATTTAGTTCCACACATCCAAAGACACAACAATAAATTGTTTATAACTGACACACATTATAAAATAATACTAAGTAGCCACAAGCGTCGAGTTCGACAGCAAAATAATAAAACAAAATAGTTTTGTTTTTTAAGTTTTACAATATTGTCTATTGCTGGATGCCCGGGCAGGTCGTAATATAATGGTCACGCCAAGACCACAGATGATAATATTAATATCTACATCCCCCGCTACGCATCCTCGCACATATCTGGTAAAAACGCCGCATTTCATTACAAAAATAATCTTGGTCAAAATACAACTTTGTAAAATAGCCTCTTGGCGATAATACACTAGCACTCCGATAATTAGTGTCCAATCGAGCAGAATATTTATAAGAACATTCTTAGAAGCTATAATGGCAGTAATTCCTTTTTTGTGTTCATTCGTGCGTATTTTTACAGTGTGGCGACTTGTGTGCGACCAAAGGCGCATCCATCACTTTTGATCGTCATTACATGTCATTACGTGGGTGCGCTTTGTATAATATGAGTGAACTGACAAGCATCATTTAACACCTGTAAAATCGATTACTGCAGCTCATTATATTTTGCTGTACAATTAATTACCCTTAATTAACATATGCGTAAGTACTTAATTACCGCGCTGTAATACTGAAAGCCTGAAATGACAGTTTCCATTTTTTTTTTCAAATAAAAGCACTAAAGCGTTCCATTACAGTCTACCGAACTCCAAATAACAGCCACCGCGATATACTTAATTCGAACAAATTAAATTATTATTTAACGGCTGTCAATAAATTCGTGCCGAAGGTAAAAATCAATAATGAAACAATCGCCAGTAATTAAGGCACAAAGGCGTTCGGTTGACACTAAATTTCCATTAATATCAGAGGGGCGAGGTGACGTTGACAAATTACTGTGCAACGCACGGCTGTGCAGCGCGCAGGCAAAACATGGGGTCATTACTGCACACACTCAGATTTTGCAGGGTTAAAATGTAGTTTGCACATACACTGTGAAGTTGGGCAATTATAATATAATATTTGCCACAGGATTAAACTGTAATTAGAGTGCTCGATAGCCATCTGATTGTTATATTGGGCTGCTAAAGTGTATTGTTTTGTGGTGATTATTGTGAGGATTATCAATAATTGGTAGCTATTTTGTGAGAATTGACAGGACGAAATACTGTCAATTTTCACAAAATAGCTAACAATTAAGCTTACATTAAATACAGCATGTTGGACCGGGTTGTTAGATTTCATGTGTCTTTCAATTTTCGGTTCTAGGAGATGCCTCGTAACGATGTTTTCCTTCACCGTTTTATACCTTAATACGAAAGATATTAATGTGACTAAACGTTAAATGTAATCAAAATCCCTTCATTGTTCGTTAAACAATTAAATTTTACCGTTATCTTATTGTTTGCGAAATTTTGATAACGTTAATTAACGTGACGGTGTTAGATGCAATTAAAATCTCCGCGTAACGCGTAGTTGGTCGGAATTACGCTCGTCACGGCCGTAATTACGGGTTTACGGCTCAATTTACGCGCGATAGCGTTTGCCGGTTGATTGACTTTATTAGGCTCTTACTTATATTTGGGTCGAAGTTACCGATAGGATGGAAGTCTACGTCACAAATGGCTATGACGGCAAAATTATACGAGTCTTCCTATAATTTTGCCATCGTTCGCAAAATCATGAAATATAATTCAAGGCCCCCGCAGACGGGCCCGCACGATGGGATTCTGGTAGAAACATTTGCAAAACGTTTTTATAGAAACTTATCTACTAGGGTCGCATTGCGATGTCGTGTCTGTCTGCGGGGGCCTTAAATCGTTTTGAATCTTGACCTTATTTTCTCGAGACATAACTACCAATGTACTTAATTGAACTACCGATAAATAATGTATCACATCTACCTTTAATAACCTAACAAATATTTCCCCGAACCACTTAGCTCTATTGAACACCCCAATTTGACACCGCTACCGTCCTCAAATTGAGCCGTTAAAACCAAGTGACAAATTATAGCAATCCTAGTGGACACAAAAACTAAATGCCACCGTTCCAATTACTTAAATATCGATTGTTTACTAGAAATACACTGACAGAATGACGTAGGCGCACAACGTGCCAAGTCGGACACGATATAAAAATAACTATTTACAATTCGAGGGTTAATAAACTCGTTTTTTTTACGCTCTTGAATTTTTGAGGTAGGCCCTAGGCGATGTTTTTATATGCAAATCCCGCTAGATTTTTCTTTCAAGGGTATCCATTTAAATGACGTAAGATAGTAATGGGTGGGCGTAAGTAATTGTTACTTACGCCTACCCATTGAAATTGACGTTTTTGCTAGTTTTCTTATCTCTATTTTAATCAGAATGTCTATTGAAATAATTAGACGATTTTTAGAGGGAAGATCGCTGCGTCCCAGAATTTGATGAGTGTCTTTTTCAGCGCGTCAAAAAAATCAGGAGTTATAATTTAAACTCAATCTTTTCCTGCATAGCTAACATACTCAAATGCTAAAAACTCAACCCTTGGCATGACAAGTAAAATTGCCCACATCGCAGCTTAACTAGTGAAGCTGCACAGCGCAACGCAGCGAACCTTAAGGTGAATGCGCAGTGGTAGACCGCGAAATTCAAATTTTCTTACGTTTTAGCAATTTTCAGGTCAGTATCAGGTTGTATCCTGATCAAAATGTGATTTGCGAATATAACAGGTACGTGTTTACAGAATTTAGTCATTAGAATGTCTAATATATCTCTTATAAGTTAGATTTCTTCCACAAGCACTTTTCCATAAGAAATTTGTTCTTATGGAACAAATCTAACTTAGAAAGATGTATTATTGATTCTAATGATTATAAATCTGTTAATACGTACATGTTATAGTCGCAAATCATATTTTGATCAAGTAACAAGTTGACACTCACCTGAAAATTGCAAAAAACGTAACAAAATTTGAATTTCGCGCTCTACCACTGCGCATTCACCTTAAGGCGGCGATTTCTTGAAAACGCTCAAAAAGGTGGTTTTTTAAACAAGTATATCTCTTTAACCGTATAATTTTGAAAGCAAAAAAATATATAATATTTTCAAGTCTTTTTTGCATAAAGTGATGGAACTCGAAACATAACTAAACATACCTCAACGCATCAAAAAAAATCATCAAATCACCTTTTAATTATCTTTAAAACCAGTTTATCCCTTCAATAACAATTATAATTATTATTAAAAATATACCATAAAATTCCAAATGGCAAACTGCATCCAGTGATGGATTATTTATGATTAAATAGTTAATATCTAATTTTATACGATTTTATTTGCATTTTTACGACAATGCTTGCTCATTTATTATTCGAATTTATTACAACAGATTTTAACCCGTATCGGATTGCAATAAGAACTATTATCGCTTATAACGACAATATCTAAAGTTACCAAGGCCTTAATATCTAGTAAAGAGCATTATCCAATTAACGGATTGGATCGGATTTGGAATCGATTTCTTTTTACGCGCGAGACTTTTTGAGGCAGGCCCTAGGCAATGTTTTATTTATCCCGCTAGATTTTTATATCCGTTAAAATGACGGAAGATTTCTATGGGTAGGCGTAAGTAATTGTTACTTATGCCTACCTAACTTTATATGCTAGTTTTCTTATCTATTTTAATCAGAATGTTATTGGAATAATTTGAAAGATGTTTATTGGGAAGATCGCACAAATTGTTTGTTCGAGTTTTATACGTCCCACAAATTCATGAAGGCTCCCACAGATAGGCGCAACGCGACTCTAGTAGTACAATTTTTATTACAAATCATTAAAAAAAATCTACCAGAATCGCGTCGCATCTGTCTGTGGAACGCTTGAGTCCCTTAATTTTCAGCGCGTCTATAAAATCAGGAATTATAATCTAATCTGTTGGTTTGGAAGAGGGTGTAATCTTTGGAAGTTGACTGATCTGTTAACTGATTTGATCACAAAATTATTTTACTAGCTAGCTTTTGCAAGTGGCTTCGCCCGCGTCGATGCAAATATACTGTAATGATAAATGTTAAGTTCCAAACCTCGCGATGCCTAGTAAAATTGCCCACATCGCAGCTAAACTAGTGAAGCTGCACAGCGCCAGGCAGCGAACCTTGATATGGAGTAAAGAGCATTATCCAATAATTGGATTGGATCGGCCTTGGACTCGCGACAAGTTAATCTGCAGTCAACGCCTTCAGTTTAATAAAACTATTGCTGTGGTATTTTATAGACTGTGGACATGTTTATAAGATTAGAAGTTCTTTGGCCTTTTTTAGCCTTTGCTAAAGTACTTGCGCCATAGAGATGTCAGCACCAACTGGTGGGGTCCGCAAGGGCCGATGCTTGCCAGGGGTGCGAGTTGTTCGAAAGAGATACTATGGCCCCTGGCACACAGGCAACTGAAGGAAAACGGGTGGGGTTTAGTCAGTAAAAGTCTGACACACCCGCCCGCTCCACCCAGAGCGGAAGAAGTTATATGAAGATTTCCACCATAAAAAACCCTATGCTAAGTTAAAAAAAGAAAACGAAGTTTGTGAGTACTTAAAATTAAAATATTTTTACGTCATCTTACTAACGCCGCCGTCAACAGAATAGAATCAGAGCTATAGTTACAAGAATCTATTGTTATTTTAAAAAGGGTGCAATCCTTTGAAGTGGATCAGGGTATTCAGGTCAGTGTCAGAATGTATGTTAATTAAAATATGATTGGCGACTGTTACAAATATGGATTTACAGAATTATAATCGTTAAAATCATCATCACAACCCTTTAAGTTCATTTAGTCCCATTGAATGACTAATTTCATGAAAAAATCACCTGAAAATTGAAAAAAACGGACAATTTCGTGGACTACCTGAAGTACCTCAGCGCATCCGTTCACAAGAACTAGGAATCATAATTTAACAAAGACTGACAGGAATGATGTCTATTGATAATGAGTGTCCTGTTATTAACTGTCGAATCAGCATTTTACAATCGATTAAACAAACGTAAAATAGAACTGTCGTACACTCATTCGAGCCAAGTCGGTCAATCCTTCTCTAGAACGCATTGTCAAAAGGTTATTGAACTCGAAACTTTAGCATTCGAGGCAGCCATTTTTAATTTGGTTCTCGGAATCATTGGCTTTATTGTTCAAATTAAATTATCGGCCTGCAGGCTAAAATTGAACTAATCGAGTTATTTGCTACACAAAAATCGATTGGCTGGCGATAACGGACATAATATTTGTAGGATCCATCTTTTATATTGTATGGCGGGCCAATATTTGGTTGATTGTTACAAAATAGCTCAATGATTTTGCTGTTAATAATAATAATTCCAGCTCTTCTACAGAGAAGGAACGAGCATTGATCACCACATTATCATAATCAGCCTATGACGTTCCCACTGCTGGGACACAGGCCTCCTCCTTAAGAGAGGGAGTGGGACACAATCCAGCACGCGAGTCCAGTGCAGGATGTATCACGTCTTCGAATTTTTGGTACCAATACATGCCAGTTTCCTCACGATGTTTTCCTTCACCGTTTGAGGGCAGTGGTGATCAAATTAAATAAAAAAAATTTTGAGGTTGTGAAATCATCAAATAACTTCTCCCGCTCTGGGTGGAGCAAGGCGATTCAGACTTTTACTGACAAAAACTCACCCGTGTTCCTTCAGTAAAGTAAAGTGTCTAGCGGGGTTCGAACACACGACCCGTAAGTCGGAGCCGATACCAATAGGCCACCAAAGCTCTCATCACTACATAAGTACACGTTTATTATTGTTTTAAAGATAAATCTTCTCGATAACTGGATCACCACAACAGCATTGCTGAAGTGTAAAAGCTATTGTGTTGTGAAATTACTTTCATTGTAATGACGATGACAGTCTGCTCAAGTCTTCAAAATCAAAATATTTTATTTCACATAAACCTGCATGGGCACTTATGAAACGTCAGAGAAGCTAGTTGCACTTCATGGAAGACAAACCTTAATAATAACGATATCATTATCTTTTGCCTTCCATCCACAACATACATCACAAATGGAGACCACTCCGTGTCCCGGAAAGCACGTTAAGCCGTTTGTCCCGGCCGCCTTTCTTAGATATTTGACAGTCGTTACGGGAAGTCTGAAGCCCGAAAGTCAGAAAACTACTTTTACTAAAAGGTATTTTGTTACCCAGTAACTGGGTTGTGGAGGTCCGATAAAACACGATTCCTATTCGTTTTAAAATTGTGTATACTATAAATTTATTGTATCATTTCTGTAAATGAGTGTACATTTACAGTCATGTACAGAAATGATGCTTAAATTTATAGTACGCATGTTATACATGTACTGTTATACCTATTTCTTTTTTTATATACGTTATATTGTTTTTGCATTCTGTGTCTATCGGTTAATATTATGCACTTGGCTTGTATGTCGGCTTGTGTTGATTTGGTTGAACAGTTTAACGATTGTAGATAGACGAATCCTATTAATATTATAAATGTGAAAGTTTGTCAACATGTTTGGATGTTTGTTACTCAATCACGCAAAATCGGCAGAACGAATTTGGTTGAAATTTGGCACATATATAGTTTATGACTTGGATTAATATATAGGATACTTTCTATCCGGGTATTACGTTCCCGTGGGAAAAAATACAGGCATTCAGCTGGATCTGGTTAGATTGGAAGCCGACCTCGAAATAGTTGGGAAAAAGATAGACAATTTTATTTATTTATTTAGACATTGTATTTAGCCCACCATCTCTGCCTCTAAACAACCTGGCTAACATTTGACAACAACCTAAACAATGATACCTATAAAGAATATATCTCTCCGGCTCCACACACCTTGATTGATCGAAGATTAATCTTACACATAAACCTCGCCATGAAATAAAGTCAAAACTTCGTTATCGAAACGTCAATTTTCGAACCAGATCCCATCTTGATACGGTCGGAGGATATTAGATGTAGGAAGGGTTACATAATCTGTTTTACGTCGCAATCTGGGTAGGTTGGGTGCTGCTGGGTAGACTGGGTAGACTGGATAGTGGGATCGATCGTAGAATGCAATATTAATCAGGGCTCCGTTCAACCCGATTGGGTTTATGTCCATCTTAAAGTTTCGCACTGGGAAGTTATAACGATTTGATCTGTTTTGATGTTTGGTTTAGGATTATGTTTAATATGTTCACATATTTGGTACCATACCAATAGGATTTCATTCCCAAGTGATTTGGGATCTGGGACTTAAGTTTCGGTCACTTATTAGTCGCTTTGCACGAATTTAGTCGCCCGAATCGGACGAATAGACACTTCTAAATATGTAATAACATATTATTTTCTATAAGCAAGTCGTACGACGTTAATTTATTTGTAATTTAATAATAATTTGGTCCCGAATTATATTTTGTTTACCATACAGCTTGACACTGACTTACAAAACATGGTTTTGTTTAAACTAACAAACAGACGCGACGCGACTCTCGTAGAACAATTTCTATGAAAACTTCATGGAAACTGTTCTACAAGTGTCGCGTCGCATCTGTTTATACTGAAAATAGATAAATACGATTCAACTACGCAGCCTATTCACTTAATACATCATCGGACTCTTACCAGGCTAGCTCTTGACTAGTTAATTTAATATCGTGACCATTAGTCCAACAAAGAATAAAACATCAACTAACAAGAAACGCTTCATTCAAAGAAAGTAACATTTATTAATAAACACGTAATCGTGCGCATACCTTCTTTGAAGCACACATCAAAGCGATCTCGACTGCTAATGTAGCACCACTTTAAACATTGTAAGTAGTTAATTACGTCTTAAATGTATTGATAGTTTCGTAATTGAAATAGCAATACCTACTTCGACTCGGCGTAAAAATATCGCGACGCGATTTAATGGCGTATTGGATTTTCAATTCTCTGTGTTGAACCGAGGATTGAGAATCCAATAGAATGCAGCCAGCAACGTCAAAAAAACACACTGTTCGATTTTCAGCTCTCGGCGCTAAGCAGTGCCTTTAAAGTCCAGTGCGCGAATAAATCCCGGCGCGATATTTTTACGTCCGTGCGGACGTGGATTTAGCTCTTGTGGGTTACAAGACGAATTTTAAATTTAATATAAAACAACGTTCTGTTTCTGTCAAACGTTTGAAGATGATCAGAACATACATAATTATATTTTAGATATATTTGGGAGCTAAACGCATTTAGTGATTTATGGCGCAAGCATTCACCACTGCTCTCCGTGTAGGAAAACATGGTGAAGAAACCGGCTTGTCCTAGAAACAAATAATTCGAAGTGCCCGCATGTTGTATTGTGGATGGCCCACTCTCTCTCTCTCGCACAGAGAGGCCTATGTCCCAGCAGTGGTAACATTATAGGCTGATTGTGGTGCGGGCCTAAGAATCCCGCAATAATACACCTAGTTCAGTACATCGCAGCTGTACAGCTGCGATGTAAACCCCTGTGATGAAAACCCTTTTGGGGGTACCCCCAAAAGGGTTTTCACACCTTTTGGCAACCAAAACCAAACTTCTTTTAAAATGTTGGTATATTCATAAAATATCAGTCTTTAGTCCATGACACACGAATCCAGAGTCTTTAAGTCTTCAATGACATTGGATGTTTGCTGCTCAATGTTGTGTGTCTGCTCACTTTAGTGTGATTTTGGAATATCGACATCGTTTTCTTCGAGCCATTCAACATCTTGGTGCTTGTTTAAATTTAATATAAAAACCAAAAAGGTAAAAAAAAATTACTGCTGACGTAATCACCATCTGCACTCCCCATCCCCCATGTCATCAAAAATAAGCAAAGCAAAGACCCCTCCGCCCCCCTGTAGTGCGTACCTAATACTTGAATGGCCCCTTGGAGGGAGAGTTATTCAGATTACTATTTCGGACCATTGGAATTAATTAAGGAATTAATGGAAACCATATTTCTATGTCAGAAATGTTAACAATAAAACAAAAATTTACCCTCATTTTCATTTCAAAGATATTGAAACTTTTACAAAGATTTTCAAATTATTTGCAATAAAACGTTTACAAATAATTAAATTAAACGCCTAATTTAAAAGCTATCAAATAAACAAGATGGCCGCCACCTGGCATCAAATAAAACCCAACAGTAAATGATTCCCTCCAATATTGCCGACTTCCAAATTCCAATTACCATTGAAAACATGAGAAGATTATAGATTCGCACGTCGCGTCGCGTCGCATCGTTACCTACGTTGTAATGCAATTAATACGCAGTTTCCGTTGGCTCGGCCATAAACTACTTAGCACTTTCATCTTAGCCAGGAAGTGGTCTTAAATAGAAATGTACTATCGTCACCTCTATTCTGCGTTTATAGCTGACAAACTGGGTTTACTGATCCTACCTGGGAGTTTTGAATTGATTGACGGAGTTTGTTGCGCTACTTCTTCTTCCCAGCTAAAGCACTAGGAAGTGGTGAAGGGCGGGCGTTTTGGAGGGACTGTCTTATGTAATGTTGACGTTCAAAAAGAGTTGACTCTCAGCCTAGTTTGAATAAATGACTTTTGATTTTTAGATTTTGATTTGATGGCGAATCTATACGAATTGTATGATTTTGACTCTCTGATTGAATTCTTGTAATTTATATTTTTTATTTATTTATGTATTTCAAAAAAAGTGTGGTACAGTCTGTTACAGTAAAATATTTTTTTAAATTTAGGGTTAAGTCGAATAGAAATAAAGTAACATAATCGAATCAGGCGTCCTAGCTAGGTTACATGGTAACCTGTATTAAGATTCACCAGCCCAGGTTCCTACAGGGGTACAAACATTTGAATAGACTGCTTAATTAATTTTCGAACAAAATGTCGATATAACAAATTCATTTCGATTTCAAAGGCAATCAGTAATCATTCAGTCTGTGAAGTTTGGTGATTATGGCAGTATTTTCCAAGTCAATAGCTGGATCATTTTAGTCAACTAAGTATCTTGATCGTCCTAATCACTGGCACGACAGGTAACAAAGCTACTAACATCCGGCTTTTCCATTGAGAATTTCAAGTTGAGACTTTGACAAATTATCCTTTAGCATTACTTATGGTGGAAGCCCTCGAAAATCAAAATTTATTTAGCAAAATCATCAATCAATCAACTCAGCCTATCGCAGTCCACTGCTGGACATAGGCCTCTCCCATGCTGCGCCACAGCACCCTGTCTTCCGCATCCAGTCTGACCCAGCCACCTTTTTAAGGTCGTCGGTCCACCTAGCTAGGGGGCGTCCCACACTACGCTTGCCGATACGCGGTCTCCACTCCAGGACTCGTCTGCTCCATCGGCCATCGGTCCTTCGACAAACATGGCCAGCCCACTGCCACTTCAACCTACTTACTCTGCAAGCTATGTCAGTAACTCCAGTTCTTTTCCGGATAACTTCGTTTCTGATTATATCCTTCAAAGAAACCCCAAGCATAGCCCGCTCCATAGCGCGGTGCGTGCCTTTAAATTCGTGTACCAGCCCAACTGTGAGTGTCTACGTTTCGGCACCGTATGTCATCACGATGCAAAAGCATCACAAATGTTGAATTTCGAGGCCACATTGGAAGCTAAAGGCTCCTGCAGACAGGCGCGACACGATTACGCGAAGGTGTGAAGTGAATCTGGTACAACTATTTCCATAAATTTTTCATAGAAACCGTTCTACTAGAGTCGCGTCGCGTCTGACTGTGGGAGCCTTAATGCTACATTACAGCTTCAAATGATAAATAAATGATAGCGGTGATATACGGTCAGACTCTCAACCTTCTAATTGGAAACTGTTGTGACCAATTCAATTAATCACGGTATGAACTGATTCAATGATAAATCAATTAGAAATCAATCAGATAAGTATCGTGTCCATTTGACCTTATAAGGTAAGGGCAATTTAAATCATCGTTAAGCTTCCTAATACCTAAGAAATCCTATTAGTATTACAGAAAGGTATTTATTAATAAAATAATTATAGTTGAAGTATGTCTTAAGTTATAATGTTGCGAATGATTATTATGATAGTGACGGCATGGTTGGCGCATTGGTTAAGCGATTGACTTCTGCGCTGCGGGTTCAGCGTTCGATTTCCGTACGGAACAAGCAGGAACGTTTAAAAAAAAATCCCTATTGGTTTTAGACTACAATCATGTTAATATAAATTATAGTACCTAGTTAAATTATGATAAGGCCCATTGCATATTTTGTAGTGTTCATTTTTTTTTTTGCTATGAATTTTAATGGTGTACCTACACACGGTTACACATCAAGCTTAAATACAATTCCAGTTTAAGCTGATCTCGCACTGTACGGAAATCCTATACAATGCGAGATCAGCTTATACTGGAAATCTATAGCTTTATGTGTACAATAGATATAACTAAACAGGGTGGCAGGGACATCGACGTGCAGCCTGTTATCAAGGATTCAGTAGGTTCAGCCCGGATTCTAGATTTGTGCCCGGTTGAAGGCATTAGACTCGCCCCATTACATGGGACTAAGGGCCTGTGAAACCCACGTTATTTAAAAGCGCCGTTGACGCGCGTTTGTAGCGATACAGACCCAATACGCACGCGAGTCAGACGCAGCCTGTAGACCCTCTGTAGGATAAAACGGCGCAGTCGACGCACGTTTCTAAAACGCGCGTCAATGGCGCGTTTAAAAAACGTGGTGTGCACAGGCCCTTAAGAATAACTTTCGAAATTTGGGTGTAGGTAGGTTATACAATAAATATATGTTTATTTTTCTCATCTTTATTTTTCAGTGGTAGTGGTTCAAACTAGCATAAGGTCAGGTTTACACTTGTAAGAGACTATAGCTACCAGCGGCGAGGTGTCAATTTTTCTAAGAGAGAAGCCGAAGCGAAGTCGGCTTAAGTTACTGACTTATCAATAAATAATACTTATTATCATTCCAAAATTAATATAGGAATGTTAAGATTTAAATACAATAAAATTAAACGAATGAAAATCAAATGAAATGTGCAATATTCCTCCACCTGGTTCTCGCTGACGAATTTTTCTACATCTGTCTCTGTCATAACCCGTTGTACAGCGGCTTACTCTTGTCCATATTAAGCCGGGTTAATTTAGAACTTTTTTTTTTTGAAAATACAAAGCTAAAAATAACCGTTTTTGTGGTTTGAATGTTATGGTGAATTAAATACCTGTAGTGTAACTATATTTTTTGACAAAAGTAGCCACTATTAACGTGCCATTTTTTTATAGCGATAGAGTTGCGAATGCAAATCCCCGAAGGGAAGCCGGTAGGAATCGTGTTATATGGTGCTTTCGCCACTGAATGGTACACCTCTGCCTAACCCTTAGGGGATTAAAGGCATAATGTTATCTTATCTTGAGTAAATAAAGCGTAATGAAGCACAAAACTATCAATAACAACGCGGTATCTAACAAACAAGTGTCTCTTCAGAATAATGAATAATTAATCGATAATCATAAAACAATTAGGTATTGTTAGAACATGACATTGGCAATGACTCTAGTCTCGCATTCGAGTCACGAGAACTAATAAATTGTGATCAGGAAGGGAGACGCGCTAATAAATCTAATTGTCTACGATGTGTAGATACATATTAAATGTTCATTAATATGGGTGTCTTGCCGTTAGGTGAGATCACGGAGTACTAAGTAAACAGAGTGTCTATGAATGCCCTCACGGAATTTTACGGCACCTGCGTCAACCAACTCAAACTGGATCCACGTAATGGATTATAGCATTTATAGCTTACTCCCTCTTGAAAAGAGAAGGCCTGTGTCCCAGCAGTGGGAATGTTTTAAGCTGTTTATATGGCAAAAGATATCCTGTGTTGCTAGCTCTCAGCTAAACGCAGTTCTTTCTGTCGTGCTGGTGTCTGCTATTCTATAGAATCAGAAGGCAGCAACGACCTCAACAGCTGTAGTAACAACATACATTGATCGTCAAAGAACGCATTTGCTAATGGCTATATTATTTACAACAACAAAAAAATGCGAACATTAGCCTCCATATTTATAAACGCAACGTTAAGCAATGATTAGCGTCTGCTTCAACATACATTTTTGACGTTTTAACGTCTCATAACTTCAAGCGAAGTTTATAAATAAGTTGGTTGATAATAATGAGTAGGGTCAGTCTGGACACCTTCGTAGCGTTGTACAAGGCTCAGATCACGTAGGCACGGATGTAAAAATATCGCGGCGGGATTTCATCGCCCACTAAATTTTCAATTCTCGGTGTTGAACCGAGCATTCAGAATCCAACAGACTGCATCCCAGCGCATCGAAAAACCACTCTGCAGAATTTTCAACTCTCGGTACTTAGCGGTGCGTTGAAGATCTAGATCCAGAGCGCGAAAGAGTCTGTTAGATTTACGTTAGTGCGAACGTGGACTTCTTGTAGAAAATTCCGAATTATTCGCGGGTTACAGTTTTTAGCTTTAGCGCAGTCATTATGCTCCGCCTCTTTCTTCCTCCATGCAGTGTCTACTCTGTGGTACCGAGGGGCATCGATGCTTCGGCCGATGATTGATTACAGCGGATGCGATAGACGACGTAGTGGGTTTAGGTAATATTGGATGGAAGGGCTGAATGCTAGACTGATTAACGATCGGATCATAGCAATCAATTGAGTAAACTTATTTATAATTGGTAGTGGATCCTACAATAGAATTTTATTAAAATTTCTTGCTTGCTTTGTGAAGTTACAAATTGGAAGCTAGAAAAGAAATACTTACTATAACAAAAGTTATAATTAATTGTCTTAATGAAAATAGAAAATAACTAGTAGGATGTATCCAAGGAATAGCTGGATAAATCAGATCATCAGGTTTGAAGCTGAGCTCAGGATGCGCCAGACTATTATGGAAGCCCCAAAAAATCATCATCAGACATAGGCATTCCCAAGCTCCCACTTCGACCGATTCTGTGCTTCCCGCATCCCGCGGATTCCTGCGGCCCAAATGATTGCGGTGACAGAAGTATTGAAATCAATTTTATTACAAGGCTGTTTAAATAAATCAATAAGATAAAGGTAAACAACTGCTTATGTGCAACATGCTAATCTTCTAAATTAAGTCAATAACTAATAAAAATATGTACTTAATAATAAAATTGGTGTTTTATTTCGGTGCGGCGCCAATCTGATTGCGTCACGTGACGGGGTTACTATAAAATAGTGTCACGCCATATATTGTATCGACCCTAATTTATACGACATTTATGACTATTCGAATCAACGGTATCGACTTGCTTGTTGCTTCATGGGTTCTCTGTTTTATTATAAAACAAATAGATAGGTTTTCAAGTCTATAATAAAATACAAACGTACATAAACTCACACTTTTCGTCGTTGAGACATACATTGGGACCGACATTACACCTGCACACTAATTGCATGATATAGGTACTATCAATCACAATCTGTATCATATTGTAAGATATTGCTAATCCATTGCTTCATATATTCGAAAAATTGGTCCGCAATAAATGTTCTTGAACTGTCAAAATGAAAGGCTGAAGCTGTTGAAATTACCCTTCCTAGTTAAATACTTTTGAAGGAGGTCGAAATGCAGTGAGGGCAGAAGTACACAGAAAGACTATCTTTGGCGCTTTTAATACTGTTTGCAAATTAGTGGCTGGGATCACAAATCAAAGATTGAGCTCACGATGCCTGATGATGAGGCATGCAGACAGGTTCACTTGAACTGTTACTCAAATCTCCTCAATAGGCCAGTCCGGGTACCACTGCAATTTATTACACGATATTTTTGAAATTTAATGTCTCGCCATTTCTTCTCAGGGGTAGTCAGATATGAAATGTCGACATATATATATTTTTTTAATACGACTTGCAAAAGTAAATCCGATATTTTTACAGAATAAATAATTTAATTGAGCAACAATAAACTACAATTAGTATCCAAATCTACGCCCGTTAGTATTCAAAGGCAGACATGATTAAGGTCGTTACTGAATTCCATGTGTTTGACCTTATGCGCTAAATGAAGACTAATAGAAACCATTGCTAAACCATATTGATCACTAATCAATTTGTAGTACAATAGAATATTTCTGCACCAAGTTTTTTATTAGTTAGATTTTTCCTTCACACAGCATAATTACGAATTGTGAAGGCTCGCTTCAGTGAATAACCGTCCTTTTTCGTGTCAGGTTGTATTTGAATGAATGAATGTAATTGAATGACTATTTCGTGAAAAACTCACTGCACACAACAAAACACTGCAAAAAACGTGAATTTTGCGGGCCACCCTGGTGTTTTCATTCCTTTCTCATTCAAAATGAGGATCCTAAGTATTTCTGGGTTGATCCTACTAATATTATGGATGTGAAAGTTTGTATGTTTGTTACTCAATCACGCAAAAACGGCTGAACGGATTCGGATGAAATTTGGCACACAGATAGTTTGAAACCTGGAATAACACATAGAATACTTTTTTATCCCGGTAGTACGTTCACGTGGTATAATTTTTCATCTCCACGCGGGCGAAGTCGCTGGAAAAAGTTAATTAAATAACGAAACCAAAGCACTCAATGTATCTAGGTAGATAGTATAGATACTCACTCTATTGTATAGTAAGTAGGTTCACAGTAGCATACGTTAGCATGGGAAGCTCATTACCGAGTTCAGTCGCATGCATAATTAATGGTGTCCATAAAACTGTACCGTCCTATCGATTCCTAGTATTTAGGAGTAGGTAGCCGTCTATTTGTATGCCTAGGGTAATTAGGCATGACGAAAGACCCGGTCTGTTCGACTATACTTTACCCTTTTCGTATAAATGATTTTATTTCTGTAAGGGCTGATTTTACCAAGTTCTAGTAAGTACGAACTGTCAAATATTTAAAATTTATTCTTAGGCTAAGACAAGGTACAAAAGTTTGGTGAAATTCGGCCTATGTAGTATTACACTTTAACACGTCAATCATATTTTAAAAACTAGATGAGGTCGGCGTTTCCTATCTGACTACTCTGAGATGAACGGCCGAAACAAACTAAGAGGTCACAGTCTCTTTTAAAGTCCAGACATAATCTTGGTCGGATCGTGTGAAGACCATGTGGATTGGTGGTGTAGGATTAACACCAAAAAAATTAAAAAATATTGAAGGCTTAGTCAGAGGTATACCGTACACGTATATTTCGCCAGTTATGTTTTACTCCCATCTAATAGGGGGTGAGCCTATTGGCATCATATCCACTGCTAGGACACAGGCCTCCACTCCGTGAGAGGGAGTGGGTCGTAATCCACCACGCGGGCCCAGTACGGGTTGGTAGATGTCACATGTATTCGAGTCTTTGGTTCTAGGACATGCCGGTTTCCTCACGATGTTTTCTTTCACTGTTTTGAGAGCAGTAGTGTTTTTTTTTTTATACAAAGTAATGCGCCTGGCTGGGTTCGAAAGCCTGACCTACAACTCGTAAGTCACGTCACCACTGCTCTCGTACGATCATCGTTTTCCGAAATTGAAATAATCAAAAATATTCAAGATTTATTGATTAGTAAATAACCTACGTCGTCAGCTGTCAGAAACGCGTCCCAATAAATAACGATTGCATCTTATTTAGATAGTGTTCGATCATCGTTATCTTGTTATCTAATGTCGAGATGTTCTACAACATTCCCTGTTTATCTCGTCTAAGATCCAACTGGAACTGTGACCACAGTTTTCTCACCATACAAGTTTATAGGGTATTTTTAAGTAAGGCCTATTGACACCTTGGGTAATTGGTACCGTCGATACAAGTAATTTGTTGAGGAATAGTTCAATCAGGTGTCCTTAGACGATCATTCTGGCTGTTTTGTTTAATACGAGATCTTGGTTTCAATAAACGTAGGTACATTAATTATACGGTCACAGTGTAATGCTAGATTCGACACAAAACATCTATCAAACATTTTGATTGATGCCTATGTCCAGCAGTGGTCGTTTTTCGGCTGAAATTATGATGATGCCATTCTGATTTGCCTCAGTCAGCAGTGTTATTCTGTAAAAATCTCACCGTGATAACTTGGGTGAAGTAAGCTTAAAGTGAGCTGTCAGTAGTATCAATCCCTAGTGCCAGATGGATTGACAGCTCACTTCACCTAAGTTCTCACGGTGAGATTTTAACGGAATAGATCGGCAGATAGACCGGATTTAACTGGTTCTAGATGATCATCTAAGGTCCTCCTTAAACCAGCCAGTCTTAAAAAGTTTTGCAACATTCCGTAACCATAATCTGCATGTAATGTTCCCACTGCTGGAACACTGAGCTCGTCTCTTCGAGAGGGCATGGGCTGTAATCCACCACGCGGGCCCAGTGCGGGCTGGTAGATGTCACATGTCACCGATTTTTTGGCTCTAGGACATCCCGGTTTCGTTACGATGTTTTGCAACATTGCACACTCATAATTTATTTTCTGAAGTTACAAAACAATCACTGAAAAAAATATTGTAATACAAAAAGCTTGAACAATGGGCGACAATTAATGCTAATGACTTCTTAGACAAATCTCCAAAGGAAATACGTTTCTTTTGTGAATTTCACTTTGAGATTTAAATAAAAAATCGTCACGTTTGCCAGTCAACAATCCTTAACAAGAAACCACACTTTTGAAAACATTAATTCGAAGAAAGAGCCGCATTTGAGTCTGGCAACCCGTCTTACCAAAGGGTGTTACCCAGTAAATAGGTTGTGGAGGTCAGATAGGCAGTCGCTCCATGTAAAATACTGGTATTCAGCTGCACCCGGTTAGACTGGAAGCCAACACGATATAGTAGGGAAGAGGCTTGGCAGATTGATTGAATTCGAAGAAAGAATAGAAAACAACAGAACTACGATTTTATATTCTGATGAATTCGGATGACCCTCGACCAATCTACCAACAAACTAAAAATCTTCTTCAGCAATGTAGCAAATCCTGAACTACACTGATATTTGATGTAAGTCTTAGCGCTTTAAATCCTCCAGATCCGGCCATCCTGAGGCGGCGATCCGACCTGATCCAGGCTAAGTGGAGCAAAAACTTGAATTTTAACGGAGATTATACTTGAAGCGACGGTTGAGGCAAGGGATCTTGATGTCTTGGGTAGTTGATTTCGTAGTTTTAAATATTGGAAAGGAATGGAGGTTTTGAGCAAATCAATGACGTAAACGGGTTTTAGACGCAACGATCTTTAGGTACACCTGGTCCGGTGGCTTGCCAATCAGATATTGCGTACTTACGATACAGCTTGTTCAAAATGGCATGATAAACTCTTGACATGAATACTTATAGACAACCCACAACGAGACACAGGTGAGTTAAACAGGGGGCCGATTCTACTAACAAATTTGTTAAAAAAACGCAATAGAACCGCAAACGAATCACCACTTTTAAGCGTTTTCGCATTCTACTAAAATGAACAACGGTCCAGCTGCGACACAGCTGCGGTTACGTTTTAGTTACGCCAACGATCGATTGAAACAATGTCAAAACCTATTCTACTAACAAAATCGAACATGAGCGTGACGTTTACTATAGGACAAAGTTAATGATAAAATTATGATCATTATGTCTTTTAATTATAGAAAATACTTTTAGTGCCACATATTCGTGTTTACAACATTTTTAGATTCAACTTTTTTCTTTGTGGTATTAATAAAACATATTATTTTGGCATGTTGGTAACGCGAGTAATCCGCTGTGTTCCCGCTACAGTTCAGTTGCAATTCGTTTTAAGTTTAGTTTCCATTTTGCTTATAAAATAGTAGAATGACTTTTTATGTAACTATCGAACGGCGATCGAAATCGAACTGTTGTGGAAACACAATTTAACGTGTAACGTTGCAAATTAGTAGAATCGGCCCCCTGGACTGTTTATGAAGGTATAATAAATACTATTTTAAGACCATCATCATTGTACACGCGCATGACTCAGTGTTTATCTATGGACCTCTATGGACGCATTCGGACAAAAGCTATCAACTAATCCCTATATAAAATAAAGCTCAAGCTTATCTTAATAAGGTTTTTAAAGCGTGTTTTTTAGTTTTTTAAACTATCATTTATTTTCTATTTTTTAGTTCTGCTAACTACAAAAACGTGTTTTTTTCCTTTTTTTTCATTTTTCTCTTTTTTTTTTTTAATTATTGAATTGTCATCGGTCCTCGATAAGTTTACAAAGTTTCAATGAAATCTGACCGTTTAAAGTGGGTCAAAATCGCGCTCTAAGGAGTCTGTTACACACAAACATACAAACAAACAAAAACATACAAGTGAAGCTAATATAATATAAAGCATGTAAAAAAGTACTCTGTGGTTATCAACAAGGGCGCGTGCACAGAACACTATTACTCCTAGCGTGTCAATAAATGTCAACGTTGTTCTTGTAAAGCTATTCTTACACTTTAATTTTAATTAAGTAATTTGTGGAGTTTGAGTCCGTTTCAATTCATCTCCCAGCAATCATCATCGGCCTAGCCTTTTCCCAACTATGTTGGGGTTGGCTCCCAGTCTAACCGGATGCAGCTGAATACCAGTATTTTACATGGAGCGACTGCCTATCTGACCTCCACAACCCAGTTACCAGGTAACCCCTTGGTAAGGCTGGTAGTCAGACTTTCAGGCTTCTGAGATTTTAAGACCGTAACAGCGAAATACGCGAATACGGAAGCACACTAAATTGTTGCATATTAAAAGAACATTGCATGTAAATGTTTTCACCCCAGTCCCAAACGTTACAAAATCGGACCGTGCACAAAAGAAAAGTCACAATAGCGTGGTATTTACTGCACTGCAATGTACAGTAACAGATCTACAACTTCACAACCCTAAACTGAGACTTATTCGATTAAATGGAATCAAAACTTTTTAAGTTAATTATGAGTCTACCGGGAACATCTAGGTCATTGCTTTCTCTTGGTTATCTTATACCAATAATAAAGCTGAAGGTTTGTTTCAACGCGCTAATCTCTGGAACTACCAGTGGGATTAGGTTTTTTTTTCTGTATTTGAAAGCTGAATTCTTGGGGAAGGCTATGGGTTATCAACACCACGCTGCGACCCTTAGTAGCCGAGCAAAAATTAAAAAGTCAGAAAGAATGCTTACCGAAAACGAAATAATAGTGCGGGCAGGCGATGCAGGGTACGGGGAACCAGAAATTTTAAACCGAAGAAGTCGTGGGCAGAGTCTTAGATAAAATAGAACATGACGTGAAACCATAATAACGTCACCAAAAGAGGAGACTGAGAATTTATTATTCATGTCAGAAACCTTTTTGAAATCATGACCAATAACTATTGTACTAGTGCCCCGACTGTTTTAAGAAACCGTATTTGTTTGGCATCATGTCATCAATTTTAAACGATCATCAAATAATCCTTTTTCATGCTGCAGACAGTAAATTTCCGAACGTAAAAATATCACTTAACTTCAGGACTTGGTATTCGACTTCCCTCCAAGACTTTTACTTTGTAGAATAGAAATAAAAGTTTACTGCATAGTGTGTTAGTAAAAAAATCCATTCCATTAGTTGGAGACAAAGCGTCCTTGTGTGAAACATTGAGCTAGACAAGACGGATGCGGTTAGTTAAGACCCGTATTGCGTTGTAGGATGCCGCATGGGTGAGGGCGCGTTCACAGGACTTTATATCTGTGGCAGGATTTTGATCGACTGCTGTACTTTCCAAGTAAGAGAGCATTGGTGGCCCAGCGACTTGGTTCGAACCCAGCCCGGCGCTTTACTTTGCGTAAAGAAAGAAACAAAGAAAAGTTATTTATTGTTACTCGCACACGAAGATCACATACTAAAATAAACACACAATGGTACAAAAATTATAAAAAACTAATTTCTCGGAAGAAGAAAAAAATAAAAAATAAAATAAAACAGAAAGTCCTGCACGAGGCCAAAAGCAAAGATAAGGAAGGAATGATTTCATCACCACTGCTCCCAAAACGGTGAAGGAAAACTTCGTGAGGAAACCGGCATGTCCTAGAACCTAACTTTCGAAGACATCTGACATTCAACAACAATCACTAGGGCGCGCGTGGTTGATTACGGGCCACACCCACTCACAGCGAGGAGCCCTGTGTCCCAGGCCCCAGTTGTGGGGACATTATAGGTTGATTATGGTGTACTCTCCGATGTTGGGGGATGAGAATGGTGATGGTGAATAAATTTAAAAAAGGCACACTTTATACGCAGTAAAACATCCAATTTTTTATGTAGTGAGTTAAAACTCTATCTTCAGCAGGAACATTAACACAAAAAACAAAGCCAGACCATTCTCAACACCTTAATTTCAAACTAAACTTTTATCTTGGCAACACCGCCAACTATCAGACGGAGAGCAACACCGCTGCGCGCTAGCCCTAACTAAATAGTTGGGACCAATTTGCATTTTGATACAATTGCTCCGGCCTGCGTTGTAACTTCGCAGCGTCAACTGTTTGGATGGGTCGTGTCGTGATTGTATACTAGGTTATTAAGAATTCATGTCACTTATCAACAGTCTTTGGGTTTTGTTGAACTATTTGCATTGGTGGCTGTTCCTATGAGGATAGATGTTGGGTTTGTGGATGGAGGTTATGCTGCATTTATGTTACATTACCTGCGCCCCGCGGTTTTACAACGCATAAGTCTCGATCCCATGGGAATATCGGGATAAAAGTGTCCTATGTCCTAATCCCGGTCATAGTCCACCCATGTGGCCAATTCATTCAGCGGTTTTAGCGTGAAATCGTAACAAACGAACATAGAAACCATCTAATCTATTCTCTATACAATATATATCTTTTGGTCGCGGCTCCGCCCGCGTAGATGTCGGTTATCTCGTAAAAAAGTGGTCTATGTCCTTCTCCATATCCCAGGCTATATCTCTGCCAAATTTCATGACGATCGGCTCAGCGGTTTAGGCGTGAAAGCGTAACGGACAGAGTTACTTTCGCATTTATAATATTATTAGGAAATAGTTTAGAAAAACAGACCTTATCCTTGGAGAATATGGTGTATTTTGGGCTCATCTTCTTCGCATACATGCATAACCCAGGAGATATACAGAATACAGGTTTTGGTTAAGATTGATCTATTGGTCTATGTAGTCTGACACAATTAAATAAAAACCAGTTACCAGGATTGTTTTTGTCCCTGTCATTACTGTTATTTATTGAGCTGAATATCGACGCGGATCGCATATATTCTCTTCATTTTCTTTGAACTTGCAGAGCAAATAGACTTTATCTAGTGCCATAACCATTCGGAGTAGATTTCGAAGGTTCGAGTACATTCTACTGGAGACGACAGATTTATTACTCTCCATGTTTTCTTCACTGAGTGACCATAAACTTTGGAATGACTACTACCACTAATATACAATCAGGCTTCAAACTTTTGCCCTTCAGATCTACAGTAAATTGGCGAAATTGTCTGCTTCCTAATTGAGTTAATAAAAAAATTAGCTTTGGAGATTTACTGCTCGTAAAAACATTCCAACTGTCTAGATTTATAGTCGGGGTTCTAGAAAAACATCCTTGTTTTGCCTTGGTCTCTGCCCAACAAAGGTTAATCTAAAATAAAACTATTGTGTGGATTCTGTTCCGATCCAAAGATATAAGGAACGCTGTATCTTTATCCATGTCATGACGCTGTCCACCTTTAATTCCCGAAGATAGAAATACTTGGAGTGGCACTATAGCAAAATTGTGGAACCACGATCTTCAACAGAGAAGAGGGAAACTGACATATGAAGAGGGACCTATCTAAATACTATTATACAGCAGATTTTAAGTGCGTTGCCACGTCCGTCGAGATCTACGTCGATTTCTGTGACGTATACTTGACTGTTCAAAGTTTAATAACCACTTACCATTCATTACTCCGTGTGTCATAAATAGACATGCATTGTCATATTTATTATGGTTCGACACTTCGGAGTTACACATAATCGGCCTTATTCATAAAAAGTTATCGAACATCTAAACACTTGCTAAAGTCTGGTTTTTCAAAGAGAAACTACACTTTAGCAACTGTTTAAATGTTCGATAACTTTTATGAATAAGGCCGAATATGTTAACAAAAATTTTCGTTACAAAAGAGAAAAGTGGCGCATGAGATTGCCACTTTTTAAAGGGTTGTCCTTGTTTTTTTTTTATTCCGTGCCATTAGCAGCCGGAATCTTATGATCGGGTTTTCGCCTATTTCCCGTAATCCGATTGAATTTGGGAATTTTGCACTCACGTGTAGTTTTATGACAACACATTTTGAAAATAGCAGAACAGGTGAAGAAGGAAGGTACTTCTTTTTTAATACGTGCTCGTCATGGTTTTGAAGAGCATTCCTTTGTAATGAACATGTTTTTGAATGTCATCATGATGACTCTAAAACAAGTTGTACGTAGGTTGTTATAGGATAAAGATACAAAAAAAACGGGTGTCAAACGAAGCCGCAAAAACGAATGTATTCAAATCTGAAACTGGTTATGTAACACGTGCTCTGCTTGTTAAATAAAGTTTTATGAAACATAAATCACACAAAATCTAGGCTTTCTTTAATCTAGTAAATAACTTATTGAGGTTACAAAATCAATCAGTAAGGAAAAACACACGAATTTAACGAGTCCTAAGAAATACCAATAATGATATTCCACAAAAAAAACACTAGACTCGTCTCGTCTCGACCTCAAATAATTCAAATGCCATTCAAAACTCGTCATTGTATTCGCATGCAGAATAACTTTACATAACAGGACTCAAAAGTGTTTATTATTATGAAAACATGAATGAATCGAGTCATCGGCTTTTGAGACCAGACGACAGATGTGTAGCAGATGTGTCGACTAAAAGATTCGTAATTTGTATGATTTATTGTCAAGACAATTTTACACTTTTTCTCCATTTGTCTTAGTTCTTAAGATAATGTATTTAAATAGAAAGTTGGAGTAATGTGACACTTAAACACAGATGTTACTTTACACTGTTTTCTTTTTATTACAAATTATGAAATGAGTGGTTACAAAATGGATAATCTCGTAATTTATTTGCGCACAGATGGTTTGGATCGTACATTTGTGTAAAGTGAATTAGTGAATATTGTAATTATTGTTCTCGTTAGCAGAATTAAATATTTGTTAAACGGTTGTGAAATGCAGCATGTGGTTTGTTAACACACATTTTTGTTAGAAAATGGAAAGTGTTTGTTTGAACATAACTGAACAGGATTCGGCCTGTCATCATTGTGTTGTATAAATTCTTGGAAACAAAAGGGGACATTTTAACATGATTCATACTTTGACAATGACGTTTTAAACTCCATGTGGGGTTAACAGGACGTGACAAAATTCTTTATAGCACTGGGTGCTTATGTCACGCTCTTCTGTGACTTAAGTAGTCCATTTTTTAATTCTTAGGTCACGGTAAGTATGTTTTTCTCGGCGTTTAGCTTTTCGGGCGCTAATTTCACACCGGGCAATAATGGAACACTTAATGCCACGTATCGTAATGAACTATTATAAAATATCATAGGACACATTATAATTGGTTACGATATTCAAGGAAATATTCTCGGAAAACCTTAATACCGCACTCTAGTTGCGTAAAACATGGTAAATAATAACAATCGATTTAGTTAAACAAACACACGAACTATGATATTCACTGGTTTCAGTAATTGCTTACCTTAAAACATAAAGGCTTCTTCAAATAGGCGTAACGCTACACTTGTAGAGCAATTTCCATGAAGTTTTCATACAGGAAAGTTTTTATTCAGTGCGCAAACTGTAACCATGAATTCAGCATATCATTCTAGACCCCCGAGCGCAGAAATTTTTCGTCGGTTATACAAAAAAAAAATCAGCTGTTCCATACATTTTGACCGCGTAGGTACCTATTGCACTTTTCTATGAAACAAGCTGATTTTTTAAATATTCACGACAAGAGATATATTTTTCATGAAATGAATGTGACGATATGCCATGGAATTGGAGAAGTTTTGAAGAAAAATAAATAAACCAAGAAGATCGCAATAATTGAAAAGAACATAACATTAGGGCAGAAGTGTACTTATGGCTAGTACACGCACAGTTCGCCAGTTGTGTTAAAGGCCCATGTAGTAGGGGGCGAGCCCATTGCCACCAAACGGGCAAAGATTCAGACTCCGGGCTGATACTAAAAACTACTGCTAAAATTCCAGATGGAAAACGCAATAACACATTGCCCGACCTGGGATTCGAAGCCAGGACTTTTCGCTCAGCAGTAGCGCTTTAGACCACTAGACAAACGAGGCAGAAAAAAAATATCCACATTTAAAAATGGAACCGTTTAGAAATTCATTTGAAAATGGAAGCGTTCCTTAGCTAGCAATTTTTCCTTATACTTGGAAAACTCGAAGTAGGTATAAACCAAACCTTAATAATTTACAAACCTTCTACAACTTTCTCTGGTTCAATAATAAAACAAACATTTCTTTTGCCTGCAGCATCCAATTCCCATCAACCGTTCAAATATTTGTTCAGGGTCCACGGCGGCCATTTTAACTTGGAACCAATTACGGCTTGGACTATAGTTTGGCTACTTTAATTAGGAAAGTAATCAAAACTGTGTTTAATTTTTGAAATATTGTCGGTCACTGAGCACGCAGTTTGGTTGGCCAAATAAATTCTCGGCTGAGACATTTAATTTTGGCTCAGAATGAAGGAGGAGTCGTGTATTTAGTAGCACAATCTTCGTGAGCAATGTGGTGTATATTTTCATTTATAACTGGTGGAAAATGCGTGTACTATAATAAGCTCAGCTCTGCCTAACCGTTCGGAGTAAACAGGCGTTATGTTATGTGATAAGTTATGTTAAAATGTTGATAATATTTTACTTGATTGATATTTGATTTAATGGCGCCGGCATTTCCTCGCTGACTGTTCCCTGAGAAGAAATGGCGAAACAATATCAGAGGTCATGGTCTCTTTTAAAGTCACATTATATTATTTGAATTTTATGTGAGTCTAACAATGCAGGGCCATGTCTGGAAGGTCCTTTTAAAGAAAAAGCCATTGCAGCTGACCTGACCCAAAAAACGGCAGTTAGATTCTCAACGTTCGTCTTATCAATGATACGGTGATACAGTGTGTGATGAAATCCCGCAGCGATGTTTCTACGTCCGTGCGTACGTGGGCTAAGAGAAAATCACATACTCTGAGCACAAAACTCTTTAGAAATGTAAAGAGCACTCCAACTCCACATCGATATGTCCAGTAATAAATAGACTGAAAGAAGTAATCAATTCGCTACCACTTAAAAAATGAAACGTAAACAAAATAAGAGCAAAAGCAAGCATGACCCAAAAACCGAGCCATATGTTTATTAATTACGTTAAAAGCTCGTATCAGTATACGACCGCGTCTGTCTGTCTGTATTATAGAGCTAACCTCGTAAACAAGTGGGCGTGTGTTGATATGATTTTTACCATCATACGTACATAAACTCACGCGTTTTTCCCATGGGGTAGGCAGAAACTACGGAATGCCACCTGCTGCGATCTTACATACTCCCTTTGTCTCGGTTACGTTATACATCATTATGAGGAATATTGAATGTCCTTTTTAAAGGCTAGCAAGCAGCAGGGAATTGCGTATCACACTAACGATGTCAAAATGAATGCCTTTCATTTTGACAGTTCAACGACATCCATTGGGTTATTTACGTTGTTAAGCAGACAAGTTTTTAGAACATATGGAGCAATGGATTAGCAATATTCTTCAAAATATTTCAGATTCTGATTCCCTTCTCTCGTATGAATATACAGAATTCCACTCAGGACGGCTGGTAGCTTGTAGCACTGGTAGCAGTTAGGAGAACTGCCCAGGGTGAGTAGGAGGGCCATTTAAGCATCGTGAAGGTTGTCGGTCACTATCAAAACGATTTGAACCAGTTTTTTGGACCGTTCGCCACAGTTATAATTACCTATAAGAGCTATGTAAGAGCATGTCGTATGCGGGTAGAAGCCATGGTCCGCGCCGAATTAAAGCAAACGTTCAGAGTTCTTTCGGTGATTCTTCCAATTTGGCGCGGATAAGTGTGGGTTTTCATAGAATTTCATACAAATATGTAATTATAAAAGTTGACTCTTCCGGCTACTTCGCTACCTTCAGCTCTGGTAAATGTGCGTTTACCTTGAGGAACTATTGCATTATCACCACGATGGGTAGACCCAGAAAGAGATACCGTCTTGGGAAGATGCTGCTGCTCCTCCCTACGCTATCATTGGAAAATCGACTAACCAAACATGACCTTTAGAGCACAAAAGATACGGGTGAATATCTTTTCACAGAGAAAGCGGAACAAAATCTTACTTCCACGTGTTTACTTAAGCAAATTACATAACATATAAATATATATCTTCAAACGCTTCGACATAATATGTGGGAGCTCTTGAAGCGTTATTGTGAGTATATAATCAAGGTGAGTAGGTAAGCCTTGTATGAATCACCGCTAGTATGTCCCAATATAAGCATGAATGGGTTTCGATGTGAATGTCTTGTTTTTATCTCGCTGAAGCCATCTTGTTATGAAATCCTTGGCCGTCTATAAGATAAGACGGTAAGAAATGAAAGAAGAATATTCTGTTGTCTTCACAATGGGTTTTATGGCGTTGCACGATGATTCAGAAAATCTGTTGGAAATTTAGAGATTTTATTTTAGGTTATATTGGCCTCGGCGCGCGGAGTTTTGTAAAGATGTTTTTGGGTAGGAATCATCAAATAACTTCTCCCGCTCTGGGTGGAACGGGAGGGCGTGTCAGACTTTTACTGACTGAAACCCACCCGTGTTCCCTCAGTTGCCTGTGTGCCAGCCTGGGGCCGCGGTATCTCTTTCGAACAACCCGCACCCCTGGCAGGCATCGGTCCTTGCGGACCCCACCAGTTGGTGCTGACATCTCTTTGAGGCGCGCGTGTAACACAACGCGCCGTCGACCCGGGTTTGTAAAGATGATCAAGTGTAGCATCTTCACCCGCGTGGTGCTCGAAAATTATCGCTCCGGAACGTAGTACCGGCATAAAATTTATCACATGTGTTAATCCAGGTTATAAACTATCTGTGTGCCAAATTTTAGCGTGATTGAGTAACCAACATGCAAACATACAAGCTTTCGATTAGTAGGATAATAATTGGTGTTAAAATCGTCAGTGATCTTAAATTCTGCATTATTATTTCGATGACTAAGAATAAATTACCAAGAATGGATCAAAGCAAGATAGATCGGTGAAAATAAACTAAAACAACACCATTCATCAAATTGGTTGGGCTAATTATCGTGTTGACCCAGTTGATCGATTAGCTCATTTTTTGTTACACAACTAGCATAAGTACTATGTATACATAAGTAGGTTACTATGCACCATTTCTTCTGTTCGTCTCTTTAGAAAAGGACATAAAAATTGTTGTTCTTTTCTTTAGACAAAATCTGGATAAACAGTCACGAGCATAAATAATGTCCTTTTTTTTTGGATGGGATATCATCAATTAATGACTTCTCCCGCTCTTTAGTGTGAGACTTTTATTGACTAAACCCCACTAGTGTTCCTTCAGGTGACTGTGCCAGGCCCACGGTAACTCTTTCGAACAAATCCGCGACCCTGGCAGATAAAGGAAGTCCTTACATACAATAATTGCGACAAATTCAAAGGTGTTTTTCTCATTAAATAAAAATTCAACTTTTTGTTAAGACCTTTTTCATAACATATTATGGTTTTGATAATACTATGCATAAATTCGCACACCATAAAATATCAAGCGAAAATCGCTTTTGAATCTTGCGTGTTATTTACTGTTATGCTACACACGCGTGGCGAAATATGTGTAAATCCAGCAGACTTAGCACGAGCACCGATTTGTCGACGGAAGAATAGACATGACTATTAACTAAATGATGTAGGTATGTACATTAGGAGAAGATAGCTATGTTTTTCTATTAATTATCAGTTATGTGTTCTAAACGCATCATGATTTTGTAATACTTTGTGGCCGTCGAGTAGAATGTTTGTTGTCGGCGTGATTTTGGCAGTTTGGGAAGAAATATTCTTCTGAAATAGTCTACATTTTTATGGACCTAGACAAAGATCGATAGAAACGAAAGACAAAATGTCAGATTGTAGGATATCTACGGTGCGATGTCAAAAATGGAGAAACGAAATGTCACTTTGTATTGAAAAAGCACCGTCTATTCTTCGTAGAAATAGAAAGCGTCATGCTAAGCCTGCAGGTAATAAACTATCTGTCTGCCAAATTTCATGCAAATCCGTTCAGCCGTTTTAGCGTGATTAATTAACAAACATACAAACTTTCACATTTATAATATTTATTATACATATAGGTAGTAGGATTACTTGGCTATAAATTAGCTTAGGTAAGTATGAACAAAATGTTCTTTTAGGTAACAATCTGGATGCATATTGAGTATAAAATTAGCTACAAAAACAAGTGGACGTCTGCGAACAAACTCGTACTGCAGGAATGCATAACTAAGTATGAAAAGAATTATGGATTATGTTTCTAGTTATATAAGACAAGTAGCTAGCGTACGGTAAAACTGTTTGTTACATAATCATGTTTAACATCATAACATCACGCCAGTAATCCCCGAAGGGTTAGGCAGAGGTGTACAGGCAGCGTCAATAATATCGGGACAAACAGACTGTTCAACATTATATAAACAACTATGAAAATTAAACTTTATCTCAATTCGATAAAGTTCTTGTCAGAATGACAGGTGTCGTGTACGGTCTTCATTCTGAAACATTCCTTGTGTCATTGACTTAATATTTAATTTTCATAGTTGTGTAGATCATTTTGAACAGTCTGTTCGTCCCTATATTTTAGACGCTGACTGTACATCCGCAATTCGTCAGTTTTGTAATAGGGGGCGACCCTATTGCCATCACCCGGGCATAAATCCAGCCTTCGAATTGCTACTGAGAAATTCCTGCGGAAAAAACCCAATAACACATTGCCGGACCAGAGAATCGAACCCAGAACTTAGCAGTTCAACCAAGTTTGTTTTGGACAAACTAGTTTATTGTTTATCACACTCAAACATTACATAAAGGCATATTATGTTATTTTAGTAGGTATAACATTAAAAATAAAATATTTATTTAGATCGCGTGCAGATAACCTTGTAGGAAAGTTCATCATCATCATTTCAGCCGAAAGACGTTCACTGCTGGTCATAAAGCTTCCCCCAAAAGGGGGGATTTACCATAATCGCCACGCTTGGCAGGCGTGTTGGCGATCGCAGTATGATGGTAAAATGCATAGAGAACGCTGCTGCCTATTCTCTAGTAAGTCCCTTAGTCGCCTTTTAAGACACCCATGGGAAGAAATGGGATGGAGCTATTCTTTTGCTCGGGCACCACACGGAACTAGTAGAAGGATATGAATAATTCAGTTTTAGTACTACTTAATGTAAAATTGATTGATAAGTTACATAAAGTATGTTGACGTATAATTTGCACTGCAGCATTGAAAGTTTGTCAATTCAAATTAAGTAACTGCAACATCAAGCTATACATTTCCAATTCGAGATCAGCTTGTATTGGAAATGTATAGCTTGATGTGTAGCCGTGTGTACCAACTGACTCCCGAGGTCTGGCAACAAGTCGAGTAAATATTTTTGTGACAAAGGGAGAAAACGGGACCTATTACTAAGGCTCCGCTGTCTATCCGTCCGTGTGTGCTGTATCTTTTGAACCGTCATTGGTAGACACTTAAAATTTACACTGAGTGTGTAGATACTACGATGGCCGCTTTAATAATAAAATAAAGTCAAAAATAAAAGACGGTCCCATACAAGAAACGTATTCATTTCGGCGAAATTTTGTAAGTGTGTAAAAACTAGATGTGTAGTTTGAAAGTAGTGTTAAATATTGTAGGAACCCGGAACCAGCATTGCTATTCTGTAACCATCTCACCGCGTGAAGTGAGCGTGAGGTGAGGTCCATCTCATTCCACCTAATGCTTGGTCAATCCCCAGCATCAGTGCGATGACACTGACAGCTCACTCCACACTCACTTCACGTGGTGAGATGGTTACAGAATCGACATGCCGGAACCCTTCGTGTGCGAGTCCAAGTCGGTCTAGGTTGCTTTTAACAAACTCAATCCGAACCCAAATGAATTGCACAACCATCATCTATTTTACGTTCGGAACCGTATAGGTAATCCGGCTCAAACAATGTCTGGTCAGAAGAGGTAACAAAAACTGTGACAACAATGGGGAGGGTCGTCCGGCCTCGTCCGGCCTATTTTCACACGTCTCGGTCCCAAGCTCCCCACTGCCCCTTGCACCGCCATGGTAGGTAGCTGTCAGTGCGTTATGATGGCGGCATCATGGCGCTTAGCATTCCTTTGTTTTTTTTTTCTGTACTTGGTCGCATTGAAATAGGCGTTTAGTCGGATTTGGGACTTCTTCGTTATGCGATATGGAATTTTGATTAGTTTACTTGTTGATTAGTTTATTTTGATTAGTAACAGTCGCGCTACGCATGCCACGGTTGGTTCGTGGAAGGATGACCATCCACAATATATCGAGACTCCTAAGTATTTTGAAACTAAATCCTAACATCGAAAAACATTATATCAAGTGGCAAAATTTTCCTTTAAGTTAATTAGTTTTAAATCTATTTGGTTGTCTGTATAATTTTTACAAAAACACAAGTACCTACCTAAATAATTTGCCGCAATATTTTAAGTAAGTTATGCGTCAAGTAGTATTTTTATACAAGTTACCAAGGTAATGGAAAGTCATAATAATATACGTTACAGAAATTAAGGCATTGATTTATGGATTTCCTTCTTAAAAAGGCGAAAATAAATCAACTGTGATTGGAACATTATATATGGACATTCCGTAAAATTACTAGTATCAGCTTACCGGCTTTCCTGTCCTCTGTCCACAGCACCGAAAAGTTGGCTGGGAAAATTTTAGCCCCTTGCCTGGTTGACTCTGAAGTGCCGTGCTTGACCGATGCGGTGAATGCCTGGAAAATGTCTTGCCCGGATACAGATCTGCCCGTGAACCCATCTTCCCAAAGACAGTGGGATGAGCCGCTCTGCAGGTTGGTACGGAATAAACTAATTAATACGTCCACCAATACTGCTGAGCTTGCTCGCCTTCTGGCTGTGGGTGAGTGGGAGTCGGGCCTCTGGCTGCAGGCACTACCGTCACCCAACATAAGCACCAAACTGTATAAAATACTTTCAATCTTCTTCTACTCTGTCCTTCTCATACTTCTGACTTTGTTCATTCTTCCATTCATATTCAGTCCATTCTCCTTTGGAATGCGCTTCCTCTCAATATCTGGACGGCTACCAGTCGGTACGCATTTAAGCGGAAATTGCAGAGGTATTTTCTTAACAAATAGCGTAGAGTCGTCTCAAGACCTCTGTCCCTTGAATTTTTATATTATGTATATATATTTTAAGTATATATTATAGTAGATATGTATGCATGTATGTGTGCTATTTATGTAATATTATTTATAATTCATTATGATATAGGTATTTTAAAGGCTTTTTTCATCATTGTTCCTCGCATCCAAAGCACCTGCCATTTAATCTCTGCACCACCCTTGGTTGACTGGTAGAGAATGCCTAATTCCGCATTAAAGTCCGCCTTTGTACCTTTTTTGTGTGCGAGAAGATTAAATAAATAAATACTTTTAACAAAGAGGGAGTAGGTACAAACCGTCTACATTGTTATCTGCGGTTAACATATTCAAATAAATAATAAAGGTGCCTAGTTTTAGCCATTGTTTAGATAATAAACCTACATAGGTACTTTATATTGTTCTTAGTAATATAATAGGTACACTGAAAACCCCGATCAATGTGACTTTCAGGATAATAGAGCAGTAATTTCAATACATATTTTCTTTTAAATAATAACATACAATGTTTTGTTTAATTTTGTTAATAACGGTTTTCAATAACAACACACAATGTGTTATGACGCAAACGTCCTTGATGACAGCAAGGGGCTTCTTTTTTTTTTTTGAGTGTGGGAAATCATCAAATAACTTCTCCCGCTCTGGGTGGAGCAGAAGGGCGGCTCCGGGTCTCGGTATGTAAATATGCAAACATGATGATATCACCCATCCACAGACCAACCCCGGCAAGCGTCGCTTAACCTGATGGATTGACCCGTGCGGCTTTTATTACTTGGCCACGAGCCCCTCTCTACACGTACCAACCCTGGACATGAAAAACAAATATATTGTTCAAACGTGTCCTTATCAAAAAAGCATATTATAAGATAAAAGAAAGACTACGTGGAAGACATGGAAGTTCCTTCTGCACATGTGGCTTCCGTAACTATGTGAAAGTCTATTAACTGCTCCCAAATTACAATGTAAATTTTTATTCTTTTAATTTTTTACGATGTTTGACATATTCTAGTCATTATATTTGACATTATACATCAATTTTAATATCGACTATTTATTAGTGATTGTCATGGAAATCATTTCACTTGGTTCAAATAGGTTCATTTTATTTATGCAGATTATTTTACATATTGTGAATGAGAGAACGTTGTAGGCCTTACAGACCAGATTTGAAGACGATATTCTCTTCTGTATTTTCATTCCTTTAAGTACCTGGTACTTATTGACTGGCCTGCACTGTCCCATACCTATTATCACTGTAATTTGAAAACAAGCCAATTATTTTTAAAAGAGTAACCGTGGAGTTCCTTGCCAGCTCTTCTCCATAGGAAGCGACAAATTGGAACAGTGCACCTAGCTTCTGACGTTTCATAAGTGCCCATGCAAGTTTAAGTATGAGAAATAAAATATTTTGATTTTATTGTGTTAACATTGCTGTAAAAAAAATCTAACCCACCACCTACCATCGAGCGTAAAATATTCCAACTGCCATTTTCCATAGCAAAAAAAAAGAAGAAAAAATAGCCCTTCGCGACAGCTAGTTACCAAGCGGCGTCACTCCAGTCCCGGCTGCAAGTCGGACTGTGCACTCTCTTTTATTTCTATTGACGGGGTTCCCGTTTTGTCTAGCTCGCAGCACGCTCTGACAAATTTTATTATTGCTTTGTTAGCTGCCTGGAGTTCTGGACATTTTATAATAACTTGGCATGGATACTAATGGCAGGTGTGATGAGTGCTGGAACCTCCGTGTGAACCTCACTTCAATTGTGAACGCCAAACTTGGAGAATAGTATTTAGTTTAAAAGGACGTCTATGGAGTTTCTTGCCCGTTCTTCTCCATAAGAACCTACTACGCTCAGGATTTTGCAGCTTCATCTTTGACATTCGACTCATTGACATTTTAAAAGTACAGTCACCAAAAGAGCTTAGTAACCAAGGTCGTTTAGTAAGAAGCCGATGGATGTTTTCGAACGAACAATAATTTGGTAAATGAGCTGTTTGTTTCCTATTAACTATATTATTGCAGTTGGTTTCATTTAAATAAATGAAGAAATAACTTACAGGCAGCCGATATGCAAGCAAATTATAAAAAAAAACTTCATTTTACGTTCTCTACAATTATCAACAATTTAAGAATAAACCATCGTCTGCTACAAAACCATAGTCCCCAATAACATTGTGGGCCACATTCCCTCAACAACACTCAAATCGAACGATGAATCGATTCGTGCTCAGACTTAAAAGTCGAAGTGGAATTCGCGACCTGTGTCTCGACTGTTAAAAAGACAATCGATACATTGCGTGCCTTGCTGAATAAAAGATAAGTGGAATTTAATATTTGTTCTAGGAATGGGCAATGTACGACGAACTACAGTCATAAAATTAAATGACATTGCATCGATCAAGTTTCATAACGTAATTATTTGTTAAGCAAATTAACTACCCACAGTTCACAGAAATTTTCCTTATATTCGACTCACCACTTAGGTACTGTCATTCTTTGACAGCTGTATAAAATGGCTGTTCAACACAAAATTTCTCTGACTGTACTTAGCTAGATGATGCGTGTTAGAATCAGCATTTTCCAGGATTCTCAGGTCCATTGATAGATTTTAAAACTCGTACAGCGTAAGAACAAAATTCAATAAAGGAAGCGTACTTTGAAACTCATCTCAAAGAACCTGAGGTGGGTGCCAAAGTAGGGTAACCTGAGGTACGCAAACCAGAGCCAGTTAAGGCTCCCGCAGACAGGCGCCACGCGACAGTGCGACGCGATTCTAGTAGAACAATTTCCATGAAGTTTTCTTAGCAACTGTTCTACAAGAGACGCGGAGCCTTAGTCTGTAGCATTCATAACAGTTTTGTCTTGTGTTTAAAGTGCCTCAGCGTTTTTTCAGTAGAGTTTTGTCAACTTCGACTATGCGGCTAACTTGTCGACGAGTGTTCGGATTATTATTGTTATAGCAAATGTCTGTCTAAATACACTCTTGACTCTAACAGCGTAACACACTTACTTTCAAAATCCGAAGCAGTTAGAAAGAAATTCCTAATCCATTGCTTCAATATATTTGAAAAAATCCTCTGCTGGACAACGTAAATAACGCAATTAATGTTGACGAAGGCATTGCTATTGTTAGAGTGATATGCAATTACCTCGAAGGTCTGCGCAAAGACAATAAATGTCTATTTTCAATACAGTAATACCTACTTCATCCGAGCGAGTTTCTAGAGGACCGGCTAGCGCTAGATATTCCCGACCGTGACACGTGTTACGGCTTAGATGCAGGCTTCGTAACGCTTTCTATTTCTACTCTACTGTAGAATAGAAATCGCTTTTCTACATTTCTCGGTGAAAAACTGTCAATTGTCTATACGGAAACGTCCTTTTTACACGCTTTATATTAGCTTCACTTGTATGTTTGTTTGTATGTAACAGACTCCTTTGAGCGCGATTTTGACCCACTTTAAACGGTCAGATTTCATTGAAACTTTGTGAACTTGTCGAGGACCGATGACAATTCAATAATTAAAAAAAATATTGAGAAAAAAAAAACACGTTTTTGTAGTTAGCGGAACTAAAAAATAGAAAATAAATAATAGTTTAAAAAACTAAAAAACGCTTTCAAAACCAAACTAAAAAAGGAGAAAATAATTTAATTCAATTAAAAAGCGTGGGGTGCTTGACATTAATTTATTATAAAAATACCTCAAAAAGCACCCCACGCTTTTTAATTGAATTAAATTATTTTCTCCTTTTTTAGTTTGGTTTTTAAAGCGTGTTTTTTAGTTTTTTAAACTATTATTTTTGTCTACTCTTCCGACGACAAAACGCTTGTCTACAGTTCTCGTGCTAAGCCTGCTGACTATCTGTCTATCTTGTAGAAAATAGGACAAACTCGTAACAAGTCGGTCGACTTCTTGTCTAGCCGGCTGCAGCTGAATACCAGGGTTTTACATGGAGCGACTGCCTATCTGACCTTCACAGTCCAGTTACTGGCTATCACGATACCCCTAGGTAAGACTGGTCCTTTCAGGCTTCTGAATATCCGCAACGACTGTCAAAAATCCACGAATACTTTACGGGGGTCTTGGTATGTAAAAATGGTCACCCATCCACGGACTGACCGCGGCAAGCGTAGCTTAACCTGCTGTTATTTATGTTCTTAGTCACAAGCCCCTACAAATTATACCAAGTGCCTTACAATAATTTATGCTAGGTTTCAGTGAGCCCTTCTTTATCATGTTGAACTCAAAATATTATGTAAATTCACTAGTAACGTTTTAAGATACGTGTGTTTGTACACCTGCAAAAGATAAGCAATATTTGCATTAATAAAACATGAATTTGGTGTCTGTTTATCCAGTTTTACTAACACGAATTCCAGAACTTTGTTACGTAAGAAATCTGTTGAAATCTTAGCCAATGAAGTAAGTTTTATTGATGGGCTTAGGCCAAGTAATAATTATAATTATTTTAATTGTCATCGTTCAACAATTGACAATTATAATAATGAGGGTGTTCATAAATATTCAAGCCACCAGTTGGCGCCACTTTGACAAGAGGTCTTCCAGTTCGACAATGAACTTAAAATATTTGATGTCATTCGTTTCATTGTTTCGTTCATCATTCAGTCCGTAGGCGCTTTGACACTTTCGACAGGTGCCCGGACCTGACATCTCAGTGCTGCCACCTAGTGAACGTCATTTCAGAACACCCTCATTGTCGCAAGGGTTGATCGATCAGGTTAACTTACGCTTGCCGCGTTGAGTTCGCAGACAGTTGACCATATTTACTTACCAAGACCCCTCCGAGACTCGTAAATCACACTAAGCCGTTGGTCCTGGCTGTCATTCATGGATCTTTGACAGTCGTAACAGGTCGTCAGAATCCTGAATGAAACAGTCTAACCAAGGGGTATCGTATTACCCAGTAACTGGGTTGTGGAGGTAAGATAGGCAGTCGCTCCATGTAAACTACTGGTTCAGCTGCATCTGGTTTGACTGGAAGCCGACTCAAACACAGTTGAGAAAACGCACGAACCCTGCAGGTGGTGAAGTAGGTTTTATTTAATCGTGTGTTGTTTTGGCTTCTTCTCCAATGGTGTCTATACAAGAACATTATAAGCTCAATTCGCTGTAATGAAGTATTACTCCTGCATGTTTTTGCATGGCTGATTTCTGACTATACGATGGGAAACCAGACGAATGCTTAGTTCTGACATATATAACTTCGTGGACACTTATGTCTTGTGGCTCAAAGAAAGAAGTACCGTGTCTTGGCTATGTTCTGGGCGTCTTACTCAAGCATCACTTCATTAGACCAAAACTACTACCCTTTGATTCTGATTTAGTCTCAGTAAACAAGGATATTGTGGTGCATCGTCAGTCAACGCTTGTATGCAGGGCAAATATTATAATAGTGAAATAAATAATTATTCATGCCAGTTGTGTACTAGCGCTCGCCGAAAACAGTTGTTTTATTTATATAGACCAGACGGGTGTTGTGTCTGGTGGGCTACTGCACGACGGATGATGTCGGGACATTGTATATAAAAGTCGCGCGGTAAGCTCTGATTGCGCGATGCAGGTTTTGTGTGACGTCAGGATCACCAGATCTATCTATAAAACGTACTGACACGCTTTGGCAGCGATTAGGCTGGTTACAGACCGTTAGTTTTATTATGTTGGAGTTACTTTCCAGACCATCGCCATTTTATGTCTTTTACTTCGATAGTGCCAACTTTGCGGTATTCTTGATGGCGGAGTTAAGGTTGTCTGTTTGTCATATGAGCGATTTCTATGTGATGTGATCAATTAAGTGTGATCTTGAATTTACTACGATGCAGTACATTTAAAAACCCGACTACTGAAAAATCACGCCCTTTCATTTGATACACAACAGGGCATTTTTTTTACTTCATTACTTTATATCCTATAAAGGGCGCCATGTTCAATTCAATGTGACGTCACATAACCTATAAGGTAACCACAGAAGAAAACGATCAAGACGCTTCCAATGTCCGTTGTCATTTCGCACGCTTAATAATAAACCGGAATATGTCAAAAATTAAGGATTCCCACTTTTGTTAATAAAACGAACTAACTCCGATTGAAGAATCTATAGGTTCAATCCCGCCATTCAAACAAACTAAAATGGCCGATTATTAGATCACCCCTCTCTTTTCTACAAAAGCACGCGACAATGCATTTCATGCGATAGAAAATTATTCAGTAATGTGGCGACCGTGATGTGAGATTGGTGTCGTTGTTTTGTTACAACGGTGAAGTAAGGTGAAATAATTCGGTTTATTTTCAAATGCAGTTGAGACTATTCTACTTCATTTTTTTTCTAAACTAGCATGTTTTCGTTTTACTTCACTTTAGTTGAAAACGGTGTAATAATACAATAAGTACTATTTAGACTTGTTGCAGTTTATCATTAAGCTATAATTGTATAGATAAGAAAGATTGCGTATTAGTGCGTTTTAGTATAAAATTATTACTTTTATTCGAGAAGCAATTCATTTTACATCTGTTTATTACCAAAAATAACGGTAGATTTAAATATTACTTGTGTTTATTTCGGTTTACGTTTTAAATGATCCTTAAGTCTAAAAGTACTCTAGCAATTGCTGCAGTTTATTAAAAAATGTACTTTAAATTTATTTCAAATACCCATTTAAAAAAAGTATTAATTTGGTAGGTAGTTCCATAGTTTTAATCCTGAAGATGACGTCTGAAAATAGGAAGCAGCGGTGCCTAAAACTTCTTATGATGAGTAATAATGCTGGATGTACTGATACGGATAATTGTAAGCCAGTCGAAATAAAAGTATGTAAATAACGTCGTGTTTACATAGTTAAACGCAGTTAAGTGCAGTACCTCGACTGTAAATTTGCAAGTGAGTAAACGTAACTATCGCGTTACGATTTTTATTCTCACTCTTATAATTATTCTTAGCATTATGATCTATCAGTAAAATTTACCGCAAACGAAATAGTTACGTTTACTCTCTTGCAAACTTACACTCGGGGTAGTATCCATAATACATTTTCACGTAATATTCTCTGAATTAATTGAGGGTTTTACCTTTTTATTGAATGTTGTGAAATTATTTTAGAATTTATTTTAGAGTTTGTTCAATGAAATAGACGATAAAGTCCAGCGCAGCATACAGGGACACGAGGTCTCCAGCTCACCATGCAGGAAATCAAGGTTGCTAGCGCCACCATGCAGGAAGTCCAGGTCGTCGTCAAGCAGTTCTTCAAATTCTTCTTCAGACTCGTCTTCCTCGGACTCATCTTCCTCAGGTTCATCTTCCCCAGGCTCTGATGATAACTCACGTTTACCCGAAAAACCATCTCCGATACTGTGTAATGATGACGAACGTGACAGTAATGAAATCATTGATGACACTCCTCCACGCCTTATAAAAAAATACCAACGTAAGTAACAACGTGTTATTGTTACAATAAACTGTTTTATTATCATAAGTACAATCATTTATTACAATTCACTTGTTTACCTACTATAATTTCAGAATGAATAAAAATTATCACACACGCCTGCAAATGCCATTACCAAGAACTTGCTAGTTTCATATTCTGATTGTTCTTCTCATGATTCTGACGAGTGCGACCAACAGCTACCCTGTGGATGTTCCTAATAAAAAGGCAAATGCCATTGAAAGAATTGTAAATCCGGAACAACAACTACTAGAAATTACAGTAAATATGTATTCAATAACATTCTAATAAATAATATAATAAGAAGAGGATGGACTAATACAATTAATATATATAATATTTTCTTATTTTTAAATATACATAAGTACATACATAATATATAAATAAATAAGTACTATGCATAATGTTAAATAAAATAAATACATGTATTTTAAAATAACCTTGTAAATAAATATAAATAAAAAGTAATGTAAATTCAGCATTAAAACAGTATTAATTATATTATGTTTTATGGTTTTTAGAACCCAACTAACTCAGGTGAAAATCTAAATTCCATACCAAATTATGTGATTTCTCCGTTATATTCTGATGAGAGCGATGTAGATCTGACTGATGATGATCCTCGTTATGTGTACACGACTGACAACAGAAACAAAAATAAACCAAGAAACTTCTTTATTCCGCCATCTGGATAGTCATCAAGTTCCTGTGACTCTGTTGGTTCAAATACTGAAGTAAAAAGAGGCCGAAAACGAGTAAGTGATACTTCAAAGTAGAAACAAAACAGAGCCAAACGTTTACGTAAAAGCGGTCAGTCATACATGTCTGTAACAAAAAAGGGAAATAAATCCGAGTCGCTGTCTTTAACCACCGTTTACGGACAAAATAATGTAATTACTCTAGATACGAGCTGTTCAAATTTTATTGGGGATTACGGGACTTGAACCAGCAAAGAGCTTATGTTAAATCATATATGGTAGATATCAAGCCAAGATATCTAAATATATACGAACGCAGAGCATCCCCGAAAACCAAACAAAGCCTATTATTTCATTATTTACAATCAACAAATTAGAGTCTGTAAAACTTTTTTCAAAGATACCTTATCCCCTTATCCCTTATCCTTATCCCTTATCCTCATTTTATATCGAATGATATTCACCACACAGCAAAACATCCAAAGTATCACTCATAAATTCATGATCCGAGGGCATACGCAGAATGAAGCGGACAACATACACAGTTTGAGAGAAAAAAAAGTTAAACAAAATGTAAAGTCCGGCCCAATCTATACCCCAGTTCAATTTATAACACTAATTAAAAACGCAAAAAAAATAACCCCCCGATTAACATCCATGAGCTAGTATTCTGGACCTTAAACTGTTGCAAGAGGAATGGGGCTTTAATTTTGGTACAGATGAAACCGGCCAAAATGTCAACTGGAATGGTGTTAAAGGGCACAAAAGAAAATCCGTTTCTATTTTATTTTAAGACAACTTACAAGGACGAAAACTACTGAGAAGTTAATGTGCGAAATAAGCGCAGGAAGATGAAATCAGTAACAGAAATAACCATGAAGGCAGCATATACGCAAAAACAGGAGATAAGCGCTAATAAAAAGAAGGACTTGAAAGAATTAATCGCAAAGGGGCAGATTCCATCTTATTAAACCAGTTTTTACAACTCAATTCTTTATCTTTTTTATACGTATCTTTTTTTTTTAAATATCTATGTATTTTGAATAGTCACAACTTACGAGACTGATTAAGACTAATAGGAAAATCCTACTTAGTTCTGTTGATTCTAATGATTGATTATAATTAATGTTGGTAGATGTACCAAGTACAGACGCCAGCACATCAAGCTACCCCAATCTATTAAATTTCTTTGATAGATTTTCAACATTAGTGCAAAATGATAAGGTTCATGTTCAATTGGGATAATTTGACAGTTTGGGGGAGGCTTGACGTGCTGGCGTCTGTACAAGTAGGTATTTAAGTAGTTTTTATTCTTTTGTATTAGAATTTTATTGTTCTTTAGCATAATTACGTAAAGCTAGAGATCTCTAAGAATTTTGTGATGACTATGAAACTTTTTAATACTATTTTGTGATTTAAAAAAAAAACGTTAATTACTAAGTAGGTACAAATTAATGATTTTAAGTTCCTATTACGACTGATTATTATGACTACTGTTGTTATTAGGTTAAGAAAGCAGTTACGATAAAACTCAAAATATAAACTGTTATTTTACATTAACAAATATAAAGGTGTTTTGCGGAATATTTCTGCATTTTTATTTCCGTTTTACTTTTAAAGTGTAATAAGTACTATACATCTAAATAGATTATATTATTTATTAATACTAAACTGAATTATTAAATATTAGTTTGCAGTTTTTTTGAAAAAAGATCATTATTTTTTATACTAAACTGACATAAGTTGAAAGTTTAGAACATAAACTTAATTTATTCATTTGATATAAATAATATAATTAAACTACTATGTCAGTTATATTCTCTATACATCTCTCTACAATTTAAGACCAAAAAAATAAAAATAACACCATAAACACGTGAAAACCATCAAAATGTTTTCAACAAGGTGGAGACTCAAAACTTTGATCGCGATTTCCCAAAAAAGTGAATTTTTGTCTTATTCCGGTTTATTATTAAGCGTGCGATTTCTCAAAAAAAACAGTGCGGATTTTTGTAGATTGGTCAGTAGTTTAGGTCGTGTTAGATAGGACCTTGTCAGTATCGTATTGAAAATAACTAGGTACGTTCATGTGGAAATGGCCACAGTTCTGGGTCACTATGGCGAATGGGTCAAACACGATTGTTTATTGCTTATCTGATCTAAATGATAATTTAAATTATTATTTTAAGTAATTTTTTACACAAATAAACTAGACACTCTGGTGAAAACTGCGAAACATCGCCCATGTTAATTAACCTAATAGGGCAAAGGGGAATGGTAAAAGGATATTAAATGGCCTTAACTACGCAAAAGCCTAGGTCCTAGGCTATCTGTCACCACAAAATATGTTCTAACCACTTAACATTTCACAAACATAGGTAGGTATTTTAAATGCAAAGCGTGGTTTCAATTTATGCTGTGGCATTTGGCATCTGTGTATTGCGGTTTAGTACGAGTAGGTTTGGTAATTATTCTGAAGAATTTCTAGGATTATTACTCAGGCTTTTCTTAGATTATGAAGGAGATAAAGACGTGAAGATGGGAAGCTGTCGCAAGCAAAGCAATTAAAGGTCATTCCCAGATGCGAAGATGGTGTTGGGGATGTTTCTTTTGGAAAAAAAAAACACTTATTTTGAATTGCATCCATATTGTATTGTAATTGTAATACCCCTTTTGCATGCTAACTTCTACTTATTCATTATGATACACGAGACAGGTACGCGGAAAGTTTCGAGTATGAATGTCGATGGCTACAAAGGTGCTCTTACACGGGCAAGTTTTTGAGCAATTATTGCTTGGCAACACTAATGGATCAGTCTGGATCAATTAAGTAGAGCAATCTGGAGCAACAACAATAAATTGCGGATAAGTTTCGGCAATATTGCTTCTGATTGCTCCATATTTCATGACTTGCCGAATATCCATACGGTTTGAAATTTTTTAGTACATTTTCGTTCTATCTTGTTTGTAACTACGTCTCGCCTTTGCGAGAGGAACCGGCCGGCGGTCGGCGGCCTAGACCATGATGTGTGACCGTATCACACAATATCATGGTCATACACTACGGAGCAACTTAAAAAATCGCTGTTGCCAGCAACAGGTTGCTACATGTTGCCATTGCCCTAAATTGCTGGATGTAGTCGTGACGTCGTGACGTCAAGTTCGTGAACGGGCGCCGTCGGTTGAGACTGGTCATCTCCTAACTTCCATGGCTTATTTTAAATCTTATATTTAGAATTGTTTTTTTTTTACATTGTTCTCACATATAGAAGTAACAAGAATATTGTTCCCAAGTTTTTGTAATACTTGAACATGATTAAAAAGAGTGTCCATGGAGTTTCTTGCCCGTTCTTCTCCATAGAGATCTACGTTTTGGAATGGGCAACTAGCTTCAACTGTCCAACTGGTCGACTTTTTGACAATTCAAAAGTACCTTTAAATGGTCTAATTGAAATAAATGCTTTGAGTTTGAGTTTTGAGTCATAGTTGACGAGAATAGACCATGGATGGAGCAATTTTAGTTGCTCTTGTGAGCGCAGCTTTAGAGTAGGGAAAGACCAAAGAACCGATGGATGGACTGTGTGAATGATGATATGGTTAGAAATGGGGTGACTTCCAAGATGACTAAAACAGAAGTATGGAAGCAAAAGCCATGTTGCGCTGATCCCAAATAAATTGGGATAACGGCAGGAGAATGTTGATGACAGGAGGCAGTACGTCAGTGGTAACTTATTGACCTAGAGCTGGTCTAGCGTAGTAAGGAGTCTCAATAGAATACAAGGCCAGTTTATACTGGTTTTCTTACCGCTGTCGGGCAAACTATCTACCGTTCATGTCTTCTGTCATAAAAGGCAAACCGAACCAAGATTTAGTTTTGGAAACCTGCAATTTAAACGTCAGAGTTTTTAAGTTCTAAGAAGTTAATTTTTATCTACTTAAGTTTTGATGATCAACCTTCAGTATTGGGGCTACTCCAATACCACAGAAGACGAATTAACTAAAGTTCGATTTTTTTATTTACTCCATCCTGCTCTTCATCTTTATTACAAAACAAGGTTTTTCTTAGATCAGGTTTAAACCACCAAGCTAGTTTTTGATTTAAGAACCCAATATGTATAGAAACGCAGATCTTTTTACAAGAATAATCACTTAGTCCGGTGCTAAGTTATAATTTTTGTAATCGTAAAAAAGCCGGAAAAGCAAAAACTGGGCTACTAGATTAGATCGCGTTTTGGTTGCTTTTAATATAGGAGTTTTACATTACTCATGTCAAATAACTATCTAGGTTTAAAATGAACTTTATCATGTTAGATGTTGGTATTGTCGACAAACAATCGCAACAACTAACATAAGTTTACTGATCAAACATAAATTAGACTCCCGAATAGATTAATCAAACCTTATCCCTTCGCATTGTTGAGTGTCTGTCTAAACCTAAGTTTAAAGGGTCTTTCTTCCACCTGGCAGAAGAGGCAGACAGGGACGTATTATTCTATTGTCTCTTAGCAAAGCTGTTCCTATTCATATGCTGGGTACGACCCTCCTCTTTCATTACATTAAGGGTATGTTATCTCGTGTGGAACACCCTGCCAATATCATCTTACATTTTTGACAAGGTCAAAGTGAAACTATTATTATTGAAACTTGATTATATCGGCTTTATTATGATGCCCAATTGGTTATGAAAAGTCGGTAATAAATAGTATAGGTTATGACCACTTAAAATAACATCTGGTTTTATTAATAGACAGCTATCTACCTACATATTACATCTGATATAAATAAATAAAATTTAAGTGTCTGTTTGTAATATCAAAATTACAGCTTTTTACTGAATGCATTTGGAAGGATATACGGTACAAATAACAAAATACTTTTTTTTCTTTTGTGTCTGTGGTTGTTCGTTCGGACGGGCTAATTTTCGAAATGGCTGGATCGATTCTAAGAAGACTTTCACTGGCCGGTAGCTGATGTTTTAAGGTGTAACTTAGCAGAGGTGAGGCCGCAGGGACAGCTAAAATTTCACATATGAAAAGGTGGTAATTGGTTAATGTCGCAAAACCGAATGTCGTACGATTGTTGCTCAACATGAATCGCAGATAAGAGTTTTTCCTGTGCGTTCCTACCGACCACGATCAATAATTAATACGACGTCGATCATTACTTATTGCCATTAGTATGATCTCTATTTTTAATAATTAGAAGCAATAAAGTTCGCAATCTTTGCATAGCAACGACAAAGGAAGGTGCATTCCTAATACCGCGTAGGTAGGTCAAGTTACCCATCTCGAGTTTCCGATTATTTCAAGCTATTGATGGAAGAATGAATTAAATTGTAAGTAGGGACCTAAGTAGTTATTTATTCTAGTTTGAAGATAAGGCCACGTGTTCCCACGGACGTAATAAAATCCGGTGGGATTTTTTGCGCACGTAGACAAGCGTTTTGTTGTCGGGAAGAGTAGACAAAAATTACGTTTTCGTATAGACAGTTGACAGTTATACCCGAGAAATGTAGACAAGCGATTTGTATTCTACAGTAGAGTAGAAATAAAAAACGTCATGCTAAGCCTGCTGGATCTTCAACGCACTCCATAGCGCCGAGAGTTGAAAATCAAACGGTGTGTGTTTTCGAGGCGCTGGGTTGGACTCTGTTGGATTCTCAAACCTCTGTTCAACACAGAGAGTTGAAAATAAAGTGCGCGATAAAATCCCGCCGCGATTTTTTTACGTCCGTTCGACGCACGTAACGAGTAGGTTGTTATTACTGTTCCTCGTGAGTGCATTTCATGTTCCACATATTATGGAAGAATTTTGTTAAAAGACTGACAGGGTTAGGTAATTATCGATTTGTGGATGGGTGAACTGTGGCCTTCAGCTGCATACAGTTAGACTGAAACCGACCTTAACAAAGTTAGAAAAAGGCTAGGCAGATTAATAGGTAATAAATAAGCATAGATACATATATAGTAACAGGTAGAGTTTACCCATGAATCTACCCATTAAGGGCTACCTACACACTTTTCGATGACATTTAACTTTATAGGTATGTAGTAAGGCTGTGATATCATAGGTAGGTAGACGGTTTAATTGAAGGCACCGATTCAATCACAGATTTATAAGGATTCGATTGAAAAGGTATATAGAGCCTTTGAAGGAAGACGCACTTATCAGAACCGCAGGAATCAGAATTAAGTACTTGTATGAAATCAAACTCAAACCATTTATTCAAATTAAACCATTTACAGGCATTTTTGAATTGTCAAAAAGTCGACCAGTTGGAAAGTTGAAGCTAGTTGCCCATTTCAAAACGTAGATCTCTATGGAGAAGAACGGGCAAGAAACTCCAAGGACACTCTTTTTAATCATGAGGTACCTATTACAAAGTCTTGGGAACATTATTCTTGTTGCTTCTATATGTGAGAACAATGTAAAAAAAAACAATTCTAAATATAGGATTTAAATAAGCCATGGAAGTTAGGAGATGACCAGTCTCAACCGACGGCGCCCGTTCACGAACTTGACGCGTGGATCAGCACCATCCAGCTCAACCATTTTGTAGGGAACCGAATGATCCAACACACGCGCCACCACCAGTGAGACATTTAAGTGAGCATGACATACTCTCAATTGCCACGATTTTTCATGTCAACGTACATCAAAACAACATAATTATTATACGGATCCTATGAAACCTCGCAAACCTATTCGCACTGAGTCGGACGAAGAATCCGGAAGGTTTTATTCAATTCGGCGCGGACAAGACGTGTGCGATTACTTTTAGAGCATCTAGGTAGATAATGGAACTGGTCTAGACAGAACTAATTAGGTAGCAGTTATTTATGCCTAGGTTAAGCCAGGGAAATCTAGTGTTATGCAAATTAACTACTTACCAACTTAAATTATTGTCTGTTGGTCAAATCACAAAAATATGAAATTCGTAGACATTTGTGGCTTGGCTTTTCACGGCAAATTGATAATAGGTATAGGGTGCCCGGTGCCAATTTGCTTATTAATTAATTTCTCTGTAAATTTCTAAATAATGTAAGTAGGTAGTAATATTTTTTATTTTTTATTCTGTGACCTTTAAAATGTATAGGTACCTACTTGTTCATTCGTTTATTTTAATTGCCAAACATTTTATTCGATTCTGTTGCAGTATTCTGAAACTTTATTCTATTTTATGTACCTAATAAAGGTTTTGCCTGAATAAAATACATTTTATTTTATGTTTTATCTAATTAAAATTATCGCCTCTCGGTCAATCTCGTTTTACAAAGACGGAATTGTCATCGTAACCTTAAATCCTTATCCTTACTAATATTATAAACGCGAAAGTTTCTATGTATGGATGCTTGTTACTCTTTTACGTAAAAACTACTGAATGGATTTGGATGAAATTTGGCACACAGATAGATTATAATCTAGATTAATACATAGGACACTTTTTATCCCGGTAGTACGTTCCCGCGGGATAATTTCCGAATTCCACGCGGGCGAAGCCGAGGGCGGAAGCTAGTATATCCATAAGAATGTTATAGGTAGGTATCTAGGGCATTCTTGAGGAGGTAACTTTAGGTACCTAGATCTACAAAGTGAGGTCACGTGAGATTAGGTAGGTATATGAGTGATGAATTTATGGAATCGTTAATTACAGATTCCAAGTACCTACTCGGTTATTAAAACTATTATGAGGTACTGATGCCAAGGTAGATACGTAGGTGGCTAGATAAGGGGTACTGTGTTCCAATGTAACAGTGAGTTAGAAGTAGTAAAAGCCTTTTTTGCCATTGAGGCAAATGAGTTCGTTAGCAATAAGTTACTAATAAATAAGGTAATGCGTTCATAGCAGTCGATGCTCCCGTGCCTGCAGCCGGCCGATGGTTTGGTTATGTAGGTGTGCGGTGTCTTAGCTTTCTCCCAAAACGTGGGCGACACCGCGCTCCCATTCATGCTCCGTCTGTGTTTACACCACGACGCACACTATCCGGCGATAGTCACTGATACGGAAACAAAATAACGCGACACAAATCGATGGGAACGAACGCGATAACGATTGTTTACCTGCGATTACCGCATATTCAAGGTAACCAACCTATGTAACTCAGCCGTACGTTAACGTTTATACGTTAATTCACCTACAGACTCACAAGACAAGTTAACTCTCGTAATTAAACTCTGTTGACATTGAAAACAGTTACTACGCAAGTCGATGCAACTTTAGTACAAATTAAACTCGGCGTTACGTTTATAAGCAAACTCGCATTCCCTGTGTTCACACAACAAAACGCCGGGCGAGTGCCGCATTTAAGACGGTCCCCCTTACCTCTGTCGCTCGAACGTATCCTGCGAGGACTACACAAGACAGCCATAGGTATATCCTCAAATGCATCACAACAATGTGAACCGGAACGGTCGCACCAGCAATATGACACTATCACACAATATAAACACAGCACAAAACAATTTGCTGTTATGTTATTCCACTAACACCATACACACGGGACGAAACGGCGCGCGAAACGACATGCGACGTCGGTTTGCGATCGTAGTAAACTGAGTGGCGCTTGGAACTCGGTTCAGTGCGTTGAGGGCGCGCGCCCCGCACGCGGCTACTTTGCAGCTAACTTCGCTCGTGTGAGCGAGTACCGACGGTCGTCGCCCGATGGTCGATGGAGCTATATTTCGCGTCACGCACTCCTATTTATTACGTCGAAGAATAATGGGCCAGTCGTCGCGTTCACAAAAACAGGTCCCTAATTCCTCTTCCGTTCAATCAATGCAACGCTCTACAGCTCCGCCGTTTCCCTGACGCATTCCCACAAAGAAACTTGTTCTAAATTTGGTCATGGGCAAGACAGAAATATTATTTGCTAGGGCGACGACCGTCTGTATAACATTGAAGATACGTCAAAACAAACAAGTCGTGCGAGTGCGATAGCTATCTAAATGCGTCCAATACAGTTTATTCCCTGCCAAGACAGAGATAACGACCCTACACCTAGTTTAAATGACTAGAGCAGGTAAATTGAGTCCGTATTTGATTGATTTTTATACACAGAGTATCCAGCTGAAAGCGAAAGTGCTATATAAGTTTCAGTAGCACACCGTCTGCAGTCTCCAACTTGATAAACTTTTGTACATCTAGCTGCTGGTTGAAGGTGGACTGGGAACTGGTAGCGCCATCTGTTGAAACTAAAGATAGTTATTTTTCTAATAATTGAAAATAGTGTAGCAAATATGAAATAAGTAAGACGTACCTAATTATTGTGTTAAAACCATTGCTATACAAAAAGCAATATTAATTGATAAAACGGGTTTTTTTTTCGAAACTGCAACACTGAGGTCGTTTCATTTTACACGTCATGAGACATGTTGATAATAATACTAACGTATTCCAATAGATGGCGCTTCGCGTGAACTAAGTTTGTAATATTTCATTGAAATTATTATCATGAAAGGGTACAGATCCACAGAGTATTTTTATATTACAGAACTCACTGTATAATATATGTAGGCACTCCACATTATGGATATTGAAAAAACTAAGTTTTACTGGTTTTCGATTACCATTTGTGACAAATTGTTTTCACCACGTTTATTAGTCCTCGTTATCTTAAATACTCGTATCTATGAAAAAAAAAAATACGGCTTATACAAGCATGTCATCAACGTTCTCCAGTCTTCTGCCCTTTTCCCAATTTATTTGTAGTCGGGGTCCAAGGCAACAGGTCTTTTTTTCATACTTCTCTATTAGTCGTCATCTCGATAGTCACCACCTTTCTGCATATAATATGCTAAAACGAAAAACTGGAGATACCGAACCTCATTAATATTATACCTAGATTACTAGTGACCCGGCCCTGCTTCGCAAGGCTGCAACTGATGTGCCAACATATCAAAACATCGAGATTTAACGTTGTTTTAACCAAATTAAAAGCAAACTAAAAGCACATAAACTTTCTGGAATAAATTCTCCAAATGTAGTGCAAACTGCATCAAAATCCATCATGTAGTAGTTCAGATCTAAGCAGTTAAGAGAGTCAACACAACTGGCGACTTTCGTTTTATACTTTGTAGGTACTATGTAGATTACTACACCTAAGCCTCTAGTTAATCATTATGACCAATAGTTCTGAGGAAAGATCAGCCATTAAAAATTGACCGAAAAGACAAGTACCTAAAACCTAGTTTAGCTAACTAAACAAAATTATACAACAGTTTCCTGTTGTATATTGAATACAATCAAACGCAATGGTATAATGCCTCCATCAATATAATTGTAGTTCAAGCTTCTATAACAACTAAACAAAATAAAAGCAAAAAGTTGATATTCTTAAAACATAATTGAGTAACAACTCTTATATAACTGTTTCCGCTTGTATGGCATTTTCTGTTTATGCGTTTTTCGTGTCTACTTCAGCCATCTTTTCTTTGTGACGGCGGATGGCGTCCTCGTGGCGCTTGATCTGGTCCTGGTGGAAGGAAATCTCCTGACCCAAGTGACTTTTCAGGTTGGAGAGTTGCTCCTTTTGCTGGAAATTACAGAACAGAATGTTAATTAAATGTTTTGGGAAGTTTAGTGTTTAGGTACTCCATGAGAGAGTATGGGAAGAAGTGTACAACTTGGTGTTTATCCAAACCCAGTTATTCAGTGTTAAAGTTTGAACATCACAATCACATTTATCATTTAAGAAATGACCAATGTTGTTAGTAAAAATTAAGTGTTCTAGGTAGCAAAATGTCAAAAAATGGAACCCTAAAGTTAAATACATGTTGGGCACGAGTCAGCCAAGCTACCATAGCGGTAGCGTATACATGCTCTATTCTTATTTAAGTAGTTTGTGCTGATACAACATGAAACAAGCAAAAGGTAGTTTATAATCCTTCTCCAATTTTGGCTGCCACATACTATTCACAGTAATTATTTAATTATTGTGTCTGCATTGCTTTAAATATAAGAGGGTATCTTTGTATACCTTTTTGTAGAAGTACTCATCTTCTCTGGCCGCCTCCATCTTGCCGAAAGCACCGCCAGCCTCGCGGATGGCACCACCACCGCCGCCACCCTTGCCAGCTCCGGAGCCAGGCTCACCACTGTACATTCTGAAATCAGTATATTGGTGGTTGAGTACAATAAAGGTTAAGGAATTTTCTTATTGTATGTGCTAAAGTAAAGTATATATTTATTTTTTGCCAAACTATGATAGCTACAAAAGTTAGTAACCGTGTTGCAGTGGTCAAAATCCATCAAGACATTAAGAAAAAGAAAGGTTATCAAGTCCTATAACTGAACACAAAAAAAACTATATCTTTTCCCAAGTCAGCAGGCCACTGAACCGAATGTTTCACAAGGTGTTTTTATAATCTGGCAACTGATTGCATGACCTGCATCACAACTATTTTTAAACTTGACAGTCATGTCTACATCTATCAGACAATGTGAAATGGATGATGAAATTGTAGTGCAATAAACAAATCATTATGGATGTGATTGATCATAGTTTTAGATTTAGTACTCTACCACCACACATTTGTGGAAACATTTCGACACCGAACAGGCCTAGCTAACTAAAAAAAAATCTTTACCACGAGTTTTTAAAATAGAAAATTAGTGCCCAATACCATGCCCCAAGTTACAGAAAAACTGTTTAGTTTGGGGCTCAATAGGAAATAATATATTTTAATCTAGCAGTTCCTTTCTTCATTTAACCCATCTACCTTCAAAACATGAGTGAACAGGCATCTTTTGGATATGTTTGTTCCATTTGTAGACCTCATCAATTGCTTTCCATCAGACGAAATCGAGGTATAGAGCAGGCCAATCAATCATATAAAAAATTGCTGTTGGTAATATTTTAAGCTACTCATGCTGTCTCAACTTGCTATTAACCTATGAACCTACTTACTGTACCCATTATGTACCTGCACCCTAATTGTGTAACTCACGATTAATCATAATCTGTTTCGTTTTGAAACATGGCTAAATCATTGCTTTATATGGTAGAAAAATGTGTCTGCTCAACAATGTAAATAAATAACGCAATGATTATTGTGAACTATCAAAATGAAACCGATTATGATTAATAGCGTGTTACACAATTAGGGAGCAGGACAGTAAAATAATTTTTACTTTTAGCTTATTCTGATTTTGTTACTACTGATGAGGGGCGAACTTAAACTACTAACCCACAAGAAAATGTTAATGGGATCCCTATACAATAAGATTGTTTAGTAATAAAAACAAAGAAATTTAATCAAAGTGTTTTTCTTTCCTATACTCGTAACTGATTTCAAATTTAAATATCAATATTACTCTTTTATCGAAGTTACAAGTCATGAAAACGCAGGAATGATGAGTTGACAGCTGGTGGGAGAGAATGGAAGAGAAAATGTGGTACTAACATGAGTAGAAGTGGATGTGCGAACAAGTAAGGGGCCACGCAAGTGAGAAAAGCATGCATACTTTAAGTTCCTCATTATGATAAGAAGCCTATGCATGGCTTGAAAAATACAATTTACATATGCACAAGGATAAAAAACAATTGATTTATTTCTATTGTTATAAACCAAAGTTATTGTAAGCATTGTGTGAACAAAGAAACAACTTTCCAGACAGTGGTAAATCATGCACATTGGAGCTAAAAGAGCTCAAAAATTTGCAATGTTATTGCATTCTCTACTTCGGTATGCTGAATTTACAAGTTACACACACTTCTCATCAGCTTTTAGGTGAAAGGAATGCCACTATGTGTAGATAAGACTCTGCTCTAAGAGGGTAATTTTATACTAAACACTCTTACCTAGTTGATATTAATATAACAAATTGTTAGGAAATATAACTTGCACTAAGGCTCAGAATTGTAAACACTGCGTAGAAAAACATCGGCTGACGGTTTATATACTGTGACACAGGCCTATGGGCCAAAGTACTGTGTCATACAGCCTATAAATAGAATAAAAACAAAATCATTACCAAAGACGTTGATGAGATATATCATGATCGAAAGTGCAACCTGACTAACAGGGTGAAGCGTTGTTATAATCATTAGGTATAGTAACTATTGTAATAAAAAGGGCAATACAATTTTTGAATGTGAAGGTTGCGTAACTTGACATGCCGGTAGGAATCCTCACCTCACGCTAACAATAGCCCGCGACAGAGTTGACCTCGTTCTTGGAATGAAACTCATGATTGAAAAGTGTAAATGGAATTAAAAAACTTGTTAAATTATATCAAAGTCCTCAAGGGTACTGAAAAGTATTCCGATGGATAGTGCAAAATATATGACAATTGACAGATTTTGTACCCTGCCTGCATACCAAAGATTATTGTTGTTTTCTTAGAATGAGCAAACGGATCAAATATTCGGCTTTTTAGTCAAGAATGTTTCCTACGTCAATTATTTTTTATTCTAAAATTCTGAACGTAAAACCTAGGATCAAAAGTTATCTAAAATAAAATCATACAAAAAAGGTAAACTAAACCAGTGAATGTACATTATAACGTCTCTTACAAACAAATACTAGGTAAAAAAACGTAAAACTAGACTGTAGCAGTCGATAAAAATGGATGCCTAGAATCATCTATAGATTCGAGATGGAATTAAATCATCAAGGTGGTATTGAACCTGTTCTCTTCTACCCTATATTATCTCTAAAGGATTTAATACGATCCAAATATATTTTAGAAGTAAACATACTGTAAAACCAACTGTATGTCTGTATGCTGTTTTGACTACTTCAGCATCTAAACTCTTAGCAATGGCTGACTGTGCGGTCAGCCATTGCTAAGAGTTTCTGTAGTACTACAGAGGTATTAAATACGGAAGGCGACGAATGTACTGTGGGAAAGCGAAAATAAGAGTGCAACTAACAAAATAAAGACAGTTAAATACGTAAACCACAAATTCAGATTATAGAAATGGAATCTGAGAGCACAAATTAAATCATCATCATCATAATCTGCCTAGCATTTTCTCAACTACGTTGGAGTCGGTTTCCAATCTAACCGGTGCAGCTGAATACTAGTATTTTACATGGACCGATTATTATTTAAGTTAAAAAATGTATGTTTAATACTACAGCACAAATTAATCATGACTAAAGAAAAGCATTTACAAAATAGCCTTACGCCAACAAAAGCCTCCGCTGTTACGAACAATTTCCTTATGAAGAAGCACTCATGATTTATTAAAAGTGAAAAAACTAAAAATTATGGATACAAAACAATAATAATAAAAAATAGGCGTCTCGTCTCTGTGTATTGATGTGACGTGCGTCTTAGTGACGTATGACGTTAAAAAGATAATTATTAAAAGCAGCCAGCAGATAACACAATAAGGTTAATTATTTATGACGACAAGCTACAACGAAAGTAATGTGATGATCGTCTAATATAAAATTGTGGGCCCAATATTTCAAATAGTTTGTGACAAGCTATAGAGGGGCGCAAAATTTGAAATTAGACGATCTAAGTTGGAAAAGTTACACACATACTAAGTTATTAATATTAGAGTTTTTGGGGGAATGCGAATAATTCACCTAAATTTCTGTTGACCCATAAATCTGTGATAGGGTTTGACCTGTTTTGTGTATAGATGAATTTAATGAATTTTCATGAAATATGACATAGTCAGATAGAGCTTAGATACATGTACTTACATACGTCGCATAGCACATAGACTTGTTTTTGTTAACTTCATGTTAAATAGATAACATTGAAGGACCTTTGTAAGTTAAAACGCTAGACTTTATACTGTGTCGTCAAAATAGCCTGCTATGCCTATGACCGGTTAAACGTTATATTTTGGTTTACAATATACACTGAAAGTACACAGTTCAAAACTCCGATTTTGAACCTTGGTCGGTAAAATAAAGCGATGTAGACACTGGTATGTGTGGCAGAAATAGAATATTCCTTGCTAGGTATGCGCCCATGTTTGAAACCCTGGCTTTTAGTCACACCGCACAGTTGGTATAACATTCAAAGCAAAAATAACGTATTAGGTACTGGAAAACTGAATTATGTTTTATATTGACGTAGAATAAGTATAATAAATAAAAGATTATTCATACGATTGGTTATCTAGCTCTTCAATGAAACTGGAGCCATAGACTATAAGAGAAACAAAGCGGGAAAATTTAAACTTAAGAAATGTTGAAAAATATTTACTTCTTACAGAATCTTTTTTATTCTACTCTTATTCTATTATTTAAAGCAATGGTATTTATTTCTACGTTAATCTACTATCTAATACCGTTATTATAAATTATAGAACTTACGCCATGTCTTGCTTTTTCACCCACAGAAAATGCTTCAACTTTTGTTCTGCAATAATTTTGTTGAGCTCAGCAGTCTCTCTCATGGCTCTCATAACTTGACGCTCTTCTTTTAAAGTCTCGATCTTCATTTGCTTTTCTGTTGCAGTATACCTAATAAAGGGAAATAAAAAAAACACAGTTAAATGTTAGAACAATAATCTGAGTTCAAATCATTTTGAACCACTTCTGAACAGTCTGCTCTGCCCTATTATTTTTGATACTGAATGCGTACCTAAGTCTGTGCATAAAAAACAGCTTACAGTAATAAAAGATTAAGTAATATTAATCACTCACTTAAAATATTCTTGTAGGTTTCTTTGAAACGGAGTAGTAGTGTTACAAACACCTTCCAAAGGTTCCTCCACATTATTATATGGTATATCAGTCATAGTCATAGCTGCGACAGTCGTTCTGTTACAGTTACTTTTATTTGGATTGTTTTCTTCTGGTGCATCAAAATCATTTGCTTCAGAGTTTTGCTCAGAAACTGATGATGCAGACGACTCCAACTGGGTTGTGTTATTGGTTTTATCTTGAGGCATATCGTGCGTATCGACATCCATAGAGGCCGAGGTATTAATACCACTACAACTTGGTTGGCTCACTGGTTGGTCCCTGAAATAAAAAGTAATAATTTAAAAAACATAACTGTCAGATCTGTAATATTGCACAAATGTTTGGATTTCTATGTTCTTTTCATCTATAGTTAGTGATTATTGCCATAATTAAGATAATTTACGTGTCTATATTCAAAGGATGCCTGGGAAATTAAGGTAAGAAAATAATGTAGAGTGATTATTTGAAATGGATATGTTACACTTACTCATCAATACATTCAGTTTTAATCTCAATATTAGCTGTGATTGAAGATGAAGATTCATTTATGTTCTCATTTTCTCCTTTTAGGACGCCGTCTTTCACTAATTCAAGGATATTGCACACTTCTAAAGACAATCGAGAATAATTTTGTAGATGAGCTCCGTTTAAAGTTATTTCTTCACGAGCTATTCTCTTCATGTTTTGCCACTGCGTCTTCACTTTCTTTATAGAACTACCAGTAAACTTACAACCAAATTTTGCGGATAGTTCCCGTAGTATCTCATTCCATGCGACGTCTTTTTCTTCGTAATGGTTCGGACCATTGTTCGCCTTAGTAACAACCACTTCTTTGCGTTCCTTAATTAACTCGAGTAGGTACTGTTTTTCTTCAAGGGACCAATTAGGCGTCCTTAGTCGTCGGTTGTTATTTAGCTTCATTATCTTGCCCATTTTCTGCGATGCGTCTCTTGGAACGTGGTTGATCTTTTGCAACGATTTGTTGCAAACGATGCACTCGACGTCCAAAATTATTGGTTTCCACATTTAAAAACAAATGAAAGGCGAAAAACGAGTGAAAGCTTTGACAAGCTATAGACAGCGCTGCTAATTATGTACTGTTTAAAATAAAAACCTATTTTGGAATGAAGTTTGTAATGAACTATTTTTAAATCATAGAACCAGTGTGAAATAAATGAATTAAAAATGTTTTCAGTGAGGCAACGAGTTGTACAAGCTCAAGGGCAGGTATTATATTTTCGTATCACTTATTTTCAGTGCGGACATGCATATGACTGGCCATTAACAAAGTGCGAAACTGATTTAGTTTCTATTTTACCCATTTTTTTTTTTAATTATTGTAGGCATAATACTTAGGTAGTCAGAATGTTCAGAGAATAAGTTAAAAATAAATAAAATGTAAACTTACGATATCGTATTGATTTTTGGTAAATATTTATACATATTCAACCTTAATTTTCTATAAATAGGTGCGTTTAATTAATAGGTACCTATTTGGTTAACTTTTCGTTAACGTCAAAATGATTGATAATTTAATTAAATTTTTTACGTACGTACTGGATTTATGGATTATAAAAACGTGTATAATTTGGCCGTTATTATTACAAGATACCTGTGAAGGTAAATCATAGTACATACTCGCTTACACTATTAATAAATTAGTTTTTTTTTTGCCAAACGAATTCTTTGTATTTGAGCTAGGTATTTATAAATTAAATTGTTTGCTATTTCAATTATATTATGAACCTATGATAATTTACCTGAAACAATATTTAAAAAGTAGTTATTTACAAACTTCTGTACATACCTAACGTCTGAAAAATACACAAACATGACGAATAGAGTTTGTTTTGTAGATACCATACAAACGTAGGCTGTGCAGCAGCGATAGGAGGAACCTAAAAACAAACTACGACATATCAAGCGATGCGTTCCTACATCTTTAATATAGGTAGGTAGGTATACGCTGAGATCGCTTTGTTACAAAGCGATCTCCCATAGCTAAATGTTGGACAAGCAAGTAATTTTAAAAGGGTAGGTAACTGTGAGTTTCTCGCCGGCTCTACTCGATGGAAAACGACCAATTGCAAATTCGAACCGTGCACCTAGCTTCTGATGATAAAGACCTGTGGCTAAGTGATAACCAGTGTACGACTAAACGCTGACAGACACTACGCCGACAGACTGAACACCGACAAGATTTACTTCGACGGGACTCTTCGCAGACAGGACACTTCGCCGACAGGGCTCATCAGGTAGGTAATAGGTTAGGTTAGAATTGCGACTAACCGGGCGCGAGCCGAGCGAGCGCTAGTTCCATGTTAGTGGCAGTTACTTGATTATTTAGTAATAGCGCAAGGATGAGCCCTGTTTGCGAAGAGTCCTGTCGGCGAAGTTTCCTGTCGGCGAAGAGTCCCGTCGAAGTAAAGTCTTGTCGGTGTTCAGTCTGTCGGCGTTTAGTCGTACAGTCGTAATAAGAGTTGATCCGTGTATGGGGCATCTTTACATACCAAGACCTCTCCGTGCCTCAAAAAGCACATTAAGGCCCTGGGGGCCGATTCTACTAATTTGCAACGTTACACGTTAAATTATGTTTCCACAACAGTTCGATTTCGATCGCCGTTCGATAGTTACATAAAAAGTCATTCTACTATTTTATAAGCAAAATGGAAACTAAACTTAAAACGAATTGCAACTGAACTGTAGCGGGAACACAGCGGGTAACCCGCGTTACCAACATGCCAAAATAATATGTTTTATTAATACCACAAAGAAAAAAGTTGAATCTAAAAATGTTACTAAACACGAATATGTGGCACTAAAAGTATTTTCTATAATTAAAAGACATAATGATCATAATTTTATCATTAACTTTGTCCTATAGTAAACGTCACGCTCATGTTCGATTTTGTTAGTAGAATAGGTTTTGACATTGTTTCAATCGATCGTTGGCGTAACTAAAACGTAACCGCAGCTGTGTCGCAGCTGGACCGTTGTTCATTTTAGTAGAATGCGAAAACGCTTAAAAGTGGTGATTCGGTTGCGGTTCTATTGCGTTTTTTTAACAAATTTGTTAGTAGAATCGGCCCCCAGGGGGCCGATTCTACTAACAAATTTGTCTCTAACCTAACCTATTACCTACCTGATGAGCCCTGTCGGCGAAGTTTCCTGTCTGCGAAGAGTCCCGTCGAAGTAAATCTTGTCGGTGTTCAGTCTGTCGGCGTAGTGTCTGTCAGCGTTTAGTCGTACACTGGTTATCACTTAGCCACAGGTCTTTATCATCAGAAGCTAGGTGCACGGTTCGAATTTGCAATTGGTCGTTTTCCATCGAGTAGAGCCGGCGAGAAACTCACAGTTACCTACCCTTTTAAAATTACTTGCTTGTCCAACATTTAGCTATGGGAGATCGCTTTGTAACAAAGCGATCTCAGCGTATACCTACCTACCTATATTAAAGATGTAGGAACGCATCGCTTGATATGTCGTAGTTTGTTTTTAGGTTCCTCCTATCGCTGCTGCACAGCCTACGTTTGTATGGTATCTACAAAACAAACTCTATTCGTCATGTTTGTGTATTTTTCAGACGTTAGGTATGTACAGAAGTTTGTAAATAACTACTTTTTAAATATTGTTTCAGGTAAATTATCATAGGTTCATAATATAATTGAAATAGCAAACAATTTAATTTATAAATACCTAGCTCAAATACAAAGAATTCGTTTGGCAAAAAAAAAACTAATTTATTAATAGTGTAAGCGAGTATGTACTATGATTTACCTTCACAGGTATCTTGTAATAATAACGGCCAAATTATACACGTTTTTATAATCCATAAATCCAGTACGTACGTAAAAAATTTAATTAAATTATCAATCATTTTGACGTTAACGAAAAGTTAACCAAATAGGTACCTATTAATTAAACGCACCTATTTATAGAAAATTAAGGTTGAATATGTATAAATATTTACCAAAAATCAATACGATATCGTAAGTTTACATTTTATTTATTTTTAACTTATTCTCTGAACATTCTGACTACCTAAGTATTATGCCTACAATAATTAAAAAAAAAAATGGGTAAAATAGAAACTAAATCAGTTTCGCACTTTGTTAATGGCCAGTCATATGCATGTCCGCACTGAAAATAAGTGATACGAAAATATAACACCTGCCCTTGAGCTTGTACAACTCGTTGCCTCACTGAAAACATTTTTAATTCATTTATTTCACACTGGTTCTATGATTTAAAAATAGTTCATTACAAACTTCATTCCAAAATAGGTTTTTATTTTAAACAGTACATAATTAGCAGCGCTGTCTATAGCTTGTCAAAGCTTTCACTCGTTTTTCGCCTTTCATTTGTTTTTAAATGTGGAAACCAATAATTTTGGACGTCGAGTGCATCGTTTGCAACAAATCGTTGCAAAAGATCAACCACGTTCCAAGAGACGCATCGCAGAAAATGAAAAAAGTTGAATCTAAAAATGTTACTAAACACGAATATGTGGCACTAAAAGTATTTTCTATAATTAAAAGACATAATGATCATAATTTTATCATTAACTTTGTCCTATAGTAAACGTCACGCTCATGTTCGATTTTGTTAGTAGAATAGGTTTTGACATTGTTTCAATCGATCGTTGGCGTAACTAAAACGTAACCGCAGCTGTGTCGCAGCTGGACCGTTGTTCATTTTAGTAGAATGCGAAAACGCTTAAAAGTGGTGATTCGGTTGCGGTTCTATTGCGTTTTTTTAACAAATTTGTTAGTAGAATCGGCCCCCAGGGGGCCGATTCTACTAACAAATTTGTTAACATAATTTAACATAATTTAACGTGTAACGTTGCAAATTAGTAGAATCGGCCCCCTGGTAACTTTAAATATTGTCGTTATGAGCGATAATAGTTCTTATTGCAATCTCATACTGGTTAAAATCTGTTGTAATAAATTCGAATAAAAAATGAGCAAGCATTGTCGTAAAAATGCAAATAAAATCGTTTAAAATTAGATAATGGTGCCGATTCTGTTGGCACAAAATTCTCTAAACTAAACTAAAAATCACCAAAATTTAGTTTATTCCTGTCAAACGACGATTTCCTATTCTGAAATTGACTAAAGTGACACAACTTAACTATAATTTAGTTTGACAGCACTAAGATTGCACTGAATTATTAATTTAGTGAAGATGGTAATTTCGCTATTCTGAGTTTGTCGTTTTTCACCAAAAATTTTGACTATATTAATTTTTCTAACTAAATCTGACTAATTTTAATCGCGATTAAAAAAGTGTGGAATAAAACTAGTGGTCATGAACTAAAATTCACACCAACACTTCGACTTGAGGTGCAAAAACAGTACAGACTGATCTTTTTTTTCTTTTGGTTTGTTTATATCTCGAAAATGGTGTGTCCTATCGCAAAAATGATGATAATTTCGACCCCCTTTATAAAACCCGCAAGCCCCATACTCTCAACATGTAGGTAATATTTTTTTTTTTCCAAACAAAAAGTTAAAAATTCCATATAAAAAACTTCGAGGCTGCCCCCCTGCGCACGCTTCATTCAGCTCTATAAAAAAATTGCGTAGGGCACACAAGTACCACGTTGCGAAGCCAAAAGAAAAAAAAACACCACCTGCAGGCTTGGCACGACAACCGTAGAGATGCGTTTTGTCGACGGAAGACTAGACAAAAATGACGTTTCCGTGTAGACAGTTGTCAATTTTTCACCGAGAAATGTAGACAAGCGATTTCTATTCTACAGTAGAGTAGAAATAGAAAGCGTCATGCTAAGCCTGCAGGAATCGCGATTGTCAAATTCGATTTTAGTTGTGTCAAAATTATTTTTTAGTTTAGAGAATTTTTTTTGCAGAATAGCTTTAAGATTCTCATAGTCAAAAGTAAGGAATTTTAGTGATAATTTAGTTAGTTTAGTTCGGTGTACAACAGAATCGGCACCAATAACTATTTAATAATAATCCATCACTGGATTCAGTTTGGCGTTAGGAATTTTATGGTATATTTTTAATTATAATTTTGTTATTGAAGGGATAAACTGGTTTTAAAGATAATTAAGAGGTGACTTTGATGATTTTTTTGATGCATTAAAGTATGTTTAATTATGTTTTGAGTTCCATTACTCTATGCAAAAAAGACCGGAAAATATCATATATTTTTTTGCTTTCATGATTATTTACGGTTAAAGAGATACACTGGTTTAAAAAAAAAACACCTTTTTGAGCGTTTGCAAGAAAACACTGGTCTCGGCTGTAATTTGTAGACCTTTGACCGTCGTTACGGGTAGTCAGAAGCCCGAAAGTCTGACAACCAATCTTACCTATGGGTATCGTATTACCCAGTTACTGGGTTGTGAAGGTCAGATAAACAGTCGCTCCATGTAAAACACTGGTATTCAGCTGTATCCGGTTAGACTGGAAACCGACTTCAATTTAGTTGGGAAAATGCTTGGTAGATTATGACCTCTGATTCTGATAAGAAATGCTCATGTGAGAGTTTTTTTAGGTCATCATAAACTGAAATGTACCTATAGTTTGATTTAGGTATGTCGTGCGTGGTCTATCTTTTGTATCAAAGGCTTACCGCGACGTGCGACTATAAAGCGAGATCCTTAAGGGCGCTTTCACATTTTTTCTTGAATTTGAGCGTTTGACTAGAGATTTGATGAGTGATTATGGTTTAGATATAGGCAAAAAATAAAAATATGTCCGGGAAAATTTCATTATTTGTCTAGGGAGCGCTTTAAACAAATTTTTCAATTTGTTTACATAAGTCAGTAAAAACCTTGTCAAGGATGTTTCGTAAAATGTTACTTTCGGGCATCTTTTGATGCTCTGTTACATGGAACAATATAATAGTTTAGTAATTTATAAAAATGTCTGTGGTAGGGCTGTTGCTTGTTATTTGGAATGCTCAAATCATTTTTTTATGTATCATACAATAATAACCCAAAAATAATTCCGTAAAACAGAGAATTAATCATAATTTTTCGTCTGAAATCATATTTTTTTATCTATGTATGTTTAATCGAAATTCAAACAAAAAGTATTTAATAACTAAGGTTACTAAGTCAACTTGCTTGAAAAAAAGAAACAGTCTATTTAAAAGTAAAATTATATTTTTAAACAATTTTTGAATGCAACACTATGAATCAGTAATATTAATCTCGGGACGCGCGGGCTTTAGCTATAAGTCCGCGCCGGTTTGTTCCTGGGCGTCCGATTCATAATGGTTAGCATATCTGAGTAGCATACTTCACTTTATATGCACGCAAGATCAGCTACCACGCGCCGTTAAATTTACCTAAAACTAAATACTTCAATTTGTAATAGGTAGTCTAAATAATGAAGTAGGCCTCTGCTTATTGTCTCGTCTTGTAACTTTGGAGTTTTGGATTTTTTTTCCTTGGTATCACAATCGTTTTTTTTAAATTAGAGTAGTTACTTATACCTGTGCGAGAACAGCTGGGGTCTATCGGGTCGAGTAGGTTGCTATCTGATTTTTCTTTAAAGTTTACCTTCCTATTAAATTCCGAAGTCTGGGGTTAAGGAAAAAAATAACTATTCAAGTAAACTGTCTGGGAGTAGGTAGGTAGTAAGTTTTTTAATGAAAATCCTTAATGTCTCAAGTCTTCCTAAAGTGCCATGTGATTTCCTGTTTATTTGAACTAAAAATAAACTAAAAACAAACTGAAAACAAAAAAAAAGTTTGGTACCTACTTCTTTTGTTATTTTATCAAACAACAAGAGAACCCATTGCATACGGAAATCCGCTTTACTGGCCCTTACTCAGTTACAACCAGTAAACCCTTGTCATACCTTATGTTTTACGTCCGTCTGGGACCATTTGAAGCGTAAGTTTACGCTCTAGTAGCAGTAGTACGGTTCAGCCGTTCATAAATAAAAATGTGACACATAATGGTTTCTGACACAGGTTTCTAACGCAAGTGTCCACGGTGGTAGTTCTGCTACTGTCCGCTAGATGGCGCTGATAGTAGAGTTTTTAATTCAAAACTAGAACATTATGCTTTCCTAATTCATCTCTATGATAACGTGCTTGGCACTCAATGAATGAAGTAATCAGGCTATCCTCAAGGCAATAGGCTCGCCCCTTAGGAAACGTGGGTGTACTATAGGGTACATCTCTGCCCAACTCCCATCTCTGGGTCACCGGGCGTGATGTTAAGTTTTGTATGTTATCATCAAAAGAGGCAAGGGGTACATAGGGTAGCATACTACTGCTGGGACTGGCACTAGGAAGTGGTTCAGGGTCGGCATTTTGGGGGACTGTCTTATGTCATCTTGACGTTCGAGAAGTGCTAATTCTCAGCCTAATTTGAATAAATGACTTTTGATTTGGATTTTTTGATTTTGGGACACAGGCCTCGTCTGCGTGCTGAATTATAGCCCACTTATTTTTACAGAGATGGATTGGGCTATAATTGTCTATAATCCACCACGCAGGCCCAGTGCGGGTTGGTAGATGTCATAATATGTATTATTATAATTTTTGTCTTCCAATTTTTGGTTCTAACGTAGTACATGCCGGTTTCCTCACGGTATTTTCCTTCACCGTTTTTGAGAGCGGTAGTGATGAAATAAATACCTAACACAAAGTAAGGTAGGCCTGACTGCTGGTTCATACCCACGACTTGCTGCTAAGTCGAGGCCGTCACCACAGGGCCTACTACTGTTACTAAAATTATCCATAGGTCAAATGTGCGTGTCAAAGTCAAAGCCAAAGCATTTATTTCAAATAGGCACTTAAAAGGCACTTTTGAACGTCAACATTTACTCCTAGTCGACCCTTCCAAAATGTAGTTTCGCATGGAGAAGAATGGGCAAGAAACTCCACCGTTACTCTTATAAAATGTTTTAAATACAATATTTAGCATAGTACATTCATTATATAATTGTGTGAAAACGATGCACCCAGAATAAAATTACTATACCAAAATAGGTAAAAGGAATGAAAAGCAATAGAGAAAGCAAGGAAGAAGGAGAAAGGAATAAAGCAAGCGTGGATGGCCAAATAAAAAATTCTAAGAAATAGGGAAACACTAGCTTTTGCCAGCGGCTTCGCCCGCCTGTTGGGCGAAAATTATCCCACAGGGACGTACTACCGGGATAAAAACTATCTGTGTGCCAAATTGCATCTCGTTCTGCCGTTTTTACGTGATTGAGTATCAAACATACAAACTTTCACATTTATTCTTAGTAGGAAGTAGCATACGCAAGGAGTCTCGGGGCAGTCGTGGTTGAACCTTGTGAAAGTCGAAGGCGGACCCACGCACCGAGGGTTCCGTATCATCATGGTTGATGACAACATTGAAAGAAAAAAAAGAAAAATAGATTTATTTGTCACAGAAACACGTAAATATAAAAAGAATCAACCCGGTCACGCAATAGGCCCGCGTGGTGGTGGATGATGGCCTGATCCGCTTCCTCTCACAGAAATGAGGCATGGGTCATTGCGTGTCCCAGTATTGGGAATGATAACTGCTGATTATGTTTTTGATATACCTATGTTGACAAGTTAGTAACAGGTTTTTTTGTTTTTTGTTTTTTAGGTGGGAAATCATCAAGTAACTTCTCCCGCTCTGGGTGGCGGGAGGGAGGGCGTGTCAGAGTTTTACTTACTAAAACCTACCCGTGTTCCTTCAGTTGCCTGTGTGCCAGGGGCCACGGTATCTCTTTCGAACAACCCGCACCCCTGGCAGGCATCGGCCCTTGCGGTCCGTACCAGTTGGTGCTGAAATCTCTTTGAGGCGCGTGGAACACAACGCGCTGTCGACCCGGGCTTGGTTCTTACCGGACAGCGAGCTACCCGTTACTCGCCATCCGCAAGCCCCCGCCTACGGCCGGGAATCAGCCTGGGATTCCCGTCGCCTAGGGCGTCTCCTGCGGCGACTAGGGCCGTGAGGGCGCATATACTGCTTCTCCCTCACTTGCGCCGCCTCCCTCTTCGCGAGCATTACTGCTTCGCAGAAAGAGGTGATGGCTACCTATGCACTCTCGCTCCGAACATGACTTGAACCAGGGCCGGACGCGAGAGATCGCCGCCGCCGATAGCCTCCACAAGGACACGGCAGTGCTCCGCCCGTGCTAGCTGACATATGGTAAATTTAATGTTTATTTTTTTGTGTTTCCTAATGTTAATTACCTACTATTGTATAGAATCAAGTTCTCCTAACTGACGCCCTGGGCGCCGGGAATCCCAGGCTGATTCCCGGCCACCGTAGGCGCGGGCTTGCGGACGGCGAGTAATGGGTAACTCGTTGTCCGGTAAGGACCAAGCCCGGGTTCACGGCACGTTGTGTTCCACGCGCGTCTCAAAGAGATGTCAGCACCAAATGGTGGGGTCCGCAAGGGCCGATGCCTGCCAGGGGTGCGGGTTGTTCGAAAGAGATACCGCGGCCCCTGGCACACAGGCAACTGAGGGAACACGAGTGGGTTTTAGTCAGTAAAAGTCTGACACGCCCTCCCGCTCCACCCAGAGCGGGAGAAGTTATTTGATGACTTCCCACCCAAAAAAAAAAAAAACTAGCACACGCCAACATACCATCAAAACATTGAAAACTATAGGTACTCAAGTAGAAATAAATAATTAAAAATTAAAATAAAACGTAAACAGAACTTACAATCTAAATAAAAGCCTCCAGGCATAAAGGGCATGCCCGCTTACATGTGCAATTCAGATAAGAGTTGGAGGAGACCAAAGACACGATGCCGATGGACGGACTGTGAGTGATGATATGGTTAGAAAGGGTGTGACTACGGAGATGACGACTAATAGAGAAGTTTGGATGAAAAATACATGTTGTGCCGACCCCAAACAAAAGGCAGGAGAATGGAGACAAATTTTAATATGTACCTATACTTACGTACAAGATCCTCATTCTTTTTCTCAAGTCGGTAAAAAATAACAAAATAATCTGTTTAAAAAAAGCCTGTTAATCATTTTTTATCGAGTTTCAGGTTACAAATAACTAGATTAAAACCGGATATTTTCTTTCATTATTATTTATTTTCATTTTATTCAAACGAGTTTCCATGCGCTACGCGCCAAAGACAAACGTTATTTAGCTTTAAAAGTTCACAATCGCCACTACGATTACTACGTTTGCAGCAAAAAAAGCACTAGGTATATAGCGTATTAGTCAGGAAAAATAGGAATAGATAATAGTTAATTATTGAAATTATAGTTGTATTAATAAGCTAAGAAGCCTCAAGTTCCTTTCCGTAGTTAATTAAGACAGTCGCTCGTAGAGGCTCCACAGCGCCACACGTTAGTCAATCTTTTTTTTTTACCGTAACCAGCCAGAGTGCATCGTTGTTTTTTTTAACTGGGCATAAGTGTTTTCAGTTTTCCGGTTTAGTGTAGTTGTTTGATTAAAAACTCAGTGTATATAATGCTATTTGTTTAGCATACGGTTTTGCAATAAATATTGTAAAACAAACAGTTTACGTGACTTTTTTACCGGTAAGTTTTGTGATAAGTTTTCTTTTTCAAAATCTTTTAGTTGTTTGTATAGATTAAGTAGATTGGTACTTTATTTCTTGTTTCCATTTTTTACTGATCGGTTTAAAGTTCATTGGTTCTTCTTAAAACGTAATTATTTAAGGATGAAATACCAACTTTTTCTTACAATAATATACTTCCGGTTTCCACTTAAGCACTTAGCATTTAATATGTATACACTTTTAGTCAAAGTCAAGTCAAAGTTAAACTAACTTAGATTAATAATTATTTGAGATGAAATACAAGTTTTCTGACTAGTAAGATATATTTCTGGATAGTAGTAAAAATTAAGTAATAAAACATTAAAACATAGTGAATATTTTTACTTTAACAATGATATTTTTGTTTGTAATAACTACAAGAGTTCTATGTCCTAACGACCGATTCGTCTGAAACATTGTTTTGTACAGTAAAGGAAATATTATTATCTTATCTTTGGAAGTATTTGGCCTGAAATCTAGAACAGAGAAAGAATAAACCTTATTGTTTCTTAATCATGACATTAAAAATTTAGCTTTCTTAATATTCTCTGACTTTAGATAGTCTGCCTACCTAGTTATTTAAGGATAACTAACTTTAATCTTTTACAGCCGTTTCAGTTTTAATCCGATTAGGTCCTTGTATTATCTACCTGAATAAAACCTTAATACATAAACCTATTTTCGTAGTTAAGATCATGATTGAGTATGTTTACTCTTCAACTGTATTATGATATTTCTAAGTAACCCTTAGAAATACCTCTTAAGCTACATAACAAACCACATAAAATCCATCAGTCATTTTCTTCAGATCATCTTGAGTACCTACATTCCATTAAATTAAGTCACGTTGCCGCCTATTGGCCATGAGAGTTCAGAACCCGTCCTAAATTGTTGTGCAATAGTACCACAAGACGCCAACGTCTTTAATGTTGCCATCCAAATGGGAATTTAATGGAAAAAATTAAGTTCCTTGAATTCTTTCTGAATTAGGTAATTTTTTGGATTTGGTTTATGAGCCAATTTGTTGATTGAATTTCTCTTTTGGATTTACGGTATTAGTCATACTTTCGTTTTGAAATGTTATAAGTTTAACCACTGATTAAATTTGGGCGACCACTAAGAAGATAATAAGTAATTAGGTAACACCTAAATGTGTGGTGAAACGCCATTGATGCGTTAAGAATGTTATGTGACATTTTTCGTGACTTTAAATTCATAAAATTATGTACCTACTCTAGTAAACTGGTTGTTGTGGTTATGGAATGCAATGCTAACGACCCACGGAAAATACTTAATATTAACTTATGTTAAGCATGTCACTACATGGAATATTATGATATGTTGGTACCTATTGGATATCTACTCGAAATTAAAAAAATAATATCACAATATTATTATATACTTTATAAAACGTGCACCTGATGGCATTTTCCATCGCCAAAAATGACTAACTTCCATATAAACTTCAACCCATATTTAACCCTTTAAGGAGACGAAAAAAAATAACTTTTCTATTGCCCACCTTCGTTATACCTCCTTAAGGAGTTCTTGTGCAAAACTTCATACTTCTATACCCAGTGGATTAGGTTGATAGTCTGTTGTCTGCCAGTGAATGTCTTCACCATTATTTAAGTCTTTCTCTTGCAATACCTGGAGGTTCTAAAACTGTTCTAAGAAATCTTTGTCTTGTCTTTCTTCAGGTATGAGAACTCATCTCTCTGTAATCTAGAAAAATAGGTGGTTGGCCAAATATGTGTTTTTGACCTGCATGCGTTTAAACTACGTCATTCCAGTCTTTCGACTTATACCTACTACATTTGAAATAAGATAAGAAATTTAACTAAACCTTTTTTACAGTTCAATCAACCGATTTTGACTTCTATTGCATTGGTGGCATGACAAATGGCAGCTGCATGAAACAGTTGGGATTGTAACTACATTTTTCCTTTTAATGCCATCCTTATGCCTACAGTATATAAGTCAGAATCGGTTGAACTGACTGTAAAAAAGGGTTGTTTAAATGTCTAATCTTATTTCAAATGGAGTATAAGTAAGTCAGAAATTGACATCTTTCCCGAACATACCTTTTTTACTGCAACTTCTCCAAGTCCCAGGCTACCTTTCGGCCAAATTTCAAAACGATCGCTTCAGTGCTTTAGGCGTGAAATATGAATGAATTAGATTCAATGTTCCTAAGTAAGTATTGACTATTTATTCTGCCCTAAATATTGCTAACCACTGTTACACACATAATAATCAAAGTCGTTAACCACAGCATGGCCTTCTAGACCAACATCAAAGTATATCAATTCAAAAGTTAATTTATTCCCGTCAACATTGACGCGTAGAATGTAAGTTTGTACTTGTGGTAACTTGACACCAACGCCGGTGGTAAAGTTACCAGCCGTGGAAAGCGGCGCGATCTCCCTAACATTGGATTACTTGGCTCACTTCCTGAATGCTCGCTTGCTTGCTTATACGGTATTCATTACCAACGCGTATTATTTATTCTACAGTATTTTTTGGATGGGTTTTGTTTTTGTTTTTGAGGATGGGAAATCATCAAATTTCGTTCTGGGTGGAGCGGGAGGGCTTCTCAGATTTTTAGTGACTAAAACCCCCCCGTGTTCCTTCAATTGCCTGTGTGCCAGGAGCCACGGTATCTCTTTCGAACAACCCGCACCCCTGGCAAGCATCGGTCCTTGCGGACCCCACCAGTTGGTGCTGACATCTCTTTGAGGCGCGCGTGGAACACAACGCGTCGTCGACCCGGGCCTGGTCCTTTACCGGGCGGACGGACGGACCATCTTGACATACCAAGACCATTCCGTGCTTCGGAACGCACGTTAAGCCGTTGGCTGTCATACGGTTGTAAGAAGTCCGAAAGTCTTACAACTAGTCTTACTAAGGGGCATTGTACTACCCAATGTTGTGGCGGTCGGATAGGCACTCGATCCATGTAAAATTCTGCAACTCTGGTGCATAAGTTTAGACTGGAAGCGGAAAGGCTAGGCAACGCAAATCATTGATAAACAGACACGGTTTAAAAATCTGAGTTTTCGCATCAATCATCGTGTTGATCTTGTATTGAACACAGAATGGTACATGTGCTTTACTTCAAAAGCTTTTTCAAACTCCACGACATTTCTCTAAAACGAAATCTTAGTAGGCCAACAAAATCAGAACAATAAAAGACTTATGTTGATCTATTTTATTATAGTCGAATGTAATGAGTAATCAGAGTAATGAAATAAATCATTATTTACCCATTATGGGTTTTAAAAGGTCTTGAAGTAATAATTAAGTTTGCTTTTCACCTGTTCACCCTTTGTTACCATATCGCTAATGATAATGGTAGGCCTAATTATATTTAAAAAAATATTTTAATGATCACATTATTTGCCTGATTGCATGAATGAGTTACAAATTCATTTGCTAATGGAAGTCCATTGACGTGTACGACGGACTTTAAAATTCAAATACATTTAGGGCTTCTTTTCATAGAATCTATGGCTTGAGGATTCCGTTGGCCCAATTCGTAGGTTTACATTAAATTTAGTCAGAATTTTTTAGAGTTCAAGCTTATATCGATGAAAAAATTGACATCTACATATGTATCTACATAAATGCCAATTTTTTCATCGAGCTTCAACTGAGCTTTGTTTTTTGTTACCTCTTGTGTCGATGTCACGTTTGAGCGATATGAGTTAATTAGTTCTTGATATTGTATTACATATTTATTAGTTCGAATTCCAATGAATTATCATAACGAGCTTGTTAGACTAATTGCGAAGTCAATCAGTAAATTGCAATAAAATAACTTGAAAGAGTGATGAATGTAATGATAGATACTTAAAACTAACATCGTACAACCGGAAACGCACCCACCAACCCATAATTATCAACCAACCCAACTGGCGATTATTTTTTACCAAGGCTATCGTAGGGAAAGATCAAAAAGAGGGAAATATAATGGAGTCACTCCCTTCATCTTAGGCAGTATATGCGCCCTCACGGCCCTAGTCGCCGCAGGAGACGCAGGGCGTCGGGAATCCCAGCTTGATTCCCGGCCACCGTCGGCGCGGGATTGTGGACGGCGAGTAATGGGTAGCTCGCTGTCCGGTAAGGACCAAGCCCGGGTCGACGGCGCGTTGTGTTCCACGCGCGGCTCAAAGAGATGTCAGCACCAACTGGTGGGGTCCGCAAGGGCCGATGCCTGTCAGGGGTGCGGGTTGTTCGAAAGAGATACCTTCGCCCCTGGCACACAGGCAACTGAGGGAACACGGGTGGGTTTTAGTCAGTAAAAGTCTGACACGCCCTCCTGCTCCACCCAGAGCGGGAGAAGTTATTTGATGATTTCCCACCCACAAAAAAAACCCCTTCATCTTGCCTTCTTTTTGATCTTGCTTACTTACTACTTACTTCTACTAAGATGATGGCTAAATGAACGGAAGAAAAATACTTGCCCTCTTGCCCCCAAAGTAATTGGGAAAAGGGAAGGAGGACTATGATGGCTGGATAGGTTTGATTGCGCCGTGACGAGAGAAAAATCATCATATTTTTTTTTTTGAATGGCTAAAGCAGCAGATGTTCAGCACGAGACATAGGTGTAGCCACAGTTAAGACCTTACATTAAATATATTCATACATCTGCCTATAATGTTCTACCTACTGCCCACCGGCCACGTGGGCCCAGTGCGGGTTGGTAGATGTCACATGTCTTCGAATTTTTGGTTCTAGAACATGCCGGTTTCCTCAATATGTTTTCTTTCACTGTTTTGAGAGTATTAAAAGACCAGCGTAAAATACAATAACCTTTAATTGAAGTAGTGTTACCGTTTATAAGCGGATATGAGTATGATAAACGGAAATATGGTAGACAAACTACACAGACGCTATTACGAATGAAAATCATATCTTGGTAGACAGCTATATTGACTCAACGGTGTGCTTTTATATTCTTACCAACTACATTAACTATTCAGGCCTATTCAGACTAGACTTGTAACAAACTAAACTGGTTTGGCAATTTCTTGGATCCCATTGACGTTGGATCGAGCTGGAATTTCATAAAAAAAAGCTATTAAAATCTAACTAGTTTCGTCTCAAAATGATACCTATAGTTATGGCCTTGCGTGTGACCACGGGTTCTTGACTAAATTGTCTTGAATTAATGTCGCCGTTTCTTGGTATTGTAGGTGGAGTAGAATCGTTAGTTTCATATCTCACTTCACAATTCTGTTTCGTTTATACTTAATCGATAATATGTATAAGTTGTCCTAATATTATTATGTATCCCAACAGTATGTATTTGACCAGTATTGTACCAGTATTGGTCTTTGCAGCTACTTGTATGGCTCATTCCTAACTCTTCAGTTATTTTTACAGGATTTAGGTATATTTTTGTCAGATGGTAAACTTAAAAACGCGCCTAAAAGTTTGTTCTTGCTGAACTTTAGTTTCTGGATGGACCCTGCTTGTCAAATTACCTATATGTACAATATACGGGCTGTATTTTTAGTCACCTTCCAAATTTTTCAGGGTGATAGTACCCGTTAAATTGAACAACTTTCTCCAAGGAACATGGGTCGAAATATGAAAAAAAAAATCGACCTCCCATGCAAAATCAATAGTTAGCTGGTCGATTTTGTATGGGAGGTCCGATTTTTTTTTTCATATTTCGACCCATGTTCCTTGGAGAAAGTTGTTCAATTTAACGGGTACTATCACCCTGAAAAATTTGGAAGGTGACTAAAAATACAGCCCGTATAATAGGTCTTTACCTATGAAATTGCCGTTTTGTATGAAAAAATTTAAACTAATTTTTTTCATGTATTTTTTATTTGTATTAATCGAAGTAATCACCCATGCAATCAATGCATCTTTGCCATCGCAGTGGCAGTTTATTGATGCCCTTCTTAAAGAAATCAGCTGGACGGGAGGCAACAAATTCTTCAAAGGCATTTTGTACTGCCTCTCGGGTATTGAATTTTTTTCCCGCCAAGAAGTTATCCAAATTCTGGAAAAAGTAGTAGTCTGTAGGCGCAAGGTCTGGTGAGTAGGGCGGATGACGGAGAGCTTCCAACCCCAGTTCTTGCAACTTGGAGACCGTCTGCTGTGCAGTATGAGGTCGCGCGTTGTCGTGCAGGAGCAGCGGAGACGAGCGATTGACCAATGCTGGTTGGAGATGTGCCAGCTTCTCCATCATTGTGTTCAGTTCTTCACAGTACACATCTGCAGTAATGCTCACCCCGTTTGGTAAGAAGCTGTGATGAATCACACCGGCGCTAGACCACCAAACAGTGACCATCACTTTTCTAGGGGTAAGTTTTCGTTTAGGGCATTGTTTAGGTGCTGAACCAGGATCCAACCAACTTGCTGAGCGCTTGCGGTTATCAAACAGAATCCATTTTTCATCGCAGGTAACAATGCGGTTCAAAATTCCTTCATTTGTGTGTCTGTTGAGCAGTGCAAGGCACGTCTCGACGCGTACTTCGCGCTGACGATCATTGAGTTCGTGGGGCACCCATTTGTCAAGCTTTTTTACCTTGCCAATTTGACGCAAATGGACCAATATTGTTTTGACGCTAACGTCGAAAGCTGCTGCTAATTCAGCCGTAGATTGTGTATCATCAGCTTCCACAATCGCCTTTAATTCGTCATTGTCGACCAAAGTCTTCGGACGACCGCGAGGTTCATTTTTCAGGTCGAAATTTCCAGAACGGAAGCGAGCAAACCAATAACAGGTGGTGCGTTGGTTTGTAGTGTTAGCTCCGTAAACGTCGTTGATGTTGCGTGCCGCTTGTGCCGCGTTGCTGCCGCTGCCACGACGGTACTCATATTCCATAATTACTCGAATTTTTAACGTATCCATGATGACGAAAAAGATTGAAATGCGATGAAAATGTAACACTAATCAATAAACAAATGACTACTTTTGGAAAAAAATCCATGTTTTTAAAATAAAATTAATTTGAAATTAGAATTCTTACCCAAACAAAAATTATTTTGATTTGAAATGGCCAGTACTGCAAAACGGCAATTTTATAGGTAAAGACCTAATATATACAAACACATAATCATTATCCAATTTAAATTACTTACCCGCACATTATTCAAGGCCCATCATTATAGTCTGAATTAACTAGTCTATAATTTAGCCAAAACTAATAGAAGACCTGTTTAATAATAGCAAAAAGCGTGTCTTTACCATAGACATAAAATATTTTTTTGTTGCTAAGTCCATTATGGCTGCATAAGTGACGAAACGGGTACAATTTGTATCAATTGATATTAGGACTGGACAGGATGTAGTTATATCCTTTATGAGCAGTTTGATTCAAGATACTGGCGGGAAATATGGCTAGGATTGAGGATCGAGCTATCGACAGCTATACACTTTTATCTATAGGTAAAGATTTTTTTTTTTACCTAGGTACCCATTTTTACGAAAAAGTTTTTATGGAGTGCAGAAAGCTTATATTTTTATATGTTAATGGATTAGAAATACATAAATTTTCAATGAATTAGGGTCGAATATCGACCGCTAGTAATGTATACTTAACTGTATAATTAGTGGAACCGTACACATGCATTTTGATATAAAGGCAACGATTTCAGACGTCTACAGATTTCAACATAAGGGGAGTTCGGGTCTCCCTTGTTTCATAAAAAACAAATTGACAAATTATCACTTCCCAAATAATTTTGCGCATAATTTAATTTGCCAAATTATTACTTAGCAAATGAACTCTTCACAAATAATTGTTACGCAAACCCAATGTTTGGCTAGTGAACGTTCAAACAATAACTTGCTTACCAACTACGTAGTACTTTTACCAATTTTAATGTAGCCAAATATTTCAGTTGGTATGACATATTTTACTCAAAATAAAATAAGCCAAATATATTGTATCATCAGTTTTCAATTTAGGTACCATTTCTATTCAGTCAACGACGACGTTTTATTACAAAGGTGTTTTGTCACTTGGGACAAATTCTAAACAGATTATAGTAATATTTAGATTCTGGTAGTCGTTTCTGATTTTACATTCAAAAATTTGTTTCTGGCACTCGCCGGCCGCTGCCGAGACACGCTCGCTACGCTCGCTCGGCTCGTGCGTTCTGTGCACAGAGTACATTTTTATATAGGTTCTGTGGTCACAGTTCTAACCTAACCTGGCCTATAGTTCTGGTAGCAGTTAGTTTTACGTTCGCCGTTCGTAACCATTGACCAGCTGACATTGAGATTATGCTAACGGGTGAACCGTCACGAAAAAAGAAAAAAAAAAATTTGAATAAAAACGGCAGAATTAATCGAATACTGCAACACAAGTCTGAATACTCTAAAATAAAATGTCCATTGGAGAAAAAAAAAACTGTAAGTTACAAAAAAAATCGTATGTAGTAAATAAGAGTGCATTTTTTAATTACATATTTCCCGAAAAATCTTATTTTTGTCTTTATATTTTTTTCATAACAAATCATTTCCCTAAATGTTTATTTTCTAAAGATTGTTTGCTGTAATAAATCTTTTGATTAAAAACCAAATTACTTAATGACATTATGCTTGGTAATATTTGATCAAATGAAAATGTGCATACTAAAATCATTCCAAATATTGCATTGGTATAAAAAAGGTTGCTAAAATTAGTTTGGATAATGAAATTTTGTCAAAATCATTTTGGCAAAACGGCAGGATCCCGAGGAGTTCGGAATTCCACAAGGTACGATACTGGGTCCGTTAAACAACGATTGCCGTCTGTTTTCTTTTTTGCTTGGGGTCTAATGTAAACGAACGCCCGTTATCTATGTCAACAGTAAGGATTAGATCTTTGTCTTTAACTCTTCTCTATCTCTTCTTTTATCTCATGCATTCGCATTGCAAGTGATAGACGCCCAAAATACTACAAAGTTTGTGTATTTATGGCTACGTTTGTTTTCATTATTAAAATTATATTTCTGACTAGATTCTGCCCGTGACTTCGTCCGCCTCAAACTTCTTGCTCCCCCGACCCACCCCTTCGCAATGAATCGCTGCTCCTGCAAGTACTTCTTATGCGTGACTTTTTATTTTTGCTTGGCTCTTAAGGAGTCCTAGCGAAATGTTAAATAGCCTATAATCTTCTTCGATAAATGGACTATCTAACACTAAACTAATTTTTCAATTCGAACCAGTAGTTCCTGATATTAGCGCGTTCAACCAAACAAACTCTTCTGCTTTATAGTATTAACATAGAAAAGATAACAATATAAGCTGTCGAGAAATCCCTACCAGACAATAAGCTATTGTAAGAACTTGCGTAATGATCCGTTGGTTAAAAGCGGTAAATTATTTTTGATGATAAGATAAACTTTAAAATAACTCGTCTTACTCAATTCTTGCAAAGGAAGCAGTATAAGAAGTTGGATTGTCACTTGTTTTAGGTATAATGGGACCACTATACATGAACGTTTATTGCAGAAAAATAATAGTCAAAACAGCCGTTACGGTTGCATAATTATAGTCATTGGACTCATGTCATAATTGTATGACATTAGCTTTTTATTTATCTTCATTCGTACTCAAGCTAACGAAAAATTGGTTTAGGTTTATAATAAATAAAATATAATAAATAAAATTGAGCTTGGGTCGTGGCTACCTTTTACCCAAATTCACCTTGTTCTTTCTCGTAGAAGTGTTTGTTTTGCGTAGCGTAGGCGCTCCGTAGAGGTTGCAACTTAAGCTTCGTAGTCGTTGCGTTGATGTCTTGTAGACGTCATTTAACCGCACTAACATCGTGTTTTCAGTTATATATTTGTCATATATTAATACCACAATTGATCCCGTTTAGGAAACAATCTCTACTGATCGAATTTATTCTAACAACAAGAGCTATGAGAAAAACAAATAGCACATCCACGCCCAAAGTAACTGTTCTGTGTAGGTACTATTATAACCTCGATTGAAAAACGATTGAATGAAAAATAATGTGCATCGACTAGAGATCAAATTAGATCTAATTAGCTATCAATGCACAGCTGTTAAAACGAAATGACAGCTATGAAATCTGATATACCACCCAATCACAAATGAAACGGAAACTTATTATCATAATTACAACTTCATTTTTGTTTTAGTGCCAATGACGTAACATCAAAATGAAGGACACAGAACTAAAGTTGCCCACGCGCAATGTGCTGACCGGGGCTGTGGTGAACTGGGAGGATGACGAGATGGGCTTCGGGGACAGCCCCAACAACCTGACACTGTCATGGAAGGACCTGTCTGTGTATAGGAAGAAGAAGACACAGACTAGTATATGGAGGTCTCCTGTTTATGAGGAGATTAGGGTTTTACATGGTGGTATGTACTCATTCTTTATATTTTTTCAATCTATTTGCGCTACGGAAACATATTGAGGGGTATTACTGTTCAGGTTATTATTGTTTAAACCATTGCTTCCTATGTTCGAAAAATTTGTCTGTTCAACATCGTAAATAATGCAAAGAATGTTGTTGAAGTTTCAAAATGAATACCATTTCTACTGTAAGTGGAGGCAATTACTCCACTACTGGTCTATGTTTGGCGTGGGCCCGTCTACCAAAAGTGAGTAACGTAGCAATTTAATTAATTAAGTCTCAGTCTCAGTATCTATATAAGACTTGACAGAATAAATCTTAGTACCAACGTATGTAGAGTAGTAATTATTGCAAAGTATGAATTTAAAATGGATACAAGTCTCAAGAAGTTTAAGCTCTACAAATGTAAGTGTGTGTAATGTATGTGTAACTCTTTAAAATAAGCAAACGTTTTACTAACAAATTTCCAATAGACAACTGTAGAAAATAATACGTATGAGGCTTAGCACGTTTTGAATTTTACGCATTTTATTGCATGTACAGACGCCAGCACAACCAGCTACCCCAATCGATCCAATTTCTTTGATAGATTTTCAACTTTAGTACATAAGCATAAGGTTCATGATCAATTGGAAAAAAAATACTGTTTGGGGTAGGTTGATGTGCTGGCGTCTGTACTTGCTTGAGCTTAACTATTACTATTACATAAAATTCAAAACGTGCTAATTGTCTAAAACGTATTTGTAGAGTTGTCCATTGGTCCAAAAATAAATAAAACCAATCGAATGCGAATCGGTAATCGAAATTAATATTTTATTTCAATTCGCATGATTCAGGCGAGTAAATTCTTGCGAATCGAGTCATGAGCCAAAAATGGCTCATGGCTCCTAGCTGTCCGAAGTGTTCCGTCAAAGACGTAGGTAAAGATGTATTACTAATTTCCGAAACCATAATAGAAAGAAAATAATTGATTTTAAAACATTAGTGGTCTATTTTTAAATTTATAACAGGTGACTGTATGATGCTCTTTAAAATTCAAAGGTATACCAACAAATCTGCAGAATACATTTTATGATCAATATGCTGACAAACAGGTGGCTTCAAAATCATAATTAATTTAACATTTAATTATCAATAAATAATATTTTATTAGCCTGGTAATGAGGTGCAGCACCTGGGACCTATATTTAAAAAGCATGACAATGCATATTCATCAAGGTTATATTTATTTAGGATTTATCTTTCTATGCTTTGAATAAATGAGACTATGATTTTAGAGCAAGTAGATCCTATTTCTATTTCTTATTTGGGAAACCCCAAAATAATAAAAATCTCGTTATTTTACCATTTTTATGTATTTAATGATATGGTATCACAGACACATGCTGTGATAGATTTTTGTTCACAAACATGGCTTTAATGTATTATGTGCGACTTTAATATATTTGATTATTATGCAAAACATTTGTGTGACTTAAAAAAATAAAAAAATAATGGCCTATTCGACTGGCGCGTGCCGTTAATGTACTGGCCTACTATCACTTCGTCAAACGTGACAGTCTGCTTGCTGCTTGCGACCACGTATTTTCTGGACCCCAGCTCGTATCTATTCCATGCATTACATTTAGAATTATGTACTGCAACTCTGGGAAAGCTGAAAAAAAGACTGTTCGAATACGTATGGTAAAGAAAAGAAAGGAAGAAGGAATACCGGGTCTATAGATATATCTAGAACTTCTTAGTAGCAGCCCGAAGTCTGGATTCGTGCCCAGACTATGGCAATAGGCTCGCCCTCTATTACATGGGATTTAAGGCCCTGGTAACTTTAAATATTGTCGTTATGAGCGATAATAGTTCTTATTGCAATCCGATACGGGTTAAAATCTGTTGTAATAAATTCGAATAAAATTTCGTAAACATGCAATTAAATTCGTATAAAATTAGACATTAACTATTTAATAATAAATGATCCATCACTGGATGCAGTTTGGCATTTGGAATTTAATGGTATATTTTTAATAATAATTATTATTGCTATTGAAGGGATAAACTGGTTTTAAAGATCACATCATCACCCCTTCTCTTACAGACTTACACATATTTGTATAGGGGTACATTTTAAATAAATATGCATCTAAATAGTTATGCAATCCTAATAATTTAGAAGTCGCGTTTTGCATTCCCGGTGTTGCTGGAATGCCGCGATTTTTTTATAAAAATATTAAGAAGCCGCTTCCATACTTTCATAACTAAAAAATAAGTTTAGGTAAATATACATCCGATTATCCGATCTCTACTTATAATACACTGTTACATAATTAATTAAACACCTTTTATATAAATAAATACGCAGCTCTTCTTAATATTATCTATTACTAGCTGACCCGACAGACGTTAAAATAATAAAATAAAAATAGGTTTATTAATGCCCGACAGACGTTGTCCAGTCTTAACTATGAATATTGAGTTCGCATGGAGTTCGCAAAAAAAAAAATTGGGCTGGACCACCCTTAACATTTAGGGGTATGAAAAATAGATGTTGGCCGATTCTCAGACCTACCCCATAAGCACACGAAATTTTATCAAAATCGGTTCAGCCGTTTCGGAGGAGTAAGGTAACTAACATTGTGACACGATAATTTTATATATAAGAATATATATTATTTTATTAACTTCTCAATATGCACCTATTGTTATAAAGTAGCAACATTAAGAACAGGATCTTACATTAGTCTAAAGTCTTCTCTTTCAGCCAACCATTACAAAAGATAGAACACAGTGCAATACATAAATTATAGTAATTAAGGATCATTTATAAATAATTCATTTTTCTAACAATAAATATTTGACCTTAATATACTCGTATAGACAAAAACAACAATTCTTTTTGTTTCTACTTTTATTAAAAGTATCAGTTCCTTACCCTTAAGTTTAAAGAATTTGAAATGCTTTTAACACAAACATCTTATCATTTAAGTATAATGTTTTACCACAATTTAAATAAGTCATTCGAAAACTAAGGTCGTTATTGCATAATCCGACCAATTAAGATGTAGTCGTACTTACTTATTTAAAATAGTTTTTAAGTGGGTTCGACTGCTCGAAGCCTCCTCTTGTTTCGTATATACGAGTGTGTAGGTGATAAATCTATAATGAATACTAGCTGACCCGACAGACGTTGTCCTGTCCATACAAAATTCCCATTGAAAATGTAATTTCAGTTTTCCCGATTTTTTGGCAGTTTCCTAATGCACAAAAAAAAAAAAAATTGATGTTGGCCGATTCTCAGACCTACCCGATAAGCACACGAAATTTTATCAAAATCGGTCAAGCCGCAACGAAAACTGTGACACGAGAATTTTATATATTAGATTGTAAAGACGGATGTGTTTGTAAGTTTATATGTTGTAGGGGTTTGGTAATCTCTCTGGAACAATCAGTCGGGTTAGTTTTGCGCATGGCCCCTGTTAGTACACTTATCCCCTACATCTACAACATTCTCCAGGGCTATATTTTCCAATATTGTGTGTGTTCATAAAAGTTATTCTTTTCAGTTAATGGCATCGTGTCGTCTGGCAACTTAGTCGCTTTGATGGGCTCTAGGTAAGTTGTCGTTATCAAAAATAGTTGCTTAGTATCTTTGAATGAGGAAGTAATACATTTTGTAACCATTCCCGTATTTTTAAGATCATGAGGCTGTTTGATTTTAGTGTGTTCTCTAATTGCCGTACTTTTTTAAACCTTGTATTGAATGTACGAGTAGCTGAGATGAGATTTCAACTTGATTTTAAACGTTTTAATTCCGGAAATTTCCTTTTACTCTTGTACAGTCAGCGTCTAAAATATCGGGACGAACAGGCTGTTCAAAATGATCTCAACAACTAAGAAAATTAAACTTTATCTCAATTGGATAAAATTCTTGTCAGAATGACATTTGTCCTGTATTGCCTTCATTCTGAAACATTCCTTGTGTCATTGAGTTAATATTTAATTTTCATAGTTGTTTAGAACATTTAGAACAGTCTGTTCGTCCCGATATTATTGATGCTGTACCTCATTTAATATTCTTTAAAAAACCGTTCCTCCTCAGTGGTGCCGGCAAGACGACATTACTTGCGGCCATCAGCCGTCGAGACAAAAGCGCGATGACCGGCTACCTGATGCTGAACGGCAGATTAGCTGGCGCAGACCTCATCTCCAGGATCTCTGGCTTCGTACCGCAAGAAGACCTGGCTATTGAAGACTTGACTGTCTCCGAACATATGGAGTTTATGGTAAGTTACTACTACTGCAAATCTATACAGGGTCAAATTAAATTAGCTAACATTGTAAAATTCACAGGCGTGATGGGCTTCGGTATCTTAAAACACGATAAAACAGATTTTCTCATATAGTATAGAATTAAGTTCTCAGACTCAACGGTCAATGAAAACGCCAAACAGACAATGCCCAGCAATAATGAATGTAACTATACTATTGTCGAAAGGATAACATTTTCATTACTTAGCCGTCCCCTGACGTCGATGAGACATTGCTTTGATCAAAATATTACCTACAACTTAAAAGGCCAATAAATATGTTTTTTTTTTTTACTTTTTAGAGGATTTTTGTTCGGGACGGGGGTTTAAAAAAAAACCATGTAATAATGGATACTCAGCCTACGTTGAATTAAAGAGTTCCGATTTTTTGAGTTGATAAAGCGACAGATGAATTTTGTCTTGAATGCGGAAGAGTTTGCCTAATTGAAATGGTAATTCGAACATTCGACATTATGTAAAGAATTTCAGATGACTCAGGAATGTCATATACCTATGTAGATATTTATTTATTTATACTTTATCAAACTTGTATTTATGTGTGTTTTCGAAATTTGATAGTTTAAATTGTTTACTAATAAATAAATAAACACTAGGCACGAGTAAAAAAAAAACCTTCCAAACTGAAAACTCAAGGCATTTATTTCAATTAAATCATTTACCACGGCTCGCAATCCTTTTTTACACTAAGAGTACGTCGTGTCTTCCCTACCATAACAGCGTCCCTTGGTCTACTCCTTGATATGTAATGATGTCTGTAACACCAAGAAACATGAGGCTTCAAGGGCTAGTACAAATCTTGGGGTTCGAGGATTCGAGTCTGGTAAAACCACGCTGGGGTCGGTGCATTTAATTCATTCAATCATTCAACAACCCTTGATTTTTTTGATTTTCATTGCATGTGTTTTGAATTGTCAAGGAGTCGGGCAGTTATTCAGAAAGTTGAACATTACTTACCTAAAACCTAGCCTTTCTATATAATTGTACCTATGTGCAATTACTAGTAGCGGCCAATAACTTTAATGTGTGGAGCAAACTATAAATACTTTAGTTGTAAATAAATAAATAACAAACATTCGTATAGAGTTGTCAAGAGCAGTGGTGGCCCAGTGGTAATGGTCACGACTTACGAGTTGTTGCTCATAGGTTCGAATCCAGACAGGCACTTTACTTTGTGTTAGTTGCTCTCAAAACGGTGAACGAAAATATCATGAGGAGAACTAGAGCTAGAACCAAAATTTCTAAGACGTGTGATATCTACCAACCCGCACTGCGCCCGCGTGGTAGAATACGGCCCACTCCCTCTCAACGAAAGGAGGCCTGGGTCCCAGTAGTGGGAACATTTTAGGCTGATGATTATGTATTCGTATAGAAGAATTCACTTGGTTTATAAATTAAAACGGGTGTTCCACAAGGTTCAATATTAGGTCCTTTCCTCTTTTTTAACCGACTTCAAAGAGGAGGAGGTTATCAATTCGTCGGAACGTTTTTTTTTTTTTTTATGTATGTTCCCCGATTACTCGAAGATGGCTGGACCGATTTGGATTTTGTTTTTTTTGTTTGAAAGGGTATACTTCCCAGGTGGTCCCATGATCATCAAGTCAGGATCTGATAATGGGATCCTGGAGAAATAGAGAGAATTCTTCAAATTTTATAGGCACACAAAGCGATTTAGGTATTTTTTGGAAGAGTACTTTCTCGTAGTGATTTCATTTCAATTTGGTGAAGATTTGATGAAGAACTTTGGAGATAGGCAACGGAACTCCTCAATAAATGATAGCAAATGGACTGGAATTGCTGAAATCTCATCTCTGTCTATTGCTTACACCAGTTTATAACATAACATCACGCCGGTATGCTGTGAAGGGGTAAGCACATGTGAACCACTAAAAAGTGGAAAATAAAAACTTTTTCCAAAAAAAAAACAACCGACTTCGAAAAAGTTTTTATAGTATATATTAATGATCTACCGCATTTATTAAAAAATCAACCACAAATGGCGTTATTTGCTGACGATACATCCTTAATTTTTTTTTAATAAATAGACGTACATCAAATCTTGACGACGTAAATAACGTCCTACTGCTGTTACAAAATTGGTTCACTGCCAATAATTTAGTATTAAATGGAAAAATAAAACTAAATGCACAAGATTTGCTTCACCATTATGTTAAAAGTACTGATTGTGACATAGTAATGAATAAAGAGAAACTAGAATTCGTCGATAAAACTGTTTTCCTAGGGATCACGCTCGACTCAAGGTTACAGTGGAGTCCTCATTTAACAGCTCTTGCAGGACGGCTAAGTTCAGCAGCATATGCTGTAAGAAAAATCCGTCAATTCACTAATGTAGAAACCTCGAGGCTAGTCCATTTCAGTTACTTTCATAGTATTATGTCTATCGAGTCTATTTTTATTTTGCAGAAAAGAGCTATCAGAGCAATATACGGCCTCCGTAGGCGAGATTCTCTAAGGGAACTGTTCAAAGTTATTAATATCATGACGGTACCTTGTCAATATATCTATGAGAACATCATGTACGTCAGGTAAAAAATAAATCTTGTCAGTAAAATAGGTGAAAGACACACCTTTGGGACTAGAAATAGGGACCAATTAGTTCAAGCAGGTTTCAGAGTGGCTAAAGGAGACTCATCCTTCATGGGGTACTGTTTAAAATGTTATAATAAAATACCTCTCCACATCAACTGAGTGAAACGAAATCTTGTATAAAACGCACACTATGCAGCCATGCATATTATAAGTTGGGGGATTACATCGCTGACAAAAATGCGTGGCTAAACGCTGCTTGTCCTGCTCCACAAGGTCGCTTAAACTAAATTGAACAGCATTTGAAAACATTGTTGAAGCTGCTGAAGATTGTAAAAGATAGACCTGAAAAATCTTTGCATTGTACGAGTATAAATTCAATCTTTTAGTATTGTATAATTTAGCACATGTGTGAGCACTATGTTCCTACAATAAAGCTCACATTTATAGGGTACGTCTTTCATTGAGTTGAATATGCCCTGGCAGCTGAGAGTATGTCATGCTCACTCAAATGTCTCGCTGGTAGTGGCCGTAACGTGTGTGTTGGATCATTAAGTTCCCTTCAAAATGGTTGAGCTTAATGGTGCTCGGTGCTGATCCTTACGTCATGTTCGTGAACGGGCGCCGCCATTAGGGACTAGTCATCTGTTAGCTCCCACGGCTTATTTTCATTTCTGAATTGTTATTTTATTTCTGTTTTAATTACGGACGCTTTAAATGTCACGTCTTTTTACATTTTCTCACATTGATAATTTCAACATAATGATGTAACCAACTTTTTGTAACAATATCATGATTTTAAAAGAGTGTTGGGAATTTCTTGCCCGTTCTTCTCCAAAGGTGCCTAGGTACTACGCTTTGGAATGGGCAACTAGCTTCATCTTTCTCACCGACCTTGACAATTCAAAAGTGCCTGTAATTGGTTTATTTGAAATAAGTAAATGGTTTGAGTTTGAAGGGTTTACAATCATTCTTTATGAAAATCACTGCCTAAAGTGTAGTTTAAGCTTCAATGAAGATGACCACTGATCTAATAAGCCCATTGTTACATGAAACTTGTCCAAGGCCCACACGGCTTTTTTCTGAAAAATGTGCGAACACAAAAATCCAATAACACTTTCCTTATTCACAATTGGATGTTAATATTGACTCACTATGGAGATCGATAAAATAATTAATTAATATTATTCATCGCCTAATGTTACTGAGGTACTGACAACGATCTTAGATGTTTATCGGATACGTAATTTACATCCGAATAATTTGACATTTCACGATACAATCTTTAATTTTTAATCTAAATAATTCATTTTGTTTAGGTCAAAGGTTAAAAGGAATGATTAAGTAGGTAATATCGTGCTTGAATTCCAACGTCTTTTTTTTATTAAGCTGGTTTAACTTGATGTATTCTTTGTACCTATTGCTTAAAATTGATCAGTATTTTGGGTCCGCGCCCACTCGACCCGCTTAGACTCGACCCGTAGAATAATATCTGGATATTTTTGTTTTGCTAGGCGTAAAAACGTCGATGTATAGTCGGACAGAAAAGTGTGTAGTAAATATTCTTTCTATGTATAATAAAATAAGTTATTACCCACGATGGAACGGAGACGGTATATTATGCGTTTGGGGTGAGAGGATGTTTGTTTGTGCAAATCCATGTTGCCGTTTTTCTCCAAAACTACTAGTCCGATTTTGATGCAGTTTTCAGTTATTGGTTTGGGTTTGATTGGTGCATGTTCTTAGATAGGTGATACGGTGACAACTCACCAGGGGGCGCTGCAGCAAACATTGTTTGTGCAAATTAATGTTGCCATTTTTCTCCAAAACTTTTAGTCCAATTTTGATCGGCGCGTTATGTACATAATATATATGCTCTCTAAAAATTTTAAAATAAAAAACAAAATTAAAAATTTTGAAAAAACCCAAGTTACGGGGGTTTTTAAATTATTTTATCCTTTTAAAATTACTTTTTAACCGTTGAGGGTTAAAAAAAAAATAGTATTAAAATTTCACTTTGCCTGACTGTCCGAATTGCACTGAATTAGTAGTAAAACATCTGGTATTATTCTTCGGGTCGAGTCTAAGCGGGTCGAGTGGGCGCGGACCTAGTATTTTTAGGAATAGGCTTGATTTTGACCATGATTATGTGATAAATCCCACCACCCACCCACTCCCTCACTATGAGAGGAGGCCAGAGCCTGAGAATTCACTATGACCACTTAACGATTCCTTACTCGAAACCACGTCAATCACACACAAAATCTGGTTATATCGTATTAATAATATCGACAAGTTGTCTTGGAACATACAGAATAATAATATGACATTTCGATTCCTTACCGTTTTTTTTTTTATTTTATTTGAAAATCATCAAATAACTTCTCCCGCTCTGGGTGGAGCAGGAGGGTGTGTCAGACTTTTACTGACTAAAACCCACCCGTGTTCCCTTTGTTGCCTGTATGCCAGGGGCCGCTTACCGTTACATTGGTTTCTAAAAAACACTATATTGTCGTAGTTTGAACGTAGTAAGATTCCGCGGGGAATCATTATAACCATACAGAATTGGGGCCCTGAATATGACATTTCGATTCCTTACCGTTTTTTTTTGGTTGGGAAATCATCAAATAACTTCTCCCGCTCTGGGTGGAGGAGGAGGGCGTGTCAGACTTTTACTGACTAAAACCCACCCGTGTTCCCTTAGTTGCCTGTGTGCCAGGGGCCGCTTACCGTTACATTGGTTTCTAAAAAACACTATATTGTCGTAGTTTGAATGTAGTAAGATTCCGCGGGAAATCATTATAACCATACAGAATTGGGGCCCTGAATATGACATTTCGATTCCTTACCGTTACAATGGTTTCTAAAAAACACGATATTGACGTAGTTTGAACGTAGTAAGATTCCGCGGGGAATCATTATAACCATACAGAATTGAGGCCCAGAGTCCCAGCAGTGGAAACATTATATGACTGATTATGGATGGCTGATTATGGATGTTATAAATATTTATTTGAACTGCCTCGTTGATCTAGTAGTCGCAGACGATGCTGTTGAACATGAGGCTCTGGGTTCACAAGGTGACATTGCGTTTTTCCATCTGGATTCTATCAGTAGCAGCCCGGATTTTGGATTTGTGCCCAGTGGATAACAATATTACATGGGAGGTTAACATAACTCGTGAAATGTGGGTGTACCCACTATGCAGGATAAAATTTTAACCAGTGCCCAAACTGTACAAAATCAGCTGTTCCAAACATTTTGATTCCGTAGGTATTGCACTTTTCTATGAAGCAGCGGATTTTGTTTTTTTGTATAACCGACGAAAATTTCTACGCTATTCTAGAATGATATGCTGAATTCATGGTTACAGTTTACGCACTGGTTAACAATTTACCCTGTAGGTACACCCTCTGACTAGCCCTTAATGAAGCCTTAGCTAACTTAACGAAAAACTTTCTTCATCTAGGCCCGTATGATGATGGACAGGCGATCGACGAAGATAATACGAGCGAGGCGTGTTCAGCTTCTTTTGAGTGAACTTGGAGTAAACAACTGTAACAAAACTAAGCTGAAAGCTCTATCTGGTGGAGAGAGGAAAAGAGTCGCTTTGGCTGTACAGGTATGTGAAGAAAAATACACAAATAAGTTAAATGTTGCAGCAAAAAGGTCTTGAAAAGAAGGAACTTCCTTCCAGAAGGTTGTTACTAAGTTTCGAACCCGATAAAAACACTATAGTATAAATAAATGATAAATATGTATGTAGTATCAACTGAGTTAATCCATATATAACAGATAAGTAACAATAAAGACAAAAGAATCTCTAATGGCTCTTACACACAATACGGCACTGCCGGTGAGTATGGCCGCCAACAAGCCAGGCGGCATTCTCGGCGGGTATTTGAGCCGGTGGGCGTGCCGCACAAACAAGCACGCCCTCGCTCGAACCTGCACGGCAAAAATCCACCGGCTTTGCCACCGCCATAGTGCGTAAGAGCCTTAAAAGTAGGAAAACAATATGCTGCATTATATCTAAATCATCGACCGATGATAATTTTCGTACTTTATCAGCGCTGACAACAAAATCTAAAACAGACTCTCTTCCACAGCTCCTAAATGATCCTCCAATCCTATTCTGCGACGAACCAACAACAGGCCTTGACAGTTGGGCAGCAGCCGCCGTAGTATCCCGCCTAAGGAAGCTAGCCATAGGAGGAAAACTGGTAGTTTGCTCTGTGCACCAACCGGCTTCCGGAGTCTTCGAGCAGTTCCACCAAGTTGTGCTGCTGACTAATGGAAGGATAGCTTTCCACGGCACTATTGAGCAGGCTGACCAGTTTTTTGCATCGTAAGTACAATATCTTTTATATATCCTGCAGTATTTCTTAAGGAGGAAACCTGGTTGTGTGCTCAGTACACCAACCTGCTTCTGGCGTCTGCGAGCTGTTCTACTAAGTTGACCTGTTGGCCAAAAGAGAACAGCGTTTCACGGTACTAATAAGCAGGCTGATCAGTCTCTTAAATCAGACATAGACCTTCAAGCATCGCCACAACAAAGGTTCCATACTTCGAACCCGCATCCAGCGGATTCTAGCGATCTTAACCAGTTCATTGGTCCACCTAGTGAGGTTTCCACGCTGAACACTACTGAGTCGGTTATTGTAGCATTATTTGCATTTGACGGTTATAACCTTCATCTATATTTTTTGCAACAAGCTGTCTAGTTCCTCTCATCGTAAGTTTAATTTGCGTTTTAATTAAGTGAGCATAAACTGGTTTCTAACGGCATTATAAAGTATATAGTCAGACTGTCTGGTCCAAATATGGTACCAGCATAACAATTCACAATCTTTAGACACGCTTCCGTACCGAATCGAACATCAATCGATGTTATCGTAGGAGTTCTATGAACGCTGTTCACAAATCCAAATTTTATACCGAAAATTTTGTCAGATTAAAGCAAATAGACGAGCGCTGTTCTTCGGACAGCTGTTTGCTGTTGGGGCCAAGGCTAATCAGAGAGGTAATTGCGTAATATACTATCAGTAGGAATCGCTTTCATTTTGACAGTTCCACAACATTCATTGCGTTGTTAACGTTGTTGAGCAGACGAATTATACAAACATATGAAGCAATAGTTTAACAATAAGTTTCAAAAGAACTCGGTTTATAACTCAGATTCTGATTAATAGGGGTATTATGTTCTGTTTTAATAGTGTGTCACGCAGGTTATCGGAATGTGTCATTTTCGAAACGATAGCCTGTCGAATGCTATGCTGGAAAAGAGAACATTTTCATTTTTTTTTTTTTTTGTTGAACTAATGATAGTCGTTTCTTGTTGTCCCCAATTAGTGTTGTAAATCATTCTCTTGGCAATAAAGATGATTGCTGCACTTCGGAAACTTTGATGAAGCTAAACAAATTATCATAAGCTATTAAGTTTTTATGAAGTTGGCCCTTGAATACAAATATTATGTTCGATGGCAAAAAAACATGATGGGACTTATTAAGGTTGCCCTTTATATGAATTAAATTAGGTGTAAAGCGAATGATAGACTCTTGACCTTACATGATTTTATACTTATTGAGTAGTTAGGTATAATGTACTGTTGTTGTTGCTTAAGAGCATTATATGTTAATGACTTATCTACTATTGTATAGAATCAAGTTTTTCTAACTTAACAAACAGCTCTGCTGCTGGGGAGTTTGTTGGGCCGCTTCGTCTTCTTCCCAGCTAAAGCACTAGAAAGTGGTGAAGGGCGGGCGTTTTGCGAGACACTCTTATCTATTTTTGACGTTCAAAAGAGCTGACTCTCAGCCTAGTTTGAATAAATGACATGTGATTTTGATTTTATCTATCTATAGTTATATCCATTTGCCAATGACTGTCGCGTCCAAAATTATTATTATAAAAAAAAACAGTTGTATGTAAATGTTCAGTATTTTTAGAAATCCCATCTGCATTATACATAACAATACTATTAGAAAAGAACATCAACTTTCGACTGCTCAGGGGTCAGATAAAGGTCATTAATCGTATTTTATGTATGGGAGTTTCCCAAGGTATCACAATATTAATATAAAGAAAAGAATTATATTCCGGATTTAAATACTATAGCTACCATTTTCTTAATTTCTCAGTCCCTATGTCCATACTCAATTAATTAAAATAAACGAACTTCGGTCACCACACCTCGTGTTTGTCGCCAAAGGATCCGTTAACGAAACTGATAAGAATCCATGTGTATATTATTATTTAAATAAATGTTATCTCTGTAATCTTAAACCACTTTAGAATAAGCCGTAAGATTCATATTGATTAACCATCTTGAATTTGTTAATTTCAAGGCCATCATCTTATAGGGCTCGTGGATTCCACATTTAAACTTGATCCGTCAATTAGAAACAGAAAAAATATATTGTGTAATGTGAATACAAACAGTACATTACAGTAGTTTGTGGTATTAAGGCGCTGGTAACTTTAAATATTGTCGTTATGAGCGATAATAGTTCTTATTGCAATCCGATACGTGTTAAAATCTGTTGTAATAAACTCGAATAATAAATGAGCAAGCATTGTCGTAAAAATGCTAGGTAATAAAATTATATATTAACTATTTAATAATAAATAATCTATCACTAGATGCAGTTTGGCATTTGGAATTTTATGGTATATTTTCAATTATAATTATAATTGTTATTGAAGGAATAAACTAGTTATAAAGAAAATTAAGAGGTAACTTTGATTATTTTTTGATGCATTTAAGTATGTTTAATTATGTTTTGAGTTCCATAATTCTATGCAAAAAAAACTTAAAAACATCATATATTTTTTTGCTTTAAAAATTATTTACGGTTAAAGAGATACACTGGTTTAAAAAAAACACCGTTTTGAGCGTTTTCAAGAAATCACCGCCTTAAGTAACGGCGCGACTCTTTGAAATGATTATATCTACAGCACGATCTGAAAATAGTAAGAGAGGGAGAGAGAGAGAGAGATAGAAGTCATAGTAAAAGCAGGAGGGTGCTATAATGGTCTTCTTGAAACAACAGAATCTGGTATACTCGCGCCACTCTGAGATGACTGTATAAAATAAAATGAAAATGACGTGCTGCGTCTACGCCGAATAAATTAGGATGAGGCAAGGAGGATGACGTTTGACAATGATATACTAGTGCCGCCAAAAGTACTTGCGCCAAAAATATTTGGGCAAATTTTGGATTTCCGCATGTCTTTGCTAGCTAAAAATTATATAAAGGTGAACGTCCACTGATCCCCAACGGACACAAAGCACGCAACGGATTTTGCTTTGCTTTGAATGAATTCATATAGGACTGCGTCCACTCTCTGCACCGCCAGCAACAGAAATTGTGTTGCGTGCTGGTGATGTCACTTGGATTATTTCATCGCTTGCATTGCTCACTGCCGCAACTTGTTTTGTTAGTAATTGAGGTGAGAATCACCAAGCAAATTGTGAAATGGATGACTTACTTTGAATTCTTTTAATACAAAGACATGAAAAATTTTATAATCTGGAACATGAGATAATATGCGGAGGCAGTGGACGCACACCATCGGCAAATCCGTTGTCCGTTGTGTGCTGTGCCTCCGATGCGGCCCAGTGGACGTTCACCTTTAAAGTCGATTCGATTATATCTAGAAACACCTAAAGATAACAATAAAGAAACACGTGCATATTTCACAAATAAAAATCAAGGATATTGAAAATTGCATAAATATGCACATAACGCTTTCGTGTGTAGGTCAAACAGTAACCGTATTAGAATAACAATAAATTAAAATAATGTCATTGTTTTTTAATAAAAAAAGACCTGATATGCGGATAGCTTCTATGTTCTAGGTAATTTTGAGCTACAAACGGGAGTTTATTGATCGAATTTATGTGACATAGACTAATTTGCAACCGGGGAATAGAGCTTTTTATTCGCTATTTAAATTAAAAATGTTGTTGAGTTTGGCCTTTCAATTTTTTTAATTCTGTAGGTAGCTAGGTAGGTTATTTTTGCACTATTTGGAAAAAAAGTACATGAATATAAGTTGGAGGTTATTGGCCTGAACGCCTCGAGTGCTTGTAGTTTATACCAGTAGGACTAGTGACATGATGTAACTTGTAGATTATTCAACAAGATCCCACCAGATTGGCTTTCATTTTGACAGTTCAACATCATCATTGCAGTATTTACGTTGTTGAGCAGACACATTTTTCGAACATAATAATGAAGCGATGGATTAGCGTCCTTTAAAATGATTTAAATTCTGATTGTTAGTGTGTTAAGAAAGAACAGGGCGTGCGATTCTCCATTCAAATGTGTTCCCCTTTATTCTTCCTGAATAATGCCTCTAGAGCAATATTTTTTTTATAAAATCAAGGTCTGCTGTAAACATGTCCCGGTTGTTTTCTTTTTTTCAGCAACTAATTAGTAAAGAAAATATAACCCTCTAAAAATGCCAAAAAATGCACAATTTTTACCGCCGTGTTTAGAGCACTACCAGACAAATTAGAAAAGTTTTTAACATAATTTTTTTTTATAGGAACCTAAACATACTCTTTCTTAAAATGTTAATGTAAAAAATTATTGAATCGACTCAGTTTTCGAGGAGAAAAAAGAGGAATACGAAACGTCGATCTCGTCAAAATTTTTGTGATAATTTCGGTTTGAGCTGCAGCTGTCCATATCACACACTACGGGGGCAGACTTACTGACAGCGCGACGGCAATAGTTTCTTCAAATACCTATTTTTCAAATTCCTCGCAGGCCCTGTCCCCTCTGAAGCAATTAGAGTGCAGTTCGAGATCATGGAGGGACAATTGAAAGGGAATCAATGACCTTTTTATCATCACGTATCGCTCTAATTAGTAAAGTAAAATTAGAATGCTCACAATGTAAGAAACAGGTTTGGTATGAGGCTGTGGTTAGATATTTGATCTTGTCTGCCAAAGCAGAGAAATCTTAGATAAAACAAGCTTTTTCCCCTGTCCTCTCATACCTATTAACACTGAAATTTGAAAACATTATAAAAGCCTATTATTTTTAAAAGGGTAACCGTGTAGTGAAACAACCAATTGGAACCGTGCACCTAGCTTCTGACGGTTCATAAGTGCCCATGTAGGTTTATGCGAAATGAATTATTAAAAATTTATATTTTTACTATCTTTTGCGCGAAGCTCCGCCCGCGTGTATGTCGGTTATTGCGTAAAAAAGTAGCCTATGTCCTTTTCCATATACCAAACTATATCTCTGCCAAATTTCATGACGATCGGTTCAGTGGTTTAGGCGTGAAAGCGTAACAGACAGACAGAGTTATTTTCGCATTTATAATATTAGTAGGGATATGAGTACAGATTTTGAAGAGGACTGCCACTTCCATTATAAAATTAAGAAATCAAACAAAAAGCTATTACGACGACTCCAAAGTCAAGGTGGAATAATCTACGCACTATAATTTAGTGCTAATATATTCAGTAATACTGATAAGATTCATCCAGATAACATAACTAGAATTAACATATCAACTGAGATAATCTCCAGTTATTGCTCAGCGGACATTTGTGATACACGGTTGACCATTAGGAAGCGCAAAAACCGGTTAATGATAAGGTACATGCATAAAACATCGATTAAAAAGATGTCAAGATCGTTTTTTCGAAATGGTTATCTCTTATTTTTTTTCAAATGCCTTAATGTTTTCATAGACTGCCTGAATTGATTTCTCACCAAGCTAACATCTGCTCAGGGCAGTGGTGGCCCAGAGGTACTTAACAGCCTCAACTAACGTGTTGTAGGTTGTTGGTTCGGACCCAAGGAGGCGATTTACTTAATGTACATTATTTCATTATTACTGCTCTCAAAACGGTGAAGGAATATCATCGTGAGGAAACCGGCATGTCCTAGAACCAAACATTCGAAGACATGTGATATCTACCAACCCCGCACTGGGTCCGCGTGTTAATTACAGCCCACTCCCTCTCGCAAAGAGGAGGCCTGTGTCCCAGCAGTGGGAAAATTATAGGCTGATTATGCTGAACATCTTTAGAGAACCATGTGGCGGAAAACTCTCTCAAATGCTTATAAAGCCCCGAACCTTGAGCTTGGTCTTTGGAACTTATTATCATTAAAAGCCTGTGATGTTCCACTGCAAGGCACAGGTCTCTCTACCCTCCTTCCATTTATCTCTGTTTAATCCTGCTAGTGACCAGTTCTTTTTGAAGGAGTCCAGCTCATCCCGCCATCTCCGTTTGGGCCTACCGCGACGTCGCTTCCCATTAGGAGGGACCCATTGGGTCGTAAGTTTGGTCCATTGGTCGTCTGACATGCGGCAGATGTGTCCAGCCCAATTCCATTTTAGTGTGGCATCTTTCCAAGTGACATCAGTTATCTTTGTGATGGAACGGATGGTCGTATTCCTAACCCGGTCTATTAGTTTGATGTCCAGAATACTTCATTCCATAGCCCTCTGGCAAACCTCAAGCGTGGACCTTGGAACTTAACTGAAGAAAATCTTGCGCAATTCAAAGTACTATCATAGACAGTGTTGGATTGAGGGACATTCAATTATATCATATCCTAAACAATCCTGGTTTCTTATCTAAAATTATTCTATACTAGTTATAAACTATCTGTATGCCAAATTTCATCCAAATCCGTTCAGCCGTTTCACATTTACAATATTAGTTGGATAATCAATCACATTGCGTGTTTTCTTATTTTTGGATTTCCAACCAGAACTTTTGATCCCTGTGACTATAATTTTTTTATGAAATGAAAACCACTAGCCCGCGAGTATCCAACATGAAAAGAAGTCTATGACTTTCTCCAGCAGGCTTAGCACGAGCACCGATTTGTCGACGGTAGAATAGACATGACTATTTACTAAATGATGTACAATAGGAGAAGATAGCTATATTGGCAATGGGCGTTGATGAGTCAGTCAGTTAGGATTATTTAAATAGATAAAAGATAGATAGATCACAGTTATGCGTTCTAAACGAATCATGATTTTGTAGATAAACGTATATACCTACTTTGTGGCCGTCGAGTAGAAAGTTTGTTGTCAGTGTGATTTTGACAGTTTGGCAAAAAATATTCTTCTGAAATAGTCTACATTAATAAAGACCTCGACAAAGATCGTTATAAACGAAAGACAAAATGACAGATTGTAGTAGGATATCTACGGTTCGATGTCAAAAATGGAGAAACAAAATGTCACTTTGTATTGAAAAAGCACTGTCTATTCTTCGTAGAAATAGAAAGCGTCATGCTAAGCCTGCAGGTCCCAAACTGCACTGCATACATATTTGTCAAATTTCATAACCATCAGTTCAGTGGTTTAGACGTGTAAAGGTAGCAGACAGACAGACCGCAGACTTGATTAAGTACGGATATCACAATTTGACATTTTTTCCACAGTCTCAGCTTCAAATGTCCTCTTGGTTTCAACGCGGCAGAGTACTACATATCGCTGCTGGGTGTCCAAGCTGATAAGGAGATGGAGAGCCGAGATCGAATCCGGCGCATCTGCGACGAATACTCACGGTCTGACATAGCCGCTGAGATTGACAGCCAAGTGGGTCAGGTTAAAGATGAAACGGAGTACTTTAATGGTGAAACTGATGAAAAGGTACGTGGAAGAAAGTAGCTTTAAGAAATTCTATAAAAAATAATGATTAATTTAGTTCAATCACTCTTTGGAGTCTTCATTTCTGACAGGACTGACTTCTCCTTTTGTTTTTTGCTTCTTCCTTGCTCTCCTTGGTTTTTTTTGGTAATAGCTTTTTCCGGTTTCCTAGAATATTGTCTTACCTTTTATTTAAAGATTAAGCTGCCTAATCCATAATTTTAATGAATTCAATATATTTAGAATATATCTCAAATTGGCAAAACACTTAAAACAGGATATAGAGATAAAGCACACTAGTCATTAAATTGTTATCTGAAATAGCAGTAAAATCAATGTTAGCAAAGTTCTTGTTGTTCTCACGATCCAAACTTTTGCTAATCTGTAGCTTTATCTCTGATCGTTTAGATATAAACTTTTTAATATATGCCAAATGAAATATAAGTCTTCAACAAATTTGCATCCGCCAACATATTATTCATTATGTCTGTATCAGCAATATTACAAATATTAAAATGGGCTTGTTGGACCAAAAATATGCAAATACTAAAATAAATAATAAATTTATGGGTCTAATATCTATTACGTTCTCACGCCAATAAAAAACACATAGATTATGGACATCAGTGTCGAACATTTGATTTTTAAAACATTATCATTTATTGTTTAACAAATGTTTATGGCTTCACTAACTTTAATGTTTTGTTTCAGGATCAATATTACGAGAAATATATAACTCTGTGAGTATTTCCTTAGTATTAATTTGATTTCTAGCTGATTTTTTTTCGTAATTAGGTAAAGATTTCCTGGAGCAATAAATAGGGACTCATTTCTGCATCTAGCCATTTGTTAATAATAGTAGCTGCTTCTTTATATGTGATTATTTTAAACACTATGCACCTCGCCGTATGGTTATTTTCGGAATTCTCGTGTTATCTTTCATCTACAACGTAAGAATTTATTACATTTCTGGTGTAGGTGCTGAATCCTCTTTGTCAAATCCATCAATTATTCTATCAAGGGTTGTTTCATTTGATTGTTGAATTGCAGAGTCAAAGTGAATTACTTCGTACAATTCCACTGGCTGATGTGGAGGAACCTACAAGCGCTAAAGCGAAACTACAGCATTTGGATCGCCGAATTCTTTCTACTTATGGTGAGTTTTACACTTTGTCACCTTTATCTACCTGTGGCTCTATAGTTATGCAATTTTCAATTCCAACTTCCAACCAACCAACCCAACCATTCAACCTTTTCTCCCTGTTCTGTTTTGGCTTTTGGCAGTTCTTCACGTATATTTTAAAGCTTAATTCTCTCTCTCCATAGTTCGTGGGCCTGATAATCTCAGTCCCCTACAACGGGCACTTCGAAGAGCTGGACCAGCGTGACATACAGAACGTGGAGGGTCTCCTGTACCTCACGATAGCGGAGACGATATTCCTCTTCATATACGCCGTGTTCATCACATTCCCTAGTGAAGTTCCCATACTGCTGAGAGAAACGGCTAGTGGACTGTATTCACCCTTGCCTTATTATTTGTCGAAGATGATATTTTGGGTAAGTTTTGACTTTTTACCTCTGTCTTTTACTAATGGAATTATTGATACTAAAGCTTCACAAGAGACTTTTTACTTGAATATGCTCCTCGAAGTTGTTTACTACAAAATTGTCAAATGTGTAAAAGGTATGGCTTCGTAGTAAATGAACAATAGTCAATATATTTTGACAAGTCACTACAATAATAGTATTTGATCTTTGTATGAGCATTAAACCCAACTTAGTATATCGTCTTCATGTGTATGCATATGTCAGAATTGAAATATACCTAATGCTTAATGTAACAGTTCTTCAGTTAACATAAATAATCTAATTCAATAGTGGGTATACAAATCTATTATTTATTATTCATTAGTCTGTGTATACAGAAGCGATTAAGCATAATTTGATGTTAATATAATGAGGTAGAAAGTTTTCTATTTTTATAACGAGGCCCTTTAAATTGTGACACCGATGATCGAGCATGGTGAAACCAGTTTGTTTTATGGTTCACATCGTTAAACTGTGTCTAGTGGTTTTGGAATGTTTTCAACTTTATCGTTTTCAAGTTTGTTATCAAAGAAAGAGTTACCAATTAGAGGTTTTGAATTAAAAATAACTCTTTGTGCCACAAATTCCTTATATTGCACTTTTGCCATCAATTCACTGATAATTCTTTAGGCGTTTCATTGTGACTCATCTATTTTTTTATCTTAGTATAGTAATGAAAGAAAAAAAGTTAAATAATTTAACAAAAATAAACCGTTTAATATTATGATAATAAAGCCAAGAATCAACATTATGTTTGAAAACAAATAGTTGATAAAGACAGCATTAAAGACGACGCAACGAACTCGTTAGTTCATACACAAATGGTTGAAGCGAAAAAAATACCTTCGAATTGTAACTGTTCCCTACATTATATTTTCCTTCAACTTCCAGATACCCCGAGCAGTGATAGAGCCGACACTCTTCACGACCCTCATATTCTTGGTGGCTGGTCTCCACGGAGGGTTCATGGGCTGGCTGGGCTTTAACTTCGTCTGTATTCTGTGCGCTAACTATGCAAACGCTTATGGTAAGTCCAAACACTTTTCTTTATAAATAGCTCACCTCTTTGCCTAGCCCTGTAGTTGACCTTGTCTGTACCTTAGTAAAACCATACCTTATCTTACCCTAGTGACCCTGTACCCCACCGCAGTATTTACAGGTCCCAAACGATAAGCATGGAAATGCTCATTGATAAAATATCAAAATTCCAAATTAAATTAACGGTTGAACTATAAAAATTAACGCTTTTTGGCGGATGGTAAATTGTAGCATCAAAATTCAAAATTATAATATTCCATTTCACTGGAATATCTTCCATTTTATAATTGGCATTGCAATTCCATTTTCAAAATTCCAGGCTCGTTCCTATCATCGACGTTCAACTCAATGGAGACCGCTGCACTGGTATCCGTACCATTCGACCTCATTGGCACTATGTTCTCTGGTCTTTACCTGAGCTTATCAAGCGTCTCACCTTACTTATCTTGGCTTAGATACGTATCAGGGTTCTACTATGGCGTCGAGAGTATTTCCATTCTTCAATGGGATTCAATCGCAACAATTGAATGTGTAGAAATCGACGGAATGCCTTGTATAAGAACTGGGCCCGATGTGCTCAGAAGATTTGGTTACGCAGAAGAACATTTTTGGCGAAACTGCCTCTGTTTGTTCAGTATGTACTGCATAGCTCATTTCATAGCTTTCCTCATGGTTATCAAGAGGAGTAGGGGCACACCTGTATATTAAAAAATAGTTCAATTGTACATAGCTTTTAACAATAGCACCGTTTGTTGCTGCTTGGAAACTTGCCCGTGCCATAAAGGTGAACAGGGTGACATTTATATGAATAAGTTTTAAGGATACATGTGGCCTTATTGTTATACAAAAATCTTATTGTTAAAAATCAACTTTTACAACATAAAAGTTTTTAAGAATTGGCGATAATTTTTAAAGATCTGATGAATTGGCTCATTAAACTTTACGAATTTTCATATGTGTTTGTTGTTTGCTTTCTTTACCTTATACATATCCTACCTAATTCCTTATCAGTAATGCACGATAATCCTTTATGTACCTTGGAATAAATAATAACAACAATGGACCATTACCTGTGTCTCCACACACAACGTTTAAGGCACCTGTCCCACCGGCGCGCGACGACGAGGAAGCGACTAATAACAATTTTCCGCCTCAAAAGGGTACCAAATATGGTACGTCTTGCATAAAGAACTGAGCGGTGCCACTCCGACGGCGACGTCGCATAAAGAACTGAGCGGTGCCACTCCGACGGCGACGTCGCAACGCCTCGTCTCTGTGGTTGCAAGTCCGGTGCGGCGCCGCAGCGAGTCGTGGGACATACCACAGATATTTCTATGTAACACGACGCAGTGACACCGCTCCGGCGCGGCACCGCCGCAGACGCACCGTGTGCCCCGCAGAGCTATGAGTAAGAGCAGTGGTGGCTCAGTGGTAACTGCCACAACTTACGAGATGTAGGCTGGTTGGAATCTAGACAGGCGCCTTACTGTGTGTAAATTATTTCATTACCATTGCTCTCAAAACGGCGAAGGAAAACATCGTGAGGGAACCAACATATCCTAGAACCAATAATTCGAAGACGTGTAACATCTACCGACGCGCATTGGGCCCGCGTGGTGGATTACGACCCACTCCCTCTCACAGAGAAGAGGTCTGTTTCCCAGCTGTGGGAACTTTATAGGCTGATTTTGCTGCTCGTCTCCGTCGCGCATCCACAGCTCGTAGCTCGCCCACTGGTTTTAAATTGCTAACTCTTATACGCTTCTCGCATATCGGTGGTGACAGGTGCCTTAGTTCCTAGCCTGCATGTATGCATACACTTAATTAATCAGTTAATCTATAATACAACAGATCCTTTGCTGGTGCAACCTATATTACAAGAATACTGTTTATATCCCTGTTAAACACATAAAAGGACTCACTCATTCTATATAATTGTGTGGTAGTTTTTGTCATCATCAATAATTTTCTCATTACTGAACACAAAAGATAATCATGGACTTGTGACTAAATTCCGTTCCGGTACAAAAAATTGACGCCTTTATTAAATCAATCGCTACTGTATACACTACTGCTACACTTACTTTATAAATAATGAGTTTTTTGATCGAACATAGTCCGATTTGATTAGAATATTTTGTAATTGACAAAAAACTCCACTTTTAAAATGGAAAACGTAATGCTAGTTCCTGCTAACGACAGAGTCTATTTTAAAAATGGAATTTTAAACACTTTGTCATTCCAGGCTCATTCCTATCAGCGACATTCGACAAAATGGAAACCGCAGCTCTAATCTCAGTTCCATACGACTTAATAGGGCTTATGTTTTCTGGAATCTACCTGAACCTTGCCACGGCACCTGCATACTTCTCCTGGCTTCGGTACATATCTGGTTTTTACTATGGAACTGAGTGCATTTCCGTTTTACAATGGAATTTAGTTGACACCATAAATTGTGTGAACGCAGAAGGCTTGCCTTGCATCAGGACTGGGGCTGGAGTGCTGACCAGGTTTGGATATGATGCGAGGAACTTCTGGAGAAATTGTGCGTGTTTGCTAGTGATGTACTTTGTGGGGAATATTGTGGCTTTTGCTATGGTGGTGAAGAGGAGTCGGGGGACGCCGGTGTATTAATTTTAGGCATACCTATTTATGTTTATGGCTATTTTCATGAGAATAAAGTTATATAGACGTCACTACGTCTGTGTTTTTTGTTGATTTGTTTTCATGCAGTTACGTTTTTATACGAAGCTCAGCCACAGAGTGCGATCTAAAACTTTTGTGTCTAATTTACTTTTAAGTCTGTATATCTCATGATTAAACAACATTGGGGATCTACAGCATCACTAGAAATATCTGCTAATCTCCGGAACTATCAGTAGGATTTAAAAAAAATCTTTTTGCATTTGATAGTCCATAAAAAGTCAGAAAGAAGGCTAACCGAAACGGAACTAATAGCGCAAGAGGGCGATGCGCAGCGTCGCTGAGGGTCGGCTGCCGAAATTACATGCGGACGAAGTCCCGGCTAGAAGCTAGTGGTGAATATCTCATAAATATTTTTCAAAAGAAATTTTCTGCCTAGCCTTATGTTGGGGTCAGCTTCCAGTCTAACCGGATACAGCTGAATACCAGTATTTTACATGGAGCGACTGCCACCTCCACCACCCAGTTACTGGGTAATACAATACCCCTTGGTAAGACTGGTTGTCAGACTTTCGGCTTCTGACGAACCGTAACGACTGTCAAAGATCCACAAATGACAGCTGGGACTTTGGCTCCGTCTTTCCTAGGCACGGAGGGGTCTTGTTATGTAAAGATGGTCACCCATCCACGGACCAACCGTGGTAAGCGTAGCTTAACCTGATCGATCGACCCGTGCAGCTGTTGTTACTTAGGCACGAGCCACATTTTTCAAAAGAAAAGAAATTGGATAATCCAACTGTTTATTAGAAAACGAACCAACACATCCAGACTTCTATAAAAATCTTGATATCAAATTGGAGTGCTAACTTAATCCTTATTTAATTAAAATCTCGTTATGCAATATGACGAAAATTAACATGGTGTTTAATAGTTATTAGCAACATCCTTGAAGAGTTCATTCACCATCAGAATTAGTTGCATAATATTACAATATACGTAGGTACCTACTTAAGCTTCTTGGACCATAGAGTAGAGGCGACGTTTATACCTAACCATAGATAAAAGCTACGCTTTAGGTACAGTCGAACACGCTTTTTTGTGTACAGGCAGCTATAATAACTTTATGCTGAAGCAACTTTTAAACAATGCTGTATTCACAGCACTGTCGTGCTCGTGTTGAATAGTCAATTCTTTGTTTTGTGGCGAACCAAATATGACATAATCTTTTTGATGCGATCGGAAAGGACATCAGCGGTGCAGATGTGTGTCTGGTAACCTTACTGCGCTGGCACTGTAAGCATGACTTCGCCCATTGTCGGCAGTCAGTGTTAATATTCGGCCAAACGTATCGCTCAGCCACCATAGCTGGCAGACGGGTCAAATTTAGGGATGTTCTAGATTTATAGTTTTATCTTATATGTTTTTAATTTAATTTTTTGTGTGATACCTTGTTATTCTCCGTAGGGGGGTGGTGTGGCGAACCAAATTAATATCTATGGTTCCCACTCTTTGTTTGGTGGCAACACTATTTTTTGTCTCTAGACGAGAGGTCTATGGTTGACAGTTTTTGAACAGGTAGAAATATGATATTGAGAGAGGCTGAAAGCTCAGCAACGTAATTAGTTTACATTTCGTATTCTATGATAGCCAATTGTGTGTTCTATTTCCTTCGTTACGATATAATGTGTATCCTGTGTGAAAGAGGAATATAAACCTACTACAACTATGGACATGGTTTCATTTACGTAAACCGGGCGCATAACGCGCCTAAAGTTTTTTTAAAGTAGGTGTGTAAAAATGAATACTGCCAGTGCAGTGGAAAGATGGAAGACCTGTCAGTTTTTGCTTGTATAGCAATTAGCTGATTTGACTGTACTGCAGTCGTTATAAACTTTGAATATCGAATTGGATGACAAATTATACTATTCGATAGATGTATTATAGCCGTAGAGAATAATAACATCAATCATTATGCCACCCAAGTGTTGAAATGATTGGTTACGGTAGAGCCGTGTAAGATAAGCCATTTAAATCAATTAAATACTATAAAAGCATTACAGAACGTATATTTAGAAAAGACGCCTGCGCGTATACGCTGGCACAAAAATCGAGGTTAGAAAAACGTAATCGAAAAGAATTTTATAATCGTTTTTCAAACCAGTTTATTTGTTGGAGTTATAACTTTGCGTTATTGGGAAGTAGGTATATATGGCGGAGGCCTATGTCCATTGGGGGAGGCGTATGTCCTCAATGTCAATGGACGTCTTTCGGCTGAAATCATAATGATGGTGATGATGTATATATGTGTAATAAAAAATAATATAATCGCCGCTGTTCTGTCATTTTGATCGAGTAGGTAGGTATTGAGGTATTGTATGCGACAGTTGATTATTTTTACAAGATAAGTCCCATACGGAAAGTCTTTCGGTTTGACAGTCTGTGGGAGTCTATTTTTTTTGTCTTCTAAGTCAGGTAAGGCTTTTTTTCTAGATAGGGGGGTACTTTACTTCCTCACACGTATGTCTTATCATGGAGTGCGTTAAGACTTTTGTAGAACATTTTCATAAAGTTTTCATTGAAATTGTTCTAAGTACTAGAGTCGCGTCACGCCTGTTTGCCTTAAAGCTATAAAGCGACAATTTCCCGCGCTCTCGGTTGCACAGCAGACGTCGAGTGGTGTGCGAGAGAGAGCACAATGAATCCGTAGCATAAAAGTAGCTTGGCAACTTAATTTTCTTGTGGGCAAGGTCGAATGCGCGTGCGTGGGATGCTTACGGCAAGACACTACGATATAAATAAAAAATAAAACCTACATAGTTAGTGGTACCGGCCAGTGATTCAAGTTAAAACGGAGAAAAAAACTGGAACCGGCTTTTTTGACTTGATTGAGCTGCCCAAATTACGAAAAACTTTGTAATTGGGCTACGTATGTACGGTCACCAAAAGAGATAAGCAAAAAGGATCGTCGAATAAGTTATCTTTATATATCGTTAGTTAATAAATTATCCCACGACCCTGTACTCTAATTGCTTAACACATTATTAATGAGATTCTGAATAGTTTGAAGGTTTTTGCAAAACCATTCTGTCATATTTTCGAAAAAATTGTCTGCATGGCAACGTAAATAATGTCATGAATGTTTTGGAACTGTCAAGATGAAAGCGATTCTTACTGATAGTGTATTACGCAACTACCCTTCAGTTTGCCGCTTTTGGTGACTGTACTTGGAAATTGTACATATTGTGTGTAGGTATCGTAGTTATAACATTAAGTTCGTTTTTTTTTAGGATAAGCAATTACTTCATTATTTATTTTGTATTACGATTCAATAAACAGCGTGCGTGCAGGGTGTGGTGCAGACTGCACACCATCAAAGTGAACAATTTTCTCTATGGGACCATCATAGTAATTTATTTATTTATTTATTTAATAACTATGGATGACTTACAGCTAAAGAAAACAGATTAAAAAATAGTATGTGAGACTGACAGCCAATTAAAAGTCTTCACTTCTAAAAACAGATTGAAAAAAAAAGAGTGTAAACAGCACAACACATCCACCGAAAAGGAACAGCAAAAAAAACAGTATAACATTGAAGCTTAAACTAAATTCGCATTTCATATTGATACAAGAATAAAAAACTGAACATACAAATTCTTAATTAAAAAAACCAAGGCTCAGGCACTTTCTGGCTGAGGACACACTTGTTGTGAAAGGATCAAAATCATGTTGTTTGCACACGCTGTTAAAGTTGCTACTTGCACGCACTATAAATGAATTCTGCCTGTAATTCGTAGACGTAAATGGAACACGCAACGGGGCGTTCCATCGCTTCGACCTTCTGGGAACGTTAAAACAAAATTTGGATAGAATATCGGAGTTATTAATAGAATTATTGAAAATTTTAAATAATGTAATACAATCAGAGATTGCTCGCCGATTAGTTAGGGGTAATATATGATACTTTTTACAGAGTTTGAGATAATCTTCAGACCGGTAGGGCACTTTCTGATGATAACATAAATACTTGATGAACCTTTTCTGGATGCTCTCTATACGATCAATGTACTTATGATAACATGGATTCCAGATTTCAGACGCGTATTCCAGGTGGCTTCTAACAAAGGTACAGTAGAGAATTTTTAAAGTAATCGAGAAGTTCAGTTTGATGGCCTGTATACAACGTGTAACGGAAAGGGTATTTACATACCAAGGGCACGGCTTCTATGTATGATATAAAACGATATTGGAAGAGTTTTTTAATCCTATCTCTACATGTTCGGAAGTTATGAGAATTTTTAATACATTGATACCAGAAACCGAACTTTTCAAATTGAAATAAACACATCACTCGGAAGCGATTTATCGTGATATTGGCAAGTAACGTGGAAAGTTATTAACCTACGTAGTGCGGTGACACGTTTGTTAGCATTTGAATTGAGGAAACATATGAAACCAAAAATTTGGTATCAATTCTTAGAGAACTTTATTTTAAGCTGAAACTATGTACAGTGATTCTATACCAGCTGTTATCTTTAGTGCTTAAGGATAGCAATATGGTTTTTGTTACACCCTATATACACACACACACTTAAATTTGACCACACTATTCTGAAACATGCTGTATCATCATCATCTGCCTAGACTTTTCCCAACTATGTTGGGATCCGCTTCCAGTCTAACCGGGTGCAGCTGGATACCAGTATTTTACATGGATGGATTGCCTATCTGACCTCCACACAACCCAGTTACTGGGTAATACATGAATAACAATAATACATCCAGGGTTTAAATTAAATTAGCTTGCAAAATTCCGCAGGTACATATATTTATTTCTAAACATGATAAAACAAAAAAGAAATTAATTTGATGGTATTTCTGTTGGACGTTCGACCAATTGAAATATCAGTTTGAAAAATTAGTTTTATTTTTGTAAACTTCACAGGCGTGATTGGTATCGATATCTAAACACGATAATAGGTATAAATTTTCTTAACTCAAACTTCAAATAACAAAACTACCAGCGGTCGTTGACTCCTAAAAATAACAACAAACCTATTTATTTCATGTTGTGATATCATCGATACCCATCTAGTCTGTGGAGTTTTGCTAGCTAATTCAATTCGACCCTCTATCTATAGAATTAGCTCAAGGTATTTGTAGAAAACTATCTCTGCAGAAAATATTTTTTCTATGAAACAATATTGTACAAACCACTTCCTAATTAAATCGGTTTTATTTAACGACCGATTTATCTACCTATGTTGTTCTCCATCCAGTGTCAATGACATGAAAATCGATACTTACCTAATTTGGTAATCTCGACCATTCTGCAATATTTTACTCGAAAATCTATTTCGGAAGTTGCATTTATTGCCCATAATATACTGAAAATGAATAATGTATTAATTAAAACGGCTTTTGATGCTTTATTGTGGCGCCATCGCCTCAACTGTGTCATAAGACTTTCTATAGTGTGTTTGATTTCTACGCAAATACAATAAAACAAAACAGGTATTGTTAACAATTTAATCTACATAAAAACAAACCTTATTCTAATAAGCATAGCCTTTTCTTTCCTCCCTCTTCAATCCTAGGTAGCCGAGAACACACCAGAATATTGTTAGTAAAATAAAACCCAAGGAATCTTGAAGAATGTAGTCTTGAACGTAACCATTTTCTAATAAGACAGCAGCTCCATCCTTTACGCAAGTTAATGTCTCGTTTGTTGGACAATCTAGGCAAAAAATAGACAAAATTTTAATCAAAACATTTACATAAGGCAATGCCCGAAGATACTAGGCGAAACTATCATCAAATACTTACATAACTACAAGCACGAATAGACAAAACACACTATAAAGCGCGCGCGCATTATATGGTTACTATAAGCATGAACAGGGTGTAGGTGAAAAAGGTTTACCACTAGAAATAAAAAGCAAGGAGCTACCTACGTCTGCCAACAAATAGCTTTGGAGTTTGGCAAATGTAATATATTTTGTAAAAGGTAAAAAACTTTATGACTTTTTTTATTACAAAGAAGAACAACAACGACGAAGAAAATGGCAAGACAACTAGTTTTCTTTCATGAAAGATTTGACCACAAAAGCGAACAGCACCCTTCTTACGTAACACTCTCAATCACAATCTGAATCGTATTGAAAGATATTGCTAATCAATTGCTTCATAATTATGTTCGAAAAAACTGTGTGCTCAACAACGTAAATAACGCTATGAATGTTGTTGAACTGTCAAAATGAAACCCATTCTTATTGTCAGTGTGATACGCAATCACCCCAGGCGTGGGAAAAAGTCATATGACGAAATCCCTTTTGATTAGATAGCAGTAAGTATACATAATAGACAATCTAATAAGTGAATTAAAGTAGGCGTGAATTATAATTTATGGTATAAAATAATTTACGACGAGCCTTCTAGACGCAAAGTAAATTCACGATAAAAAGATGGCTTGTTTGGCGATTCGCAAGAACTTAGATTCGGGCGAATCGACACTTTTAAATTGTATTGTTTGTATGTTGACGACTCGCACATAATTAACTTAGTAGTGGGCGAATCTACAACTCTAGAAATACGTATTTAGGCAATTGGCACTTATTTTCTAATAACTTTAACAAATAAAATTCAAAACGTGGCAATTTCTTATGACGTATTCTTGAAGTTGTCGATTCGCCCAAAAAAAAAATTACTTCAGGCAAGTCGCCCATAGAAAAAAAAAATCGACTAATACGCCAAAAAGATGGCCCAACCGTAGAATGATGAATCGGCCCTAAGGTTGTTCGTATAAAATGCTTTTGGTTTTATAAAAGGTTCCTATAAATTATTGCCAATGCAAGTATCTCTCATCATTAGTCTTTTGTTTTACTAAGAAACGCTTCAATGGTACTGATAGCTTTAAAAGCTTAAAAAGCCGCGAAGCACTTTAAAACATGTGAAGGACATTATAGAGGCTATTAATGGATGGTTTCGTGGATAGTTTTAGTTTCTTGGAAGTCACAAAAATCCTTCGCTAGTCACGCTTGAGACAGTAAAATAATATCTACCTAATATTAATGTGATCAGAGAGGAATTACTATGGCAGTGACATCGACGCGCATATTGTAACCATGAATTCAGCTCATTTTACGTCGGTTATCAAAATAAAATCTGCTATTTCATAGAAAAGTGCAATACGTACGCGGTCAAAATGTAAAATTACCGACGAAAATTTCTACGCATGTTTCAGAAAGATCATGATTAGCGCTCATAATTATGTACTGTTTGTGCGTTGATGTCGCTGCCACCATGTATACATGGTAAAGGTAGATATTATCCTCTTCTTTTCTTTTTAAACCACATTTTTGTGACTTACAACACCAGCAAGACGATATCATGAATATTTCAGCTTTGGCCAGATGGAAAGCATTAATCTATTGATCTTTCGGCACAAACTTATTTTCTATTGAATCTATACAAATAGTTACTAAATGTATATGAAAGTATATACGGTACTTATAAATGTTTGTTTGTCGGTCTGTCTGTTTGTTCCAGTTAATCTCTGAAACGGCTAGACCGATTTTGAGGAAAATCGTTATGAGGAGACTTTGAACTTACTAGGGGGTAAAGGACATAGGCTATTTTTTATCGATATACCACGGGAGCGAAGCTGCAGGCGCAAGCTGTTGGAAATAAGTTTACTTAATAAGTTACACTTACCTATAAACTCAATCTGTCTCCAATAAATATTGCTGATGGCATCCATAGCGTAGTAGAAATGCGATATGTATTTGACGGGGAACATCCAGGGCGGCAAGGAAGACAGTCGCAGGAATGCTCCCGACATGAGGAGCAGCGGTAGGTCGACGCACGGCATCACATCGCCTATGATGCCCGTGGAGGTGAAGAGGGCTGCCATGCCGAGACCTGGTGAAGACAAAAAAGTGTTGTAGCAATAACTTAGTAAACGCTGATGTCGTCCACAAATATCATAATATGCCTTTTTCCCAACTATGTCGGCTTCGAGTATAACTGGATATTTTGACATGGAGCGACTGCGTTTCTGACTTTTCCATCCATCAGGGAAATACGATACCTCCAGGGTTTCAGTACCAATTTCCCATTGCTGGCGTAATTTTCCGTTTTTAGTGAATTAATGAACGTCTATGGCCCAACACTGATACACTAACTGTTGCATTTTTACATATTCTTGACATATCCAGCTATCACTTAAATAATATAACAGTAGAATTTAAACACAAGGGATTTCGCATTTCCAGTTAATCAGACTTTCGGACTTCTTACGCTCAAGAAATGACTGTCTTAAGAATGACCAACGCCATTTACAATGTCAGAGATCATTTCCAGATCATCTCACATCAAATAAAGATCCTAAAACCAGAAAAATCTGCTTCAAATAGGGCTAGTTGTCACGTTAAGTTAAGGCAGTGATTTATCATGGTTGTGTAACTCAGGTTTGGATACAAATGTGTAGGTGAATAAATTGTGAGAAAGTACTTAGTTTCTATACATAGAAGAAACCATTCTATTTGCGTAGGAACTCAATGAATAATGCTCCGTTGTAAGGGTCAATTAAGGGAACTGGGTCATGCTGCATGGGGTATTGTTACATGACCAATGTACGTACACTGTTGGTATCTTATACATAGCTACGTATAAGCCATGAGTTAGAAACATTTTTACAGATACTTACACACATGCCTTTTTCTTATTGGAATCAGAAACTACAGAACACCACCTGCTACGATCTCTATTACTTATACTCCTCGCTTCGTTTACGTTTTGCTAGATTTAGATCTCCCCCAAGCTTCGACACTTCGACCGGTTCTGTATTTCCCGCATCCAGCGATTCCTGCGGCCTTCCCAAGGTCATCGGTCCACCTTGTCGGGAGGCCTTCCAACTTTACGGCTACAGTACGCGGTCGCCACTCCAGAACCGGTCGGTTCGGCCCAATTGGCCATCTGTTCTGCGAACGCGTTTATACACCAGCAACCTAATTGCGTTACACACTATCGATCAGAATCTGAATAATTTGGCAGGATTTTGCCAATTCAGTGCTTCGTCGTTCGAAAAATTTGTCTGCTCAAACACGTACTAACGCAATAAATGTTGCTGAGCTGTCAGTTGGAAAGCAATTCCTACTGTTAATGTCTTATGCTATTACCCTGTCATACACACTAGTTTGAACATACAAATGTCCCTAAATATATTCCTATGTACCCTATACATAAAAAAATCTTAGACCGGTACTACGCCTCTTTCTCTTTCTTGAATTTTATTCATGCTTAGTATATCAATCTTTTGCAACCATTCTTTAATGAAAACCAGAGGCCAAACACAATTTTGGCCCCAACATGTTACAACTTTTTGCCATCGATACGTTAAGAAGATCCACAACATTGGACATTATCGAACAGCAGAATACAGTAGGTACAAATGATTTGCACCTAGTCTTACCATAGGCGACAGCAGGTATTGCGGTGAGAATCAACAGGATGGTGAACTCCGTTGCCGTCATGATGTAGTGAGGAAGGTCTACCGCCAACGTTGCTATGGACACCAGCATGACCGGCCATATTATGCAACGGGGTATCTGCGGGAATAAGTAGATATAGGTCTGTGTGAAATTAGTAATTACCTAATACCTAAGTTGCAAGGACTACATGGGAAAGTTCGCTGCAATATGGAAACTGTACAATGATAGCTTTTCTTTCGACGTGATCATTACCAAACTTCTCCCGAATCTCCTTGCTTAGGGATAGGTTTTTTTTTTTGGGTGGGAAATCATCAAATAACTTCTCCCGCTCTGGGTAGAGCAGGAGGGCGTGTCAGACTTTTACTGACTAAAACCCACCCGTGTTCCCTCAGTTTCCTGTATGCCAGGGGCCGCGGTACCTCTTTCGAACAACCCGCACACCTGGAAGCGACATATAAAAAAAATATCAAATAAAACCAAAATACTCACAAAACTCAGCAACCTCGACACAAAGTACGCCGAACACTTATAGACCCCAGTTTCTCGCTTAAACAGCGCGATCTCATACTCAAACGCATACAGGGCACTGTAAGAGACCCCGAAGGACACCTCACTCGTGATCAGCCAGAGGAAGCCGCGTATCTCCTGGACTCCACGTTGAGTGGTGCCTGAAGCTCCTACGTAGGCTACTGCGAGGACCATTGACGTTACTACCTGTTGGATAACAAGAGCTGATGTTAATGTCTTTGTTAAAAAGAGTAGGTAACTATGGAGTTTTTTGGCAGTTCTTCTGCATAGGAAACGACCAATTGGAGTATCTAACTTCTGGCGTTCCATAAGTGACCTCGTAGGTTGAGTCTGAAGATTTCTAAAGAGCATCAAATAAAATCGCGCCTGTTTGTAATCGGAGATATTTATAACTATTTGATGGATTTTGATTCGGTATTCACAAATACTCAAATATTTTCTTGAGGAAGTTTTAGTTTATCCGGGTCGCTAGAATTATAATAATACTTTAACGACTTTAGTAGATAGTATTATAAATGGCTAATCGAAATTCTAGACACATTAGAAACTAAATTACACATTTGCTCAAACAGACCAAACAAACCAGTTGGCGTCTTGCAGGTGTTACACCTGGCAATAGACCGCCATAGGTGGCTTAAGTGGGACGAAGAGGTTTGTATGCCAACGCGCATAATTTATAAAAAATCCAGATTAAACGTTAATTAACTACTGGCAGGTGAGACAATTCAACTGTATCTCTATGTTTGTCATCGCACGTGTCGTTTCCATTGGCAACAATACGGCTTTGGTTTCTTAAAAGCGGAACGGTCACACAATTACTCTTACTAGTGCTCGCACAGTGGTCGAAATTCATCGGAGGACAGACGCACAGACATTGAGGCTGTATTTTTTTTTACTACAGTTTTAATCATCGTTATTAAAGTTGTTGCTAGTCATGTTGTGCGATTAAGCACGCTTTGGATGACACTAGTCTATAGCCAAAATGCAACTGAGTGGCTATGGGTGTTTTTATGTTGATTAATATGTACTTAATGCCAATTAATAGCTAAAAATTCTGTACCACGTAAGGTTTTTGAGATTTTCTTACTTTGTTTTCTTAACGAAATAATCTACAAAACAGTTACAATAGTTACATCTTACATGTACCTCATTGCCTCAAAAATAAACATCTTCAATTTTTTTTAAAAACACGGTTTATAAACCAAACTAAGAAAGTAGAAAGAGGTATTTTTATTATCAATTAATATCAAGCACCCCACGTTTTTTATAAGAATTAAATTATTTTCTACTTTTTTAGTTTGGTTTTTAAAGCGTGTTTTTATATTGAATTTCCATGTTTGACATGCGTATGTCAAGCAAGAGATAAGACATGAGTCCATTACTTTCTGTTTCAGTTTTATGGGCATAGCGCTTTTGAGTATTTCTTTACAACTCCAGTATTTGGTCCAGGTATTCTTGACTCACCTCTCTACTTCTAGTTCAATTGTATTTTTGTTAAGTCCAATCTGTTTTCCCAGATAAATATATTGTTCTACGTATTCTAAAGGTTTCCATCTATTTTTATGCTTGTTTTTATGTGGTTTGACATAGTTTTTGTTTTCGATGTGTTAATTTCGAGGCCTACCTGTCTGCTAGCTTTGTAAGGAGATTCTATCATACCTTGTAGTTTAGAAGCAGATTCTGAGAGCAGCACTAGGTCATCTGTAATCTAAGATGGTTTAAATATTTGCCTTGTATAAACAAAGCTTTGTTGTTCCAGTCAAGTTTACTTATGACGGATTCTAGGACCGCACTGAAAATTTTGGGTGATAGAGGGTCCCCTTGCCGGACTCATCTTTTCACTGGAAAACTTGGACCAATGGTTTCTAGTTTGACTTTACTAGTACACTTGTTGTATATATTTTTCACTATATCTATACATTTTTTCTCTACATTTTGAGCTTCTAGTGTTTTCCAGATGCTTTCGTGTGAAACGGTGTCGAAGGCTTTTTGATAATCAATGAATGCAATATACAGAGGTCTATAGTATTCCAGGTATTTTTCAATTAAGAACTCTAAAGTGTGTATGTGGTCTATGGTGGAGAGACTCTTTCTAAAACCAGCTTGTTCAATGGGCTGCTTTTGCTCTAGTGATGTACTTATAGTTGGCAGTAGGCTTATTGGTCTGTAGTTGCCGATGTCTTTAGGATCTCCTTTTTATTTATTACAAGCTTTTATTTAGTTTCACCTGTGCCGATGTTTGTCATCAAATCTTGCAAATTAAATTTGATGCACTTCCCGGTTACCGATTGAGCTGAAATTTTGCATACATGTATACATCGCGTGACAATGCAATATTATGATGACATGGTGCTGATCTGATGATGGAGCTGGAAGCTGGCCATAGGAACTTCACAATGAAACGACACAACTTCATCGAGTTTGGGCTCGTTTGAATCGTCTTAACGAGTAGTTTGTCTTTCAATGGTAACCAAGGTCTGATGATGGAGCTGGAAGGTGGTTATAGGAACTCTGTTATGAAACGACGCAACCCCATCGAGTTTCGGCTCGTCTGATTCGTCTTGACGAGTGCTTTGTTTTTAGATGGTTACCAGGGTCTGACCTGATGATGGAGCTGGAAGGTGGTCATAGGAACTCAGTAAAGGAACGACGCAACCCCATCGAGTCTCGGTTCGTTTAATTCGTCTTGACGAGTACTTTGGTGCTAGATGGTAACCAGTGTCTGATGATGGAGCTGGAAGATGGCCATAGGAACTCAGTAATTAAACGACATAACCCCATCGAGTATGGGTTCGTTTGATTCAGCTTGACGTGTACTTTGGTGCTAGATGGTAACCAGGGTCTGATGATGGAGCTGGTAGGTGGCCATAGATACATAATGCATATTTATTGCTTGGGTTCTATTTTCACAGACTAAAAAGTGCGTCACGGATAGTCTGTCGTCTGCGCTGCACCTAGTGTTTTGATGTTTTGAAACATTCCAACCAACCACAAATGTAAAACGAAATAGATTTCATTCTCTAATTAAATCTATATCGTTTTTATACTGTCCGGTCGGTGAGCGCCACGTCCATCAATTTTTTTGGTTTTTCTTATAAAAAGTGATAACTTACTTAAATTTAGTATCATAAAACATTCTTAACTTACCACAGATATAAATAATTGTAATAATTGATTCTTAATTTCTCTCTTTAGTGTCAAAGACAGCCTCCATAACAACAGATACACCTGTATGAACCAGTTACGTTGTATGCTGAAAGAAAGACGTTACGTTGTATGCTGATTAATTACAGTATAATAGATTACCTACATACATAACTTAAATGGCCAGTACATTGTTCAGTAGTCTGTTTTTCAAAGGACCGTAAACATAGGAAAAGTCTCGGAGTGCATGTGCTGATGGAAACGCATCAGTAGTTGGGAAAATCTAAGTGCCTGACTTAATGCTCCATCTAATCTTACCCATGCGAAGGTATCCTAATATCATGGGACAGGAATTTTCCATGGGGACTTCCACACGATAAAAAAATACTAAACCATTTTGGGTAAGTACCTACACTGTAATAAAATAATTATCATTATCACGTGAGCACTTAAAAAGCTGACATTATAATTAATAAAAATAATTATACTCTTGGCAGACAGATTGGTGCTAGTATGTCCCGGGTCATGGACTTAATTGACCTTTTTGTACAAACACTGGCCTACGTGAGTGACCTTTCTCTGCCAGACCAAACGCTCTTATAAAAAAACACATGTTCTTTATTCAAAATATTTCATTAACAACAATAGCAGTTTCATTGTATAAGTAATGTTCTATATTTAAATAAAACATCTGTATCATAAGTTAATAGATGCACATTTTAAATCGGAATTTAATTAAAGTTGAATATAAAATATCAGCACTATTACTTTTTAGATTGATATAAGACGGTTTTAGTGGGAAAAGAATCTACTTATCCATTGGGATTTTATGAAATATTAATGTATTACCATTTACATAAGTTATACACGGTAAAAACTGTCCGGGTAATAACGAAAATCTCGGGTCTCTGGAAATTAGCATACCACGCTTTGCTACGACGGCACGTGTTTGATCATCATAAAAAACCAAAATATTTATTTACATAGTATTCGTTTGTGCAAATAAGGGGTTTCTGGCTAAGGAATTACAACCGCACGTGTCGATCAATCAGGTGAAGCTACGCTAGCCGCGGTTGTTTAGTGCATGGGTGACCATCTTAACATAGCAAGACCTCGCTTGAGAGAGTCTTGGTTTCCAAGACTCTCTCATGCGAGGTCTTACTGGTGTGAGGTTTACTGTTAAGCTATTGGTCCCGGCTGTCATTCGCGGACCTTGTCGTTACGGGTAGTCAGCAGCCGGTGTAAGTGGTATCGTGTTACCCAGTAACTGGGTTGTGGTCAGATTGGGAGTCAATACTGGTATTCAGCTGCGTCCGATAAGATTGAAAGCCGAACCTAACTATTTTGGGCAAAGCCTTGGCAGATTAATTGATCGATGAGTCTCGATGAGTCAAACACAAGCTGATAAAATCACGGAAATTGTCAGCACAAACGTATATAAGTGGTGACATAAGTGAGCACTAACTAGACAGGTCTACTTAAATAAGTTTGGTTGTTTCCTCAATATACACTAATCTCCATATATCATATCAAATCATATCAACCCTTCAAATCGATTTGTTTTTATTGTTGAATGGGCTTACTCTTGACCTCGATCACGCCTTGTTGCAGATAGTTGTCTACGCACTATGCAACTGTCTGTCATACTGAATTGCTCACTATACATACTTAATTATTATATTACCTATATTTCAAGTTCATGTACTCTTTACCAAGTTCATGTACTCTTTACCAAGTTCATGTACCTACTCATTATCATGTTCATGTACTTATTATCAAGTTCGTGTACTCATTATCAAGTTCATGTACTCATTATCCAGTTCATATACTCATTATCACGTTCATATACTCATTATCAAGTTCATGTACTTATTATCAAGTTCATGGACTCATTATCCGCGGCGAGAATTGGAAACTTAGACCACGACCACGTTCGCCTCACAGACGTAAAAATATCGTGGCAGGATTCTATCGCACACTAGATTTTCAACTCTCCGTGTTGAACCGAGCATTGAGAATCCAACAGAGTGCATCCCAGCACGTCGAAATAACACACAGTTCGATTTTAAACTCTCGGCGCTAGGCAGAGCATCGAAGATCCAGTGGGCGAAAAATGAACTAAATTTAGGTATCAAAAGAACAACAAGATCTTGTCATTATTGGTAGACATGTTGGAGCTCACGACTACGAATAAAAAACCATAAATGTAGAAATGATTTAGTTGTTGTTCATATACTTTTAGGTAATTCCAAGAATTAGAAGTCTTCAAGGCCTTTCTAAGTAAGACACGACGCATCTATCACTATACATAGGTATGGCCTGTTCCAGATGTATCATATAAAAAGGTAAACAAATGGATCAGAGGAATAATTGCGTAATACACTAGCAGTAGGAATCGCTTTAATTTTAACAGTTCGACAAAATCCATGGTGTTATTAACGTTGCTAAGCAGGCAATTTTTTCGAACATAATATATGAAAGAATGGATTAGCAATAAATAACCTTCAAATTGATTCAGATTCTGATTAATAGTATGTTTCGCAATTAGGGTGCACAAAACGTGCCTGTGGAAAACTGTGGATGCCAATTGTAATGTCACTAACAAATTGAGTGCTTCCATTTGATTACCTATCTAAATAGTTTAACCCGAAATTCTAATTTTAAATATTTTTCATTTCACAATTGGGTTAATTTTATAATGACGATAATTATTAATACGGAGAGGCAACCCCCGTTGGGTTGCCTCTCCGTATCACCTACGGATTTACTATTCATTCGGAGCCGAACCTAAGAATTCATGACAACACGATTTGACAGTAGTCACTACTCGCGATATGTTTTTGCCCGTTTTAAAAATTTAATTTGTCACTGGTTTTGACGGATCTACTTTCGGACGGGCCCGCATCTTCGTTGACGGACTTAGAGAGAAGACCCCCTGAACTGGGTTTGTTTACACTTTCGTCAGATACTTTTGGAACAGACATTAGTATATGATTGTGGCTTGTTCATAAATAGTAAGACTTAGTAACTAAGCATCAATTGTTTATCAAACTAAAGATCTCTAGATCTCTAGACATCTCAGTTGGGCCATTTGCTGTTTAAATTGTTTCCTAGAAAAAATGTCCGCCTCTACTCAACGGCATTCAAAACTGTCAAAAACGTCCGTGAATTATGAATTAAATCTAGTGCCTGAGGAATATTTCTAAGAAACGACTGAGATGTACGTATTTTTCTTTTTTTTGAGGGTGGGAAATCATCAAATGTCTTATCCCGCTCTGGGTGGAGCAGGAGGGCGTGTCAGACTTTTACTGACTAAAACCCACCCGTGTTCCCTCAATTGCCTGTGTGCCAGGGGCGACGGTATCTCTTTCGAACAACCCGCACCCCTGGCAGGCATCGACCCTTGCGGACCCCACCAGTTGGTGCTGACATCTCATTGAGGCGCGCGTGGAACACAACGCGCCGTCGACCCAGAGATGTACATATGGTAACTTTAAACTATGAGAATATTAAATCCATCTTCTTGCAGCCATATCATATGCTAAGAACAGTAACAGTAACAGAATTCCAAACCGTACACATCACATAACATCACGACTTATGTCCCCGAAGGATTAGGCAGAGGTGTACCTACCCTAATATAGGTACACCATCACCATTTCGCCAGTTATGTTCAAGACCCATGTAATAGGGGGCGAGCCTATTGCCATCAACCGGGCCCAAATCTAGAATCCGGGCTGCTACTGAGATATTCAAGATAGAAAAACCCAAGAACACTTTGGCCGACCAAGGAATTGAACCCAGAACCAACGAAGTAAAATCCAAATCAGTGCAGCAATTTTTACACGCTTTATATTAGCTTCACTTGTATGTGGGTATGTTTGTAACCGACTCCTAAGGGCGCAATTTTGACCCACTTTAAACGGTCAGATTTCATTTAAACTTTGTAAACTTATCGAGGACCGATGACAATTCTATAATTAAAAAAAAAATAGAGAAAAATAGAAAAAAATAAAGGAAAAAAAAACACGCTTTTGTAGTTAGCAGAACTAAAAAATTGAAAATAAATAATAGTTTAAAAAACTCGCTTTTAAAACCAAACTAAAAAGAAAAAGTAGAAAATAATTTAATTCAATTAAAAAGCGTGGGGTGCTTGACATTAATTGATTATAAAAATACCTCAAAAAGCACCCCACGCTTTTTAATTGAATTAAATTATTTTCTACTTTTTTAATTTGGTTTTTAAAGCGTGTTTTTTAAACTATTATTTTATAAATTAGTTGGATAAACACGCTACAATTTATAAAAAAGCAATCCCACACAGTCCATCTTCATAAAATTACTCAAAACACACTCACGTTCTATTATAACCGTGAACCAAATCGGGTCGCACCGGACTGGTCCCGTCCCAGTACTCCGACCGGTTTTCGGAAATTTCCACAAGTTTCTGTACATTACCATTTGATTTAGACACCGCTCTGATGTAGAATTCGGCCGGATTGTAGTTAAGAGGGCACCGCAGGCCTATGCTGGAAATGAGAAAAATATCAGAAGCTTTAGATATAAATTAATAATATTAAATAGCTACCTTCCAAGGTAGTTATCAAACTTGTTCATTGAATTTAAAATGAGTTGAGCGGCGCGCCCACGAAAAAGAATCGGTTTAGTAAAACGGTCATGTTTATATAAAGTGTGTGTAAATGTGGCTATTAAACTTTTTAAGATTGAACAAAAGACTCATAGACAATATATAAATATTATTTTTGTATATGGACAATAGTTTATTGGAATATTTAGGGTCTACGCCGTTACGAAAAATATAGAAAAATCGCGTCGCGATTTCTGTAAATTATGGATATTCGGAGCGATTTGTCGCATTTATTACATTTTATTATCTACACCCCGTTGATATTTAGTTGTCTAGAAGCAGAAACAACAGCTTAATTACATTTATGTTTCAAACGTTAGTCGTAAAGGTTAGAAAACAATCAATTTACGACAGACAGCTCACCAGGCGACTCAGCAATTAGCATACAAAATATCAGAATATTGAACTAAATCTCGCCTAAATGGCGTTTCTGATAGCCTTAAATACTATATATAGCAATAAATTCAGTGGTTTTTAAAGGTTTGCTTATATATGAGAGCAGACGGATACATATTTTCTTTTAATAGCTGCTGACTCATGCAGAATGGGACTTAGAATAAGCCACCAAGGGCATTAGCAACTGAGGGTGATAGTTAAGATAATATACGACGATGACCCGAAGACCTTAAGAAAGTGGCTGGTACAGACTGGATGCGGCAGGTGAAGGACAGGGTGTTGTGACGCAACATGGGAGATGTCCAGCAGTGGACTGCGATAGGCTGAGTTGATTGATGATAACATTCTCAGTCCACCTTTCATTGCAACTATAACGCCAGTAATTTCCGCCAATAAAACTCATAAATATTTTATTACATATACGGTAATAAATTTTATTGTAAAGAAACAAAAATGTCTAAATAAATTCGATATCGAACTAATAATGACATTAATACTTTGAAGATGGACAAGAAATATAATGTTCTTGTCGACCAACAGATTGTTAAGAGCTCGGGAACTTTGTGTATAATTTATTTGATGGTTTTGGCCTTTACGAAAAGGTACTCGGTTGCTATGAGCAACCTTCCATATACGGTGTCCATGGCTATATATAGAATTTAAAAATAGTCACAAACAGACTAAACTGTTATTCTCGTTGCGATTGTAACTGTCTTTAGAAACCTTTTATAGGTTCTTTTTGTACATACGTATAGTCTACCTCGTAATTGCTTGATCAATTTGCACTAATTGGAAGCTAACACTGAGGTTGAAACTATCTAAGGCGCCATCTCTACGGGCGAAAGAATCGAGCCGATTGTGTTGCCGAGCCATCAAATTCTCACCGCGATAATATCGCCGCCATTGCTTCATAAAATTTCTATTGAATTTGATGCCACGGCGTGACTATCGCCGCGATACTATCGCCCGTGTAGATATAGATAGCGCTTTGGATAGTTTCAACCTTAGTGTAGATGAAGATGTAATGGCGCCTAACTGTTAAATAGACAAATAGACCTCTTCGGTCTATGACGTGCGAGTGACATCCAACTTAAGGATGATAAAGTAGTTATGAAGTAGACTATATCAATAATTCGTGTATAGTACAACTGAATTATAGAAAACTCAATGGTAACAGATTACCGCAAGTACGTGAAGTCTGAACAATTGTAACGGTCAAAGAACATTGGTGGTGTTATAAGTTGAAGAGGAAACCGAAGAAGCCAGAAATCTTCCTGCTTTTACATAGTTGAAATCGGGTGCTCTGCATATTGACTTGTTGATTTATGAATTGGCTAAGGCTGACATTACTTACACGAACTTTGACTTGTCATTGTCATACAAGTGTCAGACTACAAGTGCATGATAGGGACGGGAACACGTCTAAGAACTCAGTGTAATAGTTAAGGCCCATAGTATCCTCATCTCCCGTTTGTATGCTAAAGCACGACTGCCGCCCGCGCCCGCGCAGGGCACCTCTGAACCTTTATCTCAAAATGGGGATATTCCTTTGATTAATTTACAATTGTGCTTCGCCGATTCTGTGGTACCTCTAACTATCTATTTTTCAGTGTATTTTTTTTTCCAAATAACGAAGCCGTTTAGTAGGAGTATGGAATAGAAGCCAAAATATTGCGTGTTGGAAAATATTTTTTTACAGCAAAAGTATTAACCATACAAAAAAGTACTTCGGGAAAAATGATCTATATGAATCTATAGCAAAATCATATATTTTTCAAATCTTCAAGACAAGCCGTTAATGAGCAGTAGGGTTCATAAAGTGACCGTGTTACGCTACCAAACGGGACGTAGGCCCTTAATATACTTAACTAGACACTATGTAATTGTACTTTACTCTCATATATAGTTGTTTATGTTCATATAATTGATATTAAAGCTCTGAATTTTCAAACAAAACAACATCAAGCGTTTTGAGCAACGACACACTAATAAAAAAAATCACCGAATTTATTACTTTTATAAGTCGGTTAAAATGATCATAAGTTAGCAGATACAGAAACCATAAAAAACTACACCCACCTCTCAAAAACATCCCTACACTCGTCCTGGGAGCCGTGGAACAGAAGCTTCCCTTCGGCCATCAGCAGTACCGAGCTGAACTCCTTGAACAGGTCACAGGACGGCTGGTGGACGGAGCAGATGACCACCCTACCGGTGGTGGAGAGCTTCTTCAGGACGCCTACCACGAGGAGTGCGTTGTAGCTGTCCAGGCCCGTCGTAGGCTCGTCGCAGATCAAAATTTGAGGGTCTGAGAGGAACTTTTAAAGGAAATGGTATTTCAAGTTTTTGCTTGCAGATAGACTATTTTTCCGCAGAAGTGTGGATTGAGCTTTGTAATGACTTTATGGAAAGTTCAAAATTGAGAATAATTACACAATTTGCAGTGCAATCTAAAACAGGGCTTGCTTTTAAACCAGTAATTCGAGCACAGCAAAAACAAAAGCGTAGCGAGAATGGTGGCCAGACCCAAAGTGTACAGGTACGGAGAAACTGACGCCACTGGGGCATTAATTGTCTCACTGATGGTGGCGCGTGTTGGATCATTAAGTTCCCTACGAAATGGTTGAGCCGTTCGTCTCCATAGAGATCTACGTTTTGGAATGGGCAACTAGCTTCAACTTTCCAACTAACTGATCGACTTTTTTACAATTCAAAAGTGCCTTTATTGAAATAAATGCTTTGAGTTTGAGCATATAATAGGGCCTTGCTTGTCCAGATATATTTTAGTTCCGATTTAGATCTTGACGGAAACAGTTCCGATTCAGATCTAGTACAAGACAGTAGACTTCAGTACCTTTGACAGTGGAATATAGTATTTTTATTTAAGTAGTTCCACCACCACCCATGGCCACTGTGGCTGGTGTCCGTCCAGACCAAATTCCACTAATCCAGTGCACTGTGCGAGTGCGACCAATCGCGCTCTATAGCCCCCTCCCCCCTGTCTCTCCCCCCTCTCTCTCCCCTCTCTTCCCCCTCTCTCCCCCCTCTCTCGCTATAGTGAGTGCTAGTAGCAGGAGAAAGAGAGTAACCGAAAATGGAGTTAAATGGCGTACGATTGGAGAAGACTATTTCCAGTTTTGGACTGTTAAAGATGAGAATAGCATTTAAAATGATTTAATTGACCGGAAAAGAAGATATAGTGACAAAAGTTGAAAAGACTATGCTTAGATGGTTTGGTCATGTTGAGAGAATGAACGAAGGACGGGTTACAAAAGGTATTTACAAGGCAGATGTGTGTGGAAACTCCGAGGGGACACTCTAGGGGGACATCATCATCATCATAATTTTTTGCCGAAAGTCGTCCACTGCTGGACATAGGCCTCCCCCAAGCTCCGCCACTTCAACGGGTTCTGTGCTTACTCCTGCGGCCCTCACAAGGTCATCGGTCCGCCATGTGGGAGGCCTTCCAATTTTACGTCTTCCTGTAAGCGGTCGCCACTCCAGAACCTTCCAGCCTCTTCTGACCCCGGAGGACATTTATAGTGACCTTATTGGTGATGTTCTTTAAAAAGGTCAGGTGCGTAGTACTTGCAACCGGCGTGCGTGTACCACCGTGCGTGTATGCGTGTGCGTGACCAGAGGCCCTAGTGTGACTTTCATTTAACCATCTAGAACAAACGCAACGAGCGCGTTTGGCACTCCGATTGGTCCGTCACAAATCCAGGACCAATCGGAGCGCAAGTAAGGCCTCAGATGTATGAACGTAAACGAGGCGAAATGAGTACATAAGAATCATAGCAAGTGAGTTCTGAAGTTACTACCTACCCACATGGAAAAATGCCGTAAGTTTATGTATGTATGTCAATTGACTAAGATGCCTCCGTTTAGTTAGTTATCTTACCGTGGTAGCCAAAGACAGCAATCTCTTCTCTCCCCCCGAGAGCCCCCCGACAGGAGTATTGATGTGAGGCTTCAACTTGAACTCCTCCACCAAGCTGTCCAGTGTAGCCTGGTTCCTTGTGTCCTTGCAGCTGCCTAACTTCATTTCTGACTGGAATATTAAACGTATACAGGGTCAAATTAAATTAGCTGGCAAAATTTTACCCACGTGTTGGGAATCGATACCAAAAAATGAAATACCGGACAAGTGCGAGTCGGACTCGCCCACCGAGGGTTCCGTACAAATTTGTAGGTACATATTATAAAAAATTGGACCGCCGTTCCTTGCATAAATACCCTGTTTTTTTATGATTTTATTACAAATGTATAGTTTTCAGATTTTTCCCTATACTTGTAGTATAAGACGGTACCTATTACTTGTCAAATTTCATAGTTCTAGGTTCTAGGTCCATGGAAAATAACCTATACATTTTGAGTCCCTTGAGAGTGTTGAAATATACGTTTTTTGCGGCATAAACGGCCGTATCAAAAAAAAAAAAAAATCAAATCATTTTTATTTCAGGCACTGCATAAGTACGTACACACAAATACATTTCACCCATAGTGACTACATGTCATAAATAAGCAGATATATTGTTATTACTAAGTTATATTAAGTAGGTATTTTAGGTAGGTATTACAAATTATAGATTAAATTAGATAAGATCTCTTCGTTACGTTAACTTAGAACTTTGATTTTTTCACAACTTCAAGAGACTGTAGACCTGCACCCTAATTACATAACACGCGATTAATAATAATCGGTTTCATTTTGACAGTTCAACAATATTCATTGCGTTATTTACGTTGCTGAGCAGACACATTTTTCGAACAATTGAAGCAATGGTTTAGCCATTTGTTTCAAAACGAAACAAATTATGATGAATCGTGAGTTACGCAATTAGGGTGCTGACTATATCGATTTCATTTCAACTCGATACCTCCACGCGTTCCCGAGGTAAAGGGTCTTGACAGATAGACAGACGGACGGACGGACAACAAAGTGATCCTAAAAAACATCATTAGAACTTTGTGCAAAACGTTAAATGACACCATGACAAAAACGGTTATGTTAAATGGTTTTTGGAAATTCGTAAAAAATATCTAAGTACCACGAAAAATTACTAATACGTTTATCATTACTTATTATGTAAACAACAGTTACAGGAAGTATTAAACCATCATCAATATACACAAATGGATGAAATAGAGATTATCAAAGTTAACGCAAAAACTGCCCAAGCAAATGGGCCCACCTCTGACGCATACCCTATTCAAGAACTTTTGAAATCGATCAACAATTGTCGGAGACATCGCGGATGATTCATACAAAAAAAAACCGGTCAAGTGCGAGTCGAACCGTGCGCCAAGGGTTCCGTACCTACCAATTATACCGCCATAATAAAAAAAAAACATATGGGCAAATTTAGATTTTCGCGAAAACTTGTAGGTACCAAAATTTAACTTAATTTTCAACTTTTTTGGAACTTTTCCTTTATTCGTGCTATAAACCCTTGCTTTTTGCCAAATTTCGTGATTCTAAGTTAACGGGAACTACCATATAGGTTTTCAATAAAAAAACCTATAGGGTACTTTCGCTTGACCTAGGATTGTCAATTTTGGTTAAAAGCAAGGTCTTATAGCACAAGTAAAAAGAATATTCCGAAAAATAAAATAGTTGAAAATTAAGGTAAATTTTGGTACTTACAAGTTTTAGCGAAAATCTAAATTTGCCCATATCTTTTTATCGTGTTGACTCAGGACCTTGATTTTTATACACGTAATAGGGACTATAAATCAGTACCTGGTATAAATTTCAACTTGCTAGGTCCACCCGTTCCTGGGAAAATTGGTGGTGACAAGCGGTCAGACAGACGGACAAGAGAGTGATCTTATAAGGGTTCTTTTTTTACCTTTTGAGGTACGGAACCCTAAAAAACAGTGGCACTCCGGGTGTGCCGACTGAAGTGAAAACTTGAACAATTACCTATGTATTTTTTTAATCGTCAGGAAATAGTTTTTGAATCGTACGTTCAACGTTGTTCGTTCGTACGTTCGTGTTGTCAGTGGTGCCGGTAACAGTGTCGCGTTTCCCATCTCAAAAAATGCCCAACGCGCCTAAAGAAGTTGTCACTTAAAAAAATACAGACGAATTGAGAACCTTTTTGAAGTAGGTTAAAAATACTTGGCCAGTGTAGTCTCAATAAAACAATTCAAAACTTTCCATTACGTTCTCTTTAAATATACTCTCGTCCACAAATATTACGAGTTCCTAAACAAATTCCTTTAATCACGGATTGGTGATTATTTAATGCATTTTTTTTTTTATATCAGCGCATTGAAAATATAAAGCTTTCTATATTGACATATTGACTTTAACAAAACTAGAACGTTTTAGATTAGAAACAGGATATTGTTAGATTTACAATAGACTGCGATTTTCGCGATTTACATAACTAGATAATGGCCACGATTATCTAAGCAGCTTTAAAGCATTGTTTTAATTTGAACATCCAATTAATTCAATTTATCTTGTTTATGAATAAAATGAATTTTAATTAGCGTTCTACAAATCGGCTCTTTTTGGATTTTTACCTATAATGTTCCCACTGCTGGGACACAAGCCTCCACTCTGTGAGAGGGAGTGGGCCGTAATCTACCACCCGTGCCCATTGCGGGTTTGTAGCATAGACTAATATACAGGGTGTCCCGAAACTCAACGTCAAGCGGGTACGGGGCAATAAGCTAAGTTGTACCAGTTCTAGCAAAAATAAAAAAATATAGTAATTTGTTTTTTAAAGACCAGGCGTCAAAGTTTCGTGATAAAACGTTTTTAACCATGACTTAATTAAACTTTATTTTTTTGTACTAGACTCACAATATTGGTTTTGTGACTGCAATCAATAGCATAGTTATTTAGGATTACGTTAAAAAAAAAACACTGAACAATTTAGAGATTTGTGATCACAGTACCCTAAATATCTGATCTAGGGTCAACACCAACAAAACCAACAAAATCAACATTTTCAACATTTTCAAAAGAATACCTATTATCACTTAACCAAGTAACATGGATTTTATTTTTTATTTTTGCTAGAACTGGTACAACCTAGCTTATTGCCCCGTACCCGCTTGACGTTGAGTTTCGGGACACCCTGTATATAAACTGGTGGGTAGATGTCACATGTCTTTTTGATTCTAGGACATGCCGGTTTCCTCACGATGTTTTCCTTCACCGTTTTGAGAGCAGTGGTGATTAAATAATTTATACAAAGTAAAGCCTTTGCCTGGCTTCGAACCTAAGACCCACAACTCGTAAGTCGCGGCCGTTATCACTGGGCCACCACTACCACTTTTTGGATTTTTACAAAAAAAAATATTCAAATCTTATTTTGTAAACATTAAGATATATATCATCATATAGGTACATACAAGCAAATTAACCCTCACGCATGACGTGACATGAAATGACGGCATTTTCTATCTACTCAATATTATTTACTAGACTTTTTTCTTTTTGTTCGGTTGTGGCTTCGCACGGTTTGTGCATTTAGCCAGTGTCAAGTAATTTTTCTTTTCGATCAAGTAAATGGCCCGATATCGGGCACGAAGTTACAAAACAGTCATAGTCGTCCTTAGTCAGTCAAGTCAAAGTTATTGTAAAGCGGTAGTAACTTTACAACAACCTAATATGAGTTTTTGGGGGGAACACGAAAAGTCCACGTTAGTCACTTATTTTCACCTTCACTACACTTGTGCACTCACACGTAACTAAATTGAATAATTCACTACCAAAATTATGCAATTTAATTCGCTATTTCACTAAATTTCATGAAAATGAAAATTCGTGCGATATGTTCCAACCGGATCCCGCCAAAAACCCCTTTACTAGACTTTAAATAAATAAGTCAATATAGTAATACCATAACCAAACCACATACCACATACCATACCATAACTCTAACCAAAACCAAATCATGACGAGATACTCTCTAAACTAGACTCTCTCTAGACTTTAATGCTATCACTGACCCAATACCAGCATATTCCATCTTCCCCTTGTGGTAACTCCCTAAAAATCCTGGCATTCAAACCAGGAAGACAAAAACCCATAGACACTATAAACGCAAACTGACCATAAACACCAAATGTTCCCTGACGCTCAGCCCGTCCATAAACACTTCATGCTGAGGGACGATCTCGACGGCTCCCGGGCACTCCTTGACATTTCGCGCCCATAAGGTCACCGACCCTTCCGAAGGTAATGTACATTTTCCAGCTAGGGATACTAAGAAAGTTGTTTTTCCGGCGCCACTGGAAAAGAAAATCAAAGAAAATTGTATGCAATAATTTTCTTGTTCAAATTAATGTTTTAAGTAAATGAATACACGCACTTCTTGACTGTGGCATGCAATAAAATTGTAGCAACTAGTACCTACCTACTAAAGTTCGATTTTTAATTCCAGAAATGAATCTGACATTTCTAGTATTTTGTATTTGATTTTAATTAAAGAAGTTTGACATTACAGCTGTCAAATTAGTACCTCGGTTTAAAAGTCAAAACAGAAAGTAGGATTAAAAGAATTGATGTATCGATAAAATATTTTTAACCTTATTAAATGCATCAGTTTAAGAGATTTGCTATCTTGTATTCGTCACCGAATAACTTTATTCATAGTCATAGTCATTTATTCATAAACAAGTAACTTGTACCTATCTTAATGTATTTAATAATGTGGGTATCTCGATCGAGAAACATAATTTGTTTGATTTATTTACCTCGGTCCAATGATGGCAACAAACTCGCCTCGTCTTATACATCCTGTAACTATAAAACAAATATTTATTTATTTAAACTTCTCGCACACAAAAAGGTACAAAGGCGGATTTAATGCGTTATGCATTCTCTACCAGTCAACCAAGGGTGGTGCAGAGATTTCATGGGAGGTGGTTTGGATGAGAGGAACAATGTTTGAAAAAAAACTATACAAATTGTATCATAATGAATAATAAATAAGATTGGTACATGAATAGGTTATAAACTTATAATACACATACATATCTACTATAATATATACTTACCTATTATTATATAATATTATCTACTTAATTCATTATAAATCACTGGCTCATTTGTATAGTGGTCGCAAGCAAGGCTGAGCATGCGGTCCTCGGTTCGATTCCCAGGTCGGACAAAGTGTTATTGGGTTTTTTCAGCAGGGTTTTTTTTGTTGCAATCCGGAGCCTGGATTTCTGCCCGGTGGATGGTAATAGGCTAGGCCCCCCTATTCATAGGACTTAAACATAACTGGCGAAATATGCGTGTACACCTCTGCCCTTAGAGGATTACAGGCGTGATGTTATGATATGTTACGTCATTAGAAGTCAAGCAACGTCTTCCAAACATCATCAAAAACGATATTGCATTTCGTAGAAGCGTTTTAATAGGATGTCAAATCTTTGTGATATCTTTAACATTTTCAATCATTAATAATAATTTTTCCGATGTCCCAAAGCGTGATCAAGTCTTCGATAAGATCTCGGTATGTTGTGGATCATGTGGTCACCCATCTAAGGACCGACCTCGGCAAACGTTGCTTAACCTTGAAGACTAACGTTCGGCTGTTATAATTTCGCCACGAATTCCCGGGAATTCGGGATTACTTATTTATTCATAAAGGAATGTCCATATTATTCTTTCGTGGAAATAAAAGTGAAGTTTAGGTATATTAGCGCCCGATTATCCGATCACTGGTGATAAGCCTATCACAATAGGTCTACTACTTAATCTTTACCTAAAAATAAATCTATCAAAAAATTTGTTACGTCATCACCAGTCGCATATAATTTAGATCTAGAAATATACATACCATTATTAAGAATCACAGTTTTACTCTTCGTAGGTTTCCTTCTCCACCATGACTTCTCTTCTGGGGTCCAAACCATGAGATCTTTGATTCTGATGACCACATCATTCTCCAACAGATCCTTATCGTACTGGAAATAAAACAATCGTTGTTGAGGTTTTCATTAATTAACTAGCTTGAAAATTATCCCACGGGAACGTATTACCGGGATAAAAAGTATCCTATGTGTTAATCCAGGTTATAATCTACCTGTGTGCCAAATTTCATCCAAATCTGGTCAGCTGTTTCTGCGTAATTGAGTAACAAACATCCAAACATCTAAATAGCCAAACATACAAACTTTCACATTTATAATATTAGTTGGATAGTAGGATGGTAGGTAGACACTGAGCGACTTTAGTTGTGAGGCTTGTGGCTAAGTAGTAATAGACGCAGGGTCAATCGATCAGGTTAAGCTGCGCTTGCCGCGGTTGGTTCGTGGATGGGTGACCATCTTTACATATCAAGACCCCTCCGTCCCTTGAAAAGTACGTTAAGCTGTTGGTCCCGACTGTCAATCGTGGATCTTTGGCTGTCAGCACGGGTCGTCGGAAGCCGAAAAATCTGACAACTAGGCTTACTAAGGGGTATGGAATTACCCAGTAACTCGGTTGTGAGGTCAGCAAGCTTAGCATGACGCTTTCTATTTCTACGAAGAATAGACACAGCCTTTCCTATACACCGATAAATTTTAATTGTGGTTTTCCCGCAGCAGAACAACTTGCCATAAGGAGTACTTTCGAAGCATAAAGTGAAAGTAAAAAAGTAAAGATGTTTTTGTTTTAAAATAATTTAAAAAATATTCATCAACTCGAAAACGTGAAGTAACTTGTAGGTACTACTCGAATCGCACGCGCCGCCGACAAAGGGAACAGCGATGCATAAATGTTCAAATCAAAATAAACTCTCGCACGTGGTGATTTTTCACAATGGTCAATCTGCCATTTTTTGTCTCTAATGTTATATTTGTTTATAAAACGATTGTATTACCAAGACAAAACCATTTCGCAGCGGGAAAACAACCATTAAAATGTCTCGGTGTTTAAAGTGATATTTCGTTTCTCCATTTTTGACATCGCACCGTAGAAATCCTTCTACAATCTGTCATTTTGTCTTCCGTTTCTAACGATCTTTGTCTAGGTTCTTTTTTATGTAGACTATTTCGGAAGCTAGTTTCTTCCTAAACTGTCAAAATCACACAGTTTTCTTCCCAAACTGTCACACTGACAACAAACTTTCTACAGCTATCTACACAGGCCGTCATTTTTGCCTACTCTTCCGTCGACAAAACAGTGCTTGTGGTAAGCCTGCATATAGGCAGTCGCTTCAAGTAAAATACTTATCCCCCGACCGACCCTTGCTCGTTGAAGCGCCAGCCCGCGCCGCAGCTGAGCCAGTAGCTTTAAATTCCCCGTCTAATAATAATAATGCCAATATTTTGATCCAGCCTGTCCCCACTAGCTGTCCCCCTAACAGTGACGTACTGAGCCAAGGTTCGTACCCCACAGGGGGTGCCCTCAGCGTGCAGTCGCTTAGTATGTAAGTTTTTAGTTGTTTAAGCCCTGGCTGGAGGCGTTAAGTTAACTCTTAATGGCAGCCCCAGGAAAGCCCGGTTAAGCAGTCACGGCCTCTCAAGGTCAACTGCGAGAAGCCCGACAAAAAATAATAATAAATACTTGTAATCAGCTGCATCCGGTAAGACTGGAAGTAGACCCCAACATTGTAACTGTCCTACCGTAATGCAGTGATTGCTAGTTCGGAAGACGGTGCCATTTAACCGTAGACTAGGTACTTACCTAGCTGTTTCTGTTTCCTGTTGTGTAATTATTGTTACATCACCATATTACATTGTAAGTAGTAAACAATTTTCTTAAGCACGCCTTTGGTTTGAAATGTAAATCGATGTTCATGATAGTACGTTTTGTTTTTGTTTTTCTTACTTGTCCAGCACCCTAATTGCGTAACACAATATCTATTAATCTGAATGATATTGCGAATAAGTTCAAAAAAATCGTCTGCTCAACAACGTACATAACGCAATGAATGTTGTTGAACTGACAACATGCCAGCCATTTCTGCAAATGCAGATTATTTGCGATACACAGAAAAAAGTGCCAATTACTGTCTCTATTGTGTAATTATCTTTTTTAATAGAGAGCAAAGCAACAAATATCTTCATAATATTTTATTGGATAAGCACAATCATAATTTAGTTTTGCTGTTGAGCGTACAAATACATAATAAAACACTCTTGCTTTTCGTTGTCATTCACAATGTTAAATTAACTTTGAGGTACGACTTTCATTTTTATAACAAAAACATACACTTACTGGATCCATTGAAGACTGTTTATAATATTTTTTGTTATAAATGTTATAACTAAGTCACTTTTCTAAATACAATTTCAGTTCGCGTCAATATTGGGGAATCTACAAGTCAAGGAAGAAATGGTATTCCTAGATTCTCAGATAGCTGCTGTCGATACTTGTATCAAAAACTTTCACATGTAAAATGGTTACATACTCGCACTATGAACCTCAATCATCATAAAGACTTTATGTAAGTTGACGAAAACACTACGAATAAAATCACACAAATACTGATTTGAAACACTTTTAAAAACCGAAAAACGTCTACATACCGAGCCCAACTCCATTTCACTTACAAAGAACACTAAAAAACACTAATGTACTACTAAAAAACATTAATTAACACCATTCTCAATTCTAAAAAACATAACCACAAATTGCGACGACAATTAACGTGATGCACAGAGAAATGAACTATACTGACTCAGTAAATACAGAAATCATTCTTCAAACAGATAATGTTGATAAAAATAAGACAAATTGGTTTATTTGTGAAGACATATCTGCATGCCCTCGAACAAAGACTGTTGTAATAAGTACATAATGTATGGTAGAAATATACCTATATCAAGTAATTTTCAGTTTGGATAGATAGTAATATTGTACCGATATATAAAGATGCTGTTCTATGGAGCGAAGATGCATTAAATGTGGCCATCTTGCTCTCTGTATCTTTTGATCTATATAATATATAAATAGGTAGATAGAATGTGCAAATCATGTAACTCTAATAAACTGTGCCACTTAGTAGTTACAATTTATGTAGCATCTTTCCGGTTCACGCCTTCATCCCATAGGGCTAGGCAGAACTTACAGAATTTGACCTGATACGATCCTTACATACTCCCTTTGTCTCGTTTACGACATGTTATAATGGATGCAAAAATTTGAAACCCATTTTTTAAATTAATCTTAATCAAAGTATATACAGAGACAGACTTCATAATTTCAGTCGAAAGTCGTTCACCGCTGGACATAGGCCTCCCGTAAGCGTCGCCACGTCGACTGTTAGGTACTCTGCTTCTCGCATCCAGCGGATTCCTGCTTCCTTGACAAGGTCATCGGTCCAGTCGGAGACAGGCGTGTGAAAACGAAATTACCTTAGTTAGAGCATACACACCTATTTCTTTTTAAATCACCTTGGATGCCCTCCGTCTGGAGAGAACGGAGGATTATGTCGGACTCCTACTGACTAAACCCCACTGCTTCTTTTACTACCATAAGTCGGGGGCCCAGGAGATACATGTACATTTGGCGAGGTATCTGTCCGCCATACATAGCGGTCACCAAGTGCGGCCAATCCTATGACCACACTTCCTCCAAAGGTGCAAATGCCACTTACACTTAAAGCTCCCTTTTTGCCGCCAGCAGGCCGCTTCTTATGGTGGCCTAAGTCAATAAATTCACCTACATTTTGACGGTGGATTGTCACAGAATAGGTCGGTTGGATGTGACTAGGTAACCGAGGATCGAGCTAAATGGCGTGAGATTAAAGAGGCTATCTATGTGCGGCGTGGGACGGATAGGATGGTGATTTCTGCAAATATAAGTAAATTTAATGATTTTTATGAAAAGCTATGAATTGGTAATATGCTAGATAACGAAATTGATAGCTTAGTTGTAAATGGATACAAAAGACCTTTAAGAAAAAGATTAGCAAAAACATTAAGATTAAGAAGATGCATAGATATCAGATAAAACCAAAACAAACAAGTAGGTATTAGTAGTTTTAATAAAAACAGCATTATACCAATTAATTTTAATTAATCACGATGTAGAAATCAAACAGGCATATGTAATTATAATCTGAAATGAAGATACCTACATTGAAAGAGGTTTATCATTTAGAGCAAAATGGTTCTTCAATCTTAAATGATGGAAAACATTTCAATCTACTTAATAAAAATTCTCAATTTCTTCACCGACAGACAACGGGGTCTAGAAGCTTGAAATTTTGCGCCAGAGTTCCTTGTATGTCGAAATCTTCCCTCATCTGCTTAGCCTTTTCCCAACAATGCTGGGGTCAGCTACCGGTCAAACGATGCAGCTGAATATTGTACAAAGTGTTTTATTTTGAAATCCTATAACTCTAGGATTATATTCTGTAAGTTAAAATTATACAAATAGTTCTAGAATATATGGTCCAAAAACGCATAGTTTCGAAGATATCATCAATCATAATTAATTTTATTCAGGTCAACAATTGCCACCCATATGACGAATCTTTACTTTTGCGACGTTGCCAATTACCTTATAAAATACTTACACTAGACTCTCCATGTGTAGGTATCTAAGTTCCATTGATATATACGAGTAAATTCATCTTCATTCAAACCAATAATATAATTCATTTAAAAATAAAAAAGCGACGTTGACATATTTCTCGTAAGGGTGTTTTGACTTTGTCGAAGTAAGTATTCTGTACGAAAAATGAAAACAAAAAAAAAATGTAAGTGATAAATAATTCATATGCCAGTTGGTTCTTTGATATGGTTTTTTTTTTCTTTTTGAGGTTGGGAAATTATCAAATATCTTGACTCGCTCTGGGTGGAGCAGTAGGGCGTGTCAGACTTTTACTGACTAAAACCCACCCGTGTTCCTCAGTTGCCTGTGTGCCAGGGGCGACGGTGTCTCTTTCGAACAACCCGCACCCCTGGCAGGCATCGGCCCTTGCGGACCACCAGTTTGTGCTGACATCTCTTTGAGGCGCATGGTCTCATTCATACCCTAGAGTTATGGGATATCAAAAAAACACCTTGTATGTGTGTGTTTCACATGGAGCGAGTGCCTATCAGAACTCCACAACCCAGTTACTGGGTAATACTGGTTGTGAGACTTTCGGGCTTCTGACAATCTACCTTACCATTTTTTTTTAAACAGGTGCATAAATTCTTCTAAAATAAAATATTAATATGTGAAATTTCTCAGTGGCAACACAGTCTGGATTTGTGTCCCCTTGCAGTAGGCTCGCGCCCTGTTGGTGAAATTTGAATGTACCTTTTACCATAGTACCTCTGCCTTACCCTTCAAGGAGTTTGAGTTTGACAAGCGTGATCCAGTGTCCATGGAGTTTCTTGCCCGTTCCAAAATCAAAATCAAAATCAAAAATCAAAATATTTTATTTCACATAAGCCTGCATGGGCACTTATGAAACGTCAGAAGCTAGGTGCACGGTTCCAATTTGTCGTTTCCTATGGAGAAGAGCCGGCAAGAAACTCCACGGTTACTCTTTTCCGGTCGTTCTTCTCCATAGATACCTACTACGCTTTGGAATGGGCAACTAGCTTCATCTTTACGACTCTTTGACAATTCAAAAGTGCCTGTAATTGGTTTATTTGAAATAAATACTTTGACTTTGAGGGTATGACAACATCTTAATTAATTACTGTATTTTAAAAGCGTTCGTAATCATCGAACTTTAAATAATCTAAATATCATTTGACGCCCTTAATCTTTGCTCAAACAAGTCAGTGTAAGATTCATACATAATTCATTTTACAACAGACTGCCATTGCGACACTTTGCTACTTATCTTTATTAAATCGGAGGCTATTCACCTGACCCCAATCAGTTGAAAATATACAAAAACCAGATGTAATACGTACCTGTTATCTTCTTGTCGACGTAACAGCTGTCGAAGAGCTTCTAGACCAAGACAAAGTTGTAGGTTCGAACTCAAGCAAGTTTGTGTAAATTATTACATCATCACTGCTCTCAAAACGATGAAGGAAAACATCGTAAGGGAACCGGCGCGCGGCGGCATGTCTTAGAACCAAAAATTCGAAGACATGTGACATCTACGAACCCGCCCTAGGCCCGCGTGGTGGATTACGGTCCACCGACAGCAGGCCTGTATCCCGCAGTGGGAACATTATAGGATGATTATTCTATGTCCAGCAGTGGCCTACAGCAGTCCATAACTTGACATAGCCCTCTCAAGGCATTATTACACTGTCTTACATTCAAAACTAAGGTCAGAAATAAGTGTGTAGGCACATAATAACCAGTATTGCTATTTTTATGTTGTAAATGAGTTGGACCGTAAAATGGAACGAAGGGTTCAAGCACCGGAAGATTTTTTGTTGTGCAACAAAAGAACCTACTCATGGTTGATTGATGGTTGTAAAAAACACTGTTTACAACATCCGCACCGGCAACATACACGCTATGGTGTAATTACGTATTCTATGGAATCAACTGTTCGTGATTCTGTAAAGATGTAAAGATTTAAAGTGATGCAATGCGCTTTGGACGTAAGGAACGTACATTACCGCTTTTGAGAATGCAAATTCATATAAACTGACTTAAGAGCTAAGAGCGACTTATCAAAACCCTACGTTAACTTTACCTACAGAAAGCCAAGACCATCTGTCATTGTAATTTGTCACTTCCAGAAATGTATCTATAACTTCACCGGTTCCATTCCTTTCTTCTTCTTCTTCGTCGTTCCCTCAATGTTGAACATCACGACCACATACGACGCGTCTCCAAGTTATGCGGTCTTCTGCAATGTGGACCGTTCGGTAGATGCTGACTCCAACAGCCTTGACCGTCTGACCATCTTGCTGGTGCTCAATTTTGAACGTGTTTTCCATCCACCCGGCCCCGTATCATAAGTAGATTAGATATACGAGTAGAGATCAACTAATTTAGAACTTCACGCCCTTCCATTGCTGGTTGTATACACATTTCAAATGTTTGTATATAAATTTTAGTGAAGAAGCGTGCAGTTTTAAATTAGTTGATCTTTACCTGTGTATGAAAAAACTTAAGCCTTTCTAAATTATTCCCGTAACTGCAATAAAAGTTTATTTTGCGACTTTCGCTGTTTGTCAGAAATATGCTTGGTTAGTAGGTATTTTTATTTGTAATGTCCAGAAATCAAAAGTATGAACGATACAAAGGTTTCTTCAGACAGGCGCGACGCGACACTTGTAGAACAATTTCCATTAAGTTTTCATAGAAATTGTTCGACGTGAGACGCGTCGGGCTTGTTTGTAGGAGCCTTAAATCTAAGGCTATACCTCTATAACCAGTTAAATTTTTTGTAAAGTGTCAGTAGTTAACAGCTTATTAAAATCATTGTCTTGTCAAGCAAACATAATAATGTATTTATAAGGATGTCAAGATTAAGATTTAAGATATCAATTCATTGGGTAAACATACACGTATAAAGTCAAAGACAAAGTCAAAGTCAAAGCATTTATTTCAAATAGGCACTTAAAAGGCACTTTTGAACGATGTTACTTTGATGTTACTACCTACTTAATATATACAACCCAGTTATTTTTAGTGGAAAAGTAATTTCCCTGACTTAATAACTTTTATCAACAGACTTTTCAAATCATTCTGCCTCTTTTATATACTGCTAATTAAAACTTAAATTGATGATAATAGTTTCAATATAATAAACCTAACCTTTCTATATTTCGGAAAACAAATACTACTTCTTAAATTCTTTATTTTCCTTAGTAATCCAAACATAATCGTTTATTTATTTGTTCTAATACTCATTAATTAGGTATTTAACATTGCTTTAAGTATCACATAAGGAAAAGCTTAGCTGAAAATTTATGTAACGATAATGGCCAAAAAATACGTCCTCAAGTATATTTAAATAGCTTAAATCGTTAAAATATGACTCAATGATGTAATAATTGAGAAACAGTCTTACCAACAGGTATTTAGTGTTCCCCAGTAACTGTGATGTGGCGGTCAGATAAGCAGTCGCTCCACGTACAATACTGGATGTCAGCTACGTCCGGTTAGACTGGAAACCGACTCTAAGTATTGTTGAGAAAAAACCAGACAGACGATGATGTAATCATTGAGACAAAAAATAATGTAATTAGAAATGTAACTAGGTATTTTGGTAAACTTGTTTATAATCATTAAAGTTCTTTGACTATTAATTGTCTGTTCAATTATTACAAAATCTAAGTTACTACTTCTTCTTCTTAACCTATACATAGGTAACTACATGGGTCCCGTAGTCCCGTGTTAACTATTTTGCTTGCCTCACCTAGGTAGACTCACTTCGGGGTGATTGCGAAACTCACTAACAGTAGGAATGCCTTGTATGTTGACAGTTGAACAATGTTAATTGTGTTATTTACGTTGTTGAGCAGTAAAATTTTTCGAACATGATATGAAGCAATGGATTAATAAAACAATGGAATGTTCAGATTCTGATTTATAGTGTGTTGCGCAGGGTGCGTGTCAACGAAACGACTATCCACTTCTTACACTAGTTTCGAGGGTTTTTTAGTGTCTTTTGTGGGTATGATAATGTCTGGATTGTTAATCTAATCCAACTTAGGCTGTAAAAAAACTTTAAACAAAAAAAAAAACAACCGTAACCGGTAATTTTTTTATACAGAATTTTTAACCAATGCGCAAACTGTAACCATGAATTCAGCATATCATTCTAGACCCCCCGAGTGCAGAAATTTTTCGCGGAACAAACAAAAAAAAACAGACAAACGAATCGCGAATCTTCTCCTTTTTGAAGTGGTTTAAAAAGCTGGCCTACTGATTGTTGAAAATTAAATTCACGTAGGCGCTCGTATACATTTAAGCGATCCATTATGTCTTCCTCATATTGTTATCCTTCACCGTTATTAGTTTAATTGAATGTCAATTGGTGTATTTTGATTCTAATAGGCATTAAGGCGCGGTAAGTGGCAATTTTTTTGGTATTTGGCAATAGCGATTAGGTGGTGAACTATGCGACAAAAAACTGAGCGTTTTAATATCCTCAATTTGCTTTCAATTCAGTACGTACTTCAAATAATCCGAAAGAACACGACAATTGCACTGACAACTAAATAGGCGCTAAAGAAATGCAACCAGAGAATCTTCATTATTATTATTTAATCTCAATCATTATTCAGATAACGACATCCCATCATTCATTTTCGACATTATCGCTAACGCGTTCACTATATTTGTATTTGTCAAGACCACCAACGGCACCTCGTTTGTCAAAGGCACCTGTCCACTTAAATAATTGTTCGGAGGGCCGCTACGATTTATCATTCACACCCATACATGTTGACTAAGAAAACTGATAGATATATTAAAAGAGGCAATTGTATAAATGTTATTGTGTATTTATAATTCAGATCTGAGTGGAATCGCCGGGAGACATATCAACGGTCCCTACGTACAATCCCCTAAGTGGTAGATACGTGATTGACATGTTTTGTTTTCGTGACCTTCAGGCCAGCCTATACTATAGTTTAGTTTAACAAAAATAAGTCTAAGATGGCAAAATGCTCTTTAAATCCATCATGACATTACATTAACTAGAACATGATATACGCGTGTTTGAACTTTGAACCGCTCTCCTGTAAAATTTGTCATTTGATGACAACTTTTTTTTGTTAAACTAAACGATAAAATAGGCTGGCCTGAAGGTCACGAAAAAAAACATGTAAATCACGTATCTACCACTTAGGGCATTCTACAGACGCCAGCAGGTCAAGCTATCCCAAACTGTCAAATTTTCCCAATTGAACATGAACCTTATTAAATTATTGTAATAAAGTTGAAAATCTATCAAAGAAATTTGACAGATTGGGGTAGCTTGATGTGCTGGCATCTGTACGTAGGTATCGCCGATATAGTGACCTTATTGGTGATGTACTTCAGAAAGGTCTGGTGCGTAGTACTCGCAACCGGCGTGCGTGTACCTATGACCCCAGTCCCTAGTGTGAGTTTATTTTAACCCCGTCGCCCATCAGCTTATAAGCCTATAGAGGTATGAGGAACAGGGTGTAAAGTTCACTCATACTCTATGGAAAAGGGAGGATCCTCCGACCAGACGGGTGTTGTGTCTGGTGGGCAACTGCCCGATGGTTGATTTTTTTTTTTGTAGGGCATCTCGCAGTTGGCCTTGAGAGGCCGTGACTGCTCAACCGGTCATTCCTGGGGCTGCCATTAAGATTTTACACTTAATGCCTCCAGCCAGGGCTTACAAACTAAATTTTACATACTAAGCGACTGCACGCTGAGGGCACCCCCTGTGGGGTACGGACCTCGGCTCAGGGCGTCACTGATAGGGGGACAGCTATCGCTATTGGGGACAGGCTGGATCGAATTGGCATCATTATTATTAAAGGGGGAATTTAAAGCTACTGGCTCAGCTGCGGCGCGGGCTGGCGCTTCAACGAGCAAGGGTCGGTCGGGGATTCCCGATGGTTGATGTCGGGATGTTGTATATATACTAGTCGCGCGGTAAACTCTGCTTGCGCGATGCAGGATTTTTGTGACGTCAATTTTTTTATGTGTAGTTAGCATGTGGCGTTGTAGATGCCGCCACAAGATCTTCACCAATACAGGGCCAATTGGAGCGCCGAACGCAGTATACGCTACGCGTTAAGTCGAGATGGTTAAAAGAAACTCACACTGGGGCCTCAGATGTATGAACGGAATCGTAGTGTGGTGCCGGACGTAAAAGAACAGCACCATCTCATTTCTTTCCGTGGGTGTCGTATAGAAGGTGACTAAGGGACTTACCAGAGAATGGGTAGAAGAGTTATCTATGCATTTTACCACCATACTGCGATCGCCAACCCGCCTGCCAAGCGTGGCGATTATGGCAAAACCCCCCTCGGGGAGGCCCATATCCAGCAGTGGACGTCATTCGGCTGAAATGATGGTGGTGATGATGAAACGAAGCAAAAGGAGTATCTAAAGATCGTAGCAGGTGGCGTGGTGGCCCATGAGAAGAACGCATGAGCTTATGTATGTATGATTGTGTCCTATTAAATGCTAGACGACATTACGGCAGACCATTACGAAGATGGAGGGATGAAATTGACTCCTACCGAATGGCCTGGCCCGCAATGGCAGTTAACTGTGAACAGACGTGTGAGGAAAAGGGAAATGGAGGCGTGATAAATAGATAGATAGCTATTCAATATTATTATTATTAGTTATTTTTAAAACTTTATTTCTCATTAAGTGATAATGTAAATCTTTGAGAAATAAATGATATTTTGAACCGTATGTATATGCCTAGCCTTTTCCCAAATATATTGAGGTTGGCTTCCTGTCTAACCGAATGCAGCTGAATACCAGTATTTTATATAGAGGGACTGTATATCTGACCTCCACAACCTTGTTACTGGGGAACAGTTATACCCCTTGGTAAGACTGTTTCTCAATAATTACATCGTTGACTCATATTTTAACGATTTAAGCTATTTAAATATACTTGAGGACATATTTCTTCGCCATTAGCGTAATATAAATAAGATTTAACTTTTCAGCTAAGCTTTTCAGCTAAGCTTTTCAGCTAAGCTTTTCCGTATGTGATACTTAAAGCAATGTTAAATACCTAATTAATGAGTATTAGAACAAATAAATAAACGATTATGTTTGGATTATTATGGATAATAAAGAATATAAGAAGTAGGATTTGTTTTTCAAAATATAAAAAGGTTAAGGTATTCTATTGAAACTGTTAACATCAGCACCCTAATTGCGTAACTCACGATTCCTCATAATTTGTTTCGTTTTGAAACAGATGGCTAAACCATTGCTTCATATGTTCTAAAAATGTATCTGCTCAACAACGTAAATAATGCAATGAATATTGTTGAACTGTCAAAATGAAACCGATTATGATTAATCGCGTGTTACGCAATTAGGGTGCAGTTTAAGTTTTAATTAAAAGTAAATAAGAGAGGCATTATTTGAAAAGTCTGTAGATAAAAGTTTGTAAGGGATATATCACTTTTCTACTAAAAATAACTAGGTTTTATATATATAGGTAGTAACATATAATAGGTCTTTACCTATGAAATTGCCGTTTTGTATGAAAAAATTTAAACGAATTTTTTTCATGTATTTTTTATTTGTATTAATCGAAGTAATCACCCATGCAATCAATGCATCTTTGCCATCGCAGTGGCAGTTTATTGATGCCCTTCTTAAAGAAATCAGCTGGACGGGAGGCAACAAATTCTTCAAAGGCATTTTGTACTGCCTCTCGGGTATTGAATTTTTTTCCCGCCAAGAAGTTATCCAAATTCTGGAAAAAGTAGTAGTCTGTAGGCGCAAGGTCTGGTGAGTAGGGCGGATGACGGAGAGCTTCCAACCCCAGTTCTTGCAACTTGGAGACCGTCTGCTGTGCAGTATGAGGTCGCGCGTTGTCGTGCAGGAGCAGCGGAGACGAGCGATTGACCAATGCTGGTTGGAGATGTGCCAGCTTCTCCATCATTGTGTTCAGTTCTTCACAGTACACATCTGCAGTAATGCTCACCCCGTTTGGTAAGAAGCTGTGATGAATCACACCGGCGCTAGACCACCAAACAGTGACCATTACTTTTCTAGGGGTAAGTTTTCGTTTAGGGCATTGTTTAGGTGCTGAACCAGGATCCAACCAACTTGCTGAGCGCTTGCGGTTATCAAACAGAATCCATTTTTCATCGCAGGTAACAATGCGGTTCAAAATTCCTTCATTTGTGTGTCTGTTGAGCAGTGCAAGGCACGTCTCGACGCGTACTTCGCGCTGACGATCATTGAGTTCGTGGGGCACCCATTTGTCAAGCTTTTTTACCTTGCCAATTTGACGCAAATGGACCAATATTGTTTTGACGCTAACGTCGAAAGCTGCTGCTAATTCAGCCGTAGATTGTGTATCATCAGCTTCCACAATCGCCTTTAATTCGTCATTGTCGACCAAAGTCTTCGGACGACCGCGAGGTTCATTTTTCAGGTCGAAATTTCCAGAACGGAAGCGAGCAAACCAATAACAGGTGGTGCGTTGGTTTGTAGTGTTAGCTCCGTAAACGTCGTTGATGTTGCGTGCCGCTTGTGCCGCGTTGCTGCCACGACGGTACTCATATTCCATAATTACTCGAATTTTTAACGTATCCATGATGACGAAAAAGATTGAAATGCGATGAAAATGTAACACTAATCAATAAACAAATGACTACTTTTGGAAAAAAAAATCCATGTTTTTAAAATAAAATTAATTTGAAATTAGAATTCTTACCCAAACAAAAATTATTTTGATTTGAAATGGCCAGTACTGCAAAACGGCAATTTCATAGGTAAAGACCTAATATACGTGTATGTTTACCCAATGAATTGATATCTTAAGTCTTAATCTTGACATCCTTATATTACATTATTATGTTTGCTTGTTAAGACAATGATTTTAATGAGCTGTTAACTACTGACACTTTACAAAAAAATAAACTTGTTATAGAGGTATTGCCTCAGGCTTAATTAGATAAGATTTAAGGCTCCTACAAACAGGCGCGACTAACTAGGTAATGCGATACCCTTTGGTAAGACTGGTTTGTCAAACTTTCGGGGTTTTGACGACCCGTAACGACTGTCAATGATTCACAAATGACAGCCGGGATCAATGGCTTAACGGGTTTCCGAGGCACGGAGGGGTCTTGGAATGTAAAGATGGTCACCCATCCACGGACCGATCGCAGCAGGCGCGACCCGTGCTGGCTGTTATTACTTAATCAGAAGCTGAAGCACAAGAAAAAATTAAAGATAGATACTGTACTTTTAATTTACCTAATACCTATTGTATTCAATGTAGACCGACGATCTCCGTGGGGCAGCTGGTAGCAGCTGGATTAAAGTCCGAGTGTCCAGTGGAGTGCTAAAACTGAAGACGACGATGATGAGCCAGTTCCATTTCAGGGTTTGATTCTTATTTCGTAAAGTTTGGTTGGTCCTGTATTTCTTGCGTAATAGTTCAAGATGTGATTACTGATTTGGTACTGACTATGAACTGGATTATTTGAGTTTTTTTTATCATATAGTATTGCTATTTTATTTGAAGTAGGTACTGTGGACAGTGCTACCTTGAACCATCTCTCTCTATTTCTCCCGTATATATGTTCCGTGACAAATGATATAGGTGTGACTTTATTTCTGTAAAAAGGTTTGTACAAACACTTTTACACGTCAATCATATTTTTAAAACTAGATGAGGTCGGCGTTTCTGACTACTCTGAGAAGAACGGCCTAAACAAACTAAGAGGTCACAGTCTCTTTAAAAGTCCAGACATAATTGTGGTCAGACCATGTGAAGACCATGTGGATTGGTGTCTGAAATAGTCTTGAGAATGTTGTCCGTTTCTAAAGTAAAATACTAAAATCATTCTCCGTTTGTATCGCCCACATAAACTATAAAATTAAACAAATGCTGCAGAAGAACTATTGACATAGGCCGCATAGATACTCTACTTATCAAGTTATCACACTCACGCATTAAGATAACTGCTATTTATTTAAGTTCCCCTAGATGCGTTATGTTAATCCAAGATGTGTCGCAAAGGCATCCGGACAGGTTTTGGGATTTCACTCTCGGCTTTGTATCTTTTTAATTTCACGGAACTGTTCTAAAGGTATTACTTATCATCACGACGATATTACTTATTTCCTTAGATAAGGTGATGTACCTAAAAAAAATTTAATTTGGATTGACTTTTCGGAACGTAATTTCATATCTTCTATTAAAACTACATTGAAAGGGTCACCACCCTATGATTAGGAAATACAAGGATTCGGCCAATATGAATCAGGATTCATGAAAGTTTTTCAAAATTATATCGTTTGGATAGTGTCACAAACATCCACATGCTTTTTAAAGTTCAAAGGCATGTGATGGTCATTTTGTCCTGTCAAAAAATGACGGTTGTGATTTGAATAAACGATGAACAATTTAAGAAATTAATATCCCTAATTTCACTTAAGTGGCAATTGCCCAATTTTTTTTGAAATGCTTTGTCGTTCATACAGGTAAACTTAGAGAGAGAGTTTAATATTTTAAACTCTGTTGACGTCTGAATAGTCGCCGCCATTGACAACTTTAGCTTGTAGCCTTCCGTTAGGTTTATTTCAAATAATAAATATGATTTAATAAAACGAAAAATTGTCCATCACTAAACATTTTATTTTACAGTAAACAACTCTCACACTCTCATACAATAAGTAGATAATACTTATTACAATAACCGTATAGTACACTATCATAATAAACCATATATTTATGACTTCAGCCTAATGGCACTAGTGACTCTATACAGCATTCTTCAGAGTCAAATACATACATAAGCAAAATAAATTCGATCATAGGCACTTTGATCAACCTCTTCAAATTATCGAGATACGGCGGCCTATTACAAAAATAATAACTTATCGTTAAAGTATGCAGAATCCGTTTGTAAAAAAGATTAGAACGAAGACGAATCCTTAAAGGATTGAACAGATTAATAAAGATTAATTTTAATATACAAAAAAAATTGTTCGCGGCAATGTCAGTGGTCAAGAAACGAAATATAGATTAACTAAAATCGAATCGAATCCCAATAATCTATAAATTGAATTTAAAATTTATAATAACGTCAATCAAACAAAAAGTGCATTTTAAAAATAGAGAGTAAAAATTTAGAATAAAACGTGATTGGTCCTTGGGTAAGGGAGCGTTTGTGTGACGCGTTGTGATTGGGCCATTTTACGAATGGCGGTCGGTGATTGGTCAGCATGAACAGGACTTGCTGGTGCCGTCCCGACTGTTCTCGCCGTTGGCTATCTTGTGGTCAAGCGCGAATTTTTCACCATCTCTGTTGTCATTGCTCTGGAGAAGTTTGTCGTTTAAAAGTATCTGGAAAGGAGAAATGTTATCGATTAGTAGAAGTAGGCATACCTAAAGAAAAAAATAAATTTACCCAAATTAAAGGTTTAAAAATGTTAATGTCAGAAAACCAAAATAATAATTAATATCAGAAACATACGGGGTTTTTAGAGCGAAATCCACTGCAGGTAAACATGATAAAGATTTATAGGAATTGGCGGATGTTAAATGATAAATGCTTTTATTTCTGTAATTAGGCTAGTACAAACACTTTTACACGTCAATGATAATTTAAAAAGTAGATTAGGTCGGCGTTTCCTATCTGACTACCCTAAGAAGAAAGGCCGAAACAAATTCAGAGGTCACAGTCTCTTTTAAAATCCAGACATAATCTTGGTCAGATCATGTGAAGACATTGATGTCTGAAATGGTCTTTTGAGGAAAGAACCACACAAATTGAGTAGACCTGTCCAGTCAGTGCTTCTCGCCATCTACAGTACCTTACTCGTACATCATAGCTATGATCTTTAATCGGACATCATAACGTACGAGTAAAGATGATTGTTACATGACATGTTCTTTTAGATATCCCCCTATATCTTGTATAGATACATTTCGGGCGCAAAAAGCTACATCTCGTTCTTCCCGTTCGCGCCGATATCCAACCAATTAGAGAATGAGTCTTGACTACGTCCACATTGGATGCATATCGGCACGAACAACTACCAAGCACTGAAATTGTAGAAATCTTAGCAAGATTTGCATTAAAAATCTACTGATTTGAGACATCTAAGATATTTATAACTATAACATATACCCAAAGTAATTAATACGATAATCAAGCATTTCGTATTCATTCAAGGTTGAAAAACGACTAATAAACAAGAACTACATATTTTATGATGATATCATCAGACATTCAACCATAGTTTAGGTACATATTCTAGATCATTAGGCTTAGTTTAATAATTTTAAACGAGTTTTTAAAGACAGTATGCATAACTAAATAGTGTAATCTGTAGTTTAAAGAATTTGGTCACCTACGCAACTATTCTAGAAGAAAATATTGCACAATGTTAAAAATAAGCTACTATTGAAAAAAGTTGATTCTTGTCAACAAGCTTAATAAGGCCATCGAATGTTTTTGTCAAAGATACTTATAATGATTGATATATGTAGACGGATCGTTAGCAGGCCAACGTCCAGATGGGTGGATGACTTCCAGAAGATCGCAAGGAAGACCTGGATGAGACTTGCACACACCAGGGAAGCTAGGATACTTAATATACATAAAATATATGATATACATATGATTTATATACATAAAAGGAGCGTTAGCAGACCAATGGCCAGGTGAATGAACGACTTCCAGAAGTTCGCAGAGAAGACCTGGATGGGATTTGCATAGATCAGGGAAGCATGGCACAAAAGGGAAGAGGACTATACTTAACAGCTTTCCACTCATCGTCTGCAATAATGCAAATGATGACGCTGACCTATAATGCGTCATTAACGTTAAAATGTGGCAGATTTGAACAAAACTAAGATTCACAGAATTTACATTCTTGCTCAAGACATTTAAAGGGCCACAGAGGCCCAAAACATCCACAGCCATGACCTTTTACAAATGTTATGAGTTACATAACATCAAGTATGAACAACGGAATGAACTAATAACAGACAACAAGGCAGAAACGGCGGTTAATGGAGTACTATTAAATATAAAGTGCTGTTCTGTTGTGTGGGTTTGTGCACGGGAAGAAAAATATGAAAGAAATGAGAAAATTATGAAAGAAAAGAGGTTTGCCAGACATAAGGACAATTATAACCATCGTGAAGACTATGGAATACTTCAAGTAGTTGGAGCCGAATAGAATAATTATGGGTAAATCTGATTAAAGATAGAAAAATAAGGTGGCTGTATATGACGGAAACTTTAGACCTAGCAAAGACGATTTTTCCATTCTCACGCTGTTCATCAAAGCAACAAGATAAATAATCGATCACAGACTCCAAAATAGTCTTACAATTTGTCATCGTATACAGCAGTCATTAAAAGATAAACAGACATTTATAACGGCCGCAGCTAACATTAATTTTGCCACCTACCATGGACGGAAGCGGCTCTATGGTACAAAAAACAAGCGTGTTTGTATATTGCACAACATTAAAACAGAACTGACCAGACCTCTAAATATGAATATTATTATGAACGGGCCAAATTCCGTGAAGTTAATTATGTAAAAATAATATTATTTATTTGAATGATTGAGTTTAATAACAGGTTTCAAAATGTTGTATAGATTTTTGAATTCTGGAACGTATTTAGCCGATCTATTCCGTAAAAAAGTGAATGGTCGTCTTATCCGAAACTAAAGATTGACAGCTCAATTCAAAGTCATTTCCCCTAGGTTTTAACAGAAAATAACTTCAAACACGTATTAATGGATTTTACTCGGCGGGCTCCCTAAGAAAGAACGCTCTTCACAACTTGGATCAATTTAAACGAAAATCGGCAAAACATTTAAAATAATGTGCATGAAAAACATTTGTTTTCGAGAAATATATATTTAAATGATCTTTTAAATAATTATATATTTTTTATCCCAATAGTCACTTAAAAACTTTAATAGTTGGAATAACTCAATAATACCCATAGTGTGGAGGCCACGAATCGCTTCCTGTTTTGGTAACTAGGGAACTTCTTGTGGCATAGAAACACATTTTAGGCAATTCAAATCAAATTAAACCAGTACCCGTTACTATTATTACCCGCCAGAGTAACATCGGTTGACATTTTAAATTGCAAAAACTTTATAAAACCACATTTTTTTACAATCGCCGAAACTTTCCGTAAGTTTGGTATGCGACAAGGTATCTAACCATAAACTGTAAGCTAATGTTTTAAGGCCATGTTGACTTTAAATAGTGTCGTTATGAGCGATAATAGTTCTTATTGCAATCGGATACGGGTTAAAATCTGTTGAAATAATTTCTAATAATAAATGAGCAAGCGTATGTCGTAAAAATGCAAATAAAATCGTATAAAATTTGATATTTAACTATTTAATAATAAATAATGCATCACTGAATGCAGTTCAACTTTAAATAGTGTCGTTATGAGCGATAATAGTTCTTATTGCAATCCGATACGGGTTAAAATCTGTTGTAATAATTTCTAATAATAAATGAGCAAGCGTATGTCGTAAAAATGCAAATAAAATCGTATAAAAATAGATGTGAACTATTTAATATTATAGAATGCATCACTGAATGCAGTTTGGCATTTGAAATTTTATGGTATATTTTTAAATATAATTAAAATTGTTATTGACGGGATAAACTGCTTTTAAAGAAAATTAAGAGGTGACTTTGAGGAATTATTGATGCATTAAAGTATGTTTAATTATGTTTTGAGTTCCATGACTGTATGCAAAAAGACTTAAAAATATCAATTTTCAAAATTATTTACGGTTAAAGAGATACACACTGCTTTAAAAAAACACCTTTTTGACCGTTTTCAAGAAATCTCCGCCTACGGGTTTAACGTGGAACGAATCAATGGATGATTTATTTATGGTATTTATTCATTTGTGTAGGCATCTAAACGCAATCAATTATAATACCATTATTGTGACCGTCGATTTGATTTTATGGTAATTCTTTCTGATATATGGTAGTTATTTCATTAGTGTTTGCTTATTGATTTATTTTCTTTTAGTAAAAGCATTTGAATAAATCATTCTTTACGTTGACATAAATTTTATCGATTTAAATGGCAGAATATGGAATTGGAAGCTCAAATTCGAAGGTCTAGAAAAGCATTTACAAGTTTTTTTTAAGGAACTCAATAACAAACACTCTAAATTAAAGAAGAATAAATTGTTATATATAGATAACGCAATGCGCAAAGCGCAACGCGCAACTCCTTGTAAAAATCTGAAACTTCGCAATTTCTTAGATTATACAAAATTGCTGAGCAATAACGCTCGGGGTACCCTAAGGAACTATCTTAGGACCCATATTTTTTTGTTTAATTAAATCCTTACCTTATTAACTAGTGACCTGGCTGCCTCCTCAATGTTGATGTTCTCTTTGGCCGACGTCTCAAACCAACCGGCAAACCCTTTCTCGCGACAGAACTCCTCCATTTTGGCTTGAGAGTTCACTATGCCTTCCTTTTGTTGGTCACACTGAGGAATTGAAAAAGAAATCATACAGGGCTGTAGAAATTAACAAAACAAAATGTACATAATTTGTTATAAACGGCTGCGACAAAAATTGCGAGACGACTTTGATTGCATTGTAAACCTGTGGGTTAGAAATTTGTTGCGTCTCATTGGGTGCCGCCGATAGATTTGGTAATGGCACATTTAGGACTGCAGATAAGATGGGCATTATGTACAGACGCCTTTATTCATTTCCCTTCCACGCTTTTCAAAATAAACCAAGACTACGACTAACATTGAAAACTATTTATTACAACAAGAAATTATATATTTAAATGCAACTGAATTTGAATGAGGAGTTAAAACCACAATAATAAAAAAGTATCTAGATCAAGAAGAACCGCAATTACCTTATTCGCCAGTAATATACAAGGTATGGGCGATCCATCCGGCAGCTGGACCTTGGCGTCCAAATCATTCTTCCACTTGACCACGGCATCGAAGGTCGCAACCCTCGATACGTCGAATACTATGAAAGCTCCCACAGCCTCCTTGTAGTACACCCGGGTCATGTTGCCGAAGCGCTCTTGACCTGACAAAGAGAAATATAAAGTTTATCATCATTATCAGTGTCCACTGCTGGGACACAGGCCTCCTCTCTGTGAGAGGGAGCGGGCCGTAATCCACAACGCGGGCCCAGTGCGGGTCGGTAGATGGCACATGTCTTCGAATTTTTGGTTCTAAGACATGCCGGGGTTCCTCACGATGTTTTCCTTCACCGTTTTGAGAGCAGTGGCGAAAAACGAAAATATTAAAGTTAAATAGGAGTAAGTATTTGATATGAGCTTAGGTTTACTTTTACCAAGTGTCATTTTGTCAATTGCCTGAGCTAATTTGGACCCAATCAAAGATAGATTTAGACAAAGGTTACACACGCTTCCTAAGACAAATATGGCTTCCTAAAAAAATCTACCCACTTCACTTAAAAACTCTTCCCGTATAATATTACTGTTTTTATCACTATTGTAGGGGCTCCTGGCTAAGTAATAACAGCCGCATGGGTCGATCGAGTGTGTTAAGCTACGCTTGCCACGGTCGGCCCGTGGATGGGTGGCCTTTGTTACATTCCAAGACCTCCTCCGTGCTTCGGTGAGCACGTTAAGCCGTTGGTCCCAGCTGACATTCGTGAATCTCTGACAGTCATTGCAGGTCGTCAGTAGCCCGAAAGTCTGAAAACCAGTCTTACCAAGTGGTATTCAGCTGCATCCGATTAGACTGTAAACCAACCCCAAGATACGAAGGCTGGGCAGATGATGATCAGGTTTATATTATAAATAGTAGTGACATAAATATTAAGCCCAACGTCACAATACAAATTGCAAACACGGTGTTAAAAGCTTCAGAATCTTCATCCATTTTGATAATTTCACTGCCACAGCGGAATAACGGTTTATTTGACGAACTCACTGAGACGACTGGCTCACTCACACAATTCTAATAAACGAACGAAGAAAAACGTTTGAAAGTGATTGCAAGCCAAAAGCAACGAAAGACAAATTAACACATGACATTTGAGTTTAGACGAAAAGTTTTGCCTTCAAACAGAAATAAAAACCTTTGTGGTAGGTAATACGGCGGTCAGTGGCGGAGAGTCACAACAAATGATCCCGATAAAAATAATGTAAGTATTACTTGTTATCGAAGTAATTCATATTTCAGTTATAGATAAGTCTTTATGGCTAAACCGTTTAGGTCAAAGTTACTGGCGCCGTATATTGATTGCTGTTTTCATTTTATTGCAAGAAAAAAATACATCACTTAAAAGCCTAAAAATTACGAAGTCAACGTATTCTACGAATAACTAGACACCATATTGTAATTTTGATCAAATAAGAATCAACAATAGACCTTTATTAACCAAGGTCTCTCTGATAATAGGAGGAAGTCACTCAATAGGAGGGCACAGGTCCATTCTTACGAGTTGGTACTTGTATCAAATGACTCCTGAACATTTGGATTGGTACTTTGTGGTGTAGTAAGTACAAGTTTCATTGAATTAAGAGAGGAAAGGGGATCAAGCCAGAAGAATATTTTATAAATAAATAAACATCTATCTTACTTCTAATATATGGAGAATGTGGACATTTGGCGCTGTTAAAACAGACTAACTTAAAGACTTTTATCTAATCACATATATGGGGCTCTCACATTCAATAAAACCAAAATATGTATAATCTTCTGCGCAGCTTTTTCTCAACTATGTTGAGGTCGGCTTTCTGTTAACCGGATGCAGCTGAATACCACTATTTTACATGGAGCGACTGCCTATCTGAGGCTGATAACACAGTTACTGGGTAATACGATACGACTTAGTAAGACTGGTTGTCAGACTTTCGGGCTTCTGCTGACCCGTAACGACTGTCAAAGATCTACGAATGACAGCCGGGAACAATGGCTTAACGTGCTTTCTGAGGCACAGAGGGTTCTTGGTATGTTTAAATAAAATGGTCACCCATCCGCGGATCAACCGCGGCAAGCTTAGCTTAACCTGATCGATCGACCCGTGAAGCTATTATTGCTTAGTCAGGAGCCCCTCGATCCTCACATTTATTATGGCCAAAAATAATACTGAACTTTGGGTGTTAAATCTGTATAACAGATCTTAAAAATACCTTGAAAAACTCACCCGCAATATCCCATAGCTGCAAACGAATTATGGTATTCGCATCCCAGTTCAATACTTTGAGCGCGAAGTCCACGCCGATGGTGGCTCTGTAGTGTTGGCTGAAGAACTGGTGCACATATCGCTTGATGATGGACGTCTTCCCCGTGCCCAGCTCTCCGATGACCAGGATCTTGTATAGGTGTTCCCTACGCTCAGCGCTGGGGGAAGCGTGTGACTGGAAGAGACAGAAAAGGGAAGTCAGATTTTGGTTGGAATGGAAAGTGCTGGTGACGAGTAAGGTCGAATTTCACCAATGAATCTGAGCGCGATCAACACATCAAAATGGCGTTCACGAGTTGCAACACAGGCCTTCTCTGTGTGGGAGTGAGTGGGCTGTCATCACCACGCGGGCCCAGCGCGGGTCACATGAGTTTGAAATTTTGCATCAGTTTCGAAAGCACCACACAGACTGAGTATAGCTTTCCAGTCAGTAATTGTGCAGCTCAACTCAACGCTTCGAAGAACCATACCAAAGAAAAGACATTTGGGGTGGGACACTCTTTAGAAACGTTTTTGTTAGAATTGTAGACTGCGTCTTTATAACCCATGCTTGCTCCATGCTACGATCTTCTAAGTACTTATACGCAATTTGTAACCTTTATTAAGCGGATATGTAACTAAATAAAAATAGGGTCTGGTATTTACAGCTTATTTCTATAGGCAGTGGGTATGCTTGTGGCGTGTGCAAGTAATAGTTGCAATTAATAAGCGCTCATCAGTTCAATTGGCTACCAATTAGATAAGGTTAGGTCTAGCAGTCATAGCTATCAACATGCCATGGTACTCCTAGTACAATACGTCTTTAGCAGAGCAAATTAAAAAGAGGCTCCATTATTTAAAAAAAAAGTGTTCATTATTAGAAGATCAATAACTCTTTAGAGGATTAGTTCAATATTTCCATTTAAAGGAGTTGATGTTTTTTCTTATTACTTAGATAAATTTTTTTCGATCCTAAAAATTTCGTTTTTTTTTACAAAAAAATAAAATATCAGCAAATATGTAGGCAATTTTACCAACAGGAAAATTGAATCCCAGACAAAATGCATATAATTCCTAGAATTTTATCAGAAGACGGCTATGTTTACTTACTTGAATTAATTTATGAATCGGTTTGTTTACATGACTTCATAGAGTTGCAACACGGTGATATCTCGGTACCCTGTAGTATTTCTCCTCGAGACTTGGCTATTAATGTCAATCGAGAAATAATAACACAGATTTTAAAATTTATAACTTGACAGTTGAAGGGTTTTTTTTTTTGGGTGGGAAATCATCAAACGCACTAGCTTTCAATGTAAACGACTACATTAGCGCTTAGTTCATGACTGTATACAGAACCGACCCTAATTGTATTAAGTCTCCCGCACACAGGCGCGACGCAACAGCGCAACGACGCGACTATAGTAGAACCATTTCTATAAAAACTTAATGGAAATTGTTCTACCCGAATCACGTCGCGTTGCGCCTGTCTGTGGGAGTCTTAACACACTATCAATCAAAATCCGAATCATTTTGAAGGATATAGCTAATCCATTGCTTCATGTGTTCAAAAAAATTGTCTGCTCAACAATGTAAATAACGCAATGAATGTTGTTGAACTGTCAAAATAAAAGTCATTCCTACAGTTGGCGAGTTCCAAGTTCCAAGTCGTATATTATTACAGAATAGCTCCGCTAGTTGCTACTCATTCGTTTTACAAAACTAGTTACTTGGAGAGCAAAATTGTGTAACTTATGTACCTACTTATACCTACCCCATCTGTTGTTACGAGTATTATGTTCAAGTGTTTCTCCGTAGGTAAAATCTAGGTCACAGGAACGCTATCTTTTGTAGTAAGATAAGAACGGAGTTACATTTACTGGTAACAAAAGAGTAAACAATTAAACACAGCATTGTTTTGTTAACAGTATTCATGTGAGAAAAATAAGTCATGACTCATAGACACTATCTTTGAGGCCCATTTTCATAATAATTATAAAACGTATCTCTACAATTACACTGGTATGAGAAAATACAAGTCTGTCTGTTTGTTTGTTTGTTACCTCATTACGACTGAGCCACAAAACCAATCGTAATGAAACTTGCCAAAAGAAAGTCTGGGATTTGGAGCAGCACATAGGGTACTTTCATCCTGTTTATTTATGATATATATATGCAGACGAACTCGCGAGCGATAGCTAATTAATACACCGGTGTAAGGACGGGCAAACTGTCAAGGCTTCCGCAGATAGCGCGACCCGACAGCGCGACGCGACTCTGCCAAAACAAATTTCTACGAAAACTTAATGGAAATTGCTGACGCAGAGTCGTATTGCGATGGTCTGCTCCCGCAGCCTTTAGCATTAATTTAGCTCAAGATTCCAGACCGAAACGTAAAGAAAAAACATACAAAAAAAAACATTGTATAAGTCTCTTATATGAAACAGCAGATTTTAAATTCTTGGTAACAATTTGCACGTCAATGATTACACCGTGTGTATAAGAATGATATGGATTTTTAAAAAGCTTGCATAGGTCATAGTTAAGAGAATAGGGAATTAACAAAACAAAAACAACCTATTATGTAAGTATAGACGTCAGCACATCAAGCTACCCGAAACTGTCAAATTTTCCCAATTGAACATGGACCTTATCCTTGTGTTATAAAGATGAAAATCTGTCAAAGAAATTTGACAGATTGGGGTAGCTTGATGTGTTGGCGTCTGTACATTTCTTATGTGTTTTTAATTCCAATTACTGACTGCTTACGGTTGTATAGGTGCGGTAACCCCTCAGCTTTACTTAATCTACTAATCCGGTAAGTAATTAGATTATTTCACACTTTCCTGTGGTGGGCTACCTACTTATAAAAACTATAGCGTTAACGCCTACCTACATGCTAGTTCAGGTACTTTTATGTAATGCTATATATATATAGGACTAGCTGACCGGACCGGACAGCGCCACCTACCGGGTCACTACAATTTTTTTGGTCCAATTGTAAATCTAAACCATTCTCGAATCCACTTGAACACACAAAAAAAAAAATCAAAATCGGTCCAGTCCTTTAGGAGGAGTTCAGTCACATACAGACGCACAGAAGAATTATATGTACAAAGATTTAAAAAAACATGACAATCTACTGGTTGTTACTATTCAGAATAAATTTTCGTCATTCTAACTAATTATTGCCAATTTATTTTAGATAATATATAACCTAATTATAACTATTTTATTATGGTTATAAGACTTCGTAAGTGGTCATTGTTGAAATTTGTTTAATTTACCACCAAAGATAACGACTTTATAATGTTAATAAAAAATATGTACCTAGGACTAAAATATCGTACCTATGACGCATGTATATTTTTTTTATAAAAAAGCCGGATATATTATCCACTGATGCCTATGGGAGTTACTTATAGATCATTGGAATCCCCTTTATACATATTTAACTCCTTTATTCTCCTTTATCCATATGGAATAAAAATCTATTAGGTACATAATTATACGTGTAAAGGCAGGAAAATTTAAATGTAACTGTCACAGAATGACAGTTATACGACGCACAATAAAAATCGAAAAAAACCGATAATTCCCAGCACCCTAATTGCGTAACACACTATTAATCACAATCTGAATAATTTTGAAGGATATTGCATATTGCTAATCTATTGCTTCTTATGGTGTTCTTACACGGGCAATTTTTGAGCAATAATTGCTCGGCAACACGAACACGAATGGATCAATCTGAATCAATTAAGTGGAGCAATCTGGACAACAAAAATAAATTGCGGAAATAGTTTCGGGAATATTGCTTCTGATTGCTCCATATATTTCACATTTCTCAATGTCGCCAATTGAAGTTGCCGAATATCCAATCGGTTTAGAATTTTTTAGTCAATTTTCTTTCAATCTTGTTTGTACGTGTAACTACGTCTCGTTTTTGCGAGAGGAACCGGCGCGGCGGAGGCGGCGAGGTATTGCCTAGTTTTTTAAGTTGCTCCATATTGTATGGTATTGTGTGGCCGTATCTCTGGCATCAGGTTGCTACATGTTGCCACTGCTCTAAATTGCTAGATGTAGTCGTGACGTCATAGTTGACGAAAATTGACCAGGATGAAGCAATTCTTGTTGCTCGTGTAAGCGCACCTTTATGTTCGAAGAATTCATTTGTTCAATAACGTAAATAGATAATGCAATGAATGTTGTTGAACCGTAAAATGAAACCCATTTTTACTGTTCATAGATATAAGAAAGAAGATCTATGCTAATGTTAGTGTATTACACAATTGCCCGGCTGCTTTGTACTATACTTCCTTCCTATAATTATATCCAGTTGGTACTCGACGTAATGTATTAATATTAAACTGCAAGTTTAAAGTATTGATAAAGTTCCACAAAGATGAGCACCTAGTTTTAAAACTATTCTTGTCTTATGTCTCCGAATTTTACCTTTCAAAATATGTAATGATGAGAATGGGTAACCCTCCTGAGAGTTACCTCTCGTAACGTACTAACTAACGTAGGGGTTACCCCTACGTTAGATTGTTGATTACCTGTTTTTTTGTTTAATGCACATGGAATTATTATGCTCGTCCAAAACCATAGAGCACAATAAAGATTTTTCTAATTAGATACATATTTTTATAATATTAAATACCTACGAGTTTTTGGTTGAGGATATTATTACGAAAATAGGTCCTAAAAGTTCACGTTCCCGTTAACTTATAAAACCAATAGGATCTGTTCACGGGAGCGCAGCTGCGGGCATAGCTAGTATTAAATATAAACTATATATATATTATTATAAACTCACGCTACTGTTGGCTTTCTGTTTGGGAGACATCTTCAATCAGAAGTCCTCGATGAATGAACAAGTCGTCAAGAAACACAAAAGTAAGTCTGAAAATGTAAATCACAGGCACGATACAGAATATTCTCGATTTCGTTGTGTTTGTACCACATCTCACTTTGTATTATACTTTAACTATCTTCACTCATCTTCCATTCAGTAAATAAATGCTTTAAATTATTCTGTAAAGCTCATTAATAATTACGAGTACTTTATTTAAAAAAATATTGTTAAATTTGCACAAAATTGGGCGCGGCTTTAATTTGAATTTGGAGCGCTAATAGACAATTTTTATTTATTTTAATCGGATCACGGACCTAATCGTTCAGCCTTCGAATACAAACTATCGAGTCGGTCCGATGACCAGCTATTTATGAAGTCGCGTCGAGTGGAAAGATAGTGCTTATCGGCCACCTGATAACGACAAGTATTTGTCATTTGCACTCCTTGGCCAGTAACCAATCCAATACTTGTGTTGATTTGACAAATAAAGACACTTTTTTATTTTCCGGTTTTTTTCCCTTGACCGAGACAAGGACACTAGAAACTTTATGGAGGATGCGAAAATCAATTTTTCTAATGTTTTTTGCAATTCGCAAACAAAATATGATTTGCGTCAGTAACATTTATGATTTTGTTTTTTTATTTGTAAACCTACACTGTCCCACTGCTGAATAAAGACCTAACCATTTTAATCGTAAAAATCATCAAATCAAAAACCCTTAGTTCATATAATCTCATTAAATTACTTTTTCATGGAAAGTCAATCATGATGTAGTACTTTATTTTATTTATGGTTATTGTTAGTTTCACTTTTTCAGAAATATTATTGCCTTGTTCCTTCCAAGTCCTTGTTCCTTGTCAGAAGATGACCTAGCTTTGTAAACCTACGTGGTCCGCTGGTTTTCCTGAGACATACCTACATAAAATGATCAAGTTTTTAATAAAAGGTGAATATAGATAGGTATTACGTATTATATTCTATAGGTAATAAGACAAATGCCATTCTCTTTGCGTCATTTCGCGAACCGAAGATAATATTTGATAGAATGTAATAGAATAGGTTAAGTTTTATTTTTTATTGCCGGTATTGATATCAATCTTCTTTTGATCGTCTTATTTTTTTTACAGACACCTTTGATGGATCCAGTCTAGTTACTTCGCTATTGATGTAGCAGTTTCTATATCGGATTAAATCGGTAAATACAGTTCATGTAGGTAGATGAGTATTACTGGGTTGGTTAGTAGGTATTTACTCAATATATTATTAGTACTGCACTTCGGCGATATAGAAAAGGCGATTCCAACATGTGCAAGTGCTTTCATACAAAAATGTGTGTGATTTCCATGATGTAATCGAAACCCTCTTTGACCCGACTACGGCGAAGCAAAAGAGAAGTAGGTAGTGTTATGATTTTGACCGGTAGTTAGGTAGTAAGCGATTATAAGTTTTAGGGCAAATTGGCATACCACCACGGCTTTTAGAAGAGAATATTTTCATGTTTCAAACATTTTAGAGCGTGATTTTGTCGTTAGGTTTTAGTTTTTAAACATTTTTTAAAAAATATTATTAATACTAGTAATATTTATAGACAATCCCCAATAAATTATTTTCGATTCATAGACAACAAACCCGATACTGCCGCAGTCACATATTGTCAGCGAATGCACATTGCACAACCGTTGGAACCGCGACGCGGCCGCGGTAAGTCTAGCCCAAGTATTAGGTTACGTACACGCATCAGCGACGACCTCCGACCGACTGGCACTGGCATGCCACAGGGAATGGCATAGCAATATGGCAACGCCTGACAGTTTGTGGCCTTTGACGTTTATAGGGTTAAGAGATTTGAGCATAGTGAAGTAGAGTACCTACTGAAGTAGAGATACTTGCATGTTGTGATGTTTTGAGAAATAGAGTTACATTCAGTCGGTTTTTGGGTTATTCTTTTTTTAATCCATTTAAAAACAAAGTGATTGGAAGGAATGCATTATTTATAACTGTCGTAAATTAATTGTCTTGAAACGCATATCAACATAATAGTCTTATTATGCAACGTTAATGCATTTGTTGAAATCTTTTGTTGCTTTGTCGTTTACTAATCGTCTAGAACCGCTATTAATTTTAATGATTCAATTCCGTAATCCGTACAAATTGAATCATCAAAATCCATTAGGAATATGTAATTATTGTTCTTAGTATTATTGTACAAATGAGGTAGGTAATGAATAAAAAGAAATATTTTTTTATTACTAAATGGGCCTGCTCTTCGATCATAAAAAACAGGTCACAGTAACGACAATCGATTAGAAGTGATAGCAACTAAACTCGTGTTCAGTATTCCTACAATTTGGTTAGGAAAATACATCAGGACGTACGTATCTTCAGGGCGAATTTATGAGATAAGAATTCTGGGCCAAAACTCGAGCCTGATTAATTTTAACCAATAGAGCAAAGTGTTTAAATGGTCCACGAGCTCGTTTTTGGAGGAAAACTAAAACTGCATTATTCATTTTTAGAATATAATCTAAATACTTATCCTTAACACCCGGTGATACAAAATCCTACTTTAAAAGTTTCATTTGCCTACAATTTTTTTAAACCTATCATTCACACCTAAACGCGTATCAATTTCATGAAGCCATATGACCGCGCTAATTGAACTATCAAATTTTCCAACCCATTAACTTATATTTTCACCTCATTTATAAGGTTTCTCTATGACCCACTTCCTTTTCCGTAATGGCAACATAGACACACTTCCTTTCACTTAGTGGCAATTTAAAAGTAAAGTGTTCGTAATTTGAATATTTAAATATTGTTTTTAGAAAATCATTGTTGTCGCGCATTGATGAACTTTGTTTGCTGACAGCAATTTTATAATATTTTTTTTTTAAGGTGGAACCGCCAGGGCAGCTCGCGAATTTTTCTTTTTTTTGGGTTCGTTGCAATTTGCAGGTCAGCTTCAAGTTGTTCTACTTCAAAATATGATTCGCAGCCATAACACGTACGAGTATTTACCTACAGAAGTTCATTTAACCCAATTGAATGACTATTTCTAAATAATCTATAAGGTAATATGAAATAAGAGGGCCGTAATGATGCTTACAAGAAATGGAAAATATTATACAGTGGTACGTAACCATTAATGTGCGAGACCGACTCGCACTTAGCCGCTTTTTGTTATACCTAAATAACTGTCACTAGCCGTAATATTGCACAAGTGACAAGAGTTTACCAGTCCAACGCCCGCAAGTAAGTATCATTGTAATGTATATCCCTCGCTCGAGATACTTCGCTGAGATAAAGGACAGCTTGTAATACATAACATGCTGGCGCTTACGACCTTTTATACAGGGTGTACTACTGTAACCATGAATTCAGGACGTGATTCTAAATTCCAAGCTTAAAAAAATTTCGTCGATTATCGACAAAAAAAAAACTGCTGTTTCGTGGAAAAGTTCAAGAACCGGGCTATCAAATACAAGAAGAATTATTCAAATACGACTGGTAGTTCCAGATATTAGCGCGTTCAAATAAACAAACAAACTCTTTAGTTTTATTATTAGGGGCCATCCATAAATTACGTCACACGTTGAGGGGATGGGAGTGGGTCAACGAAATGTGACATTGTGTAACAAGGGCCAGGGGGGATCAAAAGCTCCATTAAGTGTCTAAATTATTAGACTTTGTATTCATTATATTAAAAAATATTTTTAATTTAATTACTTAAATTAAAAAAAATGGAAATACTGCTGTTTTCATTTAATTGTGTACTTCTACATACAAAATTTAAAAATATGTGACGTCACGAAAGGGGGAGGGGTTTTCACAAGTATGACCACATGTGACAAGGACTTGGGGTAAAAAATCCATAAAATTTGTATGCCGTAATTTATGGATGGCCCCTTAGTATGGATATGGATTATGAATGCTAAAATGAATTAAAGCCATTGCTTATGCATTGTAAAATGGAAGAATATGATGGAGAAAGTCTTCTAGCTACACTATTCGAGTCCGTAGGTATTATAATATGTATAAGCAACAAAGTATCTGCCTAATTTGTATTTAAAGCTCAAATTAAGTCAAAAGATTAAAGTTCCAAAATGTTCTCCCACAAATCACGACGAATGTCGAATCGTGAGATACCTACCTACACGTGTGTATGGAAGAAGAGTAGGTAGTATATAGGATGCTTATCAGTTAACATTTAAGAGATGCAGCAAAGATAATATTGATTACCGAAGTGGTTTATATCAAAAGTAGTTTTTATCTTAAAAAACGAATAGGTAGGTATCCGATTTCTTGATTGATCTTAGACAAAAAAAAAATCTACTCAACAACGTAAATAACGCAATGAATGTTGGTGAACTGTCAATCGAATGTCATTCCTACTGTTACTGTGTTCCGCAACTACCCTAGAGCAGAGGTACAAGTGACATCGAAACGACGATTTTCGAAGCCGAGCTTCTTCTAAAACTCGAAATTTTATAAATAAACAGTGGCACTCCAGGAGTGCCGACAGAAGTGAAAGCTTGAACAATTACGTGTGTATTTTTTACGGATTTCACATTGGGTCCTTGAGTCCTGATTGCTCTCGGTAAAAATTGAAAAAAGAGCGATCGACTTCAGCCATTAAAGGTAACAGCACAGATTTTTACGATAAATATACAAAGGGAAAAAAGGGACTTTTCCAAAAGACATCAACGCGCGACTCATCCGTGTGCTCGTTCCCCCAACCACCATTTTAAATAGACCCCTGCGGTGGCTCATAATCTGATATGACGCGAGTTTCACGCTTTTTGTTCACCCAAAAAGTACACATATATTCACAGTATACATATAGCTCATGGAAAGCGTTCGGTGACGATGACGCGAGTTGTATGATTTTTGTTCACCCAAAAAGTGTTCAACGCGCCTAAAGAAGTTTTCACTTCAAAAACAGTTGAATTAAAACAAACTTGCAATCAAAGAATAGAGTACCAATTTCCAAAAAACTATCGCAATTTAATGTCAGTCTCAATCTGTCAAATATACCTCTAATTTACCTTTATTTTTGACAAGTTTTTGACATTGATTGTCGCTGTTATGAGATTGCGACTAGATTTTAAACGTTTTATTTACGTGAATTGGCGTTCTGGATGGGGAAGGCAACTGTCATAATGGCGCTGTCGTAGCTAGCTCCATACAAGCTCATAATGCAATGCGTGAGATGGTTTTATTTTATCTTGCGAAAATGACGCGTTGTTGTATACCTAAATACTCCGAAATTGGAGTCTATCATTTCCCGAAAAACCCTAAAATTAGAAGACTGTGCCTTAAAGCCATTCCTAGACATAAAAAAAATTAGTGATTACGAGGAAATATCTAAGGTTTTAAATTCCACACTTTCTATGGCCATCACTAGATTTAAAATATTGAAACTACCAAAATTAACGAAATATTGAAATAAAACCTAGCTCATGAATGAACACGAAATGGAATGAATGAATGAAATGTCAAATTTGTTGTAGGCCATCTACAATTAGCTTTGCCCGACCTGCCTTATTTCATTTGCACCTACGAATAATAAAAGTGACTTTTATTATTCGTAGATTTGCACATAACCCTCTATGTACTTTACAAATTCCAAATGTCATGCGGTAACCACAGACAGATTTGCCACGGATTAGACTCATGAACAGAGATCGGATATTCGGATGCATATTCACCTAAAGTTGAGATGCTAACATGGAATGCGCTTTTGTATTTTAAAAATCTTAATTTAGGTAAGTAATTTGTTGATTTTTTGTTTTAACTAATACAAACCCTCCAGTACATACACATACCTATTTGTATCGGGTTAAACATTAATTTTATATTAATACACATCTGAATAGTTTGTAATCAAAGAATCCCGGGGTTTTTAATAAATATTACAAATAATTTATAAAGCCGCTTCCATACTTTCACAGCTAAAAATTATCTTTAGGTAAATATGCATCCGAATATCCGATCTCTGCTCATGAATGATTGGATACAAAACTAAAGTATTTTTAGTGAAAAAAGAAACGGTGTTCGTTATCAATATCAAACCGACCTATTGATGAAGAAAGTCTTTGTATGAGTCTGCTACCGAAGATAAACTTTGCCGAAATAAAATGAGGTCAACTATGTACGCTCACATTCATTTAAGTACGGATATACGAACTCATAATTTCTTTATCATCGTGAAGCCATCCGTATAGCACATTTAATTTAATAAATTACATTATTAGCCTATATTATTCTCACAGGCCCCTCTCGGGGAGGGAGAGTAGCTACTAATCCACCACGCGGGCCCAGTGCGGGTTGCTAGATGTCACATGTCTTCGAATTTTTGGTCCTAGGACATGACGGTTTCCTCAAGATCGTTTTCTTCACCGTGATGATCAATTACCAAAATGTTTAATTTAATGGTGCCCTAGTAGGGCACCATTAAATCTTGGGCATTATTCTACTACACTATTGTAATTTTTATCTGATTACAATATGACTGGTACTCAAGTCTGGGAAGATGATATTTATTAGTTATTTTGTCTCATAATAAATAACTTATTATGATAACAAGTTGATGTCGATTCATTTCATCAAAATGGGTGACTACAAATAAATGCATATCTCAATAAATCTGCCCGAGCTTTTCCCATCTATGTTGGCGTCAGCTTCCAGTCTGACCGGATGCAGTTGAATACCAGTATTTTACATGAAGCGACTGCCCATCTGACCATCACAAGCCAGTTACTGGGTAACACGACACTGTTTGGTAATTCTGGTTTGTCAGACTAATAAATGTACAACAAACCTCTAAAATTCATATTAGCTTAGCGAAATAACAGAGATAGGTTGCTATGGTAACTAATGTAAATTCTAAAAGTATTATTTTGTCTTCCAATTCTAGCTTATTATTATTTTAAGTAGGTATTTGGTCATAATCATAATTCATATTAGCTTGGCGAAATAACAGAGATAGGTTGCTATGATAAGTAATGATTATTCTAAAAGTATTATTTTGTCTTTTAATTCTAGATTATTAGTAGTTAAAGTAGGTATTTTAGTCATAATCTATTCCAACCTTAGTCTAGACTACAAACTACAAAATTATCAGGAAAACAAGTCAATGCATAATTTAAATAAACATTTAAACACTCATTTAGGTACATTTATGTCAGATGGATATCACTATTGAACTATATTATTATGTACTGGTAAATTAGTGGGTTATGTAAACTTTTAGTCCTGAGGTTGTCCCATTTTTCAATGTTAACATTGAAAATGGACCAATGTCCTTAGAAAACTCAATGGGAAAATATTTTCTGTCTCGAAAATGAAAAGGAACAACGTTCATTTTAGTCATGTCTGATAATAACGAGTCAAAATAAGTTTTAAGTAGAATCTTTCGTTGATTCTTTGGCAATATTACGTGTTCCTTCCAGAAGACGATTTGAAAAATACTACTGGATACCCATGGATGATGGAGGCGAAAGACTCTAGACCGCGAAGAATGGAAAGCCCTGGGGGAGGCCTAAGGGCAAAGCAATCTAGAGATATCTGGTGCCTAAACCTTTAACTTATAGAAATTGTAAAACTAGTTTTAAGATTGCGTCTTCCATTAGAAGCTGAAATTTGAATATAAATTATGTGTTCCTACAGGCCTCTTTTGGCCGTACCATCATTATAATATTTCCATAAACGAGTTTGCGGAATGCACCGCAACTTTCACCATAAACTATAACCGATTAAGGAACTTGCTTTATAAATATAAATGTACATATCTTTAAGACACCATCACTAATGATTTAATAATGGAAGGTATTATTAGTGACCTATATGTTAGTTTTCAAAACTTTTCCACGAAAATTAAAAAAATACAAATTTAAAATAAGTTATTGTTTATCTATAGGTTGTCTGTCTTATTTAGGGGGGTATAGGGAGGCAGAGACATGGACATGCAAACTAATATTGATTTCAGTATAATATGATTTATAGATCGCGTAAAAATATTTCGTTCGATATCCAAAAAAAAATCCATTTAAAAAAAGCCATTTCATAGAAAAATGCAAAATATACGCGTTCAAATATATAGAACAGCATGGTTTTTTTTAAATACCAGGCGAATTTTTTTTAACAGAGGGGTTTTCAGAACCATGTACTGAAACCGTGGTTACAGGTTTCGCGTCGATATCCCGGCGCGGCGCCCTGTATAATAGTAGTTTTTATAAGAGCTGTAGTGTTAAGAATATCTAAAGAAGTTATTTACGAGAGATATTTAAATCATCCTGACCCCTAACCATTTTCTGTAGGGTCACACTAAGTCCTTGTCTTCCATTCATCTCTATCACACCTGAATTCAGTTTTCCATTCCTTTCGAGCCTTAATTATATTCTTTGTCACGATTTATTCATCGCTTCTTACGACCAAAGTCTTAAAGACCAAAGGCTAAAACACCAAAGCTCTGTAAAGCATGAATGTGGGCTACACGAGTTGGGGAAGCCCAGCTCGTATAACCCATAAAATCTATAATACATTGACACAAATTTAACTCATGTTACCGAAAAAAATGCGACCAAACGAGTGCTCTCAGCGACGTCATTGACTAGAAATTGACTATTTAGTTAATAGTCAAGGTATCGAAATATCTTGCGTTACAAAAGAACGCAATAGATTTAGTGAAGGGGAAACTGAAGGCAATATTGTATCTAATTACGTAGAACTTCGTATATTTATGTAACAACGTGACAACTCTATGGTCAGATGTTGTATCAAACGACTAAAATGACAGTATGTTGACATGACACGTGACGACTCTATGATCAAATGTCAAAATTGACACTTCCTAGGGAAAAGTTTATTCTGCCCATAAATAAGAAGCTTCTAAATTTGAACCTTTCCACAAAACAAACAGTCGTTTCATGAATTTTTCGATTTGAATACGGTATAGATACACCTAGCACCCACGCCTATATATCCGGAGGGTGTGGGCAGAGGTTTACGTAAGGTATACCCACCTTCCTTTCAAGTTACGTTCACGGAAGAGGTTTAAAAACGTAATCAAGGTTGGGCAAGCCTTGGTAACTAAGCTATCTATCTGATAAAATTGCACCTGTACTGTGTTAAAATATAGATAATAATAATAATTAATCATTAGTTTTATGACATACATAGGTCAGGGATAACTGTAATGTGATATTAAGGCAACACAAGGCTAGCTGAAACATAATAGGTATGTAGGTATTAATTATTCCCAAAAAACTACCGTATCAGTTTTCGTCATTAAAACCGTGCCCATGTAAAACAGGTGTTCACAGCTTATTCTATTTGCAAATGCATTTTAACAATATTTTTTTAATGTCAAACACTGCTTTGTATATAAATAACGACTTTAAAATCATTTTCTAAAAGATTGTCTCAATAAATTCTGTTTATTGTTGCATTCGTATACGTTTTCTATGCCACTTAAAGAAATAAATAATTGATTTACATATATACCTGGAAGTGTCTACAGAGTTACCAAAACGCTTGATTTAATTTAAAACACATTAGGAGGCATCAAGGTAGTTGTGTAGCCTTGTCAAGAACTCGTTTTTGTCTAATATAAAGTAGTGGTTATCGGGTTTGGTAGGTTACAAATAGTTGTGTAATCTTTTTATAGAAAAAAACTAAAGTTAAAATGTTACTTTTCTAAAAAAAATATGTTTTAAGTTGATGTTAAACTGACTAGGTACGCGTGAATGCTGTAGATAGCTATAGGTTAGGTACTATTTGTTTTCCCCGACTAACTATACCGAGACTGACTACTATTGCAACACAAAGAAAATGCGTGCAGTTGTTCAAACAAAACACCGCTTGAAGGATACTTTCGGTAAAGCGAAGCGCACACGAGCAAGCTGTTCGTACTCACGAAGGGCATCGCGCCGCGTGACGTCCGCTGTAAACTAGCGTGAAATGTAACGTACTGAGACAAACACGGCCGTCTCGGCGCTGAAGCCGCAGCACTCGCACACTGTGAGGTAAGAGTCGTCACCTGCCTCCTCGAAGGTCATGGCGCGCGCGCATCGCTCGGAGACCCTTCGGCCACTGAGCGCGCGCAGCTCGCAACACAGCACACTCACCGGAGCGTCGGTCCCGCTGCCGTCGGGCTCGATGAGGTCTCCGTAAGCCGGCATCGCGTCCGCGTATCCCTCCTCTTCCGTGTCGGTGTCGCGCGACTGTGTCGGCGAGGGCGGCGCGGGCACGGACAGCCGCACGCGTGCGAGCGCCACTGCCTCTTCCAGCGACCCCACCTCGGCGGCTCCCCTCTCTCCGTCGTCGTGGTCCTCCGACAGGCATGCCGACGCCTGCGCTACGAATGCGATGCGCCTCCGCAGTGCACTCTCTGGGCTGGGGTCCTCCACAGGTTTTTCCATCTCCGGCTCGCTGTTACGCTTCCAGGCGGCCTTGGAGAAGGGGCGCGTCGCGACAGGGTGCTCTACCGCGATAGGACTTACTGGGTCAACGGCAGGCTGCTCAGGAGTAGGCTGTTCTGGAGTAAGTTTTTTTGGAGTAGGTTGTTCCTGAGTAGGTGGTTCCTGAGTAGGTGTTTCCGGTTCGGAGGGTGGTGTTAGGGGGTGTTCTAGGGTTGATTCTGCGGTCGTAGGTTGTGAGTCTGTTGTCTGCGACTCAGAGGGTGGTTGAGAAGACTCGCCACCCTTCTTCTTGCCGAAGCTGCCCATCCGGCGCATGAAGCTCCCCTCCTTCTTCTTCTTGTCGACGCTGGGCGAGCTGTCGGTGCTGCGCGACGCGTCGCTGGCCGCGTCACGTTGTTTCTTATTACGCTTACGCATCGTGCGTTCGTCGCGGGCGATCTCGCCGTCTGAGGCAACAGATTTGGAGGAGCCTGTGCGCTTGATCAAACCGATGTGGAAGGGCGAACCAGGCCGGAACGGCGTTCGCAACGTGTGTAGAGTACGGCGAAGGCGCGAGGGCGTGGGGCGTGCGGGGCCCGGGGAGGGGGGTCGCAGGGGGGGCTCCTCGTCCCGCATGGTGGTGCTCGGAGCGCGTCGCGACGACTGCCGCGGGCTGGCGTCCAGCCTGCCGCCGGCAACGCGGCCTTGTTCCCGGTACCTACCTGCTACGGATCACTAACTTCAACTACAACGTGATTGATTAACTTAATTAGAGCACTAATTGAAAGATTCCAAACACTTTTAACTTTCCCAAAATGATGGAGAACGTTTGACCGGACGTCTGTTGAACGAGATACGAAATGAACTACAGCGTGCACTGAAGAGTAGTCAAAATATGATAAGAAATTGAGTCATCTCACCCAGTGCATATCAGCAGGCCGTGAACCGCAGGTCCTTGCTCCAGTCACTATCTAGTGTGATTAAGAATATATTTCTTCCAAAGCGTCTTGAGGATTGAGAGGCGAAATGTATACTAAGTTATTATAATTCGCGCGTAATTAGACACCTGACATAACATAGCATAGTCCATTCATTTTCTAGTTTGTAACCTGTGACGAAGGCTGTATCAGTTTGTTATATAATACCTATATTAAAATAATACTTTAGTTACACGCACGCAATGTTTTTTTAGAAGGCCAACTATAGATTATGTATTTGATATGATTTCCGCCTACACATTTTTTACTACTGAACCTGAATTCCAAAACAAATAGGAAACTAAAGAAACAGTAACAATTTAATAGAAAACAAATGATAAACTATTTGCAAATGATGAAATGACCTACATCACAACTCAAAAACAGAAACTTACATAGACGCAAAGACAGGTATTTCTCACTCTTAAATCGACACATACTCGCCAAAGATTTAAAATTTCCATTCCTAAACACTACCATTACATTTCACGGACTTTTCAGTGGCCTTAAACTCCTGAAACCGAACTCTTGAAACTATCGGAAAATTTCAACAACCATCTAATTAAACAGATAGGTACGTAAATCCGGTATTACCGGCTGATTCCATTCGGAACATAACACCGTATAATTCCGTATCGTTTGAATGTCGTCAGTCGATATCAAAGGTAATGTCTTGTGGGGTTTCTCCTCCGTTAAGTGTGAGTCCCTACAAAAGCATACTTGTCTCTCCACGGTTCAACAAGTCGTGACGGGGTCACAAACTGTGAAGACGTAGCGTCTATTTTGTGGATTTTTTGGGGATTATAGTAATGCTGTCGAGTAATTAGGTAGTTTAATTTGACGCCCTTCATTTGGTGCCAACCAACCCGCACTGGACCTGCGTGGTGGACCCTCTCTCTCCTGGCCTGTGTCGCTGTTAAAAACCGTATAAGGGATAGGTACTGTTTTTCACTCTAAAATACTGTTTACTGTTCAACAAAAATAAAGTATTATGAATATGCTGTTTTCATTGATATCCAGAGCTATACCTACCTAAACAAGAAGTTTCATGTACAACGTAGAACATCATGCATGCACCCGGGCATGGACGATTCAGACTATTGAAACGATGGGGATTCAGCTAGTCTTAATTTCAGAATGAAACTGTTAAGGGGAATCTAGTCGCGGGCTCGAACTCACTGGTGGGCCTGGCTAAAAATCACGCTGCCGCACCAGGCATCATGTCCGACAGAGGTTGTACCAGTGATAAGCAGTTGCCGCTAGTCCACACGCACAACGTTATTCAGTGAGATGCAGGATCAGCTTATAGTAAGAAAAGTCCTTCGGAAGATCGGATTTTATGAAAAGACCACTGCATAAATCAATGACCAATAAAGTTTATTGAACTTTTAGATATTTGAACTTTGTCGGTACCGACTTAGTTTTGGGGATTTTACACTTCTTTTATTACTTAAACACGCCCAAAGTTAGGTTAAATTAGCAAGAAAAACTAAACTTTGTTGGCTCCTAACTTTTTAATGGCTTTTTATTTTAGTGTTCTGTTTCCGTACAGACAATATTAATAATGATACAAAACCATACTATGTTTAATGTACATTGTCAACAGTGGAGTAATACACTCCCGAAGTTTGTATGGATAAAATGTCGACTAGCTTCACCTTAATGTCTCGAATTACGGACATAGTGAATAAATAATTGTTAACAGAATATCTTTTAGATACTAGTATTATAGTTAGTGTTGCCACCTCAGTATTCACACAATGAGTGTTTTCATTGATGAATGCTAAGTATGTGGTGGGACGACAGCAATAGAGCTTCAATACATTTAATTCCTATAAAACGTTCCTCATCTATTTAGTGCTAAATTAATGAGTTGCGCGAGTGGCACTTATTAATTATATATATTTATTTAAATCATTATAAAGGTACTTAAAATACTGTTTATTTTCTTGTTTAGTTTGACCAAAATGTAACTAGGTACTTTATTTCTTATACAAGAAGTTGGCAATCCTACCTGTGTCCCAGCGGTGGGAACGTCATCACGTTATGCTATGCTAATTATGTAATTGGCGCTTGCGTAGTAGATCTAGCATAACAAATGCCAAAAAAATTCAAGATATCTTTCATCTTATTTGTTAGGATACTACTAACTACCGATTATGTCGATGGCTTTTGATTTTAAGTTGCCCCACACTAGGTATTTCTCCTGTATTGTGGGTGCGCTTACAAACATTTAAACTCACATACATAAATAGCCAGACCCAGAACAACTACTTGCAGGTCATACAAATATTTGTTCCGTACGGGGATCGAACCCGTGACACGCAGCGCAGCAGTCAACCGTGCCGTTAAAATGTTGTTTGCAGCTTCGCAAAAACAACAATGGTAATTTGCATCCAAACATAAAATCACGTGGTGTACGTACTGTTCGTCTTAAAACGTTATACCGGTTATACCCCATTTATTATAGCTTTAGAAAAAAGAGGCTCGTAGAAGCAGGAGTGCAAAACATTTTATTTCAAACTTAAGTTCTAACTTTTTTAGGTAGATTTAAGACTACTAAATACTGAGATAAACGAAGTAAAAGTAATGTTTATTTTAAATAATGTCCTATTTACAATAACATCTTCATCACACATTACAAACCTACAACAAAACGAATGAATGAATCAAACAACCACATGATGATTTAAATCTAATTAAGATTATAAGGATTTTTTTTTTACAATACTTTATTTTGAATAACAACTTACGACCCACAATACGTTGGTAAAACTTCGTCGTCATCAGCTAATTTATTTACTCGGTGTTGTTCACTCCTGCTTCTTTTAGGTTTTTAGCATTGACACTTAATTTTTTTGCCATTAATCGTAACTGCAACACGTTTAATGTAATTTTGTTACGAAGTGTTCATTAGAAAGAACCTTTTTTTTAACTTCTGTCTAATGCTATTGTGAATGGAGTATAGGTTTGCTTAATTTCATCATGATTTGAGAAATTAGCAGCTTTTGCACCAACACACTGAAAGTGACCGCGGAAAAACATCTACGAGCACTTTTCCAATTGTAATATTTTCCTTTAAACTTACTATGTTTATATAAATATACAGATTGAGTAGCGACCATTATTTTACATGAATATGGCAATTTAGTGGCTGAAAGAGGTGCTAAAATCTATAGGTACAGACGCCAGCACATCAAGCTACCCCAAACTGTCAATTTCCAATTGCACATGAACCTTACGTATATGTAATAAAGTTGAAAATCTATCAAAGAAATTTGACAGATTGGGGTAACTTGATGGGCTGGCGTCTGTGTACATTTATAATAAAGTAGTAACGAAGTAAAAACTGTACATGGAATTTTTTAGAAGAAAATGTAATTGCTACGAGGACCGAGTCTGATGCCAAAAATATAGTTTTAATATTTTTTTCCGTTTGTCTGGATATAGTACAAGAGTGGCAGGGACATCGACGTGCATCCTGTTATCATGGATGCTGGACATGATTCTCAAGCCTCCTCCTGCTTCTATGCTAGGGATTTAGTTTATTTTGCTGAATTCAAGCTTGATGGCTATTCTATAAAAATCTCACCGTGAAAGCATAGGCGAAGTGAGCTTAAAGTGACCTGTCATTATATCTGTTGTGCTATTCTGTAAAAATCTCACTGTGAAAACTAAGGTGAAGTGAGCTGTCAATAGTGTCACATAAAGCATCAAATAGATTGACAGTTATGCTCACTTTACAATGCTTTCACGGAGACATTTTTACAGAATAGCACTAAAGGTTACTGTTAGCGCGTAGATGTCTTTGCCATCCGGTATTCTTAGATTATGTAAAATAGATATTTTACATTATCTATAGATAAAAGATAGAAAAGATCGTAAAATAGATATTTTACATAATCTATAGAAAACGAAAAAAATATTTATTTTTTTCGTTTTCTAACACTGACACCTAGCTAGATCGATTTATCGCCCCCGAAACTCCCTGCATACTAAATTTCATGAAAATCGTTGGAGCCGTTTCCGAGATTCAGATTATATAAATATATATACAAGAATTGCTCGTTTAAAGGTATTAGATATTGAAAGACGTCGATCTAAGTTAAAGAATTATTCATGCACGTTATAAAATACCTATTAATTGGAATAATTATAGATTGGAATTCGTGACGCGTATAAAACATGACGCGTTTATAGATAAGTTTAGAGTATAACGAGATAATTATACAAAGTGTCAAAGACTCAATGTAAACAATAAACATAATTTGTAATTATTTCGGAAACGTATTACGATGGCGCCTAATTGGACGATCTTCGGACTTAATTTTTTTATGTAAGTAGATACGTTTGCCTGCGTTTATTGGCCATGTTTTATCACTTTTTAAATACATTGTAAGTATGTACAGGCGTACAGGTGTTTGATGGAAATGTACAGCTATTGGGTATTAAATTGAATACAGTGTCGTAAATCGGGTCCAATAACTATCAATCAATCAATCTGCCGAAACTTTTCCCAAATATGTCGGAATTCCAGTATTTTACATGGAGCAACTGTCTACCTGAAGTCCACAAACCAGTAACTGAGTAATACAATACCCCTTGGCAACTGTCAAATATCCAGAAATGGCAGCCGGGACCAACGGCTTATCGTGCTTTCCGAGGCACGGACGTGTCTCGTTATGTAAATATGACCGTCTTTACATACCAAGACCCATGCACGGACCAACCGCAGCAAGCGTAGCTTAACCTGATGGATCGACCCGTGCGGCTGATATTACTTAGCCACGAGCCTCTCAACCCAAACCACCTACCAATTTTTTTTGTTCTGGTTTGGCAATAGGTACCTCATGGTTCGGTCACGACTTTGACTGACTAGAAACCACTCCGGTGTTCCCTTCCTACACTTGAACCGGGGATCATGTACGCCTTCCACGACCAACCCCAACCCAGTAACTACCACTGTTCATTCTAAATGTATTTATTTATTTATTTAAACTTCTCGCACCCACATAAGGTACAAAGGCGGACTTAATGCCTTAGGCATTCTCTACCAGTCAACCAAGGGTGGTGCAGAGATTAGATGGCAGGTGCTTTGGATGAGAGGAACAATGATGAAAAAACCTATAAAATATAATATCATAATGATAATGAATTATAAATAATATTACATAAATAGGTTATTAACTAATAATACACCTACATGCATACATATCTACTATAATATATACTTAAAATATATATTATACTTCTATTCTATTTTTCTTATATTATTATTAAGGTTGGGGCGGGCCAGCCCCAACCTTATTTTGTGCTGTGTGGCAAGCAGGCTAGATTGTTTATATGTGGGTCGCTGCTGCAAGCTTTCCAACTCGGTGTTACGCGTGTGGCAGTGATTCGCATGTATTCATGGTTTTAGGTTAAGTAATTAGAATAGGAATACTAACATAGGGGTAAGGAATATTGTTACTAACACAGTTGAGTCATGTTACTTGCTAAATAAAGATATTATTATATACCGGATGATTTTTTTTACCGTCTGGAAAAAAATAGGGGTTAATAGGTGAACGGAGTAGAAGCCTATGGCACGGAAATTTAACATTTTTTTTTTTAAATTCTAAAATGAAATTAACCTATCAATAAATACTATTACTTATTTGTAGTAAACTTTTCATGTAAAAATTAAAAAACAATAAAAAATTATAAAAATACAAAAAATCGACAAATAATATCAAAATCCAACTTATGGGCACCCTAATCAACGCGCAGAAATTATGAATGAATTCGTAGCGAAATTCAATCCTTTGATTGAAGCCGGCCGGGGATAGGTAACTAACATTTTTTTGCAGGCGTACCGCTCAAGTGTCGCCGCATGCGCTCCCCCTCCCACCCGCGCGCCCTTCGACCCGAGTACCGCGTCCCGCGGTCTCTCTCCAAGTCTCCAGTCCAGTGCGATTAGTCATAGTGTGACGTCGATCGCTGTTTTTTTCCGCGTATGCTTCAACGTCCAGTATCTTGCCATGATGAGGTATTATTTTTTGTCTGGTGAAAATGTAAATGGTGCAAGGCGAATGTACGCCGACGAAGAACACCTACAATCCCTTAGACGTAACGGTATCCCTGCCCCCCGAATCCCTAGCACAGACTTGATACTCCGCACTTATCAGCGGTTACTTGACCATGGCCAGTTGCACCTTCCTGGTCATGCCAGAGGCAGAGGCCGGCCACCCTTATCCATACTCGTCGAAGACGCCATCCTGGAATATTTCCATCGACACCCGAGGAGGAGCACCCGGCAAGCAGCTCGTCGATTTGGCGCTCATCAAGTTCTATTCAGTGTGAATGTTTGGGCCGCGATAATACACGATCGCATAATTGGTCCAGTTTGGATCGAAGGTCGATTGACAGGGATAACGTATCGAGAAATTATACAGTCCGTTATCGACACAATGTTGGAAGACGTTCCTCTGCACTGTCTGCGGGACATGTACTTCCAGCACGACGGATGTCCAGCTCACTACGAGCGATCTGTGCGCGCGTATTTAGGCAGTGAATTCCATGATAAGTGGATAGGTCGCTGGTGGACCTGTGAACTGGCCGGCGAGATCACCAGACGTAACGCCGTTAGACTTTTATTTGTGGGCTGAACTAAAACGCTTAGTGAGTGATTGTTATAAGAATTTAACATCAACAGGTTTGTTTACATTTCTATCAAAGCTGATCTTACAAGACGTCATTTATTTGGTTTACGGTTTCAAGACACGCGTCACTCAGTGTATCAAATTATTTGCCTACTAAAACTACATACAGCAAGGTGACGTATGTAGATACACGCGCAAATGTGTGCGTGAAAGTGATCAGCCGCGAAATTAATGCTAGCGTCTCGCTCACACTCTCGGCATGCTCCATTCATGAGCCGTCGCAGCTTACGCCCATTTACTATTACCTATTTTGCGTATTATTCGTTTTACGCGAGTGCCGTAGGATGTATTCTTTTTCATGTATTTTAAGGATATTCGGAACTTTTTCTATATCAATGGTACCAGGCAAAGGTTAGCGTATATGAGTTCTATTCTACTTACACAACATGTCATATTGTTCTCCAGACGCTAAAAAAAATCAGCCGGTATACATACCGGATGATTTTTTTTACCGTCTGGAAAAAAATAGGGGTTAATAGGTGAACGGAGTAGAAGCCTATGGCACGGAAATTTAACATTTTTTTTTTTTAAATTCTAAAATGAAATTAACCTATCAATAAATACTATTACTTATTTGTAGTAAACTTTTCATGTAAAAATTAAAAAACAATAAAAAATTATAAAAATACAAAAAATCGACAAATAATATCAAAATCCAATTTATGGGCACCCTAATCAACGCGCAGAAATTATGAATGAATTCGTAGCGAAATTCAATCCTTTGATTGAAGCCGGCCGGGGATAGGTAACTAACATTTTTTTGCAGGCGTACCGCTCAAGTGTCGCCGCATGCGCTCCCCCTCCCACCCGCGCGCCCTTCGACCCGAGTACCGCGTCCCGCGGTCTCTCTCCAAGTCTCCAGTCCAGTGCGATTAGTCATAGTGTGACGTCGATCGCTGTTTTTTTCCGCGTGTGCTTCAACGTCCAGTATCTTGCCATGATGAGGTATTATTTTTTGTCTGGTGAAAATGTAAATGGTGCAAGGCGAATGTACGCCGACGAAGAACACCTACAATCCCTTAGACGTAACGGTATCCCTGCCCCCCGAATCCCTAGCACAGACTTGATACTCCGCACTTATCAGCGGTTACTTGACCATGGCCAGTTGCACCTTCCTGGTCATGCCAGAGGCAGAGGCCGGCCACCCTTATCCATACTCGTCGAAGACGCCATCCTGGAATATTTCCATCGACACCCGAGGAGGAGCACCCGGCAAGCAGCTCGTCGATTTGGCGCTCATCAAGTTCTATTCAGTGTGAATGTTTGGGCCGCGATAATACACGATCGCATAATTGGTCCAGTTTGGATCGAAGGTCGATTGACAGGGATAACGTATCGAGAAATTATACAGTCCGTTATCGACACAATGTTGGAAGACGTTCCTCTGCACTGTCTGCGGGACATGTACTTCCAGCACGACGGATGTCCAGCTCACTACGAGCGATCTGTGCGCGCGTATTTAGGCAGTGAATTCCGTGATAAGTGGATAGGTCGCTGGTGGACCTGTGAACTGGCCGGCGAGATCACCAGACGTAACGCCGTTAGACTTTTATTTGTGGGCTGAACTAAAACGCTTAGTGAGTGATTGTTATAAGAATTTAACATCAACAGGTTTGTTTACATTTCTATCAAAGCTGATCTTACAAGACGTCATTTATTTGGTTTACGGTTTCAAGACACGCGTCACTCAGTGTATCAAATTATTTGCCTACGAAAACTACATACAGCAAGGTGACGTATGTAGATACACGCGCAAATGTGTGCGTGAAAGTGATCAGCCGCGAAATTAATGCTAGCGTCTCGCTCACACTCTCGGCATGCTCCATTCATGGGCCGTCGCAGCTTACGCCCATTTACTATTACCTATTTTGCGTATTATTTGTTTTACGCGAGTGCCGTAGGATGTATTTTTTTTCATGTATTTTAAGGATATTCGGAACTTTTTCTATATCAATGGTACCAGGCAAAGGTTAGCGTATATGAGTTCTATTCTACTTACACAACATGTCATATTGTTCTCCAGACGCTAAAAAAAATCAGCCGGTATATATAAAAATTTAAGGGACAGAGGTGTTGAAACTAAATTGAAGTACCTTACCTAACTAGGCAACAAAAAGCTGTATTTTTTGTACAAAACGCAACGTTTGTGTAGATACCTAGCTCGATATGGTTTGCAATTTGCAATGAATGGCTGCACTTGCAATTTCATGCACTTTTTACGATATGACAAAACCGTTTTCGCTACATTAACATTTATTCGGTTGTTTTACAGTATTTCAATAATATCTTGTAATGAGTAGAAACACGATATCGATTAAAATATAGTTTGACGTGAGAAGTTTCATCGATCAAAGAAGCTGAAGAAATTCTGATGGATAAGAATGATGAAAACAGAGAAGGAGCAGAAGGCAGGAATTACTACCAAGTTAGTTTAATTTGTTACAAATAAAATATTACAAAGCGAAAACATATTTTTATTTCGGAAGTCGGTGTCTTTAGTTTTTTATTTTTGTATTTTTCCCACCGACTTTGTAAGTAGAGGTTTTTTGGTATATCATTGCTTTGTAGTGATTTTTTGGAAGTCGATTGTTTTTTTCTTCATAATAAAGTTTTTATTTTGCACTTTGTAACTGAGGTACACACGGCTACACATCAAGCTATACATTTCCAGTATAAGCTAATCTCGCGTTGTATAGGATTTCGGTACAGTGCGAGATCAGCGTAAACTGGAAATGTATACCTTGATGTGTAGCCGTGTGCACAAATGTGGGTAACAAGTGAAGGTAGCGACCTTCACTTGATAATAAATAACAGTGACATGAATTTATTATTATTATAACATTGTCAACATACACAACCTTTTCCTGTTTTGGAGCCGGCTAAATATTAGCTAATACTAATTAAATTGTCTTACTGAGCAGATAATCCTATCAGTTCAAATCTGATAGCACAAAAAATGGAACTCAAATTCTTGTGAGTTAAAATGGCTCCCCATTTTAGACTTGAGCCAAGATGTCGAAACTCGCTCAATGATAGTACGATACAGGAAGTATCAATGATTGTCGTAACGACGTGTAATGTGCTAGTTACTTCCACCCTACATCTCCATGATGAATGGGAATTTTATATAACTTGGCATGAATGAATGAGTTCTATAGACATACTTACTTGCTAGCTTACTAGGTACTCAAGGCAAACGTGTTGCTATATGATCAAAACCTACGTATAGATCGCGGCTTGCGGCTCGTAAGTTGAACCAAAATCAGAACAAAAGTATATGTTAATTTCCTGCATTATATGTGTAAGTATATTTTAGTTTAAGACGTCACATATTCATATTTTCTCTTCTTTTTCTAACACACTATTGTCTACATTTCTTTTTCATTTCTCCTTTCGCAGGTCTGCTGGAAGAAATTTCTAAAGAAATAAGCAGTACCTTTGTACTCAATTGTTTGTTTATGCTGTAGGTATCTGTATGTATTTTACTGTGTGTACATAAATAATTAAATAAATAAATAAACAACAACGAAGGTAAGGAGCGCTTGCGCTCGTTAACTCGCACGGAAAAAGAATGAGGACACGTTTTAGCATTGTCATTGTTGTAACGTGTACTGAAGTTTGGAAATAAATTACAGATCGTGGCACGTAAGTTGAACCAAATCCGACATTTTAGTTCAACTTGCGTGCCGCGATCTGTAGCTCCGTTGACACGTTGACTGACGAATGATTAACTAGATGTATTTTTAGAGGCTCGATTTAAAAGCTTGGTATTCAGCTAAGAGCTAGCGAGCAGTGGTGGCCCACCGATACCGGCCCCGACTTACGAGTTGTACGTCGTGGGTTCAAACCCAGTCAGGCGCGTTATTTGTGTAATTTATTTCATCACCACTGCTCTCTCTCAAAACGGTGAAGGAAAATATTGTGACGGAACCGGCCATGTCCTAGAACCAAAAATTCGAAGACATGTGACATCTACTAATCCGTACTGGGCCCGCGTGATGGATTACGGCCCACTCCCTCTCAAAAAGAGAAGAGGCCTGTGTCCCAGCAGTGGGAATGTTACTTATAGGTTGATTATGTATTCAGCTGTATCCGGTTAGACTGGAAGTCAACAGCAACAGAGTTAGAAAAGGCTAAGCAGATTATGATAATCGTAGAGGCTCGATTTCGAGAGCTCTCGAATGTTGGATAGTTCGAGATTGTCCAACCAGAAGGGTAATTGCGTAATTCACTAACTGTAGTAATAGCTTTCATTTTGACAGTTGAACAACATTCATTACGTTATGTACGTTGTTGAATAAACAAATTTTTCGAACATAAGAAGCAATGGATTAGCAATATCCCTAAAATTATTCAGACTGTGGTTGATAATGAGTTACGCAATTAGGGTACAGATTAGTAGTCGATCGACTGTTGTCTTAAGTGTCCGACCGTTCTAGATGGTATAAGAATTCTAAGGAACTAAATAGCCTGATCAATTTAGATATTGTTACGCTATAAGTCCATAACGGAGATTAAGCGAACAGAGTATATACACCTAAATTAAAAGAAACTAGACAAATACACAAACAGACAAATAGACAAATTGATTGGTGTGAGTCATTATCTGAAAATTTGAAGTACCTAAGTACTTACCAAATAGGTAAATATGTGAACACATATACCTTATTTAATTGATTAGTCTACACTACACAATTAACCTACAACTCTTGATAATTAAGTACTTACGTAACGAGTCATAAAGTAGCCTTAATTTCTTAACTGAAAAAAATAAGTGCGCAGAACTGCTAGAAATACCTTGATAACCTTAGTGACGAAGTTTCGTTAACTGCGGACTTCATTCGCGTATCAGGGCGGACTTAATTTTGTTGCGTAAAAGTAACGAACGATAGGCTGGACGTATCATCATCATATCGACTTGTAAACGTGGCTAAACTCTGGTGAACACGTGTCTAAGACTAATATAAATATTGCGGCGGAATTTAATCACACACTGGATTATCAACTCTCGGTGTTGAACTGAGGATTGAGAGAGCAACAGAGAGCATCCCAGCGCGTCTATAAAACACACTGTTCGGTTTTCAACTCACGGCTCTAAGCAGTGCATTGACGATATTTTCACGTCCATACGTACGTGGACTTAGAATGCCCGTAGCGTTAGTTGCCAAACGGTCAGCTATCAGACCTACCTTCCTACTTATCCACTACACTCGAGAAATGATGATGGTGTGAGATGGGGTGCGAAAAACTTCGAGCTAAATTCGCTCTTGCATCCTAAATTCTTGCTTTTCTTCGTTTATGTGGGAATGCTCGGCACGGGCCGTTACAGGCCTGGACAAGCGTAGCAACGCCTAGTGCGGCCTGTCCGTTAGCGGGTCGTGGCAACGCTCAGCACGGGCTGCGACAGGCCTGGAAAAGCGTAGCAACGCCTAGTGCGGCCTGTCCGTTAACGGGCCGTGAGAACGCACAGCACGAGACGTGAGAGTCCTTGACAGGCGCTAGGCGTAGCAGCGCCTGGCAAGGCCCGTCAGTCAACGAGCCGTGGGACCGCGGCAGTAGTCTGCCACTGCTGAAGGGCTATATAACGCAAATGTGAAAACTTAATTAACATTCTTTTCCTGCGTACATAAATGACATGTAGATAGTATTAACAAAGATTAACATGGCTGTAGCATGTTTCATCATCATCATTTCAGCCGGAAAACGTCCACTGCTGGACATAGGCCTCCCCCAATTTGGGGGGGCTTGACATAATCCCCACGCTTTGCAGGCGGGTTGGCGATCGCAGTATGTTGGTAAAATGCATAAAGAACGCTGCTGCCCATTCTCTAGTAAGTTCGTTAGTCGCCTCCTACGACACCCACGGGAAAAGATGGGATGGTGCTATTCTTTACGTCCGGCACCACACGGAACAGAATAGCAGGTAGCATGTTTAATCATAAATATTTGTTATTTTTGTTTCATATTGATTTGGTTCTGTCATAATCATATTCAATTACTTATGATAGGTACATGTTTATTGATTAAAATAAAATATAGTACTTGATTCTGAATGAAATATTTCGTCGGTTATTTAATGAGAATTAGCTGTTCCATACAGTTCAAACTCGTAGACGTATTGGACTTTTCTATGTGCAGCTTTTTTTATAACCGATCAAAATGTCTACACTAGGGGTCACTGCCCTGAGGACACTGTGGAGCATACGGTGGAGGTCTGCCCGGCTTAGCCGGAACACCGCTGTGTTCGGAGGCGATTGGCGGCGGCGATCTCTCGCGTCCGACCCTGGTCCAGGCCATGGGTACGGAGTGAGAGTGCATGGGTAGCCGTCACTTTCTTCTGCGAAGCAGTAATGCTCGCGAAGAGGAAGGCGGTGCACATGAGGGAAAGGCAGTATATGCGCCCTCACTAGTTGCCGCAGGAGACGCACTGGGCGTCGGGAATCCCAGGCTGATTCCCGGCCACTGTCGGCGCGGGCTAGCAGATGGCGAGTAATGGGTAGCTGGCTGTCCGGTAAGGACCAAGCCCGGGTCGATGGCGCCTTGTGTTCCACGCGCGCCTCAAAGAGATGTCAGCACCAACTGGTGGGGTCCGCAAGGGCCGATGCCTGCCAGGGGTGCGGGTTGTTCGAAAGGGATACCGTGGCCCCTGGCACACAGGCAACTGAATGAACACGGGTGGGTTTTAGTCAGTAAAAGTCTAACACTGCCTCCCGCTCCACCCAGAGCGGCAGAAGTTATTTGATGATTTCCAACCCTCAAAAAAAAGGCACAGAATCATGTACCTACTGAATTTATGGTTATAGTTTTCGCATCGATGCCGCTGCACCAAAGACTATAAAACCACTGCACCTACATAAATACTGGGGTTCGGCAAATGTACCAGGATCTCCAGGGCCCCCGACTCTTGTTAGTAGTGGAAGGAAGCGTGGGTTTTGAGCCTTCCGTTCTTCCCCCATACGGAGTGTATCCATGAGAATTTCCCCAAGGAAATATGTACCTAGTGCTGGTATTAAAGTTAAGGATTAATATTTTGTTGTTCAGCACATTCCATTACAATACTACTGATTCCAGCCTTAGTCACCTTTTCGTTTTTCGATACGCGGAATTAGATACGTTGGTTATTTTATCGATGATTAATAACATCACTATACTATACTACCTAGGGAGGAGTTAATAACTGCCGCACGGATCTATCGAAGGTTAAGAAGCTATGCTTTCCAAAGTTACATCGTGGATGGGTGACCATCCATTTCACACCGAGACTCCTCCGTGCCTCGGTGGTCCTGGCTGTCATTCATACATCTTTGACAGTCGTTACGGGTAGTCCGGAGCCCGATAGTCTGACAACTAGTCTGCCTTGCTAATTGTATCTGCAGTAATCGACACTTTTGGGTTTCTTAGGGGCAAACCTTTATGGGAAAAAAATTTTTCAAGAAAAATATTTGGGTACCGGAAGTATGTTTTTTTGATAACGAGATTCACAGTACTATGAAAATGTTACTTTTAGATTTCCGCGTTTTCCTCGAAACCGCTTTTTTGCAAGTGCATTTTCAATTAGCAGGGCAGTAGTCTTTCCAATGGGTATCGTGTTACCCAGTAACTGGGTTGTGGAGGACAGATGGGCAGTCACTCCATGTAAAAATACTGGTACTCTGATGCATCCGGTTAGACTGGAAACCGACCCCAACGTAGTTGAGAACGACACAATCATGATGACGTACAGTGAGAGGCAGAGAAAACTCACCCCCTAGAAATGAAGCAAAGGCTGGAGAAGGGATGAGTTTTCTCTGCCTCTGACTGTACCTATGTCACTTGAGACCAGGCGTCATTCAATAAACTACGAAAATAAATCATGAAACCACTTACTCTTATACTTCCACTGAGTTCAGCGTCATATGCCTCTTCAGCATACATCATGACAGATTTAAAAATAGTATTTTATCTAGTCACACATACATTATCAAACAATCGATATCGATTTGGAAAGTCCTAGATGTCACATCACTATTTTCAAAATCATAAACAAATGTTCTTTTTTATAAGAACGTTTTTTTTTACAACAAAGCACTGAACGTAATTAATTATTGTTTATTAGGTTGATGACCTTTAGTTGTTATTTATCTAAGAAGCTGTTATTGGCATTGAAATGTCTTTATTTTGTAACATTATCGGTTTAAGCGGATATGAGGCGATATTATATCTAATTTATAGGTTTAAAAAAAGTTAATAATTATAAAAATACTTTTATGATATTGTACCTATCCCGTACCGAGTTTAAGGCAATACTAATCACTGTTACACGTGTTTTAATCTAGCTATCGCGTTTTTATCAGTAGATATCGATAAGGTCTGTATATTTTGCATGATATCAACTCCTAAATGGCAACACAGCAATGTGTTTTGTTAATAACCAGACGCAAAATGTTTGTAGCACCTGTCGCTCCATTTGTTTGTCTGTCTTTCTGTGGCATTGAAACTCCTTACTGGATGGACCGATATCAGTGGGGTGTTTACTAGCAGGCTGGTAATTTCAGCATAGTTGCATCAGCTGTTAAATTAAAATTTGTTCAGTCACTTTGAAAATCGAAAACTCATTTCCTGATTGATTTCAACAATACAATCGGAATTTATATCACACTAAGTCATGTTTAATTCTTATTTTGTTCTTTGGTATAGGTATGATTTTTTTTGCAGTTTTTGGGTTTTCTAGTAGGTAGGTAGGTACCTACTCTAAACTTAGTTACTTCAGAAATTCGCAACCCTTTTACGAAACTGCATCGATTGCTATTATAAAAATTAAACGTTATAAATTACGTTTTTCTTAGTTACTGCTGTCATTCGTGGATTTGACATTCTATGACAGTCGTTACTGGTCGTCAGAATCTCGAAAGTCTAACAAACCAGTCTTACCAAAGGGTATAGTATTACCCAGTAACTGGGTTGTGGAAGTCAGATAGGCATTTGCTCCAGATTGGAAGCCGACCCCAATATAGTTAGGAAAAGGTTAAGCAGGTTGATACAAATTACATTTTACGTATACTGTACGATTTTTCCACAATCTGTGAATAGAGTTAGCAATTGGGCAGGTACCTATTGAAAAAGGGAAGATCTGTCTCCTTAAATCGTTTTCTGTAGCCACAACAGTTAAGGTAGGGACTTACACTTACTACCGCGTCACAAAAATACACCCTGTAAATGGATTATTGCGCTTTTGGATCAAACGTCCATTTTTTATAGAGTGGAGGTAAGGAAAAGAGTCGCAAAGCAAGGTACATTTGAAGTACAGAGTAAAAGACAAAACCTCGACGAATAGAAAACGCTGAAAGCAAATATAACTAGGCATGGTCCATCTTTACGAGCGCATTATTTTCTGTATATATATGTAAATGTTAAAATAGAGTTTAAATAGGTATTATATCCGTGTGTTAATTATAATATATATCCTTTTTATGTATAAAGCTATACATAAGTTTAATTAGTATAATATTTAAAGTGTTAGATCTCATAGTAATAAGTATGTTAGTTTTTAGTTATCTTGCTGCGCCCTAACAGGGTCATGTACTCACTAGTTTTAAGCCTAGCTTATAAATATGGTTGTGTACATTGTGCATTTAGCAAATAAATAAATCTATACGTACCTATGTAGGGGGAATCCGGTACCTACTACCAGTCGATTTTGATAAATTCTTTTAGCATTTGATAAACCATTTATTGAAGAAGGTTATAGGTTATTTAACATTACGCTACCACTCTAAAGAGCAGAGCAAAAAGAAAAAAAGTCAGGAAGAACACTAAGAGAACGTGAAGGTATAACTGGGGCGGGCGAAGCGATGCTACAAGATTGTTTTATGTTAATTACGCAAACAAACAAATTAACGCGAATGAAGTCGCTGGGTGAAGCTAGTTTTCCATACTTGAGCTATTATGACCTTAAACACAAGTTAAATAAATTATGATTATTAATAAACAATATCAAATTATTTAAGAAATGGATTTTACGAAACGGATAAAAATTACAATACATTATGAAATAAAAACGTATCATCGAGGCTCACGAAAAAAATACCGAATTAAAGTTAATAAATTTTATATGGGACCACCCCTGAAGCATACCCTACCCGATTTTCGAAATCCTTCCAGATATATAATATCTATCAGATAGCAAACATACAAAAAAAAACATGTTTTAGTTTTTAAATGTTTTATTTTTGTAATGTATTTTCTGGTGTACAATAAAGCTTATATAAATAAACATACAGACGAATTGAGAACCTCCTCCTTTTTGAAGTCGGTTAAAAAAGAGAGTTAATGTCATGAAACTCATTTCTGAATAAAAGTCGGAAAACAACAATAAACTTGTGTTACAAACTTAATTTCGGCTGTGAGGAAACCGTGACCAACTTGCCCCTTATATTGTGTGTTGCGTAATAAAATTTATTCCAAAATAATAAAAAAGGGTTGTTGTAAAAACACACCTGTGACAGCCATCTCCCGTTCCTCGTGGTTGACATACTGTCGCTGTACTTCGGCTTAGTTTTTGATTCCAGCAACTTCTCTTTTTGTAACAAATGCTCGTGTACTGTGTTCTTATTCAGATGCTTTATCATATTTTAGTTTACATTTAAAACAATCACTTTAAAACACGAACAAAATATTTTCCGCTAGCATTTCGATACGCGCACTCTAATGCACTAACGTGAAAAACTACCATAAAGTGACGTAAATGACAATCTTTTATCTCGATAATGCCAACACTACCTGTTTATACACACTGTTAGAAAAAAAAACAAATGTCAAATAAAGGCGCGAAAGGAAACTTTATAAAATTAAAATCGAGCACGCACAAGTATCTTTATCTATCGAACGCAGCGAAATAAGCTTCGTTGTACATCATTGTCTGCCCTCTGAAGATAACTGAGAATACATTAAATGCCTATTTGCATTACAATATTAATTTTCAGTAAAAGATTGTTTACCGCGGTTAGCAACTTGGGTCAACGTGCAGTTAACAATAACAATGCCGTTTATGGCTCGTTATAAATCATTTATTGAATTAAATTGCCTCTTACTTTGGGTGGGCTAGTGACGAATTCTGTGATTGTAGAATAAGATGTGACTACGCGAGCGTAATTATAGGTATACTACGAGTAGCGTTTGCCAGCGGCTTCGCCCGCGCAGAGGTTGAAAATTATCCTTTTTTTTTTCTTATCTAAACCTTCCAGGGCGCCAGCTAAACACATACAAAAAAAATCATTCAAATCGGTCCAGCCGTTTAGGAGTTCAGTGACATACACACATACAGTAGAATTATATATATAAAGATACGGCCCGAGGGCTCATGGTCTATTTAAGGATATCTCGAAACGGGCGGTTGACCCTTCCCGTGACCCAAGGGCTGGTTTTTACCTTGGCCAGAGGCTAAGCATTGCCAAACAACGTGGTAATACCGCCAGTCTCTTGGGAACATTACCAGTTGACAACGATGCGAGCTAACTTTTTGACGCTGTATTTTAATTTGTGAATAGTTTTTGATTAAGTTAGGATATATTTTTGTTATACTAATTAATTGGTTATTAGTTGTTATTTATGTACATTGCAGCCCTTTAACATTTTATTGTTACATATTGAATAAATATGAGAGACCTGTTAATCTAATAAGTTGAACATAGCATGTGCGACTGTTTCAGCCCCAATGTCTCGCAGATCGTCTGACAACTGATGGCTGAAGTAAAATTGCAGGCATCATCATCTGCCTAGCAGTTTCCCAACTAAGCATGGTATTTTATCCGGATTTAGCTGAATACCAGTCTTTTACATAAATCAATAGCCTTTATTCTGTCAAACATTGTTATACTGGGTAACACGGTCCCCCGGCCCTTGATAACTGGTAAGAATTCACCATCAAAACAGTTCTTTCAGAGATTTGAGCAATAGTTTTTTTCGGCGGGGTCAATGACTTGATTTCTCAAGTTAGGTATAGGTACCTTTATCTAACTTGTACAAAGTATGGATGGGCCATTCTGTAACTTGGTCATACTTAATAGTTTCTGTAGTCGGAAGATGTAAATTAGAAAGCAAACGGAATTTAAATCAAAAATCCACGAAAATCACTGCACTTTATGCTATATACCTACCTAACCTACCTACAGGAGTATAAAAAAAAATATTGGAAAGTTTATTGGTTTTTTGTTTTAGTTTATATTGTTTATTTTTTTGTTTAGTTTAGTTTATAACAAGTTTTTCGTACGATAAGCACAGCTAGCAAGATTTTCTAATTTCATTCTTATCGATATTGTATTAATAGATGGAATTTGAGCCTACTACGAAACTAGGTGACACACACAAGTGGCATATCACTTAATCCCACTGAAGACATCACCTAGTTATTTTCCACGTTTTCATTAGGTACATGTAATTTTATCTTTTCTTTGAGTGGGGTAGAATATCGAACTGACATACCTATTCAGACATTAATTTTACAGCAATATTTTCAGACCATTGGCAGAAAGCTATCCGAAGACAATTTGCTATTCCATACATTTATGTTCACGTAACTCGACAAAATGTATGCAACAGCTGTTTTATTTGGTAATTTCAGGGTTGGTCCCATAATAAAAGTCATGTTTCCGTCTTTATCTGGCACTTCTAGTTTGACAGTTGTGCGACAGTGACAAGAATAATGCTTAGCTAAAGCCCATGGTAACGTTTTTTTTTTTTAATTCTGGTCAGTGATTTGTTTATTTCCAATTTTGGTTGGCCACTGGTTCAGATAGGGTTATTGCGGCAACGTGACGGCTGACTGCAGAAGATGGAATCACTACTCCCCACGTGCGGGGGAAATAAGCTACGCCCACCAAACTACTATTTTTTAAATGCACGGCCTTAATGAAGAGTTCAATGACCCCTTTTCGGGTTTGAGTAATTTCATTGTAAATATGAAGCCCCTTGATGTTTGAAAACCTGAATAGGTACCTACCTGAAAACCTGCGCCCTAATTGCGTAACACGCTTTCAATCGCATTGTAAATGATTTTGCTAATCCATTGCTTCATATGTTCGAAAAATTTGTTTACTCAACAATGTAAATAATGCAATGAATGTTGTTGGACTGTTAAAATGAAAATGTGTCGCAATTGGCCCCGCTGATCGGCCTAGTAGATACTAAAGTGGAACTACATGGAACGTCTAGCTACAAACATTATCACCCTACGTGTCTATAAACGGATATAATTACATTGTAAGTAGTTAGTGAGTTATAATGACCATGTCGCCACCAATATCTTAACTGACCCGCGGAAACCTAACGATTGTCGTCGCCCCGACATGATAACAGTAATTATTAATTATGAATCAAAATGAATCTGTTCAGGGGCGGAACATCATAGTAGCTAAAGACTCTAAGAAACCTAAACTCTGCGTTTGTTTCGGCATTTCTTCTCAGATCAGTCACCTAGGAATAGCCGGCGCCATCTTGTTTTTAAAATATTGAACAACAATTATTGACGTGTAAAAGATCTACTTATACAAAAATGAACATTTATCGTTTCATTTTATATCAGTAGGTGCCTAGTTGTTATTTTTTCTATAATATTTTTTTTTAGTAGACCAGCCGCGTAGTAAGGCTGCGTAGCAATACCGTAACACGACAAAGAAGATTTGCTTGCAGTAGGTAAATAAATAGGTACCTATTTTCCTTCAGATCAAGGGTGGGATATTGTAATATGTGGCTAACACTCGAGCAGTTTACCTACACAACAGTTTTTAGATATGTCTATTTTCATAGTCTGACCGCGTAGGCCTGCGTAGCACTGCCGTAGCACAAAAAAGAAGAATTGCAGTGGGTAGGTAAAGTACACTAAGAAACGCTAGTACCTATTTTCTCTCCAATCTAGGTGAAATATCGTAAATCGTGATGTTATTGTGTAGCTATATTTTTTCGTAGTCTGACCAAGCAGGACTTCGTAGCACTCCCGTAACACGAAAAAGAAGATATGCAGAAGTTAGGTAAAGTACACTAAAAAAGGCTCAGTAGGTACCTAGTTTCTCTCTAATTTAGGCAGAATATTGTGATGTCATTCTGTAGCTACTAGCGCTCAAACAGCATTACCTAGCTGTTTTTTTTTTTACAAGTTATCTTTTCGTAGTCTGACCGCGTAGGCCTGCGTAGCACTGCCGTAGCAGGAAAAAGAAGATTTGCAGCAGAGGTTAAGTACTTACCGCTAAGTAAATATAAGTAGGTAGGTACCTATTTTCTCTCCATTTTAGGCAGAATATCGTGATGTCATTGTGTAGCTACTAGTGCTCTAACAGAAGTACCTAGCTGTTTTTTGTTACGACAAAATATTTTTTCGTAGTCTGACCGTGTAGGCTTCCGTAGCACGAAAAAGAAGAAACGCCAAATATAATATAAGCTGTTGAGTATAGCTAGATTATTGCTCTAGCAATTTTTTTTTTTTAATTCAACAAACCGCGACCGCGTAGGCCTTCGTAACACTACCGTAGCACGAAATAATGACAGTCCAAATTGTAAGCAGTCCGAATTTGCTTTTTTAATTCATTTATATGTGTTTAAGGCTTCTTCAAAAAGACCCGATGCGACATCGCGACGCGACACTTGTAGAACCATTTGTATGAAGTTTTTATACAAATTGTTCTACGTGCGTCGCAACGGGTTATCGCGTCGCGCCTGTTTGCAGGACCCTTTATCTAGTTGTTTCTGAATGGTAGCAATGATAGATAGGTAATTAGGTACTTGAAAGCTAATTAGCAAATCTCGAAATTAATGGTATACGCCTACAAGCGTTGTAAATAGGTACCTAAGTAAGTATTGGCGTAGGTCAGGTATTTTCCAACTGTAATTATTATGCGGGTTATTTTCCAAGAGTAATTAGTTCTCTGTCCACGGTAATTAGGTATTAAAACATATACTAATAGGTCTGGTCCATAGAGGTCCAGATAGCAAAAGGCCCAACTCAAATAACATACGTAGCACCTACTTACTGGTGTGTATCAGAACTACCAGAACTATAAAAATTTAGGGAAAATACCTAATAACCATCTCAGAAATACTGAGAATATGCACTTATTGTTCAACACTGGCTATTGCATTTGGAATTGATTATGCAATAGATTAGGTATGTTTTAGACGGTTAAAAATAAAAACAATTGCTTGTATTCGTTCGTATAAGTGAGAAAACACCATTTTCCAATAGAATCTACTTATACTTATGAAACAAGAAAACATCACGATAAAATCATGTTTTGTTATCTATCACGACTATGAATGACAAGATAACATAGTAATAGATAGGTAAATAGGTACATTTTTAATTCCTAAAGAGTACCAATTACTGATAAAGAACAAGATAACAGCCGTGCAACGTTTATCAAGACTGTACAGTGTAAGGAACTTTATAGACATAATTATAATACGACCAGACATATAAGAACTTCCATCCATATAATATAGCTTCTGGATGACACACTTCTGAAGAAAGGTACATTAGCCGCGCAAAGGAAAAACAAAAGAAATTAATTACAGCGCCATCTATGATCGAAATGCGGAACTACGATGACAAAATTAAACAATTTAATAAACTATTGTAATGTACTTACCATAGTAGTAAATTGGAGCTTCTTGGTTGATCGGTGGTATTTTGGACAGTACGGTTTGTGTTTTTTTAGAGACACGGGAGGTTCTTCACGTAAACATCGGGCCGGTTCTCGCGAGGTGACTGCCGCGATGCGGGCGACCGCGGTGCACATGTTTTGCGCGTAGATAACGCTATGATTATGTTTATGTTTCTAATTACTGGTTTATGGGATCGCGGTGGTTCTTGGACTTGTATTATCACTGCTACTAAGGTTTTATCGTGGTTTTAAACCCCGGAAACACTGCAAGGATGTAGGTAGTTTTAATTCGACTAAGGAAATTAATATGTAACTTAAAACTTTAGATTCAGACACTTTCAGGCTTATAAAATGTACCCACGTGTTTTATAGCTAACTAGGTACCAGACACGAAGCCGTCAGTAGGTAGGTATAACTAGATAGGTACCAAAGTATTTAGTTATACCGCTCTATGATCTAGGTAGGTATACCGTATAGGTTAGTTATACCGCTCTATGTTCTAGGTAGGTATACCGTTTAAGTAGGTACTCACTCAAAAATGAATTTTGGATACTGACTATTTTGTGTAAGAAGGTAGTAAATAAGTCAAAGAATATACTTGATCACTAACGAAAAGTTTTATATGCGTAAATAGTTTTAATTATCTTAAAACTGTATAGTTATGGCAATATCAGACTGACTAAGACAAGATTACAAGAGAGCACTGTATTTATACCAAACCAATCGAGAACCACTTCATTCAGTACTTATGAGGAAAGTAACCAACTACTGCAACAAAATAGAACCTGTCTAACATAATTTCAACCTTATTTCTACACAACTAAGGTTCAAAATAGCGATGCCGGTCAGCCAAATGCTGAAGATAATCGTAACAATGCAGGTTATTGTGGACACAAAGATTAATTTGGTCGCTACTAAAGTCAGTAAGTTGATTGAGTTCCTACGCAATGAATGAAATAAATAGGTTATGCCCGCGCACTGTTGGATTTCAAACTCTCTGCGCTGAACTGAGCTTTGACAATCCAACAGTGAGATTTTATCTGCACAAATTCTGCTGAAGAGTTAGTTTGAACACGGAACTATCAATCACATTTGAAAAATCTTTGGTCTAGATTTGATGGCAAGAAGCTCGCCCGTTACCTGCGACTTTAACCTTACTGGCGACATATGCGTGTACTTTTATGTGCACCCTTCGGGGAAAATAGGCGATGTTGTGATATATGTTATATAAATAAATAGGTGGCGGCAGCCATATTTGTTGCTGAGGGTCATTACCCTCAAGACATCACCTCATCAGCCTGCTTGTCAACATCGGTTGGAAAATCGTATGTGTTTTCGATTTTCGACTAAACCTCACATAATCAAATAACAGGAAAGGAAATATCATAACACATAAATACTTTTTATAAATTTATTAAGAAGAAAAAAAAACAAACATTAATCTGCATACATAATATTACAGACAAGAACATTGATAAATAGTAGCAAATATGATATGGCTAGTCTAAGCTATCGTAACAGAAACATTTTAATTGCGTAGCCGAATATAAGATCAGCAACGCTAGTGATGATTATAGGCCATCTCTTTGGGGGAAACGTATGACCCGCAATCGGTAAAAACTAAACTGTACACTGATATACAAAAAATCCAAGATGCACAGTCTCGAACTAAAGTAACAAGCAAAACTGCCCCCAATTAAACGTCAGTGGTTATAGTTATGATGAAACACATTTTTTTGCAAATTCAACCTTACATGCAAGACTTAAAGTGGTTTTTACAGAGCAATGTCCAAAAGAATGACTGAAAGATGACTACTATTTGACACCTGCGCACATTGCGCCCTATTTATGAGGACGTTTTTGAGAGGCTGATTGTAGGTATATCTTGGATTTTTTGTATGTATTGAAATACAAAAAACCCAATAGGTACTGGAAATTATTTATCTTAGCTATACAGTGTTTAATTAAATTCAATTTATTCATTATCAATTTACATTGTGTTTGAACACTAATACATAATAAAATTAAAATAAACACTCGTAAAAATACCATACCGGTCATTTAAAAATTAAAAACATAAGCCACATAAAATAATATTATTTGATGTAAACTCACTAAAATTAAAAACAATAAATCATTTAAAAATTAAATCCCAATAAAATAGTTTGATGTCAACATAAATAAATAAAACGAATAATAATACAGTTGTTATGTAGTAGTAACTAGTGTTACTAATAACATTCGTTTTATTCATTAGGAATGGGTTTCAACGAGGACAGTGGGTAATATTGTCGATGGTGGGACATAAACAAAAGAACAACAGACGGTGCCCGTCCAACCTGTTGGGCAATTGTCGCCTCTAACCTCCAATTCATTATAAACATTTTACAATACAATTACAAAAGTTAAAAAAAGCGATTTTATAAATTATATAAAATGCCCTTACAACAATAAAAAGCCTATTAGTTAAATAAGTTAATAATATGACGAACATAATTTCGTTTTTGTGACATATTTAGAACAATTTTGATCGAAGCATCTTTCAGAAAATTTACATTATCTTAGATTTTTTTTCTATAATATTTGTGATGTTTATGAGTACATACGTATTATGAATATGGCCTAAAATTCCTTATAATTATTATTAAACACAAAATTATTACTACGCTACAGAAAAACATAATTTAAGTTTACCACAAAAATGTCTTTGGGTACAAATAAAATGTATTTTAATTATATTAAAAGGAACTTGTGGAACACAGCCAGTTCTAAAACCAAACTTATGAATTAGAGCAAAGCGTTCAAATTGGCAAACGAACTTGACTTACAATTTTCTTAATTCAAATTAATAACTAAGTACATACTAGTCTATGTAATATTTTATATTAATGGTGGTGGTGGGTTTTCGGTTGAGTGAAATTTGGTGAAGAGCACTTGAAGAAGCCACTGATCAGCTTCCATATTTTAAAAACATAAGTACCTTATATTTACATTTGGTGAAATTCCATATAATATATGTAATTCCCTATTTTAATATATTGAGAAGATATATTTTAGTAAACTCATTAAATCTGTCATTACAACCCGGTCATACTATTATTTTTGAAAAATCTGTTACGTTATTCATTTGAAAAAATAATAATTGTGATCTATAGTTTTAAATCTACATAACTAACAAATTTAAAAACTATGTAATAAGTACAACCAATTCAATCTGTTTTGTGCCTTCATACCGTTACTAACGTTTCTCCAAAAATATATCAGGTCACGCCAGGAATAAATTCCTGGGACAACCTCCTTCATTCATACGTACCAAACTGTTTTAAATCAATCAAACTACATAGAAATTTTAATCATACCTACGTACTAATCGGCCAAATTAATAAAATAAACACTGAAACGAAATTTACATCGAAGCAATTTTTTATATTAAACTTATTTTATTCAATAGTAACAACAAAAAAATACATTGTGCAATATAAAAAGCAGTAAAACACAAGTAAATTCCACCAAATTATGTAGCCTACAGCGCTGTTCACAGATTACCATTAATTAATACAACTTTAAAGTCACTAGAAGGTGAACTGTTAGTGCATGACAGTTCCACTATTATTTTCCACCAACGGCCAATAACCAATACCTCTGAAGAAGCACAGTCAATTGTAAATTAAACGATCTAAATCCCTACTAATATTATAATTGCGAAACTAACTCTGTATGTCTGTCTGTTACGCTTTCACGCCTAAACCGCTGAACCGATCGTCATGAAATTAAGAAGAGATATGGATATGGAGGACATAATTATGCTACTTTTTTACGCGATAACTGACATCCACGCGGGCGGAGCCGAGAACAAAAGCTAGTAAGAATATAAATGCGAAACTTTGGTTGGCAGATGTTAAATACTTAGTAAGGTAAGATTTAAGCTTTAGCTTAACTCGTGTATACGTCAAAAGTTTTTAATGTATAATATATTTTTTAAATAATGTACAGAACGCGGTGTTCTGTAATTAATATCCGCGTTCTGTTTTGTGTGGACTGAAGACAAAAAAAAAGTTTTTAATGTATAATATACCCACGCACAACGGACCGAATGGGAGTCTACGTGCGGAAAAGGGAGTCCCATCATCATCATGTATAATATACAAATATAATATATAAAGTTGAACATTATACATAATATGTATAATGTTCAACTTTATATTATTTAAAAAATATTGTTGTTATTAAAACATTGTAATTTGGAAATTTCTATCAATTCATTCTATTTTTTTTAATGTATTCTAAACAACTAACTTTGTCTTCACTAAACCATTTTTCGCGTCTAGCATAGATACTCTATATTCACAAAAAAAAAAAAAAATGAGACAGATAAGGTGGACATGAACAAACATATCTTGGTGTGATAAAATTAGAAACGAAATTACACAGAAAAGAACCGCAGTTACCAGCAAGTGACGTCAGCAACGAAGCTGAAGTGACAATGGGCTGGCCATGTTTGTCAAAGGACCGATGACCGGTGAGCAGACGAGTCTTGGAGTTGAGTCCGCGTATCGGCAAGTGTGGCTAGGTCCAGCTAGATGGAGTGAAGATCTTAGAAAGGATGCTGGGGCAGTCTAGATGCGGAAGGCGGAGGACAGGGTGGTGTGGCGTAGCTTGGAAGAGGCCTATGTCCAACAGTGAACTGCGATGCTGCTCACTTTATTAATGACTTCGTGTAGGTCGCGGGAATCCAACCGATGCGGAAGTTACAGGACCGGCCGATGTGGCGATGCTTGGGAGGCATTGTCCAGTAGTGGATGTTATTCGGGTGATATGATGATTAACTTCCACTAATAAAATTCTTATCAAAATGTTTTTCTATGAGCCAGATTGTTTTTTGTGTCTTTTTGATAGTAACATTTAGCTTTTCTCTTTACAAGTAATCTCACAGCAATATCGAGACAAGGAATTTGAGGAAATATTTCTCGCAGTTTTAAATGGTTGAGCAATAGCTATTCAATGCTCAAAAGCGAAAAAATGTTTTAGGTGAAGACTAGACTTAAATTTATAATAAGTATTAATAATATATATCTTATTAAAATATCTTAAAAATAATTACAATCTATGTTATATTAATTTTACGTCCATTATACGAGCGGGGAAACGCTAAAATTGTTTAGAAATAATTCGCGTTCCCTTTAAATTCGTCCACCCGGAATGAGCATCCAGTGCACTAAAAAGAAAAAAAAGAAACATTACATCTAATTCACACTTCATACAATAATTAGGACCGGCCCAGACTTGATGAAGTGCAAAGCAGCACGGCGAAACCAATATTAACCTTGCGCGAGCTGTTATAAAGTTGAAAATAATTTAACTTTGTCCGAGAGCCCTAAGGTCGCGTCTCAGGTTATATATTTTTGTCTTTATTTTAAGAAGAGTAATGTTGATATTTGTTCGGCAGTGAAAACGTCACTTTGTCAGAGGTCTGCGCCAGCACCAATCTTTACTAAACTAATCTTACCGAAAGCGTTCATTAGTGAGGATTCGCAATATTGATAAATTGAGCATCAACTATTTGAAAGGAGGTCCCTCCGATATCAGAATATTGGGAAGTTCTTATCTTAAGGCGAAAGCTAATTTTTTTATACGTTTATTGTTACTTGCGCGACACATGGAAAATATTTTAATTTTATGTTCTGAGATTCGTTATGTTAATTACTTACCTACAATGGTAGGTAACAAAAAAATAATTTGATTTTAATCGCTTTTAATTGAGAAAATGGATATGAATCAATTTATTTTTATTTTTCTGTTACATATTTCGTCCCAATCTTCAAATTAAAATAGTTTTTAATAAATTGGAAAATACCCTATTACAATAATTAAATCATCAATAAACTTCCTAAGTTCAAATAACCCTATGAAACTTGAGGTTAATGAGTCTAGCCTTTTCCCAACTACGTTGGGGTCAGCTTCCAGTCTAACCGGATGCAGCTGAATACCAGTATTTTACATGGAGCGACTGCCTATCTGACCTCCACAACCACGTTACTACGTAATACCCTTTGGTAAGATTGGTTGTCAGACGTTCCGGCTTCTGACGACCCGTAACGACTGTCAAAGATCCACAAATGACAGCCGGGACTAACGGCTTAACGTCCTTTCCGAGGCACGGAGGGGTTTTGGTATGTCACCCATCCACCAGGGCTAATACAATCACGCGCTTTTAATTTTTACAAAACATTATTTTTTATCCTGCTAATTATTTCATTCCTCCTGGACATTCTCAAACGGTTTGTATTTCCACGAAATTGGAGTCCCCAAATATAACAATAAAGACTACCTACGTATCTTATATAATTTTCTATTCTGGAATCTTACGACTATTTCCTGTTCACTTGATACACCAACGGTTTATAATATTTACAAAACATTCCCGTTGTTAATAAAAAAGAAATAAAGACATTTTCTATCGTATTTAGTTTAATATCCTAAAATGTTATTAAATTTATTATTCTACAATATGACTAATATTTCCGTTTCACCAGGGATTTATCACGCTATTAATATTTACAAGTATTTTGCGGTTTGCAAAAAACTATCCTTTTTAGTTTAATATTCTAAAATCTATTTTAATGTATTTATTATTCTACAATCTTATTAAATGTACCTATTAATCCTAGAATATTATTAAATGTATTATTCTACAAATGTGTTCATTATTTTGGTCCACCTGGACAAACTCACGCGGTTAATATTTACAAAACTTTCGCGTTTTTAATAAAAAAAAAAGTATATGTCTATATTTATCTTAATTAATTTATTAGTATATAATCAGGAAATTCTATTCCCAAAAATAATAATAAAGACCTACGTCTCTTATATAATTTACTAGTCTAGAATCGTAGACTTAAACTCACTGCGATCGGAGGCACTCTGTTAATATTTACAAAACATTCTCGTTTTTTAACAAAAAAATAAGAATATAAATAAATACTTTATCTATCTTTTTAGCTTATTATCTTAAAACCTTCACAATTTATTATTCTACAATATTGCTAATACATCTTACATCTTATTTTATTTTGAAATTTGTAACATCATGTATTTCGGCCCTTATGGACCACGGTTTCATATTTACAAGTGATTCGCGTTTCTACAAAAAAAAAAAGACTAAGACTTAATATAATATTCACTAATCGATTTTGTGGTGGTTATTTCTTGAGCGAGAATTTGTTACGCCTCGAACATTGATTCGGGAATGTTTTGTTCCCGAAGAATTATGCACATTAATACGAAACTTGGATATAGTACAGACATATCCATGTTTTTGACATGACGTAATTGTACCCCTGCGAAGCAGGGTGGGGTCGCTAGTCAATAAAAATATATAGATTTTACAGACCATTTATTTCTAATAAGTTTGTTGTTATACCCTTGTTAAAAAAGGCTATGCGGTAACTTACTATGATTTTATATTTACGCAGGAGCGCAGTGCAGCACATTGAATAATAAACCTTATCAAAGTGTCTTAAGCTGCAAATGACCTCCACACGAGCTTGCTCGAGGACGCTTTTCTTGACTGCGCCAATATGGGTAAAAATTTGCACTTTATGACACGCTTACAAAGATTTTTCTCCAATGTTTGTTGATAGCGGAGATTAAATGTTCACTGTCGTTTGCTTGTGGTAATGCCTTAACAACTGAAACTAAACCTATATAATCTTAAATTACCACGACATTTTATTCCTTTATTTAATTTGCTAGCTCTACTCGCTTCTCGCTAATCGCCGGCGGTGGGACCTGTCTTAGGGTCGCATTTTACCACTTAATCACCTAATGGCAAGCAATGAGGTGGTTGGCGATGGTGTCAGCTAGCCTAGAAGTAACCCATTCGCTCGAGCATTTAAAATACAGTACCGACCCTAAGAAATCGAATTGTTTAAAACTCTCAATGACACCAGGAGTCAGGCTCGACCTGGTGTCCACAAGTTAAAATATTTAAGAATACTGTCGTGTTTATGTAGGCGCCGTTCTATTATTAGTTCATATATTTATACGATAATGTTTTCCCATTGTTTGTCTTATTTATTTTATTAAATTTATGTGTATTTAAGTATGTTTACTTTTGGTTATATTTAATTAAGTATGTATATCATATGTATGAGTATAATAATATTAGTACCTATATTTACTTATATTTGAAAATATTCAAAACACGAGTAATTGCACCTACCACTGTTTGTCTCTGCATCACCCAAAGGTCGACTGGTAGAAAATGCCTTTGGCATTAAGTCCGCCTCTGTACATTTCTGTGCGTGAAGTATTAAATAAATAAATAAATAAATTTATTTAAACTTCTCGCACACAAAAAGGTACAAAGGCGGACTTAATGCCTTAGGCATTCTCTACCAGTCAACCAAGGGTGGTGCAGAGATTAGATGGCAGGTGCTTAGGTTGAAAGGAAGAATGATTGAAAAAAAAACTATACAAATTGTATCATAATGAATAATAAATAAGATTGGTACCTAAATAGTTTATATACTTATAATACACATACATTCTCTACTATAAAACATGTAACATCATTTTAATAAACACAGTATTTTTTCGTACTCATCATTAAATTCCCAACATCATGGCGACTGTGACGTAAGAATCCCCTGGACTTAGTATAAAATTCCTTTCTTCATATAAGGATACCGTTCCACGATGAACAGCAAGTGTAGTCGAGAACAAAGTCTTGTGAGAAACGGTGTATTTTGTGGAATTAATAAATAATCAATGTAATCATGGGAAATTTCAGAGTAAGGAAGAAGTCATTATAGCTCAAACAGCTTCCGGCGGTAATAACAACGCATATTTGGAGCAGTTAAAGGTTTTGTTGGTGATTTTGCTGTTGCTTATTTGGTTAATAGACGATTTATTTATTATTTGAAGACATTTAGTACAGTCGTAAATGAAATGAGTGGAAACGCCCAAGAAATACACAAATACAGTGACCTTATTGGTGATGTTCTGCAGAAAGGTTAGGTCCGTAATACTCGCAACCAACGTGCCTTGTATAACCAGAATCGCGATTCCCATATTTTAATGAACGTTCACAGTCCGATCTGTCTCAATCTTAAAAAAAAAAAATACTTCGTGTTTTTATACATTTTTGACACGTTTTTGACATTTGGCTATCACCGAGATGAGACTGCGAATAGACTTTGAACGTTTTTAATTACGAGAATTGCCCTTCAGATGTAGGAACGTGAGCGACGCAAAAGTATGTAATAATCGTAGCAGATGGGGTTCTGTAGTTTCCTACCCTCATGGAAGAAGGCTGCAGAGTTAATGTGTGTATTTAATATAGATGTACACGGCTACACATCAAGCTATACATTTCCAGTTTACGCTCACCTCGCACTGTACGGAAATCCTACACAATGCGAGATCAGCTTATATTAGAAATGTATAGCTTGATGTGCAGCCGTTCGTACGTACCGTAATGCTCACACTGACTTACTCATTTACTTAATATTCTAATTCAAACCAAAAATCTCGCTATAATTTAACTTATTATTACATTAATTCTAATAAGATATACGATCCAAGCGGTCCTAATATAACCTTATCACCTATGTACTTAATATTATTTAAACTTTAAAAGCACGTAGCGTATTATTTACAAGGCTGCCTTTCATTCATCATAATTAGTAATAATTATTTTAATTTTAATGTTATAGTACTAAGCGACAAAATATGTAGCGGTCTATATTGTCAAACAACGCATTGTTCATATAATCAATCTTGTAATTGTTTAGCACTTCTGACCAATCTTAGTAAATTGAAACTTCACTAAGGTTGAAAGTAATTTAGCCGTCTCATTGGTTTTGCACAAGCAAAAACAGACCTTGACGGTTTAAGACGTACAAGTACCATTCAACCTTAGGATGTTGGTACAATTTTAGGGTCAAATGTAGTCAAGAATGGAGATAACTGAACCCAAAGAAGCAACTACTTTTCGAACTATGTTGCAGTGAGTGCTGTGATGCAGTTTTATCAAACCTTTTTAATGTGTTCCTTACGGCACACACAATAACAATGAAAATTGCATGCATTATGCAAAGATGTTTATTTCTTTACCCCTCATTAAAAAATAAGATAGTAATAATAGGATAAGAATGTAACGTACAAAGTTACTTGTTTTGATATACGCTGGTGAACAAAAGGATCGAAGGAAACACAGGGCTAAACGCAAAAGGTGTATAAACATATTCTATAATAGCAATTAAATAAGTTTGGTATTGTACGACACAATTTAGAATTTTAATCGGGTAAAATTGGTTAAGAAATTAATTACTTCTCTACGTATGTTTATTTTAAACTACTTTAAGAATGTTGAACTGACTTAACAATTTGAAGAGTAATTAGCTTGCAGCCTTATATTTTGTCGCCTGCTTAATCTAAATTAAAAGATAATCCTATATAAATAGTACAGAAAGAAAGTTTTCTCGGCACGTAAGTTGAAATAAAATCCGCCATTTTGGTTCAACTTACGTGCCGCGATCTGTACTTCACGGGTCGCAAAATACAAGCGTTGACGTCACCAGAGTTACAGACACCAGACCGTATTCCTACCTATCATAGTACGTTCCGCCCCGCTTTTTCCATAATTAACAATGTATTTAATACCTACGTAATTCCTATCTTTAATTATTCGGTAGTCGATATTTTATATGTACAACTCGCTTATTTACATAATATGAGGATAGAAAACGAGGTATTTACAAAACAAGATGTTTTTTTTTCCAAAGAAATGCCCTATATTCCACCCTTAAGCTAAAGATTTTAAGAAATTAAATAGCATTAAGCAATAGTAAGTTGAATATTGGATTTGCAATATTTTAATATGAACGTAATTGAATGCTTGTTAAAAATAAATAAAGCAATTTTGATATTTTTTTCGTACTAATACGTAATTTAATTTAATTTTACGCAGGTTTCAGCTTATGCAAAATTTTGTGTGAAGTCTTTACTGCTCAATATTGTGGTATCGAACAGTTACATATACCGCCATATTCATAAACTGTGGTTAAAGTTAAATGATGTTTAAACGTCAAAAAGTGAAAAATAAAAACTTTTTCCAAAAAAAAACAACCGACTTCCAAAAAAACACTACAAAGTGAAAAATAACTTTAATTTCGGAAGTCGGTGTCTTTGGAGCTGTATTTGAATTTTTTGTCACCGCCTTCCGAAATTAAAGTTATTTTTCACTTTGTAGTGTTTTTTTGGAAGTCGGTTGTTTTTTTTTGGAAAAAGTTTTTATTTTTCACTTTTTAGTGGTTCACATGTGCTTACCCCTTCACAGCATACCGGCGTGATGTTATGTTATGAACTGGTGTAAGCAATAGACAGAGATGAGATTTCAGCAATCCCAGTCCATTTGCTATCATTTATTGAGGAGTTCCGTTGCCTATCTCCAAAGTTCTTCATCAGATCTTCACCAAATTGAAATGGAACCACTCCGAGAAAGTACTCTTCCAAAAAATACCTAAATCGCTTTGTGTGCCTATAAAATTTGAAGAGTTCTCTCTATTTCTCCAGGATCCCATCATCAGATCCTGACTTGATGATCATGGGACCACCTGGGAAGTATACCCTTTCAAACAAAAAAAACAAAATCCAAATCGGTCCAGCCATCTTCGAGTAATCGGGGAACATACATAAAAAAAAATAAAAAAAAAAAAAAAAAAAAAAAAAAAAAAAGGTTCCGACGAATTGATAACCTCCTCCTTTTTGAAGTCGGTTAAAAATGTATGGTTAAACAGACGCTAATCATTACATAACTTTAATCATAGTTTATGAATAAGGGGGATAATGTATATCTACCACTACCGTGACCCTACGTTTTGTTTTTTTTAAATTATTAATTATATTAATATATAATTTTTTTATGTCACCGCCTCTCCTCTGAAGTAAGTAGAAAGCTAAATAAGAATGAAAACAACTAAAATTATTTAACATTTCCCACATTAGCAATGCGTAAGCCACTTTAGTATTAGACGAATTAAATTAAAACCGTTCTTCAATGACGTACATTGTTTTGTACTAATCACCAGCAGTAAAATCACGTACTTAGCTCAAATCCAAATAAAGAAAAAAAAGGCAACTAACCAATAAAATAAAATGAACCTTATTTCTTTAAACAGGCAGCTTAATCTCGCGTGACCTGTTCAACATGTAGTGGGAAAGATTCTCGTAAGTCAAGAATGTGATCATTGTAGCTGGCAACACACGAACTATGTTCGGTTTGAGTCCTTTGTAGAATCCACGCCAGCCTTCGTGCCTGGAAATTGCGAAAAATTATAATTAGAATTGATGTTGATAATGTTTGTTGATATACATAGAACTTACCTTTAATTACTTACGTTTTGAGTTATTTGTGTCACTTTTTATGGAATTTCTGTGTAAGAATTGAATTGATAGCAAAAGTATATAGAAATTGGTGGCAATTCGGTCAGAATTAGGATTTAATTGTACTAAATTATAGGTACTTACTACATTTTTTAAATTGAAAAATAAGGACTAAATATTTTTATATATTTATGGGATCAATCAAGGTTTTATTAGTAAAAATATTTGGTAGACCACCGTGTAATTTGTTCACGGTTGAAATAAAAGCATAATTTCGAATAAAAAACGAAAGTAGGAATGGAAAAGTTTTTCGAAGAAAGTTAAATAATAGTTGGACGAAATAACAAACTCATTGTCAATTTGCTATCATTTATTGATTAAACAAATTGAATAGGCGAATTGAAACAATTGAACTTGAGAGCGATTATATAAAAATATAATAATTGATTATTTTAAACGTCTTACAAATTGCTATGTGGCCAGCCACCGAATAAGAAAATAATCATAACAGTTCGGTTACAACGCTTTAGATACGTGTGTTATATGACATTGCTAGATAGTACATTTTTGTTTAAATTAAACGTATTTGTAACTTTAAAGGCCCGAATAGAAGCAAATTCTGGGCTTTTGCTGTGAGGAAATTTATCAATAGTAAAGGGATAAGAGATCGAGATGAAATTATCTTTTAATGTTGCCTAAATCTACTGTGTAATTTTTGTTTTCTCACGTTGACGATTTTCAAGCGAAAACGTACCACTTTTCGAGCCTTTAAAATATAACGGTTCCTTGTGTACATTTAATTAAAAAAAAAAAAAAAAACAGAAAATATTTTCCAAAATATATGCTTAAAAATTCTAGTTTGGGAGGTCATCTCTGTAACTTGTATATTTTAAGTAAAGTTTATGACCGAATGACGCCACAACATAAAATTAATTTAAAAACGCATATAATTGGAATAATAATAAATTACAAATATATAAAATATTATACATGGCAAAAAACGGACAAGAAGCAATATATTTTTGTGTACAGTTAAGCACATAATGCTTTTGGCAGTTAGGCCACCACAGTCACATTGCAGCTGTCAGTTTGACGGACACAAACATATTATGGGTACGCCAGTCAATTTGCCTAGCTGCCTTGAGCATTATTTGCTTATATACAGCTTGTGTCAAACTTGGCTGCTGTTCGATCAGACATAATAAAAGTAAATCGAACTGTTAACACGTATGGAGGCAACGGTGCGAGGTGTACCCCACCCAAACCCGTCCCGAACACACATTTGTACTTGTTTTAGAGCATCGTTGTCAGAGCATCCAAGTTTGACACAGACTATACAAAAACTATAGCAAGCCTATCCCTTTACGAATCTCTAGCGTTGAAACCGTACATTAAAACCACATCTAATTATTTCAGATTACTTATTTAATCACATTTTATTTGGTGTATGTATTCTTTCGATCCACTTGTCAATATAACTTTCTATATCAACATATATTTTTCGCAAACTGTAATATTTATTCAAATTGTCTAACTTTTGCGTAAGAGCCATCACTAAGTGAATGTTGCATGAAATAAATATAGAGTATTTAAAATTACAATGTCCTACTTATGTTAAAACTTGAATGAGCGACTGTTGTGTGTGATTGTACTACACTTTGCTTTGACGAAAAGGGGAGATGATCGAAATGATTTTTTTGCCTTTTTTACTTATTGTGGAGATGAAATGTTTTTGACTTACAACAAAGGCGGGTTACATTTAGATTTAAATTTAAGACAGATTAGCTTCATACTTGCATAACATCATTATATTTGTGAGAAAAATACATTTGCTATTTTTTTTTGTTTTCTTATTATTATTATAATATATTTATGCGCAAGCAGAAACGAAACTATCTTACATAATAAAGAACCTAACGTCGTCTCACCACACATGTAACGTTATATCAAAGAAAAACTTGTCTTTTTACTTTTAAATTGTTAAATACTTCGGGAAGCGCGACAGTTTAAGTACATACCCTATTATCACAAAAAATTGATAAATTAAAACTAAATTGTGCTACGCCTGGCAACACTCCTTGTCAAGGTATTGCCAGGTTTAAAATTAAGTCAGTCACTATCTGATGGGAAAGAGTACGACTACTATTTACAAGAGATTACTAATATTGTTAGAAAAATAAATAAATAATAAAAACAAAAAACACAACATATGTCGTGAGACAGATTTTACATTTTAATAAAAATATTATTATAGTACAGTCAGTAACACAAACTGCATGCATCATGAAAACTTGCAAACTATAATTAAACATTCTTTGTAATTCTTAATTATGAGCTATTTAATACGAATTCACATTGCTGATAAGTTAACCTTAAGTTTGTGTTACGGACTGTAAATTAATTTAAAAAAAACTCAAGTTTTAATTATAATTTCTATACATAGATTTACATTTTCTCAGAACATTTTCACAGTCATTATATTATTTTGAAATACATATACACGTCACTATTAAAATTACGAAATTCGGTTTGAAACCGTGCCAACTACTGTCCCTTTAGCGGCAACTATGCCAAAAACTGGTAAAGTCATAACTATTAATAGTAAAACTTCTACTAGAATGCGGGGAAACTAGGAAACCATTTCGAACTGTCAAAGTCACGTCAATGTTAGTTATACAAACAAAAAAAATGCATTATTATACAAATATAGACTATTATAAACAATAAATTATCCCGCTTAAAACTAAACGCTTACCTTAAACACTCCAAAACAAACGAAAAAAAAATTGACTAAACAAGATCAGCGGCATAATAAACCCTGCGAGCGAACTGTCAAAACATAAACAGAACAGAAAAAAAATAACAAAATTTAAATAAAGAATAAATAGTGTTGTACGCGTTTTCCCATCAGATGACAATTAGACTCAATCGTTATTGGTGAATTTCTCCCATATGAGCATAACTAGACAGATGTTAGGCGTTACATGTAGCAGGTACGGCGTTAGGCCTTTGTAGAAGCCTCTGATTCGTTCGTACCTCCATGTCTCGTTGATGCAGTGCCACGCGCCGTCGTACGAGCGGTGCTGGTCCTGCAGGCGCGCGCGCACCACCTGGTACGGGTACGTGGCGCCCGCCGCGATCAGCTTGGAGATGGCGGCGAATGTTAGGTACTCCACTGATGTCTGCAATTTAACAGAAACTAAATATTAGTTACCTTATGTTTTACTAGCTTTTGCTGGCCGGCGTGGGTGTCGAAAAACTATCCCACGAGAACGTACTACCGGGATAAAAAGTATCCTGTGTGTTAATCTAGGTTATAAACAGAGATCGGATATTCGGATGCATATTCACCTAAAGTTGAGATGTTGGCTAACATGGAATGCTCTTTTTAACCGACTTCAAAAAGGAGGAGGTTATCAATTCGTCGGAACCTTTTTTTTTTTTTATGTATTTTCCCCGATTGCTCGAAGATGGCTGGACCGATTTGGATTTTGTTTTTTTTGTTTGAAAGGGTATACTTCCCAGGTGGTCCCATGATCATCAAGTCAGGATCTGATGATGGGATCCTGGAGAAATAGAGAGAACTCATCAAATTTTATAGGCACACAAAGCGATTTAGGTACTTTTTGGAAGAGTACTTTCTCGTAGTGGTCTCATTTCAATTTGGTGAAGATTTGATGAAGAACTTTGGAGATAGGCAACGGAACTCCTCAATAAATGATAGCAAATGGACTGGGATTGCTGATATCTCATCTCTGTCTATTGCTTACACCAGTTCATAACATAACATCACGCCGGTATGCTGTGAAGGGATAAGCACATGTGAACCACTAAAAAGTGAAAAATAAAAACTTTTTCCAAAAAAAAACAACCGACTTCCAAAAAAACACTACAAAGTGAAAAATAACTTTAATTTCGGAAAGCGGTGACAAAAAATTAAAATACAGCTCCAAAGACACCGACTTCCGAAATTAAAGTTATTTTTCACTTTGTAGTGTTTTTTTGGAAGTCGGTTGTTTTTTTTTGGAAAAAGTTTTTATTTATCGGAAAAAGTCTTAATTTAGGTAAGTAATTTGTTTATTTTTTGTTTTAACTAATACAAACCACCCCTCCTCCAGTACATATACATATTTGTATCGGGTTAAACATTAATTTTAAATTAATAAACATCTGAATAGTTATGCAATCCAAGAATCCCGGGGTTTTTAATAAATATTACAAATAAATTTATAAAGCCGCTTCCATACTTTCATAGCTAAAAATTTTCTTTAGGTAAATATGCATCCGAATATCCGATCTCTGATCGCATTAATATAGAACAATATTACAATAGTCAACCCTTAGCCGACAAAAATAATAATAATAGTCCCCCAGAGAGAAATTTGGCCATGGCGACGAATCTCAGCAAAGACCAGCGTTCTTTATTATTATAGTGCATAAGTGTGTGCGCATGCGCAGACACAGGTGCACTCTCTCCCCGCACTCTCATAGTCCTATAGGACGGCAATGCGATACGACCGGATAGAGCCGACAAAACGAGGACAATATCATGGCAATACGATGACATTGAACTTGTGAGTACAAGTGTCGCTTAATACGGGTAATTTTCCTTAACGATCCGTTTTGTTAAATGGCAACCCCGTGTTAATGAGCATTAAATCTTAAAGGTGTGACTTGTGGAAAGCGTGACGTGGTTGAGTCATGACCGTTGCTAATTTGTTTGAGATTGCCTATTATTAACATAAGGTATAACAATATATTACTTTCTTTTAGACGCTTGTAATCCCCGAAAAAACTTAAGAAAGACTTAAAAATAATGTAAATCTAGTACACCCACATTTTGTCTGTTATGTTTAAGTCCCATGTAATAAGAGCCTATTGCCATCAAACAGGCGCAAATCCAGATTCCGGGCTGCTACTGACAAATTCCTGAATATATTTGGATTACACCAGAAAGGTAACTCAGTAACTATTTGGGATCTATTCCGTTACCTCTGGTATGTGTTAGCATAATCTTTGGCCGATTCAAAGCTTCAGTAATAAAATGAAATATCTCTTCCGGTATGGAAGTTGTTTATGTACAAAGTTTTAGATTGAAAACAAGATACCGCAATCATTATGATAACCGCATGTCAATCGTGTGATTCATCTGCTGCTGTATATTGCAAAATGGCTAACTAAACATAGTATTGATGTCACACATAAGAAATGTTTTCCTTAAATCCATTAAAATTCCGACTATTAAACAACAAGGTTGAAATAAGTTGGCATTTACTTCGGTACACTATTACTTGTTGATAAATTATGAATAATATTACTTAGTTTATTACTTTGATGGCCAACATTGAAGCAGCTTTGAAGTTTTTCATAATTTGAACCAAACAAATTGGATGTGTATGCAATAAAACTTGAAATATATTCATGATAAAGTGACATAATTGATTTGTGAATTCAATAAATTAATACAGGATATTTTTATTTCATAAAAAAAGATTCAGATTAAATTCTACTATAGATGATTTATTTAAAATAAATGGTTTTATTTATACTTTCTTTGACTTTTTCTTCTTAGAACAAATAAAAATCATACTTATTTGATTTAGGTCCAAAATAATAATCAGCAATTCAAAAGTAAAACTAAATGATTACTCCATTGTTATTTATTACTCCATCCAATTGTTGGTAGATTTTCAATGAATGATGCTTATTACTTACATTACCGAATACGTATAAATTTATTTAATTTATAAAAAAAAAAAATACTCAACATTACAGAAATAAATTCGAATAACCACGTAAGTTGTTAAATTTCAATAAACAATAATATCCAATAATGCCCGGCCCGGTTGATAACAATAGGCTCGCCCCCTTTACATGGGACTTAAACAGTGTTATCCAATAATAATATTATCGAACTGCACTGGCCGCGTGGTGGAATACGGCCTGTGTCCCAGCAGTGGGAACATTATAGGCTGATTATGCCAAATAATATCTGACTTACCAATTTGATATCAATCGGCAGGTTCCTGTACTGGTTGTACCTATTCTTCATCTCCTCGTACGTCATGAACTGCAGCGCGCCGTGAGACACTCCGAACATGCCGGGAACGAAGCCCTGGAACGTACCACATTATACATTAATATCACTTTTATTTTATTTACAGGCTTACAACCAATAGGATTTGTCAGGACAGCCCCGTATTAGCCTAATATTATCGGAACCCGCAATAGTTAAGACTACTGCAAATGGCGTCGCAATTTTGTACGTGGTTTGTCTAAAATACTTAAAAATCACTAGTATTCAAATCACCTATTGATGTTTCTCAATATCCAACTTCCATTAGAAAAATTGAACTGTTAAATCTAGACAAAATATCAAGCGTAAAGGAAAAACCCAAAACGAAATTGACCAATTCCACAAATCCTTTGTTTTATAACAAAGATTCAACGAATAAAACAACATCCTGTACATATTACTCTAAGAGTCTAGACAGCAATATCCAACCTGCAGTATTTCCAGGGTAATCCATTATACGATAAAAAGCACAAACGATAAACTAAACGAATTAATTAAATTAACATTTATAGCGACTATAACTCCCGTCGAGTTGCAGTCGCCATGATTGTCAGGGCGTACACTATCGATCCTCAACCCCTCCCTGTTCCACTTTAGCAAGCTAGGTCATTCCTTTTTTAAACTGAGGGATGGGGTTGCCATATCAGAAATAATGATATTGGTGCCGTGCCTTTATTATACACATTACTTTTTAAATCTTTTATTTAGTATTATTTGATAGTATACAAGATTGATTGTAATTGTTGTCGCATGGTAGTTTTTATCCAACCAAGGGGATGTCCTCTTAGCTCATAAAATTGAATCTTTGCTTACGCGTTCCGTTGACATGACAAGTAAATACATTTATTTGATAGATATTATGACGTATAAAGCAGCTAGGAAAGCCTACACACAAATGAAATGTTAAGGGTGAAAGTCAAGTAAACGGAAGGATTTTAATAAAAGCTGGTCTTATCTTTTGGAATAGTTACACATCTTTAATTCTTCTCATGAATCATTGAAAACAAGTACATGTATTTAAATATTGGTCAGGTTGAAAATTGGTACGAGCGGACTCGAATTCGATCTTTCATAGGATGCCAAGGTTACATCATTTGTCATTTAAATACTTAGAGCTCTTCAAAAAAACGACAGCATATTGTATGGCATTGTACGTCATTCGAAATTGATGTAAATTGGCTTGTTCCTGTGGTATAATTATGAGAGAATATAATTATACATTATGTTTTTACCCGATTGCGCCAGAAGGAGAATTATGTTTTTCGAGTACGTGTATGTATGCATGTATGTGGATTTCGTTGTCGCGCTCTGTAGCCTAAACGGCTTGATGGATTTTAGCTTGAGAGGCGTCGTTAGATTCAGCTCGATTGTGGTAGTGAGACTGGGTATATTTAAATTATGAAAATGAAAATAGCCGATTTTTGGCGCCATATTAAAAAAAAACCTCAAAACCTATCGAGTGGAGTATCAAAATAGCTATTATTAACATCAAAAATAATTGAATTAACAAGAAAGTGTAAAATTAAAAATTAATTTTATAATAAAAAAAACTGACTACCTACGTAAAACGAAAAGTTTAAAATAGATGGAAAGAAGAAACTTTTGTTTTAAGTTTTAAGAGGTTGATTAAACGAATACAATCTTAGATTTATGCAATCAGTTGGAGCCAATAAAGGTCTTTATTGTTAATTTTAAGAAGATATTATTCTTTTTATTTTTTACAATGTCTGACATATTCTCGTCATTATTTGACATTATACATCAATTTTACTTTCGACTATTTATTATTAGTGATTGTCATCGAAATCATGTCACTTGGTTCAAATAGATTCATTTTATATAGGTAGATTCTTTTACATATTGTGAATGAGAGAACGTTGTAGACCTTAGAGACTAGATTTGTAGACGTTTTTCTATTCTGTATTTTAATTCCTCTAAGTACCTGGTACTTATTGACTGGCCTGCACTGTCCTCCCATACCTATTATCACTGTAATTTGAAAACATTGTAAAAGCCAATTATTTTTAAAAGAGTAACCGTGGAGTTTCTTGCCGGCTCTTCTCCATAGGAAACGACAAATTGGAACCGTGCACCTAGCTTCTGACGTTTCATAAGCGCCCATGCAGGCTTATGTGAAATAAAATATTTTGATTTTGATGCATCCTCAAAAGTTTTTTATGTGAACTAGCTTTTCCCCGTGACGTCGACCTCGTGTAATGTCATTTTTCGAAGATTACCCATTTATAAGTTTGTATGTCTATGTGTCCACATAGACATACCTACAAACTTATAAATTTTACCTCTCTATAATATTAGTACAGATAATGTATGCAGGGCATATATGTGGTGTATGTTTATATTGCGATTTTGTTTTATAGAAGTATAACCTCGACCTTGAAATAGCGTTACACGTGTAAATCTACATGTTAAAAAAAAAAAACATCGTTTGGCAAAGGTATGGTTTCATATGGACCATAGTATGAAATAGACCAATGAATTAACACCATATTTATTATGTTCAAGTTAAAATTAATAGTTACGTGAAAATATTATTAGATTGGCAATCTAAAAACAATGAGTTTCTATCTTTCAAATATCTACGATCTTTCTGCGTTATTATTTTATTAAATACACGTTGAGAATATAATGACGATTAATTGTACAATAATGTTTACTTTAGCAATATAATACTCGCTGTGATTTTTTTCTTCATTTTTATTGACGTAGGTAATAATACTATCCACGAAAAAATATGCTATTTTCAAGATACGTTATTTCTAACGTCATTGTTAATTCTCATAATATGTAATATTATTGCAACAAAATCGAGTATCGAAATAGTAATCACGAAAAAAAAACGTGCTATTTTCATGATACGTAATTTCTAATGGCATTCGCATGGCATTCGTGTGTTTCATGCAAAAACACAATTTTCATAACAATATTATTGCAATAAGTCGTGTATTTCTACTAATTGTATTTCTAGTTGCAATCTCGTAAATATTTGTGGACACTTTCAGCACCTTATCTATGACATCACAGTCATACATAACAGATAAGTTATGTGATTTATTTACGTCTAGATTAAGAGCTTATTTTACAAAAACGTTTTACGTAATACGTTCTTTTGAGTAGATACTGAGTAATTTTTTTCAAGAGTCCGCTGGATGCGGGAAGCAAAGAACCGGCCGAAGCTTGGGGGAGGCCTATGTCCGGCAGTGGACGTCTTTCGGCTGAAATGATGATTATAACTGGATATTTTACAAAACAATAAAACAACCGACTTCCGAAAAAACACTACGAAGTGAAAAATACCTTTCATTTCGGAAGTCGGTGTCTTTGGATATGTATTTAGTTTTTTTGTCACCGACTTCCGAAACTAAAGTTATTTATATTTTTTTGGTTATAGCCATTGTCATAACTGGACCAAATTGGAAATGGGACCACACGGGAAGCACCAGCATTCAAATAAAAAAAGAATCATCAAAATCGGTTCACGCAGTCGAAAGTTCTGAGCTAACAAACAAAAAAAATACAGTCGAATTGAGAACCTCCTCCTTTTTTTTTAAGTCGGTTAAAAATATTTTAAGTCGACGGGGGTGACCTTAAAGAAGGGTGGAAGAGAAGAGTGGCTGGAACAGACTGGATGTGGAAGGCCCATGTCCAGCTTCGGACTGCAATAGGCTAAGTTTATTTTAGGTAAAATTAAAACTTGTTTTACAAATCTAAGCACGCAATATTGTTTAAGTACTTCAGTCTAGACATATGGTATCACAAAACAGCCATGTAATTGACCTCTGCGGTCGGTCAAATATAACATGCTGAAATTGGAGACATTAATACCTTAGCAAATCTGGAACTTAAATTCAGAGATATAAGTTACAGGTTTCATTCAAAGACAGATTTTTTTAAATGTAGTTTTAGTATTGTTATAGACTAGCCGTATTTTGGCCTTGGTGGCCAATCTTAACGGTGATAGCCTTCGACGTGGGTGATATTATTGTGCACCCTCAATCCCACAGTCCGATGAGACGGCACGTATTTCACGACTGGAGAGAGACCACGCGCAGGACTACCGCGTTAACGTGTTTTCCGAGGCACTAGGTATCATACCGCTAACTTCCAACCTCCCCGCTATTATTAATAAATTCCGAATGAGAACACTTTGCCCGACTTGAGAGTTGAACCCAGGACCTCACGCTCAGCAGTCACACTTTCGACCATGAGGCCAACGGGGCAGTAGAATAGTTAAGGCGGTGATTTCTTCAAAACGCTCTCTAACCGTAAATAATTTTGCAATCAAAATTATATATGATATTTTCAAGTCTTTTTTGCATAGAGTGATGGAACTCAAAACATAATTAACCATACTTTAATGCATCACAAAATCATCAAAGTCACCTCTTAATTATCTTTAAAACCAGTGTCTCCCTTCAATAACAATTATAATTAAAAATATACCATAAAATTCCAAATGCCAAACTGCATCCAGTGATGGATTATTTATTATTAAATACTTAGTATCTAATTTTATACGAATTTATTTGTATTTTTACGACAATGCTTGCTCATTTATTATTAAAATTTATTACAATAGATATTAACCCGTATCGGATTGCAATAATAATAATAATTATCGCTCATAACGACAATATTTAAAGTTACCAGGGGGCCGATTCTACTAACAAATTTGTTAAAAAAACGCAATAGAACCGCAACCGAATCACCACTTTTAACCGTTTTCTCATTCTACTAAAATGAACAACGGTCCAGCTGCGACACAGCTGCGGTTACGTTTTAGTTACGCCAACGATCGATTGAAACAATGTCAAAACCTATTCTACTAACAAAATCGAACATGAGCGTGACGTTTACTATAGGACAAAGTTAATGATAAAATTATGATCATTATGTCTTTTAATTATAGAAAATACTTTTAGTGCCACATATTCGTGTTTAGTAACATTTTTAGATTCAACTTTTTTCTTTGTGGTATTAATAAAACATATTATTTTGGCATGTTGGTAACGCGGGTTACCCGCTGTGTTCCCGCTACAGTTCAGTTGCAATTCGTTTTAAGTTTAGTTTCCATTTTGCTTATAAAATAGTAGAATGACTTTTTATGTAACTATCGAACGGCGATCGAAATCGAACTGTTGTGGAAACACAATTTAACGTGTAACGTTGCAAATTAGTAGAATCGGCCCCCTGGGCCGTAAGTTGTAAGTAAGTAATAAGTTAGTTTCAGACTACAAAGGAGAAACATAGCCGTCCAACAGGCTCTGTCAACCAATCAAGTGAAGGTTGTCGCATTCTAATTCTAGACCACCCTATGCCTAAGTTTGGTAACTGGAATTTAGGCCATATAGTTTCAGCCTTCGAACAAAAATAGGTTTCGACATTCAGACAGTTTGAAAGTCGAAGATCAGACGATTCTGGGCACGACTTAAATAAAGATGTTCTAAAAGCCATTATGCTAATTCGTTGGGGAGTTTGTTGGTTGTTAGTTCTTGTTCGCAACTAAAGCACTAGAAAGTGGTGTAGGAGGGCTTTCTTAAATAATTATGACATGCAAAAACTGCAGATTCACGAACTAATTTGAATAAATTACTTTTTATTTTGATTATTTCTATTACAATTTATTTTCTATTTTCTAAGGTTTCCGCTAACAGAGTAAGTCTCCATGAATATACATCCTAACAAATATAAATGAGAAAGTATGTTTGGCTGTTACCTTTTTCGCCTAAACCACTGAACCGATCATCCTAAAATTTCGCATACACGTTGTCAGGTTTACAGAAACGGGCATGTACTGTCAGTACTGTTCCTGAGGATAAGAACAATAACGATCTTATGGCGCCATGGGTCTTTCGAATCATGATTGAATAATATTATTACAAGCAAAGTACAACGCGAATTGATTGCCAAATTCTAAATTAACGCGAGCGAAGCTAGCTCAGCTAGTTTCACATAAATGAGAATATACATTTAACTACTAACGCCAAACAAATATTTTCGAACTTAAGTATGATTACTGTGGAAAAACCGAGTAATTGTAGATGTTTGCTAAAGACCCAACGTCATCTGGACATTACAGATAACAATATTATGAAAAGGACTTGATTGTTGCAAATGTTCGCATTGATGTTTTATGAATGCGACAGCAATCAGCATTAGTGTTTTTGTGTCTGACCGTATGTTTTTTTTTTACATTTTGGTAGAAGTACCAAAATTAGATCGCAAAAAACTTATGTTCATACATTTACGAGCATTAATAACGAACAGGTAGGTAAACAAAATTCAAAAGTGATATTCTCCTGTCATCATCATCATCATTTCAGCCGGAAGACGTCCACTGCTGGACATAGGCCTCCCCCAATTTGGGGGGCTTGCCTTAATCGCCACGCTTGGCAGGAGGGTTGGCGATCGCAGTATGGTGGTAAAATGCATAAAGAACGCTGCTGCCCATTCTCTAGTAAGTCCTTTAGTTGCCTTCTACGACACCCACAGGAAGAAATGGGATGGTGCTATTCTTTACGTCCGGCACCACACGGATATTCTCCTGTAGTCATCATTATCATCTGACCACCTTTTTTCTAACTATGATGGGTCGGCTTCCAGTTTAACCAGATGCAGCTGAATACCAGTGTTTTACATGGAGCGACTGCCTATCTGATATGCATAACCCAGTAACTGGGTAACCGATACCCGTCTTACCCGACCCGATGCCATAATGGGTAGGTGTATTCCTATAAAAAGGAAAATTGTTAAATGATCATAATTCATAACTTTTTACTTGTTAACTACAAGATGGACATTAAAAGACGTGAGGGCAGCAATCAGGTACTAATTACACACGTAAAAAAAAAACAACAAATTGAACAATTTCCTGATATCAGAATGGCTGGTCATTTTGAAGTCCCTTTATTATGTTTCAAAGTTAGGTAGCCATTAATTGACTATAGGTATTAAAAAGAGGTAGAAATTTTTGGTCACCAGCCTTACGCGAACCGATACAGACAACCATCAATTCAGATGCACACGCTAAAGCGATTCGGGACTAGCATAACATTTCAGGAGGTCCTACTCTATAAGTTCGTCAATGAAGATACGGGCCCGTCCGAAAGTAGTTCGATACTTCGTAATGAACTCTACTCCAGATCAAATAACTTTTTCGGCCGGGCAAAAAACTAATCTTATGTCCGAAGGTGTGCGGAGAAGGAAACGCTTGTGACTTCGGCCGAAACTATGGATTTCGTGATTAGAGAGTAGAACTCAGGTTTTTTTTATTACTAAATGGGCCTACCAACCCGCACTGGGCTCGGCCAAACCGCCCTGGGCTCGCGTGGTGTATTATGGCCCACTCCCTCTCACAGAGAGGAGGCCTGTGTCCCAGCAGTGGATAGGCTGATTAAGTATGTATGTAAATGGGCCTGCTCTTGACTTCGATCACGCCTGATGGAAAGCAATTGATAGATCGACCGACCGTGTCCAGAAGATGCCTGTTCACTCTTGTTTTGAAGGTAGACAGGTTAAATGTGGAAGGGAAAAAGAAGGAAAGAGGTTCAGTGTATCTTGGTAAATAATAATAGTGAAATGGTGTATTATGTGATTATATCTTATGTCAGCAGTGATATCACAAGTGTATTGCTATTATGCTTAAAATATGTAACAATTCAACGATTAAAACAAGCAACAGTGACGGCATCTTCATTAGATTTACAAGTCGTGCATCCGTTTTTAACCGACTTCAAAAAGGAGGAGGTTATCAATTCGTCGGAACCTTTTTTTTTTTTTTTTTTTTTTATGTATGTTCCCCGATTACTCGAAGATGGCTGGACCGATTTGGATTTTGTTTTTTTTTGTTTGAAAGGGTATACTTCCCAGGTGGTCCCATGATCATCAAGTCAGGATCTGATGATGGGATCCTGGAGAAATAGAGAGAACTCTTCAAATTTCATAGACACACAAAGCGATTTAGGTATTTTTTGGAAGAGTACTTTCTCGTAGTGGTCCCATTTCAATTTGGTGAAGATCTGATGAAGAACTTCGGAGATAGGCAACGGAACTCCTCAATAAATGATAGCAAATGGACTGGGATTGCCGAAATCGCATGTCTGTCTATTGTTTACACCAGTTCATAACATAACATCACGCCGGTACGCTGTGAAGGGGTAAGCACATGTGAACCACTAAAAAGTGAAAAATAAAAACTTTTTCCAAAAAAAAAAACAACCGACTTCCAAAAAACACTACAAAGTGAAAAATAACTTTAATTTCGGAAGGCGGTGACAAAAAATTCAAATACAGCTCCAAAGACACCGACTTCCGAAATTAAAGTTATTTTTCACTTTGTAGTGTTTTTTGGAAGTCGGTTGTTTTTTTTTTGGAAAATGTGTTGTGTGCAATGTTAAATTAGTGACATTATGTGATTGTTACCTGTTGTAGTTGCCTTGTGAATAAATAAATAAATAAATAAATAAATAAAAAGTTTTTATTACTCTATTGAATTATTCGACTAACCAATGTCATGAATTCCATCAACGTAATCAAAAAATATTTGGCTCATTTTTACAATCTTTATCATAAATACATAGATATCATAGGTAGAAATGGCCCTCAAGTTTTTTTAAATTTCATTTCCGATGTTATGGAACTTGTTATCATTTTATACCAAGGAAAATATTGATCTCATGTAGTTAAATACAGGAAATGTTTTTATTCAGTGCGCAAAGTTTAACCATGAATTCAGCATACCATTCTAGACGACCCAGCGAAGAAATTTTCAGAAAAATCAGCTGTTTCATAGAAAAGTGCAATACGCGGTCAAAATGTATGGAACAGCTGTTTCTTTTTTGTATAACCGACGAAAAATTTCTGCGCTGGGGGTTCTAGAATGATATGCTGAATTCATGGTTACAGTTTGCGCACTGGATAAAAACTTTTCCTGTATAATGAGTAAACGTACTATTTAGCGAACATTCTTATACCCTTAAAACAATTAATGCAAGTTATTCATTGACACAATTGTCACGTAATTCAATTAATTTCTAACAATTACGCATCCGAGATAACGAAAAGGGCACACGTCGGTTTAAACCGGGTTTAACAATATGCGTAGCTGTTGCAACGAAAATCGGAGTTTCGTCATTATTCACTTTAACATTTTGCCGAAGGTTGGTTTAGTTATAGAACAACGCCACTCTTTATGGTTGTCCGTAGTGTCCGTACTAAAATGTGCCTTGCACCCATAGATATAGGATCTAGCACTTCTTTCTGATAATTTTATATACGTACATCTGTGCGCTTAGTTTTAGATATTGTTTCTCAGTAAGTGAATTATGTATGCAATTCTTTATCCTTACCTACTGATATTATAAACGCGAAAGTTTGTAAGTATGGATGGATGGATGTTTGTTACTCTTTCACGCAAAAACGGCTGAACGGATTTGGATGAAATTTGGCACACAGATAGATTATAACGTAGATTAACACATAGGATACTTTTTATCCCGGTAGTACGTTCTCGCGGGATAATTTCCGACCTCCACGCGGCCGAAGCCGCGGGTGGAATCTAGTGAGAAATAAAGTTGTTTATAAACTTAAATTTATTTGAGTTCGTGTTATTTTTCATATATTTCTATCAGTCGTCATCTCTCCCTCTTAGTCATAATATCCATAGCACTTTCCACAACCCATCAATCTTTGCTTCGGTAATTCTTTTCATTATGGCCACGTTAACTTTAAATAGTGTCGTTATGAGCGATAATAGTTCTTATTGCAATCCCATACGGGTTAAAATCTGTTGTAATAAATTCGAATCAAGAGCAAGCGTATTTTTAATTACAATTATAATTGTTAATGAAGGGATAAACTGCTTTTATAGATAATTAAGAGGTGACTTTGATGATTTTTTTGATACATTAAAGTATGTTTAATTATGTTTTGAGTTCCATGACTTTATGCAAAAAAGAATTGAAAATATTTTTTTTTTTTTGCTTTCAAAATTACACATGACGACAAAATTAGACGAACACTCTGACCCAGAAACCAGGCTAAGTATATATTTCCTAAGTATTTCGATGCGCTGAATTCGAACCTGGCAGCAGATTGCACTATCACGTATGGATTTTAAGATATCCTAACCTGAAAGAGCAAAAAACACCATTTTTGCTCATTTTTGAGGTTACGTAGCCCGCTAGATCCTTTTTCCTCCAAAATTGTATCAATTGTATCTGAAAGTACTTTAGTACAATTGACTGCCAATCAATTTTCAGTCTTTTTCCCAACAGAATAAAGCGCATTTTGCGATCGCTGCTGCTCATTAGTTAATGTACTGAATATATTATTACGAATGTACGAGATATATCGCAATCCGAATTCCATATCTATTAACTGTGAACGGGTGTGAATATCAGCTGACCGGTTTAAACTGGATTGTGCGTTTGGTATTCAAAACAGACCCAATTATAATATTATCTACTCGACTCTACAATTAATTTTATACAGCAAAAGTTTTTATTCAGTGCGCAAACTTTAACCATGAATTCAGCATATCATTCTAGAACCCCCAGCGAAGAAATTTTTCGTCTGTTTTACCAACAGAAAAATCAGCTGTTTCAGAGAAAAGTGCAAAACCTACGCGGTCAAAATGTATGGAACAGCTGCTTTTTTTTTAAAGTTTGCGCACTGGATAAAAACTTTTACTGTATACCAAAATCAAGGAGTCCTCTTTAAACTAACATTGGCATGCAGACTTATGACATACGTTTATGTGAAAAATATATGGAAAAATTTCTAATCTACTGTGGTAGTTAGGGCTCCAACTTCTTGAACTGCCGAGAACACTATCAGGTGGTGGTCGAGGATATTGGTTATCAGACTTAAGCGTATTTGTTACTGCAAAGTCTTCTTCAACTTTTGTCAAGGTGATCGCTGAGTCCACATTCAGCATGGTAGCATCTATTTGGTCTTCACATGATCTGACCAGGATTATGTATGAACTTTAAAAGAGACTGTGACCTTGAGTTTGTTTCGGGCTTTTTTGTCAGCGTAGTCAGATAGGAAACGCGAACTCATCTAGTTTTCAAAATATGATTGACAAAGTGTTTGTACAAACCAACGCGCAGAAATAAAATTTTAATTTAAAAAGAAGAAGCATATGGTATTTTCCATCTTGTTTTGACACGTGCAACCACAAGACGTTGTTACATTAATACACGTGCGTGGTAAATTAACTATATTGATAATTATTTGTAAATGCAGAAGTTATTAAAGATGGGTCATCAAATCTTGTGGGATTAGTAGAAACATTAAATAGGACATAACTCAAAAGCCGGTAAGCATTATTGACACGTGAATTAGAAATACCCATGAATACTAAGTCAATTAAGTTATGTAGAAATCGTAATAAATAATTTAGTTTGTAAACAACATCAAACAAACTTATTACCTGTCTATTGGTAGAGCAACTCTTTCTATTTAGGGCTGATTTTTAAATAGATAATTTTTATCTGAGGAATAAATATGTCGGTTTGACAGCTTTTGTATAGAAAATATGGCAAACTGTCAGATTAATTCTTCAGATAAAAGTTAGCTGACTATTGTAAAATTTGCCCTACACTACTTATTTTTTAATGGTCAGATTATCAAAACATAAGTAGCATTGGTTAAACATTCATTCTTTTCTATTCCATCATTTCTAAACATAAATCATACATACATGATTCATCTCCTATAATTAATCATTTCCAATTCCATTCTCAATTCTCATCAACGTTGGAGACTTACACATTACATGTCATGTCGACCTTGTCAAAGCTTTCTATTTGTTCATTTTATGGGCCCTTGTAGCCTTGGATGGAGGTTCCAAGGTACATACCTACATACAATGATATAGATATCAAGGGTGAGTGTTTGCGTGACGTTTCTAAACAGTAATTTATTTCCATTTCAAGGAAAATCATAGATTTATATTATTGCTTTTGTCGTTGTTTGGTTAGGAGTCACGAGATTCGACTTTTCCGTGATACTCCGTATTCTTGACCTACATCGTCATCGTCCACATCCCGACTTCATCCACTGCTGAACGTAAGCCTCTCTTTTCTTCAGCCAACCGTGATGGTTGTCTCTCTTTTCTTCGGCCAACCATCACGTTCCCAATGCTAGCCTCATAAATGACCTACCCTCGATTCTGAACTTTACTTCTTTTATTTTTAGTCAGTGCTTTGTTATTAACATTCATCATGCTAGAGGTAAATTTTCATAAGTATTTCATGGCTTAAATCCGCTGAATCCTAAATGAAAAGTCAAATAATTGGAGTAAGTATTTATTTAGTGGGTAAAACTAATGTCCATTTTAACTATCATTGGACGCCGTTCGAGTCTCAATTTTCGGAGCTAAGCCGAAACTCCAAAATCCAAGAAAATTTAAAATTCAACAGTGCCCTTTTATTGAGGCGTTAATTTATGTGTCGCCTATCATAAGTGAAAACGGGCATAAATGTCCTCTAAATGTTTTTCACCTGCCTTTTATCTAAACTTCCCATCTAAAGGACAAAACTACAAGGCCATATTGAAAGCTTCAGTCGACTTGACGGCACATACGATCAATAAATTGACTGAGCCTTCAAGTATAATCTATCCAGTTTATGACGTCAAACATTCTAAGGTCCTTGAAACAATCTGTTTTTATGAGCCTCTTTTTCCTACGTTCGGTAATGTTAAGTTTATGGAAAGCTTTTGGAGGTTTTTCCATAAAGTAGGTGAGGTATTGAGTCATGATTTCATGAAATAGATAATTGTTTGAATATATACTCTATTGAATATTTTAGTACTGCAGCTGATTTTCTGAAAGGATGTCTAACGGTGGATTTCACCAATGAAACTGAACGCGATCAGCACATCTAAACCGCGTTCAAGAGCTGCTGCTGTCAGTGTCATAATAATTGTTGATCGCGTGCAGTTTCATTGATGAAATTGGCACTTAATCGAAGAAAGTAGGTACTCGAAACTCAAAGCATTTTTGAAAATAAATGCCATGTAACAGGGGACCATTGCCAATTTACCATTAACCGAGCAGAAATCCAGACTCCAAGCAGCTACTGAGTGGTTTTTTTCTATCTGGAATTTAGATAGAAAAACAACAGTTGGTAGAAGATTCCTATGGAGAAAAACGGGCAGGAAACTGCAAAGACACTCTTGACAAGCCACAAGTCTATATAGGTTTTAATCTCAGAAATATCAAGTATGTCACCGTTGTTGGTATATTTGTCGAGCGTGACAAAATAATCATAACAACATGCGTTTAGTTTATTGCTTCTGACGTCAATAATTTTATAATATTATCTTATAGGCCTCAACCCACCGATATAGATAGCTATATTTGTGCCTCAATTTCTGTCGTCCCTGATAATTATCACTAGGTTTTTTGGTCAAATTTAGATGGAAAAAATAAAACAGTACGTATGCACGCAAAATGCTGAATCATCTTTTTTTACGTTAGTAAATACCGTCCCACAGCTGGGTCTCCCCATACTGCGCCATTTATCTTTGCCTGCTGCCTTTTCCAACTAATCAGTCAAGAAACAGTCTAGGTCGTCGCGCCAGCGCTTCTTTCGCCTGCCATGCCATGGAGGTAGGATGTGCGGTCGTGAGATCGGCTGCAATTCGTGATGGTGCCCGCTAAGCATGGCGGACTGATACCAGTCGGGGGTGTGGAGAGTGTGCAAGTATCTCCCGGGCCCCCTATTCATGGTACAAGAAGGAGCAGTGGGGTTTCAGTCAGTAGAAGTCCGACATAACCCTCCGTTCATCACAGACGGAAGATATCCAAGAGGATTTCGTCACGGACAAAGAAGGCCTGCCTCGGTGACTACGCGTCCTCAGACCTTGGTTCACCTGTCCTGGTGCATCCTGGTACGTGTGGCCCGCCCAGTCGCATTTCAGCCTCGCGGTCTCATCGCCAACATCGGCGATGCCTGTCTTCGAGCGTATCATTGTTGCTAATTCGATCCGTTACTCCTAAATTCAAAATGCTACGCTCCATCGCTCTTTGGCAAACCTTATGTTCATCATTCAAGAATCATCATTACATAGCAAAAAAAAAAGCGAATTTTATTATCAGATAGATAACAAGAAGTAATGCTAAATCGACATCACAACATAATCAGTCTATAATGTCCCCATTACTAGGACACAGACCTCCTCTCTGTGAGAAGGAATGGGCCGTAACCGTAATCCACTACGCGGGCCCAGTGCGGGTTGGTAGACGTCACATGTCTACGAATTTTTTGGTTCTAGGACATGCCGGTTGCCTCACGGTTTTCCTTCACCGTTTTGAGAACAGTGGTGATGAAATTAAACAAACTGCCTGCCGGGTTCGTACCCACAACCTACAACAAGTTGGGGCCGATACCTGCACTGCTCCGCATGTGGGTAGCACTTAGCTTTTGGACAGATGGAATATTATTAATTATGTTCGGGCTATATTGTTTGGGCTAATCTCGAAAACAACTGCTTTGTCTTTTTTTTTTTTGAGGATGGGAAATCATCAAATAACTTCTCCCGCTCTGGGTGGAGCAGGAGGGCGTGTCAGACTTTTACTGACTAAAACCCACCCGTGTTCCCTCAGTTGCCTGTGTGCCAGGGGCGACGGTATCTCTTTCGAACAACCCGCACCCCTGGCAGTTGTCTTTAATACTACTTCACCTTTCCAAGAATTGAATTGTGGAAAGTATTTGTTTATTAATTTCAAAGGAGAGAAGATAGTGGCAAATCTATTTGTGAAACAAAATGATTGCCAGAATAAATGATAAAGTTTTAATAAATCAGTGTTATCAATTTATCATAAAAGATTTCCTTTTTTGCAATCGTCAAATCAATCATCCCTTCCGATAATAGATTTATCTTATGTAAATGACGCCAAATATCTACCAACCCGTACTGGGCCCACGTGGTGGATTACGGCCCATTCTCTCTCACCCAGAGACCTGTGTACCAGCTGTGGGAACATTATAGGCTGATATGCATATTTATAAATCTTTCATCATCATCTTTTCAACCGAAAGTCGTCCACAGCTTGACATAGGCCTCCCCTAAGCTCCGTCACTTCGACGTTTCTGTGCTTCCCGCATCCACCGGACTCCTGCGGCCTTCACAAGGTCATCGGTCCACCTTGTGAGAGGCCTTCCAACTTTACGTCTTCCGGTACGCGGTCGCCACTCCAGAACTTTTCGGCCCCATCGGCTATCTGTTCTGCGAGCAATGTGCCCTGCCCACTGCCACTTAAGTTTGTCAATTCTTCGGGTTATGTCGGCTACCTTGGTTCTCCTGCGGATCTCTTCATTCTTGATTTGACCACTCAGGGAAACTCCAAGAATAGCCCTCTCCATTGCCCTTTGGGTGACTTTAAGCCTTCTTATGAGGCCCATTGTGAGTGACCACGTTTCTGTTCCATATGTCATCACTGGCAACACGCACTGGTCAAAGACTTGCGTCTTGAGACAATGCGGTATGTGGGACAAGAAGATATTGCGAAGCTTCCCGAACGCTGCCCAACCGAGTCGGATTCGACGATTAACCTCTTTCTCGAAGTTGGATCTACCTAATTGGACATTTTGTCCTAGGTAAACGTACTCGTCCATAACTTCGAGTGCAGCGCCTCCGACCGTTATAAGAGTGGGTGTTACATGGGCATTGGACATGATCTTTGTCTTGTCCAAGTTCATTTTAAGACCCACTGAAAAAAAAAATCTTTACATAGTATAAAACAAAGTCGCTTTTTTAAACTTCGCAACGGATTGAAATGCGGTTTTCATCAATAGTCAGAGTGATTCAAGAGGAAGGTTAATATGTAAAATACTCCGACCTCCAAGCGGGCGAATCCACTGGTAAAAGCTATTGAAGTCATAAAATAAAACAATATGTTTAATTAAACAAAATATTAAATAAACTAGTGAATAATTACAATTGTTCAAACATATTCGAATTCTGCGAACCATTTAGCATATTTATGGCTATTTTAAATCATAATGAAACTGTGAACAGCTCATTGGTAAACAGGAAAACAGTCTAGATTGTGTCAGCTAGAATATCAAGACAGAAATTAATTCGCAGCTGTTTCAAACAGCACGTGATTTAAATAGTTCATACCGACAACCACAAATCTTATCAGTCATGTGGTGAACCTGATAATTCTGCAAATATCGATTTATTTTACGTACGTATTCGTACATACGATTATACGATTGAATATTACTAGGCTCAGTTTCATTAAATTGATCTGTGTAGGTCATATAAAATTTACTTATTTGATGGATGCGCTAAGGTAGTAGGTAGTCCGTGATTTTAAAATTTCCTTCTGTTTTTTGCAATACTGTTTTACAAGTCAGTGTCAAGTTGTTTGCTGACGTTTGTATTTATAGAACTACAATCATAAAATGACTTTTTCATTAAAAAAGTAATTCAATGGGAGCCTGACACTGACTTGCAAATTGCTAAAAATCATAAGAAAATTTGATTATCGGGCAACCTTGGTGCTCAACCCCTAAATAATTTAAACCTTTGCATTTTAACAGAAATCCTTGGACCTTCAAGCAAGTGACGGGAGGTTTAAGTAATTTGGACCTTATAGAAAATAATTGAGTACATTTTCTTTACTTAGACAACTCGGTACAGGCCAACTTGGGTAAAAAAAACAAGATTATTTAGAAACAACATCATTCTAATTTATAACTTCAAACATGGATACACAACTTTTACTAAACAAAGCATTTCAAGACATTATGCTGGTATATTTAAATTAATTCAGGTCTATCTCAGTTACCTAACTTCAAGTCCTTGGAACACTAAACTTAATTTTGGCACAAAATTCCGAAATAAATAAAGGACTGTAACAGTATCAAGCACTCAAAATTATCATGGCAAAACAAATTAATGGTGACGTCATATCATAATATCATATCGTGTGAACGATATAATTATCTAGGTATATGTATTAAGAGATGTGTATGATACACAGTTACACAGATGTGGCAAGTATCAATAAGATTTTATTTTCATTCTTTTGATGCCAAATATTTTTAATGTGATTTGATTCTCGCTTTCCTGTCATCTGTTGCAAGAGATTAAGGGTTGATTTTTCAATAGTCAGATAACTTTTCCGTGTAGTGCCGGACGTGAAAAGAATAGCACCATCCCATTTCTTCAGACAACGTGAGCACAGAAAGTTGACCTGGCAGAACCCGGACTGTTCAACTAAAAACGAAGAAGCAAATATTCAATGATGTCTCTGTGATCAAAGCGTTGAAAACCGGAAACGATCACCGCATGGTAAGAGGCACATTGAATATCAACATCAAGCTGGAAAGATGTCGGCTGATGAAGTCTACGCTCCGTCCAGCACCGATCCAAGTCCAAAACCCCGAGAGCTTTTGACTCGAACTCCAGAATCGTTTCGAATGCCTAGGGAGCTCCGTGGACGATTATAATGATGGATTCGTGGAAACTGTCCATACGGTCGGGTCTAAGGTCTTCAAGACCCGTCGTACTAATGGCAAAAAGGGACTCTGATCCTACTCTGCAGCTTATGGAGGAGAGGCGTGAAATAATCCTGCAGTCTTCCAACGACGCGCTAAAGTACCGACAGCCCAATAGATGAAGTCCTTGAAAAGCAACCTTCGCCGTTTTAATACAGACCGCATCAAGGACGTGATACGAGCGGAACAAGGGCTCCAAGGTCCTTGCAAGAGATCTGTCTATTGGGCAGAGTCAGCTTGCAAAACTGAAGACCGATGATGGCAGGATCGTATCCGCCAAGCCTGAGCTGTTGAGAGAGATCGAGAGGTTCTATGGACAGTTATACACGTGAACAAGCAACCCTGTTACGAATCTGGCAAACGAACCAAGAGCAAGATTGACCCGACACTACACCGAAGACATCCCGGACGTTAGCTTGTACGAGATTAGGATGGTTCTGAAGCAGCTTAAAACAGCAAGGCGCCGGGTGATGACGGAATTACGGCCGAACTCCTGAGGGCCGGCGGAAAACCCGTTCTTTAGACCCTCCAGAAGCTGTTTGATTCCGTCATACTCGAGGGCAAAACGCCACAGGCATGGAACAGAGGTGTGGTGGCACATTTCTTTAAGAAGGGTGTCAATACCCTTTTTAAGATTTATAGACCCATGGCACTTTTGAGCCATGTTTATAAGCTGTTTTCGAGAGTCACCACGAACCATCTCGCGCGCAAGTTTGACGACTTCCAGCCTTCCGAACAAGCCGGATTCCGTAAAGGCTTTGCACCGAAGACCACATACATACGCTGCGGCAGGTTATACAGAAGACCGAAGAGTATAACCTGCCTCTCTGCTTAGCGTTTGTGGACTACGAAACAGCCTTCGATTCGATCGAGACATGGGCTGTACTGCAGTCTCTTCATCGGTACCAGTTCGACTATCGGTACATCGAGGTGCTCAAGTGTCTGTATGAAAACGCCACTATTTCAGTCCGACTCCAGGACCAGACTTCGAAACCTATCCTTCTGCAGCGAGGTGTAAGACAGGGAGACGTTATCTCTCCGAACTGTTCACCGCTGCACTGAGGAAGTCTTAGGTTCTGGACTGGAAAAGGTCTGGCAGCAACATCTATGGCGAATAAATCACTCACCTTTGGTTTGCTGATGATATAGTTGTCATGGCTGAGACCATGGAGGACTTCAGTGCAATGCTCGATGACCTCAGTAGAGCTTCCGAGAGAGTGGGTCTTAAAATTTACATGGATAAGATAAAGGCCATATCAAATGCCCATGTAACACCCACTCTCATGACGATCGGAGGCGCTACACTCAAAGTTGTGGACGAGTATGTTTACCTAAGACAAACTGTCCAGTTAGGTAGGTCCAAATTCGAGAAAGAGTTCAATCGTCGAATCCAACTCGGCTGGGCAGCGCCAGCGTTTGGGAGGCTTCGCAATATCTTGTCGTCCCAAATAACGCAGTGTCTCAAGACGAAAGTATTTGACCAGTGTGTTGCCAGTGATGACCAATGGCACAGAAACGTGGTCGCTCACAATGGGCCTTATCAGAAGGCTAAAAATCACCCAAAGGGCAATGCTCGGAGTTTCCCTACGTGATCGAATCAGGAATGAAGAGATCCGCAGGAAAACCAAGGCATCCGACATAGCCCAAATAATTGCCAAACTTAAGTGGCAGTGGGCAGGGCACATTGCTCGCAGAATCTGACCGATGGGGCCGACAGGTTCTGGAGTGACAACCGCGTACCGGAAGACGTAAGTGGGAAGGCCTCTCACAAGGTGGATCGATGACCTTGTGAAGGCCGCGGGTATCCGCTGGATGTGGGAAGCATAAGACCGGTCGAAGTGGAGGTGCCTGGGGGAGCCCTATGTCCAGCAGTGGACATCTTTCGGTGGAAATGATGAATGATGACTTGATGAGATAACTTTTATCTGAGGAATAAATATGTCGGTTTTGTAGCTTTTGTATGGAAAATATGCCAAACTGTCAGATTTGACTATTGAAAAATCAGACCTCATTGAAAAGGGACGGAAGTGTGTAACTGGCGGGGATGTGCACGCTATTTCATTTGACCAATGAGCGCGCGGTGGTAGAGTTGGCCGTCAGACCAACCAACCGGTACCAACCCATTTTCCGAGAAGTTGGTACTGTCAGCCAATAGTGTGTGCGTGTGTGTGACGAGAAAGGGAAATAGAAAAGGAGCAACAGGATATAATGTTGGTGCTTGTTGTTTGTTAAAAATAATTTGAGAAATAGTTTCTTAGTTCCACATTATTTGGTAGCTTAAGCAATTAATAAACCTTCAAACTTGCTCGTTTAGTTGAGTAATTTGTGGGCTCGTCTCCAAACAAGGTTAATGATCTTTTAGCTATTCGATGCAATTAACTGTAAACATTTTACAATAGAGACGGCAGAGCGATTAGATGTCGCTTTAAAGCGATTTTATAACATCAAATAAAACCTATTAATTAAATAAATAAGCCACTCAACAAAGGATCATGTATTTATGTATTCTGTGGTAAAAGGCAATTAAAACGAAATACATTTAATTAAATCCTCTCACGGAGAGGCCTGTGTTCCAGCAGTGGGAACGTTATAGGCTGAGTATGTATGTATGGGTTAAATCATCAATTTAATAATACTTAAAATTGTTAATGTATTACAAACGGCCCGTCCCGGCTTCGCACGGGTGGGAATTACCTTATTTTTTTCTAGTAATAAATATAGCCTATTTTACTCTTTTGAAATCGCTCCAGTGGTTTTTGAGTTTATTCGATACAAACATACAAATCTTTCCTCTTTATAATATTAGTATAGAAGACACCAACACTTAATTTTCTTTGCTTCATTATGTTATGTTACATGCAATATATCACTGTGAAAATCGATTGAAACAGTTCGTTTATACGCTAATTATGATAAAATGCGTTTGTGTTAATTAACGTAAACAATACGACGTCTACATAATAGATTTTATTTATTTTTCTTCTTACATCGACCATTATAGGATAACCCAAATGCGATAAATGCGCCTATCAAATCGTAGCTTTAGACATTTAAAAAAAAAATATCATTGACCGTACATTTTTTAAGTGCAAACCCTAATTTCACTTCACAAAATGTCAATCTATATTAAGTCAAATGTAAAGGGTTATTGTGTCACCACCTCATCTAATGTAACCAGAATCCGCAATGGCTCTAATTTTAATGTTTTTTTTTGTTAATTGTTAAATAATATTGAAGAAATTCCTAAAGCGAGGAAACGTAACGACAAATTTAACCACGAAATCATCAAATGTCTAGACTTTTCCCAACAACGTTGAGGTATGCTTACAGTCTAACCAGTTTTAGCTGAATGCCAGTACCTATTTTACAAAGGCAACACAACGGGATACCCCTCCCTTGGTAAGACTTTTGGGCTTCTGGCGACACGTAACGACTGTCAAAGATCCACCAATGATAGCCAGGACCAGCGGCTTAACATGCTTGCCTAAACATGGGGTGGTAAAGATTGTTACCCAACCTCAAACCATCCTCAGCAAAAAAAAACCCAAAAATAAAAGTATTCGCTTACCCTGTACAGCCCCCTTATCCCTTCAGTCCTGTAGATCTTCATCAGGCCATCGACCATGCCTTTGTACCGTTTGTTGTCAGTCAGGCTTTCCTCGCTGTACTGGAGACAAAGGCGGGTCTTCACCACCCAGATGGGGTTCGTCATGACGAGGGATAGCACACCAGCTTCTGCGGCGGCTAACATGTGCAGGCCGGGGCCGAGAGGCGTACGCGCATTCCCGCCTTGGATCCATGTTTTTATTGCGTTATAACTGTGGACAAATTGGTTTGGTCAAATATAATGTTCACGCCATTTTCTCCGGAGATAAGCATAGATATAGGGTTTTCAGTACAAATTTTAATTCCGGGCTCCTACTGAGGAATTCCTAACGAAAACCCCTAACAACACCAAGCAGTTTTTTTTTTGAGGATTGGAAATCATCAAATACCTTCCCCCGCTCTGGGCATAGCTAGGGCGTGTCAGACTATTACTGACTAAAACCCAACCGTGGTCCATCAGTTGCCTGTGTGCCAGGGGCCACGGTATCTCTTTCGAACAACCCGCACCCCTGGCAGGCATCGGCTCCTTGCGGACCCCACTAGTTGGTGCTGACATCTCATTGAGGCGCGCGAGGAACACAACGCGCCGCCGACCCGGGAACACCAAGTAGTTACCATTATTAAATGGTAGACATTCTAGGGCACATTAGTATCGGCACGTGGTCTGGGCATAAACTGAGTTTGATGAGCCGACAAGTCTCAGAATTGAGACAATAATGTTTTTAGTGTTGTGTTTTGTTTTATTTCAAGTGAGGCAAGATGTAAAGTGTAAGTACTGGTGATGACCTAGTGCAGGCGACACGAGTAGAGCTGGCAATACTAAGAAACAAGAAAATATCCTTATCTGGAATGTAGTATAAGCAGCTCCACAAAATGAGTTTTTAAAAATTTGTTTATGAGAATATTCTTATTTTGTTGACTATGAATATTTTTTCACTAGTGAGAGTTTAGTTTTTTTTTTTTAACTTTTTGTCAGATACGGATGTAATATTGTATGTTTTCTATCAAATTCTTTCTCGTCTAGATAGCAATTAAAATATTAAAACTTAGAAGTGTGAAGAGTGTTACGTATCTTTAAATTAAAATTAACCCATTCACTGCTGAGACGACGTATATTTGTTTTGGCAGATTCCACAAAATGGCACGTGAGTTAACGTAGATGTATATAAATGATGCCTATGTGTAACATTAAAACAGCGGTTGAGGAAAATGAGAGGTTAAATCACAAAAATATCGTGTCTAACAGATCCTCGCGAGTAACAGGTTCACTTTAGGATTTAGAAACGACTAAAGATCGATCAAATGCAAGCTTAGGGCTGAGATATGAAGAATAGCAACTAAGTGAGACTTGGAAGTATGCCAAAATTTACATTCCAAACGAAACTGCAATGTATAAGTGCATTCGTGATCCTAAACGGGAATTTCTGCACTAATTTAGTTCAAAGGCGACTTTTAGACTCGTCCTGCTATACTGCTGATCTTCTACATCACTGCAGGAACAATCTATGGGGCACAATGTTCCCAGTTTTGTGTTAAGGCCCATTTCTGTTTACTCCCAATCATTTTATAGATGACAAATATAACTCATTAATGGCTTTATTTTGAGAATAATGCGTTTGAGCTTCGAATTCAATGGCTTACGACGACGTAACAGGTGGATTTAACTAACATTACTATAGCCAACTGTTCGTGCTTTTACAAAGGGAGTGGATAATAGCGTTTTAGCGGACCGAGGTCAACGATGGTGTATCCTAGCATAGGAAGGAACCTTCAACCTTTATCAGCATTTTACGGTGCTTATTAGAGCCCAAGGAAGCGTACTAGCCAAACGAATCGAATTTTAGGATTACTTCTATGAAATCCTATGAAACCCCGCACAATTAACCGCGGCGAATCGGCTGAATCATCGGACGAATTCGGAAGGTTTTCTTTAATTCGGCGTGGACAAGCTTGCATTTACCTTTAACATGAATATCATTTTATTATTATAAAAGTCATATTTTAATAAAAAAATAGTGACGACATTGTTCTCATATAAAAAAAAAAAACTTTTAATAATACAATAGTGACGAGTAGACATATTTATCGCAATCACAACATAAGAATTGGATAAGAATCAATAGATTGCTCTGAAACTGGAAATATTCAACGGAACAATTGATTCAAGTGAGACACGTGAGGCTGAAGTCACGTGTACACGCATTATGTGGGTAGTGGTGCATTCCGATAGTTCCAATATTTACCTTTGGCTGTTGGATTAGTTCATTTGTTTTCGTATTATACAGGAAAAAATTTTATCCAGTGTGCAAACTGTAACCATGAATTCAGCATATCATTCTACACCCCCCAGCGCAGATATTTTTCGTCGCTTACACAAAAAAAAAGCAGCTGTTCCATACATTTGGAACGCGTAGGTATTGCACTTTTCTATGAAACAGCTATTTTTTTTTTGTAAAACCGACGAAAAATTATATAAATAAACTAGCTGACCCGACAGACGTTGTCCTGTTCTTCTATGAATATTGAGTTCGCATTATAAAAAAAAAATTTGGGTGGACAACCCTTAACATTTAGGGGTATGAAAAATAGATTTTGGCCTATTCTCAGACCTACCCGATAAGCACACGAAATTTTATCAAAATCGGTTCAGCCGTTTCGGAGGAGTACGGGAACGAACATTGTGACACGAGAATTTTATATATAAGATAAGATTAATTGTATTAATTATATTATACGTATGTATGCTTATGTGTATTCTAAGTTTATAACCTATTTATGTACCAATCTTATTTATTATTCATTATGATATAATTTGTATAGTTTTTTTTAATCATTGTTCCTCTCAACCTAAGCACCTACCATCTAATCTCTTCACCACCCTTGGTTGACTGGTAGAGAATGCCTAAGGCACAAAAACTTCACGCATACAAAAAGGTACAAAGGCGGACTTAATGTCCGCCTTTGTACCTTTTTGAACCGTGAAGTTTAAACAAATAAATAAATTTCTTCGCTGGCGTGTCTAGAATAGTATGCTGAATTCATGGTTAAAGTTTGCGCACTGAATAAAAACTTTTCCTGTATACCTCGTGTTTTAATTTACTAACAGGTATAATAAAATGGATGGTGCATAACTTTCCTAAAATCCAAATCTATACAAATAAATAAAATTGAAGTGTTTGTTTGTAATGTCAAAATAACAGATTTTTACTAAATGGTTTAGATTCAGTATCTTATGCATTTAGTAAAAAGCTGTTATTTATATGGTATTAATATACGTATTATATTGTCGGTCTCTTTGTTTGTTCGAGCTTATCTCTGAAACAGGACCGATTTTGACGGGACTTTAACTGACAGATAGCTGATGTTATAAGGAGTAACATATGCATTTTCCCCCGGGAGCACGTTCCCGGGGGAAAATTTCCGACTTTCACGCCGGGCGAAGCCGCGGGCAAAGCTAGTAATATTATAAATACTAAAGAAAATGCATGTGTCTCCTACCTTACACGCCTAAACCTCTGAACATACTCAGTACTTATACATTTTGACAAATATGTAGCCTGGGACCTGGAGAAGCACATAGTTAGGCTACTTTTAATCCTGGATATTTGTATAATAGAATGATCGGAAACTGAAACGAAGCCACGGGGGACAGCTAGTCTTAAATTATTCATCTGCATGTTTTCAATATAACATTTTTGGCCTTATCGAAGGTTAAGATAACTTATGTTTTGTTTATTTATTGAAAGACTAGCTGTGCCCGCGACTTCGTCCGCGTGGAATAGTGACTTTTTGGGCAGCATATTTTGAATTACATAATAATATACCGTAATATTTATTTACAAAATTTTAAAGAAAATTAAGAAAAAGAACCTAACCTAAAAACCCTAAAATATTAATAAATGAAATATGCAAACAGTCAGTATTCAAGTGAATCGCAATAATCGAATGAAACTATTCGCTTATACTCTCCAGGATACGTGCGTTCACTACGAATAACTGAATCCTTATGGCAGCGGCGCGTTTTTTTTTGTTGGGTATCTCGCAGTTGGCCTTGAGAGGCCGTGACTGCCCAACCGAGCTTTCCTGGGGCTGCCATTAAGAAACTAATCTTAACGCCTCCAGCCAGGGCTTACAAACTAAATTTATATACTAAGCGACTGCACGCTGAGGGCACTGATTAAAAAAAAATCGGTTAGTTGCCAAACTTTCTTCTCAATAACTATGATTAAAAGATTGGCCTTTAATTTACTTTGATATAACTTACTTACTTAGGAGCCAACGTCACAATATATATTGTAAGGCACTTAAGTAAGTAAGTCCACTCATACAATATTAATATAATTATATTAATTAAAAAATGCTCCTAAGTTACACACACTCGAAAAGGACTACAAAATTCGACTAGAAAGTTCCTGGTCATGTGCAACAATAGCTATAAAACATTACGATTACAAAGATCTAAAAATATTTCATTTATTGGTAACTAAAAACATGGGCGTCAAGTTGCTTGAAAATATGACGCACAATAAAAAATACAAAAACAAAATATATTGGTAGACAAAAATATTATTCTTATTAATAATTATTATTCATAAAACTAAAAGTCCATTGAACTATGACCCTAAGTTCTAACACAGATCAAATCGTGCTTCTAATATATCCGTAACAGGGAAAAGATCCTTCATTCTATGGCACATCATTACATTTAATGCGTGATCTAAAACAATTGGACATATTGCCACCGGGCATAAAAGTTGTAATGTGAACTCAGTGTCGCAAAAAATACTAATAATACTTAATTACCCATTTATATATTCCTAATTACCCCTTTCAATCTAATTAAAAGCTATATACATACATAGATCAAGTAAATATAATAATTAACTGCCTATCGTCATTTATGTAGATATCTTTGTAGTGCGGTGGTATGATAATTTACTGTTTCCCTGGTTCCCGTTTCTCTAACATGGTTTTCGCCACTTGTTCGTATAGAGATCGTTTGTATATCCGTGGCTGACCGTCGCGCAGTCCATGTGGGTACATTCCGAAAGACGAATCATCGTCGAACCAGCTGGTTGTGGGCTCAAGTTTAAAGTTAAGTATATGTGCAGCAGTCTGGTATCTGGGCACGGTAGCCACGCGCGACACCTGGAAGTAGCCGGGATGGCTCGCAGTCACCTCGTAATGTCCCGGGGTTAAGAGGCGGTAGTAGTCTCCGTATGCTCCTGTGGTGATATCATGGCGAATTGGTCTTGGCACAGGTCCAGTGATATTGACGACGGATATTACAGCGTTCTGTATGAAGCCAGAGTCGTCAGTAACTATTCCTTTAATGCCAGTATGTGCCTTCCATATGTAAGCCAGCATAGCCTCACGGTTCCTCTCCCATTCATTCGCCAGGGCACTTGCAGGAGGATATTTGTCACAGCCTAGTTCCAGAGTGATTTCGAACGCGTTTGTGGCAAGATAGTTGAAATCTTGCATACCTCCTTTCAGACTGTACCAAGCAGCTCCATTAGTGACTCCACCTTGCTTCCCAAAGTTGTATGTAGCAGAGTCATCAGAGCTGGTCGTATGACAACCGCGACGGGTCGCCGAAGCCATGTCTGTGTGGGCGGTTGCGTACGTCATAGCTAAGTCCCTGAATGTATCATCATCGGGGCTAGCAGAATACTCAGAAACTGGTGCACCACTCCGGCTCTCATCATATGGATAGTTGGCCACCAGATCACCTCCATGCATAGCAGCACTCAATACAAATGGTACTGACATGACCCAGCGCATAACAGCTCTGGTTTCAGGCTCCAACGGTGCAGCGAGACGGGTCAAATCTTTCAACAAATGGTTGTTGTGGTTGATGCCCTGGCGTTCATATTCAAATGTTATGGCATCCAAGTCTGGGAAGTTTCTATTTAAATCCACTGAATGGTTATTTGTGCGTCCAAGGAGGTAATCTAGGGAACCTGTATCTGTGGATAGTGCCCATCCATCTGGATTCATAGATGGAAGTAAATGGATCCGTGTAGAATGAATTAGAGCACGGATCCGACGGTCATGACTGTTATATTGGTCACAAAGGTAATGGGCTAGGCCCAAAAGTAATTCGCGTCCCAAAACCTCATTTCCATGAATGTTACCGACATATTTTACTTCGGGTTTATAAGGCTGATGAAATCCAGGTGTGTCTGAAAACTCTATAACATACAATGGAACACCACAAACTGATGGTTCAGACAAAGCATACACTCTCGTAATATTAGGACATCTTGCGTGAACTTCTTCTAGGATCACTGGCAGTTGCTCATTATTATGGTGTCTCCAAACAAACTCAGCTGAGGTCGTGATTAAGAAAGCGAGGCACAAAAATAGATAAGAAACCATTTTTCCTTTGTAAATAGAAATTATACACAATATTAAGTGAACATTATTTTCGTAAACGTAAATGATGGATACACACGACAACACGTCCGGCCGCCGAAACAACTAAACAAGTATCCATTACTCAGTACTTACAGTACTCCCTGTGGGGTACGGACCTCGGCTCAGGGCGTCACTGATAGGGGGACAGCTATCACTATTGGGGACAGGCTGGATCGAAATAGGCAGCGGCGCGGCTCTCAGCGCGCTTTATATAGCCACGGACACGCAGGCGCGAGGCGTGTACGTACTCTGATAGAATACCTTAACAAATGTTCGCCGTGATTCTTTAAATTGACATAACTTTTTTATTTATGAACCGATTGACATGAAATAAACACTAAATGTTAAGTGAAGCTTCCTACAATATATTAGTGAAACCAGCATCTAAATCGAATAAGCCGTTTCTGATATTAGCGTGCACAAACACACAGACAAACAGACAAACAGACAAAAAAAAAATTAATTACAATCTCGGGTTCGGCATCGATATAATAACAACCCCAGCTACTTTTTTTTTATATATTTCGATTGTACAGACACCACTTTTCTACAATTTTATTATATGTATAGATTATGTGCCTCTACTTACCTAATGTGTTTCAAGGTTTTCGTGGTTGGAATACTACAGGGACCATTTTGCCAATGACCAACGGCGCAGCTACTTATTATAAACAAGAACATAAAACTGAATTTTCCGAAGGGCACATGTGTTGTAAATTACAGTCACAGTATGTACATAATCCTCCTATAATTTTCTCACTGCTGCAGGCTTAGCACGAGCACCGATTTGTCGACGGAAGAATAAACACTACATGATGTACAATAGGAGAAGATAGCTATGTTTTTCTATTAATTATCACAGTTATGCGTTCTAAACGAATCATGATTTTGTAGATATTCGTATATACTTTGTGGCCGTCGAGTAGAAAGTTTGTTGTCAGTGTTATTTTGACAGTTTGGGAAGAAATATTCTTCTGAAATCTACATTTATAAGGACCTAGACGAAGATCGTTAGAAACGAACAAAATGACAGATTGTAGAAGGATATCTACGGTGCGATGTCAAAAATGGAGAAACGAAATGTCACTTTGTATTGAAAAACCACTGTCTATTCTTCGTAGAAATAGAAAGCGTCATGCTAAGCCTGCTGGACACAGGCCTCTCTTCGAGGGGGAGTGGGCTATCTACCACGCGGGCCCAGTGCGGGTTGGTAGATGTCACATGTCTTCGATTTTTGGTTCTAGGACATGCCGGTTTCCTCATGATGTTTTCCTTCACCGTTTTGAGAGCAGTGGTGATGAAATTTAGACAAAATAAAGCGACTGCCTGGTCGAGCCCACGACTAATGACCCGTGATTCGGGTCCGTTACCACTGTGCCACCACAGTTCGTCTATAACTATGATAAATCCAATATAATAGGAGATTACACCCTTGGTTGACTGGTAGACAATGCCTAAGGCATTAAGTCCGCCTTTGTATCTTTTTTGTGTGCGAGAAGTTTAAATAAACAAATAAATCGTAATGGAAAAACAATCACGGCCGTAGCATTGAAAAGTTATCAAATCGAGATTGTACTTATATGAAATATACAGACAAAAGAATTATGTAATGAATGATACAGAAAGATTATTTCATTATCTTTGTTGCTAATAACCTACTTGATTAGCAACAAACAAAAACGTGTGTAGAAATGTATGCTATAATTATATTTTACGAAAGATTATTATTAGCGGTCGAAAAGTGCGTCCATAATTGCATATAAGTTCCTAATTACTTTCGTAATGACTTAGGTAGGTATTCATTATGTTATTTTAATTTTTAAGGTTAATGACATTTACCAAAACTTGTGTCAGATATTCGACCGAGCAACATTGATTTTGAAACAATGCTTTTTGTTTTAGTGTCCCATGTTATTTTGACAATGCAAAAAACACAAATAATTTTATACATGAATAACTTTGATGACAATAACAATTCTGACTGTCCCAGGACAAACGCTCTAAATAGGGCAGTAGCGGTTATGACAAGTTTTCAGCGCACAGTTCGGCTAAGTAGGTATTTTCATAGAGCGATCTTGAGTGTACGAAATCGCATCCTCTAAAGTCTATTCGCACGAATTTTCTCACCCGAATTAGGCGAATCGTCACTTTACTAACTACTTTAACGTGCCAATTGCCTATACGTCTTTCTGGAATTGTTAATTCGTCCGATTCGCATCTAAATTCCCTGGAGTGTTAAATTACATGCCAGGCAATTATAATGTTTATTGGTATTTTTGGCTAAATGGCTTATTTTTGATGGTAGTCTTTATAAATCTTAACTACTATGTAAAAGATACAGTGTAAAAACTCACTGAGTTACGGGGAGTACACTTCCGTTCTACGGAATGAACTTCGCACCCTCTGATAAATTAGAAATCTTGCCAATTTCAAACACGACGACAGCTCATGCAAAGTTCTAAAATTCATAGACTTCTAAATAATTATGCATTGAGAATTCTACGCTGCCAGGATTTATTACTAGATAGCGAAAAAAAAAGGTCGTAAGTGCCCTCTATTTTCTCAGTTCTTATGACTCATTGAATGCGAATTGAGAGAGAATTTAAAATGAACATTGACGTCTCGTTCAGTTCTCGATGTAACAAAGGCACACACGTGCCAAGCAGTTACTTAAAGACGTTTCAATTTCGAAATACATTTTATAATAAAACCATACAATTGGTTTACTGTGTGACGTAACAGATGTGACAGGGTAGGATGAATTTTAATAACTATATCGATCGCTCTATAAAAACGGGCACCCCTTACCGACTTTTTTTTTACTTGTGACGTAGGTATATCCTTCTCCTTGAGTGCACTCACAGCCACAGGTAAAACGAAAGTGTTTCTGTTTTTTTTTGTTCGTGTGTCTTAGACGAAGTGGCGGAGCTTGGGGGAGGCCTATGTCCAGCAGTGGACGTCTTTCGGCTGAAATGATGATGATGATGATGTGTCTTAGACCACTCCGTCCGTACTATCGCACGGACGTAAAAAAGTTAAGTAATGATTAGCGACTTTAACCATACATTTTTGACGTTTAAAGATCTCTTGACTTTAATCATCGTTTATGAATATACCCTGAGAATCCACTGAGTGCATCCCAGTGCGTCGAAAAAACACACTGTTCGATTTTGAACTCTCGGCGCTAAGCAGTGCGTTGGAGATCTATTGCGCGAAAAAATACAGCCGCTATATTTTTACCGCCGTACAAACGTGGACTTATCCCTGGGTCTATATTATTTTTTCTACCTTTCTTTCAACTCAGGTCAATAATTACTCCTACAGTTGGCCCTACAAATATTTACTATCGCGAGTTGCCGCGTCACCATTGTATCTGCTTATGTAGTTATGTACATATACCTACCACTATTGCCGGTAGCTACAACAGCTTTTGCAAGCCAGTTAGTGACAAGATAGCCAAATGAATTGTATGTAATTAAATTACATCATAAAAATACTTAAATGCACAGGATTGGAACTGCGCCCGGTAATTGGCGTTAGGCGCACCCCCATAACTTTTTTTTTTTTTTCTTTATTTAAAGGGCTTTGTCGCTGAGCGATAACGTCGCCCTGTAACTTCAGCAGAATCCACTAAACCTAAAAATAGGTAACACTTACTTAAAAATAAAAAATGCCAGTTTGTACAGTATCCTAGCTTGTTCCGATAAAGGACAAGCGAGGATAGCATTACACTCTCCAACATCGTACTTATTTTTTGGACCAAGTAAACTATATCTCAAAGCCTCATTCCGCACACACTCCATCAAAACATGTTGTACATCTTCGACTACTCCACATTCTTCGCAGTTGGGTGACGTAACCTTTTTCATCAGAAAACCAATTTTTTTTGATGGGATGTGGCCGGATCGAAGTCTTAATGCCATAACTAAATCACTTCTGCTAAGCGGATTTTGATCAGTCCAATTATACACTGGAAGCTGTGGTTGGATGGTCTTGTACCAAATTCCCTTTTCTGTTGACCTCTGGTTAAAATATTCACTCCACTCATCTGTACACTGCTGTTTTATTAATCTTATATAATCTGTATATAAAGGGGTAACAGTTACAGAAATTCCATCTGACACGGCTAGGTTGGCCAAAAGATCTGCTTTTTCGTTATCCTGAATCTGTACGTGAGACGGGATCCACTGTAAAACTATCGAGATTGACTTTTGACCTAATTTGAATATAGTATCCAAAATTATGTAGGCTATCGGTACTCCTCGCACGGACGAGGTGCACCGAGCCAAGTGTTGCAGCGAACTCTTTGAGTCTGTTAGGATGACAAATTTATCATGACTAATTGAGTGAATATAAGAGAGAGCCTCTGCTATTGCAATTAACTCGACATGCATAATGGAAATATCAGAGTCTATAGCAAGTTTGACATTTGAATTTAACTCCCCCATAACTTGAAACACGTCTAAGTACGAGGGTCAAATAACGTCATTGAGATGGTGATCCGTGATAAATGTTATCACGCTTCGGGTACATGGCAGAAATCAACCAATGAGATCATTGTGTTCACTCTGTTGATCTAGGTCACGTGATAATACTAGAATGCTATTGGTCGATTTTTCTTGCCACTTCGGTGTACAGACTACTTTACTTTCCGTCAGGAAAAGGTGTGTCTGTTTATGTAAGATTCTTATAAAGATAAGTAAGATAACATTTTCTTGATAAGAGAAATATGTTACAGATTTCCGTTTATTTTTAACTAGCTGTACCTGCGGCTTTGCCCGCTTGGATGTCTGAAATTTTCCCACGGGAACGTGCTACAGGGGCTAGCCTATGTTACTCCTATAACATCAGCTATCTGCCAGTGAAAGTCCTGTCAATATCGATCCAACCGTTTTTGAGATTAGCAAGAACAGAAAGACATTAACAATTTTTTAAAAAAGTTTTTTTGTTATAAGTACCGTATAAACTTTCATATGCATTTAGTAAAAAGTCGTGCTTTTGCCTTTCAAAAACAGACACTTCAATGTTATTTATTTGGACATAGTATATGATTAGAATGTTGGGTAGTTTTACTACTAGGGTCATTTTCGCACACATTCTTTTTTTTCGCTATTTTTTTTTTTTACTTTGCCCTACACTAAGAATTTCTCCTATATTGTGGATGCGTTTACAAACATTTAAACTCACATACACAAGCAGCCAGACCCAGAACAACTACTTGTAGGTCATACAAATATTTGTTCCGTGCGGGAATCGAACTCGCGACGCGCAGTGCAGCAGTCCATCGGTTAACCACTGCGCCAACCATGCCGTTAATTCTTAATTCTGATTTATTTATAATCACCATTTTGTGATAACCATGTGCAAACCTGGCATAATTATATAAAGTGATTCTTAACATCTCATTGATTCAATGGGGTCATTTTGGAGGATTTTAGTTTGATTTGGTATTATGTCATATTTCATTCTGGGAAAAATCATGAAGTTATTTAAAAAATTACTATGTATATTTATATATTACAAAATAAAAACAAAATGTCTGACCTATACATAAGTTTTTTTTTTGTCAATCAGTGTTAGTTTTGATCAATAATAAAATACTCACAATAAAAAGTAGAAGCCCCATGCGGAGCCTGATCCCCATACATTCGGTGTGACTCCTCTGTATAGTCCTTTCACTCCCTCCTTCTTAACAATAGTGACGAACGCACTGCTGAGTCCATCGTACCTAGGAACTGTTGCGGTCCTGCCGTCGTTCACTGGAATAACATTAAAGTATAAGCACAATTTTTTTTATGCAATTATCTATGGACTAACATCTGGTTTCTGAAATAATAGTCAACATTAGTTGACAAATTGACAAAAATGTAGGTATATTGCTAATCCATATGTTCGAATATTTTTTCTGCTCAACAACATAAATAACGCAATGAATATTGTTAAATTGTCTGCTGTTGTGTTAGTGTGTTAAGCAAATACCCCGCAGGTCATTTAACAAAGTATTTTGTACTATTAAAAGCAAAGAGAAAGGATTTTCATAATGCAGTAAATATAATTTAATTGCAACATTTGGTTTTATTCTAAAGTATATATGTAAACAATTGCAACTGCTTATCCCGTTGTCAGTCTCCGAACAATTGTCAAATTGCACGTGAAATGTCAGCCACTTCTGGGTGGTCTTGCACGTGTTCGGCGGGTGGGATTAAAATGACAATATCTCCTAAGTTATTTAAAGGACCTCTTTAGAAGTTACGTCGTTGGAATCTTTATATTATATGCAATTGCAACTGTTAAAGAATATTTTAAAAACCAAACATTATTTGTCAAGTTAAGTAATATATCAATATTAAGTAAATTTCTTCAATGCAAAAAGTGATGTTTTATAAAACAGTGATTGCGTACTCATGATGACATTGTGTAGTAAAAGAACAAAAAATAAATGTCACCTTACTTGAATATTCTAATTAGAAATGTCTCATTCATACAGGAAAAGCTCTATTGAAAGTGTGCCTTTGCCTACTTTCACCACCTAAGTAAAGACACACTTTCATCTAAGCTCTTCCTGTAACATCTTGCTACTTTCTTGGTTCAGTTTATAAATTGGATTTGCAATAAAATTCAAATTCTGAATACATCCACTATGTATGTGTACTAATGTTCTAGGTATATTACCTACGGCTGACTATTATTATTTAAACATACATTTCAAAATGGTAAAGGGATTAATTCATTATTGTAGCGAAGAATCATTAATTCATAAAGCATGTGGCAACATACTTACAACAGCCTGTTTCGTGTTGCTTCATTGAGGAACTTATCTGTGCAATGTAAACAAAGCTGACTTGTCTTCACTTTCACCAAGTGAAGTTCAAGGTTGAAACTCACAAAGGTTAACCATAAAAACTCACGAGACCTCACATGGTAATAGCATGAAAATCGCAATACTCACCAGCAAATCTAATTTTGATTAAATCCAACGGGTGCAGTATGAGAGTGGAAGTCACGCCACCTGATATACCAGCTACCAGGTGCTCGTACTTGATGTGGCTAAACAATGCCTTAGTCGACGACGGGTTAGGGTTCTTCATTGAAGACATGACGAATTTACTAGATCACAGATAAAACTTTAAATAGCATCTTGCGGGACCCTGTTCACACCTATGTATTACCGGCATACACTTTCCCAGAAATCTTTAACGAAACTGAATTTAATACAATCTTCACTAAACATCGTTGCTCTCGTAATAATCCCACGAATTACGTGCGATAAAAAATGAACGATTTCCAGAGTAATTGAACATGCCGTTCCTTTCTCCGGAAAGTAAGGGACTTGATATTTTTAAAATTACTATTTTGCTCCAGCCATGAAAGTTAAGACAAATTATGACATTGACGTGATTGTCTTCTTGTTAGCTGTTTTCAACTGATTATGTTATCACGCAAAAAGGTTTGATATTATTTCAGATGGCCTTATCACGAAATAGTCCGAGTTGGTAACAGTCGGTGAGCGAATTGTGAAACGGAACGACAGTGTTGCCAACTCCAAAAGTTCAAATTATAGAGTTCCGACCTGAACATTATCGTTTTCCGGGCAAAATTATAGTACTAAAGCAAAATCACAAAAAACCCTAATAAATTCATTTCATTTGATAACAAACGACAAGATTAGAGTCAAAGGAGGAGTATGTGCCAAGTTTCACCAGCAGATCGAACCGTAACCGTGTTTTGGCGTAGTGTTTTTTTATGTTTTTCACCGTAAAATTAAATAACATCGCTTAAGTTTTTCACCTATAAGCCATTTGAGGTTTTGTTTACGGCTATGTGCTTATTGCGGATGGAAACATAAGAATATTTTCAGAATTGTGCGCTAATCAATGTAAGGGAAAGAGTTGGAGGGAGACATTTACTTGTTGACGCTGTCATTCTTCACATTTGCCATTAAGATTTTGTTGATTCTTTTTTGCGACTCTCCAAAGCACAAAATTATCGTACATTAGGCATTCATTATCGTACATCGTACCATTGGTCAAATAACGCCCCCATAATTATCGTACGGGTTGGCAGCACCGGAACGACCAAAAATGATGAAAACAAGTGCCGTTTTGCTTTGAAAAAAACTTTGTATTAAAATGAAAAAAGAATAAGTTATTGCGAAACAAATTCTAATAAATAAATAAATTGATTCATTTCATTTAACCGCATTTACGTTTTTTCTATAGACATTATAGGAAATCATTACAAAACTTGCCAGTAATTTTTTTTCTAGTAATTTATTTGGTTGTTGGTGGCAAATAAACGCCGAAACCTGCAGAAAAGAAAACAATGTCAAACCATGAATTTGAAGGAGTGTTTTGAAAAATTAAAACTGGAAAGTAACACTTGAAATTACTATTTTGACAAAACAAGCAATCAAAAAAAATATTTTCACAAATCTGTGGTTATAAATAATATGAAATATGGTATATTTTCGAAAGTTTAACTGGGCAACATTAAATATGGTATATTTTCGGAACTTTAACTGGGCAACATTTCACTTCAACCTTTTTTGACATCTTGGAACTATTGCCCATTTATTACGTAAATCTGCGAGCAAAAATTTACTAAAAAAAAGTATCAGAAACACAGCGAAAATGTTGAAGGTGGCGACTACTTTAAGATTAGTCTCAAAACAGGGCAATCAGGTGCGTTCTTTGGCCACAGCTGCAGGTTACAAAGAAAAACTTGTAAACGTTCCACCAACAAAACTCTCAGTATTAGATAATGGAATCCGCGTTGCGTCTGAAGATTCCGGTGCTGCGACCGCCACCGTAGGACTGTGGATTGATGCCGGATCCAGGTACGAAAACTCCAAAAACAATGGAGTTGCCCATTTCCTTGAACACATGGCGTTCAAAGGTACAAGCAAGAGGTCGCAAACCGACTTAGAACTTCTGGTAGAAAATATGGGTGCCCATCTAAACGCTTACACGTCTCGGGAGCAGACTGTATTCTACGCTAAATGCCTTGCTAATGACGTGCCTGCCGCCGTCGAGATCCTCGCTGACATTATTCAGAACTCTTCGCTCGCAGAACCCGAAATCGAACGAGAACGAGGTGTGATACTTCGCGAAATGCAGGATGTTGAAAGCAACCTACAAGAAGTTGTATTTGATCACCTCCACGCCACTGCCTTCCAAGGTACACCCTTGGGCCAGACCATCCTTGGACCTACCAAGAACATCAAGAAGATCTCCAAGGCTGACCTGCAGAACTACATCAAGACTCACTACCAGCCTTCTCGTATTGTTCTTGCTGGAGCCGGTGGCGTTGACCACCAGAGGTTGGTAGACCTTGCAAACAAGAACTTCAGTGGACTGAAGAACACCATTTCTGATGTACAGCTGGCACCATGCCGCTACACTGGCTCTGAGATCAGGGTGCGTGATGACTCCATGCCCCTTGCTCATGTTGCTATCGCTGTTGAAGGTGCAGGATGGACTGACGCTGACAACATTCCTTTGATGGTTGCCAACACTCTTATTGGAGCTTGGGATCGCTCGCAGGGTGGTGGAGTTAACAATGCCTCCTTCCTGGCCCATGCTGCCTCCGCTGCCAACCTGTGCCACAGTTTCCAGTCCTTCAATACATGCTACAAGGATACTGGGCTCTGGGGAATCTACTTTGTAGCTGAACCTCTGCAGCTTGATGATATGTTGTACAATATCCAGAAGGAGTGGATGAAGCTTTGCACATCTGTCACTGAGGGAGAGGTTGAGCGTGCCAGGAATCTCCTGAAGACCAACATGCTCCTTCAGCTTGATGGCACCACCCCTGTGTGTGAAGACATTGGCCGTCAAATGTTGTGTTACAACCGTCGCATCCCCCTCCATGAGTTGGACGCCCGTATTGAAGCTGTGTCTGTACAGAATGTCCGTGATGTGTGCTACAAGTACTTGTACGACCGTTGCCCTGCTGTTGCTGCCGTCGGACCCACTGAAGGTCTGCCAGACTACACTAGGATCCGCTCTGGAATGTACTGGCTTAGGGTGTAAAAAGTTATAGTTGTAAATGATAGAAACATTATTAAAATCAGTAAAGATCGAAAAAAGCATTAAACATTTTGCTCCCAATGTCTGTTGTTTTATTGTAATAAAACACTATGTCTTGGTGAATACTGTATTTATTATAGGACAGTAAGGAATAAATGTGTAAATAAACATGAGTGATTTTTTTTTTATTTGGCAGTAACATATTTAACATTTGAATAATTTCTAGAATATAATAATCAGGTAGGATAAATTAATTTCAACATGTAATAAATAATAAAATCAAGTTGGCTATGGTTGACACGCCCTGCCACATTACACAACATGCAAGTTAGCATGCGTAATGTTTCACAATAAAGGCAGGAATTACAGTGTTTTCAGAATCACGTGTCAACCAATGTATTACTATTATAATGTTCACATAAATACCGATTGACAATATTACAATTCAGTAAATACTACAATATATCTTGCATCACCCCAATAATATACTGTTGCGTCTACCTAAATAGTAACGGTAGTTGGTGTAGCTTCCACAGCAACAGTAACCTCCTCTTTCTCCTGCACACTAGTTACACTAGGTTTCCTAATAACACTCTGTTTGATTTTACTGCCGTAAGGCTGCACGGGTTCACTGTGGCTGATGAGGCTCGCTGAGGATATGAAAACAGACACCTGTTCAGGTGTAGGACAGGCGACAATGAGGGTGTCTTCGTAAGTATAGCCTGCGTTTGCAAGCAGCTGTTCGATTTGGACGAAGTAACCGACCACGTTGTTCTGTAATGAAAGTATAAAGATTGTTATACAGTAGACAAGATTTGAGATGTTAGGGTCCAACATTTTTCCTGTTTGGTTTAAATCTACAATCATCTAGTACAGGAAAATTTTCAGTATTGCAGATAAAAATATGTTAATTTATTGTCACAAACCACTTTTTTTGTATAAATGCCAAAAATTCTTCAATGTCAATGTGTAATGAAAATCCAGAAATAATCTTGGTCAGATCATTTGAGGATCATGTAGATTGGTGTCTGAAATGGTCTTTTGAGGAAAGAACCACACAGACAAACCCTCAACAAACCGGCTATGCAGAAATCCATTTGTTGATTATTGGCATAAATTGCATTTTGCTAAACAAATGCAAAAGTTTCTCTATGAATTTATAACCAGACTTGTAAGGCTAGTAAGTTTTGTTAGTTCATAACATAGCTACAATACGTCAACTTCGTACTTAACATAAGGCAGAAATAGTATTTGTCAGTAGTACTTCCTTAGAGCTCTTAGAATTACAATACATAGGTATTAGAAATCAATATAACTCCGATCAAGCCGGTCCCTTGCTGCGCCTCCCCAGCGACACTCTATACCGAGGTCCGTGTATTAGCGTGTAGTCGCATAGTTTTTAATGTGTCAAGCCCTGGCCTTAATTTATTGAGGCAGCCACAAGCAAGTCCGGTTATAAAACAGCTGATAACCTCCTAGGTTGACTTGCGATATAGCATTCGCTAAAAGAAAAAAAAACAACATTTTTAAATCATGTGTTTACCCACCCTAATAGGCCTGAAGAGTATAAACTCCGTTTCCTTATTTGCCAAGTAAAGCTGCATGGACCGCTGCAACGGAGCTAGGTGCGTGCGTATCTTCTTCTGAGCCTCTTTCACTGCTACCGCCATTTCCTCAGGAGTTGCCCACGGCTGGGTCTTCAGCTGTTCTATTGGGGTGAAGGCAGTTGCCTGCAAAAGTAAAACAATAAAAATAAAAAAAAATAAAAAGTCATTTATTCAAACTAGACTGAGAGTCAGCTCTTTTTGAATGTCAAATTTACATAACACAGTCCCCCCAAAACGCCCGCCCTTCACCACTTCCTAGTGCTTTAGCTGGGAAGAAGTGGCGCAACAAACTCCCCAGCAGCACAGCTGTCTGTTAAGTTAGAAGAACTTGATTCTATACAATAGTAGGTAATTAGGATTACGAAACACAAAAAAAAACATTAAATTTGCCATAATATGTCAGCAAGCACACGCCAATATACCAAAATAATAGTTTAAGGCCTATTTCAGTGTCAATAAAGGCAAAATTTATTGATAAAAAGAGACAAAAACCACAACCGGCGTGCTTCTATGAGATGTATGAATGTAAACGATGCAAAAGGAGAATATAAGGATCGTAGCTGGTGTCATTCTGTAGTTTATGCTTACCCCCATGGGAAGAATGCGTTTTTTATGATGTAAATTAAAAACGTTTTTTTTTTACGAAATTGTCTGTCAAATCAGTTAACTGCAAATTATCCAAAGGTGGTGTAGCAGAACATACAGTATTCAGTGAAATTACATCAATAAAACTCTAGAAGAATGGTGAAAAGGATCATGCAAAGAAAATGGTGGTGGCAGCATTTTAATGTAGTGGACATGACAATGGTGCAGTGTGGTGCCAGACGTAAAAGAATAGCACCATCCCATTTCGTCCCGTGGGTGTCGTAGAAGGCGACTAAGGGACTTACTAGAGAATGGGCAGCAGCGTTCTCTATGCATTTTACCACCATACTGCGATCGCCAACCCGCCTGCCAAGCGTGGCGATTATGGCATAAGCCACCTTTTGGGGGAGGCCTATTTCCAGTAGTGGACATCTTTCAGCTGAAACGATGGACATGACAGTAATTATCCCTTAGCAAGAAGGTACATGTGCGCTTTACATCTGATTTAAATTTCCGTAAGCATACCTCTGATGTTTGTAAAAAAAGCATACCGCAATTTCCGGGTTGGTCTTACGGCTAGGAAACCAGTTCACGAACATTAGTGCTCTAAGATGTATGTGTAGATGTGTTGTACGAAGCGCTTGTAAAAAGTCATTTGGAATGCAATGCTGTCGTCAGGTCACCACATGAAGCAAAGTCCAAACTAATGCTAGAACGTATCCAGAACAAATTTGTGAGACTCCTGTACTTAAAGCAGTATGGTGTCCAGGGTATCCTACTCTGTTTGTGCTGGGCATGGTAGGCTATAATAAACTGGAAGTAAGAAGGGAAGTAGCTCTCGTCACTTACTTATTTAAGATTATGCGTGGTAAAATACACAACCCAGGCGTTATATGCACGGTTGGGTTGTGTGTACCTGATGGGTACGTGGGGCGACGTGCACTCACTCAATATGGTGTCACAACAGATTGACTGCTTCAATTGTACTCTGAGTGAGTGAGTTCACAAGGGCCGCATTTTGTTAAATTGCTCTTGGTTGTTCTTCATAATATAATTATGTCTAACCTTTGTAAGCTATTATTACTATAACTATGTTCCTATAACTACACTATTGTATTAGTAAGCCTGTGATGACAGTTGTAAGTGCTTTGTGAATAAATAAATAAATGTTGGTTTGCCTCACTAAAAATATGAAAAAATGACAAATTATTTACTCACCTTCTCAATAAACGCAATCATGGGTCCAGCCAAAATCTCAGTAGCATCTCTGATGAACATTTCGCAGCAACTCTTCAACTGCCTATCTACCTCCTTTCTCGAATCCAAGAGGTGTTCCCTCACCAACGGAGTGCCATCCAAGAGGAACTCTAGCAAAGCATTGTTGCTGTTCAAAGAGAAGATCTGTCTTGGTTTCTGTATGAGACCATATGCTGCATTCTTCATATTACTGAAGTCTAGAGTAGTCTCTTTGACGATAAAGTCAACTTGGAATGGAGCAATTTGTTCTCTTAAAATCAAAAGATGCTTAATTTGGAATAGTTCTCCATCAATATTCGTTGTGTTTGCTGTAATTTGCTTTGCAGCACTGTCAACGCTTTGAACGCAAAGCGAGATCGCTTCCTGGGCTAAACCTTGGAAGACTTTCTTCTCAAGACACCGGTACAATCTCGATAGGGCTGCTAAAGTTCTCCTAACGCCCGGGTACCACATGCCGTGCAGGTCCGCAGGGGAGGCCTGCGGTCTTCGCTGGGCCTCCACGTTGATGTTGGCGACTTCTTGTGAAGTTGCGGAGATGTCAGATACCATGGAGTTGCGTGAGTCGCTCCGTTTGAGTGATTGCTCTTGGATTGACATTGCAATTTGCTGTGGAGATATAAAATTATATGACTTCACTCCATAGGGAAAACCTTTACAACTCGAACAAGCTTAGATATTCACAACCATTCGACAGGCTATCGTATCGAAAGTGACACATTTTGAAAATCTGATTTGCCTTGCATGCGACGGCAAACAGCTGTCGGAAGAATAGCGGACGTCTATTTGATTTAAACTGACAATATTTTCGGGTTTTGGATTTGTGGATAGGGTTCGAAGCACTTCTACTATAACATTGATTGATTTTCGATTCGGTACGGAAACGTATCGAATGGTTGTGAATAGCTATGTAGTTGCTGAAGCTGCTTTAAGCCTGGCTCGTCGGTTTAAAGGACGACAGATATGGGAAATGTTTTTACTTACGCACAATTTATTAGGTACCTACCTGACAAATTGACCATGCATTGAAGCTCTACAACTTAAAATATCTATTAATGCCTTTAAACGAGTGTATAACCGACGAAAATTTTCTGCGCTGGGGGTCTACAATGACAATTATGCTGAATTTATGGTTACAGTTTGCGCACTGGTATCCTGTATAATCTGAATCTCGGAAACGGCTCCAACCATTTTCATGAAATTTAGTATGCAGGGGGTTTCGGGGGCGATAAATCGATCTAGCTAGGTTTCATTTTTAGAAAACGTTAAACAAAAAAAATAACCGACCAAGGCTCGGTCATCCAGATATTAACAATAAACAGACACGTAGTAACATTCTAGCAGTACTAGTTATTACCAGTAATAAGTTAGCCCTTTATTATTTTCTGTCTAGCCTTTACCAACTTCGTTGGAGTCAGCTTCCAGTCTAGCCGGATGGAGCTGACTACCAGCTTTATACATGGAGCAACTGCTCATCTTAACTCAACAACCCAGTAACTGGGTAATACTATTGGTAATACTGACAGACTTTCGGGCTTCTGATGACACGTAACGACTGTCAGAGATCCACGAATGACAGCCGGGATCAACAGCTTAACGTGCTTTCCGAGGCACGGAGATGTCTTGGTATGTAAAGATGGTCACACATCCACGGACCAACCGCAGCAAGCGTATCCTAACCTGATCGATCGAGCCGCGCGGCTGTTACTTATCCACAAGCCAATGACCGAGCGCTTCACTGACAGTTATACAAGGCGTAACAGAATAGACGCAAAACCTGAAAGTAGTTTGTTCCTAATTGACTACTGAATCGATTTCAGTATCTTTAATATAAGTATTTTTTTTAAATGATGTATTTTGCCATACCTACCACTGATTGCGCCAAAGAAAATTCGATCTTATTTCAGAAGCAATAAGACTCAATTCTAAATGTATAAAGTAATGCTTGGGTCGACACGTTTTTCTAAATAATATCAGTTAGCTTTAAATAAAAAAAATAGTTTTGTTCATCGTATTATGCTTTTAACTCTATACTCTAATTGGGATGTATGAGGACTTACGTTGATTATGTTACTCGTTGTATATCCGCCATAGAAGACAGATTAATTGCAGTTTGTTGCGTTTGTACTTCCATTGCATCTCAAATAGACACTTGGCAAAAAACACCATGAGGTGGCCATCAACTACGTAGTGGGTACGCACCTCCATCATCAGCAACTTCTGCGGGTACGCGAGGTCTCCCTGCGCGGGCCGGTACAGCAGCACGTCTGCCCGCAGGTGCACGTGGGCGCGGAACACGAGCCGCTCCTGTGCGTCCTGCAGCAGGGCGCGCGCGCACTGGCCTAGGGCTGCCAGGCGGATAGCTGGGGAAATTTAAGTTTTTCGTCATTAATAGGGCATAGAAAAGGTAATCGGAGCCCTATACCTTGTAAAACAGAAATCTAACTTTAGTGTTTTTGTCCATAGAGCCAGAATTTGTATTTTATTTCTATAAAGGCAAAGTTGCTTATAACAAAATGACAATTTAGTACTGAACTAAGCTGTAATTTTTGTATAAAGAACTGCAGTTCTATTACAGTTAGGTTCTTAATTCAATAATTGGCTCAGGGTTTAAACCTAAACTAAAGAAAAATCGTTTTGTATCAATTCTACAAAATTGTTCAATTGTACTGTATTTTTATATCGATACTGTGTCGATAAGATTAATCAAATAACAAAGTTCAGTTCGGCAATTACGTAACACACTAACAGCTATTTCCACGGAGTTTATACTCTTCAGGCCTATTAGGGTGGGTAAACTATGATTTAAAAATGTTTTTTTTTTCTTTTAGAGAATAGTATCTCGCAAATCAACCTAGGAGGGTAGGAAGTTGTCGCCTGCTTACCCGGACTTGCTTGTGGCTGCCTCAATAAATTAAGGCCAGGGTTTAACACATAAAAAACTAAGCGACTACACGCGAATACACAGACCTCGGTATAGGGCGTCGCTGGAGAGGGTCAGCAAGGGACGGGCTGGACCGGAGTTATTTTTTGTAGGAATGCCTTTAATTTTGACAGTTCAACAACGTTCATTGCGTTATAAATGTAACGTTGTTGAGCAGATAAATTTTTCGAACATAATTGTGAAGCAATCCATAGCAACATTCTTCAAATGAATCTGATTTAAATATAAATGATTAACTTATTTTTAAGTAGGATGCAGCTGAACACCAGTATTTTACATGGAGCGACTGCAGATCTGACCTCCATAACCCAGTTACTTACTAATATGATACAACTCGGTAAGACTGGTTGTTAGACTTCCTGGCTTCTGACGAACCGTAACGACTGTCAAACATCCACGAATGACAGCCGGGACTAACGGCCTAACGTGCTTTCTGAAGAAGAGGGGTCTTGGTATTGCTGTATTGCTTCAATTTCATTCTTTTTACCTATTTTGTTATAGCAATTTTATTCTGGGTGCATCGTTTTCACAAATAATAATAATTTAATGAATTTACTATGTTAAATATTGTACTTAAAACATTTTAAAAGAGTAACGGTGGAGTTCCTTGCCCATTCTTCTCCATACGAAACTACATTTTGGAAGGGGCGACTAGAATCAATTCTATTTTAATGTAAATGTTGACGTTCAAAACTGCCTTTTGTAAGTGCCTATTTGAAATAAATGCTTTGACTTTGACTATGGTATGTAAAGATTGTCACCCAACCATGGACCATGAACCATAGACAAGTAACTACACCGTACACGCTGTATATCACCGTATACCACAGGCATACTCACGGTCATTATTGACTTGCTCTTCAATAACTTCCACTCTCAGTATGACGCAGAGCTCGGCGAGTGTTTCTAGATGGTTGATGTGTATGATGTGGGGTCGTAGCGTTTCGTATAGACCGGTGCATAGGGACTGCAGGTACTCTCTGGAAATAAATAAAGGATATTGTTTTTAGTCCAATATACAGGATGGTATAGGACATCGGTTCACAAACTGTAACCAGCACCCTAATCGCGTATCTCACGATCTGTCATAATCCGTTTCATTTTGACAGTTCAACAATATTCATTGCGTTATCTAAGTACGTTGTTGAACAGACACATTTTTCGAACATATGAAACAATGGTTTAGGAATCTGTTTCAAAACGAAACTGATTATGATTAATCGCGAGTTACGCGATTAGGGTGCAGGAATTCAGCACACGATTGATTCCCGATGGATAGCGTAGAAACATTTGGTCGGTTATAAAAAAAAACAAAATGTATAATAAGTACTTACGCAGTGTAAAAATGAAAATGTGTTTATACCATTAAAAAAAGCCTATGTTGGGGGGTCTAAAATGGTATGATATACCCGCAAATAGACCAAGATATAACCGCTAATCCATGGGCCATAGAATTAGGATGATGTAGCCCATATTCATTGAAGACCAAGATAAAGTGGTCTATTTCATACCAGAACCAAGTGGCTCACAAAAACTAACCACACCATCGAATTAGGTCTATGGGCCAAAACATGACACGACATGGTATCGTGACATGACGTCGCGTCGTGGAAATGAATTATGTATCTACGTACAAAAACACAAGTTTTTGGTAATACTTACTCTAACGCAGGCGAAGTGTTGCTGAAGAAGTGGTTGTAGAGTGCGCACTCGTCCCTGCAGGCGTGCGCCAGTAGCGAGCACGCGGCGCGCGCCAGGGAGCAGTGGTCGCGCAGCTGGCGCGCCGCCGCCGCTTGTAATACTTACTCTAACGCAGGCGAAGTGTTGCTAAAGAAGTGGTTGTAGAGTGCGCACTCGTCCCTGCAGGCGTGCGCCAGTAGCGAGCACGCGGCGCGCGCCAGGGAGCAGTGGTCGCGCAGCTGGCGCGCCGCCGCCGCTTGTAATACTTACTCTAACGCAGGCGAAGTGTTGCTAAAGAAGTGGTTGTAGAGTGCGCACTCGTCCCTGCAGGCGTGCGCCAGTAGCGAGCACGCGGCGCGCGCCAGGGAGCAGTGGTCGCGCAGCTGGCGCGCCGCCGCCGCTTGTAATACTTACTCTAACGCAGGCGAAGTGTTGCTAAAGAAGTGGTTGTAGAGTGCGCACTCGTCCCTGCAGGCGTGCGCCAGTAGCGAGCACGCGGCGCGCGCCAGGGAGCAGTGGTCGCGCAGCTGGCGCGCCGCCGCCGCTTGTAATACTTACTCTAACGCAGGCGAAGTGTTGCTAAAGAAGTGGTTGTAGAGTGCGCACTCGTCCCTGCAGGCGTGCGCCAGTAGCGAGCACGCGGCGCGCGCCAGGGAGCAGTGGTCGCGCAGCTGGCGCGCCGCCGCCGCTTGTAATACTTACTCTAACGCAGGCGAAGTGTTGCTAAAGAAGTGGTTGTAGAGTGCGCACTCGTCCCTGCAGGCGTGCGCCAGTAGCGAGCACGCGGCGCGCGCCAGGGAGCAGTGGTCGCGCAGCTGGCGCGCCGCCGCCGCTTGTAATACTTACTCTAACGCAGGCGAAGTGTTGCTAAAGAAGTGGTTGTAGAGTGCGCACTCGTCCCTGCAGGCGTGCGCCAGTAGCGAGCACGCGGCGCGCGCCAGGGAGCAGTGGTCGCGCAGCTGGCGCGCCGCCGCCGCTTGTAATACTTACTCTAACGCAGGCGAAGTGTTGCTAAAGAAGTGGTTGTAGAGTGCGCACTCGTCCCTGCAGGCGTGCGCCAGTAGCGAGCACGCGGCGCGCGCCAGGGAGCAGTGGTCGCGCAGCTGGCGCGCCGCCGCCGCTTGTAATACTTACTCTAACGCAGGCGAAGTGTTGCTAAAGAAGTGGTTGTAGAGTGCGCACTCGTCCCTGCAGGCGTGCGCCAGTAGCGAGCACGCGGCGCGCGCCAGGGAGCAGTGGTCGCGCAGCTGGCGCGCCGCCGCCGCTTGTAATACTTACTCTAACGCAGGCGAAGTGTTGCTAAAGAAGTGGTTGTAGAGTGCGCACTCGTCCCTGCAGGCGTGCGCCAGTAGCGAGCACGCGGCGCGCGCCAGGGAGCAGTGGTCGCGCAGCTGGCGCGCCGCCGCCGCTTGTAATACTTACTCTAACGCAGGCGAAGTGTTGCTAAAGAAGTGGTTGTAGAGTGCGCACTCGTCCCTGCAGGCGTGCGCCAGTAGCGAGCACGCGGCGCGCGCCAGGGAGCAGTGGTCGCGCAGCTGGCGCGCCGCCGCCGCTTGTAATACTTACTCTAACGCAGGCGAAGTGTTGCTAAAGAAGTGGTTGTAGAGTGCGCACTCGTCCCTGCAGGCGTGCGCCAGTAGCGAGCACGCGGCGCGCGCCAGGGAGCAGTGGTCGCGCAGCTGGCGCGCCGCCACCGCTTGTAATACTTACTCTAACGCAGGCGAAGTGTTGCTAAAGAAGTGGTTGTAGAGTGCGCACTCGTCCCTGCAGGCGTGCGCCAGTAGCGAGCACGCGGCGCGCGCCAGGGAGCAGTGGTCGCGCAGCTGGCGCGCCGCCGCCGCTTGTAATACTTACTCTAACGCAGGCGAAGTGTTGCTAAAGAAGTGGTTGTAGAGTGCGCACTCGTCCCTGCAGGCGTGCGCCAGTAGCGAGCACGCGGCGCGCGCCAGGGAGCAGTGGTCGCGCAGCTGGCGCGCCGCCGCCGCTTGTAATACTTACTCTAACGCAGGCGAAGTGTTGCTAAAGAAGTGGTTGTAGAGTGCGCACTCGTCCCTGCAGGCGTGCGCCAGTAGCGAGCACGCGGCGCGCGCCAGGGAGCAGTGGTCGCGCAGCTGGCGCGCCGCCGCCGCTTGTAATACTTACTCTAACGCAGGCGAAGTGTTGCTAAAGAAGTGGTTGTAGAGTGCGCACTCGTCCCTGCAGGCGTGCGCCAGTAGCGAGCACGCGGCGCGCGCCAGGGAGCAGTGGTCGCGCAGCTGGCGCGCCGCCGCCGCTTGTAATACTTACTCTAACGCAGGCGAAGTGTTGCTAAAGAAGTGGTTGTAGAGTGCGCACTCGTCCCTGCAGGCGTGCGCCAGTAGCGAGCACGCGGCGCGCGCCAGGGAGCAGTGGTCGCGCAGCTGGCGCGCCGCCGCCGCTTGTAATACTTACTCTAACGCAGGCGAAGTGTTGCTAAAGAAGTGGTTGTAGAGTGCGCACTCGTCCCTGCAGGCGTGCGCCAGTAGCGAGCACGCGGCGCGCGCCAGGGAGCAGTGGTCGCGCAGCTGGCGCGCCGCCGCCGCTTGTAATACTTACTCTAACGCAGGCGAAGTGTTGCTAAAGAAGTGGTTGTAGAGTGCGCACTCGTCCCTGCAGGCGTGCGCCAGTAGCGAGCACGCGGCGCGCGCCAGGGAGCAGTGGTCGCGCAGCTGGCGCGCCGCCGCCGCTTGTAATACTTACTCTAACGCAGGCGAAGTGTTGCTAAAGAAGTGGTTGTAGAGTGCGCACTCGTCCCTGCAGGCGTGCGCCAGTAGCGAGCACGCGGCGCGCGCCAGGGAGCAGTGGTCGCGCAGCTGGCGCGCCGCCGCCGCTTGTAATACTTACTCTAACGCAGGCGAAGTGTTGCTAAAGAAGTGGTTGTAGAGTGCGCACTCGTCCCTGCAGGCGTGCGCCAGTAGCGAGCACGCGGCGCGCGCCAGGGAGCAGTGGTCGCGCAGCTGGCGCGCCGCCGCCGCTTGTAATACTTACTCTAACGCAGGCGAAGTGTTGCTAAAGAAGTGGTTGTAGAGTGCGCACTCGTCCCTGCAGGCGTGCGCCAGTAGCGAGCACGCGGCGCGCGCCAGGGAGCAGTGGTCGCGCAGCTGGCGCGCCGCCGCCGCTTGTAATACTTACTCTAACGCAGGCGAAGTGTTGCTAAAGAAGTGGTTGTAGAGTGCGCACTCGTCCCTGCAGGCGTGCGCCAGTAGCGAGCACGCGGCGCGCGCCAGGGAGCAGTGGTCGCGCAGCTGGCGCGCCGCCGCCGCTTGTAATACTTACTCTAACGCAGGCGAAGTGTTGCTAAAGAAGTGGTTGTAGAGTGCGCACTCGTCCCTGCAGGCGTGCGCCAGTAGCGAGCACGCGGCGCGCGCCAGGGAGCAGTGGTCGCGCAGCTGGCGCGCCGCCGCCGCTTGTAATACTTACTCTAACGCAGGCGAAGTGTTGCTAAAGAAGTGGTTGTAGAGTGCGCACTCGTCCCTGCAGGCGTGCGCCAGTAGCGAGCACGCGGCGCGCGCCAGGGAGCAGTGGTCGCGCAGCTGGCGCGCCGCCGCCGCTTGTAATACTTACTCTAACGCAGGCGAAGTGTTGCTAAAGAAGTGGTTGTAGAGTGCGCACTCGTCCCTGCAGGCGTGCGCCAGTAGCGAGCACGCGGCGCGCGCCAGGGAGCAGTGGTCGCGCAGCTGGCGCGCCGCCGCCGCTTGTAATACTTACTCTAACGCAGGCGAAGTGTTGCTAAAGAAGTGGTTGTAGAGTGCGCACTCGTCCCTGCAGGCGTGCGCCAGTAGCGAGCACGCGGCGCGCGCCAGGGAGCAGTGGTCGCGCAGCTGGCGCGCCGCCACCGCTTGTAATACTTACTCTAACGCAGGCGAAGTGTTGCTAAAGAAGTGGTTGTAGAGTGCGCACTCGTCCCTGCAGGCGTGCGCCAGTAGCGAGCACGCGGCGCGCGCCAGGGAGCAGTGGTCGCGCAGCTGGCGCGCCGCCGCCGCTTGTAATACTTACTCTAACGCAGGCGAAGTGTTGCTAAAGAAGTGGTTGTAGAGTGCGCACTCGTCCCTGCAGGCGTGCGCCAGTAGCGAGCACGCGGCGCGCGCCAGGGAGCAGTGGTCGCGCAGCTGGCGCGCCGCCGCCGCTTGTAATACTTACTCTAACGCAGGCGAAGTGTTGCTAAAGAAGTGGTTGTAGAGTGCGCACTCGTCCCTGCAGGCGTGCGCCAGTAGCGAGCACGCGGCGCGCGCCAGGGAGCAGTGGTCGCGCAGCTGGCGCGCCGCCGCCGCTTGTAATACTTACTCTAACGCAGGCGAAGTGTTGCTAAAGAAGTGGTTGTAGAGTGCGCACTCGTCCCTGCAGGCGTGCGCCAGTAGCGAGCACGCGGCGCGCGCCAGGGAGCAGTGGTCGCGCAGCTGGCGCGCCGCCGCCGCTTGTAATACTTACTCTAACGCAGGCGAAGTGTTGCTAAAGAAGTGGTTGTAGAGTGCGCACTCGTCCCTGCAGGCGTGCGCCAGTAGCGAGCACGCGGCGCGCGCCAGGGAGCAGTGGTCGCGCAGCTGGCGCGCCGCCGCCGCTTGTAATACTTACTCTAACGCAGGCGAAGTGTTGCTAAAGAAGTGGTTGTAGAGTGCGCACTCGTCCCTGCAGGCGTGCGCCAGTAGCGAGCACGCGGCGCGCGCCAGGGAGCAGTGGTCGCGCAGCTGGCGCGCCGCCGCCGCTTGTAATACTTACTCTAACGCAGGCGAAGTGTTGCTAAAGAAGTGGTTGTAGAGTGCGCACTCGTCCCTGCAGGCGTGCGCCAGTAGCGAGCACGCGGCGCGCGCCAGGGAGCAGTGGTCGCGCAGCTGGCGCGCCGCCGCCGCTTGTAATACTTACTCTAACGCAGGCGAAGTGTTGCTAAAGAAGTGGTTGTAGAGTGCGCACTCGTCCCTGCAGGCGTGCGCCAGTAGCGAGCACGCGGCGCGCGCCAGGGAGCAGTGGTCGCGCAGCTGGCGCGCCGCCGCCGCTTGTAATACTTACTCTAACGCAGGCGAAGTGTTGCTAAAGAAGTGGTTGTAGAGTGCGCACTCGTCCCTGCAGGCGTGCGCCAGTAGCGAGCACGCGGCGCGCGCCAGGGAGCAGTGGTCGCGCAGCTGGCGCGCCGCCGCCGCTTGTAATACTTACTCTAACGCAGGCGAAGTGTTGCTAAAGAAGTGGTTGTAGAGTGCGCACTCGTCCCTGCAGGCGTGCGCCAGTAGCGAGCACGCGGCGCGCGCCAGGGAGCAGTGGTCGCGCAGCTGGCGCGCCGCCGCCGCTTGTAATACTTACTCTAACGCAGGCGAAGTGTTGCTAAAGAAGTGGTTGTAGAGTGCGCACTCGTCCCTGCAGGCGTGCGCCAGTAGCGAGCACGCGGCGCGCGCCAGGGAGCAGTGGTCGCGCAGCTGGCGCGCCGCCGCCGCTTGTAATACTTACTCTAACGCAGGCGAAGTGTTGCTAAAGAAGTGGTTGTAGAGTGCGCACTCGTCCCTGCAGGCGTGCGCCAGTAGCGAGCACGCGGCGCGCGCCAGGGAGCAGTGGTCGCGCAGCTGGCGCGCCGCCGCCGCTTGTAATACTTACTCTAACGCAGGCGAAGTGTTGCTAAAGAAGTGGTTGTAGAGTGCGCACTCGTCCCTGCAGGCGTGCGCCAGTAGCGAGCACGCGGCGCGCGCCAGGGAGCAGTGGTCGCGCAGCTGGCGCGCCGCCGCCGCTTGTAATACTTACTCTAACGCAGGCGAAGTGTTGCTAAAGAAGTGGTTGTAGAGTGCGCACTCGTCCCTGCAGGCGTGCGCCAGTAGCGAGCACGCGGCGCGCGCCAGGGAGCAGTGGTCGCGCAGCTGGCGCGCCGCCGCCGCTTGTAATACTTACTCTAACGCAGGCGAAGTGTTGCTAAAGAAGTGGTTGTAGAGTGCGCACTCGTCCCTGCAGGCGTGCGCCAGTAGCGAGCACGCGGCGCGCGCCAGGGAGCAGTGGTCGCGCAGCTGGCGCGCCGCCGCCGCTTGTAATACTTACTCTAACGCAGGCGAAGTGTTGCTAAAGAAGTGGTTGTAGAGTGCGCACTCGTCCCTGCAGGCGTGCGCCAGTAGCGAGCACGCGGCGCGCGCCAGGGAGCAGTGGTCGCGCAGCTGGCGCGCCGCCGCCGCTTGTAATACTTACTCTAACGCAGGCGAAGTGTTGCTAAAGAAGTGGTTGTAGAGTGCGCACTCGTCCCTGCAGGCGTGCGCCAGTAGCGAGCACGCGGCGCGCGCCAGGGAGCAGTGGTCGCGCAGCTGGCGCGCCGCCGCCGCTTGTAATACTTACTCTAACGCAGGCGAAGTGTTGCTAAAGAAGTGGTTGTAGAGTGCGCACTCGTCCCTGCAGGCGTGCGCCAGTAGCGAGCACGCGGCGCGCGCCAGGGAGCAGTGGTCGCGCAGCTGGCGCGCCGCCGCCGCTTGTAATACTTACTCTAACGCAGGCGAAGTGTTGCTAAAGAAGTGGTTGTAGAGTGCGCACTCGTCCCTGCAGGCGTGCGCCAGTAGCGAGCACGCGGCGCGCGCCAGGGAGCAGTGGTCGCGCAGCTGGCGCGCCGCCGCCGCTTGTAATACTTACTCTAACGCAGGCGAAGTGTTGCTAAAGAAGTGGTTGTAGAGTGCGCACTCGTCCCTGCAGGCGTGCGCCAGTAGCGAGCACGCGGCGCGCGCCAGGGAGCAGTGGTCGCGCAGCTGGCGCGCCGCCGCCGCTTGTAATACTTACTCTAACGCAGGCGAAGTGTTGCTAAAGAAGTGGTTGTAGAGTGCGCACTCGTCCCTGCAGGCGTGCGCCAGTAGCGAGCACGCGGCGCGCGCCAGGGAGCAGTGGTCGCGCAGCTGGCGCGCCGCCGCCGCTTGTAATACTTACTCTAACGCAGGCGAAGTGTTGCTAAAGAAGTGGTTGTAGAGTGCGCACTCGTCCCTGCAGGCGTGCGCCAGTAGCGAGCACGCGGCGCGCGCCAGGGAGCAGTGGTCGCGCAGCTGGCGCGCCGCCGCCGCTTGTAATACTTACTCTAACGCAGGCGAAGTGTTGCTAAAGAAGTGGTTGTAGAGTGCGCACTCGTCCCTGCAGGCGTGCGCCAGTAGCGAGCACGCGGCGCGCGCCAGGGAGCAGTGGTCGCGCAGCTGGCGCGCCGCCGCCGCTTGTAATACTTACTCTAACGCAGGCGAAGTGTTGCTAAAGAAGTGGTTGTAGAGTGCGCACTCGTCCCTGCAGGCGTGCGCCAGTAGCGAGCACGCGGCGCGCGCCAGGGAGCAGTGGTCGCGCAGCTGGCGCGCCGCCGCCGCTTGTAATACTTACTCTAACGCAGGCGAAGTGTTGCTAAAGAAGTGGTTGTAGAGTGCGCACTCGTCCCTGCAGGCGTGCGCCAGTAGCGAGCACGCGGCGCGCGCCAGGGAGCAGTGGTCGCGCAGCTGGCGCGCCGCCGCCGCTTGTAATACTTACTCTAACGCAGGCGAAGTGTTGCTAAAGAAGTGGTTGTAGAGTGCGCACTCGTCCCTGCAGGCGTGCGCCAGTAGCGAGCACGCGGCGCGCGCCAGGGAGCAGTGGTCGCGCAGCTGGCGCGCCGCCGCCGCTTGTAATACTTACTCTAACGCAGGCGAAGTGTTGCTAAAGAAGTGGTTGTAGAGTGCGCACTCGTCCCTGCAGGCGTGCGCCAGTAGCGAGCACGCGGCGCGCGCCAGGGAGCAGTGGTCGCGCAGCTGGCGCGCCGCCGCCGCTTGTAATACTTACTCTAACGCAGGCGAAGTGTTGCTAAAGAAGTGGTTGTAGAGTGCGCACTCGTCCCTGCAGGCGTGCGCCAGTAGCGAGCACGCGGCGCGCGCCAGGGAGCAGTGGTCGCGCAGCTGGCGCGCCGCCGCCGCCTGCAGCGCGCCGCCGGTGGCCGCGCCGGCCACGCGCGCGCGACGGTGCGCGTACTCGCGTTGGATGTCTGCTAGCAGGGACGCGTAGCTGCGGGTCGACGAAAAATATTATTTTAATAAGGCCAAGGAAGATCAAAATAAAAAAGGCCAAGTGCGAGTCGGACTTGCTTACGTACAAGGCAGAAAACACCAAAAAAAATATATTTCTTGTATGGAGACCCCCTTGCATTTTCTACTTTATTTTATTTCTAACTAGCTGACCCGTCAGACGTTGTCCTGTCTTAACTATAAATATTTAAATGTACCACTTTCTTATTTTTTTCTTTCATAAGAACCTTCTCCAGACAATAACAAACACAATAAAAAAAAAATCTGCAAAATGGGTCCAACCGTTCACGTGTGATGCCGTGACCAAGGGAAATAGGGATTCATTTTTATATATAAGATATACGTCACAGAAATACAAATTCTGTGAAAATTTCTCTTTTCTTTCCACTTACGGATCATGAGATACAGATCATGATAGACAAACGGACGGAGGGATAAACAGCGGAGACTTAGTAATAGGGTCACGTTGGGTACAGAACCCTAAAAATCGAAGGATAGACTGTGTTAAAGATGATAATTATAGCTAGGAAGGGGGGACTACCGACATGCATACTCAAAGAGAAGTACACATACACTCATAAAATACCATACTTGACAACACCTCTCTAGTCTCCACTCTAGAATTCATATCCTGAACCCTAAGATACAGACAAGAGGTGTATTCAACCTATATGAATACACCTCTTAAAGTTAAGAGATGTTCAAACGTCAAAAATGTATGGTTAATCAGTCGCTAATCATTACTTAACTTTAAGCAGCGTTTATAAATAAGGAGGTAACTGCCTAGTTTGGGGTTTACTGGCAAATAATATAATAATACAAGCTGATCCGGCAAATGTTGTTTTGCCATATAGGTACGTTAAATTTTGTCCAAAAAATAAAAAAATAAATTTTGGGGTGGACCACCCTTAACATTTAGGGGTATGAAAAATAAATGCTGGCCGATTCTCAGACCTACCCGATAAGCACACGAAATTTAATCAAAATCGGTTCAGCCGTTTCGGAGGAGTTTGGGAACAAACACCGCGACACGAGAATTTTATATATTAGATGTAACTAGCTGTAGGTAATATTTAAGCTACTCAATATATGGTCTCAACTTATTGTTAATCTATGTATGCTTACTGTATTACCTGGACAATAAATATTTTTCTATTTCTATTTTCTATAACATCATAAAATGAGGTGTATTTCATTCCACTTACTCAGTATTCTTCTCAGCCCTACCCTCAATCTCACTGATAACCATCTTCAACTTAGGTGCAGCTGCTTGAAACTTCCCAAAATACACGGCATAAGCAGTGTCCATGGTTTCCTGGTCGTTCTGATCCTCATCTTTAGGCGCTAGCATTTGTTCCGTGGCGTGGTTTAGAACGTGCGTGACGTAGGAGCGTATGAGCGAGATAGCACGATTTTGTAGGTGACGGTACTTTACTAAGTAAGAGTGGGATTCTTTGAAGCTGCTCTGGAATGTGGAAATAAGTTCAATTAGTTCATGATGAGTGGAAGTTGGTTGGTAAGATCTTATGAACGTTGGCTAACTTTTGAAAAATACAGCCGAACTCCAAATTCGAGCCACCCTGCACTTTTTGTATAGACATCTATAATTTTTTCTACAACTTCTTTAAAGTGGTTCTCATGGACGATCCAAATTCGTTTGATGACGACAGCAAATTGATGTCAAGTATGTTGGCTTTGGATTCCGGTCGCAGTGGCGGTGCTTGGGAGAGTCCTATATCCAGCAGTGGACGACTATGGCTGCATGAAATGATGATGTCGGCTTCAAAACTGCATGGGTTTGTTTTTCTTTCAACATTCAATACAATATTATTCTGAACCCGCTGCGTTGACATTATTTGTTAGTTAAAAAATAAGCTGTTCCATACATTTTGAGCACGAAGGAGCAGTCCTTCGTGATCAAAGTGAAGTTTTGTATAGAACAGCAGTTTTTTTTTTGTAACCAACAATAAATTTACGGGTTTGGAATCATGACCTGAATTCATGATTTCAGTTTGCACGTCGATATCTTTGTATAGTACTTACATTAGTCCTCATATACTCAAGACACTCGTCGATCTTGGCTAGCACATTGAAAAACGTCTCGCTGTTCACAGACATTGTGGGGCTGTTCAGTCGCTGAGATAGATGCTCAACCTGCGTGAAGTAGTGCAGCTTCTGTTTGATGTCATCACCTGGAATCAGATATTGTGATGTTCTTTTAAACTTACTTTTCTTTTATGTAGTTCATTTATAAATGTTTATTGCATCAAGCTATTTAACATCACGCTACGGCCTTTAGGAGCCGAGCAAAAAGAAAAGAAGGTCGAAAAGAACACTTAGATATACGAGGAAATATCGTGGGCAGGCGATATCATGTGTAGGGGGTAGGGGGGCAAAATATAACGAGGACAAGGACTCGGGGAAATGCTAGTTCGGTTTAAAGAACTTTATTCTCATTAAGACAATGGTTAAATTTAAATTAAATCTTATTACTAATATATTTTAATAGGGCGCGTAGAAGAAAATCAAAAAGTAAAAAAAATTGTCAACAAAATTGGTAGCGAGTTCGCTACATTACTAAGATAAGGTGGTGGCCCAAGTTAAAAGATGTTGTCGGTTTATACAAAAATAGACACCACACAATTAATACAGGGTGAAATTGAAAACATGCGACAAACCGAAATGGGAGATTGTACTCATCATTATGAACAACTTTTACTAAGGGACCAATGAGGCAATCGCAAAAAAAAAACAGCTGTTCCCTACATTTTGACGAGTTATGCGAACATAAATGTAGGGAACAGATGTTTTTTTTTTCGCGATTGCATCATTGGTCCCTTAGTAAAAGTTGTTCATAATGATGAGTACAATCTCCCATTTCGGTTTGTCGCATATTTTCAATTTCAACCTGTATGTTGTGTCGACATTGTAAATAAAAGTGAATAATTTCTATTTTAGTGAAGTCGCTTCTTTTACATCTTTTGGAAGTTTATTATAGAGCTGTGCTCCCCCATAGGTTAGCTTATGTTTACCATAGTAAGTTCTCACTCTAGACGATACCAAGTGACAAGCTCGACGAGATGAGCATTTGCTTATTTCACCTTCTATAGTGAATGAAATGCGTGAGTGAATAAGTTTATGAATGATTTTATAGATAAGTATGCATGTATTATATGTATAAAGTTGTTTGATGTTTGATAGCTTCGTCTCTTTGTAAATAGATTTTGATGGTGTTAAGAAGTCATAATTGTGTGTGCCATGCTTCGTTAAGATATATTAAATGAGGGTTAACAAGGGAGTTGTATATTACTAGCCAAACTTTTTTTGGAATACATTTAACAATTTTATGTAGTGAGCCCAACAATGAAGAGAGTTTGTTTTTAGTGTATTGAAGGTGTGCTTTCCATGTTAAATTGCTGTCAAAAGTTAGTCTGAGGTATTTTTCTTGATCAGTTCTTTTCAGTACTTCTCCGTTTATGTTTAGGTTAGGTTAGTTAAGGAGCTTTTATGCTTAGGTTAGGGTAGTTAAGGAGCTTTTTATTTTTTGCACTAAATATTATGTATGAGGTTTTGGAAGCGTTAATAGTTAAAAGATTGCACTGGTACCAACTTTTTAGTATATATATAGACTTTAAATCATTTTGGGCATTTTTTGTGATATCATTTATGTTGTCTCCAAAATAAAATGGATATGAATCGTCTGCATAAAGGGCAAGGTGACATTATAAGCCTGCTTGGTGTTAGTTGTTTACATACACTAGGAATAATAAGGGGCCCAGATTAGAACCATGTGGTACCCCGCTTGTTGAGGGTATAGACGTGCTTTGTTAACCTCGGATTTCACTTAATAGGAGTTTAGCATTTTATAAGCGGTTCCAGTTATACCAATACTTTTCAGTTTTTTTTTTAATAGAAGTGTGTGACTGACTGTATCAAACGCCTTCTTTAGATCAACAAAGACTCCTAGTGCTACTTGTTTTTGGTCAATCTTTGTTTTTATTGTAGTTATCAAGTCAATAGTAGCGCCATGGTTGTCGAAAGCCATATTATTGATTGTACAAGAAGTTAATTTCAGCCAAGGATCCGTCTAATATGTTTTTTTCTAATATTCTGGATATTATTGGTAGAACTGAAACTGGACGACAATTCCCGGGACTTGATTTGATACCAACTTTGTAAATTGGGGTGACTTTAGCTATTTTTTAATTTCTGGAAAGATTCTGTCCCTTATAAGTTTATTTAGGCAATCTGTTAGACTTTGGAGAATTCGTATTTTATGCATTTCAGTGCCTCGGTAATAATACCACCAATTCCCGTGCTTGTATTGGGATCCAAGTCTTCTATAATTTTAGATACCATCAAATTAAAAGAAATTCTACTAAGTTTCTATAATTATTTGATAAAAAGTAAACATACCTATTCTGGACAGTTTGTTCTGATCAGCCAGCAGCTGTTCACTCATAGTGTGCAATGCATTAGTTTTATTTGAAACAAAGTTGTACTGCTCTGAAAGTTTGTCTAGGTCAGACATTGTAGCTCCAATCTGAAAGGTTTTAATATACATATTATGTATGGTATCGCCGTATATACTGACTATTTATGGCAGTATGACAGATAGAAGTGTCTTGGGAAAGAAAGATAAAGATCTATGGTTTCAGCTTATTATTTTATAGGGGTCAAAATCTGCAAACGACAGCCTGGACCAACGGCTTAATGTGCTTTCTGAGGCACGGTATGTTCTTGGAATGTAAAAATGGTCACCCAACCACAGACCAACAGCAGCAAGTGTAGCTTAATCTAAGGCCTTAGTGTGAGTTTAATTTAACCATCTCAATCAAACGCATCGAGTGCGTTTGGCGCTCTGATTGGCCCTGGATTGGTGACAGACCCACTAGGGCCACTGATTGATTGATTGATCCGTATGGCTGTAATTACTTAGCCTAGGCTCATGCCCAGCCCAGGAAGTGTATTCAATGAAGGATTTATATAGATAGTGAAGCAGTCTGATATAGTTGGTGGCAGTTATTTTAGTTCAATCACAGATTTGATGCCACCAACTGCATTCCGCCCCAGTGGGTTCCCGCATTGTCGTTATGGGGGGGCTCAGTAGCCGTGGTCACCCTCCTACGGTGAAGCGAAGAGGAACCCCAAGGTGGGGCCGCTCGTCAGGGCTTTTGCCTATAAGCCGACGACGTAGCGGCCAAAAAGTAGGTTGCGGGCCGCGATGTCGAATGGGAGGCATCGCGGCTAAGGGATACAGGCCGCGGCAGAGGAGCAGTGCCGGTACTTCTGAGTAGCACTCTTCCCTTCCGTGGCCTGGACCAGGGGCCGCTACCGTTTGATGGCGGACGCGGTGCGGCCGCAGAGGAAGAGGATTGTCGGTATAGCGTTGGCCGCTCTCCCTATGCCCTGCGGCCGAAAAGTGGTAGGCGGTGGGGCCACTGTGCTGACCCGTCGCAGGGTAACCAAGTCTGGGGCCCTTATGCTATTTGGTTCCTGGGGTGGTCACGGCATGCCATGTGTCCTGGTGCGCCGGTAATAGGGGTTATTCCTCTCCGAGGAGGTTCTGGTGACGGACAGCCGCGGCAATTTTGCGGATGGTTTACGCGTTTCCGTGTTCCCGCCTCAAGCGGCACTGGAGAACAAGGTGGAGTTTTAGTGGGGATACAGTCCCACATAACTGCGCTATCTCCCCGTGGTAGTGCAGTAGGCATTTATTCACGTTAAACAAAAAAAAAAAATGCCCGGGTCGTGGGCGCGTTGTGTTCCACGCGCGCCGTCAGAGATGTCAGCGCCAACTGGTGGGGTCCGCAAGGGCCGATGCCTGCCAGGGGCGCCGGTTGTTCAAAAGAGATACCGTCGCCCCTGGCACACAGGCAACATGGGTGGGTTTTAGTCAGTAAAAGTCTGACATGCCATCCTGATCCACCCAGAGCGGGAGAAGTTATTTGATGATTTCCAACACTCAAAAAAATAAACAACTGCATTCAACTGGTGAAAAGTGATGGTGTTTAAATAACTTTATAGTTGCAGTCAGATTTTTTATAACTTTATAGTTTATAGAATTTCAATATTTACTTTGATTGTTTGTTCTGAATATTTAGGTCACATTACCTGATTGGTCAGCGCAACACACTCGTTCCTTCTATCATCCAGCTGCTTATGGTAGGCTTCATAGGGGGTATCATCAGACTTCAAGTTGCTGTCACACAGGCTCTGATACCACTCCAGAAAGTCGTATGTGGAGTCCACAGTAGGTATGTTACTTTTTTCCATCTCTTCATAAGTATTTTCAGATTTCTCCTAGAAATAGTCATAGTTGGGCATTTTTTATTTAGGTAGCTATAGAGTAGATCAGTAGACGATTTGTAAAACTGAGTTTACAGAGCTGATTTAATAGCAACCAACTGGCTCTAACAAGGTTTTAGGCGATAAGACAGCAAATTGTTTAGTTTGCAAAAGTAAAGATTTACTGCATAATAATATAATTTGATAACGTTTTACTTATCTAATGGGTGCAGGAACTAAATTATATGTGGTTAGAAGCCAATGTAACTTCAGAAATAGGTAATAATTGGCAAGAATACAAACATCGTCCAAGTCGCCGGATCCACCGAGTATTAGCGACTCTAAATCCAGGATAGCTTCCCTCTGACCAGACGTAAGAGGCGCCAAGGGATTGTCTGAAGCCTCCCATAATAACAGCTTGCTTTGAATCTCTTTTAAACTCATATTATCCATTTCCGATTATTTTGTACCAATGTTTTTCAATTTAATTTGTATGACATTCCATGACAGTTTGTATAGTGACGTATACAATACAATTTTGTTTTTTTTTGGTTTTGGCTACTCACGGTTTGAGCTTTAGCCGGTGTCAAGTAGTTTTTCTTTTCGAAGTTACAAAACAGTCATAGTCGTCCTTAGTCAGTCAAGTCAAAGTTATTGTAAAGCGGTAGTAACTTTACAACAACCTAATATGAGTTTTTGGGGGGAACACGAAAAGTCCACGTTAGTCACTTATTTTCACCTTCACACTTGTGCACTCACATTTAACTAAACTGAATAATTCACAACCAAAATTATACAATTTAATTCGCTATTTCATTAAATTTCACGAAAACTTAAATTTTTGCGAAATGTTCCAACCCGATCCCGCCAAAAACTGGTTCCATAGCTTTGTGTGACAGCAATAATTTTTCTTTAGTGCAAAAGACAAAGATTCTTTCCAATGCTAATAAAATACAGCATTGATTGATCAATCTGGAACCAGCGTAGATACTAGACAAAGTATTCAGAGTTCAGAGTATTCTATCTGTCTACGGGAACCAGACGAACCAGTACACGTGAATTGACAATAACAAATTCGTTTAGAAATTTTAATCCGGGTTTTCAAGGAAAGCTGCACTCGTTTATGGTATTAATTTCAATGATAAACTTTATTTAGTGCCATCTAGTGTCGAGTAGCAAAATAAAAGTTTACAAAATTTTATCCCATTCTCTTGTTTCTCTTTTTGAAAAAATGAAGCAATGAAATAATTATGAATTTATGACGCTTCACTTACTGTGCGTCTTTTTGGAGATTTCAGTATTTTATTTTTACTATCTAGTCAACCTTGTGGACAGCGACATCGATGATATTATTTACACAATAACGAAAAGCGTCTCGCTTCCAAGTAAATTTTAAACACTAGATGGCGGTGACTTAAGCTAAGCAGTACACTGTTAATCTGCCAAAAGATGGTGCTATTTTAGCTCTATCCTCAGATTTTAATAAGCAAGAATATCTACCAACAGATGGCGCTGTATTATGACAGCCTTGTAAACACTGAATCACCTGATCATCATTTTTGGTCTACCCCAAAACGGAAGTGAGAAGCGTTGAGCCGCTTGTTACTATGTAAACAATGCTCTCTATGAACTTTTGAACCGGTCAGCCGGAAGTCGTTTTAGTGTCCCATTTTCAACTAAGATGTTTATTTTTCTACTTTCAGTAGTACGGTTTACTTGTAGGGTTTGCAGCCTATTCAGCCTAGCCTAATTCAGTTCCATGGATTTACAATTGCTATCTTTTAAATACATTTCCAGAGCGATCTTTTCGGTACCCTGTATTGGAACAACATGTACTACTTCATTAAGTACCTACAGTCGAGTTCATTATTAGATTGGCCCTTTCAGGCTTCAAAAATATATGAACCGTCATAAAAGTTCATAATATTGTGACAACTAAATGCATCATTAAATTGCTGTCAAGATTTAGATTAATTAATTTAAGTGACTGCTTTTTCTCATATTTTTTTATTATATTGCCTAATTGACAGCATGTATTATTGAACCGTTCACATGAGGACATATTTTTGGTCAAGATTTAGATTAATTAATTTAAGTGACTGCTTTTTCTCATAATTTTTCATATTATTGCCTAATGCACTACATACATTATTGAACCGTTCACATGAGGTCATATTTTTGATCTATAGGTTCTATAGAATTTATTGAGTTCACAAAATTGTGAATACTTGACGGTGCCATTATATTAATGAATTAGACTGTTCAAGTTTTAAAGTAGATTATTTTTTTACTTTACTAAACTGTTCCTGACATCGGCAAGTATAAATAAATATTGCCTGCAGCAGGCCTGGCAATTTAAAAAAAGGTTTATTGATGTTTATATTCAGGGTAAAGGGAAAATAACAAATAATACAATGTTTTGAGTAGTTTTGCATTTATTGGGTATGAGGAACCTTTCTGGTCAACATAAGCTACAATGGACTTTTGTTTACAGTATATTTACAAGTTTCGGTACATAATATAGTTCATATTACCATATCTAGATCTAGATTAATGCTTCTAGGAGTAAATTACTGTATATTCACAATAATTATGAAGACCTAACAAAAATCGTCTATACACATACAATGTAGTAGCGTTGTACAAAATACTACTCTATAGGTAAAATAGTCACACTTCAGTCGCTGGGACACGCCTTCCTAACTTTGGCTTTTAAACAAACATAGAGCCTGACTTTCACGTCTCATCCCACTACTTAGCTACAATCCATACAGTCAGTCACCAGCCACTTTGTTCGCTTGTTTAATGTTAAACAATCAAGCTATTTAAATACAGCGAATAATTTTAAATTATAACGTTTAGATATACCTCTCGCGATAACATCTGATACCAACCTTTGAAGGCAGACTACGGAATCGGTTCCTTTAAATCACATTCTTTCGTTATATACATCGTTCCGACTCACAATTCTATTACAACTTGTACTATATACAAACAATTTTTAATTATTTAAAAAAATACAATGTTAAATTACTATATACCTCCATTATCATAGGGTTGGAATAAAAATAGTATATTTTTTTCAGTTTCAGCGTGCAAAATGTACTAAAGCCAGATCGTACGAGGTCACATTCTCGCAACGATTCTAAATCTAAACGACTGCTCAGTATAACGTTACATTACAACGACTGCGGATAACATACATTCAAACTTTTATATTTAATCGTTAATATGTAATTAACAGTACCAAATAAATGAAAACTGCACACAACTCATTCAGTACATTACTATCGACAGATCATTATTATCGGCCCTACAGGAACACTTGCAATTTACCTAACGCAACGTACATACATACAGAGAAACGTGATAAATAACTTAAATTACAATTTAAAAAATATATAGAAAATAATTTAACACACAGTCCTTGTTCAATGTATAGGAATATTTAACTATTTCATTACATTTATTATATTAACACACGTCTTACAGTTATCTTAAATGGAATACATTACGTGGATACCTAAACGTTAAACCAAATAAAATATACACGACGTACATCAAAACACTAAAGACTCGTTGCTGAGATGCGTAGCAAAAGCATGGCAGTTAGCACGAAATTCTGCACCCTAAATATTAATAACAGAAAAATATATATCTATGAATCCGAAGCATAATGTCTGGTGGTGCAGTGCGCGGAAGCCGCCCCAGTCTGCCAGAGCCGCGAGCTGTGCCGGGGCGGCGGCCGCTCGAACTAGACACTTGTGTGATTTATACGAGGACAGGCGAGACGCGCCGGCGCGGTGCGGCGGTGCGTGCGCGCAGCGTCCCTCGGCGCTCGACCGGTGTACTTACACTCGTTCCTTGTTAACCTACGAATTAACATAGCACAGCCATAGTGACTCCGTGGGAGGGGTGCCGCGGGCGGGGTCGCGCGCCGAGGGCGAGGCCGGGGACCTCATGGGCCGGCAGGGGCCGGCGGGCGTGTTCAGCGGCGCCGCACCGCCGCCCTACGACACCGGTGGCTGGGGACCCTGTGGCGCCGCCGGCGGCTTCGCACCTGCCGCGGCCGGCAGTTGCGCCAGCGTGTCCTGGCTCGCATGCGCGCGCAGGTATGTATTCTCCACTTCGAGCTGGTTGATCCTCTCCATCAGTTCAGCGATGCGCTCTTTTAGTACTTCCACTTCCTCACGCACCGCGAACATCAAGTGGCTCTTAACCAGATCCTGAAACAACGTAAAAAATTAAGTTAGTTATGTGATAGATAACATATACATAACATATTATAGATAATATTGCTCACAGATTCAACAATTATTTAAAAAAAAATGTTTCATATTTTACAAAATTATTAAAAAAAATGTTTAGTAAAATTGGAATTAGGTTTGGACTAAACTGGCTTTATAAACTGATTATAACGCGCGATTGAATTGTTATCTTAAGCCAATCGTTTAACGAAAAGGCAATGTTTGTGAACAAAATGAAAAATAAAAGATTTCCGACTTAAAAACAAAACGTACTTTTGGATTTGGCACGACCACGTAACAGGTATCTTTTTGTCCTTTCTGTCTGATTTCGTACAGGCAGCCATCCCTAGGTTTTTGCACAACGTCGATCATGTTTAAACTGAGTGATAAATTTATTTTCAGGGTCACTGAATGTATGAGCGTTGCCGGCAACGACTGAAAATCAACTGACGATAACGTGGAACTTGCGAACTATTGCGACGAAGTTGCTGTCTCGCGTCCTACCAGGCGACTGATGGTCTGCGCGCGCGCTCGCCCTATTTAAAATGGCGGCGAACACGTCACCACGCCACGCGAGCCGACCGTGCACCCTGAACTCAACGACACAACCTACATTGATATCAACAAAGCCCTTATTTTCCAGATTTTGTATTGACACACGCACAAAAACAAGATATTATGGCCTCTTGAGATCTGGACATAGAGAAAAATAATTTGAAGAATTTAGCATCTAATAATTAAAGAGAAATCACAAAAAAACGATTATGTGTAATTAAGAAACATATTAATGAGAAAAATAACGGTTATAGCATGCAGGATGTAAGTACAAACTTACGAAGTAATTGACGTACACTCCACTATAAATTGGAGCAAATAAAAAGTCTTCCTCAACAACCTTTAGCATGCACTTACAATTAGTGTAGATAGAAAAACATCAAACAAGTACCACGTCGATAATGAAGTTGCTAAACTCGAAATGTATCTGAGTAAAGAAGAAAAACCCAGAGCAAATATAAACTTTGGATTTAAGCATAACGACCAAATACGATGTTGCTAAACAAAGATTTATATGTGAGTAGTAGATGTTAACGACACTCGTGAACTACTGTTTACTCGGACCAATCAAGCTTCATTGGAAAATTTTCGCCCTTAATAAAGAGCAGCGGACGACAAAAATAAAAACATTTAACTGTGTCGGAATGTTACTAATTACACAAGTGGCGCTCTAATACAAGGTTACATAACAGTTTAAAGAAACAAAAACAAAGAATCACAAATCCAATGATTGAATATTTTAATAGAGACGTTATATAGACAACAGCTTCATTATTAGAAAAGAGACAGCCGACACAGGACATTACGGTACTTACGGAATTTATCACAGCAATGGACTGAGATTTTTATGGTAATAATTTGTAATGTAAGGGACCCAAAGAATGCGGATAATGAATGAAATAGGTCGGCAACAAGCATTTTATTACATATTAGAGCAAGTTGCAATTCTGATCAAATGCCAACATAACTCCAATAAAATGTTTGTAATGGCATACATATATCGACGAGAATGTAAGAAGCATTTATAGAAGATCTTATGAATTGTATGCTTAAGAATTCACATTTTTCTGAGACATTCGTACGCCTACAACCGATACGCAGCGGCTACGCAAAAGAGCGACGAAAACAATTTTAAGAGCAAACTTCGAGTCATCCTGAAGATTGGTGAGTCAAGATATGCACTGAGTGGCTAAAAGTGGTGTGGTGTGCGTGGATTTCAGTAATGATATAATTAGAACAGGATATAAATAGAAGGCTTGATGAAATCTTTAATGTGGTTGCTCTTAGGTGGTGTCGCGACCTTCAATAAAAAGGATCTGTGCTGAAATTACACCAGTCTGCGCCGGATCTCGTTATACAATATTGAGGCTCGCGTCACTAACAGATTGATGAGGCGCCAATGTACTCTTCACGACAATATATTGGCGTTCAATTGAGAACAAGCTCAAGAGAAACTAGAAAATTTCGCGTGCAAATTAATACAAATGGAAAACAGTAATTACACGCAGTTTGCCATCGTTAGCACCTTGTTTGCGATGTAAAACAGCACTTATCATTGTTTACCTACATTTTCAAGTCAGTAGGTTAATTAGATAAAAAAAGAGAACGCGAAAAACATGGAAATAGGAAAAAAAATAAAATTTTAAAGAAAATAAATGTAAGATGATACGTAAGAATTGAAAGAAAGTTCATGAAGCGACGGAGAGTGCACTGAACTTTTTGCGCAGGCGCGCCACCAAATACAGCGTCTGATGATATAACCAGTCCAAGGGCATACGTTAAAACCAGTCGCATTGTTTTTAATTATAACCGGCCGTGCCGGCAAATACGGCGACAAGTAGTAGACACCTGGGACAATTCATTGTGATCCTATCTAGATTCAACCAATTTATCTCGGATACAATTTATTCATATCATCAACAGATTTAATTTTGGTTGTGGTAGTTTTAATATAAAAACAACAAATGGACAATTAATGTTGACTAACGTTCATTGTTAGGACGTATAAACTTATTTTATTATCATAAGTTAAAAATATAGTAATCCAAGATTAGGACTTATCAATATCAATAACAAAGATACCGTTGAAATTGAATGATAAACATTCGGCTATTAGCTGCACTTACGTAAACCGAATGTATTTTATCAATCATCAAAAGCGGACTATCATAACAAAGAACGACGACTTAAAAGCAAAGGTAAGAAAACAGGTTTGAAAGTTGAACTCGGCTCGTAAACAGTTTGAGCAGACGCCGAGTTTTAATTTAATTATATTAGTGACATCAGCTTTATTATAAAACATTGTTTGTACACATGTGTGGTAGCAAGCACCAAAACAACAGATAAACGATGTCCCCATAGTAATGATCGTAGCAGTAGATACTGGTTTGTTTACAATACATATTGTACAATTATGGTACATGAACTGTATTTGGATTTTAGTGAAGCGTTTGAGTGGGTGCAGCGCGAAGTTGATGTTTACTAAATATATGATGGACGTGGCACATAACATAAATTATTTTATTGAAAATCTATTAGCGACATGTAGCAAGTTTACCTAGCCACATTGTTAAACCCGGCGACAATCTTGTGTACCACTGGAGCGGTGTAGAGGACGATACTGTAGGTGTAGAAATTATATTCTATATTGTCAATTTTTTATTGTTGATTTGAGTATAAATGTTGCTAAAGATAGCTTTACTTATTTCACCTCAGTCTTGAATATCAATCACAGTATGATAAGTTGACAGTATGTGACATGACGTGTAAATGTTAATGTTAGCAGAGTAAACAGAGGTAGCGGTTATGTATTAAGTAATTCAATATTATAAGGTAACTTTACGACATCAGAATGCTGGAGAGAATTTCTATTTGGTTATTTCTTGACTGGAATATTAAATTTCCATAAATGTTAACTTGTGGGGACTGACTAATTCATCAATATGCATCAGCTTGTAAAACGGGTTATCGATCTTTCAAAGAGCATTCGCAAAAGTGGCCATGCAGGCATGATTCTCCACACATGGATCACTTTACTCTTTTGGTTTTCACCTTAACGTACACACATGTATTTGCAAACGCTTTACCATAGACTAAAGATTTACCACCAACATTTCGCATGCAATTATTTTTACCATCTCTGGATTAAATCTGTTACAAGTTCACGTATTCAAAAAAATAAAAAAATGGTCAAAATAATTAAAGATTGCTTTCAACTAATGCGTCACGCGGTTTTCAAATTAAGTATGACTTAATATAAAATGTGAACAAAACAAATAATTATATTCTAAATTCCAACAATGACAATGTTATTATTAACACTGTATGGCACAATACGTTTCAAACAATAGTGTCGGTGGTTTTAGACTAAATATAGCATGTTATGGCGCTACAAATCGCAGTGCAAATGGAATGAAAAAAAAAACGACGCATTAATTCAGCAAAGTTATGTCACAAACATTTGTTTCAATATTCTTGAGATCGTATATTGTTTTCATTATGTGAAACCTTATGTTCGGATGTATTTGCACAGTTTTAAACAATGGTCTATTAATATTCGTGACACAATTGAAATATATATTTTATGGATGTGTAATATTTCTACCGATATTTTTAACTGTATTGCCATTTGCCTTTTGTTTTTTGGTTGATAGCAGCCTTTCTATAATCCGTATAATTTCCGATTCTGCGTTAGTTGGAAGGTATTACTTTCTTTAATTGCTAATGTAAACATATTGGTGTTTCACTATGATGACTCTTTACTTCAAGTAAGCTTTCGAAAAATTATAAGGTCTAAAAGGTCGGATCTATTCAATAACTAGTACTGCGCAAATCCTTGACCTGCCTTGTACATGCCAGACGTTCTTATCAATTTCCTCATTGAATTAATAAACTTTATAAAATAAAATAATCCAATAAATTAATGAATGTAAACACGTATTGACGTAGCACCACGTTATCAAAGCGATAAGTTTAAAACAAACAAGTGAAAATTGTTCTGTAGCGGTCAAACACTCCGTAATCAAGACTGGTTGTTTGACCCTACGAGGTGATGTCATTGCAATACTCATCCCAGCGTGTGTATCGAAGAAAAATAAACAGCATCATTATTATTTATAAAGGTAGCAACACGGATGAATAATAACATTGAGCCGGAAAATGTACGGAATAAGCGTAAATAGTGGTGAGTAGTGGTGGGCCAGTGGTAACGGACGCAACTTACGAGTTGTAGGTTGGAGGTTCGAACCCAGTCTGACGCATTACTTTTTGTAAATTATTTCATCACCACCACTCCCAAAACTGTGAAGGAAAATATCGTGAGGAAATCGGCATGTCCTAAAATCAAAAATTCGAAGATATGTGACATCCACCAACCCACATTGGGCCCGCGCGGTAGATTACAGCCCACTCCCTCTCGAAGAGAGGAGGCCTGTGTCCCAGCAGAGGGAACGGTATAGGCTGATAATAAGTGTAAACAATATTGTGGTACAAGAATTCTAGAAACGTATTGTAAACATAATTCTTTAATCTTATCTATCTGTGAATACTTCAGCAAATGAAAAAAATATATTCAGCGAAACCGTATATAAATGTTTACTTTCAGATACAACAATTCTATGGAATCATCACGCAAGCTTACAGACAGCAGATGTCAGTAAAAAAATGGTGGATATTTTCAGCGAAAACATGTTTACCGTGCCTAGTGTTTGCAATCTGTTTAGCGTTTATCTATTAAAGCGTGTGTACGATTGTGGTAATCTTTAGATTTACTTTTAACTCTGGTAGATTTCCAAAGATACTATATTTTTCCAATGCTTAGTTAGATAATATTTTAACATTGGAAATGATCAATATCGGAAAAAAATAATAACAGATAAGTACAAAGCAGATATGTATGGGCAAGGTTAATGTTAATATTACGTTTCACGAAACAGTGATCGCGCGATTGGTATCTTTTGAACGTTTTTCTCAAGGAAAGTAATTCGTTTGTATTGGATACTAGCTTTTGCCTGCGGCCTCGTGGAGGTCGGGAATTAACCCACTGGAACGTACCGCAGGGATAAAAAGTATCCTATGTCCTTCGCCAGGATGCCATATATCTCCTTGCCAAATTTCATCGAAATCCGTCCAGGTGTTTGGGCGTGTGAAGGGAACGTAGAGACTGAGTTACGAACGTTTCGAATTTATATTTATAAAATTAGTATGGAGTTTGGATTGTTTGAGCTGTTTCTAAAATTCAAGTTGCGATATAAAATGTAATGTATACTATTTGTAAAACCCCGACAAGGTTGCATTCGATTGCTATGCCAACAAAAATATCGGAATGGTGATGTCCAAAATCAAAATTTCAATTAGGCGTCCACACATAAGATAGCAGACCGATCACACCGTTACAAACGCGACAACGGCTTCATTACAGGGAGCAGGTTTGTTTTCCAAGACTTTTCTAGCGTTTCCTGGGTTCGTGATGCGATTCCGATCTGGCGCGTGCTCTCTCGGAGCCGCTCTTAGTTGCAAATTACTCGACGCTTGTTCACGTTATTGGCGGCACGCGACCGAATCGTGTGACCCCCTGACGTCTCCGGGTCTTTATCCAGTCGGTGGGCGTACACGAATCGGCCGCATAATCAAGAGAGCACGTGTCTCCACTCCAGCTCCGAGCCAGTGCTGGCTTTCCTTCCGTGTCTATTCTCGGCCGGCCGAGTCCCGTCGGGTCACGTTTAGCTCATGCAAATCACGTATACAACGAGGGAATTAGCATACGATGGTGCATGGAGCAAATAAAAATTTCCACACGCACCTCCGAACAAATAAACACCGTCTTCATAATACTTGCTAATGACATCTTGGAAACGCGACAAAAACTAACGGGGCGCTGCGGTGGTACTTCATACAGCAAACGGAGCTCGTGGCGTCAATCATCATGGAGAAACTTTAAAGAGTAGAATGAATATAAACGGTTGACCAGAATCAAAGAAATTTATGTTTCAACAGATGCGTGAAACCGGGTCAGTGGTGTAAACTATGGCTGCTACACATCAGTAAGACGGTACGCATAAACATATCTACCCGGATGACGTAACGTTAGGCGTAGTTATTACGAAAACCGGCGAGAATCCGTGTACAACTGAATCCGAAATATATACGGGCTGCAGGAACATTCATCGTGCGCCATGTAAGATGGCGTTTTTCAAGGTGGACGGGTTTAAATACTGGTCGCGCTACGTTTGCCTGATGCTTGAGATGTTAATACTACTGTGCACATTAAAATTTATGCAAAATAAATTGTATCCCAAGTTGTAATTTCAATTACTATCGTGCTGTTCTTTAGCTTCTACGACTAGTATAAAACAATCGGGACAATTATGTAAAAACTAGATTCATTGCGACAAGAAAATAGTAAGTGTTTTATCCGTAGAGTCCGGAGGCATATTGTAAAATGTTTTCGTACGGAAAGCTAATCAACAGCGTTGATAAACAAAAAATAAAAACTATTACGTATTTACAACATTTGAGTACACTTTTAATCTTTTGATAATCTATCTAACAGGTGTAACGTGAACATGTGTGATTAATGAAAAACAAAACGATAAAATGGTTCGATCGTGCTAAAAATAGGCGCGCAGTATTGAGCAGAATTAATAATAATTTGTAATAAAATAACTAGTGTGGTCAACGAAGTGATCAGTTTAGTTGCAATTAATTAGTTAACAATAGATTCAAACAAGATAACGACGTATATGGAGCTAGGAGAACTGCACGAGCGTGTTGTGGGGAGTGATAAAAATACTATGATGCGATGGTAGTGAGCATTAGGGCTGGATTGGGGTCAATCGCTTGAGGCCATCTGCGTCGGCTAATTATAGACGACGTGAGACGCGTCCAATAGTGCACGACGATGAATCTCAATTGCGATAGCAGATGTACTTGATGGAAGAAGTGAAACCTGTTGCAAATATTGCGCCCACCCAGATTACAATATAAAAGTAAAGAAAAAGTAACTAGTGCAAAAATAAAACCAGAAACAGAACAGAAGAATAATAAAATCGATGTTATTAGCAAGACCGAGATATACAAATGTCGACACGTTTGACAATTATGTAAGTGGCTTCAAATGTAGAACGTAATATTTGGAAGGTAGGAAACAAAGGTTGCATTGTCTCTCGTCAAAACTACAATGAAACAAATACTAATGTCTTGAAAATGTAATCATGTGCAAATGGAACACAGAGTTGACATAAATTATTTTATTTTGTACTGAGAATGAATTTCGTTATACAGGGTGTGGCGTAAATAATGGATAACCCTGAAACTGTTGATCGGCCAGATTATTATCTATCATTTACCCCACTTATATAGCCATATGCCTATGGATGATTTTTTTTAGATACAGGGGCCCAAAATTACATAATTCCTTAGAAAAAAAAAATTGAGAATAAGTATGTTTTGCAATGTCATCTTAGAATGTCATAAAAATCTTGACACTGATCTGATAATACAAATATTCAGGAATGACATAAAAAAAAAACAAAACGAGTAATAATCACCAATTGTATAAATGGCAGTTGATTTAGTAAGAGTATGTGCGATTTTTATTTAAAATATCAATAATTTGGTCATCCATGGGCATATGGCGATATAAGTGGGGTAAATGATAGATGATAATCTGGCCAATCGACAGTTTCAGGGTTATCCATTATTTACGCCACAGCCTGTATATGTAGATCATCTTTGCCAATCAGTTCTGAAACGCGACAACTTATTTATCGGACACAAAATACAATTTATAAATCGATGTTAAATGCGGTCTCATGGTATTATATGCTGCAGGGCAGAACGGGACGCGTTTCCTGGCCATTAAAAAAGGGAAGTCATTAGTGATTCAAATGGTGACTCCGATCTAATAACGGTGTTATGCAGTTCAACCATTGCTATTATAAACACGGATAAATTCTCAGGAGATTGCATCTTTACGCAACTGCTGCATGAAACGGAATCGTAATGGCCGCGATTCAGCGTGTAACACGAAAAATTACGATAATGTCGAAAATTTCTCAATGATGTACGCGAGTGCGTTTATCGGCATTACGTAGAATACTAGTGCTCGATATCGGTCGATGCTACGATTGACCGATATTTCTCGGAAGTTTTCGTTCAAGAAGACCTTATTATTTATTACTTCAAATATTTGAGTGGCATCATCACATATAAAAGGTATAAGTGTATTTGCAGTTCGCATTAATAGCACTAAACACTAAACTCGGCAACCTATATTGAAGAATTACAATTGGAGTTCATTGACTTTATATTGGGTGACGAACGGATATCAGTGGTAATGCTGTTATTTTTGTTTGGTACAGATAAAACATACAAAACTTATCGCGCACTCGCGGCGTGGCCGCTACCGCGTGGTGTTTATCTGAATGCGGCGATTTACAGCTCAAAAGGGACGCGGCGCCCACAAAGCCGGTTATAAAATGTTCCACGAATTACTAGGATTGAGAGCATGCGGAACCACCGCGGCCGACTGACACGCCACACTCTGGATATCTTGGATTGCAACGCGAGTTCTAATAAAAAGTAATGATCGCTAGTCGATGGAATCTTCGCGACAGATAAATACTCAGAATGGAATGATAATCGGATGGACCATGAAGATTTAATTGTTTGAAATGTGTGTGTGTGTGTAGATCTTGGATTTTCGCATTAACCAAAAAAATTGATAACCTGCAGCATTTTATGGATGGCATTGAAAGATATTGCTATGTTGAGAGGGTTTTAGATGGGCTGATGGTCTAAGTGAAGGATTGCAAGATTAGTCTGAAGGGGTTAAAGAATCCTTCAGTCGAATTTATTCTTAAAATAACAACAATCCCTGGTAGCGTCATAAATCATATTATCATTACTACAGTTTAAATATACAGAAGAGTCAGATCTGTAATCTATATAAATAAATAAATAACCATTTATTTCAGATTTAAAAATCCATAATTACATACTATTAATCCATACACACATTTAAAAAACTAATTCACATCAAAAATAAAATAAAACATCACATAAAATAAAAACAGTTAAGGCCACAGTTACACACATTAGGACCGGGAGGAACTGACACTGCTCACAGTGCAGTATGCAAACGTATCCAGTGGCGCAGCAGTGGTGCTGTTGCTACTGGACCTAACACGACTCAGCAGCGATGCATACTGCTTCCTTATAAGAGCATGGAATCCATCAGTGTGCGCTTCTGCGAACATAGTCGAAGCACTGCAGAATCGTGGTAACCCCAGCAGCACCCTAAACGCGTTGTTGTATTGAACACGTAATGCGTTGTATGACCCAAGTGTGTAGTTAACCCACAGGCTGCACGTGTATAGTGTTTGGCAGTGAGACATAAAAAGAGTCACTTTCCCTTGATTACTGCTACGCGCGAACCTGCGGGCCAACATATTACACCGGACAGCCAACGCCCTACGTGCCCTTTCCACATCCGCGTTATCCTGTTGGTCCTCGGAAACCCAGTGGCCCAGACACTTGAACTGAGCGGCTCTATTTAAGGGGGTACCAGCTAAGGTGACTGTAGGTACAGTCACGTAATTTTTGCCTCGCGCCTTAAATACTAGGAGTTCACTTTTCTTCGCGTTGTATCTAAGCCCTTGGGCCTCCGCATAGGACTCACAAATCCGCACCAGCTTACGCAGACCGCCGATCGATGGACTCAGTAGCACCATGTCATCGGCATGACTGATATTGTTGAGACAAACGCCGTCTATGTAGCACCCGACATTGGCACTGCTGAGCTCACCGACAAGCCGGTTAATGTACAAGTTGAAGAGCTTCGGTGAACTCAGTCCACCCTGTCTCACCCCGCACTGCAACCAGTACACATACGAGAAAGAGCCTGCCCATCTGACACTATTTTTCTGGTTGTTGTACCAATACCTAAAAATTGATGTAACTTCCGGACTGCAATCTGTGTCACCCTTGAGCTTGCGCCATAGTTTATCATATGACACCAGGTCGACAGCTATTGAGAGATCGAGAAAGCATGCAAAAACGGGTGTTTTCCGATCACTATAATATTGAACAGTCTGCTTAAGACACATATTAGCACTTTCCGTTGACAAACCATATCGAAATCCAAATCGTGCATCATGGAGCTTAATATGCCTATGTATATACATATACAATCCTAGTTTTAGTATATGCGAAACCCGAAACACGTGTCTAGTATTTTAAGTAAAGAATCTATGTACAAAATATCAAAACATAACAAGCTTATAATTTGATGTTTCATGATACACATGCAAAATCAAGTTATAAGCTTGTTATGTTACCTGATTGCCTACATAAACATGGTTACCACGCGGCCGCCCCCGCCCCCGCGCGTTCAGCGTCGTATTGTGCTCATTGATAATAATTAGGCAGTAGGACAAAACTTTATGAATAATCCTAAACAGGATTACAAATTCACAGAGATCGTTTATGTGTCCCTTGAAAGAGATTAACCAACAAATTACAGGATGTAGAAGAAATTGGCTTTCAAAACAATATCAGAAATCCTTTACTAATATTATAAACGCGAAAGTTTGTAAGTATGGATGGATGGATGGATGTTTGTTACCTACTCTTTCACGCAAAAACGGCTGAACGGATTTAGATGAAATTTGGCACACAGATAGATTATAACCTAGATTAACACATAGGATACTTTTTATCCCGGTAGTACGTTCCCGCGGGATAATTTCCGACCTCCACGCGGGCGAAGCCGCGGGCGGAATCTAGTAATGCATACTTCGATCTTCAGAAAGGAATGAACTGCTTCTTCCCAAATTCCCAATAAGATTGAAAAGGATTAAAGCAGTATTAAGAGGGCTCATTATAAATAGATGCATCTAGTGCATAATACACACAAAAAAGAGCCAGACATCTTTTATGTATGCGAACTCCTTCATGTAAGCAAATGTATCGTCAAATATCAGCGCATTTGTTTACTTTGCAAACTGAAGTCATACCCACAGATCAACATGACGTCCACTGCGTCCAGCGTTTTCGTAAAATTACGCGCGAAATTTGAAAATGTAAAATTTTAATGCATTTTACGGCACTAATCGATTAAATAAAAATGTTGTTTTTTTTTAGTGGTTTATTAGCACTTTATAATCTAATTATGACACTTAAAAAAAAAGGAGTGTCATACCCTATTGCACGCGATTCAGCTCGATACTGGGCGACACTCCTTCAGTTGCTACCAGCCACCCGGCGAAGATCTTCGCTACACAGAGCTTGAGGGCATTCTACCGTCTTACGTTTGCGGATTCGCTCCACTCAAGGACACGTCTGTGAAGCGAGTACATGACACTTTATGTTACGGCATTTCCTCTATTAAAGTCAATTATGATAATAGCGGTAAGAATAAAGGTAGATTTATTTAATCAAGTCACGTGAACGCTATGGACGATGTGTGCCGGTATTGGTTTAAATCACGTTGATTTACAGGTAATTGTTGACATTGCTTGTTGAATAAACGCGAAGTGTGTTTTTCTGGCCTATGCATAGTTCAAAACAATTCTTGAAAATTGATTAAGAATTTCTCTTTTGTTAGAAGTCATGCGGATGTGCAGGTTTTGAGTCTAGGCGACCCACGCCAGTCATATTTGATATCATCGTTAATTAATTATGTATTTTCTGATGAGATTCTATATTACTAACCCATGTTCAGAGTCCAAGTAAAGTGATTATTGAATTACTCTTTGAAAAATGTTTTTGATGTTTATTTTTAATCCCTGTGACAAAAAGGGTGTCCAAAAAATCTTTGTTACCAGTGGCAGCTTACAACTTCCCGGTATGACCATTACACCGATTATTCATTCAATCTCTTTTTCGTACATTAGGATAAGTACCTACGCAATTTATATGTATTGCAATGTCTGTAAGATCGAGGAAATTCTGATCATAATCACTTTGTGCAGTAAGCTATTGTGATTAATTTCTAGTCAAGTATTGTCGGATTGCTTGTCGTGCATGTGAAATGTGCGCGACAAATCATTCTTTTGTAATCATTCAATCTGTTATTGTTTGAGGGAAACCCACGAGCTAGTACTAGCGCACAATGGGTTTTCAAATCGTTTTCCTTTTACTCTTATTTTAGATCCGGAGTCTGTAAGCTGTAGGTGTGGATGAAAGAACTCAATAAATACATATACTTAATCGCCAAGATTGACTGATTTTATAATTTCCACGTTATGTATCCACGGTAATAGGGCAATCAAATGAAAAATTATTTCCTTATTCAAGTCGTGAAGTTTATTGAAGGAAATAACCGATATAACTAAAAACCTACGCGTGATTTGTAGTTATTGAACTTATTATGTATTTTTGCGAGTATGGCTTCAAAGATTCGATGTCGACTGTCTATAGAGCCTTTTCAGTAAATGCTAATAGGATTATTTGAAGTACTCACCATAGCTTGCTCGATCTTGTTGTCGATGGCCACCGCGCTTGTGCCCGATGCGCTGTAACAAAAAGAGAAAATACAATAAGACAATGTTTCTAATATTTTATATTACACATAAGAAACGACCAATGAAGAGGTATTTTGAGAAACAAACAATTTATGCTTGAGTCATATCGTACGATTTAATTGTTTACAATAAATTCATAGGTACCTAAATACTTTGTAAGGTAAGCAACTAGGCAGTTCTGACCGCACGTGGTAATCATAATAAATTACCTTCTACGCTATTAATGTTGTAATTTACATTGGCAACATCAACAGTTATGCATTTACAATAATTAAATTACCCACAAATGATTCCTAATGCGTTTAATTGCCTATAGATCCAACAGACTGATATATGATAAGCATGGTTCCGTTCAAGTTTCGGGATGCGGAAACCCAATGCCATAACCACGTTTGCATAATTCATTCACGCACGGATGCGCGCCGTCCTGGCAAATACAAGAATTTGCGCGTACAACGCATACATTTCCCATATAATTGCTAGTTTCCGCAAAATTATTGATTCGTTATACACACGCCTTTGTCTCTATATAAACGAAATTTAGCACAGAGATTTATCGTTTACGTAAAGGACAACTTAATTATGTTATCGATGTGTTGGAAATGTTGGAATGTGGACATTTATCGTATTACCGAAACGCTTTCACGTTATAAAAAACGCCACAACAAACATTGTGCGTACGTCACAGTATAATTACCGCGGACGTTAGCTTAGCAAGCATTGGTGCAATGGAAAGGTGGCGCAAGGGCGCTCGATCGCATTCGAAGATAATGCACATTCAATATGTAATTATTGCTGTAATAAATAAGCAGGGGACGGTAATTTTGAGAAAAGCTTCCGTCGGTTACACTGCGGATGATTACGCTAACGCTGAGCGCTGTGGATAAATATTGCAAAAGCGTTGACCCGTCTGTTGAACTGATCGGTATTTGTAACAACAATAGGGAACAATGGAGGACTAAATTCTGGTGTGGCCTGTAGCCTATTTCCTTGGTTGTGGTTACAAACTTAAGTTTACTTGTAGTACCAGCGTAGAGGTGGTATAAGCAATAGGTAGTAGGTATATATTGTAGAGAAAAATTAAGAAATACGTCTTCACTCGCCAGATTTGGACACTTGACCCAGAAACCTCTATCGATCCGTTCAGACAGCCGGCCGCCGAACAAAATTCGAGAAAAAGAAGTTAATTTAAAGCGATGTAACGTTACAAGTCAGCGAACCAACGTCGAGGTCTAAAACCTCTCTCGTAGGTAACTGTAAATGCGGAGTTGCATTTTGTACATAATTTTGTCATGGCGGTGCAATAATTAGTAGAAATTGAAGTGAGTGCAGCAAAACAAAAGTGCACAAATACAGCGACGTGTCACGAGCACAGCACGCGGCTGCCGGCCACGTGCAGCGCGAAAATGACGACACACTCTACTTAGCAACTGGAGAGATACCATTACTGGCTACGATTGCCGGACTTACCCATTATGATCCAATCTCGCTGGTGTAATCGTCCAGTAGCTAGTATGTAGCACGACGTACGGCTGCGTACTTGACTTTCTCCGATGGATTCCGTGTCGCGTCAACGAGGTGAACAACACAACGCTAAAGTTGAAGCCATTCGACCGTTGAGGACCGCGTCGCGGATCGATTTCGACCGGTTCGCTACCGAGCTCTCCGATATGAAACAACGGCGGCCGTGGACCACATGACCACCACCGCAACAATGGACCGCCCGGAACATTAACGTCTGCCGAGCCGACCGTCTGAACGGTGCAAAGAGGTAATTATGTAAATACCAACCGAATACAAGATAATCTTTGAAAGTCTTAAATCTAATAGTCCGGTGTTGAGTTGACACACAATAAAAACTGGCTTTCTCTAGGCGGAACTCTACAAAAACAAGTTTTAGTATTCCGTGAGTGATTACGCAAGTTTGGGAGTTGACAAAATTGCAAACCACCGGCGCGGCGTAGAGGTGCATGAAAAAGTTGAAACATAAGACGACGACACCTAAGAAGCGGAGAAAGTATTTTGTGAAGGTGACGACATTTCTCCGTCAAGACCACGGTTAAACGACGATAATTATGAAATTTAACAGAGACCGGTTCATTTTGTTTATTCAAAATTCACCCGGTCCCACGTAAAAAAAATAATTACTCTTATATTGCGAGATGACTGACTCAAATATAAAAGAAAAAAGAATTGTTGCCAAATATAACTCCAGTTAGTGGGTTTCATATTTGTGTCAGACAACGCTGCGAACCTGGCAACAAAGCATCATTCGAAATAAGCTGCAATAGTCATAAAACGAAAAAATTGAATTTCAAATCTAGAGTAACACCTAAAATGTGCTTATTTAATAATTATCGCACTCTTATCGCTAATGGAGAAACTGGATACACTGTACTAATACGAGTGTTGAAACAGAACATAAATGAAAACGTGTTTAAAAAGATGTTAAGTAAATAGGAGAAGCAAACAAAGAGATAAACATTTTGTCACCACGCACGTGCGTGTTTGCGCAGATCACACTCTTCTGCTGTACTTCAAACACATCTCTTCAACAAAGACTCAAGAGATTTTCAAGACTTTCTTCCAAGAACAAAAGAACCTTTAAAATTTTCTTTTTAATGAGCAAAAACAATAAGCTTTATTTTTTATTTCTGTTATGATGACGGCGAAAATAACATCTGCCTTGTCCATGGCTGCTTCATGTTTGTGAATTACTACCAAACTGTTTTGATGGAAATCTTTTGTTAAGAAACACAAGATTCGTATATATAGGAGTAAGAGAAGGCGAACCATAAAGATTGAGTAAGAATTCGTTTAAATGAATTTACATCAGTTGTCGATGGCCGTTGTGGAAAATATGCACATGTTAAATAATTCATAGCTATTTTCAACACTGTGATACCTGGACATAATCCAGATTAGAATGTTGGAACAGTGTATTAGATTTCTCGAAGTTGCAAGAACAATAGAATGACAACTCAAGAATCACCAGGAGCACATGTCTGATATCACGTATTCACAAAAGTAAAATTAGCAGACGTCAAACAAAAAACATTACAACGATAACAGTATCAAAATTGGATAGTGCGCTGAATCATGATGCATCAAACAATTGCGCTGTGTGGTTGAACAACAATACTAACTAGAAAACAAAGGTCACTGAAGAAATTATGCGAGTCACATGAAAATTTAATGTGTTAGTCATGAACACTTAAAGCGCACATTGTTTGTCCACTACCGGCATTCATCAGATAGCATTCAATTAGTTTAAACTGTTGATAATTTGTATCAACTCCATAGATTCGAATTGCTTGGCAAACATTTGCGTTTGTAAAGCGATCATCATTATTCAAGAGCGTGGCCAATTTACACACGGATTTAAAACTATACAAAATATTTGTAGTAACTAAGGATTATCAGCGTAGTAGGTTTGCAGTGTGGTTGTATATTGTTATCGTGTAGCGAGGCGAGTGCGCACGCGCAAGGTCATTGAAGGGAAATCGTTGGGTGTCGTGTCGACATAGCTGGCGCCAGCGGCTCAGGCGTTACATCTTGCAGCCGTGTTTCATAACACACTCGCAGTTCCTTTCAATTAGCGCAAAGAAATGAGTGGCTGTACGAATTCAATTGAGCGAATTGTTAGTGGACGATAGAATTTATTATTGTGGCTGATTGTGGAGGAAGTGAAGTATACACGCTTTGCGAAATACAGAGATTTCGAGACCTAGCCATAAACTTGAAGCACATGAAATAATACAGCTGATGTTAACTTCACGTGTCGCTCGTAAAGAACAATGGCTGGTAGGAGGTAACACTAAAACCAATTGGACACAAAGGGCATTAGTGGGACACTAGGGGCATAATGTGCTGGTAGTCAGTGTTTGTCACGCGAAACGGTCACGCAACGGTGCTTTCCTCAGGATTTCATAAAACACCGCTACTGTTATGAATGACTTAATTATGAACGGTATTAGCGCCCTGACCTAGCAATAGTGAATTCAATCTAGAAACAAATGATTATTAAAGCGTAATACTTCCAGTTCATAAAAAAGTATTATTTATATTTCTAATACGAATGTGTAGGAATAAACGAAATTATGCAGTTAACGCGTGGCTGGTTATGGCCGTGAAAAGATATTAGTCATCGGAAGATCCTGGTGGCAACTAAAAATAAAATGTGAATGAACACGCAGGTTCGACGTCTGACGAGCGAGTGTTAGCGGTGCAGTAGCAGGTTCAACGGACAAATTTTTAAAAGACGTAAGGTTGAAAATTGCAATAAAGCGGACCTAGACCTTTATAACAATAAGGTGTTTAGTGCAACGGATCGATACAGTAAGTAAAGCGATAGGGACACCTATGTTCAGTAGGCGGCGCTAACGTCAGGCGCAACGGTTTGTCTGGCTGCAGCCGGCCACGGCGGCCACGTTGCTGTGGAACCTTCACCGACTTACTGCCTCGGTAATTAGCCGTGCAATGTGAGAACCTTCACACCACCGTCACTCGACCAACCAACAGCTAGCAACGGGCCCGCAATGCGTCAGGTTTTCAAAACTTAGCAGACAAATTGATAGATTTAACGGTACTCACACGGGGTAGAAGTAGTCTATGTACTTCACGACGACCTCTCTGAGCAGATCTTGCTTGTTCATGATGGACGTGTAGCTTCCACTTATAAGTTTGGTTTGCATGGTTTCCACTTCGCCTATCGATTTTACTGCGCGGGACCCTCGAGTCCCCGTCGTCGGGTTCAACGGAGCCGTTTCTGTTTTGTGCGTTGGAAAACGTTGCGCGTGCTGAGGTAGCAATGGTAAAAAAAAAATGTTTGTTACGGCGCGCGGGCAACCGGATCGACGCGTTGCGGCAAACTGGGACCGGGCCGGTCGCAGCTAGGCGGGGCGGTGGGGGAGGGGATCGGAGCAAGTGGCGCGCGCACGACTCTACCTACTACGGGCTACGATGGCGCCTCGAAACACCAAGGCAACGCTTTTGCGACACACCCGTTGTACCTCAAAAACGAGAATAAATCTAACAGTCGCCGCACCTCGCATTTAATGCTGAAGCTCATTCAAATTAATCCATCGCGTAGGTTCAAGGCTAACTAGATTTGGTCAGTGCTTTTTGCTGTTGTTTGAATTATAAATACAACAAAAAGAATGGACACTTGAGTCGTTCGATTTTAATTATAAATCGTAGCTTGAATTGGCTACGTTATATTTATATATATTGATGTAATTAAGCACAGACAATTTCCAAACCAAAAGTGAGACATGAAAGACAGCGGGCTGCGGGAGGGCTTGGACTAAAGTTGCAGTTGGAATGAACGCATGAGCTAGTCATAAAACAAGCCTGTCTCAACAAGGCATTATCACAGAAACGGCTAGACGAGAGTCATCAAACAATTGCCATAGACATTACTACTGGTGCTTCCGTATATTGTTCTCTAAAGTTAAAGTTTTCAAGAATTTTCTACTCCTTATATTGACAAAATATTATGAATAGAGAATTCTGGACACAAATATATTCTACTACAATATACACAAGATAAGCATGAAAAGCATTGAAAATCTAACGACGGTTATTGAAATAATGGAAATATAATAACAATTATATCATGTTAATAAAATGTAGGGTTCAGAAAAAGATATAAAAAATCAGGAAACCAAACACTAACAGGGAATCTCTGGAATGATGCCCACTGATAACGGGTTGGCAATAAATAAGATGCATCACAATGGGATACCGACAAGTTTTCGATCCGCAGTATACTAATTTGCATGAACCGAGTATCATAACAACCTGTAAGTACGACAAGTGGCTTGGCGAGACTTCAAGGTGGATTGTTGTTATATTCTAACAATAAATTCATCTTCTTAACATAAATAAATCTATCGGTCTAAAATTTTGCAAGATTTATTTAACATTTATGATTCACGTTACGAAATTAATAAATTATGAAACAATCATGTGTTGAATTATTTTCGTAACTGTTTGTAATCCATAAGGTGGTTGGGATATTAAATTATTTTTGTATGCAGTATCACAATTATACCTGTCATATATTTTATTCTGTTGCTAGATAAAGTGATATCATTGTTATTAACACAACGAGAACTTATTATGACTGATTGATGACATTTGACACGTGCACTGTGGATGATATTCATTAACCTTGGCTTCTGTGTTAATTGTATCTTTATTTAAAAAAATACTCTGTGGAACAATACCACCTGCACCGTAGATATTTATTGTTGCCTATACTGCTACCACATGGCTTATCTTTCTATGCATCAGTATTGTAGGTAATATTGTTTATGACCGGTTGTATATGCATCATAAAATATAATTGAAGAGTTGAATGTGAAGCATTGTACAGAACAATAACTTTAAGCGTGAATGCGTATTTAAACAATTTGTCTGTTATATTTTGTACTATAGTTTAGAGAATTTTCAGGATTTCAGCAAGCATTTGATATTTTGTATAACTCTTAAAACAGATTACCAAGTGCGGGCTGTTAACTAAGATAATCCAAACGTTTTATTTGGTTCTAATCAAAGCCGTTGATTCCGAAGCTGAGTATCTTCATTTTTATATGCAATACTTTATTCTAATCAAAGCTGTTGATTCCAAAGCTGAGTATCTTCATTTTTATATGCAATACTTTAACAGCCTTCTAGCCTTATCCTACCGCCATCGATATAAATGTTCAATATTAGATCACCTATGAGACTCATTGTTATTTTTTGTCAAAGTTTTCTTGTTACTCGAAAGCACTAACAAAAACTGCTCTCTATATTAAGCACAACATAATAAAGAAACACTCCCGGATGCTCGTCAAGTGAAGATGTTGGCAATCAATCAAAATCAAAGATCAAATAACATAGACAGTGACGAAAGAATACAAATGGTAAGTATCATAAGTATTATAAAGGATTACGTTATCACAATTATGAACGATGCAATACATGATAAACTTGATAAATTGTATTTCAATCAACATGTACTAAGTGATAACTTGGATAAGGACAACCATAAGCATAGATGCATGATGCATATTTTATGCAAATATGCATCATGCATATAGATGCAAATATGCATATATGTCAACCTGCTTCAACATTTTAACATCAATCACTTGAGGTTGTGATGGACATCTGTAGTTGTGTTTCGATTAATTAATTAAGCTATATGCAGATATTCTAATCATCTTCAAGTACCTGCTGACCTTTATCTTCTGATCTGTGGAAAATTACAGCATCGATCAGATCCTTTGTGGAAAAACACTTATCTTTGCGTACTTTAAAAAAAATCTTGCAAGAATAGTCATCATCTGCCTAGCGTTTTCTCAACTATGTTGGGGTCGTGTTTCAGTCTAACCGGAAACAGCTAAATAACAGTATTTTACATGGAGCGACTACCTATCTAACCTCCGCAACCCAGTTACTGGGTAATACGATACCCCTTGTTTGGACTGGATGTCAGACTTTCGGGCTCCTGACGACCCGTAACGACTGTCAAGATACACGAATGATAACAGAGACCAACGGTTTAAAATGCTTTCCGAGGCACGGAGGGGTTTTGATAAGTTAAGATATACTTGCAAAAATTGTGTACAATCATAAATAAGTTTGTTATATTGTCAGATATATTTTCTAGCTGTGGAGTATGACACAAAGACAAGAAATAACGTGTAGGCAGTTTTTCCCCGCTTTTTTGTGAAGTTGTGAAGATGTTTACATCATCGTTGGCGTCATATAAAAAGAGCTTGTAACTACTTTATACTAAGGTTTTTTCTCTGGAATACTGTGCTGTCATCAAAGATAAATACTAGTCAGAATTGAAAGAAGTAAAAAATAAATCTATTGCGTAGATGATGTACATGTTGTTTTCAAAGTATTTGTCGGGTTATACCAAACCGAATCAAATAGAAATGTCCTTAAGTGACAAGTTCCTGATTTCGTTCTTTATTGCCTTAACAGGATACAGGGCCGCATAAATTGAAATTTCCGGTAGTTCAAAATTAAAAGATAGAGCTCCATTCTAGAATGAACCAGAAAATTTCCCAGATTCACATGACTGCCTCTGAGAAATCTGAAAGTCTTACGAATAAGTGCAATAATTGCTGATTATTTTAGATATCAAGTCCAAACCGCTTACATCAGATATCATAGCGCTTAAAGTATGCCATTACTCATTTAAATTGAATTCCCTGCAGATAGAACGTGTATCGAAGTAGAGTATTACAACAAAATTAATATAAGTATTCGTTATTTATTATGAACTCACGCAAGATTGCACTTTTTAGATTTTTTTACATTTGGACATATTAATTATTACATTAAGTACAATTTGATCACGTTGAGGGATTGCGTCCATATGCTGGTAAGTCCAAGGTTATATCGATTATAGTTTGAAGTGACTGAGGCAAGTGTGGGAAACCTTTGCTCTGTTCGAAAAACTCCGAATACAATTTTAGGAGCACCAATTTAATTCAAGGTAACACGAGGATAAAACATCGATATTGAGACATAGGTTTAAGATGACATGATAGTGTCATAGAGATTAGACAGCGGAAGACATGTGTGCGAGCAAATCGTTGAAACAATCACGTAATCCGTAACAATAACGACAAGTGCGATAAGATATGTAGCCTATATAACAGACAACTACAAATTATCTAGTAAAAGGATGAACATAACATACATTATATACATTTTTGTGCGATGTGTATTGGGTAACTTGAAATCGTAAATTTAAATGAAATGCTAGTGAAAATCAATTAGATGTGAATACAAATTGATCACTTACGAGCACCACGTGTTCCTACGAGCGAAAGGCGATCGGGGTTGTTCGGTTTCGGTGGACGTCGACTTCGGTTGTGTATCTACCGTCAAATTAAGCTTGAAGCCAGCAATAGACTTCCGTCGTTTGGCTGCGAGAGCCCGGGATGCGAGGTCGGAGTCATGCACCTGGTCAGGTGGGGAGGCAGCGTGCGTGCATGTCTTCATATGCGCCTGCGCGGTTGCCACTTGCAGCAGCTTCGTAGAGAGACTCCGGCGGCCTAAGGCCTCGCACGTCGCGCACCGTCCGTCCTCCATGAAGGTCCTCGTGCGTCCGACACGGCCACGGCGTGGACACTGAGCGCGTATTGTTTCCAACGGACGTGGTGGCTTAACTGATGTCATCCGACAACGAACGAGCGATACACGCGCGACCGTTCACGTTCGCCGCACGTAAAATTCAAGACTCTTTATGAACGGACGCCGGAATCGGATCAATACTCGAATGAAATAGGTTTAATGCGATAATAAGAACGCGATAAGGTGTACACGCGAATAAGTGTAATGACCTAGCTAGACGGTGTGGCATAGCACGGCTTCGGTGCGGCCTCGGCGGGCGGCCGTGCGCGGGCGGCTCGGCGCATGCGACTGCGGTCACCACTACAAAGCACCCCCGCCGCCGGGCGTAATCCGAACGTTAACGAAGATATCGATATTTGCGGTGAATAATACCACGATACACGGACAACGTATGATTTACATGCGTCTAACAGTCGCTCGTCGAGGTGTCATTCCGGCATTCCTCTGGACACCGTCCAGGTGATCAGTATAAATAATTGGGGGTCAGGAGATGCTCTCTCGTATAAATCATGCAGAAGTCCCATAACTATAATCTAAATATAAATCTGACGCGGAAATTAGTAGATTTGACAAATTCTAACCGCGTAGGAAATAAACGCGCTACCTACGCCAAGTGCGGCTTGTTAGATTAAGCTATTTGTTTGACCTGGGTGATCCATACATAGTTTTTGCCTCAATTAAGGCAGAGCAATGAGTAGTTCCTCACAGCTCTGGCAGAGTTTCATGAAAAATGACGTACATCTCATATTTGGATTTTTCTAAAGTCTCACTAGGCATTAGATAAGAAGGTTTGAAGTTCCTTCAGACGTATTGTCAAGTGGGTGCTGGCCAAAAAAATCAATGCCAATAATTACAGGTGACCGATTTAATTAATCGGTCGAGATGTAGCTTCTCGATCACGAGAGAGATTTGTTTGCCCCTATGAGTGTCGCTTACAGATTTTAGAGCAAGTAATTCAGCACAAGGTTGTCTGTTGAGTCGCTCTGGAGCCGTTATTTCTGAACACTGACCGGCTTTTCAATTGCTTAAGCGAATTAATCATATGATACTATGTCGGTGACATTTGTTCATTTTAATGCTACTTCCAGCTAATTTGTTATTTGACAATGAACGGTCCGATTAGAAGAGACATAAATATTCTGGCCGATTCTTGTTAGAAAATGAAAAGTGAAAAGTCCCGTGTGTTGGACAAATAATCCAAAATTCTTTCTGTACAGTGCATTATACCTATTGGCATTACAACCTTCAACCACGATCGATCGTGTAAGTGTTATGTTTCCGTGAAAATATTACCAACCAACGTATGATTTGCTTGATTGGACTTTTACAGTCACGCTATGTGTGAATTTTTAATTCTTTTATTGCTTTGAAACATTGCATTTCGCAAGTTTTTAAGAGTAATGATATATACCTACGTTTGCGGATTTTGCATTTGAATTATTTATTGATACATCGATTACTTTTAATTTAACAATGCTCGGTGATCATATCGGCTTAGTTTTGTGGAGACTAATAAACAATGCAATATAGTGAATAGTAAAAATAAAATGATGGAAATAGCTAATTGTGGTTGTGTTGTGATTTTTGTCAAAATCATATTTATCCGCGTGACAAATAATAAAGGTAGTGATCGGTACAAATTCTTGTCAGTATTATAATTATTTTAATTAGCTAAGACGTCAAAGGGCGTGACATGAGAAGTGCCAAGTGTTCGACACATTTTGACATGCATCACTCTGAACAGAATTAAATATTGGCTGTCACACCTTCCCGACACGCGTATATGTCCAGACAAATAGCCTCTTGATATATGTAAGCAACTCATTACGACATTATAAGTACACATGATACTGGAAGTCATCGATGTTCTAATGTGCAAGTAAAATTTCACACACAAAATAGTTAAAATAATATACTTCACCAACGTCCAGTGAATATATTCTATGTTACATTTAAGAAATGTGAAAATCTATTGATATTACTAAACCCAGTCTCGGTGGAGCGATGAACGGGAAACTCAGCACGGGTAGCTTACGTCAAGGAAAAGGAAATGGGCAACGTTTTATCCCGACCGGATAAGTATTTCCCTTGAGATGGATGAAATAGTACGTTCCTGGTATATAAGTTCCTTATCTACTTCAACAATCTTTACTCAAAATCTATTAAAATCAATGTTGATAGAGCCTTATTGTTATAGGGCTTATCATCGCGACGTATCTCGAGGATTAAGGAATAGATAAAACTGAAGTTTAAACCAAGGAAGTCTTGATCCAAGTAACTTTGTACAACACAATAATATTGCCTTTGTATGTAATTACAAAACAGGTCACTAATGATAATGACACTGCATGATAAATGTCGACAGCTAAATTGTAGCATAATTAAAAGAGAAATAGGACATGGATACAAAGTGCTGGTGACGCAAGCGTAGATGAAATATATATTTATATATAAGTAGATAATGATTATAAACAGCAACGCATTAGTGCTAGTGCAAAGATCAAAGGTGGATTATAAAGTCCACTTGTTACCCGATCTACCATAGGATGACGTAAAAGGCTCAACAAGATCTGAAGCAGAATGAAAATACTCAACCGAAGCCATCCTTGTGCAGCCTAAATTTAAAGGGCCTAACGTGAATGAGCTACACGGAAAGTAGGTAAGCTATTTTGATGCGTTTAAAAGGGTCACTAAGCAACTTTACCGCACTTGAAGGTAACAGGAACGACAAGATATAGGATTAACTCACAAAGCCGAGTATTTAATAAGAGGCTAAGCCGGTGTAAAATTGTGTGCGCAACTCATCAACTTGGTCGGATTAACTAACAATAAAGCTTTCCGTAGACGGAGCAAATAAAGAGATGGTCGTCGTAAGGCGTGGATCCTTTGAAGGTTGGGTAGGTTTGAATGGCATTTCCGTAATGATCTAAATGTGAAAGAAAAATAACGTCTCGTGGAAAACGTAAACATAAATTGGGGAAAATTAGTTACCTGGCCAAGTACTTCTGAGCAATGGCTATTAGAATCTTGGAATATTTAAATTATTATTATATGAGTAGATGGCGTGAAATAGTACTCAAATAGATTCCACGAGTAGGGAGGTGCTTCTGTGTTTATACGATAAAGAACATGATTGTGAGCAAAACATTTGCACATGGTGTTGGTTAAGTGAGTTAAATATTGACGGCGAAGATTTAGGTGCTTCCGCTGTCCTAGGCCATGCGTCTGCCGAAATACCAGGAAATATATACAATTTCTTAAACTCATTACAATTGTGGCAAAAATGTACAATAATAGTGGATTTATTAATTGAAGGTTTTGAATTGGTGACTATACCTATATAATAGAAGCTTAACAATATTTTCAAAGCTTAACATTTTTTGTTTTGTACCCTCGGAATGTATGTCTTCGAAGATCGGAAGTTAAAATTTAAAGCTTTGAAGATATGGTAAACATAAATACACACATCAAAAAAAGTTTGCGATCGCTAGCTGATATAATTTTTTAAATTGAACTTTATCAAGAAAAAATCTTTGTTGTGTGTTTTCTATAAATAGAAATACCCTATTTGAAATAAAAAAATAAAACAATTTATTATTTTTTATAAAAAAAAAATTAGTAATTAATCATAATGTAATTGTAACAGAAATTTTATAGAAAGAAAAAGAGTGTTTAACCAAATTTAAACAACAATTTATTAATAAAAGGTTTATATTCAATATAATATAGCTCCTCCCCTGGCTCGAACACATGCGGTGATCCTCCTGGGCATGCTGAGAATCAAGTTATCCAGCATTTCTTGGGGGTAACCTGTCCCATTCTTGAATAGCGGCTTCCCTGAGCTCTGGCACTGTCTGGAGACGTGGCTGACGGTTCCAAACAGCTCGCTTAAGGAGAACCTAGTCGCGGGCTCGAACTCAATGGTGGGCCTGGCTAGAAATCACGCTGTCTCACCAGACTTCGTGTCCGACAGATATAGTATCAGTGATGAGCAGTTAGACGCTAGTCTACACGCACAACGTTATTGAGTGAGATGCAGGATCATTATAGTAAAAAATTCGACAAAATTAAGAAAAGTCCTTTGGAAGATAGGGTTTTATTAAAAAACCAATGCATAAATCAATGACCAATAAAGTTTATTGATTTTTTCAATAATTGAACTTTGTCGGTACCGACTTAGTTTTGGACATTTTACACTTCTTTTATTAGCTAAACACGCCCAAAGTTAAGTAAAATTAGCAAGAAAAACGAATCTTTGTTGGCTCCTAACTTTTTAATGGCTTTTTATTTTAGTATTCTGTTTCCGTACCGACAATATTAATAATGAGACAAAACGATATCATATTTTACTTTGGATGTCCCATGTCAGACAGTGGAGTAAAACACTCCCGAAGTTTGTATGCAAAAAAATGTGGACTAGGTTCACCTTAAGAGCATCCCACGCGTGCTCTATTGGGTTTAAGTCAGGCGAGCCGGCAGGCCAGTCTAACTTTGTAATGTCGTATTCTCGGAGAACAGCATTGACTCGTTGAGTTCGATGGGCGGGCGCATTATCATCGACCAGTACAAATTGGTGCCCATGGTTTACTCAGAATGGTCTAACAATTACATCAACAGCAACTGCTCTATACATGTCTGCTGTCATGAAGTCTCGATACGGGATCAAAGGCGTTCTAGCTCCAATCATAATACCACCCCAAAAGGACACCGATTTCCCTTCTTGCTGAACTGTTCCAGTGGCAGTTCTTTGCCTTTCAAGGTCTCCTGGTCTTCTCCAGAAACGGACACGTCGGTTATCTGGATGAGTACTGATTCGCGATTCGTCAACGAAGAGACAGTTTTGCCAAATGTTTTCTTTTTCATTTTGTCGAAGCCTAAGCCCACTGCAATCCCCGTCGTAGTCGTTACCAGGAATTCAGAGGAGCTTGCCAAGACCTCCGTGCTCGTAATCCAGCCTGGTGCAAGCAATTCCGAATGGTCTGAGTGCTAACTCAGAGGCTAACCCAGAGGCGGCCCGAACTTCTGCATTTATTTTAATAGAGTTGATTGTTGGGTCACGGGCTGCCAGCAATCTAATAAAGCGCTTTTGGGCAGCAATATATTTAAAAAAGTAATAATAATCTATATTTTTAAATAAAGAATGTAAAAAGAAGAAGCAATCATAATATAATCTACCGTAACAAAAAAGTGATCGCAAACTTTATTTGATGTTTGTATGCTTGTGAGATTCTGTTTATCATATCTTCAAAACTACCACAACCATCACTCATGTGGTGGTTAAAATAAAAGCCAGGCTACAGAGTTGAGTTTGACGGTGGTCTTCTAATGAGATACTCTATGAGATGTCACACGAAATTTTGTACAGCTGATGTGGCAAATATTGTGGAGAAAATATTAGAGAAGCGCAACAGTATTTCCAAATTAATCCGTGAATTAAGAGGCTCAACAAAGTTTTCACCCAATAAACCAGTGGAATACTGGCGAGATTACTGGACGAAATATTTCAAAAAAAATATAGATTCACTTATAGTAACAGAAGTGTATGTACGTTATGTTTATTTAGAATATCTAGGGGGTGCTTCTGATGACTTCAATCTCGTGTAATGATATATTTCTAAGTCACTCTATTCTGAAAAATCATCGGATTGTCGTTGGTTTGTCTTTTGTAAAAAGTGAATGTTATCCTCCTTGTTCTATTTGCTGTTACTTCGGGTATGTTCTGGGTAAGTAATTAATACTGAAACTTATAAACTTGTTGCATGATATAATAGTAGTGAGACCATTATTCTTTTTGCCTAACGAGTTACTGGAGTTTAAGTAATCTGTTGCTACGAAAAGTATGAATTAGTATGCAGTAGGATTGCATAATAACAAATACATAGTTATACTTTCAAGTAAGGTTTTCACCTTGAAAGTTACGTCGTAACAATATTTCATTGTTTAAATTAAAACATAATATTATAAGTAGGTTTTGGGCTTAAGTGTAGCTACTTCTGAAGCTTCTGAAGCAGAAATGATTTATTGGACAGTGCTGGTTCACTGAGGTGAGTCCAACAAATGTAACGCATGAGATTAACAGAATTATGGTACAGTCCATAATATGAAGTAATCGTTTAGGTAATGTGGACAAGGTGGACCGATGACCTTGTGAGGGCCGCAGGAGTCCGCTGGATGCGGGAAGCACAGAACCGGTCGAAGTGGCGGAGCTTGGGGGAGGCCTATGTCCAGCAGTGGACGTCTTTCGGCTGAAATGATGATGATGTTTAGGTAATTAACAGAAATGTAATAATTGTTAGTCCAAGGAGCATGTTCCATAAATCCAAATAAAAACACATCAATGTGTTCAAAGAAACTGAGAGAGAAAAAGTCTAGAGATGCTATAAGCTCAAAGTGCGGCTGCAGCAATAGAATTTTCTGCTCATAGATGCGCCATTGTAGTTCTGAACTTGAATCTCATCAACTTTATTTATGGATGTAATATACAAAATGACGATGGAATGGACGAAACTCATACCTATTAGCTAATAAACATTGCTATTGATATGTCACCACAACAAGCCCTATTAAATCACATATGTATATGTACCCACAACACATGTATTTCTTCGTCCCCGTTGTTTCTGCGCGTGGGAATATGAGCAGCTGATTCGAAACGCTGATTTTCTTTCTTTCTTACTACTTTGTTATTAATTAATCTAAAGCTGATTATAATAACATTATGGAGGCATTTCCGACCTTGGAATCTTAATGTGTATTCATGAAGTTTAAGGTCAAATTAACGGCTCCAAGCACCAGTGTTACTTCAAAGTTGGATTAATTAAGAGTTTATACACTCTGAATATGTATGCCAATGGTTACCGAATTAAATATAAAATGTTAAAAGCAATTGCACTTATATGGCCAATCTTCTTTGACGTCAATTTGACCATTAATATCCTTAAATAAGTAATTACTCCAAAGAAACTTTTAATAGAGTCATTTCAGCCAATCATTGCCTTAACATCGTTGAAATTGAGCATCAATTTGCGGTGTCGGATGATATCGTCCATAACACGATGGCAAAGATATAAAACGGCCATAAAATATTCAATAGTATCGACTTTATAGTCGACCACAGTGTACAGAAAACGGCCCGTTTACATCATGATAACACGTTCAAGTTAATCGTATGGTGTGAAAATGCTTTCACTTATCATGTCTAGCTTGTCCTTATCGAAATTATTATCTGTTATTCCTAGCAAGTTATCAGATGCTATAATTAATATATATATAAAAAACAACAGTTACAAATAGGTGCTCCTACGTAATATTCCAACACAAAGTTCGGTTGGGTAGAACAAAGTCGAAAGTTACGCTCAGTCATTTACTGACCTGTCTAATACGATACTCATATGTCTGTGTAGATTTTGCTTGAGGTCTCTTCGTGTGTACGGCTGTTGCTGCTGCAGTTGTTGTTGTTGTTGCTGTGGTTGTGGTGTGGGGGGCAACGGCGCAGGGGCCGCGCCCCCCGGAGGTGCTCGTTGCCCTACGAGCACCTTCAATTCTGCCATCAACTTTTGCACCATACGGACACGTTTGTTCTCAACCGCGCAACACACACTAGTGACGAGGTACACCTCAATCAATCGTAGCCAACTTGCCAAGAGCCATTGGCTCGGCCGTTGCATACACACGTGACGTCACTGCTGCACGTGATAATAAAGCATCAGTATCGATACAAGCGTCGTTACAACGCGCGTGCGGGTTCCACACTGTCGGCCGGCGTACGACGCTTTGACCTCGCCGCCGCTTTTTATAAGTGCCCGATGAGCGCGCAAGGTGGTGTATGTGAAACATGTTTATATTTAGGCGGGATCTTCTGGACGCACGATACGCACGCTTTAATGCGATTAGTTACTCTGCGTTTTTCACTTTCCATGAAATCCGTATAAAAATTTGATTGCCATAACCAACGAATGGAATTTTTGATGGCCAAGGCCACCTATCATTCTTAAGACAGTTATAGGCGATACACTTATTACACTGCAATAAACAATGGCCAATGTAGGTCAACGGTTGCAGCAGATCACAATAGCGGTTAGAGGAAACGGGGTCGTACGAGCATTGTTCGCTGCAAGACGAAGAGTTGGGCTAAATTAAATGGCGCTAGTACGCATCCTATATCAAATTAGTACAAGTACACAGCAGATATCGCTATGGAAATATAATTTTGAAATACGACATTTATTTTTACAACAGAATCAGGAAGATTTCATATAGAGACCGCGTCTGTAAACAAACACGTTCAGTATGTAACCGAGAAGAGAATCCTTGAATCGTAAATACGAAAAACAAGCTGAGTTCCGTTCTGGTTTTTAAAATAATCGACTTTGAACGTGAATTGTGCGACGGGTCGGTTCATGGAGAGGTAGAAATAGCACCACCTGACGCCGCCGGCGCAGGAAGTGTGGACGGTCGAACACACCACCACTATAATCAGTAACGAAGTGAAAACATGCACGTAATTTTGGAATGGCGAAATCTAGAGTTAAATAATTGAAAACTTTTATAAATTGTAATACATTCCTTATTAAGTTATTATACCAGTGCACCTCGTTATATCTAGTTTATTTCTAATAACATTAAATAAAAACCCGGAATTTGGGTAATGAATTCTCAAACAGTTACGTTTGCAGCATTTTAATCAATGTAACGCATGCAAGAATAAAATAAATGCAAAAATATGCAGTCTGACGAACTTTTTAATATTCCTTTACTTTACTTTGGAGAAGTACAAAAAGTCAAAATACGAATGTGTATTATTCAATACGAAAGTTCCGACTAGAGATCTGGTCTTCCTGAGGCAGTAACTGTTTGCAGTTTACAGTTGTGTTTAAAAACAAATTTTATTTTACGAGGACAGCTGCGCGCGCCTGCATAGCCTGATTCGGAGCAAATATTGAGACGATTCCACAGCAAAATATTTTCGTAGTACGCGGATTAGCTGCGGGTTTGTGTTTTAGGAATAAATGCGTTAGATGAAATGATAAGTGTATTGTGTAATTACAACGCAGACAAGTAGAAGTATTAATAAATTATTAGAGAAGGAACGGTCAACGGGTTGCGCGTGTCCTGCGATAACAACTTTCTCTGAATGAGAGGGAGCGAGATTAGATTGAGATTAACCAAGCGTAATCATCAGCACGGCCTTATAGTTCCTACTCGTACACAATCTAGAACACTGAAGAGGAAGTATAGAGAGTTCCTGGATTAATCATCAATTGTAACTTTCGTTATGTTGATGTCGGAATTATAGAAAAATATAGGGCATCATTGGTCATAGCCGCGCGCAAGCTGCAAAAGGCAACTGAACTTAATGCCCCTCTATTGCGTCCGGTTAGTGACCTATGCTTTAAATTCAATACTTTATGGCTGTTTCAAGGATTTCCATTAAACGTGTTATTCTTATCATTTGATGCACTGTTTGCTTCAGAAGAAATAAAACCACAAGCCATACCAATATATCTGATAGAAAAATTCAGGCAACCGTGGTTTTGGTTGGTCTCCCTTTGTTTGGAGCCATTTCGTTCGCTGTGCACATTTAAATTTATTTTTCTTCAAGCTTTTGTCGTGTATCGTTATGGTCCATAAAGTGTTGCACGGTTTGCAGACGTTAAAAGGGGGGACATTATTTTGGGAAAGATTAAACAAAAGATTTGGGACAAATAAAAAGATATGAATTTTTAAAAGCTATTTAAAGTTTCGTTCTAAAGGGAACCAAACAGAATGAGGCATAATGTAGTTTAAAAATATTTTATATTGTCACATTAGGCCCGAGCTACAGTAACATGAGAAAACACTTAAATGCACTATCCCATTGTCATAGTTTTAATAATCAATGGCAGGGAATAACCACCCCATGACCGTATCCATGGCGCCTATGCAAGGGTGATGACGTCACCTGGGATAATAGAACCGGAATTATGTAAAGGATACGTCGACAATAATTAGACACAATTCACTTTAAACAATTGGTGAAGATGCCAGCTAGCGTAGAAAACAACACGCCCATTCATAAATAAAAACCTTTAGGGCCGAGGACGCGGAAGCTTGACCTAGATTAAGAATTGGGTTTGTTGTTGTACAAAGCAATGCAGCACTTACAGATGGTGTTTCAGAGAGTCCTCCAGCGCACTGGATGATTAGTTTAATTCAGAAAAACACTTTTTGGCACTTTCGCGGGTCAGTTTTGTGCGGAGGTGAGAGAAAGCGTGCTCTCTGTGCGATGGATCTGTACACACTGAATGTAGACCCCGAGTGTAGTAGTGAGTATGCGCGCGTCCCTATTCCCGACGTCCTTGCGTGAAAGGGGCGGTTTTTGTAGGGTGGCGCTATGGTAGCACGTCAAGGCAACGCGTCAATCAATATGCGAGATGAGATCCCTGGCTAATCGTCCAAGTGTCACGCATAAAACGCGTGATTACTCAATCTCAAGCGGAAGTTTACGGAAGTGTGGATTTTTTTTTTCTTTTTCACGACTGATAAGAAGTTGATGCAACCGTTTGTGCAATTGTAAAAGTAACCGCAACAAGTAAGTCATACGCAACAGGTTTACGTATGCACATCACAGTAGATGCAAACGGCCTTGCATAACTGCATCATGGTGATTTTTTTGCGACCCTTCACCTTATAAACTTTCCATTCCCTTGGATGTAAACAAATAACGGAACCAGAGGTATGACGAAACGTTTTCATTACAATGGCAAATGTTGGAGAGAGAAAAACAAAAACACATTGTATAAGGTGCTGAATTGAAATCAATAATTTACGGTGTGTTAAAAAGTGTAATGGTACTAATAAAATAACGGTGAGGGTATATCGAACAGATATGAATACCGTGTTAGTGTCTGTTAGTGTTACGCAACTGAACAGTTACGTACATGCAGCTGGTACGGACACGCACTATCTCCTATCATATAAAGACGCATCGTTGCGAGAACCGACAGCTGATCGACAGTAACCGCAGCGAACAATTGTAGTACTGTGTGTTACTAATATATTGTTCTTAACACATTACATTGATAATGCTGTCTAGTTACTGATGCAATGGTAGCATGTGACGTTTCTACTTGAGCTTTGACTCATATCTTTGCCGTTATAAGAGTTATGAGCTAAAACCAAGATTATAGTCACTTCAGATACAGACAGAACATGACTTGCTCGTCTAATCTAGTTGTGGTGTTTCATATTGCCAGCTGTCACTAGAACCGCCAGTTGTGGCTGGCAACTGTATTGCTAAAAGGTCTTACATTAAAACTCCCTGTGTTTTGAGAAATTGTAGGCGTAAATCGTCGCGGTTGTGATCTCTAAATTGGAAGACAGATCGCCTTCTTATTTAGAGATCATGCCCGTGACGGGTATTGTGTTTTGCACTGAAAACTAGATATGATGAGGATTTAGAAAATGTATTTATTTATACTACCTCATATATACACCGAAAAAATTTCATGGTTGTTTTCCCGCAGCGAAATGGTTGTCTTGGTAATACTCGTACAATCGTTTCATAAACAAATAAAATATTAGTAACAAAAAATAGCTAATTAATCATTGTGAAAAAGTTTATGCCGTATCAGTACGTGCGAGAGTTTATTTTGCTTTGAACATTTATGCATCGCTGTTCCCTTTGTCGGCGGCGCGTGCGATTCAAGTAATACCTACAAGTAACCTCTAGTGTTACTATTGATACTCACGTTTTCGAGTTGATGAATATTTTTTAAATTATTTTAAAACAATTGTTCTTATTTTTTTGACTTTTACTCTATGCTTCGAAAGTAATTCTTATGGCAAGTTGTTCTGCCGCGGGAAAAGAAATCATTAAACTCTCGGTGTATATTGATGCAAATAAATATATAATAGACTCATAAAATACCATACTTGAAAGCACCTCTCTAGTCTCCACTGTTGTATTCGTATCCTGAACCCCAAGACACAGACTAACTGTCTAGTTTGGGGTTCACTGGCAAATAATATAGGTAACTAGCTGTAGGTAATATTTAAGCTACTCATATGTCGTCTCAACTTGTTGTTAATCTATCTATGCTTACTGTATTACCTGGACAATAAATATTTTCTATTTTCTATACATACATACATACACGAATATACTAAAACCAAGTAAGCCAAACAACGAGAAAATATTACCGTTGTGATGATAATGCCAGCTTTTAGCGAATGTGCTCGCGAACTTGCGACACTTCGTAGGGTTCAGCTAAACCATATCTATCAGCCCCGGTTTAATCAAGTCCTTATTTAATTTATCGATAGCGTCAGGTGATTCATCAACCTTCCCTTGACAGTAAAACTGCAAGTCATCTACATACAGATGATTCGCACACTGAATTTATAAGATTAATACAAATAGAAAACAAAAGAGGAAAAGTATACCGCCTTGTGGAACGCCAGTTTACAAATTACACCAGCGAGAAGAATAATACCAATATGAACGGACTGCTGATGTTTCTGGAGGCAAAGGGCGAACCATTCCAGTGCTTCAGGAGAGAGAATAACATATGACATAATGGATAGATGAACTCGAGAATTTGAGGAATCAACAAACACTAGTGCAGTAACTTAGGTGTCTTCCAGTCGTGCCCTTATATCACCAGTCACTTCAAGGAGGGGCGGCAACAGTGCTGTGCTTAGGCCTAAACCCAGTTCGAAGAGGACTAATGATGGAGTTACGACGAACGAAGTTAGGAAATTGTTTTTGGACATTGGCCTCAAGGACTTTGGATAGGAAGAGAAGGATAGAAATTGAACGAAAATCGGTCGGAAGAGAGGGGATTGGAAACCTTAGGTTATGGTCGAACAAAGGCTTTCCGCCATAGGGAAGGGAATAATCCGGTGTGCAAGACAAAACTATCCTGTGGGTAATCGCGGGTTGGAGATGATCTTGAATTCAATTCAATTCAATTTATTCATTAACAATTTACATTGTGTTTGAAATATTACTACATAATAAAAATTAAAATAAACACTCATAAAAACACTTAACACAACAACATTAAAAACATAAGTCACATACAATAATATTATTCGATGTCAACTCACTAAAATTTAAAACAGTAAATAATTTAAAAAAGTACCAATAAAATAGTTTGATGTCAACGTCAATAAATAAAAGGAATAATAATACAGTAGTCACAAAAAAATAAAAAAAATAACTGAATAGTTATGATACCATGGATGATTTTGTCACACATCACCGCTTTCGATCTGATGTAGAGAATGATCTTTCTGATCTCTGCTGGTTCAACTGGAAGGATTCATATGAGGACTCGTTAGACCAAAAAATTGAGACAGAGTTTGTTGCTTGCTGAGACGATCCATGGTAAAAACAGTGCATACATTTTTGAGATTGTTTAAGTCAATTGAACTGGGAAGATCTAAATGTCGCGATTTGGCGATACCAAGAGCTAAAAAAAACTTCCAAATATCGGCAGAAGAGGAAGAATAAATAGTATCAAGAATATGGCGGCGTTTAGCATTGGGTATCACATTGCCATTTGTATACCTTTAGCCATCCATGGTGCAGGTTAACTTACACTTAACTTTTTTGACGGAAGCATGGATGTTATAAAGGTTGTCTCCATCATGGAAGATGACAACCTTGTCATCAACACAAGTGGCTTCCGACATAGACTCCCAATCGACCACAGATGCATCTTCCTTGGGCTTCTGGAAATTCATCCGCGCAAAACATCGCCTGTTCAGAAGCTTGCCCTTAGGTTTGGGAGGTTTCAAGATGTATGAAAGGAAAATCATGTGATGAAAAAAGCCATTTCATAGCAAAGGTCCGATATTACTTACTGGTTTCGTTTATAAACGAAAATATATGACCGAAACCAGTAAGTGTTTAGTGGTGGACAGGAGATGTGGTTTGAACTAAGTTTCAGAGATCAGGATGGCGTGAACATTGCTGTTATTAAACGCATCGTTAATGTGACACACATTGACTAACTGATTAGACTAATCATTTAAATTTTGTTGCATAAAGCCACCAAGGGTCTAGCTGAAAGAACAAAACTAATCCCTAGAAGAAGCAGTAGATTGGTTGGCAGAAAAGTAAGACTCATTGTCTGACCCAAATCTAAGTGGCTAGCTAAGTTGAAATAAATATATAATATACATTTAAAAAATATGCTATTGCTAAAAACAGAGCAACTAACAGGTGCAACTGCACTACCCGCTGGCTAACACTAAAACTAGTTAAAAAAATAGTATTCAGCACAAATTACACATAACAAAACCAATGTTCACATTTTTTTGCCTACTATACAAATCGAAGCCCGTAGTTCCAAAAAAAAAAATAAGGCGAAAAAGAAGTACACCCTGTACAACTGTAGGTTGAGTAAAGCAAGAAGTTTGTTCAAGCCCTACATTATGGAGGAAAAAAGTCAAAGCAATATGAAAAACGCTGATAAAATAGTATAACATCATTGTAAAGATTTGAAGTGTATGTAAGGGGTAGGGTAGGGGGAAGGGTAATGAGTCAAAAGATGTGCTAACTGAAGCTGGTGAGTTAATAGTTAATTGATGCATCTGGCTGGTGCTCGTAGGCAGAATATTGTTATACTCGTACAATAGGCAATACACTGTTTTGGCACCGTTTCAAGCTGTCTTGCAATTGATTAACGATACACCTAAACAAGTTTCAGTTTAGTATACAATGAAACTTAAACAGTATAGACGTTCGTTAAAAGTGAAATTATTCTTAAATACATTTCAAAACAACAAATGTTAATGAACTGTGAAAATTGCCTTGTTGATTCCGATCAAAACACTGGTTTATGGCAAAAAACGAGATGAATCAAATACAAGTTGAGCAGAAAAAGTTAACGAGGCTATCGGTCTAGCAACACGATGTATAGAGTAAAAGGAGGAAAACAAAATTTACGTTCCATCTTAAAATGAGGTCATATCCAGAATACCGGAACAAACTAGAAAAAAGGATTATGACAAGATAGACAATGTTCGACACAATGTAGAACAAAACTGACAAGTAAAGATCGCCGAAAGCATCCCCAGTCGAGATTGATTGAGATAAAAATCAACAAACGTGATGTCGATATGATCTTTATTTGTTGTGTAATCGACCATGAATGTATGGTCACATAAACTGATGTTACATAATTATTAGTGAAATTCTCATGGATTTCATAACAGAAAGTTATTTTGACAGGATCAGAGACAGACAAAGGCAGGCAAGTGAAATTTTTCTTAAAATTGCACTGATTGTAGTGAAATCGAGGTAGAGTAGTGTGCAACCATTAGTGTGAAATTAAATAAACAAGAGGAATTAGCGCCGGCCGATAGCCTGAGCTAATCTGACCGCAAGGGAGCGGGCGCCACTGAGACTTTCCCTTTTCTTCTTGTGAAAGTGATGATGCCCGCTGCAACAAAGCAACAGTTTGCATCTAAAATCAACCACTGATCAAATCATCCGCAGCGATGGAGAAAAGTTACAAAATCGTATTCAAAGCTACAAAGAGGGGCTCATCATAAAAACCAAGTACCTTTACACGTGCAAACATTTTCTGCTAAAGAAAACGAAATTTCATAGCAACCACAGTCAAGTGCAAGGCGATGCACTCGATCATGTTGCCAGTAAATAGAACGTCCATCTGCTTAGATATGCAAAATGGAAACTCAGAATGTTAATTGCAAATGCATTTATAGAAAACAGTGGCCGAGTAACGCAGATTACCAAGACGACTTTCGGTATCAGTTATAAAAAGAGCATGAGTTATCTTGTATATGCCTATCTTATGGGTGCTGCACTATCAGCCGAGGACCAAAGCAGCAGAACACGAAAACAAAACAAAGCGTACTTTCTAAACGAAGACTTTCTCTTGACGAAGTTCGGCACGGCTAATGTCCGCCCTTTATTGCCACCAATTAGCTACAGAAACTAGGCTGTTTATGGCAAAAAGAAAATTATGTGGGGCAATACACGCAGGTGCTAAATGGCCCGATCGAGAAATTCCATAATTGCTTAGTGATAGTCAACAACCACCAATTTTGCTGTTGTTAGTCAATTTAACTTTGTCGAAAACAAAATTTATTGTTTTAAAGGCTTTATTGTTTTAAAGGCTTTATTGTTTTAAAGCGGTGTGGATTTTTTTTAATGAATACCTTTTTTTATTCTTAGAATATTCGTTAGTGGCAATTGGCTTTAGCTATATTTGGAATATTTTGTTTAAATTGCGCTTCATTATCAATTATTCCGTTAATCACTGAAATTATAAGGGGGACAGATAAGTATGAAGTCGAAAAAGTAATGTATTTTTTGTCCATCGTGCCAAACCCAGTTAGCGATAAAAAAAAACGTAAACATAGGTGTGGAAAGAACATGACTCGGTTTATGTTAAATTCAAGGTTACTCAGAAAATTATTGGACCAAACAAAGTCTTATCAGTAGCTGATATAGACATCAATACAAATATTAAACTTGTGTGAAGTTGACATGAAATATTTTTGACATCGCGTTAGTTTGTCAATATTTTTAATGTCAGGGTACCTACTGTTGAAGCCAAATAGTTACTTGGTCGTTCGACTCTTTTAGCGACCCGTAAGATAATAACATACCTACGAGTATTAATGTTGTTGCTAACCGATAGTAAATAAGTGATTTTACCGACGACTCATGCAGTCAAGGTTGAGGTGCCTATTGTGTTGTATAATAGAACTACAGTTGAATAATATTCCCGCAACATCCTTAACATTTTACTGTTAATATTAAACGACCTTCTAGATGGTAATAATTTTGATAACTATTATGCCATACTGATAAATGTAAGTAATTTCCTTGACCGATTCCTCGATAGAGCAGTTACTTAATCTGCAGCTCCGAATACAAGTGTCAAACATTAATCATAATCTGGCCTTGCAGCGTTAATTTTTGCACGTTGGTAATAATAACATATCAGAAGAGTTATTCCGATAGATTAATTACTTTAGGTAGCCTAAGGTCTTTGCTGATTAGAATGTATTAATGCAACGTAGAGCATTTATAAAAACATATTTTATTCTTGGGGACATGTTACAACATCGATTAAGTTGCAAACATTCTGTGTATCATAGGACTAGATGGTCAATTCTATCAACATCCATTGTGAAGCCGTTTGGAACCGTCCCTATTCCATCTATTACATAAGAATTCACATACAAAGCGGGACAACGCAGCACTCTGGACGAATTTCCTTTCGCATACGACTCACCCAATGAAATTTTTGATGAAGCAGTAGACTGCGAACAGGGTCGCATCATTGAGGCCGAGGTCCGGCTTGATCCTGGGCAGTGCGACATGCGACGAGGCAGCGTCGGCCGGTGGGCCGCGCACCTCTGGCGTGGCCGCGCTCATGGCGGGCGCGCCGCGCGGCCGCGTGCCCGACGCGTGCGGAGCGATCGTGACGGCCGGTCAGCTGGCTCAGCAGTGGGCCCGGCGGCGGCCGCACCCGCCCCGCATAACACCACGGCGCTCCCGGCACGCGGCACCGCTCGCACCGTCGCCGGAGCGCGCCAAAACCACCCGCGTGTTAGCCCGCGCGGCGCACGGCTGACACCGACCAGTGGCGCTGCCGACACTTATCGATCGCGAAGCCGCGTCTGCGCTCTGAACCCTCCACCGACACTAGTACGTAGACTTGGAGCCGGTCTCACACGTCCAGCATTAGGAACGCCAAATAGATCACGAGAAAGAACCAGGGACAAACGAGATACATGCAAACTGACATCATTTGTTTGTTTGTATGCGAGATAAAGTTTATTCAGACGCAAAGTTCAGTGATGAGCTGGTCGTACAAAAGTTGTGGTTAGCACGTGCAAGTCGCGCGTGCGTCTGGCGGCGCGGCGGCACTCTGACTGGGCGCGCTCGCGCCGCGTGCTCACCGTCCGCACGATATCCGCTCACCACGCTATCTATACTCACTATATACAACTCACGCACAGCCTGCACACCTTGATTTACATACTGAAGGTGTGACAATCATAACACTTCAAAAAGGAAGTGCCATAGAATTTTTTTACAGAACCAGAACACACCTTTGTAAAATCAATAATTTCAGGCTAGTACAGACTAAAATTATACAACAACTAATAGGTTCACCAAAGGTATAATGAGCATTAGAACAATATGCATTAAACTCAACTACAAAAAAGAAAAATCCTTTCATACTGATAAAAAGTTTGATGATGAATCGCAAGAAACTTCTTAACTATAAGGCACGCGCCGCCGAAAAATTTTGACAACTTTACAATAGAAGCGGCCGTGCTGATAGACTATTTATCTAATGTTGTAAATATTAAAATACAGCATTAATTTTGCATGTGACACGGCCTGTAACTGATTGAAATAATAATTACATGATGATACTATCTGTCACGAATGAATAAGCTTCATAAAGTTATATTGCGATTGATTAAATATTGTAGTACTAACCCGAATTCGGACCAGAATACATGCCAAGAACAAAGACAAAACAATATGTTCAAAGATATTGTCCCATATGACAAGCAAAGTTTCAAAATACTCATAGTAATTGAACACCCTAAATAGTTGAACCACGGTCAACGTCCGCGTGACGGACCGGCGAATAGAGCGATCTGACAAGAGGACAAAAAAAACATCTCTCCCACCGTCCATCAAGAGTCGTTGCGGAATGACGTAAAACAGTTTTTACCATCACTACAAGTGGTGCCCAGAATTCGTCTAATGAACTCCTGGTTCTCAGTGACCCGCCCGCCGCAACGCTCCATGAGCTGCGCGAACATCGACGACATAATATATCGAATTTCTCGAGTACATCGACCCGAATATTACTATCGCTGGCATATAAGCTTCGCTTAATCGTGTACCAGTGATGTATTTATTCGTAGTTTTTTGCAGCATACGAACTTGGAGAGTGTCGATATATTGTCGATATATTCTTAGAGCTGTAAAATAAATTACGCTTCCCATTGTAAAAAAGTAAGAGGCGAGTGTCATCGCATCTCTTGATAATCTTTTTGTCGAACATGAGAGACAACAACCAGTCCGCATCTAAGAAAATAATTCTCGACTTCCCGGCGTAGCGCTGTTTGATTTCCGAGAAGTCGTTTCAGAGAGATGCATCATGGAATCCTACTTTTGAATTACTAGTAGTTGCCAAGTTTGAATGCCATGTGATAATTAAAAGGCTCATCGATTAGGGCTAAATTCTCAGTAGACTGCAAATACAGGCATAAAAATAAACGAAAGCGGAGAGGAATCAGCAATATAGTTCCTTATCATTACGTATCTAGAAATATGTGATATTTCTATGTATATAAATATATCTTTTTAAATAATGCTGATGCATATTAACCGTATTTGGTTAACGTCGTGCGATATGCACAATTGTTGTCGAAGTTCTGAACTATAAAAAGGTATTCGGAGATTCTATTTCGAGGCTAGACCTGACTGTCCAGTCTGGTCTAGCCTAGTATTTGCCAGGAGTGTAATTTCCGTCCGGAAATCACACTCCTGACAAATACTAAAAAGAAGGCTGAAGGGACTATTACTGTCTAGACTATTCAGGACATTGAGATTGCATAACATGACGAGAAAGCTAGAACAGATGATGCCTTAAGACTTGGACCGGAGAGAGCTGGATGTGGGAGGCAAGGTCACTACCCCAAAGGGACTAGCCAAAGGGGCTAGTTAATATTATGAGAATCGGATGAAAAGGAAAGGAACCAAAACCCAAGTAGCATCAAAACAAATATTTTTGGCCGCCAACATTGAAGGCAAGTTGATACCAATATTATAAGGCAAACTCTATTAAGATTGTTGATCTGCCAATATCGAAATACCAAAATTTTTAACTTACTAATTGTGTGGAAGAAATAATGTTCAGATTATCATAAAAGACAGTTTAACTATTTAATCAATCGAGTTGGACTGGTCTTGGCAACAGAATCATAGATAAACGTAGAGGTAGTTAAACAATCGTAAATACTTGTTGGAAGGTAACTACCTAATTACTCTTAGGTGCGTAAATTATAGAGTAGCGTTGCGATACGCAATGGGAAATATGTAAGACAACCCGATGACTTGTTAACCATGCAAATCATTCCATCCTTCCACATAATTACGACGGAATACGTTTGTTTATATCATTCAATTTTGCTTTAAAAATGATTAAATGTAAATTTTGCAGTGAAATCGATACTAGTTTCGATTGTAATATCAATGACACGATTTTCGCGCCAATACGTTGTGTAGATAATGAGTCTGGTTGCAAATAAATCAGTGGTTCCCGTGAAGTGCTTCGCCTGTAAATGCATACGTTGTAGTTGTTCGTGACACGAGAAAATTACAAAGTTGCATTCGCAATCAGCGTTATGGTGTCTTTAACGTTCGCGTGCATCGTTCTATTGATGCAATATGACCCACTTGTCATTTCTATGAAATCGTTGCCTCCAGTGATATTTTACACTTATAATATCATTGGTTGCCTCTATAAACGTTACTAGGGTATTTTATCTGCAACTTGTTTGGAGGATTGGCTTCCTTATTTTCAATAGTAATGTAAAATAATCTAAGTAGCAGCAATAAAATCGACATCGTTATGAAATGCAAGATAATGTAAGCAAAACACTGAATGACGAATCGTAACAAATTCATTTGTGAACAGTTTCGATCAGCTAAATCTAATCTGAAGCCCAGCAGCGGCTGCCGTATTTACGCAAGTATTAGCGATTTCCCGCTATCGGCAAGCCGCGCACGCGCACAAACTGATCTATGGCGCAAGCTTCCATCATTATTCTCATTACGAACTGGCGAGCGTGTTCGCAATTGCGGCACACCCGTCTCGTGCCAAATGGTGACTTGACAATATTACTACAAGTAGTTTGATACGTAATTTGAAAAGGCTAAAGCCCTTTTATAGGTCGACCACGCACTCTGCACACCGTTTTCGTATAAATGTGGGCTGCTGTGGGAATTATTTGTTAAATCAGTTAAGTGAAAGCTCAGATGATGCAAGCGACTGTGTGGCTGTATGATGGGTTAAAAATAAACTTCCAGATCAAAGACTTGGCGTGCTTACTAGAAATTACAAAAACAATTGGCATGAATATTTTACTTCACATATTTTAATTGAAATATATTTTTGGACAAAGATGTACAGGATCTTGTTGCTGTTAAAACCGAGCACTTGTAGATTTTTATTTTTCAGTAACGTAAAAAATATAAAAGTATCAGAACGTGTTTTTTACGCACTTCCGCAAGCAATTTGAGTGCGGAAATTATCAATTTGTCGGAAAGAATTTTTATCATCTGGTTTTGATGTTTTTATTCATTCAAACGTCTTGTTCTTTTGATATTTTGGTTTATCGTGGCCATAGTTTATTATTAATCGGGGTTCTGAATTTCCAAATGAAGTACATTGCCTGTCACCAAACATTACGAGACGCGTTAAAATACAGGAGCATGTTTGTGCACGTGGCCACTCTGTGCTGCGGCCAGGCCGTTTCATTTCCCTAATCCTGCTAATAAAGTTTACAATTTTGCCGTAACAAACAAACGGTTGTTAATCAACATTGCTACGATTTTAGATTTTAATTACGTCTCTATATCCGTGGTCACGTGAGACCACGCCGGTGACTTGAGCTTGCTATGTGCTGAGGTGTACGCCGGGAAAGAATGCGATACACCGTTTGCCACCTTATCAGCCGACATCGCATCGTCAGGTGTCCGATTACGATACAATAAGCGTACACTATATATTGCATAATTCAACATAAATCGATTACAAATTGCGGTAGCGAGTGTGGATTTGTCGAAATTCTGATGATTCTGAATTAACAAGGTTCGATTTCTGGTTTGTTATCTTACCAAGAATCCGTATCGAATCCATGTTGTCGTTTTTATCTATCGATCTAACTTTATCAGGTGTTATAATTAATTACTGGTATTCGATTATGAGGTTCTCATGTTATGTCAACGTAAAGTAAACAAGACGATAGTAGTATCACAATATGACAATAAATTTGTCAAATGGTCGCAATTGATAAGATTAATTTAATTTAGGATATGTCTCGTACGAGGGCGCCACTGAAAGTTTTTAGAACTGGCCACTTGTAAACGATATAATAAAAAAATAAGTTCAAATTTTGAAAATGGAACTCTTTGCCAATATTATTGTGTATGTATTTATTCATTTGTCATTTGTTTACGATTTGGCGGCAAATTGAAAATTGTCTGTGTCACGTCTGCATGAATTTAACGCGAGAAAATTTTCGTATAATGATTTTTTATGACTTTCTATGTCACTTAAGTCTACAAGAAAGTTATGATAGACTTCGATTGACCTTTCACGATGAAGCCCCATCTTGTGCCACTGTTTACAACTGGTTTAATGAGTTTAAACGTGGTCACACTAATCTCACCGATGATCTGCGTGAGGGACGGCCTTCTACGGCGATGACTGAAGATAACATCAGTGTTGTGCGGCGTATGAAAGAGACTGACAAAAGAGTGACTTATCAGTAGATTCGGACAAGCTTAGGCATCGGTATGAGTCAAGTGCACAAAATCCTCCATGAACATTTAGCGGTCAGGAAGCTTTGTGCCCGGTGTATACCTCATAATTTGACAGAGGCCCAAAAACTCCGTCGTGTTGATTGGTATCGTGAAATGGTTCAAAGATTTAATGGAGGTGACTCAAATGCAATGTTCGACATATTTACGGGTGACGAAAGCTGGATTTATTGTTATGATCCTGAAACTAAAAGACAGTCTGCTGTCTGGATGTTTCCTTCTGAGGAGTTGCCAACTAAAGTGAAGAGAGGTCGTAGCGTGGGAAAAAGGATGGTGGCCTCGTTCTTAGGAAGGACAGGTCATTACGCAACAAGTGTTTTAGAGGATCGAAAAACGGTTACTGCAGAGTGGTACACTAACAATTGTTTGCCAGTTGTTTTGGAAAACGTTTTATGGACACCGAGGAAGCAGTGGCTGCGTTTTAAAATGCCGTCGAAGAGACCCCTAAGGATGAGTGGGCAAAGTGATTTTCTCAGGGGTTACATCGGATGCAGCGATGTATTGATGTAAATGGACACTAGTTTGAAAAGATATAATAAAACTAATAATTTGCTAGTTTGTTCAGTTTTTGATTTTCTAAGAACTTTCAGTGTCACCCTCGTATTAATCAGAGTGGATATAAGTTGCCCACACACAGTTTGAAATATCGCTATCTCTAGCCTTCGTTAAGGTACACAATCATGTAGCAATTAATCTGAGGGTCTCTAAACGCAAATATAGATAACCTAACGCATGGGGCTTTGGTTAGCGATTTCACTTACGAGCTAGCTGGAGTCATACAAATATATATTTCTTAGAGAGGACCAGTATGGAAATCAAGGTTTTTATTAATCATAATAATTTTACTATTACACCGTTTAAGAAAAGGTTAGCAAAACCTCACGCGATCCCAGAAGCATTCCAAGAAGCAGTAGTAAACAAGGAAAATGTTGCATTAAAATGACGGATCGAAATTAATAGTGACCGCAATATGAGGAAAACTGAGACTAGGCTGATATTAAAAAGGTAATGTGGGGGTGTGAAAAGGTGCTTAGTGGGTAGGTAGAAAAAATCACGTATCACCTGTGTTAATATTCCGTTAACCTAATAAAGTAACTTAAAACAAGTCATATAACCACAACCTACGTTAAACCAATTTCCCAACGAAAATGGCGTAAACAATTTATTAGGTAATGTAATTATCGTGTTAATCAACCCAAATCTGTAGACAAACCAAATTTTTATACTGGACGGTGGAGTCAAAAACTGCGGTTTGCGTGTTATACGGGGAATGCCCGTGAGAACCCGTCTACGGCCAGTGGGCGAATTTCTCACGCAGTGTTTATGTTTCAACTACAATTAAAACAATGTGCCGAGACGGAATTCGTAGTACAGTTACGATAAGTATTAATTCCACGAAATTCTTCAATATCAAAATAGTTTCAAGATCGTTTAAAAATCTACTACGCTTAACCTTGGAGAACTTAATTACTTACTGAAAGCGAGAAATTGATTTATCAAAAAACCCGCTCAAAACAGCTGCAGATCTCACGGCGCAAATAAATTGTTACCGAGAATACATCAACCAAGTAATAACATACACTTTGTTAAATTTTAGTTCGCCATTTGCTTAGAGAATGATATACTTGCACATCAGGAATAAACGATCAGGTTGGTTAACAATTTATCGTACAGTTGCACTCCTGCTATCGCCCCGAGACATTGCAGTCATTAGTTACAATTCGCAACAGTTGCTCTGCTATTTAGAGAAAATAACTAACTTTGGCTCCCGTCAAAAAGTAACGTCGCCAAGGTATTACCTACCGGTACCGGTACCGGTACGGTCGGTAGGTACCTTTATATGACCAAAGGTGTCTATATTCCTTTGGTTTAGGTAGTTAAATAAAGGTAAACAAATCGTAAAAAGGGTTTTTTATAGTGACACTTGTTTAAAAATACGGCGTGACAAAATCAAATTTATTTTCGATTTATACGATAGTTTCCTCTTTTATCAATATATTTAAACTTTATCATTTATTCTTTAGCTACTCTTTCTAGATGTAATTACTTGAGCACAATTTTTTAGTTAGATTTATTATAATAATATAATATTTTGTATACTGCCTATTGTAAAAAGCTCAAAAAGACAGGTTCCCTAAACCTTTTAGAAAATACAACGAATTGCTAAATTTTAAAGTACAACTGTGATGTAGTATGGCAACTGAAGTGGCAAGGTTTACGTTTAGTCGGTTAATCAGACGCCTTTGACAGCGCTCAAAAATCGACATTTATGGTTTTGCTATTGCGTTTCGATTATGTTAAATTGTGTTATTATAGCTAGCAAAATAATTGATGATACAACGGAACGATTTATTATTAATGTGACAGATAGATTCTGATTCAGATTCAGAATAGCGCCTATTATTATATGACTATAAATAATATGATTTTAACATTTGAAACAAAAGGTTTCGCATCTATGAGTCACGAGTTTTTTTTTGTTTACTTTTATTTAACTACCTAAACCTATGGAGTATAGGTTATTTTTCATAGAACGAAAGACCAACATTTAAACGTGCCAAAACGAAAATTCTCTCTCAAAATAAATGAAGCAACTTGTGTAGCTTAATTGAAACTGCGTTAATTGTAGGGATAACCCGGGAGCGAAATTATCAAAGTGTTGATTACTTCGTAGAAGATACAATAACGAGACAATACTCAACTTTGGTCCCCGTCATAATGTAACATCACCGAGGTGTCTAGTTATTTTTCTTAGAACAAAATACTAACATTTAAAAGTGCCAAAAGGAAAATTGTTTCATAAATTAAATGAAGAAACTTCTGTGACATCTCATTTGGCAAGAATTTACAACTGCGTTAATTATAGGGATAACCCGGGAGCGAAATTAACTCACACTAAGTTCAATTATAAATTGGGATTACTTCGTATAAGATACGCACTGCACTTGGCATAATTTGAATGATATTGCAGCTGAGGGTTTTCTGAAATGACGTTCACTAGGTGGCAGCACCTAGACGTCAGGTCCGGGCACCTGTCTAAAGTGTCAAAGCGCTTACGGACTGAATGGTGAACGAAAGAATGAAACGAATAACATCAAACATTTTAAGATCATTTTCGAACTGGACGATCTCTTGTCAAAGTGGCGCTAACTGGTGGCTTGAATATTCATGAAAACCCTCATTGGTACTTAAACTTTCATTGTTTTTTATACTCGGGAAACCCATGAGTGAGGAACTAATAATGTCAAAGGTTCTTAATGTATGATATGAGTGATACTAGTTTGCGAATAATTTTCTAGGGTTCTAATAGATCCTAACTTAGCAAAGCGCTGACCGAAGCCCACACAAACAAAGCCCTCAAGACAAAGTTAAGCACCAACTGAATTGAATCAACACGATATGAGTTTTCGCAAACTTGTCCGCATCGCTTTCTGTAACGGTCGACGTAGCGCAACAACCATGCGACAGTCGCACGACAAAAGGGACCTCTGTAATCTGACCAATTAGTATAAGCGTCACTTTGAAAACCAACCTCACACAAACTGCTTTCTTTGATCACCGCTCGACGCGCAAAATGAGCACCATTTTCGTCGCTAAAATTATTCCATGTTATTTGTCCCGAACAGATTATTAACACTTGAGTAAAAAGATAAATCTGTGCGTTTCTAAGAATATAAAAGCGTGAAGAATGTATGTCACTGTCTATAACGACTGTAACTTTAAACCTAAGGCAGAGGAAGCAGCAATTAAAATAAACGAGTCCATGTCCAACTAATAAACCTCAATCTTTTTAAATCGGCCGATATTCTGCGAAGCTATCTCCAGCTGTCGTGTAACAATAAATATGATGCTGGGACTCTAACATTAAATTAATTGAGTATTAAAGTTCAATATACATTATAAACTTGTTTGTTGAAACATTATGTTCATGTCGGTCAGTAAAACTGGGTCTGATTGCTGCTTCTAACGATATCAAAATATAGTAGATTACCTTCACGACAGCAAACCAGAAAGCGGCAGTAATTATACATTCAATTATTATACCTGCAACAAAAAAATAAATATTGAATAGACGGCAAAAAATAATAGACACTGATGCGAACTTGTGACTATAATAATTTCCAATCAATATGTTGGAATTATGCAACATGTACCAACGATTGTAATTCAAATGCATTTGTTGCTAAACAAATAAAAAACACAAACAAAGCGCAAATAGATATAAACGTTGCTTGAAATACTGAATTGACGAAAGTGACTTTGTAACATCACGTTTATTGCGAGTAACAAATTCACACATCGTCACAGTAAGGATCTATCCTCTGGTACAAAGCGGACAACGCAAGAGTAATTGCCATAAGGAAAAGGCCGTAAAGCTCTCACAAGTCTTGTCCACAATGTTGCAGAACTTGCAGACTATTTCAGTAATGCAAAATGACGAATTTTCTGGAGCCACGACACAAAAGAATAAAACAGCTCATACGCACAAAGTAAAATTTCAAATGAAATATTGGCCATTTCCGTCGGTGATGTTTTCTTTTAATCTTTGAAGATTAAATTAGAATCTATTTTACGAAGAAACTAATTATTAAAATTTACAGACAATGTCGCTGTTTGCGAGATCCAAATTTCAAAATTCATTCATTTCGTCATTTTTGGCAGCGCTTTCTACATCCCTTTGTAACAACAATACATTATTGCTGAATCAACAAAGTTGTAACTTCAGTGCACTTATAACGCCCACTGGTCCATTCGATTAGAGCAACATTTGTTGCGATTGGAAGCAACATCTACGATTTTGACACAAGTCTGTTTGCCAAATACAGCCGGAAGACATCACGCTTTCCAAGAAGCGCTCGAGACAAACATTGTGGACAGGGACAACGTATGAATAAAAATAATCATTCATCCAAATACCAACTGCAAGTAATAATTCTTTCATTTGGGATGGTGCTATTTTAATTTTATCATCACTTTCCATTCAGAAGTCTTACCAGTCAGGAACGAAAGCAATGTAATATCAGGACAGAACAGAATGCTGACTGACAAAACTGCAACTCATTCTCAAAAATTGAATCCGTGACCTTCGCTCTTTTAGAGGTTTAAGAACTATGAATTTAATTAACTATATCGTTGTCTGTGGTGCATAACAGCACAACAACTTTCATTTGAGAAATCAATGTCGTTCAGTCGACTTTTTATTGTTGCTTTAAATATTTTATCTCGAACTTTCTGGAGAAAAATACCAAGGTACAGTATCTCGCAAGGTTGTTAGGTGAGAATTAGGATCAAGTACAGCAATTGGAGGTGAGCTACAAAGTTTAACATTCTACATCAAGTGATTATACAAATTAACGTGTCTAAAGGTACCATCGTGAGGGGCACATCACGCCGTAAAGCGTGCTTCTCAGCAACAACTGGCAATTTGTGAGTTGTAAGCGTTTCATGCTCAAGCTGTAATTACTATTCAATTGAAAAGTGTTTTTATTTTTAGGTGGAGTGTAATGAGCAGCAAAAAATGTTCTTTGTCGAATTGGTGAAGATATTTTATTTCTTATTGACACTTAGCAACTAACACATAATAAAGTTTGTTGGGCACATGCAAACTTGACTTGTAATTAAGTCTGATACCCCTACTGAAACAGTAAGCTATTAGCATGAAATATTACATGAACAATCCAAAAAAGAAACAAAAGTATTCACTTTGAGAGTGCCAGACACAAAAAGTTCATTCAATTTATCCTTGCCTAACCGAACGGGGCAGGGTCATTTGAAAGCGCTTTCCTCCCTATTACATGTTGAAGAACAGATTGAAGGTAATTTAGCTTTGGAGACTGGTGTTTGAATTTTCAGAAGTGACTGCAGTGAGTGCATGTAGATAGACAAGTTTTTGCTCGGAAGTCAAATTCATAATAGACGGGAAGTTCGTATACAGTTGGACGTTATGCTCATAATTTCCACAATTCAATCCCTGACAGTTATTTATCGATTGCAACTATTCATTTCAGAAGCGTATAACATTGTTATTAAGGATATACGATAGAAATCGCATACGAATGAAAACCATGGTGGGAAGTAATAAAACAAAATTATGGCCGACTGACGATTGGAGAAACCGATGACCACGTGTTTCCTGCACGATCTGACACCGCACCGGTGCTTCCTGGTGCGTTTCTAAATCTTGCAACCTTGAATAACCTCACGGTTATTTGAAGGGAGAGCTTTCACAGGTTTAATTTAAGAGGGATATTACAGATTGCTTACTAGATTTTAATTACTTACTAGAGAATGGGCAGCAGCGTTCTCTATGCATTGTACCACCATACTGCGATCGCCAACCTGCCTGCCAGGCGTGGCGATCATGGCGTGATGGACGTGCTTGGGGGAAGCCTATGTCCAACAGTGGATGTTTTTCGGCTGAAGTGATGATGTGATGTGATAACAAATTGAAGTATTCAGTTTTAAGTAAATTTAACGGCGCGTGGTAGCTGATCGAGCGTGTGTCTAGTGAAGTACGCTACTCAGACATGCTAACCATTATGATTCGGACCCCCAGGAACAAACCAGCGCGGACTTAAGGCCCTGGTAACTTTAAATATTGTCGTTATGAGCGATAAATAATAGTTCTTATTGCAATCCGATACGTGTTTAAAATCTGTTGTAATAAATTCGAATAATAAATGAGCAAGCATTGTCGTAAAAATGCAAATAAAATCGTATAAAATTAGATATTAAGGGAGCACTCCCTAGACAAATAATGAAATTTTCTCTGACATATTTAATTTTTGGCTATATCTAAACCATAATCACACATCAAATCTCGGGTCAAACGCTCAAATTCAAGAAAAATGTGGAGGCGCCCTTAATGCGTGAAGAACGAATCTTCCCACGTTGAAACGAACGTAAAAATATCGCGCCGGAATTTTATCGCGCATTGGATTTTGAACCCTCGGCGTTAAACCGAGCACTAAGGGAAACCTAGTCGCGGGCTCAAACTCACTGGTGGGCCTGGCTAGAAATCACGCTGTCTCACCAGGCTTCGTGTCCGACAGATATAGTATCAGTGATGAGCAGTTAGACGCTAGTCTACACGCACAACGTTATTGAGTGAGATGCAGGATCATTTATAGTAAAAAATTCGACAAAATTAAGAAAAGTCCTTTGGAAGATAGGGTTTTACTAAAAAACCAATGCATAAATCAATGACCAATAACGTTTATTGATTTTTTCAATAATTGAACTTTGTCGGTACCGACTTAGTTTTGGACATTTTACACTTCTTTTATTAGCTAAACACGCCCAAAGTTAAGTAAAATTAGCAAGAAAAACTAATCTTTGTTGGCTCCTAACTTTTTAATGGCTTTTTATTTTAGTATTCTGTTTCCGTTCAGACAATATTAATAATGAGACAAAACGATATCATATTTTACTTTGGATGTGCCATGTCAGACAGTGGAGTAAAACACTCCCAAAGTTTGTTTGCAAAAAATGTGGACTAGGTTTACCTTAAGAATCCAACTGAGCGCATCCCAGCAAGTCGAAAAAACATACTGTTCAATTCTCAACTCTCGGCGCTAAGCAGTGCAGTAAAAATCCAGAGCGCAAAAAAATCCCACCGCGATATTTTTATGCCCGTCCGAATGTGGACATAATAATCCAGCTTTAGATGTTCCAGTATGCGATAAAAATCTGACCGGAATCCAGCCGCGTCAGAACGTGCTCAATAATAATTTTGGCGTTGTCGAAACTCCGAGTAAAATAATCTTTTGAGAAGAGAACAAGAGGCCAAAGTTGTGAGTAATTTCAATAATTTTCGTGATGGATTCTGTTCTCCAAATAATGCTCGTGGCGGGGCATTATGTTAATAATTGGTTTCGAGGATCTCAAGGGCCGAGCCAGGCTTGGCTTTGGGAGCAAAACAGGCATGCGTGCCGAATTGCAAAACAACCGGTTCTGTTACACGATATATGTAAAGTTATTTCAATATGTAAACAAGCAAGGAATTATATCGGTTGTAAAACAGCACAATGTAGAATAGGAAACACGAAACGAGGCCAATTAAATATTCTACAAATTAGATATTTTCTTCAACGTTTGATGGTACAGGTAATCATCGGAATGAATTTGTGTAAAAGAGTTAAAAAACCCGAGTTGTTTACGCTCATGATATGCTGCAGGCGATTCGAGCGGTCATTAAAGGAAATCTGACATCATCGCCGAAGTTAGAAGCGGGCGGCTATTGTTGTTATGCCGAGCACTACACCGGCGAAAGGAGATTGTTTATCAGTAACTGTTGCGAATATTAAAAATATGAGTGTTAATACGTACCTATTAGAATAGCATTGTTCTTATTCAAACTAGGACTGCGAAGTTCAATGCCACGGGCGTCGGATTACACGCAACAATTCAACGGTTCATTGATTTCATCGCGATCACATTGGCACGCATTGTGTTAAATGATCCATTGATAAGCCCATAAGTGGTATGCGAATAGTCGAATAAACAAATAGATCTCATGCCCAAAATCTAACTTATTTTCACACAAACGATATATTTGTCACTTAAGTCTAGACTTTTAGACATTTCGATTGGCAGTTGACACCAAAAATAGGTTCTAAGGAAGTGTTAAATATTTTGAAGTATTCTCTAAAATTATTGCTACACAAAATCTTACATCATGGTTTTCGCGGGCGTCAAATTAGACAATGTTTAAAGATAAAACATAGTCGATGATTAAAACAAGGCTTCTACTCAAGACTTAATTTGTATAACATAGACAGTAGCCGTCCCCATTCATATGTAATCAAACGAACTGGTTTTTCCTACATATACACAATTAATTGCAGAAGAGCCCTTTACATTTAGAAACAAAACCGACGCTGCAAATGCACGAAAATCATTGTTAGATAATGTCTAGCCGTCAAGAAAGTTTTTTTGAATCTAATAACTAGAGTAAAGGGTGAAATGATTTTTAAATAAAGTTGGATGTTGAGAGTTCCTATTATACCCGAGGGCCAGTTGAGGGTGGCTTTAAGCATGAAGCCCCACTCTATATGCAAATTGAGGGTAATGAGCACGAAGCACACTTATTCCATGAATTAAAAAAGTGTAGTTAACAAGTGAGGAAGTGCTACTAAATATAACCGTGACGGAAACAGAAGTAGTTAGCATAAATTACAAATTCAAGTATATATTTAGAGACAATGTAATCGAAACAATAATAAAGACAATGGGCTAATGTCGAAAGGTATATACATATATATATATTTGTTATGAGATTTTCGCTGAAGTTTGTTTTAGTGATGTTAAAAGAATTACGTTTGTTGCTGTTTATGGTGATAATAAATGCGTTTGAAAGAAAGACGCTCTTCAGATGATGGAAACAAAAACTTTTAATTATGTACATATTGAAATAAAATGAATGAATGAAATGCACCGACCCCAGCGTGGTTTGACCAGACTTGATTAATCGAATCCAAGATTTGCACTAGCCCTTGAAGCCTCATGTGTTATGGTGCTAGAGAAACAATTTCATATCAAGGAGTAGACCGGGGGGCACTGTAATGGAAGGGAAGACGTGCCCTAACAAAATAATTACTAATTTCTTCGAACCCATGAATAACCCCTTAATTTATATCACTCCTTATTTTTACAACGTAGATACAACAAGCGAGTAGGTACACTCGTGTACAAAAAAGCCTGCAGGCCGTAATTTAAAACGCTTCCATCATACCGTGACGTGAACGTAAAGCCGAATCTTCACCATGAAAAATCTTATACAAAAACAGACCTGTTTATTCTGTTTCGTTCCAGTGTTGTGCGAGAGGCGAATAAAAAAACTTGGCAACAAAATTGCGCGTGTTGGTGAATGCGTAAACGTTGAAATGCTTCGACCAACTTAGTTTTTCTTTGAACCACGTAGGTCACTCGAAATGTAGTCTATTCTTAGACCAGAGAAAACCAAAAGCAGCAATGGAAAGCTCCTAAGTGTATTGAGTTGAGTACTGCTAAAAAGTTGCTGAGTTTGGTGACAACGCAGATTTAAAATAAAATTATAGAAAATTGCGTTATGATACAACCTTGCTTGGTTTTTGATTCTGCGTACTGATTAAATGAATTACGTGCATAACTTGTCCTCTAGAATGCTTCGTCAAAGTTCGCGAAAAAAACGTGATCGGACTGGTACAGAGACGGGATTTATAATTAGGACCAGTATTTTACATTTGGCCGATTTGCCTGATCGTGTTGGATAATAATAGGAGCATTAATAGGCCATTTTCCGGGACATTGGCGAAAATTGATACTGCCTTCAAAATAGCTGTTCTGTGACACCAATTTCCGTTGTATGGGTAGATTGATACCGCTTCGTTTGCAATCAAGCCGACGACGCCTACCGCTATTTGCTAGAGCTTTCATTAAGAATTTTGAGTCAGAACAATTGCAAGGTTAACTGTAATCTTAGATTTATCGATAAATACGTTCATTTGTTGCTAAGTGCGAGTACTCGTTGGTTGACCGCGTTCAAACGGGGTACACTTGAGTCAAAATAAAGAGTGATGTCATTATTTCTTGTGGGTACTTCGTAAATGTTAATGTGAGATGAATTGCTTTTTGTTCGTGCTCGACAGATGGTGCTTACAATGCTTCGTTTGAATTTAAATAAGTTAAACATACCGCTATGTATATAATAACATGATATACCTATTTATACAGTTGTATTCAATCTAGTTTTGCATCATTCTCCAACTATTAAGGCGTCAAACTTAATCGAGAGTTAGAGAATTGTAAGATTAAATAAATAATATACAGGTTGTAAGGGAAACGCTTCCGAAAACGAAGACAGGTGATAGGGCTAGTGATACTCGATACAGTACCTACCATAAAAAAATCAAGATTTTTTTTTTAACAATTTTTATAGCCTTGTTTAGTACACTATGCTGTGAGAACAGTTAAATGAACCATTATTTGAGATTAAATACATTTAAAAACGACCCCAAATCCAGGCGGCGACTTTAGGTTTAGGCATCCTTTGTAAAGCGCCGCCAAAATAAAATAAGCAGAAACATTACAGATGCGTCAAACGTTTTAAATTGATGCAAAATAACAAATTTAAGGCGAAAGGTTATTGGTATCCGTTTACATTTAGGTTGTATACAACCTACGTTCTGGCTTCGGTAGCGTTCCCCTTACACCCTGTACTGCTAAAGAAAGCTAAAATGAAAATAATATGGCAGTACGAACAGTTGCCAACACTTAAACGACGAAAAAAAAATACTCCACATTGAAAGGAAAGACGAATGTAGAACTGCTCAAATACCTACCTCTATTCAAGCTTTAATCTGAAACCTATAAGCACAGTATATTATGTATAGTCCAATCAAGAAGAATTTTTAATTTAAGCAATATAACAAAAGTTTTCAAATCGCATGTGAAAAATGTGAACTGTACAATACACCATAAAAAAACGATGACTTCATCCACATTTCAGTTAATGGCAGCACGCACGACTGACGGGCCAAGTTTCAAAGTGCAAATAGTAAACATAGTTTTGACAATAACACACTCACACGTTAACAGTTTTCCAGTGTAACATTAAGCTATTAATAGGACCCGAAGTCGATGATCGGTTTTGGCTCTTCGACGATACCTAAGTCCGTAGAGGCCAAATAGATCGCAGCCGTGAAAAGTGCGACTACAATGTTGATCATCACGGCCACAAGAGTCTTATTGTCAAGCCTTAAGGTTGATATTACTGTGATAATGATGCTAAAGAAGTAACTGGCAGGAAGACATCCGTCAATCAACACGGCAATCATTGACGCTCGCGCTCATTCCGGGAATGGACTGATGCCACGTGTTTGAAAGAACTGCCCACTGATGTGAAGGATGACAGAAAAAGTGACGTCCATGTCGCAAGCATCAATGAAACTAAAAATTTACCCACGAGTTCTACAACGCGATCAATTTAAAATAAATAATGCATGAGTTACGATAAATATATCGTTAAAAGAAGCGCCACGCGATAGAAGCATATCAATAGACATTGATAGCAATAAAACAGTCATAAAAATGGACGACCATAAAACAACCTGTGTGAGTCGGTCGTTATTTAAGGGAATCCATAAAAAAACTGTAGCACAACAAAACTATAAAGACCACCGCAATGTCGGTGCAGTGCTGTCGGATATCAACGCGGTGGTTGCGGACACTAAAAATAATATTACGTGTTTAGCGGTACTTTGATGATTTCCCCAAACTCTTGAATTCATCATATCTCTTGCAAAGTCTATAAAAGTAGTTGGGAAGAGACTGAATGCGTTGATTTTGACTAAGCCTTCTAATGATTTAGATTTTACCGTTCATTTTAGAATGACTGATAATAGAAATAGAAAAAAGGGTAAAAACGTAAAGAGCACAGGCAACAAAAAAATTGTAATGGCAATCTGCGAAAGTACCGCAAGTTTTCTAATAACAGTACAAGTTTACATAAAGAAAAAAGTGTAACGAGTAAAGGCCAGCACCGTTTTAACTTTAGGCCGAAAGCACGTGTTATTGTGAACAATCTGAAGCTATGAGAAGACCTGTAACAGTATTTGCGTAGCTCATCAGAGATAGTGTTTAGAACATTTCAATGATGATATTAGCAGAAGTGATTGATTGACTAAGGGGCTGATATTTCCCTATTAACGACTAGGTGAGTCAAGTTATTTGCATACTGCTCGTATTATATAACATAATGCGATAACCTGATCACAAGCTTATTAAAAGAAACTAGATCAGCAACTGGTCTTTGATGGATTATGTGACAAGAAGATAGTAATCTTTTTGATTGAATTTGTATAATTTTTGTTCTGGTTGCTAGCGTCGTGAATAGCGACAGAAATAATATGTACAATTTGTCGTTCGAAGCAACGCAATCTTAAAGTAGTCCCGTTTGTCCGCCACTCCAGCCCAAGTTTTGGCAAGATGCTATCTCCAATGAGATGCTAATGTATTAGTTGGCACGCACGGCTGTCAAGATTTCAGCCTATCAGATTACTGTATTATTAACAGTGAGTAAGGGAGTGGAACTGAGGGGAACGTGCATTGTACCATCGAGTTTTCACGTTGCCCTTGTTTTTCAGTATCTTTGGTAATGTATCCCTGACCTTGCGTTCTTATATTTAGCGAGCGGAACGGTGAGGTTGACGAAAATACATCATTTCTCCGTAAATTGGATGTACATGCAAAATAAGATACTCATGTTTACAACGACTGGCCCAAATTTTGTTGCCGAAATTGGACTTACAGAAAGATTGAAGAGCGCAATCTTCAGGTAAAGCTAAAACATGCTCAAAAGAATGGAGTAAGTAGATTAGGTCGGAAACGCGGAATAAGACTTAAATATTAACTAGAAGAAGGCACACAAATAAGTCTGAATTTACTATTTCACCTGAAGGCTAAACCCCAACAAGGTGGATACAATCGCGAGGGAGTACTACGAAAACTTATTCAGATGAGGCATTGTACGAAAATGTGTCCAGTGCCCGTGACCTAGGGTTTTGTTTGCTACGCGGTGTCCGCCAGAAAGACCCAGACTGCTTGTCGCCGCCAGCGCAAGAGCAAGATAGACACATATACTTAAATGAGGAGCGAGACAGAGATAGATTACCGACCATGGCTTGGATATAAAAACTCTTGTGTGAGTTGAAGCGGGTGACGTAATGCTACTGAGCATAAAACGTAATTTTATGATGATCAATGTTAGCATATTTCAGTAGAGTTGTCATTAGATTAGCAAGTCAGATATTTGACATTAATGAATTGTAAAATAATTTATGCATTGATGTTAATAAATAGCCATTTACTACTAACTAAATTAATGTTTCGCCTTGAACAGCGAAGAGTGTAAAACTATTAAAAAAAGTTCTGAACTGTTAAATTAATAATTATAATTTGACGATGATCACTGCTGTCAAATTGAAATTTAATTAACTGTATTTGTATTTCGTTGAGCAGAAAAATTCAAAAGTTGTAAAGATAAGGAAGTCACTGCCCAATAGACCAATTATAAAAACGTAGATAAGCAAAAAAACAAAAACGTTTCATTTGATTACAATGGTGTCGCGTATTGGCTTGAGCGTTTTGAACTCGGAGATAAATTATTTAAATATTTACTAATCAAAATTTTATTTTTTTAAACACAGGAAGTTTGTCATGGTTTGAGCATTGACAAGAAATATAAAGTTTCATCAACTAAAATATTTCATGTCTGATAAATAATCTTTCAGCTAAATTTGTTTACATTGGTGAAATTTTGAAAGTAATTAATGAAGAAACGTCCGCTGTAACGTTTACAAATGAACTGGCCGTGAAAGAAATATGTATTGATAATGGCCTTTGCTTTGATACCTAATTACTTTATTAATTCAGTTAGTAAATAGACGTGTGTACAAACAAATGGACCTCGGTTACGGCTGTTCGGTTATAGCAAATTGATTTCTTGATTAACTACTTCATATTTTCAATTGGCAATTATAATATTTGCATCAACCACTATATTTTGGATTTGTGTTTAGTTATATTTTAAGGGGAAAATTGGAGTCCATTACAATATAGTTAGATATCGATTTAACAGTTTTCACATCAAAATTCAACTAAAAATAAACGTTACTAAACAGAAAAGATGTTGGAAATATCTTTCAATACTCATGAAGTGATGACAAGATATCATCACTTCATGAGTAGTTACCCAAATAATTCTAAATCAATTTTGCTTCTCATAATTCATGTTATTTTATATAAGACGAAAGAAGAAACTTTTCAGAAAGGTGATTCAACCTTTATGATTTACAACATGAACATGACAAAAGATAAGACTTCTTAAAAAAACTAATCAGAAACTAGGCCAGTTCCCTTAAATGTTTGAAGAGAAAATTTCGCAGAAGCAAGATAAAACTTATTGAATCATTAAGTTAGCTACCAGGTGACGAAGTGTTAACAAAATATAAAATTATGTGATTCATAGACGAAGTGATAATTTACCTAAGATGCCTGTTTAATATTACAATGAACAAGTCAAAAACAATACAATATTCTTCGACTTCGGTATAGGTTTTACTAAACATTTTCATTTAGATTTTTTTGTATAGGCAAAGGAAAAAAAACGGCAGGTAAACAAGACACAGAAAAAGGAGTACCTAAATATAATAACAAATACAAAATGAAAAGGCACGGTAAATTAATAAAGGTCAAATGTAGATATAGTATAGAAACTGGCACTTATTAATGTTGGGGCGGTACCAGACTCGAAAATTCACAAGGATATGTTTAGACATTCTAACCTTTTAACATTGCCTTGCCTTTAAAATACGAATAAAGTATGATCAAGTTAAAGATCGTGCTGTCCTTTGAGATAAGTAGCCTTACCAAAGTAATTGCAAATCGCTTGGTAGTCAATATTCAAATAATATGTAAACGACATAACCGTGGGACACACGCCCAAGAGTTGAATTTGAAAAGGCGTCTGCTGTTTATTTGGTGCAATTCCAATTCGGGGTTTAAGCAGAGATTTTTGAGAAAAATATGGCAGTGAGTGGCTAGCCGCCTCAGCAATTTCAGTAAAATTGCCTGGTAAAAGCGAGTAGACAAATATTAACATACGTGCGTTTGTGTCATTCCCGTGTCACGACAACTAGAACATAGCATCCGTCGCGTCAACAAGGCTAACATCAAGATAATCCCTTTAATCTCTTAACCGTCGGCATCGTGTGCGCAATGAAATCGTTTAAGTGCGTTATGCACGCCTTGCATGTGACGGCCCAGACTTCACGTCGGCAGCTGAATGCTAATCGCGGTGTCATAAGAAACGCATATGTTGACGTCGAATTAGAATAAATAGAAAGTAGATAAACGGTTAAATTGAAAGTAGCTTGCCATATAAGGGGTGGATGGGTGGATGGTTGAGTCTGTTTTATTTATATTCACTTTTATATTTAAGATCACATTTTCACCAAGCCACTGGCTACGATGTGTATTCTTTAAAAATTTAAAGTATCTTGAAACCAATTTAGTCACTAAGACAAGTAACTATGACATTCGAAATAAATTTAATGTATCGAAGATTAAAGAAGTCCAAATAGGCAATAAGGAAAATAAACTGAACAACCATTCAATAAACCAGTTACACACATATATAAACTTTATGATATAAAAAAAAAACTTTAAACAGGCATGGCACAAATAGGTCAGTTGATTATTGCTTAACCGCATTGGCTGATCCGCGTACCTAAGTAAACCACGACCTCCTTGCACTAAACGTTTTTTTACTACACTCGGCACAGGTATGATCATTTATCGTGCCACTCGTATCATCAGCTACCTAGCCTTTTTCCTAACTATGTTGGAGTCGGTTTCCAGTATAACCGAATGCAGCTAAGTAGGTACCAGTATTTACATGGAGCGACTGCCTATCTGACCTCCACAATCCAGTTACTGGGTAATACGATACCCCTTGGTAACACTGGTTGTGAGACTTTCGGGCTTCTGACGACCCGTGACGACTATTAAGCCACAAGCCCACATCGTTCCACTCTTTCTTATTTCGAAGTGGGCAAAACTGGAGTTTTGCCCACGGTAAGTTCGAAGAGGATGGAAGAGGAAGTAGGAAGACCGGAGTATTACTACTCATAAATAAGTATATTTTACAGGGTAAGTAGTATTGTTTAAATGCCAGTTGATAATGAGCCTCCCCCCTTATTCATAAACGATGATTAAAGTTAAGTAATGATTAGCGTCTGTTTAACCATACATTTTTGACGTTTAAACATCATTATGAATAAGGGCGGTAGTAATTAACCACTAAGAATAATACGATCTACCTATTGATTTAATACACATTTACCCGAGAATAGTTAACGGCTTTCACTGGAAACCATTCTGATCTGATTAACGACAAAGAAGAAGAGTAAGGCGAGATGACATAAATGTACCTATAGTGAAAGTAACCCAGTTAAAAGGGCCTTCAGTAAAGACTGACGATTAACGAAAAAAAATAAGTGAAAGATGAGGACAATTTGATGTTCTAAACCAAGATGAGTCTTCATTCATTGTTCAGAATAACTTTATAGATAGATTATTTTCCTCTCATTGTTGGTGAAAATCATCTAGACCACAATATACCTATGTATGTAATTTCCATGTTATATGTATAATGTTGGAAATAGTGGGACATGACATCACCAAAGGAGCGGTGTCGCATAACATGTGATTCAGTAGTGTTGCAAATCCAATAGCCTGATCTAAGTGGCGGTCTGATTCTAGACACCGAATCTAATAAATACAACAGTTAAATTCGTAAATCAGAAAGAAAGCTAACTTTCAAAGGCACGGCAGCAGAGAATTCAATTATTGTGTGCTTTGAGATGAATATACACCGTGACATTTTAGTCGTCTTTCAAGGGCAGCCCACTTCATGTATCCAATGACTACCTACTAATCATTTATTTTAACAAAATTGTGCTTTACAAGACAAGTTAAAATATATCTACAGTTTAAAGAAGAAGATGATTTATATCGTCTCCGTGATCAAGCTTGGTGTCATTCTTGCGACCATTGCAATGGTTAGTATTATCGAAATTGAGCACATGTTCGCAAATAGCCGTGAGGTCACTCGTGATCTTAATTACGTATCGTACGATTTTACTGTATCGAACCGGTTGAGAAGGAAGTGGTCGAGATTTTAGACCTGCTTGTGATTATTGGTGAATTGGTTTTATTTTTCCAACTCGCTAAGTATAAAATTCATTTTAAATGGAACTTTGAAAAATGAGTTTTGCCTAAGCATTGCATCGTTTCAAAGCAGACCTAAGCATTATTATTTTAAAACAATGTTGTCTGAAGGACAATTCGGGCAAAGTTGCTTTGAATTTGATTAATATCGCACAACAAAAACAATAATTTACATTTGTATCTCATTAATTTTATTACTCATCATAACATGACATAATTATATACTAACGATGGTATTTTTATTCCATATGGCTCCCAAGGGCTTCACTAACATATTTTGCAACAATTCCAAAACCAGTGATGACGTGAAGGAGTTCAATGACATCACAATTTGTGACATCATCAGATAAGTACAGCAAATTGCAAGTAGCAAATCGTATATCCACAAGCAGAATGCCAAATGCAAATTCAATAGCATTGCACATCGAAACAATTTATTAAAGGTTTTTGTCTTTACGTGTTCTCGTTTTTGTTACGTGTCTAAACCTCGAGCTCAATATGGACCAAAGAGCTCGTAACTAAAACGTGTAGACTCTCCTTATTCGCCAAGAATTAATGTAGGAGTAAAGGTGTTGAAGCCTTACAATAAAACTTACTTTCAACTAGGTTAAGACCGTTTAATCGGATCCGTATTCGCATGCGATGATGTTAACAGTGAAGAACGAAATAAAATTGATAATATCAGCGAATAGTTTCATAAATTCCGGTAGTTAAATTTTATAAAAAAGCGACCTGCAAATTCCGATTCCAACACAAAAATAAATGGAAACCGGTTTAAAAGAATGACACTGCCTACGCAGTCAGTTTTTAGAACACTTACATAAACCACCAGTACTGGATTCTTATGGCATACAAAAAAAAACGTGTGTAAATTTATCAGATGAAATAGAGCGAATAATTTCGCGAAGAATTCGAGTCGGCATACAACTGAAGAGGGGGAGGATGGTTACAAATTTTTTAACAGCTCGTAGTTATCTCAGGAGCACGTAAATCACAAGCAGCGTCTTGTTACGCAACGCGGTAGCGGCATAAACAAATAGATTTTTTACAAGCCACGCTCAAACATGTGAGTCATTTTTAACTGAAATCCGGGCCTCAAGTCTGCTATTACAATAGTGTCAGAATGGTCTATCATTGATTTCATAATTGTTGATATTGACAAGTTTGGTAATCTACTAATAAAATGGCGTCATTATGACTTTCCAATGGTCAGCCACTGACACTCCATTGAAAGAAATGGCATTTATTGGTAATCTCGTACATCATGACAAATGAATGACTGACTTAATTTACGAACTTCCTACTACTTTAGATTGCTTATAACACTAATAAATAATATGTAAAAATATATATAGGTAAATGAAATCTGGCATGAATAAATGTTCAAATTTAGTAGTAGTTATTCGAAAAACATTTCTAGTAACGAGTTTTATAATAATGACAATACGAAAATGACATTATGACACAATTCTATTACGAGACCATTGACCGACCAATGATCGACCATTATGAATTTAGCAGATTACGAACTTTTAGCAAAATGACAAATGAATGACAATGGGATCGTGTTGGAATGACGAATTTATAAAAATAGCAGACTAAGGCCCCTGGACTTAAGTCAACACCATTATCTTACACTTATGTAAACTTTGCATAATATTCGCTGAACGCGACGTGATGCATACTCGCAAGATTTAGGACATTACTTTATCAGAATAGATAGCGTCTCCCGAGAATTCAAAACTAATGATTGCAACACACGAGAACTTGCCAAACAACGAATGTTATAAGCGATGGCCTACGGTACTAAATGCAGAAGGGCACGAAGTAGTTATCGTCAATTACGCAAGCATTAGAAACATGGACACAAGTAAACAAAACTGTTAGCAGCTTTACCATAAGGGCTTACAAACAGAACTATCGGTGAGGTCGCGCAGTAAAATATTGTCAGCATCCTTTTACGGACAATAGATAAGCATCAAAACAAGTTGCATAATGTCTGGGCAAACGATCAGTTGTGCAATAAATAAGATACTTAATCGAGACTCGATGAATTTGTGCGAACAAGAGGCGTGGGCATCAACATCAAGTCAGCAACCACTGACGTAATCGAATTTGGACAATTAGGTGCTATGGAGTAAACAACTCGTGGTCGAGATGTAGGTTATCGGTACGCGCTCAATATTGTGATAGCAATGGGGGACACACACATTAGCGATATAGTAGATAAATATGTTGATGTACACCTAAATGTTTGTCTTTCCTAACCACGTGCGCAAGATAGATAGCTTTGGGGTAATTAAAATAAAAAGATGGACAGCTTTCAAGTTAAACACAAATAATGTGTTAAGTAGGGTTAGGCGCGTTAGAAAGCTATCGCGATGTGTGTTGATTGACGTCAACGAGACACGTGCTGTTAGGTGACCTAAGACCTGTTTTCACAGCATATCCGCTTAGGTCTGGGCTTAAGACACAGATAAGATTGATTTGACGTTGGATCTTGGCCGAGAGACAACGGCTGCTTCTAGAAACGCTGATTGTGACCTTTAGCGTGACAATCGCGTTACAACGTAGCGGTGCGGTGAATTATAGTAAGCTTAGCTGTTGGCGGATTTATTATAATTAACCTGGAGTCTCATAGTGACTAATTGTGAGGGCTGATAAATTGCTGTTTTGTGCAATACAGTCTGTATTGTAGGGTTGTACGTTAATGATTCATGTCTACGTCTCGTTTCTTAGTGCACTTCTTGAAGAATTGCACTTTCCTGAAGAATGTAGAACATGCGTACGACCCGGAAACGTATCAACAGTGGTAGAGTGGCTGTTACCTAGCATTAGTGCTAGGCCAAGTAGGCCAACTGCATAATGCGCACTTTTAATTCATAACAAGCTGCATTCAACGCCGTGTCTAAACACTTCAAGTAAAACTTTTACGTAATACAGTTTCAAAATACTACCGGCAGGACTTTTTAAAAGATATGTTATATGATTAACTGAATACAAATATACTGAGTGAAGTAAATGTTCTTAAAATATTGTATTTCTCTTGTCATTATTCTCCGCAGGTGGTGCATATTTAAATTGTAACTGTCATTGTGGAAATAATTAAAATGCTACTTCTAACACAATCAATCATGTTGAAAAAAATGCCGAAAGAGATAGTGTGAACCAATATAAATAAAGACGGAAACGTAAATTATGCAAAAATGCATTAAAGATCTTCTCCCAAATAAAAACAAGACGTTCAACGCATACGTATTGACATGACCGACAATAACCTCAGTAATCGTTGTAATAAGCTTCACTCACACGTCTCTAGGACGGTTAATAATTTGGTTCTCACATAAATAATTTAAAAATTGACGCTAATCTCGTACATCATTACCGTTATCAGAGGCAGCGTGCAAAAGTAAACACACACTGGATAAACATTGATAACTGGTTACACAAAGATGGCTGACATCGGGGATCTATTGAATACTAACCCTGTCTCAGTAGAGGTTATCTAGCATCAACGAGATAACGATTGACTGGGAACTACTAAATTGTTTTTATACCAACAAATATTTTAAATACGACCAATTTTTGCAATCCCACTATATTTCTTTTAATTGCGTTTATCTAATAGGTGTGTCGACAAATAAAAATGATGAGAAAACGATTGCACTGAAGTTTTGTAAAGCAGGAAAGGAATAAATGATTTCATCAAATTGTTATTTGTTTCAGAATCCTCGAATGAATCTAAATTAATACAAATCAGCATGGCTTTTTCCCAACTTTGCAGGGGCCGGCTTCCAGTCTTACCAGATGCAGCTTAATATCAGTATTTTAGATGAAGCAACTGCCTATATGATCTTCATAACACAGTTACAAGGTAAACCCTTTGGTAAGAATGGCTGTCAGACTTTCGGACTTCTGATGCTGTCAAAGATCTACGAATAACAGCCGGCACCAAGGACATAACGTGCTTTCCGTGGCACGGAAGGGGTATGGTAATCAAAAATTGTCAACCATCCACGGACCAACCGTGGCAAACGTAGCTTAACCTGATCGATCGACCCGTGCTACTGTTATTACTTAGCCACGAGCCCCTCGAATCCAAATCAATTCACGGATTTGAATAAAGGAGATCATTCACTTTCGGCCTAAAAGTAAAAAAAAGGTGTCACCGCTATTGGGGAAGTCAGTCCGACTATTTTTAACTACGGTACTAAGTCTCTACAAACATTGCTTCAACTGATTTTTTTGGTTGAAAAAATTTGGATTTTCTTACATTTTATTTGAAAAAATCTTTTCATCTGCTGGCAAAAAAGTGTTTTGAGCTTGTTGGTATGATGACCTTGAACAAATAATATTTTAACACCGACCGCAGTGAATATTATTTAACCATTTTTTTTTTGTGTGGGAAATCATCAAATACCTAATCCCACTCTGGGTGGAGCAGGAGGGCGTGTCAGACTTTTACTGACTAAAACCCACCCGTGTACCCTCCGTTGCCTGTGTGCCAGGGGCCGCGGTATCTCTTTCGACCTGTGTAAGGCGAAAGAGAGGAAAGTACGGACGCCTTGGCGACTCTTCAGCCACTCCTCAAGGAAGGGACTTACCGCCGCAATTGTGGCGTGCCCAGCGAGAAAAGACCCCGCCCGCGCTGCTCCCTTTCCTCTCTTAGACTTTTACCTGCGAATGACGTCGCCGGTGCCGCTCTGTGAATAGATTTTTTATTTAATCACTTGATATTCTGGCGCACTATGTACCTATGTATGTATTAACACTACACACACAACACAAGTATTGTTCGTTTTTTTTTTTCAAGTTAATATTTAGTTAATGGTTAAATAATATTCACTGTAATTGGTGTTATAATAATATTACTTGTTCAAGGTCATCATCCCAACAAGCTCATATCACATTTTTCGCCAGCAGATGAAAAGATTTTTTCAAATTAAATGTATGGAAATCCAATTTTTCAACAAAAAAAAAACAGCTGAAGGAATGGTAGTAGAGACTTAGTGCCGTAGTAAAAATTACTCGGACTGACTTCTCTAATAGCGGTTTTTTTTGGGTGGAAAATCATCAAATAACTTCTCCCGCTCTGGGTGGAGCGGGAGGGCGTGTCAGACTTTTACTGACTAAAACCCACCCGTGTTCCCTCAGTTGCCTGTGTGCCAGGGGCCGCGGTATCTCTTTCAAACAACCCGCACCCCTGGCAGGCATCGGCCCTTGCGGACCCCACCAGTTGGTGCTGACATCTCTTTGAGGTGCGCGTGGAACACAACGCGCTGTTGACCCGGGCTTGGTCCTTACCGGACAGCGAGCTACCTATTACTCGCCGTCCGCAAGCCCGCGCCTACGGTGGCCGGGAATCAGCCTGGGATTCCCGACGCCCAAGGCGTCTCCCGCGGCGACTACGGCCGTGAGGGCGCATATACTGCCTCTCCCTCACGTGCGCCGCCTCCCTCTTCGCGATCATTACTGCTTCGCAGAAGGAGGTGACGACTAACCATTCACTCTCGCTCCGTACCATGGCCTGCACCAGGTCCGGACGTGAGAGATCGACGCCGCCGATCGCCTCCACGAGTCCCCAATAGCGGTGACACCTATTTTTTCGTTGGCCGGCGGCATTTTGACTTTTGGGCCGAACTTTGTATGAACCGTGAATGGTCACCTTTGGCACATATAGATTAAAAGTATAACCTGGATTAAAACATATAGTACTTTTAATTCCAGTAGTGAGTTCCCGTGGGATGTTTTTTGACAAACAGGCGGTCGGAGCCGTAAGCAAAAGTTAGTTCTAAATTAAGTTCATTAAAAACACTTTGTCCAAAACAATATGAGTACATTTATTGAAAGCTTTAGATTTAGACAAACAATAGCTGTGCCTTGCCCAAGTTAATTGCAGTACACTCCTTGCAACTAATGGGATGACGTCAGTGTCAAGGGGAAAATTCAAAGCACGAGTGTTGGAACAATAAAACTATTGATTGCTATCAAACGGTATCTAAGCTGGAGATCAGGCTCGCGAAGATAGTGCTGTGGTAATGAGCGACTCCACGATAACATCACAATCGACCATTGTCGCGTGTCGTTCACATTATCCAATGTATGAAATTGTGAAACATTCATTATTCTTCACAATATTTTATGAGTTGTGAGAATCTGTATATATTTGATAAATTACCTTTTCGAAAAGTAATAAATCAGTTGGTATAGATGTCGTTACTTATTTGTCATTGAATATATTTGTTGTCAGGTAATTATTCAAAAAATATTGGCAAATAAATGCTTCATTTCTTAATGCATCTTTGCTCACATTTCGAATGCATAAAAACTTGACAAGCGAGGGGTCACAGCACCCTTAACAGAATCTAATAAGATCCAATATTTTGGATCAATATCTCAGACATGGTACACCTAATGCCAGTCAATAATGACTGAAACGCCAGACTGTTTGATAAAAATTTAATTATGTGCCAAAACCTTATAGTGCGGCTTCAGGTGACCGTTGGCATAGTGCCCGGACATGGCGTAAACAATCTATTTCAGATCTGAGAGTTGATTCGGTGGGTTATATTCTAACGGGACACTTCCCTGTACCTGATGGCCACAGAGCTCTTTATATGGGTGGGTAGCTACGAAACGCTATCTCTTCCAAGTGCTAATGATGTCACATTAAGTTCCAGTGGTGACACAATTCATTGTTGACGTCATAATCAGGCTGCTAACCGCCTTATTCAGGCCTGACACCTCCAAAGGATATGATGATCCATGACGTAACAGTGGTGAATAAATTATTATACATATAGGTATGAACTGTAGTGTGACAATTTGTTTGCGGTTTTCAGCCAAATCATACGATCGTGCGGTGAGTCGAAAACTAACAAAATATTTGCTTTGAGCCGCATGACTAATCGTTGGACATTAAGTAACCATTGCCGGGGTGGATGACCGTATCTGTTTGTCGTTCGCTCAGAGGGCAGGTTCATTTGCTTAAAAAACCGCTTTCAGACAAAGGTGTGGACAAATTTGACATGAAACAATATGTTGGTAGGTTTCACCGAAGTAGCACATCGGCCTGGTCGACTTTTCTCAGGGCTGGAGCATCGTCGACGTCTTTCGATTGATCACCAAGTCTGGCGTAGGTACTTACCTTCTTCTGGAAAAATATGTCACCCGTTTAGAAGACATTGCCTTACCTGAAACAGAAATAGATGTAATGTTAGTTATATGTCACTTAAAATTGTCACTAATTGCTGCAAGTGTGCTATTGAGATTTGATTTTATTTTAGTGTTGCTTTCATCTGTTACCATGTGCGCATTAAGACAGAATAGTTCTGAATATAACCACAGTAACTCGATCTCAAACGTCAAAACATATTCTAAGGTAAGCTCAGAATTTTCCTACAGCAAATATATACAATGAAAACGGAACTGCGAGGGAAACAAGGTCAGTTAATAAAAGTTATAGTAAACAGAGGGTGGGGATTTGTGAGGACATGAGAAAAACACGTGGATGAGACAATCGGTTTGATTCACGTAGTAAACATGCTCGCTCGACGGGCCAACTGCCAGACGGTAAGTTATGTATGTTGATTTGTTTCATTCAAATATATGCGGAGATTAATGCGTTTCTTGATGAGATTTTAATAATGAATCGAGATTACGGTAAAGTCTTTACAAGCTTTCTTGATAATGATAAGTGAGTGAGCATGTTTATCTGAAGTAAATATTTCCGTAAACAGCGCTACAGCAAACTAGTCTAGACAACAGACAAAGGCCGGTAGCTTATGAATAAACAAAAATCTAGAAGACACAGCACATAAAGACAAATAAGACCTTGGATGGGACAGCACGTCTAACAGATAGGTGTAACGTTACAAAATCTCACACATAATATCGACTCATGACATTGAACCTTGGTCGCTCTTGCTACATAAAATAAGGCATACAAATATTTATTGAGTTTCACAAAGTTTTCCGTATGTATTGCATGGCAACGTTACTAATATTGACTAAGGCACACTATTGGTTGTATAACTGAACAGCGGCACGGCACATGCGCGATTAGAAATGCATAAATCACGTTGTGTCCCATGCGCTAGCGCTCCGCACGACTCACCAATGTGATCTCTATTATGCACAGCCTTTACGAGTGCCATTAATTTACACTGACAACCATTTTGTTGAGTGGTGGTTACAATAATAATCTTTACGACTTACAATTTCAAAATACAATACGTGTCATTTACTAAGAATATTTTGGTTTCTTTTTGGAGAATGTATTTTTGTCTTTACAATTTTCATGTGAAGATTTTGTTTGAGAGTTTTGGTAAATGATTTTTCAGTTGTTATATATTTAAATGACCTTAACGATTCGTGTATTCGCTCACTATGAAGCGAGAATCTTTCTGGTACCTATTACAGATGAATTTTTCGTGTATTCCCGATGTCCCCGTTAAAGGGCTCCTACTAAGTTATGACAACCTGGTACTTCGAAGTCGAAGGTAAAGCGTTTTCTAGCTGACAAACCTATCTATGTTAGGTGAGCTCCTACCAAGTTATGACAACCTGGTATTTCGTGCAGGATACCAATTTCCAAAAAAAAAACTATTTATAAAAGTAAACATTTCTTATTTGTTTCTATATATTAATTTTAAATCTATTATATACGAATTATCTTTCATTTTAATTCTAGAATTGCCGCTACCCACGTTTAAAAAAGACATAATAATTTTAAGTGGACAACAATACGATAACTGTCCGTTATCCATATTTATTTAGCGGGGACAATGGTAAGGACATTTTTGACGCCCCGTGTTGTCCCCGTGACGGGGACACAGATTACGGGGACAACGGGAATACACGGATTTTTTCAGCACCTTATATAACGAGCCTTACTCAATTGACATGTAAATGATTTAAAATGTGAAAATCAGATGCTGCTCAATTCATACACGCGCGTTGTCCTATATATCATTGTATTGAGTTATGATAGGTCTTTATATATTAATAGTGCAACAGCTGTGGCTGGTTACCGTGTGCGAGTGGAAGTTAAGTAGTTACAGGTACATTATAAGTATTTAACCATTACTTATTATAGGCACAAACCGTGGTTGCTACAATTCTATCATTGTGTTCGGCGTGGCTTTTAAATGCAATATCTGGACCGTGAAGAACTCGTAATCCGAACTATTCGACGTTTTTGAAAATCATGGTCGATTCTTTCGATAATTTATAGTTAGGTTATTAGAGTTATTATAGTTTAGTTTTGCCCAGAAAAACTGTTGTCACATAAATATTTTGGATTTAAAATTCGAAAAACCAAAGAAAAAATGTTTTTCATAAACATTCAAATTCCATTACAATTTCAGTCTTAACATAAATAATTGGACATTATGTACAAGTATATAAAGTAAAAAAAGGGAAGAGCTCACTGGGCATCAAGGAATTCGTCCGCATCGCTGTCAGTAAGAAAAGTGCAAGTTTCATTGAGTTACACAAGATTACTAAAACTTTGAAAACATTTACTTAATAAATACCTACCAAAAATATCACATAATATATTTCTATTAGTGATGAAATAATATTCATTTCAGTTAGTATTCATTGTGGCTTCTAAAAGTAATATATTTGCTATCTCATAAGCATGCGCAAAGAACGGAATAACTCTGGAATGATTTACAACTGAGTATCAGATCATCTTTCAGATAAACATGGTCGTTTAAGTTCTGCTTGACTTTTAGTAGCTAGGTTTCACTCAACAAAGGTATTTTATGTGGATGTGTAATATAATGTTTACTTGGTGAATTGTCATATTGGACAGCACACGTTAATATACCACAACAACTTAACATCACGCCTGTATTCCTGGAAGGGTTAGGCAGAGGTACCTAACAACATAATCAGCATATAATGTTCCCACTGCTGGGACACAGGCCTCCTCTCTGTGAGAGGTAGTCAGCTGTAATCGACCACGCGGGCCCCGGTGCGTGTTGGTAGACGTCTTCGAATTGTTGGTTCTAGGACATGCCGGTTTCCTCACGATGTTTTCCTTCACCGTTTTGAGAGCAGTGCTGATAAAATAATTTACCTAAAGTAAAGCGCCTGTCTGGGTTCGAACCTACGGCCTACAAGAAGTAAGACGCGGCTGTAACAATTCAGCGACCACTGCCTTTTAGAGGTACCTATAGTATATAACAACATGCAACATGGATGTTGCATTTTATACAACAAGTCCCGGAATGAACGCATACCACCCCACCACCAATCAACCAAATTAGAATTTAGGGTTATAAATGCATACACTGAATTTTTGCTATTATATATATCTATATAGAACCTTGTTTAAGTATATAATAAATTAGTTAGGAAAGTATCCTGGTCGTGGGAGAAAATTTTCACATAACAAATCTACGCACGCACACACTTCGTTTGATTAGTGTTGGCTGTACAGCGGAAGTGTAACTGTAATTTACGTAGTTTTTTTTTTAGGACAACAAATTACCTATATTATAAATTACTGAAATCGATTCAGTAAGCAATTCTGAACTAACTTTTTTAATAGTGTGCATTTATTCAGTTACATATTTTATACATTTTATGAGTAGACAGACGAATAATATTATGCATGAAACCAACCACTATGAGTTCCAAGATTGTTCAAAATATTGCTTTATGTTATGAAGACTTATGTTCAGCAGTGAACGTGTACATTGGCTGATATTTATGTATGGTAAGACTATATTTGCAGACTTGTGGAGTCTTACCACCGTTCAATCATTGTCACTTATTCCAGGATAGTTTGCAATACGCTCAAGTCCGCCCTTTTAGTATGATCAATGAGATAGGTTGTAGAGAAAGTGGTGGAAACGTATTGAGGGGATTTTTTTTTATCACATACTAACTGACCCGACAGACGTTGTCCTGTCTTAACTATGAATATATGTTACACGCAACTTTCTTATTTCTTTGTTTCATAAGAACCTTCTCCTAACAATAACAAACACAATAAAAAAAGAATTAGAAAAATTGGTCCAGCCGTTCACGTGTGATGCCGTGACCAAGGGAAATAAGGATTTATTTTTATATACATATATAGATTTCCAGTAAGTTTTCTTTAAACCAAAGGATTGAAGGTGGACCTCGATGTTGTGAGATTGTCGAACAGAATTTTTTTGGTGTGTCGCAATCGCTACTGCTACGAGGGATCCTGAGTTTGATTCCCAGTTCGGGTAAAGTGTAATTGGGTTTGATTTTCTCAGTAGCAGCCCGGAGTCTGCATTTGTGCCCGGGTGATGGCAATAGGACCGCCCCCTGTTACATGGGACTTAAAAAAAGACATAACTAGTGAATTTATCATGTACTATAGGTATCTACACCTGTGCCTTACCCTTCTGTGGAACAAGTCATGATATTATTATGTCTTCGTACATTTTTTTGCGACTGCACACTTGCACAGCATACTTGTATAGAGACATTAAAACGTTCACGATTGAGTCCGAGATACTAACGTGTGAATAAATAATGAGTGTATTCATATTTGTTTTGTTTGTGCGAAGTTTTTTCGTACATTGCAAAAACGATGGGTTAAGAAAAGCACTCGGATACTTCGCGTGGGAGATGGTATAATAAGACAAAGATACAAAAAAATTTACTGTTTGCTATTTTAGCGAAGCAGAAAAAATATTACACTACGCTTTCATAAAATATTTCTACAGTACTTTACGTCAGCAGCTGTTTCCTGTTTCATATTTTCTTTTGTATTAATTTTCTTTCATGAAAATTGTCTTTTCCAAAATACTCGTCTGCTACTTGAATTATCGTGTTGGCTAGACATTTTCCGCTTTTAACATCCCGCTAACTATTCCACCTCATCACAGCCTCACCCTTAGGCGACTCAGGCTAGCATTGTATGCATGGAGCACCGTTATACGCCTGACACCGTCCATCAAATATAAAACCTACTGACAGACGATAACGGTAACAGACTACGTTTCTTATGCGCGATACTACAGCCTACAGACATACGACGTTATTCAATGTTCTACATGATGTATCTTGACATAAGACAGGCCGCATTAAAGCGGTCTTATACGCTCGTAACACTAGGTACAATAATATAAAATAAAGTCCCCTCGCCGCATCTGTTCGTCTGTATGTCGGAACGCGAAACGCAAAAACTGCCTAACTACACCGTAATTACGTAACACACTATAAATCACAATCTCTAAAGCAATGGACTAGCAATAACCTTCAACATGATTCATTTGATATTACTGATCCATTGCTTCATATGTTCGAAAAAAAAAAACAACCGACTTCCAAAAAAAACACTACAACGCTTACTTAAATTTTTTGTCACCGCCTTCCGAAATTAAAGTTATTTTTCACATTGTAGTATTTTTTCTGGAAGTCTGCTGTTTTTTTTTTCTTTTCTTTTAGTTATAGTAGCTACCACACCAATTCAAAATTTAATCATCCTTAGGGTATTTTCAAAGTCAATCAAATCAAAACAATGCATATTTATGCGATAGCAGCAATCGCGGTTGATTTGCTGCCATTTTTTGAAGAGTTCCGTTGTCTGTCTCCGAAACTCATCATCAGATCTATATGAAATTTAAATGGAACCATTTCGAAATAAACGCCTTTTTTGAACAAAAAAGATTTTTGCAAATCCGTCTATATAATTGACGGAGTTAATTAAGCCCGAACATACAGAAAAAAAAAACATGTCGAATTGATAACCTCTTTCTTTTTGAAGTCTGTTAAAAATGTGTATATCCCAACGTAATTAACGCAATTAATGTTGTTGAACTGTCAACATGAAAGCCATTCCTAATTTAAGAAATGTATACACTACCTATGTTACAGAAATAAAAATGATTTGATTTGATTTCCTACTGTTAGTGTTACGCAATTACCCCGGGGAATTTTAAAGGTTTCCACTAATGGACGAAATGATTAATGAGAAAGGTTTTAGGTGTATAATTAGTTATGGTTTTGTGTAATTCGGCTGAAATATGACGATGATTCTTGACATTGTCGGAAAAATCCGTCATCTTCAGGCGCTTTACGTTTGGCGTGTGCCATGTAAACTAGCTGTATGAAAATAATGTATTTTACGAAATGACTTATGCATTGTTTATTCTCGAAACACATAGGCTACTTTTAAACCCGGTAGTATAATGCGCGCCACGAAAGATGAGACTTGACACACCACGTAAACTTTATTAAATAATATTGTACATAAAGAATTTTAATCTAAATGTCATCGAAAAATCCCTGAATAGTTAGACAAATTATGGGTAACTATTTCGTACACGACTGTACCCCCCAAGCTCCCCACTACTGACGCTCGTCAAGTCTCATCCTTCGTGGCGCGTATTGTACGTTCCCGTGGAATATATTCCGAAATCCACGCGGGCGAAGCCGCGGGCAAAAGGTTAGCGGTTCTATAAGTTCGCATGTCAATGTACTCGTTTGTTTTTTGTGAGGGTACCCATATATGGGCAGTGATGTGAAGAGTGATTTGCGCTGTGTGGGAGGTAAGATGAATTGGCAAACAGAATCTTTTCTTTATCTAAGTTTGATTTGCGTCTGTTGATCATGATTGATTAATTAATTTTGTTATTTGTTGAGGCCAAAACAAATTATGCAGTGATATTGATTCAATACGATGAATATCGACCAAAACTCACCAATGACAAGAACTAAAATAGAACCACGCTTTGTGTGTGTAAATACCGTTATTAAGTGCGAACATCAAAACGGTTGTAAAATAATTTATGCGAGGAATTCCGAATCAATATAACACGTTGTTGTTCAAAGCAATTATGTGTAGGTTATTTTTATAGCTATGATATAACTGAACATAATAACTCATTAAATAAAGGCCCACCAGCTGTTTCGTAAAAACAAGTTAATTGAGTAAGACTCTTTTGTTTATCTGAATATTTAACTAGCTAACTAGGTCACGAGGTCGTTGTGACGAAGATATCGATATTGCCAAAAATAGCATGCGTCTACCATAGAATATGGGCGTCCCCATAGATCGATAAAATGAATAACGTGGAGAAGTCAGACTTGTGTCACCATTTGTTTATTTGCACGACGTACTTACCCAAACCACCCTATGACGCCCATGAGTAAAGGGTTGAAAGGTTTTTGTTCGAACGTAGAGGTTATTTCCACACTTTGCATAATCATCCGTGCTCGTGGCTAAGCACAGCCGCACGAGTCGATCATTTAGTTTAAGCTACGCTTCCCGTGGTTGGTCCGTGGATGGGTGACCATCTTTACGTACCGAGACTCCTCCGTGCCTAGGAAAGCACGTTAAGCCATTGGTCTCGGCTGTCATTAGTGGATCTTAGACAGTCCGTCAGAAGTCCGAAAGTCTGACAACCAGTCTTACCAAGGGGTATCGTATTACTCAGTTACTGGGGTTGTGGAGGTCAGATAGGTAGTAATTCCAAATACTGGTATTCAGCTGCATCAACTGGCCCCAACATAGTTGAGAATAGGCAGGCAGGTTGGAACCCTCTTTACATTAAACGTGCCGAACAAAAAATATAAATTGTCTCAATACGAGATAAGCTCACGCGCATGTTTAATTACTCGTTAGATCTATTTGTGGGCCGGGTCAATGTTAGCCTACGGTTGATTGAAACAGTTAAATAAGACCGCGTGTACAGGGCTGTCAATCTCAATTTCTTAGCAGTACGCTCACGTACTTTTCCAAACGGTAAATAGACGTTCGTTAAATGAATATTAATTTTGTCTCAAGCTAAAACTTTTCTTAAGCTATTCTGGGAATATATTAATTGGAACTGGGCACTGAGACATAACGAATAAATTATAATTTATCTGGAGGATCATAGTCATAAACAATATAGTGGGGAAATACGCGGTTAAGTGCGTACCCGCTATGCCCATTTTCGGAGTCAATTTCCAAGAGGTGGTGCTGGCAACTGAGGGATAATACGGGTTAACTTAATAAATAATTTTCTGCGGCATATTTTACCACCATGCATGGTGACAGTGCTTTATAATGACAGGTATGACAGAACCTAGTCCCGCTGCCTAACATAACCGCGTTTTACAGTCTGAATTCAACGGTAGTGTTATGATGAGTTATAAATTTTCCTTAGCAAGAATTTTCCGCGGTTACCATGATGACTGTGGTAGATAAACGTGTCATGTTTCTATCATTAGCCACTTACCTAATAAAGAAAAACATCGTCAATCATACTAAAATAAGTTTTTTGACCTCGCTGCTTCAATAGACTTGTACCTACAACTTTAATTAGTCTTTAAAGCTTCGTACGTCAATACAAGACATATTATTTTATCAATCAGACTGTAGATAACTAATTTATTTAAGTTTATTAAACAGCAAATGGAAGAAGAAAATAAGAAAACGAAAGGCCCAGGTTATCAAGTGATAGGTGATAAGGTTTGCAGACAAAACAGTTATAAACAAACAAGTACTTACCTAAGTAGAGTAAATATTATCTACAATGGACATTAAAATAACACTTCACCAAGTAAAAATATTTAGCCATTTACTTTTAGTGACTTTTGTTAAATATTTGTGAATGGCCCGAGTCTTTGCAAATATTAATTTTCATTAGGTACAGATCCTGTTAATTTTAAAATTCTACGTAATATTGTATGTCCTTATCATTGAAATAATTCTTATCAGCAACCGGGAAAAATTCCATTCCCTATATTTGATTCCTAAAATGTGTGAATGGAATTACCACATGACGATAAAAAGTGAACAAGTTTTTCCTTTCGGGTTAAAATTGTCAACGCAATTGATTGGAAATATACAACGTGACGCACGTCTACACGAAACTTCTTTTTTGCGTCTGAGTGTTTAGTGGTTCGCTTCGGTAATTCTTTGATTTTAAACTAAATTACAGAACCGTCATAAATATAATTAATGAAAATTTACTGAGCCGAGCCAAACGAAAAGTTGAATAACCCATGCCCATTACTACAACAACATTTTTTTCGTATGATTCCAAGAAAAACATAGCCCTATAAATTCCACTAATAACCATGAAAATAAATGAAATAGCTTCCCAATGTGGTACACATGGAATAAAGGAACGCTTCACGCGACACGATGTTAGGCAAACATCGTCGCGAATACTTGGCAAATCGTAGGGGAATCTTTGGCACAGACGGCAAAGTCACGCCCCCGATTTGTGGCTAACGGGTCCAAGATGGCACTCGCTTGATATTTAAATCATACACCATTGTATTTGAAAGTCAAGACCTTTAACAATTGTTGGTTTAAGTTAGCTTGGGGCTATCGTTTGGTTTTTTTGCATACTGTCTGCTGTCTAAACAAGCTTTTTGGATGTGTACTGTTCGTGAATGGGGATATAAAAAATCATGAGTTATGTTGCTAACCCGGAAAGCGGTAACTAAAATCACTTTCAATCATCATCATCTGCCTTGCCCTTTTCCAACTATGTTGGGGTCGGGTTCCAGTCTATCCTTATGCAGCTGAATACTAGTATTCTACATTGAGCGACTGCCTATCTGTCCTCCATAACCCAGTTACTAAAATAAATCCCACTATCTTACTAATATTATAAATGTGAAAGTTGGTATGTTTAGATGTTTGTTACTCAATCACGCAAAAACGGCAGAACGGATTGGATGAAATTAGGCATACGGATAGTTGGTAACCTGGAATAACACATAGGATACTTTTTTATCCCGATAGGACGTACCCGTGGGATAATTTTCGACCTCCACGCGGGCGAAGCCGGTGGAAAAACCTAGTAAATAATAATGATACGACTAAAATCACTTTCAATATCGGTATCAATACAGATAATGCCAATTTTCAAATAATCTAGCCAAAATAAACATTAGTCACATGATATTGGTAAATAATCAGTAAAATAAAGCAGGCCATTGGCGAGTAACATTTTATCAGCTTTACCGTTTGCATAATCGAATCGGGGAGGAGGATTGCCCTGCAAATCGGTGTCACTGTTACGTATTATCACGCAAGGTCGTTGGTACTACAAATACGACAGTAGAAAAATAATGTCTATCTGATTAATTGTGGTACTATGTTGGAGAAGAACCAAATGAATTGGATAGTTTGTCTTCTGTTGATGAATTGTTTATGTCTAAGCATAAATAGTTGACTAATTGACTTTCGCCTAGGATCCATGCCCCATTTGGATAGAAGTTATTCTTTGCTAAAAGGAGAACTAATTGGTTTAGCTCCACGTAGAACTAGAGATGCCCCAATGACATTTACTGAGCTAGTCCTGTCCCTAATAAATAACCAAAGGAACAGTTCCTAATGGAATGTCATTTCGAGTAAAAACGTTATACACTCATGTAGATTTCATATTGGTTAACAACTTGTCATAACTTATGCACTATTCTAATCTTTGATCCTAACATGTTACTGCTTTGCGGTGCCTCAGGCACAGTTCTGCTTTCTCCATCATCAAAAGGAAAGGAGTTTTACAAGAGATTCTAAATCCCAAGAACCAAGAAAGTAAACTTTACAGTAGGTACTGTTATGTCTTATGGCCTTTTGTGTACAGCTCTTTCTTTAAAGTTTTCAAAAACAAAAAAGGATAGCCGGTCCGTTTTGTAAAAATCTCACCGTGTGGACGTACACACGAACGTAATAATATTGCGGCGGGATATTTACGCGCATTGCTTAGCGCCGAGAGTGGAAAATCGAACAGTGCAGTGTGATTTTTCGGCGCACTGAGATGCGCTCTGTTGTATTTCTCAACGCTTGGTTCAATACCGAGACTTGAAAATCAAGTGCGCAATAAAATCCTGTCTGGATATTTATACGTGAGTGTGAATGTCAAATTAGGTGCCGAGAGATTCAACCTGACGGCCTACCGTCAACAAGGATACTGGCCCATCCAAAAGAAGTTTAAAACTTCAGAGTGAACCCCTACACCCATTTAATTAACTTTTTCGGACGAGCAAAAACACATCGAGAGTAGCACACCTGACAAATCGTATTGTCATTTATTCTTAGGTCGGGCGCCAAACTAATCACATGTCCGTAGATAAAGAGAAGGAATAGCCCGTAACTTCGTCCAAAACTACGTATTTCGTGCTTAGGGATTAGACGTCCAGATGCCAAGGATTCACCAACCTCACTGTGAGCTTACTAGAAGTTTTCTCGGTGAGATTTACCGAACAGATCGGCAGTTACATGACATTGCATTATGTAAGCGATAATTTGGCTCCCACATTAACTAATTAGATATATCCCGGAACAAATCGAGTGAATGTTTACGAACGTATCTTTCGTTACGGTCGACCTTTGTGGGTGTGCCATCAAGGCCGATCACTAGCGAACCGGAAAAGCTGGACAATACGGGTCAAGACTCAAAGTGTGATGTTTAATCACATAGATACACGTATAGGTATACTAAACATGAATTCGGATGTGGTTGGAGAAGTAATTCATTATGAGTGTCAGGTTACGTGATGAGTAAATTGGAGACGGATTTCCTTTAGTCTTTTTATAAGATAATCAAATTAATTGGATGGGATTTGTATCTATATAGCGTTGGTTATTGTAACACCATTATGTCATCAGAAAACAAAATTAGTGTGCTAACAGTTAGTGTTTTAGACACCATTTTTTTATTCTTTCGCTTTGTAGTCGACGTTTGGGAATTTAGAATTAGATTTATTCAGTGGAAAGACATGTCTTGTTCGAACAGCTATTCCTGTCAAATAAATGATATTATTTCTCGAAATCAAGTAATGAATAGAAAGTGTCTCCTACAAAAAAGTGACAAGTTAATCAGTTGGCAAATCGGTTGTATAACATGTGATCCACGTAATTCATGTTTGACGACAATCTCTGCCAAACACTGATGTCACCGCTTCAGACAACTGTTTGTGAACGAGATACTCTATTTCCGAAGATAACTGTGTTAGTATTTTATAGTTGACAAGAGTTAGTCATGCATTAGGAAATGCGGTTACATTTCCGCTGAGCGTAAATGCTGTTGCAAAATTGAGCGATTCGCATAAGGTATTAGATCTCATTTTATGGCGCATAAAATTTTCGATTGACAGTCCGTCATTTCAAAGCGAAGCTCTATCATCGCGACCGGACTACGAAGCAACAAAGTAAATCGCACACAAGGCTTCTAAGGTTCAAAAAGATTACTTTCTGCAGGGGAATTTCGCCTTTGCTCGTATGGAGAAAGATGTCATTTCGTGTGAGTAATTGTATTGTGGAAGGTGACGTCATGTTGAGTCCTTGTACGGCTGGGTGCGCCGACGCATCCCGAGGCTGCGGTTACAACCACTCGGGATATGTTTCAATGTCATGTGAGATGACGTTAGTGCGTTGTTGCTAAGAGCACTGATGAAAGCCAAGCCGGTACACAGACTGGCTAGTAAATAGACAACCGCAATGCAAGAATTTAAGTTCATTAGCTTCGGACTTTTACTCAAACTTGTTCTGGCTAGGTCTAGGTGCAGCAGTGTTCATGCCAGTTCACTAAACACGCTAAAACAAAGGATGTCTATTTTTAAATCCAATAATTTATCTTTATTTGAATACATATTTAAATGCATTTCCCATATCTTTCTACTACTATCTAAAAGCCTTGCCTTTTCCGGCCAAACCTTTTTGAAAGTTTAAAGTATCTTTAGTTGCCACGCCTGCATTTGTGTCTACTTTAGTGTCTCCATGATTCACTAGGCATATACCCAATGGAAAACTTTTGGATTTATAAAATTCTTAAATAATCTTATTTGAACTCCAATTAGAGCTGCTATATGTAATGTATTTGTCACATATCTCCGAGTGTGATGTATCCGAAGCGAGCGATTCATGTCCTATCGATTTATGATGTTGACGAAAGTAATAAGTTAGTATCTACTTATAATTTGCACAAATCCTCATAGATCACGATTCCTCTAACAATCTATGATCAAAGTACAATCGCTTACTTATCTCTGTTGTAACCGCGTTTATTATTAGAAAGGTAATATTGCCAAAGATAGCACAATTTCGCCGCGTGGCCGGTGGAGTAGCTTGTACAAAATGATGAATTGCGAATGGCGAATCTATGAGGTCACTACATTTCTTTCGGACATCGAACTCTCTACTGGTTGGTTGTTGCTAGGTAGATTATAACGGTCACATCATAGTGCCTCTTTACGGGCACAAGACAGCAAATTACAAAAGTTGTACAGCAATTAGGCCGTTGCTTTAACAAGTTTGCAATTATTGATAATAGAATGTTTCTGTTCGGTGTACGGCACAAGACTCAAAATGGAGCGGTGGTGGATGCAGTAACGGCAAAGAGTGGTTTGGTGGCAACAAGAGTGATGGATGTGTACATGCTAGCAATGTCTCTTTGATTGACAAAAAGTTATTGAAATAATCGTTCTTATAACGATAATTCCTGATTTTCTGTGTCTATGACTTCGTTTTGAATTCCTTTACGTAAAGACATAATTCATGTTTTATCAATATTTTTAATGAGACAGAATACGTGGTTTTTTGTAACTCAATAAAGTAATTATTTTGCAGACTGAACTTTCAGCCCAGACGAAACGCCTACCCTGTTTAGTTAGAGAGCCTCCCTTTGAAACCGCTGAAATATTCCCTTCCGAATGAAATAATACAGTCATTTGTGTAATATGGCACGATATTAAAATCTTGGGTCAGGTATTTAATTGGCAACCCTTGTGGAGACTAGGGAGGCGAGTGAAGCGTGTAAATAGCTGTAGGGGAATCAATGGGGGACTTATACACGTTGCTATGTCTACGTTTACTAGCATATTTATAGTGACGCAACTCACTTAAATGCAGCGAAGAGCACGTGTTCCGACACGCTTACAGGGAAAAACTGTTGCTGCTGTTATTTTTTCTGCATCTTTAATTGCATTGCTTTATTTTTATATGGTCTGGATGTTTTATTAATTGCTGCAACAATGTGTTGGTGCACGTGACAATAGAGGGCATGAATGATACTGCATTGTTGTACGTAGAACTACTGATAGCTCTTGTAACTTAAATTACTCCGAGAATAAAATCTTACAGAAAATCATTGTGCAAACATTTGTTCTTTATAAAACATTTTGATTTCATATCGTTTACTGTATGTACAATGTATTTTAAAAACGACAAACTGGATACTGCTGCATAAGAAATAATATTCGAAGGATAAAAAAACTACTGTTTTATAATTGCAATCCGTACACGGTCAAAATGTATGAAACAGCTATTTTGCGATTTTTGAAATAACCGAAGCAAAATTTCAAAGATATAGTTTCTAGAATAGAGTCATGTGCAGAATTCATGGTAACATTTTGCAACTTTATACTTTTTATACCTTTCGTTGTCAATTGTTTATCTCAAGCCTTTCTGACCTTTGATTCATAAGTTTATGTTGTTAAACCCACTTACGCCCTTGGTCAATTAAATACCCCCTTGACACGCGAATGTCACTTTAATGTTTGTGAAACTACATCTTTTCTTTGTTAACGACGTTGTTTTATTATCTTACTCAAAATGTAATATTTAAATAAAGCGTTCTCAGATTTTATTCGTTTTTTGTTAGTGCAAAAATAAAAAACTGGGCTAATCTTGCTGCTACAAAAGAAAGATCAAAATGAGTTTGGTATTTTGGGGAATATGCGTCAGTTGCATTCTTTGGTTCCATAGTGGCATGACCGTGCACTTACTACATCTATAGGAGAAACAGCTAGTATTTGCAACCCTATTCTAGGCATACCTACTACCTCTAGCTAAATACAGCGTCTTGTTAACAATGGTACAACCCTACTGTTATTAACAGGCACTTTGGTATCGATCACTTTTTGCGGAGACGTACCAACTCTGCACTACCAAGGGCACTCGAGACGCGACCGCGCGAACTAACACGAGCATAAGTATAATTGCTCACTTTTCTCAAGCTTAAACGCTCTCACAAAGAATTCAACGCGAAGATTACTCGTGAATTATGGTAACGATCTCGCATACATTTGCGAGTACTTTATCGCGCATTCAGGATCCTCTTCTCTGTCAAATCTCGAGTCTTAAGTGGGATACTGAAGATGTATTCGTTCAATAAGTTTTCGGTAGGTATTGAGAGCACGTTTCCATTTTATTTAGCAAATTAAATTGGAGGCTACAGCTCGTATCTAAAGAGGGCATCAATATAATATTCGTCAGTCATGCTGCGAAATAGGCTTGAGCGATGTTCTGATGTTTCGCATCAATTCAGTATATTGATTGGCATGTATCATGCAGATAAATAGATTCTAGTAGAACTCGTTTGGCAATTGGCATATATTATTATTTATTTTATTTAACACTTTCAGCATACAAAAGTACAGAGGTAGATTTAATTTCGTAGACATTTTCTATCAGTCAACCTTTGGGTGATTCAGAGACATACAGTGGTCGGTGCTATAGCGCAAATTGAGGAATAAATCCAGTAGTTTGGATTCATTCAGTTTTACAGATAATCGGATCAAGTAATGTACAGAGTTCGAAGACTCTGGCGACTTCTTCTTTTGTTAGTACCTTTGTACTATCAAGAAGAAGTCGATACATTAGTCAGATCCACAATGACTACTATTTTTTTTGTCTTAACTTCTAATCTAAGCGCAGATACTTTAAGACAGGCAAATACATAAGTAATGTATACGCCTACACAGTTTTCAAGTGAACTTTTAACTATTTAAATATTAATTTACCAATTGAACATGACTTACTGCTAACACCTTTTAAAATGTATAGTTTCAAGTGCCATTAAAGCTGTCTCGGTTATAAATCTAACACTCAAGGCAGTATACATAATTCAAGCCTTTTTTTTTCTATCTCTAGCGTGTCAAATGAGTGTGAATAGCTTGCTAAAGTGATAATACATTTATCATATCACAGTAGATAAGTACTAAAATTTTATAAAAAACTTCAGTTCTTTATTTCAATTACCTATAGCAGACAGCGTTATTCAAATTCATAAAAAAGTAGGTGGACATCGAGTTTTTGTACGTTCACATAAATATTCACACCTCAAGACTCAAAACCCACTTGTTTTGTTTTACTACCAACCTATAGTTATATTCGTCATTGAATAAACAAACAAAAATGACCTTCACATCTGGCAGGCAAAAACAGGTATCTCCAATCAACATAATATTTATATTGTTGTGACCCAAACATAATAAAAACTATTTTTAGAGTTGCCCCTTATCCATACTAATATTATTATTATTATTACTTCCAAGGTAACTCTGTCGGTAAGTTTCCTTTTCAAGCTAAACCACTTGACGTATTTTGATAAAATTTGGCAAGGAGATAGATAACATGCAGGCAAAGGACATAATATACCTACTACTTTTTGTTCCGGCGTAGATGTCTCAATTTATCCCATGGATTCCCATGGGATAAATTGAGACATCTACGCAGGCGAAGCCGCGGGCAGAAGCTAGTGATATCAATTCATATCGAGCAAGTTTACCACCACTAGAAAACCTGTATCATGACTTCTTAATTAAAACAGTAGGTAGGTACATAAAACATTTTTACGATTCTTTATACGGCTTAGCTATATTCGCGAATGGTTCAATGTTGCAGACTTGCAATTTTGTTGTACATTCGGTGCCTTGTAACAGAGTCGTGTTCAGTACCCTTGCCGTGACATCTAAACGTTAAAGTCAATAACCCGCGAGCAAAAACTTTACAATAACTCCACACTGAAAGCAACCGCGCTCTATTCTCGGAGCATGACGTAAGCTTCACTGTGGAGCTCAGAAATTATGAGTTAAATTACAAGATGATCAACACGTATAGTTTTTGGGATGCCTTGGGAGGCATGCGCATTTAACGTGATTATTCAACGTCTCGTCGTTAGCTGATAATGACATGAAGGATATAAATGCTCGTACATATTCGGTCGGACATTAGGGATGGCCAATTATTATTTTGAAAATCCCAAATGTATCCTTGATGATCTGAATTTGTATTTGCAAAACGTGTAACCGTGCAGATGCTGTGCCTTTATTTACAATAGTTCACAGTCCGCCACTTTTGCTTTGTAAACTAGTCTTGACATCTTTTAGCCCTCAGATTATAAAACAAAGGAAGATAGACCGCGCGGAACACCAAGAGTGAGACCTTTTCTGCCTTTTTTTATAATCTGAGTTTTAACCTAATACGGAACATCTCATGATCACGTGTTAAACAAAGATCTTAAACTAATCGTAATTATGCACTACATACATTAAATATTTGAGAATTTATTGCAAAGCAAAGATCACGACCATACAATTGCTAGGCAAGAATAACCTCCTACGGTATTGGGTACTGCTACTGACAGGCCAACACTCTTGTATTTGTAAAATTATATCCGTGCTTGTTCAAATAATTACACATAATTATAACATTTAGTTGTTTTTTTTTTTCAGTGTCAAGTGGGTGACATTTGTATCTCTTTTAAAAACTTCTCTCGGTATATATCTTTTGTTATACGCTTACTATGTGGGTAGTAGAGTTAAAACCTTCGCAGCTATTGATTTTTTTCTTGGACTTACTGACAAGTCATATTGTTAGTATAGATAGCATCATGTGACAATGCCAAAGCCCGCCCACAACCAGGCGTTGCTCTATATCAAGATTTGGCTCTTTACTTCCTACTACTTTTGGCATTCGATCTAGGGTTACATTTATCGATCATGTTCTAGACTTCATTCAACAATGAGTGAGTGGTTGAACAGTAGCTAAACCTAGTTAACTCTCACGCCAATTCAAACAATTAAGCGCCTGTCCAAAATCTAAGTAACCTACTGTAATTTAGTCCAGCATAAGTTTGTCTTTGACGACGGACATAACAATATTGATATTGATCAATTGCCTAACGTCTTGTAGATAATGCATTGAAGGTACAAGTTTGGTTAATTAAGATTCAGAGCAGACTCGACCAAGACGTGCCGTAGCCGACATTATGCTTCATCGATAGTATCTCATTTTGGCTTCTGTGAAGCAGAATTCAAATGGCATTTTCATAATTTAATCTCCATCCAATTCATTACTCCACTGATGCCGTTGTTGTATCTAACGACTTACCTGTTGTTACATCTAAATCAGAAAAGATTTGCCACCTGTCAAACATCCTCCTATCAATTTCTTTGTGTTTGTTTAGGATTTTTTTATTTACATTGCAATTTTTTGCGAGTCTTTTTTTCACCCTAATAAAGCAGTTGCTTCATTGGTATGTTCCGAAGTATCTGGTGGTATAATTTCATTATCACCTCTCTCATCAATCATATTCGGAAAAAATTAAAAATAGCCTGATTTTAATCGACCGTATAAAGTTGGACAGGTATAAACTAAGGCAACAACAAGGTCCATCATTGTTTTATTTAGTCATGACGTCATCCGTTGTCGACAGGAAAACATGTGTGTGACTTTGACAATGCACAGTTTATAACGATCATTAAACTTAATTTCCTCTTTGAATTATTTATACTCTTTTATTTACTGATATATCGACAGCTCGGTGGGCTAATAACGACTGAACAAAATTGTTTGTACACATGGCTACACATCAAGCTATACATTTCCGGTTTACGCTGATCTCGCATTGTACGGAAATCCTATACAATGCGAGATCAACTCATACTGGAAATGTATAGCTATATATAGATGTGTAGCCGTGTGTACACGAAGGATGAGATATTATCATGTTGGTGTAAATGTCGAAGACGCTGAAAAATTCATTAACCTTTGAAAATAACACAAAAACTATCTAACAGCACAAAACAAATACAACGTTCAAACACTCTGCGAAATACAAAACAAACAGCATAAAAAGATTTCTACCACCAACATAAACAAAAAAAACACTCAGCAGGCAAGCATGCACTCATACTAGGAACGTTGTATGGCGTTCTAATAGTACAACAAAATTTGAAAACGACCTTGACCCACATAAAATTACAGTACAGAAACGAAACCAACACCTTTAACGTTTGACCAACGGAACACTAGCTTTGAATTATTAAACCCAATCTGATAACATAAATGAGTCAGGCTATATTTTTATTTATTAAGTGCTTTGATGAATCGAACATTCTGTTGATACTTTTTTTTACTTCAAAGCTGGTATTCTATTGGCAACAACAACAGCCATAGCCAGAGAAGCCAAACGTTCCGAGCGTGGAGCGCGTCTACCTGGAGTGCTGCTGCCTCTCGTTTGGCGGCGGCGAGGTCGCGCGAGATGATGTCGTCGTCTGGTCCCGAGAGTCGTTCGCCGTCGCAGGGCTGCCAGCACCGCTGCCACCCAGCGCCAGCGCCAACCCGTTGATGCTGCCGACACATGACCACGTCACCACAGCCCTATCGTCGAACACCCAAAGACCTAGCTGCTCCAACCTTCCCTCCGATATTACTCGACCAAAGACACAACATGAAACATATGATACTAAACTAAGGTTAGACAACATTCAGTGAAACCTTGGAGCAGATAAGCCAAAGCTAATTTCATACTAGGATCGATATTTACTATCACATTGTTACTATTCTAATTAAGGTATAACACGATAATCTAGTTGTTGTTAATACACAAAAACCTGTTGATGATAACCCGCCAAGTTTTGAGATTAGAGTACTTTTAGAGTCTCGTTTTTTCAAATATGTTTGAAAATTTGTTAGGACTACGTACAGCCGAGCGAAGCAGAACATTCTCAGCGGGGTGAAGATACATAAGCAGTGATGTTTAGTTAGTGGCAAGGCAACGGGAGTGTCAGTCATAATAAAGGTAATTATTGGCAAGCAAGCATTCCGAACGCAATCTGTTATAGACGTTGCCGGTGACAATATTATTATACAAATCAAACTCATTCATAGATGAAGAGCCATCAATCAATATAAAAAGAACAAACGTGTCAGATACAATATTAGTTGGACATTGGTGCCGATTCTGTTGGCACAAAATTCTCTAAACTAAACTAAAAATCACCAAAATTTAGTTTATTCCTGTCAAACGACGATTTCCTATTCTGAAATTGACTAAAGTGACACAACTTAACTATATTTTAGTTTGACAGCACTAAGATTGCACTGAATTTTTAATTTAGTGAAGATGGTAATTTTGCTATTCTGAGTTTGCCGTTTTTCACCAAAAATTTTGACTATATTAGTTTTTCTAACTAAATCTGACTATTTTTAATCGCGATTAAAAATGTGTGGAATAAAACTAGTGGTCATGAACTAAAATTCACACCAACACTTCGACTTCAGTTGCAAAAACAGTTCTGATCTTTTTTTTTCTTTTCGTTTGCTTATATCTCGAAAACGGTGTGTCCTATCGCAAAAATGATGATAATTTCGACCCCCTTTAATAAACCTGCAAGCCCCATATTCTCAACATGTAGGTAATATTTTTTTTATTTTCCAAACAAAAAGTTAAAAATTCCATATAAAAAACGTCGAGGCTGCCCCCCTGCGCACGCTTCATTCAGCTCTTCAAAAAAATCATTGCGTAGGGCACACAAGTACCACGTTGCGAAGCCAAAAGAAAAAAAAAACACCACCTGCAGGCTTGGCACGACAACCGTAGAGAAGCGTTTTGTCGACGGAAGACTAGACAAAAATGACGTTTCCGTGTAGACAGTTGTCAATTTTTCACCGAGAAATGTAGACAAGCGATTTCTATTCTACAGTAGAGTAGAAATAGAAAGCGTCATGCTAAGCCTGCAGGAATCGCGATTGTCAAATTCGATTTTAGTTCTGTCAAAATTATTTTTTAGTTTAGAGATTATTTTTTGCAGAATAGCTTTAAGATTCTCATAGGCAAAAGTAAGGAATTTTAGTGATAATTTAGTTAGTTTAGTTCGGTGTACAACAGAATCGGCACCATTGTCCATCTGTTGCAATCGAAATTAATTAAAGTAACGTCACTAAGAGAACAAAGAGTTGTCTAGACTGTTAGCGATATAACAATGAAATAAATCAGTCGGGCTTTAATAGTGTTTGGAGTGAATAATAGTAATGACGATTGTGATGCCAATCATGGAGTCGAGGAAGATAAGCTTTAAGATGAAACAGCCGAAGAATCACTCACGTAACAAGGAGTGGGCGATAACAGGCAATTAGTAGAGCTGGTCGCAACAACGCTGTAGAATTATGTCGCACGAAACGCATCTAGAGTATGAATGGGACAAATGCGTAAGACTCAGTCGTCAGACAAAGCAGCCGAGGCGTCGCCGTCGTCAAGGTTGCGCTTTGTTACAATAATATGAACTGAAATTACTCGCAGTTATACCAATCGACTAAACCTATATATTTGAATAGAGTATTATATTGACAGGTTCTGCAAAACGGGAAGTATTCTACAATTTCAGTTGGTAACAAGCATGATTGACATCAAATGTTTAAATGTGAAATAGCTATTAAGGAGGTTGTTGAACGACTCTTTTTGTCATGAATAATTAAAAATTACGACTCGTGGTATAGAATTTGCAGATCATTTATCACACAAAATAATAAATGATGTATAAAAATGCTGTGAAATGTAGAGTAGGTATAGAAAATATATGAAGACGATAATGATCGGTTCGCGTGATGGAACCGATGAAGTTTGCAATTAAATAACCTTCCGAGACTGGTGTGCGATATAAACAAATTCAGAGAAAAAGTGTTTCAAACACCGCATTAAATTAGAACTACAAAGAGAATGCGGCTAGATATTATCGTGACTGGAACTTAATCAGTATTTCAATGAAAGCCGCCATTGGACTTTATTTTAAAATGTTAGCCAATGATCTTAATCTTTGGTCAAACATAGTTGAAATAAAAGTTAGCACAATTTACATACTTCGTCTTTAGTCTGGCAACGAAAAAATATAATACTTTCAATGCAATCTCTGCTGTTTTGCAGTGGTGGTTTGCTTGGCATTCAATTTTCAATTTAAGATCAGATATAACATTTGTGAAATCTAATCACATTTATTTATTATTTATTAAAACTTAACGCACAAGAAAAAAATACTGTACAAAGGCGGACTTAATACCCGAGGCATTTTCTACCAGTCAACCTTAGGGGGATGCAGAGAGAAAACATGGCAGGTACAACATAAGGGATAGATTACTCGTAAAATAATACATACTAATACATCTTTGTCTTGAGAAATAATGATTGATAGAGGAGAAAACGAATCCAGCAATTCAGCGCTGGGATGATCGCTATTCTACAATACTGTCGTACATCATACATATTGAGTGGGTCGATTCGTTCCTTTGCAAAACTTGCCAGAAATTACAGCAAATAACAAGGAAGTGAAAACAAAGTGTCACTTACACTCATTATAAACGAAATTAAAACTAAAATTTTCCTGAGTTTTCTGTACAAACAGACCAATTTATGCATGTCCTTTGACAGCGCGTTATAATAAAATTGTCTTGAACCACCTTCGCATTAACAGCGTGTATTTCCGTAAATTGTAATTTTAACATGACCATAAAATGTGAAGGTCGGACATCATGGTCCACCAGGTCACATTTGGCGGAAGTTTGAATTAATCGCAAATTGTTATTGTTCACATCTGCGGAAAACAACCTTTGTTTATTCAGGATCGTGCATTTCTCAGTGGGATTACTCATTAAACAAACAAATATGAGAAACGATTCTCGTGTAAGAGGCGTCAATATGATAGAGCTGTAAATTGTGAAGCTAGTATCGGCATAATTATGCTGAAGCCCCTCGACTGAATTTCTTCAGGTTGCACTCTCTCTCTCAGGTCTCTATTGCATCACATTTTGGAATTCCAAGAAACTGAAATACATACAATTTTACATGTTTTCAACGAGGATGTCACGTATAAACGGCCCAAACCTACATATACTCTAGTATAAAAATGCACAAAATATGCAGATTGAAACAGTTTTGATGCAACAGTTTTCCAGGTATATGCAGAATGCAAAACATGTTCAATATACGTTCAGTCTATGGGTTATTAAGCTTGAGCACGAGAATTGTAGACAAGAACTTACTTTTGCCCACGTCTGTGTATTTATACTTCCAAATGTCACTTTGAAGCACATACAAACAAATGTGAAGCGCATTCCAAATCTTGGAGGTGTTTGGAAATAGATCTGTACGAGTGTTTATTTGTACATTAAAACTAAACCAATTTAATTCAGTGACGTATGCGAAATAAATATCCTGTTGAGAACTGAAATGATTATTTGATTGCGGTCTGACGTCAATTCAGTTGAAACCAATTATATTGTATGATCGTTGCAAGTTTAATGCATTAACTTTTTACAATACATACATTTTGGTTGCCTATAAAAACATACCGAGTTTGTATGTCCACATTTACTCAACCCTACAAACAACATCGTAGATCAAATTAGATTCGTCAAAAATAATTTAATTTTGTTATTTTATTCAACTGAGTTTAACTGTTACCAAGCTTGGTGAAGGTTAGCTGAAGGATAGGTTCTGACATAATTAAATCCGAGTACACAATTTAAATTGTAAAGGTGCATTTGATACTTCTTGAATGCATATGAATAAGTTCTTGATTTTGCAATAATAGGTGCATTTGATACTTCTTGAATGCATATGAATAAGTTCTTGATTTTGCAATAATTGTAATCGTCTACGTGTAGCTAAGGTCAATTTGCTTTTACATACGTTATTGTCAAACCTTTCAATAATTGTCAAACATATTGCTATAATTTTTAGGTGTGTGCTTTGAAATGTCGTAGTTTTTGTCCTATTGTGTTGACATATCCATTCTAAAGGGTTGACTACATAAGTGGAATGCCTTTCCAAAATCCCGTCTCATTTTGCCTTGGGATACCCCTCAAGTTAACTTTGATTTTATATCAAGAGTATGGGTCAAACTATTTAAGGTGAATGCGCAGTGGTAGAGCGCGAAATTCAAATTTTGTTACGTTTTTTGCAATTTTCAGGTGAGTGTCAGCTTGTTACTTGATCAAAATATGATTTGCGACTATAACATGTACGTATTTACAAATTTATAATCATTAGAATCAATAATACATCTTTCTAAGTTAGATTTGTTCCATAAGAACAAATTTCTTATGGAAAAGTGCTTGTGGAAGAAATCTAACTTATAAGAGATATATTAGACATTCTAATGACTTAGTTCTGTAAACACGTACCTGTTATATTCGCAAATCACATTTTGATCAGGATACAACCTGATACTGACCTGAAAATTGCAATAACGTAAGAAACTTTGAATTTCGCGGTCTACCACTGCGCATTCACCTTAAGTAAGAAATTTATGCCTGCCTTTGTTGCCTTTGAAACAACTACTTTGTATCCTACCGACAGATCACAGTAATTACATCGCTGCCAGTCTGTCGCTTGCAACGGGGTCTCTCGTTCAAAATAATAGAGCCCTAAATGTGTTTATTGCGGGTTCTTTGTCTTAACTATCCTTCGGCGCATATGGAACTTAATGACTCATGCACGAAGGTGTCACTTATTCAAGATTTCATAGCTCTTCTAAATCATAATTGACTGGCATACCAGTTTATTTTCAGAAGATAAATAGGACTACGTATAAATTTATTTCAATTTTTTATTGCGGGCATCGGTTATTTATAACTATAGGTGGGCCGACTATGACTTTGGCCGACTAGTCGGCTAGTCGGCCAAAGCCGATCATTGATTTCGGTTGGGTTCGGGTGACATCGGCTATATTCAAAATGTCAAACCTACTTCTTGACAATTGTTTGCTGTTTCTTCTTTTTTGTTAGAAGTTAGAATTTTATTAATTAATGGACCAAACATAGGGTTCCTATTCCTTTATACCCTAAAAATTTTAAGCATTAATATGCTTAAATTTTTTAAAGACGGTGATTGCAATGAAATTGAAATCTTGATTTATTCTTGTTTTTTTTTTTTATTAAAGAATCAGTTTTACAGTTTACTTTCAATGCAATCAGAAATAAAAAATTTAAGCAAATTAATACGAGTAAAAAATGGGCCGACTAGTCGGTGGTTTTAGCCGACTAGTCGGTACATCCCTCTGAATATCCGGATGGCAACCAGTCGGTTTTCATTTAAAGTAAAGACACGTGAGCATATTCGTAAGAAGTTGGCAGAATCATCCCAGCGCTGAATTGCTGGATTCGTTTTCTCTTCTACCTATCGTTATTTCTCAAGACAAAGTTTATTTTCGTTATATATATGTATGTATGTTTCTATGTATTAGTATATAATATATTATTTTTCGAGTAACCTATCCCCTATGTTGCACCTGCCATGTTTTCTCTCTGCATCACCCCAAGGTTGACTGGTAGAAAATGCCTCAGGCATTAAGTCCGCCTTTGTACAGTATTTTTTACTTGTGCATTAAGTTTTAATAAATAAAATAAATACATCACTAGTTATATTAACTAAGAAAATTTCTGCTAACAACATTCTGAATACTTACTAGGGTTTTTCTACGTCAATTAGAAGAGTCACTTAAAGGTTACGAAAAACCTTATGCTTAGCAGCCCACGAATCAATACCTAATCCGAGGTTGGGTTAGTGGTTTGGTTAAATACAACTATTTCAATATAAATGTAATACCACAATGCTAAAAATAATATCACATGCTTACGTACACATTCCTGCGTGGGATTACAAATTTTATAGTAATATGACCGCATGGCGTGATAATTTTTTTATCGTATGGGTCAATGTTGTGCATGCAAGCGACCTCGACTTCACCATGCATGCAAACTGTAATGAGTTTGATAGCGTCGATTTCTCGGATATTTCAAGGACCAGAAGTTAAATGTAAACAATTGTAATACTGCATTTCCTATGCATTACTTTATGTACTTGCATTATCGTATTTGTGATAAAAGTTCAGATTACAGAGAAATGTGGCTCTTGCTGCTACAATCTGCTTTATTTGGTTTGTCGTGTGTATACCCTAAGCTTAACTACAGTTGGCTTCTCAGTAGATACTTAGACTGGAAAAGTGGCGACACTTGCCATAACATAATAATGACATGACTTAATTAAATAATATTATAATCAATTAATTGTATAACTTGATAACAAAGGTACGGTGGGCTGAATAAATTGGGCACCCCAGTTGTATTTAAATTTTAATACAACTGGGGTACCCAATTGATGCAGCCCACTGTACCTACTATGTAAAATGTACCAGCCGACATAACGGCCTTAAAACCAGGACCTATTTAAAATCAAACAACGATTAGAATACAATAGCTTCTAAAAACAAACGTATCAAATGTTAAAGATATGAGTATAATATTTGTTCGTAGCGAAACATTGCTTCATGTCGATGCATTTCACTATTTGCTGGCGCCAAGGCCGGCTCTAAGGTTACAAATAAAGATAGTATCGGAGCTTATAAGTCGTAACGAAGTACTTATAGTTACTATGATATAATAGACAATTAATTCTTGATGAATAAATAGAAGTCGAATGTAATTTAAGTGGAATGTTGCATGTAATCTGACAATAAACGAATGGTGAATGTTAGGTATTTCATACGCATCAGAAAGGTTATGGATAAAAGCCGAAAAAACAAGGACCCGAAGGATACCTACTGCTAATGAGCCAAGTGGTCATCAACGTCAAAGTCAAAGCATTTATTTCAAATAGGCACTTAAAAGGCACTTTTGAACGTCAACATTTACATTAAAATAGAATTGATTCTAGTCGCCCCCTCTAAAAGGTAGTTTCGTATGGAGAAGAATGGGCAAGAAACTCCACCGTTACTCTTTTAAAATGTTTTAAATACAATATTTAACATAGTACATTCATTACATAATTATGTATGAAAACAATGCACCCTGAATAAAATTACTATACCAAAATAGGTACTTAAAAGGAAAGAAATTGAAGCAATACAAATAAATTAATTTTATGATATTAAATAAGAAATAGTGTGGTTAAAATTGCAGGCGCACATAACGTTTTTTCTGACAGGAAATTATCTCAGGCAGGTTTTTTGAAAGACATCTTGGAAGCTAGGAAAATTATCATTGCATCAGATGTTCATATGAGTCAACTCTTAAATAGGCATACGGGGTTATTCCCAACTCCGCACTGTAATGTACCAATTTAATTGTGTAAATCTTGCTTCACAGCAAATAATTTAAAAATACCCCTCCTAATGGTGATGAAAATAGCTGTGTTATTTCCATAATGTTCCCTAAATAATAAAAATGATCGGTTTGCATTTTCCCAGTTTCATCATGAGAATCATCTGTTTATAACTAAGTTATATTCAATTCTTAGATTTGTGTCAATACCACAGGCTACTCCATGTCCCAAAGGACTTTATAACAGAGACAGTAGTTTTAGTACCTATCCCAGAAGTCTGCCAAGATAAGAAGGCAGCCCAAACCTAGATTGGTATGTTAACTATGGACTGTGTCATGATCATGAGTTTTGCTAATCTTCTAAGACAAAATTGTCCGAGCACCAGCCCATAGAAACATTACGAAGTCATAATCATTCACGACTATCCAGTTAGGCTGCTACTAACTTAACGAGAATCACAGTAACGATTACACAATTCACTTTTTCATCTTTATCTATAATTACAGGCTAAGCATTATGGCTTTCTGCATGCGCAATGTAACATAGATTACCTTAGATAGCGTTGGTACTTGGTAATAGTGAGTCATCAAACAAACGACCGGGTAACATGTCGACACGCCAACATGCTATAAATCCCGGTGTTTTTTCTTCTACTAATCTTCAGAAACTATTAATGTTAAATACAGCCCTTAAATCGTGTAAGTGTTATATGACTCGTATTTATTTCTCGCTAGGTCAGTAGTCGTATAAGCCCAAGAGCTAATAATGCTTTTTTATTAATAAGACATGGTTTATTATTGAAATCGACTTTCAAATAATAAATTAATGTTTTATCGGCATTCTACGGAAGTTGATTAATTATAATGGTTTGTTTATTATTTTACGCACTGTGTTATCAATTATATATATTCTATTAAGGTAAAACTTTGTTATGCTGCGGTTAAAGCTGAGAAATAGGTCAAACCTATCATAAATATAAAAACCAATAGTTTGCCTAAATTTTAATAGTGGAAGTTGCAATCTTACTACAAATTGCATTGGAGTGGGTCCTAGACTGCAAACTGCTTCTGAACTACATTAAAACTGTACATCTGTCTGTAGGAACGAAGAAGCAACTAAACACGTCCATTTTCGAATATATATCCGATAGTAATAAATTGTAAAACACTGTCAGTCAAGCAGACACAAACAGCAGCCAATCAATGCTTACAACCAGAAACGAGAAAGACAAAGCAATCGTGGTCATGTGCTCATTTTCACATCACTTGCAAGAGAAAGACATGTTCTTTTATGTTTTCCACATTGCTAATGCAATGAGTCGGGACAATGCTAAGGTAAATGCGAAGCGACGCAATAGTTTCCGATATAAGTAAACAACTCAAACTGTCGACACTATTTTCATAGTAGTTTAATAGAAAACACATACTGCGCAACCGCGATATATCAATCCCGTTAATAAAAATACAAATTCCTATGTGGCTTCAGAATCTACCGTGCCAACTGTTTGGCAAATCACCAGAAGTGGTGATTCATCACATCCACCTTATGCCAGTTAGTTATCTTCGAAACCATGTAATTGATTAACGCTAATTGGAACGACCGGATCTGTTGCCAGTTAGTTTGTTGTTCTGCTTGCGATATATTATTGCAAACATTGGGGATGTTATATGGAGATTATTACGACTAAAGTTTTACGATCGTATAACAGTTAATTTATGCGACAATTTCAACATCAACGCATTTAACAGCTTCTAATTAGTCTTTACTCAGCTGGCCGGCCGTTACGTGTCATTCATTACATGAAAAATGAGAACAGTTCAGATGTTGGGCAACATTGAAATAGTTTTGAGAGCACGCCTTCATTTTTAACGCAGCCTGGGAAAGGGAAGGAATTCCACTGTAAACGGTCAATGGTAGCCGTGGTACTAACAGAAAAGAGCAGAAACGTGAAATATCATCAACAAAGCGCACTAACATTACAAACATCGGTCAACTTCAGAGCGCAGAGGCGGCGTACGGCCGGAGATAACCTTCGACAGGCGTCAAACGATGCGATTGTGTAATCGCCGTCGAAGCTGTTAAGCCAACAATGCTACCTTTCAGTGGAGCACGTTGTAAATCATACAAGCGGTCGATTGTGGCGCGTGCGCCACTCGATACGACACAATAACAACGAGACACAATCAGCTGCACAGGACTAATCCGCCGCAAAACAAATTATACTTTAAGCCAATAAGCATAAAGTTCCATTCTTGTGATTTACGTTGAGGTGAGCTCATTGTAGAGGCAATGGACCATGAATTGTGATAAATAGTAGAGAACAATTGTCCTTTATTTCGGAATCACGTTTGTTAGAACCCTTATTCTGAGAAAGAGTTACCATTTGAATAAATTACAAACAATAATAGGTACCTAGGTATTGTGGTTCGCGTGACCGCAAAACAGATAAAAGCTGCCACAAACGAGCTCGAGCGTTAGAATGAGAACATTATGATTAATTAACTTGAATATAGAAAATAATCTACTCAACGACATGAATTAACCCAGAACCCCGCAGCAACTGATAAGTGCCAATAGGTATATTGAACACATGTTTACATAACTGTGGACTATTTCCGCGTTTTAGATGTTTTTTCTATAAGTGCGTTATGTGCAAAATATAATATAGCGTGTACGTTTTGGACATGAAGCATAATTTTTATTTGTCCATTATTATTTATTTTGGCACAAGAGAAGTTGTTTCGACAAATCTACTGCCGAGTTATAATTCTTACTGTCAAAATACTCTTTTACGTTTAAGAAACGCCTGATGCTATGAAATATCATGAGTAAATCATTTCCGTTTTTTTTGTGTTTACAAACATTAAAAATAATCACGATTCGAGCGGTGAAGTATTTCACTGTCGCAGTAGAAATAAATATTTTAACTAACTAAAAATAATCTAATAGGTACTGAACGATGAGCCTTCATGTAAAAAAGACTTAAAAAAACCCTTCATAAAAATAAACGGGATGATATTTCCGTGATCCGCAAAAACAGAAACATTAATATCAAAGATTATTGTGGATGACATGGAGTATTAAATGTCATTGAAAATTAAATTTGAGCAAATGCCACATGACATGTGTAATATATTTTGACACCAAATTGCTATAATGTTGCGTCAGCGGCGTTCTCAAGAGTAGTCTCGAACCGTGTCTGTCATTTCGTCTGCACGATTCTATTTCCAACAAGTTTTGCCGGATTCTAAACGAGGACCGAAGAGAGTTTATTTTGTTATCGTTTTAAGTCCCAAGTGGTGAATGAAGTTTAACGGTTCTAAAACTGGTTCTAGTTTATACGCGGCAGCTTCACTATCTCCGTTTGCTGATCTTTGAAACACGTGTCCTCTGATTCCTACGGTTCACCTTTTGAAGTGTCTGCATCCGGACACTGCAGATTCTTCTAAATTATTTATGTTTGGGGGAAAGCGTATTTAAGTGCCGGGTGCTCAGGGGCTGGCGCTAAACTTGCCTTGACCGCAGTTCGGTGCAACAAATTACGGAAGGCTGACCTTATACCCTATCGTGATTGTTACATAGGTATGTTCAATGAGCAAGAGCAAGGTTACTGCAAAGGAAAAAAACAAGATGATTCAATGACGTTTGTACCGTGTTTGACACAACAGAAATAATAAAAAAAAAATGTATCAAGATTGGTGCAATACCATGTAGGAAGTAAATCAGCTGTTGAAGTGCTTCATGTGATTCTAAATCAACGAATTGATCCTAATAGCTATACAATTAAAACGATTTAGCTCACTAAGTAAATGTTTACAATGAGTAAAATTAGCATGTTTACTTTTAACTCCAAAGAAGCAGAGGTGAGCTCTAAAATCTATTTTCATCCCGGGTTACAACACGATTTATAGCGGTGTAAAATCTAAGTGTGATTTCACAACGATGCGTTAGATCCATGCGGTGCTATGAGAACGACTTTTGTCCATTAGTTTTTATTGCCGGCAAGACAGCACCACGAGACGAATGTATAAAAGGTTTAATTAGTGCTCTCCGCGTAAATGACATTTACACAAGAAACCGTCTCAAAACGAATTATAGTATAATTTATGAAACTCGTAACTTATGATGAATTTACAAGTCCGGTTCTACTTTCGTCATCTCGTATCGGTTTTGTTTTGCAATACGCGAGTGTTGCAGCGAAAACGGCAAAAAGAAAGGTTAGTGTACGAAGGTCGAGTCGTCGTTATTGACTCGCAAGTCTAGACTCCTGGCCATACATTGAAACACACCCCGCTGAACGAAACTTTACGATAGCCAAACAGATCGTTAATAACATGGTAGAAGCTGAAGGAATGTGAGGGCAGTAATTGATATTTTTTTTAAACTATGTGCTACTGTAACAAAGTATAGTTTATTCAGTACCTAATTATTTGATAAACAAAGTGCTTTACAGCTGCAGCAAAACTGAAAAGAGATTTCGTAAATGAGCTTGTTCATTGTTAATGAAAACTGTGGAGCGGTATGAGCATTCGTAGTAGGTAAGCCAGCTCAAAGTGAATCAGGTCATAGCCTTGTAATAATTTCGAATAATACACTGTACTGTACTGTCGTGAGAAATTAGAATCCTTAATCTTATGACTGCGGTGGTTTTCCACTTGGAAATGTCTCCAGATTTATAAAAGCACTCACACGCGCTGAAATCGTCACATAAAACTTGCTACATTTAAGAGCGCAATTTGTCTCGACTCCAACACACATATATTGGCGTGAAAATATTATGGAAATATAACAGTCAATGTTTAAGAGGGTGTTAATATTGCAAACAAAGTTGATATATTTGATATACGCATATAAGCTGCTTAAAGATTTGAATGACAGATTTGTGTTCACGGTACTACGAAGACAAACTATTTTGAATATAACGTTATTTAAAGATGTGACGCATATAACAACTAATACAACAATATATAAAGTGGTTTAATTGAATCTCGTGGCGATCGTAAAGATTGTCGGCCACCACCCACGGCTAACGAAATTAGACGAATGACGAATCCGAAGTGTTACTAGACCGACGAGACGTATTCGATAAACGCAGAGGACAACAAATGATAACAAAAAAAAACTAGACGGACCAAGAAAAATAGACGAACAATTCTAATTTGTAAACTATGATGGTGATGCACGTGATCTTTGTTTACAAAGCCATAACACCGACCTAACAGATTCAAATATTAAAAACAATAGTTGAGCCAAACGATTTCATGAAAACTGAAAACGCGGTTATGTTAATGTTTACCGATAATTAAAAAAACCAAAACGACATGAAATCAAATACACGTGCAGAAAAAAGTGAAGAATAACAGAGAAGACAGAAACAGAAAGTACGTGGTTTAAATATGGTGGCGAGAGCAACCGGGCGTGCTTATGCAGTAACTTGACGCAGACTAATGTCATTAGACATTAGTAAGTTGACACCTGAGGAGCAGTGAAGGTCGTGCGGTGAACCTTGAATAATCACGGAGGGTGAAGCCGCGCCCGAGGGTAGTGACCGATGACGAATAACGATGACTAGGAGTACAATTAAGGGAGTGTTACGGGATAATAGTGCTAAGGCATGTTTTGTGCAATTTGCATGTGTCAGGTTGTATGTTGATTAAAATAATGATTTGTGACCGTAACATACAGGAAAAGTTTTTATTCAGTGCGGAAACTGTAACCATAAATTCCGCATATCATTCTAGAACCCTCCGCGCTGAAATTTTTTGTCGGTTATACCAAAAAAAATCAGCTGTTCCATACATTTTGACCGCGTAGGTATTGCACTTTTCTATGAAACAGCTGATTTTTTTTTTGTATAACCGACGAAAAATTTCTGCGCTAGGAGGTCTAGAATGATATTAAGTTTGCGCACTGAATAAAAACTTTTCCTGTATACATGTATGTATTTACATAATTATAAAATTAAAACCATTAATACAACCCTCTAAGTCCATTTATTGACTTTCTCATGAATGTCTGCAAGAAAGTACTGGCGGAAATGATTTAGCTGCGTTACTGATTTGGAAATAACTTCATCAATTAGCTTGTTTTTGAGCTTGCCATATGTGTAGTCCAACTGCGTACCAAAATCTGTTTTATTTGGCATGTTTTGAATTCGAATACATAATTTAAAATCACAGTGTCCACCTACGGATCACGTTTATAATTGTATACTAAAATATTTATAACAGATATAATAACATATTTTACGAATAACATCACTGTTTATTTACAGCAGCTCGGACAGCACGGACCAAAACATGGGATCAGGGAAAATAATAAAATGTTATATTAATAGGGATCTGCTGTTGGGGTTGGCAGTAATTTGACACCAAGGTCGTACGCAAAGGCCGTACAACGAACTTTCTAGTGCCTTCCGGGTGCCAAACAAATGATTGATGGCACGTTATGGGGTCCCATAGTAACCGAAGCTATTAGCGGTTCAACGACCACCATAATGATGTTGCAAATTAATGTTTGTATGCCGTCGTGATTATGAGAAATTATCTTAGTGAAATATTTTTTGTATGTGCGTATTTCTTTTGACTTTGACCCCTTAGTATTTTGAATTAAGTACATTCTCCCGTACGTTTATTTTCAAAACTTACTTCATAACGGTCCATGAACTGTGAAAGCCTGTTCCTAAAGCTAACAAGGTTTTTCTGTGGACACTAGTCCTGAAAGAGCTTTTTTTAAGGGTGGGAAATTATCAAATAACTTCTTCCGCTCTGGGCGGAGCGGTAGGGCGTATCAACCTTTTAATGACTAAAAACCACTCGTATTCCTTCAGCTCGCCTGTGTGCCAGGGGCCACGGTATCTCTTTCGAACAACCTGCACCCCTGGCAGGTCGTGAAGGAGCTTGTGGCTTAGTAATAGCAGCCGCACGGTTCTATCGATACGGTACGTTGATCAAGCTTCCCTTGCCGCGGTGTCCGTAGGTGGGTATAATACCCCTCCGTGCCTCGAAAAGCACGTTGGTCCTGAACATTCCTGGATCTTTGACAGTCGTTACGGGTCTTCAGAAGTCCGAAAGTTAAACATCAAGTTTTACCAAGGCGTATTACTAAATAACTGGGTTGTGGAGGTTAGAGATGCAGTCGCTCCATGTAACATACTGGTATTCAGCTGCACTCGGTTAGACAGGAAGCCGACCCTAACATAGTTCGGAAAGGCTAGGCAGATGATGACCGGTAATAGATAGGTCTTGTTAAAGCAAAGATTTTCCGGATTCATATATCTATACTTATGAAAAGCTGAAGATTTTATTTGATTGTTTGCACGCGCTAATCTTTGGAACTACGAGTCGGATCAAAAAAAAAACATTTTGCATTTGGTAGCCCTATTCATGAAGAAGGCCTATAGGCTAATTAACATCAGTCAGGACCCTTATGAGTCAAGCAAAAAAAAAAAAGGAATCAGAAAGAAGGCTAAGCGAAACCCAACAGAAGCTAGTTAGTTATAAAGGCATAAATCATTGCTATATTGGCAAAGTGACATAAGCGTTTCGATACCTTAATTGGCAAACCAGCTAACTCCTTATGAGCAAATTTTTCAGGAGACACTTAAAACTCTATAATAATTTTTGTAGACTACTTATAAAGAAATCTAAAATCCCGTTGGTAGATATTAACCTAAATTCTTATTTTTTATACTGTCAGATCTTTAAAAAAAAATCTTTACAAAACTACAGCGTTTTTAGGAGTTATCTGTTTTTCCTTTCCTGTAAAACTATGAGATACTGGAGTTGGCTGCATAGCTCTATAAAGGTTTATAAAAAAAAAGATAGTTTTTTGTTTAAATTTTAATCAGAAAAGGTAATTACTTAATGTAATAATTATCAAATACTTAATGATATAATCAAAGAATGTCAAAGATAGGTAGGTATAATATTTTAGGCTTCATGAGGAAGGTTGTCATAATAATTTTGGTAATCTCTTGGCATTGAGTTCTTTAGTTGCTGTAAATCTAAGAACTTTTTTTTTGTAATTTTCCTGCGTTCGTTGTATAAGTTGGGTAAATTATGAAAAGGAATGTTGTTAATCCGACCATTCCTGCGTTGACTGAGTAATTGGTATTCTTCGGTGAATTTAAGTTTATAAAATATTTCTCCAGGGGGTGTATACTTAAGAGCTCTTATGTCGGTAACCTGAAACATAGAAATATTATTTAAAGTACCATCCAGTATATTAGTCTTAATAACAAATTTAATAGTAGTTTATGTACCTTCGGGTCTCCCTTCATCTTTCCTGGCCTTATGAAGTTGTAAAATTGCAAATTTTTAAAATTCTTGAAATAAGAATAGCTTAAGTATTCAACAGTATAAGGTTTCGATTTTTTTGCATTCTTGCAAATAGAAATGTACTCAGCTGGAACGTTTATAACTTGATTTTTTAGTTTTTTTTCAATCATCGCGTGCATACTGTCAACCTCCATTTGGGTGTGGCCTAGTTCTAAATATTTTTGCTCAATGGTTACATTATGCAGCATGGCCAAGTTGAGGAGAGCGTTACTTAAAGTGACGTTTCTGTTTTGATACGTACACCCATCCGTATACAATGTTATACTTCTATTATTATCTCCCATTTTTGGGATTATTTTATCAATAAAGAATTTTGTGAGTATGGTTGCGAACTCATCAGAGTTCAGCCCGCCTTCGGACTCGTTCCATAGGAAACAGTACCCGTCGCTAGTTTTCATGTCATAAATACACCAGTTGTGCACACATAGCTTCGTCTTGTAGTAGTTTGATGAAACGTAGGATCGCGGTGCTAAGAGTACTGCTTGGAGATCTGCAGTAAATACGAATTCTTTTTTTTCTTTATCATTTTCTTTTTCTATTCTTGCTTCGTTCTTTTTATTTACATGTTCTTCATAAGTTTCTTTGGTAATGTTTCCCATCTTGTATCCGTTACAGATGTCACACAAATCTTTCTTAGGTTTAAATAAAGCTATTTTTTGTACGGTTAGAGTGTTTGTAAAAGTCGCAATAGATAGTGCTTTTACATTTTTTGTCTGACAATAATCTGTATACATTTTATAAAGCTGCTGTTTAGATGTTATGTCTGATTGTATGTATTTCTGGGTTGTCCTTTTCCTACAGTAGTGTGAAGGCATTTTAGGTAACTCATCTAAAAAGTCTTGTAAATTTTTTATTTCTTGGTCAAAGGGCTTTCTGGGAGTAGTTCTTGGTAATTGTTCATCATTAGTCATTCCAGCAGCATCAACCTTCCAACCCCAGATACTAGATTTACCAATAGAAAAAGTATTTAAAAATAACGTCTTACAGACTCTAATCATATCCTCACCTTTTTTTAGGTGGTAAATAAAAGTATTGACTCTTTTAGATTTTTGAGGGTCTTTCCTATCTCTTTGCCTATTAGTATGTACAATTTTTACTAAATTATCAACATAGACTCGTTTTTCAGCCCAAGTCATATTCCAAAATCTATCAAATAACATTTTTCTGTCATCTTCAGATATAATATGACACCGAATAACACTACTCCTCTTTTCCTTGCAACTACAGCGGGGCTTCAACTCCTTTTTTGGTTTCTTTATATTTCTTTGCCACTCTCCATCTACTTTTTTCTTACCGCAGTATTGTTTACCATTTTCTCTATTCTTTTTACTAACTTCAATTGCCCATTCTTCCTTCTTTACTTGACACCTTTTCTTTCTTTTTACAATGGGCTCATCTGATTCAGATTCCGAATCACTGTAATCGACTAATTTATTAATTAATTCAGGATAGACAGTTGGGATTTGAGGTGTAGTTTCATGAGTTGGTAGTTCTTCCTGTGTCAAAGGTACGACCAAATCGTCATCCGATTTATCATTATTTGAAGAGGGATACGCATAAGTGGGCTCAAAACTATTAGTTGCATTTTCAGAATCGTAGTTATGTGATTGTGTTAGGTGAGGAGATAGCAAACTTGGACTGAAATGTTCTATTTCAAGCGGAAATATGTCTTCAATAACCACATTTTCGACTATTTCATACGTCTGCGTATTAGAACATTTTTGGTTACTAAAACTCTTATTGACAATCAAGTCAGGGCTAAATGCGTCATCCACACCAGGCTGTTCATTTTGAATACAATCAATGTAGCCATTATCAAAGAAAGTCGAAGAAGCAGAATTAGAAGCTGTGCTATCATGCCCAACCAAAGCATCGTAGGGTTTTGGAAATTGGTTATTAATAAACAAAACAGAGTCAGGGTTATTGGTTTGATCAAGATCATGCTGTTCATTTTGTATGCTTATTTGCAATATTTTTTTAGCGCGTGAGTTGGACATCTGCATGCAAAACAAAAGAAACCATCACCATAAGCACAAAAAATAGCCAAAAATGAAAAAAAGAAACTTTTTACTTGAAAATTATATAAAAAATCATTAATTTAATACTCAAAATAAAAGTATAAAATTCATGACAAAATAATTTAACTTTAAATAAAAAATAATTTCCACAGACAAAAATGGATAACTCCCAAAACTAGTGTAAAAAGTAAAAAGCAAACTGGCTAACTCCAAACCAAAATTAAAACTAAAAAATATCAAATGAATTATCGTTTTGTGAAAAAGTAAATAAATTTATCCATACCTTGTATTAATGTGCAACTGTTTTTGAACTCTCCTTCTTGTTTTAACGGGTCTAAACAATTTTGTTTTAATAAAACGCGGAGCGGCAACCACACACGACTCGAACGCCATACAAAATGGCAGACTTAGTGGAGTTAGCTTTCAAAATCGTAACGTTTTTTTCTACGTGGAGTTAGCTGATTTTCGAATAGCGATTTATGGAAAGAATTATGATTATATCGGAGTTGTCGTTTTTGTAAATAAAGCCGTATTTTTGTTGCATACTATCTAAACAAAAAAAAAATTTTTGACGAAATGTGGAGTTGGCTGGTTTGCCAATTAAGGTATCGGTATTAACATTCATGAACTCAACTTTAACATTTTCCCAGAGAGATAAGGCACATCCTGAAAGTGAATCATTGTCATTCGCAGTATCATGGATATTTTAGTAATGCAGAAACTGTTGTGATAATGATAACGAAGTAAGTCAATAAGTTTATTTTCATCATTACTGTGCGTTTTTTTAAGCCTACGCCAGTGTTTATACTAGAATCACTGTTCACCGGAATTGATTCATCGATAAATCGCTTAGTAGCATCTTACTCTTATGTAGGTACTTACGGTCACCTAAAAGAGATAAGTGACTAGGATCGTCGGATATATAGTTGTTGTTTAGTATGAAACTGATGGATGTTTTCGTATAAAACAAAATTTAATTAATATAAAATAAACAGGGGCAATTATCGTAATTTTAAGAACGTTCACAGTCTGATCTCAGTCTCAATCTGTTTAAAAATACCTCGAGTTTCCATACATTTTTGACAAGTGACTGTTGCCGAGATGAGACTGCGATTAGATTTTGAACGTTCTAAAAATTACGAGAATTGGCCTTCAGCTCATTTATTAAAAGACTTCAAAAATAAGGAGGTTATCAATTCGACATGTTTACATGTTTTTTTTTTCTTCTTTTTGTTCGAAAAGGATTTATTCCGAAATGTGGGACCTTTAAAATTAAAATTTCATATAGATCTGATGATGCGTTTCTGATACAGACAACGGAACTCTTCAAAAAATGACAGCGAATCAACCGCGATTGCTGCTATCGCATAAATATGCATTGTTTTGACCCCAAAGATGATGAAATTTCGAATTGGTGTGGGGTAGGTACCTACTTTAACTAAAAAGTGAAAAGTAGAAACTTTTTCCAAAAAAAAAAAAACAACCGAAATCCGGAAAAACACTACAAAGTGAAAACTAACTTTTTTCGAAAAGCGGTAACAAAAACTTAAAATACATATCCAAAGTCACCGACTTCCGAAATTAAAGTTATTTTTCACTTTGTTGCACTGTTTTTCCGGCAGTTGTTTTTTTGTTTGTAGAAAAAGTTTTCAAATGAAATTCCATTCGAAAACATCCATAGGTTTCTTATTAAACTTTAACTGTTCTATATTTGACGTCCAGTTATTTATCTCTTTTGGTGACTGAACAGTCAGTGTTGTTCTTATGTATTTAACAAAAAAACTACTAAAATTTCTCTATCATTTACAAAGACATTTAAAATGAATGTATTAAATACAATTCCCTACAACAATCACAACGAACAACAGCCAAATAGCACAAAACAAGCTAAGGAAACTTAATCTCCCGTCTCTTTAGCAGGTGACCGTTACTCCAGGTCCATCGAACCTAATAGTCCCTGTAAGTCGATGATCTCTGTAAGCTGACGATCCCTGTAAACTGATCGGGCACAGGAATAGTTCCATATGCTTGTGTACACGTCAATCGGCGCATTGGAGCGTTGCTTTACATGATCGCGCCCTAAAATAACTGTGTGTTGTCAACGGTGCGTTAATAATGTGTGTGAGGGACTCAGGCCGGTTTTAATTATTATTTGTTGTTGGGTCATTTTGTTATATTAATTTTGGTTGAAATTAAAATTAAGCTTAGATACAACACAAGCAAATGTTGAGTACAACGGCATCGCAAAAAATGGCGTGACATGCCTTACCTTTTGCACAATATCTCCATTTTCGGACATTTCCCACGAGAACGTGCGAGACAGTATAGTAATGTTACTCCTTATGATATCAGTTCTCCGCCAGTGTAATTCTCGTCAAAATCAGTTCAGCTATTTCGAAGACTAGTCGTTACAAACGGACAGTCAAACACACTTATTATTATATGTATGTATTAAAGGGCAATGCTCCTTTTGTTACCATAATTGTATAAGTGTCTGCCGCTAGAGTAGTTGTTTCAGAAAGCCTACTTAAATATGTATGTAGGTACGAGATTGCTTACGACTCTCCGTTGGCGCCACAAATATTGTGTTTAATACATATCTCAATATTTGCTGGCGTCGCGCACTCGTCATGTTTGTCCGTCATTCACTCTCAAACGAGCATGGAAGAGGTTACACAAACCTCACTTAAATTCATATCTGATTTGCATACAAAAAATGCAAATGCAATTAGCAGAATTGTTGATCCACCATTTATTATGAAATCGTAATTTGCCTTCCAACCAGTTATGGTTAGCCATGCACAACCCTGAGAGTATTGCGAAAACCATTCTTTCAATTAAAATATTTGCAAGTTTCTGTGAACGAGACGTTCTATTGGCACACATGGCAATTTGAAGTTAATGGCGCTCAGAGACCAGAGGGGCAATTCTCGTAATTTTAAGAACGTTCACAGTTTGATCTCAGTCTCAATCTGTCAAATTGACCTCTAGTTTCCATTCATTTTTGTCACTTGATTGTCGCCGAGATGAGAGTGCGACTAGAATTACTAGAATTGGTCTGCTGTTAGCACATAATATATACGGCGTGACATGTTGTTTTGTTTTATTGTTATGTGCGACAGTTAAACTTCACCTGTCCCCGCAGAGAGCAATGCGGAATCGGCATATAAATAAAACGTTTAGCGGCTGTCAAATTTAGCGGACGCTTGCAAAACGTTGCCGACACAACGGTTAAGTTGTTTAACATACCACTAAATACTGTTATTCGAAAATTAACAAGTCAGCTCTTAAAGATAATGTTGCTATGAACTTGGTTTGTAGATTTAAGCTAAGATTATACTTGGTTATCTATGGTTTGGACTGCTATTAATATTGATATTTTCTCTTCAGAATATATAAGGAATCCGGTCTGTGTAAACTTTGAAGGAGCTTACAAATTCGGCCGGTATCGGCGCCCTAATCAGCTGGGCATTTGGTCGGTCAAAATAAACAAGCGATGACGTAAGATCCAGGTGAGTTGTTTGTGCCATAAACTATTAAATAAAATACGATCACATTAATCCTCATGTCGGCGGATCGGTTAATCTAACACGCAGAGAGCGTGCAAACAGGCATCAAAACAAAAGATTAAAAAATACCAAGCCCAAGTTGTTTACCACGGGAGCTGACGTCACTGGCCGCACAGAGCCCGATGAGATCATTTGGTCGTTCACACTGACCTTAGCATACCCTGCCCATTAGGGTTGAAAAAAAAAAAGAAATCGATTGTTACATCAAATTGTCATTGGAAGGCCTAATAGGTTGGTGACACGCGTGCTTTTAATTATCGTCAAGACAAAGGTCGGAGGGATATAAATATTTCGGGGTGCCCTTAGACATACTAGAGTGGCATCTCTACATTTTAATTAAAATGTAAAGATCCCACTCTAGTATGTTTTCAATGCGTGCTTGAAAATTAATTAGAATTATATGAGCTGTAATTATTACACATTATATCTTAACTTGCAAATTCATCTGCAGATAGGAATGAACGGAGAATCCACTTTTCTTTCACAGCAATTTGTCAGACTGGTCAACAGAATGAGGTTGTCATAACATAATACTGACATACTTATATATATAAAAGTGTTGTTATATAATTTTAAATTAAGCTATTACACCCCGTAGGCTGCAACATGATGCGTCATCGTGCCGGATGTTTTTTCAGGTATGTAGGGCAGCATGAGACAGGTAATGACGGTGATATATAGCTTTTATCTCTTTTGACAGTACGAGTATATGTTTGTGAAAGATTAGTACCTACAACGTAACATGCTTTCGAGGAAGCAAGCTGGTATAAGAATTCTTTTTCCTCATTGCTGGGCCAGACTTTCATTTTTGTTGGGCGCCATTATGCATCAAGAATATTTTAGCTGGAGTAGCGCATCTCATTTCATTAGGGTTTTAATGTTTGCTCAAACAGAAGCAATTGAAGGAACTTTGACAAGTGAGTGATAGATACCTAAGCTAAATGTATGGCAGACTCTGTTCATCCTCAATTTAAAACATCATGTGATCCGAGCATAGTTTCGTGAGCTATTTCCACCCGAGATAATCGTCGATCGAAATACCAGCTCAGGAATTTACATCCTAGTTCGGAGCTCATAGTTTCCTCAATCAACTGAACGCAGAAGAGTTTAATTAAATAGTTTTGGAGCAGAACTGCCGTTAACAGTGACTTCCTAATAGCTGTTCTGTCATACTAAATCAAGGTATTATTAGATGAGCATCAATAATAACGTTATTATTAAACGCTGCGTGGTCTTTGGTAAGAATAGACCACCCTATCTGACGGAGGATTTGCTTTGATACATTGGAATCAGTGAAGAATCCATTTGAATAATAAACTCCATAGTGAAACACATATTTTTCTGACACGAAGACCCGTTGTAGCAGTATCTAAAGGAGGATCTGCAATCAGTAGTTCTAGGATTATAATTTTGCATAATTTACAGCGATTTCCTCGTTATTTTCCGTCGGACAATTTATCAAGGTATTATTAACTGAGCGCAAATAATAAGCTATTATCTAAAGCGGATGGAATAAGCCGATTATGACACATAGTTGAAAGGACACAGCCTAGCGCTGCGCTATCGAAGTATTGTCCTACCGCAGTTTAGGCATTCTCGATCGACATTCTATGACCAATACCGGTCGACATTAAATCAAATCAACTGATCGTTTATTATGTGCAATTTTAATACAAAGGATAAAGGACTGGACGTCACAGTATCGTCATTAACAGAAGATTTATTTTCATGTTTCGCAACACAATGACCATAATTAGATTGTACGTGATTACTAAGACATAAATCTATCAAGTTATAAGTAATTTTACATTGTGTTGAAGTTACTAAGCTTGATTGTGCGGTTTTAAATAAGGGGTTAGAAGATGAATCGTGCATTTAACTTTATACACATATTTCAGTTTTTATGTGCGATAAACTTGAGGGTCTGTCGAAGCCAAATAACTCAATTTCTATTGCATATTATAATGTGGTCATTTATGTGTCATTATCCGGGATGCTTTCAGATACGATTCAAAATATGCAAAACATGAAATCGATTTTATTTTTTGATCTCGCTACATTCTGTACTCTTGCAGTCAATACTGTGTTCATTAATGTGTCATTATCCGGGTTGCTTTCAAAATCTGCTACATTAGTTTCAACGGAACTGACTCTTCCACTTTCAGGCACCACTCAGATTATGCAAAACATGAAATCGATTCAATTTTTTGATCTCGTTACATTCTGTACTCTCGCAGTCAAGTAATTTCCTATGTTCTGTCAATTGGCTTTATCGTAACGTAACAAATGACTCTTATCTGCAAATGACGTTTGTTGCATAAAAGGAGCGGGAAAAAAGAGAAAGGCAATTAGGTAATTTAAGATTCCGTAACTGGATAAACATTCAGTTTATTTGGAAGTAAGAAGTAAGCTAACGTTTCAAATAAATTACCTTAAACAGACTTGGATACTTTCTGTTTGCTAAGCTAAACTTAGCTAATGACTAGAGTTAAGCTAAGTAATGTATCGACCGAATCTAAATACTTTTCTAGAATGCAAGTGGGCTAATTAGTGTTACAAACCAGGTCGTCTCGTTTCGAGTGAAGACTGAGGATAATAATTTATGAGACAGAAACGGTCATATTATGCAGCAACCGATAATTTGTGAACAGCAATGATTTGAGTTCATTAGATAGTGCATGTATTTCGAAAGGTTTGTGAGTTAAAAGATACGAAGACAAGATTCCCTATCAATAGAAAGGAGACTAGTCATGTTTCATATAAAGTTGGGCCCAAAACCCAAAGTCAGCGAACAAAAAATTATAGGAACACTCGCAGAGGTAGTCATATTTTGTTAGTCGCTGGATATTGGGCCCAGTATGGCTGATCTCCTTTACCCATATACAAAGACGTTGGTTTTCGCAAACAACCACAGTTGGTGACGTCAAAACTGTGTCAACTGCAACTGTCCCAAAAACCGCTACCACGTTACGTACATTTTATAAAGTTATCAACTACCCTATCCATCAAACGTGCGACGTGTCATAATTCATACGGACGCGATGCAATGGACGTCCAGCCGTCCAGTCAGCGATGTAAATCACGACAATTGCATGCCCGTGCGCCGGTGGACAGCTACCTTCGTACCTAAGTGCATTGCAATTTGTTATGTAAAGTGTTACTTACTAGTCGTGTATAATGGAAAACTGGTATAATTATTATGGCTTGCGTTCTGTTCACTGGGTCTGTGTGTAATTGTGAGTAAAAAAATAGATCAGTTGGTTATGTTACGCCTATAGGGAAGTGATGAAAGGTTTCAAGACGAGCATATTTAAAAAAAAAATTATTATTAGTCAATATCTCCCTCCTCTCTTTCCACCTGTATCTCTGTCCTGAGCTGCAAAGGACCAATCTTTATTAAAGGAGTCCAGCTCATTCAGCCATCTCCGTCTGGGCCTGCCGCGATGTCGTTTGCCACTACGCGGGACCCACGGGGTCGTAATTTTGGCCCATTGATTGTCTGACATACGGCAGATGTGTCCAGCCCAATTCCATTTAAGCTTCGCAATTTTCCTAGTTTCATATTAGTTATTTAAGTAATGGAACGAATTGTTGTATTCATAACCCAGTCCACAAGTTTGATACCCAGAATACTGCGTTCCATAACTCTCTGGCATTAATGCAAGATGATAATTAATTTAATTGTGCCAATCCGATTTAACTGTTGGAAACCATAATAAAATCGTCAAAATAAGAACTGCTTCAGCAAATTCTGTATCAGTATCAGTCTTGGACCGGTTTTTGAGAGGTAATAGCTATAATAAACATTTGATCACCTCCGCTTATAACACTGACCTAGACTTGAATGAAACAGTGGAGATAATAATGAAAACAACAAAAAAACAAAGAGAAAACAAGATTGTCAGTTGTACCGATCCGATGCGAATTCAATTTACTTTCACTATTCTCTCGGGAGTTGTATTCAAATCGTTTGTTTACACAATTTTATTGGCATAAACTTATTTTCCTTTCGCTTACATCGACCTGTGCCAAAGGTAAGCTTTCTAAAGGTTTAAATTAATGAAAGACTTGTTTATGAACGAAGACATCATGAAAGAATTTACGATTGTGTAGATTCCGAACGCAACTATTGGCGTCTTACGAGATGCTTTCTTTACGAGTTTACCAAGCATGTTGCTTTTACAGCGATAACTTTGAAATGACAGCAAATCTTGGGTGACCTACCTACTAATGTATTTAAATGTTAAGAAAGTTGTACAGTTCATTTATAAGTATTTATCGCGTAATAAACAAATATGGATACATAGCTTTCTAAGGCATTTGCGATTACATTTATAGTTTTAATGAGATTATTATACGTTAACTTACGACTTCGTTTATCTTAAGCAATGTTATCATAATTTCTGGATAAGGTAAGTCGGATCACAGTGGGTTAAGTAAATGTAAACAGAGCAGTTGGAAACTTCCAACCTGACAGATAGCCTAAAGTTATTACGCACGTTACTTATCGCTTCGTCTACGTTGAAAGCCAATAAAATCACGTAATTTTAAGTATAATTCAATGTACACATTACACATGATATCTATGGCTTTATCCCTTTATTTGTACTTCTGTTTGTATTAAGATGAACCTTCTCGTCTCATTGTTCATAATAAAAATAAGCTCTGCATTGATCACCAGCTACTCTGCTCTAAGAGATTCAAATATGGATCATCATTCTCTGCCCTTTTCCTAATGTATTTGGGGTCGGTGCAACATGTATTTTTTCCATACCACATTAGTCGTCCTCTCGGTAATCACCCCCTTTCTAGCCATATCATCTTTCCATCCACCGTTTCTTTGTTCTTGCCCGACTCTTATAGCCTATCTACATTCAAAAATGGATATACAGGAAAATGGAACAGCTGATTTTTTTTTGTATAACCGACGAATAATTTCTACGCTAGGGGATCTAGAATGGCATGCTGAATTCCTGGTTAATGTTTGCGCACTGGTTAAAATTTAATCTTCGAATTGATTTAGTAAAGCGTGTATTTGTAGCTAGTATGCGAACTGATTTTATACGACTGACGTAAAATACATCCTCCTTAACAAGAACTGTAGAGCTTCCGAAAACTTTCAGGCAAGTAAAACAAACGGTTTTCCAGAAACCTATTCAATGACGTCAAGTGTTACAGAAACCATTTGTTTACACGTTGTTAACGAAAATAGTCGGGAGGAAGAAAAACTTCATCGTAACACATTAACAGTTCCTAGACATGTCACAGGAAGTTCTTACTATTTTGTTCCTTTTACGGTCAAGAGATATTTCAAAGAGATGTTTAAGAATATATGTCTTATGTTGCATTCTAGCTGTCAGAGTTGATCCTTTATTATTTTTGGAGTGATTTAGCGTGTCGCCTAAGTGGATATTTTACCTTTTATGTCGGTTCGTTTAAAGAATAACCAAATCCAGGGACATTAATTCTCCATTTTATTTTGTGTTGTGAATCAAGGGAACATAAAAACTTTGTTCTAAATTGGGGTTTAATTTTGTTTGGTTTAACAGGAAACTTACAACTTGGAGATATAAATGAAAAAGTATACTAATTTTGTTTTATCATCAATATCGATGCCTAATAATCTAACCTACTGTAACCAAGCCAATGTGGAAATGTGCTATTTGTAAACATGTTATTTACAAGACACTCTTTGTTATTACGACATCCACAACCATAAACTCTTCAAAGATATCCAGAACGATTTTCAAAATGTATACTCACGTCAAAAATGAGTAGCGGTCGGTTGTCAGTGCTTCAGATGCGCTCCACTTGCGCTACTCCGGTTTCACACGCATATTTATTTTAATCGCCCATTTATCTACGAAATTACGCATTATTGTTACGACAGAACTGCAACTGTGTAACTCAACATGTAACGCACCGCATGTAACGCAGTTGTGACTGACTGTACTGATTAGTCTGTTTATACAGAAAATTGAGCGTAATGCCGATTCGCTTGTTAGCGGCTTTCTAATAGTTCTAAGAATTACAAGTTTTATGAAAATTGGATTTTAATAATAGTCGGTTTTAGGCTATTGTTGTGTGAGGGAAAACAGGCAATTAAATCGGCCGCATCGAATGTTCTACCTATCAGATACATGCTCATTACATACGCATATTGTATTGTACTGAAATAAATAACACGCGATTAATTATAACCGGGATTGTAGATTTTTCAGGAAAAAGCTCATAAAACATTGCTATTATTACCGTCATAATATTTTACAAAAATAACAGTATTTATTTATATATATACATATAAGCATAATTATGGCAAATAGTCCGCACGGATACCGAACAAGTATAACCAGTTGTAGTAACTGTACATCATCGAGATATTACGTCAAGGGGGCCAGGACATGGAGTTGTCAGGGAAATGTCCAATTTATTGTACAAATTAACGAACTAATCGGAGTATCAGCTGAAGTGACCGTAAAGGCGTAAATATTACACACAACGCGTTGCATCAGTTGATGTAACTTGTACGCATGTATGTAATAATTAGTATTACAGTAGGTAACATGTGATGATACCTACAGCCGGCACACTGCTCGCCCTTGGCTGCACATTAATACTCTACAATATAATTCTGTTGAAAGCTGACGTTGTTATTATGTCTTCGAAATTTACATGCAGGCGTTTATTTTGTGTTGGACACCTTAAGAAGGAGGGGGAGGAAGAAGAAGAATGATTCGAGTTTGTAACACGTATGTATTTACAGAATTAAAATCATTAAGCCTTCCGCAGACAGGTGCGACGGTGGGACTAGTTTCTGGTAGAACAATTTCCATGAAGTTTCATATAAATTGTTCTAATAGAGTCACGCTGCGGTTGTTTCAAATCGTCAATACAACCCTTAGTTCATTTAATCTCATTGAATAACTACTACATGAAAATTTTGCAGACTACCCTTAGGTACGACCTCCTTAAAAGTCTCGAGTCGCAAGCACGTTTCAAGGGTTTGGAATAACAGAACTAAAAGAAATGAGTTCGGAGTAAATTACAAATACAAAAATCCAAAAATATTACAGAGTATAAAATTCAGAGTCTTTCAGCGAAACATGTTTAGCGAGAAAAGCAAAGAAGTTACTAGCAAGAATAACAAACTATTAGAAGCGATGCTAGAAACAAACAATAAAACGGGTTTTCCAAGAATATAAATAAATAGTAAACCCACATAAATTAACCATTGCCACTTATTGAACAAAGTCTATTTACAATAAATTAAAATAACGTAATGCATACTATTCAACATTGTCATTGGTAAATAAATAACAAAAACATCAAATCAATGAAAGTGTAGCATAAAATTAATCGATTTGCGACAAACAAACTCTCATCGAAGCGACGACGCGTAATAAAATAGCAATTGAAAACGTAAACAATGCGCGATGTCACCCACTGTTGCCATAGCCTTTCAACAAAACATCATAAACCAAATTGAAATGACTTCATGCGGCAATGGATTATACATATAAAACCTTTGGTGCATTTCCTTCGGGAAATTCATACAAGGTTTTCTCCGCAATATTCGGAGAGGATTATTTATTCAGCAAAATTGGAAAAGCGATATCACTGCAGTTTCCAGCAGATTGCGCCAAGGTGCAAGAGGATAAGGTTGGCGAGGTTTCAAACACATTGTAGTCTAAATAATTTCGAAATTATCTACAAGATGGAATTCATCATCTGCCTTTTCCCAACTATGTTGAGGTCGGCTCTTAGTCAAACCGGATGTAGTTAAATACCAGCATTTAACAAGAGCGACGGCCTTTCTGATCAAGACACCTCTTGGTACGACTGGACATGCGCTGGATGTGGGAAGTACAAGGCCGGTCGAAATGGAGGAGCCTGGGGAGACCTATGTCCAGCAGTGGACGTCTTTCGGCTGAAATGATCATGATGATGATGGTAGGGCTGGTTGTCAGACATTTGGGCTTCTGACGACCCGTTTCCGACAGTCAATGATCCACTAATGACAGCCGGGACCAACTGCTTAACGTGCTTCCTGCTTCCCGAGGCACGGCAGGGTTTAGGTATGTAAAGATAGTCATCCATCCACAGACCAACCGCGGCAAGCGTAGCTTAACCTGATTGATCGACCCGTACGGTTGTTATTACTTAGCCACAAGCCCCCATCTACAAGATGGTATTGCTGCTGATAATATATTTTTTAAGTGTTCCGAAACCAAGACAAAATGAAAATGTTGACTCTAGGAGTGTCTATTGAGCTTCTACAGTATCAAATTAAAAGCTATATAGTTCACCTAAAAGCTAAAACGTTTACTAAGTACACCATCCCATTATGAAAATACAACAAAGTTATGATTTAAGAGCAAAGACAGACCTCTTAAACAAGGCTAAAACTTTATGAAGATGGCACCACATGGTCCGTAATTCTCAAGTCATGGTTCTAACATATTCCTTTTAAGCTTCATTAAATAATAAGTATCCTGGATCGTTAAGAGGACACTGCAGACACGCCATTACACCAGACAACCTTGTAAGATAAAATTTTCGTAGCAAGAAAAATGAGGTCGACGTCGTGAAGATACGAAGACAAAAACCTACATCTAAATTATATCAGATGTTAATATTGTTACACGAGCGAGATCTTTTTTGAAAGAGCTTTGTAGTGAGGAAATTACATATGAAAGAGGAAAAGAAAGATTACTCGTACTAATGGAATAAACATCTTTAAATCCTTTGTGCTATAGGAGCAACCAGGAACAAATTAATTCTGAATAAATAAAATCTGAAGTGGCTTCAATCTGTGCTTAACGCGTTGGTATTTATTTGCCTTCCTGGTAGGCGTCATCAGGTTTTATGATGTCATCTGAGTGATCCCGGATTCTGATGTCATGTTTCAATGGTAACGAGGACTGGAGCTTTCCTTTGCCTTATGAATGGTGAATACCGAATTGTGTGCAATATCCTTGCAATAGAGGGCAATTATGCATTGGCTTTTAGGTAACGTATTTCAGGTAGGCGTCATCAACTTGCTTTCCCTTGCGTCATGAATGACCATTTTTGGAATATGCGACCATCTTCTCTTCACAGGACAATATACTACCAAATGATGTCAAATTTAAATCAAACAATAGCTAAGCTAATGTATTGGCATTTAGGTAACGTATTTCAGGTAGGCGTCATCAACTAGCTTTCCTTTGCCTCATGATCATGAATGACCAATATTGGATAATCCAATAATTCTCTCTATAGAGGACAAAATACTACCAAATTATGTCATTTAAAATCAAACATTGCTAATTCACTGACATTTATATATTCTCCTTCCTTGTAGGCGTCATAAAGTTTCATGATGTCATCTGACGGACTCCTTACTGACGTCATTCTTATTAGCAGTCTGCACGAAGCTTTCCTTTGCGTTATGACTAAGACTACTGAAATAGCCCGTATCAATACTTAGGTCAGCAAACATTTGATATTTGGATTGAAGATTTGCACTTTCTGCTTATTATTGAGGCTTGGCTGATGTCTCTGTCACAATGTAGTTTTTTGTAAACTTCATTGTGTTAGTCTGTTCAGACTTGTCATATTTTTTAAGAGAGATACTTAGTACTTATTTTTACTAGGTTTTGAGCTCTTCTTCGTAATACACGTCCGAACTAGGTACTCTTGTCCGAACGTAGCTTTTGGAATTTAATGTGCACTTACTTCTTCGTAACACTCTTGTCAGAACGCACGACCGTTCTCATGAAGTTTCTTGTCTAGGGGCTGATGTGATTTGCCTTATGATTTCTCGACATCTACTCCGATTTTTGGAATTCAATGTGCACTTATTTATACTTGTGGTTTTAAGTTAATGTCATATTCTGTCACACTATTATATTCTACATATTTAACGGTAGTTTCAAAGGCAGCTTTTCAAAAGTTGATGTTTTATCATTGGCTAGTTATACCGCATTGCGGCGTGTGTTTCCACGAAGCAGACGGCACGTGAGTAATTTTCCATCGTCTGCAGTAGATTAGTCGAGATCAACGGCGGTAGTGAGTTCTGACAGTAATTGGAGAAAATTCACAATAATGACGATGTATATTTTTCCACGTTTCACGTAATTACTTGACTGTGTGGAATAGTTTCCGATATATTCAACTCTCGAAAAGGGATCGGATTTTCCGATGAGTAGAGTACCTATTTGAAACTGGGCTGTATTATTCACCTTCAGTTCTCTGGAACACTCAGGGTTACGATCCGCCCTTGAACCACTTAAAGCTCTCTCGCTTTGATAAAGTGTAAAACGTTCAGCTTTTCCCTGAATATTTTTAGCTGGAGACTTTTCTGTATAAAGCTTAAACTGATTTGTATTCAGTTAACACTTTGCAACACGCCGATCCAATTAACAATGTTATTAGTCATAACGAAGAAAATACATTTGGTATGATTAAATACGTGTCTAAAAAAAGACATCAGTTATAGAGATTGACAAAAAATAAACATACAAAACAAAGTTGTATAATTAAAACACCTGCCTAATATATTAACATTCGCATTAATCCTCGACTTCAATTCTACTTCGCAATCTATTCAAAGAAGACGACTACAAATTGGAATATTAAGCAAAACCACTTTTTATGAAGGAACAAGAAAAAATGTAAACAGAACTGGCTTACGGTTATTATCATAATAACTCAATAAAAATGGCGTCTACGGTCCAAAAGTCGAAAACATGTTTATTTGTCTACAAAGGTGGTCGGAGATAACAATAGTGAAGGTTGAGATGGATATTGTGAATTAAGTCTAAACTTGGCACACAAAATGTTATCAGAACGCCACGACAATGAAATAATTTGGTCACGAATGTGTTAATATACGAAATCTTAGTGCATTTTGAATGTAAATCAGCAATAGTTGATCGGAATATAAAAAAAATAATTATTTAATGTAGTTGAAAAGTTACCACCAAATGAGCATCTTCTTGCAGGGTGTTCCGTGGGCCACTTGGAAGTCCCTGAACCCAAGTGGGAAGATGTAAGTTGAACTTTGTATAGTGGAATCCGACTTTCGACGGAACGGCAGCAGGATGTAGAGCTGTGTCACACACTATGCTCCACCTCCTAACTTGACCTCTTTTTTTTTGGGTGTGGGAAGTCATCAAATAAAGAAAAGAAAGAAAACTACAACTTCTCCCGCTCTGGGTGGAGCAGGACGACGTGTCAGACTTTTACTGACTAAAACCCTCCCGTGTTCCCTCAGTTGCCTGTGTGCCAGGGGCCGCGGTATCTCTTTCGAACAACCCGCAACCCTGGCAGGATCTTGACCTCTGTGGCCCAAGACGTGCAGCCAAAGTGACCTCTGCGCTGCCACCGACATTGCCGTGGAAGTTACGAAGTTTGGGCCAACAAAATTTGATTTTGAATGTCGTGCCAGCGACACGAAGATGTTGAAAAGGTCCTAAATTATTTTGACTAATCTAGGAGAGGCCTATGTCCAGCAGTGGACTGCTGTAGGCTGATGATGATGATGAATCTCTTCGCTTGAAATAATCTATGAAAAATAGCTGGGTGTTAGATTACTTAGGTAACTTTTTTCATGAAAATACACGTGAATAGTTTGACTACGCAGTAACAGAAATAGAATTGTATCGCAAAAAAAAAAACAATTCTAAGAATTATACAAAAGGTAATGTTATTTCGATGGTAATCTCAGTTTTTGTTGTTCGTGCAAACAGCGATATAATTTACCCAGTCATTCGAAATCCGTTACGATGGAACTTAAATCTTGTTACACAAAAAGCAACCGTTTTTTATTCACAAAATTCGATAAAATCGCCAGGTATTCATTCGCACGTTGTTTACCGCGCATTTCTATTTATAACTGTGACCATTCGTTTCTTTATCAACATTTGATGTTTTTTATAGTAGCATGGGAACCGGTCAGACTGGGTTTGGCAAATAATATTATGGTTATGGCAGCCACTTTACAGGTTACACAAGAGTGGTGGTATTGAAACCACAATTGATATTACTTATCAATAATCAGATTCAAGACCACATAATTATGGTCATTAGATAGGTACCAATGCAATAACTGCACCCTAGTGTAAGCCTTTAAACTTGCAATCATTTTAACCTTGCATTTTATATTACAAAGGGAATATTACAGAACCTGACCTGAATACGACATTAAAAATAATGGCGTTTATTTATTTACATAGGTGTGTAAGGCACTAGGAAGTGGTGAAGGGCGGGCGTTTTGGGGGCTGTCTTATGTAATTTTGACGTTCAAAATAATAGTTTAGAAAACTAAAAAACATTTTTTTATTTTTTAGTTCTGCTAACTACAAAAACGTGTTGTTTTTTCTCATTTATTTTTTTAATTATTGAATTGTCATCGGTCCTCGACAAGTTTACAAAGTTTCAATGAAATCTGACCGTTTAAAGTGGGTCAAAATCGCGCTCAAAGGAGTCAGTTACATACAAACAAACATACAAGTGAAGCTAATATAAAGCGTGTAAAAAGAGCTGACTCTCAGCCTAGTTTGAATAAATGACTTTTGATTTTGATTTTTGAAGATAGTTCCGTCAATTTGTTTAAAACGATATAAGTAACGATGCCTTATTTTGTGAGCTCACGAAAAAATACAAGCCATGAAAATACGTCAGTGTATTTATATATATTATTTATGCAGGAAAAAAAAAACATTGGCAGTATTGAAATCTTTCATCATTATTGATGAAAGATTTCAATACTGCCAATTCATGATACTTACTCTATACTTTTTTCTCAATAACAAAGTAGTAATTCACAATACTTACCTTCTCAAGGCCTAAACCTACAACCTAGCATAAATTAATTATGATAATTTATTCAGTACTAGCTTTTGCCCAGCGGCTTCGCCCGCATGGAGGTAGAAAATTGTCCCACGGGAACGTACTATCGGAATAAGAAGTATCCTATGTGTTATCCTAGGTTACAAACTATCTGTGTGCCAAATTTAATCCAAATCCGTTCAGCCGTTTCTGCGTGAATGAGTAACAAACATCCTAACATCTAAATATTAGTAGGATTCTGCAGGTTTTATATCGTACCATTTGGCAAAAAAAATATAGTTTTATACTTGAACTAGTTTTAACCGGTTTCGTTTAACGTCTATTCAAAACCTTGTTTCTAATTTATGTTTTTTCCACATAAGAAATTACTTAATTGAACTCTGCGTGGAATCTTAAATTGTTTTTTCAAAAAAAAAATATTGACAGAAATGCAGTTTAGACGTAGGTATGTGGTGGGTATACCACGAACGTCTATGCTGCGTTCGCGACTTACAATAATTATTTAGGAATAATACTTATAACCAAACGAACTACAACATAACATAACTCTTAAACATAGCGCGAAGTGTTTTTCAGTTTCTCTAGATTTCTTTTTCAGTTTACGAATATAAATAGACGAACCAAACAAAACGTTTCTTGGTATTACCACAGCTAAACAATATCAGCTTGTATAATAACTAATTTGCATATATTTATGAACTAACTAAAGATCGAAGGTCAATTTGCCATGTGGCGTGTGTAGGTGTGAAACAATTTCGAAATCATAAGATAAACAGTCTTCTAGCTTATAAAAAAATATCAAAATACGTGAAACTAGCTTTTAGAAATTGGGCAGGCATTAGCTTTCTTTTCATAGGTTGTTTTTTACTAATATTAGGGGCCTGGTTAAGCTACGCTTGCCGCGGTTGGTCGGTGGATGGGTGGCCATCTTGAAATATCAAGAGCTCTTCGTGCCTTGGAAAGCACGTTAAGCCGTTAGGCCCGGTTGTCCTTCGTGTATCTATAACAGCGGTTTCAGATCATCAGAAGCCCGAAATTCCGACAGACAGTCTTACCGCAGGGTATCGTGTTACCCAGTAACTGGGTTGTGGAGGTCAGATAGGCAGTCGCACCATGTAAAATACTGGTTTTGAGCTGCATGCGGTTAGACTGGAAGCCGAGCCCAACATAGTTGGGCTTTGGCTTGGGCTCGGCTTTGTCTTTACTAATATTGTAAATAGTTAAATTGGTTCTTTGTTTGTAAGAGGTTATCTCAGGAATTACTGATCCAATGTTAAAAGTTATTTGATTAATAGAAAGCTATACGATTGCAGAGTGCCATAGGACATGCACATAATTGCGTCACACACTATTAATTAAAATCTGAACCATTTTGAAGGATATTGCTAACCCCTTGCTTTTTATGTTCAAAAATTGTCTGCTCAACAACGTAAATAATGCAATGAATGTTGTTGAACTGTCAAAATGAAAACAATAAGTAGGGTATTTTACTCTATAAGAGAAGAAATCTATTAAAACTATATTATTGAGATAGCTTAGCTAAAAAGCAGTCGGAAAATGTTAGTTTTAATTCATGAAATAGCAAAATACATTTTAAAATTCAATTCAAAGATTTCAGTTTTTTAACCTGTTTTTGAACACCATGAAATAGTAGTCGTCATATTATTACGCCATACCGCTGAATAAACTAATCAACTTAACCACTTTGTAGTTTTATTATTTTCGTAACCAGTCATTTTTATTGAAATAATATCTTACATTGAGGAACAGCAAACCAACGATAAGTAGAATAATAGCGAATTTTTTTTTTAAATTATAAGTAATTATCATACAAAATATCAGCGCATTTGTTTACTTAGCAAAATGACGTCATACCCACACACTAATATGGCGTCCATTGCGTCCAGCGTTTTCGTCAAATTACGCGCGAAATATGAAAATGTAAAATGTAAATGCATTTTTAACCGACTTCAAAAAGGAGGAGGTTATCAATTCGTCGGAACCTTTTTTTTTTTTTTATGTATGTTCCCCGATTACTCGAAGATGGCTGGACCGATTTGGATTTTGTTTTTTTTGTTTGAAAGGGTATACTTCCCAGGTGGTCCCATGATCATCAAGTCAGGATCTGATGATGGGAACCTGGAGAAATAGAGAGAACTCTTCAAATTTTATAGGCACACGAAGCGATTTAGCTATTTTTTGGAAGAGTACTTTCTCGGAGTGGTCTCATTTCAATTTGGTGAAGATCTGATGAAGAACTTTGGAGATAGGCAACGGAACTCCTCAATAAATGATAGCAAATGGACTGGGATTGCTGAAATCTCATGTCTGTCTATTGCTTACACCAGTTCATAACATAACATCACGCCGGTATGCTGTGAAGGGGTAAGCACATGTGGACCACTAAAAAGTGAAAAATAAAAACTTTTTCCAAAAAAAAAACAACCGACTTCCAAAAAAACACTACAAAGTGAAAAATAACTTTAATTTCGGAAGGCGGTGACAAAAAATTAAAATACAGCTCCAAAGACACCGACTTCCGAAATTAAAGTTATTTTTCACTTTGTAGTGTTTTTTTGGAAGTCGGTTGTTTTTTTTTTGTTATTGCACTAATCGATTAAGTAACAAAAATGCGTTTTTAGTGGTTTATTATATAGAATCGAATGGAGACATATTTCAAAAATGGGTGTAATACCCTATTCCTAATGTTAGTGTGTTGCGCAATTCCCCTCTGGTAAAGAAAACACCTGAAAGTGTATCTTTGTTCCAAACTGGAGCTGAAAAGCATACTAAATGCTATTTGTAGCTGAAATGATCAGATTCGGTTGTGTATATTAATATTTTACATACTTACGTGTGATAATAATAATAAAGATACTGTCTTGGTACCTAAGTGTAAGTAAGTGGGCATCATTTTATTATAATAGAATATGTATAGTATTTTAGCGACAAATTCTCTAGGTAGTGGTATGTAGGTGTCAACCATGGGCGATCTTGACACGATTCAATAAATTATTAAGTATTAAATTTGCTTAAGCACAATCACATTATTCAATTCGATAACTTGAATACTATATTTTATGAGCTATTAAAATAACCTTTACAGCTGTGCATGATTCGATAAAGAAATGTTTTTTTGGGAATTGCATCTCGCAGTTCAACCTAGGAGGTTGTCCGCTCCTTAACCGACTTGCCTGTGATTGATTCAATAAATTAAAACTAAGCGACTGCACGCTAAGGGCACTTTATGTGAGGTAGGTACGGACCTCGGCGTAGGGCCTCGCTGGGGCATGGGGGGGAGGGGGCAGCAAGGGAAGGGCCTAATCGGATTTTTTTTTAAACCGACTTAATATAACTATGTAGCTACGCAAAATTGACTTTTCAGAGCCCGCTTGCATTGTATTAGCCAGAGGTCAGTAACCTGAAGCTATTAAATAAATCCATTTGCAATTCGAAGATAATTTAATTAATCTACTTCCTACCTGACACAGAAGTTACTTAACTCATGATTGCATTATAAACAAACAGGTTAATCGACTTGAAAATCATGTCACTATATCAGCACAAATCTATTAAAATGGAGTTTTAATTGCCTCCCACAATATGCACGTTTAAAGGCTCCCAGCAGACAGGCGCGGCGCGACCGCGGAATTTCCATAGAAATTGATCCACCAGAGTCGCGACTGTCTGCAATAGACTTTTATCAGACCATCAGAACTATTACGTGTGTTTGTTCTTCTGATGTCTTAATAGGTAATAGTTAATGTAATAATTATCTAGGTTAGGCTGGGTTATCTTAGTTAAGTCTGCAGTCAAACGCGTTGATTACAAATTGCTGCGTTAATTATCAACAGTGTACGTTATGTAATTGGTTTGCTAGCAAGTTTATTGTTTACAATGGTTGCAAGGTCATTTGAACACAATGATAAAATTGTTTTTGTTTGTTGACTGCCGAAAGATTCGGTGGGTACCTGGTATCAGTAAATGAATATAATGTTGATAGGTCATTAATTGATATATGTTATTATGTTGCACATTTTCACCTATGATCTGGTCTTCTAGGGTAGATAGCCATGCAGGCTAAATCATCATCATCAATTCAGCTGAAAGACGTCCACTGCTGGACATAAGCCTCCCCCAAGCTCCGCCACTTCGACCGGTTCGAAGGTTAAATAAATGAAGTAATTGTCAAAGACAAAATGGACTATTTATGAAAATCGATCTTAAAAATATTCCCTTAATTTGCCACCATGGCTAATATAGCAAGATTTACACAAATACGAACATGCTCCTAAGTGAAGTATCATTGAACAAATGTTAATTGATTCTAATATTTAAAACAAACGGATGTTCCAAGGAAACAATTCATGTAAGATCTCATTAGGTTGCAACACCTACTTTAACTACTATAAATAAGCAAATTAACAAATGTCTATTAAAAGGTGTTATTTATTGTTAAAAGATGTTAATTAAGTGATAGTGCTCTGTGATTTATAATAACTTTTCAGATTTTGAATATGTGCTTTTTTATTTTATAATTACTATTTTGCATTAAACGTTAAGTACTAAATATCTCGTTGAAGATCTAAGTAGGATTGTAAACAATAAATCACATAATCATATTAACGAACTACTACTGCCCTCTGTTAGCGTTGTCATGAACTGTTTTTATTGCGCTACAGCGCCATCTAGTAGCTAAGACTGTAGTTACTTGGCCCGCTCTTCTGTAAACCGCTATGTAAACATTTTATGTGGCTTCACAGAGATGGCGCTGTTTACAATATTTGATGTGCCACTTTTATTTAGATATAATTTTATTTTAAAAACTAGTATTTTCTTGCAAGTACGAAACAGTTTTCCATCACTAAAATGCTTAATAATATGCTGCGCACATCGACAAATCATTACATTTAGTAGTAAGTACAGTAGTATGAAAACTTACTTATAATAAAAGATAACAAAGCATTTACTTCCATCTTATGGATTCTGCTAAAGCTTAAATTTTAAGAAAATTTATAAAGGTATTAATCAAATTCCAGCACAATTTTATTATTTTTGTGATTTTAATGTGTTTACGAACGTGGTCATGACTTTTCCAGGAATACTAATAAACGCCGAATTCAATGTTGCTAAACTAACAATAGAATAAGTCAATTATTGTTCGAAGTTAAAATATTTTTACGAATAAATTTACAAAATAAATACATAAAAGAAAATACAAATGCAAAAAAAGAGACCGCCCGAACAGGGACTTGAACCCTGGACCCTTGGATTAAAAGTCCAATGCTCTACCGACTGAGCTATCCGGGCTCGTGTCGGAATCACCATAAAACATGTTCAGCTGCGAATGAACACATCGAACTATTAAAAAACGTTACGATTTACAAGTTTTTTGAAATTTCATAATTTTTTTTTTTATATCATAGCTCTGAAATTTAAGTTTCGTATACTTATTGTCACTCACGTCATTATCAACTTGGTTTCAATAGTGACGCAGTTATTATTACTATGCCTGATAAATATTTGGGTGACTACACTAATCTTAAATCATTTATGATTATTGTGGAACATTAATAAGTATTTTAAACTATTGCCTACCGGGAGAAAACTTCGTGTCAAACTGAAGTAACTAACCGAGTATACATATAGTACCGCTACTCGGCACTAGATGGCGCTATGGGTTCCAAACTTAAACGTTACGTTAGTGACTGTGGTCATTAGATTAGAACTTGCGTGATCATCTAATTAATATAGATAATTCGTCTAGTTCTCCACAGATAAGGTAATTAGTAAAAATAAATAAAAAGAAAATGATGGTAAGTCAAGTAGAACGGATGAGAAAAATAATGTTAATAAAATCAAAAACAATTGTGGTAGCCTTGCCAACAAACCATGTAGGACTTCAAACCCTGAGGACGATCTGCTCACGATGGCTTCTCTTGGCGGGGCACAGGATAACGAGATAGTCGGAGATAGCACTAAAAAGGCTAGAAATGTTTCGTAACGCCATCCATATTTTTTCCTGCACAACGCAAAAAGGCCAACGAACCCGATAGACAGGCACCTTGCAACGCCAGGTGTTGCATTGTCGGTGTTGAAAAAAAATTACAAAAACAAAGGTCGATCTATTGAATGGCGTTATGACACAAAAACTGCGAATATTCTCGCTGTGTAGAAACCCTAATTTATTGGAAACAAAATGTTCATTATAAGTACCTAGTTGCATAAAAGCAAAACCTGTGAGTTTGTTAGTCCAGTTCACAACAATGCGATAATTAACATATTATGCCGATTTAAAGGCAGACCTAAGCACGGTCGTTTAAAACGGTTATTTTGAATCCTTTGGAGTCATCACAGGTTTTACTTTTTGTCTATAAACTATTATCACAAATTAAAAACTACACATAACGTTCAACGTAAAAAATCCTATTAAAACCGATTCCGTGAATCATTAACGCGTCAAGCCCGTCGTTTCCTAAAACCATCAAAACCAACTGGTTTGCGGAGTCCGCTTTACGATGATCTTAATTACAATTTAGCGAAACATGGCAGTAATATGTTATATTTTGAATGCGTTACAAAGATTTGCAAATCTCTCTAAAGTCACGTACGTACTGCGCAAATTGTATACGTTTCCTAGTAAAATCTCTTTACATGACCAAGTGGACGGTTAGAAAAAAAAAACAAGAACGAACATTCGGCAATCTATTGTATAATATATTTGAGTCACCAGAAATTCGTTTAGGTACACAAAGGTATGTACAGAAATAAATAATGTATTATGATGGATGACTAACAAAAAAGATTTTATCCAGTCTCTGAGACTTCTTGGGAGATTCGAGGGGACTCTTTCATATATTAATAATAAAGAGCTTCGAAAGTTTCCTGAATAACAGAGGCCTTTTACTGCTCTTATATTTATCGTTGGCGTATTTCAGAACTTTACTTACGTTATCTCTTACTAACAAAGAAATCTAAAAAAAATGGATTGGTATCGAATTTCTATATTTAGATGGCAGACGAAAGTGAGTCAGACATCTAAAAGCTAATGGGCCGTTAGAAAAAACTGTGACAAGTCATGACATGACATACTTTTTGACCAATACACAGGAAAGAGACCTTAGTAGGAACGATGACGCTATACAATTTCAATTGACACAAAAAGCGCCATACTGACGGTTCACATCAAATCATTATGACATCATCATCATTACGGAAGTAAATGAACTCCTAAAAGAATCAGTTACCTTCGGACACTGACACAGTATTCTATTACAAATACATACACAGATTGCTCGCTTGACTAGACAGAGAAAATTTCTAGATCGGAACAAAAATCAAGCCACCAATCCGTTCTAATGGGAGGTTTAAATCAGAAAGACAACTGACCCTTCTTAGTGTTTAAAAACTGAAAAATAGGTACATTTCAAATCTGTATCGAATGCGTTGATATTATATATAAAAACAATTGCTTAATCAATTAACCTCTTTTTCTTTCTACGTTGCTTTAATTAAATTAATATATTGAATGATAATTGTGTCAAATGTTTTCTGCGATACGTCAGCGGGCGTCATTTATCAACGGATGACTCACGGTCTCGGTGTGCAGCGCAGACTGTCATAGTACCTGTAACAAACGGAAAGTTGGTCAGTAGTGATTAGTGCGTTTTAGCATGGTGGTCGATGTTGCCGGTTGTCGGTAGCTCGGCACGGGCCGCGCCATTGTCCGACACGGCAAATTCGTTCTGTGTAGGAAATTGTGTGCTCAAATTTCATTGCGCACACGTCAAACAGAAGCATACAAGAGTTTGCCCGTAGAGCTTGGAGATCTTCCCTTTACATCATGGAAACATTGCATAAAGGCTAAAGATACGTAGCAGGTGTTAAATAAATTAGAGCTAAGGAGAAAGACTTAGCGCTCGATTACAATCGCACCAGACTGCTTGCTTGTGTCAATGGCGCAACTGTCATTTGTAGGTTAAACGAAATTTTGTTGTGTCAAGCTAGTGCCATGTAACATTTGATCAACGGGTATAGATTTCATTTGTCAACATCACCTGCTTCCAATTTACGTGAAAATATTTGTAGAAATTGTCCAATTCGAGCTAACCGAAGATAAAACAGATTAATAAGATGCTGCTGTTGTATATAAAATTAACGCTAAAGAATCTTCTATATTATCAAATGCTTATGGGAGTGCACGTGTAATAGTGATACAGGAGCGTGGGGATTGGCACATAAAAAAGAGGTCTATGTCCAGCAGTGGGTGAAGTCGGGCTGTGGATGATAATGATGATGATGAAGATAAATGCATAACATATTAGCGTCGGTTAGCACAAAATACCAATAATGATAAGAAAATGCTGAGTTTTATTAATATTCCAGATACCATAGGTTGTAAAACCGGATACGAAAAGACTAGAATGCTGTTTTTAACGCATCTGTGTGCGACCGTTGTAAGCAAACAGCCAATTAACACCAACCAGTTAAATACTTTATAAGTGTACATACAATAAAATAAGTAGGGTTTTGTGAACATAAAAATATTATGTTGGATGTTAGCATTAGCATCTTACAAAGACTCGTCAATGCTGTGATACAATGTTACTGGTTAGTAGTTGGTTGGTATTTACTTCTAGCCATCAGCTATGATTACTTCTAGAGAAGAGAACTTGGTATATCCAATTACAAGTCCTCCCTAAATGGCAGAAACAGTTTCGATCACTTTTGCATTTGATTACGTAAGTTTTCATCCAGATTAGCAGAGAGTGCAGGAGTTTCAAATAGCAACATTATATCTAGTAGTCCGTTACCTATAGTATTCTAAAATATTCTTTATTTTTCCTTTTAACAATGCAACCGCAGTAAACAGAGTACAATGGTTTGCAACACTTAATTCGCTTTGAGTATTTGAACAGACACAATGCCGGACGCTTTGTCCGTTTGATACGACCTGAATGGCGACCGTCAACCACGGCTTTAGAACTCAACTTAAAAAAGTAAAATCTATTTGAAGACTTGTGTGAAAGTGTTTCTTGTTGGTTTTGATTGTATTCATCGATCACTCGTCACCCAGTTTCTATGAGCTTATCAAACTTTCATTTTCAAGCATTTATGACGACCTCAGCATAACTGTTCAGTCAATTTTAGTGCAACCTAAATTTTGTTCGAAAATACTTTACGATGAACTTCTACACTTATTATTTGAACCGCTCCAGGACAGGTCATATTGGGCTCAAAGATTGTTTGATCAGTGTCCTGTTAGATGTTTCATGCGAAGGTAGACCGTACCTAACAGAATAAGGGCAACATGGTGACAATAACATTAAGCTTGATGCGATGAAGACAGAATTAGTAACAGATCGTAACGAAGACGTGCTCGAAATTGAGTACAAACATTCCTTTTTAATGCTGTAGTAAGTTCAAATAGGCCTTAGACAAGCACACTGGCTATGAAATTACGAATTGCCATCTTCATTAACAATTTGGGCTCTTGATAATTGATTCTAAACTCATTAGTTTTTAATCCATTATCAAGAGCCCAAATTAAGAATCAGGCAACATAAGAAACTGCAAATAACACGCAACACAACATCCAACTATAGAAGAATGAACACCAGACAAAGAAAAGTAAAATCGAAAAAGGTATTATCTAGATTTATTGGCAATTCTCAGGATATAGTACCAAGCCTTTCAATGCTCTATAAATGGTTTATCAGAAATTGAAGGCTTTATGTCAATCGGATCCGTTTACACACGAACCTTGGCAAATAGAGCAAAACTTTCCTGATTTACTCGCAGAGCAATAGTGATTGCTCTTTAAGGTTTCTTTTCAAAGTAGTCCATTTACTAGAACCTTCTTAGACGTGGGCGGCGGAAAAGGGATTCTGAACCTGAGAGAAAATTCTCACATTCATGAATTTGAATTTAGACAGGGCATTGTTAGTCTCAGCAAAACAGATCACACGGAAGCTACTGCTCTGTATTCTTATGACAGCAACAAATGGATACTACCGTCACTCCTATTCCTAGTTAATTAACTATTTTGATATTTAAACGAAACACATGTAACATTTCACCATATTATGTAAATACTACAATGTCGTTAAATTAATGGATATTAACAACGACGTAGTGAATTAATCAGAATAATCAGACATGTGTCGTGTCGATGACATTTTCTCTTTACTTTTCAATTTCAATCACTGACTCACTGACCGGCTACATGCTTGTTGACCATATGGTAGCGAGTTTCGTCTCCTTACCATTTAAGAGATTTGCTTAATCGAAAAAATGCTGTAACTTGCGTTACTGAAAACCTTATATAAAAAAAGATCTTAACACGCTCGAAACACATTTTTTTTGCTTTAAAATATGGACAAATAAGGCAATATTATCTTTGAGAACTAACCAGGAATGAGGGACTAAGATAACAGGAACGGTTAACTACCAATAACACTCGTAAATATAGTCTAGGAATGTTCTAACACATTAAAATCTTTAATGAACGCTTGGTTATTTCGTGATAAACTAATGAAGAGTCCGTTAGTAATCAAGCAACGATTGTTATATGTATATGTAGTAAAAATACTCACTCATTCTTTTAACAAACAGCTCAACACAGATGCAATTTATATGACGTTAAGTTTCATAAACACAGATGAATGTTCGCAGCCTCTCGCTGACAGAGCTCAATGTGAATGAACCGTACTCTAGTGATATCAATAGTACATTATCTATCAGCAGCGGTGCCAGTAATATTGTTAGTTGCAATAACTATAATAAAATTAAGCTTCGCCCACGCCCAGCGACGCGCCTAGGCTAGACTGAAAGGCAGGCACTCTACGCTACTTCGACAATTAATATGTCTATCAGCCAGGCAAGAATAATCAATAGGCTTTTAGATGCTTAAACATTTGTCTAGGATGAAATTTCGGACGTTGGTAAAGTAGCCGGCTTGGGGTAGCGCCGCACAATTTGTATTGGCGTCGGGGTCTAGTCTATTGTACCTACCTATTAACCTAGATAAAAGGATCTAAGCGACTTAAACATTTTCTCTTTTAGGTTAGACTGTTCCCACAAAACCAATTTAAAGTGTTATTAGAAGAGCTTTCAACTTTGTGTCCTCGTTTAGTAATAGGGCGTGGAGTTTCTAGACAAAAACTTTTATGTACTTTCCAAGCTTATGTTATTGCTATCCTTTTCAGTACGAGATCCTTCCATGTCAGCTTCATCATAACTTTAACTTAGTAAAACTGGCTATGCATATACAGGAATAGTTTTTATTCAGTGCGCAAACTGTAACCATGAATTCAACATATCATTCTAGACAACCCAGCGCAGAAATTTTTGTCGGTTATTCAAAAAGTAATCTGCTGTTTCATAGAAAAGTGCAATACCTACGCGGTCAAAATGTATGGAACAGCTGATTCTTTTTTGTATAACCGACGAAAAATTTCTGCGCTGGGGGTTCTAGAATGATATGCTGAATTCATGGTTACAGTTTGCGCACTGAATAAAAACTTTTCCTGTATATCAAGAAATTAGTCAGGCGAAGGTGTATTGAAACACTAAATACAACGAGATTCCTACGCTACCTACTTCGACACTTAAATTAGACGTTCTACTGAAGCTTATTCCATTAAGCACTTCAGCATGACTTGCGTCAACCTTGGAGCTCTGTTCATTCCAAGAAGGAATTCTTGGAAGCAGTCATTTCATAGAGGCACTTATCGTTCGAACCGTATCACCTCTTTAATCCTTAAACAACATAATTCTACTTTAAGGGACCGCCAATTGCCCCAAGAACTTCCACATGACCAACGGTCAACCACTTGAACAGGTTTCATATCACCCACGATCGGCCTTGGGTATTATACTGACCTTCCGACCAATTACATAATTTGTGGACAACTGGCGACAAAACGTAGATTTTTTTATTACGCATTAGGAATGTTAATTCGGAGGTACGCGTTGATGAAATCATCGACTGTCTATTTTGTTCTGATATGTTAGATATAAAGACGGCTCGATCCTATAATATATCTCACGGAATACTAAACATTCCTAATGCACAATTTATCTAGCCGAATATCCCGATGCATATCAACAAATCTAGTGCCGTGACGTCATGGCATTTATTAGGTCTGTTTATCTGTAACATAATCTGTGACCGCTTCCAAATGAGACTTCAAATAAGAACTCACGATAGAACAAATATTTTCCTTGCCACTTCCAAATTCAAAAGAGTATGCACTAGAAGTTTCAAAAGCCCTTACGTTCTTGAGGAGCGGTCCGTGTTTACTTCCACAGATTCAATTGAAAAAATGCATCGTGTCCGTAACAATTGTTAAATAACTGGGTCACTTCATGTTGAGGTTATTGGGCATCAAGGTCGCACAAATCATCTGATCGCTTATTGAGATCTCATAGGGATAATCTTTTTTAAAATCTTTCTACAGACAGTTTTTCGAAAAAGTCCGCTGTTTGGAAATTATGTGTTTGAATAGGGATCATTTTTATTAGTCATGTAGCTCTTCTTTTGACTTGGCTTTATGAACTTTTCGTGTACCTACTAAGATTCTATTACAGTCAGGGCTAAAATATTTCGGATGATTCAAAGATGTTAATAAGAGCCAAGTCGATTTCTCCCTTCATTCTTCCAAAGGGTGCCGTGGTATTCGCATTTGGAGGAACACCATGATTCAACGGATGAGCGGCTGTTTATATAACGCTCATGGCTAAAGAATTTCCGAAACAAATCAATGTGCCAGTTCATAAAGTCAAATACGTAGTTGCCAAACCGTCTAATATAAAATTCTAATTTCAGGGAAGCAATTTTTGCAACAACGTGCGATCGGAACGAACCATCACCGTTTGTCACGCAAGTCTGCAAGTATACAGTTTAGGCAACAGCGTTTATGTACAGTTGATTAAACGCCAATCGTTTACGAAACAGTTCCTAGAAAACGCCGAAATATAGTACATGATGTGGGCCTCGTGTGGAATGTAAGCATTTATCATTACGTAGGTTATATGTTCCGTGAAACTATGTTTGATGTTTGATTTGAGAGAAAACGATTATTGCTTTTGTACTTGAATCTCACATCTGCCCAGTCTTTTTGCAACTAGATTGGGTCGGCTCCAGTCACCCTAGATACAGCTGAGCTGAACTGGGTTGTGGAGGTCAGATAGGCAGTCGCTTGTAGCGACTGCCTATCTGACCTCCACAACCCAGTTACTGGGTAATACGATACCCTTTGGTGAAACCGGTTGTCATTTTTGGGCTTCTAACAACTCAGTCAACTGGTTAGACCAGTAGGTATAGGTCTGGGCTCCGCTCGGTTCGTCTGACCACTGTCTGGTAAAATCCGTGTCTTCCTGTTTTCTTCCAGATTTAAGCCCTGGAGGCACGAGGCGAGTATGGAAGTAAGGGTCAGCGGACTGGGATGAGTTGCGGCACTTCTTGGCATCTTATCCATGGCGGCAAATTTGCTTCTCACCGCGCAACCCTTCAAACTGTGCTGACGAAATTGCTGATGTGATACGTCAGGGAATAGAAAGAAAGAAAGAATGGAATATTTTATCCCATTCTCAGACATCCCACTTGGCTGCGAGGCTCAGCCCTGGTATAACGCGTCTTGTGCGCAAGCTGATTTGCTCAAAGAGCAGGCATATCAGGCCTGGGCTTCGGCGCGCAGTAATAGGGGCGAAAATCAGGATGCTCGCGCAATGAAAAGATCTTAAAATTCTGTCGCCAAGGATTGCAAACGGATGACTACCAGACGATTTGCTCCCGACCAGTCGTACTCAGGGCTTCTCTTCCACATTTATTATGCGCACAGCCAAACTGTAGAACTCTCTGCCTGCGTCTGTTCTCTTCCACATTTAACCCTTCAAAACAAGAGAGAACAGGCATTTTCTGGGCACGCTCGATCCATCATAGACCTCATCAATCGCTTGCCATCAGGCGTAATCAAGGTCAAGACCTGGCACATTTAGTAATAAAAAATAAAAAAAGATCCTCGAATGACAGCCGAGTCTTGATATGTAAAGATCCCCATCCCAGAACACCCATCCATAGACCAACCGCGGCAAGCGCACCTTTAACCTGGACGATCGACCCATGCGGCTGTTTTTACTTGCCCACAGCACTTCTACTTGAATGTGATGGATGAAATGCCTTCCTCTCTACTAATCTCTATCTGAATACATTCTCAGCATGAACCAATTGTTTTCTTTTTCTTCGTTTCTATCACATTAATTTTATCATCTCAAGGGAAAGCATTTTACGTGTTTCATAGTCTAGCAATAAAACATCTTTATTTATAGGTCAACGATAGTTTACAAGAAAACTCAATAGCTTACATACAATATAATACAGCGTGGGTGGACATTCTTGAAGCTTCTTTCAAGTATTTTTAACGGAGTGCACTTTTCACTAAAGATCAACCGTAAAGTGAAGTGCCTAGATTTCAAAGCTACAATAATTTATTAAGGAATGTCCAATAAACATGATTGGTGTTAAATGCGTCAAGCTTCAACGCAAGTATTTAGTTATCTGTGTAGCAGTGGCGAAAGCACCATATAACACGATTCCTACCGGCTTACTTTCGGTGATTCGCATCTCTACCGCTTTTGAAAAATGGCACGTTAATAGTATCGACTATTACCAAAAAATCTAGTTACACTACGGGTAATTAATTCGCTATAATATTCAAACAACAATAACGCTTATTTTTAGCTTTTGTATTATAACGAAAAAAAAAAATCTAAATTAATCCCGGTGCCAAAACGTCATAATCAAAAACTAAAAATTCAACAACAGCTATCCCGTAATGATGTCACTTTAGGACACGTGGCACCGCTTGATATGGACGAGAGCAAGTCGCTGTACAGCGGGCTATGACAGAGACAGATATACAAAAATGCGTCAGCGAGAACGAGATGGAGAAATATTGCACATTTTATCTGGTTTTCAGCTGTTCAATTTTATTGTATTCGATTCTTTGTACCTATTCCTATATGCATTTTAGATTGATAGTACCTAAGTATTCTTTATTGATAAGTCAGAGTAAGTTAAAACCAGCTTCGCTTCGGCTTCTCTCTTAGAAAAATTGACATCTCGCCGCTGCTGTGTAGCAATGTGGTTAATTGATTTATATAAGGAAATCAATAATTTAGAGATGATTAAGTTGTGAAGATAATCGCTGTATAGTACGGGAGTATGTCAAATATGTGCTACTGCAATTCTGTAGCTTTTTGCACATTTCAATCAACTGTAGAATTCTAGTCTTGAGTACGCCAAGACTGGTTTGATGCTTGAGCTGCAAATATTTGTACAGCCTTGGCTTCACATATTGGTCGGTTATCACCAACGAACAATGTTCATCGCTCCGTTACTGATTACTTTGATAGAACTTGTGAATGTCTGGGTAGAGCAATGGACGACCTTTCATAGAAGTTGGCCCGCATTGGTCGCCAATGTGTGTCCGGCCGTACAACATAGAAAACCACTCTGAGTGACAGCCGGCGCGGTGTTTGAAAGTCTGCTTCTTGTAATTACAACTATACAACCTGTAGTGGTATAGTCGAGAATGTTTTTATAAGTTCCGACGGCGATCGATCGTAGTGAATTATTGGCGTTAGTGCTAATAAATCATTGTATTAGTAAATTGAAGTGAATTCGTGTAATAACTCACATCCGAATTTCAACTCTGTAAATGCACCTAGCAATAGAGCGATTTACCCACAACTTTTGAAAGAAGATATATTTGCAAAGAAGAAAGGCCAAACAAACTCTCGAAATTTCGCTAAATAAACGCTAAGCTACAGAAATTATGACTAGTTTGTATGACATGACATGTTCGCAAAGAATTCATTCGCAATGAATTTAAGTAATATGATTGTACATGAAAACTCGAAAGGGGGACATCGTACCAATCTACGTGCCAAATGACAAGCGTCCAATTAAAGCTTCAGCTGGCGTCTAATGTACTTTTGATATGCTCCGCACTCTACTAGAATTTCTACCCTCAAAATTATAGTAAAAATGAAATTTTCTAGAAAATAATTATGCAGAAACTGACCAACTGCAGTGCTGGTAAACACATTAAATAAACTATGTTTAAAAGCAAGAAATATAAGTGGCTATTAATAACAATGTCTAAACAATCAGTGAACTCTATGAAAGCATCAATTTAAATCTCAAAGCAACATGATGGCGTAATTCTTGCAATCTTTTCGCCAAAAGCTAGACATAACAATGTGGCAAAAAATGTCAACGAAACTACAAAAAAAGTCAATACAGGTGTGAACATAAAGCTGTAACGTTGAGCATTGATGCGCTAGCGCCGCTTTCTGACGCCACTGACGCAGAGAGCGCCATAGGATAAAACGAACGCGTATCTTTGCCAAGTTTTTTCAGCCGGCACACAACTGGACGTGGGAAATAGCCACACGTCACGGGAGGCGGTGCCCGTCGTTTATTTTTTCGTGAATTCCCACAATTCGCACCGACTATCTTACACTGTTTTCTGACGTCTACTTCCGCCAGTTTCAACCGTTATTACGAATATATCATCATACATTTATGACTGTGTAGCTACATTGCATCGAAATTCTAATTTAAATATATTTTTAGTTTTACTGTATGTTTATATGTATATTCGCATGAATCTGTAGTACCTACGTGTGAGCGATATACGTATCCCAGACGCGGCAGTATTCCCATCGCTATTCGCGTTCGTAAGCTCATGTTCAATTCGGTGTTTTGATATAAAAGATAGTGGCCTGTGGCACATAATATTAAAATGCCACACTTGTCACATGCCAAAACTCAGAGGAGTATTAGTTAAGCACTCAGGCTGAATATTTGCGCGTGCGCGTTTACAAATCATCACAGCAAGATATTAATAGATCATCTTGACAGAAGCACTTTTTAACTAATTAAAACTAAAACCGAGGAATGTAAAAATGTTTTAATGAATATGATCTTCAGGAAGAACCTAATTTCGCTCCGTTGTTTGATTTACCTACCTAGTTGTAAACGTGAATTGCGTTGTAAAAGAATAACAAGGAAGGAACTATATAATACGAACTGTGCAAAAATTTGCTTGTGTGCCAAATGGGTCACTTGTCTGTCAAGAAATAAAGAAAAAATTGCTAACAGGTAAGCTTTCTCTAAGAATTCACAATCGTCAACATTAAATTATTTTATGAAAATGGCAATGTGTAAGGAACACCCAAGGGCATTGTTCCAATTTGACGTTCTTTTTAATGGTAGTCTAAATATGAAAAGGTGGCCAAAATGCAAACGAGGTTGAGATAATCTCAATAAACATGATATTTTGTTAATAGAAACAAAATATTGTCATTGTTGTAATGCTAGTGATCACGACAGATATGACGATCGACACGACGATAGCCTACTTTTTAGATATTTATTGCATTGTATATGGTAAAAAACCATGTGACGGATCATTTAACGTAACGACCGACGACGTACTGTTACGCCGTCTGGGCGGTGTCTAGCTTGTGGTCGCTTTCTCACTTCAACGATCGTGAAAAGAAAGGTGCAAACTGCAAAAGCTTGGACAAGATTTCCTACAACTATCTTTACAATATTAACTGCAGTCTATTGTATTACCAAGCTATCATTCATGCTGGTTAGCTAAATTATTGCTTTGAGTACATTGAACTTTTCAGAGAAAGTAGCCGCGGCTGACATGTCATTATTTGTTTTAGCGTTATGAAAATCACTGAGATTTCAAGTCGTATATTTGTTTTGCACTGCAAACACTTCAGACTTTTGTTCAGTCAATATTGAGATTCCTGATAGTTATATGAATAAGTACACTAAAATTATAAGGAAAAAGCTTTAGAAATATATTTGGTTCGACCAAAAAATACAAGGCGAAGGTCGGCAAACAACTTTGATAGGGAGTCTTAAAAACTATTGTTTGCCAACTGAAAACTTATACAAACTTCGCTTCATAATAAATCACATCCTTGTTTTCTTGATAAAGCTTGTTATTACGCAGTTAACAGCTTTTATACGTCACTTAAATAAATATAATTAATTGTTTGAGTTGTTTTTAATGCAGCAAATTGATCAGTAAACGAAATATTGGGAAATTTTTACTAACCAAAAGATAAAATTGAGGTTCGAGTGATGAATTGTGGGCAGACATTTGTACGTTTTTTTATTGCATGTTAACTTTAAAGAGTTACATCGTAAAACGAATCGCTTTTAAAGCAATCACTTTATATACCTATAGGTAATAACGAGAGCTTATATGAGAGCGAGAGAGAAGTCAAAGTTATTTCGAAAAGACGATAAAAATAACTGTCGGACCCATTATCAATAGATTGGATTTAAATGAAGTAGGAGCTCTCAAGATTATGCGGAATCATTGAACAGATAATGGTCCATCTGATCAGATAATTGCGCACAATTTCGATGATGTAACAATAGGATTGAACGTAATATTACTTACGGCACATGTGTGTACAGTTCTCAAATGACGCCTAAACAAAGCCTTCGCCGCAAGTCTCTCATTACTTATACTCATTACTGGTGGAAGAAAGCAGACACCGGGCAGACTGCACACAATGGCCGAACCAGAACTGGGTTAATTGAAGACAACAGCGCCCATCGCCGCGGGCTGACGGCAAGATCCGATCTCTGTACGCCTCTAAATTAATACTATAATAAACTATTCATTCAGAATTATGAACAGAACCGGTGAGTTAATATCGTTGCAGCCTAGCCGCTGTAAATCAAGAATGTATAGCCTTCAGCAGTAACTTCGAGTCTTTCTAATAAGAGAAGATTCAAGTCTAGTCTTGATTGAAAAACAACAAACAGCAGCAAAATGAACGAGAATAAATTGAATTCTCTACAAGCTTTTAAGAAATCAATATCTAGAAATGTAAAATTAGCGAGAATGTGCAGACAGTTCATGTTCAGTCTGGAAGTAAATCCCGAAAATAGGTCGAGTTACTTTCTCCGGTAACCGAAGCGGCGTAGGTACGTATCTGCAGTGCGACACCAGCCTTGTACATTGATTTCCGAGACGTCTGGACTAGAAATCTCAAAAATGATATTCCAGCCGTCATTTCCCAAAGTGAGAAGTTACTACTAGAAATAGCAACTTTTCGTCACTGTCAAAACTGGACTTCCCGTCCAAGAAAATACTTTCACAAAGTTCGGTCACTAGAATCATCAAAATTGTCAAAGAAACATGACATAAAGCTATCATTTGGTGGATTTTAACGAATTTGAACGATGTTTTCTATTTAGGTTACGAATTGCATCCATTCGAACGGCTGGAAGTGTCAATACAAGTTCAATTTTAATGCAAAGCATCACTTGCTGAACAATACACGAGTGAAGGCGTGAACACAATAAGCTAACGTAATGTGAGGTAAACGGTATACCGCTTCCTGGCCAATGGATACGAGAAGAATACTAAATGTTGCCTCAAACCATGGACTTTCGTGGTAACCAAAGCATAATGACTCTTATCAGAAGCCATGGAAATACGTATTAAGCCTACAATGTACCAATAATTTTCATGATTTAGATCCATCTTTGCGCAATATATCGTACTGCCAGAATATCAAATGAAGTTTCAAGTTGTATTTTTGTAGAAGGCGAACGGGAGACGAAGAGTAGTGTAACATTTCAAACTTTAAGAAAAAAAACCAGCACGTGTAGATTTTAGCCGGCCGAAATGAATACTAGTACATTTTTTTGTCGACTGTCATTTTTAAGCCCACACACAAAACTAGATCAAAGTTCAATGACTCTGAGAGTGAAATCCATTCATCACTATTAACCATTACTAGAGCAGTAGTGCTGACAATGACAGACAAGTAACAGACGTTGATGACGTCACGAAAGCCAATAAGGGCAAGTGTTTTTATTTTTTATATTTATACGGCGTCCAAGTGTTATAGTGAACTATACAAGAGTTCATTCATAGTGATAATGAGGGCGTGAGCAGCAGGAAGGCACTGCGGCCAACCGTTCCGGGAAGCGGCGGCAGACGATGCGCAGACGCCGGTGACGTCAGTATGATCAGCCAATTGGGGCAGCGGGCCTATCAGCCTTAGTTAAACTTCATTTGTTATTTAAAAGACGTTTTTACAATAACTAAATGTGACGCTTCATTTATTTTCATTTGAATATGATAAAGTTTTAACGTATCGTGCGGCGGTAAGGATTTAATGTAACATTGAAATAAACACTGCGACTGTGGGACGTGACGTCTTTGTTAAGGCTGTGTAGTTACAAAGTAATAAAGCAAACCAGCGTATACCAACTCGAGGAAAATTTCGCGTGGCTTAAAATGCTAATGTACTACCGACTAGTGACATATACATCGCCCACAAAGAAAACAATGCGTTTGGCAAACCCAGTGCCATTCCATATTCACGTCTAAACTATGCTTTGTAAAACTGAAAGTTAGGCACACTTTACAACATTCGTTTCGTTTATTCAGAATAATTAACGAGGAAAACGTTGATGTCTATACTTAACGAAAAAAGGAATGTTAAGAATTTAAATTACGTATAAAAAGCTGCCTAGAACAAAATGCTACCGCTCATACCAGCGTTACAAGCGAATATAAAGCTGCTGGCCTTGACGAAAAAAAAAAAACCCTAAGCCCATGCCATTACACGGCTGTAGCATGCCATTGAAACGAGGGACGCCAAGGTCGCGGAGTCAATGTACAGGGCAGGACGCCACCTGTCTCCGGCAACCAATACAAATATACACAATAATTATGGTGAAGACACGCCACGACATGTGAAACAACCTACAACGGCTTTTCAACTGTTTGAACTCTTTATAATTCACACCGTGAAGACTTGAATGGCGACGTGTATTAAGATTCATCACGTTCACTTTTCGAAGTGCCAGAACGCACAATGATATCTGATGGCTCGATTGTAACAACAAAATATGAAGTAAGGAGTCTCTATTGAAATAATGCCACATGAAAACCGGTGGGTATGGGTATATGTGCGCTTAACCCACGCTCCGTTGCCGTTGATCATCCTATTTAAAAGCACGTGACAGCTTTCGTATAAATAGAATTGGAAACTTTATTTTAGTTCCTCCCTTCGACACTGAGATCGAGGGATTGAGTTATTGAACTATAAACGGCATCTACACATGATATGCGAATTAATGCAGATTAATCAAATCAGTCTTTTCACTGAACAGCGTAGCGGAGTCATATTCTTCGTGCATTCATTAGTTAAAATATGCAGAGAAATATGAGTTCCAGAGTTCCATTAGTGGATACAAAATAAATTGAAAACGCAGCTAGCAACACATATATAAAGTTAGTCATGGTATGAGTCGCGGTCGCAACCGAGATGTGATTTACAACAATATTTCCGTAGGCGTAGCGAGCGAATTGTATCTGTTTCCAGAAATGGAAGCTGACTGTTCCAGAACTTTCTTTGTTAGCTTTAAGTAAGGAAGTCGACGCACCGCGACTAAATATGAGACTAAAGTACGTGCGTACAGTTATAACATCTAACTAGGCGAGTTTAGCACGGTGCCTTTGTAATTTAAGTAGTGTTGCAAACAAAACATTAATATTAAGAGGCCTTTTGTGCCACACCAAGATACTCTAAACATTTTTGTGGGTGGGCTTCATGTTTGAATATTGTAATTATAAAGAGTGGTGTTACATTTGCTTAGAGTGCTACACGAGCACTTTTACTTAGATTAGATGCAAATGTTAACTACATTCTTAATTAAAGTTTCAATATTTTAAAAGCTTTGGAACATGTTCTTGACTTCGTTTGGTATTTCGTGACACCGGCAAAAGATTCAGAATGCGATTAGGAACCAGTACGAAAGAATATAGTTCGTGTTCATTCAACCCTTTGTTACCGAAGCATACCAAAATAGCACATGTTTTATTCTTGATTCCACAATGGTATCAGAGCTAGATGACGCGCAAGCCGCAGAATACTTCAAAACTGTTATCTCTCGGAGTTACGTAACGACATTTTCTTTAAATTCGCAATGTTTATACGGACGCGGACTGGCACCCGTCCAATGGTTCTTTTTAATCGGTTTAATTCATTGAGCCACTGCTTTATTGCCGAATGAGTGCGAAGAGACAGGGGCGACCTCCTCAAGGTCAATGGATAGAGAGAGAAACAAGTTCGAGATATAACTCGTTTAGCTGTCATATAACGATCACTTCTTTGTAAATTCTTTCACTGTGGTCGTACAAACTATATTAAAGTTGAACTAGAAGCGAGAGTTACAAAAGTATCAGCTACTTACCCTCCGAAAGCCGCTAAAGTTGATTGAGAGAATGGGTCACTGTTCAACAGATGGATACTGCACAGACAATGCCTTTAAATCTCTCGTTGATGCAGTTTTATTTACTTTTGAACTACCACATTAATCCCATATATGAAATGATTAGTCCGTTGATAATGCATTTAAAAGCAATCCACATTCAAGATTAAGGAAGTGCCAATAAGAATATGTAAGTATTCTACGAAATTGGATAAAAAGGCTTCCAGTTAGCAATCCTAATTAGCATTTTGAATGTAGAAGCTTGCAATAATGCACAAGTTATAGTCAATGGGAACTGCGCTTAAAGGTGCAAATCGGCGGTTTCTATGCTAACACCATAAACAAGCAAATTATGGTTGAAGTAACCTAGAACGTCTGATAGTGCAAGACCAGTTTCTTTCAGCAGATTGGAGTAATACTGTGAAAATGTCGAAAGTTTGTATTGGCAAATTAGCTGCAAGACCTGTTTCGGAGACTGAAAGAGAGAAAAAAAAACGAAGATAATAGAAACCTTATGACAAAGATAAAGTCAAGTTTCTATCAATCATCTTTGTTGCCACACTACACAAAAGAAAAGTTAAACTGAAACTAATAACCAGCCTAAGGTCAATATCAAATCAAACTTGCATGTCCAAATTTCAGAACCAAGTAATATTTGCCTTGCTTAACATGAGCTTTTTGACCAATTCATTCGGGAGCATGTTTACATGGCTGGGAACCAGAATTTTTACAAAAATGAGCACTGTGAAAAATTGTTTTAAAAGCTTTTAAACGTACGGAGTGAAGTATAACTGAAAATGAAGTTGAAAAACTAGAGTTAACGATAAGTACAATCCTCTTCAAGGCTCCCGCGGACAGGCGCGACACGACTCCGGTAGAATAAGTTCTATGAAGTTTTCATAGAAATTGTTCCCTCAGAGTGGCATTGCGTCTGTCTGTGGGAGCTTTCATTCCCGGCCTGTGAGCATTAACATCTCCGCTGCAAGTCCGAACAGAATTATCCTCATTTACTGGAGTGTCGACGTAATTATGGAAACAATAAACTTCCGTAAGTTAAGTACTTTAGGGTATAATTTTCGAGAGTATATCTTTTAGGAAAATATAAAATCGTGAGTAAATCACTCACGGGTAAAAGTAGCATTCATTATAAATATACATAGTTATATGAAAACAATCCAAAGCCGAAAAAAAGTACTATAAACTACTGTTTTAAGAAGAAGAGATTATTGATAAAGAATAATCGTTTATTTCTCACATTTACGTATATAACATCAATACATACGTACCTACTGGACATTAATGCAGATCAGCAGAAGACGGGCAGGCTAAAAATAGCAGTGATGCAATATCGCGTGTGCTTTTTCAATGAAACAACAACTATTGTTGCGTCCAAAACCAATATTTCCCCAATTTTATTTATCATTCAACTGCGCAGTTGTCTAAAATTTTGCTGCGCGCGCAGCCCTCAGTGCGGACAAGGTTGCGCGTGCGCCTAATTAAACACGATTGCGTTGAAAAAATCAAACATCACACTCTCGAGATTTTACGCAGATATTACAATGTTTATAAAAACTTGTGTTTGTAGCGAAACAAATGATGGCATTACGTTCGATATTATCTAATGACGTGTTATACGTTTGTTATTTATGCTATTCAACGCTTATAGTAATAAATCAATGGCTGGCGATGAAATCTTGCACTACAGTGTTTGTGTCACTAGAAAGACAAACTACTATTCAACTGGATTGATAGTAAGAGCAAAATGGCTACTGGTAAAGACTCTCGCATACAGGCGCGCAAAACGTCAAACAAAAATTCTACCAGAATCGCATCGCGCCTGTCTGCGGGAGCCTTAAGATATTCTCTTCGTCACTAAACTACGTTGGAACAAATTAATAGTTTCAAACCTAGAACACGAGTTTAGCCGCACGTAAAGGCTAATTGGAAATGCTATTCAAACATTGATTGCCTCACAAACTTGGAAACTAAGTAAATGTACACGAAACCGCGATTATAACTTAACTTTTTTCTTTACGCTACCGAATTAAAAGCGATTGTGTAGCCCATAAATTACATACATCAATGTAAGCTGACGTGATGAACGGTATAAAACCTGGACTTTTTAATTTTAAAACTATTATATTTTTAAATCCAACTTTAAACAAGTTTAGGCAAGTTATTTTCGTCCCTTGTAAGTTAAAACAAAGCCTATCATAGTTCGGAAAAGTTTTTCTAGAAGAAACCGAACCAGTGGGGTAATTGCGTAACACACTAAAAACAGTAATGGCTTTTATTTTGACAGTTCCTAGCTTAGCTTCAGATTAGCAATATCCTTCAAAATTAAGTAGTTAGATTCTATGTCCTTATTCATAAACGTTGCTTGTAGATAAGAGGTGTTTAAACGTCAAAAATTCTCTAATCATTAATTAACTTTAAGCAACGTTTATAAATAAGAGGGTATATGTTAGGCTATGATATGACGAGGCGGGCAATGGCTGATCCTTGCGTTATGCTCGTGAACGGGTGCTGCTTGTGGTGGACTGGTCGTCTTGCTGACCATGGTTTTGTCATTTTTATATAATTAACTGTTTATTTATTTTGCTCCGAAGGTCCTAGCTTATTAACATTTATTACTTCAAGTTAAATCTAAATGAATATAATGCAGCATTGCATAAATGTAAGCGGGCACACCCTTTATGCCTCCAGGCTTTTATGTGGGTATTAAGTTCTGTTTACGTTTATTGTTTTGTTTTTACACGCTTTATTTTAGCTTCACTTGTATGTTTGTTTGTATGTAACTGACTCCTTAGAGCGCGATTTTGACCCACTTTAAACGGTGAGATTTCATTGAAACTTTGTAAACTTATCGAGGACCGATGACAGTTCAATACTTTAAAAAAAAAAATTGAGAAAAATTAAAAAAAGGGAAAAATATAAATAAAAAAAAAACACGTTTTTGTAGTTAGCAGAACTAAAAAATTGAAAATAAATAATAGTTTAAAAAACTAAAAAACACGCTTTAAAAACTAAACTAAAAACGTAATGTACTGTAATGTAATGCACCGATCCCAGCGTGGCTTGACCAGACTCGATTAATCCAATGAACCCCAAGATTCGCACTATCTTGGGGTTCATTCGATTAATCGAGTCTGTTAAAAACTAAACTAAAAAAGGAGAAAATTATTTAATTCAATTAAAAAGCGTGGGGTGCTTGACTTTAAGTGATTATAAAAATACCTCAAAAAGCACCCCACGCTTTTTAATTGAATTAAATTATTTTCTCCTTTTTTAGTTTGGTTTTTAAAGCGTGTTTTTTTTTGTTTTTTAAACTATTATTTATTTCTGCTTGAGTTTAGTTACTATGTTTTGTTGGTAAATTGACGTGTAGTTTGGTTTAATTGACGTGGTAGCTGTCATAATTATGGAAAATAATTTAATTTTATGTTTTGTGTTTAGTAATGTTAATTACTTACCTATTATTGTACAGAATCAAGTTCTTCTAACTTAACAGACAGCTGTGCTACTGGGGAATTTGTTGCGCCACTTCTTCTTCCCAGCTAAAGCACTAGGAAGTGGTGAAGGGCGGGCGTTTTGTGGGGACTGTCTTATGTAATGTTGACGTTCAAAAAGTGCTGACTCTCAGCCTAGTTTGAATAAATGCCATTTGATTTTGATTATCTGTTTCGATTTTGTTAGTGTGTTACATAATAAGGTGGCAGGAGCAAATTCCAGTTAGGCAGATGTGACAAAGGAGCTAACTAGTGTTTATCTAACAATTAAAGTAATCAGTTTTCTATATCTAGTGTCAATGACGAAACGATAAGAAATCTAAGCTACGCAGTTGCGCGGAATGACTCACAATAGCTGGTAGGCAGCCAGTTAACCGAGGATCGATCTTTCGATAACTGTAGTTAAATTGGTATTACTTACCACTACAATTACGTTTTTGATATTGCGTAACATTTAGGCGAAGCCAAAACTCTAAAAAGAGAAAGTTTCAGTCTTGATAAGTAATTATGGGATATAAAATCGAAAGTATAACAAATTGCTTAGTGGTATCAAACTTTGGTTTCTGCAATCAATCACTTGTGTAGTGGCTCAATCAATCTTTTCTTCTGATAATGGACACCTGTGCTCACTTTTTGTGCCTTAACTTAGGCCCACTCAACACGTTGCGACAATATAACCAGTTACAAGACTTACAAGCAAAGATCAATCTGTTTGCAATGCAAATTTTGCAAGTACTCAAGGAGCGCTAAGTCAATGAACTCAATGTTACAGTGATTACAAGATAGAATTTAAAAAACACACATTTTGAAGTACCTAATAAAATTCCATTGTATGATTAAAATTTATTCACATGTCCATAAGAATATTTTTAACACGGCAATTTAAATTCAGAAAAATACTCAGAATCGCGACCGTCGTTCGCATTTTAGAAACTCTAAAATGAATCCAATTTCATGGAAGCACTTTATTTTTGGAATTCACTTATGTTCAGTGCAATTGAATCAACTGATTCGCATCTTCACAGCTCAGAGCTTCGGCTGCATTTCATTTCGCCAGAACGTTGAATCCTAAACAAGTCAGGCGGTTGGACCGCCCAGCACTAAATCATCTAAGGGCATATGGCGAGAGTCTCCGTCAAGTTATTTATTACATTTCTCAGCAAGACCCACAGAGTCGCGAATTTAATATCACAGTGATCAAACGCATTTACGACAACACTAAAACGCTAAGTGCGTTTCCTTAACATGTATAGGGTTAGTTGTAAAGTTTGAAACAGCGGTCAAAAAGGTATAAACAGGCAAAGTTATGGACAAAGCACATTGACGCTGCGTTACGTGCAATATTTTTAGTTTGAATATCATCAAAGGTAAGCAACGGCTCGTGAATATAGACAAATCGAATATGGTTTATGACATTGTTTCATCTATCTTTCCAAAAACTTAAATCGTATTTCGAATCGTATTAACTAAATGAAGTATTTGTATCAGACTAATCGAGTAGACTACGTGCTCTTATGCTAGACTGACAAATCGCAATCAACAACTAATCATTCTCTTGCCCTCATCCCAATTTATTTAAAGGTCGGCGCCATATGCATTCGTCTGTTGGGACAGATCAGCTCAAAGCAGCAATGGCTCCTCCTTCAAAAGGCCCTTCTAGACATGCCTCTGCATTGTCACTCACATACAATTCTAATAATATAATGTGTGGACTTTGACCATGACCTCTGAGTTTGTTTCGGCATTTTATCTATGGGATCAGTCAGTTAGAAAAACCGGCGCCATCTGCTTTTAAAGAACGACTTACTTACATAAATAAACATTTTTCATGACTTGTTCTTCAATACTTCTCTATTCGTTGTCTTCTCGGTTAGTCGCCCCTTTTTAGAAATATATAAAAAAAACTTGGTCTGCCTACTCTTATAGCCATCCACAATCATAGACAAAACTTTCCTCACTCCTCCGCATTACATGCCCATAGACAACTGATTTCCACACATTTTCCTCACGAACTAATCGTATTAAATGCAATCTCTGGTATAGTACAAATTTTAGATTGCGTACACGGTGATTACATAAACTAGATGTCAAAGCTTACTGCAGACAGCCCAATGACAGTCAAAAACAGAAAATGTAGTTTGTTCGGTCAGTGTGTACTCGGCATTCAGTTTGCCAGATGACAACTTAACAGATTGATGCGTGACAAGTGACAGATGTTGGTGTTGCCAACGCAGTCGAAATAAGCTGTATCCTCGTTATTTATCACATATTATTTAATTTAAACTGTATGAGTAATAAATTAAGTTTTTATGATTTTACTTGTTTTTGACTTCGTTTAATTTACCATAAACTTTCTCAGAACAATCAAATATTTAAGGGAGATGCGCAAAGGTAGCCCACGAATTTCAAATTTAGTTGTGTCTTTTGCAATTTGCAGGTCACTGTCATATCATTGACCGCGACCGTAACAAATATGGCTTTGCAGAATTATAATAATTATTAGAATCAGCAATACATTTAGTTAGATTTGACCTCAAACTCAAATGTCGTTAATGAGGGTGTTCTCGGAACGCCCTCATTAATGATATTTGTTTTTTTTTTTTTTTCATTTAATCTCAGATGACGTTCACTAGGTGGCAGCACTGAGATGTCAGGTCCGGGCACCTGTCTAAAGTGTCAATTTGTCAAAGCGCCTACGGACTGAAATGTGAACGAAAGAATGAAACGAATGACATAAAATATTTTAAGTTAATTTTCGAACTGGAAGACCTCTTGTCAAAGTGGCGCCAACTGGTGGCTTGAATATTCATGAATACCCTCATTCATAAAATAATAGTAATTCAATAGGGTGATGGGTATATAATTGTTACGGCCGGGAATCATATTTAGATCAACATAAAACCTGATCCTGACCTGCAAATTGGAAAAAAAAGTAAGAAAAATTGAATTTTGCGAGCAACTTGTCGCTTTCGTCTTAAAAAAAGCTTATTCTCATTAGGTCAATAGCCTGACTTATTAAACACTTCATACTTATTCCAGACTTTCGTACTACGTGTTTTCACGTGATAAAGAAAATAGAAAACTGCACTCAATAAAAATGTTCATAATTAAAATGAAAGTTTTAATAGACTGCAGCAAGATAAAACTCTAGTTAAACTAGATTGAAAAGCTGATCATAACTGAATCATAAGTATTAATTTTATTTCCGTTGAGAATGTGAGATAGAGGGAGAGAGAAGATAACGTTTGTGGTAGAACAAAAACTACTACGCAGAACTGAAAGGGTTTTTTAATAAGTGTTGTTAATGATCGAGCGTACGCCGGCAGTGCGCCCACTGACCTCAACGCGGACGAGATAAAGGCTATTTTAAGCGTCGCGATAATATCAACATACGTCGAATGTTTTAACAGATCATACGACATTGGAGGAACGCCGGAAGCCTTTAGGCAGGACCTCTTACAACGTTAGTTGTGTACTTGATAGTCTTCCGGTATCTACTTACAAATTTGACAATTCAACTTTTACGCTCAACGAATCAGGCCTACATTTCATTTCCTGAATATAAGCATCAGTGAGGGAAGGAAATCCAACAACAAAAATTCAACACATTTCCTACTAAACATACATAATGTTACAAACTGCACGTATTGATCTTAACTAATATTATAAACCTCTTTCACGCAAAAACTACTGATTGGATATGAATGAAATTTGGCACACATTTAGATTATAACCTAGATTAACACATAGGATACTTTTTATCCCGATAGTTCGTTCTCGCGGGATAATTTCCGATTTCCACGCGGGCAAAGCCGCGGGCGGAAACTGCGGATTAATAATATTCTTGGCAAAAATCCCAAAAGAATAGAATACTCGGAACTCGGAAATGTATAAAGTTGTACTCGTAATTCGTGACGTTGGGTGTTATTAACATCCATAACATGCCATAATGTGAAAACATTACATCACCATAAAAAGCGAAAAGCAATGCATTGATCGAATATCATTTTGTAAATCGAATACGGTGACATAAAATCGAGATGAACGAAGCTATTAAATCAGCATGTGAATTGTCTATAGTCAAGAGGTAACGGCAATCGCCTTCTGATTTGATGGACTACTTTACATACCAAAGTGGGAGTTAAGATCCATTATGCATGTTTGTTTTCAATCGTGAAATGTTTATTTTGCTTAATTACTTCCAGTGAATTTGACTCGTTTGAAATTAACGGTATGTGTATTAGTAATCCTGAGTCATTCATAAGCAGAGATCGGATATTCGGATACATATTCACCTAAAGTTGAGATGTTGGCTAACATGGAATGCGCTTTTGTATCGAAAAAATCTTAATTTAGGTAAGTAATTTGTTTATTTTTTGTTTTAACTAATACACATATTTGTATCGGGTTAAACATTAATTTTAAATTAATACACATCTGAATAGTTATGCAATCCAAGAATCCCAGTATTTTTAATAAATATTAGGTACAAATAATTTATAAAGCCGCTTCCATACTTTCATAGCTAAAAATGATCTTTAGGTAAATATGCATCCGAATATCCGATCTCTGTTCATAAGTCTACAGGGAACGTCCTCGAACTAATAGATGGTAGCACAAATCGATACGAGAGCCACAGTGTGGTCAAAAAAGAAACTTTTCAGATCTGTCATCGTGTTGCCGTCATTGTAGGTAATGTTTACATTATTTTTAAATCGTTTTTAATGATTAAAATGATAAAATATGGGTTCCGGCCGATTAATAATGATCGTCAGCATGGTCAGAATAAAAAAAAAAACACAGAAGTGACAACTTGAACAATTACTTACGTGTATTTTTTGAATTAATAACGTTTAACGTACGTTCAATGTTGTTCGTTCGTGTACGTTCGTGTTGTCAGTGGGGTCGGTAAGTGTTACGAGTTCAATTGTTTTTTCCCATCTCAAAAATGCCCAACGCGCCTAAAGAAGTTTTCACTTCGGAATAATCAAGTTATTTATTCAAATTAGGCTGAGGGCCAAAAACTCTTCGAATCCGGGTATGTCTTATTAGTATGTAGAAGGAACAGTTAGGAATCATGAAAAAGCAGTAAGAACTGACAAAATTGTAGCTCACAAAATGACGATTTCTAACGTTTACTTATGTCAAAATAACTGTAAAGAATTTTCTGAACTCATTTTTCACGTAAATATATATATTGTCTATATTATTATTTATGTTCATGTCGCTTTCTTTTCAGCTTGATTGCAATAGAAATATTAGAAGAGCAAATTGCAAATGTAGGCAGGCCTATCTGAAAAATGTTAGCACATCTGTGCTTTAATTTACTTTAAAAAGTCTCCAGATAGTGCTAAGTATATAGAAAACTAACTAAAATTATTTGAGGTTATGTTTACTTACAGATTTGTTTTATTGAATAGTACTACATACAAAACTCAGGTGTTTTTATGGTATGGTATTTTTATAACATTAAATGTAATTTCTAACGGCCTTATTCATAAAAAGTTATCAACATCTAAACACTTGCTAAAGTCTGGTTTTTCATAGAGAAACCACACTTTAGCAACTGTTTAGATGTTCGATAACTTTTATGAATAAGGCCGTAAATGTTTAAAATAGAAACTCATACTTACAAATTGTTTTTTTACTGCATTTATCGACTTTTGTTGTTTATCACGTAACCAAGAAAAGTGAGTAATATCCGAGGGAAAGTAATAGAATTTGACACGATTTGATTTATTTTTATTTTTTAACCGACGAAAAAACGGAGGAGGTTACTCAAGTCGACGCGTATTTTTTTTTTAATGTATGACCACGCATTACTTTTTACAGAGTAGTTCGATTATTCTTTTTTTATTGGATAAGTTATACCCCGAAATTGGTCCCATATAAATTTGGAAAAAAAATTCCAACCCTGGGGGTAGGAAAACAGAAGATGATTGATTGGTCACTCACTGATTGTAATGTATGACCACGCATAGCTGTTTACGGAGTTGTTCGATTTTGATTATTCTTTTTTTATTGGATCGGGTATACTTCGAAATTGGTCACATATAAATTTGGAAAAAAAAATCCTACCCTAAGGGTGGGAAGATAGGGGTGATTTATTGTTTACTCACAGATTTTAATGCCAAGTAGTGTATTACAAAAAGTAATCAAAAATTGAGAACGTAGTAGTTAGTAGAATAGAGCCACAAAAAATTATAAAATAAAAACTTTTTAACAAAAAAATTAAACCACCGAAAAAAACTGAAAAAGGTTTTTTTTATTTGTTTGTCAGTTTTTTTCGGCGGTTATATTTTATTGTTGAAAAGTTTTTCTTTGAAGTGTTCGAGCATCCAGAAACAACAATACAATTTCACTTATAAATAGTAATAATTACTATACTCCATTTACAATAACATTAAGAATAGAATAGAAAATATATATATTCTATAACGTGAAGTGTCAATTTCAAGTAATGATTGATGATCGTAAAAATTTCGGATTTGCGCCACCAGATGGCAAACCCTTCGTCGTGCACGTTCCCTATACACAGAACGCCCTCATATTAAGAGGATTTCTGTGTGCGTAGAATGGAACGAAGTATTTACGACAAGCATTTATTCCATAAAAATCCAATAAATTCTCTGCTAAAGGTTCCGTTTCCAGCCATCGATTCCCATCTTGACCTAAAGGAATGCGCCTCAAACGGGGACACGATTATATCGACATTTCTCGTCAACCTCAAGATATAATCATGGTTACTTTCTTGAATATACAATGTTGTCAGCCGTTGTAAAATTATACAGCACACTGCGGCAAATGAAAATTACGAAGAGCAATACATCACTTTGTACTGCACTTATTGGGACAATGATCTTTAAACAGCTGTTTTATTTATGAAACAGTGCTCAATTGACTGGGAGGCCTCGACCTCAGAGGCCGCTTTCATGCCCACTAAAAGGATTACAGCCGTCAGACGGCATCGAGAAAACAGTCTGCGGAATTGGGCTAATCCTCTTTGGGTTGCGATGTCGACGCTACTTCCAGCCATTGCCCGAAGCACACCTGATTGAACGACCATAAACTTTGGTACAAGAACATAAAGCATAATGTACAAAAGCATGTAATATTAAGTGTCAAATCAATAACTCCTCCACGCGACAGCAGCAGAAAGTTAGGAAGAGATGAGATAGTGAGCGAATAACGACTTTAACTGAACGTGATAGGATCAAGTTTCGATTTACACGATTTTCACGAGACAAGACGGTGAAAGCCCGTCTTCCCTTGCGATCTCTAGCTTCACAAGAACATAATTACACACGTTCAGTAAAACGTTTCAATGAATCAGTGACATTAAAAGTCAACGAGAACTTAATCAATGTTTTTTTCTGAGAGAACCTCGCAAATAAAGAGTTTTCGCGTTTTAGAAACTGATACTCTTGAAATTGGCGTTATTAAAGTAGTGAAAAAACCACATTTATTTATTCATTTAAAAACACATGTTTTGTTCTTATAATTAAACAAGGCACACTATTAGACCTCTGGGGTCTGTCTTAGCATGCCATGGTCTGGAATTACTCAACGCGCTACTGTGAAATTAAGGTAAAATGGAGTGGTTATATTCTTTGAGCTTGTGTTTTACGTTTTTCCTGTTAATTGAGTCGCGAATGTCTATAGGTATTTGGTTTAATAAGACGGGTATTGTGAAAGATACAGTGCGCCTACCATAAAAAAAAAAATCATGGCACTTTAAGTGATTTTACCTTTGACTGGCGGGTATTCACATCATAATTCACTGGAATCTGGATCTCAATGTTGTCAAGATGTTCAATGAGAAACAAGTACTCAGCGCGGGCTAGAACTGGTAATACATTGCAATGTTTAAATAGATCTGTATAATTGTCGCGGTATTTATTTCTTACATACTTTGGAACACAAAGTTTCAGCAGACGTGTTTGCAGATTATGAATTTTATCGAGGTAAGTTATAAAAGTGCGTCCATAGCTGGTGAGTCCATAAGAGATTATAGACTCAGCAAGAGCTGTGTACATTTGTAGGAGGGTTTTGTACGGTATATTCCGCTTTATAATGGAAAATATAGTGAGCATTCCACGCAACTTACCGCAGACGGATTCCACCTGATTATTCCAGTTGAAGCGATTATCAATACAACTGTTTAATAAGAGGAATTTCAGCGATATTGCATCGGATATAATAATTAGCGGCGACGGATGCTATTACCCACCGCGATGGGTGCATTCTAAATGCGCGTCATCTTGCGCTCGCAGAGTAGTCAACTTTATTCTTATTAGAAAGTGGCAAATTTGGATGTGTGCACGGGGGGCGGGGCCGACCGAATATGTTCATAAGCCTGTCCCTTAATTGAAGAACATGTAATCCTGATTAGCATTGTAAATGTTCCAGCATCACCATATCAAATTCAACAAAAATTGCAGCTCAAATCTAGGCTACATCCGATGAGGAACAAATTGAATTAATCATCAAACCACTAGCGTACAAGAAATGTTAGATGCTATTTTAAACCGCATCAGAAGTAAATAGGCAAACTTACTAATGCAGCAATTGAGATCACTGCAAGCATGATAGGTAAATCTCACAATAAAAACTATTTAATCACATGATAAATGACCAGTCAATTCGAAATCATTGTGAGTTACAAAATCGGAACAGGAAATTACAGTTGACTTTGAGCCATCAGTAGACAAAAGAGTTTTGGTGAGAGCAAATAGTCCGAACACGGTTCCAAGAATTCACACTGCTAAAAATAAAGTTTTTGCTAACTGTACTTTTTTGAATCTGAACGATGAGTGATGTGATGAATGACCCAGTCCTGAGATGTACTGTAGGTTTCAAATGGAGCACAAACAAAAAAGTTTTATAACTCTTTTTCTGTTTGTTTTATTAAATTTTATTCGCGTCACCGGAGAATATTGAGATTGTTGTCCATAAATCTAAGAAGATGGTACTAGAATTCCGTTTATTCGAACTTAAGGTTGCGCTAAGGAGCCCCCGAAATTCAAATTTTCATACGCGTTTTGCAATTTGCAGGTTGATGTAAGGTTGTACGTTGAACAATATATAATTCGCGTAACACGTACTTATGTATTCACAGAATTATAATTATTAAATCACCAAAACAACCCTCTAACTCTAAGTTCATTTAATCCCACTGAATTACTATTTCATGAAAAAGTCCAACATACAGTCGTACCTAACCTGCCAATTGCAATAAACGAGGCGCTGCCACCTTACTTAATAAGCTCTGGAATTAAAAGTAAGTTAAATGTTTAAGAACATTGCTCAGCAGTTCATCCTTTTCAGTTGTAGCACTGCATATGGCCACAAGTGTGAAATCTTAAGCCAAGGATGCTCGATCAAGTCCTCCTTCAAATGAAAATGGATCTTGATGTGTTTGTCTTTGAGTAGTAAATTCTTTGTCCCAACACCCCTTGACTTTCAGCGCCGCTTGAAAGTTGGCTATTACATCGATCGAAGTGTTCATTGTTATGTTTGTTTTCAGCAGTTTTATATCTTATTTATTAGTATCTTATTTGAACTGAGGAAGGCTAACGTCGGATTACTTGGTAGATTTCACATTAAGATAGCTGTTTAGTGTTTACCAACCAGTTGGCTTTATGTATGAAGAAAAATAAAGATGGATACAAAGTTGTAAATGCATCGTTGCTTGTAGAATAATAGGTGAACAAGTTTATTTGTATTTCATATGTATTTGTTCACACGTCTGTGGACATTATTCTCTTTGGCGTGAATGGGTATGACTGCTTTATGTACACAATTGTGAATTGACGCCGATACGTCATTCAAAGCTGGGTTCTACAAAATAAGTTAATTAATATTAATAAATTATATTCCAATGTTTGCAGTACAAGTGATTATGTATTCGTTAATATAATAGGTCTTTACCTATGAAATTGCCGTTTTGTATGAAAAAAATTAAACGAATTTTTTTCATGTATTTTTTATTTGTATTAATCGAAGTAATCACCCATGCAATCAATGCATCTTTGCCATCGCAGTGGCAGTTTATTGATGCCCTTCTTAAAGAAATCAGCTGGACGGGAGGCAACAAATTCTTCAAAGGCATTTTGTACCTACTGCCTCTCGGGTATTGAATTTTTTTCCCGCCAAGAAGTTATCCAAATTCTGGAAAAAGTAGTAGTCTGGTAGGCGCAAGGTCTGGTGAGTAGGGCGGATGACGGAGAGCTTCCAACCCCAGTTCTTGCAACTTGGAGACCGTCTGCTGTGCAGTATGAGGTCGCGCGTTGTCGTGCAGGAGCAGCGGAGACGAGCGATTGACCAATGCTGGTTGGAGATGTGCCAGCTTCTCCATCATTGTGTTCAGTTCTTCACAGTACACATCTGCAGTAATGCTCACCCCGTTTGGTAAGAAGCTGTGATGAATCACACCGGCGCTAGACCACCAAACAGTGACCATCACTTTTCTAGGGGTAAGTTTTCGTTTAGGGCATTGTTTAGGTGCTGAACCAGGATCCAACCAACTTGCTGAGCGCTTGCGGTTATCAAACAGAATCCATTTTTCATCGCAGGTAACAATGCGGTTCAAAATTCCTTCATTTGTGTGTCTGTTGAGCAGCGCAAGGCACGTCTCGACGCGTACTTCGCGCTGACGATCATTGAGTTCGTGGGGCACCCATTTGTCAAGCTTTTTTACCTTGCCATTTGACGCAAATGGACCAATATTGTTTTGACGCTAACGTCGAAAGCTGCTGCTAATTCAGCCGTAGATTGTGTATCATCAGCTTCCACAATCGCCTTTAATTCGTCATTGTCGACCAAAGTCTTCGGACGACCGCGAGGTTCATTTTTCAGGTCGAAATTTCCAGAACGGAAGCGAGCAAACCAATAACAGGTGGTGCGTTGGTTTGTAGTGTTAGCTCCGTAAACGTCGTTGATGTTGCGTGCCGCTTGTGCCGCGTTGCTGCCACGACGGTACTCATATTCCATAATTACTCGAATTTTTAACGTATCCATGATGACGAAAAAGATTGAAATGCGATGAAAATGTAACACTAATCAATAAACAAATGACTACTTTTGGAAAAAAAAATCCATGTTTTTAAAATAAAATTAATTTGAAATTAGAATTCTTACCCAAACAAAAATTATTTTGATTTGAAATGGCCAGTACTGCAAAACGGCAATTTCATAGGTAAAGACCTAATATTATTATTTTCTGGGTAATTGATGAATTGTCATTAGTCATTATTGACAGTACTTATGAATCAAAATCTATTAACAAGTAGGAAACTAAACATATTCTATCTTTTTTTTTTCTCTTATTTCTTCAATTTATATTTATAGTTCTGTAAACCAACCAATTTCATTTTGGCTTGACTTTATGCCTAGAAACCTACAATTGGAACAATTAAGTATTCTACATCAAGCCGACTAGTCGGCCCATTTTTACTCGTATTAATTTTCTTCAAAATTTCAAAGACGATGATTGAAATCTTTACTTTTATTATTTTCTATGATACAATCAGTTTTACAGTTTACTTTCAGTGCAATCTAGAATAGGATTGGAAGGAACGTGGGCTCGCATGTAAATAATTATAGAAAAAATGCAATGTAAACAAAAACATGTCCCGGGAAGTCCGCCTTGTCGTCGGGCGCCGCGCACCACTTACGAGCCGAAAGCGTAGTCACAGTCACACACAAACATTACCGATGGCAAAGGCCTCCTCCAAATCCTTCGATCTGTTAAAACAATAAAATTGAAATAATGATACGTACCTACCTACCTACTTGATTGATCAAATACCGCCGGATATCAATTTAAAAATCAATATTTTTATAATTATTTGAACGCATATCCTCAATTATTGGGTAATAATGGAAATATGTACCAACAATAGGCTTTTGCTGCTATATTTATTATTATTATTTAACCAGAAAACATCGAAATTTTGTTAATACCTACCTAGCCATAAACTTAAGTAATACTTAGCAATTGTAAAATAAAAAATATAAATCCACGCACATACTAGTCGCATTGATAAAAACGAATTGAAAGCTGCAAAAAGCTTCAGAAAATGGCTGGCGTATACCGAAATATAGGTCAAGCAACTGCCTTGAACACTGTCTAGAAAAAAAAAATCACATTTAAAACTGGGATTATAAAAATAAACTATAAACATCGAGACGCCTTGTGCTTAATTACATAGTTTCTATTTATGAAAAAGTTAAAATGGCAGCCAATGAGCCAATGAAAGCTGACCAACTCACGCAGGTGAAGATTTTACGAGCAGCAAGCTTTATAACAGGCATGAACGTCAATGTTGGTACGACATACGAACGAACCACATTCTCTTGCTGCGATGAAACTTTCAGACATCGATATTTTTAGTACGATCGTTGATATGTCAGCTCACGTGAGGAACAACTATTACTTAAATTAATTTCAAACCAGGAATGGACGTGAATTATCTGGGTGCCACTTTCATTAGAGAGAATCAGTAGAAGTACTTATCGTAATTGAAATCTTAATCTGTTAAACGATGTGCATTTTACCGATTAATCAAGTAATATGCTAGTGGATAATTGGCGCGTCGCTTCTTAGATAAAATCCGGACTGACTTTTGTATGATTAACCGGTATATTCTGTAAAAATATCAGCTTGGCAATTTTCATAAAGTGAACGAGAAGTGACCCACCTGACGCTAGGAATTGACAGCTTATTTCAAACTCACTTCATCTAAGTTATCACGGTGATTTTTTTATAAAATAGTACGACTGATTTGGGGGACTACTCTCTAAGCACGAAATCGGTAGTTTCGGTCGCAAATACGAACATTTCCTACTCCATATCACCTTCGCAAATATGATTTCGCCTGTTAAATAAAATCCGGATTAACTATGTATGAAGCCGGTCTATTCTGTAAAAATATGTCTGTGACAATTTAGGAAAGTGAACTTGAAGTTGACCCACCTGACGGACTTTTGGAATTGACAGCTCAGTTCAAACTCAGTTCATCTAAGTTATCCGGCTACAAATCTGGATCTCCGACTCTGTATCACCTTCAGACATAAGATTAGTTGGGGTCCCAAACTAAGAATGAATTGACAGTTGTCCTTACTCTCCATGTATTTTTGCACGTCCGAAAAAGTAGTTAATTAAACGGGAGTAATGTTCATTCCGAAGTATTGAGCTATTCCGAAGTATTGTGTCGGGTCCGTATCTTCATTGACTTAAACAGGTAGGCCCCCAGCATCAAGTCCGAACTTGTACAGTCAGCCCATTGAAATCCGTACCGTGTCCGTGTTGACGTCACCAGCAACATGTTTGTGCTAACTTACATAATATTTGAATAAATTTTGCCATAGTTCCGAACATGTTTGAGTATGAGAAAAAATAACAATTTAACCAGAATATGGTTAAAAATGTCACTGATAAACACAACTCGACAATTCTTAAGAAGATGTATTGATGATATTAAAAACTATAATTCTGTAAACAAATTTTGTTACACTCAACCTGCAAAATAAAAAATACATAAGAACATTTTGAATTTTGCGGGCTATCTATACGCTTTCGCCTTAAGGTGAATCTAGTAGAATTTTTCCATACAAACTTAGGTAGTGTATTTACTCCACTGTTCGACAATGTATATCAAAATTTAAAGATTGTATGGTTTTGTCTCATTATTAATATTGTCTGTACGGAAACAGAATATTAAAATACAAAGTGATTAAAAAGTTATGAGCCAACAAAGATTCGTTTGTCTTGCAAATTTAACCTAACTTTGGGCGTGTTTAAGTAATAAAAGAAGTCCACACGGTGTCGACAAAGTTCAATTATCGAAAAGTTTAATAAACTTTATTGGTCATTGATTTACCCAGTGGTTTAAAAAAACCCCGATATTCTGAAGGACTTTTCGTAATGTTTTACGCGCCTGTTTTACTATAAATGATTCTACATCTCACTCAATAACGTTATGCGCGTAGACTAGCCCCTAACTGCTCATCACTGACACTACCTCTGTCAGACACGAAGCCTGGTGAGACAGCGTGCTTTTTAGCCAGGCCCGCCCAACAGTGAGTTTGAGCCAGCGACAGTGGAGTTTCTTGCCCATTCTTCTCCATACGAAACTACATTTTGGAAGGTGCGACTAGAATCAATATTCTATTTTGATGTAAATGTTGACGTTCAAAAGTGCCTTAAGTGCCTATTTGAAATAAATGAATTGATAGATTCCCCTTAACTAAAGAGGTTAGATCGTGCATTCATGAAAGGAATTGTGATTACAATAAAAGTTCTCCGTCCATTTTTTACATAATCGATACCAAAAGGGACACGAGACAATAAACTGAGTAAAGAGCAAAGAAATTTACGTGGTACGAGCTGGTGCGGTACCATGACCTTGGTACGCTCGTTTGCAAAATGAACCTGAAACAAATCGATGGGCGTATTCTTGGTACATAAACATAGGGCTCACTGTACCGCGTTCAGCTAATTGAAGTTCAAGTAATCAATGTTGCGTGTAAATCTGAGCTATTTTTGTGTTTTTATTAATAAACAAGCTAAATTCTTTTTAGCATCGTCATTCGTTTTGGACAATATTAAATAGAGCTCACCGATGATAAAGCTTGTTGTGTCTAATGCACCTAAATTGTCTCATAAACTTGATTTATTTACAATATAAAAAAGTGATTTCAAAAGGGTATGAAATCGACTTCATAAAATATGTTTAATAGAGACTTCAGCTGCACAGCTATCATAAATACAGAATGATTCAATCGTTTATATCCTACCAGACTGATACATTATGGTCTAATGTATCCATTTCAATACAGAGTGCGGTGATTAAATAAATCATTGCTTCTTGACACATAATGCCATCCATCAAGTCGCTGAAGCTCACCTTGCATCAACTACCGGAGTCAATTGTTTAGCATTTCCATTACGAATATTAAAATCTTAATTATCACTAATTAGGTGATAAATCGACGGTTCAGTTTAATAACTTAGTACATTCAAGGTCAAAAGTATGTGGTATGTAACCTAAAATTATCTACAGGAATAGCCAACTTCAATGCGATTTTGTCCAATACTTATTGACTAACATTATGAAATATAATTTAGTGTTAGCAGATTGATACTACAGTATCAAAGTATCAATGGATAGTTATCAAGAGCTTTCAAAATGACTTTTTAAATACGCCATACCAATTTTTTTTGACAAAAAATACATATACAGATTTGGCGAATAAAAAAAGCTTAAATGCTATTTGCACATGGATTATGTGAGACAGTGGTTTCAGCTAAAATGAAAAAGAAAAATAGGATTCAAATAAAATTAAGCACCACTACAACACCATACCAACTTGCTACAAATGGATTGGCTGAACGAAATAAACGAATGGTGCAAACCATTAAGGACAAGTTACTCAAAATGGATGTTAAACGATGATGTATCATGGAACATGAAGGTACCTAACATGTTACTTAACCATACATGTTAAAAACAGACAACCATATCATACGTGAATTTAATTGTGACTATAGTTTTAACTAAGGCATCATAATTAGTTCTATAGTTATTCATCTAGTAATCAAACCAGCAGTACTCTGCGAGTTTTATATTACAACCTGGCCAATAGATGCCGTTGACCTCAAGAAAACCAATAGACACAGACTGATGCATGCAAATGGTTTTTTTTTTTTGTTGGGTGGGAAATCATAAATTTTACCTACCTACCAAGGAATCACGGTAAGGACTAGAGCGGTTAAAACGTATATTATATTTTGTATTCACAAGGCTAGAGCGGCATTCGCGCTGCATCCGACAGCGATGCACTTTATGTTAATCTTCATTCATTTGCAAATAAGCACGGATCATGTCTAAACTCATTTTAACAAGGTGTGCCGGTCATGAAACATCGAGCATCGAGTACTATAAGTGAGCTTATCGATTTTCTATTGATTAAGGATTCCGCAGACACGTGCGGCGCGATTCTGGTAGATCGATTTCCATGAAGTTTTCATAGATAGAAATCGTCGCGCCTATTTCCGGGAGCCTTAACGTTAGTAGTGGAGTTGAATAAAAAGGTAATCTATAAGTACCTACCTATAGTAATAATAAAAACTTTCAGGGTTTGTATTTTGTTGGAACGCGCCAATCTCTAGAAACCAGCTGGATTAGAAAAAAATCTTTTTACATTTGATAGACCAATTTTTGAGGCAGCTCCTAGGTACCACACGAAAATCAAATTGCAGAAAAAGTAGGAAAATTTGAATGTTACGGGCTAGAAGGTAAGATAACACGTGCCTTTTAAAAACTTCACAAAACCTGAACACCCACGTTTAACGTAAATTATGACATGACTGTGTCAACCTAACGTGTTATTGGCTGTGCTACTTCTCGATTACTAACAAGAGGTACGGTACGTGCAACACGTTTGCCTTAATTATATTTTATCAATGAGGATGAATCGAGACTGGCGGCTGAACGTAACGGTAAATGTAAATAGTACTATAGGTATATACTATATCAATATAGCTAGCTATTCACAACAAGAAAATGACACATTTTTTATATTTTGATATTTTATTTGAACCGTCAAAATTTACGGGTTTCAGATTTGTGAACACCGTTTAGAGGACCCAATAACATTGAATGATTTTCGATTCGGTACGGAAGCGTATCGAATGTATATGAATAGTTATACAGAGTTAAAAAAATAGAACGAGTACTTACTTTCCGTTACGGACTCGGCAAAAAAAGTTTAAAATGTCATATCATCAAGGAAAGTAAAGCCTTGATTTTCCTGTTAGGTAAGTACTCAATCGAGCACGGGTGTTATTCATTTATTGATTAGTTTCATATCTTTAGACGTGTGTCGCGATGGAATTGAGGGTTTATGAAAGCATGACCTGTGGGGTAATTGCTTTACACACTATTGTAATAGGAATGGCACGATTGGCGCAGTGGTTAAGCGATTGACGGCTGCGCTGTGTCGCGGGTTCGATTCCCGCACGGAAGAAATATTTGTATGACCTACAAGTAGTTGTGTAGAGATTTGAGTGAGGTTCTGTAATACGGGCCTAAGTTTAAATATTGTTGACGAGAGCTGCTAACAGCTAAGTATACTCCAATCATTTGTTTTTTGGGTAATACTTAGTTGCGAAAGCATTTTACATATAATTTAGATCACAAAGACCGTGGTTTAGAAATTTTATGAAAATATAAGTAGTAACAACTAATTATTTAAGTAATTAAGTGCCAGACTAGCTCTGCCGATTATTGGAATTTAGTGTAAATCAAATCAAAATCAAATCAAATCAAAAGTCATTTATTCAAACTAGGCTGAGAGTCAGCTCTTTTTGAACGTCAAAATAAATGTATCTTTCAATTCAAAATACTTAAGTATTTATTGCTCAAGAGATGATACAATACACACCACACAATACCAATCAATAATTAGGTAAGTACATGATCGATTACGAAAGACTAGACAGGAAAATAGGAAGTAATACCTATTGAGTAATCTGAGATATAACAGGCATTTATTTGATATCGTTATGCAATATTGATCCAGCATCTGTCTAGACGACACGAGGTCTGAAGATTTCAATTATTGATAAATTTGTTACATGACGCGTTCGGCATACGGTGATTCGGCTTATTAGTCCATTCGCACGAATTTATTCGCCCATAACGGGCGAATCGCTAATTTTAAATATAATATAGGTATATGATGTATTATTTTCTGTAGGCTATTCGCACGAAGTTAATTTATTATTGAAGGTAATTGGCACGATTGAATTTTATGCAATATAGTTAAGAAAAAAAAACTTGCATTTTCTTACTAGATAATAGGAGAAAATCGAACTAAAGTCATTACTTTATTGCAAAAAATTCAAAACGTGCCAATTGCTTAATACGTATTTTTCTGCATTTGTCGATTCGCCCACAAACAAATTGTCTTCTTGCGAATCGGCATCAGAAAATAAAATGATATGGTAAAGTGTCGATTCGCCCGTTTCGGACGAGTAAATTCGTGCGAATTAACTAATAAGCCAGCGATTCATTCGCCAAAATATACATCAATAGCGAAACTAAATACTTTCTATTTACAAAGAGTAATGATATCGTGTCAGTTTTTAGGCTTGACCGGCGCGCGGGCGGCGGATTGGACGGTGCCAATGAACTTGGCGGGAAAGCAAATGCAGCCTCGCGCCACTGGGTCACACAGGTACTGTCGCGGAACGGACGCTACCCGAACACCTTCGCATACACCATAAATTCATAACGGCCCGTGTCAAACAACTACCACGTAATTTAGCCGCCTTACACACAATTTATTGCTTGAATTTTCATTGGGCGCACCGCTACGTACAACCAATAAAGCGTTGCGTTTGAATTGCAAATGCCTCTACAAAATGCAACGTCTAAGTAGATATATTCCCACGTCTATTAGATCTAAATGCGAAGCTAGAGGGCATCGCTACGGGTTAGACCGATTCAAATACCTCGCATGATAATTTAAGCTCGGTCAAACTGATTTTAAGCGCAAATAAATAGTTTATTGCAATTGTAACGCAATAAATTCTGTAAGGGTGATACTTACATTCATTAATACTGGCAATATGCCATTCTGAGGACGTTTCCGGCAAGCGCCGGCAGCGGCCGATTCGTTCTGGCGACGCCTGAATTACAATTGCAAGCGGACGAGGTTCTGCCATGTGTCATTCAAAACATCAGAAAAACTGCTTGCATATGTAGCAAATAATACTTAGGAAGAAGCAAATTTAACAGTTTTATAGTGCAAGGAAAGTTTTGTAACTAGCGGTGTCGGAGAAACATCTTTCCATGTGGGTCAACAAACCGAGAAGCTTTTATCAAACGCAATATACATTTCTGTATCGATAGCAAACTGGAACCGCACGCGGCGTGCAAACCTTATCTCTAAACTCCAACACTTCGCAGTAAAGCCTTAGTTTAATGCACTTGTAATTTCTTAAACCAATTCTAAATAGACGACACAGTTTACTTTGAAATCTAGCATATTTATCCAACAAAGCATCGCATGATGGGAGACTTTAAAACCTGACTGTTACTTACTTGAAGAATATTATTATTGCAAGCAAACGTTTTTGAATTAAACGACTGCCTTCTAGGGAGGCTGGTAGTACACTAAGCAGTCTGGCTATGACAGTGAATTCCTAGTGAAGTGACGTTCAGAGTTCAGTAGGTCGAATTGGGCAGGGCAAGCAGCAGCAGCCTTATTCTTGAAGGACTTCAAGCTGTCAGTTTGAATTGAACGTTTAAAATCTTTGTCGAGGCCACTGTAAAGTAGCTATATAACATTTCGAAAACAAAGACCGATAAACGGTTTATAATTAGAAATATTGTTCTGGTGCAGAGGTCAACACGCATCGCCTCGCAATTTCCAATGACTCGGTTATATTTTATAATAGTCATACATTTTATCAGATTATTGAACCTAACATAAGTGAGTAGGTATGCGTCTGTCATATTGTACGTATCTTGTTATTATCGGATGAATTTATAACGCACATTATCAAGATATTTTTGTTTTGTGTGGCGCCTGCAACCTGTCACGAATTTATCGAAGCATTATCTTTGTTGATTTAGTAAGTTTCGAGTAGTTCCTTAACTAATTACATGTATAACCTATAAAGCTCTCAAAACTGTGAAGGAAAATAACGTAAGAAAACCGGCGGCATGTCCCAGAACCATAAATTCGAAGATATTTGACACCCACCAACCAGCACTGGGCCCGCGCGGTGGATATAGCCCACTCCCTCGCAGAGAAAGAAAATGCCTATGTCACAGTGGGAACATTATAGGCTGAATATGATGACTAGTTAGATAATATCCCTTCCTCAGTAACAAAGCATCGCCGTTAATCAATTACTTATTTATCAGCAAACAATCAAAGATATCAATTTATTGGAATTTTAACACCACCTTGATAAGTTTGATCGCAATTTTCACGCTTGTCTGTCATAGTTGACAGATGTTAAGTTATGTAAAAGAATCACGTCATTAAACGAGTTGAATACATAGGTTTTTGTGTTATAGAATTACTTACGTAAGTACTTATTTAGTTTGTATAGTTTTTAGCGCTATAACACTTGAATGTTTGATTTATTAAACGATATCGTCTGGTAATCGTTTGTTTAATTATTTTGTTCAATCTGAGGTCACAGCGCTAATTAGCTGGCGTGGAAACATTCGAGGAATGCATGTGAGATCCGCCAGTCCATCGGCCTCTTAGCTGGTTTAATTATTTGCACGAAACCATTCAAAAGTGGCATCAATTTTGTTAAGCGGAGCACTATCATAATTATGCACGAGAACAAGCAAATTCGTTCAAATTATTTAAACAATGTGGCTTTGGACAAAGACCAAATCGATCGCAAAAGTGAAAGCGACTTTAAAATTTATAGCCGCTGTATAGTACAAGCTTAATTGCAATAAATCATTATCTTATCGATATTTGGAATTGTTAATAGTTTTCATATCACGGGTACGGTTCGTTGAGTTGTTTTATTATCTCTGTTTATTATCAGTCAACAAACTTTATTGAAGTGTGATTATTGAGGACCAAACGTTTGATACAGTTTTTATATTGCACTCGATATTACTAAGTTACTAGGCTACCATTGTATTGCTTAGAATTTTAAACCCGTGCAGGTATCGTATCCATGATACACGTGGAAGAATTTGTGTCTAATATCCTAAAACTTAGGTAGGTAAGTAAGTACTAACAATCTACATGGCACCATACTAAATAGCGTCTCTGCTTGAAGCTTCTATTGCCCAAAATGTTTAACATTATTACTTACACCTCGTGTGTAACATTCCTAAAATAAACAAAACTTTGTTTACAACGCTACACTACTGGTTATTGGTATAACGACATGATACTGCGCAGTAATAGACATTTTATCGGGGCCACGGGTTCTTCCTCAATGCTGTGCAAAAAATCTTTATTTTTTGTTGCGTTCACGAAATGAAAAAGATTCAGACGGTGTGCTGTGCACGCGTCGATCGGCGGACTTCGGCGGGTTTTTTCAAGCCCTGGACGTCCTTGCGAGGCGCGCCATCGTCACGCACCGCCGACCTACAGCTGTTTGTTTGACAACAAACTACGCGATATGAAACATGTTATCAAAGCATATTCAATGGTAGCACTTCACACGACCGCTGTGACGTAGCAGGTGAAGGGTCTACCTATCTATAGGTAAGTGCACCAATGGAAAAGTTATGGCGATCGAGTGACTCCACAAATTGTTATCGCACATGGTTAACGCTTACGAGTGCGTATGACGTTCCTATTCGTGAAATTGATTCAACGGTTGATTTAAGTGAAATGATGACGCATTGACGCCATTTCTTCACCTACGCAACTTCGCTATCAACTGAAATATAAAGATGAACATATACATATGTACCGGATTAAGTAAACAACATCAAAACTGTTCAGTTAAAACTATACTTAATCGTCATCAGAGTATTTAAAAATATTGGCTCAATCATCATGAGTATGACATAAAGCGTGTAATACCAATAAAATTCGAGAACCCATAAAATCGCCAAACTCGTTTCGGTACCATATAAATTACAAACTTGTAAAACACGTCCACATATTTATACAAAAGGCTGTTTTATTTGACGACTAGGTATAGCGCGCAGATCGCAGCGCCAAGAAGGTATTTTGTGCATCCACTTTCACCGATATAAGCACGCCAATAGATTGTACCGCGAGATAGAAAACGTACGCGCGGATAAATTCTCTCCAATTGTCAATTGCGAATATTCCATCCAGATATGAATAAAATAAGTCTGGAGATCTAGAGCCTTGTTACATAGTCTTCATATTCAGCTTATAATGTTCCCACTTCTGGGACACCGGCCTCCTCTCTGTGAGAGGAAGTGGAAAGTGGGTTCTAGGACATGCCGGTTTCCTCACAATGCTTTCCTTCACCGTTTTGATAGCAGTGGTGATAAATCATTTACACAACGTAAAGCGCCGTCGCCTCCGTTGCCACTGTGCCACCACTGCTATCATGGTCCTCAATAGCACAGAATACAATGTTCCGTTTCACTTAAATAATCATTATCAGAAACAGCAACACTAGTAAGTAATGTAGTCGAGATAAGTGTGTTACATACATTATTAAGTGGGTTAGAAATCTACTTGGCTAGCACGTAACATTTAATTAATTGATCTTTGTTCTGGTCTCTGTTCAAGACGTGTTCATTAGTGTTCATGCAACATTCTATTAAAGTAAATGTGAACTATTTTGAAACACTAGTTATTTCTATACTTAGTGTAATGTACGGTTTTACAGAAAACACAGTTTTGAAAGCATTTTCGCGATGATCATTGTAAAATTTTATATTAGGTCTTTACCTATGAAATTGCCGTTTTGCAGTACTGGCCATTTCAAATCAAAATAATTTTTGTTTGGGTAAGAATTCTAATTTCAAATTAATTTTATTTTAAAAACATGGATTTTTTTTTCCAAAAGTAGTCATTTGTTTATTGATTAGTGTTACATTTTCATCGCATTTCAATCTTTTTCGTCATCATGGATACGTTAAAAATTCGAGTAATTATGGAATATGAGTACCGTCGTGGCAGCAACGCGGCACAAGCGGCACGCAACATCAACGACGTTTACGGAGCTAACACTACAAACCAACGCACCACCTGTTATTGGTTTGCTCGCTTCCGTTCTGGAAATTTCGACCTGAAAAATGAACCTCGCGGTCGTCCGAAGACTTTGGTCGACAATGACGAATTAAAGGCGATTGTGGAAGCTGATGATACACAATCTACGGCTGAATTAGCAGCAGCTTTCGACGTTAGCGTCAAAACAATATTGGTCCATTTGCGTCAAATTGGCAAGGTAAAAAAGCTTGACAAATGGGTGCCCCACGAACTCAATAATCGTCAGCGCGAAGTACGCGTCGAAACGTGCCTTGCACTTCTCAACAGACACACAAATGAAGGAATATTGAACCGCATTGTTACCTGCGATGAAAAATGGATTCTGTTTGATAACCGCAAGCGCTCAGCAAGTTGGTTGGATCCTGGTTCAGCACCTAAACAATGCCCTAAACGAAAACTTACCCCTAGAAAAGTGATGGTCACTGTTTGGTGGTCTAGCGCCGGTGTGATTCATCACAGCTTCTTACCAAACGGGGTGAGCATTACTGCAGATGTGTACTGTGAAGAACTGAACACAATGATGGAGAAGCTGGCACATCTCCAACCAGCATTGGTCAATCGCTCGTCTCCGCTGCTCCTGCACGACAACGCGCGACCTCATACTGCACAGCAGACGGTCTCCAAGTTGCAAGAACTGGGGTTGGAAGCTCTCCGTCATCCGCCCTACTCACCAGACCTTGCGCCTACAGACTACTACTTTTTCCAGAATTTGGATAACTTCTTGGCGGGAAAAAAATTCAATACCCGAGAGGCAGTACAAAATGCCTTTGAAGAATTTGTTGCCTCCCGTCCAGCTGATTTCTTTAAGAAGGGCATCAATAAACTGCCACTGCGATGGCAAAGATGCATTGATTGCATGGGTGATTACTTCGATTAATACAAATAAAAAATACATGAAAAAAAATCGTTTAAATTTTTTCATACAAAACGGCAATTTCATAGGTAAAGACCTATTATAAAATAAAATTGATGTTCAACTCCTTACAAACCTACCTCGGAGTATATAAATATAACAATTATGAATAATGAAATCCATTAAAATAGGGTCAATAGTTCTCGAGATTAGACCGCTTGTACATTGAGATAATAAATACTACGACCTGATTTAACAATGGAATTACTACGCCCTATTACGTATTAATCAATAAAATTGCAGAAAGGCAATATCGTGTCCAACTGTTTCCTAACATGAACTAGGATTCATCACAATTTGTCCAGTCCAACAGAACCAAAAATAAACTACCATTAGTCACTTCTGTTGAGTTTTCATTTTCTTTCAGTACAAATCTACTGTTGTCTTATAAAACCGTAATAGTGATTGATTTTCAGTCCATGGCTCTGCCGTATACGACAATGATTCCGTGAATGGGCAAGAGTTCAAAAACAGTACGTTTAGACAATGGCCCATTGAAAAAACTCGAGGAATCTTTACAGGCAATAAAATAACGGGAGCTGACATAAGTGCTATTTTAAGTACTAACAAAACAACAATGTGTTCAAGATACTCTGTATATTGAAACAATTTTTAATTATGTAGTCTTCTGCTTATGTATCATAGTCATATTAAGCGAGTACTTAGTTGGCCTATTTTAAGCACAAATGGTAGTGCGAGTCGATCAGAAGCGAATGGAAGGTTCGGGTTTCACGGCCTTCGGTCCTCTACTCGATTACAAACGACGCCAGTGACGTAGGTGCGCTGGCGCCTGTACCAACTTCTCTGCGGCTTCGTGTCATGAATACATGAGGAAGTCTTTAGTGTTGTGAATAAATTCGCGGTTTAACTCAGGGTTATTTAAGGAATGCGGTTTAAGTTACCGAGTGAGTTTCCAGTCCAGCAATAATAATGGTACGTGACCCCAATCACAGTACCGACGAGACTGCAAAAATGCGAAGAGTGAATTATCTAAGGATCCGCGAAAGGATCGCGAGAAATCTAGTGCAAAAAAAAGGAGTACGTATCGTCGAGCAGGCCAGACGAAAAAGAACGCACGACGGTCGCTTTTTTAGCCAGGCAGTAGATCGGGTGCGTTGCGCGTGAGTCACCGGCGGCATACCGGCGCGCACCATGCACCGTACGTGTCAACCACCTATTTATGTCGCTGGTCGCAGGACGAAGCGCAAATAAACAGCATCAAAGGGACGTTGGATTCCGCTCGGCGACGGTGCGAGCACCAACCTAAAGGAACGAAAACAACCACCATTGTCTACGGATGAGTTATTTTCGCAAATAGATACGGATTCGCCACTTGCTGTATGCAAGTTCTGTCGCCATCCGCGGATTGCTAAGTTAAGATTCTTACCGCTTTCAGTGTTTAGAAATACTCTGCCTGATATTTAGATCTGTTGCTGAATGATTCGAAATTTAAATTGGTTGACTCATTTGATTCTGATCAGTAGTATGATTGCATAAATCTGAATCTTTATAAAGTTTTGTAAGTGTAGATGAATGGTGTTTCATAAAAACATAAAGTTCTTTTTTAACACATGGAACATTTAAGTACTTTAATAAATAGTTATCTTAATCTGTAATGTGTTGCTTTTTACAGTATAAAGAAACCAGCACGTACTTCATTGAATCATTAGCGTCAGAGAATAATGTAAGTTTGTTAGTTTACCTCAAAAATGTTGAGAAACATCCATTACCAAAAGTCACTAAGTTGAGTTCTAATGGTACTGATAAATAATGACTTAATTACTTACATAATGCGGGCAACAAGGAATTATAAAACCAAAAAACTCCTGATTCAAACTTCGAGTAGTGTTCCAAGGGCAGAATTTAATTACAAACAGGTTACAATGAAAATTAAAGATTTCATAATTACCAAAATGAGTTTGAATACCTAACTACAGTCACTTCCTTTATAAAATACAGGAAAAGCTCTTTTTTCAGTCAGTTCAAGTATGAATTTAAATCAAGAAAACATTGAACAATCACTTTGCCTGGCAAGTTAAACATATAATTTTGAATTTATTTTAAAAAAATATTTGCTTGACATACAGATTAGTTGCTATTTTAAATGTCAGTCATAACAGGAAAGATGAAAGTAAGTTACAGCGTTGTAAAATTTAGAGTAACTAATACCTTCAAACAGCGTTTGATAACATGTCAATATAACGCATGCTTGCAAAAGTTCTACAAGTGAAATAAACAAGACTATATACCTAAAATATCTGTCCATCTTTCTTGTATATTCCATGTTATTGTCAGAAATACCTATGATTCAGGCTGGAACAGCTATTAATATGCAATTTTAATTACTGAGCTAAAGGATCACTTTGCCAGTGTAATGTCAAACAAGATATTCCTGACAGAAAATAATAGGATTAATAATAAGCATACTATATCAGTAACAAGGGCCCTTTGAGAATAATTCAATGGGAACACTTTAGGTAAGAACATTTCACAGGAAATGTATGTGTATAATTAACTACAAAGGAAAATAAAATACTGAATTGATAACTGACCTTTCATCCTCGGGCGGTGGAGCGGCCGTCGCCTCCTCCTTGCTGTCGCCTGAGTCACCAGCCTGTAGCGCGTCCGAGGACACATCCTGAGCACCACTATCACATGCATTCACATTGACACTGCTCATCACCGCGCCACTAATCGCATGGGACACCGCACTCACGGGGCTTCCGAAGCCCTGACTGTCATGGCCCGGCTGCGCCGTGTTCGCCACGTACGCAGTAGAACTCACCGGCATCGACACCACCGGCGAGTTAGTCCCCGACACGGTTGCGTCCACGGGCGCCACACTACTCTGAGACATGACCGGCACCACGTTCCCGTACCCCAGACCCATGCTGGTCTGGGACTGCACCACGTTAGGGTGGACTCCGCCGCCCATACCGACCGGCATGTTCGGCTGCATCGACATCGGAATGTTCTGGTGCGCCATAGACACTTGAGCTACCGGCTGGTTGGGCACGTACTGCACGCCGCCCATTTGCGCCTGCCCGCCCACCTGCTGCGGTAACAGGTTCTGCTGCCCCATGTGCTGTGCAACAGGCATCTGCTGACCGACGTTCGTTGGCTGCATGAATATAGGATCTGAGGCGGGTATCTGCATACTAGGCTGATTCCCGTCTAGAGTCATCTGCATATTCTGCGGAGCCGCAGTCATCATTTGAATATTTCCTTGTGGCACATTCCCTTGCTGAGGAGCAATAGTGTGCGTTGGCTGCTGCTGACCAGTGAGGCTCTGAAGATTCGCAGGCAAAGTCGAGCCCTGTGGTTGAGAAGGCATCTGTTGAAGGTTTGAAGGTAGCGTTGCACCTTGCTGTGATGTAACAATAGAAGTGAGCACCTCTTGTGGCAAAGTTTGGCCTTGCTGGCTCATCTGTGATTGCTGTGTGTGGTATTGAGGAACATTATGTTGAGGTTGAACCATCTGCTGCTGAGAAGATGGCATATTACCAGTAATCATTGACTGAGCATTAGACTGCTGACTTACAGCTTGGTTATATTGCTGCTGCACTCCCGACATGCCCTGTTGTTGCATCTGAGGATGCATGCCAGGCACAACTGACTGCTGGGGCTGCGATGGCATCTGATGCATTTGAGGTTGCATCTGTGGCATCTGTTGATTAGCGCCAGTGAGTTGAGTGGGCATTTGCATCTGTTGGATGTGATTGGGTAATTGTTGATTTTGCAGAGCCTGTATCTGGGCTTGGCTTGGCAAATGCTGAAGTTGGGCCTGTTGAGCTCCCATCGCCTGCTGTCCTTGCATGTGGTGAGTCTGCCCCATGTTGGGCATTTGAGCCTGTTGCATATGCATTTGAGGATTTGGTTGGCTTTGTATTTGCTGCATCTGCATTTGTTGCATTTGAGGCTGCTGAGGAGCTACTTGAGTAATCTGTCCTTGATTAGGCATAGCCTGCATCTGTGGCATCTGTTGCTGCATCTGTGGCATGTTAGTCATTTGCCCTTGAGGCATGTGTTGACCCATTTGCTGCATTTGCTGGTTTGGTATTTGTTGCATTTGCTGCGGCATCTGTTGGTGCATTGGGATTTGTTGCATTGCCATTCCCTGAGACTGAGCAATGACTTGCTGAAGCTGGTGTTGAGGGAAGCTTTGAGGGATCTGCTGCACTTGCTGTTGTTGCGTCTGCTGCGGGTGATTTTGAGCCGCATTCTGCATAGTGATGTGCGTCATGCTCTGAGGGTGCTGCTGGCCAACCTGCTGCTGGTTAGGCTGCAGATTTGGATTTGGCATTTGTTGTGGTATTTCTAAAGGTGGAGATTGCACTGATACTGACTGAGAAACAGGCTGCATCTGCTGTTGCACCACATTAATAGGTTGAGTCAAGGATTGGCCTGGAGAAGCCATTGGAAATTGTTTTTGAAGAGTTTGTTCTAGTTGCTGCACAGTTGGAGCATTACCTTGCATATCTTTAGGCCCTTTGTTGGTCAGATCATTAGACATTTCATCATGTTGACTATCGTTAATCACTACACCACTGTCAGGAGCCTGCAGCGTATTAGTCTCGGTCACATCAAGGTTGTTGTTTAACGTAATAGGTGCATTCTGCTGTGTTGTATGATCCAGGTAATCCATACACATCCATCGACCCCTACGGAAAGGTTCAGTGCTTTCAATTTTCACAACTTTAAACCGTTCATTCCTAACATGTTCTTGTATTTCTTTCATACCTTCTTGGGGTTTAGCATTTCCTATGAGATTAATAATGCTGCCAGTTCCGGCGTTAGTAACACTGACATGCATGTCAGACACTTCTGTATTATTACTATTTGGCACTGCTCCTCCTATCTGGTTGTTAGCGTTGTCCTGGCCGACGATAGCCAGCCCGTACTGCGAGCTGGTCGGGATGACAGGGGCGCAACCTAATGATGCACTCGACGCGTTGTAAAACACATCATCTTTCGAGAACGTGTCCTCGGAATAACTAGGCGTTTCATTCTCAATGTCAGTCACTCTCGATATGTCGTCGGTGTGAGATTCATCAAGATCGTCAGCGGAGTCTTCGCCAGCATCAGTGCTCACTCGAGAGCCGACCGTCACACTGGTGATCTGAAATGAAGATATTTTCCTTGGGTTATGGGCGGCTTGCAGACTTGTCGGGTGAGTCACCCCCTTCTCCGACTCGTTCAGTCGAAGAGATTCACTCGTCGTACGGTGAACGACGTTGTTATACTTGTTTTTCTCACTAGTTTTATGTGACTTTTGAATCAGATTGTCAGCCATTATGCCGTCCGAACCGAATGACTATCTAAAGAAAATTTCACTGTTTATTGGCTTCAGAGACATTTGATAGACCTTTCAATCACAATAATACATGAAATATAAAATCATTGTACACTCACAATTTCACAAACACAGTAATTTATCTATTAAGTTCTTAAAATTCATTAGTAAACACACACAGTTGCGAACATCTTTCAGACGGCAGCAACATGGCGGCCATTTATGCGCAATGCATTATGGTTGACAATTTGCAGTAGACTATAGACATTCTAGAGTTATTCGGCTTAGTTCATATTCGCGGCCGAAAGGTGGCAGTAGAATCGTTCAAAATTAAATTAGTAAACTACAACAGAACATAATACAAATCTTAATTTTACCTCTTCTGTGTAATAAGAAAAATATTTTTAGTTTCAATGCAGATTTTTTATAAACTTGCTTACGTTTCGAAATGTAATTCGTAAATCGAAACACAACTGGCCTGGCAAATTGATTTGGTTATATTTTTAGATTTTAGTAAAACATTCCGATGCTCAATATAACATTTCAAAGAAACTTTAAAGGATTCTGCAATGAAGTCATTTTAAACTAAGATTATTCTAGCTGTCATCTACGTTAAGATTATTCACAATTTCACTACAATAAGTAGGTAAACTTACGTATAGCTGACGGAGATAGTATAAAATAAGTAACATCACTAACATAATCAAATCACGCAATAATTTCTCTGAATAGATTGTACAAACAATTTCCAGCAGTACTGCTATTCCACAACAGATGGCGCTGAAAGATACGCTAACAGTTACTCCAAATGCCGACAGATGGAGTAAAATTAATACTTAGAAAGGATTGCAAATCAAATCTTTTTCGTTGGGTGATGGGTCCGACCAAGAGTCATAAAACCTGAGTTTATGGTTTATGGGGCTTCAAAATGTTATAGCTCCGAAGCAAATACAGCTTTTTGAAGTGGACGAATCCTGCGACCTTGTGAATAAAAATGCCTGCCTCTAACAATAGGTGTACTGTTTTTGCGTAATTCTTACTAGGTAGGTACCATAATTGAAAATTTGCATTTTGTTTTTTGTAGGTAGGTATCATAGAATTTTATCTTCTTTTTTAAGGGTAGGTAAGTCAAAACGACACGGGAGTAGCACAAGGGAGTAATAACAGACTAATGAGGTGATTTCTTTCCTAGTAAACGGAGGTCATTCATTCATCCATAATATCCATAATCTATACATCTAACAAATAAATAAAATTGAAGGCTGTGTTTGTAACATCAAAAAAACAGATTACTACTAAATGCTTGTGGAAGTTTACACGGTTTTTTTTTAGTTTTCTCTGTTTGTTTGCTAATCTCTAAAAACGGCTGGACAGATTTTGACGGCACTTGCAATGGCAGGTATCTGTCAGCTGATGTTATAAGGAGCAACATACACATACATAGGATACTTTTTGTCTCGGTAGTACGATGCCGTGGGTTAATTTCCGATATCCAGGCGAACACAGCCGCGGGCACGGCTAGTTGTGTTATAAATGCGAAAGTAACTGTGTCCGTGTGCTTTGTGGATAATTCCATTAATTACCAACCAACACGCGAGCGAAATCGCAGGCAAAAGCGAGTGTTTTATGAAGTAGCCAAGCTAGGAGCCTACTTCAAAGTGAATTTCTGTATAGTCCGGAATATTTGGGCGATTGTCAAACATAGTGGAAGGATTCACGCACCCGAATTTGAAAACAATTGAGACGACGCAATTTTTTTTTTTTAAATACCTAAATATAATCCTTCCTGGGTAACGAACCTTTTTGGGTATACCTAACGATCGATCACGATCGTGTCAGTAGATGATGACTTTCTTTTTACCCGACAGCGCCAGAAGGAGGGTTATGTTTTTTTTTGAGCATTTAGTTTCCAGGATTGAACCCTAAAGGCCCCCGCAAACAAGCGCGACGTGACTCTCGTAGACAAATTTCTATGAAAACTTCATGGAAATTGTTCTACAAGAGTCGCGTCGCGATTTTCTCAAGAAGCCTTAATGGGCAACACTATTTCATACAATAGCTTCTGATTTAAATTAATATAAGAACCTCCTTTATGAAGTACCTACCTTCCTACGCGTGTAACTAGTCTGACCTTCATAAAGGACGAAAGGGCAGTATGTACCAATGAATTTATTTTGTCATAATGACTGTATTTTAACTGGCTGCAAATACGAATATATACGAACTCACTTAGGTAAGATCTTTGTTAAGTTTTTGTAATATTCCGAATTACATACTTACCTTTCACATTTGGTTTCCATTTAAATATTTTCACATTTAAAAAACCGAAACAAGCAATTTGGAAGTTTGATTAAATATCATGTATGTGAGTGTAGGTACTATAGGAACACCTCAGCCTGACCCTCTGGAGAAATACAGTTACTAAATATCGTCGAAGTAAAACGGTATGAATTGTGGATGAACGTCGTCATACAATAACATTACAATAGAAACCAGGAAGCGCTAGCGCTACATAATAACAGTTGCAATAAGAACGTGCAATTTTTTTATCACTAGATAATATTTTATCATCTATGCATTTTTCTATGAAATAGAAAAGAAAATCAAAGTGAACGTACTTACAAATGGAGAGCAGCTGCAAATATCGCGCTAATTCGCGATGCGCGCCTTCGCGTCGGGAACTAAAGGAGCGAGCGCCCCGACCCCAGCCATTACCCACAAGGTCTTCGGATCGCCAGCCGATTTAGCCAACATCCCCACCAATCGCCGTGACACTTCTTAAACGAAGGTAATTTGCTATTATTTGTAAATTGGTGTGCCGACCGACGTCCGCCGAGAGCTGACCGCGTCGCAGTCGCTCGGGAGCACGGGACCCTCCCTGGCTCTCCCGTTGCCTCCGAACACATGTATGTAAACCACACAGTAAAACTCGGTGAAGAACCTTATGTAAATAGTCGTCACACCACCGACAGCCTTTGCTACCGAATCGAGCGCCAGTCGATAAGATATAGCCCACGAACAAACATCCTTTCGTTATGAACATGTGAATGTGAGTGATTCGGAGATGGCGAAGTCTGTTGAAGTGAATAAAAACAGTGAAGACGATTCCACCATGGACGGGGATAGTGATGAGGAGTTGGGATGCATTGGCAGGCTGATGGTCAGGCTGCGGATCAACCCGAACCTGATCATGCTGAAAGTAACTCTGTTTGTAATGTACGGAGCCACTGCATCTCTCTTGCCCTATCTGACGATACACATGCAGAGTATAGGACTGACTGTGCCAGAAATTTCATTTGTGTATTTAGCGTTGCCGTTCACCACGTTCTTAAGTCCACCCATTACCGGTAAGTTTGAATGTTTAATAATAATGTGACTCTATTTACAGTTTCATTAGGAGATTTTAATGGTTTTAGGATTTCTGGTGGACCGTTTCGGGGAATACAAGCCAGTAGTGATCACTGCTTTGATTCTGAATGCTGCATTCCACCACTCGTTATTGCTGATACCCCATCAAGAGACGCCAGGGATGATGCCATCAGCTTACGTCATGCGGCACCCGATTACAAATAGTGTAGAGGTACATATACTTGTTTCCAAATCGACCCCTTAAGACCTTGTTACGAACTAACAGAGTATACACCTAAGAATTTGAGCAAATCGTTGTCATCCGGCCTCAGGGCGAATTAACTACTAGTGTCTTGTGATCCTGTTTGTTTAAATTAGTTAAGGGAATTAAGCTAAATTTATGCATGTTGGACTTTACCCTTGAATGCTATAATGGTTCATCCGTTTAGAACCTATTATTTTGGTTTATCAAGATGAGGAGCGGGGGAAAAATTACAATCCCGAGGGCTGCCATTGTTTTATTGCACAATATAGAATGGAGTGAATATCTTTTGTGGCTGAGAGATCTTATGCATATATTTATCGTTGTAGATTTGGTGGAGCCCTTGTCCTAGTAGGGAATGTCCTGGCGAGGATGAGACGGTAGACTTCGTGCTGGACCGTTGCGTAGACCATTGTCTGCTAACGAAGCCTACAGAGAGCCCATCTAGTGACCCAGCTGATGACAAAGATGATTTGGATTTTCACATTAGTCATACAGTCAAACTGCCAAATCTAAAGTCTAATTCTAGGTAAGTTTTTAATACTTTGATCGAACATTTTCTACAATTTGTGAAGTCATGAACTTTTTCTTAAAAAAAAAAAATCTATCAGAGAGGATAATTCACGTAGTCATAAATTATAGTTATTCATATAATAACTTACGAGTTTAATAACGTATAATTCGCAGCAGTAATCATGTAAATGGTGCTATTACTCATGTTAAAATAATAGTGATAACAATATGCTACAGTTTCAGACAAACATTAAGTACTTTCTTGGTAACTCTCAGCTCTGTGTATCAAGTTTATAGTTAAGCGTCCAGGCAAGTTTTCTAAGAATTATGAATTACTAAGGCTTTGTAAGACAAATGAAAACGATTTCTCATTCGTTATATTTCTAGTTCTTAGTGCACTACTTTGGTAGCCTAGAAAACGCTCTATTTAAATGATTAATACCTACTGCTTTGTTAGTTTAATCTACTTTTATTTGAGTCTCAAGTAGAATGAGATGTAGAAATGGCAATTAAAATCCCAATTTTTTGTTTATGCAGTTTTTTAAATGGCACCGATGACGAAGATTACAATGATGCAGCTTACTTTTTGATCGAAGTTCACGATGATTTGGAAGAACCAAAAGAACAACTTGGCATTGAAATGGAAAGAGTAAGACAACTAAATTCTGAATTAAAATTTGCTTTATTATTATTTTTTCTAAACCAGGAATTTAATTTAAATAATTTTCACAGGATGAAGACGATCAGATTACAGATTTCAGATCAAGATTTGGGGAAAAACTGTTAATTGCACAAGGCATAAATATTACAGCACTTGATAAAGAGGACCTCCGCTGCGGCGGCCTCGTCATGTTGCATAACATGACTAAGCTCTCCAAGCAACGACTTGAGATACTATCTGCAGATTGCATGGTACAAAAATGTGATTTCAGGTAATGTTACAGCAACACGCATTTCTACTAATACCACTATTTGATTATAATATTATTTGTAAACCGACTACTTAATATTTATCTAAAGATAAACAAACGGCTATCATTGGAATATTACAGGAGAGGCGGCCCCGATACGTGCCCACCGGATTATAAGGAAAGCGACGATAAAACGTTCTACATTTATTTCTTCTTGAGATTCATGGGCACTATCATGTTGTCTGCCGGAGTCACAATCATGGATCCTATAGCTTTGACGATGATCCAAAAATACGGCGGTGACTTCGGCAGAGAAAGACTGTTTTCTAGCATCGGCATGGCCATATTCTCCCCCATAACAGGCATGTTAATAGATATGAGGAGTAAACAAGTTGGTACGTATATTGTTGGCATCTTGTAATTGTTATCGTTAATGTCAATAGCGCGTTACTAAATGTTTACACCGGTTTCTTGATTACAGGATACACTGACTATTCAGCTGCGTTTTATACGTACGATGTGCTGCTTTTAATATCGGCCGTTACCGTCGCTGTCATGCCTCTTGGAGCCAAACTACCCGCCGATAACCTACTGCGAGATTTAGTTAACATTATCAAAATGCCGCACATTATAGTTTTCATATTTTTCCTGTTTGCCTTAGGAAACTTTTGGGGATTTATCGAATCTTATCTCTTTATATACTTGAAGGAGTTGGGAGCTCCCAATTTCTTATTAGGTGAGTGTGATAGATTAATGCTTCTAGATCTAGCGCTGCAATGTCGAGCTTATCAGTGCAAGCAATTTTAGTAATGATCATAATATTGCGTGGATCGTGTGTCCAGGAATAACCGTGACCGTGGGCACGCTGAGCAGTATCCCGTTCCTCTACGGCGCGGATGCCATCACTGCGCGCATCGGCCACGTGAATGTCATCATCGTCGCGTTCTTCTCCCACGCCGCGAGACTCGTCGGCTACTCGTTTATCGAGTGAGTATCTCTAGTCTCTTCCGTATTAGTTTACTCATGCCATCTGCACAGTCTACACGTGAATGTTATGTTTATGTGTGTTTAATGTATGCCTTGTAGCGTCTTATTATCCTGTAAAGCTTCAGCACGATAACATTGCTACTATCGTTGTTAGATAGTTCATTATAATTTATTTAATACGTTAATTGTAAATGTTAGACTTATTCTTGGTAAACTATAAATATCCTACATTTTTCCGCATCCAATTTACGTGGTTGTAGAAACTGATGTGAAATGACACAACAAAGCTTGAACTATGTGTGTAGATAAATATATGAAACATCCATTTATTGTCTTACAGACAATAGTGTTAATATAGAGCATCTGATAAGTGCCACCCTGGCACTGACATATTTAGATACAATATATCTATGTAGATGGTAAATGTACAGCTCGGAATTAACTGAAAATTTGTAAAAATATACCGACGGGGCGACAAACATTTAAAGGACAGTTTTCGGGGTTAGTTCCCGCCTGCAGAAAAAACATAAATTTAAAATGTTTGATTTAGAAAATTGATAATGGATAAAGGCCAAAATGACGTACGCGGAAATTATCTTGAAGCCGCATAATCTATTCGAAGGATAGATTGCGATAATGCTCAGGTACAACCGATTCTTATCCCATCCCACACACTATGATGACCTGTTTCCTTTTATAATCCATGACATCCTTTCAATCATGGAAAAAGTTTTTAGCTTTTATAAAAAACTTCAAATTTGAGCAGTATTCCTGATTCACTACATAATATGGACTAGTTTCACTGTAAGGCAACGGCCTTTTCACACCTGTCGTCATTTGCCTTTACATAACTATATTGGGGTCGTTTTCCAATTTAACCGGATGCAGCTGAGTGCAAGAATTTTACATGGAGCTTCTGTCTATCTGATCTCCACAACCCAGTTACTGGTAAGACTGGTTGTCAGACTTTCAGGCTTCTGACACCGGTAACGACTGTCAAAGATCAGCCGAGACCAACGGGTTAACGTGTTGTCCGAGGCATGGAGGGGTCTTGGTATGCAAAAATTGCGGCAAGCATAGCTTATCGTGATCGACCGACCCGTGCGGTTGTTATTACTTAGCCACAAGCCCCTCGCGCCTGTATGTGTGAATGATTCGTAAAAGAAGAGAGGAGAGAGCTTTGATCACTTGGCAATTAACAATTTTTGAAGTGAAAAGGAGCGTTGAGCACTTTTTGGGTGAATAAAAGTCATGGAACTCGCGTCATCGTCACCGAACGCTTGAGCACACGGATGAGTCGCGCGTTGATGTCTTTTGGAAAAGTCCCTTTCTTTCATTAGGAAATTCTAATTCTTTTCTCCCTTTCTTTCCCTTTATATTTTTATCGTAAAAATCTGTGCTGTTACCTTTAATGGCTGAAATCGATCGCTCTTTTATCATTTTTTACCTAGAGCAATCAGTAACCAAGTCCAACCAAGTGAAATCCTATATTGACGATTAAAAAATACACACGTAATTGTTCAAGTTTTCACTTCTGTCAGCACTCCCGGAGTGCCACTGTTATTTTAAGTCCAAATTGCCTTACGTTAAGAAAGTACAGCTAAAACTGAATAAACACTGTTTCGGTTCATCTAGTTACACAAAAAATTAACAGCCGCAGAAATGTCCTCAGGCATTAAAACTCCATTTTCAAGATTAATGTATTTACGACGACATTGCCAAGTTTATGAGCACAATGATGTTGCGTGGGAGGGCTCTAATGCAAACACTTACCTGATATAGTACTGTAGTAACTCAGACTGTGAACAATGGATTGGATAATAGATAATGGAAACGTATGAGGAGAATAAAAATGGATTTTATTGAGAATATTGATAAAGGACAAAAGTGTATGTTTTCGGATATAGTTTTAAGATAAAAATTGTCGAGTTATGTTAGCCTTGAAGGATAGCTATTAGTGTCTATACATATATACAAAGACTCAATGAAATGGAAAACAGTTTTGTCAAAACCTATATTTAGAAGTTCTCTTCTCCTTGAAAGCATCCAGTATGAGGCCTTGGGCAAATTAGACTTATTGTTAGATTTTGTATCAGTTTCAGCTAATTGTTGTTTCAGCCTTGCTATAAGCTCAAGCTCAGCAAAGAGTCTTGAGTTACCGCCGAAAGTGTAAAAGAGATTCGTCTGTATTGTTTTACTTAACTTCTCTTCCTAAAATCTGTTCTTTTTCAGGAACTCTTGGTGGTGTTTCCCGTTCGAAGCTATGGAATCTTTATCAGTGCACCTGATGTGGGTGGCAGCTGCTACTTACTGCGCAATGCTGGCTCCTAAGAGTCTACTAGCTACATTGATTGGAGTACTTGGAATGGCTCACTTCAGTCTTGGTTAGTTACTTTTACTGCTTAATAATTAAGATATAATTATCGTATAGTATAGCGGCTATAAAATTGAACGCTACGACGCGTGGTCTGGTGTTTAATTCCAGCAATCAAAAAAAAAAAAAAAACATAAACATGTTCATAAACAGAACTTTATTTACACATGATTCATTCTTCACCAAATCAGTACTTAAATAAAGAAACACAATATATTAAACACAAAGAATGAAAAAGAAAAACAAACTAAAAGTCTACTAGATCAAATTACCTGTTTTAAAATTTATAATCTCTAAATATTATCTCTACATTCCCTTATTCTATCATTAATTATTTATTAGCCTTCTCTAATCTTTATTTTAAAATATATTTTCTAAACAAAGTCGCTTATTTTGACTGTCGGAGCGACCGCGCTGTCCTTCTAAAATACATAACGGATTTTGATGCGGTTTTCACCATCATTTGTAGAATTTATTCCGCGAGGTTGTTTTATATGTAATACGTTTACATTTAACGTAAACGCATACAGACGCGTGGAAAGTGGTGGCCCAGTGGTAACGGCCGCGACTTAGGTTCAAACCCAGACAGGCGGTTTACTTTTTGTGAGTAATTTAATCACCACGGTCTCAAAACGTTGAAGGAAACTTAAAATAAAAATTAAACGTAGAGATAGACTTAAACCGTATTCCCTCCGTCCAACCTGAGAGCAGTTGCTTTTTGAAAAAAAAAAGTTATACAGAGTTCCGTTTTTTGATTTATAGGAATCTTATCTGATCGATTTTAATACCCTTCCAAAAACCTGTGAACTTTAAATTTTCCCAAAAGTAATAATATGAAAATATTTGTTTGGTTTGTACTATTGCGAATTCTGGTTTCATAATCATTCATCAACAGAGATCGGATATTCGGATGCATATTTACCTAAATACAATTTTTAGCTATGAAAGTATGGAAGCGGCTTTATAAATTATTTGTTATATTTATTAAAAACCCCGGGATTCATGATTGCATAACTATTCAGACGTGTATTAATTAACCGACTTCAAAAAGGAGGAGGTTCTCAATTCGTCGGAACTTTTTTTTTTTATTTCTTTTTTTATGAATGTTCCCCGATTACTCGAAGATGGCTGGACCGATTTGGATTTTTTTTTTTTGAAAGGGTATACTTCTCAGGTGGTCCCATGATCATCAAGTCAGGATCTGATGATGGGATCCTGGAGAAATAGAGAGACCTTTTAAAATTTTATAGGCACACACAAAGCGATTTGGGTATTTTTTGGAAGAGTACTTTCTCGAAGTAGTTCCATTTCAATTTGGTGAAGATCTGATGAAGAACTTCGGAGATAGGCAACGAAACTCCTCAATAAATGGTAGCAAATGGACTGGGATTGCTGAAATCCCATGTCTATCTATTGTTTACACCAATTCATAACATAACATCACGCCGTTACGCTGTGAAGGGGTAAGCACAAAAAACTTTTCCAAAGAAAAAGTTTTTTTAAATTAATGTTTAACTCGATACAAATATGTATATGTACTGGAGGAGGGGTGGTTTGTATTAGTTAAAACAAAAAATAAACAAATTACTTACCTAAATTAAGACTTTTTCGATACAAAAGCGCTTTCCATGTTAGCCAACATCTCAGCTTTAGGTGAATATGCATTCGAATATCCGATCTCTGTTCAGCAATCAACAACATATTAAAAATGTATTTTTTTATTATTTTTTATTTTAAGTTTCCTTCAACGTTTTGAGACCAGTGGTGATTAAATAACTCACAAAAAGTAAACCGCCTGTCTGGGTTTGAACCTACGACCTATAACTCGTAAGTCGCGGCCGTTACCACTGGGCCACCACTTTCCACGCGTCTGTATGCGTTTACGTTAAATGTAAACGTATTACATATAAAACAACCTCGCGGAATAAATTCTACAAATGATGGTGAAAACCGCATCAAAATCCGTTATGTATTTTAGAAGGACAGCGCGGTCGCTCCGACAGTCAAAATAAGCGACTTTGTTTAGAAAATATATTTTAAAATAAAGATTAAAGAAGGCTAATAATTAATGATAGAATAAGGGAATGTAGAGATAATATTTAGAGATTATAAATTTTAAAACAGGTAATTTGATCTAGTAGACTTTTAGTTTGTTTTTCTTTTTCATTCTTTGTGTTTAATATATTGTGTTTCTTTATTTAAGTACTGATTTGGTGAAGAATGAATCATGTGTAAATAAAGTTCTGTTTATGAACACAGTTTTAATTATTTATGGTCACCCTACACAGAAAATTCTTAAGGAATGTTAAAATTATTAATATCTTTTGAAATACTGAATGTAGAGGAATTTTGATTACGCCAATATTTAGTAGAAATTTCTACTAAATATTGGCGTAATCAAACTTCGAGTTGATCAATTACTTTAGTAGCTACGTGCATTTGTTTTTTATAGACCGTCAGGATTGAGGAGCCACATAAAATGTGTTGTATTTCCGAAGCTATGAATCCTTTGCGATTTATTTTTATACTACAAATTAAAACAAACTTACTACTAAATAATACTAAAAATCTGTTTTAATTGCTTCATTAGTTTCCGAGATATAGCACGGGGAAATTTATGGATTTTTCAGATAAATCAAAGCATTGTAGCTGCCTCAAATTCAGCCGTACAAAACCCATTTTTTGTGTACAAATTAAGCATAAACACTACTAATTCCTACCAAAGTTTCAGAAATATCCATTGGCTAGTTTTCGAGTTCTGAGGTGGCTCCTCAATCCAGATGCCTGAATTGAGGAGCCACCTTCAATGTCCTGTAACTTTTGATGGGTTTTACTACAAATTCCAGGATCGGGGCTACAAATTTGGCTAATTTACTACTAAATATTGGTAGTACCCTCGTTTAAATCTGAGACATGGCTCCTCAATTCATACGGACACAAAAATACTGCGGAAAACGTAATTTTGTTTTCTCAAAGAACAAGATATTTATAAAATTTATAGAATATTCAAGTTTGTATTAATTTTTCATTCTGAAATTACATTTATTGAATCGTTAGGATCGGACACCCTTGTGTGTGCAGCCATTAATTCTACTTAAAATTCAAAACGTAATTCTAAACTTATACAGTCAAATATTGATTTAAAAAAATACTTACAATGCAAAATTAAATTAAGCTGAATAATTTAAACAAAAACGGAAGACTGTTTGAGGGAAATAAGATAAACGTACGACTTCTCATCCTTGCACAAATATAGAAAAATCTAAGCCACACAAAGAATTAAAAATTTCGCTACTAGTCGAATTCAGATAACATTATTAACGTCATGTGAAAACAAGCGCTTAAGCCTGCTACTGTGCTTCTGGGAGTAGAAAAGTGTTTGAAATATAACAGAATTGAATAAAAGAAGCAAAACTGTTGTCAAGGACGCTAAATCGACCTATGGAACTACGTATAAGATTCTGCTCTCTCTGATCATTGTCTTTCTCAATGATGAAACAAACACCTCCTATCGTTGCTTGACACCTCTTTGTTATAATTAGCAGGCCTAAAATATGAACACTATTTATGCGCTCTCTCTCTGTGTGCATTTTACCTTTCATGTTCTATCCCATCTCCTCAGGTAGGGGCAGTGGCAGTTTCGGTGGTGGTCTTCTCATAGCATCACTTGGCACAAGAGAAGCTTTCCGTTACATGGGTCTCATTGCCTTCCTCGGTGGAGTCCTGTATGGCCTGCTGCATTACTTCTGGCTCAAAAACATAAACATGACCGGAATGCAGAATGCTTGTGAACCAGAGACAAATGAAACTATGGGTAAATATGATAAATGTATTAAAGAGTTACTTCTAGAATAGGTGTCACAGTTGTAATGTCTGTTCACCAGCTTCTATTTTCTCCGAAGCATTGTTGTCTGTTTGTAAAGCTCAAAAGCCTTACTGATACTTTTATCATTCTGGTACATATGAACGCCAACGTCATCGTCGGTAAAGGTAATCTTGTTGATTCTTGAGCTACTGCGCTCATCCCCTTCTTTCATGTTTTGACGATAATATTTTACCAACAGATTTAGGGTGCTTTAGTAAATATATCGCCCACTATTCCGCTTACAGAAAGTGGAGAAGCTGATAAGCTGAATGCGGAACCGTTGACCAAAGACGCCGAGACTATGATATCTCTGGAGCGACTGCACATGATCACGCGGTTCAATCCACTGGGCTCTCTACATTCCTTGCCGAGAGGATCACGCTCGAGGGTATGATGGCTTTTAAATGAATCAGGGCATCAGAGGATGCAGGTTGATCTTGAGATCTATGATCTTAGGTCTAATCTCTACGGATTTCTTCAGATTCCTCTATTTTTCACACAATAGATTTCGGATACATTAAGTTCGGTTTACGCATGTTTACTTTCTAAGTATCCTTTTCCAGTTCTCCCAAGGTGACATAAACGAGCACTGTCGCAGCCGCAGCGGCAGCAATAGCCAGAGACGTGGCAGTAACTACGAAGGTTCTGCCTCCAAGGTTGACATGCTCCGCTCCGCCATAGAGATCAGTCATCACCATGGGCGAGGGCACATCTCAAATAACAGCCTTAACAGTAATAGGACTTCTAATCATTATAAGGTAAACAGTGACTGTATTAGATTCCAACTAAGAATGATTCCATGACAGATTTCTCCATATTTCTTATTTCCAGCTGAATTTAGATAGTCTTTGGTTTCTATCACTATCTTAAGTTTAAAAATAGAAACAAAGGACTACTACCTCGTTCTTCTGCGATTCTTAGCAAATATTTGACTAACAGTTTTTTATATACATAATTTGTGAAGGCTATAAATGTATTGGCATTATTTAAATAGCTGATACAATAGCAAATACTATGAAACCTTGCTTATGATCTCTGTTATTCCTTTATTTGCTCACTGTATCTTCTGTGACGTAGCATTAAAAATTTACAACCCTGATTAATACAACAAGTAGTAGCTTAAGATAGGAAAAAAGTACAAAAAATATAGGTATTCATAGTCATAAATAAGTAAGTAAGTACTAGGCAGTAAATCATCTTCAGGTTTTTTATCAAATTGTTTTTTCACACGAGGTTATGGAATTTTTTGTCTACTTCTCTTTATAATATGTATTCACGTGATAAATGATACAGACGCAAAAACAAGGTTTTATTGCAATTTCCCTCCTTTGTCTTGAATAAAAACGGCCAAGTTAACTTAGGCCCCTTGATTTCCATAGATGCCAGAAGAATCGAACAAAGAAGAAAGGTGTGCATACCATCTAGCATCAGTATACATTATAACTGTCCTCCATTTTCTTCACATTTTCTTTTTATATTTCAGCAAGCACAAAGCGCACCAAAACTAGGTCTAATAGGACTAGGGCAAAGGAACAACATATCCCAACCGGCTCTCTCTGAATACGACCCTAGGCGTCGCGATTCTATCCCCGAAGAAGCTGAGGAAGACCGTCTGGCAGTACCAGCTAAACCTCCAACTAAGACCAAAAGTGACAATCTTCCACCACCGCCGAGCTATGACGAAGCTACTGGTGAACACAGGAAAAGCTGGCATTCGGATGACAGCACACCAACTTAAGAACCTCCAACTGTTTGTCAAACTTTGCTAAGATCGTAAAAGTTTTTGACTTTTCTACTAAAAATTTACAAGAATGATTTTGACTTTTTTAAGACCGAAGTGTTTGGCTTTTCGAGAATCATGTTAAAGAATGCAGTGCCAATGATGGTAGCCAAGATTGTTTATTTAAGGCATGGTATAAAAAATGTATTGAAGATTGTCTAGAAAAAGAGAGTTATTAAACTGCGTATATATATTGTTGGAGTTGTACTACTTGCAGTCCTGGTTTAAGATACATTATTCCATCTTGGCTGTGCCCAAAGATATGCTCTTAAAGTGTATAGAGTTTTTAACTTAAGGTATCGGGAGTAAGATCGAAAGGTTCGTTGTCGTCTTCATCGAATCGCATAATTTTAATCGCATTATTATTTTAGTAATACAAATAAGCAACTTTTTTAAAGGCTTTAATTTATTTAAGTTGTAGATAATGGATATTATACATTTCTGTTGTGAAATATTTGTTTTATTCTTAATCTAAATAATCCTCATAAATATGATGACAGTATAATAACATGAATATGCACACATGATTCCAATGGAACGATTTATACAACAGGCATGCTGAGAGGTGCAATAGTATACGTTTTAAAGTAAATAAATATTTCTACAATAAAATAATTAAATACATCAATGGAACATAGAGTTTGACAACATATTTTCAGTTGTAGGTATCCATTTTCATAAGCTTTTCAATCTAAGCGATAATAGACACTATGGTCATGAAAATGGACACTAAAAGCACTCTTTTAAGAGTAATAAATGCATGACAGCTATCTCGAAATTGACCATAAAATACAGCTAAGCGTTTCAAAAACTAAATATAACATTTATTTCAAAGTTTCCAATTTTCTTCGAAATTGAACTGGACTTTAAAACAAGATTTTAAGGAATAGTCCTTTAGCATTTATTTTGGTTTTTGGGCTCCTCAAGGCTTCATTGATCATCGTCCCGAGCCAGATGAAAACTACTTTATTTCTAGCGTCCTCACTATGTTTATAACAGCTCATAGACGTTTTTGTCTTATATACCTATTACTTAATAGTCTTCGGACAATCACGTTGATTTGTTCTAAGGAGGAACGCTCTGCTGATGTGGTTCTTGTCCAATACTGAGTATGCTTTCTCCATCACTGACACCGGTGGGTTTCTTTCCCTCGTCAGAATCCATGCGTTTACTGGAATTAGAAAAAGTTAAAAAAAACCTTTATTTGCTTTTTACAAAAGACCGGTGTTGTGTTTTTATATGAATCAAAACAAATCAAATTATTTATTTTACAGATCATAAAATCCAATTTGTTAGTACATACAGTTTTTTATTGCAGTAAGTCTATTCTTCAAATTCTTGTCATTAAGTAATCAATCATGTTCTTGTCTAAGTCTAATTAGTTCTAGTAGTCTAAACATATAATAAAATGTAGCGAATTCAAAACTGTACATCGATTTTTTTTTTGGTTTAAGTAATTTTTGCGTGGTCTGGGAACGATTATAATGCCGCAAAAATATATTATTTGATTTTTTGTATGATTGTATGATCCAGCATCATGCAAATACTCCCGGATAGGTTTTGTTAAAATTTTGTGTAGATATTCCCTATATGTCTGGTCAGTATGTAGGCACATTATCACGCTATTTGCTTTGGGGAAGGAGTAATATTGCAATATGTTCGTATTCTACTACAGTCTACCGCAAATTTTAAAAAGAGGAGACAAAAGGCATAGGATATTTCAGATAGTTGCAGATTTAACCATTTAAATGATTATCATCTCTCCATAACTGTATGTAGCTCAGCAGTCAATCATGACACATAATAAGAACGGCTATTTTAGTCAACGACGACTGCTTTGCAAACCTAACCTCGATTTACAACAATTAATACTGTTGTGCTTCTTTTTACATTATGTTATACTTGGTCCCAGTCACAATTTTTAATGGCTACTGATCTGCCTTTAGCACTGACAAGTATCTTAACCTGTATAATTAAATAATTGTAAAAATTAATCACTGGTTCATTGAATCAGAATAATGTACCAACCTGTATGAAACAGCCCAAAGTCATAACAACTCCAGACGACGGAGTACGTCTCGTAATCGGTCTCGATAACCCAGTAGGGAGCCTCAATGTTGACCGGAAGGGACGGAAAGGATACGGCCAGCTTCGCCTCGTCCGATTTGCTCACTTGGGTCGCCTGCCCTTCGAGCGCTACTGGAGCTCCTGACCTGGAAACACAGATATTAGGAATTACATTATTTGTACCATTAAAAGTGGTAGATGATTGATAACTGAGAGAGGAAATGCCACCTCATGTACATTATACACGGTGAAATGTTATTGGTTGTTTTCCCGCAGCGAAATGGTTTTGTCTTGGTAATATTATCGTTTTAGTTAAGCGCCTGTTTAGGATCGAACCCACGAGCTACAAAACTCGTAACTCGGCCGTTACCACTGGGCCACGAGTGCTCTCGTCTACTAGTCAATGTCTAATTTTATGCAAGAGCTGATGACACTCATATTACAGAACTCAGATATTTGGATTAGCTATGGCTACATTGTAACTCATTTTAGTTAAGGGCGCACCGAGCTTCTGGCGCTAATTGAATGAGGGTGTTCTGAAATTACATTCACTAGGTGGCAGCACTGAGACGTCAGGTCCGAGCACCTGTCAAAAGTCTCAAAGCGTCTACGGACTGAATGGTGAACGAAAGAATGAAACAAATGACATCAAATATTTTAAGTTCATTGTCGAACTGGAAGACCTCTTGTCAAAGTGGCGCCAACTGGTGGCTTGAATATTCATTAACACCCTCATCTAAGAAACTACAAGTAATCGTGTTTCGTTAATCGATGTAGCAAGGGATCAAACCGCCGCATTATGTCGCAAATTCCTTGGTAGGGCCTTAAATAAAGCATGAGGTACTAATTTTATTAAAGAGGATTCACTATAACAGATTGTTGAACAAAAACAAGTAGGTTCCGACACGCAAAGATACTTTAACTGTAGGGCTATTGTGGCTATACAAAAGATACTTTAACTGTAGGGCTATTGTGGCTATACAAAAGATACTTTAACTGTAGGGCTATTGTGGCTATACAAAAGCACTGAAGAGCAGAATCTGGGACGACGGAAAGATTCGAAGTCTTGGGCATAGAAAATTGAGGGTATGTCCGACTATAGATATTTCAATGGTTTTGAGGTCAATGAATTATTCATTGAGCATAAAGCGTACATATACAAGCAACATTGTGTCTTAGTACTTATTGGTGAGAATTCTGAAGAATCATGTTGATCTAGAACATTTTTAATTATATGAATTAACATAATTTGATAAACACAAAGCAAAGCAGGTTAAAACTCTAGGGCCATGGGGTCCGAGTGCCCACTTACTTTTCCGAGATATTTCCAAGCGGTTGGTTGACTCTTCACGTGACCAAAGGGCTGGCCTATATTTCGGCCAAAGAATCAGCATTGCCATACAACGTGGCAATGCTGCCAGCCTTTTGGGCACTCTTCCCGTTGACAACGATGCGGACTTATTTTTTGATGCATTATGATTATTTTCTTTTTTATATACCTGTACATATTAATAGCTTTGTTGATCTTAAAATTAAAAATAATTATTTAAGTAGGTACCATAATTTTGAGTAATATAATATAAGTAAGCTTTACCAAGTTTAAAGTTAATATAATTTTGTGGTAGTGAATTAAGTAAGTAAATAATGTTTAAGCGGTAACTAATATCTTAACTAATAATCTTTATTGTGTGTAAAAATTTACTAGAAAATAGAACTGACTCTTATCGCCTTTTCTAAAAGGTAGTTTCGTATAGAGAAGAATGGTTAAGAAACTCCACCGTTACTCTTTTAAAATGTTTTACAATATTTTGTTTCCATTAAAATTATGTAAGTTATTTAAAATTATTGAAATTAATAGTTATTCATTTTAAATTAGGTACTTAGTAATTTAGTAGTAGAAAGTCTAACTTAACTTAGTGAAGTTACACTTTACATTGATTTTTTCAATAAAATTATACCATGTAAAATTCTTTTATGTTACTATGTAGTCGTGAGGATATTTAATAATTGCTTTTAATCACGCAGCTTGTTTGGCTTAGGTACAATTTACAAACCAAGGCCGAACTATGGCCGTTGAATAAGTAAATTAGAAGTTAATAACAGATCTATTTTCACGACACACGTTGCTGGTAAATGATCAAACTGCGTAAAATGTTAAAAAAATATGGAGCATTGAACATAGTGTTCTTTGTTTTCTTTATATTTTAATAGAATTTAGTCTCCTTTCATAGGAATGTGTGTGAATGAAGACCGCAGAAACGACAGTTCTGTGGAAGCCGATATGTCGCAAAGGGGGTTAGGGGGCGTCCATTAATTACGTGAGGCGTTTAGGGGTAGAGGGGGTCGAGGCGAATCTCACCCAGTGTCTCATGAGGGAGAGGGGTATCTTGGCAAATATCACGTAATTTATATATTTTTTCCGCAAAGAAACCATGTAAAATTGCGAGAAAACTGGGTTAAAATAAGTAAAACATATTTTTCCGGCAATACGGCTAAATACTACAAAATCATATTTATCGCGGTTATGTAAACGCCATAAAGTAGCACAGTAGCTCCTCGATTGTTAAACCACCACTGGCCAGCCAAGCCAGCCAAACGCAATGCATAAATCCATCGCAAATTAGCACAGATTAACGTTTTTACACAAAAAATACGCATTTTAAAATATCTCACGTGAGATTATGGGGAGGGGGGGAGGGTCGAGCCAAATCTCACGACATCTCACCAGAGCGGGGGTGTGGGCTGAAAATTCGCCAAAAATTCCTCACGTAAATTATGGGCGCCCCCTTATAGGATAAAGAAAATGTCTTTGGAGAAAAAATTATGCACCAATATCAAATAAATAGGGATAGCTGCAGGAGGACCATGACGGCAGTCTTTCATAATGTCAAACTGGAACGACAAAATTTACAAAAAATAGAATTTATTGAAATAGAATTATTATTGATTTTTTTTTTGTTTTTGTTTTTTTGTAAGTAATTTGTTTGTTTGTTTTTTGTTTTGTGTGTGTTTTTTGTAATTTGTTTTGTATTTTTTTTTTGTTATTCTTCTGAATATGCATGAAACTCCATCGTTACTACTTTAAAATGTTTCAAAATATTTTGTACAGCCTGTTTTGTGTTAACGGACACTTTTTTGCATACCTACGTTAATTACATTATAATGTGAAGACCTACAAAAAAAAAACAATACCACAATAGGCAAAAATAATTAAAAGTAAAGGAAGGAAAGAATAAAAGAATTACAAATGTTCAAGGATTCCACTTGTCATCAACTTATGCAATCAGACTGGCTTTGGTAACTTATTTTTTAGAGAATTTTTTTTTACGTTTAAAATAGATACCGTAATGTTTCGGGTTCCGTATGTAAAGGGATACTGCTGACAATAGCTAGATTGTCACAGAGTGTGTATTGCCACTTTAACAACAAATAATAAAAATAAAATAAAGTTAGCAGTTAAGTGCTTAAAATATTGTACGGTGGTACGGAACCCTTCGTATGTTAGTCTAATTCACACTCGGTCAGTTTTTTAGTTAAAAACTGAGAACGTCATTTGATCCAGCATCAGCATCCAGAATTGCTTATGTAAGCTATCACGCCCTTAATACCAGGAGGCTCATATTTTGTTATTATGCTTTATTTACATTTTTTTAAATTTTTATTCTTTGTGCTCGAGTTAAGTTTTCATTTTATTTGTTGGTTTATTGGCATGGCTGGCTGACATATGTATTATTTCATTAATTTTCTCGTAATGTTTGTCTATGTATGTATAGAATCGAGTCTTTCCGACTAAACCGAGAGCTGTGCTGCTGGGGAGTTTGTTGCGCCACTTCTTCTTCCCAGCTAAAGCACTAGGAAGTGGTGACGGGTGGGCGTTTTTGGGGGACTGTCTTATGTATTTTGACGTTCGAAAAGTGCTGGTTCTCAGCCTCATTTGAATAAATGACTTTTGATTTGATTTAGATTTGATTTTCTAAAAAGAGAGCGGAAATTATTTTATTTATAACCCAACAGTGAGAAATGATTATACCGTTTGTTTTTAGAATACATGTGAGTCAGTGATCCATACGTCATGTTCGTGAACGGGCGCCCGCCAGCCGTCAGTAGGGACTGGGCATCTCTTAGATGCACGGCTTGTATTGTTTTTATTTTTTTTGCACGTCTTTCTACATCGTTCTCACATGTATAATTTCGACATGAATGATGTAACCCATTTTTGTAACAATGTTTTGATTAAAGGAGTGTCCGTAGATTTTCTTGTCCGTTCTTCTCCATATGTACTATTACGCTTTGGAATGGGCAACTAGCTTCATCTTTCTAACTGACCAACCCCTTGACAATTCAAAAGTTCTCGTAATTGGTTTATCCTACTAATGAAATGTGAAAGTTTGTATGTTTGCATATTTAGATGTTTGTTACTCAGTCACGCAAAAACGGCTACGGCGACGATGAAATTTGGCACACAGATGGTTTATAACTTGGATTTAATATATAGGATACTTTTCATCCCGGTAGTATACACGGCTACACATCAAGCTATACTTTACCAGTTTTCGCTGATCTCGCACTGTATAGAAATCCTATACAATGCGAGATCAGCTTATACTAGAAATGTATAACTTGATGTGTAGTCGTATGTACGTTCCCATGGGATAATTAAGACCTCTACGTGGGCGAAGCCGCTGGCAAATACTAGTTGAAATAAATTAAATTAAATAATCATTTATTTCAGGAAATTATTCCCATATAAATTACATTACACATTAACAAATAAATAATAAATTAAATTTAATACAAAATAATAAATTAAAGTTAATAAAAATAATAAATTAAAGTTAATAAAAAATAACTTTAATGTATAATTTTTTATTAACTTTAATTTATTTGCTTTTTATTTAATTTTTTTGCTTAAATTTAAATGCTTTGAGTTTGAATTACAATGAAGAAGGAATTTAGAGAAGTATAATTACTTGCTTAACAAGAGCAATTGGAACAAAAAAAGCTATTCAGATTCAGTTTTAGGAGTTTACCGATTTAAATTGAATATCAATGAGTACGGAAGTAAATCCAATGAACTGTAATGTTGACTTTTATTTATTAGGTACTCTCATTATTAAGTTGTGGTTAATTGTACCTACATAATCGGTTTTTGAACCTAAAAAAAGATTTGATACTTGTTGTTTCGTAGCAGCAGGACGTGTGGAGACAACGAATATTATAATAATAATTTTAATTATAATAATTTTAATTATTGTAAGGACTATGTCGGTCAAGTTTTGTTTTCATCTCTTTCTCAGTTAGTTTTAATGATAATCTGGCAGTTTGAGGACTGTATGCGGCCTACCTAAACGTTCTTTCTTTGGTGTATTTCGTCGAATCGTTGGGCTCCTCATGTGCTACGCGATTACTGACAAATGCGTGCACTGACCAGGCAGGTCCACTCAATCTGTGTGGTTCTTTCCTCAAAAGACCATTTCACACACCAAGCTACATGGTCTTCACATGTGCTGACCAAGATTACCTATATCTCGATTTTAAAAGAGTCTGATCTCTGAGATTGTTTCTAATCAGAGTACTCAGATAAGAAACGCCGACCTCATCTACATAGTTTAAAAAAATATGATTGACGTGTAAATGTGTTTGTATAAACCTACTTACAGAAATATATTTTTTATTTAACGCTAATCGTTTAATTACGGTTATCGCAAAGAACTGACTCACACATTCACCTTATAACATGGCATTTAGGTTAACAGTTATTCTATGCCAGGTATATAAAATGGCTGTTACATGCCAAATTACAGATATATGTCAATTGGAAAAATGATTAATTTTCCCGTCTGTCAAAAAAAAACAAAATCAAAATATTTTATTTCACATAAATCTGCATGGGCACTTATGAAACGTAAGAAGCTAGGTGCACGGTTCCAATTTGTCGCTTCCTATGGAGAAGAGCCGGCAAGAAACTCCACGGTTACTCTTTTAAAAATAATTGGCTTTTACAATGTTTTCAAATTACAGTGATAATAGGTATGGGAGAACAGTGCAGGCCTGTCAATAAGTACCAGGTACTTAGAGGAATGAAAATACAGAATAGAAAATCGCTTGCAAATCTGGTCTGTAAGGCCTACAACGTTCTCTCATTCACAATATGTAAAAGAATCTACCTATATGAATGAACCTATTTGAACCAAGTGACCTGATTTCCATGACAATCACTAATAAATAGTCGAAATTAAAATTCATGTATAATGTCAAATAATGACGAGAATATGTCAGACATTGTAAAAAATAACTGTATTAGGGGTCATATGGGAAGAGAATTGTCCTGCCTACCTGAATGTAGATAATTTCCCTCTCTACTTACAGTCAACTGAGGATCGTCTTGTGGCTCAGTAACAACAGCCGAACGGGCCAATCCATCAGGTGAAGCTACGCTTGCCGCGGTCGAACCAACTTTACGTACCGAGACCCATCCGTGCCTCGAAAGGCACGTTAAGCCGTGGGTCCCAGCTGTAATCCGTGAGTCTTTGACAGTCGTTACAGGTTATCGAAAGCGTGGCTACCAGTCTTACCAAGGCAACTGAGGGAACACGGGTGGGTTTTAGTCAGTAAAAGTCTAACACGCCCTCCTGCTCCACCCAGAGCAGGAGAAGTAAAAAAAAAGGAGTATAGTGTTACCCAGTAGCCGGGTTGTAAAGGTCAGATAGGCAGTCGCTTTACGTAGAATACCGATATTCAGCTGCATCCGGTTAGACTGACAGCTGACACCAAATTAGTTGGGTATAGGCTTGGCAGATGACTTACTGTATATTAAGCTGCCTGTTCAATACGCCGATGACTCCATTATCCTTCAAGCTGTAGTCGGCTGTGATGCACTTTCCTCCGAACTCAAACAGGAAGAAATACTTCTCTGCCTCGTACCATTTGCCCAAATACTGAAACGTTCGGAAAAGAAAGTTAAGAAAGGTTCAAAGGCATACTTTAAGAGGTCAACGTGTTTTTTTTAAATGTTGATGTCAATGGACGGGTTAATTAGTTATTTAGACTAATATATACTAAAATAGTAAAAAAAAATCACGTTGTTTCTGATTATTTTAAGCCTGGTGTATATATACGATGTTCAAGTTTATTATTGCTTGAGTCTGTTTACCTACGCGATAAAAGTTTAGAGGTAATATAGGAATAGAAGTTGCCTGGAAGAGATCGCAGAAAGCGATAAGGCCGCCCATTGTATGTTTTTAGTTTTAAATGTTTTATTTTTGTCATACAATAAAGCATTATATAAATAAATACATTTTGAATAGGATTGCGTGAAAGATGATATGAATCATGATTTTTTTTTGGGTGGGAAATCATCAAATAACTTCTCCCGCTCTGGGTGGAGCGGGAGGGCGTGTCAGACTTTTTCCCTGTTCCCTCAGTTGCCCGTGTGCCAGGGGCCGCGGTATCTCTTTCGAACAACCCGCACCCCTGGCAGGTATCGGCCCTTGCGGGCCCCATCATTTGATGCTGGTGTCTAAAAGCGATGTATGGAAGAAGACTTACTGCATCAACTTCTAATTACTTGTGATGGCATTAAGATGACGTATATTCCCTGTTTCAAGCAGGACAATAATGAGGGTGTTCATGAATATTCAAGCCCCCAGTTGGCGCCACTTTGACAAGAGGTCTTCCAGTTCGACAATGAATTTAAAATATTTGATGTCATTCGTGTCATTCTTTCGTTCACCATTTAATCCGTAGGCGCTTTGACACTTTTGACAGGTGCCCGAACCTAACGTCTCAGTGCTGCCAGCTTGTGAACGTCATCTCAGAACACCCTCATTGTCAGGCCGAATATTTTATGTTGATCGCCAAGGAGACGAACAGGTTTTTTAAAATCATAATTTCTGCTGAAAGCCGTCCTCTGCTGGATATAGGTCTTCCCCAAGCATCATATAATCCTGCCCTTATCCCAAGTTATTTAGGGCCGGCCCAACATGTCTTTCCCTTCCATAAATCTCTTTTAGTCGTCATTCGGTAGTCCCACCCTTTCTAACCATTTCATCATTCACACGGTTCATCCATCGATTTTCTGGTCTTCCCCTGGCCTTCCCTTATAGCCATTAGGTAAAATAATATTATGTGCTTTGCCATATTCAAATAATTTGAATGATGAAGAAAATGATTTCATTTTTAGGCTAAATAATTTAATGCATTTGTTGACATGTCGTCATAGTGACCGTCTATTGTATTTTGATACTAACAATTTTGTTAGAGATTTTGTATTAGATCGGGAACATATGTTTCTTCCCAAGAAAAGTCAGCATGTATTAGCTACTTTGTTAGCTTACAATATACACGCAGTTATTGATAATTTAACTGAGACTAGGTTAAGTGACGAAACAGTATTATCTAGTACTTCTAATAATACTGTAATTAATTCTTTAAACTTTTAGACACGACAAAAGAGAAGCATAATAAGAGTATTTTACTGTATCACCAAAATATAAATCGCTTCTCTGGCAAAATCCTAGACGTGGAAATGTTAATAGATAAATATCATATGGATATCTTATGTTTTAGTGAAACTTGGTTAAAACCGGATAGAATGTTGTTTAATGTAAATAATTTTTCAGTTGCCAGTGCGTACAATAGGTCTTCGATAGGGGGTGGTACTTTGATATTATGTAATAGTAGTTTTAGATATAAGGAAAGAAAGGATATCACTGCTTGCTCTGTTGATCGCTTATGTGAGGTAGCATGTGCAGAGGTTGAGGGCCATACTTTCTTATCTGTTTATAGACCACCTGCCTCGAACTTGTCATCATTTTTGATAATTATGGAGGAAATATTAGGTAAACTTTTTAAAGATAATAAATTAGTTTTTGTGTGTGGTGACCTAAATATTGATTTACTAGTTAATTCACCAGAAAAAAGTAAGCTTATCTCATTGTTTAAATCATTCAATTTAAAATGTATATTTAATGAAGCGACTAGGATAACAGCAACCACAGCTACATGCATAGACAATGTATTTACTAATTGCATAATAAAAGGCTCATCTTTAATTAGTGGCGTCAGGTCAGACCATACTGGTCAGCTTGTATCGTTTGACTTAGATAAAAAGTTACACCTGGATAAAACCATAGAATTGAGACCACTGACTAAAAATAAATTGAAAACGTTTAATAATAATGTTCTTAGCAATCTCTCAATAGCAACTTTAGATTCACAAGACCCCAATGTAAACTATGGCACACTTTTTTCTACAGTATGCCAAGAATTCAATAAAGCATGTCCTGTAAAAAAAGTTACAATCACTACTAGACCAAAATTTAGTGAATGGGCCACTGATGGCATTAGAAAAAGCAGAGACATCTTATATAATTTGTATAATGAAAAGTCATTGACTTCAGATCAGGCCTTTCATAATTATGTAAGAAACTATTCTAAGATATTCAAAAGAGTCTGTGCTCAAGCTAAATCTAAATTAATAAGTAACAAAATTAGTATTTCTAAAAATAAAATAAAAGCTGTGTGGCAGGTAATTAACAAAGAAACTGGAAACACAAAACAACGAGATCAGAATGAGTTAGCTCTGAAAATTGACAATGAAACCATTTCAGATAAGTTAAAAGTTGCGGAGACTCTTGAAAATTTCTTTACCAACATCCCAATAGAGGTTACGAAATGTCTCCCCTCATCATCTGTATTAGCTGAATCTCTTCTTAAAGAAAACTTCAGTAAGGACATTCCAAGTTTTGAATTCAAACCCATCTCTATTGCCACAATTAAAACAGCATTTAAAAGTCTTAACATAAAAAACACTGAAGACTTATGGGGGATTTCCGTTAAGGTTATTGAAAATATCATTGACACAATTGCCCCTGTCCTAACAGGCATATTTAATCAATGTTTAGACAGCGGTACGTTTCCTGACTTAATGAAACATAGTAAAGTAGTACCAATTTTCAAATCGGGTAGTAAGAGTGATCCCTCTAATTATAGACCTATATCTGTGCTTCCAGCATTGAGCAAAATTTATGAAAAAATCATGCTGGACCAGATGTTGTCACATTTTAACTCAAATGGGATTTTACATAGTCGACAGTTTGGTTTCACGAAAGGTAGGTCGACGACTGACGCGGGAGTAAAACTCATCAGTCACATTTTGGAATCCTGGGAGAGTTCTCAGGATGCGATTGGCATTTTCTGTGACCTCTCAAAAGCGTTTGACTGCGTTGACCACAATACACTGATCTGTAAATTACACCACTACGGAATTCGTGGACAAGCTGCTGATCTTGTACTTTCCTACTTATCAAACAGGCAGCAAAAAGTAAACGTTAACGGGGCGACATCCTCGGGGTCTCTAGTTAGGATGGGCGTGCCTCAAGGTTCAATTCTTGGTCCTTTTTTATTTCTAGTTTATATTAATGACCTTCCCTATCTGATGGCTAACTTCTCGGATATAATTTTATTCGCTGATGACACTTCTCTTATTTTTAGAATAGATAGAAAAGATACGGAAGTCTTACATGTCAACGAAAGCCTAGCTGTTCTATCGAAATGGTTTGCTGCTAATAATCTTTTACTCAATGCGAACAAAACTAAATGTCTTAAGTTCTCGCTACCAAATGTACCCCAAGTAGGTCTTAATTTAAAACTTGATGGCAAGAAACTAGATGCTATTTCGGAAACTGTATTTTTGGGAATTACTTTAGATTCAAAATTGCAATGGGGTGCCCACATTAGAGCGCTTTCAAGCAGATTAAGCTCAGCTGCTTACGCAGTAAGAAAAATAAGGCAGTTGACTGATGTAGCCACAGCTAGGTTAGTATACTTTGCTTATTTTCACAGTATTATGTCTTATGGCGTTCTGCTGTGGGGATCGGCAGCGGACGTAGATTCAATTTTTATTTTACAAAAGAGGGCAATCCGCGCAATCTATAAAATGGGGCCTCGCGAGTCTCTTAGAAACAAATTCAACGAAATTGATATACTTACTCTGCCTTCTCTTTATATTCTAGAAAATATCTTGTATGTTCGCAAAAACTTAGGTCTTTTCAAAAAAAGATGCGATTTCCATAATCTAAATACACGTAGTAAAGATGAAATTGTGATTCCAAAATTTAGATTAACTAAAACTAGCAAGTCATTTCTAATAAACAGTATCCGCTTCTATAACAAGTTGCCAAAGTCGGTTACAGAACTTAGCGATGGAAAGTTTAAAACTCACATCAAACGTGTCCTTATCAAAAAAGCATATTATAAGATAAAAGACTACGTTGAAGACAGGGAAGTTTGGCATTAATTCCTTCTGCACATGTGGCTTCCCTGGTACCTCATTAACAGCAAAACCGTGTGAAAGTCTATTAACTGCTCCCAAATTGCAATGTTAATTTTTATTCTTTTTATTATTATTATTTTTTTTACAATGTCTGACATATTCTCGTCATTATTTGACATTATACATCAATTTTACTACTTACTATTTATTTTCAGTGATTGTCATCGAAATCATGTCACTTGGTTCAAATAGATTCATTTTATATAGGTAGATTCTTTTACATATTGTGAATGAGAGAACGTTGTAGGCCTTAGAGACTAGATTTGTAGACGTTTTTCTATTCTGTATTTTCATTCCTCTAAGTACCTGGTACTTATTGACTGGCCTGCACTGTCCTCCCATACCTATTATCACTGTAATTTGAAAACATTGTAAAAGCCAATTATTTTTAAAAGAGTAACCGTGGAGTTTCTTGCCGGCTCTTCTCCATAGGAAACGACAAATTGGAACCGTGCACCTAGCTTCTGACGTTTCATAAGTGCCCATGCAGGCTTATGTGAAATAAAATATTTTGATTTTGATTTTGATTTTGCCATCGACATTCACACTCAAAACTTTCCTCACGTCATTTTCTTCATTCCTCCGTATCACATGCCCATACCATTTCATTTGTTATTATCATTCAATTATAAGTGGTGGACGTTGGAGACTTACTTTAGATGCATCAAAGTTGCCCATAGCCTTCATGTCAGGACAGGATCCCGGCATGATGATCTGTGCTCTGCATATTCTTAGAGACAGGAACCCGCATAGGAATACTGCTATCGCTCGTATTATTGACATCTGGAAGGTTTAAATTTTGGTCTAATTGCGTGTGCTTGTGATTTAGGACTTATTTTTAGTGGCTGCTGTATGCATGCAGATGATCGAGCCAGACGTAGAAGTAGCTACTTCTGTGTCTGGTTCGATCATCTGCATAGAGAAGAAGAGTGAAATTGAGATACTATAAACAGTACATTCATTGTTTTTAGCAAGTTATTTTTATTTGAAACAGTAGTAATGTGCTGTCAACAAATATCTGATTATGCATGCTACTCATGTGTTCGGGTTGGCACATCCGTTTCGGGTATTTGTTGAACATATTCGGCTATCACTCGGCTTGTGCCGATCCGTTGATTTTTACTGCCCGGCTGTGCCGACCTAAGCAAGTGTATAGCACGCCCTAGAACTGCACCGGTTCAGAAAGGAGAGATAGTGTCTCAAGCATTTCTTTCTATTTATTCTTTTTTTCGTATTTTTGATAATATTGTTGTATGTAGATTGTAGGTTGCCTACCTACAATCTACATACACACCACAGTAAATCCTATAGAACAAATTTCAAAAGTGACCTTACCATTTGCGTTTGAATTTAAAAGTCTGTTTGTATATTTTTATATTGAACGCTAACAGATTGATATTTTAATTTTGACCGTGAACTAGTGATTGCTTTTTAAATCAAAAGCGATCTTGAATATTTTACCAAGTTATTATCTGCCTAGCCTTTTCCCAACTATGTTGACTTCCAGTCAAACCGAATGCAGTTCAATACCAGTATTGACATAATACATTCACCAAATACTGTACAGACTGCTTATTTGATATTCACAACCCAGTTACTGGGCAACTGAGTTGACCCATTAACTGGGTTCCCAGTATTTCCCAGTAGGGGTCACTCAGTCAGGGGGTCCTCTTGGTAAGACTGGTTGAAATTCGGACTTCTGACGAACCGTGACGTCTTTCAAAGACTAACGAATGACAGCCGGGACCAACGGCTTAACGTGTTTTCCGAGGCACGGAAAGGTTTTAAAATGTACAGATGTAAATGTTCGCGTGCCGCGCTAAGCGACCCGCACTTCAGCTGCAAGATAGGCCGTGGTGTCCGAGACTGTTGACAACTTCGCCACAGTGACAGCGATGAGGAGAACAACATGGAGCTCCTAATCGTAGGGAAGCAGCGAGGCGGAAAGTAGTGTCGTCGAACAAAGTGTCAATGTTCGACGACGGTAGTGCATGAAGCCACAGACCCGACTCCCATTTACCCACAGCTAGCAGTCGCGCACGTTCTGCAGTAGTAGTAGAAGTGTTCAGTAAATTGTCTTGTACAACTCTGCAGAGCGGCTCATCCCACTGTCTCTGGGAAAATGGATTATCAGGTAGATTTGAGTTCGGGCAAGCGTATTTCCAGGCATCCATAGCCTCGGTGAGTCACGGCACATCAAAATCGATCAGTGTGGAGGCTAAGATTTTCCTGATTATTTTCTCAGTGCCGTCGACCGAGGATATGAAAGCCGGTAAACTAATACAGGAAATTTTGCGGACGCTGAGACCTCCCATACGAATGGGAAGAGTAGTTTGTGCCCAAGCTCGGTCGTCCATGGCTACATTTAAGATCGAAGTTAGTGTGTGTCGGATAATTTGGTCCATTCTGTCTAAAAGGCGAGTGTACTTCCATAATTGGGAAGCGCGAACCAAAATATGTAAATGTTAGTCCGAAACAGCAATAACGAATTCAGGTGATGGCCGAATGCATGTTAATTTGGAACAATCTTTCCGAAACGTCGTTGAAATTTTGAGTTTTTTCCTCAATAAAAGCGGGAAAGGAATTCTCAAAGATTGGAGATCCAAGGAGACGAAGAGAACTTTTTTCAATAATTTTGTTTTCTGGAGCTATTGCGTTAAATTTAGAAAATGTAAGATGTTTGTCAGTAGTGTCCGCTAAGAATAGTTTACATTTCGAAAGGTTGAGATCAATGCCAATGGAATGAAGTTCATTTTTAAGAATTGTAGGTCATTTAGAACCGTTTCTACATCGCCTCCCAAGGTTCCATCATCAAGATACCATACATTAAATTTTGAATTTAGGTGTCGAATAATTGGGCGAATGGCTAAACTAAAAATCACCAGCCCAAGCGGGTCACCTTGTTGGCAGCCAACAGTAGATTCCAAAAGGTTGTCCCGATATAGTAATTTAGATAGGTGTCTGTAACATTGTCAAAGGAAACTATAGATTTGGTAGGAGTGTAATTTAACTTTAACGTACATAACTTGTTTACTTTGACCACTCCAGTGTTTAGTTTACGTATGTTATGTATGTACCATAAGAGATATGATAGATAAAATAACACATACGCTCATTTTCTTTATTGATGTTGACATTAGTCATGTTGCTTGTGACAATAGTTTTGAATGTTTATTTAGGAAAATAAATTATATTACAACATTTCTTCTTTTTGTTAGTTTAGTTACTCAGTAATCTAATTTTTTATCCAAATAAAAGATATATGTATACATCTAACAACAGGTAGATATAGGTACATTTATGCCTATCTGGATTCACATTGAAAATTAAAAAAACTGTCATTGATACGCATATGCAGATTACTAAACATGAATCATTAATAATAATGAGTAGGTAAACAAAATAACTTTTATCATTGAAAACCTGACGGCAAACGTTCCAAAAATGTAAATAATTACGAATAGTAGGTACCTTTAATAATCGTCTTTGTTCTGTCTTTGAGTATTCTCATTACCCAACCCACTGTGACACATCGAATACCTATTTAGTAACACAGTAAACTTTTCCAGAAGGTGTCCCCCAGGGCACGATAATTTGACCCAACACGACAATCAAGTTAGGCAAAAGCAAGAAATATAACAGACAAGTAACACGGAACAAGTAACAAAGAAGAAAATAATTTAATTCAATTAAAAAGCGTGGGGTGCTTGACATTAATTGATAATAAAAATACTTCAAAAAGCACCCCACGCTTTTTAATTGAATTAAATTATTTTCTTCTTTTTAGTTTGGTTTTTAAAGCGTGTTTTTAGTTTTTTAAACTATTATTTATTTGGTTTGGTTTTTAAAGCGTGTTTTTCAAACTATTATTTATTTTATATTTTTTAGTTCTGCTAACTACAAAAACGTGTTTTATTAATTTTTCTCATTTTTTTTTTTAATTATTGAATTGCCATCGGTCCTCGATAAGTTTACAAAGTTTCAATGAAATCTGACCGTTTAAAGTGGGTCAAAATCGCGCTCTAAGTAGTCGGTTACATACAAACATACATACAAACAAACATACAAGTGAAGCTAATATATAAAGCGTGTAAAAGGGCATGACATACTCGTTACTAACCCCATAAAAAGGAACTATACATTTGTGATCTTCAGACTAAACTTTTATTTTAATTATTATTTCCTTTATTCAATTAAATAACACATATAAATTATATTTTTAAATATTAGTATACAAATATAAAAACATTTAAAAATATAAAAAATAGTAGCCCACCGGTATCGGGAACAAGGTCCAAGCTACCGGCGGTCAGGGCTCCAGAGAGAGGAACCTCCTAACAATGCGAGCCGTGTCCAGGAGTACCGCTTTCTGAATCAAGCCCTTGACCCAGCTGCCCAACGAGAGCCTCCTCAGATGTTGGTCGAGGCTCTTGGCTATTAAGCCATTGGCTGTAACAACTATCGGTACAATGATCGCTGAGTCCACATCCCACATGTCGACAACCTCGTGAGCCAAGTCAAGATACTTGATTTGTTTATCTTTCTCGGCTTTCACGAGGTTCCCGTCATGCGGTACCGTTATATCAACGATCATTGCACGCCGCTCTAGTCGATCCACCACCACTATATCAGGTTTATTGGCAACAATAGTCCTGTCAGTGATGATGGATCGATCCCAGTACAGTGTGACATGTCCATTTTCGAGAACTGGGTCGGGCACATACCTGTAGTACGGCACTTCTGATTCCACAAGGCTGTATTTCAGAGCAAGTTGCTGGTGGATAATCCTGGCTACTAGGTTGTGTCTATGCAAGTACTCCTCGTTAGCTAGACGAGAACACCCAGAGATTATGTGTCTGATTGATTCTCCTGGACGGTGGCATGCCCGACAGATGTCAACCGTGCCATCTTTCACAATAAATCTCCGGTAATTGTTCGTCATCATAACTTCGTCCATAATTGCACAGACAAAACCTTCGGTTTCCCCAAAGAGGTCACCGAAACGTAGCCAGGCTACGGACGCTAGAAGGTCTACATCGGGTCCATGTAGGGCCCGGAAAAAGCGTCCGTGAAGCTCCTTACTCTGCCATACCTCCATGCGATCTTTAGTGTCAAGCACTACAGGCTTGCGCCAGTTCTCTTTACCCAAGGAGAGCGGGGTGAGGCCCTTGTCCACCGCAACCACATCTCGATGCATCCCCACGTCGGTTTCTAGGAAATAATCCCTGAGACTGCATATCTCGCGATTGTGGAGAGTCTTAGCATTTAAAAAGCCTCGACCTCCACATTTTCGCGGGATATACAATCTCATTACCGATGACCGTGGGTGATGCATTCGATATGCAGTCAGCAGCGTACGGACCCTCCTATCCATGGCGTCGAGTTCGGTCTGAGTCCATTTGAGTATGCCGAAAGAGTACATCAAGACCGGCATGACCCAACCGTTGAAGGCACGCACCTTGTTTCCGCCTGATAAAAGACTATTAAATACTTTTTTCAGGCGGCCAAAGAAGCGTTCCTTCAACGATTGTTTCATGTCAGTAACATTGATGCCCAAAGCTTCCGACATACCCAAATACTTATAGGTTTCGGCTGCGGAGAGGGCTCTAAGTTTTATGGAATCCGAGAGTTGGGTTCCCACGGATTCCACAATCTCCCCTCTCTTTACATGCATGACCGCACATTTGTCCACACCAAAATCCATCCTGATGGCGCTACTGAAAGTTTCAGTTACTTTCAGTAGCTCCATCAGTTGCAAATTGTTGGGGGCAAAGAGTTTTAGGTCATCCATGTAGAGGAGGTGAGATATAACCTGACCACCTCTCCTCAGTCGATAGCCTATACCTGAATCCTCCAGCAGTGTGCTTAGAGGATTCAGGGCTAGGCAGAACCAAAGCGGACTCAAACTGTCGCCCTGAAATATGCCTCGCTCGATCCTTATCGGTTCGCTATTCCTCTGGATATTTCGACATCCTGGATATTGAAGGACCGTCCTCCATTGTCCCATACATGACATCAGGAAGGTGCGCAGAGTTGTATCTACTTTATACAACTCCAACACCCTCATGAGCCATGTATGTGGCACCGAGTCATAGGCCTTCTTGTAATCTATCCAACATGTCGAAAGATCCTTTCGGAAACGACGAACCTGTTGGCTAATGGCCATATCAATGAGGAGCAGCTCCTTAGTACCGCGGGACCCGTTCCGACATCCATTTTGAGAGACAGACATGATGGAATTACTGTCTATATGATTGTAAATCTTAGCTCTCAAAATGGATGTAAGAACTTTATAGACCGTCGGTAAACACGTGATCGGCCTATAATTTTTGGGTTCCGCGGTACTACCTGACTTATGGAGCAGGTGGGTTACTCCTGTCGTGAGAAACTGGGGTAGCGAACTAGACTCTAAAGCAACTTGGTACTGAGCCGCCAAGCGAGCGTGCGATCTTTGAAACCATTTAATCCAAAAGTTGTGCAGCCCGTCCGGCCCTGGAGATTTCCAGTTGGGCAACGGACGGACTGCACGAGCTACATCTTGGGGGCAGATGGTAATAGCCCCCATTTCTGGTATTGGATCGCAGGCTCGCTCGACTTCCCGAACCCAATCACCTTCGGTGTGACTGACAGGCACCGACCAGATACTACGCCAAAAAGAACACATGGCATCATCATCCGGTAGGCGCGTGTCAGCCACACCTTGGTCTGATCGCTCCCAAGCTCTATATACCCACCTTTCATCACTTTGGAAAGTACGGTTCTGGGTGTATCGATCCACTCGCCGCTTATACCTACGAATACGGTTTGCCCATGCATACACTTTCTGCTTCAGGAAGTCGATGCGCTCTGTGACACAGGACATATAGTCTTGAGGACTGATATTAGTCCCCGAGAACGCCCGTCTCACAAAGCGCATCACTCGAGGGCGAGTATTGCCCTCCCTGAAGGAGATTAGTTTACCGATGAGCGCTCTGGCCCCACCAATACGGCGTTCAATTCTGCACTGCCAAGCTGGTGCGGCTGGTTTCGGTCGTGTAGCTCTTGAATCACTCGCGAATTTGACGTGAGCTACACGACATGCCGCTACAGCCGCACAGTACAGAATCGAATGAGTATCGGTGAGGTCTTCGCAGTCATCAAAATAGTTTGACAACTGCGAATCCAGAGCCGCCACCAGCGCTCTATTTTTGTTATGCATGGGCAAACGAGGTAAGCGTGGTCTAAGTTCGGGTGACATGAACCGATATTCCCGAATCGCACCATCCAAAGCACTCCTCAATTCCTCACTGCACTGGGTACTTACGTTTGTAGCCCTATCATCAGTCCCCTCGTCAGTTTGATCTGTATTTAACTGTGGTGGTATTTGTGATACCACCACATTCTGTAACGGGGGAGCGATGACATGGCTACTCTGCATTTCATTGCGTAGGCGATCAAGTACTGTGTCATCCAACATATGGTTACGCTGGATGACCCGCACCTGATCCGATAGTCGTTGTGATGAAACGTTGATAGCTGGCTCAAGCACCTGAAACAGAGAGAGCATCCGAACACGGTACGCGGTCAGGTTGTTTCCTCCCTCTGTAGCCCCATAGTATGAGCGCATGACATTCTCATTAATGGATCGTGTCCATCTCATGCGCTGCACACTTCCGCCGAGAGCTGGGACCCTATCAGAGGCCGGTGGGCCTCGAGGTCCTAAACATGTCGGCGGCCGGCGTCCTCCCCGTCGGCGAGCAGGTGGTGGCGTCGTGGGCGGAGAGAAATACTCGTCGCTCGAGCTCGACGCAACTACCGCGGCCGGTGTCGTCACAGCGCCCACAGTGGGGCTGGGTACCGGCGGCGGCGAGGCGGAGCTGAGCGACGAGTCCGGAGGTGGTAGGCGTGCACTTCGAGCTCTTGATCTCGTCAACATTGCATGTTTTTTACGTTTTTCATATTCCAAATTTTTGTTCCTTCATAGAAGTCTAAATTTGACAGCCGTCATTCTTCGGTTTTCTGTATTTTCTTTTAGTTTTTTCATGATAATGATGCTTTTTACTGTCGATTTATTTATGGTTTTATTCTGAATGATTTGTTGTGATTCTTGTGCTATGTAGCTCACAGGAATTAATAAAAATGGAAAATAGGAGATAAGATTTTTTATTACGTGTTGACGTATCAGTGTTGCTATAGTTATATTATTATTATTATTAAAAGCCTGTGATGTCCCACTGCAGGGCAAAGGCCTCTCTACCCTCCTTCCACTTCTCTCGGTTTAATCCTGCTAGTGACCAGTTCTTGTTGAAGGAGTCCAGCTCATCCCGCCATCTCCGTCTGGGCCTACCGCGACGTCGCTTGCCATTAGGAGGGACCCATTGGGTCGTAAGTTTGGCCCATTGGTCGTCTGACATGCGGCAGATGTGTCCAGCCCAATTCCATTTTAGTGTGGCAGCTTTCCAAGTGACATCAGTTATCTTTGTCATTGAACGGATGGTCGTATTCCTAACCCGGTCTGTTAGTTTGATGCCCAGAATACTTCGTTCCATAGCCCTCTGGCAAACCTCGAGCGTGGACCTCTGCTGATTTGTCAAAGACCATGTTTGACCACCATATATTTTATTTTAATGTTTATGTATAAATACCCGTAAATATGGCAAACCTAAAAATCATGATTAAGTCGTATTTTTTATTTAATCATATTAAACTTAATTTTATTTGATAAAAAAATTGTTGCTTGATTTAATTTAAACACCTCCAGCATCATAAACTTTACAAGTATTAAATTATGCAGAAAAATAGTAGTGACCCTTATTTTGTTTTGAGTCGACAGACAGCCCTCAATACGAAATGCACGCTAATCAACAACGTTTAGAAATGTAAATTATCTTCGTGACAAGAAAAATGTTCGATGGTCGATCCATTGTATTCCTTGTTCAATATTGAATGAGAAAACCGGTCAAGTGTGAGACAGTCATGCGTGGAAATGCAATTCTTTGTTTTTAGGAAGAAGACAATAAGTCTTTTGAAACTAATGTAGTCTAGTAGTTTATTTTTATGCAGTTTTTATTCTCCAGTTTTTTACAGTAGGTATGAGGATTAAGGTCAATTGTGTTGTGATCACTACAAAAAATAGAATGTTGCCCGTCAAAATTTACCAGAAAAAATTGTGGCTAGGAAATTTAAACAAGATATGAAATATCATGAATTCATGAGTCGTGAGCGTGAACTTACAAAAAAATATGGTTGCCATTCGTTTTAATGTTTTAGCGATTTTCAAATGTAATTCATGAGGAAACGTGTTTGAATTTTAATTTCCGTGTAATAAAATATATGTTGGTATATGTAATATTTTAATTATGCAAAAATTCTCTGCCTTGTTCAAGATAATGATAAAATATGATGTTATTTCTGTAACACACTTTTACACGACAATCATATTTTTAAAACAAGTTGAGTTCGTTGTTTCCTATATAATTACTCTAAAAGACAGACCGAAATAAACTCAGAGGTCGCAGTCCATACATAATCTTGTTCAGATCTTGCGAAGACCATGAGTCTCTGAAATGGTCTTTTGAGGAAGCACCACACAGATTGAGTGGACTTGTCCAAACCGTGCACACATTTGTGCATTCAGTAATCATGCAACTAAACTCAGAACTTAACGAGCTCAACGATTCGTCGAACAATACCAATGAAACGAAATTTTGGGTAAGCTGCATAAAACTGCCAGACCATAACTAAAACTGTAAAAAAAAAATGATCCATTACAAATCAGATATTCTTCTGAAATATTTTAACCTGTGTCGAATATTTTAAGTAATTATGCATCATTTCGCAATAAGTTACGAATTTCAATACTTGACATTTGCCATTCATATAAGTAAATAAATGTATAATATTAAGTTTGCATACTAACCTTTAATAGTCAAACTGATTTAAAACTCTTTAAAAATATGTATAAGTAACATGTAGGTACTAAGATCAATGTGCCTTTCACAATTACGAAGGCCAGTTTTTTCCGTCTATTTCTGTTTATGTAATTTATGTATAACCCGCCACGATACTTATAATATTTAATAAATATAATCAGTTGTAGGGCCATTAAGAATAACGTAATAAATTATTATAAAATACTTATTCAAACTTGGTCTTACTTACACGTGTGTTAAAAAATAAACTGCTTCAGAATATTTCCCTTAGAATAAATAATAGTTTAAAAAACTAAAAAACACGCTTTAAAAACCAAACTAAAAAAGGAGAAAATAATTTAATTCAATTAAAAAGCGTGGGGTGCTTTTTGAGGTTTTTTTATAGTCACTTAATGTCAAGCACCCCACGCTTTTTAATTGAATTAAATTATTTTCTCCTTTTTTAGTTTGGTTTTTAAAGCGTGTTTTGAAGTTTTTTAAACTATTATTTATTTTCTATTTTTCAGTTCTGCTAACTACAAAAACGTGATTTTTTTTCCTTTTTTTGAATTTTTCTCATTTTTTTTTTTAAATTATTGAATAGTCATCGGTCCTCGATAAGTTTACAAAGTTTCAATGAAATCTGATCGTTTAAAGTGGGTCAAAATAGCGTCCAAAGGAGTCGGTTACAAACAAACAAACATACAAGTGAAGCCAATATAAAGCGTGTAAAAAGGAACCAGTCAAAACGAAGTGGGTGCCATTACTAAGGAATCTACAGGGAAAATAAAGAAATCGAAATCGAATTACATAGAATACATACACATAATCATCCTATAATGTACTCACTGCTGGCACATTGGCCTGCTCTCTATGAGAGGGAGTGGGCCGTAATCCATCACGCGAGCCCAGTGCGGGTTGGTAGACTTCACATGTCTTCAAATTTTTGGTCCTAGGACATACCGCTTTCCTCACGATGATTTCTTTCACCGGTTTGAAAAGCAGTGGTGATGAAATAATGTACACAAAGTTGTCGGGGTTCGAACTTTGTACATACATTTTGTAAGATGCAGCCGTTTTCACGGTGCCACCACTGGGCTCGAGTGTATAGTGTATCTATTTAATAGAGATGGAAGAACTGTCTCTTCATATAAGTAGTGAGGTAGCTGCTGTCACTAATATCAGCTGTCAGTCACCAAGAATGGAGGGAAAAGGTACAAAAGTGGAGTGGCCCTCCCTTCACGAGAGGTTTGATGTGGTAATGGGCCAGATTTATTCAACTTAAATACGGAATCAACAGGATTCTACACCACATTTTTCTATTTGATGATCATTAACCCGCTACGCAAAAAGAGGGGTGTTATAAGTTTGACCGTTATATGTGTATCTGTCTGTGGCACCGTAGCTCTTAAACGGGTCAACCGATTTGGGTGCAATTTTTGTAAGTACGTTTTCTAGCGGTGGTTCTTAGACATGTTTCATCAAAATCGCTTCAGCCGTTTGAAGATTATCAGCTCATTTCTGGTTGTTGAAAGGATTCGAGCATTTTTCACGGATCTGATCGAGTCGAAATTTGGTATTCTATTAGATACTTACTTCAATGATATTAAACGAACAAAGTGACCTTGAATTGATGCTCGAGCTTCACCTGGAATTTCCAGGATACCTAAGTTACTCACCAACAAACAGCAGAAGTATTGTATTTGGGCTGATTGAAAAGGTCTCAATGAATAGGTTATAGATAAATAGTGACCAGGCCGAGGAATGAGGATATAACAAACTTCACTGTGGGAAACATACGTAAAGCTGCGAAAATTTAAGCGTGACATAATGCGCCGATCGTAGCGTATTTATTATTACTATATTAAGTTTAAAAAGCAGGAAATAAATGTAATTTTTTTTAAACCCCGACCCAATGAAAAATCTCTTACCTATAAGAACATTAATTAAATCATTAACATATAATTAATCATTAACATCACTTAGTTTTCCGAGATATTTCCAAGCGGTTGGTTGACTCTTCACGTGACCAAAGGGTTGGCCTATATTTCGGCCAAAGAATCAGCATTGCCACGTTGTATGGCAATGCTGATTCCTTTTGGGCACTCTTCCCGTTGACAACGATGCGGATTTATTTTTTGATGCCTTATGATTATTTTCTTTTTTTATATACCTGTACATATTATTAGCTTTGTTTTGTGTTTATTAAATAATAAAAACAAGTTTCTTGTTTCCATCTTTAGGCAGTCGGGTTTTTTGATTTTGTAAATATTTTTTTTATTTCACAGTTTTTAGTTTATATAATTATTTTTGATATTTATGAAACCCTTTATTTTGATACCGACTCGATAGGTCTTCTTTTTTCAATTTTTATATACCCAGTGTTACTCTCATAACTAAGACGAATCTAACGGCACCTCTCAAGCTGAAATAAATCAAGCCGTTTAGGCTACAGAGCGTACGAAAGAAATATACATTCATACATACACTCGAAAAACATAACTCTCTTTCTAGCGCAGTCGGGTAGTAAAAAGTGAAAAAATAATATTTATCGGTTGTAGGTAATATTTTGGTCAAAGCATAGTCACGTCTCGTTGTCAGGGGACGGTCAATGAAAACGCCAAACAGATGATGCACAGCAATAATGAATGTAACTATGCTAATGTAGAAAGGATTGTTATCTTTTCTACAATAGCATAGTTACATTCACTTAACCGTCCCCCGACGTGACAATGCTTTGATTAAAATATTACCTACAACTTAAAAGGCCAATAAATATATTGTTTTTACTTTTAACTAGCTGTTTGGGTCAGGGGTTTAAAAAAAATTAAAATAATTATCAATCAACCCAGTGAAGTTGGTATATAAACATTTAATTTAATCGCAATGATTTTAGGCGTTAGTCCAAATACCTTTAACGTATTGCTTCTAAAGGTCAGTTCAGTCAGTCTGTCAGTGGGGCGATCCAAATCGGGCAATTTCAATTGTATGTAAAACTGAAGATTTCAATGTTTGTTTGTATCTTATACAAAATTAAATGCAATCTAAGAAGTGTGTTATTTTAACTACGTGCCTGCAGGCTTAGCATGACGTTTTCTATTTCTACGAAGAATAGACAGTGCTTTTTCAATACAAAGTGACATTTCGTTTCTCCATTTTTGACATCGCACCGTAGATATCCTTCTTCAATCTGTCATTTTGTCTTTCGTTTCTAAGGATCTTTGTCCAGGTCCTTGTAAATGTAGACTATTTCAGAAGAATATTTCTTCTCAAACTGGCAAAATCACACTGAGAACTAACTTTATACTCGACGGCCACAAAGTATATACAATTATGTATCTACAAAATCATGATTCATTTAGAACGCATAACTGTGATAATTAATAGAAGAACATAGCAATCTATCTACTCCTAGTGTACGTCATTTAGTTAATAGTCATGTCTATTCTACCGTCGACAAATCGGTGCTTGTGCTAAGCCTGCTGATAGGATGTACGTAGGCGGGAAGGGAGGCCTTTGCATCACGGTGGGGCACAAACGGCCAATAATGGTGTAATAATGAGATGTGGACTACGGTCTAGTGGTTGGTAGCGCTACCTACTGTTGGGCGACCCCGACCTGACCCGACCCGACCGATCTGGAATTTGTCAGTAGTAGCCCAGAGTCTGGATTTGTGGGGCCGGTTGATGGAAATAGGCTCACCCCGTATAACATGGGACTTAAACATAACTGGCGATAACTGTGTACCATAATAATAATATGTACACCCCTGCGCAACCCTTCGGGGAAGCAAGACGTGATGTTATGTAGGATATTGCAGCATAGGCTTGCAGAGTGCCTGCCAATTCTGATAATTCCACCAGGGTTTTATGAAAAGCAATCACAGCACAAAATGCCAACCTATCTTACATTAATTTCATGAATTCAGATCAAGCAACGTAACTTTAATATACAAGAACTACATTTTATTTAATAAACGAGGTTAATCCCATATTCCGATTAAAAATTTTGTTAGTCACAACCAATGCAGTTAATAATATTCAATAAAAATATGCTTTACACCAGCAGTGGGTCAATAATGTCCTTTGTAAGTGTGTTAGCTGTAGCTTTTACGGTACCGAGTAACGGTAGTCGTCGCCCGCGCATGTACGTGGACAGTCGATGAGCGAAAGCGATTTGCGAGATTCGTCTCGCTGATGAGGTTACTGTAGTTGCTGTTGTAGAGATGTATTATTGTGTAGTAGGTTGTTAGTTAATTGAGGGAGCCTAATTGGACAGTGTAGAAGTCATCGCGATGTTGTATGCTAGAAAGATTTTTGTGGACACTTGACTGAGAAATGTCTCATATCATAGTGGCCTCAAACATAGCTCACTGGCTAAATAAAGCAGACCTTTTCAGGCCTAACGATTAAATCAAAATAACTCTGAAGCTTTCTACCAGCATCAGATCTGTGTTCCCTTCTACATTTAACCCATCTGTTCCATAGACCTCATCAATCGGTTTCCATAAACATTAATAAAAATAGATTTTTGGTTTTTAAGAAGCATGAAAAAAAAGATTATAGTAAGAATGAATAAGGATGGTTTGCAAGACAGAGACAACGAAAGAAAACTTGGATGGATTATTCAAAAGATGATATGGTTAGAGAGGAACACTGAGACGATGGCTGACAGAAATGAACGAAAGACGAAGACACGCTACGCCTACTCCAATTAAGTAGTAGGACAAGGACTGGAGGTGAGGGTTGCATATTTATACGTAGAACGCTAAGTCCTAAAACTTGGCCCTCAAGAAAGTGCACTTGCAATGACACGATGAAAGCAAAGTGCTCAATTTAAGAGACACTTGTATGTTGCGAGCGAATTGAGGACATCATATCATCACACTTCAGAATGGCATATATATAAACATTCTTAGATATTCCTTCTTCGAAACTACTTGGTCTTAGTGACAGTGTATAAAAAAAAGCATAGCACGCTGTCAATGGTCTTCTTTATGCTTGGTTTCCGGATGCAATGGACATATTCTAGGGACGTTAAAGTCTGATTATGGGATCTTATATACCTACGTGCTCGTTTCTACTTAAAAATAATTTGTACGAAATACAACTTTTTGGGTTATTTTGTGATTTGTCTTTTTTTAAATATAATCCACTTCTGGTTTCCAAGAATATTTAAATGGACATTGTAGTATGCCATATAGAGGAAAGTTCTCTCTCTCATTGTGATGGCCAAATGGGGACAAGTTGACTTTCAACTTTGCCTGTAGTGCTGTCATACATGAAGCATGAGCAAGTTCTTCTAATCATACCTACAAAATCGTCTGTGTTACGCCAATTAAGCCTCAACGTGTGCTAATTCCTAATCTTGATGAAGTTTTTGTCATGTCTGAAATAGCATAGGCCGTGTCATACAAAAAAAAAACTATAATTGAATAAGCAATCCGATTCAAGACATTATTATAATTTGACTAATCTACAGACTAATGCTGCCTGTGTGTTGTGTAGGTAAGACATTATCTAAATACTATATTCATGTTCTGTCTCTACATAACCCTACGGTTGACTGTAGGGATGCCCGAACTGAATCGATCTTGCAGAAGATCGATTCATGGCCATACGATCTACCGATTATTTTATAGATTCAACAGGATGCGATCTTCGCTCGGATCGAATCGTATGCGCTTAGATACTATGAAAAAATCCTATCAACTAAAACCTAAACGTCAACCGAAACGTACCGTACGAACTACAACAAAAGTTTCGACTGTATCGAGTTACATTAATCAAAAGCGGTATTGTATGAAATATGAAGGTAGGTGATACCGTGATAATATTTTGTTTGTTTGATTAATGTAACTGAATTTGTAGTAGTTCGTACGGTACGTTTCGGTTGACGTTTAGGTTTTAGTTGATACTATTTTTTCATACGATGTGTAGCGCATACGATCCGATCTAAACCATTGCTACATATGTTCGAAAAATGTGTATGATCAACAACGTAAATAACGCAATGAATATTGTTGAACTGTCAAAATGAAACCGATTATGATTAATCGCGTGTTACGCAATTAGGGTGCTTGGTGAAGATCGCAACGTGTTGCATCGATTTAAAAAAAATCGATTTAAAAGAAGATCGATTTAGATCGTGCATCCCTACTTTATATACAATAGTTTTTGACTTGTGCATAGACTTTTAATAAATAAATTACGTAACATGCTTCTGAATTAAAGTGAAGTAATAAATAATCGTATATTATTTACCAATGTTATTATATTTTCTAATCTTCTTTATAAATAAAGCCTACATATGCCTAGTGCCTACCCGACATCTTTTGTTTTTCTTTTTTTTATCAGTAAAAGATGTCGGGTTTTCCAGCAGGTTCCACCGACTTAGTTCCAAGTTCAAAGTCTTTACAAAAGGTACAAAGATTTCCTCTAAGTTTGTTCTCGATGTATTAGCAAGTCTGTTGTTATGAACTGACTCATTCAAACTTGACAATGAACTATGATATTTATGTGAAAAATTACGCTTACTGAGCTAAAAAAAGTGGCATTCGAATTGACGTAAGTAGATTCGTGAAATACATAGTTCGTTTTAGTTGTGTAATCATTTGGAGTAGTGTACGTACATAATTCTAATGACAGGAAATATAAAATTAAGCCACATAGCAGAACCCTTTTTGCACGGTTGTTTTTTATTTCTTACTTATGTTGTGGATTGATCGAAAAACTAGTAGGTGGGTACATAGCATATCAAATCAAAATATTTTATTTCACATAAACCTACATGGGCACTTATGAAACGTCAGAAGCTAGGTGCACGGTTCCAACTGGTCATACAACACAACACTTCCAACACTCCCTGGAATTATCCAGCATTTTTTTTTTTAGTTGCATTAGCCATGCCAAATAAGTACTAAGTATACGTTAAACATATTTATGTTTTAACGTTAATTATTACTTATTTGGCGTTGCATTGTTTGGACATGTGCCTGTTTGGATTTGAGATGTTGTCCTCAATCATTAATTAAGATACACTGGCCAATCAACTCTCACGACTGAGCCGGTTCTTTGTTACTTGCATGGGACACTAAAAGTGTACCAAATGCCTGAAATTTACCACCCAAACCCACCCCACACTGTTTAAACCAAAAACTGAAAAAACTTGTTGGCTTCGTTTGAAAATTACCGGGCAACCCGGAAAGAAGGGGCAGAGGTGTGAAGTGGATAAACCTAAATGTTAGTAATTGTGTGAATCTCATCGTAAAGGCTTCCTAGAGGTTTGTGTTTCAGATCGGTCTTTTGAGAGGTAACGATGAGATGGTGACAAAATCCTAAAGCTTGCTAATGACTCCCAAATGGTTGACCTGGGGATTGATTAGAACCGTGCAGGACCCAGTGCTCAGCAGTCGCTCTATTTGACTATTGAATCAACGAAGCAGTCTATATACCATACATAAGCGGAAATGACCAGCATAGCTGTTCACAACCGTTCGATACGCTTCCGTACCGAATCGAACATCGATCATTGTTATCGTAGGAGTTTTAAAAACTGTTTATAACTCCAAAAATCGAAAATTTTGTCAGTTTAAATCAAATAAGTTGTTTGTTGTCAGGAGGAAATCAAATCAAATTATCAACATTTGTGATTTAGAATACGATAAACTGTCGAATGGTTGTTGAGCTATGCAGATGTATGCACTGTAAGAATCGTAGCTGGTGGAGTTCTATATTTTCTGCTTACCCACTTTCATGCGAAACATGGTTTTAGTATCAGCTATGAGTAGAGATCGGATATTCGGATGCATATTCACCTAAAGTTGAGATGTTGGCTAACATGGAATGCGCTTTTGTTTCGAAAGAGTCATAGTTTAGATAAGTAATTTGTTTATTTTTTGTTTATACTAATACAAACCACCCCTCCTCCAGTACATACACATATTTGTATCAGGTTAAACATTAATTTTAAATTAATACACATCTGAATAGTTATGCAATCCAAGAATCCCGTGGTTTTTAATAAATATCACAAATAATTTATAAAGCCGCTTCCATACATACGCTTCCATACTTCCGCTTTCATAGCTAAAAATTATCTTTAGGTAAATATGCATCCGAATATCCGATGTCTGGCTATGAGTCTATGAGTTATATCATATTAAAACTGTAATTGTCGTGTTAAACATATAAACATAATGGTTGGAAGTAAACGTCTATTGAAAGTAAACAATGGAAAGAGGATTTCCCTACTTTCACTTTACTACGGAATGATTTAACTTACCTAAGCTCATTAACAAATGACACACCATAGTTATCATAGAGATCAGTGATTATTATCATTGATATTATGAGAGCTCAAAGTTCCTCTATAAATATTATTGAACGGGCAGTAACCTCTCTAGTATCAGAAATTAGGATCCATAGTTCCATACGCATTTTTTAAAATTTATATTTTAGTTAGACTGTGTATCTATATCTATACATTTAATAAAATTGTAACAGGCCGATGTCTGTACATTAAAGATATTGAAGAAAAAATTGTCTTTATTAGAGCAACAGAGGCCAAAACAACGGTTTTTAGAATTTTTGTCTGTCTGTATGTTTGTTACCGCATCACGCAAAAACCACTGCATGGAATTGAATGCAGTTTTCAATTATGTATTCCGAGAGGTCTAACTTAAAAAATAGGCTATATATTATCAAAAAAATGATTATCTACTTGATTCTAAAGTCCACGCGTATGAAGTCGCGGGCAAAAGCTAGTTCAAAATAAAAATATGTGTAACTAGGTGCTAAAATGGTGCCGTGTGGTGCCGGACGTAAATAATAGCACCATCACATCTCTTCCCGTGGGTGTCGTAGGAGGCGACTAAGGGACTTACTAGAGAATGGGCAGCAGCGTTCTCTATGCATTTTACCACCATACTGCGATCGCCAACCCGCCTGCCAAGCGTGGCAATTATGGCAAGCCCACCCAAATTGGGGGAGGTCTATGTCCAGCAGTGGACGTCTTCCGGCTGAAATGATGATGATGATTTTTTTTTTTTTTTTTTGAGGATGGGAAATTATCAAATAACTTCTCCCGCTCTGGGTGGAGCAGGAGGGCGTGTCAGACTTTTACTGACTAAAACCCACCCGTGTTCCCTCAGTTGCCTGGGTGCCAGGGGCGACGGTATCTCTTTCGAACAACCCGCACCCCTGGCAGGCATCGGCCCTTGCGGACCCCACCCTTTGGTGCTGACATCTCTTTGAGGCGCGCGTGGAACACAACGCGCCGTCGACCCGGGCTTGGTCCTTACCGGACAGCGAGCTACCCATTACTCGCCGTCCGCAAGCCCGCGCCTACGGTGGCCGGGAATCAGCCTGGGATTCCCGACGCCCAGGGCTTCTCCCGCGGCGACTACGGCCGTGAGGGCGCATATACTGCCTCTCCCTCACGTGCGCCGCCTCCCTCTTCGCGAGCATTACTGCTTCGCAGAAGGAGGTGACGGCTAACCATTCACTCTCGCTCCGTACCATGGCCTGCACCAGGGCCGGACGCGAGAGATCGCCGCCGCCGATCGCCTCCACGAGGACACGGCGGTGCTCCGCCCAAGCTGGGCAGACCGCCACCGTATGCTCCACCGTGTCCTCAGGGCGATCTTCGCAATGGAAACACCCGGGCGTTTCCTCCCGCCTTATACGAAACAGGAACCTCCCGAAACAACCGTGTCCGGTGAGGACCTGCGTCAGGCGGAAGGTGAGGACGCCATGCCGCCTCTCAAGCCACTCCTCAAAGAGGGGACTTACCGCCGCTATCGTGGCGTGCCCAGCACTGGGTTGCAACAATCGCACTCTCCATGTCGCCATGAGATCCCGCCGGAGCTCTGTCCGCTGCACCTCGATTTCTCGCGGCAGCGGAGTAACGCCCCGGCGTTTGGCCTCCTCGCGCCACTCCCAGATATGCGCGAGGACCTTTGCCTCCAGATCCCATGGCGGTAATCCGGCAAGGAGGCCCGCCGCCTCACCTGAGATCGTGCGGTATCCCCGGATCATTCTGATCGCCATGACCCTATGGGACGCCTGCAGCTTACGGGCTGGTTGGCGCCTCAATGTAGGCGCCCACACCGGCGCCCCGTATAGGGCCATGGACCGCACGACCCCCGCGTAGAGCCTCCGGCAGGAGGCGTTTGGCCCCCCTAGATTGGGCAGGAGCCGCTTCAAGGCAGCCCCGGCCCGCTCCAGTCTGGGAGCCAAACGTCGGAAATGCTCCGCGAAGTTCCACCGGCTGTCGAGGACGAGTCCCAGGTACTTCATCGTCGACTCGACGCCGATGTGAACCCCTCCCGCCGTTATCTGGGAACCCGTGGGTGGCGCATTCCGAGGACCATGAAAACACATGGCCTCGGACTTGTGCAAGGCCACCTCATGATGATGATGATGAGGTGCTAAAATTTAATATCAAGACAGTTTTATTGTAATTAAGTCTACACACTTATTGTCTCGCCAAAATATCTTTTACAATGTAATTTAGTATTGTCTTCTGAAAGACACTTAGATAACTATTATGATAAAAGTGTCGTTAAGCGTAATTATCTACTACAAGCTGAAAGAGCTAATATTTTTGGTAGGTAATAAAAAAACCCTCATGGTCAGGCTTTCCATTCATCAGTAAAGTTTTTTCTCGTGTTCTGTCAACGTTATATACCAAATAATAAATGATGAGTAAATAGAAGTCAAGGCGATTGTTTTTTGGTGAGCTGTTGAAGAGCGCTTCTTAATTATTATTTGACCTTTATTTTGAACTAGCCCGAGGAACATGGTAAGTGTTTGCTAGAAGTGCAGGTAAGTACTGTAATGTATGACACAATAGGAAGGGCCTAATATTATGAAGCCAACTCTTGATCTCTAATTTATTATTATTAAAGTAAAAGCTATAAATTCGGATACTGTTTGTCAGGAGTGAGGAGCATATCACGGGAAGGTTCGGGTATGAAAATGGTCTATAAAATAAGACGAACTAAGAAAAGATGGATAAATCGTTTAAAAGGCGCACAGAGGTGATGATGATGAACCAAGTGAAATGTACTGCACCGATCCCAAATAAATTGTCAGGAAGAGAGAAAACTTCAATTAGGATAGTTTCCAGAAAATTCTAACAATTCTATTAGGTATATACCCACTGTTAACCAAAATACAGGAAACCCTAGATTAATATTAGCAGTCTCATTAGGCGAAGTTATAATTCTTAAATAAACATTCTGAATACTAAAAAACTTGAGACAATATATTTGTCTAAATTAGTCTAGTAATTTAGACTAGGTAAATAAATTTGGAAAGTAAATGTAGTTTTTAGACACGCCATAAAAACATGCTTCGTCCTATCTCTGTTTACAAATGGGTTTTATTTATATTTTTATTTATACGCACACAAAATGCGTCAGTTGCGTATTGTACTAAATCTAAGAAAAAGATCCTGGAAATAAGCTTTACATCAACAGTAATTTAATCGCCCTGGTGATAGGGCCTTTGCCTTCTACGAACTACAATTTAACCATGAATCTTTAACGTAAAGTGTCACACAATATAGATTTTTTTTCAGTTTTTAGCTGGAAGAAGACAGACACTTGTTTAAAAAAAAACGTTTACTAAATTAGGTATTGAATATCAAGACTCGTCCTTTAATTAAAGAACCAACATGATTGGTTAGCTTGTAACCCTGCAACCTAATAGGGTAATTCTAGATGGTAATGATTATGAGGTATTATGCTAGACCACACCTACGACGATATCTTACGTATCATATGCCAACTTACAGTTAATTAGTTATCTTGCATTTGACAAAAATAATAGTGTTGCATTGGGTGTAGTCAAAATTTCAAGAAACTGAATAAATTAGTTGGTTCGAGGCAGTAAGTTTCGACCGATTTGATTCTCAATAGTTTAACAAAGTATGCGTAGATTTCCCCATTGGAAAATTTACTATGTGATCACGAAAATACCAACACTAGTGAACTGAAAGTGCCAAAGAACACCTCTGCTCCGCTTTGCAGGTAAGTATTCGTGACGGGTGGATTATGAACTCATTATTACAAACTAGAATAATATATTACATACACTATAAATAAAGATACATAAAAAATTATATCAGATGTTAAATGATAATTTCGGTTGCTTAGCTTTCATGGTCAAGATGTAATTGACTATGGATGACGATGATGTTATAAAATTCTGAATAGAACCTTGGCAATCACTTGCAAATAAATCCTTACCTTGATTTTTTTATTTATCACAACAAATATTTTGATGTAACACTATCACAACACTCGTCCGTTCACTCTGACCGTTGCATGCCTTCTGAGAACATGCTTCGACTGTTTACATGCGTGCTCGCAGTTTTAGTACGTTAATGTTTGTTTCTGTGTTTATGGATCAATAAATTATTGTCGACTATTCATTTGCAATTTATTTTTTTTGCTACCTATCGGTTTTTCTAACGTTTTCCGATTTGAGTAGGAAGAAAAAGTTTGACGTATTTATAGCTGATAGATGATGCAGTTTGTATGTTGATAAAATTATGAATGTTTCGAATGATAAAAAATCTGTTAGCATGTCAAATAGTCGTGAAGTAACTCAATTAGATCCGTCTGAGTCGAATGGTTCCATAAGTAAGGCAGCTGAATTGAAGGTAGATATCGAATGCCATTCTACACCATTTTAAGTTCGCGAACTTAAAATGGTGTAAAATGGACCATGAAAACCAAGCTTAATAGTGAAGGGGTTTTCCAATAACACACTAGGTAGGTACTGACATACTCGTAGATCTATCCTGATTAATGCGAAATAATAATCTTGTTGAAGACGGCTTACTATTTCTATTAAAAGATGAAGGAGTACTCATGTCTTTGCTTTAAGATAAACTCTGCTGTATATTATGTACTTTCAACTTTATAAAAAATAACATGTTGCTAGATTATCTTTGACCGCTGACCCATAAGCCTCAATTGCTTTATACGATGGTAGGTACTCATATATTAAATAAATATATTTTGCAAAATTACCTCACTCAGTAGATTTAGCTCTCATTTATGGAAGAAAACGATTAAATTAAAATTAAACCTATTCTTATGTCTGGCGTTGCTTTTAATCAACATAAGCTCTTAGACAGCATTCAGTTTTAAATCCTTAGCAACTTGGAAGCAAACATAGGTCAACACCATATGAATCAGAAGTACGTAAAAGATAAGTCTTATACGATACAAGTAAATAACAACATGAAAACGTTGCTCTACTTACCGCTGCGGGGAAACTAAAATGTAACGAAGTTCGAATGAAAGGTCTCCCATATTTTTCACGAGTGGGATTTATTTGAAACGAAGACATAGACGTTTTTCCTGTGTTAAGGAACAATAATTTAGATACTAACAAAGGTAATATCTAAATAATTATGGATATCAAGCAAGGAATATTAATTTGTGTGCAGCGAAGTACGAGTAAAGATGAACGCGAAAAGTTCAAGCCATTTTTCAAAAAAATACCTTGAAGCACTAAAAATAATGCTATTACATGTGTACGAGAATGTAGTAAGTACTTGGCAAAGTACTACTACTAAATATTGATTCTATAGTACTGATAAATAAAATTTTGAGTTTAAGGAATCACAGATTGAATAAGTTGTCTTCATAAAATATCATGATAATGTGGTGGCAATTAAAAACATTTAATAAAAAAACTAATTAGAATTAAAAACACAACATTTAAAAAACAGGATGATAAATTTAAAATTTCATACTTAACCTAATAAGGTTAAGTATCTATGAAATTTAAAATTTATCATGCTGTTTTTTTTATCCTTTTACTACAAATTTGATAAAATATGTATAAAATTCTTACGGTATATAGACCGGTTGCTCACCAGCGCCCTCTTTTAGACAACTGTGTTGTTACTGACAAGTCAGTACGTCACCGATAAGTTTAGGTAAGTACATACATTGGTAGTACGTAGTTATATCTGAAGGTGGCGCTCTAGTCACCTTTAGTTTTTATTTCCAAAAGTATTTAGAAAATGCATGCTCGATTGTAATATTTAGTTTTAAACATGCAAAATTGAATGAAAAACCTCTCGGATTGTTTTTTTGCAGACAAAATTGTTACATATTTGTCGGATTCGAAACCACGGCATTTGAAGCAAGCATTCGAAAATTTCGACGTTACCTTCGACTGGGAGCGTGGCGTCTCCTGTAATCCGGCTTCTCGGAGGTCGGGCACGGAGGATGGTTTGAGGTCGGGGGTCCTGGTGCTGAGTGGCCCATGTTGACTGGACGTCCACACTAAGCCCGGTGTTGATATGGATCCCCCGAAGGAGTTCAGGGGATGCAGGTTAACTAAGGAGGGGCGAATCGGGCCAGGGGGGAAACCCAGCAGCCAAAAGTCCCCGCATCGGGCAGTAGTGGGATAGCGGCCGGGAGTGGGCGCTCAGTATCAGCCTGACCAATATAACCAGACCCGTTCCTTTTGCCATTTTCTGCGGTAAATTGCAATTGTGTTATTTGGATTTGTGGTGCACCTGCGTTTTGGTATAATTTTATAACAATTTGCTATGTATTCCCATATTCCAGATATTTTCCAAAATTCCACACCTCTTTTGTGTGAATCTAAAATGTGTTATTCGATTGCACTTTCGTTGCTATCAACTTTCTATTTTCATAATACATATTTGTTGCTTTTCACATTTCGTACCATGAACAGGATCAGTTTTTCTTAAAGTTTAATAATTTGTGAGTATGTAGGTACTACGCACCATTGGCGTTAAGGTTTAGAGAAGTTTGTGTTAAACAATGTATATGTGTAACGTCTGACGAAATGTGGGTATAGTCTGTACACCTCCGCCTTACCCTGTCGGGAATACTTGCGTGATGTTACATAGAAATAAGACCACAAAATTCACTTACCTACTATTTAATTTCAGAGCTTATTACAATGACTATCGAGTTAAAACTAAGCAATGCTTGTACAGAGCAAGCGTCGCTGCGTGTCGAGTAGGTAGGTACTCATTACTTATTTGGTAAAGTAGCCCTATTTGAGACACCACTGAAGGCTCCTTCAGATCACACTTTTAACGAACCCCAAGGCTGTTAAGACGACACTTTTAAAAACATCAAATATATATCAGACAAAAATGAATAATATTTCAAATGTTTTTAATCTCTGTCAGCAATAAATAGAATGTGCTATCTCAAACATTTTAGGAACGCAAATATCGATCAAATTTTCACTTAATCGGCGTTTCTAAATTAGCCTAGTGATCATCGTTAATATTAGAGTATTCGATTACTTGTTGACATGTCTTTGTAAGTTCAATCTACAGCCTTTAAAGGTTCCCTCAACATTTCTTTCTTTCTACTGTACTAAAGGAATTTCCTTAATTTCCTTGACTTCCTTAGTTTCTGCAGCTACTATCACCGGTTCTATCTTCTCAATCTTCTCTTCTTTCTTCTCAGATTCGGACATGATCAGTTCTGGGACTTGCATCGGTTTGGCTTCTTCGGCTGGCTCTGGAACTGCTGATCTTTCTTCTGGCTCAGCTACTTTGACTTCGGGGTCAACTCTTTTCTGTTGGCAAAATAAGTGTGAAGTTAATTTCGTATCCTTATAGGCCCATAGAACGATTTAGTTCGATACCAACACGTTTTAGTTTCGATAGGCTATTAATGATATACGAATTATCAATGAAATTGGATATTAGGTACAGCTGGGTATTTACTTAGGTTTCCAAAACCAAAACAGGTGCGATGATTAGTTGAAATCTTCTTGCTACATAAATATTATTTATTAATTTTCATTAAAAAATTTACAACAAAGTCAGGAAAGGAAACACTGTTCACATTATGTATTCTTACCTCAACAGGCTGTTCAACCTCTTTCGCCTTCTCAGCTGGTACCTCAGCAGGTACAGGCACATCAGCGCTCTTAGCATCAAGTTCACTAATAGCAGCAGGCTCTGGCAGTATCGTGCAGTCAGCCTGGTTGGTCTTCAGGAAGAAAGTCCTGGAGATCTTGTATCTGTCGAGGACGGCGTATGCGTTCTGCATCACGGCCAGAGATGGGAGTCTATCACGGGTGAGCAGCCAGGTGTTTTCTGGGAACAAACGTTGCAACATTTTAGACTGCTTTACATTGGTGTGCATAGTTGTGTTAGATACTAGGTAGAAGCAATAATAATAATTATTTATTGAAAAATAGTACAGATGAATAAAGGGTAGTTGCTTGTCTAAAAAATGGGTACTTGTCTCAAATCGTAGTCCATCCTTCCTATCAAACAATCGCCTATTGTAAGCCGTTTGCATGTAAACTGAGCGGTTTTCATGATTAAAATTATTTACTGTCGTTTTGGGCATTGACGTTTTGCATCCCCTTGAATTTTATGGGTTTGAGTATCTGTATAATCACTAATACAGCGCAACGTGTCTTAACAAAGAATAATTATTCTTCCGGCTATGGGCTTAAAAAAAACAAGAATCAAATTAAGTAGAAATATACATAGATGATTCTCCTCCATATAAAAGACTAAAAGGAGGCGTGCATCTGGCGTCTAATGGTCAGGGGCGTAGCTACCGCCGTATCTGCCGTATCAATTATACGGGGCCCCCGGGCCACGCGGGCCCCCGACGTGCGTAAGCAAAAATCAATAAAAACTTCCCAATTTTTTTTTTCAGAAATGACAAACGTAAGGAGAGTGTATAAATAATTTGAATAGTTTGTAAAAAAATTGGAAAAATTGACAGATAGATAATTATGATGAATAAGTATTTCTTTTAATTTTATGCAAACATTTTTTTTTCTTTTGTGAGAAATCTTTACCCTTCATAAGGGGCCCCAAACAAATTTTTATACGGGGCCCCGCCAAGGCACGCTACGCCACTGCTAATGGTATAAGTGAAATAAAATATTTTGAATTTGTTCCATGTCACCCAAAAAGTAGACAAGTTCAAAACACGTTTGCTGCATGCATAGAACTAAGACCACCACAGCATCGTCCAACTGCATCGTGGAAGACCTAGGCGTAAATGGCGAAACGAACGCTTATATGAGGGATTGGCCCGTATTGGCTCTGGATCGAGTTAGATAAAACAGGAAAGTGCAGTGGGACGATACAGGCTGATTATTATTATCCTACTTACATTATAAATGTGAAAGTTTGTATGTTTAAATGTTTGGATGTTTGTTACTCAATCACGCAAAAACGGTTGAATGGATTTGGATGAAATTTGGCACACAAATAGCTTGTGACCTGGAATAACATATAGGGTACTTTTTATTCCGATAGTGCGTTACCGTTGGATAATTTTCGATCTCCACGCGGGCGAAACCGCTGGAAAAAGCTAGTTATTATATAAAACTCACGTGTATGCACAGGTCCAATACCGCTGCAAGACCACATGACGGCATAGCTGTCGTAGTCAGTATCCAGTATGCTGTACTCGAAGTCATAAGGCAGAGGAGCTGAGGAATATTTCACCATGACACGACCCTCGCCTTCCCTGCCAACTTTCTGCAGATGACCTTCCATTAACCGCTTGAAGCCGGTCCTGGTGGAAAATATTTCGTAGTAAGTTATTTTATGGTATGAGCTATGACCAGAGATCGGATATTCGGATGCATATTCACGTAAAGTTGAGCTGTTGGCTAACATGGAATGCGCTTTTGTATCGAAAAAGTCTTAATTTAGGTAAGTCCTTTGTTTATTTTTTGTTTTAACTAATACAAACAGGAGGCCTTTGTTTTAACTAGTACATACATATAATTGTATCGGGTTAAACATTAATTTTAAATTAATACACATCTGAATAGTTATGCAATCCAAGAATCCCGGGGTTTTTAATAAATATTACAAACAATGTATAAAGCCGCTTCCATACTTTCATAGCTAAAAATTATGTTTAGGTAAATATGCATCTGAATATCCGATCTCTGGCTATGACACACATTCAATAAATGTGGAAAAATGTAAATAGTGTTATTTATATCGAATGTAATTTCGAGAGTTATATTAAAGTTTTAAGTTATTATAATTTAGTAATTATTTTATCATAATTGCCGTATTGATATTTTATCAACATACAACGTGAAACAGCGCTACAATTTGCATAAAATGTAAATAAATGAGCCGTTTCGGGACGCCGCGCCTCTTGGCAGATGTGTAACAACGAAACTATTTTTATAGAAGATATATGCTTGATTGATGGTTTTTTAAAGGAAATAAATCAAAAATAAATATTTCTCTTTTTTTTAGAAAACAGATTTTTATTTAAAATAAGTACATTATAATTTAATTAAAAACAAAAAAATCGTAACTCTGCGAGAGAGTCATAGAGTTACGAGTGCGTAGGAGATGTTTGACATCAAATAAAATAAAAAACAAGTGCTAAATATTTAACTGATCCCCCATAAATGAAAACACAAAACTTTATTTGTACACAATATAACACAACACAAGATTCTTTTTTTAATAACAATTGATTAACATTCTACTAGTGGTACCTTTTAACCGACTTCAAAAAAGGATTTAACAACATCATGCAAATGCATACCTAGAGATATCATAATCTGACGAATAGGTCGACCGTCTGACAATGACCTATTCGTCAGATGATATCTCTATACTTATATCCTGATATGCTTTTATCCTAATATCCTTAGGGTTTTTAACTTTTTAGTGGCGTTTTTTTTTGGTTATGTAGATATTTTGCTTGTGATTGTGATAGCCGTGGTTTATTAACATTGATTTATTACGTTTAAGGATCATTTCATATAGTTCATAAATTTTTTTATAATATTTTTCCAAAAAAACGTAATTATAAAAACATAAATTTTATTATTATCACTTTAATTAATACGATAACAAGGTTTAAGTGGTGTGACGGTTCGTGCGAAATTGGATGCTTGTACCGTTCGTTTTGTATCTTTTATTCCAAGTTTAAATTTTATTTAAACGAACAACCAAACCAAATAAGGCGATTAACACACGGCACCGCGTACCGCCGCGGTAGGCGGTGAAGCGGATCTCATGTCACATTGGTCTCTAATAAATCCGTTGATGCCTAACACACGTACGCCGCGCCGCCCGACCGCGCGGACTAGTGCTCTGACGCCGCGGCGGTGCGCGGTGCCGTGTGTTAATCGCCTTATTTGGTGATTATTTAAACTTGAGGGATTATTTAGAGTTACTTGTTTTTTCTTGATACCATACTGAGGTGTACCTACATGACCCCAAGTCGCTGCCCTGGGCGCCATTGTCTTTTTTATAGGTCAGTAAATGAATATTAGAAATTGCGGCTTTTCTCGTGACGATTTACACGCTATTAATTTCTTTTTTGTCATTTAGTTGCCTACTATTTCCGATATCAAAATAAGAACTGAGGAGAGTAGATAAAAAATGTTTATGTGTCTGGTCGTCATGCGTCCCTGCGCATGCGCCGCTTGACATGAGGGAGGGGTTCACACACCCAGATAACTCTCCACCCATATTTAAATACACGTATACGTCATAATACTTCATTATAATGCGTTCTTGATGTGAAGCGTTATTGATTTTATATACTTAGTAGGTACTACGACGCGCCCATACTTCGCATAGTTTTTACGACTTGACAAAACATCGAGTTTTTTAATAATGTTGGTATTATACACGGTACTTATATCTAAAAATATATTTCGCCAGGTAGCATTCCTTTTTCAGCGTTAAAGTCGAACCAATCATGGATAAAAGTACCGAAAATCGCCTAAGAAGCATTTAAATCACACCATGAAGATCATGTGATTGTACACACCATGCATATCACTACGGGCCACACCATTGATTTATATTTATAGCGACCATAATTTATAATATACTAAATATAAATGTCGACGGCTACTGTACTGGGCTATCAGTTCCCAACTTAGCTGATCAGCAAATATTACAAATCCGGAAATTACTATCAGTACTTACAAGGAGTTCGTGATCTCATTGGTGACGAGGATCCTGCCTTCAGGCGTGGCGGTGTAGTGGGTGGTGACGCAGCGGGTGCCCAGCTCGGTGACGGTGAAGTAACGCTCAGCCTCGTACCATGTGCCCAGGAACCGGTTCATGTTGAAGTTTGCCATCGCCTGCAAGAACAAAAGGTTAGCTGAAGTAAGAGACGATCTACGAGATCTATAACAAATGCATCATCTCCCATCATCTGCTTAACCATTTTCCAACTTTATTGGGGTTGGCTTCCAGTATAAACGGATCGTGGTCGCTCACAATGGGCCTCATAAGAAGGCTTAAAGTCACCCAAAGGGCTATGGAGAGGGCTATGCTTGGAGTTTCTCTCGTGATTGAATCAGGAATGAAGAGATCCGTAGGAGAACCAAGGTAACCGACATAGCCCGAAGAATTACCAAACTTAAGTGGCAGTGGGCAGGGCACATTGCTCGCAAAACAGATGGCCGATGGGGCCGAAAAGTTCTGGAGTGGCGACCGCGCACCGGACGACGTAAAGTTGGAAGGCCTCCCACAAGGTGGACCAATAACCTTGTGAGGGCTGCAGGAGTCCGCTGGATGCGGGAAGCATAGAACCACATGCAGCATGAGCATGGAGCGACTGCGTATCTGACCTTCACAACCCAGTTGGGTAACACGATACACCTTGGTAACACTGGTTGTCTTACTTTCGAGCTTCTGACGACCTGTAACGACTGTCAAAGATCCACGAATGACATCCGGGACTAACGGCTTAACATGCTTTCCGAGTCACGGAGGGGTCTTGGTGTGTAAAGATGATATTTTATACTTAGAGGCATTTCATAAAAAAATACCTAAATTAATTTGCCCCATTCCTTCTTGTAGTTAACTATCGTTTAGACAAGGGAGCTTATTGGTGAAAGGTACAGACAGTAGTTTTGTACATGCAGACTTCATTAGCGCTGCCTAAGGCACTCCTATAAAAACCTTTGTAGGCATTTAAAATACAGAACGTATTTTTAAAACTGCTTTTGGTCAATATTTAGATTTACTTCATTATATTTTAAGCACATTGTTAACTTTTATGATGTACAGACGCCAGCACATCAAGCTACCCCAAACCATCAAATTTTCCAATTGAACATGAACCTTATGTTTATGTTATAAAGTTGAAAATCTATCAAAGAAATTTGACAGACTGGTGTACAATGTGTCTGTACAATGAACCGTAAAAATACTAATATAATTCAAATCATCCCTCAAACAAAATTACAAACCCAAATTTAATTACAAACTCCGCCAAACAAAATCCATCATTTCTTTCCAATCAATAGGTACCAAACTTATACATTGAGTCAGATAAATGAAAAGGAAAGTCAACAAGTGAGCCGGATCCCGCGGTCGTCGCCCGACCAGCCAACCCGCCCGACAACCAGTTCCGAGTTGACCACGGTCAGGGACGGCTGTTACGTGCTCTGCCGAGGTCAAGACCATGGGGAGTTTTTGTTGAGAAATTAAGGATGTTTTTTTGCTATTGATGTGTGTGATAGATTGAAGAGATACGAGTCGGCAGAAGCCCAAAAGTCTGACATTCTGTCTTACCAAGGGGTTCCGTATTGTGTAGTTGTGAAGGTCAGATAGTCGCTCCATGTCAAATACTGGTAATCGTCTGCAAATGATAATGTGTCTGGTAGATTGAAGGTGTAACAAGTAGGGAGGGTTCCTAGGCTATAAGCTATAAAACCTTACACAATGTTCGTAAGAATCATTGAAGTACCTAACAGTTGACATTTTAAATCATAAATATTCTAATAAATGTTGATTTTTCTGTTTGGGGATGTAGTGTAGACTAGTAGTAGTTTTACTGAAAATTAGAAAAACATTTCTTTAGCCGCGTTGAGAGATTTCTGGATGAGTCAAAATTATGGATTCGCGTCACCTACATGCATTTTTTTTGTTTTTTTTTTTGGGTGGGAAATCATCAAATAACTTCTGCCGCTCTGGGTGGAGCAGGAGGGCGTGTCAGACTTTTACTGACTAAAACCCACCCGTGTTCCCTCAGTTGCATGTGTGCCAGGGGCCGCGGTATCTCTTTCGAACAACCCGCACCCCTGGCAGGCATCGGTCCTTGCGGACCCCACCAGTTGGTGCTGACATCTCTTTGAGGCGCGCGTGGTGTCACCTAGGTACATGCTAAAGTGACATGTTGTTTTTTCCAAAATTTTAGTTTTCACTTGTGCCATGAGCATAACAATTATATTTTATCCACAAAAGTTCACTTCAATTGGTCAATAATACTTAAATTTAATAGAGTTTTAACAATCTCTTTTTATATTTTCAATAACTAGTTACTTAAGGCTTTAATTGCACTTACCCACATACATGTCATCCAACAAATAAAAGGCAAAGAAGAAATGCTAAAGTTACGTCTTTGTTTAAACACCTTAATCTTCAATTGAAAATAAACTTTAAAAACAAAGAACAACAACTTACTTGAAAATCAGGACACCACCCGAGCGAAGGGATTTGCGCAGACGCAGTCGCGACAAAAGCCAACAACAGTAGCCGCCACATCTTGAAGTTGAAGGTTGATGACCAGGATCCAAGGGGGATGAAGGAAGACTAGATGAGCTCCGGGAGCCGATACGGGAATAGCGTCAGACGTCCCGAACCACGCTTTTAAACCCTCGCAGATGAGTCCGAACCGGTCTGAAACTTGAAAACGCATCTAATGGGACACCTTATCTAGTAAGCACTAGGGCAGCGGTTCTCAAAGTGGAGCCACCCTTTAAGGTGTGGAAGTAATGCTAAAGTTCCCAGTGGGGTAATTGCGTGAAACACTAACAGTAGGAATGCCTTTTATTTTGACAGTATAACAGCATTCAGTGCGTTTATTACGTTGTTGAGCAGGCAAATTTTTCGATCATATGAAGCCATGGGTTAGCAATATACTTCAAAATGATTTAAATTGTGATTGATAGTGTATTACGCAGTGCAGAGCAGTGGTGGCCCAGTGGTAACGGCTGCGACTTACGAGTTGCAGGTCGCGTGTTCGAACCCAGTCAGGCAGTTTACTTTGTGTAAATAATTTCATCACTGCTGCTCTCAAAACGGTGAAGGAAAACATCGAGAGGAAACCGGCATGTCCTAAAACCAAAGAAATGTGACATCTACCAATCCGCACTGGGCCCACGTGGTGGATTACGGCCCACTCCCTCTCACGAAGAGGAGGCCTATGTCCCAGCAGTGGGAACGTCATAGGCTGAGTATGTATGTAGTGTATTACGCAATTAGTGTAGGTACATTTTTCTCCAGATCGGATACTTCCCAAGCTAAAAATTGAACTATAAAAATTTGCATCTTCTTACACACACATTAATTTGGTGCCAGAAGTGTAAATGGACTTGGGGGGTTTCCTCAATAGTAATGGCGGCATTTCTATTTTACCTACTAAAGGCCTTATCTATTTTGGAACGTCGCGTTGCCAAAGCATGAATCTGCATTTAAGAACTTAAGAACTGAAGTATTTGAGAATAGAGTAGTATCAAATCTATTAGGTTTGCATATTATGTACATATGAGCTATGAGCTTGAGCATTGCTCTATAATACGACTGAAAAGCATTTTCCTGTTTTTTTTTTCAGGAGTTCCATATATTCTTTTAACATCATATCAGTAGATAATACAAGAAAGCAATCTACCATCGTTCTCGAGGGTGCAAACTTTGAAAGCCACAAGTGAAGGTTGATTTATGATGGCCGCTGCTGTAATGAATTTTGTAGCGATCCTTGTTAGGTAACGTGCGCGTGCGCAAGTGTGCGTTAATGGGGTTGCTTTGTTTGCTTTGTGCTCCTGCGCCGGATGTCTTATTTGCAATTCTAGCTTCAAGTGAGGAGTAAATAAATATTGGCTAGGTCTGTGAAGGTTTAAAGGTTTTGGTAGTTTGTTGAGAAAAGTTTAGAATTCTGATGAATGTGAAATGGTCAGGCGCATTATTATTATAAAAGCCTTTGATGTCCCATTGCAAGGCAAAGGCTGCTCTACCCTCCTTCCACTTCTCTCTGCTTATGGCTGCTAAGGACCAGTTCTTGTCAAGCGCATGATTTTAAGGTTTTAAATTTTTGTTTTGTCTTGATATACAGTAAGAAACATGTGTTTTTCGGCAGTATTATCAAGTATCTACTTAAAAATAATATTTTAGACATCCACATAGCCGCACATTTACTAGGTACTTACAAATAATGTAGAAGATTTTTATTAAATTAGCAAAAATTTTATCATTTTAGGCACAACATTTCCTGAATATTTCTTCCCAACTGACAAAACAAACTAAAATCATACAAATACCTAACACCATTACATCAAAATACAGTTATATCTATCATCATAACATTCACGACCAGTCCTGCTTAGCTACAATAACCGCAGAAACCAAGAATGTTCCCAGGACGAAGCAAAAAGGCACTAGCCATCTGCCTGCGTACCGGTTCCAAGTCCCCAGTCCAACTTTTTATTTTCTATCTTTTCTATTCTTTTTTTAAACTGAGACCTGCAGGACTAAATTGCTTGCCTAGCTAGTTCTTTTAGGGTTCTCTCAGCGGGGAATGGTGGAGAAATCCTTTTTGTTTGTGAGATAAACCGAATAGTTTCAAGTTGATAATTTAGTTAGAGAAACATTACTCAAATTCAAATTATTTTATTTCACATTAACCTGCATGCATCAACGTGAACAGCGAGTATAACTCACACCTTCGCTTTGCCGACGATATCGTCATAATGGCAGCGACGTTGGAACAGTTAGAGTAGTTGCTAGGTGGACCGACGACCTCGAAAAGGTGGCTGGGACCGACAGGATGCGGAACGCGGTGCGGGTGCGGTTCGCGCGGATAGGGTGTTGTGGCGCAGCAAAGGATCTCCTCAGTGGATTGATTGAAACCTACATGGGCAGCCCCGGATCTAGGGGGGGCAAACCGGGGCAACCACCCCGGGCGGCATTTTCAGGGGGCGCCAAAATCAAATCATAGCTTGCTCCACAAAACGCCTAGCATACGGAAGCCTGGTTGGGTCACCGTCCACTTGTAAGAATAAAAACTTTTTCCAAAAAAAACAACCGACTTCCAATAAAACACTACAAAGTAAATAATAACTTTAATTTCGGAAGTCGGTGTCTTTGGAGCTGTATTTTAATTTTTTGTCACCGCCTTCCGAAATTAAAGTAATTTTTCACTTTGTAGTGTTTTTTTGGAAGTCGGTTGTTTTTTTTTTTTTGAAAGAGGTTTTTCTTTTACGTTTTTTTTGAAGTCGGTTAAAAAGGCGCCACACAGGCCCACACCTAATTAATTTATCTCAAATGCTGGAGAGAGTGGCGCCACTATCAAGTTTCTGCCCCGGTTCGAAAAAATCGTAGATAAGGGGCTGTACCTGGGCACTTATGAAACGTTAGAAGCTAGGTGTACGGTTTCCAATTTCGAAGAGTCGTTATGAAACTCCACGGTTACTATATAAAAAATAAAAGCAACTGCACATAAACATAGACTGGAAAATATTGCAATGAAAATAATTAAGTATCGATAATTGCGTAGATTTTTTGATCTGGTTGAAAGTTTTCTTCATTTTCAACTTTTACTAGGCTTCCACGTTTTACCTTTGTATATACTTGCATATACAACATAGTGTAGTAAAAAGCACTGAAAAGAGTTCAATACCTACTTTAAATATCGACGGAACCACACTTTTTATAATTTACTCCTTTAACTATACTAATTATTATTATGGTTATGTGTATTTAAAGAGCCATCGCTATGTAAAAAGAATAACAAATAGTCATTACAAAACAGGAATGTATGACTTATTTGTTCATCAGCGAATAAAATTACTTTCTGCACGAAAGTATGTTGACGGCGTTACATTGTACGGTATCGTTGAAGCCATTTTTTTTTTACGTTCTTTGAAAAATACAGGATGGCTGACATTGACTAGCAAACTGCAACCATCAATCCAGCATATGACTAGACCCTAGTTTAAAAAAAAAAAACTGCTGTTTTTCAAAAAAGTGCGATATTTACGCGGTCAGCATGATGTATGGGATTGCAATGTATTTTTTTTATTACTGACGAAAAATTTTAACGACATGGGGGCGTCAGAAACGTGTGAGAGAGTGAGAGTTAGGCAGGCGTGTAAATGCCTATAGTACACTCACATTCTGCCGGTTCTGTGTGATAGAGGGTGTGCCTAAATGCCATCAACCGGACGCAACTCCAGGCTCCGGGCTGCTACTCAGAAATTCCAGACGGGAAAACCCAATACCACTTTGCCCGACCAGGCAGGCAGGCAGGCTCATGCTCAGCACTAGCGCATGTGCTACTAGACAATCCACAAAATATTATGTTGAAAAACACTGAATCACTGAAATTGGATTAATCAATATACATACTAGGTTTTCCCAGCGGCTTCGCCCGTGTGGAGATCGAACATTTTCCTACAGAAACGTGCTGCCGAGATAAAAAAGTATCCAGGTTGTAAACTATCTGTGTGCAAAAGCCACTTTTGCGTGATTGAATAACAAACATCCAAACATCTAAACATACAAACTTTCACATTAATAATATTAGTAGGATGGGATTACAAGCCACCTTCTCCTGAAGTAACAGAATACTCAGAGCTACCAGAGTTGTCATGTTTTTTTAATTACATTCCCGCGCTTTACGACATGACAAAACCTCGAGATATAAATTGATTACACATAAACCAGCACCCTAATTGCTTTTGATTCATCATAATCTGTTTCGTTTTGAAACAGACTTTGCTAAACCCTTGCTTCATATGTTGGAAAAATGTGTCTGCTCAACAACGTTAATAACGCAATGATTATTGTTGAATTGTCGAAATGAAACAGATTATGATTAATCGTATGTTACGCAATTAGGGTGCTGAAATAAATTCTCTTAATTTCGGTGGAAACAGTATGAAATCTGTTGCCCAGTTTGGAAGAACATCGCGGTTACACAGACAGACACGAAAAGCGACTTTATTTTATAAAAATGTGTAGAAGTGGAGCAATGGAAAGAGCTATAGAGGATTCTAACTGCTCTGGCCTTAGGCATTGGTGCCGATTCTTTTGTTCACCACCAAATAAAGAGTATTGATATCTCATACTGACAGACCGCGAAAGAAAAATACTTGAGTGAATTTAGCGTGATTTAAGCATGATGAATTTAGTTCGCCGTAGTTGCTTTAGCGTTTCGTCGCGTTGCATAGTTCAACTAAATTTGACAGCTCTAATTTATTTCCATCTCTTTCTTTTTCCATTAGAAGGAAAAAGATAGCTAAAGCCTAATTTAAGTTCAGTTGGTGCACGACAGAATCATCACCACTGTCTCAGCTAGGGTAACTAATTTATTTATTTATTCATTTAAAAGGTACACCAACGACTTATCACTAGAAACATTAACATAATAAAAATAACATTTGCATTGAGTTATGGTGAATTTTTCACTTACAGGCGTAAAAAAATAGCTTCTTAAATATACGTTTAAGCAAGATTTTTTACTCATAATGAGGATAGAGAAATTAATTAGAAACAAAGGACAAAACATTTAGTAAAATCCAAAATCATAATCGGAAAAGAAAATAAAATTAAGTACTACAATCATAATTATATACATCTAAAAACAAAATCATAATCGAAATGATAATAAAAAATTTAACAATCAAAAAACAAAATCATAACCGAAATAAGAATACAAAATTAAAATCAAAATTTAAATTATTACTAGAATCAAAAATAACATTAAAATTAAAATTAAAAAATAAACAGTAAAATAGAAATTTAAAACGGTAGAACGCGATAACAAGTGCAAAGAGAACGTTCCAAATTTTTTAAGTGGCAATATGTGGCAAAAAAACATAAAAATTAAATAGTAAAAAGTAGGTTATAAAATTATGATGCGTCGCTAATAGTTTTAAGTTTACTGCGAAATTGGGAAAATGTCTGTAAATATATCAATATTGTTACAGATATCTTTTTATTATAATTAGCCATTAAGGGGAACCTAGTCGCGGGCTCGAACTCACTGGTGGGCCTGGCTAAAAATCACGCTGTCTCACCAGGCTTCACGTCCGACAGAGGTATTATCAGTGACGAGCAGTTAGACGCTAGTCTACAGGCACAACGTTATTGAGTGAGATGCAGGATCATATTATAGTAAAAAAATCGCGGAAAAAATTAAGAAAAGTCTTTTGAAAGATCGGGTTTTATGAAAAACCCAATGCATAAATCAATGACCGATAAAGTTTATTGAACTTCTCGATAATTGAACTTTGTCGGTACCGACTTGGTTTTACACTTCTTTTATTACTTAAACACGCCCAAAGTTAAGTAAAATTAGCAAGAAAAACGAATCTTTGTTGGCTCCTAACTTTTTAATGGGTTTATATTTTAGTATTCTGTTTCCGTACCGACAATATTAATAATGAGACAAAACGATATCACATTTTACTTTGGATGTGCCATGTCAGAAAGTGGAGTAAAACACTCCCGAAGTTTGTATGCAAAAAATGTGGACTAAGTTCGGGGAGGCTTAATCCCATTGGATGGATTTTTCTTGAAATAGTCTTGTAGAATAAATACAACCCGTATTGATGATTTTAATGATTATAATTCTATAAAGCCATATTTGTTTTTGGTCGCGAGTCATATTTTAATCCACAAACAACCTGACACCTACCTGCAAATTGCAAAAAAACATGAGCAAAATGATTTTTTCAGGCCACCTTAATGCATCCTCCAAAGATGAGAGTCAAACTGTGTCGTGCAAATGATGAGAGTCAAACTGTGTCGTGCAAATGATGAGAGTCAAACTGTGTCGTGCAAATGATGAGAGTCAAACTGTGTCGTGCAAATGATATAGCAATACAAATTTAACATCCTTACGTTAGGAAGTTGTCATTTCTCTAATATATAACGTAGGTACCTACTACAGCTACTTGGTACATACATAAATAAATAATGCAAAGGGATTATTAGTCGACTCGCACGAATTAACTCGTCCGAATTGGGCGAAATGTCAGTTTTAGATAATATAATATTTTCCATAGGCGACTCGCATGAAGTAGTTAATTTGTGGGCGAATCAACAATTTTAGCAATAGGTACGTTTTGTATTTTATATAATACAGTTAGTGTACTTTTTTATTAACTTTTCGTTGAAATTTTTTGAAAAAAAAGTTGAAAATATGATATTTTCGGAGTAAAATAATTATCAACACAAGATTTGTGTTTTTATTGCCTATTTCCTAATAATACTATGTTACGTTTATGTAAGATTTAATGAAATCTTTTTGTTTTCGTGACATTTTCCGCTTTAATTTTCTCATTTCACTGCAAAAGTGCGAGCACGGTTTTATCAACCCGGGGGCACAGAATTATCAAACCGGTTCGCTAATTTCGCGTTTTCCCTTTTCTTACAATTTAACCAACATATCAATTTCTATTAATATTCCTCACAAGTTTGAAACCCCAGTGTTGTAGCCAAATGAATATCCCGTCAATCTATGGTAATTACCATTCTCTTATACTTTCTTGAGCTTTCTTTTAAATAACCGATGAAAACTTTCAACATAGAGGGTTCAGAGTCATGTTTAATAACGAATCCATGGTCACAGATTGTGCGTCGATACACCCTGTCACCCTGTACATATGTTCAATAAATACATGAAAAAATCATTCTTTGGTAATATTAGAGAATAATGATCGTGTACACAACTCACCTGGACAGCGTTAGGTCACAACTTACAATGCTTCTCCACCTCGATGTAATACGGGCCATACGGCTTCCCCGCGCGTGACTACACGTAATACAATTTGCTTGGACCAATAGAATGCTTTTCTTTAAATTTCTTGATGTTATCCAGTTTAGTAGGGTGTTCCTTACGAGTTTATTTGAAAGAAGTGTGACTGTGTAGGTTATATTGTTTGATTTGTATACTTAAATGGCATGTCGGGATTCTCTGTAGCAGCCCAGTCTAGATTTGTAATGTGCTGTTGATGGCAATTGGCTCTCTCCATAAGCTATCACATGACACTTATTACCTTCATAACTGGCGAAATGTGAGTGTGCAATATAATACACATCTCTGCACTACCCTACAAGGAACACAGGCGTGATTTTTTGTAAATAATCTTTACCAATCAAACGGAAATGAACGAACATTTGCCTAGATGTGTGCTGGTATGGTCCAAGTTTGTAGGGGAACGTTGTTAATGCTCGCGATGCTAATATCTATCCTACAATAACCTACCACCCTATCCTACAATTGTAATTAGGTCAAAGCAGCGCTCCCCACGATGTTTGATAAAATGAATAGTTTTTTTTTTCAAACAAACTTTTGTTTAAATGCTCTAAAATGAAGAAAATAAATTTTATATTAAATCAAGGCTCCTTCTGTCCAAGGCTATCTTAACGATAAATCGTGATCTGGCTCGTATATGCGACTGAAGCAAGAGATATGGACTTATGGTTAATCCTATAAATACGCAAGTTGTGGTGGTAGTCAGTCCCGACCGACCCTTGCTCGTTGAAGCGCCAGCCCGCGCCGCAGCTGAGCCAGTAGCTTTAAATTCCCCGACTAAAAATAATAATGCCAATATTTTGATCCAGCGTGTCCCCACTAGCTGTCTCCCTATCAGTGACGCCCTGAGCCAAGGTTCGTACCCCACAGGGGGTGCCCTCAGCGTGCAGTCGCTTAGTATGTAATTTTAGTTTTTAAGCCCTGGCTGGAGCCGTTAACTCTTAATGGCAGCCCCAGGAAAGCCCGGTTAAGCAGTCACGGCCTCTCAAGGTCAACTGCGAGATGCCCGACCAATTTAAAAAGGTAGGCAGTTCAAGGACGGTCTCAAGGATTGACTGGACGACTCTTCCCCAAGTTTCGTTTGACAACCCAGTTGTTCCGTTCAGTGAGAAAGTTAAAAACTTAGGGACATTCATTGATAAGAACTTCTCTTGTACTGCTCAGCAACAGGAAGTTAGCCGAAAGCTATTTGCATCCGCTGCGTCTCTGAAGAGATTGCGTAACTTTCTTCTGTCTGTCACCAAGATTGCGCTTGCACAATCGCTTTTACTACCCATCCTTGACTATGCTGATGCCAGCTATCTTGAAACTTGAGCGCCTTCAAATTTTTTGCATTAGATTCATATTTGGTTTGCGCAAATATGACCATGTTCCGAATTTCGTGTGAAGCTCAACCAATTCGCCTTCGCCGGAATGCTCATATTCTTTCCCTTTTATGTAATGTGCTTTTTTTCCCTATCTATATTTTTTTCTCTATCTCAAGAATCGTTTTCAGTTTCTTTGTGACTTCCAAACGAAATTCTTAAGGTCATCAGATAACTTGAAGCTTAATATGCCTATGCATTCCACAACTTTCCTCGACCATTCTTTTACTGTCCAGGCCGCTTGTTTGTGGAATGCATTGTCTTTGAAATTAAACGCGCGCAATCTTTATGTGTTTAAAAGACTCGTAAAGGAACACTACTTGTTGTTGTGATCTTGTTCTCGTACCAAACTGTAATAAATCTATGCACCTTCAGGTAGTCTTTTATTTTCGTTCCTTATAAATTTTGTATGTATGTATTTATGTATCTATTATTTAGGATATGTATATATAATATCTGTGTATATATTTTAGTATCAATCAACTAATAAACTCAGCCTATCGCAGTCCACTGCTGAACATAGGCCTCTTCCATGCTGCGTCACAGCACCCTGTCTTCTGCCTTCCTTATCCAGTCTGACCCAGCCACCTTTTTAAGGTCGTCGGTCCACCTAGCTGTGGGGCGGTCAACACTACGCATATTTTAGTAAAATTGTAGACATATTATTTGCACCAACAACATCCCCATTTTATGTTCAGGCTAATCACTGTCCATTCCATGGTTGCCTGGAAGAGATCGCGAAAAGCGATAAGGCCGCCCATTGTATATTCTATAGTGTAGTTTGTTTTTTGTAATGTATTTTTTGTGGTTTACATTAAAGAATATTTAAATAAAATAAATCAATCAAATCCATCAATTTAATTAGGTACACAATTTATGCTTTAATAAAAGCTTGTCGCGAGTTTTTTTTAAACTATTATTTTATTATTAAGTCATCGCTAGGCATGTTTCTGAGCCTGTTCATTTGATTTCCATATCATGGTGTGCATAACAAATAACTAGACCATCATTTTAGACGGTCCATCATATTGAATTTAGAATGACGTCACATAGTTAACCATACATGTAATCAAAACTAAACGTGTAAGCATTTCAGCTCAATCGGTAGAGGGTAACTGATTTAAAATTCGGTTCCAAGATTTGACCCAAAGAAACATTGCAAGTTGAAAGCTTGTAATAAGTTGAATTCTATTTGTACCGATCGGTAGCATCATCATCTCACTTGCAATCACACGATGCTACTGAAATTTTAAACAAATTTTCTCAATAGTTCCTATTAATCTGGTTTTAAATGACTAACCTATTCACATCGGTATTTTATTGTAATGAACTAATGACTGATATGCCTGGTACACATTAAAAATATCTATTCGGATGGAACTTACGCTTATGAGAAGTATTAACGGCCTTATTCATAAAAAAGTTATCGAACATCTAAACAGTTGCTAAAGTCTGGTTTTCAAAGAGAAACCAGACATTAGCAACTGTTGAGATGTTCGATAACTTTTTTATGAATAAAAATGTAAATGTTTTTCAAAATTCCAATTGTACGGTTTATAGATTAGGATTAACGACTTTTTTAGTCATGCATAAAATTCATATTAGATCATTTAATCTCTAATTGAGACATCCCTTAAGCTTTTGAGTGCCAGATCTTGTACTTGTGTAATATAATACTAATCATAATTATACGTTACGGTTTATTTTTGGCGGAATTATTTGATTTGTTAATTTTTTATTTATTTTATTGTGGATTCTGCTTCTATACTGATCCATCAATAGATGGAGCCATAGTATCTCTAATAACTTAAATTTACTCATAGCTTTTATTCACGCCATCTATAGCTTTGCTAGTGCACTAGGTTGCCTAGTCTTGGCCTATGTGTACTAAATCGATAACGTATTGTGTAAACAAATGTCTCGTCGTACCTATCTTATGAGATCTAGGACGGTAATAGTTCAGGGTTTCGAGGATAGGTCATATTCATCATTATTTTGTGGTTTGAGTTTATTATTGGTCATAATAATCTGTTTATTTCTGCTCAATAGGTACTGTTGTTATTTGGTCCTGAGCTACTTTTGTATCAATAATTGTTACAAATTTATTTAAACTATCTCTAACAATATTGTGCCTAGTGTTTTTCGTTTCAAGTAGGTACTTATACTTACCTATGACTAATAGCCACAATACCTGTCTGTAGATCTATAAATCTGGCAACTGTTTATTATTTAATGGATTTATTTCATTTGCTGGTAGTTCTTCATGAGTTTTATCTTTATATAGACTTGGAGTACCATTTTTTGAAATTATGTGCTTCCAGTACTGACTACTTAACATTGATGGCACAGATATCTTCCACCTGCATTAATTCATAATTACTAGTTCCTTCATGCTTAAGGTAATTAATACAGGATCTTTGTACTGGGTAGTAATCAATTGGAGGTCTTTGGAAATAATTGGAGGCGGTATCATTACGTTCGTTTTATTTGCTGTCACTATGTAACATCACTTTTATGTTTGCCATAAGTTACAGACCATCGGACATTCCATACATAATACCGTAATCGTTTTCAATGATTACTAAATCTTTATTGCTTATTTTTTGGATGTTGTTTAATGTATATTTTTTTATCTCCTCATGAATAAAAGTCAATTGGAATGAAATAAACAACAGTGGAGTGTGTAACTAAAATATTCTCGTTATTTAATTTACTACGGTAAGAACACATTTTTACAGAATGTTATTTTCTAAACAATATCTACATAAAATTGTACAAGTATGTGAAAACTTATCAAATACTTTTTAATTTACAATTAACAGAGAAAAATCAATATTCAAGTTCAACAAGATTAAGTTAAGCTTTATTTACCATTAAATCTTAAAACTAGAAACTATTTACATTTTTTTTTTCTTAACAACGTCATGTTTTTACAAATTAATATTTCGAATCGGTGTTTTGATGTTTCTTAGATTCACTCCGCTAAGTTATTTATTACCTTTTTTAAACTTTAATTTATTTCACGAAAAATCTCCAAATATTGAGTTTTAAAAATTAACATTTGAAAAAAAAAATACATTAACAAAAGAATTTGATTCTACTTTTGGCCCTAGGAAAAACTCGCCTCTCTCGTAAGTAATAAAAAAAACAATAATTGTATAATTTTTAGCTAGTTATATCTAAGAAACACTAAAAGTACGTATTAAGTAAGTTACCTACTTGCATTGATATTTAATATTTTAAGGCAATTCCGACTTTCGCCGACATAATATCACAACGATCCTATACTACAAGTGGTTCCGAAGAAAATATTTATAAAAATACAATTTGTTCAAGTTACGTATAGGTTAGGCAGCGGTTTTGTGGACGTTTTTTTTTGTCATGCATCGTTGACTTAATTCTAATTTTATATACAAAGTGCTGAGACACGCGATCACACTGAAGTATTAGTAGAACCAACAGTACCTGTATAGGTACAGGCTATGTATAAGACAGTAATTAATAAAATAGTTGTCATTATTTCAGAAGTTGTAAGTACTTATGCATTCAATACATCCGAGTGTCCCAGTACTAAAGATTTTAAAATGGAAAACGCAATGGAAGACAGCGTTCTCAACGTGCCTACTTAAGACAAAATAGACAATTATCACATAGAATAAACCTAAATGATTCCTTGAAATCACAATCCTTAAAATTAAATTGTTCCCCAATTAATAATTACGTCAATATCGACGTCGAATATAACACGAAAAAACGATAAAAATCAGGTATAATAGGTAACGTTCGAAAGAGACATTAAAGCAACTCGACAATTTCATAGTTTACTCTATGTTTTGAACAACTCGTTGGTAACTTTAGTTTTGTTGAAGTAAATATAAACAACAATAATTGCATTGACAAGTATCCGCATGAATGACAATATAAAATATAAATGGAATTCCAAATAGAAGTACGTATAAACGGATTGTACAAAATGAGTATTACGGAAAATATTCTACAATCGAGTACAGTATCAAACTGACTTATGGGAATACAATTTTATAAGAATCAAGGCGCACAGTACCTACAATGTATTGATGAATAACAAAAAAAAAACTTTTGGCATCATTCTGATGAAACAGTCGATCGCTAATTTTGTATACTTTGTATAATAGAAGCCTTAATTAAGTTGAACATCCAGCCTTCACTACAATAATAGCTTTAATATAACTGGCCACAGTAATGTGTTCGATAAAAAGCGACATCGAAAATAAGTTTCGAAGATTTTTAATAAAGCTAAAGAACTAGTTGATAAAAATATTCATTTGAAAATAATGCCTGGTAAGCTTCGTATTAACACTAAAGTAAATTAATCCAAAAATAAGAAGATATTCAAGCTTCATAAAGTTCGCAACGGAATTACAGAAGTGGTTATAGAAAATTGAACGTTAGTAACTACAGATGAGATTATTAAATTGGTACCTACATACTTTAAGTTTAACAAAATCAAAATCATTTCAGGTCCCTTTAATTTCTCTTAATTGTACACCAAAACGTTTTTATTGCTTTACAAATCTTTGGTGCTTATCCACATTGCAAAAATCGGCACGAACGAATGGAAGGATGTGCATACTATACATTATATTATTACGAACACATTTTTTTTCTAGAAGTTACATAAAATGATAAAACCTAATATTGAGATTGTAAATGTCGTAAAAAGCTGCGAAATGTCAAGTCAGATTGTTTGGAACGAAGTGGGGATCAGTGACCCTGAAAATCAGTAAACGGAGTTTTTATTGATAACATTAAAAGTTATGTTATTGCAGTATTGAATATTTTGCTAGAAGCACTTAAGTTCTGATGTAATATAATTGGTACCAATCATAATGGGCTAAACTTACTACTGTAATGATTCTATGTTCCAAGTCTGACTAGATATATTGACAGTATACTTGTTACTAAAGTACAAAGTCAATACGAACCTATGTTAACGCCACAGTAGATTCATCAAGATACATACTGATTTAAATTAGGAGGTAGTTTATGTGGCGTTATCTCTTTAGGTCTTAAACATACTTCGCAACTTTTCTTTGACAAACATGTCTATTTTCTATGCTTAAGGAATTAATGTGTCGGTGGCTTTTAATAATATTTACCCTAATGAAATACATCTTTCAAATAAATACTATCTTGGAAGGTGTTGGTCCCGGATTATAATTTTTAAACAAATTATAACAATTTGGACCCATTCGGCAAACATGTGATTTTTCTTTTAAATTAGTCATTAACATCGCACCCGCAGTAACCTCCTGCGAATGCCTCACTATGAGTATCGCTCTGCGACATCACATGTCTTACAACTAAACACTTAACATTATATCCTTCTAAACACATATCACAATTGAACTCTCACGATGAGAGAAGAAGTTTTAAAGTCCAAAGTTACGCGAGCGCCCGCGTCACATGAGCGGGCGTCATTCGTGTAGGTTTTTGCTGAGAAGCAAACTGTTGTGTGGTCCCGACAAGTGCCGGATAAGTTCTGGTAACGCCTCGAACGTGAGTTGACAGAAACAGCAGTTGAACCGGCCGGGCGTGTTGGTCCGCCCGTCGTTCTCGCTGGACGATATCACATTGCGGTGCACTGAACATAAATGTTTCAGCAAATGAGCCTTCTGTTTGAACATAGCGACGCACAGTCGACAAGCGAACGGTTTCTCTCCGGTGTGCACTCGTAAGTGAGTCTTGAGATTCCACGACATACCGAACTGCTTGCCGCAGTACTCACAACGATACTCTCGGACTGGTGCTTGTTTACTTGAACCTTGGTCGTGTTCCGTCGCAGGCGAGTCGTCTCCACCCATTTGTGGTTGGCACAGCCAAGGACCCCACGACCCTGCACTTGGAGGTCGGTATTTTAGAACATCCTCGTGCGTCGCTGTAGGGGGAGTGACACTCCTTTCAGGTAAGTACGGCGGCGCTGACGTGCTCAGGGGGTGTTGTAATACTCCAAGCCGAGCGCTGGCGACCGCTGCAGCACTGCCGGGTCCTTGTGTATACCGCAGATGTGCCATTTCTTCTAAGTAACTTGGGGGGAATGATACAAACGGAGGATTCTGTGAGGGTGAATTGTGGAAGCCGGGTCTTCTTTTTCGATGGGGCGTGACAACGTAGTTTTCGGGAGAGGTCTGCACGAGTGATATTAGGTCTTGGTCAGGTGGTTTAAGATGCGCGTAATCCTCTAATTTGACAGTTCGTAAATCTAATTCTGGAGGTTCTAGGTAATGTGATTTCCTTTTAGCTCTTTCTATTCCTCGACCTAACCGATCAGTTAGCAACTGTCTCCTGTAGTGTGTTTCCTGTGGTGGATCTTCCTGGCTCGATGATGTTGATCTTCTTCTCGCGATGTTCTGAAATATATAGAAAAGTAAGGATAAGTATTTATTAATTTCAACTAAATAAATAAGGTATGAATGGTTCTTGGTAGTATTTTTTGTATTCACCTTTGCGGCAACTGTTTCCACATCAACGTCCTGTGAGTCCTCGTGTTCTTGTTCACTGCCTGTGTTTTCTGAATTCCTTGCTAGGGATAAGTTGACCGGATTTGAAGAGCTTCTTCTTCGTGCAACAAGTCTTCCGCATTCCTTGCTCCTGTTTTCTCCGTCTTGTTCCTCATCGTCTCTTTCATCGTTACTACTGGTTGACATATTTTCTTTCTTTATACTCATGTTTTCATCGCCTTTGTCTTTGCTGTACCCCGCACCAGGAGTGACGAGCTCACTCTCTGAATGTGAAGATCCTGAAGGTGCATCGTGTTTACTGCTCTCATTGCTATTGATGTCTGTTTTCAATGATTTTGACTTTAGTCGCTCGCACGATCGGTTCCGTTCTTCTGCCTGTTGTCGTTCCTTTGTTGATTTCCATACGTCTGATTTGATTTCCAGTAATTCAAACAATTCTTGCATATCATCTATTTCACCAGACTGTAAAAGAAAAACAGAATGATTTAGTATCCTTGTTATATTAATGAAATGCAAATGTTTTGTCGGACTCTAACGCGTTACTTGGAAACTAATTAATGTTATGATAATATAGTAGTGTGTAGTGAATAAATAAAACAGGTTGGATACTAACCTCTATGTAAGCTTGGCCGCTGTACAAGAATACAAGGAGATGCCTCATGAGAGTGCTGCTGATGCCCGACATGTGAATCGTGACCGGACTCTCGACTGATGGCGTATCATCCAGTATTTTCCTGGAAAACAAACAATAAGTTAGCTTTACACTTTTCTTAGAAACTCAGATATCTTGATAATAACCTAATTTTGAATAAAATATGATAGTTGTACTTGTCAATTGTAATTTTATTCATATATCCTGGTATAAAGTCCAGATAAGACAGTATGTATCTATGTTCCGTGTCTATTCATTGCCTTACACCTACAAGATACCGGTTACTTCAGTGTGTTATTGGATTGGCTTACCAATTAACCTTATTAAATAATTAAGATTAGATTACAGTGATGGTCTATTCGAGAAGTATTGTGTAGTAGTACTTGTAGTAAAAATTAACAGTACATTACGTAATATACGGTCGCAGGGACATCGACGTGCAACCTGTTACCAAATACGTGAAATTTCTCGTTGGTTATAAAAAGAAATACTTATTCTATACTTTTGACCGCGTAGGTTTGTTATTATGTAGGTTTTGATTGCAGTTTTTTTATGACACAGCAATTTTGTTTTGATTACCGACGAAAAATGTCTACGCTTAGGTGTTGAACCATGTGCTGAATTCATAGTTACAGTTTTCTCGTCGATGTGCCTGACACCCTTTATTTTTGAGAGCCCTTGATGTTACATGGATACCAGAAACCACTTCACTTTACCGAGTGCTATCTAATAGCATCTGCAGTACGGGAAACCTAACAAAACTTTTAGTCTTCATTTTCCCAATATCAACTACATAACAACTTTTTAATAATTTAATGTATAATGAAATTAAATATTTGCACACCACATGTAATGGTAGAATGTAAATGGGCTACAATTATAATAACATCATACTACTTTGTACACTTACATTTATTACTTATTATTATTAAGTCTTCAAAATCCATACCTTATGAGTGGGCTAGCGGCAGCCATGACGATCCTGTGCGCGGCCAGCGGCACAGCGTCGTCGCAGACCAGAACCAGGTCTGAGTAGCGGGCGCCACGCCACGCCGCCCCCACCTCGTTCAGGATGCAGGCGTGGTGCTTGCCGTACGTCAGAGTCAGCAGGCCCTCGCCCATCATTCCAGCACTGGAACAAAAACACATCATAAGCATACGCAAATTCAATCTTCGCTCACTTTGCTGGGGGAAAATGCAAGGTAATGCAGAGTTATGAAGATATGAAATGAAAATAGAACCGTGCTCTCTTGGTGTTTAACACGACTCAGGGTGGAAGGGTCGAAGATTTCGGCTGTGTACTGAAAATATTACACTACGATAAATATACTTCATGCTAGTTGAGACTATGTTTATGCAAATAGTTGTCGAAGTTAATTTTAAAACTAATCTTAGTTTAGAGTATAGAGCTGGCTACACTTTAACTTCCTGTTGGTAACGATTAGCATTTGCATAAGGTAGTAAGAGTTAAGAGAAAGTAACGGGCAGGTAGAACACAACATGATAGCTAATAAGGCAATAACAACTAGATGGGCGTGAGAGTGTTTACCTTTAATATAATAAACCCATCGATATCATTGAAAGAGCCAAACAATAATAAAACTCGTGTTAAAATCATAAAACCTATCTTGACGATCATCGTACTCCCAGTTTTTACAATTGTGTGAAATTCGAGGCGTAACAAATACCTATTGTACTTGACTAACGTGTGAAGACTTTGAAATCATTACATCTAAGTTTTTGTTGTCAGTCATAGTCATAAGGAAGTGCATCTATTTTAATCCAAACTTGATTGTGGTAAAAACGTAGCAATTAATAGAATCGATTTACAATTTCGACGGCCGTTGTGTTTCTATGAATAATGTTATCTAATTGAAAGATGAGTTCAATTATTGTTTCGTGATCAAACGCGTTGTATAATTCAACACGTAAATAAGTGAAATCATACCGAAACTGAGGCTCGTCATGACGTTCTCGGTTCATTAGCCTTGTTCTATGCCAGACTGAAAACTACTAGCTTAAAAGAAGACAAGGCTGCAGCCAGTCGACTGTTACGATAACAAATGATTCAATATCAATGCTCGCGAAATTGAAATCGTTCTCTACTTTGAAATCCAACGTTCACATAGATCATTTAGATGCAGATACAACACAATTGCTTTTAACCAAACAATTCTAGTTTCCCAACCAAATTAAAAAGGTTAAAAGGTGAGAAGAATTTAAATGAATGTGAACAGCGGACGTGTTCTTGGACTGCCAAAAGTAGCAACAGAAGTCCTAGTCGCAGGTGTTAGAAAGCCTGTTGCAATCGGACCTTGGCCCGATAAAGCATCGCAACGTGCTATTAGCGTTGCGATAGAAGCGCAAGATCGTTTAAAAGACGATCAACAGGCGCTTCTTTTGCATTGTGTCGGAGTTTAGCAACAGTGGGGTCACAAGCGGTGGAACAGTACTCATTGTTGTCGGCAACTGCTGCTCTATTGTTGCACTGTTTCGCTCAAAAGTCATATTTAATTGGTGGTGGTATATAAAAGTGCAACGAGGGACAAGCGTGTGCGCAAACTGCGGAATGTTCTCGCACAAGACGATCTTGATCGTCCGCCATGTCACGACTTCGTAATGATTTTGTTTTCAATTGTTTGCTACTCAACTTTCCGTTTCTATGCGATACTACAGAGTACAGACCTACCTGAAGGTGTCAACAGTCTGAACGAATAAATTAATAATGACAAACGTCATAACACTCTACAGGTAGTATGACTGCTGTTCAAATATTTGGGATTTCACGGCCAAATATAGCATAATATTTGTCTAGAATATGTAGAACCATATTTACATATCCATAATTTACTTTTCCGGGCGCTAATTAAGAACTGGATAAAAATTACATGACTGAGTCGACAAAGGGTTAACATTTCCTTAAGCGCGGGAAACGAGCAGTCATTGAAACGAGAATTAAGTGCTTTGTATCTGTACATGGCCACAAAAAATGAGATATGTATTGTGTTGAAGACCGTAATGCTAAATTTTCCTTGGGCAATGAATGTGGGTTGAGTCTGTTTTAATGAGACTCTAATTGAAGGCCATATGATTAAAGCCAAATGTAATATAACTTACGTGATCAAGAGGAATTTGAAAAAATCTGCGTTAGGATATTTCGCTAAGATATCGTGCTTCTATATATTCGTAATTAATGTGGAACTAATCGAAGGTTAGGACACTGGTAAAAGTAACAAGCAGTGAAGATGGTTCGATAACTGGTTATAATATTATTTTCAATTTGAACAAGCTAATCGATTTCAAAAGAATGGGCATTTGCGTGATCTTTAAATACAATAACGGTTAAATATTAACTAATGGTTTTATTTTAAACATACTCGTATTCTTTTCCTGAGTAAAAATTTTAAACAGAACTAGAAAAAACCGGAAAAATCCAAGAAACAAAACCGGTTGAATTTAAATAAATTAACATGTTTCTATCAAGTGTTGACGCTCTCAGCTGTTTTGAGTTCCTGATCTAAATCAATTCATAAATGATTATTAAAATGCATACAATTAAGAAACTGACATAACTTAACAAAAGCCCATACATAACAGTCACGTTGAAATTTTCCTATCCATAAAACATGTATGTCTCTTTTCAACATGGGCGTTCGCCGTACGTCCTTGGGCGGCCGTGGGCGGGACCAAAAGTAATACTAAAGTGACTATCTAAATCGTATATGTACTAAAGTGGATACATAGTGCTATTTTCAGGACTGGAACCAACGATGCGCGTCTGGCTCACCCGCCATTGTCCGTGCGTAGCCGGTCGCGACGATGCAGTTCCCATGTTTTGCATCAAATTAGTGATACCTAGGGTTGCCTGCTGATGCTGGTTCAAGGCTTTTCGAATGGCCGTTGATGTTCCTTTGTCAGGTTTGCCTGGATACTTCATTCAGCGGTTTCATTTTCAAAGAGTCGTTGACTTGTAATTTATCTTGTGGAACATCTAGGTATATCAATAATCTTCAGAATTAGGTTAATACGCTCATGAAGGTTAATTTTCAATTCAAAGTTCATTGAATCAATTTACCTACTATTAAAAACTTTTTCTATATCTAATCTATTTCAGGGTTGATTACAAGATTGTATCGATGACTCAAAGACGCTGTCAATAGCCACTACTACATAATTAGTTTTCGCTTCATTGCATCAAAGGGAAAATTACTTGACCGAAGATGAGACGGTTTGTTAGTAAATAATATCTTTATTTAATGAAAAAGAGTAACATCTAAACACACATAGTAGTTGTATGGTAGAGATGTAAAATTTATTGTGAGTCAATCATTTTGAGTTGATTTGAATATTCAAGGTCAAACTGGTACAATCTAGTGTTACGTTGGAAACTTTAACGTATGCGTATATGGCTTTTGTTTTTATTTTATTCAATAGACATGAAGGTAACGCTGCATTGTAAATTATTTATTATTCAAATAAGTTTGCGAATTTTGCCTTATATACAACTTATTGTAAAAGGCCTAGGTATACATTTAGTTTCTTTTGACCTAAAATTTTTATGTCCTTTTGACTGTTATGTTTTTATTTTGTTTTGTTGCCAACCCTAATTACAGCAGGTTGTAGTTTCAGTATAATATCTGTATGCTACTGCCACTTCCTCAGATTGTGATCTTTTATCTATAGAAGTTTCCACAGGCAAAGGCTTTTTAAGTCATTACTTTTGTTTTCTAGTACTTATATACAGTAAATCAAGGTAAATGTTTTGCAGCGAGTGAAAATTACTTTTTGCTTATTTTAACGTAAATCTTTACTTTAGTTCTTGAAACATTATTCTGATCTACGTTAAACTTTTTACAATTTCACACCATATTTTCATATTTTAGAATTCTGCCCTCTAACACTAACATTGAGCACTACAACCGCTTTCCCTTTCTATTAACCTCTCATCCTTTCCCTTTTCTGTAGATCACGCTAGATGGCGCTATCCACAACTTCATCAGTTGTCCAACAGATGGCACTACATATCTCAACGATCTAAGATATATTTACGCAACGAAACTTTATCTAACCGTGAATGAAAGATAAAGCCAGCGTTTTTTTATGTCTGCCTGGCCTTTTACAAGCAACCTTCGTCGAACAAACACTCACTTTCACCAACACTTTTCAGTAAACAAAATTCCGGATATTTAATAATAAACACAATCTCTTTACCTGTTACTTGCTCATTTGGAAGCAAACGAAGGTAATTTGGTTAAGCAATATAGTTCAAACATAATATTTAATTGTGTCTCTTATAAAGCGCTGACAGTGCTTAAATAAAAATAAAAACACGATTATGAACTTAAATAGTAGCGCGTTAACGATGTAGGAACAGAATGCAGATAGTTATCTTTATCAGCTCTTTATCTTTCGCAAGTTCTAAAAGTTAGTGAAATAGGTCAGTGGGTTAGGCTAGGTTAGTAACTAGTCATTATCGTGCGCTGTCGCAGTTTCGATTGCAATTTCTGTTTGTATTTGAAATATCTTAGTGTAACTGTGTAATTTGTAACCCTTACAGTAAAGGGAATATAAAATAAAATGTGTGGGTATTCTAGATTTCTAGAAGATAGAGTTTGGCAAATATAAAAACGGAAAGTGCTAGTGCTCAAAAATAACAACCAAAAACAACCAAATGAACCAGCGAATACTAAATAAATAAACGACGGAAGTCACACAGAAAAAGAAATACAAAATACAAAACAAAAAGCAGTTTTCCCAGTCAGGAAGAACAACACAACAGTTGTTTACAATACCAACAACATCTATAAAAATATCTCAATCAGTCCAAGAATCAAGGTTGGGTCATAAAAGAAACGCCAGGCTTACATAACTATACCTACCCACACTAATTAACCACGCACCGACCTAGAATGGTCGTCCACATTACGATCTTACTCGATCAGTACCGATTCTAGATTGTTGCTCTCTTAATGGTTTTTATGACAGTCATGTCACTGTAAAAGGAGGAATAGAACGACATAATTGTAACTCAATATGTACTTACCTATAAATAATTAGTAACTAACTACGATTTACAAAAGTAGTGGCGTGTTTCAACAAGAACGGTTTTTTTTAAAACTTATTAAGGATTTAATTGGTCCGGTCGATTGATATGTGGCTGTAAATTTTAGCGCTAATAAGTCTAACAATGTTGCACCTATTTCAAATTTGAGAACATCGCAAGAAAATGAACGCGGTGCAATGTTTTATGAGGTTCATTTTTTGTATGATTGTATGTGCAAGCCTGAAATGGATTTAGAATGTATGCAAATTGTTACTTGACGAAAGGTACAAGGACATTGAAAAGTTCAAAATTGACTTGTTTTTGATTCAAACACAAACGCAACAACCTCTGTTCATGTCGTCAGTTTCCTAGGAGGTCTTATAGAATCTTATAAGAAACTAAGAAAACGATAGAATTATATATATATACAGGGTGTTTGGCAGAACGTTGAACATACGAAAATGGTGGGTAGGTGGGGTCATCTGCTACTTACTCAGCCCTAATTTATTTGGCCCTGGCCGACTGGGTATTTAAAAAAAAAAAAAAAAGTTTTTTTCTTGTTTCACCACTTTCCTAACTTTAAAGTGTATTTTTTTATTAAAAATGGGCAATAAAACAGGCAATTTTTTTTTTTTTTTAATCTTTGATGTTGGCAGATTCTTATAAAATTATTGCTTTGTTCAGATGTTAGCTAGAAAAAAAGTTATGAGTCCTCAAACTTACAGAAAGATGTAAAAAATACTTGAATGTTAATTTCAACTTGCATTTTAAAAAAAAACAAAAAATGATTGAGGAGTTCCAATTCTAGCAAAACATCCCTAGTGTGTGAGCTTTCTAATGGTATGTAATTTGCTTTTATAAAAAAAAAACTTTAAGAGTTATTTCATAATTTTATCAAGTAGGAAATTTTTGACTAAACTCTACCTTTACGGAAAGTTAAATGTTTTGCGAAATTTAATACTGCAAAGTTGGTAAAAATTAAATGATCGATTGAAATTATGCTGTACCAGTTAGGTGCGTTAATGAAACAATTAAATAATTTTAAATAATTTATTTAAATAATAAATCATAGATGTTCAAATTGACGCCCTTCATTCGCAATACAGGTGCGGCATCTACGTCTGATTTCTACAGTTGTTGTGCGCAGCAGCATCTCCTGTCGCATAACTTCGAAAGCAGCATTAATTCGATTTATCAAATCTTCCCGACTTTCTACTTCTGTAGTGTAAACTAGTTCCTTTGCCCTTCCCCACACGTGAAAATCGAGCGGAGTGAGGTCGGGCGATCGCGGAGGCCAGGGAATTGGTCCTCCCCTGCCAATCCACGAATTTGGGAAACAATTATCCAAATGCTCACGTACAACTAGACTAAAGTGAGCTGGGCAACCATCGTGTTGAAAGACAATAGGCCTGTTTATGTCTACTTGGAACACTTCTTCCACTAATGGTGGTAAATCATTTATCAAAAAATCCAAGTAGTTGTTCGCGTTGATGTTGTCGGGCAAATAATGAGGCCCTATTAGCTTATCGCCAATCACTCCTGCCCAGACATTCACACTGAATCTCCTCTGGAAGCCTCTTTGTCTCTTCACGTGTGGGTTTTGATTTTTAAGTGCCCAATGGTGAATATTGTGATAATTGACAATCCCTTCTTTGTCAAATTTGGACTCGTCTGTCCACAAAATACTTTTTAAAAAGTTAACGTCGTCCACATCGGTATGCAGCAAATGGCGACAAAATTGCACACGTCTCCCAAAATCACTGTCATCGAGACCTAGAACAAACAAAACATGTCTAAGAATTGATTTCAATACTGAATCTTTTCTTCCTCCGAGTTCAAACTCTACAATTATCCAAATTTTTCATCTTCAATTTTTAAGTACACTAATTGGCTTTATGGCTTAGCCATAAAGACGTAAGATCAAATTCACAAAAGGGCGTGCGACTTTCCAATTTTGTTCTAAAAAGGACCCATAAGTGCTGGCAAGTTTACCTACGCTGACCACCTGCGCAAACCGAATCCGAAATCCGAATCCTGTAAGCGCTGGCCGCCTGATTGTTACGTGAATGCGGCCGAATAGGAATAGTTTATTGAATTTAATTTGAAATTAGAATTGAATGCGCTAAAAACAACATGAGGCAAAACAACTAATAAAGAAAGTGACGAAATCAAGGTTAAATGGAACGATCAATTGAACTGTCTCATAATTTACTACATTCCACAAAATCGTATCAGATGCAGTGCATAAACGGCTTAATCTTACCTTGCACTGGAGTGTAGTGAAAAGCATGTCTACCTTCTTGCCGGAGAACAGACCACACTTTCCATATGCTTAAGCCAAGTATTGAAGCTATCTGTCTAATGCTTTTGGTAGGATCCGCGTCAAACTCGGCAAGAACTTGTTCGTCAATGGTAGCATCGGGTCGTGCTGCGTTCACTCGTGGTTCTTGTAAGTTCAGGTTACCGGTTTGTCGTAAACGTCGGTAAGTACTCGCAAACGTCTGATGACTGGGTACTCGGCGGTTGGGATAACGCTCTTGATAAATTCTTCGCGCTTCACGCGAATTTGTATTAGCGCTTCCATACGCTAACAACATGTCCGCGTATTCCTCACTGGTAAAAGCAGCCATTTCTTTACCAATAACAACAGGTAACAGTAATAACAAAAAACTTAACAAACTTAAACTTAACTAGTGATAACAATAAAAGAAAACGAAGTGAACAAAAACAAACGTAAGCGTAACGGGCACGTGAGATCGCAGAGGCAGTTAAGTCTCGACTGAATAAAAGAAAAGAATTCATTCTGAGGCGTCACGGTGCCACGAGAGCGAAAGAGAGCAAAAATACGCTATGACTGCGCAAGAGTGAAACAAAATTTCTACCTGCTTTGTGTAACCATCTCAAGGGAATAGTGAATGTCAATTTGCACCACTGCTACTGGCAAGCCGTCGATCCATAATTTTTACCAACTTTGCAGTATTAAATTTCGCAAAACATTTAACTTTCCGTAAAGGTAGAGTTTCGTCAAAAATTTCCTGCTTGATAAAATTATGAAATAACTCTTAAAGTTTTTTTTTTATAAAAGCAAATTACATACCATTAGAAAGCTCACACACTAGGGATGTTTTGCTAGAATTGGAACTCCTCAATCATTTTTTGTTTTTTTTTAAATGCAAGTTGAAATTAACATTCAAGTATTTTTTACATCTTTCTGTAAGTTTGAGGACTCATAACTTTTTTTCTAGCTAACATCTGAACAAAGCAATAATTTTATAAGAATCTGCCAACATCAAAGATTAAAAAAAAAAAATTGCCTGTTTTATTGCCCATTTTTTATAAAAAAAATACAGTTTAAAGTTAGGAAAGTGGTGAAACAAGAAAAAAACTTTTTTTTTTTTTTTTAAATTCCCAGTCGGCCAGGGCCAAATAAATTAGGGCTGAGTAAGTAGCAGATGACCCCACCTACCCACCATTTTCGTATGTTCAACGTTCTGCCAAACACCCTGTATATATATATGGCAGAAAGGGAAGTGACATTCATCGCAAAGAAATAACTGAAGCAAATCCAAATCCCAATAACGAAAGCGATAGAAAATTCGGATGTCAATTAATTGACCAAATTAATCGAAACTGTGGACTGTTAACGGGTAATAAACGGTTTACGAAACATTGTTGCAAGCCTAGAAATTGTACAAGACAACCACTATTGGCCTACTGGAGCGTATGATTGAAAAAAGTTCCAACTTTCACTGTCTATTGGCAAATAATTGAAAGTTACGAAAATGTCTATGTCAAATTAGCTGATTTATGAACTCTGCTGCTCTGTGGACCATAATTATGTAATTTGCAATGTTAATCTGACACTATAGTCGTCGATGGTATTGATTAATATTTTGTTACGGGACGTTATAACTGAAACAATTTCTGTTGCTGTAGTTAGTTTGCAGACTTTGAAATGACTCAGTTTTTTAATTTCGTGTGAATATGTTGTGTAAATATATTATTATCGTCCAAATTCTAAATGTTGTTTAGGAAGACCCGATTTTGATATTTGCGTAGCACGTTAGAATGTTTTTCCGCCGATAAAATGAACGGAAAAATATGCGCATTGACATCATAATACTTAATATTTTTTCCCGTTTGGTTGATGACAGACAACCATTCACTACTTTTCAATATAAAAATGATATCTTGGAACAGCGGGTGTTTCCCTGCACACGATTCAAGAAAAGTATTTAGTGCTCTTTCGTCATCAGAAAAAGTGGATTTTTTCTTGCGTTTAGCGGACATTCGCTATATTACCTACACCTTAAGTAAACAAACAATTCAAAAACTTTTAACAAAACATAGTTTGATATTATGTTACTCATCAATTGAAAAAGAGACCCGAACAAGAAATAACTAGGTATATATAGTATATAATAGAGGTTGGTTGACTCTTCACGTGACCAAAGGGCTGGCCTAAATTTCGGCCAAAGAATCAGCATTGCCATACAACGTGGCAATGCTGCCAGCCTTTTGGGCACTCTTCCCGTTGACAACGATGCGGACTTATTTTTTGATGCCTTATGATTATTTTCTTTTTTATATACCTGTACATATTATTAGCTTTGCTTTGTGTTTATCAATTAATGGTTTAATTGAATTAAATGTATTTTACTAGGTAGATGAATTAAATTCACATCACATGATATATAGTTAATAAATGTTTAAAAGAAATACATATATCAAAATTTTTGGTTAATAAATCGTTACAAGGGCTTTTGAACACATGTGTCATCAATTCATCATCATCTGTTTCAATACAAAACTATTATATTCTTACATTTGGAAATTTATTTAAACTCCGTAGAAATTAATGACGTTGATGAAAATGTTTAAATATTATTTGTAAAACAACTTGTGTTCTTCAAGGACTACTCTTAGGTAATTTTCGAATGAAGCGCTTAAGCCAAGTTGTCACACAAAACGGAAACATGTTAAAATTTTACGAGTTATTAATCAAACAGTGAAACTAATGTGGCCTAGTTAAAGTAAAAAGAAAAATATGTAACAATTGCCTTGCAAGGAATAGTAGCGAGATAGATACACACAAATTATGAAACAGCTAATTCCGATGTGACGCAAGCAACCGCAACTCAAGCTACCAATGTTGTTTTAAACAATGTCCACACTGTCACCAAACAATCAAAAATAAGCTCAAAGCAATAGAATACAATATCAAAACGGTGTCAGTATAAACGTTAATTACAGTCGCTATTAACTCTTCTTTGTTTCCAACTGCAGGCTTAGCTTGACGCTTTCTATTTTTACGAAGAATAGACAGTGCTTTTTCTATACAAAGTCACATTGCGTTTCTCGATTTTTGATATCGCACCGTAGATATCCTTGGGCACGCCACGATAGCGACGGTAAGTCCTCTCTTTGAGGAGTGGCTTGAGAGTTGGCACGGCGTCCTCACCTTCTGCCTGACGCAGGTCCTCACCAGACACGGTTGTTTCGGGAGGTTCCTGTTTCGGGTAAGACAGTAGGAAACGCCCGGGTGTTTCCACTGCGAAGATCGCCCTGAGGACACGGTGGAGCATACGGTGGAGGTCTGCCCGGCTTGGATGGAGCACCACCGTGTCCTCGTGGAGGCGATCGGCGGCGGTGATCTCTCGCGTCCGGCCCTGGTCCAGGCCATGGTACGAAGCGAGAGTGCATGGGTAGCCATCACCTCCTTCTGCGCAGCAGTAATACTCGCGAAGAGGGAGGCGGCCCACGTGAGGGAGAGGCAGTATATGCGCCGTCACGGCCGTAGTCGCCGCGGGAGACGTCCTGGGTGTCGGGAATCCCAAGCTGATTCCCGGCCACCGTAGGGACGGGCTTGCGGACGGCGAGTAATGGGTAGCTCGCTGTCCGGTAAGGACCAAGCCCGGATCGCCGGCGCGGTGTGTTCCACGCGCGCCTCAAAGAGATGTCAGCATGAACTGATGGGGCCCACAAGGGCCGATGCCTGCCAGGGGTGCGGGTCGTTCAAAAGGGATACCGCGGCCCCTGGTACAGAGGCAACTGAGGGAACAGGAGTGGGTTTTAGTCAGTAAAAGTCTGACACGCCCTCCTGCTCCACCCAGAGCGGGAGAAGTTGTTTGATGATTACCCACCCTAAAAAAAAACCGTAGATATCCTACTACAATCTGTCATTTTGTCTTTAGTTTCTAACGATCTTTGTCTAGGTATTTTTATCTGTAGAATATTTTAGAAGATTATTTCTCGCCAAACTGTCAAAATCACACTGACAACAAACTTTATAGTCGACGGCCACAAAGTATATACGATTATCTACAAAATCATGATTCGTTTAGAACGCATAACTGTGATAATTAATAAAAGAACATAGCTATCTTCTCCTATTGTAAACCATTTTGTTAACAATCATGTCTATTCTTCCGTCGACAAATCGGTGTTCGTGCTAAGCCTGCAGATTGATATAATTTCACAAGCTATGTTCTTTATGAAGTTCAAGCAATAAATAACTGATCAAGGCACGCCGACGTCAGAGGTGTCGTCACAGCAGCAGCGGAGGTCACTCGCATTACCATTCTTGCAAGAGATAACTCTAATAGAAATGTCATCGTAAGTAATTGTCAAAGAAATATTGTTATGCTCATAAGATGTCGTGGAAATAATTGGATAAATCGAAAGCAGAAATGCTATTTTCAAGATAGTGACGTCCGACATACCTACTTATTGCCACAACTTGAGATTTTCAATGTGGAGAGTTATAGCTATACACGATCTCAATAGTAGTGACAGAATTCAAATTATATGCTAATGCTTATTTTAATGCAAATGAAGACATTATAAGAGAATGCATAATTAACATTCGATTTATTGGTAAAACGCATTCGCGTTAGAGAACAAAGCAATAAATCTGTACGTTGAAAATGTAAGTAAAAATTACTCGATGGTGTATCCAGATTAAATATCAGTATGCTCTGATGCGTCTCGATTGACACCGGATCGACGCCATTCGGCCCGTTTGGTCACAATCGCAGATAATCTCATGAGCTGCATTTACATGCTCGTGAACGGTTTTCTGCTCTATTTACGTAACTGAAATGATCGGCTAAATTAAATTGTCTGTATCCATTTTAACGCCACTTCTATAACCCGTTGAAATTTTGGAACACTCTCCGAGGCACTCACTTCACGCCGATCGCATACGAAATGCAAATATATCAATTAAACACGCCACGCGGCATCAAAATGATATAACGAATGCTGGCATTTAAATATTTCAATAATAAGGAAGAGTTCGAAGTTACGAGTTTGGGAAGTCGTAATAATAATGCCGGTAGTACACGGCTTCAATGACAAACGTATGTACAAAGGTACTTAGCAACAGGCCAGACCCCTTTACAAGCTTCTAACAGGCGAGCGAAGTATGACAGAAAGCGACAGTGATGTAAGTCGATAGTCGTCAAACAGGAAACCGCGGGGCGCGCGTGGCCAGCGATACGCCGCACACGCTTTGTGCTGCTGGCCTTCGGACGAAATTCTCGCTGCCAGCACCGACTGCGCTGCCGCACCACATACATTATGTAATGCCGACTCCACAACAAATGCCAGTTCATTCATACCGACCACTCGCTTCAGCATTCGAAGCCTAATCGATGCATTCCCCACCGATTCCCACACTCATTGTCACCGAACATCTTGTAACTGTTGCGAAAACCAACTAAAGAATTTTACGTCTCAATCGATAAGCTTATCGCAGATAATTTCCTTTTGCGCTGTAAAAACAAGGAACTATCCAAATTAGTTATTTTAATCAGTGTCGACTTGAGTCAAATGAGATCATTGCCATTACGATAATTTGTATGATAAAATTGACTTGACGTTTACAATATGATTTAAATATTTTGATGGTTTCATTCACCAGTCAAGTATTTTATAATCATCTGCGTGTTTGTATTCGTTAATGTGCTTAGGTGTATAACCATGAGTTATTTTTTTGTTCGGCGGCTAAAGTTTAGCTTTATGATGATGTCGTGTGTCTGTGGGTGTGATTTGGAATGTCAGCGGTCAGCAGACTGATCAATAATCAAACATAACATTGCCGTCGTTGGCAACTGACAAACGTACTTATTTATAAATGCCATCGTACCCTTGTGCGAGAGAGTCTTGGGCCGAAAGCGCAAATCAGTTTTACCTTCGATGATGCTAAAATAGCTGCGCGGTTACACTCACCTTGCGTTTGATTGACGATCGATCCCTTGTGCCAGATACTTGTTAACTGTTACTGCAAACAGCTCTAATGTACATACACACTTATTACAAATGTAACGTCGTTTCGGAATGCGGTTACGAAACTTTGACACCCGTCGAGTCCGATGAAGATTTCCTCTGTTCCTGTGGTAATGGCGTCGCGCAGTGATCAACACACCGCCTTTGGCGTATTTCTACATTTTCGCAACAGTTTCGGTTCGGAAACAAATCGAGTTCGTGTTCGACATTTTGCGATCACTGCGGCAGTTAGATGACTATTTATAAAGAACGTGTCTAAGAAAAGGTCGGATTTGATTGTCGGCAGTCATTTGAATATCTCTGGTGTTATTACAGCAAATTATGATGAATTAAATCGTCTATATAGAGGCGTTCTCACGCCGCGAAATTAGTTGACCTTCGCATCTGTGGGCGCTTTGTAACAAACCAAACATAAGTTTATATGAATACAACTATTATTAAATCTATACTTATCTAAAAAGTTACATTCAATTGTTTGAAGTGTTAGTGCGATTGATCTTCACAATTCACTAGCAATTATATTTGAGAGCAAGCAGTTAACAAAACATAAAGACGTCTTCTTTGTTTGATTAATATCTATTAGCACCAATCTCTTCCGTTTACTCGCCTGTTCTCTACAAGCGGTCCGAGGTAAACCAGACTCGTCCAAGGTCCGTTTTGAAATAGGATGGCACTTGACCTTCAGGATGAAAGTCAACAGTATTGCGCAACGTACCGGTGCGCGCCTCAGAACTCTATGCTAATAATCGAGCTCGAGACACATATTGGAACCTGATCATGACCCACATCCATGTTCAAGGATTTCACATATTTGGAATTCGATGATTTCAAAACTGACAGAATTTTAAGGTGTGTTTTGTTAGCGTGCGCAGATGCATAAATGGATGAATGGAATAATTTTATAGCCTTTAAGAATAATGGAATAAAATGGAAAAGTAAGTTATTTTCTTCGGTTTTTCCATTCTGTAATGACGCAAACGAAGACCGCACAATAGACCGGGAGTGTCGAATGATTCATTTCATTAATCACTGTGTTGTTAGACGTTCCTTCTGTATGGTCACGTGTTCAAAGAATTACATGCCAATCTTTATAATATTGTAAGGTTGTAGGACCGGACTAGATTTTTCACCACTCCTTTCTACACATTCAACTGATTAACTCACACATGGGTAGCACATGTATTTTCTGTTTGTTTGGGCATGTGTTGGTGTGCGTGCGCGCATATGTGTTGGTGTACGCACACGGAGGCGTGCGCGTGCGCGTGTGCTGGTGGAGCGTGCGTAGATCCGCGAGCACGTTGTCCAGGAGGGGGGAGTTAGCGCCGGCGAGCGGCCGCGGTTTTGTAACAGCGTTTTATTTCAAGGTCACTCGAGCAGTTTTTAGAAAGTTACTTCACTCAAGTCTTAGGTAAAAACTCACATTTGCATCGTTCCAGTCAACACTGGGCCTAAAGTAACAACAACTTTATTGTTTGTGTAAAAAATATATATGATAATTTACAAGTATGATTGATTTTTTTTATTGAAAGTTTCCTGTTTTAACTTGAGTGGTTATGGTTAATAACGAATACCGGTCTCGAGTTCTGTTCCCAAGAAGTTCTTGTTGTTATTGATTGTTTTGCAAAATAATTAATAAATTGCTCTTTATAAAGACTATAGTTTTCTATTATTCTGTTTTATTTTAACCTTCCTAATTTATACAGACAAACTGCAGGTAATTGGAAAGACGTTTCTAAATTGAGCACTGACGTAATTTCCGAATGAGGTGTAAATAAAAGTGAGGTAAATCAGCGAATGAATGTGTTCAAATGCACAATAAAACGAATAAAAACGCCACGTTTTCTTAAAAATAACATCCGAACATTTCTTATTTCGCCACATCGTCGCTCACTTCCATATATGAGCCGTGATCTTCTCTGTAGTCGAAATGATGAAATTTAGTCGACTGCCATTTCGTAAAGTTGCATAACGGCGAACGCTAAATTTTGCTGTCAGAGAAAGTATGCGAAAGGCTTTACGTAATGCGACCACGTAACTGTTGTAGCGACTCAGTTTTGATTTCCTCGCTTTTATGTCCATCACAGTTACGTGAATATTTCGGGGTAATTTTGAGAAGCCCCCGTTTAGCTAATGTTGTAATCTGCAGCCTCATTTTGTTTTGCATTATTTTCTCTGCTAGTTTCATCATTTTTCAATTTCGGTTTCCATGCTTCTTCAAGAGTAGTCGTGGCCCAGTGGTAACGGCCGTTACTTACGAGTTGTAGATCGTAGGTTCGAACTTAGTCTCTCTAAACGGTGAAGGAGAATATCGTGAGGAAACGGACATGTCCTAGAACTAAAAAATCGAAAACACGTAACTTCCTCCAACCTGTATTGCGCCGCATGGGAGATTACGGTCCACTCTGTGGTCCCTCTCTGGGAGGCTTTCTACCAGCAGAGAGAATATTTTAGGTTAATTATTATGCTGCATCAAGTATCTGTACTTCCGAGCTATCTAGCCAGTTTCATCCCAGAGCTTGGCATGGGCTCTACCTTTCGCAAATTTCTGGCCTCTGCTATAAGCCAGTAGGCCAGTCCTTTCAATAGGGGACAAGTTTGTTCCTACGTCTTTGCCTTGGTTTCTCATCTCATCTCGACTCGTTACTATGTATATCAAATCTTATCCGACTCCTCGCATCTATTAGGAGTCTCAAGAATTTATTCGTCACTCATACAGATATTTCCTCTTAAGTCTGCCATCATGCATATTTATGGAATTATATCTTTTTATAATTGAAGAACTTTATTCAATTCTTATATCTTGTGTGTCCTTATACGGATTATTGTTTGATTGGTATGATACAACATAGTAATTTTTAATAAGAATCATACATAACCATAACCAAGCATAAAGTATTTTTAGTACAATTTTCCTTTTCTACGATGTTCTGAGATAAATATATTTTTCATAGATTCTTGTGTTAAAGAGTAAACATGAGCGGGGAAAACACTTACAAACACCATTGCAACGTGACTCATTAGTATTAAGTGATGAACCTTTTGAGAAAAAGTCATTTCTCATCGTGATAGTAAGTAATGAAGAAAACTCCTTTGCTTGAATCATCATTCTTATAAGAATCAACGACAAACGGGTTACCCCAGTACAGGTAAAGTGACAAGGATAACAATAACATTCCTTATGTTTTCTCTCTCACAACATCTGTATTGGATGAAGTATATTACTACGATGAAACACTGATTGATATAACTACAACCTAATAAAACTAAACGATAAACCTTAACTTTTAAAAGTTCCTGACACATTGCGCACACGCAGAATGATTAACCCTTCAACATCAAGTCAAGAAGTTTGTGAGCGGAGATTAAGCACGAAACGCAACTGAGAACCACAATACAATCTCTGTCCTAATTTCAGAGTTATCAGCGAAGTCAAATATCAACGGAACGGTACACACGCTACCGCTGAAGATAAGCAAAACCGCGGATTTGTGAATTGAAGTATTGCAGTTTCCAACGGTCGGATTTCATGACTTTGATTCGAATAAACTGAATGGAGATTTTTGATTGATCGATGACAATGTGGAGAAGCTTTACAATTGAAGGGAAAAGTTGCACATTTAGATGATATTGCAATTGAAATAGTTGTAGTGTTTTTTGGGCCTATTCTGTACACACCTTTTCAAAATATATTGCCAACATCTATGAAGTCTTTTAAAAGTTTGTTTCTCAGTACACACAAAGAAAGAGATAAGACGATCTAAAAAGAATTTCATTTTTTGTTACATTTACATCAACCAAGTGTAACGGTTGCTCAAGTGGGAAAATGTGCCGTAATTTTACTGAGATAACCATCATCTTTCGCAACCAGTGCAAACATTGAACACGTTTGGAAAATGGAGCGATGGAAATGAAAAATATTTTTTTTTTGTAATTTCATTATCATACCAGTTTTCATGTCTAACATATTGATGCTGATTAACAATGAAACTATTGATCTAGAAATGGTTTTAGGGAGAAGAACAATGTCAAATAGAGAGAAGTGGATGTAATACGAAGCAGTTCAATATTAAATAATCTAAAAGAATGAAGACAACTTAATGCTCCCATGCTGCATCTTAATTGCGTAGCACATTAGCTATCAATCACAACCTGAATAATTTTGAAATATTACTAATCCGTTCATATGTTCGAAAAAGTTGTCTGGTTAACAACGTTAATGCAATAAATGTTGTTGATCAGTTAAATGACAGCTATTCCTACTTTTAGTGTGTAACGCAAGTATAGTGGGCTGCATCAATTGGGTACCCCAGTTGTATTAAAATTTTAATACAACTGGGGTACCCAATTGATGTAGCCCACCGTACCTTGGTCCCGGAGTCCATCGATAGTCGTCCGTCGTCGGTCGAAGGGTGGGCAGAAGCCCGAAAGGCAGAGAACCAGTTCTTTCTTGAGGTATCGTGTTACCCAGTAACTGGGTTGTGAATGTCAGATAGGTAATCACTCCATGTAAAATACTGGTTTTCAGCTGCATCCGGTTAGACTGGAAGCCAACTGCAATATAGATGGGAAAAGGCTTGGAAGATGATGAATGGACCAATAGGAATCAATACATTGGACTTCTTTTAGATATTAATAGATTGAATTATAACGATATAATTGTTATATTACGGTTACCTATAGAAATAAATGAGCAAATATAGATGTTTATTAGTTGAACGCATTTATGGAAATAGTTAGTAAAGTGATCCCTATATTATCTATAATAATAGTACAGGAAAACTTGTAGGAGGAAACTTATATTAATATAAAACTACTATATTATGCACTTATTATGTGGAATAGTGGAACAAGCGACAATACGAGTACTTAGAGAATAGGCTAATTACTAACAGGGTTACTGTGTTTAACTAATGATGGTCTCAATGTGTTATATAGGTATATGTATGTGGTTTGTTTTGACATATGGTTTAAAAGCAGAATTTATGGGTGAATTAAAAAATCGTATAACATTGGCGTTGAACTACTAATACTTACGTAATTAACAAAAATGTGTCACTTACTCTTTTCCTAGTAGACATTTTGAACTAGTCAGGCTTCCTTAGTCTTTTTCTTGTAGAATTTTAGACTCATTTTTAGATAAGTGTCAAATTTAAATCGTATTTACCACAGTTAAACCCAAATTAAACTTAGAAGTAATATGTTAAGTACAACAAGGTTTGGACTAGGCGGGACAGCCAGAGGCTTTGAAGATGATTGCTTTATGGACTTCCACAACTACCATGATGCTGTTTTTATACCCACAACAGGAATTTCAAAGGATTGTAAAATATTCAGTACAAATATATGGAGATACGGCTTTTTACGGTAAAGATTACTTGGCCAAGTAAGGACAATGGAGCTATAAAAGTTAAGTTTACAGCAAGGATACGTTACTTTAATATTATTTTGAATACAAATATAATAGGTTGTAAAAACGAAGACGGATTCAATGATGTAAGATATTGACACCTTGAATGATTTCTATAATCATGTAGTGTTTCAAGTAAAGAAGGTGAATAATAGATAGCAATGGTTTCTTTCATGTTCGTACGCGCAGATTTATTTAAAAACATGTTTTCCTACTAGACACGAAAGGAAAGTATACTTATTTATTTTGGACTACTGAAACCTGCAAAAAAGACTTTTGTACAGCAGAATCATATATTATGGGGATAAACTTTTAGGTAACAATGAAAATCAATGAAAGGAAAAATAAAGTAAAAATATTAGAAACAAAGCTCATAGTGGATCTAAATTCGACGATGATCTATTAGCGCAGTCTTTCGCTAAAATTGAGCTTGAAACAATTGAATCATACATTGACAAAGTAGACTAGAAACGCTGACTCATAAAAATGTACCTAATATTCCGAGCACATGTGACGCTATTGTGTTTTACTTTCTACAGTCGTCTACAGTAGGTAATGGAAGCACATAAAACATTATTCATCCTCTAATCAGAAGAATAAATTTAAATATTCATAGACATGTGATAAAAGTTCTGAGAGTAACATTACGAAAACAAAAAAAAACTGGTGACTGACTTAACAAAACCCGAAGTTATTCATGAATTTAGATTTTTTTGTGTAAATCTGATAATATAATGATGGAATTTTTCAGCATGTCAAGACGATCGCGGAGTATAAGGGAAAGAGCGAAAGGACAAGTGGTTGAAGAATGAATGCTGAATAAAGTGCATAACGTGTGAGACACATACAAGAACATTAGCAATACTGGTCGAGGCTAAATGAATGGAGAGATAAGAAATAATGAAAGCTGTTACGTAACTTTCATTACGATACTCAATGGCTCTTATCAAAATTTCAGTCATAATAGTAACTGACCTACCCGTACGCTTGCATTTAGCTAAAAATACGTATGTTGGGCGTGAAACGTGTGCTTTCGTTCACGATACTTCAGTTTTATTACTCTTTACTCTAGGGTTTGTTTGTGAGCGTGCGCGTGCGCCAAATAGTGGGGGTTTGTGGGAAATTTTGTGACAGTGTGAGTGCACTCACACGCACGCAACACGCCCTACTCCGGATGTGAGCGCAGATTTGTGCGCCTGTGAATGTGCTAGACTAAATTGATAGGTCTATGCGTTATCTATGAAACACTATTATTCATTGTGTGGCGGTGTGCCAGCTACGTGGCCATGTGTGAGTTATTGTTTGGAAGCCTTGAGGTCTTTAAGTTATTTTACAACTTACCACTAATCGAATTGCCTATAAAATTGTGAACAATCAGAGTTTATGCGTAGATGTGATTTTTTATTGCCAACTGTGACAAGCGACCATAATTAATTTATTGGCGTGGTCAAGGTCCCAAAGGTTATTATTAAAGTGATGCATTGGGTGTATTGGTAGGATCATTAAATAGTCAGTGTAATGCATATGTCGAGGTGCATCGTATAATACGAAATAATGAAACGAAGAACCTTGTAGACGAAGTACTAGCGAAGAACGCGTTAGCAAGGGTCTGTCGAAAGCGTTAGACTATAAATATTAAATATTCAAAGCAAGGGTAACTACGTAATAAAACTAATAGACCAAAACACTCTGGCCTTTATGACTCGTAATGACATTATATTATGAAAATATAAATCCGACACCTTTTCAATTTTATTGACCCGTCGGCCTTAAGAAAGTATGTTTTCGATTTGGTACGAAAGCGGAAGCCGTTTGAAACCGCACCCATAGACATCAACGATGATATTGAAGATTCCGAAGGCAAACTAGTACAAGGACTTCCGAGAGTTATAAAGGATGAACCCTAATTGAGTCGGGGGCTCGTTCGTGTGCGTAAACGTTTGAAAATCAAACGTAGCTCGGGCGTGCGTGTGAGCATTGCGTGTGCGCAGACTAGCCGATAACAATAAACTATTTCCGAAGTGACCCAGTTCCAACGTCCTTCGGTAATTTGTACCGTGAACGGGAACAAGAAAGGGCTGGGAGTCATTTGACAACGACCATTTCGAATTTTATTGTCCTACACAATACAGCTCTTTGAACTACCATATCTGCCGCTTGGTTATTATGCTTACTTTAATAATAATTTCAAATGGCGTCATTTATGGCCTTGACTTAAACAAATTCAAAGTTTAAAAGCACCGACATGCTTTTAGTCTATTAAAGAGTACATTAAAGTTTAAAATGTCGGCGGTACAACCACGGAATTGGCTGTAATGAATATCTGGACAAATTGTAACTTGTTAACTGTGCTAATAGAAGAACACAGACAGTGACTGTCACATTCGAATAGTAAAAATACATTAAAGTTCGATTAAATAATGATTAAAACCAAAACGAAAAGATGTTAATGAGCCTCTATATAACTACTGTCCAAATGTTACGAGTATTTCACAACTGCCGCACACTACTGACAATATCGAGCCCTCTGATAACGCTTTTTAATTCAGTTCAATGTCACATGGTACGCAGAACTATGAAGAAATTACATGAAGTGATAAAGAAGTTGACACATTTGTGTTTGGATGGAAAATCGAAGTGGTTCCGGACTGCCGAATATATTCAGTTCAGAGAAAATGTTTATGTCGACTTTGCAAGGAGTAAATGCCGATTGCGAAATAGCATCGAGCAGCTCGGCTCTCGCATTTGGGATTTTAGAAATGTTTGCGTTTCTACGTTGTAAACCTAGTTTCTCGGAACGTTAAATACGTGCACAAAGCCTGCTAACAAACGATGCGTTTTACTAATTATGACTCCATTGAAAATTTATATTTTCGCGCAACTAGTTTTGCCAGTTAGATTTTTGCCAGTTTACGTCCGCTATTATTAAGAACGTTTACTTTGCCTCGTTTTCTATACTTCCTACGTCTGTTATTATTATTCAAGACAATTATAGATGGTAATATTAATTAGATTCAAGATTTTTCCTATTGCTATGCAACGTCTGTTAGTCGTGATAAATTCATAGTACCAGCGCCATATTTCCAGGAAATAGGAGTTACAATCGAATCATAGCGTGACCTAATTACAACAGTTACATTTGTGGTTATATTACAATTATTAGTAACGAATAGATTATTACTGAACAAATAGAGGCCCTTGGACGTATTCATAATTAGTTTATGCAAACTGCAGAGGGAAAAAGATCTAGTTTTTAACCACGTGTAGGAGATAACTGTGTGGATTGTTCCACTCGGAAGTTACAATTGATATTGCGTAAAATAAATATTATCGTATAATTAATGTTGTGTTTGACAATGCGAAACTAATTATTTGATTGTGTACCATTAAATATAATGACACAATTGTAACTAATCGGATGCAGTACAAGTACTTGCGTCTATTAACGCATACAGCAAATATTTAATATTCTTAACCACTTCAAAGAATCTCTATTATAACGATAAGAAATCATAATATATGAATCTGCAGTTAGTTAAGAATCTTGTCTAACTGGAGAAACTAATTAGAACCAATCTTGTAAGATACAATAATATACCCACCACTAACAGATATGAGACAGCAGTCTTATTACTTAGGTCAGAATGTCTTCTTGGAATTGTAACCCAAAGTACAGCAGATAGTAATTACGGAGTTTATCGAAATTTAAAGGTTACAGAAATCAAAAATCTTATCAAACTGTTAGCAGTGGGTGTTATCGAAGTGACCATCGTGTTAATCAGACAATACGAAGGCCAATAGACATGTTTTAAAATATTACAGCTACAGTTTATAAAGGTTTCATAACACATGTATTTGAATACCAAGGTTTGTTGTATATTAAAATATTTATAAGACTAAATTTTTGGATGGTAAACTTGTCATAATTGATTATATATGTTTATTGAATGTATATCATCAATATAGAAAAGTTCAAGGAGCCATTATCATAATATCGATGACAAGTCATCCGAAAGCGATGTTACGATACAAATATAATCTCTGATATTTCTGTATTAATTTTGAATATTGGAGCTTTTCTATGATTTTTACTGCGACTTGCTCTCACAGTTTTAATGTCTATTTGGTATCTTTCCAAAAATACTGCATTTGCCTATTTCAGATGTTACCTCAAATCATACTCTTGCCCTATAAATACTGTGGTTGACGATTTTGAACGCAGTATTTTGAAATTAACTTACTCTATTACTTTTCCAATGGTACAATTGGTCTACAAAACAATTACAACTTTTCTAATTTTAGAACACTGTATATTGATACGATTAATTCAATGGTGTTCAGTTTATTTTAGTTTCATTGCGGAACACTATAAATACGCATGATATTCGTTAAGTCAAATAGAAAAACGACATTGGGCGATCATTCGTACTCGCCCTTTAATTGTTTACTCGTGCCAACTGCCGACACTTCTGCTTCATTGACACAATTCTCTCTCTCAGCATCAGTATAAATTCTCATTGCGTAATTTTTTCGTTTACAACACAATAATTGTCTTCATCAATTTTGGAGTAAATGTCAAGAATAGTCGTGGCAGCTGCAAAATATGGAAGTTTGATTGCTTTTAACCTCAAATTCGTTTACTAAAGTTTGTTCTAATATTGTTTATATTTAGGTTTTCAAAGATTGAGCGATATTAAGCGATTGCTCCTAGTTCGTTCCGAGCATTTTAGATTTTGATTTGATCGTTGTTTTTACCGCAATGTCCATAGCTTTGGCTTCAGTTACGGTCTTAGTAAACTACAAACAGCCAATATTTACATGTTCAAAAAACTTGTTATCATGTTGGGTACGGTCAAGTCACTTATCAAGTTATCACATTATGTTTTAAAACTGCGCAGTGGCATGCGGTCTACGGATCTATCAGTATAAGCTATGAGAACCTTCGTTTCCTTTGTAGTTTTAGTTATTGAGTTAATACATAAAACAATTTACTTGTAGATACGTCACGTATTTGAAATTATAGGTTTTATTGTGTACTTTTTGAACGGGTTAAAGTAGAATTTACAAAACTTGAAATATGCGTCACAATAGTGTAGGCAAAATTATTGTTTTGAAGTACGATGAGTAAGTATTTATTTTGTTATTTATACAACCAAATATTTTTATCAATTCTATCAAATATGAATAACGTGATACTTAATGCTGCTGTTACGAAAACAAATTTTCCAGGAAACAATATATTTATTAATCAAAATAGGTAGTTGATTAAGGAAGTGATCGTTACGATCACGCACGAATCTTACAATCAAAACAGTATTAGTCAATAGCACTCATTATCAACAAGATTACTTCGAAGCCTTGGACAGGTAATTAATGAATGATAACAACGATTAATAGAAAATAACTGAAATTATTCAATGAGATTAGCTTTTCGTTGCGCAAGGTTGAGATCAAAACCGACAAAATTAAAATACAGAGTTTTACAAAGAAATTGCGCTCGAACTGGCAAATTTGAGAGAAGAATATATTGCTGGGAACGCAATATTTACAAAAATAATCGATTTGCATAAAGATATTCGGTAATTACGTGCCAAAAGCAATGACTCAACTTTTACTATTGCGAAACGAGTATTTATCAGTTCCGAAATCGATTTAATGCTCGAGCAATCAGAAGTGAAATTCGCGGTTAAACAGGTAAGTAATTAATTGGCGTTCATTAACGTGTTTCGGTAAACGATGAGAGTTTCAAAAATGATTGTTTGGAAACAAACTTGTAAATGTTTCATTATATTGAATTAGCTTAAGAAGTAGAAAATTAAATAATACGTATTAGAGGTTAATGTTATGGTAATCTTAAGTTTATTTTAAGTTTCATTTCTTTTTTGTACGTTTTGTTTCCGCAAATGCAGATCTATGTAAAGTAGTATCATTGTTGATGTACCCATTGAGTACCAACATTTTTATCGTTTGCTATTTGTAAAACTAGGAGTGATCGCAATCAAATATTTATTAAACGACTCGGTATGTCGAATGCGCGCGAAACCAACTGTGGAAAAGCGGCGCGGGCGCAGTTCATACGTTGAGCTCAGTCAGTCGATTTCGCAAACCACCATCTAATGTGAACCTATTAACCTCTTCGCCGAGCGAGGCACAGGCGAAGGCGAGAGGCGGATAGTGCGTTCATTAGAGCCAAGGTTGTGCCGACCGTCCCACCGGACCAACGATGTGACTACCTACCCACCACCCACACCTACATGCGCATCCCCGCATACCTACTAAATTTAAGGTAAACAAACAAAACAACCTTACCTTGCCAACTGTAGTGCACTTCTATTAGCAAGCTCATTGTAGAAATTAAAAAGAATGTTACTATCGAACATATTAACACTTTATCACAGCCATATTTTTCACAAAAATAAATTTCATAAACAAAAACAATCCGGAGCACCAGCGATCACAGGATATCACAACGCCGGAACCTAGGCACGTCCGTGCGCGAGCGACGTCAAATCAAACTGGCCCGGTCAAAATGACGAAAGTGAAAACATCGCACGCACAGAAAAAAGGTTGGCGCGGTACAGTCCTTGCAGGCCACCTCTCGCGCGGGCTCTAGTGACACACTAACTGCGAAGCGCGCGCATCGCACGTCGCCTATATAATGAAGCGCTCAGAGGCTCAAACTTCAAACGCCACTGGACGGCACAAAAAGAAGATGCCTCGCAACGGTAGCTAGGAAAGATTGAACACAAAGAATAGCGACACGTGGGCGCGTGTGCGTTCACGTGCGAATGTCGGTGTGCGCGAGAGATAGGCGGCCGCAGGAAACTCCGTTCTCTTCCACTAGGAAAGACCTTGGATATGAATCGGCACGTTGCAATGTGTACCGCCATCGCCTACGCCGCTGTTACCGACTTGACGGTACCGACAGATTAAACGACGCTTCCATATAAGATGTTTATATTCTATCTAACGATGGGATGCAGAACTAAACAAACAGTCAGGTCGAAAATAAATATTAGAGTAGTTATAAGTTAATGAGCGTAGCAGATAGCTTTATTGTTATAACAAGCACTGGTCGCCTGGACAAACACTATAATTACAACCGATGATTACGATGATGCAATGAAAGTTGATAATGCTATTAGCAATTTGACACGTATTTAGCGTGGGTGGTCACTGAGAAATGAAAACCGTGGCGCAATTACAGTAGGTGAAGACGTTTAAGATAATACAGTTAAGTAGGTCGTTAGAGAGTTCGCAAATGGTTTTAGTGAAACACATTTGTTTTGAGCAAATAAAGCTGTTACTGTGTGAAAGATATAAGAATTTATAGAATTTGAGTTCCAGTCTGAAATATGTGAAAATTTCAAGGGACTTTTAGTTTTCCGAAAGACGCATAAATCGTTGTATTAATTGGATAAAATATTATCGAGAAAACTTTTTATTGGCTTTATGGAATATATGCATTGACCTCAGAAAAGAATGACATAAATTGGGTCAAAATTTAAATTGTCCTTCCGTAGCTACAGATTTTAGCGATACGGATGTCCTCGCGACATTTACATATAAAACGTCTGATCTTTGAATAATGCTGTGTGAAATAAAGGTTACTGCAACAAAAACCAGTGGTTTTATTTTTATTATAATTTTTTATCGAATCATTAACATATTGATGAATATGTAGATTTCTATATGGATCACCCAGAACAGACCAGATGGCTGTGTCTAAAGTTTATAATGTGCTAATGCGACGATAAACCGCTCATTCCGTTCTCGTAACAGCTTTCCACTTTCATTTCCTCACTATCATTGTCTAAACAGATTGGATAACACAGTGAATTTCTTCAAAAGACACAAATTACGTAAAGTCGTCATCAGCTACTGTGAGAATTACTTTAATTGCTCCTTGTGTTTGACTCTCAATTTAATTTTTGTTATTGAGACTTTATTTTCGTAACAAAGTAAGAGGCTCCCACATCGGCCGGGTCGTGTATAATTCTATTGTTTATCTCGATGTGAACATTTACTACATATTTATTGCCATTTAATTAATTATACACGGAAACATGATCTCATACAAAACTGATATTTTATAAATTAATCTATTGATAAATTAATAGTGAACTGTCGTTGTACAGAACTATTCATTTATCATAGTATTTGTAACAGGCCTTTTCATATGCATTGCAAAACAATGGTCTGTTCACGGTTTTACGAAATATCTATGTTCTACTAGAACACAGTCATTAGTGTAAAATATCAACAATTGAATAGTTTCTTTGATAAAAATACGTTCACACTCGTATTTGGCAAATATTTGATTTCGTTTTAATTCCTGGACCGTTTTATGTTCACATTTGTCAGCTCACGCTTCAACAGAGATAAAACACCAAAAAATTCACACGCCATATATGCAAAGTCTACTTTGGTGATACGGTCTACAAAGTCTATTATCATATTTCGTTACCGACCATCTTTATGATTCACAGTAAAATAACTCGGAAACGTGCCGTAATTACTGTGCCGTTTCCTGATAATAAACTTACACTTGCAAAAAGGGTAATTTGATCAATCTTTCTACGACCTTTATTTAATTGTTCGTTGAGCTTGAAAACAGAAAGCGTTGCTTATTCAGCCGTGCCTAAATCACATCCTCGAATTTCAACTCATAATTTCGTTACATTGGTTTGTGAAATCGGGATGAAATCATCCGATGTACACAGCCTTACTTTCGCGTCGCCATTTCACCGGGTGAAAGTTTAACTATATTCATTGTACTTTTGTCACTGGCTAATCACGACGTTTATCATAAATCTTAATACTGACATTTAACGGCACGCCCACTAATATTCGCATTTGAAAATGAAAGCGTTTTAGCAGTTATTGCACGCGTGAATTGCATAACTTGTTTCTTATCACGATGTATTGATAGATTAACAGATCTTTTAGAAAGGATTATGAATATTCACGTCGAAGAAAGATGGTTTATGTAAGAGAAAGACAGCCTACTAAGTATCATGTTCAACTTGAACAGTACACCAGCTTAGTCATGTGAGAACAATGCATCCTTTTCGCCTATCACGTGTCACTAATAGTTTTCTAAAGCGTGTGAAATTGAGATTCTAAAATAGAAAAGCAATTTTACAACAGATTGTTGTATTCGTTGTTGTAACGATACAGCGAATTCGTATCGCTAGCATAGCAACTAAACTAATTCCGTGAAATGAATTTAGTCAATTACGAACGATTATATCATCTATATCGTGTCTTTTTATTATTTTGATTTGGCTCGGTTATTGTGATCGTGGCGGCTGTTCGCGTGAAAGTGTTTCGGTCACAGTGATCTTCTGCATCCGCGTGCACCATTGGATCCGTCACGATCGGCCGTGCTTGCCATTTATTAATATTAAACGAAAATTCGTTATCCAACTGGCCTCGGACCGTGTTCCTTTCAGTTCTCCTTAATGATGACAGTTGCTCGGAACGTGCTGTTTGTAATAGCTCCAACTCAATGACTCAGTTGTGGTCACAGAGAGTACAAGGTTTTCCTCTGCCACATGTGCTCGCCGCACTTTTCACATTTTCATCACCAACCACACTGACGAGTTTTGCAACGTTCATTACTTCACAAATCAAATTTCTAGCAGCGATAACTTTCGAAAGAAAATTCGACATGCCGGAGGTTTTGTAATAGTTATTGAAAGCGCGGCTCGTCGAGCGAGGCTCGGCGCAGACGTCGAAAGTGAGACCGAGAGGTTGCGCAGGCGCGTTACGAAGTTTTTATTGTCGGCCGCGCGCGAAATCACTTGAAAGTTGTATTGTCCTTGGATATTTCACTTCTTTATTTGTATCGTTTCCGACACCCGAGCCGAAGTTCAGTCGTCGGTGACGCCAATTGTGCGCTTTGAGTGTGTTGGTGACACCAGTCCCCTTCACTAATATCTTCGTTTAGAACCGAATGCGCGGGATGGAGCATTATGGTTTCGCGACCTTTAATTACTGCTTTTCTCTGTAGAATATCACTTTCTAATTCACACAATGATATCCTAGCAACAAATATACGTCGATGATTCTTACCAAGGGACAATGTTAAAAGAGAATCCAGTGTTGCCGGGGCAATCCAGGGTATGTGTGTTGTGGAGCGCTCGTCGGCTTCCCGGCGCTTGCGCCACTTCCCCGCTTGCGACACGCTTCCTGCGGGAGAGTGCGAGGCCGCGCGCGAGTTCCGCGCGCAACAACTTGCACAACGCTTATCGGCGACCCGGTTTCTACTTTCGCCGCGGGAATCACTGAAACTGAATCCTGTGATGCACTGGGAGTATCACTGTAATCCGGGCAGAGTCACAGTCGCGGGCGGTGTTGGGAGCGCGGTAAGTGTTCGGCGCGACGGCGCTGCGGGCCGCGGGCGCCGGGCGAGTGGCGCGCGCGCTCCGGCGCCGCTCTCGGTTGCGCCACACTGGAAAGTAAAAGTGAGCGGCGCGGGGCGCGGCGGCACATTTCTCCCACTTTCGCTGCCGTGATTCATTCCTCGTTCGGCGTCAAGGTCGCTTCCCGCAACTCCCGCGACGCGCTCCTCCCGTTCCGACCACGTCCCGCGCCCGCCGCGCGCTGGAGGAGCCGCTCAGCGCCGTGACGTAGCGCTGCAGCCACCAGCGCCAAACACGTTTCCATTACGATTTGAAAGTACATGCCTACCGTGAGAGGTACTTGAAGCGTGCATTAAATGTTATGATGTAAATTTTATTTTTGCGCATTACAACATCGTGTTTTGTGCCATAACGTGTGCTATGTGATAAGATTAAGTGTGGAGGAATGGGAGAAAGATACGAAAACTAGGCTAATTTGACGGAGGCCCTTCGTCTTGTATAACTATATCAAGCGCACATGATGATAACTTTAACATATAAAATGTTATTTGTGTCAACTTCAATGGAAAGATGAATGGAAAACTTACAAAGCGATACATCAATAGACATAATACAAACATGTTGTATCCTATTCTACGCAGTTTTCACACAAACACGTTATTATTCGGAAGTGCGCGCCATACAAACGAACGAACACACACATAGCTATATAGCGCTGGCTATTACAAGTTTACGAGTTCTTACTACTGCGAGCTTCCATACAAACAAACAAACTATGTATGTATGTTATCATGTACGTACCTACTTTGCTCCGGGCTGCTGGACTGAAGGAAAACTGTATGATTTTTCAACTAGTACTATTATTAGTAAGTGTGAGTCAAACTAGTTGATTGAGAGCATGCCATCCTTTGTAGCGGTGACGTTAGAGGAAGAAGTAGCCATTTTTCTCTCTTTTATCCATCGCCCTAACCTGCAACTATAGCCCGGTTGCCAAGCAGGCTGATTAGCCTGTTAGCTATTCAGTTAAGCGGGCCTAGACCAGTTGCAATCGCTTTCAAAGCGTTCCGTATTTCTACAAAGATTTTCAATAGGATTGACTTTAAATCCAATACTTTTTTGACTTTTCCAACATCACTGTAGCCGATGGATCGTCACTTAGGGTGCCGGTCCTTGTCTCTTATACCGGATCCTTACAATGTTTTCCTTCAACAATGTCAGAGAATATTTGAAAATGAACTCACATTGTCAGTACCAGGCTTCTTCTCCACTGCTTACTTTAGCTTCTCTTCATTCCAACTGTCCATAGTGTCGTCGTCATCCCGCATGGCACACAGCCTGAAAAATATATTTTTTACCTCCCCGCACTGGCCTACTCCCTCTTACAGAGAGTAGACCTGTGTCCCAGTAGTGGAAACATTATACAGGGTGAAATTGAAAACATGCGACAAACCGAAATGGGAGATTGTACTCATCATTATGAACAACTTTTACTAAAGGACCAATGATGCAATCGCAAAAAAAAAACAGCTGTTCCCTACATTTTGACGAGTTATGCGAACATAAATGTAGGGAACAGCTGTTTTTTTTTTGCGATTGCATCATTGGTCCTTTAGTAAAAGTTGTTCATAATGATGAGTACAATCTCCCATTTCGGTTTGTCGCATGTTTTCAATTTCAACCTGTATAATACCGGATAAACCTTAGGTCATCAACATAAACATTCAAGCAGAATTGGCATTGCATCTCTGCCAACACAATTTTCCAACAGAAGTGAAAATTACCAATGAAACTTTACATAAATTACCTACAGTCAAGTTAAGACCGGTAGCCATTAATTCGAATAAATATTCACTTTCTAAGCCCAAAAGTTAATGACTGACAGTTTCCGAAATCGAGTGAAATTGGTTAGTTAATCAGTTTGAGTATGCCAACAACGATATACAACTGTGTTTGGTAAATAAGTGGGTAGCAAACTTTCATTAGTAGTAAGTAGATAAGTACTTATAAGAGAAAATGTTTGTACGTAGTTTACTTTTTTATTGTTCTGTGTTTGAGTAGGATCCGTTTTTTTAGTACGTGTTACTTTCTTTTTGTTGTCATGGAAAGAGATTTCCTTTCGTTTGGTCTCTATTTGTGGCATCTCTTTTAATTCGGGACTACTTCTTTCGCCATTTAGAGCTGTTAAAGTTTAATTGGTTGAATCCGCTGAATTTTCAGCAGGATATATATTATGGCAAAATAAGATCACCAGTCCTGCGAGCAATGTGCCTTGCGCACTGCCACTTAACTTTAGCAATTGTTCGGGCTATGTCGGTTACTTTGATTCTCCTGCGGATCTCTTCATTCCTGATTCGATCGCGTAGGGAAACTCCAGAAGAGATGGCGGATAGGGCCGAATGGTTTTGGAGTGGCGAACGTGGACTAATGACCTTGTGAACGGCGCGGGCATCCGCTGGATGCGGGAAGCATAGAACCGGTCCAAGTGCCGGAGCTTGGCGGAAGCTTATGTCCAGCAATGGACGTCTTTTAGCTGAAATAATGACGATGAAGATCACCAGCGTCACTTCAATAATTCACTTTATTTCCAGAGCTTTCTTTACAAATACCATTAAACACATTACTTATAAATTTACAAAGTAGAAGTACATATCAAGTGACAGTTAAACAACATTGCATTAAATTGTTCTGTTGCTGGTTGCTAGTTGCTAGTTAGAAACTTGACGCCGTACAACATGTAGATTATAAGCGATTTTCTTTGAAGTCAAAGTTAGCGACACTACAATAAAAAGTAGCTCATGTATTAGATGCTTACGGCATCATAATTAATGCAGTGTTTGAATTTGGGAAAACTTGAGTCAATGCAAAACAAAATTAAATTTGGTTGAAATAAAACGGTGGCTAACCGACACGAAGAAGATTGGTAAAACGCTATATAAATGCTTATTTAAAACCGATAGCGAATTGCAAAAGATAAAATTCGAAGAAAGAAATCTGAGAGAGAAAATATGGAAAACAAAATAGAGTCGAAGTGACATGAATTACTTTGTCATTCACGTGATCATCATTGAGAAACAGTAGCCAGCTTCTCAATGATGATATGCATATTCAGTCTCAGCCTGACAGTGTGTGTTTATTTTTATTCCCTATGGTCGTGTCAAATTGTAGTCACCTTTCACTGTTCTGGGAATTCTATGACTCTAACAATGACGATAATTGCTAAATTAACAAAGCTTATTTCTTTCTTGAACAACATCCAAAAGTGAAATGGGAGATGGCAGATTTGGATGAAACTACAGATTTTTCATTTCCCTTTCAGCTATTCTTCTTATGAATAATGGTTATCTTTAAAGAAAAGAAAATAAATAATATAACATACCTACATGGTCATCTAATGAATTGTGGTTAAGTAAAACCGCCGGACGGGTCGATCGATCAGGTTAAGCGACGCTTGCCGCGGTTGGTACGTGGATGGGTGACCACCTTTACGTATCAAGATTCGTGGATCTTTAACAATCGTTACGGGTCGTCAGAAGCCCGAAAGTCTGACAACCAATCGTATTACCCAGTAACTAGGTTGAGGAGGTCAGATAGACAGTCGATCCATGTAAAGTAGAGCGGTAGATCCGGTTAGACTGGAAGCCAATCCCAACATAGTTAGGAAAAGGCTAGGCAGATGATGATGAAGACCTACATGGCCATCTCCAACTTTTTCGATAGCACTAAATTGGGCGCCTTATCAGTTTTAAAAGTCTAGAATCAGAGTTTCCTCAGTCGAATCAAGATAAAGATTTATGATTTAAGATTATGATGGCGCAATAGCTGACAAGATCGGCAGACGACGTTCAGACAGCTTCACCAGCTATGGGTAAAGTTTTAAAGGGTTTGATAATATGATGGATGTCCAGCAGACTCCACTGGGACATGTAATTTTTAATTTTGCACCGTCTGTAGCAGTGAATACCTGCTCGTAGAAAGGAGGAAGGTGGTACAAAACAGTGGTACAAAAAACTATTACGAAATTAAAATAAGGACTGGTTATCTCTTCATTACGGACGCTTTCACCCCCATAATCAAAAACGATGATTAAAGTTAAATGATGTTTAAACGTCAAAAATGTATGGTTCAACAGACGCTAATCATTACTTAACTTTAAGCCTCGTTTATAAACAAGGGGGTTAATCAGATGAATTAACCAATTTTTTGGAACCATATTTTGATTTACTGATTGTATTTTTTTCTTTTTTTGCGAGTGTCCGTGGAGTTCCCTACCCGTTAGTCACACAGGTAAGTAGCTACTACGCTTTGGAATGAGCAACTAGCTTCATCTTTCTAATTGAGTAACCCCTGCAAAAGTGCCTGTAATTGTTTTTTTTTACTAAATGCTTTGAGTTTGAGACTTTGGAAATAATGTTCTATCTATAGGACTGTCAGCAAGTTTGCTAACCAATATAAAATCAACGTTGCGTTCTATTGGAAGGCCCTTGGACGGTCAATATTTACGAGTTCAAATGGTAATGAGTACAAAAAAGTGTCTGCAATATGCGATATTTATGAAAATCGTGTTCCTTTAAAAGCTATTAAATTGGCGCTTGCAATCAAAGCATGATTTATTATTGGAGTGCAGTGTGTTCAAGTGTGACGCGTCTCGCTACATAAAACTTGTCTGTCTGTCGACACGAACATATTTATTTACCTTTGCTTGCTTTATATGATAAATAATGTCATTTAAGCTATGTTCTGATCGATATTAGCAACAGCCAATGTTGTATTTTTTATCGGGTGGCTTCTTACGCTATACGCAGGCCATCCAGGACAAACCACTGAATGTGCAGAAGAAGAAGCAAAATGCGGGAAGAGAAGCAGCCACAACCTCCCGACTTCGTTCAAGCCCAGGAACATACCTAAGCCTCTCGGGCGCGATTTGTAGTGGCCTATATAGAAAGCTTTTAATCGATTGTGTACCCAATTAGGCCGCTACAGACACAATTTGTCAAAGTCACTGACTCATCCGACACTTAGTGCGAGTGCGGTGCTTCTGATCAGACGATGCCCCACTTGCTGGAATACCCGAAATGCCAGTTCACGTGCACCTTGGATGATCTAAATAATGCCAATAACGCCGCAATAATTGTGGCCACATACTGGGCTCAAACTGTATATAAAAAAAGTGTACGAGTGCCATAGATACGAAAAGAAGAAGATTGAGTGGCTTTTATGGTAACCACCACAATATACCTCCATGCGTTTGGACCTAAAGGTGGCTTATATGTTTTAATGAGCCAAAATTAGTAAAAAATAACATTAGTAAATATTTTCTTACGGTGTTAACAATGCCCTAAGAGATTTTCAACAACAGTAGTCCGTCAATGAATCAGCATTTTTAATTTTTCCTTAATTTTCTCATGCAAGATTTGGAGGGTAGTGTTTTTCACCATGCAAGGAGGTTTTATGAGGCTTTCAATTAAGATTTATAAGGCCGCTGACACCAGCAACTCTCAGGAGATCGTCTACCCATCGAGCCTGAGTGCAAACTTGGAAAGGGGCACATGACTGACTGACGACAGTACCAGAGATAAATAATAATAAAAACGTTTATTTATATAAGGAACACATCCTATTATTTATATAGGTATGTAATATATCCTACTATAAATGTGAAAGTTTGGATGTTTGTTACTCAACCATGCAAAAGCGGCCGAACGGATTTGGATGAAATTTGGCACACAGATAGCTTATAACCTGGATTAACACATAGGATACTTTTTATCCCGGTGGTAGATTCCCGTGGGATTTTTTCCGACCTCACACACTCACCTTCAAAACACCTTCTAAATTAAAATATATCACAGTTGCTAAGTCTGCTGAATTAGGTTAAAAATGTGCTTCAGGCTAGAAAGTGAGCAAATACTTAATGTACCTAATCAAAATCAAAATATTTTATTTCACATAAGCCTGCATGGGCACTTATGAAACGTCAGAAGCTAGGTGCACGGTTTCAATTTGTTATTTCCTATGGAGAAGAGCCGGCAAGAAACTCCACGGTTACTCTTTTAAAAATAATTGGCTTTTACAATGTTTTGAAATTACAGTGATAATAGGAATGGGAGGACAGTGCAGGCCTGTCAATAAGTACCAGGTACTTAGAGGAATGAAAATTCAGAATAGAAAATCGTCTACAAATCTAGCTTCTAAGGCCTACAACGGTCTCTCATTCACAATATGTAAAAGAATCTATCTATATTAAATGAACCTATTTGAACCAAGTGACATGATTTCCATGACAATCACTAATAATAAATAGTTGAAATTAAAATTGATCTATAATGTCAAATAATGACAAGAATATGTCAGCCATTGTAAAAAATAAAAAGAATAAAAAATAACAATGTAATTTGGGAGCAGTTAATAGACTTTCACAGAGTTTTTCTGTTAATGAGGTACCAAGGAAGCCATATGTGTATTATTGTATGTATGAGTATTAGTATGAGTATTATTTCATCTACTCGGCCTGCCTGATTTTAAAACTAATTTCAGACGTCTCGAACGCCTAGCCTAGAAATAGTTAAGCACAACAATATTAACGATAGCGCTATATATCTTTAAAACTGAACAACAACGTGTAGTACTTTTGTTTTTACAACTTGGAATTTTGCCCAGTAGAAACACTAACACAACACGAAAGAACGTAGTGCATAGTACAGTAACATTCGTTAATACTAACGGTTAGGTTAGGTTAGTTATAGTTCTTGCATATTGTCGTGTTATTTTCCACCGAAAACAGCCACTGACATTAATTAAAAAAGTCATTATTAAATCGATTTTCAAAGATTAATGTTGAAAGAGTACCACTTACCTACAGAAGGTCTTTTTATGACGTAGCCTGCACCTACCTACAGCTGGCAAAGGCCCTTAAGGGCCTACGTCCCGTCTGGTAGCGTAACACGGTCACTTTATGAACTCATTGACGGCTTGTCTTGAAGATTTGAAAAATATATGATTTTGCTATAGATTCATATAGATCATTTTGCTCGAAGTACTTTTTTTGTATGGTTAATACTTTTGCTGTAAAAAAATATTTTCCAACACGCAATATTTTGGCTTCTATTCCATACTCCTACTAAACGGCTTCGTTATTTGGAAAAAAAATTACACTGAAAAATAGATAGTTAGAGGTACCACAGAATCGCCGAAGCACAATTGTAAATTAATCAAAGGAATATCCCCATTTTGAGATAAAGGCTCAGAGGTGCCCTGCGCGGGCGCGGGCGGCAGTCGTGCTTTAGCATACAAACGGGAGATGAGGATACTATGGGCCTTAAGACTTTCCACAATCTTTATTCCCGTACCACCATGATCCAGGTGCAGCCCTCGCGTGTTCTTCCTGCCGGAGTCGGCAGCGCTGTCCATCTTCAGGTACAAAAATCAATCTGCCTAACGTTTTTCCTAACTCTATTGGGGTCGGCTTCCAGTCTAACCAGATGCATCTGAATACCAGTATTTCACATGGAGCGACTGCCTGACCTCCACAACCGAGATACTCATTGGTAAGACTGGTTGTTGGACTATCGGGCTTTCTGACTACTCGTAACGATTATCCCACGAATGACAGGCGGGGCCAATGGCTTAACATGCTTTCCGGGGCACGGAGGGGTCTAATATTACTTAGGGCTGATTTTACCAAAGTCAGATATCTTTTATCCGTAGAATAAAATTTACGTTTGACAATTCTACTATGAAAAATCTGTCAAAAATTTAAAATTTATTCTCAGGATAAGACATAATCTAGGTATAAAAGTTTGGTGAAATTCGCACTTAGTCACAAGCCCGATTGTGTGGAAACTTTTGCCCAGCGGTCATCCTGCTAGTGGTCTTTGCCACAATTTCTAGCATGTATGTCAATATATTTATTAAATTTAATACCAAGAGTGCAGTCTTATTCTTATAAACTTACCTATTATTGACCAGAATGTCCTGAAAACGAAATATTTAATTTATCCGTAACCCATGGCTGGAATTTTGTAGACATCTAAGCATAAACAAATTTATATTTATGGAGATTGGGGGAAGTACCACTCTCATTTTGCAATGGCAATGGCAAGAAAAATAATGGTGGGGAAAGCCCCCAATGAGGAATATTAAAAGGTTTCCCGAAATTGCCCCTAAGGATATTTTCACTAAACAAAGCAAATATCACACCAGTTTTAGTGAAAAATTCCGGGTATTTTTCACATAAATATTTAATTGGGAAATACCTATCGTCCATGGCAATCGGTTAAACAGGATACCAGGAATTTACACAGAATTCAATAGGGAAATTTTAATTATCTTATATTTACCTGTTTGTTTCATAAACCACCGAAACGCCGGATGCACGTTTGATAGTTAATTCAGCAAAAATAATAAAAATGCACTATTTCTACTCAGCTTAACAAAACATAATTAAGTATTAACTTTTAGCTGTGGATTCGCACGAGATTATCCCACGGGAACGTACTACTGAGACAAATAGTCTCTTATGCTAGTAACCGTAGTCATGGCCTATCCGTGTGCCATTTCATCGAAATCCGTTCAGCCTTTAAGGGGAACCTAGTCGCGGGCTCGAACTCACTGGTGGGCCTGGCTAAAAATCACGCTGTCTCACCAGGCTTCGTGTCCGACAGAGATAGTATCAGTAATGAGCATTTAGACGCTAGTCTACACGCACAACGTTATTGAGTGAGATGCAGGATTATTTATAGTAAAAAATTCGCGAAAAAATTAAGAAAAGTCCTTTGGAAGATCAGGTTTTATGAAATGACCAATAAAGTTTATTGAACTTTTTGATAATTGAACTTTTTCGGTACCAACTTGGTTTTGGAGATTTTACACTTCTTACTTAATAAACACGCCCAAAGTTAAGAAAAGATAGCAAGAAAAACGAATCTTTGTTGGCTCCTAACTTTTTAATGGGTTTTTATTTTAGTATTCTGTTTCCGTAAAGACAATATTAATAATGAGACAAAACGATATAATATTTTACTTTGGATGTGCCATGTCAGACAGTGGAGTAAAACACTCCCGAAGTTTGTATGCAAAAAAAGTGGACTAAGTTCACCTTAAGGCGTGAAATGGTAACAGACAGACAGACAGACATGTTATACTGACAGAGATAATATTTCATATTTATAGTATAAGTATGATCTATGGATGTTGTAACTGCCTCGTTGGTCGCAAGCGCTACTGCTTGACTTGAGGTCCTGGGTTCGGTGCCCAGGTCACGAAAAGTGTTATTTATTTATTTAACCATTTATGTACACACATATACAAACAGTGTATTAGTGATTGTCATGGACATCATGTCACCTGGTTTAAATAGGTTCATTTTATTTATGTAAATACTGTAACCTTATGGGTAACTACAGTTTTGAGCCGTTTGGGGTCGAAACGCTCGGGTCATGGGGCCCGAGTGCACGTCTCCTCTTTAAGGAAATTTCTCGCCGGCTGGTCGACACTTCACGTGACCAGAGGGCTGGGTCGTTCTTTGGCCAAAGAATTAGCATTGCCATTCAACGTGGCAATGCTGCCAGTCTTCTGGGCACGTTTCCTGATGACAGCGATGCGGAGGAATACTTCGACGCCTAAGTGTCCTTTTGTTTTTTGTATTTATTTTGTATATCGTAGTTTTAATTATCCAGATTAAATGACTTATAAATTATATCTTTGTTGGCTCCTAACTTTTATGTAGATTCTTTTACATATTTTTTATGAGAGAATGTTGTAGGCCTTACAGACTGTAGATTTTTAGACTAAGTACCTGGTACTTATTGACAGGCCTGCACTGTCCTCCCATACCTATTATCACTGTAATTTGAAAACATAGTAAAAGCCAATTATTTCTAAAAGAGTAACCGTGGAGTTTCTTGCCGGCTCTTCTCCATAGGAAGCGACAAATTGGAACAGTGCTCCTAGCTTCTGACGTTTCATAAGTGCCCATGAAGGTTTATGTGAAATAAAATATTTTGATTTGATTTGATGAGACAAGAAGATTAGAACAGCACCCTAATTGCGTAACTCACGATTAATCATAATTTGTTTCGTTTTGAAACAGATGGCTAAACCATTGCTGTATTTTCCGTCTACTGTTATTACACGCGTTGTCTACATCTCTGTTATCTTCTCTCCTATCGCAGGTGTGCTGGAAGAGATTTCTGTAGAAATAAGCATTACCTATGTACGTATTTTTCTGTTCCTTTCTTCTTATCTGTTTATATGTGTGTGCATAAATGGTTAAATAAATAAATAAATATAACGCAATGAATATTGTTGATCTGTCAAAATGAAACCGATTATGATTAATCGCGTGTTACGCAATTAGGGTGCAGAAAAATAGTTACAGACGTGATCAGTGGTGGTGGTGATTTTCTATCTAGAATTTTTCAGTAGTAGCCCGGAGAACTGTGCCCGGTTGATAAATAGGATTGCCCTCTATTACATGGGATTTAAACATAACTGGAGAAATATGGGTGCTCTATAGGTACACTTCTTCTTCTCCGGGAAAACATGGCGTAATGGTATATAAGGACGTTGTTATACCTACACTAATTTTCATCCACTAAACACAAGTCATTTCTATACTAAACAAAATAGCAGATAATCCAAGTGACGTACTTAAAAAGAGGTTCTTTCAACATTATAGTATTTTCGCAGTCATGACTAAGGCACAAAAAGTGTGCGTGAGAAAATTAACACAAACGGCTGTACACAACTCTTCCGCCGTCGGAGGCCACACGAAAACTTGAGTCTAAATGAGATCCGCATTGATATTATGGAAAATAAATACAGAATTATTTGTTATAAGCTGTTGCCCGTGACTTCGTATGCAATCCAGGATGAATAGTAGCCTATGTGCCATTTTTCATCTACATTCGTTCAGCTGGTTTAGCGTGAAAGCGTTACAAACAAACAAACTTCCTTACACATTTATAATATTTGTTAGAATATTTTTTGCTAGAAGTGTGGGCAGTACGTGGGTAGAGAGTAAGCAGAAGTGTCTAAACACCTATGTTTCTTTTATTTCTTTTTTTTCTCTTTTTTATTTCCTTTTACTTCTAATATAATAACACTTTTAAATGTTTATGCTTTCCACACATTCTGGATAGTATTTTGAACTTTCTTTGTCTTTTTTCTCTCTTTTCTTTGCTACAACATTACTTCTGTTTAGTCTACTAGTTTTCATTACTTTCACCGTGCAAAGTTTGTTAAAAGTTCCGAATAAATCTTGCAGGAAATATTAATTTAGTAACAACTAGCTGTGCCTGCGACTTCGTCCGCGTGGAATAGTGACTTTTTGGGCAGCATATTTTGAATTACATAATAATATACCGTCGTTTGGGTAGCAAAAAATTTACTTTACAGTAATGCTTCTCTGTATACGATATTTGACGTATGGCCATCGCGGCGCGGCTCTCAGCGCGTTTTATATAGCCACGGACGCGCAGGCGCGAGGCGTGTACGTACTCTGATAGAATACCTTAACAAATGTTCGCCGTGATTTTTTAAATTGACATAACTTTTTTATTTATGAACCGATTGACATGAAATTAACACTAAATGTTAAGTGAAGCTTACTACAATATATTAGTGAAAACCGCATCTAAATCGAATAAGCCGTTTCTGATATTAGCGTGCACAAACACACAGACAAACAGACAAACAGACAAAAAAAAAATTAATTACAATCTCGGGTTCGGCATCGATATAATAACAACCCCTGCTACTTTTTTTTTATCTATTTCGATTGTACAGACACCACTTTTCTACAATTTTATTATATGTATAGATAGATATAGATATAGATTTTGCACAAAGCACCTTTGTTTTTATATGAATCATTAATATAGCAATATCTGTTTTTTTTTTGGTTCGACGTTTTCTAATAATGAAGCCTAGCTAGATCGATTTATCGCCCCCGAAACCCCCTGCATACTAAATTTCGTGAAAATCGTTGGAGCCGTTTCCGAGATTCATATTATATGTATATTTATACAAGAATTGCTCGTTTAAAGGGTATTAGATAATATCTACATTATACTTTTTTTGTTTGCAGTTTTTTGCGTTTTTGGGTGGGACATCATCAAAAAACTTCTCCCGCTTTGGGTGGAGCAGGAGGGCGTGTCAGACTTTTACTGACTAAAAACCACCCGTGTTCCCTCGGTTGCCTGTACATGAATTGCGTTATAAGTCGGAATAATATTGCTTTAATTTTTAGCTTCTCTTCACTTTCCTGCGTCAATGGGCATTTGTTTTTCTAAAACTTCAAGGAAACGTAAGTTATTGTTTTTCCCATTTTTTGCATTTGGACAAATTTTCTTGAAACAATGAATATATGATGTGTGTAAATTCTAGAATATAAAGTACCATGTCGTTCAGAAACCCTAGCACGAGTGACGTTAACTGAACATAAATTAGAACGATATTTGAATCAGAAATACAACTATCCTATTGCATTTTGGTTTAATTTATTAAGACAATTCCAATAAATATCATCTAGAGATATGATTTTTTTTTTTAACTAAGGTGTACGTGCGAACCTAAAAGTTTCAATTTTAAAACCGTGCGAATTTACGTGACATTTACGCCGCGTGTTATAATGGTTTTTAATGGAATTTCCCGAGTACTTCATTTTAAACCTAATAGGTACATAAAACCATGCTTTCATTCGAGCCTCTCTCAACCATAACACGTTTTATTGCAAAGTTTCCTGTGATGCTTTCGCTTTTCTATCGCAAACGGGAAATGAATGAAAGACAGTTGAAACAGTACATAGCTGCTTTCTCCGCGGAGTAAGTTTAAAAGACTGATTGGAGAAAATCTTATGCTAGAATTTACCTTTACTTCACCGTTTTGAGAGAAGTAGTGATAAAATAATTTACACGAAGTAAGCAGGGAATATAATATTAAGTCATTATTTTTATGGGTTTTTTTTAACAATTAATGATGTCAAGATAGTGATAATACCGTTATGCCATTTGCTAAGGCTTTTTAAGAATAGTGCAAAAGCCAAAATGCAGTGTTATCAAAGACCAATGATGAACCAACAACAAGATGATGCCATAATTTTGCCAATTTTTTTTATATTCAAGAATATTGCCAAAATGTTGCAAAATGGAAAGTGTGTCTGCCAACGTTGATTAGTGCAATTTACGAGTATGATGTGAGTGATTAGTAAAAGTACTTTCGATGAAGCATGAGCATGATCGATGTGGGTTTTGTAAATTTGATAAATCAGTTTGTCGTTTCTTTCTTCCGTGCCCCGGAAAGCATGTTAAGCTGTTGGTTCTGGCTGTCATTCGTGGATGTATGACAGTCGTAACGGGTTGTCAGAGGCCTGAAAGTCTGACATACCAGTCTAAACAAAAAGTATCGTATTACCCAGTAACTGGTTTGTGGAGGTCAGATAGGCAGTCGCTTCATGTAAAATACTGGTATTCAGCTGCATACGGTTGGACTAAAAGCCGATTCCAACGTAGTTGGGCAAAGGCTAGTCTGATTGAATCAGTTTATTTCACAAAATACGAGTGTTTCATAACCGATCTTCATAAGGAAAATCTCTAGTGAAAAGTAGAAGTGGGTTTAATAGCAACAGATACTCCTTGCCAGCTGCTGCTCCAGTCTCAAGGGGATATACAAGGTGTCCGGTATTTAATAGATAACCTTGAAATGGTTCATGGTAGAACTAATGGGCACTCAGATTTTTTTTCTGTTAAAAAAATCCAAAAAAAACAACCGACTAAAAAACACTACAAAGTGAAAAATAACTTTAATTTAGGAATTCGTTGTCTTTGGATATGTATTTAAAAAAATTAAATTTTTTGTCACCGCCTTCTGAAATTAAAGTAATTTTTCACTTTGTACCTAGTGTTTTTTCGGAAGACGGTTATGAAAAAAAAAATTACAGATTAAATACAAATAAAAAAGATTTTTTCTGAATGGCCATTAGTTCTACCATGAACCATTTCAAGGTTATTCATTAATTCATTAATTAAATGCGATAAACAAGGATGGTTATACCTTGTTTTGATAAAAATCCATGTGTAGCTCTTACGGCAGATTGAATGCCTTCGACATCAGGAAGGATTACTAGAACCAAATCGTTGAAACTAAACAGTCTGATTGTTTTGAGTATGTACACAATTACGGCCAGACCGTTCTGGCGCCGACATATGTATTCAAATTAATCTCTTCATATATCATCATCATATCAGCCGAAAGACGTCCACTGCTGGACATAATAGGCCTGCTGCAAGCATCACCACTTCGACAAGTTCTATGCCTGTCGCATGTAAAGGACTCCTTCGGTTTTCACAAGGACATTGGTCCACCTTGTGGGGCCTTCCAACGCTACATCTTCCGGTGCGCAGTCGCCACTCCTGAACCTTGCGGCCCCATCGCCTATCTGTTATCGAGCAATATGTTCGCTCTGCTCACTGCCACTTAAGTTTGGCAATTCTTCGTGCAATGTCAAAATATTAGTATTTTATTTCACATAATCCTACATGGGCACTTATTAAACGTCAGAAGCTAAATTCACGGTTCCGATTGGTCGTTTCCTACGGGGAAGAGCAGCAAAAAAAACTAATACATAGAAAATAATTAATAGGTTTGGGAGGACAATGTAGGCCTGTCTACAAGTAACAGGTACTTAATAAAATAGAAAATGGTCTACCAATCTATTGTCTACAAGGCCTGTCGGTTTAAACCTTGGTTCAAACATCATCATTTCTTTGATCATAGTAGCACTTACCTAATTGAAAAATATGGATTAGTTAACTTCATCTCCATAACCAAAATTCTGTCAATCAAGCACCCAATTAAACATTGCAACCAAACAGAAAGTTCAAGCAACTCATGTCAAAGACAAGCCAATGAATTCCGTTCACTTTCTACGTGACTCGAACAAGTCAGCAATGTTAGCATTTCGACAAACATTAATTTAAACAAATCGATTGTTCACAATACAATATTTGGATCGCTGCCAGTTCCCCGTGTTATTTTGTTGTCGTTACGACGCTGTTCGATGATTGATCCTTCATTGTTACTTAGATTTGGTAACAGTTTATATGGGTCACAGTATATTTAACGGTTTTGAACGATTGTTAGTTTTATTGCAATGTCAATCATGCTGTCTATTTTGGCACGTGCTTATATAGATAGTTTTTATTTACTTTGCCGTTCCGGGTAGAGCCGCTTTGTCGTGTTTATTTCATACTAGCTTTTGCTTGCGGGTTCGCCCGCCTCGTGGTTGGAAATTATTACACGGGGACATACTACTGGAATGAAATGTATGTCAATGTCAACCCAAGTTATGGTCTATCTGTGTGCCAAATTTTATTCAAATCCAATCAGCCGTTTTTACGTGATTGAGTAAAAAATATCCAAACATTCAAACTTTAACATTTATAATAAGTAGGATAGCAACTCAAAACTCAAACTCAAAGCATTAATTCAATTAAAACATTTACAGGCACTTTTGAATTGTCAAAAAGTCGATCAGTTAGAAAGTTGAAGCTAGTTGCCCATTCCAAAACGTACCTAGATCTCTATGGAGAAGAATGGGCAAGAAACACAAAGGACACTCTTTTAAATCAGGGTAGTCAGGAATTACAAAATCTTGGGAATATTATTCTTGTTGCTTCTATATCTGAGAACAATGTAAAAAAAACATAAACAGTTCTAAATATAAGATTAAAAATTAGCCCTGGAAGCTAGGAGATGACCAGCCTTAACCGATGGCGCCCGTTTACGAACTTGACGCGTGGATCAGCACCATCCAGCTCAACCATTTTGTAGGGAACTGAATGATCCAACACACGCGCCACCTGATGCTGGCGCGTGTGTTGGATCATTCGGTCGGGTCTTAAATGTGTCACTGATGTGACACATTTAAGTGAGAATGACATATTCTCAACTGCCACGCTTTTTCAAGTCAACGTACATCAAAACAACATAATAAACGGATGCATATATGGTACTCACATTTACAAAATTTAAACAAAATGCTTAAATTATACAAAACTATAGTTTGCAATGTATTTGAGAAATTAATAGATTTCCAAAAAGAAAGAAAAATATTTACCTAATATCTATTGAAATTTTAATATACAATAACACTTGGTTCAGTAAAAATAAAAACTTATTCGTAATGTCAGAAAAATAATATTACTAGGATCAAAAATGTTCGTAATGTCAGAAAAACTAAAAAAGGAAGCATCTCTTCCAAATATAAAAATTTTAACTTAAGGCGGTGATTTCTTGAAAACTCTCAAAAAGGTGGTTTTTTAAACCAGTGTATCTGTTTAACCGTTAATACGTATGAAAGCATTTTTATTTTATATTTTTTTCAAGTCTGTTTTGCATACATTGATCGAACTCAAAACATAATTAACCATACTTTAGTACATCAAAAAAAAAACATCAAAGTCACCTCTTAATTATCTTTAAAACCAGTTTATCCCTTCAATAACAATTATTATTACAATTAAAAATATACCATAAAATTCTAAAATTCTATCTGCATCTAGTGATGGATTATTTATTATTAAATAGTTAATATCTAATTTTATACGATTTTATTTGCATTTTTACGACAATGCTTGCTCATTTATTATTAGAATTTATTACAACAGATTTTAACCCGTATCGGATTGCAATAAGAACTATTATCGCTCATAACGTATCGTATTTAAAGTTACCAGGGCCTTAACCAGCAACTTATGTAAACCAGTATTCCGCCAAGCATTTTATCTACGATATAATCATCTAACTTATAATAATTATGCTTGTCTACATAGTGTGCGTTTAATGCATCATTTAAATGTCTAAGAAACACTACTTTAGACAATCTGAACTAATTTGTTCCTATTTCTAGTGTTTAAATTTTGCCTGTCACTATCTTCCTAAAAACATGTAGATTTTTCCGAACATACATTATGTTTTCATAGATACATATATTGACAAGGTAGGTACGTACAGTTAAGATGTTAATTGTTTTGAACAGTTCCCTTAGAGATTCGCGTCTGCGGAGGTTGTAGGTGGCTCTGACAGCCCTCTTTTGCAGAATAGAGATCGAATCAATATCCGCAGCCCGTCCCCATAGCAAAATACCGTAAGAGATGATGCTATGAAAGTAACTAAAATAGACCAGTCTCGCGGTATCCACGTCTGTGTTAATTGATGGATCTTTCAAACAGCGTTATTCTGAATTATGATGGAAGTATGGATGTCTAGGGGTAAAAGAAGAGTTAGGGGGACTAATCTGCTTACAGATATTAAGCCAGTGATGTGGATAGCATATTATAATTTTTTATAACTTCTATTTACAGCTTGCTTGAAATAGTAAATCTCATCGCTTAAGTCTTGTTGCTGCCAGCCCCGTGCTAACAAACTGGGCTTTGCCACTTTTTATGTAGATTTTAAATGCATGGTACCTGATAGACTGAAGCTTGTTTCGATCTATAGGATTTAGTTCCGGGTGACGTTCATAGTTAGTACTGCGATCCTTACTTGGTCCTATGCATGACAGATCACTAGTATCACAAATAAATTATCGATATTCCATGCAAAACTATCATTATGTTCTAAGTAATAAAGCGTTAAATGTGTAAAGTTATTTAAAAATATTCTCGCAATAGCGTGTCCAATTTAAGTGACACAATTTAATTATACTATCGACGAAAGGATCTGGAATTAACTGGTTTACCGTATCTATCGCTGAATTGAGATGAAGTTGCATGACATTTAGGCGCTGTCAACGCTTATTTCTTTTTGTTGTCAAAGTGACAGTTCCCGACGTCTTTCTGACAGGACAACTGTCAGATGTAACCGATCCCTAGATATACGATAGTGTTAATTGTGCTCGTTTTAATTAAAATTGTTTTGTTGGCTATTTATATTCAGTTGTAAGCTTCAGTGTCGAACTAAAGATGTTTGGGTTAATGGGTTTCAAGTCTGAGTTTTTAATATTGCAATCACCCAGTTTTATATGTACCTATGTAGAGTTTATTATGCTCGTTGGGTTCACTAGTATTTAAACATTTTGCTGAAACACATTTTCCGTATAAGCAAAATTAACTTGACTCAGCTCTTCCCAAATTTCCTTCTGACCTTGATATGAGTTTAAGCTGCCGCATAACAAAACGCTCACCAAAAATTTTACATTTTATGTTCACATACAAATTGCAGGATAACATTATTTTTATCCGCGGCTACTTTTCTTTAAAGCGATAACGACCTATCACACGGCTATGAATAATAATAGAAAACGGTGACCGCCAATCACAGCTTCCTTTTTATCAGAAGCACCTCCCCTAATAAGCTTATCGCTGTTGTGTCTATTGTGTGCTGAAAACAATTCTGTTTTAAAAAGGGATTATGGCTGCAAGCGTTGACACGTAGTTAAAGTCGAATTTGTCCTCCCATTGGAAGCACTGGTGACCCAGTGGTAACGGCCGAGACTTATGAGTTGAGATTTGAACCCTAAGGCGCTTTATTTTGTATAAACTTTTCATCACTTAGCTCTCAAATCGGTCAAAACAAGAAAACATTGTTAGGAAATCCTAGAAACAAAAATTCGAATACGCACTGGGCCCGGTGGTGGTGGATTGCGGGCCACTACCTTTCACAGAGAAAAGGCCTGTATCTCAGCTGTGGGGATAATATAGGCTGATTGTGCTATTCTCCTGTCCTTCGCCCAAATTTTTAGATTGTAGGTGCAGTACCTATGTATTGTTCTTCAACAACGTCAATCACATTTTCTTCAATCCATATCAGACGTTATCTAAGTGTTTTCTACCTTCCTTGCCATATCTTCTTTTACACAATTCATCCAACTTATCTCAGTCCTGCCTTTTTTCTTATATCTTGTATTGACATCCACTTTCATAGGTACATTCTTTTCAGTCAGATAGGAAACGCCAACCTCATCTTTGACGTGTGTTTGTACATACCTACTTTCAGAAATAAAATCACTTATCATTTTCTTTTTTTTATAAATTATAAACAAATCGAGTTTATTCTGTATATCTGTTATAAATGTAGGTACTGCCAGTACCATTAACAGATTTAGGTATTTTCGGAACAAAGTTCTTTAACGCAGCTTACGGTAGGAGTAGGTATACTTCTGGAAATCGACACGTAACGAAAATAGAAAAAGATATACAGAGATAGTGAAGAGTGTGCAGCCGGATGAAAAAAAAATGGGAGGTCAAAATGAAAATCCAAGATGGCGGCATGCGAAAATAAAAAAATCATTATGGGCGTCCTTTTAATGGTTTTCGAGGGTGCCGAAGCCAATAATGAAATGAAAATCCAAGATGAAGACTCTAAAAATGTGTGGCTCTGTATTAAAAACGCGCATTAAAATCACACTTTCTCTCCGTGTGTATTTACGTACGAGTGCGTTCAAGAATCATGTTAGGAACTTTTTTCCTGACGGGGGCCCGCGGACCCCCACACGTTTTTTATTCTAATAAATTTTTATTAGTTGGGTTCTGTTCCACGCGGGTACAGCTCGTAGAATACCTTGTTAACCCACACCTTGAAAGTCATCAGCTGTGACTATGAGTAATAGGCAATTGGCTGATGATTATTAATGAGGCCTTAACTGGTTTTAATAGTCTTAATTGAAACCTCTTTCACAGGAGAAACGTGACATTGGCTGGATAGTTTATAATGAACTACCAACTGTTTCAGGAATCTGAAATGTTTCAGTGCGTTTGCGGACTGGGTTTTAGATTATCGGCAAGTGAGGGGGGCAATTAAAAGTATTTGAATTCAGGTAGGTACCTGAATTGTCAGTAATAGTATTGTAAGTAATTTAGATAATACATACCTACCTATTAATGCTACCTAATATTATAAATGTAAAAGTGGGTTTGTTTGTTTGTTTGACGCGTTCACGCTAAAACGGCTGAGTGGATTTGGATGAATTTGGCAAACAGGTAGACCATGACTTTGGTTAGGACTTAAGATACTTTTTGCTGACCTCCTTTGCGGGCGAAGCCGTGGGCATAAGCTAGAATATGTATAGGTATGTATTTTCGTAAGACATATTCTGCAGTTTAGCCAAAGTCCTTGGAGTATTAATCACGATCAAAATGAATGAATGAATGTAGTTGTTGATAACTGTGTCCCTATTTTTAATTTCCTTGACCTAATTATTGTTACTCTAGAAATATATCTATGAGATAATGACCTGTTCTAAAACTACTTGTCAAAACAAACATTTCACCACCCAGATATTTCAAAAGGCTGCAACCACTTTCTTATTCCTACCGTACAACCCAAAAGTTTTGACATACAACCAAAACTCTTCAAGCAAAATTGACACTTAGTATATTGAAGTGTCCTAATAAACTGAACTTCAAAATAGCGTGTACATTTTCGGTTTATGGATCTATCATTTAACCCCGCAAAGAAACACTTGCGTAATTTATTGTTATTATTGAAGAAAACAAATAATAATGCATATAGTGCTAATACTCGACATTGAAAGTAAGCGTTGAGTTACGTAACCCTAGAAACGGCGGGGACATGTATTGAATATCATTCGACCGACGCACGTGGCCGACCGATGATGTACCCATGTAGGTACTCGGCTGGGAAGGTACCTGGAGGTTTCTCTGAACGCTTGTAATACTGAAAAGGGTTGGCAGAGAAGTGGTTTATTTATTTAATTATCATCATTTCGCCGAAAGACGTCCTCTGTTGGATATAAGCATCCCCCAAGCACCGCCACATCCACCGGTTATTTGCTTCTCGGGTCCAGCGGATTCCTGCGGCCTTCACCGGGTCATCGGTCCACCTTGTGGGAGGCCTTCCAAAGCTACGTCCTCCAGTACGCGGTCACCGCTCCAGAACCTTTTGGCTGAATTGGCTATCTGTTCTGCTTTCGCTTGCCCACTTCCACTTAAGTTTGGCAATTCTTCAGGCTATGTCGGTTACCTTGGTTGAAACTTGAAGCATCATCATTTATTTAATCATGGGTTCCACAGGTTTTAGTTACCTACTTAATGTTTTTAAATTGGATTAGTTCATTTCATCTCCTTCGGTCATCTATTTGCGACTAATTAGTTTGGTAATTCTTTGCGCTATATCGGTTACCTTGGTTCTGCTACGCATCTCTTTATTGCTGATTAGATCGCGTAGGGAAACTCCAAACATAGGCCTCTCCATTGCCCTTTGGTAAATTTTCAGTCTTTTGTTTACTTGTTGAAATTTATCGCAGGATTATGGCACGAAATTAATCTGTTAAGATAACCTATGGAAAATAAAGGTTAATAATCAACACATATTTCAATGAAACATTTCATTTATTGATAGGTACTTTATTGAAGCTACCACGATTCGGTTCCATTACAAAAGAAGCAAGATAAGGAGTTTTGAAAACAAACTTAATGCAATGATCCTCTCGAAACCAAAATCAAAAGCTTCAGAAGCGATGGTAATTCATCAGGTAAAGAATATTCTGCAGAACTCATTTAATGTTTTTTAATTATGAGGTTTGTTACAAAAAAGCAGTTGATCAGCGTCAATGAGGAAAACTAAATAAATAGTCGCGCGGTCATTAACCTTCCAAGTTTAAAAGGAGTTTGCTTAGTTTACAGAATTACCAGCACGTAATTGGATTGTTCTTAATTTAAAAATACAATCTACCTTTGGCTACTGGCTAATTAAGGTGGATGCTCTCAGTGCATTTAATTTCATTGAATTAATTTTCATGAAATAGTAATTCAATGTGTTAAATGCACTTGTTTAGAGGATGGTTTTGATGATTTGAATGATTGTAATTTTGTAAATACATATTTGTTATGGTTGCGATTCATATTTTGTATAACATAAAACCCGAAAATGCCCTGCAAATTGCAAAAAAAGTTAGAAAATTTTAATTTCGCGGCCTACACTAGCGCATCAACCTTAAGGAAGATTGCATCACAACTTGTACTACTCGCGTTATCACTGTCAAGCTATAGGTAACATAGTAACCATACTTACCTATTAGGTAATCGCGTTGCTATCTGCACTACAAATTAAACAAAGACGTATTTTGTTTATAATCTCAATAGCGGTGTTTCCTCGCATTTCTATATAAAATAGAGCAGTGAGTTTAATTGTGATAACCCCTTTGCTTATCAAGAGATTCGCTCTCTCTCTAATGCATATGGCCTAATTTCGGATGATTATAATTGGCGCGGATAAGCTTCGATGTTGTTTTGTTAATTTGTTTGTCGGTTCACAGTTGTTTGTGTGGTCTTTGTGCCTGTTTGAATACCTTGAGAGTGTCTTTGCACTGGTCTTTGTCTGACGTAGGCATCGTCGACACGTAGACGCAGCGTAGGCCGAGTAGGCATCGTAGATACGGCGTAGGCAGCCCAGCGAGTCTAACACGATCGTGCAGATTAATCGTAAAGTAAAATCCAACGATTTTAAAATAGAAAAAACTTGTTTCGCAAATAATATTTATTACGTTTTAAGACTTTATTAATATTTTGGAGTGATACTGATTGTGCTTGTCGCAAAAATGTGGGCAGGTATACCAAAATGCTAAACGATAAATAAATATTTTCGATTGAATAATCGTTCTAATTTACGTATCGTTGACGTCATGCGTTCGTGCTACGGCGTCAGACGTAGCGTAGGCGTCGTAGACGTAGCGTAGACCGCGTATATAGGCTCGGCGTAGACTTTGTAGACGCCGCGTAAACGCGTAGAGGTGACGTCATTAGGCCACTTGTCTAGTAAGTAACTGTATCGTCCATTGAGGCAGATACCAGTTACGCGACTTTCGTCTATTGACTACTGAACTTTTATAATACTCCACTAATCATCCGGGTGAACTGGGTGAAGCATCATTAGCTGCATTTTTCTGTGTTTGGAAAAGTTGATAGAGTAAAAACTTCTGCAGTATTTCACCATAGTTGTGAAAAATAAACTGTGTTTGGTGTCGATAGAGGTCAGATAGGTCAGATGTCATTCGCTCCAAATATAACCAGAAATTGGTTCGTTACGGATATTCTTTCAGGGTTGACGATGATAATGATAATTTTAAATTGTAATTAAAATAGTTAATTATGATGTTATAGTTTGTAAGTACCTTTTATCACTGCCTTGAAAATATAACAGTTTTTTAAAATAAGTCGATTGAAAAATAATAGGTAGGTGTACAAATAATATAGTCACAACAAATGTAGAATGAAAAAAAAAACTTTGATTTTTCACTTCCATCATTTTTTATCATCAAATTAACTGTTGTTGTTTGAATGACTGCCAATGCTGTTAAAGGCTCCCGCAGAAAGGCGCAGCGCGACAGTGAAGAAGAAAGAAAGAAAAGGTATTTATTGTGACTCACGCAGGAAGATCACATACTAAAATAAACACACAATAGTACCAAAAGCAAAATAAAACAGAAAGTCCTGCACGAGGCCAAAAGGCCTACCTCAGCATGATGCTGCGACATTTAAAAAGTGTCGTAACGCTGGTATTCTGGTAGGGCCCGAGCGATGTGATGGCACGGACAGTTACAGTATGTCATAGTATGCGGTGCGACGCGATTCTGGTATAACAATTTCCATGAAGTTTTCATTGATATAATTCTACTAGAGTCGCGTTGCGCCTGTCTACGAGAGCCTTAATATTCGAAAAAGTTTAACCATGTAGGTACTAAAGGATACTTACTACAGGTAAGCCCACTGGTAGGTAAACCTTCGGGGATTTTAACGAGCGTGATGTTATGTGAATTTGTCTGCCTAGCACTTTCCTAACTATCTTGGATTCAGCTTCCAGTCAAACCAGATGCAGCTGAATACCAGTATTTTACATGGAGCGACTGCCTATCTGACCTCCATAACCCAGTTACTGGATAATACAATACCCCTTGTTAAGACAGATTGTCAGATTTTCGGGCTTCTGACGACCCATAACGACTGTCAAGGATCCACGAATGACAGCCGAGATCAACGGCTTAACGTGCTTTCCGAGGCAAGGAGAGGTCTTGGTATGTAAAGATGGTCACCCATCCACGGACCAATCGCGGCATGACTCATGACTTAGCTACAAGTCCATGTGTAAGTTTAACTAAAAGTCTGCTGACATCCCAAAAATACTTTAAAAATAATCAGTAAATAGCGTAACATACACGATAATACCTACAAAGAACCACTCGACGATAACATAGTTAAAAGAAAATGTGTCACAACCTTGATTTGCACGATATTATGTTACAAAACTGATAACCCCGTCGGGGATTCGTATCGGCTATCATTCAGATTCGGCTGTTACACAAGCGGAAACCGTACTATGTGGTCTGTGCTGATATTATTGTATTTTGTGAAGTTATTTTTGTTTGCTTTCGAACTAACAGACCGACTCTTTCACAATTCAAAAGTATCTGTAAATGGTTAAGAAAAAAATAATGCTTTGAATCCTTTAGCCTCGTGAAGGCCGTAGCAATTCGCTGGATGTGGGAAGCACAGAACCGATCGAAGTGGCGGAGCTTGGGGAAGGCCTATGTCCAGCTGCTGTGGACGTCTTTCGGCTAAAATGATTATGATGATGATGAAATGCTATGAGTTTGCTATTTTCATAAAACGGATTATTTATATAGGGGAGACTATTTATACTAAAATAGATGATTTCAGAATCATAGCATTATTTAAAAGCTGTCTTAAATTAATAATATTTATGTGCAAGTACCTATCTATGTAAAGAGGATAGAGGACATCAAAAAATCGTCTGCATCGTTGTCAAAAGGAGTGGTGCCTAAAACGCTGGCTGATTCATTGGCCAGAAAATAGGCCATTTGAAGAGAATAATTATCTTGTATTTTTTCATGAAGGGCTTAGGAGTCAAACCTTTCGGCACGTCATTTAATATTTTACTTTAATTTAATTATCAGAAAAATTTACTTCTACAAACAACGACAACGGGGGAAATTGCCATATTAGGTACTACCCGCTTGGTTTGGCTTGGTCGTTGATCGACAGTTGGGTAACAACATTTCGTCTATTCTGAATATCCTTTGAGCTAGTTGTAATTTTCCCAAATAATTCTTTACAAAGACCCTAGACGTAGATGAACAGTTTTTCTTTAAATAATCATACTATAATAATCATCATAATACGGCCTCAAGACCACTGCTGGACTTATGGCCTCGCCCAATCGTCGACACATCGACTGTCCCTGTGTTTTCACAATAAAAACAAAAGAATGTTCTATCAAACAAAGTTCACATAGAACTTAAGAATTGCCCACACATTGCCTTGGGTAAGGTTACGGGTGTTAATTGACTTAGTTGTAAATGATAGGTACTATTCACTATTTCCCATTGGCCACGTGATCGAGTCAATTAAGCGGTTTATGGCCGCTTGTGGCGACCTCGTCAGAAGCGGTAGCGAGAAATTAACCTTACTAATATTATAAACGCGAAAGTTTGTAAGTATGGATGGATGGATGTTTGTTACTCTTTCACGCAAAAACTGCTGAACGGATTTGGATGAAATTTTGCACACAGATAGATTATAACCTAGATTAACACATAGGATACTTTTTATCCCGGTAGTACGTTCCCGCGGGATGATTTCCGACCTCCACGCGGGCGAAGCCGCGGGCGGAAGCTAGTTTTACATAATATAGAAGGCTATGGTCGGTGAGTGAGGTTTGATTTATTCACATTTAGGTAAAAGTGCCCGAGAAATAGAAATGATTTGTCACTTATTAGCCTTCGCCACCGTGGAGGACGGAAATTATTCCATGGAATCCTACTACCGGGATGGAAACAAAAAGAGAACCTGTGTTGTAGCCCAGGTCGTGGTTACATTATAGAACAGCCTGTGGAAGTATCCGCCTAACACGTGGAGTACTTTCAGTAACTTTCCATTGTTAATTTTTAGTAGTAGCATTTTCAATTCATAATTTTAGTGAAAAAAGATATCGCACCTTCATTTCGAAACCGTCAGGAGAATTAATTTACGTTTTTTGCATCACTAATTTACCTCTTGATAAAAAAAGTGGTGAACACATCTAGACTTCGTGAAAATTTCTTTCAGTAACGGTTTCGAAAGGAAGGTGCGATATGTTTAGATGGTCTAGCTAGACAAAGATAGACGAAAAGTCAAAAATGTATGTGACTGACAAAAGCATAATATGTAAATTTTGTTGAAAGACCTTCTGAAGATATGAAACGCTTTGAAAGCTATTGCCACTTGTCTAGGTCCTCAGATCCTTCTTTACTTTTAAACTATACGACCATGTTTTAAATTAATAGTTCCTCGTCATTAATTCAATGTGAATGGATTCACTAAGCTTGAATATAATAACAGTCGCTATACAGATAAGTCATTGGATGTCGTAAACGTTCTTTGTTTTGGTGCTACTATTTATCTTGTCTAACTCGTCCTCGGTATTCGGCCTCGGCACGAGATAAAAAGAACTTGAACTGTTCTATCCGAATTATGATGATTTGTCTAGTATCTCGGAAGCCGGATCTAATATGGAATTTTATTTTTAACACAAAATTCACGTTGTTAATCGTCGTCAATTTTCGATCTTTTCCTTCACTCGTTTGCTCAATGCTGAACCTTGTGAACGCCCTAAGCCGAGGTTTATACCCAACAGGGGCACCCCTTGTGGGGTCGCTTAGTTATTAAGTTTAATGCTCTGGTTGGACGCCTTAATTTACCCTAGTTAAGCGGCCGGGCGGCGCGGCGTTAACCTACCCGCACGGGCCCGCGTGGTGGATTACGGCCCACTCCCTCTTGAAGAAAGGAAGCCTGTGTCCCAACAGTATTTCCTTAATTGATTTGATCTAATTCACAAATTTTCTATAACAAAGAGGCACAATAACATACTTTATTGTAACTAGGAGTGTTTTCGTCAGACCATCGGTTCTTCGTCAAACGGCGAGCTCACTGCCTATAACTCTGCAACTTGTGACCTGCTGGGTGACGGGAAAGTACAACGGAATCATTTATTTGCACTTTTGATGAAAACGTAGGTGTCACCACATCTATGTAATTATTTAATACACACGGTGACTTGTAATTTGGCGTATTCCTTCCAGGACAAGGACATGATAGTGTGATCCATTTGTAATAAGTAAGCACCCTATATAGCCTAAGCGAAAGCCTTTGATACACATTTTGACCCCAAAAGACCGTGTCATTGGATATGACCACGATGTACATAATCTCTAGGTAATAACTAGGTATATGCGCTTGTAAACTGCAATAGATTTCAATTGAAACTTCGTTCTCACATCGTGTGTTGTCCTATTTATCTACTCAGATTGAGATCGGATGCAATGAAGATAGAAGTAGACCATTTTAACTGTGTTATTAGTGCAACATACTATTTGTTGTTTGTTGTGGCTTAAGCTTACAGAGGACTTCTAGGATGTCGGTGACAGGACGATGCGCCTCAACAGAAGTTGGGCAAGACCTCTAGTTAGACGAGGAGATGGTTGATGGAGTAAAGCTGTGACCGAATGGTGGCCACAGACACCAGGGCCGTCCAAAACTGAGTTGGGTTGATGGTATCGTCAAAGGGGAAACACCTGGATGAGGGCGCACGAAACCGAGAAGTATGGCAGAAAAATGGGGAGGTATATATGAAGCAGGGGGTGATTCCGCTAAAATCATAATGATGGTAGAATTTAAAGAACATCCGTCAAATCTACTGAGTATATTTTTTTTAATAAACGTTTTGGATATTGACTAAACGGAGCTAGATCTATAACAAATATAAAACGAGAAGCCTCCTCCTTTGTTAAAGTCGGTTAAAAATGCAATATCGCTTCCGCTATACACAAAGTATCAACCTTATATGAATGCGAACATTACCGTATTTTTTCCTTCATCGATACATATTATTTGTTAATAGTACCGGCCAACTATTATATAAGCGATAATGTATTTTGATCGTACTATTATCGGTCTATAGCATTCCTAAATAGGCATGTCATATAATCAATTAGTTTCTAGTTTACAGCTAAAATAGTAACGAGTAAACTGTGATAATATGAGTTCGCCTGTGATAAGATTTTGTTTTGTATTGATTTTATAAAGTAGACATAATAGTTTTAATATGAAAAGCTGATAAGGGCTTCGGCTTAGCGATGGCTGGTAACAATATTTGTAGACCCATAGAGACTTGCCCTATTAAACAAAACGCAGCAATTGCGAAAAGGATCTGCAGTTCCATATATTTATTATTGCAAAACTTGAACATTTTTGGGACCTGGGCCCCAATTCTGTATGGTTTAATGATTCCCCGCGGAATCTCACTACGTTCAAACTACGTCAATATCGTGTTTTTTAGAAACCAATGTAATGGTAAGGAATCGAAATGTCATATTCTGTATGTTCCAAGACAATTTGTCGATATTATTAATACGATATTAGCAGATTTCGTGTGTGATTGACGTGGTTACGAGTAAGGAATCGTTAAGTGGTCATAGTGAATTTAGGCCCGGCTGGTTTTCGGTTTGCTCCCAACGTAAAAGTTGCTCGTAAGGATGAGTATGTACAGACGCCAGCTGCAGGTCAAGCTATCTCAAACTGTCAAATTTTCCCAACTGAACATGAACCTTATTGTATTCTAATAAAGTTCTAAATCTATCAAATAAATTTGACAGATTGGGGTAGCTTGATGTCCTGGCGTCTGTACAATTATTTATTATTTGAATAGTACAGACAATACAAGATATAACACATGGACAAGGCCTAGACCGTACAGTCTAGGTCTCAGTCCAAGCCTTTATTTTCCAGAAAGTCTTTTCATATTACTACTGACCTTTCAGCCGGCCCTATCATCTGCTTAGCCTTTTCACAACTATGTTGTTGGTCGGATTCCAGTCTACCCAGATGCAGATGAATACTAGTATTTTAAATGCTTCCACTGCCTATCTGACCTCCACAACCCTGTTACTGGATTGTACCATACCATACCCCCTGGGTAAGACTGGTTGTCAGGCTTTTGACGATCTGTAACGACTGTCAAAGATGTACAAATCCTGTCAGCTGGACTATTCTGGATATATGGTAAAATTCTCACAGTAATAATGTAGACTAACTGTCGTTTTTCTTGATTCTAGGGATAAAACAGACTAAAAGGCACACAATATACCTACCGCAAAAAAAAGGTAAATTCAAAATCAAACAAAAAGAGTAAAGTCCGATGCCACTAGCATTATAGTGTGGCTGCGCCAAAAAGCCCCAGTTCGCAAAAAACGCCAGACCTGTAGTGCCTGATGCTGGTTTTGAATCGGACCTGAAGTGTGAGGTGACGGATGTAAATCAGCTTTATATCCTACAGCAACAACACTATTGATACTGATGAAGGCTCACTTCATTCAAGCTTTCTTCACCTAAACTTTCACGCTGAGATATTACAGAATATATCGGCTACTTAGTTTTAGGCGCGACCGCATAGAAACAGAAAAGGCATTCGATATCTGAAAAAAACTGTTATGTGAACAGAAAACTATTCATGACGTGGCGTTTTTTTTATCGAACTGAGAATATAAACTCAATCAATTATTCACCGATCCACACTCGTGTGGTGCAAAACAGTAAGTGAAACACGTGAAATAAAACCATAAAGTTTAGCAATTCGCCGACGAGGATAGTTTAACATAATCATGTCGACTTATCTCAACTTACAGGATATGTTATATCAAAATGCGAATAAAATGCACATTGTAGGAAAGTTCCACGATTTAAAAGAGTCGAGAGGAAGCCATTATCGACTTTGTAGTATGCTGACTATGCTGAGTCACGTGGCATCCAACGTGATTGTGAAATACATTTTCCATGTATAATACATGGAACCCTATTGGTTATAATACATGGAAAATGTGATCTATAAAAGTCAATTTTATTGTTTTTGGGGGGAATGAGCTCACTATTTAAATCTTTGGTCGTCAGGACGCTCAGTTCGCGAATGTTCGGCACGGATGTCGGTATTTTTTTTGAATTTTCTGGTGTAGTCTAACGCGTGCTGAATAATTTTTCTTTCTAGTAATGACCAGCGTAAAACAAAATACCCTGCTGAGCTCTGAAAGTGAGCGCAAAGCAAGACCTGTAACTATTATGATTTGCTTGCTTTTTGAATGTTGATACAGTTTCCCTTAACTATATAATAAAGAGGTAACATTGTTTGTTAGAGATAATAACTACTCGTAGAAGTACTGATTCGAATACAAAAAATGATGGTCCATACATTTTCATTTTCATATTTACATTTCCACTGGACGTAACGTAGTTGGGAAAAAGAATGACCCACAATTTTTTTAAATGTAAATTAGGTTACATGAACGTAACGCTTTCACTGTTAAAATGTTATCAGAGTTAATGTATAGCCAAGATCTCTACAAGACCTAACTCTATATACCTTACATTATGATCAAAATGTACGGCTTGGCCGGGTCATGACCGTTGCACAAACACTCCTATTGGGCTTATGGTAAGAAATTATGTTACTGATCATTAATGTTGTGTCATGCAATAGTGCAATGGAACGGTCAAGTCATACATTTTGACCAAGATGTAAGGTCTTTTGTGCCTGGAGTGTCTTTCCTACACATACATGCAATATGAATGTAACTCTTGCCGATATTTATTACTAGACTATTTGAGGCTGACTGTACATCTCTTCTTAGACAACTTTTGCATTATGTCGTTTGTTCCTCAAAACTGCTTCATCGGTATTACGACTAAACCAAAATACTTATGGATTTGGTGACGGACCAATCGGAGCACCGAACGCGCTCAATACGTTTGATCGAGATGATTAAATGAAACTCACACTAGGGCCATTGAATCGAAAATAAAAGTGCCTCAAACGAACCGGTACCTCCAAGCAAAGCGAACACCGACACGATACTCAGTTAATTAGTGTTTTTGCGTACTAATCGTACATTATTGTTTGTATGTATGTATGTTCGCAAAGCAGGAAACGAGACGAGACGCTATCGCGAAATTCATTCTCACTGATGCACTACGGTTCACGAGTATTGGCCACTGATTAGAGAATACTGAATTTTGGAGGGGAATTTGTCATTGTGTGTTTTTTGGAACGCAGTTCCTTATCGCGCTTACACTGCATACAAATGTGTAACTTTTTGAGCTTCACAACACTATGAAAATGTGCTAAAAAACTTTTAGTTATTCTTTGACGTTGTTAATTTTATTTCCTTGTGCCTGATATTTAATACACAACATTCGGAGAAAGGAACTCCGTTCTAGCTGGATTTGTTTCGACTTTTTATTTATTTCGTTAAACGATGATTTGGTAGTTTTTTTCTAACCTATAAGGGGTTTATTTATAAACGTTGCTTAAAGCTAAGAAACGCTTTAACCTCAAAAATGTATGGAATCATTACTTAACTTTAAGCAACGTTTATGAATAAAGGGGTGAATGTTTTTGGTACAGACCAAGAATATTGCACTTGTGAAACTTTTATGATTTTCGAGAAAATAGGCAGGTACTCAATGTCGTTTTTTTCCCTGATCAATATTATAATATTCATGTGATAATGATTCTCGATGATATTGTTGTGAATAAGTAAATAATTGTGTATTTAAATAAAACGCAATGTTATGTACCTACCTTTGAAGATACGAGGTAAAATAACAAGTTTAGTACCTACGTAAGCATTTTTGTATTTATAATATTTCACAGCTTAATTCTCGTACTTAATAATTTTCTGTTATAGACGATTAGGAATAGTGAATAAGTAAATAAGAGAAATGTGGCTTCAGTTTTTCCTTGCATGGATTGCGGTGTTATGTTATTAATATATTTGCTTTTGTATAACTTAAAACTAATAGATATATTTAAGGAAACTGAAGGGATTAAAGTATAGTACCTATGTTTTATATTATTATGAAAGTAATTAATTGCGCAGTTAATTTGTTTGCAAACTATCCGTATATTAATTAGGTAAGTATATAAAAACAAACGTATTTGTTTTATTATAATTTCCTTTCTCTGATCAACATAGAGAATATTGGCGTCAGTAAATGTACATTTTATATTGGATAACAATGGCAATGCAAGTACTGCAATGTGTTTCCTGTGACTAGATATACCTACTTACCGATTTATCAACGGCCAATTCAATTCGAGCGTAGTCCGCGTTCATATTCAAGGTCGAACCGCTGATCTCACCGACCATTTTTTCTACACTAGTATTACACGACCATATCACGATGTGCCGAAATTCTATGGGATTTCATACGAAAGGGGAAAACGTAATGACGTTTTCTCATGACCGGTTTACCTATCGTTCACAAACTCGCATGCCACCCATTGTAACCAATCCAACCATCTTTGAATATTTCATACATTTGTAGCACTTTTTTGATTGTTTATGTGTTTTTTTGTGGTGCGGTTTTTTGTCGGCGTCACATTCGGGCGCCTGAGGAGGCGTTTTGAGGACGTCTCATGGTCGACTTTGTTATTACACCAGACATATTATGTTAGCTGTACTTACCTACTTTAGTTTGTTATGAGATCAAGGAGCAGCGGTTTAGCGCTCTACATTATTTCATAAAATTATATCGGTGTTATTACAAAACAAGGTTTTTCTTTAGGCTTGGTTTAAACCATCTATCGAGCTGGTTTTTGAAATAAGAACCTAACAGAAATCGAAATATGTATAGTTCCTTTTACAAAATGAATAAATCAGTCCGGTCTTAGGTTATCAATTTTGTATTAAGAACTTTGCTAAAGTTCGAAACACAAAAACTGTCTCGAAACTTTTCCTCGGTTCAAAATTAGATCGGCTTATTAGTCGTTTGGCACGAATTTACTCGCCCGAATCAGGCGTATCGACACTTTATGGGGAACCTAGTCGCGGGCTCGAACTCACTGGTGGGACTGGCAAAAAAACACGCTGTCTCACCAGGTTTCGTGTCCGACAGAGATAGTATCAGAGATGAGCAGTTAGACGCTAGTAGAACAGATCTGGGATGAGGAGGCAGACTAAGAGAGATACAGAAGCCCGCAGGGCAGCATGTGGCGAGCTGTTGGGCAGTAGCGACCCCAAGGACCCTATATTCCGGGAGAAGTCTTGTTCCTCATCTCTGGCTTGCCTTTATTGGCCTGCTTGAATGAACACTGACGAGGTTCAGACTTTCCACCTCATACTTGCCTTTATTGGCCGGTTTGAGTGGAGATTCGCAAGATACGACGTCACATCGTGGCACGCTGCAACTGACGTTGCTGCAGACATGTTTAAATAATCATTTTTAATGATACCTAAATAGTCTGTACAACTTGTTTTAGGTGTAAACGGTAGGCAAACGATAAAAAATAATATTTTCATCTAATATTTTTTTTTTACTTCAATTTGGAAGCTCTTGGTCTCCATCTTACGTGGTGGTTAGTGATGATCAGGCTGAAGGTGGAACCGAACTTCCCCCGGAACCCTCAACCACAAAGGAACTGGCTATCATACCTCTAACTGCCGAAACACAACAATTCTGTTAACATTTTTGTTAAGGCGACATGTCGTCTGTTTGTAACAATATCGGTCGCACCCTGCGATGCGATGTGACGTCGTTTCGTGCGTGTGTGTTTTGACCCAAAGTCCTCCATACAACTAAAATTAACCAATTATTTATTTTCTTTTTGAAAAACGAAAAAAGAAACTACTTACACTGATAATATTTTGACAGTCATTATCATTGAGCTGTTGTATAGTGATTATTATTATGATCGCAGTTGATAGAACACACACACTCATACATTCACACTTCACACACATTACAGAAGTGATAAGTAGATTCTATTATCTCAGAATTGAATTTAATATTGCGAATGTGTATAAATATAAAAAATTATCGAAGCTTCAAAACAAAACGTAAGAGCGATTATAGATAAGAAATCTGCATACTTTTATTTTTTATTTTCGACGGCGAGTTATCTAACGCGGAACTGAAAATTCGATAGCAAATTTAAATGGCGTGATAATTGCGTTTCAGTAGTCAACAAAATAGCTCCCGTAATATTAATGATACTTCAGTCAACAACTATTGCAGTCCACTGCTGGACATTAGAGTCTCCCAGGCCATCCAGGTTGTTCCCGTTGCAATTTGCTGGTGCCTGGGGGCGTACCACACTACGCTTGCTGAAACTTGGTCTTCACTCCAGAACTCGTCTGCTCCATTGGCCATCGGTACTTCCACAAACATGGCCGGTCCACTGCCACTTCAACTAGCTTACTCTGCAAGCCATGTCGGTAATTTCGAATCCAAAATGACGCCTAAGTTTAATGCTTTTGTTTACATAAGTTTAAAAGATTTTCTCCTAGAGGAAAACATAATATGAAACAGTTTCTTATACTTCGTCGGTACTTTCCTAAGGCACGGTAGGTGCTTACGTACTGACTTGCTGATTATGGATATCAAATTGGGATAACTAAAATTTTGGATTTTGGATTCCATGACATAAAGCTAGAAAACTCTATGTTTTGGTTCACCGTCTCCTCGACAGTAAACGTAGAACATGGATTTGATAAGCTTTAAGTTTAGCTAACGATTTTTGATGATAAGTATGTCTGAGCTTGAAGGAGACAGCTCGTGCTATACGTACTTACTTACTTAAATCGTATAGATTCTGAGTCGTGTTGAAGACCTTATTATATTGCGTAGGTGTATAAAATAGGGTTGAGCTACACAATGACTGATGCATGCATGTCTTCTGTTGGTACGGGTCAGCTCGAATTTGCAATAGCTCTTTCTTCAAAATTACCTTCCAGACACTACCCTGCATTGTTAGACTCACATACCATTTTAATGTCATAATGAAAAAGATCGTGACCTCTGAGTTTGTTTCAGCATTTCTTCTCAGATCAGTCAGCTCGGAAATGCCGGTGTCAACTTGTTATAAAACATTGACTTTGCCTTAAAATATCTACACTACCTAAGACTACATAAATAAACATTTCATGTCATTTCATATAGGTACGTACCTATTATACCAATGTCCTCATGTAACCATTTTTCAACCACATTTTCAAGAGTCAGGTTTTATATTAAGGTTTCCTACCTACGTACCTATTATTAGACCTTTATTACGTTTCTCTAACTAAAGGAAAAGTTTCGAAAACAAATATAGTAACAATATTATTTTTAAATAAAAGTAATACACCTATTTTCGGTACACAATAGGTGGGTCTGTACTTTTATTTTATAAAACTAAAAACTTTTGTAATATATTTAAAATTTCCTTCCCCGTTTCAGCGGAGAAACTACCTTCTAATCGGTCTCTCAAAAAATTTCCACGTTCCGTATGTATTACTCATTGAACATTACCAACAACAATTTAGATTTATCAACAAAAAAAATCTTGATAAAAGAATTTCAGATAAGTATTAATAAAATACAGGGTGATTGGAAGATGGGTGCAAAGCTTTAAGGCGAAGATAGTACAGACAATTTAGAACCATTTAAGCCATGGTTATCTTAGACGAAGTCTTACCAAATATTTTTAACCAAATTTTTAAGTTCGGAAATTCTCAAAATTTAATGTAAACTGCATAATTATGGCCAAATTGAGTGATAAATGAATTCATTTTTTATTTATTTAATTAAAGTAATGTGTAAGCAATCAAGCAAAACATGTTTTAGGCTTCAGTGTCATTAGACATTTTTTTTACAGACATTTAAAGCTCAGAAAAAATAAAAAAATTGTACAATACGTCTTTTAAACCTTATTAAAAAAAAAAAAAATGGTAAGACTTCGTCTAAGACAACCATGGCTTAAATGGTTCTAAATTGTCTATACTATCTTCACCTTAAAGCTTTGCACCCATCTTCCAATCACCCTGTATATTAGTCAATTAAAGAGCCTGTGGCCCAGTGGTAACGGCCTCGACTTACGTGTGGGTTCGAACCCATGCAGGCATGCACTTTACAAAAAAAAAATTAAGACTGGGAAATCATCAAATAACTTCTCGCGCTCTGGGTGGAGCAGGAGCCAGTGTCAGACTTATATTAACTAAAATCCACCCGTATTACTTCAGTTGCCTGTGTGCCAGGGGCCACGGTATATCTTTCGAACAACCCTCACCCCTGGCAGATGCGCTTTACTTTGGGTAAATCAAAAATCATTTATTCAAACTAGCCTGAGAGTCAGCACTTTTTCAACGTCAAAATTACATAAGACAGTTCCTCCAAACGGTAGTTTATTTTATCACCACTGGTCCCAAAACGGTGAAGGAAAACGTCGTGGGGAAACCGTCATGTCCTGGAACCAAAAATTCGAAGACACGTGACATCCACACGTGATGGATTACGGCTCACTCCTACTAACAGAGAGGAGGAATATGTCCCAGAATTGGGAACGTTATAGGCTGACTTTGCTTTATCCTAATAAATTAAAAGTAACGTAATGATTATCGTGTCTTATCAATTATCAAACAGCCGAAATCTCCGATATACTGCTCCATTGTCTTATGTCTAGATCTAGCTTCTGCCGAAGACTTCGTCCACGTGAAATTTATTATTTTAATATGAAATGAAATAATATATCGTATAGCTGTGCCCCGTTACTTCGTTTTCGCTTAGCATTCTTTCTTATTTTTTTTACTCAGTTCCTAAAGTTTATAGCGTGATGTCTTAACACCTATAATCTTTCTGAAGAATTGGGCTATCAAATGCAAAAATATTTTTGTAAATCTAACTAGTAGTTTTAAAGATTAGCGCGTTCAAACAAACAAACAAACAAGTCTTCAGTTCTATTTATTATTTAAAAAAATTTATAGATTATCAAACACCCGAAATCTTAGATATCGCGTTCCATTATCTTATCTCTCGAATAAAAGTGAAACGCGTATGTACTCTATGTACTTTCACAATACTTCGGAACGTATCTTATCTCAAGATACGTTGTAGTAAACATCGTAGTAACGATAAAGAGTACAAAAACAGGTGTTTTGTTTTTATTTCAAGCTGTTTCGTAAGAAGTCAGATAAATATTTTTGGAGACTATTTTTGGATTGCTGTATTTTTATTGAAGTGAAAACTTCTTTAGGCGCGTTGAGCAGTTTTTGGGTGAGCAAAAATCATGGAACTCGCGACATCGTCAGCGAACGCTTTCCATGAGCTTTATGACTGTGTGTACTTTTTGGGTGCACAAAAAACGTGAAACTTGCGTTATATCAGATTATGAGCCACCGCAGGGGTCTATTTAAAATGGTGGTTGGGTGAACGAGCACACGGATGAGTCACGCGTTGATGTCTTTTGGAAAAGTCCCTTTCTTTCATTGGGAAATTCTAATTATTTTATTCCTTTTTTCCTTTTGTATTTTTGTCGTAAAAATTTGTGCTGTTACTTTTTATTTTTTACCGAGAGCAAGGACACAATGTGAAATCCTGTATTGACGATTAACAAAATACACACGTAATTGTTCAAGTTTTCACTTCTGTCGGCATTCCCGGAGTGCCACTGTTTTTTTTATTCAAAATCATCATCTGCCTAGCCTTTTCCCAGCTATGTTTTTTTTTTTTTTTTTGGGTGGGAAATCATCAAATAACTTCTCCCGCTCTGGGTGGAGCGGGAGGGCGTGTCAGACTTTTACTGACTAAAACCCACCCGTGTTCCCTCAGTTGCCTGTGTGCCAGGGGCCGCGGTATCTCTTTCGAACAACCCGCACCCCTGGCAGTTCCCAGCTATGTTGGGGTCGGCTTCCAGTCTAACTGGATACAGCTGAGTACCAGTATTTTACATGGAGGGACATCATATCCGACCTCCGCAACCCAGCTACCGGGTAACACGATAACCCTTGGTAAGACTGGTTGTCAGGCTTTCTGGCTTCTGACGACCCGTAACGACTGTCAAATATCCACGAATGACAGCCGGGACCAAAGGCAAAACGTGCTTTCCGAGGCACGGCGGGGTCTTGATATGTAAAGATTGTCACCCATCCACAGACCAACTGCGGTAAGCGTAGCTTAACCTGATCGATCGACCCTTGCGAGTGTGACTACTTAGCCATAAGCACCTATTTTATTTTTCAAAGTAAATTTATTTATTTTTCAAAATAAATTTATTTATTTTCAAACAAGATATTGTATTAACAACGAGAAATTTTAATGGTTGTTTTTCCGCAGCGAAATGGTTTCGTCTTGGAAATACAATCGTTTTATAAACAAATAAAATACATATTAGAAACAAAAAATGGCAGACCATTGTGAAAAATCACCACGTGCGAGAGTTTATTTTGCTTTGAACATTTATTATGTATCGCTGTTCCCTTTGTCAGCGGCGCGTGCGGTTCGAGTAGTAACTACAAGTTACCTCTAGTGTTACTATTGATTCTCACTGATGAATATTTTTTTTTAAAACATCTTTATTTTTGACTTTTACTCTATGCTTTGAAAATACTCCTTATGGCAAGTTGTTCTGCCGCGAGAAAACAACCATAAAAAAATATCGGTGTATAAATACCTCTAACAGCTAACAGAATTTAATCTATATAAATTAAAAGAAAATTCCTGACTAACTGACTGACTCTTCAACGCTCAGCCCAAGCTCTTGGACCTAGACCGCTGAAATTTTGCACAGAGGTTCCCTTTATAATGTAGACAAGGAATTAGGAAGGATTTTTCGAAATTCAATCCCTAAGTGAGTTAAACAGGGGATGAAAGTTCCGCGCGGCAGAAGCTGCTTGCCAAAGCTAGTTCATAATATTAATGTACATGTATAATTATGTACAGAAATAGGGGAATGAATCAAAGAGGCATCAAAAAGTTGGTATTTATATTTTGATGAATAATTTTTACATTTTCCAGATAGATTTGTGGAGTATGTAACTATAGTACCTACACCCACATTTCGCCATGTACAGTATTTTACACTAAAATAACGCCTGTAAAATTAAGTAAATCAGCGAAATAGGCAAAATTTCGTCTACTAAACACCATGGTGATCCTAATTGTTTCAGGAATTAATACTAGAACAAAATTACTGTTAATGATAAAGTCCTTTAAGCGGAATAATTGACCAAAAAACTAAACAGTAGGTAACTTTCAAATCAATCCATCATAATTTCCCAGTTCCCTTGCCCTAAATAATATAATAATTACTAACCCACAACGGCTTTCATTGTCTAATCACAAGCATTTGTTTAACCCTACACAGATGTTCGAGTTTAGTCTGCATACCGATAAATAGGCCAGATTTGTTTACAAGGTTTAGTACGGAGAATATTCTGAATGAAATATGTATGTGAACCGTGTCATAGTTCTCTTAGGGAATGTAGGTTAGTATGAAAGAGGACTAGAATATACGAAAGCTTATTTTAATTACGGACGGATAAAGGAAAAATCTTTGATAGGTGGGTAGGTCATCTCACTTTTTGGATCAAAATTAAGATCAAAAGTCATTGATTCTACTATATTAACATCATATGGATCAAGCTCAGAATTAAGGGTGAGGATCAGCACTTTTTGAACGTTAAATTACTTAAGAGAGTCCCAGAAAATGCCCGCGCTTCGCCACTTCCTCGTGCCTTCGCTGGGAAGAAGGGGTTCCCCAGAAGACAAACAACGCCCTACATTCAAGGCATTTGAGTTTTCTAGTTTAGTTTAGTTAGTAGAAGTGGCGCAACAAACTCGCCAGTAACATGGAAGACAGGAGAAATTAAAGTCGAAATGGCAGATTGTAGAAGGATTTCTGACGCGATGTTATGTGAAAAATTAAGAAAAGACTGTCACTTTGTGTGGGAAGAGATACTTTCTTACTACGTAGAGTTGAAACAGAAGGTCATGCTACGCATGCTGAACTCATGGTGCTGCTTCAAGAGGATTCTTATGAAGAATATATATTACGAAATGCCATTGCTATTTTATTTTAAACGAAAAAAATTAAATAAGTCACGCTCAACATGAACGAATTCCGCCCGCGGCTACGCCCGCTTGGAAGTTGGAAATTATCTCGCGGGAACATATTACCGGGATAAAAAGTATCCTATGTGTTAATCTAGGTTATAATCTATCTGTGTGCCAAACTTCGTCTAAATCCTCATCTCTTCGAGAGGGAGAGGCTGTAATCTTACCATGCGGGCCCAGTGCGGGTTGGTAGATTGTGTTACATGTGCTTCTAGGACATGCCGGTTTCCTCAAGATGTTTTCCTTCACAGTTTTGAGAGCAGATCTAAACTTAGTAGGTACCTAAGTAGCATTTGGCCGTCGGGAAAATTATCAAAACAGGACAGAGTTCGACGAAGCAAACGTCTACAGTTGAAGGTTTACCAGATTATGACAAAAAAAAAAAAGATAGTGAGGTGGTGTAAGAATTAATTAAATTGAATGAACTTAAAATAATGTACTTATATGCAAAAAGTATATTTTTAATTGAATAACTTGTCTTATATACATGATATGCACTATTAAAAATAGTAGATTTTTTTAAAATATTCTTATATTCCAAATGTTACAAACGAATTTTTAAAGTTTTATAAAGAAATTAGAATTAAACCATTTTTATAATTCGTTCTTTACGCAAAATCGTTCACTACCCCAACACTGTTAGTTTTAGTCTGGTAACATTATTTTTCTTCGAACTGTCAAGTTACTGAATACGATTATGAGTCCAAGTACCACGGGTGGTTCAGATTCGCTTGGTCAAGAATTTATCATAACAGTATCTTCATAATTTCAGCCGGAAGATGTCCACAGCTAGGCATAGGCCTCCACAAAGCTTCGTGTCGTCTCTATTTCGTAGTACCTTATCGGAAAAGCATCTCCTTACACCATCTAATCTGCAAGCTACTCACGCTAATTTAAAGCGTCACGTCATTCAGTGTCTATCAATCGTTTGTGACGGAGATGGAATAAACCATTTTGGTGTTTTGTTTTTCATTGTTCTTTTTGTGTTTGTGTTCTTTCTCTGCGTCATGTATACTGCAAATAAACGTATTAAAAAAAAAAAAAAACTCTATGCGGAGCCACAAATATAGGAAAAGTTTTTATCCAGTGCGCAAACTGTAACCATGAATTCAGCATATCATTCTAGACCCCGCAGAAATTTCTTCGGTGGGGGGTCTAGAATAGTATGCTGAATTCATGGTTAAAGTTTGCGCACTGAATAAAAACTTTTCCTGTATATAATATGTTTTTTCGATCTTTCTTTCTTTATGAGGTGCAAGCCGACCTGTGATTCAGCCCGTTTTTTTTTACTTGATGTGACCCAAATATGGTTCTTACATCTATTTTTTTGATTGCATAGAAAATATTTCACAACTAATTGAAAGTCGTTGTGTACAAACGTTGTGTGAGACCGTCGTACATTTTCATACCAATTAATTTTACTCGACAAGCTCGAACAGGACAATTGGATGCTTGTAAAAATAATTAATAATCTTGTACAGACAGATCACTTACGTTCTACATATCGTGTCCCTGCTAGCGACGTAGACAACGCAAGCGTAGCGATAGCATAAAAAACTTTATAGGTACCTATTTATTTACCTAAAGATATTTTTTTTTTTTATTTGACTAAAACAGTTATTTATGTTTTCCCTAAACAAAAGTACGTGAGAGAAATCATGGACACCATGAAAGCTAGCTCCTAAAAATGGGCTCAACGCAGGAAGGATAATTTGTAAATTTCTAAGTATACAAAACAAAAAAATAGTCCACTTGTATTATTATATTAGCAGACACAATAACGCTACCTGCTTTTCGTCGCAAATTTATCCTACTTGTTTTTAACATGGAATTTACCTAAATTAGGATAGGAAAACATGCCATATTTCCTCGAAAACTCTATTAAAACCACTCAACAAACACTCATTAAATTAAATTGATAAAACAATGTGGTTAGCAAGTGCACCAATTATTGTCTGAGAGGACAAAATTTCAAAATCGCTAAAAATAACTATAAGTAAAGGAAATAATAACGCAGCCGTTGAAAAACACTGTACGAGGTAAATTTTAAATATGTGTATATAAAAGGTATTATATAAATATTAGTTATTTCATTAGCAACAATAGTAAATGTACCTAATTGTGAAGAAGTAACAAACAGGAAATCCTGGTTTTAAACCGAGATCTGTAAATTTATAATTGCTTTTCATGTTAATTAATTTTAATTCTTATAGCCTTCATTACTCGCCAATTAAAACTAGACAAATAAACGTTTATTAGTCAGCACTCGCTCCGAAGTTATTGCTTTTGCATAAATAAAATAATATTACCTACATTTACCTAATCTCATTACATTTTCCTGAAAAACAATGCCAATCTATTTCTCGATTCTGCGTCATTTACACGTCACCAAACCCGAATCTCCCCGACGCACACCGAATTTTCCCGAAGGCGGTACAAATGCGTTATCTCACGATTTCTTTGACAACGCTACCGCGCTCAGGAACAACTGCGCGCACTTTGTTTATAGTCACAAACTGTTGAATATTTATTTTGTTATGTCGAGTATGATCGCACACTCTGGTGGGAACAGGCCACCGTAGATGTCGGATACAAACAATAATGTAAACACTATTGATTATTGATACAACATAACATTTCACACGTCATTTTGGATGCGACTTCCTAATATAAACGGATAGTGTGAGATAATTTTGGATGGCTGACATCTTTGTTGGTGGCCATGATCTTAGTTCCCATAAACTGAACCTACATTCTTCTTCTTAGTGTGTCGATAGAAATCTAAATACAGTCAGCCCAGAATTGGGCTACGAGCTTTGCACTTTCAGCAGCGTCCATCAGATCCTGCAGCGTGCAGACAACAGGACACGCTGGACAAGATATTAAGTGCCCCATTGTTTGTGGAACAGCACCACATTTTTACTCCAGGTCGGAGTCATCCGTGACTCTCCACCTGAGCAGGTTGTCCCTACTTTGGCCTACCTGACTCCGGAGTCTATTTAAAGACATGAACTTTCGGTGTCTTTAGTTTTCTAACTCAAGAACAATAGATAACTATAAACAAAGAGATCAGTCTGGTCCAGGAACATCACAAGATTTTAAACGTTAGTCGCGAAATGAAACGTATTCCTTTGTTTGATGTTCCAATAACAGTATCCAATAATATCGCTAATTTAATATGACGTAAATTTCCATAATAGAACGAACATAGTTGTTCGAAAGAGATACCGCGGCCCCTGGCACACAGGCAACTGAGGGAACACGGGTGGGTTTTAGTCAGTAAAAGTCTGACACGCCCTCCCGCTCCACCCAGAGCGGGAGAAGTTATTTGATGATTTCCCATCCAAAAAAAAAAATGTCATTCGAATGGTACCTAATTTCAGGTATTTATTACAAACTAGTTTTTGCTAGCAGCTTCGCTCGTGTGGAGTTCGGTGAATTATACATTTAAACTTCTCTGACTATTGATGAAAACCGCCTTAAAATCCGTTGCGTAGTTTAAAAGATCTCAGCATACACACACGAAAAGCGACTTTGTTTTATACTATGTAGAGATTATATTTGCGGCTATAAGCGCAATCATGACTAAGGGAACATTTCCATGGAGTGTGAAGTAATATCCTATGTTTGTTTATGACATAAAGCACCGAATCTTGCCAAAAATTAACCAATAACACTAACAAGAAAGCGTAAATCTATGCCAGGGTTCACCAACACTTTTCCGTCGCCCAAGGCGATACCAAATGATTAATATAAAGCATTTTTTACAAACAAATGATATCTAACAATTGTGGTTAGATAATAATGACCTCAGTTTGTTGATGCATGACTTCCTAAGGTACCTACATACTTTTAGTTCCCACATTATGTACAATGTCACAAAAAACGAGCTATTTCGACAACATGTGGTCACCACACAAGGTTACGCCTTAGCTCCGATAGACCAGTATGTAGGATTATGAAATCATCACTATTAAAAGAAATGTTTTGTTTATTAGATGTGCATCTTGGGAACGAAGGGATTCCCATTGGAGTTTCGCGTTTGAAAAACAAACAAAATGTACAAAGTTTTGCTGCAAATATGGCACTTATGTCGCTCGTCATACGGTTCAAGATTGGTAACTGTCGGGGTAGTCAATCAATCTGCCTCGCCTATCCTAACGATGTTGTGGTTGGCTTCCAGTCTAACCGGATGCAGCTGAATACTAGTATTTTACATGGAGCGACTGCCTATATGACCTCCACAACCCAGTTATTGGATAACACGATGCCCCTTGGTAAAATCTTACCAAACGTTTGACGGTTGTCAGAAGTTGGGCTTTCGTTGGGCAGTGGTATCGGCCTCGACTTACAAGTGGTAGTAGGTTTTCATGACGTGAGTTTGAACCAGTGGAAGTCACTTTACTTTGTTTATCAGGGGCGCAGCCTCTATACAACCCGATTCTTATCACTTTGGAAGACACACTTTTCTTAGTGTCTACTATTGCCAAGTAATATGTAACACATTATGTGTGTATAAAATCTCATTATAAATATTTCATACTGGCTTAAAACATCATATAACTTTACAAAAAATTACAAAAATGCCATTTTTTTATGTCTAAACCGAGAATTCTGACCATAGTTGCCGTTAAATTTAGAAAAAGTAAAGGAACTATTGAACTTTGATGTTATCTAGAGTTTATGAGAACTGAACAATTTTTTCTTCGGCTTCCCTCTAATAAAAATTATAGCTTCTTGTATATGTATCCTATATTGTCAAGTCGCTTCAATGAAACAACTAATTTAGAAGAGTAAATTAGTGGTAAAATTGACCACCTGTAATGCACTCATATTCTATGAAATCTGTCACAATCATTTGATACATTCTTCTCCAACATTCTCCATGTAAAATGACGTAAGTGCATCCACTAGTACAGCAGATGGTTCATTTATTTATTTTTACTCGTTGCGTATATTGCCATGCCCTATTTTTGTACGAAAATAATCAATTTCTTAGAATATGCTGTGGACGCGAGAGTGTTACGATTTCGTCATACTTGCACGTTTTAAGTTCTCACTATTAATTTTAATAACTTTTTCCCAAGAAATCTTTATGATTACATGGGACACCACAAATACACCGAAAGTGTTAACATTTATTGACATATGAGAGTCGAAATCGAAATAACATGAAAAAGTCATGCAATGGTATTAAATGAACTCAGACGGGTTGAATTAATGATTTTACTGAATATAATGTTTGTTTGGTTATTTGCCAAAAAACAGTGCTTTACATTTCCTTATGATCGACATTATAATAGCTATGTTCACATAAAGAAAATAAAAAGACGTAAAGGAAGCGTTTTGCTTTTAAACTTCACACTACGTCGAGCCTGTCTCGTGGAGTCCATGGGTGGAATTACCGTATGATTAAGTGCGCATTACATGAAAGTGATGGCTTGCTACATTCTAGAAGCACATGAAATAGTGTAAAGCCATATTTTTATATGATAATCTATTCTTCATAATTCTTTTAAGCTATATTTTTTACTGTCGCGTTTTAGTCGTAAGATTTAGGTACTAACAATCTTGTAGTCTTGGTTAATCCAATAAATAAAATATTCTATTCTATTCTTTATTTTAATCAACATAAAACCTGACATCAACCTGCAAATTGCAAAAAAAAACTATCTAAAATATTTAAATTTTGATTTCGCAGTACTTACCTTAAAACTCCCTTACCTACCCCACTATCTGTATCGCTTACGCTATCGCTCACGCTACTGCTAACACTGTCGGTACAAAGTTTAAAATTATCTCGACCATCAGGATAAGTGGTTATATCTGAAAAGGGTTGATCCATAAGTGAATTACTATTGCCTACGTAAATACGCAGTGTTGGTATATTCAGACGTAAATAACATCATTACGTCAACATATCGTCGTTCAATGTACGCGTGTACATTAGTGCGTCGTTAATTTTACGTAAAGATTCTATTGTGGCTAAATAATTGCGGGCCTAAGATTGACCCTTGCCGCGGGCAAAGGACGACCGATCAGGTTAAGTTAAGCTTACAGCAGTTGATCCGTGGATAGGTTAAGTATGTTAAGCCGTTGGTCCCGGCTGTCATTCGCGGATCTTTGGCAGTTGTTACGGGTCGTCAGAAGCTCGAAAGTCTTACAACCAGACTCGCCAATGGGTATCGTATTACCCAGTAACTGGGTTGTGTAGGTCAGATAGGCAGTTGCTCCATGTAAAATACTGGTATTCAGCTACCGCCGGATACACCGAAAGCCGACCCCAAGATAATTGCGAAAAGCCTAAGGAAATAATAATTCATTCACACATTCAAGAAAAGTCAATTCACCTACAATTTCATACATCGATATGGTCACATTAAAAGCGAAAGGCTCACTAAAATGATTCTATACAAAGTTGAAGCCAGAACTGAAGACGTGAAAGTGAGAATTATATCAGTATGTCTATCAGTTATCTTGCATCGACCAGGGTGCGAACTCGTTGTTATATATTAACTATTATTAATAATAGGCTAAGAGGTTGTGAGTTATAGTTTAGGAGATAAGATTCGTTTTAGAAAGTGTTCTTTTATCAGTATTTCAAAGGCTTATATACTAGTAACTAAATTGCCTTGATTATAGTGCGTTGTTGGTCTGCTGGGAGCCACTTCTTCTTCACAGCTTAAGCTCTAGGGAGTGGTGTAGGGCGGGCGAATTGGGGAGTCTAGATAAGAATGCTTGAAAACATGCTGGTCCTGCTCTATTAGGACAATCTCTAGCCTAGACATAATCAAACAGGTTGCTAATTTAACAGTGTAATTTATTATTTTTTATAACATTGATTTACATTCTGTGTTTTTCATAACTCACTGACTTATTACATGTTAAAATTTTAGGAACATCGACCTACTTACTTTTGCAATGTGTGTAAGTATGTGAGAACCACGTATTAATCATATAATTAATTTATCTATCATTGCTTCATATTTTATTCTTTTTACCTATTGTAGTATGGAAATTTTATTCTTGCTGCATCGTTTTCACACATAATTATGTATGCAAATCTTGTAAATATTTTAAAAGAGTAACGGTAGAGTTTCTTGCCCATTCTTTTCCATACGAAACCTTTTGGGCAGAAGCGACTAGAATCAATTCTAGTTAATGTCAATTTTGACGTTCAAAAGCGCATTTTCTATGACTGTTTGAAATAAATGTTTTGACTTTGACTGTCCTGTGTAATTATGAGTTTCAAATAGCTTTTGATTGTAAGCTTGGGTCGAATAAATGATTTTCAATTTTGGTTTAGACGATTCAAAGTGTTTTTTATTATAAAGACATTTGACCAAATTACTAACAGTTTAATTTTAGCTTTTCCTGCAGTGCACTCTGAAATATAATTACCTGAACCAAATATACCGAGATATTATTATGAATTGGCGAGCCAATTATAATAAATATGGAAATTATTTTAGTCATTTGTTTTTCTCAATACATTTCCAATCAGGAGGATAAAGGTATAGGTATAATCAGTAGTGGCAGACATATTACCTATTGTTATCATTCTAACGGATATCCCGACCATTGTCACGGTCGAGGTTAATACCCAATACCATGTTTATTACCTACCGGTAAACCGGGGTTACTTTAATCAACATTGAACTTTGAAGGTTCATAAATTTCTTAAATTTGTGGTTAAATAAAAATACAAAAAATGACCTATATTCAGTCTTTTTTAACCGACTTCAAAAAGGAGGAGGTTATCAATTCGTCGGAACCTTTTTTTTTTTTTTTTTACTTTTTTTTTTTTTTTTTATGTATGTTCCCCGATTACTCGAAGATGGCTGGACCGATTTGGATTTTGTTTTTTTTGTTTGAAAGGGTATACTTCCCAGGTGGTCCCATGATCATCAAGTCAGGATCTGATGATGGGATCCTGGAGAAATAGAGAGAACTCTTCAAATTTTATAGGCACACAAAGCGATTTAGGTATTTTTTGGAAGAATACTTTCTCGTAGTGGTCTACTTTCGATTTGGTGAAGATTTGATGAAGAACTTTGGAGATAGGCAACGGAACTCCTCAATAAATGATAGCAAATGGACTGGGATTGCTGAAATCTCATCTCTGTCTATTGCTTACACCAGTTCATAACATAACATCACGCCGGTATGCTGTGAAGGGGTAAGGATATGTGCACCACTAAAAAGTGAAAAATAAAAACTTTTTTCAAAAAAAAACAACCGACTTCCAAAAAAACACTACAAAGTGAAAAATAACTTTAATTCCGGAAGGCGGTGGCAAAAAATTCAAATACAGCACCAAAGACACCGACTTCCGGAATTAAAGTTATTTTTCACTTTGTAGTGTTTTTTTGGAAGTCGGTTGTTTTTTTTTGAAAAAAGTTTTTTATAACTCTCGATTCCTGTAAGAGAACGTGAAAAAAATTTGCTTTATTTTAAGAAAAAAAAAACTGACTGACCAAAGTTATACCTATTTTGAATGAAGGGTTACTTTGATACCCCCTATGTTATTGCGTAATTACAAAGTAACCTTCTTTAAAATGCCAATACAATTGAAAAAATCAAATACTGCCAACAGAAAAAAATATTAAACATTTTTAATTATTATTAGTGAATTCCCAGCGTGTCCTCAGAAAAGGATTTAACAGTTCTTCAGTGTTGCTAACCTAGAAAAAAAAACTACCATGTTGCGTTTCGTTTTACGCAATTAGCGATTTTATATGAAATGGAAGTTTTGATCCAAGTCATCCCGCGAATTAAAGTAACCCCGGTTTACGGTACTGGTTGTGCCCTTTCTGAGATTAAACCGTTTAACTTTCCGATGGATTTAAATCTTCGTCTATCCTAGCCTTTTCCCAAATATTTTAGGGTCGGCTTCCAGTCTAACCGGATGAAGCTGAATATCAGTATTTTACATGGAGCGACTGCCTATTCGGCCTCCACAACCCAGTTACCGTGTAACACGATACCCTTGGTAAGACTGGTTGTCATACTTGGACTTCTGTGTACCCGTAACGACTGTCAAAGATCAGAAGACAGCCGAGGCTTAATAGCGGCGGCGGCGATCTCTCGCGTCCGTCCCTGGTCCAGGCCATGGTACGGAGCGAGAGTGCATGGGTAGCCGTCACCTCGTTCTGCGAAGCAGTAATGTTCGCGAAGAGGGAGGTGACGCAAGTGAGGGAGAGGCAGTATATGCGCTCTCACGACCCTAGTCTCCGCAGGAGAACCCTGGGCATCGGGAATCCCAGGGTGATTCCCGGTCACCGTAGGCGCAAGCTTGCGGACGGCGAGTAATGAGTAGCTCGCTGTCCGATAATGACCAAGCCCGGGTCGACGGCGCGTTGTGTTCCACGCCTGCCTCAAAGAGATGTCAGCATCAACTGATGGGGTCCGCAAGGGCCGATGCCTGCCAGAGGTGCGGGTTGTTCGAAAGAGATATCGCGGCCCCTGGCACACAGGCAACTGAGGGAACATGGGTGGGTTTTAGTCAGTAATAGTCTGACACGCCCTCCCGCTCCACCCAGAGCGGGAGAAGTTATTTGATGATTTCCCACCATAAAAAAAAAACAACTGGTTGATTGTTCAAGTTAAGCTACGCTTACCGCGGTTAGTCCGTTGGCCTAAAACTCCGCCACATCCACCGGTAAGGTGTAACCTTTCCTGGATCACTTGAAAGTCCCTGAACCATCTCTGGAGCCAAGTGGGAAGATCTAACTCCGAACTGGTAAAGAGGGTCCATCTCAACGGAACGGCTGCAGGGTCTGGATGTGGAGCTATATCGCAAACTATGGCCCTTTATGTCCCAAAACTTGCAGGTATAGTGACCTTTGCGCCACCCCTAACGACGCCTTGGAACATTCTCTTTGAGAACTAGTAAAATAATTAGATATTACTTAGGTACTGAAATATATAAAAAATCTTAGCGCAGTAGCCACCGCATACAAGGTTTTTCCTATTTTCCGAACGCACAAATAGGTAGAAACAGTAATAATTAGAATTATTTCAATAAACATCTATTTTAAGCCATGACCGTATGTACGTAGGTATGCACAAACAAAATTAATTTGATAATAATTAATTAATTTTCCTTGAAATACGCCAAACTAAATATAATTTAGCCAAATAAGTAATAGTGGATAAGAGCAGAAATGTTTTAAAACGTTTCATTTCAATAATTGTACCTATATTGTGGTTTGGATTTACGCTTGGCTGGAAGTAAATGTGCGTATGTGGATATCTGGATACCTACCAAAATACTAGGTATGCTTGGCCCAGTGAAGGCTTTTTTTTGACGGTGGGAAGTCATCAAATATCTTCTCCCGCTCTGGATGGAGCGGGAGGGCGTCTCAGATAATTACTGACTGAAACCGACCCGTGTTCCTTCAGTTGCATGTGTTCCAGAGGCCACGATATCTCTTTCGAACAACCCGCAACCCTGGTAGGTGTCGGCCCTTGCGGACTCCACCAGTTGGTGCTGACATCTCTTTGAGGCGCGCGTGGAACACAACGCGCCGTCGACCCGGGCTTGGTCTTTACCGGACGGCCAGCTACCCTTTACTCGCCGTCCGCAAGCGCACGCCTAGGGTGGCCTGGAATCGGCCTGGGATTCCCGACGCCCGGGCCGTCTCCTGCGGCGACTAGGGCCTTGAGTGGGCCGTGGTTTAGAGATTACATTTTCATTATAACTACCTGACACTTTTTTATCAATAAACCATCATCATTCATCACTTATTATGAATATGTTTTTTTTTTAAACCGTGATGAAACTATACAACGCCAAGATGCTCAATAAAAATCGGGTATTGAAAAATCATGTAAAAAATTGATTTTGATGGAATTGAGTCCGTCTTGCAGAGAAGAGCAAGAACACACTTAAGACTAAGTTATATAGAACTTGACCTACTTAACATCAACCCAATCAGACAAGTACTATATTTTCACTCAAGTTCATTATTATTATTTTGTTTACTATTTGTTTTTCTCGGCCTAGCCGGGTAAACCTGATGGCACGGGCCTAAGCCAAGTGTCCAGCAGTGGGGTTAAGGGTAGGAGTAATATTATGAGTAGACTGTGTGTTACTGGAAACTATATTTGCGTGGGAGTATTGGTGCAAGGTGTCAGACTCACACTGAAGAAATTTTCTAACTAACCTGCATGTGTTAAGAATCACTGCCTTCTGCAGCAGGTGGTAGGTGTTAGACGGCAGGTTGAGGGAACTAAGGGACTGATGAAGCTGTTATTATTATTATTATTATTTTTAAATTACAAGCTTCCCAAATCTAACGGTAGAATACCCTTTTGATTGACGCAGGAAATATTTAATCGAGAAGCCCCTTGACATTGAAATCATTTAAAAAATACCTTTTCCATACAAAACTATAACAGGAAAGATTATAGTTAGTTTAATTACGTCACCATGAGCGACAAAGTATTGCTAATGAGCTACAAAGATCAATTTCCCACAATTCTACTTCCCGCTTCCCTGAGAAGTTGGTTGATTTTGTGTTTCTATGTTATTCTATTCTTACTTACCATAGAAAACATGACAGTATAATTATAGTTAATAGTATTTTGGTGGATATTAATTTCGTTATTGTTGAAGGTATTAACAAATGTTAGGCAATCAGGAATGAAAATGGCAAATAGTAGAAAAAAACGTTTAGGTCGACTAAATGTTTTTTCTACCATTTGCCATCTCGGCCCCTGGACCCCTATAAAAAGATTTGTTTATTTGTTTCCTCTCAACTCTTAAACATAGTTCGCACTCGAACCCGGGTGAGACTGAATTTTCATACAAAGGACAGGCATAGGCCTTGTGCACTTTCAACCCCTAGTTCGGTAAGTACCTAAGATTAATATTTTGGTACAGATAGGTACAGACTAGTTTGGGGGTCGAGAGAAAACTAAAACTTGGCTCGAAAGTAAAATCCATTCTCGACCCTCAAACGTCGAGAATAAACTATAATCAGGGGTGCAGTGGACACATTCTTTATTGGGGGTCGAGGGGCTGAGAGTGGACTTAACGAAAAAAAAATCATGGTTTACTATTCATTACAAGAATTGGACCGTAAATTTAACGACTCGAAGAGTTTTTTTTGTTTGTACGCGCTAGTCTCTGGGACTACTTCTAGTCAGACTCGAAATATATTTTTTGCATTTGACAGCCCAATTCTTTGGAAAGGTTATAGGCTATTTAACATCACGTTAAAGAGACAGAGGTGTCCCTACACCTCTGCCTGACCCTTCGGGGAAAAAAGGCGTGATGTTAGGTTATGTTATAAAGTCAATTTTAAAACTAACTTAGTTTTATGCAAAGCTCCTCCTCAAAGCCAAAACCAACTCCAAAATACAACATATTTTCTCAGCAAACGAAGGCATCGGCTACACAATCTACGTGAAATGAGGTAAGGTTGGGCAATGTGACGAAATTGTCGGCGCTTGCGCCACGCTGTGGGTAGTTGCTGATACCACCCGCTGGGCAAGTAACCGTTTGCAGTCAGGATTTAGATGGGCCACGATTTGTACCTAGTATTTATTAAATAGTCGGGAATAAGGTTTTAATTATGAGTGATGTTTTTTGAGGTTAGTCTGGTTTATTAACGTTTTTGAGACTCAATTTGCTTTAAAAGTAATAAATGAAAAATTATATTTATTCTGTACTAGCTTTTGCCAGCGGCTTCGCCCGCATAGAGGTCGGAAATTAACCCACGGAAACGTTCTACCGGGATAAAAAGTATCCTATGTGTTAATCCTGGTTGTAAACTATCTGTGTGCCAAATTTCATCCAAATCCGTTCAGCCATTTTGGCGTGATTGAGTAACTAACATCCAGCATCTAAACATTCAAAATTCTCAATTTTCACATTTATAATATTAGTACGAGTAGGATAAATCGTCCAAAAAAAAGAACACTTTTACACGTCAAAAATAACATATAGGTATTTCAAAACTAGACGAGTTCGGTGTTCACTATATGACCAGGGGGCCGATTCTACTAATTTGCAACGTTACACGTTAAATTGTGTTTCCACAACAGTTCGATTTCGATCGCCGTTCGATAGTTACATAAAAAGTCATTCTACTATTTTATAAGCAAAATGGAAACTAAACTTAAAACGAATTGCAACTGAACTGAGCGGGAACACAGCGGGTAACCCGCGTTACCAACATGCCAAAATAATATGTTTTATTAATACCACAAAGAAAAAAAGTTGAATCTAAAAATGTTACTAAACACGAATATGTGGCACTAAAAGTATTTTCTATAATTAAAAGACATAATGATCATAATTTTATCATTAAATTTGTCCTATAGTAAACGTCACGCTCATGTTCGATTTTGTTAGTAGAATAGGTTTTGACATTGTTTCAATCGATCGTTGGCGTAACTAAAACGTAACCACAGCTGTGTCGCAGCTGGACCGTTGTTCATTTTAGTAGAATGCGAAAACGCTTAAAAGTGGTGATTCGGTTGCGGTTCTATTGCGTTTTTTTAACAAATTTGTTAGTAGAATCGGCCCCCTGGTCCTCTAAGAAGAAATAAAAGATCAGAAGGCCATAGTCTCTTTTAAAGTTCAGACATAAACTTAGTCAGGCCTTAGGAGGACCATGCAGATTAATGTTTGAGATGGTCTCTTGAGGAAAGAAACACACAGATTTGAGCTGACCTGTCAGTGCACGCATTTGTCAGTAATTGTGTAGCTGAACTGAGAACTTAAGGAGCTCAACAACTCGACGTACGGTGGGCTGCATCAATTGGGTACCCCAGTTGTATTAACATTTTAACCGACTTCAAAAAGGAGGAGGTTATCAATTCGTCGGAATCTTTTTTTTAATACAAATGGGGTACCCAATTGATGCAGCCCACTGTACAATATCATAGCAAGGACATTTCTGTATAAATAGATATAGACATCCAACTAAGTTGAGTAATTTAGGCGGCCTAGCCTAAATTACTCAACATAGTTGGATGTCTATCTATTTATTCACTTGTAAATTCTTTTTACAGATTTACATAAGGTATTTTTTTATATAGGCTTAATGGGCCTGCTCTTGACCTCGACCACGCCTAATGAAAAACAATGGATGAGGTCTATGACGGATCGAGCGTGCCCAGAAGATGTCTGTTCACTCTTAGGGTAAAATGTGGAAGGGAATACAGACGCTGGCAGGTATAGTTCCACGCTTTCGCTATGCGCATAATGAATAAAAGTAAAGAAAGAAAGAAACATTGTTTATTCTGCACAAACAAAACGCACATTACAAAAAAAAGATACATAAAATGCACACATTCAAAGTAGCCAAAATACCCGTATTCAATTACAAAAAGTTTTACAATTTTGTCCATTGCTTGTTGATGTCAGGCTATAATGTGGAGGAGAAGCACTGATTATCGGATCGGGATATCAACCAAATGCGGATGGTAACCTGCAGTAAGTCCAGTATTCCGGTTCTAAAAGGACGATGGGCAATTTTTTACGTATGCTTTTATATTATCTGTAGAAATATTCAATCAAAATGCAAATCTTAGTCCGCTTGTATGAGTACAGTAGGTACCACAAGGTACCTACTAAAAAAGTAACCTTGCATCATTCGCCAACTTTTTCTAACCAAGTTTCACACACTACCAACTTCTGACGTCACAGAATAAGGAAATACTACATTACTATTAGTCATACTATTAAGAAAAAGGTTACTGTCGAAATTACGCCATTGGAAAAATGCTCCAGATTTAATTATTTTATCATTGGCATGTTTATTTTCCGGTGAATGTTCATAGCCTCTGGTAAAAGTGATTTTTCGAGGTCTGTGCGACGCGGTCGAAAGTTCGTTGAACTTGTTATTGTTAGTTAATTTTGCGGGTATTTTTAGATAGATTTTAATTCGCTTCGACGGCTGCCGTAAGAAAAAAATAATAATATAAGTACAAACATGAAAATGTTGTTCTGTGGCGATACTTGCCGGACTGTCCTTGAAGAAGATTCTGGCATAATTAAAATGAAACAGGCTCAGGCATGATAGCTAACAATAATGCCCTTACTGCATGGCTATTCTCAACACTTTGAGAAGTTTCCGTACCGAATCGAACATAAATCAATATTATTGTAGGAGTCCTAGAAACGCTGTTCACATTATCCTAACCCCGAAAATTTTGTCAGTTTTAAGGGCTAATTTTTCAATAGTCAGATAGCTTTTTTCTGAGGAATAAATGTGTCGGTTTAACAGCTTTAGTATAGAAAACTAGCTTCCGCCCGCGGCTTCGCCCGCATGAATGTCCGAAATTATCCCGCGGGAACGTACTACCGGGATAATAAGTATCCTATGTGTTAATCTAGGTTATAATCTATCTGTGTGTCAAATTTCATCCAAATCCGTTCAGCCGTTTTTGCGTGAAAGAGTAATAAACATCCATCCATCCATACTTACAAATTTTCGCGTTTATAATACCTATTAGTAGGATAGGACGTAGGATATTCCAAACTGTCAGATTTATTCTTCAGATGAGTTATCTGACTATTGAAAAATCAGCCCTAAATCAAATAGATGACTGCTATTCTTCCGATAGCTGTTTGCTGTTGGGAATAAGGCAAATCTGGTTATCGAAATGTTTCATTTTCTATACGATAGACTGTCGAAAGTTGTCTATAGCTATGAAGGAAAACGGACTCCAATTATGTTTTCAAAGTTTTTTAGTAACTATCTACATACACAGTTACTTCACTAACCATTTAAAAAAATCCAGTAATTCTTCTCCAGAAAAAACCTCATCGTCGCCTGAGAACAAAACCACAGCTCACAAACTGACGTAAAAGAAAAACGTATTACGACAACTGTCGACCACTTATTCATTCAACGAGAATATTTTCCATGCAAATTACAATGAAACGACAAATCCCACACAATGTTTCTAAGAATAACTACTATTAAAATAAAGATTATGTACAATTATTTTAGTCATCGTTCATTCATGAGAGTTTAAGAGAAATTCCGGAGCATCTGACTTGTAAAGTAAACAGGCAGTAATTGGATGACGCAGAATTTAACGAAGAAAACGTGGTCCATTTCGCGAATAGGTATATTGTGTGAGTCAGTTTTTGTGTTGACACTCTGTACATCTAGAGTGTTTAAAAAATAAAAGCAATTTTTTCCAGCAATTTCTGTCTCCGTAATCTATCTATATATTAATACGTGAGGCAAAAACTTTGTACCCCGTTTTAAGAAAATTACGCGGACGGAGAAGTGTCAAATTCGGCACAGTTAAAGTTTATACAGAGATGGAGTGAGAAATCAAATATTTAAAAAAAAAATGTATAAAATTTAAATGAATTATCGTCGAATTTTGACCACTAATATAATTAAAATCCTAAATAAAAAAAGATAGAATAAACGACGATGTCGTTCGATGAATGCTGACGGATATAAGAAGATTTCTTGATCAGCCCAAGAAAAGATGGATGTAATGTTAGAAACAGATACAAATGTAATATAGTCAACAGATAGGTATGATGTGAGCTCTGATATGACAGCAAATAAAGATGACTGTATAGACGACAAAGATTATGCTGTGTCGACCCCAAATAAAGGTCAGGACGATGACGACTTCTTGCTCCCAAACTTTTTCGAGATCAGTCTTCTGAAAGAGAAAATTGGTATTAAAAGACATTGCATCATCTGTTTTTTCATCAGCCTAGTGTGAGATTTTTTGTTCCTTTACTTTATGAATAATGCTGTTATTGAAAATTATTTGCTAACTTGTCCGGTGTTGTAACACCCACATAAAATTAGGTAGCTGATTCTTTGCGGTGACTATGTAAGTGTTTGGTTTCGTTTCTACGAAATTGGTTGGTCTGAACAAAATATCAATTCTGTACCTAGATGATATAACTTTTTCATCATTATTCAACTGATTTCTTTCACAAATAACTATTACGTTAGAAAATAATTTTTGATCTTGTTGGTACTTCTCATCTTTATTTTATTTATTTTCGGAAGGCTTACAGCCTAGTAAAATTATAATAACAAAGATATAAAACTAAATAGCTGATTACAAGCCCCCACAGATAAATACAAAATGATTACTGCCTCATATTCAAAATTACATCGTATCTCTATAGGTACTTATAAGCAAATAAAGTATCTATTTCTATTATTTTCTCAATCACGCAAAAATGGCAGAACCGATTTGGATGGAATTTGGCACACATATAGTTTATAATCCGGATTAAAACATAGGATAGTTTTTATTTCGGTAATACATTTATGTGGGTTAATTTCCTAGCTCCAACCGGAAGCTAGTAGATCTATATTTATAGCAGCCCATCCATCTTTCAAAGTATATTTATGATCATATTTCAAAAAGTACTTAACAGCTAGTCAGTAGTTTGTTATATCACAGTGTTTATCAATTGATATGTAAAGTTCCACCACATTATAAATGTATGTAATCTGTGATTGCACCCACCTTCCTTTAATTTAATTACTTTGATTGGAATCTTGAATGAGATCGCTCTCAAGCAAACCATTCGTTGAATAATTTCAATGATATCTCTAATTATAATTTCATCATCATCATTCATCAGTCATCCATCACAAGAGCTGTGGTGGCCCAGTTTGTAGGTCGTGGGTTTAAACCCTGACAGGCGCTTTCATTAGTGTAAATTATTTTATCACCACTGGACAACATCGTAAGCAAACCGACATTCCTAGAACCAAATAAATAATAGTTTAAAAAACTAAAATACACGATTTAAAAACCAACTAAAAAAGTAGAAAATAATTGTATTCAATTAAAAAGCGTGATGAGCTTTTTGAGGTATTTTTATTATCAATTAATGTGTGCTTGACATTACGCTTTTTAATTGAACAAAATTATTTTCTACTTTTTTAGTTGGTTTTTAAATCGTGTTTTTTAGTTTTTTAAACTTTTATTTATTTTTTAGTTCTGCTAACTACAATAGCGTGATTTTTTCAGTTTTATTTTTTTCCTTTGTTTTTTTCTATTGTTCACTATTTTTTTTTTAATTATTGAATTGTGATCGATCCTCGATAAGTTTACAAAGTTTAAATTAAATCTGACCGTTTAAAGTGGGTTAAAATCACGCCCTAAGGAGTCGGTTACAAACATACAAACAAACATACAAGTGAAGTTAATATAAAGCGTGTAAAAATCGACGACATGTGTAAGTACGAGTACATCCACCAACCGGCACTGGGCCCGCGTGGTGGATTACAGCCCACTCAGAGAGAGGCCTGTGTCCCAGCAGTGGGATCATTATATGCTGATTATACAGTCATCACAATACACAATGATTCTGAAATAATTCTGTGAAATTTTAGAGTGAGGTCATCTCTGGTTATTTTCCTTTTCTGACATAGCTTTTTAACATTGACAGTATTGCTACCGATGATTCAATTTTCCTCAACCTGTTTGTTTGACAGCAGGTCAAAGGTTTCTGTTGATAACGACCATTCTTCTCTGCCTAACTATTTGCTGGTTGGTTTCGAGGAAAACTTACTTGGCTCATTTACTCAAATACGTAAATACCGCTCATCATCCAAATATAGGTTTAAATAATTTCAGCACCACTGCTCTCAAAACGGCAAAGGAGAATATTGTGAGGAAACCGGCATGTCCTAGATCCAAAAATTCAAAGACATGTGACATCTAACAGCCCGCACTGGGCCCAAGTGGGAGATTACAGCTCACTCCTTGTCGAATAGAGAAGGCCTATGTCCCGGCAAGGAGCATTATAATAATAAAAAATAACATTTTATTTTCAAGTATCCAGGACTTTTTTTTTTGGGTGGGACATCATCAAATAACTTCTTCCGCTCTGGGTGGAGCGGGAGGACGTGTCAGACTTTTACTGACTAAAACCCACCCGTGTTCCCTCAGTTGCCTGTGTGCTAGGGGCCGCGGTATCTCTTTTAAACAACCCGCACTCCTGGCAGGCATCAGCCCTTGCGGACCCCACCATTTGGTGCAGGCATCTCTTTGAGGCGCGCGTGGATCACAACGCCTCGTCGACCCGGGCTTGGTCCTTACCGGACAGCGAGCTACCCATTACTCGCCGTCCGCAAGCCCGCAGTATCCAGGACTCATAATGTTAGTAGCAATTTTCTTACAAGCTGTGTTAGTAATATTTACAATAGACTATGTCTAAACAATTATATTAGCAAGTACATGTAGCTGGCTTAAAAAGTGTAAAATGGGGCAATCCAACTTGCTAGCAATGACAATCAGGAGACTGTTGGAGCTGGCACGCACTCTGCGCAACAGAGATGCTGCACGCTTGCGTCTGATCGCAGTGAAGCCGTCAATTTGCGCGTCCGTGAACATAGCCGAAGCACTACAAAAGCGTAGCAGCCCCAAAAGCATCCTGAATGGATTATTGTACTGAACGCGAAGAGCAGCAACAGCTTAACATGCTATGCTTCCAAAAGCAACCACAGAGTAACAAATGCTTCACAAAAATCTAGTTCTACTGGATGATGTAATAAAAAAACAGGTTTTTCAATTTGAGATTAATTGCTCAAAGATTGTAGCAATAAAATCACGACAATATTAAAAGCATTTTTATCATCGTGTGCAGCTACGGTATATATTAATACTAAGTACCGTGGTTCCGCAGTAATTACAAGTTGGTACAAAAGATTGCAATCTGAGACAATATGAATTGTAACAATATTCAACAAGACTGGTCTATTAAATGTAAACTTATTATTAATTGTTGCAAATGTAACGGATAACTAGGGCCTCATTAGCAGGTTGTTCCATTTGTACCACAAATAAATCTAACTCACTTGTGTCAGTACCGGGGATGCACACGAGCAACTTTCTAGCAACAGATTGTGGCTTTCATCAGATAGGAAATGTCGACTCCATAGCTTATTTTTTTTGTAATATATGACGTGTAAAGGCGATTCCGATATTCTATGGACTTCATTAATGATTCTACTAAATTTATCTGCAAAGATAACGAATATAAATAGCTAATTAATGATGAAGTAAAATCAATTAATTTAGCTGTTTGAAACATAAACAAATATGGAATTTTTAATACTCGCAATTAACAGCAGTGCTTAATTAATCAAATAATTGCATGGCATTACGATCAGCGGTACATGACTGATACCTACTTTATAATTTATGATAAATTATTCAATGTTACTTATAGTAATTCTTTATAGGTACGTGGCTTGTTGTTATCATTTGCCTGGATTTATTTAGAATGATGCATCGTTTTATTGAAGGTTTGTCTAAACATCCCTTGCATTCCATAAGATTCATCAGATGCTGTTTTTGCAAATTGAGATTTTTTTGTGTAAAATCTTTTTTTAAACGTTTAGCCTGTCCTGCTGTTGTGGGCAATAGCCCTAAGTCCTTCGAGGATATCTATTCCCACAAAACCAGCAGATAGTTACCAGCCCTATACATAAGTAGGTACCTATATTTTGACAATCAGTTGTTCTAGACTGACTCTCAAATGCTCTGATTTGTCGATTGGATATTTTGAGCTATAAAGTTGCCCGTCTATTGGACCTCCCCCGTGTCAAACCAGCTAACTTGTTCGAGTGGAAGTATTCGAACTATCTTTTATTGGGCAATCAGTGGGTTTGGGCCAGAGCTGGGCGCGTAGGCGTCGGTTTTATGACCCAAAGGTACGTGATCAATAAATTGGGAAAAAAGCGTTTGGCTCATAATTGGAGCAGCAATTTGAGACATAGTTTGGTAACGTGTGAATGAAGTTGAAGAAACGGAAAAAAAACTATAATATTCTTATTTTCTTTATTTGTGTACAAACATAATGGAAAAATACGTACACAGGTGACACTTGTTGCTAAAGAATCCTCTTCCAGCATAACTGCGATAGAGCCGATAAAAAGAAATATAGACAACGTGTGTCTTCTTCAGTCTTTCTCTTTTTTTTCTTGTATTCGTTCTTACAGCGGCCATTGGAAGTTTCGGTTCGAAGTTGTGAAAGTTGGCAACATCGCAAACAGTTACATTAATTTGTCAATATTTCTGAATTATTATAATATGTCAAGATCATGATAAACTATCTGTTGCTCGCGAGCCTGTCTGCAATCCAGGATGATAAGTAGCCTATGTTTTTTTTTTTGAGCGCTTACCTAGTACACAACGCACCGGGCGGCGACCCGGGTTTGGTCCTTACCGGACAGTGAGCTACCCATTACTTGCCGTCCGTAAGCCCGCACCTACGGTAGCCGGGAATCAGCCTGGGTTTTCCGACGCCGTTGCTCCGCCTAAGCCGGGCATACCTCCGCCGTATGTTCCACCGTGTCCTCAGGGCGAACTACGCAGCAGAAACACCCTGGCGTTTCCTCCCGCCTTATACGAAACAAGTAGCTTAGGTCATGGTCTATCTGTGTGCCAAATTTCATCTAAATCCGTTCAGCCGTTTTGGCTTGGAAGCGTAACAAACAAACAAACTTACTTTCGCATTTATAATATTAGTTAGAAAATTAGGGTTATGGATTAGGATGTCGTTTTGTAGTGTAAATATTAATTGATTAATCAATACAAGGAAACATTTGTCAGCTCCATTTGAAGAATCACTCAATCAGAAAACCGACGAAAAATTTCTTCGCTGGGGGGTCAAGAATGGTATGCTGAATTCATTGGTTATAGTTTGCGCACTGGATAAAAACTTTTCCTGTATGTGGCACATAATAAGCATACATATATATGTATGCTTATTATGTGCCACATACAGGAAAAGTTCAGTTGTTGAGATCAACAATCTGTCTATATAGACAGATTGTTGATCTCAACATAACGTAAGTGGTGCTATAAACTAGGCTATTCGCAACAGTAACCTGTTACTTTATAGCTCAAAAGATCACAATCGTGTGTATGTAGCGACAAAGTGCAAGCTTGCAATGCAAACTGCTGTGAGACATTTCTTTATTTTGTATAAAACTTTTAACTCTGGATCGTATCTTGTCGATCCCAGTTGATTTTATCATGAACAAAACAATTGTTATAGAACTTTGGACTCTGGATCGTATCTTGTCGATTATAGTTCACATTTATCATGAACAAATGCCTGTTAAAGTTCACATCTGGATAAAAATAGGTGGGTACTGAAGGAACCTTCGGGTCTTCCTGTGCCAGATCGACATATTTATTTCTCAGATAAAAGTTATCTAACTATTGAAAAATAATACCTCATAATTATTATTAGATGCAGCAAGTAAATTTTTAGAATGATAGTAAGTATTCTTCCTTACATAATACAAAACAAAGTTTGTACTTTTCTTGTTTGTACGCTTAGATGTTTTAAACTTCGCAACGGATTTGATTGCGGTTTTCATCAATAGACAGAGTGATTCAAGAGGAAGGTTTATATGTAAAATACACCGACCTCCACACGGGTGAAGCCGCTGGAAAAAGGTAGTTATTGATAAGTTCTCTTTTAGAAAAAATTACACCTCGTCACTGTAGTGCGGGTTGGTTGACGTCACATGGCTCCAAATTTTTTGGTTCTAGAACATGCCGGTTTCCTCACGATGTTTTCCTTCAACTTTTTGTGTTGCCTAGAATAAAATGTGTATATTGTTAATGACATAAATTGTTAAGTGGACGTTTTATCAATTGCAAGTGACATCCAACATTTGGTAAAGCAATTACGAGTTCCACAGTGGAACAGGAAAACAATCATCGTTTAGTTTTGATTCCTTGGCCAGGAAATGTATTAAATTTTCTGTAGGTATCTACTTCTTAGAAAATCAATACGTAGTAGGTCTCTATTAAAATAATGACTTAACACTAATAACAATTAAATAAGACGTAATTCATTGTGCCTTAAAGCGACTCGTATCGAAGTAATGATTAGAATGACCTTTAGGTATTTCTTTTGTCACTACAATGAATACCTAGGGCTGCCATCTTATTATTTGGCATTCAAAATGTACATTTTAGTTTTTAAACTTAGGTTTTATTAACGTACAGACTCCAACACATCATACTACCCCAAATCTGCCAAATTTCTTTTACAGATTTTCAACTTTATAACATAAGCGTAAGGTTCATGTTCAAATGCGAAAATTTGACCTACCTTCGATTTTCGGAAACATATGAAAAAATAAATAATAGTTTAAAAAACTAAAAAACACGCTTTAAAAACCAAACTAAAAAGCGTGGGGTGCTTGACATTAATTGATTATAAAAATAGCTCAAAAAGCACCCCACGCTTTTTAATTGAATTAAATTATTTTCTCCTTTTTTAGTTTGGTTTTTAAAGCGTGTTTTTTAGTTTTTTAAACTATTATTTATTTTCTATTTTTTAGTTCTGCTAACTACAAAAACGTGTTTTATTTTTCTCATTTTTTTTTTAAATTATTGAATTGTCATCAGTCCTCGACAAGTTTACAAAGTTTCAATGAAATCTGACCGTTTAAAGTGGGTCAAAATCGCGCTCAAAGGAGTCGGTTACATACAAACATACAAACAAACATACAAGTGAAGCTAATATAAAGCGTGTAAAAAGAATAAATATCACTTTTACATCCACACTTTTTAGTTAGCCAACGAAATCTAAGATAATATTGGGGAATTTCCCGTAACCTACTACCCTACTACCTATTTCCCACAAATAATATAAACTAGCTTTTGTTAGTGGCTTCGCCCGCACGGAGTTCGAAAATTATCTTACGGCAATACTTCGAAAGCATAAAGCGTTTTCTGGCTGACATAACCATGTTAAGTATGCACCCTACTGAGTTATGACAACCTAGTACTTCGAAGGCATAAAGCGTTTTCTAGCTGACACAATTACGTTAAGTGTGCTCTTACCGATTTATACACCTGGTACTTCGAAGGCATAAAGCGTTTTCTAGCTGACACAACTATCTTAGGTGAGCTCCTACCAAGTTATGACCTGGTACTTCGTTCGGAATACCAATTTACAAAAGATCTACTTATTTAAGTAAACATTTATTTGTTTCTATAGGTATTTTAAACTATTATCCTCCAGAAACGTACTACCGGGATAAAAAGTATGCTATGTGTTAATCTAGGTCATAATCTATCTGTGTGCCAAATTTCATCTAAATCCATTTAGTAGTTTTTACGTGAAAGAGTAACAAACATCCATCCATCCATCCATACTTACAAACTTTCGCGTTTATAATATTAGTAGGATGTAAAAGTTTGTATTTTTGGATGTTTGTTACCCAATCAAATGCCATTATGATCATAACTTCTTCGTTCTTCGTCTTTTAATACGTCTTTTATGACGGCTATGGTAGACAAGGAAGACAGAAAATATACCCTCATTAAGGCTCACTTTTGTTTAAAGAAAAAAGTCCCACTCTTGTCAATAAGTGTACAGACTGGGTGGGCTTCAAGACCGAATTGAATGATAAAATAGACCTTAAAGTCCCATTAAAAACACCCGAACACCTAAACATTGAAGTAGAGAATTTCATAATGCACATCCAGCAAGCAGCGTGGGAAAATACACCTAACTGCAACAAGTGGACGAAGGGAAATACATACCCCTTCAGAATCAAGCAACTCATTATGGAAAAAAGAAGGCAGAGAAAGAAGTGGCATCAATCTAGGTGCCCTGATGACAAACGAAAACTAAATAACCTGACAAAAAAACTAAGAAGACTAATCCAGAACTTTAAAGACGACTCAACCAACACCTATCTCCAGAACCTAAGTAATAACCAAAAGACTGACTATTCCCTCTGGAAGGCTACTAAGCACCTAAAAAGGCCGGTTACCCAAATCCCACCTATTAAGTGTGAAAACGGGCAATGGGCAATTAGTGACGAGCAAAAAGCTAAGAGGTTTGCAGAGCATCTAGAAAATATATTTCAACCAAATGACGTTGAAATCATTGAAGATCACACATTAGCTGATATGGTGGCATCAGAAAATGAAGCTACCATAAATTTAGTAACACCGAGAGAAGTCGCACGAGAAATAAAAAGTAATATAAGTACACGAAAATCACCAGGTTACGATTTAATAACAGGAGAAGTACTTCATAACCTCCCTAGAAAGGGCCTGGTTAAGTTAACGACCCTTATCAATGCCGCACTAAGGCTTAAATATGTACCAGACTTATGGAAGGTGGCTGAAGTAATAATGATAGCTAAGCCAGGGAAACCGCCTCACGAAACATCATCATACAGGCCTATTTCCTTGCTACCAATCATGTCCAAGTTATTTGAAAAGCTATTACTCAAACGGCTTAAAATAATAATTGATAGTAAAAACATAATACCAGAGCACCAATTTGGTTTTCGAGAAAAACACTCTACCATCGATCAAGTGCATAGGATCACAAACGTAATAGAAAGCGCCCTTGAAGACAAGAAAGTATGTTCTACTGTATTCCTAGACGTGGCGCAAGCGTTTGACAAAGTATGGCATGAAGGCCTTATACACAAATTAAAGAGCCTGTTACCGAAGCAGTTTGCAGAAATATTAGAATCCTACATTCTGAACAGAGTCTTTAGAATAAGACAAGGAGACGCCTACTCAGAACTGAAACAAATTAACGCTGGCGTACCGCAAGGAAGTGTATTAGGTCCGGTCCTGTACCTACTATACACTTGCGATATTCCTGAATTAGGGCAAAACACGATTGGGACCTTTGCTGATGATACAGCTATAATGGCTGTAGGAAACAGCCACGAAGAAGCAGCAGAAAAGGTTCAAATGGCTGTTAATCAAGTTTATGACTGGACCAAAAAATGGAGGATTAAACTGAATGAATCCAAATCTGTTCACATAGACTTTTCCAACAGAAGACATCAGTATTGTCCAGTTTACATTAACAATAAACAAGTACCATACGAGAATACAGCCAAGTATCTCGCGCAAAGACGACGACGCAAAGTTACGCTGGAAAGCCCACGTCAAGAAGAAAAAAGATGAACTCGACCTCCGATTCAAAAGAATGTATTGGCTGCTTGGAAGAAACTCCCTGCTGTCCGTGCAAAACAAATTATTACTATACAGACAAGTCCTGATGCCAGTTTGGACTTATGGTATTCAGCTGTGGGGCTGCACCAAACAGACCAATATATTAATAATACAACGATTCCAGAACAAAGTGCTAAGGGAAATTGTAAATGCACCTTGGTACATACGAAATGATGACCTCCATCGGGACCTAAAAGTTGAGTTCATCGAAACAGTGATCCAGAAATTTGCAGAAGCTCACGAAAAGAGACTTCATCAGCATGTGAACGTCGAGGCAATCCAGCTTCTCGACCACACAAATATAATTAGAAGACTTAAAAGAACAAAACCGTTCGAGTTAGTGTTTAGTGTTAGTGAATAGTTTAAAGTACAACAGTGCCTAACAAACACAACAAAAAAGTGTATTCGCCTTAATAGAGACAATAAGAAAAGTGCTATTGGACACATTCTTAGTAAAGACAATTTAATAGTTTAGGTTATAATTAAATTACTCATTAGTCTTTTTATAGGGCTAGATTGTAATAAGATTAGGGTCCGTCCTATTGACGAACCCTAGCATAAGAGAAAAAAAAAAAAAAAAAAAAATTAAGGCTCACTGTGTACTGAAGCTACGGCAGCCTTTAAAAGAGTTTCAGGCAGACTTATGTGGCATGTAGAAAGGGGCGCTTTCTTTGTCAAAATTAAGGGTAGAGGTTACTTGCGGGGCTTGTGCCTAAGTAAACAGCCGTACGGGTCGATAGATCAGGTTGAGCTACGCTTGCCGGGGTTACTACGTGGGTGGGTGACCATCTTTACATACAAAGACCCTTCCGTGCCCCGTCCCAGCTGTCATTTATGGATCTTTGACAGTCATTACGGGTCGTCAGGAGCCCGAAAGTCTGACAACCAGTCATATCATGGGTTATTGTATTACCCAGTAACTGGGTTGTGGAGGTCAGATAGACAGTCGCTCCATGTTAAATAGAGGTCAGCCGACCCCAGCATAGTTATATAAATTCTAGGCAGATCAATGTTTTTTTTTTTTTGGGTGGGTAATCATCAAATAACTTCTCCCGCTGTGGGTGGAGCGGGAGGGCGTGTCAGACTTTTACTGACTAAAACCCACCCGTGTTCCCTCAGTTGCCTGTGTGCCAAGGGCCGCGCCAAATGGTGGGGTCCGCAAAGGCCGATGCTTGCCAGGGGTGCCGGTTGTTCGAAAGAGGCAGATCATGGTTCCTTGCGGCAATTAGTACCTGGTAAAATTATAAGTAAACTGATTAGAAAAAGAACGATGGCCAGCCCTAAGTACACCAAACCCAACAGAAAGTGTATATCAGTGTTTTTTGCTCAACAAATTGAGTCATATCCTGCCACGAAGTTGTAAAAGAGGCACTCGGTGTCACCTTTGGTAAATGTACTATACTAACAATAGATATATATACGTATGTGCCTAATAGGTGATGTTATTAGGTATACATACTAATACTAGTGGTCGCCCAAATTCGACAATAATTCATTTAAAACTTTATGTATTATTATATTTCATTCAATACAGATATAAATTATTTTTTTAAATATTAGTATAAAATTATATAAAAACATTTAAAAATATAAAAATATTAGCCCACCGGTATCGGGAACAAGGTCCAAGCTACCGGCGGTCAGGGCTCCAGAGAGAGGAACCTCCTGACAATGCGAGCCGTGTCCAGGAGTACCGCTTTCTGGATCAAGCCCTTGACCCAGCTGCCCAACGAGAGCCTCCTCAGATGTTGGTCGAGGCTCTTGGCTATCAAGCCATTGGCTGTAACGACTATCGGTACAATGATCGCTTGAAAAGGGATAGTGCAAATCTTGGGATCTTGGTATCGTTGCATTTCATTCATTCAACTTCAAAGTCCCCGATGTACACGATGTCCTACACTTGTAGCTGCTGAAGTTGTACATCGGCTTCTAGGATCATCAAACTTCCTTTATAAAATAAACCTTTCAGCTGTGTCCTTTAATTAATTTCCATAAAGATAATAATGCAAAAAGATCATTACCAATTGATTGAATAATTTCATAAATTATTCTTTAACTTTAGGTACTAACAATGTTGCGTAGGCTATTTACTTGAAATCAGATAAAGAAAATCGAGATAATTGTAAGAAAAAAAAAATTTTTTTCACCCTGAATGCAACATTTCACATAGCACATATTTAATATATTTTTCTAATGCCATTTTTAATCTTATCAAAATAAAATCGAGTGTATGTTCTTATGTACTTTAAACCACGTATATAAAAACTTTCTGTGTACCTAAAACGAAATGAGTCAACCTAGACTTTTGTAAGTAAAGCAATCTCAAAAACACTCGTTTTAAACAAGATTAAGCAACTATGAAATATAATGAAAAGTTGCGTCATGTAGAAAGGGTTTTATCCTTGCGTAATTTTTATAATTAACCAATGATTTGCAATCAAAGATTTAATTGCATTGCTTTCCTCTCTATTAATATAGATTTATAATTGATTAAATGGTATCTAATGGTGGTTGACCGAAATCTAAATTCGAAGCTGCGTGTGCGCTACAGTTTCGAGAGAAAATCGAGAAAAATGTGTGTATTGCACGCTGTTATCTTTACTTTTTTGCCTACTTTCGTACAAGTATTCTCAATTGACCCAATGTTATTATACCTACAAATTTTTGACCATTTTGATTTAAAAGCTTTTTTATGGAATAGTTAGAAATTGCGACCCGACTCTGCTACGCACAATTTTTACGTCTTGACAAAATTCCGTGAGTTCTTGATTATATGTACTTAAGTTTAATATAAATTATTACAAACTACTGTTTGTAATAATTTAATAAACCTGTAATAAACCTGAACAGTTTGTTTCTTCGTTTGTTTGTTTGTTTGAACGCGCTACAATCACTGGAACTACCAGTTGGGTTTGTAAAAATCTTTTTACATTTGATAGCCCAACTCTTTAGGAAGGCTATAATAATGTTATTTAACATCACGCTAGGCCATTAACCTTTCATACGTCAAGCGTACACCATGTGTACAGATAACAATAGAATTTCTATCGTGTCTGCTAATTAGACAAGCGACGAGCTAAGGAGCTAGGCACGCCACAATTGCGGCGTTAAGTCCCCTCTTTGAGGAGTGGCTGGACAGGCGCCACGGCGTCCTCACCTTCCGCCTTACGCAGGTCTTCACCGGACACGGCTGCTTCGGGAGGTTCCTGTTCCGGATAAGGGGGAGGAAAGGCTCGGGTGGCACCATTGTGTGGGTCCCCTGGAGGACACGGTGGAGCATACGGTGGAGGTCTGCGCTGCCTGGGCGGAGCACCACCGTGTCCTTGCGGAGGCGATCGGCGACAGCGATCCCTTGCGTCCGGCTCTGGTCCAGGTCATGGTACGGAGCGAGAGTGTATGGGAAGCCGTCACCTCCTTTTGCGAAGCAGTAATGCTCGCGAAGGAGGAGGCGTAGAGCGTGAGGGAGAGGCAATCCTTGCGCCTTCGCGCCCCTAGCCGCCGCAGGAGACTCCCTGAGCGTCGGGAGTCCATAGCGGACTCCCGGCCACCGTTAGGCGTGGGCTTGCAGGCGACGAGCAATGGGTAGCTCGCCGCCCGTAAGGACCAGGCCCGGGTCGACGGCGCGGTGTGTTCCACGCGCGCCTCAAAATGATGTCAGCAATAATTGAAGGGGTCCGCTAGGGCCGTTGCCTGCCAGGGGTCGCGGAATTGTTCGAAAGTCTTGCCGTGGCCCTGACACAGGCAACTGAAGGTACACGGGTGGGTTTTAGTCAGTAAAAGTTTGACACGCCCTCCCGATCCGACCAGAGCGAGAGAAGTCATAATGATGATTTCCCAACAAAAAAAAAAGTTAGATAGAACGTAAGGCGAAAACGATATAAAAAAATATGTTAGTAGAATAGCGTGAGCAGGCAATATGATGCGTCGGGGGAAGAAATTTCAGGCGGACGAAACCGCGGGTCAAGCTACCCCAATCTGTCAAATTTCTTTGATACATTTTCAACTTTTTCCAATTAAACATAAGGTTCATGTTCAATTGGAAAAAATTAACAGTTTGGGGTAGCTTGATGTGCTGGCGTCTGTACCTATAGATTAAAGTACAACCTGCCTGCCTAACTATCTTCCTATTAAATATTCATTAAAATGCCACCCACGTCACTCATTAATCTAGTATTTCGATATCTGATTAGAATAAGATTCATTTCGATACATACATAATGCATGTTGCCAATCAAAAAGATTTAATAGTTCATCATTTACATATGTAAATGAAAATCATAGATTTTAGAAGGTGAACTTGTCCACATTTTTTGTTTTTGAAAAAATATTTCTGGTAAGACCCCACCAGTTGGTGCTGACATCTCATTGAGGCGTGCGTGGAACACAACACGCCGTCGTCGACCCGGGTTTGGTCCTTACCGGACGGAGCTAACCTTACTCGCCGTCCGCAAGCCCGCGTCTATGGTGGCCGGGAATCGGCCTGGGCCAAAAATAAACAAGATTTTAAAACTGAAATGAAATGACCCTCGTGAGTTCTATTTTATTTAAATGTCGATTGGGTTTGAAAGTTTTTTAAACAATACCTACTGGAAGCCTATGCTATATCGATCGGTCTTAAAAGTCGGTTGAAAAGGTTCGGCTTCTCCAACTCACCTGAGTGTCGGTCTCTTTCTCAAATTCAATCAATCAATCAACTCAGCCTATCGCAGTCCTCTGCTGGACATAGGCCTCTCCCAGGCTGAGCCACACCACTTTATCCTCCGCCTTCTGCCTCCAGTGTATCCCGGCCACCTTTTTAAGGTCGTCGGTCCATTTAGCTGGGGGGCGTCCCACACTATTCTTGCCGATACGCGGTCTCCACTCCAGAAATCGTCTGCTCCACTGGCAGATATAAAATATATATGTAGGTCTATAATATAATAGGTACTAGCCTATTAGTGTACCACAGTAGGCCTAAGGCCATCTCATATAGAGTACGCACGAGCATTGATCACGACGCTCTCTCAAGACGGGTTGTCAATTTCAGACTTGAACATAACCACTAGCTTTAACCCGTGCGTATGTGGGAAATTATCCTACAGGACCGTAGTACCGGGATTAAAGTGTCCTATCTATCTGTGTGCTAAATATCCGATACTTGAGAAGAAACACAAACAAGATACACCATTCGACACAAAATAAACATACCTCAATCACGACTCAAAATGCACTCAACCGGCCCTTTAGTTATGTCCATAGTAATTTTAAATTGCCAAATGACATCAGAGAATTAAACAATAGAAATATATTTATTAATAAATTGAAACAATTTCTGGAATCCAAGTCTTACTACTCAGTAAAGGAGTTTTTAGATGACAAATCGATCACAAAATAAAATTATTCTCTCTCTAATTCACCAAACATTATGAAATATATACAATTTAATATACGGAATATAGAAAATCAAATATTACCAAATATGTATACCTACATGGGAATATGATTACTTAGATAATAACATAATTTAATAATAATGAATATATTTCTAAGAATTTCATAATAATTACCTAATATTCTAATGCAATACATTAAATTTAAATAACTATATACACAAATCTCATAATTTATATATACCTGTACATAATTACACATACTATAAATAAATATACACCCAATTAAACATCTAATAATGTATAATAATATTGAATTGAATTGCTTGAATTTGTACGTAGCCCTCTTCATCTCTCCTAATTTTGCTGTACCCGACAGGGTCCATATTGGTCTCACTGTATATACTATCAATATATGGAAAGCAATAAAGAATTGAGTATTGAGTATCATTCAAATTCGTCCAGCCGTTTTTTCGTGATTGAGTACCAAACACCTAAATACCAAACATACTAGAGTTCACATTTATGAAGTTAATAGCTTTTTCGCGGTGTAGCCCGTATGGGTGTCGAAAAATATCCCACAAGAACGTACTACCAGGATTAAAAGTACCCTATGTATGAGTTATTCCAGGTCATCAACTATCCTATCTGTGTGTCAATCATCCAATGTTTACGCGGCGCACGCCAGTAAAGCTCCCAGTCAGCATGATTTTTTCCGACATCTTCAACAATGATCGTCATAATTCAGCCAATTTACTCAAAATCTTAACGGATAATACACCTAATCCTTCCTTATGAATCGGTAGTTTTTGACTTTATCGCGTTCAGTCAGACAAACAGACAGGCGCGACGGGGGGGACTCATAAATTAACATTATAAATAGTAGTAGGTTTATTCATCCTCCACAACCTACCTAATTACTTTTCAAGTCACCACATTATACTATACAGGCAAACCCGCAGGCAACAATCAGACTATAACCCAGACATTGGGCAAAAAATCTAGATACTTATGTTACGATTAAATTCTTTCACATTTTTTATAACATTATGAGGCAATAGGTGCCGATGACTTCATGCTTGATGTAGCCATGATTATAGTTTCGTTTCGCGAATAATGTTCTAGTTTAGTTTACTGCCGGGGTAGTCCGCTATTTTTTTGACTAAATGGGCCTGGTCATGACCACGATCACGCCTGATGAAAAGCGATTGATGAAGTCTATGATGGATCGAGCGTGCTCAGAAAATGCCTTTTTACCCTGTTTTTAACATATTTCATTTAAACTCCCACCCCCTATCCGAAATAAATTCGAAACTTTTATATCGGTTACGGTTAAGGATTTTTTACACGCTTTATATTAGCTTCACTTGTATGTTTGTTTGTTTGTATGTAACCGACTCCTTTGAGCGCGATTTTGACCCACTTTAAACGGTCAGATTTCATTGAAACTTTGTAAACTTGTCGAGAACCGATGACAATTCAATAATTTAAAAAAAATAGAAAAAAGAACACGTTTTTGTAGTTAGCAGAACTAAAAAATATAAAATAAATAATAGTTTAAAAAACTAAAAAACACGCTTTAAAAACCAAACTAAAAAAGGAGAAAATAATTTAATTCAATTAAAAAGCGTGGGGTGCTTTTTGAGGTATTTTTATAATCAATTAATGTGTTTGGTTTTTAAAGCGTGTTTTTTAAACTATTTTTTTTTCGGATATCCTATACTTTCGGTTACGGTTACGGAGCTCCATAACATCCCTGGTAGGGATAGCTAGCTGTTAAATTGTATTGTCATTCATTCATAATTCGGGACCCTTACTAATCTTATGTCCGTAGGTGATTTAGAGTAGGAAACGACTATTTTTTTTTGAAGGTCGGAAATCTTCAAATAACTTCTCCCGCTCTGGGTGGAGCAGGAGGGCGTGTCAGACTTTTACTGAGGGAAAACCTACCCGTTTTCCCTCAGTTGCCTGTGTATCAGGGGCGACGGTATCTCTTTCGAACAACCCGCACCCCTGGCAGGCATAGACCATTGCGGACTTCACCTGTTGGTGCTGGCATCTTTTTGAGGCGCGCGTGGAACACAACGCGCCGTGGGAAACGTCCCTAACGTTGGATTTGGTGCTTAGTGAGTAGACCCTAGGCGCTGGACCAACGGCTTTACGTGCTTACAATACACGCAAAGGGCATACATAGCCCTCAGAGTTCAGTACAATAATGCCTCCAGAATGTTCGTGGGGCTCCCACGTTACTGCAGTGCGTCAGGAATGTTTGCCAAAGTACGTACTGACTGACCGCACGTGGTTCCAATACCATCCTGCGTAAAAGGATTTCGTCCATGATGTGCTGAGTGCGTGAGAGCGTCCATGGTATTCTGAAGGTCATCAGTGATGATAAGCCTTGTTGCGCATTGGGTGCGTCACCTGAGTGCAACAGATACATATTTTTGTATTACCTTTTTTTACTAACATAGCTTAAGTAGTGTGCATTACTAACACCATATGGATCAAGGGATGAATTAAAGTTTTTTTTTGTCACACCACCGGCTTCCAAACAAATTGATGTAGTACTCAGCCCTTATTTGTGTAGGCTCCGTAATGAATGTTACAACTATTAATAAGTGGTCTTCACGCATCCCACGGTCAGCAAGGACGTTGATCAAGATGGTCTATTATTATACTTACTTACAAGTCCTTGCAGCGACACCAACACTTAGAGATTAAACCGTGACTGTCCGCAATGTCTATCAGATATTTACATATTATAATTTATATACAACCGATCATTTCCTATAGCTTTAATGATTGGATACTACTGACTGTATATCATGTGCGTTTACACAGTGATACTTTGTATATTGTATTTATGGAGAGTGAGCAATCGAATTGAAAAGAGGTTGAACCAAACTATATGAAAGTTTGACCTAACCTACTAATTACCATCGTCTCGAAAAATACGTATAATTTATTTAAATCACAACAAAAAACTTATTACCTTTGTTGTTTATCAAAGACTTAGGTGTTTATTACGTTTTTTTTTTTTATAAAACAGTAAAGACAAACATATAATTAATATATAATATGTAAATTCAACTTATTTTGTACTCTTTTTTAACTCACCCAACGACGGCGACGCTCGCCCTTTACCGTATCATCTATAACGAAAGTAATTCATTCGTTATCCGTATATAAGAAAAGCTTATAAAATCGTGCACGAATTCACGATTTTTCAAAAATACGATCACAAGTTAAAAAGTTGTTTTCTTCAACTATCCGTAAATCCAGGCTAACTTATATGCGGGACGATGTAACGAAACCATAGCGCGATTCAGGATTCTCGCTATCAAAGTACAACGCCATCTATCGAGCTAAGAGGTAATGTTTTTGCAGTGAGGACAGAAAATTTTATGGAAATTCTAGCCAAAATTAGATGAAGATACTCTAGAAAGCTTGTAAAATTTGTAGTTGTTTGTTTTGGATTATTTATTTGTAATTAAAATTGAAAAGAGAGTATATTTTGTTTCAGTAATGGCGCCACTTTTGCTATAGACAGCTTTCATCAACGTAAAAAGTTTATTATGACCGAAGTGAGAGATTAAGTAGTAGGCATCCTAAAATAATATGATTAAAACATAAACTTAAAACAAAATCTCTAATCACTATAACAAAAATAATTGTATATTTTTGACCACCGTTTTACGAGTTCTTTGGAAGGATATTCAGATTCGGCATAGTATTGGGATTTTACTGTAAAATGTCGTATGGCAACACTGCTTTGGATTGATGCTGGTAAGCGGCCCTTATTACAAGAAACATATGCCATATCCTCAATCTCCCGAAGCTTCTTGGGCTCACAACATTTGATGAATCTCAAAAGAAAAAAAATAACTAAATCCTTTTCCCAACTATTTGGGGCAGTATTTTCCCGTCTAACTGAAAGCAGCTCAATACTAATATTTTACATGGAGTGACTGCCTATCTGACCAGGGACTTCTCTCTAACTCCATCAACGAAAGTACGGGCCCGTCCGAAAATTATTTGAAACCCTACAGTTCATTAATTAACTTTTTTGGACGGGTAAAACCATAAAGGGAGTAGGGACAGCTGTCAAATTGTATAGTAATTCATTCTTAGTTTGGGCCCCAAACTAATCGTAGGTCCGTAAGTGATACGGAGTAGGAAACGCCCGTAACTTTGACCGAGATTACGGATTTCGTGCTTACAAAGTAAGCCCCTAAGAACGTTACTGGTTAATACGATATCCTTTTTTTTTTTTTTTGCGTGGGAAATCATCAAATAACTTCTCCCGCTCTGGATGGAGCGGGAGGGCGTGTCAGACTTTTACTGACTAAAACCCACCCGTGTTCCCTCAGTTGCCTGTGTGCCAGGGGCCGCGGTATCTCTTTCGAACAACCCGCACCCCTGGCAGTAATACGATATCCTTTGGTAAGACTGGTTGACATATTTCCGTGCTTGTAACTACCCTTAACGACAGTCAAAGATCTCATCATCTTTTCAGCTGAAAGACGGACACTGCTGGACATAGGCCTCCCCAGGGGACGGGGGGCGGTGGAGTTGTTTGCTATAATCGCCACCAAGTGGTAAAATGAAAAGAAAATGCTCCTGCCCATTTTCTAGTCGCATCTAGTCGCCTTTTACGACACCTTCGGGAAGATATGGGGCGCTTTTCTTTACGTCCAGCAACACACGGTCAAAGTTTTTGTCAAAGATATTACATGCAAGACCAACGGCATAACGTGCTTCTGAAGCACAAAGGGTTCTCCATATGTAATGGGTGGCTAGTTTTAAAGATATACTTATTTCCAAGAGATGAGATGAGAATACCTTTACTACGTCATCTATAAAAACAGTCACGATTCATAGTATTAAGTGACAAACAGAGAATTTATTGACTGTCCATTAAATGACTTTGTTTAGCCTTCAAGGGATCTTGTGCGTGAAGATAGAAGTAGGTACTTATTGACACAGTCATTCAGTGAATATTTCGAATACAATGATCATTTTATGATATATTCGAAGTATTATATGCACCCATCATTACAAATTGAGATCCTTCCGTGCCTCGGAAAGCTCATTAACGCTGGTCTAAGCTGTCATCGTAGATCTTTGACAGACGTAATGGCAGAAGCCCAAAAGTCTGAGTGTCAGTCTTACCAAGAGGCATCGTGTTATCGAGTAACTGGGTTGTTGAATACAGATAGACAGTCTTTCTACGTAAAAAACTGGTATTTAGCTGCATTAGGTTAGACTAGCAGACGACGATTGGACGTATAGCTTCTTCGTTTATAATGTTGTTTGTGGAATTACAGACGCCAGCACATCAAGCTACCCCAATCTGTGAAATTTCTTTGATAGGTTTTCAACTTTATATGTAAGCATAAAGTTCATATTCAATTGGAAAAATTTAACAGTCTGGGGTAGCTTGAAGTGCTTAGCATCTGTACAATATTGTCTTCTGATTTAGTTTTTTCCATCACCTTCTTGCCAGGCCAGGTAGTATGTCGACACCTTTTATTGGTAATCTAGCTATGAAATATACATATATATATATTGTTTGTTACGGAGCGTTTTACATCTTTTAAATTGCTGTTCGATTTAAAAGCTGCTCATACAATTACCTTGTTCAAACCTTGGTTTGAACCTTGGTTTGCACTTACTTTGATACATTTTGGATCCGGCCATTAAAATACGTCCTACAGTTTTGATCCTAATTTAGTTTATTTCCATCACATAATTATTATCCTAACGACAATATAATAACATATTCCTTTTCCATTTAGTGGGTAGGTACTGCCATTTTTGACATTGAGGTTTTAAACGCTCGAAGATTTGTGCCGATACAAAAACTGGATCCTTTTAGTACCAAATTTGCCCTAATGATGGCTTAAAAGCGCATATTAATGCGCTTTTACCTGTTAGAATAAAATGTGAATTGGAAACTCATCAAATATATTATCTAACGCGTCAGGGTAACCTGCGAAATTCAAATACCGTTAACCTTCATATCAAACAGAACAGGCATCTTCTGGGCATATTTGTTCCATCATAGACCTCATTCATAGCTTTCCATCGGGCGTGATCGAGGTCAAGATTCAGAAATGAAACAAAAAAAATATTCTTACGGTTTTTTTTTTAATTTGTAGCAGTATCTTTTGTCAGTCTGTATATTAGGTCTTTACCTATGAAATTGCCGTTTTGCAGTACTGGCCATTTCAAATCAAAATAATTTTTGTTTGGGTAAGAATTCTAATTTCAAATTAATTTTATTTTAAAAACATGGATTTTTTTTTCCAAAAGTAGTCATTTGTTTATTGATTAGTGTTACATTTTCATCGCATTTCAATCTTTTTCGTCATCATGGATACGTTAAAAATTCGAGTAATTATGGAATATGAGTACCGTCGTGGCAGCAACGCGGCACAAGCGGCACGCAACATCAACGACGTTTACGGAGCTAACACTACAAACCAACGCACCACCTGTTATTGGTTTGCTCGCTTCCGTTCTGGAAATTTCGACCTGAAAAATGAACCTCGCGGTCGTCCGAAGACTTTGGTCGACAATGACGAATTAAAGGCGATTGTGGAAGCTGATGATACACAATCTACGGCTGAATTAGCAGCAGCTTTCGACGTTAGCGTCAAAACAATATTGGTCCATTTGCGTCAAATTGGCAAGGTAAAAAAGCTTGACAAATGGGTGCCCCACGAACTCAATGATCGTCAGCGCGAAGTACGCGTCGAGACGTGCCTTGCACTGCTCAACAGACACACAAATGAAGGAATTTTGAACCGCATTGTTACCTGTGATGAAAAATGGATTCTGTTTGATAACCGCAAGCGCTCAGCAAGTTGGTTGGATCCTGGTTCAGCACCTAAACAATGCCCTAAACGAAAACTTACCCCTAGAAAAGTGATGGTCACTGTTTGGTGGTCTAGCGCCGGTGTGATTCATCACAGCTTCTTACCAAACGGGGTGAGCATTACTGCAGATGTGTACTGTGAAGAACTGAACACAATGATGGAGAAGCTGGCACATCTCCAACCAGCATTGGTCAATCGCTCGTCTCCGCTGCTCCTGCACGACAACGCGCGACCTCATACTGCACAGCAGACGGTCTCCAAGTTGCAAGAACTGGGGTTGGAAGCTCTCCGTCATCCGCCCTACTCACCAGACCTTGCGCCTACAGACTACTACTTTTTCCAGAATTTGGATAACTTCTTGGCGGGAAAAAAATTCAATACCCGAGAGGCAGTACAAAATGCCTTTGAAGAATTTGTTGCCTCCCGTCCAGCTGATTTCTTTAAGAAGGGCATCAATAAACTGCCACTGCGATGGCAAAGATGCATTGATTGCATGGGTGATTACTTCGATTAATACAAATAAAAAATACATGAAAAAAATTCGTTTAAATTTTTTCATACAAAACGGCAATTTCATAGGTAAAGACCTATTATTTTTGAAGTTGCGGCATTTGTTATGGTAAATGAATATTTATATTTCCACGACTAGCTGACACCTTCCCCCATAACAGATATAACAATAATCAACTGTGTTCGCATACGTCAAAGCCTGCATTAGTGGGAAAAAGCGTTTACTATTTGGCTCCTATATATTTATAATAAAATTCCACAGTCATATAAATTGTCGGTAAATTAATTTAAAAAAAAATGCGAGATATAATAACAGGCAAGTGTTATTATAATATAAATGACTTTTTGAATGACACTATTTGACATTTTACAAATAAAATTATCTTTATCAGTTGTATCGCGGTCATAAGAAATATAATTTATTTATAAAATTATCTCTCTTAGTTTATATTACCCTTTTGAATGACTATTTCGTGAAATCATGTGTTACGTACCGTTCTCTTTCAGATAGGTATTACCTACTTGATTTAATCTTAGGAATATTGGATAGTTTTTCACCCCACAACGGATACGCAAGCATTTGTGTGTGGTGGAAAGGGTGTGATTTGATTAAGTTGACAACTTGCTTCTCGCCCATTTCGCTGAAGCAATCCCATTGGTCAACGACGGGTGACTGTGGTGCCGCACGTCCGTTTGTTTTTTCACTTAAAACTGATGGTACATACACGAACTAAACAATGTGCGTCCTCGTTGTTCTCATAATAGACGGTCTTTCTGTGATTTTGTACTACACCCCCTTCAAGATACGAACACGAACATTATCAGAACCTGTGGAAATATAAGTGCAGTGAAGTTTTAGCTGGATTTAAGACGACTGATCACGCGCTGAGCCCGACCAGCGAAGCGCGAGAGCAGTGGCCAGAAGTTTGCAGGTATCTTTTCAAATCCACACCCTCACTTTCCTACCCATATGATATTTGAGACTAGTTTTAACTTAAGGAGTTGTATTGCTGATTCTAATGATAATAATTCTGTAAAGCTATATTTGTTACAGTCGCGAATCAGGTTTTAATCAACATTGAACCTGACACTGACCTACAAATTACAAGGATACATATCCAAAGTCACCGACTTCCGAAATTAAAGTTATTTTTCATTTTGTAGTGTTTTTCCGGAAGATGCTTGGTTTATTTTTTTTTGGAAAAGATTTTATATTTCACTTTTTAGTTATAGTATACCTACCCCACACCAATTCAAAATTTCATCGTCGTTGTGGTCAAAACAATGCATATTTATGCGATAGCAGCAATCGCGGTTGATTTGCTGTCATTTTTTGAAGAGTTCCGTTGTCTGTCTCCGAAATGCATCATCAGATTTGTATGAAATTTAAATGGGACCATTTCAAGGGGTCAGAAATACCCGGATGGAACGAAGTAAAAAAACAAAAAAAAACAATTATAATGAAAAAAAAAAAAAAAAAATCAAAATCTATACATATAATAAAATTGTAACAGGCCGACGTCTGTACATTAAAGATATTGAAGAAAAAATTGTATGGGGGGTCTTTATTAGAGCAACAGAAGCCAAAACAACGGTTTTTAGAATTTTTGTCTGTCTGTATGTTTGTTACCGCATCACGCAAAAACCACTGCATGGAATTGAATGCAGTTTTCAATGATGTATTCCGAGAGGTCTAACTTAAAAAATAGGCTATATATTATAAAAAAAAATGATTATCTACTTGATTCTAAAGTCCACGCGTATGAAGTTGCTGGCAAAAGCTAGTAATAAATAATATAAAAGACGAAATGAAAATATCTGGCTTGCTTTCTATAAGAGAGAGAGAGACAGACAGAGAAACATGCGCACGCCGCACGGCTTACAATAGCTACTATAGCAAAAAGTGTCGTTACAACTTTTCGTATGAATTTTTTCCGTCTAGCCCCCTTTCACAACGCGCGATAAGGAACTTCGTTCCAAAAAGAGTTTTGCAAATCTGTCTAAATACATATACAGGGTGTAACAGAAACCCTATTGCTATCCTTACGCACTAAAGATAACAGTTGGTATAGAATCACTATAATAGTTTCAACTCAAAATAAAATACTCTAAGAATTGATGCCAAATTTTCGGTTTCATATGTTTCTTAAATTCTCTCTCTCTCACTTCTTCAACCCTTGGCAACCCAATGCTGAGTGTAGGTCTCTTCCAAATCTCTCCACTTTTGGCGGTTTTGTGTCATGGCTATCCAGTTCCTTCCAGCGATTTTAGTAAATCCAAATCATAACAATCCTGTCACCGCACTACGTAGGTCAATATCTTTCCACGTTACATTTACCGGCACGTAAGTTGGCAAGAGATTTTGTAGTGGGGGAAATTCGCGCATATAAAAATGTATGAAATGGTGCCTGCGCGAACTTCCCCCACTACAAAATCTCTTGCCAACTTACGTGCCGGTAACTATACTTGCCAATATCACGATAAATCTCTTCCGAGTGATGTGTTTATTTCAATTTGAAAAGTTCGGTTTCTGGTATCAAGGTATTAAAAATTCTCATAACTTCCGTGCATATAGAGATAGGATAAAAAAACCCTTCTGATATCGTTTGATATCATTCAAAGAAGCCGTGCCCTTGGTGTGTATATACCCTTTCCGTTACACGTTGTATATGACGGAGTTATGCCCGAACATACCTAAAAATCCTTCTTTTTGAAGTCGGTTAAATATGTTTAGAAATAAAATGAAGCCATGACTACTGCGCTAGGTAAAAGCAATCTGTGTTGTAGGAGCCAGTTTCATCTCCCAATCAGTAGGTTTTGGATTTAATGAAATATCTATTTTTTTTTAAACCGGCCAAGTATATGTCGGGCCACCCACCGGTTTCGAATATATCCACCATGCCCAATTACAGCTTTCTGGTACAAAGACTTTCTGAGCTAAGGCTACGGACAGACGGCCAGACATGGCGAAACTGTAAGGGTTCCTATTTCTCTACAGAACCCTAATCAAAAGGAAGGTACGTGTGTACTTAACAAACCTTAATAAAAATCCAAAAAAATATATATACCTGAGCCTGAAGTCCAGGGTCGGCATAAAGTTTTTAGGTTTTCCTAGAGAATCTCAATAGCTACCCGAAGCTTCAATTTCATCATTATCTGCGTAGCCTTTTCCCAAAATGTTGGGGTCGGCTTCCAGTTAAATCGGATGCAGCTGAATACCAATATTTATCGGTATTTTACATGGATCGACTGCCTATCTGACTTCCACAACCCAGTTACTGGGTAATCCCCCTTGGTGAGACTGGTTGTCAGATTTTCGTGCTTCTGACGACCCGTAAGCCTGCCAAAGATTCTCGAATGACAGCTGGGACCAACAGCTTAACGAGCTCTTCGAGGCATTGAGGGTTCTTGATATGTAACGATGGTCACCCATTCACGGACCAACCGCGGCAAACGAAAATTAACCTGATCGATTGATCCGTGCGGCTGTTATTACTTACTACTCGCCTCCCAGAGTATTAATTTAGGCCTAGTTTATTAAAATAGGCTCAGTCCATTTTATGTTATTTCACTTATATGGCGAAATCTGGTGTGATATAAATAAACTATTTCTTATCTCTTCGAAGAGGTACAGGTACGATTTTATATTATGAGCCTAGTCGCATTTTTCCATTGCCCACTTTAGTTATTATGGGACATTGAGATACTTAATTTCGTGATTTACGTCAATCCAATATGCATAAAAATAAACATAATTATTCGTTGTATCAATACAACTTTTACTGTATACAAAACAACTTTTACAGAACACATCGCTTATCTTGTTAATTTATCATTTCATTAATTTTACATTTAAATAATTTTTACTTATTGACCAATTTGTAGAGCTGGTGGTCAAGGGTGACCGACGCATAATAATCATTGAAAAGTGTATTTTTTAGGGGTTTTTTTGCGATCAGTCTGCGATGACATAAAGATTTTTTTTTTATTTATGTAGGGCGCTCGTGGCTTTTTGCTACGTCCATAGAAAAGATTTTCAAGCTGACACCCTTTATTTACCTAATTAAATTGTTGCAGTTACAAAGACAGAAAATACATTTATTTACCACAGACTGAAAAGGTACACAGTATACAGCAAAATAATAAAAAAATAAAGACAAAAAACTAACAAAGAGTGGAAAGTGCGCTGTCAGAAACTAGCGTCAAAGTGTGCCTCACGGCAGCGCTAAAAAGGCCCAGTTCAGCAAAAATGCTAGACAATTAGTGTCTGACTCTGGTTTTCAACTGGACCTAACGTGTGAGGTGACGGATGTAAATCAGCTTTATAACAATACTGCACGTGACGCGTGCATGCATACAGATTTTTTTTCAGAGTAGTAAATAAATAAAATAGTAATGAGTAGTACATATATAGTGAGAATGTTGATATTACCTAATATAGTTTGTTAGCTAGTACCTAATTGATTTTAGTACCTAATATAAAATACTTATTTGTGGTGCAGTTATTGCAAAGGTTATGAAGAAATAAGGACGCAAGGTACCGTCTTTGGTGACCAATCGGTGAGATGCGGTGCCTACTGAAATTCAGCAGTGGGAACTGAAATAAATATTTTAACTAATATTGTAAATGGATAGTATGGATGAAGTGAGAATAGCAGTAAATGGAAGGAAGAATGGTAAAACAATAGGTCAGGACGGAATACCAGTTGAAGTGTGGAAGTAATTACGGGTACTTTATTCTTCACTAAATTCTTGCCGGAAGAAGGCATACCTGATGGATTGTGTAACAGTTTGCTGGTGCCCACGTTTGAAAACAAATGGCGACTAGTCACAGGAACAACTTGCAAGCCACGATTGTCCCTTAGGATAAAGTAGAAAATCTACGGGTCCGTGTTATGGGTACTGTATGGATCGGGATGCTGGGTCGTGAAGACGATGGATGAAAAACATTACATGCGGCGGATAGAGCGAATATACGTTAGATGTGTGAAGGGACGAACGTAAGTATATAAAGGGAGGTTTGAAAGAGGTTCCAGTGACAGAAAAGTTGAAATGATTTTTATTTAGTTGTTGTAGGCATGTATGTGATGAGAACAACGCATGAGACAAAACGAGTGATGAATTTAAATATTGATAGATGGAATGGGAGAGGAAGGCCAAACAAAATATGGATGGGGTTTGTGAGGAATAAAATGAAAGAGAAGGGAGTGAATGATAACGTGATGGTTGACATGGGAGAACGGAAGAAGAAAACGTGTTTCGTCGATCCCAAGTAACAAAGGACGAACGCAGGAATTTGATGATGAATTTGTTTCGAAATAAATGAATATTTAATGCAAATATGTGACAGTATTTTTCTTTCTACGTACATTGTATCTTCTTTCAAATATTTCAAACATTGCATAATAATAACGTCTAATAGTTTTTGCATTGTGTCGGTCATGATAACTCGGAGTTTAATATATTCATCATCTGCCTTACGATATTTGTCAGACATTGATTTACTATGTAAAACTGGGCAGTCAATCATATTGTAAACATCTATTTATCTTAATCAGATATTCACATTACTTCGAGTCATTTAAGGATAAATAATTGTATTTGTTGTTGATATTACTCCGTGTCCAGACATTAGAAAATATTTGTCAGCAAATATTTTTTGACCTGCGTTAGTAATTTTGGACATCACGTAGATAGTATTTTTTTACTGGTTTTGTATTGAACATCAATTACAAACAAACATTATAAACGATGTTTTTTGTTGTTTTTCTTCTGTATTCTACATACGATTTAGTATTTTATAATATGTTGTTGTTATTAAGCAATTATCCCTGGACCAGGTGAGCAACCGCAGTGGCTGTAGATTGGTAGCTCTTGGAAAATCAATTTCTATCTTCTCCAAAACTCTAATAAGAGTTATCAATACAACTTTTACTGAATATGAAACAGAGATACAACTGAGAGATGATCGAGATTTGGTGATGGTTGACGATTTTTTTATGATTTATATATTGGTTGATGACAGAACGAACAGAGAAAGAGTTTACATAGATCCAAGCATTTCATTATGAAGCCAAGAAAAAGCGCAAGTTAGAACTCATGGTTAAAATTACACAAAAAACGCAAACTAATACTTACATACGCAAAAGAAAACAGATACTATTATGTATAAACCTATACATTGGCTCTTAAATAAACATTAGCGTCTAAAACAAAATATAGACGTTGTACGCAACCGTAAAGTAGTTTCCTTCGTAGGTATAATTATATTCATGGAAAATGTTTATGTAATGATCAGGTATTTTACTATTGTTGATCATAACGCATTGAACTTTAATCTCCGGTGAATAAGTGCTTAGGGAAGGTTTACATTCTAATATTATTTTATGGTTTTACGAAGAAATCGCAGGTGTTTAAATTGGAACTAGGTTGATTGCATCTGCCGGATGCAGAAAGGGCTATATTCGTTGAAGTGGAAAAAAACAGCTTGAAGAGGCAATACAGCAGGATTTGAAGAAGATTAAGTGGACTCCCAATTAGGAATCCATCAATTCACCCATCTCAAATTGTAGAACGGTGACAAAGACTTGGTCCTAAAAAAATAAAAGAAATAAAGAAAATATGTTTATTTGCAGTAAACATGACGTAGATAAAGAACACGAACATAAAAATAACAAATTGGAGCAAATTATGCGTCACATCCACGCAAAACGGCTATCGCCCAGTCAGCGTAATGCCAAGTCCCTGTATGAAACAGAGCCCCAGAAGGACATACTGGCTGATTAAAAATTAGCCTTGGGTACTTGTACTTACTTCGAAACTTGAATCTAAAAGCTGCCGACTTTTATTTAAACAAGAGACTGAGACTGATTCGTTGTTACCCAATTAAAGTTCAGGATGAAGAAGAGAGACAAAAAATCTTCTTCATCTTAGTCTTTTTTTTGGTAAATCGAAACTTTAACTCTTTTTAAGAACGTAGAAACGATGAAGAAAAACATCGTGCTGAAACCGGCGATGTCATAGAACCAAAATTTCGAAGACTTATGACATCTACCAACCTGCACTGAGCCCGCGTGGTGGATTATGTGGCTCACTCCCTCTCACAGAGAGGAGGCCTGTGTCCCAACAGTGGGACCATTATAGGCTGGTTATGATGATGTACCCTTTTTATGGCTGACATCTATGGTTTGTATAGTCTTTGACTACTGAAAGAGTAGATATAACAAGACATCTAGATCGTGTCTCAATCACCTTTGGCTTCTCGTGATCTCATTGACTAAATTATACATAAATCGTGTCTAATTTCCGATGCCATGTAAATGCACCATAAAAGAGCAATCATTGAACGAACATAGGTATAAATACCTGAGGATATAACACTAATACTGGCTATGAGTCAGCTAGCGATACTGAAGTTATAACAAAAAAGTTTTTACAACAAATTTATACCCGGTTTGTGGAAAAATTTACGTTTAAAAAATTCCTAGTATCCGTGGAAGAAACGATAGTGATTTTAATTAATGAATTAATTAAGTAAATTTTGTCCTTTCAGTTGTTTTTGCATGTTTGGGGATAATAATTACTTAGACGTTTTCCGATTCATGGTTATTTTATTATAACATCCTATATTAGGTACGTTCTGCATGCAGTAAGCCATCTTTGAAACATAGTTTTTTGCCTGTAAGTACTTAATGGATAACATTTTAGAGTTGATTATATTGTAAATGTTGTTATAAACATTTAAATCTGAAAGGTTGCCTCAATTTAAAGTCAGCCTGTACTACAGTTGTAAAGTTAGATGTTGTGGACCCTTTTGAATACCCAATTTTAAGAGCCACAGGCATTTCTTCAAGAGTAAGACCAGCATAGGAATTGACAATCATTCGATACCCTTCCATACCAAATCGAACATCAATCAATGTTATGGTATGAGTTCTATAAACGCTGCTCAAAAACCCGAATATTATAAAATTATATTGACGATCGCGATTGTGTTCCGTATGGTGCCGGACGTAAAAGAATAACACCATCCCATTTCTTCCCGTGGGTGTCATAGAAGGCGACTAAGGGACTTACTAGAGAAAGGGCAGCAGCGTTCTCTATGCATTTTATCACCATACTGCGATCGCCAACCCGCCTGCCAAGCGTGGCGATTATGGCAAAACCCCTCTTTTGGGGGAGGCCTATGTCCAGCAGTGGACGTCTTTCGGCTGAAGTGATGATGATGATGATGATAGACGATCGCTATAGTTTTTTCCTTCCCGACAGTACAAAAACCAAATCACGAATTCTTTTGCATAATATTTTTAGTGATTTTGGCAATAATTCTTTTTACTAAACAAACGTTTCTGAAAGTTACTCATTGTGGTGGGGCCATAACCATTTTCAGTCACCGCATTCGCGGTTTACACAATTTTGCCACTAAAGTGACGTATACTTAGCAACGCACTTACGATCAAATTTAGAATACAGTTGGAACCAACAATGGATATCCAGCTCTTTAGTCAAACAATATGAGTAATATTTCTGGAAAGAAATTAATTCGCTTTTCTACCTGTTTTTTTCGAGTTGAACTGAGTAATCGTGGTTACATAAAAACGAAAATTTAAGGGACATATCGGATTAAACCACATCTAGGTAGACTGAAAACCGTTCTAAACAGACAGAAACATACCGAAAAATTACATCAACTTGTCAACTTTTTTTTTTTGAAGGTGAGAAATCATCAAATAACTTCTTCCGCTCTGGGTGGACCAGCATGGCGTGTCAGACTTTTACTGACTAAAACCCACCCGTGTTCCTTCAGTTGCCTGTGTGCCAGAGGCCACGGTATCTCTTTCAAACAACCCGCACCCCTCGCAGGAACTGGTCTACCTTAGCAAACAATGTTAAAGTTACCTACTACTATTTGAACAATAAAAGAATCAAGTGCGAATCGGAGTTGCATAGGCAGGGTAAAAAACGCCGAAAAATCATGTATTTTGTTTGGAACCTTTAATTTTTAACGCACACACTGATAATTTTAACAGTCTACCTCTTACGGTTCATAAGATACAGCCCGCTGACAGACATACCTACTGGCAGGTGTATATTTACAAGTCGACGTATTTGCCGTTAGTAAAATAATACACATATTGCAATAAAACGTGCCATATACGTACATTTCATAATGTACATAAATACACAAAATGTATATTAAAACTCACATTTCAACGTTTACTTTTTAACACGTTCTCTCCCTTTCGGATCGTTACATGACTTGCATAGATTTTGAAACTTCATACACGTACCCTAGCTTTAATTTATGGACGTAAATACTTCTTGAAGGTGTGGGAAAGTACTTGCGTGATACATGGCTTGTTATGGCATGCCGTGACAAGTCTGCTAGATGATAAATGTTATGGTAGGTTTTGATATAGTACCTGGTCTACCACACAAGTGACACTCCCGACCAACGCCAGTGTTTCTAAAGAGTCACAATTGAATAGGTATCTTCTACGCAATCTTCTCATTAAAAGGGTCGTATCTTGTAGAACTATTTCCATGAAGTTTTTATAAAAATTGTTCTACTAGAGTCTCGTCGCGCTGTTGCGTTGCGCCTGATTGCTCGTAATATGAGATAACGTCAAAAAGACCACAAAAAAAATTAAAAAGTCGATCATTCATCCAGTCCTGCTCTTATCAGTCACATATAAAATGATTTTAAGTGCAAGTACCTAAAATAACTTTAAAATCAACCAAGTAAGGAATTGTCTTTAGGCTCTCTATTTTCGTTTCACTTCCAGCTCAGGACACACAATATAACATACACTCATTATCTACCAAGCTTTCTCCCAACTATGAGGTCAGGTTCCAATCTAACCGGATGCAGCTGAACCAGTGCATCTACCTATCTGACCTCCACAACCAGTACAGGGGAACACGATACTCTCTGGCAAGACTGGACTGGCAAGATAACAGATAACCATCTCATCAAATACTTCCCTCCTCACACTTAGCATCAAGCAAAACTACACGATATCATCACGACGCAAAAGGTTAAGGTTGTACACTTCATGACGTTACGTAACTATTAATTTTCTTCGTGATCATCGACAAATCAGTTCTGCTACCAATCACTTGTAACCTTTGGGCTTGATTGTAATTGCTGACGGAATCATGTGAAGGGATTTTGTTGTCGTTCACGTTTCCCTTGTTGCTTCCTTTCATCATAATGTTATAGCTAATAAGCCTCGAATCGGTAAACCCACGTTCCCACTGACAAAAATATCGCAGCGGGATCTTATCGCGCAATGGATTTTGAACTCTCGGTGTTGAAACGAGCATTGAGAATCCTATAGCGTGCATCCAAGCACGTCAAAAACATTGTTCGATTGAAAATCGAACAGTGTTTTTTCACATTCGGCGCTAAGCAATGCATTGAAGATCCAACCTCGCTGAAGAAAAACGCGCGGTCGTATTATTACGTCCGTTCGAGTGTGGACTAAGCGTAGCGTGGGACGCCCCCGATCTTATAAGGTGGCTGAGATCGATGCACATGGCGAAAAATTCCGTATTGTGGCGCCACTTGGGAGATGGCTCTTTCCAATAGTGGACTGTGATATGTGCTGAGTTGGTAGAATTTCAATTTCAAATGCCTTTATTAGCAATCGTAATAACAGGTTTTACCTTTTATTGCAATTAGGGTTTAGATATCAGAAATCTCCAGGGTCCTGATTTTTTCTCCTCCGTATTCCTCCTGTAATAGTTTTCAACTCGTCTTCCCATCTTTGTAATGGTCACTTTCTTTTTCCTTCTCTGTGATACCACTTTGTTACTCGAAGCTCGAATATATTCAGAAAACGATCTCACTAGGCAGCTGAAGTAAGAGCTTTCTGAAGCAGTACTCATGGTCACTGTTTGAAAGGGCTCGCTCTTATTAGACAGTAAAACCAAGTGTTTGATGCAGGAAGAGATACACCACTTAAGGACATGTAACGAATGATTAGTAGATTCCTCTTAAGATCAGTAACTACAATCACAACTAAATTTCATCCAATTATTGCAGCCACAGCAATTTCGTTTCAATATTCAAAATGGTGAATCATTTAAATGAAAATATAAATGGAAACATAAATGGAAACATAAATATGACTGTCACTATGATAAGCAAAAGGCTCCCTGTTATTCATGCATATTATTAATCATACATTTATATTTATATCAATGTGTCAATGTGCAGTGCTCAGCGCCGTAGTAACCGTGTCGATGATGATGACCAACCACCGTTTGTACGTGGCGTCAGTTGCCTAGAGTGCAGAAGCACTGAGAATGAGTACCTACTTTATATTAATCGTGAGGAATATTGTTCGAGTTCGTTAGGCAAAGGTATACACCCACATTTTGATAGGTTTGATTAAGTCCCATGAAATAAAGGGCGACCCTATTGACATCAACCGGCCACAAATCCAGATTCCGGGGTATTATTGAGGAATATATATAGAATAACCCAAAAACATTTCACACGACCGAGGAATCAAGCTTATGACCTCAGGATCAGTCGTATTCAGCAGTAAGGCTTGACCACAAGACCAACGAAGCAGTCAAGAGCGAGAGAGAGCTTGTGAGATTACCTTGCTAGAATCACCAAAATATCTTGCAAAAAAATTGGTTATTGCAATCAATTGCTGTTAATATTTAAAACGATATTGCTGTACAACAATTTTATATATCTTAATCAATTCTTTCCGACTCAAAGGACCAAAGTCATGACCTTGTTCCTAGCCAAGAAACAGACGGCAGAGCAAGGTCATACAAGACCCAAGGCAATCAATTATAATTTCTACTCGGAGACTATCGATAGTATTATACTTGTGTAGTATGATCTATGAACTCAGTAGGTGTACATTATAGTCTGCACGTGGCTTTTAGTACTCGCACTCAACGCAAGTACTTACTGGATTAATCATCAGTATGGAATTATGTAGATTAGCGAGTAAAAACTGCTTGTAAAGAAAATAAGACGCAGGAGTGTTCTTTGTAATGTAGAAGGTTGTTTGTGGGAAAAAAATACCATTCATTTGATGAAAACACAATTCATGTTTAAACTTTGGGGAGCATTTTGATGTCCGAGAAAGTTTACTGTATGAGTTGAAAGAATAATTGTCTAAGAGTAGAAGTTACTTCGAAATCTATAAACTAGTAATAAAGCGGAAGAATTTGTTTGTTGGTTTGAACTCGCTAATCTCAGGAACTTAAAGTCGGTATTGAAAAATTATTTGAGGAAGATTATAGGTAATTTCACATCATGCTACGACCTTAAGGAGCCGAGCAAAAACAAGAAAAAAACGCTAAAAGAAAATAAGGTAATAACGCGGTGGCTCGGGGGCTGAAACACGCTGTCGCGGGCTGAAGCTTCTTAATTATTTTATTTTAAGGATTATCTTTTTGACCGACTTCAAAAAGATCTTATATGTTTACTAGCTGACCCGACAGACGTTGTCCTGTCCATACAAAATTCGCATAGAAAATGTAATTTAAGTTTTCCCGATTTTTTGGCAGTTTCCTAATGCACAAAAAAAAAAATAGATGTTGGCCGATTCTCAGACCTACCCGATAAGCACACGAAATTTTATCAAAATCGGTCAAGCCGTTTCGGAGGAGTATAGCAACGAAAACTGTGACACGAGAATTTTATATATTAGATATGTATGTTCGGGCATAACTCTGTCATATATAGACGGATTAGCAAAATATTTTTTTTGTTCGAAAGGGGTTTATTCCGAAATGGTCCCATTTAAATTTAATATAGATCTGATGATGCGTTTCGGACACAGACAACGGAACTCTTCAAAAAATGACAGTAAATCAACCGCGATTGTTGCTATCGCATAAATATGCATTGTTTTGACCCCAAGGATGATGAAATTTCGAATTGGTGTGAGGTAGATACTATAACTATAAAGGAAGTCGGTTGTTTTTTTTTTAACTTTACTTATAAGCGAAATTTTCATGGGAACAGTACACACCATACATTACATTTCGCTAGTTGCCAACTAAAAAAACTGCCATAAAATCGAACAGCACAGTAAAAAAACAGCAATACAATCGAACAATAGTATAGTAAGCGATAGTCAATAGATTATCCAATTATATTTACGAGCAAACTTATTAAGTGTAGAACACCTTCCTAGTAATTAACTGCTCACAAGATCACTCCCACATGGTTGAGACCTGAGACAGTTTTGTATCATAGTTAATGATCTATTTTGAAAGTAAGTTGTAGAGTAATTAGAAGGAGACAGTGGTTTTGTAACAGAAGTAATTAGGAATAATGGAGAAGATAAAATAAAAAACGAATGAAATTGATTTCGTAAAGCAAATGTAAGAAAATATTTATTTCAATGATGATGTTCTGGAAAATCAATAAATCATGACATTAAAAGCAAATAATGTTAACGAAGCAGAGGAGGCGAATGTAGGATATTTGTACTGCTCTATTATTATGTTTTTTAGTTTGTTTGCGTGGTATTTTTTATTTGCCATTCCATTTTACATTGGTCCTTCCATTTTATATTGGTCCTTCCATTTTTCATTGGTCCTTCCATTTTGCATTGGTCCTTCCATTTTGCATTGGTCCTTCCATTTTACATTGGGCCTTCCATTTTAATGAAAAAAACCAAAGGAGTAATTGCGTATTACACTGACAGTAGGAATAGCTTTTAATGTAATCCATCACGCGGGCCCACTACTGCTCTCAATACTACTGCTTATTAGTTACCTATTTCTGACATTTTTATTATGTAAAATATTAGTAATGTTGATCACTGTGTATTAGTGTTGCTGATGTGGATAAAAAAGATATCAAACCAAACTGCTGGTTTGTTTTTTATCCCATTTTACATTCCTCTTTTTATTCTTCTTGAATACTTTATGTAGAATAGGTTTCGACTTAATGGCACGTCGAGCCAATAGACATTAGATAGATAGGACTACCGTTGCAATGGCTTTTCGGCGAAACGGACGCTCGTTCTTATGGCTATTCGAAATTGTGGTATATCGATGCTATGGAATTTCGGCAATTCGGACATTCGATCTGATGACTTCGGGGAATTTGCCGTCGGGCTTATGACATTCGAAATCTAGCAGTAAACCCAAGAAATACGTATTAGGCAATTGGCACGTATTTAAATTTTATGCAATAAAGTAATAACATTAGTTCGATTTTCTGCTTTAGAAATACATTATTTTTTTCTTAAATATGTTGCATAAAATTTATAACGTGCCGATTGCTTAATACGTATTTCTGGATTTGTCAATTCCCCTAAAAATAAAATAAATTCGAACGAAACGCATACAGAAAAAAAATTATTATTTCAAAGTTTCGATTCACATTACACACCCGTTTCGGGCGAATAAATTCATGCGAATCCACTAATAAGACACAATTTAAGTTGGTAGCCATTTGATAAACAATTAACTTGGCTAACTTTACATACTTCACACAAGATTTCTGTTTACATTTATCGGAGAAGTGTGAGATATTTATAAAACGAATAAACTTTGTTCTTTGAATAATACCTCCTAGTCGCGTTGTCGCCTGTTTTAATTGGCTCAATTCATTGCCGTTTCTACTCATAGGACACACAAGTCTTCTATTTAATTATTGTTCAGAATTCTCGATCATTCATCATGTTTAAGAGCTGCTATAATTAAATTTTAATGCTTCTGTTCTTTATGTTAATTGCAAAAAAGATATAAATATAAATGGTCATTTTATGTACGGTCAAAAGAAAAAAATAACCAGGGTCGTCGGATATACGAGTAGATGAAGTTTACTAAGAAAACGATCGATGTTTTCGATTAAAATTTAATTTAAGGCCCATAGTATCCTCATCTCCCGTTTGTATGCAAAAGCACGACTGCCCCCCGCGCCCGCGCAGGGCACCTCTGAGCCTTTATCTCAAAATGGAGATATTCCTTTGATTAATTTACAATTGTGCTTCGGCGATTCTGTGGTACCTCTAACTATCTATTTTTCAGTGTATTTTTTTTCCAAATAACGAAGCCGTTTAGTAGGAGTATGGAATAGAAGCCAAAATATTGCGTGTTGGAAAATATTTTTTACAGCATAAGTATTAACCATACAAAAAAAGTACTTCGGGCAAAATGATCTATATGAATCTATAGCAAAATCATATATTTTTCAAATCTTCAAGACAAGCCGTTAATGAGCAGTACGGTTCATAAAGTGACCGTGTTACGCTACCAAACGGGACGTAGGCCCTTAAGTAATTACAAACACAGGCACAGAGAAATATTTTATGGAAAGCACATTTTCTTCGCTGGCTTTTTGCGGCTGCTCGATGATGCGTCCCCGCGTCAAGTGACAGGCACTATTTCATATTGTAGATTCGTAGGTATTTAAAAAAAAGTTTCTGAACAGAGTAGCACACAAAAAATCTTTTACATTAATTATTTAAGTATTCTTAAACGTTTTTATTACTAATATTCAAGTATGTATCTATTTTATTTACCTGCGTCCGTGTGTCACTGCGGGGTGCCAACTGAAGACCAGCGCTGGGTGTCTGACGCCCGGCAAATGCTGAGATGGTAACCCTTTCGGTATGGGCACGCTCAGCCCAATTTTACTGCAATTTGATTTTTTTGTTATTGTTCTCTTTTCTTTTTTTAAATTTGTTGCTGTTGTATTGTGTCTGCGTCGAATAAATGTTTTCTATTCTTTTATTCTATTCTAAACAAACAGTTAATTTCTAAAACAAACCCTAGTTACGTCCTGCCAGAGATGCGTGCTGTTCGAAAGAGATAACGCACACAGGCAACTGAGGGAACGCGCGTGGGTTTTAGTCAGTAAAAGTCTGACACGCCCTCCTGCTCCACCCAGAGCGGGAGAAGATATTTGATGATTTCCCACCCTCAAAAAAAACCCTAGTTACTTATCTCTTTTGGTGACTGTACATAGTGAAATATACTTAACCTTGCATCGATATTAAATGTGCCCATGTAGTAGTCTATTTATTTGAGTAAGTTGAACTATCACAGAATATTTAATCTTGTTACAAGAAAATAGAGTTACAAATTGAAAGCTCTCAAAGACTGTGTTCAAGATCAGAAAAAAATGCTTTGTAAAATTAAACTTTACTTTGTTAGAGATACGGTTTAATGTTATAGTGAAATAGCAGAATACATTTCTGTTTATGTACTTTTCACGCTTCCTTCCCTTGTATTAACTTTTCGTGCGCGTTTAATGTAATTAAAGGGCTTATAGTTATGTAAAAATACATAAAGCTTTAGTTTTATTTTACAATCACGATTTTCTACCGAATGATGGTTTAAGTGGCATACAGAATTGCACGATACGTAACGTCCGAAATTATGTACCTATTAGGAAGTTACCGTGGTCAGTCTAATAATGTTGTTATTAAATGGCGACATTCGATGTCTATAAAAAAAAAAACATATAAATAAAATTAAATGTCAAAATAACATTTTTGTATGTATAAACACCATGTAGGTGTAAACGGTACTAATAGCAATCTTTTTTTAAATTGTCTATCTTTCTCTCTGTTTGTTCCAGATAATCTCCGAAACGGCTGGACTGATTTCGACGGGGCTTTCACTGGTTGAGCTGATGTTATTAGGAGTACTTTTTGACCCAATAGCGTGCTACTGTGGGATACTCTGCCATTCACGCGGGCAAAGCCGCGGCCACAATCAGCTCTGTCCTATAAAATGACAGTAGGTACATTAAAGACAGTATGACATCACATGGTGCTTCGCCTAATTCGACCAAAACCCTAAAGGTTAGCGCAGATAGAGCAGCAATATACTAGAGCATGCTAGAGTTCTTTGCTGGCAAGATTTCACACGCCAGAAGAAACATTTCATTCATCCTATTCTGAACTCTATTTTGGTGTAGGTTGAGTTCACTATCAATTTATCAATGAAAAACTGCTTGGGTAGATTTCTGCTCTGTCTGTGCTTACCCTAACACTAACATATTGCTCCGAAATCCACGCAATTCGTTTTTAATTCGCACCATTTTGTCTTAAGTTCTATCCGCCTTCATATCTCTCATTGAAACCGTACCTCTTATAATTTGCGCCAATCACACATCTTGCTCTCGTTAGAAGGTTGGCCGTGACGCATCGCTGACCACATCACCGCATCATCCCGATCAGGAAGAATGGATTAAACTTGATGTTTGTACGTCTTTGTTGTGCTAAGACGGAAACTGCTGTTTGTCGCAAAATTAGGTTGTTGGGAGATTTCAGTGTCAAGTTTTAGAAAAGTATGATGAGATGATAATGTTGGTTAAGACGTTGTTGTTGAAGCTAAGCTACAGGATAGTTGGATTATGTTTTAGTATCTTGATTGGCTTAATGTCATTGTGTTTGTAACAGATAAGCGGATTGTTAACATAATAATTGAGTAGCAAAAAATATTATATCTAAATTCGACACATTGTTTTTGTGTCCGTATGAATTGAGGAGCCATGTCTCAGATTTGAACGAGGGTACTACCAATATTTAGTAGTAAATTAGCCAAATTTGTAGCCCCGATCCTGGAATTTGTAGTAAAACCCTTCAAAAGTTACAGGACGTTGAAGGTGGCTACTCAATTCAGACATCTGGATTGAGGAGCCACCTCAGAACTCGAAAACTAGCCAATGGATATTGCTGAAACTTTGGTAGGAATTAGTAGTGTTTTTGCTTAATTTGTACAAAAAAAATGGGTTTTGTACGGCTGAATTTGAGGTAGCTACAATGCTTTGATTTATCTGAAAAATCCATAAATTTCCCCGTGCTGTTTCTCGGAAACTAATGAAGCAATTAAAACAGATTTTTAGTATTATTTAGTAGTAAGTTTGTTTTAATTTGTAGTATAAAAATAAAACGCAAAGGATTCCTTATTTCGGGAATACAACACATTTTATGTGGCTCCTCAATCCTGACGGTCTATTAAAAACAAACGCACGTAGCTACTAAAGTAGTTGATCAAATCGAAGTTTGATTACGCCAATATTTAGTAGAAATTTCTACTAAATATTGGCGTAATCAAAATTCCTCTACATTCAGTATTTCAAAAGATCTGAATAATTTTAACATTCCTTAAGAATTTTCTGTGTAGGGTGACCATAAATAATTCAAACTGTGTTCATAAACAGAACTTTATTTACACATGATTCATTCTTCACCAAATCAATACTTAAATAAAGAAACACAATATATTAAACACAAAGAATGAAAAAGAAAAACAAACTAAAAGTCTAATAGATCAGATTACCTGTTTTAAAATTTCTAAATATTATCTCTATATTCCCTTATTCTATCATTAATTATTAGCCTTCTCTAATCTTTATTTTCAATGTATTTTCTAAACAAAGTCGCTTGTTTTGACTGGCTGAGCGACCGCGCTGTCCTCCTAAAATACATAACGGATTTTGATGCGGTTTTCACCATCATTTATAGAATTGGTTTCGCGAGGTTATTTTAAATGTATTACATAAACTTATTACACATAAAACAAACTCTTTTTTTTTAAAGCAACTGTTCTTAGGTTGGACGGAGGAAATACGGTTTAAGTCTATCTAAGTTTAAGTATTAATTTTAATGAATATTTTTTTTTTCTATTAATTTTTATTTTAAGTTTCCTTCAACGTTTTGAGATCAGTGGTGATTGAATAACTCACAAAACGTAAAGGGCCTGTCTGGGTTCGAACCTACGACCTATAACTCGTAAGTCGCGGCCGTTACTACTGGGCCACCACTTTCCACGCGTCTGTATGCGTTTACGTTAAATGTAAACGTATTACATATAAAAAACAACCTCGCGGAACAAATTCTATAACGGATGGTGAAAACCGCTTCAAAATCCGGTATGTATTTTAGGAGGACAGCGCGGTCGCTCAGACAGTCAAAATAAGCGACTTTGTTTAGAAAATATATTTGAAAATAAAGATTAGAGAAGGCTAATAATTAATGATAGAATAATGGAATATAGAGATAATATTTAGAGATTAGAAATTTCAAAACAGGTAATTTGATCTATTAGACTCTTAGTTTGTTTTTCTTTTTCATTCTTTGTGTTTAATATATTGTGTTTCTTTATTTAAGTACTGATTTGGTGAAGAATGAATCATGTGTAAATAAAGTCCTGTTTATGAACACAGTTTGAATTATTTATGGTCACCCTACACAGAAAATTCTTAAGGAATGTTAAAATTATTCATATCTTTTGAAATACTGAATGTAGAGGAATTTTGATTACGCCAATATTTAGTAGAAATTTGTACTAAATTTTGGCGTAATCAAACTTCGATTTGATCAACGACTTTAGTAGCTACGTGCGTTTGTTTTTAATAGACCGTCAGGATTGAGGAGCCACATAAAATGTGTTGTATTCCCGAAATAAGGAATCCTTTGCGTTTTATTTTTATACTACAAATTAAAACAAACTTACTACTAAATAATACTAAAAATCTGTTTTAATTGCTTCATTAGTTTCCGAGAAACAGCACGGGGAAATTTATGGATTTTTCAGATAAATCAAAGCATTGTAGCTACCTCAAATTCAGCCGTACAAAACCCATTTTTTTTGTACAAATTAAGCAAAAACACTACTAATTCCTACCAAAGTTTCAGGAATATCCATTGGCTAGTTTTCGAGTTCTGAGGTGGCTCCTCAATCCAGATGTCTGAATTGAGTAGCCACCTTCAACGTCCTGTAACTTTTGAAGGGTTTTACTACAAATTCCAGGATCGGGGCTACAAATTTGGCTAATTTACTACTAAATATTGGTAGTACTCTCGTTTAAATCTGAGACATGGCTCCTCAATTCATACGGACACTTGTTTTTTATTGAAATGCTTTATTTGCTTACTCGTATAATTGATCGGTTTTTGTGTAGCTTAACTAAGTTAAAGGTAGGAGTTAAATTGTAAAAATCGTCACATAATGAAAAAGTGACGTCAAAATGAAAATCCAAGATTTCGAATCGAAAATTTTCAAAGATTTATTTTTGGGTGTTGTTTTCTTGGTTTTCGAGTGTGCTGAAGCCCATAGTGGGGTAAAAATAAACTTTGAGTATTTTAGAGATACAGTAAACGATGTTGCGTTTGAAGTTGAAGAAAAAGCGTAAGGAAGATTGTTCCTGACGGGGGTGTCCCTAATCCCACACGTTTTATTTTATTCAGAAAAGGTTCATTTAGAATTGAATTGATTGATAAAATCAAAAACTTTTGTGAGTAATATGTTTAAATAACTCTCAAAACGTGGTAACGTGGACGTGTACGGCTTTCGGCTGAAATGATGATGATGATGAACTCTCAAAAATCGCAGTATTTTCAAACTCAGGAAAAAATCTTCGTTGTTCGGGTGCCATCGGCTTTTTTCGTTAGGCGACGGGTGGCTACGTGGCCGACGGCGCGGGCGGCTACGCGGGTCAAGGAGTGGGGCCAAGGGCCCAGCACACATTTCACTAGCGAGAGCAACCGACGACACATTCACGCCTTCTATTTCTAATATTGTACAATTCTTTTGGATATATCTTAACAGTTTATACAGTCCACTGCTTTCATTTAAAAGTCCATTTTAAGACCCTTACAGTCGTAGACACGTTTTCTTAGCACCATCTACATACAAAATTAAAACTAGCGAAAGTAAGAAAACCACCATGTCCTTATTCCATTTCGGTGAAGTCACATCTAATATTTATGTATGTTTGCATAAACGACCAGTTCTGTACCTATAAGGCGACGTTTTCAATGGACTGACATCTGACAAATGACGGCTTGACAACAGTAGTGGACGGTAACATATTGGACATGGACGTACAGTCAGATAGACAAGTTGTAGGAATTTGAATTACAAAGAGAGAAGAGTCGGTTTTGTGTGTGGAAAGATTTTCGGGGTTAATTGTTTTTTTTTCTATTTGGAGACAGAACTATTGAGTTATCTTCTTTCATAAGCATTTGAGAATTTTAGGGTATTTTTTTTATAACAGCTAATTAGGTAGAGAGCAACTTACTTAACGTGTTTTTTTTTTGTGTTGAAGCTACGTTTGCCTAGGTCGGTCCGTGCATGGATAACTATCCATCACATATTCGAGATCCTCCGTGCCTCGAAAAGCAGTAGTCAGAAGCGCGCAAGTCTGACAATCAGTCTTACTAATCGTACTACCCAGCAACTTGGCTGAGCTGGTCAGATAGGCAGTCGCTCCATGTATTCAGCTGCATCTGATTAGACTGGAAGCCGACCCCAGCAGAGTTGGGAAATGGCAAGGCAAATTGATTATTGCCAGCCTTTTTCCTAAATCCAACGAATCCAACTAATATTAAAGATGTTTCAGTTTGTATGTTTAAATATTTCGATGTGTTGAAAAATGGTTTGGAGGAAATTTGGCACACAGATCGTTTATAACCTGGATACCTTTTATCCTGGTAGTACGTCCCCATGGGATCGTTTCAGACCTCAACGCGGGCAAACCCGCCGGCAAAAGCTAGTTATAAAATTAAATATTATTTGGTATTTGTGCAGATATTTTATTAAACTTTTGCGGTGTAACTGTACAGTATCGAGATTTGTATACTTAGACCAGTGATTTGAATTATCTGATAATTTATAACTTGCCCTGCATAATTAAATCTAAAAATTCATAAATAACTTCAAACACTAATTGACTCTAATTGTTAATTTATTTACATAACTATGTCCATCTAGTATTTCTAGTAGAACTTAATAAGAATTCAAGGAAAACGTATCGGTACCTACTGAGTGAGTTTCAAATACAATTTATAGAAACTGCACTCTAATTGCGACACACACTATCAATCAGAACATGAATAATTTTGAAGGATATTATTGCTAATAAAATTAATAGCTTCATATGTTCGAAAAATTGTCTGCTCAGCAACATAAATAAAGCAATGAATGTGGTTGAACTGACAAAAAGAAAGCCAATCCTAGTGTTAGTTTGTCTCCATCTGGCTGCTTAAATAAATACGCTATAAGCTAAACCCAAATGTCAATTCGTAATTGGTTATATGAAAAAAAAAGAAGAAGTTCTTGTCAGCCAGCATCATCTCACAGCTGGGCAATGGCCAGCTCTGTCGATCAGCAGAGCTAATATTATTATGGTCCATTGATCGATTGTTTTGTCCAGTTTATCACGTCATCTTATCAAGGGTCATTTGCGACGCAAAGTCAAAGTCAAAGCATTCATTTCAAATAGGCACATGAAAGGGACTTTTGAACGTCAACATTTACAATTAAAATATATGTATTAGAATTGATTCTTCTGATATTGAGTCTTCTGTCTATTTATCTCGTTAGCTTGTCCGACTGGAAGAAAAAGGACTCACTCTTCCTTTTTCAGGCACTTATTTTTGCTGCTAATATTGACTTGAAAAGGTGTTTTTTTTTTGGTGGTAAATCATCAAATAACTTCTCATGCTCAGGGTGGAGCAGGAGGGCGTGTCAGACTGTTACTGATTAAAATCCACCCGTGTTCCTTCAATTGCCTGTGTGCCAGGGGTCACTGTATCTCTTTCAAACAACCCGCTCCCCTGGCAGGCCGATGCCAGTCAGCATCAACTGATGGGGTCCGCAAGGGCCGATGCCCTTGCGGACCCCATCAGTTGATGCTGACTTCTCTTTGAGGCGCGCGTGGAACACTATGCGCCATCGACTCGGGGACTTGATGACTTGAAAAATACATAAAAACACACAAAAATACACGGTCAATTATGAAATTAAAATGGTTATTTTTGAAATTTATCTTAATACATATAAATATTTTTATTCGTCTTGGGTTGGATTCCAGGTCTAGTAAAATGATATTGGGGTTTTCTATCTGGAATTTCTCATTAGCAGCCTGGAGTCTAGATATATGCCCGGTTGAAGGCATTAGGCTCGCCCTTTTTATATGGGATTAAAACATATGTAACTGGCGAAATATGTATATACTATCGGTACACCTTTGCTCAACCCTCCGGCAAACAAGGCTTGATGTTATGTGATGTTAGTCTTTTAAATTAAAACCCTCGTCCAGTCTCCATTGAAGCGATACAAGCTGATGATGTAAGGATAAATCTCTAGACAGCTGACGGATCGTACGTGCGGCATTGACACACGTTTTATACCTAAATCTCGCTTATCTAAGGCTGAGCTTTAATTTTCATACTGACTCGAAAGTTAATCTGCTTAAAATGCGGCATTAACTTGCCTCTTTTGTGTAACTTTATGAATCATTAAGATTTGAGATTATTTTTGTTAATATGTTTGCTGTAGTCGGTGATGGTAAGATTGTTTTTTTAGAGTATGCTGTGTTAATAGGGTATAGCTTGTTATTATTATTAACCATTAATGTCCGAATGTTGGAAAAAGGATTCCCTACTCTCTTTCCACCTCATTTTGTCCAGAACTGCCACGACCAATCTTATAATAACGGACTCCAGCTCATCTCACCATATCCGTCTGGGCTTGCCGCGATGTCATTTGCCATTAAGCAGGACCCAATGGGTCGTAAGTTTGGCCCATTTATCATCTGACATACGACATATTATTATGCTCTATGCTCGGAGTTTATTTGACGGATAAAATCAGGAATGAAATTATCCGGAAAAGAACTGGAGTCACCGACATAGCTTGTAGAGTGAGCAAGCTGAAGTGGCAGTGGGCTGGCCATGTTTGTCGAAGGACCGATGGACGGTGGAGCAGACGGGTCCTGAAGTGGAGACCGCGTATCGGCAAACGTAGTGTGGGACGCCCCCCAGCTAGATGGACCGACGACCTTAAAAAGGTGGCTGGGACAGACTAGATGCGGAAGGCGGAGGATAGAGTATTGTGGCGCAGCCTGGGAGAAGCCTATGTCCAGCAATGGACTGCGATAGGCTGAGTTGATTGATTGATACGACATATGTCCAGCCCAATTTCACTTAAGCGTGGCAGCTTTCCGAGTGACATTAGTTATTTTAGTGATGGAACTGGAACGGATTGTTGTATTCGTAAGCCAGTCCACATGTTTAATTCCCAGAATACTCCGTTCCATAGCTCTCTGGAAAACCTCGAGCTTGGACTTCTGCTGAATTGTCAAAGACCATGTTTGAGAACCATACCTACGAGAGGGTGGGAAGAATACACATGTACTGTATAGCTTGTGAAAGAGTGTTTTTTTAGGTATCGTACACTGTCTCACAGCTGAGTGCTGGCCTCCCACAAATCATTCCAGCAATCCCTTTCCAGAGACACCTTGATCCAACCCTTGCGGGACGTGTCTAGGTCGTCTTGACACCGCTTCCTGGGCCGGCCACGGTGGATGGAAAGAGTTACAAAAAAAATAACAATACAGCAAACAAGTAGAATGAGTAAGCCATATATGGTAGTCTTGGTATGTCTTCGATGTCAGGACCAATAATGTCGTCTGTAGGGACAGGTCAGTTCAAAGCTGCAATGGCTTCTTCTTCAAAAGGCCCTTCTAGACATGGCTCTGCATTGTTAGACTCACATAAAATCCTAATATGTTAATGTTTGGACTTTAAAAGAGACCATGAACTCTGAGTTGGTTTCAGTATTTCTTCTCAGGGATCAGTCAGCTAGAAAATGCTGGCGCCATCTAGTTTAAAAATATTGACCAACAAAATACAGACGTGTATGCATGTGGATGTCTCAACTATTCGGCTAAAACGAAGAAAATTCTACTGTGGATGTAAATGGAAGTACTAGTTACGGAAAGAAACATGAGGAATACCTTTGTCCTGATAATACTAAAATTCTGATAATCACATTCATTGCTAAGCTGTGCACTCGATTAAACAAGGAAGTATCATCAATTACTTACGACGACTCACAACGTAATAAACTGTTTCTGAGTTGCCCTTAATTGTACGGGAAAATATTACCAACCATCGTCCCATTAGTATGGAAATATCGGAGATAGAGAATTTATGTTAACGTGTGAAACTCATACTAATTATATTGTCTCGTTGTATGCAAATAAACAATTACTAAAGGTGCTTTTGTCCTCATTAAGATAAATTAAAAAGCAGTCGTTCATTACTGTATTAACGAACGGATTTTCTTTTCAATTATATTTGTAACCACAAGACCAATATTAATTAATTAAGTCCCTATCTCTGTCATTATCAGTAGAGTTTATGTTATGGTCACAATTTATCATAAATGTGACTATAATCAGCCTAATCGCTTCGCTTTTTACACGCTTTATATTAGCTTCACTTGTATGTTTGTTTGTTTTGTATGTTTGTATGCAACCGACTCCTTTGAGCGCGATTTTGACCCACTTTAAACGGTCAGATTTCATTGAAACTTTGGAAACTTGTCGAGGACCGATGACAATTCAATAATTGAAAAAAAATGAGAAAAAAAACACGCTTTTGTAGTTAGCAGAACTAAAAAATAGAAAATAAATAAGAATTAAAAAAACTAAAAAACACGCTTTAAAAAACAAACTAAAAAAGGAGAAAATAATTTAATTCAATTAAAAAGCGTGGGGTGCTTGACATTAATTGATTATGAAAATACCTCAAAAAGCACCCCACGCTTTTTAATTGAATTAAATTATTTTCTCCTTTTTTAGTTTGGTTTTTAAAGCGTGTTTTTTAGTTTTTTAAACTATTATTTTTCTTCTTTTCGGCTGATGGCAATAGGCTCACCCCTATTAGTCAACGTTCAGACAAACGTATTACAGTCACGGCAGGATTTTTTCGCCCACTCGATAGTCAACTTTCGGTGTTTAACCGAGCATTGAGAATCCAATAGGATGCAACTTACCGCGTTGAAAACAGTGTTTTGCTGTTCGATTTTCAACTCTCGGCGATAAGCCGTGCGTTGAAGATCCAGTGCGTAAAAAATCCCGCCGCGATTTTATTACGTATGTGGGAACATGGGATAAATTCCAGTGATTGGAATAGGTAGAGCTAATGTGCCTAAAGTTCAAAGAATAGAGACAAAAAGTGGAGACTTCCTTACGATTTTTTTTTTCGGAATAAGTATTTGTTCCGATTTTCGGAAAATTACTTAAGTACCTACAACTAAAATTAATAAAGTAAAACAACTATTGAATTCATTTTCTATTTCTTAAAAAAAAAAGAGTATGCACGATTTTTATTGTTTAAAAAAAAATATCATTATCTTCGTTTGAACGACGTACATAAGCGCGGAAGCTAATGTAATTTACATACCAGCTTTAATAATTAGAATTTAGAGATTAAAAAAATCAATTTTATAGCTTTTTATACCATTTACTAATTTTGTACAATTATTCGAACTAAACTTAAACATAAATGCATTCAATTAGTTTACTGTACTAATAACATTAATAAATAAAATATGTTTAAAAAAATATGTTTGACGTGTAAAAGTGTTTGTACAAACCTACTTACAGAAATAAAATCATTTATCATTTAATATTAAATGTAGGTACCTAAAGTGATGTTCCGAAACTCGGAACAAATGTTCCGGAAAAAAAAAGTTGTCGTAAGGAAGTCTCCACTTTTTGTCTCTGTTCTTTGAACTTCAGATACATTAGCTCTACCTATTCCTATCACTGCTTGGGACTTATTTTCATTGTTGACCTAGAAATTGCATTTTTTTTATAAAACTTGCGAAACGTGGGTGTACTATGGAAACACTTCTGTCTAACCTTTCAGCAAAAACTAGGCTTTATGTTATGTTTTGTACGGCTGAGACAAAGGCCTATAAGGCCTATAAGGGTCTATATATCCTGTGGAGGATTTTGTCCTCGCGGGCCAAGTGGAGATTGGTAGTTGTCACATGTCGTCGATTTCATAACGAACATTTTTTATTCAATTTACCTTATAACGCTCACTAATGACAATTTGATTGTAAACACATTAATTAAGATTTCTTTGGAAATGATAGAACGTGACCTAAAAGAGATAATAGGAAAAGCAATAAGGTTTATGATAGAAAACATATTTAATTGCGAAGATCATAATGCTAAAGAGGTTAATATACTACAGAATGTGGTGGAACTGAGACGAATATTTGAGAGGATTCACACAGATATATGTATATGATTTGCTCATGCGGGTAGATGCAGAAACTAAATGCTACGATCCTGGCATTTATGTGCAATGCAGTGATTTGAAGAAATTCTAGAGAGAGTTTTTTGAAGAATTACTTATTTTCCTACTGGTGTTTGAAATGTTGACGACGATGGATTAAACACTGAAAAAGCTACTAGCGAGAGTCTTGCAGTGTTCATTATTAATCAGAGAAACCGTAGCAAGACTTTCCCTTTTCATAACTACTCCAATAAAGCGACACTAAAGGATACCTTTTACGATTAAAACATTCTACAAAGAGCCGAAAGTAACAAAAGAAATGCAACTAAAAATAATCTTTAACACGATCTTTGTCCAGACTATCGCCAAAACTACCGAAAACATTTTAATAACACGTATAAAAGTCGTCGTTTTTAGAAAGCGAAAGCTATGAGCTTCCGTCTTCCAAAATTGTGCGCCATAAAAGCTGTAAGAACAAAACTAAAAGGAGCAAAGTAGCAAAAGCATAAAATTTTATAACAAATACACGAGAACTCTCACTTTCACATTTCTAAAAAAAGGTCTAAGCTGTATTTTTGTAATTATGCAACAATGGGTCCCTTTTGAAATCAAAAGTTATTGTTTCGTCGCCTGCCTCTGCTACCTTTTTTCGGTCATCAACGCTAGTTTTATTATTAAAGCAGGTATATAAGAAATAAAGGCTGTCTAATGACTGTAATCACCATTAATTTAACTTGGATCAAGTATTTTATTCAGCCTACAAAGTACAGATTGCACGAATAAAAAATTAGAACGTATATCATAGATATAAAGTAATTTGGCATTTTCAGGGTTATCCAAGGTGATGTAGGTTAGTTTATTGTTTGCTTAAATGAGAATAACATATTTTTTTTCGCGGTAAAGATTTATCAACGCCCAAATTCCTGCTATAAAAAAAAGTATAAGTGGTCCTAGGGGACTGAGATGATAATTGCAAATGATTGTAATGAATGAGCAATAGCAGCAAAAAGTTTATTTGTGCTTACACAAACTTAAATCAAGGCCCAAACTATTAATCAAAATTCTATGTGTTATTTATTCGCATCCTCTGCATTGCTGATTGATTTATTATTGACAACATGGAGACACACACGTATTTGGTCTTACGAGTTGATTTCACAAATACCGACTTGTAAAATATTGTTATTATGAAAGTTGTACACCAAAGAAAGACAAGTGATAGCAAATCATTAAGTAATATCAAATACGTTGTGAAAGAGAACGTTAAAATTTACATGACGTCACAGAGCAAAAACTGAGTTCAAAATGCGTATAACACTACCGGTAAGGCATAAAAAATTCTAAAATTATGAAACGTCTGAAATGACTTCAACAAAATACTTTTTTTATGCAACTCTTATAATCATCTTCACTAAACTGAAATCGAAAGTGAGGTGGGTTGCGTCACTGGCGCAATATATTTTACGTTTGGACCCCTTCGGCACCTGTCAAAGCTCCCTACAGCGTACAAAACACAAACATTCCATTGTTCAAATATTACGACATAATTCAGCCATTGTCGTCGGCTTTCCAAAAAAATTGGATCATGCGACAAAAAGTGGGACAAACGAGCGTTTACGATTTTATTAGTGCAAAAACAATTCTGGGTAGTTGCACCGTTTATGATCTGTTTTTGCCTTTTACGACGAAAGTCGAGACAGATACCGGCAAAGTCAAAGCCGTCACTATGCCTTTTCGTATGCAAATAAGTTGCAATGAACTCATGTCCGAAAAGACCGTGAAACGCGCGTGTTCAATGTCAACCCGAAATTTTGCCTCGTTTTTGTTAGAATTTCGGATCGACCACTTTTTTTCGGCAAACAAATAAGTGATTATGTATGAACATTTGGGAACAATGGAGTTTCTTTAGTTGACACATAAAGGATCATCAAATTGTGGGTAAATGTTTTGGTCCTTTTTCCAAGTTCTGCGAACATTTACTGATTCTTCGGACAGTATTTTTACCGTCGATTTCGTTTTGTTTCTGGGTCAGCCTTTTTTCTCGCTCCTATTATGTTGTTTTTTTATATATATAAACACCACTGTAGGCTGTGACTAAATGTAACTCGAATAAATATTCTATTGTTATCTTACGGAAATCTCTTGAATTTTTGTAGTCCTAAGTTGGTGTTGTAATAAATCATTAACATGCCATGGTATGTATTAGACATGTTTATTGCAAGGCTATAGTGGACGTAATAGCAATAGTGTAACAAGTTTTTCTTTAGCTATAAACTGTCGAAAGTATTGTAATGGTACATAAATAACATACTGATTGGTTTGATCGACAGGTGTCAATATAATAGACTGATATGAACGGTATGTTCGATGCATTTACCATTCCAGATATTGGAAACGGACATAAGTAGAAATAATTCGTTAAAGTAATAAATTGGACATAGAGGAAACAAGATCTGCAGGAGAACTAAAGTACCGACATAGCCCGAAGAATTGCCAAAACGTAAGTGATAGTGGGCAGAGCAGATGGCTGATGGGTCCGAAAGATTCTGGAGTGGCGACCGTATACTTATTCAAATTATAGAAATCCTATGTAGCGTCGACAGACTGTAGTATAAAATGGAGTCACAGACTCATTGAATCCCATAATACAATTTCAAAACTATTGATCCGTATATCTCAAGTTTATTTAACACATAACATCATGCTAGTATTCCCAAAGGGTTAGTCAGATGTGTCTAATTACTTAACCTTAATTGTAAAAACAATTCAATCAGTCATTCATCAAAAGAAAACGCACCGGATACTTTCGATAGCATCCGATCCCATGAACTGTGAAGCATACGTGACGTACTAATCAACCAACTAAGCGTGGAACAGTTTCAATAAAAAAGAATATTATATTGATAGACTGAATCATCATCTGCCTAGCCTTTTCCCAACTATGTTGGGGTCAGCTTCCAGTCTAACCGGATGCCGCTGAATACCAGTGTTTAACATAGAGCGACTGCCTATCTGACGTCCGCAATCCAGTTACTGAGTAACACGGTACCCCCTTGGTAAGACTGGTTGTCAGGTTTCGGGCTTCTGGCGAATGCCACCTCGCGGCCGCACCAACCTGCTGGGTAAAGCACCTTTGACACGCGCCTTGAATACACTTAACGAAATCGCGGAAAGGGTGGATTTATTTACCTGTTCCTTGAATGAGTTCACAAAAAATATTTTACATGAGATAACCTGTAGTGGAAAAAATATTGTTTAAGTCCACGCTACCGATTTGGTGCAACCTGTAATTGAGTTGGGAATAATAAATAAATAAAATATCCGCGAATGACAGCAAGGAAGAAAAACATCGGGAGGAAACCGGCATGACCTAGAAAAATAAAATCAAAGACATGTGACATTCACCAACCAGTACTGGGACCGCGTGGTGGATTAGGCTCGCTCCTTCTGACCGAGAGGGGGTCTGTGACCCAGCAGTGGGAACATTATAGACTGATTATGTACTTTAGAAAAGCCTGTCCCTATTGTTCGACATTTCATTTTGTATCGTGTCAGATCAACTTAGAGATGCATTTTCCTTTTTATCCGACTTCAAAACAGGAGGAGGTTCTCAATTCGATTGTATTTTGATGATTCTTTTTTATTTCAAAGCTTGTGCTGCCCGTGTGGTCTCATTTAAATTTCATATAGATCTGATGATGCGTTTCGGAGACAGACAACGGAACTCTTCAAAAAATTACAGCAAATCAACCGCGATTGCTGCTATCGCATAAATGTGCATTGTTTTTACCTCAAGGATGATGACATTTCGAATTGGTGTGGGGTAGGTACTAAAACTAAAAAGTGAAATATAAAAACTTTTTCAAACAAAAAAAAACAACCGACTTCCAAAAAAACACTGCAAAGTGAAAAATAACTTTAATTTCGGAGGAAGGTGACTTTGCATATGTATTTTATTTAATTTTCAAGTCGGCTGTTTTTCTTTTAGAAAAAGTTTTTAGTCATCATCATCATCATAATTTCAGCCAAAAGACGTCCACTGCTGGACATAGGCCTCCCCTAAGCTCCGCCACTTCGACCGGTTCTGTGCTTCTCGCATCCAAATAAAATAAATTGAAATCGCCAGACTTAAAACAAACAATGAACAAAAGCCATCACATGAAGTCAACTCGAACAATTACCTGCGGTCGTTGTCACTGCCTTACAAAGAGCATCTATTACTGTACATTTGAATACAAATACTATTGACAGACATTCTTTTACATTAACCGTACCAGCAGATATATCTAGTACCAAAGCATCTAGTATCAAATACAGACAACCTTAGACCTCGCTCGTAAAAATATTGACCAATCATTGAGAATTCAACAGAGTGCGTGTCAGCGCGTCGAAAAAACACTGTTTTATTTCGACAGTCCCTACGTACGCACAGCTACACATCAAGCTACCCATTTCCAGTTTACGCAGAGCTCGCACTGTAGGGAAATCCTATACAATGCGAGATCAGCATAAACTGGAAATGTATAGCTTGATGTGTGACCGTGTGTAAAATCCCCTAAGTGTTAGATACGTGTTTTGCATGTTTCCTTTTCGTGGCCTTCAGGCCAGCCTATGCTATCGTTTAGTTTAGCAAAAATAAGTCTAAGATGGCAAAAGGCACTTTAAATCCATCATGACATGACATTAACTAGAACATAATGTACACGTGTTTGAAACGTTGAAGCGCTCTTCTGTAAAATTTGTCATTTGTAGTTAGGGGATTATACGTAGGGAGTATAGGGACCGTCGTTTTTCAATTGAAAAACGAAGATCCGGAACGCGAAAATCCGCTGCGATATTTTTACGTCCGTGTGAACCTGGACTATGAAAAATTGTTGGACAGATGTTATGGACTATAAAAAGGGTTTTAAAGCTCATCAACCTGGGTTAACGAAACATAAATTCTTCTTTAACGACTGGTAACAAATTTCGAATTTTTTTAATTCTTCACATCTCTATGTGAAGTGGTCTCAGTACTCACCCCATTTCTAGCCAAATCTCTTTTCATGCTACCTATCTTTCCTCTAGTCTTCCTTTACATTTATGATCATCCACATTCCTACAGTCAACTGTGGCATCTTTACTTTCCATCAGCAACTTTTGTAAAGTTGCTGATGGAAAGTAATCGAGAGAAATTTAAAGTACAGTTCTCATTTGTAATGAGAACTGTACTTTAAATTTCTCTCGATAACTAAAAATACAGAAGAATAATAATCTACTATTTGTAAAAAAAAAATAGTAATCGGGAGATATTTTTTATAGTTCTCAATGGTAAAGTTGCTCATGGAAAGTAAAGATGCCCAGTTGACGGTACTCAAAACTTTCCTTACATTATGTTCCTTATTCTTCAATCCTTACCATGTATTTTCCTTGAAAACCGATTTTAACACTACTTCTCGCATATCCTTACATATCATTATCCTTCTTCTTCATGCACGATAGTTATTAAAGTTTGTTTGCCCGAAACTTCGCCACTTCTACGTTGCGGTGTAGTCGCTAGCAGTGCAGAGGTCACCTTGGCAGCATGAGTTTGGGTATAGAGGGCAGGATACGAGGTGGAGCATAATTTATGACTCAGCTCAACATCCACATACTGCTGCTATTACACCACATATAAAATTAATCGATAATGAATAAATTATTACTAATTAGTTTAACCATACTCCATTTCATTTTAATAATCTAATGTTAACATATGTGTCTCCTAAAAACCATTTGATGATTGAAAAAGACATCCCTGGTTTTAAAATCAATAATAAAACTGCAGGTTAAATACATACAACTTATATACATACTGTAGTAAGTAGCTATGTGTATAATACAACTAGTAATAGAATCAAGGCGGATGCGATCGAGGACGTCTGTATACACGAAAAAAGCGATGCAAAAGTGAACGGAGCATAAATGGGTATAGATCCCATTGTTCAATTATCTTTTTCACGTAGGTACCCAAAGGTCGTGAATTACATGATGAGAATTAGTTCCGCTATCAGATTTTGGATTTTGGTCCTTCGTTCCGAAACTTTTGGTTTGCAAGTGGGTTTAGAAAGGCAAGACGTGGTCGATATTGGTAGTTTAAGATTACCTGATTTGGTATTATGACTTTAGTAACAATCTTTGGTAAGGAAGTGATTTTCTTAATCTTGCTTCATTATCATCATCATCATTTCAGCCTAAAGACTTCCACTGTTAGACATAGGTCTGCCCCAAGCTTTGCTAATTTTACCGGTTCTGTGCTTCCCGTACCCAGCAGATTCCTGCGGCCTTCACAAGGTCATTGGTCCACCCGCCTTCCAACTCTACGTCTTACGTCGTCCGGTACGCGGTCGCCACTCCAGAACCTTTCTGCCCCATCAGCCATCTATTCTGCGAGGAATCTGCCCTGCCCACTGCCACTTACGTTTTGGCAATTCTTCGGGCCATGTCGGTTACCTTGGTTCTCCTACAGATCTTGCTTCCTCTATGTCCAATTTATAACCTTAACGAATTATTTCTACTTATGTGCATTTTCAATATCTGGTATGGTAAATGCATCGAACATACCGTTCATATTAGTCTATTATATTGACACCTGTCGATCGAACCAATCAGTATTTATTATTTATGTACCAATTCAATACTTTCGACAGTTTATAGCAAAAGAAAAACTTGTTACACTATTGCTATTACGTCCACTATAGCCTTGGAATAAACATGTCTAATACTTACCATGGCATGTTAATTATTTATTACAACACCAACTTAGGACTACAAAAATTCAAGAGATTTCCGTAAGATAACATTAGATTATATATTCGAGTTACATTTTAGTCACAGTCTACAGCTGTGGTGTATTACTCAATAATTCTGTTAGGCATAATAGACCCTCAAAGCGTCCTAGATACACCAAGACTCGAGAATACCAACCAAATTCAAAAAGCTGTTGAGCCTATCTGTGCCAAGACAAGAAACAAGTTAATCTAAACAGTAGCTTACAGGTCCCCCGGCAAGCAGTGATGGAAAAGGCCGCGACAATCCATAAATATTTATTAACAACCGAAACTAATTATTTGTCATAGCTCCGAGGAACAATAACAATATATTTAATCTTTAATCAGACCACCACCCACACTTTGTTCGCATTAATCTTAATCACATACTTTCTGGTCCATAAGACCACAACGCCCTGCGGTACTACTACTAAGGTTTTATTTCTATGTCACTTGGAATTTACTAAAGCTTTTGATAGATTAAACCCGCAAAGGAAATTTAACTTTATAACAGTTTCTACAAAGTTGATATTAGAAAATATATGTGGACATAATAAAAAAATCAAGAGCAGATTATGGTTAAAACTACGTGACATTCGCGGTTACACGTACAGCGGCGGCGTAACACTTCAATACTATCGTTATTCCTTTGTGTAATTGACTAAAAGTGAAACGTGTTATTTATTTATACAAGCCTATTTGAAATTCAACCCTATCGCTTTATTTTACGCCTTACATTCGCATGAAATGTGCGCAAAGCTTTAGACTTTTAGCACGCCTATGCAAATGTGTGCACTGCCTCGCGGTAGGACCTTGGCAGGGACGTGGAACAGTATCATCAGTGTTCTATTGCTTCACGAATATGCACCTTAACGCGAACTGTAGAAGGTTAGTGTCTTATGTGTAGAATTGAATGGTTGAGTCCTTTTATCCATGGATTGATTTGTCGAAGTTAGAGCCTTGACTGAAATGGGACGTCACTGTTACCACATAGGGCCTAAGTGCAGAAAGAAGGTGTGGTGTCGTAACAATATGGTAAAGCAACTGTTGCTAGGCAACCATTGTTTAAAACAAATGTTTGAAGAATGCTGTAGACCTTGGAAAGAACGAAATAGTTTGGGCCTACTTAGTTTCTCTATGGTACGGTCCGCATTTAGAATTAGAGTTTTGTTAAAATATAGCCTCTTAGGTGAACATAAGTATTGTTAGGTATTGCTAGCGGCACTTTCGATTTTTTCCTAGACATTATCGATATTGTTTATGATATAATTATAATATTTATACCTACATTATGTTAGTTTATTTAATAAAGTATTGTATAGTATATTTTATATGAACTTTAAGGGTTGCAGGTATTGCTGATTTTAATTCTATGAAACACTTTTTGTTACGATCGCGAATGAAATTTTCATCAACATACGACCTGACACTTACTAACGTAATGTTCTTAAAATCTCTCATATTTAATAGTAAAATTGGCTTTCTCTGATTAATACTGACATAACATAGCAGTTATATAAAGGACTGAATTCATTTCTACATACTACAAACATTAAAAAAAAGTCAATATCATCGTTCGTAATTTATTATTATGAATGAACTATAGCAAATGATGATGTATAATTTTGACATGAAATTGAATATTTACGACCACTTCAACAGTCATCTATGATAACCATTTAAAATACTATTATACTTAACACAAAACAAACGGGAATTAAAACAGCAACACAAATTTTCTTCATTCACTTTAATTTATTAAAATTCATGTTCAGCACATGCTAATAATCGCCTGTAAACTTAAAGGTTATTCAAACTAACACAGTAATTAAACTGTAATTATAAACCTTCGATATATATTTCGAAAGATATTTATTTTGTAATTATAGGTAAAACAGTTTGCTAATTTACGACAGCGATTTTGCTAAGCTTGTATGCTCATGTAGGGTTTGTTCAACATGTAATTAAGTTTTGAATAGCTGGGTGTTACAAAACATGGACGCCTTGACGGAAATATTATAGGCTAAACTGTTGGTAGGCAAATACTTTAACATTTTTACTTAACTGGTCTTTTGAGCTTAAGTAAAGAAATCAAGTATAATCTTTTGGTTTTATTCTCCTTTTTTTCAAAACAATTTTCAATTGTAAAAAATTGCAGGCAAATCGTTTTCTTTACTGCTCTCATAAGGACTTGATTGATTTAGTACGTTATGAGGAAAATTGAAAACTGATCATATTTGCTTTTATTTCAAAAGAAATAGTCGCCGTCTTCTACATAGGTGTCATGATTTAAAGAAACTAGGTTTCATTAATTTTTCCTCAAAAATCACTCGACACTATCCGAAAGACGGAAAGACTGTTTTATCACATTCGGAATCCGAACAAGAACATCTGCTGTTTCTTTCAAAAGCTACCTACTCGACAAATATTTAGAAAAACATATGTTTTTTTGTTTTCGTGATTTCAGAGTTGGTCCCACAGTGAAAGTGGTTCATGTACATGATAACACACCCTGTGATGATATGGAAAATGATAAAAAATTATTTCCGTATTCTAGTACCTACCTTACGTCAAAAATAATACACATTCAAACTATATATAAAGGAAAAGTTTTTATACAGTGCGCAAACTTCATGAATTCAGCATATCATTCTAGACCCCCCAGCGTAGAAATTTTTCGTCGGTTATACAAAAAAAAAACAGCTGTTCCATACATTTTGTCCGCATAGGTATTGCACTTTTCTATGCAACAGCTGTTATTTTTTTTGTAAAGCCGACGAAAAATTTCTTCGCTGGGGGGTCTAGAATGATATGCTGATTTATGGTGACAGTTTGCGCTCTGGATAAAAACTTTTCTTGTGTTGGTAGATCATCTTCATTCCTGCCCTTAGCCAAATTTATTAAGGGTCGGCGCAATATGTATTTTTCTCCGATTCTTCTCTATTAGTCGTCATTCACATAGTCCCATCCATTGTTGATGAGGTTTTCCCTATTCTTATAGCCTATCCTTCAAACTATGAATAGATATAATAACATAATCCTACTCCCGTAGCTCAGCATTGTAACGACACTATGCGTTAGCTTCACGGGTGATCAGTTAATTGTGAACGTTGCTAGTACGATGTTAGTAATTATTACTTGCATAGGACGTATCGCTGATAGCTGCTGATGTATTAAGTAGAGTGGATGTGACAAGATTATGAGGTTATTTCATGTTACTAGTCTATGGTAGGTTTCGGAGAGACCCGTGTCTAAGTAATACCAGCCACAAGGGTCAATCAGTCAGGTTAAGCTATGCTTGCCGCGGTCGAGACCCCTCCGTGCCTGCCTCAGAAAGTTGTTTCGGCTGTCATTCGTGGATCTTTGACAGTCATTATGTGTCGTCCGAAGCCTGAAAGTCTGACAACCAGTCTTACAGTAAGTATAGTGTTAGCCAGTAACAGTAAGTGGGTTGTTTGAGGTCAGATAGGCAGTCGCTCCACGTCAAATACTTATATTCAGCCGCATCCGGTAAGACTGTAAGACGACCTCTAAAATAGTTGTAAAAAGACTAGGCTAAGATAATGACTCAATGGTAGGTTTCTGGAATATGTGAAGGCTTCAAGATTTTGCCAATTTTCTCTTCCATTGTGCAGTGTGGCGGTAATTGCGACGTTTATTCCTTGCATTCATCCATCGGTTACGGGATATAAAAATAATGTCAATATGCAATTACAAGTTACAGAAATTTTGTAAACCATTGGGAGACCAAATCCATCACTGTGAAAAAATTCAGCAAGAAACCAGTTTTTTTTAGGTTATAATTTATTGTGGTTTCTGCCTACCCTTACGGACAGAAGGCGTGAGTTTATATATTTATGTTTTTTGTGTGAACTTTAACATTGTTTATCCAATGGCTATTCCAGGATACTTTTGTAAAACTATAGTAATAATTTGTTACCAAGTGAACCGAGTCAATAACCACAAGATAAGCCATTTCCTTTATTGATATACTATTTTTCCTTTTCACAATAATTATAAATGAGGAAACATTGATTAGGTCGTTGACTCTGGTAGGTATTACAAGGTTTGGTTTGGTTTGTCTTATTTTTCGTGACGCTATGTGGACTCCTAAAATTTTACTTCTTCACCTCGAGTTAGACCCATAATTCGATGTAAACTTCTGTTAGGTGCTTCCTCCGCTAGCAATATTATGTGGTTGAACATATTTTATTGAGAACTAGCTGCACCTCGTGGTTTTAACCTCATAAGTCTCGATTCGAGTCTCGAAATAGTATCCTAAGTCCCAATCCAGGTCATAGTCTACGCGTGTGCTAAATTTTATCCATGTCCGTTTGATCGTTTTAGCGTGAACTAACATTTATAATATTCTGGTAATGGACCTAGAAATGCTGAGTATTTTCCCGATTGTGATATTTTCCTGTAGGTTGTTAAAGCGTTAAAGTTAAGTCTCCCTTCGGCAAAAATTACGATTTTTCTTTTTTAGGAATGACATCTTGAATATCTACCTAGGAGGTTGTTGTCTGCTTCATCGGACTTGCCTGGGGCTACTTCAATTAATTAAGACCTCCAGTCAGGGCTTTAAAACTATTGATGAACTTCAATAAAAACTTTCATCTTAGGTATATTCTGTCTTAGGTCTGTCGACTATTTGTTCCCGACAAATTCATCGGTCATCGTCAAAGCCGTCGACGCAATCTGTTTGCGCCGCCGTTGTCTAAAACTGTTGCCAGAGCCGATTCCCCTGTGTGTCGTACTTTAAGGATGCTCAACGCCCTCCTGACCGCCTATCCTGAATGTGATCTATTTGCTGATGAATGGAGTAAAATCATGCATGTGTGTTTGGTGTTTTGCGAGAGTAAGTATGCTAGGTTGTCCTCTATTATATGTTAGTATTTGTAATATGTTTGTTATCTATTCAATCTGTATGTTAATTAATGTAATTGGTGTTACCGTTTTAATTAACAATAAACAATAAAGAATATTTTACTCTCTAAGGGATGAATCCTTCCTTAGTACTCCTTTCATACTTCCAGTCCACTAGGACTAGCCTAAACCACTAGGTTTAGGCTATGCGTCGTATGCCAGTGAGTGAATTTAATTAAGTAAATAAAATTTCAATAACTCCAAGACTGTTAAATTTTTGTGTTTCTTCTGTTTCGAACACGTGTCTTATCAACATATTCATAGCTCGTTGTAAAGTATTATATCAGCAGGCTGCCCTCCACCTGCAACCTTACGCAGCCGATCGTATAACTGCGCACGATTACCGGCACATTTCTACTTACTGCACTTTACTCAGTTTCCCACATAGCATTAACCTACTGTGTGTGTGATTAGAATTAGGTTACTCTTATTAACAAGTAACGGCATGTGAGGAATTCTGGGCTAAAAATAAATGGATTGTGCCTGCTAATAGACTGAATGACTCTGTGGTAACAGACTTTAGGAAAAATGTGGTCCTTTGGTCCTTCCGCGATGGTTCTTGCATATTGTGGCTATGAGCAAGTTATTGGTTCACCCTAAATGGCTTTTATTTACAGAAGTAGTCCAGTATTTATTCAATCAATCTACTTTTCTCAACTATGTTGTGAGTTCCCATGGCCATCTTCCGGCTCCATCATCAGATCTGCACCATGTCATACTAATATTGCATTGTCATCCGAATTACATATGCATGCAAAATTTCAATTTAATCGGATCCCAGGAAGTGGGTCAAATTTAACTTGCAGGATTTGATTACGTATACCGGGCAGGTGAAACGAAATAAAAGCTTGTCGTCATCTGCCTTGCCTTTTTTCAACTATTTATGTGTCGGCTTTCAGTCTAATTTAGTTGAATCCCAGTATTTTACATGGAGCGACTGCCCCTGGTAAGTCCAGTTCTGGTCATGGGCAACTTGGTCCTATGGTCCTTCCGCGATGATTAGCCATACAAACTGTGGCTATAAGCAAGTCGTTGCATCGTCGTGAATGACTTTTATTTACCGTAGTTGTCCTTGGAGGTCTTCCGTTGACGCGACTGTGATGATAATGAGCTAATACACCATGTAACGTAGCATTTAGAATGCAGGAAATTGCTCTAAGATATGTTGACGTCCTGTCCTGGATGTGTGTTTAGATTTTCTTGGTGTCCCATATAAACAAGTTTCATAAAGACCTTTGAATGCTAACAAACATTTACATGGGCATTCCCTTAAGTTATGGGGAAATTCGTCTAAGAAAAAGCCTTTGAAGCACTAATTCTTGTCTAACCCAGTTGTAATAGCATGGAATAGGCTCCCGGAAAATGCTGTGATGCCTCCCACACTGAACTGCTTCAAGAATCGAATAGAAAATATCTCCAAGGTTTTTGACACATGCGCATTAGCTAATTAGCTGCTAGTATGTCTAAATAAATAAATAATAATGATCATCTTCAATTCAGCCGAAAGAAGTCCACTGCTGGACATACGCCTCCCCCAAAAGAGAGGTTTGGCCATAATCGCCACGCTTGGCAGGTGGGTTGGCGATCGCAGTATGGTGGTAAAATGCATAGAAAACGCTGTTGCCCATTCTCTAGTAAGTCCTTTAGTCGCCTCCTACGATACCCACAGGAAGAAATGGAATGGGATTCTTCTACGTCCGGCACCACACGGAAAATATAATGATATTTCCCCAAAAATTAAATACTTAGATCATGATACCCATAACAATCCGTATAAAAGGACCATTTCGAGCCTAGAAAAACTTGCATAGTCCTTTACAGACTGCAAGGAATTTTATGTTAATTTCGGAATAACTTATCGTTGGGTGAATCAACTGATTGTCATTCTGTGCAGGGTTCAACTGTTCAGCGAAATGGGTTACTACAATGTTAGTTGCCTGTTGAGGTTTTAAACTGACTTTGCTCGATCTGTTGTGTTGACACTTTTCACACACTAAAATACAACGTGTAACGGAAAGGGTATATACATACCAAGGGCACGGCTTCTTTGGATGATATCAAACGATATTGGAAGAGTGTCTTAATCCTATCGCTATAATATGTTCGGAAGTTATGAGAATTTTTAATAATTGATACCAGAAACCGAACTTTTCAATTTGAAATAAACACATCACTCGGAAGAGATTTATCATGATATTGGCAAGTAACGTGGAAAGTTATTGACCTACGTAGTGCGGTGACACGTTTGTTATGATTTGAATTTAAGAAACATGAAACCGAAAATTTGGTATAAATTCTTAGAGTATTTTATTTTGAGCTGAAACTATGTACCTATGTAGCAATAGGGTTTCTGTTACATCCTGTAGGTACAGCTATACAGTTAGCGATACAATTGTTTATGTATGATTAATTACACTTAATGCACCTATACTTATAAACGTGTTTTATTTTTTATTTAAGCACTTTTCCTTTGTAGATTGCAAAAATTGGCAGTGAAGTTACCTAAATAAATCTTACCTAATCTCAATTTTTGCAATCGATGGTCTAGTTATTGAGTTTTCCACCAGGACAGTAGCAGTCCGGTGTCTGGATTCGTGTCTGGTTGATGGGAATAGGTCCACGCCCTTACATTTGACTTAAACATAAGTGGCGAAATCTGGGTCTACTAGATATAGGTGTACCCTTCAGGGATGAGAGGCTTGAGCCTACGTTTAATTTTAACTTTTATTAGAACGAAGTTCCTTATCGCGCGTTGTGAAAGGGGGCTAGACGGAAAAAATTCTTACGAAAAGTTGTCACGACCCTTTTTGCTATAGTAAGCTATTGTAAGCTGTGCGGCGTGCGCATGTTTCTCTGTCTGTCTCTCTCTCTCTCTCTCTCTGGCGGCGAGTACTGGCGGCGAGTACTGGCGGCGAGTACTGGCGGCGAGTACTGGCGGCGAGTACTGGCGGCGAGTACTGGCGGCGAGTACTGGCGGCGAGTACTGGCGGCGAGTACTGGCGGCGAGTACTGGCGGCGAGTACTGGCGGCGAGTACTGGCGGCGAGTACTGGCGGCGAGTACTGGCGGCGAGTACTGGCGGCGAGTACTGGCGGCGAGTACTGGCGGCGAGTACTGGCGGCGAGTACTGGCGGCGAGTACTGGCGGCGAGTACTGGCGGCGAGTACTGGCGGCGAGTACTGGCGGCAAGTACTGGCGGCAAGTACTGGAACTTCGTTCCATCCGGGTGTCACTTGACACCTCTCAAGTTTTTTTACCATATTTTTGAAAGTTTCTTGTATAAGTAGATACAGATAAAGTTGCAGTACTTACTTACCCTTGGAAAAATTCGCTAGTCATGACAAAGCAACATTGTTTTGCATTCATTAGGTAATTATCTATACGTAGGTATACAAGGATTAAGATCACGCTTGCTCTATCAAACGACCTTAAACATAACAGTCGTCACGCCTCTGATCCCCGAGGCAGAGTTGTACTCACTTACACCCACAGCCTTAAGTCTCTGATGACGGTATGACGCAGGTAGATGCTTTATGATATGAAGCGAGCTTATTGAAACCAAAAAACTATCACCACTAACAAATACACGCTTTTTTTCATTCTTTTTCGACATCGATGGATAAAGCAAAAGTACACATGGATAAATTATTGCCAGCTAATTCAATTTGACCACTGTATAGCGATTAACATCTGCTTCACTGGGTTTTATAAAGTGATAAAATATCGAAATTTCTTTAATATATGTAAGTTTAATATTAATCTTAACTCACTAATTTAATATAATAAAGGTGAAGAGTTTGTTTATTTATGTGAACGCGCTCATCTCTGGAACTGTAAATCGGAATTGAAAAAATAGTTTTGCATTTGGTAGCTCAATTTTTGAGAAAGGTTAAACAAAACATCACGATACAACCCTTAGGAGTATAAACAAGACAGAAATGACGCTAAGCAATAGCGAAATAAATAGCGTGAGCGAGCGATGCGATGCGACGTGGTGGGTCAGGAGAACAAGTAATTCCATGCGGACGCATTTTGTTTCGACTTTGTAAATGTGAGTACCATGCATCCGTATAATAAATGTTGTTTTGATGTACGTTGACTTGAAAAAGCGTGGCAGTTGAGAGTATGTCATGCTCACTTAAATGTCTCGCTGATGGTGGCGCGTGTGTCGGATCATTCGGTTCCCTACAAAATGGTTGAGCTGGATGGTGCTGATCCACGCGTCAAGTTCGTGAACGGGCGCCGTCGGTTGAGACTGTTCATCTCCTAACTTCCATGGCTTATTTTAAATCTTATATTTAGAATTGTTATTATTTTTTTTTACATTGTTCTCACATATAGAAGCAACAAGAATAATGTTCCCAAGATTTTGTAATACCTAACATGATTAAAAGAGTGTCCTTGGAGTTTCTTGCCCGTTCTTCTCCATAGAGATCTACGTTTTGGAATGGGCAACTAGCTTCAACTTTCCAACTGATCGACTTTTTGACAGTTCAAAAGTGCCTGTAAATGGTTTAATTGAAATGAATGCTTTGAGTTTGAGTTTGACGAACTCGCAGGCAGAAGCTAGTGTATTGAATGAATATTTGACATGAATATTTACTTTGTAAAGTATATTGCTTTAATTATCGTGAATGTGATAAATGTGTGGGTGTTTTTGAATTTTTGTTTGGTTTCTTTTTTTTCTCATTTAGTTTTAATCATAGTCTGGCAGTTTGAGTAATTTATGCGGTCTACCCAAATGTCTTTTCTTTGGTATTGTTCGTCAAATCGTTGAGCTCATCAAGTTCTGAGTTGAGCTGCATGATTACTGATAAATGCGTGCACTGATTGGACAGGTCCACTCAATCTGTGTGGTTCTTTCCTCAAAAGACCATTTCAGACACTAACCCACGTGGTCTGTACATGATCTGACCAAGATTATGACTGGACTTTAAAAAAGACTGACCTCTGAGTTTGTTTCGGCATTTCTTCTCAGAGTAGTCAGATGGGAAACGCCAAACTTATCTAGTTTTAAAAATATGATTGACTTGAAAAAGTGTTTGTACAAACCTACTTACAGAAATTAAATCATTTATCATTTATTTTTACATATAAATCTTCGGGAATACATAAGTATCAATGATGGTGAATACCGCATCAAAATCATTTGCGTAGTTTAGCAGAACACCGCGGTCACAGACACGAAAAGCTTCTATCTTACCGGATACCTACTCACTATCCATAAAACTGAAAATTAACCTGACTGAAAACGTGAAGAATTGAAAAGAAAGCGTAGTTTCAAGAAGCCATATGGCGATATAAAAATATGATGACTATTTAAGCAGAAGTATTCATTTCACATAATCACTTTTGACATTAGAGCAACGAGCACAGCAGCTGGCTCATACAATATTCAAAAGTAAAAACTAAATTGCATTACAGACAAAAAAAAAACTGCATTAAACTAATTGATTGCGAACGGTACAAACGATCTATACACGATAACAATGCACTCAAATATTCCCTTTGTAATCAAATTAGTTAATGCTTACAAAAACCTGAGTCACTTGTCATAGTGGCCGAATAACATATCTATTAGAACAAGTAGAGTAAGGCCCTTTATCCACGACGCTGCTCAAAAGTTAATCGACGTTCAGACGGACGTAATTATATCGCAGCGGGGTTTTTTTGCGCACTGGATCTTCAACGCTCTGCTAAAGGTGTTGTTACAGAGTGTTGAGCAATTATTGCTCAGGAACACTAATGGATCAATCTGGATCAATTAAGGTGGAGCAATCTGGAGCAACAACAATAAATTGCGGATATGTTTCGGGAATATTGCTTCTGATTGCTCCATACATTTCATGAGTTGCCGAATATCCAATCGGTTTGGAAATTTTTAGTCCATTTTCTTTCTATCTCGTTTGTACGTATAACTACGTCTCGTTTTTGCGAGAGGAACCGGCCGGCGGCGGAGGCGGGGGTTGGGGGGGGCGTATTGCCTAGTTTTTTAAGTTGCTCCTTATTGCATGCTATTGTGTGGCCGTATCTCTGGCAACAGGTGCTGGATGTAGTGGTGACGTTATAGTTGACGAGAATTGACCAGGATGGAGCAATTTTAGTTGCTCGTGTATGTGCACATTTAGCGCCGAGAGTTGAAAAATAACACTGACTTTTTTCGACGCGCTGAGATGCTCTCTGTAGGGTTCTTAATGCTCGAACTTAATGTTCGAAATTGCGACCTACAACTCGTAAATCTCAGCCATTACCACTGGGCCACCACTGCTGCTTCGTAGGACGTCCCGGTATTTTTTTTTAAATATAAAATGTCATCTCGTAGTTGACCTTGAGAGGTCGTGTCTACTTAACCGGACTCTTATATGGCTGCCTCAAGCTAACTCAAAGCCTCCAGCCAGGGGCAAATTTCTTACATTACAAAGCGACTGCACGCTGAGGGCAACCCCTGTGGGGTACAGAACTTGGCTCGCAGAGGCGGGCCGGCACTAGCCGGGAATCGCGGAAATCGCATTAGAATCCGTGATCCCCGGTGCAAGTGTGAGACGGAACACCGGGGTAATTTTAGTCAGTAAAAGTCTAATCCACCCTACCCAGGGCGGAGGACATCCATGAGGATTTCCCCTAGTAATATAAAAAAGGGCGTCACTGGGGAGAGAACAGCAAGTTGGGACAGGCTGGATCAGACATGGATCCCCGAGAATATCGCCCCGTTACAATTTATAAAAACGCACAATGGTGGGTTCATACACGACGCAACCAATCACAAACTAGGTAACAACGCTTTCATTGGTAATTTAAGGGTGTAACACGTTACTAGTGAGTTGCGTCGTGAACGATGGGCCTTAAAGAACAAAACAATACAAGATCAAGACATGAATGATTCATCTAATATCACGCCAGACTTAAGAGTGTTTGATTCACACAAAGAACTGTACGTAATATAAACAAAAAACCAGACAACACCTTCAGAGGCCCGAAAATACTTCACGAGTATAATACTGACGAATGAAAATGTGGGTAGGTAGTATTACTAAGGTAGTGTAGCATTGGGGAAATGACAGAGTAGCTTATTAATTAATTCGCAAGAATTTACTCGCTTGAAACTGGCGAATCGACATTTTTAAACACCTAATTTATTATTTTCCATCTAAGACGACTCACACGAAGTTAATTTGTTTTGTGGGTGAATATACAACATGAATTTTATGCACTTAATTGCATGTACTTGCAGTGATATTTTGTCACAACTTAATTGCATAAAATTCAAAACGTGCCAATTGTCTACTACGACATATTTATGCAGTTGTCGAGAGTTGATTCGCCCACAAATTTCGCGACATTGTTTGATTCGCCGACATTGTGTTCATAAAGAGCAATGTATAATATCGTCCACAAGCGCCCAATACCTCCTATCTGACTCCGTGTGGATTTTACATAGTAGAGGATCCCAAGTAAGAACGACCTTGACCAATTTGATAACCTGGTGAAAATTATATTTTAATAATTAATTTATGTATTATTTTTATTAAATATTTTAATTTTATTTTTGATTTTTATAATCATAATTAAAATATATTTTTTACGTGGTTATCAAATTGGTGAAGGTCGTTCTTACTTGGGATCCTCTACTATGTAAAATCCACTCGGAGTCAGATAGGAGGTATTGGGCGCTTGTGGACGATATCCTCTTCACCATCATTGACAGCCTTGTACCACTCAATTCTGAGTGGAATAGTCCTCCGTCCTTTTGTGCTATGACCCTGGTTTGTGCGAATCTCATAACATAACTTTCGATTTACTTCAATCTAGTGATTTTCGACATTTTCAAATAGAAGAAATATAAGATCAAACAGTAAAAAACTTCAAACTCACCTGGTGCGTCGTATTTTCTCGGTAAACCAAATATATTCCAGGAGCGGTAACAGATGTAGTGTCAGTTCAAAACAATACTGACGTTAGATACGAACTTCGCTCTGCTTCTGAGCTATGACGTCTCCGCAGTCATAGACCATCCTACCTTATAATAAGTCTATGTTATTCCTTATAACATCAGTTATCTATCAGTGAAAGCCTTGTCAAAATTGGTCCTGTAGATTGGTGTGTGATTTTCTGTGAAAATCAGACGGGCATAAATAAAAAAATTGTGTATTGTTAAAAGTACTAGTATGTACTGTATTTTTTCATAGGCATATTTATTTTGTCTTCTCTGCTATCTTCTGTTGGTCATACGCCCACCTGGCTATGGTAATGTATGACATAATAATGTAATGTATGGATTTGGGAAATTAAACTCAAATTGAAACTAATCATTTTCGTTCTACAATAACTAATTATATCCAAAGAGGGTTTAGGCAGTGCGGTCAAAATTTGCAATAATAAAACTTGTTTCAGAAAATTATATTGAACAACAAGAATATGCTGTGGTAGTCCAAACAAGGAATGATGACCAGTTTTTTTGGGTATTCTGACATATTTTCCTTATAGAAAATAGATCATGTGGCGAGCATGTGATTGAAACACAGTGTAGTGTAGTTTTATTATGACTAATTTTTTTCTTCATCAATGCAATTTTCTAGCCAATTGATATCGTCCGCTTCATTTTGACTCACTGCAGCTAGACTTATTGCATTTGTTCCAATCAACTCATTGCGTGTTTGATGCCTGATCAGCTGTAATGTCCTTGACTTAGTAGGAGTGTGGTCCAGTTATATCGATACCAATCAATTCTGTGGAGTTTCGCTACGTACTTTAATTCGACCCTGTATATGGAGCTATCTATTACCCAGTAACTGGATTGTGGAGGTCAGATAGGCAGTCGCTCCATGTAAAATACTGGTATTCAGCTGCATCCGGTTAGACTGGAAGCTGACCCCAACATAGTTGGGAAAGGGCGAGGCAGATGATGATATGGAGCTATCTATTTTAAGCACACCATAACCACATAATAAAAAAAAAATAGTTTAAAAAACTAAAAAACACGCTTTAAAAACCAAACTAAAAAAGGAGAAAATAATTTAATTCAATTAAAAAGCATGGGGTGCTTTTTGAGGTATTTTTATAATCAATTAATGTCAAGCACTCACGCTTTTTAATTGAATTAAATTATTTTCTCCTTTTTTAGTTTGGTTTTTAAAGCGTGTTTTTTTAGTTTTTTAAACTATTATTTATTTTCTATTTTTTAGTTCTGCTAACTACAAAAACGTGTTCTTTTTTCTATTTTTTTTTTAAATTATTGAATTGTCATCGGTCCTCGACAAGTTTACAAAGTTTCAATGAAATCTGACCGTTTAAAGTGGGTCAAAATCGCGCTCAAAGGAGTCGGTTACATACAAACAAACAAACAAACCAACAAACAAACATACAAGTGAAGCTAATATAAAGCGTGTAAAAACATTCCGATTGATTTGTTGTTGTTACAAATATGTTAGTTGATTCTAAGAATATCAGTTGATGTTGTAAGAATTTAGCCAGTTGTACTATGTATACGTCGAGTCCTTTATGAGTTTAATTGGCTGAAGAGGGTAATGAATGAACGAATATAGTAGCAACGTATTAATCAACTGTACTTACTATAGCAATGAAAATTGATTTTTTTTTGCAGGCCAATCGACTTGAATTCATATTTCAAAGGCTAATTCCCAGGAGCTCCAAATCTATTGTTCTCCAAACAATTTCTCATCATACATTTATTCCCAAGAGCTCCAAAAATTGTAGCTCATGGGAATGATTTTATTTAATATTATTATTTTGCTCTTTTAATTTGGAGCCGCCGGGAATAAAATTATGGAGCGCCTGGGAATAAGCCAATTCAAAACGAGCCAATTGTCTAAAACCTATTTCTGGAGTTGTTGATTCGCTCATAAATAAATTAACTTCCTGCGGGTCTCCTATAGAAAATAATATATTATTTAGAATAGTGAAAGAACACTATCTCTCCACTTTGTCATAATCGCTTATGTATTTATGAAGTAAATTACATTGTAATTATATATATTTTAGTGATATTTATTTTATAACTATGTAGGTATGTTAGTATGTATGTATATTCTCATATTATGTGTGTATATTGAAATTAGAGTTTAATTTGTAAATTTATGTTTTCCCTTCTACTGTTATTACACTCGTTGTCTACATCTCTGTTATCTTCTCTCCTATCGCAGGTGTGCTGGAAGAGATTTCTGTAGAAATAAGCATTACCTATGTACGTATTTTTCTGTTCCTTTCTTCTTGCCTGTTTATATGTGTGTGCATAAATGGTTAAATAAATAAATAAGTTTCGATATGTCTTCTTCCTGTAGGGTTTGTTGGGTTTGTGTTTGTGATTTTATATGTGTAAGTATATTTTCTGAATTTTATCACAGCGAAAATTGTCTTTACACACTTCGATGAGGTTTCCATGGAACAAAAGAAGACCTTGTCAATTTGACAACTCACGTTGTGTAATTTGTGAATTTTCATTTCCTCGGTACGAGGTCAAGCTTTAAATAGACATATCATGAAAATTACCGGTTCTTTTCCCGTGTCTAGGTATAATGTGAAATACAATGGGAATTTTCAATTTAGATTGTATGTATCGTTACTGTTGTTTGTTTTAATAGAGATAAACCGGACGAGCCAACAAAGAATGTTCAATCGTGTCTTTCATTGTGGGCGTCTAATCAAACAATTCTAGAATTTCATCTCTTTCAACTAGGTTTTTTGATTATTTTGTCTATCAAGTTTGGCTTTAAAATCAGGTTTACTAGTCGATTCGACACTTTTAAATACATAATATATTATTTTCAATAGGCAACTCGCAGGAAGTTAACTTATTGCAGATAGTTCTTGTAGTTTCTGACCGAAACTACAGAATGCTACCTGCTACGATCTTTTTGCTACTTTAACGTTAATACGGATACCTACTTGCACCTGACCTATTCAAAGAATATCACCAATAAGGTCACTATTATCTCCCTTTTATAGTCCTTTTGCTTTGTTTAGTTGCGTAACCCACATTCAATCACAAACTAAATGATATTGAAGAATATTGCTAATCCATAGCTTCCTATGTTCGAAAAATTTGTATGGTCAACAACGTAAATAACGCAATGAATGTTGTAGAACTGTCAAAATGAAAGAAATAAACGCACGCCGGTTGCCTGTACTATGTACCTGACCTATCTGAAGAACATCACCAAGCAATGAGGTCATTACATGTCCCACTGTGTGTGTATATATGTAAATGTGTTTTTAGATTAGAAAATGGATCCAAAAAATACACTGAACAGACCACAAAAGATTTTCTCGGTACATTCAAACCTGCATTAGCTGAGGTGGCAAAAAGTTTAACCTTACATGAGAATAAAAACTACTTCCACAGTTATTATCCAAGCATTAGTCGCACGAACATTATGTTATATCAAGTATAGGAACGAAAATACAAAGACTTCAGATACGTCATCATCATCATCATCAACTGCCTAGGTTTTTTCTCAACTATGTTGGGGTCGGCTTCCAGTGTAACCAGATAACCTCCACAACCCAGTTACTGGGTAACAGGTTACCCCTTGATAAGATTGGCTGTCAGACTTTCGGGCTTCTGACGACCCATAACGACTTTCAAAGATCCTCGAATGACAGCCGGACCCAAATGCTTTCCGAGGTACGGGGGTCTCGGTATGTAAAAATATTAGATTTTAGACACATACCTAAAGGATAATAAAAGGAGTAAACATCAAACAAGATCGTTATGATACAGCGGATCAAATGAATGAATTGTTTTACCTTATAAGGATATAGTGATTAATTAATTCTTTAAAGAGAAAACATGATGATATTGAACACGTGCAAAGGATTTGTTTGTTCCTTTGATTCTAAAGTTTTTATGTATGATGTAAAGGAAATGAGTCTGCTTGAGATAGCTCCGCAAGATAAACTAGACTTAAGTAGCAAACAAAGAAATTAAAATTACGTAGCAGATCTTAAGAAGAGATAAGAGATATTCAAAATAATACGCTTGTCTAAAAAATCCTTACAACACAAGCAAAACCACAGACAAAAAATTGGAAAACTCAAGACAAAGAAAATTGCTGTTTGTTCCAAACAAAATTTACATTAAATTGTTACCGACAATCATAAGCAGAAATTTTAAGATGTGGAAACAAAGCTACAAAGCGTAAAATTACACACGAATGGAAAACACTCCCAGAGCGAGTGCATAGACCTTTTCATTTAAAAATATAATTACAAAAGAATCCAAAAATGTTGATGCTGATAAAATGTTCAGTGTGAAATCATTCGGAGTGGGTACGACTGCACTTAAGTGCGCGAATGCACCGGAGCCCGACGCGATGGTATCAACAAAAGATCCTGCATGCTAAATTAATATGAGGCTTCCTACCTGCCGAAATTTCCTCGCCTACGCTATAAGATTTTAGGCAGACGCTACTGTGTAAGCGAAGATGGGGCGAAGAGACCTTGAGATGTAAATTGACTTGTCCTAAATGTTTCATAGCTATATGAAAATTAAAAAAAAGCTATAGATTAAATAAAGGAGCGGACAATAACAGAAGAGAGTGAGTAATAGTGACTTCAAGACGAGTGTTAATTAGCATTTAAAATAATTACACTGATGAATGGCAAGTATTTGATAAAATGTGTCACATCTTTACATAGTATAAAACAAAGTCACTTTTCGTGTTTGTACGTTTAAATCTTTTAAACTACGCAACGAATTTTAATGCGGTTTTCTTTAATAGATATAGTGATTCAAGAGGAAGGTTCAAATGTATAATAAATCGACTATCACGTGGGCGAAGCCATTGGCAAAAGATAGTTTCCAATAAATCGCAGATTTTGCATCAGAGCAGATTTCGATGGTAATACAATTGCGTATTAGGACTCTGATGAGGAAAACAAAAGCAACAAGGAAAACTCCAAATAAATATGAAATTTAGCTTTAAAAATTAAATTAATGTTATTTTCTAGTTCTTGGACTTTGGCTTTACGTTATAAATCAATTACATACAGCTGACCACGTTTTTATACATACGTTTTTATTTATATAAATAATGTATTTGAATAAAATTGTCGCATAATTTCATTACGAATTACTTTGTATCTTGTTTACGTAGCCACGCGTAACTATGGCTTTGAAGATAATGTATTTCCCTAAGAATAAAATGATTTAAGAGGTTCTAATCATGATAGAGGTGTTACTGTAAATCAAAATGATACCAGATATAAAAATATTGATTATAATCATTTTAACACTGCAAGGAGTAATAATAAAGCTAAACTTTATGATATTACGGCTCTCGTAAACACTAGTAGGCAATATACTTTTATTTCCCTGGCCATGAGATATCTAAGTAAACTTGACGCCCATTTCAATAAAACTATAATTATACAAGTCACATGTTAGAACCGTGAGACAATTTATTTTATAGTTACATCATCGCTTGTACTATACCCCACAACAATACTAAGAGGTGTGGGCTGAAGCAATTGTCCAGCTAACATTCAAGCTAGCGCTTAATCCAACAAGGTTCCAACTAGTTTTGGAATGTATTAGACTTAGGACTATGTAGCAACGAGGCATGGCAATGTCATAGGATAGTTTTTGCGGTCGCCTACACATTGGCCCATCAGAAGAATTTGACTTAGCTGCCAAGGTCGCATGCGCATTGTCTTTTTTTTGCTTGAACTAGATGTATTTTACCTATCCTATTGACCCTGAGTTGCGTAGGAAGATTATAACTAGAATTATGTAAAGTGGTTTGCGGTGACAGTCAGGTGGTCAGATGTAGTAGAAAAACTAGATTGAATACAGATTGTGGGTGTCGATAGCATGCTTATATTTTCCAAAAGATTCCTAGTTTTCTACTTAATATTAGAGTCTAATTAAAGAGAGATAGATCATTTTGGTGCCTACATTTGCATACAAGTTTGTCACTTATATCAGGCTATATTGTTTTGCGTGAATATTTTGTAGCTTCTGGTGTCTTATCATTAATTATAGTTTACTTCATACTACTGTCGAGTCTTCCTTTAAAAACCGCCACAATAAAGCCATAAAAAGTAGCGGTAAAAAAATGGAAGTTTTTAGCACTGGGTAACAAATACAATCCTGAATGTTTTACACGAATTTATTCAGAGTCATCTAATTCTGAGGTTAAAACCCCAGGGTATCCACTCTTACTAATTGATTGCCGTATTTATGTGAGCATTTTACCTAGGTCTGTATTTTTGGCAATCCCATTAGCCTTTGCCACTATTGGCTCGTTCTTTGGTGAGAACTATATTAATTCCTTACTCGTTTCTGTTCTCTTGCTTCGCGGTTTATATTTTTTGCCAGAGTCTACATACCTCTAATTGTAATTGTAAGTACTTGGTTTAATAAAATTAAGTTCGTGATGAGAATACCTGTATGTGGCGCCGGCTGTCACATTATCATAATCTACCGGTGCGATATGGATTATGTTGCAGTCATTATTGGAACTATTTTTATTTCGCTGTATATAGACATGTTTAAGGGGTCAGATACACGGTCAGCTTCACGATGAGTGATGCATGCGTGCCGCCTGTTCGGACAGGTCAGCTCAAAGCTGCAATGGCTCTTCTTTCAAAAAGCGCTTTCAGACATGATTCTGCATTGTTAGACTCACATAAAATCATCATCATCATCATCATTTCAGCCGAAAGACGTCCACTGCTGGACATAGGCCTCCCCCAAGCTCCGCCACTTCGACCGGTTCTGTGCTTCCCGCATCCTGGGGACTCCTGCGGCCCTCACAAGGTCATCGTTCCACCTTGTGGGAGGCCTTCCAACTTTACGTCTTCCGGTGCGCGGTTGCCACTCCAGAACTTTCACATAAAATACTCATACATCATTTATTGTTGGGACTTTAAAGAGACCATGACCTCTGCGTTGGTTTTGGCATTTCTTTTCAGGGATCAATCAGCAAAGAAAAGCCGGCGCCATCTAGTTTTAAAATATTGACCAACAAAATGTTGATGTGTACTTGTCTTAGAAGATCTACTTAAATAAATTAACATTTCATTACAGATATAATAAGTTTATTTGAATTTGCTTAGTAATATTTGTAGTTTATTATACTCAACAGATTTACATACATACATACATACTCAGCCTATACCGTTCCCACTGCTGGGACACAGGCCTCCGCTCTGTGAGAGGGAGTGGGCCGTAATCTACCACGCGGGCCCAGTGCGGGTTGGTAGATGTCACATGTCTTTGAACTTTTGGTTCTAGGACATGCCGGTTTCCTCACGATGTTTCCCTTCACCGTTTGAGAGCAGTGGTGATGAAATAATTTACACAAAGTAATGCACCTGGCAGGGTTCGAACGCACGACCTACAACTCGTAAGTCGCGGCCATTACCACTGGGCCACCACTGCTCAACAGATTTAGTAGCACAAATATCTTTGTGAAAGACATCGTCTTGGAAAGTGCTACTTCTTATTTTATCAGCGACCAAGCCCCATTGGGTTTGAAACACATTGGCGGTTACCGGAAGGGCGCCAAAAGGCTGTTAAACCAACCAAAGACTACGCTTCGTGAAAATGGAGAAAGTATAGTCGACGGAATCAGTGCAGAATCCACAGTAAATTCCTGTCATTGTAAATCTTGCCAAACTTGGAGCGCCAGGCTTGTACATGGGATGTTGGTGAATAGTATAACTACTTTCTTAGCCAGTGATCACCAGTTCGTTTAATTGAAGGTCCGTTTTTTTAATAAGACTGTAGCCATCCGTATGATAGACGATTAATGACTAGCAACCAAGATTAAAAATATTAATTGAGAAATAAAACGAAAGAAACCTTAATAGTTTTAACAAAGTAAGTAATTAATATAGTAATTGTGAAAAAAATAATTTTGTAACTTTGAAGAATCTGTCTGAAGTTGGTACAACAAGCTATTGCCATGACATCTTGGAGATATTCATCGATAAGTCGAGATCGAAAACTGAAGGGCCGCACATAATAGATCGGCGGTCCGGATCTGGACCGTAGTCCGGCATTTGGTGTTCTTGTTTTCTGACATTAAATAAAAGTGTCAGGAAAATCATACAAATCTCGCATTTTCCGCAGTAACTGCGACACTCACATATCGTGTAAAGTTACCATATTGAACCAATAATCCATATAACACTTAATTTAATCAATTATCTCTGCCAACTGTATACCAGTTCAGTTAGTGGCTTTATTATCTTGTTACATATTTATTTTTATGTTCTATCGAGAGGTGACGTGAATAAATATCGATTAATAATGACAGCTTACCAGCTTATTAGTCGAGTGGTTTATCACTTAGAAAAGGATACTTTATTTCTAATGCTGGTTGTACATTTCTGACGCCAAACAGCATTTTTGTGTTCAGGAAGGTCGAATGCCGTTGAAATTGCAGGATTGTTACTTTAGTTCTTTATTATTGAGTATCTTTTGCCCTCGATTTCGCCTATTTCTTGTTTTTACATCAAATATATCCTACACCCTTTAGTGAAAGAATTTTCGGAATCGGATCAGTAGTTCTCTATACAGAAACTCACAATTTTTTATCTTTTAAAAATAAATATTAATACCTATGAATTACTATGTGAGATACTATATTATTATGTTGGAAAAAAAAATCATCAAGAAAAGGATCCTCATCTACGAGGTCGAGAAACATATTTTCTACTATGAAAACGAAAGCCACAGAGATTATGCGTTATCTAATAGTTACTGTTTGTTATCTAACAGTAGGTACTCATTTGGAAAAATATATGAAAATATGTAGAAAATTGTAGCTTTAATTTCAGCCATTTCTAGTGAATTGGTTTGGTGGTGGTTGGTTGGTTTGGTATAATGTAATAATTAAGTTAATGTTTTAATGAAAATTCGAATTTTAATAATTTGTTTAATGAGAGTGTAATAATTATGTTATGTTTAAAAGAGAATTGAAATTTTAACAATTTTATATAATGAAAATGTTTGCATGCCGAATGGTGAAATATGGCAGAACTCTTTATTGTAATACCTACTACTACTTATGTATTACCCATATTTGCAAATAAATTCTATTGTATTCTATTCTATTCTATTCTAGAAGTAGCTGAAATGACCACAAATTCGCGAATCTTGTCTTCTTAATCTTCAAAATATGACTGCGACGTAAACCAAACAGACAGAAGACTAAGTAGGTATATAACATACAACAAAAATATCATACCTGTTTTAATAGGTAATGTGGGGCGAAGATTAAATCTCGGCTCGTCTGAATATACTAGGTGATGAGAGCTTTTGTTGTTACTTTGCTAACCTCGCTTGTTGATTAACCTATTGTTAATGAAGCGATTTCAGCGAAAACTTTTCCACTAAGGCCACGACCCCAACCATTGCGTAAGGAGAAGGAAACGTCACTAACATCATCAATAAGAAACTATACAACAAACTGTCAATTCTCTAACATATGACAATTAAGCAATCGGCATATTTCTATACATTTCGTAGGTTTTTCCTTGAAACGTCGATTGCTATTTATATTTACACGTTCATCGTGTAAATGTCACAGAAGTTCAATGTCGGCGACAGTTGTTTTGGAAATTAACAAAATTATAAATCTAATTTACAATGTTATGAGCAAACTTAACACCGTCCTTTGTGAAGTTTGCAGAAGGTAAGGTTTAAAAAAAAGGAAAAACATCGACGAAATTAGTCTACGCTGTGGGGTCTAGAATCATGTACAGAAATGATGGTTACAGAATACGCATACCGATGCGACGTTGACATAAATGTTCCCCTACACCCTGTATACGTCAACTCATTTTAGATTCTTAACATCACAAGTCGTCGATTGACCTCCGTCAGGTAGCACTCTCTTAGGGCAACGCGAACAGCACATCTAAATCAAATTTAAGACCTGTCAGTGTCATTTTGTACATTTTTGACACTGACAGCTCTTGAACGCAGTTTAATCGCGTTTAGTTTATTTGTAAAATTCAACCTAAGTATGTCCCGGTTTCCACGAAACGCTCTTTTTGAAAAACCAATAAGTGCACTAAAACTTCCTGCTATAAGATTTTGAATAATTATAGTTTACATAGGAATATGAATCCCACCTTCTACCTTCATATTTCTGTCTATCTTCGTTAACAATTACCTACTCCAAGTAGATAATTTGCTTCGTTGCGGATCTGCTCATCCTGCGTAATACATTGTGAGAAACGGATGTATGTGATAGAAACAAAGGTACTTGGTTGGTTAGTAGGTAGTTTCTTAACTACTTTATGTCTTATAATTTCTAACGTGACTATATTATCGTGGATGGTCATGTCCACGTCACGGCATCTCTATAACAAACTCTGTCCACGATAACATTATAATGTGCATATATGGGCATTATACCTTACATTTTATGGACGTGGATAGTGCAAGAAACAATCGTTTCGTTAGAAATTATAACAGCGTACTTTAGTTTTAAAAAAGCTGAAATGTATCGAACACAAAGGCGTAATCACCGCGTCTTTGACGTATCAATATAACCTACAGGCAGGATTGTCTTTTTTTTTTCATCAATTAAAAGTAATATTATTAGTATGTATACATATTTATATAACAAAAACAGAGAAAAAAATCACAGGGCATCAAAAAATTCGTCCGCATCACTGTCAATGGGAAAAGGGCCCAAAAGGCTGATAACATTGCAAAGTTGTATGGCGATGTTGATTCTTTGGCAGGATTGTTAAATTAAACCTCATTATTCCCAGGCAAAAAAGGCACCCACAACAAAATACAGCCTGCTAATCAGAATTGGCACAAACACTAGAATTTTAATAAACATTCTATTGTATGTTACCGCAAACTGCTCCGACGCATCTAGGAGCCACACAAAAGGTTGTAAATCTCTCGACCTTCCTCTCCATGGCGGACGCACTTGCGCCGATGCGTGTACAGTCGAACGGAATATATCGATGTGAGTTTTTTTGTTGTTGTTAGTTTTATTTATAGATTATTTGTGGATTTTTTTTGTAGGCTATACATCCCCAGTTATTTGTATAATGCCTTCTTCAGCAGTGTTACAGTTTAATATAATCATTCTGAATTAAATTCTTTTTGGTCCTGGCGAGTAGTAATTTTCTCCATTTTAAAGACAGGAAAATATCCAGAGCACATTTAAAAAAACCATAGAAAGCGGTGCTGGGAGCCTTGCATTTATGCAGACTTTTTCGATGGTTTGTTTTTATTTATCGACCAAAAATGCTGCATCTGCGATTTGAAAATCGAATTGTGTTAATTTTCCATTATGTTTTACATGGAGGTGTAAGACCTTGCACAGTTCTGGTCAATTCATTACTAAGATTCTGCTTAGTTAATTCCACTTGCATGGACTAGACCGAAATCTTTCTGCCAAACTGACCTTTTCACTTCCCGATCATCTTACTTTTTCATTCTTTGCGCGATCCGCTAGTATGACTCCAAACATTCTGTACTGGCACTTATCATTCTTATTATATCACTAAATATCAAAGTATTACGAAAGTTACAAACCTGTCATCTCACGATATTACAGTGATAGCGAATTACTGAATGGTTGGTACGTACTGTATGCAATACAAAATATATTATGAAGGAGAAATCTTCAATATCATTGGTGCTAGGTTTAATAATATTTTTAATATTTGAGTCACTTAAGGAGGATGCACTAAAGTAACTGGAGAAATTAAAATTTTCTTACGTTTTCGACTTTTGCCATTTATAGGTCAGTTAGCCTAAAGGTGCGCCTACACGGGCAACTAAAATTGCTCAATCATGATCAATATTCGTCAACTATGTCGTCATGACTACATCCAACAATTTAGGGCAATGGCAACATGTAGCAACCTGTTGCCAAAAAACGGCCACACAATACCATGCTATATGGAGCAACTTAAAAAAATAGGCCCCCTCCGCCGCCTCCGCCACCAGCCGGTTCCTCTCGCAAAAACAAAACTTATAACTACGTACAAACGAGATAGAAAGAAAATTGTCAAAAAAATCCAAACCGATTGGATATTCGGCAACTCATATTGGCGCCATTGAGAAATATGAAATATATGGAGCAATTAGAAGCAATATTCCCAAAACAATTTCCGCATTTTATTGTTGTTGCTTCAGATTGCTCCACTTAATTGATCCAAATTGATCCATTAGTGTTGCCGAGCAATAATTGCTCAAAAAAATTCCCGTGTAAGAGCACCTTAACACTGATAGGCCTGCAATTTTGTTTTTCGCAGACTCAGCGTATTCTCCATATGTGACTTGGGGATGAAATATAGAAAAGTAACGCCAGTTTTGTGACTTACTCATATTATAGTGATGACTTGTCATTGGACGCTTGGTCTTGAGATTTCTACATAATTATGCACGAATAATGAATTTAATTAAACGTACTTATCTATACAGACATTTATTTATAGAGAAAAATTGTTCAAATTTTCTCACATATTGGGCCGATACTGAAAAGTCGTTCACAATATTTCTAAAATCAGTCTTGCGTTGAAGGCCAAAGCTATGACTAACTCAGCAAATTATATCCTCAAGAATAAAATGTTGTTTAGCTGGTTTTAATTTCACACAAAAAAGATCATCATAATCATATTAAAGCAGACTTTACGGAAGTGAGGCAACTATACAAAGAAATAAATTTTTCAATGACCTTTTCGTCAGATTATTATATTATTACCTTATTAAGTAATAGAGAAGTAATTTAGAGATGTTAGATTTATGAATATTTTATTTAAATAATTTGATTTATACGGTTATTTCTTTGTTAACAAAATATATTTCTCTTCTTTAAATGACAACTACAATTAACTGTTAAAGGCAAAACAGCTAGAACTGCTATTCTTGATAAATAGATTGGCTGAAATAGAAGAATTTTATTTGCAAACAGGACCTTACCTTGGCTATATCTTATGACCAGAGATCGGATATTCGGATGCATATTTACCTAAAGAAATTTTTAGCTATGAAAGTATGGAAACGGCTTTATAAAATATTTGTAATATTTATTAAAAACCCCGGGATTCTTGGATTGCATAACTATTCAGATGAGTATTAATTTAAACTTAATGTTTAACCCGATACAAATACGAGTATGTGTATGTACTGGGGTGGTTTGTATCAGTTAAAACAAAAAATAAACAAATTACTTTCCTAAATTAAGACTTTTTCGATACAAAAGCGCATTCCATGTTAGCCAACATCTCAACTTTAGGTGAATATGCATCCGAATATCCGATCTCTGCTTATGACAAACAGGAATGGAATCGATGCAATTTTATTTTTGGCTAATTAAAAAAACCCGTTTTTATCGCAAGATAGCTTTTCCCTGATAGAGTTGCATAGTAGCCCACGGCTTCACCGGCGTCAATGTCGGAAATTATCAAGGATGGCTATTATAATCATAGACTACAAAAAATGAGCATTCTATATACAAAGTAAAATTGACCGATGACTTAATACAACACATGTATCATCAACTTATAATTCTGAGGAGGTCGTCAGCCGTAATTGTAACTCTGCTTACCCTCCAAAGAATCATAAGTCCGACATAATGTACACATGTATGTAAATTCGATAGCTCACATGCATGTATAAATAAGCATACATCACTTTATATGTACTGAAAGGATCAAAGGATAGGTGTCTCTTTCAAACTTCATTTCCATTTTCTTTTAGCAGAAACTGAAATTAGGTAACTTGTTATCGTGTGTATTTAGGGCTCCCGCAGACTGGCACGATGCGACAGCGTGACGTGGTTCCAGTACGTGGTTTTCTAGGTAGCAAAACTTTATGGAAATTGTTCTACTAGAATCGCGTCGCGCTGTCGCGTGTTGCCAGTCTGCAGGACCCTTGAATGTACTGTAAAGAATGTATGCTCAGCATGCAACCTTACGTTTACTGGCAGCCAATGATTGGGATATCTATGATCGAACAGCCAGAAAGTTTAAGTTTGAATTTAAGAATAGTTTGAGATAGGTTTTTGTTCCGGTAGATGATTTCATTATTATATTAGGCGCGGTGATATTAAGAGCTTATTACTTTAAAATATACGTGGAATCACGAATTTAAACTCCCAGAAATATTTCATTTATAGCTAGATCCCCTTGCTTCTACAGTACTATGTAATGTATTTGGGCCAAATTGTCTTCATTTTTTTTGGTAAAATGCTAAGAGAAAATATTCTAACGTAAAACTACTTTTTTGGTTCGGACCTTTCATATGTATGTCGCAGATTCAAATGGATTATCGTCCGCGTGCTAGATGTTGATGTCCGTCATGTCGTTTTGTTTTCAATCAGTGTGCACGATCGGCACAGGCACTGTCTCGGGAGCAAGAAACTCTCCAAAATGAGTAACACTTACATTAGACACAACATTGACACTGACAGCTTCGACATTGACAAGCCGTCAGTCATCTATGACATTTGCGCGGTGTTGCTATTCGAATGAATTGAATAACGATTAAATTATTATCTCTGACATGTATTTCGCCTAAAAACTTATGGGCACAGAATACATCATTCAGGGTCCGTACATTTTGGGGTCCATGCTTGATGTCTTTTTGTGAAACTGTATTTATCAAAGTCCGTATGTGCCTTTAGTGAAGCTCCGTCTTTTCCAAGGTTAGCGTCCTCATTCATGCTACCAAATAATGCAAAGAACTTATGTGACCGTTTTTAAGAGTAGGCAGTCTACAAATTATCCTGTCAAATCTTTTATAACCGAATATTGATTCTAAATATTGGCAAATAAAATATATTTCACAATTGTTACCGTCATTAGGTATCTATTGTGCGTCAATCTTGGCAACTCTACATCTTTAATAAAATGATTTGCTGTATTTCTAACGTCCACTGTCTTGTTCACCGCTAAAACTTCCATTCAAATGAAATTGGTCATGTCCTTAGTTTGTAGTTCTTGTATTAGGTAAACTGCAACTATTTACTTAATCAGCTACTGGTTCCTTTAATTTAAATGCGGGAAAATTGTGACAGCTTCTTAGGATCGGTTTCATTCAAATTCTTGAACTAGTTGGCAGGAGGAGTGTTATAATCAGAGATCGGATATTCGGATGCATATTCACCTAAAGTTGAGATGTTGGCCAACATGGAATGCGCATTTGTATCGAAAAACTCTTAATTTAGGTAAGTAATTTGTTTATTTTATGTTTTAACTAATACAAACCACCCCTCCTCCAGTATATATACATATTTGTATCGGGTTAAACATTAATTTTAAATTAATACACATCTGAATAGTTATGCAATCAAGAATCACGGGGTTTTTAATAAATGTTACAAATAATTTATAAAGCCGCTTCCATACTTTCATAGCAAAAAATTTTCTTTAAGTAAATATGCATCAGAATATCCGATCTCTGGTTATAATTGGTTGATGTGATGAGGAATAGGATGCCTCATTGCTTTAATTGGTACTTATTTCATAAGACCGAGGTTACGACCAAGAAGGCCAGATATGAGACGTTACATAGTAAGAGCCTTTATGATTAGGTATCAGTTAGATGAGCTGATCAAATAGAAAAAGACTGTGGATTTAAGTCAATTTACAATGTGGAAGTGCAAAAAGCCAGCAATATTTTTACATTTCCAACCGATATTGACGAACTGTAAAAGAATAGAATAGAATACAAACCATTTATTCAACACAGACACAACACAACAGCAACAAACATATAAAAAAAGAAAGAGAACAATAAACATAACAATAAAATTGCAGTAAAATTGTGCTGAGCGTGCCCATACCGAAAGGGTTACCATCTCAGCATTTGCCGGGCGTTAAACACCCAGCGCTGGTTTTCAGTTGGCACCCCGCAGTGACACACGGACGCAGGCAAATAAAATAGATACATACTTGAATTTTAGTAATAAAAATGTTTATGAATACGTAAATAAATAATGTAAAAGATTTTTTTGTGTGCTACTCAGACAACGACAACGACAAGTTTTCTCATCATTATCTATCAATCCTTTTCTCCCACTATTTTGGGGTCGGCTTCCAGTCTGACCGGATGCAGCTGAATACCAGTATTTTACATGGAAGGACTGCCTAACAGACCTTCACAATCCATCTTCTGACGACTCGTAACGACTGTCAACGACATTATTAATAACAATAGAAAATGAAGACTGACATAATTCCTTCATTGTATACCAACTACATATTTTTCCCCTTACAGATGATTATAAAATTAATAATGTAATCAGTATCAAACGAGGATGCCGTCACCAATGTACTACGGATATATACGTCTGGCCACAGCAATCTTTAGTACCATACTGCGCACATAAAGTACTGTCACAAAGAAAACATATTTAGTAATTCTTTCCTCGTCTGTACCAACGCATCAGACGACGACTTCACACGACGACGGCCTTGTGGATATGGAGCGATGTAATGGCCCGTAATTGTATGAATGTTGGTATGTCGCAATCAATCGTATTTGAGTACAGTGGGGTGGTATATTGTTTGTTTACGCTGTCAATGAGTGGGGTGGGGTTTTGTTTTGTGTCCATGGACTTGGGACGTGAGAATGGAACGACGAAAGTGGACATAACACAAAGTATATACGGTTATTTAAAAAAATATGATCCGTTTAGAACGCATAACTGTGATAATTAATAGAAGAACATAGCTATCTTCTCCTATTGTACACCATTTAGTTAATAATCATGTCTATTCTTCCGTCGGCAAATCGGTGCTCGTGCTAAGCCTGCTGCTCTCAAAATGATGAAGGAAAAACCAAAAATTCGAAGACATGTGATATATCTACCAACACGCACTGGGCCCGCGTGGTGGATTACGGCCCACTCCCTCTCACGGAGAGGTGGCCTGTGTCCTAGAAGTGGGACCTGACCGACCTGAGTATGTATGTATGTATTCAAATAGATATTATACTTTCCCCTATAACTTCTAAGTAGGTATAAAAAAATCATTTCCCAAAACACTTTTTCTTAACATAACAAATGGGCACAGAATCTCAATCGTCTGACATTAACCATTGTCTTTGTTTACCCCATAAGTCACATAACCATAGTTATTACTTACTAATAAACTACACATAAATAACCTGACTAGTGTACTGAACACCTAACTACTTCCATTGCATAGTTTTTCCCTTTAGATACTGCAAGCAAAGGATAGCAATTTATAGCATAATTATTGAATAGTACAAATAATTGATTTGAACAGTAAATAATTTACTCACTATTATAGATGTTAGAGAACACTTTATTTACTTTGTTGCACAAGTTATTTACCTTCACAATGTAGGTTTTTTTATGTAAAGGCTTATATGTGTTGGTCGTTACATAGCTAAGATAATGTGAGATAACTTGGACTAAGTGCTAATGAGACTTTTTTTGTGACCGAAAGTAGGTTTGTACACTGTTACATGTCAATCATATTTTTTATCTTGATGAGGTCAGCATTTTCTATATGACTACTCTGAGAAGAAAAGCCGAAACTAACTCAGATATCACATTTTTTTTTAAGTCCAGACATAATCTTGGTCCGATCATGTGAAGTGAAGACCACGTAAGTTGCTGTTGTTGAGTTTTGAAACCGATGTAGTTGTTAAAGGAGATTATCATATCAGACAGGCGCTACACGAATCTAATAGACCCATTTCTGTGATAACTTCTTGGATATTTATCTACTAGAGTTGCGTCACGCCAGTTTGCGGGAGCCTTAAAACGAGGTTTGATATCCTTACTTCTCTCAATCGAAAGGTCATTCAGACAGCAAGATTGGTAATGGGGCTGTTTGATCAGGCCCAATTTATCATATGCATGATAAATTGGGCATGTCGAATAATGACAAAATTGACTCATTTTCAGGACAGGTGGTGTATAATAAAGCAGAAAATGTATGAAAGAAACTTGTAAATGGATTGAATTTCCGGTCAGTTTTCATTTAAATGGTCCCAGAATGTGCCATACCAGCACCCGTAAAAGGTAGGTCAAGGAAGATATATGTACTGCTCATTCTCTTCACAAAACTCTCAATTGCTTTATAGGTTCGATAGTCATAGAATTAGAGTCGATTAGTTCTTTTCATTTGACTCCAATACAAATTGAATCCGTGATTTCAATATCGTTATAATCTTAATTCAATCCAATTTAGTTGAAGCCGAGTTTAAATACTTATTGTGAATAGATAAAGGTGCGGTATTAATGGTGTAAAACAGTTTCTCAATTTCAAAGGATTATTTTATTGAAATATCAATATTACATTTTAATACCTTTTCATTCAATAGAATGAAAAGGTATTAAAATGTAATATAAAATGGTATAAGTGTAGACCTAAGAACTTATGGATGGGTCTTGAAAACAGAATCATCAGCATCTGCTGAGCCTTTTCCCAACTATGTTGGGGTCAGCCTCCAGTCTGACCGGATGCAGCTAAGTATTATACATGGAGCGACTGCCTCCGATCTGACCTGCACAACCCAGTTAACTGGGTTGTCTCTGCTAAGACTGGTGTCAGACTTTAGGGCTTCTGACGATCCGAAACGACTGTCAAAGATCAACGAATGATAACCGGGACCATCGGCTGCATCGAGTGCTTTCCGAGGCACGGAGGGGTCTTCTTATGTAAAGATGGTCACCCATCTGCGTACCAACCTCGGGAAGTATAGCTTAACCTGACCGTTCTACCCACACGTTGAAGCTGAGCTATAAGCTCCTTGAACATATGATAACAAAAGAAAAGAAATGAGTATTGAGATGACAGGTGATAAAGATTGATAGAAGAAATGGTCCTAAATCTATTGGGATAAAGATAAGAATAGGGCAGCAAGAATGAAAAATGTCGATGTCAACGCTATATATGGAATTCCAAAATACAAGGTATATGTGTAAGGAGATGTAAAACTATTAGGTAGTCTAACAAGATGACGATAAACAAAGTTGGTAAAGATCTGCGCAACGTAGTAAATCTCGAAGTACTTAAAGCCAAGTAAATAGAGGTACATAACTACAATATTGTCAATAATATTGACTTGTGAAAAACATTACCTACACGCAACATATACGTTATACGTCAATTTTGTTGAATAACATGAGACGCGAAGCCTTCTAACGGCATTGACACTTTAAAATATAAATCAGAAAATCCGACAAAATTGTTAAAATACATCACAATAATACTCGTGTACATAATAATTCTAGACGATTTAACAAAATAATAATACTGTAATAACTATTACGCTTAATGAAGATTAGAGAGAAACCCTTGACATTTTAGAAAAGAACCATCTCGACCTCGGATCGTACTTAAACATTATTTACCTTCTAAGAGAACATCACACTGCAGGCAATTAACTATAATGCGGGGAAGTGTTGTATGTACAATATGTGCCGCGATTTCCTCTAAATAGCGTAGTACATAATATAGTTGGTTTATACGGAGTGGTCGGCCTTGAGGTTACCTGACATACCATGCCCTTTCTTCCACCTTGCTGCCTATGTCTTCTGAACGGTGATTGCATACATGATACGTTATTAATATGCTGCGATACCCCGACTCCTCAAGGTTACGTCTATGCAGTCCTGGTACATTTTTGCGAACAAAAAATGGATCGCTCACCTCTAATTCTTTGTTCATAGAGACCATTTCTGTTTGTCTTGCTTGTAAGGTTGCATTGTCAATGAGTACGTGATTAGAGTTAGTCGCAAGCGCCACCTGTCGCCCAAAAACGGCAAGTGCAGTTTTGGTTTGTTGATCGTATCGAAGTGATCTAGTGTTTCCGTTTTGCATTCGCGTTAGTTTTAATATCCTGATAAATGTTTAATTCATGGGACGGCAATTTATATGGTTTAAGTGTAAAATAGATACGTTTGCGCTGCGTTAGAGTGTCTGATATTGTTCACCAAACTTGTTTGATTAGAGCGTTTTTGTTTATTGGATGGATATTCTACATTTGGGCATGATTTGGGTATTGGCAACTTTAGATGGCAAAAACGTATGCCCCTATAATACAAAACACGGTTTTTGTTTAGATAAGGTTTAAACCACCAAGCCCGTTTTTAAATTAAGAACCTATTTTTTATAGAAATGCAGTTCTTTTTACAAAATTGACATCTTATTCCGGTGCTAAGTTGTCATTTTTGTATAAAAAAGTTTACCTAAATTCCCCTATCATAAAACTACAGTTAGATCGCGTTTTGCAATAAGACCCCATGGTTCGGGCGATTTACTGTTCGTGAACATGGAACTGAGAGCTAAGCAATGAGTGTTTCAAAATACATATTAGGTCTTTACCTATGAAATTGCCGTTTTGCAGTACTGGCCATTTCAAATCAAAATAATTTTTGTTTGGGTAAGAATTCTAATTTCAAATTAATTTTATTTTAAAAACATGGATTTTTTTTTCCAAAAGTAGTCATTTGTTTATTGATTAGTGTTACATTTTCATCGCATTTCAATCTTTTTCGTCATCATGGATACGTTAAAAATTCGAGTAATTATGGAATATGAGTACCGTCGTGGCAGCAACGCGGCACAAGCGGCACGCAACATCAACGACGTTTACGGAGCTAACACTACAAACCAACGCACCACCTGTTATTGGTTTGCTCGCTTCCGTTCTGGAAATTTCGACCTGAAAAATGAACCTCGCGGTCGTCCGAAGACTTTGGTCGACAATGACGAATTAAAGGCGATTGTGGAAGCTGATGATACACAATCTACGGCTGAATTAGCAGCAGCTTTCGACGTTAGCGTCAAAACAATATTGGTCCATTTGCGTCAAATTGGCAAGGTAAAAAAGCTTGACAAATGGGTGCCCCACGAACTCAATGATCGTCAGCGCGAAGTACGCGTCGAGACGTGCCTTGCACTGCTCAACAGACACACAAATGAAGGAATTTTGAACCGCATTGTTACCTGCGATGAAAAATGGATTCTGTTTGATAACCGCAAGCGCTCAGCAAGTTGGTTGGATCCTGGTTCAGCACCTAAACAATGCCCTAAACGAAAACTTACCCCTAGAAAAGTGATGGTCACTGTTTGGTGGTCTAGCGCCGGTGTGATTCATCACAGCTTCTTACCAAACGGGGTGAGCATTACTGCAGATGTGTACTGTGAAGAACTGAACACAATGATGGAGAAGCTGGCACATCTCCAACCAGCATTGGTCAATCGCTCGTCTCCGCTGCTCCTGCACGACAACGCGCGACCTCATACTGCACAGCAGACGGTCTCCAAGTTGCAAGAACTGGGGTTGGAAGCTCTCCGTCATCCGCCCTACTCACCAGACCTTGCGCCTACAGACTACTACTTTTTCCAGAATTTGGATAACTTCTTGGCGGGAAAAAAATTCAATACCCGAGAGGCAGTACAAAATGCCTTTGAAGAATTTGTTGCCTCCCGTCCAGCTGATTTCTTTAAGAAGGGCATCAATAAACTGCCACTGCGATGGCAAAGATGCATTGATTGCATGGGTGATTACTTCGATTAATACAAATAAAAAATACATGAAAAAAATTCGTTTAATTTTTTTCATACAAAACGGCAATTTCATAGGTAAAGACCTATTATTATGTTAGGGCATAAGCCAAACTATCGACTTTTCATCTTAAGACAGTTAATAACCGTCAGTTGCGTTAGCTAAAGAATAATATTATGTAGTTGCGGTAAATACCAACAAAAAGACCACCTACAAGTCATCTCTCATAAATAAAGTTTAATTTTCTACATACAAGTGGATACTTAAGTACAAGTCAATCACACACAGTCTAGCTAATTATGACTCCCTTGAAATTGTTAGACCAGACATTAATGCCTAGGCACAATAGACCTCTGTTGTTCACAAAGGAAGACCTTGCGATGCGTTAATAATGCGTCTAAAATTAGGCAGTCTATGCTGAATGGAATACGTAATTTTTCCTTTGTGGGAATTTCTCATACTGTACTTGGTAAGGTTTTTACTTGAAACTGTGTAACATTTCGACCAGATGTACGGACTCAGAATAGGTTAATTCCTCGTTTAGTTTGGTTTTTTAGATTTCTTGTAAAAATCAATGATGTAATCTTTCATCTTTATTTGCTCATCGACACTTATATAGTAAAAGAACATCAGATGTCGTAAGTGGTATTTTCTGAAACTCTGACTAGTTATCAGCATAACCGAAAATCGATTCAAAAATCCACGTTTAAAAATTGGTCACCTCTCTCCTAAAAGATTGTTTAATGTGAAAAAAATGTTTGAAAAAAAAAATGGTATGTCATCCCGTAAGGGACAATTAATACTATGTACTTAAGTGAAAGATTTAGAGTGTTCTAAAAATTTCAAAGGAAGGAAATTGATGATGGAAAAAACACAAGTACCAAAACCTTGTTTGCTGCTAGTACAACATAGTGATCGGACTTCAAAAGAATTTTATATCAATAACGATACGGTTCAGCATACGTTATGCATGTCGACGCACTGAATCTAATTAATTGCCTCAAGGCTGCGGCTTTGTCTCCAACTATTTGTAACCATCGGACTATGGTGGTGATCAGTTCACAGGAGGAAGCGGAAGAGGGAAAGGAACAGGAAAGTACCATGAATGATGATGAGGATAATGTTGAAAGAAGTGTGAGTATATCCGTATGTCAGGCCGAACCTTTTCCTTGCTATATTTGGGGTGAATGCCATCTGCCTTTCGCAGTTCTGAAAGATATTGCAGATGTGATTGAAATCTAGAGATGCAAGACTGCAAACCATGCTATATTTTGTTTTTAATATTATATATAGTTCCTATCACGGCTACACAGTTAAAGTTTTAAGACAGGAACCTGAAAGAGAAAAGGACAATTATAAAGCGACACGGAATAAAACGAATGAAGTAATATGCAGACTTTTGCGGTTTGACAATTTCGGCCTGCCATGAGAGCTGTATAACAGTACCACCTTTTGCAATGAATCTACAGTCAGAAGACACTAAGCTAGTCGTAAATCAGACTGTTTTGGCAGAAACATGATTTCTAGTCTTGTAGCAGATCGTCTCAATGGACCTTAAAGAACCTTACTTGTAATTTTACGTATCTATTCCTGCCAAGACGTGATAGTGTAATCAGTTTACAACAATTAAGCTCCCTATAAAGCTTAGGCAAAACTATATTTTTTTTAACTTTTGTCCTTCATTGAAAATGTTTTTCCCGCAATTTGTAAAATTTTGAGATAACTGGTGTTAAAGTTCATGTACTCGTACACACGGCTATATATCAAGCTATTCATTTCCAGTATAAGTTGATCTCGCACTGTATAGGATTTCCGTACAGTGCGAGATCAGCGTAAACTGGAAATGTATAGGTTGATGTGTAGCCGTGCGTACGTAGATGATTTTTGATTTTTCGAAAAATATTTTGGTGAGGAATTCTGGGAAATTTTCAAAATACGTAAATATTGGGTTTTCTCGAATCCCATGAATTTTCGCCCCAGCGTAATGCGGTGCATAATTCTTGTAAAGGGATCACGTCCTGAAAGGATTTATAAGTCACTCTGATACATACACACATATCACACGTTTTCTATTTGCGTAGTATCTAAAGTAACTTAGCTACTTACAGTTTGCATTTTGCTTCCGATCATTGAGTTTTGTGCTGCAAATATTAATTGTTCTCGTAATAATTACAAGTTATGAACAGTATTTATTAATGTTTAAATTATGCACTATACATTTTAAGAATACCAGATAAACAATGCTAATAGTGTACACTGGTTTATTTCAATTGAATGCCAAGCTGAGAATTCCTGCTTGAGATAGTTACTTAAAGGACTTATAGGTAAGTATTGTGTTTCTGTTGACATTATTAGTATGTAATATTGGTGTTATGTTTCTTGAGCAGCCTTTGATACAAATAGATTACTCCCACGCCTTACTTGAAGGTGTCTAGAAAACATCAAAAGGGAATATTCTAGAGAATGAGCAGTAGCGTTGTCTTTGCTAAGTATAGTACCATATTCTGTATTAGCTTCTGCCCAAGTCTCATCCGCGTAAAATTCCTAGGTTCACCATAAAATCTTATGACACTCGGCAATTACTGTAGATTCCCCTTGGATTCAGATCAGTCGTTCCGAAGATAACCGTGGATGGGTGACCATCTATACATACTAGCATCCCTCCATGTCTCAGAAGCATGTTAATCCATGGTCCTAACTGTCATTCATAGATCTTTAACAGTCGTTACGGGTCGTCAGAAGCCCGAGAGTCTGACAACCAGTCTTATCAAGGGATATCGTATTACCCAGTAACTGGGTTGTAGAGGTCAGATAGGCAGTCGCTCCATGTAAAATACTGGAATTCAGCTGTATTCGGTAAGACTGGAAGCCGACAACAATATATTTGGGGAAAAAGCTAGGTAGATTAATTAGACCAAAATTGCCACAAAATCTCTATTGACTAGTTTGAAGATAGTATTAGAGTTCGTCCAGACAGCATGGCACCAATAATCTCATCTGCTTTTGAATTGCACCAAATCAAAATGTTTACATTAATGGCTTTTAACATCATTTGCATACTGAGTTTGCGCTTCCATCATACAAACAAAATGTATATAGATAGTTTGTACTATAATATGTTAGTCTTGTTTGACATAAAGAGCCAAGTAAAGCTCAAACGTTCCAAGAGGTTCCGAAGATTGGACTAAAACCATATATTTTATTTTATATAAACTTAAATGGGTAGTTATGAAACGTCAGGAGCTACATGCACGGTTTCAATTGGTCTTTTCCTATACAGAATAGCTGGTAAAAATCTTCAAACATCACTTAAAAAAAATTAATTGGCTGTTACAATGTTTTCAAATTACACGTATGGGAGGTCAGTCTAAGCCGGTCAACCAGTACAGGTACTTAATAAAATAGAAAATGATCTACAAATATAAAGTCTATAGGTACCTAAGGCTTACGACGTTCTCACATTCACAACATACAAAAGAATCTATATGTCTAGTAGATAAATAAAATATTATAACAAAATTGTATGATTGTCATGACAATTACTAATAAAGGATCTTGTCCCAACCCGAAACTGCAGTGTCTCTTGAAAATTTGATTGGGTTATAGACTCCGCAAAAGAAAAAGGTTAACACTGTGGCAACAAAAATAAGAAAATCTTTACACAAGACTTCCTTAACTGGAAAGTAGTAATTTGGTAATAATTTGGCAAATAATATGATGAAAAAGTTGATGAAATTCCAGTAATATATTGCATGTAAATCGGAGAAAGGTTGGTAGCCTTTGAGGTAGACAACATTTCTTTTCGTTTGCAGCCAGAGCAAAGCTACCAGTGAAGAAACCAATGACAGGCGGGGCCGTGGCGAATAGTAGAGACTTCCTTACCTAATATCCAAGAGATGACAAGTTTTAATTCAGAATCTGTGATAATAATGAAGCTGTGGAAGAAGAAACTCAATGACCATGACCTCTGAGTTTGTTTCGGCATTTCTTCTCAGGGATCAGTCAGCTAGGCAAAGCAGGCGCCATCTAATTTTAAAATATTGACATGTAAATAGATCTACTTACGATAAACATTTCATTTCAATGTCCTAAATGAACATGACAAATATAAAATTAAATACCTACTAGTATTCAGCTGCGTCCAGTTAGACTGGAAGCCGACCCCAAGATAGTTTGGAAAAGGCTAGACAGTTGATGAGCGAGTAATGGGTAGCTCGCTGTCCGGTAAGGAACAAGCCCGGGTCGACGGCGCGTTGTGTTCCACGCGCGCCTCAAAGAGATGTCAGCACCAACTGGCGGGGTCCGTAAGGGCCGATGCCTGCTAGGGGTGCGGGTTGTTTAAAAGAGATACCGCGGCCCCTGGCACACAGGCAACTGAGGGAACACGGGTGGGTTTTAGTCAGTTTAGTAAGTCTTACACGCCCTCCTGCTCCACCCAGAGCGGGAGAAGTTATTTGATCATTTCCCACCCAAAAAAAAAAACCACAGCTGTGGTGATGAAATAATTTACACAAATTAAAGCACCTATCTGGGTTCGAATCCACTCGTAAGTCGCGGCCATTACCATTGGCCACCACTGCTCTCTGTGTCTCCGCATTCAATATCTTCAAAGGATCCTTGAGCAAAGAAGCCAATGTTTTAGTCAACGTATCGTTGTTTATGCTGCTTACTAGAGAATGGGCAGCAGCGTTCTCTATGCATTTTACCACCATGCTGCGATCGCCAACCCGCCTGCCAAGCGTGGCGATTATGGCAAAACCCCCCTTTTGGGCGAGGCCTATGTCCAGCAGTGGACGTCTTTCGGATGAAATGATGATGATGATGATCGTTGTTTATTATATTGTTACTAAACTTTTTGTTTCAATTGTAGAAATCACTGGTGTTTTTGTTGACTCTGGGTAAATAGACATTGAAAATAAATTGCTCTTGCTGAGTTTTTTCTTAGAACGTTCATGGTAAGAAAATTATAGCGGTAGGTATTTTTGTTGGGACCTAGACACAGATATAAGTACTTAGCGATTTTAATTGAGATTCTAGACTTTTTATTTAATTAATAAACAACTAATTTAAACGCTTTCCTAGATTTTAAAGTGTTCAGGCACGCGATGATTTCTAACTTAGTTTGAATGGTTCAATGAAATATTCTATGAGTGGTTTTGTGATAATGTCAGACACATATGGTTTTAGTTGCTTTTAACTATGAAAAAAAAAAATGGGTAAACGGGTTGTTAGACTTTGGGGCTTCTGACGATCCGTAACGGCTGTCAAAAATCCAGGAATGACAGCTGGGACGACTGAACTACAGTGCTTTCCAAGGCACGGAGGAGTCGTAAAAAGGGGGTTTATAAAGATGGTGCCCTGTTGGTCCGAGGAGGGGTGCCTCGGGCCAACTGTGGCAAGCATAGCTTAACCTGATTGATCGACTCGTGCCGTTGTTAATAGCCATAATAGCATGGCTTAGCCACAATCCCCTCTTTATCTATACCACAGTATATCTGTGATCTATAACTACTTAATTATAAATTAAAGTCCCATTTCGGGTCTGTCTTTGTGACCTCGTTGTTCTTCTTACTTAGTACTCTAAACTACGCAAACGATTGTGATGCGGTATAAACAATAATTTAGAAAAACTTTTATGTTAATATTAAACTTACATAATAATCGTAAAGAAATTCATGTTTTATTAAGTAGCAAAAACCGCGTCAAGTAGAGGCGGTAGCTAGTTTTGAATAAATGTCATCATACATTTTATTGTTCTAAGCCTTCAAGCAATCACGGAAAGTATTTCACTGAGAATTGAAAATCCAGCAGTGCAGTTTTTTCACGGGCTGTAATTCACTCCGTTGGATTATAAATGCTCGACTTAACCCTGAGAGTCGAAAATTGCGCGCTAAAAATAGTCGTGCAAAAAAATCGCGCGCGTGGACCTGGGCTAATACTAAACATATACTTAACCACTTAATCTATATAATTCTAGTAAATAGAATTGTCTGAAACAATGGCATACTATATCAATTACATTGAATATCAATTAAGGGGAACCGTTATAATATTATCAGCATTTGTTTAAGGCGATCGTGTAATCATAAATCATAGTTAGTGACCTGCCAGGGGTGCGGGTTGTTCGAAAGAGATACCGCGGCCCCTGGCACACAGGCAACTGAGGGAACACGGGTGGGTTTTAGTCAGTAAAAGTCTGACACGCCCTCCCGCTCCACCCAGAGCGGGAGAAGTTATTTGATGATTTCCCACCCAAAAAAAAAAAAAAAAAAATCATAGTTAGTGACTAGATGTTAATTAATTGTATATAGGATACTAGGCATAGAAAAAGGCTTAGGTGGGTAGTATCTGTTATTGGATTATTTATAATGTTTCTTGGTGTTTAAATGCAAATCTCTTCATCTTTTTCTACTCTTCTCTGTGTTGCCTAAAAGGAGACTGGACAAAACTGGTCTATGGATTATCCCATACAAATTTGCTCAGTCTCCTTTGCTAAGCAATCTGTCAACACACCAGCGTATTTTACGCTTCGTGTCTTGATGGCAATGCTCTCCTCATGCACCATGAGTTGATAGAGACAAAGAGTGTTATGGAAATAAAAATAATAGTCGTCAAGACCGTATTTCAGCCAGGTCAGCGGAGACCGGCCGGCTATGTGCGTTAAAAGTGTACTCTTTCTACCCTCACTCTCATAGTTCACGCTTGCGACCACCAACGGGGCAGTCACGAAGATTATGTGCATAGTATAGTGTATACAAGTTAGGTATGTTAGATGGTGGACGAATAAACGGCGTCACCATAGCAGAGCTAAGAAACGATGGTAAATATGTAAATTGAAGATTGTCCATAACTGACAACATACAGGAAAGAATAGAATAGGTACTTACGGTCGAGACATTAGCTTAGCTGAAGTGGGAGAGTAAACGTCAAAAATAACAATAAAATATCCATTCGACAACCGATACAAGACTATCAACTTTTTGTTGTTTTTGTTTACCAACTTAATGACGTAATTATCCACTTCTTAGAATCAAGATTTAATTTGTTCTACAACATTGTTGAACATTTAAATGCATTTCTACGAAAGTTATATAAATCCTGGTGACATTGATTTCATTTAAATATCTTCAGTTAAACTTGAAATAACTCCAACTCGCGTCTTTCAAAGGTTTTTTTAAAGCCAATAGTAAAATCTTCTTGTGTCTGGATCCTCCTGGGGCTCGTGGCAATATAATAACATGGGTCGTTCTTCAGAGCTTGCTGAATTCGGTCTCTGGATGGGTGATTCCATCCATTACACGCTGAGGCCCCTCCATGCCCCGGAGAGCATATCAAGCCATTGGTCCCGGCTGTCATTTGTAGATCTTTAATAGTTGTTATGGGTCCGAAAATCCGACAACCAGTCTCACCAAAGTGTATAAGTTTTACCACATGAGTAGACAACTGTTACCCAGTAACTGACTTGTGAAGGTCAGATAGGCAGTTGGTCTAAGTAAAATAGGTACTGGTATTCAAAAAGAACATATAACAACAAACAATGCAACATAATAGACAACAAATAAAAAAGAAAACAAACGAATAACAAGTGCTATGTGCGTTGTAAAAAAATAGCAGGAAGGTGGCTGCGTCAAATAGTCCAGCTGCATCCGGTTCGACTGGTAGCCGAGCCTAACATAATTAGAAAAAGTCTTCGCAAATGATGACTAAATCCTCTTGTTCTCAAAATGTACCTTGCCCTTTCTACTCTGCAATGTTTAAGATTTTATACCCTCATTTATATGTAGAATGCTATTAACAGATAATTAACAAGTTAACACTTAAGGCCTATAATAAAGTTGTCCAATCAGATGCTAGGTTTCTATTGAATGGTGAATAAATTGTTCTACTTCGATTTTATTGTCACTTTGTATATGTATTGGCATATCTCGATGTTGTGTTGACATCTTGTGTCTGGTTAAATTAGTTGTAACAGTTATATACCTGACTGTGATGTAGGTGCGGGCTTGCGGACGGCGAGTAATGGGTAGCTCGCTGTTCGGTAAGGACCAAACCCGGGTCGACGGCGCGTTGTGTTCCACGCACGCCTCAAAGAGATGTCAGCACTTACTGGTGGGGTCCGCAGGGGCCGATGCCTGCCAGGGGGACGGGTTTCTCGAAAGAGATACCGCGGCCCTTGGCACGCAGGCAACTGAGGGAACACGGGTGGGTTTTAGTCAGTAAAAGTCTGACACGCCCTCCCGCTCCACCCAGAGCGGGAGAAGTTATTTGATGATTTCGCACCAAAAAAAAAAAACTGTGATGTAGGTCAAAAGAAGGGTAATTCTTTCAGTGCTGAAGATCGAGGAGCTCCTTTTTATGATGAAGCTAAAGCAGACATACTTCAGTCAAGTCGGACAACTTCTGAGTTTCGTTCTGAAGTTCTGAGAGTTTCGTTCGAAAAGAAATGCACATTTTCACCTCTTCTCTGTGAGAGAGAGCGGGCCGTAAACATCCACGAGGGCCCAGATGAATTGGTAGATATCACATATCGACACATTTTTGGTTCTAGAACATGCCGGTTTCCTCACGATGTTTTCCTTCACCGTTTTGAGAGCAGTTGGTGATAAAATAATTTACATAAACTAAAGCGTCTGGGTTTCAACCTACGAGCTACATCTCGTATAAGTCGAGGCAGTTACTACTGGCCCACCAGTACTCTGTTACCACTGGACCACCACTGCTCCAACAGCTTAATATGCTCTCTAACGGAACTCTAGCTTAACATTTTACCAACGCATCAACTAGAAACCATCTTCTCATTACATTAGACTAGTGTGTTTAAATCAACCTTCTTTTTCCAACATACCAATGTATCTTAAACAAATAAAACATAACTCAAACTCTTTATATAAAGAATCCTTTGTTATATAAAAACAATAGGAGTTAATTGATTTTATTGGCGTTCGTTATGTAAATGATAAGAGCACATTCTAAATCATCGCTGGTAAACTATTAGCACGCAGACAATTTGTTCAATGGCTACTAACGAATGACGCGGAAAACATAAAATCTAGTGCTTTCATAGTTCCTCGTCACAAGGCATAAGAGACCGCGATTTTGGAACTTATTTTGAGTTTCTTTAACGCTTTCTGTAAGTACATCAGAGGTACCGCAACTTCAGCATCGGGTAATTAATGAATGTATTGCACCGACCCCAGCGTGGTTTGACCAGATAGACGAACCACAAGATTTGCACTAGCCCCTGACGCCCCATGTTTCATGGTACTACAGAGACCATTGCACAGCTAGGACTAGACATGCCTTTAAGATAGGGAATGATTGCGATCTGTACCGGATATGTATCCTAGAGTAGGCATTGAACTAGTAGCGAGACGGGTGATATTTATCTATGGGAGAGGGCATCTTTAAACGACGTTTGGTAAATATTTAATAACATAATGATATCACCATCACAGTCAATGATGATAAAACTACAAGACTGCTGTTATCATTATCAGCATGAAGCGGCAATCAATAATGGTATTATTGTGTTGTTGTTTGTTATACGTGTTGTTTTTCCCGTCATTGAGAATATTTTTACCTGGGTACCTTCTGGTTACGGAGATATTGAAGGTCAAATTTGTAACTGTTTTTACTTTTTTTCACGAAATCGAGTTTGAAAAGTTAATTGTGGCATAACTCCTGTACCATATTTTGCGTGCGTTATATTGCACACACTGCCGTAAACAGTGATTTTTCACACCAAAAATAATAGTCGTTTCCGAGCAATAAGTTTTGATCCGTGTTACTTAGTTTTCTGTACAGAATGCGCAGATAAGGCCATGTAATTGGTCTGTTAACACCCCGTATATTTTGGTTTCTTCTTTATAGTAAAATTTCAAAGCTGACGTTTCTTTGGTGTAAGCCAAAATCCTGCATCAGTCTTCTGATGCAGAAATTGAAAAACAATTACGCGCTAATTATTTCCACGAAAAATATACAAATCCCGTTCAGTCCTTCACTTACACCGCACAAACAATAGTTGTTGTACCTCGCGTTTAATTGAACGCTAGTGTGAACGCTCACGGTGTGAATAGCGCCCTGTCCGATATTATCGCGACTCAATGGATAATTAGCGGCGCAGGCGCATTCGTACGACACTGTGGTGTAAGGAAACTAAGCTATTGAAAGGGCTATTCGTTTAGGTTTGAAATGTAGGAAGTTAGGTGTTCGGTTTAGGTATTTAAGTAGGTACTAAGGAATTTGCACTGTATAAAATAGCTGTAGGTGTAGTTAAATAGGATAAATGATGTTGATAATTTAGCAAAATATTGTTGATATCTATTCTATACTAATACTAATAATACAGCTGAAAAGTTTGTTTATTTGAGCGCGCTAATTCTCTGGAACTGCCAGTCAGATTTGAACTTTTTGAAGTGAAACTTCTTAGGCGACTTCCAACAAGGTTGCGTTAAACGTTTAACGCTAAAGGTTGTGTTCAACGTTTAACGCTACCGAGGGAGGGAGAAAGAAAGATACACCTAAGTAGAAAGTAGGAGAGAGAAAGAGAGTGAGTCGGTTTCACTTCTTCCGCGCGGAGAGACTCCACGCACTTTTTTTTTCCTTTTCATAGCCTATTTCTTGAAGAAAGTTATAGGCTACTTAACTTCAAGTTACAACCCTTAGGAAGCAAGCAAAACGATAAAAAGTCAGAAAGAAACGCTAAGCGAAAAAGCGCTGGTGGGCGATGGGGTGCGACGTAGAGGCTCAGGGGCCGAAATTTCACGTTAGTTCAACAATATTTTGTCAGTAATACAGTAAACAAGAGAAAATTTTGATCATATCGAATTGGAGTGTCTTCCGGAAAATTTGCATGCATTTTAATCTAGTACGGTCAACTGTGGCATCTTTACTTTCCATGAGCAAATTTACAAATGAGAACTGTACTTAAATTTCTCTCGATAACTAAAAATCTGTTGCCGCCATTTAATATACAATCGATACAGAAGAAGAATAATCTACTAATTGTAACAATTTTTTATTAATCGATAAATATTTTAATACAGTTCTCTTTGGTAAAGTTGCTCATGGAAAGTAAAGATGCCACGGTTGACGGTACTGCTTTCTGATCATGTTTGTACAGTGCTTTGCAGAAATATTTTCTGTTCAGTTTTACGTACGTAAAATTTTCCGCTCTGTAAAAAGAGACATTGTTCAAATATTCATACCGATCAGACGTGATCGGCGGGGTTAAGGCTTAATGATGTAACCTTTAGTGTCATCACTGATGTAGACATTACATGACGTTTCGTACTTCCCTAGGTACTTTCTAACTAAGCGACTGTTCCCAACTATGTCGTGAGTGACGACATTAGTGACTAGACATGAAACTTGGCGGCAATTATGCCAGTACGATTTGCATTTCTTTTTCGTCTTCGAAACGGTTTATTAGAAACGACAGTCCTCAAAGTTTGAAAGAGGCACTAGTTACAGAAAAAGTGGAAAGGGAGTCGTTTGTCTTGGTAATAGGTGTGATGAGGAGGGAAAACACGCAGGTAACTTAAAGAGTGATGGAGAGTAACTGATAAATGATTTTATTTCTGTAAGGAGGTTTGTCCAAACACTTTTACACGTTAATCATATTTTTTAAACTAAGTGACGTCGGCGTTTCCTATCTGACTACTCTGAGAAGAAAGGCCGAAACAAACTCAGAGGTCTCTCTTGAAGTCTAGACATAATCATGGTCAGATCTTGTGAAGACCATGTAGATTGGTATCTGAGATGGTCTTTATAGGAAAGAACTACATAGGTTGAGTGGACCTGTCCAGTCAGTGCACTCATTTGTCACTAATCGTGTGGCTCAACTCAGAATTTTAGGAGCTCAACGATTCGACGAACAATACCAAAGAACGGACATTTAGGTAGGCCACATAAATTACTCAAACTGCCAGATCATGATTAAGTACAACTAACTGATAAAGAAAGTGTAATTTGTTTTTTTGTAATGTATTTTTGTGGTGTACAGACGCCAGCACATCAAGCTATTCCAGACTTTATTTCCCAATTGAATATGAACCTTAAGCTTACGTCATAAAGTTGAACATCTAACAAAGAAATTTGACTGATTGGGGTAGCTTGATGTGCTGGCGTCTGTAAAATAAAGAATATATAAATAAATAAAGAAACCAAAACCAGTAAGAGGAACACCAAAGAAAAGATGGATGGATTGTACAGCGGAGAATGGACGAAAAAAACAATTTTCGACCACCGCAAGTAATAATAGACAAGGACAGGAAGACGATGAGATCACCAAAGAACACAGTAATTTATGGAAACGTCTCAAAATCTTCCTAGAAAAGCCTCTTCACTAAACATACCTAACGAGCGGTACAAACAGACAACGGATTAACATAAACACTTGAATACCCCATTGTTAGTGTAAGCGAACAAGCAATTAAGCGACTATAAGCCCATATCAATTAATCATATCGGTGCCCACGTACTATCAGCGTGGCGTTATCCTAACCGTTTGTATAGGGTAGCCATGCATCTCGTAAAAAAAAGATAAAGTTTACAATCTGACTCTTGAGGAGCAGAATATTTTGTTGATTCTTAAAAAAAAAAATGCTGTACCTATTGGCCTGTTCTTGACCTCGATCGCGCCTGATGGAAAGCTATTGGTGAGATCTAAGATGGAACGAGTGTGTCCAGCAATTGCCTGTTCAATCTTGCTTTGAAGGCAGACGGGTTAAATGTGGAAGGGAACAGAGACGCTGGCAGAGAGTTCCACACATTGGCTGTGGATCCATGTGGAGTAATAATTCCTATTCGACATATTCTTACTCCAATAATTTCTGTTTGAGGGCCCTAAAAATACTTAATAGCCCCAAGTAACTGGGACCAACTTGGATGTATCGCTGTTGGTCTAACCTAACCTAGCCCATTTGGTCGGAGTGCCACTAGCGGCGTGAAATGGAACTACTTTGCGATGTACCCAGTGGTCAGCTGCGAGTATTGACAAATTGCCTTCGACTTTTGATTAGGTGCATCGTGATATAACCGGCTAAATCATGAAATTGAGGCGTGTCGTGAAATGGTCAAGCAGGCAAGCGGATCACGATACGGCCATTTTGTAAAAGGATCAGTATTGTTTCCTTTTAAACCAATTTTATTATTATTTGGCAAACAATTTTACCTCTTTATATTATAAGTTAGAGCTAAGATGTATTTACTAACCTATATTTAAACCTTTTTCATAAATTCAGATTTCCCCTACGTGTTCTTAAGGCCAAAGATCAACCGTATAACTGAGCAAAGTTTTTATAAAATTGTCTTACTTTAAACCAAACGCATACCCTCACTTCAAAGGACAAGTGCAAACTTAGTGTAGTTACATTGTTTTTGTAATAACAATAATTAATTAGTGCCACGGTAGGTATTTAGGTGGGCACAGATGTTTGTTCACTCTGTAATTGTCCTCCCACCCGCTGCATTGATGTCGACGCCGGCCCTGGCTTTAATTGATAGCACAGAACTTCGGGAATAAGTATTAGACATTATAAGGCACTAGAAGGTCAATTCCCGTAGTTTAAAATGTCTAAAATCTAGCTCCAAAGTGATCTTAGCGACAATCATGTCAGACTTGGCAAAGTCATAATGTTCAAACTGCTGGGAGACAGGCCGTAAGAGAGAGTTTTCTGTAATCCACCACGTGGATTGGGTTGGGGGATGTCACATGTTGTGTTCACATTTTTTGTTCTAGGATATGTCGGTTTCTTCAAGATGTTTTCAAGTAATTTATACACAGTAATGCGCTTGCTGGGTTTCAACCTACGAGCTGAGGAAAGAGGAGGCCTGTGTCCCAGCAGTAGGAACCTTATAGGCTGAATATGATGATGATAACGATAATGCTGGTGACTGCTTTTAGATAAGGATTGCTTTTATATAACTGCCATTAGGTACTAATGAAAATCCCTAAAATAATAATAAAAAAAACAGTAGCACTCCGGGAGTGCCGACAGAAGTGAAAACTTGAACAATGATTTGTGTATTTTTTTAAATCGTCAATACAGGATTTCACATTGGATCCTTGGGTCCTGATTGCTCTCGGTAAAAAATGAAAAACGAGCGATCGACTTCAGCCATTAAAGGTAACAGCACAGATTTTTACGATAAAAATACAAAGGGAAAGAATGGGATAAAATAATGAGAATTTCCTAATGAAAGATAGGGACTTTTCCATAAGCCATCAATTCGCGACTCATCCGTGTTCTCCGCTTGAGCACACGGATGAGTCGTGAGTTGATGTCTTTCGGTGTCGATGACGTGAGTTCCATGATTTTTGTTTACCCAAAAAGTTCTCAACGCGCCTAAAGAAGTTTTCACTTCAAAAAACATTTATTTTCCCTTCCACAAAGGTGCCTTAAATATATGAAGATTACAATATCTGAATAAATCCTTTGTGAGAGACTGGTATCTGCAATCTCACTATATATGTATATAGTGCATAGCATATGTTTTGTGTAACTTCAATTTACATCTACATTAATATAATGCAGCAATGCATATGTAAGCGGGCACGCCCTTTATGCTTGAAGGCTTTTATTAACCGACTTCATTAGGTATTAAGTTGTGTTTACGTTTTTTAATTTTTAATGTCTGCTTGAGTATAGTTTCCAATGCTTTTGTTGGTATATGTGTATGCTAGCTGACATAATCGCAAATAGGTACTTTACATAAATATTTTGTGTTTCGTAATGTTAATTACTAAGTAATGAATAGAATCAAGTTCTTCTAACTGAACAGCTGTGCCGCTGGAAGCACTAGGAAGTGATGAAGGGCGGGCGTTTTGGGGGAATGTCTTATGTAATGTTGACGCTCAAAAATGACTGATTTTCAGATTAGTTTCATTTTGGCTTTTAATTTTTGGCTCTTACAGCTGAAATACCACTGTAGTATATAAGCCTTCTCTAAGAATCATCACAATGATTGGTCCTGCACTGCGCTGCGTGCAAACCTGCAGCCGATCATCTAGCTGATACAAGTATGATAATACGGAGAAAAAGATAAAAAAAATATCAAGATGAATAGATTAAATTCTATAGATCTACAGGTGATGGACAGTAACACTGGACTTCTTTTTAAGCCAACTAGAAAAAATAGAAAAAGGTTGGTACGGCTTTTATTTTATTCTAGAGAATTTGAATTATCTTTGCTCACACTGGTCTTGCCTACTGTTAATATCATGTATTTATTTTTTAATGTCTATTGATCAGGTTTTAATTTTAAACCATCTGCTCTCAACATCTGTAGCTGATAAATACTTATAATAATTCATTTAACTATTTTATTTAACTTACTAGCTATTGCTAGCGGCTTCGTCCGGTAGGAGGTAGGTAGGTAATTATCTCACGGGAACGTACTATTTGGATAAAAAGTATCCTATGTGTTAATCAAGGTTTTAAACTATTTGTGCGCCAAATTTTATCCAAATCCGTTCGGCCGTTTTTGCGTGATTGAGTAACAAACATACAAACTTTCACATTTATAATATTAAGTAGGTAGGTATTATAAAAAAATGTGGTACTTAATAATATCACAATGGAAAAACATTTAGATATCATAAAGTTTTATCAATACGTATCTTACATCATATTATCAAAATTATACTTAATATTATAAATGTGAAAATTTGTATGTTTTGATATTTAGATGTTTGGATGTTTGTTACTCAATCACACAAAAACAGCTTTACGGATTTGGATGAAATTTGGCACACAGATAGTTTGTAACCTGCACCCTATTTGCGAAACTCACGATTAATCGTAATCTGTTTCGTTTTGAAACAGATGGCTAAACCATTGCTTCGTATGTTCGAAATATGTGTCTGCTCAACAACGTAAATAACGCAATGAATATTGTTGAACTGTCAAAACGAAACCGATTATGATTAATCGCGTGTTACGCAAGTAGGGTGCTGGAATAACACATAGGATAGGTACTTTTTATCCCGATAGTACGTTGCCATGGGATATTTTTTTATCTCCACGCTGGCGAAGCCGCAGGAAAAAAACTGGTTGCTTATATATTGACAAAGCACGTAATGTTACATCTATTTTATTTCAATCAAATTGTCGAATTCAATGAAAACTCTATTCTCAAAAGCGAACCCGTTTATTAAAATTTTACATTTGAATCACGCACGAGGAAAATATGTAGGTACATGTTCAAGGTCTAATGAAATTTGTCATTCAAAGGACTGCGCAGACGTTGGAGCGACGCACGCGCAAGTAAAATAGGCCCCGGCGCGCACTGAGGATTTTCCTCGGAGACACACCGAGTGATTCTTTTTTTTATTTTTGGGTGTGTCAAACGGTATTTCATGTCTTTTACTGGGTTTTGAGAAATTAAAGATTCTGTAAATTGTACCATTGTTACATAAGTACTGTAGTTAATTAAAATAGGTTTTTTCAATTAAAAATACACAGGAAAAGTATAGACGTTTTTTGTACGAGAAATCAGAATTGTGATGGACAAAAGAGAATGTCATTGAAAGCAGCAACAAACCGTGTAAATACAATCTGAATGTTGGTTGCTAAGCAAGGACATTTGATTCACAAAAAAAAAAGACATTCTCATCACACATTCATAAATAACCAAAAGTATAGTTCGTTAGTTATTTAATTTAGTACTTCTATCTATCTTCTATTTAGTATTATATAGATTTATTTAATTAAGTCCTAAATACATCTTTTACTTTTTTTAAACATAAAACGAAACACCACACTGACAGGCAAATAAAAAAAGGAACATTCAAACGCTCTCATCTAACCTCCAAAAACAGGTTCACGATCTTCATTCGAAACTTATAATTACTCGTATCTTCCGGCACCTTATTCTGACACCGGTACGTCTCAGACCTCACAAGGAAGACACTCAACACGTACTCCACCGAAAATTACTAGCGTCAGATTTGCGTCGTGAATTTTTAGAGCTGCTTCCTTGTTCCTTGTGCTTGTCCAAACGTGCGTTACTCAGGGTCGATCGAGATATTTTTATTGCGAACGCTTTCAGAATCGGACGCAATTTGCGGATGTTGGCTAGCCATGTTCGTGGAAGGACATCGGTCCTTCCAGGCTGTGTCGGGCCGTTGAAGCAAACGAGTCCTGGAGTGGAGAACGTGTATCGGCAAGCGCAGTGTGGGACGCTGCCGGCGGCGGCTGGCGCTTTACTTGAAACTGGCATGTCCTAGAACCAGAAAATTCGAAGACATGACGTGACATCTACCAATCCACACTGGGCCCGCGTAGTAGATTACACCTCACTCCCTCTCGATGAAAGAAGGCCTGTGTCTCAGTGGGATCATTATAGTCTGACCATTATGGACCTATACCAAAACACGACCTCGACAACTAAATAAGCCATATCCAGATCTACGTGAAACAATGTTAAACACAATTTCTTTGCTATTCATCCGTATTTAACCGCGAAGGTTAAGCAGAACTGTACCAAATGACGTAATCTTTACAAATAAACTGTTCGAAAGTGAAACTGAACTAATTGTGCTATATTTAACGTTTATAGGAGTTAAATGGTTTTTAATTGCTATTGTAACGTTCCGTGAAATGGGGAAAACTATTTTTTAGGGTTCTGTACACAAAGGGTAAATCGGGACCCTATTACTAAGACTCCTCTGTCCGTCCGTCTTTCTGTCTGTCCGTCTGTCACCAGGCTGTATCTCATGAACAAATGTGACAGTTAGACAGTTGAAATTTTCACAGATGATGTATTTCTGTTGCCGCTATAACAACAAATAGGTACTAAAAAATAGAATAAAATAAATATTTAAGGGGGCTCTCATACAACAAACGTGATTGTTTTGCTCGTTTTTATAGATAAGGGTACGAGACCCTTCGTGCGCGAGTCCGTCTCGCACTTGGCCGGTTTTTTTTATAGTTTGTTAATTGAGGCTAAGAGTTTTGTGTTAATTAAGTATCTACTTTTTTAAATCTAGTACAAAATTACAGTAAGGTCTTGGACGTTAGTATTACGTTTAATTAGGTCCTGTCGTGAAGTCCCAGAGATTAAGGGTCTCTCTTTTCATGCACGAGGTTGTGTGTTCAAATCCGTGCAAATATCTACCAATGCGACTTTAACAATTAATTATAACTAGGGTTCGCCCGCGTGGAGGTCGAAAATTATCCCACGGGAACGTAGTACCGGGCGAAAAATAATCATATGTGTAAATACGGTTACAAACTGTCTGTGTGCCAAATTTCATCAAAATCCGTTCAGCTGTTTTTGCGTGATTGAGTAACAAACGTCCAAACATCTAAATATCTAAACATACAAACTTTCACATTTATAATATTAGTACGATAGTAGGATTGTATAAGGTTTTTATATAAATTGGGTTTAAACCATCCAATTTTTTAATTAAGAACTCAAAATGTACCTATTGAAATGCAGTATTTTTTACAAATATATTTTTTTCTTCACCCATATCTTTTATACCTATGCGCTTTTCCCTTACACGTGTACGTAGCTAAATATTTCCTAGTTTTAAAATAAAAAAATGGAAACAATGTTTTGTATTTTATAGTGATTTATGTAAAAATATCAAATGTATGCAGTCTATCCCCGTTGTTCATGAAATCTATAAACGTTCCATTTATTTATCAATCTCACCTGTGGCACGTGACGTTTTACAGGGTGACTTTTTATTCCACTTTACAATTTATCTAATGCGTGGCTGTGTGACACTTATCACCCTATATAATATTGTTTTCTAAGTGTTTCTAATATGAATATGAAACTTTTGTAAATAAACCTTCTAGTAATTAACACAATTACTTTTCTAATGTTATCACTGCACCTACCTACATGTAGGTGCAGCTGGTGCAGTAAAAGACCATTCTACAAACTTTATATTTTTTTGCGTACTCTTAACACAAAACTTACCCAACCTAGAGAGTCAGAATTATGTGTGTAGTTAATTTTTTCTCCTTCACCTTTACCTATTATTCATAGTTATTCTCGTTTGGTATTAGGTATTTCATTTTATGTAATAATATTCTGAACTTCTCAGAATTTTAGTTATTTATGAAAGATACGAAATATAACGGCGATTAAATATCGTACGTACACAGGCCAGCACAACAAGCTACTCCAATCTGTCAAATTTCTTTGATAGATTTTAAACTTTATAACAAATGAATAAGATTCATGTTCAATTGGGAAAATTTGAGATTTTGGGGTAACTTAATGTGCTAGTCTGTACCTATTATTGATAGTCTCAATCTTAGCCGTAGTTTGCTTAGCCTTTTCCCAATCATGTTAGGCTGAGCCGAATATCAGTGTTTCACATGGATTGACTGCCGATCTGACCACTACAACCCAGTTACTGGGTCACACAAAGCCCGTGGGCAAGCTGGGACCAACTGTTTAACTTGCTTTCCGAGGTACAGAAGGGTCTCGGTATGTTACGAATGGTCACCCATCCATAAATCTGACCTCGGAAAGTGTGGCTTACCCTTGCGGCTATTATTATTAAGTCATGAGCCTAATCTATTAATTAGCAAATTAACTTTTATCTATTTTCAAATTTTATGTTAAGGAATTTGACTGGATGTTTGTTATTTGGGTTATTTCGGCGAAATTCAGCACCATGGCTAATTAGTTTTGATTTGATAAGCCTGAGAAAACCAACATGTCCTTGTGCCGATAATTCTAAAACATATGACATCCACTATCCAGCACTAACCCTTCCCCCTATACTGCCCTCTGTGCCCCAAAAAATACAGCCATAGCGACGTATGCGCTGCCACCGACGAAGTAGCTTCCACTATCCATTTCCTGGCTCCATCTTCAGACCCTCAACATCAAGTAAAATCTATTGGACTCATCAAAAACAAATCATATCAGCCCAAACTCTAGAGGATTACTAGTAGCAACAGAAGAGTTCCACTATCCACCTCTTGGCTTCATCATCAGATCAGCTTCAAGATATAAAATTATAGTATTGTCAACCAAACTACATATACATACAAAGTTTAATTTCGATGCGAAAGGTAGAAGTAGGTCAAAATTTACTACGAACTTTTGACTACATTATCGCTTGATTATAAAGGCGTGTAAAAAAATTATGTTTAGCTTCTTTGAATTGAAATCTTTTTAAAGTAGAATTTTTTTAACGTAGAATTTGCAATTATTAACAGCTGTTTGTTTGGCAGTTATAAAAGTCGGTGCAAATTAATTAGTTTTCTATTCGTTGACTGTGGTGATAGGCCTGCTCAACATGCACAAATGTAACTTTAGACTGTTGCTAATAAGTAGCTCTAATAACCTTGAAAGTCTGAATTAGGTACTGTTGACTGGTAGGATAAAACTTTTAAAATTTACCGGAAAATCTAGGTATAATTTACACACGACATAACCCAAGACGGAGGTCGTCCATGAGGATTTTTCCATGGAAAAGTGTTCTTTCATCTTGCTTGAGGAAAAAGTTTGATACAGATATTATGACGAAGATTTTTTTGCAAAGTAAAACACTTATAATAAATTAAAAAAAAAACACTGGCCATATTAGGACACTGTGTTATGACAGCTGTCAGAAGAATTAATCTCGCGAAAAAGTTTAACAACTCGTTTGGATACACAAGTGTCAAAAATGGGTAGAACAATCGGATACATTAGGCTGTGTTAATGGTCGATTTACAAAACTACCTAGGGTATCATGTGACTTCTCCCAGGCCTCGAAGTTAAGTGCAAGAAGCTTAACACCAGCTGCAGAAGGCAAGCGACTTTTACTGTTTATTATTGTATATTTATTAAATTGTCTTTGCAATTGATCTAGTACCAATTTTTTTAAAATGATAACTCAAGCTGGGAAGCATATCATCATCATTTCAACCGAAAGACGTCGACTGCTGGACATAGACCACCCCAAGCTCCGCCACTTCGACTGGTTCTTCCTGCATCCAGCGAATGCCTACGGCCTTCACAAGGTCATCGGTCCACCTTGTGGGAGGCCTTCCAAGTCTACGTCTTCCACTACGCGGTCGTCACTCCAGAACCTTTCGACCCCATCGACCATCGTGAAACACGTACCTAAAGGTCTTAAAATTGCGTAACAGCAGATCCTTTTCATGGCAACATTCTCGCAAAAGTTAACAAATAATAATCCCACAGTTTATCTATCCACTTAGCACAAGTATTTACCATTATCCCGGCATGGCGTAGTGACAAAAATTTCACAACCATCGTGTAAAGGGTTACAACACCATCATGGGACCATGCCCGGCCATGGGTTTGCGAAATTACGCCCAGAGGTCAGCGGGTACGATGCACGGAATAGGCAATTTTCCTTTGTATTATTTTATCTATGCAAATAGGCTTTTAAGTCATTATTAACATTTAATAATGTTAGTTGGTTGAAACTGTGTGAAAAGATTTGGTTGGTCGAATTTTGCTGGAGATTGTTTTCCTGTTTATGTCTTCAATTTGAGTTTATTTATAAGTTATTTGTATCTGCATCGGTTTAATAAAAAAAATAAGTAGATAATAACGTAACTTGTAAGGTTAAAATAAAACTGAAACTCATTAAACTCTCGGTACAAAAGGTTTTATAATTTAATGTATTTTTTAAAAGGTAAAGTTTTACAATCAACTAAAATCCAACAGAGACATGTCATTAATAATAATTCTTGTAAGATTTAATTTAAAATATTTTTATTATATTTTTTAATTAGGTTCCTACACGTTCATTTATGTACGTTTGGATTAATTATAATGTACTTAGGTATATTAAAGATACCTGTTCTCTCAGCGTTAGTAATTCTAATAAGTATCCTAATATCCTAATCTTAATCCCACTATCCTACTTCCTACTAATATTATTGTTTGGATGTTTGTTACTCAATCACGCTACAACGGCTGAACGGATTCAGATGAAATTTGGCACACATATAGTGTACAACCTGGATTAACATGTAGGATACTTTTTATCCCGGTTATACGTTCCCATGGCATAATTTTTTACATCCACGCGGGCGAAGCCGCTGGAAAAAGATAGTCTTTAATATTTTTCACTTCTCATGCTCTAAAAGTACGCCATTAAAGCCCTACGAAGTGGGACTAAAGTGATCACTTTCGTCTCTGTCTCTAGGGAGTGAAAAGTAATTCGTTTTTTAATTTCCTTCATGTGACATAGACAAACTCAAACAGCCAGTAAATATACTATTATCTGTAGAGTGTGGACCATCTTCATTGCGAAAATGTTGAGAGTTTTAGTTCCATGGTTTTTCCGCAAAGAAGGTGGCGCCATGTGTTTTAAATTGTTAATCTGTGACTGGTTTAGAAGAAAAAACTGACCGCGAAAATTTCAGAATTTTTGTCAAGTGTAGTTTGACGTCGAGCAAAGAGCAAAAGACATAATAGATATTGTGATTTATTTTTATTTTTTATTAAATGTTTTTGTACTAAATTGACTATTTTTCTCGCACTCAAAGTGAAAAGTACAGTTTGCATCTCGAGACTAAACGCCAACTTAATATACCCTTGGTTTCATGGACTCCCTCGCACTCTCGAGAGTCAAACCACCTCTGGTATATTATGGCTTCGTTTAGTCCCTAGATATAAAATATACTATTAATATTTCACAAGGAGCTGGATTAAATTCAAATAAAGTAAGAGTAAATAAGTTTTTATTATACACTTGTTTGCTCTCTTACCTACACCAATTCGTATACCACTACTTGACAATGACAGAAAGTTTTTTAACACCGTCAACACCAACTGGATTATTATTAAAAGGCAAACTTAATAAACACGTATGTAATAAATAAATTCGTATGAGATCACCGCGAGGGCTTCCTCCACAAAATATTTTCAAAATCGGTGGTCCACATTTGACGAAAATATCGTTGAACATAATATTTATAAAAACATGATCTATTTATACAATACGTTTTAATGACATAAAAGTATACACAAATGTGAATCCTCTGGTCAATAAACTAGTGTTAACTGTATCATAGGGTCCAGTGTCAATAATAAATGAAATTTAAAAAAAGGTAATATTAAAGAGAACTACTTAGAAACTAGGATTACAATTTAACATTTGATGAAGCGTGTGTGTTTATGTGTGAGTAGTGTGTGGCTGTTTAGTGTGACAAACTGAGAGCCTCCTTATTTTTAACCGACTTCAAAAAGGAGGAGGTTCTCAATTCGTCGGAACCTTTTTTTTAATGTATGTTCCCCGATTACTCGAAGATGGCTGGACCGACTTTTTTTTTTGTTTGAAAGGGTATACTTCCTAGGTGGTCCCATGATCATCAAGTCAGGATTTGATGATGGGATCCTGGAGAAATAGAGACAACTCTTCAAATTTTATAGGCACACGAAGCGATTCAGGTATTTTTTGGAAGAGTACTTTCTCGGAGTGGTCACATTTCAATTTGGTGAAGATCTGATGAAGAACTTTGGAGATAGGCAACGGCACTCCTCAATAAATGATAGCAAATGGACTGGGATTGCTGAAATCTCATGTCTGTCTATTGCTTACACTAGTTCATAACATTGGTAACATCACGCCGGTATGCTGTGAAGGGGAAGCACATGTGAACCACTAAAAAGTGAAAAAAAAAACCAGCGACTTCCAAAAAAACACTACAAAGTGAAAAATAACTTTAATTTCGCAAGGCGGTGACAAAAAATAAAATACAGCTCCAAAGACACCGACTTCCGAAATTAAAGTTAATTTTCACTTTGTAGTGTTTTTTTTAGAAGTCAGTTAATAAAACAAGAGTTATTTTCTGTGCGCATTAATATTATTCCTCTCCTAATCGGGTCAAAATGTGTGCGTTATAATCTTATTAGTATTCTCACAGGTGGATGCTGTGCGGACACCTGGTAAAACCAGGCTGGTACGAAACCAGCTTAGCCTATGATATTTACGGGTGGTCTGTACTGAGTTTAGACCCCACAGAAAACTAATTACAAAGGTGTGCTTAGACAACGTTCATTAATTCAAAAAAGGTTGTCGAGCCCATCATTGTCTTGGCGGTTACGACGTTTAGCTGCAGAAGTCACCTAATTCTAAGTTAAAGTCAAATAATTTGTTTTAAATATGCGTATAAGGAAGGGATAGGCGGTTTTATACCATCGTTGGTCCATTGTGTAAACATTCGTCCATGTTTAACCATCATAGACACAGATAATATTACAAATAACGGTGAAAATGTGTGACAGTCGCGATCAGGCTCATTATTGATCCCGACTGACATAAGCGCGCTTTTCGCCATCAGGCTCATTTCAACATCAAAATTGTCAAAAGAAGTAATCGATTCAAGTCGCTTTCCCAAAAGATAGTTTTGTATGGAGAAGAATGGGAAAGAAATTCCGCCGTTCCTCTTTTAAAATGTTTTCAATAAAATTTTGCATACATTAATTGCATGTAAAGACGATGCAATTACATTCTGAATTCAAATTTATTTTTCTTTTTCACGTATAATTATTTTACAACGAATCTACCAGGTGTGGGCAAAGTCATATTAGTTTAAAAATAAATAAATATTGACAGTTCCGGTCCAGGCGTACATACCGTTGCGTGTAATTAACTTTTTAAACACGCGGGAATAACCACTGACGTATTTTAATAGCGTATGTAAATGTGGATGTAATAATAAATTCGTATAACATAACATTACGCCTATATTTCCCGAAGGATTAGGCAGATTTGTAAAAGTACATCCTCACATTTTGTATGGTTAAGTCTCATGTAAAAGGGCAGTGTTCTTGGGTTTATTTTATCTGGAATTTCACAGTAGCAGCCCGAACTCTGGATTTATAACTGTACAAATAGGCGCACCCCCAAAAAAACGACAACAAAACTGTCCCAACAGGGAGATACAACTCAGGACCTCTGCATAACAGTCGCAGCACTCATACCACAGAATCTTATCAATATACATAGGAAAAAATATTAAATAGTATGCAAACTGTAACCATGATTTTAGCACATGATTCTAGACAATTTGCAAATATTTCGTCGGTTGAAAAAAGAAACCTGTTTCATAGAAAAGTGCAACAGCATATTATTTTACAATGCTTGTTCCTCTGCTGAAAAATTTCTACGCTAGAATTCTAATTCTAAATTCAAAAGTACAGTTTGCGCACTACTTAAAATTTCATTGCATAGATACAGGTTCATACATACATTCTAATAGATACTTAAGAATTATAAACCGTATGTAAATGTACTTAACTAACATAATTAATTTATATATAACATACTAAACATATTTATGTATCTAATATGGCTCGTAAACATATTCTTAGTTACGCCCATGGTTAAATTTATTAACAATGTTCAATGCATGTAATTTATTTCGCATGCCAGTTCGTTAGATAGTTGATTGGGTACTTTGAAGGTTGTGTGGCGAACTTTGACTTCTTTGAGGATGCTCATGTAGGTCGGTGTTTAAGCGTAGGTAGTACAGATCCCTTTATATATATTGTCCTTGTGATTTTACTACAAAATTTTGAACAAGCTTTTGTCCGCGGCTACGTCATCGTGGATATCAGTTATCGCGTAGAAAAGAAGTATATGTCCTTCTCCATATCCCAGGCTATATCTCTGCCAAATTGCACGACAATCGGTTTAACGCGTTAAACGTAAAAGCGGAAGAGATAGACAGAGTTTCTTTCGGATTTATAATATTAATATAGTTGGGATTATAAGTAAGGTTTAAAAGAGGTTCGTGGCTGAGTAACACCCGCCTCACGGGTCGATTGATCAGAGGGGTAGGACGTAACACACTAGGCATGGTTTTTATTTTGACAGTTCAACAACATTCATTGCGTTATTTACGTGGTTGTTTAATGAAATTATTCGACCATAGGAAGCAATGGATTAGCAATACACTTCAAAATGGTTCAGATTCTGATTGATAGTGCGTTACGCGGTATAAGGGTGCTGGTTAAGCTACGTTTGCCACTGTCAGTCCGTAGATGAGTCCATCTTTACATATCGAGACCCGTCCGTGACTAGGAAAGCACGTTAAGCCGATGATCCCAGCTGTCATTTGTGGATCTTTGACAGTCGTTACGGGTCGTTCTGACGACCCCCCCCCTCCCCCCTCAGCTTTATTAAGTCGGGTTGTCAGACTTTATGACTTCTGAGTCATAAAGTCTGACAACCCGACTTAATAAAGGGGAACGTTTGGAAGGGACAACTGACTTCAACTTTCTGACTGTTATCTGGTTTTATTGAAATTTTTACTTTGTTTGAATTTACTCGCGGTTTTATTCAGAACTAGCTAGCTGTGCGACTTCGTCCGCGTGGAATTTAACAAAAAAGGTTATATATTAATAAAAATAAATAAAAATTCTAAAATAAAACACTAAAAGAAATAAAAGATTTTCGGAAGGCGGTGACAAAAAATTTAAATACAGCTCCAAAGACACCGACTTCCGAAATTAAAGTTATTTTTCACTTTCTAGTGTTTTTTTGGAAGTCGGTTGTCTTTTTTTTGGAAAAAGTTTTATTTATCTGTATGTATGTATAGATGATTCGTATAATGATGATACCTGTTGAACATAATGTTGTTTTTCGTCTATAATGAAGTATTAAATACCTCTGTATGGTGAAGTTTTCTTCGAAGTTCATTGCTCCCCACTTGTCCAATCTATGCAGGGTAGTGTGATTCGTAACAGCTGGATAAGGAGTGTTAATGATGACTATGACAATAATCATGGCGGCATATGAAGGACAGCGTAGGGTAGGAGCCTTTTGACCTCGTGCAGGACTTTCTGTTTTTTTTTTTTTACATCCAAGTTTGTTTTTTATAATTTTCATACGATAGTGTGTTTAGTGTGGGTACCTATGTGATCTTCCTGTGCGAGTCACAATAAATGCTTTTTCTTTCTTACTTTCTTTCTTTAGGGTACGTAATTTAAGTAAGCTGCCGCAGACAGTCGCGACGCGACTGTTGTAAAAAAAAAATCCCTGAAGTTTTCATCGAAAATGTTAACAAGTATAAAAAATAAAATTGGAGACAGATTGTTCTATCTCTGGCTTGGGTTACGGTAGTGGTGTTACGGTTATTTACAATTTGCAGGTCAGTGCCACTGTCAGATGGTATTTTGAACAAAATATGATTCACAACCGTAAAATAAAGTCTAACACTGACCTGAAGTTGCTGAAAACGAAAGAAAAATAGAATTTCGCAAGCTATCCTGGTGCTTTCCCCTTAAAGTTTCTGGTTGATTTTTATATTTAATAGTTTTATAATACCTAAAACAGCGGGACCATCTGTATTAAATGACTGCTAGATATCACATGTGTCTCAAAACAATGTTTTACTAATTTTATGAATGGTGTTTTCGTAAACAACTACAAATTCTTCTAAAATGATGTCAGAATAAAACGTGTAGGTCATACAATATAACATAGTATTATGTGCATGCAAGCCATTTAATTGCTAGTCAAAGTAATGATTATAAAGCATCACTAACATTTAATTAAATCATCGTGCGTCGCTTTGTTAAGCTCGGTTCAGATGAGCTTCACATGTTATTTATGACGTTTACGTACTCTTAACAACTTTGCCCAATAAATAAAAATGACAAAATAATGTATTGTATTATTTATTATATGGTGGAACTTAAATATTTTTTTTTTTGTATTTTTATTTTGATTGTTATTAAATATAATTGCCAGTATCGAAACGCAGATCCATTAGTATTGTCTTTGGGCCCTAGCCCTGATATCAATAAGCAATGGACAAGATTGTTAAACTTTTTCTTTTTGAACACGGGGCTTTTGGCTATTTTGTACTCGTGTCTTTTTTTTTGTAATGTGCGTTTTGTTTGTGCAGAATAAACCATTTTTATTTATTTATTTCTTTGTAATCGCTTTAAATAAATATGAATTGAATATAAAATAATAATATTCCCAATATAATAAATCAGTCACAAATTGCAAGTGGAATATTACCGTATTTATTACATTCACCTTGATGCAAACCAATATTTATGATTTATTTTTAATCACATACTTACTTAGTTTGATTCATAGGATCTAGATAGAAATGCAACAAAGATAAATCAAGATAATCGTTAGGTGTGACCGTGTCAGCGACTTTTAGTGACTACAGTGTATAACTGAGTGGTCCATTATCAGCCTATAATGATCCCACTGCTGGGACACAAGCCTTGTTTTACTGTGAAAAGAAATGGGCCATAATGGGTGGGAATGGGCCACGGGGCCCAATGCGGATTGGTGGAGGTCACGTGTTTTCGAATTTTTGATTCTAGAACATGCCGATTTCCTCATGATGTTTTCGTTTACTGTTTTGAGAGAGAGCAATGGTTATGAAATAATTTACCTACACAAAGTAACCTGTTTGGGTTTGAACCTACGACCTACCACAACCTAGTTACCATTGGGCCGCCACTGCTGTCACCACTGAGTGGCCTGTCTGAACGAATCTTTACATATTTTTTGTTAAAATTATACAAGTTGAATTTTTAGTCACCGTTTAAATTTTTCTGAGTGATAGTACCCGTGAAATTGAACAACTTTCTCCAAGGAACATGGGTCGAAATATGAAAAAAAAATCGGACCTCCCATACAAAATCGATCAGCTGATTTTGCACGGCAGGTCCAACTTTTTTAAAAACGTTTTAAGTTTAAAAAAAAATACAAGGTGAATTTTTATTCACTACTTTTATTCAATTTTTATTCACCTCGTATAGGAACAATAAAGAGCAATTAAAACATATCTAGTAAAGTGATAAAATTCATCTTTATTTATATAAAATTAATATGTCAATTTAATATGATAAATAACACGTTTTATTCTCAGGAAACGAGCGCTTTGTAGAAATTAATAGAGTCGTTTGATAGAAGTCGTAATTAGCATCTTCCTGCATCGGTCTCAATTATTTCTAGTACTTAAAATAATCTTTGATATTTAATAAATCCATAATCAATAGTTGATTGAAAATTGAAAATTTAAAACAAGATTTATTCTTAAGAGTTTAAAATTAGTAAAATGAATAAATTAAAATCTACTGCCTTATTGGTTTAGTGGTCTAGCGAGAGGTCTTGGGTTCGATTCCCTGGTCGGGCGTAATGTTACAAGTTTTTCCAACAGGAATGTCTCAGTAGCAGCCCAGAGTCTGGATTTGTGCTCGGTTGATGGCAATAGAGTCGCCCCTTATCTCATCATTTAAACTTAACTAGTGAATGTGGAGCCTAACCCTTCATTTAAGACATGTTTAGTCAAAGATTTTTTAAATGATTACATTAAAATTGACATGATGTGATCATGTCAATTTTAATGTAATCTTTAAGCTTATACAGTGTATTAATACCAAATGGACCCAAACGAAGATGGTAAACGCAAGAAAGTATAAAGCAACTCATATCGTCGCAACGACAAGCCATCAGTAGGGTAAAACTAACCTGTCTCACGACGGTCTAAACCCAGCTCACGTTCCTTTTTGATGGGTGAACAATCCAACGCTTGGCGAATTTTGGCTATATATGTGTTCTCTTGTGCACAAAATCAAAAACGTCATTTATTCATACTAGGCTAGTGTCAGCACTTTTTATTGAACGTCAAAATTTCATAAGACAGTCCCCCAAAACGCCCGCCCTTCACCACTTCCTAGTGCTTTAGCTGGGAAGAAGTGGTGCAACAAAGTCCCCAGCAGCACAGCTGTCTGTTATGTTAGAAGAACTTGGTTCTATACAATGGTAGGTACGTAATTGACGTTACGAAACATAAAATTAAAATATTTGCCATAATGTCAGCTAGCCCACGCTAATATACTAAAAACAAAAAAAAACAAAGCTCAAGCAGGAATAAATAATAAAAAACATAAACAGAACTTAAAACCTAAATAAAAGCCTCCAGGCATAAAGGGCGTGCCTGCTTACGTATGTAATGCGGCATTATGTTCACATAGTTGTAGCTAGAAGTAACAAATGTTAAACTAGGACTTTCGGAGTAAAATAAATATTCAGTTAAAACTATTAACAATAACAAAACCAAGGTCAGCAAGACGACCAGTCAGCACAAGCAGCATTCGTTCATGAGCATAACGCAAAGATCAGCCATAACTACCCTCGCCATATTTGAGGGAAGGAGGCAACCCGACTCCCGACGCAACCGCAAGCTGTGACATTTAAGAAAGTGAAAGCTTCTTCAAAATAGTTCCTTCCTACTATTTTGGTGACGATCTTTAACAGTTCAAAGAAGCAGACAAACACTTATTTTATTACTTCATTTAAATATTCTTCACACAGTGGGTGCCTGACGATGGACGGCGCCGCCGAGACAGGCCCAAGAAGAGATGGTGAGACGACCTAGATGCATATTGCAAGGGTTGGATCGATGTGGCCCTGGAAAAGGATGCCTAGAGGGATTTGGGGGACAGTGCAGGCAAAAACAAAGAAAAAAGTTGCGTGATCGTATGCAGCAATGGGACAGTGGTTTTATGTTTAGTCGGGTTGGTAGAATTTAAATAAGACTAGATATAGTAATTGAGCAATCAAATGCTTTTACCAGTCTTCAAAAAGGAGGAGGATTAAAAACAGTGTCTACCTAATTGGTTAGGTACCAAACAGTTTTCAACTGATGCAGTCCATGAATGCGATTGGAAGAAACTCCACAATAACGAACCATATTGCTTTATCGTACGGAAAACGACATAAAGTTACCCTAGACAAATTTGTAAAACCACTACTAAAACGTGATAATGAAATGTTTACAAAAAATACAACCGACTTTCAAAAAGAAAACACTATAAAGTGCAAAATAAGTATAGTTTCGGAAGTCGATGGCGAGGCAACTGGCATGAAATAAAACAAAACAAAAGACACTGACTTCCAAAAGTAAAGTTATTTTGATCTTTTTTGTGTTTTCTTTTATGATCACTGGTCTAGCGGATTGGTAGCATTTATAGAAGAAAGGACATAAGGGTCGTGAGAATTAAAATTTATATTACATAATATTTTTTTATTTACAATAAATAACAGAAGCCGTTATTATAATTATGTCTTAAAAACGAATTAGCATTTTAATCAAACATAAAGTTGCGAGGATGTCCGTTGAAATAATCTGCATTCATTGACATTGAAATTAATTTAGGAATTTCCCAGACCATAATATTTTGCTATTTCAACTTGAATTTAGATTACTCAGAAACTTAACCTATTGGAAAATAAAAATGCTCCCGGATAAACTTTCATGCGGATATATACAAATATTCGAAAGTGAAAAGGGGTTTTTACAGAGTCGTAGAGTCGTCGTCATTGCAGCCTTGAAAAGCTGGTTATTGTTGGCAATACTGAAAAAAAGAGAGCACGGGGCTGGTTGCCAACAAGATGGTCTGATCAAATAAACGAAGCTACGCCCTCCAGCAAATTTCAGCAGGTGGTGATAGCAACTTCAAACCGGAGTCGATGGAGGCGGATTGTCCGCTTAGAGGGGTCAAGTGTCCACGATCCTCAATAATGAGGGTCCGATTAAAGAAGAGGAATTATACATTGAATTCTACTTTGTGTTCATTCATCATCATCGTCAGCCTACAGCAGTTCACAGCAAGACATAGGCAGAGGCCTATATGTCCAGCGGTCAACTTGAGAGACAGTTGCACGCGATTCAGCTCGAGTCTCGGCTCTCATCCAGTTGCTTCCACCACCCTGCGAAGATCGTGGCTCCACCTAGCCTGTGCCTCCTACTTAACGTTTACCGATTCGTTGTCTTCACACTCAAGAACATGCAGCCCCAACTGGTATCAGAGGCAAATATGGCCAGCACATTGCAACTACAGGATGCTTATTCAGTGAGCTCATAATTTGGATTTTAGTTTGGGACTAAAATCCAAATAATATCTAAGCTTCTGGTTGGTCGCAGTCGAAGTTTTTTATTAATAGTCAGTCTGACATTTTGCTGCAAGGCAATACTTTCTTGCTAGATCTTGAAATTCTTTATCATCATAAACCAGAAAGAGTGTACCAGTACCCTATATTTGAACGCTTTTGTACAGCCTAAAGTCATAACTCGAACGCGACCTCTAAAAATCTTTGCACATTTAACCTTGAAACAAGATTACTAAAAATCTGCGTAGGTATTTAAAGAGGAAAAAGTCCTAAGAAATATTTATGTGAGCGCTTTCCTAGAATTTTTATCAGGGCCCAGAACATCCTTCTCTTATTGTATGTGTCATGTTTTGATTCACTTCTTTTTCAATCTTGTTTCCATGTCTGTCAAAGTGACATTTGAGTTTCGAAGAAATTACGTCATGACGCAATATGGCCGGCTGTGTTTTGTTTTTAAAAATAGAAGCTTTGTTTGGCTCACGTAGGTACTCAATATTTAATCTCATTTTCGTACCGTCAGATTTCACAATGATTTCATCCAAATCTAGGTTTTTAATCTTTTAAAGTTTGTTTGGCTTTATGCTATCGTCTTCTTATTATTATTTTTATTGAATTTTGATGTTGAAATTACCTATGCCAAATCAAACCTGTAACCCACACTTGAAGGTTTGATAAAGTATTATGCCTACGTAACCAAGCTTTCGTTAAAACCACTAGAGACCGTGGGCTTCCGAATCTTACTTTCTCCTTGCTTTCAACTTCCTTAGACGGTTTAAGGTTATTTATTTATAATGTCTAATGACCCATTCACACACCGTGGCGAATTAGTTTGTGGAAAAATTATTAGATTTTTTGAACAATGGAATAATTATGGTCATGTCGAGTTTATCATCAGAAGCAAATGTAAGTTTCTATACCTTCGGCCTCTATCTTACTTAATAATAGTATAGATCGATGTACTGATGACAATGAAATAAAAAGATAAAAACATAACTTATCAACACAAACAAAATATAATAATAAAATAAATAAACATCACGCCTTGTATCCTCGACGGATTGGGCAGACGTGTACCTATAGTAGGTATACCCACATTTCACCTGTTATGTTTAAGTTCCATATAATAGTAGGTGAGCCAATTGCCATCGAACGGGCGCAAATCCAGAATTCGGGCTGCTATTGAGAATGAGAATGGAAAAACCCAATAACACACTAGAAGAACGAGCCAGGCTCAGTATAAATAGATCCCCTTACCTAGATACTGAAAAAAAAAACTGATATCCTATACAAGTCCTATACATATCCTTTTCTGACATGTCTGTTGAATCAATTACAGGGGTGCGGGTTGTTCGAAAGAGATACCGTGGCTCCTGGCACACAGGCAACTGAAGGAACGCGGGTGGGTTTTAGTCAGTAAAAGTCTGACACGCCCTCCTGCTCCACCCAGAGCGGGAGAAGATATTTGATGATTTCCCACCCTCAAAAAACAAGAAAGAGCGAGCAATGCAAAGTCTTTTGCTCAAGTGATTTAATTCTAAAGAAGCAATGAATACCATAACAAAACCCAAGCTTTCTAAGACCGCCTTTAAAGACCAAAAACAACATTCAGAACATTTAATCCGAACCGGAATTCCCAAAAACTTTTTAGGCTATACAAAAAAACTAAACGAAATTACCAAAAAGGGTGCCCAAGAATCCTGATTAGGTACTTCCGGCGGTTATTTAAGACCTAAAAATAAGAAGGAAAGGTCACAGAAACCGATATGAGTCAGTCTAAAGGTGACTCGGGACAGATTGGCGAGATGAGATGCGATTGGAAGATGTAAAGGGCATTTATGTCCGCAAAAACGCGGTAAACTGGTCCAGATGTCACGGAAATTGTGATGTGACTTATTTTTACGAGGAGGGAAGTAAATAAATTGTTTTTTTTTCGTGCGGAAGACTCTTTGGTTCGGCTTCTATTTGATGTTTGGCCTTTTTGGTGGAAATTGTATTTTATGTAAGTGTTATTTACTTACATAAATAATACCGAATACTAGTATTTTTAACCCCCGACGCAAAAAGAGTGGTATTATAAGTTTGACTGCTACGTGTGTTTGTCTGACTGTCTGTGGCACCGTAGCTCTTAAACGGGTGTACGGGATTTGGGTGTGGTTTTTTTTATTCATTTAAAAGTAGGTTTTACATAGAGCAATTGCCTACACAATAACTGGGTAACACGATACCTCTAAGTAAGACTGGTTGTCAGAATTTCGAGCTTTTGACGACCCGTAACGAGTGTCAAAGATCGGAATTTCTTGATCGACAACCCAAAATCCAATGTGGTATTTTGTAAAGTACTGTTCGTTTTCCTATGGCCCATTAAAAATTGCTCCAAAAGTTACACAAGTTTTGTTTTAACATAAAACACACTAAGCATGGAAAGTTTTATAAAGTATATCTAGCTGAAGTGGTGTAGGCAGTAAAGTTTGAGTGGGTATTTTCTTAAGGCCATGTTAACTTTAAATAGTGTCGTTATGAGCGATAATAGTTCTTATTGCAATCCGATGCGGGTTAAAATCTGTTGTAATAAATTCGAATAATAAATAAGCAAGCATTGTCGTAAAAATGCAAATAAAATCGTATAAAATATTAACTATTTAATAATAAATAACCCATCACTGAATGCAGTTTGGCATTAATTGATATTTTATGGTATATTTTTAATCATAATTATAATTTTTACTGAAGAGATAAATTGCTTTTAAAAATAATTAAGAGGTGACTTTGATGATTTTTTGATGCATTAAAGTATGTTTAATTATGTTTGAGTTCCATCACTTTATGCAAAAAAGACTTTTACGGTTAAAGAGGTACACTGCTTTAAAAACCCATCTGTTTGACCATTATCAAAAAAATTCCGCCTTAATTTTGCTTCTTAGCGTGTCTATGGAAATTTAAATTGAGTTTTCCCATTCATTTATCCTTCTGTATTTTCATCTTCTAGGACCATTCTTTTTTTCATCTACCTAGATTGCAACAAGTAATGAAAGGTATTTACTACAAACATCCATAATTATATTTATGACATCCATTTGTCAGGTCAACATCTGAACAGCATCTATAATTATTTGCCAGTGGCAATGAAACCTAATATTTTAGCTTCTGCAGTCAGTTAATTCAGTATCACATCCTATGAGTTTAATAGATTAATAAATTATTTGTTAATAAACACTGTGAAGGATTTAGGATAATAATTTATCCATCTAATTAAAGCCTTGGTATCATAAACGGTACAGGAGAGTAAAAACTTATAAGGACAAAGTAAAATGAATTTTATGTTGTAAGAATTGTGGTTTAATTTCGTCTTGACAAATTCTCTAATGTTAAAGTGTTAAAGTTCTGAATTATTTTAAGCAATTTAAATTATAATAATATTTATTATCTCGCAGTCAATAGGTCAAGATACAACACAATTATTTGAAGTTCTACGATATATTATTATTATGATATGTATTCAGACTCAGCTTATTGCAAGTTTAATGCCTTAGGTTATGTCCACTGAAAGGGCTCATAAGCGACGAGACGTTGGTGGCTAAGTTGCTTGCCTGTCTTCTACAGACTGCACCTCGAAGGTCCACGACCTGATCCTACCATCGCCCTTTTACTACCGGACTACCAAGCGTACTGTAGGGTACCGCACTTGGTTGATATCCCGACCAATCGTACTCAGTGCTTATCCTCCACATTAATTATGCGCACAGCCAAAGTGTGGAACTCTCTGCCAGTGTCTGTGTTCCCTTCCATCCTTGGCATTCTAACGAAGTAATTGTTAGAATTTAGATGTACTAAGCAACTATCCCTTCGGGAGAATTAACATGCATAACATAACAATCACCCTATTATACATTAATGTTCCTATTGATGGGACACAGGCACTGGCCTCTTATCTTCGAGAGGGCTGTAATTTAAGCCATTACGCAGGATAGGCGTGGATTGGTAGATAATTAACATGTTTTTTTTTTGTGTTTACCGGAAAGTGTTTATTATGATTCAAATTAATTTTAAAAAATAACAAAAGAGACTGGCGGCATTGCCAAGCAATGCAATACATGTATAGCAATGCTCAGCCTCTGGCCAAGGTAAAAACCAGCCCTTGGGTCACGGGAAGTGTCAACCAGCCGTTTCGAGATTTCCTTATAGAGAGCATGAGCACTCGGAACCCCACAGCCAGAGGGTTTCGACCCCAAACGGCTCGAAAATATAATTACCAATAAGGTTAACTTCAAACAATATTATGAAGACAAAACTGTCATTAATTGACTCAAACTATCGCAGTTTACTACTGAAGAGATGTCTGTCGTGAGTCGTCTGTCATTGGTTTTAACTTTCTTATAGACTCCCACGCACCTACAAGTCAATTATTTTCACACATTCGAATATAATAACGATAGTAGTAATCACAAATTTATACCGATCATTATGTAAAACCAACACGAGAACTTTTCAACAGTAGTAGGCAACTTTATAGATAACTTTCACTCGATCGGTTATCAATTATCGTTGGGCGATGTTATGTCATTGGGCGTCGTGTGTGAACAGCTTAATGTTAAAGATGCGTGGTTTAAAATAGTGTGCTTTTAGGATTTCTCTTGAGGTGTGAATGGGCCTGTAATTGTTTTAAGGCCCTGGTAACTTTAAATATTGTCGTTATGAGCGATAATAGTTCTTATTGCAATCCGATACGGGTTAAAATCTGTTGTAATAAATTCGAATAATAAATGAGCAAGCATTGTCGTAAAAATGCAAATAAAATTAGATGTTAACTATTTAATAATAAATAATCCATCACTGGATGCAGTTTGGCATTTGGAATTTTATGGTATATTTTTTATTATAATTATAATTGTTATTGAAGGGATAAACTGGTTTTAAAGATAATTAAGAGTTGACTTTGATGATTTTTTTGATGCATTAACGTATGTTTAATTAGGTATGTTTTGAGTTCCATCATTATATGCAAAAAAGACTTGAAAACATCATATATCTTTTTGCTTTCAAAATTATTGACGGTTAAAGAGATACACTGGTTTAAAAAACCACCTTTTTGAGCGTTTTCAAGAAATCACTGCCCTTAAAGTGTCGTCGCAATCATTTTTGCTCTACTGAATAAGTGTAGTTCAAACGTTGAGATCCGAAGATGTACGAAGGTCCTTCGATAAATGTTCAAAGTCAAAGTATTTTATTCGCAGTAAATGCAATACAAAAGATGGTTGGTATATAAATTGTCAGTGCGATGACACATTTCGCCATAAATTGTCATGCAAATATTAAAGTAAGATGCTAGTACTAGCATAATTAGCAAATCTCTACACAAATGTAGGTACACAATATTATTAATTAATTAAATAATTTAAAGTCAATTTTAAGCTTCATAAACTCAACAGTAAAATAAAATAGGTAATTGCTATTACACGATACAAACATACAAATTACTATGAAATAAAAATAAAACACAACTTCAAATGCAGTTCGTAGAGTAAGTAACACTTATTAATAGGTAAGATTATTTACAATGCGTTTTTGTAATTATAAGACTGACAAGGAGCTTTTTTTAAGAATTCAGATATATATAGAATAAAAACTATGTGAAATGAACCATCTTTTTTAGAACTATGCAAAATTTTCTGTAAGGAAGATCTGTTATAAAATCTATACATATAATAAAATTGTAACAAGCCGATGTCTGTACATTAAAGATATTGAAGAAAAAATAGTATGGGGGTCTTTATTAGAGCAACAGAAGCCAAAACAACGGTTTTTAGAATTTTTGCCTGTCTGTATGTTTGTTACCGCATCACGCAAAAACCACTGCATGGAATTGAATGCAGTTTTCAATGATGTATTCCGAGAGGTCTAACTTAAAAAATAGGCTATATATTATCAAAAAAAATGATTATCTACTTGATTCTAAAGTCCACGCGTATGAAGCCGCGCAAAAGCTAGTTTGGAATAAAATAATAATCATAAAAAAAACATCAATTGCATAAAGAACAAAGGGTTAAACATAACTGGCGAAATGTGGGTATACTTATAGGAGCACGTCTGCCTAGTCCTTTGGAGAATAACGGCAAGATGTTGTGTTGTAGAAGCAGTTGTGGGCCAGTGGTAACAGCCTCGACCTACGAGTTGTAAGGTAGAATGTTCGAACCCACCCAGGCGCTTTACGTAGTGTTAATTATTTCCTCACCACTGCTCTCAAAACGGTGAAGGAAAACATCGTGAGGAAACCGGCATGTTCTGGAACCAAAAATTCAAAGACATGTGACATGTGGTGGATCGCGGCCCACGCCCTCTCACTGAGAGGAGGCCTGTATCCCAGCAGTGGGAACATTATAGGCTGACTATATTAGGTTGTGTTATAGAACAAAGGGTTCTTAAAGACAAGTTTGTTGATTTGTACATCAATATCAATGAAATGGAGCGTTTATAGCTCAGGCCAATTTGTAAAACTAATTCGTGTCTTAGCATGACAACCAATAAACTTCAGGTAACTTGATAGCTACCTATCACCGTTATCAAGTCAGCTTGGGTCTATTTACAACCAAGTTATAAATGAACCACTCCTAGCATTAAAGTTAAGGATAAGTAATTGAGTGTGTCTCAATTTTAAAATGTCATAATATCGAGGCGGAAAAATGTCTAATCGTGTAATTCAATTAAACCATTTACTTTTAAGTATCTTTGTATATTCGTTTTTCTCATTTTACATATGATTGCTCATCAAAATTATAGTTTCGAAAAGGTGCGCTTACACGGGCAACTAAAACTGCTCAATCCTGATCAATTCTCGTCAACTATAACGTCACTACTACATCCAGCAATTTAGGGCAATGGCAACATCTATCTGTTGCCACAGATACGGCCACACAATACCATGCAATATGGGGCAACTAAAACACACGGATAGATAGACGGACAGACGGACAAGAGAGTGATCTTATAAAGGTACCTTTTTTACCTTTTGAGGTACGGAACCCTAAAACCTAGGCAATTCGCCCCCCCCCTGCCGCCTCCGCCGCCGGCCGGATCCTCTCGCAAAAACGAGACGTAGATATACGTACAAACGAGATAGCATGAAAATTCACTAAAAAGATCCAAATCGATTGGATATTCGGCTTGGTGACATTGAGAAATGTGAAATGTATGGAGCAATCAGAAGCAATATTCCCGAAACAATTTCCGCATTTTATTGTTGTTGCTCCAGATTGCTCCACCAAATTGATCCATTAGTGTTGCCGAGCAATAATTGCTATTTTAATGTCCGTGTAAAAGCACCTTTATAAAGGCAAAATAGCAGGAGATTTCTAGGCATTTGATTCAACGGCCTTCTCCATCTTGTCTTCGATGGACAAAAAGTACTGGCGGTAGGGTTAGCTATGTGAAAATGAGGTTCAATATTCGGCAAGATTAGATCTTCCTGGTAAATAAATGTTTTGAGATTCAAAAAAGTCGGTGCTAATAAAGATGCTAATAAACATAATTTCAAATAATGCTCCGTATCTCCATATTGGCAAATGATTAAATTATCTTCAAACATCTGAAAACAAAATAAATTCCCACAGTACTCACCAAACAACTACTTTATCCAATAGATTATTTTGCATTATATGCACTGAATCAAACGAAGTATATTGTATGGGGAACAAAATACACACTTATACACACACATTTTACGCCACATACACACACCACACACACACACCACACACACACACACACACACCACACAGACGCCAGACACTACACAAACGTTACACATACATACACTCATAAAATACCATAGGTACTTGAAAGCACCTCTCTAGTCTCCACTCTTGTATTCGTATCCTGAACCCCAAGATACAGACTAACTGTCTAGTTTGGGGTTCACTGGCAAATAATATTTGTAACTAGCTGTAGGTAATATTTAAGCTACTCATATTATGTCGTCTCAACTTGTTGTTAATCTATCTATGCTTACTGTATTACCTGGACAATAAATATTTTCTATTTCTATTAAAACACAAAAGATAACAAACGTCGGTTACCAAAGACCAGAATCGATAATCCATGGCTCCAACCTGGCAATCTTCGATGCTTCGCAATATGCCCCCAGCTATTTGAGCATTGGCTAGGCTGGTCTAACAGGTGTGCAGTTGTATTTTATCTCACCCACTTGCTTCAAGCATGATGATATATATCCTATTTGGGAGGCAAAGGATTGCTGTTTGTGTCGTAAATATTCAGTGGAAGTTGGTTAACGGAATTTATAATTGTGTCTGGCATAGGACAATGAGTGGTACCTATAATTACTTATGTCTGATCCACTATGTCATACTGATTTGTGAATATTAGTATATTCGTCAGTTTCGAAATTGTTCTTCATTGTGTAACATTGCTCCTCATATTTGTATTCTGCGACTATTCAAAACATAAGTTAGATTGAGCGTTTTTAGTAACAATTGGTAAGCTCGTTACTAACAAGGGTATCAAATCTATTTAGCAAGGCACTTCTCTAATGTTGTTGGTTGTATTGTCCTTAGATAGTCTCATACTACTCCCATATATGTTTGTGTGGATGTAAACAGATAAATCAATCAGAGTCCTATCCAATAAGGCAATTACAATAAGTAAGCCCGTTTGTCATAAATAACATTTAAAAGTCTATAAGATAGTCCTACGTGTGAATATATTTGTAATCTAATAGATTTTCTACCCAGCACGACCTCTGTGCCCTCTTTAACCTCTTCAACATCTACAGAATTATGAGCATCTGCTACGTTACTTTAAACTATGTCCTTAGTACTCGTATTATCTTTAGGTTTAATGTTAGTCCTCAAAACTCACAAAATATTAAATATTTTCCTCTCATTTTCATACACGACGGCAACTTATAGCAGCTATAAGTTCATTGGGAGCCGGCAGCCTTGTGGGACGAAAGTGCGTTGAGAACCGTCGGCGGAATGCTAGCGGGGCTACTTTCATCACCAACCTTGAGTCAGCCACAATCGCCCGAATCTCATGGAAATATCCAATCCTTGATATACGCCCTTTTGGCTCTGTGCTGGCTATTTCCGTGGCTGTTTAGAAATATAGGATTTGAATAGATTTGTGGACAGTTTTGAAAAGTAGGTGCAGCTTTTGCTTAAAGGTAGGCAAAATTGGTTTAATTATTCTGGGAATTCTCTTTCCTACCTAGGACGTATACTAAAATGACGTATACTATACCTATAGTATACGTCATATGACGTAAAAATGACGTATACTATACCTATAGTATACGTCATTTTGGTGCTATGATGTCTGATTCTGTGGCAGTTTAGGTAAAGGCATCATATTTTTTTAGGACAATTGTTAGTATCTCTTTTTAATGTTTTCGAGACAAAAAAATCTCTTAAATATAAAAATAATCCATAATGAAATGAGAGCGTGAATAACAAATACCAATAAGCCATGAAACGGAGCGTATAAAGTCTGATAAAGAATTATTTTTTTGACTGAGGAGATCCTTTGGATACCCTTCCAACTTATTCTACTAATGGATTTGTAGATTTGTTACTCAATCACACAACAACAACTGAAAGGGTTTGGATGAAATTTGGCACACAGCTAGACATACCCACTTCCCAGGATGCCAGATTGACACCCAGTTAACCTGGGAACCACATATGGAGAGGGCCACGGGCAACCTAGATTGGGAAGTGGCGTTAGAAGTAATTGACAAAGACGAAAATAACGTTGAGTTATACATAGGATACTTTTTATCCTGTTAGTACGTTCCCGTAGCATAATTTTCAACTTCAACGCGGGCATAACAACTGGCAAAAGCTATAGTAGGTAGACAATAATTATTTACTACTTATTATTGTGGTAATAACAATATTAAAATAATAAAAATAACTATCCGGATTTCGTCAATCGGTACTAGAAATTTGAATGTGAGGGCACATTTCAAGGCAACATCTACGGCTTAAATATGCGGAAATAGGCTCGGCATTTAAGTGAACCTTATTTATTGCCTCTACTTCAATAAATCATTCATAAAAATCACATCGAAATGCTAATCTAATATCAAAGATGTTGTATTAAAAACATTTAAAGATATTTATATCCTTACATCTAACCTTAAACTTAACAACATGTAATTGCTTCAATTACCAGTGTATTGATTGTACTTAATCACATATTTATTTGATCAAAACATTTCGCTTGAGGCGCAACCACAGAATAAACAGACGAGACGAGAAGACAATTGATTACGTAGCTAGCGGCAACGCCTCCAACGCGTGCGAAACCGAAAAAATGGTCCACACCAAACGTGAAGAAGATACAGAAAGAGATAGCAACATGGCGGAAAGTCACGCAACTGATAAAGACAGCAAACGTTCCGAAGTGGAAGCAAGACAAGAGCATGTGAAAGTAGCATGTGCGATAGAGATAGCAGTTCAAGAGAAAGATAGGTAGGAGAGAGAAATTGCCGTAGCAACTTTCGCTGCGCTCGTTTCGGTTACGTCACGGCAGCGCCTGCGCAACTTACGCAACCGTTGTGAAGAGATTATGACCGTATGACACTGATTTGAATGATCGTTGGAAGTAATCAATTTCATTTGGATTTGCTTCCGGTGTCGATTGCGAGATATTAGTGTCTTAATTTTTGATCAATGATAATATCTTATTCAAGTCATCATAGGTTAGTTACAAAGGATTTCTGTCTAAAAATGTAGAAGGTCACGCATAAAGATTTTAGTTGACGTAACAGATGCAATGTATTAGAAATTAGAAAGCGTGCACTGAATCAACTGAATGATGACTCGAATTTAGCATAATAAAAATTACATTACAAGGCTGGTAATAAAAACATGCGCCGAATTTATTGCAGCTCTATGCTCAATTTAGTTCCACTAAAATTGCATAGGAACGAGATTAGTAACGACACGAAATTTAACTGTGGCGGTTTTAATGTTGAGATGGTTAGCAAAATGTTACTAAATGCGATTACACAAACCCTTACGACAAAGTTACCCGCCTTGTTATGCTTATTTTCCTATTTGCCTAATCGTCTTTTGATGATGTTCGCCATTGTGACACTATATCGTGCTCAGTGTTATACAATTTGCTGCAATTACATGCTCTTCACTTTCACTATTATATTTTCCTACATACCATACCTTGTCATCAAGTCTTTAATTACTGATCCACAATTTGGTTTCCCCACTAACTTTCTTTTTCTTAACAATTCTTCAGTAGCTGTATTAGCTGTCGTCATCAATCAATTCTACATTCTCATGTGTAATTAGAACAAGGCGGGAATGATGTCCTAGATCTTAAATGATACATTATACGCATCTCTTCTCGCTCTAATGCCGAAGCACAATACGCTACTGTCACACATTCGTACTTCACTGTACTTTACACTATACACGTGTACTCGTGTTGTCCAACGTACGATTGTCTATGTGTGCATTATGTTCTGTGATAAGTTACAAATATAATAATACCGTTATATATGCAATGAACTCGAAATTAAGCAAAACAGAATTCCTTTGCCCTAATATACCTAATTCATTATATATGTAAATGTCTTTCACGCATACGTCTATCGAGACACAAACTGCGTCAGTGTTGGTAACTCTATGTGTACATTCTATATTCATATTTGCTTTAGTGTGCAAAATATTTTCGCTAGTGTTTGTATGCTTTGTGTTGTTACAGCGTGTTTTAGGTTTGTGTTAGTATTTTATGTAAGTGTGAGAGTAGTTTAGCGTTTACAATGAAAGTACTCGGCGGTTGCACGGATTTGGGTCACAGCTCCAACTTTGATTATAAAGATTACGAGCGCCGTGTGAATCATCGCACATCTTCTAGGTCCATGCTGTTCTTGCGTATTTATATTTAGCATTTATATTTTTAGCTCAATAAATATATTACGGTATGTTTATTTTGATCTTCGTTTTTAATTTTGTTGATTGACTTTTGATGTTGTTTTTTTATGTACTTAGTTATGTAGCCACTACTTAGATTTTAATGGTTATACGTAATTAGGCAATGCAATCACTACCAACTGCTCACTTCTCATACTGTTCATAAAGATTATTTATTTCTTTTTGTATTTTATTATCTAGATCTTTAAACCTCATAGTAGCTGAACTAAAAATAAAAAAGGTAATATAGGCCATATCGATACGAGATCCCCTTTCACATATTGCTAGTACGAGCCGATGTTTCGTCACAGCCGAGGTGTACAGCCACTTTCCTTTCAACTTGTTCATTTTCATAACTTCTACTTTAGCCACAAGAAGTTTATTAGGGGATTTTGATGCAATTCTATGTGGTAAGCTTGTAAAGGTACTGTAAATTGGGGGCCATCTGTATTTAGTTAGCAATTTATCGCTCGGTGAGAAAAGACAAGTTTTGCAAATCATGCAGCTTAAATCTCGTTATGAAATTATCGTGTCATTTTAATTAAGAATGTTACTGGATGAGCAACGGATTGAATATTATTCGTACTTTAATGGAAGTTCGAGAACCATTTAATATTTCCGACTCATGTGAAATGGATAATGATTTTAAGTATGTCGTCATCTCAGAAATTCTAGAAAAATTCGATATCAAAAAACATTATATAACATAACATATTAACCTTCTAACATAACATTATATAATATAACATAGAAATAGGTAGGTACCCAAATAGGATTTTTCGATCTAGGTGGATTTCGAAATCGTTTCTTAGAATTTTCAGATTCAAGTGACACCTATTTTTTTTTGTCCATTATTGTCTCTTTTATTTGGATACTAACTTTTGTCGGCGAATGTATTACTGGGATAAAAAGTATCCTTTATGTTAAACCTGGTTACAATCTACACGTGTGCCAAATTTTATCCAAATTCATTCAGCCGTTGTTGCGTGATTGAGTACCAAACATATAAATATCCAAACATACAAACTTTCATAGTTATAATATTAGTAGGATTCGTAAATACTGTATGTTATATTCTATTGTACTTAATATTACAAAGCTTGAAGAAATTGTTGGGAAAGTAATTTTATTACCCGAAGTTCGATCTCATTGAAATATGTAGTTTGCGCAAGCATGCTTGATTGGTCATTTCATTACGCTTGTATAATAGGTATAAATAGAAATTACAACTGTCATTGTATGACATTTCCATGATGTGAATTTATAACGTCAAATTGACATCATGTGTCACTTCGACAAACTATTTATATCGCTGACTGTATCAAGATTTAAAGATGCTTACTCCACATTGGCGAAGCAAAATGTGGGTGTTCTTTAAGTACCCCTCTGCCCAACCCTTAGGCGCAACAAGGCGTGATGTTGTGTTATGTTTACTCCATATTAAGTTTGTCAGAGTACTTAGTAACCAGGAACGAAAAAGAAACACTTCTTGGAATAACTTTCTGGCAAAAAATGCCGAAGAAATATTCTACAAAGTATTCTTGTTTGCGCAAACGTAGAACAAACATGGTGGACAAATATAAGTAGAATGTGCGAAGGTTAACGGTCTTTCAGGGTCGAATTGATAAGGGACATGTAACCTTTGCTTTGACATTAGACTTATTAGTTCTGTTATGCCTTTTGGCATATTTGCTCGGGACGCTCCTTCGACTGCTTTAGATAAATAGACGAATATACAAGAGTATGCTAACGCTGTAAAGCTGATTTTGCATGAAGATGTGTAAACAAGTGAGTGAGAAGAGCGATTTAAGAGTGCTCCGAGTAAAGGGTATTTTCCCTGACTCTTAAATTGGGCCAGAACACACTTTTAAAAAGGTTTTTGTTTCTTTTTAATTCAATTCAAATTTGGAACTAATATTACACCAAAATTATGGCAATGATACCTGATAAGTCAGCTTCAAAACTGCAATCAACACTTTTTCTTTGACTCATCACTTTTTTTTTTTAGTTTTAGGCCTTTATACCTAAACAAGGAAATGCATGGACACTCGATTTAGGAGTCCGGGAGTATATGATGAAATTAAAGGAATAGTACCTATAATGACGAGACTTTCAAGAAGATGATATTATCTACCTACTGAAAATGGTTTGATTAATTCGTGTCTAATTATGCAAATTGAGTAAAACAATCGTTTCCCCATCTCTTTCTTGTCAAGTTGGCAAGAGGTTAAAGTAAAGACGCTGCAATTACAATTACTACGTTCTCGCCCGCTAGCAGCGCCATCTCTTAGCAAGCGAATGAGCTAAGCAAATAAGAGTCCATAATGTATTGCTGTGTGCGTTACCCCAACAAGAAAGTATCTCCTAGAGTTATATGAGTAGAACGTATAGTTGGTGCCTTATCTGCTGTAAATGTGCCCCCACATAAAAAATGTGTGCCCCCTGTCGTTTCGAAAAAAAATCGAAAAAACGATTCTTGCTGGGGTAACGTTTTTCTAGCAGGAAAATTCTAAACGAATGATCGGAGAGAGAAAAACTGTGCATGGCCAGATAGCTTATATGTGTGCCAAAATGTGCCCCCAAAAATAAAATCTGTGCCCCTTCAGATTTTCGAGATATTGCATTTCCTGCTGGAGTAACGTTTTGATGAATAGTATATCTCTAAAACCATTGCATGTGCCCCTGTAGAATAAACATACGCGAGTAGCTCTTAATGTGTGCCCCTTTGTGCCCCAATTAGATTTTAGAAAATATTTATAGTTTTCAAGTTATCGCGGTTTTATGAAAACCCGAAAAAACATCGCAGCGCCTAAATGAGACAAGGCATAACTTCGCTGAAAACTGTATTCGGTCTTTCTTGACGCTAATAATAACCATACAAAGTTTCAAAAATGTTCATGCATGCGTTTTTGAATAATCTTGCTAAATGTAAAAACGATGGTGTCATAACTTTGACGGCAAAATACAAGGAACTGGCACAATCCCAGATGTGTAGGTGTAAACCAAAATCTTGTGCCTTTAGTCAAAAATATATGGTGAAAATATTGAGCTTCAAATGTTACGCATTAAGTAAATATAAACAAAAAACCAAAATATGTAAACAACGGCTGGTTATCCGACCAAATCTGAATGACTACTAAAAAGCGACGGATTCATACTTAACGAGGACCTTCTTTATTGGACGTATTATACCTAAGCTGTTGTCCTTACAGTCGCGTTCAAAAGTTTTGAGGGCTAATTAAAAAATATATTAAATGCACCTTGTGACTATATAAATGAAACAGCTTGTTGATGTGGAAATTATTATTTTTATTCCCTTAATTTTAATTCTTAAAGTAATTATTGCATCAAATCACAGATCAAATTTCCTACCTATAAATATTATAAATTATTTGCACGTTGTGTAGTCATTATTATTTAAATCACAGATCAGTTTTTCATAGCCTAACATAATTATAATTAGTAAACATCACAAAAAATCACAGATCAATATTAAGTATAAGAATAATATTGTGTAAAAAAATATTAAATTTGAAATTACAGATAAATAATATTCTTACGAGTAACGAAATTCGAATTTTCCTACGTTTTTTTGCAATATGCAGGCCAGTGCTTGGTTGTATGTTGATTAAAATATTATTCGCGGCTGTAAGACATATGTAGATACAAAATTATAATCATCAATATCATCAATACAATGCTCTAAGTTCATAAAGATGTAGGAATGAGTTTTCCTGTTTTTTCTTTTTTCCTACGCCTTTATTTAGTACGAAAATATTTAGTGTCAGTTTATTTGTTGTCACGAAACGTCGCTGCAATTTGTACAAAAAAAATACGTGTGAATAACAGTGCATTTCCAAATAAAGAAGCGAGTATTATTTTCATAGCATTAGCCTATTAATACTATTCATGTATGTATCGTCTTTATCTGTATATTACAAGTTATTCTGATATTGTGGCTAATTGAGGTTGTTTCTCACGAAAATGCTACACATATGAGTCACATTTCGTCACTTATATGGACGTAACTCACATCTACGTGTAAAGTTAAAACATGTTTACACTGCGGCTGAAAATTTTAACAAATTATATGCCGGCGGCGTCCGGTGTTATCTCCATACAAAACGTTTCACTAATAAATAAATCCGACATTTACGGAAAATAGATATAAAAGAGTTTTAGTGTAATTTTTTAAAATAATAATTTGGAGGTTTCAAATAAATGCTAAATTTGATCATTAAACCTGCATTTTAGCTCCCTGCCGGACCCTGCTCAATTTGAGCAGTAGGACATAGTTTTAACTCTGCTTTACAATAAATGTGACTTACATTAGTATAAAAATACAGGTATGTCACAAAACAGTTTGGTCACGATTTTGAGCATGTTAGTCACATGTACATTTTATTTGAAAATGGCTCTTATAAATGTACTTAATCATGTGTAAGGTCATAGAAACAGCTATTAAAATATAATCCAATAACAACTTTATTTTATTAGTTATTACTTTTCTACTTCAGTGTACTCAGGCACAACACGTGTGAACCGGTTAGTGAGTAAAGTAAAGAAGGTCATCGATATGTATGAATCCGTCGCTTTTTAGTAGTCATTCAGATTTGGTCGGATAACCAGCCGTTGTTTACATATTTTGGTTTTTTGTTTATATTTACTTAATGCGTAACATTTGAAGCTCAATATTTTCACCATATATTTTTGACTAAAGGCACAAGATTTTGGTTTACACCTACACATCTGGGATTGTGCCAGTTCCTTGTATTTTGCCGTCAAAGTTATGACACCATCGTTTTTACATTTAGCAAGATTATTCAAAAACGCATGCATGAAAATTTTTGAAACTTTGTATGGTTATTATTAGCGTCAAGAAAGACCGAATACAGTTTTCAGCGAAGTTATGCCTTGTCTCATTTAGGCGCTGCGATGTTTTTTCGGGTTTTCATAAAACCGCGATAACTTGAAAACTATAAATATTTTCTAAAATCTAATTGGGGCACAAAGGGGCACACATTAAGAGCTACTCGCGTATGTTTATTCTACAGGGGCACATGCAATGGTTTTAGAGATATACTATTCATCAAAACGTTACTCCAGCAGGAAATGCAATATCTCGAAAATCTGAAGGGGCACAGATTTTATTTTTGGGGGCACATTTTGGCACACATATAAGCTATCTGGCCATGCACAGTTTTTCTCTCTCCGATCATTCGTTTAGAATTTTCCTGCTAGAAAAACGTTACCCCAGCAAGAATCGTTTTTTCGATTTTTTTTCGAAACGACAGGGGGCACACATTTTTTATGTGGGGGCACATTTACAGCAGATAAGGCACCAACTATACGTTCTACTCATATAACTCTAGGAGATACTTTCTTGTTGGGGTAACGCACACTGTATTGCTAGCTGGCTGGCAGTAGCCCCTACATTTAATTACCCACATTAAACATGTGCTACAGTAGTCGTACAAGCATCTAGCCCAGAAACACTTTAGACTCATGATGTATTTTTAGAAATGAATCACCAACGACATAGTAAAGGATCGCCAAACGAAATTCCGTGAAAAAAAATCGGGAACAAAGACCACTCACACCTAAGTTAGTAGTTTTAAAACTCGACGCTATTCCAATAAAAGGTAGAAAAAATCCTTCGAATCATGACCTCGAATATATAAAATGTCACTATCACACAATCAGGGTACCAGAAGGTCCTTTTTTTGCCTCCGCCTACCTGGCTCCATTGTGTTCCGGGGAAAGTTATGTGAAAGACAGACGAACAAAAAATTCTGATTGCTCCTGTCTCTTTCTATTTTTTTCTATAAGCGACCCTTAAGAATTCCGATTTAGATCAGGCCAGACGTTTTTGTGAGCACGTTCGTAGGCAATAATGGAAGCAAAAAAAAATGTTTCGCGTTTTTTTTTTTCTTCAAATTGCAGGTTACGTGTGTCTACGGATAAATAGGTATTGTACGTGCCCATTGTCTAGTTGAAAGGCTCTATAAATCCAGTGAACGAAGCGAAGAAATTGAACAAATCTATGTGTATTTTAATCTTTTGAAATTTTAGAACGTAATTGGTCCTTGGGTACCGCACACATGCGGATAGAAAAACCAGAGGATGTTTAATGCATATTATGCATATATAAAAGCGTATGAGAGGATTGTGGCTAAGTACAAACAGTCGCGCGGATCGATCGATCAGGTTAAGCTACGCTTGCCGCGGTCGGTCCCTGGATGGGTGACCACCTTAACATAAGTACCAAGACCTTAACGTTAATTCAATGGTCTTGCCTATCTTTACCAATCGTTACGGGTTGTCAGAAGCCCGAAAATCTGACAACCAATCTTACCAAGGGGTATCGTATTACCCAGTAATTGGATTGTAGAGGTCAGACAGGCAGTCGCTCCATATTATAAAGTAGTGGTAGTTACTCAGCTGTATCCGGTTAGACTGGAAGCTTACCCCAACATAGTTGAGAGACGGCTAGGCATAAGATGATATTTAAAAACATATATGTTAACTGTAATATGGTTAATAGATTATCGCAATATATTTCAATGTTTCTTAGCGCCAAATTAAATACAGTTTCATCCTTAGAATGTAAGTACGGAGAATGAAGAGTAATTATACAACCTATTAAGTATGCCTATTTAGCAGCTAGCTATATTTAAAATGGCTACAGGTGCACTACACCTTTGCATAGAAAAATAACAAGACAATAATCTCTATGTGTCAAACATTGTAATGTAATTTCCTTAAATTATGGGAACTAACTTTATAAACAAAGTGTAATGTAGTTGTGGGGTGTCAGAACATTTTAATTTATTTGAATGATGTCCGTGATGAACCCTGTCGATAATATTGTGGTGATAGGTTTATCATCTTTCATCGAGGACAACATAACTGACACCATCATATGTGTTTATTGATCCCCATATATGGCATTTTTTCAGTGTAGATGTTGTCATTAAGAATTAACTGGTAAATGGCTCCCAAGTCAATATTAATCTTATTAAACTTATGGCAGCAATAGACAAAGAACTATTAAGGGTAGAATATATGTATTTGTCGGAATAGGTACAGACATCAGAAGTAAAACTCAGATATGGCAATACACAAATTTATTTCAGTTTGAACACTTAGTTAACTTAATCTAGAAAATATAGAGAATTAATTAAAAATTATTAATTATTATCTAGTAATGGCGGTGAGGACGGTCACATAGGGCAGTACTGACTGTCAGAGACAGTGGTCCATGCTCCCACCGTAATAAGGATAGTACTACTTGTCAGAGACAGCGTTCCACATCCAATAGCTGGGCAGTACTGACTGTCGAGAGACAGTGGTCCGTGCACCAAGACGCATCCGTTAGAAATGCGTGCCGACTGAACAGCGCAGCCGCTTATAAAGGCGTTCACTTGTGGGGGGGAAACGTCACAATAATTTACTCGATTGTACTACGAGTCTTTTAAGCCAAATGACAGATAAAGTGAATGATTTGTCTATGATGCGTCCGGTGCACGTTCCACTAGCGCCATGTATTCGCCGTCTCTCGCAGCTGTTAAACTATATGGCTGCCGTCACGGCCATTCTGATAAATCACTCGTCCTCGAGTGCATTCATTCATCTAAAAATAACAAAAGAAAAGACTTTTATTAATTCACATCATCTTCATCGTTGTATATCGAAATAGCAAATATCACTGGTCTAGGTATTTCTTTACAACAGAAAACCCCTACAGTTACAAACAGTCTGGTCTAAATCGTCACCCACTAAAGCAGGTGAGATTCCTGCAGCACCTCACAGATCACTAAAGTTCAAACATTCTGGTCTGAATCGTCACCCACTAAAGCAGGTGAGATTCCTGCAGTACCTCACAGATCACTAAAGTTCAAACATTCTGGTCTGGATCGTCACCCACTAAAGCAGGTGAGATCCCTGCAGCGCATCACAGATCAACACCCACAACAGCAGGAGTGATTTTAATATTTTATTTGCAAAGATGATCATCTTCCACAAAAGTAGAAGAGACCACATACTTACTAATTAATCATTCCAAAGATTCTATTATAGCTTCGCAATTATTTACACTTAAGGTGCGAGAGCTTACAGAAAGTGTTTCCTCTGAATCATCTGCAGTCAATGTACGAGAGCTTACAGAAAGAGTTTCTTCTGAATCATCTGCAGTTAATGTACGAGAACTTACAGAAAGTGTTTCCTCTGACTCTGAGGACATATTATTATTTACAGGTACAAAAGACATACTGAACTCATCATCTGCCGTTACGGTCCCTTCATCATTATCATCACTATCATTTTCGCAAATTTCCAAGTAACCTTCTTGCCCTTTAGGTACTTCCCTTAAATTTTCATGAGCAAATTTACAAATCCTGTTAGAACCGTTGATATGTTTAAGCTCATAGCGGTCATTTTCTAATACAGTGACTATTTTATAAGGCCCCTTAAATTTATTATCTAGCTTCGTTTGATGTCTTGCTTCGCATTTTACAAAAACAAATTCACCTACTGCAAAAGGTTTAATCCGGGCTTTTCCCTTATTAAACCGTATAGTGTCAGCGTTAGCTACTCTTTGAATAGCTTCTGATGCAGATGAACGAGCCGTTTCAACATTAATTATAGGTGGTTCAGAAGAACTAGGAGTTATTTTAGCTAGATTAAGTGAGGAACCTTGAATGCCAAACATCAGTTCCATAGGCGTAAAACCTGTGGTCCTGGAACGTGTACTGTTAAGAGCAAGCTGGATCTCTCCTAGTTCATCCTTCCAAGCATTATTAGAATTACATTCTATAACAGTAAGAATATTCTTTAAAGTTCGCATGACCCTCTCAACCTGCCCGTTAGCTCTACTAGAACCGGTTGCTATTAAATGGAGCTCTATTCTATTATCATTACAAAAGTTTTTAAACTCATTGCAGTCATAACAACGTCCTCTATCTGCGATAATGCGCTTTGGGGCACCAAATAGGTTTACAGCATTCTTAATTGCTCTTACAGCGTATGAAGAGCTTAAGGCCGGAGTATATTCAAGCAGTACAAACTTTGTAAAGGCGTCTATTAAAACTGAGCAATATTCTTTTCTATCACTTTTTCCCGAAAGTTTTCCAGTTAAATCTAAATGAACTGTGTGCCAAGGTACTGGGTGTTTAGGAATTGAATGCAGCTGCATTTGCTGTGCACCTGAAGGGCCTTTAGAAGTTTTACATACAACACAGCAATTAATAAACTTTTTCACAAATTTAGCCATATCGGAAAACCAATAAAATTCGTAAAGTTTGTCTAAAGTCTTTTCAAAACCTAAATGTTTTATCTCATTATGAACATGGTTAATTAGGGACCAAACCAAAGAACGTGGTACAATCGGTAGCCAACTAGAAACTCCTCTACGTTCTATCTTCCTATACAATATTCCTTGTCTTAAATCATACGTACGCGATATCTCTTCAGGTAATTGATTATTACGGAATTTTGATATTATTTCTGAAAGTTCTGAATCGCGTTCTTGTTCTACAATTAACCAACCTTTATCTAATTCAAGAAAATTTACTTTACGGGGCTCAGAATAATTTGTGTTTGACAAATTGCGAGACAAGAAATCTGCATGAGCCATTTTTCGACCTTCTTTGTACACGATATCAAACTCGTAAGCCTGCAATATAGCCCACCAACGGTGAACCCTTGGAGTCAAATCACGTTTTGAGTGAGAAGCTTTAAGGGAGTTACAATCGGTAAATACAGTGAATTTTCGTCCATGCAAATAATGACGAAAATGTTCGATTGCTTTTACTACCGCAAGGGTCTCTAACTCGTAAGAGTGATATCGTGTCTCTGCATCTATGGTCTTCCTACTATAATACGCTACTACATGAGGGATATCATTATGTTTTTGGATAAGAATTGCACCATATCCTTCACTACTTGCATCGGTATAAAGTTCAATGGGCAAGGAAGGGTCAAAAACCTTTAAAACTGGTTCGGACGTTAAAATGTGGATAATTTTTTTGTGTATTTGGTTATGCTCTGGGGTCCACTTAATATTGCCTTTTCCTTTTGTTAGGGGATACAAAGGGCGAATTATTTGGGAAAAATTACGAATAAACTGTCTAAAATACGTTGCTAGCCCTATGAGCTGTCTAACCTGAGTGACAGTTTTTGGAGGTGGGACATTAATTAAGGCTTGTATTTTCTTTGGATTTGGTCTAATTTCCCCAGCTGAAACTATATACCCAAGGTACTCAGTTTGGACTTTCAGAAATGAACACTTCTTTAAATTAAATGAGAACCCAGCACTGGACAGCGTTTTGAGTAATTTGTCTAAGCGGCAAAGCCCCTCATCAATATCAGTTGAAATTGAAAGGACATCATCCATGAAAACTAGAATCTTTTCATCATTCATAGGCTTGGTAAAGGATAATGATTCGGTTGAGTATTACTATTTAATTCCCGATAGTCAACACACATGCGTGAAGAACCGTCCTTTTTCTCTACAAGAATGATGGGGCTTGCAAATGCGGATGAACTTTCCCTAATAATATTTGCCGTCAACAATTGCTCAATTTTTTCATCAACTATCTTAGATTCTTGAGGAGATAACCTATATGGTCTCCTATGTACTACTTTATGAGGATCAACTAAATCGATTTTCAACTGTCCCGTTTTAATCCTAGTTGTGGGAAAATTTTCAATAAAATTATCTGCATATTTCGTTAATATGTTAAAAAGTTTTACTCTATCAGGTCCTGTTAAGTCAGTATTAATTGATTCAATGTCAAAAATAGGTTTGGTTTTGGTACACATATTAGACTCTATGCACCGCTTGAATGTTAAACCGCTCTCTGAAATTTCAACAAGAATATCGCGCTCAAGTATATCTCTACCTAATAAAATAGCGTCGCGCAGACAATCATCCGGAACTACATGAAGAGTGACGCTAATTTCGACGTTCTGGATTTCTATATTACAAACGATTTGCTCTGTGCTACTAATGATACTTTTTCCAATACCAGTCATGTTGATAACGTCATGCGATCTTTTTCCAATAATAAGATGTGAATAGCTTTTCCTAATTAAACTACACTCGGAACCGGAATCAAAAATAAAGGGAAATGTCATACTATTACAATTCATAATACCTCGAACAATCTTCGAACACACGTTGACTTCTTTGCTACCAGTAGCGACTTGTTCCTTCTTCGTATTGTCAACCCTCGTTGGGCAGGTGGAGACGACGTGGCCTGGCTCCCCGCAGGCGTAGCATGTGACTTGTGGCTTCTGGTTGACACGTTTGTCCGCAACAATAGAGGCATTACGTGGTTTGTTTCTTTCACGGCAATCAGCCGCACGATGCCCAGTCTTGCCACATATGTTGCAGTTGCCACGAAAGCCAAACGTAGCACGAGGGCGTTTGATATCAGAATCGTTTGACTCAGGAAATTCCGACTTTCTTTTCAAGGATATGCCTCGTAGTACTCGAAACAGCTGGGATTTGTCATTTACCACAGTGGAGTTTAGTTCACGACGTATTTGAACATCACATTGAGACAATATGGAAATGGCAAAGCCTGTCACAACCTTTTCAGATAATCTTGCGTCCGGGATGTTTTCAATCAATTGCCAAAGACGTAAACACGCCTGAGCGGGGGTCTCATTAGAACTAAGTTGAAATTTGAGGATAGTGTCAAAGTGATCCTGAATAAGCATAGGGCGAGAGAACTGAGCTTTCAAAGTCTCCTGTATATCTTCCCATTCATATTGGCTGGGAGGTATCTTGGTCAGTAATGTAGCTGCGCGGCCTCGAAGACAATGGGTCAGCGTCATGATTAAATCCACACCTTTTAAACTTTTGCTCTTAATTATAGTGTCTGACAGCCGACACCAGCCCTCTATGTCTGAATTGGGGTCATCAGGATCAAAAGGTACTAACGATATGAAAGGTTGTGGTGGTGCATTGGACCGGGGTAGCAGAGCATCTGTTAATTTTGATAGAAATGCTTCTAAACTATTTGAGGGTAGCGGAATATTTTCCTGCATATTTTGTGATGAAGTGCCAGAGGTGGGCGGACAATCCGATCCCACTTCTGATGTCGGAATAGGTACAGACATCAGAAGTAAAACTCAGATATGGCAATACACAAATTTATTTCAGTTTGAACACTTAGTTAACTTAATCTAGAAAATATAGAGAATTAATTAAAAATTATTAATTATTATCTAGTAATGGCGGTGAGGACGGTCACATAGGGCAGTACTGACTGTCAGAGACAGTGGTCCATGCTCCCACCGTAATAAGGATAGTACTACTTGTCAGAGACAGCGTTCCACATCCAATAGCTGGGCAGTACTGACTGTCGAGAGACAGTGGTCCGTGCACCAAGACGCATCCGTTAGAAATGCGTGCCGACTGAACAGCGCAGCCGCTTATAAAGGCGTTCACTTGTGGGGGGGAAACGTCACAATAATTTACTCGATTGTACTACGAGTCTTTTAAGCCAAATGACAGATAAAGTGAATGATTTGTCTATGATGCGTCCGGTGCACGTTCCACTAGCGCCATGTATTCGCCGTCTCTCGCAGCTGTTAAACTATATGGCTGCCGTCATATTTTTAATTTTATTTACATAAAATAATATAACAACACGCCTTATTTCCGTGTACAGACGCCAGCACATCAAGTTACCCCAATCTGTCAAATTTCTTTGATAGATTTTCAACTTTATTTCAAAACAATAAGGTTCATACATACCTATCTATTAATACACCCACATTTTGCTAGTTATGTTTAAGCGTAATAGGGGCGGGCCTATTGCCATCAACCGGGACAAATACAAACTCCGGGCTACTACTGAGAAATTCCACATAGAAAAACCCAATAACACTTTGCCAGACCTGGGAATCGAACCTAGGACCTCACGCCTAGCAGCAACGCTTGCGACCGCTACATCAAAGAGACAGTTATTTTATTAAGTGACCACTATACACCTAAACCCATAAATACTACCCAATAGGGTATTTTACTCATTATGAAAAAAAAAAAATATTATCGAGCTAGCTTACGCAAAATGCAGTCGGAAAATGTAAGTTTTAGTTCAGGAAAAAACTAAATAAATTTTAAAATTTAATTCAAAGTTATCAGTTTTCTTTTCTCTGTTTTTGAACACCATGAAATAGTAGCCGCCATGTTATTACGTCATACGGCGTGTCAATTGAACAACTTTGTACTTTTTTTATGTTCGTAACCAAAGTCATTTTTATTTAAGTAATATTTTGCAGTCAGGAACAGCAAGCCAACGATAAGTAAAATAATTAGCTCATTTTTTAAATTATAAACAATTATCATATAAAATAGGTATCAACGCTTTTGTCTATATGGCAAACTGACGTCATACCCACAGAGCAATATGGCGTCCACTGTGACCAGCGTCAAATTACGCGCGAAGTTTGAAAATGTAAAAAATTTATGCATTTTTACGGCACTTATTTTTTTTTCTGGTTTATTAGCACTTTAGAATCTAATTAGGGCACTTTTCAAAAATGGGTGTAATACCCTATTGAAACCCTAACTCTTACTAAAAAACGTAACATCACGCTTGTAATCCACGAAGGGTTAAGCATAGATGTACCTAAAGCGCTCACCACTACCCACATTTCGGCAGCTACCTATGTTTTTAAGTCCCATGTGTGTCTCAGACCACGCCTGCAAAGAGAAAGCGTTAACAAACTCTAGAACAAAGGAGTAAAACAATTTTCACTCGCGCCATTCCAAGCATGACAGTTTAAATGGAGAAAAACTATCGATCATCAGTCATTGGAGTCGAAAGTGGCGCATGCGCAATGACACCAAACTCTCACTCTATCACCGATTAATTGGAGTCAACGAATCGCACACGATAGGTAAGAAAAAAGCGGCCAAGCTAGAATAGGGTATAAGGTTGCAGTGTTCTCGTGTTCTTTTGTTTTTGGATGAAAGAAAAGGATGTGACGACGACTGGCTTGAGGGTAAGTAATAACAGCTCCACCGGCCAATCGATCAGGTTAAGATACGCTTGTCGCGGTTGGTCCGTGGATGGGTAACCCATCTTTACATATCAAGATTCCGCCGTGCCTCGGAAGATACGCTTAGGCGTTGGTTCTATAACAGTCATTACGGGTCGTCTGAATCCCGAAAGTCTGAAACAGTCTCACCACGGGATATCGTGTTACCGCAGTAACTAAGTTGTGGAGGTCAGATACGCAGTCGGCCCATGTAAAATACTGGTGTTTAGTTAGAGTGGAAACCGACCCAACATAGTTAGGCAAAGGCGAGGCAGAAGATGATGAAAAAAAATGGAAAATTCAAACTTTTTGTAAATGATTTGTTACATTGGAATATTATTATGGACCATCAGAACTTAATAGCAGGGGAGGATGTGGAGCCAACGGCTGCTTTAACACATTAAATGTCCCTGTGAACGTTTATTAGATTAATTAAGTGTTGAAAGGAATCTTGCTGATTAAATACCAAATAAAATATCATCATCATGATCATGTGTGCAGCCTTGTTCCACACACTGCTGAGTATAGTCCTCCTCCTTATTATGCTATGCTTCCCTGGTACTTGCAAGGCTCATCCAGGTGTTCCCTGCGATCTTCTGTAGGACGTGCACCCACCTTGCTATTGGCAAATAAAATATACCTACCACGAGTTAAACAAAATTATGCCATTAATTTTAAATTTAAATTGCACAATATTCAATTAAAACAATGCTTCAATCGACCCATACAATTACGGACTCCTAAAAAATGAAAGAAAGTGATGTTACGCCAGAGTATCATTGCACGGGAAAAAACTAAAGCGTCATTGTTTTCTAACCCCATCTCTTTCTAACCTAAAGAAAAAGGTATCGCTGTCTTGTTTTGAAGAAAGTGCGCGCGCTCATCCAGCTGAACGGATTTACGTCACATATAGTATATGAAAGAATTTACGTCAGTTCGTCATTTATTTTGTACTTATTACCTTTGACAGACTTTAGTGATAAAAATTCGTGTGACATCACACTTATATTCCGCAAGGGGTTTAGACACAGGTCCTATATTAAGTAACTCCATATTTCGACAGTTATATTTAAGTCTCATGTAATAGCCGGCGAGCCTATTGCCATCGACCAGGTACATAACCAGACTCCAGGCTGCTCCTGAGAAATTCCATTTAGAAAACCCAATGACATGAATAATTTTAAACCTTAAATAGCAGAAGTAGTTACAAAACTTTTAATCTTTTAATTTACCTACCTTAGATTTTGAAACCAAGGAATGATAATCCGATAGGTGTATAAAGATACCTAATTGGAAATCAAATATTATTTTACTGAAAACTTTTTTAGTTTTTACAGTCACTTTAATTTTAAATAGGTATGAATAATACTGCAGTTTCGTAAATATCCCGAACAAAGTTCATACATTGTTGTGTGTTAAGTAATTAAATTGCATCTAATTCTTTTACATATACTGCTATCGATAGTGAGAGTGAAAGATGACGTCGAATCGTGAGTGGATATTCTGCTAGAATGAGACGGCAATATAAACAGTAGTGCAAACAAAAGGGACAGGAGACAGAATATGAGATGAAGTGTGGGAATGCGTGCAGGTAACGATGCAATATGCTTTCAAGTAAATGTTGGGAATCGTTGTGGTTCGGTTATAATTATGTAGTACTGTAGCAAAGAAAATGAATATGGTATAGGTACTTAGATTCTAACTGTTGTAATAAAATTACGTAAGTGTGATTTTAAGACCAACTGACTAAAATACTCGTGGAGTCGTGATCAAGGCTCTTGGTGAAGAAATGAATAACTTGTTTACTTAATTCATAATTTAAAAACACAATCTATTTTTACTTATAATAATAATAGACTATTTATTTTCAGGTTATAAAGACCCATAGATAAATACCTTAACCTAAATATACATAATATAATAACAAATTGTGACATATCACTTGATGACATCTGAAGTTATTTTTACTTTAAATCCTCAAATAACAGTAAATCTGTTATTAATAGTAAAGACTGCCTCGTGGGTGTAGTGGTCGCAACCGTTACTGCTGAGCATAAGGTCTTAGGTTCGATTTCCAGGTCGGGCAAAGTGTTATTGTGTTTTTCTATCTGGCATTTCTCGGTAGCAGCCCGGAGCCTGGATTTGTGTCCGTTTGATGGCAAAAGGCTCGCCTCCTATAACATGGGACTTAAACATATCAGGCAAAATGTGGGTGTACCTATAGATACACCTCTCAACCATCCAAACCCTTGGGGGAAACAAGGCGTGATGTTATGTAATGTTATCCTAAGAAAAACTCTATTAAAACCATTACGGTTATAGCAAGATCTTAATAGAATATAAGGTCACCATCATCATTTCTGCCAAAAGACGCAGTGCTGAACATGGGCGTTTCCGCAGCTTCGCCACTTCGACCAGCTTTTTGCCTCTCGCCTCCAGCTGATTCCTGCAGCCTTCACATGGTTACCGATCCTCCTCGTCGAGGCCTTTCAATGCTATGCCTTTCTGTACGCGGTCGCCACTCCAGAACCTTACAGCCCCAACGGCCATCGGCTCCCATGTTCTGCGAGCAATGAGACCTGCCCTCTACCACTTTAGTTTGGCAATTCTTCGGGGTATGTAGGTTACCCTGGTTTAAAAAAAATCTTGGTTAGTTTTAAAACTGAGCAGCAACGCTTCCCCGATTCGCAGCAACAAAAAATGTTAAAGAAAGTAAAAGCGTTCTCATGTTTAAAATGGTTTTTATAAACGATTGAAAAAGTATGCTTTTGTATAATAACAACAATGGCTTAGACAATACCTTGCGCTTGCGCAACACGTGTGGGTTTAGATATACAGGTCGAACCGAACGAATTTTTGGATTTTTAGCAATATTTTATATGATTTTAAATACGAATTGTATTGTGTTTATTTGTTGCAGTTTCGGTTCACGGATTTAGAAATATGGATTCTTGAATAGCTTTGTGGATTGGATTTGAAGTTCGCATTTCGTTTATCTGTCTTTTTTCGAATAATAGTACACCCTCATCTTCTCACTAAAATCTTTTCTCCATTCTTTAGCGTAATTATGTCATAACGTTTACAGGCAAACTTGGAGTTTGCATGGATATATTTAGATCGATCGATTACGGCAACTATTCCGACAACCAGTCTTACCAAAGGGTATCATATTACCCACTAACTGAGTTGCGGAGGTCAGATCGGCAGTCGTTTGATGTAAAATACTGGTATTAGCTGCACCCGGCTAGACTGGAAGACGGAGGACCCCACCATAGTTGGGGAAATGCTAGGCAGATAATGATGATTAGGGCAAACTGCAAAGGCTGTATTTGAAGAAAGTCTATTTACAGCTGTTGGCAACCGTTGTTGTGTTAGTTGGTTATCCAGCAGGATTAGCATAACGCTTTCTATTTTTACGAAGAATAGACAGCGCTTTTTAACCGACTTCAAAAAGTAGGAGGTTATCAATTCGACATGTTTAAAAAAAATGTATATTCGGGCATAACTGCGTCATTTATAGACGGACTAGATTCCGCCCGCGGCTTCGCCCGCGTGGAGGTCGGAAATTATCCCGCGGGAACGTACTACCGGGATAAAAAGTATCCTATGTGTTAATCTAGATTATAATCTATCTGTGTGCCAAATTTCATCAAAATCCGTTCAGCCGTTTTTGCGTGAAAGAGTAACAAACATCCATCCATCCATACTTACAAACTTTCGCGTTTTTAATATTAGTAAGGATTTGCAAAATATATTTTTTGTTCGAAAGGGGTTTATTCCGAAATGGTCCCATTCTAATTTCATATAGATCTGATGATGCGTTTCGGAGACAGACAACGGAACTCTTCAAAAAATTACAGCAAATCAACCGCGATTGCTGTTATCGCATAAATTTCGAATTGGCGTGGGGTAGGTAGGTACTATAACTAAAAAGTGTGAAATAAAAACTATAAAAAAAGTATTTTGAAAAAAGTTTTTATTCTATACAAAGTGACATTTCGTTTCTCCATTTTTGACATTGCACCGTAGATATCCTTCTACTATCTGTCATTTTGTCTTTAGTTTCTCAAAATCTTTGTCTAGGTCCTTTATATGTATACTATTTCAGAAGAATATTTCTTCCCAAACTGTCAAAAACACACTGACAACAAACTTTTTACTCGACAGCCATAAGGTATATACAATAATCTACAAAATCATGATTCGTTTAGAACGCATAACTGTGATAATTAATATAAGAACATAGCTATCTTCTTCTATTTTACATCATTTAGTTTATAGGCATGTCTATTCTTCCGTCCGTTCCGTAGTTACTTACTTACTTATCTTACACCTCAAAATATATTTAAACAAAAACAAAATGTATTCTAAATAAAAACTATTTTGAACGATTTCACAAACTAAATAAAGAATCTTTTGTTCACACAGTAATCAATTTTAATTTTAATACATAAATAAGTTTTTGTGGAAAGGCATGGCTGCTTGCTTGTCCAAGGTCAGGAGAGTGATCTTCGATTGCTCTTTATTGCAATTATGGAGACAGTACGTTGAACCGATGTCCTTTAAATATTTTACTTTTTATTGTATGGACGGAGGGGACGTTAAACTAGGGCGTTGTACCTGCCTGGTGATCACGTTTGTTTTGGTGAAGGAGAAGGCTTTTTTATTTATTTTTTTCTTTCTGCGCGGAGGTGCTACATGCTGTTTTATTCCAATTTTAAAATGAATTCGTTGAAACTTTTTCTCCGGATAGAATGTGTCCCCTTTTCCTTAGAACGTATTCATCGGCTATATTCGTAGTTTCTTTGAAAGATAAAAACTTTTTCCAAAAAAAAAAACAACCGACTTCCAAAAAAACACTACAAAGGGAAAAATAACTTTAATTTCGGAAGTCAGTGTCTTTGGAGCTGTATTTGAATTTTTTGTCACCGCCTTCCGAAATTAAGGTTATTTTTCACTTTGTAGTGTTTTTTTGGAAGTCGGTTGTTTGTTTTTTTTTGGAAAAAGTTTTTATTTTTCACTTTTTAGTGGTTCACATGTGCTTAACCCCTGCACAGCATACCGGCGTGATGTTATGTTATGAACTGGTGTAAGCAATAGACAGACATGAGATTTCAACAATCCCAGTCCATTTGCTATTGAGGAGTTCCGTTGCCTATCTCCGAAGTTCTTCATCAGATCTTCACCAAATTGAAATGAGACCACTACGAGAAAGTACTCTTCCAAAAAATAGCTAAATCGCTTCGTGTGCCTATAAAATTTGAAGAGTTCTTTCTATTTCTCCAGGATCCCATCATCAGATCCTGACTTGATGATCATGGGACCACCTGGGAAGTATACCCTTTCAAACAAAAAAAACAAAATCCAAATCGGTCCAGCCATCTTCGAGTAATCGGGGAACATACCTACATAAAAAAAAAAAAAATAGTTCCGACGAATTGATAACTTCCTCCTTTTGAAGTCGGTTAAAAAAGAAACGGGGTTACCGATATAGCTTGCAGAGTAAGCAAGCTGAAGTGGCAGTGGGCTGGTCTTGTCTGTCGAAGGACCGATGGCTGGTGGAGCAGACCAATCTTGGAGTAGAAGCGTAGTGTGGAACACCTCCCAGCTAGATAGACCTGGATGCGGAAGGCGGAAGCCAGGCTATTGTCATGCATAGGCCGTGGAGAGGCCTTTGTCCAGCAGTGGACTGAGATAAGCTAAGTTAATTGATTGATATTCGACGACCTGTGAACTGTCCCATTATCAACAAGTCAGGTTAGGTCGACACTAGGCAAGAAGCTTATAGATAAAAGTAAGGGCCACACTCTAAATACCTAAGTGAAGACGACTGTGGGCTAGCCCTCTCTTTCTAAATACATACATAAAAAAGAGAAAACACATATCACTGTCTCGTTCTCATGTATGTATTTTTAGAAAGAGAGCGTTAGCCCATAGTTCGTCTTCACTTTTTTATTTGGAGTGTGGTCTCCACTTTTATCTATAAGCTTCTTGACACTAGGCATCATGTTTGATGTTCGGCTGTTGAAAGCCGCGTCAGTAAGTCAAGCAGTTGCTGAGGAAATTCTTACTGTGTAAGGTATCTAGCCTTCCAGGTAAAATATTTTTCAGTCTGTTATTATCATTGTATCATCTTTGTGATGTCCACGGTTAATCAAGAAGTCTTTAATGCAACGATTTTATTACAATACCAGCTGATTTTCATAGATAGGATTGCTACTACCATGGTATGAAATAGAAATCCAATTCGAACCAAAATTGGTGCTATTAAACAATTATTAGTAAAATGTCAACTTTTATTAGAAAATGCAAATATATGCAAAAATAAGGCTTGGAAATTAAAACATGTTAGATTTCTTTTCTTTTACATAATATGCATGTTTCTAATTGGAAATTTATGCGATTGTATTTATTGTATTATAATTGTAGGTTGTTTTTGATAAGTTTAGTGTTCCCAAAACACACACTCACACCACCGATATACACAGATACAGCTATGCTATTCTGTAACCATCTCACCGGGTGAATTGAGCGTGGAGTGAGCTGTTAGTGTCATTCCACCTGATGCTAGGGATGAGCAAGCAGTACATTTACAATAATAATCGAGATTCAATTTCGATTATGATTAAATGCTAATTCTATTGATTATTTTATTATGATTTCAAAGCATCATGAAATACATTTTGGGAGGTTTTTCAAATAAAGTAGCAAAACAAAAACTCAGTCAGAAACTCAATGCTGTTTCGGTCTATTTTTTCCTAGACTAGTCCTTATATTGCCAGAGGCGTGAGCGCGCTTATAATGTGATGTAATGCATGATGCACACTTCAACACTAGCTTTGAAATCGTAATAAAATGATCAATAGAATTAGCATACCTACAATCATAATAAAGATTTAATCTCGATTATATTTGCAAATGTAATGCTAAGGTCAATCCCTAGCATCAGTGGGATGACACTGACAGCTCACTCCACGCTCACTCGGCTCACTTCACCCGGTGAGATGGTTACAGAATAGCACGGCTGATCATAAAAGATCACCTGTATCCTGCACCCAAATTAGGTACCACACTATCAATCAATCAGCATCTGAATCATTTTGATAGATATTGTTAATAAAATAAATAAATAAAAAATAAAAAAATCTTTTTTTTTCTGACTGATAAATAATCCATAGATGTTAGTAGAATACAACTTATGAAACTAGTGTTAGTCTATTATAATTATTTATATCCTAATGTGGGTATTAACCCAGTGCTGGGCCTGAATTCAGTATGACCACTTAACGATTCCTTACTCGTAACCACGTCAATCACTCACGAAATCTGCTAATATCGTATTAATAATATCGACAAATTGTCTTGAAACATACAGAATATGACATTATGATTCCTTACCGTTACATTGGTTTCAACAAACCTAAAAAAAAAGAAAAACAACTGACTTTTGAATTATAATTTTTAATTTTTAACTTTTTACCTACCCCACGCCAATTCGAAATTTATGCGATAGCAGCAATCGCGGTTTGTTTGCTGTAAATTTTTTAAGAGTTCCGTTGTCTGTCTCCGAAACGCATCATCAGATCTATATGAAATTTAAATGGGACCATTTCCGAATAAACCCCTTTCGAACAAAAAAAGAATTTTGCAAATCCGTCTATATATGGCGGAGTTATGCCCGAACATACATAAAATAAAAAATAAATAAAAAAAATTACGTGCCGAATTAACCTCCTTCATTTTGAAGTCGGATAAAAAACACGATATTGACGTAGTTTGAACGTAGTAAGATTCCGCGGGGTATCAATGTAACCATACAGAATTGAGGCCCTGGACGTACCGCGTATCCAGCCTATCCGCAATAACAGCCAGGATGCTTCAAATGTTCGAAAAATTTGTCTGCTCAACAACGTAAATAACGTTGTGCTCAACAACGTAACAATGAATGTTGTTGAACTGTCAAAATGAACGCTGTTACTGTAAGTGTAATACGCAATAAATTAATCTTCTCTACTAGTTAAAAAACTATCACACAAAATGGATTATTCTACTATTAGATCAGAAATTTCTAAGTTACGTGCTACATTAGGTCAAGAACTGAAGGGTCTATTTTTCGTACTACTGAATTTAAATATTTTCGTTCATACAATGTTGCACATCTTTGACTAATGCTATATTTTAGTTGTATGTACCTACCATTTTAATGCAAATGGCAGTTATTACGTCTAGTTTGGTGTTGATAGGTGGTCTAAGTTAGGCACAAACAGGTTTCATTTTACGTTCAGAAGACAAAATATCTTGGATTTGAAATTATAATGATCATATTTTGAAAGTCCTCGAGTGCCTACCTACCCATTGTACAGACACCAGCACATCAAGCTACCTCAATCTGTCAAATTTATTTGATAGATTTTCAACTTAATTTCATAAGTATAAGGTTAATGTTCAATTGACAGTTTGAGGTAGCTAGATGTGCTGGCGTCTGTACCCACAAACAAGGTCAATCAGATTAATCAACTGTGTTATAAAAAGAAAGAGACAATTATTGGTTCAAACTCGAAGAAATTGGTTGATAGAAACAAGATTCTAATAGCAATGTTTTTGTTAGTCACTTTCTTACTAGAATTTGACGTCAAAAACGTTTCAAGATTTTTACCACAAATCCAGTTTAATTTATTTAAAGCTAACTGTTTAAGAGTTTTTTGGTTTTGACAGAAATAAAGAAAATAGGTTATTAATTCTGCACAAACTAAACGCACTTTTCAACAAAAAAAACACAAAAAACAAAGTAGCTAGTATTCAACCAATTAAAGTTTGACAATTTAGTCCATTGCTTGATATAAGGGCAGGGCCTGGGACGAAAAACATCATACCATCATAATGTTATGACAATGGTAAACGATAAAAAACAAACCATTAAAACAAAACAAGATGCCTAATCGATATCGGTTTTCATAGAGCTGTAGTGTCTTCTCTAGGTCTGTGCATTAAAGTCAAAAGTTGAACTATTAGCTGCATTTATTTCTTAAATGTCACTGACATCATATTATATTCTGGGCTGACACAATTTAGGTTGCCCTATATACGCTCAGCAGACGCTAGTTAAAGTAGGTAGACATTTTTTACAGACGGCTTAAAACTACCAAACAGAAACCATCAAAACATACTGGAAAATAATTACAACTGCACAACACAGTTTCTACACGAAACACACATGTCATTCTAAGACGCACACACACAAACACATCTTCTAACGCCACACACGAGTTACACATCATACACTCACCCTGATTCACAGTGATGAGTTAGTGTGTGTGTGTGTGAATAGTGATGGCGTATGTCTGTGTGCGCTAGGACAGTGGGTCTTTATGCTCCACAGGATATAGGTCAGCATGTCTTCCCCTCATTTGTAAATAGAGCGAAGGGTACTGTTAATAGTTACTGTTAGGTTATTTGCTCTTGTTATTTTTTTATCTGTCTGCGCAATCGTCACGGTCTTTCCTTTGAGGTTGTTTTCTTTGCATTTGCCTTTCATGTTTAGGACACGTGCAGGTATAAAAAATTGATAAGATTCGGATATCGGGATGTGTGAAATGAGTGAATACAAAAATATTTATTAAGTACGTATGTTTTAAAGAATTATGTGCAAAGGGAGTTAGCATTTTTACATGTTATTATGATAATTCACACAATATTCTTGTTTTCTTCTTCCGTCATCTCAAAAGTTATGAAGCTACGTAAGGACATCAAAATCTAGCTTAGCTCTATCTAGTTATTGAAACTAACGTAATTATTCGATTCTGCAGTCTCCAAAGCGCAAGAGAAGTGGACACCCAGTGGTAATGGCCGCGACTTATGAGTTTTACGCCGTGGGTTCGAACCCAAACAGACGCCTCACTTTGTGTACAATATTTCAACACCACAGCTCTCAAAATGGTGAAGGAAAAGATCGTGTGGAAACCGGTATATCCTAGAAACAACATTTCGTAAACTTGTGACATTCACCACTGGGCCCGCTTAGTGGTTTATGGCCCACTCCCGCTTACAGGAGGCCTGTGCCCGAGCACTGGGAACATTATAGGTTCATTATGACTAACCTATTATGCTCTAACGTCGTCATATGGTAACCCTATATCCTAAAAAAGGTCCTTTGGTAAAATAACCAAAAGTTACGTCATATAGTAGGGTTCCCTTCATTAAAACCTCACATTAAACAGTGTTATTAGTCCACTGCATCAGTACAACATATCTACTGACTAGTATATACACTACAGACCACATGATGATGTCCACGGCGAGATTAAACGCCGTATCTAGCAATAAATCTTGATCGCGATGCAGCTAACCCTGCCCTTACGAGTACTATATCATTTGATTACGTTTTCCTCAATTAATCCAACACTTGTAACATAACTGCTGACAAATGTGCGATCTGTATCTAGGAATGTCTTCCTATGTATTGTATGGGTTGTAGTATTATGCAGTGCTGGATTGGAGAATCATAGGCTGATGACAAACGACTAGCTATACTGGTTATCATTGTAATTTACGGCATCGGTGTCTGCTTAATTGTAGGGTGCAGAAACGAAAGCGGAGTTTAGAAACTTACTGGACAATGCAAGTTAAAGTGTCATGACTAATGATCAGAGATCGGATATTCGGATGCATATTCACCTAAAGTTGAGATGTTGGCTTACATGGAATGCGCTTTTGTATCGAAAAAGTCTTAATTTAGGTAAGTAATTTGTTTATTTTTTGTTTTAACTAATACAAACCACCCCTCCTCCAGTACATACACATATTTATATCGGGTTAAACATTAATTTTAAATTAATACACATCTGAATAATTATGCAATCCAAGAATCCCGGGGTTTTTAATAAATATTACAAATAATTTATAAAGCCGCTTTCATACTTTCATAGCTAAAAATTATCTTTAGGTAAATATGCATCCGAATATCCGATCTCTGCTAATGATACAGAAGATCCATTTTCAAAAGATTTTGCGCGTTTTGTAAAATCAGAAATCACTTGTTTTGGGGTTTGTCAAAATATATCTCGTATAAACTTCATCTTTTGCCTTGCATGATGTTGTCAACTTCTTGTCTTGAGAATGTTGTAGGCCTTGTAGACTACAGATTTGTGGACCATTTTCTATTTTATTAAGTACCTGGGTATCATTGACAGGCCTGCATTGTCCTCCCATACCTAATCACACTGTAATTTGAAAACATTGTACCTAAAAGCAAATTATTTTAAAAGAGTTTCCGTGGAGTTTCCTGCCATCTCTTCTCCATATGGCCACTGATCCATGTTTGTATTAATTTAGGTAATTATATATCCTGACTTAGTTATTGTCAACCTTATAATTGTTCCTATTTAAATAAATATATAAGTTCATGGGAAGCGACCGATTGAAACCGTGCTAGTTTCAGACGTTTCATAAGTGACCCGTGTAGGTTTATGTGTGTTTATAAATTGAAAGACTATTGGACCTCAAATTCCATACAACTTTTATAACCAGTCCTCAATCTTCAGTCGTCAAAAACGAGTACCTACATACTACAGTTTGTCCGTCTGTCACAGTAACCTTGCTCGCCCTATCTCTAATTACCTCAGGTCTTTGGCCGTAACAAACACACTGACTTTCAAACGTACCCATTCGCAAGAAATGCGTCTCAATTTACTTTTTATAAACATTAATTTTCGACGTTTTTTTTCATTGAATGTTTAAGCAATTTTACTTTTTATGTTTTTGTGTGTAGAGAACATTACTGTGGTTAGGTGAAACTGTTTATGCATGGAATGTTTGGCAATGTTGGTTTGTAGAATAATTTTAGCCTTTTTAGGTTATGTGGTTTTAAGGCTTGAACTTTTCTACTAGCAGCTATACTGCCACAGCTATACTGACAAATGTGTGCACTTACTAGACCATTCCATTCCATCTGTGTGGTTCTTTCCTCAAAATACCATTTCAGACACAATTCTACATGGTGTTCACATGATCTGACCAAGATGTCAGGACTTTAAAAGAGACTGTGACTCGAGTTTGTTTCGGCCTATCTTCTCAGAGTAGTCATATAAGAAACGCCGATCTCATCTAGTTTTTAAAATATGATTGACGTGAAAAAGTGTTTGTACAATTCTATACAGAAATAAAATCATTTATCGTTCATAAAAGAAAACATCTTGCGAATCTTTTAGATTGTATCTAAAAATACCTTGAATGGTTTTTTAAATGTGGCTAAAAAAAACATACTGTGAATTTTTATCTAGTTTCAAATGACCAAAGTAAGATACTAGTTTTTTGATCAAATAAAATATTGTGAAAAATCTGCATCTGACGTGGTTCAACAATGAATTTAGTGATTCTTCATAAAAGTCAGAATATCGTATGGCTTGGCGACGTCTCTTGCACAGCCTCTACCTATTTTCAAATCAACAAATAATTTTTCAAATACCATTAATCCTCAAACCAGGTTTGTAAATCCTCGTGACCACCTGCTACAGTATTGATTACGATGCTAAAATTCCGCAATAAACCAAGAATTCTGAACAAATCCCTTTCAATACCTTTAAACACGCAACTCCATTCAAGCAACTTGTGATTTAACACGTTATACAATTTAAATCGCAATTATAACACTTGAACACATTTCGATAGAGAATCGACGCGTGCGCAAAGCTCGACCCCATTCGGCTGCGGCCGAAGTTACGTCATATTGGTTAGCGAATTAGGACAACTATGTACTAGAAGAAAGTAGGGCACAGAAGGACCATTTCATACAATGCATGACACAAAGCTTGTAAGTATTTTAATGGGTCAGCAGCAACATAATTAAGGTTATGGTCAAATAAATTTTGGTGTGCGAAAAGAGTGGATTCTTCATCGACTGTTCTTCACTTAGAGAGCAAGTTTGGTCGTAGGACTAAAGTATCTTTAGCCGGTATATACTGTAAAAGCTAATATAAGATGGTGCTAATGGCCCTTTTTTACATTGTCCTAACATATAGAAGCAACAGGAACAATGTACCCAGGATTTTGTATTATTTTGATTTTACAAGATGTCCATGGAGTTTCTTGCCAGTTCTTCTTCATAGAGATCTATGTTTTAGAACGGGCAACGATCTTCAACATTATGACTAACTGACCGACTTTTGGACAAGTCAAAAGTGCCTGGTAATGGTTTAATTGGAATAAATAATTAAGTTAGAGTTTGCATAGTTATAATTGGTCTCCTGGACCAACTCTGATCGGAATTTCCAAATCATCAAAAGTAAGGCAAACTTATTGCGCATAAAGAACACTCTCCAACTTAGCTACGAATCCTACGATTATTTGGGAAAAGGGTAAGATTCTAGTGATGATGTTGACGTGGAACTTCGTAAGCGCTGGTAAGTGGGTCTACTGTTCCTTACTATTTCATGGTAGGTACTTACTGTCACTATGTGACGTCAGCTTTGGCAGTTTTGCTCCGAGTGATTAGAAATGTTTGGCGAATAATCTTCGCAGTACTCGCGCCCTACTTCGCGTACATACATATAAGTATGTGTGAAGACTGCTTGTCCACAGATAACGCTAAAATAAGGATAGAGTTTCTCGACTTAGTTTTGTAACTCATCGGCGTATCCTTTTCTCAACTATGTTGTGGTCGGCTTCCAGTCTCACCAGATGCAGCTTAAAACCACCATTTTTCCATCATAGAGCACCTGTGCGATCTAGTAACTAGGTAGCATGATACCCCTTGGTAAGACTAGTTGTCAGACTTTCGGGCTTCTTACTACCCGTAACGACTGTCAAAGATCTACAAATGACAACCAAGACCTAAGGAAAAGACGTCCACTGTTGGACATAAGCCTCCCCCAATTCGGGAGGGTTTGCCATATTCGCCACTCTTGGCAGGCGGGTTGGCGAACGCAGTATGGTGGTAAAATGCAGGGAGAACGCTGCTGCCCATTCTCTAGTAAGTCCCTTTGTCGCCTCTTACGACACTCACGGGAAGAGATGGGATGGTGCTATTTTTTACGTCTGGCACCACACGGAATAGACCCCGTATCGTATAAATTTCTCGGTTATCTATGTGCAATACCGACGTGGTCAAAATGTATGGAATTGCAATTTTTTTTTCAAAATTTCTACGTTGTTGGTCTAGAACCATATGCTGAATTCATTGTTAGAGTTTGCACACTAGTTAAAAAAAACCCGTAAATTATTCATAAAGTTAAAGTACCTAACGTTATTGAAGCCCACCAACATTTTAAAAGAATATAAGATGAAGAAACCATGTTTTTTATACAAAGATCGTGGGATTTGCTGGACAGATTATTGATGATGATGATGGACACAGAAATTTCCTCAACATCAAATGAGTAAGGTATAGTTCTGGGAAAGCTGCCTTTGATAAATCTTAAGTTGAGCTTTTAACGGACGCCCTTCAAATGTATTCTAAGAAGATTATATTTCTGATTCAATAAATAATTGCTAGGCATTTCTTTGAATTTAGTTTTACTGAGGAATGATATCATTTGTGTTATTTCACCAGTTGGATGGATCTTCAACCAGTGCGTCCTGCCTGTAATGACATACGGTGCCGAAACATGTCGCTCAGCGTGCTATGGAGCGGGTTATGCTCGGAGTTTCTTTGAAGGATAAAATCAGAAATGAGAAAGATCCAGAAAAGAACCGGAGTAATGATAATGAACATAGCTTGCAGAGTAAGCCACCTGAGGTGGCGGTGGGCTGGCCATGTCTGTCAAAGGACTGATGGCCGGTGGAGCAGACGAGTCCTGGAGTAGAGGCGCGTATCGGCAAGCGTAGCGTGGGACGCTGCCCAGCTAGATAGACCGATGACCTTAAGAAATTGGCTGAGACAGACTCGATGCGGAACGCGGAGTACAGGGTATTGTGGCGCAGCCTGGGTAAGGTCTATGTCCAGCAGTAGACTGTGATAGGCTGAGTTGATGATATTATTTCACCCAGCTCAAACCAAAGTCAGAACTGTAAAGCAACTGAAAAGTCACGGTATTCTATAAATTGAAGCCGCAAAATTGTTGACTCCTAAGATACAAGTCTGCGTACCTAGTTTAGGATCCCAGAAATCTGACTGTAATTTTTTACTTGGTATTACAACCCATTGTTTCCATATGCAGGTACTGTATTGTTGTTTTTATGTAATAATAAACTTATACCAGGCCACTCAGAAAGTATTGCGAAAAAAAGTTTTTTTATTATGTATGAGAGACTGGTCAGTTATAATTTATTTTGAAAATATGATTATTTGTAACTAAAAATAGGTACGTTTCAATTTCAAAATTTCAAAACTTTGGGGGATGAACAAAGAAGTGCTCGCCCTTTGACGGCTGTTATGGAAGAAAACGTGCTAGCAGTGAAAAATTTAATGAATGACAGACAATAGGCGAGTTACGGTTCAAAAAATTCAGCACATACTGCAGGCTGGATCGGGAAGCCTTCACGAATAGGATACTTTCACGCTGGGTGCCGCACAACCTCACCGATGCTCAGAAGTAGGCCCGGGTGGAATGGTGCCGTGATATGATAAACGAATTTGACGCAGGCTCGTCTCGGCGTGTTTACGACATTATTTCAGGTGATGAGTCTTGGATTTATCAATACGATCCAGAAACGAAGCGCCAGTCGACGGTTTGGGTGTTTCAAAACAAATCAACGCCTACCAAAGTGAAGCGATCTAGAAGCGGGAGAAGATTTTGATCGCGAGCTTTTTTAATTTGACTGGCTACTTGGTGGCAATTCCTTTACGGAACCAAAGAAGCATCAACGCTGAATGGTATACTATCAAATACTTGGCAGAAGTTTTCTCTGTTGTGAGCAAGAAGTGACCAAACACAGGCCTCCGCGGGCTACTGCTCCACCACGACAACGCGCCTTCGCACACCGCGCTCAAAACAAAGGACTTCCTGGACAGCACGCCGCCGGTCAAACTCCTGGGTCACCCTCCTTACAGCCCTGACCTAGCACCGTGTTACTTCTTTTTATTCCCGAAATTAAAAAATCAGCTCAAAGGGATACAATTTTCGTCGCCGGAAGATACGCTATCAGCATTCGTACAGGCTGTAAACTAGGTGTCTGCGGCGGACTGCACGCACAACGGACCGAATGGGAGTCTACGTGCGGAAAAGGGAGTCCCATCATCTGCGGCGGACTGGAAAAAGTGTTTCGGAAACTGTTTCAGACGCATGAAACTTTGTATACAGGCTAGTGGAGAGTACTTTGAAAAGATTTAATAAAAAAATAATTACTTTTGGAACAAAATCCTATAAAAGGACTTCAAAAGCCACCGATCATCAGATTCTACCCAATAAGGTACTTATTTGTGTCTGTCCCATTTAATGGTAATTAGATCAAGAAGATAGCAGAAGATTTATAGTGGTAGGTAGGTCGTGATTGACACTGCCCTGTAGGTGTAGTGTTCGTTGCTTTGTAGTTTGTAGACTGGTGACATTAAACCTAGTTTTGGTTAAACAGGGCTGGCAGGCAGTAATTACCTGCGAGATTGAGAAATAATTTCTGTTGGGGTTTTCAGTGATGTTGTTTTTTTTTGTGATATAAGTAGGTACTTAATTAGGGTTGGTATTCAGGATTACGATATTATCCTTTTTTTGGGTGGGATATCATAAAATGACTTCTCCTGCTCTACGCGCAGCGGGAGGGCGTGTCAGACTTTTACAGACTAAAACCCACCCGTGTTCCTTCAGTGGCCTGTGCCAGGGCCACAGTAACTTTTTTGAACAAATCCGCGACCCTGGCAGGCATCGGCCCTAGCTTTCGGCAGCAATAATGATGACGATAATAAAAGATACTTACATACATTTCAAATAAACTAATCTCATCTCATTGTAAAGACAATTCTTTACATACTCGTGCATAAAGTCACAACTAATCCAGTTCTACAGATAAAACAGTTTGTAAAAAGCGTAATTAGTTTGTTTCTTTAATTTTTCCAAACTGAGGGGTAGTTGCGTAATACACTATCAGTTGGAATTGCTTTCATTTTGACAGTTCCACAACATTCATTGCGTTGTTTAAGTTATTGAGCAGACGAATTATGCAAACATATGAAGCAATGGATTAACAATAAACTTCAAAATTATTTAAATTCAGATTAATAGTGCGTTACGCAATTAGGGTACAGTATTCAGAGTGCGGTGATTATTGAACAAGGAAAATTGGAAAGGGAAGGACAGTAATTGAAATATTTTAATTTAATAAATTAATTAACAAATCAGTGGCACCCCTACAATTAGCGTGCTCTATCTCTAAGCTAGATAGGCTTGGTCCCATTGTTCTAAACGTGCCTACAGCGTTACTTATAAGATTGTCTACACATTGCCAGCCTATTGTAACTGAGATGCTAGGATAATACTGAATTATGTGAACATTTTGTACAACATTGACTGCATGGCTTGACGAATTTGATTGTATTTGTATCATCGTTCAACCGAAATCCCTCGACTGCTGGGCATACACTAGCAAGAAAGAATGAAAAATATTTTATTTGAGACACGCACAGGAAATACAAACTAACAGGAAGAACATAATGGTAATATACAAACAATAATATAACAATAAAAACAAAAAGAGGAAGACCTGTGCGAGACCAAAAAGGCTCCTATCTCAGCATAATGCTGCAATATTTGTAAAAAAACAAACAACTACCGCAGCGCTGGTATTGGGTAATTCTCGCATTTCGTACATTTTCAAAGAATTTGCGAGAAAAAAATATTACAATCTTTTCTTATTTTTTATGAAAAACTACGTGAAAAATAAACATCCTGATTGTACACAAAACTGCCGGAGATACGGACCTAAAAGTTTTCCTGAGTATGGTAATGATGAATTATTTTCATTACCATTATAATGGTAATGAAAAATTAAAACTGGTTACGGAGATTTAAATTAAACTATAAAAAAATACAAAATAAAATGAAAAACCACTTTTCTACTCGAATAACGACACATGAATGAAATTAAGTTATTTTAGGTAACATTGCTAATTATTTGAATCATAATTATTCTTCCACTGAACATAATATGTACCTACACATAAACATTTAACAAAAAAAAAACAACGTTCTACATTCATGATCAGACTATAGTAGTAGAAATGTGGCTAATAGTAAACTACATCATCAGCAACATCTAACTAAATAGTCTAAGAATTTTCCCCACAGCAAGACAGTTGTCTATTTCAAACTTCCATTGCATCGGTGTTCAGACTTGTCAAATTAATATCCGCGCCTGGTTTGGCGTTAGAGCGGTTACTCTTCCTCATTACCCATCTATTAATATGCAAACAGTTTCATAAATATGGCCCTAGAACATAAACAGAGACAGGTTGTTATTTATAAATTATCACCTTCTAACATCATAGGAACGAATCATAGAAGATAGACATCTATGGTTTTCAATAGGTTCTTAGTACTGACTTGGAATTATAAGTAGCAAAGACAATGTTGTTCTTCCTATTGTAGACCAAAATAGAAGTCAAGAAAAGTCGAATGAAACCTATTGATGCTGATTGTCATTTTATTTGATTAGATAATAATCAATCACTAGGATAGGTCCACTCAATCTGTGTGATTATTGCCTTAAAACACCATTTCAGACACCAATCTACATGGTCTTCACATGATATGACCAAGATTATGTCTGGTCTTTAAAAGATACTCAGAGTTTATTTCGGCCGTTTTTCTCAGAGTTGTCAGTTATGAAACGCCGACCTCATCTAGTTTAAAAAATATAATTGACGTGTAAAGTTTTATGCAAACTTAGGTACTTACAGAAATAAAATCACTTATCATTTATGTATCCCAATAAGTTTTTAAAGTTATTTTGGACGTTTTTCTTTATCAATATCCTCAAGTTTTCTGCTCCTTTGTAGATAGGATTTGAATTCTCCAGCAGTCAAATGGTGAACAGCGGCCCTTTCCACTATTATCCTGGGGAAACAACATGAGTTAGTTTTCTTAGGTTACTTCCTTAGGTAGCAACATTTTTTCCTAAGCTACTTAGAATGAGTAGGTACATCGTTAGAACCAGTAAAATTGTATAACAAAGACGAAATCGTACTACCGCTACGATATTCTGATTTAGCTCGCGATTTGTAGGAACATTTGAGTTTTTTATCCGGAAAAGGCAAGCAACCAACTTACATACTGATGCAGTCTGTGATTTGTGAGTTTGTTTCACTTTTCAAGTACATTTCAGATTACATTGTACAATCTTCTCACCATAAAAAGGCCCTCATTTCCGTCAATTTTGTCACAGCACACGTCAATGGCGCCGCGTTCCGTACCCACTTGGTTCCTACAAGGTGTTGATCGCAGATAGCCTTGTACAGGCTCCTCTGTGATTGCGCTTACACGACCAGCATACGGATGGATTTAGTTACTTTCTATTTTTTCTTGTGCTTATGGTATTTAGGGTACTAAATATAAAAGTTCTGAGTACACTAGTCGAGTAATAGCAATAAGAGAAAGAGAGAAGATGAAGAAGCAGTGAGCTTGTTATTGGTGATGGTGCAAGGAAGTCTTATGTAAACCAAAAGTTAGCAGACGATTAGAAAGCTATCAAATTACTAGGAAGGGAGAAATTTATAAGGCTGGGTGTTTTACAAATTAGTGAAGAAAGGCTTTATAAAAGAGGTAGATCTACTGTTCAACTGAGTGGTAGTCGAACCCCATGTGTTTTTATTACACGCTTTATATTAGCTTCACTTGTATGTTTATTTGTATGTTTGTAACCGACTCCTTAGGGCGCGATTTTGACCCACTTTGAACGGTCAGATTTAATTTAAAGTTTGTAAACTTATCGAGGACCGATGACAATTCAATCATTTAAAAAAAAATTGAGAACAATAGAAAAAAATAAAGGAAAAAAAAACACGCTTTTGTAGTTAGCAGAACTAAAAAATGGAAAATAAATAATAGTTTAAAAAAGTAGAAAATAATTTAATTCAATTAAAAAGCGTGGGGTGCTTGACAGTAATTGATTATAAAAATACCTCAAAACTATTATTTTTTAATATTATGCGTAAGATATTTTATCTCGTAATGATTTAATTTTATTTTATTGCGGCAGCGTAATAATGTGTAATACAATGTGCCTACCTACTTAGAGTTAGTTTTTTAAAGTAATAATATGTACTAATTTGACAGGTGTGATGTCTAAGTCATCTCAAAGTCCTATATTAAAAAGCAAACACATAATACTTGAAATATCAGATCAGTATCTGGAATAAAAAAGAACTTTAGTCCTAAAGTTTTATTTGTGACCTATCCCGTTTGTATTTCGCAAATTCAGCTCCCACCATTATAAATTACCTAGCATATCTTGTACCTATTCATAAAATCATCTAATAACATTACCTGTTCATCTGTGATAATGCAAGTACTTCGCTTCTAGGTCATCACCCTTTCCAAGTAATCTTGCAAGTGACATTTAAACACTGATTTGCATACACCAGACTGCGTAGAAAAGCATGGCTTATTATGTTAGCCTTTATAACTATTTGTGGTAAAAATTATAGTTACATTGCCTACCTCTCACAAAACTGGTAATTTTGAATCTTTGGCTATGGTTTTTCATTGGTCAATAGGTCAATGCGGGGTGCGGCAGATTTCTGTAGCGCATGACATAGGGTATATTCGGGGACCCGGTTTCACTAGCGGCGATAGCGGTATACAGAGAACTTGCCCCACACGTTTGGCAGTAGCTTTGATGGCTCATTTTCATTGGGTGTGAGACTCCACCACCCCAGGCCGCTACACCTGCTACGGGATGCCCCGGAGACGGTGTGCAATGGCATTTACAACGCTACATGAAAACTACGCGTCAGACTTACGTCACTCAAAAATCCTGCATCGCGCAATCGATGATCGTACTTTTTTTGAAAGTGGTTGAGTTCATACATAGTTGTGGTTGTTAAAAGGACTAATTTTATGGCGTTGTTACTGTAGCATAGCCAACCTTTAACGTTCCCACTGCTGGGACACTGGCCTTCTCACTGTGAGAGGGAGTGGGCTAATTCACCACGCGAGCCCAATGCGGGTTGGTAAATATTACATGTCTTCGAATTTTTGCTTCTAGGACATGCCGATTTCCTCACGATGTTTTCCTTCACCGTTTTAAGAGAAGTGGTGATGAAATTATTTACTCAAAGTAAACCGCCTGCCTGGGTTCGAACTCACGACCTACGACTCGTAAATCGGGGCCATTACCACTGGGCCACCGCGGTCCTCAAAAGATGTACCATTACACAAATTGATTTCTGAACGCGTACCACTTCTTTTCTCGCTAGAGAATATAGAAAATGCCAAACCTTTGGGCAAAAATAAGTACCTATCTTCTCATGTTTATTTTTAACACTTCCTTATGTTCCCAGTTTTTCTTTTTCCCATTCATAAAGCTATCTCAAATGAAGCCCACCTTCAACAGTGTCTATATTTGTAAATACAGTAAAACGATTATAATCTCACCAATAAACTGGTGATTTATTTTTGTTTGTGCGAACAAATCTTTTAAAATAGCTTGTCCTTTTAAAGCCATATGAACGTCATTGCCATATTTGTGTGTCCTTTGGTTATCTGCAAAAAAGAAAACATATGCATTAATAGGATGTCAGCCCACGCCAGTTGTTAATATTTTTCCACTGCGATGATTTTAAAAGCTCATTTTTAATGTTAACTTGTTGTGCAAGTGTTCTCGATAGCTCATATCTCTGCTCCTCCAAGTTATCCGACTAATAAACACCCCGGTTGCTCGTCAATGAAAGCACTCCGAATTGCCCAGCAGGGAAGCTGTAGTGATTTCTAAAGAGGTCTTAATGAAGTCCTAATGGCGCGTGGCTAAAATCGGAACTGATGCCGCCATCTTGATTTTTCAAGACATTTAACAAAACAATTGCAAAAAAATGTAATCCTGCTTTCTCAGCCAAAATTTGTGAGGAAACTGGCCACATACAAAGGTACTTATAAGGTGTCTGCGTCCAGCCGGTCCCATAATCATCATCATCATCTGCCAAGCCTTTTCTCAGCTATGTTGGGGTCGGCTTTCAGGTCATCCGGATGCAGCTGAATACCAGTATTTTACATGGAGCGCCTGCTGCCTATCTGACCTCCAGAACCCAATCATTGAATGGAATAGAATAGAATAGAAAACATTTATTCGACACAGACATAACACAACAGCAACAAACATATAAAAAAAAGAAAGAGAACAATAATAAAATTGCAGTAAAATTGTGCTGAGCGTGCCCATACCGAAAGGGTTACCATCTCAGCATTTGCTGGGCGTCAGACACCCAGCACTGATTTTCAGTTGGCACCCCGCAGTGACACACGGACGCAGGTAAATAAAATAGATACATACTTGAATATTAATACTAAAAATGTTTATGAATACGTAAATAAATAATGTAAAAGATTTTTTGTGTGCTACTCAGTTCAGAGACTTTTTTTTTAAATACCTACGAAACTACAATATCAAATAGCGCCTGTCACCTGACGCGGGGACGCATCATCGAGTAGTCGCAAAAGGCCAGCAAAGGAAATGTGCTTTCCATATAAAATATTTCATTAGTTAATACGATAAGACCTCTTGGTAAGACTGGTTGTCAAATTTTCGGGCTACTGACGACCCGTAACGACTGTCAAAGATCCATGAATGACAGTCGAGATCAACGGCTTAACGTGCTTTCCGTGGCGTGGAGGGGTCCTGGTATGTAAATATGGTCACACATCCACCGACCAATCTGCGGCAAGCGTAGTTCCCTTCACTAAAAATCTCACCGTGAAAACTTTGGTGAACTGAGCTATCATTCCACCTCTGATGCTAATTTTGTAGTTAATTTATTTATTTATTTCAGACATCAAATTAGTCCATAGTTTCAAAACTTAAGTAGGTATACACATTCAATCACAAACTAATAAAAAAAAAAAAATTGTAAAAAACTTATAAAAATGTCAGAATTATATAAAAATAAAATGTATAATATAAAATTGTCAAATTAATTAAAAACAAATAAAGATTATATATATGTATAAATTGCAAACAAAAAGTTAAAGCTTAATTAAGGATTGACACCACTACCTATAGACAACTCATTTCAAGCATTTCACCATAGTTTTTACGGTGAGATTTTTACTGAATAGTTCGGGAGAAGTCAATTGCTAAAGGCTAATTGAATTCTGATTTTATCTGAACTAATTAATACTCTTAATTTGTGCGTAAGTAAGTCATAGATTTATGGTCTACATTTTGGTTTACCTTGGCATATCTAAAAACATTTATTATTCGAAATGTATTCGGCGTAGTTTAATTTAAATGATTCAATAAGTCCGACTGAGCTAGGTTAATTAATCAACTAGAATTATCATGCATAATTAATCAGTTTTCCACCATTTTTGAATTGAATTATCGATTTGTTTCGCGCATGACTAATTTAAGTTATTATTATTTATTTATTAAAATCTCCCTTTCAACTAACATTACAGGTGATACCTAATGCTATAGCGCGGTCTTCCACTTACAATTTAAACACTAACAATATTTAAAAATATAAAAATATAAAATAAAAATAAAAAAAAACAACTTAACGTTTAATCTACACTATAACATAAAATAAACAAAAGTATTTTTGCGAATTCATTCAAATGGCATGTAAATACATCGATCTTCCAGTGAATTTAGTTAATAATCCGCATTGCGCGGATCAGTTAGCCATTTCATACCATTATAATCTAACTACTATTATAAAAATTAAAATTCCAATTAATATTTTACTGATTTCCTTACATGAAATAGTATGTTTATATGTAATGTAATTAGATCTATTAAGACACTTTATCACGTCAGTATTTCAGAACTAGAACAAGATGGCGCCGGCATTTCTTAGCTGACTGATCCCTGAGAAGAAATGCCGAAACAAACTCAGAGGTTTCTTTATATGCTACAGCCCAGATATCAATGCCAGGTATAAGCTTACCCATGGGGTATGGTTTAACAGCTTACATGCGAGTCAATGAATAGGCCTGGATCACCAACATCCGGATGAAACACATATCTCAATGACTTCATAAAAGAAACAAGCTTGAATGACCCCTGAAACCCTTACAACCCTTTGTCAGCACCAATAGGTGGGGTTCGCAAGGACCGATGCCTGCCAGGGGTGCGGGTTGTTCGAAAGAGATACCGCGGCCCCTGGCACACAGGCAACTGAGGGAACACGGGTGGGTTTTAGTCAGTAAAAGTCTGACACGCCCTCCCGCTCCACCCAGAGCGGGAGAAGTTATTTGATGATTTCCCACCCAAAAAAAAAAAAAAAAACCCTTACAACCCTTACATTCTGAGCATTGGTCTTACAGTGAACAATTTATGTTAGATTAGCGACACGCCCCTGCATCGAACGGTTTTTAGGACTTACCAAAACATCAATTTTCTATTTATGCTTCGTTCGTCCTGAAGTTTTGTCCCACATGCCAAAAAAATCCTAGTTTGTCCCATATCACTATTGAAGTTGTGCTTCGTCCCAAATTACAAGTACTTTAAACGTAAAGTCACCAAAAAATATAAAGTACTTATTTGATTTTTTTTAAACAATAATTCAATAATAAAACGATTCTAAACATTTAGGTATAAATCATCTTTATTATTCAGTATCACGATCAAAATCACAGAACAGCACCCTAATTGCGTAACACGCGATTAATCATAATCGGTTTCATTTTGACAGTTCAACAATATTCATTGCGTTATTTACGTTGCTGAGCAGACACATTTTTAGAACAAATGAAGCAATGGTTTAGCCATTTGTTTCAATACGAAACAAATTATGATGAATCGTGAGTTACGCAATTAGGGTGCTGGTATAATAATCATCTTATCATTACTATAGTTAAAATAAACAGAACAGTCAGATCCGGACTAAAAATATATTTATATAAATAAAACAAAGTCGGGTTAATCATACCACTTAAAACTCGAAGGGCTGAACCGATTTTTATGATCTTTGGTGTGTTGGATTTGTCTACATCCCGTATAGCAGAATTACTGTAAAAAACATGGGATAAATACGTGAAAAAATTTTTTAGGACAATTCATTTTCTCATACATTTTTCTGTCAGCTTTATGCCTTCGAAGCACCAGGTTGTCATAACTCGGCAGGAGTACGCTAGAAAACGCTTGGTACGTTCACTTAACATGGGTATATCAGCTACAAAACGCTTTGTGCCTTCGAAGTACCAGGTTGTCATAATTTGTTAGGAGATCAAACGCAACATTTATTGATTTTGAGATGGTACGAAGTTCATCGGGTCAGCTACTATTTAATAATACGTAACCATTTTTTGCCGATTGTACAAAAAAGTCAGTTTTGCATATACAAAAAAATATGGGCCGTAGAAGGAATATAAACTAGGAAGAAGTAGGAATAAAATAATTAAAGCTCGAAAGTCTAACAACCAGTCTTACCAAGGAGTATCTACACAACCCAGTAACTGGATTGTGGATGTCAGAGAGACAGTCGCTCCATGTAAAATACTGGAATTCAGCTGCATCAGCTTAGACTGAAAGCTTCCCCCAACATAGCATGATAGATAGATGTTTAAGCAAGTTTGCGTAGAACAGATGATACTCACTCTATTACTTTGAAATTTAGACACACCTGGCAAGACTCATTAACGAACCCGATGCAAAAACATAACCTGAGTATTATTGGCATCGACAGTTTTATCGGCTTCAGACCCATCATTTACACTGCCCTATAAATCAATTATTATTTCAACGACAACGAAAGAACATTGCAAATTAATATTTATTCCGTCCGTACAAAAAATAGTAAACGTAATATTTACGGCTTATTAGTCAATTCGCACTAATTTACTCGCCCGATTTTTGTGCAATTTTACAACTCCAGAAATACATATTAGGCTTTATTCATATGTTTATTGCATAAAATTGAAAACGTGCACATTGCCTAATACGTATTTCTGGAGTTGTCGAATTGTCCACAAATGAATCAAATTCGTGCGAATGCCTATAGAAAATAATAAATGGGTTATTCATTAACCATTTGATTAATTTGTGGACAATTCGACAACTCCAGAAATACGTATTAGGCAATGTGCACGTTTTCAATTTTATGCAATAAACATATGAATAAAGCCTAATATGTATTTCTGGAGTTGTAAAATTGCACAAAAATCAGGCGAGTAAATTAGTGCTAATTGACTAATTAGCCATAATTACGAGACCTAAACTATTTTGACATAAAGCACGCGAACTTAGGAAGCAATAAATAGCCCTTAATTACATCAAGATTAATTTTATTCAACGTTTAATTAGAGGCAAAATATGCTGTAAGCAGATTATATATTAGTTAGGTATATTATGTGCATATTTGCTATGTAAATAGGAGTGACCTTTCAAGAGTTAGGTGCATCTTTAGGCGCATCTGCGCCTGCGCTGCTATTTTTAGATCTAACTCGCTTAGACATATGTGCACCTGTAAGTAAGACACTTCGTTTGGTTTGCGGGTTTGCCTGTGGAAATTCCTGGAAAACTTTTAGAGGTAATGTTTTTAGAATTGTCTGGAGTAGTCAAAACAAGGTGTGCTCAACTTGTTACCATGGATTCAGTAGGTACATGATTCTGAAGCAGCATTGGTATCTATTGTTCTTTTCTATGAAACGGCAGATATATTTTTTTGATAACCGGCGAATAATTTCTTCGCTTCGTCTAAAATCATGTGTTGAATTCATGGTTTCAAGTCCCTGCCACTTTGTATCTCTTTGATCGCGGATGAAACTAAAGCAATGCGCTGAGCAATTTTTTCATAGAATCAAAAAATACCTGGATACAATGCCAGGTTCTTTAGAAACTACAGAACTAGGTTTTGTGATCCGTACCCTTACAGCGCGTTTATATGACGCGAAAAATTACAACCAAACATTTCATTTTGAAAGATTCAAGTTCATCAATTCTTGGATACAGGCGAGATGCTGAACTTTATGTAAAAGTAGTTTTTTCAGCGCACAGGGGTAGCTTAGTGGTAACGGCCATGACTTAAGAGTTGTAAGTAATATTTGAACCCAGACAAGCGTTTACATTTTCGTCACTTATTTCATCACCACTGCTCTCAAAATGGTGAAGGAAAACATCGTGATGAAAAGTTCTAGAACCAAAAATTCAAAGACTTGTGACATCTTCCAACGCGTACTGGGCCTGCGTGATAGCCCACTCTATCTCACGGAGAGGAGGCCTATGTCCCAGCAGTGGGAACATTAAGGACTTTTTATTTGTTGTGATGAGGTAATTCTGGCTAACTGATTAATTGGTAAAAATTTAGAAACAGTTTTCACACAAAACGATAATAATAGGCACTTAAAATAAGTGAATACAACAGATATTAAACTTTCACACTTTCACAGGCTTTCTTCTCACTCATTGAGCCTATTTATCACTTCAATACACGCACAGAATCCATTCAAGTGGCAGAGAAATAGACAAATTGACAGACAGATACGCGAACACACATACACATACATACGTCAAACACATTATGTCACTCAGAATTTATTCTATTTGTTTTGTGTCGCTATTCCAATTAAATTTATGTATAATTATTGCTAATTCAGTTATACAATGTGCCAGTGCAATGATAACGATAAGTCTTTATAAAAAAAAAAAAACATTATTACAACTTTGTAAATTGGAAAACAGACTAAAAAAAAATACATCCTGTATTAGTCATCGTAGTTTCCGATGATTTGGGAAAAACTTTTTGCCAGCTGTCTGTTGAAGATAGTGATCTGCCTAGCCTTTTCCCAACTATGTTGAGGTCAGATTCCAGTCTAACCTAATGCACCTGATCCCAGTATGTAATAATATGACCTCCACAACCCAGTTACTGGGTTATACGAAAGATTCGTGAATGACAGCCGGGACCAACGGCTTAACGTGTTTTCCGAGGCACGGTGAGGTCTTGGTATGTAATGATGGGCACCCATTCATGGACCAACCGTGGCAAGCAAAGTTTAACCTGATCGATTGACCCGTGCAGCTGTAATAACTTAGTCACTAGCCTGTCTGTTGAATTGACGTTTAATCTTTTTACCTTGTTGAGTAGCTTTAAAGTAATTAGCTTGTTGAATAATTGACGTAGATAATACTGTCTTCATTGCAACGTTTTTCCTGGCAGTCACAGTGTTTACACGCTTTATATTAGCTTCACTTGTATGTTTGTTTGTTTGTTGGTTTGTTTGTTTGTATGTAACCGACTCCTTTGAGCGCGATTTTGACCCACTTTAAACGGTCAGAATTCATTGAAACTTTGTAAATATGTTGAGGACCGATGACAATTCAATAATTAAAAAAAAAAATGAGAAATTAAAACACGTTTTTGTAGTTAGCAGAACTAAAAAATAGAAAATAAATAATAGTTTAAAAAACTAAAAAACACGCTTTAAAAACCAAACTAAAAAAGGAGAAAATAATTTAATTAAATTAAAAAGCGTGGGGTGCTTGACATTAATTGATTATAAAAATACCTCAAAAAGCACCCCACGCTTTTTAATTGAATTAAATTATTTTCTCCTTTTTTAGTTTGGTTTTTAAAGCGTGGTTTTTAAAGCGTGTTTTTTAGTTTTTTAAACTATTTTTTTTTTAATAATTCCTGAACATTAAAACTCACCTTAGAAAATGATTATGAGGGCACTTTTTAAGAGTAGTGATAATTGATAAGAATGATTAATGAGAGAGCAGTGGTGGCCTTGTGATAACGGCCATGACTTACAAGTTGTAGGTCGTAGGTTCAAACCCAGACAGGAGTTCTACTTTGTGTAAATTATTCTATCACCACTTTTCTCAAATCAGTGAGGGAAACATCGTGAGAAAACCAGAATGTCCTAGAACCAATAATTCAAAGACATGTGACATCTACCAGCCCGCATTGGTCCCACGTGGTGTCCCTTAATATCCCAGCAGTTGAACATTGTTGACTGAATATGCTTACTCACCGGGTGTTTCCACTGCGAAGATCGCCCTGAGGACACGGTGGAGCATACGGTGGAGGTCTGCCCGGCTTGGGCGGAGCACAGCCGTGTCCTCGTGGAGGCGATCGGTAGCGGCGATCTCTCGCGTCCGGCTTTGGTCCAGGCCGTGGTACGGAGCGAGAGTGCATGGGTAGCCGTCACCTGCTTCTACGAAGCAGTAATGCTCGCGAAGAGGGAGGCGGCGCACGTGAGGGAGAGGTAATATATGCGCCCTTACGGCGTAGTCGCCGCGGGAGACGCCCTGGGCGTCGGGAATCCCAGGCTGATTCCCGGCTACCGTAGACGCAGGCTTGCGGACGGCGAGTAATGGGTAGCTCGCTGACCGGTAAGGACCAAGCCCGGGTCGACGGCGCGTTGTGTTCCACGCGCGCCTCAAAGAGATGTCAGCACCAACTGGTGGGGTCCGCAAGGGCCAATGCCTGTCAGGGGTGCGAGTCGTTCGAAAGAGATACCGTGGCCCCTGACACACAGGCAACGGACGGAACAAGGGTGGGTTTTAGTCAGTAAAAGTTTGACAAGCCCTCCTGCTCCACCAAGAGCGGGAGAAGTTATTTGATGATTTCCCACCCAAAAAACTATGCTTACTCAATTATCTATATTTAGAATCAAGGGAAATAATAATGATTAGTTTAAGAACCTTTAAAAAAAGGAAAACAGAAGAAAATCAAAAATAATATTCTTAGCACGAAACGAAATGTCAACGATATCACCCCACCACATCATAGCTCTAATGAGCTTATAGCGTTTCAAACATTTAAATATTTCTATAAAATTTTCTATTTATTCAATTACGTGCGCATACGCAGGACTAGTTCAAACATGATTTGACAGGTGTCGCCACCGATCAAAGGTAACTAAGTATGATATTATAAAAAATAATTCTCGCATCTATAAATGGTTAATGGTCTAGTTATAAGATTATAGACTAAATGAAAACTGTACTTAATTTCAATATACGTTGATATGTTATTATTGGACATTATTTCATAGTATGAACTGTCTACCTATCTATGTACGAGTACAATAATGATGATGATTCTTGTTTAATGAAAGCATGGAAAGTAATCTTTAAACTGGTAGTAGATGCGAAATAGCCAATTTTAAAAGTAGATGATTGAAAAGAGCTTGTGTCAGAATGAAGCAGGATAGGTAATATTGAAAGGTCCAATTTCATTATGGAAAAGAATTCAACTGAATCGGCACAAAAACCAGACACACTAATAGAAATAAATAATAAAATACTTTATTTCAGACCATGGTGTCCATTTTGTTAGCAACAATGTTCTTAAAGTTAAGTGTTCTTAAAGACTAGTGTTAGTAATTCCTAAACTACCCAGAACAAAACATATTAATATAAAGTTAACTCAACAATCAGTACTGCGCCATTCCATGACAAATGACGCAGCAATGATTGATGTAACTACAGTCCAGCCGACTAGCGATCATGCTAAGGATGCTGATGGCACTGCCACGTACTCTACGCACCAGGGGGCCTACTCTCTAACTCCGCCTACGAAGATATGGCCCCGTCCGAATTCGATTCTTCAAAATGAACCCCACTCCCGAATAATTAACGTTTTCGGTCTGATAAAAACATATCGGGAGTACTGACAATTGTCAAATCGTATTGCAATTTATTCCTAGGTCGGGTCCCGAACTAATCTTATGTCCGTAGGTGATACGGAGTAGGAACTGCCCGTAACTTCGGCCGAAGCTACAAACTTCGTGCTTAGAAAGTAGAGCCTGCATGCACACCTTTTACGCATCGTAGCGTAAAAGCAGTCTACATAATGTTCAGCAAACATCCCTGAAACGCTGCTTATGCACAAGCATAAGCAGCTTATAATGTTCTGCCGGAACACAGTTCTCCGCTTTGTGAGTAAGAGTGGGCCATAATCTACCACGCAGGCCCATTATGAGAGTCATCTCATACACATGTAATCGATTTTTTAGTTCTAAAACAGGCCGGCTTTCTCAGTAGCGATGAAATAATTTACGAGTTTTCAAAGTAAAGTGCTATAGCCAGGGTTCGAACCTATGACTTATAAGTCGCAGCCGTTTCTACTGGGCCACGACTGCTCGCACACGGATGGCTTCACGACAATTCATAACTTGAATTCTGGAAATCGGTGGTAAAGAACGAAAATGCAAAAAAAAAACAACCGACTTCCAAAAAACACTACAAAGTGAAAAATAACTTTAATTTCGGGAGTCGGTGTCTTTGGAGCTGTATTTGAATTTTTTGCCACCGCCTTCCGAAATTAAAGTTATTTTTCACTTTGTAGTGTTTTTTTGGAAGTCGGTTGTTTTTTTTTTGGAAAAAGTTTTTATTTTTCACTTTTTAGTGGTTCACATGTGCTTACCCCTTCACAGCATACCGGCGTGATGTTATGTTATGAACTGGTGTAAGCAATAGACAGAGATGAGATTTCAGCAATCCCAGTCCATTTGCTATCATTTATTGAGGAGTTCTGTTGCCTATCTCCAAAGTTCTTCATCAAATCTTCACCAAATTGAAACGAAATCACTACGAGAAAGTACTCTTCCAAAAAATACCTAAATCGCTTTGTGTGCCTATAAAATTTGAAGAGTTCTCTCTATTTCTCCAGGATCCCATCATCAGATCCTGACTTGATGATCATGGGACCACCTGGGAAGTATACCCTTTCAAACAAAGAAAACAAAATCCAAATCGGTCCAGCCATCTTCGAGTAATCGGGGAACATACATTAAAAAAAACTTTTTCCAAAAAAAAACAACCGACTTCCAAAAAAACACTACAAAGTGTAAAATAACTTTAATTTCGGAAGTCGGTGTCTTTGGAGCTATATTTGAATTTTTTGTCACCGCCTTCCGAAATTAAAGTTATTTTACACTTTGTAGTGTTTTTTTGGAAGTCGGTTGTTTTTTTTTGGAAAAAGTTTTTATTTTTCACTTTTTAGTGGTTCACATGTGCTTACCCCTTCACAGCATACCGGCGTGATGTTATGTTATGAAGTGGTGTAAGCAATAGACAGACATGAGATTTCAGCAATCCCAGTCCATTTGCTATCATTTATTGAGGAGTTCCGTTTCCTATCTCCAAAGTTCTTCATCAGATCTTCACCAAATTGAAATGAGACCACTACGAGAAAGTACTCTTCCAAACAATACCTAAATCGCTTTGTGTGCCTATAAAATTTGAAGAGTTCTCTCTATTTCTCCAGGATCCCATCATCAGATCCTGACTTGATGATCATGGGACCACCTGGGAAGTATACCCTTTCAAACAAAAAAAACTAAATCCAAATCGGTCCAGCCATCTTCGAGTAATCGGGGAACATACATAAAAAAAAATAAAAAAAAAAAACAAAAAAAAAAAAAAAGGTTCCGACGAATTGATAACCTCCTCCTTTTTGAAGTCGGTTAAAAAAAAGGTTCCGACGAATTGATTACCTTCCCCTTTTTGAAGTCGGTTAAAAATAAGGAAGTATTATTTTGTTTGTTTTTGAATGTGTTTTTTGGTTGATAAATATGGTGTGTGTAATTCTGAGGATATAGCTTGTAAAATTATTTCACTGCGCTCAAATGAACAGTCCATAATTGAATACAATGTTAAATAAGAGGGTTGGTATGCCTTTAATGTTTCCATTTCAATTAAATATAACATGTTCACTTTCACATAGTTACATCCTATTCTAATGATTCAATTACATGCTTAATTTGAAAAGTTGAATGAAATCGTTTAAAAAAATAACTAAGTGAACATTGGTAATCAATATTTTTCATTACTTGTTGTTAACTTTTTATTGTAATTATCACTAGCATGTTAAACTTTAATAAGTTAGAAATAATTGGAAATGGCATTCAATTTTAACATGTATGTACCCAACTATTTATCAGACCTTATGATTATTTTAATTAGAAGATTATCTTTATAGCGAATAGAGTAATTATGATTAAGTACAAATTATTTGTTAATTAGTTTCAGATGCTGTGTGATCCTGGCAGATTCCAGCGTACACAGGTAGTAAAGCTTTGGGTAATTACCTACCAGAAGGTAGGTAATTACCCAAAGCCTGCTGCCTGCCTGCTAGAACATAGGCTTCCTGTCTTCGAGAGGGTGTGGGCTGTCACCTACTACGCGGGCCCAGCATGGGTTGGTAGATGTCACATATCCTTTTTACACGCTTTATATTAGCTTCACTTGTATGTTTGTTTGTTGGTTTGTTTGTTTGTATGTAACCGACTCCTTTGAGCGCGATTTTGACCAACTTTAAACGATCAGATTTCATTGAAACTTTGTAAACTTGTCGAGGACCGATGATAGTTCAATAATTTAAAAAAAAATTGAGAAAAAAAAAACACTTTTTTGTAGTTAGCAGAACTAAAAAATAGAAAATAAATAATAGTTTAAAAAACTAAAAAACACGCTTTAAAAACCAAACTAAAAAAGGAGAAATAATTTAATTCAATTAAAAAGCGTGGGGTGCTTGACATTAATTGATTATAAAAATACCTCAAAAAGCACCCCACGCTTTTTAATTGAATTAAATTATTTCTCCTTTTTTAGTTTGGTTTTTAAAGCGTGTTTTTTAGTTTTTTAAACTATTATTTATTTTATGGTTCTAGAACATGTTGGTTTATTCAAGATGTTTTCATAAACTGTTTTGAAAACAGTGGTGATGAAACAATTGACACTAAGTAAAGCCCCAGTCTGGGTTTGAACCTACGACCTATAACTCGGAAGTCGCCGCCGTTACCACTGGACATCCACTGCTCACCGTCGTCACACCTAACTACGTCATAATGTTACGTGTCTATCACTGTCCCACTGCAAGCCAAAAACCTCTTCTCATACAGAGAAGACACGAGCATTGATTACCACGCTTGCTTAAGACGGGTTGGCGATTTAAACCCACAACCACGTGCATGAGGTGAGGCCTGAACCACTGAGCCATCATCTAAAGTTCTAAAGTACCTAATTTTGTAAAGTTAAAAGATTAGATTTTTGGTATGTCCGTTTTTTCCGCTTTCACGCTAAAACATCTGAACGGTCATTTTGACAGTTCAACAATATTCATTTCGTTATTAACCTGGGCCTCAAGTCTGCTATTACAATAGTGTCAGAATGGTCTATCATTGATTTCATAATTCTTGATTTTGACAAGTTTGGTAATCTACTAATAAAATGACGTCATTATGACTTTCCAATGGTCAGCCACTGACACTCCATTGAAAGAAATGGCATTTATTGGTAATCTCGTACATCATGACAAATGAATGACTGAATTAATTTACGAACTTCCTACTACCTTAGATTGCTTATAACACTAATAAATAATATGTAAAAATATATATAAATGAAATCTGGCATGAATAAATGTTCAAATTTAGTATTGGTTTTCGAAAAACATTTTACTAACGAGTTACGAAAATGCCATTATGACACAATTCTATTACGAGACCATTGACCGACCAATGATCGACCATTATGAATTTAGCAGATTACGAACTTTTAGCAAAATGACAAATGAATGACAATGGGATCGTGTTGGAATGACGAATTTATAAAAATAGCAGACTAAAGCCCCTGTTCACTGTCCACAAAGTAGACACAATAGTTAATTAATCAGCCTGAACCATATGTGGTTCATGAGACAGGGAATGGGTTAACGTAGTTGAGCAGACACATTTTTCGAACTATGAAGCAATGGTTTAGCACTCTGTCACAAAACAAAACAGATAATGATTAATCGTGAGTTACGCAATTAGGGTGCAGATTTAGATGAAATTTGGCACATGAGTAGACTAAACACATGAGTATCCTTATGACCTTATTCAGATCATGACCTGAATTAGGGCAGGATACTTTTTACACGCTTCACTTGTATGTTTGTTTGTTTGTATGTAACCGAATCCTTAGAGCGCAATTGACCCACTGTAAACGGTCAGATTTCATTGAAACTGTGTAAAGTTATAGAGGACCGATGACAATTCAATAATTTAAAAAAAAAATGATAAAAATTAAAAAAAAAGGAAAAAATAAATAAAAAAACACGTTTTGTAGTTAGCAGAACTAAAAAATCGAAAATGAATAATAGTTTAAAAAACTAAAAAACACGCTTTAAAAACCAAACTAAAAAAGGAGAAAATAATTTAATTAAATAAATAATTTAACTATTATTTTATCGCAATATTTCACTCACATACAAATTGCGTCGATTCGGAGTTGAGCCGTTGAAGCGAGCGGTCGCCTTCTTTGAGCTCGCACCAGATGTTGACTGGGGCCTCGAATTTGAAATCAAACCGCGTGTGTTTTGTGTTTTGCCACAGTGTATTTTGTAAAATTGGTGAAAGTGTAACATAACTAACGCAAGACCTCAAATACCCCGATTAGAGCATTAAGCTATAAGCATAATACAATGAATAAAAAATTATGTTAAAGCCAACAGTGTTATAGAAAATCGTGTGGACATTTGCATTAACTTATGCAGTTAAAATTGAGTCTCATCCCCTTGGAATAAGATCCAATTCTCTTTGACTCAATTAGAGGCCTTGTATAGTTTTGATTACACTTTAACCACAAACAAGTAAGCAAAAGTGATATTGAAGTGCGCTTCAGCCTGCAGTGGAGACGGGCTGCTGGAGAACGACGGACCCCAGAGGCAGACTTGGTGAGATCGCTCCTATTATTACAGGGATTCGTTTGCTATAGGTACTGCATGCGGCGGGCCTTTATTCGCAGCGCGTGATCTCTGAAAATCAAATCACCTCCTTTGTGGACCAGTGTGCTTACACCCACTGTAATAGAGGAAAGAACTTGATACACGCCAATAGTCTAGCACAAAATACGGTACCGTCCAAGACACCGTACTTAAGGATCTTACTATTGTAACAGTGTAACGAATTCCACAGTGGATTGCAAGGGGCCACGGTCAAAAAAATATTCAATCGGAAACAGATGGCCTAAATAGGTACCCCGAACTATTCCGTTGGCTTTGCACGTTTTTGCTTTACAGATAAACAAAGAATTAAAACTAACAAAAAAAAAAGGTCAGCCCATAAAACAAACTTTAAGGTTAGCAAGTTTCAGCCCCTACATACATGTGTTTCTGACTACCCCTACAAACAAAAGCGCTTACAATGGATACAATTGTGCCCATTTTAAAAGATGGAAATTGTTTGTTTAGGGCACTAGCCCACCAAATAAACATTTTAATGGGCTTAACATTTGATCACAGAAATGTCCGTCAAGACCTAGCCACCTATGTTTTGGAACATCAACAACACTTCTAAATAATATACAGGAATTTCTCCCCAACAGCATTCTCTCCCAGGAACAAAGGATAACAAATTATATAACCGCGCAATTTAACGAAACATTCTGGAGTGGCGAAGATATAATTATCGCCGCGTCTGAATTCTACCTCGTAAACGTGCATGTACACATAATCAACGGAAATACACAGGTGTATTACCCACGGGCGATCCAGTACCCGGCAACATACGAGTACACATCCTCTATCAGAATCACCACTATGATAGCTGGGTCCGGAATAGTGAAAAGCAATACAGCAACAACCCGAAACTCCTAATGCAAATACCAACATTAAAACACCACATCATATCAAACCAAGAAGTAACCGGTGCAACACACGCCAAGAACAGGAAAAACCCACGAAACCCCAGCCTCAAACGAACAGCCCCCAACAGGTAAACCCGTTATCGCCGTGTGAACAACGACAAGCAACACTATTTACACCGTTATCTGACGTAATTGCGGACGACACCGGATACACAATACTAAGACACCGGACCTCTATCGTAATTAAGTACACCTGCCCAGACTTGTGCATTGCAACCTGGAACGTCCGCGACGCCTCAAAACCCGGAAAAAATCGAATAGACGCTGAACTTTCACGCAGAGGCATTCATATAGCCAGCCTACAGGAAACGGATGAATTCAGGAGCATACAGCTCCACACGCTACAAATGGCACGCGACCGGCGAAATGGGAAGAAAACTAAAAAAATCCGAGGGCTTTCTGATACCAACGGTTAATATAACAAAACCGATAATCGAACCACACTGCGAAGGACCAACGGTGGACGAAATAACAGGAATCATCAATAAAATGCGAAACGGGACAGCCCCTGGAACGGACCAAATGGTAATCGAACTGTACAAAGCGATGCCCCAAATACTATAGGAAGCTGTTACTAAACACATGAATAACGCCTGGACACAGAACACTTTACCCGACATGTGGCTTGAGACCGTACAAGTCCCAATCCCAAAAAAAAAATCCTACAGACGCGGACGATTTCCGCCGCATATAAACCATTTGTAACACGGGTTACAGAATTTACGCCTCATACTTACAAAAAAAAAGTAAATGATACAATAACGGAGCTGGAAAATTACCAACCAGCGTTCTTAAACAATAGATCAACAGATGACCACATTTTTACGCTCAAAAGGGTTCTAGACGAAGGATGGCGTGCAGGTAAACGAATTTACTTACTCGCCCTCGACATAGAAAAAACCTTGACAACGTTGACTTCAACGCATTAAGAGATATATTACTGGAACGTACCAACAAATCGATGACCAACAGGATAATCAGGGCATGCTGGAATGAAAGAACATGCATCAAATGGTGTGGTCAGCAAAGCAGTTGGATTGTCAAAGGAAAAGGAGTTAAGCAAGGGTGCCCCCTGTCCCCTCGCCTTTTTACATTGGTCATTGACGAAGTCCTTAGAACACTAGAAGACACTATCATTTAATCAAACTAGATCAGGACCGCGAAATTTCACTTTTCATGGTATTATCATTTGCGGACGACCTTATCCATAATACAGATAATCTAGAAGTTCTAGAGCGTATCTTATACTACATTAAGGCCTTACTAAATAGCGTAGGCCTCCAAATAAACGAAACAAAAACAAAAATTCTAATTAGGGACCCCATAACATCACAGCAAACGACCAACGTGACCCTCAACGGAGTAAGTATACCAACAGTGGACGTAATCAAATACCTAGGCGCATACATAACATCCGCATTAAGCAGGAAAAGCACAATTAGAAAATGATGCCAACAGGCCACGAGAAACGCCAAATCATTACTACCATTCATACTAAACTCAAAGATGGACTGGAAGTTAGCTAGACTTATGTACGGAATGGTTATCGTACCTTGTATGATATAAGGCTTAAACCTATCGACCCTCACTAAGGCGAACAGATCAAGACTCCGAAAATATGAACGACTTATCATGAGAGACTTGATTAACCATGCCAGGAATAAACCAAGAACTAAGAAGATGCACCAAATCTTAGACGGAAAACCGTAACAAAACGCATCAAGAACCACAGGATGTGCTACTTGGCACACGTCTTCAGACGGGATAAACCACACCTATTGCATGCAGCAATGCAGTATAAGGCTAAATCTAAGGAGGTCGGACGACCTATTTACACATGAAACGACAACCTAAAACAGGACATGAAATACTTCAACATGGGAATCACGTATTGGAAGGACATGGCTGGAGACAGAAACAAGATCAAGAAAGCGGCTAACGATATCTACAAAAAAACAGAAGCTGATAGCAGTGAGAATTCAGAAGACGAATATGAAAACAACAACACAGAACATAGTGAAGCAACTGCATAGAAAAGAGCTAAGAAAACAGTTAAACCTGCACAAGAAGCTCGACCTGAATCAACATGCCGGCGACGTCGTGAAAAGATGCCCTCCTATAAAAAATACCACCCGTCTCTCCTCTAGTCCAATGCTTACTCAAGGATGCATATCCGGTAGGCTCGCAATCCTTTCCTATCCTAAGGGCCTGTCTACCTGACCATTACCGCGCCCCCCGGTCTACTTCTTGATATGCAATGGCCTCTGTAACACCATGAAGCATGAGGCTACAGGGGCTAGTGCGAATCTTGGGGTTCATTCGATTAATCGAGTCTGGTCAAACCACGCTGGGATCGGTGCATTACATTACATACATTACATATTTCACATAAAAATTGCGTCGATAAGGTATTCATGCGACATTTGCTTTTTATTAGCTTGCGCATAACTTTTTTTATTGCCATCACGATGACGACTAGATGAAGAAAAACGTAAAAATTACTTCGAGTAAGGTAAGTAGATAGCTAAGTACTTTGTTTTGTTGGCCTTCAAATTGACCCATAATAATTATGATGTTGAGGATAAAAGCAAAAATAAAAGACTGGTGGTCTTAAAAATAAAAGTCCATCCAATCTTCAAACTTTATTGAAATTCTTGAGTGGGTGTAAAAAAAAAGTAACTATGCACTACATGTCATGGCTGTGTAGGTGTTGTCATGGCCACAATCATTTGCTACAACAGACTTCTTCTGTTCTTTTTTATGTATTACAGCAATTCGAAAATCTGTTAGGACTGGAAATAGGGACCAATTAGTTCAACCAGGTTTCAAACTGGCTAAAGTAGACTTATCCTTCATGGGGTACTGTTTAAAATGTTCCAATAAAATACCTCACCACATCCTGCAACTGAACTAAACGAAATTTAAATCTTGTATAAAAATCACACTATGCAGCCAAGCATATTATAAGTTGGGCGATTACATCGGTGATAAGAATGCCTGGCTAAACACTTCTTGCCCTGCTGTACAAGGTCGCTAAAAACTAATTTGATCAGCATTCGAAAATATTGTTGGAGCTGCTGAAGATTGTAAAAATAGATATCTTTGCATTGTATAAACTAAATCTTTTAGTATTGTATAATTGCATAGCACATGTGTGAGTACTATGTTACTACTATAAAGCTACCATTTACTGGGTATTTCTTTCATTGTCTTGAATGTGCCCTGGCAACTGAGAGTTTGTCATGCTCACTCAAATGTCTCGCTGGTGGTGGCGTGTGTGTTGGATCATTAAGTTCCCTTCAAAATGGTTGAGCTGAATGGTGCTGATCCATACTTCATGTCCGTGAACGACCGCCGCCAGAAGGGACTGGTCATCTCTTACCTGCCACAGCCTATTTTAATTTCTAAATTGTCTTTCTTTTTGGTTATAAAAGATGAGAAAGAAGGCTTTGCAACCCAGGAAACGAACCCAGGACCTATTATGCCTGAGGATGAGGTCCCGGGTTCGATTCTCGGGTCGGGGAAAATGTTATTGGGTTTTACTGAGTAGCAAATTGGAGTCTGGGTTTGTGCCCGGTTGATGGCATTAGTCTCGTCAATTATTACACCGGACTTAACAATTATCTGGCGAAATGTGGATTAACTATTAATTATGTACGCATTGTACACCTTTGTCTTGCCCTCTAGGAATTACTATCATGTTTTGTTATGTACAGTCACCAAAAGAGATAAGTAACTAGGGTCGTCGGATATAGTTGAAGTTTAATAAGGAATGATTCTCATTACACCGTGTCATGTCCAGGCCGTGTCCGGCCGTGTCCGGGCCGGGGCCGGAGCGGAGCCCGTCCGTGCTGCACGTTTATATTACACCGGGTATAAGACGTGGAGGGGACGGGGCGTGTCCGTGCAACAACCGTGGTGTAGACGATCGTCGTCCGAGCCCGGACGGGACACAGATCATGCACTGTGTAATATAAACGGCTTCATACAAAGTGTATGTAACGTTTCAAATCCGTGCCCCACCCGGGCACGGTCCGGTCTAATGAGAATCATCCCTTAAGAAACCCATGGATGTTTTCGAATGGAATTTAATTTGATAAGTGAACTATTTGGTTTTTTATTAACTAAATTAAGTTTTATTCGAAAATATCTATCGGTTTTTTACTAAACTTCAACTATATCCGATGACCCTGGTTACTTTTCTCTTTTGGACACTGTATATAATAATAAATTAGTAATTGCGCCTGACAACTTGTCAATGGTGGAGTACCTACCTATAATTAAAGCATTTTGCTATCATCTTCTTGTTTGTAGAATGTGAAGAAGAGATTATGTAAAAAAAATATGCACTCACATGCTGTGAATAGCATCTTCCAACTGTGCAAATAAGAGCCTACGATTACTAATTAGTTAACGATGTTGATTATGATAATATTCACTCACATATTACGTGGAATTTATCTGTTTGCTCTTGTCCATTAAGCTAATTACAAAGTTACATTATACCGTGCCAAACACACATAATTTAAATAACTGCCCTGTAACAAATTGAAACTGGCCATTTAGCCAATCGAATTGATAAAACAATGCTTTTAAATGCCTTCTCTTAATATATAATCGACAAGAAATAAAATGTAACTGCATTTTCTCGAAAAAAACCAAGTGCGAGTCGGACTCGCACACAAAGGGCTCCGTACCACAAACAAAATAAAAAACGCTGAATAAAACACGTTTCTTGAATGAAGATACCCCTTTGATTTTAAACTTTGTTTTTTATTTTTTGTTGTTATAGCGGCAACAGAAATACACATTCTATGGAAATTTCAACTGTCAACCTATTATTTTATTTTATTACATTTTATTGAAATTCCAATTCTGTGACCCTTAAATTTGACATGTCATTTTATTCCAATTATATGACTTTTCATTTTAATTTTAATTTTGTTAGTGACATTTTATTCGAATCTATGGCAGCATTGTGAAATTTTATTTTATTTTCTTTTGTAATATGGATTTTAAATGAAATTTATTATTGCGGATCTTGAGGTACAGCTCGCTGATAGACAAACGGATGGACAGATAGTGGAGGCTTACTAATCGGGTTCCGTTGGTTACCCTTCGGGTACGGAACCCTAAAAAAAGAACATCATAATAATAACAACTCACATACATACATTATGGGCGCGAATTTTAATTGAGAGTTCCCAGTGCAGGTACTGTTTTGAAAAAGTTGTCCGGAGTCAGGTTCGCTGTCCTGCCAAGGCCGCATTTCTCGAGCGAAGGAAATAGCCCAGGATCATTTCTCCGCTAAAAATAAAAAAGTTGGCCCCTTCGAGTAAATGTCAAACTGTACCTCTGTTAGTGTTGGGTACACGGGCATGGTCCAGATTTGTGGTTGTGGTCGGTCTGATTTTGGTTGGCATTTTCGAAATATAGTCTGTAAAATATCTAGGTAATATCTTACATTTATGCGTTTATAATAATAATAAATTTTATTGACATAAAACAGTGATACATTTACATATTGAAGCCCTGACTCTTGAGTTAGGTTGTAATCTGTGTTACAGGAATCAGTGTCTTTTCCCATTTTTGTTACATTAACATTTAAGCAATAAAATAAAAACAATTATGATATCATGCAATCAACTAAGCTCATATATGAGTGTGTGTGTGGGAGTGTGTTTTGTATTTAAAATTTGTTGTTTATATTTTAAATATGTATTCCTCAAATTTATTGCACCTACCACTGTTTGTCTCTGAATCGCCCAAAGGTTGACTGGTAGAAAATGCTTGTGTTTAGTGTAAAGTTTTAAATAAATTAAATATCAGTTTTTTTTTATATAGTATAACATGTATTAAAACCCATGTATTATAGTATAAAATGTTTTAATACACATATTATTTATTCAGGAACCACATGTTCCTGAATAAATCACACACACACACACACATCTCCGCACAGCACAGCACATCTCCGTCAATTACAGTACACCAAAGCATTCACATTTATCTAAGTTAGATGATGAATGTTGAAAATAAATTACGAAATTAGAGAATACGAGGGTTATTAGTACTTATAGACCTCCTGTGGAATATACACGTGATTCTGGCACTCTTAAATATGTGACCACTGAAGGTGACTATATTTTTTGTGGTCGTGTGTGGCCCATTGTGTCGTCTACCCGACACTACTGTCAGGGAAACGGGTTGTCCGATACCTATCTACGGTTCACGTTAGCCCAGCTATCATTAAAACCGATATGAATGCTGTAGAGATTTTTATTCGTATTTTGTTGTTCTTCGATGAAAGAGAGAATTTATTTTGTTATATTTTTACTTTTTTACATTCATATGTGTTGAAACTTCGTGTGAGGTGTTTTATTTAAAAAGTCAGCAGTGAACGGTGTGAATTTAAATAATATGCCTGGGGAGGCTCTGGTGATCCTTTTTGCCATCTGGTAACTTATAGCTACTGTTAATACTACTTATGATAAATTTTATAACTATCTTTTATTTCATATTTCTTTAACATTGAATAAGACTGCACGTTATCAATTAGCTAGTGCTTCATATCTTGTTACAATTAAAAAGAAAAGCAATTCAACATATAACAACGACAATTATATGCGACGTTTGAAGGGCTTGTTACGTACACTTGCCGCGGTTGTTCCGTCACCATCTTGGCATACCAAGACCCCTCCGTGTCTCGGAAAGCACGTTAAGCTGTTGACAGACCACCAGCCTTTCCAAGGGATATCGTATTCCAAAGTTACTGGGTTGTGGAGGTCAGATAGGCAGCGGCTCCATGTAAAATACTGGTATTCAGCTACGTCCGGTTAGACTGGTAGCTGCCCCAACATAGTTGGGAAAATTCTAGGCAGATAATGATGAATTTTGTTACTCTTTTCTGCCACGCAAGGCGATCTGAACAACATAATTTTACTAAAGGCAGAAAATTTCAAACTCAAACTCAAAGCATTTATTTCAAATAAACCAATTACAGGCACTTTTGAATTGTCAAGATCGGTGAGTTAGACAGATGAAACTAGTTGCCCATTCCAAAGCGTAGGTACCTATGGAGAAGAATGGGCAAGAAATCGTTCAAAATTGAATAGAACCGTTCAAAATTGAATAAAACCATTCAAAATTTAGATGAAGAACTTGTGTTCTTGACCAACCTTAATTAAACGATTTTTATTTACGGCCAGCTACCGTAGTGCGCTAGCCAAACGGCTTGATAACCTAATAGAGTTTTAAATAAAGAACAGGTATAGTGATAACAGGTACTGGATGCCTCGGACAGGTGTTCTTGACCATATTGGTCGGTTGCAGGACACCTAGAACCCGTAATTAGTGTTCGAGTTGTTTTTTTAATCCTGTAATGCTTAGCCGCTTGTTAAAAGGATGTTAGGATGGGCTCGAGGGATGAGCGGGAGCGATTTTAAGTACCTAACAGAATTTGTGAGGTTTTCGTAGGATGTTTGAGAGTGTCTCCAACCTCTCCGTTCTTCACGGGTTCGTCAATTCTTTTACTCGCTTGCAATTTAGACTTTTGAAACCTTTTATAGTATTCTTTTCATTCTGCGACAGGAATACTAAAAGGTTTTTCTAGAACGGTTTGTCTAGCACAATATAAAACTCATATTTTAAATCGTCCGATTGTTACCCGTAACACAATGTCTGCTTTAATCTATATTATGAATCACCAAAATAAAGATTCTGTAATTAAAAATGCTTTACATCAGACTCTTTTTTCATTCATAAAATCTTGTCAGTCAACCCGCTTTCCGCTCCGTCAACTTCATGCATACCAACCTTAACCCGTCAGTGAGGGTTGTCAATCGTGCTTCGATGTCACCGGATGTGACGCGCTGACCATCTGCAGTTCCGGTCAGCTAGACTCTTAAAATAAAATTGATATGGCTACAGCACGAGAGCAAAAGGGTTCTGTAGCTATGATAAAAATTTATTTGATGTAGTTTTAGACGACGGAAGGACTATGTTCTATATAGGATTTATACCTAGAGAGGGATAACCGATAAGATGACTAATAGACAAGTATGGTAGAAGAAGACATGTGACGCAAACCCCAAATACAAACATTGGGTTTTTTTTTTGTAGGGCATTTCGCATTTGACATTGAGAGGCCGTGACTGCTTAACCGGACTTTCCTGGGGCTGCCTTGAGAAAATTTAACGCCTCCAGCCAGGGGCTTAAAACTACTTAAACTAAGCGAATGCACGCTGAGGGCACCCCCTGCGTGGTACGGGACTCGGCTCAGGGCGTCACTGATAGGGGACAGCAAGTGGGGACAGGCTGGATCAAAACATTTTCATTAATATTATTAAACGGGGAATTTAACTCTACTGGCTCAGCTGCGGCGCGGGCTGGCGCTTCAACGAGCAAGGGACGGTCGGGGATATTGGGATGAAGGTAAGACTGATTGTATAGATGAGCAGTTTTGTGCCGGCTCTTCCTCATAGGAAACAACCAGTTGAAACCGTGCACTAAGCTTCTGACGTTTCATAAGTCCTCATGTAGGTCAATTAAGTGACATGTTTTGATTTTGATAATTTTGAAGAGTTTCGGATATTAACTGTTTATGAGACAAATGAAAGCTGAATCTCATGAGCTTTTTGCTAAAGAGTTTTGTTCGCAATGCCATATTCACATATCCTTGTAGTAATTAAGGTATAAAAAGAAACTATTAATTAGCATATGGATAAACCCAAGTAAAACCTTGATCTAGATCTTAAGCGTACAGGCTCAAAATCAGGCCATTTAAAAGACAGTGACGTAAAGCACAAATTGCTAGAGGCTTTTTAAATTATGTATCCGAGAGCATACCTCGCGGTTAATGCCAGTCTAATTTATGTAGCAACACTTCTCTCCAGCTCTTTTTTGCTCTTGAACATTCTACCTTATTCATTCAACGTGTCCCAACTATAAAAGCATGTCCTTTCACATTTTGATATCGGGTCTCCCTTTCAGACTAAACGCGTCGTTATCTGAACACTCCTTATGTGGTTTCGCACATTTTATCGTGTTTTCACGACCTGACCAGAATTGTTTTGCTTATATATCAACTTTCTGATGTATCCATGTCCTTATGTTTATTTTTTATGGCTACTGCACATAGTGGCTAGGGTTTTACGTATAGTTTATTCAAATATCGTTCTTTTGTTCTGTATGTTTTTTTATGTGGCTGCTTTTTCATCTTCAGGCTACTGAGTTCTGATAAAGAATTTAAGCCAGTCGTTCCTCACAAATCAATCTGCTTAGCCATTTTTTGAACTGGATGCAGCAGAATACCTGTATTTTACTTGGATCTATCTGACTTCCAGAACCCAGTTACTAGGTAACACGATACACGATGTGTTATTATTTAACCACAAGTCCTTAGTCATCAATTATGGTTTAATAGTAACTATGGGAGTTTCGTGCTTGTCTGTCTTCTGAAAATCTGCCATCATCAATCTATCTAACTGTTCAGATTGGTAGCTACGGCAACTGCTCCTTGACAGTGCACTGTAGAAATCTTAGGGAAGCTTGTTCAGTACCTAAAGATAAGAAGATATTAAAGCCGATCGTTGGCATGCAGTGACTGTTTCCAAGCGGTGTGCATTCCTGGTAAGCTGGGTGAGCCCTAATGCCATTCTGGCAATGATCGCCGACAGGTTGGACTGCCCTTATATCTGGCATGGATGTGGCAAGCATGTTGTTGTTCCAATACCGATTCGAAAAATATAATTATTGTTATTTTTATTGCATGACCAATAACGTGATTTAATTTAATTAACTTGTGTGTCTGTGCTACCCTACAATTTGTATGTAGTCAAAACAGCAGGCGATCTGGCTAACTGAACCACTTGATCAAAAGTTCAGTCTGTCTCAACACCTGTGGTCCCAAATTTATCAAGACCATCTACGGATCTCCAACGAGCTATAATTTATAGCGCGCATCATAGCATGAGCAATGAACTCCGGCCTCTGTAACTAGTGTTTGTTTAGAACACCTTTTTCCAACCACGTGGTATCCGCCACCTTTGGACCGGTGTGTATCACTTGCACCATATATGGCGCGGACAGGCGCAGGAAAAGAAAAATGATAATATGAATGAAAAACTTTAGTTTTATTACGGAGAGTTTTGTTGTTCTCGTTTGTGTATTGATCTATTACTTGCGTTAACGTTTCTTGCTTGCTTCTTGGATATTATTTCTGTTTTATGTTGTTCTTTTGTATCAACAGATGCTTTCTTGCTTTTGTATTTAGGCTTGTAAGTGGCGTTGTTCACTTCAGCTTGCTCGGTCATAACGTAGTTAACATAGTAAGATGTTTTATAGCTCCATATGTTGTGACCTTAATCAATATAAATATTTTGTTCAATATTTTCTGACACACGCAGCCGCTATATAAGATCAAACCGTCTAGAAATATCTCTTTGTACTTCGACACTTTTGCCGACAAAACATTAATTTTAAATGTAAAAGAATATGTGTGTATCGAGTTATTGACACTATCAATTTATTCCTGATTAATGATATGTGATATCCTGTGTCAATGAACAAACAGTTAACGGTACGAGAACAAAACTGAGTTATATTGACTCATCATCTGCCTTCACATAGTGCCTGCTTCTTCACAACTATGTTGGGGTTGGATTCCAGTCTAACCGGATGCAGCTGAATACTAGTATTTTACATGGGGCGACTGCCTATCTGATTGACTGCCTATCTTTCTCAACAAACCGGTTATTGGGTAAAACGATACCCTTGATACAAACAGGTTATCAGATTTTCGGGCTTCTGACGACCTGTAACGTAAAGGCTGACAATCAGTCTTACCACAGGGTATTGTATTGTCCAGTAACTGGGTTGTGGAGTTCAGATAGGCAGTCGCTCCATGTAAAATACTGGTGTTCAGCTGCTCCGGTTAGACTGGAAGCCAACCCTAACATAGTTGGGAAGAAGCAGGCACTATGTGAAGGCAGATGATGAGTCAATATAACTCAGTTTTGTTCTCGTACCGTTAACTGTTTGTTCATTGACACAAGATATCACATATCATTAATCAGGAATAAATTGATAGTGTCAATAACTCGATACACACATATTCTTTTACATTTAAAGTTAATGTTTTGGGGTCGGCTTCAAATGGCTAGAAAGATTGATTTACTATTTTTAAACTAATAAGTAAAGGGTAATTTAATACACTGAAATTTCTTGTAAGCCAGTTTGAAACTTCACCCCATTGCAACCTCACGCCTCGCGGCTATCACGCATCATAATAAATGATATCACGGTCAGCGCAGTAGCTATTAAGCTATTGGCTTCTGTGCTACGGGGTTCAACTCCTGCACGAGGAATATTATTAATTGTTGGCTACACACAGTTTGTTCCGTTAATTGTAATAATTATTGTTTTCATCGTCGTCATTTTAAATATTCCTTTTAGGCGTTGTTATTGTCTATTTTTTTGTTTATTTATCTTAAGTAAGTTTTTTTTATGCTTAGATTAGCGTTCCTACCTAGTGTATTGTTAAAATAACGAAGTAAGTAATTGTTAATTTCAAATATCAGACCAAAATAATTGCTACATTCTATTCTGGTTAAGATTCTAGGATTAAATTATAGAGATTATAAGATTTTTTTTTTAATTTTATTATTTGTTGTTATAGTTGTATAAGAACAAATAATAAAGTAAGTAGTAGCAACCTATAGAAGTACACACTCTGTGAAAATTTTAACTGTATTATTCTATTCCGGTTCATGAGATACAGCAGACAGACAGACGTGCGTCTGTCTGTCTGCTGTATCTGCTGGACGGACAGCGGAGGCTTATTATTAAGGTGCCATTGGCTCCCTTTGGGTAGATACGCAAAAATGCAAGTGTGAAAGGTAAAATGAACGCCGTAAATATCCACGGGATAATCCCGCGTGCGTCATTAAACATTCCGTACGTATACAAAAAACCAAAATCTATATTTAAAACGCAAAATAAAAAAAAAGCATCATAACTGAAACTATCTAAAAAACCAGCCAAGTCCAGTTCTGACTCGCAAACGAAGGGTTCCGTACCACAAGGCAAAAACGCCGAAAAAAAGCACGTTCCTTGTATGGAGACAGACCCCGTCTAACTTTAGAATAGAATAGAATAGAATTTATTTGCAAATATGGGTAATACATAAGTAGTTGTAGGTATCACAATAAAGAGTTCTGCCATTCTGCCATTCGGTATGCAAACATTTTCATTATATAAAATTGTTAAAATCGCAATTCTCTTTTAAACATAACTTAATTATTACACTCTCATTAAACAAATGATTAAAATTCAAATTTTCATTCAAATATTAACTTAATTATTACATAATACCTACCTACATTAAATAAAATTGTCATTAAAACATAAAAATAGTGGTCAAACTTATATTAACAAACAAACATTAAAATTACAGGTCATAGATAACAATAGAAACACGCTACTTTAAAATTTCAACGAACTTATTACGGTTAATGAGATACGGGCTGTAGCTGCCTGCCAGACAGACGAACCACGGAGGCTTATTAATAAGGGAACCCCCGTTGGTACCTTTTGGGTACGAAACTCTAAAAAAGCTAGTGTGAAAGGAAAAGTGACCACCGTAAATAGCATGGATAATCCCGCGTGCGTCATTAAACAATCCATATGTATAGAAAAACCAAAAACTATATTTAAAAAAGCAAAATCAATAAAACTTTAAGTATCAAGTACTGAAACGATGCCCAATAAATAACTTAATATTAAAACGCCATTGACAATTCAACACTCACGAATTAACACAGAAATATCATCAAAACTGAAACGTGGTGTGAATATTAATATTTTTTACTAGCAAACAGGTGTCTCCATACTTTTCCCATGAAATGGAAAATAAAAATAAAATAGTCGACAGGTGGACTGTGGACGATACAAGTTGTGGTGTAATTAAGGGCGGATAGAAGAGATCCTGGCAGTCTGGTTTTCAGGGATGATAAGGCAGTGAATGTAGGTGGATGTGAAGGCGGTATTTTGTGATTTTGAATATTTCTGTTAATAGTTACAAAACAAAAACAAAATCTGAATAGTAACTATGTTTTTTTGATGACGATTCTTTTCTTTTTTATTTGCTTATATAAAAGTCCCTTTTTTAAGACTTATCTATCTTTTTTATTCTCTTATTTTTATTCTTCTCTTTTTATTCTCTTTTTTTATTCTTTTCTTTTATATTTTATTCTTTTTTCTATTTTTTCTTCTTTTTTTTTCTTATTCTTTAATTTCTTTTTTTTTCTTTCTTTTTCCTAATTATAATATATATAGAGCCTCGACCAACATCTGAGGAGGCTCTCGTTGGGCAGCTGGGTCAAGGGCTTGATCCAGAAAGCGGTACTCCTGGACACGGCTCGCATTGTTAGGAGGTTCCTCTCTCTGGAGCCCTGACCGCCGGTAGCTTGGACCTTGTTCCCGATACCAGTGGGCTACTATTTTTATATTTTTATTTTTATACTAATATTTAAAAATGTAATTTATATATTTATTAAATGGAATAAAGGAGTATAAAATATATATTGCGCACAGGATACCTACTGATGCGGTTTACATAATCATTTAGAGAATGCTTACATAATTAATTTAATTTATAATCAAGAAATCTCGATGATTTGTATAATCGTAACAACGTACGAAGCAACAAGCAGCGAAGCGGTTCGTTAAATTAGAATATGCTTTTTGTAAAAAAAAAAAACTGTATTACAGATAAAAGCCGGAAAAAAATGCGAGAAAAACACGTTTCTTGTATATACCCTAGATACACCGTTTAATTTTTACTCTATTTTTAGTAATACACAGTCTATGGAAATGGCAACAGTCTACCTATTACGGCTCAGACATACAGACCGATGGACAGCGGAGGCTTAGAAATAGGGTTCCATTAGCACTTTTTGGGTACAGCCCCAAAAAATGGTTTCCACGGCAAAGCTGCACTCTCAAAAAAGTTACAAAACAAAAAGTTTTTCCAGTTAACTCAATATATTTTTTAACTCAAATAATAAAAAGGTATGATGTCAAACTATTCACAATACAGGATATTTTTTGTCCAGTGTGCAAACTGTAATCATAAATTCGGTACATCATTCTAGATGTTTTTCGAATTTTTCGTCAGTTATAAAAAAAAATCAGTTCTTTCAAACATTTTGACCACGTAACTTATTGCACTTTTCTATGAAACAGCTGTTTTTTTTGTATAACCGACGCAATCTTTGGGGGGTGTAGAATGATATGCTGAATTCATGGTTACAGTTTGCGCACTGGATAAAACTTTATCCTGTATAAAAGTAGAAATTATTCGTACATCTGTGCCCACATAACGGTCCAGGCTGCGGTGCAATAGTCATAGCCTTTGAAAAAAAAAAGAATTAATGCAAGCTTATTGGATGCTTACCGATATCCTTTTATTGAAGTTGCATTTATCGTCTATGGTTAGTTTATTAATAATATCTAGATAGACGTACAGTCCAGTATTTCTTGAACCTTCATAGTGGGGTTACTTCGTGAAGCGAAACGTCAAAAAACTGTCAATTGCGATACTTAAAAATATAGTTACGATTTCGGCCACTGTGAAGTTCTATATTTAATCTTGGCGTTAACTTGAGATGAAAAAGTACGCGGTTTCGCAAGATTGCCTTTTAAAGTATTTAATATAAAAGAATATATTGAATATTGTTTGTAGGTTAAACGTTAATCGACTACGAGTTATTGAAAATTAATTGTGATAATATTCATTGAAATAATAAATGTTTATGAACAATAATAGAGATGAAATAATTAAGTTACTTTTATGACATTGACAGTGCAAAATTTTGACGTATGATAAATCGAAATAAACTATAGTAATATTAAATTACGCTTGTGGGATGATTTATATCATTTCAAAAACGGAAGGTTTTACGAGACATCTAGGTTTATTGCAAAATTGACCTCTAGAAAAGAAATAGCCGTCTTTACCATATACTGGTTGAGAGGGGCTTGCGTCTAAGTAATAACAGACGCCCGGGTCGATCGATCAGGTTAAGCGACGCTTTCCGCGGTTGATCCGTGGACGGGTGACCATCCTTGCAGACCTCGGAAAGCACGTTAAGCCGTTAGTCCTAGCTGTCATTCCTACATCTTTGACAGTCGTCACAGGTTGTCAGAAGCCCGAAAGTCAGTGTCACATAGCCTATATACTCGTAGTTACCACTGCCAACGATACATTATTTATTAAATTATTATCATAAGTTTAGAAGTTATAAGGGAACAGACGAACATACATACATACCGGTAAAAATCATCACGCTCCTTTTTGCTTCATCGAAGTCGGATAAAAAGGGAGGTTCAACGGAACAATAAACTCCAGATAAACACAGTCCATATGCAAATATAACAACAGTACCTCGTTCCCATGTACCGCTGTCCCATATTACGATATGCGAACCATTCCAACAAACTTAATTTTACATTTATAATTTTTGAATCCGTTCCAACAAACGTCTGTAATACCGTGCCGATAAATTCCAAGATATGTATGTATCGATAAGGCTGCTTACAGCAGAAATAGCAGTCGGCCCAGCAAAAGGAGAAATGAAGAAACCCAATTAAAGTCGAGTAACGCCATCATATCCGTTCTAAAGCTTTAATGGCCGCTTGCGTGACAAAATCTAGTTTTTGCACTAGCTTTTACGTGTGGTGTATGTTAGAAGAAGTTGGGTGATTGTTGCCGCTTTTAGTTCAAGTTTAGCAAGGGCTATTAGTTCGCTGTACCAGTAGTTTCATAATTATTGTTTAATGCACCGGGTGACGTCATTACGTCAAAGCCGGCTATCCCTGAAAACCAGCGCTGGGGCTCTGTCTTGCATAGGGTCGCAGCATAATGCTGAGTGATAGCCGTTTTGCGTGGATGTGACGCATGTTTCCCTCAACCTTTTCTTATTTTTTTTGTGTTCCTTATCTTTTTGCGTCATGTTTACCGCTAATAAACGTTTTTTTCTTTCTTTCATTCTTTCTTGTAAGCTACGCTTCCCGTACCGGTGGATCTGTACATACCAAGAAGAATTCGATTAGCCTTCAGCAATTGACTTCTCCCGAACTATTCTGTAAAAATCTCACCGTAAAACTATGGTGAAATGCTTGAAGTGAGTTGACTATAGGTAGTGGTGTCAATACTTAGCATCAGAGGTGGAATGACAGCTCTGTTTACCAAAGTTTTCACGGTGAGATTTTTAGCGAAGGGAACTACGCTTGCCGCGATTGGTCGGTGGATGTGTGACCATCTATACATACCAAGACCCCTCCGTGTCTTGGAAAGCATGTTAAGCCGTTGGTCCCAGCTGTCATTTATGCAGCATTGGACAGTCGTTACGAGTCGTCAGAAGCCTAAAAATCTGCTGACCAGTGTAACCAATGGGTATCGTATTACCCAGTCTGACAACCAGTCTGACTAAGGAGTATTGTGTAACAGTAACTTTGCTGTGGAGGTCAGATAGGCAGTTGCTCCATGTAAAACATCGGTATTCAGCTGCATGCGCTGAGACTGGAAGCTGACCCCAACATAATTGGGAAAAGACGAGGCAGATTGGTTTAGTTTAAGTTTGGGATCATATTTCAGAGCTATACTTTATGCTTGCTTCTAATGATAAGCAGTAGCGCTTGTAAGTGCCCAATGCGTTATGTACTTAAAGCCGACTCCATGACCGGACTTTTTATTTTTATGTTCGCTTTGAATGTAGGTAGATTCATATCAAATCACACTCAGTACACGAAGCTCGATTGCATTTAAAAAAATATGATTATGTCTAAGTTAAATTTTATTTTATCAATGTTACGTGTAACAATCTTTTATGTGTGTTTGTGTCTTATCATGGCGCTGTACAAAACAATATTTATTTAACGTAAGTAATATGATACCTCTGATTCACAATTAAGAAGTTTTATACATTACATAATTTATGTGTACGTAAATGTTTTATATACTTGTATGTTGATATACTTACTACAGAAATTTCAAATCAAATCAATCAATGCTTTATGTAGATGACTTTCTCGGGGGAGAAAAAATCTTTTGAAAAAATCCTCTGGCAGCAGTATCTTTTACATCCTATGGACAGGACCCTGGCCCTGTATGACATCTTACCACGTATTGGCCTTCAAAGGAAGCCTCAATAAGCTTCTCGGTGAAACATCATGTAGTCATCAAAGTTCTTGATAACTCCGATGAACTACCCCAGATTTTTTTGGATAATATTCATTGTTGACTATCTTTTTCCACCGGCTTCGCCCGCGTGTACGTCTAAAATTATCCCACGGGAACATACTATCGCAATAAAAAATATCCAATGTATTTTTCCAGGTTACAAATTATCTGTGTGCCAAATTTCATCTAAATCCGTTCAGCCGTTTTTGCGTGATTGAGTAACAAACGTCTAAACATACAAACTTTCACATTTATAATATAAAGTGGAAAGTAGGATAAGTAATCCCCCGGTACCTATTTTTTGCAGCAATTATAGGGATTAACTGCTCTCAGCACCTATGAGCTTATACCTACTGTAATAAGGTAATTAATTAATACTCACAATATTAGATACTCTCGCTTGCACCACACCCCATTTCAGTTTCCGCCGCATCCCAGACCGAGTACCGTTATAAGACCGGCTAGGCATGTCCAGTCTCCGTACTGTTCTTATAATTGCGGTTAATTCTGCACTATTGCCTGCTATCCCATCCTTTATTGGACATACGATGAAGCCAGATGCGACGTTTGTATTTTTTTCATCGGATTCTGGTCGGCTTTTTGAATGGTGCGGTATTTTGATTCTTCTGATATGCTTCGATTAAAGTTAAGGTTTTCTGTATGGCTTGTAGCTTTAGTAATTTTTGTTTTGTTTATTGTAGCAATGTTATTAGTCCAATTTGTATGACAATCAGCTTTATTCCGATCTGAAACTTCTTATGATTTTGATAATTAAGCGTTTATGGCTTATCTGGAACTCTTAATGACTGCTGCGCTGCCATATTTGAACAGCTATGGTCACTGGGTCATAGAAGAATTCTAAAGAATCACTCTTTATTTCCTTGTTAATTACCTAAGCTAAAACAACCAAAAGTAGGCTTTCACTAAGATAATTAAACATCCAAAAGAATAATGATATAGCCCATCACAACATTAATATGATCATCATCATATAAATGACATTATATTTATATATTTGAGTAATATTGATTTTAGAAGTATGTGTATGTAAGTATATTGGAAAATAAATAATAGATTATTGTTTTTAATTTTATGTATTTTGTTTTCCTTTATGTCTTAAAAATCATGTTGTCTACATCTCTTTTAATCTTCTCTCCTATATGTATGCTAGTAGAGATTTCTTTAGAAATAAGCATCAAATTGGAACATATTTTTCTGTTCATTTCTTCTTTGCTGTGAACATAAATGGTTAAATAAATAACACAAATTAGCACTCTCCACACAACATTTATCATCAACAAAACTCGAGTAAACCCGACAGTGAAACATACAGTCAACAAAATAATTTGCGAGAACGCCAAACAGATACAAAATTACAGCTACGTTGATAAAGTTGGCACATTATTCATCGGAACACGCATTACTGCAGTCACAGGACACAGGTGTTTTCTACCGTGGGAAGCCTTGATCTTGAACCTCAATTGATCGCCGTTCGCTGTTTTTTTATTTAAAACTAGTTGGTTGTACTGACTTCGTACCGAATTTAGAGGTAGACTGTGACAATATCGTGAACGTAAGTTGGAGAAATTGCGAATTTCCGAAATTGAGTTTGATCTTAAAGTAAGTTGGAGAAATTGCAAATTGAGTTTGGAAAGTGTTGAAACCGGTAATTTTGGTACTATTAAATGTCACGTGAATGGGATTGGCTATGACACTAAAACAGGTAAGGGCCATAGTAGACACGATATTCTAAGCATAAGAATCGCCGCTTTTACAACTTCGTCATTATTGCATCGCGTTTTGGCAACTGTTTATTTAGGCTTCTCGCACATAATAAGGTGCAAAGGCGGATTATTTGATCTTCTTCATGTTTGGTATTGGTAATTGGTAACACGACAGCTATCGCATCTTGTTAGCCAAAAACTCCGCCACTTCCACGTCGTTATCGGTGGCAGTGAAGAGGTTGCGTTGGCCGCATGTTTTGGGCCACAAAGGGCAAGATGAAGCATAGTAGGTGACACAGCTCCACCATCTAAATCGTGCCGTTCTGATGAATTAGCAAAACGCTGATCGCTAATGATAAAAGTATCATATCTGCTCCGCCATGGCCCTTTAACAAGAGATTAAAAATATAAAATCAATTTCGGTGATTAAAATATTGCAATCATGAAGGACCGTCATTTCCATTCTATCATCTTGATATTCTATCAAAGGTACAGCCTGTTAGAAGATTCGCCCATACCGATAAACAAACATACAAATTTAATAATGTTAAATTCCACTAAGTATTACTCTAATACGCTTTCATCTGGAGTTTAAGTGACATTATTTATTGTAATTGGTTTCGGCTTTATTATAACCTTCAGATAGAGTACCTACATTTAAATTGGATTCAAGTAATTATACGTTTGTGTAGGTAATTACGATACGATAGATCCATTAGACTTAACTAGAATATTAGGTATTATGTTTAAATTAGCTTTTTAAATTAAGTATTTGTCTTCAACACCTTTAATTCTCAAGTAATTATAGTGGGCACGCCATGTGGTCGCGGATTATAATTAGATTATATATTTTTTCATTGTGTATTTATAAATTGGTTGTTAGTGAATGGGTTGTTACTTTTGTTACTACACGATTAAAATCTTCATCGACATCTCACTGAGGTTCGAGTGAAGTTATTATGATGTTACTTTTATTAAATAACTAGCGGTCGCCCGCGGCTCCGCCCGCGTGGATGTCGGTTACCGCTGCAAAAAGCCTACCCAGGAAAGACACGGTCAGCAAAATGATTCCCAGGTCAATTCACAGACATCGACACTAACATCGACGACGCAGTCATTATCCGCAGGCTGCATAGACTCCCCCCCCGCACGCGCACCCCGTCTTGGTGACGCCCACTTCGCAACGGGCCGTGCAGCAGAAATCGTATTATTTTAATTTCGCCATAACTTTAAAACCAAACGTCCAATTTTGATCATTCAAAGACCAAATATTATCTACATAAACTGTTCTTAGTGATGAAATCATTTATTTTGATAAGGATTATAGCATGAGTAAAATAAATGCGTTTAAATGTAGTCCAAAAAAAAGTCAAGATAAAAAAATAAAAAAAGGGTTGTTGTGCCTCACTCGACATAGATAGGTATAGTGTGTCGCGGACTTTTTTGTAGATATTTATAAGATCTACAATTAATTAGAATATTTTATGGTTCTATCTTTTATAGTTTAGGCAGCGTACGCAAAATAAGTAACTTTTCTGGTTGATTTTTTGCACCTTGTGTCCGAAAACCCCAAATATCTTACGGAACCCTATTTTTTTCCAAAATAAAATTTAGCCTATGTTACTCGTGGATAATGTAGCTTTCGAATGGTGAAAGAATTTTTAAAATCGGTCCAGCAGTTTTTGAGCCTATTCATTACAATCAAACAAACAATCAAACAAACAAAGTTTTCCTCTTTATAATATTAGTGTAGACATAACATCACGCCTTGTTCCCCGAAACGGATGGGCAGAAGTTGTACCTATAGTACACCATCAATTCACCAATTATGTTTAAGTCCTATGTAATAGGGGGCGAGTCTATTGTCATCAACCGGGCACAAATTCAGACTCTGGGCTGCTACTGAAAAATTCCAGATAGAAAACCCCAATAACATTGTGCCTGACCTAGGAATCGAACCCAGGACCTCAGCCCTTGCGAACACTATAGACCAACGCGGCTATGACTTTAATTCAAATCGATTAAGCAAATATCTGCGCACTTCATTACACGGTAATACCACCCATGGACTCCACGAGACAGGCTCTAACTAGTGTGAAGTTCAAAAGCAAAACGCTTCCTTTACGTCTTATTATTTTTCTATGTAAACTTTTCTATTATAATGTAGATCATAAGGAAATGTAAAGCACTGTTTTTGGCAAATAAACAAACAAAAAAGTAATAAAAAAAAACTTGAGAGGTGTCAAGGGACACCCAGATGGAACGAAGTTAAAAAAAAAGAAATAATAATAAAATAATAAATAATATAAAAGACGAAAAGGCTTGCTTTCTATAAGAGAGAGAGAGAGACAGACAGAGAAACATGCGCACGCCGCACGGCTTACAATAGCTTACTATAGCAAAAAGTGTCGTTACAACTTTTCGTATGATTTTTTTTCGTCTAGCCCCCTTTCACAACGCGCGATAAGGAACTTCGTTCCAAATAAACTTTTTCAATCAGTCAGGACCAAGGGGTATCGTATTGCCCAGTAACTGAGATGTGGAGGTGAAATAGACAGTCGCTCCATATAAAATTCCAGAATTTAGCTGCGTCTGGTTATACTGAAAACCGACAGACAATAACTAGTTAGAAAAAGACTAGACAAATAACGATGATGATTGAAAGATCTTTCGCTTGAATTATTCCAACTAGAATATAAATTCTTGATTGCAATGTTTTCGAATTTATCTTTATTCTATCTACTTCAGTTATGACATCACCCGACGTCAGAAAAAAAACCTACACGATTTAATATTTCCTTTTCATCTATAAATAACATAGAAAAATCCTTGGCTTCAGCTAAAATTAATATGGAAGCACTAACTTCACATTAATTAATTACTTTACCTCGCTAATTTCTAACAGGAAGAGATTTGCCGCTTGTAATTAACATCATACTTTTTAACCGACTTCGGAAATGTCAGCCAATGATACTTGAGCTCTGCATTCTCAGCCACACATACAATTAATGAACATAGGTATCACCAATGAAGAATATAATTTAGCTCATGCTAGGTTTAACAAAATAAAGATATAAATCACTGGTTAATGGATGCATTTAATTAATAAAGAAAATGTCCTGTGGCTGTACAAAAACTTCTTCATTCTACACAATTTCGGAAATAGAGGAACCTTGTGAAACCCAGGAATGATAAGTGTTCATGGGGGATTTCTATTCTCACCTGCACATTATTGAGTTACTATATCTTCGATGCAACAGATTGTGAAATATAAACTGTCTCTTTTATTTGAACATAGGATTTTTTTTCTTATTGAAAAGTTAAAATAAATTAAAAAGACGAGAATACCCTATAGAGTTTTAAAGTTAATTTAACTATGGTTATTTTAATTTAAAAATGTAATAAAGGTAGAAAGGAAAATTACAATGGTTTAAGTATACCGAAAAAATCTTGGGATGGTTTGGTATACAGGAAAAGTTTTTATCCAGTGCGCTAACTGTAACCCCCCCAACGAAGAAATTTTTCGTCAGTTTTACAAAAAAAAATCAGATGTTTCATAGAAAAGTGCAATACCTACGCGGTCAAAATGTATGAAACAGCTGTTTTTTTTTTGTATAACCGACGAAAAATTTCTTCGTTGGGGGGTTCTAGAATGGTATGCTGAATTCATGGTTAAAGTTTACGCACTGAATAAAAACTTTTCCTGTGTATCACATATTGTTTACGAAGTTTTGAGTATAGGACATGCCGGTTTCCTCACGATCTTTTCCATCACCGTTTTGAGAGCAGTGTTGATCAAATAATTCACGCAAAAGCACCGGACGTCTTCGAACCTAAGACCAACTACTAAGCGACTAAGCGAGAGTGAATGGTTAGCCGTCACCTCCTTCTGCGAAGCAGTAATGCTCGCGAAGAGGGAGGCGGCGCACGTGAGGGAGAGGCAGTATATGCGCCCTCACGGCCGTAGTCGCCGCGGGAGAAGCCCTGGGCGTCGGGAATCCCAGGCTGATTCCCGGCCACCGTAGGCGCGGGCTTGCGGACGGCGAGTAATGGGTAGCTCGCTGTCCGGTAAGGACCAAGCCCGGGTCGACGGCGCGTTGTGTTCCACGCGCGCCTCAAAGAGATGTCAGCACCAAAGGGTGGGGTCCGCAAGGGCCGATGCCTGCCAGGGGTGCGGGTTGTTCGAAAGAGATACCGTCGCCCCTGGCACACAGGCAACTGAGGGAACACGGGTGGGTTTTAGTCAGTAAAAGTCTGACACGCCCTCCTGCTCCACCCAGAGCGGGAGAAGTTATTTGATAATTTCCTATCCTCAAAAAAAAAAAAAAAACCACTACTCTTTCTACTCAATACTTATGTAGGTACTTTTTTTTAAATGGCGTCGTAATCTGCTGCGGGAATGTAAGTACCCACAGAGGTCTAAATAAAGTGGTCAGGCACTATTAGAGAATGATGAATGGCTTGTATGACCTCCTGTTAATTCGTTGATGCATTATGTATGTATTTCTTGTGTGTGAGTATTTATTAGTGTTATTTGAGGTTCTATCATCTTACAGAATGGCAATTTAGACATAGGACAATCATTTGTCTGATCAGGGCGGGTTAATCATTTCTGATCCCTGGGTGGTCATAAAGTGTTTTAAATCCTTATCCTTAATATTTGAAATAGTTTCCGTCCGCGGCTTCGCCCGCGTGGAAGTCGGAAATTATCCCGCGAGAACGTACTACCGGGATAAAAAGTATCCTATGTGTTAATCTAGGTAATAATCTATCTGTGTGCCAAATTTCAACCAGATCCGTTCAGCCGTTTTTACGTGAAAGAGTAACAAAAATTGGGGTGAATGAGGTCTTGCGTTCATTATGTTACTCGTTGTATATAATCTGAATCTCGGAAACGCCTCCAATGATTTTCATGAAATTTAGTATGTCCCCTACATACTAAATTTCGGGGGCGATAAATCGATCTAGCTAGGTTTGATTTTTAGAAAACGTCAAACAAAAAATAAACCGAACAAAGCTCGGTCATCCAGATATTAATAATTAAGATTTCAGTCATAACTAGCTACGCAAAGCTTGAAGGAGAAAGAATCTGCATAACCTCACCAATTTTTATTTGTGAGACTCATCATTATGCTTTCAGTCATCCAAATATTAGGTAGGAATCTATAAAAAAAAAGAGAAACTGAGAAGCTTTTGCAAATGATTTGCATTTTTTTACCTCATCATCATATGCGAAGCCTTTTCTCAACTATGCTGGGTTCGGCTTCCAGTCTAACCAGATGCAGCTGAAAACCAGTATTTTAAATTGACTTACTGGGTAATACGATAACCCTGAGTCAGCCTGGTTGTTAGATTTTCGGGCTTCTGGCGACCCGCAACGACTGTCAAAGTTTCACGAATGACAGCTGGAACCAACGGGTTAACGTGCTTTCCGAGGCACGGAGTGGTCTTGATATGTAAAGATGGTCACCCATCCATAAACCAACCGCGGTTAGCGTAGATTAAGGTGAATGCGCAGTGGTAGACCGCGAAATTCAAATTTTCTTACGTTTTTGCAATTTCCAGGTCAGTATCAGGTTGTATCCTGATCAAAATGTGATTTGCGAATATAACAGGTACGTGTTTACAGAATTATAGTCATTAGAATGTCTAATAATCTCTTATAAGTTAGATTTCTTCCACAAGCACTTTTCCATAAGAAATTTGTTCTTATGGAACAAATCTAACTTAGAAAGATGTATTATTGATTCTAATTATTATAAATCTGTAAATACATACATGTTATAGTCGCAAATCATATTTTGATCAAGTAACAAGCTGACACTCCCTGAAAATTGCAAAAAACGTAACAAAATTTGAATTTCGCGGTCTACCACTGCGCATTCACCTTAACCTAATCGATCGACCCGGGCAGCTGTTTTACTTACCCACAAGCCTACTTTTACCTACCTACTTAAAATAAAGTATAAGTAAGTTCAATAAATAATTCCACTCATTTAGGTATATCCAGTGAAGACAGCTACGTTATTCTGCGTTTTGTAATAAAAGGAAGAAAATAATTATCACCAGAAAATCCGGTTTGACGAAATCCTAAAAACAAGCTACGAATATCGACATCCTAGCGCGTCTCTGCATGTTAAGAACCGAGTATATGCATCGAAATTAAATTAAATTTTGCTATTGCGAAAGTCTTAAAGCAAATTACATTGCAAATTATGCTCAACTGTCAGTACGACTAATAACTAGATAAATAGCAACATTAATATATTTTAACATTATTATAAAATATCTTAAGTGTCAATATTGTTTGCTGGGCATTGAATAATAACAGCGCTCGAGCCTATTATAAACTGGTTTTATTGTTGTAAAAACGTAAACGTTTTAAATCTTTGATAAATGTCTCAATTTCAACAGTTATTTGTACAGTATTTATTGTACAGTTTAATTTTATAATGTTGTTGATAACCAAAAATATTGCGGTGCTTAATCTTCCTGGCATAATTTCCTTTACTTGTTTTTTTTTACAATTCAATATTTTTGTCATATTTATTGCTGGTATAAATAGAAATAAACTTATTAACTAGCTAATTGTTTAATGCCTTATGTTTCTTTCCCCTCTCTTTTTAATGTTATATTACATATAATTATTGTACATATAATTATTTTAAGACTGTTAGCTTATATTAATTATAAATTAATGTAAATTTTATTTTAATACATACATAAACTCACGTCTTTTTGCTATAGGGGTAGGCAAAAACTACAGCACGTCACCTACAACGACCCTTACCTACATACTCCTTTTACCTCCTTTACGTTCATACATTTGGTCATACACACACGTCGGTTTTAGAAAGTAAATAAACTGATACCCACAACTAACTAGCTTAGTAACAAGCATATTGACACGAAAGTCTCTCTTCAACCCAACAAAAAAGTAAAAGTAGTTTCAATGGCGTGTACACTGTTCTCGTTTTTATCAGTCCCCGACCTACCTCACCAAAGTCACCATTGACGCACGTGTAAGGACATTTTCCATTCCAACTCTCGAATGGCCGAACAAAAACTTTATTACAGAACTATACTCCATTTATTATAGCTTTAGAAAAAAGAGACAAGATTGCAAAACATTTTATTTCAAATTTAACTTATAACTTTTTAGGTAGATTTAAGACAGTACTAAATACCGAGATAAACGAAGTAAAAGTAATTTTATTCTAAACAATGTTCGATTATAAATTATTATTATTAATAAAATTATGTTCGATTTAAAAAAAACATCTTCATCACACATTACAAACCTACAACAAAACGAATGAATGAAACAAACAATCACATGATGATTTAAATCTAATTAAGGTAAAGGAAATAAAAGTTTTTTTTTTACAATACTTATTTTAAATAACAACTTAAGACCCACAATACGTTGGTAAAATTTCGACGTCATCAGCTAATTTAGTCACTCGGTATTGTTCACTCCTGCTTCTTTTAGATTTTAAGCATTGACACTTTAATTTTAAATTGAAATGAAATAATTATATAAATGAAAGCCACATAATTTCATAAGATAAATAGTTACACATGATTATAATATAGTGTGACAGCTAATATTTTAAATAAATTATAGTAAATTTGGCATTAATCGTAACTGCAACACGTTTAATGCAATTTTCTAACAAAGTGTACATTAAAAAGAACCTTTTTTAACTTCTGTCCAATGCAATTGTAAATGGAGTATGTATAGCTAAGTAGTAAATGAAAAATTTCATCTTTTTGTTATAAATATTTGTTTAGTGAAATTAAATGAAATCAAATCTCATATTGCATTCATGTTTACATTTAGTTGTTACTTATATTGTTCCAACATGAAACCCAGTTAGGGCACGGCAACATAGGTAGTAATAATTTTAACTTAATAAGTGATAGGAATAGGTAGTGCCTATTAGCCTAAACTTCGAAGAACAGAGACAAGAAAAGGAGACTTCCTTAGGACTAAATTATTTCCGGCACATCTGTCTCGAAATTTCGAGACAACACTTAAATACATTTAAAAAAATGTGTTATTTGGAATAAGTAATTTGTCTATATTTATCTAAAGTTTGTCTATAAATGTGATAGTTTACACTTGAACTTTAGAACTTTTTTACACTTGAACTTTAGAAATCTCATTAAACGTAGCCGAGAGTGAGCTAGAAAGAAGATATTTACTTCTAAACGTGTACTGCTTCTTATTCAAACATTGTGATTCATTGTGTATTACGATCAACAAGTCATTTACAAATTGTTCTCCAAAAAAAAAATCAGAAAATTTTATGGTTGTAACGACTGTGTATGTTATTATTTTATTATGATATATCTAGTCGCAAACTTTAGGTAAATATAGACGAATTACTTATTCCGAATAACATTTTTTTTAAATGTATTTATGTGTTGTCTCGAAATTTCGGGACAGATGTCTCGGAAAAAATTTAGTCCTAAGGAAGTCTCCGTTTCTTGTCTCTGTTCTTCGAAGTTTAGGCAAATAGGCACTACCTATTCCTATCACTGTTAATAACAATAAACATAAACTGCTTTTTTGTGTATTATTACATGATACAGTATGTAATTAATAATTTATCTAGCTATCGTATTTACTAATATTTTATTCTGCGACCGAGTAAAAGAGCATTTTTGTGTAACATATTCTTTTAATTTTCTGTAAAATTTATTGAATGTGGTTTCTTCTTTTATTTATTTCGATATGTTACCGTTTTATTTTTACATATCACCTGCCAAACTGCAAAGCAATTTGTTGGCAGTAGGTTGTCGTGGATTTATCACGAATCTTTGCTTAGTTAAATTTAAAAACGAAATCTAAGTTAAAACTAACACTTAAACCATGGCTTTGTAGGCAAACAATCCGTATGTAAGTCTGCACGTCTGGAAGTAAGTTTGTAACTTTGTACAAACACTTTTACACATCAATCATAATATTTAAACTAGATGAGGTTGGCGTTTCCTATCTAACTACTCTGAGAAGAAAGGTCGAACCAAACTCAGAGATCACAGCCTCTTTAATGTCCAGACAGAATCTTGGTCAGATCATGTGAAGACCATTTGGATTGGTGTCTGAAATGGTCTTTTGAGGATTTTGATTGCACCTGTCCAGTCAGTGCACGCATTTATCAGTAATAATGCAGTGCAACTCAGAACTTAAGGAGCTCAACCAAAATCAAAATCAAAATCAAAATATTTTATTTCACATAAGCCTGCATGGGCACTTATGAAACGTCAGAAGCTAGGTGCACGGTTCCAATTTGTCGTTTCCTATGGAGAAGAGCCGGCAAGAAACTCCACGGTTACTCTTTTAAAAATAATTGGCTTTTACAATGTTTTCAAATTACAGTGATAATAGGTATGGGAGGACAGTGCAGGCCAGTCAATAAGTACCAGGTACTTAGAGGAATGAAAATACAGAATAGAAAAACGTCTACAAATCTAGTCTCTAAGGCCTACAACGTTCTCTCATTCACAATATGTAAAAGAATCTACCTATATAAAATGAATCTATTTGAACCAAGTGACATGATTTCGATGACAATCACTGAAAATAAATAGTAGGTAGTAAAATTGATGTATAATGTCAAATAATGACGAGAATATGTCAGACATTGTAAAAAAAAAAATAATAATAAAAAGAATAAAAATTAACATTGCAATTTGGGAGCAGTTAATAGACTTTCACACGGTTTTGCTGTTAATGAGGTACCAGGGAAGCCACATGTGCAGAAGGAATTAATGCCAAACTTCCCTGTCTTCAACGTAGTCTTTTATCTTATAATATGCTTTTTTGATAAGGACACGTTTGATGTGAGTTTTAAACTTTCCATCGCTAAGTTCTGTAACCGACTTTGGCAACTTGTTATAGAAGCGGATACTGTTTATTAGAAATGACTTGCTAGTTTTAGTTAATCTAAATTTTGGAATCACAATTTCATCTTTACTACGTGTATTTAGATTATGGAAATCGCATCTTTTTTTGAAAAGACCTAAGTTTTTGCGAACATACAAGATATTTTCTAGAATATAAAGAGAAGGCAGAGTAAGTATATCAATTTCGTTGAATTTGTTTCTAAGAGACTCGCGAGGCCCCATTTTATAGATTGCGCGGATTGCCCTCTTTTGTAAAATAAAAATTGAATCTACGTCCGCTGCCGATCCCCACAGCAGAACGCCATAAGACATAATACTGTGAAAATAAGCAAAGTATACTAACCTAGCTGTGGCTACATCAGTCAACTGCCTTATTTTTCTTACTGCGTAAGCAGCTGAGCTTAATCTGCTTGAAAGCGCTCTAATGTGGGCACCCCATTGCAATTTTGAATCTAAAGTAATTCCCAAAAATACAGTTTCCGAAATAGCATCTAGTTTCTTGCCATCAAGTTTTAAATTTAGACCTACTTGGGGTACATTTGGTAGCGAGAACTTAAGACATTTAGTTTTGTTCGCATTGAGTAAAAGATTATTAGCAGCAAACCATTTCGATAGAACAGCTAGGCTTTCGTTGACATGTAAGACATCCGTATCTTTTCTATCTATTCTAAAAATAAGAGAAGTGTCATCAGCGAATAAAATTATATCCGAGAAGTTAGCCATCAGATAGGGAAGGTCATTAATATAAACTAGAAATAAAAAAGGACCAAGAATTGAACCTTGAGGCACGCCCATCCTAACTAGAGACCCCGAGGATGTCGCCCCGTTAACGTTTACTTTTTGCTGCCTGTTTGATAAGTAGGAAAGTACAAGATCAGCAGCTTGTCCACGAATTCCGTAGTGGTGTAATTTACAGATCAGTGTATTGTGGTCAACGCAGTCAAACGCTTTTGAGAGGTCACAGAAAATGCCAATCGCATCCTGAGAACTCTCCCAGGATTCCAAAATGTGACTGATGAGTTTTACTCCCGCGTCAGTCGTCGACCTACCTTTCGTAAAACCAAACTGTCGACTATGTAAAATCCCATTAGAGTTAAAATGTGACAACATCTGGTCCAGCATGATTTTTTCATAAATTTTGCTCAATGCTGGAAGCACAGATATAGGTCTATAATTAGAGGGATCACTCTTACTACCCGATTTGAAAATTGGTACTACTTTACTATGTTTCATTAAGTCAGGAAACGTACCGCTGTCTAAACATTGATTAAATATGCCTGTTAGGACAGGGGCAATTGTGTCAATGATATTTTCAATAACCTTAACGGAAATCCCCCATAAGTCTTCAGTGTTTTTTATGTTAAGACTTTTAAATGCTGTTTTAATTGTGGCAATAGAGATGGGTTTGAATTCAAAACTTGGAATGTCCTTACTGAAGTTTTCTTTAAGAAGAGATTCAGCTAATACAGATGATGAGGGGAGACATTTCGTAACCTCTATTGGGATGTTGGTAAAGAAATTTTCAAGAGTCTCCGCAACTTTTAACTTATCTGAAATGGTTTCATTGTCAATTTTCAGAGCTAACTCATTCTGATCTCGTTGTTTTGTGTTTCCAGTTTCTTTGTTAATTACCTGCCACACAGCTTTTATTTTATTTTTAGAAATACTAATTTTGTTACTTATTAATTTAGATTTAGCTTGAGCACAGACTCTTTTGAATATCTTAGAATAGTTTCTTACATAATTATGAAAGGCCTGATCTGAAGTCAATGACTTTTCATTATACAAATTATATAAGATGTCTCTGCTTTTTCTAATGCCATCAGTGGCCCATTCACTAAATTTTGGTCTAGTAGTGATTGTAACTTTTTTTACAGGACATGCTTTATTGAATTCTTGGCATACTGTAGAAAAAAGTGTGCCATAGTTTACATTGGGGTCTTGTGAATCTAAAGCTGCTATTGAGAGATTGCTAAGAACATTATTATTAAACGTTTTCAATTTATTTTTAGTCAGTGGTCTCAATTCTATGGTTTTATCCAGGTGTAACTTTTTATCTAAGTCAAACGATACAAGCTGACCAGTATGGTCTGACCTGACGCCACTAATTAAAGATGAGCCTTTTATTATGCAATTAGTAAATACATTGTCTATGCATGTAGCTGTGGTTGCTGTTATCCTAGTCGCTTCATTAAATATACATTTTAAATTGAATGATTTAAACAATGAGATAAGCTTACTTTTTTCTGGTGAATTAACTAGTAAATCAATATTTAGGTCACCACACACAAAAACTAATTTATTATCTTTAAAAAGTTTACCTAATATTTCCTCCATAATTATCAAAAATGATGACAAGTTCGAGGCTGGTGGTCTATAAACAGATAAGAAAGTATGGCCCTCAACCTCTGCACATGCTACCTCACATAAGCGATCAACAGAGCAAGCAGTGATATCCTTTCTTTCCTTATATCTAAAACTACTATTACATAATATCAAAGTACCACCCCCTATTGAAGACCTATTGTACGCACTGGCAACTGAAAAATTATTTACATTAAACAACATTCTATCCGGTTTTAACCAAGTTTCACTAAAACATAAGATATCCATATGATATTTATCTATTAACATTTCCACGTCTAGGATTTTGCCAGAGAAGCGATTTATATTTTGGTGATACAGTAAAATACTCTTATTATGCTTCTCTTTTGTCGTGTCTAAAAGTTTAAAGAATTAATTACAGTATTATTAGAAGTACTAGATAATACTGTTTCGTCACTTAACCTAGTCTCAGTTAAATTATCAATAACTGCGTGTATATTGTAAGCTAACAAAGTAGCTAATACATGCTGACTTTTCTTGGGAAGAAACATATGTTCCCGATCTAATACAAAATCTCTAACAAAATTGTTAGTATCAAAATACAATAGACGGTCACTATGACGACATGTCAACAAATGCATTAAATTATTTAGCCTAAAAATGTAATCATTTTCTTCATCATTCAAATTATTTGAATATGGCAAAGCACATAATATTATTTTACCTAATTTTAATTTAAGTAGGGTGTCAATACCATTAACTATGTCCCTTTTAGATAAATTCAGACTGTTTCCAATTAAAAGAACTATACTTGTCTGCTCATTCAATTTTGTATTTTTTATTTTATGAACAAGCTCATTAAAATGCAGGTTATGGTAACAACAATTAGTTATAGTATGTTTAGAGCAGTTATTTAACAATGATCCAAAACCTGCTCCTAATCTATCAGAATAAACTAAAACATTACTTTGAGTGGGATGGACACTGTCTAGTGTATGAGTTACAATGGGTGAAGCGGCAGAAACAACATGCTGCGACATGAGAGGTGGCGGAGTGGGAGCACAACTACAGGTGAGATTGTTAGTCAGTGACTCATACCTCTCTGCATTGTACTTCACCAGATCCACCAACTCACAAGCCTCCTGCAAACGGTCGCTTAACATTTGTTGACTAGACTCATACTTACAAGATATTTCTTTAAGTGTATTTTCCCTGCTCAGTAATTCCTTTTGAAGGTTTTGTATGTCAACATTATACATTAATCTGCTTGTTTTCAACTTGTTATTACATACATTTAGTTGGCTCTGTAAGTTGAAACGTTCTTTCCTAAGATTTAGGTTAAATTTGTAAACGCTTTGTGTCTTCAAAAGTTTCTTATACTTTTTAATATTCTTACTAATTTTAATGTACTTCTTAATTTTATTATGACTAGTTAGAGTTGGACATCTAGTTAAGGTATCGTCCCCAGTCAAGTCTATGGCAACGGTGGGCTTCACATACTCCAATCCGGATATACTACCAACCAGCTCGTCAAAAAGGTTACTGGTGTTGGTAACCTGTTCGCTGTCTTTTAGAGAGTTGATAGTGGAAATCGTGTTGTTGGCCTTGCATAACTCTGCTTCAAGGCCTGATATCCGTTTTAGTGCCTGGTCATGAGTGTCACTGCAATGTTGGAAGTCTGACACTAGTTGACGGAGAAGGTGATGCTGGTCAAGTATGTCCATGTGCTGAGAGTGAAGTTCAACAAGCTGGCTCTTGAGTTGAGTGTTTTTGTCAATTATCTTCTTCACTTCAATCTCACTGTCCTCTCTTTCCTGTAGCAGCTGGTTGCATTCTTTTCTTGATGCCTCCAGCTCCTTCAGTGCAACAATTTGACAAACAAGCTAATCATACTACAATTAATATGATTACCTGACCTTGTGGCTCGATTTCTATCATAGTAACAAAGAGTTGTATTAATGAGATGCAAATGTACACACAATTATTTCAGTAGCTTCCGTACATTGAAAGTTATAACACGAGAAAAGGGCAATTAGGGTAATTATGAATAACAATGGGTATTTGCGTATCATCTAATGACGATTGCGCATGCGCAAGTATACGAGGGAGAGGAGGGTCAGTCCGGTTAGGTTCATTTGCATGTTTTTTATGGTAAAAAATAGGTACCTATTATAATTTATTGGTGGGTAATCCTGTGACAATAGAAAAGACAGCGATGTAAAATTCTACGCGGAAAATATTACGTAATTATAGCCATGTTTTAATTTCATTGAATATCTTAACCTCAATGACAAATCCCTTAGATTTTTGTGCGTATGTTTTTCGATCTCACCATAACGGGGCAGTTAGGGCGGTATTCGTAGTCCTTGTCTTACATGCTATTAACTGACGTAACATCCGGTGGATCATATGAACAAACGTGGACAACATTGGCGGATCACTTTTCACCCTTATGCCTTGAGCAAGTTTCGTATACGTTTTGCCTTATAAGGCAAGGAAAGGAAAGGCCCGGGTTTTCTACTGCGTAGATCGCCTGGAGGACACGGTGGAGCATACGGTGGAGGTCTGCCCGGCTTGGGCGGAGCACCGCCGTGTCCTCGTGGAGGCGATCGGCGGCGGCGATCGCTCGCGTCGGTCCCTGGTCCAGGCCATGGAACGGAGGGAGAGTGCATGGGTAGTCATCACCTCCTTCTGCGAAGCAGTGATGCTCGCGAAGAGGGAAGCGGCGCACGTGACGGAGAGGCAGTATATGCTCCCTCACGGCCCTAGCCGCCGCAGGAGACGCCCTGAGCGTCGGGAATACCAGGCTGATTCCCGGCTACCGTAAGCCCGGGTCGGCGGCGTGTTGTGTTCCACGCGCGCCTCAAAGAGATGTCAGCACCTACTGGTGGGTTTCACAAAGGCCGATGCCTACCAGGGGTGCGGGTTGTTCGAAAGAGATACTGTGGCCCCTGGCACACAGGCAACTGAAAGAACACGGGTGGGTTTTAGTTGGTAAAAGTCTGACACGCCCTCCTGCTCCACCCAGAGCGGGAGAAGTTATTTAATGATTTCCCACCCAAAAAAAAAACATCTTAAGCAATCAGGTTAAAAAGTGGTCTGCCAGTGTCCATGATGGTACATTCAATTTAAATACATCATCATTAGCATCAATACCTGTCATTATTGTAACAAACAGACTACTTACATAATTGCAAAAATTAAATGCATTAGTAAAACACAACAACACCTATAATCAGCAATGCAGTTGATTGATTAATTAAGACTATAATCTGTTTCAAAAGCATCTGGTAAAATTGAAAACAAACCCTGTTTAGATACAATTTATACGACACTCACGAACGGGGTAGAAGGTTTAAACTTTATAGGTATAACAATAATTAAAAAATTGTAAAGAAAATTCGTCGATGAAAAAGTGCAGTTACAAAATTAACCTTAATATTGTCAAATTAAAAACATCTGTAGGGCGATCTGAAATTAGAATTTTGGGTATTCAAATAATTAAATCATATCTGGCACTAAACATTATTGACATTAATAGGTACGATCGACGATTTTTCTGATCCCTTTGTTTATATTTTCGTCAGCTACTGTTGAAACAGATCACAGTTGTCTTATCAATTCAAATTACCTGCGTGATAAATAATGCAAATCGTTGCTAACAAAGCTTTTCTAAGTCTTAATCAATTGTTTTTAAACTATAATACGCCTGACACCTTCGAGTTTTTTTCTGTAATCAGATAATCGATTTCATTAATTTGTAGTGCCAGCAAAAACCGAATTCTTACTCACGCAAGATTTGAATTAGAGACCTTGTAATAATATTAGCAAAGTATAGCCTGTTGCAGTCCACTGCTGGACATATGCCTCTCCCAGGCTGCGCCACAAAATCCTGGCTTCCGCCTTCCGCATCCAGTCGGTTCCAGCCACTTTCTTAAGGTCATCGGTCCATCTAGCTGGGTCCCACACTACGCTTGCCGATACTAGTCTGCTCCACCGACCATCGGTCCTTCGACAAACATGGCCGTATCACGCCTGTATACTGTAAAAGGGTAGGCATAGGTTTTTTTTTTTTTTGGTTGGGAAATTATCAAATAACTTCTCCCGCTCTGGGTGGAGCGGGAGGGCGTGTCAGGCTACTCGCCGTCCGCAAGCCCGCGCCTACGGTGGCCGGGAATCAGCCTGGGGGTAGGCATAGGTGAAGGTACAATTGAATTTCACCAGTTGTGTTTAGGTCACACATGTAACAGGAGGCGGGTCTACCGAATATCTATCACGGACTGTTATCGAAAAATACCTACTGAATTTTATTGCAGAAGTTTGTATAAAGAAAATCAACGAAGTATCCATACTTGTTTATGTATTTTCAAACAGAAACACTTAACATTCGTCCAACGACAGAAATATCTCATTTATAAAGAAATCTCTCAAAGCAATCCTTTGAGAAGAAATTTTGATTTATTTTATTTACTAACCGACTGCAAAAAAAGGAGCAGGGTCTCAATTCGACTGTTTTTTTTAATGTTTGTTGTCTCAGAACTTTCGACTGGGTGAACAGATTTTGATGATACTTTTTTTATTTGAAAGCTGGTGCTTTCCGTGTGGTTCTATTTCAATTTCATATTGGTCTGATGATGCCTTTCGGGGACAGACAACGGAACTCTTCAAAAAATTACAGCAAATCAACCGCGTTTGCTGTTATCGCATAAATATGCATAGATTTTACCCCAAGGATGATGTCATTTCGAATTGGTGTGGAGTAGGTACTTTATCTAAAAAGTGAAAAAAAAACAAAAAAAAAACCACGGTGACATGATAATTAAGTAAATAAAATACGTATCCAAAGTCACCGACTTCCGAAATTAAAGTTATTTTTCACTTTGTAGTGTTTTTTTGGAAGTCAGTTGTTTTTTTTTTGTGAAAAAGTTTTTTTTATTTATAAACGCAAATTTTTGTCCTTATAGTTATACAAAGCACAGTTCTAGACATGATGTATCAATACCTACAGATGTATGAACGTAAACGGGCCAACAGAAGTATGTTAGGACCGGAGCAGGTGGCGTTCAGTACCTTCTTCCTGGCCCCTAGGAAAAGGCGTGAGGTTATGAACGAATGTGTTCCCTAGAAAAGCCAAGTATATTTAACATAAAAACTTTTTCCAAAAAAAAAACAACCGACTTCCAAAAAAAACACTACAAAGTGAAAAATAACTTTAATTTCGGAAGTCGGTGTCTTTGGAGCTGTATTTGAATTTTTTGTCACCGCCTTCCGAAATTAAAGTTATTTTTCACTTTGTAGTGTTTTTTTGGAAGTCGGTTGTTTTTTTTTGGAAAAAGTTTTTATTTTTCCTTTTTTAGTGGTTCACATGTGCTTACCCCTTCACAGTTCTGCATCAGATCTTCACCAAATTGAAATGAGACCACTACGAGAAAGTACTCTTCCAAAAAATTGCTAAATCGCTTCGTGTGCCTATAAAATTTGAAGAGTTCTCTCTATTTCTCCAGGATCCCATCATCAGATCCTGACTTGATGATCATGGGACCACCTGGGAAGTATACCCTTTCAAACAAAAAAAACAAAATCCAAATCGGTCCAGCCATCTTCGAGTAATCGGGGAACATACATAAAAAAAAAAAAAAAGGTTCCGACGAATTGATAACCTCCTCCTTTTTGAAGTCGGTTAAAAACACTACACAAATACAAACTCTTCTTAAGAAACGTAAATTAGCGTCTCTAATCACAAATGCCTCGCGGAAGGTTAGCAGTTAGCTCAAGACCTTGGAGCCGAGCGGTTTTCACATCATCCGGACATAACCATAGCTTATGACGAACCGTTTATTATTAACTGTGTATGTGTGTTGTTAGTAAATGTTAGTGTATGGCATTTTGTTGTTGAATGAATGAATGGTTCTTGTAACTTTTAGTGGGTAAATCTTTTTATGACACAGAGAGGAATGACTATGAATAAGGGGAGATTGTTTTTATACAGTTTGAAGTTACGTCGATTATTATAACAAAATTAGCTGTTTCGTAAATTTTGAATGCGCATTTAGCGAAAATCAGTACAAGACATAACAAGATTAACTTAGTTGTAACTTAATGTTTGCAACTTTGAAATTCATTCAGGAATGGGTTGTTTTTTTCAGCACATGTCCGTGAAAAGCTGATTTGTACCTATGTACCGAATGTAGATATTTTTCGGTAAGAGAATTTTGCTGAAGTACCTATTTATTTGTAGTAAGATGGTTGCCTTGCCTTGTGAAGGCAAGGCTTTTTTCAGTCTATATTAGACTCAAATCTAAATCCCAATTTTAAAGGAAAAAGTCAATAGAAATGACAAAACTTTTGAAGAAAAAGAAAAATTAAACAAAATCTTTCGCCACATAAAGCGTTCTAATAAACCCTAAAGTTGGTGGAATTATAATTACTTTAGTCACTCTAGCAATGAATCAGTGTTTTGATGTTTTATGGAGTATTTCGTATCTAAGTTTCTCCCCATATAGGGTGAAAACCACAAACGTAACTTTTACATAAGCCAATATTTGTATAGTGTTTTGTAAGAAGAAACTTTTACATCACGAATTATCAGGAGGATAAAGGTTGCAAGTAAATATGGGTCACATAATAAACTACTACAATCCTAATTCCTTGGTTCGATTCTCAGATTGGAAGGAGTGTTTTAAGGTTTTTCTATTTGAAATTGGGGCCAGTTGATGGCACCAGGCTCGCCACTATTACATGGGATTTTCATATAAATGTGGTACAGACGCCAGCACATCAAGCTGTCGAATTATCAGAATAGAACATAAATCTTATGCTTGTGTAACAAAGTTGAAATCTATTAAAGAAATTTGACAGATTGAGGTAGCTTGATGTGCTGGCGTTGGGGGGAACGGTTAAGCCGTCGAAGACAACAGACATGTTATGGGAAATCAAATAAAATAGTTTTAAAAGTTACTTGAGGAAGAAAGATAGAACGATAGTTTGTCATTATTATATAGGCAATTGAAATAGTATCCCGATAAAGAGGTATGACCTTACATGGTGCTGTGCAAGGCAACCAAGTATGCAGTACAATATTTTGGTTTAAGAGTCTCCTTGGAGTATTTTGCCCGTTCTTCTACATAGGTACCTACTACAATTTGGAATAGGCAACTCACTGACCGACTCCTTGACTTAATTCAAAAGTGCCTGTGGTTTAATCGAAATAAATGTTTTGAGATTGAGAGTCATTCATTATATTCAATACGTCAACGTTCAATTGATGATGATGTAATTAATACCTTAATTGACAGTTTTAGGCTTCAGAGACATCTCGTACAAGCCTCTCCCATTCAACAATTAATAGTACTTATTTATTTAACCATTTATGCACACACATATAAACAGACAAGAAGAAAGGACTACGGGACTAAGGTACTTCTTAATATTCCTACTAATATTATAAATGTGAAAGTTTGTATGTTTAGATGTTTGAATGTTTATTAGGTACTCAATCACGCAAAAACGGGTGAAAGTATTTGGATGACATTTGGCACACAATTATTTAAGTTCTGAGTCTCGTAATGTTGTTTACTTTGTCTACCTTATATAATCAAGTCTAAACAGACAACTGTGCTGCTGGGGAGTTTGTTGCGCCACTTTTTCTTCCCAGATAAAGCACTAGGAAGTGGTGAAGGGCGGGCGTTATGGGGGGACTGTCTTATGTAATTTTGACATTTGAAAAGTGCTGATTCTCAGCCTAATTTGAATAAATGACTTTTGATTTTGATAGTTCATAACCGTATTAACATATAGGATAGTTGTCATCCCGGTGTTACCGGTTACGGTTACGTTCCCTTGAGATAATTTCCGACCTCCACTAAAAACACCTAGTAAAAGATTTCTGTGACACATCTCTTGTCACAGCATCCCATGACAAACCAGCAACCGATTATTCAAGACAGTATTTATACAAGACAAGTTTAAAAAGAAATAGTTTACATAAATCTTATGCATTAGCGGTCAAGTTCGACGAAATACAAGGTGTTAATGTGTCAAAAAATTTAACAGAAAATACTAGATTCCCTTGAACGAGAAACGAAACACGTTTATGATAATTAGGATCATCAAAATCATGATAAGTGATGTATTTGAATATTATAAATTGTAAAAGATGTTGTTAGAAATAAATTAGTATAATGTAGTGGATCCAACTAATATTATAAATGTGAAAGTTTTTATGTTTGTTACTCAATCACGCAAAAAGGTCCGAACTGATTTGGGTAAAATTTGGCACACATGTAGTTTAAAGCCTGGATTAATACATAGAATACTTTTAATCCTGGGAGTGCATTCCCGTGGGATAATTTTTGACCTCCACGCGGGCGAATCCGTTGGCAAAACCTAGTATGAAATAATGATTGTTGCGACGGCAATCAATAATGCCGAAGCCGTTGGGGCAGGGGCACAGGGCAGAAGACACGTTCATGAGTGCAATTCAGCAAGCATACTTCCCAGGCTGATTTCCGGCCACCCTAGGCGCGGGCTTGCGGACGGCGAGTAATGGGTAGCTCGCTGTCCGGTAAGGATCAAGCCCGGGTCGACGGCGCGTTGTGATCCACGCGCGCTTCAAAGAGATGTCAGCACCAACTGGTGGGGCCCGCAAGGGCCGATGCCTGCCAGGGGTGCGGGTTGTTCGAAAGAGATACCGCGGCCCCTGGCACACAGTCAACTGAGGGAACCCGGGTGGGTTTTAGTCAGTAAAAGTCTGACACGCCCTCCTGCTCCACCCAGAGCGAGAGAAGTTATTTGATGATTTCCCACCCAAAAAAAAAGTGAACATACTTAATGTAGGAATGCCTCTTAGGCCAAGTAGAGCAAGGATTTTTGCAGGGTATCTGGTAACAGATATGTAGATGAGTGGCAGAGAATCGAACTTGGTGCGTAGAATTGGAGTGACCTATGTCCTTTAGTGACCTGGTATTGGGTAATGATGACAATAACGAAGTTAACCTTGATTGGTTGATTTTATATCATTCTTGCTAAAATCTGATTTTATCAACACGTAAAAGGATAGAGTCCTCTGTAGCGACATCTACGGATGTAGATGTGGGAATACACATGTGACATAAGTAAGTACTAGGTACTGTGGTACCTAAGGGGTTCTAGGTACCAATAAAATATTGAATAACGTTCAATAACGTATATTTAGATAAGATCAGACTTTACATAAGCCGCGCCTACTATAATTATTAAATATATTTTCTTAGGATAAAACTAATCCTATCTTCTTTGACGGATAGAATCCTAATTCCATCATCTTGATCGTTCAAATGTGACAGTCATTCCATTACCGGCCTGTATTAACATAAAGGTTGCATTCGTAAGCAACAAACCTTTACAGTACGCATCACCATGACGTCACGCAAAATCCTGTATCGCACATACAGAGTTTACCGCGCAACTAGGATACATACAACCAGCAGGCTTAGCATGACGTTTTCTATTTCTACGAAGAATAGACAGTGCTTTTTCAATACAAAGTGACATTTCGTTTCTCCATTTTTGACATCGCACCGTAGATATCCTTCTACAATTTGTCATTTTGTATTTCGTTTCTAACAATCTTTGCCTAGGTCCTTATAAATTTAGACTATTTCAGCAGAATATTTCTTCCCAAACTGTCAAAATCACACTGACAACAAACTTTCTACTCGACGGCCACAAAGTATATACGATTATCTAAAAATCATGATTCGTTTAGAACGCATAACTGTGACAATAAAATTAATAGAAAAACATAGCTATTTTCTCCTATTGTCCATAATTTAGTTAATAGTCATGTCTATTCTTCCGTCGACAAATCGGTGCTCGTGCTAAGCCTGCTGGGGAGTTCCGATAGAAAATAGCGCCTAGGGCACACATCACAAATGCGCCTCTTCGTAAATTATCTTCTCGGTCTATACTGATTACAGCTAGGTCGCATAACATTTTTTGACCAATTATAGCCTTCAATAACGAAGGCATTAATTTCAACTTGCTAAAAAATCGCTTGCAATGCTGATTTAAAAGAATTTGAATAGAAATAGGCAGATTTGGAAATACGCTTTCATCGACGTACTGCACAATTTATTCAAGTAGTTCTTGAGATTTCTTAGATACAGGTAACAGGATGAAATGGTTTATTGATGTTTTTTTTTAATTTTTTTTAGGTAATAATTGGCGACTTTTTGCGCCTTCCCTCGATAGGCGCCCAGGGTTCTTGCCCTGCATGCCCCACCCTAGTTAGAATGAAAGTAAGGAAAAATGATTATTCTGCACAAACAAAACGCACATTACAAAAAATAGAATAAAAAAAGATACTTAAAATAGACACATACAAAGTAGCTAAAAGCCCCGTATTTAGGTAGAAAAAGTTTTACAATATTGTCCATTGACTGTTAATGTCAAGGCTGGGGACCATAGACAATATAATTGGATCAGCGTTACGACACTGACAAATAAATAATAACAATAAAAACAAAAATAAAGTGCCGATAGCAGAGTGCATTATTGACTACTTTAGTTGAGTTACGCCACTGCATACAACGTCCTGTCATCAGTCGTCAGGCAGTAGACCAGCAGACACAACACCCATCGGGTTCAAGGATTCTCCTTTTTCCATCGAGAATGAGTGTGAGACCCTCCCAAGCAGCACATTAGCGGAAATTACATCCATAAACAAGCTATATTACAGTCAAAGGCTCTTATGTAGCTGTACTAATGGATAAGACGATTCTTGGGACTGTATGGGGGGCGATCTCTACACTGTTAAACAGCACAGCTGACTAATGGCAGTACAATGGACAAAAAAACAACAAAATGCATTTTAGTAGAACTTGAAAGAACTATTGTCCAGCTTTTGGCTAAGTATAATGCTACTAGCTGGGTAAGAAGACCAAAGTTTGTAAACAGCTGCATAACGGGGTAACGTCACACCGTTTGTAAGCTTTGAACTGTATTAGAGAATAAAATTTAGCCATTGGCATTTTTTTATGGAGTACACAAATTCTATTATAATGCTTCCTCAATGAGCTTAACACTAGCTGGTTAAAAGCATTTTAAGACTGCATGAGCTGTAAATTAGTGTAGTGTTACTCCACTTTAGTTCCAAAGCTTATAGTGTAAATATTATCTATTTCACAGCCTTTAGCATTATTGAAGAGTAGACATAGGTTAGTAGTGCTATGATAACGTCAATTTTGTCATAACCTCGCAACACGACTTAATCACATAGATTTTGTTACCAATGATCATAGTTCCGTACAATTAATGGATTCGGTCAGTGACCTTTCTAAAAAAATAATTGTAACGAGAAATACTGAAAGTAATGAATCAAACCAGACATGAGGGAGAAAATATTTATATGGTAAACATTTTATTTAAAGAAAATATAAAAGAATGGGCAATAAAGAGAAATGTTGCTCAAGATGCACTGAAGGAATTACTAATAATTATTGTGAATAAGAGATTTCCAGATATTTTACCAAATGATCCGAGAACGATTCTACAAGCTAGAATAATTGCTTTAAAATAAATCGAATCTGTTGATGAATACTGGTACAATGGACTAATCAATCCGCTAACTATAGTTTTAAACAAGTGGCTAGACGTTTTAGAAAATATTAAGAGCATTGGTTTGAATATAACCTTTGATGGCTTGCCTCTATATAAAAATTCGAAATATGAGTTCTGGCCGATTTTCCGTAATGTTTTTGAAATACCCAACTATTTATGGTGTTTATTATGGTGTTGGAAAACCCAAGAATCTTGATCTTTATCTAGAAGATGGTGCCGATTCTGTTGGCACAAAATTCTCTAAACTAAACTAAAAATCACCAAAATTTAGTTTAATCCTGTCAAACGACGATTTCCCATTCTGAAATTGACTAAAGTGACACAACTTAACTATATTTTAGTTTGACAGCAATAAGATTGCACTGAATTATTAATTTAGTGAAGATGGTAATTTTGCTATTCTGAGTTTGCCGTTTTTCACCAAAAATGTTGACTATATTAAATTTTCTAACAAAGACTATTTTTAATCGCGATTAAAAAAGTGTGGAATAAAACTAATGGTCATGAACTAAAATTCACACCAACACTTCGACTTCAGGTGCAAAAACAGTATTGTATCTTTTTTTTTTCTTTTCGTTTGCTTATATCTCGAAAATGGTGTGTCCTATCGCAAAAATGATGATAAATTCGACCCCCTTTATGAAACCCCTATGCCCCATAATCTCAACATGTAGGTAATATTTTTTTTATTTTCCATACAATAAGTGAAAAATTCCATAAAAAACGTCGAGGCTGCCCTCCTGCGCACGCTTCATTCAGCTCTTAAAAAAATCATTGCGTAGGGCACACAAGTACCACGTTGCGAAGCCAAAAGAAAAAAAAATACCACCTGCAGGCTTGGCACGACAACCGTAGAGAAGCGTTTTGTCGACGGAAGACAAGACAAAATGACGTTTCTGTGTAGACAGTTGTCAGTTTTTCACCGAGAAATGTAGACAAGCGATTTCTATTCTACAGTAAAGTAGAAATAGAAACCGTCATGCTACTAAGCCTGCAGGATCCGCGGTTGTCAAATTCGATTTTAGTTGTGTCAAAATTATTTTTAAGTTTAGAGATTTTTTTTTGCAGAATAGCTTTAAGATTCTCATAGCCAAAAGTAAGGAATTTTAGTGATAGTTTAGTTCGGTGTACTAGAGAATCGGCACCATTGTAGTTGAAATGAAACAGTTATTGAATGACGGAATCCTTCTATCAACAAGCGAGATTATAAAAGTCAAGATTAGATGTTTTACTTGCGATTCACCCGCAAGGGCTTTTATAACAGGTATGTGCATTTTCAAGCCCTCAGCGCCACGTCTTTATGAGAAGATAAATTTTAATATTGTGTGGCCGTTACAAAACAATAAAGCCGTGTCAGTGGCGCTCAAAAGTTTTATTAATTTATAGCTGTTGGCTAAGGAATGGTCAGTAAAAATAAAAGTAATGGTATACATTTACTGCGTTTTATTTTATTAATCACATACTCTTGATTTGGCTTTGGTAATTATATATGTTAAACCATTAGTTGGTTTTATTTCTCCATCATCTGGGTAATCTGACGTGTCACTATGGTTCAACATGCCACTTAGTTCTTTTTCTGCATTGTTATATGTTGCAATGGATGACCGTTTCACTATGCATTGCATTTTTGTCCAATCTGTATGATGCTTTGAATATTCTAGTTTCATCAATTTCGAAGTGACGTTTTTAATATATCATCTCAACCATCCATCCTTTTTCTCAAGCACTTGGTATGACAGATAATTTTCCTTCCCCTCTTTCTATTGTCTTCACTTTTTGAACGGCATTTCTATTTTCTGAAAACAAGAACAATTATTTAGCAATAACATTAGCATCTTTACCTACTACGTCAGAAGTAAGAGATCATTAAGTATGCGGATTTAGTATTTGTGCCAATAAGTAAAACGCTCTATAGTATTAAAATATTTACACCTATTACAGGTACTATCACAAAAAATATGTACACTATTATTAATTGATAAATTATAAAACAAACTAAGTTATTCACTTCGTTCGCATAATTGAATTGCAGAAGTGTGTAAGTGTGCAAGAGTGCGTACGACTCGCAATTTACAAGACAAAAAAAAAATCGTAAACAAAATAGAAACAATAATAATACGTGCGGTGCGTAGCGCGTGACGGGTAACAAATTCACAATATATAAAGATAATATGGTAAAGATTTGGCAACAACTGGCTAACACAAGTTTGAATAACTCCTTTCAATAATATATATATATATATCAATATGATTGGTTAAATTTAAATGGCGCTAACAAATCCTTCGCGACAAAGCAAATTCGCGAATAAGCGACAGTCCAAATTCGCTTCATCTCTTTCACACGGCCGGCAGAGCGTAAAGTTAAACCTAGCTAAATATTCACTTAGCTAGGTTAAATGAAGTTATAGTTTTTTTTATCTTACTTTATAACATACATTTCTAAGCAACATGGCAAGTAATGGCTCTCTGATTTGACATAACAGGCAAGAATAAGTAGGATCACAAAATTAAGTGAAGTACCTAAGCTACTTGAGTACGAAATGACCGAAATAGTTTTCTATCAATATTAGAGATCCCTAAGACGCTGTTGTATACTCTCACTTTGCTGCTTTCACCAGTCGTTAGAATAACTGAAAACCATTGTACAGCTAGCGTAAAGTTCTCAGCTGATCAATAGAATTAAATATGGCCATTGCACAGAAAAGAGAGTTTCAAGAGAATTTAGTTAGAATGATTGCTGGATAACAAATTAACGCCATTTTAATGTAAACAAGCCGATTATATATGAAAAAAATTACTGATATCTGTAAAATTTTCATGATATTTGAAAGCTATTAAAGTAAAAATACATTATTTTTTAGCTACAAATAGATATGAATGCTCATAAAATGTTATTTTTTTGTAAAAATCCATGAATAATTCGTACACCGTATTTATTTTGAATAATATTTTTAGTAAAACCATATTATTTCTGTGGCGCGTGTAATATTTGATAATAACACCTATATATATTAACAGTAAACTGGCACCCGCAGTACAATTTAGCGATAGAGATACAAATAAACGTGAAAAATTACTTACCTTAAATTGGAAATTATATATTTGCCCACAGATTAGAGTTTGACATAACACTTGCACTGCACAAATAGTCTTTTGTTGCTATTTCTTTGTAGATTTATTAATCACCGTAAGGAAACCATACACCATCTAGTGGCTGTCTAAGAGAATTAAAGGAGCTGGATAGTGGCCTATTGACAGCTGTCTAAGCTATTGTGCAGCCCATGTACATCTCTTACAATGCTCTGGAATGCTTTTAACAAGCTACTATAATTCTCAGCGCTGGTTAATTTGGGGCCAAATGTAGAATTATAGGAGCTGTGTAGCGGGATAGACAGCCCTTGTACAAACAGCATAACAGCGTCGAGTTTTCAAAAATTCTGTTGTCCAGTGGCTATACAGCTATTTGTGCTGCTTGGGCTGTTCCTCGTGCCTCAATATATCCGTCTTCATGGATCATAGAAGGCTCTCTGTCACAAACCTTTACCTTGACGAAAACCATTAGCTACATACAACACTGTATAATAATGATGATTGAAGATAACTCATCAAGTAATCAATCGATTAGCTATTCCGAGTATCTTTAGATACACTGACGTTATATAAAATTGCATCGTTGTCTACTTATACAATACAGCGTGCATCAAATGATGCGTGGTCATGAAAGGTATGGTACAGACCATCAGATCAGTGGTGGCCAAGTGGTATCCACCCTGACTTACGAGCTGTAGGTTATGAGTTCGAACCCAGGCAAGACATTTTACTTGCGGCGGTGATTCCCCTCTTTGAGGAGTGGCTTGAGAGGCGGCATGGCGTCCTCACCTTCCGCCTGACGCAGGTCCTCACCGGACACGGTTGTTTCGGGAGGTTCCTGTTTCGTATAAGGCGGGAGGAAACGCCCGGGTGCTTCCATTGCGAAGATCGCCCTGAGGACACGGTGGAGCATACGGTGGCGGTCTGCCCGGCTTGGGCGGAGCACCGCTGTGTCCTCGTGGAGGCGATCGGCGGCGGCGCTCTCTCGCGTCCGGCCCTGGTGCAGGCCATGGTACGGAGCGAGAGTGAATGGTTAGCCGTCACCTCCTTCTGCGAAGCAGTAATGCTCGCAAAGAGGGAGGCGGCGCACGTGAGGGAGAGGCAGTATATGCGCCCTCACGGCCGTAGTCGCCGCGGGAGAAGCCCTGGGCGTCGGGAATCCCAGGCTGATTCCCGGCCACCGTAGGCGCGGGCTTGCGGACGGCGAGTAATGGGTAGCTCGCTGTCCGGTAAGGACCAAGCCCGGGTCGACGGCGCGTCGTGTTCCACGCGCGCCTCAAAGAGATGTCAGCACCAATAGGTGGGGTCCGCAAGGACCGATGCCTGCCAGGGGTGCGGGTTGTTCGAAAGAGATGCCGCGGCCCCTGGCACACAGGCAACTGAGGGAACACGGGTGGGTTTTAGTCAGTAAAAGTCTGACACGCCCTCCCGCTCCACCCAGAGCGGGACAAGTTATTTGAAAAAAAAGGCATTTTACTTTGTGTATTTAATTTCATCACCATAAGAAAACATCGTGAGGAAGCCAGCATATCCTAGAACCAAAAATTCGAAGACATGTGACATCTACTAACCCGCACTGAGCCCGCGTGGTGGATTATGGCCCACTCATTCTCACAGAGCGGAGGCCTGTGTCCCATCAGTGGGAATATTAAAAGGCTGATTATGAGATACCATCAAACTGAACTTATTTCCAGTCCCATGGAGAAAGTGGTTCAGTCTGATGGTCTTACTTAAGGATGTGGTACAACACCCTTAACTATGACCATACATTTCTGATGTAAGCTGTAAATAAATCATTATGATTTTTGCAATAAACAGTTTGTTTTACGATTAACAATTAATTCAAACAAAGTACGAACAATTTATCTAAAGATTTTCCTTTCTGTGGAAGTTTTTAATAATATCAAGTCAGATCGGTCATAAATTATAGCCTGGCTAAAAGATGACGTCTTTCTAATAATATGTTGTGTTTCCTTATGATAAAGTCATTGAAATTCTACTCAAAGAATATCCGCGCATCGTTCTAGATTGCAATTTTATAATAAGTATTTTTTTTTGGCATATTTCCGTGAATACCTATGCATTATATCTTTTTTGGTGTGTGTTTTTTTTTTGGGTGGGAAATCATCAAATAACTTCTCCCGCTCTGGGTGGAGCAGGAGGGCGTGTCAGACTTTTACCGACTAAAACCCACCCGTCTTCCCTCAGTTGCCTGTGTGCCAGGGCCCGCGGTATCTCTTTCGAACAACCCGCACCCCTGGCAGGTGTGAATTTTATTAAAGTCTTAGTTTAATAATATTTTGCTGTTGTTGAGGCAAGGCTTTCTTCAGCCTATTAGATTAGACTCAAATCTAACTCTTAATTTTTAAGAGCGAAATCAATGGACTTGATAAAACCTTTTTAAGAATAATCATTCGCCGCATAAACCCTAAAATTAAAGAAAAGCTAAATGAATAAATTCTCAAGTCGATCAGCAATTGTAAGTAAATCACGTTGGTACATAATGTAGATAAACAAAGGACGGATACCCTTTGTTTATCTACATTATGTACCAAATCTCACCAATTCTGCCGACCACACAACCTTGCTGGATCACCAGCGTGGTTATAACTTTAGGACGATGTTATATTGAAGTTAGTAGAGTGTTCTTTGTGCTTGCTTCAAGATCCATCCTCTGCTTTGCCATTTCCCAACTCTGTTAGGGTCAGCTTCGAGTCAAACCGGGTGCAGCTAAACATCAGTATTTCACATGGAGCGACTGCCTATCCGACTACCAAAGTCCTTGCTTCAAGATGGAAGAAGGAAATTGTTGGAATTTCATAGTTTGTGTATACAGGAAAAGTTTTTATTCAGTGCGCAAACTGTAACCATGAATTTAGCATATCATTGTAGACCCCCAGCGTAGAAATTTTTCGTCGGTTATACAAAAAAAAATTCAGCTGTTCCATACATTTTGACCGCGTAGGTATTGCACTTTTTTATGAAACAGCTGATTTTTTTTTGTATAACTGACGAAAAATTTCTGCACTGGGGGTCTAGAATGATATGCTGAATTCATGGTTATAGTTTGCGCACTGAATAAATACTTTTCCTGTATATTACACCACATGGTTTTATCGCAGTTCATAAGCCTCTTTTTGCTTTATCCTAGATTTATCTCATCATCATTCTTCATTCTTATTCTATACATCTTAATTAGTTGTCCACAGTAACCACCCAACTTTTTAACTGACTTCAAAAGAAGGAAAAGGTCCTTTCGGAGTCGCTATGGTTGCATTAAAAAAAAAGTGTTTTACCTCAGAACTACATCATTTATAAACCGATTTGATAAATTCTACTTTTGTTTATAAGTGTATAGAGTGGTCCCATATAAAGGTCAAGTTCTGATTAGTGGTTTTTGAGTTAGCTTCAATAATACGTATTTTTTCCACATTGTATATGTTGATGATTTTAGGTATTTCTACTTCCTGTCAGTGTTATGTACAGACGCCAGCAGGTCAAGCTATCCCAAACTGTCCAATTTTCCCAATTAAACATGAACCTTATTAAATTGTAATAAAGTTGAAAATCTATCAAAGAAATTTGACAGGTTAGGATAGCTCGATGTGCTGGCATCTGTACTTAGCAAGTTGAGGTATACGAATTTGTGTGGAGGACCACAGCAAAAAGAGAAAAATGAAAAATTCATTTAAAAAAAACAACAGACTTAAAAAAAAGTCGGTATTTGAGTTTTTTTGCCTTCCAAAATTATAGTTATTTTTCACTTTGTAGTGTTTTCTTTTTAAATTTTGCTGTTTTTTTAAATTAATTTCTATCTTTTAATTCCAAGTCGTTTTTTTGTCTCTTCTCGAACTTGGTAGGTATAAAATCTATGCAAAAATCATCCTTAGCAACAATACTGCAAGCCTTGCATCTCACATCTGACTGCCTCCTTACCTCAATGCTTCAAGAGAGCCTACGCGAGCAATTTGTGTCAGCTGAACAATAGATCCAAACGACAGACAACATTAACTGAATATGTATGATGATGCTTGTTATGAGGCCCCAATTAATTGCCAGTTAGCTGTCTATTAGGTACGGCGGTAATCCACATGTCATTTTCACACCTAGTTGAATTTGCAGGGTTGGCAAGGATTCATAATCCGCTTGGTATTTTTCGTCCGCAAATTATTTAAGATGCGGAATGGAATACTTTACGTCATCATATACTTGCCTTTTCCGAAATATGTAAGGGTCAGCAGTCTAACTGGATGTTAAATACCAGTATTTTACACGGAGCGACTGCCTATCGGATCTCCACAACCCTTGGGAACACGAAGTCCGTAGTTTCGGCCGAAGTTACCCGTATCACCTACGAACATAAGATTAGTTCGGGACCCAACCTAAGAATAAATTGCAATACGATTTGACAGTTGACAGTACTCCCGATATGTTTTTAACAGACCGAAAAAGTTAATTATTCGGGAGTGGGGTTGTTTTTGAAGAATCGAACTAATTTTGGACGACCCCGTATCTTCGTTGACAGAGTTAGAGAGTAGGACCCCAGTTACTGGATAACACGATACCCCTAAGACTGGTTGTCAGACTTTTTGGCTTCTGATTACCCGGAACGACTGTCAAACATCTGGGAATGGAAGCCGGGTTTTACGTGCTTTCGAGTAAATTATTTTAAATGTGGAATAGAATACTTTACGATGCACCTGATTAATTTCAGTTCATTGCTAAATGAGTTTTTTTCAAGGCTTTCACAATACCTACACGTTGACATCTCTGCGAAGTGCTGATGTTGGTTTGGTGATACCAAAATCAATGTCACGAAATCGATGATTCTGTAGGACCTGAGGGTCCTAGGTACCGGGGTATCCTACTAATATTATAAACGCGAAAGTTTGTAAGTATGGATGGATGGATGTTTGTTACTCTTCCACGCAAAAACTACTGGATGGATTTGGATGAAATTTGGCACACAGATAGATTATAACCTAGATTAACACAAAAGATACTTTTTATCCCAGTAGTACGTTCCCGCGGGATAATTTCCGACTTTCACGCGGGTGACGCCGCGGACGGAAGCTAGTATTGAATAAAACGCTTGCATGCGTGTAAAAATGAATGATATTGTATAGTCCACGTTTTAGATCTTTACAGCACCGCGCCTGTTCATCAACTTTTTATCTCCGAAACCAATCTTAATCTTAATTATTTTAAGGATGGGTTCTAGACTGATCTTCTTGAGAATACCTACTGTTATTCGGTGCTATCGGTCGGTAGAATGTTATTATTATATGCCTGTGCTGTCACACTGCAGGCCAAACGCTTCCCTTCCACTTTGTTGGCCAATACTTCAAGATCATCGAGCTCATCCCGAAATCTCTTTATAGTTTATTTCCATTTGTACCGACATATAGCTCGAAGAATTGCCAAACTTAAGTGGCAGTGGGCAGGGCCGATGGGACTGAAAGGTTCTGGAGTGGCGACCGCCAGATGTATAGTTGGAAGGCCTCGAACAAGGTGGACCGATAACCTTGTGAAGGCCGCAGGAATCCGCTGGATGCGGGAAGCACAGAACCGGTCGAAGTGGCGGAGTTGGGTATATCCAGCAGTTGACGTCTTTCGGCTGAAATGACGATGATGATGATGACACCATATGCATTACAGATAAGAAAGTAAATTTTTTATACACATTGTACGGTATTATTTCTAAAAGTGATCTTATACAGACAACCTTTGATTGAATCGGCATAGTATAATCTAGCAATACGGCTTACTTTTGGTTATCAGAACTCAGTATCATCCCCAGCCCAACTATACCTAGGTACTGTTAGACATAGGCCTCTATTTTCTTGTGAAAATATCCAAGCTTTTATGCCAGCCTCATCCAGGTTATACCTGACATCATTGACCAGACGACCGACACTTCGTCTTCTAGTCCTTGAACGCCACTCAGTCACTGTCTTACTCCACCTGACATCACTGCGCTTTACCAGGATGTCCAGCTCAACTCTATCTGAGTTCCATGATTAGTTTTCTTACCTACATACCTAAAACCTTCGTTCATCTTCGGATCTAGCCGTTTGGAACTCGCTCTCTTGGCCTGGCATTTGGTGGGATTTGGTATGCTGTCACACTCGATAGCAGAGCCTGTTGGTTACGCTTTTGGCATAAACGTTTCCACCATTTTCTTTATGAAACAAGATTCAAGAAAAGATAATATGGGTCTACGTATGTTTCATCTCAATTAGATCACTTACTATACAGGTCCCGGATGATCAAGAACACGTAATATTTTCTTGGTAGTAGATTTTCTCTGCCAACTCATAAAGTTAAGTAGCGATGATTAAGTTATGCAAATTAACATGTCACCTATGTACACTCGAGAGCAATGAATCCGGGTCACTTAAAGAATGTTAAAAATCTCGGAAACTAAAAATGATAGGTTAATGCAATAAATTGTATTTAATAGACAATGTAATACTCCTTAAATGAAAGTAAAAAAAACATGAGTCACCATACATTTTATTAACACAAAATTACATAAAGAAAAAAACTGCTGATCTCTCCTTAAAACAAAAATAGGAAACATGAAATTTTTGAACTTTATTACGATTTTCTTGAATTTTAATACTTCGTATTGCCTCCTCGTGCTTCCATTACTGCGTTTACGCGGTTTGGCATGCTGTACACCAAGTTCCTTATACGATTTTGGGGAATATTCTCCCATTCCTCTGTGAGAGCAATTTTGAGCTCACGAAGCGTGATTGGGGGAGGGTTTCGTTGTTTTACGCATCTGCCTAGCTCGTCCCAAGCATGCTCGATCGGGTTGATATCCGGGCTGCGCGCTGGCCACTCCATACGAGTAATGTTCATCTCTTGAAGGTAGTCATTCACAATCCTACCTGTATGAGGTCGGGCATTGTCATGCATAAATATAGCATCCTCACCTAAATTGACCATAAATGGACCAACGTGATCATTGAGGATTTCTTCCACATATCTTACGCTAGTTAAAGAGCCGTTTTCTATGATCACCAGCTCTGTGCGACTTTCAGAAGAAATTCCGGCCCACACAAGTACAGACCCACCACCGTAGGCTACTTTTTCTTCGATGCATGCTTGCTTGAATCTTTCCCCTGGTCTTCGATACACTCTGTGTCTTCCATCGTGCTTGTAGAGCATAAATTTTGATTCGTCGGAGAGAGATAACTTTTGACCAATCTTCAATACTCCAATTTACGTGGCTCTGGGCATATCTTAGTCTTGAAATACGATGCCCACGCTCCAGTTTAGGGCCGTTTGCAGGTCTAAGGGGTTTTAAGTTAGATTCAGCAAGCCGACGTCTTACTGTCCATGCACTTGGGTTACTTCCTCCGAGGCGTCGAAACTGATTTGTGAGTTCAGTTCCTGTGAGAAAGCGATTTCGAAGCATGGTGTTCACCAAGTATCGGTCTTCTCGTGCTGTGGTACACCTGGTTCTGCCCGTTCCTGGTCTGCGTAGGTTAGAACCAGTTTCTTCGTAACGTCGGAGAACTCTTTGTACTGTTGACAGCGACACACCGACAGTCCTGGCTGTATCGCGCTGACTCCGGCCGGTTTCCAGCATTGTAAGTATTCTGGTGCATTCTTCAGGCGTAAGCGACATAATTTCAGCTTGAATAATGAATATAGAGCACTATCAACATGGTTTATGTACCCACATAAATGACAGATTACAAACAAAAGCAAAACCAAATGCTGTAATTTCGTAGTTCCATCTTCGAAAGTGGCCCTTTTTCAAATTAGATTTTTTTATGATATAACTTTACAATAACTATGAAGTTTTAATACCTTCATTTAAGGAGTATTACATTGTCTATTAAATACAATTTATTGCATTAACCTAGCATTTTTAGTTTCCGAGATTTTTAGGATTCTTTAAGTGACCCGGATTCATTGCTCTCGAGTGTATTAAAAGGTATTGTGTCGGATTTAAAAATAGGAATCGTGACTTATTCCTGTGTTATCTATATGAGTGCCACCTACGCTATCTGCTTATCTAAAGATCATTTCAGACTTCGTTTTGCTAAGCCCACTTGGGAAAAACCAGGTACTTAGGCGGAGATCTATAAACGTCACTTAGCAGTTGCACTAAACTTGTACTTTGACAATGTGCGGCAGCTTGACAAGAAGAACGCTTAGCCAAAGTAACATGCTAACTAACGTTTATAGATCACTGCTATACCTACTCTTTTGGCCACCCTGAACGATTTTAATGACTTTTTACTTGACTACGGCGAAGCAAAATCATAACCTCCAGGTTATGTTTTTGACCGGTATGTAGGTATGTATGTGGGTAAGTATGTAGGAGTGTATTTTCATCTGTTCCCTCACAACTTCTAAACTACTAAACATAATTTGACAACTGAGGTATTTTTGGAAGCGTCTTGATAATGTCGTCTTTGTTATGATGCTGTGTTTGGTCTCAAATGGAAGGGTTTAATTGAGACATTTAAAAATATGTATATTTCATCGACTTACCAATGTAAATTACATTGTTAAATTTGGAGTCACCTTTTAAGCAAATATTTGCTTGTGGTAATATTTGGTGGTTCCGCTCTTCCAGTTTACATTAACTATACTTACATAATATGTGTGAGAATAAACAATAGATAATTATGAAAGCATGCCCAAAATTATTTAAATAATAAGTTGACTAACCGCTTGGCGATGATCGCCATACAACGTGGCAATACTGCCAGCCTTTTGGGCACTTTTCCCATTGTCAGCGATGCGGACGAATTTTTTGATACCGTGATTTTTTTCTCTTTATTAGGTATAAAATGTGTAACGGAAAGGGTATATACATACCAAGGGCACGGCTTCTTTGCACGATATCAAACGATATTGGAAGGGTGTTTTAATCCTATTTCTGCATGTTCGGAAGTTATGAGAATTTTTAATACATTGATACCAGAACCAATTGAAACAAACACTTCACTCGGAAGAGATTTATCATGATATTAGCAAGTAACGTGGAAAGTTATTGACCTACGTAGTGCGGTGACACGTTTGTTATGATTTAAATTTAAGAAACATAAGTATGAAACCGAAAATTTGGTATCAATTCTTAGAGTATTTTATTTTGAGCTGAAACTATGGACAGTGATTCTATACCAGTTTTATCTTTAGTGCTTAAGAATAGCACTAGGGTTTCCGTTACACTCTGTATACATGTACATACTGTTAATATTAATTTCAATTGGTGAAAATAAACTAACTGCTTAACAATAAGTAAGTTCAAAAACTATAACCCGACTACTAAAAAATCTCGCACTAAAAATAGTGAATCACGAAAATACCCATGTCACAAGCTTTAGGCCAAAGTGACATATGACCACGGCTTTGAAATTAGAATATTTTCTTGTTTTTGAATACATTTTAGAGCGTGATTCTTCAGTGGTCAGGTTTTCGTTTTTGTAGTTAGCTTTTTTTATGAATTCAATGTTTACTTTTTGAAATCATCATAAAATTGCCAGGTAGCTTGAATTTCTTAATTTTCTAATTGCCAAAAAACTTGAATTTGAATTGCAGTGTCACTTCACGTCACTTAAATATATAAGGTGAAATATTGTGCAAAAAATAAAACTACTAAAGCAACAATAAATTGATAAATCACCACTAATGTAGATACATGAATATATTATTCAATAAAGCATGTAAAAACGAAATATCTAAATAAATATTTTATGAACCTAATACATTTGTCAAACAATCCTGTGACATTTGCCAATGAATCAGTATTTTGATACCCATCAGCTTTCGTAACATAAAATGTTCTGTCTCAAAACCTTCTAAGAAATTCGCGGCGACTCATTCTTTCATTTCAAACGATCACATAAATTATTATTCAACGATATTAAAAATAAGGCCATGAATTTCTTATTTGATTTATTTGAATTTCCTTCGAAATTAAACAATCTTGTCTTAGGTAAACATTTCTATACTGACATTTGTATTAAATAAGGATTTTTTTTGAAAAAAAGGTTTAAATATAAAATTAATTTGAGGGGAATATTAGCAGTAGAACGTTTTCTGACGATTACAATATCTGTAAAGAAGAAAAAAAATTGTTTAAATCAGCCAACTACATTAAGCGAGCAAAAAACAGAAGAAAAGCGTTTAAAACAATTTTGATATTGTAATGCAAAGATTTTTACTTCGCTGGAATTGTCTCAACTCTCACTTTTTCTCTTTAAAATGAGAGATAAGTGGGTTCATAAATCAAATCAAAATCATTAATTCAAATACGACTTAGAATCAGCATTAAAAAAAAATCCATTAGACAGCTAACCAAAACGCCCACTTTTCAGCACTCCCTTGTGCTTTAGCTGGGAAAAAGAAGAAGTGGGGTAATTATCATAAACAAACTAGCAATCTCAATGCCATTCATTTTCAACAATATTTACTGCGTTGTTAACGGCGTCGAGCAGACTGAATTTTCAAACATAGGAAGCAATGCAACTTTGGGAAATTCAAAAGGAAATTATTCAATTACCTCTTAAATAAATGCTACTACTCGACTTATGATTTTGTGGATGAAAAATTGACAATGAGTTATTTTTATCTCTTGACTTAATTTAATGTTTTTGATATTTCTATAACTAACATTTGACTAATTTATAATATGAATTAAATACCTATATTCATTTAATTCAATGTTCTACCTAAAAAACTAACCAATGTCCTGAAAATGTATTTGTACGCCGGAAACGTCAGAATATTATGAACTTCACAAACTATGTAACATCTCTGTAACAATATTCTGACAATTATTATGGTCTATTACTAATGAATAATGATTTTCACCGAAAATTCTTCAGATTTTGATACAAAGTGTGTTAGGTAATTAGACAGCTGATCGTAGAAGACAGATATTCAAGTCAAAAATCAAAATATTTTATTTCACATAAGCCTGCATGGGCACTTATGAAACGTCAGAAGCTAGGTGCACGGTTCCAATTTGTCGTTTCCTATGGAGAAGAGCCGGCAAGAAACTCCACGGTTACTCTTTTAAAAATAATTGGCTTTTACAATGTTTTTAAATTACAGTGATAATAGGTATGGGAGGACAGTGCAGGCCAGTCAATAAGTACCAGGTACTTAGAGGAATGAAAATACAGAATAGAAAAACGTCTACAAATCTAGTCTCTAAGGTCTACAACGTTCTCTCATTCACAATATGTAAAAGAATCTACCTATATAAAATGAATCTATTTGAACCAAGTGACATGATTTCGATGACAATCACTTATAATAAATAGTAGTAAAATTGATGTATAATGTCAAATAATGACGAGAATATGTCAGAAATTGTAAAAATAAAAAGAATAAAAATTAACATTGCAATTTGGGAGCAGTTAATAGACTTTCACACAGTTTTGCTGTTAATGAGGTACCAGGGGAGCCACATGTGCAGAAGGAATTAATGCCAAACTTCCCTGTCTTCAACGTAGTCCTGAGCATTATCTTTGTCAGAAACATAATTACTATAAGTAGATACGAATTTGTATAATTTAACCTAGCCAGCCCTAGAATACAATGTAGGAGGCAAGGATAATACCCACCACATAATGGAGTCACATTAAGTTTACCATTGTCGGATTTATGAGTTAATCAGTCACGACCGCGAGGCGGCCCTTAAACGTATTCGAGAAAAAACACATAAATGATTATAGCAATGTCTGCTATAAAACAATTGATTGCTATAATTGTTGAGCTTGTTGAGCTTTAACATTTTTATGTTTGTTCTTTGAATTAAGTTTATTTATTGGTGTTGTAAAATATATTTTTGCACTTAATGTTGAGTTAGGTATGCTTTGATCAGGAAGATTACAGATTTAGTTAAGAGTTGAGGGTGAATTTCACGAATTAAACTGAACGCGATCAGAAGGCTAATAATTAGCGTAATTCAAAACGTTCAATTATAGTCGAAGGGCTCACCTTGACGACAATTAAATGTCAAAAACTTGCCAAAAATGTATGGAAACTCTAGGTATTTTTGACAGATTGAGACTGTGAACGTTAATATAATTACGAGAATTGGCCCCTATACATTTTCAAAATCTGTCAGTGTCATTGTTGTTGTGGAATATTGACACTGAAATCTAATCGCGTTTAATCGGAAATCCCAGGCTGATTCCCGGCCACCGTAGGCGCGGGCTTGCGGACGGCGAGTAATGGGTAGCTCGCTGTCCGGTAAGGACCAAGCCCGGGTCGACGGCGCGTTGTGTTCCACGCGCGCCTTAAAGAGATGTCAGCACCAAATGGGGGGGTCCGCAAGGGCCGATGCCTGCCAGGGGTGCGGGTTGTTCGAAAGAGATACCGCGGCCCCTGGCACACAGGCAACTGAGGGAACACGGGTGGGTTTTATTCAGTAAAAGTCTGACACGCCCTCCCGCTCCACCCAGACCGGGAGAAGTTATTTGATGATTTCCCACCCAAAAAAAAAAAATCGCGTTTAGTTTAGTTATTGAAATTTGCTCTTGCCACAGCCGCGTGTTTTAATTATGTATCAGTACCTAATACTAGACCTTTTCCGACTTATGACAAAACGGGATCTTACTTTTTAGTTCTACCCTAACGCTCTGTTTTTGAATTTCCAACTTTATTTCATTTACTTAAAGTTCTTAATACAAAAATGACAATTTAGCATTGGACTAGGTTAGTTTTGTAAAAGAAAAACTGGATTTACATTTCTGTTAAGTTTTTATTTAAAAAACAGGCTCGGTGGTTTAAACCTAAAGAAAAACTTTGTTTTGTACGCTTCTACCATCTTATGTTGTTATAGCAACCATCACCCTAATTGCGTAACTCACGATTAATCATAATCTGTTTCGTTTTGATAGTTCAACAATATTCATTGCGTTATTTACGTTATTGAGCAGACACATTTTTCGAACATATGAAGCAATGGTTTAGCCGTCTATTTCAAAACGAAACAAATTATGATGAATCGTGAGTGACGCAATTAGGGTGCCGGGCCTGAATTCACTATGGGCACTTAACGATTCCTTACTCTTAACTACGTCAATCACACACGAATTCTGCGAATATCGTTTAATAATATCGACAAATTGTCTTGGAACATACAGAATATGACATTTCGATTCCTTACCGTTACATTGGTTTCTAAAAAAAACGATACTGACGTAGTTTGAATGTAGTAAGATTCTGCGGGGAACCATTATAACGATACAGAATTGGGGCCCAGGCAAATCAAGGAAAAATCTGGTAAGAGCCGTAAGAGGTGTTGTAATTTTGTGACTTATGGCCACAAAGAAGATTAACATAATCCATTGGTACAGCTCATGAATGCCTATACCAAGGCCTATGCTGTCGATTTCATCACAATAAGGGTCATGATCCCTTGTACCTACCTTGTAAAGGAAAGGCAAAGGTGAAAGATGGCAACATCAATGAACCCACCACTAATGTTGATAAAGTCACACCTACCATTGACAGGTTTAAAGATCAAAACCTGTTAAATAAAGAAACAATAACTATTATCACTAATAAATAAAATCTTGAAGGCTGAACATAAGTCTATGAATTTGAATGATATAGAAACGTTGTCAAATATGAGGAATTCATCGCGTATTTTACATACATAATTATGAATAAATCAATTTGCGGTGTTCTCTCAAGTTGTCAGTTTAATTAATGTTATGTTACCTATAAGCTACTGTCAAGGATGAGGTTAATCAAAACAAAGATTGTTGTAGGCAGATTTTCCTTGCATTATTAACTAGTTTCAAGATAAATACTGTGTTACACTGTAAATACAGTTTTTATTACACGCTTTATGTTAGCTTCACTTGTATGTTTGTTTGTTAGTTTGTTTGTTTGTATGTTTGTATGTAACCGACTCCTTTGAGCGCGATTTTGACCCACTTTAAACGGTCAGATTTCATTGAAACTTTGTAAACTTGTCGAGGACCGATGACAATTCAATAATTTAAAAAAAAAATTGAGAAAAAAAAACGTTTTTGTAGTTAGCAGAACTAAAAAATAGAAAATAAATAATAGTTAAAAAAAAACTAAAAAACACGCTTTAAAAACCAAACTAAAAAAGGAGAAAATAATTTAATTCAATTAAAAAGCGTGGGGTGCTTGACATTAATTGATTATAAAAATACCTCAAAAAGCACCCCACGCTTTTTAATTGAATTAAATTATTTTCTCCTTTTTTAGTTTGGTTTTTAAAGCGTGTTTTTTAGTTTTTTAAACTATTATTTATTTTCTTTATATAATGTAACTGTGACAGTTATGTAGGTACTGTACTTACAGTGTTTGGTCTCCTATACTTTCCCTGTCTAATTAAAAGTAGAAGTATCTCGGAAGGCAAACGCACAGACCTTATGTAGCTGTAATTTTGTATACTAAGCTTTTTACTGTAGTTTTAATCATCATAATTATTGATGTTGCTGGTCATGTTGTGCGATTGCACTTTGGGTGATAATCAGGTCGAAACCTATATTATGAACTTGGCGAAATAATATGATTGTTACCTGTTGTAGTTGCCTTGTGAATAAATAAATAAATAAATGGGACATTTAAAGTTTTTCTTGCCGTTTCGTTATCACCATTCATTTAGATTATTCCTGTCTTTTTGGCCGTGTCAAAAAATAAGAGACTTTCATGTGTGTATTAAACTTTGATGGCCAAAAACTTTGCTACTTACAGTGATCGCTATGGCTGCATTTTTGGGGACACAGCGGGCAGCATTAACTCAGCCTATCGCAGTCTACTGCTGGCCATAGGCCTCGCCCAGACTGCGCCACAACACCCTGCCCTCCGTATCCAGTGCAATCCATGTCCTCGTCTTCCGTATCCAGTCTGCCTGAACTACTTTCTTAAGGTTATCGGTTTATCTAGCCGGGGCGTCCCACGCTACGCTAGCTCATACGCGGTCTCCACTCCAGGACTCGTCTGCCGAGGGCAGCATAGGATGTCGGACATATCTAGTTTAGATGTGTAAACATATAGATATATTCCTTTAAAAAAATCCTATGCTTTGTCCAGTTAATTGTGTACTTAGATTTTATCAACATACCTAATCAGTTACATATGTCGTAATTGTATAATCGTAGTATCTGGTTGGTCATGCTTTAAGGATGGTGCTGCTCATTACTTTGACAAATTCCTAAAATATTATTACGATAAATAATTTGATAGAACACACCTCAAGTGAGGGTCCAATAACCCTGAACACAACAGTTGATTAGTCTATTACAAGTAGTAAACCATAAAAATATGTCATTACTGATAGGGAGGTCAGGCATCCAACAAATAGCGACTAGTTTAATTTATCTATACGATTGTAAATTCAGAAACTAATTTTATATTCGAAATAAAATTATCACACGATACAGAGAAACGAATACCAAACCGAGTTTCGAAATTCCTTCCACAAATCCTAAATATAGGTACAATACTAACAGACATCCGTTTCTCTGCCCTAGAAAAGGTCCAATTAATTAAAAGGAATCCGATGTTGGCTAAACAAACATTCGAATTACGCGAACCGATATTCGATCCTTATCGTCCAAAATTATGGCATCCAACTTTTATATCGACGCTATTAAACGAAAAGAATGCATTTAGGTACCAAAGGCTTAGGTTAGTTCTAAGAAGTGCTAACAAAAAGTTAGGTAAATTCACCGAACAGTTTTTTATCGCCTAAAAAGTCGTTCATCACAGCTGAAGGTCGTTGGCTAGACGTACACAAAGAATTCTTGTCTGCCTGTGTGTTTTTACTTGAGTTTTTTTCGGCAATGTCATACATGTATGAAGCAGAGTCACGCAAAGGTCGTATGTGTATTTGGCTAAAGGATAATTTCATATTAGGAGATGCGAAAAAAAGTAGATTTCAAATTGTGAGTCGGGTCGTGATTTGTCTAATTTTGGTGGCTGAGATTTTGTTGTTAACAATGTTGTATTAAATTCGTGAGATTTACGTTTTCTTTTGTTTTGCAGCTATAATGTTGTGTGTCATTGATGACTACCGACAAAGTTAAAGGTCTCATAAAAAGTTACGTTATTTGAGTTAACTCATTAAATTAATTCAAAATTACAAAGGTACTTCGTAACGATTTCCTGTGTTATATTGGATAAATGATCATTGAAACAAATTGTAGTTCTCACTTGCTACAAATTGAGATCCTCTATCAAGATAAAGTAAACTGAAGGATGCAACCACAAGATGCAAGATTATGGACTTATAAAAATAACATTTTCTGCAATTTTTTCAAGTTTTTAGAGAGCTATGGAACGGAGTATTCTGGGTATTAAACTTTTGGACCGGGTTACGAATACAACAAACCGTTCCATTACTAAAATAATTGAGTTCACTCGGAAAGATGCCACGCATAAATGGAATTAGGCTGGACACATGTGCCGTATGTCAGACGATCAATGGGCCAAACTTATGACCCAGTGGGGCCCGCTTAGTGGCAAACGACATCGGGGCAGGCTCAGACGGAGATGGCGGGATGAGCTGGACTCCTTTAATAGAGATTTGTCCTTGGCAGCTCTGAACAGAGAAAGGTGGAAAGAGAGTACGAAGGTCTTCGTTCAGCAGTGGGGCATAAATGGCTAATAATAATAAAAAATATAATTATATTTATTCCTGAGTGTTCATTTACAGTTGTTACAATTTAATCCAAAAATCTAAAGGTACTGTACGGATGCTGCAGTTACAGCAGTTATATCTACTGCTCTGTTTGTAAGGTATTAAACACAAACCATTTACATATTTACCAATAATAGGAACATTTGAACTGTCAAGGAGTCAGTCAGAAAGATGAAGCTAGCTTTAGAGTATTCCAATGCTTAGTTGGAACTTGGTTCCTATGGTGACGAACGGGCAAGAAACTCCATGGCTACTCTTTTAAGTTAATTATCATCATTAACTGCCTAGCCTTTTCCTAACTATGGTTGGGTCGGCTTCCAGTCTAACCACTGAAAGCTGAATACCAGTATTTTACATGGATCAACTGCCTATCTGACCTCCATCACCCAGTTATTGAGTAACCGATACCCATTGATTAGACTGGTTGTCAGACTTTCGGGATTCTGACGACCCGTTACGATGTCAAAGATCCACGAATGATAGCCGGGACCAATGGTTTAACTGCATTCCGAGGCACGGAGGTGTCTTGTATGTAAAGATGGTCATCTATCCACGGGCCAACCGCGGCAAGCGTAGCTCGACCTGATTGATCGAACTGTGCGACTGTTTTAAATCAATATAGTACAATAATGAATAGCAGAAAAATGACCAAGATATCAGTCACGTTAATCGTCCTTGCGTGTAAGTCACATTACTAAGTGCAAGGCAGTGGCATGTCTTCAATAACGTATACTTTTCATTTTAACCTTACTAAGCAAGTTGTTATTTCACATTACACCGCATTTTTCTTAGCAACATCACTAGTGACTGTTTCACTGATATAACAAGTGTAACAGAAGTCCGTTTATCTATCATTGAGCCTATAGGTATAGAAGCTGTGTTTGAACTAAAAACAGTTGTCTACAGCAGTAATATAATTCGTTTTTTCATAAATACAGTCTGTTAGAAAGAAGGATGACAACTAAAGAATAGTTTTCATTTATGATGAGTAGGTAACAATACAATTTTACGATCTGATATCATAGCTAGGTTTTTTTTTGGGTGCAAAATCATCAAATAACTTCTCCCGCTCTGGGTGGAGCAGGAGGGCGCGTCAGACTTTTACTAACTAAAACCCACCCGTGTTCCCTCAGTTGCCTGTGTGCCAGGGGCCACGCCGCCGCCGGTATCTGTTTCGAACAATCCCGCACCCCTGGCAAATCATAGCTAGGTTACTTAGTAGTCTGTATTAAGGACCACCAGTAATTGAAGTGGAACAGCGATTAAAACTTGGATAATTTAATATCAGAAACTCGGTGTTCTATGTAACAAAGAGAGTAGGTAGTTAAAAACTCAAACAATCATTTCAGCCTATCGAAGTTCACTGCTGGACATAAGCCTCTCTTAGGCTTCCCCATAACATCCTGTCTTTCACCTTCCATCAGTATTTAGTCTGTCCAGCGGGCCTATTAAGGTTGTCGGTCCTACTAGCTAGGGGGCGTCCCACACTAAGTTCGCTGATACGCGGTTTCCATTCCAGGACTCGTCTGCTCCACCGGCCATCGGGCCTTCAACAAACATGGCTAGCTGGCCATGTTTATGGAAGAACCAACGTCAGTAATTAGCTATGTCACTAATTTCGGTTCTTTTCCGAATAATTTCATTCCTGATGACCACTCCAGGCCATTGCCCATTTCTTTTTTTAAGTTTGAAAAAGAAGCCGACAGAAGGATCCAGTTAGATTAAGCAGCATTTGGAAAAAATCGTCAAATCTTCTCGTCGCTTATCCTGCAGGGCGTCCTGCGCATCATGACATATGGTGCAGAAACGTGGACTTAGCGCACTATAGAGCAGGCTGTGCTTGGAGTCTTCTGAAGAATAAAAACAGTAAAAATGGAATACAATAAATTTCTTTTGACATAATAACGTCATGACATCAACAGACAACAACTTTCATGGCAGTAACAAAATTCATCCAGCCATCGAAAACCAAATAAAACTTTCAATAAAATAAAATAAACACCCACACGAACAAAGTCACAAGTCAAAGCTAGAGCAAATATTGTAAAATGTCAACTAAACATAATAGGACCTATTCTGTTTTCCTTGCGGAACTCCATCGCATCTACGTTCGAACCTCACATTCTGACACACCTAAGCTTTTTATGGTCCCATCAATTATCTCACAAGGTTACCTACTACTTCTACCTTGTATAAGCAATCCTTAGACTTTCGTTTTTTAATCTGCCAATGATATTAATATTAACTGTTTTATGATCTACGGGAGGTAAAATAAAAACGGTGGAGCTAAATATTCTAAATGATTTGATGACTCAGCTATTTCGGTCTTTGTTTTCTCAGCCTTGCGTTCACGTGCGAAATATCATTAGGAGGAACATGAAAATGATAGTTTTGAACGCAGATCTTTATTTGATATTCAAGACTATAATATTGGTGGGATTTTCGTCAATGCAGAGAGTACAAGAGGGTCGGGAGAATCTGGATATTGATCAGGCATTGTATTCGTTTGAAGCGTTTTCATTAAAGAGGTGATTTATTGAAAACGAGGAGTCTAAAGGTAAAGAAAACTTATGCTATGGTACACTATTGTATCGAACAAGAAGTGGAATTGGTAACTCTGCCTTTGGTGTCGCATTGATCAGCCTGCTTTGCTTTTCAAGAATCAAAGCCACAATTAAATTAATCAATGTATCTATAACATATCAGCACACATTGTTTCCCCGTAGAGTTGGGCAGAGGTGTACCTGTCGTACACCCGCATTTCGCCAGTTATGTTTTTAAGCCCCATGTTATAGGGGGCGAGCCTATTGCCATCAACAGACTCAAACTCAAAGCATTTATTTCAAATAAACTAATTACAGGCACTTTTGAATTGTCAAGGTCAGTCCGGTAGAAAGATGAAGCTAGTTGCCCATTCCAAAGCGTAGGTACCTATGGAGAACAACGGGCAAGAAACTCCATGGACACTCTTTTAAAATCACGATAATATTACAAAAAGATGGTTACATCATTACGTTGAAACAATCAATGTGAGTACAATGTAAAAAGACGTGCACATTAAAAGCGTCCGTAATTAAAACAAAAATAAAATAACAATACAGAAATTAAAATAAGCCGTGGGTGCAACTGGGGATATATCCAGACTCCGAGCTGCTAATGAGAAATTCCAGATAGAAAATAACACAAGGCCGACCTGGCAATGCAACCCAGGACCTTAAGCTAAGTAGTACCACTTGCGACCAATAGACCAACGAGGCAGTCTTATGTGTCCTGTGTAGATACTATATTTCACAGAAATCTAAATCAGTAAGTTGTTATTATGTTGTAAGAGCCCCCTTGTATCACAATCTCTTTATCAAATGGGCAGCCCCTCTAAACAAATAGCTGTAAACTGTAAATATTTGAAAACATTTTGCATTTAGCAAATATTTTCTTCCTCATGGCATTGAATTCCCTCATAGATTATGAGTAGGAGTACCAAAAGAAAATTATGAATTATTCAGACAATATGATGATGGATTACGCGACGAATATGCATAGTTATATCGCAGTAACCAGCTACGGCTTCTTATTTGGCAACGAAAGCTGATACACCTAGCTAAATTTAATCTTTATAAAATCAAAAGTAATCTATTCAAATACCTTATAATGCTACAAATCAGTACCTACTTTTTGAACGTTAAAATTACATAAGATAGTCCCCCAAAACGCCCGCCCTTCACCACTTCCTAGTGCTTTAGCTGAGAAAAAAGTGGCTTAACAAACTCTCCAGCAGAATATAGTTGTCTGTTGACCCCCATGGGCGTCATGATGGTCTCTATTGTTTTTAAACAACTCTGTAAGTCCACACAATCAAGTACACACCATAAAAGACGTTGTTAACAAAGATGGCCCTCATCCAATCCAAATGAAGTCCGAAAACCTACCATTACGCAAAATTACGTGAAAATATCAAGTCCAGATAGTTTTTTATCTTAATTCTAGTTTCGTAATTCGTCATTGACGAAAAGAAGTTGCTGTTTTTTTTATATATAATGATCATTATCTTATGCTGACCTTACTTAAATAGCACAATTCTGTATCGTAGCTTTAAGACTTTTCTCACGCGGTCCAAGTATCAAGATTGAATCTGATGCTTGAAGTAATGAGCGCAATCATTTTTGTAATTATTCGTTTATGTCTCGAGGCTATGTTGTTAGTTGTTATGTATTAGTTCCCACCGGTTTGTGAATGGATCTACATTAAGTATCAGGTATATTATGTTACTAAGTTAATCCACTCAGTCTTCAACATATAAATCTCACCTCTACACTTGCGGGTCAGGGCCTCAATGGGGCACCTCGGCCGATTCAGGGCAACTGGGCCCGTTCAGGCTCGGTGTCTCGTGAAGGATTTGCAATCATAGATTTTTGGAAGAACTAATTCAAACATGTCCGAGCTCCAGACTATTCAGGCGTTTACAGTTCTGGTACCTTGATATGAACACTGAGCCCAGACCCATAGGGTTCGGGACCGAATTTAAGCGAATAGAGCTTTACTGTTCCAAAACTCCATAATCTTTTTGGAATTTCTAGGATTTTTTGAAACGATTTTCTAGAACAAACTTAATATTCCTTTATCTTACTTTTAAAAGCGTGTTTAAGCAATATTTTTGTTACAAGGAAGTAAGCTTTACATTACCTAGTCACCATACAAAAAAAAAGCTTTAATATAAAAGGTTCCCATATAAACTGTTAGCAAAATATGACTTCACACTTCCTATATGTAATTTTGCAATCGTTTTTGAGTGCATAAAAGCTTGTAATAGAAAACTGACAGTCGGAAACTACTAGCACATAGGTAAGTACTTCTGTATACTACATACACACGACTCGACATGTGAAGGGTGACGACAGATAAACAGACATTCAGATGCTATCTCAAACACACAACGCCGTCAATCACGATTATTGAGCATACTAAAATACGCGTGTGAAAACTACTCACCAACATAAGTTGGGCTTCCATCACTCTAAAGATATAGGTCATGAGGATTCTTTCTCCACTGGTGTCAAAAATAGTCTAATGTAATTTGAGCCGTTTTGACGAAGGATTTCCAAGCGTCCAGGGGTCGTGAGATCTTGGTATTTACGTTCAGTAGTTAGCCTTGTGTTGATTTGATAAAAAAAGTAGGTGGGAACATTTCCTTGTTAGTTCTTCTGTGGTGTAGGCAGTTAATTCGTGGGTTTGGTTATTTAAAGCTAGCTAATTAATATGATAGTGTTTTCAAGAACACTGCCTACCGTTTTTGTATTTTCTCGGCTACGTGGGAAAATTGTAAAGACTGGCAACGTTTGTTTGTTAAAGTAAACCAGTGATAATGACCATTATAATAAAGGTGGTAAAAAAATCAGGACCTCTCTTTAAAAAAACGGTAAACGGTCGAATTAGGTACTTATAGCAAAATCGAAGTATAAGATTATATTTCTGCTATTGCCCCATTGAAAAAGGAAATCCTAAACAAAATACAAAAAATTGTCACTTCTTCTCCTAGAACCACAATTTCGAAGACATGTGTGTGAGACATCCACAAAACCGGACGTGGTAGATTAGACACGGGAAACGTCACTCCCTCTCATAGATAGGAGGCCTACTAAAATCAGCAACAACTATTAGTTTAGTACCACCGATTTAGCTATTCAGGTGGGCAAAGTTGGAACTACAACCAACCCCTGAAAAGTAACTCAATAACTCAATTCTTTCAATCGCCACTAGCCACGCTGTCAACTGAACAGATAAGATGGTGGGACTTGAGGTGGGACTATAAAGTTCCCTTTCAGGTTTCAGGATATAAGAACTAAAGTAGCTATGAGCGCCATCTATTAACTCTCTGGAGAAGTTTGTTTACTTTATCAAACCATGCATTTTTCTTTTGATTTTTTAAGTTTATAAAACACTAGCATACAATTTCGAGAGCATGAACCATATAGTGATAAATTAACGTAATAAAGGTTGTGAACTATAATCAAATTATTAAGAATTACTATTTACCGCCATCTATCAACAGAACTTAGAACCAGTAACGATGATGAAGAACCACCTTGGTTCTGTTGATTTAGGTAGTTGTAACATAAAACGACAGATGGCAATGTCACTAGCATTGAGAAGTCGTATTCAAATCATGAGTATTTATTATTTTGTATTATCTGTAGATCTCGAAACGTGATAATTGACTGGAATATAAAAATGTATGATGAGTTTAATGTTTTATTGGTTTCCGACCAGCTTATGTTAACTCTAGGTACTTGCCGCATTAAAGCTATTTTAAACAGACTCTAAGATTACCTATTCAAGTAGTTTAATATTCAAAGATCATTTAGGGATGTTTATCTTTGGAAGTTAGGCCGAGCAATGTTCTTCAGTAAGGGGCTGTTTCTTTAAGATTTTGAGCGAATTTAATTATTCAGGAAAACAAGTACCTATGCTTGGTTAAAACAATTTAAAAATGATTAAAGTTAGCTATAAGTAACGCTAACCAAAAATTTAAACAAAGAAATACCCACTGCATTCAAAAATTAGTATTTTGATGTAACAAATTAGTTTAAAGATTTAATATTATAGCTCACAAAGTAAATAATCGTAAAATCCACCTCATAGTGTGTTACTCACGTACTTACTAGAACAAAATAAATCCGCGGATCGCTGCGTTTGCGCTCCAAGCGACGAGTGGAAAGCGATATAAACAAAACGTATTTTTCTGTCTGCGCTCACAAGTTAAGAAACATAGTTAGGTTTATTTTAGTATATCGTAATCATGCACCTAAGTTGTGTGTGTGGTCCCTGTTCGCTTTTTTATGCCAGGCGTGGCTTTTCAAATATTTTAATGGTACACCTGTTGGCGGGTTTGACGAAACAAATTGTTCTACTGATAACAAAATAAAGAAAGATTGACTTTACTTATTTGATGTGATACTATAAAAAACTCGCAGAACAGATGGCTGATGGGGCCGAAAGTTTCTGGAGTGGGGACCGCGTACTGGAAGACGTAGAACGCTACGTCTACCCACGGGTAGGCCTTCCACAAGGTGGCTCGATGACCATGTGACACATGATGACACAGAACCTGTCGAAGTGGCGGTGCTTGAGGGAGGCCTATGTCCAGTAGTGGACGCCTTTCAGCTGAAATGATGATGCTGGTTTTGAATTGCAAAAAAAAGTTTTATCTTCAATCCAACTACTTTTTGGGATGATGAAAAGAGACAGCATGTTGGGGCAAAACATGTCGTTAGATTTTTTTTTTGTGTAGCCTCTTTTAAATTCAATCCACTGGCAGCTTACAGTCGATCTATTCTGTAAAACATCTCACCGTGAAAACTGAGGTGAAGCGGATTGTCAATCGTGTAAATCCGGTGCAATGACAGCTCACGTCAAGCCCTTTTCACTTATTTAATCTAATGACTTGCTTTATTCATACTTTATTTCAGTATATGCGTTTCGATAGCGCACATCTTATAACGTAAGCTGACACTCTTATTTATATCAAAAGTGACTATGAAGTTTAAAAATGAAAACTACTTTTTCGCTTATTTCTTTCTATCTTTGATACCATACGATAGCGCGCAAACGGTAGTTAGCACTTGGATATCAAAAGCGACTATGAAGTTTGAAATCCAAACAACGATGGAATCTAGTGCAAGCATAATCCGCTATGTCTTTCTCTCCTATTTTGCGCCAAACCTCTTCTACAGTTTAAGCCCCGGTACGGCAACGGTAGTTTCATAACCTGGGATAATAAAGTAAAAGCCTTTGAATTTCCAGCTCACAAAGAAAGCTTATTACATTAAAATTTCTTTATGGGAAACGTGGTGGGCAATATCGCGCGTCACTTCGTTTAGTTGCTAATCTTAGAGCGGCCATGTTGGCGTTTTATTTGCGGAGAAAATGCTTTTTGGACATTGTATGTACGTTGGGTGGTTAGAGGGGTGCATTTTTGACAGATAAAATGAGCTACAAATTGGCACATTTGCATGTTTCTTTGGTATAGTCATGATATTGGCAATGATGTTGATAGCTACATTTCTTCTGTCAAAATAATAAAATCGAAGGGTAGATAGTTAAAGTATAAACGGTTTTTCTAAGGATTTGCAATGAAAAAATACAAGCTAGTTAGATTAGATGAATGGCAGGACTTTTCTTTTAACGGTGAAGGAAAACACCGTGAGGAAACCGGCATATCTTAGAACCAAGCAGTGCCGACAGAACTGAAAACTTGAACAATTAAGTACGTGTTTATTTTTTTTTATCGTCAATAGGTACAGTATTTCACATTGGGTCCTTGAGTCTTGATTGCTCTCGGTGAAAAATGATAAACGAGCGATCGACTTCAGCCATTAAAGGTAATAGCACAGATTTTTACGATAAAAATACAAAGGGGAAGAAAGGGATAAAATAATTACAATTTCCTAGTAAAAGAAAGGGACTTTTCCAAAAGACATCAACGCGTAACTCATCCGTGTGCTCGTTCACCCAACCACCATTTTAAATAGACCCCTGCGTTGGCTCATAATCTGATATGACGCGAGTTTCACGTTTTTTGTTCACCCAAAAACTACACATTTATAAACAGTATACATTTAGTTCATGGAAAGCGTTCGGTGACTATGACGCGTGTTCCATGATTTTTGTTCACCCAAAAAATGCTCAACGCGCCTAAAGAAGTTTTCACTTCAAAAATCGAAGTCGGGTTATTTACTAACCCGTACTGGGCCCACGTGGTGGATTATGGCTTACTCCCTTTCTTTTTATACCTATTGTAAAATATTTTCCATGAACGAAACGTCACGTAGGTACTTTTGTCACTAACCTAAACACACGTATCTAAATAGGTACAATCTTGAGTAGGTAGGTACTTAGGTACTTTCGATATGATTTCTTTGCTACATTCGCTTTGAGGAGTAAAAAAATAAATTACTTTTTGATGTGTTGTAAGTAAATATTTTCAAACGTTTTGGGTGTGTCTTTGAAGGCAGCGTTCATAAAAATAATATACAGTCTTATTATCTTTGACTAGACTGATACAACCTACATAATTTGAGCTTAGTAACGATTTGTACAATACATACAATATACCTAAAAATAAATCAAATTGAAGTATCTGTAATAAAAATAAATAATAGTTTAAAAAACTAAAAACACGCTTTAAAAACCAAACTATTATTTAGTTTGGTTTATAAAGCGTGTTTTTTGAGGTATTTTTATAATCAATTACTGTCAAGCACCCCACGCTTTTTAATTGAATTAAACTATTTTCTCATTTTTTAGTTTGGTTTTTAAAGCGTGTTTTTTAGTTTTTTAAACTATTATTTATTTTCTATTTTTTAGTTTTTGTTTTTGTGTTTTTTTTTTTTCATTATTAAATGGTCATCGGTCCTCGATAAATTTACAAAGTTTCAATGAAATCTGACCGTTTAAAGTGGGTCAAAATCGCGTCTAAAGGAGTAAGTTACAAACATACATACAAGTGAAGCTAATATAAAGCGTGTAAAAACAGCTTTTTCCTAAATGTTCTTGCGATACTGATAACAAAAAAACTTTTTTTTTTCTCGGTAGCTGTCTGTTTGTTCCGGCTAATCTCCGAAACAGCTAAACGAATTTTGACGGGACTTTCACTGGCAGACAGCTGAAGTTATGACGAGTAACATAGGCTATACAGCAAGTTTCTGCCGGATAATTGGCGACACCCACGCGTGCGAAGCCGCGGGCGCAGCTACCTATAAAATCACCAAACCACACTGGGTCAGCGTGGTCGGGATGTTGTAGGCCGATGTTAGCTGTAAATGAATACCAAGGAGTCCGCTGGATGCGGGAAGCACAGAACCGGGCGAAGTGGCGGAGCTTGGGGGAGGCCTATGTCCAGCAGTGGACGTCTTTCGGCTGAAATGATGATGATGATGATGAATACCAAGATCTGTGTCATCATCATACCTTCATTTCATGGTTAGCCAACGTTTTTTGGTTCATAGCTATCATGTTTGAAAGAGGGATTGTACTCGTAGATATAAATATGGCTGCAATTCTCCTCATCTCATGCGTTTAGTTGTTTTTGCGTCACCCGGGATGCCATTTTCTTTGCTTATGCACTCGGTACACGATGTCCTAAATGCGCTGGAACGTAGAGAAAAAATTATCAAAAATTAAAAATTACCATAAAACTGACACTGAAGTGGCAGTGGGTTGGCCATGTTTGTCGCAGGATTTATGCAGCAGCAGCACGTTGGACCAGACCAGTCCTGCATAGCTATTCACAACTATTCAGCAGGCTGCCGTGTTGAAAAAGACACATTTCGGTTACCTGATTAGCCTTATTGATAGCAAATGCTTGTCAAAAGAATAGCGGTCGCGTTGAGCTTCGTGGGACGCCCCCCAGCTAGATGGTCCGACGACTCTGAGAAAGTGGTTGGGACGTACTGGATAGGGAAGGTAGAGGACAGGGGTTGTAACGCAGCCTGGGAGAGGCCCATGTCCAGCTGTGGACTGTCAGAGGCTGAGTTGAGTTGACAAAAGTAACAATAATTTCTGAATCACAAGCATGTCTTTAAAAAAATTGTTACCTCATAATCTCCTCCCTTGCTAACCCATCGCTCACCCCGCTGACTCCCCAGCCCCAATCTTGAGGTAACATTAAATTTGTCAAAGAATCCGTGAAAACATTTAAGATTCCTTTTGATGTTAGTCGCCAGTATTTGTTTGTTTACATTCATCTATCGAACTCAAGACCTTGTCAAAGGGACTTAATTTTAATAGGTTTCAAATATTTTTTAATACTTACTTTACAAATTGGAATGTTTTTTTTACTGAAGTTTGTTTGTTTTTTCTTGAAGGGCGACTTGTGATATTTATTTTATTATTATTTTGTGTAAATAAGTATAAAATCTATAATAAAAAATCAGGGTGATTTTGCAAAGGATTTTTAACTTTGATGTTTTTTCGATTCGTTTATGTTTTTTTTTTAAGAGGCGTAAGTTTTATGTCTGGGGTATTTTTAGAGGGCTTCAGTTTTTTAATCCGACTTCAATGGTATGGATGTTGGTGTTTTGGAAAATTTAAGTTTGTTGAGAACTGATTTGATATTTTGTCGAAAATGTATACCTACCTAAAAAAGCGAAAAGAAAATTAAAGAAATAAATGAAATTGTTTATTCAGCATAATAATTAGGTATCCAAAAGCTTAGTATTCGACAAATAAAAATATAAAGTGAATTTAAGAATATAAAAGTTTTACAATTATCAATCTTTTTAACAGTAGCACCCTAATTACATAATCAGAATCTAAATCAGTTTGAAGGTTAAGTATTGCTAATGCATTGCTTCATTTGTTCGTAAAGGCTGTCTGCTAAACAACGTAAATAACGCCATGAATGTTATTGGACTGTTAAAATAAAAACCGTGCCTACAGTTAATGTGTTCTTTTGACTTTGGAATTTCATCAACAAAACCTGTTACTAACCTTCTTTGAACAACCACGTCCCTCTATAATTTTCCTTAATTATCCCATGAAGCTTTACCTATATTAATAACTAGCTGTGCCCGCGACTTTGTCCGCGTGGAATAGTGACTTTTTGGGCAGCATATTTTGAATTACATAATAATATACCGTCGTTTGGGTAGCAAAAAATTTGCTTTACAGTAATGCTTCTCTGTATACGATATTTGACGTATGGCCATCGGGGATGAATGATTAACAAATGTTCGCCGTGATTCTTTAAATTGACATAACTTTTTTATTTATGAACCGATTCACATGAAATAAACACTAAATGTTAAGTGAAGCTTACTACAATATATTAATGAAAACCGCATCTAAATTGAATAAGCCGTTTATGATATTAGCGTGCACAAACACACAGACAAACAGACAAACCGACAAACAGACAAAAAAAAATTAATTACAATCTCGGGTTCAGCATCGATATAATAACAACCCCTGCTACTTTTTTTTATATATTTCGATTGTACAGACACCACTTTTCTACAATTTTATTATATGTATAGATATAGATAACACGCCAGTGTTCCTGATGTAGTGACGTCACCAAGGTAATGTCGTGTCACGCCACAAACCACAGGCTCCACAGGGCTTTCAGAGCGGTCTGCGCCGAACGTGGGGCGCAATTCAATTTTACATACGCGGTGGAAACTTTAAAAGCCTGCGTTTTATCGCAAACAAACCTATTACCAACGTAGCTATATGTAGTCATTGGAGTTGCTGTCTATGTTTTTAAATGGATAGTTTGTTCAGTAACTATAATTAAAATTAAAAAAAGCGGAGGAAATTTAGTATTTGTAGAATGTTTCTGTAACAGCCCGGTTGAAGCTGATAGGCTCTCTCTCTATTGATACTTAAAAGCCTGCGTTTTATCGCAAACGAACCTATTACCAACATAGCTATATATAGTTATCAGAGTTGCTGTCTATTTTTTTAAATGGATAGTTTGTTCAGTACCTATAATTTAAAAAAAAAGAGGAGGAAATTTAGTATTTGTGGAATGTCTCTGTAACAGCCCGGTTGAAGCTGATAGGCTCGCTCCCTATTGATACTTAAAAGCCGGCGTTTTATCGCAAACGAACCTATTACCAACGTAGATATATGTAGTTATCCGAGTTGCTGTCTATGTTTTTAAATGGATAGTTGGTTCAGTACCTATAATTTAAATAAAAAAATAGGAGGAAATTTAAGTAGTAGGTATTTGTGGAATTTCTCTGTAAAAGCCCGGTTGAAGCTGATAGGGTCGCTCCCTAATGCTACTTAAAAGCCTGCGTTTTATCGCAAACGAACCTATTACCAACGTAGCTATATGTAGTCATTGGAGTTGCTGTTTATGTTTTTAAATGGATAGTTTGTTTAGTAACTATAATTTAAATAAAAAAAGAGGAGGAAATTTTAGTAGTAGGTATTTGTGGAATTTGTAAAAGCCCGGTTGAAGCTAATAGGCTCGCCCCCTATTGATTACATAGGACTCTAACACAATTGGCGAAATGTGAGTATACCATAGGTCAATCTCTGCCTGTACGTTACAGGTGTGAGGTTATGTTAGGTCAAAGGTAATAAGTAGTTTGCTAAACAAACACATCAAACTGCTCTTGAAAAGTTATCGACAAATCCAAACGAAACTCAAGCATTTACTTATATTATGAGTGTGATATAAACCTATGTAGGTATATTATGATTTGAATGAAAAAACTACATATATAAAAAAAAAATTAAATGTATCATAATCAGAAGTTTTTATTCGATAGTGGGTACCTATTCAATTTGTGAATATGAAGTACAATAAAATTAAGTTTACCTTATTCAAGGAAAGGTGGACGAAAATGTGTATGTAAAAGAATAAAGGTTCCCGCAGACAGGCGCAACGCGCAGCGCGACGCAACTTTAGTAGAACAATTTCCATGAAAACTTTATGGAAGTTATTGTTCTACAGTTGTTCTACTTGAATCGCGGCGCATCGTCGTGCTTGGAGCCTTAATAGAATAGTATGTATTTTGCCCTTCATTTTACCATATGACATAACATCACGCCTGTGATCTTCGAAGAAGTAGGCAGAGGTGCTCCTATAGTACAGGGGCCATTCAAGAATTACGTAAGCACTACAGACATAGGGGATGAGGGGGTCTGGATGGTGATTAAGTCAGCAGATTTTATTTATTAACTTTTGGATTTTCTAGAAAATTTAGTATATTTTGGTTTGAACACATGGCAACCCTACTTGTCTATGAATGGCTCGAAGAAAACGATGAAAATATTCCAAAATCACACGACAGTGAGCAGACACGTTGTGTGTCTGCTACCAATATTTATGTGAGTATACAAGAGCTTTGCTTACTTTTGCTGACGAGGGGGAGGGGGGGGGTCAATAATTGTAAAAAATCTGCTTACATACCTCAAAATCAAAATCAAAATATTTTATTTCACATAAGCCTGCATGGGCACTTATGAAACGTCAGAAGCTAGGTGCACGGTTCCAATTTGTCGTTTCCTATGGAGAAGAGCCGGCAAGAAACTCCACGGTTACTCTTTTAAAAATAATTGGCTTTTACAATGTTTTAAAATTACAGCGATAATAGGTATGGGAGGACAGTGCAGGCCAGTCAATAAGTACCAGGTACTTAGAGGAATGAAAATACAGAATAGAAAAACGTCTACAAATCTAGTCTCTAAGGCCTACAACATTCTCTCATTCACAATATGTAAAAGAATCTACCTATATAAAATGAATCTATTTGAACCAAGTGACATGATTTCGATGACAATCACTAATAATAAATAGTCGAAAGTAAAATTGATGTATAATGTCAAATAATGACGAGAATATGTCAGACATTGTAAAAAATAAAAAGAATAAAAATTAACATTGCAATTTGGGAGCAGTTAATAGACTTTCACACAGTTTTGCTGTTAATGAGGTACCAGGGAAGCCACATGTGCAGAAGGAATTAATGCCATACTTCCCTGTCTTCAACGTAGTCTTTTATGCTAATACCTAATACTTGAGTGGCCCCATACCCACATGTGATCAGTTTTGTTGAAGTCCCATGTAAATATTGCGACGCTGTTGCCATCAGCTGGGCATAAATCCATAATCTTGGCTGCTACTGAAAAATTCCAGATGGAAAAACTATATTACACTTTTCCAGACTAGCAGCAGTGCTTGCGACTACTACATCAACGAGTCATTTTAGTAAATTTTAGCTTAACTACACATACTAAGCAATAAGGTTACATTTTCATACTAACGCAATTTAGCAGCCAGTGCTCATAAAACATGGAGCTCACTGAAATGCGTGTTACACAAAACGGTTCAAACATAGCTGATATTTGCACATTGCAACATTATTGCTCGTTTTTGCCGATGTGCCATTTTGATTGTTTACATTTGTACGTATGGCCAATTAGCCATACACAGTTCATATTTTATCGCAGGATTATAACTAGAAAATGCATAGTCTAAATAAACGCACAATGTTCATACTTAATATGTAGGTAGTTTCATTTTGCTAGTAATGTGTTACAATACATGTTACGTTAGTTAGTGTTGCGACACGCACATAATTTGCATCTGCCGCCGCTGTTGTCCGGACCGTTTGTCCGTTTTGCTTTTGGTTACGTTTGTCTATTTTTGTTATGTTGGCTGCAATTTTTGCTTGGGAGTTTAGGCTCAAATTGAAGATAATCCAATCTGTTTGTCAAATTTTAACAATTCTTTTCACTAGTTCTAAACGTGGCTCTGCAAGTATAATCATTCTCCCGCTCTAAGCTTATATACAACTAGCTGATGCCCACGGCTTCGCCTACGTGGAAGTTGAAACTTATCCCACGGGAACGTACTAACGGGATGAAAACTATCCTATGTGTTAATCCAGGTTATAAAATATCTGTGTGCCAAATTTCATCCAAATCCGTTCAGTCGTTTTTGCGTGATTGATTAACAAACATCCAAACATCTTCACGAACTTTCACATTTATAATATTAAATAGATCGATTTATCGCCCCCGAAACCTCCTTCATACTAAATTTCATGAAAATCGTTGGAGCCGTTTCCGAGATTCAGATTATATATATATATAAACAAGAATTGCTCGTTTAAAGGCATTCGATTAGATATAAGTAGGTTTTAGAAATTTTAGGTCGGTACAGTAGGTCGTAGGCCCTTGGTCCCGGCTGTCAGTTATGGATCTTTGACACTCGTCAGAAGCCCGAAAGTCTGACAAGCAGTCTTACCAAGGGGTATCCTATTACGCAGTAACTGGGTTATGGAGGTCAGATAGGCAGTCGCGGCATGTAAAATGCGTGTAATCAAGTTCCGGTTAGACTGGAAGCTTACCCCAACATAGTTGGGAAAAGGCTAGGCTAGATGACGATGACGGAACGGAACACTTATAGCTTCTGTTTTCAGCCGTCCCTCCGTCTGTATCTCAGCGGGCTACACAGCCCAAGAATTTCCACTGCCTATCTATTAGGGTTAATAAGATTCATATCATTAACCGTAATAGATAGGCAGTGGAAATTCACACAATGTGTATTGACGTTCTATAACAATAAATAATAAAAATAAAATAAAAGTTAAAAATTAAAAGGGGTTTCCATTCAAGAAACGTGTATTGCGGTTTTTACCCATCGTGTACGAGTCCGACTCCAACTTGACCGGTTTTTCTTCAATGAACTCAAACAAAGAAAATAATGTGGAGTAAAGTTTGTCCTCGATATAGTGTCTGCGTCATTCCAATTGATGTAATCACCACTCCATCTATACATATAATAAAATTGTAGAAAAGTGGTGTCTGTACAATCGAAATATATAAAAAAAAGTAGCAGGGGTTGTTATTATATCGATGCCGAACCCGAGATTGTAATTAAATTTTTTTTTGTCTGTTTGTCGGTTTGTCTGTTTGTCTGTGTGTTTGTGCACGCTAATATCAGAAACGGCTTATTCGATTTAGATGCGGTTTTCACTAATATATTGTAGTAAGCTTCACTTAACATTTAGTGTTTATTTCATGTCAATCGGTTCATAAATAAAAAAGTTATGTCAATTTAAAGAATCCCGGCGAACATTTGTTAAGGTATTCTATCAGAGTACGTACACGCCTTTGCATTTGACAATAAATATGCGTGCGCAAATTGGAGGCAACGAAAATGCTCAAGAATTTTCAGATTTGCTACTTGAGATTGGTAACGGTGTGTATCCGCAGGAACAAGGAAAAGTTGTTCTTAATGAAAACCTATGCAACATAGTTTCATCAATGCGAGACCTCATATCATCTGTGTATGGAAACGCAACGCAAATACCAACTTGCGAAAATTCCTGGCTTTGCGAAAGAGCTACTTTGACGCCACGAAACGACCAAGCAGCAACAATAAACGCTGAAATTTTGAGCTATGTTCTGGGGGATTATGTTGAGTATATCTCCATTAACAGAGTCATGGAAGAAGGAGAATCTACAAGCTACCCAGTAGAATTTTTAGAATCCCTCAATGCTCCTGGACTACCAGCACATAAAATAAAATTAAAAGTAGGCGTACCCATAATGCTTCTTAGAAATTTAAGCCCCCCAAAACTTTGCAATGGCACCAGGTTAAAAGTGACCAATTTACAACGAAATCTGATAGAAGCAGAGATTTTAACAGGGTGTGGAAAAGGTGAAAGTGCTTTCATTCCTCGGATTCCTCTCATTCCAAACAATTTTCCATTTAGTTTTAAACGAGTCCAGTTTCCAGTCAGCCTATGTTTTGCGATGACAATTAATAAAGCCCAAGGTCAGACGCTGAAAGTTGTGGGTGTAGATCTGAGTATCAGCTGTTTCTCGCACGGTCAGTTGTATGTGGCTCTGTCACGGGTTAGCAATCCTAGGAGCCTGTATGCTTTCATCCCCGATGGCCATACGTCAAATATCGTATACAGAGAAGCATTACTGTAAAGTACATTTTTTGCTACCCAAACGACGGTATATTATTATGTAATTCAAAATATTCTGCCCAAAAAGTCACTATTCCACGCGGACGAAGTCGCGGGCACAGCTAGTTTGAAATAAGATTAGACATTTAAACAAACCTTGTTTACAGTCAGTTCAACCGATTGTGACTTCTATACCGTTGGCATAAGGATGGCATTGAAAGCAAAAAGTAGTTACAATACCCACTGTTTACTGCAGCTGCCATTTGTCATGTCACCAACGCAATAGAAGTCAAAATCGGTTGATCGGACTGTAAAGAAGGTTTAGTTAAATGTCTAATCTTATTTCAAATGGAGTATAGTTAAAATATATCATATTAGTAACATAATTTAGGTAAGATTATAGGATGTACATTCCGTGAAAGAATTTTTGATTTCCGTCAGGCTATGAATTATTTCTCTCTATTCAATGTAATACTGTCTGTCTAAAGCTTCATAATCATCTCTCCTTTTTTTCCTTGTTATGTCGATTTACAGTGAAGCATATTATTATATCTATCTATCTTCTATTTCATTTTGATACAGCTTGCACGGCGCGAAGTTTTCCGATAGTTTGGTGTCATGAACAGGCACGCATGACTTGTGCTCTGTCGGCCCGCAGGGAAAACGTGTTGCTAGCAGTTGCAGAGGTCAGATGAAACCTAGATGTAGTACGTATAATCATGTTATGGATATCAAGGATTTGTGTCGGAATTACAAAATGTATCGAATTTATACCTTTATATACTAAGCTATATTAAATGATACTAATATTTGTACGCCTAATGGCGAAGCAAAGGCAGTAAATACATCCTCATGGCTCTAGCCTCCGCAGGAGACGCCCTGGGCGTCGGGAATCCCAGGCTGATTCCCGGCCACCGTAGGCGCAGGCCTACGGACGGCGTGTAATGGGTAGCTCGCTGTCCGGAAAGGACCAAGCCTGGGTCGACGGCGCGTTGTGTTCGACGCTCAAAAAGATGTCAGCACCAACTAGTGGGGTCCGCAAGGGCCGATGCCTGCCAGGGGTGCGGGTTGTTCGAAAGAGATACCGTGGCCCCTGGTACACAGGCAACTGAGGGAACACGGGTGGGTTTTAGTCAGCAAAAGTCTAACACGCTCTGCTGCTCCATCCCAGAGCGGGAGTAGTTATTTGATGATTTCCCACCCAAATAAAAAGTAAAAATGGCGAAGCATAGAGAACTAACGAAAAAGAAACACACTTGTGTACCTGTAGCCTGTTTACAAATAAATACTCTGAATCTGAATCTCTGAATCTTAATGTAAGTTGTATCGGGTGGCAGATAAATCGAGGTGCAACCAGTCCATAGATTCAGTAGGTACATAAAAAAATCAAAATCAAAATATTTTATTTCACATAAGCCTGCATGGGCACTTATGAAACGTCAGAAGCTAGGTGCACGATTCCAATTTGTCGTTTCCTATGGAGAAGAGCCGGCAAGAAACTCCACGGTTACTCTTTTTAAAATAATTGGCTTTTACAATGTTTTCAAATTGGTATGGGAGGACAGTGCAGGCCAGTCAATAAGTACCAGGTACTTAGAGGAATGAAAATACAGAATAGAAAAACGTCTACAAATCTAGTCTCTAAGGCCTACAACGGTCTCTCATTCACAGTATGTAAAAGAATCTACCTATATAAAATTAATCTATTTGAACCAAGTGACATGAATTCGATGACAATCACTAATAATAAATAGTCGAACATAATCTCCGGGTGTTCTCGTCTAGCTAACGAAGAATACTTGCATAGACATAACCTAGTAGCCAGGATTATCCACCAGCAACTTGCTCTGAAATACAATCTTGTGGAATCAGAAGTGCCGTACTACAGGTATGTGCCCGACTCAGTTCTCGAAAATGGACATGTCACACTGTACTGGGATCGATCCATCATCACTGACAGGACTATTGTTGCCAATAAACCTGATATAGTGGTGGTGGATCGACTAGAGCGGCGTGCAATGATCGTTGATATAACGGTCCCGCATGACGGGAGCCTCGTGAAAGCCGAGAAAGATAAACAAATCAAGTATCTTGACTTGGCTCACGAGGTTGTCGACATATGTGGACTCAGCGATCATTGTACCGACAGTCGTTACAGCCAATGGCTTGATAGCCAAGAGCCTCGACCAACATCTGAGGAGGCTCTCGTTGGGCAGCTGGGTCAAGGGCTTGATCCAGAAAGCGGTACTCCTGGACACGGCTCGCATTGTCAGGAGGTTCCTCTCTCTGGAGCCCTGACCGCCGGTAGCTTGGACCTTGTTCCCGATACCGGTGGACCACTATTTTTTATATTTTTAAATGTTTTTATATAATTTTGTACTAATATTTAAAAATGTAACTTATATGTATATTGAAAGGAATAAAGGAGATAATAATAGTCGAAAGTAAAATTGATGTATAATGTCAAATAATGACGAGAATATGTCAGACATTGTAAAAAATAAAAAGAATAAAAATTAACATTGCAATTTGGGAGCAGTTAATAGACTTTCACACAGTTTTGCTGTTAATGAGGTACACACAAGCCACATGTGCAGAAGGAATTAATGCCAAACTTCCCTGTCTTCAACGTAGTCTTTTATCTTATAATATACTTTTTTGATAAGGACACGTTTGATGTGAGTTTTAAACTTTCCATCGCTAAGTTCTGTAACCGACTTTGGCAACTTGTTATAGAAGCGGATACTGTTTATTAAAAATGCATTAACCTACTATGCATTGAATTCTTTGCAGGTTATTAATAATATTGCTGTGCCATATATTTTGCCGCTTTTCTATGAAACAGCAGATTTTCTTAATGACCTTTAAGGTCTAAAATCATGTGCTAAATTCAAGGTTACAGTTTGCGCATTCATTTCCCTGCCACATTTACAACTTTATTTAGCATATAAATCACGATGTTTGTCGTCATTCCTTGCACCTATGCAACACCGGGGCGGGTCTCTAGAATAGATATAAAATGAAGATAGAAACACTATGTATACACAATATACATGGTGGTGTTTTGAGATGGGACTTCTGGGTAAAAACCGAAGGTAGTGAAAAAGCTATGTTATCAAAAGAACCATAAACTTGTTTGTTGACACTGTGCAATAAATAAAAATGCATTTTTTTTTTCAAAAAGCTCAGTTAGGCCACGATTACTGTTAAATTACTTTGCTCTAGTCATCACAGTCGTATATATATATCAATATGGGGTTAATATATGATATGGATTTAAGACACAAATTTTTTATAGCCTCTGTTTTCTACTTGAAATCCTCGCCCTAAAATTTAACCCTGTATTATTTGAATGCAAAAAGCAAAAGTCACTACGTAACAACAACTTAAAGTAAGTTAAATATTAGTAGGTACGACTCCCACGAGACTGAAGAAGGACCTTATTATAATATAACTAACTACCCACCCATAAAACGTTAATTACACGACATACCAGACATTTTAACCCAAAATTAACCAGCCATATTCATCCACTGAACCGGTCGCCACTTCATTTCGACTCCATTCTCAATGGCCGCCGACCCTATCTACCCTCATAGTTAGGTACTACGGCCCTTTGGAGGGGGAAAGGCGTAAGGGTGGCAATTATAAACGAAACATCGCTTTGATCTCGCTTGACGAGTGCTTATAAGCGCAGCTGTGAGTGGAAAGCTGCCCGATATTTTACAATGTGATGTTACTTTGTAGTAGTTTTTACTTTTTTATAATTATGTTGATAATGAGTGTGAGTTTTTTAAAGTAGCTACATGTTTTTGCTTGGTGACGACCGACGTCTGGATTTTTTTGTGTTGACGGTCGTGTAACTAATGTCTACTTTAAAGATTATGTCATCAGAGCGGCGAATTAATGACAAACATACATAAACTCAAGGCTTTTTCCAATGGGTGTTGGCAGTAACTACAGGACGCCACGGTCTGCTACGGTCGACTGATCCCTGAGAAGAAATGCCGAAACAAATTCAGAGGTCATTCATGATCTCTTTTAAAGTCAAAACATTATATTATTAGAATTTCATGTGAGTCTAATAAACCAGGGCCATGTCTGAAGGGCCTTTTGAAGAAAGAGCCATTCCAGCTTTGAGCTGACCTGTCCCAACAAACGGTATGTTTGTAGCAGTCATCGTTTAGCTCAACCCTATTTTAGGGAGCTCAACAATCCGTCACAAGACGCTACCAGAGGGGGCAGTTCTCGTAATTTTAAGAACGTTCACAGTCTGATCTCAGTCTGATCTCAGTCTCAATCTGTCAAAAATACCTCGAAATTCCATACATTTTTGTCAAGTTTTTGACATTTGATTGTCGCCGAGATGAGACTGCGACTAGATTTTTACGTTTTTAATTACGAGAATTGGGCTTCTGATCTGCAGGATATTTGCGTTGGCCATAAACAAAATACTCAAAACCACCAGACAGTACTTGTAAAGTCATGTATTCAATGCGCTGAATTCATGGTTAGACTTTGCGCATCGATATCCCTGCCCTTCCATATAAAATCGTAATTCTAGCAAGAATAATAGCTTCTAATACGCGCCCATAAAGATCCTACAATGCGTCTATAAGCCACTTTTTCAACCGAATAGCCAGCGAAGTACAAAAGGAGAACTAATGCGCTACTCACTATCAATAGCGATAGAATTTATAGCACCAAACCCCTCCACGAAGAAAATATTGGTCTTACGAAGTACCCAGACTGGTTTGTGAATGCCGTCTTTTGTGGTACAAGAAGGGGCTGTCTATGGGGGTGGCTTAAGTTATAGGTGGTTGAGGTTCTAGTCTATAATGGATTAGGTTGAAGGTTTTTCATATTGACGGAATTTTCATTTTGACCCCACCCATTATCGGCTTTAGCACCCCCAAAACCATAAAAATGACACCCATAGTGGAAAATTAAGAAAAAATCTTGGTCGCCAACTTGGATTTTTTTTAAATATAGGTACCTAACTAATAAAGAAAGAAAAAAACTGCTGTAAAAAAACTCCGACGATCACTATTGACGTCTAATTGGTCTGTTTATTTCCAGTCTACTCCACCCCCAACCCTTTGATAGAATACAGGTGTGAGTGCGTGATGTTATGAAGAAATTTCAGTTCCACAACTTTTTCGCGCCATTGTCCGTTCGCGCAAATGTCTTTCGCGCAAGTGGCCCAGATCCCAAACGAAGTAGTGAAAGGCGGGCGTTTTGGAGGACTATGTTATGTAATTTTGACGTTCAAAAAATGCTAACATCTTTCTAGTTGGAATAAATGACTTTTGATTTTGATTTTGAAACAAGATAATTCGAAATCCCAAAAGGCATGAAAATGGTCTACCTGTTCATTCTAAGCCTACTTTTCATTTTCGTTAGCCTACACAGTCCCACAGGTGAGCAATGGCTTCCTTCAAATCCTTCCAGGAATCTTTTCTAGAGCCACCTCAATCCAACCCTTGCAGTAGCGCGTCTAGGTCATCTCATTACCTCTTCCTCTTCCTCTATAGGTAACACAATCCAAAGATCATGAAAATATTTAATTAGTTTTAAACCAAAACTCGCTGCTCGCTTATAACTTGTAATAATCCCCATAAACTTCGTCTTGGATTGTAAACACGCGTTTTTTCGCGGGTAGTACACTGGAGTGAATGATAGTCGAATGGAAAAACAAGTCATTCAGCTTGTCAATCGGTTTATTTGTAGATAAACTTCTGCGACCTCCGTAGCCGCTAAGTTGCGTGATTTAGTATCGAAATTATGATTATAAATCATGAAAATTGGCAGGGAATTTGTATGGGCTTATTATAGGATGATTCAAAGGAAATATTACTTGTAAACAACGAGCATAGGCCTCTCCATTGTCATGGTACACCACGGCAATGGAGAGGGCTATGCTCGTAGTTTCTGATTCTTTTACAGAAGAGATTCGCAGGAAAACCAAGGTAACTGTACGTGAGTTGCAGGCTAGAATGAATACATGACTTCTGTAGCTATCTAGCGGTTTTCTTTGCAGGTTTTTAATCTGCAGGGCATTCGCGTAGGCCATGTACAAAATACTCAACGACCCTTCGTTGAGCTCCCTGTAATGGACGGAGCTACACTAAGCACACTACGACTGATGCATGCCGTCTGTTGGGATAGGTCAGATCAAAACTGCAATGGCTCTTTCTGTAAAAAGCCCTTAAAGAAACCATGATTTCTGATTTTGTTTCGCCATGTCTTTTTAGGGATTTACTAGCTAGGAAATGTTGGTGTTGGGTATTTTAGTAATTACACTGGTCCAATACACATGTGAAATTGAAGCAGTCCGCCTTTTCATTTATTTTCCTCGGCACCAACACTACCAGCATCTATCAGCAACCACCACCTATTACACCGCTGCACAGTTGGCGCCATCAAAACATTGACCAACAAAATTGCCAAACTTAAGTGGCATCGAGCTGGACGGGCACATTACTCACAATGTCCTGGAGTGAAATAGAAATAGAAATAATATTTATTTGCATAAAACATGGAATATAATGTTGTTTTAAGGTACATTATAGAGCATACCTATTACCATACACAGCATATTTATAAACGTTGCTTAAAGTTACGTAGTGATTAGGGACTGTTTAACCATACATTTTTGACGTTTAAACAGCTCTTAACTTTAAGCAACGCTTATAAATAAGAGAGTACTTATATCATAGCATGCAAATATTATTGTTGTTAGTTACATTTAAAAATGTTTCCTGTCAGTAAATTCTTTAATGCTGTAAAAGTTATTCGTTCCGTTTTTCGTTTTTCAACCGCTTACCGGAAGGCGTAGCATTGGAAGGTCTCCCACAATGACTTTGTGTAGACCTCGGGAATCCGCTGTATGCAAGTAGCACAGAATTGGTCGTTGTGGCGATGCTAGAGGGAGGTCTATGTCTCGGAGTGGATCGACGTTTTTCAGCTGAAATGAGTACCTATTATTATCATGTTCATTGTTCTCTTTTTTATCTTTGTTGCTGTTGTGTTGTGTCTGTGTCGAATAAATGTTTTCTATTCTATTCTTATTCTATTCTATTTAGTCCAAACTACAATGATATTATAAACTAATTTTTCTATTTAGATTTCAATCTAATTATAATCCTCCGCCGTGTACATCGGATTGGAGGCTGTGTTGTTCCTCCCAGCTTAGCTTTGTTTGCTTTTGTGATAATTATTGAATACCAATCTAACAAGTTTTTTTTTTGTTTTTGTGAAAATCTATGGTTAATTTAAAGGAACGATTTAGATGATGCAAACAGTTAATTATGGCGGCAATTTGTCGATAAATCAAAAATATTTTATAATGGCGTCCCAATTTAACAGTGAAAATGTAACTAGACAAACAAAAACACGTAGGTAATTAAACTATTGATCCAACCCAAAGTTTACTGCGCTACCACGGGGAGATAGCGCAGTTATGTGGGACTCTAACCCACTAAAACTCCACGGTGTCCTCCAGTGCCGCATATGGCAGGAACACGGGAACGCGAAAGCCATCCGCGAACCCGCCGCGGCTGTCCGTCACCGGACCCTCCTCTTAGGGGAATGACCCCCATCACCGACGCACCAGAACACACGGCACGCCGGACCACCCCGGGCACCAGACAGCGCATGGGTGCCAAACGACCCCGTGTATAGCACCCTTGGTCCCCCTGCGGCGGGTCAGGATAGTGGCCCCGCCGCCTACCACTTTTCGGCCGCAGGGGATAGGGAGAGCGGCCTACGCAATACCGACACTCCTCCTCCCCTGCGGCCCCACCGCGTCCGCGGTGGAAGGTGAGGAAAGTGGCGATCTCCATACACCACTCCTCTCCCGCTGCGGCCCACTACCCCCAGCACCGGTTGCTATGCCGCCCCGCGGCACCGCAACTGGTTGGCCGCTACGTCGTCGGCTTAGCGGACAAAGCCCTGACGAGCGGCCCCTCCTCGGGTTCCTCTTCGCTTCACCGTGGGTGGGGAAAACCACGGCTACTGAGCCCCCCCGCAACGACAATGCGGGAACCCACCGGGGGGTTAATACCTAACTAGTTTAATTACCTAACTGAACAATAAAGGAAATCCCTCAATTTTTTTTATTTCATAATAAGCTTGAATGCGCTATGTTTTTCCACAACATAATTTCACTAATTATTATTTCCAAACTAGTTTCCAATATCGATATGATAATTCGATATTCGCAAATAACAATCATTCGATAAGTCCAATCATTCGTTCAATTCGACACCGCTCATTCGATTTGAGCGAAGCGACATCTACATATCGGAATGATCCCGAGTTGATTGTGTCCAAAATAATTGGATTTCTCATGCTGGACTGTAAGCTTTTAATGTATAGGTGAAATGAACTTTAGTTACAGTGAAGCAAGGTTGAATTTTAGTTGTGAAATGAAAATTTGCTTGATTATGAACAGCGTATGATAAATGGTGTTCCAATTATGTGTTATGTAGTACAATATTATCTAAAAGTGGTTATTTAACATAACATCAAGCTTTGTTTCCCCGAAAGGGTGGTCCGAGGTTTAAGTACCTATTTCGCCAGTTATGTTTAAGTTCCAATTAATAGGGGGCGAACCTATTACCATCAAACGGCACTAATCCAGGCTCCGGGCTGCTACTGAGTAATTCCAAATAGAAAAACCCAACAATACTTTGCCAGACTTGGGAATCGAATTCAGGACCTCATAGTCAGCAGTTTACGACCAACGAGGCAGACTTAAAATTGACTCGTTGGCCTAGTGTGTGCAAGATATTTTTAACCGACTTCATAAAGAAGAAGGTTATTAATTCGACATATTGTTTATACGTATATATAATTTTTTTATGTAAGTTCGGGCATAACTCCATCACTTATAAACAGATTTGCAAAATTCTTTTTTGTTCGATAGGAGTTTATTCCAAAATAGTCTCATTTAAATTTCACATAGTTCTGATGATGAGTTTCGGAGAGAGACAACGGATACTCTTCAAAAAATTACAGCAAATCAACCGCGATTGCTGCTATCGCATAAATATGTATTGTTTTGACCCCAAGGATGAAGAAATTTCGAATTGGTATTGGAGTAGGTACTATAACTAAAAAAGTGTATTAAAAAAACATCCAAAAAAAATTTTACAACCGACTTCCGAAGAAATACTACAAAGTGAAAAATAACTTAAATTTTGGAAGGCGGTGCCAAAAAATTAAAATACATATCCAAAGTCACCGAGTTCCGAAATTAAAGTTATTTTTTACTTTGTAGTGTTTTTACGGAGGCCGGTTTTTTTTAAAACCTTTTTGAAAATTCAGGGTACGATCCTTCCAAGATAAAAAAAAAATCCTATCTTAAATGTAGGATCTACTTTCCACGGGAGCAATATAGCGTCCCAGCACGTATGGCACGTAGATAAATTGAGTCAGGTCGGAAGTATCAGCCTTGACCAAGACATTTGTGCCGTCTGGCATTCGAAGAGAAGGTTATACCCGAAGTTACCGTTAAGGAAAGGTAGGTATGCGTACTGTCTTTTACATTTGTAAGATAAAACTATTTCACATTTAGTTAACGTGCATTTAGCAAAGTTTCATTTTGGGAACCAGCTAATTATGGTTAGAAATAAAACGATTTATCAAGAAACCATTATGAGGGTAAAATTGTATTTATTTAGGTACCTAAATTATAAGTATCGATGGCCGTGCAAAACAAAAAAAAAAACAAAAAGATCGAACCATTTTCGATTTTTGCGAGACTAACATCTGGAATCAATCATTTGACCAACATCGATATCATCATCATTATCATTTCAGCCGAAAGACGTCCACTGCTGGACATAGGCCTCCCCCAAAAGGGGGGTTTTGCCATAATCGCCACGCTTAGCAGGCGAGTTGGCGATCGCAGTATGGTGGTAAAATGCATAGTGAACGCTGCTGCCCATTCTCTAGTAAGTCCCTTAGTCGCCTTCTACGATACCCACGGGAAGAAACGGGATGGTGCTATTCTTTTACGTCCGGCACCACACGGTACAAAAGTATATCAAAAGTTATTAAATCAAACTAGGCTGAGAAGCAGCAGATAAACAAAAGTGGCTGAGCGGTGGTGGCAAAGTGGTAACGGACCCGACTTACGAGTTGCAGGTCGTAGGTTTGTACCCGGACAGGCGATTTACTTTGGGTTAATTATTAATCGCCACTGCTCTCAAAACGGTGAAGGAAAACATCGTGAGCCAGCATATACTAGAACCAAAAATTCGAACTCATGTGACATCTACCAACCCGCACTGGGCTTGCGTGGTGGATAAAGGCCCATTCCCTCTCCCAGAGAGGAGGTCTATGTCCCAGCAGTGGGAAAATTATAGGCTGGTTATGATGATGATGATGATGAAAAGCAGTAATTTTCGAGCATCAAAATTCCAAAGACAGTCCCCCAAAACCACCGCCCTTCACCCTAGTGCTTTAGCTGGGAAGAAAAAGTGGCGCAACAAACTCCCGAGCAACATAGCTGTGAGCTACACTTTTAATTAATTGAGCAACTGATTTAAAAAAAGAACAGAACAAAATTATCGAGGCTAACGCAAAAACTACACACGCAAAGTGAATAATGTATATAGGACCACCCATGAGGTATACCCTATCCAATAAAACAAGAATTTTCGAAATCGATAAACAATTGCCGGAGATAACGAGGAACATACATACAAAAAAAAAATACAGACGAATGCAGAACCTCCTCCTTTTTTAATTCGGTTAAACATAACAATCCACATTCACAATTACGTGTTTAGATCACAAAATGGAAGGCCCAACTCAACTTTATGATATCATCAGGCGCAGTACAATCCAATGTTAATAAATACACGCGTTTTGCATACAAATTATCTGCAATGGGGAATTATAATTCTCGTATGAAAACAGCGAACAGGCTAAAAGTGGATAAATCAAGTCAAAAAGCGGTATTTCGGTCTGCCGAGCTCGCTTTTCGTAGCATTAATCGTTTTTATTAAAGTACACGTAGTGTTTACGCTTTGTGATTTCACTAGCTTTTGCCAGTGGCTTCACTCGCGTGGAGTTTGAAAATTCTCCCATGGAAACGAACAACCGGGATAAAAGTATTCTATGTGTTAATACAGGTTATAAACTATCTGCGTGCCAAATTTTATACAAATCCGTTCACCCAATTCTGTGTGATAGAGTAACAAACATTCAAACATCTAAATATCCAGACTTTCACATTTATAATATTAGTAAGTTTATATTTTTCTGCGGATTTAAAATAATCCTTGATGTTGGGGTATTAGTTGAAATGTTAAACGTTCGGAAAAATTTGAATAAATTGTGCATGACTTTTATCTATCTTTTTTAATATTTTTTATTACTAAATGGGCCTGCTCTTGACCTCGATTACGCCTGATGGAAAGCGATTGATGAGGTCTATGATGGATCGAGCGTGCCCAGAAAATGCCTGTTAACTCTTGTTCAAGGCACTGGTACTCCCACGCATCGACGAAACACAGCAAGCTTTTGACGCCGGACTCCGGTGGGAGGGTTAGTCCTACCGGTTAGTTGGTGACTGGCCAATTCTTCCCTTGCGGTGGGCAAGGGAAGAATTGGCCAGTCACCAAGATATTGAGTTTATCTTATTCTGGGGAGCGAAGATGAGGCAGAAACCAATAGTCAATAGCCACAGGTCAGGTGCTTTAGACGTGGGTCTCCTTCTTAAATATCGTTCAATGTAAATATTTTATTGCCTCGTTGGTTAAACGGTCGCAAGCGCTACTGGTGAGTACGTGGTGCTCGGTTCGATTCCTAGGTTGGGCATAGTGATATTTGTGTTTTCCTTCAGGAATTTGTCAATAGCAGCTTGGAGTCTACATTTTGTGGCCGGTTGATAGCAATAGGCTCGCCACATGGGACTAAGGCTGAGGCTATATTAGACCGCGACGCGACCTGCGACACATGAGCGATTTAAACAAATAAATGAATGCTCACGTAAATAGCTACACCGTACATCAATTATTATTAGCGATCTTTGATTTCTTTAAGCGATAGGAACAACATTACTGTAATCACGGCATCGGCTACATCAACATATCAGGGATCATCGCCGAATATACGCCGGATTTTCGCTTATAATGTAGCCATACCATGATTATCTCGTTTCGCTCTTCCAGTTGTATCGCAAATCGCTGCCTACTGTAGCCTCAGGCTGAGGCTACATTAGACCGCGACGCGACCTGCGACACATGAGCGATTAAAACAAATAAATGAATGCTCACGTAAATAGCTACACCGTACATCAATTATTATTAGCGATCTTTGATTTCTTTAAGCGATAGGAACAACATTAGTGTAATCACGGCATTGGCTACATCAACATATTAGCGATTATCGCCGAATATACGCCGGATTTTCGCTTATAATGTAGCCATACCATGATTATCTCGTTTCGCTCTTCCAGTTGTATCGCAAATCGCTGCCTACTGTAGCCTCAGGCTGAGGCTACATTAGACCGCGACGCGACCTGCGACACATGAGCGATTAAAACAAACAAATGAATGCTCACGTTTATGGCTACATGGTACATCAATTATTACTAGCGATCTTTGATTTCTTTAAGCGATAGGAACAACATTAGTGTAATCACGGCATTGGCTACATCAACATATTAGCGATTATCGCCGAATATACGCCGGATTTTCGCTTATAATGTAGCCATACCATGATTATCTCGTTTCGCTCTTCCAGTTGCATCGCAAATCGCTGCCTACTGTAGCCTCAGGCTGGGGCTACATTAGACCGCGACGCGACCTGCGACACATGAGCGATTAAAACAAACAAATGAATGCTCACGTTTATGGCTACATGGTACATCAATTATTACTAGCGATCTTTGATTTCTTTAAGCGATAGGAACAACATTAGTGTAATCACGGCATTGGCTACATCAACATATTAGCGATTATCGCCGAATATACGCCGGATTTTCGCTTATAATGTAGCCATACCATGATTATCTCGTTTCGCTCTCCCAGTCGCATCGCAAATCGCTGCCTACTGTAGCCTCAGCCTTAAACATATCTAGCGAAATGTGGGTATGCTAGGTAAAGGTACACCTCTGCCTAAACCTTCGGGAAATACAGCCGTGATGTTATGTGTTTAGAGGTTTGGATATTAGGTTCATCATCTCAGGTTATGCCAAGAAAATTGGCAGCATTCAGCAGTTAGTCATGCGATGTTTCAAGAAATTTAAACCTTGTGATCACTTTCACGATATCATTAAGACCTCACAAGATTAAGTGATCACAAGTGATTTTTCCAGATAATACCTATGTATATGCTTTAATGATTAAATAATAAATATCTGGATGATCGACCTTTGCTCGGGTTTTTATTTTTTGTTTGACGTTTTCTGAAAATGAATCCTAGCTAGATCGATTTATCACCTTTTTAGTCTTGTAGAAGGACGGTGAAGAGAAAAGATGGCAGGTGCTTTGGTGGAAAGAAACAATGATAACGAATTATAAATAAGATAGGTACATTAGTACCTACACAAACTTATAACACACACATATTTACTATAAATTATACGTAATATATTTATGTATACCGATATTTCCAAAGTGATCTCGTACAAGAGAAAACCATCTTCCATCCACACTACCTCCCACTTTATAGCCCATAATCTTGTTCAACTACTGCATTAAAACCTCTTTAGAACCGACAATGTTGAAGACTATCGAATTACTTTAAACTATGTTAGTCTGTAAACAGATTTGAGTTTAAGTAACGCCGAAAAACTCGGTTACCAAGTGCACACCGTGAAACGAATGGAGGAACGATGTACTACGTAAACTTATTACATGGGGCTGTGTTTGTATTGCTGATAATGTATTTGATGCGGAATTCTAAGCAGGATATTCAGCAGGCTTAGCACGAGAACCGTACACAAGCGTTTTGTCGTCGGAAGAGTAGACAAGAATGACGTTTACGTATAGACAGTTGACAGTTTTTCACCGAGAAATGTAGACAAGCGATTTCTATTCTACAGTAGAGTAGAAATAGAAAGCGTTATGCTAAGCCTGCTGAACCACTTTTAAATTAGCATCTGCTCGCGACTTCGTACGCGCGATTTTTTTTTTTTGCTCTCCCGACCCATCGCGTCGCAACGTATCGTCTACCCACACTATTACTTCGTTTTCGCTTATCGTTCTTCCTAACTTCTTACTTCTTGCTCGATTCCTCAGAGTTCTAGCGTGATTTTAAATAGCCCACAGCCTTCTTTAAATATTGAGGTATCAAATGCAACAAGATTTTTTCAATTGCGCCTGGTAGTTCCAGAGATTACTGTATATATTAAAGTTGACTTTCGCGTCTATCTGTGTATCTAACAGTTTTTTTTTTGAGGGTGGGAAATCATCAAATAACTTTTCCCGCTCTGGGTGGAGAAGGAGGGCGTGTCTGACTTTTACTGACTAAAACGCACCCGTGTTCCGTCAGTTGCCTGTGTGCCAGGGGCCACGGTATCTCTTTCAAACGCCCCGCATGTCTGGCAGACATCGGCCCTTGCGGCCCCACCATTTGGTGCTGAAATCTCTTTGAGGCGCGCGTGGAACACAACGCGCCGTCGACCCGGGTTTGGTCCTTACCGGACAGCGAGCTACCCATTACTCGCCGTGGCCGGGAATCAGCCTGGGATTCCCGACGCCCAGGGCGTCTCCTGCGGCGACTAGGGCCGTGAGGGCGCATATACTGCCTCTCCCTCACGTGCGCCGCCACCCTTTTCGCGAGCATTACTGCTACGCAGAAGGAAGTGATGGCTAGCCTTCGTGTATCTAATAGTTTAGACGCGATGATTTAGACAATTTATTCCGGAAGGTGCATTAACTAAAACTAGTGCTCCTCCAATGGTCGAAATTCGATCATTATGAAAAAATATTAACCTTGGTCGAAGATCGATGCCCGTAATCAATCAGCTGTTTTTGTAATTTTTCGGGTAACATAAAAATTATTTTCAAATGTCCAAAAACCAGAACATTTATGTTTTGAAAGTCGTTTAGTTGCCTTAATGTATGTACATATCAGTGTTTTTTATAGTTATGAACAAAGGTGGAATGATTAATGTTTTTTTTGTTTTTTTTTTCATTCGTTTTCCATATACGTATGCATACCCATCACGTGGGTAAAGATTGCCAGCTAATTTAATTTGACCCTGTATACCTAATAAAAAAGGACCTTTTCGAGTCCAAAATGGCTCCCATATCGGTAAGCTTTGCAATAATCCCTCGTCTACAACCGCTGCATCGTTTATTTTTTTTTATAATTTTCACACAAGCCAGAGAGCAAACATTCCTTATGAGTACCAATGCTACCAACATTAACGCGACCATACACTACAAAAGCAAGTTACCGCAAGCTCGGGGCGAGACAGTGTTGCCAACCGCTTGCCTACAAACTACTGTCTATGTATGTGTATGTGAGTACTGAACTATTATTGGATCAACCGGTTGCAAGATCTGTGATGCTGAATTTTGATAGAGTTATATGAAACGTAGGTATAATTATGATGGAATTATATTGTAATAGTGACCTTTCTGGTGAAGTTCGTCAGGAATGTCAGGAACTCACAGCCGGCGTGCATGCATGACCAGAGGCCTTAGTGTGAGTTTCATTTTACCATCTCGATCATACGCATCGAGCGCATTTGGCGCTCCGATTGGCCTCGAATAGGGTATTTTACTCCATATGAGAAAAAATCTAAAAATATATGATTGAGATAGCTTAGGAAAAAAGCAGTTGGAAAATGTTGGTTTTAATTCATGAAATAACAAAATACATTTTAAAATTCAATTCAAAGATTTCAGTTTTTTTAATCTGATTTTAAATACTATGAAATAGTAGCCGCCATGTTATAACGTCATACTGCTGAATAAAGTAATCAACTGAACAACTTTGTAGTTTTATTATATAAGTAATTCTTATTGAAATAATATCTTACATTCAGGAACAGCAAACCAACGATAATTAGAATAATAACTGTTTATTTTATTTAGAAACAATTATCATACAAAATATCAGCGCATTTGTTTACTTAGCAAACTGACGTCATACCCACAGACCAATATGGCGTCCACTGCGTCCAGCGTTTTCGTCAAATTACGCGCGAAATTTTTTTTGCACTAATCGATTAAATAAAAATGTTGTGCTTTGTTTAGTGGTCTATTAGCATTTTAGAATCTAATTAAGACACTTTTCAAAATTGGGTGTATGACGGACCAATAGGAGCGCCGAACGCGTTCGAAGCGTTTGATTAAGATAGTTAAATAAAACTCACAGTAGGGCCACAGATGTATGAACTCAAACGAAGCAAAAGGAGTATGTTAGAATTGTGGCAGATGGCGTTCTGTAAGTTCGGCCTACCCCCATAAATGTATGTAATAGTGAAATAATGAGCTGATCCAGTGCTGAGAGAAGTTTTTTGGCATGTCCAGCAATTTATGAAATTAATTTATGGAATTACACGGCATGAAAGAATTGAAGTGTACCTATTTTTTTCATGCCATTCATGACCAAATACGAAAAAAACGAGTTTGTATTAAATGAGCTAAGTTATCATAATTTGAAAACTTTCAGAACAAACTTATTCAAAACTCGCCTCGATTCTAAATATAGAAACGTGCACTACTAAACTTGTAGATTTTCACGTTAATTATTTTAACTTTTTTTTTTACTATTAAACATTTATTTTCATCAATCAAAAATAATAGTAATAGTATGTACATGTGTGTACTTAATAAAAAACTGAGAGAAAAGAATCAAAGTATCGCTGTCAATGAGAAAAGTGCCCAAAAGGCTTGCAGCATTGCCACGTTGTATAACGATGCCGATTCTATATATTATAAATTAATTTGTATTTTTTTAAATGATTTTCTTGTGTTATTTGTTATCTTACTTGTTATTATTTTTCTCTTGTCCCGTATTAAACTTTAAGTACCTTTCTATATAAGTGAATGATATGTGTCTCCTATGAATGCGAACATACACTTTTATTTGTCCATGTATATGGTAACGTGCATGTAACATAAGTAGCCTCTGTTGGTGATCCAAGAAATAAATAAAATTCAAGATTCGTCTTATATACTCAAGATACATAATCAGCCTAAAATGTTCCCACTGCTGGGACACAGGCCTCCTCTGGGTGAGGGAGTGGGCCACGTGGGCCCAATGTGGGTTGGTAGATGTCGCATGTCTTCGAAATTTTGGTTCTAGGACATGCCGGTTTCCTCACGATGTTTTTCCTTCGCCGTTTTGAGAGCAGTGGTGATGAAATAATTTACACAAAGGAAAGCGGCTGTCTGGGTTCAAACCTACGACTTACAACTCGTAAGTCGCAGCCGTTACCCTGCTTAAGGCCGAGGTAACTTAAAAATTGTCGTTATGAGCGATAATAGTCTTTATTGCAATTCGATACGGGTTAAAATCTGTTGTAATAACTTCGAATAATAAATGAGCAAGCATTGTCGTAAAAATGCAAGTAAACTCGTATACCTAAAATTAGATATTAACTGTTTAATAATAAATAAACCATCCCTGGATGCAGTTTGGGATTTGGAATTTTACGGTATATTTTTGATTATGATTATAATTGTTATTGAAGGGATAAACTAGTTTTAAAAAGATAATTAAGAGGTGACTTTGATGATTTTTTTGATGCATTAAAGTATGTTTTGAATTCCATCACTCTATGCAAAAATGACTTGAAAATATCATATTTTTTCTTTCAAAATAACCACTTTTTTGAGCGTTTTCAAGAAATCACCGCCTAATTAATTATACTGAAGATACGAAGCGGAAACTTTGAATTTTTTATTACTATTTCAAGTTTGTCTAACTTAATTTAGTCTGCGCTGTCCCAGGCCTGTGTCTGGCCTCTCTCCACTCCTTTCAATTTTCGCGAGCCTGCGCATCCTCCGTTTGACTATTAACAAAAGACCGAAAAACATTCTATAAAAAAGCTATTGTAAAAAGAGTTGTACCTCCCTCCCTTGTTTGCTCGCAGCTTCCGGAAGCAAGATGTTTCCTATTACGTCATGTTTGAACAAGGATATTGGAAGCGCCTCCTCTCTGTTCACTGCAAACAGTCAAACATCTACTGATTTTAAATAAGATGCTCCTGCCTACGGGACTTAAATTGAATTTTTGAAGAAAAGGCGAATATTTCTTGTTATAATTTAAGTGATATAAAAGATAAAGGAATTAAAAAAGGGGCTTGTGGCTAAGTAATGAAAACTGTAAGGATCGATCGATTAGGTTAAGCTACGCTTGCCGCGGTTGGTCCGTGGATGGGTGACCAACTTTACATACCAGAACCTTGCCCGTGCCTCGGAAAGCATCTTAAGCTGTTGTTCTCGGTTGTCATTTGTGGATCTTTGACAGTAGTTAAGGGTTGTCAGAAGCCCGAAAGTCTGACAACTAGTCTTACCACGGGTTATCGTGCTACCCAGTTACTGGGTTGTGTAGGTCGGATTGGCAGTCCACTCCATACATTCGGTTAGACTGAGAGCTGACGTCAACGTAGTTGGGAAAAGGCTGGGCAGAAAACGATAATAAAGAAATACTCATCATCATCATCACCCACAGCCCGACCTCACCCACAGCTGAGCATCGGACTATCTTTTCTCGTGCCAATCCTCACCTGCCAGTACCAACTCGACACGAGAGACTGTACACGTGCGTGTCCAGTTGGCAAAACTCAAAATTAGTATCAGTTGTTATTTCGTCATCTGGACACGCCAAGATTCTTAAGCGTGTCCACATAGTGAACCTTAAATTAAATCATTTTAAGTTTTCGCCAACTGAACACACCGTCTTTTTGTCAAAAAAAAGTACAAACTCAAAAACTCAAACTCAAAGCATTTATTTCAATTAAACCATTTACAGGCACTTTTGAATTGTCAAAAAGTCGACCAGTTGGAAAGTTGAAGCTAATTGCCCATTCCAAAACGTAGATCTCTATGGAGAAGAACGGGCAAGAAACTCCATGGACACTCTTTTTAATCATGTTATGTATTACAAAAACTTGGGAACATTATTCTTGTTACAGTCAGTGGCACTTTTGAATGCCACAAATACTTCACTAAATGCACACACGAAATGAAGTAAACTGATAACGAATTATGGCGTGTCAAGATGACTAAATAATAAGTGATACTAACATTTAGTTTCACCAACTGGACGCATGTCCAGTCTCTCGTGTCGACTAATCCTGCCAGCCTTATCCAGGTTCTACCCACGATGGTAACCATAATTAAGTCGTTCGCTCATCATCGCCATCATGGCGAGGTGTGCTCGTTTTCCAGTCCTTGGACGCCAGTCGGCCACTGCCTTATTCCACCTATCATCACTGCGCCTTGCCAGAGCTTGAAATAGGAAAAATCCGATCAAAAAGCAAAATAACTAACGCTTCCATCCCCCAAGGAAGTGTCATAGGTTGCCTATTATTCCTCGTTTACATCAACGATTTACCGAAAACCATAGAGGGGCCATGTGTTTTATTCGCAGATGACATATCTTTATTAGTCTCCTGTCGAAACAACACAAACATAGAAGGAAAACTCAGTTCCACACTCACAAAAACATCTAACTGGATGACCTCACATAACTTAGAAATTAATTATGCTAAAACTAAGTTAATGATTTTCCACCCTTATCAAAAAGCTCCTCTACATTTAAACTTCACTTTTAACGGCTTAAAATTGGAAACTGTTGATGAATTTACATTACTTGGACTCACAATAGATAAACATATTAACTGGAAAACACAAATACAAAAAACCCGTGCAAAAATTTCAAAATTCTCATACGCTCTCCGCGAACTTAAAAAGACAACCGATCTACAAACTGCCCTCACCACCTATTATGCGTATGCCAATGCGTGGCTTAGCTACGGTGTAATCCTCTGGGGCAATAGTACAGATGCACTGACACTCTTTACCCTACAAAAGAAATTAGTTAGGATCTTGGTAAATATCGATCAAACTGACAGCTGCAAACCCTATTTTCTAAAACATAATATTCTAACCCTCCCCAGTATTTACATTCTAGAAATATGTAAATTTGTCCGTAAGCATCAAGAGTTCTACACAAAACGCGAAGACATCCAATCACAGTACACACTAAGGCACCGATCTAGGCTAAACATACCAACATCCAAGCTAAAAATGCATTCTACAAGTCCCTACGTAATGTCTATAAAAATATATAACAAACTACCAGACATAATAAAGAAAGAAGAAAAGTTCAACATATTTATAACAAAACTTAAAAAACTACTGATAAACAAATGTTATTATTCCTTAGATGAATATTTAAATGATAAACATAAATAATAGAAGAAATTTCTATAATATATCTCAAGGAAATTACAAAATAATATTATAATAATCATAATTTATAGCAATAATTAATAATAATCGCGCAATATATAGGTATGTTTAATATATATTAATGATATGGTAATTATTAAAAAAATATTACAATAATAATAAATAATATAGAAAAAATACTAATGAACTATAATAACAAAAACAATAAATTAAATAAAATAATATAGCGAATAATAATAATAATATATGAAATTAAATAATATAGCAGAAACAATTATTATTTTTATTCTCTTTAAAACAGGGCTTCCTCTCTCCTACCCATTTGCTGTGCCCTACAGGGTCCATAATGATCTCAATTATATAGTTACCACCTAAGTACACATATGGAAAAGCAATAAAGATATTGAGTATTGAGTATTGAGGTGTCCTGCCCAAATCCACTTGAGTTTCGTAATACATTTGACGATACCAAAGATCTTCTTCTTCTTCAGATCTCGACGTTATACTTGATTTTTATTTTTTCATCCAATTTGGTTTAACCCAGATCATACATAATCTATTTGTGTGCCAAACTTCATCGAAATCCGTTCAGCCATAGGATACTTTTTATCTCGGTAGTATGTTTTCGTGGCATAATATTCGACCTCCACGCGTGCGAAACCGCTGGCCAAAGCTAGTCTAACAATATATTAGAAGAAAATATGCCCAAGATCTAACCTATATCAGTGACATATAAACTGTAATTAGTTTTGTTTCATCTCTAAGAAGGATTACATGTCCAAGTTTGTCCTTAATAAGAAAACTTTTGCCGTTGTAATAACACAGAGTTATGTGTTTTATTAGAAACGTATATAGATACATATATACTTAAATGGTGTGATTTGTTTGGGAGAGAAGACTAACCTCAAATCGACTTTCCTTTCCGAATTCCTTTTTTTTTGTCTCTATACAAGTTGTAACAGAATAAAAGCAAGACCTGAAAGTCGTTGGTTTCTAATTGACTACTGAATCGATTTCAGTAACTTTTACTAAAAATATTATGACAAGGCAATAAGAATCAATTTTAAATGCATAAAGTCATGCTAGGATCACCACGTTCTACCTAATAATAACAGACCGCTTAAAAAAATATTTTGTTCATTGTATTATCCTCTAATTTGGGTGTATGAGGTCTTGCGTTGATTAAGTTAGTTAAGCCGTTGGTCCCAGCTGTCATTCGTGGATCTTTGACAGTAGTTACGGGCTGTCAGAAGCCCGAAAGTCTGACAATCAGCTTACCAAGGGGTATCGTGTTACCCAGTAACTGGGTTGTGGAGGTCAGATAGGCAGTCGCTTCATGTAAAAACTGGTATTCAGCTGCATCCGGTTAGACTGAAGGCCGAGCCCAACATAGTTGGGAAAATGCTAAGCAGATGATGATGAGGTCTTGCGTTGATTATGTTACATGTTGTATTGTGCCCTATGCCTGGGAAAAGGCCTACCCTGTTTCCTCCCTGTCTTGTGCGATCTCTGGCCATGTTGGCCCTGCAAACCTTATCAGATCGTCACACCACCTTCGCCGAGGTCTACCTTAACGGCGATGTCCTGTCTCAGGCATCTAGTAAGTGACAATCTTTTTTTTTTTTTTGGGTGGGAAATCATCAAATAACTTCTCCCGCTCTGGGTGGAGCGGGAGGGCGTGTCAGACTTTTACTGACTAAAACCCACCCGTGTTCCCTCAGTTGCCTGTGTGCTAGGGGCCGCGGTATCTCTTTCGAACAACCCGCACGACAATCTTTGGTTGCGTTCGCGCTATGAGTCCGGCCCACTCCAACTTTCTTTTCTACAATATTTCCTATTGCAAATCGCGCCTTTGTTCCCCGAAAAAAGAGGTAGTCGGAGATTATCACCAATTTTTCGGCAGGTATCTTCAAGCCTTCTGTAATTCGAGCCAGCCCGCCTATTGTCATTTAACGTGCTCTAATCCAGATACTGATAGATAAGGTCCCAAATTTCTTGTTCTCAAAAAAAAAAGCGAAGGAAAAACTGCTAAAAATATTTCGTAGTTAAATGAAAAAAAAATAGACTTTCAAAATATGTGCCTACTACGAATAAAACACAACATAAATGCCCTGTCACACGAACCCCAAATCACCTCCGCACACAATGCAGTATAATATTGTACCGAATATGTAGGTACCATCCGTTTGTCTATTAGCAATCACCTGTACAAGACAGCCAACACGCTTCGACGCGTCCCGTGCACCAGCCTGACGGTGTTTGTGTGCCGTGTGTGAGGACACTAACGTTGTTTTGTAACCAGCTCACTAATTGGACGGGGTACGTTGTGACAATTTATTATATAGGTTTATGTATGTGTTTGTGTGTGTGTTGTCTTTGTTATACTGACCGTACGTTAGTGAAGGCTTCCGTAAATCTGCTGTCAAGCCTAAGGTGTTGTGTAACGGTTCATCTAAATAGCAATAGGGATGATTTGTTCATAGATTGATATGGGGTCCTACACAACGCGATATGTGACCGCGACAATTTATTCGATGACAAAACACAGACCTATCACATGCGACTGTCTTCGGGTGTGCTCGTACTCTGGGTGCCGTCTAATCACCCGCTGTACGGCTTGCGGCAAGTAGCGATAGCGAGCGACTAGCATGCCTTTGCGACTCTGAAACTCGACGTCAAGCTTTGCTTTGTCGTTGCGTCTAGTCGCCGAGCTATCGTAGTCACATGTCAACGCCATATCATGCTGTTTTAGATGTTTCACCGTTTAAATTCATAACCTAGCTGTAGTTAGCTACCTACTTATCAATTTCGGTGCCTGTACTTTAATATACATAATATCTACCTATAACGACGTATTGTTATTGAAGAGGGGAAGCATTGCGGTAGCACCCTCCTATTAGGCTCTATAATAATACCTAATTGTTTCCTAAACAGACAGGAGGGGGGGCTAACTGTATTACGAGCCATGTCTGAGTGCAGTTTCATTATGTTGTAGGTTCCTGTGGATATTTGATGGGGTCCTGTGTGGGGTTAAGCTTTATTTTGCAAAGAAAGAAAGAAGAAGTGTTTATAGGGACTTGCACAGGAGGATAACTACACAAACACACACACACACACACATAGAAAATAAAAACAACAGAATAAAAAAATGTAGGAACGAAAATTAATGATTGTGGTCAACATATTTTCACTATGAAAAGATACCTATGAATAATGTGTTAGTATGTAAGTAATTGAGTTATTTTATTTTAAATGTGTCTGTGGTTTCGACAAAACTAACATTCTTATTATTTGTATGCTTTCGAGTAAAATGTAGCGAACTGACTATCTTATTATAACATCCTATTGTAATGAAACCTACATTTACGAATAAATTTGATTTGATTTGATTTGAAAATAATAATAAATTTAAAAGGTAATAAGATAACACATTGAGAAACAGATACATAACATCGAGAAAAGGATTTCCTCCTATGGTTTTCTTTTTAAAGTCCATTTTTTTTGTGCCTACATTATGTTGCCTACTTTTAGACAAAGACCCTCCATACTTTTCCAGTTTTCACTATGTTGTGCCTTCTTCGGCCAACCAGTCAGAAACGATTCCAAATCGTCACGTTTGTGACGATCATGGCCCATCTATCTTGATGCATCATTATAAAAAGTTTGCTTCATTTTCAGTTGTAATAATACAACTACTTATGTCAAAATAATAATAAATACAGAATAAAAAGTAATAACACATTATGACTTCCCAATATTTTGTGTTACACATGTCCAGTGGTCCACACTATTTTAATTTCGTCATTCTGTACCGTTATGTTAAAAGCTTACACACATTTCCGTTTTATTTATTCGCCTTTATTTTATTTTGTTTAAATAAATTATTGCAATCGTCAACAAGATTAATTTGACATTATGCGTTGTTGTGGCGACCATCAGTGGTCCCAACAGAATCGCAATTTCCACTTTGAAAGTCGTTCTCTCGTAAAATCATTGACCCATTTCGGGCACGTTTAAAATATTAGCGTAAACATTTCCTTATTTTCGTTCAGATCAAAAGAATTATCCAACGAAATAATCAGTTAGAGAGTGCTTAGCCCAATAATAATTAATTTAAGGTTCGCTACACAAGTGCCCACTCTCGTTTCGACGAACACAATCTTTTTTTTTTCATTTATAACCTTTTAATAAAAAGGTTGGCAGACGTCCCTTTTATGGGACAACTTAATAAAAAAAGGATGAAGTTCAAAGGGAACGTTTGGAGTGTAATTTATGCTTTAAGAAAAATGAATGTAACGGAACACGTTCGAGTTTTATTGTTCTTACGATTGAGGTAATAGGAATATTTGTATGGGCGAAAGTTTCCAGAATGTGTTGCCTACTTTGAAATAAGTTTACCTCGACTGTGTTTTTTTTCTTTTTCTTGTTTTTATTTGCAAATGAGGCGCTTGTCTTGAATAGTTTATTGGTGGAAAATACCATACTTCTGCTTTTTACAAATGCACTTTATTCCACTATAATTTTCCATTTTTTCTTCTTCATAGTGCCGATGATTGTAATTGTGGGCTTTAGATAACCTTCGACCAGACATCTGCCACTCCGACAGCGTTATGGTTGGCCTCGGAAATGTCTTCCATAGTGCAGGTTTTAGTGCACAGAGAGCACGACAAGAGGTGGGGCATAATTTGCGATGTGGCTCCATAGTAGCACCGCACCTCATCGGAGTGCCCCCACCTGTTCAAGTTGTACCGGCAGCGGCCCACCTGACTTCTTCCACTATGAGTAAATAAATAGAAAAGTATGTTTGGTTCAGATTCATACCTCCTTTTTATTTAGCTTAGAAGCTCGCGACTTCGTCTGCGTGAACGCCACCGCGTCGCATCGTATGGTGCGCCCGCGCTGTTTCTTCGTTTTCGCTTTCTGATTTTTTTCTTTTTGCCTGGCTCCTAAAGGTCGTAGCGTAGTGCAAAGGCCTAAAACCTGTGTCAAGAATTGGGTTATCAAATGTAAAAAGATTTTTCCTAGTTCGACTTTTACTTCCAGAGATTAACGCGTTCAAACAAACAAACAAACAAAAAAACTCTTCAGCTTTCACAGGTCTTAATGTCCTAAGTAAATGACATTTTGCATAACGTTTTCTTTTTTTATAACTCTTATTTTCCTTCTTTCTTTACATAAAGGCTGACTTATTTATAAAATCAGCCCTAGTAAATAAGAAAATTCTTGTAATTTTTTTTTCAGGTATTCATTAAGTTGCTTGGAGTTTCCCTATGTGATCGAATTAAAAATGAAGAAATCCGCAAGAGAACCAAGGCAAACGACATAGCCCGAAAAATTGCCAAATTTAAGTGGAAGTGGGCATTTTGCGTGCAGAACAGATGGCCATTGGGGCTGAAAGTTTCTGGAATGGCAGCCGCGTACCAGAAGACGTAGAGTTAGAAGGCCTTCCACAAGGTAGACTGATGACCTTTGTGAAGGCCGCAGGCATCCGCTGGATGCGGGAAGCACAGAACCGGTCCAAGTGGCGGAGCTTGGGGGAGGCCTATGTCCAACAGTGGATGTCTTTCAGCTGAAATAATGATAATGAATCATTGACAGGTTATTATGTCCACGTAATAGTGGTTGCTGAAAATGGGTATTTTACATGCTTTATATTAGCTTCACTTGTATGTTTGTTTGTATGTGACCGACTCCTTTGAGCGCGATTTTGACCCACTTTAAACGGTCAGATTTCATTGAAACTTTGTAAACTTGTCGAGGACCGATGACAATTCAATAATTTAAAAAAAATAGAAAAAAAACACGTTTTTGTAGTTAGCAGAACTAAAAAATAGAAAATAAATAATAGTTAAAAAAACTAAAAAACACGCTTTTTAGTTTTTTAAAGCGTGTTTTTTAGTTTTTAAACTATTATTTTTTTAAAGAATGCTATGAACATACAGTTTGAAAAGACTCTTAGCAAATATAAATAATAATAAAACTCTATTCTCCAAAGCCAGACTAGATTCTAATATATTATGAACTTCTAATAACAAATATTAGTGTTTGCTTTGCGGTCATACACACATGGCCTGCGTTCTAAACGACGAAGTTTATTCAGTTAGCAGTGAGATCAACTTCAAGTGATTCTCGACCCTACTATAAAGGGCTAAGGTCTTATCCTACTGCAAAAAGGAAAGTTTAACATTGTTTTACAACAGAAAGCCTGATAGGAAACTGCATTCATGCTCTTATAACAGATATAGGTAAATATTATACTCATTATGCACAAGTAGGGATAGTTTTTAATATATATTTTCCAGAAATATACCCACAAGTGACTTAGCTGCTCTTTACAGAAGTAATGTCTCAAATCTACATAATCTGTGCATAATGTACCTGCTGCTAGGATACAGGCCTCCAGTCTCTGAGAGGGAGTGTGCCGTAACCGATAATCCACCACGCGGGCCCAGGTGGATGTCTTTGAATTCTTGGTTTTAGTGCATGCCGGTTTCCTTACAATGTTTTTCTGCACCATTTTGAGAGCAGTGCTGACGAAATAATTTACACGAAGTAAAGCGCTTCTCTGGGTTAGAACCTGAGACCTACAAGTCGCCAGTCCCGGCCGATTCCATTAGGCTACCACTGCTCCAAGTAATTTTCTATTTCCCTGACAATATACGTTACAGAGAGACTGAAATTCGATCTGAATATTTCACTAGAATGCCTGCATTGCTTCATCGAATTTATTCGTCGTTCAGCTGTCGTTGAGTTCTTTGTGTGTCTTATTGGCTGCTCAAAGTATAGTAGGATGCACGTCCGTAGTTACACCTTGAGCTGGCCTGGTGTAAAACGGAGTTTCAATAGATTATGAGGCCAATTTATATTTACTCCCTGGCCTTTCACAAAAAAATACTACTTACAAAACAACAAGCCGTTATCACCAAAGATGAGAAGAGGGTGCAAGGCTAAATCGAATCCCCTGGAGCATGTGTGAGACCCTTGTCACAGGACAGTCGTCATTTCATGGGTATCTTGTTCCTGCAGGCAATTACAATGTGATTGACCACGCACCAGCTTTGGTAGACCTCCACCCCTTCCCTTAGCGTAAGAACTCTAGGGAAGTAAAGGGAAAGCGTAAAGTTCTAAGAGGTCTTGGTAAACTGGTCAGCTCTATGTACCAAGTGTTTGGTCCAATGGCTGGATTGATTGAGCTTTGGCTTTGAGTAGGTACTCTCTGTTTCAATAATGAAGTGATTGGCTATACGACAAGTTTTGTATATTTTTGATTGGAATTAAGTTCTGATTGATGTTCTGGTGTAATTATAATAATAAATTGGCTGTATTTCGCAGCTCTGCGTGTGCTGGTTTAAATTTTATTTCATGGAAATTTGGTGCGGAATGTGGGAGAATTTTACAAACTGATTTTCTTATTTATTCAAATTATAAAGGGTGGCATACATCGCAAACTATAACGCTGGATTCAGCACATGGTTCTAAAACGCCCCAATTCAAAACCATTGATCGATTTTTACAAAAAAACATACACTTTGACCGCGTAGATATTGCACTTTTCCATTAAACAGTCTGGACCTAGGGCTATTGTTTGCTCGTCGATGTCCCTGCCACTCAGTATATCTTGGTACAGACGCCAGCACATCAAGCTACCCCAAACTGTCAAATTTTCCCAATTCAACATGAACCTTATTCATTTGTGATAAAGTTAGGAATCTATCAAAGAAATTTGACAGATTGGAGTAGCTTGTGATGTGCTGGCCAGTCTGTACAATTGGCTACCATAATAGATAACATTAAAATAAATAATTTGTCCAATATTCTGAATTTTTTTATTTTTTCATTACTAGCTTTGTATGGTGGTAGTAGCTACGTTTTTTCTTAGATAACATTAAAATAAATAATTTGTCCAATATTCTGATTTTTTTTTATTTTTTAATTACTAGCTTTGTATGGTGGTAGTAGCTACGTTTTTTCTTAGATAACATTAAAATAAATAATTTGTCCAATATTCTGATTTTTTTTAATTTTTTAATTACTAGCTTTGTATGGTGGTAGTAGCTACGTTTTTTCTTAGATAACATTAAAATAAATAATTTGTCCAATATTCTGATTTTTTTTTATTTTTTAATTACTAGCTTTGTATGGTGGTAGTAGCTACGTTTTTTCTTAGATAACATTAAAATAAATAATTTGTCCAATATTCTGATTTTTTTTTATTTTTTAATTACTAGCGTTGTATGGTGGTAGTAGCTACGTTTTTTCTTAGCGATTTCTCCCAATAATTCAAATACCTGACAAATTACCAACAATCGAACACTTCTTTCTTCTTTATGTCTGGCACAACCTTATTTCAAATCTTGTTGGCCCCGTACCTTGCCACTTCTACGTTCTAATTGCACCATAAAAGAGGCTTTTAGCAAACAGAAGTTATCTGCCTAGCCATTTCCCACCGTAGGCAGTTGTGGTTGGCTTACAGTTAAACCGGATGCAGTTGAATACCAGTATTTTAGACCGACAGCCTATCCCTCCATAACCCAGTTACCGGGTAATACGATACCCCTTGGTAAGACTGGTTGTCAGACTTTCGGGCTTCTGACGACCCGTAACGACTGTCAAAGATCCACGATGACAGCAGGGATCAACAGCTTAACGTACTTTCAGAGGGATGGAGGGGTCTTGCTATGCAAAGATTGTCACCCATCCACGGACCAACAGCGGCAGGCGTAGCTTTAACTGATCAATCGAACCGTGCGGCCGATATTACTTAGCAACAAGCCCCACAAACAGCAAACAGAAGTCAGTTCCATAAATTAATTATGCAATCAAGACCCTTTCAAGTCTAAAATTATTTAAGAAAAAGGTCGTAACAGTCAATAAATATCCTTTGAAAGTATTTTCGATCATAAACGACACTTATTGAACAGAAGCACTATGAATTGAATGGATATCTTTACAATGCATTCGCCTTTGATCCAGTCGGTCGCTATTGTTGCCAATGCAATACAATTGTATTCAATTTGATTTTGTTTTTTTATAGATATACGGTAGAAAGTTATTGCTTTGTATTAAACAAAGATATTATGGAATTGCTGGTATGATATGGTACAATTATCTTAACCAAGAACTAAAATAAATGATACATGATTTTATTTTTGTAAATACGTATAGAAAGACGTTTTTTACAAACCTTTTTACACGTTAATCGTATTTTAAAAACTACATGAGGTCGGCGTTTCCTATCTGACTACTCTGAGAAGAAATTGCCGAAACAAAATCGAAGGTCACAGTCTCTTTTAAAGTCTAGACATAATCTTGGTCACATCATGTGAAGAATCTACATGAGATTGGTGTCTGATAAGGGTTTTTGAGGAAAGAATCATACAGATTGAGTGGACCTGTCCAGTTAGTGCTGACCGTATATGTCAGTAAACATGCAGCTCAACTCAAAATAAATTAACTTCGTCCGAGTTGTCAATATTATATAACTTATTTAAAAGTGACGGTCTAATAAGCCAATTAAAACATTTTTTTTTTTTAATAATCTACCTAGTATTTTATTTAACATGTAAGAGAATTAATTTCGTAAAATCAACTTGTTTGTTTTGTTTGGCGTGTTACCTATGTCATCTTATTTTATGTTATGTGAAATCAGATACAAATATTAATTAATTAATGGTAAATAACGAATGACTAGAGCTATCTAAAAACTCGAAACTTACAATAATAATATAATTATTATTAAAGAAGTCAAAGTATGTTTCTGTTTTCTACTGAAAGTTAGAATGGGTGCTTATTTAATTATTTATATAGATATTATAACCTGCTCAAAATATTTCTCACGTGAAAATCCCTTACGTTATGTTATGTACATAAATTAAGAGTGTACATAAAACCTTAGAGATTTAACATAGGATCCTGTGAATACATTTTCAGGAAAAATGTTTTTTGCTGATGAATTTATTTTTTCTAACTTATACATAGGGTAAGTATACGTGGGGTAAACACAATCAGGCTCATGTCACCCTTCTTAGTATAAGGTGAAGGGTGATGGGATGAGGCAAATAAGATCCAGTGGGCCAATACTGGACAAAATTGTTGCATGAGAACAAGGTTTCAAACAATGACGTATTGTAAATAGACGCGTCATAAACGAACATTAGAGCACTCAAAAACAGCGTTAACCATGAATGTAGCTACCTACTAGTACATAAAATCATACAGTCTGCAAAGATTAGGAAAAGCCCATACCGATTCCTGTTGTTAGAAAGAGATAAACATATATATTTAAATACACCACTAGCGTGTCGCCGCATCACTGGATGGTACGTGACTATAATAACTCGACAGGCAATTACCTTGCATTTAGCTTATTGAGCGCCGGTAACGCATCTAAAGGTGATATATCATTGTTTTCAAAGTTACAGCTTTTGAAAAATGGAATATCACAATGGTTTCCGTAAAAACCAAAACCATATTGAGATATTCTTGCATAATCAGATTAATCAGATTTGTAACAATATTTTTGGCAAAAGATTAAAATGAATGAACCGACCCGAAAATATTTCGTTCTGAAACTAACCCATTTTGTCGCAAAAAAAAAGAAAACAACACAAATTGACCTCACGCTCACGCCACACTTATTCCACACTGAAATTAGGTACGACTACAGAATGAGACCATAGGTTTAGATGGACTTAAAATGCAGTAAGAAAACTTTATCTCATAAAGTTTTTCATCTCTTGGAAGTCATTCATTTCATTCGTCCTTCGTTCTATTGGAATTCAATTATTAAAGAAAATATGACCCTCTAAAAATTACAAAAATAATCCTATTTTTACCGCCGTGATTAGAGGACTACCAGATAAACTAGAAAAGTTTTTAACATTAAAAAAAAAATGATAGGAACCTAAACATACTCTTCCTTAAAATATTAATGTAAAAAATAATTGAATCGGCTCTGTTTTCGAGGAGAAAAAAGGGGAATACGAAACGTCGATTTAGTCAAAAAAATTGAGATAATTTCGGTCTGAGCTGCAGCTGTCCCTATCACACACTACGGGGGCAGACTTACTGACCGCTGTCAGTCGCCGATTGCCGCAGATTGCCGTCGCGCTCGACGGCAATAGTTTCTTCAAATACCTATTTTGCAAATTCCTCGCAGGCCCCGTCCCCTCTTAACGCTAATGATTTCATCAAATTAATAATGTTGCACAAAACAACTTTAAGGCGCTAATGGTGCTTGGTTTGTGCAACAAAAACTGTGACAGATTGCCTCGTTCGACACTTCATTATTTATAATGAAGTGTCGAACAACTATTAAATCGGGAGTAATGTTGCTTTCTGCAACAAGTTAATGGTAGATTAGTATTTAATGACGACTTTAAAAGTTAAAATTCGTTTCAAATGGCTGTCAGTCATCTTACTAAAGTTGGTTGTTATTTTTCATTTAGTAATTACTTCTGAACCTTCCGTTCCTTGCTTGTAGTGTGACAATGGCTGCCTGAAAGCGACGGGGCTGTTTGTCCTAGCAGTAACAAGTTTACACTGTGTTGCCTTCGTTAGTGCGTGTCGCCTACCTAAATTGTTTTGTTAGGCTTCGCGTAGGTTTAGTTAGTTACATGCTATTATGAGAAAAGTCATTTTTTGTTAAATTCTTGCTCACTAAATCGGCAGCATTATGTCTTGCAGTGCTCTATCAGGGTTCATGTACAAAAACCTACAATCATTACTGTAAAATTTGTAATGTGCATGAGAGAAAATCCTACTTACTTATAATGATACAGTTTTTCTGTACAAATTTGACTTATAATTTAGCACACATATAAACTTGGTAAGTATAGCAATAGCAATTTTTTACAAATCAAAATTAAAAGTCATAATTATTATTCAAACTAGGCTGAGAGTCAGCTCATTTTGAACGTCAAAATTACATAAGACAGTTCCCCCAAAACGCCCGCCCTTCACCACTTCCTAGTGCTTTAGCTGGGAAGAAGAAGTGGCGCAACAAACTCCCCAGCAGCACAGCTGTCTGTTTAATAGTCAATATAACATTTATGAGGACTTTTTGTAGACAAGTGTTTGGTTCCGAGGCTCGATGAGAACTGACTTATAAACTAGACGACATTCCAAACATCAAAGTTTCTAGTCCATTTCGTTAGAAAAAAATACTGACGGATTGGGGTGAAATTTGGCACACAGACAGTTTATAACAGGTTACAGAAAGTTTATAACAGGTTATAAACTGTCTGTGTGCCAAATTTGACCCCAATCCGTCAGTATTTTTTTCCTCTTAATGTAAGATACTTTGCTTTTTTACTTTTTTTACTTAATGGAGGATACTTTTAATCCTGGTAGTACGATCCCGTGGTATAATTTTGACCTTCACGCGGGCGAAGACGCTGGAAAAAGCTGGTAAATGAATAAATAAGTCTACTACATGTAAATAGGTAATTTACATTCAGAAACTTACATTTTTAGCCGACTTCAAGGTTCTCAATTCGTCAGAACCTTTTTTTTTATGTATCTTCCCCGATTACTCGAAGATGGTTGGACAGATTTGGATTTTTTTTTTTGTTTAAAAGATAATACTTCCCAGGTGGTCCCGTGATCATCAAGTCAGGATCTGATGATGGGATCCTGGAGAAATAGAGAGAACTCTTTAAATTTATAGGAACACTCGAAGCGATTTGGGTAGTTTTTGGAAGAGTACTTTCTCGGAGTGGTCCCATTTTAATTGGTGAAGATCTGATGAAGAGTCTGTCCATTGTTTACACCAGTTCATAACATAACATCATGCCGGTACGCTGTAAAGGGGTAAACACATGTGAACCACTAAAACTTTTTCCAAAACATAAAGTAACCGACTTCCAAAAAAACACTACAAAGTGAAAAACAACTTCAATTTCGGAAGGTGGTGACTTAAAATTAAAATACAGCAGACTTCCGAAATTAAAGTAATTTTTCACTTGGTAGTGTTTTTTTGGAAATCGGTTGTTTTTTTTTTTGGAAAATGTTTTTTTTTACATTCAGACACTTTAATTCTGTACTTTGAAGTATTTTGAAATAAGATAATTAAAGCCATAATTATTAAACTAGCTCAGCAAAGCAGTCTGAACGTCCGCGTGTAAAGTTTGCTTTACCTACTTACGCAAAGTTTTGAATACCTTCATTCCACGGTGCTAAGGTGTGTTAAGTGTTGAATTTTTCAAGACAGAAAGTCAAGTCAAATCGTTTATTTCTATAAGACCACTAAAAGGCACAAATGTCAAAATGTACAAGAAAAGAGAAAAATTTAATCTATTTGCTAATTCGACGAAAAAAAATCTAAATAATAGTTCGAAAAACTTCGAAAAAAATCTTTAGTCGTAAAAATGTAAAACAAACAGCACTTTTTCCGTTCGCTTTCCCATTTTTTCGCATATTTACTTTCGTAGCACTTTCTGACATTACAACAAACTATTGCTTTAATAGTCATGCAAATGAAGCGAGAGTGTTTCGTCTACATCATTATCTGGCACTTACCCTATTCTAGTCCTGCCATTCAAAAATACCTCCTATACCCTTGCAATAAGGTTTCCTACTTTGAATATAGAGTGACAGGAAAATTTGTATAGTCAGTTGTTTTTATGGTGAAGGAGCATTCCTGTCGTGGATAATATGAGCTTGTTTGCACACTGTACGTGACGCACACACGTTAAGGACTATAACTCGAGTGGCGGAAAAGTTTTCTTTTTTGTTGTCTGTACCTATTAAAATTAATTTGTACGTGTTTTTAAAACAAATTGTATTTCGTTTTGAATTAATACAATTTTATTTTTAGGGGCTAAGTATGATAAAAACAATTGATTATTTTTTTAACGTGTAGTACCTACCTACGTACCTAAGTATGTACCTACATCCATTGGTATAGTGGTACCCAGTAAATAGGAGGTGGAGGTAAGATAGGCAGTCACTGCACGTAAAAGGCTGGTATTCAGCTACATCCGGTTAGACTGGCAGCTGACCTAAAAAAAAGTTGGGATAAGACTAGGCACATGAGATTATGTACCTACATAAGTACCTACATCCCTTAACAGATAGCTGTAGTGACTTACTTTACTTTTATTGGCTTCCAGCGAAGGATCTAACTGGGTATTTTACGTACGGTACGTTACAGGTTCCTCAATTAATTTATTAAGTTGTGTCTATTAAATATCTTGTCTGACCTTGTAATGCACCAAACCCTACTGCTTATGCATACCATAGTTTTACCAACAATAATAAAACCGCGGTGGGACTTTTTCACGCGTTTGATTTTCAACTTTCTGTGTTATACCGAGCATTGAGAATCCAACAGCGTGAGTGAGTCTCAGCGCGGGAAAATCTCGCTGCAATTTTATTACGTCCGTGGGCTTAGCCGGGTGTACTAAAACATTTCATCAACATTGCTTTAAGGCCCATAGTATCCTCATCTCCCGTTTGTATGCTAAAGCACGACTGCCGCGCCGCCCGCGCCCGCGCAGGGCACCTCTGAGCCTTTATCTCAAAATGGGGATATTCCTTTGATTAATTTACAATTGTGCTTCGGCGATTCTGTGGTACCTCTAACTATCTATTTTTCAGTGTATTTTTTTTTCCAAATAACGAAGCCGTTTAGTAGGAGTATGGAATAGAAGCCAAAATATTGCGTTTTGGAAAATATTTTTTACAGCAAAAGTATTAACCATACAAAACAAGTACTTCGGGCAAAATGATCTATATGAATCTATAGCAAAATCATATATTTTTCAAATCTTCAAGACAAGCCGTTAATGAGCAGTAGGGTTCATAAAGTGACAGTGTTACGCTACCAAACGGGACGTAGGCCCTTAACAGCTTAGAAACATTTGAGTAACATCAACATTTCATTAGCTTCATTGAGAACAAATTGAGAGTGAGTTAATAAATAGCAATCAACTTAAGTGCCGATCCTTAAATATGAGCTTCTCCTCAAAATCACCGACACCGTGCCATGTACTCCGACACTAAGGAGTTGCTAAGGAGGAAAAGATAACGAAGATGTTAAATTACCTAAGTGATACCAGGAAGATAGGTGTCGGTGTCGGTATGTGATAAGGCGACAAACGATAGTCTGAAGGCTAAAAAATTTCATAAAACCTCATTTGCATTGATGTTTTGACCATGAAATTTTACAAAGTGCCAGCCAGTCCAATACCAATTATGAAACAATAAAACGATTTATGAAAGGACGCGTTGAATCATAAATTGTTTTAGGCCAGATTAAAGCCCAGATGCAAGCAAATCCCATTTCTAGTCGCTTGTCTTAAAGATTGAACTCGAACATGCGCTTATCTATACGCTATTAGCGTCGCTTCGTTCGTATCGCTATAAGGGACATCCCCCAATCTCCAGCACTGCTATTGGTCGACGCAAACTTTACCGATCGGAAAATTAAAGCGTGAAATTTTTCAAATTCCTGACAGAAATTATAAAAAAAATAATAACCATTAAAAAGATATCACAACTATTAATTGAAATGGCGAAAAAACGGTAGAAAACAGGCGCGGGTTTAAGCAGAAACGAGAGAAGTCCTACATCTCGCAAGTAAAGTTTTCCGACCAGTCAGTATATATACAGACGTCAGTGTTATTCCGTCGGTCTTCCTCCGGGGGTCTTGTTCGACCGACCCGCTAGCCGCGGCCAGTATCTTGGTACTTGAACCATGTCGGCCTCGGATGTGTCATGGTGTGTGCAGACTTTATTAATAATTTGTAACATCGTCTGTCACGCTGTATTGTTAACTTCTTCTCCTCCTTTGGGTTAAGTTAGGCGTTCGAGGCGCTTCATTGTCATGTCATCACAGTGCTGGCTATAGCGACCCGCGGTGGCTTTGTAAAGTCCACTGCGATCAGGACGAGTGAGCTATCCTCACCACGGGAGAATTCACTCATCTTGATTGTGGTGCTTGGAAGATTGAAGACCCCCAGAGGAGGTACCCGCTGATATATACAGCGTTAAGAAAATATAATTCCGCAAAAAAAACCTTTTGGTGTTTAGTTTCTATACTCGAAAGTACTTTCTTATCCTAGTTTTTTGAAGTCAATGAAATTGAAAACAAAGCCTAATGGATTATGATGATGTTTACACTATAGTTAAGCAGCGTATAGTATTTAATTTAGATGTTCACATTAATTGTGCATCTAATTATTACCCTAAAAAAACACAAAGTATACTAGCAATTCAAAATTGTCTTAGCAATGAGTGGTTCTTCTTCAAGTCATTGCTATTTGTTATAGTGCATGACTTACCTACATGGAGATTTCTGTGCAAATCGTCATATTAATGCGTAAAGCAACTGCCAGGGGTGCGGGTTGTTCGAAAGAGATACCGCGGCCCCTGGCACACAGGCAACTGAGGGAACACGGGTGAGTTTTAGTCAGTAAAAGTCTGACACGCCCTCCCGCTCCACCCAGAGCGGGAGAAGTTATTTGATAAATTCCCACCCAAAAAAAAAGCAAAACTTCGTACCCCTTTTTAAGAATATTATGGAGAAGGAGTGCAAAAATCTTTTTTCTTTTTTAATAATGCATTAGAAAAACATTAAGTTTTAAATGAATTAAGGTCCAATTATGACCACGGGCAATAACTAATAATCAATTATTCAGGTTGAAATTGAAAACATGCGACAAACCGTAATGGGAGATTGTACTCATCATTATGAACAACTTTTACTGAGGGACCAATGATGCAATCGCGAAAAAAAAAACAGTTCCCTACATTTATGTTCGCATAACTCGTCAAAATGTAGGGAACAGCTGTTTTTTTTTGGTTTGTCGCATGTTTTCAATTTCAACCTGTATACTGTATGATGATGATGTACTGTCCAGTGTTTTACAAGGAGCGATTGCCTATCTGACCTACACAACCTAGTTACAGGGAAACACGATAGAGGTCTCCCCTTGGTAAGACTGGTCGTCAAACTTTTGAGCTTCTGACTAGCCATAAAGACTGTCAAAGATGACAGCCGAGACCAACGGCATAACGTGCTTTTTGAGGCACGGAGAGGTCTCGAATGTAATGGATGGCTATCCACCCACGGACCGACCCCGGCGGACCAATGCATCTGTTACTACTTAGCCAGGGGCCACTCTATATCTTGCTCTATACATTTACTAGCAACCAACATAATTATGTTATTTTCGTATTTGATTATCAGCACAGTTATTATCATAACGTTATCATTATTAATACTCATATTGTACATTCGGAGATTAATAATTCAAAAAAACAAAGATAAAAAACTTTAAATGAGTAGTATTTCTAGGAATCAAATGCAAAAAGCTATGTTTCCGCCCGGGATCGAACCGGGGGCCTTCTGCGTGTTAGGCAGATGTGATAACCGCTACACCACGGAAACGATATTTGTAGCGGTCAAATTTAAGTGCATAAATCGAAAATAGTTGACACTTGGCAGAGAAAGTATATACGAGTATGTGTGGCTTGATCTTGAGCTACATAGTTTTACTTACGGCCAATTGAAGTAGCTTCATTTTAAACCAGGCCAGCGGAGAAATTAACACACACACACACAGTAACACATTATCAGTTTGAATGGGTTTCATTTTGACAGTTCAACAACATTAATTGTGTTATTTACGTTGCTGAGCAGACATTTTTAGACAATTTGGGGGCGGATTCTGATGTCTTCAGATAAACTCTATAGCTGCCTATTGTATTAACATAAGTAAAGCTTTATTATTATTAAGTATATTGATAATGTTAAAAACTATCTACGTTTATAAACTATTTAAACAATCTTCTGTAAAAAAAATATCTATTTATTTTCCTTTATTAAGTGTTTTATTTTACCGCCACTTTGACCAGTTATGTGCTTCTCGTAATCAGCGGATTCCTGCGGCCTTCACCATCATCCGTCATCGGTCCACCTTGAGGTAGGCTTTCCAACGGTACGTCTTCAGGTACGCGGTCGCCACTCCAGAACCATCGGCCATTTGTTATGCGAGCAGTTTTCCTGCTCCCTGCTTTTTTTTTTTTGGGTGGGTAATCATCAAATAACTTCTCCCGCTCTGGGTGGAGCACGAGGGTGTGTCAGACTTTTACTGACTGAAACCCATCCGTGTTCCCTCAGTTGCCTGTGTGCCAGGGGCCGCGGTATCTCTTTCGAACAACCCGCACCCCTGGCACTTAAGTTTGGTAATTCTTCGGGTTTTATCGGTTACCTTGAATCTCCAACGGATCTCTTCATTTCTGATTCGATCGCATAGGGAAATTCCAAGCATAGCTCTCTCTATTGCTCTTTGAGTGACTTTCAGCCTTCTTATGAGGCCATTTGTGACCGAACAGTGTGCATAATCAACCTATAATGACTCCGCTGCAGGGACACACGCGTCCTCTCTGTGAGAGGGAGTGGGCCGTTATCCACCAAGCGGGCCCAGTGCAGATGGGGGTGCCGAACAGTGTGTAAACTTGAATAATTACCAATAATCAAATAATATTAATCCTCAATGACAGAAACCTATTTGCCCATCATTGCAGCAATTTTAATTAAAATGTTTCGTTAATAACAAATTGAATGCCTTTTGTCTGCGATAATTGGTATTTAAGAATGTAAATTGGGATAATTTGTTAAAGGTCGGAAGAGGGCTTAATGGCCTTTGTAAATTATTTTACAGTATTGTTTTGTGTTTGTGTGGATGCGGCTAATAAAATAAACCGAATGGTATGGGAAACAAGATGTCCCGACCGATCCTTGCTCGTTGAAGCGCCAGCCCGCGCTGCAGCTGAGCCAATAGCTTTAAATTCCCCGTCTAATAATAATAATGCCAATATTTTGATCCAGCCTGTCCCCAATGTTGATAGCTGTCCCCCTATCAGTGACGCCCTGAGCCGAGGTCCGTACCCCACAGGGGGTGCCCTCAGCGTGCAGTCGCTTAGTTTATAAATTTTAGTTTGTAAGCCCTGGCTGGAGGCGTTAAGATTAACTTCTTAATGGCAGCCCCAGGAAAGCCCGGTTGAGCAGTCACGGCCTCTCAAGGCCAACTGCGAGATGCCCAACAAAAACAAAAAATGGGAGACAAGAAAATATTATATCCTATAGGACTCCTGTAGTGGTTGCGACGCGACAATGCGACGTGACTCTACTAGAACAATTTCTATGAAAACTTTTTGGAAATTGATCTACTAGAGTGGCGTTGCGCTGTCACGCCGCGCCGGTCTGCGAGAACCTCAATCCAAAACTCAAAAAGTTACTTTAGAAGGAAGGAAGATCGTCCTATTTCCCGATTACCATACTGTCTGTAAGGCCAATAACTCAGGCCTCGACTTAACTCGTGTGGATGTCGGAAAATATACCCTGGAACGTGCACCTAGGACAAAAAGCCTATGTTTCTCCTCATAACATCAGTCGTCTTCCAGTGAAAATTCTGTCAAAATCGGTTCAGCCGTTTCGGAGATCAGCCGAAATATACAGACAGTTTTTATCGTTACTTTGTAATAAGTATACATATACTCGTATGTATAATAGATCAGTAACTTACCATCTGGGAGACTGACTAAAATTGTATTTATTAAACACTAGCTTTCGCCAGCGGTTTCGCCCGCATGTAGGTCGGAAATTATTCCACCGGAACGTACCACCAGAACTCTAATTGCGTAACTCACGAATAATCATAATCTGTTTCGTTTTGAAACAGATGGCTAAACCATTGGTTCATATGTTCGAAAAATGTGTCTGCTCAACAACGTAAATAACGCAATGAATATTGTTGGAACTGTCAAAATGAAACCGATTATGATTAATCGCGTGTTACGTAATTAGGGTGCGGGATAAAAAAGTATCCTATATTAATATATAGGATACAGGATATAAACTATTTTATGTATACATATAAAGAATAGATTGAGTAAAAAACATCCAAACATCTAAACATCCAAACTTTCACATTTATAGTATTAGTAGGAATAGTAGGAATAGGAATAAGATTTTACCATCGTGAGCGTTCCGTGTGGTGCCGGACGTAAAAGAATAGCATCATCCCATTTCTTCCCGTGGGTGTCGTAGAAGGCGACTGAGGGACTTACTAGAGAATAGGCAGCAGCGTTCTCTATGCAATTTACCACCATACTGCGATCGCCAACCTGCCTGCCAAGCGTGGCGATTATGGTAAAATCCCCCTTTTGAGGGAGGCCTATGTCCAGCAGTGGACGTCTTTCGGCTGAAGTGATATGTGATCGTGAGCGTACAACTGGGATAAAAGTATCGTATGTCCTAACTCAGGTTATAGTCTGCCTTTCTATCCATCAATATTCGTTTAGTTCAGTCGTTATGCAATCGAATCAGCATTTTATTTTGCACAAACATCCCAAAATATTAGCCGTTCGTGAACCAAAAACAGAAGTTTCCGTGATTAATGAAGCTTAATGCTTAAGATTGCAAGTTGTTGATACTGTCAGCACCATTCTTCGAAGGTTTCCTTAACAGATGATTAATGTTACGCGGATATGTTAACTAAATATTTTAACCTTGCAAAAGAAGCAGCGAGTAAGGGAGACATTAGTGAAAAAAGCTGAGGCCTTGAGTATTTAATTAGTAGGTACATTTTGATTTGGTGAACAAAGTGTTTGTGTAGTTTCTAGCGGAAGATATGTCACTTATAAGTGACTCAAGTGTTTTTTTTTCTTTTTGGGTGGGAAATCATGAAATAACTTTTCCTGCTCTGGGTGGAGCAGGAGGGCGTGTCAGACTTTTACTGACTAAAACCCACCCGTGTTTCCTCAGTTGCCTGTGTGCCAGGGGCCGCGGTATCTCTTTCGAAAAACCTGCACCCCTGGGTGACTCAAGTTGACATGTTTTTAAAATACTTACTTACTACTTCAAGTTAGTTTCAAGCAAACTCTATATGATTTTCAAATCAAATATTATCTTACCAAAATAAGCAAAGGTGAGGAAGATATATGGATTTTGGACACACAATACTTGAAAATGGTCTCCTAACCACTCTTGATATTCTATAATGTGGCATAGCCAACTAAAGTGTCGGTTATCCCGACCATGTCGCATCCTCTATTAGTATCTTCAGTCTTCGTGACATCGGCAGCAATTTGATACTGCGTGACACGGGTGGGCAATTTTCCATTATTTATAGCTTGAAGAGAATTTATGTACACACCATTGTCGTTTATTAGTGCTGTTCGGATGTAAGTTATGTTTACAAGTTTAACAGTGGTATCGCCGGCTTCGGTGGTTATAGTGGGGTAACTTATGTATAAGTGGGGTAGTTAAACATGGGCTAATTAGAGGAAGTTTAAAGTGAGTTATGTTAATGTTAGCTGTGTTTTCATCTTCTAAGTTTATATTTCGATAATTTCAAGGTCAAGTTATAAATCTGCTTTTGACACTTATAATGGCACCTGTGTACGTAGGTATAGTAAGAAACGGAGATAAGGACTACTGTTGCACTTTAACCTTCACTATTTTTACCCTTGTATGTAGGACTTTTACATAAGAGAAGAATCTAGGGTCTACCTACTGACTGAGCACAAAGTCCTTAGTTTCAGCCGAAGACACGGGCGTTTCCTTCATCGTTTTGAGAGCAGTGGTGATGAAATAATTTACAGAAAGTAAAATCAAACCTATCCACCTACAACTCATAAGTCACAGCGGTCACAGCCCTTACCACTGCCGGCTTACGGCATGAGGCTTTCGATACAAAGTGACATTTCAATGCACCAATTTTTTGAAAAAAGAAATCCTAACACAAAATAAATAATTCTGAGTCGAATTATGTAAAAGAGAAAATTTCCTAAATTGTACAGTTGATTTTTTCTACTTTGCTGTCGTCTTTCAGTCTACACCAAATGTCATTTTTGTCTACTCTTCCGTCGACAAAATGGTGCTCGTGCTAAGCCTGTTGGACACCACTGCCCCCCCTATAGTATTATGGCTATACATTTAACGCAAATACTGTTCACCTAAACTACCTTCATATAAGAGGCACCGATGAAGATGGCAAAATTGCTTGTTACAACTTTAAAGAAAACCAAGATCTAAAAGACATTAAGGTTACATGCAGTTCCGTGGAACCGCCGAACAAGCGACCTATTACCCTGCACAGCAAAGCCAATGCGGAGTGCATTACCATTTTTATAGCAGCGTGTCTGCGTATTATGCAGATTGCCGTTCGTCGGCCAACGACTGAGGAGTGCAATGTATGGAGGGGGCCTAAATTGTTGAAGGAAGCGATACAAAACCACCAGTTTAATTTTCTCCTGTTGATGCATTTGACCAATGAATGAATTTCATCCAGTTTTAGGGTTCCAACCTTATTAGAAAAAATAATAGTTTAAAAAATTAAAAAACACGCTTTAAAAACCAAACTAAAAAAGTAGAAAATAATTTGATTCAATTAAAAAGCGTGGGGTGCTTGACATTCATTGATTATAAAAATACCTCAAAAAGCACCCCACGCTTTTTAATTGAATTAAATTATTTTCTACTTTTTTAGTTTGGTTTTTATAGCGTGTTTTTTAGTTTTTTTTAACTATTATTTATTTTCTATTTTTTAGTTCTGCTAACTACAATAGCGTGGTTTTGTCAGTTTTTTATTTCCTTTATTTTTTTTCCGTTTTCTCTACTTTTTTTTAAATTATTGAATTGTCATCGGTCCTCGATAAGTTTACAAAGTTTAAATGAAATCTGACCGTTTAAAGTGGGTCAAAATCGCGCCCTAAGGAGTCGGTTACAAACATACAAGTGAAGCTAATATAAAGCGTGTAAAAATGCACGGCGCCCACGGCATCATTTTTGGCACAGAGGTCAATTGAGAGAGCGCAGGATTTGAAGAGGTGGAGCATAGTTTTCGTTATACTTCCACACCCTGCTGCCATTTGGTCGAGGTAGCCTCAATTTACCAGGTTGGAGTTCCATCTTCCAATTTGAGCCCGGAGACGGTTCAGAGACATCTATTAGGTAAGGTCCCTGCAGGAAGATGCTCCTTTGTTGGTAAATATTAAGTAGGAGAGGGAAGAGTATCTTGCCACAGTTTGCAATGGGTACCGGCCGGGTTTCCTTGTAGAGACGCTGCCGATTTTAAGGAGCTGTGCCTGTTGTTGCCGTTGCGTTGATAGCTGTGTGCCAGATACACACAGCAACATAACCAGCCTATAATGTTCCCACTACTGGGATACAGGCGTCCCTCTGTGAGAGAGAGGCCAGTTCGGGTTGGTGGATGGCATATGTCTTCGAATTTTTGGTTCTATGACATCTCGGTTTCCTCACAATGTTTTCCTTCACCGTTTCCAAAATTTTAGACATAAACGCTCAAATCGTCACTTTGCGGCACACCCAAATGTGTTCTGAAAGCGAGTGCTGCGCTAATCTATGCAAACCCGTTTTAAGATTGACTTGTTTGTAGGACACACTTGGTCCGTGATTACTGTGAGTCGTGCACGTATGGGCCTAATCCCGGGATTCCCTGTGCGGGATTAACTTTACAAAAGGTTTGGTATCTCTGTTTTTATTTAAGAGATAAGTCTAAAGGAAAGCGAGCGTTATTCGTTTTGCAAGATTAGATAAATTATTTTGTAGTGGAGTTTTATTTTGAATAAAATAGACATGTATTTTTACTAACAAATACAGAATAAAGTTATTCCAAGTTTAAGCCTATGAAAATGTATGGTTGTTCCTTTTATATATACCTACTATACCTGGTATAACTTTATTCCGTGTTAAGAGGGCTAACTAATATTTAGCTGTTTTGCTAAGTAAAAAAAGGAGGAGTAAAGTGGATTCCACATTAGTTTGTCTTTTAATTTATCAGATTAGATAGACCAAATCAACTTTAGGTAAACCAAATACTCAATTTTAATGTATTGTGGCATTCGTTGTCTATCGGTAAGTAGAATACTGAATTACGTATCTACCATGAAGAGAATAACGACTGCCAACCCATGCCACTTAAACGAAGTTTCAAAGTTAACAGTTAACGTTGACTGTGTTTGCGTTAAATCTTCATTGAAGTTAAGTCGATTAATAACTGAGTAAAAATTCTCAATTTGTTTTAAAACAATCGTAGCGTTTTTTCTTGTGAGTAAATGAAGAAATTGATGAAAAATGAAAAAAAAAACCGTTGTTCAGTTAAAGGTACGAAAAATCTCATTAATTTTGAAAAATAAATAGTACCTACCCAGTTAGTACGGTATCTAATGAAATAATGACGCATCTAGTTATTGAATTAATGGATACCGTTTACTTCAGCCCACACTCACTCGTAGAGATCACACCATGACATAAACCAAATCGTGACACCTCATCGTATGCCATACAACTCCTTCAGATCACAACAACATCCATAATACTCAACTTATTCACCCTCTCACCCTCTATTTGTCCATGATCGTCTCTTTTATTTCACCCTGAAAGAATAATAAACAATAAAACAAGCGTTCGTACCCACTAGTGTCACAGTGAGAGCGCAAAGGAAGTAATAATCGTAAAGTGAGCCGCGTATTTCCGGCTTTGCTTGCAATTGGGTAGGGTTGGCCGCAGTGCGATTTTTTTTTTTGAGGCAATTTACTAATTAGAAGAATGAAAGGAAGAAAAATGAGGCGGTAATAAGTTTGTCGTTAGTGGGTCACGTAACGGTCATTTAGTTTAAAAAACTAAAAAACACGCTTTAAAAACCAAACTAAAAAAGGAGAAAATAATTTAATTCAATTTAAAAGCGTGGGGCTTTTTAATTGAATTAAATTATTTTCTCCTTTTTACACGCTTTATATTAGCTTTACTTGTATGTTTGTTGGTTTGTTTGTTTGTTTGTATGTAACCGACTCCTTTAAGCGCTATTTTGACCCACTTTATATGGTCAGATTTCATTGAAACTTTGTAAACTTGTCGAGGACCGATGAAAATTCAATCATTTAAAAAAAAATTGAGAAAAAAAAACACGTTTTTGTAGTTAGCAGAACTAAAAAATAGAAAATAAATAATAGTTTAAAAAAATAAAAAACACGCTTTAAAAACCAAACTAAAAAAGGAGAAAATAATTTAATTCAATTAAAAAGCGTGGGGTGCTTTTTGAGGTATTTTTATAATCAATTAATGTCAAGCAAGCAGAGATGTCCAAGTATAACAGTTTTGGATCCCCCAGCTTTCTACTTTCTTTTTAAGATTCGATAGAGTGCTAGATTTACTGGCACATTCGCCGGTGTCTCAACTGAAGGCATGAATCTTGCGATTTTTTTTACGAAATCTTGTCTTACAAACCACAACATGAGCAGCAGTTGCGTTCACAAAACTATTTAAATCATTTATTTTCTAAGACATATTCTTCTCTTATCTGATCTGTTGATGTGTTTATTTTGGGGGATTGTATGTCCCATTTTTAAAGAACTAAAAGTGCTGATTCTAAGCCTAATTTGTATTGGACAGATCCACTCAATCTGAATGTTCTTTCCTCAAAATACCATTTCAGACAGCAACCCACATGATCTTCACATGATCTTACCAAGAATAAGTCTGGACTGTAAAAGAGACTGTGACCTCTGAGTTTGTTTCGGCCTTTCCTTTCAGAGTAGTCAGATAGGAAACGCCAAGCATAACTAGTTTTAAAAATATGATTGACGTAATAATGATTGACCATTAGTTTTTATAAAACCTACTTACAGAAATAAAATCATTTATCACTCATTTAAATGATTATCGATTTGATTTACGACAAAACAAATATTTTAAACCAGCTTCAAAGAGGCCTCACTTAACGCACAGCCCTACAGAGTATTGACGTAGTTACCACGCTCAACATCGGAAGCCGATCGTTGTATGCATCTGCTGCAGAAAATCCTGATATAATCCAGAACCCACTGCAACAATCACTGAAATTATTGGCTCAGGGGCACGATACCAAATTGCGAAGGCTCAGCGTGTCAGTAAAATTTTGAATGTTGCCGTTTCTCTATGGGAAGTGCATCTTTAGGTAAATATTTAAATCAAATTTTGGTAATGTATATAAGCTATGGTCGTATTTACCACTAAGAAAGTAGGACGCGGTGGTTGAGCTTAGGCCTATATTTTTGATGTATAGGTAACCAGAGATCGGATATTCGGATGCATATTTACCTAAAAAGCGTAAGCTCGTTTTTCCTCGACAAGTCGAACCCTGCTCCTGAATCTATCTAGAGTCTTCCATCTGACCGTGAGAAAATAACATTTCCTTTGATAATCCTTTATACGTCACAGTCCGCATGGAAAATTCCCTTGTTTGCAAGTTTCGACTTGTGTTACGTGCCTACCGTACATTAAACTATTGTAAATAGGTAGGGTAGGCTGGCAAGGTGTTAAATACACATTAAAGTGGATACATGCAGTAGGTATACACAGGTAAGTATACACAGGTAAGTATAGGCAGGTACAGTTTATTATTTATCTTGGGCTTTGCTTACATAGGCACATAAAGATAGGTCCATATTCTAGCTCAATTTTATTGGGCTTCGCCAACAAACGCATTGTCCTTACATTCACATTGTCCTTACATTCACATTGTCCTTACATTCACAATAATAATCAATTTAAAGGTCTATCTAAATTAAGGTCTTAATGTTGTAAGTCAAAAAATCTTTTTGGAAGAGCAAAAATATCTTGTTAGCCAGCCCTATTGTAGCGACTATGGTAGTTTTATGCAACTGTTTGTTAGGATTTGAATTGCTTCCAAGTGCTGTTTGTATTAATATTATTGGCCTTATGACTCCGGTTTTTTTATGTTTTACAGTTTTCAGAGGATTAAATTGTGTGCGAAGAGGGCTCTCATTGTTGTTCTTTGTCGCACTGCTTTTATGAAGGTTTTCATTGCTATGTTTTTTGTTAAACATCCTGTTGTCTAATTCTGATTATTGCATATAATTCGTGTTACATAATTATATTTTGGCAATCTTGTGCTTAATTAAAATCTGTTTTCTAAAATAAATAATAATTATTCTCAACATTGCATTTGTCAAGCAACACACGTCCACTGCCTATCATAGCCCTCCCCAAAGCTCCGCCACTTCAACCGGTTCTGTGTTTCTAGCATCCAGCAGATTCCTGCGGTCTTCAACAGGTTTTCGGTTCACCTTTTTGCAAGATATTCCATCACCACTCGAGAACACCGTCAGGATACTGGCATGTCCTGTAGGCAAAAATTCGAAGACATGTGATTTCTACCAACCCGCACTGGGCCCGCGTAGTGGATTTCAGCCCACTCCTTTTCATCGAGAGGAGGTCTCTGTCCCAGCAGTGGTAACATTATGGGTTGATTATGTATGTGCCGTGGCCATATCGTAGATTTGCTCATTTCATGAAATGCTCAAGAATTTCATGAAATGGTCGCATTTCATGATTTTCATGAAATACTCGTCTTTTTCTGGTTCTTATATTACAGAAAAAGACGGTCGACGTCAGGTTGACGGGGCCCCACTGCGTGGGGCTCCTATTTCTTTCTGCAGGGTTTAAAGGAACCTAACCGAACCGAACTTCGGGGTGCCCCTGACGTCGACCGTCTTCTCAAGAAAAAATTGTCGAGCATTTCTTGAAGTGAGCAAATCTACGATATAGCCACGACATATGCATACGAGAAGATACAAGTCCAGAGGAATTGCTGATGCTTCGCCAACCGGAGACTAAGTTTTATTTATATATTATAACGCTGGGTGAAATAATGACACAGCCATTTTTGAATTTAGCTTTTACTATCCGGGTCTTTTTTTGACGAAATTTCCCACAGAACACAACTAGAAACAAAAATATCCTCCCCAAAACTCGCTGTCATAAAAATATCGACGTTAAACTACGATATTTGCTCCGTATTCACCAAAATCCCATCTGCTTATACCTACATATCTACCAGTTAAATACAGTTCACAGCTCTTGTTGACTCGAGTCGATAGCAGTCAGAATTCAACCCTTGTTATGACTGACGGCTGCATGAATATTCAACCCGTGCAAGCCGCGGGCGCCTCGGTTACTTGTAACAACTATCTGTGGGAATTGTGGGAAGTTGTAGGGATGTTATTGGGAATGGGGCAATTTTTAAGGTTAATTGGGGTGAGGAAATGATTATCGTTTTAGGTTGTGACATTGTAGTGTGAACGGACCATGAGTGGCCGTAACTGGACTAGGATATTGCTAATACATTGCTTTATATGTTCAACAACGTAAATAACACAATGAATGCTGTGGAACTGTCAAAATTAATGCCATTTCTAATGTTAGTGTGTTACGGAATTGCCCCGCTGCACTCAACTAAGGGTAAGGAATATGAGTAGCCACCCATATCATGCTACAGTTTCATTTTGAACCGACTTCAAAAAAGAGGAGGTTATCAATTCGACATGTTTTTTTAATGTATGTTCGGGTATATCTCCGTCATGTATAGACGGATTTGCAAAATTCTTTTTCCGTTCGAAAGCAGTTTATTCCGAAATGGTCCCGTTTAAATTTCATATAGATCTGATAATGCGTTTCGGAAACAGACAACCGAACTCGTCAAAAAATGACGGCAAATCAACCGCGATTGCTGCTATCGCATAAATATGCATTGTTTTAACCCCAAGGATGATGAAATTTCGAATTGGTGTGGGGTAGGTACTACAGCTAAAATGTGAAAAATAAAAAGTTTTCCAAAAAAAAAAAAAACAATCGACTTCCGCATATACACTACAAAGTGAAAAATAAGTTTAATTTCGGAAGGCGGTGACATTTTTTTTAAATCCATATCCAAAGTCACCGACTAGCGACTTCCAAAGTTAAAGTTATTTTTCACTTTGTAGTGTTTGTGCGGAAGTCGGTTTTTTTTATTTTTATTAACCTGTAGTAAAAAAGTACAGTGTCTAAGAAAGAGCGGAAATCTGTTATGAAAATCCTCTACGCACAGGAACCTAACTCATCATCCTTCTCCTATCTTTATCTCAATTTATTTGGGGTCAGAGTCAGTATAATGTGAAGATGGTCAGCCCTCTACGGATCAACCGAAGAAAAGGGCCTGTCCGAATTCGAAACTACGACCACTAATAAGTCGGAGCCGATACAAATGCACCACTAAATACTCCAAGTGAATTATTTTCAATAAATATTGAACTTAAGTACACGTAAACCAGCTCATTCACCACACTGTTCCATCCAGCACATCATGTAACATCACTAATTTCAATCTAATGTATCATTAGGCCTCTAGTTTACAGGGTCTGCACTAAATCGTGTCGGCCCCTTTAATTTATAGTCCGCGGTAGTTTCATGGTCTACTGGACAATTAATCTAACAGGTATTTAGTGGACCACTGATGTATGTTGGTATGGTTCTGTGATGAAATGGCTGGTGAGATGGTTCTGGCCTTCTGAGAAGCCTTGCAGAGTAACTACAATTAAAAACGTATTTATAACGTTAACGTAAAACTTGTTTTAAACGTGAAAATATCGTCAGGTAAAACTAAGAACTTTAACCTTCAATATCTCAACCAGAAGGTTTCAGATCATGTACAAAAAAATATCACAATGCCGGGAAGAACAAGTGATTTTTGGCTTCGTTAAGGGCCATAGTATCCTCATCTCCCGTTTGTATGCTAAAGCACGACTGCCGCCCGCGCCCGCGCAGGGCCCCTCTGAGCCTTTATCCCAAAATGGGGATATTTCTTTGATTAATTTACAATTGTGCTTCGGCGATTCTGTGGTACCTCTAACTATCTATTTTTCAGTGTATTTTTTTTCCAAATAACGAAGCCGTTTAGTAGGAGTATGGAATAGAAGCCAAAATATTGCGTGTTGGAAAATATTTTTTTACAGCAAAAGTATTAACCATACAAAAAAAGTACTTCGGGCAAAATGATCTATATGAATCTATAGCAAAATCATATATTTTTCAAATCTTCAAGACAAGCCGTTAATGAGCAGTAGGGTTCATAAAGTGCCCGTGTTACGCTACCGAATGGGACGTAGGCCCTTAAGGGACTTTGTACTTATGATTATTTGGATGATGAATGGAACAGTGAAGGCCATAATCGTGAGGAAATCGGCTGTCCTAGAACCAAAAATTCGAAGACATGTGACACTACCAACCCGAACTGGGCTCGCGTGGCGAATACGGTCCGCTCCTTCTCACAGAACAAATAAAAACATTTTTTTAATGATTTTTTTGATGATGATGAGTTTTTTCTATCTGTTAGACAATTTAAATGGAATTATCGATTTATTTATCTGCTTCATGAAATTTTACATGAGAAAGCAATAATAGCTTATTAGGCATTTAAAAAATACTATATCTAAATACATATTCACAAAAAAACGTTTTGCCAGTAGAATGAATTATCAAAATTGCTCCAACATATTCAAAATAAAATAGCTCACTATTGATTTACGCTTACATATTTCAATTTTATTGCACTACTCCGATCGTTCACGACTTTTCCACCATAATACATTTTTCATTTATATTTTCAGACTAATTTATGGCAGATTTAGAAGCAAGATTCATGGAATCTAAAATCTTTGTAAGGAACTAGCTTATCCAGTGGTTTCTGTTGCTTGTTTCTAGGGGTAAGCGTTTTTTACAACGAGGGTTTGAAAAAAAAAACAATAAATAATGATGTTTATATACATGTACATACCTACCATTAGTATTAAATTCTTATAATATTAAACTTAATAAATAATGGTGATGATTGATATTCAGCTGTCGACTCGTTAGTCGGCAGCGAGGAGTCCTGGGACGCGGTGGTATCCTTCTGCGAAACGGTACTTTCGCAGAAGGAGGCTGCGGAGAGGGAGCGGGAGATTGCTTCCGCTAACCCGATCCGCAGCAGACGCACCGGGCGTCGGCGGAGGGCGGATAACGCCCTCTTCCGGCCCGCCTAAATGGGTCCAGGGGCGACGGATCTGGGGAAATTCGTCGCCCCCCACTTCTTAGGACCCGAGATGGCGGCGCGTAGTCTTCCATGCGCGCCTCTATATGATGTAAGGGGGGAGCTTAACACCTCACTCCCCCCCTAACGCGAGGTGGCCCGCAGAGGCGGGCCGGCACTAGCCGGGGATCGCGGAAGTCACTCTTGTTCCCGTGATCTCCGGTGCAAGTGTGAGGCGGAACACCGGGGTGGTTTTAGTCAGTAAGAGTCTGACAGACCCCTCCGCCCTCCCCAGGGCGGAGGATATCCATGAGGATTTCCCCCCGTCATCAATATTAGGTATGTAGTTGAGAAAGGGCTAGGCAGATGATGATGATTGATACTTTCAAATTCAAAAAACTCGGCAACATAAGAGGATCAATCAATCTGGGTCAATTAAGTGGAGCAATCTGGAGCAACAATAATAAAATGCGGCAATTGTTTTGGGAATGTTGCTTCTAATTACTCCATATATTTGACATTTGTCAATGTCGCCAATATGAGTTCCCGAATATCAATTCGGATTGGAAGTTTTTAGTTAAACTTTCTCTCTCGTTTGTACGTATAACTATGTCTCATTTTTGCAAGAGGAATCGGGCGGCAGCGGAGGACGCGAGGGGGGGGGGCGGCGTATTGCTTAGTTTTTTAAGTTGCTCCATAATGGTATTAAATGATAAATGATAAATGATTTATTTCTGTAAGTAGGTTTGTACAAACACTTTTACACGTCAATCATATTTTTTTTAAACTAGATGAGGTCGGCGTTTCCTATCTGACTACTCTGAGAAGAAAGGCCGAAACAAACTCAGAGCTCACAGTCTCTTTTAAAGTCCAGACATAATCTTGGTCAGATCATGTGAAGACCATGTGGATTGGTGTCTGAAATGGTCTTTTGAGGAAAGAACCACACAGATTGAGTGGACCTGTCCAATCAGTGCACGCATTTATCATAATCATGCAGCTCAACTCAGAACTTGAGGAGCTCAAAGATTTGACGAACAATACCAAAGAAAGGACATTTGGGTAGGCCGCATAAATTACTCAAACTGCCAGATTAACATTAAAACTAACTGAGAAATAGATGAAACACAAAACAAAACATGACCCACACAGTCCTCACATTCACAATAATTAAAACAATAATAATATTATACTTCTCAAAGTAAATATTCATGTCAAAGTGTATATAATAATAATCAAATGTCGAAAAGTATAATTTTGCAAAAAAACAAAAGAACCACATTCAGTATGCAAAAATTGGAGCAGGTCAATCCCAAGATGTTTTGTCCTCAATATAATCCTTAACGGTATAAAAGGCTTTCAGGCCGGTTTCAACGGTATAAAAGGCTTTTATTGTGAGGCCGTATCTCTGGCAACAGGTTGCTACATTTTGCCATTGCCCTAAATTGCTGGATGTAGTTGTGACGTCATGGACGAATGGACTGAAATTATTAGTTCAATTGTTTTCTGTATACAGAAAACATATTGTTTGGTACCTTTTCACATTTTGTTTTTTCGAAATCTATGCAGCCGACGGATTTCGAAAAAATTTGGTACACCATGAACCATTTTAGTTAGGACATAGAAAAATAAGTCGGAAAATTTTCCACCTCCACGCGGGCGAAGACGCGGACAAAATTTTTCGGGCTATAACTCGGACGCGATTTTTCCCGCATAAGTCTCAATCCTGTGAGAATATCGGGATAAAAAGTATCCTAATCCAGATCATGGTCTACTATGTGCCAATTTCCATCCAGTTTTAGTGTGAAAGCGTGACAAACAGACATACAAAGAAAAAAAAAATCTCTTTAAAATATTAGTTGATATTAGTTTCAACTATTTAAAAAAAAAAAAATTAAGAAAATGTGTCCACAAACAATGTTGATACCCTAGGGAGCAGTAATACTCGACATAATCTTGACGACTATTCACCAACTACTTATACGTACAGAGGCCAGCACATCAAGCTACCCCAGTCTGTCAAATTTCTTTGATAGTTTTTCAACTTTATAACAATAGACGTAAGGTTCATGTTCACTTGGAAAATAATGCAATTTGGGATAGCTTGATGTGCTGGCGTCTGTACATAATAAGCCATTCTCAAAGAGCTCGTCAAGACACGTGAGAAGAAGACGTAGTAGATTTAAGTAAAGCTTAGCTACATCAACGTATGCACAAGATAAGAGCTTGCCAACTTAAGTTCGGTTTAGAACAAACAAGCTAATTTCCATTGTATCTCCGTAGGTACTAGCAAACTATTGTTTTCGTGTAAAGGTTTCTTTTGCTGGTATGGACCAGGAAAATAAATTTTAGCTAGCATATAAGGTGAACCTAGTCCACATTTTTTGCATACAAACTTCGGGGTGTTTTACTCCACTGTCTGACATGGCATATCCAAAGTAAAATATGATCTAGTTTTGTCTCATTATTAATATTGTCTGTACGGAAACAGAATATTTAAATAAAAACCCATTATATCAAAATCAAATCAAAAATATTTATTTGCTAGAATATGGTACATAAGGTGTTACAGTCATTTTTTTCAGCATATCCTGCCATAACATAGCGTACAAATGTATTAACAATCAGCAATTTTGCAAATATCAGTTTTTATTGATTTGTCTTCTAAATAGTCCTTATTGGTATAATATCTTTTACATAGCAATATTTTGAAAAATATTTTTTTAAACATTGTCAACGGTAAGTCTTGTAAACTACTTGGTAAATGATTGTAAATAATAATCGACATGCAGTATACATTTTTCTTAAATAATTTTAGTTTTATTGGTGGCAGTCGAAGTTAGGAGCCAACAAAGTTTAGTTTTTCTTGCTAATGTTACTTAACTTTGGGCGTGTTTAAGTAATAAAAGAAGTGTAAAATCTCCAAAACCAAGTCGGTACCGACAATGTTCAATTATCGAAAAGTTCAATAAACTTTATTGGTCAATGATTTATGCATTGGCTTTTTCAAAAAACCTGATCTTCCAAAGGACTTTTCTTAATTTTTTCGCGATTTTTTTACTATAAATGATCCTGCATCTCACTCAATAACATTGTGCGTGTAGACTAGCGTCTAACTGCTCATAACTGATACTATCTCTATCGGACACGAAGCCTGGTCAGACAGCGTTATTTTTAGCCAGGCCCACCAGTGAGTTCGAGCCCGCGACTAGGTTTCCCTTAAGATAGATGGCTATCTACAACGAGTAACATAATTAACACAAGACCTCATACACCCCAATTAGAGTATTGAGTTAAAAGCATAATACGATGACCAAAACTATTTTTTTTGAAGCTAACTGATATTATTAAGATAAACGTGTCGACCCAAGCATTACTTTATGCATTTAAAATTGAGTCTTCTTTCTTCTGGAATAAGATAGAATTTTCTTAGGCCCAATCGGTGATAGGTATGGCAAAATACATAATTTAACTACTTTCAGTCCTATCATTTAAAGTTTTTATCTTTATTATTTTTGGATTAATTTCCGAATATAAAATTTAACTACTTTCAGATCTTGCATCCATTCTGTTACACCTTGTATACTAAAACGTGCAGAGTATAAATCAAAGCATTTTTTTTTCACATAAACCAACATGGGCACTTATGAAACGACAGAAGCTATACTCCATTTGAAATAAGATTAGACATTTAACTAAACCTTTTTTACAGTCCGATCAACCGATTTTGACTTCTATTGCGTTGGTGGCATGACAAATGGCAGCTGCAGTAAACAGTTGGTATTGTAAATCCTTTTTTGCTTTTAATGTCATCCTTATGCCTACGGTATAGAAGTCAGAATCAGTTGAACGGACTGTAAAAAAGATTTGTTTAAATGTCTAATCTTATTTCAAATGGAGTATAGGTGCACAGTACCAAATTGGTCGTTTCCTATGGAGAAGAGCTAGCAAGAAACTCCACAGTTACTTTTATTATCAAGAAGTCAGTTATCAAGAAAACAATGCTCTTATTCTGATTACCTATATGATAGTTTGATCTGAGCCCACCAAAAATCAACCTACCTAACATTAGCTAGGTCGCTTTTCCTAACTATGTTGGGGTTGGCTTCCAGTCTAACCAAACGCAGCTAAATACCAGTATTTTACATGGAGCGACTGCCTATCTGACCTCCACAACCCTATTATTGCTGGGTAACTGGGGAACTTAAATTTGACCAGCACGAATATCGTTTCCGTGGTGTAGCGGTTATCACATCTGCCTAACACGCAGAAGGCCCCCGGTTCGATCCCGGGCGGAAACATAGCTTTTTGCGTTTGATTGTAATAAGTCCTATCATTTAAAGTTTTTATCTTTATTTAATTTTGGATTCATTTCCGAATATACATAATGGGTAGATATCAATATTGATAACGTTATGATAATTAATGTGTATTTGCTAGTTATACAAGGTGTAACTTAAATAACGCACAACCTCTTAAGAGGTTATTGTACTCATAACATTATCAACAACTTTTACTATGGACCAAACCAGAAACCGCGAAAAACTATTTGCTGTTCCCTAGACTTGTACTTGTATTCGCATAACTCGTCAAAATGTAGGGAACACCTGATTGTTTTGGTGAGGTATTCCGTTATTTAAGTTATATAGAGGGGCTTGGGGCTAAGTAATAACAGCCGTACGGATCAATCTGCTGCAGTCGATTCGTGGATAGGTGACCATCAATTACGTAGACGTATCCCGTGTCTCGGAAAACACGTTAAGCTGTTGGTTCCGGTTGTCATCCACAGACCGATGTCAGCATTTGTGAAGCCCTTTGTAACAGAATCAGCCTATAACGTTCCCAATTCTGGGACACAGGCCTCCTTTCGGCGAGAGAGAGTGGGCCGTAATCCACCACGCGGGCCCAGTGAGGGTAGATGTCGCATGTCTTCGAATTTTTGGTTCTAAGACATGCCGGTTTCCTCACGATGTTTTCCTTCAACGTTTTGAGAGCAGTGGTGATGAAATAATTTACACAAAGTAAATCGCCTGCTTGAGTTTGAACCCACGAACTCGTAAGTCGCAGCCGTTACCACTAGGCCACCACTGCTCAGCATAATACTAGTATGGTTTCGATAATTCTACGCTCGTCACACTATGAGAAAATCGCTTTTGAATCTTGCGCCAGTGTAAGGTAATTATGCTCGTGACTGCGCACCCAAACGAGTAACTAGGGTGGGGCAGGTAGGGCACAAACCCTGGGCGCCTATCGAAAGGGGGCGCGAAAAGTCACCAATTATAAAATTTAAAAATCAAGAAATACTTCAACAAACCATTTTATACTGTTTTATCTAAGAAATATGAAAAGCTACTTGAATTTATTATGCAGTATGGGGATGAAAGTGTATTTCCAAATCTGCCCATTTCTATTCAAATTCTGTTTAAAATTGCAGCATTACAAATTGTTAGTGATTTTTTAAGGTTATATTATAATCTAGATTAGCTCAATGTAGACCGATAAGATAATTTAAGAAGGGGCGCAAATATGATGCGAGCCCTAGGCGCCTTTTTCTATTCCCATGCTCCTGTGTGCACCAACTGTACAAACATACAGTCTTGCGTTACTTAACCACCCGAGCACACCACTAGTGAATCGCTCAGCACTCAACTCGAGAGCTGTTATCGGTAATATTCGATTCAGATCGATATTCGATGCTTCTCGGATATGTATCGATGCGTGATCCACCTCTTCATTTGGCTGAAGTAGTGTCTACATTACTCGGTTTCAAGAGATCGTCTGGTGAAATGTTCGGGTGTTGAGTTAAGGTAAGTTAGGATCGGATTTGTTGTACCGTGAGTACGATGGTTAGACTTGGAAAGTTGTAGTTAGTTTTTTACATGTCGTGCCTTTATTGTGAATCTAGATACTTATATCTGCGAAATTTCTAAATACAATTTCGTATTGATCTTTACTGTGGGAAAAACCACAGCTTTAAGTATAAAAGCACTTGCATATTATCAAAATCCATAAAGAATTACATTTCAAATCATATTCAGCAAATTTAATCATTTTACTTCAATTAATATTTAGTAGAGGCTTGTGACTAAGTATATATTACTGTATAATCACACGGGATGATCAATTAGGTTAAACTACGCTTGCCGCGGATGGGTGACCATCATAACATACCAAGACCCTTCCATGTCTCGGAAAGCACGTTAAGCCACTGGTCCCAGCTGTCACTCTCGGATCTTTGACAGTCGTTACGTGTTGTCAGAAGCCCGAAAGTCTGACAACCAGTCTTACCAAGGGGTATCGTGTTACCCAGTAACTGGGTTGTGGAATGACTTGAAAACCACATATTGAACAATTATGCAAGCGAGTGAGTCGATCAGCTTATGCCTTACATGAGCTTGCATTTAAAATAAACTGTGGAACACTTATTACTGCCTATCACGGGCTTGTGGCATCCCTTCTCAGATATGGCATAATTTTTTGGGGGAACTCCACCAACAAAGATCATGTCTTTAAGGCACAGAAACGATGCATTAGGGCTATGTTCGGTTTGAAATCTACCGTGAGTTGTGTACCTTTCTTTAAAAAGTACAATATCTTACCATTGCCTTCACTGTATATATTTGAAGTAGCTGTATTCGTAAAACAAAATCCTGAACTTTTTCTGATAGCATCTGAAGCTTTCAATCGTACTCAAAGAGATGAAAGTCGTCTATGTGTTCGCCAAACGAACACTGCCTTAATGTATAAGAGTATTTTTCATATGGCACCAGTCGTTTTTAATAAATTGCCAAAGGACCTAAAAAAATAATGTAAATTTGTTTAAGCAAAAATTAAAAACTATGTTGTGTCAACAATGTTATTATAGTGTCTCAGATTTTCTTGCAGACGAATTTTGACTTTAAGTATTAATTAAACAATTGAAATATATTCTTATGAATTGGATATAGATAATACTATTTTGACTTCATGACATAAGTTTCCTTTAATATTATGTAAGAAATTTCATTCTGACTGAAACACAGGTACCTTTATTTTTTGTTATTGACTTTTTTATGAATGATTTTTTATGTACCGTAATTGTCAACAATCAGAACTATTCATATTTGCACGCCATTTTATGTGGCAAACATGTCTGAACCTGTAAAATTTTCTTTATGTTATCCTGCATGCACGTTTATAATCTTGTATGTGTACAAATGTTTTAGCAAATAAATATTATCTTATCTTATCTTATCTAGGATTTATTTATGTACCATATATACCTACCCCATTTATATAAATAAAAAGAAAAGTCCTGACTGACTGACTGTCTTATTAACGCCCAGCCCAAACCCTTGGACCTAGGAAGCTGAAATTTTGCACAGAGGTTCCTTTTATAATGTAGACAAGGAATAAGGATAAAGGATTTTTCGAAATTCAACCCCTAAGGGAGTTAAATAGGGGATGAAAGTTCCACGCGGGCGAAGCCGCTGGCAAAATCTAGTTTATAAATATATGTAAAATGAGTTGTTAATAAACAACCTGTGTTGAAAAGTAAATATTCCAAATGTTTTTTTTTTTGGTTAGGAAATCATCAAACAATTTCTCCCGCTCTGGGTGGAGCAGCAGGGCGTGTCAGGCTTATACTCACTAAAACCCACTCGTGTTCCCTCAGTTGCCTGTGTCCCAGGGGCCGCGGTATCTCTTTCGAACAACCCGCACCCCTGGCAGGCATCGGCCCTTGCGCGCCCCATCAGTTGATGCTGACATCTCTTTGAGGCGCGCGTGGAACACAACGCGCCGTCGACCCGGGCTTGGTCCTTACCGGACAGCGAGCTACCCATTACTCGCCGTCCGCAAGTCCGCGCCTACGGTGGCCGGGAATTAGCCTGGGATTCTCGACGCCCAGAGCGTCTCCTGCGGAGGCTATGGCCGTGAGGGTTCATATACTGCCTGTCCCATACGTGCGCCGCCTCCCTCTTCGCGAGCATTACTGCTTCGCAGAAGGAGGTGACGGCTACCCATGCACTCTCGCTCCGTACCATGGCCTGGACCAGGGCCGGACGCGAGACATCGCCGCCGCCGATCGCCTCCATAAGGACACGGCGGTGCTCCGCCCAAGCCGGGCACACCTCCACTGTATGCTCCACCGGTTCCTCAGGGCGAATATTCCAAATGTTGAAATAAATAAAATTGTGTACAACCATTTCTTCCTACCCGTTTTTACCCAATTTTCTATGTAGAATTTGCAACGAAAATTACCTCGTTATTTCAGCGTGAGCTTAAATACTTTCATCAAAGCCTCGTAAGCGAATCCAACATAAAATAAACTAGTTAAAATATTATTCAATACCATCACAAACAGTAACATGAAACAAGTGCACCAATTTAAATAACGTGAAACCAACCTGCTGCACTCAACAACTCTAAATCAAACCCTGCATACAGAGTATTAGAGTTGGTTTCGCTGAGGCAAAATTACAGTTATCACGTAATTAAAGTCAGTTATACACGCTGTGAGATGTCTAATTAGCTGCCACGCATTTGCTTCAGTTAATTTAGTTCCAAATATTATGTAATTAACATAACTGCGGAAACCTCTGGCACTACATATATACTATCGCATAATTAAGTAGATAGTTAAGTTACATAATATACAGAAGTACTGGAAGTTGGGTAAATTGACGGAATTAGGTAAGTTAGAGTTAAGTGAATTCAGTATTCAGATTGTTATTAATTTGCCTGCTGTTTCACTAGGGATGTTCGAGAGTGTGAGCGACGCATGAGTGTTATACCAATAGGAGCTCGTCGTTTTCCTAAAAATATGTGATAAGCAGAGATCGGATATTCGCATGCATATTTACCTAAAGGTAATTTTTAGCTATGAAAGTATGGATGCGGCTTTATAAATAATTTGTAATATTTATTAAAAACCCCGGGATTCTTGGATTGCATAACTATTCAGATGTGTATTAATTTAAAATTAATATTTAACCCGATAGAAATATGTGTATGTACTGGAGGTTTGTATTAGTTAAAACAAAAAATAAACAAATTAATTTCCTAAATTAAGATTTTTTGAATACAAAAGCGCATTCCATGTTAGCCAACATCTCAACTTTAGGTGAATATGCGTCCGAATATCCGATCTCTGGTGTTAAAATCAAGCTCCCTCAAGATCCCTTCTAACGATAAGAACGCCCACTGTTTAAAGTTTCTATATTATCTGCAATTTACTTGGTGTACAGAGCCCAGCACATTAAGCTATCTGCAATCTATCGAATTTCTTTGATAGTTTTTCAACTTTATTACAAAAGAATAAGGTTTATTTTGCAGTGTTGGCCCATTGGTATCGGCTTTACGTTGTGTAAATTATTTCATCACTACTGATCTCAAAACGGTGAAGGAAAACATCGTGAGGCAACCGGTATGTCCTAGAACCAAAAATTCGAAGACACGTGCCATCTGCCAACCCGTACTGGGCCCGCGTGGTGGATTATGGCCCAGTCCCTCTCATTAAGAGGAGATCTGTGTCCCAGCAGTGGGAAGATTATAGGCTAATTATGGTACGGTTATGGTAAGGTTCACGTTCAATTGGGAAAATTGAAGATTATAGGCTAATTATGGTACGGTTATGGTAAGGTTCACGTTCAATTGGGAAAATTGAAGATTATAGGCTAATTATGGTACGGTTATGGTAAGGTTCACGTTCAATTGGGAAAATTGAAGATTATAGGCTAATTATGGTGCGGTTATGGTAAGGTTCACGTTCAATTGGGAAAATTGAAGATTATAGGCTAATTATGGTACGGTTATGGTAAGGTTCACGTTCAATTGGGAAAATTGAAGATTATAGGCTAATTATGGTACGGTTATGGTAAGGTTCACGTTCAATTGGGAAAATTGAAGATTATAGGCTAATTATGGTACGGTTATGGTAAGGTTCACGTTCAATTGGGAAAATTGAAGATTATAGGCTAATTATGGTACGGTTATGGTAAGGTTCACGTTCAATTGGGAAAATTGAAGATTATAGGCTAATTATGGTACGGTTATGGTAAGGTTCACGTTCAATTGGGAAAATTGAAGATTATAGGCTAATTATGGTACGGTTATGGTAAGGTTCACGTTCAATTGGGAACATTTGACACTTTGGGATAGCTTGATGTACTAGCGTCTGTTCATAACAAAGAGTATTCTATCTTATATCTATCTATTTTTAGATCGAAGTAATTAAGTCCTAGAAACCAACTGATCAGAAACCAATGCTTCGTTCCATGGGTGCGGGTTGTTCGAAAGAGATACCGCGGCCCCTAGCACACAGGCAACTGAGGGAACACAGGTGGGTTTTAGTCAGTAAAAGTCTGACACGCCCTCCCGCTCCACCCAGTGCGGGAGAAGTTATTTGATGATTTCCCACCCAAAAAAAAAAAAAAAAATGCTTCGTTCCATCGCGTGTCTATAATAATAATAAACTGAAGGTTTCATGCTTGCGATCCAAGATCAAATAATAGTAACTCGTAACTACAGAAAGTACATTATGAAAGACTCCAATCAGCCGTCTGACACATGCCGACATTGCAACAGTGCCTCTGAGACCATTCAACACATAACAGGGGCCTGTAAATACCTCGCCCAGACAGATTATAAACACCGACATGACCAGGTTGCCGCAATTATACACCAACACTTAGCGCACAAATACAAACTTGTAGGTGAGATGATTCCCTATTATAAATACAAACCTGAAACCATATTAGAAAACAGGAACCAGAAAATCTATTGGGACCGAACTATAATTACAGACAAAACTATACACTACAATAGACCTGATATCACCGTTCACGACAAAATAAATAAAACAGTTTACTTGATAGATATAGCTATACCTAACTCACACAACGTTCAAACTACAATATCCGAAAAACTTAGTAAGTACCAAGACCTCGCCATAGAAATAAAAACCCAATGGAAAGCACAAACCGTCCATATAGTCCCTATCGTACTCTCTTCTACCGGTGTAGCACCGAAGGCTCTCACACAAAGTCTTGAGACTCTACACATGCCATCTCACACACTTTACATGCTCCAAAAAGCCACCATTCTCAACACCTGTCGTATCACACGAAAGTTCCTGACTTCTTCTACACTATCATCCACCTTTTCAATTTAATTTCCCTTTTCCCCTTACACTTGGTTCCGGCCCGTGTGTAAGGTCGTAAACTCTCATAAAAGAGAAGAAAAATAAAGAACTCAAAATAATAATAATAATAATCCCTTTATTTTCAGGCAACTAAGGCCCATAAATAAAATACACAAAAATAATCTTAAACAATAATAACAAACTAATACATATTAATAAACAGCTTAAAACTATAACTAAACACGTAAAGTCGTCGGCATCGTGTTTTGCTGCGAGGTGTCACGTAACCGTCCCCGGAAAAAAAAGCAAGCCGGTCTATTAAGGCATAGATTCAATAAGTTAATGGACACAAACGTAATGGAGCTTAATGACCGTATTTTGTTCGACTGTTTGTTTTAGAACCTTCCCGTAATATATGGTAGATAGCTTTTATTTGTTTGTTTTGGACTATCGTAAGGACATCAGAACCTCTAGACCAAGTCCTTTTGTTGAGAAGTCAATGTATAGAACATTATGGTTTTGGATGACGTAGACATAATTGCCATGGGCCATGGTATTTTACAAAAAGGAGTTGACGTTAATAGGCTTTTGCTATTTTCATACGAGATCCAATGGAATAAGTAACTGCCAGGTAAATGACGACGAGTACGAATACCTCACGAGCATAAATACTTATTTTTTACACGCTTTATATTAGCTTCACTTGTATGTTTGTTTGTATGTTTGTAACCGACTCCTTAGGGCGCGATTTTAACCCACTTTGAACGGTCAGATTTCATTTAAACTTTGTAAACTTATCGAGGACCGATGACAATTCAATATTAAAAAAAAAAATGAGAAAAAAAGAAAGGAAAAAAAAACTGAAAAAATCACGCTATTTTAGTTAGCAGAATTAAAAAATAGAAAATAAATAATAGTTTAAAAAACTAAAAAACACGCTTTAAAAACCAAACTAAAAAAGTAGAAAATAATTTAATTCAATTAAAAAGCGTGGGGTGCTTGACATTAATTGATTATAAAAATACCTCAAAAAGCACCCCACGCTTTTTAATTAAAGAGATACCGCGGCCCCTGGCACACAGGCAACTGAGGGAACACGGGTGGATTTTAGTCAGTAAAAGTCTGACACGCCCTCCCGCTCCACCCAGAGCGGGAGAAGTTATTTGATGATTTCCCATTCAAATAAAAAAAAACGCTTTTTAATTGAATTACATTATTTTCTACTTTTTTAGTTTGGTTTTTAAAGCGTGTTTTTTAGTTTTTTAAACTATTATTTATTTATAGACTTTCATCGAAATAACGAATGCAACTATGATTAAAGACCTACTTAGAAATGGTAAGATATGTATGGTCGGTACCTACACCAATGTCAATCTAAGTAGCCAGTGGTAAACGAGAGCGCTGGCTGTCCAATGGAAGAAATTTTTATCATCAATGTCAAGCCTATGTTGTATCTTCCCACTTCTGGGACATAGGCCTCCTCTCGGTGAGAAGGATTGGGCTGTAATCTACCACGAGGGCCCTGTGCGGGTTGCTGGATGTCACATCATCATCATCATCATTTCAGCCGAAAGACGTCCACATACGATTTGCCATAATCGCCACGCTTGGCAGGTGGGTTGGCCATCGCAGTATGATGGTAAAATGCATAGTGAACGCTGCTGCCATTCCTTAGTAAGACCCTTAGTTGCCTCCTATAACACCCACGGGAAGAAATGGAATGTCACATGTCTTGGATTTTTTTTGTTCTAGGACATGCCGGTTTCCTCACAATGTTTTCCTTCACCGGTTTGAGAGCAGTAGTGATGAAATTAAATACACAAAATGCCTGCCTGGATTCGAACCTATACAACCTATAACTCGTAAGTCGGCCATCACTACTAGATCACCACTCCTCATGCAGGCTATCCAATAGCCTCATGGACGCATCTCATCTCCTTACATTACCGTCACAGTCATCGTAATCAAGTAGTTATGAAAAACATCATTATTCTAACGACCTTTGTAGGCAAGTGTTCGATTCCAAATACAAATGTATATGTCACCGTATGATTGTGAACACCGTTAATTTAAAATCTATCTCTCGAGATTATAAGCTGTCGATAAATTGTGAACTGCACCATACTGCTTACCGACCGAATAGGTTAGGTTAGGTTAGAACTGCGACCAACCGCGCGCGAGCCGAGCGAGCGTAGCGAGCTACTTCCAAGTTAGTGGCAGTTACTTGACTATTTAGTAATAGCGCAAGGTACTATCCGTCTTGATACCAGTTTACAATTTGACGGACAGATTATAAACTATCGAAAAATAGTGCATTAAATTGTAAATGGTTTTTGCAGTTCACAATTTATCGACAGCTTATAAAATCTCACGAGATAGATTATAAACTGACGATGTTCATAATGTTACGGTGACATAAATATAATATGTGTTATTTTGAAGTTTAAGTAGGTACACTTGTACATAATGCATCACTCGATTGAATTGCTATTAATTAGTTGTTATCAGATAAAGATATATTAAGTAGTCAATCGTTTCAGCTATCTCGTGAAATTAGCAAGGTTTTCATAGGACTCCGTGGCGCAACGGTAGCGCATCTGACTCCAGATCAGAAGGTTGCGTGTTCAAATCACGTCGGGGTCAAATTGCACTTTTTGCATTTTGTATTGAGAAGGTGAATAAGATAGTTAGGTTATTTTGTCTCTCTCCTGGACAAAGGCCTCTCCTTTCTTGCGTCTCTATTTTTAATTAGGCCAGCTATTTAGATCATAATTATTTAACATTTTGGATCTTTTTATCGTTTACTTGCTGGAAGAAAACATCATATTAAACCGTGTGTAGATAAATGTAGTTTTTAATTACTATACAAATTTATCCAGTGTCAAGCCGAAATTTAATGTGATTTGATTTTGAGTAGGTGTCGTACCTACCTAAAAAAATCCTCCTCAGCCATGACGACTTCTCGGTAACAAGAAGTAGAAACAACGCTTCCTATTAATACAAACATAACAGTACCTATATATGTACATATACATATAGGAACCTATATAGGTTTACGATAAAATAATGAAATTATAAAAATAATCATGCAAAAAAAACTCTTTGACCCCGACGTGATTTGAACACGCAACCTTCTGATCTGGAGTCAGACGCGCTACCGTTGCGCCACGGAGTCTTGTGGTGAGAGGGTTAATAAACACAGTCATACAGTGAAACTAGGCGTAAAAACCTCTTGATAAATTGATAATAAACTTAACTACTATTAACTTTTTAAACGCTCTACTTGCCTGGTAGACGCCATGACCGTTTTATAAACGGACTAGCGCTCCGCCCCTATTTCGGACGGTTCTTATGACTCCACAAAACTTTGTGATTTATTTATTACTGGATTTTTCCAGCGGCATCGCCCGCATGGAGGTTGGTGTATTATACATATAAACCTTCTTCTTGAATCACTCTGTCTTTGATGAATTTAATTGAACTGCATTAAAATCCGTTGGTTAGTTTAAAAGATCTAAGCGAACAGATACGAAAAGCAACTTTATTTTATACTACGTAAAGATAACTAGTGGTTAGCAAATCATCAAATAACTTCTCCCGCTCTGAGTGGAGCAGGAGGGCGTGTCAGACTTTTACTGACTAAAACCCACCATTGTTCCCTCAGTTGCCTGTGTGCCAGGGGCCGCAGTATCTCTTTCGAACAACCCGCACCACGTGCAGGCATCAGCCCTTGCAAACCCCACCAGTTGGTGCTGACATCTCTTTGAGGCGCGCGTGGAACACAACGCGCCGTCGACGCCTACGGTGTCCGGGAATGCCTGAGAGATAACTAGTGGTCGCCCGGTGATCGAAATTCGATCATTTGCCTTTGTCATTGTTATTAGTAATTTTCTGTTTATTTATTTTACTCCGAGTGTCCTAGATTAACATTTTTTATTACTTCAAGTTAAATCTAAATGAACATAATGCAGAATTGCATATGTAAGCGGGCACACCCTTTATGCCTGGAGGCTTTTATGTGGGTATTGATTTCTGTTTATATTTATTGTTTTGTTTTTATTATTTATATCTGCTTGAGTTTAGTTACTATGTTTTGTTGGTATATTGACGTCTGCTAGCTGATATATGGCAAATAATTAATTTTTATGGTTTGTTTTAAGTCATGTTAATTATTTACCTTTTATTGTTTAGGATCAAGTTCTTCTAACTGAACAGACAGCTGTGCTGCTGGGGAGTTTGTAGCGCCAAATTCAAAATTCATCTTCCCAGCTAAAGCAGTAGGAAGTGGTGAAGGGCGGGTGTTTTGGGGGACTTTCTTATGTAATGCTGACGTTCAAAAAGTGTTGACTGTCAGCCTAGTTTGAATAAATGACTTATGATTTTGATTGATTTAAATAAAATACATTAAATAGAAATACATTAATTCCAGAAACAAGTTAGCTTTCTGCAGTCCTTTTCCATATAAGCATTAACTGCCAAATTTCACACTCCGCCGTCAGCGTAATTTTTCGTAAAAAGTGGTACAAAGTTTGCTTAACATATTAAAATACTACTACATTTGTATGTGAGTAAAAAAATCATAATAACATAACAACTTAACATGTATTTATTCATCATAACAGCATTGTAGTACAGTTTACAGGGTAGACAAATTAAGTGTACTAAAACTGCAACTGAAATGGTGGTGAGATAGATCCTACTAATATTATAAACGCGAAAGTTTGTAAGTATGGATGGATGGATCAATGGATGGATGTTTGTTACTCTTTCACGCAAAAACGGCTGAACAGATTTGGATGAAATTTGGCATACAGGTAGATTAAAACCTAGATTAACACATAGGCTACTTTTCATCCCGGTACTACGTTCCCGCGGGATATTTTCCGACTTCAACGCGGGCGAAGCCGCGGGCGGAAGCTAGTTAGCTATAAAATGTCTTGCATCGCATGCGCTGCGGAAAGTATTAATGACTAGCTTTTGTGAGTGGCTTCGCCCGCGTGGAACTTTCATCTCTTATTTAACTCACTTAGGGGTTGAATTTCGAAAAATCCTTCCACTGTATGTAAAAAATACTCGAAAATATCATATATTTTTTAGGTATACCTACGGATAGGCTATGACTTGGCATGTTAGGACATAGGATAGATTTGAATTCCGGGAAATTCCGAAATTATCCGTGGGATAGTTTCGGAATTTCCCGGGCGGAGCCAGGGCAAATATTTACAATCATTGTAAAAGTATTCGATTATCAAAAAAAAAATACACGCAATAAGCCAGAATAGAATAGAATAGTTTTATTTGTAAAACTTAGGTAATTTCATACATAGATCTTAAAAATAAGGTAGTGCGCTATGTTTTGTCAATATTGGCATCATCATCATCATCATTTCAGCCGAAGGACGTCCACTGCTGGACATAGGCCTCCCCCAAGCTCCGCCACTTCGACCGGTTCTGTGCTTCCCGCATCCAGCGGACTCCTGGCTAATATTGGCATACAAATGATTAAAAAACTATTAAATGAGCACTATTCAATAACACAATAACTTTCACAGACTGTAAATGTATGTCATAAATATAATAAATTACACAATTCAATTAGCAACCCGTTTAATGTTGTCTAAAATTACACATTCAAAGAATATATCTTCGAAAAGAACCATTTGTATCTGCAAACCGATATTGTATCTTCAAACGATTAAGTAAGACTCGACGACTGTAACTACGTCTGGCAATAATCGACCTGTAATTATAGACCTTCAGTTTCATTATTAAGTCATAGAGTGGCCTAAGTGAATTCATAAATCATTAAATACTTAGTAAATGTTTTAGTAATTGCGAAAAACTAGCCTGGATAAAGCATTAAAACAAGTTAAAAACAATACAAAAAGTGCATTTTTGACCCCGACGTGATTTGAACACGCAACCTTCTGATCTGGAGTCAGACGCGCTACCGTTGCGCCACGGAGTCTTATGATGAACGCGTTTAATATGCAGTTTGCAGTGATCGAGATGACTCAGAACACATCTCTATCAATTATCTTGAGAATATGCTAATTAATTTTAATCAGGCTATCTATTAAGTGTGCCTACTTAAATGATACTATTATTCTTGAGACATACTGGGAAGATAAATATTGGAGAGTAGGTAGAGATAAATATCCTTAGTAATATAATAAATGCGAAAGTAACTTGTCACGCTTTCACACACCTAAACCGCTGAACCGATCATCATGAAATTTGGCAGAGATATAGCCTGGGATATGGCGAAAGACATAAGCAATTTTTTTACGCAAATGCTAGTAAAGATATACAAGGTGGATTTTTAGTCACCATTTAAATTTTTCAGGGTGATAGTACCCGTGAAATACAACCACTTTCTTCAAGGAACATGGGTCGAAATAAAAAAAAATCGAACCTCCCATAGAAAATCGATCAGCTGACTATTGATTTTGCATTGGAGTTCCGATTTTTTTTTTATATTTCGTCCCATGTTCCTTGGAGGAAGTTGTTCAATTTCACGGGTACTATCACAGTGAAAATTTTTAACGGTGACTAAAAATTCACAAATATAGGTAACTTACTTGTTATTGGCTTACCTTTTATATGACTATTATTAGCCTGTAACTGGTGAATATTATAGGATTGTTTTTATTGGGTTTTGGAAAATACCAACAAACATTCTCTATTATTTGTTCCCAAATAATATAATTTATTGGTAGTGAGATCGAATATGTACAGTCACCACCAAAATGACAATTTGATAAATTAATTGTTTGTTTCTAACTTCCTTTTTTACTTGTTTTTTTTTTTTTTTCTAAAACCCTACCAAGCATTTGAACCAAGTCCTAGTCCTAGCTCTGCAAACCTCCCCAAGCCCCTAAGCTTGGCTCTACATTAGATCTGTTGCTGACCCTGACTCTGATCTGACCCTTTATGGGAGTTGGAGGGTGAAATTTACAGACTTTTTTTGGATGTTTGTGTATAGATTCTAGTCTGTATAACAACAGCTTCCTAATAGCACGGCAAGTGCCCCAAAGGTTATGATGAGTCAGTGAGTGAGTCAGTAAAAAAAAAGATTAACCTATATATTTAAAACAGATCTTGTCGACCCAAATGAACATATATTTTTTGTCAAATTTAGAAAGGTTACTCGCAATTGATAAAAGCCAGACTTTCATGAAAAATGGTGCCAAAATAATATTTTGTAAGATCCTATTCTTAGCTGAAATACTTAAGAGTTTATAAGAAGAAATGATATGGTTTTTTTATTTTATTCTCAAAAAAAAGAAAATAAAGTTGTTCTGCCTCCTCTTTTTTATCAATACCTAGCTGATTTGTCTCAGTGTCTCAGATATGCTGCAGCTGTTGTAGGTTCAGGTTAGATTATAAACCTGATGATACTTGTACTGAACCAATGATCCGTAAAAAGACAGTTACTGCGCCTAAATACAACTATACAACGTGTAACATAATTAACGCAAGACCTCATACACCCCAAGAGTATTGAATTAAAAGTATAATACAATGACCAAAACTAATTTATTTTTAAGCTAACTGTTTTCATTAAGAAAAGCGAGTTGACCCTAGCACTACTTTATGCATTTAGAATTGAGTCTTATTGCGTTGCCATAAGATTGTAATTTCTTTGACGTAAGCGCGGTAGGTGTGGCAAAATATATATTTTTTGAAAAAAGAATACCCATTTTAAAAGTTACTAAAATCGATTCAGTAGTCAATTAGGAACAAACTACTTTCAGGTCTTGCGTCTATTCTGTTACACCTTGTATAAGCAACCCAGTTCCAGTCTTACCGGATGCAGTTAAGTATTTTACGTTGAGCGACTGCCTATCTAACCTCCATAACCCAGTTACTAGGTAATACGATACCCTTTGGTAAGACTGGTTATCAGACTTTCGGGCCTTTGACGACCCGTAACGCCTGCCTAAGATCTATATGATGGACGGGACCAACGGCTTAACGTCTTTTCCGAGGCATGGAGGAGGTCTTGGAGGCATGGAAGATGGTCACCACCCTGATCGATCGGCCCGTGCATATGTAATTATACACTCACAAAAAGTAATTTTTCCTTCTTCTCAACCTTTATATTACAAAGACGCCATACAAAAACTCAACATAATTAAATTTCCATCTACCTACATATTCACAAAGAATCACGACCACATATCCACATCTACATTCACACCCGAACATATCCAAAAAAGGCGGCAAAGCCGTTCACAAAACCGGTGTCAATCCCCTGTAATTTTCGCTTCTGTAAGGTCTTCATTGAGTTGGAGGTGTGAGGAGATTTGCCTGGCAAACCCTGGCAAATTGGAAGGCCGAATGGCACGGTAATCGGCTTATGACGGGTAGTCTGCCTGCTGCGTTACTTGTGTTAGTTATTATTTATACTCAGGAATTGGAGATGTTATATTGTTCGGAATGTTGGTAGATAAATGGGAGGACAAGATTTTTTGTGTAGTGAAGTGGATTAGTTGGGAAGTGATTTATTAAACAATAGAGCAATAAGTGGAGCAAATTTAATGCCGTAGTGAGTGCCATTATATTTTTAGGTGTGTAAGTATACGCAAACTATGAAATTTTGGTTGTATTTAACAGGAAAAAAGTATAAGTTGGTATTACCCCCCATTTAGCATCATCCATGTTCCCACTACTGAGACACAGGCCTCCTATCTGTGAGAGGCTGTGGGCTGTAATCTACCCAGGGGGCCAAGGGCGGGTTGGTAGATGTAAGTGTGTGTGTGCGTGAGTGTGTGTAATAGAGTGAGTGTGAGTGTATGCGTGAGTGTGTATAATAGTGTGAGTGTACATGGTATATGAGGTAGTAAGTAGGCATATAAAAAATAATAAAAATCATTGAAGCAAAGTTCAATATTTTAATTTTCTCTCATAGAGAAGACACGAGTAAGGTTAACCTGCCCTGGTGACTAAAGTTTACATTTTCAGACCAATCATTCCCGGTGTCCTTATTTTCTAGTTCGAGATTATCATAATGTTATAATCAATCTATAATGTTCCCACTGCTGGGACACAGGCCTCATCTCGGTGAGAGGGAGTGGGCCGTAATCCACGTGTGCGCGTTGGTAGATGTCACACATTCACTTCGAATTTTTGGTTCTTGTACATGCCGGTTTCCTCACGATGTTTTCTTTTACCGATTTGAGAGCAGTGGTGATTAAGGCGGTGATTTCTTGAAAACGCTCCAAAAGGTGGTTTTTTAAACCACTGCATCTCTTTAACCGTAAATAAATTTGAAAGCAAAAAAAAATATGATATTTTCAAGTCTTTTTTGCATGGAGAGATCGAACACAAAACATAATTAAACATACTTTAATGCATCAATGTCAGCTTTTAATTATCTTTAAAACCAGTTTATCCCTTCAATAACAATTTTAATTAAAAATATACCTACCATAAAATTCCAAATGGCAAACTGCATCCAGTGATGGATTATTTATTATTAAATAGTTAATTTCTAATTTTATACGATTTTATTTGCATTTTTATGACAATGCTTTCTCGTTTATTATTCGAATTTATAATTACAGATTTTAACCCATATCGGATTGCAATAAAAACTATTATCGCTCATAACGACAATATTTAAAGTTACCATGTACAAAAAGTAAAGTGCCTTCATAAGTCCGAACCTACAACGTACAACTGTAAGTCGCGGCCGATGCCACTGGACCATCACTTCTCTTGATAAGTCTAGTTAGAGATAGTTTTATTTAAAGAAAACTTAATTTTAATCTAGTACCAAAAATCACAACTCACAACTGAAATAGTATTGTTCATCATCTTCCTTTGTCTCTGTCTGAAACTCAAACTCAAACTCAAAGCATTTATTTCAAATAAACCAATTACAGGGACTTTTGAATTGTCAAGGTCGGTGAGATAGACAGATGAAGCTAGTTGCCCATTCCAAAGCGTAGGTACCTATGGAGAAGAACGGGCAAGAAACTCCATGGACACTCTTTTAAAATCATGATTTTGTTACAATCAGTTGGTTACAGCATTATGTTGAAATTATCAATGTGAGAACGATGTAAAAAGACGTGCACATTATAAGCGTCCGTAATTAAAACTAAACAAAAATAAAATAACAATTTAGAAATTAAAATAAGCCGTGGGAGCTAAGAGATGACCAGTCCCTACTGGCGGCGCCCGTTCACGAACATGACGTATGGATGGAGACAATATAAACCCTAATAAAATAAATTAAAACTATAACCCATACCAGTCTAGACCTATATCCTTTCATCCTATTTACAATCCTTCTATCAGACTAGAAAAAAATCCAGGTATAAAAAGTGTATGACATGTAATAGAGTGGCCACATCCAATTTGCCTGAACGTAATCCCCTTATACGATGTCACAGGGAATCCTTGGATTAATTATGTAAATTTTGTTGTTTTTGTCACACCTCCCTCTTTGTAAGTTCTTGATGGCGGTGATTTGTTTTTCAGACAAGCTGAATTAGGGAAGGTTGTGATATAAATTTCTGGGTCAGGTCAGCGAGGTCTTATGGTGATAGCTTCCTTTGAGAAGAAGTATCTATGAATAAATTGTACCTATGAGTTAAATTATACGTGGTTTGTGTGTTCAAAAATCTCTATCACCTCTAGTTTTTTTTGGAAAATTTTGTGTCTTTAGTTCGACTTTTAACTGTAAACAGTAATTTGACAGTTGAAAGGTTACTAGATTTTGACAAAAAAAAGATAGTGAGATGGTTGGGGTAAGAACGAACGTAATTGAATGAATTTGTAATAATAATACAAGCAAAATTTTTATTTAAAATTTAATAACATTTTGTTATATATTTTGTTTCTCAGTAGTAAGGTAATTTAAAATTAAAAACAACTTAGAGATGTGTATTTAGAAATGTAAAAGTTTGTATGTTTGGATATTTAGATGTTTGAATGTTTGTTACCCAATCACGCAAATACGGCCGAGCGGATTGGGGTGAATTTTGGCACACAGATAGTTTAAAACCTGGATTAACATATTATACTTTTTATCCCGTTCTCGTAGAGGGCGAAGCCACTGGCAAAAGCTAGTATTTATTATAAAAGTATCAGTGATGTTATCAATAACATGGTCCATACGACACATATCACCTTCTACTTTGAATACGTGAGATACGCAAGCACTCCATGACGAAGGAGTTACATTACTAAACCCTTCTTCAATTTTTTAAGTGAAACTTCTTATGCAACTTACAACAAGGTTGCGTTAAACATTTAACGCGTTAAACGTTTAACGCATAAAAAGTTTCACTTCAAAAAAAACTGCGTGGAGTCCCTCCGCACGGAAGAAGTGAAACTGACTTACTACCGACCGACGCAACAGAGTGAGTCGGTTTCACTTCTTCCGCGCGGAGGGACTGCACGCACTTTTTTTGTAACTTCTTTCATCTTATAATATTTATCATTTATTGAGACATACCGTCTTAACCTGTGCCCAAGCTAATTCTATCGGGTTGAGTTTAAAAATGGTAAAACCATTAATTATTCGTTCTTTACACAAAACGTTCACTACCCCAACACTATTAGTGTTAGTATGGTAACATTATTTTTCTTTGAACTGTCAAATTACTGAATACAATTAAAAATCGAACTATAGTCGGCCATTTTGAAAAAAAAAATGAAACTAGGTTTCAATATTTACCTTAAAATGACAATAACGTGACAGTGTTCGTTTTAACTTATCCAATAATTATTAGTAACAATATTTAAAATTACAATCAGTCGTCATTAAGTAAAATATTTGTTTCGTTATCCGTAGGAGCAAAAAACTCTAAAACTAATGACAAGAAAAAATAAAAAAAAATAGTTTTGAATGACTCTACACATCATGTTTTCCATTCTGAAAGAAAACAAATTTATTAAGCACAGCCTAAAAGGTACATAATTTACTGCTAATAAAAAAAAAAAAAATTGAAACTAGCATTAAAGTTACTAGCATTGAGGCATTACGGCTGCGCCAAAAAGGCTCAGTGCAGAGGTTTTCAACTGAACCTGATAGTTAGTTATTCTGATAGTTCCATTCTGATTTATAATATCAATCACTAATAGGTATCTACAGATGTAATTGTTCAAAAGCGTCAATATCACCCTATGTTTACATCGATACCCAATTAACTTATCCAACACAAACACTTCAAAACAGAATTAAGAAGAACCACATCCCGAGATATCGAAACAAAAAAGGCAGCCAATCAATAATATTTCCCCTCTTTTCAATTAGTATAGCAAATGCACCTTTAATGCCTTACCTCGGGGAAAATCCCGGGTTTAACTTAAACGATTTAGGGGATACGCCACTAAATGAAATCTCCACTAATAGAGGGACCGGGAAAGGTAATCATGTTTTAATAAATAGGAAGTTTCTGAGTGGGTTTTGTTTTTTTTTCGGGATTTATTTACGCGGTTGGTTTAGTATGGGGAATGGGAAGGGTTGAAAATGGCAGAAAATGCAGCTAAGGGGCAAATATGATTACTTACCGTATTTTTAATACAAGTATTTTGCCTATCATCATCATCACCATCATTTCAGCCGAAAGACGTCCACTGCTGGACATAGGCCTCTTGTGCATTATTGGGGGGTTTTTGCCCATAATCGCCATGCTTGGCAGGCACTTGGCAGGCCTATATTGATAAGTTTTTGAATAAATTGTGACAGAAATCGGCCTTTTGTTTTATTCTAAATTACTCAGTACAGTCGAATTCATTAGTATATTGGCACTGTCAAGGATTCAAAATATTATGAGTGTTGGATAGCTCAATAAATTCTTTAGAACCTATACCTAGAGCAAAAATATGTCCTCATATGAACGGTTTAATAATATAGGCTGTGCATTAGGCAATAATATTAAAAATTATGAGAAAAAGCAGTCGCATATTAATGAATCTAAATCATGACCACAATTTAATGATGCTTATAGTTGTCACAATATTGTAAACTTTTTTGACGTTCATATAGATATTTTTGAAGCCTGAAAGGGTCAATATATTAATGAACTTGTATATACCTATAAACTTGTATATAATACATTAATGAACTTGTATATACCCACACTTTGATAGACAACTGTATCATGAGATGCTTGCTTATAGGCAATTGTGAAAAAACAGAATCAAATTGAAATGTTTAAATACATAAATTCTTAGGTAGCTTTGTAGTTCTTATTTTCCACACTTTTCAATAGTTGTTCCCCGAGATAATCATGTTTTCAAGATATAAGTAAGTTACTTACTAACATAACAGAATATCACGTCTGTATTCCCCGAAGGATTAAGCAGAGGTGTAGTTGTAACTAGTACATCCACATGTCGCCTGTATTGTTCACGTCGCATATATTGTGGGCGCGCCTATTACCTATCACAAATCCAGATTCCAGACTGTTATTGAGAAATTCCAGAACACCCAATAACACTTTCTCTTTTACACTAAACACAACTGGAAATCGAACCCTAGACCTCATGCTCAAAGTCAAATTCAAAGCATTTCTTTCTAATAAGCACTTTAAAGGCACTTTTGAACGTCAAAATTTATATTAAAATAGAATTGATTCTAGTCGCCCCTTCCAAAATGTAGTTTCGTATGAAAAAGAAGGGCAAGAAACTCCACCGTTACTCTTTTAAAATGTTTTAAGTAGAATATTTTATCTTACATACATTGTATAATAATGTGTGAAAACAATGCACCCAGAATAAAATTACTATACCAAAATAGGTAAAAGGAATAAAATTGAAGCAATTACAGATAAATTAATTTTATGATAGATACAATGGTGCTTTAAAAACATTGCAAAAGTAAGTATACGATTTGCCTAGAATATTAACAAGTAATTAGTTAGTGTGTGAGTTAAAGTAATCACTGAGTGCAAATCAATGTCATAAATATAATTAATTATACAATTCAATTAGCAACCAGTTTGATTTTGTCTAGACTCTAGATTGTCCTATGGAGCAGGACCAGCATGTTTCCAAGCATTCTTATCTTTGATATAATCCTCTAATTTTGAATACGCTTGTTTACAAAGTTTACTTTTAATATGAGTTTTTTTCATTTAATTGCAATATATTACAAGGTATTTTTTATAACATTTAACACAGTACTCCATAAACGATGTACATGGCTCAGCTCAGCAATTGTGCTTATTACCACTAGACCACCGAAACAGGCAAGTTACTTATTGGATATAAAAACACGTAAAACTAGATCATCTTTAGGTATAGCAATAATTGAATATATGCCAAATATTTTTTATGAGCATTCTTCACATTATACAAGCACTATTCATTGCAATATTTTATCATTTACTCTAGAAAAACGTACAGTAAGTAACGTTTTTATTGTTATAAAATTCATTTTCGAATATACTATTTTGTCTAATAGTTCTAGTATTTTCTCCTTTGTTTCTATATTGGGGATTATATCTATTAGGAGACGTCAATATGTCTATGCTCCCCGTACGTAATACGTGTCCATAGGGATTGTGTGTCAGCCCCAGACTTATTTATTGTTTTCTAAAATAATGTTGAAGTGTTGTTTATTTATTTATGGTATAGTTTTTGTTAAAGAAAAGTTAAATAGGTACTAATAATAAGTAAGAACAAACTGTTTTGGTTAAAAACTGTTGACATTTTGTTACACATAATGCTTTCGTATAAATCTTTTGTGTGTTGCTTATGTGTGAAGTTCTAGGTGTGTGTGTATGGAGATAAATTAAACGTAAGAAATATTCAGATGTTTCTTTATTCACAAAGCGCATTACAATGGGGGTACTTATTCAGTATGTACACGCGTCTATAGCTGGCGGTGGTTATGTGCGAACTAGTATCACCGATAGCTGCACATACGAACATGAATACAAAATGAACGTGGTCAGCTTTCTTATATTGCGTGTCCTTTTTTTTATAAAAAATATATATTTTCTTACACATCATTTTATCGTTTTAAAATCCAATAATAACATGAGTATAAAATGAATGTGTCAGCGTTCTTACAAGTCTAAATAAAGTGGAAATTTGTTATGCCAAGATTTTTGTTTATAATTAAAAATACCATACGAGTAATTGTATGTAGTAACCACACAGTGCACATATTAATTGGCTTACCTATTGAATTGAATATTCCAATTGAGCCTTGTCTTCCTTGATTAATTTTAAGAAAATTCATAACTGTTGCTGCATCACACCATGAGATATTTCTGGAAAACCAGAAATAAAATTCCTTGAATGATTTCAAAATCGACTTAAAAATATTTGTTCCAAGCGTTATCATTATCAGTAAGATTTAAAAAACGCTGTAAAGGTTAAAAAAACACTTGTTTAAAATATTCGCGTATCATATCTTAACACTATTTTTTCTCGACAGTATTTTTTCCTGTGTAACTGACACTGTAGCTTGTACCATGTTTCCATGTTGGGGCCATGAGAGCGGCTAGCTTCTTACATTAAAATAATAATCTTAAAAATAAATCGTTCGTCGCAAAAATCGTTTGCTGTACAAACTAATACAGGCTGATTGTTTTATAACTCTGTTTGTTTTTAATTCGATTTTAATTTTCCGTTTAAGGCACCAGCGATTGGCGAGAAGGGAATAGAGACTAAAGTTCGTTTTTAAACCCAAGAGACTAATCTGATATTTCAAGTCTTTTGTGTTTGCTTTTTTTTGTGAGTTTGACAATACACCTGTCAAATTATTATCTGGGTTTACAAAAACGAACTGTACTAAAACAGATCTTTTTGTTTTTATAGAGTCCTCGCCAGTGTGGTGCGAACAGTCTGCGATCAACTACATATCGGGAGTTACAATCTATTGTACGTTTCTTGAGCAAGAAAATAGTCTACACCTGGGGCCTTAGTCTGCTATTTTTATAAATTCGTCATTCCAACACGATCCCATTGTCATTCATTAGTCATTTTGCTAAAAGTTCGTAATCTGCTAAATTCATAATGGTCGATCATTGGTCGGTCAATGGTCTCGTAATAGAATTGTGTCATAATGGCATTTTCGTATTGCCATTATTATAAAACTCGTTAGTAGAAATGTTTTTCGAAAAACTACTACTAAATTTGAACATTTATTCTTGCTAGATTTCATTTTTATATATTTTTACATATCATTTATTAGTGTTATAAGCAATCTAAAGTAGTAGGAAGTTCGTAAATTAAGCCAGTAATTCATTTGTCATGATGTACGAGATTACCAATAAATGCCATTTCTTTCAATGGAGTGTCAGTGGCTGACCATTGGAAAGTCATAATGACGCCATTTTATTTGTAGATTACCAAACTTGTCAAAATCAACAATTATGAAATCAATGATAGACCATTCTGACACAATTGTAATAGCAGACTTGAGGCCCTGGTTGCTTCCTCATCGGCGGGTCATTGAATAAACAACTACTTTTGAAACTGTTTCTACAAATCACTTTTTTAAACTATCGGAGCTTTCAAAAGAGTTTGACAAGACCTATTTGAATTTTAGCTTCTGTTGAGTATTTTTTTTTCTTTTTTGTTGCAGGTTATCTTTCAGGTTAGTGCATGGTTTCTTTCTGTTTCTCCAAAGCAAGAAATTTAATAATGGGTGTAGTATTATGTTGCCAATCTTTTCTTAACATGCTTCCTTCCACTTCCGCTATCCTTCTGGCCACAAGTCGAGTCGCGACATAAATCTGCATGCTTTTTTAATATTTTGTCGCCCGTGCAGTAATTTATCTTTTGTTTATATACTAGAACTCTTAATGAGCACTTTCTTACATCTTGCGATGCTTTATTTGTATTCTTTGTTGCCAGGAACTCAATTTAATTTAATGTATTCTTTTAGATGAGTATCTTTGTAATGGGTCTTTTGTACGTTTAAGTGGATGCATTTTTATGGTGTTTAAGATTTTTGCTGGTCATTTTGGTATGAAAAAAGCGGAATAAAATACTTGCCATAAGGATTTTCGTTCCTAAAGTAAGGTTCTTGAATACTGTGATTACTGCTGTATGTCGAAATAATTAGTGTGTATACCATATGTACGCGGTTGGTCCTTGGATGGATTAGCATCTTTACATATTAGGACCTATCCTTGCCTCGGAAAGCACGTTAAGCCGTTGGTCCTGGCTATCATTAGTAGATCTTTGGCAGTCGTTACGAGTCTTTGAAAGCCCGAAAGTCTGACAACCAGTCTTACCATGGGTTATCGTATTACCCAGTAACTGGGTTGTGAAGGTCAGATAGGCAGTCGCTCCTTGTAAAATACTGGTACTCAGCTGCATCTAGTTAGATTGGAAGCTGACCTCAACATAGTTGGGAAAAAGCTAGGCAGATGATGATGATGATAAGCGTACTCATCATAGAAAAAAATATATTCATAAAATGAAAACCCGACTGCCTAAAAAGTGAACTTTAATTAAAAAAGATGGAAATAGGAAACTTGTTTTAAAAGGATGACTATAGACTGAATACTTGATGCAACCTCATGCAGTCGGAGGCATCTTCTTAAATTTAACAATAAAGACCTATGGTACCCCACTCAGTAGATTTCAGAAAAAAAAAATTCTTAAGACACATTATGGCGCTCAATTTTGATATACCCAGTGTCACTCTGACAATTAAGACGAATCTAACGGCACCTCTCAAGCTGAAATCGATCAAGCCGTTTAGGCTACAGAGCGTGCGTGAAATATACATACATACACTCGAAAAACATAACCCTCCTTCTGGCGCAGTCGAGTAATAAAATCATTCTTTCAATGGCCAAAATAAAAGGTTTTCTTTCTTTCACTTAAAAGTAAATTAATGGTAAAGATCAGGAGCGTAGTAGCGGTATCAAGACCAAATTTTAATGAATATTTCCTGGAAAAACTGTTGGAGTATTAGAATCCTGAGAAATACTTTCAATGTAAAAGTTTTTTCTCCTTACTCACAACAATAAACAGAAAATAAATTAACATCCACGAAAAAATTAAACATGAAATAATTTTCTGATGGAAAGCCAAATTCTGAACAAAACCACTTTGGAAAAATTTACCGTATTATTAAAGTGTACCTAGTTAATTAATTCAAAGTTAGTGATCCGTTAAAACTTTACTGATAACTGGTACATTTGAATTTTAATAAAAGGCTTTGTAAACTTTTACATAATGAAGTTGGACGAAGTACGGGAACTAGGAAACTAAAGTAATATATTCATAATCACGCTTCCATTCTACCAGTTTTGTAATATTTTAACAGCTGCTGCAAATTGCCCGGAAACCATTATGAAGAGATAAAATATATCTGTTGCTTTTTTTATGTAGATCGGTAGTTGGAGCTAGGAAATGTTGATGTATTGTGACTATCAAAAAATGTTTTTACAAATTATAAATCAAAATCAAAAGTCATTTATTCAAATTAGGCTGAGAATCAACACTTTTAGAACCCGTCCCTCAAAACGCCCACCCTTCAACACTTCCCGGTGCTTTATCTGGGAAAAAGAAGTAGCGCAACAAACTTTAGTTAGATAGCATAGGTACACAAAGTAATTAACATTACGAGACACAGAACATTACCTAATTAATTCATTTGTCTTAAGTCAGCTAGCCATTCCAATATACCAACAAATAAAATGAAAACTTAACTCAAGCACAAAGATAAATGTATATATTTCGCAGCCATCTGGTTAATGAAATGATGATGGGCGTTTAATGAATGGCCTAGGCGTCCAATTAGCTGGCTATCTGTGACTATTGTCATCTTCACGGAAAAAAGTCGTGAATTTATGTAGGTACGTATGTGTAATAATCGTATAGAAATCGGTCTAAATTCTTAAGAAATTGTATGAGCTATTACGGGACATTTGTTTTTACTCGTCGATAACAAGCTATCTTCAGCACCATAATAATGTATTAAGTTCAGTGTATATTAAATACATAAATAAGTATACAAGATGTGACAAAAGCTGAAAACTTTGCTCTTAGTATTAAAACTAATAATGTATTCACTGCCACGCTTGCGTTCTGGAAGTTCGTTCAACAGTCCTGGCGTTACGGAGAAGTGACGTCAAACAAACAGACGAGCAAACAAATGACGTCACTTAATAAGCGGTTCTGATGTTCTAGGCCCTTTTTACACACACGTTTTTCTTGCCGTGAAAAAATACGGTTTATTCACCGTATGCAGGCACGGTCATCAGTGTTGTGTGGAACACTATGGAAGCTTATCGACGGAGACTTTTCTACGGCGCGGCTTATACGCCGTGTGTAGGCACGGTCATAACTGTTGTATGGATCACTGTGGAACCTTGTACACGGACACGTATTTTCTACGGTGCGGTTTATACACCGTGTGTAGGCACAGTTCGTCAGTAATGTATGGACCACTATGGAAGGTTTTTGACAGAGACGATTTTTAAAACGGTCCGGTTATACGCCGTGTGTACCTAGGCATTGTCATAAGTGTTGTATGGATCACTATAGAAGCTTGTCGATGGACTTGTAGTTAAGTTTGTGATATGCCTGTGCGAGTCCAATAAATACTTTTTCTTTCTTTCTTTCTTTCTGTGTGTAGGTACCGTTGTTAGTGTTGTATGGATCACTATGGAAGCTTGTTGACGGACACGTTTTTTCTACGGCGCGGTTTAGGTATGCGCCGTGTGTAGGCACGGTCGTCAGTGTTATATGAATTACTATGGAAGGACGGACACGTTTTTTCTACGGTGTGGTTTATACACCGTACCGTAATGAAGCCGTGCCGTGTACAAAAGGCCTAAACATAAACTTCCCCTTTATTTTTTCGAAAATTGCAATTTGTTTGAAGTAACTGCGACAGGCTGAGTTGATTGATTAAATGTTAATAGAAATCTTTGCATTTTAATTAACCAATGATATTTTATTATGATCAGGTATTTATACCTAAGTGAATTTAAATAAATTAAGTTCAATTAAGCCTCTTGAATAAAACAAAACGTGTCGGTTGCATAGGAATATCTGGAATTGTCGATTTACCTACAAACCTACAAATTCACCCACAAACCCTCGTGCAAGTCGTCTATAGCAAGTATTATTTTTTAAAGTGACTATTCGCCCGATTCAGGCGAGCTAATTCGTGCGTATCGACTAATAAACCAGCCTTTTACGCGAAATTATTTGGCTTTAAAAATCATCTTCTAATTAGGACCTCAGGCACAGGCTTCAAACTGTCCATCTTGTGTCAACTGATGAAGAAGATTAGTTTGTCTGTCCTAAAATATTATATTAATATATTCAGGTTGAGTTATCATTATGACGTAAAATGTCTCATAAATATTATGTTTATCTATGAGACATTTTACGTCATACTGTTGATACTGGAACGCCGACTGAAAAGTGGATAATACCTAGTCTGGAAAATGGAATATCTCACGAAACCGTGTACGGAGTAATTGAGAATTATGTGCTAATCCATCAAGTCAAAAAATCATGAAAGAATAACTTATTTTAGAGTCTTTTAACAGCTGGATATTATTTTTACCCGACTATGACGAAGAATATGCAGGTTATGATTTTCACCAGTACGTATGTTCATCTGTTCCCTGATAGTTTCTAAACTTCTTACCATAATTTGACACATGAGGTATCGTTGGAAGCGTCTTGATTGTCGGATGGTTATAGGCGTTACATTAAATTGAACATGGCGCCCTCTATAGGACAAAAAGTGATGAACGAATTTTTCTTTTTTAATGTGGTCGTGTTTGGTATCAATTGAAAGGGCTTAATTGCCACATTTAAAGAATAAACATATTATGAGCTAACCCCGATCATAGATTCACATGAGAATATTTCCTTGTTTAATATTTAGAGCGTGTTTTTTTAGTGATCTGGTTCCGGTTTTTGAACTTATATCTGCCTTAAATGAACGGTAATTGTTTAAAAAAAGTAAACCTAAATGACAATGACTTAACAAAATGGTTGTGATTTCGATGGCAAATTGCAATATACTACAATTCGATATACTATTGGGTGGGTATGTTAAGTACATTGCACGGCGGAACTTTTAAGCCGTTGCGTTGGTCCAGCTTCATGAAGCCCGATGAACCGCTTACAACAAACAAAACGCCTGAATACCCCACAAAAGGCTTTAAATCATATTATTTTACACTGCCAAAATACAACGAATTTAAACGAAATCGTCAATAAATAATTACCTACACTCTCGCATTACTGTTCCTTATACGATGATGCAAAACAAATGGAAATGTAACCGAGATGAAAATGCAAATATATTCAATTAATCCATGAGCCCGTCTGTATTGGGTGTTCCTAAGCTGTGATTGGCGGATTGGCGTTAAGTCGACGAACCGTTCGAAAGTGGTTTGACGTTTATAGAATAGGGACGCGGGTGAATTTGAATATGTTTGCTTATTAGTTTTAGTGAGGGGCTGTTGGTTCAGGTTCGGGCGATTTTGAGGCTTTGATTATAGTCTTAGATATTTGGGATACTTCGTATTATAGTCTCGGATATTTGGAATACTTCGGCAAATTGGTAAATCTTAACTGGTATCTTCTGAAGTTGCTGTTTTGGAAAGGCATTGATTGATAATTGCTATTTAAAGTACTTTGTCTAGCAATCCACCTAATTCTGTTCTAGATATGTTATGTACGCTTGATTCAAAGGCATATCCTTTTCGATGACCCTAAAAGATGATCTCATGAGAAGATGATTTTTATATTCGCTTTATTCATTTTTAAACTGTTTTTAACTAAGTAATATGAATGCTCAATCTGAACATGTTAATTTTATTATCTCTTTTTCTCTAATATCATCATTTATTTTCATCATGGACTTTCTCAAATTTTATTTTTATCGTGTTGACACCTAGTTATGTGTGCATGCTGTATGTAATCTCCTGTAATTAAAGGAGCACACGTAAAACAACCGTTTTTATTATTGTGATTTATATTGTATGTTCATCTTTGGTTGGAGATCCCAAATCACGCGCGCGCGTGCTATTCCATAGCTTTATTAAAACTCCAACCGTCAGAGAAGAAAGCAATTTATTTCCCACAAAGCATAATCCTTTTAAATTTCACCTCTAGAATACGAAGCACAACCAGAGGTGCATAAATAAAATATATACAACACGACTCCATATATTCATAAATTCTTCCAACTAATAACATAGGAAAACGTTAGATGTACGCGAGACGAAAGCTGGCGTGGAGTCGACAAGTGCTCATCTTTTCGGGGACTATTAAATTACTTTATTCACCTCCGTGCTAGCTGCTATGAAACAGATGAGGTGGCGTAAGTGATGAAGAAAGAGCGGAAATTATTAAGGTTAAGATATTCAGGTGTGAAATTAATTTAGTATTTATAGAAAAAAAAATATTTTTGAAACCGAAAATCAAATTTTAGTTCTGAGAATATCCTGTTTGGAACATATTTCATTCATCGTGTCCAATTCTACTGCTGCGTTAGTCGCTAATTAAAATAGGACGCAAGAGATTACTTCTAAAATAGCCAGACTAGCTTTCACTTCACCACCAGCTCATTTTCGTAGTCCTTCATAGCGTCCTCCAATGCTGGTAAGATTCCAATGGGGCGTTCTCTCGATGGCTTGGCTGGCTTGGCATCAGACTGATGAGGTTCACAGAGTACATGTCACCAATGACGTGGTCGCTCTGAGAGATATTAACACGGAGACCAGACCGGGCTTGTGGGGTCCTGGATGGCTCTTTGCTGAATACTATAATATTATATGGCATTCTTCTTCTTGTTTGGCTTGCCTAGTCTTTATGTCCACATTCAATTTTTGATCCATGGAAAAGAAATACGGTATAATAACATTTTCTCAACAAAAAAAAGGGCCTCTCCTTGCTAAGAACTTTGTAGTATTGTTCATCCAATACGATGACCGAAATTTTTTACTCTACTTATGGCATTAAAAGTAAAAAGTTTCGGTAATTTGGTTCTTTTTACAAATTATTCATTGAAATTAAATTGTAGCATAAACAAACAAGCCCCGCTTCGGCTCATAAATTAAACATCATCCCAAACTCAGACGTCTGTGCAATTTATGACGTCTAACTGTGGAACGGACCTGTCCTTTTGTGGTGCGTACATAAGTCTGGAATATTCCAGTCTATGCATTATAACCGCTCTTCTAGAGAGCTTACCTCAAGGACGATGCACCAAGAGAAATGTTTCTTAACTTTATAAGGAAAGTTGTAGGGACCTCTAGCAACCAGGATAGTTCGGAGATCTTGGCTTTGAAGTGTTCCGCTTGTTTCTCGAAGAAAATAAGGTCAACCTATCTTTTGGAATGATTTGGAGTTAGTGCGAGTATATATAAGAATATCCATTTGTATTCTTACAAAACTGTATTTTATTTTTCATTGTTTTTGTCGTCAGTGATAACACTGAACATAGTCTGGCCTAGACTAGTACGGCGGGTGTATCAATTGAACATGATGTTTTCTTCCTTTTTTTAAGATTATATAACCAACTTAATAAAAAGTAAACAGTTCTCAATTTGGTGGCATTTTTCTTTATGTTTGTTACCTCAGAACTCCGTGATTTATAAACCGATTTGTAACAATCCTCTTTTGTTTATAAGGGTATATTTATAGAGGGACCACCCATTTAAAGTTGGTTAAGTTCTGATAAACAACCGACTTCCAGTGCCGTCGGTTGGATTTTTTTTTAAATGTCTTTCTTTGACTCTGGAAAATAATATTCTATTAGGTTATGAATATCATTGGTTTACTTCTGGCATTGCCGCATGCTTCTTACTTTAAGAAAACAACAACAATAAATATCAATAGAATAATACACCAAATAATTATGGAATGAAGTGCAAAATGACTATCATATCATCATCTGCCTAGCCTTTTCCCAACTATGTTGGGGTCAGCTTTTAGTCTGACCGAATGCAGCTGATTCCAGTATTTTACATAGAGCGACTGCCTATCTAACCTCCACAACCCAGTTACTGAGTAATACTTTAAGATCCTTGGTAAGACTGATTGTCAGAGTGTCGGGCTTCTGACGACCCGTAACGACTGTCATAAGATCTACAAATGGCAGACGGAACCAATGAGTCTTGGTATGTAAAGATGGTTACCCATCCATGGACCAACCGCGGCAAGCGTAGCTTAACCTAATCGAACGACGGCTGTTATTGCTTAGCCACAAGCCCCTCACAAAATAACTATCATAATAGAGTACAATTTCAATTTGAGTAACTTATAGATACATCAGCGTACAACACCACACTTCCATTACCGCCGTCCACTCCAACCCATTGTCCAAAGTTAAATCTATTTCAGTTCGCATACCACTTCATAATATCGACAGTCTGGGGTTCCCTACATATATACTACAGTATAACACGGTATCTGTATGCAAATTTTCGCATGCATTGTGCGTTTCCGACGCGTCAATAGCATGGTCGGGGGAAGTTCGGTAACAATTGTGTTCCCTGTTAAATTGTGTTGTATAAACTGATGTACTCTGATTCGACTGTCTGTCCGTCTGTAGGTACGTATGTTTTGTCTGTTTTGAAGGTTTTCATGTGTTTGTGCTTTAGGAATTGAGTTGGGAGTGGACTTGGTCCATTGGCTGGAGTAAAAGCTATACACCAGTTGCTTCAACCGTGTAGATATCGTCAATTAAAGTATTTTATGTGTTAATCCAGGTTATAAACTATCTGTCTGCCAAAATTCATCCGAATTCGTTTAGCCGCTTTTCGTGATTGAGTAACAAACATCCAAATATCTAAACATAAAAATCGCATCAAAATCCGTTGCGGAGTTACGAAAAACAACGCGGCCACACAGATAGACACTAAAAGCGACTTAAAATTGAAATATGTATCTGTATAAGTTTTTCGTGGTAACGTGCATTCGTTGTTAAGTTATTCGTGGTAGCGTGCATTCGTTGTTAAGTGAGTCGTGTTAGTAAATTTACGGGTACGCGTTATTCGGTTTTACACTTTATATGTCACGTGTCACTTTATATGTCCGTTATAGGTCACGTGAGTATATACTCATATGAGTATATACTCACGTGACCTATAACGGTATATAGAAGGTTATATAACCTTCTTGTCGATTTTGTTAACAGCAACATTTTGAAATCAATTCATTGCGTGTGTCGGTCGATGGCTCTCTAGACAGAATCTAGTTTTAAACACTCCCTGTACCTACAGATATTATAGAAGTACCTAACACTCGCATGTTTTCTTATTTAATAAAAATAATAAAGGGCATAGAGATTTACAAACAAATCTCGCCACACATATTTAAATTCAACACACAAGCGCACCATAAAACCACAAGGTAAAACGCCATCAAACCAAAATTTAAAAGCTTCGCAAATTATATTTCACTCGGCGCGAGGCCTCATATTGTTGTATCCGACACACACAACCTGGTAATTTGGGATAACCAAAGGATTTCAGTTCATTCCCCACATTTTCTTACTGTCAAATTATCCTGAATGTAACGAACCGGATTAGGCTTGGGAAGAAAGTGATTTTTTTAGGGTCCCGTACCAAAAGGGTGCCAACGGAACCCTATTATTAAGCCTGCGCTGTCTGCCCGTCCGTCTATCACAGGGCTGTCATTGGCAGACACTTGACATTTTCACAGAGTGTAAACTATTCTGGCTGCTATGACAACATAATTTATAGTTATTAAAGAATAAATACAGTACAGTACAATGCTGGATGACCTCAGTAGAGCTTCCGAAAGAGTGGGTCTAAAAATGAACATGGACAAGACAAAGGTCATGTTTAATGCCCGTGTAACACCCACTCTCATGACCGTCGGAGGCGCTGCACTGGAAGTTGTGGACGAGTACGTTTACCTAGGACAAACTGTCCAATTAGGTAGGTCCAACTTCGAGAAAGAGGTCAATAGTCGAATCCGACTCGGTTGGGCAGCGTTCGGGAAGCTTCGCAATATCTTCTCGTCCCACATACCGCAGTGTCTCAAGACGAAAGTCTTCGACCAGTGTGTGTTGCCAGTGATGACATTTGGAACCGAAACGTGGTCGCTCACAATGGGCCTCATAAGAAGGCTTAAAGTCACCCAAAGGGCAATGGAGAGGGCTATGCTTGGAGTTTCCCTACGTGATCGAATCAGGAATGAGGAGATCCGCAGGAGAACCAAGGTAACCGACATAGCCCGAAGAATTGCCAAACTTAAGTGGCAGTGGGCAGGGCACATTGCACGCAGAACAGATGGCCGATGGGGCCGAAAAGTTCTGGAGTGGCGACCGCGCACCAAAAGACGTAAAGTTGGAAGGCCTCCCACAAGGTGGACCGATGACCTTGTGAGGGCCGCAGGAGTCCGCTGGATGCGGGAAGCACAGAACCGGTCGAAGTGGCGGAGCTTGGGGGAGGCCTATGTCCAGCAGTGGACGTCCTTCGGCTGAAATTATGATGATGATGAAAGAATAAATAAAGTTAAAAATGAAAGAGGGTTCCCCACACAGAAATGTGTTTTAGTTTTATAAAGTAGTTAAAAATAATGTTGTGTTAAATATTGTACAGTGGACTGGTGCGTGCGAATCCGGCTCGCACTTGGCAGCTGCAGGCAACATGTTTTTTTCTTCTTCCTTTTACAAAGTATTTTTTTTAAGTAGTGTTAAATATTGTAAGGTGGTACGGAACTCTCCGTGTGCTGCCCGACTTGCACTTGGCTGCTTTTTTTCCTCAATACTGTAGCGTAATTTGAATATATTATGGCTTGATTGTTAGCTTAGAAAGCCGAGGTATGTCGGGCTTTTGTTCTGAGAAAGTTTGGCTTGCAACTGGCTTGTGTGGCAGAGATTTGACTCGAGGTTGTCAAGATAAATGGCAGTTACTTTGTATTGTTGTATAAACAGTAATGTAAGTGTAATACTTTAAAATTGTATAACACATATTATTTAAACCACTACGAGTATACAGGATAAGTTTTTATCCAGTGCGCAAACTGTAACCATGAATTCAGCATATCAGTCTAGACCCCCAAATGCACATATTCTTTTTCGGTTATACAAAAAAAATCAGCTGTTCCATACATTTTGACCGCGTATGTAATGCACTTTTTTTATGAAACAGCAGATTTTTTTTTGTATAGCCGACGAAAAATTTCTGCACTGGGGGTTCTAGAATGGTATAATGAATTAATGGTTACAGTTTGCGCACTAGTTAACACTTATCCTGTATATTAGGTCTTTACCTATGAAATTGCCGTTTTGCAGTACTGGCCATTTCAAATCAAAATAATTTTTGTTTGGGTAAGAATTCTAATTTCAAATTAATTTTATTTTAAAAACATGGATTTTTTTTTCCAAAAGTAGTCATTTGTTTATTGATTAGTGTTACATTTTCATCGCATTTCAATCTTTTTCGTCATCATGGATACGTTAAAAATTCGAGTAATTATGGAATATGAGTACCGTCGTGGCAGCAACGCGGCACAAGCGGCACGCAACATCAACGACGTTTACGGAGCTAACACTACAAACCAACGCACCACCTGTTATTGGTTTGCTCGCTTCCGTTCTGGAAATTTCGACCTGAAAAATGAACCTCGCGGTCGTCCGAAGACTTTGGTCGACAATGACGAATTAAAGGCGATTGTGGAAGCTGATGATACACAATCTACGGCTGAATTAGCAGCAGCTTTCGACGTTAGCGTCAAAACAATATTGGTCCATTTGCGTCAAATTGGCAAGGTAAAAAAGCTTGACAAATGGGTGCCCCACGAACTCAATGATCGTCAGCGCGAAGTACGCGTCGAGACGTGCCTTGCACTGCTCAACAGACACACAAATGAAGGAATTTTGAACCGCATTGTTACCTGCGATGAAAAATGGATTCTGTTTGATAACCGCAAGCGCTCAGCAAGTTGGTTGGATCCTGGTTCAGCACCTAAACAATGCCCTAAACGAAAACTTACCCCTAGAAAAGTGATGGTCACTGTTTGGTGGTCTAGCGCCGGTGTGATTCATCACAGCTTCTTACCAAACGGGGTGAGCATTACTGCAGATGTGTACTGTGAAGAACTGAACACAATGATGGAGAAGCTGGCACATCTCCAACCAGCATTGGTCAATCGCTCGTCTCCGCTGCTCCTGCACGACAACGCGCGACCTCATACTGCACAGCAGACGGTCTCCAAGTTGCAAGAACTGGGGTTGGAAGCTCTCCGTCATCCGCCCTACTCACCAGACCTTGCGCCTACAGACTACTACTTTTTCCAGAATTTGGATAACTTCTTAGCGGGAAAAAAATTCAATACCCGAGAGGCAGTACAAAATGCCTTTGAAGAATTTGTTGCCTCCCGTCCAGCTGATTTCTTTAAGAAGGGCATCAATAAACTGCCACTGCGATGGCAAAGATGCATTGATTGCATGGGTGATTACTTCGATTAATACAAATAAAAAATACATGAAAAAAATTCGTTTAAATTTTTTCATACAAAACGGCAATTTCATAGGTAAAGACCTATTATTAAGACAAAACTAGCATTATATATGCAATTTATAATTTTATTATGTTATCTTGCATTTTATTTTATGCATAGATAACACTTGAATGCATTCGAAAGTTTCCTCAAGATTGTAGATTGTTAAGTGTTGTGGAGTGATGAAGACCCAAAAACTATTAACGCCATAATAATAACGACCTACTAGTAGAATAATCAGCCTATAATGTTCCCACTTCTGGGATACAGGCTTCCTCTATGTGAGAGGAAGTGGGCCGTAATCCACCCCGCCGCCGTCGGCCCAGTGCGGGTTGGTAGATATCGTGTCTTCGAATTTTTGGTTCTAGGACATGCCGGGTTTCCTTACGATGTTTTCCTTCACAAAATAAAGCGCCTGTCTGGGTTCAAACTTACGACCTACATCTCGTCAGTCGCGGCTATTACACTGGGAATACCACTGCCGTTCGACCTACTAGTAAACACGGGTAAACCTAGATAGTTATTGATACATGTGCCGACTCCAACAAATACACATTACCTACGGCTAATGATAGTAATACCATCACAAGAATTTCTTATTAATAAGAAACTTTATTTAATAACTGGCAACTGTCAAAGAAGATACGAAGAAAATCCTAATTATATTTTCCGCTTATTGGCAAGCACGTGTACAATCTAAAGGTACAATGAACCGCACGTCCATCGAAGAAAACAATTTGAAATTGTTTTTGCTTTTATGTCCTAGCCCCTGTCCTAGCAGTAAGGGCGATTTTCGTAGTTCCAGTGTCTCCTGAAAGGTGAAGTAGGTGGTAGATGGGTGACCATAACATATCAAGACAGGACGTTAAGCCGTTGGTCCCGGATCTTAGAAGTTGGATCTTCGAAAATTGTTAGGGATCGTAAAGAAGCTGACAACCGGTCTTATCAAAGGCTATCGTATTACCCAATAACTGGGTTACGTAATGTAGGTCGCTTGTGTTTCGTAATGTTAATTACCTACTATTGTATAGAATCAAGTTCTTCTAACTGTGCTGCTGGGGAGTTTGTTGCGCCACTTCTTCTTCCCAGCTAAAGCATTAGGAAGTGGTGAAGGGCAGGCGTTTTGGGGGACTGTCTTCCTAGTTTGAATAAATGACTTTTGATTTTGTTTTTTTTTTTTGCATTATCTAAAATTCTGGTATTCAGCTGCATCCGCAGAGACTGGAAGCCGACCCCAACATTGTTGAGAAGAGGTTAAGCAGATGGTGATGAATGAGTACAGACGCCAGCACATCAAGCTACCCTAAACTGTCAAATTTCCCCAATTGAACATGCACCTTATGCTTATATTATAAAGTTGAAAATCCATCAAAGAGATTTGACAGATTGGGGTAGCTTTATGTGCTGGCGTACTGTTGTAGGGGTTGACTACACCACTGTATTTGGTTTTACCAACAGTCTTTGTTCTTATAATAATGTCCGGAGATCTTAAGATCTAGCATGGTACTGGATTGCCGACAGAGTAATAATGTCAGGGATGTTTCTATAATTATCATCACCACAATGATTCATGTTGCGTCCACCATTAGCCTCATATTATTACTGTAATTGGTTTGGGCATGTATGTATTTAATGGAACCTCTAATAATTCCCGTTTTGCGCTCCTAAAATATAATTGAACATCATCTTTTCTTTTTCTTTTTGGGGCAACACGTTTTATTTTTTCATGCTCTCCTGTCAAGCGTCACGCCCTGCTTTTTTATATCATTCCTGACACAATTATTTAACACTAGCTGTGCTAGCGAGTTCGTCCGCGCGGAATAGTTACTTTTTTTTATTTTAGGCTACTTTTATTTTAGTTATTACTAAAATAAAAGTAGCCTAAGTTACTTTTTATTACATCAGGTATCTGCCAGTCAGTGAAAGTCCCGACAAAATCGGTCCAGCCGTTTCAGATATTAGCCGGAACAAACAGGCAGACAGACAAAAAATGAAAAAAATGTTATCGTGTATACATCCATATGCATTTAGTAAAAAGCGGTTATTTTAATATTACAAACAGACACTCCAATTTGATTTATCTGTACCTATAGAAGATTTTATTTAACCTAATAATTGCGCCTCTTTTTGCGAACCTCTAATAATTCAAATGGGGTCCTCAAAATACTAAATACCCAAGTAACTGCGACCAATTCCGATGTAGCGCTCGCCGGTCTCGGCCGCAGCATAGCTTGCTTGGATCGCACGCTAAAATAAAAGTGTGCATCATTAGAAAAGCAAAAAGTTCCGTTTCAATTAAATATTTCCGATTGATTTTCAACCGTTATAATTGACATTACAGTTTCGTCATACACGAGTAGAACAAGCATTAAAAAAAATACTTCACATGTTTTTACACTATTGGGAATTTAAAGTCCTATTTATCTTGTAGGAACTTACCTTACTCAATCAATTCTTCTCCGTCGCAGGTGTGAAGTTCGAGGAAGAACAAACCAAGTCTTGCCGCAATCTAGTAGATTAAACTGTGATTAAATGCATTTTAAGGCGTGTTTATACAGGTCGAATATCTGATGCAAAGAGGGGGGGGGGGGGGGGAGATTTTGATGTGAGAGTAACAAATAGATGAGGATGAAATATATTTTGATAATTGTTGGAAATCCGCTTAAAGCAGGTAAACCAACATTTTATTTTAAAAAAAAAAAATGTATTATAAACATCTATTCGCCGATAAAAAAAACGATCGCCGCTTCGCACTCTTTTATAAGAATACTAACTAGCATCTGCCTGATTTCTGTTTGATGAAATTTCTTGTTTAAATATAAAATATATTTAAACAAGAATATAGCATCACATCGTCCACGAGAGTTATCATTACTTCGTTTTCACGTAGCGATCTTTAGTAGTAGGGTAATGTTAAATGGACTATCAAATACAAAAATAATTTTTCAATTCCACTAACAGTTCCAGGAATTACCTACAAACTTACAAACAAAGAAACATGTGAAATATTCTATCGTCTTGTCACCCTAAATTACCCATATCAATATTACCAACGCAATATTTATACAAGAATTTTTTTTTTCTACAAAATACTCAATTTTAACAAAATACTGAATACTCACGTATCCATAGAGATCTACGTTTTGGAATGGGCAACTAGCTTCAACTTTCCAACTGGTCGACTTTTTGACAATTCAAAAGTGCCTGTAAATGGTTTAATTGTAATAAATGCTTTGAGTTTGAGTTTGAAAAAATAAACATTTATCGTTAACTGTGTAACCGTGCCTTAACTCGTAACTTGCAGGTGTTACGTCACAAACACTGGGGTGTTTTGCAGTTTTTATTTTTCACTGATAATTGTGGAGTTGAAAAACCCTAGTAGAGGGACGGTAGGAAAAGTTGTTTGTTTCTGTGGGACCTACCTTCTTTGAGCTAAAGGGATCAATACATTATTAGGCCACCTTTTCTTTATCAGAATGGTAGTCGACACGGTCGGTGTTGTGTTAATGTGAGCTGTGTTGGTTGTTGTTGTAAATATCCTACCTAATATTAGATGTTTGGATGTTTGTTCCTCGATCATGAAAAAACAGATAGTTTTATAACCTGGATTAACATATAGGAAACTTTTCATCCCGGTAGTACGTCCCGGTGGGATTTTATTGACCTCAAAGTGGACGAAGCCGCTGGCAAAAGGTAGTTGCTTATAAAATTCTAATATTTGGTATTACCGAGCTATGCTCAGTATTTTTTTTTGGTTTGACATTTTCTAGAAATGAAACCTAGCTAGATCGATTTATCGCCCCAGAAACCCCCAGCATACTAAATTTCATGAAAATCGTTGAAGCCGTTTCCGAGATACAGATTATTATGTATACATATATATAAAAGTTACTCATTTAGAGGTATTCGATTATGAATAAATCAATTGATGTTATTTTGTTACGTTACTTAAGCGATAGGTACATACTTAAATTTAAATTATAACGCAAATAAACATGCATTCATCAATACATTTATTAGGTTTTTTTTTTATTTTTTGGGTGGGAAATCATCAAATAACTTCTGCCGCTCTGGGTGGAGCGGGAGGGCGTGTCAGACTTTTACTGACTAAAACCCACCCGTGTTCCGTCAGTTACCTGTGTGCCAGGCGCCGCGGTATCTCTTTCGAACAACCCGCACTCCTGGCAGGCATCGGCCCTTGCGGACCCCACCAGTTGGTGCTGACATCTCTTTGAGGCGCGCGTGGAATATAACGCGCCGTCGACCCGGGCTTGGTCTTTACCGGATATCGAGCTACCCATTACTCGCCGTCCGCAAGCTCGCGCCTACGGTGGCCGGGAATCAGCCTGGGAGACCGCCACCGTATGCTTCACAGTGTCCTCAGGGCGATCTTCGCAATGGAAACACCCGGGCGTTTCCTCCCGCCTTATGTGAAACAGGAACCTCCCGAAACAACCGTGTCCGGTGAGGACCTGCGTCAGGCGGAAGGTGAGGACGCCATGGCCGCCTCTCAAGCCACTCCTCAAAGAGGGGACTTGCCGCTGCTATCGTGGCGTGCCCATACATCATTTATTAGGTTACGAAACATAAGAAAACATCAAGTTATGTGTCATAATTTACCGCATTTCTAGATTGCTTTTATCCAAGGTCCAAGGAATAGATCTAAGTAATAGATATGAACCCGTCCAAGGTACCGCAGACCTTAGTAATTTGATATGAATTTTAACTTGATACCTGTAACCGTTCTTCAGAAAAAGGGTCATGGCAAACGGCCACACAAACAGCAAAGTGATCCAATAAGGATTCCGTTATTTTCTTCTAAGGTAAATAAAAAGTTTAAGTTTTTTCAAGCTGCAATAGCCCATAGACATAATTACCTTACAAACTAACATGTAAGTATTAAGGCGGTGATTTCTTGAAAACGCTCAAAAAGGTGGTTTTTTAAACCAATGTATCTCTTTAACCGTAAATACATTTAAAAGTAAAAATTAATGATATTTTTAAGTCTTTTTTGCATAGAGTGGTGGAACTCAAAACATAATTAAACATTCTTTAATGCATCAAAAAAAATCATCAAAGTCACCTCTTAATTATCTTTAAAACCAGTTTATCCCTTCAATAACAATTATAATTAAAAAAAATATTATAAAATTCCAAATGCCAAACTGCATCTAGTGATGGATTAATTATAATTAAATAGTTAATATTAAATTTCATACGATTTTGTTTGCATTTTTACGACAATGCTTGCTCATTTATTATTCGAGTTTATTACAACAGATTTTAACCCGTATCGGATTGCAATAAGAACTATTATCACTCATAACGACAATATTTAAAGTTACCAGGGCCTTAAACAAAACTTGTGCTAGTAAATATAGCTTACACCACGTTATTAGCACTTCACTACACTAGCTTGTGCGTGTGATGTCCGGTTTTAGTATTCTGTAAAAATTTCACGGTGAAAACTTAGGTGAAATGAACTTGAAGGAAGCTGTCATTCCACCTGCTGCTTAGGAATTGAGCTATTGATAAATCACTTTAAATTCACTTTGCCTGAGTTTAAGCAGTGAGTTCTTATCAGAATATACGGGCTGTGCTACTTGGCCGCGCAAGTGATGGCAATACCACGTCCTGTGGCTACGAGGCTTCGTCCATGACGACGCGATGGGCAGAACATAACAAATCCTGAACCTTAAAAACACCACAAACACCCATTTTCAAAAACGAAAATCAAAATACCATCACGCCTTGTTTCCCCAAAGTGTTGGGCAGAGAGATGTACGTATAGAACACCCACATTTCACCAAAAAAAAAAAAAATATTTGTCAAAGATATGCCTATAGCCTATAATCAGCCTATAATATTCCCACTGTTGGGACCAATACTCAATACTAAATACTTTATTTCATTCCACATGTAGGTATTCTTAGGTGGTAAACCTATAATTAGATCATATGGACGGGCACAGCAAAATAAGTAATTTAGAGAGGAAGCGTTTTTTAAATATTAAACATTTAGCAAGTCTACTATATTATAAAATTCATGTAGGTATTTACTGGTTACGTCCTCTCTATGAGAGGGGAGTGGGTCATGATTCACCACGCCACGTCTTCGAATTTTCGGGTCTAAGACATTTTCCTCACGATGTTTTCCCTCAACGTTTTGAGAGCAGTGGTGATGAAATAATTCAGACAAAGTAAAGTGCCTGCTTGGGTTTGAAGCCATGACCTACAACTCGTAAGCCGCGACCGTCACCACTGCGCCACCACTGCTCTAAGATTACACCTGTTGTTTTATAAATCAACAGTATCTACCCTCCTAAAGGCATAAGTACGTAGCTTGAATAAACCAACGCCCAGTAACATTCTAACTCGTGTCCTGCAACTTTGTGTTTTTAAACCTTTATGCACACGACGCGAGATTTAGCTCCGACATAAAACATTTTGCAAGTTAGATCCTTTGACAACTTTATTACATTTAGTAATGAACATTGACTTTTTAGGTGAAATGTCAAGTAAAATGTAGGTACGAACCAAATATGGTGTTGCATTTCCTAGATGTTAATATTGGAAGGAATAACATGGCAGGATTGTATTATTCACTAGCTTAAGCCAAAAGCCTCGCCCGCGTGGTGGTTGAAATTTTTCCCACGAGCAGAGACTACCCGGATATAAAGTATCCTATTTGTAATTCCAGGTTACAAACTATCTGTGTGTAAAATTTCATCCGAATCCAATCGGCCTTTATTGCGTGAATGAGTAGCAAACATCCAAACAATACAATCTTTCACATTTATAATCATCATCATTCATACTTTCAGCCGAAAGTCGTCCACTGCTGGACAAAGGCCTCCCCCAGGCTCCTCCACTTCGACCGGTCTTGTGCTTCCTACATTTATAATATTATTTATACATTTAAATAAATATAGGAATAATAGGATTAATTTTCTTCTAAAAAAATTCGTTCGAGCAATACGTAGGTATCGCGAAAGATTCGGAGTTAAACAGAAGAGAGAGAACTTACATCTCGCCTGTACCTCCCAAAGGATTAGCAGAGGTGTGTTTATAGTACAGCCACATTTCACCAGTTATGTTTAAGTCCCATGGAATATGGGCGAGATAATTGCCCTCAACCGGGCACAAATACAGACTTCGGGCTGCTGCCCAGGAATTACCGATGGAAAAACTTTGTCCAACCTGGAAATCGAACCAAGGACTTCATGCTCAACAGTAGCGAATGTGACTGCTAGACCAAAGAAGCAGTAGGTAGGAAAATATATTATGTAAATTCTATAAATCATTGGTATTGAAAAGATATGCATGGAAGTACTCCTGAACCAGTACTAAAATAAATCACCGAAACTATGTTGTTCTTGAAATAGGTACCTCGCTCTCTGTTTGCTTGCCATAGTTCACTCTGAATCGAATTCTCCCTGAATTTATTTTAAATTTTCTAAGATTGCACCAACAGTAAAAACTGCAAGCACATCACTTAATTATATCGGTCTCCGAATTCCAAAGCTTAACCGAAGATACCGTAAACTCTGCAATAAATTCGACCACCGTCCTATTACTGGTATCCTAGTATCCTATAACGTCATCAAAAATCGTTTTACCTCCTCTTATACCTTATCTCATCAAAAAACGTTTTGGCTGACACAAATTAAGCGGTCTTCCCAAAAATACTGGCTGATAGTGGTACAATTACACTTTCGTCTCCAGACAGCCATCCATGTCGACGATGGGCCATCTTTATCCACTTTCCGTTATCGAAGTAACGAGTGCCTCGAGAATAGATTCGTTTTGAGGTTAATTCGGTTCGTCGTCCGCTGATGTTGTTGGGGAGACATGGTCAAGTAGTTTTGGAAAAATTGTTTGTGTGTGTGTGAGTATACTCGTTATACAGGGTGGGAAAAAAATCGTGGATCAAACGAAACATGGCGATAGATGAGGTAAATTGCAGTAAAAAATATCACCGTGGCAGAGCTCTCACTTGATCTCCTTAAAAGTTATGACTATTTGAGTGTTTTTTGAAAAAAATACCAAAATTTGTAATAAATAGGCAATAGAGTAAAATGGGTACCTATTTTAAACAATAAATGATGTATAGTTGCTTCTAGGAAATGTATTATCACTTTAGAACCTTACTGTAAAAAAAATACAACTTTTTTTTTTTTTTTTTTACTTTAAATAAACTCTTGATCCACGATTTTTTACCCACCCTGTATATATCGCGATGAAAGTGTGTAAAAGGACTAAGATTATAATTGTGCAATAAGAAACCTCTTTAACATAATGTTTTGATTTAAAAAAATGTGTCCTCATTAGATATGTGTTACATATACATAGGTACGTACACGTCAGCTGTATACAAGTATACACATACATGATTTCGACGTAAAAGGTCTGCAAGGTACGTTTCGCAGACAAACATAACGCTTTTGAGTTAAGGCTCCTTCAAACAGGTGTGACGCGACAGCGCGACACGGCACTTGTAGAACAATTTCTATGAAAACTTTGCGGAAATTGTTGCAGTCTGCGAGAGCCTTTAACGCTTGTATTATTTTTATCTTATCTGTAAATCGATACGGAGTAAACTCCAATATAAATATATATTCTGAAAACTTTTTACGTAAGTAGGTTTAATAAATTTGTGAACTTACCTAAAACAATGAAATAACAACAAAAAAATGATTATCAAATCGTTTCCGTGTTTATTGTACCCGTATGCAATACAAACCATTGATGCGCAGTCATCGAAAACCGACAAGCCAACCCAGAATTGAACACAGAAATTCAAACGGCCAAAAATCTGCGGAATCGAATCGACATCCCACAAAAAGATCGAAAAAAAAAAACCGAAACGATTCACGCAACAACGTTACCCAGAATTGCTAACAGCAATCCCACCTCTAAAAATCACCGACCCAGAACCGCTAGAAAAAAAACAGCGAAAAGTCGTGCCTTTCTGAAACTATTCGTACTGTGACGCCGAAAAACTCAATATAGCGTTCTTCAAAAGCTTTCGCAGTTCAAGTGGAGAAATCCAATAAGAGGCGACTCCTACCTGCAATGTCTTCGCATTCCGGTATGTACGGAATCCCGTTCATTACACCGGCACATCCAACTTGTTACCTATCCAATTTGAACAGATTTTGGACTGTTACTTACGGGAAAGAACGAAAACGATTTATATGAAATTTCTTTGTAAATTCGATCGGGAGTCCGAAATTAATGGCAGGAGTTTTGATGTTGGTACTTCATTTTGACACGTCTGTCTTCGTTTTAGGGATGCTAATAAATAATTAAATCGGTTCTATTTGCGAAGTTAAAGATTTTGTAAAACTTTCTACAGCAGTTTTATGTTCATTGAATTTAAAACGTTATAATAATAATAAACCATTTATTTTAGGCGACGCAATCCCATAGATAAATACCTTAACCCATACATACCTTAATATTTTTACTACATAGAAATTTTATATCTTATATTTTAAATCGGCCTGTTTCCCCACTGTCTTCTCATTTAGAGAAGGCACGAGCATCAGACTAATATAACTATAAGTCCAGGTTGCCTTACGTTTTCTTTCATCGAATGAAAAATATAAACTTAGTCCATTTTATTACAAAACGCGATCTAACTTAATTTCTAGCTTATAGCTCTGAGCCAATTTTTGTATTTGCAACTTTATTTCCATTTGCGTAAAGTTCTTAATACAAAAATTACAACGTAGCACCGGATTAAGTTGTCAGTTTTGTAAAAAGAACTGCATTTCTTTACTTAGGTTCTTCATTCAAAAACTTTCTTGGTGTTTAAACTCGATCGAATTATAAACATTGTCTTGTAATAAGTAAGTAAGTTTATATTTGAATACATTAACTAAGTTTTATTGAATGTAGAGCAAAAAAAATTCACAAGCAAAACGGTGTGGATTAATTTTAACGAAACCTTGTAACTATACAGATAGTGAAAATAACGACTTTTTAAGCTTTAAATCTATTCTCGAGCAATATCCTCATTTTTACGCTTCGTAGCTAAATAAAGAAACAACACCGTCGGACCACACGAGACCAACTTGCCACAGTATTGTGTTTCCAATTAAAAATTTCCCCATCGACCTTGCCGAGAGATGGCATTTTTGCAAACACCGCTCGGATTCAACTTTTCTAATTATGACCGTGTCACTTGCGCTCCTTTCATTACCAGCGCGTGATTACAATTTATATATTATTTTATGTTGGGACACAAATTGCTGGGTGCGTGTTTTGTGTAAAACATAACAATATAAAATCGGATGTACATCAACATCTACTAGCCTTTTTCCAATGTCCATATTTGGGTCTGTTTTCAGTGTAATCGGAGGCATCTGAATACTAGTATTATACATGGAGCGTCTGCCTATCTGACCTCCACATCGCAATTACTGGGTAAGATAATACCCCTTGGTAAGACTGGTTGTCAGACTTTCGGGCTTCTGACGACCCGTAATGACTGTCAAAGATCAACGAATGGCAGCCGGGACCAGCGGCTGACCTTGCTTTCCGAGGCACGAAGGGATTTCGGTATGGAAAGATGGTTAGCCATCCACGGATGGACCGCGGCTAGGGTAGCTTAACCTGACCGCCGCTAGGTGCGGCTATTATTACTTAGCTTGATTTGCATATACAACATGTTTCGGAACTAAAGCACACCACCGAAAACCTTAATCCGAATATTATGTTGTGAACATAAAACACACACTGAATTTTTACTATTATGTGTTTCAACTTTCTGTGTTTATTAAATTATTTAAATGTACTGATTATGTGAAAAAATTGTGGCCACATTACAAATCTGTGCATGCACACAGTCGCACGCGTATAAGCGTCTAGCGTAGTACGGACTTCATCCATTTTGGTTTGTTTACACTCTACATCAGAAATAATGACTGTAATATACGTACTTTTATTAATTTTTTGGATAAAAATTATCAATACAAAAAAAAGATAGAAATCGAAACAGTAGACGATTCTGAACAAACACTTTACGTAATATGCATCAATTCAGGGGCCCAAGTCTGCTATTTTTATAAATTCGTCATTCCAACACGATCCCATTGTCATTTTGCTAAAAGTTCGTAATCTGCTAAATTCATATCATTCGATCATTGGTCGGTCAATGGTGTCGTAATAGAATTGTGTTATAATGGCAATATCATTTGAGCATCGTATAATCGTAACGAATTAAACGCAATAACTGCACAATGACGTTCTAATGGTAGGTCACTGATTAAAGAAACTGTCAAAATTTTAAGAGATCACCGCCTAGTCATTCATTTGTCATGTACGAGATTACCAATAAATGCCATTTCTTTCAATAGAGTGTCAGTGGCTGACCATTAAGAAGTCATAATGACGCCATTATATTAGTAGATTACCAAACTTGTCAAAATCAACAATTATGAACAACAACAATCACCTTCTAACAATCGCCTTCTTCTATGTCCCACTCACCGTACAGACTTTATTCACTCTTCCTTCTTCGTTCAGTCTATATCTCTGTGGAATGCGCTCCCCTTGGAAATCAGGATGGCAACCAACCGGTTGTCCTTTAAAGTGAAAGTTCGCGAGCACATTCAAAAGAAGCTGGCAGTATCTTCACAACGATAATGTTTTCCCATTGTTTGTTTTATTTATTTTATTAAATTTATGTGTATTTAAGTATGTTTATTTTTGGTTATATTTAATTAAGTCATATGTATGAGTATAATAATATTAGTATCTATATTTACTTATATTTGAAAATATTCAAAACACGAGTAATTGCACCTACCACTGTTTGTTCTCTGCATCACCCAAAGGTCGACTGGTAGAAAATGCCTTTGGCATTAAATCCGCCTCTGTACATTTCAGTGCGTGAAGTATTAAATAAATAAATATGAAATCAATGATAGACCATTCTGACACTATTAATAGCAGACTTGAGGCCCTGTTCAGTTACACATTGTATAAGCAAGGAGCCTGTAAGAGTTAGATTACTAAAATTCATAGCAATTTTAGTGATCATTCCACCCTACTCCCATCATACTGACTGCGTTATAAGTATATTCACGACGAAAAGAGTTCTTACACAACATATCATAACAACCATACCTATTTCCTGCCGATACGAATAAAGACGAAGCAATTGAAATAAATACCCACTTAAGGCACATATAAATAAACATTTATTACATACCCAATACATACTTACACTTCAAACAAAAGAAACACGAAAATATACCAGCAAGCACTTTTCAACTTGCCCTGTCAATTTTCATTACATTCTTTATTGTTACATACGAAAAAATGTGGCGTAAAAATGTTTTATTACTAAGAGAGTCACATACGAGCAATTACTCCGGGCAACGGAAAATGATGCCGTCAAAGAAAACGAAATATTGCTCGTCGGCACAAATAACAGGACAAACAACACGGCAATAAAGATTTACTGGTGAGATTTTGTACTCACTTTTACTTGTATGATGGGTGTACGGTGCAAGATTTTAGCGGTTCTTACAACCAGGTTTGGGAAGGATTGGAAAGATTTGGGGGATGCCTTTGCTCAGCAGTTGGACAATGTAAGCTAATAAAAAATAAAGCCAGCTTATTAATAAGAGGCCTGCACTTTTTCTTAGATTGAGATCGTCATCATCTTCAGCCGAAAGACGTCCACTGCTGGACATAGGCCTCCCCCAGACTCCTCCACTTCGACCGGTCTTGTGCTTCTCACATCCAGCGGATTCCGGCGGCCTTCACAAAGTCATCGGTCCACCTTGTGGGAGGCCTTCCCACTCTACGTCTTCCGGTACGCGGACGCCACTCCAGAACCTTCCAGCCCCATCGGCCATCTGTTCTGCGAGCAATGTGCCCTGCCCACTGCCACTTGAGTTTGTCAATTCTTCGGGCTATGTCGGTAGCCTTGGTTCTCCTACGGATCTCTTAATTTCTAATCCGATCACGTTGGGAAACTCCAAGCATAACCCTTTCCATTGCCCTTTGGGTGACTTTAAGCCTTCTGATAAGGCCCATTGTGAGCGACCACGTTTCTGTACCATAGATCATCGCTGGCGACACACACTGGTCAAAGACTTTCGACTTGAGACACTGCGGTATTTGGGACGAGAAAATATTGCGAAGCCTCCCCGAACGCTGCCCAGCCGAGTCGGATTCGACGATCGACCTCTTTCTCGAAGTGGGACCTATTTAACTGGACAGTTTGTCCTAGGTAAACGTACTCGTCCACAACATCGAGTGTAGCGCCTCACATTGTCATGAGAGTGTGTGTTACATGGGCATAGTTTGATATGCTAAACTCTAAAGGCTGACTGCCTCGCGGTCGGATTTGTACCCGGTTTATGGCATTAAGCTCGCCCATTACTGGCGAAATGGAAGTGTACTATAGGTACATCTTTAAATAGCCTTTCGGAAGGCAAGCTTGATGTTCATCATCATCATCATTTCAGCCGAAAGACGTCCACTGCTGGACATAGGCCTCCCCCAAAAGGAGGGGTTTTGCCATAATCGCCACGCCTGGCAAGCGGGTTGGCGACGTTATGTCATGTAAACTATAAGCGGAATTTGATTGCGAGGAGTTTCTCAATTGAGGTGCGGAATTGCTGATTTGTTCCGTTTATATTTATGTAATAACATACATCTCGAGGTTTACAATTAGCTACCTGAATTGATTTTCATAAGAAACTTGAAACTATTTTCAGGCTTGAAGTTAGATTAAAACTAGAATTTTGTACCAAAATGCTGTAATAATTATGTTTTTGTTTGGTTGGTAAAGTGTTACTAAGTCTTTTACAATCTTAATTCTAGTATCGTCAAGTCAAAAATATCAGTCCCATACAAAACTTCTATACCGACTCGACGCAAATGGATATTTGATTCGTTTTTCGCAATTGCGATGGTGGTTCTATGCAGAAAGTTATTCAGTTTGATGGTCTGGATCGCACCCTGAAATTATATGACCACACATTTCTGATGCACGCTGTAGATATGTCATAAACCAATCCTAGAATTGAATTTTTCATGAAATGGTCGAACATATTATGAAATGATAAATTCTAAGATGCCAGATCTTAGAATTTATCATTTCACGATACTCGTAACTACTGTTTATTGGGCACCAAAGACAAAAATAAAACAGAAACTTTCTTACCTACATATTTCGAAATCGTCTAAATCGCTTCTCGCTTGTTACTTGAAACCGTTGTAAAAAACATAACGTTAATGAACCAACAAGAGATGATGCAGACGTCGCCATGGTGATAATTTGAGATGTATCGGAAAAATTACGACCCATATACGAATATAGGAATTTTAATATAGACTGTTCGTATTCGAGCAATGAATGTTTAGAAAGGTTTAATTTTGTGACGTATTGACATTTCAAGTAGGTTCCTACGCAAAACTCCAGCGGAGTATTGCATAACGCACTAACATTACGGCTTCAATTTTGACAGTTCATTCATTGCGTAATTTATATTGTTAAGCAGCCATTTTTTTCGAACATATGAAGCAATGGATTAGATCAGAATGTGACAGACAGTGTCTCACGCAATTAGGGTGATGACTTAAACTACATGGCGAGGGAGGGATCTAGGGTGTTTGAAAAAAAAGGTAACAAGTCGCTTCTCGATGACAATAATTGAAGACATATCTGAGTGTTTATTAAATTTGAAATAAACTCTCTTCTCTTGATGATCAACATACCTAAATATAGGGTCGAATATTAAAACCTAATACCATTTTGCCCGACCCGGGAATTGAACCCGGACCTCATGCTCAGCAGTAGCGTTGTACGACTACTGGACCAACTAGGAAGTCAAGTTATACATTTTATTTTATCTTTTAAATAAATAGTTTTATATATTTTGTGAAAGTGAGAACGTTGTAAGCCTTGTAGACTAGATTTGTAGACCATTTTCGATTCTATTCAGTACCTGGTACTCGTTGAGAGGGTTACACTGTCCTCCCATTCCGATTAACACTGTAATTTTAAAACACTGTAAAATCCAATTAGGTACATACTTTTAAAAGAGTAGGTAACCGTGGATTTTCATGCCAGCTCTTCTCCGTAAAAAAAGACCAATTGGAACTGTGCACCTACCTTCTGACATTTCATAAGTGCACATGTAGGTTTATGTGGAATAAAATATTTTAATTTAAGATGATTAGATTATAAAAAAATATCACTCGTGATGAACAACTGATGAAAACTGACACCGTCATCTCTTGTGGTTGTAAAAAAAAACCACAAGACGATAAACAAGATATTCATATTTTTCACTATAATTTCTCATTTTTGGTTGTTATCTACAACAAAATGCGCCATTAGCAGTCACAGATTACAAATACGGAATAACACAAAATATTTCACTTCAAGGTCCCACCGAGATTTGAACTCGGATCGCTGGATTCAAAGTCCAGAGTGCTTACCATTACACCATGGGACCAATATGTACATGCAACAAAACACGTTGGCTATATGTTTATCTTACTGCAGTACCTACTTAGGAAGTGTATGGATTTCACAAAAAATGAAATTCAAATTCATCTTTATTGACATAATAGGTTACAGAAACTTGTTTGAGCCTCTGACTCCTGAACTAGATTTACTTGTATGTCCGGAGTCCGCGCCCTCTCCCATTTTATTTGGCTTAAATACTATAATGACAACATAGGAATAGACAAACATAATTATGTGCTACAAAATACAGCACCCTAATTGCGTAACGCACGATCAATCATAATCTTAATCATTTTGAAACAGATTGCTCATGCATTGCTTCATATGTTCGAAAAATGTGTCTGCTCAGCAACGTAAATAACGCAACGAATATTGTTGAACTGTTAACATGAAACAGATTATGATTGATCGTGAGTTACGCAATTAGGGTGCAGTTTTAAAAGAAGTAAAAACAAATAAAAAAACATAATTTCATACATCTACTTCTTTGGCTAAAGGGAAAATTATGTACCTGCTGTCATTAAATGACATCACTTGTCTCCTATGCTAATATTACGTATATAAAGAGGTAAAATTTGTTTGTTTGTATGTTTGTATGTAAAGGGTAATCTCTGGTAGGTACTAATAGTCGAATTAAAAATAAAATTAAATACCTACTAGCTTTTGCAAGCGGCTTCGCCCGCGTGGAGGTAGAAAATTATCCCGCAGGAACGTAATACCGGGATAAAAAGTATTCTATGTGTTAATCCAGGTTAAAAACGATCTGTTTGCCAAATTTCATCCAAATCCGTTCAGCCGTTGTCTGCATGATTGAGTACCCAACATCCAAATATCTATCAAAACATACAAACTTTCACATTTATGATATTAGTAGGACACCCACATTCCCCCGGCACCCGCCGCCGCCGGCGCCGGCATTCACCCGGCATTTGATACCCTAATTCTTGAGGAAAGTCTATGGATATTTTGTTTAACATCACGCCACAACCGTAAAGAGACGATTAAAAAGAAAAAAAAAGTAATATGTAGTACGTGTATGTTGTATGTTACCAAATTGCACCTACCACTGTTTGTCTCTGCATCACCCAAAGGTCGACTGGTACAAAATGCCTTTGGCATTAAGTCCGCCTCTGTACATTTCTGTGCGTGAAGTATTAAATAAATAATAAATATCGTGGGTAATATGTGATGATAAAGGGTAGGTATATAATATATGAATTTCATATTAAAACAAGAAATTTCATGAGGGCAAAATCGCGGGCAGAAGCTAGTTGGTAATTTAAAAGATCAAAGGATCGCTCTAGTTACATTAATCTTTTCCTTTACTTTACCTAATCTTTAATATTATACGCATGTCTTACCTTTTTTTTTTTTTTTGGTGGGAAATCATCAAATAACTTCTCCCGCTCTGGGTGGAGCGGGAGGGCGTGTCAGACTTTTACTGACTAAAACCCACCCGTGTTCCCTCAGTTGCCTGTGTGCTAGGGGCCGCGGTATCTCTTTCGAACAACCCGCACCCCTAGCAAGCATCGGCCCTTGCGGACCCCCCCATTTGGTGCTGACATCTCTTTGAGGCGCGCGTGGAACACAACGCGCCGTCGACCCGGGCTTGGTCCTTACCGGACAGCGAGCTACCCATTACTCGCCGTCCGCAAGCCCGCGCCTACGGTGGCCGGGAATCAGCCTGGGATTCCCGACGCCCAGGGCGTCTCCCGCGACGACTACGGCCGTGAGGGCGCATATACTGCCTCTCCCTCACGTGCGTCTTACCTTTGGGTAATGTATATGTTATTATAAAAGAATACAGGTTTTTCTTAATTACTTTAGACAAACTAAGGTATGTATTTTGTATGTTGGTATTTACCACGAAATAATTATGAATGTCGAATCCAAAAATTCTCTTTTAATAATAAAAATAAAACTCTGGTATTATGTCAATGAACAGTTATTAAACTCTCAAATAAAAGATGTTTATTTTTTTTCCAAAGGAAACGGGGCGAAAGTTCAAAGAAAGTTGGGCCTGACGTTACAGTTACGAGTAGTGCATTATTTCATTTAGATATGACACCATATCAAAAAAAAAAAAAATTTTAAGACTGCTCTATGGTAGAAAAAAAATAGGTTGTTATTTGGCTTGTACAAAAACAACGTTGTCGCTTCATAATAAGTTATTCTTACACCGAGCTATCACGTTATACTTAAAAAAAAGTTTGATTTTATTACACGCTTTATATTAGCTTCACTTGTATACCTATATGCTTGTATGTTTGTAACCGACTCCTTAGGGGGCGATTTTGACCCACTTTAAACGATCACATTTCATTTAAACTTTGTAAACTTATCGAGGACCGATGACAATTTAATAATTTAAAAAAAAATTGAGAAAAATAGAAAAAAATAAAGGAAAAAAAAACTGAATAAATCACGCTTTTGTAGTCAGCAGAACTAAAAAATAGAAAATAAATTATAATTTAAAAAACTAAAAAACACAATTTCAAAACCAAACTAAAAAAGTGGAAAATAATTTAATTCAATTAAAAAGCGTGGGGTGCTTAACATTAATTGATTATAAAAATACATCAAAAAGCACCCTACGCTTTTTAATTGAATTAAATTATTTTCTACTTTTTTAGTTTGGTTTTTAAAGCGTGTTTTTTAGTTTTTTAAACTATTATTTTTTTTAGACTAGAATTGTAGACGTTGAAAATACGATGATTGTATTGTACCTTACTTCGAAATCCGGGGTAGCTGAGGCTGGGGTAAGTCGAGTAGGCAAGATAACTAAGTCCGTTGTAAGAAATGCGTGTGTCTTTCGTCAAAGTAATATCCGTCAAAACATTTTATATGTAGCCAGTCGTTTAGAATACTTATCGAATAATAATTACAGCATAAGGAAACAACAAAATACGCACTGCCGCAAGTCAGAGCCAAACGCACTAAGCGAGCGAATGGGTTGTTTGTTTGACGTTTGACAGGACCTGACATTGGATGCAGTTTGGCATTTGGAATTATAAAGTATATTTTTAAATAACATTATAATTGTTATTGAAGGTATAAACTGGTTTTAAAGATAATTAAGAGGTGATGAATGATTTTTTTGATGCATTAAAGTATGTTTACTTATGTTTTGAGTTCCATCATTCTAAGCAAAAAAGACTTGAAAATAATATACAAGGTGTAACAGAATGGACGCAAGACCTGAAAGTAGTTTGTTCCTAATTGACTACTGAATCGATTTCAGTAACTTTTGATATAAGTTTTTTATTCATAAATTATGTATTTTGCCATACCTACCTCTGATTGAGCCAAAGAAAATTCAATCTTAGATAAGAAGAAATAAGACTCAATTTTAAATGCATAAAGTAATGCTTGGGTCGACACGTTTTTCTTAATAACATCGGTTAGCTTTAAAAAAAAAATAGTTTTGGTCATCGTATTATGCTTTTAACTCGATACTCTAATTGGGGTGTATGAGGTCTTACGTTAATTATGTTACTCGTTGTATATTTTTTTGCTTTCAAAAATATTTACGGTTAAAGAGATACACTGGTTTAAAAAACCACCTTTTTGAGCATTTTCAAGATATCACCGCCTTAAGTCACATGTAATAGGGAGCCAGCCTATTGCCATTAACCGGGCACAAATGCAGACTCCTATCTCCTATCTGCTACTGAGACATTAGGACAAACTTCATCATCATAGCTTAGCCATTTCTCAACTATGTTTGGTTCGACTTCCAGCCTAATTGGATGCAGCTGAATATCAGTATTTTACATGGAGCCACTGCCTATCTGACCTCCACAACCCAGTTACTGGCTACTGGAGGTCGAGGAACGATAACCCTTGGTAAGACTGGTTGCTGGTAAAACAACTGTTTAAGGTGACAGCCAGGAATGACAGCTGGGACCAAAGGCTTAACGTGTTTTCCAAGGCACGGAGGGGTTTTGGTAAGATACGGACAAACAATTCCACCATTTTCTTTTCCGAAAATTTCACACAAATCGCTGCGACATACAACAGCTATAAAATAACACTTACTCCTAAATTCCACATGGCTACGACACCCAACACCCATTTAAATGTACTACCATCGTCTGTTCATTTAGCATCAGCGTTCTCGTAACAGCTATCGAACGAAGACTGCCAAATCGGCAATGACTCGGGTGTTAAGTGCCAAAACAACTGGTTACCATGCCAACGAACGTGCCAAATATTCATGTGTTTCGGCACTAAAACTATCAGATAGGAATTGACGTTATAGTTTGCCTTATTGGTGCTGGTAGTGAGAATTTGTGGGTTGTTTAAATTGGTATAGCTGGCTTTGTTTCTGTTGCACTATTGCCAATGTCCAATATCCAATGTTTGCCTTTGTTTGATTGGATAGGTGAAACAGCATTCTTAAGGTCCGCCAGATATGACTCTGTTACATTTAATGCTACTTTAACATCCTCAATAAATTATGTATGTGCTATCTTTTGCCAGCTGGTTCGCCTGCGTGGAGGTCGAAAATCATCCTATAGAAACTTACTACCGGGATAAAAAGTATCCTATGTGTTAATCCAGTTTATAAACTATTTATGTACTAATTTCATACAATCAAGCAGAAAACTCACCACTACAATACTAGGAACAGGGATAGTATACAACTGTCTTCAGTTACGACCTTGTACTGAAGGTCTATCCAGTTTGAGAGAGAGCATTTATAATAAATTATCAAAAGAAATCATTGATTCCAAATCATTGAACATCTTTAAGAAGAGGTTAAAATGGTATACAGCAAACCAACAATAAATCACTAATCATTGTATGAACTCGATAGATCGAATAACTAATTATGTATACTTAACATATTTTGTTAAGTTTCTCATATTTACGTGAAGAGAAATAAATTTCTTTAAACCGAAACCGACTGTCAAAAATAACTTCTGCCTATCATAAGTTACTGATATGAGCACTCGGGATTCGGTTTTAAGCACAATGTACCGCACCCTTTCAAGTATCACGCAGGTACTTGTTATTATCACAATTAATATTTATTTGATACAGGCACCAATGTCGGGGAAAAAACAAGAAACACAATATTTTGACTAGGCCAAAAATTAAGTTTTTTTTTTACTTTTAAACCCTTCTTTCTTTAATAAAATACTAACAATGACGGTTAGGTATGAATTTAATGACATTGTTCACAAATGATTTTTAAAAAGCTATTTGTCTGTGCTATTCAATTTCGTATCACTGGAGAAACGGGGAGACTATATAAGACACCACATGGGGACGTTTATGACTAAAAAAGAAGGCCTCAACTATGTGATAGAAAAGCAAAGCATAAAGGCTTCTTCAAACAGGCGCAACGAGACATCGCGACGCTACAGGCGCGACGCTACAGCGCGACGCGACAGCGCGAAGCGACAGCGCGACGACATAGCGCAACGCGACAGCGCGATGCTACAGACGCTACAGCGCGACGCGACAGCGCGACGCGACAGACGCTACAGCACGACGCGACAGCGTGAAACGCAACGAGACAGCGCGACGCGACAGCGCGACGCGACAGCGAGACGCTACAGCGTGACGCCACTCTTGTAGAACAATTTCTATAAAAACTTCTACAAGATAAATTCTACTAGAGTCGCATCGCGCTTGTTTGTAGAATCTTTAATAGTTACTCTAAACGCGCCACTATCATGTAAACAAACCCTAAAACGGCTTTTAATTCCGCCATCACCACAGCCCTTAAGACCCACCATACATTAGAAACCTTAAGCGACATGTACATATATTACCCATAAAATATGCACATATCATCAACATACCGAAAGCAAATTAAGTTCACATTATGCACCCTTCTAAATTGGTGCTAATAACCGGCCGGGTTCGAACCCACGGCCCCAAGTGACATGGGGTGCTATTGAAAAACGCGGGTACCTGTCGTGAAAAGGATGCATTTCTATGGGAGACGAAATGATGGATGTCGGGTTTTTTAAATTTAGGGCTAATTTCATTTTGCTGAAAGCGTTTTGTTTTGGCAAAATAGATTTTCAATTATTGGTAACGGGACTTTGTTTTAGTTCGATCTACTGTTGTGCTTTTTAAGTGTGCCCAATTTGCTTTGTATGTCCTAATGTTTGTGATTACTTAAGGCTATTTCAGTTATAGCTTTGGTACCCAATTTGAATTACCTTAAGTTAGAATATCTAAGAACGACACGGTAAATCTGGGATAGCTTAAGAAGGATACGCTAAAATGACCCGCAATTTTTTTTGTATCAATAAAAACCTTTGGCGTGCTTTCGAAATTTATCTATTGTTTATTCTGTCACACATATGTATAGTTAATGTAAACTGGAAGAGCGGAACCATCTAATACAAGCAAATCTTTGCTTAAAAGGAGACCCTAAACTTAACAATGTAATTTACATAAGCTGAAGAAATGTTTTTTTTTTTATTGATATTTAAACTTTCTTAGGTTTTTTTTTACACCGTAAACAGTCAGATAAGACATACTATCCGTAAGCACCAGAGAAGAAGGAAACATGACTTAATTATGGCAACCATAGAAGCACATAAGGGGCCCAAAGTGTTCCGAAAACAATTTAGTCGTAGTAACCTGGAGATGCACAGGCTTACTAAGCAAGACGGTCAACAAACATCGGATCGTAAGGAAATAATGGAGACTGTAGAGGAATTCTACATAGATCTCTATAGCTCACATTCATCTGAGCCCAACGCTATTGCTACAGGAGACCCACGAGCATCCCTGACGAGACACCTCACTGAAGATCTCCCCGAATTTAGCATGTACGAAATAAAACACGCTCTCAAGCAAATGAAGAAAGGGAAGTCACCAGGAGAAGATGGTATTACTTACGAAGAACTTCTTCTTGGGGGTCGACCAGTACTCAAACAACTGCAAGTACTCTATAATAAAGTGCTATTCGGGGGGATAACTCCAGAATTGTGGAAGAATGCGGTCGTCATACTCTTGCATAAGAAGGGGGACAAAACCAAGCTGAGCAACTACCGACCTATTTCATTACTTAGCCACATATACAAACTTTTCACCAAAGTCATCACAAACCGTCTTACCACCAGATTAGACTCAGCACAACCAGTGGAACAGGCAGGGTTCAGGAGTGGGTTCTCAACAGTTGACCACATCTTCACAGTACGACAAATAATTGAGAAGTGTAACGAGTATAACCGACCTATAGTGTTGGCGTTCATCGACTACGAAAAAGCGTTTGACTCGGTTGAACACTGGGCAGTCATTCATTCGCTGAAACGATGTCAGGTAGACACCAGATATGTAGAGGCAATTAAGGAAATATACCGTGCGGCTACCTTACAAGTCAAACTTCACGAGCTTACGAATCCAGTACGCGTTAAAAGAGGGGTGAGACAAGGAGATACGATATCACCTAAACTCTTCACAGCCTGCTTGGAAGATGTATTTAAGCTTCTCGACTGGTCTAATAGAGGCTTAAACATTAATGGTGAACGGCTAACCCATCTGCGCTTTGCCGACGATGTTGTCGTTTTTGCCAGCAACGTGGAGGATCTGCAGGCCATGGTCCAAGAAATGTATGACGTGTCACTCAATGTCGGACTAAAAATGAACGCCTCAAAAACAAAAATAATGTGCTGTGATGACGACATTGATCACATTCTAGTGAATGGCCAGCAAATAGGGAAAGTCAAGGACTACGTATACTTGGGACATACTTTGAGTATAGCGATGAACGGACAAGACCGCGAAATCAAGCGCCGCATCCAACTAGGGTGGGGTGCTTTCGGTAAGCTGTCCGACGTACTCAAGTCGAAGCGGGTGCCCATAAACCTAAAGCGTCGCATGTTTGAGCAGTGTGTCCTCCCAGTCATGACGTACGGGGCTGAAACTTGGACGCTCACCAAACACACTATCCACCAAATGCAAGTCACCCAGAGAGCTATGGAACGAGCCATGTTGGGCATCTCCCTCTACGACCGGGTGAAAAATACCGAAATACGGAGACGAACGAGACTCACAGACATAGCGGAAGTGATAGCAAAAAGAAAGTGGAAGTGGGCGGGCCATATATGCCGTAGACTGGATGGGAGATGGGGGAAAAAAGTGCTGGAGTGGAGACCACGAACAGGACGGAGGAATGTGGGAAGACAACCGACTAGGTGGACAGACGATATCATTAAAGTGGCCGGAAGAAACTGGATAGCCACGACACAAAACCGCCAAAAGTGGAGAGATTTGGAAGAGACCTACACTCAGCATTGGGTGGCCAAGGGTTGAAGAAGAAGAAGAAGAAGAAGGTTTTTTTTTGGAATTTGCAGGTCAATATCGGTCGTATATTGATCATTTTTTTTTTTTTACTGAATTATAATACTACCGTCTAAGTTCATTTGATTTCATTGAATGACTTTTTCATAAAATCATGACATTTGAGGTAAATTCTAACATAGAGAGATGTTTTGTTAATAGGGTATTTTCCAATTTTTCTAAAACTATTTTAATTTGAAGATTAGGACGAAATATATAATAGAAAATTAAAAAAAAAATGATTTATATCCATTTTCTCAATTAAAATATAAACTATTAAAATCAAATTTATTTTTCGTTGTTTTGATTTTACCGCCAAAACGCTCCTTACGATTACTTTTTATCACATGACCACACGTGACGTCGGCTTTGTGTAAACTAAAGTAGTTACTAAGCAAGTAAATGTCGAGTTTATAATTAACAAGATTTTTGATAGATATAAAGTGGTATTCCGGTGTGCGGTGCCTCTGTACACAAATACTTCTAAAAGTGCGCCACGCAAAGCATTTGTACCGGTTCCATTCACACAAAGCTGACGTCACGTGTGGTCACGTGATAAAAAAATCATCCTAAGAAGCGTTTTGGTGGTAAATTCAAAACAACGAAAATTACATTTGATTTTAATCGTTTTTAATTTAATTGAGAAAATGAATTTAAATCAATTTATTTTTATTCTTCTTTTACATACGAGTATTTCGTCCCAATCTTCAAATCATTTTTTTTTTATAAATTGGAAAATACCCTATTCTCATGATTATAAGTCTGTAAATACCTATATTCAATGGGATTAAATGAACTTATTTGAATTTCACGGGCACCGTTTCCCATTTATTGGAAATAAAATAAAAAGCCGATTTTCCACGTCAAAAGTAGTAAACCTGTAGTAGATTCTATGGAAGAAAATTCGTGCATGAAACGAAAAATCTGTGGATAAATACATGTGATATGGATAACACTATTTCCCGCTATTGAAAAAACTTTCAAAGAAAACATTTTATCACCTAAACTCATTCCTCACTTTATCACTGTGATCAATGAAAATCAGCGCTTTGTTGCAGGTCTAATAGCACAGCATCATGCTGAGTGGAAGCATATTTATGTTCTGTGTTCGTAAGTAGGTGTAAATGTCTTGTTTTCATGTTTTTTTTGTGTGTATCTTATCTTCTTTTTGTAAGCACGTGTTTCTGTGACAAAAATACACATTTTCTTTTCTTTTCTTTCTTTCTTCTTTTCAATCTACCAATAAGCTTTGTTCTACCTGTCATTCAATTCACCTTTCAACACCAAAAAACATATCTCAACGACTAATAACAAAAGCATTCAGTTCAGAAACTCGTAACAAACGCTTTCCTTACCTCTCGACATCATTAAAGGTGGTGCGGATATTTCAATTAAACATAAAACAAAGCAAGAAACTTCGTCATTTGTAACGACCCAACATTCAAAATAAACGTATGATTTATTCAAACTTCCATTTTGTTTTATAACTTGTTACAATTCGCAAAATATGAATCAAAGTTGCTTGATTATAATTTCAAAAGCGACTTTATGTTTATTAATGTAAATTGTGACCATTTGTGGTGTTTCGTAATCAGCTGTGGGTAGGTCCGCGTAGTTATGTAAGTATTGTCATATTTTGTTATGTTTAGGGAATGGCTGAATTTGGCTGTGCTAAGGTACCCTCAATTTAAAATTTTCTCACGTTTTATTTGTAGGTACAGGTAGTGTCAGCTTGTATATTGATCATAGTAAGATATCTGACAACTATAAATATGTATTTACAGAATTATAATCCTTTAAATTTGTTTTCATACAAGTCTCTAAGTTAGAATAGGGTATTACACCAAATTTTGAAAAGTGTCTTAATTAGATTCTAAAATGCTAACAAACCACCAAAAATACAACCAATTTTTATTTAATCGATTAGTGCCATATAAATGCATAAAAAAAAATCATTTTCGTATGTCGCGAGTAATTTGACGAAAACGCTGGACGCAGTGGACGCCATGTTGCTCTGTGGGTATGACGTCAGTTTGCTGTGCAAACAAATGCGCTGATATTTTGTATGATAATAATTGTTTATCATTTAAAAAATTAGTTATTATTCAACTCATCGCTTTTTTTTTGGGTGGGAAATCATAAAATAACTTTTCCCGCTCTGGGTGGAGCAGGAGGGTATGTCAGACTTTTACTGACTAAAACCCACCCGTGTTCCCTCAGTTGCCTGTATGCCAGGGGCCGCGGTATCTCTTTAACCATGCACTCTCGCTCCGTACCATGGCCTGAACCAGGGCCGGACGCGGGAGATCGCCGCCGCCGATCGCCTCCACGAGGACACGGCGGTGCTCCGCCCAAGCCGGCAGACCTCCACCGTATGCTCCACCGTGTCCTCAGGGCGATCTTCGCAGTGGAAACACCCCGGCGTTTCCTCCCGTCTTGTTCGAAACAGGAACCTCCCAAAACAACCGTGTCCGGTGAGCATTTGCGTCAGGCGGAAAGTGAGGACGCCATGCCGCCTCTCAAGCCACTCCTCAAACTTGGACTTACCGCCGCTGTCGCGGCGTGCCCATTCTACTTATCGTTGGTTTGCTGTTCCTGAATATAAGATATTATTTCAATAAAAATTACTTTGGTTACGAAAATAATAAAACGCAAAGTTGTTCAGTTGGTTAGTTTATACAGCGGTATGACGTAATATCATGGCGGCTACTATTTCATGGTGTTCAAAAATAGATTAGAAAAACTGAAATCTTTGAATTAAGTTTTTTTAAATTTATTTTGTTATTTCAACTTCCAGAACTTCAGATTGGGAGAATGACACTGGCTCCTATATTACAGGTGTTTTGACCCAACTTACAAATCAGGGATTCACTTTTTTTTTTGTACACATTTTATGCTAATAAAGAATTTATGATTACTTATATAGGCACTATATTTGTTCCCGTGGCTATATTAATAACTGTCTACAGTCTAAGGCATATTTCTAAACGATGGATGGCTACTGCTAGTAATAGTACTACCAATAAAAAAACAGACAACCGTTTTATATCGTTCCTAGGACCAGTGAGGCATACAAAGGTTCGTTTAACATTTGCGTATCTATAAGAACCGAGAGGCCATGAAACTCAACTTCATCACAGAAAACTCCGTAAAAACCGTTTGCAGTCCCCTAAAAAAGAAAAAAACTATTTGTCTACAAGTGCCTTACGGCGATAATAATACCGCGACACCAATAAAAAAATGAGCGACAAATCTCAAATCCGAACGGCGACCAACTAGGCACGCCTTCAAAATTAAGCCTTTTTATTAACATTACCAAATAAAACCGAGCCTTATCTCAAACATCATAAAGTTTTAATTCGTTTTCGATTGTTATTGCAACTTACATCATATTTCCTTTAAATAAGTGTTTACGGTGTCGTGAAATTTTACGCTGCTGGGCTTAATAGCCGACGTATGTTGTGTCCCTTTTATGTAGCTGTTTCTGTCCCTCTCTGCAGTCATCACATTCAATCCGACTTTCTCATAATCGAAAATATAGGACTGGACAGACGGGATTTATAGGTTCTTGGTTTCTTTTTGAAATATTGCGGAAATATCATACGTTCCTTTTAGGATTATGGGAAATTGGCTGAAGTGACTTGAGAATTGAGTCGTGTGGTTTGTTTCTTGATTTCATATTGTAGAATATCTGTTTTTGAGCATTGCTGAAGAATTATATTATGGATTTAGTTGAGTACTATTGAAAAAACAGTAAACGCAAAACAGCTGATCACGTTTAAAAATAGAGTTGACATTGTTTGAAAATGTTACATCTAACGTTTACATTCCGTAACTATTAATATGGTTTAATGAACAGGGCAAAAAAAACTCTGATTTTTCGGCTAATTTTAGACCTGAATCCTATTTAAATTTTCACTTGATGTTGATTTTAAAACAATAACAAACAGGTTATATTACACCTTCTATTACAAAACTGAACTTAACTTATCCCTTTGCGTAAAGGTAGAAACCATAAAGGCTACGTATCGGGATGTTATTTCATATTTATGGTGCTACGGATCCATTCATTGCGATACAAGTGCTACGGACAACTTGCCTACGCAGCCCGCTACGACACCGTAGCGAAAATTGCTCGTTCAAAAAGTTTGTCTCGCCCGCCGCCTTAAATATTATTATTATCTTTATTAAATTATGAAGTGGGATTAAATGAGCAATAATTATTATTTGTAATTTTAATCTTTATTGAAGACGCTAATAGCTTACCTGTAGCTAGAACAAAACTCAGCTCGTTTAGTTAAAGTAGTTTAATTATTTCGTCGTATTTATCTGCATTTAATCACTGGTTGTTAAATCCGGCGCAGCTTGAGATGGCTGATGGCACAGTAACTAATTAATGGCTTCCTTAGTAGTTGATTTAAAATTACTATTTATATTCTTGTCCATGTTTTATTCAAGATTCCCCAACATTAAAATTATTACTGAGTTACTTTTTAATGAAATGGTCTTCGCTTGTCCACTCAAACTCAAAACCAAACCATTTATTTTATATAAACAATTTCCAGGCACGTTTTAACTGTCAAGGAGTCGGTCAGACAGAAATATGAAGGTAAATGCTCGTTCCAAAGCGTGTAGGCCATCTCAGTTGATTTTGTTTCCAACGTTCCTTAAAGGCAAATCTTTTCACCTTTGCATAAATTGCGTGCTATGCTTGTCTGACATAAAAAATAGAAGAAGCTGCTGCTCCCAAATAGGATTTAAATTCATTACCATCAACCATCAAAGTACCTTCTCCTTGATAAACCACATTATCCCTTGATATAATTACCCAGGCCGGGTCTAGACTAAGCTAATACTTATTTGTCTCCTAATACCTCTGTAGGACGGTCCGCTGGACATAATCCTGTCAATGGTTGTCACACCACGCCAGGATTACTGGGCGCGTGATGTTACATTGTGCTCCAAGTTATGGAAGCAAGCGTGTGATAGTTTAACTAGAGTCGTATAAATTGTATGTGTGGTGTAAACTGTTAATATAAATTGGTTATTATTAAATAAAGAAATACTTGAATGTGAAAGTTTGTATGCTTGAATGTTAAGATGTTTGTTACTCAATCACGCAGAAACGGCCGAAAAGATTTGGATGAAATTTGGGAAACAGATAGTTTATAACCTGCATTAACACATATAATACTTTGGATCCCGGTAGTATGTACGTTCCCGAGGGATAATTTTCGAACTTTATGCGGTTGAAGCCTCTGGCAAAGGCAAGTTATAAATATATCGCACCTTTAGAAGTATAGAGACCTAATGCGAAATTAGCCGCAAGCAAAATTATTTAGAATTATTAGAATTATAGAGACCTATTTTGGTTGCGGCTAATTTCGCATAAGGTCTCTATACTTCTAAAGGTGCGATATTATTTTTATAGTTTGGACGCAGTATTACCGGTTAAAATAAAAGCAAGTGATCAGTTTTTTTTTATGTTGTAGGTGAAAGCTTTGGATCATAATTTGAATGAACTGATTGCGATTAGTACTTGGTAGCACTGATATCGATAAGTGAATAAAACGAATTCTGTCTTTGAATTTGAATTTTGGCGTAGTGGTTAAGCGATTGACTGCTGCGCTGCATGTCGCGGGTTCGATTCCCACACGGAAAAAAATATTTGCATGACCTACAAGTAGTTGTTCCGGGTCTGGCTGTTTGTGTATGTGAGTTTAAATGTTTGTAAACGCACCCACAATACAGGAGAAATTCCTAGAGCGGGGCAGCGTTTAAAAAAAATCACCAGATTATGAGTTTCCTTAAGCTCTAAGCTTAACGAAAGTCATATATCTAATATAGCGTTATATTGATTATAATCAGTAACTGACTATTCTTCCTTCGTAAATAAGCTATATTAAGCAATGTCTTACCGGTTATATTTAATGAAATCAATAATGTAGGAATAACAAAACCTATGAATAAATCCCATTATGATTTAAGATTAAGACCAAATCAAGAATTACATCAACAGCTTATAACTTAGACCGCAATTACTCCGTCCAAAGCGAGTTTGATTGATTTATTACTATGTTTGTCCAACAATGCAAGCGATGGACAATGGACATTGTTTCATCAATCGGCCGGCCCAATCATCGAGGCACGCGATACCCGAATCAATCATTTTACGAACATCGTATCGATTAGATTAGGTACTCAAACTTTTATGAGTGAGTTAAAGGGTAATAAACGTACCACTTCACATTTGGGTTAAATCTGCCTAGGCTTTTTGAACTATGTTGGGCTTCCAGTCTAACTGGGTGCAGCTGAATGGCAGTATTTTACATGGAGTTACTGCCTATCTGACTCTCGCAACCTCGTAACTGGGTAATACGATAACACGCGGTAAGGCTCGTTGTCAGATTTTCGGGCTTCTGACGACCCGTAAGAGCTATCATAAGATCTGCGAATGACAGCAGCACCATTAATGAAGGAATACAGGTGCGTGTTCCTTCAGTTGTCTGTGTGCCAGGGGCCACGGTATCTCTTTTGAACAACCCGTACTACTGGCAGGCATCGACCCTTGCGGACCCCACCAGTTGGTACTGACATGTCTTTGAGGCGCACGTGAAACACAACCCGCTGTTGATCCGGGCTTAGTTCTTACCGGACAGCGAGCTACCCATTACTCGCCTTCCGCAAACCCGCGCCTACGGTGGCCGGGAATCAGCCTGGTATTTCCGACATCCAGGGCGTCTCCTGCGGCGACTAAGGCCGTGAGGGCGCATATACTGCCTCTGTCACGTGCGCCGCTTCCCTCTTCGCGAGCATTACTGCTTCGCAGAAGGAGGTTACCCATGCACTCTTGCTCCGTACCATGGCCTGGACCAGGGCCGGACGCGAGAGATCACCGCCATCGATCACCTCCACGAGGACACAGCGGTGCGCCGCCCAAGCCGGGCAGACCTCCACCTTATGCTCCAGCGTTTCCTCCAGGTGATCTACGTAGTAATAACACCCGGGCATTTCCCTCTGCGGGAATGGTCTTCCACGATCAACATAATCAAACTATAATGGCTGGTGTTACAGTTTAATTATGTTGATCGTGAAAGATTACTTCTGTATAAACTGTATTGGTACGCACGCACTGTATCACATGAAACCTATTTTCGTCCGCTGGGTCTTCTTCACTCTCTTCTATACACTCTTTGGATTAACTTATTTATGAAGTAAGACCAGTTCCACAATGCATACAAAGATATGCAGTTCAAAGGTTGACAACCACTGCATTAGATAATTATAGCTCGTAAATTGGTAGTATCGGGGTGAACGGCTAGTCTATGTGACCGCTTCATTAGGGCATGTGGCATGCGAGCTTATGATCAAGCGGCATTCAATTCGGGAAAACCGTTTTAAAGGAAAATTATCACGAAGCTATTACAAACTAAAATAACTAAATGCTATTGTCACTAATAAGGTTATACAGATCCGTAGGCAGGCATGACAGTCCACCAATAGGGGTAATATGATATTTATAAGTATGTTAGCTTTTGCCCGTGGCTTTGCCCGCGTTAATTTGGAATTTGACCAGCAATTCGGGTTGTACTCTGCTTGTAATAATATAATTTAATCATGATTCGGAAGAAACGTGGCGCCATCTATTATCATAAGAACATTATTGTTATTTTACTTCGGAGCAGTACTTTTTTTCGGGATAAAAGGTACCCTATGTCTGTTTCTGTACATCTGCTAACGTATATGCAAAATTTCAGGATGATCGGTTCAGTAGTTAAAGCGTGAAAGCGTACTAAACAAACATACTTCCTTTTGCATTTATAATACTAGGTTTTGCCCGCGGCTCCGCACGCGTGGATGTCGGTTATCACGTAAAAAAGTAGCCAATGTCCTTCTCCATATCCCAGGCAAAATCTGTGCCAAATATCATGACGATCGGTTGAGCGGCTTAAAGCGTAACAGACAGACAGAGTTACTTTCGCATTAATAATATTAGTGGTATAGAGATATGAGGAACAGGGTGTAAAGTTCACTCGTACTTATTGAAAAGGGAGGATCCGCCGACCAGACGGGTTGTTGTGTCTGGTGGGCAACTGCCTGACGGTTGATGTCAGGATGTTGTACCTATGCGAGTCGCGATCGTCGATAAACTCTGATTGCGCGATGCAGGATTTTGTGTGACGTGAGTCTTGCGTAGTTAGCCTGTGGCATTGTAGATGGCGCCACTTCTCTTTTTGCGTCTTTAGATATTGTTGCGAATTATTTTACTGTAGTGCCGCTACAGTGGGGATTATTCCTCTTTATTATTATAACTGTCAGTAGCAGTCCAGAGTCTAGATTTATGTCTGGTTGACAGCACTAGGCTCACCCCCTATTACATAGGACTTGAACATAAATGGCGAAATGTGGGTGTACTTTATAGGTGCACCTCTGCATAACCCTTCAGAGAATGCCGGCGTGATAATATACTATACAAGCTTTTGCCAGCGGCTTCGCTCGCGTGGAGGTAGAAAATTATCCCATAGCACCGTACTATCGAGATATACGAGTGAAGTATCCGATGTGTTAATTCAATTTATATTATTAAAACAAAATAAAAATAAAAAGTCATTTATTCAAACTAGGCTGTTGTCAGCACTTTTTGAACGTCAAAATTACATAAGCCAGTACCCCAAAACGCCCGTCCTTCACCACTTCCTAGTGCTTTAGCTGGGAAGAAGAAGTGGTGCAACAAACTCCCCAGTAGCACAGCTGTCTGTTAAGTTAGAGGATTTTGATTCTATACAATGGTAAGAACGTAATTAACGTTACGAAACACAAAACATAAAATTAAAATGTTTACCATATTTATACCAGCTAGCCCACGCCAATGTACCAAAAATATCATGAAAAATTTTACTCAAGCAGAAATAAATAATAAAAACATAAGCAGAACTTAAAACCTAAATTAAAGCCTCCAGGCATAAAAGGCGTGCCCGCTTCCGTATGCAATACTGCAATATGTTCACATAGCTGTAAATAAAGGACCATACGTTAATCTAGGACCTTCGGAGTAAAATAAAGAAATAGTTAATATTTTTAACAATAACAAAACCGTGGGCAGCAAGATGACCAGTCACCCTGCCAGGGGTGCGCGGGTTGTTCGAAAGAGATACCGCGGCCCCTGGCACACAGGCAACTGAGGGAACACGGGTGGGTTTTAGTCAGTAAAAGTCTGATATGACCAGTCACCAAAAGCAGCACCCATTCACAAGCATAACGTAAAGGTCACCCATTGCTCCCCTCGCCATATTTGAGGGAAGGATGCAACCCGACCCCCGACGCTACCGCAAGCAGTGACATCTAAGGGAGCATGACGAACTTGCTGCCGGTTGCTCAGGCAAGAGTAATATGATCAATTGTCGAGGTCGCTAGATATGCTACATTTTGTAAAACAATTCATTATTAAAAAAAAAAAAAAACATTAGTAGGATAGGATAGTAGGATAAGTAGGAAGTAGGATATAGTAGGATTATATTTTTTTATTTAAAGGCAAATTCATCTCTCTATCTAAGTTTCACGCAAGACATCAAATGAACTTTTTTCCAACTATTATATAGTTGAGCATACTGTGTAGTAGATACACCATGATTGTTTTTGACTCCCTATGATCTTCAGCAACCTTAGCAGATCGTCTATCCGTCTACCTAATAACACAGTATATTGACCACTATTGTATAATTGCATAGCATATGTGTGAGCACTATGTTCCTACTATATAGCTAACATTTACAGGGTACGTCTTTCATTGACTTGAATGTACCCTGGCAGCAGAGAGTATGTCATGCTCACTCAAATGTCTCGCTGGTGGTGGCGTGTGTTAGATCATTAAGTTCCCTTCAAAATGGTTGAGCTGAATGGTAATGATCCATTCGTCATGTTCGTGAACGGGCGCCGCCAGTAGGGACTGGTCATCTCTTAGCTCCCACGGCTCATTTTAATTTCTGAATTGTTATTTTATTTTTGTTTTAATTACGGACGCTTTTAATGTGCACATCTTTTTACATTGTTCTCTCATTGATAATTTCAACATAATGATGTAACCAACTTTTTGTAACAATATCATGATTTTAAAAGAGTGTCCATGGAGTTTCTTGCCCTTTCTTCTCCATAGGTACCTACGCTTTGGAATGTGCAACTAGCTTCATCTTTCTACCTCACCGACCTTGACAATTCAAAAGTGCCTGTAATTGGTTTATTTGAAATAAATGCTTTGAGTTTGAGTTTGACTAATACTAATTATGAATATTAATTACTGTTTCTATTAATACTAATATGTGTACTGTGCTAGTGGGGATGCTTCCCTACCCGGTCCAAAATATTCTCTTCAGATTTTTCAACTGGAATTTTAGTACCAAAGCTAAACACGAAATTCAGTTATCTCAAAATGCAGTGGGTATTAGTTTTGATGCATATAATAGCGTCGTTGGCTTAAGAGTTAATTTGGAGTCTGTCCAAATTTTGCTTTTATCCTCAAATAAAAGTGGATATACACTCAGAGATTGCGGTGGTGGGCCTAGCACTGTAGCACTCGATAATATTTTTTGATGTTTTTTCGTTTTGTACATTTACTATTGTACAGTCAGCGTCAATAATATCGGGACGAACAGGCTGTTCAAATTGATCTAAACGACTATGAAAATTAAATATTAATTCAATGACACAAGAAGTGTTTCAGAATGAAGTCAGTATACGACAACTGTCATTCTGACAAGAACTTTATCCACTTGAGATAAAGTTTAGTTTTCTTAGTTGTCGAGATAATTTTGAACAGTCTGTACGTCCCGATATTTTTGACGCTGACTGTACCTACAGTACGACACCACAGTACACACAGACAGTAGGCACAATCTGATTGTTATAATATATTTTATTTGTCATAAATTTTTGGTGCCAAAATCGCCAGAAAAAACTATGTTTTAACTGTAGATACACACGGCTACACATAAAGATATACATTTCCAGTTTACGCTGATCTCGCATTGTACGGAAATCATATATAATGCGAGATCAGCTTATACTGGAAATGTATAGCTTGATGTGTAGCCGTGTGTATAACAACATAACATTACGCCTCGTTCTCCCCAAGGGTTGCGTAGAGGTGTACTTACAGTAGATTGGGCGAGCCTATTGTCATCAACCGGGCAGAAATACAACTCCGGACTACTACTGAAAATTTCCTGATAGAAAATTCCAATAACACTTTGCTCAACCTGGGAACTGAACCCAGGACCTCATGCTCAGTGCTCGACCACTGTACTAAAGAGGCAATTAAATTACATAAGGTAGGTACATTAGTTCCAAAAGGGTGGGGTCCGCAAGGGCCGATGCCTGCCAGGGGTGCGGGTTGTTCGAAAGAGATACCGTCGCCCCTGGCACACAGGCAACTGAGGGAACACGGGTGGGTTTTAGTCAGTAAAAGTCTGACACGCCCTCCTGCTCCACCCAGAGCGGGAGAAGTTATTTGATGATTTCCCATCCTCAAAAAAAAAAAAAAAGGATACACACACAACTACTTACCTCTATCTAATGACATTCTAAAGCCCCTTCATATTTTTTCTCATGATTTAAATCGAAAATAAACATTTGATATGCAATACGGCACGGTTGGCGCAGTGGTTAAGCGATTGACTGCTGCGCTGCGTGTCGCGGGTTCGAAACCCGCACGGAACAAATATTTGTATGACCTACAAGTAGTTGTTTCGGGTCTGGCTGTTTGTGTATGTGAGTTTTAAATGTTTGTAAACGCATCCACAATACAGGAGAAATTCCTAGTGTGGGGCAACGTATTGTAAAAAAAAACACTTAAATAAATACCATGAACGCTTCACAAACATTTTGCACCTCTAAAATTAAAATTTTATAGCAGATTTTGCGAAAAAATGCGCCGTATTGAAATATACTGATACGCTAGAGTGGAGCCATATTATATAGCAGTAAATTAAAACTACGATAAAAATTGACGTAGGTGGGTATTAATGGCTACATTTTTTTTACTATGCGCATATTTTGGGCTTAAATAAACAAACTGCGTCAGTCTTACTAATATAGGTACTAGACTGACGCAGATTGACAGTTGGACAAGTACAACTACCTAGTTACATAGGTGTAACTAGGTAGGTCTATTTGTGCGGGTACAATACTTAATAATACAATCATAATTAAATTACAGTATAATAATGAGTCATTAACCATATCCCTATCGTTGAATAGCAGTATTCTAATCAAGATTCTGAAGCAACTTAAATTAATTAACTGCGTGTGGCGAGTTCGATTCCCGCACGGAACAAATATTAGTATGACCTAAAAGTAGATGTGTCGGGTCTGGCTGTTTGTGAATTTGAGTTTAAGTTTTTGTAAACGCACCCACAATACAGGAGAAATGCATTGTGTGGGGCAACCTTTTAAAAAAAACATGTTGCGTCGACCCCAAATAAATTTGGATAAGGGTATGATGATGACTTCTACCTCGTACATACAAAAGTGTATACTAATGACTGCTTCGTTAGTCTGGTGGTAGTAAGCGGCGCTTTTTAATAATATTAAGATGATAATGTACAGTCGAGTGCATTAATATATTGGCCCTTTCTGGCTTCAAAAATATATGAACGTCAAAAAAGTTCATAATATTGTGACAACTATAAGCATCATTAAATTGTGGTCAAGATTTAGATTCATTAATATGTGACTGATTTTTTTCATAATTTTTCATATTATTGGCTAATGCATATTATTGAACTGTTCACATGAGGACATATTTTTGATCTATTGGCTCTATAGAATTTATTGAGCTAATATTTTGAATCCTTGACAGTGCCAATATATTAATAAACTCGACTGTACCACATACTCAGAAATAAATATACTATACTACTGCTAAGTACGAGGTCCTTGGTTCAAAATAGTATTGGGATTTTTCCATCAGAAATTCCTCAGTAGCAGCTTGGAGTCTGGATTTGTGTCCCAACCGGGCACATGACAATAGGCTCACCCCTACATTTAGCAAAATGTGGGTGTTCCTATAGATGCACCACTGCCTAATCTTTCGGAAAAGACAGGCACATAGTATGCTGTGCTGCTGAGGAGTTTGTTGCGCCACTTCTTCTTCCCAGCAAAAGCACTAGGAAGTGGTGAAGGGCGGATGTTTTAAGGAACTGTCTTATGTAATTTTGACGTTCAAAAAGGGCTGATCATCAGCCTAGTTTGAGTAAACCACTTTTGAGTCATGAGTTCTAAATTGAAATGCATAAGTAATCATAACGTAGGCAGTATATGCGCCCTGCTGGGCGTCGGGAATCCCAGGCTGATTTTCGGCCGCCGTAGGCGTGGGCTTGCGGACGGCGAGTTATGGGTATTTCGCTGTCCGGTAAGAACCAAGCCCGGGTCGACGGCGCGTTGTGTTCCACGCGCGCCTCAAAGAGACGTTAGCAACAACTGGTGGGGTCCGCCGATGCCTGCCAGGGGTGCGGGTTGTTCGAAAAAGATACCGCGGCCCCTGGCACACAGGCAACTGAGGGAACACGGGTGGGTTTTAGTCAGTAAAAGTCTGACACGCCCTCCCGCTCCACCCAGAGCGGGAGAAGTAATTTGATGATTTCCCACCCAAAAAAAACCTATACACTAGGCCCACGTGTTGGATTTCAGCTCACTCCCTCTCCCCGAGAGGTGGCCTGTGCTGAAAAAAAAGCAAGCTGAGCTGAGGCGCTGGGCTGGCGTGAGCTGTGGGAAAAATGTAGACTGATCATAATAATATTTTTATTAACATACAGGGTGTAAGGAACACGCTTCCAAAAACGAAGACAGGTGACAGGGCTAGTGATTCTCGATACAGTACCATCAAAAAATCTAGATTTTTTTTCACTAGTTTTAGCAATTTTTTTTAGCATTTTTTGTACACTATGCTGTGAGAACAGTTAAATGAACCATTATTTGAGATTAAATACATTTAAAAACGACCCGAAGTCTAGGCGGCGACTTTATGTTTAGGCATACTTTGTAAAGCGCCACCAAAATAAAATAAGTAGAAAAATTACAGAAGCGTTAAACGTTTTAAATTGATGCAAAATAACCAATTTAAGGCAAAAGGTCATTGGTATCCGTTTGCATTTAGGTTGTATATAACCTACGTTCTGGCCTCGGAAGCGTTTTCCTTAGACCCTGTATAATGTCGAATTTTAAGCGCAGTGAACTAAAGTGTCAGTCGTTATATCAAAATGAAGAGTCATTTATTCAAATTAGGCAGAGAATCAGCAGTTTTCGAATGTCAAAATATTTAAGACAGTCCCCAAAAATGCTCACCCGTCACCACTTCTTAGTGCTTTAGGTGGGAACAAAAAGTGCCGCAACAAACTCCCCAGCAGCACAGCTGTCTGTTTAGTCGGATAGACTTGATTCATACATAGACAAAGTAATATAAACATTACGAGACACAGAGCATTAATTAAATAATTAGTCATACATATGTCAGCCAGCCAAGCCAATATACCAACAAATAAAATGAAAACTTAACTCGAGCACAAAGAACAAAAATGTAAATAAAGCATAATACCAAAACAAGAGCCTCCTGGTATTAAGGGCGTGATAGCTTACATATGCAATGCTGGATTATGTTCACATTGATAGCTGTTACTACCCGAGTTAGTAGTTGTAGAAAACCCTGACTTAAGTATCATCATCTTCCTGTTCTTGTCCGATGTTATTTGAGGTCGGTGCATCACGGTTTCTTCTTCTATTCTCCCCTGTCAACCATAAGGATATCATTCACTCTCTTCTCTTAAAAACCTTGAACCGAAAATCCGAAAGGAAAACATTGCGTGAAAATCTGGAGACGCAATGACAAAGTCTTTTTAAAATACTCTATATACAAAGAAAAGCCTTTTCTGTCCCATCAAAAAATTACAGCTTGATATTAAAACTATAACAATTATACGTAGTTATAACAATGTTGCCAGTTGGCATAATAATACCCCATCTTTGTGTTCGTACTATGTTCTTGTTTCAAGTAAATAGCTCCAATTTTCAGACGATCTCATGGCTTTATCTAGATTAATTGTTCTGTGTAGCACGCAATTAGGTCTTTAGTGTTCCCAGCTTATGTTTATAAGCACTTTAAGTTAGCATTTCACTCCTTTATACGTGTCCGTGCAATGATTGGCATGGATTTGACTGTAATCATCAGACATCGGATATTCGGATGCATATTTATCTAAAGATAATTTTTAGCTATGAAAGTATGGAAGCGGCTTTATAAATTATTTGTAATATTTATTAAAAACCCCGGGATTCTTGGATTCCATAACTATTCAGAGGTGTATTAATTTCAAATTAATGTTTAACCCGATACAAATATGTGTATGTACTGGAGGAGGGGTGGTTTGTATTAGTTAAAACAAAAAATAAATAAATTACTTACCTAAATTAAGATTTTTCGATACAAAAGCGTATTTCATGTTAGCCAACATCTCAACTTTAGGTGAATATGCATCCGAATATCCGATCTCTGGTTATCGTTCTTCATTTATCATTTACTAGCGACCCGTCCCTGCTTTGCGGGTTTTTGACTTATCATCGAGATTTGTTTATTACATGGAAGTTTTATATAAATGGCATATATACATGAACCATCTGGAATATATTCCCTAAATAAATTTGAAAATCGCAACAAAATCTGTTGCGTAGTTAAGAAGAACAACATCACAGAGTCTCACACAGAGAGACAGGAAAAGTCAACTCAATTTATAATATATAACTATGTATGTATGTTGTACAGATAAATGTGCTATTGTGGCTACGACAAAGATCTATGATGATGACTTTTAAATGGTACAGTGGTATAAAAAATTCGATGTACTTAATGAAATCACAATCAAAATCAAAAGTCATTTATTCAAACTAGGCTGAGAGTCAGCTCTTTTTGAACGTCAAAATAAAATAACATAAAACAGTCCCCCCAAAACGCCCGCCCTTCACCACTTCCTAGTGCTTTAGCTGGGAAGAAGAAGTAGCGCAACAAACTCCCCAGCAGCACAGCTGTCTGTTAAGTTAGAAGAACTTTATTCTATACAATAACAGGTAAAAAAAATTACGAAAAATAAAAATGAGAAACATAAAATAGAGCAACAAATGAACAAATGAGCTAAGCTACCAAAATACCACGCGTATTGACCGCACTAAACAAGCTCGTGGAGGCCAACCCAGACTGCGATCTGTTCGCGAATAAATTCACCAATTTAATGGTTATGCCTAGATTTTTGTGAGAATAATAGTATTTAATTTTTGTTATTAGTTTAGTTGTTATGTTTGTACTTATATACATTATGATTTATGTAATTGGTTTTTTAAGCCGTGTAAATCTAATAAATATATAAATGGTAGAAACATTATCACCACTTTCATTAAAGTGCTACCATTGGTAGCTAAAATGTTTTCGATCATACGACAAATTTTTGTCTTGGGATGGATTACTAACAGAGAAAATATACCTATGTTTTTGTCTGTGAGTAATTATAGCCCCGTTTTCATTTAATGTCGTTTTATTTTTTGGACTTTACTTTGCATATCCTATGACACCCGGTTCCACGATCGCTTGTCATCTATACATAAAAAGTAATTGCTACGAGGTATGGAAGTCTGATGCCAAAAGTATAATTTTTATCCGTTTGTCTTGATGTATGTTCCTGATTGGCGCAAAATTTGGCACACAGATAGTTTATAACCTGGATTAACACATAGTGTACTTTAAATCCCGTTAGTACTCGTACGTTCCCGTGGGATATTTTTCAACATCCAATCCATCCACAAAAGCTAGTAATAATTAAAATTGTAAGAAATAAACAAAACATACATGATTACTATCAGTCCTTCTACACGTGCAGCCTGTGGGTCAACTTCACTCAGCGGGCATACAGCGACCTACGCGTTCAATATAATAATGCACTGAGAGTTCTGCTGCGGCTGCCCTGGCGTTGTAGTGCGTCAGGGATGTTTGCAGATAACAGCATTGATGGTTTTGCCGCCATCATTAGAAAGAGATGTGCATCCCTGATGTCACGTGTTTGCGGCGGCACCAACAGTGTTCTCAGTGTATTCGCAGATCGTTCGGATTCCCTAATGTTGTGAAGGTGGATGCAGCTCCATGCTGAATTTTAAGTTTTAAATAGTAATTGTACTAACACTAGAGGATAAGCAAAATTGTTACTAACCCTATATGGACTTCTATTCTATTAATTAAAACTAACAAACAAGCGATTAAATCATCGGACCATTGTTATAACATTATTTAGTGTAACATAACATGTATTTAAACCATCATAAGCCCCATAAGCCTTTTGACAAGGGTGTTATTATTTCTAGGGCCTATAATAAGGGTTGCCATACTTTTAAAATACAGTTTTATAGGTCCTTTGTTTTCCTCTTTATTAGAATACTTCATGTTATCTTTATTCAAAACTAATCAATAAAAATAAATTAGATAGTTTTTTTATCATTTATTTTTTGTTATACTTTTATTATTCTTTTTAAAATTATATTTTATTTTGTTTTTTATTAGTGTGGCCCATGAGGGATGACAATACTATGCAAAACTAACTACTTGTAAAACCCTATAATTAAGCTAAAAAAATATATGTGAACATTAAAAGAACACCTAAGTAGGTGTACAGATCGCGGCACGTAATTTGAACGAAAATTGCGGATTTTGTTTCAATTTACGTGCCGCGATCTGTAAGTGACCATACTAGAAACTTTTCTCATTTTTTTCCGGCGACGCAACGATTGCACGCTCTCCTACCTTCGGTTGTTTGTTCTGATTTTGGTTCAACTTACGTGTCGCGATCTGTTTTGTATCCCTTGCCAAATATTACGGTGCATTTTGTATTAAAGTGGGCAACCCTACCTGTAACTGAAACAAATGAATCCCTATGTGATTATGTTGTTGTTAACGATGAACGGTATGGGATCTTCAGGATAATATTACATTATACGAATATAACTTGTGATATAATATAATATTATAGTTAGGGGTTTGTTCAACAGGTCTCTGTATGTGTGTATATTCTATATAATGTTGTTTGGAGTTTGTAATTGGTGTCTTGGGAATAGATACGCTGGTAGTGTTTTAGTTTTATAAAACCCATTAATATCGTCAATTGTGAATAATAAGGAAAAACACTGCCTCGTTGATTTAGTCCCTTGTGGTATAGTTTGTTTTTCCAGGTTCATGGTGTTCGCATATAATTATAAAATGAATGTATATTAAACATTGTAAAAAAAAATAGGTGCAATATTGGAGTTTCTTGCCCATTCTTGTTCATACAAAACTAGATACCTTTTGGAAGGGGTGACTAGAATTAATTATATTTTCTTGTATTCTATTTTGACGTTCAAAAGTGTGTTTTATGTGCGTTTACAAAATAAATGTTTTAACTTTGAATAAATGAATGACAGAAAAGTGTAAGTTTGTGTTTGTCCTTGGTTCTAACATAAACGAAACGTAATTCGACAAACTAAAAACTATACACAAAATAAATTTAAAAAGCCAGTATAAATAAATGAAAATTCATATCACAAACTCCCGTAACCTAGTTTACCAAATAATTGGCAGCTGTGTTATAAAAGCCTACAGGCGTCGCAAATCGATAATATATATCCGGAAATTAGCTCACATGATTTTTCCTCTGTAGCTTATAGTTAAATAATAACAACTGCAAGGGTCGATCGGAGATTAAACTTTGCTTGCCACGGTCGGTTCGTGGATGGGTGATTATTCATTACACATTGACACCCCTCCCTGCCTCGAAAATCACGATCAAAAAGCCTTTGGCTCCAGCTGTCATTCGTAATTCATGGGTAGCCCTATGCCCAAAAGTTTGACAACCAGTTTTACCAAGGGGTATGGTGCACCAAGTAACTGGGTTGTGGAGGTAAGATGGGCAGTCGCTCCTTGTGAAATACTACGGTAGTCAGCTGCAGCCAGTACCCAAGTCTAGAAGCCGACTATAACTATGTTGGGAATCCTAGACAGATTGATTATACTGGAAATTCAGCCCAAAATAACATTATTAATTACATATAACAATTATACGCTTAACTGGAACGCCAGGAAATCTGACAGCCCTTTTGATTTTACCCTCAAAACGTAATTTCAACCCAATTAATAATGAGAAATGTGAATAATTTACGCAAACAACTATTTCGTGCCCACTTTAATACATAATAATTAAATTTGGCGCAAATTAATGACAAATTACATGAATTGGTAGAAATGGATTTGACGACGTTGAGGTGGAGTGTCTGTTTAAGAGGGTATCTGTACTTAATAATTGGAATTTAGTGAGTTTCGGGTATTAAAAGTGCACTTTTATTAGAAAGATTAAATCTTATCGAGATGCTCTCACCCACTGAAAAAATAAAACTCCCGCGGTCTACTTATTTTCCTTCTTGGAGTATAAAGTGTGTTGCTGTTCTACAAACGATGGGACACTTATTATCGTGTCTTGCCGTGTTCACACTACAGGAATTGATAGATGCTCATGATGGCGCTAAAGGTTATGATTTTTGGGCTTAGGCCATACAAGGATACAAAAAGATGTAAATAATTTAATTGAACCAAAAGCTGAAAACTGAATAAACGTTTAAATCACATTAATCATTGTGTGGTTTAATTAGCACATTTCAAAAATTAGATCTATAGTCTCGTAATACTTGCCAATCTTTTAACGTGTACCTATGTAAGCATCAAATAGCCTGTATCTCTACAATACCTATTGAAAAAGGTTTTGTTTAGATTCAAGAAAGGCTTTGAAAAATAAAACCTTTTTTATTTTATTCTTTTAAATTTATTTGCTCTAGTATCCATGAAGCGTATTTACTTTCACTCTTCGTGCGTAGGAACAATAAATCTTATTTATTACGCTTGTCTTACTATGCTGGTTGAACAGAATCGTAAGTAGTTACAATATAAGTATAGGTTACGTATTATATTTACGTAACTCTGAACGTTTTATTCCATTTTTTAAATGGAGTGAGAGAGATGATCATAACAATTTCTTTTCCAATGCTTTAATTGGTCAATGCAAATCATTGCAATTATTTTTTTTGGCAAGTCCTAATAATACTTTTTTATATTTATGTATACTTACCATATAAAAAAAGTTGTTAAAATTTATTTGGATAGTGATATTTTGCTAAAATTATGTTGGAAAAACGGCAGGATCCCATTAGTACCTACCTTTAGTAGGTATTGTTATCAGCAGGCTTAGCACGAGCACCGTTTTATCGACGGAAGAGTAGACAAAAATGACGTTCCATGTAGACAGTTATATAAAGTTTTCTGTCACTGTCACAATTGTCAGTTTCTTCTGAAATAGTCTACTTAAAAAAGCACCTTGACAAAGATCGTTAGAAACGAAAGACAAAATTACAGATGGTAGAAGGATTTCTACGGTGCGATGTCAAAAATAGATAAACGAAATGTCACTTTGTATAGAAAGAGCTGTGTCTATTTTTCGTAGAAAAAGAAAGTGTCATGGTAAGCCTGCTGGTAGCTCGTTTAATACTATAAAATAGGTACGTAATTATTAAAATATCCCGCTAGAACTGGCACCAAAACCTTATTTGAAAGAGCAGTACAGTTACCAAGGTAACAATTTATAGGTAGGTTATATAATTACATTTGAAGTATGGCGACATTTTGTGACTTCTAAAGACGTAATGACTAATAACTCTAGTTACTCTGACATTTATAATAATGTACGTTTAATGTGTTTATAAATAGGCTCACATAAACATGTTTATGTTTAAACTAAATATACAGTATGCGGTAGTTACATTGTGTGGTGGATGCCTACCTTTTATTGAACACAACATTATTTCTTCTTTTTTAACAACACAATTTTAAATAAAAAGGACCTGCACCCTAATTGCGTAACGCACGATCGATCATAATCTGAATCATTTTGAAACAGATTGCTCATACATTGCTTCATATGTTGGAAAAATGTGTCTGTTTAGCAGCGTAAATAACGCAATGAATATTGTTGAACTGTCAAAATGAAACAGATTATGATTGATCGAGTGTTACACAATTAGGGTGCTGATGCAACTTCTCAATCGAATCAATTTTTATACTTATTTTTTTAACTACACATAGGCAATCACTCCTTGTTTTGTACTCACCAGATCTGCAAATAAATCATCATGATCATTACAATTTTTGCAGTGAAAACTTCTTTAGGCGAGTTGGGCATATTTTGAGATGGGAAAAACAATTGAATTCGCGACACTGTTACCGACACCTCTGACAACACGAACATACGAGTATGAACGAACAACGTTGAACGTACATACGTTGAACGTTGTTTAATCTGCCGATTCAAGAAATACACACGTGTCACACGTAATTGTTCAAGTTTTCACTTCTGTTGGCACTCCAGGAGTGCCACTGTTTTTTTATTATTTTACTTGTTCCGCCACTGCTGAGTTTGCCTTCTCCTTTTGTGCTATGCTGCCCTGATACGTGCGGGTTTCTTCCATTCTCACAGCTGCAAATAAATATGAATGATAAATGAAATGGATGAATTAAATTAAATTAAATTTATTTCATAAGCCTATAATACAATAAGGAGAGAAAAAGAGGTTTACAAATACATTTTTTTTTTAAATAACTATATCCTTATATAAATAGGCTTAGTACATGCACGTTATGTGAAACTCCTGACACCCAAACTAGGACATGTCCTGTATCTCAGGTGTCAGCGTTCCTTCCTGGCAGACACATTTGTGAAGCCTAGCTTTCAATTGCGTGCTTCATATCTCAATGATGATAAAGAGCTCACAAATAGAAAAATAAATCAAATTAAATTAAAGTACAATAATTACAATCTAGGTTTAAGTTAACCAAAACAATATAGAAGTAGTATGTAACCTATTTTATCTCTGCTATAATATATGCGTGTGGAGAAGTGAAAGTCGTGTATGGGTACGTGTAATGTAAAGGTGAGTGTAGTGAGAGGGTGAGTGTAAGAGTGTGTATGTGTGAGATGACATGTTGGGGTTGTTTGCTTTAGGTGCATGTTGTGTGAAAGCAATGACTTTAGGTAGTAATACCTATAATTATGAGCACCTATCTAATAAATTTAAATATTATGAATACAATATGAACGCAAATAAATTTAACATTTATTTAGGTTAGTAGGTATGCTTTTTTACCCCCCAGCTACACATTTAAAATGCAACTCCAATTTTGTAAGAAGAAAAAAATGTAATTTTCTTATCGAAGCTCGTTTTTTCGCTATAATCGTTTTTCACACATCCCATAGATTTTCTGCTCTTCGGTTCAGCAAAAAACTTAGATAAAATAAGCCAAACGTTGGAATTTAATTTAAACGTATTAAGATGTTCTTTAACTATCCGATTTCAAATCCCCGATCCAAAGAGTCGAAGTTTGTCGTTAAGCTCTTTACCTTTATTGCCAGAGCGAATAAAAATAGTCTTAAACTACACCTAGAACTCTAGATCTTCCTAACTAATTTAAACCCTAACACCTAGACAGTAAGGTAGGAATTTGAGTAGAGGCTTTCCTTGACGCAACTATCAACTAAGGTGTTCTGTTGAGAGCGTTTAAAGTTTAATTGAGTTGTGGATTTCAGTAACTAACAAGGATCAGGAAACTAGAAAACTCATTAACCGACTTCAAAAAGGAGGAGGTTATCAATTCGTCGGAACCTTTTTTTTTTTTTTTTTTTTTTTTTTTTTATTTTTTTTTATGTATGTTCCCCGATTACTCGAAGATGGCTGGACCGATTTGAATTTTGTTTTTTTTGTTTGAAAGGGTATACTTCCCAGGTGGTCCCATGATCATCAAGTCAGGATCTGATGATGGGATCCTGGAGAAATGGAGAGAACTCTTCAAATTTTATAGGCACACAAAGCGATTTAGGTATTTTTTGGAAGAGTACTTTCTCAGAGTGGTTCCATTTCAATTTGGTGAAGATCTGATGAAGAACTTCGGAGATATGCAACGGAACTCCTCAATAAATGATAGCAAATGGACTGGGATTGCTGAAATCTCATCTCTGTCTATTGCTTACACCAGTTCATAACATAACATCACGCCAGTATGCTGTGAAGGTGTAAGCACATGTGAACCACTAAAAAGTGAAAAATAAAAACTTTTTCCAAAAAAAAAACAACCGACTTCCAAAAAAATAAAAAATAAATAATAGTTAAAAAAACTAAAAAACACGCTTTAAAATACAAACAAACAAACATACAAGTGAAGCTAATATAAAGCGTGTAAAAAGAGTTCATCATTTACATGTCAATAAGATTTTAGAGGATCACTTAGGTTTCATTTCTCATTATAGGTTATTGATGACAGAAAGTCTAATAGTTTCTTTACAATCTGCCATGCTGCTAAAGCATTATATAGGACATTGCCAGACTTCGCTCAACATTATGCTAACGCCAAACATTGACCCTAATCACATCTCTGTTTAACCCGAAATCTCACAAAACGTCTCCCTTATCTGCCTTCCCAAAGTCATAATTACTTCCAGCCTTCCATGTAAGACCAATCTGACCGTCAAGTCAAAACTTGGCAGCTTAAGCCCGAATCTTGGCACGTTGTCAGACTATCGTGCCTAGTAATTTAAGCTGGATTGAAATGTAAATGTAATTAAATGCAAATGTATTCAATTAATTGGGTGTTATAGCGAGCCATTGAGGGCATTTGAGGGTCGGTTCGACTTCCATTAATTAACTTATATGTTGTTGGTGTTGTAGATCTGAGTTTTGGTTGCCAAATCTGAGTTTTAAAGAAACAAAATATTTAGTTACTACTAACACGTAATCATTGGCTTCGATTTAGAATACTTTAAACCTTATTACAAAATAAGTTTTTATTTATATCAAATTGATACCAACAAGTAGTTTTCTTAAATTAAAGAACCCAATATGTGTAGAAATGCAGTTCTTTTTACAAAACTGACAACTTAGTCCCGGTGATAAGTTGTCATTTTTGTATCAAGAACTTTACCCAAATCAAAATAAAGTTGGAAATACAAAAACTGCCGCAGAGTTTTAAGCTAGAACGAAATGAAGATCGCGTTTTGTATTAAGATTCTATGTCTAATCTTTAATAGTAACTGAGATATTCATCCAACAAAAAATACCAAAACCCAAAAAAAAAAACTTAAAAATTGGAGAAATGAAGAACACTATCTCTCCACTTTGTCATAATTGCTTATGATTTATAATTTAAATTACATTATAATTATATATATTTTAGTGATATTCTATGTATGTATATTCTCATATTATGTGTGTATATTTAAATTAGAGTTTACTCTGTAATTTTATGTTTGCCCTTCTACTGTTATTACACGCGTTGTCTACATCTCTGTTATCTTCTCTCCTATCGCAGGTGTGCTGGAAGAGATTTCTGTAGAAGTAAGCATTACCTATGTACGTATTTTTCTGTTCTTTTATCCTGGTCTGTTTATATGTGTGTGCACAAATAGTTAAATAAATAATAAATAAATGCTATAGCTTTCAAGAGTAATGGAAGGTTCCGTAGACATACCTTCCGGTATAAGGTTCATCATTAAATTGTATACATACGATACAATATGATAACAGTATGTGCATTGAAATAACTCATTCGTATCTTTAATTATTACAATACTAAATTTTTCCAGTTGCTTCGCCCGCGTGGAGGTCAGAAATTATCTCACAGGAACGTACAGCTGAGATAAAAAGTATGTGTTAATCCGGGTTATAAACTATCTGTGTGACATCCAATTCCATTCGGCCGTTTTTGCGTGATTAGATAATAAACATGCAAACATACATACTTTTACATTTTCAATATTAATAGGACTATGTTACTATCGCAACTTTTGACACAACTTAAAACACACATTCAAAATACGGGTCTACTCATTTATGCAGCAACATTATTTTCATGTAGACTTAATTTGCTGATGCCGCAAGAGCTGGTGTATGGTGTATCAGCACTTTTCATGCAAATTTCAAGAGTCAACAGGGGGAAATTGATTGATGTCGCAAACAAACACAGCTACTGAATAACCATAGAAAATGCAGTGTTATGGAGTAAGCAATTGAGTAGTTAAGTGAGTCATGTAACTTTTTACTGAAGTGTTTTGATACTTAAATATGACCGTTAGACATTTATTCCAAGTGGGCTGAGAATCAGATCTTTTTGAAAGTTAAAATTACATAAGACAGTCCCCCAAAAATCTCGCCCTGCAAAACTTCCTAGTGCTTTAGCTGGGAGGAAGTGGCGCAACAAACTCCCCAGCAGCACAAATAAGTTAAGCAAAGCAGTTAAGTTAAAAGAACGTGACATCGACGCGCAAACCGTAACCCTGTTCAGCGTTTCATAGAAAAGAGCAATACCTCTACGTGGTCAAAAGATGCAAAGACTGCAAATTTTTATATATGTATAACCGACGAAAAATTTCAACGCAAGGAAATTCAGAATCATGTACTAAAACCATGGTAACAGTTTGCGCGTCAATGTGTTTGCTACCCTGTATAGTGTGCAACGTAATTATCATTACGAAACAGAAGATTTTAAATTAACTTATTTGCCAATGTCAGCTAGTACACGTTTATAGACCAACAAAACCACTGAAAACTACTCAAGCAGAAGTTAAACGTAGCGAAAAAAAGACGCAGCTACAAGAATGTTTTCTTCGACTATAATTTCCAAAATGACAAAAACATTATGCATTTTGGTGTGGTTTAAGGTTTTACATTAAGCAGAAGGGGTATATAAATATTCTCATGTGGAAAATAAAAGGAGAAATGTGCTTTAAGAACATCGTGTTGGCTCTAGAACGTAGCTACAAATTAAAGAAAAAGAAGTCACATTGCGTCGCTAAAGTAACAATATCGCGTAAGTTAAATTTTATAAGTTTTCAGGAGAGACAATTGTTATCATTTATTTATAGTTAATTAAAACGCTACAACACCAACATTCATTAACGTAGAAGCAATTATAACGTGGCAAATAATTATGATAAGATATATGATTAAATTAAAAACTAACACGGAACAGTGGACTCCCTTGCATACTTTCCCTCACAGAACACCAGAACTATACACAAAATTTTATTCCATTCATCCGCAAACACATCACATTCAGGGTGGGCACAAACTGGGGATTCGGGTCTGGCTACAGTTTTACATGGAAGTTGCGCAAACAGATTGTGTAAGCGGAGGTGGGACGTTATTGGAACATTCGAAAAATATGTGGTCAAGGGTGCCTTCCTCCAATCCGTATTCGTTATGTGTCGCCCGAATGTCTGACAGCCTCACAAAGGAGTATCGTATTACCCAGTAACTGGGTTGTGGAGATCATGACGGTGTCCGATGTATTTGTCAGGCACAAATAATCGGCAGAAAAGGCCGTGGAGCTCTGGGTAGTCGATACGTCCCTGTAATGTCTTACAAGCTACCGTGAGCTGGAACAATAAACTGTTTACGGAACGCAGCGTAAGTCTTCAACGCGATCACACATCAACACGAGACAGTATGTCGGACTGATGACTTATGCGGTTGGGTACAACAAACGATTTGCGTGGTGCCAGGGCTATTTGAATAATGCGCTGCGATTGGATAGACTTGTAATTTGCTTGACATCATTCGACGCCCGCTGACAAGATCTATCCAATGAAGTATAAAACTTCACATGGCCAATTTGCTACTTACGCGGTATTGTTACATAGGCGACGATTTTAGTCTCTAAATTTTCTGAGATATTTCAAGGTGCCTTTAATTACATTCTTTAAAAAGGTGTTGCTCTAAAATCCAATTTCATATAACTAAAAAACTTTTTCCAAAAAAAAAAACAACCGACTTCCAAAAAAACACTACAAAGTGAAAAATAACTTTAATTTCGGAAGTCGGTGTCTTTGGAGCTGTATTTGAATTTTTTGTCACCGCCTTCCGAAATTAAAGTTATTTTTCACTTTGTAGTGTTTTTTTGGAAGTCGGTTGTTTTTTTTTTGGAAAAAGTTTTTTAGTTATATGAAATTGGATTTTAGAGCAACACCTTTTTAAAGAATGTAATTAAAGGCACCTTGAAATATCTCAGAAAATTTAGAGACTAAAATCGTCGCCTATGTAACAATACCGCGTAAGTAGCAAATTGGCCATGTGAAGTTTTATACTTCATTGGATAGATCTTGTCAGCGGGCGTCGAATGATGTCAAGCAAATTACAAGTCTATCCAATCGCAGCGCATTATTCAAATAGCCCTGGCACCACGCAAATCGTTTGTTGTACCCAACCGCATAAGTCATCAGTCCGACATACTGTCTCGTGTTGATGTGTGATCGCGTTGAAGACTTACGCTGCGTTCCGTAAACAGTTTATTGTTCCAGCTCACGGTAGCTTGTAAGACATTACAGGGACGTATCGACTACCCAGAGCTCCACGGCCTTTTCTGCCGATTATTTGTGCCTGACAAATACATCGGACACCGTCATGATCTCCACAACCCAGTTACTGGGTAATACGATACTCCTTTGTGAGGCTGTCAGACATTCGGGCGACACATAACGAATACGGATTGGAGGAAGGCACCCTTGACCACATATTTTTCGAATGTTCCAATAACGTCCCACCTCCGCTTACACAATCTGTTTGCGCAACTTCCATGTAAAACTGTAGCCAGACCCGAATCCCCAGTTTGTGCCCACCCTGAATGTGATGTGTTTGCGGATGAATGGAATAAAATTTTGTGTATAGTTCTGGTGTTCTGTGAGGGAAAGTATGCAAGGGAGTCCACTGTTCCGTGTTAGTTTTTAATTTAATCATATATCTTATCATAATTATTTGCCACGTTATAATTGCTTCTACGTTAATGAATGTTGGTGTTGTAGCGTTTTAATTAACTATAAATAAATGATAACAATTGTCTCTCCTGAAAACTTATAAAATTTAACTTACGCGATATTGTTACTTTAGCGACGCAATGTGACTTCTTTTTCTTTAATTTGTAGCTACGTTCTAGAGCCAACACGATGTTCTTAAAGCACATTTCTCCTTTTATTTTCCACATGAGAATATTTATATACCCCTTCTGCTTAATGTAAAACCTTAAACCACACCAAAATGCATAATGTTTTTGTCATTTTGGAAATTATAGTCGAAGAAAACATTCTTGTAGCTGCGTCTTTTTTTCGCTACGTTTAACTTCTGCTTGAGTAGTTTTCAGTGGTTTTGTTGGTCTATAAACGTGTACTAGCTGACATTGGCAAATAAGTTAATTTAAAATCTTCTGTTTCGTAATGATAATTACGTTGCACACTATACAGGGTAGCAAACACATTGACGCGCAAACTGTTACCATGGTTTTAGTACATGATTCTGAATTTCCTTGCGTTGAAATTTTTCGTCGGTTATACATATATAAAAATTTGCAGTCTTTGCATCTTTTGACCACGTAGAGGTATTGCTCTTTTCTATGAAACGCTGAACAGGGTTACGGTTTGCGCGTCGATGTCACGTTCTTTTAACTTAACTGCTTTGCTTAACTTATTTGTGCTGCTGGGGAGTTTGTTGCGCCACTTCCTCCCAGCTAAAGCACTAGGAAGTTTTGCAGGGCGAGATTTTTGGGGGACTGTCTTATGTAATTTTAACTTTCAAAAAGATCTGATTCTCAGCCCACTTGGAATAAATGTCTAACGGTCATATTTAAGTATCAAAACACTTCAGTAAAAAGTTACATGACTCACTTAACTACTCAATTGCTTACTCCATAACACTGCATTTTCTATGGTTATTCAGTAGCTGTGTTTGTTTGCGACATCAATCAATTTCCCCCTGTTGACTCTTGAAATTTGCATGAAAAGTGCTGATACACCATACACCAGCTCTTGCGGCATCAGCAAATTAAGTCTACATGAAAATAATGTTGCTGCATAAATGAGTAGACCCGTATTTTGAATGTGTGTTTTAAGTTGTGTCAAAAGTTGCGATAGTAACATAGTCCTATTAATATTGAAAATGTAAAAGTATGTATGTTTGCATGTTTATTATCTAATCACGCAAAAACGGCCGAATGGAATTGGATGTCACACAGATAGTTTATAACCCGGATTAACACATACTTTTTATCTCAGCTGTACGTTCCTGTGAGATAATTTCTGACCTCCACGCGGGCGAAGCAACTGGAAAAATTTAGTATTGTAATAATTAAAGATACGAATGAGTTATTTCAATGCACATACTGTTATCATATTGTATCGTATGTATACAATTTAATGATGAACCTTATACCGGAAGGTATGTCTACGGAACCTTCCATTACTCTTGAAAGCTATAGCATTTATTTATTATTTATTTAACTATTTGTGCACACACATATAAACAGACCAGGATAAAAGAACAGAAAAATACGTACATAGGTAATGCTTACTTCTACAGAAATCTCTTCCAGCACACCTGCGATAGGAGAGAAGATAACAGAGATGTAGACAACGCGTGTAATAACAGTAGAAGGGCAAACATAAAATTACAGAGTAAACTCTAATTTAAATATACACACATAATATGAGAATATACATACATAGAATATCACTAAAATATATATAATTATAATGTAATTTAAATTATAAATCATAAGCAATTATGACAAAGTGGAGAGATAGTGTTCTTCATTTCTCCAATTTTTAAGTTTTTTTTTTTGGGTTTTGGTATTTTTTGTTGGATGAATATCTCAGTTACTATTAAAGATTAGACATAGAATCTTAATACAAAACGCGATCTTCATTTCGTTCTAGCTTAAAACTCTGTGGCAGTTTTTGCATTTCCAACTTTATTTTGATTTGGGTAAAGTTCTTGATACAAAAATGACAACATAGCACCGGGACTAAGTTGTCAGTTTTGTAAAAAGAACTGCATTTCTACACATATTGGGTTCTTAATTTAAGAAAACTGGCTTGTTGGTATAAATTTGATCTAAATAAAACCTTGTTTTGTAATAAGGTTTAAAATATTCTAAATCGAAGCCAATGATTACGTGTATCTGTAACTAAATATTTTGTTTCTTTAAAACTCAGATTTGGCAACCAAAACCTAGATCTACAATACCAACAACACATAAGTTAATTAATGGAAGTCGAACCGACCCTCAAATGCCCTCAATGGGTCGCTATAACACCCAATTAATTGAATACATTTGCATTTAATTACATTTACATTTCAATCCAGCTTAAATTACTAGGCACGATAGTCTGACAACGTGCCAAGATTCGGGCTTAAGCTGCCAAGTTTTGACTTGACGGTCAGATTGGTCTTACATGGAAGGCTGGAAGTAATTATGACTTTGGGAAGGCAGATAAGGGAGACGTTTTGTGAGATTTCGGGTTAAACAGAGATGTGATTAGGGTCAATGTTCGGCGTTAGCATAATGTTGAGCGAAGTCTGGCAATGTCCTATATAATGCTTTAGCAGCATGGCAGATTGTAAAGAAACTATTAGACTTTCTGTCATCAAGTACCTATAATGAGAAATGAAACCTAAGTGATCCTCTAAAATCTTATTGACATGTAAATGATGAACGCTTTTTAAAATAAATAAGCCTCCTTCTTTCTGGCCATACCTTATTATTAGTCGTGGTTATAATGCTAATGTGCCCCGACCTTACGGGTAAGGTTAGAACAGTTAACAACCGCGCGCGAGCCGACCGAGCGAAGCGAGCGGTGCCGCAGCAGCAGCGGGCGAGTGCCACATCCAGTTCGGTCGCACTTACTTGACTATTTAAAAAACCCAAAAATAGGAATTCTTTGAGGTTCACAAAAAGAGACGCATTCATAATGCTTTATATAGTGTTCAATAATATTTTTCGGAAAGCAAAATGGGAATAATAAATTGAGGTTCGATAAATACATGCCAATTATAAGAGACAGTTCAGTGGAAAGAATAATACTGATATCGTTGCTTATATCTACACATTTCGTTCTATTTAACACTAATACATCTTTAACAAATCGTCGCACATCTGCTTAAAATACACGAAAAATATGTCAGTTTAAGTACACAAACTGACACACAATATCCCCTTATCACACAAAACAGTTTATTATCCCAAAAACATCCACATTTTGCCTAAAACATTCGCGATAACATGCCAACAGAATAAGACGTATTTCTTAGTGAAAAATAAAAGCGGCCTTATTCTGACATGTCCAGAAAAGGTCCAGAGAAAATAATACTTTCAGGAATGCAGATTATGTGAAGGAAAACTAAAGTGGGTCACGTTCGAGTTTTATTAGTTTCTCGCCCTGAAATGTTAAAAGTTTTCCAGTATTTTAATGTAGGTTTTGCTAATTAGTTGGGAGGATGTTGAAGTTAGAAATGTGTTTAAGTGGGTGCAATCTGGAAGGAGAATATCAATCATATTTCTGGTTTTGCTGAAAATTAAACCATTTTGACCATTTCCGTTACATTGAAGACAGTGAACCCCATTCTTGCCCATTTTAACCGCCTTCAAAAGAAGGAGGAAGTTCTCAATTCGCTTGTTATTATTGACATTTGTTACTTCAGAACTCCGTCCATTATAATAGGTCTTTACCTATGAAATTGCCGTTTTGTATGAAAAAATTTAAACGAATTTTTTTCATGTATTTTTTATTTGTATTAATCGAAATAATCACCCATGCAATCAATGCATCTTTGCCATCACAGTGGCAGTTTATTGATGCCCTTCTTAAAGAAATCAGCTGGACGGGAGGCAACAAATTCTTCAAAGGCATTTTGTACTGCCTCTCGGGTATTGAATTTTTTTCCCGCCAAGAAGTTATCCAAATTCTGGAAAAAGTAGTAGTCTGTAGGCGCAAGGTCTGGTGAGTAGGGCGGATGACGGAGAGCTTCCAACCCCAGTTCTTGCAACTTGGAGACCGTCTGCTGTGCAGTATGAGGTCGCGCGTTGTCGTGCAGGAGCAGCGGAGACGAGCGATTGACCAATGCTGGTTGGAGATGTGCCAGCTTCTCCATCATTGTGTTCAGTTCTTCACAGTACACATCTGCAGTAATGCTCACCCCGTTTGGTAAGAAGCTGTGATGAATCACACCGGCGCTAGACCACCAAACAGTGACCATCACTTTTATAGGGGTAAGTTTTCGTTTAGGGCATTGTTTAGGTGCTGAACCAGGATCCAACCAACTTGCTGAGCGCTTGCGGTTATCAAACAGAATCCATTTTTCATCGCAGGTAACAATGCGGTTCAAAATTCCTTCATTTGTGTGTCTGTTGAGCAGTGCAAGGCACGTCTCGACGCGTACTTCGCGCTGACGATCATTGAGTTCGTGGGGCACCCATTTGTCAAGCTTTTTTACCTTGCCAATTTGACGCAAATGGACCAATATTGTTTTGACGCTAACGTCGAAAGCTGCTGCTAATTCAGCCGTAGATTGTGTATCATCAGCTTCCACAATCGCCTTTAATTCGTCATTGTCGACCAAAGTCTTCGGACGACCGCGTGGTTCATTTTTCAGGTCGAAATTTCCAGAACGGAAGCGAGCAAACCAATAACAGGTGGTGCGTTGGTTTGTAGTGTTAGCTCCGTAAACGTCGTTGATGTTGCGTGCCGCTTGTGCCGCGTTGCTGCCACGACGGTACTCATATTCCATAATTACTCGAATTTTTAACGTATCCATGATGACGAAAAAGATTGAAATGCGATGAAAATGTAACACTAATCAATAAACAAATGACTACTTTTGGAAAAAAAAATCCATGTTTTTAAAATAAAATTAATTTGAAATTAGAATTCTTACCCAAACAAAAATTATTTTGATTTGAAATGGCCAGTACTGCAAAACGGCAATTTCATAGGTAAAGACCTAATAAACAGATTTGAACAAGTCTTTATTGGTTTGAAAAGATAAACTTACCGAAAACTCTCATAAGTCAAGTTAATTATCAATCAACTCAGCCTATCGCAGTCCACTGCTGGACATACGCCTCTCCCAGGCTGCGCCACAACACTCTATCCTCCGCCTTCCGCATCCAGTCTGTCCCAGCCACCTTTTTAAGGTCGTCGGTCCATCTAGCTGGGGGCGTCCCACACTACGCTTGCCAATACGCGGTCTCTACTCCAGGACCTGTCTGCTCCACCGTCCATCGGTCCTTCGACAAACATGGCCAGCCCACTGCCACTTCAGCTTGCTCACTCCACAAGCTATGTCTAATTAGTGGTTTTTCATATAACTTCAATAATACGTTTTTTCCACCTAGTTTATGTTGTTTTTACATTTTCTTTATTCAACTCTGTAGAGTACCTCATCACTTTACTCGTTAGCTAAGTATCCAAAAAAAGGATTAGGTACAGCGAGAATTGCCTGTATAATGAGTAGGTAGGTATGTAAATACAGCGCAGTGATGGCAACACCACCACTATTCCGCTGGGAATCATTTATTCATATCCTAGTAATATTATAAAAATTTGGATGTTAGTTACTCAATCACGCAAAAACGGCTGAACGGATTTGGATGAAATTTGGCACACATACAGTTTATAACCTGGATTAACACATATAATACATAATTAGTTATTTAATCTAAACATAGTTTATAACTCGCACAACAATACCCCATTGCTATCTGTGGAGGCTTGTAAATGGCTTTTCGTAAATTATATAACTATTCCTTTTGTACTGCTAGCTGTAAGCCACCCAAACACAATAAAATAAAATAAAATAAAATAAAATAGTTTTCATCTCAGTAGTACATTCCCGTGTGATCATTTTCAACCTCCACGCGAGCGAAGCCGCGAGCAACAGCTAGCGGGCGGAAGCTAGTAATATTATAAATGTGAAAGTTTGTGAAGATATTCGGATGTTTGTTACTCAATCACGCAACAACAGCTAAACGGATTTGGATGAAATTTGGCACACATATAGGTTATAACCTGGATTAACACATAGGATACTTTTTGTCTCGAAAGTACGTTCCCGCGGGATAATTTTCGACCTCTACGCGGGCGAAGCTGCTGGCAAATGCTAATAATTAATAAACAGTTCCAGTAAACATAAAAGTAACGTACCATCTTCCTGCCCTTGACCCATTTACTTGTAAAAGTAACAGACACGTTCTCCAAAATTTACCTGACTGATAAAAGGAAGAAAATTGTAATGATTTGACGAATTGTTCCCTGGTCAACACATCAACATAACATCACGGTTGTATGTCTTATGTATTAAGGGCGAGAATATGGTTACAAACCAGACACAAATTCAAACTTCGTGCTTCTATTGGGAAATCCTTGATGAAAAAACCCAATAACACTTTCTCCAGGTCCTCATGACTGACGAGGCTGATTAAAAGCAACCTTTTCATTTCATTTGTAACGCGGACGGTCTTACAAAAAAAGTACGCCGAAAACATTCAATGGTTTCAAGAAAAAGCGACTTCCAAAAAAACACTAGAGAGTGAAAAATATCTTTAATTTCGGAAGTCGTTGACTGGTGACATGAAAATTCAAAAATAGATATTCAAAGTCACCGACGTCCGAAATTAATTAAAGTTGTTTTTCACTTTGTAGTGATAGTACCTACCCTACACCAATTCGAAATCCTTGGGGTAAAAACAATGCATATTTATGCGATAGCAGCAATCGCGGTTGATTTGCTGTAATTTTTTGAAGAGTTTTATTGTCTGTCTCCGAAATGCATCATCAGACCTATATGAAATTGGACCACACAGGAAGCAACAGCTTTCAAATAAAAAAATAAACATGAAAATCTCCTCATGTTTTTGAAGTCGGTTAAAAATTATCTCAAACCACGCTAACGTTTGCACAAAAATTCATGTGCATACACCCACCTAGTTAAACTGTCTACGTAGTTCCCATTCCTTTATTAATATGCTCTTAAAACAGAACCTAGACTTCACAAAACGAGCACTATTCTAACCTTTTTATATCCAATCCTTTTAACGTGAAAACTGAAAACTCCAGCAGCGTTGCTACGAATTTTAATAACAATTCACCAACCCGCTCAAACAAATCCAGCAGAAAGTTTTCCGACATTAAGAAAACAAAAGTAATTTTACTATTCGCTGGCTCTTTCATTTATGTTAATGTTGGAATATGATGATCGTTTATGTTGTCTTGCTGTGTGTCTGTATATTGCTGCTTCAGTTTTTTAAGTTGTTTTTAGGGATCCCGAAGCCAAGGGACCTGACTACTAAATTTTATTTATTTGGGACAGTAAACAGTTATACATTACAGCATTTACAAAAAAACTTGTTACATCACAGTCGCAAAAACGTATAACCCACACTATTATCCACGAAGTGACCTCAGAATATGATAACGAACGCATGATAAATGAAAACATTAATAAAATGAAAAAATAAAATAACAATAAAAAGTACACAACCAGAAGAAAAAGACTTTACACTGACGAATCGAAGGATGTGGATGACAAGATCATCCGTCTTATAGGCGAGTTGCAAGAGATTGTGAAATCATTCTTTTGGATTTAGATTGTGACAGCGCGAAAATCACGGGGGCCTTACTAAAAGATTTAAAAACTCTTTGAGTCAACCACTTTAAATTTTCTCAGTGTGTCCATATATGGCCTCTATAACAACAAATAATAACAATAAAAAGTTAATAATCAGAGCAGTGGTGGCGACTTAAGTTGTACGAGTCGGCACTTTACTTTGTGTGATTTATTTCATCACCACTGCTCTCAAAACGGTATAGGAAAACATCGTGTGGAATGTTCTAGCACAAAAAATTCGAAGACATATTTTTCTTTATTAATAATAACTAAATTTCTTATATAAATTATCTAACTTAATATTTTACGTGGACGCTACGTTATAATTAAGAAGATATGTGACATGTGTTTAAAATATACAGAGTTACATATGTACGGTCAGCTAAAGGATCCTTAGTGTGCAAATCCGACTCGCACTTGGCAGCTTTTTATTTGACTCTGTAGGTACTTGACTAAAAGCAGAAATGTTCATTTTCGTGACAATCAGGACACAAACAGTAGCTGTGTTGTCAGCGCCGCAATTCTAAAGTCACACACCCACACACACAACACACTGGAGTGTTGTGTTTTATCGTTTTACATACTATGGTTGGCTATTGAGTTAGGTACATCGTTACAGTCTACTCAAAGTACATAAAATTGATTACTAGTTATATTAAGACTGTATAAACTTAATATTCATGATCGTAGAATTCCAATAGATTTACGGCTATTGAAATTCTAATAATGCTAGCTATAAATAGATGTTATAATCAAATGGATATGTAACTTCTTCGTAGAATTACTGGTTCGTGCTAGGTTTATTCATATTATAATTATGGCCTCCGCAGGCAAAATTCTCTAAGGGAACTTAAAAAAATATTAACATTATGACGGTACCTTGTCAATATATCTATGAGAACATTATGTACGTAAGGAAATAAAAATACTTTCAGTAAAATAGGTGAAAGATACACATATGGGACTAGAAATAAGGACCAATTAGTTCAACTAATTTGATTAATGAGTCAAACAGGCTAATAACTCATCCTTCATGGGGTCCTGTTTAAATGTTTCAATAAATACCTCCCCGCATACTCCAACTGAATGAAACTAAATTTAAATCTTGTATAAAAGCAAACACTTTGCAGCTAAGCATATCATAAGTTGGGGGATTATATCGCTGACAAAAATGCTGCTTCTGCTCCACAAGGTTGCATGAACTAATTTGATTAGCATTCGAAAAAAATGTTGGAGCCGCTGAAGATTGTACAAACTCAGTGTACGACTAAACGTCGACAGACTGAACACCGACAAGACATTACTTCGACGGAACTCTTCGCCGACAGGTCACTTCGCCGACAGGAATCTTCGCCGACAGGGCTCATCAATAGGTTAGGTTAGGTTAGAATTGTGACAAACCGCGCGCGAGCCGATCGAGCGAAGCGAGCGGTGCTGCAGTAGCGGCCGACGAGCGCTACTTCCATATTAGTGGCAGTCACTTGAATATTTAGTAATAGCGCAAGGATGAACCCTGTCGACGAAGAGTCCTGTCGAAGTAAAGTCTTGTTGGTGTTCAGTCTGTCGGCGTAGTGTCTGTCGGCGTTTAGTCGTACAGTCGTAAAAACTAGATATCTTTGCACTGTATAAATTCAATCTCTTAGTATTGTGAGCACTAAGTTCCTACTATAAAGCTACAGCTATAGTGTATTACGCAGTCACCCCTCAGATAGACCTAAAATTTTACTGTTCAAACCTAGACTTGATCCTATTGATATTTGGATGTTTGTTACTCAATCGCGCAAATACGGTTAAACGGATTTTTATGAAATTTAGCACACAAATAGTTTAATACCTGGATTAACACATACATTATTCTTTTTCTCTATAGTTATTCCTGTGGGATAATTTCCGACCTCTAAGCGAAGCCGGTGGCATAAGCTAGTTAGACATGAATTTGTTGGTCAAGGGCCGAAACACGTTATTGGTTTGGACTTTGACTAAGACTTCTTGTCAGACCTAAGGTTTGGCTAGCCAAACCTAGGAGCTGAGCTTCGATGTTTGACTATAAAATATGTAGATACATACAAAGCTGTTGACACATACGTATCGGACGTAAAGTTTTAACACCCTGCCATACTGTCGCATTTTGTGTTTTAAATAATTTAACATGATATCTATATGTGCCTATTTATAGTGTAGAATTTCGCTTAATTGAGATCCAATAGAGAGACGTAAAATTGGAAGGCCTCCCACAAGGTGGACCGATGACCTTGTGAGGGCCGCAGGAGTCCGCTGGATGCGGGAAGCACAGAACCGTTCGAAGTGCTGGGAGAGGCCTATGTCCAGCAGTGGACGTCTTTCGGCTGAAATGATGATTGATGATGATGAGATCCAATAGTAGAGACAAGAATAAATATGCTACAGCAGCGTATCTTTGTGGACCTAGTAGTAAATTCAAACGAATTTAAAATACTCGTTTCGCGCGTAATATTTCATTATTTGTAAGGATTTATATATCTATGAGTGATAATAATAATTGTGCTTGTTACAAAAAAAAAACAAAATTGTACAGGTTAATAATAAAAATGTTTGATGAAAAAAAATGTACGAATTTACGTTACTTGTGTACACGTAACGTGCTCGTGCTAGGTCCCCGAACTATTGTCGTAGCGGCTACGGCGTAGCACCGGTGCTACACGTACACTGAGTGAACAAACATAGTGGATAACAATTGAATTATTTTAATAACATGATAGAGGTTGATCTAAAATATCAGCCTGGTATCACCACAACTGGATGAAAATGCTGTATTCTGTTCCATGGTATGCGACATTGGTCAAAGGGTTTTTTAAACGAAAAAGACCGTATCAATGTGAAAATAACTAACAAACTACAATCATATGTAAATTCCCCGTTGACAACTAAAAATAAACGTGAAACTAACGCAATTACAACGTTAATTAAAAAAACTAAATAGCAACATTTCTAAAAAGTAGTTCAGAGCTGTTTTCCGAGTAATGTTACTTTTAATACACTTAAAACCCAGTTTTAAAAGAAAAGAAAATTACTTCGGAGACTCCATTGTTCTTGAAAACTCTGCATTCTCAATGTAATGTATGCTAATGTAGTTTTTGTTCTGTTGATTTAAGGTTTTTATGAGCTGAATCTTTTTTATTATTTCACGGTTTTGTGAACTAATGAGATTCTTGAACGATAAGAATTAGTTTACAGGAAAATCCGAGGTTTATTTAGCGTATGTTTTATGAAGAATGTAAATTTTGTCAACCGAATTTACATTGTGATTCTGTGATCGCAAGCGCTAGTGCTAACCGTGAGGTTCTGAGTTCGATTCCCAGATCGGGCAAAGTGGTATTAAGATTTTCTTACTGGAATTTCTCAGTAGCGGCCCGGAGTCTGGATTTATGCCGCCTGATGACAATAGAGTCGCTCCTATTCCATGGGTCTGAAATATAACTGGCGAAATGTGGGTTTATTATAGTTACTGCGCTGCCCAAGTTTTCGTGGAAATAAGGCAAGACGTTATTTTATTATGTTTATAAAAAAATGTGTTCCAATGCACTATAGATAGGTAATTTTCATAATTATATGAAAAGGCAAACTGAATAGTTTAAGGCAAAGTAAACTTCAAACTTGCTCGATAAAGCGCTCGTTTAGGTCATCGCCCTTATTCATCGACAGTTTAATATTGTCCTCCTAATCGCCACTATAAGTACTGTTATGTGTAAGGAAGTTAAACTACGAAATGAAACATTTATGGAAGCTTAAATTCGTGTTTCCACGTGTATTTTAAAATAATGAGTACAAAACAAAAACCTATGTCAAAACTATTTTTAAATTCAAACTAAAACTTTCTGGCTGTTCGATCAATAGCCATTATTGGCTGCCAGTAAACGTAAGGTTTCATGCTGAGCATACAACCTTTACAGTACCTACTCATACTGTTTTAATTGACCTAAAAAGTTATCTCTACCAGCTTGGATGGCAATAATTATGCAATTTTGATATCAATGATTTTACTTAAGGGCGTAGCAAGTGGTGAGAGCAGTGGTGACCCAGTGGTATCGCCCCACTAACAATATGTATGTCTTAAGTTCGAACTCAGGCAGGTACATTACATTACTTTGTGTATTTAATTTCATCACCACTGCTCTCAAATGGTGAAGGAAAACATTGTTAGGAAACCGGCCAAAAAATTCGAAGCGTACCCATCCTGGGTCCGCTTGGTGCATTCCACCCTCTCATAGAGAGGAAGCCTGTGTCCCAGCAGTGGGAACATTCATTAAAGGCTGATTATGGACAGCAAGGGGTGCCGTATTTGTTACGAAGTTACCGGAATCACCGATAACGTCGAATAAAAGTTACACTGGTTCGTGACATTCAGCGTCGCATCGATGATTGCGTGGTGGCTGTCTTCTGATGACAGTGATAAAGTCAGGGTAACCGCTGTCATACCACGTCCACAACGAACTGCTACATTCTGGCGCAATCCTGATGATAGTTGTTGAACCACTAATTACGATGACCACTTCTGGTAAAAGCTGTCGGCCACAATCTATCGACTGGTGCGACATAATACTTATAAGGCACTTATTTTTTTAACCCTAACCAAGGCCACGATTATCTCTCCGCAGAAAAGAGGACATTACAACAATATAATACGTAAATATTTCGTGCTCAAACGTAGGAAGTAAGTGGCAAAACGTTGGATAAAGCGCAAGAGAGCTGTTTACGCAAATTGCGATGTTTCAGATAGCGGTGTAACTGCACGATTATCTCTTTGCGGCACTTTCCGGCGATTCTTTTAATTTGGCACGGTTTTTACATGGTATTTTTGTTGCGTTTTTGTCTGGTTTTAAGGCAAATAATTGTTGATAAACATTTAAGGCAAATTATTGAGAATAAGGCAACTTCCTATCCATTGACGTCATTGAGAAACTTGAAAATAAATGTTTAAAACATCGGTCCGATTCTCCTTCTCCAATTCTTCTTTGAACTAGCAAAATGTTAGCCATAATCGGCTTATAATGTTCCAACTGCTGATACACAGGCTTCCTTTCAGTGAGAGGGAGTGGGCCGTAATCCACCACTTGAGTCTAGTGCGGGTTGATGGATGTGATAAAGGACATGCCGGTTTCCTCACGATGTTTTCCTTCACCGTTTCGAGAGCAGTGGTGATGAATTAATGTAAAAGTTAAGTGCCTGTTTGGGGTCGAACCCACGATCTGCAACTCCTAAGTTGTGACCAAAAAAATATAGTGAAATAGTAGCGATACCAACTTAATAATGAATTATAAACTATGACAATAATTGTCACACTGTTTATCAATAATGAGTAAGTGAAAATTTATCGTCAACCGTTTAATTACGTATTCATATAAATTTTATGTCGCAATTTCATGTACCAAACAACCAGACTCAAACATGTTATGAGAATTAAAAATGCTCAAGCCTCACCGTTTCACGTAAAAAATGGTCAGACAACCAAACACTAAGCTTAAAATTGCTCAACACATTCTTTCTCTCAGAAAACTTAGCAGATGAAAACACGAAGACTAGAAAATGCAAAATTCATCCTTATGAACAGTAGTTTCCTAGCGTCGCCAACTTAAAGGGTGTTCTCATTGCAAGTTATAAAACTGTGCTATTTTCTAACTTGAGAACTAATTTCATTAAAACTTTGACGAGTCAAGGAGTGTTTTTTTTTGTCTTAGAAAACTGGACAATTTGTTTCGTGAAGAATGTTTTTTTGGTCAACCTCATCATTCCCCGAGTAATTTCCCATCTACATGAGAGTTTGTCTCCAGTCTAGCCAAATGCTACTGAATACCAGTATTTTACATGGATCGATTGCCTATCTGGCTTCCACAACCCAGTTATTGGGTAACACAATATTACCCCTTGGCAAAACTGGGCGTCAGACTTTCGGTCTTCTTTTTTCGGACTACCCGTAACGACTGTCAGAGGTCCAGGAATGACAGCCGGAATCAACTGCTTAACGTATTTTACACGCTTTATATTAGCTTCACTTGTATGTATGTTTGTATGTAACCGAACCCTTAGAGCGCGATTTTGACCCACTTTAAACGGTCAGATTTCAATGAAACTTTGTAAACTTATCGAGGACCGATGACAATTCAATATCACGTTTTTGTAGTTAGCAGAACTAAAAAATAGAAAATAAATAATAGTTTAAAAAACTAAAAAACACGCTTTAAAATCCAAACTAAAAAAGTAGAAAATAATTAAATTCAATTAAAAAGCGTGGGGTGCTTGACATTAATTTGATTATAAAAATACCTCAAAAAGCACCCCACGCTTTTTAATTGAATTAAATTATTTTCTACTTTTTTAGTTTGGATTTTAAAGCGTGTTTTTTAATTTTTTAAACTAATATTTATTTTTCAAAGTACGGAGGGTTCTTGGTATGTATTGAATGATCACCCATCCACGGACCGACCTCGACAAGCGTTGCTTAACTTTAAAGATTGAACCGTGAGACTGTTATTTTTAGGCCACGAGCTTCTCTATTTGTGGCCAATATTGCGTGTCAGGAAGTGGGTTGGGCCTAACCTTTCGATAAATCAGTCAATTACCCTCGATTGATAAAACGGTTTTCCTTGGAAAGATACCGAACTGATATGATTTTGTTACAGAAATAGGATATGATAATAGAGACTATTATAGTTTAGATAGTTCGAAGACTTCTGATTGGTTGAGAACGTGTGAGTGTAATGGCTATACGTGAGGACGGACTTTCTGAGTCAGGTCGAAAAGACTAAATTAGGCATACTGGACTTACTAGTGCTAGATTTTTTATGCATATCAGTTGATTTGCAATTATTCCAGAAATAAATATTAGGCATTTGGCACGTTTAGAATAGTTAAGGATAAAATAAACTTTATTACATAAAATACAAAACGTAGGTACCAATTGTCTAATACGTATTTCTGAAATTGACGATTGGACCACATTAAATTAAATTTGTGCGAATCGCCTACGACAGTAATATTTAAAAGACCGATTCGTCCGTTCTGGGCAAGTAAATTCGAAATGTGTTTAGTAACATTGTGGATTGCATAAATCTAGTTTTTTTTTTTTTGGATGGCTATTCATCAAATAACTTCTCTCTGGGTGGAGCAGGTGGTCGTGTCAGACTTTTACTGACTAAAACCCACCCGTGTTCCCTCAGTTGCCTGTGTGCCAGGGGCCGCAGTATCTCTTTCGAACAACCCGCACCCCTGGCAGGCATCGGCCCTTGCGGACCCCACCAATTGGTGCTGACATCTCTTTGAGGCGCGCGTGGAACACAACGCGCCGTCGACCCGGGCTTGGTCCTTATCGGACAGCGAGCTACCCATTACTCGCCGTCCGCAAGCCCGCGCCTACGGTGGCCGGGAATCAGCCTGGGATTCCCGACGCCCAGGCCGTCTCCCGCGGCGGCTACGGCCGTGAGGGCGCATATACTGCGATTGCATAAATCTAGTTTACATATCAACCAATCAAATCAATCTTCAACTGATGTAAATATTCTTGTAAAGGGGCTTTACTGCTGTAATGCAAAATATGAGATTTCAAATTATGTACCTTTTTTCCGACTGACACCTTAAACTGTTATTAGCCGTAAAAAAAACTTCGTGTCTAGAAAACTTAATCTTATAAATTGCTGTATTCAGTAGTAATAGATACTTTGAACTTTCCTCAGCAAACAGCAACAACCTACCAACTTATACCACTACTGACATTGATGTACTACCACGCTGTGACGTCATATTTCTCTCGCCATCTCCTGTCTAGCCTACACAAACAATTCTGATGGAAATTTTAATTCCATTCCGCGCTCACTGTTTGTTTTAAGAATAGACGGAATATTGCACTTTGCTTGCAAAAATTGTTGGAACGCAGCGGTTTTCTTCCCTTTTTCATTCATTCTATTCCTGGCCGTATGTTAATTGGTGTAAGTGGAGGTGTTATGGTTTAGTTATTTTTATTCGTGTTTTTAGTTTTGAAGTGGTGTTTTTCTGAAGTTTTTGTTGTGTTTAGAAGAAAAACAATACACAGTTAAAGTATTACCTTAATGGGTGGAGTAGTACCTACTTAATTAAAAGAATAGTTCAATAATGCGAAATCAGAAACTAGCATTTGATAGAGACAAATGGAATTTCAAGATGTATGATTTTAAGAAGAGACATAATATACAGGTTGAAATTGAAAACATGCGACAAACCGAAATGGTAGATTGTGCAATCGCGAAAAAAAAAACATCTGTTCCCTACATTTATGTTCGCATAACTCGTCAAAATGTAGGGAACAGCTGTTTTTTTTTTGCGATTGCATCTTTGGTCCCTCAGTAAAAGTTGTTCATAATGACGAGTAAAATCTCCCATTACGGTTTGTCGCATGTTTTCAATTTCACCCTGTATAGGTACTTAACATTCATTTCAGCTTTTTGCCACTGCTGGACATAGCCTTCCCCAAAAAGGAGGGGTTTTACCATAATCGCAATTTATCACTGTCATCAGAAGACAGCCACCACGCAACCAACGATTTGACGCTGAATTTCACCATCCAGTGTAACTTTTATTCGACCTTTTCGGTGATTCAGGGAACTTTGTAACAAACACGGCACCACTTGCTGTCCATAATCAGCCTATAATTAAAAAAAAAACAAAGTAATGTGCCTGCCTGGATTCAAACTCAAGAAATACATCTTGTTAGTGGGGTGATACCACTGTGTCACCACTTGCTAGGTCCTTAAGTAAAATAATTCATATCAAAATGGCATAATTATTGCCATCCTAGCTGGTAGGGGTAACTTTTTAGGTCAGTTAAAACAGTATGAGTAGGTACTTATAGTGGCGATTGGGAGGACAATATTAAACTGTCGATGCATAAGGGCGATGACCTAAAGGACCGCTTTATCGAACAAGTTTGAAGTTTACTTTGCTTTAAACTATTCAGTTTGCTTTTTCATATAATTATGAAAATTACCTATCTATAGTGCATTGGAATAAAATTTTCATAAACATAATAAAATAACGTCTTGCCTTATTTCCACGAAAAGTTGGGCAGCGGAGTAACTATAATACACTCACATTTCACCAGTTATATTTAAGACCCGTGGAATAGGAGCGAGTCTTTTCCCATCAGGCGGCACAGATCCAGACTCCGGGCCGCTACTGAGAAATTCTAGTAAGAAAAACTTAATAAAAATTTTCCCGACCTGGGAATCGAACTCAGGACTTCACGATTAGCAATAGCGCTTGCGATCACAGGATCAGAATGTAAATTTGGTCGTTGGTCGAGGCGACAACGACAAAATTTACATTCTTCATAAAACATACGCTAAATAAACTTCGGATTTTCCTGTAAACTAATTCTTATCGTTCAAGAATCTCATTAGTTCACAAAACCGTGAAATAATAAAAAAGATTCAGCTCATAAACACCTTAAATCAACAGAACAAAAACTACATTAGCATACATTACATTGAGAATGCAGAGTTTTCAAGAACAATGGAGTCTCCAAAGTAATTTTCTTTTGTTTTAAAACTGGGTTTTAAGTGTATTAAAAGTAACATTACTCGGAAAACAGCTCTGAACTACTTTTCAGAAATGTTGCTATTTAGTTTTTTTTAATTAACGTTGTAATTGCGTTAGTTTTTTTTTTTTTTTTTTTTGGGTGGGAAATCATCAAATAACTTCTCCCGCTCTGGGTGGAGCGGGAGGGCGTGTCAGACTTTTACTGACTAAAACCCACCCGTGTTCCCTCAGTTGCCTGTGTGCCAGGGGCCGCGGTATCTCTTTCGAACAACCCGCACCCCTGGCAGGCATCGGTCCTTGCGAACCCCACCTATTGGTGCTGACATCTCTTTGAGGCGCGCGTGGAACACAACGCGCCGTCGACCCGGGCTTGGTCCTTACCGGACAGCGAGCTACCCATTACTCGCCGTCCGCAAGCCCGCGCCTACGGTGGCCGGGAATCAGCCTGGGATTCCCGACGCCCAGGGCTTCTCCCGCGGCGACTACGGCCGTGAGGGCGCATATACTGCCTCTCCCTCACGTGCGCCGCCTCCCTCTTTGCGAGCATTACTGCTTCGCAGAAGGAGGTGACGGCTAACCATTCACTCTCGCTCCGTACCATGGCCTGCACCAGGGCCGGACGCGAGAGATCGCCGCCGCCGATCGCCTCCACGAGGACACGGCGGTGCTCCGCCCAAGCCGGGCAGACCGCCACCGTATGCTCCACCGTGTCCTCAGGGCGATCTTCGCAATGGAAGCACCCGGGCGTTTCCTCCCGCCTTATACGAAACAGGAACCTCCCGAAACAACCGTGTCCGGTGAGGACCTGCGTCAGGCGGAAGGTGAGGACGCCATGCCGCCTCTCAAGCCACTCCTCAAAGAGGGGACTTACCGCCGCTATCGTGGCGTGCCCAGCACTGGGTTGCGACAATCGCGCTCTCCATGTCGCCATGAGATCCCGCCGGAGCTCTGTCCGCTGCACCTCGATTTCTCGCGGCAGCGGAGTAACGCCCCGGCGTTTGGCCTCCTCGCGCCACTCCCAGATATGCGCGAGGACCTTTGCCTCCAGATCCCATGGCGGTAATCCGGCAAGGAGGCCCGCCGCCTCACCTGAGATCGTGCGGTATCCCCGGATCATCCTGATCGCCATGACCCTATGGGACGCCTTCAGCTTTCGCGCTGGTTGGCGCCTCAATGTAGGCGCCCACACCGGCGCCCCGTATAGGGCCATGGACCGCACGACCCCCGCGTAGAGCCTCCGGCAGGAGGCGTTTGGCCCCCCTAGATTGGGCAAGAGCCGCTTCAAAGCAGCCCCGGCCCGCTCCAGTCTGGGAGCCAAACGTCGGAAGTGTTCCGCGAAGTTCCACCGGCTGTCGAGGACGAGTCCCAGGTACTTCATCGTCGACTCGACGCCGATGTGAACCCCTCCCGCCGTTATCTGGGAACCCGCCGGTGGCGCATTCCGAGGACCATGAAAACACATGGCCTCGGACTTGTGCAAGGCCACCTCGAGTCCCAGTTGCCGGATCCTATCGACGATTGTCGCAACCCCGTCTGCCGCTAAGTCGGCCGCCGCCTGGTACGACCTCCCTTGCGCCAGGACCAGCGTGTCGTCAGCGTAGCAGACTACGCTGACGCCGCTAGGGAGGTCGGCGCGCAGCACCCAGTCGTATCCGATGTCCCACAGATGCGGCCCCAGAACCGATCCCTGTGGGACACCGCACGACATCTCTCGCCGGTTCCACTCTCCTTGGTGACCGGGGTAGATGACGGCCCTGTCCGTCAAATAGGCCTCGACCACACGACAGAGGTAGGTCGGCATCCGGTGATACCGGAGTGCCTCCCTTATGCAACTCCAGGGCAGGGTGTTAAAGGCATTGGCGATGTCTAGAGACACCGCCAAGACGACCCCACCCCGGGCCACAGCATCCCCCGTCGTGAGGGCTCGCACGCGCATGATGGCGTCCACCGTGGAGCGCCCCTTGCGGAAACCGAACTGGCTCTCCGCCAAATCCGGCCCCACCCGCACCAGCCGCCCGCCGAGGCGGTCTGCAATTACTCTTTCAAAGAGCTTGCCCACCTCGTCGAGCAGCACGATGGGCCGGTAAGCGGACGGAGAGTCCGCGGGGCGCCCCGGCTTCTTAATGAGGACCAGTTTCCCCGTCTTCCAACGAAGTGGGAACCGGCCCTCCTCCAAGCATGCGCTTAGGAGCCCTCTTAGTCGAGGCCCGAGAGCCTCCAAGGCCAGGACCCAGGCTTTTCCAGGCAAGCCGTCGGGTCCTGGGGCGGTACTCTTGGCATTCAGCCTACGTACCGCCACTCTCAACTCTACCTCGGTCACCTCTGGAGCATCGTCGTCGTCGTCGGTGTGGTCCGCATCGGGCACCGCAGCAGGCAGAGCCATGGGCGGGGGAGCGTGCTCCCCTCGGGAAGGGAACAGAGCGCTCACCACGTCCTGCACGAGCTGAGGCCGGAGACTCTGCGTCAGCGGGGGAGCCCACGGGCGGATTTTATTCCGCACCGTTTTGTAGGGGCGTCCCCACGGGTCTCTATTCAGAGTCTCCAGCGACTCCTCGCGGGCCAGCATTCTAGCCCGCAGGATCTCCGCTCGGAGGGCGGTCTTCGCCGCTCTGTACCCCTCGTACAGCTCCGCCTGAATGGCTTCCGTATCCGAAGGGCGGACACGGAGCCTGCGGTGCCTGGTGTACCGGTGACGCGCAGCAACGCACGCCTCGCGCAGAGCTGTGAGCTCCGGCGACCACCAGTACACCTGGCGTGAAGCGCGTCCTGGCTGGACCCGAGGCATTGCCACGTCACAAACCTCGGACATGGCCTCCTGGAACCACTCAACCTCGTCGTTGATGTCGGCAGGCCTGTCCGGTGGTGACACCCAGGCCTGCACGATCGAGGCTTCCAGGAGGAGCTCCCGGTCCAGCCGCTTCAGCGCCCACCGCGGACCACACGGGGCCCGTTGGACCGGCGCGCTCGAGGTCTGGGCGGAGACGTCAAACCGGATGTACCGGTGGTCGGAATACGTCTCCACCCCCTCCATGACGCGCCAGTCGACGACACGCGGCGACAGAGCGGGGCTGGCGAACGAAATGTCCACCACCGACTCACCCCGCATCCGCACACACGTGGCGACAGAACCCCGGTTCAGGACGACCAGGCCTGTCTCCAGAGCCCAGTCCTCCACCATCCTGCCCCGCACGTCCGTCAGACGGGAACCCCAAGCCAAGTTCTTGGCATTGAAGTCCCCGAGGACGAGCACGGGGAGGGAACGGAACCCGACGACGACGTCTCTCAACTCCGCTAGGGAGTTGTGGAACTCGGCGAGAGTTCGGCTCGGGGAGAAGTACACCCCTACCACGACAATCTCCCCGAACCGGGCTGCTACGCAACCCCTTCCCCTCTTGGCACCCTCGAGGGTCGGGGTACCGGCGGCGGCCGACGAAATGAGGGTCACTGAGCCGCTCAGGTCCTCCACCCAGTCATCCCTGGGCGGGACAAAGTACGGCTCAGCGACCACGGCGATGTTAATCGACCACTGCGCCATGCTCTGGAGCAGCAGGTCCTGAGCGGCGGCGCAGTGGTTGATGTTCGCCTGGAGGAGGCGAAATGGGGCCATTAATGGCAGTCCATTTCAACCCCCTCCGGGGCCCCCTGTGTGGGCCCTGCCGCGCTAGGAACGGCGGCGGCGACGACGGTGGAGGCGGCAGCGGCGGCGGCGGTGGCGGCAGCTGCGGCGGTGACGGCGGTGGCGGAGGGTTTGCCCCTGCCCCGGCTCCTGGTTTCGGCGGGTGGAGCGCAGGCCTTGCTCCCAGCCCGGTGTTCGGCCGGCTTGCCAGCCGCCGCACATACATAGCAGTGCGGCGTGGCATTGCACGAGCCGGCCTTGTGACCGGGCTGACCGCAGCGGAAGCAATGACTGCTGCGGTCCACCTCCGAGGTGCATTTCACACCCACGTGGTGCCCCACCTGGCAGCGGAAGCACCTCAGAGGTCTGGGCTCCAGCAACTTCACCTGCGCGGAAACCCAGCCTACCAGGAGCCTACGGCCCTCGCCGGTGATTTTACTGGCCGCCAATTGCGTTAGTTTCACGTTTATTTTTAGATGTCAACGGGGAATTTACATATGATTGTAGTTTGTTAGTTATTTTCACATTGCTACGTTCTTTCTCGCTTTAAAAACCATTGAATCCACTGACCGATGTCGCATACCATGGAACAGAATACAGTTATTCATCCAGCATTGTCATCCAGTTGTGGTGATACCAGGCTGATATTTTAGATCAACCTCTATCATGTTATTAAAATAATTCAATTATTATTCATTATGTATGTTCACTCAGTGTATGTTAGCTGCTACGACAATAGTTCGAGGCCCTAGCACGAGCACGTTACGTGTACCTACGTAACGTAAGTTCGTTAAAAAAAAATCATCGTAATCCTGTAGCATTTTTTGTTGTTTTTTTTTTTGTATTAAGCACAATTAGTTGATATGAATAAATCCTTACAAATAATAAATTGTTACGCGCGAAACGAGTATGTTAAATTCGTTTGAATTCACTACTAGGCCCACAAAACTAGGTGCCATGCCTGTACTAGCCGGCTAAAACTAGGTGTAGCCGAATACCCCGGTGTATATTTCCCGTCTCCACTACACCACCGACACGGAAGACATCGTGAAGTACGTGCGCCAAAGGCTGAATTACGCGCCGAGAGTGCAGCTGCTGGAGTCGCATCGCAACGTCAACTTTAAGGCGTTTGTGGTGCGCGTACCAACATGCTACCTGCATCTGGTGATGGAAGAAAGCTTTTGGCCACAGGATGTGGTATTCCGCCGCTTTCGCGGACAAGTGCCACCGGAACGCACAAAGACTTAGCGCAAATAGATACTACTAACATAATTTTATGTTTTATTTACTAATACAAATTGTTAATTGTTATTATAATATGTATATTTAGGCTAAGGTATTTATCTATGGGTCATTGTAACCTGACAATAAATGGTTTATTATTATTATTATTTTCTCCTTTATTCAATTAAATACACATATAAATTACATTTTTAAATATTAGTATACAAATATAAAAACATTATTATTATTATAATTACTTCGGCTATTAGCCGTAATATTTATATGAATACACTTACGTATGCGATTTATTTCAGCAAGAATTGATATGAAATATGTCGTAAAGTCGTAAAACAAATAGGTATATACTCCACTTACTATAGCTTTAGAAAAAAGAGACTCGTAGAAGCAGGAGTGCAAAACATTTTATTTCAAAGTTAAGTTCTAACTTCTTTAGGTAGATTTAAGACAGTACTAAATACTGAGATAAACGAAGTAAAAGTAATTTTATTTTAAATAATGTGCTTTTTATAATAACATCTGCATCATACATTACAAACCTACAACAAAACGAATGAATGAAACAAACAATCACATGATGATTTAAATCTAATTAAGATTAAAAGAAATAAAATACATTTTATTTTCCAATACTTTATTTTAAATAACAACTTACGACCCACAATACGTTGGTAAAACTTCGTCATCATCAGCTAATTTAGTCACTCGGTATTGTTCACTCCTGGTTCTTTTAGGTTTTTAGCAGTGACACTTTAATTTTAAATTGAAATGAAATAATTATATAAATGAAAGCCACATAATTTAATAAGATAAATAGTTACACATGATTACAATAAAGTGTGACAGCTAATATTTAAATAAATTATAATAAATTTGGCATTAATCGTAACTGCAACACGTTTAATGTAATTTTGTTACGAAGTGTACATTAAAAAGAACCTTTTTTAACTTCTGTCTAATGCTATTGTAAATCGAGTATAGGTGCAATAGGTAGTTAAAAAATAAAGAACCCAAGAACAAGACACAAAGAACACATTCTACCCTCAACCTAAGCAATAACCGTAGGAAATATTCCCTTCCCTTATCGTCACAAAGCGTTTTAATTTATGCCGCTAATGAAGACGTTCAGCGTCTAGGCATTGAGGGAAGACAACGCGACGCGACGCAATTTCCGGTTTTTAGTTTCAAAGAGCCTTGCGTTGGGTGACGGCTTCCCGTACCTTAGTTTTAGCGGTTACTAAGCGTTCTCGATTAGATTTCATGTCTTTTTTGTCGATCGACTTCTCCAGTCTTTGAGTTTGAAAACAGGCTGCAGCAGTATTTCAACTGTACCTCGAAAGCGCGAATTTACAACACGGACAATTTAACTATATAGGTATACACCGAGAAATTTTAATGGTTGTTTTCCCGCAGCGAAATGGTTTTGTCTTGGTAATACAATCGTTTTATCAACAAATAAAATATTAGAAACAAAAAATGACAGATTAACCATTGTGAAAAATCACCACGCGCGAGAATTTATTTTGCTTTGAACATTTATGCATCGCTGTTCCCTTTGTCGGCGGCGCGTGCGATTTGAGTAGTACCTACTAGTTACCTGTAGTGTTACTATTGATTCTCACGTTTTGAATTTGATGTTATTTTTTTATTATTTTAATACAAAAACATCTTTATGTTTTTACTTTTACTCTATGCTTCGAAAGTACTCCTTATGGCAAGTTGTTCTGCCGCAGGAAAACAACCATTAAAATTTATCGGTGTATATTTCAAGCATGTAGTACTATAATTTTTATTTGATTTGTTATACGCAGGGTATTGTTTTTGACAGTACTGCAAATATACCCTTAATCTTGTTAATTATTACCTGAGATAAATCAACATTTACTGTAACTTCTTTCAAATCTACATCAAGCTTGACTAAAATCTCCTGGCGATTTTTCTATGGACTATCTTTAAACCAAAATCCCTTACCACCAGCACCTACTTCACCATTAATACCATCCCCAATACCACCCAATCCATCCACTACATGAGCTTAACCGAAAACATTAACAAATCTACTTAACATAAACTTATTTCTGTCGTAAATCCTTGGTAGCCACGAAGGAAGCACTTTGTCAAACACGGATGAGCTCGAAATTGGTTCCGCTGTTTAGTCCGGGGATTGCCTCTCATTCTACCTCCTTATTTGTTGCTACCATAATTGGATGTAGTACATCGTAAGTTGGAACATATTGTTTTCCTTATAAGGGATTTGGGTTGACTTTTTAATTATTTGGCGTGGCTGTTTGCTGTATTCCTTACTGTTGCCACGTTCTCATGGCCCGCTTCCCCCTTCTCACAAGCCAAACCGCGCCAAGCCAGGTCGATAGGCCGTGGAAACTGTCACCGATGCCGATCCTATGCCAATGAGGACTCCGGTGGCCAGTCGACGCCCGTCGAGATTCGGTAAGCTCAAAAGCGCGGAACAGCGGGGCAGCGAATAGGGCGCGCGCCTGTCTCGGCCTGTACAGGCGCGTATCTTTTAGCTTTGTTTATCATATTTTAACCACTGAATAAAATCCCAGACGCATCGTGACGACACCGGCATGTCTTAGCGACCAAAATTCGCAGACATGTAAAATTCACCAACCTGTAGGTACCATGCAAACAGGATGGTTTTTTTTTTTGGGTGGGAAATCATCAAATAACTTCTCCCGCACTGGGTGGAGCGGGAGGGCGTGTCAGACTTTTACTGACTAAAACCCACCCATGTAGGGAACACGGTTGGGTTGCCTGTGTGTCAGGGGCCGCGGTATCTCTTTCGAACAACCCGCAGGCAGGCATCGGCCTTTGCAGACCCCACCAGTTGGTGCTGACATCTCTTTGAGGCGCGGCTGGAATACAACACGCCGTCGACCCGGGCTTGGTCCTTACCGGACAGCGAGCTACCCATTACTCGCCGTCCGCAAGCCCGCGCCTACGGTGGCCAAGAATCAGCCTGGGATTCCCGACGCCCAGGGCGTCTCCCGCGGCGACTACGGCCGTGAGGGCGCATATACTGCCTCTCCCTCACGTGCGCCGCCTCCCTCTTCGCGAACATTACTGCTTCGCAGAAGGAGGTGACGGCTAACCATTCACTCTCGCTCTTTATCTTTTATCATTATCTTTTCAAAAACCTTCAAACAAATGCATAATTTCAAAAAATATTTAATATCCGCAGCATAAAAGTAAAGGAAGTTCTCATAATAGAAGAAATGACAAAAATTGCCAATATCTTTGTTTACCATTTCAATCTACAAAGGAAATCGATTGCCCCGGGACATTGTAAGATTACTAGGTAGGGGCGCTAGAAACGTTGGTCACCCCTGCTTTTAATAAATGAATCTGGCTTTAGGCGATTTGATATTCGATAGGTACCTACAGAAAATAATAAAAGACATTTTGTGATATTTTCAAAGGAAATTGCTATTTTTGTTCAGCGATTAGGCCCATTAAAAATGTGGCGTTTATTAATGAAACGCATGTTGATTTGTTCATTATGATCTCTAGATTACAGTGGTAGTAATAATTATGCTTCGTCTAACGGGAATACTAAGAAATACGATCATAACCTAAGAATTCACTAAATAGGCAATTGTTTGGTGAGTAGGTTGGCGTCATCGGTATTATAATTTAGTTTAATTGTGCATTGTTCAGTAATAAATACAAGTTCATGAAATCTTTTCAATCTACAAATTTTCTTTTTATTACGATGACGTGGTTCCGGTTGGACTTTGTTAAAAAAATCGACCACTTTGTATGATAATATGGTTACTTCAATTTAGGTAAAGTACGATTAATAGATGTTACAGGTGGCTCAAAAAAAAATCTCCTTTGAAGTAGAGAATTTTGTTTTTGTTAAGCATAATGTATGTGTATGTCGAGGTGAACGGGTCTAATTTTGTATCTATGCTCACAAAAAAATCTTATTTCAAAAAGAAGCAATTAACGAACAACAAATTTAGAAAAATTTTGACTTATGTAGAGATTAAAAATAAAAATCGAATTTAAATTACGTAATTAACTCTCCGATTTTTTTTATCAATACGCATTTTCTATATTCCGTTTTCCAACCGGAATAAAACTTAAAAATTAATTGAATAAATTAACATGATTAATATATTTTTTAATAAAAGCCGCAGTATCAGTCCCCTGGAACGATCTGTATCGAAAATTTAATTAAGTCGAAAGTAAATGGAATGAAAGCTAATTTCACACTCGAAAAAATTTCAAAAGGAACCAACTTGAAATACTCGATATTGCGTTAAAAAGAGAGACCGCATAATAAAATTGTGTTTGTTGGGACGTAGACGTCGCAAAGACTTTGAACTTGATACACTTTTTGAATAATTATGTACCTACCTACTAATTCCAAATTTTTATCCTTGGTTCCAAATTGGGTAATGTTAATTTCACCTAAAGATATATACAATGTGTAACTGAGTTAATGTATATTATGAAAGCAGTTTGTTCAGAATCGTTTAATGAATCGATTTGTGCCATTGTTATGGAATTTATTTTCCCGAAAATAATTAAAACCACCTAAATTACAGTCACAGTAAAAATGGACTACTAACTTTTTGTATGACAACTCGCTGGTCAACTTATTATCTACCTAGACCTTTATACGTGTGCGAGAACAGTCTGGGAATTTGATTGTTAAGCAAATTAACACCCTACGACTATTTGCCATATTAAACCTATTTCCCACAACTGTCAGTAGTGTGTAATTGTTAATGAAAATACGGATAATTTATGTTGGTCAGTATTACATAGATTTTACGCAAGCGCGACTGCTGAGTTTGTGGTCTTGGACTCAATTCTCAGGTCGGGCAAAATGTTATTACGTTTTTCTATAATACATTTCTCAGTTGCAGCCCGTTGTCTGGATTTGTGCCCGTTTGATGCCATTAGGCGCGCTTTCTATTACATGAGACTAAAACATAACTTGCGACATGTGGGTGTTATATAGATACACCACTGTGTATTCCTCCGGGGAAACCAGGCGTAATGTAAAGTATACTTTATATTCTAGCAAAACATTTCACATTTTTATCCAAGTTCACACTATCGGTTAACAATTTTATTACATAGAAAATACTCGTTGGTATAAAATCTTCGACGCGTCGCGCGTCGGACGGTACCCGTCCATGCGCACTGGAGTCGTTTGAGCGTTGCAACTGAAATATTTTAATGATAAACACCTGGCATTTGTTGAATGACTGGTATTATGGGGAAAATGTTTAAAATAAATAATTGAAGGCAATACAGTATGTACTTGCTAGAAGAAAAGTATAGGTGTTTGCTAGGTTGCAGGCTTATACCTAAGGTTGAAGTGCCAGTACTTATAGCCAGCAGAATTCAGTTTTTCTTAGGTTTTTGGCCACTTGCAGGTTTCAACGCTCGTTTGCATAAATTTTATTCAAATAAAGCCTGACCAGGACCGAATTAAGTATATATTTCATAATCATTATCATTTCATCCGAAAGATGTCCACTGCTGGACATAGGCCTCCCCCAAGTTCCGCCACTTCGACCGGTTCTGTGCTTCTCGCATCCAGCGGATTCCTGCGGCCTTTACCAGGTCATCTGTCAATCTTGTGGGAGGCCTTCCAAGTCTACGTCTTCCAGTACGCGGTCGCCACTCCAGAATCTTCCGGCCCTATCAACCATCTGTTCTGCGAGCAGTGTGCCCTGCCCACTGCTACTTAAGTTTGATAATTCTTCGGACTATGTCGGTTACCTTGGTTCTCCTACGGATCTCTTCATTTCTGATTCGATCGCATAGGGAAACTCCGAGCATAGCCCTCTTCATTGCCCTTTGGGTGACATTCAACCTTCTTATGAGGCCCATTGTGAGTGGTCGCTCAGTACCATATGTCATCACTGGCAACACGCACTGGTCAAAGACTTTCGTCTTGAGACACTATGGGATTTGTGACGAGAAGATAAGATTTATAAAATTATAGGTAATCATTTAAATCATTAATACAATCTAAGTTGATTTAATCCCATTAAATGTTTTTTTCATGAAATAGTCGTTTAGTGGGATCAAAAGTGTAAAGCCATATTTGCTACGTTCGCGAATCATATTATACTATCAACATACAACCTGAAAATTGCAAAAAACGTAAGAAAATCAGTATGTTGCAAGCTACCTCAGAATATCAACATTGGGGACAGTTTTGAGGGAGGTTAAGAAAACAATCGTTTTTATAAGGAAATATAACTTATTTACATAAGAAATCAGAAATCATTTATTTTTTAAATTAATGTGGGTACAAAATAAAATGTAAAAGCAGTTCCAACACAACTACCTCACGGCATAGTAAATTAAAAAAATATATTTAAATATACTCAATAATTACAACCAAATTTGGGAAGCATCGTCAATTTGGGAAGCTTCGTCGCGTATACCGCAGTAAATCCTTCAACCAGTGTGTCCTACCTGTTATGCCCTACGGAGCCGAAACATGGACACTCAGGGTACGGCTGGTCCATCAATTCAAAGTCGGTATGGACGAATGGAACGAGCTATGCTCGGAGTATCTCTGAAAAATAGAATCCGGAATGAGGTGATCCGGCAAAGAAGCAAAGAAAGTTGTCGACACAGCTCACAGAATTAACAAGCTGAAGTGGCAATGGGGCGGCCATATTAGCCATAGAACCGATGACCGTTGGGGTAGACGTGTTCTTGAGTGGAGACCGCGAATCGGCAAACGTAAGGTAGGACGCCCTCAAGCTAGGTGGAGTGACGATCTTCGCAGGGTTACTAGTAGCAACTGGAGGAGAGTTGCCGATAATCGAGCTGAATGGCGTGCAATTGCAGAGGCCTATGTCCAGCAGTAGACTGTTGTAGGCTGATGATGATACAACCACATAAACACAAAATAAATACAGTGATGTGGATCTATAGCCTTCCTAAGTAGAGTAAACATCTTAAACAACAATCTTCATTATTTTTACTTAGTTATATTGATAAAAACAAGACAAACTAAGCCACTTAACTCATCTCTTGCACTTTTTGACATTCTTAATTTGAGACCATAATAAAGCAATCTTCTGCTCTTTACAAAGTGGACAAAGATGTTTAAGATAGTAAGTATACAGTAAAAAAATCCATGAAAAACAATTCTCCACTCAAATACATCATGATAAACCTTCCAATATTTTTCGTATTACCAAAACAAATCCTAAGGGATGTTACAAACAAGCTAGTTTGATAACAACAAAGTTGCAAGCCACTGGCGCTTATCCCAACATTAGCATACGTTAAAAGAAAAATGTTTAAGAAACTGCGTCATGTGTTCCTGCCCTTATGATAGAGGAGTTTGAAAGCCATGAAACAGTGATTTGTATAAAATTTTTCGTGCAACTTTTTTAAGGATTTAGTTGGTTTTGTTTTTGGTAGTATTTTAGAGAGTTTGAATAATTACCTAGCTTTATCTGCCTGAGGATTCCGGCGACTAGGACGGCAATTAGCTCGAACCACGGTCCCAGTCAACGCATCTATTTATTTTAAATATATACTTCCGGCGACTGGGACCACTCGTAATTAAATAACAAAATCTATTGTTGAAGCCAAAAATGGTACAGTGAAACGAAAAAATGTTTAAAGTAGTAATTAAAGAACATTAAAAATTACCATTAATTAAAGATTCGAAACATCATTTATTTATATCTATACAACCAAACCAAAATCGGGTTAGTTACACCAGTTATAACTCAAGAAAACAAAAAACAAACTAAACTAAACTTATTTCTCGGGAAATAAGAGGATAATTAATTTTCTCATACATTCTTATATTGGACTTTAATTAATTTGTTCTAAATTCTGTTAATAATTATGTAATAGTCTCATCATCATCATTTCAGCTGAAAGACGTCCACTGCTGGACATAGGTCTCCCCCAATTTCGGGGGGCTTGCCATAATCACCACGCTTGGCAGGAGGGTTGGCGATCGCAGTATGGTGGTAATGCATAGAGAACGCTGCTGCCCATTCTCTAGTAAGTCCCTTAGTCGCGTCCTACGACACCCACGGGAAGAGATGGGATGGTGCTATTCTTTACGTCCGGCACCACACGGAACAGTTTAAGCAATACTATTTGTTCTATGTACGGGAAATGAGGCCTGATTGTCCTTAATATAGGCTACTAAGTAGTAAGTAACTAAATAGCCCTGTTGCTTGTGCATTTGGCGATCTCATGACTGCGTCAGTGAGTGGAGTTCGCCAGCTAAATAGGGTATTTTACTCTAGATGAAAAAAAAGCTAAAAATACATTATTGAGATTAGGCAATAAGCAGTCGGAAAATTTTGGTTTTAGTTAATGAAATAACAAAATAAATATTAAAATTCTATTCAAAGATTTCTGTTTTTTTTTATCTGTTTTTGAACATCATGAAATAGTAGCCGCCATTTTATTACGTCATACCGCTGTTTAAACCAATCAACTGAACAATTTTGTAATTTTAATAATTTCGTAACCAAAGTATTTTTTATTGAAATAATATCTTACATTCAGGAACAGGAAACCAACGGTAAGTAGAATAATAACTCAGTTTTTAAATTATAACAATTATCATACAAAATATCAGTGCACTTGTTTACACAGCAAACTGACGTCATACCCACAGAGCAATGTGGCGTCCACTGTGTCCAGCGTTTTCGTCAAATTACGCGCGAAATATGAAAATGTAAAATTTTAAGGCATTTTTATGGCACTAATCGATTCAATAAAAATGTTGTGTATTTTTTGGTGGTTTATTAGCATTTTAGAATCTAATTAAGACACTTTTCAAAAATGGTTGTACTACCCTATTTTGGGCCAAAGATGTTTGGTTTTTTTTTGTCACCGATACGCTATGATGAATAAGTAACCTAGCTAGGACGTAAGATTGTGAAATTATATTATTTTCAACTCATCACTCATGTAAACTATTCCCAAGTTGTCATCCTTCTTTGTAACAGACTGTACCACTTTTATGAAATAAAATTATATTATTTATACTAGCTGACCAGACGTTGTCCTGTCGTAACTGTGAATATTGAATCCGCATTGATATAATTTTAGAAAAGTTAATATAGTCGTTAAGTTTTCTCACATTTTCTAATGTTACGCGCAACTTTCTTTTTTTTTTCTTTCGTAAGAACTTTCTGCTGACAACAACAAACACAACAAAAAAAAAAGAATTACCATAACTGGTCCAGCCGTTCACGTGTGGTGCCGTGACCAAGGGAAATAAGGGGTTCATTTTGATAAATATAGATTATTATATTTTACCTACATACATTGTTCGACTGCACATCTGACTTCCACAACCCAGTTACTGGGTAACACGATACCGCGTGGTAAGACTGGTTGCCAGACTTTCGGGCTTCTGACTACACACATACATAGAAAAACTCTCGCCTTCTTCGACTTTCCATACTAAGGTGATACTCCTTTGCTTGCGAGAAGCTGTCAGACAGCTGACTTGACACGAATGTATGACTGACGAACACATAAATCTTATTTTCCCTAGACGGACGACTTGTTGATGTTCATCAGCAAGGTCAGCAGACAGTGCTTTTTCAATACAAAGTGACATTTCGTTTCTCTATTTTTGACATCGCACCGTAGATATCCTTCTACAATCTGTCATTTTGTCTTTCGTTTCTAACGATCTTCGTCTACTTCCTTATAAATGTAGACTATTTCAGAAGAATATTTCTTCCCAAACTGTAAAAGCACACTGACAACAAACTTTCTACTCGATGGCCACAAAGTACCTATATACAATTATCTACAAAATCATGATTTCTTTAGAACGTATTACTTTGATAGTTAATAGAAAAAACATAGCTATCTTCTCCTATTGTATATCATTTAGTTAATAGTCATGTCTATTCTTCCGTCGACAAATCGGTGCTCATGCTAAGCCTGCAGGTGCGTTGTACTCGTAATTCGCATGCGAGTATGGTCAGATTTATGAAAGTAAACCAAGAAAAGGGAGTATGTGAGGATCGTAAAAGGTGGCGTTCTGTAGTGTATGCCTACCTTTATAGAAAGAAGGCGTAAGTTTATGTCTATGTAATTACTTTATTTACTGCCTACATAAAATCAAAAACTCAAAATATTTTATTTCACATAAACCTGCATGGGCACTTATGTAACGTCAGAAGCTAGGTGCACGGTTCCAATTTGTTGCTTCCTATGGAGAAGAGCCGGCAAGAAACTCCACGGTTACTCTTTTAAAAACAGTTGGCTTTTACTGTTTTACAGTGATAATAGGTATAGGAGGACAGTGCAGGCCTGTGTATAAGGACCAGGTACTTAGAATAATGAATATAAAGAATAGAAAACCGTCTACAAATCTAGTCTGTAAGGCCTACAACGTTCTCGCATTCATAATAAGTAAAAGAATCTACCTATATAAAATGAACCTATTTGAACCAAGTGACATGATTTCCTTGCCAATCACTAATAAATAGTCGATATTAGAATTGATATCAAATAATGACGAGAATAATATGTCAGACATTGTAAAAAATAAAAACAATAAAAATTTACATTGTTATTTGGGAGCAGTTAATAGAGTTTCACATAGTTATGCTGTTACTGAGGTACCAGGGAAGCCACATGTGCAGAAGGAATGAATGCCAAACTTCCCTGTCTTCAACGTAGTCTTTTATCTTATTATAAGCTTCTTTGATAAGGACATATTTGATGTGAGTTTTAAACTTTCAATCGCTAAGTTCTGTAACCGACTTTGGCAACTTGTTATAGAAGCAGATACTGTTTATTAGAAATGAATTGCAAGTTTTAGTTAATCTAAGTTTTGGAATCACAATTTCATCTTTACTACGTGTATTTATATAAACTACGTGTATTATATAGTATAAAATATTACTTACCAGTACAAAGTAAACTCACAAACATTGTGTTTATTAATTAGTCATAAATCATAATAACGCCTCAAAATCGTTGCTACAAAGATGGCGGAAATGAATAATTAAGATTTGAAAGTTTCAGGGTGCTTATTATGAAAACGAATAAATATGACGCTTCAAGAAGCTAATTAGCTAAGTGTGGAAATTGTTAGATTTGTTAAACAACTTATTTGGCAAGAGGAAAATGTGGCTCTGAGTGAAGAGGGCTAATCAAAGTTAATATGAACGATTTTGGGAGGGATAATAATCTGTACATAAAAATAAAACACTAATAATCTATACATATAAATAAATAAAATTGAAGTGTCTGTTTGTAATATCAAAATATAAAGTTTTAATTACATGCATATGAAAGTATATGCGGTATGTACTTATAGATAACAAAAAACATATTTTTTTGTCTGTCTGTCTGTTTGTTGCGGCTAATCTCTGAAACGGCTGGACTGATTTTTTTAGGATTTTCACTGTCAGATAGCTGATTTTAAAAGGAGTACCATATGTTGATACTTTTTGTCCTGGTCACACGTGCCTGTGGGATAATTTCCGCGGAGAAGCCGCGGGCAGCAGCAAGTGTTGAATACAGAACAAGATGTAGCAGGAAAATTATAAGTTTACTGTGGATATTTTTAACTTTGTATTTTGTTCCTTTAAAGTGTTTTTAAGTCTACTCTGCAATCCATCAAGATTACGTTCTAATCTATAATAGGTGTCAGTGGTTATGATTTTGTTATGCACCAACTAAACTCAATTTAGTCTATTGCTATCTTTCTCTTTCTAATGAAACACGATAGAGGCAAAAATAAATAAGAGCTTAAATCTAGTTGAATCAAAATCAAGTCAAATTTAGTTGAACTAAGATTTTCTTCGACGCAACTACGACGAACTAAATTCACGATGCTGCACGCCAAATTCAAGGCAATTTAGTTAGACAGTTCTAAAGCGTCTCTCGTATGTTTCGTTCGCGGATTATCAGTAAGAGATAGCAATACTTTTATTATAGTTTAACGTGATGAATAAAAGAGTTACACAAAAAAACAACACTAATTGACACTAAAATTGCACATCAAACATACAACAAAAACATCGTTAAAACCATAATTCTCAGTATTCTTACATACAATTTGAATAGAACCTGAAACTAGCAGTTTGTAAGCGTCATTTGTGTCAACGGAAGTCGTTAGCCGTCGTCACAAACGTCCGTTCCGGTTCCTGACGGGATAATAGCCGGTTGATGTGCCGTACCGGGCACTGTTAGCTTTTTAAATAAATAATCGTAAAGGTGGGAAGTGGAAATAGGGACGGGTAGTTGTGGGTAAGAAATAATTGTGTTTGTGATGTAGGTAAAGAGAATCATAGACACTACGACGATTGCTGACTTGTGTTGGTGGTTTGGTTTTCATTCCTGTTCATCCAAAGGTTATCTCGTAGTTATTACTTAGGTATGTGATTATAATTTTGTTCCGGTTTTGTACAAATTAGCTTTGTTATAATTTTGGTGTGAATAAAGGATATTTGTATCAAAATCAAAAGGGATTCATTCAAATTACGCTGAGAATAAGTAGTTTTCGAACGTCAAAATTACATAAGGCTGCCCCTCAAAACGTCCGCCCTGTATCACTTCCTACTGCTTTAGCTAGGTAGAAGTAGCACAACAAACTCCTTAGCAGCACAGTATAATTATTTAACTATCTACACAGGTAAGAGTAAGTAATGGACTGACTTCCAAAAAATGGAATGCCTTATATCTGTGGTCTGATTTGAATACTATCTATGGGTATTATACAGTTGCATGCATGTGGGCATACAAGCTCAGAAACGTTAACTTTTTTTTTTTTGGGTGGGAAATCATCAAATAAATTCTCCCGTTGTGGGTGGAGCAGGAGGGCGGGCGTGTCAGACTTTTACCGACTAAAACCCACCCATGTGTGCTAGGGGCCGCGGTATCTCTTTCGAACAACCCGCACCCCTGCCAGGCATCGGCCCAGGCGGGCCCCATCAGTTGATGCTGACATCTCATTGAGGCGCGCGTGGAATACAACGCGCCGTCGACCCGGGCTTGGTCCTTACCAGACAGCGAGCTAGCCATTACTCGCCATCCGCAAGCCCGCGCCTACGGTGGCCGGGAATTAGCTTGGGATTCCCGACGCCCAGGGCCCGACGCCCGTCTCCTGCGGAAGCTGGGGCATGTATCAAATCTATGCTTATCAGCCGAAAGCAACGGCTTAACGTGCATTCTGAGGCATCGAGGGGATGTAGTGGATGATCACCCGTCTACGAACCAACCGCGGCAAGCATAGCTTAACCTTTAATTGACCCATGCGGCTGTTCATTTAGCCATAAACCCGGATTTTAAAACGGTTTTCTATTATAGCTTTATTATTATTCAAATAATAATAAACCTCACTTGTCTCAAACAAAATAATATTTCCACAAATTAAAACTAAAACAAAATCCAAGAATACGTTTTATTAAAGCGACAATTTCGTGCTAAAAGCTCGAGCGAATCTTACATCTCAACGCCAATCTAAAGTATTAAACTTTTATTTACTTCTCTAAACAAACTCCAGTCGTCAAAATGAATTTCAAACAAGTAAATTGTAGCTCCTTCTTCAAGAAATCTTTAAAGTGCCAAGTGGTGCAAGAATGACCTAGACTATCCCCGTCCTAAACTTTTCTATCCCCAACCTTACTTTAATCATCTTAAAGTTCAATTTTCTTTGTAAAAAGTTTTCGATATATCCTATTTCGTATTAAAAGAATATAGTCTGAGTAAATATCATTATCGTGAGTCCACAACAGCTCTCCCTCTGCGGTCTTAGATAGCCACTTTGCCATATACTTTTAGCAGAATAATGTACTTTGGAGTGCACTTAATAATATAGGTACAGGTATTGTTGCCTTTTGTTTCTATCTTCTTGATTGTAATTTATTGGTATGACTTATAAAAGTTTTTATGGTGCAAAAGTACCCTTAAGGTAAAAAAAATGAATGTTTACGTTGAAGGAACATTCTATGCACGATTTATGAAAATAAAGGATCGTTATTCATTTTCTTTCTGCAATGTGAGTCAATGTCAGATAATTACTTTCTTTTGTTTTTATTTTAGCATTTTATTAAGTTCATTTTCATTATTTAAAAATAAAAACAATCGATTGTCACAAAAAATAATAGCAATGATGGACTGAGTATTTCGTATTTCAGCCAAGAAAAAGTGCAATTAAAATCAGACTGCAAAGGTCATAATTTTTACAGAAAAAAAAACAGGTATCTTAAAAAAAATACAAACTATTTCTAACACTGCTAACCTTTACGCACAACGGACCAAATGGGAGTCTACGTGTGGAAAAGGGAGTCCCATCATCACTGCTAACCTCAGAAAAACAAAACCTAAATATACTTCAAATCACCTATAAACACTTCCCACAAAAATTTAAAGAATTAAAATGCATGCTCATTGTCATGGCTCATATTCAGGGCTGCCTCAATATAATTTTCATTCATCATTTTGCGAGGTAATCCCTCGTGCAATTTTATTGCAATCCATCCGCCCGGGGCAGAACTGGCTAAGTGAATTAAATACTAACACCGGCTTATGAACGAGCAGTTTTCATGGCATATAGCTCGGTTTAGTGTTATGGCATGTTGGCAGTTTTGCGGCGTGATTCCTTGTTGGTTTCGGTGGGTTGAATAGGTCTTGTTATATAATTACTAAAAGTAAAAACGTTATGGCTAATTTGATCTTCAAAAAACAGCATAATGTCATACTATTATATGACACGTCGAAGTAGGACGATATATGTCGTGATTATCGGGAACGAAAAAGAGACAAGACGACCCGTAACTAGGGTAATTAGCCAAGTTTTGACGTACCACTTGCGGAGCGTGTATAACCTGATCCACCTCCGTTTACTTATAACATGTATTGATAGTATTTGTTTTAATCATCATCATCATCATATCAGCCGAAAGACGTCCACTGCTGGACATAAGCCTCCCCCAATTTGCCATAATCGCCACGCTTGGCAGGCGGGTTGGCGATCGCAGTATGGTGGTCAAATGCATAGAGAAAGCTGCTGCCCATTCTCTAATAAGTCCCTGAGTCGCCTTCCACGATACCCACGAGAACAAATGGATGGTTTTAATCAGAAAACTATTTTTGAAAATTTGACATAATTTCCATACCTACAAAGCTTTCGAAACCGTGATATTAATTCCTCTGATAAAAGTTGTCTGACTATTGAAAAATCAGCCCTAAGTAGTTTAAAGTTTTGTTTTACACGGATAGACAGATATTGTAACAAATCTACTTCTTAATCTTTGGGTGTTTTATTTATTAGTTAATCTAATGATTGACATTAGTTAGATATTTATTTTTGCCATCTTGTAATCTTTATCCGTGACTGTCAATAAAACCAGAAAATAAACAGTTCCCTTTCTGTTATCTACTATTTATTCTATACTAGCTTTTTCCAGCGGCTTCGCCCGTTTGGAGGTTCGTAATTATCCCACGGGAACGTACAGACGCCAGCACATCAAGCTTCCCCAAACTGTCAAATTTTCCCAATTGAACATGAACCTTATGTTTATGTTATAGAGTTGAAAATCTATCAAAGAAATTTGACAGATTGGGATAGCTTGATGTGCTGCATCTGTATTATCGGGATAAAAGTATTCTATGTGTTATTTCAGGTTACAAACTATCTGTTTGCCAAATTTTACCCAAATCCGTTCAGCCGGTTTTGCGTGATTGAGTAACAAACTAAACACACAAAGTTTCTCATTAATAATATTCATAGGATAGTAGGAAGGATTGGATAGCATTTACAAAAATAACCTAAAAATAGATATACTTACTTAAACAAATAGGTTTTTCTCAGAACTTTGAATCGATACATTGCTAACTTTATAGTTGAATAACATGTCACCCATCTCCAACAGTGAATTATTATTAACTTAAAACTGCTTAAACAAAACACTGTCGCCACATTTAACGCCCTACTCAAGGGTGGCAATCGCAAATATTCGTCATAGCAACTGCATTAAGTCGTTGCTGTATCAAGTGACAATACAAACACAATATCGGCAACCCTACGTATAGTATATTAAGGGGGGCAGCCAGTGATTCATCAATTGAGCAGCCCCTGTTTGATGGGAGACTTGAGGGTCTAAGACAGGAGAATATATTAGGCAGGTGAGGGTATTGAGTAGGTATAGATATTGGCGAAAACCCAATCGCTGATTCATAGTATATACTTAAATAATCCGTTAGGAATCGAACCCAACGCTTTGGCTAGTTGCTGGTTCATCCGGCTCGAAGGACCAATGTTTGCTCAGGTAACGGGTTTTAATAAAAGTGTGGAGTGAATGAAATAGGCATTTTTTATTTGCCGTCTAATGTTTACAAATATAAAGATACTCCTATTTCGCTTGCCAACATATGTAGCACCACTAGAAATATTTGTAAAATACATATTGATATTTTGTATGCTGCACTAGGTTAGAAAGCTGATGAGAGTGATGATGACCAGAATATTTGTTAAGGAAGTAATAAGGAGAAGTATAACCTAATACGATCATACCTGGTTTTGCCCCAGTACCCTAATTGCGTAACTCACGATTAATCATAATCTGTTTCGTTTTGAAACAGAGTGATAAACCATTGCTTCAAATGTTCGAGAAATGTGTATGCTCAACAACGTTAATACGCAATGAATATTGTTGAACTGTCAAAATTAAACAGATAATGATTAATCGTATGTTACGCAATTAGGGTGCTGATCACATGCACACACAATACACACATACGAAAACATACCTTTGATATTGCAGATGTCCATGGGCGGCGCTGACTTCTATTATCAGGAGAGACGGCTGCTTGATTTCCACATGAAAAAGTGGATGTGTGCATACCAAACGATAGAAGTGAAAACTCACTACTCGAGCTGAGTATACGCGATTCATCGTCTCCGACCAACTAGAACTGAGTATACCCGATTGAGAGTCGCCGACCCGAGTGTGACGGTTCAGATCCGTTCACTGTTCAGAGCGATGCCAGAGTGCGATTAAAGAAATTTACTTAATAAAAATGCCGATGACAATTCAATAATTAAAAAAAAAAATTGAGAAAAATGAAAAAAAAAAGAAAACACGTTTTTGTAGTTAGCAGAACTAAAAAATAGAAAATAAATAAATAAAGCGTGGGGTGCTTTTTGAGGTATTTTTATAATCAATTAATGTCAAGCACCCCACGCTTTTTAATTGAATTAAATTATTTTCTCCTTTTTTAGTTTGGTTTTTAAAGCGTGTTTTTTAGTTTTTTAAACTATTATTTATTTTCTATTTTTAGTTCTGCTAACTACAAAAACGTGTTTTCTTTTTTTTTTCATTTTTCTCAATTTTTTTTTCAATTATTGAATTGTCATCGGTCCTCGATAAGTTTACAAAGTTTCAATGAAATCTGACCGTTTAAAGTGGGTCAAAATTGCGCTCTAAGGAGTCGGTTACATACAAACAAACATGCAACTGTCGATAAAATTAAGGCTCAGATCAATAGCACGTAGGAATCGTTTTTGTTGGACGTGACCTACGGGGCATTGAAGTAATAGGCGAAGGTCGCCATTAACATCAGATGCTAGAAAGTTAAGATCGATATCTCTAAGGTACCTTACTTTATTTATGTACTGAAGAGAGTATCACACAAAGCCGCTTTTCGTGTCAGTCTATGTGGCCGCTCAGCCCTACAAAACTACTCAATGAGTTTTAAGCAGTTTTCACCATTAATTAGAGAATTTATTCTGAAAGGTAGTGTACTCAAAATGTATTTTTAATGCGTTATTACATCAAAATATTACTGCATTACTTCTCCATATAAATTTTACCTGTGCCTAAGGTCATAGCCCATATCTGACCTGTTTGGTAAAAGTTTTCTTACAAAAATCACATTATTTTAAATTTTGGTAATCCACCTATTATTTTAATATAAACATTTTATTGAAAATCGATGAAAAAGACACGTAAAAAAAAAGAAGATTTGATATATTGTATAAATGTACTAAAACCGCAGTTTTGTACTTTATTGTATTTGACTTTCAGTGAAATGAGTATCTTAACACTCATCTGCAAGGTGTGCGGTCAGTTAGCAGCATCAATAAAACTGAAATAATAATAATGAATTATATTTTCATATCCCTTATATCCTAGTTTTACAAGCTACCCTACATTTTCTTTACGTGTTGGATATGATTTTTATACTTCACTTTCTAGCTAATCACCCATAAAATATGTTACAACACATTATTATGCACTCATATAAAAATATTTATTTTTACCATAATGTACAATTCCTACAGTAATGCAACACATACCATTGCAAGCTATAAATATTTATCTGTACATCCAGCCCTTTGTCATTTCTGTACGCCGTGGGTATAGTTTTCATACTTTTATGGGCCATGACCATACTCCTACGTCCGTGCAATCTTTTTAAAAAGGTGTACATACTTTTTGCTTCACGTATTAATATGTAGATTTAATCCATTAACATTTCAAATGGATTTGTCGCAGAAATCACGTTGTTTTGATATGTCGCCATTACACCGCACGAAGCAGGGGCGGTTCGCTAGTATGAAGATACTAAAATCTAAAATAAAATATTCCTATCTTAGAAAAATTTCAAGTAGAGTTCTATTTATTTTTACAACAACACACGTTATAACAGCAAACAGGTCTGTAAGAAAAAGAAAAAGAAATACCTAGTTGAAATAAACTCGATTCATTACGATCCATGGTGCTATACTTGTAGTCAACAGTAGAAGCCACACTTGCTACAGAACGCATCCTGCATTGTTAGCACGAATAGTTTGAAAATTCAGCGCACCAATAAAAAATAAAATACACATATTCATGGAAAAAAGTCTTTCACGATTCCATAGTCCAATATTTTATCGTATGAATACAAAGACGTAAATCACTAGATTTGCTCTCACCGTACTTAGTCCCGCGAAAAGTGTACATACTGTAAATAGAGTTCACACATGATTAAATAGCGTTTTCCATAACAATCAAGTCAATATTATGAGATGTCAAACCGAAACAGAAACGCGAGTATCTTTTTTCGCGATAGCGCTTATAGATGCAAAACAGTTTTTTATTTTATTTATACCAGTGGGTTTAAATCGTTTCAAAACGTCTTTTTTATTTAAAACGATTTAAATCCCTTTAGCGGTTTAATATTCTTTAATATTGTAATGTTTTTTTTTTTAAATATAGAATGCACTGAGGGTTCAAACGAAGTGATCTACTTTCTGATTTAGGACCAAGGACAATTAAAGTAAACAAATATCTATTCAAAAAATATGCAGTGGCTGATTAAATACCTAATCATACAATTTTTTATTGATAAGGCTTAGCCGCAACATAATGATTTTTAAATGTATATTTTAATAAATACGCATATCATGCTACTATTGTTTTCAGTCAGTCTAACCCTAAACAATTACTCTATGTATGACTTCAATTATTTATATACATTTTTTTTAATGGTGAATGATTTCAATTAGCCTTTTTCACTTACTTTTTAAAGTATTACGTAATCAATGTATGGTCCACGTGGTCGTGGTTTTAAACCGTGCTAAACAAATTTAAAATTGGTTTTAAAACACAGCTTTAGTTTAAAACGGTTAAAAGTTATATAGGTAGGGCGAATCTAACGATTTAAATCTTTGTATGAATACCTATCGAAAGCGGTTCTACTAAACGTTTGAAGTGAGCGCTTTCAATAGAGTTTTCTTTCAAAATATTGCGTGAAAGCATTTCACGATGGCTTTGCATTTTAAAATGGAGTTTTTATAAGGAATCGTGAGGTTGTTTATGAAAGAAAAGTGAATAAACGTTTTGCATTCGTTTTGAATTGTGAGCGGTTTGTGCCAATCATTGTTCTGTCGCAGTTTGAGCTTATGTTTTTTCTACTGTAATTCCTTTTGAATGTGTTTTTAAGGATTTCTTTGAATCGTTCTTAATTAAATTATATCGTATTCGTTATAGTTCGCATAAATTTTTTTCACAAGTTCAATAGAATTTAGGTACCTACTCGGAATACTCAATTATTGGCATATGTGTGAAAAATATAGTTTAGTTTGGTCATAAAAACTCAAATATATTACAGGCTAGGTAACCTCTAACGACGTCCTAACCAATTTGAGGCCGAATTGCAACAACAAAAAAAAAATACTACACAAAATCAAAGTCCCACACCGCGTCTGTCTGTCAGCGATAAACTCAAATATACTGAACGGTTTTACATGTCGTTTTCACCAATAGAAAGTGATTCGTGAGGAAGGTTTAGGTGTTTAATTTGTTAAGAGTTTCACACCGATGACATAACAAACATGCAGGCATAACATCCTCTACTACCCATGCGAAACCGGGGCTGGTCGCTAGTATTTTATAATTTTTCATGAAAACTTTCAAATAGATACTTCATAACATGAAACAAATAACGATGCAACATTCAATCTTAGAGGGGAGCCGACAATGAAAAACAAGTCTATAAAAAAACAATTCTCGTAAAATCATCGTCCAAAAAAATATCACCGTCACGTCGATCTATTTGAGGTCATTGAACCGTAACGCCCCCGAAATTTGCAAACGACCGACACCCCTTAGTAATTAGTGATAATCAGAAGAAAAAAAAATTAAAGCCCCTTTTTTTTCTCGTAATTTTAACGAGACAAAGTTTTAGATACTGTGTAGCTTTTTTACTTTGATTCGGTATTAAAACAGGTTTTTGAAGTAGAAATTAATCGATGCTGAAAAGTTATTGCAATTTAAATTTTGTTATCAGAAAAAATATAATTATATGAAAATATTTCTTTTCTGATGATTTCTCACTAAACAGTTTTAGAGAAAATTTGCAGAAAGACAAAAAGGTTCAAAAAACATGAGGTTGAAACGCAATTATGGTTGTGCAATCCAACTAATTCTACTAATATTATAAATGTGAAAGTTTGTATGTTTAGATATTTAGATGTTTGGATGTTTGTTACTCAATCACGCAAAAACAGCTAAACGGATTTGGATGAAATTTGTCACACATATTGTTTATAACCTGGTTTAACATATGGAAAACTTTGTAGCATGATAGTACGATCCCGTGGGATAATTTTCGGCCTCCACGTAGGCGAAGCTGCTGGAAAAAGTTAGTACTTAATAAAGAACTATCTAGCATAGAATAGTTCAGCAAGTAAACAATAAAATTTCCTAAAAATTTGAATTTCACTTAAACCGCAATACTTCAAACCATCACAGTAACACTACGTTAAATTGGTCAGCCCCACCCTATACCAATCCCAAATCGGAACTTTCCATTCAAAACCTAATTACCTAAAAAAAAAAACAAATCGAAAGCCACAGTACAAAATAACAGTAAGATAAACACTTTAAGGCTTCGCCCGCATTAAATTGTCATTAAGTAAAAGCTTGGTTGGCCGAACCGAAGGAATTACTTAATTAGGTACCGGCGACCTGTTTCTCTGAAATTAAGATGTATCGTGTTTGCTACAGAGGATCTTTAAACCTGAGAGAATTAAATGGAGAATATTGGTTTGTTTTCAAGGTATTTAGAGTAATAAAGGATTTTTAAAGCAGCTAGACTCCTTATTTTGGCATGTTGATAGCCATTGGCTCGCCCCCTGTCAAATGGAACTTAAATATATTAGGTATAACTATTGAAATGCATAGGTTTATGTTGTATGATTGTTTTGTTTGTTGTGTTTTTGCTTTGAAACATCTTTCGTCTAGCTTTCCAGCAATCTTTGGGAGTGATTTGACCAATGAACGCGCGCGGTGGTAGAGTCGACCCTCAGATGGTATCAACCCATTTTATTCAGAACTAGCTTCTGCCAGCGGTTTCGCCCGCGCAGAACTTTCATCGCCTGTTTGTCTCCCTTAGGGGTTGAATTTCGAAAAATCCTTCCTTATTCCTTGTTTACATTATAAAGGGAACCTCTGTGCAAAATTTCAGCTATCTAAGTCCAAAGGTTTTGGGCTGGGCGTTGATGAGTCGGTCAGTCAGTCAGGACTTTTCTTTTTATTTATATATGTTACGGCTAATAGCCGAAGTGCGGCTACACCTAGTTTTAGCCGGCTGTTAACTAGGTGCAGCTGGACTAGCGCTCGCCGGCCGCTACCGCGGCATCGCTCGCTGCGCTCGCTCGGCTCGCGCGCTTTTGGTCGCAATTCTAACCTAACCTAACCTAATCGGTCGGTAAGCAGTATGGTGCAGTTTACAATTTATCGAAGTAGGAGACATCTAAGTTTAACCGACTGCACCTAGTTATAGCCGGCTAAAACTAGGTGTAGCCGCACTTCGGCTATTAGCCGTAACATATAGATATAAAGTTAATGTTGCTTATCACCAAGGTGAGATGTCAGATGTTACACATAATATGCGACTACTTTATGGCTCGCTTTTTTGTTTATATTATATATTTTTGAAAATCATTTATGTGCCCATAAAAATATTAAATTGTTAAAAAAATACAGTGATATCCATAGTATAAATAGTAAAAACAAACACAAATTTGTTGTACCATCAACAAGGCTCAAGAAAATAGGTGGATCATTCAGATGTCAATGTACCTATACGCTTTTATAACAAACTTCCAAGCCATGTTCAAGATCTAAGTCTCAATAAATTTAAATCATTCATTAAACGTAAGTTGTGCCTGAAGCCTTTTATACCGTTAAGGATTATATTGAGGACGAAAAAGCTTGGGATCAACCTGCTCCAATTTTTGCATACTGAATGTTGTTTTTTTTTGTGTTTTTGCAAACTTCTACTCTTCGACATTTGATAATTACTATACAGGTTGAAATTGAAAACATGCGACAAACCGTAATGGGAGATTGTACTCATCATTATGAACAACTTTTACTAAGGGACCAAAGATGCAATCGCAAAAAAAAAAACAGCTGTTCCCTACATTTTGACGAGTCATGCGAACATAAATGTAGGGAACAGATGTTTTTTTTTCGCGATTGCATCTTTGGTCCCTTAGTAAAAGTTGTTCATAATGATGAGTACAATGTCCCATTTCGGTTTGTCGCATGTTTTCAATTTCAACCTGTATACACTTTGACAGGAATATTTACTTTGAGAAGCATAATAGGTATAATTATTGTTTTAATTATTGTGAATGTGAGGACTGAGTGGGTCATGTTTTGTTTTTTTTTTTTGTTTTGTGTTTCATTTCTTTCTGAGTTACTTTTTAATGTTAATCTGGCAGTTTGAGTACCGTGTACTTGTGGAAGCGATCGGCGGCGGCGATCTCTCCCGTCCGGCCCTGGTCCAGGCCATGGTACGGAGCGAGAATGCATGGTTAGCCACCGCCGCCGGCAGGCGGCGCACGTGAGGGAGAGGCAGCATATTATGCGCTCTCACGGCCCTAGCCTCCGCAGGAGACGCCCTGGGCATCGGTAATGCTAGGCTGATTCCCATTTAAATTTCATATAGATCTGATGATGAGTTTCAGAGACAGACAACGGAACTCTTAAAAAAAATCACAGCAAATCAACCGCGATTGCTGCTATCGCATAAATATGCATTGTTTTGGTAACTACAGTTTTGAACCGGGTCGAAATGCCCGGTTCATGGGGCCCGAGGGCACGTGTCCTCTTTAAGGAAATTTCGCGCCGGCTGGTCGAATTGAAAAAGTCACATTAGTACCTACTTGCCCGTATTTGAACTTTAAATATTAAAAAGCCCGCAAAACGCTCTCACACCCTCAGTGTACACAAAAAAAAAACTCCCTTCGTCTTCTTCAACGTGTCACAAAAAAATCAAATACTTCATCTTCTCAATTTTGTAAGCCAGTTTACTTCGAGCCGCGAAATGCCATGACCCGTGCCTCAAACTCTTTGATCTCGCGACAAATCGAGCAATGAGTTAATTAAACATTAATTTGACATCCTTCCCCTTAAGACATTTGCGCCAGTTGTACATGGGGACCTAGTTGATCAAAGGAACGTTTGATTTGTGTTAAGATTTGATTTTGGACAGTTTTGAGAGTATTTTTTTCAGCTACCTTGTTATATTGTGAAAAGTTAAAATTGAGAATATTTTTTGCGCGGAAGTTTTTCAGTTATTTTTTTTTAAAGATACTTTGAAAAATATAAGCAACTGGCTTTTGCCCGCGCCTCCACCCGCTTGAATGTCGGCTATCGCGTAAAAAAGTAGCCTATGTCCTTCTCCATATCCCAGGCTATATCTCTGCAAAATTTCATGACGATTGGTTCAGTGGTTTAGGCGTGAAAGCGTAACAGATAGGCAGAGTTACTTTCGCATTTATAATATTATATTCTGAATTATTAGTTGAAAAAAAATACCCACAGTTCTATAATTTGTTTTTTTTTTAACCTTGGCGGGCGATACACTTTTGAAATGCTGAAAGCTTCGGAAAATGGATTATAATCTAATAGTTAATTACTAAGTATTGGCATTTATTTGAAAATCGGCATGTCTGCTGGTCAATTTCAATATTAATTAGATAAGAAATTGTTACAATACATAGCGTTATTACAGGAAAATAGGGGACGTGACATTATTTTAGTGACGCACAGTTATTTCACAAAAGTTACTCGTATATTCAATTCTACGCTATGTTTTGTGCCGTAGTTTGTGCTGGTTTAGTATGACAGACTTCATAGAATATGCAGTAGTGTGTAGTGGGCCCATTTTGTCTAAGGCCAGAAGTATATACATAGACTATTTTTGACGTGGATGTCGCATTCGTGCAACGGGAGTACCTAGTACCAATAACGAGTTATTCAAGAATCTTTTAAACTCAAACTCAAAGAATTTATTTCAATTAGATCATTTACAGGCACTTTTGAATTGTCAAAAAGTCGATCAGTTGGAAAGTTGAAGCTAGTTGCCCATTCCAAAACGTAGATCTCTATGGAGAAAAACGGGCAAGAAACTCCAAGGACACTCTTTTTAATCATGTTAGGTATTACAAAATCATGGGAACATTATTCTTGTTGCTTCTATATGTGAGAACAATGTAAAAAAAAAGGTGATGACCAGTCTCAACCGACGGCGCCCGTTCACGAACGTTTAGTTTTTAGAAGTTCCTGGATAGTTAAAATAGATTGGTATATTATGGCCCTCTTCCACTCATAGAGCAAAAGCCTCCGCAGCAGTGGGACTATTTAAGGCTGATTATGGGTATTCTATGCCTAGGAAATTGAGGATCAAAATGTTACCTAAATCTTATTATTAACTAGCTTGCTTTTGCCACCAGCTTCGCTCGCGCGGCGGTCGGAAATTATCCCACAGAAACGTACCACCGAGATAAAAAGCATACTATATCTTAATCCAGGTTATAAACTATCTGTGTGCTAAATTTCATCCAATTCCGTTCAGCCGTTTTTTCGTGATTGTGTAACAAACATCTAAATATCCAAACATATAAACTTTCACTTTTATAATATTATATTTAGTAGGATAAATACTAATTCAATAAACTAATAAGTTAAATAAACATATTAATTGGTCTACCAGCACAATATACTTTCAAAATATTCAGAAATATTCACACAATTTCAATAATATCAGGCGACAAGTCTGCAAATCCGAACTCCCCCTTACTTCCAGCCACAGTGTGCCAGCCTAATACACTCAGTAACATACAGGTATAAGTATACACGTTGTGCTGTATGCTGTGACCACGTTATGCGACGGAGCAGTGCTACATTGGGGTGCAAATTAACATATCTCTGCGTGCAAGTCGTGCCACAAACAGAGGCTTTTATCTAGTGTTACTGTGAGGGGTCTAGCGTCGGGGGCTAATTTTAACGTAGTTTATTGTAGTCGTACAGGTGTAGGTTTCATTTAAATTGGTTTTATAATTATTTTTGTTGATAATTTTTGAGGAACTTGTGGCTACGTAATAACAGCCGCACGGGTCGATCGATCAGGTTAAACTACGCTTCCCGGGGATGGTACCACGGATGGGTGATCTTTACATACCAAAACGGGTGCGTCTCATAACATCTATCGTTCAAAATATGTATTATTGATATAATGTTTATTTAATCGAAAATCATTAGGCCTCTCGTTTAAAATAATATAATGTTGCGATTAATTTGATTGAGCGTGCTGCGGGAGCGGCGTGACAGAAACGAATCGCTGCAAAACCGATTCTACGTAGTCTTGTCTGCCCTACCCCTAGAGTGTTATTTAAAATCGCGTAGGCGCGGAGAGGCGAGGCGGCCCGCGAGCTGAGGAGCTAGTGGTATCAACACTCTCACTCTTATAAAAATTAGTTGCTTTAAAATTATATCAATCGTTTATTATATTAACTCATCATTAGATCAAATAAAATTATAGATTCAGTTGTTATAAATCTTTTAGATATTAGAGATTTTGTAATTATATCAAATATTACTTACCCTACCAAAACCCCTCCGTGTCTCGGAATGCACGTAAAGCCGTTGGTTCCGGCTGTCATTTGTGGTCAAAGTCAAAGCACTTGTATTTCAAAGTATACAAGTGCGTAAAGTATATAAGTATTTCAAATAGGCACATAAAAGGCACTTTTGAACGTCAACATTTACACTAAAATAGAATTGATTCTAGTCGCCCCTTCCAAAATGTGGTTTCATATGGAGAAGAATGGGCAAGAAACTCCACCGTTACTCTTTTAAAATGTTTTAAGTACAATATTTAACATAGTACATTCATTATATAATTATGTGTGAAAACGATGCACCCAGAATAAAACAGTTATAAAGAATTAAATTGAAGCAATACAGATAACTTAATTATATGAAAGATACATGGTGCTCACATATTTACAAACTTTTGTAGGTAAAAGTAAGTATACGATTTTCCTAGAATATTAACAAGTAATAAATCAGTGTATGAGTTAAAGTAATCACTGAGTGTAAATCAATGTCATGAATATAATTAATTATACAATTCAATTAGCAATCAGTTTGATTTTGTCTAGACTCTAAATTGTCCTATGGAGCAGGGCCAGCATGTTTCCAAGCATTCTTATGTCTGAAATAATCCTCTAATTTGTAATACGCTTGGTTACAAAGTTTAATTTTAACGTGGATTTTTGACAGTCGTTACGGGTCATCAGAAGCCTGAAAGTCTGACAACCAGTCTTACCAAGGGGTATCGTGTTACCCAGTAACTGGGTTGTGGAGGTCAGATAGGCAGTCGCTCGATGTAAAATACTGGTATTCAGCTGCATCTGGTTAGACTGCAAGCCGACCCTAACAAAGTTGGGAAAATGCTAGGCAGATGATGATGATGATTTTTGAGAGTTAGGTGCTTTTATGCAGTTTAGCCGCAAAAATATAAAAAACATAACTTTACTGTGCAATGTGATTCTCGGGCATTGTTTAAAAGCATGAACTCTGCACCAGATGTTTATGTGCACAATATCGATTACACTGTTTTGTATTTCATACTAGCTTCCGCCCGCGGTTTCCCCCTCGAGAACGTACTATCGGGATAAGAAGTATCCTATGTGTTAATCTAGGTTATAATCTATCTGTGTGCCCAATTTCATCCAAATCTGTTCAGCCGTTTTTACGTGAAAGAGTAACAAACATCCATCCATACTTGCAACCTTTCTCGTTTATAATAGATATTAGTAAGGATACTCAATTAAATGTAGGAACATAATCTTGTCGCCTGCAAGCTTCACAAATAAGTAAAAAAACGTGTGGGGTCGAGGCCCCGTCAAAACTAAATTTTTACTCAACTCAACTTCGAATGTAACTCGATATGGAGATTAAGATTGAAAACGACACGCATGATGGAAAATATTAAAGTGTTCGTATCCGCCATTAGATTTTCATTTTGACCTCACTGTTGGCTTCAGCGTCTTCAAAAACCATGAAAGCATCTCTTTCGCAATAACGCATTTTCGTTATGTGACGATCAATACAATTTTCTATAAGGTAACTTCCACCGCAAGCGTTCAAGAACTCCGTTTCATAATCATTATTCGATAGATAGATAGATAGAAAGATAGATAGATAGATAAAACCTTTATTTATTGCACACAAAAGACATAACACTACACACAAAAATACAATTAAATGATGACAAACACACAACACACACTAAACAAACATGCAAACATATCATCTTCCAAACTGTATTGAAATGAGATGACATTCGTCTTGCAATACAAAACCTATTTCTGATAGATCCTTTATTTATTGAAATAAATATTTGAGAGTTTGCGTTTATACCACCATTTTGTCTGGTATTGAATTCACTGCAACTGGATTATGGTCATATATTTATCATGAAAACTTTTGATCGAGAAGCTGCATGCTGGCTTCTTTATTTGATAAATAACCTATATAAGGTTATTTATACCTTAAAGCAGCCAATATTTGTGAGTTTAAATTATAGATAGAACGTAATTAAATTTTAGTGTTGAAATATAAATTACTGTTTAAACACTTGTAAAACTAAAAGATTATAACCTAACTGAAACGTAAGTGCATTTAAAATTGCAGCCCCATCTAAAATCCCCGTATGCAAAAACGAACACACCAACTCCAAAAAAAACACTATAAATTTAAAATTAATTGTAATTTCAGAAGTCGGGTTTTGTTTTTCGTTTTTGCCACCGACTTCCGAAATTACAGTATTTTTTTGGAAACGTGGACTTACATCATCATTTAAGCTCTACAGAAAATATAATTGGAATTTACAACCAAATCTTTGACACTCGCTTTAAAATCCAGAATTTCATCCACAGCAAAATTTTCAACCCCGTCTAGAATCCCCGTATACAAAGGGGTTGTATCTGAGGTGTCGGTATTAACGGCAGTTACTCCACATTGTATCGCGGTTCCCTGAGAATGCGCCGATCAGTGCGTTCGAGAGATAAATAGTTTCATTATGACCGGCTTTTGGTCTTCCACGACGTTTGCGCAGTATATGTAAGGTTTTAAGATGATTTTTTGTCGCCGAATTGTTTAACAATTTTTTCATAATTTATTAATGCTAGTAAGATTGGGCTGTGCACTGTATCGGTTGATTCTTTGAAGGACAATAACTCTCTGTGATATCAATCTGTGATGGTACATAAGGTAGAAATGTCTCATCATCATCATCCCTGCCTTTTCCCACTTCTTCCAAATATTTATTTATTGATTTTATTTTATTTTATTCGGGAAACTTACAGCTAACATAAACAAACAATATGAAGCTGAAGGCCATTTACAAGTTTCCACTGATAAACACTTAACTTAAACAACAACAAAAAAGGTCGGTAGGTACAAAATAACTACTTATGACTTAACTTAGGAAATAAATAATACAAATTAAACCAAAAAAAAACATACAGAGCAAATATGATCGGTTTGGCTTCCAGTCGGACTTACACCAACTATTTACTGGTTGCTTAATAGGATATCCCAATGGATATCCTATTAAGCAACCAGTCTTATCAATATAAGACTGGTTTTCAAAGATCTACGAACGACAGCCTGTTTTCCAAAGCTCGGAGGGCTCTGTAAAGATGGTCACCGACCACGGACCAACTTGAATATTGTTGTAACTTAACCAGGAGCCCTTATGAAACTGATTTCTACTCTGAAGTGCAATTAATTTCACCAAATTTGCTAGATATTTATGTTCAAGTAAGCTAAGGTTTTGTAGTGACACAATGTAATCAGAAACGACGCCTGCGTTTTAGAGCGCGTTCCCCCGCTCGCCAATCATCGCCAAGTTTTTGTGTAGGGATGTTGTGTTAAAATCAAATGTAATATGTGTTGTTTTAATAGTAGGTAGACATCAAGTCTTACCTAACTACCTAACTGTCTGAACTTTCATTTCTGCTACCTTTTATATCTGAACTTATCAAGTGTTACCTTAGTGTAGCAAAAGTTTTGTACCTACTTTATTATATTTCTTTTAAATCTAGTAGAAGGCCTAAAAGACAATAAAATTGAGAACCTGATTTATTTTTAGAAAAAAATAAATACATACGGATTATTTTATAAAATATCTGGTTTCCACACATAGGTCAAAAAGCATGTACATACCTACCATATACCGCATCTAAATAAAGGAGGAGCATACCAGACGGAGTCATTATTTTGCCAACAGATGGCAGCACAATCGATTACGGCCCGCGTCGGGAGCGAGCGGCGCAATTTGCGATCCTTTCGCCCGTGAAATCTACTGAAATGAATAAAACTATCTGAGAATCGAACACTCGACTGGCTCGATTCCTAGGTATCGATTTGTTTGCCCATTCGATTTACAAGGTATTGTATTTGAAAAGTGACTTTTGCTTCGTGGAAATTCATATTTTCGGTGAACCCCGTCAGCAACTTTAGTTAATATGTTTTACTTTTTAGAAGAAAATATTGGAAGTAAAAAACACAAAGAAAAGGTACAGAAAGTAAAGTGATTTTTAGTGTTAAAGCATCATTCATTCTTTTTCGATCATTAAATTTGTCAACCCTAAAATCAATTATTTTTTCAACACAATATCATTCAGTTATAATACAATTGTTTGATTCACCATAATTATGGAATAAAACCATATTTTTTTTTACTGTAGATCATAAACAAAAAACTATTTTCTGACCACCAACCACCTTCCACCATGAACCACCACCATGAACCTGAACCTTTTCCACCATGATTTTAAATCAAACAGTTTCTAAGAATACTAGAGTCCTATAAAGAATTAAAAATAAAACTTTTATTTCAGATAGGACTCCATAGGGTTAGTTAAAATTTTACTATTAGTAGATACAGACACAGTAACATACAAAATGAAAAATTTAGCGTGTATCTGCATCCGCAACTCCCGCAGATCTGCGAATACACTTAGAATACTGTTGGTACTGCCGCGAGTACGCGTCATCAGGGATACACATCTATTTCTAATAATGATGGCAAAACCGTACCATATTATTTATCTACAAGCATCCCTGACACACGTCACCGCCACAGCAGTCGCAACGTAAGTAAGTACTCTCAGTGCATTATTATACAGGGTGAAATTGAAAACATGCGACAAACCGAAATGGGAGATTGTACTCATCATTATGAACAACTTTTACTAAGGGACCAAAGATGCAATCGCGAAAAAAAAACATCTGTTCCCTACATTTATGTTCACATGACTCGTCAAAATGTAGGGAACAGCTGTTTTTTTTTTTGCAATTGCATCTTTGGTCCCTTAGTAAAAGTTGTTCATAATGATGAGTACAATCTCCCATTACGGTTTGTCGCATGTTTTCAATTTCAACCTGTATTGAACACGTAGGTTGCTGCATGCCTGCTGAGTGAAGTTGACCCACAGGCTGTACGTGTAGTAGGACTGGAAGTAAGCTTTGAAAAGCGTAACTTTAACTGGCTTCGTACATCATGCAAACGTGCGTGTCAGTGTGTCTACTCTCTAAAGCTCGGTTCCTATAAGCAAAAACTAATCTTTTTTCTTACCAATGGTAGCATTTTTTAACCGACTTCAAAAAGGAGGAGGTTCTCAATTCGTCGTAACCTTTTTTTTATGTATTTTCCCCGATTACTCGAAGATGGCTGGACCGATTTGGGTTATATTTTTTTTTTGTTTGAAAGGGTATACTTTCCAGGTGGTCCCATGATCATCAAGTCAGGATCTGATGATGGGATCCTGGAGAAATAGAGAGAACTCTTAAAATTTTATAGGCACACTTGAAGCGATTTGGGTATTTTTTGGGAGAGTATTTTTTATTGCCAAAGTGGGCATGTTAACAGATTCGTACGCTAAGTTTACCTGTAATAGCTACTTCCATATGGGAGGGTCTATTAGCTATGATATATTTGCTTCATTATTGGTAAAAAAACAAGAGTCTTAATTATAAGCAATAACGTAAGTCCGTCAAAAAAGATATCGGGCCCGTCCAAAAGTTGGCGATACTTAGAAGTGAACCCTACTCCTGATTAATTAATTTTTACGGACGGGAAATTACACATCGAGACTAAGGACAGCTGTCAAATCGTGTTGTCATTAATTTTAAGTTCGGGCCTCAGGTTATTCTTATGTCCGTAAGTTATCGGCGTAGGAAACTACGGTATAGTATTTAGGGAGCAGGGGGCCTACTCTCTAACTCCGTCAACGAAAATACGGGCCCGTCCTAAAGTAGTTCGAAAATTCGAAGTGAATCCTACAATCAATTAACTAGCTTTTTTGGACGGGTAAAAACACATCAAGAGTAGGAACAGCTGTCAAAGCGTGTTGTCATTCATTCTTAGTTCTAGCCCCGAACGAATCTTTTGCCCGTCAGTGATACGGAGTTTTTGGACAGGTAAAAATACATCGAGAGTAGGGACAGCTGTCAATTCGTGGTGCCATTCATTCTTAGTTCGAACCCCGAACGAATCTTTTGTCCATCAGTGATACGGGGTAGGAAATGGCCGTAACATCGGCCGAAACTACGGCCTAGTGCTTAGGGGGTAGGCTGTTACAGTTACGTTCCTACGTTCCTATAGTTTGATACCCACACAAAGACAAAAGGTCGATTTGATCAACAATCAGTAGATATCTACCTACCTATGCCTTATCTAGCTTCACCCCAAACGATTTGTTCTTTAGCTCATCCCACGTGCGAATGAACGAACAAATGTACTTAAGTAACCTTTCATTTAGAAAGTAGGATTTAACCTTTTCTGAAACCTATTTTTAGCGACTTAGGGCGAGGCTACAGTAGCGATTTGCGATGCGACTGGAAGAGCGAAACGAGATAATCATGGTATGGCTACATTGTAACAAGCGAAAATCCGGCGTATATTCAGCGATGATCGCTGATATGTTCTATTCTATTCTATTATATTTTTGTTTATGGCAATGGCGCCGATGTCTACAATTCTGCCAATGTCAGATGTTTTGAGAAAACATGCGAAGGAAAGAAAGGCTGCTGATATGTTGATGTAGCAGATGCCGTGATTACAGTAATGCTGTTCCTATCGCTTAAAGAAATCAAAGATCGCAAGTAATAATTGATGTACGGTGTAGCCATATACGTGAGCATTCATTTATTTGTTTTAATCGCTCATGTGTCGCAGGTCGCGTCGCGGTCTAATGTAGCCTCAGCCTTATATTCACGAAACTTTGTGTGAGCTGTTCTGTGAAACATTTTATTATATCTCCGACTCAAAATAAAATGACTTTGACTTCTAAATAGTGTTATTATTTATTTAAAATTCATTGTAAAGTTCATGATAATAATTAATTTAAATCGTTTTCGTAAAGATTTTTTTGTTTTGAGGTTTTGTCGCCACTTATATTCTTGGCGCGCTTACAGATGAAAATAACTAGACTACTTTTTTGTTTCATCTCAAAGACGTCCAACTAAATAATCACTAAGAATCCGTGACTAAGTAATAACAGTCGCACGGGTCGATTGATCAGATTAAGCTACGCTTGCCGCGGATGGTCCGTGGTTGGGTGACAATCTTTAAAGTCAATGTCAAAGCATTCATTTCAAATAGGCACTTAAAAGGCACTTTTGAACGTCAACATTTACATTAAAATTTAATTGATTCTAGTCATACCAAACCCCTCCGTGCCTCGGAAAACATGTTAAGCTGTTGGTCCCAGCTGACATTCGAGGATATTTGACAGTCGTTACGGGTCGTCAGTAGCCCGAAAGTCTGACAACCAGTCTTACCAATGGGTATCGTATTACCCAGTAACTGAATTGTGGAGGTCAGATAGGCAGTCGCTCCACGTAAAGTATTGGTATTCAACTGCATCCGATTTTACTGAATGCCGACCTCAACAAGGCAAACGATAAAACGCCAAATCAATAAACAAGAAAAACAGCACAAATCACAATTATGCGCAAAATTAATTATATAATAACCTTACTGCCACAACAAATAGCTGAATCAACCATAATTAAATCACTGTAAGCTCAATAATAAATATGTAATAAACCAGCAATTATAAATCTGTAATACGTCTGTAACACGACGCATACGTGTCCCGATAAATAATTAAAAAGCAATCACGGACACCTTTCAAAAAGCCAGCCACTAATACGGTACGATGTTCCTGTGATCAGTACCCATTAGAGTTTTGGTCCCAGTGTAGGCGTGTAAGGATTTAAACGTAGGTTGTCCTAAATGAAGCTTTTTGTAATCGTGTATTGACCCATGTTCCGTTCAGGGTTTTTGCTCTTTAGTAGTGAGATGGACGACCCATGCTTAAAACCTTACCCTTTTTAAAAGACGAATGGATTGTTGCGACCTTGAAACGTGACGTGACATGTCCGTTACGTGATAACCTTTTCCTCTGTCCCCGTCATTAAACAGTCGATTTGTCAGATTACTTAAATCTAGGAGTACATTTTTGATGTCACTTCAATGGAAGGATGGACGATGGAATAACGTAAAACTGTAGCTATTTTGACTCCACTGTCATTCCTTTTGTGTCTTTTGTAATTGTCTAGTAGGAACGTTTTTAAGTACGAAACGCCCTTAAAGTACCTACTGGGAGGCCTTTGCCATGCCATAAGAACCCATAAGAACAAAAGTTCTAGTCCTAGGTTTAATTCCCAGGTCGGGTAAAGTGTTGGTTTTAACCATCAGGAATTTCTCAGACGCGGCCCGAAGTCTGGATTTGTGCCCGCGTGATAGCAATAGGAGCTACCCTATTATATGGCCCTTAACAAAACTATACTCCATTTGAAATAAGATTAGACATTTAAACAAACTTTTTTTACAGTCCATTCAATCGATTCGGACTTCTATACCGTAGGTATAAGGATGGCATTAAAAGCAAAAAAGTTGTTATAATACCAACTGTTTACTGCAGCTGCCATTTGTCATGCCACCAACGCTATAGAAATCAAAATCGGTTGATCGGACTGTAAAAAAGTTTTAGTTAAATGTCCAATCTTATTTCAAATGGAGTATAGCAAAATGTGAGTATAATATTAAGTGTACCGTAGGGTAAGCAGGCGTTATGTTATGAGTATAATATTAGAGAGATATTCTCTGCTACAATCTGAAGTAGTTTCTGCGAACATAATTATAATCTTTATGAAGTTGATGTCATGGCACGCGCTGGGATGCATTCCGTTGGATTCTCATTGCTCGGCTTAACACCGAGGGTTACAAATCCAGTGCGCGATATCTTTGCGTCCTTGCAAACGTGGTCTAATTTAAAATTGAATTTAGTAGTACTAACGGTAGGTAGTGAAAAATTAAATGAAAATAGACATTCAAATCTTGAAATATATTTATAGTATTACACAGGGCCGTATCCTTACTATCGTAATAATAAAGCACAATTTGTACGACAAGTGATTGTATCATCGCTTCCATATATGCTTGCGCGGGTTTTTGTGTAGTTGCCGATGAGAGCCGGCCTAATTCAATTGGTTTTCCACGAAACTGGTCTTTAGTTCCACACAATATGTTTTACGTAAATATTCCATTAGTTCTCTATAATTTTCGAACTAAATACAGATCTGTGATTAGATCTTTATAAAAAAAATGTCTGAATGAAATAATACAATTTGTCATTATTTCAAGTTATGCGTGGGTGGAACTTAGCATTTAATGTACGTAGAAAGCACGGATTTTTTTATTTCATTCATACAGATTACTATAAAAACGCCCACTGAGCGCTGCTATTTAGGTACTCCATTATAATTTAAAGCCATAGAAAACGACTTTTCTCGTGTTAACATAAAAAAAAAAACTGAAACAGTCAGTCATATATTGTTTCTTTTTAACAATCACAGCTTATCATCCGCGTCAGGCAGCAAACTTACAAAAAAATAACAATAATTTATTCACACCTGAGAAAATAATTTGTCAGTAGTCAAAAACAATACACCTATTGTCGCCACAACCGGAACCCCACCTTTAATCCTAATTGGATAGAAGGACCCGGCAGGCGCAGTAGTCTACACACGTATAATTGAAGCACCTAGTACATATGTAGCCCTGGTACATGATAGCATTGTGCGTTGTCCAAATATTGCAAATGGCCGATCAGTTTCGTAATGAAATGGCTAATTGAGTTGATGCAATAACTTCGAAATAATATTCAGTTGGTTGGAATTTTGGTTTGTTTCAGAATTCATGATGTATATGAGGCAATTTTGGTGCGACGAGTCTTTCGAAGACGGTTGGGAAGACTGAAAAAATGCGATTGATCATCTTTCAAACTAACAGTTACTACATATATAACAGCTAACAACAAAAAACTCGACTGCGTAAAAAGTGAACTTTAAAAAGATTGAAACAAAAAACTTTTTTTAAGAGGTTCAATATTAAACTGAATACCTACCTTATGCAATCTCATGCAGTCGGTGGCCTCTTCTTAAAATTAACAATAAAGACCTTTACGTATGTTTTTTTACGTCAGTGAGACCTATTTACGAAACCCATTATTTTGAAACCCCACTCGATAAGTTTTGGAAAAAAAAAACATTTGAATATGCCGCCAAAAATTGGTAATTTTAATTTTCATATTTTTGTTATACCCAGTGTCACTTTCACAATTGAGACAAATCTAACGAAGCGCCTTTCAAACTAAAATCCATCAAGCCAATTAGGCTATAGAGCGCGACAAAGAAATCCACATACCTACACACATACATACTCGAGAACATAACCCTCCTTCTGGTGCAGTCGGGTAAAAATGGTAATACAAAATGAAAAATTATTAGAGAAACCTAAAGATGATTTGTAACAAACTTCACTGTGGGAAACATACGCAACGCTTTAGTTCCCCCCTAGTGGGTTCCCGCATTATCGTTACGGGGGGCTCAGTAGCCGTGGTCCGCTCCCACGGTGAAGCGAAGAGGAACCCCAAGGTGGGGCCGCTCGTCAGGGCTTTTGCCTCCAAGCCGACGACGTAGCGGCCAAAAAGTAGGTTGCAGTGAGGTGCACCGGAACTGAGGCGGGCCGCGATGCCGAATGGGAAGCATCGCGGCTGAGGGTTGCAGGCTGCGGCGGAGGAGGAGTGCCGATACTTCTGAGTAGCGCTCTTCCCTTCCGTGGCCTGAACGAGGCCGCCACTGTTTGATGGCGGACGCGGTGGGGCCGCAGGGGAAGAGGAGTGTCGGTATAGCGTTGGCCGCTCTCCCTATCCCCTGCGGCCGAAAAGTGGTAGGCAGCGGGGCCACTGCGCTAACCCATCGCAGGGGGACCAAGGGTACCAGACACGGGGTCGTCTGGGGCCCTTATGTTACTTGGTTCCTGGGGTGGTCACGGCGTGCCATGTGTCCTGGTGCGCCGAACTGGTGGGGTCCGCAAGGGCCAATGCCTGCCAGGGGTGCGGGTTGTTCGAAAGAGATACCGTCGCCCCTGGCACACAGGCAACTGAGGGAACACGGGTGGGTTTTTAGTCAGTAAAAGTCTGACACGCGCTCCTGCTCCACCAAGTGATTTGATGATTTCCTTATTGAAAAATGGAGTACCTACTGGAGAATGAAATGAAAAATAACCACCACGGTTTGATTCCCAAAAGGGGAACATAAAAATAGGATATAAACAAATCGTGTCACTGGGTTACTCCATGATTTCCCAATTGAGTACTAACGAAACTGGAATTTTACGGATTTTGGACTTAGTTTTACGATTTCTATGGCCGTAAAATAGTTCAACAACAAAATACTGTTTGGGTTAGTTCATTATTTCGTTGTTATTAGAAACAAAAGTTTACTTGGTTTGAAATAATGTAGTTTTATCGGGCAACGCACATGTTTATCCTGACATGTACCAATTTCACTGCCCCTTTGGTTTAGTGGTCGCAAGGGCTACTGCTGAGCAATAGATCCTGGTTTCGATTTCCAGGTCGGGCATTGTGTTATTGAGATTTTCTATCAAATTGTTTTTAGTAACAGCCCTGTGTCTAGATTTGTGTCCGGCTGATGGGAATAAGCTTGCCCCCTTTTACATGGGACTTAAACATAACTGGGGAATGTGGGTGTACTTAAACATAACTGGGGAATGTGGGTGTTCTTAAACATAACTGGGGAATGTGGGTGTACTATAGTTAGTGTGTCCGTTTTTCGTAGGAACGGTCAACATTAGGTAAATTATCTCTAGCTTAACGCGTTGCTAACTTGCTTCATGTTGTGAACTCTTCGACAAATGGACTGCTTTTCGGGCGCGCGCTAAACTTAATACTTAAATTTTCTTATTTGTTTTGATAGATTAAGATTTTTTTGACGATAATTAGTGTCCACTTGAATGCAATAACTTAGCTTGCACTAAATGATATGATAATTACATCAAACTCAAACTCAAAACTCAAAGATTTATTTCAAATAAACCAATTACAGGCATTTTTGAATTGTCAAGGTCGGTGAGTTAGAAAAATTAAGCTAGTTGCCCATTCCAAAGCGAATACGGAGAAGAACGGGCAAGAAACTCCATGGACACTCTTTTAAAATCATGATATTGTTACAAAAAGTTGGTTACATCATTATGTTGAAATTATCAATGTGAGAACGATGTAAAAAGATGTGCACATTAAAAGCGACCGTAATGAAAACAAAAATAAAATAACAATTCAGAAATTAAAATAAGCCGTGGGAGCTAAGAGATGACCAGTCCCTACTGGCGGCGCCCGTTCACGAACATGACGTATGGATCAGCACCATTCAGCTCAATCATTTTGAAGGGAACTTAATGATCCAACACACGCCACCACCAGCGAGACATTTGAGTGAGCATGACATACTCTCAGCTGCCAGGACACATTCAAAACAACGAAAGACGCACCCTGTAAATGTTAGCTATATAGTAGGAACATAGTGCTCACACATATGCTATGCAATTATACAATACTATCATCATTTTCTCAAGATTTTAGATTTGGGAAATGATAATTTATAATTATTATGTAACAGTTACTGAACCTCCTATTACGCGTTGGCGCAAGTTTTCAATTTAATCCTGTATACAGCTGCGTGTTTAATGTTTTATGACATAAATTCTTTTTTGCGGTATTTTAATGAAAATTCCGTAAATAAAATAGAATCGTCAATACCAGCGTCTAAACTAAGAGCATCTAATCATGTCTGCGTCAACAACAAACTTTAAACTTTAGTTTAATGGACTTGCCGAGCGACGTCACGGGGCGATTAAGCGATGTCCCGCGTTCATGGGCACACGGAACAACTGAAACTAAATTAAACGGCACGGTGGGAGTGACAGTTTTAAGGAGTTAACGGAAGAATTTGATGGTATTTGTCAATTTGGTCGATCGAGGGTCCTGGTCATGCCTTTTTCCGATTGTGATGGAGTCAGTTCCTGTTGACTCTTAAACTACCCGTCTCCAACATAAGCTCTACCTAATTTGTTGCTTGAAGACACAGTAGGGTTTCACGTAAGTGTCTTAACAAATGTCAATGTAATTTGACAAACCAAATGAATTACAAATAAAAAATTGACAAAGTTGTGAATGTTGAGAGGAATGCTATTATTCTAGATGAGACTATTTTATCTGCTTAAATATACCTACCCAATCACTTACACGAAATAAATTGCCAGGTTCTTTGACTGTTACATAATCAATACACAAATAAAACAAAGTCCGCAGCGTTTGTCTGTCTGTCTGAACGCGATAAGCTCAAAAACTACCCAACGGATTTTCATACGATTTCCACTAATTGACGGAGTGTTTTGAGTAAATTGGCTAAAATATGACGATGATTATTGAAGATGTCGGAAAAAAAATGGTGCAACAACATTGGATGAAATTTTGCACACAGATAGTTTATAAGCTCGATTATGCGGACTTCAAATCCCGCAAGTACGTTCCAGTGGGATATTTTCCGAAATCCACGTGGGCGAAGCTGCGAGCAAAAGCTAGTATACAGGGTGGTAGGGACATTGACGCAACTAGGACTTAGTACACTGTTTTGAAACATCCTGGGTTGAAAAATTCGTCAGATTAAAAAAATAATTGGTGCTCAGTACATTTCAACTGCGTAGGTACCTATTGCACTTTTCTATGAAACACGAATTTTTTTTAAGATAACAGATGAAAGTTAATAAAAAAAAAATCTTTTTAGAGTCTATAATCATGTGTTGAATTCATGGTTACAGTATGCGGGTCGATGATGCCACTCTTTATTTATTTAACAGTCATAGTCACTACCTATTTTAATGGCCGCACTATAAAATCTTTGAGACAGGAATGGTTACATTTAGCTCAAGCAAGCTGAGCTTCAGTCCAACTAATTCAATCGCGGAGTGGTCTTTTCAAGCGATGAAGTCGGGTGAAGATATCCTAAAGTAGTGAAGACGCGGAACTACATTTCTAGCTAGCCCGAGATTGCTCAGGTAGAATTAGGTCACCAAAATCTGTGTGTAAGATAATGTATCTAAGATCCCTAGGCACTAGACTTTTTAATCAATCTGACGAGCCGATCTGATGGGTCAATCGATCAGGTTAAGCTACGCTTGCCGCGGTTAGCCCGAAGATGGGTGGCCAAGTGATGGGATACATACCAAGACCCGTCTATGCCTTGGAAAGCACGTTAACCCGTTGGACTCAGATGTCATTCGTGGATCTTTGACAGTCGTTACGGGTTGTCAGAAGCCCGAAATTATGACAACCAGTCTTACCAAGGCGTATCATATTACCCAGAAAGTGGGTCGTGGCAGAAAATTAATGCAAATTTTGGTACTTACAAGTTTTGCGTGAAAATCTAAATTTGACCATATCTTTTTATCGTGTTGACTCAGGACCTTGATTTTTATACATCTAATAGGAACTATAAACCTAAGTATCTGGTATAAATTTCAACTTGCTAGGTCCACCCGTTCTTGAGAAAATTGTTGGTGATACACAGACAGACAGACGGACGGACAGATGGACAAGAGAGTGATCTCTTATAAGGGTTCCTTATTTACCTTTTGAGCTACGGAATCCTAAAAATTATTAATTTCACTGACTATTACATAAAACCCACTTAAATAAGTCCTATTTTCTCTTAAAATTACAAAGAGAAAAGATACTAGGAACTTAAAGCCTTGAAGCAAATCTCTCCTTAGGGATCTTTTAGCTCTCGACTATCTACGGCTAGCCTCTGAAGTCTCAACATCTAATTAAGATTAATTTAAGTAATTTAAAGAAGCTGTTCACACTGCGGTACCTACTTCTTGAATGCTTTCTTTAAACTAAAATAACATAGAACAGATTCACTATATTGATCGTTCAACTGTTTTCATTCTGTAGAACTTTGAACCCATGCTGTGGGGCTTAATCCCATTCCTGGCAATTTTAGACTGGATTTCAAAAAGAACTCTTATATCTTAAGGTTAATTAATTTTCCGTTTGTTGATCTTCTTACATAATTTATTACATTTAAAAAAAAACATTTAAAAACACAGCAAGAGCAGGTTCCAAGCTGTCGATGGTCAGGGCTCTAGAGAGAGGAACCTCCTGGCTATCCGTGCCGTGTCCAGGAGTACTGCTTTCTGAATCACGCCCTTGACTCAGCCGCACAATGAGAGCCTCCTGAGGTGTTGGTTGAGGCTCGTCGCTATTAGGCCATTTACTGTTACGATTATCGGTTCAATGATTGCAGAGTCCCCGTCCCACATGTAGACAACCTCGTGTGCTAAGTCATGATCCTAGATTTTTTAGGTTAATTATTCTTATTAAGAAATGGAACTCAGTAGCAACTTACTTACTTATGATGTCGCAATGGTACAATCTTAAACCGTATCTACGGAAACAGCAGACCATAGATCTCACTACACCCGACATAATTTAAATGCTTCGTCTCTCCAACAGCCAAATTCCACTAAACCGGATCCAACTTTTTGACTAAACCTGAAACTAGTAAACACGGCAATACATTACAACGGGCCCAACCGTTTGTCAAACGAAATTCCCATTGGATTTAATTTGTCACGTATTTACATAATAAATGAACGCCTCCGCCTCGAAGCGGTGTAATCCGGTTTAATCTGGTTTAATCCAGCTTAAACCGCTTTTATACATCATTGAGAGACTTGATTCCCGATCGGGACACAATTTGCATGTTATTCCGTGTTAATACCTTAATAGTGGGTGTGCCAAGTAATTTTGTAATGACATTATTTGCATAATGTCGCTTGAGGAGGTTGCTTTGGGGAATACATGAGTTTAATGAAGCAGAATGTCTTTGGGACTAATTTTTGAGACGAGAGATTGATGGTGGCGGATTTGCATTTTGATTTTCAGTTTTGTTTATGGTTTGAATACAATATCATGCTGTTCATATCTCTAGAAGAAGAAGAAGTAGCGAAAAAGGACTTTATGTGTACCTATATGAGCATGTGTCATATAGCTAACTCAGTGTGACAATTTAGAAAAAATTGATGTTTTGGTTTTATGTATTTTTGTATATCACTGCTTATTTATCTGCTTCATCTGCAATGCTTATCTGAATAGTCCAAAATGGTTTTAGATTTATTTACGACTTCTCATTAATTTTTCAACGACTTCAGGCCTTTTGAACTGGGTTGATAAAAAAGTGTGTTTGCGATTTCGAAAGTGTGCGTGTGTGTAAGTGGTAGGTACATTGATTACTCTTAGATTTTGTAATGGTAGTTAATTCATTAAGATAACAATATACTACTACTGCTTATGTAACTTATTCTACTGTAATGTTGATCTGCATAGCCCCGGTACAAATTCAGGGTATATTCATATATCCACTTTAAAAAAGCTGTTAGCCTGTTAACGAAAATGTCATCATTAAATCTATTAAGGCTTTGTATTTGTTTTTTTTTCGGGCAACTTTTTATTTAGATCAAATACTATTCTCACTTTATTAAAATCTTCTACACAACATTATTACAACAATAAACTGAACCCAACTCTCATCAACAAGTATAAAATTCCTTGCTGAAGAAAACTCGTTGTATAAAGACCTTCCTTTTCCTCAGAATTTACACCTAAACTTCATTATACAGTTTTAATCTGCCTTCGTAATAGAGTTTTTCAAAGTTTCATCCTTGCCTCTAAACTGCGAAGCCTTTGTCAAAAGAAATGAAATTTTCTTTTAATATTGCACGTTATATTTTTTGCTTAGAAAGTGGAAATCATATTTTTAAAAACAAAGCTAAACACAGTGGTAGTGGATCTGGCGTTGTTTAAAAAAAATAATGTAAACTAACTTTTACCCGCGGGTCGCCCGCGTGCATTTCGGTAATCAATCAATGTACCATTTAATAGGGATGGGTCAAATATTCGTTTTATGTTCGGTATTCGGCATATTCGGCAGGTTTACTAAACATTCATATTGCCGATTATTGGGCAAAAATGCCGAACATTCTACAGAATAATATTGTATTAAAAGACTCTTTAAGTAAGTAGCACAAGTATAAGTGGGCCCTTTTAACATAACCAAAAATTAGTTATTGCTAACACACGGGCAAGATGCATAACTAACTAGACTAGATTATCCAATAAAGGTTCCCACAGACCAGCGCAACGCGACTCTAGTAGTTCAATTTCCATGAAGTTTTTGTAGAAATTGTTCCAGCGAAGCGCGGGAAATCCTGCCGAATTTTCGGTTCGGCATTCGGCCAATTATTCGTATTCGGTAAAACGCAAATTCGACCCATCACTATCACTTACACACACAATAAACCCACTTCATTACAAACTCAGTTCAAAGGGACCGAAGCAATTGAAAAATTAATAAGAAATCTCAATGAGACAGGGAGACATGTAAACAAGAGTGATCTCTATAACAAAATCGTTGATTCTCCATCAACCGAGACGGGGAACCTACCCTCAATTCAATTAAACTTTAACCAACTTCTAGTAAACAACACAATTAATTTTCCCCCAATGCATTTTGCACCTTACCTTCAGTGCTTTTAGATTTATTATTGTGTGAAGAGAGTAATAATGTCAATTATCAAAATGCGATTGTTTTGATATTATAGGGCCGAAGTTCAAATGAGTTTATTATGATGGAACTATAATAGTGACGACATTATTGTGGGATGTGCTTTGGAGCAGTTTACGAGTAAATAACATTCTACGTACATACTATACATCTCTAGTACAAGAGAACGACCAGCACCGTAATTGGGTATCACAATATTAATCTGAATAATTTTGAAATTTATTACTAATCCATTGCTTCATATGTTCGCAAAAAGTGTCTGCTCCGTAACGTAAATAACGCAATAAATGAACTGTCAAAATGATAGCCATTCTTAATTATCGTTTTTATTAATACACTTCCTAGTGTTTCTTCTAGATACAAAAGAAGAGTGCCTAGACAACAACGTGGCATTCTATCAGCGAGAATATGAATGGAACAATACAAAATATACCTATTTGATTGCTACCAAAAACCTTAATACCTAATAGGTACCTTTATTTCCATCGACATACAAGAAACCCAAGATACACAATCAGCGTCTCAAAGACGTCCGCATAAATAGAGCGCAATGTGCGCAGGTGTCAAATTGTATCGTCAGTCATCTTTCAGTCAGTCTTTTTGGACATTGCTTTGTAAAAACTACTTTAAGTCATGCGTGTGAGGTTGAATTTTCAAAAAAAAAAAATATATCACCACTGACGTATGATTGGGGGCAGTTATGAGTGTTACTTTTGGTCGAGACTGTGTATCTTGGGTTTTTTGTAAATCAATGTTTATTTCAGAATTTTCATTACAGAACATCCTTATCAGTGTCAGAACTATGTTAGAAAAACACATAAAGAAAAACAAACGAAATTAAATATTATATTGTCCACGCCGGGCATTGAGTGTCCGCTGAGTATAGTTGATCCACAGGGTGCACAAATAAAACGATTGGCAGTATGCCCCAAACATTAATTGTGCACTTTACTTCATTTGGGCACTGTTTAAACCTGCGAGGCAGAATGCTCCCGACAGCCAACGCCTTTCCCTCTCAACGTACACGTCATCAGCAAGAATGGATGTCAATCCTGTTGACAGTTGTTAAAATACGTAACGCTTTGAAAACGACTCCCACTTAATCGGTCCAGACAAATGGCAGTCGCATTCAAAACGTTTTTCTAAGTTATCTTTGTGTACCTTAGAAAAAGGCTTTGAGATCTTCAGTTTCGCTTTATATTCTAAAATGCTTAGCAACTTCTTGAATACCAAAACAACATTTTGACAAATTCTCTATGTAGAATGGTTACTCTTATTTCTTCAACTAAATGTGACATCACACATCCTATAAAACCAGTTGACGATCAAGACGCTTCTAACAATACCTCATTTGTCAAATAATGAAAGAAGTTTAGAAGTTATGCAGGTGAACATACATACACACCCATATAAATACCTACATACCGGTCAAAATCATTACCCTCATTTTGCTTCGCCGTCATCATCATCATTTCAGCCGACAGACGTCCACTACTGGACATTGGCCTCCCCCAAAAGGTTTTGCCATAATCGCCACGCTTGGCAGGCGGGTTGGTGATCACAATTTGGTGGTAAAATGCATAGAGAACGCTGCTGCCCATTCTCTAGTAAGTCCCTTAGTCGCTTTCTACGACACCCATGGGAAGAAATGTGAAGAAGAAATGGGCTTCGCCGTAGTCGGGTAAAACTAAAAAATACGAAGAAATTCTAGAGAATTTCTAAATCGAATATTATTAAAATAGGTATCTATACCTACGAGTTAAAATATTCAGTGTCAATACAACCAAGAACAAAGGCTTGAGATCTACCAATAAAATAATGGGCTGATATTGACGAAACAAGAGAATGTTGGATATCTAATATCCATTGTAAAACGGTTGTAGACATAGCAACGTTTGATCTTACGTACGCTTGTAATATTGGGGCCATGAAGTCAGCGAGGGTTTGATTGTGATCACTGCCCGCTAAAGTATGTTGTTCGCTGTGTTCCCCAAGTTCTACTTTGAACTGACTAGTTTTAGGGCATTAATGCGTACGGCGAGAGTCAGTTAAGTAATTTACCAAACATTCTGTTAGATTGTAATTTGTGTATTATAGTGTCATGTCATCATCATATCGCACTTGCGATACTTACATAATTTGACGAAAATTACACACTCGTTGAAAAATCAACAATATTTCAGAATTTTCGTTACATACCTTTACAAATATTTCCAGATTAATGTTGATGTTTACCAGTTCCGATTAAAAAGCTACTGGCAGAAGGCCGTGTGTCATTATTGTTCACGTTCATTTTATTTGTTTCTGTAATTTGTATTTTGTACCCTGCAAAAAAGCCTTCCTCATCGCTCCTTTGGAGGCTCCAAAGTAATACTGATGACTGTCCCTTGTTTCACCTCCTCCATAGTAACGCATCGATCACGTCGTCGCTTACGCAAGTTTCGTCAAGTTTCCTGAGACAAATTGTCGCCATATTTTGACGTAACACTGTCATAACTCTGTTTGTTTTTGCTGATGTAGGTTCTGGACGAAATTGTGTCATTTTCTATCTTCATGACATAAGTTTTCCACGAGATGTAGGTAAAGGGTTTATGTCTTGTACGGCTCACTATGTCCAAAGTTTTATAAAGACAGCGTCTCTTAAATCGTAAGAGGAAATGAGCAAGCTTTTTGTTGCAGTTTTAAGAGAAATTTCATAGAATAAGCATACTACAATCAGTCGATTTGTTATCTGTGAAAATATTAAAAAAAAACCTAATTGAACAATATCTACATTGTTGGAATTTATAATTTAAAACTTATGATTTTTAAATAAAGGAGTATGGTATGCCCCATAGTTGCGTTGTTGTATGTAATGATGAATTAATTTTTAAGTTTAACTAATTAATAAATTTAGTTACCTACATTAATGAAACTGCTGGCGAACCTATTTAAACATGTAATAAAATAGTAATTGAATACTTCCAAAAAAATACCTAATTGCTACGAGGTGTGAGAACGAGTCTCATGCCGAAAATCTAGTTTTTAGAACTTTTGACAGTTTTTCTGTCTGTCGTGACGTAACTATGTTCCGGATTGGCGCCTAAACGGCTTAACAGATTTGGATGATATTTGGCACACAGGTAGTTTATAACCTGGATTAATGGAAAGGGTACTTCTAATCCCGGTAGTATATTCCCGTAGGATATTTTCCGAGATCCACGGGAGCAAAAGCTAATTTTAAACAAATATCTACATGCGAGCAGATTCGGTGTCCTACTAAAAATTGCTACGAAAATCACTATTAATGTCTATGTCTATTTCGGGTAACAAATCTGGGACATTCCGTCGAGTTTATGTCGTTTCCAAAGGGCAGTTGTTGTATAATATTCTCGTTTCATTAAAGGACTGACAAGGTTTCATAACGAGGGCTTTAGAACCAAAATATCATATTTCTAAGCTGAGTGTGGCTTCTTTAGCTGCGCAACCGTTTGGTATTGTTTAGAAGTCTTCCGTTACCATAGTGCGTGAAAGATCTTGTAATGTTATATTTATTGTTTTATACTTTACAAATAGGACCTGAAAATTATGAAGGAAAACCTGCATTTTTTTTAATTATAGACGGGTAGAATGAGAATTATCCATATTTGACATTTGTCACGACAAATTTTTATGTTAGTTAAGAATTGTATTGTAGCATGTCAATGCTGCGTATATAAATTTTAAGGGTATGCTAAAGACATTTTTTTTTTGTAAGAGTAAAAGAATCAACTGAAATGGCACCGGGCAGGGCACAGTGCCCGGAGAACAGATGGCCAATGTGGCTTAAAGGCTATGGAGTGGCGACCGCGTACCAGAAGATATAGCGTTAGAAGGCCTCACGCAAGGTGGTCTGAAGGCTGCAGGAATCCGCTGAATGCGGGAAGCACAGAACCAAGAGAAGTGGCAGTACTTGAGAAAAGCCAATGTCCAGCAGTGGACTTCTTTTGGCTGAAACGATGATGATAAAACAGAGGGGCATTTCTCATCTAATCTCAGTGTAAATCTGTCAAAAGTACCTCGATTTTCATACATTTTTGACATTTGCTTGTCGCTGAGATGAGACTGAGACTAGATTTTGAACGTTTTTAATAACGTGCAATACATAACCGCTCAGAGGTGGCCGCGAGCGGGGTCAACGCTCTCGTGCTTCACTTTCCAACTTCGCGCACGCCGAGTGTCCTTACGAGAATTGGCCTTCAGATCATAGATATCAAACAGTATAATTACTTAGTTACATCCATAACATCACGCCATGTTTTTCTGAAGATTGGGCAGAGGTTTATTTATAGTATACCCACATTTCGTCGAAGAGGACGCATTACTTAACGATCACAATTTTTCAGATTTTGAGTTACACTTTAGTATCTCTCAAACTTTTCGGTAGGTACAGTCAGCGTCAAAAATATCGGGACGAACAGACTGTTCAAAATGATCTCAAGAACTAAGAAAATTAGACTTTATTTCAATTGAATAAAATTCTTGTCAGAATGAGAGTTGTCATATACTGTCTTCATTCTAAAACATTTCTTGTGTCATTGAGTTAATATTTAATTTTCATAATTGTTGAGATCATTTTGAACAGTCTGTTCGTCCCTATATTATTGACGCTGACTGTACACACGGCTACACATCAAGCTATACATTTCCAGTATAAGCTGATCTCGCATTGTATAGGATTTCTGTATAGTGCGAGATCAGCGAAAACTGGAAATGTAAGCTTGATGTTTAGCCGTGTGTACTCTTTTATTTCCTCCTCTATTTACAAATTAAGTTTATCGACCACGAAGCAACAGTCAGTCTGCGTTTACACAGGAGTCGTATCGTAAATTTTACTATCGACTCTATGGGCCGACACTCCCGGCCGTAAAGAGCACATTGCACGTTTTGTTTGCTTTTAAATTTACTGCGACAGTACCAGGGGCGCAGTGGATAGGTAACAAAACCAGTATAGGACTGTACTATACAGGGTGGAAAAAAGCAGCTAAGTGCGACCTGTATTCGCACGCGACCAGCCGTACCCCCGTACAATATCGAACACTGCATATTTTTTTGAATTTATACGAAGATAACATTTGTTATTTTGTAAGTATGTTGAGGGAAATCTGAAACTACCAGCCTTATTCAGAAATCTACTTTTTTACATTTGATATAGCCCAATTCTTAAGGTTATTATTATTATACTTATATAAAGGCAGTATCATACCACGACCTTTAGGAGCCGAGCAAAAAGACAAAACTTGGAAAGACCGCGAACTAAAAACTAATGTACTAGCGCGGGCGATGCAATGCGATGCGACGCGGTGGTGTTAGATTCCCAACTAATATCACGCGGACGAAGTCGCGGGCGTAGTGTTAGTACTAAAACGAAAATACGATTTTTGTATCTCCTTGAATTTTTTACTGTATTTTTATTACTTGTGTATATCTATTTTGTTACGAGGGACTTGTGGCTAAGTAATCACAGCCGCACGGGTCGATCGATCAGGTTAAGCCGCGCTTGCCGCGGTCGGTCCGTGGATGGGTGACAATCTTTACATACCAAGACCCTCCGTACCTCGGAAAGCACGTAAAACCGTTGGTCCCGGCTGTCATTTGTAGATCTTTGACAGTCGTTACGGGTCGTCAGAAGCCCGAAAGTCTGACAACCAGTCTTATCAAGGGGTATCGTCTTACCCAGTAACTGAATTGTGGAGGTCAGATAGGCAGTTGCTCCATGTAAAGTATCCAGTTAGACTGGAAGCCGACCTCAACAGAAATAGGAAAATGTTAGGCAGATGATGACGATGGTGATCTATTTTATTACTTGTTGTTATAGCAGCAACTGTACTTAATAGTTTTTACTCTATGAAAATTTCAAGTGTCTATCTATTACGGTTTAAACGAGACATGCTTGTGACAGACTAATGAACAGACAGCAGAGCCTTAGTACTACGCTCCCGTTGGCAGCTTTGCGTACGGAACCCTAAAAAGCGCTTTAGATTTCTGATGGTGTAACGACTATTAGTTCTGTACATGGCCGGTTACGTCCGTACGACTGTTCGGGTAACGGGTATCGTGTGTATACAAGATTTATAGTGGCGTGATCTGAGAATGTAAAAACAACATGCTGTATTGTCATAGATGTCGGTTTTGTTTCATGAGTTTTGAAGTTTTACGATTTGACGGTAGGTACAGAAGGGACTTCTTCAGTACTTCTGTACTTATCTTTTCTTTTGTTTTAAATACAAAAGGAGACGGGCAAAGTTCATAGACATTTGGGCCTGATGTTACAGTAAACATAACTGCATTATTGTATTTAGATATAAGTAGTTTTTTTCAATCTAATATGTTTAAGACTGATCCATGGTAGAAAAAAAATAGGGTGTTATTGGTTTGTACAAAAACAACGTTTTTGCTTCATAATAAGTTGTTCTTACACCGAGCTCTCACGTTATATCTAAAAAAAAATATCAGATTTTGTTGCAGACTAGAATTGTAGACGCTGGTCACTCATTATATTTTACTTCGAAATCCGTGGTCGATGAGGCTGGTGTAAGTCGAGTTAGCAAAATAACTAAATCTGATGTAAAAAATGCGTGGGTCGTTCGTCAAACTCCTTCATACGTAGCTAAAAACTATAAAGATTAATTCACCCGCGTAGTTCCCGTTGCCGTGGGAATACGGAGATAAAATATAGTCTATGTCACCCGGAGATAGTGTAGCTTCCCAACAGCGAAAGAATTTTTCAAATCGGTTCAGTAGTTTCGGAGCCTATTCAATGCAAACAATCAAAATATTTCCTCTTTATAATATTAGTATAGATAATAATCGATTAATAATTACAGCACAAGAAAACAACAAAATATCCATTGCCGCAAGCTCAGAGTCAAACGAACGAAGCGAGCGAATGACGGAATGAGTTCTTTGACGTTTGACCTGACATTGACACGAGTCCACATTGTACATAGCTCACAGAATTAGCAAGCTGAAGTGGCAATGGGCCGGCCACATTAGCCGTAGAACCGATGACCGTTGGGATAGACGTGTTCTTGAGTGGAGACCGCGAATCGGAAAACGTAAGGTAGGACGCTCTCAAGCTAGGTGGAGTGACGATCTTCGCAGGGTTACTGGTAGCAACTGGATGCGAGTTGCCGAGAATCTAACTGAATGGCGTGAAATTGGAGTGGCCTATGTCCGGCAGTGGACTGCTGTAGGCTGGTGATGATGATGATCGATTGTGAAACCGATTTAATAAAATCAATTTATTTTTATGACTATTTTAGAAACGTTGATTAGTTCTTGTGTCAGGTAACCATTATTTAAAAGTAAGTGTACAGAAGATAACACTGAATCACTTTTTATTGTTGTATTTTCAATCGGTATTTAATATTGAATAAGGTATAAAAAGAATTAAAATATTAAGTACTATGAATTCGATTAACTTATTTCTTCTGGCAACATTTTAGAAGTGAAAATTTGGGAAGTCAGTATTGTTTTTATTAAATATTTAATTTCTTGTGCCATGATAAAACTGCGCAATAGTTCGTGATGAACCTTACAAAAACGAAAAAAATATATTGATAAATATTTTATTCCTGTAACGTTAAGCCCAGATTCGCCCATCCCCTAAATTATCTGTAAAATGTCGTTGTTTTTTCACGTTATCAATTCCTTCATCATCATGATTTCAGTTAAAAGACATCAACTGCTGCACAAAGGGCTCCCCCAAGCTGTCGGCGGAAGAGTAGACAAAAATGACGTTTCCGTGTAGACAATTGACAGTTTTGTAATGAGAAATGTAGACAAACGATTTCTATTCTACGTTATAGTCGATATAGACAGAAAAAGAATAGATAAACTCTTATGGATTATTAATGAACTGTCAAACAACATATTTTACAGCAGCGACTGTTACAAGAAAACGATATTTTTTACTTATTGTACTTGTTTGTTGTTTTCTAACAAGTAGAAAATTAGTGCCAACCAAAATAAAAAAAAAATCAGAGCTATGTATGTTTTTCGCTGGATTTTGCGGCTATATCCTGACATTCCTTATACTTCAACCGTTTTTTTCGAACCCCCTTCAAGTCCCCACATCTTCAAAGACCAGCTAATAACAGTGCCGCAGTGACAAATGCCCTATGCGCCCGCTATTACAACCTAACCACGATTGATAGCCCCTGACCGGGGGAACCAGTCATAAATTTTACTATGGGAGATATACGTGCCTACTCCTTAAGATATATTGATAGAAGGACGGTGTTTTGTAGTTGGTTGGTTTAGACAGTGAAGCCATCAGCTGATTTAATAAAAGAAGCGGAGAAGAATTAAAATGAAACTTGACAAAAAATAATCATACATACGCATCCTATTATGTATCTGTCACCGAAAGATTGTGAACACCGTTAGTTTATAATCTATCTCGCGACGTCGTAAACTGATCGTAAACTGTTGATAAATTGTGAACTGCAGCATGGATATTGCTTACCGACGGAATAAGTTAGGTTAGAACTGCGACAAACCGCGCGCGAGCCGAGCGAGCGAAGCGACCGGTGCCGCGGCAGTGGCCGGCGAGCGTTACTTCCAAGTTAGTGGCAGTTACTTGACTATTTAGTAATAGCGCAAGGTACTATCTGTCTTTATACCAGTTCACAATTTGGCGGACAGATTAGAAACTATCGAAAAATAGTGCGTTAAATTGTAAATGGTTTTTGAAGTTCACAATTTATCGATAGTATATAAACTTTGCCCCACACTAGGAATTTCTCCTGTATTGTGGGTGAAACATTTAAACTCACATACACAAACAGCCAGACCCGGAACATTTACTTGTAGGTTATACAAATATTTGTTCCGTACGGGAATCGAACCTGCGACACGCTTAACACCAGTAGTTTACATGGTGCGACTGCTTCTCTGACCTCCACAGTCCAGTTACTTGGTAACACGATACCCCTTTTCCTGTCTATTCATTTGTATCAAATGTAAGAGTTTTTCATCATTATGCATATTATTACAGCTGAGGGTCCTACAACGCGGGAACCTGTAAAGTAAAAGTAAAAGTAAAAAGTAAAAGTCTGACACGCCCTCCTGCTCCACCCAGAGCGGGAGAAGTTATTTCATGATTTCACACAATAAAATAAAAAAATTGGTCCTACAATAATATGCATGGCAATGAAAAAAGTCTGGACTTGATTATTGACGAAAATAAGAACAAAACATCATTAAAAAACAATGTGCATGGTGTGTCTAAATATATATGGCTTTGTAAATAAAACGATTACCATTTTTTACTTTCTGAAAACAAAAAAAAAAACAAATGAACTCAATTAATCCTGAAACCTGAGCAGAATCATTAAAACCTAGTCAATTTAAACTAAAATTTAGTGCGTAACTAACTTTACGACAGTCCGTGCTAATTACTGTTTTATTGGTACAAATTGGTTGACAATTACTTTGAAAATTTGTTACAGCTTTGTCCACAAAAGGCTGTCTGACAAATCGTGACAGGAAACTGAATTTATTCAAAACTTTATTTGTAACGTAATTTATTTAAACCTTCAGAATTTACAAGTAATTAAAAACATCAATTCTTTCACCTCTATATATACATTTATTTTGTTAGTAGCTTTAATGACGCGGGCTGTTGTGGGCCCAGAAGTAACGACCACGGCTTATCAGTTGTAGATCGTATGTTCAAATCCAGACAGGCACTTTAATGCGCAGTGCAGGAAAACATCGTGAAGAAACCAGCATGTCCTAGAACCAAACATTCGATGACATGTGACATCTACTAACCAGCACTGGGGCCGCGTGGTGGATTACGGCCTATTTCCTCTCACCGAGAGGAGGCCTGTGTCCCAGCAGAGGGAACATTATAGGCTGGTTATGATGTTTTTTTTTTTTGGATGGGAAGTCATCAAATAACTTCTCCCGCTCTAGGTGAAGCGGGAGGGCGTGTCAGACTTTTACTGACTAAAACCCACCCGTGTTCCTTCAGTTGCCTGTGTGCCAGGGGCCATGGTATCTGTTTCAAACAACCCGCACCTCTGGCAGGTGGTTATGATGATTATAATGACAATATCTTGAGATATAGATGCTGTCCAGAAACATCTATACGTATAATAAAATTGTAACAGGCCGATGTCTGTACATTAAAGATATTGAAGAGAAAATAGTATGGGGGGTCTTTATTAGAGCAACAGAAGCCAAAACAACGCTTTTTAGAATTTTTGTCTGTCTGTATGTTTGTTACCGCATCACGCAAAAACCACTGCAAGGAATTTAATGCAGTTTTCAATGATGTATTCTGAGAGGTCTAACTTAAAAAATAGGCTATATATTATCAAAAAAAATGATTATCTACTTGATTCTAAAGTCCACGCGTATGAAGTCGCGGGCAAAAGCTAGTTCAGAATAATTTTCGTCTTTGTGTCGCTGGCACAACATGCAACAAATAGTACTTCAGATCTTGTTGGTCCATTTTGATTTTTTCCATGGCATCGTCGGCACATTTAAAGTAATGAAAACATACAAAATCAGCCAATAAATTTACCAGGGACACAGGCGTCCTCTCTTTGAGGAGTGGCCTAAAATCTACCACACGGACCAGTGCGGGTTGGTTCATGTCACATGTCTTCGAATTATCGCCGTGTGCTAGCTGACATTTGGAAAATTTAATGTTTTTTTGTGTTTCGTAATGTTAATTACCTACTATAGTATAGAATCAAGTTCTTCTAACTTAACAGACAGCTGTGCTGCTGGGGAGTTTGTTGCGCTACTTCTTCTTCCCAGCTAAAGCACTAGGAAGTGGTGAAGGGCGGGCGTTTTGGGGGACTGTCTTATGTAATTTTGACGTTCAAAAAGAGCTAACTCTCAGCCTAGTTTGAATAAATGACTTTTGATTTTGGTTCTGTGAAATATGATGATGAAAAATAAGAATCCAGTAATTAATGAGTAGCAGATAATACAGGGTGCCAAGGACATCGCCGCGTAGAGAATAACCACGAATGCACATGATTCTAGACCCTAGAGCCAGGAATTATACGTCGATATTAAAAAAAAAACTGTTGTTTCATAGAAAAGTGCAAAATGTAGGTATAGAAAAGATTTAAAAAAAATTACTACAGGCAACAGAAATTCAACCTCACTGGGTTCAGAATCACGTAGGTACTGAATCCATAGTAACATGTATAATTAATGACAAACGTATGCAAAATTTCGCATAGAAGCACTTAAAAAAGAAATTGAGAATACAGCAGACAGATGACATCACTTGATGAATACCAGAAATAAGTCCTAAACCTTATTTTTCAGTGCCCACTTTGACCATAAATTCTACCTGCCACTAAGTAAATTGAACAACAAAAAAAAAACAAAAACAATTGCAAGCGAAAAAAATATTCTAGTAAAAAATATTTTTGCCAATCTGAAAATATAAAGGCAAGGCAAGACAATACAGGGAACTGGACCAAAAATAAAAGAATACCGTTCGAAATTTAAAAAAGGCACAAAGAATATAGAATCTGCACGTGTTGCCTTTTGAGAGGCACTAGCTGGGCGACCGAAAGTTGTGAGCTCTAAAACCGTGCTCTCTCATATCCGGCGGCTTTCAGCGCCGAAATAATACGCTTAGTATTTTTGATCACATTTTTTGTGAAAGCGCTTTTTGTGTCGTGCAAAATGCTCTTGGCCTAATCGGTTGTGGAATGATATTGGATGTAGGGAAGAGATTTTTATAAAATTGACACTTTCTACAATGTTGTTGGTTGTGACGGTTTTTAAATTGAGTTTCTAAAATCTAAAAGCTTTTCTCTTGTTGTTATCTCGTATCGGTATGAAACATGATTAGTAGGTACCTAATTTAATAAAAAAAATGTGGTAGTATTCTCAGTAATAAATAAACTTATCAGTAATTACATTTTTGTGCCTGGTGGCATTGTCACGTTACACAGGATACATTTTTTTAACCAGTGCGCAAACTATAACCATGAATTCAGCATATCGTTCTAGACCAGGGGCAACGTAGAATTTTTTCATCGGTTATACAAAAAAAAAAACAGCTGTTCCATACATTTTGACCGCGTAGATATTGCAATTTTCTATGAAACAGCTGATATTTTTTGTATAACCGCTGAATCTGCCGCTGGTCTAGAATGATATGTTGAAGTCATGGTTACAGTTCGCGCACTGGTTAAAAATTTACCCTGTATGGCAGTGCTCATGGTTTGTTCGACAAAATCTCCCAAATACCTGGGTGACATTTTCCGCTGGCTATTGACTTTGGCCACAGACTAAGCATTGCCATACAACGTGATAACGCCGTTAGTCTCTTGGGAATATTACCAATCGACAGTGGTGCGGAGGACTTTTTTGAAACCATATTTTAGTTTGTTAATAGTTTTACTTAGGTTATGTAATTACATTTTAATTTTAATAGTTTGTGAGTTTGTTAAGTATAAGAAGCGTTGCATTTTTTGCCTAAAATATTAGTTAGCTAGTCAGCAGCAGGGTGGAGGTTAAATTTATTAAACACTAGATTCCGCCCGCGGCTTCGCTCGCGTGGAGGTCGGAAATTATCCCGCGGGAACATAATACCGGGATAAAAAGTATCCTATGTGTTAATCTAGGTTATAATCTATCTGTGTGCCAAATTTTATTCAAATCCGTTCAGCCGTTTTTGCGTGAAAGAGTAACAAACATCCATCCATCCATACTTACAAACTTTCGCGTTTTTATTATTAGTAAGGATTCGTTCTGAATTCCTCTAACATAGAATAAATCTAATGAGGATCTTAGGTATACTTTCTTAGCTTTCAATAATTTTATAATTTACTAGCTTTTCTTAATGGCTTAGCCTGCATGGAGGTCGGACATTATGTTACGGGAACGTACTACCGGGATATAAATACCCTATGTGTTAATTTAGGTTCTAAACTTTCTGTCTGCCAAATTTTATTTAATTCCCTTTGACCGTTTTTGCGTGATTGAGTAACAGATATCTAAACATACAAAGTTTCACATTTATAATATTAATAGGGTAATACGATAGGAAGTATGATAGTACTGTTGAACTGGGAAAAGAATTGCCAAAGATTGGCAACCCAAGAAAAGATTTTTATAGTAACTTTAGTTTCTTGGGCTATTGGTATTCCAGTATGGTCCGCTAAGTACCACTGTCATCATCATAATTTCAGCTGAAAGATCTTCCAGAATGCAACGCGACATCTTCCAGAATGCGCTCGTCACTCCAGAACCGCTGAGTATAATCGTTACTAAACAAATGTATGTCTTTTGAAACCTAAATTAAACTAGACACTAATAAAAATAAATACTTCTTCTGACTTTTACAACAAAACGTTATAGTGCATCCTTAAATTAGTTTGTCCGCTATTTCGGAACTACAGTTTTTGGTTTAACTGCCCGCCAGTCGTGTGTTTAGTACTTTTTGGTCGCTGGATTTATACTTGCAGTTAAAATGTGGCCATGTTGCGTTTCAGTTTACCGGTTTACCTAAATTCAGGCATTAACATGGGTACTTATGTTTATTCGTTTCCACGTATGTTTATGGACCTTGTGGATAGAGTAGTGAATTTTTATTTAATGCTATGTAAACGAGTCATTGGATTTTAGTGTTACAAAAAAGAAAACTCTGTAATTGTTAACGGGTGTAAATAAACACTAGCTACTCAATATGATGATATGTCGGTTTGGGCATGGGTTTATATATACCTGTAAAAACAAGTGTACACTGTTGATTTTTGAGGCGATGCAGTAAGAACAGGTACATCCTATGTAGCGCCAGAATAAGTGTTCTTAGGAGACAGTCTTTAACTTTTGAGTAATTGCTAATTGCGTTCACAGTTTTTTGAAAAATGTTACAGTCAGCTAAAATACATTTTTTTTTTTTTTTTTTTTTTTTTTTTTTAAAAACGTTGCCCCACACTAGGAATTTCTCCTGTATTGTGGGTGCGTTTACAAACATTTAAAATCACATACACAAACAGCCAGACCCGGAACAAGTACTTGTAGGTCATACAAATATTTGTTCCGTGCGGGAATCGAACCCGCGACACGCAGCGCAGCAGTCAATCGCTTAACCACTGCGCCAAACGTGCCGTCAAACAACATTCTATTACTTTCACGTTTTATTTTTATGTTGCCAAGTGATGCCGTTTTGTATGTCGATCGAAATACTCTTCTGGACCAACATAGGGTAGAGTACCTGAAAGGTCCTAAATTGTTGTTTGGATAGTCTCAACAATATCATTGAAATGGTAGAGTTTAGTAGTCCTCATATTTTCCTAATACTAAGCCCGCATTTTTACTCTTAGTAATAAACTCCAACGAGAAATGTCCACCAGCCTCACTCGTAGTAGATTGCACACATAAACATACACTTGCTATGGAGCTTACACTTGCAAGATGCTATCAGTGTCTGTGCAACAATAGGGTATTTTCCAATTTATTAAAAACTATTTTAATTTGAAGATTGGGACGAAATATGTAACAGAAAAATAAAAATAAATTAATTTATATCCCTTTTCTCAATTACAAAAGGATTTAAATCAAATTTATTTTTCGTCGTTTTTAATTTACCGCCAAAACGCTTCTTACGATGACTTTATTATCACGTGACCACACGTGCTCTAAATTTACTGGAGTGGAGGGAGGTCTTTGCCCAAAAGTGGGACAGTGCAGGCTAGAAAAAAGCAGTACAGCTTTGGCGGTTTTGACTTCACTCACAAAATAAAGCATAATATCATCTTTAGGAATCGAACAAAGTTTCCCCGAATCATTATGAGCTACAAAAATTATACAGGTTTACGCCCATCTCTTCCTATCTAGTCCAGTTTTTTTTAATATTAGAGAGGTCTAAATAATAAACCTCACTCTTTATTACTCTGAAACAAGCTAAGCAAGTCTAGACTGTAAGACGTAAATTATCAACTAGAGACTTAATTAAAAACGATGGAGGAGCAAAGTAAACAATAATTTCATCGGATATCTTTGTCCATTCCGAGTTGAGTCAACTACAGAAGTATGTACACAAACAGCCCCGAAGTTTTAATTGTTACTCAGAAGGGAAAGAGAAATTTCAGTTTAAGTACAATTGATAATGGTGTAACTATTGGTATGGTATTTGGAAGTTTTGTTTCGCAGTCCTCTTTTACAAACAGCGTAGTGTTTGCAGCTGAAAATATTTTCAGTGAAGTAAAATAGTAACTTAGAAAAATTTGTATCCTACTGATCCCACTAAAATTATCTATGTGGAAGTTTGTATGTTTAGATGTTTGGGTATTTAGATTTTGGGTGTTTGTTACTTAATCACCAGAGATCGGATAGTCGGATGCATATTCACCTAAAGTTGAGATGTTGGCTAACATGGAATGCGCTTTTGTATCGAAAAAGTCTTAATTTAGGTAAGGAATTTGTTTATATTTTTAACAGACTTCAAAAAGGAGGAGGTTATCAATTCGTCGGAACCTTTTTTTTTTTTTTTGTATGTATGTTCCCCGATTACTCGAAGATGGCTGGACCGATTTGGATTTTGTTTTTTTTTTTGAAAGGGTATACTTCCCAGGTGGTCCCATGATCATCAAGTCAGGATCTGATGATGGGATCCTGGAGAAATAGAGAGAACTCTTCAAATTTTATAGGCACCCAAAGCGATTTAGGTATTTTTTGAGAGAGTACTTTCTCGTAGTGATTTCATTTCAATTTGGTGAAGATTTGATGAAGAAATTTGGAGATAGGCAACGGAACTCCTCAATAAATGATAGCAAATGGACTGGGATTGCTGAAATCTCATCTCTGTCTATTGCTTACACCAGTTCATAACATAACATCACGCCCGTATGCTGTGAAGGGGTAAGCACATGTGAACCACTAAAAAGTGAAAAATAAAAACTTTTTCCAAAAAAAAAACAACCGACTTCCAAAAAAACACTACAAAGTGAAAAATAACTTTAATTTCGGAAGGCGGTGGCAAAAAATTCAAATACAGCACCAAAGACACCGACTTCCGAAATTAAAGTTATTTTTCACTTTGTAGTGTTTTTTTGGAAGTCGGTTGTTTTTTTTTTTGGAAAAAGTTTTTATTTTAACTAATACAAACCACCCCTCCTCCAGTACATACACATATTTGTATCTGGTTAAACATTAATTTAAAATTAATACACATCTGAATACGAGTAGTTATGCAATCCAAGAATGCCGGGGTTTTTAATAAATATTACAAATAATTTTTAAAGCCGCTTCCATACTTTCATAGCTAAAAATTATCTTTAGGTAAATATGCATCCGAATATCCGATCTCTGTTAATCACGCAAACACCGGTGAATGGATTTGGATCAAATTTGGCACAAAAATAGTTTGTAACCTGGAATAACACATAGATATGTTTCTTTATCTTCCTTTTCATCCCGATAGTACATTACCGTGGAATAATTTTGGACATCCGCGCGGACCAAGCCGCTGTCAAAAACTAGTCATATTTTATTTACGTTTGAATGTTTTTTACTCATTCACGTTAAAACAGCCCAATGGATTTTGACGAAATCTAGCACATAGATAGTTTATAACCTGGATTAACACAAAATATTTTTTTAACCCGGCAAAACGTTCTGTGGCATAATTACCAACAATCCACGCGGGCGAAGCCGCTCGTAATTAGTCAAATTATCGGATTGATTGATACAAACTTTTAAGAGTCGATATCGTCTTATCGAAATAGGGTAGATAAAATTGATCCCTAAAAGTTCATAATTATATTGCTTGGCCAAAATGAGATTGAATGAAATCAAGTCTAATCTTCATAGTCAACAAACTTAACGCTATCAACTTTTCACAAGTAACAAAAAAGAAATCTCACAGCCGTAACAAAAAGGAAGATAAAGTGTGCCATAACAGTTTTACAGTTTGTCTCAACAAAAGCAATGATAACGGTAGGTCACCGTTGGTCAACGGCCCTACTCCTAAAATGGATGACTTGGCTAAAACACAAAAACTAAATCTCTCATCAAAGGCTGAATTAACTTCAACAATAAAAATTGGATATTGGATTTTAAAATCATCCTGTTAAGGTTGAAAATTGTCCGTCGAGAAAAGGTGTTTACGTTGTTACGTAACAAAATGGACAGACAACATTAAGGACACATGTTGCAAAGGTGAAAATGTTAAGATTGTTCTTGAGATAAGTGGGAAGATTGGGTATGGTTCTCAAGTGGTCGCTGGACTGTAATGAAGGACAATAAATCGTGGATAGTGATGCGACTTCGTATTAATCGAGTTTTGAATCGAGAGGTCTTAAGGACAATCGACTAGAGTTTTTCGATGCTCGCGAAACCGAAATATCGATACTAAATAAATTATTTTGCAGTGCGTTTCAGCTGCCGTAAATATTCTACGGCTTGTTACGGAGAATTCGCAAATTGAAGTGGTACCTACTCAAAGTTTTTACGTTTAAAACGTAACGAATTGAATGTCACGCTGAAACTCGAAGCTTTATTTTATAAAATTAGGTATTACATTTTTGAACATTTTAAGTATACACTGCACTGCATAAATTAATTCACTCGTTATTTAACAAATACGTGTATTATCAACTGTGTTATAACAAAAAAAATTGGTGCGATTGAATTTTTATCGGGGAAAATTCTTGATGTAGGTAGGTAATTTGGAAATCTATGAACGCTTTGGCTGCATATCACTTTGACGTATCTTTTTTTGTATTATAATCATCTTTATCATCATTTCAGCCGAAAGACGTCTTCTGCTGGACATAGGCCTCCCTCAAGCTTTTTGTATTATAATAAAATAAGTAAATAATATGTAGTTAAAAAAAGGTGTTATCAAATCCTAACAGGGCACCGTGACATTTTAGTCGTCTTAAGCCCTTACAAATGTGGTCCACTCAAAGTATCCATCATACAATACCTCTAGGCGCGATTAAAACATTCTTACAATTAAATTAGATAATAGGTACAAAGAAAAATAAATAATGCTTTAGAATTATGAAACACCCTCCCTGTTAATAATGTTTACGTATCAAACGGTATAAGATATCTATCTACCTACCATTACATTCCATCATTAATTCCATCTGCATAACAGGGTGTTTCGAACTACGTCATGCGTCTTAGTGAATGATTTTTTTTTTTTTTAATTATGCATATGTTCAAAATTTTATTTTTATTTTTATAAATGATTAGTAGTCATTAGATACATGAAGTGGGCTGCCGTTGGAAGACCACTAAAGTGTCACGGTGTATAAACCTTTGGCTATAACAAGGAAACAAGGTGTCAAGATGAACATACCAAACGATTACTCTTACAAAAACGAATAGGTACTCTTAAAAATCGAATCACTCGATTGAATCGATACATTGACATCACTAACGCAAAGAAACTTCGGCTGCAAGTGACGTATGGCGTGCAATCATCTGTCTGTAAGGTAAATAATGATCCTAGAGCTAAAGTTGCATTGAAATGAGTTTATCTCGATTTCTTTTGTCCGAAGTCTTTCGTGATTTGCTAAGGCAAAATTAGGCTTGGCAGTAAATTCGTGGGAAATGTATCACCAAAAAAAGGATGCCGTATGTTGTAGTAATTAACACCCTTAAGATCTTGTAGCAGTTGAAATTTGTTTTTTTACCAGTATTTGCAAAACCACGTACCTATATAATTAGATTTAATGTTTTAAAATCACGTAATTGCAGTTTAAAGAGTTCCCCATAAGCCTTTAATCTTTAAGCTTGGTAGGTGAACCGGTAATAGTTATAACCGGATAGTTAGCGTTGTAGCCAATCTAGTAATTTCAAAGGGTATATTTGGTAAAATATCCCACTTCAAAAAATCAAAACTATACTTCACCTAAGGGTCAGTTCACACCGAGACGCGACGCGACGCGACGCTGTGTGCACTTTTTAAGATCACCATACAAAATAGATCTTATTTACTTCACCATAAGGTATACGGGCTGCACAACACGGTGCATCTCAGCGTTTTTCGACACGCTTTCGCGTTCCTAGTGAAATTATACCTTTTCGTGTTGTAAATAGAAAAGAAAATAGAAAAATATTTACTGTCCAGGTAATACAGTAAGCATAGATAGGTTAACAACAAGTTGAGGCGACATATGAGTAGCTTAAATATTACCTACAGCTAGTTACCTATATTATTTGCCAGTGAACGTTAAATAAGTTAGATATTCTGTTACTATCTTAAAAAGTGCGCGTCGCGTCGCGTCTCGGTGAGAATTGACCCTAAGGCGTCACATTTCTTACTAAAATACCTCCCAAAAATATGAAATAGTTGCTGTTTATTGTCGCCTTAACCTCTCATAATAATCAATAAAACTCGCATCTAAAGAATACAACACTTCCTAATACATTTCCTATAGCCGTATGCCATAAAAGGTATACTGTTTTCATATAAACACCATTTTTACGACACTACCGGCAGTGTCGCGGGTAGAACGGAATTACTTCATTTTGTTCACTTTTATGGCAACTTTAGTGATCTCTGGAATTGTTTGTGGCTTTACGGAGTGTGCAGGCTTGGACGGCGATCAACTATGTATGTTTGTGTTTTGTGGCGGCTGGTTTTATGAGTGTGTACATGTGGTCTATGTTGGTGAAAGAGTGGATGTCTGAAATTGTATATGAATGATACGGTGCGTTTATGACCAGTTAGCGAAGCAAAAGGAGTAGGTGTGTAAGAATCGTATCCGGTGGCGTTTTGTACATATATTTCTGCTTGCCACCATGGTAAGAAGTGGTGAGTTCATTTATGTATGTATGTATGATGATCGGGTATACGTATGTTTGGACACTGTATTCGATGCTTCAGTACAAGAATCTTCTTCTTGACATCCAAAGCATTTTTCTATTGCTGCATTTAAGTAGATATTAGTTGTTGCGATTGAATTTCACTGCTAGAAATAACCTTCCATACAAACAGAGGACTTTTTTCTTCTCTTCCTTCGTTACAAGGACTTCTCCTTCGAAATAATGTTTATTTTGTATAAATCATTCGTCATCCATCGTCATCTAAAGCTTTGATACACATCCCGCTGTGCGAACCTCTCTTTGTTCTTACCAATTTCAGGACTTGCCAGTCACACACGAATCTGAGTGGAACTTTTATGTACATTTGTACATAGAGACTTATTTATATAAAGGGGTTCGTAACTACTTAGTTACTACTTACTTAATAGCAGCCGCGGGTCGATTGATCAGGTTAAGCTATGCTAGCTGCAATTGTTCCGTGGATTGGTGACTGTCTTTACATACCGCCACCCCTTCGTGCCTCGGAAAGCACGTAAAGCACGTTGTTCCTGGCTATCATTCGTGGTTCTTTGACAGTCGTTACGAGTTGTCAGAAAGAAGCCTAAAGGTGTGGCAGCCAGTCTTAACAAGGGGTTTCGTTTTACCCAGTGAATGGGTTGTAGAAGTCACCGTTGTTGCTAATGTTATAGGATTGAGGCCGGTGAAAATAACTGGGAAACCTTTTTTTGATAGAAGATAACTAATGTATTTAGGAAATTTTACAGATTATTGGTTTCTCACGATCACGTTATTGTAGTTGTCAATTGGCTAAGACATTTTTCTTATCCGCGTCACTTCCTTGTGTCCACTCACAGACCACACACAATGAGCCTGCTGTCTTCTAATTGGCTGACTAGCCGTCGCGTGTTCGCAGCCTGGCCAATCGCAGCGGTCGATTAGTGCTTTCCGTTTAGTTCACCGTAGACATCGTCGTGAGTGTAGTGACGTAGAATTAGTATAATAATGCGGCAACTGTCACATAGGCATTCCTCCATGTAAAATAAAGGTATTCAGCTGCAACCGGTGAAACTGGAAGCTGCTAACATTGTTGTGAAAATGCTAGGCAGATAATGTCTACCTATTTATATGAAGCATTTTCACTAAAAGGATCAAGTCAATTCACTAGCGTAAAATAATCCGCAAATGTGCATAGTTCACATATCAGTTCCATCATAACTACATTCTGAAAATTCAATAAAATTGATTGGAAAAACGGTCAAAAATATATTGAAATTTAATAAAGTACAATTTTCGGACACAATCGCCTTAATCTGATTAAAAGAAACGTCGGAAAATGTCACAATTGAAAAATAGCTTTGTCTATAGTAATTCAATTAAATTGAATCCGAATTGAATTGGGACGCGTGACGGATAAATTTTATTTAGTTTTTTGTTGAGAATTTTTACAACGCAGTTTTTTATTTTTTGTTTTAATCCGTTTTTCACGGGTCGCTTGGTTTTAATTTGGAGTTTGATGTACGGGAGTTGTAACGGGTTGATGATTGTAGATTTTAAGGTTTCATTAATATTTTTTTTTTTTTTTTATTGTATTCGTTGGTAAGCGTATCACTTGAAAAGGGCTGCACTGATTTGGCTATATATTGTTTAAAGTTTTCATAATAGTCCGAATGAGGTTTTTATAGAGAATAAAAAATCTGAAAAAATCGACCTTTTTCTATGGAATGTTTTGTTGTTGGTGTGTTATTTTGTGTGTCCAAAGACACGACGTCTGTCGGGTCAGCTAGCAGAGAACTGGTTTTGTTGCGTTTTTTGAACACTCAATTTATTGTTACTGTACAATGAACATTTTTGAATTAATCCGTATTTTTATTAGTTTCTCGTTCGTGTATATAAAAGATTTGTACCCACCATTTAGCAGTAGACGTTTATAAGCAGATATGAATCCCACTCCTAATAAATGTGTAAATGTTTTATATAAAATCATCCTTCTCTTATAAACAAATAAACACCTTGTCGACCTAATTAAGCCCTAATTATTCTGCAAAGGTTATGATTTACCCTATTTAAAATGAAACTTTAACAAGCAACAAAACAAGCGAAGCAAAAAATGTCAAATACACGAATATAACATGGCTCTAATTTCAGCCCCTTTTATAACTTTGATGAGAAACCTGAAAGGCTCGACAATACCTAATTAACTTGAATATTACATTGAAGGAAGTTTTTGGTCTAATTATATGAACATCAAGGTTCACTATGAGGACTTACCAACAGAAGGTTTAAATGAAATCTCATCGCCTCGATTTGTCGCATCTAGCTTTCGCGTACATGCGTACAAATACTCTCAAAAGATAGATCTTAATCATATTGACATAAGAGGTAATCATAGGTTCTTCATTTGTTTTTCTGTTGTGTTTTTTTTTCTTTTCTAGGCATCAAAGTGCTCAGGAAAGGAATGAAAATTAGTCTTGGTCGCTGACACCAGTTACCATCCACCATCTACCTCCATTTTCTGTTGAAATCTTTGCCAGTCAGCTGGCTGGGCTGGTCGGCTGGCTGGTTCAAGGTGTGATAGAAGAAGTCCCAAATTCACCTCACCTGTCATCATACACTAAGCCACGGATCTGCAGGGGAAGATCTAAGGAAAATAAAATACTGATTTACGCTAAGCTTCTTTCACTGGCCCAAACTAAGCGTAAAAAAAACAAATTACAACGTTTTTATTTTCATACCCCGAAAAAAATATGATACAGGCGTCCCTAAAATAAACGTTTACATTTTTAACAGCCCATCTAAGGCGAGTCACATTTAAGAGTCGACCCCAAAGCGTTGAGGTGAAAGTAATCGCCGAATCAAAGCAGAATTTGTCAAAAACACCGCTCCGGTGCACTTCCGTCAATTCCCTCCAATTAATAACTTCACTCTATCCCTTTCGTACTTGTATAATTTTAAATATCCCCATCCTGGTCTCCTACCCTTGTTTGAGAAACCCCGTCGAGATAGTATATTGCCACTTTGTCGTCGACTCCCGCGGGCTGTTTATATACAAAAGAGAAATTGCAATATTTTCCGTTGCCGTCGAAGGAAAATATTGGATGTTTTAAAGTTTTCTAAAGCTAGAAACTGGCTTTGCGAGACCAAAATAATTAAAGTTGGCTATAGCTAACGATGTGTGTCTACGGGTAAGGTTTTGTCCAGTATCAGAGAATTTTTTGATGACTTCAGGCGATAATTTTATTGCTTTTTCGATATAGTTACGGTTTTCATCGACGGAGTCGATATCGATGTCTGTACTTAAAAAATATCTTTAGTTAGTTTAGTTCAATACCTAATTAAATCATGTTTAATTAACTAATAATTTTCTAGGCAAATAAGATTATTATCTTTGTCAGATAGATTGGTTTTTTACACTACCAATTTTTTTTTAAAGTTGTTTCTAAGTTAATTAAAAATTTCTGTAGGTCTCACAAAGAGTTTTATTTAGAAGATTTTGGCTTTCAGTTGTTGCTGTGGCAAGGAGCTATTGAGAGCAAAATGGCCCTCAAAACACAAATTCGTGATCGTATCTTGTACCTTTTAAGTTTCAACAATTGTTATTATTTCAGTAGTACTACTTAAATATATTTTCTATAACTTGATATTGACTTTTCAAATGTGTAGGAGGTGATCAGAATTAACTATTGATCCTCTGAGGATATTATAGCAATTACGTCTTGTTACACGTGTCACTCTATTTACTGAATTTATACAGATATTCCTAGAAATTGTTCTTATACTTGCCTTTACCTTACAAGGAGGTTGATTTATTTTGTGTAAATAATGTTAAGCTCTAGCCATACTGAAGCGAATCGTGAATTGTGTCAACTACCTTGTTTGAACACACCCAGTGTTCAAACTGGTGTGTGACGTGACTTCTTATAGTGCTACATGGGTCATGGCTCAAAAATAGTTAGAATAACTTTAGATATTGTATAATACGTGACCCAACTGTGGCATCTTTACTTTCTATGAGGAAGTTTACTCATGAGTACTGTTGTCGTCATAATCAAAGCGATACAAAGTAGAAAAATCGACTCTTTACAAGATTTTTAGTAATTGAGAGATATTCCATTCATAATTATTCATATTTTACTCATGGATAAAGTTGTTCATGGAAGGTAAAGATGACGAGGTTAATAAAACAAGTTGGTGTCATTTATTCCGATTTTGGCCGCGAGCCTAAACATCCTTTGAAATCAACGTCCCTCATACTACGCGAGTTTGGCTTCAGTTTGGCTAAGGCTTTATGTAGGATGTACGTAGGTACTATATACCTTCTTATGATTATTTTTAGACAGAAATAAGCGTAGGTGAAGGTTTTGTTTGATTGAAGATCATTGACCCCTTGTGTGTATTTATAGAGAAACGGCTACTTAATATTTGGGTTGTTAGCCCTTTAGTTTCCTTGAACGGAAAAATGACAAAGTCAATAGACGGACAAACGTGCGATAAGTTATTTCGAGTATTCGAGTATTTCCCACTCATTTATAGGTACTGGAAATATCAGATTATTGTATATTAGGTATCTACTTCTCTTCTACCGATGATTCCCTTGTAGTAATTTTATATAAACTTCGACCAGAAATCGACCCCTTCGACAGCGTAAGCGTTGGCCTTGAAAATGTCTTCCATAGTGCAGATGTTTTTGCACAGAAGACATGACAACAGGCTCAGTTTTGTGAGATTAGTACGGAATTAAGTAGGTACTTATGTAAAGAGACTTATTGAACATAAGTCTCTTCACTAATACTACGCAATATGTAAATGAAGGCCTGAGAAAAGCGCTATGTTTAATTTCAATGCTGGGCTTAGCGCCGATAGTTGAAAATTCATTATTTCTGCCCAACCGTTTTGAAACAAGGCGTTATGTTATTTACATATTGCCCAGTGTAAGTAAGAACGAGCATTAATATTATTTATTTTAGGCAGAAGGAATACCATTACATTGTCAATAACAGACAGGATAGAATGGATGATAAATCGGTTGTCACTCATGTGTGACAGGAGAGAGATCTCGCTAGAGATGACAGTAGGCGGTACCTTTTCCTCGCTTTCAAGGACATCACACATGAACGCGTTTAGTGTGGATAAGGTCATGACATGTACATATGTTAAGATATTTATAAGAAATAAACACACGTTTTCTTCTACTTGAAAATCCTTTTCTTGGATGTTATATTCATGAAAAATGTTGTATACGTTGTTGCATACGTGACTAATGAAATGAAATGTAAATAGATCTTACAAGACACTTTTCCACGTCTATATTTTGTTGGTCAATATTTTTAAACTAGATGGCACCGGTATTTCTTAGCTAACCGATCCTGGAGAAGAAATGCCGAAACAAACTGTAGGTCTCTTTTAAGGTCCAGACATTATACTATAAGGATTTTGTGTAAGTAGACTAACAACAGCCTATCATAAACGATGATTAAAGCTTAGAGATGTTTAAACGCCAAAAATTTATGGTTAATGAATCGCTAATCATTTCTTAACTTTAAGCAGCGTTTATAAATAAGGGGGCATGTGTTTAGACCATTGTTAGAACAATGCAGGACCATGCCTGTAAGAAAGAGCCATTGCAGCTATGAGCTGACCTGTCCCAACAGACGACATGCATGCATAAGTCATTCACCAGATCTGCAGCACATTTGCGGACATACTCCACACATGCATTTGAAGAGTGAATAGCGTAGTTTTATTGGTAACTAAGCAAAATGCTATCTGTGGAGGCTTGTAAATGGCTTTTCGTAAATTATATTACTATTTCTTTTGTACTGATAGCTGTAAGCCACCCAAACACAATAAAATAAAATAAAAATAAATAAAATAAAATATTACAGTAGGCCACACGTCAGCGCTAACAGTTTAACCTTGAGCTGGCCTAGCATTTCAATAGAATAAGAAGCCAGCTTATAGTGGTTTATTAAGTGCAATTTAATAAACATGAGTCAGCATGGAGCACGTCAGGTCCAGTTGAAAACCAGAGTCTGGCACTAGTTGTTTGGCATTCATGCTGAACTGGGCCTCTTTAGCGCAGCCATGAGGCACACTTTGACGTACTTCACTTTTCGTTGGTTTTTTATTTTTATTATTTTGCTGTATATTGTTTGTCTTTTTAGTCTGTGCTAAATAAATGTATTTACTTTCTTTCTTTCTTTCTTTTTATTGATAGTGAGTTTTCCCTAGTAAATAATAGTGAACGTACTTTCAGGTAGTTCAGAGATAAACAATAAGTGATAGATCCCCATCTATTTTTATAGAGGATGAGTGAAGTTTACACCCTGTTCACTTGTTTACACCCTTTTTGACATTGGCGCAGCCTTCGAGCAGCTAGTTCGGCGTGACGTCACCATCATCACTTCCTCAAACATTCGAGCGGCCAGTCACACAGTCAGCCAGCACCCATAGCATCCACAGGTATCCTGAACACCAGAATGCAGCGGACACGTATTCCTGGTCAGCCACATCAGCAACCTTGCTCAGCACACTGCACTTTCGGCCGGTCCACTAAGCAGAGCTTCTATACCCTCTGCTGGTCATATCTTATGATAGCTATGATTGACAAATGTTGATCGTCGGCTCTGCATCAATGGGAGCATTGGGGGTATTTATGAGATCAAGTTGATAAAAAATAAATAAATGAAACAATTTTTTTTTTATAATGTCATGCTACGATTTCCAGAGTTCTTTTTTTACTTTTTTTTATTCGATACTGTCCCTAAGGCCCTATGTACACACCTGTTTTTCTTGCCGTGAAAATCTACAGTTTATTCGCCGCCTGTACGCACGGTTCGTCAGTGTTGTATGGATTACTATGGAAGCATGTTGACGGACAAGTTTTTTCTACGGCGCAGTTTATACGCCGTATCGTAAAGAAACCGTGCCGTGTACAAGGGGCCTTAAGGAGTAGAATTTAGATGTTGTTCAATTTATAATAATGGTAAATGACTTGCCCGAGGTCGTCAGGAATGCCAAGTGCCTGTTGTTTGCTGACGATCTAAAATTGCTACTAGCAATGAAAGAACAAAAGGACTTTGAGCGCTTACAGGAAGACATAGACAGGGTTGTTGAATGGGGAAAGAAGAATAAATTAGTGTTTAATACGTCAAAGTGTTCGGTAATAACTTTTAGTAGGATGAAAATGCCCAAGAAATATGACTATAGAGTGGACAACACGTTATTGAAAAGAACGGAAACGGTGCGTGATTTAGGAGTACGCCTTGACTCGGACCTGGCATTTCGTAATCACATCGTGAATGTTTGTAAAAAAGCCTATAGGAACCTAGGTTTCGTCCTAAGAAGAGCAGAGAGTTTTACAAGCATCGCTGCGCTAACTTCTTTGTACAATGCGTTGGTAAGAAGTCAACTCGAATGTAACGCAATCATATGGGCTCCGCATGAAGCTAAATACAGTCTCATGCTGGAGCGTATACAAAATAAATTTACTAGGTTTCTGTACCTAAAGTGGTACGGTGTATATCCATTTTATCCACTAATGTATCCAACTTTGTTTGTTATAGGCATGGTGGGATACAATAAATTGGAAACAAGGAGGGGCATAGCTCTTGCTACCTATATTTTTAAATTATTGCGGGGCAAGACTTCAAACCCAGGTATATTGAAAGAAATAAACCTGTGTGTGCCCGACAATTATGTATTGCGACGACGGCGGCCGCGTCTATTGGCGGTGCCCAGTAGTAGGACCAATCTACTGGGTAAATCCCCTTTAACGCGTACCTTGCGTGTACTCAATGACGTAGCAGACATCATAGATCTTTTTACTTGTTATCTGAGTGAGTTCACAAAAACCACGATGTTCATACTATGTAAATAATAAATCTGTAATAATGGCCACACTATTGAATTAGGAAATTCCTGTAATGGTAGTGATGATGTGTTAATAAATAAATGTTTCTTCATTTTTGTACCCCAGAATTAGGACAAGTAAAATCACTAACTCTTGCTACTTTTTAGTCAGTTTCAGAGCCAGCAAACTAAGTTGTGATCAGTGATGAGTCAAAGCTAAGTTCGTAATGTTTATCTGATAATAAATACCAGGGAGCGTCCGCCGTCTTTGGTGATTCATAGCCGGAGACCAGGGCTAGATATCTATATTTTTCTGTATGTTGTTGAAACATCTAAAACAATATAAATCATTTTTATCTAAATAAAACGAGTCGAAATATTATAAAATAACATTTTTATTTCGTTCATCATAATTATCATTGAAGCCATATCGATTACATATTACATACATCCACTTAACACTAAATAAACAATTACGTCACTTATGATTAACATTTAAACACATCGTAACATTTACTTACAAAATCACATTCATCTGGCACTCGAGTCATACATTATGACGTCATTTTTCATACAATTTTACTCCACACTTTAATAATTTATTATTCTTAAATATAATTCTTGGGTAATGTTAAAAAAAATATTCTTTTAGCCATTCAAGAAGAAATTTTGAGAGAAAATATAGGAAAGAAGAACAGAGATTTTCTTTGAAAAAGAAGGATATCCACACTTTTTTTCTAAGAGGTTTTTAAGACAATTATTATTAACACTACCTAAAATTTCCAATTTTCAAACTAGCGACATCTATTAGATACAAATGCATTAGTTTTATTAATTCTAGGTTTAATGATACAGCATGTTCTTAAAAAATATTTTATTATAAGTACTATTGAATAAATCGAACTGTGAACAACATGAAACATCCATTTAAATTTTCAACAAAATAATACACGAACTATAAAAAAAATACGTCAAGATTATATTTCACAACATCGATTTCACAATAGCAGAAATGTCAAAATTACTAGCTAATTCGAAAGCGCAACCCAATATTTTCCAATCAACACGTCTAATGCATTATAATGCCTAAGAGTTTTACACCCTGTATTATCCATAACGCGTTTTTAATACAGTATTCGTAATATAGTTAGCAATAGCATGTACATTCTTACACAATAAAAAAAATGCAACAGGGATCTTTGCTTCAATAAAATTTAGATGTTAAGCTTAAAAGTAGGTATTAAAATTGCTTTAACAAAAGCAAAAATGCTATAACAAAAACTGCATATACTGAGGTATTAAACAACTAAGTTCGGATGCTAAGAGATAAACAAAAATAATTATGGCGAGTATCATCTGAGAAGCAGCTCTAGAAACGTGGATAACACGACATAAACTTAACAAAACAGGTGAATATGTAAAACAACTCAAAATAGACTTGATACTTTAGTTGAAACAGGATAAGTTAGGTATATCAGTAGAAGTGGTATCGAATATTTAATTTTACAGCAAATGTTAACTTTAACATTCACATCGTAATTTAACATTGACAAATTTAGCTTCAAGATAAGATAGAAAATGTTATTAATGATAGTTATTTTACTAAGACATTTAAATCGACGTCTACTCTAATAAAGTCTTCACTTTTGTTAGTACAAAAAATATTTATATTACCGAATATCATCTAATATTTACATTATAATTTGCTATCATTGCTCAGATTTCATTTCATCTGTAACATACATTTGAATACAGTATAACATCTATGTTTTTATTTATAATTGTGGTATAATAGACAAATATTTCTTTTTCATGCTTGTCGTACGGAATTTTGGCTTCAAGGAATTTATAACCATTGTTTAATTAAGTAAAAAAATCACGAAAATATAAAATATCTACCATATAAACGAGGTAACTATACTTTTATCATAAATAAATAGTTGGTACACCTACTTAAAACTAGACATTAAAACCTAAGGATATATTGCACACAATACACAAGGACCAAAATCAATTGGTCGTTCTATAAATACAAATCAATACTTTTTAAATCCTAACTCAAAGACATAAAGTTTAAATTCGCTGAAGCCACGTCGTTAACAAAGCCATGAACTAACTACTGTTTTGGTGTTTGATCCTTTTTGCTGGCCTGGACGGACTGAAAGTCCTCAGGAACTCTATAACTAACTTACTTAACTTAAATCTAGATACCTTTCGTTATATGCCTTCTGGCTCTTCACTTAACTACTCACTTAATTACTATGGAACAAAATACAAAAATATTATATGCAAATCAACCCTTTCCAACTGAACGACTAGTAGGAATAATTTTTATTATTATTCTATATTTATTACAAAATATGGAATAGTAATTACTTTAGATTTTTTTTCACACCGTTGATTTTAAAATAATTGTAGAATTAAAATTTCGTCTAGCTAGAGTAAAATCGAGTAACGTGTGAAAACGTTCAAAAAAAATTATGACCTTATTTATTATTGGCTCATCTACGTGGAGAAAAAGAAATTAGATTTTAAGAATTCTATATTCTTTTAATTTTGCTAAGTATTATGGGCATTACAACATCACTATTTAAAATCCTATTGCACGACTATACACTAAACAAATCATTATAAAAGTAAACACAATTGTAATAGACGTATTTGGTGACGAACTTTTTAATCGGTCTGATCTAGTCAAGGAGCTAGGCTGTTCAGGTCAAATTTCAGTTAACTGCTAAATTTTAAATTAAATTATGATGTTAATTTCAACGCTAATATATTGTATTTAGTTAGTAGTCGTGCAAGCAGTAGGTATTTATGTATGGTACGCATTATTCATAAGTCTAAAACCTAATTATATTTTTTATCAATTAAAAAGCAGTCAGCTTTGTCTAATCAAAAATTAAATTCCTTTTGCATTGAAACCGTTTATTATGTACAGACTTAAAATTAATTCGGTTGTACAATCAACTGTCTTTTGCAATATATACAATTTTGGTATAGGTAACTTCTTGTAGTGAATTAATTTAAGGGTAGATACTGATTTGTAAAATTATTCAATTAATTTATTTTGCCAACGCTAGTTTCTTCAATTTTTTTCTAGTAATATTACGCGAATTGTATTGTGCCTATGGCTGTTTATTTTTTGTTTAAATATTTTTTTTTTTTTTTGTGAAAGCTTATTTAGCCGCGTTATTCGATTTTTTATAAGGAAAAATCTTATGGGTTCGCGTCACCGACATGCTAATGTTAACAGTATATCTGTAGTTATGAGTATGAGGTGTTGCGCTTGGCCAGCATTAAAAGCATATTATTTATTTTAATTAATCCTTTATAATGATGATTTTTAATTTACAAATTATGACATTTTTATTTTTGACCATCATTATTCTCCAGCCCATATCCCAAGTTATTTAATTTCAACGCAACATGTATTTGAATGTAAAAAACAAAATTAAAAAATAATGTTGGATACTACAGTCAATTAACAATAAAAAAACAAAACTGTATTATCAGCTGTGACTGTCAGCAGTCCACATGACTGCCTATGGACTTTTTATATAAAAGCCAAGTATAAATTATTATGAAAAGGGTTCTAATCTACATTTCAAGCTAAGCCTTTGAATTATGTATTTAATTTAATTTTCAGTAGACTTTTTTACCTACTGGTAAATCAGTACCCACCCAAATGTTTTTGCAGGTGCATCTAAATTATTTACAGTGCTAACTATTCAACCCTACTCACGCTCGATTAGCATTTACATTATTAAATGGTCTATTTGATGACATTATTTAAATGCATTGCATATAAGTCTATGATTTAAATTGAGAATTTAGTTAATTTAATTATTTCTTAGGATTTACCATTATGTGATAGAACTCTTAAATATAGAAATACTAAATTATGTCATCAGTTTCCATCTTTACCCCGGTCAGGTATACAGGATGATCTGTACATTTTTATTATTATCTTAACATTCATGTTTGTGCTAATTTAATCATATTTTTTTTATTTTGGTATTCCCTTAAAGTGTTTTAAAATTACGTTCACCTAGCGTCTCAAAGTCATTCCTAAGAAATTAGGATTTAATTATTAAATATATCACCTTTTTATTTTATTTGAAAATATATATTTCACCTCAATTCCTAATGTTGGCATGTACAGTTTCTATGTTTTTTCTCAGGTTGAATGTTTATAAAATAAAACCTATACTTCAAATTGTTTTTTTTTCTGATTTGATTGACTAAGACAAATGTTATTATATAAATCCATAATTGTGCTGTAAACGTACTAAACTTACAGATATTAAAAAAATAAAACAAAAATATATTTCTTAAATTATAGTGCGGCTAATTTTGATACTTTGGCAGGCACTTTGGTATTGAAGAAAACGGAAAGTATAGTGCCAAGAGGTTTCAGAAATTGACAAGTACAGGTTAAGACTAGCGTATTGACACGTTGGTAGTGTTAAATGGTAAATCGTCTAGATATAAGTACTGAGAGCTTGTCTGAAGTCGTGAAGGGCTGCTAGGAGTTGAGGAGCTGTTGGTCTGGCCAGAGGAGCTAAAGTCCAGCACCAAGACATTAAACCGTACCTGGTGATAAAAATAAGTAAAATTGAAGATTGTATTCAGATCGGAAAAATGAATATGAACCAACCCACACAGCTTTTTAAATCAAATGAATAAAAGTACAATTTCAAAATAAAGGCAAAAATAAAAATCAATTGTGTTGTACCTCTCCCAAAAAGATTCTTTAATCAAATTAAGAAAGGACTTAATATAAAGAGAGCTGTAAATATTTAGGATGCAGCTACAGAAAATTATCGCAAGCATAAAATCTAAAGGAAAATTGTAGAGTTCTTTTCGAAAATGAAATGGAAAGCTAAGACGATGTCAATACCAAAACATTCTCTGGCAATGAAAAGTCTTTTAGTAAATTGCATTTTCGCCTCCGGACTTTCGAAGTTGACACTTTTCAACGCCGCTTTTAAGTCGGATTGAACTTTTAAATCGGTGCAAACGTTTACTCTGATGCGACTTTCTTTTGCATTGTCTGATAGTTACATTTAAATAGTAGATGCATCGATAAGTATAAATGTGTCTAGTTTTGCTTTTAAAATAGCATCATTATCATCAATAGGGAATTTCGTTGGATTTTGTTGACTTAGCTATGAAATAAAAATCAAGACTTAAACTAACATTGTATTCATCAATTTGATATTTAAATATTCTCGTTTTAATCAAGGAGACTTGTTAAGGCTACGTTATTTAAATAAAAATAAAAAAACAAAATACATCTTATACAAATGAACTTCGATCATAACAAAAGGTACTCACAGTTCATCAGGACAGTTGTGCGGTTGAGAAGGTCGATATCCTCCACTCAAGAATGCTCCTACGTCTGCAGCATCAAGTTCAACCAGTGGTGACGCTCCAAGAGTTGCTAGCTCCCATAAAGTTATTCCTAATGACCACTATGGAAAAACAATATTAGAACAACCATTAAAATAATTCAGAATATTTTTAACACGAGAATTACATGAGCGTTACTCAATCAGCGGTGCAATTACGTAATACATCATCAGTAGAAATGGCTTTTCTCATTTTGACAGTTTAACAATATTCATTGCGTTATTTACGTTGTTGAGTAGACAAATTTTTCAAACATATGAAGCAATGGATTAGCAATATTCGTCAAAATGATTCAAATTGTGATTAATAGTGTGCTACGTAATAAGGGTGTCGGTCTCAATTTTTATCGATATCCAAGTTATAATTGATTCCTGATAACAATAGGTTTACAATCAACAATTTCTTTTCTGAATTTTTGTTGTAAATTAAAAAAAAAGTAATAATTTGTCTTTCACAATCATCACCCAGTATTCTTCTTCTTTCAGTTTACTTCCCAAAAAATCAAAAAGAGCATTTCGAATCTTACCACATCGGATGCTGTAGTGTACTGATTCTGGAGCAACGTCTCTGGAGCCATCCATTTGACTGGTCGATTCTCATTGTCACCCAGACAATGATAGTCATCAGGAAACAGGTCTCTTGATAGACCATTGTCTGTCACCTTCAGCCTTAATTTCTCGTCCACTCTGCGATACAAATGATAATCATAAATTTTAATGTCATTTTGCATACGTTGCTACAAAGAACTTTTGACCGTGACCAAAATCGGAACTAAAGCTGCCATCTTGTTTTTTTTTTTTTATACGGGGTGTCCTTGCTCTCAGGCACTCAACTTAAATATTAAAGGTTTTAAACGATTTTTTTTTTACTATCTCCTTTACTATGGTGCCTGCCTGTTGAAGTACGAGTTTGCGTCTGATTTGTTCATGCTTTCTCTTATTATTATTTTTATAAAATACTCAGGCACTCAACTTAAATATTAAAGGTTTTAAACGATTTTTTTTTTACTATCTCCTTTACTATGGTGCCTGCCTGTTGAAGTACGAGTTTGCGTCTGATTTGTTCATGCTTTCTCTTATTATTATTTTTATAAAATACCTGTCCTGCTCATAATATTTTGATATTCGTAGTTAAATGTTTAAATATTTCAATTACACCATATTGACTTTTAGAAGTACACACAGCATTGTTTACTTCTAAAAGTCAATAATTTACAAAGGAATGAGCATCGCCCATGGCTTTCTCTAAACAGCGAGCCTCTAGTACACAAATTGTCATGATTGCTAAAGCTATATCAAATTTTCTCTGACCCAGTTTCAACTGGGTTGGAGATAATTTATTTTTACAAAGAACCCCATGATTATAATTATTCGGCACTCTACTGAAGTTGGCAAGTTAAACTTCGTATCTGGAAAATTAGAGTTTAGAAGATACGGAGTTTTAAGGGCTGTTGGACTAATGTTTAATTTATGTTGCCAAAAACTCCATATTTTTTACATAAACATCCAAAAAAGCATTTCTGTTCAAGAACTTGTATAATAAGTAAGTTGAAGAAAATGCACTCAGTGTATGAAAATAAATGGTGATGGATTAATAATCCCTTACAATCTTTTTCGTTATCTTTAACATAGATGATGCGAAAGCAAATGCTATACCTTATTTTTCTGTGACAGTTTAGCATGAAAGTTTAACAGTTAATATACGTAGGTATGGGAATACACAGGATGTAAAATACTTATCATATAGCCGTTATCGACGCATTTATATCAACAAAGTAACATTTATAACAAGAACTTTTATTTTTGGTGCAATAATCGCTAGTTACAGCAGCGTCTAATGTAATACTCGAAAAACATTCTGCTCTAGGATATGTGCAATGTCACAATAGTTGTGGTGATATTTAAAGTAATAAAATTTTAAACTTGTTTTCGTGAAAACAAGCTGGAACCTTCAATATCTCTGTAACCTGGACTATACCTAGAAGATTCCTAGGTATAGTCCAGTACAAAAAATATATATCACAGTGGCTTTGTTTAGCGTTTTTCCATACCTGGGCCTGTTTCAAGACATTAAAATTAATTTGTAAGTATGTAATTATTTACCAACAAGTACTTACTTAAGTTACTACATACATAAGTTACAACTTACACACAGTTCCTAGCAGCAATGTCTGCATGTACCAGTCTCTGCACATGTAAGTACGCCAGACCACAGGCCACCTGTGCTCCTAAGTCCACTAACTCTCTCGTCGCCGGGGCCGCTTGGTGGCCTAGCCTGCAAGATGTTAGGAACCTGGTGGAAGAGAAAAAGATAATTTATTTATTTCGCGAAAAAAAAAATACAGTTTTGGTGAAAAACCCCATCTATTTTTTTTATTGCGAACCGGGTCAGCTCTTGACCTCGTTCTCGTCTGGTGGTAGCCGATGTGGTCTATGATGGAACCCAGGAAATATTTGTTCACTCTTGAAATGGTATCTTCTGGGATAGCTCGTTTCAGTAAAATAGCGTAGACTTCAAACCAAGAGTGCTTTGAAGGATAGTGCAAAAGCACATATAAGCTCTAAATTACTCTGAAAACTCATCGAATGCAATCACTGTATCTGAAATTGGCTACAAGGCATCATCATCAACCTATGATGGTACCTATCTGCTACCAAATCTCGTTGAAATAACAACCAGACGTAATCAGATGACTAAAGATTTTAAATTCGACTCGAGTTAAGAAACCTCTGGGATTTAGTGTCATTGCAAATAAACTACAAAAAACAGATTGCTCTTACCTCTTAAGATTTGAAGAATGAGAAGGACAGCAATAAACTAGAAGTGGCTTTCGAGCTTCTTCAGCACACGCGGCCATCGGTGTGAGCACATTTGTGTGAACTAAACCGAAGAGCCGTAACCCTTCGGCTACTAGTAACGCTGCCTGCATTGCTGATGCCGCATCTAGGACAAAATATCGACGTGGTCAAACTTATTCAGAATATGAAACCATTTTATTGTAAGTACTTATACAGGGTGTAACAGAAACCCTATTGCTATCCCTAAGCACTAAAGATGACAGCTGGTATAGAATCACTATACATAGTTTCAGGTCAAAATAAAATACTCTAAGAATTGACACCAAATTTTCGGTTTGATATGTTTCTGAAATTCAAATCATAGCAAACGTGTCACCGCAATACGTAGGTCAATAACTTTCCACGTTACTTGCCAATATCACGATAAATCTCTTCCGAGTGATGTGTTTATTTCAATTTGGTAAGTTCGGTTTCTGGTATCAACGTATTAAAATTCTCACAACTTCCGAACATGTAGAGATAGGATTAAAAAACCCTTCCAATATCGTTTTATATCATCCAAAGAAGCCGTGCCCTTGGTATGTACTATTTCCGTTACACGTTGTATATTACCGAAAGAAACAATTTACGTTGTCGCAACGTTATTTACGTTGTCGAGCAGATATATTTTGTAAACATTTATGATACAATGCATTTTGAATTTCCTTGCAAATATAGATTGTGATAGAGGTATGGTATTTACGCATTTAGAGTGCTGTTTTTGACTTCGATCTCGCCTGATTTTATTATTTTGATGAATCGCGTACATTGTTTAAGCTCTCATACTAGGAATAAGATTCATTTTTTTAACCATGCTTAGGTAGCAGATAAAACTTGGAAACGACCTTTAAAGCTTATTCACATTGTCCCAGTTGAGACTGCTCATCTCTTAACTGCCAGGGGTTTATCTTTAATCTTATATTTTGAATTGTTTTTTTTTTTTCCATAGTTCACATATAGAACCAACAATATACACCGAGAAATTGTAATGGTTGTTTTCCCGCGGCAGAACAACTTGCCATAAGGAGTACTTTCGAATCATAGAGTAAAAATTAAAAAATAAGATGTTTTTGTTTTAAAATATTCATCAAATCGAAAACGTGAGAATCAATAGTAATTCTAGAGGTAACTTGTAGGTACTACTCGTCGGATCGCACGTGCCGCCGACAAACGGAACAGCGATGCATAAATGTTCAAAGCAAAATAAACTCTCGCACTTGGTGATTTTTCACAATGGTTAATCTGCCATTTTTTGTTTTAATATTTTATTTGTTATAACACGATTGTATTACCAAGACAAAATCATTTCGCTGCGGGAAAACAACCATTAAAATTTCTCGGTGTATATTATTGCAATATCTTGATTTAAAAGAGCGTCCTTCGAGGAGAATAGGCAAAAATCAATCTTACCTATTCTTCTCCATTGAGATCATAGGTTTTTAATTAATTTGCAACAAACTTCTTGTGCCGCCTTGACAACTCAAAAGTGCCTGTAAATGGTTTAATCGAAATAAATGTTTTGAATTTCTATATGAAACATTATATTGTTGGAAACATAATCAAAAGCTATATTTTCTTCTTAATTGATCCTCTCACCAACAAAGTAATGAATACAGTAACATCAATAACCATGTTTTTCTTTTGTTTTCAGCTGTCTATCTAGAAAATTGCAGTAGATAAGTATCTACTTAATATTTCCGCTTAAAATAACCTCGTTGCTTATCTGCCGAGATGAGATCAAGAGCAATCCGGTTAGCATAAAAATATCCTCATATACGAGTAGCGACGCCAATTTACTCTAGAGCCTGCATCCAATAAAAGTAGCAATTTTTATGGTCTGCTGATTTCGGTATCCAGTTTCTTGCGAATGATGATAATCGAAACGCATTCATGTATGTTTTTTTATTGCAATTTTACTATCGTGAGGTTTGCAATGTCAATAGCCTCTAAGCTGTCATCGACTTTATACGAAAGATATTATTACTGTAAGGTATATGGGAAAAGAACGAAAATGATAATAATGGGAACATCCTCTGCATAATCAAATCGGTTGTTATAGTATGGGTATGTGAATGTTATGAAGAAAGTTTTGAGTATAAACTTCGATGGTTTTAAGAGTAGGAACGTTGGTCTGTGTGAATGGTGGTATGGTTAAAAAGGGGGTGACTTACGAAATTACGACTAATACAGAAGTTTGAAAGAAAAAGACAGGTTGCGTCGACCCCAAATAAATTTGTATGAGGGCAGGAGAACATGATGGTGAAGCTACACTGTTTCTGAATGTGCAATTTAATGTTTTACTGTATGACAATCGGCAATAGTCACCACGACATCCACGTGGAGCAAGTATCTAGAGAAGCTAGTGAAGTTAGCAAAAAGATTGTTTACTTCCACCAGGTAAATTTGAATTGAGTAAACTCAAAACCAAACTCAAAGCATTTATTTTGAATTATACTATTAACAAGCACTTTTGTATTGTCAATAATTCGGTTAATTGGTCAGAAATTTAAAGCTAGTTACACATTCCAAAACGTAGATCTCTATAATAATAATAATAATAATTTATTTGTAACAAATGTGGATACAACTTATCTATCATAAACAAAAACACAATGTACATAGATACGGGTATTAAAAAGATAGAGTAAACGACGCTGTCTGTGCTAGTATAAACTGTGTGACAGACACCGGCGCCTTCCTCCAACAGCCTTAAGTAACAAGCTAAACCGAGACATAATGTTTTCATATACCTAGTAACAATACAAAGAAACATATATTTCTGGTACAAATAAGCATAGATACCTATTGGAATAAAAACTGAATTGAATTGAATATAATTTAGATTGAAAAAATAATAATATTAATTTTAATTTTATTTTAATGGCATGCAAGGAAATGTGTGTGGGGTGTGTGTGTGTTTGTGTGTGTGTGTGTTTTGCGCTTAGTGCGCGGGTGAACCCACGTGGGAAAGCTAGTTTAATTTAAGTTAGTTTATTTTAAATATTTTCATCATCCATTTCTTTAACTATTTTGGAAAGAACTCAGTTTTCTAACAATCCATGATTTTTTTAAATCATAAACTAACCTGAAACAGTCTTCACAACCACCTCCTCATAGGTGTCTCCTTTCTTGAAGACTCCTTTGTAAACCCTGCCGAAGGTTCCTTCATGCACCAGAATCTCTAGGCGGATGTTGGAGCGAGGAGTGGTCAGCAGACGGAGCTGTTCTGCCGGGTCAGTGATCCGGTCCTTTGTTATAGTTTGCTGTAAAGAATGTAGCTATTAGTATAACTATGATTATAGTTTCTTCTGTATTAATACATGTTTAGTCTGGATCAGTCAAGAGACACACCTACCCTACCTTAAGCGCAAAAAAGTTGAACTACGCATATGTCATCTCAGTTAATCACCTAGCTAAACATAAGCCATATTTGGATTATTGCACTTTTCGTGTTCGACTTTTTATTTTTGTTATTCTCATGTTCTATGTGACTAAGCGCCGATTTTGAAATTTTTAGATAACTTTTATATTATGATGAATAAAGTTGTAGTTTAATAAGTTTTGTATAGAAAATATGGCGGTTTCAAAATCGGCCCCAGGAGGACTGCCGGAGGAAATGCCCAATATGTACTTCCACGGTTGCCTGTCAATTAACAGAGTTTTGCATTATTCGTCCATTAATACCATCGTAATCTTTCAAACTTAGAACACTGTTGCTTTAACGAAACTCCAGAACTCCCTGGAATCAGCAAGTCTGTAACAAGGTTACTTTTAAAAGTGCCACCGAACTGCATATACAATTAGCGCAGACGTGAATGAAACTAGTATTTAGTTAAAGACATCACATAATTCCATTGAGATATTAAGGGTTTCATCTTTTTTATCTTTTGTTTTTGTCACCTTTTCATTTATGTAACAGGAATAACAAATATCAAAGTAGATGCTGAAAATTTCACTTTCTCAGTACATATTTTAGCTTGAATTTTACACACTCATTATAACTTAGAACAATGCTTTATTTGGTTGCCAACTTCTCTTCAAAAATATAAAACTACACAGACAAGTACTCTGCATCAGCAAGTCTCTAACAAGGCTACTCTAAAAAGTGCCACCGAACTGCATATCCAGTTAGTGCAGACGTGAACTGAACTAGTCTTTAGTTAGAGACAGGTGCGCGCACATAATTGCATTGAGCCGGACGGCGTCCAACGATATCCTTAATCTAGTTTGTGAGATAGTAGCTAGCTTTGCAGTGGGTGTTGCAGCGAAGCGATTTTGTCAGAGTGCTTTGATGGTTGAGGCGAAGGTAGATAAATAATGCTTTAATGGACAAATGAAGAGGGTATGGAAACGTGGCTTTGTAGTATTTATATTGTTTATGAGGTTATTGGTTAAGTAACGAGAGTTTGAGCACCTTAGTAGGTAAGTGTATTTATTTAGACAGGGTGGCTGAGATATCGAGTGGCGAACTGAAACCATGAATTCGGTCGGTTATCAAAAAAAATCTGCTGTTTAGAAAAGTGCAATAGGTATATGCAATACCTACGCGGTTAAAATGTATGCAACAGCATATTTTTATACACTTTTAGCTGAGCATCTGGGTATTAAAATGTTTGTTGCGCGGCACACTATTTTCTCATACAAAATAAATGACGATTAGTGACGTTCTGCTCTTTATAGAACAAAGATAATCTGAAATGTGACACAATCGTTACTACACGTCGACGATTCAAGTTCAGGTGAACTCATATTTTGCGAATGTATTCGTAATTAGAAATATGTGTATGAGTACCCTTATAAAATGTACAAAAAAACTAACGTGGTGTGGCGCAAGCAGTCAGCAAAATTAAAATGATACGGCGCGATGTCGTAGCTTGAAGAAATTGGTATAGGCCACAGCCGTTTATACACGTTCTCCTTTAGATCCCGGCTAATGAGACACAATTGATTTTCTGTTGTGTGGCACCCGGACGTAACAGGTAAAAAGATATATTTTATGCTGACGTGATTAAACGTTGTCTCAATTATCGTTTAGGTATACAATTTTACGTAATAGAACGTTCCTCCGCGCAAAGTGTTAAGAACCTGCTAAAATTTTTCAGAGTGGTCAGAATAAGTGTGAATGGATGTCCCTGCCATCTTGTCCAAATAAATAAAGTCTACACTTATATTATATACTAGCTTTTGCCTTCTATCCTTACTTTGAATGACTCTGTCTAATGAAAACCGCATTAAAATCCATTGCGTAGTTTAAAATATCTCAGCGTACTGACACGAAAAGTGATTTTGTTTTATACTAGGTATTAAAGACTGTACACCAGAAATGTATGAGTACATAACAAAAAATAAATTCAAGTCATAGGTAGAATAGGCGGCCTTATCGCTTTCTGCGATCTCTTCTAGGCAACCTTGGAATGGACAGTTTATTACATGGACATAAAACATGGGGTCGTAATTATTTCAAATAGTGTAATTATTAATGTAAGATGACAGCATTATATTCAAGAAAAAAAAATCCCAATCAATTTATCGACAAAGAAGATACTTTTGCTGTTCAAAATAAAACATCAATCATTTATTTGTACACAACAGTTCCTTTTACATTCTTCGCACAAAAGTCCTCCGAATAAAATTTCCTCGGCTTTGTATCTGAAACCGTCTCGTTTAATAAGAAACTTCTTATTTACACCTCCGTTCATTAGCGATCCCTCCTCAGTGAGGAACTGAGGACACTAATTCATATTTCCTGCCAAAGACTTTCAACGGTGCGATAAATTCACGGACAAAGGGGATTGCAAATTAAAAACTCGGTTCCTTGCCAAGACCAATAATGAAACGACTTATATTGATGGAAGAGACTAGAACGTGGAATGTGGATATAGTTGGGGCGTGGTTGCTACGGTTGGTATCTTTTGTCTTACTTTGATAGTTCTCCTTTTTCATAGATATTTGTGTTTTTAAGAAAGAATTATGACAACGATGTGGAAAATACTATTTTTTTTTTATTGATATTTGTTAGTCGGTAATATTCATCATAGTAATTATATGGGATAGCGGTTAAAAAAAAGTATTTAGATAGTGATGTCTAGTAGGTACCTAAGTATTGTAGGTATTTTTTTTTAATATCTTCAGGTAAATTCCATAATTATGCAAATAAGTAAGAGGCTTTGTAATTATTTTATTCTACTGCCTAATTATATGCAAAAAGGTGGGAAACCATTTGTAAGGAATTAGTGTATTAGGTATTATATCTAATTCTATTAGTGATGATGTAAAATTGTAATATGCAAACAATATGAACGTAACCGTTTAATTAGGTATTTCGTTTTGTGAGTACCGTTATTGCGTAAACGAGTTTATTGTTGCACTCTTGCGCTTACCGTGACAAATTATAAACAGTGAAAGTGCTCCAGTTTCTGAATACACTGCGTTATTTCGCGACTATAGTCACAGCTCCGATAGCCGTGATCGTCTAGTGGTTAGGACCCTACGTTGTGGCCGTAGTAACCCAGGTTCGAATCCTGGTCACGGCAGTGAATGCACTGTCGCGGCGGAGCAAATCTTTTTAAACATTTTGGTATATTTTTCGGTTTTTTCTTGTAATAAATAATTTTAGAAAAATCAAAACAATTTATGAAAAAAAAGGTACAGTCACCAGCAAAAGTAAATATCATTTCAAGTTTCAGAAGATATTATTTTTATGAAGCAAAATCATGAAATAAAAAGTTGGCACTTTCATATCGCATTCGTTAGAATGATCTGCTTTCTAAATAAGTAAGAATAGATTAAAGTAACGTTATTGTTAATTAACTACCATAATGCAAACAAAAACAATGCATTTTTAAATTTATTTTTAAGAAAGCAATTCAATTCAATTCAATTTTATTCATTAACAATGTACATTGTGTTTGAAATATTATTAAAAAAAAAACATAAAAAATAATAATAAAAAAACTCTCCTAACACACGTAACACAGTGGCCATTAAAAAAATAAAAAAAACCCTCACATCATAATTATACAATAATATTATTTAATATCAAATTTAAAAAAGAGCAGAAAAGCAATTTAAAAGTAAATACAATAAAATTGTTTAGTGTCAATTAAAAAGGAATAAATAATACCTACGTTTGTCATTTATAAATAATATCCCTAAGTTTGTCACATCTAGCCAAAATTTAAGTCTGTTTGCAATACTTGCCTTAGAAGAGCGCTAATTGCATTACGTTTGTATCACCTGCAGGGGAGACGGGGTAACTCTGGGTAACTCGTCTTAAATTGAATTCTTAATGAGGTAGAGGGCTCGTTTTATGCACCATTCCTTCGCCCTTGTAATGCAGAAGACTTGTAATGAAGAAGATGCTGTGACGAATATGTTTTAGGACAGAGGGTTCTTTTTTGTTATAATGTAGGGAATATACTTACGATCTACCGCAAAAGTCTACACTGCTTATTAAGTGACTTCCAAAAAAGGGGTGGTTTTAATGTTCTTCTGCGTGTATTTTTTTTATTTGTGTTCATTTATATTTTCGTTAGTCAAAGACGACCTTTTTTAAGTATTTTCCTACAAAGTGAAAAATAACTGATTTTGGATGTGTGATGGATTTGTATTTTAGTTTATTGCCAACGACTTCTGAAATCAAAGTTATGTTTTACTTTGTAGTATTTTTTTGGAAGTCCTTTAATGTTTTTGTAAGAAGTTATTATGATAACTTATGTTTTGAGATGTAATAGACGATAGAAAAATTAAAGACTTAAAAATTGCAACGGCTAATGCTAACTTCTAAATAGATATAGCCCGTTATTTTTAAATTGTCACTCGTACCTTTGACACGTTTTATTATATAACTCAGAAATTTGTTCACCTCTGCTAAACCTTTTCGGGATTACAAGCAGGATGTTATGTGTTATATGTATTGTGTATTTATGTCAGAAGTGTGTTTTGTGGACTAACATGTTAATGAATGAATGAGACCTTAGGTAAGTATAGCAAACTCAGTATTTAATTAAGTTATGGTTCTGCTAGTAAAAGTAAGAAAAAAAAATATTTATTTGTTCCAGAAACACATGCATATAAAAAGATCGATCACAGAAATAAAAAGCGGCCAAATGCGAGTCGTACTCGCCCATGAAGGGTTCCGTAGCAGCAAGTAACATAATATAAAATTTCTTGTAGTTCGTTGTAACTTTGATCGATGTTTTAATAATAGTGTATTTTTTTTAAATTAAGTTATTGATGTCACGTATAAAAAAAAAACTACTTACTAAATCTCGTTCAAACCAATTTTCGGTGGAAGTTTACATGGTAATTTACATCATATTTTTTTTTAGTTTTATCATTCTCTTATTTTATAAGTTACAGGGGGGGGGGACATTTTACCACTTTGGAAGTGTCTCTCGCGCAAACTATTCAGTTTATAAAAAAAATTAATTAGAAACCTCAATATCATTTTTGAAGACCTATCCATAGATACCCCACACGTCTGGGTTTGATGATATTTTTTGAGTTACAATTCTAAGTACGGGAAACCCCCAAATTTCATTGTTTTTTTTTTCTATTTTTGTGTGAAAATCTTAATGCGGTTTACAGAGTACATCTACTTACCACGTTTCAACAGCATATTTCTTATGGTTTCGGAAAAAAGTGGCTGTGACATACGGACGGACAGACATGACGAATCCATAAGGGTTCCGTTTTTTGCCATTTGGCTACGGAACCCTAAATACAAAAATAAATAAACAGATTTACACGCGACTTCCATAGATTTCGTAACATCTTCAAATACCTTCCAAGAACTTCCCACAAATCAAACAGACAATCCAACACCAATTTCCCACCTAACCTCAAAAATAAATTACTAAATTCCCACCATGTGTACCTCTTAAGAAAAAGTCTTAAGGGTTCCACCACAATTAATTCCGTTCTCGGTTACCTCCGTACGACGTATGGTGCCATTAAAGTGTTTGCGGATTGTTCGGGCAGAGATCAAGAGTAACCCCGTAATGTGGGTTAATTTATCTGGGAGAGTGGCTGAATTTAGTGGGAAGTGGGGATGTGATGCGGAGTTTAAGGCGAGGAATTAAATATGGTGACTTATGGGTGTACGTGGAAGGGTATGTGGTTGCTAGGTGTGGCTGTGTTTGTCTCTTCGTAAATGTTTTGTCCTAAGAAGTTAGTCTATAGTGTAAAATAAATAATAGTTTAAAAAACAAAAAACACGCTTTAAAAACCAGACTAAAAAAGGAGAAAATAATTTAATTCAATTAAAAAGCGTGGGGTGCTTTTTGAGGTATTTTTATAATCAATTAATGTCAAGCACCCTGCGCTTTTTAATTGAATTAAATTATTTTCTCCTTTTTTAGTTTGGTTTTTAAAGCGTTTTTTTTTAGTTTTTTAACTATTATTTATTTTCTATTTTTTAGTTCTGCTAACTACAAAAGCGTGTTTTCTTTTTCCTTATCCTTCTATATTTCTCATTAAAAAAAAATATTGAATTGTCCATGGGTCTTCGGTAAGTTTACAAAGTTTAAATGAAATGTGACCGTTTAAAGTGGGTCAAAATCGCGCCCTAAGGAGTCGCTGTCAGTTGCCTGAGTCGCACACAGGCAACTGAGGGAACACGGGTGGGTTTTAGTCAGTAAAAGTCTGACACGCCCTCCCGCTCCACCCAGAGCGGGAGAAGTTATTTGATGATTTCCCACCCAAAAAAAAAAAAAAAACGAGTCGGTTACAGATATACAATCAAACAAATATACAAGTGAAGCTAATATAAAGCGTGTAAAAACACAAGCTCTAAAATCATACTAGTATTTATAGTAGGTATTTGAGAACAGGAAACCTATTTAATAAAAAAAAAACGATTACTAGATACTTATACGGTTTTGGTAATCCTTTCGCTTTAAATTGACTAGACTCGATCGCTTGCATCCTAAGTGGAGACTTACGCCTATCAATCACCCAATATACCCACTCTATACAAAATCGCTGTCGCCTTTACCCAAGACTCCAGCCTAAGTCTTCGAGACCGGCAGTAAACTAAAATTTACGCCTACACAAAACTAATTTATTATCCGGTAGATTCAGAGGAACAACCAACGGTGCCAAATGTCTTTATAGGTCACGTTTGTAATAATACTAATATCACTCGTACATTTATTGTTTGGAACTTTCTTTAAAAAATATATAATGTTCTCTAAACAATGCGGCAAGCGTGTATGAAAGTTTTTTGTGTAATGACCTTTTACTGAGCAAAGATTACCCTCTTTCTCAACTTTGCACTCTTCCCTTTAAATTCCTATCTCCTATATATGTATGTATACCGGATGATTTTTTTTACCGTCTGGAAAAAAATAGGGGTTAATAGGTGAACGGAGTAGAAGCCTATGGCACGGAAATTGAACATTTTTTTTTTTAAATCCTAAAATGAAATTAACCTATCAATAAATACTATTACTTATTTGTAGTAAACATTTCATATAAAAATTAAAAAACAATTAAAATTAAAAAAAATACAAAAAATCGGCAAATAATATCAAAATCCAACTTATTGGCACCCTAGTCAACGCGCAGAAATTATGAATGAATTCGTAGCGAAATTCAATCCTTTGATTGAAGCCGGCCGGGGATAGGTAACTAATATTTTTTTGCAGGCGTACCGCTCAAGTGTCGCCGCATGCGCATCCCCCACCCGACCCGCGCGCCCTTCGACCCGAGTACCGTGTCCCGCGGCGTCTTTGATCTCTCTCCAAGTCTCCAGTCCACTGCGATTAGTCATAGCGTGACGTCGATCGCTGTTTTTGCCGCGTGTGCTTCAACCGCCCAGTGATTGTTTTCATAATGACTTATGAATACTCCAACGTCGAGTAGCTTACCATGATGAGGTATTATTTTTTGTCTGGTGAAAATTTAAATGGTGCAAGTCGAATGTACGCCGACGAAGAACACCTACAATCCCTTAGATATAACGGTATCCCTACCCCCCCGGATCCCCAGCACAGACTTGATACTCCGGACTTGTCAGCGGTTACTTGACCATGGCCAGTTTCAACTTCCCGGTCATGCCAGAGGCAGAGGCCCGCCACCCTTGTCCATACACGTCGAATACGCCATCCTGGAATATTTCCAGCGACACCCGAGGAGGAGCACCCGGCAAGCAGCTCGTCGATTTGAGGTAAGCCAGTATGTGGTATGGAAGTTACTCCATTCAATGGACATGTATCCATACCATTTCTCACGCATGCAAGCTTTGCATGCTCCGGACCCTGGACCTCGTATTGAGTTCTGTCGCTGGCTGCAGAACTACTCGTCGGCGAACATTCTATGGAGCGACGAGTCCATATTTACCCGCGTTGGTATCTACAACGTACACATCAAGTTCGATTCAGTGTGAATCACTGAATCGAACTTGGTGAGCGTGTTCTTTTATTTTATGTGGGTTTTGAAAACTCCACCAGTGCTCATTGTGTATCGTGATCGTGTATTATCGCGGCCCAAACATTCAGTTTGGGCCGCGATAATATACGATCGCACAGGTAATTGGTCCAGTTTGGATCGAAGGTCGATTGACAGGGAAAACGTATCGTGAAATAATACAGTCCGTTATCGACACAATGTTGAAAGACGTTCCTCTGCATTATCTGCGGGACATGTACTTCCAGCACGACGGATGTTAAAGCGTTAAAACCCTCAAAATACAGATGAATGTGAGTGATTGTTATAAGAATTTAACATCAACAGGTTTGTTTACATTTCTATCAAAGCTTTACTGACCTTACAAGACGTAATTTATTTGGTTTACGGTTTCAAAACACGCGTCACTGTGTATCAAATTATTTGCCTACTAAAACTACATACAGCAAGATGACGTATGTAGGTACACGTGCAAATGTGTGCGTGAGTGTGTGGAGATCAGCCGCAAAGATGTAGAGCGAAATTAATGCTAGTGTCTCGCTCACACTATCGTCATGCTCCATTCATAGGCAATCGCAGCTTACGCCCATTTACTATTACCTATTTTGGCTATTATTCGTTTTATGCGAGTGCCGTAGGGTGTCTTCTTTTTCATGTATTTTAAGGATATTCGGAACTTTTTCTATATCAATGGTACCAGGCAAAGGTTAGCGCAAATGAGTTCTATTCTACTTACACAACATGCCATATTGTTGTCCAGACGCTAAAAAAAATCAGCCGGTATAAGTCGGCAAGCTAGCGATTCCGAGGCCTCCCTCGGCTACGAAGCCCGTCTTCTAGCATTCACTGCGTGACAACTCTGGTTCATCTGTCCCAAAGTATTCTGCATAGAAGGACTTAGCCGGGTATGATAGTTAGAAATGTAAAATATTTTTTGTAGTAATTGTTAATAGTGCCTACATAAAAAAACCCTTAAAGTGTACTACTGTTAACTGCTCTTGGTGGATAAAAAATCCTTGTCCATTTGAAATAATATCGAATGGTACCGAAAAAGTTTTATTATCTAAACCTGGGGACCTACTCTCTTAGCACAAAATTCGTAGATACTGGCGAAGTAAAGGGCTTTTCATACTACTCATCACTATGGACATAAGATTAGTTCTGGCTCGAACTAAGTATACACGATTTGAGTACGTCAACACGATTTGAGTTCAGTTGTATATGCGCATGTCCGAAAAAAAAAGAGACTTGTTTACTTCCGGACAGGCCCTTATCTTCTTTTACGGACTTAAAACGTAGACTAGACACAGCTAGTTTTTGTGTGATTGCGTAGTTTGTTAAACTGTGCCTAAAAACCACTTAATAATTTTCAAATAATAGCTGCTCGTAATTTTGGATGGTAGCAAACCATAATAGTACAAAATTGGCCACATTATCGACAAAATGGTGCCATTGCGGTAGTTACATAGAACTAATTGTCTAACGACTGTGTGTTGTTAGCACAGCCAAATGGGAATTAGCATAATTATACCTAATTTAATTAGTAAGCTAACATGTTTAATTGTTAATCCACTGGCTTTACTCTCGAAAATCAATTTGAATACATAGACTAAATTAGGTGAATTTGGACGAGTATTTACTGAACAAAGGTTAGGTTAGTAACAGTGTCATAATCCTCCAAAGATGACATGCAAACTCAAAGCATTTATTTCAATTAAACCATTTACAGACACTTTAACTGTCAAAAAGTCGGTGAGTTAGTCAGTAAATTGAAGCTAGTTGCCTATTCCATGACGTAGATCTATGGAGAAGAGCAGACAAGAAACTCTAAAGCCACTCTTGCAAATAAAGATATTACAAAATCCTGGATACAATATTCTTGTTGCTTCTTTAGGTGCTAAGACAATAAAGTAAAAAAAACAGTGGCACTCCGGGAGTGCCGACAGAACTGAAAACTTGACCAATTACGAGTGTATTTATGAACCGACTTCAAAAAGAAGGAGGTTCTTAATTCTACATGTTTTTGAATAGTCAGAAAATATTTTTTGATCATCAGATTAAACAACGTTCGACGTTCAACGTTGTTCGTTCGTACGTTCATGTTGTCAGTGGTGTCGGTAACAGTGTCACGAGTTCAATTGTTTTTTCCCATCTCAAAACTACCCAACGCGCCCAAAGAAGTTTTTACTTCAAAAAATTAAGAAACATTTCCAAATATAAGATGTAGATGACAGTTACAGTTAAAGATATGCCTGTCTCCAAGCCGCTTTTAAAATATATCAGCAACAAGTTATTTGTTTGCTACCATACATACAGGGCGGCAAGGACATCGATGCTGAATGTGTTGCCATGAGTTCAGCTTACGATTCTGAAACCCTTGCGTTAAAATTTTTCATAGTTTACTTAAATAAAAGTTAAATTAAAAAATTAAAAAAACCCCCGACCCAAACAAAAACTCTAAAAAGTAAAAAAATAATATTTATTGGCCTTTTAAGTTGTAGATAATATTTTGATCAAGGCATTGTCACGTCGGAAGATGGCTAATGACAATGCTAGGCCTGTTCTGTTTGGCGTTTTCATTGACTATCCCCCGACTTGCCAAAGCCTTGATCAAAATATGGTAATGTTTTAATCAAGGCATTGTCAAGTCCATCATCAGCCTACAGAATAGTCTCATAGATACACAAGTCAGTACAACTCAAAAGGCCAATAAATATTTATTTTTTTACTTTTTAGAATTTTTGTTTGGGTCGGGGACTTTAATTTTTTTTAAATTTATCTTTTATTTCCTGCTTTTTAAACTTAGTGTCTCGCTTAAATCTGCGCAGCGTTGCGTATGTTTCCCACAGTGAAGTTTATTACTAATTTATCCTCATTCTACGTCCTGTTCACCATTTATCCATAACCTATTCAATGAGACCTTTTCAATGAACCCAAACACGATACTTCTTCTGTTTGTTGGTGAGTAACATCCTGGGTATCCTGGAAATTCCAGGTGTTGCTCCAGCATCAGTTCAAGGTTAATTTGTTCGTCTAATATCATTGAAGTAATAGAATACAAAATTACGACTTGCTCAGACCCGTGGAAGATGCTCAAATCCCTTCATCAACCAGAAAACAGCTGATAATCTTCAAACAGCTGAACCGATTTTGAAGAAACATGTCTAAAAACACTCTTGACTAATTCACCTTTCAAACAAAAAAACAGAATCAAAATCAGTTCATTCGTTCGGGAGCTACGATGCCACAGACAGATACATACACACATACACACACACAGACACGTCAAACTTATAACACGCCCTCGTTTTTGCGTCGGGGGTTAAAAAATTGCTATGCCAAACAATTCGACCGCGTAAGACTGTTATTTGAAAACATCGTGAAAGCCAATTAGTTTTAAAAGAGTAACCATGGAGTTTCTTGCCGGCTCTTCTCCATAGGAAGCGACCAATTGGAACTGTACACCTAGCTTCTGACGTTTCATAAGTGTAAAGGTTTATGTTACATAAGATATTTTGATTTTGATTTTTGTTCGAATATGACCTTGATTAATTAGTGCGGGTTGTTCGAAAGAGATACCGTGGCCCCTGGCACACAGGCAACTGAAGGAACACGGGTAGGTTTTAGTCAGTAAAAGTCTGACACGCCCTCAGCTCCGCCCAGAGCAGGAGAAGTTATTTGATGATTTCCCATCATCAAAAAAAAAAACCTTAATTGAATGTCTATTGCATGTATTTTTAGTGTCAAATAAACGTTTTATTGTCGTTTTCTTTCAAGATCTTTTTTACAACACATACCTACTAAGCTACTGGCAAGCTAGGGCAACGACCGAGTGACCGCATCTTATCGCTGGCGCCAGAGCGACACAACACTATATAGTCAGTTAAGCGAAGCACATTAAGGCCCTGACAAACAGACGGGACGCAAGTTTAGTAGAACAATTTCTATGAAAACTTCATGGAAATTTATCAACTAGTAGTTTATAACCTAGGGTACTTTAAATCCCGGTTGACCCGTGCAACCGTTATTGCTTAACCCCCTGCTCTCTTAAGGTGTGCTTACACGAGCAACTGAAATTCCTCCATCCTGGTCAATAATTCTCGTCAACTATGACGTCACGACTACATCCAGCAATTTAGAGCAATAGGAACATGTAGCAACCTGCCAGAGATACGGCCACACATTACCATGCAATATGGAGCAACTTAAAAAACTAGGCAATACGCCCCCCCCCCCCCCGCTGCCTCCGCCGCCAGCCAGTTCCTCTCGCAAAAACGACATATAGTTATACGTACCAACGAGATAGAATGAAAATTTACTAAATTTTCCAAACCGATTAGATATTCGGCAACTCATATTGGCATTGAGAAATGTGAAATTTATAGCAATCAGAAGCAATATTCCCGAAATAATCTCCTCATTTTATTGTTGTTGCTCCAGATTGCTCCACTTAATTGATCCAGACTGATTCATTAGTGTTGCCGAGAAATAATTGCTCAAAAAATTGCCCGTGTAAGAGTACCTTTATTTACCCCAAGGTACGCTAAAATATACACTCTTTTTATAATTTTACCTATGAAATATTCACAAATATCCAATATAATAGTTCAGACACTCACACTTACTTGTGACACATGAGTAAGATTCGATGCAGCGTAATACGACACCCTAGACTCCGGTTTGGCATACACGTGCTCTCCTATGTGCGTGGTCGCATACGGTGAAGGGGATCGTCGACTGCCTGTGAACAAAAACAAAATCAATATATTAACATCATCATCACAATAATCAGCTTGTAATGGTCTCACTGCTGGGACACAGGCCTCCGCTCTTGAGAGAAAGTGGGCTGTAATTTTATCACGCGGGCAAAGTGAGGGTTTTTTTTTTGAGGGCGGGAAATCATCAAATTATTTTTCCCGCTCTGGTTGGAGCAGGAGAGCGGGTCTGACTTTTATTGACTAAAAACCACCCGTGTTCCCTCAGTTGCCTGTGTGCCAGGGGCCACGGTATCTCTTTCGAACAACCCGCACCCCTGGCACAGGCAAAGTGAGGGTTGGTAGAAGTCTTCGAATTTTCGGTTCTAAGACATCGCAGTTTCCACACGATGTTTTCCTTCACTGTTTTGAGACAAGTGGTGATGAAATTATTTACAGAAAGGAAAGAGCCTGCCTGGGTTTAAACTCACGACCTACAACTCATAAGCTGAGGCCGTTACTATTGGCTATCACTACTCTGATCCGATTATTTGTAGAGGCTATTAATATGGTCTTGGTTGGAAGGTTAAGTGACTATTTCAAAGCAAGAAGATAAACTTAACAACCGACTTCCAAAAAAAAACACTTCACAGTGAAAATAACCTTCAATTGCGGAAGTTGGTGTTTTCGTTTTTGCCACCGACTTCTGCAGTTTAATTATCTTTTCACTTTGTAGTGTTTTCTTAGTCGGTCAAGTAGGTTGCTTTTCTTAACAAACTTTTATTTTTGACTTTTTAGTTTTGGTATCTACCCCACACAAATTCGTTTACCTTATTTGTAAAGTAAATAACAGTGACAGGGTGCTATTATAACGTCATGGACGTACACTGTAGAAATTACCGTATGTAAAACATAATTATTAAATTACGTATTATAAATGGTTGTTTTCCCGCGGCAGAACAACTTGCCATAAGGAGTACTTTCAAAGCATAGAGTAAAAGTAAAAAAATTAAGATTTTTTTTAAATAAAAAAAATATTCATATACTCGAAAACGTGAGAATCAATAGTAACACTAGAGTAGCTTGTAGATACTACTCGAATCACACGCGCCGCCGACAAAGGAAACAGCGATCCATAAATGTTCAAAGCAAAATAAACTCTCGCACGTGGTGATTTTACATAACTGTTAATCTGCCATTTTTTGTTTTTAATATTTTATTGTTTATAAAACGATTGTATTACCAAGACAAAACCATTTCGCTGCGGGAAAACAACCATTAAAATTTCACGGTGTATAAGTCAATTTAAAAATCACATAACAAAACTTGACCAAATTTATAAGGGAAAAAAAAATGTCGGAGTTCTGAAGTAACAAACATCTTTTTGAAGTTGTTTAATTTTTTATTAATTTGTTCATATGATATTTATTGATATATATTGATACCCAATGTAATGTGTGTCATTCTGTAAGATATTATTCACTTCACTTCAAAATCTCTGTCACTTGAATAATAAATTGTCTCTTTATTTCTCAATTTCGGTTAAGTATTCTATCTAACAAAGAGATTTTTGCCAAGAATTTTGAGAAAAGAAAATCTCGCTTCCACGCTCAAAGTACTTATAATTTTCATTAGAACTAAATCAAGCATACAAGTAATATCAAGTGACCTCTTTCTTTGAAAACGTTTTCCTTATTTTAAAGAAAATCCCAGAGAATGAACGGTGTGAATGTAAAGTATAAATCAAGTTGGAATTAAATGGATTTCATCAGTGAACAGTCGCGGACGAAATACTTTTGCCATAAATCTGGAAACAAAAGTTGTTCGGAGAATTTTATGTTGCTCACCTGATGGAATATACTTGTTAGTTTTACTAAATTTAATTATATCCTATCTACAAGTGTTTCCTAATTTGTAAACTACTGGAAGATAGATTAAAACAATAATGGATAATTAAACAATTTAATGGATTTTTGACGTGAAAACGTCATTTTGTTCGGAGTACTGGTAGTAAGTTTAATATTTCTGACCAACAAAAACATATAAGATTTCAACCGCTAATAACTACGACAGTTTTAGTAACAAGTAATGGTTGAGCATTAAAAAAATAGGTTATATTGAGAACAATAAATTTTAAACTTGATATCATTTGCCTATGACGTCACACTGCGTGTGCATGCGCAAGCGCGCGACCCGCTATTTTCCACTGAGTCCAAATTTCAATTCGTGTAGCGTAAAAACGTATTTAGTTAGAAAATTGATTCCGGTATCGTTTCCAAGAGTTCATAAAATAACAAAAATATTGGCCGAAATATTAAACATTAATATGAAGTTGACAATAGCAAAATAACTCCATATATCGTATCATATCGGCCGTAAATATGCTCAGAAATTTAAAAAATCCCAGTCGAAGAATGCTTGCTTCAAAAGAAAAGCAAATTGCTTTAAAAATCTAGTGCCGAGCAAATACAATACCCACAGCAGTGACTGAAACCGTAAGAGAATCTATTGTAAATTGCAAAATATTTTAAGATGTCGTCTAACATTGACGGTAAATCTACTCAAAAATTAAAAAAAAAAACATCATAATCGGTGAAAACTTACCTCATGAGGAATTCAATGAGCTACTTATAATCTAATATCGGTCAGATAAAATGGCTACAGCAGTATCGGGAACTATAGGAATATTAGTTACAAAATGTAAAAACATATTTCGCCTTATATCCGCTATACCTAAATCTTTTCGTAATTGTAAAATAAAAACGATAATCGATGAATGTTTACGTCACGAACACAATAACAGGTCAGATAGTTGTGACCAAACGTTTTCACGAAAACAAACGGTGCGGACTCGGACTGTGCCTACATGTTTTTTTTTTATAATGTTACTAAATAAATAAATGTATATAATCAATAAAACATTAATATAATTCTTAAATTCAATGCTGTATTAGTAAAACATTATAAATCTAATATTGAAAATCACATTAAACTCGCAGTTTTCTTCCCCCTCTCTCCTACTTGATCTATGCTGGGCCCGACAGGGTTCATAATTGTGCCTAATATATTTATTTCCCTACCAACTATAGGTATACATTATGGTACGCAATAAAGAATTGAGATTTGTATACAAAAATTAAAATACGCTGTATAGTGGACAAGTTGATAGAAAATACCATAAATTACTGCCCTAATTATTTTTACAGGAAACATGCATATAATTAGGTCATACACGAACGAATGTCACTGTAATATTTGTTCCAGAATTTTTGTAAGGAATTTTCCAAGCGAATAATATAAAAATACTAAAGTGAAATTTTATGTGACATTCCGTATGTTACATTTTCTCATTTGCTATAAATTCCTTTTTGTAGAGAAATATGTCGTTGGTACTCCCGAATGGTCTTGTAGTATATTTTATGATAATAATATAAGTTGTATTACCTACTTGGAGATACTCAATTAGTAATTATCATATTACGGTGTCAGGGTGTGATGCAGAGCGAGAGAAAGCTATCAGTTTCGGTAATTAATTTACCATGACTATATTCACATCAATGTGTTGCATGTATTGCTTTCTGTCGCAGTTCAGCCATGCTATTCTGTAACCATCTCACCTTGTGAAGTGAGCCGAGTGAGCGTGGAGTGAGCTTTCAGTGTCATCCCACTGATGCTAGGATTGACCAAGTATTACATTTACAATCATAATCTAGATTAAATCTCGCTTATGATGACTAGTCCTTATATTGCGTAACGCGCTCGCGCTTCAGGCAATATAAGGACTAGTCTAGGAAAAAATAGACAAAAACAACATTGAGTTTCTGACTAAGTTTTTGTTTTGCTAATTTATTTGAAAAAGCTCCCAAAATTATGCACACTTAAATACTAGCTTTAAAATTGTAATAAAATGATCAATAGAATCAGCATTTAAAATATTATTTAAATCTCGATTAAGATTGTAAATGTAGTGCTTGGGCATCTCTAGCATCAGGTATTGTCGAACTGCCAGTAAAATACATGTTGGCAGGCATATCGACGCGCAACCTGCTACCATTGGTTACAGTACCTCATTCTCAAACCCCTGAGTTGATTTCTTTTATCGGTTATTAAAAAAAAAAAAATCGCTGTTCCATATATTTTGACCGCGCAGATATTGCACTTCCATGAAACAGCAGTTTTTTTTAATAACCGATGAAATATTTCTACCCTAGGGTGTCTAGAATCACTTCCTGAATTCAAGGTTACAGACTGCGCGTGAATGTCCCTGCCATCTTGTACACACAACTTTATGGTGGGTATCTCACCAGGCTTCCAATCGGTTGCGCAACCAAATATATATTTTTAGGTTTATACAGGTTCCTAGTTTTTTAGTTTCATATATTTTTAGATTTTAGGTTATGTAACCTAAAAAAAATATGATGGGATATGGGCCATAGAGAAAACCCATAACACACTCTTGGGATTTGCTGCATGTGAGATAAAACAGGAAAAGCGTACCTACCTAAATAAAATAAAAAATACTTTGATCTTACATAAATTACTAGCTGCTGCTTACCAAAGGGTAACTTGTGTAAATTTCTGTAGAACTTGTAGGTCTTCTAAGAGTGTCCCGCTTTTGGAGAACATTCTGATGACTGCGCTAAGCCACTGTCGTATAAGAAGAGCTCTGAGTCGAGCAGCACGATTAGTGACAAATGCGTGCACTGACTGGACGAATACACTCAATATATGTGGTTCTTTCCTCAAAAGATCATTTCAGACACCAATCTACATGGTCTTCACATCATCTGACCAAGATTATGTCTGAACTTTGAAAGAGACTGTGACCTCTTAATTTTTTTTTTGGCCTTTCTTTTCAGAGTAGTCAGATAGAAAACGCCGACTTCATCTAGTTTAAAAAATATGATTGACGTTTAAAAGTGTTTGTACAAATCTACTTACAGAAATAAAATAATTTATTATAAGAGCTATAGTATATTTTTTTACCATGCCTTCACCATAAAGTTTTTGGCAATGCAACCTTGGACAACCAAGGTCTTTGTGCCAAAAATGTATGGTGTTCTAGTGAGATATGGGCCTTGGTAAAAGAAACTCGTAACACTTTTGGGGTTTGGTGTCTGGGAGATAAGACAGGAAAAACGTACCTATATTTAAAAATAAAACTACTTTGTACTAGTTGTTACTTACCAAAAGGAAACTTGTGTAAACTAGCGATAGTGGCATAGGATCCTGTAGAACTTGGAGGTCTCCCAAGAGTGTCCAGCCTTAGGAGAACATTCTGATGACTGCCGTAAGCCGCTGTCGTGTATGAAGTGCTGAAAAGAAAGGAAGCGTTAATATTTTGACGTATTGATTTCAACTATTTTGTTCATCAGTTGTACTTTATTCCAGTTTGGACTTATGGTATTCAGCTGTAAGGCTGCACCAAACATACCAATATATTAATTAAACAACGATTCCAGAACAAAGTGCTAAGGGAAATTGTAAATGCACCTTGGCACATACGAAATGATGACCTACATCGGGACCTAAAAGTTGAGTTAATCGAAACAGTGATCCAGAAATTTGCAGAAGCTCACGAAAAGAGACTTCATCAGCATGTAAACGTCGAGGCAATCCAGCTTCTCGACCATACAAACATGATTAGAAGAATAAAAAGAACAAAACCGTTCGAGTTAGTGTTTAGTGTTAGTGTAAAGTACAAAAGTGCCATACAAACACAAGATCGAAGTGTATTCCTTAATAAGAAGATAATAAGAAAAGTGCTATTGGACACATTTTTAGTAAACACAATTTAATAGTTTAGGTTATAATTAGATTACTTATTAGTCTATTTATGGGGCTAGATTGTAATAAGATTAGGGTCCATCCTATTGATGAACTCTAGGACAAGGAAAAAAAAAACAAAAAGTTGTACTTTATTTTACTTTTTGTTTTGTGTGATCTTAAACATTGTGACGTAAAACATCACCTTGGATAAATCTGTTAAGGTGTTGTAGATGTAATTTAAATAAATAAACATAGGCAAACATTTCCTTGCGAAAATGCACTTTCTGGGCTTTATTAAGAGACAAGATTTAAAGCATTATGGGGTTTATTAATAAACGTTGCTTGAAGTTAAGTAATGATTAGTGACTGCTTAACCATACATTTTTGACGTTTAAACGACTCTTAACTTTAAGCATAGTTAAGAATATAGGTGTAAGTCCATACTTGGACTGTTTATTGAACCGCAATTATGTTAATGTAAAAATCAATTTAATGAGGAAAATTTTGTAATGCTACCTAATAAAAAAATATAGTATCAGCTGCAAAATGAAAGTATTTGAAATTTATTTTTAACATGTCAGGACAACAATAAATGGCAACACTGGGAATACACTAGTATTCCCAGTATTGCCATTTATTGTCGTAGGCGGTCGTGTTGTACGATTATATTCCTAAAACAAAACCACTAAATAAAAAAAGTATAAATAGTAATGTCGGACCGACTACGGTTTTTGCTAATCAGCCGACTAGCGAGTAACTGGATATTATGTTTCGATGATTGATAAATTTAATTTTTGTTTGTACCCTGGGAACGTCATTAGTTTTTTTTTTTTTTGAGGTTGGGAAATCATCAAATAACTTCTCCCACTCCGGGTGGAGCAGGAAGGCGTGTCAGACTTTTACTGACTAAAACCCACCCGTGTTCCTTCAGTTGCATATGTGCCAGGGGCCACGGAATCCGTAAGTTAGATAAAATTTACTGTTGTATTGAAATTGGAGGATGCCATTCTTTACAAATAAATAAAATTGAAGTGTCTGCTTACAATGTCAAAATAACAGTTGTTTACTAAATGTTTATGACAGTATAAACGGTACTAATAACTAATAAAAAACACAATATTTAAATTTTTGTTTGTCTGTCTGTTTGTTTCGGCTACTCTCCAAAACGATGAAATTTATTATGTTCTAAGTATGTGGATACTTTGAACCATGAGGAAGGACTGAGGCAATGAATCGCCATACCACACGGGAGAAGCTACTGGCGGAAGCTAATACGACAATAAATTAAATAACACAGAAATTGGGTATTCTTTGTCCATTTTTAACTTTCACGTTGTTACGTGAAAGTTTTTCTACTTAACTCTAATATCCAAAGTAGAATATTATTATAACGCAGATGCACGCTGCAACTGCAAATTGTTCTCCCACACTCGGGAGATAAAATAAATAATATCTCTGTTACGATCACTAAACTGGGAAAGTAGGTTAGAGTAGCCGGTAAACATTATTTATTATTTATAGCCAGCACGTTGGTAGTGCATGTGAGCTTAATATTGATTCCACTGGCTGGATATATAGGATTTAGTTTGCCTACTAGCTATATTGCTTGTAGGTATATTTACCGTATGATGGATTGGTTAACACCGTTAGTTTATAATCAATCTCGCGGTATTGTTAACTGTTAATAAATTGTGAACGGTACCATACTGCTTACAATGTAACGCATTCATTTTTGTTAGTTTATAATCTGTCAATGTCAAACCGTCAAATTGTAAACGAACCTGTATTACACTTACCGACAGTTAAATTGTGAACCATCCCTTATTTTTCGATCTTGATGGTAGACCAATTGGTTGCAGTTACAAAGCCAGGGCACCCCGCAGCCCGGCAACCATTTCATCCCGTGAGTGTCGTAGAAGGCGACTAAGGGACTTACTAGAGAATGGGCAGCAGCGTTCTCTATGCATTTTACCACCTTACTGCGATCGCCAACCCGCCTGCCAATCGTGGCTTTGCTCACGACTTATCTGCATGAATTATATATTTTCTCGTACTTTCAGCACACTGATTTTACCTCTTTAGACTTTCTGGTTTTTTACCTATTAGGGCGTTGCCCAAACGAAGAACACAGTAAACCACTCGATTTTTGTTGCACAGTTGGGCGTATTGGTATTATGAGCCAAAAAATATTTGAAATATTTTTATTTTTAATTAAATTAAAAAGTTTATTTTTTTAAATAAATCTTTTTAATTTAATGAAACAAAGTACATGATAAAACAAGCATATAACATATAACAGTGGTAAAATAAATAATTTTATGCGCATTTTGTGTGTAAATTATTATAATTTATGTAATGATAGTAAAAGAGGCCTGTGCCCCAGCGTGGTTTCCACTGCTGAGACACAGGCTTCCTTTTTACACGCTTTATATTAGCTTCACTTGTATGTTTGTTTGTACGTTTGTATGTAACCGACTCCTTTGAGCGCGATTTTGACCCACTTTAAACGCATTTTGTGTGTCAGATTTCATTGAAACTTTGTAAACTTGTCGAGGACCGATGACAATTCAACCGATGACAAATCACGTTTTTGTAGTTAGCAGAACTAAAAAATTGAAAATAAATAATAGTTTAAAAAACTAAAAAACACGCTTTAAAAACCAAACTAAAAAAGGAGAAAATAATTTAATTCAATTAAAAAGCGTGGGGTGCTTTTTGAGGTATTTTTATAATCAATTAATGTCAAGCACCCCACGCTTTTTAATTAAATTAAATTATTTTCTCCTTTTTTAGTTTGGTTTTTAAAGCGTGTTTTTTAGTTTTTTAAACTACTATTTTTGTGAGAGGAAGTGGGCCGTAATCCACCACGCGGGTCCAGTGTGGTTTGGTAGATGTCACATGTCACAATTGGTAAAAATCAAAGTAATTCTCCTGCCTGGGTTTCAACCTACGACGACAAAGTCGGGGCCTATATCCAGTGGTATGGGCCCCGACTGCTCTAATTAAATTAAAACGATTCAACATCAAACGCATCGCTGTTTTGAACCTTATTTGTTAAATCTAAAAAAATATCTAAAAAGACACTTCAAAAAGGAGGAGGTTATCAATTCGACATGTATATTTTTTTATGTATGTTTGGGCATAACTCCGTAATATATTTATGTATAGACAGATTTTATTCCGAAATGGTCCCATTAAAATTTCACATAGATCTGATGATGAGTTTCGGAGACAGACAACGAAACTCTTCAAAAAATTACAGCAAATCAACCGCGATTGCTGTTGTCGCATAAATATGCATTGTTTTGACCCCAAGGATGATGAAATTTCGAATTGGTGTGGGGTAGGTACTATAACTAAAAACAGAAAAATAAAAACTTTTTCGAAAAATAAAACACCCGACTTCCGAAAAAACACTACAAAGTGAAAAATAACTTAATTTCGGAACGCGGTGACAAAAAATTAAAATACTTATCCAAAGTAACTGACTTCCGAAACTAAAGTTATTTTTCACTTTGTAGTGTTTTTCAGGAAGTCAATTTTATTTTATCAAAACTGGTTCAACGATTTAATCGTGACAGAGCGTTACAAATGGGCAGAGACATCTTCTTATTTATAATACTAGTACATTTTGGCTATGGACATGAATAGTTACATAAGTACTAGCTGTAGTGTTAGTGTAACATCTGGTGTAGACGGTCAACTGTTACTAGGTGTCTGAGGAAGTTACATGGGCCATCTCTAGTCTATGATATATACTGGTTGTACTAAATTTGAATTTATGTTAGTGTACGATGTATATGTAGATGTTGTGGCTGTAGTTAAACTGCAATAGAACCATATTAAACCATATTAAATATAATATACTACACTAAGTTATTTCTGCTGCTAATGGAAGATCCGGTTCTAAGACATGCCGGTTTCCTCACGATCTTTTCCTTCACCGTTTTGCGAGCAGTGGTGATGAAGTTATTTAAACGAAGCAAAGTGCCTGGGTTCGTACCTACGACCTACAACTCGTAAGTGAGCCGATACCACTCAGCCACCACTACACTCAACAATATAAAGTACTTAGAAAATGAGCAGGTAGGTGGAAAAGTAAAACATTTTGTGCTGAAAATTCTGTTTCTTTACGAACGTACACAAGGCCATCTTCTTCTTCTTCTTCTTCTTCAACCCTTGGCCACCCAATGCTGAGTGTAGGTCTCTTCCAAATCTCTCCACTTTTGGCGGTTTTGGTGTCGTGGCTATCCAGTTTCTTCCGGACACTTTAATGATATCGTCTATCCACCTAGTCGGTTGTCAAGGCCATGTGGCCTGGAAAATGTTTTGTCAAAAACCTTACTCGTGTACACCCCAGATTTAGTAAATGAATTGAATGAATTCAGCTCACTATTCTAGACACCCGCCCCCCGATCCCTAGCGTACAAATTTTCATAGAAAGGTGGTCAAACCTACGCGGTGAAAATGTACGGAACAGCTAATTATTTTTATTAAAATCATTAAAAACAATTACGCGTCGACTTGAGCCTCCTCCATTTTTTCGTCGGTAAAAAAATGCCAACAGCTAGTAATAATAGGTCTTTACCTATGAAATTGCCGTTTTGTATGAAAAAATTTAAACGAATTTTTTTCATGTATTTTTTATTTGTATTAATCGAAGTAATCACCCATGCAATCAATGCATCTTTGCCATCGCAGTGGCAGTTTATTGATGCCCTTCTTAAAGAAATCAGCTGGACGGGAGGCAACAAATTCTTCAAAGGCATTTTGTACTGCCTCTCGGGTATTGAATTTTTTTCCCGCCAAGAAGTTATCCAAATTCTGGAAAAAGTAGTAGTCTGTAGGCGCAAGGTCTGGTGAGTAGGGTGGATGACGGAGAGCTTCCAACCCCAGTTCTTGCAACTTGGAGACCGTCTGCTGTGCAGTATGAGGTCGCGCGTTGTCGTGCAGGAGCAGCGGAGACGAGCGATTGACCAATGCTGGTTGGAGATGTGCCAGCTTCTCCATCATTGTGTTCAGTTCTTCACAGTACACATCTGCAGTAATGCTCACCCCGTTTGGTAAGAAGCTGTGATGAATCACACCGGCGCTAGACCACCAAACAGTGACCATCACTTTTCTAGGGGTAAGTTTTCGTTTAGGGCATTGTTTAGGTGCTGAACCAGGATCCAACCAACTTGCTGAGCGCTTGCGGTTATCAAACAGAATCCATTTTTCATCGCAGGTAACAATGCGGTTCAAAATTCCTTCATTTGTGTGTCTGTTGAGCAGTGCAAGGCACGTCTCGACGCGTACTTCGCGCTGACGATCATTGAGTTCGTGGGGCACCCATTTGTCAAGCTTTTTTACCTTGCCAATTTGACGCAAATGGACCAATATTGTTTTGACGCTAACGTCGAAAGCTGCTGCTAATTCAGCCGTCGATTGTGTATCATCAGCTTCCACAATCGCCTTTAATTCGTCATTGTCGACCAAAGTCTTCGGACGACCGCGAGGTTCATTTTTCAGGTCGAAATTTCCAGAACGGAAGCGAGCAAACCAATAACAGGTGGTGCGTTGGTTTGTAGTGTTAGCTCCGTAAACGTCGTTGATGTTGCGTGCCGCTTGTGCCGCGTTGCTGCCACGACGGTACTCATATTCCATAATTACTCGAATTTTTAACGTATCCATGATGACGAAAAAGATTGAAATGCGATGAAAATGTAACACTAATCAATAAACAAATGACTACTTTTGGAAAATAAAATCCATGTTTTTAAAATAAAATTAATTTGAAATTAGAATTCTTACCCAAACAAAAATTATTTTGATTTGAAATGGCCAGTACTGCAAAACGGCAATTTCATAGGTAAAGACCTAATATTATACATGCGAAAGAGAGTTTGTTTTTTTTTGTTAGGCTTTTCACTCTAAAACGGCTAAATGGATTTCAATGAAATTTGGCACATGTGTAGACCATGACCTGATTAAAGATATAGGCTTCTTTTCATCCTGTATCACAGACAATGTCTCGAGCAACAGTATCGTCTATAATAAGAAAATAAAATAAAATGGCAATACTACCAACAACTTCATAATATTTTAGAACGAACTAGTCAAATATTCCTATGTATTTCAATTAAACTATATAACTACAGCGAATAAACTAAAACAAAGCGTCAAAAATCTCGTCCGCATCGCTGTTAGCAACAGTTAGTTTTTTCAAAACAATTCTTTTCCCTCACAGCCATAGCACGAAATGGAAATTATTTAAGAACTACGTGGGCGTCCAAAATTATCCCACGAGAACGTATAACCGGGATAAAAAGTATCCTATGTGTTAGGCCAGGTTATAATCTATCTGTGTGCCAAATTTCATACAAATCCGTTCTGCCGTTTTTGCGTGATTGAGGAACAAACATCAAAATATCTAAACTGACAAAACTTTCACATTTTTACTATTATAGTAGAAAGTAGGTTTAGTAGGATTAATAATTAACCTTTTCGTTACGCTAGTCTTAGTTCGTGAACTTAAAAAACATATTATGTTACATACAAAATCACACGCGAACGTTTTAACTCCCTTTCCCTCCTACAGGTTTATAAAGCAATGTCATGATAGCGCACGCCATAAACGATTTTGTAGAAACATAAATTCGTATTTGTGCCATAAAGTTTCCCGTGATAAAGTCGAGGGATATCGAGTAACTATAAAAACATTTTGCCTGTCTATCATGGAACCTTCCGTACCACATCATCCATCACATATGTCGGGGGGTCGCTGCCCGCTACATATTTTTGGGCCATGGTGCAAGTTTGGGGTTGAAGCGATTTGAAGATGAATGTTTATTGGGGCATGGCGCAAGTTAAGAGTTGTAGCGTTTTGACATAAAATGTACAACTTCGAGTAGGTTTCTTGTTGTTGTTTGTCAGATAGGCAGTCGTTCCATGTAAAATACTTGTATTCAGCTGCATCCGGTTAGAATGAAAGCCAGGAAAAGGCTAGGTAGATTGATTGATTAAATGTACAAGTATTTCTCATTCTATGGACATTTTTATTCATATTGGAGTTTCAGTTTATCGTTGACAATAGCTTTTTAAACGTCAAAGTAAAAAGTGCCTATATTGCGGTGTTTTAGTAATGTATTTCTTATTTGAAATACAAATATTAATGACTTGTCAGCGTCCTCGCCCGCGCGGAGCTTTCATCCCCTATTTAACTCCCTCAGGGGTTGAATTTCAAAAAATCCTTCCTTATTCCATGTCTACATTATAAAGGGAACCTCTGTGCAAAATTTCAGCTTTCTAGGTCCAAGGGTTTGGGCTGGGCGTTGATGAGTCAGTCAGGAATTTTCTTTTTATTTATATAGATGATGCTACATTTTACAATTATATTGTGACATTGTTTTCGTTTTTCGTAGTTAAAGTGTATTTACTGGAAAACTGTGCTGAATCAGAGAATCTTTCTTTAATGTTTTGTAGTACAGAAAATTCATATTAAATGCATATGGTTCATCATTATCATTTCAGCCAAAAGACGTCCACTGCTGGACATAGGCCTCCACCAAAAAGGGTTTTTTGGCAATATCGCCACGCTTGGCAGGCGGGTTGGTGATCGCAGTATGGTGGGTAAAATGCATAGAGAACGCTGCTGCCCAGTCTCTAGTAAGTTACTTAGTCGCCTTCTATGACATCCACAGGAAGAAATGGAATGGTGCTATTCTTTTACGTTACGCACCACACTGAATATGGATAATATGGTTGGTGGATGTGAAATGTCTTCAAATTTTTGGTTCTAGGACATGTCGGTTGGCTCGCGATGTTTTCCTTCACCATTTTGAAATTGAATACACACATTAAAGTGCCTTACTGTGTACGAACTCACGACCACTGTACAGTCGAGTTCATTAATATATTGGCCCTTTCAGGCTTCAAAAATATATGAACGTCAAAAAATAGTATTGTGACAACTATAAGCATCATTAAATTTTATTGTGGTCAAGATTTAGATTAATTAATATGCGACTGATTTTTTATAATTTTTCATATTATTGCCTAATGCACAACAGCATAATATATTATTGAACCGTTCACATGAGGACATATTTTTGATCTATATGTTCTATAAAATTTATTGAGCTATCAAACGCTCACAATATTTTGAAACCTTGACAGTGCCAATATATTAATGGATTCGACTGTACCACCACTCTTCACGCATATTATATACTAGCTTTTGTCAGCGGCTTCGCCCACGTGAAGGTCGGAAATTATCCCACGGGAACGTACTACCGGGACATAAAGTATCCTATGTGGTAATCTTGGTTTTAAACTATCTGTTTGCCAAATTTCATCCAAATCTGTTCAGACGTTTTAGCGTGATTGAGTAACAAACATCCAAACATCTTCACAAACTTTCACATTAAAATATTAGTAGGACTTCTGTGCAATCCGCTACACCTTTTCATTTGCACCAATCAGCATGTTTAAGGTCAACTTCAACCTGATATTGTGTTGAAATTGGTATATTATTGAAAAATTTATAAAGCCCCGAAGGGCATCGAGGGTCGGGTCCCCTACACAAGAATATTTTCTAAGAATTTAGTTTCTCCTTAATTTACGGGCAGTTTATATGCCATGCATAATGTAACGCTATTGTGTGCTTTCTGCTGAGTCTTTTCATTGTAGTCAGCAAATTTTGACCCTAATTCTTTGCCTTGTAATAGGGAAATTCGTATATCGTGCAAGAATGAACGAAGTAAGCCATTTGGTGTCAATGACGTAGAGTTGTCATTTGTAGTCGCAGCAACGATTTTTCTGAGTTGGTATCTTATGTGAACGGGGACAGGATATTGAAAATCAGAGCAGGTTTAAATTAAGCAAGAATACTGAAATTATACACACAAAATTTATATTATAATTACTATGTTTGAAGAACACGTCTGATCAGCGTTATCCGATCTGAAATACAATAACATTTTAGAATTATGTTATATCTTTGTTCAGAATTGTGTTAGTTGTCCAACGGATTGTCTGCCTAGTGTATTATCAGCCAATACAGTTTACAGCTAGGTATCAATACATCTGTGCTACGCCATGCTACACAGAATTATGCTACGTAGCGCAGTCGGTGCTACGCGTCGCTGAACCGTACTACATCACTGTCCAGAGCTACGAACGTAGCGCTTCGTGCTACGACTTTTTATTCGGCATATTTCAATTTTATTTTTGTGGAAAAAATATTTTTGCTAATAGATTACTTTAAAAAATATTTTATTTTGAGTTTGAAGTTAAAATATAACATCAAAACAGAATTTAAAAAACCAATTTCCTGTTCTTATTTATTTTCATAGATGCCAAAACCCAATCTTAAACTTCTAAGTCAAACGTAATGTTTGTTTTTCTAGTTAAACGACTTTGTTCAACGAGCCGGCTATTGAATTTACTTCGAGTAGCGAAACTCTTGAAACTTCTAAAAATATTTCCCTCTTATAATGTGATTAGATTTCTTTGCTTCGAGGGCAATTACTGAGTACTTTTAAGGCCTCATCAGTTTCGTATTTACGTAAAGTATGAGACCGATACGAGTTCTTTTATTTCTACTGTTCTACTTTTAGAACAGAAATCTGAATGGTATATGAAATCAAATACGTAGCTGTAATTCGAGATTTTGCCTAGCAACTTACAGAACGAGATTCGGGTTCAACGTATTTATGAGAAATACGCCGAATTTTATTAATAGCAAAGTAAGGCTTCTTACGGTATATTAATTTCTTGTAATGAAAAAAATAAATACCTGGAAAGGAACGTATTTGAAAAATAAATAAGCCTATTGTGCCACCACATGACTGTATTCTTTTAATGTTATTGTTATTATTCCGTATTTTGTTTAATTACAAACCCGCATATTATACCGATACTAACACTCATTGATACTTGCATATCATAACATGCCATTATACCTATAATCCTCAAAGGGTTAGGCAGAGGTGTACAGTGGGCTGCATTAATTGGGTACCCCAGTTGTATTAAAAATTTTATACAACTGGGGTACCCAATTGACGCAGCCCACTGTACGTATAGAAACACCCACGTTACGCTAGTTAGGTTTAAGGCCTATGTAGTTGGGCACGCCACGATTGCGGCGGTAAGTCCCCTCTTTAAGGAGTGTATTGAGAGGCGCCACGGCGTACTCACCTTCCCCCTGACGCAAGTCCTCACCGGACACGGTTGTTTCAGGAGGTTCCTGTTTCTGATAAGGCGGGAAGAAATACTTGGGTGTTTCCACTGCGTAGATCGCCCGGAGCACACGGTGGAACATACGGTGGAGGTCTGCCCGGCTTGGGCGGAGCACCGCCGTGTCCTCGTGGAAGCGATCGGCGGCGGCGATCTCTCGCATCCGCCCTGGTCCAGGCCATGGTACGGAGCGAGAGTGCATGGTTAGCGATCACCTCCTTCTGCGAAGCAGTAATGCTCGCAAAGAGCATCGCTCATCGCCTTAGTCGCCGCAGGAAACTCCCTGGGCGTCGGGAATGCCAGGCTGATTCCCGGCCATCGTAGACGCGGGCTTACGGATGGCGAGTAATGGGTAGCTCTCTGTACGTTAAGGACCAAGCCCGGGTCGACGGCGCGTAGTGTTCCACGCGAGCCTCAAAGTGATGTCAGCACCAACTGGTGGAGTCCGCAATAGGCCGATGCCTGCCAAGGGCGCGGGTTGTTCGATGGGCCCTGACACACAGGCAACTGAAGGAACACGGGTAGGTTTTAGTCAGTTAAAGTCTGACACGCCCTCCCGCTTCACCTAGAGCGGGAGAAGGTATTTGATGATTTCCCACCCTCAAAAAAAAAAGAAAAAAAAGCGTATGTAGTAGTATACAGAGCAGTGGTGGTCCAGTGATGACGGTCGATACTTACGCTTTATTGGTTGTATATTCTAACGCAGAAAATCACTTTACTTTGTGAAAATTATTTCATTACCACTGCTGTACAAAAGGTGAAGGAAAACAAACCGGCATGCCCAAAACCAAAAGTTTGAAGACATGCGACATCTACCAACCAGCACTGGGCTCACGAGGTAGATCACGGCCCACTCCTTCTTGCCGAGAGAGACAGGCTTCCTGTGTCCCAGAAATAGGAACATTATAGGCTTGTTATGGCAATTTAGGTAATATAGGGCGAGCCTAATGCCATCAACCGGGAAAAATCTAGACTGCTACAGAGAAATTCCCGATAGAAAATAATACCAATACTACTTTGTCCGACCTGGGAATTGAACCCAGGATCAGTATAGTTATAGCGCTTGCGTCCACTAGACCAAAGAAGCAGGTTCTTGATTTCTTGAAATAATACAAATAATAAAACTGCCATTACTTCTCTGTATAAAATAACATCAAGTCATTTGTTATTTCGTTGCTATTGTTGTTATGTGAAGCTAAATAAATTACAACAGAACTTTATTTCATAACTTTGAGAATTAACTTGAACAAAGTTGCCGAGTGAGATAATTTGCGTCAAACTTTGAAGCTGTATATTTTGCTAAATACAAATCGGACGCTAAATGTTGTTGATGCGTATAAATATTAACGAAGTAAATTACTTTGTTTTGTTAGTGATTTATTGTTGTTACTTCATGTTTTAATTATTTTGCTGATTTCGTAAATAAATGTACTTTCCGAGGCATGTTTATATACCACTACACTACTTGACTCGACACAACTTGACTAGACAGCGAAAACGAATGAGTAAATAGGCCGAATTAAATTGATCAGAAGGCCAATTCTCGTAATTAAAAACGTTCAAAATCTAGTCGCCTTGTCATCTCGGCGACAAGCAAATGTCAAAAACTTGTCAAAAGTGTATGGAAACTCGAGGTATTTTTGACAGATTGAGACTGAGATCAGCCTGTGAACGTTTTTTAAATTACGAGAATTGCCCCTCAGGTATTTTTTTGCAAGAAGACCAGCATAATAGCAGTGATATTTATTTTAGATGTATGTATGTAAGTATGCTTGAAGAGATTTCTTTAGAAATAATCATCACCTCTGTAGCAATTTTTCTGTTCTTTTCTTCGTGTCTTTTTATATAGGGTAAATTTTTAACCAGTGCGCAAACTGTAACCATGAATTCAGCATATCATTCTAGACCCCCTAGCGTAGAAATTGTTCATCTATTATACAAAAAAAAAATCAGCTGTTCCATACATTTTAACCGCGTAGTAAGTAAATGGGAAGTTTATGTATGGATGTATGTATGGATGTTTGTTACTCTTTCACGCAAAAACGGCCGAACGGATTTGGATGAAATTTGGTATACAGATAGATTGTAACCTAGATTAACACATAGAATACTTTTTATCCCGGCAATAGGTATATTCCCGAGGGATAATAGCACCTAAAATAGTTGTGTCAGCTAGAAAACCCTTTATGCCTTCGAAGTACCAGGTTGGCATAATTCAGTAGGAGCATACACTTAAAATAGTTATGTCAACAAGAAAACGCTTTATGCTTTCGAAGTACCAGGTTGTCATAACTCTGTAGGAGTACACTTAACGTAGTTGTGTCAGCTAGAAAACGCTTTACGAGTATGTCTTCGAAGTACCAGGCTGTCATAACTTAGTAGGAGCAGTTGTGTCACATAGCAGCGTTTCCTTCAACAAACATCCATACATAAATCCATACTTATAAACTTTCGCGTTTATAATATTAGTAAGGATATTTTCACCACACCGAAATAACATTTTACGGAATATTATTTGGTCACAAATAGGATACTTTTTACGTTCCCGCGGGATCATTTCCGACTTCCACGCGGGCAAAGCTGCAGGTGGAAGCTAGTTTTCATATAATTGTTTTATGCTATTTATTTAAGACATAGATTAAAACTATTCCATACCTGTCTGGTTGTTTATGTGTGATATGCTTGCACATATGTCCTGTTGACGATGGTGTGGCGTTGAGCCTCAGGGCGTGTAGCTCCCTAAAATAGGGTTAAGCTACAGGATGACTGATTCATGCAAGCCATCAGGTAGAAAAAGTAAGGTAAAGTAAGGATAATCTAGGGAATAGTACTACTCGCAGCTGAAAATCCTAAGCTGAAGTACCTAAACCTTGTTTTATCGTCTGACGTTATGCTGAAGTATTGTTTTTTTTATAGTTTTACGGTCTTTGAATGCAGTAATGCCAATAAACGAATGTTTTTCTTCTTTCTTTATTAAGTTTAGACCCTAAACATTTTGAAGCCTCTTAAAATAAGCCTTATCAGTAAATGGATTTAAATTAAACCTTTTCTAAACAGTTAATAGTATGAGACTTTACAATCGCTTACGTAATGACTACCCAACCTGTTATTAAAACCTCAGGCAGCCAGTTTCAGGCGAAAGTGTTAGGTTAGCATGAGAAATTCGAATTTTCATTTAGTTTTTGTTTGTATTTTGCAGTTTAGTATCAGGTTTAATGTTGATCTAAATATGGTTCGTGGCCGTTACAAATATGTATTTATAGAATTGTAATCATAAAAATCATCAATACATCTTCTATGTTCATATTATCCTATTGAATGATATTTGAGGCCAATTATAACTTAAGGAATTGTATTGGTGATTCTAATGATTTATAATTCTGTAAAGCCATTTTGGTTTTTAAAACGGTCTATCTATGGGATATATTTATCTATCCACATTATACCAGACCACTTACTGTATTGAATCATGATGCCTCGCCTTACTGCCTCTCCTATACAGGGTACCGGCTGCAGCGGCTGCAGTGAGAAGCGCCAGCGCAGCCGCTGCGCAGCCACCGGCAGCAAATAACACGCCCCCTGAGTTTTGTGACGCGTCACCTGCGAGACGAGCTGTCTCGTTGTGGGTGACTACTGTTGATAGACCTGTAGAAAGAAACAATGACGTTAAAATGGCTGCCAGCGAAATTCAAATATTATTGCACTGACTGGTCATATCCATGCAATATGTGTGGTTCTTTCCTCAAAAGACCATTTCAGACACCAATCCACATGGCCTTCATATGATCTGACCAAGATTATGTCAGAACTTTAAAAGAGACTGTGACCTCTGAGTTTGTTTCGGCCTTTCTTCTCAGAGTAGTGAGATAGGAAACGCTGACCTCGTCTAGTTTTTGACATTTAAAAGTATTTGTACAAACCTGCGTTCTTACAGAAATAAAATCATTTATCATTATTAAGTAAGTGTTTTATTTTGAGAATAAATGTCTTAAACCGTAAGTGTTTTACAATTTGCAGGTCAGCGATAGGTTTTATGTTGATTAAAATATAATTCGCGAACATGTGACGTAATTACATTTGCATAATACTTAATCATTTTTAATTTATTTTTTTATTACTAAATGGGCCCGCTCTTGACCTCGATCACGCCTGATGGAAAGCGATTGATGAGGTCTATGATGGATCGAGCGTGCCCAGAAAATGCCTGTTCACTCTTGTTCAAGGCACTGGTATTACTGGTGGTGGTATTTGAATTTCGCGGGCTCCCCTGGCGCATCTATCTAATTAAAGTTTAATTAGCTATTGACCATGACATAACAACATGCCTGTATTGCACGAAATTAGAGTCAAAAGTTTATAGTACCTACGATTTAGTCAGTTTTTGGCATAAATTTCATATCCATTATAATTAAGAAGCATCATATCGCATTTTTGGCATATCTACATTTCATAACGATAGTCATTAAAAGCGGAACTATCATATCTCAAAAAAATACGCCAAGCTTAAGATTATGGCAAGTGTGTTATGCCAAATAAATTTCGGAGCATCAAGATTCTGCCAGATAGAGGGAAACCGTGGACCATCACTGCTCTTACTGGGCCCCCACTGTTCTTAGTTGTATATTTCAGTTATCTTTATAAGCAGGAACTGTTTAGTGAGTAAAATGGCCTCGTAGATAAGAGTCGCAGGCTTTTCTTTTACTTTCGATTTTTTTTTAAGGATAAACATTGCATTCTTTGTTAACTGCATAAAAAATCGAGTACCTTATACTCGAAAGCGTCTTTCGGCAATATTATTTCAGCTATTTATCATAAATCACTCTCAAACAATACACAAAATAAAAACTACGACCATTTTAACGCTATGCCATAAAACAAGACACACCCACCGCTTATGCCCACTAAATTGAATACGGAGTGTAATAAAAAACTTGGAAATAAAGGAGGGTGTATAATGGTGACATAATGAGCTTGGATACTCTGCCGTTATTACGTCGTCCCCTAATATTAAAGCCGTGAACGATTTACAGGTGGATGAGCTAGAAAAAGTGGGGATATTGCCTGTTAAGTGTCAATTTACACTAAGTGTTGAAACGGTTTTGAAAGGTTTTTGTTCCAATTATGGACGCTTTGGACCATTTTAATATTGTAAAACGTACTTTACTAAGCAACGGTGATACGTCCCTGCTTCGCACGGTTTAACGATTTGATAAAGAAGATCTCGAATCGAGATGAATGTATGAATGTAATGTGATGAAAATCAATAAAGTGAAAACCGCATTAAAAGCCATTCTATAATTAAAAAGAACTAAGCGGCTACACATCTTTCATAGTAATAATAGTCGTTACGGGTTGTCAGACACCCGAAAGTCTGACAACCAGTCTTACCAAAGGTTATCGTTTTACCCAATAACTGGGTTGTGGAGGTCGGATAAGTAGTCACTACATTTAAAATACTGGTATTCAGTTACATCCGGTTAGACTTGAAGCCAACCCCAATACAGTTGGGAAAAGGATAGGAAGATGATGAAGCGGTCACACAGGTAGACACAAAAAGCTTCTTTATTAACTATAACATAATGCCTGTAATCCCCGAAAAGTTAGATTAGATGCACTTATAGTACGCAGACATTTTGCCACAATGGAGGCGTTCTGTTATGCTACCTACAATCCTAGTAGATATTTGTCTGCCTTAAGGGCCATAGTATCCTCATCTCCCGTTTGTATGCTAAAGCACGACTGCCGCCCGCGCCCGCGCAGGGCCCCTCTGAGCCTTTATCTCAAAATGGGGATATTCCTTTGATTAATTTACAATTGTGCTTCGGCGATTCTGTGGTACCTCTAACTATCTATTTTTCAGTGTATTTTTTTTTTTCAAATAACGAAGCCGTTTAGTAGGAGTATGGAACAGAAGCCAAAATATTGCGTGTTGGAAAATATTTTTTACAGTAAAAGTATTAACCATACAAAAAAAGTACTTCGGGCAAAATGATCTATATGAATCTATAGCAAAATCATATATTTTTCAAATCTTCAAGACAAGCCGTTAATGAGCAGTAGGGTTCATAAAGTGACCGTGTTACGCTACCGAATGGGACGTAGGCCCTTAAACCCTATAATGATGAGTACAAGCATCGATCAATAATATAACCATAACTAGACTCCCGATGAGCGCATCAAAAACGGCCGACAAAAAACCACCAAATATAATAATGTTGTTGTCTTATTTTACAACATAATTTTTTCAACCCTATTGCTTAATGTTTCATTTTTCTATATAAGTATGTTTTTTGTTTTTACGAGTACCTTACTAATATTATAACAGATAGATTATAACCTAGATTAACACATAGGATACTTTTTATCCCGGTAGTACGTGTCCGCGGGATAATTTCTGACCTAGATCCTCAGAATTCTATCAAAAAGGCATAAATTAACTTCCGTTTAGATGGCAGCAATGTACCTATAGATAATGAGGGTAAATATTTTGAATAAATAAATCCTTATCCGAACTAATATTATAAACGCGAAAGTTTGTAAGTATGGATGGATGGATGTTTGTTACTCTTTCACGCAATAACGGCTGAACAGATTTGGATAAAATTTGGCACACAGATTATAACCTAGATTAGCACATAGGGTACTTTTTATCTCGATAGTACGTTCCTGCGGGATAATTTCCGACATTCACGCGGGCGAAGCCGCGTTCGGAAGCTAGTAATAAAAATACGTTTACTTTTCAACCGAAGTATTAAATTATACATTGCAAATGACAATAAAGCTGTAAGTATATTTTAGAGTTAAGGTTTATAATAAAGTTATAAACTATATAAGCAAACGCGACCACTTGAGCGATCTGTTTTTGTTCCTAGTCCTTAATCTAGTGCTATTGTTGATCGAAGAGTACAAAACCGCTTAAGAAGTTTCAGATAAAAAACCTAAGCTTGTAGCTTCATCATCAATTCAGCCGAAAGACGTCCACTGCTGGACATAGGCCTCCCTACGCCAAGCACCGCCACTTAGACCAGTTCTGTGAATTTTTTGGGGGGATTGACATAATCGCCACATTTGGCAGGCAGATTGGCGATTGGCCTTTAGTCGCCTTTTACGACAACCAAGGGCAGACATGGGTTATACAGGGTGATTGGAAGATGGGTGCAAAGCTTTAAGGCGAAGATAGTACAGACAAATTAGAACCATTTAAGCCATGGTTGTCTTAGACGAAGTCTTAACAAATATTTTTAACCAAATTTTTAAGGAAATTCTCAAAATTTAATGTAAACTGCATAATTATGGCCAAATTGAATGATAAATGAATTCATTTTTTATTTATTTAATTAAAGTAATATGTAAGCAATCAAGCAAAACATGTTTTAGGCTTCTGTGTCATTAGACATTTTTTTTACAGACATTTAAAGCTCAGAAAAATAAAAAAATTGTACAATACATCTTTTAAACCTTATTAAAAAAAATGGTAAGACTTCGTCTAAGACAACCATGGCTTAAATGGTTCTAAATTGTCTATACTATCTTCACCTTAAAGCTTTGCACCCATCTTCCAATCACCCTGTATAATAAACTCTATTATTGAACCGTAGCTAGCAAGTATTTAGTCCTAACAACAAAGGTAAACCTTTCCAATCGTTGTTACAAATTTCCAGCCAGCTACAGGTAATTTCCGAAGCCACTCAACCGATTAAGGACACAGGGGCTCCAAGGAATCAGACTTTTACCATTAGGAAGTTCCCAAGTTTTGTGGGGGCGAACGATGACTGTTAATAAATTGGACTTTTTATTCAGGTGGAAAATTAGAAATTGCTAGATTTAAATTAAAGATTGTTTGAAAGAAATCGGACTATCAAGACGCTTTCAACGATACCTCATTTGTCACCCAGCTTCTGATACTTCATAGATTCCCAAGTATACTCCGTTTGAAATAAGATTAGATAGGTATATAAATAAACCTTTTTTACAGTCCGTTCAACTGATTTTGACTTCTAATGCGTTGGTAATATGATTTATGGCATCTGCAGTTAACAGTTGGTATTGTAACTACTTTTTTTCCTTTTAATTCTATCCTTACGCCTACGGAATAGAAGTCAAAATTGCTTGAAAGGACTGCACAAAAGGTTTATTTAAATTTCTAACTTATTTCAAATGGAGTATAGGTGTCTGCGAAATGAAATATTTTGATTTCATTGATTTGGTATGATAAGTAGTTTAGAGGTTACACATATAATTATACATACATATATACCGGGCACGTGGCTAAATAATAACAGGCGCACGGGTCAATCGATTAGGTTAAGCTACGCTTACCGCAGTTGGTCCGTGGATGGGTCTTCAGAAGTCATATTTAGTTAGCATGACCCCTCCGTGCCTCGAAAAGCACGTTAAGTGTTATCATGTGTGGATCATTCACAGTTGTTATGGGTCGTCAGAAGCCCGATAATCTGACAACTAGTCTAACCAAGGGGTATCATATTACCCAATAACTGGGTTGTGGAGGTCAGATAGGCAGTCGCTTCATGTAAAATACTGGTATTCAGCTGCATCCGGTTAGACTGGAAGCCGACCCCAACATAGTTAAAAAAAAAGACTAAACAGATGATTATGATATACTAGCTTCCGCCCGCGGCTTCGCCCTCGTGGAAGTCGGAAATTATCCCGCGGGAACGTACTACCGAGATAAAAAGTATCCTATGTGTTAATCTAGGTAATAATCAATCTGTGTGCCAAATTTCATCCAAATCCGTTCAGACGTTTTTGCGTGAAAGAGTAACAAACATCCAAACATCTTCACAAACTTTTACATTTATAATATTACTAGTTTCCGCCTGCGGCTTCACCCGCGTGGAAGTCAAAAATTATCCTATGTGTTAATCTATGTAATAATCTATCTGTGTGCCAAATTTCATCCAAATCCGTTCAGCCGTTTTTACGTGAAAGAGTAACAAACATCCATCCATCCATCCATCCATACTTACAAACTTTCGCGTTTATAATATTAGTAGGATAGGATAGGATATATGCTATTGAGTGAAAACTTATTTAAGTATGTAACCTTCTAATATTGGGTTCGGTAGATTTATTTATGTAAGCGCTTGAAAGTCATTAGTATTTAAGTGTCCCACTTCAGAGTCATTAATTAAAAGAACGAACGTTAATCAATACGCTTGCTCACTTTGTATGGATGCGATCGATACACCATTAAGTAGAAACGTTTTTCTTTACTGTGTATTCAGTGGTGTGTAAGGTTAATTAGCCAGGAACATCTTGGTGTGCGCAGTAGTGGCCTATGGGTAGCGGCAAGTTGTAGGTCGCAGATTTAAACCCAGACAGGCGTTTAACTTTGTGTAAATAATTTCTTCACCACTGCTCTCCAAACGGCGAAAGAAAACATCGTGAGGGAACATGTTCTAAAACCAAAACTTCGAAGACATGTGAGATTAACTCGCACTAGGCCCGCGTGGTGGATTACGGCCCACTTCCACCGAAAGGAGGCCTGTGTCTCAGCAAGGAGAACATTATAGGCTGATTATATAATTATGTATGTTATGTATCGTGGACGACGTTATATTATTCTGACGTTGTGACTGCCCCGTGACTGCCGAGCGTGTGGTGCTGGGTTTTATTCCCAGGTCTGGGTCAGGTCGGGGAATGTGGCCAGCCCGGAGTTAGCAGTTGGCGATACCGCAGTGCCTCGAAAAGCACGTTGCACGCTGGTCCTGGCGACCTACTCTCTAACTCCGTCAACGAAGATACGGGCCCGTCCTAAAGTATTTCGAAACTTCTTAGTGAATCCTACAGCCAATTTACTATCTTTTTTGTACGGGCAAAAACATATCGGGATTAAAGACAGCTGTCAAATCGTGTTGTCATTCATTCTTAGTTCGGGCTCCAAGCTAATCTTCTGTCCGTAAGTGATACGGAGTTGGAAACGCCCGTTACTTCGACCGAAACGACGAACTTCGTGCTAAGGGGGTAGGCCCCCTGCTGCGCCGTGTCTCTTTTCGGTCGTGTCAGATTGCCTTCCTATTAGACTATGACAGTGAGAGAAGCGATAGTGCACCTATGTCTGAGCACACACTTGTGCACTATAATATCTTCCGGGTAGATGGCTACTCTCCGCTGAGATTGGCTGATTGACAATTATTATGCAAAGGAATAAAGAGGTCTTAAACTCAAAATGCAAAGCTTCAAGCATAATTATGTTTACTTTTAACATTGGCTGACTATTCAATCAAGGGTAAGTAAAAAACCCTGAACCTTACAATAATATTTGTAAATAGGGGAAGAAAGTAGAATCAATGAAAGTTGAACAAGCAATCAAAATCATTGCAATTCCAACAAATTTTAATGAAATTCAACATAACATAACTTCACGCCTTGTTTCCCCGAAAGATGGGGCAGAAGGTTTACCGTTTAGTCCACTCTCGACCCTTCGACCCCCAATAATTAAAGTGTCCACTGGATCCCTGACTATAGTTTATTCTTGACCCTTGGCGGTCGTGAGTGGATTTCATTTTTCAGACAAGTTTTAGTTTCCTGTCGACCCTAAAAGTAGTCTGTACCTTTCTGTTAGAAAATATTAATTTTAGGTACTTACCGAACTAGTGGTCGAAAGTGGATGAGGTATGCATGCCTTTTGTCGCAGCATCATGCTGAGGTAGGGGCCTTTTGGCCTCGTGCAAGACTTTCTGTTTTAGTTATTTTTTAAATATTTTTTTTTTCATTTTCCGAGATATTTGTTTTTTATCATTTTTGTACTATTGTGTGTTTATTTTAGTATGTGATCTTCCTGTGCGAGTCACAATAAATACCTTTTCTTTCTTTTTTTCTTTGTATGAAAATCCAATCTCACACCCTGGAGGTCGAGTATGAACTACGTTTAAGGGTTGAGAGGAAACAAATGAACAAATCTTTTTTTAGGGGTCGACGACGGGTCGAGAGTGGATTAGACGAGGTTTACCTAATAGTACGCCTGCATTACGCCAGTTACGTTTAAGTCCCTATTGCTATCACAGATTTAGACTCCGACTTGCTACTGAGAAATTCCAGATTGAAAAACCCAACAACACTGCTCGACCTGGGCATCGAACCCAGACCGTCAAGCTCAGCAGCAGTGCTTGCGAACACTAGACCAACGAGGCAGTCAAAATTCAAATACCAACATAAGATAATCACAACCTTAAACATATGTACCCCAACTGAATATCAATTAGACAGATTCTAACTACGATAAAAATTACCATACTAAACACGAAAATTATGAATCTTTTGATGTGGCCTGAAATAAACCTCCTTGGTTTGTAAAAAAAAAGGAAAATGGCTAAAAAATAAACATAAAGAAGAAACGCTAACGCGTGTAAAAGGAACAAGAACATTTCCAAGTCAAATAAAACGTACAATGGAACAATCGATACTGTCTTGTAAACACATTAAAAGAGGGGCACGTAGGGCTGGCAAGGGATTTCCATGAGATTATTGTAACGCATGGATTATTGAGGATTTTGTGTTTTTTTTTTTGGTAGGGTTTTACTTTGGGCCTGTTGAAATATGATCTTTGTGGTTTACATTCTACTAATATTATAAATGAGAAAGTTTGTATGTTTAGATGTTTGGATATTTAGATGTTTGGATTAAATTTGGTACACACATAGTTAATAACCTGGATTAACGTATAGGAAAAGCGCTGGCAAACTCCAGTTTTAAATATTTTTTTTTGTTACATTGAAGCAATCACTTTAATTAAGATTAAGTTATAATATCAAAAGACTATCTGAAGAAGCAGTTTTAAATATGGGTTTTACCTAAGAATTTTCAACGCCAAATCAAAAGCTCCGCTTGAAAACAGAATACGAAGCCCGACAACACAGTTTTGTTCATTTAAAACTATTTTAGATACTTATTTCGCTCAATTATGAACCAAAAACACTACACACACACTACACTATACTACACTATACTGCTATACCTTATATTAAATAAATAAATAAAAGAGCAGCGGTCGCCATGTGGAGTAGTGTTGGCCCTGTGGTAACGGCAACGAAGTACAAATTGTAAGTCATAGGGTAAGTGTTTTCATAACCACTGGTCTCAAAACGGTGAAAAAAAACATCGCGAGAAAAGCGGCATGTCTTAGAACAAAAACTGCAAAACATATTAAATCTACAAACTCGCACTGAACCTGCGCCTGGGCCTCTCACAGAGACAAGGCCTGTGTTCTAGAGGGAAGATTATGCTTTGCACCAAAAGTCTTGCATTACCATCACAGGTTAAATGTGTTCATATTTTTTTTTTCAACGAATAAGTATTTTTTTTATTTATTCTCGTAATGTTTATATTACTTTTTCTATGTATGTATAGAATCAAGTCTATCCGACTAAACAGAGCTGTGCTGCTGGGGAGTTTGTTCCGCTACTTCTTCTTCCTAGCTTAAGCACTAGGAAGTAGTGATGGGTGGGCGTTTTTGGGGGACTGTCTTATGTATTTTGACGTTCGAAAAGTGCTGATTCTCAGCCTAATTTGAATAAATGACTTTTGATTTTGATGTTGACCAACATTTAAAGGTTGGAAACAAAATAATCAAAGAATCAATAATGATTGATTCTTTAAAAGATTTTATAATTGCCGTGATATCGGCTGACAGCACAAGACGCATAAAACACAATATTTACTACCCTGCCGATCTCCCACAACACCTGCGACAACCCTAACATCGCCCTCTCGATACAGCTCCATCCCTCGAAGAATATCCTGTTGCGCCTCCCGTCTACATGCTAATAAAGAGTGCGCGGAGTGATTTGTGGGACGCAACTCTGACTTAGCACCGATAAGGATACACTGCCGACGTTATTGTTTCTGATTACTGTTTACGTAGGAGTTTGTATGTAACTTTGGTGATATGATGTGGATTTCATTATTGTTTGGGAGTTAAAGCTCGTTTACCCGAAAGGAGCGAAAGGTGAAAATGTGCCTGCGAGACTCGTAGACGAGAATTGTCTGGTGTTTTATTAATCATCGGTTTGAGCATCTTTTACAAGATGAGTGTAAACACTGAATCCCATTAATCGCCTAGCGATTCTCACATCCTAGACTTGAATAGACTTCTCTCCTCTCGTCGATCCAGACTGTCCTCGTGTAAATGAAGCTTAATTTTTTTTGACGGTGGGAAATCTTCAAATAACTTCTCCCGCTCTGGGTGGAGCAGGAAGGCGTGTAAGACTTTTACTGACTAATACCCAACCGTTTTCCCTCAGTTGCCTGTGTGCCAGGGGCGACGGTATCTCTTTCGAACAACCCGAACCCCTGGCAGGCATCGGCCCTTGCGGACCCCACCAGTTAGTGTTGACATATTTTTGAGGCGCGCGTGGAACACATCGCGCCGTCGACCCGGGCTTGATCCTTACCGGACAGCGAGCTACCCATTACTCGCCGTCCGCAAGCCAGCGCCTACGGTGGCCGGGAATCAGCCAGGGATTCCTTCCTTTAAAGGTTTATTTTCCTTGGTTATGTTTTGGAAAGAATTTTCATCTGTTCGTTGTAGGCAAACCTATCCCGGTTGCGTCGAGCAAATGTCCATGCCTCAGTGTATTGAATCGTGCATTCAAAACTACTTTTGTCAAAACAATCTACATGCTAATATTAAAGAGTGCGAGAAGGGACGAAACTCTAACTTAACACTGACAAGGATCCATTGCCTACATTATTTATTGTTTCTGATTACTAAACGCAGAATCCCATTAATCGCCTAGACTTACACAGACAATTTCTCCTCTTGCCGGTCTTGACTCTTCTTGTGTATACGAGGCTTTTAAAATGCTTTTAAACTTGTTGTTTATAAATATTGTTGGAAGGGTTTTTTTATCAGTTGGTTGTAGAAAAACGCTTTACTTAAACTTTGATTAACCCGTGCGGCTGATATTATTTAACCACCGCCGTCCCCGTCGTCGGCCTAAGACTACTATTAATTGGGTTATTAAAAAAAAAGTATTTCGATGCATAAAAATAATCCTATAGTATGTAGTAAGTTATAGTATTCCCAGAGATTTCAGTTATTGTAATATATTTTTTTCTTCACATTGTATATTGGTGCATTAATACAGGGTGTTAAAGTAATTGCGTCCCATAGCTAAGGGGTAGGTTCAGTATCGATAAAGGAACCAAGGAAAAACGTAAAAAAAAAAATTGCAAGCTCTACCTAATTTAGTACCTACTAACTAACTAGTGCATACCTATCCTTCACCCGGCGTTATCGAAGTGTTCGGGCGTAGATATTTAATTGCGTTCGATAATAGGTAGGTAACTCTAGAAAATTATTAATTAGCATTTAAACAAAATAAAAACTTATTTTAAGCAATTTTTTAATAAATTCTAAACGATTGCTATTTAATTAGTAGGTACTACATTAGGTTAATCTTATGATAATTTTCGTCTTTTTTAAACTTTTTTAAAGTATTTTTTATTCTTTTTTACGGGTTCCTTTATCGATACTGAACTCGCCCTGAAGCTATGGCCCGCAACTTTTTTAACACCCTGTATAACCCTCCTTTCAATAATTTATCGTTATTATTATTGCGGTGAATAAAGTCAAACTTTGCACCCGTCGTAGTGGATTTTAGTGGCAATTGTAGTTATAAAGTGATTTGTTCGGAGGGGAACGAAAGTTTGTCAGTTTTTCAATAGCTTTATGTGGGTATTTGAAATGGAAATTGCAGTTTTCTTTTTCTTTACTAGAATGATTTATATTTTTATGTTAAGTCAATGGCATAGTAATGCGTATTTCAATGGAGAAACTCGTAGTAGTTAGGAGGTTAAGTTAGGAAGTTAGGATGGGTTTATTTAGAAATCAAATCTTAAGTCAGCTTCTAAGCTGACTTAAAATTTTATTGTCAGCTTCTAAGCTAACTTTACATTTGATTTCTAAATACAAAATTATCCAAAGCTGTAACTAACTCCCTTGGTTGTATTCTGCATCGAAGCTTTACTTAACTTGCAGAATATTCAGTTTTAAGCCGATCAGACCAGAATTGACTTCTCTATAAACTTTATGTTTAAACAAGATAATATTTACATAATGTATATAAGGTCAAATTAAATTAGCTAGCGCAACTCCTCAGACGTGGTGGGAAACGAAAAAGAAGTTTATTTGCTGTTTTTGTGGGGTCATCGATCTTCGTTAGTGTATTCACTGGAAATATCAGTTTAAAGGAATAGTTTTTTTTTATGTAAACGTGACAGAAGTGATGAGTAGGGAATCTATCTTAAACACGATAAAACATATTTTCTCAACTCATACCTTCGATTAACAACACTACCCGCGGTCGTGAACTACAAAAAAAAAACCTTTTTACTAACACGTTTTTATTAGCTTCACCTGTATGTTTGTTTATTTGTTTGTAACCGACTCCTTTTTTGGGCTTGATTTTGACCCACTTCAAATGGTCAGATTTCATTTAATCTTTGTAAACTTATCGACGACCGATGACAATTCAATAATTAAAAAAAATAGAAAAAAATCTTGTTGTTGTTTTGTCTTGTTTAGCTATCGATACCATATACGTTTAAAGAGCTTTGCTAGCTAATTTAATTTGACCTTGTATAAAAAATGAAAAGGAGTCATCATTTTATCATAATAAAAAAAGGCATCAAAAAATTCATTCGCGTCGCTGTCAACAGAAGAACTGCTGAAAAGACTGGCAACATTGTTATCAATTGCCAATACTGATTCATTCTTCTTTTTAGCGTGTTGATAGCTATCTAAATACAGTCAGCCCAGAATAAGGTATTTTACTATTTACGAGAAAAAATCGAAATAGTTATTTGTTATGCAAGGCTGCAAAGTTGTTTTTTGGCTCAAGTACTTGTATTGAAAGCCGAGCAAGCGAAGGATTATAGGATTGAACCATGAGCGTAGCGAGTAGTTCAAATATAGAATCCTGAGCGTAGCGAGGGTTTCAAAGGTTCGAGATGCAGAATAACTTTGCTGCCGAGCAAAACACACAATTTTTCACCTCACTACAGGGAGGAAAATAACTTAATTTGGCATTATGTACCGCTTGCACTAACTCTGCAGATGTTAAATTTATATCTTCTTCGCTGCTGGACGCGGTGAAATTTTATGATTTCTTACGATTTTATAAAAAAAATAACCAAAATTATCGATAATTGAAAAGAGACGAAGTTGTTTTTTTTTCATACTGCATGAGAGCGTCCTGCTGGCCAGTGCGATTATTCTAAAAATTGGGTTGGCGCACTGACATAAAATAAGTATTAATGTATTTTCAGTGGACTGGCTGTACAGAAAATTATTGAATAGAAAGGTTCGAATTTCAAAAACTCTTTCCACGCTAGCGGCTAAAATGCACTTTTGCACGCAGATTTTGAATGACAAACAGAATTTTTCTGAGCCTGTGAGGTGAAGCATAGATTATTGAGATAGCTTAGGCAAAATGCAGTCAGAAAATTTTAGTTTTAGTTCATGAAATAATAAAATAAATTTTAAAATTCAATTCAAAGATTTCAGTTTTTTAAATCTGTTTTTGAACACCATGAAATACTTAGTAGCCGCCATGTTATTACGTCATACGACGTGTCAATTGATCAACTTTGTACTTATATTATTTTCGTAACCAAAGTAATTTTTATTTATAATATTTTTCATTCAGGAACAATAAGTAGAATAAAAATAATATTTTTTTTTTAGTTATAAGCAATTATATAAAATTTCAGCGCATTTGTCTATATAGCAAACTGACGTCATACCGAACAAGCAATATAGCGTCCACTGCTTTCAGCGTTTTTGTCAAATTACGCACGAAATTAGAAAATGTAAAATTTAAATGCATTTTTACGGCACTAATCGATTAAATAAAAATGTTGTGTTTATTTTGTGGTTTATTAGCACGTTAGAATTTAATTAGGACACTTCAAAAATGGGTGCAATATCCTATAGGCTACGAGCTTAGCACTTTCAGCAGCGTGCATCAACTCCTGTAGCGCGTACAACCAGGACACGCTGGACTAGATATTAGGTGCCCCATTGTTTGTGGGACAGCACCACATTTACACTCCATGGCGGAGTCATCTGTGAATCTCTACCTGAGCAGGTTTTCTTTGCTTCGGCCTACCTGAGTCCGAAGTCTATTTAAAGATTGTGATTATTTGAAACCGAATGAGTAGGTATTATTGATTTTTCTATCAAGATAGGTAAGTTCACATACAGGCCAACTCCTAACATTACGGCTTGGTATCATTCACGACACCATTAAAATTCCTACGCATTCAGTCAAAGAACAATAAAGCGAGAAAACAAGAAATATTCCGACATGAGACGCTTAAATATTTCAAACAAAGTAAAGAAGAGCTCTCCTTGGCTCAGTAAACGTGACTAGAGTAAGAAATAACTAAAAAACTACTTAACAAGTAAATTAAACTAAAGGCTTTCTCCACAGTAATGGTTTTTGCCTCAAGTTTAAAGTCTTGAATAATGAAGTCCAGCCTTAAGACTAAGTTGGGCGAATAATGTTTCCACTCGGCTGAATTTTGTGGAAGGTTAAGTGGTATCAAAGAGTGTTGTACATAAAACCGAGAAATTTAACAACAAAGGAGAAGTTAATAAAGCTGGATTATTTTTTCTACTGTGACGGCGTGAAGTCTCCGTAGACGCGTACAACAATTTCTATAAGAATAACATAGAAATTATTCTAGTAGAATCGCGTCACATTGTCACGTCGCGCATCGCGCTGACGCTGACGAAACTACATCCAAATAATTGTCAGAATCTATTAGCACTACCTAACTACAAAGACTAGTCAATGCAAAGATTTATATATTATTATAGATTTATATGTTATTATATTGCACTCCACGTGTCTTTATTGATTTCGTGTATTTGTATTGTATTGTAACGTTACTAACATATCTCTAACATAAAAATGGATGTCTGATTCATCTGAAATAAATGATTATATATATATAATGAGTTTCTGATAATTCCTACACTACAAATCACTCGCAACACATGACATAATTGTTTGTATCTGGGTGAAATTGCACCCAACCTATTTAATATACAATATTTAATGCCCGGCGACGATATTTGAATAAAGTAAGAAGAGCTATAGCAATTTTTGAGCTAGACTATAACTACCTAGGAACCAAGGTTTCGAAAATGTTGAAGGTCAAAGTTTTAACTTTTTTTTAAACTTATATACGAAAATAAGCTTTAAATGTTATGAGTATCTTAATTTTAAATACTCCCACGATACCTGTACCGTTGCATGCGCACATAAGCACAATGTTTTGCATGCATTAAACACAACAGGGAATTTACACATTAAAAATAATAGTTTAAAAAACTAAAAAACACGCTTTAAAAACCAAACTAAAAAAGGAGAAAATAATTTAATTCAATTAAAAAGCGTGCGATGCTAGACATTAAGTGATTATAAAAATACCTCAAAAAGCAACCCACGCTTTTTAATTGAATTAAATTATTTTCTCCTTTTTAGTTTGGTTTTTAAAGCGTGTTTTTTAGTTTTTTAAACTATTATTTATTTTCTATTTTTTAGTTCTGCTAACTACAAAAAAGTGTTTTTTTTCCTTTTTTTTCATTTTTTAATATTTTTATTTTTTTTCATATTCCTGACAGCAAACCCTTTCATTTGATACCCATATCATGGGGGTGGATTTCAAACAGCCAGTCCGCCATCTTGGGAGGCTGCCATATTGGATTTGTAATGACGTTTCTTAGCTAGTCATGTATTGTCATCAGAACTCAGAGCGTGTGCAAAATTTCATCCTAATCGAAGACCGGGAAGTGGGTCAAATTAAGATTCCAAGATTTACTTACATATATAGTTAGTTACAAGTGAAGCTAATATAAAGCGTGTAATAAAAATAACAGTAATTTCCCAGCAATTTATTATTTTTACTTAGTTTGATATACGGAAAACGTTGATGATGTCTTCATGACGGTGGTTTCAACACCCTGTATTTACATACGATAAGTAAATTAATGATACATGCAAGAAGTCTCCCAAAATAATTCCTTAGTTTGGAATTCAGTAATCAATTCCCAGTGGACTAACATTTATAACGACAGAACTTTGTCCAGGGTAAGTAGAAAGTACCTACTACGGACATAGTTTTATCCGTATAACTTTAGACACGAGAGACAAAAGTATGATAGTGTACGTGAAAACTAACTCAGTACTAGTAGGTCACATATCTTTACTTAGTTTCAAAAGTTATTCGAGACATTTCTTTGGGAACTAAACTCGCTAGACCAAAAGTTTTGTTCCTCTTTTTGTATGATATCGAGAAATGTCGGCATTGAAAATACGCTGGCACGTGTAAATCTGACACTGACATTCTCCTATTGCTTGACAAAGGCCTATTCATAAACAGGGAAAATGTTCTCCATAAAAAAAATGGTATTGATCACCAAATTTGCCCACTGCGTGTTGGCAATATCTGACCATCATACATAAGTCCAAGTGGAGCAGTGGTGACCCTGGCCTCGACTAACGAGTAACGAGTTATAGATGGTAAGTTCCAACTCAGGCAGAAATTTTATATTGTGTATATAATTTCTTAAGCTGCTTTTAGAACGGTGAAGGAAATGATCGTGAGGAAACCGGCATGTCCTAGAACCAAAAATTCGAAGACATGACGACTGAAATCCACCAACCCGTACTGGGCCCGTGTGGTGGATTATGGCCCACTCCCTCTCACGGAGAGGAGGTCTATATCCCAGCAGTGGGAACATTATAGGCTAAGTAAGATAGATTCAAGTTTCCAATTTCAATGCATTATTTAACTTATCTATCAAAGTCCAAGATTAACTAAGAACATTCGATGCACCTACTTTTTTATATCTGATGTAGTTATAGATATTAATTGCCCAAATTGCATAATATTTAGCATTTTATTAAAGTAAAACTTAAATTGTTACCTTTCAAGCAAATCTTATTTCTTTTGAACAGCAACCGCACGTCTTTATGTGCACGATCAGGTGCAGATATGTTGAGTTCCATAGTCACTAGGATTTCTGCGCTCCTGGTACCCGTGCATGGTAACCGAACCCTGGGAAAGAGGAAAAAGGTGTTAAATATAGAAAAAATGCGTTATGTAACATGGATTCCATAAAAACTGATAAAGAAATTAATACAATTTCCTAAATATGTTAATCGCACAAAGACAGCATCGAGATAGTTAGTTTTTACAGAAATGATAAGTGATTTGTCTATTACCTACATGTCTGTGATGTATACTTAATTACAGGACATTCACCGGGACATTATTATCAAAAATCAGTGAAAATGCGTTTTCAAATCTTTAGCTAATACAGTAAGAACAATAACTAAGGTATTTGACAAAAATAAAAAGGTGTAACGTTGTGTGAGCCCAGAGTCAAAAAAGTTAAACGCTAAAAAACAAAATAATTATTCAACTTCTAATAGTCAATGGCGCGGGCGTGTCGATTTCCGATCTGTCTTTCTTATCTTTTGTTTATTGTAAGAGTATTTTATTTCTGAGGAGAAAATAAGTTTGGAAAAAATACTTATCACGATATTTTCAGGGAATTCTGGTTTCTTAGAAACTTCTCTTTCAGAGGTATTTTTTTTACCGTTGTACATTTATAGAAAGATCTAAACAGTAAACAATTACAGTAACCGAAAGAACCTATTTCAGTATGTGGCGGGTCGACCGATCCGGTTAAGCTACGTTTGCCGCGGTTGATTCGTTGATGGGTGACCATCTTTATATATCAAGATCTCTCTTTGCCTCGGAAAATACGTTAAGTCAGTCGTTACGGGTCGTCACCGTCAGATGGCCGAGAGTCCGACAACCAGTTTTACCATGGGTATGGTATACTTGGTTGAGGAGGTCAGATAGGCTATCAATCAATTCAGCCTATCACAGTCCACTGCTGGACATACGCCTCTCCCAGGCTGCGCCACAACACTCTATCCTCCGCCTTCCGCATCCATTCTGTCCCAGCCACCTTTTTAAGGTCGTCGGTCCATCTAGCTGCGGCAAACGTAGTGTGGGACGGCCCCCAGCTAGATGGACCGACGATAGGCAAACGCTCCATGTGAAATACTGTATTATTCATGCATCCAGTTAGCTTGGAACCTGACCTCAACATATATGAGAAAAGTTAGGCAGATGAAGATGAGTTAGTAAACTGAAACAAACTACAATTATTGTAGGAAACAAAATTACCATTTTGATTCCTATTATTGTTGAGCACACTTAGATTGAGTGGCGTACCACTCATTCTAAGGGGGCGTCCATTAATTACAATTTTGGCGATTTTTCGACCCCCCCCCTTCTGGTGAGATGTCATGAGATTTGGCTCGACCCTCCCGCTTTCCTCATAATCCCATGTGAGATATTTCAAATACGTGTTTTTAATGTAAAAAACATTCATCTGTGCTTATTTGAGTTGGATTTAAGCGTTGCATTTTAACCATCTCGGAGCTACTGTGCTACTATGTGGCGTTCGCATAACCGCGACAAATTCGATTTTATAGGATTTAGCCATATTGGCGGAAAAAACATATTTTATATCATTTAAACCGTCTTTCTCGTAATGTTAGATTGTTTCTTTGCGGAAAAAAATATAAATTACGTGATATTTGCCGAGACCCCCCCTCTCCCCCACGTGAGATTCTGTGAGATTCGAATCGACCGCCTCCCTCCACTAAATGCCTTACGTAATTAATGGACGCCCGCTAAGTGTGCTTCAAGCGAGTTTTCGTCGAAACTTGCTCACTAGTCCATAACCTATGTTGACTCACATGATCAGAATTCACCGATATGACCATTCTAGGAAAATTCACAGCATTCTAAATAACCCCATATTTCACATTGACTCACCCTCATTACCAATGCACCCATCTACTTAAAGTAAAGCTACAACCGACCTTATGTCCTGCGCTTACATGAGCAATTTTTTCAGCACTATACTCTGTAGTGGAGCAACATAGGGCCACTTAATAAAGACATGTATTTAATCGAACCTCAAATAATTCCCAAGCTCTCTTATAAATATATTGAACACGCCATTTATTGTGAACCTCAAATAATTTTGTAAATAAACAAAATTGCCAAATAGGATCAACTTAGATGGAACTTACTTAACCTGTTTGGTCTTTGTGCCCGAGCTAAGTTACTATGACCAATAAATTCGGCTCACGCGTGGTTGGTAACAGTTCTAACTTCATCATCATCATTTCAGCCGAAAGACGTCCACTGTTGGACATAGGCCTCCCCCAAAACAGTTCTAACTTAACCTAACCTGATTGGTCAGGGTTCCCTAGCTTAGTGACTGCTACCAACTGTGAGAAAGGGCAAGAAAGTTAAAAAGATGCTTACTTATTTTCGGCTCATTAACAAAAGTGTGCCTCATTAGAACCCCAAAAAGTTTTTAGAGATAAATTTATTTAAAAAAAGCTTTTTTTAGAGGATCAGTTAAATATTTTCCCTAGTAACTTGTGGCTGAACTTGGTGTGGTGGTATGTCTTGCACGTGTAAGCGCAACTTAATTACTAACACGCATGTACATAGTACAGTCGGTCTCAAAAATATTCGTCGAGATTCGAGACAGCAACAAGTATTCATTTGACGAATGGAAATTGTGTTCCCTAAAATTGATTTAATATCAATGTGTGGGTACAATTAAAGACAAAAATCTCTAATATATTTTGTGGCACACCTGATGACATTCGCGTACAGCGTTGGTCAGCGTCAGTCTCCGCATAATAATGACCTAGGCGAGTGCAACTACAGGCTTCATATTCACTCACAAGATGAAGAACACGACCGTCTCTCTCGAATACTCAAAGAAAATAATCGTCTACCGCACAAGGTTTGCATAACGACTAGAACGCAAATTACAGCTCTGCGTTTATTCGCAGCGACAAGACACATAGTTTTCGCTGGCATTATATCCCGCGCATCTGACTTAATAGTAGCCGGAGGAACCGACAGGTTTTGATCGGTATCGATAAGAGCTCGATATAAACTTCCATTCCCCACAGACAGGGACGATTTACACATGAAAAAAAAGTAAACAGCTTACCTAAAAGTCTGCAAGGTCGTGGGTACGACCCCTCGCTCGGAGATATTGACCTGCGGCGGCAACATGGCGCCTTTGCTCTCGTAGTCTATCCCCATCACGTACGGCAGCTGAGGAGGAATAACACCATGAATATTATGTGTGGGTACAACATACGTGAGAGATTTTTGAGTACGGTTGGTTCATGTGAGAATAACTTTAAAAAAAAACTTTTTCCAAAAAAAAGAAAAACTGACTTCCGGAAAAACACTACAAAGTAAAAAATAACTTTAATTTCGGAAATCGGTGACTTTGGATATGTATTTAAATTTCTTGTGACCGCCTAATATCGACAAATTGTCTTGGTACATACAGAATATGACATACCTCCATTCCTTGCCGTTATATTGGTTTCTAAAAACACGATAATGACGTAATTTGAACGTAGTAAGATTCCGCGGGGAATCATTATAACCATTGGGGCCGTGATGTGTGCGCAAATCCTCTACAGCAATTTATTTATCCACTGTGTTATTTTTTATTGTTTTCTTTCGTTATTTCTGAGACATGAAACAACGGAAGTCCGAATTTTCATATTCACCATTTGTAAAATTTACACACATTTTGTATGATTTTATACAATACCATGAAAGAAACATGTATAAAAATAATAGTGAGCAAAGATGCTACGTTAATGATAGCTACTAAGTTCAATGTTTGATAAGTTTTTTTACCTTACACTTAGTATATTTCTACGCTGATTAGATCTAACACAGCGATATTCATGACCTACATGTGTAGGTATGCTTATCGATCGACGATTATAAAGTAGCAATTAAGTCACAACAATAATATCCATATTGGCAAACATACAATTAATTTTACTCGTTTTCAACTACCTATCATTTTAAGCAATATACATGCTGGAGTATATTCATGAACGTTGATTAAAGTTAAGAGATGTTTAAACGTGCATTTTTTGATTTTGGGTATTTTGGGTGACTGTCTTAAGTAATTTTGACATTCAAAAAGCACTGATTCTCAGCCTAGTTTGGATAAATGCCATTTTATTTAATGGTACCTTATCATCATCATTCCTAACCTAGCCTTTTTGGGGTCGGCTTCCAGTGTAATCGGATGCAGCTGAATACCAGTATTTTACATGGAGCAACTGCCTATCTGACCTCCAAAACCCAATTACTGGGTAACACGATACCTCTTGATAAGACAGGTTGTTAGACTTTCGGGCTTCTGACGACCCGTAACGACTGTCAAAGATTAACTTTTTCTAATTTTAAAATTAAAAGTTTTCCTCGCTCGTTTTGAGAGCAGTGGTGATGAAATAATTAACACAAAGTAAAACGCACGTCGGGGTTCAAACCCACGTAAGTCACGGGCTTTACCACTTGACCACCACTGCTCAATCTCACTCTCTATTTTGCATAAGAGAGACGTATTTATGAGAGCGACTGTACATCATTATGAAATTGAAAAAGCCACATCATTTGTCACGACCAAAACAATGTCTTTACAAATAGACGAATCTCATATTCCGTTATATGCACCACAATATTCTTCAGTATTCCAACAAGAATGATTGGAATTTAACCTCTGCTCCCGTCTCTATCAAGGTTAATAGACATTCTTTCTCATTAGAGCCTATATTTGCGATGAGTCACTGCAGCCGTGACCTCCTATCGACACCGATCGATCCTAATGTGTATTAATATAATGAAGGGTGTTTGTCTTGGTGTGTCCTTCGAGTATGTGTCATGTGAAGAATGAAGAATGATGAAAGAAATACGATGTAAGATTATAAAGGTAAGAATGTAGAAAAAACAGAAATCTAACAAAAGACGATCGTTTCATCGGTCAGCCAAAACATTGTGTGGGCATCATTAAAACTTTTATCGTTATATACAGCACTATTTGACCTAAAACCGCACTTAAGTCTCGTATTTCTGTGACCCGAAGTTAAAAAAACGAGACTTAGAAGAAAAATTCTACAAGGTATCTTCTCTTAAAGAATTTAGAAATTCTTAAGTTGAAAAGACGATCTATTGATCGGTTCACCTAAACGTGCAATTATCGAGTGGGAATTATGAAAACTGTAATCGTAATTTATAGCACTGTGTGACCTAAACCCATACTTAATTTCGTTTTCTGTGACTTATTAAAATGGACTTCTTATGTCACAGAAAAGTGAGACTTAAATGTAGGCGAACGTAGTGAGAGTGCTAAATGCCGTGCAGTAACGAACTACTTAAGTCACATGTATCGTATACTATTTTATAGCACGTGTGACCTAAACCCACACATACGTCACGCTTTTATGTGTTAAAAAATACGATACGTGTTACTTAAGTAGTTCATTATTGCACAGCGTTTAGCACCGTATGGTATTATACGATTATTAAAAATCATCGCCGTGGAAGATCCGGGTCAACAAGATCTGAAATACTGTCGTGCCAGAGACACGAAGAAGAAAAAAAAACCTTCGTCATGTTGCATCTTATCTGTTTTTTTTTACAGTTTCAGCAGGTGTTTTGAGTTACTTATTTACTGTGAAATATACGTATCGTTACTTGTATGTGCTTACGGACACGGCTTACGAGCTGCAGGTCAGAGGTTTGAACTCAGACAGGGACATTTACTTTGTGTAAATTATTTCATCACCACTGCTCTGGAAATGGTGAAGAAAAACATCGAGAGGAAACTGGCATGTCATCATCATCATCATCATCATTTCAACCGAAAGACGTCCACTACTGGACAAAGGCAAACGGGGGCTTATGCCATAATCACCACGCTTCGCAGGCGGGTTGGCGATCGCAGTATGGTGGTAAAATGCATAGAGAACGCTGCTGCCCATTCTCTAGTAAGTCCCTTAGTCGCCATCTACGACACCCACGGGAAGAAATGGGATGGTGCTATTCTTTTACGTCCGGCACCATACGGAAAGTGGCATATGCTAGAACGAAAAAATCAAAGACTTGTGACATCAGCCAACCCGACTGGGCCCGCGTGGTGGATTACAACACACTTTTTCTCACCGAGAGGAGGCTCTTGTCCCAGCAATTGGAAGATCATAGGCTGATTATACAATACGTAGGTACCTACGCAATTATATGAGCTAACACTGAAATGTTTGTTATTAATACTTTACAAGATAACAGGAAAATACCCCACCGCTTTTTTACTCGCCGTCTCGCCAGTTGCTTACCGAATGTCGAGTAGTTGTCATGCGCATTTCTTATTGTTGTCGTTGTACTCGTAAATAAAATATTGAATTTCTTTAAAAAGGTTCAATAAATGTAACGTCTATAGATAAATATACATTTAAAATTTCACAATACTATTAGTTTTATTTCATAAAATATACCCAAGAAATTATTTGTACTATAATCCGAACGCTCCACGAATCCGAATGGGGGATACTTTTTTGGAGTTCGGATTAAAGAGGTCGTGCTGTAACAGGTACCAAGTTTTAATTTTGAAACTTAAACTCCACTAACTACAAAGTTGAACAAAAAGTCCTTTGTCAAAAGAAAGGGACAAAAGAACCTCTTACTATAATCCGAAAACATCCGGAACTGGGAAAAATGAGGACATAATCCAGTTCCTTTGTTTCCCAAAATTAAATCGCTTTCAAACCAAATTGGAAAATACGAAACGTTCCACGCTCAATAGCCGACGAATGTTTGCTCAATGGAATACAAAATTTAATAAACAAGTTTCAAAATAAAATTATTCGCTGTTCACGCTTTTGTACTATAGAATAATACTGTAATTAAAACGATTATTTAATATTGTGTGTGTAATTGAATGTGAAGAAAACCCAATGTAATCATTTGGCCCAGTGTTATTCTGCATAAAATAGACTGATATTAATAAAAAAATATTCAGCCAGCCGCAAAACGGCGAAGGAAAAAATCGTGAGGAAATTGGTATGTCCTAGACTCAAAAACTCAAAGACACGTACCATCTACCAATACGCATAGGCCCACGTGTTGCATTCCCACTCCAGAGAAGAGGACTGTGCCCCAGCAGTTGGAACATTTAATTGGCTGATGATGTTATGATTTTAAGTTGATGCGATGCGTCTTCGAATTTTTGGTTCTAGGACATTAGGTTTCTCACGATACTTTCCTTTGCTGTTTCGAGAGCAGTGGTGATGAAAAATGATTTACACAAAGTGAAGCGCTGGGCTGGCGTGGGTTGATTGCAAACCTATGACCTTACAACTTTTAAGTCGCGGTTACCACTAAGCCACCACAGTTCTGCTCTCTCAAGTTCAGCACAATAGATGAAAATTGTATTTCTTACCGGTTTCCCGCCCAGCGCTTGCCACATGAACTCCAAGTCTGCTATGTGGGCAGGCACGGGTACGATGAAGCTGGTCGCGTATTTGTTAACTACGCCTTCTCTAACGTAGTATAACTCGGCGTCTAGACCTGAAACAATACAGATTTTGTTGTTATTTTTCAGGAAATAATAAAAATATTCATTTCGTTGATGATTGGCCGGAAAAGATAATGCACAGGGAACAGTGGAAAGCTTTGGAGGAATCTGTGCTCAGCACAACACAGGTTGAAAAAATAAATAAATAGGTAGCAATAATCAAAATTATTATAATTACCTACCAAGATAGAACTAGAATTGATAGAAGCATTCTAGTTCATACATCTTTTAGTTACATAAACATAATTTTCTGAGTCATATTTTTGTAGTCAAATCAAATCTTTCTACTGGATCATATTTTGACACTGACGGTGTAATACAAAACGCCATTTTTAAGAGCAAAGGAACTTAAGACATCATCACGCGTGTATTTTTATGTCCCATGTAAAACGGAGCAAGCCTATTGCCATCAACCGGACCCAAATTCAGACTTCAGTCTGCTATTGAGAAAGTTCAGATATAAAAAACCCAATAACACTTAACCGTAACCCTAATTGCGTAACACGCGAATAATCATAATCAGTTTCATTTTGACAGTTCAACAATATTCATTGCGTTATTTACGTTGTTGAGCAGACACATTTGTCTAACATATGAAGCAATGGTTTAGCCATCTGTTTCAAAACGAAACAGATTATGATTAATCTTGAGTTACGCAATTAGGGTGCCGATCCGGGAATCCAACCCAGAACCACATTGCTCAGCAGAAGGCGCTTGCGACTACCAAGAAATTTGCAAAAATAACTTCTAAAATTACCATCCTCATAAAAATTTCAAACACATAGCAAAGAAACTATAATCATATTATTCTAATTTGAAGTGCATTACGGACGATTGCGTAGTATGGGAGTGTGCCTCCCTCTAACAGATGCAGGTTCGGCTCCCGTGGGGACAGCGCGTCAAATTATCCAGCTAACTCTATTTGCTTAGCCGAAAAGAAGTGTTAGTATAGTGTGAAATGGAGTTTTGATACTTTAACGTTATTTCCTTCCATATTTTAGTTGCAAATGCAATTTTGATTTGTTTGGATGACAAAAAGAACTAAAAAAGTTTTAAGAAAAATTAAAGTTACACTTAGGATCTTAGCAGGCGGCGTTCTGTAATTTCTGCCTATCCCCATTGGAAAAACGCGAGAGTTTATGACGTATGAATGTATAAAAGTAAAATTACTCTGCCCTACCCTAACCTACCGAAAAATATGAATAATTGCACACAACCTGCATGCAGTGCAGATAAATATTTGAAAAGCATCGCATGAAACACATCTACAGTACGAATAGTCCAAACGAAAGGGAGTGAAATACATCGAATTCTCACCAGTCTATATCAATCAGTACGAATTTACAATCAAACAGAATCAGATCGCAAAAACCAATAAAACTCAGTATCTCTCATCTACATGTTAATAAAATACCTCACTCAAAGTTAATAGCTACTCAATTCAAAACGCTCGACCAAACGCCGAAATTAATCGTCAAAAACGAAAAAAAATCTGATGATCCAATCAGCGTACATTTGGAGGCGCAAAGCGACAGTGAAACGGACCGAATATGAAGTGGCACTTTGCACAATTGATGAATCACCACCCCTATATAGAACGAGTGTAAAATACTCGTTCTGTATCTACGCTACGTGCTACCCCACTTACTTTATACACCTTGTATATCCTTTCCGCATACAAAGGATGAATACACCCTGTATATTTCCCAGATGCAAGTCTATTCAGTTGGAATTTGTTGAACGTCTTTTGTGTGCCTAAATATTTACGGAATTTTATTTATTCAATATCTGTTTTTCCATGTGATCAATGCGTGCAATAAAATTTTGTTTTCGTGATCTACGAAAAGTCAAAAAAAAGTGCCTAAAAGAGCGATTTCGACGAGAATTACAAAAAAGGGTTTCGAAAACTTTTCCCGAGAAGTTAGCTAATTGTAACTTAACTCTTTTCTACATTTACGGACAGTCCATAAAAAATACTCATCAATTCCAATAAAGAAGAAAATGTGACAGTTACTCGTTCCAAACCGATACTTACTATTCTTAAAACACTGAAGGTGCTCATAGCTATGAAAGTTAATTTGAAGCTTACACGAAAAGGAACTGAAACAAAGAAAGATTCTCTCAAAACAAAAACTAACTAAGAAACACTAACAAACCAAAACAGTATATAATAAAATATTCAGAATCTAATTCACACATTCGCACGGCGATCCTTTGAGGCGGTCACGTTCATAATTTAAACGTAGTAAACGTTAATGACAGACAATACGTGGGAGCCCTCAGCTATGCCTTTGTATTAATCACTCAAACGATAATGTACTAGACTGTAAACGATAATGTAGGTACTATACTGTAATGAGGCTTGAGAGACTGACGGGCTATGAAAATTATACATTATAGTCTGAAAATTAAACGGGGATATAATTTTCGTAAGTTTGTAGAGATCAAAAACTTGTTCCAATTTGGAATTTGTTATTATTTTGGAAAAAACAAAGAACATTCATGAGACGGAACGTTCTCAGGAAGGGATTTCAGGAGTTCATAAGAGGTCTGTAACAGGAGGTAAGAAATCTTCATCTGAAACGCAAAATTATTCAGGAGTAACTAAAATTACATAAAATTGCATACAGAGGCTAAAGTATAGTAGAAACCTGCAATTATAGCAAACATAAATCCAAAACAATCAAAAACGGTAGAAAGATATGGTAGAATATAAAATACTTGGAATTAAACGTTTTAATGGAAGACAATACGTGAGAGCCTTGCAGCGATGTCTTTGTATTAATTACACAAAGACGATCGTGCGCCTGTGTAATGAGACCTGGGGGAGTAATCTGTGGATAATTTCAGTGTATAATGAGATTCTGAGGAGATTTGAAAAATAATTTGAATATTAACATTAGCATGGATGATCATTTTCCATGAAGAGATAAACTGAATTAAGCAGTTTTCATCTTTCACCTTATAAATCAGTTTTCACCTTATAATAGAAATGAGAAAACAGAAACAGTTGAGAATGTTATGCAAGAAGCATGTAAATTGAATCACAAAAATATTGGCAAAAATCATGAAACACAAAAACACGCTATGTTAGTTAAACTAGATTATATAAATAAGCTAGTTTCCCTCAAAGCTGATGGTGTTTATGCGACAGATATTAGTATTAATTACTCAAAGGCGTGAAAGCGCCCAGTTGGAGTTGTGTAATGAGGCTTGGTTGGGGGAGCCTGCAGCGTTAGGGGAAGACAATGGTAATTTTAAATGCAAGATGGGTGATGGTGTGAAAATATAAATCTGGTCGCTCGAAGGTTGATCGAGGGTAAAAATAAAATCGATAAAGCCGAGACAGAAAGAAATTGGCCGGATGTAAAAAGTGAAATTGAATTTTTTTACAAACTCGATATAATTAATTTCGTTAATGGAAACTGTCAAAACCAAGCTTCATGCCTACCTTTCATCATTATACACCATGATATTGACACTTTTACGTACTTAATTATATATTTTTGCCTTTTAAGCTGCAGAGCCATTATACGGTGGCCCAACGGATATCACTTCAATTTGATTATATTTTATATGGTTCAGAGAAATGTATTCCAAAATATGCTATGCACTTTTTAACTGGTAGAAAACAAAACGAAGAACAATCTGAATATGCTCGCTTTGTCTTTTATCGCCTGGAGCAGTATGCAAATGACTGAATTAGTTTATCAAATTACCATTTTCAGGCTTATTCAGTTGTTGGTTTCAAAAAATCCTTTTGATCGTGAGCAGATATTCTTTGTTTGCTTTGTAAAACATAAAATTAATTAACCGTAAACTCACTGAACTTATGCATTTGAATACTGAAGCTGTTATTGAACAGGCACTTAGTACCTACTGTTAATATTAGATTCATGTATGGCTTTGCTCTCAAGGATTTTAGTTGTACGAGTATCGTTCGCTTTGCATATTTTATTATTGTATTTTTTATTCTGCTCGCAAAACATACTGCTTTTAGATTTTCTATCTGTTATTCTTTTTACTTTTCTCATATTAGAAATCCCGTTCAAATCCGTGAACCACCCTTTAAAGTAGTAAACAGAAAAACAAAACGCAATTTTTTGAACTTTTTTATAAAAAAGGCGGTGACAAAAAATTTCAATAAATATCCAGAGTCACCGACTTCCAAAATTAAAGTTATTTTTCACTTTGTAGTGTTTTTCCGGAAGTCGGTTGTTTTTTTTTAGATAAAGTTTATATTTTTCACTTTTTAGTTTTAATACCTACTCCACACCAATTCGAAATTTCATCATCCTTGGGGTCAAAACAATGCATATTTATGCGATAGCAGCAATCGCGGTTGATTTGCTGTCATTTTTTGAAGAGTTCCGTTGTCTGTCTCCGAACCTCATCATCAAATCTATATGAAATTTAAACGGGACCATTTCGGAATAAACCCCTTTCGAACAAAAAAAAAAGAATCTTGCAAATCCGTCTATATATGACGGAGTTCTGCCCTTGACAATCTTCTTCTTTTTTAAGTCGTTTAATAACATAACATCACGCACGTAGGGTTAGGCAGAAGTGTAGGTACCTAATAGGTCTTTACCTATGAAATTGCCGTTTTGTATGAAAAAATTTAAACGAATTTTTTTCATGTATTTTTATTTGTATTAATCGAAGTAATCACCCATGCAATCAATGCATCTTTGCCATCGCAGTGGCAGTTTATTGATGCCCTTCTTAAAGAAATCAGCTGGACGGGAGGCAACAAATTCTTCAAAGGCATTTTGTACTGCCTCTCGGGTATTGAATTTTTTTCCCGCCAAGAAGTTATCCAAATTCTGGAAAAAGTAGTAGTCTGTAGGCGCAAGGTCTGGTGAGTAGGGCGGATGACGGAGAGCTTCCAACCCCAGTTCTTGCAACTTGGAGACCGTCTGCTGTGCAGTATGAGGTCGCGCGTTGTCGTGCAGGAGCAGCGGAGACGAGCGATTGACCAATGCTGGTTGGAGATGTGCCAGCTTCTCCATCATTGTGTTCAGTTCTTCACAGTACACATCTGCAGTAATGCTCACCCCGTTTGGTAAGAAGCTGTGATGAATCACACCGGCGCTAGACCACCAAACAGTGACCATCACTTTTCTAGGGGTAAGTTTTCGTTTAGGGCATTGTTTAGGTGCTGAACCAGGATCCAACCAACTTTCTGAGCGCTTGCGGTTATCAAACAGAATCCATTTTTCATCGCAGGTAACAATGCGGTTCAAAATTCCTTCATTTGTGTGTCTGTTGAGCAGTGCAAGGCACGTCTCGACGCGTACTTCGCGCTGACGATCATTGAGTTCGTGGGGCACCCATTTGTCAAGCTTTTTTACCTTGCCAATTTGACGCAAATGGACCAATATTGTTTTGACGCTAACGTCGAAAGCTGCTGCTAATTCAGCCGTAGATTGTGTATCATCAGCTTCCACAATCGCCTTTAATTCGTCATTGTCGACCAAAGTCTTCGGACGACCGCGAGGTTCATTTTTCAGGTCGAAATTTCCAGAACGGAAGCGAGCAAACCAATAACAGGTGGTGCGTTGGTTTGTAGTGTTAGCTCCGTAAACGTCGTTGATGTTGCGTGCCGCTTGTGCCGCGTTGCTGCCACGACGGTACTCATATTCCATAATTACTCGAATTTTTAACGTATCCATGATGACGAAAAAGATTGAAATGCGATGAAAATGTAACACTAATCAATAAACAAATGACTACTTTTGGAAAAAAAAATCCATGTTTTTAAAATAAAATTAATTTGAAATTAGAATTCTTACCCAAACAAAAATTATTTTGATTTGAAATGGCCAGTACTGCAAAACGGCAATTTCATAGGTAAAGACTTAATATAATGCACACATATTTCGCCAGTTATGTTTAAGTCTCATGTAATCAACCAGGCACAAATCCTGACTTCAGCAGGCTTAAAATGAACTTTCTATTTCTACGAAGAATAGACAGTGCCTTTTCAATACAAAGTGACATTTCGTTTCTCCATTTTTGACATCGCACCGTAGATATTCTTCTACAATCTGTCATTTGTCTTTCGCTTCTAACGATCTTTGTCTAGGTCCTTATAAATGTAGACTATTTCAGAAGAATATTTCTTCCCAAACTGTCAAAGTCACACTGACAACAAACTTTCTACTCGACGGTCACGAAGTATATACGATTATCTACAAAATCATCATTCGTTTAGAACGCATAAGTGTGATAATTTATAGAAAGACATAGCTATCTTCTCCTATTGTACATCATTTAGTTAATAGTCATGTCTATTCTTCCGTCGACAAATCGGTGCTCGTGCTAAGCCTGCTGGCTGCTACTGAGAAATTAATTATAGAAACACCCAAAAACACGTTACCTGACCTGGTAAGACCTTATAGTTAACTAGGTTCTGTCAGCGGCTTCACTCGCGTAGAAATCGAAAATTATCCAGAGTGAACGTACTACCGTGATAAAAAATATCTTATGTGTTCGCCCAGGTTATAAACTATTTGTTTGTAATTTTTCATCCAAATCCGTTCAGCCGATTATGCTTAATTATGCCAAACTTTCGCATTTAAAATATTAGTAGGATAATAATTAATTGGTGTCCTCAGTGGACATAAATAATCCAAAATATTTCACAGCTACGCGTACGCCGTCAACAAAAAACATCAACATTCCACCAAAAATCCTAATTACATCACGCCATGACTCCACCACAAAAGCAGCCCTAATTCCACTACAAAACCAGCACCGAAATGATATTTAAAAGTACGTAACGGGAAGGTAAATGACACTAATGTTGCCATAAAGATCGCCCACTGTGACGAGGCTACGCACTCCAGTTCCCGGCTTTAATGAACCATTACATTGCGAATTGTCAGGTGATACGACACCACTGGGCTTCATGCGGTAGTTAAGACCTCCAAGAGTCGCTTTTAGTAGAATTTTATGTTGATGTTCCAGGTTCCGAGCATAAATCCAACGTTGCTAAGGAGCTATTGATGTGGAATTAGTGGTGTTAAGTCTGGTGATTTGTGTGTAGCTGAAGTTGGTTTCAATTTTATTGTAGACTAGCTGTGCCCGCGGCTTCGCCTGCCATCATGTCGGAAATTATCTGATGAGAAAGCGCTCCCGAGACAAAAAGCATATTATGTTACTCCCTGTATCATCAGCCATCTGCCCGTAAAGGTCTCGTTAAAACCTGTCCAGCCGATTCGGAGATTAGCCGGAACAAACAGACAGATAGAAACACTTTTAAAAGCCGTTTTTGGTATAAGTAAGTACCTTACATCACTTCATATGCAATTAGTAAAAAGCTTTTATTTTGACATTACAAATATAGACTTCAATTTCATTTATTTGCATAGATTTTAAAGTTAAGACGATTTGCATAGACGTTATTGTTGAGCTAACTACCTAAATATTTTTTTCCGTTTTGTAGCCATTCTAATGTCTGGCAAAAATTATATGATTTTAACTCACAGACAATTTAATTTGGTAAGCAATCAATTACCATTTTCTTTGGCCTTTTATCGGGAACATTTGCCTCCCAGGCGTGATCTGCAGGGGCTTATATGGAAAGCTCCCAATCGATTACGTACCCAAGTAGGCCGCTGCAGACAATTTGTCGAAGTGAGGGATTACTGACCCATCTAACACCCAGTGCGAGTGCGGTGCTTCTGATCAGACCATGCCCCATTTGCTGGAGTGTCCTAAGTGCCCGTTTACCTGCACCTCGGATGACTTAAAGAATGCCACTGATGCCGCAATCAACGTGGCCACCTTTCTTCAACTATGGTGGTGTCGTCGGCTTTCAGCCAAACCAGATGCAGCTGAATTAGTATTTTACATAGAGCGACTGCCTATCTGAACCTAATTAGTAAGTAAGACTGGTTGTCAGACTTTCGGACTTCTGATGACCCGTAACGACTATCAAAGATCCACAAATAGCAGCCGGGATCAACAGCTTAACGTGCTTTCCGACGCATAGGGTCTTGCTACCAACCGTGGCAAGCGTAGCTTAACCTGCGGCTATTATTACTTAGCCAAAAGCCCTTCTAACTTACATACTCGGCTACTATTTAAAAAAAAACGAGGCAGATTACCATCGTCACGAAACGAAGAAGAATAGTCCTTTTATAATTTATCACCAACCATTTTCTTCCTTCGTTCATTAATTTAGTTACTGAGTTCCACGGAAAACTAGAAAGCTAGATCCAATTATTTCTCAGCTGCATCCAATTACAGCTACTAATTCTGTTATTATAATTTACTAACTCGTATGAATTATGCAACTACAAAATGTACTCATAAAGCTTTCTATGTTTTGTCGCAAAGGAAATTCTCCTTGGAGCCTTCGTTTATTGCTGAACACCGTTTATTTATTCTAAGGAGGTTCCCCGTACATTTATTAAAATGGCGATAAAGGTTTATTTATTGTCTCCATGTTTGGTTAGCACGCGAGCAACGAACGCCATTTTGTCGTTTTTTTTGCCACGAATTTAAATTGGGTTGACACGATAATGCTGAAGGAATGTTGAGGATTCCGCGGCTGTGATTCACCGTGCTTAAAGAATTAGTGGTGTTTTGTTGTGGTTAGAAAAAAAAAAACACCTTTTTGTTCTTTGTTAATAAGGGTTCTTTTGTAAATACCTAGGATACATTTTTATTCTGAACATATTTTTTTCCAGCCTCGCACAGGTGACCCATTTGACTCTAGTGGACACTATGGCTATGTTGGTTGTTTTATGATTAACTGGCTTTTGCCCGCGGCTCCGCCCTCATGGATCTCGGTTATTGCGTCCAAAAATCATATGGCCTTCTTTATATCTATATCCAGAAATTTTTCTTCTGTTATACAAAAAAAATCCGCTGTTCCATACATTTTGACTGTGTAGGTATTGCACTTTTCTATGAAACAGCTGATTATTTTTTTGTATAACCGACGAAATTCTTTTGCGTTGGCCGTCTAGAATGATATGCTGAATTCATGGTTACAGTTTGCTCACTGGTTACAAATTTACCCTGTATATGTTCTGAGTCAGATAACATACGGGAGTTTGAGAAAAGGGAACGTAGTTTCGCGTGCAACTATCAGGTACTTATCTTGAAAATAGATAGAAGATAGCTTTGCTAACGAGTAACTTGCCAACATAAGTACCTACATCGACTTTCTTCAAGATTGGCGGACAGCCAGGAAGACGGTCTTTCAAGGACGATTTTGCTATTCACATTCATATTACTAAACAAAATTTGAATATTAAAGCACCAGCACTTTGTGTAAATGTCGAGTGTATTTGGCACTTGGAAAATAAAAGTTCAAAAGTAAATTGTGAATGTTTTATGAGCAATTTCTCTACACATCTATAACTATACAAATAAATAAAATTGAAATGTCTATTTGTAATTTCGTACTAACAACTTTTTACTAAATACATAAGACAATATACAGAACTTAGTACAACAAAAAAAAAAATTGAAGTCCCGTCAAAATCGGTCCAGCTGTTTTGAAGGCCGGAACTAACAGACTGACAGACAAGATTTAAAAAAAAGAGTTTATGTTTTATGTATGTACCGTTAGGTTATACTTTTACATGCATTTAGTAAAAAGCTGTTATTTGACTTACAAACAGACACTTAAATTTTATTTATCTGTTTGTATAGATTAATGATAGAAGTTTTAACGACCTGTGTGGATTTCTAAGAACTTTATGATCCAATCACACAAAATACTTTGTACATTTTATAGACACGCGTAGTAACCAATTCCGTATATCTCTTGTAACTTGCGTAGCTTGACTTTATTTTACGTTTTTCCTCCATTTCATGAAAAGATTTATTACAAAAAGCAGTTACCTATAAACAGACCCACTAAGGACTTTAAAACTACCACATTATAATGCAAAAACTTCCTTTTGCATCACCCAGACAACAATTTGGAATTATTTTTATCACCCAACTTCACTGTAAGAAAGTGTACGGAACGCGAAAGTACTACAAACAAAATTTATGCCGCCTTTTCGAAGTTTTGTTATCGTTGGTATAAATTCAAGTTTGCGTTGTGCCTCATTCTGGAGTCGGAAAATTTGCGATTCTTGCTTGTAAATTATAATATTTTAGGTGTAAGATTGGATGATCTATTGGATGACAGAGTTGGAGGAAATTACCAGTCAGAATTTTATTGCGTTTGTATGTATATGTTACCGTCCAAACCCGATTTCAGGCCAAACTAGTTTGTCCTAGGCCAAACTGGTTTATTAAGCCGGGGCACGCCGATTAAATGGGTTAGGTTAGGTTAGACTTGTGACCAAAAGCGCGCGAGCCGAGCGAGCGAAGCGAGCGGCGCCCCGGCAGCGGCCGGCGAGCCTTACTTCCAAAGGCTGTTAACGAAATGACTAATTAAGCTAGTTGGCTGCGACATATCACGCGTAGGATAAGTCTGTTTGGCCTAGGACAAACTAGTTTGGCCGGTAACATATATAATGACATCAAAGGGCCACAATAGGCCTCATAAGAAGGCTGTAAATCACGGCTACACTTGGAGTTACCCTACGCAATCAGAATTGAAGAGGTCCATAGAAAAACCAAGCTACCCGACATAGCCCGAAAAATTGGCAAACTTAAGTGGCAGGGGCAACGTTCCCACATTGCTCGCAAAACAGATGGCCGATAGGGCCGAAAGGTCCTGGAGTGGTGACCGTGTAGGTGCTGGAAAATTAAGCGTCAAAAGACCTCCAACAAGGTGGACCGATGTCCTGGTGAAGGCCGCAGAAATCCGCTGGATGCGAAAATAATAGAACCGGATGAAGTGGTGGTGTTTGGGAGAGGACGTCTTTTGAAATGACGGTTATAATATCAAGGGCGGTATACAGAATCAATTTAGTTTTCTAGTCAGTTCCTATATGTGTGAATGCTAAACAGCAGTAGGGTTTTTGCGCAATACACATACAACGACAATTTTTTGCAATGCCTTTCATTTTGGTAGTTCGGCCAAGTTCATTGCGTTATTGACGTTGTATAGCAGTAGAATTTTTGATGAATTTTGAAATGTATGAAGCAATGGAAAACCTATGAAGCATTAGGAATTTCCTTAAAATCTTTAAATCGCTCTAGATGAGCTATTTTTTTATTAAAAACTAGCTTTAGCCAGCGGCTTCGCCCGCATTAACCAATTTACACAAGACCTTAACATCTTATTAGCTTCCTCATGAATCACCCTGTCTAGTGATGAAAACCGCAAGAAAATCCGTTCAGTAGTTTTTGAGTTTATCACGAACAGATAGCTAGACAGACAGACGCGGCGGGGGATTTTGTTTTATAATATATGTAGAGAAGGTGTATTTTTGAAGATATAAAAGATAGCCTTTCGCAATAGACAGAAAAGATAGCTATGCAACTAGCATTAACCGTAGTTATTGGTGTAGATGAAGACCCCAAAAACTACATTTCATTTGCCGTTTGTGTAAGTACAGTTTATTATATTTAGTAATATTCCTTTGCCGTCTAAATATACTATCGCATAAGTAATAATTGTCAATAATTAGACCTCAATTAGATATCAGATTGTGTTGAATATCCTGTGTTCGAGACATTTGATGATAATTATGGTATTACATTGATTAATTATTGACTGTAATTACGACCCGATCATAACTCGCAATGTGGTCTTGTGGACTGGAATACAGATATATCAAATCACATTAGCACAACCTGAGACATTGCTCTATAAAAAAAAAAAAAATAGTTTAAAAAACTAAAAAGCACGCTTTAAAAACCAAACTAAAAAAGGAGAAAATAATTAAATCAATTAAAAAGCGTGGGGTGCTTTTTGAGGTATTTTTACATTCAATTAATGTCAAGCACCCCACGCTTTTTAATTGAATTAAATTATTTTCTCCTTTTTTAGTTTGGTTTTTAAAGCGTGTTTTTTAGTGTTTTAAACTATTATTTATTTTCTATTTTTTAGTTCTGCTAACTACAAAAGCGTGTTTTTTTTTTCCTTATTTTTTTTCTATTTTTCTCAATTTTTTAAAAAATTATTGAACTGTCATCGGTCCTCGATAAGTTTACAAAGTTTAAATGAAATCTGACCGTTTAAAGTGGGTCAAAATCGCGCCCTAAGGAGTCGGTTACAAATATACAATCAAACAAACATACAAGTGAAGCTAATATAAAGCGTGTAAAAACGCAAGATGCACAGTCTTGAACAAAAGTAACACTCAAAACTGTCCCCAATTACACACATTTTTTTGCAAATTTAACCTTACACGCATGACTTAAAGTGGTTTTTACAAAGCAATGTCCAAAAAGACTGACTGAACGATGACTGACAAACTATGTGACACCTGCGCACATAGCGCCCTATTTATGCGGACGTTTTTGAGACGCTGATTATGTGTCTTGGGTTTTTTGTATATCAATGACCTGAGGTGATTAATTTTCCAGATAGAATTTGCGGAAGAAAACCTGTGAGGCATGAAAATACAATACGCTGTCAAAGAAAGGTATTCTTGCAAACTTACGTCCCTACGTTCTTAATGAGATACAAATAAAGTTCAAATTCGATAGTCATATTCTCAACAAGTGTCATGCTGGTTGATGGTGACACAACAATGTTCAGATCACAACAAACAACATGAAACAGACCAGTAATCATTTATTAAAAGTCGATAATTTTTTCTCCTGGTCTAATCGTTGGGACAGCGCGGTGGACTGTGGCCCACTCCCTCTCACAGAAAGAAGGCCTGTGTCAGCTAGCAGGGGAAAACTTTACGGGCTGATTAGCTTTTCCTGGCGGCTTCGCCTGCGCGGAACTTTCATCCCCTATTTAATTTGAATTTCGAAAAATCCTTCCTTTTTCCTTCTGTATACTCCATTTGAAAATGATTAGACATTTAAACAAATGTTTTTTACAGTCCGTTCAACCGATTCTGACTTCTATATCGTAGGCATAAATAAGGATGGCATTAAAAGCAAAAAGTAGTTGCAATACCAACTGTTTACTGAGCTGCCATTTGTTATGCCACCACCAACGCAATAGAAGTCAAAATCGGTTGATCGGACTGTAAAAAAGTTTAAGTTTTTTTTTTTTTTTTCAGGATGGGAAATCATCAAATGACTTCTCCCGCTCTGGGTGGAGTAGGAGGGCGTGGCAGACTTTTACTGACTAAAACTCACCCGTGATCCCTCAGTTGCCTGTGTGCTAGGGGCGACGGTATCTCTTTCGAACAACCCGCACCCCTGGCAGGCATCGGCCCTTGCGGACCCCACCAGTCCGGCGCACCAGGACACATGGCACGCCGTGACCACCCCAGGAACCAAGTAGCACAAGGGCCCCAGACCACCCTGGCACCCTTGGCTCCCTTGGCCCCCTGCGACGGGTCAGCGCAGTGGCCACGCCGCCTACCACTTCTCGGCCGCAGGGGATAGGGAGAGCGGCCAACGCTATACCGACACTCCTCTTCCCCTGCGGCCCGACCGCGTCCGCCATCAAACGGTGGCGGCCCCGTCCAGGCCACGGAAGGGAAGAGCGCTACTCAAAAGTACCGGCACTCCTCCTCCGCCGCAGCCTGTAACCCTCAGCCGCGATGCCTCCCATTCGACATCGCGGCCCGCTTCAGTTGCGGTGCACCTCACCGCAACCTACTTTTTGGCCGCTACGTCGTCGATTTGGAGACCAAAGCCCTGACGAGCGGCCCCACCTTTGGGTTCCTCTTCGCTTCACCGTGGGAGCGGACCACGGCTACTGAGCCCCCCCGCAACGACAATGCAGGAACCCACTGGGGGGAAAAAGTTTTAGTTAAATGTCTAATCTTATTTCAAATGGAGTATACATTATAAAGGAAACCTCTGTGCAAATTTTCAGCTTTCTAGGTCCAAGGGTTTGGGCTGGGCGTTGATGAGTCATTCAGTCAGTCAGGACTTTTCTTTTTATTTATATAAGATTTTACATTATGCTTAAATTGCAATTCGTACCACACAAAAACGACGCCTCGGTGAAGCTTTGTTATTTAGACCATCAATTTTCCCAATATTTATTCAACAATTTCATGTTTTTGATCGTAATTCAAAGTGACTTTTGACTGTTAATTCTTTGTTATTTGAGTTAAGTTTTTCAGTAATTTTCGTTGGCAACAACAGTTGTTTTTATTGTTGAAGTTTGTTTTACAACTTTGCTATGTAAATCTTAATGTGTCTTTGTAGTTTGGAATATAGGTACTAGGTTGGGACACATATTTTGGGGGTACCATACTGTTTTGTTTTTAAAAAAGATTTGTGGGGTTACGCAGCAAATCGATATTGGACCGAATTAGGTATAATTTTTTTATTAAATTTTGCACATGCATAACACAAAATCACGGCTGTATTTCCCGAACGATTAGGCTAGTTATTTTTAAGTCCCAAGTAATATTTTTAAGTCCCGAGCCTAATGCCATCAACCGGGCACTAATCGAGACTCCGGGCCGCTAAAAACCCAATAACACTGCCCGACCCGGGAATCGAAGACAGGACCTCAAGCTCAGCAGTAGCGCTTGTGACCACTAGACCAACAAGCTTGCTAAATATTACATGAATGTTATAAAAATAAATAAAATTCATCATTAATTAGTATTATAATTCAGAGATTTGCTTCGTACAAAAACATTGCACAAACGTACAAAACATTGTACAAGACACTTAAGTTCTATGATTATCGGCTATGGTAAAACCTGACTGAATTTTAGTTTGGAAGTGAACAAGCTTAGTTACTGTAAAGGGCATAACTCCGTCATTGATCTATCAGGAGAAGTTCAGATACGATTAGGTATGCCCATTGATGCGTTAATGAAATGCACGTTTCAGTAAGCGATTTCAGACTATGTATTTGGCTAGGAGAGAGTCCAGTTTTGCTTATAAATATTGTAGCTTAGATTAAAGCTACCCATAATTATTATGAGAACATAATTGTTATGAGAAAAGACATTAACAAAATACGGAACTGAATCGAAAAACAGTTGACATCTTTGTTTCGAATAAATTGTAATGGCCCAATTCACCATTAATTTTTATATTGCTGAATGGGCCTGCTGTTAACCTCGATCACACAATACATGATGGAAAGCAATGGATGAGGTATATCATGATATGATAAAACGAGCGTACCCACAAGGTGCCTGTCAAATTCCGGGCTAAATGTGGAACGGAACGCAGACGACCATTTTCGTAATATATGTAGGATAAGTTTCGGGTATTACTTATCATCACGGTTGGTTCCTTGATTGGTCAAGCACCCATATTTCGCCAGTTGTGTAAAAGTTTTGGGAATTCGTTTCATACAAATTGTGTCCCATACTTTATTTTAGTAGGTACCTGAAATTAGAAAGACATTATCCGGACACGAAAAATTCCACGTTCCGCGAAACGAAAACATGGAATTCTACACCAAAATAAAAGCGAAAAAATATTATATTCATTACGCGAATGTCTGATGGCCAGTGACATCTGCTGAGGTGCTCACAATCAGCCTCGTTAAAATTCACCTTTTTAATTATATCACCCTTTTTTTTTTCAAAAACAGAATCCCTTTGATAAGTTTTACGTCATTAACGTCTTAGTTGATTCATCGTTTCAATGCTTCCAGTTTTTATTTCAATTTAATTTTGTATAACTTTTTTTTGCGATTCTTGGGCGAGGTTCTGTCTCTCTGTTTGGACTACAAACTCTTGTTTGTAATTTAGCTGACTTCTACGAAAAATATTTGTCATCGTTCTCCTGCCCAATTTATTTGGGCGATGCAACATGTCTGTTTCTTCAATAGTTCTGTAGTTTTCGTCATCTCAGCGGTCACTCCCTTCTATGGAAAATATAAACAATTTTTAAGGTATCATGCTCACTAGAATGCGTAGCGTAAATCCGCCACGGTTCAAAACTTTTTTGATTTCTATTCCAACCTTTTTATGAAAAATTCTCATCATGTCTTTTGATCACATTTTAAACTTCGAATCTGTTTTTTTTTTATCGCACATTGTTTTTTTTTTGACAAACCACACTGCAGATTTGGAAGCCATCCATGGTGGTACAATTTTTCTTTTTGAACAATTGCACGAAAAATTTCGAGTAATATGATTATTTTAGATTAAAGCAGCTATTAAAAGCTGTTTCCGTTGTGCGAATAAGTGTTTTCTTCGACAATTATTGGGTATGTATTCCGTCATTTATTTCTCTTTATCATTTCTATCTGATCTCATGTCGAATCCCTCTTTATCAAAGATTCTGCTTGTACCTGTGGTCTGACGGTTCTGTTTTGTTTGTTTTTAGACGTCAAGTTACAAGTCAAATTTCGGTTTTCCCCACGGGCTTGATAACGACGTGGAACGCCTTGACCTACGTCGGCGCGCCTTGGCCTACGTTATTGGAAATAACAAAACGAAAATGCAATAAGGATACTTCAGCAACCACTGTGTATCTCTATTCAGAAGCTTAAAAGCTTGACGGAAGAACTGAAATAATGTTATGAAAACACAACGACGTTACGTTGTCAATCACGCAAAAAAGACTGAATGAATTTAGATGATATTTAGCACACTGATAGATTATAACCTAGATTAACACATAGGTTATCCCGGTAGTCCGTTTTCGTGGGATAATTTTCGAAGCCGCTGCCAAAAGTTACTAATAATATAAATTACATGTTTTTAAATTTCAGGACTTAAACTAGAACAATTATTATTGAGTTAGACAAATAGCACTGTCCTACACAAAAATCGTAATATCAAAGCTAATTTTCAAACACAATTAGTACCAACATAATCTCCACTTAAATTCATAAAGTCCTACCACAAAATTGAAGTCACGCTGCATAGCCCGCATTATAAGGATTAGTCTACATTAAATTTTACTCGTACCCTTGCCATAGCTGTACAGTCAGCAACATAATTATAATTAAAAGCTATTTATTCACTATTGGGCTGAGAATCAGATTTTTTTTGAAGGTCAAAATTACATAAAACAGTCCCTCAAACCGCCCACCCTTCAACACTTCCTAGTGCTTTCATTCAAACAAGACACAAGTTTGATAACTTGTGTTATCATCATCATGTCATCATCTCATTTTTAAAGTCAAAATTGTATAAGGCAGTCCTCCAAAACGTCCACTCTTCAACACTTTCTAGTACTTTCATTCATAGAAGACAAGTCATCATCCTCTCATTTTTTAAGTCAAAATTAAATAAGGCAGTCCTCTAAAACGCCCGCCCTGTGGAGAACACTAATGCCTAGTGTTTTTTATTAACACCAGACACAAGTCATTATTTCATATTCATCATAATATACTGTTTCCACTGCTAGGACACAAGCCTCCTCTCTGTGAGAGGGAGTGCATCTACCAAGCGGGGCCCGTACAGGTTGGTAGATGTCACATGTCTTCCAAGTTTTGATTCTAAAACATGTCGGTTTCCTCACGATGTTGTCGCTGTGTGAAAAGTCAGTTAGACAAAAATAAATGTCTTTAAATGACAAATTCACAATACAAAAGTATTCTCTAACTCTTCAATAATGTTTCACAAGTAGGATGCAAATGCTGGTATAATAAAACCCTTCTGAAACATTGAACTGACTGACTGGCTTGGGTAGCCGTCACCTCCTTCTCCGACGCAGTAATGCTCGCGAAGACGGAGGCGGCGCACGTGAGGGAGAGGCAAAATATGCGCCCTCATGGCCTTAGTCGCCGCAGGAGACGCCCTGGGCGTCGGGAATCCCAAGCTGATTCCCGGCCACCGTAGGCGCGGGCTTGCGCACGGCAAGTAATGGGTAGTTCGCTGTCCAGTAAGGACCAAACCCGGGTCGACGGCGCGTTGTTTTCCACGCGCGCCTCAAAGAGATTTCAGCACCAGCTGATGGGGTCCGCAAAAGCCGATGCCTGCCAGGGGTGCGGGTTGTTTAAAAGAGATACCGCGGCCCCTGGTACACAGGCAACTGAACACGGGTGGGTTTTAGTCAGTAAAATTTTGACACGCCCTCCTGCTCCACCCTGAGCGGGAGAAGTTATTTGATGATTTCCCACCCAAAAAAAAAGACTATCACCTACGCTGAAACCCTCACTAAGTATAAAATAATAGCTTAAAGCGCGTGAAATTATTTGTTTTAACATAAAATATGTATGTATTTAAAGTAAGTATAAGTATTACAACGAGTAACATAATTAACGCAAGACCAATTTTTTTTTAAAGCTGACTTATATTATTAAGATGATTTCCCATCCAAATAAAAAAAACAAGGTGAGAGACTAACGTCACCGACTGTACATACATCGTACTAAGACGATGGGAAGCCGCGGGTGTACTCGACAAGAGTGCCATTAGTCAAATCTCGTGACGTAGCAAAAACATTGATAGAGCGTTTGTGGACTAGAAATATTTGTGTAGTAGGTAGTGGTTTATACTTAAATGGGTTCTATGATTACTTGGTGGTTGAAAATTCAAGTAAATTATGGTTTTGAATTCTGTCAATTATCTATCTCATTAAATTTTTATTTTACTTAGGACAAGGTAGGTTTAACTGGTCTCGGCTTGTGCCTCTAGCAATGCTCATGGGATGGGAGTGTAGATGTTTTGCTGAACTATGTATTTTGTTGACAGGTACTAATAAAGATGATGATGATTGTATACGGTCTGAATTTCAGTGAGTATGTATAATCTACAGCAGAATGCTTATAGTGACAAAAGTAGGTTTGGAGTTAATTAGTTAATTATTTAGAATTAAAAACCGTGGAATTTGTTCGTTGAGAGCGATAGAGCAACGAAGAGAGTTTTCAAAGTTTAATTCGATTTTTTTTCAACATTTAGTTCTTAATGATTACTAAGTACCTGGTATTAAAATATCAACTTTATTGTATCTACGAATTCATAGTATTTTACCTTGGCATGATTCAACGAAACAGGCCAATTATCACCTATCTCTTACAACTTTTAATATTATTTTACAAAATAACGCTCCCATCTAAAAATAGATCTCAATATTCTCCGACCCACCTCGCAAATATATCAGCCTCCATTGTCAAACAAAAATATATCATCCAATATCAAAAAAAATGTCTGGTTTCCGGTTAATTTCCCGGCAAATGTAGCCAACGGGACCAGGACGACATTATTTCAGGAGTAAGTGGATACACGCACGTACGGATAGGCAACAAGTGGTCCACATTTGGGAGACCAAATATTGTATTATTGACCGCCGAACCAGAAGATAATGTTATATGTAGGTTCTCATATGTCGCTGGGAATATGTTATGTGGGTCGTGACGTAATACTCATAGTTGGGGGACCTTGAGAATACGGGAGGAAACTGGGTGTGTTTTTGGGTGTTTTATTGATTTTGGTGGTTCTGGAATCGTCTACAGAATACATAAATCTTGTGTATCAATAAGTTTTGAATAGAAGTAGCTCTATGAAATGGACAGAAGATTATTTTTGGAATGTAATTCTTTTAAACTATTAATTTCGAAAGACAAGAAATTATAATTATGATGATGATTAATTTCGAAGTGTGCGCTTTTAGGCCATGTTAAAAGGAGTTCAAGGAGGGGCTTGCGGTTAAGTAAAGTCGACTTTGCTAACGGTACTTTACCTATGGTTGCTGACGATTGGACCTTGGATGGTTGACCATCTTTACATGAGTACTAAGACTCCTCCGTGCCTCGGAAAGCACGTTAAGCCGCTGGTCCTGGTTGTCATTCGTGGATCTTTGACAATCGTTACGGTTCATCAGAAGCCCGAAAGTCTGTGAACCAGTGCGTTTTTGTAATGTGCGTTTTGTTTGTGCAGAATAAACAATTTTTCTTTCTTTATTTTTTTTTCTACCAAGGACTATCGTGTTACCCAGTAACTGGGTTGTAGAGGTCAGATAGGCAGTCGGCTAGGCAGATGATGATACTTATCAGGTGTTGGACAGGTAGGTAGGATTCATTGTGGAACTTTACTATTCTAAAGGAGATCAAAACCTAATTCTACGTGGTTTCAGATATTTTTCGACAGTGCCTTCCTAAAAAGAAAAAAAAGCACTCAAATAATTTAGGCGTAGTTGATCAAAATAAAAAGCTTCCACCATTGGTGGGTTTAAAATCTGTAGTGAGCGAATACGTCAGAAAAATATGACACCAACATTTTTTCAACAAAAAAATTGAGGCAAATTTGATAAATGAAAAATAAAAAAGATTAACTGTAGCCGATTAACGCTACACTATGTAGGTACTTAAAATATTGCCAGATTAACAATGCAACAAATGACATGCCCTAAATAACAATTTTATGAACTGCATTCGCTAGAAAACTTCAGACACAGTTAGCGTTATTTCGTTCTCTAAAGCTTCGTAAGTTGCAAAAATAACATCCAAAAAGAAAAAATAACCTAAAAAACTTTCAAACAAGGAAATAAAAGATCAGGGTGGCCCATGTTATTATTGTTTCTCGCTCATAATTTATCAAAAATAACTGTAACTTGGCCATCAACAAGTGGCAAGTAGAACTCTTATGTTACGTTAATAATTCTTGCGGTCCGCCTTTTGCTCAAGTCCACTCTGCCTCAAAGTTATCTTTGGTAAAAATAACAGAAAATATTTGAGTAGGTACCTATATCTTGTTATATACTTTTAGGGATATAATTTGGAACAACGCAGCTTGAAGGAGCTTTTATTTATAAATTGTTTGGCTTGTAATCCACTTCATAATAAATCATTTTCCTCTGATAAGAAAGACTGCTCTTTGGTTGATAGGGTTCGATTCCAAGTTCGGGTAAATATTGGGTTCTTCTATCTGGAATTTCTCAGTAGTAACCCTGGGGCTTGGATTTCTGCCCAGTTGATGGCAATCAGGACCTCATGCTCAGTTCAGCAGTAGGGCTTGCCACCACAAGACTAATTAGGAAAACCAAAACCTAACCTTACCGTATCACCTAGGTGCGGGTTGTTTGAAAGAGATACCGCAGCCCCTGGCACACAGGTAATTGAGGGAACACGGGTGGGTTTTAGTCAGTAAAAGTCTGACACGCTCTCCTGCTCCACCCAGAGCGGGAGAAGTTATTTGATGATTACCCACGCAAAAAAAAACACTATCACCTACGCTGAAAACCTCACTAAGTACCTATAAAATACTAGTTTATACCCGCGTGAAATTACTTGTTTTAACATAAAAGTAGGTATAAGTATTACAACGAGTCACATAATTAACGCAAGACCAATTTTTTTTAAAGCTGACTTATATTATTAAGAAAAACGTGTCGACCCAAGCATTACTTTATGCATTTAAAATAGAGTCTTATTTCATCGAGGATAAGATTGAATTTTCTTTGCCTCAATCAGTGGTAGGTATGGCAAAATATATCATTTAAAAAATATAAATGTTAAAACTTACTGAAATCGATTCAGTAGTCAATTAGGAACAAACTACTTTCGGGTCTTGCATCTATTCTGTTACACCTTGTATATATAGCATCGCATCGAATTCAAATCTAACTAGCAGTTTGAGAGATTACCACCTACATGCAACCTTACAAACAAACAAACAAACTTTCTCTCTTTAATATTAGTATAGATCAGATAGTGTAAGCAAGCAATAAGTCCATCACGCACGTGCACTCTTGGCCAATTTAAGGACACACTTTCACGGTGTACACACGAGGCGCACGAAACGTAAACACTTCGCGGTTCGTTTACTTTGCCACTAAGTGTACGCCAGATTGTTTTGCTTACGGATATGCACCTCCGTAGTGATGCCAATAGGCACCTAGGGAGATATTATCAAGAAAAAGTTCTTATTATAATTATGAGATAAAAGTTCGTTCTTTGTACTACTTTTGCAATGTCTGTTGCGGGCATTTTGCTTTCATCGTTGGCGAACTTTGAAACGAAACTTTAACAAAGCAAATTATTAAAAAAAATTGTATGAACCAGCGATAATTCACCTGAAAAATACATTCCAAACAACAATAAATATGATCAAGAAAACTGTTGAGCGTTTACATGCATGTAGGCGATCGTTTGACGGGTTAAAAATATGTTATATTCAACAAAACAGATTATACCATTCTAATAGACAACCAAAATCACAGCTATCGCAAACTATCTTTGTTATAACTATTAACAAAAATATAACAAACTAGCGAGCCGCCCCTGCTTGGTAAGGTTTTTACAAGTTGACAAAACATCGCGATTTCTGTATTGCTGCACTGATAAATGCGTGCACTGACTGGAAAGGTTCACTCAATCTCGTGGTTCATTCATTTCAGATGGTCTTCACTTGATTTGGCCAAGATTATATATGGACTTTATAAGATACTGTCTGAGCGCTGAGCTTGTTTCTGCCTTTCTTTTCAGAGTAGTCAGATAGGAAACACCAACTTCATCTAGTTTAAAAAATATAATTGACGTGTAAATGTGTTTGGACAAACCTACTATTTACAGAAATAAAATGATTTATCATTCAATCGTTGCATAGTTTAGCAGAACAACGCGGTCACACAGACAGACACGAAAAGCGACTTTAATTTATAACATGTTTGTATAGGTACCTATAAATACGCCTCAAACCATAACTTTCGTGAAAACATTCATCATAACAGTATTTCTATTTCCACACCAGTTTATTCACGACATAAACACAGGTCATTACCTCGACAACCACTTACAGCCGTTACAGGAATGACGTTTAATTTTCAGAGTTCCGCGGACGCGTAAATAGTCATTTCCAACGAAGGGGTTGACAAACGGTTCCGTACGTCGCGACGAACACCAGATGCTTCCCACGGTGGACTTTGTCCTGTATTTATAGGTTCAAGACAAGTCCTAGGACTTATAGGTAGGTACCGTAATTGGTTCCTGTGACATTTTCTATTAGTTCTGTTCTTTGAGACTGGAAGTGGACTTGTTGGGGCGGAGTGAACTGTCACGCTGGTAAGACATGTGACAGTGAGGAATTGTTCTGATGAATAAGAAATAAAACTTGTCTGGTTGTCTATCACCTATCATACGTTTACGTGTAAAGAGAATTTACATAGTATTCCTCAGAAAAGTACCACAGGACAACAAAAACAAGTTAGTGCAAAGTGAAGTGCTACTAACATAGCTTTTAAGCTTTATTTATTAACACAAGCTAAGGTATCTTGCGAAACTCAAATTTTCTTACATTTTTTTGCAATTTTTTGGTTTTTGTGAGGCTGAACAAAATATGATTCGCGCCTTATTTAATTAAAGAAATATAATAATTAAAATCATCAAAACAACTATCGTAAGTTCATGTACCATCGAATGATTATTTCATGAAAAAGTCTTTTGATTTTTCTCAATATACCTACAGCCTGACTAATTTCAAGAAGCGTAAGACTATTTGAAGTTCACGTGCTATACTGGCGCTCCCACAACCTCAGAAAGATTCTGTTTGTCATTCGAAATCTGCGTGAAAGAGTGCATTTTACCCGTTAGCGTGGAAAGAGTTTTTGAAATTCGAACCATTCTATTCAATTATTTTCTATACAGCCAGTCCACTAAAAATGCATTAATACCTTATTTCATGTCAGTGCCCCAACCCCATTTTTAGAATAATCGCACTGGCCAGCAGGACGAATACATGAAAAAAAAGAACCTTAAAAAAAATTTCGTCTTTATGCAATTCCATAATTTTGGTTGTGTTTTTGATAAAATCGTAAAAAATTATAAAGTATGATCGAGTCCAGCAGCGATGAAGATATACATTTAACATTTGCAGAGTTAGTGCAAGCGGTATCTTTATGCCGAATTGAGTTATCTTCCGGAAAAATCGCGCAAAATGTACATAAAAGCGTACAATTTGTTCAATGCATGGAGACATTCTAAAGGCGTAAAAACGTTTTCAAAGACTACAATGCAATGCTTGATGCAATTGAACTAAGTACACTAATTTAATGTATTATTTAGGGTGTTTTTCTTGCCCCTAGCATTTTCCTCATTGTAGTGAGGTGAAAAACTATGTGTTTCGGTCGGCAGCAAAGGTAATCTGCGTCCTGTAGCTTTGAAAGCCTCGTTACGCTCAGGATTCTATATTTGAACCACTCGCTTTGCTCATGGTTCAATCCTAGAATCCTTCGCTTGCTCAGCTTTCAATACAAGTAATCACGTCAAAAAAAAAAAAACAACTTTGCAGTCTTGCATAACAAATAACTTTTTTTAAGGTATATGGTTATAGGCTGAAATAAAAACTTGGGTTGGCTTTTATCCATAAAAGTACTTAATATAGTCTCAAAAAAAAAACACATATTCTCATGCAAAATTGGAAAGGTAGGCTCAACTACGGCTGTGGCTTTTACTACCAAAAAAAAGCATTCTTTCCGAACGACACGGTGTATCAACCGCAATAAATTCTGGACAAAAAACAAATAGCTATAACTCGCCATGTCCAATCAAACGACCCCCAGTGGGCTTGGAAACGCAAATTGCGGCCAAAAATGATAACTGTTGAATTATAACCCTCATTGTACCAAACGAAGTCACTTCATTGGCCCTAGTTTATGAGAACCTCTGGGAGATGTTATCAAAACGTTTTATTGAGTGCGAAAAAATTTCGGACTTTGAACGCTTTTGGTTCATTTATTATCATTTTATGTTGACATAAAACTTGGTCCGCGGTTGATGAACTTGATTGTTTGAGGTTGAATACTTGCATAAATATTATGGGATTGTTTTTGTGACTTATGAGGTCGTCCCGAGGAATGGAAAAAAATAACAGGAATTGGAGTCGAACAATTCTAATGTCACGGTAATGACAAAGCTTAGGACACATCACATATCGATTGACGTGTTAAAGTGTTTGTACTTATAGTACACCTACATTTCGCTTGCTCTGCTTAAAACCCATATAGCAGGGGCCGAGCCTATTGCTATTAACCAGCCACATTATACCCAGTCTCCGGGCTGCTACGAAGAAATTCCAGATGGAAATACCAAATAGCATTTTGCCTGACCTGGGAATCGAAACTAAGATCCTCTTGTTCAGCCGTAATGCTTACGATCAGAAGACCAACGAGACAGTCAGAGTTTACTTATAGTAATTCAATAAAATAATTTCTTAGTACACATCTGCAACTGCATCCTATCCTATCCACGCAATCCACTGTCCATTCCAAGGTTGCCTGCAAGCGATCACAGAAAGCGACCAGGCCTTGTATGTTTTGAAAGAAAGAATACATTTTATTTATTTAGCACAGACTAAAAGGCAAACAATATACCTACAGCAGAAAAAAAAAGTGTAAAGTGCGATGTAAAAAAAAAGAATTAAAGTGTACACTCACGGCTGCGCCAATAAGGCCCAGTTCAGCAAAAATGCCAGACAACTAGTGCCTGACGCTGGTGTGTGTCAAATGTATTTTTTTAATATATATATTCTGTACAATAAATAAATCGATGGCACTTCCGACATAAAGAGATATTAATAAAAAATCTAAACAAGACTCTAAACGCCATTCCAAAGTCACTTGACACGCTACAACCATTAAAATCATCAATTGTTCCTGTCATAACTCTTGACAACAACCATGACACATTAGCTTCCAGTCAATTTGTACGTTCTACGCACCCCCTCAATCATCCACCATGATCTATGCCCATGGCTACTCGAAGCATGGATATGAAAAATGACAGGAGAAATCTGTCCAATTATATTGTAACATGAATCGCCGTAGATGGCTGTACATTAGTAACTTTGTCATGTGTCTCGATTTAGTTCGGAAGGGTTAGATAACCATATGTCAAAGTTTTGGTGATATATTTTTTTTGGTTGAAGTTTTGTATGAAATATATTAGGAAAGAAATTATGTATTGGTTAATGAATGATTATGGACTATATTTATGTGTAATAGTACGTTAGCAAGGACACCATTATGGAAGGCAATTTTCTGTCTTCTGAAGCTAATGAAATTAAACAAGAAATACGGAAATAGTAAATATAAATATTGTAGTTTAAAAAGAAAAACATTTTCGGAGCTCAAGTAGAATGGTGTTTACTTTTATCCTAGATACATATTTAATTTTGGAGTTTTTTGTTGTTTAATTAATAAAAGTTACAAAGTTTTCATTAAATTCATCATCATCATTTCAGCCGAAATGCTGAACATAGGCCGCGCAAGCACCGCCACACCGACCAGTTCTGTGTTTCTCACATCCAGCAGATTCCTGCGACTTTCACCAGGTTATCGAATCATCTTGTGGGAGACCTTTCAAGGCTACGTCTTCCAGAACGAGGTCACCACTTCAGTTCATAAAATTATTACCCATAAATGAAGGTTAATGCACGATTCCAAGCAAGCAGTTGGTCATACATTAGTAGCTGTGTCGTATGTCCAGTTTTTGTATGAAAGGGTTAGATAACCAAATGTCACGAAGTTTGCCATGTTTGTTTGTCATGTATTTTAGGTCAGCACCGACCGACATACCGGCTGTTCATGTAGCTTAAGTACCTATTTATGCAGGTCAGTCTTAAGAATCACACTTTCAGAGGTGGATAGATTGACACTGATCGTTTTTACATGCTTTTATTTAGTTTCAACCGTCCCGGTAACTGCCTGTCTGTAATCAAATCTTGCTAGTAAGTTGTAACGGACTTCAAAAAAGGACGAGGTACCTGGATCTCGTAATTCAAAGGGTGTCCCATAAAAATTTGGCCAAGTTTTAATCGGTGTTTTCTGAGTTAGCTTCAATAATAAGTTTTTTTACACGTAGGTACCCTTTATTTAAAAACGCTGCTTAAAGTTAATTAGTGATTAGCGACTGATTAACCATATATTTGTGATGATTATACGTCTCTTAATTTTTTAGCCACGATTATAAATAAACCCCTTAGTGTATGTAAATGATTTTGTACAGTCAGCGCCAATAATATCGGGACAAACAGACTGTTCAAAATGATACCAACTATGAAAATTAAACTTTATCTCAATTCAATAAAATTCTTGTCAGAATGACAGGTGTCGTGTACGGTCTTCATTCTGAAACATTCCTTGTGTCATTGACTTAATATTTAATTTTCATAGTTATTTAGATCATTTTGGACAGCCTGTTCGTCCCGATATTTTAGACGCTAACTGTACTAATTGACGAATTTGTGTAGGATACGTAAGTACTACAACTAAAAAGTTTAGTTTTGTATTTTCATTTTTTGCCACCAACTTCCGAAATTAACTGTTATTTTCTCTTTGTGGTGTATTTTTGAAAGTCGGTTGTTCTATTTAAGTAATTTTCTCTGGTCATACAATAATATGAATGAGTGCACTAACAGGAATGGGCGGAGATACGTTGGATTTTAGTTCTATCTCATAATCTAACTCATCTAGTACCAGTATACAATTAAACTTATTATATTTATCTATATATCCAGCAGGGTTTATTTCAGGATCCCTACACATCTAAAGAAGACGATGCTAGCTCATTGCTAAGTAATAAAACCCACAGTCTCAATATCTCAATTTATCTACGAGGCCGATCAGGTAGGATCCTTGATCTAGATATCTTTAGGACCTCGTATTTTCGAGAAAAGTAAGCCTAAAATATGTTATTAGGAATTGAGAACGGAAAGTCTTCCTAGATAATACGTAAGTCCGTTAGGATTTCTTTTGTGTCTGGCCCTAAAACCCTTTAGTCAAGATAGGTCCAGCCGTGCTATTCTGTAACCATCTCACCGGGTGAAGTGAGCCAAGTGAGCGTGGAGTGAGCTGTCAGTGTCATCCCACTGATGCTAGGGATTGACCAAGCATTACATTTACAATCATAATCGATATTAAATCTCGATTATGATTGTATGCTAATTGTATTGATCATTTTATTGCGATTTCAAAGCTAGTGTTTAAGTGTGCATCATGCATTACATTACACGCGCACTCACGCCTCAGGCAATATAAGGACTAGTCTAGGAAAAAATAGACCGAAACAACATTGAGTTTGACTGAGTTTTTGTTTTGCTACTTTATTTCGAAAACTTCCCAAAATGTAATGCATGATGCACACTTAAATACTAGCCTAGAAATTGTAATAAAATGATCAATAGAATCAGCATAAAAATATTATTTAAATCTCGATTATGATTGTAAATGTAATGCTTAGGCATCCCTAGCATCAGGTGGAATGACACTGACAGCTCACACCACGCTCACTTCACCCGGTGAGATGGTTACAGAATAGAATAGCAGGAGTAGTGCTGCTTGGCTATTCTGTAAAAATCTCACCGTAAATCCTCGGTGAAGTGAGTTTAAAGTGTGCTGTCAATATTTAGCATCAGTCGGAGTGACAGCTCACTTACTCACTTCACCGAAGATTTCACGGTGAGATTTTCACACAGAATAGCACTACTGGCCTAGTGGTAAGCCGTGACTTACGAGTTGTAGGTTTGAACCCATACAGGCTCTTTACATTGTGTATTAAATTTCATCACCACTGCTCTAAAAACGGTGAAGGAGAACATCGTGAGGAAACCGGCATGTCCTAGAAACAAAAATTCGAAATTTATGATATTTACTAAGCCGCACTTGGCCTGCCTCGTGGTTTATGGCCCACTTTCTCTTACAGGAAGGAAACCCAAGTACCAGCACTGGCAACATTATAGGCTGATTTTTTGTGTGAGACAGGTGTCCATAAAATCCTAATTATTAGGTATTTGTTACTCTTCTGTTTGCGCTGCAAATGCAATCGAAAGTAATCTTCGTACATGCATTTCTTATTCCCAATAACATTCATTGGCTCATTGCTTATTATTATAATAACACATTTAAAAACCAATTACTTCGACAGTTCCAATTTTAGCTTTTTCCCAACTATGTTGGGGTCAGCTTCCGTCAGCTAACCGGATGAAGCTGAATACCAGTATGTTACATGCAGCGACTGCCTATCTTACCTCCACAACCCAGTTACCACGATACCCGTTGGTAAGACTGGTTGTCAGACTTTCGGGCTTCTGACGACACGTAACGACTGTCAAAGATCCACAGACGACAGCTGGGACTACTTAACGAGGCATGAAGGGGTCTCGGATGGTCACCCATTCACGAATCAACCGCAGCAAGAGTATCTTAAATTTCAATTTATCATTGTACTATTGTAGTGTTATTGTACGGTAGGTAGTTATTTTTTTCCATAAACCCGTAGTAAAGTGGCGGGCGTTACCTTTGTAAGTAGGCAGGTAATAAGGTCAAAGATATCAATATCACCTTCCACCATAAATTTGGGCCACCATAATGTTCTACCATCACGCATCAGCTCAACAAGTGGTTTATTTCCTCATAATATGGTGCAAACATCCGTGCTGATAAATTTATATGAGGCCTTTTATGAACCCTATAATAATATTGTAAAGATTTGCTTGTGAAATAAGAAAAGTGGGGTAGATTGCTTGTGCTTTTCGGCTTATTTGTGAAAATTCCAACATTGACTATTATTTTGAGTAAATATTGTAGTCTTCAATTTTTTTTTATTTTCGGAACTAAAGTAGAATGGTGTTTACTTTTATCCTAAAGTAGATACCTACATATTTAATTTTGGAGTTCTTTTTTGTTTAATTAATAAAAATATAACATAATTTTAGTATTAAATTAATTAAATATTCATAAAATTCATCATTATCATCATTATTTGAGCCGCAAGACTGACCATGGGCCTCAAGCACCGCCGCACCGACCGGTTCAGTGCTTCTCGCATCCAGCGGCTTCCTACGGCTTTCACCAGGTTATCAGTTAATCTCGTGGGAGACCTTCCAAAACCACGTCTTCCAGAACTCGGTCGCCACTTCAGTTCATAAAATTATAACATAAAAAATTATATTGATTATTATTTTGAGCATTTGGAAGCATGACGTAGATTTTTAAAACACCGCTATTCGCCTTCAAGTTTGAGTCTACAACTTTGGAATAAAATCGTTTGACAACCATTCGATGTTTGAAACGCGTTATAATTCAATTTTGCATCAGAAAATTTTCGTAATAGGTAAAAAATGTTACTAATTACTTGGATGTTGTTACTCAATCACGCAAAAACAGGTTTCGATGAAATTAGGCACACAAATAATTTATAACCTGGATGAGCACATGGGATACTTTTTATCCCGATAGTACGTTTCCGTGAGATCATTTCCGACCCATACGCAGATAAAGTTGCTGGCAAAAGCTAGTACATAAATAAAACAGATTTTGGAATTCAAATAAACAAGACAGAATTTCGCAACTTCCTACAAAAAAAGATAAGTTTGTTTCCATAAAACAAGCGAATAAATTGGGATAAGTATGACTACATATTTAGCAATGTCAGCAAACAATTTTACCTGAAAAACGAAAACAGAATTTTATAAATCAAAGCTAAGCACATTTATAACACCTGCATAAATCTATAACGAGTCTGACTGTAGCCACACAAACTAATTAAATACCAATCACTTTCAGTCACATTCCTCTCTGACTGCATTCGTCTGTCTATGTGCGTAAAAAACAGTATCCAATTATCTTGCCCGACGTATGCAGACATAAGTCTCCGCTTAGACTAAATGGTACATTGCAGATGAGGGTGCAGAAGTCTCTATTATGGTCAGTTTTCTATGTGTGGTATGATTTTTCGGTTGATTTATGTAGTCTTGACTTCGACTTCAAGTACCTGATTGCATACATACATATATATGCAGGCTATTGGATTTCGACAATATTTACGACAGCTGCGTGAACTCTACTCACTGACGCAGTCATAAGGTCGTCAAATGCACGAGAACTTGTCTAATAATTATTGATAGTACACATGGCTACACATCAAGCTATACATTTTCAGTTTACGCTGATCTCGCATTGCACGTAAATCCTATACAATGACAGATCAGCGTATACTGGAAATGTATAGCTTGACGTGCAACAATAAAACGATAATATCTCTTGTTTTAAAATAAAATGTATACTATATCAGCAGTTTTCTTTTGCCGTTATTTCTGATTTTTTTTCTTGTTATTCGGCTGTTAGCATTGTAGTGTGATGTTAAATTGTCTAAAACTTTTGTCAAGAATTGGGCGATCAAATGCAAAAAGATTTATTCAAATCCAACTGGTACTTAAAGTGATTATTAACCCCTACATACAAACTTACCTTTTGTAATATTTAGTATTAATCTATGGTAGGTACCTATATTAGTATAACAGTAAGATTATTAAAGATGAATAATTGCAATTAAACATTTAAAGATGACATAAACTGTCAGCTGTATTTCTTTTGCTAAAACAAAACAATATCTCCTTAAAGAAGTCACTGACTGCTGAATTTCTAGGAACGTTTTTGTTACATTCGGCATCAATGCATTCACGTTCAAAACTTTGCATTGTTCACAAGCAAACCTTCTGTTCGTCCTTGTTTTGTCCTCGGACGTAAGTAGTCGGCACCCCATACTGGTGCGACGCGATAAGGTCCCTCCCAAATTGATGTTTGAACTGTCATTAATTCCCCTCACCGACAGATGTCAGTGCAGTCTATTATTTTTTGACACCTAGCTGTCATTTGTCGTTATTTTATTTCATTCATTCGTTGATCGAATGAAGGATTGGGTTGTTGAACTATGTTGTAATTGTGGCTGATTCGAGATGAATCATTCTTGGAATTTGATTAGAGTTTTTTTGATAGGCGTTTATTGTGGTTCTAACAGTTATAACTAAGGTATGATTCATCTGTCTTGCTTCTTTTCTTAGATATTTTTAGTTTTGGCCGAAGTACGTGTTTACGTGTCATTTATTCAAATTAGGCTGAGAATCAGCACTTTTCTTACCTCAAAATACATAACACCATTCACCACTTCCTAGTGCTTTAGCTGGGAAGAAGAATTGGCACAACAAAATTACTCAATGATATTCAAAATAATCTAGAAATAATATAAATTAAAGTCACTTTTCGTGTTTGTCTTTGTGACCACGTTGTTCTTCTTAACTGCATAACGGATTTTTATACGGTGTTCACTATAATTTAGAAAATGTATTCCGGGAGGTTAATGTTTAGGTAAAGTAAGTTAATATTGACTTTCCTATTTGATAAGAAAATAAATTACGACGTTTTGCCAAGTCGTAAAAAGAATGAGAAGCTCATCATCATCATCATATTAGCCGAAAGACGTCCACTGCTGGACATAAGCCTCCCCTAAAAGGGGGGATTTGCCACGCTTAGCAGGCGGGTTGGCCATCGCAGTATGGTGGTCAAATGCATAGAGAACGCTGCTGCCCATTCTCTAGTAAGTCCCTTAATCGCCTTCTACGACACCCACGGGAAGAAATGGGATGGTGCTACTCTTTTACGTCCGGCACCACACGGAACGTGCGAAGCTAGTCGCTAATATAGTGACGAAAATAAAAAATCACAACGAGTTCTACATCAACGTCAATCGGTTGAAGAAAAGCTTCATTTTCTGAACAGCCATTTTAATTATAAGTTTTCAAAAAGTTACGCAGTAAAAGTCAGCACTTGGTACTGAAACTGTGCCGAATAGGAATGAATAAAGTACCTACAAGGGTAATTTTATACCAACTTGCGACTTACAAGTTGTAGGTCGTGGGTTCGATTCCAGCAGGGACTTTACTTTGTGTATTCATCACCACTGCTCTCGGAACGGAGGAAAATATCGTGAGGAAACTGGTCCTATAGAACCAAAAGTTCCAAGACATGTGACATCATCGAACCCGCACTGGGCCCGCGTGGTGGATTACGGCCCACACCCTCTCACTGAGAGGAGGCCTGTGTCCCAGCAGTGGGATCTATATAGGCTGATTATGCTTAAGCTTCATAATATTAGAAACTAGCTTCCGCCCGCGGCTTCGCCCGTGTGGAGGTCGGAAATTATCCCGCGGGAACGTACTACCGGGATAAAAAGTATCCTATGTGTTAATCTAGGTTATAATCTATCTGTGTGCCAAATTTCATCCAAATCCGTTCAGCCGTTTTTGCGTGAAAGAGTAACAAACATCCATCCATCCATCCATCCATCCATACTTACAAACTTTCGCGTTTATAATATTATGTGTGCCTCCGGTAAACCGCAACCGATGTTATTATGTTTATTCCTTTTTATTTATTTGTATTAGGGAGGGGCTTGTGGCTAAGTAATAACAGCCGCATGGGTCGATCGACTACGTTAAGCTACTCTTGCCGCGGTTGGTCCGTGGATGGGTGACCAGAATGGTCACCACACAGATGGTTACATACCACGACTCCTCCGTGCCTCGTAAAGCACGTTAAGCCGTTGGCCCCGGCTGTCATTCGTGGATCTTTGACCGTCGTTACGGGTCGTCAGAAACTAGAAAGTCTGACAACCAGTCTTACCTTGATTGACGTGTAAAAGTGTTTGTACAAACCTACTTACAGAAATAAAATCATTTATCATTTACCAAGGAGTATCGTGTTACCCAGTAATAGGGTTGTGGCGGTCAGATAGGCAGTCGCTCCATGTAAAATACTGATATTCAGCTGCATCCGGTTAGACTGGAAGCTGACCCCAACATAGTTAGGGAAAAGGCTAGGCAGATGATGATTTATTTATTTATTATTAAAATATTTATTTAAACTTCTCGCACACAAAAAGGTACAAAGACGGACTTAATGCCTTTTTAGGTTTTCATCTTTGTGTAGTTTCTGTTTAACTGGTTTTTTTTTTAATAATTTATATCAGAACAATAAAATTCCGGTTTGACCACTTTTGTATAGAAAACATTAAGTGTCAAACTGCTTTATTTTTTCATTAAATTAAAGGTGACGATTGAAAAATCAGCTCTTAGTTTAGTATAATTTATCTTGTAGAATATGTACCCAAAAGTACGTAACATAATATTCGAAAAGCCCTGCCTTGCAAAAAAGAAATCTCCATACATTTTCGCTACAACATAACAAAATTTTCCTACCAACGAGATAGCGCCAAAAATATTACAAGACATCTACCATAACAGTAACCATTATACTTATATTTATTCCGTTTATCTCGTGACATGTTGGTTTACGACTCAATCGGAGATATTCGTACTTATTCGGCTTTATTCGGGTTTGTTGCGTATGCATTGCACGGTGGCAAGTTTCTTTTATCTGTAATAAGATTCCAATTCGGATAGTCTTGATGTCGCGAGCTCCCTAAAGTAATAAACTAGTGGTGGAGTGGAGTTGTGAGCGCGTTTCCGTTGTTCCACGGTACGGTAAAAAGATTACGGGGTTTAACGTTCCGTAATAGCAGCTTTTGACGTTAAGTTCTGCCAAAAGAAGATTTAAACAACTTTGTTTTTCCTATTCAAAGTTAAATAAACAAAAAACAATGCCACGTAGGTCATAAGAAAAAAAATACCAATAGAGAACATAGCGTGGAAAATACTATTCCACAGTCATGATTTAAAGTCGATGTTTAAATTAATTTCTAATGCAAATCGGTAAATACGCCATGTGGCACTTCATGAATCATTTCTACATTCATGTCTATAATTTTTATGGTACACTTAGTAAAAAAAAATGTTTATTCTATCTCCACAAATTACATTCTTAAACTTAAGCTTAATATTAAGCTAACATATACGTAGATATTTATTTTAAGAAAATGTCGATATTTTTTTAAATAAAGCGTATTTTATCTATTTAACTAAATATTTCTTAGTTTGACTGATTTCCCAAAAATAATTCTTATTCACGCTTCCTTTTCTAAAATGTAAATGAAAAAATGTTTTTTCCTGTCATAATAGATCTCAATCTTTTTTTCTGTAAACCACCCCTCCATTCTTTATCGTACAGTGTCAAACACTGGACACCCGCCAAATTGCGTACGAAATACGTCGAATTTGTAGAACAAATATAAATGGTTGGGGTAGATCGAGGGTAGATAATTACATTTTTTGATCTTCGGAAACTGGGGATGACGTCTGAAGCAAGGCCCTTTGTGTTCTATACTTCGATAGTGTCACAGATATGAGACGTGTGTAAATAGAAACAAACATTACCTTCCCCTTTTTGTCTGTCGGGTAAAATGTGCGGTGACGTCATTGGGCCTTGTTTGTGTAAGGAAGTAACGTGTGGAAAAGTGTTTAATAGTAAATTAGTGACTAATGGAGTGTAAGGTTACGTTTCATTGGCGTTTTTATTTTTACGAATATGAGTGAGTTTTCATACAGTACGTCATTATCGTGAGCCAAAGAATTTTGTTGATATGAATTTAAAATACCTAGTGTAAGTTTTAGTGAGGAAAATAAAAAAGGAATCATAAAAAAATCTTTGAGAGTAAATAGGTACCTACTTAGTCGTATTTAATAACTAGAGCTATATTTGATATTCATTTATACATTACTTACTAAACAAAAGGTTTACGAGTATGTAGGGATCAGTAGGCAATAGGCATTCTGCATTCGCTGCCTACCCTCATAGGAAAAAGGCGTGAGTTTTTGTATGTATGTTATACATTACTGACGAACAAGACTTGAAGAATATAAAAATGCAAAGCCTGTGCTAACTGGGTGTTACCGATTCAATTAAATTCCTTCTGAAATAAAACTAACTGAATAAAAATACTACTGTTACAAAAGCTTTTAAGTATAGTTATTTTTATGTTGTCATTTACAGAAAAACTCTAATATCTATGAGTCTTAAAAACAGTGATGTATGAAATCATAATCTTTCACTATAAGCGTGTACTTACTTTTTATTTAATAAAATAATTTGTCGTAATCAAAATTTATCGTTTTATCTTACCAGGTATCAATCTGGTTTTAATAATATACAAACAGACATTCTCAGTTTCATAGTCACTCTATCGAAGATAAAAAAGGTCACCACGCTACCCAAACCTACTGATAAACTTCTGGCAAAGTTTAAAGCAAATTAAACTGGTCCGAAAAATAACAAGGTCCGTTTTCAAACTAAAATAACTCACCAAAAACAATATAAACAACTGTTCAGCTAATACTACACACAATTCAAAGCAAATAACGGTCCCTTTCCACCAATCGATAGTTCCAAATTCAATAACAGTTCGAAATTCAGATATTGGAAGAGTAATCAAGTTGAGACTTACCTAACAGCTTCATTACTTCAGCCTGGCTGATGAGTACATTCAGATGGCCCGTTGCCAATGGCAACGCTAGCCAGGCCGCCCAAGCGATAACAAGAATTTTAGCTGCCATTATACACTTCACCTTACAGTCATTTTATTTTCACTTTTGAGTACATTTTAACACATTTTTTGGTTAGCAAAAGTTTGTTTACGTTGTATCCATTTTAGCGTCCTTCGTATTTGAAAATAGAATTGACCATAGATTATTGTAATACTTTTTAAAGTTCACATTTTTAAAAGTTACTAGTTAAAAAACTAGATAAAAAATTGTATAAAATTAAGTAATTAAGATTATACAATAGCATTCTCAAAATAAATTAAAGCGTAGATGAATTCCAATAGAATGAACAAAACAAAATCAATCTCCATTCAACATTCAAATTGATCGCGTTCGAAAACAAACCTACCGGAAAATTTTCGAATTCGGAAGCCGGTGATTCGGATACGTTCACAAGCGGACACAAGTCTGACGCTCGCGGTACCGCGCCGCACTGCCGTTCAACAACGCTCGGCGAACCAACAAGTTACTCACTGACATGCGCACAGCACAACCCTATCATTTCGAACACACTTTCAAAATACATTGAAGACTTTATTTGAACTTAGAATAAGTGTTTTGGAGCAAAAACCGTCATGTATCTCACCCCCATCTTTCAAATAGTCAGAATGTGTTTAAATTTTAAAGGCTTTTATTAAGAGGGACTCGTGTTTTAAAGGGAATTAATTGAGTTTGTCTCAAGGGAGAGGCGTTTCCGTTTTGCATTAAGACCGTTCTGTGAGTACTAATGAAATTACGATCTCTTTTATAAATAGAGTGCTCTGCAAGAGTTGGTATCGAACAGGATGGAAAACTAGAGTGTGATTTTACTAAGAAATAGATAACAGAGTTAAAATATGAAAAGCAGGCTTAACTTGGTTAAGGAGAATTAGTACCAGTTCCGGTTTACATTGGATTAAATTACGAGCTTCCGTCAATATGCAAATGGAGTGTTTTAAAGTTTACTGCCTCTTAAATAATATTTTATGACAGTTTACAACCTTGTTTGGATTCGTTTATGGTAGGTTTTAAGTTAAGAATATTAGTAACACCGTGTGCTTTAGTCGTCTTTTGTTATAATATAAAAAGCTACATAGTGCTGACTTTTTCTTTGATAAAGTTCAAATTGTCACAAAAAAATGTGTTTCACAAAAAAATTAAAGTTTAAAAACGTATTTACGTACAAAGTCACTACAGTGCGCAAACTGTAACCATGAATTGTATCATTCTAGACCCCCAGCGCAAATCATTTTTCGTCGGTTATACAAAAAACAAATCAGCTATTCCATACCTTTTGACCGCATCGGTATTGCACTTTTCTATGAAACAACTGATTTTTTTTTTGTATAACTGACGAAAAATGTCTGCGCTGGGGGTCTGCTAAATTCAGGGATACAGTTTGCACACTGGATAAAAAATATTCTGTATATACGCCCTTTACGAATCGTACACAACATATTTCAGCTGCGTTCACGTCTATCTCCGCCGCAATACATCAAACCACGGTAAGTTTTCTCGCCGCGTTCAGATTAGCCGTTTGTGGCGAATGTATAAGTAATATAGAGGCGCGTTCCGTACTGGCACTGATGAATGGTCTCACTTATTAAAGGAACTTTTGCTTGTGATTATTGCGTAAACGATTGCTAGTTATCATGTGAAGAATGGGATGGTGATGAATATGCATAGAATGTTGAATTAGGTTTATTAGTCATGCTGGCTGCATTGTTTGGTTATGTTCCTTTTCTATTATTGGTCTATGGATCTGATTTGATTTTGAACATCACTTCTGTAGTAGTTTTCATGTAACAAATAAAAAAGAATTAAAAATAAAAATGGTTTTGTATTCCGTTGTCAAAGAACTCTAGGGCGGGCGACGTAGCATGGTTTCAGTGCGAAGTTGTTTCAGCGTCGAGCAACACACAAACATAAAAAACCTCTCTTTACGATTTCTACCCACGTTTTAAACAAAAATATGAATTTAATCAAAACAAACACTTGAAATTCAAATAAAATTCAAAACAGTTCACAATTCATTATCATTAGTTCAACGTATCTTCAACATAATGTAAGCAGTCGACGATCGGCGCGCTCTCATGCGGAAAATTCTGGAAACTCACACGACTATGAAGTATGCTCGACTGCTGCGAAGTTTATGCTTATTTTTTTTTTCATATTTTTAAAAAGGGAACCTTTTTTTGAATAACGACTTTATGGTCCGCGTGCGAACGACAATTTATTCGGATTTGAAATTCGAATTCGGTTCTATGAACAAGTTTTGAATGGGATAGACTGATTTGATTCGCACCACGCATTTTTAATTGTTTTTTAAAACACGGCGTAGAATAAAAAACGTTCATTCACCTAAGGACCCATTCATTTTGGTTCGTAAATTGAATCTAATGAGTTGATACACAATTTTCTATAGATTTATGCGCGGTTTCTATAAACAAAAACGGGTCGCGATTTTGGATGATAATGATAGCATTTTTAATTTCCTAACCTAGCAAATAAATGGTTTCGTAAGCTAATCTTACCTGTAAAACCTACTTCCAAATAGGGGAGGTATACAAAGCGAAGGTATTTGGTCTTTACTTCATTATTGTTAAAGATTTAAGAGTCTTAATTTTAGTCTACAGCTATCAGTAAATAGGGTATTTTACTCTATACGAGAAAAAATCTAAAAATATATTATTGAGATAGCTTAGCCAAAATGCAGGCGGAAAATCTTAGTTTTAGTTCATGAAACAACAAAATAAATTTTAAAATACAATTTAAAGATTTCAGTTTTTCTAGTATGTTTTTGAACACCATGAAATAGTAGCCGCCATGTTATTTCGTTATACGGGATGTCAACTGAGCAACTTTGTACTTTTATTATTTTCGTAACCAAAGTAATTTTTATTTAAATAATATTTTGCATTCAGGAACATCAAACCAACGATAAATAGAAAAATAACTCATTTTTTTAAATTATAAACAATTGTTTTTCTCAAATTACGCGCGAAATTTGAAAATGTTAAATTTTAATGCATTTTTATGGCACTAATCGATTAAATAAAAAAAATGTGTTTTTTTAGTGGTTTATTAGCACTCTAGAATCTAATTAAGACACTTTTCAAAAATGAGGGTAATACCTAATTGAAGGAGTTGGCCATACATGAATAAATTGTAGGAACATTGAACTATTAAATTAGTATTATTATTTATTTTGTCCTCCTTCAAAATATTTAATCAGTTTACTGGCAAATAAGTGTAGGTTAGTTATATCACCTACACTGAAGTAAGTAGTTAGTTACTTAAGTAGGTATAATTCCGTAAAGATCGAAACAAACCGAGTGTCAAACTATTCAGCATCCACAACATCACAATTCAAAACCATACGATCCCATAAAGCGTCCAGTTCACAGACAACAGGGTGCAAATGGTATTTTTCATAAACTTTATTATTTTAGCAGTTTCATTTAAGTGCCACATAAAACTTCTAATTAAATGGAAAACCGCTGGCTTAGAGGAAATGTCGGCGTTAGCACGTCTTTCACAGGATCGTTTATGGAGGTTCACGAGAGTTCACTTACGTAAGTAGCTCCTTAGGTAAGAGTATAGTATTTTTAAGATTGGCTAGCTGTCAGGTTTCACCTTTCGCTAGGATTGCAGTCTTGTAGATAGTGCTATTGTCATAAAAAATATGTGCCTGTTCCTGGAGTTTGGGTTATATATTTCAAAGTTTTTGTATCGTGTTAAAATTACAAAAAATGCTAAGTTTTCATCTACCTATACTAAGAGTTTGTTCGTGTGTTTGAACGCGCTAATCTCTGGAACTTCCAGTATTTATTTGAAAAAATATTTATGCACTTGGCAGCCCATTCATCTGGAAGGTTAGGCTATTTCACATCTCGCTAAGAAACATAGGCGCCGAGCAAAAAGAAAAAAGAAAGAAAGCTGGTTTATTTATACGCGGCGATGATAAGTTTATCTTGCAGAGATTTTAATAAAATACAATTAAAAAACATTGATTAAAAACCTGTAATGTTGAGTGCGACACCATATATAGTAGAGACATGTCACAAAATCAAAATCAAAATCAAAATATTTTATTTCACATAAGCCTGCATGGGCACTTATGAAACGTCAGAAGCTAGGTGCACGGTTCCAATTTGTCGTTTCCTATGGAGAAGAGCCGGCAAGAAACTCCACGGTTACTCTTTTAAAAATAATTGGCTTTTACAATGTTTTCAAATTACAGTGATAATAGGTATGGGAGGACAGTGCAGGCCAGTCAATAAGTACCAGGTACTTAGAGGAATGAAAATACAGAATAGAAAACGTCTACAAATCTAATCTCTAAGGCCTACAACGTTCTCTCATTCACAATATGTAAAAGAATCTACCTATATAAAATGAATCTATTTGAACCAAGTGACATGATTTCGATGACAATCACTGAAAATAAATAGTAGGTAGTAAAATTGATGTATAATGTCAAATAATGACGAGAATATGTCAGACATTGTAAATAAAAAATAAAAAGAATAAAAATTAACAGTGCAATTTGGGAGCAGTTAATAGACTTTCACACGGTTTTGCTGTTAATGAGGTACCAGGGAAGCCACATGTGCAGAAGGAATTAATGCCAAACTTCCCTGTCTTCAACGTAGTCTTTTATCTTATAATATGCTTTTTTGATAAGGACACGTTTGATGTGAGTTTTAAACTTTCCATCGCTAAGTTCTGTAACCGACTTTGGCAACTTGTTATAGAAGCGGATACTGTTTATTAGAAATGACTTGCTAGTTTTAGTTAATCTAAATTTTGGAATCACAATTTCATCTTTACTACGTGTATTTAGATTATGGAAATCGCATCTTTTTTTGAAAAGACCTAAGTTTTTGCGAACATACAAGATATTTTCTAGAATATAAAGAGAAGGCAGAGTAAGTATATCAATTTCGTTGAATTTGTTTCTAAGAGACTCGCGAGGCCCCATTTTATAGATTGCGCGGATTGCCCTCTTTTGTAAAATAAAAATTGAATCTACGTCCGCTGCCGATCCCCACAGCAGAACGCCATAAGACATAATACTGTGAAAATAAGCAAAGTATACTAACCTAGCTGTGGCTACATCAGTCAACTGCCTTATTTTTCTTACTGCGTAAGCAGCTGAGCTTAATCTGCTTGAAAGCGCTCTAATGTGGGCACGCCATTGCAATTTTGAATCTAAAGTAATTCCCAAAAATACAGTTTCCGAAATAGCATCTAGTTTCTTGCCATCAAGTTTTAAATTTAGACCCACACAACAGATATTAGGTCTTTACCTATGAAATTGCCGTTTTGCAGTACTGGCCATTTCAAATCAAAATATTTTTTGTTTGGGTAAGAATTCTAATTTCAAATTAATTTTATTTTAAAAACATGGATTTTTTTTTCCAAAAGTAGTCATTTGTTTATTGATTAGTGTTACATTTTCATCGCATTTCAATCTTTTTCGTCATCATGGATACGTTAAAAATTCGAGTAATTATGGAATATGAGTACCGCCGTGGCAGCAACGCGGCACAAGCGGCACGCAACATCAACGACGTTTACGGAGCTAACACTACAAACCAACGCACCACCTGTTATTGGTTTGCTCGCTTCCGTTCTGGAAATTTCGACCTGAAAAATGAACCTCGCGGTCGTCCGAAGACTTTGGTCGACAATGACGAATTAAAGGCGATTGTGGAAGCTGATGATACACAATCTACGGCTGAATTAGCAGCAGCTTTCGACGTTAGCGTCAAAACAATATTGGTCCATTTGCGTCAAATTGGCAAGGTAAAAAAGCTTGACAAATGGGTGCCCCGCGAACTCAATGATCGTCAGCGCGAAGTACGCATCGAGACGTGCCTTGCACTGCTCAACAGACACACAAATGAAGGAATTTTGTACCGCATTGTTACCTGCGATGAAAAATGGATTCTGTTTGATAACCGCAAGCGCTCAGCAAGTTGGTTGGATCCTGGTTCAGCACCTAAACAATGCCCTAAACGAAAACTTACCCCTAGAAAAGTGATGGTCACTGTTTGGTGGTCTAGCGCCGGTGTGATTCATCACAGCTTCTTACCAAACGGGGTGAGCATTACTGCAGATGTGTACTGTGAAGAACTGAACACAATGATGGAGAAGTTGGCACATCTCCAACCAGCATTGGTCAATCGCTCGTCTCCGCTGCTCCTGCACGACAACGCGCGACCTCATACTGCACAACAGACGGTCTCCAAGTTGCAAGAACTGGGGTTGGAAGCTCTCCGTCATCCGCCCTACTCACCAGACCTTGCGCCTACAGACTACTACTTTTTCCAGAATTTGGATAACTTCTTGGCGGGAAAAAAATTCAATACCCGAGAGGCAGTACAAAATGCCTTTGAAGAATTTGTTGCCTCCCGTCCAGCTGATTTCTTTAAGAAGGGCATCAATAAACTGCCACTGCGATGGCAAAGATGCATTGATTGCATGGGTGATTACTTCGATTAATACAAATAAAAAATACATGAAAAAAATTCGTTTAAATTTTTTCATACAAAACGGCAATTTCATAGGTAAAGACCTATTATAATAGCTTTTTTTTTTACAAACTTTGAATTTGGAAACAAAAATCATCACCCTTTCCTGCTGGGGCCACACAAACGGGAAACGCCATTGATAATCGCGATGATGGACGTTAACCGTACGTTTAGCCACAACTTATCGCGATAATTTTACAACGGCATTCACATTGCCATTTGACGTTAGGCGATAACTCGGGTGGCGGTATGACGTTGACCGTTCAAGTGTGGCCACTGAATTTATCGCTTTAATCATCGGAATCTTTACCGCGTTGTTTATCGTGAGTGTGGCCCCAGCATTAGACCATGAAGCCTTACCAATGATGATCAACACAGCGCCCATTAAACCCCAATCCAACTACAGGTCTACAACACAGATAGCTTTTAGTCTAAACCCGCACAGACACACATTTCACCGTAGCACATACCCACATATCCATATTTCCCGGTTATTGTGAGCTGAAACAATGTTAATATCGCCAGCCAGCCATTTGTACAATGCTGCACAAACGATATTGCTATCGACTTGTTTTTTTTTTTTGTGTGGGTTAGGTGTAGCTGGCTGGAAATGTTTAGACTTTTAGAGGATATGACTTTCACAGCATTTAATTGCTAATTGGTGGTAATTGTCACTACTATTAATAGAAAACGAGATTTTTCCAGCGGTTTCGACCGCGTGGAGGTCAAAATTAGCCCACGGTATCGTACTACTGGGTTAAGAAGTATATGTTAATCCAGGTTATAAACTACCTATGTGCCAAATTTCATCATCTAAATCCGCTTCCGTTTAGCCGTTTTTTCGTGTTTGAAAACTTAACTAACATCTAGATATCTTAATATCTAAACATAAAAAACACATTTATAATATTATGTAACAGAAGGATATTAATAATATATACCTGTCTGAATGGAAGTCCATCAGTTTAATAAACTAACTTATGTATTAAAAATATAACTATTCTATTGAAATTAAACGTAACATTTCATTTACTATTGTGTCCGTATGGATTGAGAGTTTAATGAGACCCGCGTTTAATTATGAAACATGGCTCATGTTTCATGATTAAACACGGGTAATACCAACATTTAATAGGCTGATTACTTTCCAAAAAATAGCGTAGTGATATTTCTGGATTTTAATGACAAATCAAAGCTTTGTAGCCAATTATATATTAACTTTAGATGCGTTACCGGCGCTCAATATTGGCAAGATAAATGCAAGGTAATTGCCTGTCGTGTTGTTAGTCACGTACCATCCAGTGACGCGGCGACACGCTAGTGAAGTAAATAAATATTCATGTTTATCTCTTTCTAACATCAGGAATCGGTATGGGTCTTTCCTGTTCTTCGCGCACTGTATGATTGTATGTAGGTAATAGTAGATAGCTATTCATGGTTTACGTTACTGTTTGTAAGTGCTCTATTGTTCGTATATGACGCGTCTATTTATAATACGTTATTGATTGTAGCCATTTCAAATTCAGCTGTACAGCACCCAATTGTTTTGTACAGATTACACATAATATACAACACGCAAAACATCCGCTCGCTAGTTTTTTTAAGTTCTAAGGCCTCAATTCAATCGTCTGACCTTAAATGTCCTGTAACTTTTTAGGGGTTTTACTACAAATTCCAGGATCAAACAAATTTGGCTTATTTTAGTGAGTAATTTAAGCTCAATTAAGCTAAGCAACACAGAAATATTGCGGCAGCGACTATTGTTTTATTTTCTTTTTTTTATCACTAAACTTGTCTTCAGCACTTTTTTATGCTGTAGTTAAAACGTGGACAATGGTGTGGGTTACATATTTGTTAAATCTTAGTTAAAGTATATCTCTGGGTTTTGTAGCATGTAACTGCTTTTCGTCCCAAATAAATAAATTTACTGCTCAATATTGATAGTGTTCGCGCTTAAATATGAGACATTCATACGGACATTTCGGACATTTTACTATATTATCCGTACACATCCGTACATACATCAATAAATCCAACATCCTCCCATAACAAGATCCTGACTCATAACTAAATCAAGAAACATTTTCATCCGCGTTAGTTTGCTCTCAAGCAAGATGGAGGCAAACGCAATATTTGTGTGTCTGATCTCGACAAACATTTAGCGATCTCTCACAATATTGACCGAATGTTTTATTATTATCCTCATATTATTTTAGATTCCATTTGTGAATGAATTTGTGTTTGGAATAATAATGTTCTTTATTGGTTTATTATTAGTCAAAACGCCCGAATCGGGCGAATCATCTCTTTTACATAATATAGGGTGTCCGGTAATTAATGGATAACCTTGAAATGGTTCATGCTGGAACTAATGGCCATTCAGAAAAAAACATTTTTATTTGTATTTAATCTGTAAAAAAAAAGCAAAAAAAGAACAACCGACTTCCAAAAAAACACCACAAAGTGAAAAATAACTTTAATTTCAGAAGTCGGTGTCTTTGGATATGTATTTGAATTTTTTGTCACTGCCTTCTGAAATTAAAGTTATTTTTCACTTTGTAGTGTTTTTCGGAAGTCGGTTGTTTTTTTTTTTTTTACAGATTAAATACAAATAAAAATATTTTTTTATGAATGGCCATTAGTTTTACCATGAATCATTTCAAGGTTATCCATTAATTACCGGACACCCTGTAGAGGTAATATTTTCTATAGGCGACTCACGCGAAGCTCTTTTATTTGTGGGTGAATCGACAATAAAAGAAATACGTATTAGGCCATTGGCACGTTTTGAATAAAACGTTCAGGAAACAATGAAAAGTTAAGAAAAAAGTACAATAACTTTTTACACGCTTTATATGAGCTCGGGTTGTATGTATGTATGTATGTGTGTATGTAACGGAATCTTTGAGCGCGATTTTGACCCACTTTAAACGGTCAGATTTCATTGAAACTTTGTAAACTTGTCGAGGACCGATGACAATTTAATAATTTAAAAAAAATTGAGAAAAAAAAACACGTTTTGTAGTTAGCAGAACTAAAAAATAGAAAATAAATAATAGTTTAAAAAACTAAAAAACACGCTTTAAAAAAAAATTAAAAAAGGAGAAAATAATTTAATTCAATTAAAAAGCGTGGGGTGCTTGACATTAATTGATTATAAAAATACCTCCACGCTTTTTAATTGAATTAAATTATTATCTCCTTTTTTAGTTTGGTTTTTAAAGCGTGTTTTTTAGTTTTTTAAACTATTATTTTTACAAAAAATAACAATACGTGCCAGTTGCCTAATACGTGTTTCTGGAATTGTCGACTCGCCCACAAGTAATATAACATCGTGCTAATTGCGAGTCGCTTATGGAGAAAATATTATACGATCTAAAAGTGACGATTCGCCCGATGCGGGCGAGTTAATTCGTGTGAGTCAACTAATAATCCTCTTTATTTAGTACCCAATACGGCGTATGGATAAGTTATGAAATTAGTTTATACTAGGTATTGGTAGTTGAATATTGAGATGTTTAATCCATTTATAGTTACATACATGTTGTAATTTTACCCGCAGTGGCCATTTTATTTTATTTTGAAATGTATCTAACTGCTAGAGGGTGGAGACCTGGTGACCTGAAAAACAGGCCCTTAAAGCCTAGTTTATGCACCAGTCTCCCATAGTAAACCAAACTAGATCATGTACCGTAACTGTAATAATGTCTGCAATGTTTATTGTGGTGAGAAAAATACTTATACTAATATGTATGTAAGAAGTTATATTGGATAATCAATAAAGTTTATTTGGTCATGGATTTTTTTTTACTTTTTTTTTTGAGGGTGGGAAATCATCAAATAACTTCACCCGCTCTGGGTGGAGCGGGAGGGCGTGTCAGACATTTTTCTGACTAAAAACCACCCGTGTTCCTTCAGTTGCGTGTGTGGCAGGGGCCACGGTATCTCTTTTGAATAACCCGCACCCCTGGCAGGCGTCGTCCCTTGCGGGCCCCACCTATTTATTGGTGCTGACATCTCTTTGAGGCGCGCGTGGAACACAACGCGCCGTCGACCCGGGCCTGGTTCTTACCGGACAACGAGCTACCCATCACTCGCCATCCACAAGCCTGCGCCTACGGTGGCGGGGAATCAGCCTGGGATTGCCGACGCCCAGGGCGTCTCCTGTGGCGACTCGCGCCATGAGGGCGCATATACCGCGCAATCCAAAAACACCACTCCGCCCACCGCTGAGAAGAACGGTACTAGGAGCAAATTCTCCATAAGCGAGATTATGCAAGGTCATAAATAATTGCAGCGACCAAATCGATTTTCACTTTACTTGTTTTGGAAAGTTGAAAGCCACTTTTCACAAGTATTTGCCCGATTAGTTTTTGTCATCAATATTTATAATAAGTCTTCAATGCTTGCATACTGCCATGTCTGACATACGGATGCCAAACTTGGGCCTTAACTGAGAGCAACAAAATACATTTTAGATATGTCAGAATGGGATAGAGAGAAGTGTATACTAGTGTGTAAAATACAATTGAAAAAGATACATTTTCACTAGATATTTCCCGGCAATAGCTAGTACGGTCATACCTATCTATCTACCTGTATCCTTTCATTACAGTTAAACACTTGAAGACTTATCTCATCCTGAAGGTGTTCGACTGAACTAGATAGTTAAACTATCAGACTGCGCTTCAAACTTGGCAGCGATATCAGGCTAGTCAAGTTTCTAATGTTTCCTGTGCAAGACTACCGTCTCTACGTATACGATAGCCTACATACATACCTTAATAGGTAAAGTGTTTCCGTGATATGTATTGTAGGGGGCATATGGGATCGAGTAGGGTGAGCTGTCCAACAGTTAACCACTCGTACACAATTAACCATGTCGATATTTGGGAAATGTGGATTCACTATTTCATGCATCCGTGCGATTTAAATTTCAAAACGTCCCCGCTCCCCTCCCCTGTTTGCAGCGAGTTAGCGCGGACTTCAGTTGTGTGACATCAAATTTTGTATTTTTAATTAAAAACGTTAAAAAAATAAGGTGATTTCTTTTCCTCTTAACATCATTGGGTTTGATTTTACAATCATCATTATTTGTCGGATGTGTAGACTGACTAAACATGCTTTATTTAGTGTAGTGACGCTTATTTTAAAAGTGAGGTTAGCTCAACGGGTTTGGGAGCAAGATGGTCTACAATTAACCAAATGCAGTTGTTACACAGTTAATCATGGTTGTATGTGCGATTAAGCATGAAATGGCTTCAAATGTTATATTTGAGAAGTACAAAACCTAATAATAGTTACATAATTATTTAAAAAAAAATGCTTTTAATGCTATGCTTGGATTTAAAAGCATATTTTTTTTATAATTATGTTTCAAGTCAAGAAGTCTAATTGGTTAATTTGTTGATGATTATTTTAAGGAAAACATATATTTTGTGTAAATTTTGACAAAATAAACTTTAATAACAAATAAAAGGTCAATTTAATAACATTATGGTGTTATTATTTTAAAATAAATAATTTATCATATTTAGTGATTAATTGTGTACCCCATGGTTAACTGTTGCGTACCCTTCCCCCCCCCCTCCGGTAAATAATGTGGAAACAGTTAACCAATTCTCATTTTTGTTAAAAATAATTTTTTCTCTAAAATTGTTAGGAAACCGAACAGTCCTTCAATGCCAATATTATGTTAGCTAATGTACCTGCCTTGTGATCAGAAGAGAAGAAAACATGTTTTTAGTGAACAATTATGAGGTGTGGTGGTTTGAATTTTATGTGGTTAACTGTTGAACAGGTCACCCTATACATATTTGTTGTGCAACTTCCAAAAATATTGTCGCGGCGAATGCAATACGCATACGTTCAACGAACGCCTACGCTGGACAAACGCTAGTTGTGATAGGGCTTTTAATCTTCAACTTTCGCTTGTCAGTCAAATCTCTCACCTCTCTACTATTTTTTATTCTGCTATTCGTTTGCCTGTATGAATTGAATGTAACTAGAGTTATGTTTAACCCAACCTGTACAACATAAGGTTGACTTTGGCAGACAACCTTTACAGTGCATAGTAGGTGATTTATTGTACAGTCACGGACTTTAATTGATAAGCCACTTGCCACAGTTCCTATTTTAGCCGTGTAATGCAGTCGGTTATACTCGTACATAGTCCAGAGTGACGACCCAAAGTCAACCAATTGCAGGGCTAGCAACCGTAACCTAGCAACAATTGTTTTAGCGTAGCGATAGTAACGTTATGATTAGTCATTTCGACATCGGAAAAACTCGCACCCACGATTTTATCCGAACGCGTAGCGTCCAAGAGACGTTCATGACAAATATGATAACTGTTACTTAGAAACTTAAATAGCTACGGCTACGATTTACCAAAATTCGAAATTATCGTCTCTGACATTTCAACTGTCACTGTCTTCGGATAGGTTTTCAGAAATAATGAGTATTTAATGAGCTCTAATTCAAAGGAGCTCAGTATCCAATAGATTGGATAAACTTATTTAACCTCTATGGATAAGACTATTTCCGATTATTAGTAATTTGTCATCTTGTTTACGAGCATGCGGATTAAATTCGTGTTTAATCGTGTAATCTCGTGAATGTATAAAACTGCAAAATTGGAAAGTTTAAAAGTGGCTTATCAATTAAAGTCCGGGACTGTACCATAAGTACAAGTAAAACTAAACCGCATTTTGTAAAATATTTTTTCATACATTTAGGCCTCAACTTTAATTTATTAAAACTCTATGTTTACGTAAGGCATTCGTGGCTGCAGCGTCAGGTGGTATATGTGTGTGTTGATGTCATCTGACATTATATAAATTTTTGGCATTATACACATTGTTTTCCATTTTTTTTTAAGTATGAACGTATTTTTTGCTGTAGGTAATATCAATAAACGAACAGGATCATGTTCTACATATTGCCGCTAAATGAATTTAGTCATTTAATCAAAAATTAATTACGGTTTATGTCGGTGTGGACAAAAAATTACTAAGATACCGGGAAAAAAACTGAGTAGACAACAAACATCATACGAAGGTATAGAAAAGACTACACGTAATGTAATTCTTTCACTTTTTAAATACCCACCACATACGCTTACAATCCTAGTACCTTCCTGCTAGAACAATTGACAATCAACTGTGTTCGCATCGAAAGTTTTTGGCGTCAAAATGTGCAGTCCAGCTTGCGCCCATTCATTGCGGACACAAAAAAGCGCAATTTGTTTGCCAACTCAAATAAACGACAGTGTATTCGAAACGAGATTTTCTGCCGTACTTTGTTATCTTGCTGCAATGAAAAGCTGGTGTAGTGTGAATTTTCTGTGCTGTTTTAATGTTTTTTCTGCTGCCATTTTGTGTTCAATTTATTTTCGGGTTGCGTTTTCATTATTTCATTTTCACAATATTTAAGTTATTCGAAGTTTCTTTTCTTTCTTTCTAAAGAAGTTATTAACAAAAATCCTATGTTCTACCGAGTTATTATTCTTTAAGTTAGTATCTAATAAGACTAATTTCGTTAGCACTCAATCTGTTAAAAACAAATCATTTGATTTTCACATAATTATGATTTTCTAAAACTTTGTATAAAACGGAACTGAAAATATTATTATGATAGAATAGGAATATGTTAAACTAAGCTAAAATTAATAGTATGAGGTTAGTCCATTTACTAGTTACTGCACTTATCAATTCATATTTCCCTTTCAAATAATAGGTTTCTGTTTATATCACTGCTAACGTAAATTACAGTTCTCATACAAAATTCTGTTTAGACGCAGGCAATGCCACAAAATGCAATCCGTGTAAGGGTGGTCGCTCACCTACCACCCCAGCGCTACTGTCAGAAATAGCGTTGCTATTGGCAACTACTAACAAGAAGGTTATTGCATACCAGTCATCGTTTAGTTTACTTAGTACGAACTCAATTATTAATATTGCCAAATTAATACAATCACTCAATCCATTGTTGGGTTTAGGGCAATTCTTCTACCACTGCACCGTCGTCCCTTCTAAAGAATGCGTTTTGAAGAAATTAACCTTATTTATTTATTTACTATTTAACATATTACTACATTATTAATTATTCTAAACATTACGCCGATTATGAAGTACTCAGAAAATAAGAAAGAAACAGAGAGTGACATAATTATTAATATTTAAAGTGTGTGTGCGTGTATCTGTGCGATGTAGGTGCTGTAAATGTGTGTGATGATGTGTGTGTGTCAGCATGACTAAACTCACTAAACTGGCACTACTGAGTTAGCCGAGCTACCGGCGTTTGATGGAGTATTTGGATATAATCTCGTTTTTAAATCTGTTCCGTGTGGTGTTTAAGGGGTCCAATGTTGGGAATTTGTCGTTGTATAATGGTGGTAGACGCAAAAATGGTGACATCTTTAGGTAATTAGTGGAGGCTGATGGCACTGATAACATAGTGGTATGTCTGGTACGCCTGAGTGGGACGTGAAAGTTTATTCTGCTGATTAGTTGTGAATAGTCAAATTTGTTGTTAAGTATGTCGTACAATAACATTATGTCGTTTAGCTGTCGTCGCTCTTCCAGAGTTTTAAATTTGTGATATCGACAGGAGTCCGGGTAATTTGGGATATCAGCTTTAATTCTATAATTTAGGTACTTAAAAAAATTGCGTTGGATTGATTCAATTTTATCAATATATTTCTTATAAAAAGGTCACCAAATAACACTTGTGGATTCCAGTATGCTCCTCACATAATTTAAAGTAAGTACAGTTAAAACATCAAGATTTTTTTTCGTCCTTCGAGCCGGATACTGGACTATTTCCATACTCACAATTTGCAAAAAAAAATTGTGTGTTTAATTTATGTATTATGTGTGATGTTTACGTGTTGTGTTTAATTAGTACTATCAATAAAGACCCGATTATGTTCATGTTCTATTTTATTTTAATAAAAATGTTCGCGCTCGTGTGACGTTTGCTGTGCTGCTACCATATATGCAAACCCTAAACTTCACGTAAGTGTGTGGCTGACGGGCACAAGCCGCGGTCCGACCGCATCTATTTTGTGTAATACGGAGCGCGGCAAATTGGATTGGAATTACGTTTGATTAATTTTTGAGTAAACCTGTTTTATGTAATGGTTTCAGTTTAGCTGTTTCAGCTTTAAGTTATTTGAATAGATAATGGACTGTTCTGGTGGATCGTTACTAAATGCTACGCAGTCTCATAGTCTGCACGCTGTCTTGAATAAACCTTATTGGGTCCATGAACACGTGTAGGAGTCCTTACGTGTATGCAATATAAGAAACTATGGTTTCTTTTTCCTCTCAGCTGTGGTGTATTAAAGACTAATATTTCAGCTATCTATTTTCTCTGTTAGTTCAATCACAGACAGAAAAACCGCAATTCTATTTCAACAATGTACAACGCAAAATATAATCGCTATGGCTTGTTAACATTCCCATTTCGAGAACTTTCTACGTTTCTCTCTATAATTACTACGTTGTATATAAAACTTCATCAACAGTTTTCTAAAGCAACATGCTGTATTGTTTTGCTTCTTAACCGTTAGCTACGGTTCACTGGCGAACTTAGCCGAAGTTCCACGAAGTTGGCCGAAGTTCGCTTAATCTCGCTAGAGCGGTACTAGTGTCGAACCACGATAGTTTAGACTTTGTATCGTAAACTTGGCGTTCCGGGTAAGAGGTGCTGGCCATTGAAATCGGCGCCATGTTCGAAATTCAAATGCAGTTAGCTCGATTCATAGAATCGTGAATCATTATACTTGGGAACAGGGAAATGTTTTATAGTTTCTGAATATTGATTATACTATTATATTAATTAAATACACTGCTCTAATTTTCTTTTGGTGGTCGATTGACGTTATCAAGGGGACTCTGTTGGTAAACATAAATTTGTACAATTTTTGAGAAATGTTACAAATGAAGTATTCAAAAAACAAGATGGCAACCTTAGTTCCAATTTTGGCCACGCGCCAAACTTGTAGCGCTATACAGCGTGTATCAAAAACGTTGGTAACTTGCTAGAAGAGCATCCAGCGCATCAGTCTATGTACCTGAACCTATCGTGCCCATCCCATTTAACCAGCTACGCTACTGGCTACAGAATTTCACCCACACACAAGCGGAGAGCTGGTGGACCTCGACAGCGGGCTGAAAGCAGTTCAGGAAAGCTATGCCGTCATTAGACGGCAGGCTAACCAGACTTTTACGGGGACCATCATGAGAAACTGCTCGCTAAACAAACACTTCTATACAATAGGTATAACAGACAGCCAGCTGGGCTTGCATGGAGGCTAAAGAAACCGTTGCGTATGTGCTCTTTGAATGCATACAAAGTCACCCAGATTAGGACAGAAATCCTTGGGATACCCAGATCTTACACCGATGTTCACAATAGACCAGGAGATAAAATCAACTTCTGGAGAGAGGTGGGCAGGTTGTAATAACCACCGACGGTCGCCATGGCCCACGCACAATGATCCACCTGAAGGATTAAGTGCGGAAACCAAACCCTCTGACATAGAACATACTTAGACGTTGTGGTCATATTTAAGAGTGTGGTATAGACTCTCCATGGTACCAACAACTTTATCGGGAAACCCTAAGACACACATTAGATAGCTCGTCCTCAGTACAGTTGAATAGGTGAATATACGTTATCTACGCTCAATATTTTTAAGATAAATGCAAGGTAATTGCCTGTCGTGTTATAAGTCGCGTACCTTCCAGTGACGCGGCGCAACGCTAGTGACGTAACAGCATGTATATGTTTATCTCTTTCTAACAACAAGAATCGGTATGGGTCTTCCCTGTTCTTAGCTCACTGTATGATTGTGTGTACTAGTAGGTAGCCATATTCATGGTTTACGCAGTTTTTGAGTGCTCTAATGTTCGTGTATGACACGTCTATTTATAATACGTCATTGTTTATTTTATTTAGTTCATTGTACCTTACCATGTGTAATGTTCTAGCTAAAAAGTAAAGCTATTTAACTTAGTCCTACTTTCCGCATTTATACTTTTACGTACCAACACGTGTAAAATAAACAATTAACCTTAAAATACTCACAAAATCCCTAGATTAAGTTATTATTTTCTAACAAAAAGTGGAGCAAATGTATGTGAGTTATTTGCTTATAATAATTATCGCTACACACCTAAGGCACTGTACGTCAAAATTAACATAATCATGTAGTAACAGCACATATTTCACCGCTTAGCGCGTCGTTATAAAGTCGTAAACCTAGAAACCTGGGGTCCTTAGAATTCACTGTTGTAGGAAGTTTAATTTATAAGTGGGAGCTATTTTTTTTGACTCAAGTGAGTAAGAAAGAACCAAAAACGAAAACAGCCGTCTAAAGATTTTATTTTTGTTACAATTAAAATAAAAACATGAATAATTAATGGGGATATCTGCCATCAAACAGTATTGTAGTATTCCTGCTTATAGGAGCCTATTATATCCTCTAGGTACTAGCTGACCCGGCAAACTTCGTACCGCCGATAAAAGATTTCTGAACTTTTTGTGAGACTAACAAACGTCAATATTTATACATATATAGATTTTCTTTATATTTTCTCACCGTTTAAACCTTTCCTGGACTACCACAAATATTTAATAATCAAAATTAGCCAAATCGGTCCAGCCGTTCTCGAGTTTTAGCGAGACTAACGAACCGCAATTCATTTTTATATATGTATATATATATATAGACTAGCTGAGCCAACTGACATTGTCCTGTCTTAACTATGAATATTGAATTCGCATTATATCAATATGTTACGCGCAACTTTCTCAATTCATTCTTTCATAAGAACCTTCTCCTGACAATAACAAACACAACTAAAAAAGAATTAGCAAAATCGGTCCAGCCGTTCACGTGTGATCCAATAACCAAAGGAAATAGGGATTATTTTATATATATATTAGGTTATAGGTGCTGGTAAACTAAAGCATGTCATTTCTGTGCGCGAGTACTTACAAACTTCTGGCTGGTACAGGGTAAGCGGCAAACGGCGATAACTCTTTTCATCAAGGAAACCATAGGTCAATCAAGTATCTTTAATCTTCAGGTTTTTATCTCTTGGTCACACTGTGTCATATCGTGTAAAACTGCTAGAATCCGTCCAAAACCTAGTCATAATATAGTCCCTTAGACCGTATTCCGATCAAGGCAGCCAACCCCTACAGAAACCAACCTTCGCCGCGGGAGATTAGAGTGCAAAAGTGTGCGCAGACACAGATATACTCTCTTTCTCTGTTGGAGAACCAATAAATAAATTTAAATATTGCAGTCACTGCAGTATCCAATATCGCGTGTTTCAATTCCAACCACAAAAAAAAAAACAAAAGAACGTCAATCTCTTGTGCTTTGCCCCACAATATTAGGCATTGAATCAAACGGCTGACAGTCATGCGAGCGTGGCATGCTTCTAGGACATAATATGTCGCGCACACGGCTAACTTTTTAAACTTTTATGTGCCTTTAATGTGCCTTGTTCAGCGTTTAATACCAGGTAATTTCGTACCATGAGTGCGAAATTTTCTAACCGTAAAATGGAACCTTGAAGTGTGGCTTTAAGGGAGTCATCGTGATGTCGCGAATTTGAAAATTCTGAAGGTTAAGACATGCTTGTTTAGTGATAATACTTGTATCGCAAAATTAATACTATTTTTATTACCAAACAATATACCAATAGGACTATGTGAGAAAAACCGAGAAGTTACAAAAAAAAAGTGACAAATAAATAAAAGATCAATGGAAATGCCGAAGGCATCAATACCGCCTCTGTATATTTCTGTGCGTGAAGTATTAAATAAATAAATAAATGTAGTGAATTGTGCTTTTTCGTATCGTCCCTAATTTTAAAAACATGATGCGAACTTCCGATACAATACAGGGTCATAAAGGAACACTGCTGCTTTTCGTCAGGGTTGGTAGACAGACTAATGTATCTGCCAAACCTGGCAAAAAACTACCACCAACCGCTACTAATGGTCTCAGTAAAGTCAACCCACTAAATAGAGCAAGATTTATATACCAAACATAATTAATTAAATTTAATACAAGTATATAGGCATTATACACTAGAAAACAATGAGTAGTTTTTTTTATAATGTTCTAGTATGTTGTACGTCTGTAACCATAAAATTTTAAAATAAGTCTGGTCGTGCACTTAGCGTGTGAACAATACCTTAAACTTTTTAAACCCAAGCAATAAGCCTGGTTAACGCTAACTGAAAATATTATCAGCATTTTACTTTAATTGCTGACCAACATGAAATTGGATTTACGAACGTTTTTCATTAAAATATTGTCCTGTTCGTAGTAAGTAAACCACAAATTAGAACACTTCCAAATTAGTTGGTAAACCGAAATTAATTATCCGTAATATAAACTTACTGTTTAGAATTGGCTATATTTAATGCTGAACCACAATTTCCAGTAAAATTACTGACAGTTCATTGTAGATTTATTTAGTAGAATCAATCGGCATAATTACTAATAAGGCTAGCTATATTCCCAAGTGTCGCGTGAACTAATCATAGAAAATTCAAATTCAAAAAAAACTCTGTGGACAGGCAATTAAAACTTAATGCCTGTAATATCTGAAGGTTCTGGAGTGTCGACCGCATGCCGGAAGACGTAGCATTGGAAGGCCTTCCACAAGGTGGACAGAAGACCTTGTAAATTCCAAGGAATCTGCTGGATGCGAGAAGCACAGAACCAGTCGAACTGGCGCAGCTTGGTGGAGGCTTACGTCCAGCAGTGGCCGTTTTTCGACTGAAATTATGATGATGATGAATATGTGATAGTTAAAAAGTAAAAAAAAAAACTCTAAACCACATCTTCACAAGTGAAAACAGCGAAATCCGTGTTTAAAAACCTTTGTGTACGGTTCAATGGCGCGGCCACGGCGATATTGTAAAAATTAGTAAAGTTGATTCCCAAAACCACAAATTTGTGTAATTTGTTTGTACAGCTCCGGAAATATAAAGCTTGGATTTTTTTTTTGTGTATGAAAAAAATTTACCAATTCAAATCTAGGTTTTACAATAAACTTCAGACTTCTGCGATTCTTTTTCAGCGAGTTTTTTTTTAAAGATAGCCGTGGCCGCGCCGTTGAAATGGACACAAAACCCTTACGGAAAGAAGAAAAGGATTGGAAGCCCAGTCACTAATCTTATCAAGAAAGCTTTAAAAAACAGAGCACCAAGGAAAACTAAGCCAGTTTTTATAAAGAACTCTTGGAGGAACAGAACTACCAATATTAAATTACCTTTTAGTTCCTACCAGCTTTATCTAACAGAAGTTTTGAATCCAAGAAGTTTTCCGCTCGAGCGAGTGAAAACTGAAATAATTGCCGGAGTCGAAACGCATCGGTGCGCTTCCAGCATTTAACAGGTGCACATCACACCGTATTGTACCGTTCTATGAGTTCGTTAGAAATTAACATAGACATTGCAAAATTAAAGGTCGTTTTCTGAAATCCTTGCTCCAATCTAAAAAATAATTTTGCCCAAAAAATTGGTCTGCCCAATATATCTGTTCTGAAGAATGGAAACTTTTATTAAACTATATACCTACTAACTTAAACATTTAGCCGGCAGGGAACTGCATGGGCATCACAGTATCGAAAACTATCATTTTTAACTACATAGATATCATATCAAATTAAAGTTAATAATAGGCTTTTAATTTCTACTGGCAATGTAATTTATATTGGAAACCTTGTGGAATTAGCAATAAGAATCCTTTTCATTAAATTTTGAATTACAAGAGTGCCTATTATTGGTCCCATTCAAATTTAATTTAATTTTGACGCTGAATTTTATGCACGTGAAATTTAAAACACCTTTTCCAGTATAAATATTTACAAACTTTAAATCTTGTACAAATATAAACCTGGTACTTATAAAGCAATATTTAACAAACTATTTAATTGGGTAGGTACTAGACATAATATCAATATAGACTTCTTGAAGACACCCTTTTGATTTCGAAGCTCGAAGACAACTGAATTAGAAACTAGACAATGCTCATATTTCCACTAGTACTTTTACGGTAACTGTCAAATGAGATTGTCACTATACAGATACAAAATCATTTGAGGTAAATCACATACTTTTAATTTTATAATTAGTATTTTATTTCAGCATCGCCATATAACGTGGCAATGCTGTCAGCTTTTTGGCCACTTTTCCCATTGACAGCGATGCAGACGAATTTTCTGATGCCCTCTGGTTTCTTATCATTCATTAGTATTTAAAATCGTTACAAATATTATTAATAGAATTTAGAAATTATGACAAAACTACACAAGTAAATGACGTAGAGCTCGCCATGAGCAAACATAAAAATTACCCAAACTATAATGTTACACTACAGTGCAAGCACATACTAATAGATGGAATTTTAAAATGCGGTACAAAGAGTAAAAGGGGGCTAAGTGGCTGGAGTAGCCACCCTTTGTTATGTGCGAAATGGTGCGATACTCGCTTTGTGTAGTAATTGGAAAGTGCGACAATTGGCCCGTGAGGGTAGATACTGTCCGTTACTTTGAACTACGAATAACGAATGGTTGGTACCCTATGTTTTGGTTGACGATTTGTTTTTAAGTGTTGTGGAAAATAGTTTGCTCCTTTTGTATGAGTTTTTGGAAGAAGGAATATTTCAGTTGAAACTATTCGTTATTTTATTGGTGAGTTAATCAAGCATGGTTATAACGAAACTCCCAATTTCGGTAATTTGATTAATGATCCCGAGAACCGATATTGTAATTATTTTTATTATGATACACAATTGCGATTACTTTCTAAATCCATCTCTTATTTATTTATTCACACCGAATAACTGAAAAAAATTCACAAAACACAAACTCGAGAGTCTCAACTAAAGTTCACCGAACATTTAAAAAATGAAATTCTAAAAACATACCAGCGCACTCTTCTGAAAGGAATGATTTCCAGTTTGAAACTTCCTCGTATATTCATAGCATACAGTTCAACGGTGCAGAAAAGTGAAACTATTCACTATTCCTGTTTCTTCAAGATGTTTCCGTACAAGGCATAAGCTTAAGCATTTTATTTGATACTTATTTGTTGCCTTTAAATTTCTCCTAGCCGGGAAAAAAATTTGGGTAGCCTTTAAACACCATTTTGTTTTTTTGTGTTCTGATCGAGAGCCCAATTGGCACACTGTGCCTTGACATACCTTGGCATGCATCAATCAATCAATGAATTCTGCTCGTCCTAGTCCTGTGCTAGACATCACATAGACTGGTCTGAAGTTGACGAGTCATCGACAATCGACAGGACGTCATTCACGACGTCGTGCGACGAATGCGTTTGATATTTTTCAGTGCAGCCTTGTCAATATATTTTCTTAGACCCGAATTGCGTAACACGCCATCAATTAGAATCTGAATAATTTTAAAGGATATTGTTAATCCATTGCTTTACATTTTCTAAAATTTTGTTTGTTCAACAACGTCAATAACGTAGTGTTTGTTCTGACTGCCGAAATCCAGATGATTCAGTTTTTTTTAATGATAAAATAAAACTTATACATGCGATCAATTGAAAGCCGTCTTGCCATAAAACACTCAAGATTCGTCCTTATTTTTTACTGGCTAGCTTCACCAGGGTGGAGGTCAAAAATTATCCTACGAGAACCTATTACCGGAATATAAAAAATCTTATGTATTAATTCAGGATATAAACTAATATGAGTAAGGCTGGTATCTCGCTTCCGCCTCTCCTTCATGCTGCAACAGTCAAGAATCTTAAAGGTTCGAGCAAATATTCCTCCAGATATGTTGTTTGATCAGCGAGACATATTTACCGACAAATACGGGACACGCATTGTATGTTTGTGTATCACATACCGAACTGGTAGATTATAAAGATTTTTAACACGTACTGTGTACTGTTTATGTTCCGAAATAAATTATGAGATCGATTTAGAGAAGAAACTGAGATCGGAAAATTGTTAATGAATAATCAGCCTATAATGTTCTACTTCTGGGATGCAGGCCTCCTCTCGATGAGAGGGAGTGGGCCGTAATCCACCACGCGGCCCCAGTGCGGGTTGGTTGATGTCACATGTGTTCTATTCTTTAACCGACTTCAAAAATAAGGAGGTTATCAATACGACATGTTTATATATTATTTTTTATGTATTTTCGGGCATAACTCCGTCATAAAGACGTATTTGCTTATATATTTTTTTGTACGAAAGTGGTTTATTCCGAAATGGTCTCATTTAAATTTCATATGGATCTGATGATGCTTTTCGTATACAGACAACGGAACTTTTCAAAAAATGACAGCTAATCAACCGCGATTGCTGCTATCGCATGTTTATGCGATATGCATTGTTTTTACCCCAAGGATGCTGAAATTTCGAATTGATGTGGGGTAGGTACTATAACTAAAAAGTGAAAAATAAAAACTTTTTCCAAAAAAACAAACGACTTCCAGAAAAACACTACAAAGTTAAAAATAACTTTAATTTCGGAAGGCGGTGACAAAAACAAATCTTACATATATAAAGACACCGACTTCCGAAATTAAAGTTATTTTTATCATGGTAGTGTTTTTCCGGAAGTCGGTTGTATTTATAGTTCTAATCTTTCCGCACGATGTTTACCTTAGCCGTTTTGAGAGTAGTGGTGATGAAATAATTTCCACGAAGTAAATACTTATCTGGGTTCTAACATACGACTACTCCTAAGTCGTGGCTTAACAGCCACAAAAAAAGCAACCAAGCAAGTAACCAAGCAAGCAAGCAAGCAAGCAAAGCAAGTAATCAAGCAAGCAAGTAATCTTTATCAAAAGCAGTGGTGACCCTGTGGTAACCCACAGGGTCACCACTGCTTTTGATAAAGATTACATCTCGATTTCGCTGTCATGGGCCAGAATTTTCTGTCCTTAGTTTCTAGTATTAAGTTAGGCATAAGTTTCTTCAATGATATTAGACATTCTAAGTCTCCTGAGAGATTTAAAAGTAATAGTGAAAAACGATTTAAGCATTCAAGGAAGATTTTTTATTCAACTACATACACCAAGTGAAGCAGAGGTTTTGAAATGCTGTACGGGAAAATTAGAAGGAATAATCAACATCAAACAACATAGGACCAGCACCCTAATTGCGTAAAAACTTGATGTACCAGTCAGAGGGTTTTGGAATAAAATCCGAATTCTTTTGCTGCATAGGTATGAAAAATTCGTCAGCCCAACAACGTAAATAACGCAATGAATGTGGCTGAACTGTCAAACTGTTCATTGCGATCGATTGCCATTTTATGTGTGTTAAGCAATTAGGATAGGATAAGAAGAAAGATAACTGGTAATTACTGGATGAGAGTTGCCGAAAATTGAACTGAACGGCATGCAATTGGAGAGGCCTATGTCCAGCAGTGGACTGCTGTGGGCTGATGACGATGATGATGATGATGATGAAGAGGAAAAGATAGTGAAAGTATCATAATCGTACCCGTGACTTCGTCTGCGATTCAGGACGAAAAGTAGCTTATGTCCTTACCCACGTCATTGTCTATCTGGGTGCCTAATTCCATCCTAATCCGTTCAGCCGTTTTAGCATAAAAGCGCAGGAAAAAAAAACTCACTTTCGCATTTATAAAATTAAGTTAAGTTATGAGATCTACCTGAACATTTCACAGGGGCCCCCAAAAACACCTTTGCAGTGCGAATTAAATAATTTTTCGTTTATTCCACGATTTCGTGTTAACAGTACCGCGTCTGCCATGCAAGTTCTTTTTTTCCGAAAACTAAAATCCTGTGCTTGCTTGTTTTAAATTGGCTTGACAGTTTGAATGTGATTAAAGTAGTATAGCCAGCCACGTAAGGTCATATTCAGCAGACGCGGGCTTGCGGACGGCGAGTAATGGGTAGCTAGCTGTCCGGTAAGAACCAAGCTCGGGTCAACAGCGCATTGTGTTCCACGCGTGCCTCAAAGAGATGTCAGCATCAACAGATGGGGCCCGCAAGGGCCGATGCCTGCCAGGGGAGCGGGTTGTTCGAAAGAGATACGGCGACCCCTGGCCCACAGTCAACTGAAGGAACACGGGTGGGTTTTAGTCAGTAAAATTCTGACACGCCCTCCCGCTCCACCCAGAGCGGGAGAAGTTATTTGATGATTTCTTACAAAAATAAAAGCTTAACAGTATCATCCACTTATACCTACCACCCAAGAAAAGTATTCTTAGCGCTGTTCCACCACAGGTTTAAAGGTTCTACTCTAGCTCCTAGCCTGCTCTAGTATTCAATTCAAAGCCTTCACACAAAAATAGCTTAAAACACTCATGTGCTACCTGTCTTTGTTTACTCCAGACAAAAACGCCGACAGCCGCCATCTGCAGCCTCTTGGCCTACATACTGTTCTGATTGCGGGACTTGGCACGATTTCAAATTCGTACGACATTCGCCAAGTCTGAACTGGAATTTATTCAGCAAATAGAGTTAGTCTCTTAACCGGAATCGTGCATGGCCGGAAAAATCGACAGATGAGTGTTATGTAATCGGTGGGTGAGTAGACATTTGGTTTGGTGCATTTCGCCATTGCCGGTTCTCTGTGAAGATTTCATTTGACTTTTTGGGAAGCACTGGTAAATAAATAATGTGTTACATATTTCTGAAAAAAAGGATGTAGGTATACGTTACAAAATTAGATAATGTTTTAAAACTAGATAATTTTGATATTTCCTCTAATTGCTGATTTAATAGTATAATTTATATTACATTTAGGTCATTTTCTGTGATACTTTGACTCACGTACTGAATTATGGCTTCAGTAGATTTTTTTGGAAAATCATCAACTTTTACAACACCTATTAAATTTTGTTAATATAATATGTGAGCACCATGTATCTATCACATAATTAATTTACCGGTCATTGCTTTATTTTGAATTCTTTTTACGTATTGTGGTTTGGTTATTTTATTCTAGGTGCATCGTCTTCACAAATAATTTTATAATTAATGTATGCAAAATATTGTAAAATTATTTAAAAGAGTAACGGTGGAGTTTCTTGCCCATTCTTCTCGATACGAAACTTTCTTCCGGAAGAGACACCTAGACTATGTTTTATTTTTGTGTGACTTTGAAACATGCCTCTTTGAAATAAATCACTTGACTTTGAGTTTCCTAACTGAACACTCTGAGAAGGAACACCAAAACAACTACATTGTCTTATTTGCGATACCTTGTATTATTTCCTAGAATAATAATGTCATGAAACTAAACTGTAATTCACACATATATAGATAAGAAATCAGCTTTTTCGGAAAACCACCAAGAGGTTTTAGTCGTTCTTGAGTTATTGGAATTGCTTACCCTCCTCACTTCATAGAAATACAATATTAACCCTAGAATCATACATCCACTCACGTCCAATATGAAAAAATAAAATGTTAGAATAAGTTTCAAATTATTTTTTGCCAACGCAACAAAAAGTTGCCAAATATTACTGTGGTTAGTGACAGGAATAAACTTTCCACTCAATCACAAACTCACTAACTTTAACATACGCGAGAATATAACGTAGATAACCAATTCCGTCTTCTTGTATGTAACTTTTGACCCAAACCAAACTTGCCTAAATTTCGGCCAAGTTTTTGGTCAGTACTTGTCAGCTACTCGCCGGGGTCTAGTAACAAGTGAGCCTCGCCCACCAAATTGGCCAGTTACTGTGAATTTTCAGGAACTTCAGCTTAGAGGTATGTTTTTATCACATAAGTTGGCGTTAAGTTAAAGTGGGGTGGCAACTTTAGACGACGATCAGGTTGGCCCTGAAAGCGGGCTGGTAATTTGCAAGTCAAATAGCGTTAAGGATTTTCTATGGGTCTCACATAGGAAAATTATGCGGGGACAAATTTTGTATCAAACATTTTTGTGTTAAAATGCAAATTGGAGAGAGATAAAGCCGTGTAACCTCGTTTTTGCTGTTAAAATAATGAGTTTGTCATAATATGAAAGTAACTACAAGATTTTCCTTTTATACAAACGGAAATAATTTCTTAAAAACCTGTTATTTTTCTGCTTTTTTGAACCACAACAAATTACTTCCAGCACAATGCATGATTCGATTTCAAGGGACATCTATTCCAAAATTGATGGACCCTAGAAAAAAACCGGCGCCCCCAAAGAAACCATAGGGTTGAGTCCCCATAGATTTGATGCAATTTGAAACCCATCGATAATACCATAATGGACTAACTTTGTGGGTTGCAGCGCAACTACATTAATGTGATTAGGAATTTTCTTTACTTATGATACACATAGATTGATAGGGCGTCGAGCCATTAAAGTGATCTTCACGTTTGCTGAACGCTGATGTGTACAGCGTGATTATAAAAGAAAGAAAGAAAATACTTTTATTTACATAAACAGCCGATAATTTTCCCACTGCTGGGACACAGGCTTCCTCTCGATGAGAGGGAGTGGGCCGTAGTCCACCACGCATACCCAGTGCGGGGTGGTGAATGTCACATGTCTTCGAAATTTTAGTTCTAGGACATGCCGGTTTCCTCACGATGTTACTAAAGGACGCGATAAAGATACGCGACTAAGGGACTTACTAGAGAATGGGCAGCAGCATTCTCTAAGCATTTTACCGCCATACTGCGATCGCCAACCCACCTGCCAAGCGTGGCGATTATGGCAAAACCCCCTTTTTGGGGGAGGCCTATGTCCAGCAGTGAATGAAAAGTGTTAGTTCCACATCTGGGTAACAACCATCTACCTACATTCATAATTGACACACCTAATAATGTTACATAATTATGTATTTTTAACACTATACGCAATTGCCCACTGATACACAGCTCTTATTAATTACTTCCCTAAAAATATGGTCAACATTTATAAATAAAAATATATACTAATACTTCTATTTGCCTATCTAAACAGCCGTATGTCACGCACCGATCAAGCCCTTTCGCGGTCGCCGACTATGCACGAGTCTGCACGACACACTCCCACTAAATGCAAAGTTTGTTTTACAGTTCAGAGACAATCAACTGAGTGTTTTGAATTTCAAACTGTTTATTGAGATTGATGATATTGTAATTGTATTTCGTGTAATGGAATTATTATGTAACTTATTACGTAACGTCGTATGTCTTAGATTATGAAATGAATTAGGTATATCTTGGCTTCAAGATATTGAATTGAGACATATTATTTGACTCCATCTTGAATATTTTTTAAGATTGTGTGTAAAATATAAACATAACTGGTGAAATGTGCCTGTACTATAAGTACTCCTCTGCAAAACACTTAGAGGAAAGAAAGCGTGATGTTATGTTGGTATAGAATCACTATACATAGTTTCAGCTCAAAATAAAATACTCTGAGAAATAATACCAAATTTTCGGTTTCATATGTTTCTTAAATTCAAATCATAACAAACGTGACACCGCACTACGTAGGTCAATAACTTTCCACGTTGCGAATATCACGATACATCTCTTCAGAGTGCTGTGTTTATTTCAATTTGAAAAGTTCGGTTTCTGGTATCAATGTACTAAAAATTCTCATAACTTCCGAACATTTAGAGATAGGATTAAAAAACCCTTCCAATATCGTTTGATATCATCCAAAGAAGCCATGCCCTTGGTATATATATATCTTTTCCGTTACACGTTGTATATAATTCAACTAACCTTTCTGCTTAACTACGTCCTATTCAACTAACTTTTCTGCTTAACTACGTCCTATTCAACTAACCTTTCTGCTTAACTACGTCCTATTCCACCAACCAACCAATAAGGTGAACTCACATTTTCCAACTTATGAATTGACCCAATTATTGTTCTGCTATCAAGAAGTCCACATTGGCCCCTACTTAAGAGTTGTATGTCGTGGGTTCGAAGCTAGACAGACGCTTTAATTTGTGTAAATAATTTCATCACAGCTCTTAAAACGGTGATGAAAAACGTCGTGAGCAAACCGGGATGTCCCAGAACCAAATATTCGAAAACATGTGACATCTACCAACTCACATTGGGCCAGCGTGGTAGAATACAGCCCACGCCCTCTCGAAGGGAGGAGGCATGTGTCCCAGCAGTGGGAACATTATAGGCTGATTATGGTATCAGCAAGCCCCGATGTCATTAAATAGATTAATGGAGACTTATTAAAAAAAAAAAAATTATCACACTATCTAATTTTTGACAACCACCTTATCTAGGTAGAGATTAACTAATTTAAAACAGCACGCGCTTTCACGCAACAAGCGTTTGAAATGTGTATGTGTTACCGGCCAAACCCGATTTCAGGCCAAACTAGTTTGTCCTAGGCCAAACTGGTTTCTAGCTTAATTAGCCATTTCGTTTACAGCCTTTGGAAGTAAAGCTCGCCGGCCGCTGCCGTGGCGCCGCTCGCTTCGCTCGTTCGGCTCGCGCGCTTTTGGTCACAGTTCTAACCTAATCTAACCTAACCCATTTAATCGGCGTGCCCCGGCTTAATAAACCAGCGTGGCCTAGGACAAACTAGTTTGGCCTGAAATCGGGTTTGGCCGGTAACATATGCAACAAGCAGTGGATCCCTCCACTGCTTGTTGCATACACATTTCAAACGCTTGTTTAGAAATTTTAGTGTAGGAGCGTGCAGTTTTAAATTAGTGGATCTCTTTACATGATATTTTACCTATCTATTATCATCTTGTTATTACCAAACATTTCACAATACAACATTAAATATTTGTTAGATCTTGATACCGGGAAGCAACACTCCAAAACTTGCAACGCCAGCTTACTCCTCTCAAGTCAAACACTTAACATTTACATTTTAGATTTCCACGAAAATTTTCCGCTTGGATTGTTTCATTTCAGTTTACAATCCAAATTTTAATCACCAAACACAACAATAACTGAAAGCGTTTATAATAATTAACAATGGAGCCGTACAGCAAACGGCTGAATCTAGGAGTTGGAAATATACGGGAGAATATAAGTAACGGGCTCGTTGTCAATCTTCTCCATACAGCCTTTTGAAGGGGGGAACTGGAATCAATTTTATTTTCTGGTAAATTTGGACGTTCAAATTTGGACGTTCAAATGTAGATTTTATGTGGCAATTAGAAATAAATTATTGGACTTTCTTTTGTCTTTGTTTCTTAGTATATTCGTGTAAGAATGGAAGAAAAAAAAAACTTGCAGCAAGATCGTTAAAGCCTTGACTAGCAGCAAGAAATCAGAAGTTATTTCCAGCATGTAGCTTAAACGCATAAACCAATTGCAAAAAGTAGTCTACTTTAATATTTAACGTTTCATGTTCATTATCAAATATTATAATAATATTATTAAAAACATTAATAAAAACAAAGAAAGTTTTTCTTAAAATAATTTAAGAAAAACTTTCTTTACTTTTATTAATTTTCACTACTGAATACAAAACCACAAAAACGACGCAAGTCAAATCCAATGTAAAATTAAGGTAAAGTTGTAGAAACTTCGATAATGGTAAATTGGAACCTCAATAGTCTACCAATCGTAGGTACATCATAATTATTCATCATTTCACACTGCTATATTTTACTTTTCGCAAATCATTCCATGGCTTACAAAGGCTCCTATAATTACGCGTTCCTCCACGGTATTTAAAAATACAATCGGAACGAAAAATAATAGAGTACGAATTGATATTGAATTTCAGTCCACGCAACAAAAATTGAAAAAATTTAAAGTTCCGCGTTTTACAGCATAAACGGGTGGAAAAAACCACTGCATTTGGCTTTCGTAGAACAAATAAAAATAGTTTCCCTGCATCGCGAAAATACAAGTCAAATGTTGACATCTCATAAAAAAATATTTTTACTGAATTAAAATGATGCCTTTGATATTTATTTTGTGAATTGCCATTTTTCCTAGCATTGTTGTAAATACAAGCACTAAGTGTTGCATATTGCCAAAAAAAACAAAATAAACTTTTACAGAAAAGATAAAATAACAGCAACAGATAAAGTTGTTTTAGTTACAAAAACTTTAATGTCAGATCGATAACGAGTTTTATTTTTTTCCGAAGTCATACACCAGCTGTGTAATTGCGTATCACACACGAAATGACAATCGACCTCAATGCCTTTCATTTTGATAGTTCAGCCACCTTCTTGGCGTTATTTACATTGTTCAGCAGACTATTTCTTAAAACCTATTTAAACAAATCTCAAAACGGCTGATTGACACTGCCCGTGACCCAAGGGCTGATTTTTACCTTGGTCAGAGGCTAAGCATTGCTATACAACGTGGCAATTCCGCCAGTCCCTTGGGTACATTACCAGTCGAAAAATTCTTCCGTAACGTACGGAAGAATTTTTCGACCCTATTTTTTAAATTGTGAATAGTTTTAGTTAAGTTATGATACACAAAATTTTGTTACTTTTTAATAATTAATCTAACCAATATTATAAATGTGAAAGTTTGTATGTTTTAAATGTTTGGATGTTTGTTACTCAATCAATAGTTTCATTTTATTTATGTAGATTCTTTTACATATTGTGAAAGAGAGAACGTTGTAGGCCTTGCAGAACGACGATTTTCTATTCTTTATTTCCATTCCTCTAAGTACCTGCTACCTACTTATTGATAGGCCTGCACTTTCTTCCCATACCTATTATCACTGTAATTTGAAAACATTGTAAAATCCAATTATTTTTAGACTAACCATGGAGTTTCTTGCTGGCTCTTCTCAATAGGAAGCGACAAATTAGAATCGTGCACCTAGCTTCTGACGTTTCTTAAGTGCCCATACAGGTTAAAGTAAAATACAATATTTTGATTTTGGACGAAATTTCGCATACAGGTAGTTCCTAACCTAGATTAACACATAGGGTTATTTTTATCTCATTAGTATGTTCCCTTGAGATAATTTCCTACCTCTACATGGGTGAAGCCGCTAGCAAAGGCTAGTTAGTGCATGTTTTTGAAACAAGTTATGTCAAAATGAGCGTCATTTTATTTATGTCACCAACGGCAATCTCCAGCTAGTAGTCGTGCCCGCCACACATTCCTTACACTTCTCTCCCTGTGTTTCCATTGAGTCAACACTACGCGGCTCGCGATTAACAATAAGATATTAAATTGCAACCCACCCCCTGAGTAAACAGGAATCAATCATCGCTCCATCACGGGCCGGAAGAGGGTTAACTCTATTCAAATAGCTCGCAATCGCCGAATATTCGCCTCGCCACAGAAATAGGACACGCATGTTTACGCATGACTTTCGCGTAGTTTGTATAAGGGTCTATGTGATCGGTTTATCGGTCCTGTAGGTATATGTGGATAAAAACAAAATTATTTTAACATCAAATTATCTCCTACTTATGACCTATCTCAGCTTCGTACGGGTTGTATGACTTGACAATGCATTGAAATTTCTTAACTTTATGATAAACTTGCTTCCACCCGCGCTGTTATTTCGTTTACACTTTGCGTTCTTTCAGACTTTTTTTATTATTTTGCGCGACCCCTAAGGATGGTAGCGTGATGTTAAATAGCCTATAAATTTCCTCAAGAATTGGGTTATCAAAGTTACATGTAATTTTTTTTTTAAATCCGACTAGTTGGTCTAAAGATTACTTCCTACAAACAAACTCATAAACTTACAAACTTTACCTCTTTATAATATCAGTGTAGATGATATTTTTGTTATTTCTGTATATAGGTTTGTACAAACACTTTTACCCGTAACATATTTTAAAACTAGATGATGTCGGCGTTTCCTACCTGACTACTGTGAGACGAAAGGCCGAAACAAACTCAGAGGTCCCCGTCTTTTTTAAAGTCCAGACGTAATCTTAGACAGATAATTTAAAGACTATAAAGATTGGTGTCTGAAATGGTATATCTATGTACTCAAAACTTTAATATTAATATAGGTATTATACACATAGGTATAAATTATCTAAATGATGTCGGAAACCGCATCAAACTCCGTCGCATAGTTTCGTTACACTTGTCTTGACCCTTTTTAAGGATGGAAAAATTTTCGGTTTAATTACTGTACTTATTTGAATTCGTCTTTCATGACGATATATTTATGAGTATTCATCGAGCCACCTTGTGGGAGGCCTTCCCACTCTACGTCTCTCTATTACCATCAACTGGTAAAAAAACGAGACTCGTGGCTTCTACGGAATTAATCTAGATAAATAACCCAAATGATACTTTGCCCGACCAGGGAATCGAACGACCACATACTCAGAAGTAGCGCTTTCGAGCACTAGAATTCACTAGATCAACGATAACAATAATTCACAGGAATTCCTCAACACTAGGAAATGGAGAAACTGTTTCCGAACAGAAAGGCAAGTTAAATCTCAAACAGAACCTCAACATACCGACGAAGTAATTACCACTTCAAATTCACCTCCATCATCAAGCGAACTTTATTACTAACAATTACAAACTTACATAATAGCTTAATGCATTTCCTTCTAGAAATTTCCCTACGTAGTTGCTTACTTAAATTCTACTCCCTCCCTACTAATATTGTATTGTGAAAGTCTGTGAGTTTGTATGTTTGTGGAACATGTATTACACAGAATAAATATACTCACCCGTTCTTCCAACGGTTTCGATCCTCACATAGAGATACATATTTTTTTTCATTTACGTTCATGCATCGAAAGCAGTGGTGGGTGCAATCCGTCGGTCGGCCTATACATTATATTAATTATTTCATCACCACTACTCTCAAGGCGGTGAAGAAAAACATGAAGAGAAAATCAGCATGTCTAAGGACCAAAGCTTCAAAGACATGACATCTACCAACCCGCACTGGGCTCACGTCGTGGATTATGGCCCACTCCCTCTCACAGAGAGGAAGCCTGTGTCCCAGCAACAATATAGGCGGCTGATTACGTTCATACATCTAGTCATACACGCACGCCGATTGCAAGTACTCCCTGACTTTTAGAACATCACCAGTAAAGTCTCTATATGTCCATAATGGTTTAAACGGATTTGGCACACGCATATATCTATGGGCACACGAATAAAACATAAATGATCTGGATTAGGACAAAGGATTCTTTATAATCCCGTATGTATAGCCAGCCTCGTAATTGTATTACAATCTTGAGGTAGAATGTCACTTGCTCGTCACAAAACCACAAGGTATATTTTCTAATTGTCTTTTTTTTTGGAAATCATACCTCACAGGTTAACCTAGGAGGTCGTCGACTTGCCTATGGCTGCATCAATAAATTAAGACCTCCAGACAGGGATTAGATTAAAAAAAAAATCGCAATCCGAGGTTTTCAAGGATATTCCTATCCCATTGCTTCAAAGGTTTGAAAAATTCCCAAGTGTCAAAGTGAAAGCAATTGCGATCTATTGCCATTTCATTTGTGTAACGGAATTACCATGCAAGAATCATGGTAAAGCAATTGACAAAGTCGACAATAAATTCTCCTGAGATATTTATAACGTTATTTTTTTTTGCATGCGGGGAAGCCGCAAGCAACCGCTAGTCTTATATAAATTCACTAAGTGCTTGTAACTATAATAATAATAATTTAATAATAATTTTATTTGTAACAAATGTGGATACAACTTATCTATCATAAAATCACAATGTACATAGATAGGGGTATTAAAAAGATAGAGTAAACGACGATGTCTGTGCTAGTATAAACTGTGTGACAGACACCGGCGCCTTCCTCCTACAGCCTTAAGTAACAAGCTAAACCGAGACATAATGTTTTCATATACCTAGTAACAATACAAAGAAACATATATTTCTGGTACAAATAAGCATAGATACCTATTGGAATAAAAACTGAATTGAGTTGAATATAATTTAGATTGAAAAAATAATAATATTAATTTTAATTTTATTTTTATGGCATGCAAGGAAATGTGTGTGGTGTGTGTGTGTGTGTGTGTGTGTGTGTGTTTTGCGCTTACTATTTATGATACCCTGGCGAACAGTCTTTCAGTGTCGTCGTAAGTAAGACCCTGAAGGTATTGTTTTACTGCAATCTTACACTTGAATTTTGGAAGGGGGTATATGTTACATGCTTTGTTAATTGCATTATAAAGCCGGCCACTCAGGTGCAGATAGTTTCGACTTGCAAACTCTTCAACTATCAGTTCGCATAGAATTTCTTAACTCTGTAATTACTTTGCGTTGAAGTGTACGGAGTTCGCAACTTATAGTAAACTTTACAGGCTTATTCTAATGGGCTTATTTCGTTGTATCGGGAATTTTGGGAAACACTTGCAGTTACTTAAGAGTCTGCTAGTTGAGTTTATTAGTAGGAAGGTTGTTTTTGTCGAAACTTTGAGAGGAACAAAATGTTGTTTGGAACTACACTTGGGAATTGTGTTACTAAGAACATAACTTCATGATTGTAAACTATGTATTGTGTGTATGTTAGGTGGCCCGGTGGTAATGGCCGCGTCTTATGTGTCGTAGGTCGTAGGTCTGAACCCAGAACGGCGCTGTACTTCATGTCAATTATTTCATCGCCACTGCTCTCGAAAACGGTGAAACAAAACATCGTGAAGAAACCAGCATGTTTTAAAACCAAAAATGTGAAGACATGTGACATCTACCAACCCGCACTGGGCCCGCGTGGTATAATAATACCTCCTCATAATCAACCTAGTTCCGTATGGTGCCGGACGTAAAAGAATAGCACCATCCCATTTCTTCCCGTGGGTGTCGTAGAAGGCGACTAAGGGACTTGCTAGTGAATGGGCAGCAGCGTTCTCTATGCATTTTACCACCATACTGTGATCGCCAACCCGCCTGCCAAGCGTGACGATTATGGCAAAACCCCCTTTTTGGGGGAGGCCTATGTCCAGCAGTGGACGTCTTTCGGCTTAAATGATGATGTTCCCAATGCTGGGACACAGACCTCCTTTCTGTAAGAGAGAGTGGCCCGAGAGTGGGTTAAAATCCACCACGCTGGCCCAGTGCGGGTTGGTAGATGCCACAATATATCTTCGAATTGTTGGATTTAGGACATGCGGTTTACACGCCAGCTACGTGCTACGATTGATACCCCTTTTGCCTCATTTACGTTCATACAATTGGAAATACACGCACGCGAGACAATTATAATTGTATTTCCTAACCAATGAATTATCTCCACGGTCATACATAGCTGTAAATGATAGACACAAATTAGTGCGGTAATCGTTTAACCGCAAGTCCATGGCATTGCGTGCACTCGACGTGTGTTGCGGGATGCGCCCTAAATGCGGTCTGCACGTGTGAATGCTTCATACCCAGGTATTTTGAAAATATGGTCGGAAATCTATCGTCATGGTAGAGTGTTTTGTTCATGAAAGTAGAAAGAACATTGTTATGATAAACTAGCTCTTGGCAATGGCTTCGCCCGCGTAAAAGTCGAAAAATATCCCACGAGAACGTACTACCAGGGTAAGAAGTATCCTAGATGTGTATCCAGGTTATAATCTATCTGTGAGCCATATTTAATTGAAATCCGTTCAGCCGGTTAGCATGATTGAGTACCACACACCCAATTATCCACATTTATTATTCCAGTAACTGGGTCAGATAGGCATATAAAATCTGGTGTTTAGCAGCATCCGGTTTGACTGGAAGCCAACGCCAACCTAAGGGCAAAGAGTAAAGTAATATTAGGGACAGAGTAACAACTCTGTGGTAAAATTTGCATGTATGGAAAGTGCTGCCGCCTTGAGTTTGGTGGGTGAACTAAAGTTCTAATATATATCACAGACATATAAAATAGTAGCAGACCAAACATTAATCCATAGTCGATGGATTTGATTCTCTATCCTTTTTTTGCTAAGCGACAAGTCGTAAGCTGTATCTCGTTCTGTCACCTGTTGTCACACTGACTCACACATAGACAAAATTTGAAGCGTAGCCCGTCTGTCCCGCGCCGCCATATTGATAAGCAGATTTATCCTCAATCGCGTTCTATGTTTCAACCGCGAAATATTACTTGAAAAATTAATTGTTTGGGACAATTACACAAAAATAAAATGGTAAAGTGCTGTGCGTACCAGTGTGACAGTGCTAGCTACCACAGATCACCTGGATTGACCTTTCATCGGTAAGTTTTTGTATTATGCTGTGAAGTCAGGGACGGATTTGGCAACAAAGACGATTTTTTTTATTGTATGGAAAATATTTACCTATCATGGAATTATCAAATAGAGACTCGGTTTACTCTACGAAATTTAAAATTTTTTTGGTGACATCGTTTGAAAATACTGCAGAGTCCAGATTGCCAGTGTATATAGAATCGCTCAGGCCCGGCGCGTACACATGTGATACGTTACAATAGAAAATCAATTGTGTCTCATTAGCCGGTTATGTTACCCTGTCTGTGTGATGGATAACATGAACGATGGTGGACATAAATCGATATAGGCTACTCACATAATTTTAACATTTCATTCAGCAGGTAATAATTGAGCTTAGGTACTAATATTTTTCCAGGTTTCCAAAGGATGTAAGTTTACGGAATGCATGGATTTAAAAACATGAAACTCCAGGATTGAAACTGAACCTCAAATGGCGCAAATATTCCAATCTTATTGGAACCTATATGTTCGAGCTGTTTGGGGTTGAAACTCTAGGACCATGGGGTCCGAGTGGCAACTTAGTTTTCCGAGACATTTCCAAGCGGTTGATCGACTCTTCACGTGACCAAAGGGCTGGCCTATTTTTCAGCCAAAGAATCAGCATTGCCATACTACGTGGCAATGCTGCCAGCCTTTGTTGGTCACTTTTCCCATCGACAACGATGCGGACGTATTATTTGATGCCCTATGATTTTTTTTTTATACCTGTACATATTATTATTTTAGGACCAGTAGTTTTTAAATTATGAAAATAAAGAACATTACTTGTCGTTGTGATCTTGTTCTCGTACCAAACTGTAATAATCTCTGTATAGGCTTTTACTTTCGTTCGTTTTAAATTTTGTATGTACATATGTATTTATGTATCTATTATTTAGGATATATATATATCTATGTATCTATTTTAGAATATTGTAAACACATTATTTGCACCAACAACGTCACCATTTTATGTCCAGGCTAATCACTGTCCATTCCATGGTTGCCTGGATGAGATCGCGGAAAGCGATAAGGCCGCCTATGTGTATTTTTTTGTTTATTGTATTTTTGTAGTGTACAATAAAGAATATATATATAAATAAATAAAGTTTTTAAAAAGTAAAAAATAAATATGTAAATATTCATTAAATTCATTGTTTTATTTCAAAATTCCTGATATATTTATAAGTTAGCTTTCAGGCATACCAACACCTTAACTCTAGGTCCCACCAAGCTGGGCATGCGGGTTAATGACTGCAGGGAGAGTTCTTTTATCCGATACTGATGCCCGTCAACGGTCTGTGTATAAATATACAGTTAAAAGGAGGTGAAAGGACTGCCGCCCACCGTCCTCTTAAAATATTACCTTAGTCGCCTTTTACAGTAACCACGGGAACAGATGGGTGGTTATATTCGTTAAGACTTTATTGATAAGTAATCTACACTTCATTTACCCAGAGAATATTGATTTTCGCAGATTTTCGGTAAGATTTATCGGTCGTTTCAATATCGCTATATAATACCGGCAACCGGCCCTAGTCCGGCCCTGTATCGACATACTCTCTATGTGTGCGTAATGGGTACGCAATTTTTAGCGAATGTTTGGTCTGCTACTGTTTTATATGTCTGTGATATATATATACCTACATACCATTACTATTTGTATTCATAATATTATTCTCACTCAACTTCTTGTCCTAGTATTTTTCTTTTATTTAGAGAAAGTACTCTTAACTTCACTATCGAAGACAAAAGTAACAAAAACTGATAAATCAGAACAATCTGTACAGTCTGTAATGGTCACAATGGGGGTTTTGACCTAATTAAAGAAAACACGTATGAAGTCCATAATAATGTCCTTTTATTACATACATAAATTAATAAACACTTATAAATTTATAAACACTTATAAACATTATAAACACTCATAAACATAATAAAGCATCACATCCAAAAATACAATATTTTCTTCGGAGTTTGAAAATTTGACAAACAAGATAAGATGGCTGCCAAGTTTTGTTTACCCACCAAACTGCAGATGTCGCTGTTGTCTATGTAAATTGAAGACAGTTCTAAGTGTGCCCCCCTGCCTAAAGGCTAATACTAGGAACAGGCTACGCAGATTGCGCAGATGCGACGCACGGGTAAATTGTTATTATATTTGTAGTCTGTTTGTAACAAAAGTAGTAATTATTGTACTCTGTTAACGGCACTTTATTTTTGTTGTCATTGATATTATACAGAATTATTTTTTAGTCACCGTCCAAATTTTTCAGGGTGATAGTACCCGTGAAATTGAACAACTTTCTCTAAGGAACATGGGTCGAAATATGAAAAAAAAATCGGACCTCCCATACAAAATCGACCAGCTAACTATTGATTTTGCATGGGAGGTCGATTTTTTTTTTCATATTTCGACCCATGTTCCTTGGAGAAAGTTGTTCAATTTCACGGGTACTATCACCCTGAAAAATTTGGACGGTGACTAAAAAATCAGCCTGTATAATTGCCAGTGTCGTAACGCAGATCCAATTATATTGTCTATGGTCCCCAGCCTTGACATTAACAGTCAATGGACAATATAGTAAAACTTTTTCTACCTGAATACAGGGCTTTTAGCTACTTTGTATGTGTATCGGTTTTATTATATTTTTTGTAATGTGCGTTTTGTTTGAGCAGAATAAACATGTTTTCTTTCTTTTTCTTTCTTTCTATATGCCCTCAGCTTTTCTAGACATTTACTCTCTTATTTATAAACGTTGCTTAAAGTTAAGAGATGTATAAACGTCAAAAATGTATGGTTAAACAGACGCTACTCACTATTTAAATGTAAGCAACGTTTATAAATAAGGGGGATTATGCTTTCAACTAAGCATTGTCTGTAATGGCAGAGCACCAGCAAGATGGTCAGACGCAATCACAAATCCAGATTCCGTGCTGCAACTGAGAAATTCCAGATAGAAAGACCCTTATAACACTTCACCCGACCTAAGACAAGAACCCAGGACCTCATCCCGATGTCAATCAGTGACTTATCTGTTAGTGAATTGTTTTTCTTAAATGAATATACACTAGACAGTGAAAAGTAAACAAATCCACTCAACAAGAAAAAAAATGACTTCTCTGCTTTTCTTCATCAGAGTGACTTCAAAATAGAAATTAAAATCGGCATGTATCAACAAAAAAGCCAACAAATAAATGCTATGTTGGGACCGTTCAGCGTGATGAGGCGATGTTTAAGCGCTTTAAAGCGATTTAAGCCAAAGGATTTTACGGCCGACAGATTTCAGATATCCACGCCTGCGGACAAGCTGACGGGGGCTATTACGTGTGGAGATGGAGAATGGAAATTGGGATGGACATTTTGTGTCCAAATTTTTTTCAAGTTCGGTCCCATCTCAATCTCTCGTTGAGACTTTTTGAGGTTGACACGCATAATCTCTGGAACTCCTTTGTATTTACTGTTATATACACAAAGTACCATCTTAGCTTGTTGATGGAAAATAAACACAGTTCGGAAGGAGCATTTTTTTTTTGGTGGTAGGTATCATGTCACAGTAAAAACATTGTTTTGTCAGAACTTTGTCTCAATATTATAAAGATAACTCTAACATCAAATAATTAACCGGTTTCGCTCAGACTCTTAACGACGGAAAGTCGTCAAGCCCCGCGCCGATATTTGACGGATGACACGTTTACGGCCTCGCTCACAAAAAAAGGTCCACTCAAGTTTCTATTGCCTCTAGCTACCTGAAGTAAGTTGTATTGAGTTCATGAATCAACAGGCCATACTATAAATTATAAAGCGTATTTAAATTACAACATTTTGTATATAAAAACAAATGTTGAAAACGGACAAGTGGTTGAAAGTGTGTTTGTTCCCGTGTTATGTCGATTTGTTTAAATTTTGTAAAAAAGAGTACCATGCATCCGTTTGTGATGTACCTACGTTTACTTGAAAAAGCGTGGTTGGCAGTTGAGAGTACGTCATGCTCACTTAAATGTCTCACTGATGGTGGCACGTGTATTGGATCATTCGGGTTCCCTACACATAATGGTTGAGCTGGATAGTGCTGATCCACGCGTCAAGTTCGTGAACGGGCGCCGTCGGTTGAAACTAGTCATCTCCTAACTTCCACGGCTTATTTTTAATCTTATATTTAGAATTGTTTATAATTTTTTTACATTGTTCTCACATATACACAACCCAACCACTAATACCTAACTTGATTTAAAAGAGTTTCCTTGGCGTTTCTTGCCCGTTCTTCTCCATAGAGATCTACGTTTTGGAATGGGCAACTAGCTTCAACTTTCCAACTGATCGACTTTTTGACAATTCAAAAGTGCCTGAAAATGGTTTAATTGAAATAAATGCTTTGAGTTTGAGTTTGAGTATAAAAATAGATTAACTTCTTGTACTAAATTAACTAACAAACGATTAAAATTAAAAAATAATACTGTTAACAAACTAAAATATGGCACCTGGAGACTGGCGCCATTGCCACGTTGTATAGTTTCATAGATTACAGAGTTACTATTGTCTATTTTGTATTCATGACGGTTGTAAAAGATCTTCCAAATTTAAACAATGGAATTAGAGTACCTTTTAGAAATAGCATCACCATACGTAATCTGGGTCCTGTCGTCGCCTGCGGACAGCGCGGACTGTTAGTCCGAAATTGCAAAACCACGTGCGGTGGGCGCGCGCCACACTCTGGCGCCAATATTGGCACCAACGTATGCAAAGCGGGACTTTAAGTAGCTTAGTAGGTGTGTCATTGTGAATAGATTACATTTTTTAGATGCTTTGGCTGTTTTAAAAGAGGACGTGAAGGCAATATTTTTATTGTGACACTGTTTTTTGTAGCAGTAGGTACGATTTTTCGGAAAATACAAACATTGTTTGAAAGCATTGCCAGCAGAATGAGTTTTTGTTGTATTCATGATATTATATTAGAACAAGGACTTATTCAAGGTTCTTGTTCTAATATAATATCATGAATACAACAAAAAAGAAAAACTCATTCTGCTGGCAATGCTTTCAAACAATGTTCGTATTTTCGGCGAGTAATGGGTAGCTCGTTGTCCGGTAAGGACCAAGCCCGAGTCGACGACGGCGCGTTGTGTTCCACGCGCGCCTCAAAGAGATGTCAGCACCAACTGGTGCAGTCCGCAAGAGCCGAGGCCTGCCAGGGGTGCGGGTTGTTCGAAAGAGATACTGCGGCCCCTGGCACACAGGCAACTGAGGGAACACGGGTGGGTTTTAGTCACTAAAAGTCTGACACGCCCTCCCGCTCCACCCAGAGCGGGAGAAGTTATTTGATGATTTCCCACCCAAAAAAAAAGCTATCATGACATGTTATATCTAGCCGTGGCTTAGAGGTTGCATATTTATACCTTTTGATCTACACACAATAATAATACAACATGTTGTTGACATTAAAAAATCGAACGCAAAATTCAAATACAAAAAAAAAACAAAACAATCTGGCATCCCGCGACACAAAAACAATCCCTAGGTAACACTGCTCACCCCAGTGGTTGATAGCGCGTTTATACCGTGTAACGCGAGCTAAGTGAATCAAACTGTCATTCTAGCCGCGTTACTAGGTACTTGCTGAAAGAATAGGACGGATAAGATGTAAGATTGCTTCTCTTGAAAATGCTACAAGTCACAAAAAAAGCATAGCTCTTGAATACACAAATAAATGCACAAAGCAACAATATTATTTATACATCACTAATTGTTTTGGGCGCGAATTTAAATTCTTATTTGAATATTGATGCATGTTATTTCTCAACGCTTTTTAGTCTTTAGTTTTTTTTCTTAATTATATTAATTAACTGACACTGGCAAATGTAATTAAAGGCTTTCATTTCAGTATTTTTTTAGTATTATTTAAAATCGTTTAAACAGTCGACTCTGAATAAATAAAAATATTTTATCTAAAAGAATAACCACCTCAGTGTAAATAATAATTAGGATCTAACATTAATAACAAAAATACTTGAATAACTTTTTTTACACGCTTTATATTAGCTTCACTTGTATGTCAGTATTTCAGTATGTCAGTATGTAACTCTTCGTGGGTAATTTGCGCGCCTGCGGCCTTCCTTGGTTCTGGTAGCCGTTTCTCAGGCTCCCTCTCCGAAATCGAACTCTGATTCCCCGTATTTATAATATTTATAAATAATTATTTTATTCTCACTAATAAATAATTTACACGCTTTATATTAGCTCGGGTTGTATGTATGTATGTAACGGAATCTTTGAGCGCGATTTTGACCCACTTTAAACGGTCAGATTTCATTGAAACTTTGTAAACTTGTCGAGGACCGATGACAATTTACTAATTTAAAAAAAAAAATGGGAAAAAAAAACACGTTTTGTAGTTAGCAGAACTAAAAAATAGAAAATAAATAATAGTTTAAAAAACTAAAAAACACGCTTTAAAAACCAAACTAAAAAAGGAGAAAATAATTTAATTCAATTAAAAAGCGTGGGGTGCTTGACATTAATTGATTATAAAAATACCTCAAAAAGCACCCCACGCTTTTTAATTGAATTAAATTATTTTCTCCTTTTTTAGTTTGGTTTTTAAAGCGTGTTTTTTAGTTTTTTAAACTATTATTTATTTTCGTGTTGATGACTACTCAAGGATGCATGCAACCGTTACGGCTCAGAAATCCTACCCTATCCCATGAATACGTCTTCCCTACCATTACGGCGTCCCCGGTCTACTCCTTGATATGCAATGGTCTCTGCAGCACTATCGAGCAGGAGGCTTCATGGACTAGTGGAAATTCTGTTTTTTTTTTTTTAATTGTAATTCACAAAGCTGATGTACAATCACAAATGCAATAAAATCAGCTACAACACAATATTTTTGATTGACATCTTCTAGGTGTGAATCTTGCATGCATATTATTTTGTAAAACACTTACTTTAAAAAATATAATGCCCATAAGATTACACAAAAATTACAAAATGGGAACTTTTCCATAGAATATGACAAAGTTTAAGTAATAAAAAATTAAACGTAAAAAGATACAAAAAAAAACAGAAATTATACAATTAAAACTCTATGTTTAATCCTAAATGAGGCTACAGAACCAGCAAATACATCTATTTCCCCACGAATGGAGTTGGCAAGAGAAAGCATGCGGCAGATGGGTGCAAAATTACCTATATTAGTTCGACTATACGGGATTCATTCGATAAATCGAGTCTGGTCAAACCACGATAGGGTCGGTGTATTCATTCATTAATTATTTTCGTGTCGATGGTACCTACTTTGTTTCTTTTATATTGTTTGAGCCCGTACCGTCACGTTATTTGCAGCATCAGTAGCATTCCTTAGGCTAACCATGGTACTTTAAATAATTTAAATTAAAAAACTACGATCCATGTTACGCCTATCGTAGGTATGCAACCTGTGCTTACTTTTTGCTTAATATCATCCCTTGCAGACGAGGGTGCAACTCCCTCCCTTTACAAAATCACTTTCGCTCTGAATGTTCCTACACCTTTAATTTAATTTTTTATATTCTACAGATTGTTTGTGAGCCTCTTTACAAAAGTAATCTCATTAAGGTGCAATTTATTGCAATGTATTGTTGGATTAAAATGCAAGAATTAAAAAGTAATGTTTTTTTTTAAGTACGCTTTTGCCGTGGGTTCGAACCCAGGCAAGCGCTTTACTGTGTGTACATAATTTCATCACCACTGCTCTCAATATGATGAAGGAGAAGCATCGTCAAGAAACGTATGTTCTAGAACCAAAAATTCGAAGTCATGTGACATCTACCAACCCGCACTGGGCCCGTGTGGTAGTTTAAAGCTCCAAAAATATAAAGAATATTCCAATCGCAACTAACTTAAACCTAAGTGGCCATTAATCATAAAACACTAACTTACTTGTTTAACTTAGTTTGACTTTTATAAGGACTTTTGAAGTCGGAGTATCTTCTAAGTATACAAAACTAAAATAAAAGAAAAGGGTTTTCTTCATAATCTCTGATAATTTTTCCATCACAAACTTTAAGGAAAATTAAATTAAATCTTTTATATAACCTTAATAAAATTAAAATAACTTGGGAAGGATAATAACAGTATGAACTTTATTTAAAATCCTTACTTACAGCTGTATCTTCGCCATCAAGTCTAATGCTAAGAAAAAGTTTATTTAGTATTTTTTACAAGCTTTTATAGCTTCACTTGTATGTTTGTAACCGACTCCTTAGAGAGCAATTTTGACCAACTTTAAACGGTCAAATTTCATTTAAAATTTGTAAAATTATCGAGGACCGATGACAATTCAATAATAAAAAAAATATTGAGGTAAATAGAAAAAATAAAGGAAAAAAAAACTGAAAATATCACGCTTTTGTAGTTAGCAGAACTAAAAAATAGAAAATAAATAATAGTTAGAAAAAGAACTAAAAAACACGCTCTAAAAACCAAACTAAAAAAGGAGAAAATAATTTAATTCAATTTAAAAGCGTGGGTGCTTTTTGAGGTATTTTTATATTCAATAAATGGCAAGCACCCAACGCTTTTTTTAAACTATTATTTTTATGATGTTAATTATATAACAAGTTTAGTCATTTCTATCTAATTTACATATACTATGCTTATTAAAATAACAATCAATTATATCAATTCGGAAAGCCGTTTCCAATTACAGATATGTTGGTAGGCATATTATGTAGAAGTGGGCTGTTTAATCTTTATAGCACCGTGTGATATAAACCCGCACTTAAGTCACGGTTTTATGTGACTTAAGTAGTTAATTTTTACACAACTTAAGTCACAGAAAAGCGTAACTTAAGTGCGATAAAATATTTTACGATATTCGTGACTTAAGCAAGTCTATTAGCGCCTTCGCACACAGAAAAGTCGTTGTTAATGCACAGTGTTTATAACTCGCATTTATATTTTAGGGAATGTACCTGTTAATATTATTAATATTATTTCGTCTCACATCCCTCGAAACCACTTCCCAGCCATTTCTCAGACGTAAGTAGTACGTGCATACATAAACATACTCGTCCACTGGTCAGTGATTGATGACGCGTCTCCGACAAGACTGATGCAGTGTGCCGCTGACCTTACGTGGAACATCCTCCATCACGGCATTAGCTTATTGCTGGATCTAATAATGTTTTGTGTAGTTTATGTATTTCGTTTTATACATGAAGATTAGGTAAGAAAGAATGTAATTTTTTTTTACTTCTCTTGTGTACTTTTTACAGGTTTGTAAAACCTTAAACCTTAGTAACGTTTACAAACCTGTAAATAAAGGAAATAAAATTGTTCTACTAAGTGTGTAGCATTTCTAAATGGTGGTATTAAATATTTAATCTATTTCAAAATCAAAGTAAAGTTTATGAAGTTTTATAGAAAAAATATGTTATTCTTGTGAATGACCTGGATTTATGAAAATGAACATAACTATTTGGAAATGTATGTAGCCATTTCGCAACTATGTTGGGGCTGGCTTCTAGTTTAACCGAATGCAGGTGAATACCAGTATTTTACATGAAGCGACTGCCTATCTGAGCTAAAAAAAAAAGAAAAAAAGCGACTGCCTATCTGACCTCCACAACCCAGTTACTGGGTAACGCAATGCCCCTAAGTAAGACTGGTTGTCAGACTCTCGGGCTTCTGATGACCCGTAAAAACTGCCAAAGATCCACGAATAACAGCTGGAACCAATGGCGTAACGTGCTTTCCGAGGTACGGACCAACCGTCGCAAGCGCAGATTAACATGATCGATCGACCCGTACGGCAGTAATTACTTAGCCACAAACCTCGCCACATTGTAAATGTACGAGTGTCCTCAGTAAATGCTTTGATTCCCTCCAAAACATTCTACCTACACGTATGTTGTAAAAAATAATAATTATATTATCAACATAGCGTCTACTCATCTTGTTAGCCCTAATGAAGTTAAAAAATTATGATGCGTGCCCGAAATTGTATACTTTGCCTTTTAATTATTTCACGAGGTTACACCCTTTGGTATCAACCCTACAAATAATGAGGCAGCGTAGGTAAAATGTAAACATGCAACCCTGATTTTGTGTCTATAGCTTAGGTTACTGTACCCAAATGAGCCAATTCCGGAAGCATCATCAAGTTAAATTAACTTATAATTAAAATTATATTATTTATCCTCCATCACTCCCTTACCTTTTTCACGTATAAAAATTATCAAAGTCATTACAATACTTAGGAATTCTAAAATTAAAGTCGGTCTTCCATTGGTTAAAACCACTTGGGCTCCATCGTTGGCACATAAATGGTCCATGGTGGAAAACACTGATGCCCCGTGACACGTCTTTTAAACGTCCTGGGATCCATAGTTTCCGAATACCAAGAATAACAAAACAAAATGGCCGCCAATGACCTATTAGGTAATGTTTATAAATTGTCTTGCAATAAAAGGTTGCCGTAAATTTAAAACTAAAGGTAATGCTGACAATAATGAAAAGAGAAAATCAAAAAAGAAATAAGCTACATCTACAATTTTCCGAAAAAAAAAACTCACCTTGGCATATACCTATTTAAATGAAAATAAATGTAACGGTAAAAATGTTAACCAGCTAACAAGAAAAATGCAAGGTTTTAACTGATCAGTTATTGCTAAACTTACATTTAAGCATCACCACTTGTAGAGGCTCTATGTCACCCTAAATTTTCCACGAAAAACATGGAATAAAAAAACAACTCTAAATATAATTTACTTACATAGATTAGAACTCAGATTTATTTAGCAACGGGTTGGTCGTTAATTTAAGCTTACATTTAACTTTGGTTGAGCATCGTATCAAAGTTAATCTTTATCATGTTAAGTTTCGACCTTTGACCATTGCAGGATAGTTTTTTATACTATGCGACTTTTCCTGTTTCATTGGTTTAGTAGTCGCAAGCATTACTGCTGAGCATGTCGTCCAGGGTTCGATGCCCAGGTCGGGTAAAGTGTTATTGGGTTTTTTATCAGGAATTTCGCAGTAACAGCCCGGATATGTGCCTAACCGGGCAATATGCTTGCCCCTTTGGTAGTAATAATATTATTTCCTCAACATCAAAATAAATTACATTAGATCTTTATGTTTACGGAGTTTTTTTAGTACCAACATTTTCCTTGTCTTTTTTATCTTCGGTTTCTTTGTCCAGTCTTACCAGCATTAAAAAAAAACATTTATCCATCGTTCTCTTGGGCGTCCTCTGGATCTCTTGTCCAAGAGGACTTAACCGGTTAGTGGCCAACTTTGTCCACCTTCCATCTGTCGATATTGCTGCCCTCCCCTTACTACATTGAAGTTAAACATAATAGGCGAAATATGGGTGCACTACCTCTGCCCTTCCCTCTGGGGAAACAAGGCGTAATGTTATGTTACGTATGCGCCTTTTTATAACTTTTGTTTTGCGACTTTTTGTTTCTGCGTGACCATTACGAAGCTAGAAGGGTTATGAAATGACGTGAGCGCTTTTGTGTGTGTTTTATTATTTTTCGTGGGGTCATTGTTTTTTCGGGTTGGTATCACATTTGAAGTAGCAAGGAGGTAAAATTAATGTCATGTTGGCCTACCTTCTGCCAGCTTATGGCGGAACTTGAAAAAAAAAAACAAAAAAGTAACGAATGAAGCCATACTGAAGCACATTTAGGTTTCGCTTTATAAAAATCAGCTATGTTATTTCGGTAAATAAAAGTAGCCGGTTAAGTGGACGTCAGAATCGCGGACTCAAGGTTCCGTAAAACCAAAGAGTGGTAGATTTCCTTCTGCCTTGTGCCTTTAGTTTGTGCTAAATAAATGTATTTTCTTTCTTTTAAAATTTGCCGTAATCAAGTCATAGTAAAATGTTTAGAGAACGCTGCTGCCCATTCTCTAGTAAGTCCCATAGTCGCCTTTTACGACACCACGGGAAGAAATGGGATGTCGATTGGTGCTATTCTTAACGTCCGGCACCACACGGAACAAAACACTAATAACCTCCAAATCGACCTTACCATCGTGTCGTGCGGGCTTGCGGACGGCGAGTAATGGGTAGCTCGCTGTCCGTTAAGGACCAAGCCCGGGTCGACGGCGTCGGCGCGTTGTGTTCCACGCGCGCCTCAAAGAGATGTCAGCACCAACTGGTGGGGTCCGCAAGGGCCGATAGGGCCAGGGGTGCGGGTTGTTCGCAAGAGATACCGCGGCCTCTGGCACACAGGCAACTGAGGGAACACGGGTGGGTTTTAGTCAGTAAAAGTCTGAGATGCCCTCCCGCTCCACCCAGAGCGGGAGAAGTTATTTGATGATTTCCCACCCAAAAAAAAAAACCATCGTGTCGTACCCGTACCGTCCCACTAAAACCGCTTCCGACAGTAATTTAAAATGCATAAATCTCCTTGGCTCAGTCGGTCCGCTAACTGGATTCCCCCGAGTTTCAACTTTCCGTTTTATGAATAGGTAATCGTTTGCGATGCGATATCTAGTGGACAGGGATGTTATTTATCTACGTCCAGAATATGATCCCTGTTAGAGTATGTGAGCACTAGTTATGATGAGTTATGTATGGCATTATGTTATGTTGTCCTAGTATTTGTTTTTACACGCTTTATATTAGCTTCACTTGTATGTATGTTTGTAACCGACTCCGTAGAGCGCGATTTTGACCCACTTTAAACGGTCAGATTTCATTGAAACTTTGTAAACTTATCGAGGACCGATGACGATTCAATAATTAAAAAAAATAAATGAGAAAAATGAAAAAAAGGAAAAAATAATTATAAAAAAATCACGTTTTTGTAGTTAGCAGAACTAAAAAATAGAAAATAAATAATAGTTTAAAAAAACTAAAAAACACGCTTTAAAAACCAAACTAAAAAAGGAGAAAATAATTTAATTCAATTAAAAAGCGTAGGGTGCTTGACATTTTGATTATAAAAATACCTCGAAAAGCACCCCACGCTTTTTAATTGAATTAAATTATTTTCTCCTTTTTTAGTTTGGTTTTTAAAGCGTGTTTTTTAGTTTTTTAAACTATTATTTAGTCACAATAATGGTGTTACATGTTACATAAAACCATGGCAGTCACTTAATAACAATGTTTCAGAGAGGCAAATGTATCTTTGGAACGTTTAAAATCTACGTAATTACACATATAACTTCACGTCTTCTTCCCATGGGGTAGGCAGAGACTCTAGAACTCACTACATAATCTTTACATAACCCTTATGCCTCGTTTACGTTCATACACACAAAGATCAGCCATTGTCAACAGATGTTGACAATGGCTGATCTTTGCGTTATGCTCGTGAACGGGTGCTGCTTGTGGTGACTGGTCGTCTTGTTGACCTTGGTTTTGTTATTGTTAATTGTATTAACTTTTTATTAATTTTATGCCAAATTTCCTAGTTTAACTTGAAAGCAAGCACGCCCTTTAAGCCTGGAGGCTTTTATTTAGATTGTAAGTTCTGTTCACGTTTTTTTTTCTTCTGCTTGTGTACCTACCTATAGATTACAATATTTTGTTGGTATATTGGCATGTGCTAGCTGACATATGGCAAAATTAATGTTTTTTTTTGTGTTTCGTAATGTTAAGTACCTACTATTGTATGGAATCAAGTTCTTTTAACGTAACAGACAGCTGTGCTGCTGGGGAGTTTGTTGCGCCACTTCTTCTTCCCAGCTAAAGCACTAGGAAGTGGTGAAGGGCGGGCGTTTTGGGGGACTATCTTATGTAATTTTGACGTTCAAAAAGAGGTGACTCTCAGCCTATTTTGAATAAATGACTTTTGATTTTTAATGGTGTGCTGGAGCCTACGCTAGGTATGTTTGGAAGTGAGTGTTGAGTGTCGTAAAATAAGCATGACAGTAAAATAAATGCTGTGGAAATGCATTCCTTGCGAAAAATGTGTAATGTGACTATGATTCTATGACCGATAGGCTGAAGAATGCTGTGTTAAGGCGAAAGGTTTCAAATAAGAGAAAGCAACAAAAATGTAAAAGCTTAGATGATTTGATCATGTTGAGGGAATTAATTAAGGGTGCCCAGCAAAAGGTTACAAGGCAGATGTGAGAAATCATCAAATAACTTCTACCGCTCTAGGTGGAGCAGGAGGGCGTGTCAGACTTTTACTGACTAAAACCCACCCGTGTTAGGGAACACGGGCAACTGAGGGCAGTTGCCTGTGTTCCAGGGGCCACGGTATTTCTTATGAGGACATAATATAGTGACCTTATTGGTGCTGTTCTTCAAAAAAGCGTGCGTGTAGGACCATACATACGAGTATATTGTTCAAAATCTAGTCTCAGTCTCAATCTCAGGTGGAGGGCGTACGTTTTAGGGGATAGTCTTATATAATTTTAATAAATGACTTTTGTTTTAATTTTTTTTTTATATGTCAAAAATACAATGAAATTCCCTGACAGATATAAACTGAGTTTAGATTGCGACTTGATTTTAAACGTTTTTAATCATAACAATTGGCCTTCGGATAGGTAGACAAATAATAATATAGACTGATTTTCACCATTTTCCGTTAAAAAAATCATTCTAAAAAGAGGAGTATCTCATACTTTTAATATCTTTGTGTGTTCAGATGACCATGAATGGCATAATATACGTTGAACATTTTGCCATCTGCGTTGGCAATAATGCGAGCACTGTTCCTAAACTAATTAAACGCGAAACACTTGACTACAATTTCAGCGAAATTAGAAAAATGTAGGTACCTATCCACTTTAAACAAGAAGAGGTTTTCTCAAATCTTAATCAACTTCTTCAAATAAAACTGAGACGTAAACAAACCTCCCTCCCTTAATTTTAAAGGCAAAACATTCTATAAAATGGGTGCAAACAAATCCAAAAAATCACTTTAAAAAGTAAAGGACTGACACCTATCTGCTCCATTCGTCACGCCGTGTCAACAGTCGTGTGAAACACCCCTATTTTACATTTAATTGCATTTCTTTGTCGATCTCCCTGTTAATCTGGATGCACCCTTATCCTTTGCAAACTCCAATTTACGATGACCTTCCTCACCCTTCTTCATATATCAGCTTTACTTTCATTTTCGGGGTAAATAGTTGATAGGCGAGAGGTCCACATAAACTAGTTCTGTCTAGACGATGTTTGATTTCCAAAAGTATGTGTTAGGCAATGTTTGCTGACGCACTCAGTTCGATTGCGTGTGCTTAATATTTCGTCAAATAGTGTGGATATTGAATCTGGTTACGCTGGGAGTAATAGATTTTTTCGTAATCTTATTGTTTTTTTTGGAAATTTTCTTTGAAACGTTTCAATAGGATCAACTTAAAAAAAAAAAACCAACTACATACAAGGTAACCATGAATTCAGCACACGACTCTAGAGCGTAGACATTATTCTTCGGATATCAAAAATTCTATTCTATTTCATAGAAAAGTGCAATACCTACGTTGAGAAAATACATGGCTGAGCAAATTTTTTTAAAAATAATAATCGGTAAAGAATTTCTAAGCAAGGGTGCTCAGAATCATGAACTGAATTGATGGTAACAGCTTGTGCGTCGATGGCTGCCGCCCTATAAATATATTAATGGCAGGCCAATAATTTTCTCTAATTTTTTATTACTAAATAGACCTACTCTTGACCTCAATCACGCCTGAAGAAAAACTGTTGATGAGGTCTATGATGGATCGAGCGTGCCCAGAAAATTCCTGTTCACTCGCTTTTTTTTTCAGATTTATTTTTTCCTTTAGATTTGTTTCATGGTTTTTTTTACCACCACTGCTTTCAAAACGGTGAAGGAATATATCGTGAGGAAACCGGCATGTCCTAGAACCAAAAAATTCGAAGACGTGTCACTTACCAACCCGCACTGGGCCCGCGTGGTGGGTTACGGCCCCACTCTATCTCACAGAGAGGACGCCTGTGTCCCAGAAGTGGGAACGTTATAGGCTGATAATGCTTTAGGCTATGCTATGCTTATGCTATAGCAATTAATAGTCATAGTCCATCACACTAATGAACAATAAATTAATTTAATATTTACTAATATGTTTAATCAAATCCGTCGAAAAACAGTTGTTAAAACAATTTCAATATCCAATACAACCTTAAGTCCTGAAATCGTTTGTAAGTATTTTAATTAAACAATCGTTTTTTTACTAATAATTTAATTTCGCCCGAAGCTAGAGCTTGTTAACGATACCCACTCGAACGAATCCGCTTGTTATTTATAAAGTTTCAATCGAATCATTCATGGCAGACGAAGTACCTATGTGATTGATTCATTCATTTTATTTCATTTTTTAGTTTTACAAGTTATTTTCAGACTCAACGTCGACAAAGCCTGAAGAATTGCCCAACTTGAGTGGTAGTGGGCAGGGCATATTGCTCGCAGAACAGATGGGCGATGGGACCGAAAGGTTCTGGAGTGGCGCCCGCTTACTGGAAGACGTAGCGTTGGAAGGCCGCCCACAAGGTAGACCGATGACCTGGTGAAGGCCGCAGGAATCCACTGGATGCCGGTCGAAGTAGCGGAGGCTTATGTATCGGACAGTAGACATTTTGTTCGTCATGTCAATGTTGGTTCCATGGAGAAAATTGTTCGCTTTGATGACTACCCTCTTAAATATAACCACTTCTATCTGATACGTGGAGACTAGACAGGTCAGGTCACTATTTGACTGGACAGGTCCACTCAACCTGTGTGGTTCTTTCATCAAAAGACCATTTCAGACACCAATCTACATGATCTCACCAAGATTAATTCTGGCCCTTAAAAGAGATGGTGACCTTTGAGTTTGTTTTGGCCTTACTTCTCAGACCTCAACTAGTTCTAAAAATATGATTGACGTGTAAAGTGTTTGTACAAGCTTAATTACAGAAATAAAATCATATATCATTTGAATCAACATCATTAGCAAACGTCTGTTCTAATTAATAGACTATGGTACACACAAAATTCCAGACAGATTTCCCAGAATAACATAGCAGAATACCCTGAGAAATAGTCTGATAAAACAAATAAGTGCTCGATGTTTGCAATACATCAGTTCAATTTGTTAAATAAATCTTTATTACTTATGTGATGGTGTACAGCACATCTATTTTTTTAAAACTCACCGTGAAAACTTACGTGAAGTGACCTGTCAATCGTGTCAATTCCTAGCAGTAGAAAGAGAGGTCACTTCAAGCTCACTTCACCAAAGTTAACACGTGGAGATTTTGACAGAGTACACTGAATGTATGTGTAGGTATATCAGACCCGTAACCTATACAATCATCCAAACACACACATTCACCTGTATTTATTATTCTAGCGTATATCACTCGCGGATTGCATGTCAAAATCAGCGTGAGGTGGGTACACCTGTTGTAATTTGACTATGTGAAAGTCTATTAACTGCTCCCAAATTACAATCTTAATTTTTATAATTTTATTTTTTACAATGTCTGACATATTCTCGTCATTATTTGACATTATACATCAATTCTAATATCGACTATTTATTAGTGATTGTCATGGAAATCATGTCACTTGGTTTAAATAGGTTCATTTTATTTATGTAGATTTTTTTACATATTGTGAATGAGAGAACGTTGTAGGCCTTCCAGACTGTAGATTTGTAGACGATTTTCTATTCTTAATTTTCATTCCTGTCAGTACCTGGTACTTATTGATAGGTCTGCACTGTCCTCCCATATCTATTATCACTGTAATTTAAAAACATTGTAAAATACAACTATATTTTAAAGAGTAACCGTGGAGTTTCTTGCCGGCTCTTCTCGATAGGAAGCGACAAATTGGAACCTAGCTTCTGACGTTTCATAAGTGCCCATGCAGGTTTATGCGAAATAAAATATTTTAATTTTGAGAGTAATAACCATTGTTTTCTTTTTTCATAGTTTCCAGGTGTATTTTTTTGCTCTAATGCCAATAAACGCACTTTTTTTCTTTATTATTTTCTTCATCCAACTTTAATCATTGTTTCACCTTTTTAAATCATCGTCATCGCCTTACTGAGCCTCAAAAAAGACACGAAAATCTTCAAAAACCTATGCTTTCAATCTATTTAACCCGTCGCCCGCCTCCCCGACACAATCACTCACGGATGGCGACACAACCCTATCGCGCCTGCACACGCACTGCATTCACTGAGTTTAATTGTATTTAATCGTTCTGCTGTTTTTATTGCCGAGAATAGGAGAGGGTTATGATTTATTTTGGCAGGTTGCTTATGGATGGAGCGTGCTTAGATACTAGCGGTCTAATTCATAAAAAGTTATCGAACATCTAAAACGTTGCTAATGTCTGGTTGTCAAAAAGTGCTATTCATAAAAGCATTTTAGCACAAAAACATTCTATAACCCTACTATAAAGTTATAGAAGCCAGAACCTTACTTAATACTGTTTTAAGGAAAAAATGGCCGACTCTAAAGCAGCTGATTGATTCCAAAAAAAATTACACGCTTGCTAACAGATGTGGTCATTGTGTGCACGGGATTTTGTTTTCGAATTGGCCAGATGTAAATTTCCTCGATGACATTTTCACTGTTCAGTATCCTTTTTAGAGTTCCGTACTCAAATGTAACCAACGAGACTCTTTGCCTAAGTCTTCGCTGTCCGTTGTTCCGTCTGTCCGTCAGCAGGATCATGATCTGTAATAAGTAGACAGTTGACATTTTCACAGAATGTGTATTTCTGTTGCCGCTATAACAACAAAATAAATAATAAAAACAAAACATCATTACTTAGAGGGGTCTCCATACACGAATCGTGTTTTTTTTCTGCGTGTTTTGGTTTATAGTACGGAACCCTTCGTGTGCGAGTCCGACTCTCACTTGGCGGGTTTTTTCAAATTACAGACTGAATAATCGTAATAACACTGTTTATTTGGATTTGAACCAATGTGCAGCGTCCAAAACTTAACCCAAAAACGCTTCCACAATTTGTTAATATTTCAACCCTCCAAACACTATCGTTCAAGCTAAACCAACATGACCTAACTCCCTTTCCAATTTACGTGTAAACACGGTTATTCGGTTATTTGGTTCGTTCGCCGACACCTAGCAATTCGTCAATGAAGGTAATCATCGGACGTCGACCTCAGGGGGACTGACAGATCAATATTTTCGGTCTACGGTTCGGTTTGACAGTTTTCGATAGGTCATTTGAGTGACAGGTGAAATGGAAGACGATTAGTTTTCAGAATACGGAAGTTTAGAATAAAATTATATTTAAAAACTTACGTAACTTTTAAACACCTGTAAAACAGTTTAATTGCTGTTTGAAATTAGTTTTACAGATTAATTATTCCTTTCTCGTCAAATTTTGACTTTACTTGTCGAAACTAAATGGATCCCATGTTTTCGAGGGCCAAGCACGCGGAGTAAACTTAACGCAAAATTGGAACGTCATTAAAATTTAAAACAATCGTTTCGCATTTTATTCATATCTATTCATACTAAAATCATCGAAAGTGAAAACTTACTTAGGTATTGTAGTTTCAAATAAGGTAAATTAAACTTTTTGTAAAAGCATCTTAATTTAAACATAGGCATTCCATACTAGCTTCTGTTTGCCGATAAAATAATAAACTAAAATGCCAGAGGATTAGGAATATTTCCGATTAAACACATAATTCGAATTTACGTTACTTTTACCCACTTTGCAAGTTCGTGCTACGGCCTCTGTCCTGGTAAAGAATTTTGTGTGTGAGAAGTGCCATCAAAACAAACATGACGTATATCCCGATAAAAGCTTATATTCCACTCCGCACAAATTGTATCTAAATAATCTTGCATAATCATCCTATAATGTTCCCACTGCTGGAACACAGGCCTGCTCTCTGTGAGAGAGAGTGGGCCGTAATCCACCAGGTGGGCAGTGCATGTTGGTAGATGACAGATGTGTAAGAATATTTGGTTCTAGGACTTATCGGGTTTCCGCACGACGTTTTCCTACACCGTTTTGAGAGCAGTGGTGATGAAATAATTAACACGCAGTAAAGCACTTGTTACTAGAGAATGGGCAGCAGCGTTCTCTATGCATTTTTTTATTACCATAATGCGATCGCCAACCCGCCGCCAAGCGTGGCGATTATGGCAAGCCGCCCCAAAGGCCTATGTCCAGCAGTGGACGTCTTCCGGCTGAAATAATGATGATGATGATGAAAGCACTAGTCAGGGTTCGAACCAACGACTTACACCACGTAAGTCAACCGTTACCAAAATTAACAGAGACCTATTAATACTAATTACATTTTATCGAAAGTGTTTTAAAAGCTATTAAGTAATTAAATCATTATCTATGATTGCTTTTATTAAAGCCGAGTCATCTATTACCTACTGTATTACAGTGACCCATTTTAACGCGTAAATAATGCAGTGAATAGACTTAGTGGGTCATGTGGGTATTATTATAATGGGCTTTCGAATAAGTATTATATAATAGTAATTATTATGAAATAGCTGAAAAGAAGTAGACCTCGAAAAAGATTAAAAAAATTGGTTAAAACGTTTAATTTAATATTTTTTTTACTAGTCTATCCCGCTCCCGAACAGAGGCGCCCCTCATCGCATTCCATCTTTCGCGAGCCCGGATGTCGTCTTTCCAGTTTTGCAGGAACCGAACCAACTCGTCGCGCCATTTCCTAGGTGGTCTGCCGCGACCCCGTGTCACTGTTTCAGGGCACCTATTCTATGCTATTTAGGCCCACATTTTGTCCGGCATGCGCAGACATGTCATGCTCCGTCCCATTTAAGGCCCTGGTAACTTTAAATATTGTCGTTATGAGCGATAATAGTTCTTATTGCAATCCGATACGGGTTAAAATCTGTTGTTATAAATTCGAATAATAAATGAGCAAGCATTGTCGTAAAATCCAAATAAAATCGTAGTAATAAATAATCCATCACTGGATGCAGTTTGGCATTTGGAATTTTATGGTATATTTTTAATTACTTATAATTATAATTGTACTTGAAGGGATAAACTGGTTTTAAAGATAAGTAAGAGGTAACTCTGATGATTTATTTGATGCATTAAAGTATGTTTAATTATGTTTTGAGTTCCATCACTCTATGCAAAAAAGATTTGAAAATATCATATATTTCTTTGTTTTCAAAATTATTTACGGTTGAACAGATACACTGGTTTGAAAAACCACCTTTTTGAGCGTTTTCAAGAAATCACCACCTTAAGTTGGGCTGCCTTTTGAGTCACGGCTATCTTTGTTCTGGAGCGTAGTATTGTGTTCGAACACAATCCGTTAATTTAATGCCTAGTATAGGTCCTGTGCCCGTACGACCTTGAGTTTGGACTTCTGTATGTTAGTCAAAGACCAAGTCTGTGCACCATAGGTTAAGGCGGGAAGAACACACATGTCCATGAGTCTGCGTTTTTGTGCCACTGGTAACTCACCCTTTTTTTGTTTTTTTGAGGGTGGGATATTATCAAATAACTTCTCCCGCTCTGGGTGGAGCAGGAGGGCGTGTCAGACTTTTACTGACTAAAACCCACCCGTGTTCCTTCAGTTGCCTGAGTGCCAGGGGCTACGGTATCTATTTCGAACATCCCGCACCCCTGGCTGGCATCGGCGTTTGCGGACCCCACCAGTTGGTGATGACCTCTCTTTAAGACGCGCGTGGAACACAACGCGCCGCCGTCGACCCGGGCTTGGTCCTTACCGGACAGCGAGCAACCCATTACTCGACATCCGCAAGCCCGCACCTACGGTGGTCGGGAATCAGCCTGGCATTCCCGACGTCCAGGGCGTCTCGTGCGGTGACTAGAGCCGTGAGGGCGCATATTCGTGTTATTTGTTATCATTTAATTGTTTTTTTTTGTGTAGTGTATGTCTTTTGTTTGTACTAAATAAAGGTTTTATCTATCTATCTATCTATCTATCTATCTATATACTGCCTCTCCCTCACGTGCACCGCCTCTCGCTTCGCGAGGTGACAGCTACTCATGCACTCTTGCTCCGTACCATGGCCTGGACCAAGGCCGGATGCGAGAGATCGCCGCCGCGGATCGCCTCCACGAGGACACGGTGGTGCTCCGCTCAAGCCGGGCAGACCCCCATCGTATGCTCCACCGTGTCCTCAGGTAAGTAACTCACCCTTGAATAGTTCCTTTATGGACCAGTAGCTCTTCCAGCCCATTTCTGTTCGTCTTGTGGTTTATTTATCTTGCCTCGCCTGGAAAGAGACTAATTTAATGTGACTTATTTACTTTTAAATTATTTTAGTTTTTAGGTACTACCTATTTAAAAAGTCTCCATGAGGAACAAAACCTCACTGACTTAGTTATTGAGCTCTACATGTACGAAAGCTGGTATACAGGATGGTAGGGATATCAACGCCAGACAGAAACCACGAATTCTGCAATGATTCTAGACGTAGCATAGAATGTCAGCGGTTATAAAAAAACATCAGCTATCACCTATAAGAGTGCAATACCTACGCGGTCAAAATGTATGGAACAGCATTTTTTTTTTATAACTGACGAATACTATCAACGCTTGGGGATTCAGAATCATGTACATGGTATTAGGTTACGCGTCGAAGTGCCTGCCACTATGTAAAGTTTTTCAAACGTCTTTGTTGAATAAACTCGTTTTCTGACCAACATTTTGTTCTACCACCTCAAGACATTTATGTACAACCACGCAAAGGTCAGCTCATCCACGCATCGTATATCAAATCCATTAATTATGCAACAAATAAAAATGGACGCAATGGGTACATTGGCGTTCGACCACCAACATTGGTCATAATAAATTATTCAAATGTTACACAAGTCGAATTCGTGTCAATTTCCCTGTAATTTACCTAATCGACTGAAAATTGTCATCGTGGTAATATGCTGCTTTTAATAGACTTATAACTACAGTTGTTGTAAGCTGTTGGTTCAGAAAACTTCTTAGATACTTTGACTCAATTAAAGGAACGAAACTAACTAGATTATGTATAGCGTAATTTTGTATTGTTAACAACTTGAAATAAGGGTGATTTAATATTTCTAGGTACTATTGTTACTTCTCTTCTGGTGATTTTTAAAGTATTGTAATGAAATTACAATATTTTGTTGGTCAATATTTTAAAACTAGATGGCGCCGGGGTTTCCTAGCTAACTGATCCCTGAGAAGAAATTCCGAAACAAACTCAAACAGAAGTCACGGTCTCTTTTAAAGTCCAAACATTATATTAATATAATTTTATGTAAGTCCAGCAATGCAGGGCAATAATGTTGTCTGGAAGTTTATATGGCTTCATTGTGATCATCTTATTTCCATTCAATCAAAGGATTCTGCAAGAGTTTTCTTTAATATATAATGTACGGTGATGGCTTCTTGAGCACCCATTTCAAAATATTTAAACAGGCACAAGGTACTTGTGCCTGTTGTAGGATGCTGGTCCATGCAATAATGTTTATACTAGCTGTTGCCCACGACTTTTTCTGCGATCCAGAATAAAAAAGTAGCCTGTGTCCTTACGCAAGTCATAGTCTATCTTTGTATAAACTTACTTTCGCATAAAATTGGTTAGAATAACTTACTCTCGTAACAAAAGTGGTTCATACTAATGAGTGCAATGACCTCCTAATTTATTTTTTATTTATTTATTTCAGACATAAATTAGTCCATACTTTCAAAACTTAAGTATACACATTCAATCATAAACATTTTTTTTTTAAATAGAACAGATAAAAATAAAAATAAATTTTTGAGTACCTAACTACATTTAAAATATTCACCAACAAAAAAATATAAGTATATATAATAAAAATTGTAAAAAACTTATAAAAATTTCAGAATTATATAAAAATAAAATGTATAATATAAAATTGTCAAATAAGAGTTGTCAATAAATTGTCCTAAGAGGCTTTCAGTTATTTCAATTACAACTTGTAATTTCCAATATAGGTACATTCTAATCTAGAACCCAACATTTTCTTTCAAAATCGTGTAAGCAAACACTTGGGCCGTTCAAATCTTCGCAAGGGTCCCCATGCCTTGGGGCCGTTGTCAGGGAAATTGCATTCTGAACCCGGGCCCCTACAAGGGTTCCTCACTACAACGAGGATCCCAATCCTACAATGGAACTGCTTAAACTGGGAATAAGGTACACAAGTTTTATTTGTGTGAGTTGTTAATGGGATTTGCATTTTAAAATTGGTAGAAAAGAAAGCCTTTCAGAATGTTATTAATTTTAGATTGTGTATCGATTTCCCTTCAGCATGCATTCTGATCAGGCAAAGGTATCAGATCAGGCCTAGAGGCTATCCACCCATATATGGAAATATACCATATACCCACTAACATAGACTAGTTACACATACACATATTTTAACCGACTAAAAAAAGCAGGAGGCTGTCAATTCGGTTGTATTTTTTAAAATGTTTGTAACCTCAGAACTATAAACCGATTTGAAAACTTCTTCTTTTGTTTAAAAGGGGCTTAGGTATAAGAGTCCCATATTTTGGTAAGGTTCTAATTATTGAGTTAGCTTCAATAATACAGACTTACGTATTTTTCGACTTAGTGCATGTTGATAATGTTAAATAGCATCTTGTCACTGTTACTTAGCAAGTCGGTTGTTTTTTTAAATTTCTTGTTTGATTTCTTGTTATATTTTACGATAAAGGAGTAACTGAATCAGCAATTGTATTAAAAAGAAAACAGAAAGGAAGCCAAATAGTCATAATTTCATCTTTAATAATAAATCTTGCCAAACCATGTCGTAATAAAATTGATAATTTATGAACTTCATAGTCTCCGTAGACATACCAAAAACTTACGAAACTCGTAGTTAATGTGATGCATGATTTGTACAACTAACTTAGGAATTCGCTATCGATTCTAAGCACCGCACTTGATACTTCGACCGTATTTCATACAATATAGTTAACTAGGCCAATTTTGAACGATTCCCAATTCTGCTCAAATAGAAAACCGGGAACTGTTGTTGGAGAGGCAACGTTTTTAGAGGGAAAGGTTACTTCGTCAATTTGCTAATAACTTTAACTATGTAGGTACGTCTTGTATTTCCTAATTGATCGGTTAAATTTTACAGGAATATCAATCACAAAATATATGGTAAGTACCGATCGAGTTTATTTTGTATTTTAGTTGCCAAAACATTATCCAGTAAATTATATGTAGATATTAGTTACCTAGACAAAACGTTGTCTCGAGCGGGATTAATGGGTACTTGCCACGGTAGCCTACCGTGCAAAATTTAAAATTTTCTTCTTTTTTTTATTAGGGCAAAATTAAAATTTTCTTTTTTTGCTTTTTTTTATTAGGGCAAAATTAAAATGTTCTTTTCTTTCTGTTGTTTATAAGGGCAAAATTATATTTTTTGATTATTAGGGCAAAACTATAATTTTTTATTAGGGCAATTTTTTATTATTTCTTATTAGAGCAAAATTAAAATTTTCTTATGTTTTTTGGAAATTGCAGGTCAGTGTCAGGCTTTACCTACATATGTTGAACAAAACTGTAATTCGCAACCGCAACACGTATTTTTACAAAATTATAATAATTAAACTCATCATTACAACGCTCTAAGTTCATTTAATCCCATTGATTGACTATTTCATGAAAAATTCATGAATTTTGCGGGAAATAATCCCCAGCAGAACGCAGCTCTTTAGCATTAAACGCAGTAAGTGCCTTAATGTTTTTAAACATTCAAAATCTATCAGATTTTACTACTAAAAAACATTGTGTAATACAAATAAATATAGGCCAATCCTTTGCCTGTCGGGTCCCACACCCCAATCATATAAGGAACGAATAAATGAATAATAACCCAAGCAAAAGATGACAAAAACGTATATATAAGTAAAGGATTTAGAAATACAATTTTCTGCACGGAAAACCACGATCACTGCTTACCAAAGAATTTCGTGTGACATCCCCATTTTGAAATAGAAATAAAATTGATTTGCGTCAATGGAATTGTGACAGCATTAGATTTACAGTGAGGAGTATGAGGAATGTGTGCTTTTCTGGCATTTGTGGGATGATTTAGCGTTTTATTGTCACATATTTTCTTTATACAGTTGAATTTCTAGGTTTGCTTAGACTGTAGCCATAAGTTTAATACTGCTTCATTGGTCGAGATAATGTTTTAATATTAGGATTAATAATAACAGAAGGTCTCCCGTCTTTAACAAAGTGCATACTAATGTTTTAACGGCTCCCGCAGACAGGTGCGATGCGACTCTAATAGAACAATTTATTTGAAAGCTTCAAAGAAATTAACCACAGTCGCGTTGGACCAATTTGTGGCCTTTAGGATTTAAATGCTGGTAATTCGTGATTTTAGGAAAGGTGAGAAGCTGGATAAGACGTTAAGCAAACTCATGATAATAATATGTTTCTAAAAGGTTACTTCTAATAATTCTAGAACAAGTACAGGAAATTGTAAGGTTAATGCACAAAAAATTCTACAACCAATGCACTTCATCCCAACATTCTCAACATTGCTTTCAGAAAACCCCAGCCACACGATAAAACCGCGGGAAGTAACCAATAAAAATGCATTTCAAAAGCCAAACGTTACGAAGCTGAGTAGGTACAGTCTACAGCGCAATCAGAACCACATGAACAACGAAAACCATCCTCACTGCTACCGCATAAAGGCGATTTCAATGTTGCCATGGTCGTGCGATTCACGGTACTAGAGGAAATGGAACTGACTCGGAGATTCCCGCCTTGCGGTGCCGGGAAGAATTGCTAATTAGCAGGAAATAAACTGTTGGAGCCGGCGTGAACATAAAATGGTGGGAATGTTAGGAATTTTTAAATGGAGAGAATGATGAAGGTGAATAATAAAGTTGTTATTGTTTGTACCTACAATAATATAGGACGTTTAGGCGTTACAACCCTGGATGAGTAATCAAACTCTAAACGTAAGACGTGATCAAAAGATCACCTTGAAAGACGACCTACGGCACAAAATAAAATGTCAATTAAGTTTGCGTACTTAGTACATTTTTAATAAAATTTAACGTTTGTGTTGGATTTCTGTATAGCGTTTCTTGTAAACGTAAAAGCTCTATTTGGTATCTGTGTTTGTAAACGAACACAATCAGTGACAGCGATGACATAATGTTAACAGTGTCAGTGTCATGTATAATCTAAAAACAAGTTATAATGTTTTGTTCCCTTTTTGCTTCCCTGACGATGTGTAATGCCGGTCTGTTTCCGTCTAGGATAATGAATACCTTTTAAATCGCACAATAAGTTTGATTGATTGCTCACTTTGTAACAAAAGTACTAAAAAAAACAAAAAAATGTGCGGAAATATTATCTACTAGCCCGGAGTCTGAATTGGTGCCCAGTTAATGATAAAAGGCTCGCCCTCTATAGGAAATATGCACGACGAAGGGTCCGCCATCTGGTGGCGCAAAATCGAAGTTTTTACACAATCATTACTTGAAATAAACACTTCATGTTACAAAATAATCTCATTAGAATTGAAAAAATAAAAACATAATTACGAAGTGAAAATGTATTGTTTCTGGATACTCGAACACTTCAAATAAAAATCAAAATAAATCAAATTCTATTACTTTCCCACGGATACCTGGTACTCACTTTCCTTAGTTTTTTTGTTTTTTGGGTGGGGAATCATCAAATAACTTCTCCCGCTCTGGGTGGAGCAGGAGCGTGTCAGACTTTTACTGACTAAAAACCCACCCGTGTTCCTTCAGTTGCCTGTGTGCCAGGGGACGCGGTATCTGTTTCGAACAACTCGTACCCCTGGCAGGCATCGGCCCTTGCAGGCCCCATCATTTGATGCTGACATCTCTTTGAGGCGCGCGTGGAACACAACGCGCCGTCGACCCGGGCTTGGTCGTTACCGGAAAGCGAGCTACCCATTACTCGCCGTCAATAGGTACTGTAAAGGTTGTATGCCCAGCATGAAACCTTATGTTTACTGGCAGCCAATAATGGCTATTGTTCGAACAGCCAGAAAGTATTAATTTAAATATAAGAGTGACATATGTTTTTCTATTACGTAAAAAATATTCATTATTACTTTAAGCGCAGGCTTGCCTTGTACGTTTTATTTTAAAATACACGTGGAAACACGAAGTTAAGCTCCTATTATTGTTTCATTTCGTAGTGTAACGTCCACACACTTAACAAACTACACTACACCCCTACAGTACACTGTCCCCAAAACTAGGCTAGGCCTGTAACTTAGGGGGAATCTGGAGAATTTATAAAGTAAATTAAAGCACAGATATGCTTACACTTTTCAGATAGGCTTGCTTTTCATTTGCAATTTGCTCTTCTAATATTTGTATTGCAATCAAGCTGAAAAGAAGGCGACATGGACATAAATAATAAGTATAGACAAAATATTTACGTAAAAAATGAGATCAGGAAATACTTTAGGTACAATATTTTGACATTATAATCGTTATAAATCGTCGTTTGAGCTACAATTTTTACAGTTATTACTGCATTTTCATGATTCCTAACTGTTTTTTCTACATCTAAGACTTGCTCGGACTCGAAGTTTTTGGCTTTTTGACATATTCTGACCACGCTGACGATCACTATTAATCGGCCGGAACCCATATTTATCATTTCAATCATTGAAAACGATTTAAATATAATGTAAACATTAACTTAAACATTGACGGCAACACGATGACAGAACTGAAAAGTTTATTTTTTGACCACACCATCGACTAGCATCTATAGTTCGTGCACGTTCTCTATTACACATAACTGACTAGGTACTTATAACATTATGTTTTCTACATACACGCCTCCAAACAGGCGCCTTACCCATTTTCATACAAGCACCTTATCTTTATTTCAAGCGGTAAAAAGCACAAGAATATCTAGCCATAGATAATGATATTCTCCCGTAATTGGGTTGCAAGAGATACTAGATGTAAAGTACAAACAGGCTCTGAACTTGCCCAAGCTTCCTTGTTCATATGTAGCTACGTTTATATAAATGGGGCTTCAGTCTACGAAGGTATATAGGCAATGAGTAGCCTGATCTATCCAACCGTTCAATTCACTCAAAACACACTGCAAAAGCAAACTCGAGATACGCCAGAGCAAATATTTTGAGACACAGGGACTGCAGTTAGGCCGAGCTGTGTAACGTGTGCCAAAATGTGCACGACTGTGTACGGATGCGTCTTGTAAACATGGTGTAGAAATTTTACACCTAAACTTATGTATCCTATTATCTTACTAATCCTGCTAACATATCCAGTTATTAATCTTTACATAGTATAAAACAAAGTCACTTTTTTTTGTTGGTACGCTTAGATATTTTAAACTCCGCAACGCAAATTTGGATGTAGTTTTCATCAATAGACAGGGATGAAGAAGAAGGTTTATACACCAACCTCCAACGGGGGCGAAACCACTAGCAAAAGCTAGTCTTAATATATAAAAATCCAGTGTCATGATGTATGTTCCCAGTGAACTCTTCACCAAGTCAATCGAATGTGATGAAAATTGGCATTTATATGTAATTTGTTCCAACTTGAGAGATAAGAAAGGTTTTTTTTGTCTTAAAAATTTATAATTCACAATAAACTGATTATCAATGTTGATTATTGTGATTAATCGTAAGTTTAATAAGTCTCAAACAGATGACGCCTCAATCTATTACTTATAATATTATAGAACTGAAGAGTTTGTTTGGTTGAACGCGCTAATCTCAGGAATTACTGGTTCAAATTGAAATATTATTTTAGTGTTGGATAGACGATTTATCGAGGAAGGCTATAGGCTATATAACATCACGCTAAGACCCTTAGAAGCCGGGCATAGAGAAAAAAATAACAAATATGAAGTACTCGCACGGGCAGGCAATTCGAAGCGACGACGGGGTGGGTCTGGGGAGCAAGTTTTTTGTGCAATATACTCGTAAATTTGAAAGTTTTTGAGTTTGTTACTCTTTCAAGCAAAAACTTCTGAACGGATTTGGATGAAATTTGGCGCACCGCTAGTTTATAGCCTGGAATAACATATAGGATCCATTTTATCCGATTAGTATGTTCCTGTGGGATAATCTTCAAAATGCACGCGGGTGAAGCCGCTGGCTAAAGCTAGTATATTATATAATATGTATGTGAAAGTTTGTGTTTAGATATCTAGATGTTTGGATGTTTGTTACTCAGTCATGCAAACACGGATGAACGGATTTGGGTGAGGTAGTTTATAACCTGGATTAAAATATAAGATACTATTTATCCGGGTATAAACATCATATATGGTGCGAGCGAGTAAGGACTTCAATATCCTTTCTAAAGAGTTCTCATTTGACCCATTTACCACCAAAACCTATTCTGTTCGCACTCGGCTGAACGCTGAATTTTTCAAAAGTGCATAGTGCCTATTGTACCATATATATTGTATTATTTTTTATCGTGCTTGTTGATCATAAGATTTCTACCTCTTTTTTCTGTTTTTATCCGTGGGAACCTGTAATTGGCTTAATGTTACATAAACAATTGTTATCTTTATATCATAGCTGTTGGTTCTCCTTTGAATAAATAAATAAATAATTAGGTACGTTCCCGTGGGATAATATCCGACTTACACGTGGGCGAAGTTACTGGCAAAAGCTACATAGTTTTTTTTTATATAATATTAGTGATTAGTTACTTAGTATTTATTCCAATTTTCTGTACCTATTAGATCACTGACGCTTCAACATCATCATTTCAGCCGAAAGACGTCCACGGCTGGACATAGGCCTCCCTAAGCACCGCCACGTCGACCAGCACCCTAATTGCGTAACTCACGATTAATCATAATCTGTTTCATTTTGAAACAGAGTGCTAAACCATTGCTTAATATTTTCTAAAAATGTGTCTGCTCAACAACGTTAATAACGCAATGAATATTGTTGAACTGTCAAAATGAAACACATTATGATTAATCGTGTGTTACGCAATTAGGGTGCGGTTCTATGCTTCTGGCATCCAGCGGATTCCTGCGGCCTTCACCAGGTCATCGGTCCACCTTGTGGGCGGCCTTCCAACGCTACGTCTGCCAGTACGCGAGCCTGGCAGGTCCTGGCGGTCCACTGACACTTCCTGACTTGTAATTAAAATGTAAATAACTATATAGTTATTTCTAAACCCGACACATACCTTACTGACAATTACTTTAATTTCAGATATTTGACAAAACGAAGAACTCTCATTTAAAAACTAATCACTACTTCTCATCTGTAATTAAAATAAAACTACGAAAAAAAAACAACTAAAATATTCAATGTGTTAATAAAATTCAATTTCACAGTGGAAGTTGGGTTATATTAACGCTTCGAGAAAGTTCTTAACTCCAGGTGACGTTGTTCCCACACCACTACATAGCTCTAGTGATGTGGCTTTGAACAGTTCGCACAGTTCACACTAATTCTTCCAGTTATGGAGGCGGTATTCGCTGTATGGAAATTATAGTGTGGGGAATCGATTGTAGGCTACACCTGTGCTTGAATCGATTAGTGTTCCATGCATGTTGTGGTATCGATATCGGATAGTTATTAGTGGGTAGGAATAGCTGACGAAGGGATTATGTTGAATACGCTGCATATGTTACTAAATTGTAATAGGGTCACACGCTCATTTTTGAAAAGTGTCTTAATTAGATTCTAGAGTGCTAATAAACCACTAAAAAAAACACAACATTTTTATTTCATTGATTTGTACTATAAAAATGCATTTAAATTTTACATTTTCAAATTTCGCGCGTAATTTGACGAAAACGCTGGACGCAGTAGACGCCATATTGCTCTGTGGGTATGACGTCAGTTTGCTAAAAACAAATGCGCTGATATTTTGTATGATAATTGTTTATAATTAATAAAATTAGTTATTAATCTACTTATCGTTGATTTGCTGTTCCTGAATGCAAAATAAAAATTAAATAAAAATTACATTGGTTACGAAAATAATAAAATGACAAAATTGCTCAGTTGACATGCCGTATGACGAAATAACATGGTTTTTTTTTTATTTTTATGGGTGGGAAATCATCAAATAACTTCTGCCGCTCTGGGTGGAGCGGGAGGGCGTGTCAGACTTTTAGTGACTAAAACCCACCGTGTTCCCTGTGCCCAGTTGCCTGTGTGCCAGGGGCCGCAGTATCTCTCATGGTGGCTACTATTTTATGATGTTCAAAAACAGATAAAAAAAACTGAAATCTTTAAATTGTATTTTAAAATTTATTTTGTTGTATCATTAACTAAAACTAACATTTTCTGACTGCATTTTGCCTATGCTATCTCAATAATATATTTTTAGATTTTTTCTCGTATAGAGTAAAATACCCTATCGTATTCATGACAAACAAAACGTCTCAAATCACCTTGTTTTTTGCGAATGGTAAAGTAGAGGTATACTTCCAGTATACACTCACATTTCGCTAGTTATGTTTAAGTCTCATACAGGTTGAAATTGAAAACATGCGACAAACCGAAATGGGAGATTGTACTCATCATTATGAACAACTTTTACTAAGGGACCAAAGATGCAATCGCAAAAAAAAAAACAGCTGTTCCCTACATTTTGACGAGTCATGCGAACATAAATGTAGGGAACAGATGTTTTTTTTTTCGCGATTGCATCTTTGGTCCCTTAGTAAAAGTTGTTCATAATGATGAGTACAATCTCCCATTTCGGTTTGTCGCATGTTTTCAATTTCACCCAGTATAATAGAGAGTAAGCCTTTTGCTAGCAACCGGGCACAAATACAGACTTTGGGCTTCTAGCAACACTTTTATCACATCTAGAGCCTCATGCTCTACAGCAGCGCTAGGGACCACTAGACCAAAATATATGCAGTCAAACAGCAATTGTATTTACTACACAGTCTTTCCTGTCTTGAGAATTCTTTTACAAGTTTTAAGTTCATCATCTGCCTAGCCTTTTCCCAACTATATTGGGGTCAGCTTCCAGTCTAACCGGATGCAGCTGAGTACCAGTATTTTACATGGAGCGACTGCCTATCTGACCTCTACAACCCAGTTACTGGGTAATACGATACCCTTGGTAAGACTGGTGTTGTCAGACAAGTGCAAGTTTTAAGTTATTTTTCTAAAATTACCAAAACGATGATTTTTGTTTTTCAACAAATATTATTTAAATTAATCGTATATTTAACTTCATATGTAAGTACAATGTAGTTTTTGTGGCCAAAAGAATGTTGAGTTAATAAAGGTAGGTATGCTGCTGAGCACGTAGAGCGGGAAGGCCTCCTACAAAGTGGACCGATGACCTTGTGAAGGCCGCGGGAATCCGCTGGATGTGGGAAGCACAAGACCGGTCGAAGTGGAGGAGCCTGGGGGAGGCCTATGTCCAGCAGTGGACGTCTTTCGGCTGAAATGATGATGATGATGATGCCGCTGAGCAGGAGCATGCCTATTTGATCATATCCCACGTTGCTTTAAATTTTACGTCGTTAAAACATGCTTATTCCCGCGACTACGTAGGCGTAAAATTGATATATTGAAATATATTTTAACCAGAGATCGGATATTCGGATGATATACACCTAAAGTTGAGATGTTGGCTAACATGGAATGCGCTGTTGTATCGAAAAAGTCTTAATTTAGGTAAGTAATTCGTTTATTTTTTGTTTTAACTGATACAAACCACCCCTCCTCCAGTACATACACATATTTGTATCGGGTTAAACATTAATTTTAAATTAATACACATCTGAATAGTTATGCAATCCAAGAATCCCGGAGTTTTTAATAAATATTACAAATAATTTATAAAGCCGCTTCCATACTTTCATAGCTAAAAATTATCCTTAGGTAAATATGCATTCGAATATCCGATCTCTGTTTATAATACTCGGCAATACTGTAGCACCCCATTAGTGAACGAATTTTCGGAATCGGGTGTTGCTTCCGAAGATTACCCCTACACAGCGTGTAGGCCGCATTAGTGATACTCCCAAGCCTCAACCTGACCTGCAAATATACCATGTCCATATCACAAAACTTATCATACTCCATAATATAAGAACATTCTCACTGGACAAGTTACCCGTGCGTTATTTAATGAAGTTAGTTTATTAGTTGTCGCTAGTTTCACCAACGATTTCAGCGTTCACGGTACTCCTATATTTATAACAGTTAGTTATTAGTAACTTTAATTACAAGGAATATTGTGGTCCCTGAAGATAGACGGTGGGGAATAGTGTGGTGAGTTTGAGCCTAGTTTTAGGTGTAATTTGAAGAAATATTTACAAGAATAAATACTACCTACGCAAAGTGATTCAGCACATGATTCTAGACCACGTTGCGTAAAAAAATGTAGGTTTAAAAAAACATTGCTGTTTCATAGAAACGATCAATAACTGCGCAGTCAAAATGTATGGAACAGCATTTTTTTAAATTACTGGTTAAAAAAGTTTAATGCAGGGGGTCCATGTACTGAATTATTTATGGATACAGTTTGCGCGTTTTATATTATGTTTTTTTTTTGTGAGAAATCATCAAATAACTTTTCCCGCTCGGGATGGAGCGGGAGGGTGTGTCAGACTTTTACTGACTAAAAACCCACCCGTGTTCCTACAGTTGGCTGGGTGCCAGAGGCTGCGGTATCTCTTTCGAACACCCCGCACCCCTGGCAGGCATCAGCCCTTGCGGACCCCACAAGTTGGTGCTGACATCTCTTTGAGGCGCGCGTGGAACACAATGCGACATTTATTAAGATTTGAGTAAAATTATTTACAATCTACGTTGTTTCACTACAAACTTTTCCATCAAGGAGAAAAATTCGTTGCGATTCGGTTTGAAATAAAAAACTTTATTTTAATAAAGTGATAGCGTTGATACAGACATTAAAATTTAGGTATAGCTAACAGAAATAGTGTCTTAAACATAGATCCCCTGGCTTCCAAACTTGCTTTTTGCCTGTGACTTGGGAGTAGGTAGAAATATAGATAAATCATTTATTTGGTGAACACAAAAGACAACACAAGATAAAAAAAACGCAAAATAATAAAAACTAATTACATGACCGTTATAACTAACGCTCCCACCAAGTAGCTAAAAATAAGTAGCCAATATACTAAGAAATAAAAAGAAGACATAGTTAAGATGAGCAGAGATCGGATATTCGGATGCATATTCACCTAAAGTTGAGATGTTGGCTAACATGGAATGCGCTTTTGTATCGAAAAAGTCTTAATTTAGGTAATAAATTTGTTTATTTTTTGTTTTAACTAATATAAACCACCCCTCCTCCAGTACATACACATATTAGGTCTTTACCTATGAAATTGCCGTTTTGCAGTACTGGCCATTTCAAATCAAAATAATTTTTGTTTGGGTAAGAATTCTAATTTCAAATTAATTTTATTTTAAAAACATGGATTTTTTTTTCCAAAAGTAGTCATTTGTTTATTGATTAGTGTTACATTTTCATCGCATTTCAATCTTTTTCGTCATCATGGATACGTTAAAAATTCGAGTAATTATGGAATATGAGTACCGTCGTGGCAGCAACGCGGCACAAGCGGCACGCAACATCAACGACGTTTACGGAGCTAACACTACAAACCAACGCACCACCTGTTATTGGTTTGCTCGCTTCCGTTCTGGAAATTTCGACCTGAAAAATGAACCTCGCGGTCGTCCGAAGACTTTGGTCGACAATGACGAATTAAAGGCGATTGTGGAAGCTGATGATACACAATCTACGGCTGAATTAGCAGCAGCTTTCGACGTTAGCGTCAAAACAATATTGGTCCATTTGCGTCAAATTGGCAAGGTAAAAAAGCTTGACAAATGGGTGCCCCACGAACTCAATGATCGTCAGCGCGAAGTACGCGTCGAGACGTGCCTTGCACTGCAGGCTCAACAGACACACAAATGAAGGAATTTTGAACCGCATTGTTACCTGCGATGAAAAATGGATTCTGTTTGATAACCGCAAGCGCTCAGCAAGTTGGTTGGATCCTGGTTCAGCACCTAAACAATGCCCTAAACGAAACTTACCCCAGAAAAGTGATGGTCACTGTTTGGTGGTCTAGCGCCGGTGTGATTCATCACAGCTTCTTACCAAACGGGGTGAGCATTACTGCAGATGTGTACTGTGAAGAACTGAACACAATGATGGAGAAGCTGGCACATCTCCAACCAGCATTGGTCAATCGCTCGTCTCCGCTGCTCCTGCACGACAACGCGCGACCTCATACTGCACAGCAGACGGTCTCCAAGTTGCAAGAACTGGGGTTGGAAGCTCTCCGTCATCCGCCCTACTCACCAGACCTTGCGCCTACAGACTACTACTTTTTCCAGAATTTGGATAACTTCTTGGCGGGAAAAAAATTCAATACCCGAGAGGCAGTACAAAATGCCTTTGAAGAATTTGTTGCCTCCCGTCCAGCTGATTTCTTTAAGAAGGGCATCAATAAACTGCCACTGCGATGGCAAAGATGCATTGATTGCATGGGTGATTACTTCGATTAATACAAATAAAAAATACATGAAAAAAATTCGTTTAAATTTTTTCATACAAAACGGCAATTTCATAGGTAAAGACCTATTATTTGTATCGGGTTATACATTAATTTTAAATTAATACACATCTGAATAGTTATGCAATCCAAGAATCCCGGGGTTTTTAATAAATATTACAAATAATTTATAAAGCCGCTTCCGTACTTTCATAGCTAAAATTATCTTCAGGTAAATATACTCCGCTGCCGCGAGAAATCGAGGTGCAGCGGACAGAGCTCCGGCGGGATCTCATGGCGACATGGAGAGTGCGATTGTCGCAACCCAGTGCTGGGCACGCCACGATAGCGGCGGTAAGTCCCCTCTTTGAGGAGTGGCTTGAGAGGCGGCATGGCGTCCTCACCTTCCGCCTGACGCAGGTCCTCACCGGACACGGTTGTTTCGGGAGGTTCCTGTTTCGTATAAGGCGGGAGGAAACGCCCGGGTGTTTCCATTGCGAAGATCGCCCTGAGGACACGGTGGAGCATACGGTGGCGGTCTGCCCGGCTTGGGCGGAGCACCGCCGTGTCCTCGTGGAGGCGATCGGCGGCGGCGATCTCTCGCGTCCGGCCCTGGTGCAGGCCATGGTACGGAGCGAGAGTGAATGGTAAGCTGTCACCTCCTTCTGCGAAGCAGTAATGCTCGCAAAGAGGAAGGCGGCGCACGTGAGGGAGAGGCAGTATATGCGCCCTCACGGCCGTAGTCGCCGCGGGAGACGCCCTGGGCGTCGGGAATCCCAGGCTGATTCCCGGCCACCGTAGGCGCGGGCTTGCGGACGGCGAGTAATGGGTAGCTCGCTGTCCGGTAAGGACCAAGCCCTGGTCGACGGCGCGTTGTGTTCCACGCGCGCCTCAAAGAGATGTCAGCACCAAATGGGGGGGTCCGCAAGGGCCGATGCCTGCCAGGGGTGCGGGTTGTTCGAAAGAGATACCGTCGCCCCTGGCACACAGGCAACTGAGGGAACACGGGTGGGTTTTAGTCAGTAAAAGTCTGACACGCCCTCCTGCTCCACCCAGAGCGGGAGAAGTTATTTGATGATTTCCCATCCTCAAAAAAAAAAAGGTAAATATGCATCCGAATATCCAATCTCTGGTGATGAGACTAAAAAAAGAAATGAGTTCTGTCCAAAAAACCTCGTAATTCCAATATTAAATTATATATGCAGTGGTACGGGATAATACCTACCAGATAAATCTTATTGAACCAATTCGTACCATATTGCGAAGTGGGTTAGATTATCCCAAGACACTCGCTATTCAATAGCATTTCAAATGATACGACTTACAAGAATCGACTAAATCTTCTAAAAATTCCAATCGATATTGCAACAATCAAAGTTGGCGTCAATTCTCCCCCTCTGTCCCTCTCACTTCCTGCCAGACGGTGAGCAAGATAAGAGCTACTGGCTAGCCAGCTTATGTCCGGGTGAAAATATCTATGTACTAGCTTATGCCACCGGCTTCGCCCGCGTGAACTTCGAAATTATCCCACGGGAACGTACGACCGGGATAAAAAGTATCCCTTTACGTTAATCCAGGTTATAAACTATATGTGTGCCAAATTTCATCCCAATCCGTTCAGCTGTTTCTGCGTGATTTAGTTACAAACATCTAAATATCAAAACACAAACTTTCAGATTTATAATATTCTAATAGGATTTTCAATAGAATAGTACCGCCTGTTTTTCCCCGAAGGGTCAGACAAAGGTGTACTTATAGTACAGTCACGAGCACTAATATGTAAACGCGTACTAACTTTTAGCAGTATGTTTTTCCTTTATACTGATTGTAATTTTATGTTATTATAAAAATAATATTTTGGAACCCACACTATAATGAAATACCTAGGTTATGTCAAGTTTGCAATCGTTATTTAAGAGAAAATTGTTTTTGAATTTGGCTATGTGTATACATATTAATGATCGTGACTGTACACTGATATTTTGCCGTGACGGGACTTAAATAGGTACGTTTAAGTCCCTTTTAACACTTTGCGGGACACTTGAACGCCCCCAGACGTGATAACAATAAAACCTCTATTGCGTATCGTTCTGTCCTTCAATGGGTTAATAGGGGATGAGCCTATTTCCATTCAACGGGTACAAATTCAGCCACCGTTTTTCATGTACCGATGCGAATTGAATTAATCGATTATTTTGATTTCTATTTATTGGTTTTAATAAAAACTTTTACACGTCAAAAATGTTAACTAGATGTCGTCGGTGTTTCTTAGCCGACTAGCTACATATTCTAAGAAAAAATATCGTGACAAACTCAAAGATCTCCAGACAAGACGTCCAAACACTATCGTGGTGTGAACATAATTATGATTACCATGTAGATTAGTGTTTGAGACGGTATTTATTGATTTTTAGCAATTAATTTGTAGCTAAAACAAGTTATTATCTCCTAAATTGGTACTGTAGAGCCTTAAATATAATGGTTCTTAACAACGTTATTTAACTTTAAATTATAAATTAACGAAAACTTTTACTATATTTTCGATGCTCCCAAAACTACGTAGGTTAGGTAAGAACGAATCCAACTGTCTGTGAAATATCTTACCGATACCTCGTATTATCTCAAGAAATACATTACAAGATAAGCTTGGCTAATCTCCTACTGAATAATACAACCTTATACAACTTACGATAATATCTCGTACATTTATATTTAAAAAACAAACAGCAACAATTTCCGTAGCAAACATTTTTTCATGTTAAAAAAAATATTCGATTTCACTTAACTGGCTCACTGATCAACTTGGGCTGGTCTCCAGAAAAAATTCAAACAACTTTGTATAGGTAGACTTAAGGTTCAATTTAGATTGGCAGTGGTTTTAAGTAAAGTTGGTTACTGATCATCCACAAAGATTTTGCAAGCAAAATATGAAGATGAAAGTTGGCTGGTTGGCTGTTTCGTTTTTGCCGAGTTTCTGAACGAAATTGCCGAAGACAGCGTTGTTTCGGTAGTCGGAACATGGTGTTTTTCCAATGATGGATACGATTAATCACGTAATATGGCGCTGAAGGGGAAACTCTTGATGCTCTGTTGTTTTTGGTAGCATAATATTGGAATACTGTTGCATGGAGAATGTAGGTACTATAAAGGTTGGTTGTTTGCCGAATGAAACCTTACGACGTACTGGCAGGCAACGAAATGGTTTTATCACATTCGAACTGTCAAGGAGATCTAAAACAATCCTTCAAATGGGGTTTTTTGGCGGGATACGGTTGGAACATGTCGCACGAATTTTCATTTTCATGAAATTTAGTGAAATAGCGAATTAAATTGTATAATTTTGGTAGTGAATTATTCAATTTAGTTACATGTGAGTGCACAAGTGTAGTGAAGGTGAAAATAAGTGACTAACGTGGACTTTTCGTGTTCCCCCCAAAAACTCATATTAGGTTGTTGTAAAGTTACTACCGCTTTACAATAACTTTGACTTGACTGGACTTGACTGACTAAAGACGACTATGACTGTTTTGTAACTTCGTGCCCGGTATCGGGCCATTTACTTGATCGTAAAGAAAAATTACTTGACACTGGCTAAATGCACAAACCGTGCGAAGCCATTACCGAGAAAAAAAAAAAAAAAAAAAAAAAATCCTTCAAATGGAATTTTTGGCGGGATCGGGTTGGAACATGTCGCACGAATTTTAATTTTCATGAAATTTAGTGAAATAGCGAATTAAATTGTATAATTTTGGTAGTGAATTATTCAATTTAGTTACGTGTGAGTGCACAAGTGTAGTGAAGGTGAAGATAAGTGACTAACGTGAACTTTTCGTGTTCACCCCAAAAACTCCTACTAGGTTGTTGTAAAGTTACTACCGCTTTACAATAACTTTGATTTGACTAACTAAAGTCGACTATGACTGTTTCGTAACTTCGTGCCCGATATCGGGCCATTTACTTGATCGAAAAGAAAAATTACTTGACACTGGCTAAATGCACAAACCGTGCGAAGCCAAAACCAAATTAAAAAAAAATCCTTCAAATAGTTTAGTTAAGGTTTTTGTTTCGGAAGAAAATAGTTGATAAACAGGCGCGGAGCTGTAAAGACCTAAAACGTGGAATAAACGATATGATTTATATTTATATACGCATACAAGCGTTTTATTTATCAAGCCCCGGTGCCAGGGAACCTTCAGGTCCTACAGTACCTATGTGAGTGATAGGTGTGTGTAAATTTACGAGTTGGAAAACGGTTCTTGCGTAATGCTGCGTAAAAAATTGTGTAGCGAAATGCTTGAAATTGAAGTGTTCAAAAGACTTGAATTGTTTCTTCCATAGTCTTCACGTGTAAGTTACAATTCAGACCACTATTACAAAGCCTTTTATAAGAGTACATATTATTCAATGTTATTGTAAAATGCAAGCATTTAAGAAAACTTATGTAAGTTGAGGGGGTTGGCGCTGTACTATGTTAAATATTGTACTTGAAATATTTTAAAAGAGTAACGGTGGAGTTTCTTGCCCATTCTTCTCCGTACGAAACTACATTTTGGAAGGGGCGACTAGAATCAATTCTATTTTAATGTAAATGTTGACGTTCAATAGTGTCTTTTAAGTGCTTATTTGAAATAAATGCTTTGACTTTGACTTTGACTTTAAGCCGAAATACAGGTTCCTCATAGTTCGGCTCCAGATGCTAAAACTTTTTGTGTACATAATACTGTTCATAGCATTTATTTGTAAATTATATTATGTACTTTTTGTGAAAGAAAACAAAGTGAAATTATTATTGTTAAAGGCACCTACCTACTGTGAACTTGTAAGCAACTTTTACTCCCACCTATACATAACAATATAGACTTCTCCAATCATGTAACTTAATTAATATAACTGTACTGTGATTTACTACCTATACAGTATGTAATCAATCTGCTTAACTTCATAATTATGTGACTTTTTACTAGAACCTTGTGGGAATCTGTTTCTAAGGTTGAGGAAAACTATCCGCTCGTGATACAGTTATATACTAGTACGAGGGGATAGGGCGAATCAGTCCGACGACAACCAAGCTATCTTTGCAATCTAGCATCTCACATTCTACAACTGTTGTCTAAATTTTATTGTCGAAATTATTTCAAGCGATTCTTCTTTTGGTGTTTATTATTAAGTTACTCTGTATGGTTGTCTTTTATTCGTGAATAAATATTATTATGATTATGACTGCTCGTCACACATTTAATTCCAATATCTTTGGCCTTCACATCACTCAATAATAAAAAAAATCTTAACCTCTAAAAAATCCTTACCAAAAACTATTTCATATTATAACCGGTTACACCCCACGTATTTATCTAGAGCTATTCGCACCCAACGATCAACATCAGTCGTTCGAGAGCCCTCAAGAGTTGTAACAACCCCCACAGTTCCAAGGACTTTACCAGATTTCAGAGGGTAGGTAGTTTTTTGTGAAAGCAAACAGTTTATCGAGATTTGTTCAGGCTTACGGGATTTGCAGACGAATGTAGATTTAAGATGAAATATATTTACGGTTTTTTTTATCGTATTGCTTTTGTTTAGAGATCTGTTGAAGTGTTTGTGGGGTTTTATTGTTGTGTTACTACGCAAAATTGTTTTTCCTTATGTGGTAGAATTATTTTCTTTTGTGGTATTAATGTTGCTTTTTGTATGTCACATATTGAATACAGACGAATTAAATAGATAATATTATCTGTGAAACATATTTTAGGTGGTATTGAAAGGAGTATTTTTCTTGATTGATAGTATTCATACTTATTTGTGTAACATAGAATAGGTAGATAAATTTGTTTACGCGTGGAAAATGATCTTGTGTAAGAGCAACGAAGTCTATCTGGATTAGGTACAGTCAGCCTCAAAAAGAATTAAACATTGAGAAGAATTCATTGGATTGTCTAAAACTTTTGTTCCATTTATTTATCTTAAGTAAAATGATTAACAAGAATTAGGAACATTATAGGCTGGCTAGTATTGGCCGCGACTTCTTCTGCGATCTAAGATGAAAATTAGCCTATGTTCTTACCTAGATCATGGTCAATCTGTATGCCAAATTTCATCCAAATCCGTTTAGCCGGTTTGGCGTGAATGCGTGATTTATATTAATAGTTAGAATTAAGATAATAAAGAAGTGCGATAGAATATTGCTAGAAATTGTTAGTAAACTGGGTTTTTACTGTTAGCAATATTAATCATCGTTATAAAACAGATATTATTACTACCTCCGATATTATAAATAGAGATTCGAGTCTGTGCGGTGTCTCCAAAGTGATCTATGGCGGTCCACAGCTATAATAAATTACAGCCGAGAACATTATTAGGAGTTCGCAGACACGCCACTCCTTTGCTGAGGCAGGATGGCTATTTTGTAGATAAATATATGATGTTGCTCGTTATATTCATGATGTTAATATAATAACATAAAAGTTTTGTTGGGTTATTTTAGTATTTCAATTTCTTAACATTGATATGGAAAAAATACCTGTTACGGTTTAAAACATAAAATATAGAGATTTTTTTATAGTCACTGTGGAGTATCTTGCCCTTCTTCGCCATATAAAACTACCGCATCGAAGTGCATCTGAAATCAATTTAATTTTCTTGTAATTTGTAAGGTTTAAAAGTGCTTTTTGATAGCCTATTTTAACCCTGTGACAGACAGATGGACAGACAGACAGTAAGTACGGAACCCTAAAAGTGGCTAGAGATCGAAAACTTGCCCTAAAGCTCATTGGAAGAGATTTACCTAATTATTATTTTTTATGTTCAGACATTTTTCGATAACAAAATCAGTAAAAAATATCCCTCATACCAAACTGCCCCCCTGTTTCATATAAAAAAATACAATAAAGCTATAAACATTAACAATGAAACATAACCATGCTAATAAAACTCATATCCCATAAACAGTTAACCTGCATCATCAGTTTATGGTGGCATTAATTTAATGGTTTTACGACGCGTTTAGTGAAGTATAAAAACTGTTAACAAGCTGAATTAAAGTAATGTTTATATGGGTTTGGAAAATTAATAGGTTTTTGCAAGCTGGGAATTGAGGATAGAGGCATTTAAATCGATTTCACGCTGCTGTTATCTTTCCACTGTCCAGGGGCCCAAATCTGCTATTTTTATAAATTCGTCATTCCGACACGATCCCATTGTCATTTTGCTTAAAGTTCGTAATCTGCTAAATTCATAATGGTCGATTATTGGTCGGTCAATGGTGTCGTAATGAAATTGTGTTATAATGGCATTATCGTTTGAGTATCGTATAATCGTAATGAATTAAAAGCAATGACTGCACAATGATATTCTAATGGTAGGTCACTACTGTTTTATATTATGTCTGTATATGTCACTGATTAAAGGAACTGTCAAAATTTTAACAGATCACCGCCTAGTCATTCATTTGTCATTATGTACGAGATTACCAATAAATGCCATTTTTTTCAATGGTGTGTCAGTGGCTGACCATTGGAAAGTCATAATGACGCCATTATATTAGTAGATTGCCAAACTTGTCAAAATCAACAACTATGAAATCAATTATAGACCATTCTGACACTATTGTAATAGCAGACTTGAGGCCCAGGTACGATTTATTCAATATATCTACTAAAATGTTCCAATATCAATTTCCTTTGTTCAAAAATGAGAATTGAATAAGTATAATTGATAGTCATTTTATGGAACCGTACATTACCGACTTACGCGCCGTGCATTCTGCACATACAGCATTTGTTGTACCTATTATTGCAAACAAAAAAAAAACAATTAATCAATGTTTTACGAACATTCACGGCGGTCGGTTTTATTTCATCATATCAGTATGTGTAGGGATCCCCTACATTTAAGTTTGGTCCTTCGAGCCGGATTATTTTTATCATTATGGTCTTATGTTAGTTTTATTTAGGTACCAAAAGACAGTTCCTTCCGTAACCAGTACCTAAGTAGGTACCTATTTAATTCATGTCTTATTTTTCTAGTTGTAAGTTTCTGTAGCAGCCCAGACTTCGGATTCGTGCCCAGTCTGATGGCTATAGACTCGCCCTCTATTAGAAAGAAAGAAAGAAAATACGTTTATTTAGCACAGACTAAAAAACATAGTACTTAAAACATAACTGTCAAAATGTAGGTGTACTATGGGTAAGTACACCTCTGGTTAACCCGTCGGGGAATACAGGCATGTAATAAAGCCAGTTTATTCTATAAAGAACTTCATCATTCTTCATCTTCTTTGTTCTGGCGTTCAATGTTGAATATACAACGTGAATTTTTAGTCACAGGTTAAATTTTTCAGGGTGATAGTACCCGTAAAATTGAACAACTTTCTCCAAGGAACATGGGTCGGAACATCGGACCTCCCATACAAAATCGATCAGCTGACTAATGGTTTTGCATGGGAGGTCTGATTATTTTTTTCATATTTCGATGTTACTTTTAGAAAATTGTTCGATTTCATGGGTACTATCACCCTGAAAATTTAAACGGTGAATAAAAATTCACCGTTTATATTTGAATTTTAACGTTCCACTATCATGACAAAAGTATCCCTGTGTATTTTTATCACTATCCACGTGCAAGTTAACCAATTAGTGCATAAATAAACAAACGAAAAGAAAAAACAAGAAAAACAACAGAATGAAAAAAATCTAATTAGCTCTCCACGTGCAATAACAGAAACAAACTATTGAAAAAACAAATAAAGTAATTTCAGCATAAACTAGGTCACAGTTTTCCGATACAGCAATTGTTCCAAATGGTTATACAGGGTGATTGGAAGATGGGTGCAAAGCTTTAAGGTGAAGATAGTATAAACAATTTAGAACCATTTAAGCCATGGTTGTCTTAGACGAAGTCTTACCATTTTTTTTTAATAAGGTTTAAAAGACGTATTGTACAATTTTTTTATTTTTTCTGAGCTTTAAATGTCTGTAATAAAAATTTCTAATGACACAGAAGCCTAAAACATGTTTTGCTTGATTGCTTACATATTACTTTAATTAAATAAATAAAAAATGAATTCATTTATCATTCGATTTGGCCATAATTATGCAGTTAACATAAAATTTTGAGAATTTCCGAAAAAAAACTTAAAAATTTGGTTAAAAATATTTGGTAAGACTTCGTCTAAGACAACCATGGCTTAAATGGTTCTAAATTGTCTGTACTATCTTCGCCTTAAAGCTTTGCACCCATCTTCCAATCACCCTGTATAATCACTACATACGAACAATAACGTAATGGATACTAATAGTCGAGAAACAAAGTGTTATACTTTAATATTACAAAGTGCAAGTAGTAATTAGCCCGAATTTTGTAATGGGATAATGTATGGGTTCTGTTTATGGGGTTGAGGAATTAAAGTTATGTTTCAAAGCAAACGAGTTCATGTAATTTTTAGGCTCTGAGGTTTTGGAAATTGTACCAAGCAACGATTCCTACGAATCGTTAAATTGGTATGAAGATGAGCAACGAAAAACCCTTGAATATTATTTTAACGTCATTAATAAACATAACAACACGCCTGTAATACCTAAAGGATTAGGCATAGATGTACCTATAATACACACACAATTTTCCAGTAATGTTTAAGTCCCATGATGTTGATGTTCACATTAAAGGTCAGCGGGAGTAGAAACCTCAATACTATGTTCGATGCATACGCGTAGTTTGAGCTTTTTGCGGCGTAGGCGCCTACGCAGATTCGTAGCACGTGTCTACGGCCGTAGAGGTGCTACGCCACATAAAAAGACGCTGTGTAACAAAAACCTACAACTGTCAACAAATTCTAGCTTCTACAATGAAAACTAAAAGTAGAACTGTGTCAATGTATTCATTCTGTTACTGTTAAAACCTGGTTTCAGTTTCACACTGTACCCGCCAGTTATTTAGTTTTCAAATGTAGTTTACGAACTATGTCAGTCTACGATACATGCGTTGAAACTGCTCTTTGAATACGTATTTATGTTTGTTTAAAAAATTCATACGTGCGGCCAGAAGTTCAAACGTGAAACCTCATAAGGTGAAACGATGTGTTTGTGTTGGCCGCTGGAATAGGCTGGATGCGTGAAGCACAGGACGCCTATGTCCAACAGTGGACGTCCTGCGGTAGAACTGATAACTGATACTATGATGTTGATAGGTTTTACCAGCAGTGCCCTGTCATGGAACCTCTTCAACTAACGAGGGTCTGATAAAGTTTAGGTACCCCTTTAAAAAGGAACACAGCAAGTTTACTAGGCGGCCGTAATAGATTTAGGGATAGTGCAAGTTTTTTTACAGAAAGGCTATACGCCTATAGTTACAGAGAGCCATATATTTTGTAAAAGTTACTAAATTGCTTTTGCTGTCGCAGAAAACCAGCGCTGGGGCTCTGTCTCGTATGAAAAAAAAAGGAGAAAGAAAATTTGTTTATTCTGCACAAACAAAACCCACATACAGGGTCGTAGCATTATGCTGAGCGATGGCTGTTTTCGTTGTTGTGACGCATATTTTCCCCCAACTTGTTCTTTTTTTGTGATTCTGTTCCTTCTCTGCGTCATTTTTACCGCAAATAAACGTATATACTTTATTTCTTTCTAATATTGAAATCGCAAATTAATGTTCAAAATAGAAATATATGAAAAGCTATTAATATTCACCAATGGCCGACGTATTTATCATTTAGCATGGTTCATAAAACACCTGACAGATATAGGACGTATACCTACATTATGAGATGCCTATTGTTATACGCAATTGTATTGAAACTCGGCAGACGGAAAGCAGCACGCAAATAATGAAAGTTCTGCGACGTCACCGCGTTCGACACTCCCTATCACTGTTAAGGGTAGGTTAGCAGCTTAATATTATTTAACTAGCTGTCCCGACAGACGTTGTCCTGTCTTAACTATAAATATTAAATTCGCATTCAACACGTGGTGGTTGTGCCATTAAATAGGGTATTTTACTCTATATGAGAAAAAATCTAAAAATATATTATTGCGATAGCATAGGCAAAATGCAGTCGGAAAATGTTAGTTTTAGTTCATGAAACAACAAAATAAATTTTAAAATACAATTTAAAGATTTCAGTTTTTTTAATCTGTGTTTGAACACCATGAAATAGTAGTCGCCATGTTATTTCGTCATACGGCATGTCAACTGAGCAACTTTGTACTTTTATTATTTTCGCAACCAAAGTAATTTTTATTTAAATAATATTTTGCATTCAGGAACAGCAAACCAACGATAAGTAGTAACATAACTATTTTTTTTTCATTGTAAACAATTGTCATACAAAATATCAGCGCATTTGTTTTTAGCAAACTGACGTCATACCCACAGAGCAATATGGCGTCTACTGCGTCCAGCGTTTTCGTCAAATTACACGCGAAATTTGAAAATGTAAAATTTTAATGCATTATTATGGCACTAATCGATTAAATAAAAATGTTGTGTTTTTTTTAGTTGTTTATTAGCACTCTAGAATCTAATTAAGACACTTTTCAAAAATGAGTGTAATACCCTATTGTAGCTTATCGTCGGCCTAATTCGTTAACCTGCTAAGTCCATTTTTCGACAAACTGCTAAATAATTGTTTTTCTAAATTTTATAAAATGTGTATAAGTTATGCTGCTACATATATTGTTAAAATATCAAGAAAAATTATGAAAACCAACGGGATTTTCAGAATTTTGATTGCTAAATTAATAGAGATATTATTCAGATTTTTCTTTGTCTTGTAAACTATGTCAAAATGAACTTAGCAGGTTAACGAATTAGGCCGACGTTATGCGAAACGTTGGTACTTTTAACACAGCGCCATCTATTGAATACTTACTCAATCCAGTCAACAGATACCGCCATCTGTTAGAATCGTTTGGAGCTAACAGATTATTGTGACTGTCAAATAATAAACAAATAATTTGCAATAAAATAATATTGCGACTTTATATTGAGATGTAAGCTATCCTATCTTTAAAGTTAGATCAAACTGCACACGGTGTGAAAATTTGATTAAAATCGGTTAAGTCGTTTAGGAGTCCATTGCGGACAAACAACGTGACGCGTAATTTATATATTAAGAAGAAGAAGAAGATAAGAAGATTAAAAACACATATGGCTTTCTCTTTATGCCAATATAGCTCAGGAATAGATGAATGAGAAGCTGAGGGGCCGCAGCACGCCATACACTTGATGCAAAATTGAATGGAGTTTGGAGTTTTTCCTTCTTTTTCTTCCATTTAGATAATAACACGCGGCTTCGCCCACGTCAACCAATATACACGAAACCTTAACAAATAATACACCTAAACCTTTGTCATGAATCACTTTGTCTAATAGTAAAAACCACATGCAAATCAGTTCAGAAGCTTTTGAGTTTATCACGAACAGATAGACAGGCAGAATCGGCGGGGGACTTTGTATTATAATATGTAGTGATGATTATGGTTAAGGGGCTTGTGGCTAAGTAACAATAGCTGCATGGGTCGATCGATCAGGTTAAGCTACGCTTGCCGCGGTTGGTCCGTGGATGGGTGACCATGTTCACATACCAAGACCGCTCCGTGCCTCGGAAAGCACGCTAAGCCGTTGATCCCGGCTGTCATTTGTGGATCTTTGACAGTCGTTACGGGTCGTCAGAAGCCCGAAAGTCTGACAACCCAGTCTTACCAAGGGGTATCGTGTTACCCAGTAACTGGGTTGTGGCGGTCAGATAGGCAGTCGCTCCATGTAAAATACTGGTATTTAGCTGCGTCCGGTTAGACTGGAAGCCGACCCCAATATAGTTGGGAAAAGACTGGGAAGATGATGATAGTGAGTGATGATTATGGTTAATCTTCGCAAAAATGGTGTAAGCTAAAGAGACTTAGGTTTACTCTAACTCAACTCAAAGATCAAACTGAATTATTAAGAATATAAATATGTGACTAGCTGCAGCCCGTGGCTTCATAAGTTTCGATCCCGTGGAAATTTCGGGATTAAAAGTATCCTATGCCTTCCACGTGCCAAACATACACATCCCTTCAGCCATTTTAGCTTGAAAGCGTAAAAAATAAACGTAGAAAATATCAAAGCTTTTGTCTATAAATTAAGATAGGTAATTTGATTTCATCTTTGGTAATTATAAGTACTTGCTAGTTCTACAAATGCATTCCTAGACCTGCTAGATTACAATTTATTTTCTACTAGGTTCTGCGCGCGGCTTCACCCGGGAAAAATTATCACACGGGAATGTGCTATCGGGACAAAGATCTCCTTGCTAAATTTGATCAAAATCAGTTTAGTGGTTTGGGGGTTAAAACCTAATATGTATGTTTCGTTTCATCTTGTGAGGCGTCACCAAAATTCCGTCAAGCGCTAAGGTGCGGGTCTATAATTACCTAATAACAATTACAACAGATAATTAAACAAACGTAACTTTAAGCTGTTTCCAAATAAACTATTGAACTTATCAGTAGTTTGGTGTAACTAAACTAACTACATCTACCCACAAGAATATATATAAAAACATAATAATCAATTTGTAAGTAACTCTGTCTGTATAGACAGAGTTACTTTCGAATTTATAATATAACTATTAGTATGGATGACTTTTCAGTCGGCCTTTGGTTAAATCATAATTCAACATATTTGGCATCAACTTCCCTTTAACCCTTCGTCTGCAGCACAGTGGCTAATTAAAGTTAGCTACACACGGCGCGACCGCGACGCTCCAATGTTTGACTACAGCTGCGTTTGTGTCGCACAGTCGCACTTGACACGTGCGACAATAAACAAAGGTTATTTAATGTGGTGGCTTTTTGAAGGAAGAATTCGTTGGAAAAGATAAGATACATTAATCGCTAACAAATTGGATTTTCTTAATTTACACTACTTAAGCAAGCTACATGTACCTTCTGCTAATACCAACTTAGTTACAGAACTTACAGAAGTTATAATGTTTTGTAAATACTAATAACATAGTTTGTAAGTAAATTGATATGAGTCCATGTTAGTTGAAAATAAATTGTATAGTTTTCTATTCATTCTCACATTTACTAATAAGAATTTAATGCAACTTTTGAACTAAACCTATATATCGCTTGCATTGTCCCTCCAAAAGATCCCCAATTTATTTTGTTTTAAATGTAATGCCTTAATTTCGCATTTTTTATAATGCGAAATTAAGGTGTATACCATTTTTTTATCTTCCCAGCCTTTTCGATCAACACGTGCGAATGTTAATAAAAGTCAAAATCAAAAGTCATTTATTCAAACTAAGCTGAGAATCAGTAAATTTTGTTAAATACTCTACGTAATGTTTTACTCAATGTCATTTCAGAATGTATGCATCCCTGTTTGCAGCTGAACAAACAAATTATAAATTGTGTTTAAAATTAATTATTTACCCCACTGTCCAATTGATACTGCAGCTAAACGCGTCTGTTCCACAATAATACTATCAATATTGAAAACAAACCGAGTCCTAGAATAATCCAGACCAAATTAATATGGCAATCACAGAGTGAATAAAATTAATCAATGCGATTGACATTGGAGTTTGGGTCATTAGCAGTATTATTGATGGCTTATAAATTGCATCGGTCTGCGTCTGCAATAAAGACAGAGTAAATTATAAGCACATGGAGTGCTAACTTGTAGGTGAATGTAGGCACTTAACGTGTTGGACAGCATTCTACATGTAGCTGATGTTAATCGTCATACAAGTTGCACGAAAGGAGACATGTAAAAGAATGTTTTTTTATTACCTTGCTTTTCGATGACCCAAACGGGCAAAAGTTAATTTTGGATGTGCTGTAATATCGATGTTGCATGTAATCAATTGCAGTAGATTGGCCCCGATTTACGAACATGTCATAAAATAAATTTTTGACATGTGACATCCACCAACCCACTCAGCCTGCTTTGTGGATTATGGCCCACTCACTCTCACAGAGTCCTCTCTGAGGCCTGTGAATCAGCAGTGGGAACATTAAGGGCTAATTATGTTATGTAATTTATTTATTTATAGTGCTGGATCCATCCAGCTGAATTGGTTTGTCTAGTTATGGTCTTGTTGTAAAATATAATCAAAATTAACCAAAGATACGACAATACTTAATTTCCATTCCATTAGGCCACATTATGTATTTTAACTTTTAATATAGATTGAAAAAAACACTAACCACTCCATTGGCACTCATTATTCCATGTCAGCGGTGTGGGCTGTGATTATGAACTCCATTGATAGATGCTACTTTGTGAAGGCAATTTAATTTCTCTTGTCTTTGTTTGAATACCAATAACTGGGAGATTAAAGTGGAAATACATGGTTTATTTTTAATTATTAAAAGCTTGATTGGGATGGTTGTATAGGTTGAAATTACTACGTAGATTGTAATGAAAACTCCTATCTATGTTCACACGGCGGCAATACAAGCTTTATATTCCCAGTTTTAGCTGACCTCGCATGATATAGGCTTTTCGTACAATGAGAAGTCAGCTTATACTGGATATGTACCTTGATAGGTCGCCGTACGTACGAGGAATTTCACTCACTATATTTTGCAGAAAACTTTTGCAAGAACATGAGGAAACGTTTCTCGCATCGACCACAAGAGACACTGATTGTTACAGCAATCGCTGCCTTTCAGGGAATGTTTGTCGAGTATCTATATATTCAAGTTTGTATCGCTTCCCTTACAATTTAATTTGTATATCAATACACGTATACAGATCCAAAATTCTATTATTTACCTCACAAACAAGCACCCATCCACAACAACTCACAATAATGGGATTACTCCAATATTTGCGTACCCTATCAAAGGGGTGTACACATTTGAGAAATTTAAGCGGATTTGTCAAGTTTTCGGCATCCGACGGACTGCTGAAATTATGTGCACCCTTGTTAGCCGAGCTGCGAGTGACACCACGTGATGGGTACTTTGAAAAATTGTTCCCGGACAGAAACATGGACGAGGGCAAAAAATCAAGGGTTTTGTGTGTTAGGTGACGGTCTAGAAGGGCATGTGTGGAGCCCGACGTCATCTGTGAGGATAATGTTGTCAGGTTTTGCTGAAAATATTTAAATTGTTTGTAGGACAGTGAGTTATTTTTTTAATGTTACTGGAATAAAAATCGGTGCTGCTGTTCAGATATGGAATCGTTCAGAAATATTTTGATGTTGGCATTTTAAATATTGATAGAATTAAAAGCCAGTCTGTCAATGTTGTTGTTGTTTGTTGTATTGCTGATCAATAGCGATCGGGAATTCAAACTGTGAACGAAGCTTGTAGATTCAAACTATTCAAGTGCATTTTATATATCGTTACTTTAAAAGATCCTACTATTCTACTAATATTATAAATGTGAAAGTTTATATGTTTGTTACTCAATCTCGCAGAAACAGCTGAACGGGGGTTCACCCATAAACTAAATAAGTTTGGCACACATTTAGTTTATAATCTGGATTACCACACAGGATATTTTTTATCCCGGTAGTACGTTCCCATGGGAAAAATTCTGACCTCCACGCAGGTGAAACCACTGGCAAAAATTAGTTCCTAATGTATAAGACTGTCCCGTTGTTCTAGAGGCGCTACAGAATGAGCATGGTTTCTCAGTATTAGCCTGGGGTCCACCGAGACGAAACATGACGCTGATAAACTGAAGGATGCAGTCCAGCTCTCTACATCTAGACTTACTGCCGACGAACCCAGCAAGCGCAAACCTCGGATCGTGGTTGCAGGAGTGCCGACTTCCTTGGATGAAAGTGAGGTGTTCACGTGCATTTTCGAACCAAATGTATCCGACAAGTTACCAGTGATGTCCTTGGAATCGTTCTTGGCCTTCATAAAATTAAGCCACAAATCAGGGAAAAGAGATGCTACGACCTTTAACTACGTTGTTGAAGTTTCGGCCAATATACGTAAAATCCTAATTTCTCAATCAAGAGTTTTTATAAATTGGATTTCCTGTCCTGTCAGGGACTTTACATAGGTAACAAGGTGTTATAAATGCCAACTATATGGCCATGCAGCTAAAACTTGCCGAGAGATCAGCACTACGTGTGGTCACTGTGGTGATACTGGCCATCCGATGTCCGAATGAGCGAAAAAAGCCGACATTCCAAAATGCACAACTTGCTCACGCTTTAAAAAGCCCAGTGATCACAAAACGGGAGACGCTTTGCCCTGCTAGGAAAATAGCAGAATATAGATATTAACTCCATCGATTATGAGGGCACCTAGTGCGTCATACTCAAGGCCGGACTTCCGTATCGCTTGTTGCTGACTCAAAAATATACCTGACCACGGTGCTGGCCTACTTACCATCGATTTGCCGCTGTCTAAGCACTATCAGCCGATTGCTTCAAAAATCTGAATGTTTCCTCGAAGGTGATTTATGCAATATTTGTTTTCAACCTAGTTATAATAATACTGCTAACTCAAACATATTCCTGCAACTAAGTGCTATAAACAATTTTTCGTACCTAAATATTATAGAAATTATCTACATGTTTAAGATATTAATTGTTAGGGATTAAGTAAATTCTAACATAATAAATTAGCTAACTATGTCACTATTCATTAAAGTTAAGTTAAGTTAAATATTGTTAATAAATCAGTCGTCCTAACATAAATTATAGAACTCATGATACAGATTTATCCTAGCACAGGCATTATATTTTGTACTACATATATTATTTCTAAGATTTATACTGTATTTTGACAAAAAAAATATATTTAGGTCCTAATAAGCTCAAACGAATAAATCCTAAGTGAGAGAGCATGGGTATGTCATTGAATTCATTCTCGATATTTCAATATGTACGTATTAATGTAGCAGTAAAACAAAATTGCCAATAATAAATTAAATTCATACTACATTGATTACATAAGATACGGAAAATCGTATTTTAAAAGAAATCGTGCAATGTATTGCGTTTCGTAGCTATGGGTAGACTTTTTTAAGTAAAAGCGGTAAGCGTTTTTTTGTCATTCTAAAAACATTTAACACTCTAAAAATATAATTAAAAACCAGAAGCGTGTCAAGCCTATTACTATCACTGAACTATTTAATGGTACCAATATACCATTATAATTAATACCATCATTGACCTCATCAATCACTTTCCATCAGGGCCCTAATTCTCTATGACCACTTAACGATTACTTTTACTTCGAAACTACGTCAATTTCTTAGATCACACACGACATTTGCTAATAAATATCGACAAATTATCTTGGAACATACAGAATAAGACATTTCCCGTTAAATTGGTTTCTACAAAACACGAGTTTGAATGTAGTAAGATTCCGCGGGGAATCATTAACCATACAGAAATGAGGCCCTGGCGTGATCGAGGCCAAGAGCAGGCCCATTTAGCAATAAAATAAAATAAAAATTGTGAAGGTAACCTTTTCTGCAGTATGACGCAGTTGGAGGAAGTAATTTAAGGCAATCTCAGATTAGATGCAACCTGCATTAGACTAAAATTTATTTCATCCTTTTTCCATTTTTTTTCCGTCTTGCCTTTCGTTAAGATAACCTTATGAGCTATAAAAAATTGCACATACAAAGACACAAAAATACAAAGATTGGCATACAAAGATATGGAAAACATAACCTTGTCTTTGCTATCGTACAGTCGGGTAAAAAAACCCAAAGTATCTACTATATGTTTTTTTTAAACACATTATCTACCTACTACTTATGTGTTATTTTATACCCGACTCATCTCATGACTTAAACTACCCGAAAAATCTCAGTCGGCCCTTTCTCGGGGAATCGGGATCAACCTCGAATCGAGATCGTAACTCGATCATATTGTAACATGATTACCAGGGCTCCAAGTACTCTCGATGGAAGCTTTTATCTATAATGGTGTGTTATATTGTGAATCGGTAAGTATACGGTTTGGTAAAGATAAGGGTTTTCTCTTCGACTCTTGCACACGTGTAGTCTACGACTCCTTTCCTACCACATATAATAATATGCTGGTATGCTCAAAGAGATTTCTTGGGAAATAACCTTAGATGCCTTTGTACGTTTTTTTTTCTGTTATTTTCTGTTTGTAGTTATGTACATATATTAAATTTTTGCATTGCAAATAATAAGAAATACCTACTTAAGAACAGTCATCTCAAAAAATATGTTTTGTCTAATGAAAAAAAAAAACGATAGTAATTATTTTAGAGATTTTTATTTTCCAATTTTTTTCGATAAATATTGGTCTAGTTCCACCCATTCTAGTTTATGCACTTTATTCAGAGACTCATTTTATTTCAAATAATAATGTGAGTTGCACACAATTCTTTCCGGTAACAACTTCCCTTTACAATTAGGAAACGACTTATTAAAACCGTGCACCTAGCTTCTGACGTTTCATAAGTGCCCATGTAGGTTAGTAGGGTAGAATTGGGGGTTCTGGATCACTGCATCCTCGCTCCGCTCGGACTGTGATCCAGAACCCCCAATTCTCCACACATACGATACAGTCGGTCTGCGATACAGTTTGCAGATTGAATATTGTATTTAATTCTACAGCGCAACGTTGAACTGATACAGTGGTAAAAAAATATTGCATGCGGTTAATGATAATATAAACAGTAATATCAAGTTCGATCGCCCACGTTACATCGAAACGATGCGGTGCAAATCTCGTGTCCTATATCCATTGGTGATACAAAAGCCCCAATCTTTTTTTGCCGTCGGGACTGCGTTACAGTTGACAGCAGATCGAAACTGTGTGATACAAAACCCCCAATTATTTTTGTCGTCGTCGATACAGATTGAATACTTTTGTTTCATTATACGATGACAACGTTTTTCTAAATTAGCTTGTTCATGTTTATAGACGATAGACGGTTCTGGTTTTTTGTTTTATAAAGGTTTACTGTGTGATCTATGGGTACACATCTCTACTTAACCCATTGAGGTATGCAGGTTGATGTTGGAAAGTGGTCCAAAAATTTTATTGAGTCTTTGTCGACATGTTTGGCGCATTGGCTCAACTCGCTACATCACAGGTTAACTTATAGGCAGAGTTTAATATAGTCAATGTGTTCGGGTTCGATCCCCGCGCATCTGATATTTTTTTCTTTTTTACAAATGCATATTAATGTATACAATGATTAGCCTATATTGTTCCCACTGCTGGGACGCAGGCCTTCTCTCTATTAGAGGGAGTGAGTTGTAATCCACCACGCCGGTCCAGTGCGGGTTGGTGGATGTCACATGTCTTCGAATTTTTTTGGTTCTATGACATGCCGGTTTCCTCACGATGTTTTCCTTCACCGTTTTAAGAGCAGTGGTGTTGAAATAAATTACACAAAGTAAAGCGTCTGGCTGGGTTCGAAACCACGACCTGCAACTCATAAGTCGCGGGCGTTACCACTGGGCCACCACTGCTCTAACTAATGCAATTAAATTAATGTACCTATGTACGTAAGCAAGTCTCAAATGGTTTATAAACGTGCTACTATTGAATGCGCCAACTGTCACGGGTTCGATTCCCCGCACCGATCGGAGCAAATACTTTTTTATTCCGATCTGGATTTTGTTTTCATGTTCTATTTTTGTCATTATTTAATTTAATATAAATAATACATACAGTTCTATCATTAATTCCATTATCGCAATAAAATAATACCGCGTCAGCAATTTGCCACTTATTGTTCTGAGAGAGTACATACCACTACCTTTTTAGAAAATCGTCTCAGGTATACGCGACAGAGCGGCGCCGTCGACATATAAGGAAAGTAAGGATGCGATTATATTGAGTAAGTAACAATCAATTCATTTCAGACCCTATTTGCTGATACCATAGAACATTTTTTTTAGCACACATATCAAAATCGCTTTCTCACTTGTGCGCGATTTGTTACTGTTACCACCGCTTTAAAAATGTAATCTATAAATATGACTGCATTAAATCATTCATTTCATTTAATTAGTGCGCATCCCGGGTACTTGCTGCTTTTCTTTTTCAATATTATTGTGAACAATAGAACAACAAGTATGTGCGTATAACTCTACAATTATTATTTATATCGAATAATAATTATTTGAACTTATGAGTGAAATTTATTGGTGTTCTTAATTTTAGGTCGACCAATCCTTTCGATTCTGACTATGAAATACCAGCATCTCAGCCAGCACCACCGGTAGAGAAAAAGAAGTCGAGGAAAAAGGCTGCTGGCAAAACAAATAAACCTGCAATAAAGAAAATTACCAGCGCTCCGGTGGTAAAATCTAACGTTTTTGGGTCTGACACGGAGTCGGACGTTGATTTGCCGGCGCCATCGACATCAGTAAAAAAAAGGAAGCACTCGGGTTCGGAGGTATGTTGAAGTTTTTTTATTTGCAATTGTTTTTTAATTTTTATTTTCCATTATTGTTGATTTGTAAATGCGGGTAATTTAAATTTTAATTTTCCATTATTTTTAGGGTTCTGTATCTCAAAAGGAAACGGAGCCCTTATAGGATCACTCGGGTGTTTGTCTGTCTGTTCATCTGTCACAGCCAATTTGCTACGAATCTAATGGTCAGTCCATTAGATTTGGAGCAAATTGACTGTGACTGTGTGAAATTTGGTGCACGTATGTATTTCTGTGACCTAAACGTGGACGTGTAACGTATAAATGAATTTTGAATTTCACTTTTTACATATTAGTTCACATACCTAATGACTAAGAGATTCTAAATTTGATTCCCGGGTCAGTTCAAATTTATGGATCAGTATATTTTTGAAGGTTATTTCATGCTTTTCCATATTTTTTTTTATTGTTCTAATGATAACCATTGATCATTTCAGAACGAACAAGAACTTGGTAGTGAACCCATCCGAGCGGCTGCACTGCGGAGCTTCTTGTCAAGACGTATCGGTTCCGGTTATACACTCCAGCGGGATCCCACCCGGCAGGGCAACTACTACGTGGAACTGCGTGTTTACAACGCTCAGGAAGCGGAGGTGCTCAGCACCGACCGTTGGAAACGGGCACTTGTTACCTTCAAATCGGCTGTTGATGACAGCAGTCCGGTATGGAAAGCAGTCACAAAACTTGTGACCGCTGCTAAAGAAGATTATCAGAAGATACAGCCCATACTCTATCAGTCTAACGTATTTTAGATTGTTGTCTCTACTTTGTATAATCATTACTTATTTGTATGTTTTCTTTCAGTAAACCAAAAAACCAAAAACTAAAAACGAAAAACTAAAAACGAAAAACGAAAAACTAAAAGCCAATAAACTCGAATTAATGAATCTCAGCGCTTAAAATTTTGGACTAGAATGATGACCTTGAATCTTATGCATTAAGTACTTAAAAATAAATTCAGATCAGTAATTGTGACCTTGAACCTTAATATTGAAGTTGTTAAATATTATAGATAGATTTTGATGTTGAAGTACTTAAATCAAAACTTTGAAATTGAATTGTGATTGTTATCTTGCATAGGTACTTACTTATTTATTTTTTTAATCACTACTTATTTGTATGTTTTCTTTCAGTAAACCAAAAAACCAAAAACTAAAAACGAAAAACTAAAAACTAAAAGCCAATAAACTCGAATTAATGAATCTCAGCGCTTAAAATTTTGGACTAGAATGATGACCTTGAATCTTATGCATTAAGTACTTAAAAATAAATTCAGATCAGTAATTGTGACCTTGAACCTTAATATTGAAGTTGTTAAATATTACTTATAGATAGATTTTGATGTTGAAGTACTTAAATCAAAACTTTGAAATTGAATTGTGATTGTTATCTTGCATAGGTACTTACTTATTTATTTTTTTAATCACTACTTATTTGTATGTTTTCTTTCAGTAAACCAAAAAACCAAAAACTAAAAACGAAAAACTAAAAACGAAAAACGAAAAACTAAAAGCCAATAAACTCGAATTAATGAATCTCAGCGCTTAAAATTTTGGACTAGAATGATGACCTTGAATCTTATGCATTAAGTACTTAAAAATAAATTCAGATCAGTAATTGTGACCTTGAACCTTAATATTGAAGTTGTTAAATATTATAGATAGATTTTGATGTTTAAGTACTTAAATCAAAACTTTGAAATTGAATTGTGATTGTTATCTTGCATAGGTACTTAATTATTTTTTTTTAATCACTACTTATTTGTATGTTTTCTTTCAGTAAACCAAAAACCAAAAACTAAAAACTAAAAGCCAATAAACTCGAATTAATGAATCTCAGCGCTTAAAATGTTGGACTAGTAATGATGACCTTGAATCTTGTGCATTAAGTACTTAAAAATCACAATAATATTGAAAAAAGAAAAAGCAGCAAGTACCCGGGATGCGCACTAATTAAATGAAATGATTAAATGCAGTCATATTTATAGATTACATTTTTAAAGCGGTAACAGTAACAAATCGCGCACAAGTGAGAAAGCGACTTTCGAACTTTCGGTCGAAATAAATATAAGTATAAAATATTATTCTGGTGAATATAGTTAAGGTGAACATGAAATTTTGTCCAGATTGTAAGGTTTATGTCCAAAAATATTCATCACATAAGAAAAGTAATTTACATAAATCAAACTGTTTGTTGAGTAGTGAATTTGATAATGTGCAATTAATAGCTACTGCTTTCATAAATAGAATTGCTAGTTACAGATTTAATCCAATAAGTTTAAATAACATATCACCAGAGATATTTTTATCAAATATTTCAAGCACGATTTACAAGATTATTGAGACATTGCGTTTAAAACATCGAGCAATTAAGATACAACTTGAGCTTTTTGTATTGTACAAGTTACCTAAAAATGAAGAATTGTCTTTGAAATCTTTCAATACAAAGTATTATGTGATCATTCAGAATACTAACATAAAATCATTTTTTGAAGAATGCGTACAAAAAATGCTGTATAAGTGCACAGAATTTGAGTTATCAGAATCTGGTTGGGCTATAGAGTCGATTAATCATTTGGAAATGAATATAGTTAAGTATAATCCCTTAAAAGCTGGCAGTTACTTAACTTTGCCGACAAAAATTCTTAGAACAAAGTCATGTCTTAACATTTGCAATAAAGATAGGCATTGTTTTCTCTGGTGTATTGTAGCGCATATGTATCCAGCACGACATAACCGTAATAGAGTTTCATCATATCCACATTACTCTAAATTATTAAATACAAATGGTATATCGTTCCCACCAACATTTGATGATATAAAAGAATTCGAAAAAAAAAATCCCTACATAAGTGTAAATGTTTATGGTTTAGAGAAAAAAAACACTATTACTGGACCATTATACAAAACTTTACAACGGAAACTGACCCATGTAAATTTATTATTAATTGAAAGAGGAGACAAAAATCATTTCTGTTTAATAAAAAAATTTTCACGATTAGTTCATGATCAACTAACAAAACACAAATCTAAAATTCACTTATGTGATGAATGTTTTATATACTTTGATTCAGAAGCGAAATTAGATGATCATAATTGTGCACGAATCCAAACAGTGCTCCCAGAAGAGAATAGCAAGCTTCGCTTTTCTAATTACATAAGGACTCAAAGAATTCCTATTGTTATTTATGGAGACTTTGAAAGCTTACTTCGAGAATATTCAGATAAAAATAGAAGTCAGCATGTCGAAAACATACAAATTCATGAAGCAACTTGTTTTGCCTATTATATATGCTGTGAGACTAATCCAGAACTTAATAATTTAGTATCTTATCGAGGACCAAATTGTTCGAAAAAATTCGTAGAATCTATTGCTAAGGATTTAGAAAGCTTATATGACGTTTTATCTTTGCCTAGAGACATGTCTCCGTTGAATGATGAAGAGCTTCTTTTATTTAACAGTGCTACAGTATGTCATATTTGTAAAGAAACATTTTCTAATAATGACCGTATCGTTCATGACCACGATCATTTCACAGGTAAATATCGCGGTCCAGCTCATAATTCATGCAACTTAAATAATAAGTCTGTAAAATATATTCCCATAATATTTCATAATCTTTCGGGATATGACTGTCATTTATTTATAAAAGAACTTTCAAGTGTTTGGGGTCGAATCAATTTAATTGCAAGAACCAAGGAAAAATATATTTCTTTTACTAAATTTTTCCCATTTAATTCTCAGAAAGTAGCCCAATTAAAATTCATAGATTCTTTTAATTTCTTAAGTTCAAGTTTAGACAACTTAGTAAAGACACTGGACTCCAATGATTTAAAGCATTTACAATCATTTTTCACTGATGTAAATTTATTTCGACTATGCCTTAGGAAAGGTGTGTATTGCTATGATTATATAGACTCCTGGGAACGATATGCGGAAACTCGGTTACCAGATCGCTCAAATTTTTATAATAAACTGACATCCGATACAGTGTCTACTGACGATTACAATCACGCTTTAAATGTGTGGGCTAAATTTGATATTAAGAATTTAGGTGAATATACTGATTTATATTTGAAATGTGATGTCTTACTATTGTGTGACATATTTGAGAAATTCCGATCTATGAGTTTATGTCATTATGAGCTTGACCCTTGTCATTATGTTTCATCACCATCATTAAGCTGGGACGCCATGCTCTTGCTAACAAAAGTAGAATTAGATTTAATATCTGATATAGAAATATATCAAATGCTAGAAAAAGGTATCAGAGGAGGTCTTGCTCAATGTTCGCTTCGATATGCAAAGGCTAATAATAAATATTTGTCAGACTATGACGAAAAAGAACCCAGCACATTTTTAGTTTACTTAGATTGTGTCAATTTATATGGTCATGCTATGACACAAAGACTCCCCACTGGAAATTTTAGATTTTTAACTAAATCTGAAATTGCTTTATTTGAAATTGCATCCGTTTCTGCTGATAGTGATGAAGGGTACATACTTGAAGTTGATATTCATTATCCTCCTGATATACATGACGAGCATTCTGATTTACCATTTGCGCCAGAAAAAATATCCGCTCCTATTCCATGTGCTAGCAAAACCACAAAACTAATTGCTAGTCTGTATGATAAATATAGGTATGTCATTCACTATGTTCACTTACAAGAATGTTTAAAGAATGGTCTTATATTATTAAATATCCACAAAATTCTAGCATTTACACAAAAAAATATCTTAGAACCATACATAAATCTTAATACAGTACTCAGACAAAAAGCCAACTCAGATTTCGAAAGAGATTTTTTCAAGAAGCAAAATAATTCAATATTTGGTAAAACGATTGAAAACAAAAGGAAACAAGTGAATGTTAAATTAGTTAACGTGTGGAAAGATGGCTTTAATAAGACCAATAAAATGAAGGGGGCAGAAAAATATGTGAGCGCCCCTAATTTTAAAAATATGACTATTATTTCAGAGAACCTTGTTGCTATTCAATTAGAGCTTGCTAAAATTGTTTTAGATCGACCAATATACATTGGTTTTACAATACTGGAATTAGCAAAGCGTCATTTATATCAATTTCACTATTCTGTTATGAAGAAAATATATAAAGATGGCATAAACCTTTGTTATACTGATACTGATAGTCTCTTGTATATAATACATACTGATGATTTTTATAAAGACATGAAACAAAATATAAATTATTTTGATACTAGCAACTTTGAAGAAAATAATATTTATGGTATTCCGAAAGCGAATAAACAAATACCGGGCTATTTTAAGGATGAGATGGGTGGAGATGTCATTACAGAGTTTATTGGTTTGCGAGCTAAATTATACTGTATAAATAGTTTAAACAAGACAATTAAAAAAGCTAAAGGAGTTAAAAAACCGGTTTCCAATAAACTCACAATTGAAAAATATAAAAATACTTTGATTAATGATATAAATCTCAGAGATACTATGTATGTCATTCGATCTAGAAATCATAAGTTGTATACACAGAAAATTAATAAATTAGTACTTAACGGAAATGATGACAAACGTCAAATAAAAAATAAAATTTATACTGTACCTTGGGGTCATCATCGTACTATGTTTTAAGCTGTTATTTTGACTATAGTACCTACCTAATTTTTATTATCTACTATTTACTTTCTTTTATGTTTATAAAGTTACATTAATATATTATTGCCTAACCAATATAATCTCATGAATTGTAATATTTCTTGTTTTATTTTTCATAAGATAATATTTGTGTAAAATCTAGAAATTAAGCCATTATTGTATTTTTTGTGATAAAATAAATAGCTATCTTGTATTCAAATAAATGTGTTTTATTATGTTATTTTACTACTCATGCAGTCTAACACAAATGAAACTAGTCAAGTTGAAAATTTTAATATTTATTAAACTTTCACATTCATACTTAGCTACATGAAATACTTAAATATTACAAAAACAAAAAAAAAACACAATTAAAGATAATCAAAAAATTCTTAAGTATTATAATTATGTATAAAACGTAAAATTCATTAAATATTTGTTTAACTAATAAACACACAATTGCATGTTTACAATCACAAAATAAACTTTTCATCTCACACGCATTTACTACTAATTACAAATTTTTACTAATTTTACTAATTACTAATTTTTCTTCACTATGAAACTAGACAAGTTGATAATTATAATATTTATTAAACTTTCACATTCATACTTACAAGAAAATATTTAAATATTACAAAAACATAATTAAAGATAATCAAAAAATTCTAAAGTATTATAATTATACTTATAGTAAAACGTAAAATTCATTAAATATTTATTTAACTAATAAACACACAATTACATGCTCACAATCACAAAATAAACTTTTCATATTACACACATTTAATTTTACTGCTTATTACTAATTTTTTTCACTATTTTGCCGACTAGATGCTCAGTTTCATCCAAAATATCATCATAATGATCTTTTACAAGGTACTGGATGCTTACGTCAGCACTATCACCAACATCATTGTCAATATCACTATTTTGATTATTGTCTTTATCACATCTGGTAAGATCATAGATAAGTATTTTAATCAAATGATGAGGTTTTCCTGTCTCCTTCCGAATAATGTAAGATGAAGACTGTGTAGGAGACTTTTTTATAACCTTCTTATTAATATTAGACTTCTTTCTTTTAGCATCTTTAGTTTCCCCAGATTTCTCTTCTTCCTTTTTTTCATTTAAATACTCCTGATGCGCTCGTTCTGCTTCTGCGGTATAAAAAGTTTCCCTGTCTTGTGCAAAAAGAAATGGATTTCCAAGAGCGTAGGCGTCGTCTGGACAAAGATTATTCGTTTCCTGTAATAAAATAAAATAACTATAGCTTATGTAAATTTAAAATGCTTCAATTAACGTTAAATTAAATACGCACCGCTAAAAACAAATTGTCCACAGGACTATACGATGGGGAGGCAGACATAATTCTGTAAAAAGAAAAAAGGAAAAAAAGTTAAGACATAAATTCTAATTAGTATAAAATCGTAAGTATTGATACATCATACTTAATTATAGAAATACTTACCTTGAAGATTTAATTCAATTGTAATTCAGTTGTATAGGTCCAACTTATTGGAGCAATAGTAGTAAAATGAACTATGCACTTGCTTTACTATATTGAAACTGTTTTTGTTTGATATGATAGGAATTAAGTTACACTTACCTATATTTTACGATGCAAATACTAACTCAATAATACAAGTCTAAACTTGTTGCGGGATGTTTATAATACGTTCATAATATAGGGATAAAGTAACTTACTATATAAGTCTTGTATATTATAGAAGGTGTAACAGAATAGACGCAAGACCTGAAAGTAGTTTGTTCCTAATTGACTACTGAATCGATTTCAGCAACTTTTAATATTCGTTTTAAATTATGTATTTTGCCACACCTACCACTGATTGAGCCAAAGAAAAATTCAATCTTATTCCGGAAGAAATAAGAATCAATTTTAAATGCATAAAGTAATGCTTGGGTCAACACGTTTATCTTAATAATATCAGTTAGCTTAAAATAAAAAAATCGTTTTGGTCATCGTTTTATGCTTTATACTCTAATTGGTGTGTATGAGGTCTTGCGTTAATTATGTTACTCGTTGTGTATATATATATATATATATATATATATGAAGGTCAGTAAAGAAATTAAGTAATAAGCAAGATGAAGTTGATCAAACAACCCGTATCTCTGAACGTTAATAATCTAAATTTTAGTGACTCTCCTCACCAAATCAAACACAGCATTTTACTGCCTAACACAATTCGTTGTGTAATATGCGGTCCTTCGAACTGTGGTAAAACAAACGTGATGATCAGTTTACTTCTGCATGAAAATGGACTGAAATTTCAGAATCTTTATCTTTACTCAAAAACAAGTTTTCAGCCAAAATATCGTTTCTTAAGCGAAGTATTAAAAAAAGTACCTCAAATAAAGTTCTACGAGTTTAAAGATGATAAAGATGTAATATCTCCGAGTGAAGCTTTAACTAACTCTGTATTTATTTTTGACGATGTGGCATGTGAAAATCAACTAAATATCCGTAATTATTTCTCTATGGGTAGACATAAACAAATTGATTGCTTTTACTTATCGCAAACCTACTCAAAAATACCGAAACAGTTGTTACGTGATAACGTCAATTTTCTTATAATATTTAAACAAGATGATGTAAACTTAAAGCATATCTATGAAGAACATGTTAACTCCGATCTACCATGGATTCAGTTCAAAGATATTTGTAAAACAGTTTGGAAAACCCCTCATAATTTTTTAATTATTAACAAAGAGTCTCCTATAAATAATGGGAGGTATAGACAAAATTTTGATGTTTTTTTGAAATTTGACTGAAGGTATAAAAGTAAATAACACGCAAAACTAAATTAGTATTATTTATTCTTCAGTTGTGTTCAACAGTTGTTTCAACATGGAGAAAAATATTAAAATAGAATTAATGAAGTCTGTAGACTCTATAAAGAATAAAATTAAACAAATGAAGAACCAGGAACACTCAATGAACTTGTCACTCAATAAAATGCTAAAACCTGTCACAGATCCCCTTAAAACCCTAGTTGATTCTAATATACCTATGGGAAAAATTAAACATTTAGAAAATACAATGCTCACTGATTCTGAAAACGATGAATTGGATGATATCAATACTAGCGCATCTACAAAGTTTGAAGACTGCTACGATCCGAAACTAAATTCTGCCCAATCACTTAAAAAGTTTAATAAAATGGAATTAGAAGATGATTTAGAAATTTCATTAGCGGGTCGTGATGTCCACGGTATTTATGACGGTGTAAATATACCGTTTGGAATAAGAAGTGTAAACAAAACTTTACTGTTAGGTAATTCTGTGGTAACATTTTCTAAAGTTGATAGTTTAAATGATAATGACAGCATTTTAATTAAAGTCGATGGCAAACCCTATAATTTAACCCCTGGCCTGAAGGAACTTTTACTTCGAAGAAAACCTGATTTAGAATTAATTTCGAGTGAAGACAAACTCATCTATAAGGATATGTTGCATTTTACGAATGCTCATAAGAGAGATTTTAATCCTAATGGACAAATAAGAGGTGATAAAGGAATAAAATATCGTGAAATAATCAAACCACTGTTTTCCGAATCGTCAAACGAAGACAAACTTAATCACACTAAACTTGGAGGAAACTTACCAACTCTAAAAAAATACAAAAACAATACTGACTTTGTATATTGGGATGATCCTAACGAATTAGTTGAGAGATTGAAACTATTAGTTGCTTCAAGAGATGCTGGCAATACAAACCATGACAACGAAATTTTATCGATAGTTGAAGAATTAAAAGAAGCTGACATAATTAAAGAATAAAATAGTTGAAATAATACGCTTTTCATTCAGTATTATAGATGTGTTCAAGACAAATATACAGAATTCTGAGCATGAGCAAAGCTGACGTGGTAAACGAAATTCATAAAAATGCGAGGGTGAACTTTCCCCGAAGACATGTTATTATGAAAGATATAGATGACCTGTGGCAAGCAGACTTAATTGATATGCAATCAATTTCAAAAGAAAATAAAAATTACAGATTTATTCTTACCATTATCGATACATTTTCAAAATATGCTTGGGCCTTTCCTCTGAAAAGTAAAACCAAAGATGACGTATGTAACTCGTTCAAAATTTTGTTGGCTACAGGGCGTGTTTCTAAAAATCTTCAAACGGATAATGGAACAGAATTTTATAACAATAAATTTCAAAAGCTTATGAAATCTAATCATATTAACCACTATTCAACCTTCTCAACAAAAAAGGCCTCAATAGTTGAACGATTTATCAGAACATTGAAATCTAAACTGTACAAGGAATTTAGTTTAAAAGGCAACTATAATTGGGTAGATAGCACCCTCAATGATGTCATTTATAAATACAATCACACTTACCATAGGACAATTAATGAAATTCCTGCTAATGTGGATAGCATTAATAAAAAACATATATTAGAAAGGTATTTATTAAGGTTGGTAAAACATGAAAGAATAAAAAGCAAGTATAAAGTGGGTGATTATGTACGTATCAGTAAGTACAAAGGAACATTTGAAAAAGGATATACCCCCAACTGGTCGACGGAAATATTTAAAATTCGGAAAATACAAAATACAACTCCTATTACCTACTTAATTGAAGATACAATCAGAGGTCAACCTATTTTAGGAGCATTTTACTTACAAGAGCTTCAAAAAACAAATCATCCTAATTTATATCTAGTTGAGAAAGTTCTTAAAAGTAAAGGAGACAGAGTTTTAGTAAAATGGTTAGGTTTGCCTTATTCTGAAAACAGTTGGATTGATAAATCGAATACTTATTAATTGTTCACGCCAAAATGTATCAGTCTTATGATGTGTATTGAAGAGAGTAGTCTTCTCAATTGGATTATAAATCATTTACCTTTTGAATTACATTTACCAGGATACAATTATTGTGGGCCTGGCACTAAATTAATTAAAAGGCTTACACGTGGAGATAAAGGTGTTAATAAATTAGACGAATATTGCAAACAACACGACATTGCCTATCACAAGGCTTCAAACTTAGAGGATCGCCACAAGGCAGATTTCGTTTTGTTAAATATGGCTAAAGAACGAACACTGGCCTCAGATGCAAGTGTAGGGGAAAAACTAGCAGCGCGCTTAGTAAGCAGCGCTATGTCAGCAAAAATTAAAACTGGTTTTGGTATAAAAAAAGATAGGAAGAAGTGTTCTCCTAAAATTAAAGCTGGAAAAGGATTAAAAAATAAATTAAAAAATGTTATTAGGAAAACGAAGAAACATATCAAAAAATTAAAACCAAAATCCAAGAAAGTAGTAATAGAATTAGCTATGGCTGCTGCCAGAGAATTAGCTGATGGTTCATCCATTAAACTTCCTCGTGTTATTCCTATACCAAAAACTGGTGGAGTATTGCCTTTGATCCCGATTTTTGCGGGATTATCTGCGGCGGGAGCTTTAGCAGGTGGTGCAGCTGGTATTGCTAAAACCATAAATGAATTCAAGATGGCTAAGAAGTTATTGACTGAATCGAAGAGACACAATGAAAAGATGGAAGCTCTTTGCATTGGAAAAGGACTACACCTTAAACCACATAAAAATGGGCTTGGAATTTTTGTATCGAAAGAAAAAAACTAAGATTTCGGCTACCCAAACGAGCCTTGAGTAATTTAGATATTTTGAAGTATGGAAATGGTATTCCCTATTTCAGAGGTGTCTTTATGAGAGATAAACTCCCTAAACACCCTTTTAAAAAAGAATGTGGAGTTATAAATTTAGATAGCTCTAAAAATCCTGGTTCTCATTGGGTAGCCTATGCAAAATACAACGATTATATTGAGTATTTTGATAGTTATGGAAACCTTAAGCCTCCAAAGGAATTTATAAAATACTTGGGATCCAAAATTCGCTATAATTATGATAATATTCAACGTGATCACCCTTTTAATTGTGGACATCTTTGTTTAAACTTTTTGAAGAATTTTTGGTGTAGTGAAGGAATAAAATAAACGGAACCTTCTGAGAGAAGCTAGTATAGAAGCATGTCTACTACGGTTACCATCTCAGGAAATAAATCGGAATTGATTTCATACTTTCAACCACCACTGTATTTGTCAGATCAATATGAGTGTGGTTTGATATACTTTTCAGTATTAAAATCAAGACCAAATATTCCCATTATTAACAGAGGTCTGTCTGTAATCAGAATCGAATGTGATCTTGTTCACGGTTCATACTGCAACGGATTACCATCTCATTTTATTCATGAATTTGTGTCTGATACTACTCCAGGTCATCAGTGCATGGAAATACCACAAAATGTTATTTACTTTCCAGTAAACAAAAATATAATTTCATCGGTATCTGTTAAGATTGTAGATCAATTTGGTCACTGTATTAACTTTGGAGAGGAACAAGTTCAATTACGTCTTCATTTAAGAAAAGCAAAATGATAGTATACTATAAAAATACTTCAGTGAAAACAAAACGTCTTAGTTCTTCTACGATTGCTAAGGTGCAAAGACGTAAGAAAAAAGTTAAGAAATTGACTAAAGCAAATAAAGATTTTCTTAAAGCCCTAGGGTTTCAAGTATGAATATACTCCAGATAAGCGAATTACCACACTTCGACACTACGATCGAAAGTTATGAAGTCCATTCATACAATCCCTACAATAACAGCTTTAGAGAAAACGATGAAATCAGAATTCCCATCCACCAACAAGACATATACGTGCTACCATCAGCCAGTTCAATTTACGTCGAAGGACAGGCGAAGCTCATCGGTAAAGATGGGAATCCGATCAAGAAAACTGTTACGTTCACTAATAACCCTGTTATGTTTTTGTTTCAAGACATCAGATATGAAATAAATGGTATTGAAATAGACCGCATAAAAAATTCTGGAATAACATCAACAATAAAATCATACATCTCATTAAATGAAGCAGAAAATAAAGTTGCTGCCCTATGGGGTTGGAGTTTAGAGGGATTTCAAAATGATGGGCATTTTAGTGCTGTGATACCATTAAATAAGATTTTAGGTTTTGCAGAGGATTACAATAAAATAGTTATAAATTGCAAACATGAACTTATATTGAACAGAAGTAACACTAACTTAAATAGCGTTGTTCTTACTAACGATATTGCTCATTTTGAAATAGACATACAAAGAGTTCAGTGGAGGGTGCCACACATAAAAGTATCAGACCGAGAACGATTGACACTTTTAAAACATTTAGAAAGAGATAAACCTATTCAGATGGCGTTTAGAAATTGGGATTTATATGAGTATCCGTTACTACCTAAAACCACAAAGCATTCTTGGTCAATTAAAACTGCTTCACAATTGGAAAAACCCAGATATGTAATTTTTTGTTTACAAACTAATCGAAAAAATAATAAAACTGAAGACAGTTCAGTATTCGATCATTGTGAAGTAACAAACGTAACGCTCTTTTTGAATTCACAATATTATCCATATGAACCTTTAGGTTTAAAGTTTTCTGAGAACAAATATAGCATATTATACGAAATGTTTGTGAAATTTCGTCAGTCGTATTACAACTATCCAGTAGACTCGTTGCTTGACCTAAAGGAATTCAAAGAAAAAGCCCCTATCTTTATCTTAGACTGCTCAAGACAAAACGATAGCCTAAAAACAGGTCCAGTGGATGTGAGGTTGGAAATTGAATGTTCTACAGCAATACCAGATAAAACGACTGCATATTGTTTGATTATAAACGATCGACTTGTGGAATATAAACCCCTCAGCAACATTGTGCGCAGGTTATCATGATTGCTATTGTGGATATTCAAGGCTTTAAAACAGAAACAAATGAATTTATAATAAAAGAAATCGCCATATTGTATAATAAAACACTACAAGTGTTTTTAATTAAGCCACCATTCCCATTTGAAAAATTAACTAAACAAGAAAAAAAACAAGTAAGTTGGATTGAACGTAACAGAAAGATACACTGGCGCGAAGGATTTGTACCCTATTCTAATTATCAGAAATTAGTTATAGATATTTTAAAAGATAAATGTATTTACGTAAAAGGTCCAGAAAAAGTGTTGTGGTTAAAGCATATTTTAGAAAATAGTAATTGTAATATATTCAATTTAGAAGATAAAGGTTGTTCTAGTTTGATAAGTTTATACGATCAATATAAATATTCTCAAGATTTATATAACTGTATTTATCATGACTCTGTATGTGCTTTAAAAAATGTGTTGTGTTTAAATAAGTGGTGCTATGATAATAAATTCTAATATGTATATTTTCTTGTTTTATTTCTATGCTTAGGTAAATCAGATCTTAGAGTTTTCTATCCCCACCAAAAGTCCCGTGTTTATAAGTGGTTGGCAAAAGCTGAACAACATCATTATACGTTTATAATTGAATTAAAAAGTAAATAGAACATGTTTCAAAATGAATACAAACCTCGATATGACATGTATAACACGTTTAAAATGCGTCAATTTTCATTTAACTATTACTGGGTAACGATGGATTCAAAGAAAAGATTAGTGATGGAAATGGCTGACGCTGGATTTTTTTACTGTGGAAATAGTATAAATGATAAAGCAGCTTGTTTTTCATGTGGAGGTGTTATAGAAGACTGGGAAATTTATGACGATCCTTGGATGCAACATGCTATACATTTTCCTCAATGTTTTTATTTGAACGCTGTGAAAGGAAAAGACTATATATTTAATACACATATTATATCCATCACAGCATTAAACACGTAGCATTGTAGTGATGATTCGATCTTAATCAACGTTTGCTTCATCAATAGAGAGAATAAATTAATATTATTCACATTATGCTTCATTCATCGAGATTTGATTTGGATTCGAGTTGACCACGTACATTCTGATCCTGACAATCGGCTGTAAAGTCATCAAATGCTCCACCTGACATTAAACAATCTGCAACAGTATTGACCGACTGTATCGTATGTGTGGAGAATTGGGGGTTCTGGATCACATGGATAGAATTGGGGGTTCTGGATCACATTCCGAGCGGAGCGAGGAAGCAGTGATCCAGAACCCCCAATTCTATCCATGTGATCCAGAACCCCCAATTCTATCCTACTTAGGTTTAATTTTAATATTTTGAATTATCACCAAAAAAAATCTCGAATGGATTTTTTTCAACAGTGCCAAGATAAGTGATTGCATACCTACATTAGATACATATGCTCACGCCTTTTTCCATGGGGGTTGGCAGAAACTGCAGAGCTCCACCTGCTACGATCCGTACATACTCCTTTTGTCTGATGATTGATTTGAAATGATTGCAATTGTTAAGACGAATATTTCTTTAAAACGGTCAAAAAGCTGGTTTTTTTAAGCAGTGTATCTCTTTAACCGTAAATAATGTTGAAAGCAAAAAAAATATTATATTTTCAAGTCTTTTTTCATAGATTGATGGAAGTCAAAACATAATTAAACATACTTTGATGCATCAAAAAATCATCAAAGTCATCTCTTAAATAACTTTAAAATCGGTTTATCCCTTCAATAATAACCATAATTAAAAATATACCATAAAAATTCAAATGCCAAATTACATTCAGTGATGGATTATTTATTATTAAATAGTTAATATCTAATTTTGAACGAATTTATTTGCATTTTTACGACATACGCTTGCTCATTTATTATTAGAACTTATTACAACCGATTTAAGCCGTATCGGATTGCAATAAGAACTATTATCACTCATAACGACACTATTTAAAATTAACATGACCTTAATTTAAAAGTATGGGTACAACAAATACAAGTTACAATCCAACGTTTGTCAGTCTCTGTTCTTGTTGGCTCTTCTAAGTAAGCTAACTGGGTATCAACTGGGATTATTAGATGCCTTAAACTTGATCAGCTGCCTTAGCTGTCTAGCTGTTCACGCTTGAAATCCCAGCTACATGCTTTGGGCTTATCCGCGGTTGATTGCATCTCTTCAAGCGTTAGGCGTACAATGCAGCTTGTATAAAGTGATTAATTAGTACCTACTTTAATAATTATGGTAGTTTTATTAATCACTAGCAGCTATTGCTAATGGCTTCGGCCGCATGGAGGTTGTAAATTATCCCGCGGGAACGTGCTACTGGGATAAAAAGTTTACCAGGTTACAAACTATCTGTGTGCCAAATTTCATCCTAATCTGTTCAGTCGTTTTTGGATCCATCCTCATAAACTTTCACATTTATAATATTAGTAGGATTATGCAAATACAACTGCAGGTAAACGTAAAGCCTGTAACAATATTTCGACTTCCCATTCATACAGATAATTAAATTAACAATGATCTGATCACCAATACATTCATGTTGAAATTAATGAAAGCGGATTACTCAATACACATGTTTTGTTCAGAATTACTGGTAAAGTATTAATCATTGTCATCATGATTTATTTCGTTAATGAAAAGCAAATAGATTTCGTTTGAAACGGACAATAATTGAAAATGAAAATTATTTGGTAACTATGCGTTTTTTACAGAAAATCTGCCAATAGGATAATAGAGAGTTTCGTGTGATGATATCTCCTTAATATTACGTAGATGGGGCGCAGGGAGCTGCAAGCAGCATAATCCTATACTTTGACTCATAATCGTATTCAGTAACTTGACAGTTCGAAGAAAAATAATGTTACTACACTAAAACGAATAGTGTTGGGGTAGTGAAAGATTTTGCGTAAAGAACGAATGATAAAAATGATTTAATTTTAATTTCGTTAAAAAACTTTAAAAATTCGTTTGTAACATGTGGAATATAAGGATTTTCAAATTCTACTATTTTTAATAGTGCTTATCATGTTTTTTAAGACAAGTTATTAAATTTAAAATATATTTTTTTTTGCATGTAAGTACATTATTTTAAGTTCATTCAATTTCATTTAATCTTACACCATCTCGCTATCTTTTTCTGTCATAATCCGGTTTACCCCTTCAACTGTCAAGTTACTGAATACGATTAAGAGTCCAATTAAATTATATGCTGCTTGTAGCTTTTAGAGAGCAGTAGTGTTAAAATTATTTACACAAAGTAAAGGGCCTGCTTGGGATCGAACCCCACGACTTACAACTCGTAAATTGCGGCCTTCACCACTGGACTACTACTGATCTATTAGAGCGTTTAATTTGGTTCCATGAAACATCAACTTCTCTAAGTTTCAGGAGATTGAACAATCCGTATTCGGTTTCTCTAACTCTTATTATTTTTCTGTATAATAAGATACTAAGAAGTATTTATATCATATGTATGAGTATAATAATATTAGTACCTATATTTACTTATATTTGAATAAATTTTCAAAACACGAGTAATTGCACCTAGCACTGTTTGTCTCTGCATCACCCAAAGGTCGACTGGTAGAAAATGCCTTTGGCATTAAGTCCGCCTCTGTACATTTCTGTGCGTGAAGTATTAAATAAATAAATAAATACTTAAAGCAAAACAATGAGTACCTAATACGGAGAACTAAGAGAGAAGAATTCCTCTGATTTTTGTCGAAAGTTCAATAGTATCTTCCAATCGGCAGACGTATTCATTTCCTCTAAGAGTCTCATTCATACGTTGCGTACAGAACTATATACTACACAGGTGTACGGCAGCAGGTCAAGTGATCATTTGCCTAGCCTCTGACTATTTATTTATTTATTTAACCATTTATGCACTTTTATATAAACAGACAAGAAGAAAGGAACAGAAAAATACGTACATAGGTAATGCTTATTTCTACAGAAATCTCTTCCAGCACACCTGCGATAGGAGAGAAGATAACAGAGATGTAGACAACGCGTGTAATAACAGTAGAAGGAAAATCATAAAATTACAAATTAAACTCTAATTTAAAAATATACACACATAATATGAGAATATACATACATACTTCTAAAATAAATATCACTAAAATATATATAACTATAATGTCTACGACTATTAATGTCTACTCTGTGTATGACTATGTTGGGGTCGGCTGTCTAACGGTGCAACATTTCGGTATTTCAAATTAAAATTAGATCCGTCAAATACAAGACGTGCAAAAATACCTCTAAATAATGATTGACCAATTTATAAACAGTGTAGTGGTACAGTCAAGTAATTCTTTTTTCAAATTCGTTTTTCCATAACAAGTCAGTGACCCATAATATATTAATGCCTTTTGAAGTTACGGCACTATGTACCGGTTACCGGATGCAGTAAAATACCAGTAGGCATGGAGCGACTGCCTATCTGACCTCATCAACCCAGTAATTGGATAATACGATACCCTTTTATAAGATTGGTTGTCAGACTGACGACCCGTTACGACTGTCAAAGATCAATAAATGACTGCCGGGATCAATGGCTTAACGTGCTTTGCAAGGCACGGAGAGGTCTTGGTATGTGCAGATGGTCATCCATCCACGAACCAATCGCGTTAAATGTGGCTTAACTTGATCGATCGAAACATGCAGCTTTTATTACTCAGCCACAAGCCCCTTTTTAAGGTATAATTATTGTCTTTTTAAGGGACAGTAGTGAGACTTCTGCTTTTAACCTGCATCGCACCGGAAACTGTGAATATTCGGCGCGACGGTTGCAGCACCCCTGCAGCAGACTGCTACATCCGGTTTCAACTTCCTGCTCTTTCCAAATCACGGTTTTTAGTTCGAAAACGTTCTATTGGTTTTATTTATACTTTCCTTTTTACGAGAACACAAAAAGTTAGCGTATGCTTGAAACTATTTATACCTTGTTGGTGCCGTTATGTTTTTAGAAACTCGATATAAGGTGGAAAAAAACACTTTTATATATTATTTTTTCAGGGGATTTATGCTAAGTAACAACAGCTGCACGGGGCGATCGATCAGGTTAACGTACGCTTACTGCAGTTGTTCCGTAGATGGGTAACCATTTTTGGACACCAAGACTTCCGTGCCTCGGAAAGCACGCTAAGCCGTTGGTCCTGGCTGTCATTTGTGGATCTTGGGCAGTCATTACGGGTCATAAGAAACCAGAAAGTCTGACAAACAGTCTTACCAAGGTATATCGTTTTACCTAGTAACTGGGTTGTGCAGGTCAGATTGGCAGTCGTTCGATGTAAAATACCAGTACTCAGCAGCATCTACAGGAAAAGTTTTTATTCAGTGCGCAAACTTTAACCATGAATTCAGCATACCATTCTAGACACCCCAACGAAGAAAATTTTCGTCGGTTTTACAACAAAAAAAATCAGCTGTTGAAATAGTTGTTTTTTTTTGTATAACCGACGAAAGCTTTGTATGCTGGGGGTCTAGAATGATATACTGAATTCATGGTTACAGTTTGCGCACTGGATAACAACTTTTCCTGTATATGACTCGAAGATAATCCCAGCATAATTAGGGTAAGGCTTGGCAGATAATGATGACCTTGATATTTTTATTTTCAGCTTATTTCATAATTATTTCTTCCTATGGTATTTAATAATGAAAGGGTACCTAATTTAATTTTTAAAATACGTTAGATGTAATCTACTGGCTCGTTAATTTGTTAAAAATGCATGAAGAAGCCTCCTCGTGTAGCGCATTTCGTTCCACCAGTAACTCGAACGAACCGAGCGCTCGGCGCATCTTTGATAGTCACACCCAATACCTTGATGACTGGCCAATTCTTCCCTGGCGGTGGTAGGGCTAACGCCCGCCTGGTTCGCGACCATCACCCTCCCACCAGAGTCCGGCGTCAAGCAGCTTACTGTGTTTCATCGATGCGTGGGAGTACCAGTGGCTTGAACAAGAGTGAACAGGCATTTTCTGGGCACGCTCGATCCATCATAGACCTCATCAATCGCTTTCCATCAGGCGTGATCGAGGTCAAGAGCGGGCCCATTTAGTAATAAAAAATAATAAAAAAACACTGAACTTACAACTCATATACCTGTGTCTAAGTAGAATATGTTCAACTATAGTCTAATAGTTACTCTATGATTCCTTTTGAATCTGTACTACACAATAATAGCGAGCGTATCCTCCGATTCAATAACAAGGTTTCAATTTCAGAGGTCGGCGACACCTGCAGACGTGTCCGAGCCAATATCTAAACACTTGGACAATAGACACAAATACACTATATCTCTCTACATTTACACATACTTACAGTGCGGAGAATGTGATATAAATATGGACTTACCTATGAGAAAGGTCTAACATTACGGGTTGTATACCAACAAATAAACAAAAAAAATCAAACGATTTTTTTAATTAAAAACAAAACTATCCTGCCGCTGTCAATCGATCTCTATGATCCTACAGCACTTTTGGATAATATTCTTGTGACAAGCACAATCAATATCTCCCATCCTAATTTATGAATAAAGTATTAATACCTACTAAGTAATTATTATGATCGACTTTAGTATTTTCAATTTTAAAAATCGTCGAATTAAGGATACATTTTTGTCACACGTTCAAGCTAGAGACTCAGGTTTTGTGACACAAAAACATCGTCTTTTTAAACATACATACAGATAAATAAAATTGGAGTGTCTGTTTGTGGTATTAAAATAACCGCTTTTTACTAAATGCATATAAATGTATACGCGGTACATATACCTACCAAAATATATTTTTTTACAATTTTTGTCTGTCTGTCTGACTGTTCGTTCCGGCTAATTTCTGAAACGGCTGGACCGATTTTGACGGGACTTGCACTGGCAGAAAGCTGATGTAATAAGGAGTAACTTAGAAATTTTATTAATATACACTTTTTTGTTAAATTCCATGCGGACGAAGTTGCGGGCACAGCCAGTCCTCAATAAATCTGGAGTCTAGACTATTACTCCGTAATCGCTAAAACCGGTGCTTATTTTTGCGAACAAATAAGATTTTCTTTCTCTTGCAAATTCTTGATTTGCAAAATTACTAATACTTTCTGTCACGAAAAGTCCTTTGAATATAAACAAATAATCTTGATGGTTCTACAATTTCCCTGTATATTAAATCCGTAGAGCATTTATTTTCCGTCGCGTTGTCACGAGGCAGCTTGACACCGGAGCTGGACGTCCAGCCAATATCAAGTAAGGAAAATGATATTATGTTAGGCGTCTGAGCTTACTTCACGTAGACATTAACATTTTTTTTAAAGAATGATTCAAACTACTAACAATAAAAACAGAGAAGATAATCACAGGGCATCAACAAATTGGTCCACATCGCTGTCAATGGGAAAAGTGCCCAAAAAGCTGGCAGTATTGCCACGTTGAATGGCGATGCTGATTATTTTGCCAACTACTAACACAGTCTTAATCACTCTTCTGTTCTATTGTTTTTTTTTATTATGGCTAGCAAAGCCCATGTCGTATATTCTGCCAATGTCTAAAATGAAATATTATTAAGTTGTTTTAAAATATCAAACCGTAGTGACAGTTTAAACTTTTAAAACAACTACAAGTACTTAAGAACCATCAGAACTAGTCACTTTTGACAGTTTTTACATAAGTAAGTACCTGACGTATGGTATTTCATGGTTTGACAAAGACCATGCAGATATCAGGTAATTATAAAACATTCAAACTAGCTTGACATAACATCTTACCCGTTGAAGTCTTCGAAACTTGAAAATGTCAGCTGTCAAAATCATGAATCGGTTACACAAAGCTGTGCCGGTACTAGCTACTGAAATTAGTAGCTCTAAGCGAGGTCAACTAAATAATCGTACCAACAGGAGAACCCTCGTCAATGGTTGCTGTTCCTGACAGTTCCTGACTGGAAACTTTGGGGTGTAAACAAGTGTTCCTATACAACTTATTTAGTGCTTAATTGGTGCTTAAGCGGCTTTACCCGATTTAAGTTTAGATAGACTTATAATGGAGTTGGTTAGCTGGTATGGAACAAAACCGCTGTGCTGTGACAGGCAAATAGATTGAATTGTTTGTCGATACCTGTGAGTAATAACGATAGCAACTTGAGAGATCAAATAAAAATTTAAAAACAATATCTGTGACACATACTTTTATAATGTATGACGTTTGTTAACATACAAATCAAGATAATAATATAAACATGAAAGCAGAGTCGATTTAGAATTTTTGTCTTTTCATGTATTTGAGTAACTATTTTAGTCATTAAATGGCCATCTAACTATTTTGCTATTTTAATTTTTCATGTCGAAAATAAGTTCACTACCTACCTCACTTTGTTTCTACACATTTGTATGGCAATAGAGAATTATTATTACTATAAAAGTAGTAAAAGAAAATATTAATTAGATAATGAAAATGTGCCTTCCACTGTTTCCAAGACTAATCCTATGCACACATATTTTTCACACCTCTAAATAGTCACCTCAGTATATTGGACCAATAACACGGCACACCAAATTCCATCAGTAATCACGAGAAACCACAAAAAATATTCCGGCCCGCAAGACCAGAAAAGGACCAAACCGAAACGGTCATTGCGCCCCCAAAGAAACTGTTGACGACCCCTAATCCATTGGACAATACAATATATGCCTATATTGCAGCCTTAACACCAATACCGAAAACCCTTTTGTTAAAAAAAGGAGGAAAATATTCTGCTAATACAAAATTATGTGACAGGGTGTATGTTTGTCAGTTCAGATATTTTTTTACTGTTGAACGGATTTAGATAAAGTTTGGCATGCCTACGACTGCTTAGACCATAACCCAGTGCCTATTACACGCTTTATATTAGCTTCACTTGTATGTTTGTTTGTTTGTATGTTACCGACTCCTTAGAGCGCGATTTTGACCCACTTTAAACTGTCAGATTTCATTGAAACTTTGTAAACTTATCGAGGACCGATGACAATTCAAAAAATAAAAAAAAATGGAGAAAAATAAAAAATAGGAAAAAAAACACGTTTTTGTAGTTAGCAGAACTAAAAAATAAATAATAGTTTAAAAAACTAAAAAACACGCTTTGAAAACCAAACTAAAAAAGGAGAAAATTATTTAATTCAATTAAAAAGCATAGGGTGCTTGACATTAATTGATTATAAAAAATACCTCAAAAAGCAACTCGCGTTTTTTAATTGAATTAAATTATTTTCTCCTTTTTTAGTTTGGTTTTTAAAGTGTGTTTTTTAGTTTTTTAAACTATTATTTTTTAATACAACCGAAAAGGGATAGGCGACAATCGGGCAGTTACACAAAAGCAAAATGTACGAGAGGAACCGTCCTTTCATACATTTTCCATTTTTTTTATGTACTTGCCGTGAATAAGTCACAATAATGTGATTTATTGACATATGCCCTGGGCTAGGTGGGTAGGACATAAGTTACTTTTTACACATACAGTCACCAAAACCGATACCTAAGTAATCAGGGGGGCTACTCTCTAACTCCGTCAACGAAAATACAGGCCCGTCCGAATATAGTTCAAAACTTCAAAGTGACTCCTACAGCTGTTTTTTTTGTTTTTGGACGGTTAAAACCACATGGGGAGTAGGGAGAGCTGTCAAATCGTGTAGTAATTCAATCTTAGTTTCACTCTGAGTTCATGTGAAAGTTTGTATGTTTAGATGTTTGTTGCTCAATCACGCAAAAACAGCTGAACGGATTTGGATGAAATTTGGCACACAGATAGATTATGGATTTGTTCCCGTGGGATAATTTGCGAGGCCCACGTGGGAGTAGCCACTGGGTAAAGCTAGTTAACAATAAAACAAACGGTTAATTATTTATTAAATACAATTTCATTCAAAACCTTAAGCGGTTTCTCACTAAACTTCTACTATATCCGACATCCCTGGTTACTTATCTCTTTTATTGACTAAGCTGTGCCCGCGACTTCGTCCGCGTGGAATTTGACAAAAAAGTATATATTAATAAAAATAAATGAAATTTAAAAAATAAAAGTAGCCTAAATTACTCCTTACTACATCAGCTATCTGCCAGTGAAAGTCCCGTCAAAATCGGTCCAGCCGTTTCAGAGATTAGCCAGAAAAAACAGACAGACAAAAAAATAAAAAATTAAATTGGTATATGTATCGTGTATACATCCATATGCATTAAGTAAAACGCGGTTATTTTAATATTACAAACAGACACTCCAATTTTATTTATCTGTATGTATGTATAGATGTTTAGATACGTACATTCACGTGTGATGATTTTAAACTTCTATATCTATATGTCATTTACCGACCTCACCAAACCCGCGAACAAAAGCTAGTATAGAAAATATATCCGAAATTGTGAAACCGCGTTTACAGTAACGCTGTCATTCAATATCCAGTGATATCTCATTTTGCCGGGCGAATAGACCTGAAGAGAATGGATACCGATTCAGAGACCCTTACGATCTGGTTTAAGTTATAGAAGCGTGATTTTGGATGGTAACACAATAGAAGAGGGAATAATAAATCTTTCTTTCCATGGCTATTCTTAAGCTTTCTGGTAAGCGTGGTTTGGGATTGATAAATATTGTAGGTAGGGGTAAAGCTTAATAAAATAGGTGTCGTTTTTTTTAGGACTTTCTTTTTTGCTGCAAAATTAAAGTTTTACTGTTAGCTTGCATACATCATCTCACTGCTGGGCAAAGACCCAATAACTTCCAGCACTGGTCGTTTGTTGCGTCCATAAGAACTAGCTCTGTTAAATTAACATGACTCGCAATAATTTCTAAGAAATCTCTGAGAGTTCTAAAACTACCCGAACGAAAGAGATTTTAATTGAATGCATCGGCACAGTATTTTAGCACACAGTAATTTGTAAACTTAACTGAAGTGCTGCAGTTAGCGCAAATAAATAAGAATAAAATAAAATATGTTTATTTCAGACATCATTAAAAATGTCCATAAAAACTATGTTAGTATTGCAGCATTGAACTCATAAAAAAATCTAAATCAAAAACATTACATCATTAATTTCATTTCGTCACGTGAAGCCGAATAAGCCTGCCCAGCACTGCAGACTCCAGCCTATCTGATATCATCTTCAGAATTCCGTTGGGGCTCCAACGGATCCTACACATGAAAGCTGCCGCTTTTTTATGCATTATGGCATAAAAATCGTCGACTCTTGCGTCAGCAAACATGCCTGAAGCGCTGCAGAAACGTGGGAGCCCCACCAGAAATGAAATGATCGTGGCATTTTGATTTGATTTACTTACTGAATTTTGGACACCTGTTAAATCCTGAATTAACTTTTTAATTTATCATTATTATCTATATCATTACTCCATTTCGACCGGTTGTGTGCTTCCCACATCCAACGGATTCCCGCGGCCTTCACAAGGTCATCGGTCCAACTTGTGGGAGGTCTATGTCCAGCAGTGGACGTCTTTCGGCTGAAATGATGATGATGATGATATAATCATGAGCTCTTGCAAGCGGCTTCGCCCGCGTGGAGGTCGAAAATAATCCCACGGCAACGTCCTATCGGGATAAAAAATATTCTATGTGTTATTCCAGGTTACAAACAATTTGTTTGACAAATTTCATCGAAATCCGATCACCTGTTGTTGCGTGATTGAGTAACAAACATCCAAACTTTCACATCCTTACTAATATTATACCTAAACGCGAAAGTTTATATGTATGGACGTTTGTTACTGTTTCACGCAAAAACTACTGAATACTTTTTATCCCGGTAGGTAGTACGTTCCCGCGGGATAATTTCCGACTTCCACGCGTACGAAGTCGCGGGTGGAGCTAGTTTATAATATTAGTAGGATTTTTAGTTAAAAGTATCTCCTCTTTCCAACTTCTCATTTCCTATAAGCTTGCACCAAACGCGTGTGATCTCGCCAGAGGCGCGGCCTCTCCTGGTTGAACATTGAATTTTGTGTCGCGACACATTTTGTGGAAAATATTACTTCGTGGACACGTCCCTGTATTATGTTAGCAAGTAATACCTTTGACAGGATACAATTATGGGGTTTTAGGAAGCTGTGTGAATATGTGATTGCTCATTATTGTTTCGATCGAGGGTTACAATGAGGCGATAATGTGACAGGTAAGCAAAATCTAAGTTGGTTTACAAGAATTATATTATTCGCGTTAATTTTCGATTTTGCTTTAAAACGAATAATTATTAGTTTATCGTTAACTACGTTAGTTGGTACACTCTCATATGTAACAAAAGTATGAAGGTTTTAGCTTATAGCATAGCGTCTAAAACTATAGCCACATAGCCGATAAGCCGGTGCTTTCGTATTAGACGATTATTATGGTGTAACTACAGCAAGTATACCCATAACATGCACTATTTGATAATAAAAGATTTCAATGTGAACTTTACAATTAAAAAGGTTTTTTTAAACCTTTAAGTTAAAAGACTATAGTTTAACAGATACTCATCAAAAAAGCAATTTCTTGAAGTTCGACTGAAGTAAAAACAAAGAAAATATTAGAAAAACAACTGAAGATTTTTTTACTCTTATAGAAACACACGTAACATACCTGATAATGTACCTGTACGTTACGTGTATTTCAAAAAGGGTCAATAAGTATGTGACATATTGTAAACTATATCGTTACTCACTGACGAGCATTTTGCGATCAAAATAACGTTACTGATACGTTTCAAAACGGTATTGAAGCCAACAATGTTATTGGACGGAATACGATACATTTATGTAGGAAACTATAATTATGTGTTGCAGGCTTGTTATGTTTTTGATGAGTTGCAGGTTTGAAAATAGAATGTAATTTGGGTTTAATAGATGCAGTGGTTTTGTACAGGTTTTTTTTTCTGTCGTGAATACGTCTTTAAATTTGCTACCATGCGGGGGCAATCCAAAAAATCTAAAGATAACAAAATCGGGGGATACAGTTTGGCGTTGTAGTTTCGAATCTATCCTCTACATCCAAAATTAAATTATACCACTGGATAGCCAAAAGATCATAGAATTCATTACGATAAACGAGAACAGTGACGAATCGCGCGCGGTAGCGGTGGAAGCGCCGCCATTTTGAGGTTATTTTGCTGCGTATCGAAATTTGCAATTAGTATAACTTTTCTCTGAGAAGTTACGATGTTCGTTTAAGTTTTATATTGTAACCCAATAATTATTTGTTTCCTTGCTTTTAACCTAAATACATAAATAAAAATATTTTATTTAAAAAATATATAACCTGTGACATAAACGTATTCACGTACCTACAACACATGGCCGTGTCCATGACACAGCCACGCCCCATTTTTTTTTTTAATTTTTAGTTTACCACCTACTTGTTTTTTCAATTAAATTGATAGATAATCTAAAACAGTGTAGGAAAACATCGTATGAAAACAGGCATCTAGATCAAAAAAAATAAAACAGTGGCACTCCGGGAGTTCCAACAGAGGTGAAAACTTGAACAATTACTTGTGTATTTTTTAAATCGTCAAGAAATAATTTTTGAATGGTCAGGAAAATTTTTATTGTGCAGGAAATACTTTTAAATGACGTGTGAAAACTAACTTATATAGGGTGTAACAGAAACCCTATTGCTATTCTTAAGCACTAAAGATCACAGCTAGTATAGAATCACTATACATAGTTTCTGCTCAAAATAAAATACTCTAATAATTGATACCAAATTTTCGGTTTCATATGTTTCATGACAAACGTGTCACCGCACGACGTAGGTCAATAACTTTCCACGTTACTTGCCAATATCACGATAAATCTCTTCCGAGTGTGTTCATTTCAATTTGAAAAGTTCGGTTTCTGGTATCAATGTATTAAAAATTCGCATAACTTCCGAACATGTAGAGACATGATTTAAAAAAAACCTTCCAATATCATTTGATTATCATCCAAAAAAGCCGTGCCCTTGGTACGTAATCGTATATACCCTTTCTATTACACTTTGTATACAGAGGTGTCGGTAACGGTGTCACGAGTTCAATTGTTTTTTCCCATCTCAAAAAATCCCCAACGCGCCTAAAGAAGTTTTCACTTCAATTAGAAGGTCCGCGTGGAGGATTACAGCCCATTCCCTCCCTAAGAGTCTTTGGCCTCTTGGCCTATGTCCCAACAGTGAGGACATTATAAGCTGCTTAAGTTATGTTATGTATATTAGTTCAACATATTTAAGTTGATAAGATTTTATAATTACTTTTAATACCTTACCATTTAATCTTATTACTAAAACAATCCATTGCTCTACTGAAAGGGTTACCTACTATTGATCGAGGATTTTATAATAATTATCTTGTAGATAAAAGCCTTTCTGTTTTTTATAACCATGTAATAATTAAACAAATTCGATATTTCTTTACTAACTTAAATTCCTTTTCCACGTAACGTAAATCACTAAAAACCGCCAGAAGTGAGGTTGCATGGTATAAAAAGCCCGTTCTACACTGTCACCTCCAATCCGTTTTCAATTAACGTGTCCAGAGGAGCGTTAACGCCCGGCGTACACACCCCGCGTTAGGGTTAGTACACATGATGAGACCGGATTTGAATGATGCGAGTTGTGTAAGCCGGGGAAAAGGACGGGTTTACACTGTTGTGTAGTGTCACGTGGATATCTCTGTCTCTTTGAACTTAACCTATTTTTACTCGACTACGGCGAAGCAAAAAGCAGGGTTTTGATTTTGACCTGTATGTATGTATGTGGGTATGAATGCATGTATGTGCATCTGTTCCCTCATAAGTTCTAAACTAAGTATCATAATTTGACAGATAAGGTGTCGTTAGAAGCGTCTTTATCGTCCGTTATTGGCTATGACGTTGTTTGTGTGACATAATGACCACCGCTTTCAGATGAGAATACTTTCTAGAACGTGATTTTGCTGTAGTCGGATTTTAGTTTTTTAAACTTACTTTTATCTTGTAACGTGTTTTTGTTTACTCAAGCACTTGGAAAAGCACTTAATATTATAGTATGATTGACATAATAAATAAACAATACCAGCCATTATTGGCCTCTTCTCATTGATCTCATTCAGAGAAGGCACGAGAATTGATAACCAACCACACTCACTCAAGGTAGGTACTGGCATAAGTTGGTAAATGCTTATTGATTAAATTGCATATTTTATTATTCAACAGCGGCCTCGTTCGTTTGCTTTCTATTGTATAACGAACACAAACAAAAACAATAGTTTGCTTATGTTTTTAAATGTCAAAGATGTGTTGCACTTTAAACAATAATGCATTTCTTCTTATCTCGTGTCGGCACAGTTTTATCTTGGTAAAATATTGTTTATTTAGTAAACTGTTAACTGTTGACTAGTGAATACTTCTAAGCTGATAGTACTGTTATTGTTAGTCCGCATCATCCCACTGCTGGACAAAGACCTCCCTCCATGACTTCCAGCTCTTTCGATCCAAGGCTAAAGTGGACCACTGATTGTGTGCATTTTCCAGCTCCTCCTGTCATTTTCTACGGAGTCTGCCACCACCGCCTTCTGGTTATGTCAGACTCCACGTATGCCTGATAATGAGCTGGTAGAAAAAGCATCAATAAAATTTGGCCACTGTTTGTTTCTAACTTTATTACAATACACAAAAAAAAAGATTTACAACAAAAAAAGTAAGTTGATTGGTAATAGCATTTTCAATTGCATTAAGCACAACATTGTACACCCACCCTAACCCATGACGCCCGCCCCTTATTCAAATATCTCACAGACTTGGTAGGATGCTAATTACGTAGACTAGGGTGCCCATTGAATGATGCTCCCGGTATAATACAGACGAGATTTGACTTAGATTTCATTGTGTGTGACTTTGTTCAAGTAAAATACAAGAGATTAATGAGATATGAAGGTAATTGAGTGCGGATTTCACGAAAGAAATTGAACGAGATCTGCACTTTTAAACCGTGTTCAAGAGCTGTCAGTGTCAAAATTTCGTAACAATTCTGACATTGATGGATCTTGAACCCTGTTCTAAATGGGCTGAACGCGTTTAGTTTCATTGGTGAAATTGGCTCTAAGTGGTTTAGGTGGGGACTGCTTACGTGGAATGCATATCTAGCTAATATATTTTTCAATTGAATACTGTTTTGGAATTTCTGTGATAGTTCGATAACTTCTTGTATAGACATAGAGTTCTTTTAAGAATTAAGATAACTAGAAAAAGTTCCCACATAAGTACCGGGAAAGCATGGCACAAAATAGATGAGGAGTATATTCATTAGTGGGTAGAACAAGGCTGCCAATGATTATGATAATGAAATGTTCACCAATACATACCAAGCTGGGATGGCTCACCAATCACCACAAGATTTGATCTACTCAATTTCCGCTTTCGTTTTTTATTTTATTAGATGCTTAGTAGAGCTGCGCTGATGTATGACAGGAAACACTGAAAATTAAATCAAACAAACTTTTGAGATTCATCATAAATTATCCAAACTGATTGATGAAATGCCTCTCTTCGTCGAACATAACACTTACCCAAGTTTTTTTTTAATTTGTTTTTTACCATGACCGAAAACATAGGTCAAGTGAGCTTGAATTGAGCTCTTACCCACATAGCATGCATCCAGTTGGACTGGTTGCCGACTCCAAGAAAGTTGGGAAAAAGCAGATGATGAAATTGATGGTTCCAACGGAAATAATCACCAAACCTTAATTCACACCAACAGCCAAAACAAAAAGATCACAACAAACACATACCTTTCTGTTTATTTGTAATAAACAAATAAAACAGAGATCAAAAGCAGACAACGTTTGGGCGGCACCCAGTTTCTATTAAACGAGGCAGGCAAGCGTTAACTCCTGTGAACAACAAACATGCTAGTATTGAAATGTTTCGTGCAATTGTACAAGATACGATGTTTTGTATGTGGTGAGGTTATTAGGATGTGGAAGGCAATGCTAAAGGCAAAAGGCAACGAGTAGATAGTTGAAGAAATAATCAGTCAGTGTAATCATTGTTGTAGAATAATGACACTGAACAGATGTCAGCACCAACTGGTGGGGTTCGCAAGGGCCGATGCCTGCCAGGGGTGCGGGTTGTTCGAAAGAGATACCGTGGCCCCTGGCACACAGGCAACTGAGGGAGCACGGGTGGGTCTTAGTCAGTAAAAGTCTAATACGCCCTCCCGCTCCACCCAGAGCGGGAGAAGTTATTTGATGATTTCCCACGCAAAACGCGCCATCGGCCCGGGCTTGGTCCTTACCGGACAGCGAGCTACCCCCATTACTCGCCGTCCGCAAGCCCGCGCCTATCGTAGGAACAGTTGAGATGATCTTGAGATACCTTAGCACCAACATAGTTTTCGGCTCATCTTTCTTATTTTATGGAGGTGCTACACAAGCCAGTTAACATTGAGATTTAAAGAACAAATTCTGTCTACAAACATCTTTTAACCTAACGTACATAAAATCCCAATTGCAGACAATGTCTCTGTCAAAACATAGGACTTCTGGAAAAAAGTCTTTAAGAAAACCTACCTACAATCTAGATTTCATAACAACATCCAATTCACAGACACTTAAATTGAAACCTCTCGAAAACTCATCCCACAAAGTACTTAACCACCGAATATTGGATTCTGAAGAACAAGCACCATTCTAAAATAAACACAGACCTTTTAAATTTTTGTTTAAATATTAAAAAGCGTCTGAGTGTAGGTAAATCTATTTGGCGTTTCGCAACATTTTTAATACAATTACGTGGGGGTCCGTTGCCTAAAAGCTCGTATATAATATCATTACTTTCGTTTTCGCCAGAGAGTTGGAGAGCGCGACACTAAACCAATTATGGGGAGTTTGAACGTAGTTTTTGGTATAACCGGCCTATCGCGTTTCAAAGGGCTACGTTTTGAATTACGCTTTATGTAGGTATTTTTTTTCGTAAGATCGTGGAATATTGTTTAGACTTCAACTCTATGAGAACAATTTTTGAGAAACATTAGGAAAGTATTAGGCACTGAGAATCAATTTTGTTCTCAGTTTATGCCTGTTTTTACAATGTATTAGTATCGTCAGACATACTTACCGAAAAGAAGGTTGGCCTCGCGGGTATGAATAGCTTCACGGATTCTCAATCGTTTACGATACGCGATTGAATGAATGTATGAAGATCAAAATCGTTGCAAAACGTCACTTTTGTCAAGATATGTTGATAGAGTAGCGAATCAGCAAGTAGTATAAACTTTGCCTAAATGATAGTGGATGGTGGTGACCTTGACTCTCTGTCTAAGTATATGAATATAAGGAACTGGGTAGAATAACACCAAAGCAATACCTTTTGATCACATTCTACTGGGTGTAACAGAAAACCAACAGCTGGTATATAATCACTATACATAGTTTCAGCTCAAAATAAAATACTATAAGAATTGATACCAAAATTTCGGTTTCATATGTTTCTTCAATTCAAATCATAACAAACGTTTCACCGCACTACGTAGGTCAATAACTTTCCACGTTACTTGCCAATATCACGATAAATCTCTTCCAAGTGATGTGTTTTTGTTTCAATTTGAAAATTTCAGTTTCTGGTATCAATGTATTAAAAATTCTCATAACTTCCGAACATGTAGAGATAGGATTAAAAATCCCTTCCAATATCGTTTGATATCATCCAAAGAAGCCGTGCTTTTGGTATATAATTATATACCCTTTCCGTTACACGTTGTATAGGTAATATGTATCTCGCTTGACTGTCTAAGCTAAAATGCCCGCCCGAAATTTCTTGCTCGTTCTTCTCCATAGGTACCTACGCTTTGGAATTGGCAACTAGCTTCATCTTTCTATCTCGCCGACCTTGACAATTCAAAAGTGCCTGTAATTGGTTTATTTGAAATAAATGCTTTGTGTTTGAGTTTGAAATGAGAGCTTGTTATCATCTGCCTAGCCATTTCCCATTAATTATTATATTGGAGTCGGTTTCAGTGTAACTGGTTGCAGCTGAATACCAGTACTTTACATGGAGCGACTGTCTATCTGATCTCTGCAACCCAGTATCTGGGTCAGACGATACCCCTTTGATAAGACTTGTTGTCAGACTTACGGGCTTCTAACGCCCTGTAACGACTGTCAAAAATTCACGAATGGTAACCGGGACTTACGGCTTATGAAAGGACGGGGCCTGCGAGGAATTTCAAAAATAGGTATTTGAAGAAACTATTACCATCGCGCTGCGCCCGAACAACCGAGTAGTGTGTGATAGGGACTGCTGCAGCTCAGACCGAAATTATAACAAACATTTTGACGAGATCGACGTTTCGTATTCCCCTTTGTTCTCTTCGAAAACTGAGCCGATTCAATTATTTTTTACATTAATATTTTAAGAAAGAGTATGTCTAAGTTCCTATAATTTTTTTAATGTTAATAACTTTTCTAATTTGTGTGGTAGTCCTCTAATCACGGCAGTAAAAATGGCTATTTTTTTGTAATTTTTAGAGGGTCATATTTTTTTTTACTAATTAGTTGCTGAAAAAAATAAAATGACAGGGACGTGTTTACAGCAGACCGCGATTATATGAAAAAAAAAAAGTTGCTCTAGAGGATCTATTCAGGAAAAAAGGGGAATACATTTCTATGGAGAACCGCACGCCCTGGTCCCTTTTAAAGTGATTTCCGAGGCACGAAGGGGTCTTGGTATGTAAAAATGGTCACCCATCCACGTATCTCGGATTAACCGTGCGGCTATTATTACTAAATCACAAGCCCCAGAAGGCCTCGGCACGTGTAGACTTAAAACCCTAACAACTCTGGCGCTCACGACTTTAATCTTCAATCACATAATAACACGTCTTACTAACCAAAAGACACTTCCCTTAATTACACTCACCACAAGACAATGCAATATTTATTCTGTATCAAGTATACAGATGTTCAGTGGGAGCATCCAAAAAGTCTTTCCCTGTTCCTACCATTAAGTTAACGTTTCCTATAAATCTTTCGAGAAGGTTCCTCGCGATTCTTTTGTTTTCCTTGGCTGTGGCTAGATACGGAACCGTAAATATTAACTTTGGTGAGTAAGGAGTTCTCTGAGTGGTCAGGTTTTGGTATTGAAGCTCTTCGTCTTTATTAGGCTCCTGGTAGATTGGTAGAATTGGTTGGAAGAAAGGGTCGTGTATTTGCATGTGAATGCAATTATGAGAGTTACTGAGAATCGATTGTTTAGTTCCAAGAGACAAAAATCCTCAATACGTTCTAAAGAACGATGGATAGATGTTTTTTTTTTGTTGTAAATGCTGGAGAATACTGGGCAAAGAAAGCGAAGACAAGGACAAGTCTAGCGTAGTAGGTACTTTGTCCATTTTAGTCTGTTTTGACTATACAGGAGGATCGATTGGTTAGGTTCAAGAGAGCCAGAGGACGCCCTAGAGAACGATTGAAGACTGGAGAAAGAAAGCGAAATTAAGGACAACCTGGAAATGGTGGAGCTATACCCGCAAGGCGGCACGACTAATAAAAAACGCAACAACATCACGCTTTGTTTCCCCGACGGGTTACGCAGAGGTACAGCTACATAAAGCTAGCTAAGCTTCAGTACAGCCACATAAAAAATGTACTTTATTTTCATGTAGGTACCTACTTGCTGTGACCTTTTTTAATTCCATATAATTCAAAACGTGCCAATTGTCTGATACGAATTTCTAAAGTTGCCGATTCGCTCACAAATAAAATAACTTCGTGGGATTCGCCTATGGAAAATAATATATTATTTAAGTGTCGGTTCGGTGAGTGAATTCGTGTGAATCGACTAATCAGCTGTTTCTACTGATGCGCAGTTGACTATACATTTGTCCAACTGAACAAGAAGCTGTGGAGTTTATTGATGGCATTCCACCCAACCAAACAAACAAATTAATCCATTTTGTTTATTGTTTCGTTCTGCAGACGATAACTAAAAATGTTTCATTAATTCCATATTGTTATAACATTAATTACGGCACGTGTGAGCACGTAATGTTGTTTTGTTAACTAAAGTCAACTGTTAAAAATATTATGGTAATAAATACCACTTGTACAGCAATATTAACAATAATATATTTGTTTGATCATTATTGCAGTTAGAATTTACTTATTGTTTCGGAGTTATTATTGCATGACTAAGTTATCTGGTATCTGAAGCCGTTTGATCAATTTGGTCGTTTAGTACGAGTGGATAATAATATGGTTATCATACTCGCATTAAATAAATACAGATAGGCACGTGGTCGCTCACAATGGGCCTCATAAGAAGGCTTAACCCAAAGGGCAATAATGAAGGGGGCTATGCTTGGAGTTTCCCTGCGTGATCGAATAAGGAATGAAGAGATCCGCAAAAGAACCAAGGTAACCGACATAGCCCGAAGAATTGCCAAACTTAAGTGGCAGTGGGCAGGGCACATTGCTCGCAGAACAGATGGCCGATGGGGCTGAAAAGTTCTGGAGTGGCGACCGCATACTGGAAGACGTACATTTTGAAGGCTTCTCACAAGGTGAACCGATGACCTTGTGACGGCCACAGGAGTCCGCTGGATGCGGGAAGCACAGAACCGGTCAAAGTGGCGGAGCTTATGGGATGCCTATGTCCAGCAGTAGACGACTTTCGGCTGAAATGATGATATAGGTATAATTAATAGTAATCCGGTAGTTCCAGAGATTAGCACCTTCAAACAAACAAACAATGGAAACATCACATTCAGCTTTATAATAGGTATAGAAAATAGGTTTATATGGTGCACAAAATTAATATTCTATTTCTATATTACTATGGCAAGTATGTGTTAAAAAAAATCTACAACACTTCTAATAAAACCTTTTAGCTAAATTCTTCAACTTTTTAATCTAATAAATAGTAATTTGGGTAATCATCCTAGGTATATAAATTACAGTTATCAGATAGATATCACTAACGTAGAATGGCACTGATAACATAACCAATACGGTGATAAATTATTTGAGGTCCCATAAATCAATGAGATAATGATTTTGATAACATATGCTATACTTTCAATAGTTTAAACGTAGGGATTGTATCCCTTTATAATACCTATCATGAATTGTTAATATTAAGTATTAACTCATTAATTATACATGAAATTTGCTTGTGGCTAAGTAACAATAGCTGCACGGGTCGATCGATCAGGTTAAGCTACGCTTGCCGCGGTTGGTCCGTAGATGGGTGTCCATCTTTACATACCACACCTCTATGCCTCGCAAAGCACGTTAAGTCGTTGGTCCCAGCTGTCATTTGTGGATCTTTGACAGTCGTTACGGGTCGTCAGAAGCCCGAAAGTCTAACAACCAGTCTTATCAAGGGGTATCGTAGTTATTACCCAGTAACTGGGTTATGGAGGTCAGACAGGTAGTCGCTCCATGTAAAATACTGGTATTCAGCTGCATCCAGCTTCCAGTCTAACCGGATGCGGTTAGACTGGAAGCTGACACCAACATAGTTGGGAAAAGGCTAGGCAGATGATGAAGACATTAAATATGCTGATAAAGTAAGAATATAGGTATAAGAATTCATAAACGATGATTAAAGGTAAATTATATTTAATAAAACGTCAAAAATGTATGGATAAACAGACGCTAATCATTACTTTAACCAACGTTTATGAATAACGGGGTTAGTGTTTAAATGCAAAATATTTACTCACTGAATTATTAGCTACAGTTTTTAAATCAGCTTGGTATAACAGCCCTAATTAATATTCATATACGAGTAATCAACTTGCATATCATATCGAGCCGAGATCGGTATGTGAGTGAAAGGTGACCACGTGTTAGTTTACAAATATCAACGCGTGTGTCGCTAGACTAACGGTCGAAAAATTAAACCACTTGTGTATCGTTTCCGTGGTGTAGCGGTTATCACATCTGCCTAACACGCAGAAGGCCCCCGGTTCGATCCCGGGCGGAAACATAGCTTTTTGTGACTTGATATTTTGAAGATTGAGTTACGGCCAAGACGCGTGTTTGATAACGCTTTTTTATTTCTAAATCTGTTAGGTATATCTGTTTATAGATCTTACCATTTTTGTTTTACAGAAATCTTTGCTATTTGTAATTAAGATACAAAAAAAATATTTTCATCCTTTTGAGTTTCGCGGTAGTTTTTATTAATAATCATGATTTAGATTCCAATTTTAGGTTGCTTCTTCAAAAATTGAAATTTTTCCGTATTTACGTAGCTTCCAATAATTTCTAGATTATGACTAAAATGTAATTATCTACGTAGCTAGCCCTTTTCCAATTTAATTTGACGGACCTTAAAACCTAACAAGTTTGACCAAACATGTGGGTAGACAATATTTTAAAAGCTCCTGTCAACGGACATCCGAAACTCAATTACTTGTTAGAGGGAGGGAGACTGCGGACGCTGTATTTTGTAACTATGTTGCTAAAAATGGAATTTGGTTTTAATTTAAATAAAAAACCTGCAAAGTGAAAAATAACTTCAGTTTGTAGTGTTTTTCTGGTTTTTTTTTGCCACTGACTTCCGAAATTACGTTTTTTTTTTTCACTTTGAAGTTGTGGTTTCTACCCCACACGAATTCTTATAATACCTACATACAATCACTTGCTAAGTAAATTACAGTAACAGTATAATATCATTAACATACACGAAGTGGCAAAAATACGTATTATTGAAGCCAACTCAAAAACCGCTAATCAGAACTTCACCTAATTTATTAGAGCACTCCTTATGTATTCCTACCCATTCAAACAAAAGAAGTATTTTTTCTAATGGGTACATAAATGACGGAGTTCTGAGGTAACCTCCTCCTTGTTTTGAAGTCGATTTAAAATAGCACCGATTTTAAACTGTGATTATATAACTAATAATATATTTATGATATTGACATAAAGTTACAATTTTTGTAATTTTTTTCAATTTGACACAAAAATAATATGAGTTTGACGCCAATATACATAACTATACGTATAGGTAGAGGAGCCCAAGAAATCAGTCAACTTTAAACATTTCTACAGATCATACCAATCCAACTTTACACAAGAGTAAAATACAGAAATACAGGTACCCCAAAAGTATTTTTCCAGCTCCAATAAGCGTACAATAAGCAATACATACCAAAGAGGTCTGCATAGGCAATCAAGCATCAAAGCAAACAAATTTCTCCAAATTGGGGTACGCAACTACAATATGGAAAATCTATTGAAGCGGAAGGGACAGACGGAAATATGCGGAAATACTCGAGAGTAGCCGAGAATAGCCGAAGTCTGAAGTTGTTTATTTTTTGACGGTACATTACATTTTGTGCGTAGAATATAAATATTTGTGATTGAAAATCGGTTGGTCAAGTTTTGTAGGGGTTTAATTGTTTATTGGCTTATGTTGATTGATATTGTTTGTGGGGCTTGTAGCTAAGAAGTAATAGCACGGGTCAATGACCATATTTACATGCAAGAACCTTCCGTGCCTCGGAAAGCCCGGTCTTCATGGTCCCGGCTGTCATTCATAGATCTTTGACAGTCGTTATGAGTCGTCAGAAGCCCGAAAGTCTGACAACCAGTCTTACCAAGCGGTATCGTATTACCCAGTTACTAATGGGGTAATGGCTGATCTTTGCGTTATGCTCTTGAACGGGTGCTGCTCGTGGTGACTGGTCGTCTTGCTGACCATGGTTTTGTTATTGTTAATTGTATTAAGTTTTTATTAATTTTAGTCCAGAGGTCCTACTTTAACTTTTGTTACTTTAAGTTATAGCTATATTTGCATAATGCAGAATTGCATATGTAAGCGGGCATGCCCTTTGTGCCTAGAGGCTTTTATTTAGATTGGAAGTTCTGTTTACGTTTTATTTTAATTTTCTATTATTTTTAGTTTTCAATTTTTGATGGTATATTGGCGTGTGCTAGCTGACATATGGCAATTTTTTTTTTTGTTTCGTAATTTTTATTACCTATTATTGTATAGAATCAAGTTCTTCTAACTTAACAGACAGCTGTGCTGCTGGGGAGTTTGTTCCGCTACTTCTTCTTCCCAGCTAAAGCACTAGGAAGTGGTGAAGGGAGGGCGTTTTTGGGGGACTGTCTTATGTAATTTTATTTTGACGTTCAAAAAGAGCTGACTCTCAGCCTAGTTTGAATAAATGACTTTTGATTTGATTTGACTGGGTTGTGGAGGTCAAACAGGCAGTCGCTCCATGTAAGATACTGGTATTCAGCTGCATCCGGTTAGACTGGAAGCAGACCCTAAAATAGTTGAGAAAGGGCTAAGCAGGTGATGATATTGATTGATATTGTTTGGTCTTGTGGAACGGTACTTTGGAAGTTGTGTTTTATGTTGGCAAAGTTAACTTCATCTCACTTAGACTAATAACCATCTAGTGCTAAACATGACATCAACACTCTGCCATAAGAAACGGCCACTTTTCCTTAGAAGGCACGTTTATATACGCAAGAATAAGCGAACACCAAATTCATGTCAGAAAAGAGAGCTGTGTTGTCTCAGTGGTATCGACCCCAACTTATGAGCTGTAGCTTGTGGGTTCAAACCCAGGCATCGTGAGGAAACCGGCATGTCCTAGAACCAAAAAATCGAAGATATGTGATATCCAGCAACCCGCACTGGGCCCGCGTGATAGATTACAGCCCTATCGAAGAGAGGAGATCTATATCCAATTTTTCCTAAGATAGATATCTCTTCTTCAGATCGAACACGAACACCAAAGTCATACAACCCATAAACTTCATTACGGAAACTTGATTCAACACACACTAAAACCAAAAACACGAAACCCCTCCATTAAAACGAGGAATCGCTTCTAAAAACAATGCGAGCCCACTAATTACCCCACCTAGCTCACCCGAACACACAGTCCGACCAACAAAACCTAGAAAGCTACCGCAAACGACTTTTTTATTAACCCGTAAGGAGAAATAAACAAAGACTTATCCGACTTATCCACATCACCACGCAATTAGTTGCCCACAAAACTTCGTAGAAATGGCCTCTAAAATGAGGCAGTTGACCCACTGACCCTATGGTCACTTTGGTCACCAGTTAAGGCTCTATGACAGATGTTTTCACGGCAAAAATTGCCACAGGACACGCATACACGCGAATCGCTAATAAATTGTCCAGTAACATTAAAAATATTCAGATGGCATACGCTGAAAAAGTGTGTAGAAGTAAACAAGGAAAAAATACAGTGGGTATTTTTTTCTGTTGATATTTTGTTAGGCTGTGGTGTCGACAATGGGAATGACCTTGCGTTGCGTGACAAAATGAAATTGTACTCGGCCAGTGAAAATAACTTAATTAAAAGGGTAAGATATCGCGTTACTTCCTTAGTATTTATACTCACACACAATTATTTACTTGTATTTTTGTTTATTTTCCCACGGGGTATAATAAATTAAGTTTTTGTATCGCGTACGATTTTCCCTAAAATAGACAACGGTATGGTTTCCCTTTGAAGGTTTTCCTTATAGAGTAGGTGCTTAGCAATCCAAACGATATTAACACGAAGAGAATGATCATGGCGCGTTCAATATACTTAGTCTCTGTTGGTTTTTGTGGGTGAATTTGTTTATTGACTGACAAAATATTATTAGGTATAATTTTTAATAATTGTGCTTAAAGCAAAGCATAATAATAACTGGCTACGATCACAAATGTTTTGGAATGACGTTAATAATTTGGCTAACTTTTTATGCAAATTAGGCTAAGAATTATCAATTTTCCATCCCACTGCCTTTTAACAGGACAAAAGTACCTTTTATAACTACTTTTTTAAATTTTTTGGTTACTCCTATTTTTCTTTGTACCAAGTCTTAAGGTGGAAGCGCCAAGGTAGCCCGCGAAATTCAAATTTTGTTACGTTTTTTGCAATTTCCAGGTCACTGTTAGGTTGTATGGTGATCTAAGTATGATTCGCGACCGTATCAAATATGGTTTTACAGAATCATAATCATTAGAATTAGCAATACATCTCTATAAGTTCATATTACTCTAAAGAATGACTATTTCATGAAATTATGACATTTGAGGGCAATTCTAACTTATGGAGTTGTATTGCTGATTATATTGATTATGATTCTGAAAAGCCTTATTTGATACGGTCGCGAATCATGTTTAGATCACCATACAACCTGATACTGACCTGCAAATTGCAAAAAACGTAACAAAATTTGAATTTCGCGGGCTACCCTGGCGCTTCCACCTTAAACGTTCTACGTGGTTATCGTTGGCTACAAAACCCAATGCTCCAAACCGCAACAAAACTTCAACTACCCCACAAACAATAAAAACCGGACCACATGGTCCTATCTCACGCATTGCACTCCATCTGGGGCTTCTTTATTGATAAAAATGTTGCCTATCGAAGCATTTCGGGGCTGAATGCAGCGATTGCAACCAGCTGATATGGAAGTTGGTATTTTGATTTTTTTCACTTGAATTGACGAAGGGAGGCTATGATAAGGAGTGGTCGAAGTGACGAACATAGAGCGGGATTGTTTATATTTTAAATACGTTATAAATTTTAGTTTGGATACATTCAGATAAAATCCAAATCCAGGGGTTGTCTATATGGTCATAATAGATATTACCATTGTGGTAAATCCTACGAATATTACGAGTATAAACGCGAAAGTTTGTAAGTATGAATGGATGGATTGATGTTTGTTACTCTTTCACGCAAAAACTACTGGATGGATTTGGTTGAAATTTGGCACACAGATAGATTATAACCTAGATTAACACATAGGATACTTTTTATCTCGGTAGTACGTTCCCGCGGGATAATTTCCGACTTTCACGCTAGCGAAGCCGCGGGCGGAAGCTAGTAAACTATAAAATTATCTGGAAATTATCCAACTACTTTACTATCATGTAGCATTACCTACATTCCGGAGGATGGACTAAGATAACCCGCGAAATACAAATTTTCTTTCGACAGTGACAGCCTGTATGTTAAAAAAATAAATCACGATCGTAACACATGTTTATATAAAAAATAAATACGTGGTAGGTACGGTCCTGACACTGACCATCATTTATTGCAAAAAAACGTAAGAAATTTTGGATCTCTCGGGATACCCTGGCGCGTTCCCCTAAACTATCCATTTTATAAACCATAAACCTCTCCTCCTGAGTCGACCAATTCTCTATTATCCTGATTCCATATTATATTGCAGGTTTCACAAGATTTTGTGTTCGTCCATCGACTTTCAATACCGCCTGGATTGTGACTTCTCACATGTTATAGTTTTGAATGATGACCGCTACCGCTTTTCGCTTGTACCAAAGCCGAGGGCGAATTTTCATAAGCCAAGGGAAACAGCCGGAAACTTTATGTTCGATTCGATGTCCAATAAATAGCTTGTTAGAAATCAGCCCTATCTGACGAGTGGTATGTCACAGGGTGAGTTTTGGGGCGGTTTTACTGCGTAGGGGCTATAAACCGATTTAGAAAATAGTTGGCGAAACGAAATTGGTTGGTAATAGTTTTTTGAAGAAATTGTTAATAAAGTTTTTCCACATTTTTAGGTAAGCCCTAATTCTGAGGTAGGTATGTACCTACACTCAAAAATCTTACAAAATTCTTTGATTATTTAATTTTAACTAGTGGTTACCCAGTGACCCACCCAAAAAACAACAATTAAATTAAACTTTACCGCATATTTTTTTGTAAAAAGGGGTACAAGTTTTGTTGCCCCTAATAATATGTAGATAGAATTACTCATTTACTGACGTAGCTTAGTCCATACTTACCTGCTCGTGTTAATTCACATAGATATCGACATTTTAAGCCAAGCCTGTGGACCATTATAAATTCTCTGGTAATTCAATAATTACCTATTCATTAACGACATTAGTCCAGAAAAAGATAGTGACATGACTTAGATGCATACCGCGAGGACTGGTTCGAGGTGACCCGGGAAAAGAGTTCCAGGAAGGGCTTGGGGTGGCCTTCTGGGACGTATAGGCTACCAAAAAAAGTCCACCTACCGATGTTTCTACAAATATTCCCAAGTATTTAAGTCAAAACCTTCATTGAATAAGGATGTCAGACCCAATAAGTCGACTGTACAGAATGTGAATAAAAATTGAATTATAATGTGGTGTATGTTCAGTATTGGTATGATCAGTAAATATTCCCCCAGAATTTAAATATGAAAACCTTACAGAAAAATAAGCTGTTCATCTAACAGAGAGTTCTCCTGGTGAAAGGAAAGGATAAAAAGACTAGAACTACCTATCTTTTTCACAGCGTTAACGAGCATACCCGTGGGCACAGCTAATACCGTAATTGAATTTTATGCTCAATAACCTGCTCTTGAACGAGGTTTTAGCTTCATTACTACTGCTCCGAACTCTTTATTAACTCAGTAGAAATGTTAACGATGTTATAACTCATAGTTTATTGCTCTTTAGGTGGGTAGCTAGAGATTAACTTAATGAATTACAGCCAGCAACGATTACTGAAAGGGACTCTATTTAATTAATTTTAATTTATATTTAATAGCAGCGCTCCGCGTTTTCACCCGCGTAGTTCATGTTCCCGTGGGAATGCGGGGATACAATATAGCCTATGTCACCCGGGGATAGTGTAGCTTCCCAACAGTGCAAGAATTTTTCAAATCGGTTCAGCAGTTTCGGAGCCTATTCAATGCAAACAAACAATCAAATCTTTTCTCTTTATAATTTGATATAGTATAGATTAACAAGTAACAAAGACTGATAATATGTTAATAGGTAAAAATATTTATTTACAACTATGTTAGTAATTTTAACCTACACACTTAACCTACATTACCATAATAATATAGTAAATGCGATCCTCGATACAAGCTCAACATAGAAAGATTGTGGAAAGCTTGCAGTAACGATTCACACACAAGCAGTCCAGTCTGCTCGCGATACAACGCAGAATAAAGTATATTCGATTGTTGTGACATAATTTAATTTCAGTTTTAGGAGTGCTTACGAAAGCAGAAATCAAATTAAAGTCAAAGAATTTATTTCAAATAGCCACATAAAAGGCACTTTTGAACGTCAACAAATAGTTTTGAACAGCAATTGTTGAGAATTGATAAAAATAAATAGGATTATGATCTACTAGAGAGCGCCAAAAAAGGTAATATTACAATAAATAGATGACTTGAGCTCCATCAATGTAGTAATAGACGACTTGATTTCAGACTTACTTTGTTTAGGGAAACATCGTGAGGGAACCGGCATGGCCTAGAACTAAAAAAATCGAAGATATGTGACATCTGTCAACTGACTCTCGAGCAGAGGAGGCCTATGTCCAAACAGTGGGTATATTATTGGCTATCCACCATCTACTACCTACCCTTTGCCATTAAATCTTAAACCAACCTATTAATTTACGCCACGATAACGGCGGTAAGTCCCCTCATTGAGGAGTGGCTTGAGAGGCGGCATGGCGTCCTCACCGGACACGATTGTTTCAGGAGGTTCCTATTTCGGATAAGGCGGAAACGCCCGGATGTTTCCACTGCGAAGATCGCCCTGAGGACACGGTGGAGCATACGGTGGAGGTCTGCCCGGTTTGCGTGGAGCACCGCCGTATCCTCGTGAAGGCGATTGGCGGCAGCGAACTCTCGCGTCCAGCCCTGGTCCAGGCCATGGTACGGAGCGAGAGTGCATGGGTAGCCGTCACCTCCTTCTGCGAAGCAGTAATGCTCGCGAAGAGGGAGGCGGTGCACATGAGGGAGAGTCAGTATATGCGCCTTCACGGCCGTAGTCGCCGCGGGAGACGCCCTGGGCGTCGGGAATCCCAGACTGATTCCCGGCCATCGTAGGCGCGGACTTGCGGACGGCGAGTAATGGGTAAGGACCAAGCCCGGGTCGACGGCGCGTTGTGTTCTACGTGCGCCTCAAAGAGATGTCAGCACCAACTAGTGGGGTCCGCAAGGGCCCATGCCTGCCAGGGGTGCGGGTTGTTCGAAAGAGATACTGCGGCCCCTGGCACACAGGCAACTGAGGGAACACGGGTGGGTTTTAGTCAGTAAAAGTCTGACACACCCTTCTGCTCCACCCAGAGCGGTAGAAGTTATTTGATTTCCCAACCAAAAAAAAAAAACCCTATTAATTTTAATATGATCCCATCACTTTCCGATCATCGTAAAAATATCAATAGAGCACTAAGGCTGCCATTAACCGGGTTAGTGCCCGGACGTAAATCAGTTGAAGGTCGTACAACATACGACCGGGTTGATACATCGCCGATACAGGCGGGCACGTGATTTGTGTGGTAACTGCTTTAGAGCAAAGATGAGGGTGCAGAAGAGACGGTTCGTGTCGGGAAGGTAGCTGTTGTTAAGTGGGAGTGGAGCCATAATATGTTATTTTCTATATTTCTTGTCTTAACTAAATACGAAAGGCTGTAACTCCTACTAAAAATACAGCGTGTGATCTGCGGAACACAGAAATATATTATACTAGTGCTATTATATTATTGCTAGTGGCTTCGCCAGCTTGGAGGTCAAAAATTATTCCACGGGAACTTATTATCGGGATAAAAAGTATCCTATGTATTATTCCAGGCTACAAACTATCTATGTGGCAAATTTCATCCAAATCCGTTCAACCGTTTTTGCGTGATTGAGTAACAAACATCCAAATGTCTAAACATCTACATAAACAAACTGTCACATTTATAATATTACTAGGATTAGTAGGATAGATAGATACATCGTTTATCGAGTGCACACAATAGACATAGCGCAACACACAAACGCACGATGAAATAATAACTGTATACATGAATATTAAGAAATAGCTAAGAACAAGGTGCCAAAATATAAAAGAAGAAGAAAACAAGACATAATGTGATGACAGTTTTTGACTATGACACACTTTAAATTTCAAATTAAATAACGATTATGCCAAGTGTGGTGTGCGTCTGAAGGTTGCACTGAATGGGAGTCCAGCTCAGCATGTGGCAGGTAAATATACCTGACGCTGATGTTCTGCTGGATCCCTTCAGTGACATACCTACGGACGTTGAGACCCCAAGACTAAAGAGCTTGACTGACCTATAATAACCTTCCATGGGCAGAAGAAGAATCAAACGTAACACACTTTACCACATTCTGGATCATAAGTAGATTTTTTTTAAATAAACTATTAAAAGAAAGTATAAGTAATTTTCACGCAAAATGGCCACCGCTCAGCACAATGCTGCGACTCATGTGCAAAACAGAGCCACATCGCAGGTCCTTAGCGACAACCAGCAATGACGTTATGACGTCAACGTCGAACAACACTGCTATTCTCTAAGAATACAGTCTTGCGCACAGTGCTGATGCTGCAGCGAAACAACAGTGTGGTATTCACCATGCTGCGAGTAGCTACACTAGCGCGCATGGCTGCGAGGACCGTGAGTAAGAACTACACAACTGAAATATTTTAAACCCATAAAACTCTCAGTTGAGATGGATCGATTGTGATTTGTTGCAAGGTTGAATTCGTCTATGAAGCAGCGTCGGGAGTTTACAGCCTAGAGTTCGTTGATAACCATAGCTGCGTTAGTGAATACCGTTTGAATAAGAGTTGCCCACTCGGTCGATCTCAAGGCTGTCTCGACGACGAGCTCGTCACAGAGTACAGCCAATACATTGTCTTTTAGAGAATAGCATAGCAGTGCAGATGAGCTACAAGTTTCAAGACAGAGAAGAAACTGTCCTGTAAACATAAAAATGAAACTGGCATTAGAACAGAATAAACTTCAAAGTAGAGAATACATGCCAGAGCCAAGCTGACACACGAATAGTTCGCTACGGCTTGGCTTCAAAGATAAGTTTACTCAAGTATAATTTGAAAAGGTAGAATATTTCAAACAGAACCTTTTACGTAATTGATGTTCTTTGACCTTCAGTGGGTATTCCCAAAATGTCGAACGTCGTAAAATAATATCATTCTATATTTCTTCCTTATCTTAGCAACGTACTAGGAATTGATTCTGGGAGAATTTCCCTGAGGGCAATCATTGGCGGATATCTACGTTGGTATGAAGGTAACAATTGGGTTGTGTCTCTCCTTTTGATATCTATGTAATAGTTTTTTCGGCTTATAATAAATTATATGAAGTAGTGATCCATAAATTCATTTTACGTTTAAAAATAAAGAAGCAATCACACGTAAGCTCAAAATCACAAACTGAGAACGATTATTCCCCGTAATTTTAAAAAGAAACGCAATTTTATTCTAAATACATAATTATTCAAAATCACATTTTCATCATTTGGCATGGCATAATACAGTCTTATAATTAGCTTATTAATAAAAATAAACATCTTAACCATAAACAAACAGCCACTAAACTACTGTCTGTAAAGAATAAAATCAACTAAAATCACAGAGTTTGTGATTTTCGTCAATAGTATCGTCAGTCATCTTTCAGTCAGTCTTTTTGGATTTGCAAAAAAAATGTGTTTTATTATAACTGTACTCTTTTAATGTCAGTATAGATATTATGAAGTGTGAAAATCTGGCTGGCCAGTGAAGATTCATCATCATCTTCCAGCCCTTGTCTATGTTACATGGGGTTGACGTAAAACGTTTTCCTCAATCAATAATGCGGAGGTTAAAAACCTGCACAACTAGGTATTTAAAACTCTTATAAGCCTTTTGTGATTGGAAAATGCATGGGCCGCTTCAAATGGCATGGTGCTCCTTGAGGTTTCCAAGAGTCCTACTTTGTATGGGCCATTCACAAAGCTTTTGGGTCACGTGATAAGGGTTCCAGAAGAATGTATAGACTGTGGGCCACTCGTCGTTTCTAAACTTTAAAGAGGCCTAAATCTGGATGTAGACGGCTGTCTATACCAAAATGTACCTACTCTTTAACATGATACCTAGACCCAAAACGAATTTTTACCATAAAACTTTATAATCAAAACTCCTAATGTTATTCAAGAATAATTGTTCTAACAACATTTATCAACAATTACATTAAAAAATAGGCCATTTTATTCAGTTTTCCCGACCGTTACCACTCGCGCCCAAATCACGTAGTAGGCTTCAAACAAAAATGTGTGAGCGTCATGTATCAAATAAAATGATGGGCGATTCTGCTTCGGAATCACGCCACGGATATTTATTTGAAAAATAAGATATATTTACGACACTCTTTGGTTTGTTTTCTTGAATGTTTTTGTGAGACCTATTGGTGATATTTTATCATTTGTAGAATAAAAACTACTGCTTGGATAGGTGCCTACTCGTACTTAGGTAGGTACCTACTTGCTTGGCAGTTAAGGTGAATGTAAATGTACAGGTAGATAGAATTTCCATCACCGGGGATAATTGCGTACCTAACACACCATGGCAATGCCGTTTAATTAATTTTGTGATTCAACAACATTGAATGCGGTATTTATGTTTTCGAGCAGACGATTTTTTTCAAACTTATGAAGCAATGGATTATTCATTTTCTTCAAAGTCCATCGGATTGTGATTGAAAGTGTGTTACGAAATCGGAGTGCAGTGTTGCATCAGGTGACAGATCTCGGCAATAAGAGTAAGTCAAGGGATGTGTGGCCGGCTCTGGGTATCATGTCGATGGGTCTTTTAGACGCAAATAATGTCGCAGTGGGGTGTTATGTAGTAATGCCTAGTTATCAACTTTCTGGGCTGGGAGTCATCGAAAAGACAGGTGGGTGTATCTAAGTCTGTCTTAAAATTAAACCTCCGCTTTAAAAGTTTTTAGAGTCAGTAGAAAAAGGCTTTTTTTTTGGGTGGGAAATCATCAAATAACTTCTCCCGCTCTAGGTCGAGCATGCGGGCGTGTCAGACTTTTACTGACTAAAACCCACCCGTGTTCCCTCAGTTGCCTGTGTGCCAGGGGCGACGGTATCTCTTTCGAACAACCCGCACCCCTGGCAGGAGTAGAAAAAAAAGGCTTGACATCCTACTTTTCTACAGAAGAAATAAAACACAGTCATGCATATCTAGTCAGAGACGCCTACCTACTCAATGTCTAAGAAAATGCAACAGAGTAGGTTCCAGACACAAATTCATCCTATCTATCATCACAAATTGGCCTTATTGTGACAGATCATGCTACTATTGCCCCCTGCTGGCTAGTCGCCGCCGTCAATTTATATTGCTAAACGGAACTCCTCTTAGGGAGGGGACGTCGTAAGTAGTTTACATAGTTGACGGAATATCTAACTTTATTACTACTAGATACATGATACTTCCATTAAAGTGCATGCTTTAGACATTTTGCTATAAGTATGTAGCTCTATCTACTTTTGTTGCTTAGGTACCTTCACGTTTAACCAACTTATCTACATGGAAGGAAGGTACTTACCCTTTTCCATCAAAACATAGGTAGGTACATAATGTCGTTACAAATTTTTAGTGAATACCTCATTGAATTTTGTCTCTCTTAGATAAATAGAAAATAGCTAGGAAGCCAGATAAACTCTATGATGTGTTCAGTAAAAATTGCACTCTGCAAGACAAATTCAGAACAAATCTTAAAATCTACGGCAATGAATTAGTGATGAGTAGTGTCATCTATTAGAGTTACAAGATTACTTGAAACAAAATAGTTTGATCGTTTTCTACTAGATGGCGTAACTGGTTATCCCATTGAGTGTGAAATGAAATAACTATCGTTACTTTTTGAGCATCTTCTTTTCCTGAAGTGCATGAGCAAAATTTTAATGAAAGTATAAATATGTAAAAGGAAATAAATAATCAATAACAGACAAAGTTTGTTTTTGGACGTTTTTCGCAACGTCATTTCAAATTCAGAACGTAACAGTGATACCACACACAGAAATTTATCTCCTGGTTTTGGTTTAGGTCTGTTTGAAACCAATGCTTAATTTTAGATTATTTGATAAGTTAGAACCCGAGAGTTAGCACAGATTAGGTAAAGGATTCAATTGATATCATAAAACAGGTACTTTTAATTATTTTACATACGAAATGGATGTAGAAAAATCCCCGTTTGAAGGAGTAATACTAAAGTCTGGTAACATAATTGTGACGTTAGTAAACTTGCTCCAGTATTGATCGGTTTTATTTGCAAAATTATTTATACAAACACTTGTCGCTTCTCGGCACACTCAAACATCATCATACATCATTATTGAAGCAACGCGGCAGTATATCAAACGTTTATCATTAAATTAAAAAAAATATTCTATTGTAATTCGTCAAGTGATAAAATCGTGAAAGTTTGTAATTCGCATCTTGTTGTAATACTGTGCGCCAGTGACTTTATTCGAAAAAAAATCATTCCAATTTTAAATGATGGATAAAAAAATTGTTTTTGTTGTTTTTGCCACGCTTGGTTGCGTTTTATTGGCATCTGCACTTGAAGTCGATACTTATGATTTTCTGATGCCTAATGTTTGGCCTCACAAGGTACGTACCTAAACCCAATTTATTCATTCGGTTAATTTGCCACAATCACAATTAATTAAATTCACGTGTTTTGCTAACATCTGTTGGGTACTTCTACATTGTTTTACACAACATTTATTTCACCTAACTTTCATTTAGTAATTCTTCAACTGATTTAATCGAAAGTTTAATTTCATTTTGCTTATGCTCATCAGAGATATATACTTACATAAACACTCACGCGAAAATTTGAAAAATATATTAGCTCCTTAATGGTGACCAAATATTTTCCAATTTAAGTTTAAAAAGTGTATTAAATCGCAAATAACATCTACCTTTAATTATTTAGGCAAATTAACAAAAACAAAAAAAAACTCAGGGTTGTAAAAAAAACAAGATAGGATCCTCAATAATAATATAATGATTTTATATCTGATCAAAAAATATCCACACATTTATCAGTAACCATGCAACTCAACTCCGAACTTAAGGAGTTTGACGATTAAAAATTAATCAAAAAATTATAAATATCATCAAGAACTAACACATAATCATTCTGGAAATGAAAATAATTTAAATATATTTTTAACAGTAAAGTTGAAATGAGAAAGTTGTTCTTAATACTTTTTTGCAAATTACACCTCATACTTTCACTGTGCAATACAGTTATTATCATAAAAACATGCGCATCAAACTCATGTTTATCAAAAAAATCTGTTTATATGTAGATTTGTTGACCAAACTAACAATGTTAACAGGTTTGTTAGATTGTTACTAACTGCAAGCAAGTTTTTTTTAGTGTTTTACCTCTTTATCACCTGATGGTAAGAAATGCAGTCCGTTCCTCAGAAAGGGGGCGTCCATTAATTACGTGAGGTGTTTAGGGGGGAGGGAGGGGGTCAAGTCGAATCTCACTCAATCTCACCCAAGGCATATTAAGCCTGTGGTTTTAGCTTTTCACTCATTACGGGTAGACAAAAGCTCAAAAGTTTAATGACCAGTCTTACCGAGGGGATTGTGTAACCCAGTTACGGGTTGTGGAGGTCAGATAGGCAGTCGCTCCACGTAAAATACTGGTATTCAGCTGCATTCGGTTAGACTGGAAGCTGACCCTGACATAGTTGGAAAAGGGCCTGAACAGGTTGATTGGTAAGAAATGGAGTAGAATTTTAGTAGACTTTAACGGGCAGACATTTAGATTAAAGATACTCAAAAATGGGGTTTACAATGTTTTTAGTTATCAGGTTTATATAGATGGCATTTTGTTTAAAAGTTCAGATAAGTAATTACCCACTATATCGACCACAGAAATTATGACTAAAGAATTCACTAATACTTATTTTTAGCTTCCAAAAAACTTGGTAAATTAAGTGTCTGATTACCTAACATATTTAGGTAACATATTCAATTTATTTATTAACATATTTACCTACTCAACTTGAAGTGAAATGCTTTTGCATTAAATGTATGAAATTGTTTGTTGTTTTGGACTGTCTAACATTGTCATTATATAATAGCTATTAATTATTCTAATTTTACAGCCAGAATATGATTCTGTACAAAGTCGTAGCCGTCTCTCATAAATTTTATTGATTTTATCTTTAAACCATTGGCAATGCTCGCCCTTAAGTACTACCCCCTTAGGACTTGCCAGCATATTCGGAAGGGCGTTTCAAGCTGCTTGCAGCGGGGCTTTACATGGGCAATTCTATTAAACACTTTAACTGCACGCTGCAAGAAACGCTGCTCCGAATCTGCTGCCTTATATGACTTGCCAAATGTATTTGTCTTAACACCTCTACCTTCCCCTTTCTGGCATATTTGGAGGCCTACTCCCTAAGCACGAAATCTGAATTTACTGGCGATGCCTACTCCGCGTAATCTACAGACATTAGATTAGTTTGGGGCCACCCTAAGAATGAATGTTACCACAATTTCACAGCTGTCCATACACCTGCTGTGTTTTTGCCCGCCCAAAAAAGTTATTTATTCGGGTGTAGGATTCATATGGAAATTATGAACTCACTTTCGGATGAGCCTGTTGACGGACTTCTCTAAGTCCGTCAACGAAAGAACGAACGAACGATCTCTAGTAGAACGAGGTAGGTTGTTATTTTGTGGATATTATACTAAGTTCAATATAGAAAGAAAGAAAGAAAAAGTATTTATTAGATTCGACAAACTTAACTACAACACAATACAATATCACCAATCTGAACCAAACCCATCCAACCAACCATCTGATGCCTGCCAGGGGTGCGGGTTGTTCGAAAGAGATACCGCAACCCCTGGCACACAGGCAACTGAGGGAACACGGGTGGGTTTTAGTCAGTAAAAGTCTGACACGCCCTCCTGCTCCACCCAGAGTGGGAGAAGTTATTTGATGATTTCCCAAAAAAAAAAAAAACAACCATCTCATCTATATTCCAATATCACCAGTTCAAGTATATCATGATATATTATATCAGCCACTTCAGCTTTATCACGGTATGAAAGCCTCATTTGTTGATAAGTAAAAGGTCAATACGTGCGCAGGCTGTTCCAGGTGCCTACGTAAAAATTGGATGTTAGGTATACCATGGTCCATTTACCGCTGCAATCAAATGGCTAGTAGGTATCAACAATATTACTTAGCTTTAGTACCTTTTCTGCGCGATAGTGTAAAATCGCGCTGGATCTGGCCTATAAAGTACTTAAAGCAAGGTGATACTTCAGTTACTAAGCTGTGGCTACTTCTGCTCTGCGTAAGATTAAAAAAAAAAAGTACTTTAAAAATCGCACTGGATTTTAAACTCTCGGTGTTGATGCTGGGTGCGTCGGGGCCATTAAGTTTTACGTAAGCACTACAGGGGGGCGGGGGTCTTTGCTTTACCTATTTTTAATGACATGGGGGATGGGGGGTCTGGATGTTGATTACGTCAGCAGAATTTACTTTTGGATTTTCTACAAAATTTTGTCGATTTTGGTTTGATAAGGCAAACCCTACTTGTCTATGAATGGCTCGAAGAAAACGATGACGATTTATCAAAATCACACGAAAGTTAGCAGACACGTTGTGTGTCTGCTATCAATGTTAACGTGAGCATAGGGGGGAGGTAAGAGTTTTGCTTACTTTTGCTCACGGGGAGGGGGGGGTCAATAATTGCAAAAAGTCTGCTTACATGGCCCCATTGGAATCCAACAGAGTGCATTCCAGCGCGTCGAAAAACACTGTTCGATTTTTAACTTTCGTCACTAAGCACTAAGTTGTAGATCTAGGGCGCGACAATATCCCGTCGCGATATTTTTACGTCCATGCGAACGTGGGCTTAGTAGCTGCACTTTCGAGGATTGACTACTCATTCTCGTTTTATTTTGGCTAGCCTATTATGGACATTCTTTCCTCAAGATAGGTAAGTAATCCTTCTTGATAAAATATGGAGAGCATTCGGGACTCCAAAAGAAACCACGATGCAAATCAGCGCCTAATGTCAGGGTCGAATCCGTACGGTTGTAGCAAATTGGGACGTCCGTACTAAATATTAACGACGACATGCGTTAGAAGGTTAGGTGTTAGGTCCGATCTGCTGAATTTTTTACCATCCTGCAGATATCGGGAAAATTGCACATTTTTTTGTGTCCTCCACCACACAATCTTCACTTTTGAAAACTTCATGAAAATCAATGCCTGCCAGGGGTGCGGGTTGTTCGAAAGAGATACCGCGGTCCCTAGCTCACAGGCAACTGAGGAAACACGGGTGGGTTTTAGTCAGTAAAAGTCTGACACGCAGTTATTTGATGATATCCCATCCAAAAAAAATATGGTTTTGTGCTCGACTATACTCCACTCGAAAATGTATGTAGAAGTTTACATGGAAGCTTAACATACTTCTACATAGCAAACCGGGTCGAAATTATCATGGTTGGAGACGACTATTTCTTGACTATTTTTTGACACCAAATTCAAAGCGTTCCGCGGTAATCAGGTGAGGATTGTGGCGAGAAAGGCTCACCACGTAATCCTCACCAAGACACCTTTATATCTCCGGAATCCCTTAGTGACTATTTTCGAGATTTGGCATAGCGTTACGACAATTTTTTGGAATATAAACCAAGTCGATATTCCCAGCCGTTTGCTTGCACTGAGGTGAGGATTGTGTGGAGACATTCACCCCACAATCCTTACCAACACATAGCTATAACTTCGGAATCATAATGCGCCAATTTTTTTAACCTTGGTGATCATTTTTAGCGCCGGGAACTCCAAGAAACGCCTTGCTTGCATCTGGGCGTTCAAAAATTGCTAGGAATCCATGTTCAAACGGGTTTGCTGCCTGGTTTAGACTTTGTCCACTGTACTGCATCCGCAAACATGTTAGAGATAAATTTCCCAAGATTCGCATTGAACGTAAAACTCAAAGTAATTTCATTATAGGCCGGGCCGCAATATGAAAGATTTTGTACACTGAAGTGCTTACGTACACGACCAGTTATTTTATTACGTTTACGAGTGAAAATGAAAGCCCAATCAGGATCAATAATTTCCAATCGTTGATAACATTGAACATTGATTGGAGCACTCCGCTGGGTCTATTTATAGACCCGACCTGGTTTTATCCAGTATCCGATCGACTTCAGCCTGTTATAGTAACTATTAATAGTTATGTTACAATATTTTACTCAGGCCTTACTTAGTTCATTTGAAAGTTGATGTTTAACAAAACATTAACATTGAGCCTACGGTAAAACCCAAACAGATCAAAATTTTCCAGTTTGTCTTTATATAAATGACCGTAATCAAAAGTCATAGGTTTTTCCAAAGTCCATATTTACAGACCATATCAGTTGTCCCTTCACCCGGATTGACTTGTGCTGTCGACTTTACCTTTTTAACATCCTGAGGTAACTTTTGGCTTCTTTCTTTTGTGTAAAGTAAAATAAGTACTAATTTTTGGAGAGCAACTACTTACTGCGTACCTCTTTCATGTCTTTTACAATCCGCTAAAAGAGCTTCTGGTTTTGCTATGCGTATAAAAGGTGGCAGGTACATCAACGCGAAAACTGTTACTATGGATTTAGTACATGTTTCTGAAATTTACCCTCAGCGTTGAGACTTTTCGTCGGTTATACCGCATAGGTATTGCACTTTTCTATGAAACAGTAAGTAGGTTTATTTTGTGATAACTCACGAAACCGTTCTACGCTAGGGTCTAGAATCATAATAGCTGAATTCATGGTTACAGTTTGTGTACCCTGTATACCTACTTACATTTAAAGGCAAATTAGGTAGGTATTGCCCGCATTTCAAAACCTAATCTACAATTTCGTTTGTCCGTGAAAGCAGAATTCGATTAGTAAACAGTTTACGTACAAGATTTTTATCATGAAGTACCTACGTAGGTACCTGTCTATGAGGTAGATGTACCTATACAGCTTTAGGTAAGCGACATTAGAATTCCGTGAGAGTTCCGAACATTGTGAACGTTGAATGATGAGTAATGACATTCATAGCCACTTTTGTTCCGAAAAGTCCAGGCTTTGGCCTTGCCTTTCAAGTGTTCTTGTAGAATCAAAACCTATGCAAAGTGTGTGTTTGCAATGTCAAAATATCAGCTTTTTACTAATTGCATATCGTTACGGTACTTACCTATAGCATAAAAATTACTTTTTTTTTGTCTGCCTGTCTGTTGGTTTGTTCCGGCTAATCTTCCAAGTGGCTGGACCGATTTTGACTGGACTTTCACTGGCAGATAGTTGATGTTATAAAGTGTCACATTGGCTACATTTTGTCCCAGTAACCCGTTTCCGTTGGATAATTTCCGATATCCCCGCGAGTGAAGCCGCAGGCACAGCTAGTACCTACAATATGTATACCTCTGTAATATATTTTTCTTTACAAACAGCCCCGTTGTTACTGGAAATCAAGTTTCTATCGCATTTTATTCTTAGTTCTCTCGGAAACGTACAACAACATCCAGATTTGACCTTTTATTATTTCTCCCGAAGCGAACCGCATCCCACCTGCATTTTTCTAAAGGTCATGCCGTGTGCCCTTTGCTCTCCTGCGCCTTTTTGTATCTAGGTGTATCTATGTTTCATTATAAGCTCAGAGTCCCAGTGTCTTTTTTATATTTAGTTGTAGGTTTTTACCTAGATATTATAATAAATACCAAGCGTTTTTTTCCGAAAAAATATTTATAATAATGGTTACAACAAAAATCACTAAATGTCTCGTATTTCGGTGTGCCTCATGGTATAATAGGCCTGCCTCCTCTAACAAATTTCGGAAGTCGGTAACTTTGGATACGTATTTAATTTTTATGTCACCGCCTTTCGAAATTAAATTTATTTTTCACTTTGTAGTGATTTTCCGGAAGTCAGTTGCTTTTTTTTATTGAAAATGTTTTTATTTACTTAAATTGCATTTATAACACCTATGTTTTTTTATGTTGAACTATGCATCATCTGTTGTACTTATTGTATAATTCAAATAAATAAAAAAATCGGACCATGGATCCATATAGTGTTAGTTTAAACTTCGCCTATGTTAGTAAACTCAATAAATTAAAAATAAAATAACTGAACATATTATAAACTTTACTTAAAGTTAAGTAATGATTAGCGTCTGTTTAACCATACATTTTTGATGTTTAAACATTTCTTAACTTTAAGCAACATTTATAATAAGGGGGTAATTGGCTACATGTACATGTGCACGCACATGTCTGCCAGCCCAGAGCCTGAAAAAATGTCCGTCAACGTTGTCCGCCAGTGTAGCCAAAATATTGTTAGGGCTACCCCTGAATCGCAACATCGATGCACACCGTTTGCGCATGATGGCATGAAAGTCATCTACTCATGCTTCCGCAAACATTCCCGATACACTGCAAAAGTAGCTGCGGTGCTGTGCTGTATAAGTAGCGTTAGTCCACGTTCGCACAGACGTAAAAATATCGCAGTGGAAATTTTCCGCTCACTGGATCTTCAACGCACTGCTTTGCGCCGAGAGTTCAAAATTTAAGAGTGTGTTATTTCGACGCCCTGGGATTAGAGAATACAATCCCGAGACGACCCGGGATCCTGAATTCCGAATCCCGTGTTTTGTGTTGTGCAACATATTTAAAACAATTTTTATGAAATTTCTCAAGTTTTTTTTTTATTTGAACCCAATTAGAAACCACGTAGTCTAATCCCGGGATAGCTCCGGAATCCCGGGACTCCTTATAAAGAAATCCTGTTATTCCGGGATTAAAAACATGCTCGGGTTTGTATTCTCTACCTGCAGGCTTAGCATGATGCTTTCTATTTTACGACATATTTCGTTTCTCCATTTTTGACATCGCACCGTAGATATCCTTCTACAATCTGTCATTTTGTCTTTCGTTTCTAGCGATCTTTGTCTAGGTCCTTTTATATTAGACTATTCCACAAGAATATTTCTTACCAAACTGTCAAAATCACACCGGCCACAAAGTACTTAAGTATATACCTATACGATTATCTACGAAATCATGATTCGTTCAGAACGCATAACTGTGATAATTTATAGAAAAACATAGCTATTTCTCCTACTGTACATCAATTAGTTAATAGTCAAGTCTATTCTTCCGTCGACAAATCGGTGCTCGTGCTAAGCCTGCTGGGATGCACTCTGTTGGATTCTCAATCCTTGGTTCAACACCGACAGTTGGAAATCCAGTGCGCGATAAATTCTCGCAGCGATATTTTTACGTCTTTGCGAACGTGGTACTCTAATAGGAAGGAAAAACACTATTATATTCTTGGTTCTGGTACTTCCAGCGGAATATTTACATAACAAACAGTGTGAGTATTGCGTTATCTAAACTAGGTTTTTAGATGAGTGTAACGATAAAAATATGATGAAACAATTGCCCATTGCAAGTACAAGAGATAGAAGTATTAACCTAATTAGCACGTAGGTGCAACATACGTGATACAAGATACTAAATACTTAACTAGCCAGTTTTCTAGCCTTGTGAGAATTTCTCGGCAAGACTATTAATAATAATCGTTTATTGGAAACAAAAACATTCAAATACAAACAATGTTAATTGATAATAATAGCTCCAAAAGTTAAAACTGTGGCGCAGCTACCACAGCCCGACTCCTAGTGAGAGGGTAGGTTGTTCAAAGACAACAAAGGTAACAAAGGTATTTAAACAAAATATAAATAGAAACAAAGAAAAAATAAGTATATAAAAATGCATTTTGAGATAAGTCCGTGTGTGTGAAGACTATAATAATTAGTTTCGCTTGTATGTGGAGATAGCCATGATAACACCGTATTCTTTGTTCCAGGATGAACTCTACCTTTGCACGCCCATCAGGATCTCACCTCACAGCAACTATTACATAGGTTTGTATCAATTTTTTTCGTCTACCCAATTGAAACCTGCCTGAAGTCTGCCTTCTGACAATGGCAGTCCCATAGATACGTATAAGAAAGTACTTTTTCTATGATCAGTCCCATCTGCACAATTTACTATAGACGAAGAGGCTTTAATGATAACCAATGAAGTAATAATCATTTAACTGAATATCTACTACACAATAAGAATCTTATAGAGTTCCGGAAGGTCAGGGTTCCAATGAGTACAAAGGAATGAAGTCTCAAAATTCCCTAAAGGGGTTAGATAGGGCACGAAAGTTTGTATGGAACTTCGTAGTTTTTCTAGAATCCCATCGGCCGCACGGCTTGTCGTTTATAAGCCCCCAAGGCTTTGGCAGGCAGAAGGATCTTTGTGGCCAATTGAAGATTAATTCAAGGTAAAAGAGACCTTCCACATGACTATGAAGTGTCTCCAGCTGTACCAGTACATCAAGGGAAAATCGAAATAACAGCATTTTGTCAATTTTTTTGCTAAACTTGTGGACTCAGGTAGCACAGAGCTGTTCGTGATTGTAGCTATTTACGAAGGAATTCCCGGAGCTTCATCGCAATTTATAAGCTTATCATCCAATTCCATGTTTATGTACGAGACTCCCATGATACCGAGCTTCTTAGTGCTAAAGGTTCTAAAAATAGAACCTGATGTTGTACGTTAAAGCGGATTTTACTAGAAAATGTATTTTGTTTTTTGTTCAGCAACCTTGGTAAACATATTTTATGATATTTTACATTTAAAATTAGACCATCTTGTTTGTCCTAAATAGGCTCAGTAAAAATTATTTTAGAAAGCGTAGGTAGTACTTAAGTTAGTAGATGTAGCCAAAGTTTAGTGTTGTGGTCTGGTTATGAAGACCGAAAGTCGTTTTTAAAGAGACTTTCCTCTTCTTCTTTAAAGTATATTGTAATAAAGCTAAAGAGTTTGTTTGTTTTAACGCGCTAATCTCTGGGACTACCCAGATTCTGGATTTAAAACATTCTGTTTGCATTTGATAGCCCAATAAGGTTATAGGCTACTAAACATCATTCTAGGACCTTTAGGAGCTGAGAAAAACGAAAATAGTCAGAAAGAAGCGAGGGCAGGCGATGTGATGCGACGGGATGGGTCGGGTAACAAGAAATTTGACACGAACGAATACGCGGGCAGCGGGCTGAACATAGAAATATAAATAAAAAACAGAGAAGCTAGTAGGTACTTACATAATATTCAGTTCGCGTGTCCTACTGTTGTTTTTAAAAGACCTAATTTAAAAAAAGAACTACGCGCCTAAATGAAACTCCGCCGCACCTTAGGCTCTCAGTCTTGCTCCCACCTCGCTAAATGGGTCAATTTCTGCTACGTATTTTTCGTATTTTTCGAGATGACAGGCCCCGTCCCTCTCGAAAAAAGGAGGCCCGTGTCCCAGCAGTGGCAATATTAAAAGTTGATTATGCTTATAATACAACTAACTTTTGCCAGCGGCTTCGCCCGCGCTGAACTTTCATCCACTCCCTTAGGGGTTGAATTTCGAGAAATCCTTCCTTATTACTTGTCTACGTTATAAAGGGAACCTCTGTGCAAAATTTCAGCTTTCTAGGTCCAAGGGTTTGGGCTGGGCGTTGATGAGTCAGTCAGTCAGTCAGGACTTTTCTTTTTAATTTTAAAGATTCTAATTTCAACTCTATTAGTGGTTGTAATAGCAATCATGTCATTTGGTATTTGGGTTTTCTCGAATCCCATGAATTTTGAACTAGGCTTTATGGGGTGCTTAATTGTTGCGAATGGGTCACATTATAACGTCTTTGAAGGAATAGGTACGTCAAATTACAAGTCACCCTGTAGAAAACAACCATTGAAACTGTTCACCTAGATTCGGACGTTTCTTAACTGCCCATGTAGGTTTATCCCTAACTAATACCTATAAATGCGAAAGTAACTCTATCTGTCTGTTACGCTTTCACGCCTTAAACGCTGAACCGATCGTCATGAAATTTGGCAGAGATATAGTCTGGGATATGAAAAAGGACATAGGCTAGGTTTTTACGTGATAGCCGACATCCACGCGGGCGGAGCCGCGGTCAAGAGCTAGTGTGAATGAAAATAGTTTGGTTTTGATTATAGTTTGTGAAAAGAAGACCTCCGAAGAGGTTATAGACTATACCTATGTACTATACTTAAGTGTTTGTTCCAGTGGGATTTGAACCGAATGCCACCATGCATACTGCTCATCATATGCTGCTGTATGGATGCTCGGAGCCAGGGTCTAACGAATCTGTTTGGTAAGTAGAAGATAGACATAATGGACCGATGTACAATATCATTCAAAGTCATTCAAACCAGCGTCAGACAGCATCAGTCTGTCTGGCATTAATGCTGAAATGAACCTTTTTGGCGCAGCCGTGAGGCACACACTGTTGTAGTTATTTATTTATTGTCACTTTTTTATTTGTTATTGTATTTTGTGTTTCACGGACTGTGTCCAAATAATCGGTATTCTTTCTTTCTTTGTTTCTATTCAGATTGTGTCATTATGATACAAAGTGTGTAACGCAATAATTATCAGGGTGCAGATTTGCAGAACGTAAAATTGATATTTGAATTCGTTCGCGTAATTTCTATAGTAATAAACATTTCATCAATTTCTTATTAAATACCAGTTACAACGATAAGGAAACATCAAAATAAATTAAATTACAATATCTTTTACCTCGGCACGTGGCTGTCGTATAATATTTATAACCTAACAATACTTATGTATAATTTTGCCAACGACTAACAACCAGTCTTATCAAGGGATAACGTACCCAGTAACTGGGTCGTGGAGGTCAGATAGGCATTCGCTCCATATAAAATATTGGTACTCACTTAGCTACATCCGGCTAGACTGCAGACTTAGCATGACGCTTTCTATTTCTACGAAGAATAGACATAGCTTTTTTTATACAAAGTGACATTTCGTTTTCCATTTTTGACATCGCACAGTAGAAATTCTTTTACAATCTGTCATTTTGTCTTTCGTTTCTAACGATCTTTGTCTAGGTCCGTTTTTATGTAGACTATTTCAGAAAAAGTTTTCTATCCCAAACTGTCAAATCACACTGACAAGTGACTGTTGTGATTGTGACAGTGACAGAAAACCTTCTACTGTCTACTCGGCACGTAATTTTTTGTCTACTTTTCCGTCGACAAAACGGTGGTCGTGCTAAGCCTGCAGGAAGCCGAAGCCGAATCCAAAATAGTTGGAAAAAGGCTATGTAGATTAACTTATGTGCCTACTTATAATTTTGTTGGTCCAAGCGAGGTGGTTAGAAAACATACCTACATCTTAAATGATTTTATCAGTCCAGCAAGCTTAGCATAACGCTTTCTATTTCTACTCTACCGTAGAATAGAAATCGCTTGTCTACATTTCTCGGTACAAAACTGTCTACACGGCGACGTCATTTTTGTCTACTCTTCCATCGACAAAACGCTTCACTCTCGTGCTAAACCTGCTGGAAAGACTAAACAAATAACTGCACGCACTTCAATTAGTTCTAGGTATTATCAGATGACAATTACCGGAAACATTATAGCAATATTCTTGTTAGGCTTGCCTTAATACTGTCCTTGGGTTTTCGCACAAGATCGTAATCATGACGTCAAACTAGGTGTTGATAAAACACAACACTATGGTAGTAGCATAACATCATCACATCACGCCTTGTCTCCCTGAAGGGGTAGGCAGAGATGTACCTATAGTACCTACACCAAAATTTTGCTTGTTCTGTTTAAGTCCCAGTAACATGGGGCGAGCTTATTGCCATCATGCGAGCACAAATCCAGACTCCGGTCTGCTACTGAGACATTCCAGATAGAAAAACCCAACCTGGACCAAGGAGGCAGTCTTTGTACTAATATGGAAGCAGTATTGTCATTTTTAGGTATCTTTGGGTAACACCAAACACCTACTAATGAAGTGATATACAGGGTAAATTTTTAACCAGTGCGCAAACAGTAACCATGAATTCAGCATATCATTCTAGACACCCCCAGCGTAGAAATTTTTCGTCGGTTATACAAAAAATACAATCAGCTGTTTCATAGAAAATGCAATACCTACGCCATCAAAATGTATGGAACAGCTGATTTTTTTATGTATAACCGACGCAAAATTTCTACGCTAGAGGGTCTACAATGATATGCTGAATTCATGGTTACAGTTTGCGCACTGGTTAAAATTGTATTCTTTATATGCGGGGGCAATCTTTAGCTTTAGTTGAGCATCTAAGAGAGCTCATTAATAACGCGTTAAAGAAGCGCACTGTTGAATTCAAACACTCAGCCCAAGGCCTAGAGTTGAAAAACCATTCTGCGGCAAAGTAAAGTCATTTTAAAAACACCCGTGCGCACGTGGGCTTGCAGTCGCCGTACGATGACGTCACTATTATGCCAAATTAATAGACTCAGCCATGTGATACGAAAATCGATGACTGGTTGATGCTAATGTAACCTTTTATGCGTAATCCAAATCTCCTCGTGATAAAGCAATTTATGACCATGATAATATTCCATTTTACATAGAATGTTTGTTAGTATATTGTGTTGTTTTTTAATACTAGTGCAATCAAAACTAGGTATATACGTCAACACTATTTTCAATGAGTGTGCTTTAAATAACTATGCTTCTTCTTTACATTAATGAGTAATAAATGTGAAGAAGAAGCTGAGTTATAAAAAAAAATACCCTTAATTTAACGACTTTCGTGAGACAAGGTCATTTTCATAGGTGTGGTTCATGATTCCACGACTAGTATATGTGAAATAAAGAATTGAAATTTAGCTTTTATTGGAACGAAATTATTTAATTTTTCATCGGTCAAAATGAAAACCCAAAATGGCAGCTGCGGAAATTTCTAAAAAAATTCACGATGTCTGCCTTTTTCATGGTTTTCGAGGGTACTGAAACCGATAGTGAGGTCAAAACAAAGTTTGAGTATTTTAAAGTTACGATAAATGACGTTACAGTTCGGAGTTGAAGAATAACCGTAAGGAACTTCGTTCTTGCAGGCTTAGCACGAGAACCGCAGATAAGCGTTTTGTCGACGGAAGAGAAGACAAAGATAACGTTTCCGTGTAGACAATTGACACTTATGTACAGAGAAATGTAGACAAGCGATTTCTATTCTACGGTAGAGTAGAAATAAAAAGCGTCATGCTAAGCCTACTGACGGGGGGGGGGGACTTCGGTACCGTTTTTCAATAATCATAAAAGAACGAATACTTAAAGATTTCTCTTATTCTTCGTCATTGGGATGCTTTTGGCACTTAGTCCTTCAAGTGGACCATTGTACGAGTCCTTGGAGGCCGTCGTTGGTCATTCTAACTAGCCTACCTCCTTCCAGAAGCAGCTTGGATCTCTAAACTGCTTCTTCAGGTATCCTAGTCTGTTGAGAAAATCTGCAAAAGCTCTGGGTCACCTGAGGGTTTCTGATCTAATTTGGGTGACGCCTGTGCATTCAAAGAATGGTCTTTGAATGCACAGGCGTCACCCAAATTGCCGCAATTGTTGTTGACTTAATCTACTCATTACAATGTTTTTTTTTAATGAGTAGTATTGCAATATGTTAGCTAGTATATGCGTGTATGCTAGTTAGCTAGCGACCTCGACAATTCATGATTATTCTTGCCAGTGCAACCGGCAGCAAGTTCGTCATGCTCCCTTAGATGTCACTGCTGGCGGTAGCGTCGGGGGTCGGGTTGCCTCCTTCCCTCCAATATGGTGGCAACAGCAACCGTTGCGCGTATGGACGCGCAACAGTTTCCTCTATGCATGCTCTGCACAGAGGACTGTCCGTTATGCCTCTATTGTGTGGAAATGTTTGAATAGCGAGCAGTGTAGGTACTGTTATGGTCACTGTCACCAGGCATTTGTCATGATTTCGATTAACTCAGCCTATCGCAGTCCACTCCTGGACATAAGCCTTGCCCTGGCTGCGCCACAACACACTGTCCTCCGCCTCCCGCATCCATGTCCCAGGGTCGTCGGTCTAACTAGCTGGGGGGCGTCCCACGCTACGCTTTGTTTAGAGATCTCCATGTTTCAATTCATGTTTATTATTTTTAGGAGCTGTGGCGAGATGCAGAGTAATGAGATAGATAAATTATACAGCACCGCTAGTCCCTGCCGCTCCGGATCTCAGGTAAGATTCATACATTTTACATTCCTCAGTACAATGAAAGGGGATGGTATATATTATGCAAACTCACAATGAACCCGTACTTTTTAACCGACTATGGCGAGAGTTAGGATTTTGACCACTATGTATGTATGTTCATCTGTCTCCTCCATAACTTCTAAACTTCATAAAAATCGTTGGAAGCGTCTTGATCGTCCGGTACTAAGACTGTCAAGTGTCAAGTAATTAACACAATTACTTTTCTATTGTTAGGCAGACTCAATGAGGGAGAAGAAGAGACGAAGGGCTACAAGTACCGCGCGGCCTCTATAAGGGGCCATTACAATAGAACATTAATTGTGTCTCATTAGCCGGTAGTTGACAGGTTAAAGCTTTCGTCGTGATATGATAACCAACAAATTATATTGGTAACGTGTCACGTTTTCCGCGTTATTAAGTACATTATTTCTATTAAAGTATCGATTTTATATTAAATAGCACATGACTTTACCATTTTATTTATAAAATGCTTCAAAGATAACAGTTTATAGGACGGATTCCACTGGCTGACGAAGACCTTGATTATTACGAACAGATGAGGCATCTCTTTTTATCTTAGACATAAGAGTCACAGGGACAATATGAAAAATAAAGGTATGAAAAAGAAAGGGAAGTATAATCAGCCTATAATGTTCCCACTGCTGGGACACAGGCGTTCTCTCTGTGAGCAGTGGGCCATAGTCCAACACGCGTGTCAGTGCGCATACCGCACTTCAAACGCGGGCAATCGCACCGCGTTCAAAATTTGAAAACGTGACATCCACCAGGATGTCACATGTTTACGAATTTTTGGTTCTAAGTCATGCCGGTTTCCTCACGATATTTTCACTATCATTGTTTTGAGAGTAGTGATGAAATTAGATACGCAAAGTAAATTGCCTGCCTGGATTCGAACTCACGATCTACAACTCGTAAGTCGGGTCGATACCACTGAGCCACCACAGCTGCTAGAAAGTATCGGGAGATTCCGTTTTTGTAGCAACAGATTTGGTCCCCATCTTTATACAAATTATATTAACACCAGACTTCCACAGGAACTTATTCCTATTCTTTAGAGAATAATTACTTTATTATGTACACGAACATAGTGATACTTGATGAAAATATCAAAAATAATACAGTACTTAAATACTAACTTATATTATTACTTTAACGCGTGTTGATAAAACTCTGTTTAATAATAGTATTGTGAAACAGGGAATTACCGCGCCCGTGGTCATTAGGTCACGTATGTTTGTATTAGGTAATCAATCTCGGCTGTTTTACTCTTGATAATATTTTCCGAATACTTAGTCCGCTTCCCTTTGTAATATTCATCATCATGATCATTTCAGCCGAAAGACGTCCATTGCTGGACTAAGGCTTCCCCCAAGCTCCTCCACTTCGACCGGTTCTGTGCGTCCCGCATCACAAGGTCATCGGTCCACTACTACTAGCAATATTGAGTTGATTTTTTGCAAATATTGAAATAGGAACTTACAGCAAGCTGATCTGATGATGTGAATGAAATAAGACCGTAAAATCGTTTTAACACGATTTCTTGAAAACGTTCAAAAAAGTGGTTTTTGAAACCAGTGTATCTCTTTAACCGTAAATAATTTTGAAAGCAAAAAAATATATGATATTTTCAAGTCTTTTTTGCATAGAGTGATGGAACTCAAAACATAATTAAACATACTTTAATGCATCAAAGCAATCATCAAAGTCACCTCTTAATAATCTTTAAAACCAGTTTATCTCTTCAATAACAATTATAATTATAATAAAAAAACATACCAAAAAATTCCTAATGCCAAACTGCATCCAGTGACGGATTAATTATTATTAAATAGTTAATATCTAATTTTATACGATTTTATTAGTATTTTTACGTCAATGCTTGCTCATTTATTATTCGAATTGATTACAACAGATTTTAACCCGTATCGGATTGCATTAAGTACTACTATCGCTCATAACGACAATATTTAAAGTTATTAGCGCCTTATATACAATGTTCTTGAGTCTTGAAGCTGGAGGTCAATTTCCGTATTTTACAAACGCTCGCTTTCTACGTGTCTCTGTGACAATCTGTCAATAACTCCTGTAATTTACCTGTAAGTTTTCGTCATTGATTGCCGCTGAGATATTGCAACTAGATTTTGAACAAGGGGTTTATGTCTAAGTTATAATAGCCGTTCGTGTGTAAAGCTACGCTTGCCGTGGTTGGTTCATGGATGGGTGACCATCTTTATATAACAAGACCGGCTGGCATTCGCGGATCTTTGACAGTCATAACGGGTCGTCAGAAGCCCGAAAGTCTGACTACTAGTCTTACTATGATAGGCAGTCGCTCCATGTAAAAAACTGGTATTCAGCTGCTTCCGGTTAGACTGGAAGCTGACCCCAGGCAGTTTTATTTTGAACGTTTTTAATTACGAAAATTGGCCTTCTGGTCTGATGATGAAGATGAAATGAGATCGTAAAATCGTAAAAAAAAGTTATTTTATTTCTTTCCAACTTCAAAAAGAAATTATGCCGCTGCAATTCGAATTTGTTTTTCATAGGCTTCCATTGTAGGTAGGCAGACCTACGCTACGGTTCACGAGGCCGTGACGTAGGCGTTTTATCAATTACATTACGTAGACAAGACATCGATCAGAATTTATACGGCTTAGTGCCGCCTCATGGCTTCATGGTTAATCTTTGTGAATCTACCTACTCGTTTCTAGTCCACCCACTATAATTTCTGATCAGAAATTGAGAATCACTCTGCGAAAACATGATTCTATAAGATAGTAAAAAATAAAACAAATCTTTTCAAGCGAAAAACGATGCTCACAACAACGTTATTTTAATTTTTACTTTGAAGTGAATTTCGTGGTATGTTCTTACACGTAATCATTCGTTCGTTAATTGAAAATTTTATACATATAAAAACTACACGGCTCATGTTTGTAAACAACAAACAAAGAAAATAATTAAAATGACGATAGATGTTGGTCTGGAGCCAGGGCACAGTAAAAATCTAGACAGTACGGAAACTAGGCCTATTTGTTGAAATATATTAGGCACCTACTCTCCATGGAGTGTTGGGGTTGTCACTCGTAGTGTTTGAAAAATTGAAAAGTGTTTTATTGGAACGAAGTTCTTTAAGCGGCTTGCGGTAGGAGTTGACTAGTAGAAATCGTCACGCGAAAAAGCGTTCATACATGTTATGCCCCTTGCATGCGACGTTCATGTTTGGTCAAAATGTAAACTCGAAATGGTAGCTGCGAAAATTTTATTTTTGTTTAAAATCATATGTGAGAAGCAACTACAACGGAACCCGACTGAGAGCATCAGAGCACCGCGACTATTGTTTGGGGGCTCGTAGAAGCGCGCGTCTATGTGAGTGTGCCGTTTCGAACGTTTGTTCGTAGTTTCTGTACTGTCCATATTTATTTTGTGGCCAGGGTCGCATTTTTTATATAACCTGTTTATAACAATAAAGAAATTAACAATACTATTTATTTATTACATAATAGATTACTTTTTATATTATCATTCTTTTAGGTACCTATACTCCATTTGAAATAAGATTAGACATTTAACTAAACCTTTTTTACAGTCCGATCAACCGATTCTGACTTCTATAACGTAGGCATAAGGATGGCATTAAAAGCAAAAAAGTAGTTCCAATACCAACTGTTTACAGCAGATGCCATTTGTTATGCCACCAACGTAATAGAAGTCAGAATCGGTTGAACTGACTGTAAAAAAGGTTTAGTTAAACGTCTAATCTTATTTCAAATGGAGTATAGGTATATTGATCTTCTTTATGTATGTAATTGTGGTACGTCTTGTATGAAGACTTCTTCAGTTCTTTCACGAAAGCAAACAAAATACAATCCCAAGTTGTAAAATGAAAAATCTTAATCTAAATCAGTAATCAGTACCTATTTAATATGGATATCGAACTTTAAAGAATCAAAAGAGTATGTCATTGAGGCTACGAAAAACCAAGTTTCACAAATTCTTCAGACTGTCTTCTTCTTTGATACATCTCTATTAGCTGTCATCTCAGACCTCTCATTTCTGGCAGTTTGAGCTCTTTATGCGGTATACCCAAATGTCCTTTCTTTGGTATTGTTCGTAGAGTCGTTGAGCTCATTCAAAGTTCTGAGTTGGGCTGCACGATAACTGACAACTGCGTGCACGGACTGGACAGGTCAATCTGTGCGGTTCTTTCCTCAGAAGATCATTTCAGACATCAATCTACATGGACTTCACTGATCAAGATTATGTCTGGACTTTAAAAGAGACTGTGGCCTCCGAGTTAGTTTCGGTCTTCCTTCTCAGAGCAGTCAGATAGGCCGACCGAACGCCGACCTCATCTAATTTAAAAAAACATGTTTGACTTGTAAAAGTTTTGGCACAGCTACTTACAGTAATTTATTATTTTAGCCATTTCATCTTTCGCACAGCCCATCCATCGTTTTAAACATGAATTGGTGTTCGTTGGTAAGCGCTATGTTTTGGTTAGAAATGCAATAGCAGAATGAGGTAAAAATGAAAGAAAAAAATGGAAAAAATCCTGAAAATTTTGCAAATTCGGGAAAAACTAAACATCCATTTTCCATGAACTATTGTTTGAACAAGACAACGTGTGTCGCTCAGCTAGGTCATAATAATCTACTAATTATTGCAGATCGTTTACGCCTGGGCTCGAGATGCACCCAGTCTTCACCTTCCCAAGGACGTCGGCTTCCTCATAGGCAAGGATTCGCCCATCAAGTACTTGGTCCTACAAGTACATTACATGCATCGCTTTCCAGGTAAATATTGCGTACTCTATATTATTTTCCTTATTCTTTTCGTGTAGATTTAATTTTATCTTGTATAAAGGCAAAGTACCATATATTTTTGCCTTTATACGTGGTCAAATTAAATTAGCTAGCGAAACTCTGAAGACGTGAATGGGGTATCGAAATCTAAACATGATAAAACAAAAACCTTTGTGGGGTCATAGACCGCAGTCGCAGATCGCAGTACTCTCATGAAATATCAGTTTAAAAAAGTTTTTTGGGGAACCTAAACTACAGGGACGTGATTGGTATCATATTTAAACACGATAACAATATCAACTCAGCCTATCGCAGTCCACTGGTGGACATAGGCCTCTCCCATGCTGTGCCACAACACCCGCCTTCCGCATCCAGTCTGTCCCAGCCACCTTTTTTTTTGAGGGTGGGTAATCATCAAATAACTTCTCCCGCTCTGGGTGGAGAGTGAGGGCGTTTCAGACTTTTACTGACTAAAACCCACCCGTGTTCCTTCAGTTGCCTGTGTGCCAGGGGCCACGGTATCTCTTTCGAACAACCCGCACCCCTTGAGGGCGTTCCCACACTACGCTTGATTGATCACCGAGAGTCGTTAAACAATCCTGCCGTGATTTGATTACTTCCGTGTTGACATAGACTAAGAGTTGTTTTGTGATTTTAATGAATCCATTATACAGGGTGGTTGACGCACAACCACTATGGTTTCAATACATCATGGTTCATATTTTCTAGGGGTCTACTTTCTAAGCACGTAATCCGTAGTTTCGGCCGATGTTACGGGCGTCTCCTACTACGTATCACCTACGGATATAGGATTAGTTTGGGGCCCGAGATTAAAATGGATGGCGACACGATTTGACAGTTGTCCTTAGTCTCGATGATGTGTTTTTGCCCGCCCGAAAAAGTTAATAAATCGGGAGAAGGGTTCATTCCTAAGTACCGAACTATTTTCGGACGGGCCCGTATCTTCGACGACGGACTTAGAAAGTACGCCTGAACCTGAGACTTATAATTATAATAGATACTGAAAATTCTTGTGACACTACTTATGTCAAAGATCAACGAATGACAGCCGGGATTAACGGCTGAACGTGATTTCCGAGGCACGAAATTTTCTATATTATTTGTAAACAAATGTAAAATATGAATAAACACAGAAAATGTTTGTTATCAACATGATTGAACTTATTGAATGAGAGATTGAGCAATTAAGCCGAATACAAGTGTTATATATTTGTTTATAACGACGATCTGTTTGTTTACGCATACTGATGTGGTCTATAGGTCCTATTAGCTTACAATTATCATAATAATCAATGTTTTGTCGCATGAGGAAAACGGAATGTCTATGCCATAGACGTTACGTTTACTCAGTAATATAATACCATAGACTGCATGCCATTGTGATAATTGTGTGAGTAAGTAACTATGCTATTCTGTATTGACAATACTGAACTGGTACTATTGTTAAGTTAGTGAAACTGCTATGTGAATGCTATTTCCTGCGTCATTTAAGAAGAAGGAAGTGATTTGTGAGATGATGGCTTATATTATTATTTAATAGCTTTTGCCCGCAGCTCCACTCGCGTGGATGACGGTTATCGCGTAAAAAAGTAGCCTATGTGGTTCTCCATATCCCAGTCTCTGCCAAATTTCATGGCGATTGGCTCAGTGGCTTAGGCGTGAAAGACAGACAGACAGAGTTACTTTCGCATTTATAATATTAGTATTTAATTTAGATTTAATTTAATGCAACAAGACTCAAGTGTTAGTAACAAAAACTTACAAAATATGTTAGTAAAACATTAACACAATTTGTGATATATACATAGACAGGAAGTTGTTAGTGCTGCCCCGCACCCTACTAACCAGGGATGCGCACAGCTTCCGCATCACAGTGTAAAAGCAGTCAACGCGCGCTTCAGCAAACAATTATACAGATGCATGAAAAAAAAACCTAGGTCCAGACAATAGTGACGTAGGTACTGCGTCGAGCGTTCACAAATAATTTGCGGCAACGGCAGGAAGCAAATGATGACTCGAAGAGCCGTAGCATATTTTTTTATAGTGTAGGTATCAGCCTCACCGAACGATCAGGTTAAGCTACGCATGCCGCGGTTGGTCCGTGTATGGACGAGGGTCTTAGTAGGTATATAAATATGGTCACGCGATCTCATCATCATCTTTATATACTTACTAGGCTCCCGTGCCGTGCCTCGGGCAGCACGTTAAGCCGTTGGTCCTGGCTGTCATTCGTGGATCTTTGACAGTCGTTACGGGTCATCAGAAGCCCGAAACTCTGACAACTAGTCTTACAAAGGGGTATCGTCTTATCCAGTCACTGGGTTATGGAAGTCAGATATGCAGTCGTGTAAAATAGTAGTATTCAACTGCATCCGGTAAGACTGGAAGCCGACTTACATGTTGGAAAAAGGTTAGGCAAATAATGAGGTATTGTATAAAATTGGCCTTTACCTTGCACTAAGAAACAACAGGCTCATAATAATAAAATAATGCCTATTTAGACTGTCCTGATGTTAAGCGATGATGCCGTTAACAATAACCGAACAGACAGCTGTGCTGCTGCGGAGATTGTTACGCCACTTCCTAGCTAAAGCACCGGGCGTTTGAGGGGACTCTCATAAGTAATTTTGACATTCAAAAAGTGCTATTTCTCAGCATATTTTGAATAAATTACTATTGATTTTACACAGTGCAGCACGCTTGCTTAGTTCACTACGAAATAAAACATTGAAAACGTTATCTAAAGACAATAAGTAATGACGATATTCCATTCTTCTAATTAGTAGGTACTAGGAGAATAGAATAAAGTTACTTTTGTCCTAGCAACAAGCGCTTAATTTTAAAATGTAATAACGTATTTCTTATCTTTTTTTTTTAGAGAATCAACTCGACAACTCCGGAGTTTTCCTCAAATACACGAAGGAAAGGTAAATATCTGCATTAATTATAAATTTCTATACCGCGCATGAGAGATGGATACCTATTGGCTAGTTACTTACCAAATATTGTTCATAGGAAATGTTCCTTTTTTATTTTTAATAAGTTAAACTGCAGTATTTTGATAAGTCACTTACTTCAATATACAGGAAAAGTTTTTATTCAGTGCGCAAACTTTAACCATGAATTCAGCATACCATTCTAGACCCCCCAGCGAAGAAATTTTTCGTCAGTTTTACAAAAAAAATCAGCTGTTTCATAGAAAAGTGCAATACTTACGCGGTCAAAATGTATGGAAAAGCTGTTTTTCTTTTGTATAACTGACAGAAAAAAATCTGCGCTGGGGGGTCTAGAATGATATGCTGAATTCATGGTTACAGTTTGCGCACTGAATAAAAACTTTTCCTGTACAATCGAAAGAACTGCAAAAAATAACACCCTATTTTTTTTGACACGAATTGAAAAGATCAATCATAAGCATCAAATTTACCTATAGAATAATAACAATCATAGTAAGGTAACTACCTTAAAATTTGCAAATTCTGCTGCTCAATACCTTTAAGGTACGGTGAGTCCGTTTTGCGTTAATTTAGCTCAGTACTAAGTGAATTAGTAGAACAGCTAACAATGAGAATCTAACACGCAAGCGCAGGAGGATCGACTGAGGGTCAGGTGTATATCGTTCCTACGTGTTATGCTATAATAGACATCTTCCGGTAATTTACAACAATATAATCAGTTTAAAATATCATAAATTCTTTGTGGTTTTGCAACTGAATAACTAGAATAGGGTATTTTACTCTATACGAGAAAAAATCTAAAAATATATTATTGCGATAGCATAGACAAAATGCAGTCGGAAAATGTTAGTTTTAGTTCATGGAACAACAAAATACATTTTAAAATACAATTTAAAGATTTCAGTTTTTTTGAATCTGTGTTTGAACACCATGAAATAGTAGTCGCCATGTTATTTCGTCATAGGGCATGTCAACTGAGCAACTTTGTACTTTTATTATTTTCGTAACCAAAGTAATTTTTATTTAAATAATATTTTGCATTCAGGAACAGCAAACCAACGATAAGTAGTAAAATAACTCATTTTTTTTTCATTGTAAACAATTGTCATACAAAATATCAGCACATTTGTTTTTAGCAAACTGACGTCATACCCACAGAGCAATATGGCGTCTACTGCGTCCAGCGTTTTTGTCAAATTACGCGCGATGTTTGAAAATGTAAAATTTAAATGCATTTTTATGGCATTATTCGATTAAATAAAAATGTTGTGTTTATTTAGTTGTTTATTAGCACACTAGAATCTAAATAAGACACTTTTCAAAAATGATTGTAATACCCTATTAGGGTGTTCTGAAATGACGTTCACTAGGTGGCAGCACTGAGACGTCAGGTCCGGGCTCCTATCAAAAGTGTCAAAGCGCCTACGGACTGAATGGTTAACGAAAGAATGAAACGAATGACATCAATTATTTTAAGTTCATTGTCGAACTGGAAGACCTCTTGTCAAAGTGGCGCCAACTGGTGGCTTGAATATTCATGAACACCCTCATTAGTAGTGACTAGGTTCACACGGTGTTTTCCCGCGGTGATATTTTGGCGCGTACTGGAATTCTCAACGCACTGCTTATCGCCGGGAGGTGTAAATCCAACATTGTGTTTTTTTGACGCGCTGGGATGCGTTCTGTTGGATTATCAATGCTTAGCTCTACACTGAGAGTTGAAAATCCTATGCATAATATCCCGCCGCGATATTTTACGTTAGTGTTGACGTGGGCTTATAGAAACAAATCTATGTTCATAACTTTATGGTAACGTGTTTTTCAAAAACCAGGGGGGCTACTTTCTAAGTCCGTCGTCGGAGATAAGGGCCCGTCCGAAAATAGTTCGATACTTAGGAATTAACCCTACTCACGATTTATTAACTTTTTCGGGCGGGAAAAAACACATCGAGAGTAAGGACAACTGTCAAATCGTGTTGCCATACATTTTAACTTCGGGCCCCAAACTAATCTTATGTCCGTAGCTGATACGGAGTAGGAAACACCCGTAACTTCGGCCGAAACTACGGCCTCCGTACTTAGAGAGTAGACCTCCAGGTTCAGGTAAACACGATAGGCTTTCGTCAAGAGCAATAGTCTTAATGGAAATTCCTTTTCGATATTCCAAATACAACAACATTTGGAGTAATTTGACGACAGTTATACAGGATGGCAGAAACATCGACGCGGAACCTGTTATCATTTATTCAGAACATGATTTTAAAATCCGCTGCGAACAATTTTTCGTTGGTTATTAAAAATAAAACAGCTGTTCCACACATTTTGTTCGCGTAGGTATTGCACTTTTCTATGATACAGAAGATATATTTTTTTATAACTGGAAAAAAATCGCTGCCCCAGGGAGTCTAGAATCATGTGCTGAATTCATATTTACAGTTTGCGCGTTGATGTCTCTTGTCACTCTGTATAGCTATGCTTTCCCGTAACATATTTAATAAATAAATCATGGTTACCTTACATTAAGTAACCACATCATCTTATAATTTAAATTTCTCTTCAAAAAATCTTATAATGACCAAAAATAATCTATAATAAATACTTAATTACTGTGTTAATTTCCAGAATGCGCCGCCAAGCCGGCGTGATTCTGCTGGGTACCAGCGGCGTCATCCCGCCACACCGCGTTGAGCACATGGAAACCGCTTGCACCATCAACGAGAACAAAGTCATACATCCCTTCGCGTTCCGTACTCACACTCACGCCCTGGGTAAGTTGTCAATTACCAAGCTATAAGCTCTATGCCCCAGAATCCAGATATGCCAGTTAATAGTAGATATACAAGTTAAAATTTAAATAACTGAAACCCGAAATGGTGTCATCGAACTGATTTGATAAATGATTTTATTTTTGTGAGTAGATTTGTACAATCAATTTTACACTTCAAATCATATTTTAAAAGCGTTTCCTATCTGACTAAACTGAGAAGAAAGGTCGAAACAAATCAGCAGGCTTAGCACGAGAACCGTAGAGAAGAGTTTTGTCGACGGAAGAGTAGACAAAAATGTCGTTTCCGTGTAGACAATTGACAATTTTGTACCGAGAAATGTAGACAAGCGATTTCTATTCTTCGGTAGAGTAGCAATAGAAAGCGTAATGCTAAGCCTGCTGAAATCAGAGCATGTGAAGACCATGGAGATTGGTGTCTGAAATGGTCTTTTGCGGGAAAGACCAAACAGATTGAGTGGACCTGTCCAGTTAGTGCCGCATTTGGCAGGGCAGTACAGCTCACTCAGAGGTCACTAACTTAACTAATCATTATAAACATCTTTGATTATGAAAGCTACCCTGGAATAGCGAAAAGCAAAGCTGTTCCATTGATTTTATCAATAAGAACAACCCTAAATTCAAACTGCAAAAAAAAAAAACTTATCAAAACTAAAATGGCTTCAATTCTAATTTATTTTAATTTAATATCTACTAATTTATTTCAATTTAATTTTAATTAACTTCTTTCAATTTAATTTAAATACAACTGATTTCCTCGCGACTAACATAGTTTTTAAGATAATGTTATACTAACAAAATATGGGCAATTAATAGTCTGAAATAAACGAATTTTATTTATTTTATTTTATTTAAATGAAGTCATAATATATCCTTCCCAACATCTCTGCTTTATTATTAAATCCTAAAAAAATCTGAAATAAAATTACAGGTCAACTAGTAACTGGTTATGTGGTCCGTCAAGACGAAAACGGTGACGTATGGACCCTCCTCGGCAAGAAGAACCCGCAGCTTCCTCAGATGTTCTACCCGGTGGTTAACAACAAGCCCATTGAGAGAGATGACGTATTGGCTGCAAGGTGCATCATGAATAACACCAATGACCATGCTGTGAGGATTGGGTACGTACCTACTTCTTCAGTTCTTAACGTATCGATAGCAATCATTACTATGTGTAACATAATTAACGCAAGACCTCATACACCCCAATTAGAGAATTGAGTTAAAAGCATAATACAACCACCAAAACTATTTCTTTTTCAAAGCTATCTATTATTATTATTAAGAAAATCTTGTTGACCCTAGCAATACTTTGTTTTTTTTTTTTTAAATTGAATCTTATTGCCTTTACACAAGATTTAATTATGTTTGATTCAACCCAGTAGACTGTATCAAAAACTTAATTTAAAAAAAATGCTAATTTCAAAAGTTACTGAAATAGACTCAGAGGCCGTTAAACAAAAAAAAATGTAACATATGACGACGTGCAACTACAGAAGGCAACCCGATAATGTAAACTTCACGGCTACACATCAAGCTATACATTTCCAGTATAAGCTTATCTGGCATTGAATAGGATTTCTGTACAGTGCGAGATCAGCATAAACTGGAAATGTATTAGCTTGATGTGTAGCCTTGTGTACCTATTCGATCATTAGTGACACATTATTGTCTTTTGCACAAAACAATTTGTAACCCCTTTTTTACCTTTGGTGCCTCCTCAAGTATTATGGGTGTCGTAATCTTTTCTGCCATTCATGTATGCTTTACAATCGCCACTCATCACATCAGAAGGTCTATTTTCGTAATTAAAAACGTTCAAAATCTGGTCGCAGTCTCATCTCAGCGACATTCAAATGTCAAAAATTTATGGAAAATCGAGGTATTTTTGACAGATTGATACTGAGATCAGACTGTGAACGTTCTTAAAATTACAAGAATTGCCCCTCAGTAAACTTCACACATACACACAATGATGGGTGCACTAGTACAAAGCGCGGTAGTACAAAACTTAGAATCTCAGACTCTGTGGCGTGATTTCGGGCTAATACGGAAACACGAAAATTACCAAAGCGCATTCTTTTTTTGGTTAAACTGTATATTATTAATTTATTTGATAGTTGGCTTCAACAAAACAACTGATTTTTTTTCTACAATATACTCATCTAAACACTCACTGATTCTCTGTACTCAGTGATTCTGCATAACTATAAAGGAAATTAAAAAAAAAAATAGCTTCGCGTAGGTAGGACAGAGGTTGAAATGTTGTAAAGTTTCATGACTTATGGAAGATAGCACTATTAATTAAAAAATATTTTTCTTTAATTTTCATGTTAATGTACATAGGTACTAGGTACTCTAAAATAAAATACATTTTAAAATACAAACTAGGTACTCCAAAATAAAATACACTCTTAAAAACAAACTAGGTACTATAAAATCGATTTGTCGATTCCATACCATAAGTACGTTAAGTTTTTGTAATGTCTTTTGCAAAAGTGAAAACTAGATACTCCAAACTTTTTACCGTTATTTTTGATCCCTTATAATTTCAATTTTATTTATGACATTATGTACCTAATCATTTCAATCCATATTTCAAAATAAAAAAAATTACAGAGCAACCAACAAAGATGAGATGTGCAACTTCTACCTGATGTACTGGGTTGAGAACGACACCCCATTGGAACAAAAGTACTGTTTCTCTGCCGGCCCCCCCTACTACTACTGGAACCGAGCGCGAGAGAATCTCGTCAACATTCCACTCAGCGAGATCTGAATTCCATTGAAGGTTTAATACGAAGTCTGGGTCAAAAGGATGCTTGTAAAACGGTAATGTATTATGAGATTAGAAATTCTGTCGTCATTTTCGGGGTATAATCATTTTAGTATCTACTCTACTATTGTAGCGTTTGTGTATTGATTTTCGTTTTAACAAGTAATGACATTTGACTGTCGTCATGTTCTTAGTTCAAATAGCAGACCGTTATTTTGAAATTGTTTATCCGATTCTTTTGTTTTTAAAACAAAACGTTTGAATGCGTGTTTTTTTTTTACTTTGTAAAACAATATTGAATCGACTACTAACATGTTTCTTGTGAGATCCAAAAGAAAGGGAGTGGGCTATGAACTTTACATAGAAATAAAGGATAAATGGGTGTCATAAGTTGTAATCCTTATTTTGTAAGCTCAATTTATTCATTTATTTACAAAAATATTTATTTAAATCATTACAGGCATAGATTATTTGTGCTAATTGTCTATTACCCTTTCCAATTCAAACGCAATGAAAAATAAAAATTGACAATTTTGTTAATAATGGGTGGCACGGTTTCAGACGTATCAAAATGCTAAATTATGCTAAAATTACAAGATCTGGAAAATAACAAATACATTCCCTTCTAAAGACTACTTTTAATTTTGTTTACATTAATTTTAGGTTTAGGTTTAAATAAAGACGGATTGTAATTTTACAATATATTTATTTTAAAAAAAAGTTAGTTCAGAAAATTGTGGAAAGATCTGAGACAGTGACATTTTGATGAAATGATATCATTTTTATTAGAATAGAATAGCTTAAACAGAGACATCTCAAATTCGGTTTTAAATGATTTATTTTATTTGACTGGAATGGGTATGTTATAAAAACTATAATTAACTATTCCAAATAACAATATTTTGCACACAGTTCATGTTTTACCAAGATAAACATTATAATTATATTTTAAGTTAATGTAGATATGGCATTATTATATTTTATGTAAGTATCTCAACTTTACAGATCTGGGTGTATCTAATTTTAGGATAAGATAAAATATATATTTACCTATTACTAAAAAATCTATACCTCTAGTCAAAATCAGTATGAAAGACTTGGAATCGTAATGATTAATTAAGATCTTTAAAGAAATTAACTATATTTCTACAAAACTGATAAAATAAGTACGAATACGGTCTTAGCAGGCAGCAGCTTAGAATTTAAGTTAATTTTGGCTACAGCATTACTAACTTTAAAAAAAAATATTTTTGTGTATTGCTACTCCAAAAATTATAAGTATACTTAATAATTATGGAGTTGTACTCCAAAAATTATAACTGTTGGTAACATTCAACACTGGCTCAATATTTTGGAACGCTGGCTCGTTTAAAATGGTGTCCTTAACTGCTTTAAAACAAAACAAGTTTTATCTTTAGGCTTAGCTAACCATCGAGCTATTGGTTAATTAACAACTTTATTTCGACATTTTTAAAAGAAACTGACTTTAAAACGGAGTCATGATTTTTGTATTAAGAACTGTACTTAACGGTTGGAAATGGTTCGAAATACAAAAACTAGCGCGAACGTTTAAAGTTAAGTCGTTTTGTAATGAGACGGCAACAGTTTATAATAATATCAATTTATTATAATTATTTACACAGAAAGCTATTTTACCTTTACATAAACTAAAGTTATGAACATTAGGTATATTTTGCCAAACACAAATGACATTACATTTAAAATATTTAAAGCTCTCCTACAAAATAATATTTATTGTAAATAGTAAGACCTACAGTATTCTTAAGTATGTTCTGCTGAATACTTACTATAATAATAAAGTATAACAAATGACTTCGGCTTCGAATAATGGACTTTGATAGATTGCGTGCGGTTGATATTTAATAAAGTACCGTCACCAAAAGAGCCAGTTGATATTCAATAAAGTACCGTAACCAATGTCGTCGGATATGTTTGAAGTTTATTAAGAAACCGATTGATGTTTTCGGATAAAATTGAATTTAATAAATAGAAAACAAACAGTTCGTTTATTTAAAAAAAATGAGTTTTCAGGAGAAATTATAAATCTAGATTTGAGTAGACCTGTCATCACACAGGCGTCTATGAATAAGTCATCGTATAGATAATCTGTGTTCGAAATCTCTTTAATTTAGTTTCCAAACATGCAAACAAAGATGTTTTTCACTTCAACTTCAATGCGCCACACATAAAGTTCAGTTTGGCTGCAACTTCAAATATGTTAATGTCTTTTTTTATAGTAATCAGTCTTAAAAAAAAGACATTAAGAAAATCTGCAGTTAAATAAAGTTTATATTTGTTTAATTGACAATTTGGAAATCACATACAAAATATTTATTCCTAAATATATAATCCGAATAAATATATTTTTTAGTCCGCCTTGGGGACATTTGAGTGACTGGACAGCCTTGCTATTCGTCATTAATTACGCACATTAAATTGAATATCAAGTGCATGCAATTGACTTTGTAAATATTCGTTTAGGGTTAATTCAATAATTAATAAGCTCACTTATTCAGGTGCTTTTGTAAAGTATTGGTGTTTAACAAAAGTCTCTGAATGACATTTTTTTTTTTGTGACAAATCCTGTTTTTGTGTCCAGTTGTACTTATTTGAAGCTCACACTCTTTAACGAATTAACTCCATTTGCACATTCGTTTATTTTATCCGTCCACTTTTAGCTTTTATTTTCACTTTTCATACATCATTTGTTTTCTTTTTCGAATATTAATTTTATGCTATTTTTGTAACCTATTCTACTATATATGAATTTATTTTTCTTGTAAAAAACCCAAATATCTTTTGATAATCTTTGATGATGTTAGGCATTTAAGTATATAAAGAAGACATATTTATACATAGACTGTTGGATGAAGAATAAAAAGGCTTTGGACAAAACTAAAGCACAAAAAAAATATATCTGGTAGATATCATATTTATATAACGTATTGTGTATCATAGTTACTTAAAAAGCTACCTAAACGTTAACGATTTTTTTTTATTTAAAAATTATTGAAAATTTTAGTCATAATTTTTCATATAAACTATCATTCCTTTGACATTGCAGTTTTTTTTGCACAAAATTCAGTGAAATATTATAAATATTATTATTAGTTTTCTCTTTGATGTTTATATTTAGTTATTTTTATTATAAGAAATTGAATTACTATCGTGTTAAAATGTGTTACTGTTATTTTCTTCTCCTAGTGATAAACCCTTGATTGTCAAAGTTTTAATTGCTTTAGAGGGCATTTAGAATTACTTAAACATTCCAATATCCAAAATTATGTATTTTATATAGATTATTGCGTGTAATGTAATTTTTTATAGGAGTATGGCACGAGTCTGGAACATAAATTTTTGGTATGAATAAATTTTTTGAGTCAAGTTTTAATAAAAGGGAATCGGCAATGTTCGGTTAATTCCGTTTTTTTTAACAAACCTTCTGGGTCCCCCATTCTTTAACTGTGAGAGAGAGATGGAGCTAGTCAGGACGAATAGCACTATCAATTTAAGGCATTAAGACGTCATGGTATGACTCCTAAAAGTTAGAAAAATGCTTGTTGACCTTATGTATCATTGATTCATTTCCCAATTAATTTGATGAAAATGCTCTTTAAAGCAACACATTTTAGTATTGATGTACGTGTTAAACACGTTGGTCCCGTTTAAACGTAAGTTATTATATTAGAATAATATTAATAATATTAAATGTTTAAATCATATCTCTGTGTTATGTATGCTGCAAGCGTTTATTGTGAAGATTGGAAACGAAATGTGCGATTTTGAGACGATATGAACGTTGATTTGAAAAAAAAAAGAACAGTGGCACTCCGGGAGTGCCGACAGAAGTGAACACTTGAACAATTACGTGTGTATTTTTTGAATCGTTAGGAAATATTTTAAGAATCGTTAGATTTAACAACGTTCAACGGTCAACGTTCGTTCTACGTTGTTCGTTCGTGTTGTCAGTGGTGTCGGTAACATTGTCGCGAGTTCAATTGTGTTTTCTCATCTCAAAAAATGCTTAACGCGCCTAAAGAAGTTTTCACTTCAAAAACCATATAAACATCACGGGCGTATTCTCCGAAGGGTTAAGCAAAGATGTACCTACCTAGACCACCAACATTTCGCCAATTATATGTGGTGTAAAAAAATCGTAGATACGTTTCTCTGATTTAGAAAATATCGTTAACACTTTTTGGAAAGACTGTATTTTGTTGTTGACACGAAAATTTTATTTATAGCGATAAAAAATCGAACATTTCATTCCAATTTTACAACACTATTCTTATTAGAAACTGCACTCAACGTAGATATACATTGACCGGAAAAATCTTTGACTTTCAAACTTTTATTCAACAAAACCGTCAATGAACATCACTTGCGTGCCGTTTCTCGAAGTAATCTCTACTACTAGGCCTATCTATATACGTGTCTATTAAAATGAAATTTTAATTCCAGTATTGTATTTATGTCTGTGGACACGGCTTAAGCCTGAATCGATGTGCCCTGGATTCCTATGTGTAAACCTCACCATTATGTGGTATAAATAATACTTATCGGAAAAGTGCAAATAAAAACTATTATATTTTATATAGCGGTGTTTTATTTTTGAAGAATGCTTCCTAAAGACGCTTAGTTACCTACTGGAGTAATCTACATCGTGTACCAGTAATGTGTCGCGCAAATAATTGGCTGGCCCATACAAAACTTCAATAAGTACCTACTCGATCCAAAATGGGGCGGCTGATTTGTTTACGCCATTACGGTGTTGGTACCCATGGAGAAAGTGGTTCAGTTTGATGGTACCAAACCTTTTTTTTTGTTGTTGGGCAATCATCAAATAACTTCACCCAGAGGTGCAGCAGGAGGGCGTGTCAGACTTTTACTGACTAAAACCCACCCGTGTTCCTTCAGTTGCCTGTGTGCCAGGGGCCACGCTATCTCTTTCGAACAACCCGCACCCCTAGCAGACCACACCCTTAAATATGACCACTCAAAGTATCATAATGTGTTAATTCAGGTTATAAAGTATCGAGTGCCATGTTTTATACAAATTTCGTTCAGCCGTTTTAGCGTGATTAAGGGGAACCTAGTCGCGGACTCGAACTCACTAATGGGCCTGGCAAAAAATCACGCTGTCTCACCACGCTTCGTATCCAACAGAGATAGTATCAGTGACGAGCAGTTAGACGCTAGTTTACACGCACAACGTTATTGAGTGAGATGCAGGATCATTTAGAGTAAAAAAATCGCGAAAAAATTAAGAAAAGTCCTTTGGAAGATCGGGTTTTATGAAAAAGCCAATGCACAAATCAATGACCAATGAAGTTTATCGAACTTTGTCGGTACCGACTTGGCTTTGGAGATTTTACACTTCTTTTATTACTTAAACACGCCCAAAGTTAAGTAAAATTAGCAAGAAAAACGAATCTTTGTTAGTTCCTAACTTTTTAATGGTTTTTTTTTAGTATTCTGTTGCCATACAGACATTATTAATAATGAGACAAAACGATATCATATTTTACTTAGGATGTGCCATGTCAGACAGTGGAGTAAAACACTCCCGAAGTTTGTATGCAAAAAATGTGGACTAGGTTCACCGTAAGTAACAAACATCCAACTGTTACTCAATTGAGTACAAAATTTCACATTTATAATATCAATAGGACATCAACCCTACAAGGCACTCAGTACCATATTATTGTGCGGGAAAATCGGAAACCCACTTTTATTGTTCAACTACAATTCTATGAAATACTAGTAGCGACATCTGGTTTTCCAAGCGCAAATATAGCATTGATATAACGCAAACAATTGCTTAAAGATGTCGTCACCGATCCTCTTACTATCAATTTTTGAACCGAAGTTCTGCGTATGCCGTTTGCGTTCATCAAGAAATTTAAAAAAGTTACATTATGGTTTTGATACGGAAATAAATATTGTATATTGTAAGAACGTGTTTGTTTTACAGAGGTAAGTTAGTGTTTCTATTAGAAATGTATTAGGTATTGATAAATACTCTCGTGGCTAAGTTATAACAGCCGCGTGGGTCAATCGATCAGGTTAAGCTACGTTTGCCGCGGTTAGTTCTTCGCCGAAAGTTTCACAACCAGTCTTACCAAGGGGGAGATACCAGGAGGAGACCCAGTAACTGGGTGGTGGAGGTTAGATAGACGCTCCACGGAAATTCATCTGCATCTGGTTAGACTGCGCCGACCCCAATCCAGGGCAGGGCAAAATACAAGCTTTGCTTTGATTGAAATACAAATAAAAAAAACTGTATCGCAAGTAATTAAAATACGAAATACAAAATACAGTATATTAGCTATTTTTAGTTGAAAACGAAATACAAAATAAGTAAATTTATCAGTAAAACCAGAGTTTCCTTGAACACTAGATTTTTAAATGTAGGTAGGTACTGTCTGACAAACAGCCTCTTGCTGGAGAGTGAATAAAACCTGCTAAAGAAAACAATCTTTCTACAGGTCCTGATGAGCACAAACTTGTGTTAAATTATATGAACACATTTTTTTATATTTGGATAGCGCTCAAGAATTGAAAGCTCTTTGCTTCTATCATTTGGGACAGAAGCTTTATTTATTCCGTGACAAAACTAAAAACAAACCGTTATGACTGACATCTTAGCTTGATATTGACAATTTGACGTACCTACATTTTCTTGAATTTTCTTGGCCAATTCTGACGTACAGTCATAGCGTACAGTATACATATCAGGCGCAGTGTTGCCAACTCTTAGCTGCTTTACCATCATTACACTCTCGCTTCGCACTCACACTCAAGATCGCTAAATGAAGGTTAAATGTATTTTAATGTTAAAATGTATTTTGAAGCCTCAAGTATTTGAAATACTAATTACAAAATACCTCGGCGTCATGTGCTTATTTGAAATACGATTACAAATTACATTTTAAAGAAGTAATTGAAATACAAATACCAAATACGTATTTGTATTTTAGTTACAAGTAATTCAAATACTGCCCAACCCTGCCCCAATCAATATTTGGGAAAAGGCTTGGCAGATGACCTATTGATAAATCATATTTTTATCTCTGTTCCACGTAGGTTACGTACGTTTAGATTTAGCCTTCTTTTTACGAATAAGTACCTCTCTTCTTCTCTTCTCTCTCTTCTTCAACCCTTGGCCACCCAATGCTGAGTGTAGGTCTCATCCAAATCTCTCCACTTTTGGCGGTTTTGTGTCGTGGCTATCCAATTTCTTCCGGCCACTTTAATGATATCGTCTGTCCACCTAGTCGGTTGTCTTCCCACATTCCTCCGTCCTGTTCGTGGTCTCCACTCCAGCACTTTTTTCCCCCATCTCCCATCCAGTCTACGGCATATATGGCCCGCCCACTTCGCTAATAAGTACCTACGTAGGTACATAAGAGAGGTAGATTTTTGAATACTTTTATTTACTACAAACTAACTGACCCGACAGACGTTGTCCTGTCTTAACTATGAATATTGAATTCGCATTTTTTATATGTTACGCGCAACTTTCTTTTCCATAAGAACCATCTCCTGACAATAAAAAACACAACAAAAAAGAATTAGCTAAATTGGTCCAGTCGTTCACATGTGATGCTGTGACCAAGGGAAATAGGGATTCATTTTTATATATAGGTAAGACTAGCTGACCCAACAAAAGAAAGAAAGAAAAGAAAGAAAATACATTTATTTAGCACAGACTAAAAAGGGCACAACACAACAACACAACAACAACAGACAACAGACGCAACACAACAAAAAAAGAATTAGCTAAATTGGTCCAGTCGTTCACGTGTGATGCCGTGACCAAGGGAAATAGGGATTCATTTTTACATACATAAATAGATTATGTCGCTCAATCGATTGCGTGCTGGAGATATTGTCTTGTCATCGTCTTTTGCAGGCCAAGAGCCAATACAATCAGTAGGTAAAGAGGTAGTACTGCAAGAAACAGAAGAAATGTATGTAGATTGTCCCCGAATTGTGAAAACATATAATCAGCACGGGTCGAGTGGACCTACTGGATTCGTTCGTGGGAAAATAAACAATAAAAATTAGGACGATAAAATGGTATTTGAAGCAATTTTACCGCCTTCTTGATGTTATTGTAATGAATAGCTTACTATAGGTACGGAAGAGTTGGGAGTGAAGCACAGGCCAACTCCACGAAAGCTGAAGGACTTCTAATTTGACCTAAGAAAGAGTCTATGCATGTGTTGAAAAAGAAGTAGACCGTCAAGTTTGCCTGATCAAACAAATTCACAAACATACACTGCTAAAATCATAACCCTTCCTTTTGGCTTTACCGTAGTCGGGTAAAACGAAGCCGAATACCACAATCCTACCTTCTCGTGATGCAATGTGTGTGTGTTGTGATGGATTTGAGCATTAATCCTATTTTGTGTCAAAACAGCACAACAATAATCAGCCTATAATGTTCAAACTGCTGCTGCTGTATGCTGGACACAGGTCTCCTCTCTATGAGAGGGAGTGGGCCATAAAAAATAATTCAAATGTTAGCTAGTTGTTCAATGCCAAAAAAATATAGTTATGGTAAGCCATAACTGGAACATATACAGCGTATACAAATAGAACCGAAACAACAAAGTAATTTTCTAGTCAAATATTCTGTTTTGTTTTATTTTTTTTCTTATGTACGAAGGTACCTAACCAATCACTTACTACATCAAATAGGTACAGGATAAAATTTAACCAGTGCGCAAACTGTAACCATGAATTCAGCATATTATTCTAGAACCCCCAGCGCAGAAATTTTTCGTCGGTTATACAAAAAAGAAATCAGCTGTTTCATAGAAAAGTGCAATACCTACGCGGTCAAAATGTATGGAACAGCTGATTTTTGCAAGCAGTGCGTTGAAAATCTAGTGCGTGACAAAATCCTCCCTCCCTTCTACATATTATTATTTCACGGTTAGCGCAACTGGCCACCAACGACCAATGTGTGCATTGGTAGTACATGGTATTTAAAGTAATTTCCTTTTTTCTATACCTACTTTGTCCTATTAATCTGGTCCAAGAGGTTTATATAAGACACTCTCACTGTCGGAGCGGATGGGCTCTATTTCTATCTATTATTTCGAGATGTTCATTACTCGACTCCTACATCCTCTTATCATAGTTATACTAAAATAATAGCAGGAAATCCGGCCCGTCTAGAGGAAAATTCTCTCATTTTCACGGCAGCAGGAGCTACAAGTGTATGGTCACAATGGCGAAAGATGCAGAAGGCTCATTCAAAACTATCAAAAAGGTAGGTAAGTACAGCTGAAAAACAATTTGCTTAAGCTTTTAAGCAAATTGTTTTTCAGCTGTTAGTTGGACTTGTTCATATATCTTACCGAAGTTTGAAGACTTCATTTAATTTTGACATTGAACGACGTTTTCATGACAAAATCATTCAATGGGATTGAAATGAACTTAGAGAGTTGTATTCATGATTTAGATGATTACAATTTTGTAAATTCATATTTGTAACGGTAGCGACTCCAATTTTAATCAACATACAACCTCATATTGACTGAAAAATTACAAAAAACTTAAGAAAATTTAAATTTCGCGGGCTACTTTAGCGCATCCACCTTAAAAATTATAATTTTCAATTCAGCAAAACCTCGTTAATATTCATTTATTCTCTTTATAAAATAAAAGGGGATCTGTAATTTACCTTTTCCTGCCTAGAGTCCAGTACATGAGCAATAGAGCATGATAATGTAACATTGGCATGAGCATTTTTGCAAACTATTAAACAAAAATGCTCATACGTATGTAAGAAACTATCATGGAGTTGTGAGCACGTAACAATGTTGAAGCCCTTGGCAAATGGATTGATGATGACCTTACGATTACGTCATTTTATCAGAGGGATAATAATGGGCAACACACTAACTCTAGGAACGGCTTTCATATTGACAGTTCAATAACATTCATTGCGTTGTTGAGCAGACAAATTTTTCGAACATATGAAGCAATGGATTAGCTGTCGTTCAAAATAATTCAGATTCTGATTGCATTGCATATGAAAGCTGGCACGCCCTTTACGCCTGGAGGCTTTTATTTTGGTTTTGTTTACATTTTTTATTTTGCTGGAGTATGGATTTAATTGTATTTGTTGGTATATTGGCATAGCTAGCTGACATTATAAAATTATTTGATTTAATTTTCTGTGTCTCGTTATGTTAATTACTTTGCATACCTACTATTGTATAGAATCAAGTTTTTCTAACTAAACAGACAGCTGTGCTGCTGGGGAGTTTGTTCCGCCACTTCTTCTTCCCAGCTAAAGCACTAGGAAGTCGTGAAGGGCGGAGGTTTTGGGGGTCTTTCTTATATAATTTAAACGTTGAAAAATTGCTGCCTAATTTTAATAATGACTTTTGCTCGAAATAGTTACTGTTCAAAGTGGATTTTCTTTACCATCACTTTCTACTCGGCCCACACAAGGGTGCGGCTCCGAGGTAAGTAAAGGCAGGGAGGGGGGAGGGGAGGCGAGTGCGCACGTTTTCTCTACATCTGCCGAGTTCCCCCGCCGAGGCAGCGCGTGGGTCCTTTATATGAGCCACCGAGGAGATTCGTAACTGGGTTAGTGTGCGTACAGTGTGCTTAATTCTGCGGTTAGCCTTGAACTCGGTTTGGGGTTGGCTTTTGGCTCCGTTTACTGGTATGCAATGTTGCTTGTCTCGTCTAGCTGTATGTTCGTGACGATAGATCGTGGTGGTGCAAAATGAAAGTAGATAGTGGACTGTATAGTAAGCCAAGGTTAAATTACAACGGTACATGATTGGTTTATATGTGAACAAAAAAATATGAATGTTATTAAAACGAGCACTGTCTGCAAAAAGGATCTTAGGTAGAACTAGTCGTAATAAAGGTTGGCAGAGCACAACTGTTACGGTTCAGTAGGTACATGATTCTGCACACCCCTGGGTTTTAAATTATCGAGGGTTATAAAAATTATATTTGCTCAGCAGATTTTAGAAGTGAAAACTTCTATAGTCGGGCATTTATTGAGATGGGTAAAAACAATTAAACTCGCGGCACCGTTACCGACACCTCTGTTTTTAGTAGAGGTATTTCAATCATTTATATCTCAAAAGATAGGTTTAGGTCCACAACTAATATTCCAATTGGATTTAAATTGGATAACTCGTTTACAAGATATGACAAAAATTATGATTATGAATAATGTGAAATCCTATATTTACGATTCAAAAAATACCCACGTAATTGTTTAAGTTTTCACTTCTGTCGGCACTTCTGGAGTGCCACTGTTTTCTTTTTTGATAACTGACGGTAAATTGTTACGCTACGTTCTAGAACCAAAGCTGAATTCATGGTTTCAGTTTGCGCATCAATGTCCCTACCATCCAGTATAACGTACTGTTATTATTCATTATAATAAAAAAAACGGTAAATATTTTAATTTCATTCACCGTCTTTTAAGTTTTTAAGCATTTAAATACGAGTGAATAAAAAATACCGACTGGTCGGCGAGTTTTGCCGACTAGTCGGTACATCACTACAATGGACTAACAATATCCTACAAAATGATTCAAATTGTGACTGATAATATGTTACGCAATAGGGAGTAGGTTTACCTACTTAGTCAACTATTGATATTATGTAAGTATAAATCGATGTATCTCAGGGACTCTTTACACAGTCAAAACATTAACTCTTGTAGGTCCTAAAGTTAATGTTTTGACTGTGTAAAGTCAAAACAATAGCTTTGTGAGGGTTCTAGGTCTCACACTTTATGCACTGGATTGGAGGATACTACTACGTGGTTCACTGATTAAAACTCTTTAGAAAACTTGAAGACTATTTATTTATCACTGTACATTTATAGACTTATTTATAGCTCACTTATTTATAGTCCACTGTTCATTGTTACTGTTCACTTTTTACTTATTTACTGGTTATTATTTACTGTTCATTGTTCACTGTAAGCACTGGTTTCACAAACTGAACGAACAGCTCAAAATGCCCTATACTTATACTTGGGCACATAGGTACAAGTAGCGGTGTTGGCGCCGCGTTTCGCAATTAAATTTGCCAATCATATTTTTCTAGATTAAGTTGTGTTCGTGCTCGACTCCAGATCCACCAATCAGAAACGAGTGTAGGCGTGGCTAAGACCGGACAGGTTTCGACAAGTTCGAACCTGCTCTGAACTTGATCTAGAGTTGAGCGTGATCATAACAAGGTTCTTAGTATTTACTTAAGGAAATCAACAAAACTTATAGCTATACACGAATATCATGTACAATGATCATTATATACATTCAATTAGGCTATCTATCTATTGTTCCGTGCGTGGGCGTCCTGCACATTTCTCCCGCCGTGCGCCGTCCGCCGCTGACGTCGCAGTCGTAGAGACCGGTGCAGGCTCGCCGTGGTCGATCGATAGCACCACTATCTTCTTCACTGGACGTCGCAGGATACCTCCTTTTGTAGACACGTCCACTGTACGTACTACTCCATCTGGACCGGGAAACGTAGCGCTGATGCGCCCTCTGACCCACATGTTCCTTGGTAGGTTGCCATCTACGATGAATACTAGGTCGCCTATTTTAGGGATCGTGCCTCTAGTGTGCGGTTCTCTGCGGTTCCGTAGTTCCGGTAGATATTCTTTGAGCCATCTGGCCCAGAATATATCGGCAAGCCTCTGAGCGGCACGCCAACTGGCTCGTAGACGTAAGTCGCTGTCGTCGAATTCTCCTGGTGCCGCGATGCGTCCTGGACCGCCCAAAATGAAGTGATTGGGGGTCAAAGCCTCAGGATCTTCGGGGTTGACGGATACGTGCGTAAGTGGTCGGCTGTTTACGGTATGTTCGGCTTCGATGAGTAGGGTATGAAGCACTTCTTCGCTCGGAAATCGTTCGTTCAGTGTAGTGGCTAGCGCTGCTTTAACTGATCTCACCATGCGTTCCCAGGCGCCTCCCATGAACGGCGCTCCTGGTGGGATGAATCGCCAGTCGATCATCTTCTTTGAAGCTTCTTCTGCTGTAGCTGTGAAGATGGCTGCTCGTAGTTCCTTTTCAGCGCCGTGGAAGTTTGTTCCGTTGTCGGACCATAGTTGTGCGGGACATCCTCGGCGTGCTATCATGCGTCTCAATGCCATGATTGCTGAATCTGTGTTAAGCGATGCCACAAGTTCCAGATGTATGGCTCGCGTTGTCAGACACGTGAATAAAGCGACGTATCTTTTTTGGTGACTCCGTCCCGCCGTAATGGTCAATGGTCCGAAGTAGTCCAGTCCGACGTAGGTAAATGGTCTCTGGTGATGTGCTAAGCGACAGGAAGGAAGATTCCCTGTCATCGGCTGAGGCGGAGAGGCTGCCTTGATACGACATCGCAGACATTTGCTTATAATGTTCTTGACGGTCGGTCGTAAACGGAGCACCCAATGCTGCTGACGACACTCGTTTACTATGGTCTCGGTACCTGCGTGATGTAATTTGCGGTGTACGTGTTCTATCCATAATCGCGTCGTGATATGGTCACCATCTAGTATCATTGGTTTCTTCAGACATTCTGTGACGTCAGTCATGGCGGTTATTCTGCTCTTCAGGCGAATCTCTCCCTTCGTGAGTTCTACGCACAGTGCGTGCAGGCGACTGTTTCGTTGTATGTGCTTCTTGTTTCTTAGGGCTTCTATTTCTTCCTTGAAGGATTGTTCTTGTGAAGATCGTAGGATCAGACTTTCGGCTTCGCGCAGGAGTTCAGCTGTGAGAGGCAGGTGATTGTTCGTGATCTCTTGCTTCTCTCTGGGTTTGATCGGCACTGTCTTCTTACTCCTTCTCCAATCAGGGTCGTTGCTGCTGTTCTTTTTGGTTCTTTTGTAGTTAACATTTTGTCTAGATTGGCGGCAGAGATGTAGAAATTGTAGAACTCGCGCCGTAGCTCGTAGATATCTTTCCCAGCGTGAAAACCTATTGACGTTTGGTATAGCTTCGCAGATCTGTATGTTCTCGTCTCTAATGCTACAGGTTCTCTCTTCTCCTGTGATTATGACGGGGTTCTTATCATCAGCTGGCCATGTTTCCGGGGGCCTACGAAGGAATTCTGGTCCATTAAACCAACGATGATCTTGATCGTAGTGTTCTGGTACGTCTCTTGTAGCGTCGTCCGCGGGGTTCAACTTGGTCGGGACCCAGCGCCATTCATTGGTGGAGCTGTGTTCTTCAATTGCTGCGATGCGGTGCGCGACATATGGCTTGTAAGATCTGGACCCAGTCCTTATCCATGATAGTGTAGTTCTGCTGTCGGTCCAGAACGTAGTTGACTCTGGTGTCTTTTCGTGTTCTTCTTTAACCGCTGTTGCCATACGTGCGCCAAGTACAGCTGCTTGCAGTTCTAATCGCGGAATCGACATCAGTTTCAATGGTGCTACTTTGGCTTTAGCTGTGATTAAGCAGACGTAGACTCTTCCGTCCTTGTTGATTGTTCGCCAGTATAGTGTTGCTGAGTATGCAGATTCGCTTGCGTCGGTAAATATATGCAGCTGTAGTGATTCCGTAGTACTGAAGCTTGGATAAGTTCGTGGAATGGAGACGTGTTCTAATGCTCTGAGATGAACGAGCCATTTCTTCCAGCTTGCGGCTAGGTCGCTATCTAGGGCTTCGTCCCATGCTGTTCCACGGCGCCACACTTCCTGTAGTATTTGTTTGGCTCTGATGGTCACCGGCGATACAAGTCCCAAAGGGTCAAATAAGGACATGACTATTCGGAGAGCTTCCCTTTTAGTAGGCGTGTCGTTCTGTAGGATGTTCTGAGGTATGCGCGTCAGATTCAAGTTGAAGGTAAGCGAATCTTCCGTTGGCCTCCATATCAGACCGAGAACTCGTTCTGTCTGGATGTTGTCTTCCAGCTTGATCGTGTCTTCGGTCTTGGTTACTTCCCCTAGTGCTTCAAGAAGGGCGGTAGAGTTTGATGACCATTTCTTGAGTTCGAAATGCGCTTCCCTGTGAATGCTGCGCACTGCTTGCGAGATTCTTACTGCTTCTTCTAATGTGTCAAAGCTATTTAGATAGTCATCCATGTAATGCTTCCGTTTGATAGCTTCGACTGCCTCTGGATGTTCATGTTGGAATCTCTCGGCGTTTGTGTTCTTTATGTATATCGCTGTAGCTGGTGAACAAGAAGCTCCGAAGATCAATGACTTCATCCGGTATTGCTCCGGCGGCTGGTTGTCTCTTCGGTCTCCTCGCCACAAATAACGTAGGGCGTCACGGTCTTCGGGTCGAAGTTCTATTTGTAAAAACATTTCAGTAATGTCGGCGGTCACGGCGATTGAATGTTGACGGAAACGCATGATCACTCCTGGTAGGGATTGCAGGAGGTCTGGTCCAGTGAGTAGTTGGTCGTTCAAAGAAACTCCCCTGGTTTTGGCTGCTGCGTCACAGACAATCCTTAATTTGTCCGGCTTCATTGGGTTGAAGACTGCGAAGTGAGGTAAGTACCAGGTTCTGTATTTTGACGTGGTTGGTGGAGCTGGCTCGGCGTACCCTTTTGATACTAGTGCTTCCATTTGTTCAGAATACCTCTTCTTCAGTTCTGGATCTTTATCAATTTTCTTCTCCACGCTGCTGAGTCTGTTCAAAGCGCTGTCATAGTTCTCCGGCATTCTTATGTTTTCATTTCGCCATAATAGAGCGGTTTGATATCGTCCTTCTGTGGTTCTCTTCGTACACTGCTGCAGGATTCGAAGTGCCTTTTCATCAGGATCATTGATGGGTTTCTTAGGGTTGACTTGCATGTTGTCCATCGTGATGTATTCCTTCACTAGTTCATGCAGGTCATCGTCTGTGTTAGTATGTGTGATGAAGTTCACTCTGTGGCCCAGTGCTCGTGCGTGGCTACCGTGCAGGACCCAACCGAGTGGTGTTAGTGAGGCCACTGGTTGGTTCTTCTTTCCTGTCTTGATTTCTGTTGTGATGAGGAGGTCCCAGTTATCTTGGCCGATCAGGAGTCTGGGTCTTGCATCTTCAGTTACTATATCTTTGGCTATGTCTCGAAGGTGTTCACAGTCCTTAACTGCTTCTCCAGGTATCCTTTGTGCAGCCAGCTCTAGCTGTTTGACTGTTCTTGCATGTAGCTTGCGTTCAGATGTGTGGAGTCCCTTGATGAAGAAGTTCACTCGTCGAGATGTTATGTCGATTGTAGGTTCGCCGTCGAAGGATGATATTCGTAGTGGTTCACATGATCCTTGTGCTCCGATTTCATTGGCTAGGCTCTCATCAATCAATGTTACAGTAGAGCCGTCATCCAGGAGCGCGTAGGTATCCACAGCTCCCGCCGGTCCAGAAAGGTGTACTGGAATTATTTTCAGGAATGACACCTTAGGTGTCCATGCTGAATGAACCTTCTCTTGTTCTTCTTTGGAGCACTCAGGTTCTTCTTTCTTTTTGTTCACTGCACTGTCGGCGTGTAACATCTTATGATGTAAATGTACACAGTCGTTTATTTCACATTTCTTCGGTTTACAGCTGTGTTGCTTTGTTCTATATTTGAGGCAACGAAAACACAAGCGATGTTTCTTAGCTATATCCCATCTAGCATCAGTAGCTGCTTTCTTGAATTGTTCACACTCCATGATGCTGTGTCCCTGACGTTCACATAAATTACACTTTGGTTTATTTGTTTCTTGCGTTGCGTTTACTCGTTGCTGGCGTCGTTGCGTGTTCTGAGAAGTTTGTGTTGTTGCAGCGATGTTTTCAGGCAGTGCATATGGGCTGCATATTTCAGCTTCAATCTTGATGAATCGAGTAAACTTCAGAAGATCAGGTTCTGTTCTTGGATTCATTGCTGAGAACTGGTACCACTGTCTCTTCAAGGTTGGTGTGAGTTTTTCAACAATAACTTTTGTCACTTCTGGATTGAAGAGGTAATGTCCACAGTTGAGTGCTTGTAGAGTTCCAACTATGCTTTCTACTTTGGTAGCGAATGTACATACTTCACGCGGAGATTCAGTGAGGCGCGGCAGTGTTCGTAGTCGTTCTATCTCGGCCATTGCAATTGAGTCCGAACGTCCGAAGCGTAGCTCGAGTGATTTCATAACTTCACTTGGGTCTGCGTTCACTATTAGTAACCCTTGTACCGCTTCCTTGGCTAGACCTCGAAGGCTTCGTCTAAGTCTAGACATGTTCTCCATTGCTGTTAGTCGATGTGCTGTTTCAACGTAGGCGGCACGGAACGTGAGCCAATCTTGATGGGCTCCGTTGAAGCAGGGTAGTTCAGTGTGTCTTGTTGGCTGCTGGTACTGTGTGGATTGCATAGCGTGTGTGATTGCAGCAGCAAGTTCTCTTATGTCCGTCCTAGGTTCTTGGACGGCCAGTGTTGAAGGCTGATGCAAGGCGTGCGCTGATAGCGTGGACTGCGGCACCCGGGTTTCGGGGGCATCTCCCGGAGCGTAGCTGCGATGTGGTGCCGTAGTGTAGATCGGTTGCCATGATGTGTTCGTTGGTACGTACGTGGAGTTCTGTGGCCAGTGTGCGACGGGTTCTGTCGGCGCTGGCGTTCGTTGTGGCTGCGCAGGCACGTAGTTCGGTTGCCAGGATGCAGATGTGATCACTGGCTGTAGGTTCGGATGTGGCTGCGTGTTCACTGAGTTTTGTAACCAGGCGGTGACTACAGGTGGTGGGTTCAGGTGCGGCTGTTCAGTCGCAGTGTTCGGCTGCCAGGAGGCGGCGTTGCTCACTGGCAGCATGTTCTCAGGTTCCATGTTCAGGTTTTCAGGAGGCGGGTGCATGGTGCTGACTCCCGCCGGTAAGGTCGCCGGGATGCTCCAGGACACGGCGGTGGTTACTGGAACTGCAGGTTCGGTCGACGACTTTACTGGTTCATGTGGTCTGTCGGCGATGGCGAGCAGCTGGCTTGATTGTAGCCAAGTAGTCACTCGTTGATCATTGCCAGCTTCCGAGGCTACTGAGGATGAGTCTTCCTCAGTGGATTCAGCTTCGACCTCGGCTAGGCGCGCGTTTGCTAACTCTACTAACCTTTGTGCTAGTTCTGCTTTGGCCTTGGCTATGCGGCGCGTTTTGGACACTTTTACACTTTTTTGAGACGTAGGTTTACTTCGGCGACCACTTTCTTTATTTTCAGGTTCTCCGGTGCGTTTGATAGTAGACGCGGTCGCGGCCGGTGCTTCTGACGTTTCAGCTGTTGTTCTGGTAGTTTCCGTGGTGCCCGTCTCAGTTGTAGCTTCAGTAGTGGTTTCAGTGGCCGTTTCAGTAGCCGCTTCAGTGGCTGTTTCAGTAGCTGAAGTTGATGCTTGTCTGCCCTTTTTGCCTGTAGACCTCGTAACTGGCATTGTTCTTGAGTCTATGTTCTTCTAAATATTCTTCAAGAGGTTCACTAGAATCTTCTTAATAGCGTTTTCCTCGAATCCGGCTCTCGAAGGACCAGACAATGTGAGGGTTCTAGGTCTCACACTTTATGCACTGGATTGGAGGATACTACTACGTGGTTCACTGATTAAAACTCTTTAGAAAACTTGAAGACTATTTATTTATCACTGTACATTTATAGACTTATTTATAGCTCACTTATTTATAGTCCACTGTTCATTGTTACTGTTCACTTTTTACTTATTTACTGGTTATTATTTACTGTTCATTGTTCACTGTAAGCACTGGTTTCACAAACTGAACGAACAGCTCAAAATGCCCTATACTTATACTTGGGCACATAGGTACAAGTAGCGGTGTTGGCGCCGCGTTTCGCAATTAAATTTGCCAATCATATTTTTCTAGATTAAGTTGTGTTCGTGCTCGACTCCAGATCCACCAATCAGAAACGAGTGTAGGCGTGGCTAAGACCGGACAGGTTTCGACAAGTTCGAACCTGCTCTGAACTTGATCTAGAGTTGAGCGTGATCATAACAAGGTTCTTAGTATTTACTTAAGGAAATCAACAAAACTTATAGCTATACACGAATATCATGTACAATGATCATTATATACATTCAATTAGGCTATCTATCTATTGTTCCGTGCGTGGGCGTCCTGCACAAGCTTTTAAATTGAAAAGTACAAAAGGAATGTAGTTTGGGTACGCATTATTTTAAGCCAATTAGCTGAATCCTGAATTGTTTTATTTTTTCATATTTTTGTCTGTGAGAAAATAGAGAGTTTATAAAGTAATTTGGAGCCAATTAGGCGCTGTGAAAGTTTTAGTGTGGGTGGTTTGTTTTGGATAAACCTAAGATGAAAAAAGAAACAACTTGTACCTAAGTGATTAAATCGTACCATTAGATACCTAACTTATAGCTTTTTTTTTTTTTACGTGGAGAAATGCTCATGCATACTGCGCTACCACGGGGAGATAGCGCAGTTATGTGGGACTCTAACCCACTAAAACTCCACGGTGTCCTCCAGTGCCGCTTATGGCGGGAACACGGGAACGCGAAAGCCATCCGCGAACCCGCCGCGGCTGTCCGTCACCGGACCCTCCTCTTAGGGGAATGACCCCCATCTCCGGCGCACCAGAACACACGGCACGCCAGACCACCCCGGGCACCAGACAGCGCATGGGTGCCAAACGACCCCGTGTATGGCACCCTTGGTCCCCCTGCGGCGGGTCAGGATAGTGGCCCCGCCGCCTACCACTTTTCGGCCGCAGGGGATAGGGAGAGCGGCCTACGCAATACCGACACTCCTCCTCCCCTGCGGCCCCACCGCGTCCGCCATCTAACGATGGCAGCTCCGTCCAGACCGCGGAAGGTAAGGAAAGTGGCGATCTCCATACACCACTCCTCTCCCGCCGCGGCCCACTACCCCCAGCACCAGTTGCTATGCCGCCCCGCGGCACCGCAACTGGTTGGCCGCTACGTCGTCGGCTTAGCGGACAAAGCCCTGACGAGCGGCCCCTCCTCGGGTTCCTCTTTGCTTCACCGTGGGTGGGGAAAACCACGGCTACTGAGCCCCCCCGCAACGACAATGCGGGAACCCACCGGGGGGGACCTAACTTATAGCTACGCCAACCAAAAAAGGCATTTTGAAAGTTGTTGTCTAGCCATTGCTTCATACATGCTAGAAAAATTTGTATGCTCAAAAACATAAATAACGCAATGAATGTTGTTGTACTGTCAAAGTGAAAGCGATTCATACTGTTAGGGTGTTACGCAATTACCCCTCTGATCTTAGTCTCAATATGTCAAAAATACCTCGAGTTTCTCAAGTTTTTGACATTTGACTGTCACCGAGATGAGACTGCGACTAGACTTTGAACGTTACGAGAATCGACCTTCTGGTTAAAACTATTTAAATATCAAACTATCAGAGGGGCCATTCCCGTAATTTTGAGAACGTTCACAGTCTGATCACAGTCACAATTTGTCAAAAATACTTCGAGTTTTCACACATTATTGACAAGTTTTAGACATTTCATTGTCACCGAGATGCGACTGCGACTAGACTTTGAGACGAGGATTGGCCTTCAGTTCAATCGACAAAATTTCCAAATGGCCTTAGGATCTAAACCCTTATAGGTTTACTTCGCCATCTATGACACATGACCTTACTGGTAACTGTCAGCCTGTAACATCCCACTGCTGGGCTGAGGCCCCCATGACAGCTCTCACACAATTTCTTATGTAAACAATATTCCTCACACATGTGCGTCATCAAATTAAATAACCCACATTACCTACATAAGTTTTACGCAAAAACAGTGGGTGTAAAGTGAATACTAATAGTAGTTACAAACTTACCTACCTACCTCGACTCCATTTGGATGAGTGCGGGTAACACACACCTGCGGAAGAAGACCATAAATAAAAGTTACTTGACATCACCCTGTTTCCAGTTGTGACGTATGACTTTAAATGTAAACTGCTAGGTTAGCTGGACACGGAAGTGGGAAGTAAAAATGTAAACACCTCGCAGAAACTACATAGGTAATTTTAACAAGTACGGAAGTATCCATTTTTAAAGGTAACGCCAGCTGGGACTACTTAAACCTTACAGACTTTCAGGTTACGAGGCCTGTACCAATGAGATGACGTATCAAAAAGAACTATGTATTAAAAAAAATATGTGGTGTTATTATAGTTTCTCGAGGAAAGGCTAATGTGTTCAAAGACAGCCGGTAAAGATGTATGTTCAAAAATGAAAACCCCACTACTGAACAATCACGCAGTATAAAGTATCATCATCATCATCATTTCAGCCGAAAGACGTCCACTGCTGGACATACGCCTTCCCCAAAAGGGGGGTGTTGCAATAATCGCTACGCTTGGCAGGCGGGTTGGCGATCGCAGTATTGTGGTAAAATGCATAGAGAACGCTGCTACCCATTCTCTAGTAAGTCCCTTAGTCGCCTTCTACGACACCCACGGGAAGAAATGGGATAGTGCTATTCTTTTAGGCACGACACGGAACTATAAAGTATGAAACATGAAAATATATCTCATCAGAAAGCTGTGATCGTATGCACCTCAGCAATACATTCTAACAGTAGTAATTAAAGTCCCATCAATTTATGTCCTCTAGAGGGCAACCAGCGGTTCAAGACGCTTTCAGTGATACTTCATTTGTCAAATGATGACTAGGTGTTTAGAAATTATGAGGGAAGAGATGAACATACCTACATACCGGTCAAAATCATAACCCTCCATTTTGCTTCACCGTAGTCGGCTGATAAAAAAGAGCAGGCAGGCTACGGTCCAAAATATTTTCTAAATACAAAAAGTCGGCGCTACGACGGAAAGGCAATATAAACTTTAAAAAAGCCTTCTCCATTTTAATTCAAACCAACCCTGTTTCCTGGTACCGTCAACATAATACAATATATGCATACCTACCCTCATTTGTTTCACAAGGCATCGCGTGTAGGTACGCTAGTCGCTGACGGGTGTGGGGTCGCGTGGCACCGCATGCTGATCATAATTGGCTTCAGGAGGATTATGTGAGAAAGTGTTGTTCCAAAGGCGATTGTATTCAGTGACGTCATAGAACCAAGGTGGTTACGTGAACTTTAGTTTAGGATTATGATTTGTGGGTCAATGTGTTGTGGAAGTGAATGGGCTATATTTGTAAGTGTCATGTTGCCTACGAACATCATCCATCTAGGGTGAGAACTGAAATTTATTTTTATGTAAAGGCATTTGACGCTTGCGTTTATATACGCTGGAGTAATGTAAAATTATCTTCGAATAAATGCCTGTCATCAAAGTCCTAAATAAATTTTAAAAATATGAACTAGGGTTGAGAACTTTTCATGACTCTATCACAAAATTTAATTACAACTTAGCCCTGGACTAAGTTGTCAGTTGTGTAAAAAGAACTGTATTTCGCTTTCTGTTAGGTTCTTATTTAAAAAAAAACAGGCTCAATGGCAAAACTAAAACCTACAGAAAAACTAGTTTTGAAATAAGCTCGTGCGTTAGAAAAAGTTTCTCTACTTCATTGCTCCATAACCATGTTTTGAATTTGCATAGTATGCATTGTTGACATTTAGATAGAGGCAACGAAAATTAAGGTAGTAAAAAAAAAGTAATTGGAATATTTCTGTGACCAGATTTTCATACATAGGTACTATATAATAAATCCATATCTATACAGTTTGAAAACAAATCCCGTGAACACGATGACCACATCTGTTAACTGCTCCCTACCGCTTTCATTCTATAGCGGCCGACCTGCAAGCAAAAATAGTCCTTAAGGTGTATAGATATGGATGTCCCTGATAGTCACGCCTTCTTCCCATGGGGGTAGGCAGAGACTATAGATCTGACCTTTCTGAAGAGCATCACCAATAAGGTCACTATGATTCTCTGGCGTCCCGTCCCGACGGTTTCTAGTGAAAAACACCACAAGATTCGAACCTCATTCCCGATGAAATTAAATTACTACCTAAAACTTCAAACCATATCAAAATTTCCACACATACAATAAGAGAATTCTTCAGCAAATATTACCCAGAGATCCCGCCTCACCCACGCATTATTCCTGAAATTTAATTTGTAACACCACGTGTCTGATTCGTCTCGTTTCAATGCTGTCACTTTCAGTCGAAGCAATTCCACGTTACCCGAATATTTTTGGATTTATATCAAAGGTTAAACCCGTATTCCATTTAAGGGCTCCACCGACTGAATAAATGCTTTTAAAAGGATATCCGGGTCGCTAGTTTAGATTTTGGTTGAATTTTGCAGAAACGGCATGCGGGCGAAGATTTCGCGTTTTATTTTACAGACTGATGCTGTTAAAGACTTATTTAAAGGGTAAAGAAGTAAAACAGAGGATAGGTTTATCGCTGTTTTTCTTCAATTGAACTCTATATACGGGGTTCGCTTAGGGAGGGGGGGTGAGAAATATTTTTTTAAGAAAGGGTTTTTGCCATAATTGCTTATGTATTTATTAATTAAATTACATTATAATTATATATATTTTAGTGATATTTATTTTAGAAGTATGTATGTATTATATTATTATCATATTATGTGTGAATATTTAAATTAGAGTTTAATTTGTAATTTTATGTTTTCCCTTCTACTATTATTACACGCGTTGTCTACATCTCTGTTATCTTCTCTCCTATCGCAGGTGTGCTGGAAGAGATTTCTGTAGAAATAAGCATTACCTATGTACGTATTTTTCTGTACCTTTCTTCTTGTCTGTTTATATGTGTGTGCATAAATGGTTAAATAAATATATAAATAAAGTATTTTTTTTCCTTTTCGATGCTGTTTTTGCAGTAGTGGCCAATTAGTATTGGCGTGGCCCCGACTTAAGAGTTGTGTCTTGGTTTCGGACCCAGCCAGGCGCTTTATACTTTATGTAAACAATTTCACCACTACTGCTTTTAAAACAGTGAAGAAAACATCTCGTGAGGAAACAGTGTGGGTTGGTTTGATGTCACGAATTTGATTTCGAAAAACGCGTGGTAGAACAGCCCAATCCCTCTCGACAAGAGGCCTGTGCCACAGCATCATCATCATTCATCATCATTTTAGCTGAAAGACGTCTACTGCTGGACATAGGCCTCCCCCAGCCTCCTCCAGTTCGACCGGTCTTGTGCTTCCCACATCCTGTGGATTCCCGCGGCCTTCATTAGGTCATCGGTCCACCTTGTGGGAGACCTTCCCACTCTACGTCTTCCGGTATGCGGTCGCCACTCCAGAACCATTCGGCCCCATCGGCCATCTATTCTGCGACCAATGTGCCACTTAAGTTTGGAAATTCTTCGGGCTATGTCGGTTGCCTTGGTTCTCCTGCGGATCTCTTCATTGCTGATTCGATCACGTAGGGAAACTCCGAGCATAGCCATCTCCATTGCCCTTTGGGTGACTTTAAGCCTTCTGATAAGGCCCATTATGAGCGACCACGTTTCTGTGCCATAGGTCATCACTGGCAACACACACTAAGTTAGTCAAAGACTTTCGTCTTGAGACACTGCGGTATTTGGGACGAGAAGATATTGCGAAGCCTCCCGAACGCTGCCCAGCCGAGTCGGATTCGACGATTGATCTCTTTCTCGAAGTTGGACCTACATAACTGGAAAGTTTGCGGCCCGACCCGTGCGGCTGTTATTACTTACCTACAATATCCTCTACTCCCGACACTGCCCATTTACATTCACGCTATAACACTATTTTTACTTCCCCACCTTTGAACTTCAGGACTGAATAACTGAACCGCTCGATACTTTCCTACACATGAAGTCTATACTTAAAACTTCCAAAAGTAGTTTTCTATTTAAACATTCAGTGTTATAAGTAGGTTTTCATGCTGTCCGGAAATAGTGAATAGTGAATGAAGAAAAGTTGACCGAAGTGAATTGCTGGTAGATTATTGAATTACTGGTGGGGTAGGTCAGTGCTTAAACTGTTTCACGTGTTGGCATGTGACTACGCGGTAACAATATTCTATTATTAGTCCATTGTAGGTAGGTAAAATTAAATGTGACGGAATCTATGTTACAGTTAGTCACATAGGTACATAGTTTTACCAGGCCACTCAGAAAGTATTTAAAAAAAAAGTTTTTATGTATGAGAGACTGGCCAGTTATAATATATTTTGAAAATATGATTATTTGTGAGTAAAAATAGGTACGTTCCAATTCAAAAATTTCCCTACACATTGTTTGCGAGCTAATTTAAATAATCGTGTCTCATTAAAAATGGATCTGCTCCGGGGAAATTTTCGCGCTATGATTTTTTACGATTTCAAGTGTCGCCTGAAACCGGACGAATTCTACGATAGACTACAAATGGCATTCATGGATGAAGGCTCTTCTAAGGCAACCGCGGTCTATCGTTTGTATAACGAATTCAAGCGCGGTCGACTAACTTGAAGAAAGAAGTGGTCGTCTTTTGACGGCTGTTACGGAAGAAAACGTGCTAGCAGTGAAACATTTTGATTTAATCCATGACAATAGGCGAGTTACGTAGCAATAAATTCAGCACATACTGCAGGTTGGATTAGGATGCGTTCACGAAATTCTACACGTGCATCTTCGCGTGAGGAGTATAGTTTCACGCTGAGTGCCGCACAACCTCACCGATGCTCAGAAGCAGGCCCGGGTGGAATGGTGCCGTGATATGATAAACAAATTTGAAGCAGGCTCGTCTCGGCGTGTTTACGACATCATTACAGGTGATGAGTCTTGGGTTTATCAATACGATCCAGAAACGAAGCGCCAGTCGACGGTTTGGGTGTTTCAAAATGAATCAACGCCTACCAAAGTCAAATGATCTAGATGCGGGGTGAAGATTTTGATCGCGAGCTTTTTCAATTTGACTGGCTACTTGGTGTCAATTCCTTTACGGAACCAAAGATGCGTTAACGCTGAATGGTATACTACCAAATGCTTGGCAAAAGTTTTCTCTGTTGTGAGCAACAAGCGACCAAACACAGGGCTCCGCGGGTTACTGCTCCACCACGAAAACTCGCCTTCGCACACCGCGCTCAAAACGAGGTACTTCCTGGACAGCACGCCGGTCAAACTCCTGGGTCACCCTCCTTACAGCACTGACCTAGCACCGTGTGACTTCTTTTTATGCCTGAAAATAAAAAATCAGCTCAAAGGGATCCAATTTTCGTCGCCGGAAGACGCGCTGTCAGCGTTCGAGCAGGCTGTAAACGAGGTGTCTGCGGCGGACTGGAAAAAGTGTTTCGAAAACTGGTTCAGACGCATGAAACTTTATATCGAGGTTAGTGGAGAGTACCTACTTTGAAAAGATTTCATAAAAAATATTTATCTATAGAACATTTTATTTTATTTTTTCAAAACTTTCTGAGTGTCCCAACTCCCACGCATATAACTACCCTACCCGTACCTAGGGCGAATATTATCAAGCTTTTGTATCAACACGCTATTTGCGTATCACACTATCAATCAGAATCAGAATCATTTTGAAGGTTTTGCGTATACGGGCGCCCTAATTGCGAAACACACTATTAATCAGAGTCCTAATCATGTAAAAGCATTAGTAATCCATTGCTTCATAAGTTCGAAAAGTTTGCCTGACCAACAACGAAAATAACCCAATGAATGTTGTTGAACTGTCAAATTGAAAAGCATCTCATTAAAAATATCCACTTTAAAATTTCGTCACGATTTACCCCTGCATCTCTATTCACCCCGTTTTACGATACCCAAAGGCTAAAACGGGACCCTATTACTAAGACTCTGCTGTCCGTCCGTCTGTCTGTCTGTCCGTCTGTCACTAGGCTGTAAACCGTGATAGTTATACAGTAGAAATTTTCACAGATGATGTATTTCTGTTGCCGCTATAACAACAAATACTAAAAAACAGAATAAAATTTAAGGGGGCTCCCATACAACAGACATGATTTTTTTGCCGTTTTTTATAGATAATGGTACGGAACCTTTCGTGCGCGAGTCCGACTCGCACTTGGCCGTTTCTTTTTTCTTTAAAACTGCTGCGGCTGCTTTCTTTAAAAATGCCTCTCCAATCGCACGCCTTAACTACCTCTGCTATCCGCCCCAAAAACCAAACCAATATAAAACCTTTCACAAATTATAGGGTGTACATAATAAAGATTACTATCCTATTATTTTCAAATTAGATAAGTCTGGAGTAATACGTATCGATTGCAGTTACTTTGTGTCTGAATAAAATATTGGAGACAATCAGAGCCGGTCACTCCTTGTATGCATGTCACTCATGACACATGACGTACTGGATAAAGCAAAAGCGTTTAACGTTATTAAGGAGAATGTTTTTTAGGGTTAAATTTGAGACATTACTAGGGCTCCCGCGGTTCTGTAACGCATCGGGCATGTTTGCTGAAGCTGATAGCTTTCAAGCTAATATGCGTTACAGAACAGCATCACTGATGCGATGAATTCGCGGGAGCACCAACAGCATTTTAAGGGTGATAGTGAATAAGCCTGATTGCCCGTTCCTGGTGCACTGGGCCAGTATGCACAGCTGCAGGTCTGGTGGTGTTTATATTTTGTTTTTATTATTTCAATGATAAATGTTTACTAACGTAGTTTTATAAGTGTTACTAACCACAATACGAATCATTTGTGTTCGATTTAAATAAAATAATAATAATAATAATCTGTGGCCCGACTGTCAAGGTGACGGTTAAAAATATTTTTTCTCCGTGTATTTTTTCCAATATTTTTATCCATAATTATGCAAAATGTTTTATTATATGCTTTTACAATACCAACAAAGACCCTACAGTTCATCCATAATATTTAACCAAAACATTACAACAGAATATCATAATGAAAGAAGATACCAATAAGCCAATAAGACACGGAGAATAGTGCAATGCTGACGCGAAGTCGGGCACGATTGCTACATAACACACGCCCAACATCTTCGGGTTCGTCGCTCAGCTCCGCCTCGCAGTTGCCGGAACCTGCTCCAGACGTGAGTCCAGAGATAACGGCCGCTGCAGTTGCGTCGAGCTCGAGCGACGAATATTTCTCGCCGCCGACGACACCACCACCAGTACGTCGGCGCGGAAGAGGCCGACCACCGGCCAGCTTAGGACTCCGAGGCCCACCGGCCTCTGATAGGGTCCCCGCTCCCGGTGGAAGTGTGCAGCGCATGAAGTGGACACAAACGGTCAACGAAAATGTCATGCGCGCATACTATGGGGCTACAGAGGGGGGAAGTAACTTGACTGCGTACCGTGGTCGGATGCTCTCTCTGTTTCAGGTACTTGAGCCAGCAGTCAACGTGTCGACGCAACGACTGTCGGATCAGGTGCGGGTCATCCAGCGTAACCATATGCTGGATGCCGCCGTACTTGATCGACTCCGCCTCGAATCACGGAATAGCCATGTTACGCCTGCTTCGCCGCGGGTAGCGGTGCAACTGCAAAATATATCTAGTGTTTCACCGCGACCCAACCGCGTTGGTGAAGAGGATGATGACGGGGCTATATCCGTGAGTTCCCAATACAATGCAAGATTGAGGAGCGCTTTGGAGGATGCTTTCCAGGAGTATCGCTCCACTCCGCCTGAACTTAGACCACGTTTACCTCGTTTGCCCATGCACAAGAAAAACAAGGCGCTGGTGTGTGCTCTAGATTCACAATTGTCAACATGTTTTGAAAGTAGTAAAGATCTCGCTGATACCCACTCGATCTTGTACTGTGCAGCTGTAGCGGCATGTCGTGTAGCTCATGTTCGATTTCCCAACAGTGACAGAGCTTCACGACCAAAACCAGCCGTACCAGCTTGGCAGTGCAGGATTGAGCGTCGTATCGGTGAGGCTAGAGCACTCAACGGCAAGCTTATCTGCTTCAGGGAGGGCAATACTCGCCCTAGAGTGATGCGCTTTGTGAGGCGGGCGTTCTCCGGAACTGATATTAGTTCTCGAGACTATATGACCCGCGTCACAGAGCGTATCGACTTCCTGAAGCAGAAGATCTGTGCATGGGCAAACCGTATTCGTCGGTACAAGCGGAGAGTGGAGCGGTACACTCAGAATCGCACATTCCGAAGCGATGAAAGGTGGGTTTACAGAGCTTGGGAGCGACCGGACCAAGGTGTGAATGATGCGCACCTACCGAATGATGATGCCATGTGTTCGTTCTGGCGAAACATTTGGTCGGTGCCTGTCAATCACACCGAAGGTGATTGGACTAAGGAGATCGAGCGATTGTGTGATCAAATGCCAGAAATGGGGGCACTTACCATCAGCCCCCAAGATGTAGCTCGTGCAGTCCGTCCGTTGCCTAACTGGAAATCTCCAGGGCCGGACGGGCTGCACAACTTTTGGATCAAATGGCTCCAAAGGTCACACGCTCGCTTGGCATCCCAGTTCCAGTCAGCCTTAGAGTCGGGGTCGCTGCCCCAGTTCCTAACAACAGGCATAACCCACTTGCTCCATAAATCAGGTAGTACTGCGGAACCCAAAAATTATAGGCCGATCACTTGTCTACCGACGGTCTATAAAGTTCTTACATCCATTTTGAGAACTAAAATTTACAATCATGTAGACACCAACTATATCATGTCTGCCTCTCAAAATGGATGTCGGAACGGGTCCCGCGGTACTAAGGAGCTGCTCCTCATTGATATGGCCATTAACCAACAGGTTCGTCGTTCCCGAAAGGATCTTTCGACATGTTGGATAGACTATAAGAAGGCCTATGACTCGGTGCCACATACATGGCTCAGGAGGGTGCTAGAGTTGTATAAAGTAGATGCAACTCTGCGCACCTTCCTGACGTCGTGTATGGGGCAATGGAGGACGGTCCTTTGCTATCCAGGATGTCGAAATATCCAGAGGAATAGCGAACCGATAAGGATCGAGCGAGGCATATTTCAGGGCGACAGTTTGAGTCCGCTTTGGTTCTGCCTAGCCCTGAATCCTCTAAGCACACTGCTGGAGGATTCAGGTATAGGCTATCGACTGAAGAGAGGTGGTCAGGTTATATCTCACCTCCTATACATGGATGACCTAAAACTCTTTGCCCCCAACAAATTGCAACTGATAGAGCTACTGAAAGTAACTGAAACTTTCAGTAGCGCCATCAGGATGGAATTTGGTGTGGACAAATGTGCGGTCATGCATGTAAAGCGAGGGGAGATTGTGGAATCCGTGGGAACCCAACTCTCGGATTCCATACACCTAAGATCCCTCTCCTCAACCGAAACATACAAGTATTTGGGTATGTCGGAAGCGTTAGGCATCAACACTACTGACATGAAACAATCGTTGAAGGAGCGCTTCTTTTGCCGCCTGAATAAAGTTTTAAACAGTCTTTTATCAGGCGGAAACAAGGTGCGCGCCTTCAACGGTTGGGTCATGCCGGTTTTGATGTATTCTTTCGGCATACTCAAATGGACTCAAACGGAACTTGACGCCCTGGATAGGAGGGTCCGCACACTGCTGACCGCAAATCGGATGCACCATCCACGGTCGTCGGTGATGAGACTGTATATCCCACGGAAGTGCGGAGGTCGAGGTTTATTAAATGCTAAAACCCTGCACAACCGTGAGGTATGCAGTCTCCGGGATTACTTCTTAGATGCCGACGTGCGAATGCACCGAGATGTGGTGTCAGTGGACAAGGGCCTCACCCCGCTCTCCTTGGCTAACGAGAACTGGCGCAAACCTAAAGTATTAGATACTAATGACCGCAGGGAGGTATGGCAGAGCAAAGAGCTTCACGGGCGCTTTTACCGGGTCCTACATGGACCCGATGTAGACTTCTTAGCGTCCGTATCCTGGTTACGATTCGGTGATCTCTTTGGAGAAACCGAAGGTTTTGTCTTTGCAATTATGGACGAAGTTATGATGACGAACAACTACCGGAAATATATTGTGAAGGATGGCACGGTTGACATCTGTCGGGCATGCCACCGTCCGGGGGAATCAATCCGACACATTATTTCTGGCTGTTCTCGTCTGGCTAACGGAGACTACTTACATAGGCACAACCTTGTAGCCAGGATTATCCATCAGCAACTTGCTCTGAAATACAGTCTTGTCGACTCGGAAGTACCGTACTATAAGTATGTGCCCGACCCAGTTCTCGAAAATGGCACTATCACATTGTATTGGGATCGATCCATCATCACTGACCGGACTATTGTTGCCAATAAGCCGGACATAGTGGTGATAGATCGATTAGAGCGTCGCACAATGATTATTGATATAGCAGTCCCACATGACGAGAACCTCGTGAAAGCTGAAAAAGATAAGCAGATCAAGTATCTTGACCTGGCACGCGAGGTTGTTGACATGTGGGATGTGGATACAGCAATCATTGTGCCGATAGTCGTGACGGTCAATGGAATTATAGCCAAGAGCCTCGACCAACACCTCAGGAGGCTCTCGTTAGGCAGCTGGATCAAGAACTTGATCCAGAAAGCAGTACTACTGGACACGGCGCGTATCGTGAGGAGGTTCCTCTCTCAGCAGCCCTGACCACCGGTAGCTTGGACCCTGTTCCCGATACCGGTGGGCTACTATTTTTTATATTTTTAAATGTTTTTATGTAAATTTTTTTATGTTCGAATATTTAAAAATATAATTTATATGTACGTTTAAATGAATTAAAGGAGATAATAATGTAGAAATAAAAACCCAATGACAAGTACAAACCGTCCATATCGTCCCTTTCGTACTAACATCTACCGGTGTAGTACCGAAGGCTCACACACAAAGTCTTGAAACTCTACACATTATCTTACACACTTTACATGCTCCAAAAAGCAACCATTTTCAGCACCTGTCGCATCACACGAAAGTTAAAACATAAACATAAAACATAAACATAAAATTTTATTTCACAAGAAGCATTCACAAGAATTTGGTACATAGCACAAAGGTCAATTTTAATGATTACATTCGGTACTAAAACTGATACCCAAACTAAGCCAGGGCTTGTATTTTGGGAGTCAGTCCTCAAACGTGGAGCATTTTATTGAGATCGTGTCAGCGTGAATGTGAATGGCGTAACGTTGATTATTAAGTTAGCATAATAAGCACTTGTGAGTATGGGTGTGTTTGTGTATGGGTGTGTTTGTGTATGGGTGGGTGGGTGTGTGTGTGTGTGCGTGTGTGGTGTGGTGAGGTAAAGCGTGGGGGTCAGAATAAATGTGGAATTGTGTGTTAAATGATATTATTCATTGCGAGCAAGTAAGTCTTCTGTAATTTGGTAGTCTAATTGCTGGAGCCAGCCAGTAACAATGTTCCTGACTTCTTCTACATTGTCATCCACATTTTCAATTTAATTTCCCCTTACAGACTTGGTTCCGGCCCGTGTGTAAGGTCGTAAACTCTCTTAAAAGAGAAGAAAAATAAAGAACTCATAATAATTACAACTTTGTGGCTGCATTAGTGGTCATAGGTCCGGTTAATCGTTTGCAGCAATTATCTGAAAGTGTGTAACTTACCATAGCATAACATAATCGGCCTATAACGTTCCCACTGCTGGGACACAGGCCTAGTCTCGTTGAGTGGGCCGTACTCTAACACGCGGGCCCTGTGCGGGTTGGTAGATGTCACATGTCTTCGAATTTTTGGTTCTAGGACATGGCGGTTTCCTCACGATGTTTTCCTTCACCGTTTTGAGAGCAGTGGTGAAGAAATTAAATACAGAAAGTAAAGTGCCCGGCTGGGTTCGAACTCACGACCTACAACCCGTACATCAGGGCTGATACCGATGGTCCACCACTGCTTTCAGTGTTAGTCAGTGTCAGTGTTAATACTTACCATATGCCGTATGTAAAAAAAATTTGGGGTTTTGGCTTCGCACGGTTTGTGTATTTAGCCAGTATCAAGTAATTTTGTCAAATGGTCCGATAACGGGCACGAAGTTACAAAACAGTCACAGTTGTCTTTAGTTGGTCAAATTGAAGTTATTGTAAAGCGGTAGTAACTTTACAACAACCTAGTAGGAGTTTTTGGGGGCAACACGAAAGTCCACGTTAGTCACTTATTTTCACATTCCATACACATAATTGTGCACTCACACGTAACTAAATTGAATAATTAACTACCCAAATTATACAATTTAATTCGCTATTTCACAAAATTTCATGAAAATGAAAATTCCTGCGACATGTTCCAACGCGATCCCGCCAAAAAAACTCGCCGTATGTCATTTATTCACCCTTATCATTAAAAGTATCTACACAACCTAGACCTACCATGTAAACCTGAAGTGGGTTTCTGAAAATGTGTTACCGGGTTCCATTTAATTTGCCGTTTGTCTATTCTATTCTATTTTTATTTAATGGCAATTAAAGCCGATGTCGACTATTCTACCAATGTCTAAAGTGAATTGGAAAAGCAAGTGTGCATGATAAAATTCAAAAATAAATAAATCTGGAGACACAAGTGAAATTCTTCGATTGATACAGTTGAACACAATGTAGATCTTGATTGATTAGTATGGGACTGAAACAAACACAAAATAAATATATAAGTAATAAAATTGTTAAAACATATAATACACGTATACCACACCCACACAGAAAGAATAACTTATAGTTTTATGTCATTGTGACGGATGAACGTCATCAATGCCACAATCAGTTCAGAGGAGGAATATGTTAGCAAGGAGGGGAAATTAATAGGTAGGGGGATTTTAAATTTAGGGAGGTGTCACTTGGGCACTTCTTTTCAAAAACATAAACCAAAATAAGTACTTCGTAACCATAAAATGTATCAAGTTCCGTGTAAAACGTATCGATTGCAATCACTTAGTGTCCGAATCAAATATTGAAGACAAATTAGAACTGGCCACTCGTTATCTGCATGTCACTTACCGGCCGCCATTGTTTGACGTGTCTAGTGACGTCACGATACACCGAATAAGGCATAAGCGTTTCACGTTTTTAGGAAGTATGTGTTTTATGGTGCCGTATGAGACATTAAAACTCTGTGGCTGCATTAGTTGTCATGGCACATGGATATAAATACAAAAAACCAAGATACACAATTAGCGTCTCAAAAATGTCCGAATAAATGGGGCGCAATGTGTGCAGGTGTCAAATAGAATCGACAGTCATCTTTCAGTGAGTCTTTTTAGACATTGGCTTTGTAAAAACAACTTTAAGTCATGCGTGCAAGGTTGAATTTGTAAAAAAGAATGTTTTTTTCATAACTATAACAACTGACGTATAATTGAGGACAGTTTTGACGATTGAGGAAGTAAATGCACAGTCGTGCATTTTGGGCTTTTTGTATAATTATCAATGTCATGGCACTGGTAAAATCCTTACAGCAAGTTTCGGAGATGTGTTACCAGTTTTTAATTAAATTTGCCGTTATTGACCACCTTTTTCATTAAAAATATAAAACCTGACTACAGACCATTAAATGTCACAAGTCTCGGGTAAAACGTATCGATTGCAGTTACTTTTTGTTAGAATTAAATATTGAAGAGCCGGCCACTCTTTGTATGCATGTCCTTCAAGGCCGCCATTGTTTGCCATGTGATAAGCGTTTCACGCTGCTGTGAAAAAGGTTTTTATATGTTTCTACTGCGTAAGAGGAAGGAAGATTAACCTTCGATCGACCCCTGTGGCTGTTATTATTTAGCCACTAGCCCCTCTGTAAAAGTAAGTAGCTACTTATACAGCAAAAATTGAGTAACTTGTAAACTAAAAAGTGACAGGCCATCTAACAGTAAGTGAATTCTTTATCAACAAAGATTCTAATCTTTGTGATTTTGATAGCATTTCAGCATTGATCTCACCATTCGTAACCTTTTGAAAAACGTTAAAAATCAAAATCAAAACTTTATTTTTAAACGTTGCCCCACACTAGACTTTTCTCCTGTATTGTAGATGCGTTAACAAACATTTAAACTCACATACACAAACAGCCAGACCCGGAATAACTAACACATAAACCTGCATGGACACTTATGAAACGTCAGAAGCTAGGTGCACGGTTCCAATTTGTCGCTTCCTATGGAGAAGAGCCGGCAAGAAACTCCACGGTTACTGTTTTAAAAATAGTTGTCTTTTACAATGTCCTCAAATTACAGTGATAATAGGTATGGCAGGACAGTGCAGGCCTATCAATAAGTACCCGTTGACATAGTAATCAACCAAAAGTAAAGTATACAGTTTAAAACATATCCTTTGTCGTGTCAGCCTATAACTTGCGCCCTTAAGCCAACATGATATAATTACCTGCTACTAAAGATTTGTAATAATTTAACCACAATTTAACATACGGAGCTCAGTGCGGAAGAATTAATAATGACTATCGATGAAGAAGAGACTGCCAGTGTTACTAAATGAAGTCTTTTGTCTTTGATTTATGTAGGAAATTAAAGTTAAATGGACGCTTAGACAAGTGGCAATCACTTTCAAATCCTTTCGTATTTTACAAGCTTTTTAACTTGCAATGTATGTATGTAGTAACTATGTTCGGGTGGAATCTTGCAACTCAATTTTGAAGCAGATATCTTTAACCGATTGTGCTGAAATTTTGCATGCATGTGTATATCGCGTGACAATGCAATATTATGATATCATGGAGCTTTAATGCTGGAGCTGGAAGTTGGTCATAGAAACTCCGCAATAAAACGACACAACCCCATCGAGTTTGGGCTCGTTTGATTTATATTGACCAGTAATTTTATTGTCAATGATAACCAGGGTCTGATGCTGGAGCTGGAAGGTGGCCATAGGAACTCCGCAATAAAACGACACAACCCCATCGAGTTTGGGCTTCTTTCATTCGTATTGACGAGTACTTTGATCCTATATGGTAACCAGGGTCTGATACTGGAGCTGGAAGGTGGCCATGAATACATAACACTGTAAGTGCTCAAAACAACACATACATATATGTGGGTTCTACGAATGATTACGAGCTACATATCTAAAAAACGCTGCTACTTACTACGCTGTAGTAAATCCCGCATCATAAATACTAAAAAGTTAAAAATAAAATTAAAAGAAAACAAACGTTTTTTTTAAAACAAGCTTTTATTATTCCTTGTTAATAAAACTAACTAAAAAGTTAAAAATTCTTTGTTACCAAACCCTCTGTAAAACATATATTGTATATCGTTTTCATGAAAACAAAACGGTGAACTCGAACTGCGCCTGCTTAAAAAAAAACGCATTTCGAAAATGTACTTAAACTAATTCGTTTTAACCCCATTAGAAGGTGAGTTACCAATAAATTCTATTTTAGCAAAAATCTGGATCGTTTGACCAACCTATGTCCAAAAAAAAAAAATTGTAGCCTTGCTTTGGCAAATAAATTACTTACTTACTTACAGATTATGTCGTATTGATTTTAATGTTACTGTTAGCCCACATCATCCCACAGCTGGGCAAAGGCCTCTCCCCATGACTTCCATCTCTTTCGATCCAGGGCTAAAGTGGACCACTGATCGTGTGTTTCCCCAGCTCGTCCCGCCGTTTTCTACGGGGTCTGCTGCGACGCCTTCGCTGTCTATTTTTAACGTATTCCATGAAAATACATATTCCTACCTGAACTCAGAGCCGTGTCCGGTGAAACGTATGAAATAAAAGAAAACAATCTGAAACAAATAATGTAGCTAGAAAATAATTTATATCTGGAAAGGAAACTAATTACCGGACGTGACGTCGCCGGTGCGTGTATCCTTAGTTCCAGATTTAATCCTGTGCTTGACGTCACTGAATCTCTTGTATTATTTCTGCTTTAATGTTTATTTGTTGGAGATTAATTATTTTTGTATGGATTCTGCAAAGGTGCTTGAAATACTTAATAGTAGTATGTACTTACATTGTGTTTTGATCTATTTAGGTAAAATATTTCTTTCTTACTTAAATTAGATTGTCTTTTTGACAGGTAACGTTTGTGTACTTGGGTAAACATTTTGTTTAATTAGAGCTTTGGCACTATTTAGAAACTTTGAAAGAAACTGCCTAGTTCATACCTTTTTGTTTGTTCCGTGGGGAAATCCTCATTGATACCTTCCCTCTGGTAAAACCGACGTAACCCTACGTGGGTTATTTTGGACTATTACCGACTAAAACCCTATTGTTCCTTCTAGTACCATGCGTCAGGGGCCTGGGAGATATTTGTATATTTGCCGCACCCCCGACTGATATCAGCCCCACCACCAAGTGCGGACGATCCCATGATCACACATCCTCCCATTAAGGCGCGAATGCGGGCTTGCCTAATTCATACCCAAACAAAAAAAGGAGACAATGACTTATTTCGCAAACAATTTGATGTTTTAACCGTTTCTACATTTATACTCATTCTATCAACGTAAACATTAAGGGGTATATTCATAAACGATGATTAAAGTTAAGAGATTTATAAACGTCCAAAATGTATGGTTAAACAGTCGCTATTCACTACTTAACTTTAAGCAACGTTTATAAATAAGGGGGTTAATTCTCACTTAGACTAAGATTTTAATCTCTCCTAGCTCTTAGTACTTCAAGGCCCCGAAAGGCTTAAGGAAGGCGCTGAAAATACCATGCATATGGCTACATTACTGCCCACCCATTTGATACAATAACTTAGTACCCTCGTTCACCTAAAAACGTTTATCTATTGCTAGCACCAAGCAATTTAATCTCGGCTATTTATAGAGATAGGAATTAAATAAATAAACCACCATTTAATATGTCAGAGTTCAGTTTGGTTTTGAGAATTTAATCTAGAGCTGCTGACGTCATTTTTTCTATCCCTAAGGAGAGCTACACACTTGTTCAGTATGATTAGGAACAGGAACAAAATCGAAATTAATTATCCTTATATTAATTTGCAGTACATGCGGTACAAAAGCTGGTAGGTACATAAATTGTTAGTGCGATGACACATTTCGCCATAAGTTGGCATGCAAATATTAATCAAAAAAATACCAAATTTACTATAACCTAACTAAAACGAATAAACTAAAATTTTCATACAAGACTTTAAGTACTGGTAGGTGGCTCATTCCCATTAATAGCCAAAGCGCTAGGTAGTATTATGTTATATTTTTTGTGAAAAAGCCGCTTGTATTGTGCCGAAAGAACCCGAACATGATTCAAGGGTAGATGCCGATCAGCACGAGACGAATGAAGTTCGAATATGACATGTGTACCTAGTACTTGCTTCGGGTCGGCTTTGTTGTTGAAGTTCGAATATGACATGTGTACCTAGTAATTGCTTCGGGTCGGCTTTGTTGTTGAAGTTCGAACATGACATGTGTACCTAGTAATTGCTTCGGGTCGGATTTGTTGTTCAACAATTACTTCCATATCGAATGTGCTGACCCGAACAAGTGTGTGGCATTCATTTTAAAAGCATGCTTCAAAAGTCGACATTTCACACGTTTTATTTTCCTGATAGGTAGTTGTGAAAATGCGTGGGTTCGGCATTCTAATTTTCCAGTGAGCAAAGTTTCTGCTATGAATAGATGCTAACGATATGATCTGTTTTATTAAAAAAAAAAATTCAAATGAGGAACAATTACAAGCACCTTTTATTGCAATAACATAGGTTTGTAGGGCCAACAAACAAATATTATCACTACTGATCATTGTCATGAAGTATGCAAAAAAACATGTTTACTTAATATTGTTTTGTGAGCAGTAAATCATTAAATAGTTATTTCTAGAAATCCAGAACATTTTATGTGAAGACGGCACTTACACACTTTTCATATTTTCATCATATTTTCAGGAATCTGACGGTGAATTCTGGTGTATTTTGAACCTCGTTCCCGGAACAACTTCACTCTGCACATTCAAGCTCCCCTATTGTGCAAATGTGGATTGAAGTGCATTGCTTCTTAATTTCGCGGGAAAAACGACCGAAGATTCCTACGCGAAGGTATTTTGAAGTTCCTTGGCAGTCTTTGAATTCCGTGAAAAGTTTCATGCAATACTTACTAATGTTCATTGTGAATACACGCGTGACGAAGAATTTTTCAAAGCCATTGTGATGTTGTTTTATTTTTAGCCCACGAAAACAAATGGGAGGTTCTCAAGTCACCGCGTATATATATAATTATGTTTATTCTTATGTATGACCACGCATAACTTTTTACAGAGTAGTACAGATTTTAAGATTTTTTTTTATTAGAAAGGGATACTTCGAAGTTGGTCCTATTAACTATTAATTATGGACACTATCTTCACTCCATAAACATTTCGGTAATTTATTCATAGACCCTTGGAGCCATTACAAAAATACTGTTTCTGTACAGTGGCAGTACAAGATCCGACTGTTTGTAAACCATGTTTTGATTATTACTTATATTTTGATTATAGTTAAATGTTTTGATTATTATTAATATTTAAATTCGGTGCCTACTAACATAGTTTATAAGCTCCTATTGTTACTAACCATATTGGATCATGTTATCTGACAAATAAATAAATAATAATTAAAGTGAAAAGCAAAATCCACCCCTCAGTTTTTTTTTTCATCTTGCGGTTGACCTTGAGAGGCCGTGACTGCTTAACCAGACTTTCCAGGGGCTGCCGTTAAGAGAACTCAACGCCTCCAGCCAGGGGCTTGAAACTACTTAAATTACTAAGCGACTGCACGCTGAGGGCACCCCCTGCGGGGTACGGGCTTCGGTTTAGGGCGTCACTGGTAAGGGGACAGCAAGTGGGGACAGACTGGATCAAAATATTGGCATTATTATTATAATTCGGGGAATGTAACTCTACTGGATCAGCTGCGGCGCGGGCTGGCGCTTCAACGAGCAAGGGATGGTCGGGGCCACCCCTAAGTGTAGAAAAACTATGAAAAAAAAGAAAAAAAAATCCGTCGGTTTATTCTTGTGTTTAAAAGTTTATTACTATATAGACTTCTACAGTATGTTATAGGACATAGTTACCTATGTACTTATGCAGCAGGAAAGACAGTTCTTGCTACTGCCTTTTTAACTGACTTAAAAAAAGGAGGTTCCCAATTCGAAATTACATATATTATAATAAGTTTGTCACCTCAGATCTCCATCATTTATAAACCGATTTGAAAAAATATTTTGTTTGCAGGGTACTTTTCAAAAGATCCCATATTTTAATGAGTAGTTTTTGAGTTACCTTCAATAACACCTAAGTATTTTATCCGGGTTCCCTCTATCTGGCAGAATCTTGATGCTCCGAAATTTATTTGGCATAATCTTCTTTAAACGAATATTTTTAAGGCATAAAAAATATTTAATATAATTATTTTTTGGCCGAATGTTTATATGTCCGAATTTACAATGGCATACTTTTAAGATGGCAGAATTTTATTTGGCATAATTTCCTTTGGCAAAGTTAACATTCCGCATAATTTAGTTTAGCATAACTTTTATTTAGAGCGACGTTTATTTGGTACAGTTTCACTTGGCATACTATGAAGATGGCAGAATTTTATTAGGCATAATGCCATTTGTATAAAATATGCTGCAGGCATTTTTAACCTTAATTAAAATTAAAATATTGTCTTAAAAAGTCCCGGAACCAAACTACTTAGATTAGGTTATATATTATTTACTCGCAATAAAACATTAGGTTAGAACTGCGACCACCTGCGCACAAGCCGAGCGAGCGAAGCGAGCGGTGCTCCGCTAGCCTCGCGCGGCACCGCGGTGCCGCGGCAGCAGCCGGCGAATGCCAGAACCGAATTCTACCTATTTTACTTGGTTAGGGAAGCATGTATTTTAGGTTAGGTTCGGTTATTTTATGGATATGAAATGTGTGCCAAAAGATGATTCTAACTGTAAACTTTCTGAGATTTAATAGCTCGTCCTTTTAATGACTATCGATATGAAATGTATGCCAAAAGACGATTCTGACTGTGAACTTTTTGCGATGGTTCTACTTTTTAAATATTATGGATATGAAATTTATGCTTTTGTAAAGATAATTCTGACTTACAAAATTATAAAAAAAACACATTTATTTCAGGCTAAACCCATATAACAAATAAAAATAAAATTTTAAAATGCTGCTACAGAAAACAATAAGATGTCATTAACAGCCAAACGAAATGAAGGAGGAACCACAACACAAAGGTGAAAATTTTATTCCTGAAAAAAAAGCAACCGACCTCCAAAAAAAAACACTAATAATTATATGAAAAATATACTGTAATTTTGGAAGTCTGTGGCAAAAAACAGCAGTACAAAACCAAAAACGCCGAATTCCAAAATTTCAGTTAGTTTTCACTCGTTTTTTTTTTTGGGATTCGGTTGTATTTTTTTAAAATGAAGAGTTCTCATGACATAATCTTGTTTCATACTTTTACGACATCTATGCTAAATGATGAGGCTGTTTGAATTCTAGCTGTTTTATCATTGCCAAAAACTCAAGCCAACTAACATAACAGACACACGTTCACACGTTCAATCATTTTCAGTAACAGTACTTATTATTTTCACAGGCAGTTTAGTTTTCAGGTAAACAAAGCGGTTTCAAACAAAAATAAATAGGAACCTATCTCATATGCATGTGACGTACACTCGTGCCCGATCGCATGTCGTCTGACGTCAGTGAGAACCACCCTTAAATAAGGGAGGCGGGTGACGTATGAGCAGGAAAAATACTACCATTTTGTTTTGTTTTTGTTAATTTTATTGTTTAAGGGGCTTAAATGATAATTGCTTTTAAATTAAGGGCAAATTTTTCAACAATCAGTTAATTTTTATCTGAATAATAAATCTGACAGTTTCTCATATTTTTTATACAAAAGCTGTCAAACCAACATATTTATGCGTCAGATAAAACTTATCTGACTATTGAAAAATCAGCCCTCAGTGGTTTTTAAATTTGTAAATATTTTTTCAGCTTAACAAATCCTCATTTATAAACAAAATTAAGATTAGTTTTAAGATTATCTGGTAATTTCAAATATATTTGTTCTAACAACAGCTAATACAGCCAATAATTTATATATTATAAATTCTATACTTACCATCAGACCACCTCAAATTTTAAACATTAATCTTCAAACCGATCCTTTCAAAATGCTCAAACGGACCTCAATTCAAACTCGAAAGATATTAAATGTACTTCATGAAACCGGCACGCGCCGATCAGCTGGTAGCTAAGTTCAAGGTTCCCCGGGTCAATGTTGCGCGGTGCGGGGGCAGGGAGAAGGGAGGATGAGGGAAAGCGTGGGCGTTGCCATGGCAACCGGCCTACGCCACCCCCGGGCCCAGGTAGTCAATCAATTACGGTGAGAGCACATTTCTTGTACATAATGACACTCATAGCATGATATATTGCAGTTTTTATTTTGTTAGATTATAATTAAGTTATTCACGTATTAGTCGATTACTGTGGGGTGTTATTAAAAATCCTTCAAGAAAGACGAATCAATTTTGATTGAATAAATACTTACCAAAATCAAAAGTCATTTATTCAAATTAGACTGAGAATCAGCACTTTTCGAACGTCAAAATACATAAGGTAGTCCCCCAAAACGCCTACCCTTCACCACTTCCCAGTGCTTTAGCTGGGAAGATGAAGTGGCGCAACAAACTCCCCAGCAGCACAGCTGTCTGGTTAGTCGGATAGACTTGATTCTATACATACATAGGTAAAGTAATAAACATTATTAGACACAGAACATTAACTAAATAATAAGTCATAAGCAGAGATCGGATATTCGGATGCATATTTACCTAAATAAATTTTTTAGCTATGAAAGTATGGAAGCGGCTTTATAAATTATTTGTAATATTTATTAAAAACCCCGGGATTCTTGATTGCATAACTATTCAGATGTCTATTAATTTAAAATTAATGTTTAACCCGATACAAATATGTATAATATTTACTGGAGGAGGGGTGGTTTGTATTAGTTAAAACAAAAAATAAACAAATTACTTACCTAAATTAAGACTTTTTCGATACAAAAGCGCATTTCATGTTAGCCAATATCTCAACTTTAGGTGAATATGCATCCGAATATCCGATCTCTGGTCATACGTCAGCTAGCCAAGCCAATATACCAACAAATAAAATGAAAACTTAACTCAAGCACAAATAATAAAAAAATGTAAATAAAGCATAATATAAAACAAAATGAAAGCCTGCTGGTATAAAGGGCCTGATAGCTTACATATGCAATGCTGGATTATGTTCACATAGCTGTTACGACTCGACTTACACTCGAGGCTACAAATGATGACCTAGGACCGACGTAAAATAAATAAACAAGTAGGTAACACTGGACGGCAAATTATACTACCCAGACTATACATTTCCGAAGTATTTCGATGCGCTGAATCCGAATCGGACCGCAGAATTGCTCTATCACATCAGGATTTTGAGATATCCTAACCTGGAAGAGCAAAAAACACCGTATTTGCCAATTTTTCAGGTTACGTATATGATATAAAAGACGAAATGAAAATATCTGGCTTGCTTTCTATAAGAGAGAGAGAGAGAGAGACAGACAGAGAAACATGCGCACGCCGCACGGCTTACAATAGCTTACTATAGCAAAAAGTGTCGTTACAATTTTTCGTATGAATTTTTTCCGTCTAGCCCCCTTTCACAACGCGCGATAAGGAACTTCGTTCCAATTAAATGAAAATCCACATACACGAAAATTTGAAACACCACCCGTTCACGAGCATAATGCAAAGATCAGCCATTACCCCCGACATTACCGATTCGTGTCATAGGAGTCTAGTCTTCTAATAAAAATACCAGTTATTTGTTTTACGTGTGGGTCTAGTAGCAGACTCTAGTGGTTGCAAGCCCTACTGCTGAGTATGAGGTCCCGGGTTCGATTCCCAGGTCGGGCAAAGTGTTATTGGGTTTTTGTAACGTGAATTTCTCAGTAGCAACCCGAGCCCAAAGTCTGGCTTTGTGCCCGGTTGATGCCAATAGGCTCGCCCCTATTATATGGGACTAAAACATATCTGGCGAAATGTGGGTGTAGGTACTATAGGTATAACTCTGCCCATGCCTTCAGGGAAACAAGGCGTGAAGTTTAATTATGTGACTCAACAAAATATTGTTGTAGTGGAGCAGTATTTTATTCCGACTTACCTACTTCCTAGCTCACGACGGGTAGAGTAAGTAGATATACCTACGTCCGGCCTAGCCCTGACAGACAACCCCTGCTAAGTCTCAACCTTGCTAACTGGCTTATCTTTTCACCCCGACATGCACTGTATGTCATACCAACTCCAGAGAGGCAACATTATTCACAGTAATTAAGCAGTCGTTGATGAGGTTGCGTTTAGATACCTACAAAGACAAAGAAGAAGGCTATAATATAATTATTTATTTATTTTCGCTTCAAGTCCAAACATCAGTGTAGCCCTGGCTCTTGTATAGTACAACCTCCTATTGCTCATAGGAGCAGTAGAAGGTATGTTTCAAGTAGTCAACCAGAGGGGCAATTTTCGCAATTTTAAGAACGTTCACAGTCTGATCTCAGTCTCAATCTGTCAAAAATACCTCGAGTTTCCCTACATTTTTGACATTTGTTTGTTGCCGACATGAGATTGCGACTAGATTTTGAACGTTTTAAATTACGAGAATTGGGCTTCTGATCAGCCAACCAAACCAGCCTTAAAGTTTCACCAGTAAAAGTGAACCCGATCAGTATATTTAAACCGAGATCAAGACCTGTCAGTGCCAATATTCCACAACAATAATGACACTGGCAGCTTTAGAACTTGATCGCGTTCAGATTAAAAAAATAAAACTTTTTTTCTCGATCTGTATAACTTATACATACAAAATAGTACAATTATGGGAATATAAACTCGAGATAAATTTAGTCCCTCATCTTCTACGCTAGTGTAACCTTGAGTAACATCTGTCTCCTATTCAATTGTTCGCGTGGTAAGAGTCGTATACCTGCTTTTTTTTCAAAGGCCTTACAAACGCTTTTGTAAAGTGTCAAAATCATATATTATTTTTACACGCAATTGCTGGCTGCGATACGACGTCAGCATTTTTCAAGAAGAATCTGGTCGAATTCGGCTCTAGTCAAGGAGGTGAGGTGAAAAAAACCGGCTAAGTGCGAGTCTCACACGAAGGCTTCCGTACCGCAAGGCCAAAAACACGTTACTTGTATCGAGATATTGATTGCTGCAGAGATTGGGATTGCAATCCACCACTGTTTTCAATCCATTCGGGATTTTTACTGGATTGACTTCAGTCCAGCGGGATCCCACAAAGCTAATGTTTTTTTTTTATATTTAAATAAATATACTTTGGATAAGGTAGCATTTTTTTTTCTTATTACTCGACTTCTTAGCGGCGTAAAGTGATGCCTTTAGCCTACCTCAATGCAAAAGATTATTTTCAAATCAAACTGGTAGTTTCCCTACATACAAACTTTACCTCTTTATATTACTAGTTTAGAAAACAAAAATCATTGAAAACAATGTATTATTTATTGTGTTGATATTATAATTGTGTCATTAAAATCATGATACCTTTATATTTACTCCCGAATTTTATGGTAAGTGAATTATATTCTGTCACGTAATTTGAATAAGTAATTGCCATTCTCAAATCGAAGGTACTTGAAGATGCTTTGAATTTATTTGATGTTCATGATACAATATAATATACTGTGAAATATATATTTCAAAATTCTTTGTATGGTGTATAATTCATGTTGTTAACACGTAATGAGCAAGTGCGGTTATCAATGCCTTCCTTTTTTAGAAAAACTTGAGAACAGAGGAGTCGAAAGCTGGATTTTTGACGTTAGTAATTGTGGCGTTGGCATTATGGGATTTTGGTACTTAATTAAAGTACTAATAGTACCGTAAAATAGATCACCATAACGATTTAAAAACGTAGCCCGGTATATATTATAATATAATTTAGATGATTAACATTTTCCAAAAATAATTAATAATGGACCGAGTTAATTGGGATAGTGACAAAATAAAGGTTCTAGGTATTTATTCAAATTAACATGAAAAAATTACATAAACCCTAAAACAATTTCCTCCAACGCAAATCCTTTTTGCCTACGTGATCTCGTAGCACGTAGGCGCTCGTAGCAAGCTACGGCCTTTAAACCGTAGACACCTGTTACAAGCCTACGAGAAAATAAAATAAAGGAATCATGCATGATAGATGTAATTTTTTTTCTGAAACTAGTTTTGTTCACACACTTTTAGACGTAAAAATTAATAATGTTTTAAAACTAGATGAGTTCGGTAGTTCCCGTTATCCGAACACTCTCAGAAGAAAGACGGAAACAAACTCAGAGGTCGCACTTTCTTTTTAAAGTCCAGACTTATACTTGGTCAGATCAGTTATCTTATACTTGTTCTGACAAAGGGTTCGTCTTTAGTAGTAATGGATACTATTTGATTCTGCTAGTAATTAGTGAATGTAACGTAGTAATTTCTAACAATCTTCATCGTTGTTTCTCGGAATATTGTTAAGGTCCGTTACGTTGTATTAATTGGTTTGCGCATTCATTAACGAGGGATAGGATATAATTTGTGTTTATTGTTTTGTATGTTAGCTCTGTTAACCGTGTGGTTAACCAGGGTCGATGGGTTATGGGCAAGTTTATTTTTATACTTATCATCTGCCTAGCTTTTAACCAACTATATTGCGGTTGGCTCCCAGTGAAACCGGATGCTGCAGATATTTTACATGGAGTGACTGCCTATTTGCCCTCCACAACCCAGTTACTGGGTAACACGATATCCCTTGGTAAGACTTTCGGGAGTCTGACGAAAAGGTCATTGCAATGGTTCATCAAAATATTTACGGTCATATTTACTACACAATTGTACACATAGCTTCGAAGTTGTGAAGGAATATGTCTACCTAGGGCAAGTCATCCACCTTGGTAGACACAACTTTGAGAAAGAAACCGACAGGAGGATCCAGTTGGGTTGGGCAGCGTTTGGGAAACTACGTCAAGTCTTTTCGTCGCCTATTCCGCAATGCTTGAATACGAAGGTCGTCAACCAGTGCGTCCTGCCCGTGATGACATACGGTGCCGAAACGTGGACACTGACAGTTGGGCTGGTTCACAAATTTAAGGTCGCTCAGCGCGCTATGGAGCGGGCTATGCTTGGAGTTTCTTTGAAGGATAAAATCAGGAATGAATGAAGGCGGAGGATAGAGTGTGTGGCGCAGCCTGGGAGAGGCCTATGTCTGCGATACTGTGTACTGCGATAGGCTGAGTTGATTGATTGAGTACACATAGCGGACCTGTTTATGATGAAGTTCCTTACCACCAAGAATCCGACTACCTACTCCTCTAGGGCCTAGGCGATTACACAATGACCCCAGGCAGGCTTAAAAGTTATAAGAACTGCTTACGTTCCACGCAGGCCATCCAGGAGAAATTAAACAATGTGAGAAGCGAATTGTGGAAAGATAAGCATCTACCAGTGGGGAGCAATGATGGCCCTGTGGTAACAGCCGCGACTTACAAGTCGTAGGTCGTAGGTTCAAATCCAGACAAACACGTTACTTTGTGTAAATTATTTCATCAACACCGGCATTTCTTAGAACCAAAAATTATAAGACGTGTGACATCTACCAACCCGCACTGGGCCGGCGTGGTAGATAACGCCCCACTCCCGCTAACAGAGAGGAAGCCTGTGTCCCAGCAGTGGGAACATAATTAGCTGAGCTAAGCATCCACCACCGCCTTTGTTAAACCCTAGGAACATTTGCCTCCCGGGCGTGATCTGCATTGGCCTATACGGAAAGCTCTCAGTTGATTGCGTACCAGGTAGGCTGCAGACGCAATTTGTCGAAGTGGGGGATTACTGACCCATCCAACACCCAGTGCGAGTGCAGTGCTTCTGATCAGACTACGCCCCGCTTGCTGGAGTGTCCTAACTCCCGTCCCGCCCGTTCACCTGCACCTCAGATGATCTAAAGAATGCCACTGATGCCGCAATTAACGTGGCTACTTACTGGGCTCAAACGACTTAAAAAAATAATAGTTTATAAAACTAAAACACACGCTTTAAAAACCAAACTAAAAAAGGAGAAAATAATTTAATTCAATTAAAAAGCGTGGGGTGCTTTTTGAGGTATTTTTATAATCACTTAATGTCAAGCACCCCACGCTTTTTAATTGAATTAAATTATTTTCTCCTTTTTTAGTTTGGTTTTTAAAGCGTGTTTTTTAGTTTTTTAAACTATTATTTTTTTAAATATTGGCATTCTAATTTCAGTCTTTTTTTATATTTTTTAGTTCTGCTAACTACAAAAACATGTTTTTTTTTCCTTTTTTTTATTATTGAATAGTCATCGGTCCTCGATAATTGTAAAAAGTTTCAATGAAATCTGACCGTTTTAAGTGGGTCAAAATAGCGTCCAAAGGAGTCAGTTACAAACAAACAAACATACAAACAAACATACAAGTGAAGCTAATATAAAGCGTGTAAAAAAACTGTACGAGTACCATCGACAAGAATAGAAGTTTCTTACCTCTTCTTAAATTAAGAACACCGCTGTTATGTTTCACATTATACCTTTTTTTAATCACCCATCCTTACATAACACACCTGCACATTACACAACAGTACATAGTATATAACACGTTATATACCTGTAGACGAGTATATAACGATGTCGAAGGCCCAGGCTCTCACGCGCATTGAACATCCGCGTTGACCCATGAAGTTTCATGCCAAGCCCGTCCTGTAGGCACTTGAAATGCTATTTATATTTACACTTCTTATACGTTTTATAGGTTTTTTGTTGATGAAAAGGGCTGATGGAAATGTGTGGGATAAATCTTGTGTAGTTTTTTTAGTTATATTATATCTTCTTTCGATGAAATATAAAAAAAAAAGTTTTAGTTACCGATTGATCAAAAATAGGTAAGATTAGAGTAAGAAGATAAGTATTCTAAAAACAAACTTAACGTGAAAAATATTTTTTACATTAAATTAACAACCGACTTTTAATTTCTGAATTCCGTGTCTTGGGATCCGTATATTTTTTTCAGAAATCAAAGTTATTTTTCACTTTGTAGTGTTTTCTTTTTGTTGTAAAAACGATTTTATTTTGCACGTTTTAGTTATAGTACCTACCCGACATCGATTCGAATTTCACTACTTACAGAAAGTATTAAAACATTATCAGTATACACAAAGTAGATATAATACGTATTATCGAAAGTAACGCCAAAACTGCCCAAACAAATTTAATAAATTTTTTGTCGGACCACCCTTGAGGGATACCATGCCCATTAAAAAAAAAACGAAATATATCCGCAAATGCCGGAGATATAGGAGGAAAATATATACAAAAAAAAACATACGATTGCTCCTTTTTGAAAAATCGACTAAATCTTGTTATGGCCTGATCTCGACATACTATGCTGAGATCAGGCGTGGTGATCATTATCAGATAATATATTATTAAGGCTTTGTTAAAATTTTCCAAAATGTATTCAGATTTTCGCGTCTAAGAAGTCTCTATTGCATTTAGACATTTTGCAGTACCTACATGTTTTCTCAATTTCTGATGCCCACTTTATTATTCCTGAGGTCCACGACGCTACTCAAAAGTAACGTGTTACACCGTCATTAGGGTGCGAGTCCCATAGCACAGCATTATGCTGAGTGGAAGCCTTTTTGATACAGTCACAGCGTGCAGCTGCTGACTAAATATTTATTTACAAGCTTTTATAATTATCTGTCTTGTTTTCATGTTTATGTAATCATATATATTTTTAAGGTTTCGAACCCGAAGAGTAACCAACGGGATCCGATTACTAAGCCTCCACTGTCCGTCCGTCCGCCCGTCCGTCTATCCGTCTGTCTGTCAGCAAGGTGTATCTTATGATCCGTAATAGGCAGACAGTTGAAATTTTCACAGAATGTGTATTTCTGTTGCCGCTATATCAACAAATAATAAAAATAAAGTTAAAAATTTGAGATTTAAAGGGGGAGGGACCCCCTTTAAATCTCAAATTTTTAACTTTATTTTTACATCATACAAGAAACATTTTTTTTCCTTGGGGTACGGAACCGTACGTGTCCGACTCGCATTTAGTCGTTTTTTTGTATGCACGTGTTCCTGTAACAAATTTAGTTTTCTTTCTTTCTTTCCTTTAATTGACAGACTAGTCCTTTATTGAAATTCTGGCTACCTACTTGGTTATTTCAGTTTGTACTCCGGTACAGTATCGCTGGCCCAGTTAAGGGGCCATTACAATAGATAATTAATTGTATCTCATTAGCCGGTAGTTGATCAGTTAACTGGTTACTTTTGAGTAACCTCGTACAAGTACACGATGGACCTCATTCTCACAATATCTAATTCGTCATCCTATCTCAAAAATTCAACACAAATAAGGTCAAATCAATTTGAGATAATTGCCCACCATTTACCTTCCACCTAAACAACGTCACGCCGGTGAAAAAAAATCCACAAAAACAGTATCGGTAACATCGGTAATGGCAGAGGACTGGCTCTGAATATTTGAGGGCAATCGCTTCGAGTGCCTTCATTTCAATTTAATCGCGTCAATATTTTATTTGAGAGAGACACGGAAGGTTCCAGAAGATTCGTCGTGTGATTGACTTTTATATACTTAGGTTAGGAGATACCTTTTTGAGATTTTATTTATTGTGAACTGGGGATTATTTTTGATCATTAGGCGTGGAATGTTAGGTAGAAATGGGACTTTCATAGTGACTTTTTTCAGGCTCTTCCTAAACGTCCGATTTTTCATTTAATCATTCGCATGATTTGCTCTTAATTGTTATTAGATACTTACTTATTTTATTTGACAAAAGTGTAAAGGTATGCGGTTTAAAAACTGATATTTCACTACCAAAATTTATAACACATAATAATATCATGATTTTACTGTAAACTGTAACTGCTCTTATAGTATTCTGGGAATATCATTATGTATACCTAATATTTGGATTCTATATTTTGTAACATAGCCATGAATGAGGAAAGAATGCTAATAGTCCTACATGTTAGTCTAATTCAACTTTTAATTTAATTAATACTATAAGTATAGTAACATTCAAAGAAGGTCTCATGGCTAAATAATAAAAGCTGTAAGGGTCGATCGGCGGTTGAGCTACGCTTGCCGCGGTTGGTTCTTGGCTGGGTGATGATTAATTACACATCGAGACCTCTCCGTGCCTTGTTAAGCCGTTGGTCCGGTTATCATTCCTAGATCTTTGGCAGTCGTTATGGGTAGTCAGAAGCCCGAAGCTCTGACAAGCGGTCATGCCAAGCGTTGCCCAGTAACCAGGTTGTGGTGGTCAGATAGGCAGTCCCTTCATGTAAATTACCAGAGATGGGCTGAATGTGGTTTGAACCGAATCCGACCTTCGGTTCCATACCCTTTAATTGTAACAAAAAATACTTGATGTAAATGAATGTTTAGTTTATGAACCAAAAACGTAATATTTTTTTATTTTCAATTGACTAATTGTGTTTGTTAGAAGAATACCAAGCTTATTTAATTTTTGTAATAGTATGTCTAATTAAATAGGCAGAGATTTTCAAGAATAATAAGAAGAACTGATTAAATTTAAGGTTTACATTTACAATGTTCCTAACTAAAATAAATGACCATGGGTGAGTAAAAGACATAATTTTATTTTACAGTAATGCTAAACTCTAATTATATTCAATTTCAGTCAAAATAGTGCAAGTAGGTATTATTTTTCTTGTGCCGAATGTTCGGCATCTGAACCGAATTTCGGCCGAATTCGAAAAAAGTTCGGTTCAAGCTGCCGAAATTCGGTTGAACCGAATGTCGAACCGAATTTCGGCCCATCCCTATAAATTACTGATATTCAGCTGCATCCGATTACACTGGAAGCCGACGGAAACATAGTTAGGAAAAGGCTATGCAGATTAGTGGTAAGTATAGATCGTTTTTTTTAAATGATGGGAAATCATCAAAAAACTTCTCCCGCTCTAGGTGGAGCGGGAAGGCGTGTCAGACTTTTCCTGACTAAAAAAAAAAAAAAAAAAAAATCTTTTATTTCAGACCCATAACGTCCATTTGGTTAGTATACAAACGACTTAGAAACTAGTGTTAGTACTTACATTTACTGGAGAAAAAACAAACTAAAAACTATATTAATTATTACGCCACAGTAGAATGTAGGCGTATCCAATGTCCCAGTATGGGGCTGTCCCACCTATCCGCTATAGTATTCAGGATGCTGTAAAACCCACCCGTGTTCCTTCAGTTGCCTGTACGGGGCCACGGTATCTCTTTCGAACAACCCGCACTGCTGGCAGAAGTATAGATCGTTGAATCCGAATAGGTAGGCGCCTATTCGTATTCAACGATCCAGGGCCAGTTGATTCAGTAGGACTTACATTTAGATATAGTAATTACTTACTTCTCTGAATGCCGATCGCCAATGCGATGTCTTAACATTCATCCCTGTAAGAACATCTATGTACATACAAATACCCACCCACACAATTATAATAAAGCGCTGCAAGGGGGTTTGATACCTGTCTTTTGAGCTGTCTTCAAAGGCAACTCTATGGATTACAGTAATTCCATCAATTTACTGGAAACTGCAATGCTTGTCTGTGAGGATGCGGCTAAATGCCAAAGGATGTTACGAGTTGGTCTTTAATAGGAAACTATATTATATGTACCAACGCTGGTACCGGGTTCGGCTGAGTGCAGAGGTGGCCTAGTGGTAACGGGCCCGACTTACGAGTTGTAGGTCTTGAGTTCGAATCCATCCAGGCGCTTTACTTTGTGTAAATAATTTCATCACTACTGCTCTCAAAACGGTTAAGGAAAACGTAAGGAACCCGGCTGCATGTTCCAGAAACAAATATTCAAAGACATGTGTCATCCACCAACCCGCACTGGGCCTGTGTGGTCACTCCCTCACTCCCTCTCGAAGGCCTATGTCCCAGCAATGAGGCTGCTTATTATGATTAAATGCACAAAAGCTGCCAGCGGCGAGGTGTAAATTTTTCTAAGAGAGAAGCCGAAGCGAAGTCGGCTTGAACTTACTGGCTTATCAATAAAGAATACTTACTGCCATTCTAAAATGAATATAAGAATGTAAAGAATGAAATACAAAATTTTTTAGCAGATTAAAACCAAATAAAATGTGCAATATTCCTCCATCTCGTTCTCGCCGACGCATTTTTCTATATCGGTCTCTGTCACATCCCGTTGTACAACGGCTTGCTCTCGTCCTTATTACGGGATCGCTGTTCATGTTGTATGAATGTTTAGTTCCCGATTATGACGTTTTGGCGCCGGGTTAATTTAGAACATGTTTTTGTTGTAATACAAAGCTAAAAATAACCGTTTTTGTTGTTTGAATGCTTTGGTGAATTAAATACCCGTAGTGTAACTATATTTTTTGACAATAGTAGCTACTATTGACATTTTTTAATAGTGATAGAGTTGCCGATGCCAATCCCTGAAGGGTAGCCGGTAGAAATCGTGTTATGTGGTGCTTTCGCCACTGAAAGCTGCTAAGTAATCACTCACACACACCTTTACACACACTGGACTCCTCACCGCACCACACCTCAACATACACAGCTTGCTTTATTTTACTTTTGCTCGTTCACGATCTTTATTTTAGCTAAACTGTACCCATGTCATAGTTAACTTTGGAATAAAGTGTTTCATATTTTTTAAACGGGTGCTGTTAGCTGCGACAAAGTTCTCAAAGTTCTTAGCTATCATCGTTTCGATTGTAATTAATGTCAGTTTGTTTTTGTTCCCAAAATAAAACCAAAGTTTTACTTAAATCATGCACAGGCTGTGATTTTTATGAGAGCAAGTACACAATATTGAGAATCAAATTCAAATTCGAATTTTCAGTTATACATATTACATGCCGTAATCTTCAGGATGTTTGTCTTCACCGTGTAGAGAGAAGTGGTGATGAAATAAATTACACAAGTAAAGCGTCTGCTTGGGTTCAAAACCTTTGAACTCACGACCTACAAGTCCTATGTCGGGACTCTTACCACGCGGCCACTACTGCTCCTCCAAATGAATGCTCAGCATAACGGAATTAAGTTTCCGATGCAACTGTATAAACAAGCTGTTACATTAGAACGTTGACTGTGAGGTCACACGCAGCACTTGCCTATGTTTTCCATATACATGTTTTTCAGGTTTCAGATTACCTAACGTGTTAATTAAGAACAGCTGCATAATCTATTAATGACGTACATTTTGGATAAAAATAAATTGCGTAGCCATTACCTATATAAAAACATCCGCTCTTTGTGCTTATCATCATTATAATAATATTATTATCGGCCGAAACATCCGCTGTTGGATATATAAGTACAATAGGCCTCACGTCAGTGTAGGCCCGACCGACCCTTGCTCGTTGAAGCGCCAGCCCGCGCCGCAGCTGAGCCAGTAGCTTTAAATTCCCCTTATAATAATAATGATGCCAATTCGATCCAGCCTGTCCCCAATAGCGATAGCTGTCCCCCTATCAGTGACGCCCTGAGCCGAGGTCCGTACCCCACAGGGGGTGCCCTCAGCGTGCAGTCGCTTAGCATATAAATTTAGTTTGTAAGCCCTGGCTGGAGGCATTAAGTGTAAAATCTTAATGGCAGCCCCAGGAATGACCGGTTGAGCAGTCACGGCCTCTCAAGGCCAACTGCGAGATGCCCTACAAAAAAAAAAAAAACGTCAGTGTAGGTATACAAAATCAGTACAAACTTGCCTCTAATTCTATTAAAATTTTGTACAACTCTAGGCAAATTGGCCTCATAATAACGCTGAAAGTGACCCAAATGGGCAATGAAGAGGGCTATGCTAGGAGTTTCCCTACGCGATCGAATCAGAAATGAAGAGATCCGCAAGAGAAGCCCGCATATAATCGACATATCCCGAAGAATTGCCAAACTTAAGTGGCAGTCTGCAAGACACATTACTCGCAGAACAGATGGCAGATGGGGCCGAAAGCTTCTAGCTTCTGGAGTGGTGACCGCGTACTGGAAGATGAAGCGTGGGAAAGCCTCCCACAAGGTGGACCGATGATCTGGTGAAAGGCGCATGATTTGGCTGGATGCGAGAAGCACAGAACCGGTCGAAGTGGTGGAAATTGGGGGAGGCCTGTGACCAGAAGTGGACGTCTTTCGTCAGAAAAGATGATGACTGTGTGAGGTCAGATAAATGTCAAAGTGCAAAACCACTGACCTGCAGCCTACTGTACCTAAGTACCTACCACTTTTCATTTACAAAAGCCAACATTCAGAATCCTCATAGTTTTATCGTGAATTTTGCCTATTTAAATATCCTTACATAATATTAAATAAGTAGATTATACATAAAAACTCAGGTCATAAACCCCCACTTACGTATTGCCACTCGTGTTTGCTCGGTAATCTTCGGCAGCCGACAAAGACGCCGCTCCGGCGCCGGCGCACCTGAACCTCTTGACTTATAAGTGGTCCATTTGAAACGTGAATGAGACGGTGTTATCGTTAAATATCCTGTAGCTTCAAACGAGATTACAGGAATATTATTGGTTAGGAAAACAGAAGAATCTACATTAAATAATTTTTTTCGTCAAAGTAATATTTCAGAAAAAGTACCCTCGAAAACCATGAAAACGATATCGCTCTCTCTATCGAATTTTAGTCAAGCTAAGTTAAAAAACTTAGTTCCACAAACATCTGTGACGGATAGAGTGATCTTGTAATGGTACCTTTTTTACGGAATTGTTTAAATGTATTTAGAACTGATTTGTATTACAAAGTTAAAAACTCAGTGTACACTTCTTCACCTACAAACTATTTTTTAGTAAGAAAGTAATTCTAACGAGCTAATAATCGTTGCATCACCAAAATAGTCAAAGTCAAAGCATTCATTTCAAATAGGCACTTAAAAGGCACTTTTTTACATTTATTTCAAATAGGCACTTAAAAGGCACTTTTTTACATTTATTTCAAATAGGCACTTAAAAGGCACTTTTTCACATTAAAATAGAATTGATTCTAGTTGCCCCTTTCAAAATGTAGTTTCGTATGGAGAAGAATGGGCAAGAAACTCCACCGTTATTCTTTTAAAATGTTTTAAGCACGATATTTAACACATACATTAAGTATAAAATTATGTGTGAAAACGATGTACCCAGAATAAAATTACCATACCAAAATAGGTAAAAACAATGAAAGTGAAGCAATTACAGATAAATAAATTTTATCTTCTATTATTATCTACGAGTATATAAATAAGAAAAGTCCTGACTGACTGACTGACTCATCAACGCCCAGCCCAAACCCTTGGACCTAGAAAGCTGAAATTTTGCACAGAGGTTCCCTTTATAATGTAGACAAGGAATAAGGAAGGATTTTTTGAAATTCAACCCCTAAAGCAGTTAAATAAAGGATGAAAATTCCGCGCGGGCGAAGCCGCTAGCAAAAGCTAGTGATAAATACCTACATAGGCAAAACACATGGGGGAAATATTGCTCACATATTTACGAATATTTCCCAAGGGTAAGCTAATACTGTGAAAACCAGTAGAATTTATCTTGCCGACTAAACAAGACTAACAAGATGTGAGAATAAGACTAAAAAGATAGTTTGTTTTCTTTTCGACTTAAGTATTAATCTGGAGGAGCAATGGTAGCCCAGTGGCTAACGGCTGCATTTTAAAAGTTTGTAGATAGTAAGTAGCTTGAATCCAGACAGTCCGCCTTACTTTGTGTAAATTACTTCATCACCACTGCTCTCAAAACGGTGATGGAAAAATATCGTGAGGAAAACCGGCATGTCCTAGAACCAAAACTTCGAAGACATGTGACATCGACCAACCCGCAATGGTAGATTACGGTCCACTCCGTTTCACCGAGTGAATTCCTGTGTCCCAGCAGTGGGAATATTGTATGCTGATAATACTATTAATCTGCTTTACATTGTTATTTTGATCTTATTTGCTGAAAACACAAGTAATTGCTAACTTGTGTTTGACGCGGGAGCATCACCTGGCATTTCCAGGGTACCCAAGTTACTCACCAACAAACAGCAGAAGTGTCGTGTTTGGGCTCATTGAAAAGATCTCAAAGAATAGGCAATAGATAAACGATGATTAGGACTAAGAATGAGGATAAATTAGTAACAAACTTACTAAGGGAAATATACGCAACGCTGCGCAGATTTAAGCGAGACATTAAGTTTAAAAAGCAGGAAATAAAAGTTAAATTTAAAATTAAAAAAAACCCCGACCCAAACAAAACACGAAAAGTAAAAAAATAATATTTAATGGCCTTTTAAGTTGTAGGTAATATTTTGATCAAGGCTTTTCCAAGTTGGGGGACGGCTAATGAAAATGCTAGGCCTCCTCTGTTTGACGTTTTCATTGACCGTCCCCCGACTTGACAATGCCTTGATCAAAATATTACCCACAACTTAAAAGGCCAATAAATATGTTTGTCCAATATCATTGAAGTAATAGAATACCAAATTTCGACTTTATCAGACCCGTAGAAGATGCTCAAATCCCTTCATCAACCAGAAAAGAGCTGATAGTTTTCAAACGGCTGAACCGATTTTGATGAAACGTCTAAGAACACTCCCGACTAGTTCATCTTTCAAAATCGGTCCATCCGTTCGGGAGCTACGATGCCTCAGGCAGACACACACACACGCAGACACGTCAAACTTATAACAAATCCATCGTTTTTGCGTTGGGGGTTAAAAATCTATTTCTTTTTAATCCCTTTAAAAGATCGAGAAGAGGTACTATGAAGATCCAGTTATGCTTAAGTACGTCAAACAAGGCATAACTGAACGCGTGTGGGCGGCCCTTGAGCGGCTTAGGATTTTATTCAAAGAGTATTCTTCTGTTACTAGCATAAAAAATCTTTGAACTCTTCGTGTTTATAGATAGTTGGAGATTACGTAAACCTCTTATTCTTCATATTTTCAGTAGCTACACGATTAAAGATTATTTTCTTAAAAACTAGAAGATTTACTTCTCTATATTTTCTTAATAACTGGTGATGGTCTACTTTCATAAAAAAAGTGTAAATTGCCTTACGTCTGATTTTTCAATAGAGAATTCAGATAGCTTATAAATATAACTGAAGAATAAATATCTCAGTTCGATAAAAGTTATCAGACTATTGAAAAACCAGCCCTAAATCGTACAGTTGAACTAAACTGGCCAATTTTACGACCACTTAAACTCTTCATCATAGGTTATAAGGTTACTTACATGTCTGATGGTCTAGCAACGAAAAATAAATTAATTACGTACAGAATTAGGATTTTGATCTATTTTTATAATCGACCAAAATGGAATAATAGTTCTCCATACCGAATTTCTGCCTGGCGGTCGATCTTAGCGGAGACTAGCCATCGACGCGAGGGTAAACATGGTGCTCAAGTGTGATAGACACAGGCGCATTTCCCTTTCCTCACTTCCATAGACTGATGGCACTCTGACACAACTGGAAAGAGATCTGAGGGGCAATTCTCGTAATTTTAAGAACGTTCACAGTCTGATCTCAGTCTCAATCTGTCAAAATACCTCAAGTTTCCCTACATTTTAGACAACTTCTTGACGTTTGATTGTCGTTGAGATGAGATTGTGACTACATTGTGAACGTTTTTAATTACGAGAATTGGCCTTCAGGTGCAGGATGAGGTAAGGGATACCCCTTGCGTCGTCATCCGTCCATCACTGTCCTCCCATACCTATTATCACTGTAATTTGAAAACATTATAAAAGCCAATTATTTTTAAAACAGTAACCGTGGAGTTTCCTGCCGGCTCTTCTCCATAAGAAGCGACAAATTGGAACCATGCACCTAGCTTCTGACGTTTCATAAGTGCCCATGCAGGCTTATGTGAAATAAAATATTTTGATTTTGATTGATTTTGATTTCATCCATCACGGCGCCACCTCCCAAACGTCGGGCTATATTATTCCCATTAAATAAGTTCTTAGTACAGCAGCAGAGCAGTGGTAGCTCAGTAGTAACGGCCGCGACTTATGATGGTCTTAGGTACGAACCCAGACAGGTACTTAACTTCGCGTAAATTATTTCAACACGACTGCTGTCAAAACGGTGAAAGAAAACATCGTGAGGAAAGCGTCACGTCCTAGAACCAAAAATTCGAATAAATGTGACATCTACCAACCCGCACTGGGCTCGCGTGGTGGATTACGGCCCACTACGTCTCACAGAGAGGCGACCGGTGTCACAGCAGTGGGAACATTATAGGCTGATTATCCTGAAGTACGTATAATAAAACTTCACAAAATTATTTAACTTCAATAAATTGATATGATTCTGCAAATTAAATAAATAATAGTTTAAAAAACTAAAAAACACGCTTTAAAAACCAAGGTATGAGGTATTTTTATAACCCACGTTTTTTAATACAATTAAATTATTTTCTACTTTTTTAGTTTGGTTTTTAAAGCGTGTTTTTTTATTTTTTTAAACTATTATTAATTTTATATTTTCTAGTTCTGCTAACTACAAACGCGTGAGTTTAATGTCTTTTTTTTTCTTTTCAATTTTTTTTTTAATTTTTGAATTGTCATCGGTCCTTGATAAGTAGGTATGCAAAATTTCGACGTTTTGATGGAGGTCAAAGTCTGGTTGAATTAGTTTCCGTTACATAAGCACATACTAACATACGTATGAAGCTAATAAAAGCGTTTTAATAATAATAAAAAAATGGAATTTTACAAACAGTACAAATTTTTCAATTTTAACATAAAGGTTTGATTCAGTAGGTAAATTAAATTGCTTGGACTATTCGTAACTTTGGTTTGAAAGTTACTTCATTAATGAACTGTTTGGTAACTCTGTTAGTTAGCAATGTAGGGACATTTTAACTTGTTGTTGAGTTAATACCTACTGGTGTACAGCGAAAAACTTTTGTAACTATTATATTTAGTAAATTGAAATTTCGGGTATGAATTTAATAATAACAGCTATTTACAAATAGGGTTCGTGTCGTGTCGGACGTAAAAGAATAGCACCATCCCATTTCTTCCCGTGGGTGTCGTAGAAGGCGACTAAGGGACTTCCTAGAGAATGGCCAGCAGCGATCTCTATGCATTTTACCGCCATACTGCGATCGCCCGCTTGCCAAGCGTGGCGATTATGGCAAAACCTCCCTAGGGGGAGGTCTATGTCCAGCTGTGGACGTCTTTCGACTGAAGTGATGATTTACAAATCTATTAATCTTATGATGCACTATATATATCACTATAGGTATTGTAATGTGGCATCCTAGAAAGCTAAGTTGGAAAAGTTTAAAAATCATGTCTTCATAAAATAATATTTTCCGGATTTATTTGGGATCGCCACAACTTATCTTCTTCTTCCATACTTCTTTATTATCTAGTCTTTCTAGCCATTTCATCGACACAAAGTCTATCCATCGTTTCTTTGGTGTGATCCTCCTTTTTAGTCTTCGACATTTATATTCACTACTGTCCTTACGACAGTTCCCCGAGTCCTCATTCCCAGCTTTAAAAAAAAGTATTTTTTTACTAAATAATAGATACAATTATTATAATATTAGAAATTAATATTATAATTATAAAGAGATTTGTTATTATTACAATTTTTGATTGGAAGTCAAATATACTAAATATATATTATATTAATAATAATTAAAACGGTACCTACCTACTCACCGATTTTATTTCTAAAGTTCCGCATAAATGATCAACGCAAAAAGAATAGCAATGTAAAACTGTTTTAATAAAAGTCACTTAGCTCTTAAATACGGGATATTCTGCAAGTGTGTTTATTTTAACGAGGCAAAGGTAGGTGTTTTATGATGGATAAATGTCACGCCACGTGGATACTGGTTTTAAAAGTTTATTTGGCTTTACTTAGAAGTGTACTTTATTGGATTCTTGTAAATTAATTTCCTTTTCCTTATTTTAAACTAATTTAAACCCCTCTTACTTTCTTTCCCACTTTTTTATCCCCAAAATTATTTGATCACGTGAGGTTTTATACAAAAGTGCATATTGCTGTTTAAATCAAGGTTTGAAGGGTTTCTGGTTTCCTCATATTCATACAACAGCAGTCCACTGCTGGACATAGGCGTCTCCGATTGCGCGCCATTCACCTCATTCCGGATTCTATCCCTCAGAGAGACTCCAAGCATTTATGGACCAGCCGCACCGTAAGTGCCCACATCTCGGCTCCGTCGGTCGTTCAAGACGGGACGAGCTGATTGACAATAATGCTTGCGAAGAGGGAGGCGGCGCACGTGAGGGAGAGGCAATCTATGCGCCCTCACAGCCCTAGTCGCCGCAGGAGACGCCCTGGTCGGGAATCCCAGGCCGATTCCCGGCAACCGCCGTAGGTACGGGCTTGCGGACGGCGAGTAATGGGTAGCTGCCGTCCGGTAAGCTACCAGGCCCGGAAAATATTTCAGGAACATTTCATTTATTTATTTATTTAGTTCACCAATAATTGTATACACTGGTATATGTAAATGAAACAAAAGCAACAAATCAGAATAAAGTGTAACAATCACTTATAGGTAAATTCTGCATGCACACAAAACGTTGCTGTAACTTTATTTCAATTGAACAATGAAAGTTCCAAATTGAAACTGTATACAGCGTGTGAAAAGACAACACTATAGCGTACATTGTCATTGCTAAATAAATCAACGAAGAAAGCGGACACTCCCATTGATTTTTTAATACACGAATGCAGTTATGTACTGACATAAAAAATATAGCCAATAGCATGCTCGACCGCATGTAACACTTGAACTACGACAATCATCCTTACTGCTAAGAAATAAAAGCGCTGTCAAAGTATTTTTTTTACCTAGGCCTGAAGTTGAGTGTACGCAGTGCATCGATGTCGTGGGTTCTCAACGTTTTTTATGTAAATTACGTGATAATACGGCAATTAAACCCCTTTGAACTGTCTTGTGAGCGTTCGTTCAAGTGACATCCTTAGTCGTTTGTGTAGGCTTTATTATTTATGTGGTAGCCCTATTTTGTAGCAGGTTTTATGCGGAATTGAGAATATTCAGCTTTTGTTTTTATCTATAAATTTTGTTTATCACTGGTTCTCTAGTTATATTTTCACAAAGCAAAATTGCGAATTAAGACGTTAACGTGAACCTAGTCCACATTTTTTGCATTCAAACTTAGGGAGTGTTTTACTTCACTGTCTGACATGTTCCATCCAAAGTAAAATATGATTTTGTTTTGTCTCATTATTAATATTGTCTGTACGGAAACAGAATACTAAAATAAAAAACCCATTAAAACGTTAGGAGCCAACAAAGATTCGTTTTTCTTGCTAATTTTACTTATCTTTGGGCGTGTTTGAGTAATAAAAGACGTGTAAAATCTCCAAAACCAAGTCGGTACCGACAAAGTTCAATTATCGAAAAGTTCGATAAACTTTATTGGTCATTGATTTATGCATTGGCTTATTCATAAACCCGATCTCTCAAAGGAGTTTTCTTAATTTTTTCGCGATTTTTTTACTAAAAATGATCCTGCATCTCACTCAATAACGTTGTGCGTGTAGACTAGCGTCTAATTGCTCATCACTGTTACTGTCTCTGTCGGACACGAAGCCTGGTGAGACAGCGTGATTTTTAGCTAGGCCCACCAGTAAGTTCGAGCCCGCGACTAGGTTCCCCTTAAGATAGTCTTACAACAGAAATTTCATTGTGTTTCAACGGTTCATGAGTTAAATTCGAATGTAATTAATAAATTACCAAAAAAAAAAAGAGAAATGATGGCTCTGTGGTATCGGCCAAGACTTACCGGTAATCAATTCGAACCCAAGCAGGCACTTTACTTTGTGTATTTAATTTCATCACCACTGCTCTGTGAAACCAATCAAAACGGTGAAACCAAACATCGTGAAGAAACACAGGCATGTCCTTAAACCAAAAATTCGAAGACATGTGACATTCACCACCTCGCACTGAGACCGCGTGGTAGTTTACAGCCCACTCCCTCACAGAGAGGAGAGCTGTGTCCCAGCAGTGGGAACTTTATAGGCTGCTTCTGCTTTGCTACAAAAAGAAAACATAGAAGATATTTTACGTTACGAACCTTCTTCTTCTTCGTAGCACTCTTGTCAGAGCAGTCGTGGTCTTCATGTAGTTTCTTGTTCATGGACCTGATATGATTCGCCTCACGATTTCTTGTCATCTACTCCGATTGCGAAACTTTATCATCATCATCATTTCAGCCGAAACACGTCCACTGCTGGACATAGGCCTCCCCCAGGCTCCTTGTCATTTTGGGGGGTTTTACCATAATCGCCACGCTTGGCAGGCGGGGCGGGGCAAAACTTACTTCTATACCTACAAATAAATTGAACTGATATCTATTCCTTTATGAGATAAATATATCTAATACCTTTAAACGAGCAATTCTTTGTATATACTCGTAAATATATATAATCTGAATCTCGGAAACGGCTTCAACGATTTTCATGAAATTTAGTTTGCAGAAGGTTTTGGGGGCGATAATTCGATCTAGCTAGGTTTCGTTCTTAGAAAACATCAAACCAAAAAAATATATACCATACAACACCAGATATTAATATATTCTTTGAACTCCCACACAATTGACGGCTGAAGAATTTCTTAAACGCTGTATACCTACTATATACCTATTGCTTTTTTGGCTATGATAAATCCTAGTTCGGCTCAAATAGGTTTCTGAACTTAAATAGGTACCTGAAAACGTAAATACCAAGAAATTCAGAGAAAGATAGAGTTTGGTATGACACTGAAAGATGACATGATAAGAAAGGGGTCACCACCATGATGACTAGAGAATCAGGAAAGAAAAAGATAAAGGGCTGGAGATTGATGTAAAGTGTGGTCCAGTAAAGAGGTCCTAGTCGTTTTTAGGGTCCCATACCCAAAGGGTAAAACGGGACCCTATTACTAAGACTCCAATGTCCGTCCGTCTGTCACCAGGCTGTATCTCATGAACCGTGATAATAAGACAGTCGAAATTTTCACAGATGATGTATTTCTGTAGCCGCTATAACAACAAATACTAAACACAGAATTAAATAAATATCTAAGCTCCCATACAACAAACGTGATTTTTTGCTCGTTTTTGCTCGATATTGATAAAGGTAACAGGTAGACGCTTGAAATATTCACAGAATATTTAGTTATCTATTCAATTTAAAAATATTGAAGTGGGGCAACCATACAACAGACATGATTTTTTTGCCGTTCTTATAGATCATGGTACGGAACCCTTCGTGCGCGAGTCTGACTCGCACTTGGCCGGTTTTTGTACCAATGCAATAAGGGTGTTCATTAAGATTGTCTCTGTATAAACTATCCGTGTGCCAAATCCGTTCAGCCCTTTTTGCGTCAATCCGGAACATATATTCAGACAAACAGACAAAAAATCTAAAAACTACATTTTCAGCATCGGATACGTTCCCACACCTCGAAGCAATATATATTTTTTTCAAAAATATTCAATGTACAGTTTTGATTTCATTACTATTTTATTAGGTCATCATCATCATCATTTCAGCCGAAAGACGTCCACTGCTGGACATAGGCCTCCCCCAAAAGGGGGGTTTTGCCATAATCGCCACGCTTGGCAGGCGGGTTGGCGATCGCAGTATGGTGGTAAAATGCATAGAGAACGCTGCTGCCCATTCTCTAGTAAGTCCCTTAGTCGCCTTCTACGACACCCACGGGAAGAAATGGGATGGTGCTATTCTTTTACGTCCGGCATCACACGGAACCTTACCTCCACCTTTTATTAGGTAATGTCTAGATAACATTTCCCATCAGCCAGCAACATAGAAAATCGATATAATAAGTTCGAGTCAATGAGTTTCGACCTTGTGATGAATATTTCAGGGCAAGTACTTGGGATTACGGGGGCCCGGACACTTATCTAAATTTTTGGGCTGCGGGTACTCTCCAAGGATTATGCCGGCTATGTGGGTAGTTGAATATTTTGTTATTTAATTGTTTAGTTTAGTTACAAAGTTGTGTGGGCGTATTGTCGGTTTTCCTTTCGATGTTGTGAAGCGATTTGGCGATTGGTAGTTATATTATACGATTAAAAAGGTAAGTATTTTAAAAGTAAGGTTTTTAGTCTAGTTTCAATGTGGTTTTATATCAATTTGGTAGATCATTGATCCTACTAAAATTATAAATGTGAAAGTTCGGATGTTTGTTACTCAATCACACAAAAGTGACTGAACGGATTTGGATGAAATTTGACTCACAGATAGTTTATAACCTGGAATAATACATAGGATGCATGAAGAAGCCTCCTCGTGTATCGCAATTTGTTCCACCAGTAACTCGAATGAACCGAGCGCTCGGCGCATCCTGGACAGTCACACCCAATACCTTGAAGACTGGTCAATTCTTCCCTTGAGGTGGTAGGGCTAACGCCTGCCTGGTTTGCGACCACCCTCCCACCGGAGTCCGGAGTCAAGCAGCTTGCTGTGTTTCGTCAATGCGTGGGAGTACCAGTGCCTTGAACAAGAGTGAACAGGCGTTTTCTGGGCACGCTCGACCCATCATAGACCGTAACAATCGCTTTCCATCAGGCATGATCGAGGTCAAGAGCGGGCCCATTTAGTAATAATTTTTTTTTTTTTTTTTAATTTGATGTTTCATCCCGATAGTTCCTGTGGGATAATATCCGACCTCCACGCGGGCGAAGCCACTGGCGAAATCTAGTTTATTATAAATCGAGCTGCTGTCATTTGTTACATTATTATTATTGGAATAACCGGATTAGCTATCAAGCATGATTTAAATAATATAATGTTCAGTCATTGGCTGTTGGGCATCAGCTGAAAGCCAGAGTACCTGAATGTAAAGATTTTTTAAAGTTTGTAAGACGACCAATGCCAAAAAAAAAAATGTGCACTACGACATTTTGAAATGTTATTTTTTTTAAATAACAAAGTCATTTATTCAAATTAGGCTGAGAATCAGCACTTTTCGAACGTCAAAATACATAAGACAGTCCCCTAAAAACGCCCACCCGTCACAATTTCCTAACGCTTTAGCTGGGAAGAAGATGTGGCGCAACAAACTCCCCAGCAGCACAGCAATAGTGTAATTTGGAATGTATTACCTATACTAACCTCGTAAAGCTTAGTTTACCTTTGCAGATCAATCAAGATATGTAGCAACAATTTAGAGATGATCTCCTCGCTGTTGACAGCCATCTTGTAAAATTTACCTACTTCTATGTATTGATCGCGATGCGATTTTGAAACTAAAGTACTTATCTATCTTCTTAGTAGTGGGCGTATTTGTTAAGAAAACTTCTAATAAGAAAACAGACAGGGCTTAAGATTTAGCGCTAATCAACCCGGGGGCGACGAGGAGGCGATGTCGAGAGAAAATGCGATAGATTTTCTCAATTACTGGATTTTGTGACCTTGGCGGTTGGCATTGCAAAGATTTACTTTTTCAGTTTAATTTTGATACATGACTAATTTGGGATAATTATCGTCAATCGTCATACTACATAAATATTGATTGTCTAAGGGCCTGCGCCCACTGGCGGCACGGCACGGCAAGGGATTTTTTAGCCACGAATAGAAATATAATTTAATAGCATGACAATAAAATTTTAAATTGCAACGGCAACGATGCCGCGGTATCCTTACGCATGCCGCGGCGTCCTTAGGCATCATCATTGAAATTTGATGTTTATCGTTTTACATATAAGATTATTATTCCTTTTCGTAGCATAAAAATCCCTTGCCGTGCCGTGCCGTTAGTGGGTGCAGGCCCTAAGGAGGTATTTGGTACACTGAGCGATCTTTAAAGTCAGCCTGATGAGCTTTTGAACTTTGTCCGAACTCCGTCATGGCTTCAGAAGAAATTTGAAATTAATTCTATAAAATTATTTAAACACTAGCTTTTCGCTGACAAAAGCAAAAAAATAATGTGTAAATAATTTTGTGGAATTAAACGAACCCTTTAATTCCATACAATTATTATTAATTCCCGCGGGAACGTACAAGTGGGATAAAAAGTACCCTATTAACACATAGGGTACTTTTTCCCGGCTATACATTATGTGTGTGCCAAATTTTATGAAAATCTGTTCAGTAGTTTTTGCGTGAAAGAGTAACAAATATCCATCCATCGTCACAAACTTTCACATTTATAATATTATAAACGCGAAAGTTTGTAAGTATGGATGGATGGTTGGATGTTTGTTACTCTTTCACGCAAAATCGGCTGAACGGATTTGGATGAAATTTGGCACACAGATAGATTAAAACCTAGATTAACACATAGGATACTTTTTATCCCGATAGTACGTTCCCGCGGGATAGTTTCCGACTTCCACGCGGGCGAAGCCGCGGGCGGAAGCTAGTTTATAATATTAGTAGGATATTATTGTGCTAGTTCTAAACATATTTTATTTTTCACTTAATGTGTGTTAAATTCAAAATACAAAAACCTTTATTAAATCCAAACATTTTTTAACAAAAGCTATCCTAAAACTCTATTGTTAAAATCAATTCTTTTACTTTCAAAGACAAAGACAAACATCTCTTCTAATTTCCTCTCCAATTTCCGAATGTCAAGTTCAGAGTAAACGTACAAATTACAAAGTATCTTTAAGACTAGACAGTTCTACTCATTATGATCTGCCAAGCCTTTTCCCAACTATGTCAGGGTCAGATTCCAGGCTAACCGAATGCAGCTGAATACCAGTATTATACATGGAGCGACTGCCTATCTGACCTCCACAACCCAGTTACTGGGTAACACGAAAACTCTTGGTAAGACTGGTTGTCAGACTTTCGAAGACTACTAGACTGTCAAAGACCCTTTTCGAGGCACGGAGGGGTCTTGTTATGTCAGTATGGTCACCCATCCACGGACCAACCGAGGCAAGCGTAGCTTAACCTAATCGATCGACCCGTGCGGCTATTACTAGACTGTTCTACTCCTACCTTTAAAAAAATCGTTTGTTTACAAGTTTTTCCCGCTAATTTTCCCGGGTGATCAACAAGTGGCTACCCCGGATGGAGCTCTGGCTGGGTTCCGAGGGGAATGAGGGTCGAAGAGGTGTACAATCCGTTGCTAGGCAACTAAGCCTCTAGAGTAGGGTAACTCGAGTTTCGTTAAGAATCTATGGTTATTTGATCTTGGTTCTATTGCATTGGATTTTGAATTTGGTGAAATGTGGTTTCTGATTGCTTAATTTAATTCTGTTTAGTGAATCAGCAATCTGCGTCAGCTCTTTTCTTGGCTATACTTAGTAACCTATTACAAAAAATCGATTTGATCAAGGGCTAATTTCATAATGCAAATGAACGCCATCAGGACATCTTAACTGTGTTCACGACCTGTCTGTGTCAATATTACCCAACAATGATGTCCCAATGAATGTGAATAGGTGTACTGATCGGCTTATTAGTCGGATCGCACGTATAAAATCAGAATCAGCCTATTCTTTGCTTTTAAATTCTATAATATTTTCTTTAGGCGACTAGCACGAAGTTATCATATTTGTGGCCATTGCCTAATACTTACGTATTTCGGGAATTGTCGATTCAATCATAAATGAATTAACTTAGGCGTTTAGTTTAATTGGTGAAGTTCGCCTTAAATAGTGTTTCAGAAATCGAAGGTTACTGCAGCCAGAGTCTTTTATAGAATGAACTTAAGTACTAGCCCTAGTACCTTTTTAATACCCAAATAACGTTCTACTGCTTGACAAGATGTCTCGTAATTTCAGCATACATTTTCAAGGTGACGTCTCAAATGATGGAAGATAAAACACAGCCACCCTACTCTCAAGGCAACCAGTCGTAGTCACGTTCTTAATGTTGGATTTTATTGAAATCGTGTCTTCGTGTTGAAACTTTTTTTTCCTGCGAATATAAAACAGGTTTTGTAAAATATTCTGTAAATGATTATTCTTTAGATGACATTGATAGTCATGCTTGCAAAATAATCTACCTACGTTAAACTAGAAAATAAAATAAATATCTCAACATAACAATTAGTTTAATGGTCCTATTTTATAAATTACTTACGTGCCTATACAACCCGGCAAAATCAACATTGCCAGATACTTATAGACTTTTTTGCTAGCATTTACCTAACTAAGTATGGGGGCCGGCTTTCAGTTTAACCGGTTGCAGCTGAATACTTACGAGTATTTTACTTAGAGCGTCTATTTATCCTCCACAACCCCGTCTTTGGGTATCACGATACCCCTTGATAAGGCGGGTTGTCAGACTTTCGGGCTTCTGAAGACCCATTACGTCTGTCAAATATGGTTTGTGAGGACCACGTTACAGTTACAGTGCAATACACTACTGAAAAGATTTTCCTACTACAAAAAGCATTGATCAATGCTGTCTCACGTACTTGAACTGGGAAAATCTCCCTTACTTCAAACAAATTAAGGAGCTGTCAATGTGAAATTGCTACCTCAATATGTGGCCGTACATAGTGAGTTTTCAAAGCAAGAAATTATTCGTTCAAAGATACTCTCGATCGGTCTTCGTACAAAACAATACCTTTTGTACCTATTTCACGCTTACTAGAGAAGATTGAGTGGTCTGTATTATACCTCCAATAGGAATTACTAACAGACGTTATATATCGTGTTATGTTAAACGAGGAAGATACTTTAAGGGAGTTTAGTACTCATGAAAATGAAAAACTTTTACAAAGGGACCAACACTGAAATCGCGAAAGAAAACCAGACATTTATGTATGCATAACTAGACAAAATGTAGGGAACAGCTGATTTTTTCTTCGTATTTTGGTGTCCACTCCATATTAAAAGTTTTTTATTGAAGTGAAACTTCTTATGCGACTTCCAACAAGGTTGCGTTAAACGTTTAACGCTAAAGGTTGCGTTAAACGTTTAACGCTACCGAGGGAGAGAGAAAGAAAGATACACAAATGTAGAAAGTAGGAGAGAAAGAGAGTGAGTCGGTTTCACTTCTTCCGCGCGGAGGGACTTTACGCACTTTTTTAGTTTTTTCATGAGTACCACACCTAAAGTATGTCTCTCGTTTAACCTAACATACTTTATTTGTATGCCATTATACGGGTAAGGTACATTTAAATGATAAGTACGTATGATTTGAGTTCACCTTGTGTATTGAAAACTCATAAATAATGAACCCGCGGCGGAAACTATGCAAGTACTATTTCTAACTTACTTAAATATGTAAATATTTTATTCATTCGCTTCGCGTCAATATTAGCATAAAATCGACAAAATTGATTTTCTCGTACAATACACCGTGACATTTTAATCATCTTACAACGGCAGCCTACTTTATGTATCCAATGACTACTAATGGTTTATTGAAAAACATAATTTATGTAGGTACCTAATGAATTATGAAAAAAAAAAACATTGTTCACTAAGACGCATGAGATAGGATGATCTGACTCGTGCGCTGGGTAAATATCTTGTACCTACTGCTTGATACGTAAACCTTAATAACAAGGTGTTTCATAATAATAAAGCATTATTTATATTTTTTTGCACCTATTATCTTAATTATTTTTTTAATCGCGCCTAGAGGTATTTTATGTCGGTTGCATTGAGTAGACCACCTTTGTAAGACGACGAAAAAGTCACGGTGTGTTGTTAGCATTTTTAAAGCAACAAATGCTGTATTGAAACACATAGGGGCAAGTTGCTAGCCTGTAACTAACTATGACCATATAGAAAAACTAAGCTATTTGCAACATGTTGGCCCGTAGATTTGCTCGGTGTACGGACCAAGTAAAAATGACTATTTTTTAAGGCTTATTGCCAAACTGTACACGAGTAATCTATGGGTCAATTACACCAAAAGATCGCTGGATGTCCTGCGAGTCCAGTATAATAATGGTTTCAGGATGTTGTTGAGACTTCCTCGCTATTGCAGTGCGTCGGAGATGTTTGCGCAAGCTCGTACCGACGGTTTTCACGCGATTGTGCGCAAGAAAACCGCTTCGCTACTGAGTCGAGTGAGAGGCAGTCGCAACCGCATCCTGAGAACTGTAGCGGAGAGTTTCGGTTCTCCAATTGTGAAGCAGTTTGTGCAGCGGGTGATTGGTACTAACACTAGATAATAAGTTGTTTTAATATGGATTCTTTTTCCGAAATAAAAATAAATATTATATATTATTATTAAGCGGATCTTTTTTGTCTATAATCTTAGGTATTACTCGACTAGATCTTTCTTATGAAACAGGATGAAAAAAAAAATGTAACCCTGCAGAAGGAATGCACTAATTGGATAGCCTACCGAAGGGTATTGTGAAGACAATATCTTACTTAATTTAAAGCAAACGACTAGTCTCTTTACATCATCATCTGCCTAGCCTTTTCACAACTATGTTGGGGTCAGCTTCCAGTTGCAGCTGAATACCAGTATTTTACGTAGACCGACTGGTTATCTGACCTCCACAACCGAGTTACTGGATGACACGATAGCCCTTGGTAAGACTGATTGTCTGGGCTTCCGACGACCCGTAACGACTGTCCTGACTAGTCCCTACATACAACATCTTATTCTTTTGTCTTTGTAGCGCTCTAAAGTCGTTTCCAAATGGGTCATTTAGCTTGTACATCTCTGCTTGTACAGGACATGAGTGGAACTGTACAGTTCCACTCATGTCCTGTACAAGCAGAGATGTTACATACATACTATATAAAATACTAACTCCAAAGGATCATCTACTATCAAAATCAATACTCAATACCTAACCATATTTAAAAATAGAACTGAAATGATTACATAGAGCAAAGTATAAGCATTACACAACAATGTGGTAGGCGAGACGACGACGCCTCTGATTGGTCGACGGCGGCCATTACAACCGTATACGGAAAGCGCGCGCGTATCGTATTACGTTGCGCTTACGCAGATTTGATAGGGTTGGTGCGTCTAGTTTTTTATGCTGATTGAAAAATTTTGGAAATTAGCGCAATTATGTTTAGCATTTCAAAGATTTGACTACTGTCAAGATTGAATGCTTCAACGACATTTAGATTTAGAATAACATAAAGACAAAATATCTGACCTCCCTATATCTTTATTTGTTTACCTTAGCACGTGGATATTTTATGCGTGTGTCCGCTAAATTAATTATTTAAGTACTCATACATACATGTTGTGTTGTGTGTGTTCTAGGTACATGTAGGTATCAGCTATTATATAATTTACTACACATGCATGTATTGTAAAAAAACACACAAAATTAAGCTTATTTACTATAAAACAGTTTGTTCACTCAAAACTCTGAACTTTTTCATTTTTCTTCAGTGAAAAAATCAGTCAAATATTTTTTTCTTTTCACCCTCAGCTCACGTGTTATCATGAATGAAGTTTACGTTCGAGCATCACACCCACCAACACAAACTTAGCCTGCGTCATAAGTATTAAAAGTGAAATTGACATGGCACGTTTCGCGAATTTTCCCGCCTGTTAATAATTTCGCAACACTCTCTCAAACTTTTTGTAAGATTGCCGCAAAAGTATACAACTTGTAATTTGTTGTTTGCTAACGTCAATTTGCGTAACAGGCGTAGGGACTGGCGGAAGGGTTAACTGCAGGTTTCTTAAGGAAAGGTGGCTTAGAAATTCGTGCAAAATTGGTTTTCTTTTCCCCCTATTAAAACAATTTTGCACATAAAAGGCATCGTGTTATTTCGCCACTGGTTCTTTAGTAAAAATAATGGGGTTGAGGGGACCCCCGTCAGGAGCGAAGTTCTATACGCTTTTATTTCAATTCCGAGTGTAACGTTGTACAATCTATATTTTAACCTTTTGAACCCCACACTATAATGGCATCTCTGTGTCCTTTACGCCAGGGCCGATAATCGATATAAATACCTGCGTAAAAATATGGATTTTTAAAATTATATCTTGTATTTTATTTTGTATTTTTCTGTGACCTGCTTATTGTCGAGTATAAACGTAATTGGCGCACAGGGCACGCTTGCGCTTGTCGAGTATAGCCGACATTGGCGTTCAAAAGGTTAAATACCTACTCAAACTTATTTTTGACCTCACTATCGTCTTCAGCACTCTAGAAAACTATGAAAACGACACCCAACATGAAAACTTTCTCAGCCGCCATTTTGGATTTTCATTTTGTCCTCACTATCGACTTCAGCACTCTCGAAAACAATGAAACTATCTCACTCTCTCTCTCTTTGCCTCTTTCTATTATTTATAATAAAAAGTTGCATGGAGGGTGCATAACGCTTTGTCGTTACGTAAAGTTTTTTCGTGGCATGACTATTTCTTCAATTTTACTCCTACCGCCAGCTACGCTTCAGAACATCATTCCAAAAAAAAAAAAAAATTAAATGTCACTAAACTTCTTTGAAAAAGGACATATTTTTAGATATCCCAACCTAAGAAAATACTCAGAAACATATTACTTTCAATTAGTAAAAATAACATTTTGATATAATCTTGTTTCCATCAAGGCGTATGACAAAAGAAAAATGACAAGTCACTCATTGCTACCAATGTTTCTTCCATAAACGGATTTCAGCTTCAGTAATTATTATTAATCAGACTGTGAAAAGGATATCCTGTTTGGTATCGAGTATTGATTATTACTTCTCGTCGAGGAACTAAGAGCAATAGGATAAAAAATTGAGATACTTGATGTAAATAGTGATATAAAACTTCTGTCAAGAATCAGAGATGTAATTCTAGCATTTTTTTAAATTTTGGCATTCTAATTTCAGTCTTTTGACAACTTTTTAGCATTGATTGTCACCGAGATAAGATTGCGACTAGCCTTTGCACGTTTTTAACTACGAGATTTGGCCTTCAGATTAAAAAGTTTGGGAGAGACAATGACGCACAAATTGTAATCAACAATTCAGCACATTATTCTAAAAAAAAAAAACCCTAGCGTAGAATTTTTGGATCGGTTACCAAAAAATAAAATCTGTTGCTTCATAGAAAAGTGCAATACTTACGCAGTCAAAACATATAAAACCAAAAAATCACAAATCTATATCATGTAGGTACTGAATTCTTAATAACAGGTTGCGCGTCGATGTACGGTGGGCTGCATCAATTGGGTACCCCAGTTGTACTAAAATTGTAATACAACTGGGGTACCCAATTGATGCAGCCCACTGTACTTGCCACCCGGTATTGTTGAACAATATATCTGTCGCAGCCATCTGGTTAAATTAGCCAGCTAATTGGACGTCTAGGTGGTTTATTGAACGCCGGCATCTAATTAAATAGCTGAAGGACAACTAGCCAAGTCATTGACAGCAACGTTTAACCAGATGACGGAATGTCGTGTAGTCATTTAGTTAAATAGGACATTGATGAATTGTGTGATGTTTGGTTTGGGTGACTATGAGTTTACAAATTATGTACTATGATATAATATGACTACTTTTTTACTAATACCTACCACTAAGTAACTAGTAATAGTGAAATGTTGGTTCACAACAAAGTATATAACACGAATATTACTCATTAATAATTAAGTCAGTCAGTAAGTTCAGTAAGTTTAGACTCAAATATTTTGCGAAAACTTGCAGAAGACTAAGTATTATTTGGCACCTCCATGTTGTCATACTATTTTGACAATATCACACTTTAATTTCACTTAAAATTGCACACAAGAACGAAAAGTAACATTCACGGTTTGCGCTATTGACGCTGTAATTGTTTTGGTGAATACCTACTAGCACCGCAGTGGAAAAAAAGCTAAACTAAATTTTTATCACTTGGCTGAGTCTTGGTCAGTCATCTTTTAAGGGCTGACTTTCAATACGCCAAGTTGTTAAACGTTGAATGATTCTAGTGCAATTAACTATCGGCCTAGGCATCCAATTGGACGTCGGCGTTTAATGAAAGCGCTTTTTTCAGCAGAGAACATGGCTGTATGACTTGTTCTTATATGGTAAGGGTAATCCAACTTGTGGATAGTTCCAGCGATCCTATTTACTGTGTGTTTTTTTTTCTGATTAATTCAACTCAAGCTGGCTTACCGCAAGATAATTAAACTGATAGTTAAAGTTGGTTACCACTATTTTTAGACATAAAAACTCCTAGAAGATTCCTGATGAGTAATTTTCCTGATGAATACTTCATTACGAAGTTTATGACTATTATTGAGTGCTTTTTTTGTAACTTCTACAGTAATTTAATATAAGCTACACACAGGACCTCGACACCGATTACTATTAAATACTTAATATATTAATACGAAACATTAACTGCTGGTTCTAAAGTAAACTGTCTACAGTGCAACGAACGGTAGTAACAACATTATTGGTTGCAACGCCAAACAATGTACAGATATTTGTTAAATGGGTGTGGTTGAGATATTGTTGAGGTCGGGTTTTAGATGGGTGCCTGTTTTACGGTTACTGATTTCGGAGATGACGATATATAACATGCTGACTTTAAACTCGGCTAATTCGTCGATTCGCACGAATTTACTCGCACTCGGGCGAATCGTCACTTTTAAATAGTCTAATATTTTCTACGGGCGAGACTCGCACGAAGCTATTTATTTGTGGGTGAATAGACAATTTCAAAAAAACTTTTTAGACCATGAACGTTTTGAATAAAACTTTCATAAAACAACGAAAAGTTATGGAAAAAGTACACTAATTTTATTATATAAAATACAAAACGTGCTTATTGCCTAATACGTATGTCTGCAATTGTCGATTCGTCCCCAAATAAATTATCTTCTTGTGAGAAGCCATTAAAAAAAACAACTGTGAATACGCCCGATTTGGGCGAAATAATTCGTGCTAATCAACTAATAAGCCTTAAATTAATTAGTAATTTTTAGGTGGAGGAAAGACTTAAAAAAAAGAAATTACAACTGTTATTGTGAAACTGACTGACGACTGAATGAATAAGAAATTTAAAAAAAATTAAAATAAAAAAAAATACAGGTTAGCTTAGTGACTGCGTTATAATGTTGAGTAGATGTACATATATAACTGTGACCTTATCATTACTATTAACTTTGTTGTGCCGCAACACCTTTGTTGAAAGGGTTGTGATGAAATAAGGAAACACGCCTTACATATATGTGGCGTAAAAGGGAAATTAATTTATAATTTAGTATTAGTGCGTGAAGCTTTATGATACTCACCTACCTACTTAGTCATACATTCGATATACATATTTACATAATTATGTATTTATCATCGCCCTATAATGTTCCCACTGCTGGGACACAGGCCTCGTCTCTATGAGAGGATGTTTGCCATAATCCACCATACGGGCCCAGTTCGAATCTTTGGTTCAAAGATATGGTAGTTTCTTCACGACATTATCCTTAACCGTTCTGAGAACAGTGGTGATGATGTTTAAACACACATAGTAGAGTGTCTGCCTAGGTTTGAACTCACGACGTCGAAGAATTAAGTCGGGGTCGATACCACGGGACCACCACTGCTTACCTCATACATAAGTATTATAAATAGAAAACAAAAACATTAATGAATGTACTGACAACTGTTTGATTTTACTCAATAACTTGGCAACTGTCCGAACACAATCCGGTATTACTTAGGTCATAATTATGTCATAAAGTAATTTTCGAAGCTTAAAAAAGAGACTCAACTATCTGAAACTTCTTTAAATTATCTTTATCCTTCAGAATAATGTGTGGAAACCACGATGTACTCAACTATATGATGCGAGCCAAGTCACTACACCGCGTTGAGAAAAAACAAATGCAACGCGGCTGCCGTGTAAACAAACATGCGCGGGCGCAACTCAGAGGAGGTGACGGTAGATGCGACAGTAGGTAGAAACTAGGCTTGTTGTTTTATTTGACTTTATATATTGCGTACATAACCTACTAGGAAGCAATGATGAAAGTTTTGTCATGGTATGAACTTAAAGGCTCCTGCAGACAGGTGAGACACGACAATATCAATGGAATTTATTCTACCAGAATCGCGTCGCACCGTGGCGTTGCACCTGTCTCCGGGGGCCTTAAGATGTATAGAAATGAAAAGCCTATGAAATTAAATGACTTAAGTATATGGTTGAATTATGAAAAGGCAGACTAAGAAAAGATGGATTGCGATTTTGGAAAATTGCACATTGAAAAGTATTTTTTTTTAGTTTCTTACAGATAAAATAATTTGGTGATGAGAGATTTGTGTCATTTATTACCATAATTCTGCCCTCATAAGCCAAAAAGCGGTATCTCAAAAAAATACAAATTTCTGATTTTTGTTGCATCTGATAGCTTAACAAATTCCCTACAGGTTAAATTAGGTTACATGGCGCTAGCTCAACCAGAAACCACCTAAAACCTACTAAGAAAATATTGCATATCTCAAATTTATACGATATTACTAAGGAGCTGAGAGGTATATCATTATTTTTAAACACAATGGCCGTATATTTTACTTACGGTGGAATCGCTTAGAAAAGTTCTTATAATTGCTGGCCAAAATTTCTAAGAACATTAGCGGTGAATATAAATCTGATTCAGAATACAAAGAAAATGATAGGTACTGTAATATATTCTGCGGACTTACAAAAAGTAATAATGCTTCCTAGGATTGACATGTTTAAGTCTGCTGTTTTCACTCACTCTCATTATAAACGACTATCCTAGTCGTTTATAATATAAATATATGGGTTGATAACTGTTCATCGCAAAATAAAAACTGGACATTCTTTTCTTTTCTAATTTATATAGTTAACTCGGGTGAAATCAATGCTGACAAAATTGTTATAAAGTTTTTTGAAGCCGGCCACACTTTTATGTCTGCCGACTCATTTCATCACAGAGTTGAATTGTCTATGAAGCGGATGAAGAATAAGATTTATGACTTTGAAGATTTTTATACCCCTGTGACTAGTGCTGGGAAAAATGTGATTCCAAAAATAATGGACCGCAATGGCAAGATTATACAACGCAATACAAACTGTCTCGCCTTAATCCACGTCCTTATATCTGCGATATAGTGCAAGTGGAAGCTACGAGAGGTAGTTTCGATTTTAATTACAAGACTTCCTTTGATAGTGAGTATATAACTGCTAGTATTATTGGAAACAAGATTTTAAAAACGAATGTTCTTCCACCTCCAAAGAAGAAAACCATGCTTAACGGAATTTCGCAAGCCAAGAAGAACAATATTTTGAAATCCCTTCAAAATATAATACCAGGGAATAGACTGTCTTTCTGGAGGGAGCTCCCTACTTCTGAGTGATTTATGACATAGATGCCTATTTTCAAAATTTAAAATTTTCTAATTATGTTAATCTTAAGTTTATTAAAATTATTTCCAAATGCACTTTTTTCGTGTTTTATTTTCTTTTACATGGATTTTTAACAAAAATGTATAGAAAAACATTTGTATGAAAATTCCTATGAACACACTATAACTAAAAGCGGTAACTCATATTAATAAACATATTATTCGAAGACCAATAGCGGTATCTCAAAAATGAGGTAAAAAAAACATTTTTTTCCTTTTTTTTAAAACATCAATAAGAAATATGGGTATGAGTATCTAATATTACGAATGAATAATTTTAAAACTACTTTACTAAGTTGACGCGAAATCAAAAAAACTAAAACATGAATTTTCTCGAGTCTCACTTTTTTGAGATGACGCTTTTTGGCTTATGAGGGCATAATTATTATTACACTACTGAGTTTAAATCATTTCAAAGTTTATACCAATAGATTTGTGTAAAAAGATAAAGGAAAAAGGGAAAGCGCCCCATCTTTATCAAAATAAAACTCGCGAGCGAGCAAATCCACAAGAATGACTTAGTTAATAAAAAATGTCGCATCTGCAGTTCACTCTATATCGAAACGTGAGCCAAACGGTGTTGGAGGGCGGGCGGCGCGGGTAGGGGCGCGAAGGGGGGAGGCGCCCCGTATATGGCGTGCGTTGGCGCAGTTACTATACAGTGGAGAGCAAAAATTTTAACGCGTTTCATTGTTATTAATTTGATTAATTGTTAAATAACACAATTCGTTGTTTTAGTTAGGTAATCGTTTTTGTTTTATAATATTTTTAAGCTTTTGTTTTGGTCATACAAAAAATTGTTGGAAAGTCTCAATATAAAATAATAATAAAGTAGGCAGTGGCAATGATTGGACAGTCAATACATTTCACCACACGTAATAAATATTAATATGATATTGATCAATTCAACCACGTCTTTAAAGTTCCACCAACGCTGTATACGGTGAATAAGGCTTAAAAAACGCTTGCATCACTTAAGAACGTCTGGATCGATTTGGCTATTTTTTATTTAAAAATTTTAGTAATAGTCCGCGTCAGGTTCAAATGGACCGAAAAAAAATTGCCCTGAATGTTGAAAAAACCGGGAAAACTGAAAGTTTTCCTGGTTTTTATTTTTATTTATTATCTATGGGAATTCGGATGACTGGAAGAAGATAGAATTTTGTTTGAATTATTGAAATTATAGACAGGAGAACGTCTGTCGGATCAATTATTTGTTATACTATTTAAAATAAAATAAAAAGAATGTGATGCATACTCACATCAGCGGATCTATTCTGTAAAACTTAGTTAAAGTGAGCTGTCATACTGATAGTCAACTGATCCTAGGGATTTACACTAGAAAGAAAGAAAAAAGGTTTATTCTTAACAAACAAGATGCACATTATAAAAAAGACAGGCTACCTGAGAGGTATTCTGAACCGTAACAGTTTGACAGTGTTGTCCATTGCTTGACGTCAGGTTAAGTCACAATTTACGTGTCTATACCAAAGACATTACACATTTACACACGTTGCAACACCGGCAAATGACAACAAACAAAGATAACAAAACATAATGCCGATTGCAGAGTGGAAATGAAGCAGATTGAATTAAGATTAAGTCGTATCTCATCTGCATCGTATCTGGGCAAAAACATTTCGTTGCTCAGCAAAATGCTGTGACTGCTGCTGCTGCTGTTAATGCTGGAACCTATCGTCAAAAGCGCCGAGTTTCAGCAACTACCTCTATAGTAACATAATTTTTATGACATAATAATCTAGGTCAGTAAGATTTTTTTACAGAAATTCTTTGACAGCTGGCTTCACCTGAGTCTTCACGGTGAGATTTTTACGTAACAGACCGGCAGCTCTCTATGATAGTAAAAAACGTCTTAACAGCTGTCATTAAATTTTCCTTCAGTATGTAAACATTACGAAACCAAATTTTCTTCACGACCGTTCTCGTCGACTGTACTCCGGGGCGCCGGCTGTTGTCGGGTGCTGCGCGTGAGACGCGACGCCCCGCCCACACGCCTTTGTGTGCGTGCCTATGACGCCGAAGAGTCTTTCACACTCGCATCGGACTCATTCCCTCAGCTAGGTACTAGCAGTCTGATACCACTGAAATTCAATACAATTTTTCCTGCCAAAGGTTTTAAGCAAAACGTTGCGTGTTTTTCTTGCTTTTTGGGATGATGAAAACAAAAGAAAATAATTCATGAACGTTGCAATGTTAAGAACTTGATTTTGTTCTTGACTGTACACATGTTTATTGATTATTTTTATTTGGAAAACATCACATACCTACCTACTTTCAGCAAAAAACTTTACCTTGAATTTAAATATATCCAATCCTCCATTGTTTGGAATTTCCTTCTAGTTTGTGTAATTGACTTTAAAATCCTATACCTTTGTACTAATAGGGGATATGCCTATAATACGTCTTCTATTAACTTAGATTTACCTAGAGGGAATTCTGAAAGTTCGAGGTTCTTTTTCCAGGCATACATTTGTGAGCATTGTCATGAATAAATTCAGTGTTAACCAAGTGTCCTTCGGAAAACACACAAAAGAAGTTAAATTAAAAATGATAAAAAACCCCGACCCAAAAAAAAAAATGAAAAGTAAATAAATTATATTTATTGGCCTTTTATGTGGGTAATATTTTGATCAACGCATTGTCAACTCGGGGGACGGCTAATGAAAATGCTAGACCTCCTCTGTTTGGCGTTCTGCTGTTTGTTGGTGAGTAACTTGGGTAGGTATCCTGGAAATTCCAGGTGATGTTCCAGTATCCGTCCAAGGTTACTTTGTTCATCTAATATCATTGAAGTAATAGAATACAAAATTTCGACTTGATCAGACCCGTGGAAAAAATCCTTTCATCAACCAGAAAAGAGCTGAAAATTTTCAAATGGCTGAACCGATTTTGATAAAACATGTCTAAGAACACTCCCGATTAATTCATCTTTCAAACAAAAAAAAAACAAAATCGAAATTGGTTCATCCGTTCGGGAGCTACGATGCCACAGACAGACACAGACACGTCAAAGTTATAACACCCCGTCGTTTTTGTGTCGGGGGTTAAAAATAAGATAGGTCAGCGGTCATGAGTAACTCAGTATCACACCTGTCTACTGTCCATTTCACAAATGGACCAAACTTTGATTTCCAATCATTAGTAACAGCTAACATTATATTGGCGAGACACCCAGGCCTTCCTGTCATGACCCAGATAAATCGCCAGTTAACCTGGCAACACAGCACTAGGTGTGACCTGGAATTGTCATTGAACTCTCAGAAACGTTGCTCATTTATTTTCATTTTTGTTCGAGGAGTTTTATGACAGCTGTCAATAGTTTGATAGGTGTCTTTGGGCTACAGTGAGCGCCATTAATTAGGTTGTCTTGCTTTGTTCATTTTCGTCTGGATGTTGACTAAAACTTTCATGGGAATGGCTTTTATACTCCTTTGTGCGGACTACGAAGGGATATATTTTGTGTTTGGTTAGGATTGCCCATGGACAGAATGGTTTGCCTACTAAGAACAGATTATATTTAATAAGCTTGTGCTCAGTTGTTCCATTCACTCTATTGTCTCGGTGTTGTGCTTCTTAAGGCAAATAATTGAGGAAGCAAAGCGTCCCGCAATCTTCATCAACCTACTTGAAATCTTTTCAAGTAGGTGAATGAAGATTGCGATTATTTATTTTCATTAACTAATGGTTCCTTGACAAGGATGTACAATATCTAGTTCTTACTCATTCAATCACATAGTAAAAAATATGATAAATATGTTCCCGTTCCTTCAAAGTCTAATTTTAAACCAAGACCTACCACATCATTGGCTAACAACATCCTACCTTTCCATATAAAGCGATGAAATAAAAATCATAACCTAATTAGTTTGACCGGTGGCCGGGAGTACTAGTAGGAAGACATGAGGCGAGTATATAGGTCGAGTTACTGGCTCGTTGCCAAGGAATTAGTCACCCAGTGTGTAGCCAACGCATGACGATAGCGTTAAAGGTTACTCTGATACGTGAGACGGGGACTTTGGGATTTTGTTGTGAATTTTGTTCCAGTACTGCAGTGGTCTGAACAGGTCATGATTTTGTTGGAGTTTATACGGGAACAGTCAAAGAATAAATCATATGTTAAGAACTTTAAGGGGCAATCGCCAGAATAGCCCGCCAAATTCAAATTCACTGACCTGCAAATTGCCAAAGAAGAAAAATTGAATTGCCGGCTTCTTTAGGGCATCCGCCTTAGGGTTCATTTTTGTTTGCACCTTATTATTTTTGAATGGAGAAACTGGAGAAGGGTTGCTCAAGATAGGGAACAGTGGAAATCATTGGAGGAGGTCTTTGCTAATAAGCGCGCCGAAATAAGAAACATTTATTTTTTATATTTGAAGTTTATGAGGAAATGTTAGTATTTCGGAAAAAAGGGTTTTTTTTTCAGACTACGTTAATGCCAAAATTTTGCATGAAAATAAGCTTGAAAAAGTCACATGCGCTCGCTAAGAGAAAAAAAAAATTGTTGGTAATTTGCTAAGCATTATTTCTCTATGACCGTACTCGTTTCGTTGAATGGCTTGATAATATTTCTTCAGAAGAGAGTTTTCTTGTGAACTCATCATGCAATAAGTACCATAGAACTTATAAAGCTTCTTTTACTTATGAAATGGTATAGTTTTCAAAGAAAGAAATCCTGTTCCAGCAAATTGAGTGAGTCTAACATAAACTGCAGAAAATAATTTTCAAAAGTAGTTTTTATGGGTTCCCTGAAAGTTATGAGTGATTTTGTGAGAACTGAGTGTAATTAGCGCGAACTAACATACAATTTACCCGTAAAGTTTTCTGTGAAAAAGTTTTATCATAATAAATATTAGTTTAAAAAACTAAAAAACACGCTTTAAAAAACTTTTCCAAAAAAAAAAACAACCGACTTCCAAAAAAACACTACAAAGTGAAAAATAACTTTAATTTCGGAAGTCGGTGTCTTTGGAGCTGTATTTGAATTTTTTGTCACCGCCTTCCGAAGTTATTTTTCACTTTGTAGTGTTTTTTTGGAAGTCGGTTGTTTTTTTTTTGGAAAAGTTTTTATTTTTCACTATTTAGTGGTTCACATGTGCTTACCCCTTCACAGCATACCGGCGTGATGTTATGTTAGGAACTGGTGTAAGCAATAGACAGAGATGAGATTTCAGCAATCCCAGTCCATTTGCTATCATTTATTGAAGAGTTCCGTTGCCTATCTCCGAAGTTCTTCATCAAATCTTCACCAAATTGAAATGAGACCACTACGAGAAAGTACTCTTCCAAAAAATACCTAAATCGCTTTGTGTGCCTGTAAAATTTGAAGAGTTCTCTCTATTTCTCCAGGATCCCATCATCAGATCCTGACTTGATGATCATGGGACCACCTGGGAAGTATACCCTTTCAAACAAAAAAAACAAAATTCAAATCGGTCCAGCCATCTTCGAGTAATCGGGGAACATACATAAAAAAAAAAAAAGGTTCCGACGAATTGATAACCTCCTCCTTTTTTAAGTCGGTTAAAAAACCAAACTAAAAAAGGAGAAAATAATTGAATTTAATTAAAAAGCGTGGGGTGCTTTTTGAGGTATTTTTATAATCACTTAATGTCAAGCACCCCACGCTTTCCAATTTAATTAAATTATTTTCTCCTTTTTTAGTTTGGTTATAAAAGCGTGTTTTTTAGTTTTTTTAAACTATTATTTATTTTCTATTTTTTTGTTCTGCTAACTACAACTGCTAATTTACTAGAGAACGGGCAGCAGCGTTCTCTATGCATTTTACCACCATACTGCGATCGCCAACCCGCCTGCCAAGCGTGGCGATTATGGCAAACCCCTCCAAATTCCATTCCTATGTCCAGCAGAGGACGTCTTTCGGCTGAAATGATGATGATGATGATGAACTACAAAAACGTGATTTATTTATTACTATTATTTCCTTTTTTTTTCTCATTTTTTTTTTAAATTATTGAATTGTCATCGGTACTCGATAAGTTTACAAAGTTTCAATGAAATCTGACCGTTTAAAGTAGGTCAAAATCGCGCTCTAAGGAGTCGGTTACATACAAACATACAAGTGAAGCTAATATAAAGCGTGTAAATACAACTCAGCTTAATAATTACCGTATCAATTAAGTCTAGAGATTCGAGCGACAGGAATAATAATTAATACTAGCACATGAAGCGGATAAATTACAATTAAATCAAGTTATGTGAATCAACAGAAGAACAGATGGCCGATAGGGCCGAAAGGTTCTGGAGTGGCGACCGCATACCGAAAGTCGTAGAGTGGGAAGGCCTCCCACAAGGTGGACCGATGACTTTGTGAAGGCCACGGGAATCCGCTGAATGTGGGAAGCACAAGACCGGTCGAAGTGGAGGAGCCTAGGGGAGGCCTATGTCCAGCAGTGGACGTCTTTCGGCTGAAATAATGATGTAAATCAACGTGAATAGCTGTTGATTTATTAGTCTACAGTTTCACTAATGAATTCCGAATAATTATTACATACCCACTCGTGTGAGTAGTACTTAAGACAAATATTTTGGTATATCCAATGCTATGATTTGGTGAAATATTTTGTCGGAAAATTTAACATTTTCCGTCAAAATAATACATCCTATTTCATTATTTTCATTGCGTTTCAATTTAAATAGTGCTGTATTTCACGCTTCTTAATTTTTTCGTTTTATAAAATAACTATCCCACAAAGTACTGTGTATATTTTAAAACCCACAAAATGGATGACAAAACAAGAAAATAAATTACTTATACTTTGTTTAATGGCGTCTGTTAAAACCGTTAAGTTTCATTGTTTTAGGAGCTTGAGAAAAATATACAATAAAATAAAAAAAATCGCTCTGTTGCCATCGCATAGGTATAGCTTTTCTATGAACCAGCAGATGTTTTTTTGCAGATGAAAAATTTCCACGCTATGGGGTCTAGGATCATGTGGTGATTTCATAGTTTCAGTTTTCACGACGATGTCCCTGCCAGCCGGTTTTTAACCGTCTTCAAAAAAAGAGGAGGTTCTCTATTCGACTGCATTAAAAAAAATGTTTTTTAGCTAATAACTATCGACTGGGTTAACCGATTTGAATAATTCTTTTTTTTATTTTAACGCTGGTGCTTATCGTGTGGTCCTATTTAAATTTCATATAGATCTGATGATGCCTTTCGGAGCCAGACAACTGAACTCTTCAAAAAATTACAGCAAATCAACCGCGATTGCTGCGATCGCATAAATATGCATTGTTTTGACCTCAAAGATGATGAAATTTTGAATTGGTGTGGGGTAGGTACTATTACTAAAAAGTGAAAAATAAAAACTTTTTCCAAAAAAAAAACAACCGACTTCCGGAAAAACACTAAAAAGTGAAAAATTACTTTAATTTCGGAATGTGGTGACAACAAATTCAAATATATATCCAAAGTCACCGACTTCCGAAATTAAAGTTATTTTTCACTTTTTACTGTTTTTCCGGAAGTCGGTTGTTGTGTTTATCCGCCAAGCACGGTAATGGACGAGTCAACTTGCATAACGCTGTCAGATCATAATGCAGTAGCATTAGTGATTTTAAGGGAATCTGCTAGGTGAATGGACAGTAGTCCATTCACCTAGCAGATTCCCTTAAAATCACTCCTAAAACTTATAAAATAGTGTAAAATATTGAATGAGGTCAGTGAATCTGACTGGTGTATGTCTCTCAGTGACTACGTTACGCTTTCCGCGAGTGATCGGCTAAATATTTACCACGTGGTATTTACTATGAATGGATCAATTCTTCGATTCGAGGAACTGGGGTAAACATTATTTTTTTATAGCTTCGATAGGAAGTCCAGTATCAATTAGGTCTTAGTTAGGTGATGCTATAAAGTAATATTTTTTGCCAATATCTTCTCGTCCCACATACCGCAGTGTCTCAAGACGGATGTCTTCGACCAGTTTGTGTTGCCAGTAATGATATATGGAACCGAAACGTGGTCGCTCATAATGGGCCTCATAAGAAGGCTTTAAGTCACCCAAAGGGCAATGGAGAGGGCTGTGCTTGGAGTTTCCCTGCGTGATCGAATCAGGAATGAAGAGATCCGCAGGAAAACTAAGGTAACCGACATAGCCCGAAGAATTACCAAACTTAAGTGGCACATTGCATTAACAGCATAAATTAATGTTAATTTTTATTCTTTTTACAAGGTATGCCATATTCTCGCCATTATTTGACATTATACATAATAATTTCGACTATTTATTAGTGATTATCATGGAAACGATGTCACTTGGTTCAAATAGGTTCATTTTATCTACATATGTAGATTCTTTTACATATTGTGAATGAGAGAACGTTGTAGGCCTTACAGACTGTAGATTTGTAGACGATTTCCTATCCTTTATGTTCATTCTTCTATGTACCTGGTACTTATAGACAGGCCTGCACTGTCCTCCCATACCTATTATCACTGTAATTTGAAAACATTGTAAAAGCCAATTATTTTTAAAAGAGTAACCGTGGAGTTTCTTGTCGGCTCTTCTCCATAGGAAGCGACAAATTGGAACCGTGCACCTAGCTTCTGACGTTTCATAAGTGCCCATGCAGGTTTATGTGAAAAAAAAATATTGATTGATTATCTTCAGCCAGTCATCTACCTAAATGGCATTTCATAGTTGGCTTACTAAATTATCTCATGAATATTGCCAGAATCACCTTAGTGATAATGCTAATGTTTAGGAGGATATCTGATCTCATAGAGGTAGCATACATTGCAGTCTTGAAGGTACAAAAATGTCGAGAGCTAACGCAACACTCGTTTAGAACGAAGATCCTTCACTGTATATTATGTAATACATAACAGACACAATGAAATAAATTAGCAACTTTTGAGACTAACTAAACGAAAAACAAATAACAATGCATAAGTGTCGTAAAGGTCAAAATGTTGACACTTTTTTCAGTATATAGCTCACATTGGACAAGAGTGCAAAGTAAAATGTAAGATAAGGAACTTCAACCTACTAATATTATAAATGTGAAAGTTTGAATATTTAGATTTGTGGATACTCAACTTACTCAATCACGCAAACACGGATGAACGGATTTGGATGAAATTTGACACACAGATAGTTTATAACCTAGATTAACATTCACTGCCCTGCAAGAATACTTTTTATCCTGGTAGTACGCTACCGTGGGATGATTTCTGAATTCCACGCAGGCGAAACCGCTGATAAAAGCTAGCTAGAAATAAAGTCTAATTATTTTTACGTGTCATTAAAACAAATGACGCCTTATTTTCACCTCGTCTAGCAAAACTAAACCTGAAGATTTTTACTCTACCGATGGCCTTGACAATAACCAAGAGAAGCATAAAGTAGAAACTACAACAAAGAAATTTAAGTAAACAAGTTTTCAGCTTGAGAACAAAATTAAATCAATAAACTAGCGGAGTGTAGGAGGTGCACAGGAAAGTAAGCTGAGGAAGCATCGAAGATAAAATAAAATTTTATGTTAAAGATTTTATCTAGGAAATCGAAAAGGAGGAACTCTGTCTTGAAGAATAAAGTAACGTTCACTGAAGATTGGAAAATTTATGTTTGATGGTTTCCTCTGATCATCATTCTGACCCCAATAACTTCAATTTGGAAGTATATTTATATGCTGCTGAGTTGGACTCCTTCAACAGGAACTAGGTATTTGCAGCTATAATTGGAGAGAAGTGAAACGTAGAGAGGGAATAAGGGGGCATTTTTGGTATGGTAATTTTATTCTGGGTGCATCGTTTTCACACATAATCATATAATGAATGTACTATGTTAAATATTGTACTTGAAAGATTTTAAAAGAGTAATGGTGGAGTTTCTTGCCCATTCTTCTCCATACGAAACTATATTATGAAAGGGGCGACTAGAATCAATTCTATTTTAATGTAAATGTTGACGTTCAAAAGTGCTTTTTAAGTGCCTATTTGAAATAAATGCTTTGACTTTGACTTTGACTTTGATTTGTCTTGCAGTAGGACATCACAGGCTTTAAATAATTCCAAACCGTTCACATTGTCCCTATTGTTTTTTCATCTATTAGTCTAATACGAAAATCACTCACAAAAAGGCTTAACATCCTATAGATGCCTACTCATACACTTAACATGCTACAAAAAGTCACCATCCTTAACACGTATCACATCACCCGGGCGTACTTGGCTTCATCAAACCCTCTCATCCACCGTATCTATCTAAATTTTGCCTCACATCGCCTCAGGTCCCGACCCGTGTGTAAGGTTTCTTAACGTCTCTTAAATAAGAAGAAACATCAGCTGCCTATGCGGGGTGGGTAAAAATTGTGGACCAAACGAAACAAGACGATAGTTTGAAGTAAAAACAATAAAAATAATTGGTAGTACATTTTTTTTTACAGTAAGGTTCTAATATGATGATACATTTCCTAGAAACAACTATACATCATTTATTGTTATAAAATAGGTACCCATTTTACTGTATTACCTATTTATTACAAATTTTGGAATTTTCTTCAAAAACCACTCAAATAGCCATAACTTTAAGGGGATCAAGTGAGAGCTCTGCCACAGAGGTAATTTTCATTGAAAATAATCTCAACTATCGCCCTGTTTCGTTTGATCTACGATTTTTTACCCATCCTGAATAAGAGAAGCAATTCCATGGACTTCCCTGAAGCGTTGTCACCTTCAAAGACAACATTCAAAATATGTAATCATCAACTATGTTGAAGTCAGCTTCCAGTGTAACCAAATGCCGCTGAGAACCAGTCGTTTTTTATTGTTTTTTTTAGCGACTGCCAGTCTGACCTCCACAACTCAGTTACTGGGTAATACAATACCCCTTTGGTAAGACTAGAGGTCAGACTTTCAAAGATCTACGACTTAACTTGCTTTACGAGTCATGGAGAGTCTTGGTATGTAAGCATGGTCACCCATCCATGGATCAACCGCGGCTAGCGTAACTTAACCTGACCCATCGACCCATTTCGGAAGAAATAGGGAAAGGAATACGGTCAAGCCATTTGGCCTTTTTACAACGCGCTCTGCAGTTCACTGTTTACCCACACAACCACAAAAGTACTAAATGTCAATTAAAATGAAGGAACCAGGCCACTACGGTGCACATGGCACAATACACACAAACACCATGGATAGCCAAAGTATACAAAACAAGTCAGATTTGAATTGACTACTATTACCATCAAATGCTTTGCTTAATTTATGGACAGCATCTCTAAACTCTGTTCTTACAGTTTTGTTTGCGTAAACACCTTTTGTGTTTAGACTTTGAACTATTTTATAATTAAAACCAAGAATCTAAGACAAGCAAGGATCTTCAAGAACCATCTTCAGTAAACATTCCAATTACTCACTATGCCATATAAAACTGAAGATGTTTCGACCTTGAATTTTTCTACAGGTAACGTTTTATCATTAACTAGAGACTCGCCCCTGCTTCGCACGGTTTATATAACTTGACAAAATATGGAGATTTCTTTACTATGTGTAAGTTTTATATTAACGTATTAAGCTTACCAAAAAAAAAAACAAATCATTTTTATTTCAGGCACTGTATAATTAAGTACACACAAATACATTTCTTCACCCATAGTGACTACATGTCATAAATAAGCAGATATATTGTTTTTACTAAGTTATATTAAGTAGGTATTTAAGGTTTTTTTGGTTTTGGGTTTGGGTTTTTGGGGTATAAGCCTTCCGTAGGTAATAGCATAATCAACCCATAATGTTCCCACTGCTGGGACACAGGCCTCCTCGCTATGAGCCGTAGGCCGTATTCCACCACGCGAGCCCAGTGCGGGTTGATAGAAGTCACATGTCTTCAGGTTTTCTTATTCTAAGACATGCCTCTCGATGTTTTCTTCACTGTTTTTGAGAGTAGTAGTGATTAAATAATTTATACAAAGTCAAGTGCCTAACAGGGTTCAAAACCCACGACTTACAACTCCGTAGTCACAACCAATACCACTGGGCTTTCGGCGATAAATTCTGTTAATGATGATGAAAACTGTATAAAAATTCATTGCAAAGTTAAAAGGAATCTAGTCGCGGGTTCGAACTCACTTGTGGGCATGGTTAAAAAGCACGCTATCTCACCAGGCATCGTATCCGACAGAGGTAGTATCAATGATGAGCAGTTAGACGCTAGTCTACATGCACAACGTTATTGAGTGAGATGCAGGATCATTTATAGTAAAACAGGCGCGTAAAAAATTATGTCCTTCGGAAGATCGACTTTTATGAAAAAACCACTGCTTAAATCAATGACCAATAAAGTTTATTGAACTTTTAGATATTTGAACTATGTCGTACCTACTTGGTTATGGAGATTTTTCACTTTTTTTCTGACTTCTTTTATTACATAAACACGCCCGAAGTTGGTTAAATTAGCAAGAAAAACGAATCTTTGTTGGCTCCTAACTTTTTAATGGCTTTTTATTTTAGTATTCTGTTTCCGCACCGATAATATTATCAATGAGACAAAACCATAACATGTTTAATTTTTGATGTACATTACCGAACAGTGGAGTAATACACTCCCGAAGTTTGTATGAAAAAATGTCGACTGGATTTACCTTAAGAAAAACAACGCGGTGACACGGACAGACATGATAAGTGACTTAAATGTATGATATGCATAGAAAATAAATATCACCCTTTTCCTTTTAGGGTTTCAATTAATTGATTTAAAAGAGCACTCTTATAAAAAGGTATCAGATAATTACATCTAAAACCACCTTTAGAAGATATTTTCTGCGGCGTGTTTTTCGCCCCCACTAATTTATGTTATGGCGACATTCAAAATTATATTAATTTTGTTTTAACTGACTAGCTCCGACATCTTTCGTCATCTAGTTTAGGCGGGCCACCTTGCAGATAATAAAAGCGGGATAATGTGCCAAAATATAGAGTGGCTGGGATATCGCCGCGCAAACTGTAACCATGAATAAATTCTGCACGTGATTAGTAGACATTTTTAATCGTTTGTCATAAAATATCTGCTGTTTCGTAGATAAGTCCAATGCCTATGCGGATAAAAATGAATGGAACATCCCTTTTTTTTAGTCACTGATAATACAATTCAACGGTGGGTTTAGGAATTATTTGCCTTGCCACATTGTATGTGTAGGTAATCGATGATCATAGGCGTGTGTCCGAGTGTTATAATTTATCCTGTTTCGAATAAATGTATGTGCTGTGGGTGAATCTTTAAGTAATAAATAAATTACTGTTAAGGATAATTTTCTGTAGTTTAGTTGAGTCTATCTTTAAGCTAAGCAAGCATTTACTAAGATTGTTGAAAAATAAATTACAATGCACCCAGTTAAGTGGTTTACTTTTCCCTTACAAGTTGGGGAGTACCTATCTAAAATATACAGAATGTATAATGCAATAAATAAAATATTATATGCTCTGCTTCACATAGTTAATATAAAAGATAAAGTCAGCATACTTGAGAAAACAACACTTAAGTGAATGTTGACAAAATGATGAATAATGCTACAAAATGAATTAGTTCCCTACTAAAATAAATTAGCACAGATACTAGCATATTTCCGAAACATAATTTTTTTGGGACAGTCCGTGTTCTAATTCAAAGATGGCGGCCGTAGTCTACGCCCACATAGCTCGGACTTGGCTAAGGAAACATAAATATTGCTGAAACAGTCATAGGTGTGTCAGAATATTGTCACTAGTGCGATTTTTCGTTGCGTTTTGTATTATAAATAAACTTTTTTCATTTTATTTATTGGGTTTTTAAATGATATAATGAGTAGATAATCGAAATAAAGAAACTGTCAGTACACAAAGTTAGTTTTTTTTTTGAGTCTTTTCACGCTCCTCTTAGTGCCTTTTGCATACAAAAACATTTTTTAAATAATATAAAATACTAATTTTTTCTTAATAACGGAATTAAATGGTCTTAAAAAAAATCTCCTTTGCCAAACCTAATTTTCTTCACCTCACAATTAATGTATGCCTTGAAAACGATTCTTTACATTGTACTCAGTCAATCTTTATTACTGCGCATCTGTTACAGATTATAATTTAATTACAAGAACTTACTAAGAATTCATCAAAAGATAATCCCGTGCTTAGGAAATTTGTCGCCCTAGTTGCGTCGAATAAATATTTATTGTTTTAAAATAAAAGGTTGATTTACTAAATTAAATTCTTAAATTCATTGACAGACAGTGTACAGAGCCTAAAGCAGGGTATAGGAACATGACATTTTGCACAAGGGTCCCTTAAATAAGATGGTGAACTAAAATTAAGTTTCTCATTAGTATTTAAGCGAACTTTGTATGTTCTTTTGAGAAATAATAATTTGCCGATTGGAAATCATATCATGCACACGGGAAGTGGATAATATCCAAATTGAAACACTATATGATCCTTCTTAATTTATTATTCCAATATTATCGCTTTTTATTATGGTGTCTCTTACCTAAAGCTTTTCCATTGAATAAATCTAGCAGTTACCTACCTTATAAATTTAAATTATAAAAAAGTCTAATAATTCTTAAACTACGCATAAATCTCTTACGCTCTAATTTTTTTTAACACTATAACAACTAAATTAATCAAACTTTTTATTTTTAATGACAGGAAACGTCTACGCGTAAATTCCTGCGTTATAATAAAACTTATGGTCGTATTAAAACGAAACTATTCTAGAATACTTTTATTGAGACACGTATTATTTCTAACCGACTTCAAAAATAATCTAGAAGTTATCAATTTGACATGTTAATATTTTTTGTTTTATGTATATTCGGGCATAACTCCGTCATATATGAACGGATTTGCAAAATTATTTTTTTGTTCGAAAGGGGTTTCTACCGAAATGGTCCCATTTAAATTTCATATAGATCTGATGATGCGTTTTGGAGACAGACAATGGAACTCTTCAAAAATGACAGCAAATCAACAGCGATTGCTGCTATCGCATAAAATGGTTTTGACCCCAAGGATGATGAAATTTCGAATTGGTGTGGTGGGGTAGGTACTTTAACTAAAAAGTGAAAAAAAAAACAAGTGACTTAAATTTTATTAGAACCATTTTAAAGTGGTCGAAGAAAATTAGGTTCGTGGAAATATAATAATATGGCTGATTAAATTCGTGTTATTTGATGATTTCCCACCCTCAAAAAAAAAACCTTCGGGAATTACAGGAGTGATTTTATGTTATGTTTTCATAGTTTTTTGATAGATTACTATCTCCTATATTTCATTGAAACATACTTACATATAAATTATATTTTTAAATATTTGAACATAAAAATATAAATATATAAAAACATTTAAAAATTAAAATAAATAGTAGCCCAACGGTATCGGGAACAGGGACCAAGCTACTGCTGGTCAGGGTTGCTGAGAGAGGAACCTCCTTACGATACGCGCCGTGTCCAGTAGTACTGCTTTCTGGATCAAGCCCTTGATCTTAAGTTTGTTGCGCTACTTCTTCTTCCCAGCTAAAGCACTAGGAAGTGGTGATTGGCGGGCGTTTTGGGGGGACTATCTTATGTAATTTTGACGTTCAAAAAGTGCTGACACTAGCCTAGGTTGAATAAATGACTTTTGATTTTGATTTTGATCCAGCTGCCTAACGAGAGCCACCTGAGGTGTTGGTCGAGGCTCTTGGCTATAATGCCATCGGCCGTCACGACTATCGGCACAATGACTGCTGTATCTACATCCCACATGTCGACAACCTTGCGTACTAGGTCTGGATACTTGATCTGCTTAGATATATTATTGTTAAAAGTTCAATACAGGTTGATTTATTAAGTCTGAGGGAGACTAATTAAAACCCGAATGCATGCAATAAATCTTCTTATTGACACATGGAACTTATTAATGGAATCCAACGTACACCCAAATGATTGGTTGCAGTCTGTAAGACTTATAATTGAAACCAGCTGGTATTGGAAACAACTCCCGTCTGGTCAGGGATCCTTTGAACCGTATTAATTGTGTTGACATTGATTAATTAATTAGCTTAAACTGGTGAAATTCGCAGTCGCCATTGTCTCTCGCATTATTTACAGACAAACGAGGAATTTTCTATAGAAAATTTGGGTCATTTTAATATTTCTGTTAAGTCTACTTACTCAAAAATTATATTTTCATGGACTCAAAAAAGGAAGACTCAAAAAATAAAAAAAAGTCATTTATTCAAACTAGGCTGAGAGTCAGCACTTTTTGAACGTTAAAATTACATAAGACAGTCCCCAAAAATCGCCCGCCCTTCGCCACTTCCTAGTGCCTCCGCCACTTCCTCAATTTGGTGTAGGTATTCAAAGTAATATTTTTTCAATGCACTATTCTTCTCTCCAGAGGAGATAAGGGGCTTGTGGGCGGTGGCTTAGTAATAACAGCCGCACAAGTCGATCAATCAGGTTAAGCTACGCTTGCCGCGGTTGGACCGTGGATGGGTGACCATCTTTACATACCAAGACATTCAGTGTCATTCATGGATCTTTGACATTCGTTATGGGTTGTCAAAAGCCCGAAACTCTGACAACCAGTCTTACCAAGGGGCACCTAGTAAATAGGTTTTGAATGTCAGATAGGCAGTCGCTCCATGTGAAATACTGGTATTCAGCTGCATCTGGTTAGACTGGAAGCCGAACCCAACAATGTTGGGAAAGGTTAGGCAGATTATGATATTCTTTTTTGCAGAATAAAGGTTTCTTCAAACAGACAGCGGGACGCGACTATCGAAGAACAATTTTATGAAAACTTCATGGAAATTGTTGTACAAGTGTAGCGTCGCGCTGTCGCGTCGCGCCTGTTTGAAGAAGCCTTAACAACCGATTGACAGCAGGCTGTATCACCGACTTTGGCGTTCGTATTTTTTCGTTATTTACAACGTTCTCAAAGCCTATACTTTTCATAAAAAAAAATTTGAAGTGAAACTTCTTAGGCGACTTCCAACAAGGTTGCGTTAAACGTTTAACGCAACCGACGCAACAGAGTGAGTCGGTTTCACTTCTTCCGCGCGGAGGGACTCCACGCACCTTTTTTTAAACAAGTAGGCTTACGTGCCAGCCAAGCATACAGAGTTTGATTTAGCAAATCTACGAAGGAGAACAAAAGCAAAGTGACCTACTACGTTTTGCCTCCAACTTATTACGTGATTGACTAGTTGATCTAGAGTTCGTAAGCTCTACTGCCGAGCATGAGGTCGTTGGCTCGATTCCCGGGTCGGACAAAGTGTCATTTGGTTCGTCCATCCGAAATTTATCAGTAGCACCTTGGAGTTTGAATTTGTGCCCAATTGATGGCAATAGGCTTACCCCATATTATGGTAAAATTAAAAAAATAAAATTGTTTGTTGCGTAACCATATTTAAATAACACGTTAGTGATTGGAGCCTCCTTTTAAGCAAACAATGCCTGTATTAGGAGACTCCGCTCTTCCATAGCAAGGTAAAATATCCAAAACACACAAATTAAAAATAAAATAAAACAAATAAACAATATTCAGTTGCAGGTGTGTATGAGAGTGGGCTTGTGTGTGTGTCGTGCGTGTGTGGGTAGGTGAGTGTGTGTGTTGAGAGAAATGAGTGAGTTAATTTGTGGTTCTCAATAGCGTCTCAGTATCTTCATAAGTAAATGATTTTATCCAATTAACAATTTAAATGTGGTTGTACTTTAGGTATACAATCTGCCTTACCTATCGCAGAATACAAGCGTTATAGTTATGTTATCACGCGACTGAAACTAATTAGTTGCTAGGTACATAATCTCGGATATTTTCATAGTTTTTCAGTAACCTACGCAATCATTGCGTGTATATTTTATGCATAAATCGTTCTCGGTTGTTTATCTGTTAGGGACGTAACGCAAGATCGGCACGCCGACATTTGGCTAGACGAGCATTCGAGGTCATCGTCTCTTAGCGGGTAGGGTCGGGAAAACAGTTTTCTTTGAAGAAATAAATACTCGACCGACCTGACAAAAGGCTTAGCTTTAGAAATTAATCAAAATAGTAAGTCTTTCATTTACTGAATGCATTTAATAGCAAGCGACATGCTTATCTTCTCCCGTTTGATGAAAGTAAAATGCAATATCTTATCAGAATTAAATGAAAATGCTGTCGTAGTGTATTGTGTCTAAGCATTTTAAGGTACCCGTCAATATTAAATTAACGGATTTTATCTTGATGAATATAGTGATTGTAATTGCTATAAAATTTATAGGTATCTAGTGTATATGTGTAGGTAGTTATTTATTTATTTTCACTTTTTTATTTGTTATTGTTTTTGTGTTTCACGAACTGTGTCTAAATGAACGGTATTCTTTCTTTCTTTCTATACTAATATTATACAGAGGAAAAATTTGTTTGTATGTTGGGGGTAATGCTTGGAACTACCCGTCGGATTTGAAACAATGTTTTTGTTGATATTCCATTACTTGAGAAGGGTTATAGGCTATTTAATATCACACTACAACTCTTAGGAGCTGAGCAAAAAGAAATAAAGTCGGAAAAAACTCTAAGTGAATCGATTTAATAGCGTAGGCGGGCGATGCGATGCGATGCGGCGGGTTGGGGCAAGATTTCACGCAGATAAAGTTGCATGCGAAGTGCTAGTATGTTAATAAAAGGAGGCGTATCTTCGTAAATATACACCATGATCATTTTTAAATGGAAAACCTTCCCAATAATTAAGTAAAATTACGCTTTCTACTCTAGAGCAGTGGTGGCTCAGTGGTAACGACCGCGACTTACGAGTTGTAGGTCATAGGTTCGAACCCAGACAGGCGCTTTACTTTGTGTAAATTATTTCATCACCACTGCTCTCAAAACGTTGAAGGAAAACATCGTGAGGAATCCGGCATGTCCTAGAACCAAAAATTCGAAGATATGTGACATCTACCAATCCACACTGGGCCCGCTTGATGGATTACGGCCCACTCCCTCTCACAGAGGGGAGGCCTGTGTCCCAGCAGTGGGAACGTTATAGGCTGATCATGATCACGCTTTGTACTACATTATCCAGTGAGCTCAAATATACATCAAATCACGCTAACTTACCACCAACGCGAGTAATAAACGTACCTATGACGTCAACAAAATCTAGGCTGAACTAATTTTTTTCTGCCGACCGTACTACTTTGGTACACACATATAAATTTTCACCACTACAACTTTCAGTGTTGGCGCTCAGCCAAGAACTCCTGTACTTATCTGTGATTCGCTCTTATATTCGAGTTCTATAGAAAAATATATCATTGTATTCGACGTTTTCAAGCAATTAATGTTATAATGAAACGTATGGATAGAATTAGTAATATTTTGTAATTTATTTACTGAAAGGAATGTAGAATATTTTTTTTTTCTTCTGACAGTTTATTTATTTCTAATGAGGATTTTATAAAGATTTTGATGAATCTGGTCATATTTTAGTGAAACATTTACGTCTTTTTATTGTAATTCTATAATGGTTTCATTTTATTTATCCCTATGACCATCAATATGTTTCAATAACCTTTTAAATCTGACTACGTCAAAGGATTCATCTTAGGTATATATTACGGAAAAAAACAAGATGCATAAATCTTAGAAAAATACTAACGAACTACATACCGTTCAAAGAAAATACGTCCCAAATGAGGATGTTTAAAATCCCAAGCGTTCCTTGAATTGTGTGCGAAGCTCTGAAGTGTTTGAGTGGCAGCATGGAAATATGAGTGCAGAGATGCACTGATTTAAAATTGTATAACATTCTTCGGTTCGTATGCTGGTTTGTAAGTGTTTGATTTAAATCTGTATTGCTACTTATAAGATCCTGAAAAGGTTTTGGGGGTTTTGCCAGATTGAATTTGATATGTTGGTAAAACGTGGTTTTAATGCATTAGCAGTTTATTTTTTTAACAGACTTGCCAACTTGTCCAAATCTGTTCTGTGCCAGCTGCGGCTGAAAACGCCAATTTTGTTTATTTTTCTTCATTTAAGTACATTAAAAATGGTAGGTGTTTGGTACAGTCACCATAAGAGAAAGTAACCAGGGTCATCGGATGTAGTTGAAGCTTAGAAAAAAAAACCGATGGACGTTTTCGAATACAAATTTATTATAATTAATAGACACCAAAAAGTTCATTGGGTTTCTTACTTAACTTTAATTATATCCAACGACTCTGTTTACTTATCTCTTTTGGTTTTTGTTTTTTTTAGTGTACCTACACAAATGGACAGCATTAATGTAGCAGTCAATACATCTGCATAAGGAATGAACCTGCCTGAGCTGAATAGTTACACCGTTTCCATTTTGAATTACAATTTGGCAGTGTCTAATACAGTTTTGAAGATACAGGTTGCCTCTAGATTACTTCCCAAGCATGATTATGGAAATATTCAATCACTTCTATTCCGAGTAGCAATGACAGATTAGGAATTGTCTAATCGATTCCGATTAGAAAAACAAACATATTCCTACTACACAATCTACTCAGTTCTTTGTTTATCATCAATGCTCCCGCAGACAGGAGCAATACAACGTTGCAACGCGATTTTGATAGAACAATGTCCCTGAAATTTTCATAGAAATGGTTCTATAAAACTCGCGTCGCTTTTCGCGTTGCGCCTGTGCGAGGAAGCCTTTAGTTCTTAGTAATCTTTGAACCCCATAAATTACAGTACCAACGTCACAGTTAACAAGAACTGCTGGTACTTATATTTTGTTTGGAGCTCTCATTGATTCGTAAACGATGAATTTGATGACGTAATAGCCTCATCTTATATACATCGTCTTGTTCTGACAACACTATTTGCATTGAGACCACTGAAGACTAAAGTGGATGTCAAAACCTGAACCAGTTGTCTTCAGTTTAGGAGTTTTTCGGATGCCGCTAGTTAGGAGTAGTAAGAGATTTTATTATTTTCAAATGAAAATCGTACTTTATTCAGCAGTTACTTTAATAATTAACCCCAGATAGTCATAATCCTGTTATAAGGCAAGGTTAGACTGGAAGCCAACCGCAACATAGTTGGGAAAGGCCTTTCTCACACGGTGAAAGCACGAATGTTAATTACGCCTTCTCACTGTGTATCTGCGACATTCACAGAATAACTTCGTCGCCTAATGTTGTGTCCAATCCATGTATCTACACCTATTCTAGTTGTCAACTATATCCACGTAAAACGAATACTTAAAGCATAACGTGTTAACAGAACATTCAAACAATATTTTTCCATAAATTTCTCGTGACACGAAATCTGTAGTAGGACAGGCCGCCTGTTGCTCCTGGACTAATGCCAACAGAACGCCGTGTGGTTCTTCATGACGGCTTGCTCCACTAGATAATGTCGTCTATAAAATTTTGGACATGTTTTAGAGTGTTTAAATCTTCTGTAAAGGTTTGTAGTCAACGGTTTCTAAATCGTTATGAATTGGTTTGTTGTACTTTCCCGTCGTTTAGGAAAAGTTCACGATTTTGTTTGGACTACAGTAGCTAAGCTATGAATATCTAGCCGTAGTCTTTAAACAAAATTGCAACATGACTCAAGCGTGTTCAAAAAATGCGCTTCATTTTGTTCCAAATAAAATAAGAAATAATTTTTTCAAACAGTAATTTTTTACTGGTTTAAAAACAAGGAGGACGTTCTCAATTGGGCTGATTTTTTTAAATGTTGGCTACCTCAGAACTCTGCCATATATATAAAAACTTCTTTGGTTTGAAAAAGTATAGGTACTTGTAGAGTGGTCCCGTATAAATTTGGTCAACTTCTGATTGATGGATTTTGAGCTAGCTCCGATAATACGTAAATAAGTTTTTGTTTTTAAATAAACATTTTTTCTCTGACAGATCCATCGATAGATTTGAAGATGATACCTGAAACATAAAATTGCAGAATTTCAATACATATTTTTATGACTAAAGGTGAACGCTTTTCGATAGGCTATGATTCGTTGAATTTTGGAACGCCCACGTCCCACAGATAGGTATTGATACGGCTATTTATATCTACTACTCCACACCATAATTTGTGTGACATTAATATATACTAATATTATAAATGCGAAAGTAACTCTGGCTATCTGTCTGTTTGTGACGCTTTCAAGCCTAAACCGCTGAACCGATCGTCATGAAATTTAGCAGACATATAGACAAGGTCATAGGCTACTTTTTACTACGAAAACCGATAATCACGCGGGCGGAGCCGCGGTCAAAAGCTAGTTTTAAATAATAATCAAAATTTTACACGTTGACGTCCTTGGTATCTACGAGTTACTTTTAACACAGTTGGTAGGTAACATAGGTCAATATAACAGTTACTGTTACTGCAAGGGTTGATGAAAATCTTTAATAATTGTTTTGTTTTAATAGTTGCTTTTGTTTCTTTATTATTCCAGTAGAGTTTCAGTGGCCCAGTAGTAACGGCTTCGACTAAGGAATTGTACGTCGGGGGTTCAAACCCAGTCAGGCGGGTTACTTTGTGTAATTTATTTAATTACCGCTGCTCTCAAAACTGTTAAGGAAAACATCGTGAAGAAGCTTCAAAAGCATGTGAGCAAACCGTAGTGGGTCTGCGTGGTGGATTATGGCCCACTACCTCTCAAAAAGAGATGAAGGATAGGCTGATTATGTATTATTTCAATTAATAATCTTTTTCTAAGCACGTCTTTCAAACATCAAATGCAACAATGAAAACGTGTTGTATGCTGATGAAGATTATAAACTAGATACGTTAAGTCGGGACCCTTGCGTTGAGGTGTAAGGTCAAACTGAACTAATTCAGGCAATTGACTTTGATTTTTGTTACTGGCTGACAGATTTTTCATTTAAAATGATCATCATTGTGTCAGCCTTAAGGTTGTCCTATTGCAAGGCAAAGGGAATCTTCTCATAATCAAAACAAATGAGTATCGATCACCATTCACTTAATTCGTAATTATATTAGCGTAGCCCAAAGTTAAAGCCTAACTATAGCCAATATTCACGGAGCATTTCCGACGTTTGGCTCCCAGACTGGAGCGGGCCGGGGTTGCCTCGAAGCGGCTCCTACCTAATCTAGGGGGGCCAAACGCCTCCTGCAGGAAGCTCTACGCGGGGATCGTGCGGTCCATGGCTTTATGGGGCGCCGCTGTGGGCGCCTACATTGAGGCGCCAACTAGCCCGCCGGTTGAAGGCCATCCTGATGATCCGGGGATACCGCACGATCTCCGGTGAGGCGGCGGGCCTCCTTGCCGGATTACCGCCATGGGATCTGGAGGCAAAGGTCCTTGCGCACATTCGGGAGTGGCGCGAGAAGGTCAAACGCCGGGGCGTAACTCCGCTGCCGCGAGAAATCACGGCACAGCGGACAGAGCTCCGGCGGGATCTCATGGCGACATGGAGAGTGCGATTGTCGCAACCCAGTGCTGGGCACGCCACGATAGCGGTGGTAAGTCCCCTCTTTGAGGAGTGGCTTGAGAGGTGGCACGGCGTCTTCACCTTCCGCCTGACGCAGGTCCTCACCGGACACGGTTGTTTCAGGAGGTTCCTGTTTCGGAGAAGGCGGGAGGAAACGCCCGGGTGTTTCCACCGTCAGGCCCTGCTCCAGGCCATGGTACGGAGCGAGATTGCATGGGTAGCCGTCACCTCTTTCTGCGAAGCAGTAATGCTCGCGAAGAGGGAGGCGGCGCACGTGAGGGAGAGGCAATATATGCGCCCTCACGGCCGTAGTCGCCGCGGCAGACGCTCTGGGCTTTAGGAATCCCAGGCTGATTCCTGGCCACCGTAGGTGCGGGCTTGCGGACGGCGGACGGCGAGTAATGGATAGCTCGCTGTCAGGTAAGGACCAGGCCCGGGTCGATGTCGCGTTGTGTTCCACGCGCGCCTCAAAGAGATGTCAGTACCAACTGGTCGGGTCCGCAAAGGCCGATACCTGCCAGGGGTGCGGGTTGTTCGAAAGAGATACCGCGGCCCCTGGCACACAGGCAACTAAGGGAATACGAGTGGGTTTTAGTCAGTAAAAGTCTGACACGCCCTCCTGCTCCACCCAGAGCGGGAGAAGTTATTTGTTGATATCACATCCAAAAAAAAAAAAAAAACTATAGCCAATAGCCGCTTACGACACCCACGTGAACTGATTTATAGACTCCTACTCACGTCTTGGGGTAGTCAAAATAATAATCGTTCATATTCAGGCGTAGATACTTGTTGCTTTAATAAATAAGCAAGTTCGGTGTGAACATTGAACGTGTACCTATTGGTAGGTACATCAATCACTCACGGTTGAGTACTTCTCGTGATGTATCGGTGCCTTTTGTATGGCATTATCATATTGAATAACTAATTGAATATCTGAGAACGTATACTTTTACGTGGTGTACTGAAGGTTCCTCAAGATTTAGTAAAGAAATCAGTGCACCTGTTTTGCATCTTTGATCCTTCTATGGTAATTAAGTATTAAATGTTTATTGATTCTTCGACTGTACGCAAGGTTGCTAGTATTTATGAGTTAATGATTTTACATTGGCAAGAGTTGTGTGTAAAAGAGCATAGTATACTTCCTGCCATTTACTGTCTTTTGGGCATTGGAAAGTAATAACCACTTCAGATATTATAGGTTACATGTTTGTGGCTGCTATGCAGAATCTGCTTATCAGATACCTATGGATTTGCATATGAGAATATTCTTCAGGAAAATCTTCTTGGTAATCAAGCAAAGGTCTTACAAATCTATTATCAAATATTTGCCTGACAACAAGCGTAGGTACTAAGCGTAAACACAAAACAGCCGTTTATATGGTTAGCGCCGCGGTAGTACGCTAATCTTTCTACCAGAATCGTGCCAAGATACGCCATTAAACCCATCCCATTTAATTTTCCTTTGAGACCTTCTGGAAATCCCGGCCTAGATATAGCTGGAACAGTTACTTTCAATACAAATATTCAATGAATGAAGTTTATTATTGCTCTAGTTTAAATTCGAACTAATGTAGTCATTGTTAGTTACAAAACTATCGAGAATGTTTGTTGAAGTTTCCAAATGAATATTGGTTTAAATATAAGTGTGGGTAGTGTTTGAAGCTATTTTTTTTTTTGTGCTATGAAATTAGTCAAGGGAAAAATTGTGAGGAAGCCGATATTTCGTGGAACCAAAAATTCGAAGATATGTGACATATACCAACCAGCACTGGGCTCGCGTGGTCGATTACGACCCACTCTCTCTCCAAGAGAGGGAAGACCTGCCTCAGAGGAGGGAACATTATAGGCTAGTTATGCATTTATTTATCAACTTCAGCTGCTTCTTTCGTATCTTAGGGGACACAAGACCTCGTTGAGAGTTGATAATCAAACAGTTGGTTTTATCGACGAGCTGGGATGCAATCTGTTGAATTCTCAATGCTCGGTGCAACACCGAGAGTTGAAAGTACAGTGCGCATTAAAATCCCGTCGCGATATATTTACACCTCTGCAAACGTGGTTTAACCATAAAACGCCGAACGCCGAATTAAGCGCCGAGAGTGCAGCTGCTGGAGTCGCATCGCAACGTCAACTTTAAGGCGTTTGTGGTGCGCGTACCAACATGCTACCTGCATCTGGTGATGGAATAAAGCTTTTGGCCACAGGATGTGGTATTCCGCCGCTTTCGCGGACAAGTGCCACCGGAACGCACAAAGACTTAGTGCAATTAAGTGATACTAACATAGTTTTAAGTTTTATTTACTAACACAATTTGTTTTTATATTATGTATAATTAGGTTAAGGTATTTATCTATGGGTCTTTGTAACCTGAAAATAAATGGTTTATTATATTATTTTTATATTTAAAAGAATGCAATAAATGCATAAATCTGCTATCAATGTATCCCTTTAGTCGAGCAATAGGTGTCAAAGGAGCATTTTCCGTAATTTCCACCAGTTTTCTAATGCGCTTATTAGATCAACACAGATCATAAGTTTATTATTAAGATGAAATCGGTGCTTTGCAATATTCCGATGTTCCTATAACAACAACATAGTTCACTGAAAAAAACACATTTTTCTCTTTCATTTCTCCATTCACAAGCATTTAGTGGCTGGCCGTTTTCCAGCATTTAAAGCGAAAGTTATGACATACGTTTTTCATGAAATTCAAACTATTATGCCTGTATGTTATGTAGATATCTTCTCCTTGGCTATAAACTGCCACAACCGCAATCAAAATTTTATTACTTTGTGGTTTTCAAAACATTTATATGGATGCGATCGCGCCGATTGACGCATTTCTAAGATCCGAATACCATTGCGTGACTTATAAGTATAACTGTTCAGATACCTACACTAGGTATTTGAGAATTATATTTTGTATTTGTTCAGCTTACTTAATAATCGACTTTAAACTAACGGAGGAGGATTTCGATTCGGTTGTATTTTTTAAATGTTTTTTACCTCAGAAGTCCGTCCTTTATTTAAACCGATTTGAAAAATTCTTCTTTTGTTTGAAAGGACATAGGTACTTATAGAGTGGTCCTTTATCAAGTTCTAATTAGTGGTTTTTGAGGTAGCTTGAATAATTCGTATTTTTTTCACTTATGTGGAAGATGTTATAAAATATCTTCCTGTCACCGTTATTTATTTAGCATGTGAAGGTACATATACGAACTTGTGTGTGGTAGGTACCACAGCAAAAAGTGAAAAATGTTTTTTTTTTTCTTAAACTGACTTTCAAACAAATCACAACAAAATGAAAAATAACGGAAGTCAGCGTCTTTGGTTTTCCATTTTATATTTTTTTGGCTTCCGAAACTAAAGTTATTTTTCACTTGGTTGTGTTTTTTTTTGGAAGTCGATTGTTTTCTTTTTGTACTTTTAGTTTGATCTAGTCATTAACTCGCTGCAAATTGAACCCACGCATCTAACAAGCTCGTCATAAATCCATATATGATTGAAAGTGGAAATTCTGCACCCAAAACGTAAACTGGCCCCTCTGACAGCGATCTTACCTTGTTAATTTCAACATAGGATTACGTTTCATACCCACCCTCCCTCCACCCACCTAGTCATTAACTACGTCCTCCTGAAACCCGTAACTAACGCCCATCATCTATCTAACACACAACGGCAATCATTTTCATGGTCCAACCGCAATAAAACCTCTTTTATACATCATGAAAAACATGTAACCGGCGCGGCGGGATGCGCGTACGCCTCTGACGCATATCAAAGATGCGCGACGCCATTTCTTTTCCACTGTGCGCTCCCGATTTGGCTCGCGGCCAAAGACGCCGCCTGGCGTTCGGCCAACACACCAAATCACCCCCTCTTGACGCTTAGCGGGAGAGCTTTCGATAGTGATGGCGAAAATCTGTCAATTGCTGAAAATTATTCGATTTTTTTTCGTTGTATCAGTTTTGACCGATTTTAATCAAAAACTATACAAAAATACTGTTCTTACTGCATAGTAAAAATATTATATGCGTTTAAGAAAGCGAGTACTATCTACAATTTAATTAACATAATTACGATAAATAATCGTGCGCAAGATAAACTCCAGATGTCCAATAATATTGAAGCGCGAACTAATTAACGTAAACAAGAGACACGTGCGATATTACCCTCATTCTAGAAACTTGATGATAGATAAATTCTTTGCAGGGGGGCTTCACCCATAATTCGCTAGAATTTCAATATCTTTCCGAGTAATAATTCAATGTCCTTCTTCTTTTCGAATCGGTAGTAATTATCTTTTTTGAAAGTACTTTAGCCCCTTTGTTCTAGCTGTATCGAATTTTGAATATTCGAATATTCGTTTCGACTCGATTCGATAATCGAGTCTCATCTCGCGTCCCGTTAACAGTCGAAGCTTACGCGATCAACAACCTAAGGACATAGTTGAAGCCGATATCCGTGGTTGAAGCACATTCCTAGCTTATTGGTGTAGACTTTACGACTGATACCGAGTCGATTCAACAAGCAGAGGTTGGCTGCTATCATAACAGATTTATTGCTATTAATTTAGGTTGAACTCAATGGAACATCCACTTAGTTCTTGAAGTGTTTTGGTTTTATATGTCCGTTGTATTTTGTTTCACGCACGTAACGTAACAACACGTATTCTCCGCCTCCGTTAGGCAGAGGTCCACTTAAAGTACACCCACATTTCGCCTGTAGTGTTTAAGTCGCATGTAATAAGGGCAAGCTTATTGCTATCAACTGGGCGCAAATCCAGACTCCGAGTAACTGAGAAAAATATTTTAAATTTTTTAAGTGATTTTCCCTTCGTTTTCTAATTTAATTTATTAAGGTTCCGAATACTTTCAGTATTTTCGGAATTTCTTTCTCGTCAATGTTGAGTTACTAGTACATATATTAATGTTATTTAAAACGCATTTAACTGTGCATAAAATAAACTGTTAAAGGCCAAATACATATGTTGTTTTTTCAGCTCGTTTAGTGTTTATGTAGAGTCAGAAGAAATGCAACCTCGTTAGAGGCACTGATGAAAAACTGCATATTTTATTTTTAATTCAACTTTGATTTATTTCCTTCCCACTGCTAACCTACCTGGCGCTATTTATAGTATACGTATATGCTTTTAGATAAATTCTAAAGTCAAAACAAACATACAATTTTGTCTTAATAGTTACGTAAGACCATCACATGAAGAAAACATTGAAAATTAATGCATAATCCTGAAGACATGAAAGAATTTTTTAAAGAAATAAAACATAGGAAGAAGACTAATATTTTATATGAATCACATTAAATGACGCAAACCATCATGACATCATTGGCTCTCTATATCTTACAAAGAAATAGGAATTGGAGTATTTTTTCAATGACGTTTACTTATGTTCATTTGAGTTGCCTCGTTGTGCCATTAACACAATTTCTTGGAGCAATTCTGAAAGCTATTTGATTGGTTTAGATGTGAAATTACGTGGTTCAAAAATTTCGGCACTTGCTGAAATAATTCCGTCTGTACACACGCGCACTTTAGACTATTTACTTCGTTTCTGGGGTTTGTCTGTAAATGAGCGCTGTTCTGATTAATCTTCTCAGCCAATCAAGCTTGCTATTGTCAGTTAACTATATAACTATTTGGAAAGCAGTAGTGGCCAGTTGTAGCTCGTAGATTTGAACCCAGTCAGGCGCATTACTTTATGTAAATTATTTCATCACCACTGCTCTCAAAACGGTGACGAAAACCATCGTGAGGAAGCCGTCATATCTTAGAACCAAAAATTCGAAGGCATGTGACATCAATCAACCCGGACTGGACCAGCGTAGTGGATTACGGCCCACTCCCTCTCATCATGAGGGGACCTGTGTCCCAGCAGTGATAAAGCTTTAGGTATATATGAGCTAAGTTTGCCGAGCTGATTCACTTCAGCAGGCTTAGCACGAGAACCGTAAACAAGCGTTTTTTCGTCGGAAGAGTAGACAAAAATGACGTTTCCGTATAGACAGTTGAAAGTTTTTCATCGAGAAATGTAGACAAGCGATTTCTATTCTACAGTAGAGTAGAAATAGAAAGCGTCATGCTAAGCCTGCAGGTCCGAGATGACTTCTTTTCTCTGTAGTTCCTAAAGAGAAGTAGTTGGGTACCTACCTAATTGCACCAAGCAACCCTATTGCTGCAGCAGTTCTATTAATATCGACGGATAAAAAAAAATTGATAGCTCGGGCGGAAATGTATCATGAAACTTGAGATTTTTGAAAAGCTCCGCTGTTATTCGCCGCTTTCAAATTTTGGTTTCTTAATGATACACAACTGCACCTTAACTATACCTATACAAGTATACAAGTCTATTTTCAATAAAATAACGTGTGTTTTGAAGTAATTAAACAACGTTTACAGAATGGCCCATTGCGTGTGAGTCACCAAGAGTAAAGCGTCACAATTGAGCCGCAGCTGCCAAAGGATCTCAGTTTACTTTGCGCACGGCGCACGTGTCGCTCCAAACACCTCTATCAAAAACGACACATGTCACATTATTCGCATGAGCCAATTTAATCGTTATGCTAAATTCAAAAGAGTGTCTCTCCCGCCGCAGCTTTGACGGTTCGTTCAGGGAATTGAGAGCCAATTATTTATTTAGAAAGTATTTTTTTAAGTGTTTTTTAGCGGTTGTTTTTTAATTAGGTGCTACATTTTTGAACAGTGCCTACCAAGTCCGTGGAAAAAACCTTTTTTTTTTTTTCAAAACAATGCTTGTGATAACTACTGTTCCGGATGTTATTTAGCAGAAGCCCAGTTCAGTCAGTAGGTACTATTGTCTGTTTATTTCTTTCAAAACAATATTTCAAGAAAGAAAATCTCCATCCGATACTTCAAAACCAAAAAAAAAAACGACTCATAGACGTAACATCATTAGATAAATCCCGTAAAACTAAAGTTACGATTCCTCACTTGAAGTGAATTTACGAGAGCAAGGCGCAAACGCAGCTGTCGTACAGTCAACCAGTGCTAACAAATTGACATTTACAGCGCTTGTATGTCGTAGCAGTAAGAACGATTTTTGCAGCGAAAGTGTTACCACTGGCATGCGGTCGATTGTATGTATACTCGCGTCTGCGACAGCTGCTTTGTATAAACCTTGGAGATGTATGTAGAATTTCTTCAAGCTATTGTTTTAATACAGATATGAGAATTAAGACCATTGTTTTAAAAACGATAAACAATTCTACAGGCCAAACAAGCCCTTTACTTACTTGGCAGATAATTTGATACAAATTCTGTTCCATTTTTGAATTTATTTAGTAAGGAGATAGTACCGACGCGTTCTTAAAAAAAAAAACCTTACAATCTTGAAGGAGGTCTGTACACTCTTAATATAATGAACTGCTCCAATTCAAGTTTATTTCAATTGTGTGCTTAACAGAGATGCTTACAATATCCTTGCGGTCTTTAAATTTAAGCTGCGTATTTCCTAGGATTAATGAGCCACCGTGTATAGCATTTACTCTGCTGAAATAACTAACAACGTGGTGATTACTAAAGTTGAACACGAACTGGTGGTTTTTAAGCCAATGTTCGGCCAAACAAAGAATATCTATATTACTACAATTCAGGAATAATTCTACTTCTAAATCTATGTTCAAAAACCCATAAAAGAATATTTACTATCTTGTAGAAGTTTCTTTACAGGCAATTTTTCTTATACAACTTTAGATCAATATAACATTCTCCAATGTAATGTTTGACTCAAGATAATGTTTAGTTTCTAAAAGAATGCTCACATTGACCCACGACTTTCGATACAAAAAGTCTACAGTGACACGATATCGAATGCTAGCCATTTAGTTGCTGTAAAAATTTTTGATTGCGACAACTTCGTATTACATTTTTCAGATTTATAACCATTGGCGGTAGCCTTTCGTACCTATATTTTCTTATTGCAATTCCATTAAAACTGTGAAGTTTAATCTATCTTGATATACAAATAAATAACATTGAAATGTCTGTTGGTAATGTCAAAATAACAGCTTTTTATTAAATGCATATGAAAGTACCTATATATAAGTAAACGATATGTACTTAGGGCAAAAAAAATACTGTCGGTTTGTTCCGGCTTATCACCCAAACGGCTGAATAGATATACACGGGACATTCTCTGGCAGATAACTGATATTATAAGGAGTAATAAAGACTTAGAATTTTTAGTACCTGGTAGCACGCCCCCGTGGTATAATTTTCGACATCCACAGCAGATAGATAAATTAATGGCAGCATGACTGAGGTGGACACAAACAGACTATAGTGAAAGAAGAAAAATAAAGAAAGAAAAATGCGTTTATTGGCATTATATCCTTAAAAAAAACCTTAGAACTATAAAGGCCTCAGCTCAGCATAATGTCAGATGGTCTACCACCTGACGCTGGTTTTCAGCTGCAGTCCACGATAAGGTAGCATATGCTACAATAATAAACACATAGGGAAGTGAATTGGAAGATTTATGAACACAGGCAACTTTAACAAGGCTAACCGAAGCTTCTGCTACGGCAACATCGAAAAAAAAAAGACAACTCAATCCCGTTCTAGATTATGTAATGTCTAGTCTTGACCATACACCTTCTCAAAAACAGACACAATTATTCCTTCTCAGAAATCATGTCTAATTGATTTGTCATCCATTTGTCTTGGCACACGTTTTCAATGTCGCTACAAGTTCTTGAAACAGGTGGATGCTTGTCGATCCTTCAGATTAAAATCTGTGAGTCACTTGCAACACCCACGGGAGGTCCCGGTGGAGACTATTTTTAGATCAGACTATTTATAGCAAAGTGGGAGTCTTAATCTGGTGTGGTTTTAATTTAATACGGCTAATTGGTTTTAATTTAAAATAAAATACCTAGGAGTAATGTATTCTCTATTTAAAAATACCCCATATATTTATAGCATAAATATATGGGGTATTTTTTTATTTGGGAGATACGAGCAGGAACAGCTAACCGACTGATTAGGAAAATGAGCTGCCTGACTTTTTAATTAACTGCCTAAGATTTAAATTACCTAAATTCCAAAAGTACTTAAATCTAATATTAGTGCATATGTTACCGGCCAAACCCAATTTCAGGCCAAACTAGTTTGTCCTAGGCCAAACAGACTTATCCTACGCGTGATATGTCGTAGCCAACAAGCTTAATTAGCCATTTCGTTAACAGCCTTTGGAAGTAACGCTCGCCGGCCGCTGCCGCGGCGCCGCTCGCTTCGCTCGCTCGGCTCGTGCGCTTTTGGTCACAGTTCTAACCTAACCTAACCTAACCCATTTAATCGGCGTGCCCCGGTTTAATAAACCAGTTTGGCCTAGGACAAACTAGTTTGGCTTGAAATCGGGTTTGGCCGGTAGCACATATATTTTTTTCTTAAAAAATCTGGTGAAATGTAGTTACCTATACTTAACTTTACACCCCTGCCTTACCATAGCGGATTATAGGCGTAGTTATTTGTTAGTTTTATTATTCCATTGTTTCATCGTAGAACCGTTGAGGGCACATAAACAGCGTACCTTTAAGCGGGATCTACATTATGAAACCAGTGTCGTCAAAACGTAGACAGATTGTTCTGTATCGGGTTTTAGCTAACTAGCACCCAGATCTTTAAAGCTGATTCATCATCATCATCATATCAGCCGAAAGACGTCCACTGCTGGATATAAGCCTCCCCCAAAAGGGAGGATTTGCCATAATCACCACGCTTGGCAGGCGGGTTGGCGATCACAGTATGGTGGTCAAATGCATAGAGAACGCTGCTGCCCATTCTAAATTAAGTCCCTTAGTCGCCTTCTACGACATCCACGGGAAGAAATGGGATGGTGCTATTCTTTTACGTCCGGCACCACACGGAACGCTGAAGCTGATTAATAAAAAAATTATATGTTTATATCCTAACTTACTAACTAATTTTATAAATGCGAAAGTAACTCTGTCTGTCTCTCAGTCTGTTACGGTCTCACACCTAAACCGCTGAACCGATCGTCATGAAACTTAGCAGAAATATAGTCTGGGATATGGAGAAGGACATAGGCTACTTTTTACGCGATAATCAACATCCACGCGGGCGGCGTCGCAGGCAAAAGCTAATTAGAAATAATTACAATTAGGTATTTCAGCCGCTGAGCAGTTAACATGAGATACGACAGCTTGTTACTTGCTACAACAGATATTAGTGAGCTATAGTCCGAAACAAAACAGGCAAGCTATTACTTCATGACATTAGCTTTATAATGTAAGCCCCGCTTAAATAGCAGTGCTTCAGGTATATTTGCTGACGTAAGGGTCGACGATTTTTACCCCGACCGACCCTTGCTCGTTGAAGCGCCAGCCCGCGCCGCAGCTGAGCCAGTAGCTTTAAATTCCCCGATCAATAATAATAATGCCAATATTTTGATCCAGCCTGTCCCCAATAATGATAGCTGTCCCCCTATCAGTGACGCCCTGAGCCGAGGTCCGTACCCCAAAGGGGGTGCCCTCAGCGTGCAGTCGCTTAGTATGTAAAATTTAGTTCGTAAGCCCTGGCTGGAGGCGTTAAGATTAACTTCTTAATGGCAGCCCCAGGAAAGCTCGGTTGAGCAGTCACGGCCTCTCAAGGCCAACTGCGAGATGCCCATTAAAAAAAAAAAACGTCGATTTTTATTCCAAAATGCGTTAAAAAGCGGCATCTCTGATGTGTAGCATCCGTGGGAGGCCCAACGGAATTCTGAAGATGATATCAGATAGTCTGTAGACTATCTCAGCACTGTAGTGCTGGGGAGGCTTATTCGGCCTCACGTGACGAAATGAAATGATGTGATGTTTTTATTTTTGTTTTTATTTTTATGAGAATTTATTCTTCAATGCTACATTACTAAAATAGTTTTTAAGACCTCTGTTACTAACATTATATGGACAATTTCAATTATGTCTGAAATAAACGTATGTATTTTTTATTTATTTTTTAAAACCTAGACCCGTAATAAAATTCATCATCATCATCTCGGCCCGGAATCGCCCACTGCTGGGGCTATACGTTTCGTCTTTTTTCTGCCATACTTCTCGGTTCCGTGCGTCCCTCATCCACGTCTTTCCCGCGACTTTGACGATATCATAAACCCGACGCGATTTTGGACGGCCCTGTAATAAGATTACTTTTAGTAAACGTATACAAGTTTAGTTCAGTCTAGTCAACTCTTAGACATTTTTATCAAACATGAGTAGGTACAAGACATCCTCTGTTACCAAAATTAATTGTCATAAATATACCATTATCTACTTAATAATACCAACCATAGGTGAGCACATTTTTTTTTTTGGGTGGGAAATCATCAAATAACTTCTCCCGCTCTGGGTGGAGTGGGAGGGCGTGTCAGACTTTTACTGACTAAAACCCACCCGTGTTCCCTCAGTTGCCTGTGTGCCAGGGGCCGCGGTATCTCTTTCAAACAACCCGCACCCCTGGCAGGCATCGGCCTTTGCGGACCCCCCCATTTGGTGCTGACATCTCTTTGAGGCGCGCGTGGAACACAACGCGCCGTCGACCCGGGCTTGGTCCTTACCGGACTGCGAGCTACCCATTACTCGCCGTCCGCAAGCCCGCGCCTACGGTGGCCGGGAATCAGCCTGGGATTCCCGACGCCCAGGGCTTCTTCCGCGGCGACTACGGCCGTGAGGGCGCATATACTGCCTCTCCCTCACGTGCGCCGCCTCCCTCTTTGCGAGCATTACTGCTTCGCAGAAGGAGGTGACGGCTAACCATTCACTCTCGCTCCGTACCATGGCCTGCACCAGGGCCGGACGCGAGAGACCGCCGCCACCGATCGCCTCCACGAGGACACGGCGGTGCTCCGCCACCGTATGCTCCACCGTGTCCTCAAGGCGATCTTCGCAATGGAAACACCCGGGCGTTTCCTCCCGCCCTATGCGAAACAGGAAACATTAGGTAACATGAGTAGCTTTTAAAAGCATTGTCAAGTTCACTTTATGACACAAAGGAAACTATCCTGACATTATGACATGTGAAAGCTGCATAGTGGATGGGAAATCTGATTTTTAGAAAAATAAACAATGTAGTAACGATAGTCTTTTATTATATTTCATTAATAAATACCTATTTATGTTTTGATTTGAAACCAGTACCTAATAAGGGCGAATTTCATCAAACTTTTATACTTAACCTGAGCATAAAGCTCGAATTTTTGACAGTATTTCCCTACTAGAACTGTCAGACGTCCATTTTATTCCACGGATAATAGATATCTGACTTTGATAAAATCATCCCTAATTCTATTATTATTTATGATGTGGTCCTTAGATTGAGTGATATACACAAGTGACGATACTAAAGTACATCCATCAGACCCTGGGCAGTCACCCTGTATTTTGTTGTCTGGGTAATATTTTACTTTGACATACACATGATTATGTCGGAAAACCTGCGGTAGTAGTAAACCTACGTTTATGCCAAAACTTACTTCTTTTTAGCTAGAATTTCACGAGGCCTTTGAAAGATAGATGAAGTACAAACAATGGGAGGGAGGATCACAGTCACTTTGAATCGTCAATCATATTTTAAAAAACTAGTTGAGGTCGGCGATTTCTATCCGACCACTCTGAGAATAAAGGCTGAAACAAACTCCTTCTGAGTTTCCCAGTCTCAGTTCTCTTAATCAATAAAGGGCTATTATCATGACAATTTACATAACTCCAACATTTTTCTTAGTCCAATCATACATCAGGTCAATACTGCGCACGCAGATTTCTACATTCAAATAATTCAGCACCAGGTCCCACTGACTAATCAAGCAAAATCGCAACCGAAGCTCATATAAAACTGTTTGCCACCATTAATACTGGCAGCCATTAAACAGAAACAATTTACGATGACTCCTCATAGTATCGTAAACAACATTACGTAAGCAAGCTTCCCTTTACAAGGTTAGCCGTGTTACCGTGTGTAAATGATGAGGTGGTGTACGTATGTACGCTGATTTTCATATTTTACATTTTCCGCTCTTTAGATTTATGGTATTTTCTCGAACCAGTCTGGCGTAACGTTAAGGTCAATTTATTCAAATACATTATTTCGCTGTTGTAGGCGCTCGGCTCACCTTTACAAACTTTAATATTTTAACTTGATTTTTTATTGTTGTTTAGTTTTAAAGTATTTTCGTATTATCGATCGTATTTGTGAACATAGCTATTTTTGTTATTAAACGGCTTTTTTTAGCCTGCCCTGTTTGCTGTTGTTGTTTTTTGTTTGGGTCAAATTTAGTACTTGAAATTTTACTCCCTTCCTGTTGGCAGATTGATCTGATATTTGGTACACACCTTTAGTTTTGATGACAATACAATTTAATAAAAAATATAAAACATTGAATGAGAAATATTAAGTAACTAAATAAAAACTAAAAACATAAAAATAAAATAAGTTTTTTTTTAAACTAAAACGGTTTTTACTAAAAGCCAAACAATAATTCGATAAAATAAAATCATGGGGCGTAGCGTAACCTGCGTAAATATGTTTCAAGCGCCCCAGATTTCATTTTACCGAATATTTTTTTATCTTTTAGTTAAAACCGTTTTAGCTAAAAAAAAAACTTATTTTATTTTCAAATTTTTAGTTTCTATTTCTTCTATTTTTTTTTAAACCGTTATTACTCAACTAAGGATATCTTGTACGTTATATGAACTGCTCGGCTAGTGCTGTGCAAAAACTGTGAGTGAAGTCATTGGAGTGCCCTATCAATAAATAAATAACCAGAAGTTGGTAAGCTTCTATTACTTTTTAAGCAAATATAGACCTTAAACTATACATGATTTGTAACCAGGCTTTTTATAACCTAATAAACCGGGATTTTAAATGTTATTCACAAACAAATAAGCCTGCTGTTTGGATTTGTCTATTCCATTCACGTGAAAACCCAAAGAATTTGTTACTCTTTGCAGTTTGTTTTACTCATATTCAACGTTAACGATGCACAAACAGCTAAATTACTACCAAGTGATCACAAATGTCGAATACCGTTGATGATTTATCATCTTCTGAGCTGAATAGCTACTTAAATATCAGCTCATTTATTAGGTTTGATGCTACATCATCACTCGGCTAAAACTCATATTTCCCAAAATTATCTTTAGTATCCAATTGTTGGTGTCGATTTCAGGAAATTCGTAGCGGGAAAATTTATTTCAGGAATTCAATTATTACGTTAATTGTTTGTATAATTGATTCAGTTTTCACGTGTTATTCATTATTAACAATAATCTTCAATCCAGCATACCGTTGAAAATTTGAGGTATTTTTTTAATTTTTTTTTCATACTTATATGTTTCAAGGTAATAGGTATCTTTTGATTGTTTTTTTTTCTGGCTTTCTAGCATTCTTGAAACTTAAGTACAGTTTACGGTTCTTAAATTACTTACTGGTTCCTTTAGGAACCGTGGGGCGTAGCGGGGCTTGAGCGGTCCATCGGCATTATGTTTTTCGCATCCAAATCAAAATCGAAATGCCACCATTATTTCTAACACCCACAAATCTTATCACATAAATCTGGCAACATAACCTCATGATCTCATCCCAAAGTTTATGTGATCGTTTCTTTGGTGTCTATACTTTGTCATCCATAAGACTCGAAACAAATAGGTCGAGACACAATCGCCATCCGGATTGTGACGTACTAAACTATTTTGTGGTCATTTGCCAAAATTCGAGCGATCGGGAGCGCAAGCTGATCTGACGATTTACGGTTTTTGGCCAGATAGTCCATCCGGGTGAATGAGTGTTTATTCATTAATTTAAAGTGAATTCCTTCAAGGTAACAATTTGTGTGACGAGGATGTTTTCAAATTCATTCTTGAGCTAATTTTTATTGGTCTAGTTTAAGATTTGATTGTGTGTTACTTTGCTACTTCCTGTAATATTTAAGCACGCTTTTTAGGTGAATATTTTAGTTATTCCCATTTTAATATCCCTGAAATTTCCACAAACAGATATCCATAAACGACGACACATTTAGAAGACGTTTCCAACGAATAATTTAAAGTCACTGAAGTACAAAAACACTCCATCAGTGCTCAGAAAATTATTTCTCCGTTCTACATCTGAACCATCATCAGGTTACCGAACAGTTAGAAAGAGAGAAAAAAAAACAATAATTAAGGAATCTTCAAGATCTCCAGCGGTTGGTAACGTCGCTCGACGGGAGGCGCGGCTATATTTAGCTGCGCGCGCGCCGGTGCGCGTGCTTCACCGCGCATGCGCGGCTCTAAAGATGTGTGCGTGAGACTTACGCAGTATGTACCTGGGAGAGCAGTGAACTTACGATGCAGGTATATAAGAAATTAAATATTTGAATAAACGTATTTTTTAAAGTTACTGAGATAGAGGGAGATTGAGATAGTCTTTCGTACGTGCCGTGAGATACAAAATGGTCAGTTATTGAATGAAATGGGATCAGAACTGAAAGTTATTGTTTAAATGATACTAAAGATTATGTACTTTTTGGAAAAAGTTCCAAATCTGGCGAAGGAAATAGAGAAGGAAAAATATTTCGATTGTTAGTTTTATATAATATTTATTTATTTTACATGTCATTAACGAGCTTGATCACCTACTTTATCAAAAAATAAAAGTAAAAGAGTAATAAATAATATCGAAGATAAAAGAGAATTCGAGATTGTTTTTCTCATGTTTTGTCACTAAATTACGGTAAAAATTTGCAATGATAACATTTACGACTGTAATAAGAATTTATTGTCGGTCTCTTATAACCTTGGAACACAAAATTACCTAATGACAAGTTTTAACGTAGCTATCAATTATTCATTGTAAGTCATTTGGCTCTACCAAGAGTAAGCCAAGCTTCACTCTGAAGTGGGAAGAAGACTAAATCAGGTGCAGCCGTCATTTCTGCTAAGATAGTATAATATCTCTAAAAAATGGTGGTCTAATAAAGATTTAAAATCAGTGCGCAGTCACCAAATTACGGATGAAATAAAGACAAACTGACACTGACATTGCACATGATGATAGATCACGGGGTCATATTCAGTTGTTTAGCTTGTCCATGTATAACATTAACAAGTAATGGACAAAATTGTAAACTTTTTCTATGTGAATACGGGGCTTTTGGCTACTTTTATGGGTGCATTTTATGTAAAAAAAAAAATATATAGTGTGCGTTTTGTTTGTGCAGAATAAACAATTTTTCTTTCTTTTCTTTCTTTCTATAACTTCGTGACGATGACATGAAAATCAAGCGGGCCCACACAAGTGACAATAGCTTTAAAAGCGTCTCGTATATCTACTATGACTTTTAGCTAGATTGTCAATCCAATACATTATTAACTTTTAACGATAAATGATTTTATTTCTGTGAACAGGTTTATAAAAAAACTTTAACACATCAATCATGTTTTAAAAAGTAGATGAAGGTGACTTTTCCTATGTGACTACTCTGCGAAGAAAGGCCGAAACAAGCTCAGAGCTCAGTCTCTTTCGAAGTCCAGACATAATCTTGTTCAGATCATGTGAAAACGACGTAGATTGTTGGCTGAAATGGTCTTTTGAGGAAAGAACCACATAGATTGAGTAGACTTCTCCCGTCAGTGACATTTGCCAGTACTAATTTTAGGCGGTACAAAAGATGAAAATGATTCTGCAGTAACATTGAGGAAAGCATTCTTCCCATTAAAAATTTCTACAGATACTAAGTATCATCAATAATAATATTAGGTCTTTACCTATGAAATTGCCGTTTTGCAGTACTGGCCATTTCAAATCAAAATAATTTTTGTTTGGGTAAGAATTCTAATTTCAAATTAATTTTATTTTAAAAACATGGATTTTTTTTTCCAAAAGTAGTCATTTGTTTATTGATTAGTGTTACATTTTCATCGCATTTCAATCTTTTTCGTTATCATGGATACGTTAAAAATTCGAGTAATTATGGAATATGAGTACCGTCGTGGCAGCAACGCGGCACAAGCGGCACGCAACATCAACGACGTTTACGGAGCTAACACTACAAACCAACGCACCACCTGTTATTGGTTTGCTCGCTTCCGTTCTGGAAATTTCGACCTGAAAAATGAACCTCGCGGTCGTCCGAAGACTTTGGTCGACAATGACGAATTAAAGGCGATTGTGGAAGCTGATGATACACAATCTACGGCTGAATTAGCAGCAGCTTTCGACGTTAGCGTTAAAACAATATTGGTCCATTTGCGTCAAATTGGCAAGGTAAAAAAGCTTGACAAATGGGTGCCCTACGAACTCAATGATCGTCAGCGCGAAGTACGCGTCGAGACGTGCCTTGCACTGCTCAACAGACACACAAATGAAGGAATTTTGAACCGCATTGTTACCTGCGATGAAAAATGGATTCTGTTTGATAACCGCAAGCGCTCAGCAAGTTGGTTGGATCCTGGTTCAGCACCTAAACAATGCCCTAAACGAAAACTTACTTCTAGAAAAGTGATGGTCACTGTTTGGTGGTCTAGCGCCGGTGTGATTCATCACAGCTTCTTACCAAACGGGGTGAGCATTACTGCAGATGTGTACTGTGAAGAACTGAACACAATGATGGAGAAGCTGGCACATCTCCAACCAGCATTGGTCAATCGCTCGTCTCCGCTGCTCCTGCACGACAACGCGCGACCTCATACTGCACAGCAGACGGTCTCCAAGTTGCAAGAACTGGGGTTGGAAGCTCTCCGTCATCCGCCCTACTCACCAGACCTTGCGCCTACAGACTGCTACTTTTTCCAGAATTTGGATAACTTCTTGGCGGGAAAAAAATTCAATACCCGAGAGGCAGTACAAAATGCCTTTGAAGAATTTGTTGCCTCCCGTCCAGCTGATTTCTTTAAGAAGGGCATCAATAAACTGCCACTGCGATGGCAAAGATGCATTGATTGCATGGGTGATTACTTCGATTAATACAAATAAAAAATACATGAAAAAAATTCGTTTAAATTTTTTCATACAAAACGGCAATTTCATAGGTAAAGACCTATTATAATCCAAAGACAAATATTTGTTAATACTAACGATGCAGGGGCAGGTGGTCGGCCCATCGTCTGCCAACGCTCCAATAATTCAATAAAACAAAAGCAATCCAGACAAGAAACATGCTACAATGCTTTATAAGACAACGAGACAATAAGTTATCAGTATAATAAACGAACGGCTTGAAACTGAAGCAATTGAAACCATCATCATCATCATTTCAGCTGAAAGACGCTCACTGCTGGACATAGGCCTTCCCCAATTTGGAGGGGTTTGCCATAATCGCCACGCTTGGCAGGCGGGTTGGCGATCGCAGTATGGTGGTAAAATGCATAGAGAACGCTGCTGCCCATTCTCTAGTAAGCGCCTTAGTCGCCTGCTACGACACCCACGGGAGGAGATTGAAACTAGAGAAGAAGTATAAACTGGAAGTTTAAACAGTGAGAGTGACGATAAACTCGAGCCAGATCATACACGGTAGCAGAGGCAACGACACGCAACCTGTTACCACAGATTCAGTACAAAAAAATATGTAAAATACATTTTGACCGCGTCGGTAATGCACTTTTCTATGAAACAGCAGATTTCTTTTTTGATAACCGACGAAACATTTATACGGTAGGCGCTAAAATTATGTCCTGAATTTATGGTAACAGATTGCGGCTCGATGTGCTTGCCACCTTATATAGCTGACTGATCATCTTCCATAATCTAGATTATAATGCAACTGAGGATTACTAAGTCTCGTTGGCATTCTCGTTGGATTCGTAAGACTCGTTGACAGCATCTAGATACTAATGGCCTAGGCAATAACTTTACATACATAGAAAAAAGAAAGATGAGGATACCTGAAGATAGATCTAGTCACGAGCTGACCTGGAGCAGCAATACGCGAAAATGAGTTGAAAAGATAAAGGCAGGAGAAAGAGATGAGGGAAGAAGAGAGAGACGGTGATATGACACAGTCAGAGGTGTAAAACAAAGACTATAAAGCATAGTTGACTGTAGCAGACAATAATGACGTGCATACTCGGCGCTCATCCAAAACAGAAGTTAAAATCCACATCAGCTTAATGTGTCATATCGTGGACAGAGTAAATCATCAGGAGGCGCTTGCAAATAATTTTGTATTAATGTTAATTAAGATTTTATATGGGTAGTTGTCATCGTTTCTTAAAATAACATCGCTGATTTAAATGAAAACAAAACAAAGATAATCTTTTTCAAATAGTTTTTTTTTTTTACATCAAGTTTATTTGACGCAGCATTTTTGATTCCTTCACTTTCATAATAATCATTTAAATTCAGTAAATTGAAACAGATCAGAATTTGCAGAAGTACTATCTTGTTTTCCAAACATGCTGTATTTATTCAAAACAAACAAAACAGGATCGCTGACTTTCACGTCACTGTGATACTCTCAACCCAGAAACTGTCTTATACATTAAATTTAATTCTAAAGCCGCGTCAAACAGACATACTTTCTCATTAATAAGTATGCGCATGATTCACGAATCTTTCCTGAAACGTCGGTAGCGTCTGGTGGGATGGTGGCAGCATGTGCGAAGATTTGAGAGTTTGGAATACCTACAGGATGTGATGATAGGTTGATTCATAGCTTTCATTGCAGACTTTGTTTTGGGGCTTATTAAAAAAACGTTTTGGAATGTCAAGTCTATAAGTAGTCATTTCAGTTAGAGCAAAATTGACGCATATACAGCTCCTTTTTTGTAGATGAATCTTTTTGCCGTCATTAATTTATTCCAACGATTATTACGCCGGCGTTGAATAAATATCTTCTGTCTTTCATTAAAACTTCAAATAATTTTCTTCCAGTGGAAACAAAGTATTTGAAACTACAATTTTCTGCATACCTCTTCAAACTACCATATAAATACCACACAAAAACAGACCTCAACACCTAACAAAAATTTCCACATCACACCCGCAGTTGAATCTGAGGCATCATAAACAGATTTTCCATGCATAACAATATAGCGCTCATTACGTGCCACAATTGCTTGCAGCGCACACGCACACACGCGCAGGCGCGGCGGCCATCTTGCATGCGCGTGGGCAGCCGGCGGCGAGCGGCACGTGCGAGCTATTTTGGGCGGCGCCCGCCCGGCCCCGCACCGCCCGCCCCGCAAGCTCTCCACTGAATTGCGTAGACGCGACGATTGATTTGATTTTATTCTTTTGTGTGGGGTGGTTGAATTTGAGGTTGTTTTATTTAGATGTTTTAGGAGATTTTTTAATAAATGCTATATTTAATGAACTCATTTTAATAGTAGAACATAACTTGAAATTAAACAAGCTATCTTTTTTCTTATATTACGCAATAAACATTCTGTTTGCATCACCGATGTTAGTCATCACATTACGACACGTAGCTCTGACTGCAAGTAATTTTGCAGAATTTTCTAGAATATTCGAGACTCGTCATCACAACCACTACAAAGCACAGTCACTTCTCCCGCCTTCTTCTTTAATCTTTGCCACCATACCTAGCCGTGGTCACTGGCAGCCCGTCTCGCATTTTCCTTCTTGATGTCGTATTTAATGAGCCGTCCACAAGCCTACAGATTGTGTTGTGTAAACAACCATAAATTCATGTTTTTTTCTTTGACAGTCATAGGTTACACTGGGGTTGTAAAATCTACGCGTTAATGACTTGAAATGCCGCGTTTAAAATCATAGTCATAAATGTTACTAATCCATAAAATCATGTACTTATAGCTAACATACTTAAGTTAGAAAAAGGAGTTTGAAGGAGTCAAATCAAGGAAAACTAGCTTAAAAAGCGAAAACTTATGGTCTAAGTTTGTACCTACCTAGATGATGACGATTACTTAGAAAATCTGATGCAATAATAGCGCCCATGCGTTCTATCATCAACATTTCAATTTGCTTGCGCAAGCCAATCAAAACGCAGATCGTAGATGGCTTGATTGATATTTAATCCGATTTTCAAAGTAGGTAATCAGAAAATTACTCAAATGCCATATTGGATCTTTTGATCTACCCTTGTCAGAAGTAATTAGATATTTGAAGCTGAAACACCCACAAAATTTAATATAATTATTACCCTGTCCCTTAACTGAATATGGGAAAAGAATTTTTGCCCAAACTCTTTCATAAATCAAAATACCTAATTCATGATTTTCAGAAGGATGGATTGAAATCTTCATCACTACATTGTTTTTTATTTTTTTGTGTGAACGTAATTGGAAGCTTTGTTTTTAGTATTAAGCATAGTTTATATCTTTAGTTTTTGTTTTTTACTTGAATACCTATAGTTTTCATTTTATATATTGGACATATTATTTATGGCAAATTATTTAATTTTTCTATGCCTGATAATGTTAGTTACTTCGCACACCTATTAACGTATACAATCATGTTTATCTAACAAAACAGACAGCTGCTATGCTGCTGGGGAGTTGGTTGGGCCATTTCTTCCCAGCAAAATTACTAGGAAATGGTGATGGGTGGGCGTTTAAGGGAACTGCCTTATGTATTGTTTACGTTCAAACAGTGCTGATTCTCAGCCTAATTTGAATAAATGAATTATGATATCAATTTTTTTTGACAACCGACACTGCCGTAGCCGACAAGGGTCTCCCAATTTCTTCCACGTATCCTTTTCCTGAGTCACCAAAAACCTGCCCCTGCGATACCTACGATCTTTATATATTAAAAGAAACGTTTGTACCTTATAGTTCTAAGCAGTCTATTAAAATGTTTGTACCCCTGTGGGAACCTGGGCTGGCGAACCATAATACAAGTTACCATGTAACCTAGCTAGGACGCCTGATTCAATTATGTTACTTTATTTCTATTCGACTTAACCCTAAATTTTTAAAATTACTTTATTGTAACAGACTGTACCACACTATAAAAATTTTTTTTTTTTAAATATTATATTATTAAACTGCACTATAATGATTACGATGATAAAAAAAACACTATCAAATCTTTTGTTCCTATTCCCGATTGGCAGGCAAAAGTACCCGCACTGATATATACATTGATCTCACTCAACAAACTAGAAGAGACATATCACATTTCTTTATAGCACCACACAAACCTACCACAAATTTCAGTAGACACACACATCACAAAACAGAGCGCAGTTCCCTTCTCGCGAACCTGAAACAATCAAACACTGTCTTGTCTAGAAACAGGAAATCCGCGGGCACTATCGGCTTTAGTCTGACACCGTACACTCGTAAAACTCTGAATAAATGATAAATGCTACTTCGTACCCTTCACTTGTACTTCAGACGTGGAGCTACGAAAGTTAGTGTTTATTCAGTCTGTCGCCTGTCTGGTAGGAGAAACTTGAATACTAAATGTTTGTTTTGTGCATTTGGAAGTTAGGTTTTGAGAGCTATTGTGGTTATTGTCCTTCATTCATTTCCGTATACATTATGCAGATTAATTTAGAATGCTCTTTAAAAGCAATGAAAGTCTAAGATCTTCGTCACTGCTGGTTAGTGCTACATAAGGAGAAAGCATCAGAAAATTCAAACCGTGCCAAAAAAAACTGTTTTCTAAGAACTCTTATCAGTTTAATAAGAGCCTCTCCCGAAGATTGTCGAAACTTCCGGCTTTTTCCCGTCTTTCCATTTTCTTGAGCTATCTAGTTTGGTAAATGGTTTTGAGGTACCTAGTTAAATAACACTAAGGACCAAAATATGATAGCCACAATAAATTATTGGCGGTGCCAATACCTACTGTATAGTGAGGAAAAAGTCCATCCCACAAATCGCGGGTTAGCAGGGCAATACACTAGTATTTTCAAAGATTTCTGTTGATTGGAAAACACACATAGTTTATGACGTCATCAGTAGGTATGAAAACTGTTGTGTGTTGTTTTAGTGATGTAAGCTTCATCTGTGAAATGTTTTTGCCCGTTACTACGCTGGGATTACGGATACGTACGCAATGTTTGAAAGATAATAAATCATAGGTTCATGTAGGCATACAATGTGCTGTGTAGAGAACAGTTTGTTATTTTTTTACCGGGTTCATACAAAAATAAGTCTAATATCGTTATAATAATATCTAGTTTGAAAGTGCACCACCGTTGGAGTCAAGGATTTATGTCAGAAAGAGTGGGAACTAGCATTGATGATGAGAAATCCATGGCTAATATTTCTATGAACATGAACCTGGGCATTTCTGGTTTTAGCTAGACACTGAACAATTATAGCTAGAGTAGACCTAAGTGTTACACGTGCATACTTAGTTTTATTTTTGTATGCACGTGTTTCTGTACCAAATAAACGTCATTTCAATCCTTCTAAGTTATCGTCATCTGCTAGCCATTTCGTAACTAAGTTGGGGTCGGCTTCCAGTGAAACTGGGTGCAGCTCAATACTAATTTTACACGGTACGACTGCCTATCTGACCTCCACAACTTAGTTGGGTAATAAAATACCCTGTGGTAAGACTGCTTGTCAGACTTCAGGCTTCTGCAGACCCGTAACGACTGTCAAAGATCTACGAATGACAGCAATGGCATAATGTGCTTTTCGAGGCACTATCCGAGGGGTATTGGTATGTAAAGACGGTCACCCATCCACAGAACTACCGCGGCAAACGTAGCTTAACCAGATCGATCGACCCGTGCAGCTGTTATTAATTAGCTAAGAGCCCCTTTGTTTTTTTCTGAGTATGCTAAATGTTGGCTAAATATCAGAACGCATTTAATAAAAAAACAAGTGAAGATCTGACCTTTTCTGCTTCTGACTGCAGCCCATTAGGTACGTCTTCGTTAAAACACAAGCTTTATTCAAAATCTATTCTTCGTTTAAATATTTTACCTACACTTTCTTTTAATGGCTATAAAAAACTAGGCATAAGTGGGCACACAAGTAATTGTACCTTCGTGGCTGCGGTGATTGAAACGTAACCTATCGTGAGTTGTTCGAGAATATATTCTTTATGTTCGTGACTGTACACTGAAGTGAAGTGAATACGAAAGTAGTGTATCTTTGTAGACAATCAATAGTCGGCCATTGTGAACAGAAGTAATGGAGATTGAGGTTGCAAGAAGTTCTTATTGACAGTTTTGAATTTATGGAGTTAGTTTTCGAACGATTGCATTTTTAAAGCAAATGAAATGACAGGTGATCACATGTAGGATAAAGTTTCAGAAAAGCAGTTTTGGTAGACTGGTCTAAAGAAATGATGGGTGTCCACTTCCTGTTACTTTAGGTCTGATGGTTGCTTACAGGTTTTTGGGTTTAACTTAAGTCATTGTAGGGCTAAAAAAATACTGTGGTCTTTGTAATAATTTCGGGTGCAACACATCCACGTACTGACGTTGTTGCTACAATTTGGTCCTTCGAGCCGAATTCTTAAACCTAACTTCGAAACCATAGGTAAACAGAAAACTTCTAAGACAACTAGTTCCTAAATCAATTCCTAAAGGTCGATACCCTCCCACCCCCACTAGGTAAACATAGAAGATATTTGTAATTAATTAATCAAAAGGCATCAAGATAAACATTTTATGCTTGACGACATGTTTTCAAAATTATATACGTCAAGTTGACTGGAGCAGAGTTTGGCAACATTTTTCAAGTTTGTTTTGAAAGTTGTTTTTTTATGTGTCACGTTTTAGCTGAGGGTAAAGTTTTGAAGTCTTACAAATACTTTGAAAACCGCAGGTCAGCGACTTGTTACTTGTTATGTAAAATGTTGGCGGAAAAAGGCAGAGCACGTTTTTTTTCGGTATGGGACTACTTCGATATTTGTGATGTTTAACGTTTAATTTTATTTATGAGAAACTTATGGAATGATAAAATTTACTCTTAGGAAGAACCGTTAAAGAGTCATCGACGGCTGTAATGCATGGAAAGAGACAGACTCAGTTGTTACCTATTAAGGCTAGCCTTTGTTTAGACATATGGCACAATAATGGTTTCTGTACAATAACGATTTCGATATCACGCTTTGTATTAATGAGTCCATTTAAATCAATCAATAGACGTGGAATATAGTGTAGATAGAAACAAAATGGAAATGATCAGATAATTAATCAGTCTGTGATTTCTTGCAGGGCAAAGGGCTCCCTACTCTCTACTTCTCTCTATTTAGAGTTGCTAAAATGGAAAATGTTGTTCTTTCTTTGGCATAGGTGTGTTCCTGGTAACTTCAAAACGTGTTAAAAATATTTTCGGATCAACAATCAACGTAACTATCGACTTTTTCCTGGCGGACATAGATATGTTATTGTGTTTTAAAAGGCACTGAATTTCGTTATGTGGAATAGAAAAAATGGGAAATCCTTCAAAATCAAAAAAAAAAATCAATAGTCATTTATTGACACTAGGCTGCAATTCTGCATTATGCAAATATAGCTATAACTTAAAGTAACAAAAGTTAAACTAGGACCTCTGGACTAACATAATAATTTATTTATTAAAGCATCGCTACCTAACATACTTATACCTCTGTTAGGCTTGATATCTTAAGTCAAAATAACTTAACCTGGCCTATTGCATCGCTTTAAATAAAAGTTTAACCATCGTTGTCTCACAAACCATCAGTGTGCCAAAATTTCTAGATGATCGGTTTAGCCGTTGGGTCGTAAATGCTGGATAAGCAAACAATGATAATAACATGTTGGTATTACAAACTCACGTTCATATTTATAACAGCCATAGGGGAAGTACTTTATCTTTAATAATAAAAATAATAAAGCTGAAGACTTTGTTTGTATGAACGCGAAAATATCTGGAACTTACAGTCGGATTTGTTTTTTTTTTTCTTTATTTCATAGCCCTATTCTTGAGGAGGGCTAAAGTTACTTAACATCACGCTAGAACTCTTAAGAGTCAAACAAAAAACTCAGAAATAAACTTGAGTATAAACAAAGTAATAGCGCAGGGAAGGCGATGCGATACGATGCGACGGGGTGGGTCGGGGAGCAAGGAATTTCAGGTGGACGAAGTGGCAGGCAGAAAGCTGATAGTTAATATATTATACTCAAATTCTGACCCGTATTGAGCAAGCATGGTGATCAATGGTCGTGCCTTCTCTGTATGAGAACTTGAGAAGGAATCTTTGTCCTGTAGTGTGACACTAAAATAGGCTGATGTTATTCTTTTGTAGTCGGGAAAGAATAAAAGAATATCTATTCTTCTCCTCCATTCTCCGATTAGCAACAATGTAAAAAGACAGAGTTTACACAAGTTTTTTGACCGGCCAGCCCAAATCTCATACATTTTATTAACATCACTCTATAGCTGGATAGTTGCCAGTATTATTTATAGAAGCGATTTCAAGGATTCAATAGCGTAAAAACACATATGAGTCGAACTGAATGATCATCATAATGCTAAGAATATTAGGAATTGAGAAACTGAAACAAACATTTAATGTTTGTTTCAGTAATTTTCCTAAAATTTTCGAGGTTATTAATTTTAATGGTACTAAGTATTTAAGCTTAAGAATAAATTACATTTTCTTTGCATGAAATCTAGTAAAAGTATTGAAAAATTGTAAGGTAAACGTTACTGACTTAAAGTACCTAAATTATTCAAAGTAATATCTCAAGGTATATTCCACTTCAGTTATAATTTATCTTTTAGATATTTTATTATTTGTGAAAGGTGAAAATATCACATATTAGACTCTCATATTATGAATTGATGATAATTTCTACTGTAATATCAAATACGTTCGACGTATTTCCACTTTTATTTTTTGAAATATACTCTTCACACGGGTTGTAAGCCATTCAGCCACAAAGAAATTAAGCGTGAGGTCAACTCAAACACAAAGTGACGTATAAAAAGGTCCACAAAAAATGGCAAAACTGTGGCCAGTGGACATTTCATATAATTATCCCGTCATTAATGGGCCGTTGAAAACAAAAGGCCCTGAAAAACCCTTTGATTTGCCGCTCCATCACATTTCCCCGGGTCAAAGGCTTCAAAACTCAATAGGGCCTGAAATTTGAGTGAATCTACTTTCACGTGTTGCTTCAATAAATTTCTATAAAATTTTCTGCATGTGTGGTGAAAATAAGAAAAATAAAAAACCTGGAAAAAAGTCACTTTGTAGCGGCTATAAACTTTTATTTACGTAGTTAACAAAGTTTTTATATAAAACATTATTTATAATTTCAAAGTAAATATTTTTTTATGAAAAAAACTTCATACTTTCATAACCCGGAAACAAATTAAGGCATCAAGCATCTTTTTATGTTTATGACCACTCGTAAAATAAATTTTATTTGGAACAAAGATGGTTAGGTAGGAATAAATGACATGGTACTGGTTATAATGGCTTTCCGAAAAAAAAAAAATACAAAAATGTACGAAACGCAGGCAATTTTATTAAGAGCAATTTTCAACCAGTACAAACTTCATTTATGAAATAAAAAGTACAACCTTTTTATTTTACAAGTTATAGCAATTTAAAAAACAAAAATAAGGCTGATAATCGCATGATAAGGGAGAAAGGAACTCGGCAGATTCAGCCAAAATGCCAGCGAAAAATACTGTCACAATAGGGTTGGATGCATCACGTAAATCAGTGCACCACTCCAAATTCATCAGTGTTGACTGATACCGGATTATAAATGAGCGACCCTAAGATGGCCGACCTGGCAACATGTCGGCCAATTCGTAAATGGAATGTCATAAGTTTGGCAGTTACTTACGTATCGGTCGCGATGGGTGGCGGGAGGTGAGTGAATGGACGCGGACGCTGCGCTGGCGTCATGAGGAGCAGCAGACGGCGTCTCACTAATTTTACCATCTGGCTCGCACGCACCACTAAGTTTAGCCGCCCCAAGATAGCCTCGGTCCACGACCCATCGCGCATAAACTTTTCACAATTAGACTATTATTTTTGGTAGCAAAGTCAGTCGGTCGATTATTAATAGAGGCTTTTCCGAGTTTATATTCGTTACGTGTGTTGTGGTGTTAACTTTTAGTGAATTTATACATAGACGCTTATAAATAGGATGTGCTGAAGTTTCGTCTGACGGACGGGGGAATACCTTCCTGAAATATCGTACTACGGCCGGTGGTTTGCGTGTTTTCGGACGCATTGGTAAACGATTATTTATACATTGATTGTGAGGATTTTGCTCGCGGGAGTAAGCGCACGCGGCGCGAGATACGGTCCACTCGCGCGCAGCGGGGCGGCGTAGCCGTAAGTCGTAGGGCCATCCTGATGCGTGACCTCTAAGTTATACCAATGATTACTTGTGTCTGTAACTTTTCAATCTTTTAACGACCCTTCATACAAGACGCCTAAAGGTTTTTATTTATGATTTTATAATTTACCGAGAAATTTCTTATTCTCGTAGCACTCATGCTACGCGCCTACAAATTAATATAATTCAAGCAAATAATTCCAGTTGATAAATCTTGAAGCAGGAAATTAATTTTTATGAAAAGAAAACTTTCTAAGTTGTTGATAAGGGTTTGTTCTAAACTTTTTATTCATTTATCAAGTATTACTTACAAACTCAAGCTAATTAAAGAAAAATGTATAATAAAATCTAAAAGTTTTCCATATTTTGAAAATAATTATGATATCTTCTCTATTTCCTGCTCATGTAGACCAGTCCTATCTCTTCTCTACGAAGAATAGAAAGATCTCCATATAAGCAGAGTGATATTTTTATTACTCAATTTGGATACTGTGCCGTAGAAATCTTTCAACAATCTATCTTTTGGTCTAACTTTTCCTCAGTTTCTACGATGGCCATACTGCGAATGCTGAAGTAGGTACGTATAACGGTTGGTCTCCTCATTATCATGATCATTCCACCCGAAACATCCACTGCTGGACATAAGCCACCCTCAAGCACCGCCACTTCGACCGTTACTGTGCTTCTCGCATTCGCTGCCACTTAACTAAGTTTAGCAATTCTTCGGGTTATGATAATTATCTTGGTTCCCCTACGGATCGCCTCATTTCTAATTCGATCGCGTAGAGTAACTCAAAGCATTGGCCTCTCCATTACCCTTTGGGTGACTTTCAGCCTTCTTATGAGGCCCATTGTAAGCAACCACGTTTCAGTGCCATATGAGACTCACTGGTCAAAGACTCGTCTTGAGACACTTCGGTATGTGGGATGAGAAGATACTGTGTTGTAGTTTTTTCGTGTCCTGCGGGTACCTATTTCAAAGTAATAGCCTAGCTAATTCAAAATCAAAATCAAAAGTCATTTATTCAAACTAGGCTGAGAGTCAGCTCTTTTTGAACGTCAAAATAAAATTACATAAGACAGTCCCCCCAAAACGCCCGCCCTTCACCACTTCCTAGTGCTTTAGCTGGGAAGAAGAAGTAGCGCAACAAACTCCCCAGCAGCACAGCTGTCTGTTAAGTTAAAAGAACTTGATTCTATACAATAATAGGTAATTCAAATTACGAAACACAAAAAATAAACATTAAATTTGCCATATGTCAGCTAGCACACGCCAATATACCATCAAAAATTGAAAACTAAAAATAATAAAAAAAAAACGTAAACAGAACTTCCAATCTAAATAAATAAAATCCAAGGCACATCCCTTTACGTGCGATTCGCCTTCTACAAAAGTTTAGTTCCAATTCCATTTTTATTCAACAATCGGCTTTCACACGGAAGTAGTTACTTATACTTATTGTAATATGATACCTTTTAACTCCCTGACCATAGACAACAGCTATAAAGACGATGATTGTTACCCTATAGCCTTTGAATAAGCCTTCTAATAACGAGTTACCGTCAGCCCTTACATTGTGTGCCTTTTAATTTCCACGACAACGCCCTATGATTTCCTTTGTCGATAAATGATTTCGTAGAGCTTTCACAGCAGTAAGCCTTTATTTTAGACGATTATCTACTTTGTGATGGTTTATTATTAAATATATCTATAATAGTTAAAGAAACCTTACCATATGGTTTTTTTTTTTGGGTGAAAAATCATCAAATAACTTTTCCCGCTCTGGGTGGAGCGGGAGGGCGTGTCAGACTTTTACTAACTAAAAACCACCCGTGTTCCCTCAGTTGCCTGTGTGCCAGGGGCCGCGGTATCTCTTTCGAACAACCTGCACCCCTGGCAGACCTTACCATATGGTAAGGTTGCCATATGGCAGAAGACGTTTAGGAAGTCCATTTGTTTTTCGCATTCTATTAGGGAGAGAGGGAATTCCTATATTTGATATGGGAATTGCTTATGATTTGCCATGAGATTGCGACAGTGTGTTTGGAGAACGGTATTTGGTGTTTATAAAAGTGCATTTGTCGATAAAAATTAATAACTAATATAGCTTATAGCCCTTAAAAGTATCAGTAACCGTTGTTTAAATATTGTATACGTTTTTAATGACGGGAATGTCCTTCAGTTCTTTGTTTTTAAGTCAGAATCTTGTATTCACGGAAACATAGCAACCATAACAGAATACATTTGAACAGAAAGTTCAACGACATAAAATATGCTCATATAGCCAAATTTAAAAACAACTCCGAATAATAAACTGAGCAGAAACTAAAAAATACAGAACATAAAAGCTGCACTGTCAAAAACCATTATGACAACAGTGAGCTGCGATAAACTGGGAACTAAAGGGGGGTGCACACTTCCCACACCACGGCCCGGCCCGCCAGACGGGCAAAGGTATTTTAGTCTGGCCTGATCTGTCAATTTGAATTAGCAAGTGCAGTAACAGCCGAATGGGTAATTGAGATGCGGAGTTAATGCTCAGTTGCCGATGTATACTGAATTGTGGTAGGTCGAGGTATCCATGAATTTGTATGGAAGTGAGGTTTGTTGATTTTCGGGAAAGATGATATGGACCTACTTAGTTTTTTTTTTGGTGTGTTCCGAAATGCAGTATCTAGTGCAAGGAGGCATTTTTTGCAAGCCATGTGTGTTAAGTAATGACGGTGTGGCTACTTTTTAGTGGAATTCCTTGGAGTGGACTTATGTCAACACACATACCTACATACTAATAGGTTACTAGTAACCTGCTACTTATTAATACTTTTGATTGTTTAAATGAATATAATTATCCTTCCTAACAAATAATTTTTATACAACGTGAATTATAAAATTTTAAAACTCTGCATAGTTTCCAATACACAATTAATTAACAGTGTCTCAAAGAAAAGGCTTATCTTTATCTGAATACAAAACTTTTAAGCACTTTACTAAATCTCTTTCAGACAGATTAATAATTTCAGTAATTAATTACATTTTAATCGGTATTTTATTTTGATTTATAAAACTTTCAGAAAAATACAATAATATTGCTTTTTCACAAATGATGTGTGACGTCACAGTCAGGCAAAACAATAACAACACCGTCCTGTAACGGTGTTAGAACAGAAAAAAAAGAACTGTGACAGGAAGCGAACGTAGCCGGTAAGCACAAAAAATGCGGCCCGGTCATCGACCCGTGCGTTTGCGGTGCTGTGTGTATCTACCCTTAATATATCCGCCGTGAAATGGTCCCATTTTCCTAATTGACCTTAATTTTCAGGTTGACTTCAGCCTTGATTTAATTGACATGAGCGAGCCTGGAGCAATTTGTAACGTAAGTACGTAATCTATTGAACGATTAATATTCTGGATTAATTGATTTGAATTTTAGTAAGCCAGTTAATTTAATGTTGGAGTATTATTTTGGACAGCTTTTACAGATTTTCCAGGAATTTCTACGGGTGAGTGAGTTACACAACTTTTCCAATATTTTACACGAAATCGTTTATAAACAAAAGGCTTATACTGAGTTTAATAAAACATTTGAGTGATAGAGACGTAACAACTAAGTTATTTAGTACAATATTAATTAAAGATTTAGTTTAAAATAATCTAAAATAATTATTTTGAAAGCCATAAAATAGCGGTAAATTAATACCACTCAACTTTACCTTTAGGAGAAACTACAAACGATACATACAGACTTTCGCGAAAAACTAAATAAAAAAAGGTAAGGTATTGCACCCATTATCTAAAGAAATAAACCTATTGACAAAGCATAAAATTTCGTTAAATGTGTTTCAAATCAATTGTCATGGCGGGTTCATTATTTCGTCGTTGTCTCGCACCCTACACGAAAACCGGCGCCGGCGCATCAGACGACTGAAACTCGTTTGTTAAAATTCTTAGTTGTGTTTTTGTTTTATTTCTTCAAATTAAAAGAAATGGTCTTTATTTTTCTTGGAACACTAGTTTACTTCTTACTTCATACCTAAGATAATAAAAAGCCCAAAAGAAATTACTCTGAAACAAAATGACTTTTAAGCATAACTTCATTAAGTTTTAATTTCAATGATACTGAAGTCGATCAGCACATCTAATCCGCGTCGAATAGATGTCAATGTCAGTATAACGTACATTAATGATTTGTTGTAAAAAACATAATTGCTGCTTAGTTTAAGTGTGAAACTTTGTTAAACCTACTTACAATATTTTTAAGTTTTTTAACAATGGTTGTCAAATAAGTGAAGTCTTTGTAATATAATTTCTTATCCTACTTATTGCTACTAATATTATAAATGTGAAAGTTTGTATGTTTTGATGTTTGTTACTCAATCACGCAAAAACGGCAGAACGGATTTGGATGAAATTTGGCATACAGATAGTTTATAAACTGGATTAACATATAGGATACTTTTCATTCCGGTGGTATGTCTCCTTGGGATAATTCCCGACCGCCACGCGGGCGAAGATGCTGGCTAAATCTAGTTGAGAAATAATTTCACTAACCATAATATTCCACAACTATGTTGACACTGATAGCTGATGATTCAGTTCCATTGGTGAAGTTCGCCCTAAATGTTTTCTATAAAATACAATTTACTCTATAAACTTTCACGTACCGACATTATTATCGGGTAAGAATATACAAGGTGTAACAGAATAGACGCAAGACCTGAAAGTAGTTTGTTCCTAATTGACTAAGTACTGAATCGATTTCAGTAACTTTTAATGTAAGTTTTTTATTATGTATTTTGCCATACCTACCACTGATTGAGCCAAAGAAAATTCAATCTTATTGAAAAAGGAATAAGACTCAATTTTAAATGCATAATGGGTTTTTCTTAATAATATCAGTTAGCTTTAAAAAAAATAGTTTTGGTCATCGTATTATGCCTTTAACTCAATACTCTAATTGGGGTGTATGAGGTCTAGCGTTAATTATGTTACTCGTTGTATATTCTAAGAACAGATAACTGTATAACTGTACAAACACAACTGCAAAACGCATTATAGACATCAACCGACTACAAATTGCACGTGTAAATTTCACAAGAGTATAATCACGGGTCTATATCAAAGTAAAACAGCATTTTAAATGGTCCTTCCAGTCGAAAATTATCATATTTGTTCGCAGTCTGTAATTAGAGCCTTTGAATATACAAGTATGAGAGAGTTCCCTTCAGGTAATTGTCCTTAATAGCGTGGTTCATTATTTATTGATTTTTTCCAAGTAAAGTTGTTCAATCTTGCCTTTGTATTAGGTTTTTTTAGGTGAAGGGAAATCAAATACTTTGTGAAATCCTTGATGAGGTTGTTGCGATTGATGGTACACCGCAGGGGGAAGATCAGCAGTGGCAGGGTGTGGGGGCTGTGATCTAGAAGGATTTACAAAAATAATTGAATTTGTTAACTCTGTTTCAGCACTGCAGTACCGAAGTAGAGATTTTGTAAATGTCATTAGTGTCTTTGTGTGTGTCTTTTCGAGTCTAGTGATTATTATTAATATAATTTTAATTTTTCCAAGTATGTATTAGGTACTTGTTTTAATGAAATAATTGTGTGTTCTTATTGTCTGCGAATGATGTAGTGCATGTTATGATTTTCTGTAAGTAATGCGGTCAATGTTTAAATAATAAAGTAGGTATCAGTGTACTCATTGTTGAGTAGCATAATTAATAAATAAATAAGAAGAAGAAAGAAAGAAAGAAAGAAAGAAAAATGCGTTAATTGGCATTACAGCTTATAAAACCTTAAAACTATAAATTAAAACACAACAATGTTATTAATGCTAAAAAGGCCTCAGCTCAGAATAAGGTCAGATGGCAACATAGTACCTATAGCACCACCTGACGCTGATTTTCAGCTGCAATCCACGAGTACCATACGCTCAAATAATAAATTTATAGTGAAGTGTGTGTCCGTAATAATAAATTAATAGAGTTACAAATAAATAAAAATAAAATAAATAAAATGTTGTGGCATACATGTGTTTGAGAGTGAGCGTTGGGTTGTGATGATTAAAAACTAGAATAAATACCCAATATTTGCTAATTATCTACAATGAAATAATAAATAAATGTTGCTTAAAGTTTAAGTAATGATTATTAGCGACTGTTAAACCATACATTTTGGACGTTTAAACGTCTCTGAACTTTAAGCTAAGTTTTCCAATAGAGGGTATTTGCTTTAGTTCTAGCCCTAGTGTACCTCAAACTTCTTCTCAGCATTTAAATAACACAAATTTTATGAACCAACATAAAAATATAAGCCATATTAACAAAAATTTACAACCCAAAACATTCAAGCAAGTACGTTAAACTCGAACAAATCTTTCGATACCCTACACTCTACAGGAAAGATAACAAAAAACATAATAAAATCCGACATGCGACACGGAGTGAGCACCCTCAGTTCCTCTGGGCCCCCTCCCTTCCCCCCGTTTCAGCCGCATCCGGCGGGACACCTGCGCACACGCCGCCACGCATGCACACTGAGTTATTAGTTTTTAATACTCTCCGCTACGGTTCTGAATAATGAACTTTTTAAGCGATGATTGAATAGAAAAATGGGTTTGTAATTATGGTAGTGGTGATATTTTCGGGTAGGGTCGTTGAGTTGGTTGATTAATAGTGAATTTTATTGTGAGGCTTTTTAAGCTAAAAATTAAGTGACACTTTACATATCTAAGATAGTGCCCCAAGCAGTCGGTCGACTCTTCACGTTACCTATTTTTGGCTAGAGAATCAGCATTGCCATTCAACGTGGCAATGCTGCCAGCCTTTTGGGCACTTTTCGCGTTGACAATAATGCGGACGTTCTTTTTGATGCCCTATGATTATTTTCTTTTTTATATACTTGTACATATTATTATTTTAACACCGTTCGTTTTTAAATATGTATACAAATAAATAAAAAGACTAAAATAGCATTAATCTACATCGATATAAATGAAAGAAAATATATAGTGACATGGTTGATAACTTTAGCCTGAGGCTTAGAAAACCATGACGAATGGTGATTTCGATTCAATACGCAAAAAGTAAAACAGAGGCACCAACTTCTCTAAAAAAAATGTAGCCAAAAATTCTTCCGCTCATCAAGTAACAACCCTTAAAAGCTTAATATTTTTCCATATCTCCTCAATTTCCCTTAACCCTCTTCCACACAGTTTTCACACCAGCTATGCAAACAGTGCCGTCTCCATAGCTGCTGCATCCATTATTCAAGTACCGCTAAGTGGCAAAGCCATCCGGTTCGCTGCCCATATATTATTCAGTCCCTGACTTGACACGTCGGCACTGACGCTTCCACCCCCCGAGGGGGGCGACGTCAGTTCCATTCCCAATTATGCACACGCTGAAATGTCACAGGCACTTAGTCCAGAATGACCCTTAAACCTATTGCCCTTTTATTTTAGTGTTTTGGGTTAGGGGTTCAGTTTAACGCAAGGTCGGGTAGGGTAACGTAGGTAGTACTTTTTTGCGATTTTTCTTGTCGTGTTAATATGTAATTTGGTCATTTAACTTTTTTTTCCATTTTTGGATTTTCAATGTTTTCTGCGTTTTATTTTATGGCGTATTATCGTGTGGTGGAATGTAAAAGAGGATTGCTTTTGTTGTTTATTTTTACAAATGATTCTTAAAATAATGACAAAGTTGCAATGCTAACAAAATCATAACCATTAAATCAACTCTTATTTTAATCATTATTAAAATATTTAATTTAGATTTTTTTTTTAAATGAGATAATTACGATTTTTGGAAATGTTTGACACTAACCTACTTTGTGTACCTAAATATAAATTACCTACTCGCAAAAACTGATCAAGGCAATAGCAAAACAAAGTCATCACAATGTCCAAAACAAACCATTTCTAAAAGCGTTGTTGAAAGTTGCTACAATTTAAATGCAATTCGCGACACTTTTAATCATTACTGACGTCTGAACCATATCCAGCGCTGCATTCAGGAAATGCAGCGCTTATTTTCGGACCATGGAACACAGAAAACCGCTTAACCCAACCAGAGAGAATATTAATGAAAATTGAGCGACATCTATTGTAACACTCAGACTGTTTTAGACCAGGCCTTATACGAATCTAGGACAAGATATTTCCGAACTAGCTGGTGTCCACTGCAAATTTGTGAAGTTTCTAGATTGTTGCCGGGAAAAGGGAAAATTAGCACATTGTATTTCTGTTCTGTTTATGACTTTAAAAATCCAGTGTTTATGGTAGACAAATGTCGGGTGTTTTGGGATCAAATTTCAAGCACTTGATTTCTTTACTTTATGCAAATCTTATAAAATTAAACAGATCAGGGAAAAGGAAAAACCTAGACGAATGGGTTTAAAATCATCAACGCGCTATGAGCACTAACGATTGTAATTTATCTGAAATAAATTAATTGAATTGAATAGTAGTCAATACTTGTCCATCCTCTGAATGAGATTGTATAATATTTAAGACTGAAATCAAAATCATGATTATTATAGTTTGAAATAATGACAGATAGAGATTTATGACAAACTAGCTTTTGTCAGCGGCTTCGCCCGCGCGGAACTGTCATCCCCTATTTAACTCCCTTACGGGTTGAATTTCGAAAAATCCTTCCTTATTCCTTGTCTACATTATAAAGGGAACCTCTGTGCAAAATTTCAGCTTTCTAGGTCCAAGGTCCAAGACTGAAATCAAAATCATGATTATTATAGTTTGAAATAATGACAGATAGAGATTTATGACAAACTAGCTTTTGCCAGCGGCTTCGCCCGCGCGGAACTGTCATCCCCTATTTAACTCCCTTACGGGTTGAATTTCGAAAAATCCTTCCTTATTCCTTGTCTACATTATAAAGGGAACCTCTGTGCAAAATTTCAGCTTCCTAGGTCCAAGGGTTTGGGCTGGGTGTTGATGAGTCAGTCAGTCAGTCAGGACTTTTCTTTTTATTTATTATATGTATATTTAATAGAAGAAAACGTAATGCGCCGAAGTCTACTCAATAGGGGAAAGAGAAAGATGATAATTACTAAGGAATTCTAGATAGGTATTTACACCTCAATTACAATGGTTATTATGTAACATAACTGATAAAATTCACACATCAAACCCATTTTGAATATTGATTCTGTTTTAGAATGTTATTATAAACGTCTATCTAGGCTCTTTTGGAGTATACTCAGCGGAATTCCAGGAGCACGAGTAGCGTGGGCCACCACTTCAAACCACTTTCAACAATGTATGACACATATGCTTTGTACATTCTATTAGCCTTTGCAGACAAGCGTCAGCTTGCATACAACATGTAGTTTAATGTAAACCGTAGTCTTTTCACCTGCAGGCTTAGCATGATGCTTTCTATAACTACTCTACTGTAGAATAGAAATAGCTTGTCTACATTTCTCGGGGAAAAACTTTCAACAGTCTATACGGAAACGTCATTTTTATCTACTCTTCCGACGACAAAACGCTTGTCTACGGTTCTCGTGCTAAGCCTGCTAGAAGAGGCCTGTGGCTAAGTAATAACAACCGCACGGGTCGATCAATCAGGTTAAGCTACGCTTGCCGTGGTTGGTCCGTAGATGGGTGACCATATTTACATACCAAGACCCCTCCGTGCCTCGGAAAACATGTTAAGTCTTTGCTCCCGGCTGTGATTAGATTAGTAAATCTTTGTCAGTCGTAACGGGTCATCAGAAGCCCGAAAGTCTGTCAGGTGGTGGTCAGATAGGCAGTCGCTCCTTACCGTACAGCATCCGACTGGAAACCGACCCCATCATAGTTGGGAAGAAGGTTAGATTGATAATAACCTTGATGCAGTGATATAATTGAGATGGGTCAGTAATAATCTACGTTGATAAGTACCCCTAGAGACCAGATTGATTAAGACCATAACTCCAATCCAGATATTAAACAACCCAAATCCACAACACAATAATCCTAATGATTTATTATAAAGCCTCAGGATTTACTGACAGTGTGACAATTAATGAGTACACGTGTTAGGTCACCTAGCCGGCAATGTGACCAACCCACGGGACACCTATTGAGTTAATATTGTTTTCATATTAACATACATATACGCTGGACAGATTGTGGCGACAGCGGTGAAGCGGATTTGTTGACTAGAGTTTGGAGCTTACAATTTTGAACAGAAGACATTCTCGAATATGATCTTTTGTTTCCTTTTAGATATTACTTTATTACATTCTTCTTCTAAGGGCTGTTTTAATCAAAGTCAGGTATTTTTTATAGGTGGAATACATTTTTATAGTTCTATATGGAAAATCGGACAAACAAATAAAATTTAATCTCAGGATATGATTTATTCTAGGTTAATAGCGAGGAGCCAGTTTTATCTAAGTTTTTACCAAGATATAAAAATGTTTCTTTTAGTTATGTTCATTTGAAATGAGTTGTAAAGACATGAGAAAAGACAGTAGGTAATTTAAAAACATTTAGAATACTTTGCAAACATTTCAAAGAGGTGAATACAATCGTTAACAATACATGTCTGAAACAACTTCAATACATGTTGGGTAGGTCATAGGCATAGAGCATGGTAGGTCGGTTACATGTAGGTATGACTCATATATTATATACACGTTTTTTTACTAAATCTTAGTCTTTTACAAGACTAACTGTAGACAACTAAGTATCGCAACTTGTATGTGGGTGTAAACCCGGGGTTAGAAAACAATTTCAAACGTCTACATTTCTCTGAAGGATCCGATTCCCAATCCCATTGACCAATTTACTTAAGTGCGTTTCAAGTTTACTTGATATTCGAACCCATTTAATGTTTATAGCTACTTCTTAAAATATATTCTTGCTTTCCGCTTTCCGTTAAAAATTGGTTATAATTTGTTGTAAAGTTTAATTAGACTTGCATAATCACCCGCATCGATATTCAAAGTTTAATTGAAATCAAATCAAATCAAAATCGGCGGGAGGAAACGCCCGGGTGTTTCCACTGCAAAGATTGCCCTGAGGACATGGTGGAACATACGGACTAACAAGATGTGAGAAATACGGTAGAGGTCTGCCCGGCTTGGGCGGAGCACCGCCGTGTCCTCGTAGAGGCGATCGGTGGCGGCGATCTCTCGCGTTCTGCCCTGGTCCAGGCCATGGTACGGAGCGAGAGTGCATGGGTAGCCGTCACCTCCTTCTGCAAAGCAGTATTGCTCGCGAAGAGGGAGGCGGCGCACGTGAGGGAGAGGCAGTATATGTGCCCTCACGGCCCTAGCCTCCGCAGGAGACGCCCTGGGCGTCAGGAATCCCAGGCTGATTCCCGGCCACCGTAGGCGCGGGCTTGCGGACGGCGAGTAATGGGTAGTTCACTGTCCGACAAGGACCAAGCCCGGGCCGACGGCGCGTTGTGTTCCACGCGCGCCTCAAAGAGATATCAGCATCAACTGATGGGGCCCGCAAGGGCCGATGCCTGCCTGGGGTGCGGGTTGTTTGAAAGAGATACCGCGGCCCCTGGCACACAGGTAACTGAGGGAACACGGGTGGGTTTTAGGCAGTAAAAGTCTGACACGCCCTCCCGCTCCACCCAGAGTGGGAGAAGTTAGTTGATGATTTCCAACCCAAAAAAAGGGGTCATCATAAGCAATCGCGAAAAAAAATCTGCTGCTTAATATATTTAAGTACTTACGCAATTACAGTGTAGCTCTCATAGCAAAAGTTTTTCATAACGACCAGTGCAATTACTCCTTATGAGATCGTCAGCTATCTCAACGACACCTTGTTTAAGTTAATAAACACAAATATCTGACAATAAACAAAACACTGCCGACGTAATAGCGATAATGCACACTCATTCGCCGATGCACAGGGTGTCTTATTAACTGAATAGTTGATGCTATCTTTCCGTCGCTGTCGCCGTTTACTTAATCGCACCGATTAGCAAGACAGGTACCCAATAATTACACTTAAATGCTGTTTGTTTACTGTATTGTCTGTTGTCTGTAAGGCGAGGTAGGCTTTGGTGGTTAATAATTTAATGCATTGGCACATACGTTTGTCGGTTAAATTGCGTTTTTAAATTAGGGAAGTAATAGTATTATGTAATAGTACGAAATTGCCGTTGTATAGTAATAGACACTTCGAATTGACATAAAATCTTCATGGTGTGAGATTTTCGTGTGAAACTTTTTTTACGTGATACCTATGAGGTTCTTCTTTAAAAAATGCGCAACATTCGATTTTCGACTTTCAATCGTTTTTTTATTCAGCATAAGCGTAAAGATGGAAACTTCGAAAATCCGATTTATTTTTGAATACGAGTTCAGACGCGGCAGAAACGGCTCGCAATATCAACGTTGCGTTTGAAGAGGGGACTGCCAATGAACGCACCGTGCGTTTTTGGTTTAAACGCTTTCGTAATGGAAACTTCGACTTCGGAAGAACGAACCACGTGGTAGACCGCCCACACAGGTGAATAACGCTGAATTGAAGGAGATGGTAGAAGCCGATCCGAGTCAAACTACCCAGGAATTAGCGGCATGGCTTAACGTTACCATACAATATTGATTCATTTGCATCAAATCAAATAGATATAAAAATATGAAAAATGGGTGCCGCATGATTTGACTGATCTGCAGAAAGAAATGCGTGTTGAAACTTGTGTTGCCTTGTTGAGTCGGTACAGAAATGAAGGAGTATTGGATCGAATTGTGACATGTGACGAAAAGTGGACTGTTTACGATAACCGTAAGCGAAATTTGCAATGGCTGACCCCAGGTCAAACGCCGCAACAGTACCCTAAAGCAAAGCTTACCAATAAAAAAGTAATGGTAACTGTTTGGTGGTATCTTCATGGTGTTATTCACTATAGCTTTCTCAGGTCTGGTCAGGCAATAACAGCAGATGTTTACTGTACCGAACTTCGAATAATGATGGTGAAACTGGCAGTGAAACAGCCCCGACCCGTAAATCGATCTTCACCATTACTGCTCCATGATAACGCAAGACCTCAAACTGCACGAGAAACCGTTGTAACTCTACAGGAGCTGCAGTTAGAAAGTATACGTCATCCTCCGTACTCGCCAGACTTTGCTCCAATGGACTACCATTTGTTTCGTGATTTGGACAATTTTCTACGTGATAATTATTTTTTTCCCAGGACGCAGTAGGTACAAAATGCTTTCATACAGTTTGTCGAATCTAGTTCCTCAGAAGTATATCGTAAAGGCATAAATGAACTTCCGTTTAGATGGCAGCAATGTATAGATAATGAGGGTAATTATTTTGATTAAATAAATATGCTATATGTTAGAAAAAAAAAAAATTACATTTTTCAGTACAAATATTGGCAATGTCATACTTTAACCCCTAATATTTATCTGACCTTCTAATGATGGGCTTTTTTTAAATTGAACCTCTAAAAAGTTTTTGCGCTTCTAATGATGCATACTTTTTTAAATAATTATGCCTCTTTTTAAATTTTTGGTGTTTTCTCACAGCTGGTCGCAGTAACTAAGCTTGGATACCCCGACCAAAGGGGTGGGGGGTTAGGTTAGGTTTGAACTGTGATCAAACGCGCTACGTTCAAATTGTTACCCTAAAATAAGGTTCTAAAAAAGAAGCACAATCATTATATTAGAGAGTTCTATAACATTTTTAGGAAAAAAAAAATAGAATAATTTGAGGTTCGATTAAATCATATTGTACATATAGTTTTATATTAGGTACTACTCGTAAAAAAACGTATATACACTTTCAATTAAGTAGGTACTTATTAATTTTTTAGCCGTTCAAGATTTTGAATAACTACATACCTACTAAAACGTTAGCTACGATATGAAAAATATGCAGTTTCCTTTTTCTCTCCTTTATTTGATTAATATAAAATATTTAAAAATATAAAAAAGACATATCATAATTTTTTTTTTTATTATTCATTTATTTATTGAGGTAACAATGACAACAAAACAATTTTAAACAAAAACTATTTAGGAAGTATAAATTCGTCCTCCTGACTCGACCCGATTAAATTTTGATATGAGAATCCAACTGAAGATTTCAGAAGCCATACAAATACTAAAGTTTTTTTTTGTAAAACAAGTAAGTCAACATAAGAAAAAACATTGTAGAATTACACACATTTGTAAACTACAATGAGAACTTTGCACATGTCGCTAAAAGTAATACAACACATGTATTGCCCATCATAAACATTAATAACATTATTATAATCATAATCATTCGTATTAAAAGGTCAATTTATGCGAAGGAACTGACATCTTCACAGATAAAAATATTTACGATAAATATGTTGAAACTTTTTGTCTCGCTAGTAATATTAGTAAATAATTTAATTTCAAAGTTTTTTTGATCACATGATATCATTACCAAATAATATCTGAAGTGTTCTTGTTAATATTTTTTATGGTATTTTCTGCATGCAAAATATGTGGAACTATTTATATTTTTTAAACCTTTTATGTGGGTACCTACCATATTTTATGCAAAATAAAGATATTATATTCTATAAAAGATCATAACCACATTTTAAAAGAATATTATTTAACCAGGGATTTATCCAGTAAATTATTTTTTAGTTTTTTTAAATTGCTGAATGGCCCTGCTCTTGATCACGATCGAAAGCGATCGATGGAAAGCGATGGCTAAGCGTGGAACAAGCGTGCCCAATTATATTTAAATTAAGTTACTATTGATTGTTATTGATTTCTAAGTTAATTAATTTTTAAACATCAACTAAGAGCTTAAGGAATGACCACGCATGATTATACCACAGCTTAGCAAAGATTACTTCTTAAGAACTCTTAAAGACAACAGACCAAAAAACGTAACTTAGGATCAAAAGCATCTAAAAGCCACAGAATCATGCCATACTGCATTGATATGAAACTATAATAGTTCCAGATATAGGAGCAATTACTCTATCGCAGTCCGTGGCATCGAACATCGAAAGTGTTGCCGAACTACCGTTTGTCTGTTCATTACTCTGAAAGCATGTCGGAGAGAAGCCGCGGCCGACTCCCCGTCTATAATTCAGAGTATCTCCGATATGTACCATTTTTGGGTGATGTTATTTTGCAGTGGCCCTTTTGCTGGTTCATTGATTTTGACTTTGTTTTGATGATATTGTTTATTAGATTTACTATTCATTTTTGTGGTGTTTTAAAGTCAGCTTTAATGACGTAGGACTTAGGTATGTTTTGTCGAGATGGGCCGACTATGAGTTTGGCCGACTAGTCGGCCAAGCCGATCATTGATTTCTGTTGAGTTCGGGTGACATCGCCTATGTTCAAAATGGCAAACCTACTTATTGGGGTACTAGGTTACTACTTACATACTTTGCTTATTTTCACAGTATTATGTCTTATGGTGGTCTGATGTAGGGAACGGCAGCTGACGTAGATTCAATTTTCATTTTACAAAAGAGGGCAATCCGTGCAATCTATACAATGGGGCCTCGCCAGTCTCTTAGAAACTTCAACGAAATTAATATACTAACTCTGCCTTCTCTGTATATCCTAAAAAATATATTGTATGTTCGCGAAAACTTAGATCTTTTTTTAAAAAAGATGCGATTTCCATAATATTCTACTACTTCTACTATTTACACGTAGTAAAGATGAAATTGTGATTCCAAAATTTAGATTAACTATAACTAGCAAGTCATTTCTAACAAACAGTATCCGCTTCTATAACAAGTTGCCAAAGTCGGTTACAGAACTTAGCGATGGAAAGCTTAAAACTCACATCAAACGTGTCCTTAGTAAAAAAGCCTTTTATGAGATAAAAGACTACGTTGAAGACGGAAACTATGTGAAAGTCTATTAACTGCTCCCAAATTACCTACTATGTTATTTTTTATTATTTTCATTTTTTACAATGTTTGACATATTTTCGTCAATAATTGACATTATCACTGTTATTTGAAAACATTGTAAAAGCCAATTATTTTTAAAAGAGTAACCGTGGAGTTTCTTGCCGGCTCTTCTCCATAGGAAGCGACAAATTGGAACCGTGCACCTAGCTTCTGAGGTTTCATAAGTGCCCATGCTGGTTTATGTGAAATAAAATATTTTGATTTGATTTGATTGCCAATTGTTTGCCATAGAGTTTCTTCTATTTTGTTAGAAGTATTAATTAATTTTACTTTCGGAATTTAATTTTCTGGATCTAAGTCCAATTAATTAATGGAGGAAACGCAGGGTTCGTATTCCTTATTATCCTAATTTCCTGATTGCACAGAAAGTAAATTCTAAAACTGGTTCTATAATTAAAGATATAGCAGTAAATATTTCAATTTAATTTCAATCACCGTCTTTTAATTTTTTAAGCATAATAGTACGAGTAAAAAATGGGCCGACTAGTCGCCGACTACAAATATGACCGACTAGTCGGCACATCACTAATGTTTTGTTTTAATCGATGTTATGGGCGGTAATTTCTATGTGGAAAAAAATTGCACTTACGCATTCGTTATCTACATAAAAGCATTCTAACGCATTACTGACGGGCGATTCCCGTTTTTTTTAGTAAGTTCGAATTATAATCTGTCACAAGCTGTCAAAAATACCTTCAATTTACCTTCAATTTTTCTTTCTGCTGGCTGCGGGAGAATGGGAGTCAGGGTTGTGGCTTCAGGCGCTCCCGTCATCCACCATAGGCACTATGATGGATGACTCATCGTTTCGGCTCGCTACTTGTCTCCGCTTGGGCGCACCTTGTGTTGCTCCGCATCGGTGTCACTGCGGTGAAGCTGTCGACAGTCTCGGGCACCATGGCCTTCCCTGCTGCAGGAGCGCAGGTCGCATAGCACGCCACGCCAGCATCAACGACATTATTCGTCGAGCCCTTGTCACCGCCGGCGTACCAGCGGTATTAGAACCAAACGGCCTGGTACGTGACGATAGGAAGAGACCAGACGGCATGACGTTATTGCCTTGGAAGGTGGGAAGACCTCTGGTGTGGGACGCAACATGTGTCGACACCCTTGTGCCATCCCATGTTCCTAGCACGGCGGGCTGTGCTGGCGCCGCTGCTGCTGTTGCTGATACCCTTAAGCGGCGTAAATACTGTAGGGTAACTACAGTTTTGAGCCGTTTGGGGTCGAAACGCTCGGGTCATGGGGCCCGAGTGCACGTCTCCTCTTTAAGGAAATGTCTCGCCGGCTGATCGACACTTCACGTGACCAGGCTGGGTCGTTCTTTGGCCAAAGAATTAGCATTGCCATTCAACGTGGCAATGCTGCCAGCCTTCTGGGCACGTTTCCTGATGACAGCGATGCGGAGGAATACTTCGACGCCTAAGTGTCCTTTTGTTTTTTGGTATTTATTTTGTATATCGTAGTTTTAATTATGAAGTACTTTTCTTAATAGAGTGGTAGTTATTTACCTTCTTTTATGTTCTTAGTTTGGATATTTTAATGTGATGGCTTGTGGTGAAAAATATAAAGAATTTATTTATAAAATTTTGGACAAGTTATTGACAGTAATTTTCGGAGATTCAATAATGGAAATGGCCCATCAGATGTTAAGCCACGAAGACAAAACCACAAAAAAACATACGTTGCGTGACGCAATGATGACCCAGTATAAGTACTGAAATCCTAAGAAATGTGTGTAGTAACGTGCCTAAAGGAACTCTTAAAAAATCCTTAGTTTATTCATCGACCAATATGCATCAAAATGGCCACCCATAAAATCGTACACAAATAAAAAAGAAACGGACAATATCACATTAAGGTAATAAATAAGTGGCAAACGACCAGTTTTCAATAGTTCTCTATAAGCGATTTCAGTTAAATTGTCGGTGCATTTTCAGTGATTACAGACATCAAGACACGGTGGTATGTGAAAGAAAATCAATGGTTCTGTAGACTAATATACAGCTCGGTTAGTTTATTTTAGTTATTTTCATAGCGTTATGTCCTACGGCATTCTGCTGTGGGGCAAAGCCGCTGACATTCAAAATATTTTTGTTCTTCAAAAACGAGCTGTTAGAGCAATTTACCAACTAGGTTCTAGAGTTTCTCTGAGAGAATTTTTAAAAGATGTTGGGATTCTTACGGTGGCATCGCAATTCATCTTCGCCAACATCTTATATATTAGGCAAAATATACACTTGTACACTAAAAATAGTGATATTCATAATATTAATACTAGAAATAGGGACAAACTACGTATTCCCTTTCACCGGCTACATAAGGTTCATAACTCATTTGTAGGTCTGGGTATAACCTTCTATAACAAGCTACCCTCTTCCTTGCTAGATCTGCATTTTAGTGCGTTTAAAGCTAAAGTAAAATCCACCCTTTGTTCAAAGGCATACTATTCTATTAACGACTACTTAAATGATAAGAATTGTTGGTCGCTGTGATTAACTCAAGACAATGTTTGTGTTCTTTCACCAGAATTAGCTTACCCACTGACATAACATAATGATATAATCATTATGTTATTTCATATAATTGCTTTTTTTTTATCTGACTGTATAATTCAGGTTTTACTTTTTTTATCATTTATTTATGACTTAATCTACTCATTACAATGTTTTTTTTTTTTTAATGAGTAGTATTGCAATATGTAGTTAGCTAGCGACCTCGACAATTCATGATTATTCTTGCCAGTGCAACCGGCAGCAAGTTCGTCATGCTCCCTTAGATGTCACTGCTTGCGGTAGCGTCGGGGGTCGGGTTGCCTCCTTCCCTCAAATATGGCGAGGGGGGCAATGGCTGATCTTTGCGTTATGCTCGTGAACGGGTGCTGCTCGTGGTGACTGGTCGTCTTGCTGACCATGGTTTTGTTATTTTTAATTGTATTAAGTTTTTAATAATTTTAGTCCAGAGGTCCTAGTTTAACTTTTGTTATAAGTTACTTATAGCTATATTTGCATAATGCAGAATTACATATGTAAGCTGGCATGCCCTTTATGCCTAGAGGCTTTTATTTAGATTGGAAGTTCTGTTTACGTTTTATTTTAATTTTCTATTATTTTTAGTTTTCAATTTTTGATGGTATATTGGCGTGTGCTAGCTGACATATGGCAAATTTTATGTTTTTTTTTTTGTGTTTCGTAATTTTTATTACGTATTATTGTATAGAAACAAGTTCTTCTAACTTAACAGACAGCTGTGCTGCTGGGGAGTTTGTTCCGCTACTTCTTCTTCCCAGCTAAAGCACTAGGAAGTGGTGAAGGGCGGGCGTTTTTGGGGGGACTGTCTTATGTAATTTTATTTTGACGTTCAAAAAGAGCTGACTCTCAGCCTAGTTTGAATAAATGACTTTTGATTTTGATTTTGATTTTGAATGGTGATTCAGAAATTCTGACACGTGCCGTTCACGCATTCGTTGCAAGAGTTATTAATTTAATTTCAAACAAAAAGCTGTTGAAACACAATAAGGATAAACATCAGCACAGATTTTAATTAAGCGAAATAAAACATGCCACTGTCACTCAGAATAATTTTCCATAAAGTTCCGTTTAACTGAGTAATTGTTTCAACATCGATGAAAATATTAATAGAATGAAATATTCTTACAATTATAATATTATCATAATCCTAGTGTTTTATTAGTCTTTCACGCTTTCAGTTAGTTAAGGATCCCTCGGCAGTCGTATATATATACGGATATACGGAACTCCGAAGCGATCGATAGTAGGATTTATAAATAAATACTGGCAACACACAGCTCGGCATCATTACAGTTGACAACTCGGACAGTTTCTACCGCACGACAAAGTAGTTTAACTTGAAAAGTATGACACCGCAATTTTAATATAAGTATGCAGTGAAGTAGGGATTTCAATCGGTAAAGCAGTAGTTTCATTACGTCTTGAACGGCTGGTAACAGGACTAATTTACTTGAAATTTTCACACGTTTATTTTCCTGCAAGTATTTGTAGGACTTAATTTTTCACACGTTTATTTTCTTGTGTTTTGAAGTAACTGCTAACTGTTAGGCAATGTATGTGCATTTTTGTGTGAATGTTTTTTTTAAGGAACTGTTTATCATTCATATCATTTACATAAATTCACGCCTTCTGTTCATAGGGGTAGACAGAAACTACAGATCGCCGCTTGCTACGATCCTTGCATACTACTTCTATCTCGTTTACGTTCATATATTTGTGGCCTTAGTGCGAGTTTCATTTTACCATCTCGATCAAACGATTCGAACGCGTTTGGCGCTCCGATTGGTCTGTCATCAATCCAGGGCCAATCGGAGCGCCAAACGCGTTCAAAGCGTTTGATCGAGATAGTTAAATGAAACTCACACTAGGGCCACTGGTCATGATCGCACGCGGTTGCGAGTATTACGCACCAGACTTTTCTGAAGAACCTCACCAGTATAAGTACAGTATAATATGTTCTCCTAGCGCGTCCTCGCCCGGCATTTCCACGTTTCCACTCATATCTGCCTTGTAAACATATTTGGTTAGTCGCCCTTCATATGAATGAAACATTACCAAACCATTAAAGCATACTCTTTTCAACTGTTGATCAGTTTGGGAGAATAAGTTATGTTATTTTGTATCATGCTTTATGTAACAGATGTGCATTCTTACGATTTCTAGACTCGTATACCCTTTGATAGAATCATCAAATCTTTTAGTATCGTTTTCTGGAAGACGTCTCCGTGGAAATACTTTATTAAGTACTTAGATAAATAGCCGCATGAAGCATAATCAGCCCATAATGTTCCCACTGCTGGGACACAGGCTTTTTCTCTTCGACAGGGAGTAGTAGGCCGTAATCTACTACGCGAGCCCAGTGCGGGTTGGTACCTTGATGTCACATGACTTGGAATTTTGGGTTCTAGGGCATGTCTGTTTCCTCACGATGTTTTCCTTCACTGTTTGAAGAGCAATGGTGATGTAATTATTTACATTAGGTAAAACTTGTGTCGCGGCCGATACTTGCACAATGCTCCTTAATACAGCCAGCTGTATTTGGTCAGACTAAAATCTGGCCCCAACATATTATGAAATAGGAACGATCCACTTAAAAAATCATAACTTTTCATAGGAAAGGGAACGAGACGTGTGATTGATTTGTTTATGCCAGTCGGAATTAGGGTGGCCAACCTCTTCAATGAAAAATACATTACTGATGCCCAAAATACAACGGCATGGTTGAACTGTGTCCAATAGTATACAATTTCCGTCTTCAACAGGAGCACATTGTTGCTGATTTCGGCACAATGCCAGTAGTAAAACAAAAGGTTGTAAGCGCACATGTTCCGAACAACGTACTAGAATTCCATCAGCGTCCGTCCACATACTTACGTAGGTAGATATGTGTCTACGCATTTGATGTTCTACTTTCAGGAATAAATCATTCTATCTAAGTTATCTTTGTAACTCAAAGTATTAAGATTGACAAGAATATGTATCTGACAGAGATAAGAATATGAAAAACAAAACAACAAAACCAAGAGATTTTATTCCGTACTTAAAGATTTTTTTTTTTCAACCTGTATTATCTCACTGCTGCTATGTGTTTACACATCTAGGTCATCACGCCAGCGTTTCCTAGGTCATCCTCGGTGAGGACACCCATCTTCTGACACCCACTGTGACTCTAGCCGATCTGTCCCGAAGCATCCTGTATGCCAACATAGCCCAGCTCACCCAATCCCACTTCATTATAGTAGACGTATTGCCCGCATCGTGAAAGTTTTAACAAAAATTCACTTCACAATCGTGCTTGTACAACTCTTTTTTTTTTCTACCTGAATACGGGGCTTTTAGCTACTTTGTATCTATGTGTATCTGTTTTATTATATTTTTTGTAATGTGCGTTTTGTTTGTGCAGAATAAACCCGTTTTCTTTCTTTCTTTTCTTTTCTATCTTTCTAATCTATACCTCAAAAGGGATGAAGAAAACCAAATACTACGCGTATCTGGTTTTCTTCGTCCCTTTTGAGGACATATCCTCCAGACATATTTCGCAGAAACTTCTCCTTTTCTCTCTAATCTCCTTCAAATCAACAATTCCGTGGAACTCAAACTTGGATTCCCAAAGACTGTTCACACACCTAAAAGGTATTTGATAATTTCCCAACCTAAAAAAAACCTGTATGTTTGTTTGTTTGTAACCAACTACTGTTTTTTGGGCTGGATTTTGACCCACTTCAAACGATCAGATTTCATTTAAACTTTGAAGACTTATCGAGGACCGATGACAAATCAATAATTAAAAAAAAAAAAAACGAAAAATCACTCTTGTAGTTATCAGAACCAAAAAATATTAAATAAATAATAGTTTAAAAACTAAAAAACACGCTTTAAAAACCAAACTAAAAAAGTAGAAAATAATTAAATTCTAATAAAAAGGGTGGGGTGATTGATTATCATTGATTATAAAAATCCCTCAAAAAGCACCCCACGCTTTTTAATTGAATTAAATTATTTTCTCCTTTTATAGTTTGTTTTTTAAAGCATGTTTTTTAGTTTTTAAACAATGATTTTTTTTAAACGGTTTTTAGGTAGACTTCAGACTATTATGACTATGTATGTATTTTTTTTTTTTTTTTGTAAGTAGCCAGCGGGGTCGTTTGCCACTTTGCCTTAAAGCCTATAATCGCTTACTAGTAACTACTGTTAGAATGTATTTTTAGGTGGCATACGACCACGGGTTTCCGATGAGAATATTTTCTTGTTGCATACTATTTAGAGCGTTTTTTTCAACAGTCGGGTTTTAGTTTTTGAACTAACTTTTTATTTAAATTATTTTGGGTTTATCCAAAATATAATATATATTTTTGAAATGTGCTAATTCATTTGATACCCAACACGAATTCATTGAAAAAACTTTTTTTTAGTCATTTCTTTATGTTTGTTTTGTTTTTTTTTTTTTAAACGTTGCCCCACACTAGGAATTCCTGTATTGTGGGTGCGTTTACAAACATTTAAACTCACGTGCACAAACACCCAGACCCGGAACAACTACTTGTAGGTCATACAAATATTTGTTCCGTGCGGGAATCGAACCCGTGACACGCAGCGCAGCAGTCATTCGCTTAACCACTGCGCCAACCGTGTCTTCTTTATGTCTTCTAGAGGGCGCCATATTTAATTAAATGGGACTTCACATAGCCTATAACTAGCAGACGGTCAAGACGCTTCCAACAACGATAGAATTTTACAATAGTCAAATTCGGATAAGTAGTTATAAGGGAAACAGAATGAACATACATACATACCTACATACCAGTCAAAATGATAACCCTACTTTTTGCTTCGCCGTAGTTCGGTAAACATGACGGATTTTTGAGACAGCCGTCATTTTGCGGTATTTATATGACGGCACTACTTTTCTAAGAAACCCAAGGTTAAAGCAACAACATCCTATTCAGGTCTGGGCACAGCCTAGCTATGAAAATAACGCACGCAAAGGAAGGCGGAGGCAGCGACAAAGCTGATCTTACCTTAGATGGCATTCAAACAGCGTCATTTTATATCAGATCTCATATTAATAGAAAATTAATAAGAAATGGAATAAAATTAGAAAGGAAAGAAGATACGAATTATATTGTTTTTGCTATTTCTGCTTTATCGCTTCCGGTAACGGCGGATGTCGAAATAATAGTGGATAGTGGACTTCCTTCATATATATATTTATGTCTATGGGTGATATTAATTGAGATTGTCGCAGAAACTCAAGATAATATTAATTTTTATTTATTATCTTTTATTTTTATTTATTTTTTTGCAATGTTAATTTTTATTCTTTTTATTATTATTTTTTTTTACAATGTCTGACATATTCTCGTCATTATTTGACATTATACATCAATTTTACTACCTACTATTTATTTTCAGTGATTGTCATCGAAATCATGTCACTTGGTTCAAATAGATTCATTTTATATAGGTAGATTCTTTTACATATTGTGAATGAGAGAACGTTGTAGGCCTTAGAGACTAGATTTGTAGACGTTTTTCTATTCTGTATTTTCATTCCTCTAAGTACCTGGTACTTATTGACTGGCCTGCACTGTCCTCCCATACCTATTATCACTGTAATTTGAAAGCATTGTAAAAGCCAATTATTTTTAAAAGAGTAACCGTGGAGTTTCTTGCCGGCTCTTCTCCATAGGAAACGACAAATTGGAACCGTGCACCTAGCTTCTGACGTTTCATAAGTGCCCATGCAGGCTTATGTGATTTTTTTTTTTTATTTTTTTTATTTATGTCTATGGGTGATATTAATTGAGATTATCGCAGAAACTCAAGATAATAATTTCACATCCTATAGTTTTCTATGAACTGTTTTTTTCACTAAAATTTTGTGGGTAACTTATGACCAGAGATCGGATATTCGGATGCATATTTACCTAAAGATATTTTTTAGCTATGAAAGTATGGACGCAGCTTTATAAATTATTTGTAATATTTATTAAAAACCCCGGGATTCTTGATTGCAAAATTATTCAGATGTGTATAAATTTAAAATTAATGTTTAACCCGATACAAATATGTATATGTACTGGAGGAGTGGTGGTTTGTATTAGTTAAAACAAAAAATAAACAAATTACTTACCTAAATTAAGACTTTTTCGATACAAAAGCGCATTCCATGTTAGCCAACATCTCAACTTTAGGTGAATATGCATCCGAATATCCGATCTCTGCTTATGACCTACAAAACCTAATATTTCTAGAATATTGCCAAATAATTAGTTTTCAGTAACTTTCTAACCAACTCTCCACGGAATAAATCGAATCTACATGTAAATATCATTTGGCATTGACACCGAAGTTATTACCTCTGACAACTTCATAGGGCCTTCAAAACTTTAGTCGTTATATAAAAATAACTATACCTAGTTGAAATGCTATGGGGAAATGAAACGCCGATATGATAGTTACACGTACCTACATTGTTGTAAGAACTAGGTTATGTTTCAAAACGTATATTTACTAGGTAATGGCTGACCCATTATTAGTGACCTATTAGTTTTTATCGACTTCAAAAAGGAAGAGAAAAATTTAAAATAGTTTTACAAAATTACAATCGACTTTCAAAAAAAATACTTGAAACTTAAGTCGGAAGTTCAGAAGTCGGTGGCAATTGGAAAGAATAAAAGCAAAAACCCCGATTTCCAAAGCCAACGGTTTTTTTACTACCTCGTGGTTTCCAATGAATTAAGGATGACTAAGAAAAGGCCTACTAGTGATGATAAAAATAGTGTCAGGCGCACCATGCTACTCCCCTACCTGACTGGATTATATTTTAACTACTCACGAGCTAAAGGCTTGAAATCAAAACTGAGGATGACTCTATCAATAAAGGAAGACCAAATAACGTTGAATGAATTTATTTTAACGTAATATCGGGCTAGAGAACTGCACCCTAATTGCGTAACACGCGATTAATCGTAATCGGTTTCATTTTGACAGCTCAACAATATTCATTGCGTTATTTACGTTGCTGAGCAGACACATTTTTCAAACATATGAAGCAAGGTTTAGCCATCAGTTTCAAAACGAAACAGATTATGATTAATCGTAAGTTACACAATTAGGGTGCTGGTAAATATTGAGACGAGGTTTCACAGTAGGTACATATTCTGAAGAAGACGACACCCCCCCACATCCCCGACACCTCGTTGGACTTAATGGTTGCAAGCGATACAGCTGAGCATGAGGTCCTTGGTTGATACCCAGTTCGGGCAAAGTGTTTTTGGGGTTTTACCATATGGATTTTTTTAGTAGCAGTCTGGATTTGTTGCAATCTGCTCGTCCCGTATTGCATAGGCCTTTAAAGTAACTGGCGAAATGTGAGGTGTACCGCTGCCTAATCTTTCGGAACAAAGGCGTGATGTCATGTATGTACCTATTTGTGTACGACACAATACCAAATAACTTGAGGAAAATGTATGAAGGATGACATACGATTCGGAAGACAGATTCGCACTATATTTTCACCAACGACGGTGCAGAGAAGGTGTATGCGTTTAGGGTGCGAGGTAGTTAGTGTGTGAGAAAACGAACCATTTCATCTCCGAAACAGTTTGACCGATAATACATCGTGATTTCAACTTTAATTCCAACTAAACACACCTGAATTCTAGAAGACATACCAAATTATTTAAATAAAAGTTCACAGACCTATTCACGGTTGTATTAACGACTCAGTAACTCAGCCGTTAATATTGTTAGTGTAACATTGTACGGTAGGAACTTTAAAAGTGTTTTATAACTATCATAAAATCGAACTATGGTGTCAAATCGTAAACTTTCACTCGCTCGTTAACAGTTCGTAAGAAAATTGTGAAAAAAAAAATGATCACCCATTATTTTGTTAATGTCTTTAGTTAGTTTTTGTTCTAGTTTCTTGTTCACCTGCAATTTGGTGTCTCATTAAGTTTTTATGCAAATTAAGTAGTTCAACGGATTAGATACGATTGGATAGTTTACTACATCGCTATTTTAAAGGCCATACACGAAATTGTTCCTTGAATTTAGCTGATTTATGTGATTTTATAGACGCGATTATACAGCTAAAATACTGTATTTCTATGAGCTTAAACATGAAAGATCATTTCAATCAATATCAAATGTATGAGCTACTTTTTTTTATTTGATTTATCGACCTCAAACCGGCGACTGTTTTGAGGATTTTGCTGTAAGAGGTTTAGAATATCACATTTTTAGGAATCGTAATAACGTCTATAAGGTTTGAAAAAATTACAGTGTAAAATAAAAATGGAGCTCATTCACAAGATAGTAATTGAAACGATCTTTCAAACTGTGCATTAAAACTAAAGGAAATGTACTATTGTACTGTAAAAGTGCGTTCTAATAATCGAGTAAATAAGCGTTATCGACAATACTTCGTATACGACCTCTTAAATTGAAATACATGTAATTAATTGTAACAAGCAGTTGGCAATCATTTTGGTTCGCCGAACTGAAAATGAATGGTTAGTTTCAAGGTTAATGCCCGCCAAAACCACAGTCTACCTACCATTTTTTAAACACACACAATAAAATAAAATTAAAATACACTTACTAGTATATTAAATAATAGCTCATTTTGATAAGTCGATAACTCGGTTGATAATACAGCATGCGGGGACTCCTCGCAGGTAGGGTAGTGACGAATGAAAGACATAAGTCAATAACGCGGTCGGTACACCGACTTCGGGGAATTCCCGTAGCGGGTGTAGCAACCATTGAAATTCATCGGTTGGTAAACCGCGTGTGGCGACTGTTAAACGTGAGGTGCAGGTTCTCCGTAGGTATAACGCAATCATTTCCTATCAACTAATCAAAACGGTTCCCCGAATACGGGCCCCATGGCATGCGTTAGAGGAATCTCCCGCACACCGCATACGAGCCCTATCGACTAATGAAAATGAGCTTATAAGGGGTTGAATATTTCCTCTACGTCGATTCCTGTTATGTCGATTCTTAAAACAAAAGACACTAGTTAAGGGGTTCACGCTTGACCTTAAGTTTGGTAATTTGAGCGCTAATACGGACGTGGTCAGATCGGCGAGCTACTGATTGGTGGACAATGTACTAGTAAACTATTAGCAAATGTCCAGCCTACTCATAGCCGAGTTTTATTTTAAAACGAAGATAGTAAATGCTAGACTGGAAACAATCATCGAGCGAGTAGATATTACTAGCTAACTGAAATTTCGGTAGTTTACAATGTGAACCAACAAATAGTTCTAGTTTACATTCCCATACGCTCTAAAATCGAAAATCAAATTGAAAATCTATCATTATAAATATCTAATACCTATAAACGAGCAATTCTTGTATATATCTATAGGTTGTGGCGTAAATAATGGATAACCCTGAAACTGTCGATTGGCCAGATTATCATCTATCATTTACCCCACTTATATCGCCATATGCCCATGGATGACCAAACTATTGATATTTTTGATATTTTGAATAAAAATCATACTTACTCTTACAAAATCAGCTGCCATTTCTACAATTGGTGATTTTTTCTCGTTTTGTTTTTTTATGTCACTCCTGTATTATCGACCAGTTTATTTTTCTAGATTTTTTATTACATTCTATCATAACATTGCAAAAAATACTTATTTCTCATATTTTATCATTTTCTCTAAGGAATTATGCAATTTTGGGACCCTGTATCAAAAAAAAATCATCCATGGGCATATGGCGATTTATGTGGGGTAAATGATAGATAATAATCTGACTGATCGACAGTTTCAGGGTTATCCATTATCTACGCCACGCCCTGTATATAAATCTGAATGTCGGAAACGGCTCCAACGATTTTCATAAAATTAAGTATGCAGGGGGTTTCGGGGGCGATAAATCGATCTAGCTAGGTTTCGTTTTTATAAAACGTCAAACCAAAAATAATAATACCGAGCCAAGCTCGCTAATACCAGGTATTAATCATAAAAAGTGTATAACGTTTACTTGGTCCAACAAATAAGTACGATATTGGAGAGTGATCTGCTATCCTGACTTGTCCTCTATCGGAACAAACTGGGATACTAACTGTCCTTTTTTGTTTTAAAGTAAGTAAGTGTTTACTGTTTTTAGGTTTATTTGATTGTACTGTGTTACAGCGCGACGTTATCGCTCAACGATAAATCCCTCCAAATGGTGGGGTCCGCAAGGGCCGATGCCTGCCAGGGGTGCGGGTTGTTCGAAAGAGATACCGCGGCCCCTGGCACACAGGCAACTGATGGAACACGGGTGGGTTTTAGTCAGTAAAAGTCTGACACGCCCTCCCGCTCCACCCAGAGTGGGAGAAGTTATTTGATGATAACCCACCCAAAAAATAAAACGATAAAGCCCTTAAAATAAAGAAAAAAAAACTACTAGCTACTTTAAAGCTCTCAATTTGACCGCACCCTAACAGAATTCCTTTACCAATTTTACGTGACAATAATAGCAATGATCACATTTCATGATAACAGTAAAAAGGTAAGTTATAAGGTTCAGATAAAGATGCAAGAGATACGCTTAGCTATCGGCAATGACGCCAGAGTTCTAGTTCAGTACAAAATACAATCGTAAACTGATAAAATTTAACTGATAGGTTTTCGTAGTATTATTTTACTCGCATTCTTTGTCTGTTGTATGAGGACATAAAAAACCGTACGAGTATGTGACAAATCAAACAGTATGTTTTGACTGAGTAATTTTTTGCGAATATGAGCGCCTTAATGCAAATCTTGGGGTTCATTCGATTAATCGAGTCTGGTCAAGCCACGCTGGAATCGGTGCATTTCATTCATTCATTCATTCATTCATTCAACTGACGAAAAGATGCTACGCGTACTTGAGATTCATGTACTGAATCCATGGTTACAGTTGGTGCCTCAATGACCTTACTACCCTGTATAATTAACAGATGACAAAAACACAGGGGCTTATTCGAGACTACGTTTAGAGAGACCATAGTCCGGTTTTTGTTTTGTTTAATAATGTTAATTTCTTCGTATTCTCGTATACAATCAAGTTCTTTGTTGCGTCACTTCTTCTTCCCAGCTAAAACAATAGAAAGTCGTGCAGAGCGGTTATTTCATGAACTAAAACTAGTATTTTCCGACTGCATTTTGCCTAAGCTATCTCAATAATATATATTTTTGGACTTTTTCTCATATAGAGTAAAATACGCTATTAACCCCTGGAGTCTCATTAATCATGGTGTTACAGAGGCCATTGCATATCAAGAAGTAGACCGGGGGACGCTGTAATAGTCGGGAGACGTGCCCTTAGGATAGGAAAGGATTGCGAGCCTACCGGATATGCATCCTTGAGTAAGCATTGGACTAGTGGAGAGACGGGTGGTATTTATTTAGAGGAGCCCGCATCTGTTCACGACGTCACCGGCATGTTGATTCAGGTCGAGCTTCTGGGGTAGGTTCAACTTTTTTCTTAGCTCTTTTCTATGCCTTTGCTTCTCTATGTTCTGTGTTGTTGTTTTCATAGTTGTCTTCTGAGTTCTCATTGCTATCAGTTTCTGGTTTTTGTAGATATCGCTAGCCGCTTTCTTGATCTTATTTCTGTCTCCAGCTATGTCCTTCCAAAAGTTGATTCCCATGTCGAAGTATTTCATGTCCTGTTTTAGGCTGTCGTTCCATCTTTGCGTAGCATCTATTTGTTGGTTATTAAAAAAAGCTGTTCCATACAATTTGACCGCGTAGGTATTGCACTTTTCTATGAAACAGCAGTTAATTGTTTTTTTTTTATTTCACAGCTAGTGGTCCAGAATTATGTGGTGAATTCGTGTTTACAGTTTGCGCGACGATGTCAGACGATACAGGATGGCAAATCCTGTATTATGTGGTCATTTTATTATGTTTTGTATTAATTTAATTTTAATAACATTGTAATGATTAAAACTTAATCGATTATTTGTGAATGTTGCGCATATTTATTATAAGTGATCTATTTACACAGTCACTGAGACGTGTGATTAGAGGGGCAATTCTCGTAATTTTAAGAACTTCACTTCAAAGTTTGATCTCAGTCTCAATCTGTCTAAAATACCTCGAGTTTCCATATATTGTTGACAAGTTTTTGATTGTCGCCGAAATGCGACTGTGACTAGATTTTGATAGTCTGTAATTCCGAGAATAGGTCTTCAGTTGATAACTTACTGTTTCTAACTTTGTAAATATGGCGCTGGAGTGCCTTGATTAATAAATAAAGAAAGAAATACTATCCAGAAATCATTAGCACACTGAAAGATCCCCACATCCCTAATAAATGTAATAAGAAACAATATTTATGACCACCTACCAAAGTATTAGGTGCAGCCACTCTTGCATTCATCTGAAATCGCTGCACACGTGCCCCAACGATTTTTAATGTTACTCACTGTTTCATTTGTATAGATTAGTATGGATACGACTCATCATCTGCTTAGTCTTATTCCAAACTATATTACGATTAGCTTCCGTCTAGTGCAGCTGAATACCAGTATTATACACGGATTGACTGCCTTTTTGACCACCACAACCCAGTAACAGGGTGATACGATACCTCTTGGTAAGACTGTTTGTTGACTTTCGGGCTTCAGACGACCGGTAAAGACTGTCAAAAAGCCACAAATGACAGCCGAGACCAACGGAGGGATCTCGGGATATAAAGATGGTCCACGGAGCAATCGCGACAAGTGCAGCTAACTTAATCGATTGACCCGTGGGGATGTTATTGTGGCCGAGAGTCCCTCAGTATGGATGCATATTTAAATTCTAATTAAAAATATTTAATTTCACATTCTACATGGGCACTTGGTCCAACGTTCTGCCAGGGGTGCGGGTTGTTCGAAAGAGATACCGCGGCCCCTGGCACACAGGCAACTGAAGGAACACGGGTGGGTTTTAGTCAGTTAAAGTCTGAGCCCCTCCTGTTCCACCCAGAGCGGGAGAAGTTACTTGAAGATTTCCCACACAAAAAAAAAGTCCAACGACAGAACCTAGGTGCACGGTACCTATTGGTCGTTCCCTCTGGAGAAGAGCTGGCAAGAAACTTATACTTCTAGAGTTACGTAAATTTATAGGCTCTCTTGCAACATACGTATTACATAACAATAAGAGTTATCGCAAGTGTTCGCTAATTATGATTTAATTCGATGTACATAAAAGTGTTTTCTACATAATCATAACATCCATTAAAGAGGTTTGATTCTTTATCAGATACTTTTTATATTTTGATAAACGCTTTAGACTTTGATTTTTGGACATACGTTTAACTAATTACAGTCACAGACGACATTCTAACATTTAAGATAAGGGATAAAGGCAAGGGAATGATGATGTAAAAGCGACGGAATTATAAAATAAGATAGGAGTTAAAACAGTACTTAAACTGAGTAATGTTAGATAAAACACGCACGCGCGCACTTTGCAAGTATTCCCTATAAAGGGAATACTTGCAAAGTGCGCGCATGCTTGCTAAGATCCATAAATGTGGAAAAAGCAACGAGCCTTGTAATTGTCGCACATGTGACCTCTGATCTATTTTGAAACTGTGAAGTGCTTCAAGGAAAGATATTATATCCTCTTGGAACGACGTGGACACAGATTGACGTGGATTAGTATATCTAGCAGAATTGCTTTAAGCGCAGTCGGCGTAAAGGCTCCTTCAGGCAAGCACGCCGCGACGGCGCGACACGACAGTTGTAGAGCAATTTCCCTGAAGTTTTCATAGAAATTGTTGTACAAGATTCGAGTCGTATCTGTTTATGCCTTAAATGGTAACACAATGACCTGCTGATCTAGGGCTGCACAGAGTTTCAATAGAATATGAGGCCATCTTGTATTGGTTTTGTACTACCTCTGAGTTGGGCCTTTGTTTTTTGTTAAGGAGATAAACTGTCCTAAGTCGTAGACTGCGGTCAATCGAAGATACTGTCATAATATAATTTATATATATATAGATACCAAATACATAATTTGATGTAAATATCTTGACATAATATTAGTTAACAAGTCGCGTTTCGTGTCTGTATGTATGACCACGTTGTTCTTCTAAATTAGGCAACGAATTTGGATGCAGTTTTGACTATCATTAAAAGCATTCATTTCGAAAGATTTACGTTATGTTAGGTATATTATACTTACTAGAGAATGGACAGCAGCGTTCGCTATGCTTTTTACCACCATACTGCGACCGCCAAACCGCCTGCCAAGCGTGGCGATTATGGCAAAACCCCCCTTTTGGGGGAGGCCTATGTCCAGCAGTGGACGTCTTTTGGCTGAAATGGTGGTGATGAGGTATATTATAAATCGACTGGTGATGTCAATTGACCGCAATCTAAGTCCCTTTAGTCGAGAAATCTCAATAAAATCACCATAAATTCAGCTAATTCTTTGCAATATTCAGACGTTTTTTAATTCTCATATCACACTTAAGGTAGTTCTACACGTTTCTAACGTGCGGGCGCGAGGCGTGCCGCAGCCGTCTCTTGTGGGCCATGTGGCCCCACATCCGACGCACCTTGTTCAGGTTACTGAGTGACGAGTGCCGCGCTGTTGTTCGAATGATTCAGATCCGCACATTATTATATACCTACACTATTATTTTATTATTATTCAAGATTCCTTGAAAGAGGAAATTTTCAAGAAGGAGGAATTTGATGTCAACCAACCAACTACCCCTTCTTGGTGTACCAAGGTATAAAAGATATATACTACAGTTTTTGTTTATCGTTTGCACCTCAAACAAGTTGTAAAGAGTAGTTGTAAATCTAATTTGGCAAACATTTCAAAAAGGTGAACACACTGTCTGAATTTAAACCATTCGAGCCAATTTTTGTTAAAAAAAAACCTAACTGACAAAATTGACAACTTGGCCCGGTTTTGTATTGAGAACGTTGCATTAGTCGGAATAAAGTTCGAAATTTAATAAAAGCTCCGTGGTTTTTACCTGAGTCTGAAATAAGATGGGTTGATATTTTTGATAGCGATGTACTAGAAAAATACTTCCACAATATTAAAACGAAATCTCTGCCAAACTGTGTTTACAGTTTACACCACGCACAATGCAGACCCAGATGTGGGTACTCGGAGGCCTGCAAATCTGCATTTTATAGCTTCCACCATGCCTGATAAACAAACTCAACTCGCATTTTAATATAACAATCATGGCTCGTAATGTTGTTTATTAATAAGTTTATGAATGTTATAACTTTTAAGTAGGTAGGTAAGTAAACTTGATTTGTAGGTGATATTATTTCCTTTATTTCACTAAATACATATAGACAATTATTTTTAAATATTAGACTATAAATTATAAAAACATTAAAAAATGTTAGCCCACCGGTATCGGGAAGAGTCATGGCTCCAGAAACAGAAACCTCCTAATAAAGCAGGCCGTGTCCAGAAGTATCTACTGCTTAGATGATATTGAAATAATGAAACAAAAAAAATCCCATTCGATGGGCGAATAAAATCGTAATCGTTCAGCTGTTTTTGTAATTTTTCGTGGAACTTAGATACACTTTACGAAGTTCCAAAAACCATAACATAATAGTCATTTGGTTGATGTCACGGTGTCATTAAAAGTTTTGAACAAAGTTGGAATGTTGAAGAAAATGTTGTTTTTGTTTTTATTGTTTTTGATATCTATACTCAATATGTGATTGCCAATATAATTTGACCCTGTAGTTTTATCTTGAGATATTAGGTGAATATTCAATTTCGTATATGTATTTCGCCCCATGTTTTTTTTTGTTACCATTGTGTTTCCATGAAAATTCTTTTCGGAGAGCTGACAGTTCCATTTAGTGCCAAACATGTCCTTGTGACATTATCAACCCACGTTGCTGCACATGACGTGACCTCGGTGAGTCGACACGAGTGTCTCGACCTGTGAACTTTGCACCTTCACGCGTCTTATAGCTCCCCGGTACTGGTACTTTGGTTTTCTATAAGAGGAAATATGCGTCTAGCTCTTGGCGTTAGTTCGTTGTAACTGTAAACCAACTTCACCTCATACTTACATTCTTGCAATTAAACATTTTGTACTGTATTATATTCAAAAACGTTTAATTATTTTAAAAAAAAAACTAGCTTCCGCCCGCGGCTTCAAAAACAGTACCCTATGTCCTTCCCAAGGTTCAAAGTATCCTCATTTCAAATTTAATCAAAATCTGACCAGCCGTTCTGGAGATCACTCCCTGGTTCCAAAAATAAATTTACTTCTTTATAATATTTGTATAGATTTAACCAAGTGAAGGAAGCAGGAATCTGCTGGATGCGAGATACACAGAACCGGTCGATGAGGCTGTGCTTGGGGGAGGCCTATATGTCCAGCAGAACGTCTTTCGGTTGGAATGATGATGATGATAGATTGAACAATGCTTATTAGGTAGAAGATATACATTATGTATAGGTAGGTAGGTTTTAATTTGAGAATGTTTCAGATATAAAGCAGGCAACTCATTACATGTCTACCCCACTTTTCTCAGTGGTTAAAGTAAAAGCTGACTAAAAAAACACTACAATATTTACTATGGACAGTACCAATCTTAATGATAAGAATCTGCGATGAAAATTGACTTATCATGAATCGATAAGAAAACCGCTCCTGTTTCTTACAGTATAAGGCTTAATTTTAATACACCGATCTAACGATGATTTTCATAATATAAATAAACTAAACGATCATTTCGAAAAATGACAAATAAGATTACAGACCCGTATTGCAATAAAAAAAAAGTACTATTGTGTTTGTAGTTACTTGAATCAACCGGCTCAGCCTTTTATTAGCTATTTTGAAGTCGGGTTTCAGTATAACCAGTTGCTGCTGAAAACCAGTATTTTACTTGAACCGACTGCCTATCTGACCTCAACAACGCAGTAACTGGGTAACACGATATACCTTGGTAAGACCCGTTGTCAGACTTTTTGGGCTTTAAAGATCTACGACAAACAGCCGGGACCCACGGTTCATCGTGCTTTCTGAAGCATAGAGGAGTCTCGATATGTAATGAATGATCAACTTCCCACGAATCGGCCGCGGCAGGCGTAGCTTAACCTTTCGATCGCCCCACAGGCTTAGCACGAGCACCGACTTGTCGACAGAAGAATAGACATGACTATTAACTAAATGATGTACAATAGGAAAAGATATCTATGTTTTTATATTAATTATCACAGTTATGCGTTCAAAACGAATCATGATTTTATAGAAAATCGTTTATACTTTGTGGCAGTCGAGTAGAAAGTTTGTTGTCAGTGTGATTTTGACAGTTTGGGAAGAAATATTCTTCTGAAATAGTCTATATTTATAAGGACCTAGACAAAGATCGTTAAAAACGAAAGACAAAATGACAGATTGTAGAAGGATATCTACGGTGCGATGTCGAAAATGGAGAAACGAAATTGACATTTCGTTTCTACACAGACAGTACTTTTTCAATACAAAGTGACCTTTGTATTGAAAAAGTACTGTCTATTCTTCTTAGAAATAGAAAACGTCATGCTAAGCCCGCAGTAGTTACTTATTATTTAGCAAAAAACCCCAATGTGTAAGTAATTACTTATTCCTCATAAATTGTGTAGATGTGGCATACTTCCAGAATGTTGTAACTTGAGAGACCAAAGATGCGATTGTTAAAAAAATAAGTATAGAATTTGATAAGGTTTATAGATAATTCTATCTGACTCGATCAACTACCATAATATCTCAAAATTGATAACAGCATCGCTACCTTGAAGCCTGTTATCTTAAAGGGCACTTAAATAATGACGCATTTTAGTGGTTTTTCTAGGTTTTATTAAATTCAGCTCCAATTTACAAAGATGTCCAAATATGCTGTCAAGTAACACTTTAGAACACCATAAAACTGATGCATACGTTTAGTAATGTTTGTAAAATGATACTTTAATAATGTGCACTATGAAAAATATCATCGTATTTATTATGCTATAACATACACTTATATCTAAAATTATTATAAAAGTAACGATAGAATGGAAGAAATATCGTAAAATTCCTTCAAATCGATTTCTGTGCGAAATCCAAAGAAGGTTCTGAAAATTCTTAGCAAAACAGCAACAGTAGCACTTTTGTCTACTGAGCAGTTTTTTTATGACAGTATCTGGGAGGAGTGGAGATGGCTCAGCAATGAAAATAGACTGACTATTAAGAAAGTATATCCGACTGCGGTGGATGCGGAGTTATCATCGTCACCGCCAGGAGCTGCCGTAGTCGTAGTAGTAGTAGTGGCATCCGGGTCGGGAGTTTCCGTAGTGGTTGTATCAGTAATGGGTTCTACCGTAGTAGTAGGATCGAGCCTGTCAATTATCGACCAATTACTTTGGGCGTCCAGGAAATAAGAAGAATAAATATTTTCCCAGAAATTAACTGTTCCAAAATGAGGGTTTTGCAATGGAACTTCTAAGTTGCCACCTTCTTGGATTTCCGAATTAGAAAGCACGCGGAGGTAGTTAAAATTAAGGCTTGTATACGGCAACCAAGGTATTAGTGATGTTGTACTTTCTGGATTCCTGTAAAAGAAATTTGAAAAATTAACTGTCAATTTGTATTTTTTTAACAAAATTTGTAGAAGTAGGTATACTCACCCAGTTTTAGCAAAGTTTGTCCATCTTTCTACGAGAATGTCTCCAATAGTAAGGTCTCTAGCGGATGTACCAGTGGCAGGAGTATCGTAGAACATATAAGCCAATTCTTCACTGTGAGCTGCAGAATCAACATCTATAGGACCCACAAATGGTTCTCCGAGAGTTCCAGAGTATGAAAATTGTAATAGATAGACTGGTGAATTAGAAGCGAACATTCGATTTCGGACTTCCCTTATAGATGATACCAGCATCATTGTGTCGCCATGATATTTTATATAATCTTTAATGTGAGTCATATCAATAGGATTTTCCTCGAAGTAAAAGTCTCTTATTCGCTGAGTTACTGAGACCTGTTCTAATTCGGTATTGAATTTTAAGTCTGGTTGAATAAAGTCAGTGAATGTTTCTTCCATTCGCTCTAGCCAATCATCATCAACCGCCTCTTCTGATCTGATGGTACCTTCATTTTCTACAAAGCTAATTATGACAGGAATTCGCGCGAACTCAGCATCACGGATAATTTGAGCGGGAGTTTTAATTAAGAAAGGTTCCACACCTTCCAATTCTTGTCTTTCAACACAAGGGGCAAAAGCTAGTGAATTATCAGTTAAATCCAAATCGTTAATAACACCCATCAATGCTGACACACTTGTCCTAGTAAAGACATCTGACAACTGTTGAATGGTTTCAATTTCATGACCAAGAGCTTCAGCCACTTGCAGGGCATATTCCAAGTTATCTCGAGATACAGCCCATGGAGCTAATGCATTTCCACTTTGTGCGATAGCTTTTTGAACCAAACCCTGACCCATCGGGGACAAAGTGACTAAGTCAACGGCAGCTGCTCCACTTCCGTGACCAAAGAGAGTTATATCTTCAGGGTTTCCTCCAAATTGAGCAATATTGGCTTGTACCCACTTTAATCCTGCAATAATATCTTTTAATCCAGCGTTGCCTGGTGCAGTTTCAGTCCCAAGGCACAAGAATCCTAGGATAGATTCGCGGTAATTCAGAGAAACGACGACGACGTCCTTTTCAACAAAGTTTCGAAAAGACAGATCTCCTCCATTTACTCTGTCGAACTCCTTTCCTTTGATCCAAACCATGACAGGTAGTCCACGTGTACTATCTAAGGTTGGCGTGAAGATATTCGCTACTAGACAATCTTCGGTGCCTTCGTATCCAGGTCCCAAGGCTCGAACACATTTTATGTCTTTTCGGTTCGCCACAAACGGAACTTCGAAGGATGGAGCTGGTAACGGCGCCTGTAAATAAATGTTTGTTTTAAACTCAGATGATACAAAATAAGCATTATTATTATTATTAATTTCACTCGTTCATCATCCATCACTTCAAGAGAATGTTATCTAATAAGAGAATCAGAATCTTCAAAAATACGAGTATATTTATCTTACAATAGGATAAATATTTCCAGTATCTTCTAGGCGTCACTGTCAATTGCATACCCAAGGTAATATCGGATATGAAGCTCCGCGTGTATGAACTTTCCTTCTTAAGAAACAGTATCTGCAGGTACTGGTATTGTTAAGATTATTATAAAGTTTCGTGTGACTTCTTAACTATTTTCATTATTTTTATTTACCTTGAACCTGTTGATGCCCGAAGTGGAGTCTGCGTATGGTATTCCATAGAACTCGGTGTAACTGGGTGGGCCCGTTACCACACTGCCCACCACAGTACCTTGTGCAATGTTAACCGAAGGCGCCTGTTGGCCTGCAGCCAATGCTGCTAGCACAGAACAAACGAAGAATAGTAATATCATGGTTTCTTTACAACTGCTGAATTAGAACTGGATATATAGCTCGAGGAGAAAACGGAATCATCTTGATAAGATCAGTTCAAAGTTTTTTGTTTGATAATGTCATGATGTCAGATAATGTCATCGACATAAGGATAAGAAGAATCAGTAGATACGAAAATAATACGATGGAGAATTCGGACAAGGTGCCTATAAGATGACTAACAATTTTATGTCTTGATTTCAATACTGTTAAGATTGCTCAATGTTTTTTGGTGCTTCGATTTATCTATATTACTAACCAAGTTATTATCTCGTTTATTTATTTTTATCAAATACATTTTTAAATATTTTTATAAAGGTAACATTACATAAAAACATTTAAAAATATAATAAGTAGCGGTCCGCCGGTATCGGGAGCAGGTTCCAAGCTAGCGGTGGTCAGGGCTCCAGAGACAGGACCACTTCAGCCGTATCGAGGAGTACTGCCTTCTGAATCAGGGCTTTGATCCAACCGCTTAACGAGACCCTCGAGAGATGTTGATCGAGGCCTTCGGCCATCAGCCTTTTGGCCGATACGACAATCGGCACAATTACAGCGGAGTTCACATTCTACATGTCAACAACCCCGTGTGCTAAGACGCGATATTTAATTTGTTTTTCTTTCTCAGCTTTCCTGCCAGGGGTGCGGGTTGTTCGAAAGAGATACCGTGGCCCCTGGCACACAGGCAACTGAGGGAACACGGGTGGTTTTTAGTCAGTAAAAGTCTGACACGCCCTCCTGCTCCACCCAGAGCGGTAGTAGCTATTTGATGATTTCCCACGAAAAAAAAACGAGGTTCCCGTCATGTGGAATTTACCAAGTTCATTATTAACGTACAAGAAGCGTTCTTACCGCATGAATTGAAAGTGAGAGAGTGCTTTTCGGTGCTAGCTTTTGTAGCTTAGTAGTTGTTGTGTTCTAGTTGTGACCGGAGTTTGATTTCGTAACACATTAACAGTAGGAATGGCTTTCATTTTGAAAGTCCAACAACATTAATTTCGTTATTGACGTTGTTGAGCAGACAAATTTTTCAAACATAATGAAGCACGATTCTGAATAATAGTCTGTAACGCGAGTTGCGTACTGCTGTTCTAAACTAAATTCGGTCTAGCGAGCCATGTCGTCTTTTCGAAACATTGACAGCCGGCTCAAACATCTGAAAATGGAAGAGCATCCGAATACATTACGCGGTTAGATTGTTTCCCCGTTTGTAGCCCCTTATTATGAGGAATGACGTTATCATTAAGGGATTGTGTCCATTTTATGCGCTGCACACTTCCGCCGGGAGCTGGAATCCTATCAGAGGCCCGCGGTGGCTGGCATCCTCCTCACCGACAAGCAGGTGGTGGCATCGTGGGCCCCGAGAAATACTCGTCGCTCGACCTCGACGCAACTACCGCGGCCGGTGGCGTTGGTGGCGTCATAGTTGGGTTGTGTACCAGCGGCGTCAAGAAACTGATTTCTAAGGGTTGGCGTATCGTGCGGTGGTTAAATAAATACGCCAGTAAAATTTTATTTAGGTAGATTTTTTTTTTTTCATCTGTTGCAACTTTATATGTTCTGGCTTTGTATAAGCTAGAACAGTAAGACGATAATCTTACTGAATAAGTACTTTCAGATAATCATTTTATTTAAAACGTTGCTTGAAGTTAAGAGTCGATTTAAACGTAGAAAAATGTGCGATAGTAAGACGTTATGAATTCAGCATAGTATTCTAGAACCCCCAGCGCAGAAATTTTTCGTCGGTTATACAAAAAAAATCTGCTGTTTCATAGAGATGTACCATACCTACGCGGGCAAAATGTATGGAACAGCTCTTTTTTTTGTATAACCGACGAAAAATTTCTGCGCTTGGGGGTTTAGAATTATATGCTGAATTCATGGTTATAGTTTGTGCACTGAATAAAAACTTTTCTTGTATGAAGAGGAAATATTTTATTATTTAGTCAATGTCATCGAATCCAACTCAATCGTACACTTCAATATTATCTCAAACATAATAAAAGCATCTCGCAATAAGGAAGTAATTTTACTTCTGTATTATAATAATGACAATGTTATTAACAGTAAAATATATATACAAACTAACTTGTAGACACTTAAATACTAAACACATGTACAGACGCCAACACATCAAGCTACCCCAAAATGTCATATTTGCCCAATTGAGCATGAACCTTAAGGCTATGTTATTAAGACTAAAATCTATCAAAGAAATTTGACAGATTTGGATAGATTGATGTGCTGGCGTCTGTACATGTATAATTAATTATATAAATAAATCTTACAAAATTCAACAAATTTTTCCATTTTTATTATTTGCATGCCCATGAGACGGTAGAATATGGAGGACTACTTTTTAAGAAAACATCTGTGTACCATTGACCCATGTTTGCAAAAATAAATGATTTGATTTGATCTGTCAAAACTTTGTTTTATTCTACAACAAATGTACACATAGTGATTTCTGAACATGTTGTAAAACATCAATTTAGAATACCATAAAAACTAATATTGGCATTCAGTAAAAAATCATTAATAAAATACTTTGGTAATATTGCACTATAAAAAGATAGCTTCTAATCTTTCATACGCTACACTTATGTTTCTCTAAATTATTATATAACTATACATACAATATACAAATAAATAAAATTGGCTGTTTTGGATGTCAAAATAACAGCTTTATACTACATGCATATGAAAGTATACGGCACCTACTTCTAACAAAAAATCTGTCTGTCTATCTGTTTGTTACGGCCAAACGCCGAAACAGCTGAGCCGATTTTGATGACATTTAGTTGGGGGATACCTGAACCCATATTTGAACCGGAAGACTTTTTGTCGACATACCAAGCGGGCGAAGGCGCGGGCGGATGGTAGTAATAAATATTAAACTAAAATAAGTCAATGATATTTAAATTCTGTATGAAATTCAAAGGTTCTGAAAATTATTTTAAAAGTACCATGTTATTCGAGAGAGTTTTTATGACAATATCTGCGAGGAATGGAAATAGCTAAGCAATGAAAACAAACTGATTATTAAGAAAGTACTTGCGACTGCACTAAATGCGGAACTAGGATCTTCACCGTTCTCATCACTCCCGGGAGGGTTATCTGTCGTAGGATCTTCCGTAGAACCTCCATCTGTGGTAATGTCCTCCGTAGTATCTCCTTCCGTTGTGATTGCATCGGTAGGTGATGGTGCTGTAGTCACTACGTCAGTAGTGATTGCGTCGATAGGAGTAGACGCTGTAGTAACTCCTTCAATAGTCACCGTATCCATAGTAGTAGATGCTGTAGTAACTCCTTCGGGAGTGATTGTATCCGTAGGAGTAGACGCTGTAGTAACTCCTTCAGTACTAACTGTATCGGTAGGAGAAGACGCTGTAGTAATTCCTTCAGTAGTCACCGTATCCGTAGTAGTAGATGCTGTAGTAACTCCTTCGGGAGTGACTGTATCCGTAGGAGTAGACGCTGTAGTAACTCCTTCAGTACTGACTGTATCGGTAGGAGAAGACGCTGTAGTAATTCCTTCAGTAGTAACCGTATCCATAGTAGTAGATGCTGTAGTAACTCCTTCAGGAGTGACTGTATCCGTAGGAGTAGACGCTGTAGTAACTCCCTCAGTACTGACCGTATACGTAGGAGTAGACGCTGTAGTCACTCCTTCAGTACTGACTGTTTCTGTAGGTGTTGATGCTGTAGTGACTCCTTCAGTACTGACTGTATCGGTAGGAGTAGACGCTGTAGTAACTCCTTCAGTAGTCACCGTACCCGTAGAAGTAGACGCTGTAGTAACTCCTTCAGTAGTGACTGTATTGGTAGGAGTAGACGCTGTAGTCACTCCTTCAGTACTGACTGTTTCTGTAGGTGTTGATGCTGTAATAACTCCTTCAGTAGTGACTGTATCGGTAGGAGTAGACGCTGTAGTAACTCCTTCAGTAGTCACCGTACCCGTAGGAGTAGACGCTGTAGTAACTGCCTCAGTAGTGACTGTATCCGTAGGAGTAGACTCTGTAGTAACTCCTTCAGTACTGACTGTTTCTGTAGGTGTTGATGCTATAGTGACTCCTTCAGTAGTCACCGTACCCGTAGAAGTAGATGCTGTAGTAACTCCTTCAGTAGTGACTGTATTGGTAGGAGTAGACGCTGTAGTCACTCCTTCAGTACTGACTGTTTCTGTAGGTGTTGATGCTGTAATAACTCCTTCAGTAGTGACTGTATCGGTAGGAGTAGACGCTGTAGTAACTCCTTCAGTAGTCACCGTACCCGTAGGAGTAGACGCTGTAGTAACTGCCTCAGTAGTGACTGTATCCGTAGGAGTAGACGCTGTAGTAACTCCTTCAGTACTGACTGTTTCTGTAGGTGTTTCTGTAGGTGTTGATGCTGTAGTGACTCCTTCAGTACTGACTGTATCGGTAGGAGTAGACGCTGTAGTAACTCCTTCAGTAGTCACCGTACCCGTAGGAGTAGACGCTGTAGTAACTCCTTCAGTACTGACCGTATACGTAGGAGTAGACGCTGTAGCCACTCCTTCAGTACTGACTGTTTCTGTAGGTGTTTCTGTAGGTGTTGATGCTGTAGTGACTCCTTCAGTACTGACTGTATCGGTAGGAGTAGACGCTGTAGTAACTCCTTCAGTAGTCACCGTACCCGTAGGAGTAGACGCTGTAGTAACTCCTTCAGTACTGACCGTATACGTAGGAGTAGATGCTGTAGCCACTCCTTCAGTACTGACTGTTTCTGTAGGTGTTGATGCTGTAGTAACTCCTTCAGTAGTGACTGTATCGGTAGGAGTAGACGCTGTAGTGACTCCTTCAGTACTGACTGTATCGGTAGGAGTAGACGCTGTAGTAACTCCTTCAGTAGTCACCGTACCCGTAGAAGTAGACGCTGTAGTAACTCCTTCAGTAGTCACCGTACCCGTAGAAGTAGACGCTGTAGTAACTCCTTCAGTAGTCACTGTACCCGTAGGAGTAGATGCTGTCGTAATTCCTTCAGTACTGACGGTATCGGTAGGAGTAGACGCTATAGTAATTCCATCTGTAGTACTTCCCTGCGTAGGAAGGGGTACCGTGGGAAGAGGAGCTGAAGTACTTCCTTGTGTAGGCGGACGTTCAGTTGTTTCGTCTATCTCCCAATTACTTTCGGCATCAAGGAAATAATCCGTATAAATCTGGTCCCAAAAGGTCACTGTGCTAATATGTGGATTTTGTAATGCTTCTTCCAAGAACCCGCTATCATTTATTTCCACGTTTTCAAGCACGCGAATGAAGTTAAAATTTACTGTTGTTACTGGAAACCACGTAATTTGTGAAGTTTCACTTGTTGGGTTACTGTAAATAGAAACGTTACAAATTATTTTCACACTAATTCTTTAAACGATAAAAGGACAAGCGGTCTAATGTGTCCATACTCACCCAGTTTTAGCAAAGTTTGTCCACCTTTCTACAAGAATGTCTCCAATAGCAAGGTCTCTATCGGCTGTATTCGTGGCAGGACTATTGTAGAACATGTAAGCCAATTCTTCACTGTGAGCCGCCGAATCAACACTTATAGGACCCGCAAATGGTTCTCCGAGCGTTCCAGAGTATGAAAACTGATATAAATAAATTGGCGACGGAGAAGCAAGAATTCGATTCCTGACCTCCCTTATAGATGATACTAGCATCATTGTATCGCCATGATATTTGAAATAGTTTCCAACGTTTGCCATATTTATTGGATTTTCTCCAAAGTAAAAATCCCTTATTCGCTGAGCTACTGCCAACTTTTCAGCATCGGTATCGAACTTTAAGTCGGACTGTATAAAGTCACTGAAAGATATTTCCATTCTCTGAAGCCAGTTATCTTCCAATGCCTCTTTGGCTCTGATGGTTCCTTCGTTATCTACAAACCCAATTATAACAGGAATATGCAGAAACTCAGCATCTTGAATGATTTGAGCGGGAGTTTTAGTTAAAAAAGGTTCCACGCCTTCCAATTCGTGCCTTTCCACACAAGGAGCAAAAGCTAGTGAATTATCAGTTAATTCTAGCTCGTTAATAACACTCATCAAAGCTGGTACACTACTTCTGGTAAAAACATTTGACAATTGTTCAGTAGAAGTTATTTCATGGCCAAGAGCTTCACCTACTTGAAGGGGATATTCTAAATTATCACGAGTTACAGCCCATGGGGCTAAAGCGTTTCCACTTTGAGCGATTGCTTTTTGAACCAAACCTTGACCCATGGGGGACAAAGTGACTAAATCAACGGCAGCTGCTCCACTTCCATGACCAAAGAGAGTAATATCTTCAGGGTTTCCTCCAAATTGTGCAACATTTGCTTGTACCCACTTTAATCCTGCAATAATATCTTTTAATCCAGCGTTGCCGGGTGCAGTTTCGGTTCCAAGGCACAAGAATCCTAGGATAGATTCGCGGTAATTCAGAGAAACGACGACGACGTCCTTTTCGACAAAATTTCGAAAGGACAGCTTTGGTAAATTTGCTTGGTCAAACTCCTTTCCTTTAATCCAAACCATGACAGGCAGTCTTCTAGTATGATCTAAAGATGGCGTGAAGACATTGGCCACCAAACAATCTTCGGTGCCTTCGAATCCAACACCCAAGGCTCGAACACATTTTATGTCTCTTCGGTTTGCCACAAAGGGAGTTACGAAGATTGGAGCTGGTAACGGCGCCTGAAAATGATTTTTTATTGACAACTTCGACAATTTTCAAAATAATCTGAATGCATCAGGTACAACAGAAACCTAATAGAAGAAGGCTAAGTATATTACTACACTGCCAGGGGTGCGGGTTCTTCGAAAGAGATACTACGGCCCCTGGCACGCAGGCAATTGAGGGAACACGGGTGGGTTTTAGTCAGTAAAAGTCTGACAGCCCTCCTGCTCTACCCAGAGCGGGAGAAGTTATTTGATGATTTCCCACCCAAAAATAAAAGTATATTGCTACTTAATGCAAGTTTCATACAATACTCAGCTACTGGTCTTATTAACTGATACCTATACAATAATTAAATGTACGTATAAAAAATATGCATATTTTTCTTGTAACCTATCACAATATGAGTTACCTTGAACCTGTTGGTGCCTGCAGTGGAGCCTGCGTATGGTATTCCATGGAACTCGGAGTAATTCCCGTCATTTGCCACACTGCCTACCACGGTACCTTGTTCGATGATAACCGTAGGCGCCTGTTGGCCTGCAGCAGATGCTGCCAGCAAAGAACTGACGAACAATATTAATATCATGTTACCTTTGCCACCGCGAAACTAGAACTGAATATCGGGGTTTAATGGATTTATATTTAATTTAGATAGGTTTAACTAAGTGTTTCTTTTTTGATAATGTCATCGATACAATGATAAGAAGACTTAATTGATACGAGACTAAGGCCGCTTGTCCATTGCTACCGTCAACGGAACGTCAAGAAGAAACGAGGATATTCGAACCGACCGTGACATCCCGGTGAGGCACGGAGTAAGAGATCATATTTTGTCCACTGCAACTGAACTCGGCAGTGCTGTGTAATAAATTAATAAAATTTTGTTTATTCACCAAAATAAGAACGCGTGTTACAAAAATTGATTAATAACAATAAGCATTAAATAATGGCTTCAAGTTTGTAATATACAAAGTTTGGAACTATCTACATCCGAACTAGATGGTAAACCTGTATTACGGAGTACATTTGATCTCCAAAAAAAATTCGTGTGATTTGAGAGGAGTGTTTGTGAATGGGGTAATTGTTCAATATGAGTGAGTAAAGTACTAGCTTGTCTATTTGGAAATTTTGTCGTATAGGTAAGGACCAAGGAAAATGAAGAATCTCTTTAAGTATATAAGATGTTTTGGGAACAAATGTACGTTTGGATACTTGAAGAAGTATTCGAGATGTCATCAACAGACCCAAGTGTAGGATAGTGGTGCGTTTGGATACAGTCAAGTTTTTACCTACACCTGCCAAATAATGATTGATGTAATTGACCGATAGTTCAGGAGTTGAACGTAGATTGTGGATGTTATAGTATGTTATGATACTCAAAACAAAAACCCGGTGAACGGCGCTGGTAGAACGGCAGTGAGTGGGCAAGATCTGATGTGTTTTGTATTGCCGGTACAGCAGCCAGTCACAATCTCGGGCCAAGTACCCGAACTACATGAAACTCTAGCAGCCGGTATCTCGGCGTTAAGGTGACAGACGTACGGCGCACACGCGACTGTAGCAAATTTATGTACCGCTTCTTCGGGGCCGTCATCTCGTTCTCGTTGATGTCCCGTCCACGGTGGCGGTGGACAAATGGCATAAGATGTGTTTTATATTTAAACTGCAATAAATCACTTGGCGATATTCACGGTGGCTGATGCGATTGTAAGTTACCAAAAAAATACGTTTTTTATGACAAGCAATAATTATTCTTAGGGCGTCAGTACATCAACAAGAAAAAATGGAACCCTAATAGGATCCTTTTATTACCACATTATTTGAATAGTCTTAAACTCGCTCATCAAAAATTATAGGTACTTAATTGTTTCTCGTGCACTTAGAATGTGTTGCAGTGGCGGCTCGCTGTCGCAGATAAAGGAAAAAAAAATCGTAAATTTTTAGTTTACATCACGAAAGTTTTTTAAACATGCTTTTTCAGCTGAACCATAGTAGGTAGTTTTGGTAGTATGGATCCCTTAATGCGTAAATGAGACCTAAAAGTCATGATCATCAGCATTTCAGCCGAAAGATGTCCACTGCTGGACATAGACGTCTTCTAAGGTCCGCCACTTCGACCCGTTCTGTGCTTCCTGCATCCAGCGGATTCCTAAGTGCTGTTAAGCCTTTCTCAAGAACTATGAAATGATTTCTTTTTAATCCTACCAGTAGTTCTAGATTATCGCTTTCAAACAAAAAGACACCAAATTCTTCAGTTTTATTATTCCTTTAGATTTTGTCAATGTTGTCCAATGAATCAAACACCGCAATTTTATCTCAAATATCACAAAAGCATCAAGTTTTAGGGGAGATTAAATAATAGACACTCTTTAGTTACATTACTGTAATATAATTATGAAAATGTTATTTACAATGAAAATTAATTAGAAAGATTTCTCAAAATTCAATGAAATAAATAATACCAACGACCTCATAGGCACTTAAATAGTAATAATGGTATTTTATTTATTAAAATACTTGGGTAATATCGCACTATCGAAAGTTAGCATCTTATCTTTTCTAAGCTACACGTAGGCATTTAAAACATAGAAGGTCGAAAAAATTGCACTGTTGTGATTCTTTGGGATGTTATTATTAGAAAATTAAACAATAGTGAAAAAACAAGTTCGAAAGACTTCCAGATCTCCTAGGTTTTCCGAGGACCACGCAGTTACCTAGGTAACTTAAAAATGTTCGCATTTCTTTCAGGTTTTGGCTAATAACTCCTTAGTGAAAAGTCATCACTTATATTTTCAAGTATATAACATTCGATACAATTTGAGCTCAACGGTTGGTCTCTCTTTTGGTCTAAAGAATGAAACTACTTCAAACATTGGCTATTTTTCACAAAAAGTTTAAAAACGTAGTTTTAACTACTTTAAAACCTTATTTGTCATGATCATGACTTTCCTTATAGAACGAGTATGTTATCCGATATACTGCTCAGAAAACTGTTAAACTATTTTAAACTTTTTACGAAAAATCGCCAATGTTTGAAGTGCTTTATCTCGGGGTCTATTGAGCCTATAGAGCTCCGATCAAATTGTAGTAAATTGTAGCTTTTCTGTACGATTACCTATAAGAAGTTATAATTCAAAAGCTGCAGGAAATCCGACCGTTTTGACGTTTTTCTAGCAATACGCAGTTTGCACTGGAATTTTAAAACTGATGACTGAGTTTTTCGTGAGGTATCCTAACATCCCAAAATCAGCACAGTGCATTTTTTTGCGTCCTTACGCAATTTTTGTCTAAGGTGAATAAATCTAACACACAATAAAATTAGGTACATAAAAAAGTATTATTATAGTAATAATTTAATTAAATAAATAATAAACTAACAAGTCCATGGTTATGATTTCTGAGCGAAATTCAAAGATTCCGAAAATTCTTGAGATAGTAGCATTTCACTATACTTAACAACTTCTTATGATAATATCTGGGAAGAATGGAAATGGCTGAGTAATGAAAATAGACTGACTATTAAGACAGTACTTGCAACTGCACGAGTTGCAGAACTAGAATCTTCACTGCTCTCACCACTTCCCGGGGAAACTTCAGTATCACTGTCATCTGCAGCAGAATCCTCCGTGACACTTCCATCTGGGTAAGTGTCCTCCGTAGTAACTTCTTCAGAGGTGCTTCCAACAGTTGGGGGAGTTGCCGTAGGTTCGTCTTCTGTGGTAATTCCCTCCGTAAGTGCTGTAGTCACTCCCTCAGTAGTGATTGCAATGGTAGGTGGTGGTGCTGTAGTCACTCCGTCAGTAGTGATTGGATCGGTAGGTGGTGGTGCTGTAGTCACTGCTTCAGTAGTGATTGCATCGGTAGGTGGTGGTGCTGTAGTTACTCCCTCAGTAGTGATTGCATCGGTAGGTGGTGGCGCTGTAGTCACTCCCTCAGTAGTGATTGCATCCGTAGGTGGTGGTGCTGTAGTCACTTCCTCAGTAGTGATTGCATCGGTAGGTGGTGGTGCTGTAGTCACTCCCTCAGTAGTGATTACATCGGTAGGTGGTGGTGCTGTAGTCACTCCCTCAGTAGTGATTGCATCGGTTGGTGGTGGTGCTGTAGTCACTCCTTCAGTAGTGATTGCATCGGTAGGTGGTGGCGCTGTAGACACTCCTTCAGTAGTGATTGCATCTGTAGGTGGTGGCGCTGTAGTCACTCCCTCAGTAGTGATTGCATCCGTAGGTGGTGGTGCTGTAGTCACTCCCTCAGTAGTGATTGCATCGGTATGTGGTGGTGCTGTAGTCACTCTCTCAGTAGTGATTACATCGGTAGGTGGTGATGCTGTAGTCACTCCCTCAGTTGTGATTGCATCGGTAGGTGGTGGTGCTGTAGTCACTCCATCAGTAGTAATTGCATCGGTAGGTGGTGGTGCTGTAGTCACTCCCTCAGTAGTGATTGCAACGGTAGGTGGTGGTGCTGTAGTCACTCCCTCAGTAGTGATTGCAACGGTAGGTGGTGGTGCTGTAGTCACTCCCTCAGTAGTGATTGCAACGGTAGGTGGTGGTGCTGTAGTCACTCCCTCAGTAGTGATTGCATCGGTAGGTGGTGGTGCTGTAGTCACTCCCTCAGTAGTGATTGCACCGGTAGGTGGTGGTGCTGTAGTCACTCCCTCAGTAGTGATTGCATCGGTAGGTGGTGGTGCTGTAGTCACTCCCTCAGTAGTGATTGCAACGGTAGGTGGTGGTGCTGTAGTCACTCCCTCAGTAGTGATTGCAACGGTAGGTGGTGGTGCTGTAGTCACTCCCTCAGTAGTGATTGCAACAGTAGGTGGTGGTGCTGTAGTCACTCCCTCAGTAGTGATTGCATCCGTAGGTGGTGGTGCTGTAGTCATTCCTTCAGTAGTGATTGCATCCGTAGGTGGTGGTGCTGTAGTCACTCCCTCAGTAGTGATTGCATCGGTAGGTGGTGGTGCTGTAGTCAATCCCTCAGTAGTGATTGCATCGGTGGGTGGTGGTGCTGTAGTCATTCCCTCAGTAGTGATTGCATCGGTAGGTGGTGATGCTGTAGTTACTGCCTCAGTTGTAATTGCGTCGGTAGCTGGTGGTGCTGTTGTCACTCCTTCAGTAGTGACTGCATCGGTAGGTGGTGGTGCTGTAGTCACTCCTTCAGTAGTGATTGCATCGATAGGTGGTGGTGCTGTAGTCACCCCTTCAGTAGTGATTGCATCGGTAGGTGGTGGTGCTGTAGTCACTCCTTCAGTAGTGATTGCATCGGTAGGTGGTGGTGCTGTAGGCACTCCTTCAGTAGTGATTGCATCGGTAGGTGGTGGTGCTGTAGTCACTCCTTCAGTAGTGATTGCATCGGTAGGTGGTGGCGCTGTAGTCACTCCCTCAGTAGTGATTGCAACAGTAGGTGGTGGTGCTGTAGTCACTCCCTCAGTAGTGATTGCATCCGTAGGTGGTGGTGCTGTAGTCATTCCTTCAGTAGTGATTGCATCGGTAGGTGGTGGTGCTGTAGTCACTCCCTCAGTAGTGATTGCATCCGTAGGTGGTGGTGCTGTAGTCACTCCCTCAGTAGTGATTGCAACAGTAGGTGGTGGTGCTGTAGTCACTCCCTCAGTAGTGATTGCATCCGTAGGTGGTGGTGCTGTAGTCACTCCCTCAGTAGTGATTGCATCGGTAGGTGGTGGTGCTGTAGTCACTCCCTCAGTAGTGATTGCATCGGTGGGTGGTGGTGCTGTAGTCACTCCCTCAGTAGTGATTGCATCGGTAGGTGGTGATGCTGTAGTTACTGCCTCAGTTGTAATTGTATCGGTAGCTGGTGGTGCTGTTGTCACTCCTTCAGTAGTAATTGCATCGGTAGGTGGTGGTGCTGTAGTCACTCCCTCAGTAGTGATTGCATCGGTAGGTGGTGGTGCTGTAGTCACTCCTTCAGTAGTGATTGCATCGGTAGGTGGTGGTGCTGTAGACACTCTTTCAGTAGTGATTGCATCTGTAGGTGGTGGTGCTGTAGTCACTCCCTCAGTAGTGATTGCATCGGTATGTGGTGGTGCTGTAGTCACTCCCTCAGTAGAGATTGCAACAGTAGGTGGTGGTGCTGTAGTCACTCCCTCAGTAGTGATTGCATCCGTAGGTGGTGGTGCTGTAGTCACTCCCTCAGTAGTGATTGCATCGGTAGGTGGTGGTGCTGTAGTCACTCCCTCAGTAGTGATTGCATCGGTAGGTGGTGGTGCTGTAGTCACTCCCTCAGTAGTGATTGCATCGGTGGGTGGTGGTGCTGTAGTCACTCCCTCAGTAGTGATTGCATCGGTAGGTGGTGATGCTGTAGTTACTGCCTCAGTAGTGATTGCATCGGTAGGTGGTGGTGCTGTAGTCACTCTTTCAGTAGTGATTGCATCTGTAGGTGGTGGTGCTGTAGACACTCCTTCAGTAGTGATTGCATCTGTAGGTGGTGGCGCTGTAGTCGCTCCCTCAGTAGTGATTGCAACAGTAGGTGGTAGTGCTGTAGTCACTCCCTCAGTAGTGATTGCAACAGTAGGTGGTGGTGCTGTAGTCACTCCCTCAGTAGTGATTGCATCCGTAGGTGGTGGTGCTGTAGTCACTCCCTCAGTAGTGATTGCATCGGTAGGTGGTGGTGCTGTAGTCACTCCCTCAGTAGTGATTGCATCGGTGGGTGGTGGTGCTGTAGTCACTCCCTCAGTAGTGATTGCATCGGTAGGTGGTGATGCTGTAGTTACTGCCTCAGTTGTAATTGCATCGGTAGCTGGTGGTGCTGTTGTCACTCCTTCAGTAGTGATTGCATTGGTAGGTGGTGATGCTGTAGTTACTGCCTCAGTAGTGATTGCATCGGTAGGTGGTGGTGCTGTAGTCACTCTTTCAGTAGTGATTGCATCGGAAGTTGGTGGTGCTGTAGTCACTCCTTCAGTAGTGATTGCATCGGTAGGTGGTGGCGCTGTAGTCAGTCCTTCAGTAGTGATTGCATCGGTAGGTGGTGGCGCTGTAGTCACTCTTTCAGTAGTGATTGCATCGGTAGGTGGTGGTGCTGTAGTCACTCCCTCAGTAGTGAAAGCATCGGTAGGTGGTGGTGCTGTAGTCACTCCTTCAGTAGTAATTGCAACAGTAGGTGGTGGTGCTGTAGTCACTCCCTCAGTAGTGATTGCATCGGTAGGTGGTGGTGCTGTAGTCACTCCCTCAGTAGTGATTGCATCGGTAGGTGGTGATGCTGTTGTCACTCCTTCAGTAGTGATTGCATCGGTAGGTGGTGGTGCTGTAGTCACTCCTTCAGTAGTGATTGCATCGGTAGGTGGTGGTGCTGTAGTCACTCCTTCAGTAGTGATTGCATCGGTATGTGGTGGTGCTGTAGTCACTCCTTCAGTAGTTATTGCATCAGTAGGTGGTGGCGCTGTAGACACTCCTTCAGTAGTGATTGCATCGGTAGGTGGTGGCGCTGTAGTCACCCCTTCAGTGGTGATTGCATCGGTAAGTGGTGGTGCTGTAGTCACTCCATCTATAGTACTTCCCCCCGTAGGAAGTGGTACCGTGGGAAGAGTGGCCGAAGTACTTCCTTGAGTAGGTGGAGGTTCAGTTGTTTCGTCTATCTCCCAATTACTTTCGGCATCAAGGAAATAATCCGTGTAAATTTGGTCCCAAAAGGTCACTGTGCTAATATGTGGATCTTGTAATGCTATTTCCAAGAACCCACTATCATTTATTTCTACATTTTCAAGCACGCGAATGAAGTTAAAATTTACTTTTGTTACTGGAAACCACGTAATTTGAGATGTTTCACTTTTTGAATTACTGTAAGAACAAAAGTTATATACATAGTTATAAATTATTTTCACACAAATTCTTTAAACGATAAAAGCACAAGAGATCAAATGTGTCTACACTCACCCAGTTTTAGCAAAGTTTGTCCACCTCTCTACAAGAATGTCGCCAATAGTAAGGTCTCTATCGGCTGTATTCGTGGCAGGACTATTGTAGAACATGTAAGCCAATTCTTCACCGTGAGCCGCCGAATCAACACTTATAGGGCCCGCAAATGGTTCTCCAAGCGTTCCGGAGTATGAAAACTGATATAAATAAATTGGCGACGGTGAAGCTAGAATTCGTTTCCTGACCTCCCTTATAGATGATACTAGCATCATTGTATCACCATGATATTTTAAATAGTTTTCAATGTTTGCCATATTTATTGGATTTTCTCCAAAGTAAAAATCCCTTATTCGCAGAGCTATTGCCATCTTTTCAGCATCGGTTTCGAACTTTAAGTCGGACTGTATAAAGTCACTGAAAGATATTTCCATTCTCTGAAGCCAGTTATCTTCTAATGCCTCTTTGGCTCTGATGGTTCCTTCGTTATCTACAAACCCAATTATAACAGGAATATGCAGAAACTCAGCATCTTGAATGATTTGAGCGGGAGTTTTAGTTAAAAAAGGTTCCACACCTTCCAATTCGTGCCTTTCAATACAAGGAGCAAAAGCTAGAGAATTATCAGTTAAATCTAGTTCATTAATAACACCCATCAAAGCGGATATACTAGTTCTGGTAAAAACATTTGACAACTGTTCAGTGGTAGTTATTTCATGGCCAAGAGCTTCAGCTACTTGAAGGGCATATTGCAAGTTATCTCGAGTTACAGCCCATGGGGCCAATGCATTTCCACTTTGAGCGATAGCTTTTTGAACCAAACCTTGACCCATGGGGGACAAAGTGACTAAGTCAACGGCAGCAGCTCCACTTCCATGACCAAAGAGAGTTATATCTTCAGGGTTTCCTCCAAATTGAGCAATATTTGCATGTACCCACTTTAATCCTGCAATAATATCTTTTAATCCAGCGTTGCCGGGTGCAGTTTCGGTTCCAAGGCACAAGAATCCTAGGATAGATTCGCGATAATTCAGAGAAACAACGATCACGTCCTTTTCGACAAAATTTCTAAAGGACAGCTCTGGAGCATTTACCTGGTCAAACTCCTTTCCTTTAATCCAAACCATGACAGGCAGTCTTCTAGTATGATCTAAAGTTGGCGTGAAGATATTGGCCACCAAACAATCTTCGGTGCCTTCGAATCCAACACCCAAGGCTCGAACACATCTTATGTCTCTTCGGTTTGCCACAAAGGGAGTTACGAAGAATGGAGCTGGTAACGGCGCCTGAAAATTAATATTTATTGAAAACATCGATCATTTTCAAAATAATCTTGGATTCCTACTAAACTTAGTGCACTTCACGTCGTGATGCATAAGGTTGTACATCAGAGGCCTATTGGAGCCCTACATTTTGTAAAATGCCGTGCACACTAATGCGCCATCGGGCATCAGTATACATGACGTCCTTTGCGCGACTCCGATAGACGTGTCACGAACCTACTGCTGCATCATGACACGACACATTATTCTTTTGCGAATTCGACTTGAATCACTCATAAAGATTGTTATCATATTAATCATAATTTTTAAATTTAATTTTCCACAGAAATAACAATTATTTATATTCCAAACAATTATTTTATTTTTATGAATTTGATTTCATTATAGACACTTATTGATAACAATCATCTGCTATGAAATGCCTTAATCTATTTTCTTAAAACTAATAAGAGAAGCTGCGTAATATCCATGGTAATTGGTATGGAAACCTTTTTGAAGAGAAATGGCTAAGTATTTTTGTAATTTATGTTAGTTTTATACAAGATAGACTCTCGTTGTGGTCACGTAGACGTAGGAGAGTAATACATAATTAAATATGTAAAAAAAAATAGTCAAATCAATCTGCATAGCCTTTGTCCAACAATGTTAGGGTCGACTTCTAGTTTAGCGAATGAAGCTAGATACTAGTATTTTACATGGAGCGATCTCCCCGACCTAGTTAGCTGCCGACCACTTCTGTTTGTGCTCATGATTATAGATCTATTTTGAATTAATTGTCTTTTTTAATGCACGTGTTTCTGTGACAAATAAATATTTTTTTCTTTCAGATATTAGGTACGTAAAAAAATATCTTAATAAAAATGTTCATGCAAAGAAATTCTTGCAATCTTTTACAATGTGATTTACCTTGAACCTGTTGGTGCCTGAAGTGGAGCCGGCGTATGGTATTCCATGGAACTCGAAGTAATTCCCGTTAGTTGCCACACTGCCTACCACGGTACCTTGTTCGATGATAACCGTAGGCGCCTGTTGGCCTGCAGCAGATGCTGCCAGCACAGAACAGACGAACAATACTAATACCATGCTACCTTTGCAACCGCGGAAATAGAACTAGATATCGGGAGGAAAACGGCATCATATTTAATTAGATAAATTTGAATGAGTGTTTTTTCGCTATCGTCATCGATATAATGATAAGAAGACTTAATTGATACGAGACTTAGGCCGCGTTTACACGAAGAGAGTATAGAGATAACAGATAGGAGGATGACCATACGAGATTTGTAGGTAATAGTCGCCAGGCAATTTATTGTAGAACTTATTACCTTCAGTGAAACCCCGAAATAAAATACATACAACAAATTAGCATTTTGTTTTCGCCTTCTCACTGAAATGTGTATCTTTATCATGTTTGAAATAAGTTCCATATTTAAACTGCATTTAACCGCCTGGCGATTATCGCCTCGTTTGAAACTACCCTTTTGACGCCGAAAAACTATCCTTGTTTGTACGAACACGGCTTAATACGATAGTGACTGTAAGTATCCGTCAAATTCCTTTGTCATGACGAAGAATAAATTATCTTAAAGGAATTTTTAAGTTTTACAACAAGCACGAATGAATTTTTTAAATGTTTCTCAATAAGGAAAAATGGATCCCTAATAAGACTACTTTACTGTTCGTCTGTCATGACAAATACCAAGGTCCATTGCTTGTAATCCATTGCAATTGAGAAGCAATGTTTCTAAAGCTTCTCAGTTACTGATATCAAAAGATCCACCACTCACTCATCGAAACCTATAGGGTACTTATGTAGTTTCCCGATCAACATCTCACAGCGGGAGTAAAGGAAAAAATAATAGCTTAAAAACTATAAAACACGCTTTAAATACCAAACTAAAAAAGGAGAAAATAATTTCATTCAATTAAAAAGCGTGCTTTTTTATGATCAATTAATGTCAAGCACCCCACGCTTTTTAATTGAATTAAATAATTTTTTCCTTTTTTAGTTTGGTTTTTAAAGCGTGTTTTTCAAACTATTATTTATTTTTTATTTTTTAGTTCTGCTAATACCAAAACGTTTTATATTTTTTTTCCTTTTTTTTCATTTTTCTCAAAAAAAAAATTAACATTTTTGAATAGTCATCGGTCCTCGATAAGTTTACAAAGTTTCAATGAAATCTGACCGTTTAAAGTGGGTCAAAATTGCGCTTTATGGAGTCGGTTACATACAAACAAACAAACATACAAGTGAAGCTAATATAAAGCGTGTAAAAATCCGAAAATCGTTACTTTGTAGTTTTAATCATTTCTTTTCGCGATTATAATCTTGCTTTTGCAATTTAACCATATTAGTTTCGGAGGTATAGAACCCTTAGTGTGCAATTTAGACTGGCTGTTTTTTTTTTAAATAGACATTTATTTTCAATTTTTAAGCACTATTCAAAGTTTTTGTAAATTTACGTGTAGGTAGCCATGTAGATATCTACAAAAGCATATCTCTTAGTGAGTGGATACGCACAAACAATTTTTAGCTGTCATTTTGAATTTTCAGGGGCATGAAAAAACAAAACGTTCTTATAAACCATTTGAGATTTACTACTCCATTTGAACATGGTAGTGAATTAAATAATGAAATTTCAAATATTTTAAGGCAAACCGACAACAACAACCGATTAGAACAGACCCAAAGAAAAATATGCCAAAATGTGTGCCAAATAAAGAGGTCAACGACCTAATCCAAATGATTTTAAGAAAAAAAAATGTCCCTTTCGATACCGTTACACAACACTCTCATATTATTGCAATATAAACCGTACGGTGATTAATATAAGGGTCACTTTTTACCAAAATTCCTTGTGGTCCATTTTTTCAGCGGTTCCCTTAGCGGGGGTGAATGCTACGTGTGCGAGGGGCGGGGGGATAGCGGGGAGGTTTCACAAAATGTGTGCAACACGTGTGTGCGCCCGCGCCGCTCAGAATTCATGAGAATTTCTGATTCATTGACTCTTGTCATATTTGAAATGAATTTTGTTTTGTCATAATTAACTTTTTCTTCGTTATTCAGACGATGATGATTCATTTTATAGTGTGTATGATGATCAATAAAAATAATAACACGACAACGGTGTTTCCAAGCTCGGTACTGAAGCTATATCTATTTATCAGAAATAATTATTACAATGTCAACTGTCAATGCCATCGCCCGCTGTATTTGCTCCTCTGTAAAACGATTGACGTTCACTTAAACTAATCCTGTAATTTTAAATATACGACAAAGTGTAATAATCTGTTTTGAAAAACATTAACGAAATCTGGAATATGAATTTAATCTACAGTACTAAATGTACCATTTATGCAAAACTTATAAAACGGAAAATAATTACAAAGCAAACTCTGACATTTAAGGTCTAAAAGTACCGTTTGACGCAGCAAACTAAATAAACCACTAACCTTCTCTAAAACAACACAAGACTTGGAATTCAAAATCCATTTAGGAAAAGACAAATTTCCCCTAAATTGTATTATCTCCCGTCTCCCGGGCTGACTCGGGATGCGATGGTCCAAAACATGTGCCACACCACGTAGGTCCTACACACGAAAATATTAAAACAAACAATCATAAGTGACGACTAAACATCGTTGAACAACCAACCTTAGTTGTCCACAAATTGGATCTCAATTTAAATGGTACAGATGCAGTCATTACGATGGGAGATGCAAATCAGTGTTACCTTGTGGGAGACTAGAATGAGACAGGCGAAAGGTTAAACGTTATGCGTAACACATTGAACAACGTGCATCTCTGAGATAGGAAAAAAATTAGATTTGTAACAAAAACTGTTTTGGTCCACGGTTTGTTGGATTCTGTTACTTTTAATCACCAAAATGATAAGATGATACCTACGTGATTACTTCAAAGTAATAATTCGAAAGCTAACGGCTACCTAGACAGTATTTTTGGAACAGCTAAAGTTTTAGCTTTAGTTGTAGACATTTTTAGTAGATTATACAAAAAAAAAACAGCTTTTTTATATGTATATACATTTTGACACGCGGTCAAAATGTATAAAACAGCTGATTTTATTTTGTAAGACCGACGAAAAATTTCTACGCCTAGAATGATACGCTGAATTCATGGTTACAGTTTGCGCACTGGATAAAAATTTATCCTGTATAGTATAGACCGCATGGCACCACAGCATTGAATGTGTAAGAAACGTTTCGGATTTTTCATTAGACCGGTTTTATTTTACTTCTCCTGTCCCACTTCCTGTTTGTTACAATTCACGTCTAATAGCAGCCCCACATTGTTTTAATTACAAATAAAACGTAAACCAATACTTTGTTTAATAACAATAATATTACGTTTCCTCCACCATTCGTGATGTTGTTCTGATTAGTTTACGTTTTTATTGGTCGACCGCGAGAGGGCGCCCTGGTCACGTTCCGTTGGTTTAATGTGTGGTGGGGATTGTTTTAGCGTTTTGTGTACACATACGTGCTAACTGTAATAGCGGAAACTGGTCATAAGCTGCCTTCTATAGGCAGGCAATTACTCTGAAAGTTTGCCGGCTACGGAAAGTTTAGGAGTTCAAATACCTTGCGTATGAAGTGAGTTTTCTTTTGTACTGTAAGTTCATGATATTTTTTTTAAGACTCCTATTTAGCGTCCTATAAGCCAAATTGAAGTCTGAAAATCTATGCATACCTATAATAAAATAGCAATGAAGAATTTTAGTCCATTTATCCGGATGTACTCATACGACCCGAATTGGTGAAAAAACGGCTGAACGGGTTACCTTATTACCTGGATTAACACATACGGCACTTTCATTGAGGAACATAAAAATAATTCACTATATTATTCGGGTAGGTATGTGTTTTTCCCCAGATACGTAAAGGAAAAAGAACTGTCAGAGTTTGCCCGTAAAATTTCCTGTACCTAAGAGTTGTCTCTGCTGTATGTGAGAAGCAGAGAACCGGTCGACGTATTTCGGCTGAAATGATGATGATGATGGTGAAAAGATACTTTCCTAATATACCTATAACTTCTTTCTTAATACGTTACAGTCCATTTTCGCTTGCTTTGATTAGATAAAAGGTGTCTTATCCCATCGCCCGGTTAGCTCGATTTCGCCTTGCGTTCTTTCAGTAGTTTTTCTTATTTCTCGGCTCCTGAAGGTTGAAGCGTGATGGTGAACCTATAGCATAGCCTATTCTTTTCTCAAAAATAAGGCTATTAATAGCAAAAAGAATTTTCAAAACCGACTGGTATATCCAGAGATTACCGTGTTCAATACAAACGAACTCTTCAACTTTAGTATTAGTATCTAAATAGATGTGTTGAAAGTCTGGTAGGTATTCAGGGGAATCCCTGCATTAGCAGTAGCTAACTGTCACTTGATTTAAGCGCGTATTACACTACCCAATTTGTAGGAAATCCAATTAGGAATTACTTACTTACTTACTTATTTTATTTCCAAAACACTTTGAGTAATACAAACGTGATTTAAGCCACACAACGAAAACCTCTCAGGGTTTATCTGTTGATGGCGAGCCACTCATTTCAATAAAAACACGAAAAAAAATATATTAACAATTGTACACGATAGTTTGACAAAAAACAGTATAACACTAGACATAAGACAATATTGAAAAAAAAAAAGAAGATTCAGAAGATGTAATCGCAGTTAGAACAATTGGATCCGATTAAATGAGATTGGAAGGTGCCGACCGCACTACTTTTACTAAATTGTTGCATCCCAATGTAGTTCTACTTCATAAGAGCATTGAGTCCGATTTAGAATTCAATTTAGTTCCAGTGTGATCACTAGCTTCCAATTTCCTAATTACAGTGTTCCTAGTTTGAGTTTCTACAAATTCAGTAGTGTAATACGTACTTTAGCCTTATCAATAGAGTAGGTATATAAAAAAATATTCACTAAATTATAGCGTATTTTTACATTCAGGAAATGAAGAAGCGGATCTACATAAATAATAATTTAAAATGTATGCAGCAGTATCACCTTGTACTTCACGTCATCAGCATGTAATTGTTCGTCATTGTAACTATACTAGAAATCAGTGGTCATAATAAATTACAGTCAATCAAAATTCTATTCATTATAATATAAATCCAATAATGTGTTATGGAAGCCAATTTATGGGTGCAAATTTTCACCTATTTATAAGACCAAGAATATTTTACCGAGTACAATAATATCTACCCTTATTACAACACCAGGCACAACAGCATAACAATGGTAGCAACGGCATCGGCTTTAACCCATTTTCATACTTACTATCGACGAAATTTACATCTGACCAATTTGAAAAATCGCGTGCACACAATGACCACATCTTTTAGCAAGCGTTACTATAGTAGCTGAACACTGCAAGCAATAATAATCCTTACGGTGTATAGATGTTAGTTTCCTCGATAGTACAAAAATAATCTAACGCCTTCTTCTCATGGAGGTAGGCAGAAACTAGGTATAAAACGCCACACCCTTACTTAGTCCTTTTGCCTCGTTTATATCAGCAAGCTTAGCACGAGCACCGATTTGTCGACGGAAGAATAGACATGACTATTAACTAAATGATGTACAATGGAAGAAGATAGCTATGTTTTTCTGTTAATTATTACAGTTATGCGTTATAAACTAATCATAATTTTGTAGATAATCGTATATACATTGTGGCCGTCGAGTAGAAAGTTTGTTGTCAGTGTGATTTTGACAGTTAGGGAAGAAATATTCTTCTGAAATAGTCCACATTTATAAGAACCTAGACAAAATTCGTTAGAAACGTAAAAAATAATGACAGATTGTAGAAGGATATCTACGGTGCGATGTCAAAAATGGAGAAACGAAACGTGACTTTGTATTGAAAAAGCACTGTCTATCTTCGTAGAAATAGAAAAGGTCATGCTAAGTCTACTGGTCATACACGCACGCCAGTTGCAAATACCTACTACACAACTGATTTTTCTGAAGAACACAACAAAAATGTCACTAAATGTCCTCCTAGGGTGTCTCCTCTCGGTGTTTCCAGTCATATCTGCCTTGTAAAATACCTTTAGTTATTCGCCTTTCATTGATTCTCTTAAGGCCCTGGTAACTTTAAATATTGTCGTTATGAGCGATAATAGTTCTTATTGCAATCAGATACGGGTTAAAATCTGTTGTAATAAATTCGAATAATAAATGAACAAGCAGATAATCATAAAATTAGATATTAACTACGCATTTGAATTTTTTGGTATATTTTTGTATTAAAGGGATAAACTGGTTTTAAAGTTAATTAAGAGGTGACTTTGATTATTTTTTTGATGCATTAAAGTATGTTTAATTATGTTTTCAGTTCGATCACTCTATGTAAAAAAGACTTGAAAATATCATATATTTTTTTGCTTTCAAAATTATTTACGTTTAAAGAGATACACTGGTTTAAAAAACCACCTTTTTGAGCGTTTTCAAGAAATCACCGCCTTAACATAATCTTTTCAGTTTTCGTCACTACAACTTATTTCACCCAAAAATCACTCTACCTAGCCTCTTCCCAACTATGTTGTGGTCGGCTTCCAGTCTAACTGAATGCAGCTGAAAACGTAGTATACATGGAGCGACTGCCTATCTGACCTCCTTGGTAAGACTAGTTGTCAGCCTTTCGGGCTTCGGACTACCCGTAACGACTGTCGAAATTCCACGAATGACAGCCGGGACGAACGAGTTAACGGCATTGCAAATGGCTGCAGCAACTGTAGACTCAGCCTTAGGCTCTGGCAGGTGAAATCCATCCTACATTATCGTGAAATTGCACGCCTAGATATTAGATTAATTTATCGACAACCATCAAACTGCACATTGATAACAATCAATGACGCTCGTATTGGAGATTACTGCTGTTATCATCGAAAACGATTACTCATATCATTATGCCTAATAAAGTATTAGGTTAATCGTCCCTGATACCTATTTTTAAACGCCAGCAATTTATTTTTTATAGTCATTATCACGGCTACTTGTATTAACTAGGTACCTACTGAAGTGGCTGTACACAAAAACATACTAAATAATTACTTATAATATTTCAATATTATGAAATATGTATTATAATCGGTGACATGACATCGCTAGTGATTGTTTGATTTTGAGTGATTAAAAAAGTGGATGTTGAAAAGAAATAAGCTGTAAGTACCTGATAATATTTTTAATACACTAATTAGCTTTTGTGGCTTCGCACGCGTGGAGGTACAAAATTATCCTTTGGGAACGTACTACTGGGATAAAAAAGTATTCTATATATTAATCTAGGTTATAAACTATCGGTGTGCCAAATTTCATCCAAATCCGTTCAGTTGATTTTACGTGATTGGGTTACAACATCTTAACATACAAACTTTAACATTTTTTAATATTAGCAGGATTAAAAAATAATTTTTAGTTTTTAAATCTGGTGCATTATAAGCAGTTATTAAAACACGACTTTGAGTTTACACCTCCGCAGCTCCGGACCGACAAATACACATGTTATTTTATTCAACATAAAAAAAATGGCTAGATTATTTTAGACGTTAGAGACCACCGCAACATTTAAACAATCTTTATTTTGGAGGGTGGCCCAAGGTCCTGCACTGGTAAAGTCTTACCTACCTTTTATATATGCATGTGTTTGTGTCTCGTAATGTTAATTACCTACTTAATATTGTATAGAAGCAAGTTCTTCTTTCTAACTGAACAGACAGCTGTGCTGCTGGGGTGTTTGTTGCGCCACTTTTTCTACCCAGCTAAAGCACTAGGAAGTGGTGAAGGGTGGGTGTTTTGGGGGACTGTCTTAAGTAATTGTGACGTTCAAATTCTCAGCCTAGGTTCAATAAATGACTTTTGATTTTGTAAGACAGGTAAGATTGGCCTGGAAAGGTACCTATTCCAGACACGCTCTTGGCACTATTCATTTAATTGAGCGCTAAAAGACAAAAGAGCGAGAGAAAGAGAGAGTGAAGTGTATCCGCATTGTCAATTGTTTACAGATAGAGTGTAGAATTCGATTGTGAGTTCTCAGGACCTCGAGTTCATAGAAGTATGTTTTTTTTTATTTGCAGACTTTCAGCAGCACTTTTACTTTGTACTATTTCAACAGAAGGTGAATTCTCGAAGGATAGAAGGATGAAGCTGCCTGACTCAGGTTTATTGTGATCCTTCTGAAGATCAATCTGAAGGACATCGTATCGCCCACTTATGACAAGATTTACTTGAAATCAACGATGAATTTCTGACCGAGTTCGAAGTTAGGTACTCACGCTCATCAGTCGTGCTTGCTACAACTGGACCAGCGAGGAAGTACTTAGGTACTTATAACTACGAATAATAATGTGTGAAAGTAAAATTATAAAATTTTGGCTTTGTTTCATTTCGAACTCACAGGTCATAATTGTTCTATTGATAGCTTGCGGCCTGGAGACCTACCAACCATAATCAAGGAACAGAGCAGGGGACGTGATGCGTTGGTCAAATTGACAGTTTCATTCTGTCGGTTTTAAATTTCTATCATGAATTTCATGATAGTCTTTGTCCCGAAAGACTATAAAAATCTTTCGATGCATGTTGAAAGTTATTTTCGAAGAGTTAGCTATACCTACTTAAGTATCTATATACATTACTTTGCAAGCTATAAAATTCTAAAACGCGTTTCTGAATTCCAGACCAATACAGTTTTTTTTTTGCGATTTCACAGAACATCTGTTTCATTAAAAATCCGGATTTCCGACAAACGATTCCAGTTTTTTATTGAAAAAAAAAAAATACATCTAACTTCCATTACACTTATTGGTACATTAAACTCAAAAGTCTCCCTGAAGACTGCGCTCGCGCGGCTGGCGAGGGGAATCGTTCAAAAATAGAATCCTCATGGATTCCTATGCTTGCATATTGCCATGGTGCTTGAACGTTAGCACGCGCCTAAGCTAAGCCGTTGTTATTTAAGTTTCATTAAGAATGAGTACAACAACTGCATTTTTTTTAAGTTGTTTGGATTTGAAACTGCCTGTCAAGTTTATTTTTATTGACCTGACTTATGATTATAATGGTATTATTTGCAATTGCGTTTTTTCATTAGTATTGTCATTAAAATGTCCTTGAAATGTGATGTGGCTGTCAATTATTTTTATAATTGTATCAATTGATCATTCAAATATTAATTCATGTAATGTAATTAGTCATTTTCACATTCTTTTGTAACAGTTTTTTTTTCGTTTTTTTTATAAAGTTAGGTACCATTTTTTTGTAACTCATAATTTATAGGATCTTCTTTTGAATATAAATAGTAATCTTATTAAAAACATAATAAAAAGTATCGATCTGAGGGGCAGAGCGTTTAACTTCTGACAGATTTATAGTACTGCTGCGAGAAGCTGCAGATAGTACGTTATATGTCCTTATTTCTACGGTTCATTAAATAGCTCTCTATTTTTAATGAATAAATTAATGAAATACCCTGTGGAATTTCATTGAATTTATTAGAGTGCGAGATAAATTACAAATCGGGGAAAATAAAACGACTAATATTCCTGCTTCAGAAAGCTTATTGAGCAAGAATACCTTTAAGCAAATTGTTTTTGCTAAACCACTCTGTCCTGTAGGGTACCAAGACAAAACTTATATTTTAAGCACTTTATTTCATGTTTATGCAGTAAATTTTTTTCATAACCAAGTAAACCATTTGCATAAAATTCAAAACGTGCCAGTTACATAATACGTATTTCTGCAGTTAAATTAACTTCATGTGACTTACCAACCAACCCGGACTGGGGTCGCGTGGTGGATCCCGCTCCCTGTCACAGAGAGGAGGCCTGTGTTCCAGCAGTGGGAACATTATTGGCTGATTATGCTTATATAAACATTTCAATTACCTAATTCTATTTCAATACCGGTGTAAAACTACAGTCACATCAGACATTTCAGCTCTGTCACTAGGGTGAAAATGCTCCTGGCACAGAGCGTTTTTCACCGCCTGCCTTCATCACCAGCCTGTCTACATCGCCTGCTTACGATGGCAAAATAGATGCATAACCCCTTGGCTGTAAGGCAGACTCAAATTGAGTATGAAAACAATAGAAAAGTAGGTAATTGTGTTAATTACTTGACACTTGAAGTTTTAAGCATATTTATAGGCAGCTGCTCAGCATCTGGAAGGTCTTCACTCTCACTGGGCCACCACTGCTCTCCAGCATTGTTAGCCCGGTTATAATGGCTACGAGATTACCTATATTCGTGGCCAACCACTAGGTTATGCACTGGGTTGAAGAATCTAGAAAACGCTTTACTCTGAGTAAATTATTGCATCACGACTGCTGTCAAAACGGTGAATGAAACCTCATCGTGGGGGAATGGCATGTCCTAGAATTAAAAACTCGAAGATATGTTACATCTACCAACCCGCACTGGGCCCGCGTGGTGGATTACAGTCCACTCTATCTCACTGAGAGGAGGTATGTGTCCCAGCAGTGGGAACATGATAGACCGGTTATGGTGCTCAGCATCTTAGATTGCAGGACACGATCATCGTATTTTAAAATGCTGTAGGCTTAGCATGACGCTTTCTATTTCTACGAAGAATAGACAATGCTTTTGCAATACAAAGTGACGTTACGTTTCTCCATTTTTGACATCGCACCGTAGATATCCTTCTACAATCTGTCATTTTGTCTTTCGTTTCTAACGATCTTTGTCTAGGTTCTTATAAATGTGGACTAATTTAGAAGAATATCTATTCCCAAAGAGTCAAAATCACACTGACAACAAACTTTCTACTCGACGGCCACAAAGTATTAACGATTATCTACCAAATCATGATTCGTTTAGAACGCATAAAACATAGACATCTTCTCCTATCGTACATCATTTAGTTAATAGTCATATCTATTCTTCCGTCGACAAATCGGTGCTCGTGCTAAGCCTGCAGGACTGGAATAAATAAACTTAACCTAACATGACGTGATGATGACGCCTGTACTTCACAAAGGAATAGGCAGAGATGCACCAACAGTACCCACACATTAAATTTAAGCTAGAAAAAAGAGAAAATTTAAAACTGAATAAAATTATATCCGCTAGCAGTGACCAATACCTACAGTTCACAACTTAATTTGCGAACAAACTTAGTTCAGGAACTTATGACAACGGTCCCACAATTACAACTAAGTTAATAACTCGAATATATGTACCGCTGTGTTGAATTACTAAGTACCGAAGGTTTCTAGAGCTATTTGGCATTTATTATAAAACAACCTTCCTTCCACCCGCGGCTATGCCCGCATGGTATGTCGATGAAAAACCCATGTCCTTCCCCAGGGTTCAAAGTTATCCCCATACCAAATGTCATCAAAATCAGTCTAGCCGTTTCGGAGATTAGCACAATTTTATTTCTCCTAAGTATAAGTTCACAGATTCGACACAATTTTGTATTACATTTATATTGTTCCTATGACACATTTTTATACATAAATAGCGAAATACATGCCTATTACCTAATACAAGTGTCAGGAATTCCTGAATTCGGGTATTAACTTATGTTATACTAGCTTCCACCCGCGGGTTTGCCCAGGGTTCAAAGTATCACCATACCTTTCATCACAATTTAGTTTAAGTAATTCAAAACTTTGTTGAACTTATATTGCAGTAGGCTGTCATTCCACCTGATGCTAAAGATTGTCACTATTGACAGTTTACTTCAAGGCCACTTCACCTAATTTTTCAAGGTGGGATCATTATTGTACTAAATTTTAACGATTTACGCTTACAGCTTACGCGTGCAGTGCGTCGGGCATGTTCGCGGACGCACACGTTGACGGCTTCCACGCCGTGCTCCGCAAGCGATGCGCCGCGGCGCTCGGCAGGTTGCGCGCCAGCATCAACAGCATCCTGGCTGTTATTGCGGACAGGCTGGACACGCGGTACATCCAGCACTGGGTTAATACCCACATTAGGATTTAAATAATTGTATAATATACTATCACTAGTTTCATAAGTTGTACTCTACTAACATCTATGGATTATTATTCAGTACGAAATAAAAAGTTTTTTTATTTTACACATTCCAGTCACAATTTTCCCTACATTTTCCCTCTTTACGAGAAACAAACACTAAATCCGTTTGTTCGAATCGACGTTAAAATATCGCGGGGGAATTTCTTTTCGCTCTGGATCTTCAACGCTCTGCGTAGCGCCGAGAGCTGAAAATCAAACAGCGTCTTTTATCGACGCGCTGTAATGCACTCTGTTAGATGCTCAAAGCTGGACTCAACACCGAGTCACCGAGACAAAATACATAGCGCGATTAAATACTGACGCGACATATTGACGTCGTGCGTAAGTGGTCTTATACATCTACATGCAATCATAACAATAGTTCCATTTTCCTTTACTTTATGGAACGAAGACATTGTCAAAACAATTAACTCAAATTATGAACAATACTCCAAAGAGTATCCGTTCATAATTTGAGTTAATATCACACCATAGAAAGCCACGTGGCTATTTCCCATCGATTATTTTAATGTACGTTCCTTCGGTTTGTTTGCATTTCTTGGTATTGTTTCTTTGTGTGTGTAATTAAAGCGGAATTAAACACGTTTCCTGTCTTAACTTACAATTATTTTTAGCTCCTATAGTTCAATTGTTAAGCTCGCAGTAGAGGTTGTGAATTCGATTGCTACTCTACACTTTATGTGTACTCAAAAGCGAAGTGTATTTATCTTTTGAGAAGAACAAATACCAAAGTAACAAAAAAGTAAAAACAGTAAAACAAGTAAAATAACAAACTTTTTACGTTTTTCTTTACATAATTATGTATAATAAGAAATCACATTTTAATCTATATCTACTAACTATAATCTAACTACTAATAGATACTTAGATACTAATAATAAAACTGAAGAGTTTGTTTATTTGTTAGTTATCTGGAACTACCAGACGGATTAGAAAAAATATTTTTGTATTCAATAGCACAATTCTTAAGGAATGCTACAGGCTATTTATCATTATGTCAGGGCCCTTAGAAGCAGAGCAAAACTAAAAAAAGTCAGCAAGAACGTTAAGCCAAAACTTAAGGCCCATAGTATCCTCATCTCCCGTCTGAATGCTAAAGCACGACTGCCACCCGCGCCCGCGCAGGGCACCTCTGAGCCTTTATCTCAAAATGGGGATATTCCTTGGCAAATGTTGATTAATTTACAATTGTGCTCTAGCGATTCTGTGGTACTATCTATTTTTCAGTGTATTTTTTTTTCCAAATAACGAAGCCGTTTAGTAGGAGTATGGAATAGAAGCCAAAATATTGCGTGTTGGAAAATATTTTTTACAGCAAAAGTAATAACCATACAAAAAAAGTACCCTCGGCAAAATGATCTTTATGAATCTATAGCAAAATCATATATTTTTTAAATCTTCAAGACAAGCCGTCATAAAGTGACCGTGTTACGCTACCAAACGGGACTTAGGCCCTTAATAAGAAGTATGTATAGTGCGACCAGGCGTTGCGATACGACAGGATGGGTCGAGGGAACAATAGCTAGTAATAAATAATTGTGTGAGAGTCTGAAAATCCCTTATGAAACTCATGATAACTTCAAATGTCACCAATTAAAAAGGTACAGACAATTCCAAAAAACATAGTCATCAACACTGGAATTCTTATTCCTTTCACTAACACTTTTTCTACTTAAATCTCCGATACAATTTCCTGTAATATAATTACAGATGGCCATTCCAAAAGCAATCTTATGTGGCACTCTATAAAACACAATTTGAATTTTCGCCAAAATGTATACGTACGTAGTGCAAAGAGAGAAAGAACTTCTGTGGGTCAAAATTGGACTTTGAATTTGAGAGGTTAAGATTGATTTTGCAGTGTTGTTATGGTGGTTGTTTTGAACCGACGTGGGTGTTTAATGGCGAGGACTGAGGCTTGGAGACAGCTGTCATTCCCTCGGGCACCACTAAGGGTTTTGTTTACAACACACTCTAATGACAAAGATCTCCGCGGTACCTACTGAATTGCTTTACTCTGAATACTCACACCGGATTTGTGATGGGTACTTCGTTTTGTGTTCAAGAACGTCGTGGGTAAAAACTCTAATACTTTTGGAGCTAGATTCTGCAGTGAATTATTGGTATTTTTTTAGACTTATAGAATATGCTATTGCCAATATGTATTACAAAACATCAGCAGACTTGATTCGAAGTTGTAAAGTCACGAGCATAAATAAGCTATACCTACTCGTCACATAGCTTTTGAAATCTGCTTTAATGTTAACTATTTATGCATTTATGGTACATAAAAAGGTACCTAGGTACATACAAGCATGAAGACAATTCTAAGACAACTAATTTAGACGATTTCCAAAATCAAAATATTTTTATTTCGCATAACAACGCAAGCACATAAAGGTGCGCTTACACGAGCAACTATAATTGCTCCATCCTGGTCAATTTTTGTCAACTATGACGTCACGACTACATCCAGCAATTTAGGGAAATGGCAACATGTAGTAACCTGTTGCCAGAGATACGGCCACAAAGTATCAAGCAATATGAAGCAACTTAAAAAAACTATGCAATACGGCCGGCTGGCGGTCGGTCGGTTCCTCTCGCAAACACGAGACGTAGTTATAAGTACAAACGAGATAGAAAGAAAATTTACTAAAAATTTCCAAACCGGTTGGATATTCGGCCACTTATGAAATATATGGAGCAATCAGAAGCAATATTCCCGAAACATATCCCGAACTTATTGTTGTTGCTCCAGACTCCACATTAATCCAGATTGATCTAATAGTCTTGCCGAGCAATAATTGCTCAAAAAATTGCCCGTGTAAGAGCACGTTACGAAACGTTAGACGCTAGGTGCACGATTGCAATTAGTCGTTTCCTATGATGGAGAAGAGAAGGCAAGAACCTCCTCGGTTACTATTCAGACAAAGTGGCTTTTACAATGCTTTCAAATTACAGCGTTAATAGGTGTTGGAGGACAATGTAGGCCTGTCAACAAGTAGGTACGAGGTACTTATTTAAAAAAAATGAAAATGGTCTAGACAGTAGATTTGTAATCTACTGTCTAGAATCTAGAAGGCCTACAACGTTCTCAAAGACATTCTTACGAATATTATAAACGCGAAAGTTTGTATGTATGGATGGCTGGATGTTTGTTACTCTTTCACACAAAAACGGCTGAACGGATTTGGATGAAATTTGGCAAACAGATAGATTATAACCTAGATTAACACATAGGATACTTTTTATCCCGGTAGTACGTTCACGCGGGATAATTTCCGACCTCCACGCGGGCGAAGCCGCGGGCGGAATCTAGTTTAAAATAAACGCGTCCGTACTAGCGCTGTTCAAAACTTGGAAGGCTATAGAAACGTTCACAATCCGTGATTTTTAAGCCAGAAATAGAATTAATTTTATGTAACTAGCTTCATCTTTCTAACTCACCGACCTTGACAATTCAAAAGTGCCTGTAATTGGTTTATTTGAAATAAATGCTTTGAGGTTTTGAGTTTGAGTTTGTTTAAGCTCTAAAATTAATCTGCCAAGCCTTTTTCTCAACCAAGTTATCGTCGATTTCCAGCCTAACCGGATTTTGCTGTATACTTCTATTTTACATGGCGCGACTGCCTTTACTTCCTCCAATATCCAGTAACTGGGTAACACGGTACCTCTTGGTAAGACTGGTCAGACTTTCAGGCTCCTGACTACCCGCGTAACGACTCCCAAAAGTGTACAAATAACAGCCACGACCAACGGCTTAACATGCTTTCCGAGGCACGGAGAAGTCTCGATATGTTATAGACGTGACCCATCCATGAACCGACCGCGGCTATCGTAGCTTAACCTTCGAATAACCTGTGCAGATGTTATTATTAGCTCTACAAGAACCCACTAAATCCTCTTAAATAATCATAATATTAAAAAAAACCCGTAGGTTTTATTGTAGGTTCCTAGCTGTTAAATAATGACTGTAGGGAGTATTTAATAGCCCCTTCACAAAGCCGACATTATAATTATGTACCATACTGACACATTCGTCAATATTTCATATCGCCCTTGGCCCTTATGGTCGTTATTTCCAATGGTCAAGGTTTCACAAAAATCAATCGAACGAATGGTTTGAACCTACATTTTTATGGTTCTATACCTAAAGGGTGCTAACGAGGTACCATTTCTAAGGCTCCGCTGTCCTTCCAAACTCAAACCATTTAAAAAAAAACAGGCACTTTTGAATTGTCAAAGAGTCGGAAAGATAAGTTTTTTCTACATTTCAGGCATAATGTGTGACATTGTAAATTAAAATTTATCACAAAACAATTTGTCGTCTGCCTCGCCTTGTCCGAACCATGTTGGGCTGGCTTCCATTCTAAGCAGATGCAGCGGAGTACAATTATTTTACATGGAGCGACTGCATACCTGATCTCCACAACCCGGTATCTGGAAGACTGGTTGTCAGACTTTCGTGCTACTGACGACCCGTAACGACTGCCAAAGATCCACAAATCACAACCAAATGAGATCACAAAACAATTACAATTCATTTATCCTTGTTATTATGGTGTACAATGACTGTCGTACAGACTCTAGAAAAAATTAATGCTTCCTTTACCTGACTGGAAAGAAGGATTATTTATTATTAATCATTTTAATTCAGATTATATTTACATTCCATACAATGTTAGTAAATAATACTTAACACTATGTTAGTAGATTTAATCTATATAATATGTGAAGCCAAAACTTTGTACTCCTTTTTACGAAAATTACGCGGAGGAGAGCACAGGAAAAGTTTCAAAAAACATTAAAATCAAAATCAAAAGTCATTTATTCAAACTAGGCTGAGAGTCAGCACTTTTCGAATGTCAAAATTACATAAGACAATCCCCAAAAAACGACAACCTCTCGCCATTTCCTAGCTGGGAAAAAGAAGTGGCGGAACAAACTCCCCGTTAAAATGGAGAACGAGTGCAGTAAGCTAATATTTTTTACTTAAAAAACAAAATTACGTCACACGTTAAGGGGGGAGGGGGTCAACAAAATGAGGCATTGTGTAACATGAGACAGGAGGGGTTCAAAAGCTTTGTGACGTCACATGTTAAAATTCAAAAATACTAAAACTCGAAATTTATATGTAAACCAAAAACTTAAAAATACTACTTAGTTGCCCATTAGTGATTCAGTGATTGTCATCGAAATCATGTCACTTGGTTCAAATAGATTCATTTTATATAAGTAGATTCTTTTACATATTGTGAATGAGAGAACGTTGTAGGCCTTAGAGACTAGATTTGTAGACGTTTTTCTATTCTGTATTTTCATTCCTCTAAGTACCTGGTACTTATTGACTGGCCTGCACTGTCCTCCCATACCTTTTATCACTGTAATTTGAAAACATTGTAAAAGCCAATTATTTTTAAAAGAGTAACCGTGGAGTTTCTTGCCGGCTCTTCTCCATAGGAAACGACAAATTGGAACCGTGCACCTAGCTTCTGACGTTTCATAAGTGCCCATGCAGGCTTATGTGAAATAAAATATTTTGATTTTGATTTTTTTGATTGATTACAAAGCTTATTACAGTAGTAGAATAGTCCGTCTATTACAGGGTTGTATCTTTGGAACCGTTATAGGTAGACAAATGAAATTTTCACAGATTATGTATAGCTATAGCTGCTACAGCAACAAATTATAATATAAATAAAACAGAATTAAAATTTAATAAAAGACATGAAAATATATACTGTGAAATAAAAATGTACGGTGGTAACCTTCGACTGCGAATCCAACTCACTTATTGCCGCTTTTTCCGGAAAAAAAAAATCTGCATAATCAACCTATAACGTTCCCACTGCTGGGGCATAGGCCACCTCTCGTACAGAGGGAGTGGGCCGTAATCCACCACGCGGGCCCAGTGCGGGTTGGCAGATGTCACATGTCTTCAAATTTTTGGTTCTAGGACATGCCGGTTTCCTTACGATGTTTTCCTTCACCGTTTTGAGAGCAGTAGTGATGAAATAATTTACACAAACTTAAGCACCAGTTGGGGTTCGAACCCACGACCTCCAACTCTTAAGTCACGGCCGCTATAACTGGACCACCATTATTCCATACAAAAAAATCAATTTCCTAAATATTACCAAAGTTTTGTACGTAGGTATACAAATTCCAGCAGTTTTTGACAGTAGGTTGTTACTCCGTCAACCCCAATTTAGGGTGAACACGCAACGGATTTTGAAGGGCAAATTCCTTTGAACAGCTGATTGAATTTAGTTTGTGTGTGTGTGTAGGGAGTAAGGGATGTAATACCGCAAAACTTTGACAAATCTGTTTGGTATACATCAAGCTGGACTATAGACGAATTTACCGAGTTACTAAATACACAAAACGAAACAAATGAAATTGACTAAATAATTTAAGAAAGGAATGTGTTTAAGGAGGTAAGGACCAAAACTCCATAACCGACTTTAGTCAGTCGACTCAAGCCACCTAAAAGGGTGAAGATGCAAGACCAAAGGCCATAAAAAGATGCCTAGGCACTGTTGCCAATTCCTTCTAAACTCACCCAAATATGGACAAGAATGACGATCTTAAAGTCCATAAGGACCGAAAACATTGCTATTCAAAAATAAGTCAGCTAGAATCAAGAAACACAGAAGTATAATATGTTTGTATTGGAATGGTATAAAAGAACAAAAATCTCCAATTGCCCTTTATTGGAAAATAATACCAGATTTGCAAATTTAACAGAAGATTGAAAAATTAGCAATAGCAGATGGGACCTCTTTCGAATTGAGAGAACTGATTTGAATTACAGACACTTTCAAGCAATCATGATGATTTGTAAAATTCATATTACGAGAAAGCACTGTAAAACGTTATGTTTACATTTTTCTAACGCTTTTTTCATTTATTAATTTCCAGAAACAACAATATTTAAATTAATCTTGTACCTAACGCCTTTTATGCTCTTTCTTGATTTAACTAAACGAATTTTACTACAAAACCAATCAAAATGAAACGGAACGGAACGGTGGGATTCACCAATGCTGCAGGCGTGGATGGGGTGGCACTCTCTTTGCAACAGGAGATGAGTGGTTCTCCTTTCATGCCCGTTTAGTTTAATATTTTGCGTACTAACATTATTTTTTAAGACTGTAATACTAACAAAATGGAACCTGATTTCCGAAATAAACGATTATTTATTTTATTTTATTTAAAGTCCTTCAATAAGATTAGGCTGAGCATCATCATTTTATGAACGTCAAAATTACATACGACAGTCCCCAAAACGCCCGCTCTTCCCAACTTCCTAGTACTTGATCTGGGAAGAAGAAATGGCTCAACAAACCCCCCCAGCAACATAATCCTATAAATCCAAAAGTCGTTTACTGATTCATTACATCATAAATGGTTGCTACCCACACTTCCTAAAACTTCAAACCTGGTCACATAAAATAAACAGTTCTACATAAAACAAATCCCTAAGCTAAATAATAATATTTCCACCAACTTTACCCCATTCAAAAATTTGTACTAAACTAAACTAAATTCATTCAACATTTAAGCAGGATTGTATTTACAAAGTTTATTTTCTTGTTCAACAAATTGTTTGTTAGTTTTGCAAATATAAATATTTCGCTTGTTAACTAATGTTGATTGATACTGAAACTTTCATTTGTGTAACTAAACTTGGTAATTTGAGCTCTAAACACAAACAATAAGGTAAACACGGCAGGTGAGTCCAATAAAATAGTCAGTCTCTTTATTTTCTACTTTCTCTCTAAATATTAGAGGATCCATTACTCATAAGACATGTTACCAAGGTCGATATACAAATCATTTTTGTGTTTATTTAACGCTTAAGAATGTAAAATGTAAACCTTCTTCAGTATTGGGTTAATACCCAATACCGGATCTAATTTGAATAATCGTTTCAGCTCCTGAAACGTTTTTATAAACGGAAAAGGTACGACTATAAATAATAATTATTATTCTGATCAGTTGAGGATACGAAATAAATTATAATAATACATAATTCATTATGCCGTGATTTCTTTCCGTGCTGGCCGCCCGCAAAAGCACACGCCCTAGCTGAAGAAAGCTCTGTAGGGCGGGCGACTTCCTCGATCGCAGCGCCTCTAGCGGCAGGCGGCGGGAACTAAAGAGCGACCGGCGATTGGCCTCTTTGCGTGACGTCACACCGGTTCCAACCAATGGGGGGAAACGCGCTCTTGCTCGGCCGCAGTCCTCGTCGCCGCGCCTTCGTATGAGCCGTGTGTCGCTGCCGGTCTCCCCCCGCACCCCGCGACGAGCCGTCTCACCCGCATTCTAGTTGTGGGTGTCGCGCCGTGCAGTCCTCGCGTGTGCCGCTCAACTTAGTGCGCCGTTTGTGAGTGCTTTATATCCCGCACGAGTGTCAGTGTGACGGAGGATCCCGTGCCACCCCGCGGAGGATGTTAACAGCGCACGGTGAGTGATGTCGGCGAGTCGACGGTCGCTTATCTCGCTGCTGCGCCACGTGAACGCGCTCTATTTATAAAATGTAAACACGCAGCTAATTTGATTTGAGACTATATTGCGGTATTGCTACTTAAAAGCGAGAGTACGCGTCCGGAGCGCGCTCCACTAGCGTTCGCAAATTAACAATAAAGACTCGGCGCGCGACGGTCGAGATTGCTGAGTTCCTGTAAGACGGACGCGAGAGTGACGTGTTGATGTCGATGATTTTAAAAATTAGAATCAAGACCCCGAGCTGAACATTAAAAAAGTGGATATTCGTCTGTTAACCTTGGATTGGTTCAGGGCTGGCGATAGCACGATAACGTGACCTTGGAGCGGAGTCTCGCGAACGCCGGCCGGCGCTGGAAGCGCGCGAGCTCACGGAAAATGTCCAGACAAACAACGATAATGGTGTCGCAAACACAATGATAATTCTGTTAATGTGAGAGATTCGTGCAGGAAACACAATGAGAAAATATCTTTAATATGTACTGTCAACTGGAACATTAAGACTGAATTTAAATACGCTGATCTCATTGTAAAGACAAATATGCAAATTGAACGAGTGAAACAACAAATTAACAAATGACATTGATGGCCGTTATCGAGACTGATAAAGCAAAGGAGATCATGCTAGTAATTTGGATGCGTTTCAATTAACGAAGTGCAAGACTGTTCAAGTGACTAATGAAACGGTCCAATGATTAATTCAAATGAACATGAATCTGCTTAAGTTAATTGGAGGTACCCAAAAAATGGTCATAAAGTATTTAATTATCTGCCTCAACAAACAACATGCTACAAGTGTTCCCTTTTCTAAATGGCTGTAATTTCTAAAACACGGTTTTCCCTTATAGCTGTTGCATTTTTTTTATAATGGCAGTCGAGTCGAGTCTGTCCGGTTGAGATACCTCGATACGGTCAGGTTCGAGGCGTTGGTCCCACGCCCCGTTCCACATACTCAATTCTTTCGATTTGCAATCGTATGGTCAGTGGGCCTGACACCGATCAAGTGATTTACGTCTCCACTAAGACGATTAAGTTCAACAACCGTAAATGTCAACTTATATTATTGTTTGAGAACTTCTAATAGCAAACTTATAAGAATATGATGGCAAATAATTAAATACGCAAGAAATATTTAAAACAAAACCTGTCCAAATGTTTATCCAAATCTCATCGTGCTACTACACCAAGGTCATAAGACCTTTAATCTGAAAAAAAACTGGTAGCAAAAACGAAACTTAACAAAAATTAAGAAGATTTGGGATTCTCATTCGCACTTACGCACATTCGAATGTTGAAAGAGCAGTTGCCATATGTACTATATGTTCGTGTTCTGTCTAGCGTATAAGAACTGCGTACATGTGCGAGTAGGACGAAGATAATTCGCATCGAGTGAGCGAACCGGCCATGCGAGATGCTCAGCCGTATCATAAATATTAATCAGGCGCTGGTGTCAACAGCCACCGCGTAACGTGACACCGCCACGATCCGCTGCTAGCCTGGTACTTGAAGTAGTGCCCAGACACTGTACTCCAGACAAACATGACAATTGAACGTAGGACTTATGACAAGGCTACTCATAGAATGCAAACAGTAAGGACGAAAAAAATATGCAAATATGTATTACATAGTGTTTAACAAATCCTGCACTGAAGTAAGAGATAGTTTGCATTAGATTTTAAATGCTGCAGAAGATAGCAGAGATCAAATATTTGTATTCTCATAACTGGCTCTTTCTGATGCAAACAGACTTGTGGAATAGTGATAATGTTATCGTTTGCACATCCGTTTGTGCTTACGCATTCAGCCATGACCTGCCCTACAACTCTCAGACTCCAACTGGTGAATGCACTACAGTTTTATGTTAATTTGATCCAAGAATTTGAACAGTAGTTTATTAACAGGTACAACTCTATTGGCTCAAAATGTGTGTTTTAATTACTTCATTAATTGATAAATGGGTCTGATTGAAGTAAAAAAACATTTCGCTCAATCCTAATCGCAACCACACTCTTGCTATCTTCGGATAGTTTCCTTAGATGATATTTTGGTTTTCTGTTACTTGACGATTGGTTAGCTAAACAGCGAAAGTATTTATTGCTGTTTTGATCTTTGACCTTTTCAAATGTTCCATCAGTTCTTTCAAGAGTGATTCCTCCTCTGAAAAAATCAACGTAACAATGTATCGGAAGTCTTGGGTGTCGTCGTCGGTTCTTCGCACTATCGACCTTCGTGTTTGACATTTTACATAAATCCACAAACAGGTTTCACTTATGTATGTACGTAGAAATAAAAACAAGTGTTAGACACTAATTTGTGTTTTCAAATGAAATATTTTAAAATAAAAAGATAATGAAACTATGTACGTAGTTAATTAATAAATAAAATATTATGTGATAATTAGAGTTGCTGCTTCGTTAAAAAAATATCGAATATTTGACAGTTGCTTAGTTAATAGCTTTATATTGCAAGTCAAAGTCATTATTTAAAGGCACACTCTTGACACTTATATCTACTTTGGTCACAAACATGCACTTAAATAGGAAATTACATTGTTCACTGATACACTTACGATTAAAATTGTATAAACACCATTAATTATATACCTAGCACTTGCTCTACATGTTTATTATTATTATGACGACAGCATTACACCAAGTACCAACGTTCAAATAATGGACGACGATGTCGAGTTATGTCTCGAGAGCTGTTTTGTATAAGTAGATGAGTACTTAAAATGTAATTAAAAACGAGTTACCACTACGACAGCTCGGCTTAGAGATAATAAAGATTTAATTGCACAGGTGCTGAATAGAATAAAATGAGTGAAATTATTCAAAATAAAACAGAAAGAGAGCCCACCACTGGCGAGAGATCGCAGCCAAGATGATTATCTTCACAGACATTTCACACGAATGAAGACTTTATCGGAAGACGGATTACAAAAGTTTGAGCAGTGATCGAATCATTTTTAGCTAATTAAATCTGAAACTCTTCGTTCACAATATTGTCTTTATAAAATGAAAGATTTTCTCGAAACTAGAACAAATAAATCAAATGATTTGAAAAAGTCAGAAACAGTTTGCTCGTCGAGTCGTTAAAAAGTATCGGTTTTAAAAGGACTAAATTCCAAGGAATTTTTATCACGCAAAAGTATGAGAAGTGAGGAGATACAAGTAAACGGGTGGAGCTGCTCCGACGCGAGATCAAGACGCGCCGGTCGCTTTTTGCTCGACAACGATGCGTGTGAGCACATCTGCAAAGTTTTTGCTCCTGTATGTGTGTGTACGAACACGTTTTTTGCTAATGTGCGAGTATGCGCCAGCGGTCCGCTTGTGGGTTCCCGACGTGCGTGTTCAACTGTCTTATTTTGTTTTTTCTTCATTAATATTGTTCATTTTATTACCGAACTCTACTACTGAGTAAATAAGAAAATGTTTATTTTATTCTTTGTTTCCAACACTATCAATATCGTTAGCGTTAACAACAGCATTGTCTTTTCATATTACGTTCATAATGCTATCACCTGCTACTGTTGAAAGGAAACTATTTTCTGAAAACCATACCTACATAGGCTGCATATAAATAAATATAATAAAAAGCTATACGAATGTCACCTTACATAAAAAGATAATTTAGAATGACAGAGGAATCTATGTGTATAACCGAATATGATAGCTTTTTATGCAACGAAGCTTCAAATTTACCTATGTGTCATATTAATTAGACATGACTTTGAATGTAATAGTTAATCAAAAGGATCAATGAAACGCTAAGGCTCTAATAAAATGATAATTTGAGACCAGACTTGGAAAAAGCATGTTAGTATTCGCCCGGCGAGGAAACAGCCGAAGACTCTTGCTCTACATGTGACTTTATTGATAAACGTAGAAGGTTCACTTTTGTTTGATGAATCTAAATAGACATGTAACATTTATTGATTGTGACACTCGTAATAAGAGTCACGAGTTGTTGCGTAATGCGGACAATCTCGTCCACTTCATGTAGAATACTAAAGCGGATTATTTCTTACTATTTGTTTTAGTACTGTTGATATTAATTTTAGTATTTTTCTGTAACTTTAAGGTTACTATTACGGGAAGTGTAATAGTAACCTTAAAGTTACAGTTATTTTTGACATTGAAATAACTTTATTCAAGTACAATGCCTGTAAGCGATGGAATAAACAATTGACAAATAAAAAACATAATGGGCATTTCTCAATTGTTTACCCTTTCATCATCGCTAATATTTATGTCATTTGAAGGTTTTCAATTTTAATGTAATGACATTAAAACATTACATGACGTAGCCAGGGATAATATTGAATGTTACAATTTCGGTTTCCCTGTCCTCATTAAGTATGTTTCCCGTCAAAGGACGAAGTGGGCGTTAAGTCGGTGTATCTCAAAGATTCTCAGATTTCAATTAGTTAGGCGAAACCCGGTGAAAATTCACGTGCTACGTGAATTTTCGCCGGATATTCAAGTTCATTTTCGTTGAAATAAAATGTTCACTCAATAACGGAGAATCAAATCAAACACGAACATTAATTTTAAAACGGATTTTATTCTTAATATATCTTTGTTAGCGTTTTATTTAGCACTTAGTTTATAAATAGCAGATTTTTTGTATCGTATCATAACCAAAGTCATAATAATAATTTACCTTGCAGCAAAATTATGCTTGGATTTTCCCGATGACAGGGGGTCATTACACCTTATCAGTGAAGAAACGAGCCATCAATAAGTCTTTCCACATAATCTTCCCAGCCCTCTTTGGATATACTACTACATAATATATATATACTTTTTTGCTTCGAACTACTACTTCGTTACTAAAAAATGTTGTGTCACTGGTGATAGATGCTGTGGTTCGGAACTGAAAATCTTCCACATACAGCGTCACCCTAGAGCATTCGTTGACAGACGTACGTCGAGTGATGGATGTACTCTTATCACGTTTGATAACCTTCCGACGTCTTCCCCCGGTACCCCACCACGGAGATGCGATGTTTTAGCGAAAGTGCGCCTATAAATATCAAGAAAACTACAGTTTGAGACGGATTTTTATATATACGACTCTGTTTTTGAACTTGGGTAGATAGAAATTATATTATACACATACATACATAGATTCAAGCCTTCTTCTCGTGGGGATAGGCAGAAACTAAGAACGCCACCTGATCGTTATATACTTCTTTTGATTCGTTAACGTTCATGCGTCATGTATGCGTGTTGCGAGTACTACACACCTGACCTTTTCTAACTAAACAATAAAATTCCTTGCTAATTCTGAAAATATTAACATACATCCATTCTGACGTGACTTGCAATAAATACAGACACATGTATTCATTGCATTCAGTTATTACAAAGTGCTATGTAGGATTGCAACAGACATAATCTTAACAGTATTTTGGACAACGACTGCTTGAGATATTACAGAAAGTTACGTGAAATAAAACAAAAAAATGGAATCAAGGAATCCAAAATAGTAAACGAAGCGTGCAGTACTTACTGTCTAAACTAGTCGCGCTACCAGGACAAAAAGCCTATGTTACTCCTATAACATCAGATATCTGCCAGTCAAAGGCCCATCTAAATCGGAGATTAAGCGGGACAGACAGACATAAAATTTAAAGAGTAGTTTTTTGGTAATAAGTGCCATATATCCTTTGATATGCATTTAGTAAAAGGCTGTAATTTCGACATTACAAACAGATACTGCAATTTTATTCATTTGTATAGTTGATGATAAAGATATGCCTACAATCAGCAAAGAAACTTTTCCAAACTCTTGACTTGTGATTATTAATGTTAACTCAAAAGAAAGAATATTATAAGATGCAAACATATACAACGTGTAACGGAAAGGGTACAAACATACCAAGGGCACTACTTCTTTGGATGATATCAAACGATAATGAAAGGGTTTTTTAATCCTATCTCTACATCTTCGGAAGTTATGAGAATTTTTAATACATTGATACCAGAACAAATTGAAACAAACACATCACTCTGAAGAGATTTATCGTGATATTGGCAAGTAACGTGGAAAGTTATTGACCTACGTAGTGCGATGACACGTTTGTTATGATTTGAATTTAAGAAACATATGAAACCGAAAATCTGGTATAAATTCTTAGAGTATTTTATTTTGAGCTGAAACTATGTTTATTCTATACCAGCGGTTATCTTTATTGCTTAAGGATAGCAATAGGATTTCTGTTACAACCTGTAGAGATATCATGTACCTACTTTGATTTTCCCATTCGCAACAACAATATAGTGATGACACAGATGATCTTCGTATTCATAATAAGGCTTAATAATTTTCTTCGATCTTTGACATTTTAATCTTCAACGTTGATCTTTAAAACAAAAGATACATCTTTGTGTAATTGCCAGTCTAGTAACAAACCGTTATCGCGGAAGTGTTTGTACTGGTAGGTAAATTTACTCTGTCAGTAGCATGATCTACTGCAGACAAAGGTCAAACGTTTAGATAACCTCGTGACTTTTCGTACATTGTGAGTTTTTACATCTCCGTTCACGTGAAGATTCCCTTTTATTTTCCTCAATGTTTCTATTAGAAATGCTTCTGGCACCATCATTAATTGTTATTTTATTGGGTTGCTTTGCATTTCTTGTACTATGTATAAGTTTGCATCAGTATTTCGTTCCAACATCGTGATCTCCTACGCTTATCCCATATTTATTTGGTGTTGGTGCAGTATGTTATTATTTTCTTTCATAAAATCACTGTCTTCTTATCGTGTCGATAGCAATCTATATACAGTCCTCAGAATTTGGCTACGAGCTTGGCTCTTTCAGCAGAGTCCATAAACTCCCGTAGCATGCACACAACAGGACACGCTAGGAAGAAGCAGTCATTAGTGGGTTCACTTCTACAATAATTAGAATTTATTTAACTATAGAAGTCTTTTCATAGTGGTTTGGTCTTTCAGACTTATCTCCGACATATCATTGATATCTTATGAGCATTGAAACATTTTATTTTATCTTGCTTTCTTCAACAACTTATATCCTTAAGTTTTTGCTCCAATTCACTTCGGTAATCTGTATCAATGAACAATCCAATACTGGAAAGGGGACTTTCGAATGACCTCGCTCTGACCTTATCACAGCCCATAATTATACAAAAAAGGCGATCGGCAGAAGTGAGAGGGTATTTTTTGTTTTACATTTAATGAGCACCCTTTATAAATCACAAATAATCTGACGTTTAACAAGATGTGTGAGGAGGTTTCTTTTTAAAAATGCATTCTATATTATTATTGCAAGGTGGTTTATACCAATTACATAGTAGGAATGAGTTAAAAAAAATTACTCTTATCGCCTTTTAAATGGTAAATAATTTTCCTAATTGACATTACTTACAACTTGTTGGATTCTGAAACTGAAACCGTTCTTTCATGCAAGTCTACCTAACAATTTGGCAATGCAAAGTAATTAAAATTCCATTTATGTAAACTTATGTCTGCAACCGGCTAGCTACAATCAAAATTTAAATATTCTAATAAAATTATTGATTCATATATAGGGATATATGCGTATATCACTAGTACTCGTAGCTAAAGCAACAATCAAATCGAGCATTACATCTTCTACGGCGCAGTCATAAACAATCCATATATAGGTAAAACTAAATCTAAAACGAGACATAGCCGAATCCAAAGACATGTCAAAATTAGTAAAATATTTAGCAATAACAAAACAATTTTATTCGCGAAACACGTTCTGTTTGAGCGGCGACAGTATCTTTGTGTCCCGTTTTCATTAGTGAACTGGTCGCGTGTTATCGCACGCCGTGGCTAATGGTTCCATATCAAATATTGACTGTTTTGCTATCATATTACGTCATCCATCCAGTAGTTCTACACCACTTGAGTATTGGTGTCTGTCGATTTGAATAATCATAAGTGCCAATACTAAAAGGCCGCGGTCTTTGATGTTTGTTGGTTCGAATAGTTCATCTGTTATAGGAGATTTTTCTTTTACGAGAGTTAGACTTGATCGCAAATGTTGTACTACAGCGTTCAGTTCATTGATTGATCAGTATTTTTATGGTTTTTGATTTGAGTATGGAAAGCATTGGATGTGGAGGAAGTGTTTGCAAGGTCGATATTTCGATCTGTAATTTCTTTAGTATCTTTCACATATTATGTATTACTCTAGTCCGTTTAATTTGTTATTATATCTTTAAAGATAACTTCATCTTTTGAAAGAATCTTACTGTTTATATCTTCATATTTTCCACGAGGATACAATAAACGACGTAAATTGCCTCTGTGTTTTTGTTTTTTCTTCTTCACCAACCTGTTTAAGAGGTTCACGTTTTCAAATTAGCAAGAGTTTCAAATACTTAAATTGATTCGTTTTTTATGTCCAAGTTTTTTTCTGATCCTAAAAACTAGTTAGCCGAGTTTTGGTCTTTTGGATTCTAGTTTTGATGCACCGTTTTGTGTTTGTTTCGCCAATACTCGCCAATATTCGTACCAAAATCAGGTTTCTACAGTCAATCCAATCCTGCGAGGCAGACTGTAAGCACCTGTGATTGGCTGGAGGGAAGTCTTATCTCACTCATTACGTCCAAAAGTAATCTAACATTTGATTATACAATTAATAATAATATATCTGCTAATTATATAAACGATACATTATAATTAGGTGTGGAATTATTTATAGTTGCTCTGAAATAATTTTATCATTCATAAGTTTTCGTAACTTTTTACTTCACTTAGGTATTATCTGTTTGTTCTGCATCAAATGTTTACTTCTTATCTTCTTTTATGTAATATTTGTTGATGAACAGTATTATTTTATACTACTGTAGGTACCAATAGGAGGTGGAAAATAACGGAAATAGGACGGTAACATTAAAAATCAAAAATCTTTATTCTTAAAAGATACAAAACGCATATAAAAGATATTTGGTGTCATCCAAAATCATTATCATCGTCATTGCCATTCTGTATTCAAATAAATTGAACTAAGCATTTATTTAGATACATTGAATAAAAAAATGATTTGTAACGACATGTCAAGATCACTGACGTCTGCAACTAATTTTCATGACGCCAAGTTTCAATTACCCTTCATTAGCCGATAATAATATTATTTTGAGAACTTAATATGTATTTATAAAAAACATTTTATTTTTGAGAAGTAGGTAATATAATAATTAAATATAAATGTAAATGAAAGCTGCAAACTTCGGAATTTTATACATTCATATTTTAAATAATCAAGACAAATCAAATTATCTATTCAAACTTTCGTTTTCGGGGGCTGCTACTGCAGATGTTTTATGAGTACGTGACCAATAAATAAGTAATAATAATAAATATTCACATCAAATTCAAGCTACACAACTATGAAACTTAATAACTACGGAAGATACAAAACCAGTTTTATTTTCCTAAAAATTCCACGATTCCTTCCGAGGACCTTGAGATGTATTTAATTATATAATATCGACATAACTAATGTCATCTAATAGCGAATGATGTATTAAAATGATAAATTTTCCTAAGGTCATGCAAATATTGATATGGAGTGATAAGACGAAGACGACCCTGCATTGTCTTTCGCAGGTTGCTTCAATACATCTTCCGCGGGTTTCAAAGATATTTACTTAGCTACTAGAAATACCCTTCGCATCGGAAGAACATATCTTTAGTGTAAACTTACCTTATTATGTCACAATAACATAAGAATTCAAGATACTTTCGCCAAATTTTTCAGTTAAGAATAAATACTGGATATAACTTGGAGAATGTTGTTATTAATAATCAATAATCATACAGTTTACCGCATTAAATTAATCTTCTTTGAAAAGTAACAATTAACACGATCAAAACGAAGATGACGGAGCAAAATGCGATAGTGCACTCACCGTTCAGTGCTGAAGTATTTTCTAAGCAAACAAGTCCAGTTTCAAACGCAGAGTAGGTATATGGTCTCAAAAGTAATCTCAAAACTAAAGATCAATAGACAAAACACTATCACATTCTAAATACAATAAAAAATAACTTTATAGCAAAACAAATAACTTGAGAATGGAGGTATATGATTATGAATAAGTTGTCCAGTAAATAGTTTGGTTTCCACCAAGGTGTATACCATTTTACTGTACAATCTATGAATTAATCTACCAGTCTTGTTAACTTCATTTTATCTATAATATCTGGATGTCCGAGCTTTGCTCGGTAATTTTTTTGTGGTTTGACGTTTTCTAAAAATGAAACCTAGCTAGATCGATTTATCAGAGAAGTTAAGAAAACAAATGTATTTATTAATAAATTGAAACAATTTTTAGAATCCAAGACATACTACTCAGTAAAAGAGTTTTTAGATGACAAATCGATTGGAAAATAAAATTATTCTCTCTATAATTTACCAAACATTATAAAATATATACAATACGGAATATAGAAAATCAAAGATATAAATGTGAAAACAGGATTACATAAATAACAACTTAAACTAATAATAATGTAAACAATAAATAATAACAAATAATAATAATTAATTACCTAGTATTCATACGCAATACCTAAAATTAAAATTACAAAAATATACTATACCTATATACTCACACCTCATCATATATACATAACTACTTATATACCTGTACGTAATTATACATACACATAGATAAGAACTATACACCCAATTTTACATTTAATAATTTAAAATAATAATTAATTGAATTGCTTGAATTTGCACGTAGCCCTCTTCCTCTCTCCTAATTTTGCTGTGCCCGACAGGGTCCATATTGTTCCCACTGTTAATTCCATCTTTTAATTACATATGGAATGCAATAAAGAATTGAGTATTGAGTATTGTATCGCCCCCGAAATCCCCTGAATACTAAATTTCATGAAAATCGTTGGAGCCGTTTCTGAGATTCAGATTATCGATTTATACACATATACAAGAATTTCTCGTTTAAAGGTATTCGATATTTTTTATAACAATAGGTAGTTCTTGATTTCAATAAATAATATTAAATTAGCTCTTAGAGATGTGCTCTGATATCTCCTACCTCGAATTGGTGTTGTATTAAGTTATGAAATCCCAATTTTCATTCTGTGTAATCATTTTATCTTCCATCATCCCCCAATATCAATCATGCACGTAAAAGGATTCGTCTCCATTCTCACATCTTTCTGCAGATATTTTTTCATCATTCATCCTTTCGAAAGAAACGAAACGATCTATCATTTAATATGTTTAATTATTTTCTTCATGGTCCTCAACTATAATTATGTCAAGAAACTTTTTGGGAATTGTAAACTTGGCAAGGCTATCAGCTATCCCTTTTGTCTGCCCATTTAAAGTAATAACTTAAACACCATTGGCCATGATGGTTGACTTGATTATTTTGTTTATTGATCAAAGAGAAAGGCAAAATATCTAAAGAATTTTGAGACAGTTTGCATGAAAAATTTTATTCAAAAAGAGAGACAAGATAATTTGAAAATCCTTTCGTTGAAGTCTACAAGAAACCGTAGGCGAGCATGGTAGATATCGATCTTCATATCATTAGTAGTAGTATGTAGTATTAGACTCACTTCCACTTTTTGATTTATTGTTTCAGAACAATTTTATGACGAACTGTGGATTTGAAAATTATCTTTACTGAAACTAAGTATTAGTGCAATAGTTAAAATTAAACCCAAAGCAAGAATATCATCACCGAACCTAAGAAAATTCAAAGCAGAAAAAAGGTTTCGTTTCACACGCCTATCTCGAAAATTCAAAAACCGTGCGACATTAAGTATACATCATTAAAATTGAAAGCAGAAGGTTTCCACCGTGGAAACTCAAATCCACCCAGCCAACACTTACGTGGGCGTTAGGCTCAGAATGAATGAACGCTTCGGCTCTTTTCGGAAACGCTCGACCATCTCCGCCACCCAAGGTCACAGGCGAAGGGAGGCCGACCCATTTCTACGAGGATCGATGGGAGCGAAAACTGCCACCCCAAAATTTGGGTGTTTAGGGCTTTCGGCATTTTCAATGTCAAGTGATTCATGTCCGCTGTGGTTATGAATTTTACGTGTATATTACTGTATGTCGTGACTTCTGACTGTTAGGTCCCTGGCTGTTTTGATTTGCACCCATAGGCTTTTGTTTTTTCCGACTGCCCCGGCACGAGACCCGGGGGTAACGTTCGAAAATTCGTCTCGATGGAAATCAACTTTGTTTTTCTTTTGTCTTTTTATTGGGTAAGTAATTGCATCCCTCAGGAGTATTAGCAGCTCGTGAAGTCACAACAATATTTTTCTTGCATTAGATTTTTTCAGTTGATGTTTTTTCTTGAAATTCCCACATGTGATATTTTTTTCATATCAAAAATTTGTTTGTTACGCATTTCGTTGTAATTTAATTTACTAACTTATAGAGCGAATAAAATTTTAAAGCAATAAAGTTTATACGATATGCTTCATTTACAATTTAATGTTGATTTTATAGCTCAATAACCCAGTCTTATTACAACTGAATATTGTATTGTATAATAATACCAAAGAGTTATAAAATATATTTAATTCTTCTATTCACTCCCTCAGATACTGTAGTATTGAAAATTGAATAAGGAAACAAGTTGGTCTCAACATAAATTTTCCCTGAAAAAAATCAGGGAAACATAAGCAAGGCAGGGCTGCCAGTGATGATAAAGATGTTTCTGCTTGAAATCCTGGAATACCTACTTAAAATCGAAACCCAATATTCCTCTCATTACTATGCAGAGGTTTATTTGGCATAGGAATAGTGTAATTTACAGTTATTGTTGAGGATATATAATAATATAATCCTCAACAATAACAGTAAATTTACAAGAATCTAATTTTAAGTGAAAACTGTTGTGTGTTCTCCCACGGTGAGTGTTATTAAGCAAATTGTTTAATAACCGCATGACCCGTGGCCGCTTTTATTAAATGTCTTTATTTTGAATTATCAGGTCATTTTCTTCACTTTTCAATTTTTTCGTAATGATGAGTTTTATAAAGCTGGAAAAACAGTTTTATATCTAATCTTATAAAAAAATTCACATAGTGCCTTAGTATTTGAGTTACTTGTTCTATTATTTGGAACCTCATTCATTAATCCCTACAGACAATAACCCGCCTTACACCATGCGCCGTATGCCCTATTTATACCAGGGCATTTTATGATATAATGACTGCGTCAGTGAGTGCAGTTAGCGAAGCAAAATTTTGGGCCAAACAAATATTAACTTTTTGCCATCGATACGCTAAAAAGATGACTCATTTGTAAAGCTTTATCCAAACCCAACCAACTTTATATTACCATTAGTCGTCAAACTCAAAGAAAAACGTGAACCATTTCTCTGAAGAAATGGTACTTTAATTCGTAGCAGTCATGCTATAAAGCCCTTGTAATCGGCATTCTCCTGTCCTTTTCTCAATTTATTTGGTGTCTGCGCAACATGTCATTTTTCTTCACACTCCTCTCTATTAATCGTCATCTCTGTAATCTTTTCCTGTCTAGTCATATCATCTTTAACACAGTCCATCCATAGTTTCTTTGATCAAGATTCATGTAATCACCCTATCCTATTATCCTCTTAATATTATAAATTTGAAAGTTTGTGTGTTTAGATGTTTGGATGTTGGTTACTCAATCACGCAAAAACAGCCAAAAGGATTTGGATGAAATTTGGCACACAGATATTTTATAACCTATATTAACATGTCGGATACTTTTATCCCGGTTATACGTTCCCATGGGATAATTTTCCAACTCCACACGGGCGCAGCCGCTGGCTAAAGCTAGTTAAACAATATATTATAGTCTCCTATTACAATTTGGCATTTAGTTTAATATATCTACTACACTCTACATTCAAAAGGAACGTGAAAACTTGATATCAAAACAAAAATATTATCATTGTTATCAATACGCTACGTTCAATAATCTTGTCTTATCAATTCTTCAATAACTAATAATCATAATTTATCGGAAGATTATTCGCTATCAGTCTTAGGGGATACTTAATTGATATTTCTGCGTAAATCGTATGAAATTTGCCGTAAAATCCCAATGTGAACATTTGCTAATAATTTTCCTGGTGGCTTGTATTTAGACAAATTACAATTTCCTTTCCAGAAAATTTATCTCCAGAAAATATCTATCTATCTAAAAAAAAATGTATCAATATAAAGAGTGAAAAGAATGTATTGTAACAAAAAAAAAACTCTTGAAAAATCTTCCCTCTTTTTCCAATCTAAAGATTCCATCTTAAGTGCAACAGATAGGAGAAACGATACCGTGAACATCCTTTAGAATGACATAAAACTGTGTATATTTGCAGTTATGCTCCTATGAAACTTGATCTTCGCAGTAACCACCTTGAAAAAGCTGCTCTCTGAGAATGTCATTACGTGCAGTATTAGAAAGTAAATTATTATTTGACTGGACAGTAAAAACCTGCATTGAAGGCACTTGACATCGCAGTGACAGAAGACAAAGTCCAAATGCTAACGGCAGGATATAGACATACTTAACATAACAAATTACTGAAGTAAAAAAGCAATGCAATAAATCTAGTCATCTTTCACAATTCAGTATAGAGATGAAGCAAAAAATTAATTGTATTGATAAATAGGACTCGTGTTACCTTTATCTCAGCGTAGTTGTCCGATTGTCGTGATAACCAAAGACTTCCTACTTCGGACGCCTGTCTGCGCTTGAGTTGCGAAATCGCTCCGTGCATTGTCTATTCACTTCCTCACTTATGACCTTGAGTGACGCACTATATCGAATATCGAGTCTACTGTATAATAAGTTGGTTTTTACCGTAAAAAGTGTAACGGTATTTAAATAAATAATAGCTTAAAAAACTAAAAAAACACGCTTTAAAAACCAAACTAAAAAAGGAGAAAATAATTTAATTCAATTAAAAAGCGTGGGGTGCTTTTTTGAGGTATTTTTATTCAATATATATAATATTTTATTTTTAGTCAAGCACCCCACGCTTTTTAATTGAATTAAATTATTTTCTCCTTTTTTAGTTTGGTTTTAAAGCGTGTTTTAGTTTTTTAAACTATTATTTATTTTCAATTTTTTAGTTCTGCTAACTTCAAAAACGTGTTTTATTTTGCCTTTTTTTTATTTTTCTCAATTTTTTTTTATTGTTCAATTGTCATCGGTCCTCGATAAGTTTACAAAGTTTCAATGAAATCTGACCGTTTAAAGTGGGTCAAAATCGCGCTCTAAGGAGTCGTTACAAACAAACATACAAGTGAAGCTAATATAAAGCGTGTAAAAAGACCTAATAAAAGTCGTTTTAATTTAAAGGACAGTCTTTCATTTTGTTCGTCTAAAGGAATCTAACTCTGAAGCAAACCATTATATCGTGAAACATTTTAACAATATACCTAATCGTTCACTTTAACGACAGAGCTGAATTTGAATATCAATGTTAAATGGCTAGATTTAACAGAAATATCTAGATATTGCGGCAGATATAAGGCTGGTTATAAATTGACTTCATAGATAAAATTCAATGGGTTGAAATATGTTTTAATCTAAATGAGTACCTACAGTTAAATGATGGAACTATGTAGTAAGACAAATGAATAATTCGGTGATACTTAAATTGCGGTGAACTTGATTAAGGAGAAGTTAAAGAATATAAATACACTGCATGATAGAGAGAAAGAAGGCTATAGAAGTGGATGATGATAATGATGAACTCACCATGGATATAGTTGTGCCTCAACTTCAAAGGAGAATTTGCTAACAATGCAGACAGCAATCAATAATTGAATACTAAGAAATCTGGATTACAAGCTAGAAATAGTGCCAATATTAAATGTATGGGAGAAAGAAACATGGATAGCCGAATGACAGAATTAAAGGAATTAAAATGACGGGTGATTCCAAAAAAAAAAAAAACTATGGATTGGTTGACTACATATAAGATATTCAACATCAAATATTATGAGGAACAAACACAATATTTAAATTCACGATACATAGCGTAAAATAATAAAAAAAAAACATTCAGTCTCATACGAATTAATGAATAATTAAATACATATTTTAGCCGCTATTACAGCCTGTCAAGGTCGCATGGCCACATACTATGAACAGTAAAACAAAAATTATACATCTGTGCAAATTACTAACGAGTACGAAAAACTACGTTAAATAATAACTACATACATCCAAATAATGTAGATGAAGTATAGTCTTTGTTTGGTAAAAATTTAAACTTTTTGTATCTGACTTATTATTATTTATAAATAGCGTAATTTTGATCACATATAAATGACGTAACTGTAATTGACAACCCCAACTAGCTGTACCTACAGTCTGCCTAGGTTATCATCTATCTCATGTAGTTAAAACCCAACATTAAGCTGCGTTCACTGTCTTAAACTCGCTTGCATACTCAACTTGTTGTTCTATTTACCACATAAGGATTTCCTTTCGCGCAAAACCGCATTCACATACGCCTTTTATACTGCGTAAAATAAATCAGAGTTTTCCGTTGTGCGTACATACGATGTTCGTAGCACCACCAAACAATTGTCTTAGCGTGGGTGGCGCTATGCAGTGTGAATATTAAGCGATAACGACCACTTAATCCTCCTCGACAGTAGAAAAAGGACGCATGTCCTCATGATGCATTGGCGCCAACTAGCGGAGATTAATATAATTTTTGTTAATTGAAACGGACTTGGAACATGTCTTCACCAATTGGCCAACCAATTTTGGATTCTGGAGCGTCTAAATATAACATTTTCAGATGTCACAAGACCCAGAAATTTGGTTGTAACTAGTTGTTTAATGTTCGCAATTTGGGTCATAAGTATAAAAATGACGGGTGCTGTTCCCGGGGTTACTCAGCCTTCGCAGAACTTGAGTCACTGTTGTGTCTATTTTTCTGACCTTTGTACTATGTTTTTAAAGGACAATTACTTGTTTTGAATAATACCTATTTCTCTTCTTGCGAATTATAAACCCCCATCATATTCTATGGAAATTGGCTCTACACCTATCTTCAGACTACCGTTTTCATAGTAAATTGTCGAATTCCGTTTTGATTAGGGACTGCACGTGCACTCGACGACCGCATGCCTTTTTTATATTTGATAAGGTAAGTATCTGCCACTATATGGTTCCATACAAAAATATAGATTTCATCCCACATCAACACTTTTTTTGCCGTAAAGTAACTGCAAACAGTATTTTGTTCCTACAAATTTTAGGCATCTAATTTTCATTAACATGAGTAATTATTCTGTCGATTTATCGACTCATTTCATTTTTCTCATAATAAGGATTCCTTTGAAATTCTCGTAAAAGTATTTTTCCTATCACGTGAATAGTACATTATTTACTATACCTATTCATTGGCATTATGTATCTCGGTACGTTTTGTCCTTAAAATTCTTCACTAATTTATGTGGGTAGCTATCATGTCAACTATGTGGAGTGATAAGATTCTATGTACAGTCACATACCAGGTAATTAAATTACAAACTGAGGTAGTATTTTCTAGATGAAAAACTAACACGTATTTTTATCTAGAATAATAGATTTTTTTGGAATTAATAATAATATTGAGGATCACAAACATTTGTTTTATTCAACTGTTTTAAATGATTTAATTTAAATAGTCTTTAATATATACTAATATTACAAAGAGGGAAAGTTTGCGAGTTTGTGAGGTTGTAGGGGGTAATCTCTGGATCTACTGAACCGATTTTGAAAATTATTTTACCAATAGAAAGTCACATTAATTGTGAGTGTCATAGTGTATAATAAATATTTACCCGAAAAAAGAAAATACTTTTTCGTGGTAGTCGGATTTACAACGTAAGTCGGAGAAAAAACGGTCGAACGAAAACGTTTATTACGTACGCTGCCTTAACGATGAGAGATATGACTAAGTTCTACAGAAAAGTTGTAGAGCTTGATAATGCCTACAAAAAAAGTCAGCGACAACATAATTGTCTAACTTTTATATTTAAGTCAGAAATAGTAGTTTTTTTTTTATATTAAAAAAATAATTTAAATCGTTAGGTCTGTATTGTTTATTGGTCATAATTATCAACAATTATGAATTTTTATCAAAATAAGTAAATTTATCGTCTCAAGTGTTTAAAACAAAAGACTTTTCCCTTATCCTGCATTAATACGACATAATTATGAAACCGCGACCTAGTCGTAATTTATTGAGTGTTTTTTTTTTGTTTAAAGGGTTTTGTCGCTTAGCGACCACATCGCCCAGTGCAGAAAAACACAAAATTGTTGATTACGATCTACCTTATAACTAACTTGTACAATTGTTTTGCCTTATGGGACAATGGAAAAGCGAGGATGGAATTACGTAAGCCAATATCATACCTTTTATGTCGTCCTAAAACATAAATTCTAGTATTTTCATTCCGGACACACTCCAACAGGATATGAACCACATCATCAACTACTCCACAATCATCACAATTTGGAGACAAAGCTTTCTTCATTATGATATCAAAATGTTTACCGCCCAACGAAGTGGGCACGGGCCAGCTAGTATTAATAATACAATTATTGAGGTGATAAATCAGATGTATGCGAGAACTTCATATATTGTTGCCGTTATTTTTGCTTAATTGTAATAATAATATACTCCAATGAAGAGACAACCTCATCTGGAGAACACATGCTGAACAAATTAGATCAATTACTTTTCGGAAGAAAACTTCGTTCAGCAACTAAACCCGTGCTAAACTCAAAACACTTTAATGAAGCCCTGAATACAGTTCTCTACCCAAAACCCACGCAGATTCGATTAAACTTAATTAATGAATGTAAAAACTTCTCAATACACTTAATGAAATAACCGACAACGAAATCGACAAAACAAAATAAATTTTAATCCAACGTTGTTAAGATAACTTTTTATTCAATACTTAATGCGTATGTTTACAATAGTACACGAAAAGTGACGTAAAGTGACCTCCACGTTTTTCAACAAGTCTGTACTTTTCAACTTGGTTCAGAGCGCTCGATTTGCGGAAACATAATAAGTTTTTTTGTAAGTTGATGTCGTAACTTCACGGTCAATGTCGAGAAGTCGGCCTTGCGACTCACTCGAGCACGTCTCACGCTCGATATCGTCCGAATAGTGGACATCGAGTTACGTAAGTCAACTATTAATTTGCTAATGTTCCCTCGCGTAGTGAATTTAAATCGAGTGCTAATCGAATCAAATCGTGTTAGTTGGCAATGCTCATTGGTCGCAAGTTTGATTAGCAAAACTTAAATCGAGACTTGTATACTAATATATGTTTATTTTCATGATTTTTATTCGCATTTGTAATTCAGAGATAAATAAGTCTTTGTTTTGTTTGTATCAGTACTTAGGTACAGCTTCTGTTTGGCGGTCACAATAACAATAGTTAAGACTACGTATAGTGAGTCCAAAAAGATGGTGAGTAAAACTAAGTTTTATCTGAGTCTCTAAATTCAAATCTACTCCCTAACTGTATAAAAATACATCTACAAGATTATTATACTCTCAAATGCACTTTCTCCATTACAATGACCTGTCTAATAGTCCACTGATTGGCGATAACCTCAGTTACGACGTTCTATGTCAGTCGTGTACAATATAACCAATAAATTGCACCAAGTCATTGACACTGTTACATTACATGAGCAACATTAGTATTATCAAGTGTAAGCGTCATTGCTCGCCTCTACGTTCGCTGTATTTTTAGCCTAGGCCGCACTAAAAATAGTACAACAGTTATTACTGAATTAATATTTCTAAAAACGGATCGTCTACGCGCGGTGATAACGCGGCCGAGACCGATAGTACGAGTGACGTTTCGCCGCCATATTGGATTGTTTGTTTTCGTTTGTTGTTGACGGAATTTTTTGTATGCCAGTGTTTCTTTTTTCACTATAAAAAGTTTTTGCTTCGAAATTGGACGTGGACTGTGATTTATAAAATATTTGTTTACAAGTTTTTGCTGTTGTTAGTGATGTCTGATTAAATTTTTCAAATATCCTAAGTACTTGTAGTGGAGTTTTTGGCGGGATACGGTTGGAACATGTCGCACGAATCTTCATTTTCATGAAATTTAGTGAAATAGCGAATTAAATTGTATAATTTTGGTAGTGAATTATTCAATTTAGTTACATGTGAGTGCACAAGTGTAGTGAAGGTGAAAATAAGTGACTAACGTGGACTTTTCGTGTTCCCCCCAAAAACTCATATTAGGTTGTTGTAAAGTTACTACCGCTTTACAATAACTTCGACTTGACTGACTAAAGACGACTATGACTGTTTTGTAACTTCGTGCCCGGTATCGGGCCATTTACTTGATCAAAAATAAAAATTACTTGACACTGGCTAAATGCACAAACCGTGCGAAGCCAAAACCGAAAAAAAAAAAAAAAAAAGTACTTGTAGTATTGGTAACTTAGTATTCACATCTAGTATAATTTTTAAATTACCTAATTTTACAGTGATACCGTATCAGTATAAATAGGTAGGTATAGGTTTTTTAGCTTTACACGTGTTGCTAAGTTTATCAATTGCTTATCAAAACATAAATAATTTGGTGATGTCTAGTTGGCTATCTACTGTATTAAAATATTTTCTCAGTATGAAATAATACAGACTAAAAACATCACAATGTGTTTGCAAACGCAGCAATAAACTACCTATTATGTAGTTACTTATCTACATTGTTTTTTACTGCTTTTTCTTATTTAATTACCTCGTAGTGAAAGGCGTGCCTTCGTACGTGTGTATATCTAATAACACTGGTTAACCAATTTTTATACGGTTATTACAAAATCTAGACAAGCATATAAATATTTTAGCATTTATAGGAAGTATTAGATCAAAAACACAGTAAACCTTTTTATTAATATTATGTCTATTATACAATAACTAAACTGCAGGTGTTAATCTGGAAAGGAAAATCCGGCAAGTAGTACCTAAGTAGGTAACTATGTGATTTCTAGAATATATGAAAAGAAAATGTCTGTTTTTCATCGATACCTGTCATGGCTGACACAGCTAAAACGACAATAAAGCACAACTAAGCGTTTTTAATGTAAATTAAATACAAAATTATTGTCACGTAAATATACTCCGAATAAATTGCACTTATAGTTTAAAATCAGCCAGACACAAAAAAATAAGAAATCTCAGGAAAAACGGCGGAAAGTAAATTAAAGTGTTCTATTTTCAAGATTTGGAATATTCCCGTCTTTACAAATACGTACCTACTGATTTATCTGCAGTACGTACACACGGCTACACATCAAGATATGCATTTCCAGTATAAGCTGATCTCGCATTGGATAGAATTTCCGTACAGTGCGAGATCAGCGTAAACTGGAAATTATTTTCTTTACCGAATTATAAATGTAAATATGACCCCTCAGATATCAGAGACCATGACTTGTTCCAGAATATCTAGAGATAATACAGGTTTGTTATTCGAAAACTCTATAGCTATTTTATTACTCATCGTCATTTTTCCGAGATGGCTCTAAGTCTCTTTGTTATTAGAATTAAATTGTTCAGAAAATTATTGCTTACTTACCGCACTAAATATTACTACATATATTTCGAAGACTAAAAACTAAAAATACTTTTTAGTCGAAATAGATAGCTTGCTCAATACGTGCTATTAGCAACTACTATTAGAGCCTTTATGATAATTAATAAAATCCACTTAAAAATTTCACGATGCATGCTTGACTATGAACCTCTACAGGTAGCAAGATGCAATATCAAATAATTATTACGTCAAATTCATCACTCACACAATCACACTTAAAAGTCAACAAACGAAGCTGCCGTTATGAAACATGTTAAAATATAAAATCGTACATTAAACGAATAAATGCTAAAATATCAACCGGTTAGTGTGAACGCTGCCATGACAGTTTATCCGAAATTACCTTTTGACACGCCAGTCTGTCGACGAGTATACAAACAGGTATTGAATGTCTAAAATATAAATCTGGGCTCGAAAATCCATACAAAAAAGGCATTGTCATTAGTACAATATTACGAACCTACATAAAGCGGAAAATTACAACGACGTCCTGAAAAAATACCACCCGTCTCTCCACTAGTCCAATGCTTACTCAAGGATGCATATCCGGTAGGCTCGCAATCCTTTCCTATCCTAAGGGCACGTCTACCTGATCACTACCGCAACCCCCGATCTACTTCTTGATATGCAATGGCCTCTGTAACATCATGAAGCATGAGGCTCCAGGGCCTAGTGCGAATCTTGGGGTTCATTCGATTAATCGAGTCTGGTCAAGCCACGCTGAGATCGGTGCATTACATTACAGAATTCCGAGAAATAACTATTTTAATGCTACTACCTACTTTAATTTTAATTATTATTATTTATTTATTTTTTCTTATTAGAAAGTGCCTTCATCCTCTCTCCTATAAAAAAATAATTTTGCTGTGCCCGACAGGGTCCATAATTGATTCGATGTTATAATATCATACCAACTGTTATTTATGTACACATTATGGAATGCAATAAAGTATTGAGTATTGAATTAAAACCAAATAAACTAATAAAAAAAAAAACACACATTCAAAATGCCCTGAAAGCCTGAAACGGATATAACATACACAATTACTGAAAAAAACTATTCTCTAGGCAAATAAATCATAATAGAGTTTAGCTTGTCACTCCTCACAGTTACAATACATAGAACTTACAGACACATGTCAGAACTTTTCTAATCTCTATCTAGTTTTGGCTCTACCTGCGTCAATTTGGCTTTCCACCTAACCTAGTTACTAGGTCGCTCGCTAGTTTAGGAAACGAGCTTTGAACACGCATGGAGTCTCTCATGTCACTTCGTTAGTTCGGGCCACAGTATTTCGCTACAAAACTAAAAAAAAATTGTGACTTAATCATTTGTAGTACTGTATACGACAGCTGATTCATGATGTAAAAAACAATAATTTAAATGACATCTTTATATTCTACTAGCCGCGCCCCGCGTTTTAACCCGCATATTAGTCTCGATCCCGTGGAAATATCAGGATAAAAGTATCCCATGTCCTACTCAAGGTCATTCCCTCCCCTTGTGTCAAATTTTATCCAAATCCGCACAGAGAAGGAAATCTTTACTCTTTTTAATATTAAAAAATATATTATAAAAGACTGGTAGGTACATTGATCTCTTAATTGGATAATTGATTTATAATCTAAAATATTCTAATTTAAGGTTATTTCTGACATAGAAGGATTGATTTTATTTGACACTCTTTTTGAATAGCTTATTGAAATGCGTACGTACTGTATTGCGTGTGTATCGAAATGAAATGCATTAATTTGCATTCTTAAACCTAGTTCAAATTTGGCGCAGAACGTGACATTGTGTGTTAATTTAATCGTTTAATTTTAATAAGACATTAATGTAATTTATTAATCATAATAATTATCTTGTTTCAGGTATGTTCTGATCCAGTTCTTAGTGTCGATGCGAATGAGCTCAAGACCCGGTCGTCTGGTGGGGCATAATATCAATTCGGTTGTACGCACAGCTTGACCTCCGTCCGCGGTGGGTGTTCAACTGTATTCGACGGTTTTGGCCACGCTTACGTCATAGCATTTACGTGAGTATGTTTTGGAACAATGCGCTCCGTTCAAAACACGATACAATTTTTTTTTTACTTTTTATTTATGGACTTAGGTTAGAGTTTATGATAACAATATACACATACTACATAGTCTCGCTCTGTTTAGATATTTGAGCTTAAACTTAGAAGTAGCGGTTACAGAGAACGCATAAGAGCGCAAAATTTATGAGAAAGATTACATTTAAATGCTTCCAATATACGAATAATGCACAACTTCATATTTTAAACTTGGATACTCATTTAATCATGCTTATCAATCCAAGACAGACGACCCATATTTTGTTGTCAAAACAATATCTTACGAGTTTGATAATTATTAAAAATAAGATACGCTAAATGAATAGCTAAGTCCATGTTCGCACGGACGTAAAAATATCGCGGCGTGACTTTTGGCGCACTCGATCCTCAACGCAATGCTTAACGCTGAGAGTTGAAAATTAAACAGTATGTTTTTTCTACGTTCTGGGATGCACTCATTGGATTCTCAATGCTCGGTTTACCACCGAGAGTTGAAAATTTAGTGCGCAATAAAATCCTGCCACGATATTTTTACGTCTTCCACGTCTTAAGACTAGAACTGATACCTTATCGTTAACTTTTAGCTATCTCCATCGTAAACAAAATCATGTAAGTTTATCTGTATGGAAAAGATTAAGATTGATCGGTTGGCAGAAAGACAGACGCGAAAGACCAAAGTTGTGTCTTGGAAGGAAAATGACAGTAAATAAGGTTTGAAGGTTCTTTCAGTCGTTATTTTAATGTTAGTTTTTGCGTACGTACCTATCCACATTCGCATACTTTGAAAGAGAAGCAAAGTACCTTTGATTTATTGTATATACGTATTCGTATTAGGTATACATAATCTACAACGATATAGCTACTAGTGTATACAATTAGATTGATTATTAGGAAACTTGGATTCTATATCTTATTTTTATCTTTAATCTTACTAACAATACCGCCTTTTTACAACATTTTTTAACCATGTTTTTTTTTATTTATTTCCATAAATTAATCGAAGTGATGTCAAAATGTCTGCAGAACCTCAACGTATGACATCATTGACGACGCCTTCTGACTTTAATGACAAGCTTTACTTATGATTACGACATCGTGTTAATATTTACGACTTTAGAATAAAATCGAATTTAAAACAATTTTATCCTTGACGACAATATTGTTTTTTCTGTTCACTAATTGAATTTACGTAGAATATTGTATTCCGTATCATAATTACTATAAAAAATACATTAATAAAAATCAATTAATACATGTATGAAAAATCATCATTTGAGTACGGCTCAACTGATTTGGCTGAAATACATATAACGTATACTGTCCCACGGCTGGGCAAAGGCCTCCCCCAAGTCCTTCCAGAAACTCACCTCGAACCAGCTCACGGTACGCGCCCCATCACCGTCACCTCACCACCGCTTTCTGGGTCGACCGCGGTGGCGCTCCGTACATCTACAGGCACCCATTGTGTGGAGACTTTTGCCCGGCGGTAATGCTAGATGCTGCTGAAGCACTGGAGATAGAGGCATGAAATTCACTGGGGCGACGACGCGACGCCGGGCACGGAAAGCTAGTATATAAAACTCAAATGAATTTAAAAGGCCATAAATTTAAAATTCCATCGTATTAATCCCTGCCATTAGGTATGCACCATGACATTACTTTTATTGACTATTCATAGCATAAGGGTTTTAAATTTCTAACTACCCTACGATGATTATTAAATCTAATGTAGATAAAGTGGCTTCAGCCGGTCAGTGCAGGACGGGTATCTTAGTGGAACGGCCGGATTTTTCTGTAGACACCTGTATTACTAGGGTTGTCTACTGGGAGTGGGACACTCGTCTTAAGTCGAACTGCAATCAGAAAAGTTATCTGAAAATTGTATTAATTCAGATTGATTTTAGTTTACATACTGACTTAAATATTTATTCGATCTTTCGACGGCTAGTGTTGATTAGTTGACGAATGCTAATTTTTGAGAATGCTGAATGCTGCTTCACCAATCTCGTTTTCACTCAGACAAAAACATTTTCCTCGTTTGAGAACATCACAATCGTAAAGGAGTTAAACTACACTAAAACTAGTTTTTAATCTCTGAACATGTATTGTGATTGTGAGGTACAAAAACTTGAAGATCCTTTAAATTAATTATATTCTAGAACCTTAATTATAGTAATTAAACTTGCCAGTGTTATTAAAATACGTATGTATTGCAATTAAACTTTAGCGGTGTTGCTTGAATATCAGCATCTAACATTCCACTGAATATTGCAAAGCGGTGACCACAAAAGGGTATTTTTAAACGATTTTTTTTACAAAATATACTACTGCTAAATTACACGGAATAAAAGGTGTTTTTTTTTTGTTCAAAGCACCATTGCCAACCCTAGACCGCAGCAGACTAGGGCACCAATCAGGCGCGCCACTGCGAGCGTGAACTGCGCGGACGCATCGCTTCGCAGCTAGTAATTTAGTGTCGTTGCTACTTGCTACCGAGCTAGCCTCAACCGGTCCTCTAGCAATTAAGTGACACAGTAAAAGTATTAAAAATAATAACTTTTAACGCACACGTTTTACATCGCATCGTTAAAAGGGTATTAGTTATCAGCGAACATAAATAATTGTAGTTTTTTTTTTTGTCTTACGTCGGAGATTGAGCTGAGAGAATTCCAATTAAGAAAATATATTTGACAGTAGTTTCAGAAAATTTTCTATTCGATTCCATTTTTATTTCCACCCTCTGGTTTAAAGACCAATCAAGCGGACTTAATAAGACTTCATGAAACTAATTGGCAAACGTCGGAGTTGAATATGAAATTCTAGGAATTAAATTGATAACTCACTTTGCAATTATAATTTTTTGTAACCATAACAATCACAATAAATGTTTACAAACATGATGTAACGTAGGTCTTTCGATTATTTCCAGAAAACTGTTATATTCAATCACGTGCTCAGTTCAGTACTAAGTAGGTACAAAATATATATAATTTCATTTCACGAAGGTCACCACTCACCAGTTAACCAGTAAACAAACCAATTAATGTTTTTTCTTTTAACAAATTCGGAATTGATTAGGGTTTTAGTAGGTACTTTGATAACATCTTCATATTTTTCATTCTGACAAAAACCCTTTATGTGAGCGTTAATAAAAATTAAAAACAAGTGAACGTCAGCGTGCCAACGCCTGGTAAGGTAACACACGCAGCGGTCAAAAATCCATTATTTCTCAATTCATATTTAAAATCTTTATTAAAATGATTATTTTGTTCACAATTCTTTTGTAAATGCATGTGACTTTTTTTTTCTTAATTGTCTTTATGTGTCGTAAACTAACCGTTTGTCGTATTTTTCGAAAGACAGCTATGGATATGACAGATTATTCATTTTAATCAAGACATATAATTTATTACAACGTTGCAAAAATTTCATACATTATTTTTGTTTGTAGCTTAACTTTTTAATTATTGTGATTTAAAACCTAATTCATACAACCTGTCTAGTGCTAGGAGCCTAGTGACAGGTGCAACGCCGTTTATGGGCCTTCCCACTTTTTTCAGCAACATACAGATTTTTTTTAAATGCGCCTTACTCCGTTGGCATAAAGTCCAGCACGATTGAATAAAAAAATTGTAGAGCCGATGCGCTTACGACGCGACGTTCCCATGCGATCTTCACGTACAGAACTTTTTTTTTCTTATCTGAAACGGGTCTACAATGAGAAGATTCTGGTTTTGCAAGGCAACTTGCAATGTCGATACTCGATATAATCGACTGGATAGGTATTTCGGTTTTGTTTTCAATAAACTACACCTAATTTTGTACCGATAGCATGTTGTAAGTACTTTTATGGTTGATTTTAAAAGTTGGCAACATTATGTAACCAAATGTCAAGAAAGATTTTTCACACAATGCAATACGTAACCATTTGGTTAGAGCTAAAAATTTGTTTTGCAAATATTATATCTAACAGGTCTATGTTGCAAAAATTGTGGTTTTAAATTATTATCGATATCCATTCATACTGACTTAGGTACTAAATCATCAGATGAAAATTCTGGCAGAAAGCGATGGAAAATATACTGTATAATATAGCTAACCAGTTTGATGAATTGTCACAAGACAGTTTCCCTACATAAAATATAAAGAATCTTGAAAATAAAAATCAACTGATATCATTTACAGAACAATTACCAAAACTCATATGTACCAATGCTTCATAATAAAATCAATATTCTTTTCATTTACAACTGTTACCTATTAATATTTAACAGCAAATAATTTTCAATTTATCAATATGACTGTTTATTATATCACGCTTCTGCTTGTAAGTCGTAATTTTGCATCATCTGAGCATAATTTGCTATGGAAGACCACATTACAACCTGATTACCTGTCTTGGCGCCATAAAATGAATCCGAGAATATTTTTTTACGTTTTTTTATGCATACTTTAATCAATATTTGTATTTAAGCAATGTAATCGACGCAGAAGCAAGTGAGCAGTGGTCTCCTAGACGCCTGTCCCACTGACCACTGCTCACTTGCTTCTTACTTCTTATTAGAGCGCCTGCTCTACTTTGTGTAAATAATTTCATTACCACTGCTCTCGAAACGGTGAAGGACACCATCGTGAAAAAGCCTGGTATATCCTGGAACCAAAAATTCATAGAAATGTGACATCACGCATTGGGCCCGCGTGGTACCACTACCTCGCAAAGAGAGGAGGCCTGTTTCCCAGCAGTGGGCTGATTATGCTGAGGCAAAATAGAAGTAGAATAAATTAAAATCCTATGTGAAAAATATCTTTATTAATATTAAATGCAACGTTGCATGCCCTGTATAAAAAAATGTAAATGCCCTCCGCCCGTGACTAGGACAGCTTCTTGTGACCTTGACGGCGGCCATTACTTTTTTTTCGCGCGTTCAATGTTGCCAACACGACGCCGCGCGGTACGTTCGCTATTTCGTTTTTATTTTTCTTATAAGGAAACTCGTTATGCAACTTCTTTTTGTTTGAACTAGGTATTACAGAAATTAATGGCGTTTATTTCTTTAATTACTTAATATAATTTTAAATTTGATAAACCATAATTACGTAAGGCTTAAATAGCTAACATTGCAATCTAATGTAATCTTTCTTCGGCCACAAGCAAACGATAAGCGTTTCATACAAGAATCACTCTAGATAATGTTATTTATCAACTTATCATAATACATCATCCAACAGAGTGTGAGATTATTTTATAATTTTGACGTAGCCTTTTATAATATATGTACTTTAAAACAAATAATCTTTAAGTTGGTTGGTCATTGCAACAATGATAATTAACAGTAGTGTTGTAGCCTCATTAATGGGTCAATTTGTCTAAAACCATTAGACGTTTTGTTTATTTTTATCGTATCATGACATATAAGCACGTCACATGGAACTATTTTTAACTTGACCGTTACCAGCAACTTTGATTTGTTTATATTCATATAAAAATAGATGAAGTGATTCATCGTTGTTCTAAATTTAGACGTTTGAAGCATCGACAAATTGTCTATTCATTAATTTTTATTTCATACTTTGATAAAGATGCGTCTTACCTCTTAAAATAAATAGTCTTTTTTTTATAGAAACAGAGTCATAATATTTTAGAAATTCCTGCAAATTATAACCACGTTCTAATACCTGTGTCCCTATCATTGTCAGATAAACTAAATTACGTTGACACTGCAATAATCTTATCATATTATTTGGCAAATAACACGTGGAAGTAAATAAATATCGATTGTGATAGGCGTTTGGCAAGGAGCATGTGATGTTGTAATCTATTACGCCTGACAGAGCTCTGTAATCCGCTTCCTAGAGGAGATAGCACGTTTGCCGAAGCTGCCGACGAATTTTGCTAATCGGGCGTTAAGATTAGTCTAACGGAAATGTTAGTTTATTAGAAACTTGAGTTTACTTTGGGCTAAGATGTTTACTTTACCTGGAGATGTTGTGATTCTTGGAGGATTTATTGGAAAACAGAAGTAATTAGCAGGAATTAGGATAATCGGTGGTAGAAATATTTGCTTTGCACGAAAACGAGATCGATGTTTTTTGTCTGTAGTATTTTTTTACCACTCTCCAATATTTATCAGAAATATTTTTTGTGATTATTCAAAAGTTCCCAATATCAGTTGCAAATTGCCTACATTAATAATGACGACACCCAATCCTACGCTCAATCATTCCTAACTCACATGCAGATTTCGATATACACACAGATAATCTTCTAAAGCCAAATGCAAAACTGGTTCTATAAGTTGCGTTACGTAACGAGAATAGAAAGAAACAGGTACAAAAAGCAACTAGGCTAATGACCGAACATCTAAAAATCACAAACGTGTAAATGCACAAAATAGTTGGAACTCGCACTCGTCCCAATCTTTCCACTTTCTTCCTCACGTCGTTAGCACCATATTCAAGGACAGAGACGATACACACCTACAAGGGCGTAGTCAAGTTCCCCATGATGAGTGGCACAACAATTTTCAACTCTACCAACCAAGTAAATAAATGCTAGTTTTGCTTGAAAAGTTTCTTGAGACTCTCGGCCCGCAGATTGAATAAACAGCTTGACACAGATTCGCGTTTTGGGTCAGACGGGTGCGAGAGTGCTGTAAACAAAATGCTATGCCCGTTACGACATCTAACTATTGGGAAGAAAGAATTTGGTAGATTTGATGTTGACGTTATCGCTAAGAGAGTTTGTTAAACTAGTAACAACTTTCGGTTTAGATAGTGAACTGTTTGCAGAGTATTTAACTATACACCTTATGATGAGCACACAAATCTGATATTCCAAAGGTAATTGATATCTATTTGAACACTTCGGCTAAACAAGTACCTGTATCGCAAAATTTTGATTTTGAGACTGAAACAAAACCTAAAAAATAATCTGAAACCGAGAGTACATTAGTACTTTGGTAGGTATCACAGTTCACAACTGAAATAATCACCTGTTAGGTAATGCTGTAGATTATTTTGCAATGTGTTTTGACAATACTGATAAGATAGCAGCCCAGTGAAAGCTACAATTAACCGGATTTTTCATACCTACCCTACACATGAAGATCCTGCTATTACATATATTTAGTGAAAATATGCAAACGAATAAGCAATAGGTAGAAGTTATAAAACGATTTTTTTTACTATGTGTAAATGTAAATATGTATTGCTGTCATTAGCTGAAAGTAATCAAGCTCCATAAAGTAAATTAAATTAATAAGTCCTACAGATACTGTATCATTTTTTTCTCTAAAAACCAGCATTTTCTTTATATCTTAGAATTCTTTTACGATGTCTGAATTTTACTCGAGACACATCTTTCTTTTTGCAACTGCTGGATATATCACTGTATATTAGTACCTACCTACAGTTGGTCACCGTATCGTCATATACAGTGGCGGTAGCGATACCATCGCTACTGGCGCCATTTTCCCCACACATTAGCATCTGAAGAGAACACCACTTAATACAATTTGACATTGTAATCTCCAACAACAAAGGAATGACCTGACATCGCCTTATCAGTAACTTACTCAACCATTTTATCATATCCACCTCAACAACAACGAACTCTTTATACTTTGCTTGAGAAATTACATATCCAACAGAACATACAATTTTGTAATGAGTATCAGGCTACATCTTTTCAAAAGGAAGGAATGAAATAATCTCTTAGAGTGCAATAACTTCCTTAAAGGATGTTAATATACGGAGAAGTTCATAAGAATGTAAACAATCCGAGAGATTCGAACTCCACAGCTTCATTTAGTTCTCTGTTGCTGAGAATTCCCAAATCGTCAAGCAACAGGTTGATTGGATTCACGAGTACCATACATATATTATGTGCATTTTGATATAAGTTTCAATCCCATTCAATGGATTCGACTGTATTTTTTCATAGCAGTGATTTTAGCTCCATAAAGAGGGAAAAATCTTATTGGAATTTGATCAATAGCATAATCACCGTGGAATGAAAAAAAAATCCATACCAGCCATCCATAGAAATACAGGAATAATAAAAAAGCTATAAAACGAATTCATTAGACGCAAACAGAAAGATAAGAGAGACTTAAAGTTGGCTTAGCAGCAGTAAATGCTGTTAGTATTCAATTATAGCAAGTTTTTTTCTGGGATTTCATTAATCCTTAGTAGACTATATAAGGATAATATCTATAAAAAATGGTAAAACAAGCTCAAGTATAAAATGATCTTGAACTTCATAAATGTAAACGCAAATTACATTGGAGTATTTGGGATGGTAAAAATAAAATCTAATGAAAACATTTTAGGGATCAAAATTTAAATAGACACTTGAAATGATGAAGAGGCAAAAAGACTTATATCAATATAATCTAAGAATAAAATTAAATCAATATTTATAGCACACCAAGTATTTATACGTGCATATAAAATGACACAGTTCTCAGTTCCGTAGTTTATTACACTTCTAATAGGTACTAATGTCCTTATAGTTGGAAAAGCACGATCAGGCGCAGCATTTGAAGTATGCATCATTCACACTGTGTCGCGCTAAGCAGTTGCATATTTCATGTGTAGTCACACGTCTTCCGTACAATGGCTTACTACTGGCATAAGATTAAGTGCATTGTCGATGTCACCTTCACGTTTAGTTCAAATTGAATGTGGATAGTAATTAATGGCGTTCAAGAGCCAGTCGTCTTTGATTCCCAAGTGTGGAATTTAGAAAAGGCCACAATCTAAACGTGTACTAGAAAACCCAAAGAATATCATTATGCTCACCTAAAAAATAGGTTATGTTTTGTTTTGATGAGCATTTTGTCCTTTTCCATTATCAGAATCTTCTATTTTGCCTGTTACTGTTGGACTTTCCTTAATATTAATTACGTAGAAAGGATCACGCCACTACTTTTGTAGGCGTATGTGTTTAATTTCACCAGAAGCGTTAGGTATTCGGTATAAAGTTCATCGTTTTCACAGTGTACATTTGGGTCTCGGAATTAGCATCCAGAATCACTCTACGTCCTTTTCAGAGTTTCGATGGTAAAATTCAGAGAAATTTTATTTCAGTCCAGTTACGGAGAATGTGGAATCTGTATAAAATCATTTTTATGCTTCATTCATCTATTTTAACGAAATCACTTTAAATATATTTCGACTTTTCTGAGACCCGTCCATATCAATTTGTCAGACACCGGATTGAATTACACTTTGCCAGTTTTCGCAAGTCACAATAATGGCATCAGTTTGCTGGGATTTAATTCCAAGTTCAGCTTCTGTTCAGGAAAACTTTCCTCTTAGATATCTGATAATCCAATAAAGATTAATGTCACTCTTCCGATATCCTCTCTATCACAAGGAAAGTTCATAAAAGTTAATACAACATCTTTCGTAACGAATTCTGACGTTTCACCTTTTAAGTATTTATTGTCGTCTGCTCAAATAACTGTGTGTGTTTCGAATCGATAATGTTTGAATAGTACGCCCAATTCACGTTAGTTGATCGTTTCATGGCGTTTGATCGATGGACTTTCACGACAAATTTTTCATGTTATGTATGCATGCGTCAGACTGCGATAATGGGCAAATGAAAGCCATGAGTAACACAGTGGTCCTAGGGAAAATTGTGAGAATCAGAGAGTATCTAAAGGTTTTTCCGTTGTATGCAAAGTTCTATACTATAGACACTTACGTATAAATATGTATTGATGATTGATTTGTTTATGTTTCCCAGTAACTAGATTGTGGAGGTCAGGTAGGCAGTAGGTACTGCATGTAAAGTACTGATATTCAGCTGCATCTGATTAGGAAGCCGACTCCAACATAGTTGGAAAATGATAGGTTGATTGATTTGATGATTTATCCTGATCATATATCCTTGGCTTTCATATTATATCAATTAAGAGGAATTCTATGAATTAATATCAGTTAATTGTACAATTGCCACTCAATGGCTCACATGATCAGGTTTTCCAAAAAATTTAATTTCAGCGGGATCCGTCATCATAAATTACATAACACTGTAGTTAACAAGTAGCTTCAATTCAGCATACATTAACCAATTCACAGATTGTTGAAACCGACCTTGTCAGTAGGCACCAACAATGTGAGTTTGTGACAAACGTTTGACATATCGCTATGAACCTATATGTAGTAATTACAATCACCATACCATCACGACAGTAAACGCAACTAAATGTAATCTCCAACACCCACACATGTTTGTACACATACAACCACTGACAAACATTTGTGGTTTTCTTTATCAATACGTACGGGGCTTGTGTGGTTGTGTCAGTGGGGTGACGTCATGCAATTGTCATCGCTGTCACGGCTAACAAGCGGCACTCGGTCACTGTTCTTGGTTCTGTTCTGCGTGAAATTTTTTATTTGTTTATTGTAACAAATGTTTGTGATATTATATCGTTATGTTATTGCTGGATTCTTTTGATTGTTGTTTTACAAGCTGTAAAGGTTACAAGAAATTGGTTTTATTAACTAATGTATCTATTATGTTTATTTTCTTCAGCAATGTTTATACCGTCAATAGTCAGTTTTTCTGTCAATATCGAAAAATTCTGGAATGAACTCAGGCTTACTAGTTTGAACAGGTTTAAACCACATTTTGCTTCACTGACAAACAAGGACAATAATTTATTATATTACGGAAACAACTCAATTCTAGCCTTGTTTTGGTCGTAGATACCATGTTACTCTGATATTTCATTGTGTCCTGAGTGAGGAGCATCATTTACAGTTCCATCGCGCAATCGACACGAGTCTTTAATTTGATGATTCCAGAAAAACTCTCAATGTATACTTCGCTTATTAACACAATCATTTTTCATTGGAGTCGTTCGTAAAAAGTTAATATTCCTAACCGTTTAATTTGCAAGCAGTCCTTAGTAATATGAATCATTGTTTGTTTCATTTAAATGGATCAACTGTAATACGTGTTCTGTGCTGGATAATAATAATTAAAGTTACTGAATCTGCAAATCATTTAAAATATTTATATTAAAATATTTTTTTGCAAAATGTCTCTTAACTAAACGAAGGCAATTTTTCTACTGACATTGAGATTGTTGATACAATTGCTGTTTTGACAGGTGTTTAACGGTTTCTCGCGAACACGTGGTTGAGCGAATGGACTTTTGAAAAAGAACCAATCACTTTCTTTTTCACTGAACTTGACACGGGTCGAACAGTTAGGTGACACAGCCTAACAAAGCGTTTAGCTGATGTCATAGCCACGCGACTTTGGTGCTCGTAAACATACCTTAACTACATAGTTAATGAGCTGTATTGAACACCGTTTGGATACATTGTTAAGTTTTTGAATGTTAATGTATTAATCGTGTAGCGACACTACAGAAAAACACTTCGCAACAATATGTAGAAATACAAAAAGAGAAGTGGCGCCATCTACAACGCCACAGGCGAACTATGCAAAGACGCACGTCATAGAAAGCCTAGATCGCGCAGTTAAAGTTTACCGCGCGATTTGGATAGATACAACATCCCGACATCAACCGTCGGGCAGTTGCCCACCAGACACAACACCCGTCTGGTCGGAGGATCCTCCCTTTTCCATAGAGTATGAGTGAACTTTACACCCTGTTCCTCATACCTCTATACTGGTGACCCCGAAATGGACGTCAGCGCAGCCTTCGAGCAACGTGACGTCATCATCATCAAGACCACTTCCTCAAGCTTTCGAGCAGCGAGCCACACAGCCAGCCAGCAACCACGGCCTCAACGGGTATCCTGACCACCAGCATGCAGCGAACCGCATTCCTGGTCAGCACCCTCAGCCTCAACAAGCGACCACGGCACTACTGCTCTTCGGCCGGTTGAGTACTCAATCTCCCGGTCGACAACAGAAGTCAGCCGCATCGCGGCGCTGTACCACGACGCACCGGAGCAGCGCCGGCCCCGACTCACTGGGGTTCGCATCACCGCAGACAGTTCCGACTCACCGCGAACTATGCGACACCGGTTCCGACTCACTGGAACCACAACTGGCACTGGCAAGCATTATAATATGCACGGACTTCGCCCACTATCGACCTCCGGTCTCCGGGGGGGAGTGATGTAGCGACACTACAGAAAAACACTTCGCAACAATATGTAGAAATACAAAAAGAGAAGTGGCGCCATCTACAACGCCACAGGCGAACTATGCAAAGACGCACGTCATAGAAAGCCTAGATCGCGCAGTTAAAGTTTACCGCGCGATTTGGATAGATACAACATCCCGACATCAACCGTCGGGCAGTTGCCCACCAGACACAACACCCGTCTGGTCGGAGGATCCTCCCTTTTCCATAGAGTATGAGTGAACTTTACACCCTGTTCCTCATACCTCTATAATCGTATTGTGTTTTGAACCTGAAAAACAATAACTGATTTTTTTTATCAGCTTATTCCCAAATCAGCTTATGCCAAATCTGTAAATTGTTATTAACGTTTAGTGTAATGTTGTACTAATGTAAAAATATCCGGTAAAACTATCCTCAAAAAACATTTCAGGAGTTTTCTCAAACATATAAAATGATGTAAACAAGATGTAAACCTACGTTAGCACGTAAGTTTACATAATTTTCCGTACCGGGATCCTTATTACTCTAAACTCGATCTTATACTTTTGCCTTCCGCCAAATTCAAGGACAACCCTTGATTCGGGTTCTCTTGAGTCTCTTTTTCACTGGGAAGTGACACGGTCGTCGGTCGACAGTGAGACCTTGCTCCCCCCTCCCCCTCCCGCCACTTGCCGCCGCCGTCCGCTGACGTCATCCGCGCCATCTTGCGACAGTGACGCGTTGCTTGGCAACCGAACACACGCGACGCACTTAGACAGGTTGTATCGCGAATTTTATCATGCAAATTGATTTTTTTATGGTTACTCCAAAGATTCGTTAGCATTTTCCGTACGAAATAGTATATTAAATTATATTTAACGGACGCCTATTTTGCATTTTCGTTCCTGTAGTTTTCGTTTAGGTTTTACATTTTCATCATAAAATTACCGTCCTCATCTGACGTCATCGTTCATGATTTATTACATCCTGTGTACATCTATAACTTTTAACAAACGGTATTTTTACATCTCCTTGAAATACATTTCAGCAACTTTTGAAAATTGCATTAACACTAAAACCAACTATGCAGACCCTTTGACACTTGGGATGCCTTAATCGCTTTCAGCTGTCAAGTGAGATTGATTCCAAACACCCTCTTAATTGCCTAATTAGGACCTTCGTTAATTACAATCTAATCTTCTGCTGGAAACGTGAAACACGTGTAGGCTTGTTCGTGAAGCTTACAATGTTAGGGTAAATCTCGTCACGGTCCACGGAGGCATATAATTTTAAACCAAATTTAAATACGATCATCTAAATCGCAACAATGACCTACATAGATACACGTGTACCTGCATTAACAAGGTGTTATTTTATTATTTATAAAACTACTACTTTGGATACTTGTAAATGTTTTTAACAAGTGAATACTTACGAGAATACTTTTTTTGTTGATGGTGGGAAAATATCAAATAACTTCTCCCGCTCTGGGTGTAACAGGAGGGCGCGTCAGACCATTACTGACTAAAACTCACCCGTGTTCCCTCAGTTACCGTAGTGCCAGGGGCCATGGTATCTGTTTCGAACAACCCGCACCCCTGGCAGGCATCGGCCCTTGCGGACCCCACTAGTATACGAGAATACTTCGAATATCGATTTGCAAATAACAATCTTAGTTCCGAATTTCGTATTAAATACTGATCAAATTGTTGATCGTCATTTGCCTAGTCTTTTCTAAACTATGGTGGTGGGGGGGGGGGGGGTACCAGTCAAACTAGATGCAGCTGAATATCAGTATCTTACATGGAGTGACTGCCTATTTGACCTCGACAACCCAGTTACTGGGTAATGCGATACCCCTTGGTAAGACTGGTTGTCCGACTTTCGGGTTTCTGACGACTCGTGACGACTGTCAAAGATCCACGAATGACAGCCGGGACCAAAGGCTTAACGTGCTTTCTGAGGCACGTAATGGTCTTGGTATGTAAAGATAGTCACCCATCCATGGACCAACCGCGGCAAGTGTAGCTTAACCTGAACGATCGACACGTGCGGCTGATAAAGTGGTTGATCGATTCTAAGAAAGAATATCGCTTTTCCGGGATTTCCACGGAAAGACTTAAGATAAACATTGTTACTCGTGATGGTTACCTACAATATTATCAAAAATGTAAATACTACAAATACAAGTTTATGTGTATTACGTTTTAACAAATATTTGTGTTCGAGCTGGGAAATAATACCTACATACTTATTGTTATTAAATACGCAGTTGAGATCTCAAAGTATGTAGTCATCCAAATGTCTTTCTAATATAACTGGAATGTGCGTTTCCGTGGAACTATGTGGTAAATAGCCGTGTTTCGTAGAACCTTAATAAGAGGTTGTATTTAAAATCTAACATCTGAAGTGAAATCTCGGAGATTTTCCCCAGGTTTCTTTGAAACAATTTAGAGAAAATATACATTATCTACAGGGGCTTCTGGCTAAGTATTATTAGCCACATCAGTTAAGACTGATTGTCAGACTTTACTAATAATACAATACGACACCTCTTGGTAAGCCAAGAGGTGTCGTGTTACCCAGTAATTGGGTTTTGGAGGTCAGATAGATAGTCGCTCTATGTAAAATACTGGTATTCAGCTGCATCCAGTTAGACTTGAAGCTGACCTCAACATAGTTGGGAAAATGCTGGGTAGATGATGATTAGAGATCGGATATTCGGATGCATATTTCACCTAAAGTTGAGATGTTGGCTAACATGGAATGCGCTATTTTATCGAAAAAGTCTTAATTTAGGTAAGTAGTTTGTTTATTTTTTGTTTTAACTAATACAAACCACCCCTCCTCCAGTACATACATATATTTGTATCGGGTTAAACATTAATTTTAAATTAATATACATCTGAATAGATAAGCAATCAAAAATCCCGGGGTTTTTAATAAATATTACAAATAATTTTCCAATCTTAATAATTTTCTCAATCCATACTTTCATAGCTAAAAAATATCTTTAAGTAAATAGGTATGCATCCGAATATTCGATCTCTGATGATGAGACATCCTCTACAGGAATTAAAAATTCTTCTTCAAATTAAATTATGAAACATACTAGCTTTTTTCAACGGCTTCGCATGCGTGGAAATTTCGGAAATTATCCTGCCTGAATCGACTACCGGGATAAAAAAGTACCCTATGTGTTAATCCAGATTATGAACTATCGTTTTTGCGTGATTGATTAAGAAACATCTAAATATGCAAATACCTAAAACATGCAAACCTATACATTTATAATATTAGAAGGACACATTTTAACTTTTATCATATTGAAATTACAATTAACTTTGTTATGAATAAAAAAACAGAAATTCCATGGAACATGGTACTGAATAAAACCTCGCAGCTCCCAATATTACCAATCAAATGCATACGTCAATTATTTTGGCATTGTTGGGGAAGTATGATCCTCTATTCATAATTTGCCAAAAACGTACAATACCTACTACCTAATCACCATCTGGTAATACCACCCATGGACTCCACGAGACAGGCTTGACCTAGTGTGGAGTTCATAAGCAAAATGTTTCCTTTGCGTCTTATTCCTGTTTTTATTTTTTCCTTGTTAACTAATGTACTAATGTAGACTTTAAGGAATTGTAAAGCACTGTTTTTTTTTGGTACAATAAAATTATCTATCTATCTATCTACTGTACATTTATGTACTACGTGCCAAAGTTTGCGTTAATTTTTCCCCAATAAAACGTCATTCGACTGAATTTTTGCCAGGTAAAACTGATAAATAGCATAGTTTTTATTGGCGAATATTAAAATTATAAATATTCTATTCCTTTTATTCTGAAACAATGGAATTCTATTTTTATACAATATTAAATCACATAACACCTGAAACCACGTGTAACTTGTTGTGAAATCTGTTTTAGAAACTGCTTAGATTATCTTATCTAAAGCAATACATTCTGCTGCAGGCTAAGCATGACGCTTTACATTTCTACTCTATCGTAGAATAGAAATCGCTTGTCTACATTTCTTGGCACAAAACTGTCAATTGTCTACACAGAAATGTCATTTTTGTCTACTCTTCCGTCGACAAAATGCTAATCTACGGTTCTGGTGCTAAGCCTGCAGAATCATCATCAACATTGGCAGCCTTCTTCCACCCACTGCTTTATTAGACCTCCCTCTTCTTGTGTCATGTTTCCCTGGTACGTGCCAGTCATAACCAGCGGGGTAATATCGTGTAACATACAGTACGAATGGCTTACATTTTGACAGTTTACCAAAATGTATTGCATTATTTACGTTGTTGAGCAGATTTTTTTTTCGAACTTATAAAGCAATCATCATCATCATCATTTCAGCTGAAAGACGTCCACTGCTGGACATAAGCGTTCTCCAAACGGGGAGGGGATTCTCATAATCGTCACGCTTGGCAGGCGGGTTGGCGATCGCAGTATGGTGGTAAAATGCATAGAGAACGCTGGTGCCCATTCTCTGGTAAGCCCCTTAGTCGCCTTCTACGACACCCACGGGAAGAAATGGGATGCTGCTATTCTTTTACGTCCGGCACCACACGGCACAAATACGGCACGGCATAAAGCAATGGATTAACGTATATCCTTCAAAATGATTCAAAATAAAAATATTTTATTTCACACATACCTACATGGGCACTTATGAAACGTCATAAGCTAGGTGCACGGTTCCAATTTATCGCTTCCTATGGAGAAGAGCCGGCAAGAAACACCTCGGTTACTCTTTTAAAAATAATTGGCTTTTACAATGTTTTCAAATTACAATGATAATAGGTATGGATTCGGATGCTGATTGGTACTGAGTTCAGCAATTACGCTGGTCGGCAAGTGTCATTGGGTTTGACTGTCAGGATTTATTTATTAGCAGTCTGGAAGTTAAAATTTGTATCCGGAGACTAACATGGACTTAAAAAAAAAGGTATTAGCCACTAGTATCCGTCCGCGGCTTCGCCTGCGTGGTAGTCGGAAATTATCTCGTAGGAACGTACTACCGAGATAAAAAGTATCCTATGTGTTAATCTAGATTATAATCTATCTGTGTGCCAAATTTCATCCAAATCCATTCAGTAGTTTTTGCGTGAAAGAGTAACAAACATCCATACATCCATAGTTCCATACATACAAACTTTCGCGTTTATAATATTATTAAGGATATTAGTAAGGATTAACGCCCCACTACTGGGCAAAGGCCTCCCTACTCTGTTTCCAACTGTTTTTGTCCAATGCTGTCAAGGACCAATCTTTCTTAAAGGAGACCAGCTCATCCCGCCATCTCCATCTGCGCCTGCCGCGATGTCGTTTGCCACTAAGCTGGACCCACTGGGTCGTAAGTTTGGCCCATTGATTGTCTGACATACGGCAGATGTGTTCAGCCCAATTCCATTTAAACGTGGCAGCTGTCCCAATGATATATTTTCGTAATGGAACGGATTGTTGTATTCTTAACACGGTCCACAAGTTTGATACCCAGAATACTCTGTTCCATAGCTCTCTGGCATACCTCGAGCGTGGACCTCTGCTGAATTGTCAAAGACCATGTTTGAGAACCTTACGTGAGAATGGAAAGAATGCATACGTCGATGAGTCTTTTCTTGAGCGATAGAGGAAAGTCGCCCTTCACAGACTAACATGGTACTTAAACGTAACTGGCTGAATGTGGTTGAAGGTACCTACTCTGATTACCCATTGGAAGCATACAGGCATCCTGTTATGTTACTGGCAATGATAATAACAGTACATAAAGCAATAATGTGGAAGAACAAAGCTTAATTGTCGGATAATAAGATGGGTCAAGTAATGATGTAATTAGTGCACCAGCTTATATAATTATAAATTAAAACATTGTACTGTGGTCGTAAATAGAGTCTTTTGTAAGTAATCTAGCTGTTTCGAATGTAGGTAATGAAGTTAATGGCAATAATCTTGGCACAGTCAAAGATCAAATACTTATTTTCTAGAACAATGTTTAGTTTTATGATCCTCATTTTGTTTGTGACTATGTAGAACAGTATGCGAGCCCATTTTCAACCAAAGGCACGAACGCGCAACGTAAAACTTTTTTGTCAAAAACAAATATGTTTCTACCACACTTAGGTATATATACAGGCTGTAAAAGAAACCCTATTGTTATCCTTAAGCACTTAAGATGACAGCTGGTATAGAATCACTATATGTATATAGTTTCAGCTCAAAATAAAATACTCTAAGAATTGGTACCAAATTTTCGGTTTCATGTTTCTTAAATTCAAATCATAACAAACGTGTCACCGCACTACGTAGGTCAATAACTTTCCACGTTACTTGCGAATATTACGATAAATCTCTTCCAAGTGATGTCTTTATTTCAATTTGAAAAGTTCGGTTTCTGGTATCAATGTACTAAACATTTTCATAACTTCCGAACTTCTAGAGATAGGATTTAAAAACCCTTCTAATATCGTTTGATATCATTCAAAGAAGTCGTGCCCTTGGTATGTATATACCCCTTTTTTTTGTCGGGCATCTCGCAGTTGGCCTTGAGAGGCCGTGACTGCTTAGCCGGTCTTTCCTGGGGCTGCCTTTAAGAATTAACTTAACGCCTCCAGCCAGGGCTTAAAAACTACTTAAATACTAAGCGACTGCACGCTGAGGGCACCCCCTGCGGCGTACGGGCCTCGGCTCAGAGCGTCACTGATAGGGGACAGCACGTGGGGACAGGCTGGATCAAAATATTTTCGTTATTATTATTAATCGGGGAATTTAACTCTACTGGCTCAGCTGCGGCGCGGGCTGGCGCTTCAACGAGCAAGGGCCGGTCGGGGATATACCCTTTCCATTACACGTTGTATATACAGGCTGATTTTTTAGTCACCGTCCATATTTGTCCACAACTTTCTCCAAGGAACATGGGTCGAAATATGAAAAAAAAAATCGACCTCCCATGCAAAATCAATAGTTAGCTGGTCGATTTTGTATGGGAGGTCCGATTTTTTTTTTCATATTTCGACCCATGTTCCTTGGAGAAAGTTGTTCAATTTCACGGGTACTATCACCCTGAAAAATTTGGACGGTGACTAAAAAATAATTCTGTATAGTAGAGCAGTGGTGGCCTAGTGGTAAGGACCGCGACTTATTACGAGTTTTCGGTCGTAGCATCGAACCCAGAGAGGCGGTTTACTTTGTAAAAATAATTTCATCACCACTGCTCTCAAAACGGTGAAGGAAAAGCTTGTAAGGTAACCAGCATGTCCTAGAACCACAAATTCCAAGACATGTGACATCTAACACACCGCACTGGGCCCGCGTGGTGGATTACAGTCCACTCTGTCTCACCAAGATGAGGGCTATGTCCCAGTAGAGAGAAAATTATAGGCTGATCTTTGAAGTCATTCAACTAAGTAAATATTATGTGCAAAATTTCCTCTTCTTTTTCTAAGTGATGGCAATTTTTTAATCCTTCGATTTTATTTGACGTGTCTTCTTGGTCCAGACTTCAAAGCTTAGCAAGCATAGATATTTATGACACTTATGTTGCTTGGTCATAGTCAGCAGGGTCATTATTTAAAATTGTAAATGAGGGAATTCCATGGTTTTTTTCTTCATATTCAAAAGCTTAAAGGTTTGGAATAACCGTTGTGATTGTTACTTGAATCATGTTGGTAGTTAATTCTACGTCTCATTATCTAGTCTAGTCGTAGTTAGATTTTGTTCTCGTGTTTATCCATCAATTCCACATTTGAAGGTCGTTCATACGAGTCAACAATCTTTGTCTGAGGATGTCCAAATTTTGGCAACAGCACTACTCGATCTGGCAAGTCGCCTGATAACATTAGCCAAATATGATTAGTAAACAGTACGGTTTACAATATGTCATTAGTGTCATAACTATTCCATTTTATGAAAAGCAGTTTCACAATTGGTTTAAATAATAAAAATATGTAGCTCAATAAAAACTTGGTTGATTTAATCAGGCTTTTAATCAATTTCAATGCGTAATTATTGTCATAAAATATATCCATTTAAGTACTAACACTTATAGATTTTTCTTTTCCATTTCATTTTTTTCACAAATGTATAAAAAATATTATAAATAAAAAATACAAAAATATCTTCACCAATATAAATAAATACAATTCCCTACACTTCATTTATTTCAAATCCGAACATATTTAAATTGTATATTTATCCTGTATAGACATAAGTAGGATAAAATGCAATAATAAATAAACCTACAAATTCCCCAATGCGTCACCTTGTGTAGGTGGGAACATTCAGTCCTAATTAGCCTATAAAATTTTCCCACAGCTGGGACACAGACTTCCTCTCAGGTAACAAACTCACCGCATGGGCCCAGTGCGGGTTGGTAGATGTCACATGTCTTCGAATTTTTGGTTCGAGGACATACCAGTTTCCTCACGATGATTTCCTTCACCATTTTGACAGCAGTGGTGATGAAATAATTGAACCAAGTAAAGCACCTGACTGTGTTCATACCTACGAACTGGGCTATTACTGCTCGGTACATTTGGTACGAGGAACATTATTTGTTTCGATACTGAAAAGGTGCGTCAATTAACTGAGTCTTCTCAAATATTGGCGCCAAGGTTGGACAAATAATTTTCTTATCTAAAGTAGCCAATGTTGGCCTTAAGAATAATCACAAGAAATTGGTAACAAAAATTAGTAATCAAATGTTCCTAAAAGTCACAGACGATCGAGCTTCATAGATTGTATTCCTAGAAATGAAGTAGAAAGCGTTATAAACAAGACCGTTTGAAACTTAAATTAATATTTTGTACAAGAAAACATGTTTCTGCATAAATTTATAAAAGTACTAGCGCTTATCGAAGCTTACTGCTCATAATTCTATAGCAAATTGTTTTTTTTTTCAGACTGAGTGGAGATAAAGAAAATAACTTAGGGAAAAAAAAAGAAACTTACAGTAATCCTAGGACTTCAATCTTACGACAGAGTAGCTTTCTTACCTGCAGATCAACAACAATTCATTTTTTCCAATTAAACACGACGCATGTTACTTTACTTTACTTTAGACTTTAGGCGAAAACAGCTGTCAGTGTTTTTCACAACAAAGATGACATTGACGGCTCTTGAACGCGGTTTTGCGCTAATCGCATTCAGTTCCTTTGGTGAAATTAGCCCTAAGGCATTTTAGGGGGAAGCGCCAGGGTAGACCGCAATTTGTATTTTTATTAACACGCTTTTATTAGCTTCATACGTATGTTAGTATGTGCCTATGTAATATGATTTTCACCTCCTTCAAAACTTCGGATAAAATCGAAATTTTGCATACTTATCAAGGACCGATGACAATTCAATAATTAAAAAAAAAAAACACGCTTTTGTAGTTATCAGAACTAAAAAATATAATAATAATTTAATAACTCAAAATCACGCTTTAAAAACCAAACTAAAAAAGTAGAAAATAATTTAATTCTATTAAAAAGCGTAGGGTGCTTTTTGAGGTATTTTCATAATCAATTAATATAATTTTAAAACGTGTTGTTTAGTTTTTAAACTCTTATTTTTTATTTTGCGCCCAACTCAGAAGACGACTATGTAAATAACAACACAGTACATAGTGAAGCAACGACATAGAAAAGAGCTAAGAAAACAGTTGAACCTACCCAAGAAGCTCGATCTCGATCAACATGCCGGCGACGTCGTGAAAAGATACCCTCCTATAAATAAATACCACCCGTCTCTCCACTAGTCCAATGCTTACTCAAGGATGCATATCCGGTAGGCTCGCAATCCTTTCCTATCCTAAGGGCACGTCTACCTGACCATTACCGCGCCCCCCGGTCTACTTCTTGATATGCAATGGCCTCTGTAGCACCATGAAGCATGAGGCTCCAGGCGCTAGTGCAAATCTTGGGGTTCATTCGATTAATCGAGTCTGGTCAAGCCACGCTGGGATCGGTGCATTACATTACATCTTATTTTTTATTTTGCGCCCATCTTAGCACAGTGAGAGTGTTGGCCCAGTGGTAACTGACGCGACTTACGAGATACTTAGGTCGTAGGTTTAAACCCAGACAGGCGCATTCCTTTGTGTAAATTATTTCATCACCACTGCTCTCAAAACATTGAAGGAAAACATCGTGAGGAAACCGGCATGTCCTAGAACCAAAAATTCGAAGACATGTGACATCTACCAACCCGCACTGGGCCAGCGTGGTGGATTCGCGCGTGGCACACTCCATCTCACAGAGAGGAGGCCTGTGTCCCAGCAGTGGGAACGTTATAGGCTGATTAGGATATGATGATTATGATGATAGTACTGCCACCTTAAGTTGGGATCCGAACCTACTTGGAAGTTAATATAGAGCATCATTCACACCGTCTAATGTTCTTCTAATGTTCAGATCGACCATTGACTCATGACATCATGTGATACGTCACCGCATACTCCATGGATAGACCCCGTTGTAGACATTAAAGTCATCGTTTTCCTTATAAGCTCGGAATTATACTGTAGTTTATATGTTTCGTGGAGCAAGTTTATTCGACGGATTAAGGATTAATGTTTTATTATTTGAAATTTTCTTTTAAGGCTCAGCTGTGGGGAATTATAAAGTTTTGGCTTTTACTGTTCTTTTTTTACAGGGTTAAATTTAATAATTTAGTGAAACCTGGTATCGAGTATCTAATGACGACAAAATAAAGACAAAAAGATTTTAAACTCTTCATTCCGAGTTACTACAGCTGAGTACGAGGTCAATGACCACTTGTAGTGTAGCAACATGAAATTATGGATCTGAAAATCCATTCCTTTTTAGTTTCATCGTCAATGGACATCGATATACATTACGTCTGTCAAGTTTCGCTAGGTGATTTAAATTGACCTTGTTTACTAAAAATATAAAAGATAATTTATTAATTTTATTAATATGCACCAGATACTGCCATTGTGTGCACGATGACTAGTGAAAAAATGCTTACTTATGTTTGCTTGCTTAATTACTATTTAGTAATTATCATCATCATAATTTCAGCTGAAAGACGTCCATTGCTGGACATAGGCCTTCCCGAAGCACCGCCATTTCGACCGGTTCTGTGCTTCTTGCATCCTGCGGCCTTCACCAGGTCATTGGTCCACCTTGTGGAAGGCCTTCCAACGCTACGTCTTCCAGTACGCGGTCGCCACTCCAGAACCTTCCAGCTCCATCGGCCACCTGTTCTGCGAGCAATGTGCCCTGCCCACTGCCACTTAAGTTTGGCAATTCTTTGGGCTATGTTGGTTACCTTGGTTCTCCTACGGAACTCTTCATGTCTGATTCAATCGTGTAGGAAAACTCCAAACATAGCCCTCTCCATTGCCCTTTGGGTGACTTCCAGCCTTCTTATGAGGCCCATTGTGAGCGACCACGGCTAAATAATAACCAAAACGTTTAATAATTCACGCCACATTCTAACATCAAACATAAACTACGTTAGCCGGTACTTACACAGTGTTACGACACTCAATAATAAACCAATATTAGCTACAGAACTGCAAATGGTCACTAATTCCTACCTAACAGGCGCACCTCACATTTATCAAATAAAACATTAAACTTTTAACCGCAACTGTGTGGCAATAAATACAAGTCACACTTGTAAATAACCCAGTAAACACTGTCTCAGTGGCTAATTATTTGTTCATCTAATTACATTTCATATATTCACTTTTGTATTTTCTCATACATTACATTGCCTTAACACTGGACACAATTTTCCGGTCTCGCCTTGTGTTCGGCTTTGCTACATTGGATAAAATTTGTTTAAAAAAATCATAAAAGATGCGTGTTTCTCAAAAGTAAAGTTCATTATTGGAAGTCCCTTTGTACTCTGCAGTTACCTAAACCTATTATTAAAATGAAGAAAAAAATTCTGACACCTAAAATTTGGTACCAACTTTCTTAAGTACTTCTTTCAACATCTTTTTCATATGGGTAGGTACAAACTTTATAACCTCCATATGCTATGATCCTTATTCACTCTTACAACATATTTTTTCAATACTGTATGCTACAGTTTCAATAAAATACCTCAGAATAAAAAATATTGGCGTTAAAAAACAAAAAACAATTCTCCGAAGCAGCGGAAAACTCCCGGGGTCGCAAAATAATCGCATTTTCGCAGCTAATATCATCATCGGATATCCGCAGGCAACAATTAAATCCGCAGGACTTACACGTGCCGACACACACGGCCATGCATTCCATGGTATGCAAGTGAATGTATGTATGTGTGTGTGTGCGTGGGTTGAGCAAAGTGCCACCCTTGTAGTGCAACCCACCTGTACGGTTATGGGAGAGGTGGGAATGATATCAAATTAAATGGATACCGCATACTTGGAAATTAAAAGCTGCTTTTCATTTTCTTTTGATTTAATTATTGTAGAATATAAGTAAACGTAAGTTTGGAAATTCTTCGGGCTCTGTCGGTTACTTTGGTTCTCCTACGGATCTCTTCATTTATGATTCGATTCGGAAACTCCAAGCATAGCCCTCTACATTTTGTTTCCAGTCCCTTTGGGTGACTTCAGCCTTCTTATGACGCCCATTGTGAGCGACCACGTTTCAGTGCCATTAGTGGCGGTATGTGAGCAAGGCACTTTGCTTGCAGAATAGACGGCCGATGGGGCCGAAATGTTCTGGAGTGGCGACCGCGTATTGGAAGACGTAGCGTTGTAAGGCCTCCCACAAGGTAGAACGATGACCCTTGTCATCCTACATCCAGCAATGGACGTCATTCGTCTGAAATGATGATGATGATTACTAACCGATTTTTTGATTGTTCATTTATCTTGATGCAACATTCATTTAGAAGGATGAGTAGATCTTTTTTCAGTCAATTACCAAACCTTTATTATTCCAATGAAACCCACGCATCTATTCATCCTTTCTCAATACAAAATTACTGTCAAAACAAACCGATACTGATTGAGTCGAGGCTCCATCGCGATATCACATTATGTACATTAGGATTCTGGACATAATAAACGCGTGGGTGTACCCCCATTCGCTCTACCTCCCCCCTGCAGCCACAAGGTCGAACCGCACCATTCCGTCTAGTTTCGCGGTAGGGTGGGCAAAACAGGTGTTTAATTATGTCGAAATGCAGAGATTCTGTATACTGTTTATTCGCGATTTATTCTCTATTGATGATCTCTTTATTTTTTACGTCGTTTGTGCTCAATTGTTGTTAAGTGGAAATCTAAATCGTTAATTGGACTTTGAATGCGGAAAATATGTCTAATATAGGCAGATTTGAAATGAGGTGTTGTTAATTAGCCTGTTAGCCTTACAATTACGTGGTTGGTAAAATACCAGTACATAGGCTTAAAAATAATAGTACCTATTTTATTTTAAATACTGTTTTAATTAAACATATTTATTATAAAAACTATACAGGATAAAATTGTAACCAGTGCGCAAACTGTAACCATAAATTCTGCATATCATTCTAGACCCCATAGCGTAGAAACTTTTCGTCGGTTATACAAAAAAAAAATCTGCTGTTTCATAAAAAAGTGCAATACCTACGCTACGCGGTCAAAATGTTTTTGAACAGCTGATTTTTTTTTGTATGACTGACGTAATATTTCTACGCTAGGGGGTCTAGAATGATATGCTGAATTCATGGTTACAGTTTGCGCACTGGCTAAAATTTTATCCTGTATAAGGTAAATACATCATAGGTAAATCTCTCTAGTTTCCCCTGTAGGTACATCTAAAAACTCCACCCGACTAACAGCAATTATAAATTGAATTAATTACCTAAGAGCGCTAGGGCTGTTGACCGAGAAAAGCTCTACAATATTGTTAGGTACATCCCTATCTCGTTCCACGAGGCGTTTCCATAGCAACCAGATTGTGCCAGCACCAGCCTTGCCAGCATTATTGCATCCGGGATTTCCGCAAAGTGAAATGAACTTAACGGACATACAAAAGCATGTTGGAAATCGGTTTTGGTATATAGTAAATAGAATGTTTGTATTTTATTATAGTTAGCTACTACCGTTCTCTCTCATAGAGGCAGCCTGTGTCCCAGCAGTGGGAACATTATGGGATCATTATGGTTATGCATAATGGCATAATTATCCGTTTGTGGCATAATTTTGTGAATGAATATGATTAGGTTCGATGTTGTGTTATCGTGGATTTAGCTCATTGTGTTAATCTATCTATACTAATATTATAAAGAGGAAAGATTCGATTGTTGGTTTGTGTGCATTGAATAGGCTCCGAAACTACTGAACCGATTTGAAAAATTATTTCATTGTTGGGAAGCTACACTATCCCCGGGTGACATAGACTATATTTTATCCCCGTATTCCCGCGGGAACGGGAACTACGCGGGTGAAACCGCGGGGCGCTGCTAGTACTACATAAAAAAATAAAATGACGAAGTAATTTACTTTACCAGGAATTAATAATTGACGCCTTTGTTATCTTATTAAAAAAGTGAGAGTGTTTCCAAAAAATCATATGTATCGAGTAGCATCGAAGCTTTAAAAGCTCATGAGATTTGCAATAAAGATTTGCATTGAATTGAATTGAAAATATTTAATTAAAACCTAATAAGTATTTTTGCATCGAACCGAGCGATTTAATCCAATTATTGTTAGGGTTGTCGAAAACACTATACAACACAAAAAAAAAACAATCAATAACTCGTGAACAATAAACTGAATTCTGTCATGGCTGACGTTTTTGCAGCCAATCACAAACGCGCTTTGTGAAGTGTACTTCAGAGGATTTGGACATAGATTGCAGAGTAAAAACATCCGCATATATTTTTTCTAATTTGTGCCAGTACATTCTTTAGATATTGTAGTCTGTAATTTATTCGCTAAGTACAATGCCTACAATATTGGTTTTCCAACAACTAAAATTGTGATGATAATGCATTTACTGTGGACATCGTATTTTGCAGATATTTTTTTTTTGTTTCAATTTTGTTTATTGATGTTTTCGGTCATTGCACCAGTTTATATTAAAATAATGATTTTAAGTGATGACAAATACTTTAATTAGAAATATTTCAGCTTACGATAATAGAATACTAGATATTCTAGCTATCGTAATATAATCCATAAAGATACTTTTTTTAAACCAGTATTTTTGAGTTTAAAAACCGGTATATTCAAGCTTAGCACAGTTTATCGTAGCATTCCGTTATGATTTCGTGCGATTTCTGTTACGCCTGTCTGTAACACTTGGCAAATTCCCATATTGACCTACAAACAAAAGATAAGCTGAGTGAATCAGCTTCTTATTATTCTCCACATGATTTAGGTGGGAGGTAGGAAAAACATTACAACTTACTTCTATCTTCTACAAAGTCTAGACTACAATATTCATCAAAGATTTTTGAAAAAGAGAAAAAGTTTACAAACTGCACTCTCCGGCAACTATTGGGTGCCGTTTAAAAAGTGGTTCATTGAATTAATCATAAAGATGAGTCTTCCATTTCATTAGAAATTTCTGTAAAACCGCTTCTTTGTGTAACGCTTTATTGTCGTCACCTTCTATTTTAAAGCCTTTTTTCTCAAAGAAATATCACGACCACATCACACTCGCTTTGTAAATAAAATATGAACCCTTCTCGGAATTTTTACCTTGAGAGTAAATCACAGGCGTGCAAATCCGATAAAGATATTAAATCAACAGACTGAAACCCCTGGAATATATACAAAACTCTGTACCTAGACGTACCTAAACCAACGTATATATGACGTGTATATACGTTGAGCTACCGTAGGCGCGGTGCCTGGAAACCGCTCGCCCACGCACTCTGATACTTGACAACCGATTTTTTCATTATTACCAAAGTGAGTATCATTATTGAAAATTTGATCTTTGTTACAATCAAGTTTGATAGTATTTTTCTCGGCTTTATCAGCTATAAACAGGACTACTAGTTTACCCAGAAGGGCTTTAAGTTCAAATACGTTTTTGGGGGGACTATCTAATGTATTTTGACGTTCGAAAAGTGCTGATTCTCAGCCTAATTTGAATAAATGACTTTTGATTTTGATTTTTATTCAGGTTCAATCAATCTACCTAGCCTTTTCCCAACTATTTGGTGGATAGAAATAGCCACCACCAACCAACCAACCATCAATCATCCCAGCAACCATTTAACCTCCATAAGCCAGATACTAGGATACCCACTGGGTGAGACCTAGTTGAAGATTCAGTGTATCATTCATAATGTTGTTGTTTTCATCATTGATGTTTTCGTCTTTATATTTTTCTCCCGTGTTCATTTTAATGGGCCAACTGAATTGATTGATTGGTCCATATTTGGAATCTTTGGAAGTATCCCAGCTAATTATGTAAACAGCATGATATATCGTTATGCCCAATAAGGATCGTAAATGTAGTGATATTTTATATTTGCTTAAGGATTCCACGATCTGAAATTGATTGCAGTTAATTATTGTGAGCGTGTTTTGCATTTGGCGTAATTTGTTTTGCAATCTAAATTATTTCTCTAGTACTTATTCTGCTGCAAATAACTTTACTATTTTAATTGTGTCATTATAAATTTAAAATGCGACTTTGAACTTTAAAAAGTCATCTGCAAAATCTTCTGAACTTCGTTTTAACGATTACCTTAATTTTATCTTTCTCTTTCAATATTAAATGTGGGTTTATTTTTTGGTAACCAGCTGTATATTTATTTTGTCATTGCACTTCCAACTCCTAGGTTTCAGTGAAACTTTCCTGTGGAAAGCTCTCTACAGAGTAAACATAGTTAGAGAGTTATTGGATTCAGGAAATCGTTGAAGCTTAGCACGTGTAAAATTTTCTCTTTAAAATTGTTCACTCGTGATGTGGAATTAGGTCAGCAATGGCCATTCCTGGATTTACGACGATTTTGACGCAACTAAGAATGATTTTACGTATATTGTGATTGACATTATTATCTTTTTCTAGCCCAGCATCTAGAAAATTATTATTGTGCTCATCTTTTTCTTATTAACATAGACTGACTTGTGTAAGATCTAGATCATGGCTGCGATCTTGAGAAGGCAGAATCATCTGTGCATACACGCTTCATTTAATACTCATTTTGTTCTCATATTTCTTTCTTAAGCTACGTCATAATGTCCTAAAGGCTATATAATATCGATCATAATATACTATCCAGACAGAATCTTTAGTATATTTCGGGGAAATTGAGCCCGAATTTTCGCTTACATTTCTACGTCTATACGGAGTGAGTATATAAATAATTTTACCTTTCCACGGTATATCCCAATTGGAATGTAAAGAGCGATGAAGCCGCCAAATCCTATTTCCTTACTAGCCTAATTTCAGGACTCTGAACTGCAAGTTTCCGAGAAAAACAAGCGCTCTTAATTTGCGTAGTTTTTTTTCCTCTTCCCCGCTTGACGGGGTAATTCCTCCCATTAATTTATGGTACAGGCTTTCCTTTTTGAGTGTTGCGTTAATGATATTCTCAGTTATTTACCTCTGAGCGAGGCCAGTTCACGGCTTTACGCTTATGTTAACCTTTTAAGAAAAAACTTAATGAGCCGTGAGAAAAAAGGGAAAGACTGCGTCGTCGTTAATGCTTAGGCTTCACTTAAATTTGCATACACTCTCTTCCAGTTCATTTAATTAAAGTAAATAAGGCTGAGGTCACTTTAAAAAATAAGTAACTAGATTTATTATGAACGCATTGTTTTAGTAGGAGGGTTTACAAACTCTAGAAATAATAGTATATAATGTATTTTTGTGGGGAAATTATAAATTGCAAACTGACAACAACGCATTGATTACGTAACACTATTAAGTCTTCTGATTAAACCAAAATGTTGTCCTGTTTATACGGTTGGAATGTGTAATCCAGTGGTTGATTAAATTTTGAGGTTAATCAAGTTTACCTCAATGAAATACCTTTTGCAACAGAATGATTAAATCCAGTTGACACAATAAATGTTTCAGATACAATCTGTTAGGTGAAGCTGATAATTATACCATACGATAATCACCCGCAGAGGGATCGTGATAATGCATGATTAGACGCAAGTGCCGCGTAACAACCCACCTATAAACACGGTGACCTGACACCCTCCCTGCCCCGCTCCACCCTGCACCTCCTACAAACACCCTTTGACCTACACACGGGCAATGCCAGTTAAATGCACACAAACTCACACATGCTCAACTTAACACACACCGACAAGCTTTCATGCGTAGGCCAACGCACACTTGTAAAGAAATGGGGGAAACTAGGCAAACATGACACCGTGAACTATATTTCTTGCACACAGAGGAACGTTCATGCACTAACTCACACTCTAACAGAATCGGAATTTTGCGGTAGCGTGAATAATAAAATCTTTCTGTTGCCAACTGAAAAATGGCGGAATTAAATGTTGACACTTTAATTTAGACTGTTCAAGTCCTAATCGCGAGGCGTCAAAATGAAAACATTTTACGCTTTCACTTTTAATTGCTTCCAAAGAAAATATTCCATGCCATAAATTTCAGTTTTACGAGCTTAACTAGACGTCATTTATTTTGAAACAAAATATTTGGGGGCTATTTTTAACATCAAACAGTTTTTCAGTGCTAGTAGTAGGTACCTAAAATATTATAATGATATGAAATACAATATTTAAAAAAAATGAGACGAGGGTAAACATAATGTTTTGGGCATGTTTGAGAATGACACTCAACTATAAGTTAATGGTCTCATAAAATTGTAGTAGAACTATTCCAACTTCAACTTTAAAACCACTAAGCTGCTCAAGTAGAAAAATAAACACTGGCAAACATTTATATGCTGCAATTTTCTTGTAACATGATGAATTATGAAATTAGGTCACATAAAAAGCAACCTAGAACTTAATCACGACAACACTAGCTGTGCCTCACGTCACGCACTTATAGAAAACTAAGAGGACTAGGGTTGGCCTAAGACTAGGGTCTGCATAACTGAACCTAATTATTTGAAAGAACTGTCAAACATACAGATGTTTTTTTAACCATTGCGCAAACTGTAACCATGAACTCAGAATATGATTCTAGGAGGTGGAAATTTTTCGTTGGTTATCGAAAAGAAATCTGCGGTTTCATAAAAAAAAATGCCAGAAGTAAGTAGCTACGCGGTCAAAAAGTATGTTTTAGCAGTTTTTATCTACATTTTGATTTTTTTACGCTAGGGTGTAGAAAGAACCACATGCTAAAATTCCTGGTTACAGTTTGCGTACTAGTGAAAATTTTATCCGGTATATAGGTACGTGATTTTTCGAGAAGATAGTGTCGAAGTTAGATCATATTTATCTCCTTGTAATTTGGTCATTTTTTAAACATTATTCTACAAACTGCAAACATTTAAATAATTTTCAAACCATTTTTGATCTTAAAATATGCGAAGATGCTGAAAATATTATAAAGTAGAAAATACAACAAAAAATCAAAACAGTACATAATTATGTCACTGCCAATTATTTTTACAAAACAACTATCAAAGGTAAAAACAATATCGAGGATGAAAAACCAAATAAGTTCTGTTTTACCTGCTCAGAAAATATTTGAAACGAACAACAATATTGATAACATTGTTTTCATATACCTACATATTTTCCCTTTGCATTTTAATGCACGTCATATGCCCGGTGAGATGTTGCTTACCGATAATGTGATTACCACTACTACAGTAGAATTATTGCCGTAAGCTTAGTACTAAGGTGTGTATCGTGAAACCTTGCAAGAAACATACGCCCTTTGCGACCACTGACGTGTAGTACCCTCGCGTGTTTGCTGTGGACCAGCGATAAATTACTACTGTATCGTTATGTTCTTTTCTCTTATAAAGTATAGAGAAACGCAACGTTGTGCTAATTAAAAATGAAAATCATGATAAAGTTGAACAGAAAGTAAATGAGTCAAGGGATGAAAAACAACATACTGCAAAGATGGTGGAAGTAGAAATAGTTATGAAAACTGTAACAGAAACAATCATTTAAAATCGTCCTCAAAAGAAAATACTCTACTCACTCTATCTATCCGATTCCAGTGGGTATATCTGAAGACTTCTGACTGAAACTAAATACATTTATACAGCAAGAGACTCGTCAACTCCGACGAAATTGCTACAACAAGAATATCATTATCTGCCTAGCCTTTTCCAAACTATGTTGGGGTCGGCTTCCAGTCTAACCGGATGCATCTGAATACCAGTATTTTACATGGAGCGACTACCTATCTGACCTCCACAACCCAGTCACTGGGTAATACGATACCCCTTGGTAAGACTGGTTGTCAGACTTTCGCGATGCTACAACAAGAATAATTACCATGTAATTCCTTGGCAAATAGGGTTCGTATCCATACGGATTTGATAGTATCAATTCATTCAAATCAGATTACAAGAAAGCAGAAGGCAGAAAGTAATTAAGTGGTAATCTTCAACATAATTCATCTTTTTCGTATTCATATCGACTAATAGCTTACCAGATTCGCCTATATTGTGTTTTATAATATCGGGAGCAATCAATGGTGTAACCTCATAGTTAACTTTTTCCTTTAGATCTCCTTTGTGTTTATTAACTGTTGTTTAATTACCGTCCACGTATGCGTAGACACAATACTTAGATTCAGGGGTCATTACTATTATATTTATGGCAAAAGCGCACAAAAGGTTATGTGTTTCTATGAATATTGGTACTATTGTTATGGCGTCGTTGGTCCTCACCACCCACAGTACTGTAACAGATACATTTATATCAGCACTCGTTTTCGTAGTGACAGTAATTGGTATTTTTTATGTTAGTTATTGTTAGTAAAATTAATCTCTTTCATTACTAAAATCAACCAGTGTGAATTTAATTTGAAGTTGTTTAAAGCGTGTCAGATTTTAATCACAAAAGTTACAAAACCTACCGGCCTAACATAAATATACGCCTAGCTACTAAAACATAATATAAATTTCTCTACTTCTCCATTTCAAATATTGCTTTCCTTACACCCACTCAAGTACGCAAATAATAAACTCTGTTATATATTCCGATATCGTCTCTCAGAAAATTAATTTCGAATTCAATGGTATCAACAAGTTTTAATTTATTAATCACACAATTCTCGTCTAATGTGACACAAAATATACTTATTTCATCTTCTTTCGAAAAGCATGAAAAAACAATATTGATTTCTTAGATTTGGATATTAGCAAAAATTGTTACAGCGAAATTAATCAATTAGATGAAGATTATATTATCTATGCAGAAATGGTTTGAAAGTTACAACTGACATTAATTTATTTATAAGTACTAGTACTGCAATAACCAGTTTTATTATAGTTAACGATGATAATAACACAGAACTGGCTAAACTAAAACGCAAGCAAAGATAATAACACTACAATGCTCGCCACAAAACGGATCTATAGATAAAACATTTGTCAAAATCCGTCAATTTACATGCTGCGAGGGAACATCCGTCATCCGTCCTCACTCACTGCTAAAGTACTCACCATGCAGAATATACAAAATAGTTCGAATAACATCGCTGCCGACCCATCCACACAAAGTAAAACATTAAATTTACCATAAAGCGCGTACAAGACAGCAGGTCACACAGATTTGCATAATGACCCTACTATCAGCCCACATGACCCCGTTTTTTTTTGCCTAACTGTGCTGTTAACATTGGTAATCAACGTTTTCCTGTTACAAGCACTGTGTCTGGTAACTGTCTCATTTTGTCAAATACACAACTTTCTCGTGTCAAAATTTCGACTTTAGAATGCCTGCCATCTTTAAAAAGTGTTGTTCCCCTCCATTTTTGCGATTCTCATATCTTCCATTCATTCTTCGAAAACTTGATCCACAAGAAAATAAACTTCAAATTTGGGATTGTGCCAAATACTTTTTGTAATGTTTAAATGTAAAACGCCTACTTTGTTTTGTCGTTATTGTTTAACAAAGGCAGGCCATGAATGATGTATGTCGATATTAGGTATGATATCCATACCGTCAATGACAGTGTCAAGTTGAAGAGACTTGCGGCTAGTCAAATTGTGGGTATTTTTTCATTTGTATCCTTGTGATCATTTGGTTTTTATTTTCCATTAAATTCACTGTTCACACAAGACAGTTGATCCATGCTTTTTATTTCCTCCTATACTTTTGCAGCTTGTAGTAATTCACTTTTTTAAGTTTCACAGTATTGAAAATTTTTTTTTTTAATTTTTTTTTATTTAAAAAACGTTGCCCCACACTAGGAATTTCTCCTGTATTGTGGATGCGTTTACAAACAATTAAACTCACATACACAAACAGCCAAACCCGGAACAACTACTTGTAGGTCATACAAATATTTGTTCCGTGCGGGAATCGAACCCGCGACACGCAGCGCAGCAGTCAATCGCTTAACCACTGAGCCAACCGTGCCGTCCAAAATTATATCATTGCATTGATAATCGTCACAAAATACATTAAAAAAACAACTTATATATAATTAATAATTATCTTTGTTATATAAAACAGCTTTGCATAACGATGTATCATTATTTTATTACGTTCTTGTCACACTCATAGATTAACGAGAGACTACATCGGACCCCAATAGTCCAATAAAGCTGGTTCCACCACTGATTACGTAATCGTTGTAAACATTATCACTTAACTGTTAGGCACGTAGTAGGAATGTGTGATGTCCGGTCGCTTTGTCTCTGACCTTGCTTTTGGAGCTTATATTATTATTAATTTAAATCTATAAAGTTCGTTATTACTTTGTCATTTACATGTGCTGTTTTGTTTGATAACAAGTTTTTTACTTCTCTTAAAAGAGTCTAAGTATGATTAAGCTCGGTTTCACGTGGGGATCAAACATCATTTATAATATTACAATAATTTTAAACAAATTTATGCATTATTGAATATTACAATATACACCATTATTTATTATACATGAACCCCATTTATCACCAGTCACAAACAATCATGAGGAAACATACGTTCAAAACAATCACTTACCGACTATAATGCTTTGAGAACAGTGACAGATAGCATTATCTGCTATGATGAACATCAGCTACCGGATTATGGATAAATCGAATACCAAACGTCTATCACATGTGCTAACGATACCAAAGCAAGAGATAAGCAAAGCTAAGTTAAGCTAAGTTTATCAATAAGGAGCATTACCTTATACCCAATACTCTATTCGGTTACCAAAATACTATTATGTTTACGTAATTATCTTTGCATTTTGTTACGTCACCCTGTTCTATAATATCTGTCATCGGCCTTGTTTCGCTATGGTCACAATCACGACCATGGCTTCATGGTACAAGCGCGATGACGAGAGCTTTTGGCCTTAATAAATCGTCATTTACTTCGACTTTATGACAATAGCCATAAGGGACACAGTTAAGAATTGATTCATGTCATGATTTATCACTATCGTTTACTTGGAAATGTGTTTTTATTGGAAGTGTTTATGAGTTAAGCTTTGTGATTTTAGTATTCATTTTTGTTTTTGTTTGCCTGCAGGTAGCAGCTGTTGACGTCCGCAGTAGCAGCCAGCCCAAAGGCAACTCTTTTTCTCGCCCCCGCTCCCCGCATCCCCTTCCAAGATTGCTGCCACCATGGGTCGGAAGAAAATACAAATATCCCGGATTACGGACGAACGGAATCGACAGGTTGGCACCTAATTTTTAACGAAAACATCTTTTCACTTTGAGAATTCCAATGGTAATAGAGTCAGTATAACAGTCTGATAGTTGCAGGCCACTTTTGGCAATACTAATTAAACTAAGGCATGATAAGTATAAGTAATAGTATGATTACAAAAAAAAAAAACTGAACCGAACCGACATTTTGATGAACCGAAAATGATGGATGGTTATTACTTTTTAACATTGCCCAAGGCGATGCGATTTTAGAGTTTATGTAACTGTAGCCGAAACCAAAAGTGATACATGCAATACGAAGTTAGTACATAATATTGGAGGAGAGTGAAATGACCTTACCATGAGGCATGACCTAACAGATGCGGCCTATCAACACTCCCACTGCAAAACATTATCGCGGCAGGACAACGACCGCGCCCGCTTGTAATTTATTAATTATACGATTACTCTGTATATCAACCTTGTCCAGTTTATTATGACCCTACAAAGCACTCCTCATCTCCCCCTCTCTCAAAGCACATTTTTAATTACAAGAGGGCAGAGAAGCTCTTTGAATGTGGTCTAGTAATACCAGTAGCAGACATGGAAAATTAAAATTGCGAAGGTCAATTTGCTTTCGGCGGTCTAACTTCCTTTGTTCTTTATGGTATCCTAACGTATAATATATTTATAATTGTATAAGTGTATATCATGTAATATAAAATTTTTGATGTTTAGATGTTTGAATGTTTGTTACTCAATCACGCAAAAACGGCCTAACGCATTTGGATGAAATTTGGCACACAGTTAGCTTATAACCTGGATTATTATATAGGATACTTTTTATCCCGGTAGTACGCTCCCATGGGATAATTTTCGACCTCCACGTGGTCGTAGCCGCTGGAAAAACTTAGTTTTAAATAAAACATGATCATTCTGCAATCAGACGACACATTCGGTACCTATAAATAACAGGAAACATTGCAGTATTTACTAATAGTTAGTTATTCCTAATCCTAAACAAATGAATTTACCAGAACACCTATCGATTTTTTAAAGTGTATTAAGGAAAATTACAACTTAACCGCAGATGATGTATTGGTACAAACGTCGGTGCATTATTTAATAGCTTGAAATATTGGAATTTAAAACGTAGATACTGAATGACAAATAACTTTGATGAGTTTCAGTAATAATTATTTGATGTCGTCCGTGACCCAATAAAACGCTTTTGTTTTCATTTTATCAATATCGAAATTACAATATGAAAAGTCCGAGTGGTTTAATGATATGTTTTGTGTAGTCAAGCTTCAAACTACCCACTGGTGGTAGTTAAAAACTCTGTAATTACTTTATGAACTTTGTGGTTTGACCCTGGGAAGATATTAGGGATTTTACATTAAATTCATGTGCTGTAAAAAAATACCTTTCTATAATCGTCGTTACCTTCTCAAAACCACTTACTGTTGTTTTATGTTCCTTCATTTTCCTTAACTTAGTCATCTGAATGTTTCAGGTGACATTCAACAAGCGTAAATTTGGTGTGATGAAGAAAGCTTACGAGCTTAGCGTACTATGTGACTGTGAGATCGCCCTCATCATCTTCAGCTCAAACAACAAACTGTACCAATATGCCAGCACTGATATGGACAAGGTTTGTGAAGTTTCCTTTTAATTCTCCGAATATATCCAAATTTTATTTTCATTCGTTTTTACCGTTGTATCTTTTCGTTTAGAGATTATGATTATTTTCACAATTCTCTTAAGAGAAAATTCTTCGTACAGTAGCCTAGTTAGTATACATATATCGCTTCAATTATAAACCAATTTGTTTTAGTTTCCTACATGCTTACACTTATTCATTTTGGGTGTATGTAATTTCAACATATAAGTCATCTTAGAGAATTTATGGATTTACAATTTGACTCTTTCAATGATGTATCCTAGCTGGATTATTAAAGAATCTAAAGTATTGCTCAAATTATGTAAATCCATTCTTTATTATGATTTCATAAGGTAGATCTTCGTTATTAATGATTATGTATGTTAATTCTGTTTTACTAGCTTCCTGTTCTATGTATTTTTTATAGCATTGCTTATGACGTTGAAAGATGAATGCTTAGCATTTTTTTAAATATGGTTTTCTTTTAAAGCCGTGTATTTGTAATTTGAAGTAAGTTATGAGTTTATAGGAAAAATTCTATAATTCCAACAGCAATATAATTAATTTCTTCTAACGTGGTTTGCAGTAATTTATCGTTACACAGCTAACACGCCCCACATATAATAGTAAGCTTTTATATTTTAATGAAACTCTTGGTAATACCAGCTAGACCCAGGTTATTTGCATAAACATTTTTTATCGTTTACGCGAACATTGACTGAATAAACTGCCCATAAAGATCTTACGGTTGAGCCAAATGATCTGCCACTATTTGTAATTTTGTATTTACGATGTACCTAAGGTCAAGGTGGCTACGTTAAACTGTACATAATACTTAACAAAGAATATTTTTTCAAACAAGTGTATGAGTAAACAACACTGTTGCTATGAAGATAGTGTAGATCCAAATTTTTTGGTTTTACTTAAATTTCTTATGTATACAATTTACAATATGGATAGGGAAACAAAAAATGAAAATAAATACCCCGTAGGGTTAGGAATATGTGCACCTACACCTAGTAAAACCTAATAACACTTTGCCGATCTGGGCATGGATCTGGAATCGGATCCAGGATCTAATGTTCAGCAGTAGCGCTTGCGACCACTAGGCCATCGAGGCAATTAATAAATTAAAATGGGATTGGTATTAAACAAAAACCAAGTTAAATTGAAAACATTCATAATCAATTAATCAATGAAGATGATTTGTAGAGATATCTCAGACAAGAGGGCTTGTTTGTGAAAGATCTTATGATAGATAAATTTATTGATAGTTGAAAACTAGATTTAAAACATAAAAAATATACGTTTATTTCTTTGCAGGTTCTTTTGAAATACACGGAATACAACGAGCCGCACGAGTCTCTGACCAACCGCAACATCATCGAGGTACATTAAGTACGGCGTCATCTGTGTGCCCGTGATCGCAATGCAATGTCCATGCAAAATTGACTTATCCCATTAACTGCGTGCTTTGTACTTACACACAATACCCTAATGCATATATTTGATACTAAAACAATCCCTGATACAAACAAGCAAATGTTGTTTGAACCTCACTAGATTATATATGTAGATCTCGTACCCAAAGACCTTGTGTAAACGATATCACATCAATATACACAGAATAGACAAACACGAGCAATAAAGCAACAGCATGTTTATTTCCTGTTAGAAAAAAGGATCAAGTACAAAACACCAGACCCCCGTTTTATACTAACAGTTTATGACTAGATACCCCAAATATTTATGTTATTTTTTCCTGTACCAGCATGGGTTTTGTAAATATATTTTGTGTTTATTTGAATTAACCGCGCCTACCTGACTCCGATGTTTTAATACAAGGGCCAAGTCAGTGTTGCATCATTGCGTTCGACACCACACATATGTACGCTAAAAAATTTGACACGTACAATTTTACCTAGACACTGTAGTTTTATTGAGAGCACTGTTTTATTTTGAACCCTCACTACATACTGACGTGATACAATCTAAACAAACGAAACAGTAGCAATTACGTTTAACGCGATTGAAACTGATAACGCTAATGGTGTGTATAGAGGGTGTAATCTAATAATTTAACTGGATTTTAATGCATGCCAGATTAATACAGTACGAGTAGAGTATTTATAAGTTTGGCTCGTCAAGCCACCTGAGCTGTGTTCGCTGACACTTACAGGCACTAACGAAGAAAGAGCATAAGAACGGAGTGATGTCCCCGGACAGCCCTGAGGCTGAGCCCGAATACAATCTGACACCAAGGACCGAGGCAAAGTATTCCAAGATTGATGAGGAATTCCAAATGATGATGCAGAGGAACCAGTTGAACGGGAGCCGAGTGGGTGTGGGCGTGGCAGGAAGCAACTACAACCTGCCCGTCAGCGTCCCGGTTGGCAACTACGATCAATCACTACTGCAAGCTAGTCCACAGATGCATGCTTCTATCAGTCCACGGCCATCGTCTTCGGAAACCGATTCAGGTAAATCAATATCATATCTAATTTTTATTTACCTACACTGTTTCTCTTTAATTTTGCACACCGTAATTAGCATTTATTATTTCAAATCAGTCGAAACTAGCTTTAATCGATTTTATCAATCTGAAAATATTCTACTACCATCCGAACCATGTTTACTAAATCTTCTCTCTATTCTTTCTATTCCAGTATACCCAAGCGGCGGAATGCTAGAGATGTCAAACGGCTACCCAGGTTCAGGATCTCCACTAGACGCCGGATGCACGCCGTCGCCGTCGCCCGGGCCGGCGCCGTCGCCGCACCGGCACGGCCATAAGTCGCACGGGCACGCACCGCCACCGCATCACTCGCCGCGGCACAATAACTTGCGCGTTGTCATACCCAGCTCTATGCCACCACCGCAAGATGACATCTCTTATGCTGGAGAGGTGATTGTGAGGAACTTTTTTTTCTTTTATATTTGTCTAACCCTATCATAATGCTCTGAAAGCGTCTCCTTACTAATAGTCCGAAAAATAAGCGTCTGGTCTTTCTTTCTCTAAAGGGATCTAATCTCTAAGAAATCGCGTTGTCCGATTTTCCTTTTTACTAGCAACAAAGTCTGACCAAAGGATATCGTATTACCCAGTAACTGGGTTGTGGAGGTAAGTAAGGCAGTCTTTCCATGTAAAAAACTTTAAAAAAACAACTGACTTCCAAAAAACACTACAAAGTGAAAATTAACTTCAATTTCGGAAGTCGGTGACTTTGGATATGTATTTTAATTTTTTGTCACCGCCATCCGAAATTAAAACTATTTCTCTCTTTGTAGTGTTTTTTGGAAGTAGGTTGTTTTTTTTTTAGTTTTTTAATTCGAAATTTCATCATCCTTGGAGTCAAAACAATGCATATTTATGCGATAGCAGCAATCGCGGTTGATTTGCTGTCATTTTTTTAATGGGACCATTTCAGAATATACCCCTTTCGGAAGAAAAAAGAGTTATGCAAGGATTTGCATAATTCTTTATATATGTTTATATATGACGGAGCCCGAACATACATAAACAAAAAATATATATAAACATGTCGAAAAACATAGTCGGAAAAGGCTAGGGTCATGATGATGTTTTGCGATAAAGTGTTTGATAAATAAATAAAATTAGGGTTTGTTAGCCTTCATTTAATTCAGGTAAACTTCTTATTAGAATCACATAAACAATACATAAACTAGCATTCAAAAGTTATTTAAATGTTTAAATGAGTTCGATTTTTTTACAAATTTTGTTTAAACTGTTTAATTTTGTTTTTGTTATTTTATTCTATCTTAAAATTGAAATTCCACCAAAGATAATGTATGATTACTTTTGATCAATACGATATCTTTGGGCGAATTACACCAACGAAACTGAAGGCAATCAGCAGATCTAAAGCTCAGAAATGTTGACACTGGTGCTGGCTACGTCGAGTTTTGTTGGCAAAATTCCCCCTTAGTTTCTAAATGTTCACTGGAGTGACCCTATCCCTTTCTTCTTTCAGACACCTCTCGGCTACTCAGGACTCGGCAACTTCGGACCACAAGACTTCAGCATCAACTCGGACATGGGCATCGGACTGACGTGGGGGGCGCACCAGCTGCAGACGCTACAGCACAACAGGTACATGTCAGTGATCACTTTCATACCACTTTTTATATGTGTCGCATAAGACCCTTTTGATGCGATCAGGCTCTGGGCTAGCGTTGGGTCCGAGGTGGTGAATGTTTGGTAAAGCTGATGGAATATCACAGAATGTCACCGTGGGCCCGGCGTTGGCTATCCGGCCTGTCCGTGTTAATTGGGACTGAAAATATCGTCATGAACACTGTCCTGATTTAAGAAAATGGAAATTAAAAAGAATTTCTTCTCGTTAAAGAAGTTTTCGCTTTCATACTCAGAATTGAGATCTCCGAAAACATCAATAGTTCGAAGATATAAAGGACTCAGTTGATGACGATTCGCTTGATTGTTGTCCTCTAATTTATGCTTTTAGTCACTAACAAACGAAGTTTTTCAGAAACAAATTAATAAATTGAATATCGTGACGTACCGGACGTAAAAGAATAGCACCATCCCATTTCTTCCCGTGGGTGTCGTAGAAGGCGACTAAGGGACTTACTAGAGAATGGGCAGCAGCGTTCTCTATGCATTTGACCACCATACTGCGATCGCCAACCTGCCTGCCGAGCGTGGCGATTATGGCAAAACCCCCCTTTTGGAGAAGGATTATGTCCAACGGTGGACGTCTTTGGGCTGAAATGAAATGATAAAATTGAATATTGTGATGAGAAAACTACATCTGAATAGATAAACCACATTGTTTCTGAATAGCTTCGTAAATAAACTAACAAAAAAACAAAAACAGAGTTCCGCCGTGACAGTGTAATCACTGCCGTGACCAGGATTCGAACCTGGGTTACTACGGCCACAACGTAGGGTCCTAACCACTAGACGATCACGGCTGTCGGAACCACTGGTAGTACTGTCGAAAATAACAATGTCTTTATAACAGTTACATAACATTTCGTGAACATTCACGGTTGCGTGCGCCAGAGTGCGCAAATGAGCTTAAAAATGGCAAACTACCTCATTAATGTTCAGTATAAAAAGTATTAATAAATTTATCATCACGACTGTCTGTTTTTAAAGGAGCTATATTTTCAGTAGTTGTATTTATTGTGTCGACAATACTCACTTAAAAAGACTTACCACATTACCGAAGTAATTTCGATGAAAAAAATATCAACTAAACGAATTTAAATTGCTGGTTGCCATGTGAAGGCATTTGAACCAAAGAGAAAAAAACCAAAAACACATTTAGAGACACGTGTACGAACCCAAAACGAAATAACACAAATGTTAATGTACTTACACGAGGCGTTGGAAGTAATGAAAACTTACGACTATAAAGTAAAGATTGATATTTCATTTCTTTTTTTTATTGATTGATTGAGTAAGTATTGGTTCATTGATTGTAAAATAACGTGAAAACATATAATTAAATTAATATTAAAATAATAACAATGGTATAAAACAAGTAATGCAAATTAATTGTTACACATTTCCAGATAAATTTATAATCTACGATATAACCAGTACTTATAGAGCAGTTCCTCCTCAGAAATATATTTAATTTTATAATAATTATGAGTAGTTTAAAAAGTAAAGATACAGAACAGCGTGAAATCAGTGAAGTTTTTAAAATATTGGAAGGTTAGCAAAAAATACAAGGACATTTTCCCAAGGACACAACGTGAGATAAAATCTTGCATCAGATTGTCTTCCGGGAGGCGTAGCGTGTCAAATAAATGGCCATCACGCATGAACAGATTCAGATTGGATTCGTATTAAACCAGCGAAAAAAGGAAGAAAAAGCACAAATTAATTTGTAAGAGTTTTTGTGCCCAGCACACTGAATTGTTGAATCTGATAAGAAATTCGATAAGAGACACTTAAAATGTTATTTTGAATTATTTGAGTGGAGATACAAATTAAGATAATTATCAAAATGGGGACAAAGAAACGACGTAAAGGTACAAAATATTCAACTGAATGCCTGCGCTATAATGATGATAATATTATACTTATGAACACCCAGTTAGAAACTAGGCCAAACAACAAAAACCACGAGAATCCATGACTAAAGTTTCCTATTATTTAATTGCCATTTTTGGCATCCATCAATTTACAAGAAATCCACAAAACTATATTTATAATCCTCGACAGTTATATTTTCTGCCTTAGCTAATGAATCTTTAACTTCTATGAAATAACAATCAGAAAAAAAAACAAAAGATGATAAAGCCTCCGCCATGACAGAGTAATCACTGCCGTGACCAGGATTCGAACCTGGGTTACTACGGCCACAACGTAGGGTCCTAACCACTAGACGATCACGGCTATCGAAGGCTGTGTCTGTATCAATAAAATTAACGATCGCTTTGCAATGTGAAAGCCGTTGACCAGTTTTCTTTGCAAGTTTGATGCCCTTGCTCTTGTTATTCAGATCATTGAGAAGTTCTTGTAGATCATAAAAGATGGCGTTTTAAATGGAAGAAAATAAAAACTGTAGTTTTTCGATATTGGCACTTTTGTCATTTCTCAGCAATAAAGCGATCTCTCTATTATTATCTTATACGAGTACTTTATATATATCTATACCTGCACTATGCATCTTCTCCCGCGTGAATGTCTGAAATGATACCACGGGAACGTACTATCTAGACAAAAAATAGCCTATGTATGTGCCTTATAGCATCAGCTATTTGCCAATCCCCTAAAATCGGTCCAGCCATTTAGGAGATTACCGTCACAAACATACATACAAAAAAAAAGTCAAATCAGATTTTTCTTAAAATTACCGTACCTTTAAACCTAGTTTCTGATGCATTTAGTAAAAAGCTGTCATTTTGACATTTAAAAGAGACGCTACAATTTTGATTTATTTGCATAGGTATAATCATTAGATTATTTAAAATACCATTTTCCTCTATCACCTATTGGTGATAGAGCAAAATGGTACTATTGCATCCTAAACAATGTCAAATAAATAATAGATCAATTACATACTGAACATAATGACTAGACTATTAGGAATCAACATATTGATGGATTCCTCTATTAATAAACAAGATTGGCTAAGGAAAGAGGAAACGGTGCCAGCTTCATATGCAGTCAATCATCTTACAAATAAATGAAAGTATATGAAATATTATTATTGGATGATTATATATTACAGAAACTTTACGAGTAAACGTTAGGTACGTGTCAATTATTTGCATTTAAATGAGATGTAAATTTTCAAATTATCAGTGTCAACATTCAATGGAACGGGCTTGCGGACGGCGAGTAATGGGTAGCTCGCTGTCCGGTAAGGACCAAGCCCGGGTCGACGGCGCGTTGTGTTCCACGCGCGCCTCAAAGAGATGTCAGCACCAAATGGTGGGGTCCGCAAGGGCCGATGCCTGCCAGGGATGCGGGTTGTTCGAAAGAGATACCGCGGCCCCTGGCACACAGGCAACTGAGGGAACACGGGTGGGTTTTAGTCAGTAAAAGTCTGACACGCCCTCCCGCTCCACCCAGAGCGGGAGAAGTTATTTGATGATTTCCCACCCAAAAAAAAAAAAAAAAAAAAAAAAAAAAACATTCAATGGAATTTAAATGAAATTGTAAACACAAACAGGCATAATAAATATTAGCCTGATGGCCAACTAAAGATTCTGGATAAAACGGAATTTACATTTCCCGGTAAAATTTGACATTTTACTCCAAAAATTTGCTCCGCCGCGACAGTGTAATCACTGCCGTGACCAGGATTCGAACCTGGGTTACTACGGCCACAACGTAGGGTCCTAACCACTAGACGATCACGGCTACCGGAGCTGGTGACAGAATTGGTGAAAAAAGTGACCACTGTACGAATACAGTTGTTACGAAAGTAACAAATGTTATTTCCTTTCACTACTGGTCCAATTAATGCCCTTGATTTTTGAATACCAAGAAATTCTTGTACACCTCCAAAGATGGCGTGGTTTGATCATCAACAAAGCAACCAATATAATAATGCATTCAGTAGTGATTACTATCAAGATGAGAATTATCGAAAAAAGCCTTGTATGGTTTATTTTATTTTATCTTATATTTTAATAAAAAACCAAACCACCATCTTCTCTGATGGTGGTTTGGTTTCACTTTGGTAATCACTGCCGTAACCAGGATTCGAATCTGGGTTACTACAGCCAAAATTTAGGCCACTAGACGATCACGGCTACAGGAGCTGGTGACCGTTGCACCAAAACCTGCAACTGTATCGTACACCGACTTAACAACAGTACCAGTATCGATAAACTACCCTGTCCCCCGTACTTGTACAAAAACCTGGCGACAGAGGGGGCTTCCTACTGTTAAACGAAGTACTACTTTCTCTTGGTCGCTACGCATGACTGCGCCAATCGAGCACAGATAATTACAACATAAATTAACTTTATCGGTTGCTACGGGCTCTTTAAGTTCTTTGCATGTTTCTAATTGAGTGTTATGAATTAAACATAATGCTAATTCTTGCTTATCAGGTTAACGTACTGCCGTTATGACAGGTACCAGTGCGCTGGCGCTTGATGAAGTGCTGCATTTTTCTTTTGTTATGCGTTGGTTCAATGAGAGGGCTGGGAAAAATGTTGCGCATAATTTCTGCAATTTATTACAATTATTATTCATAGGTTTTTGTAGGGCTTGTGGCTAAGTAATATTAGCCGCAAGGGTCGATCGATCAGGTTAAGCTACGCTTGACGCGGTTGGTCCGTGGGTGGGTGACCATCTTTACATACCAAGACCCCTCCGTGCCTCGGAAAGCACGTTAATCCGTTGGTCCCGGCTGTCATTTGTGGATCTTTGACAGTCGTTACGGGTAATCAAAAGCCCGAAAGTCTGACAACCACTCTTACCAAGAGGTATCGTATTACCCCGTAACTGGGTTGTGAAGGTCAGATAGGCAGTCGCTCCATATAAAATACTGGTAATTCAGCATTTTTATTGAACCTAGGCGTTGCCCTGTATAAAATTCTCTTGGGCTGAATTGAAACTGAAGAATTCTTTGAATTTATTTTTCCTCCCTTTTACTTCCTGAAGTATTGACTTCAGGTCATTACATTGGTAATAACATGATTTTCCAACTTATGATCGGTCCTCCTCTGCCTTGTTCACTCTTCCACGATAACTAATTTTGCCAATCATTTAACAGTAGCAGCTTGCCAGTACTGGGCGGCGGCGGGACGCCCCCCCCGGCGGCGTCGCCCAGCAACGTGAAGATTAAAGCCGAGCCCGTGTCCCCACCGCGCGCGCCCGACCACATGCACCGCGCGCCACCGCCTGCGCCCGCGCCACAGCCCGCCCATCTCTCAGGAGTCATTGATGGTGTGTATTTGTTTGACTGTAGTTTTGCTAACAGCTTGTGTATGAGGCGGCTGAGGCCTATTTGAAGAGATTTACGGAAGGCAGTATTCTCTGCCCTCAGTTGTTTTTTTTTTTTCATTTTTGAGCTGCAACGTGAATTTGATGAAACATACTAAATTAAAATGGGTCATACTCCAGAAATGCCTTTGCCAGCAGTGAATTTAAAAGTTGTACTTATGAAAAGTATGTACTCGTAACATAGCAAAAATAATAAAGTGATTTTTATTGCTTAATCGCATGAGATATTTCGTATTAGTAGTTGATTTAGTAACTAAAGTGTATTTGAAACCTATTAACCAATACTAACCTTACCAATTACAGTGTATCGGCACGTTGCAGGTTCAGTATCCTCAAGCAACATGGGCTCTCCAGCTGGCCAGGACATGCGGCACTCCAGTGCAGGACCTCTGGACTATGAGCAGCCGCACTCAAAGCGGCCGCGAATCGAGGGTTGGGCCACATAGCTAGGCTATGAGGCCTTCGGCTCATACCCGAGGCCCCTGCACCCGCACTGCTAAGCCCCGCGCGGCCCCGAGGCCCCGCACGCACGCCACGCGGCTCCTTCTCTCTATCGAGCTTCCGTGACCGTCCTCCTACCCGACAAGCTCCATCTGGACTGAACAGACTACCCCCGCGGCACAGTGCTAATCTTATCACTCCAAAAGTCTGATAAGGAAAGGTGCATCCAAATTAAACGGTGCTTACATTTTTGATGGCACGGTCGACTAACTTTCTCCTGTGAGAATCAAGCCCAACTCTGGGCAAAACTAGTTCGTTACATATTCGTAAATCTCTAATGAGATCCTATATAATTGAATGTTCAACTTTACACTACCCTCTATTAATACGTAATTAATTATTGTAATGCACATGAGTACACTAAAGATTAAGGTTAAATGTTAAAATTAAGTACAATAGCAAACCTTCAGAACAATTTTGAACATTAAGTACATATAGATAGATATTGAATTCCCCTGTAAATAGACGACGTTGTATGTGCAATCCGTGCCATTGTCTGTTTAGCTTAAAGTTAGTCAATTTAAAGATTAGTGACTGCAACATGTACTAGTGCACTAATGTTGAAGTTTGTGCGTTCAAGAAGCGGCTGGACGGAGTTGTGTAGTGCATATAGACACGGACCACAACATGTGAAGTGCGAGGAAGACTATATTATAAACAAACGACTGTTGACTTTTGTGTTAGTGTTTTAAAAAGTTTTTTGTGCCATTTTAAAAATTATTATAATAGTGTGACATCCGAACTTGAATCTGTAAATTAGTAGTCGTAGTGTCATCACAGAAGATAATAAAATTATATGTATTGTAAAATCTACTTTATCTATTGACATATTTATACATGAGAATCATAATGATATTTACATAATATGTATACACGTCCCGTTAGGAACGAATGTTATGTAAGTAAGTAGGTAATGTTAGCTAGAGATGAGTATATAAAGGTACCACACGAAGCTTTAAAATTTCTTATGATAACACGTGCACTCTAAGCAGATTTTGTAAGTAAACACAGTTTATATCGTAAAATTTAGAATTCTTGACTTGAAAATTCGATACTTGAGTATAGTTGAGTTTGACGACAGAATGAACTAAAGTCAAAGTATGTATATTGCATCGTTTTCTGGAGTTTACTTACAACTATTACCAAAATAATAGCATTGCATATTGTTCAATATTCAGAAAAAGATCACTGCAGATATAATTTCACTTTGACTTACATAAAGATATATGTCTATGCTTCGATCATACCTTATACTATAAATCCCGTTCATAATATTCTATGTATGTATGGTCGTATCTCGTTGCAGACCAAAATATTATCGAGTCAATTTTGAATATCATATTTATGTAATTACTTGTTAAGTATGTGTAGGTTTATTTAGTGGCTATAATGGTTTACAAAAATGAATGGAACAACTTTGTTGATAGTACATTTACTTTTAATTTTGTTAATGTGATCTGAAGTAAGTTTTATTTCTACTTAAATAAAGTTAATACTAGTAGCTATTGTAACAGAACAATATACCTACGAGTCAGCTTTAAGCACATACAAAATTATATTTTACATTAAAATATTTACACTATTATATGCACTATATCACAATCCGCCCTATTTTTAGATGATATTGTCTGAAAGAAACTATACATTGTGTCGTCCAAGGTCCATAACGTCCTTCATCTCCTTGCTTTCCTTAGATGTTGCTTTCCTTACAGCTCCTGTATGTAGCACGTATCCTAACACTACTGTTCTTTGTGTTACGGCCTGCTTGAGGCCCAAAGAACCACTTCCCCCGTCTCCCCTCCCATATCGTCTCACTGTAGTTGCCTTACTCACAGTGCCTAAATGTACCATTTTGTACCAAATTTGTATGTTATAGCATTTTTGCTTTAATATTCACATCCTGGTAATCTTAAGTCATTTGATGATGTTAATTGTTCTGGTCGTAGCACGCAAGTAAATGTTTGAATACAGTCAGAGACAGAAGTAAGAAGAGTAATAAATATTAGATAAATGTTGGATGTCCTGATAAATATAAATGATTCCTGCTTTTTAGAGTGTGACATCTGACCCCGCAGTTTTAACTCTTTTTATCTTTGCACTCGACTGTGCGCGCATACTACGGTCAGAACGATACCTATAATATATTTCTGTACCACGTTTGTCAGTCAAACTGTATAAATGTGATTATAACTGTAAAAATATAATTAAGTGTAATGAACAACTTTGCATAATAGAATATCATTAGTATATACCTTCAAATCACAGTAACAAAATGTTAAATGTACATTTGTTAAATTTGTACAGGGAGTTATCCATTTTTGAAGTTCAAAAGTCTGAACGCATAAGAATATTTGAAAAAAATAAAATGTATTTTCGCATTGTAAAATAAGTACACGGTTAGGTTTAACGAATTAATATTTTATTACCGGAACATAATGGATGTTGTCCCGTTTATAGGGAATATTATAAAGATCATGTAAGTACACCTTGAATGTTAGACTAAATTGTTAATGTGATATAATTACCTACACTGTTACAGCCCTGGGCCCGCGCATTGTTACATCACCCTTAAAGTCGTCACACACTTTTGTATTGGTCGTTTGTACAAGGGTGATCCTTGTTGCTTGTTGGTGCGTGGCGATCTTTGTAAATTTCTCCTCTGGGCCCCGTAGTTTGAGATTCTACAATTGCGTTATCTGCTGTTTTCGGTCGTTCGTTCCTAAAAGTCCCTTTCTCTAGAAACGTCGATGTGTTTTGTATTAAAATTTGCTCAATATGTTCGGCGATGATGCGAAATCCTTGTTTGTTGTTAGAGTTCATTTCTACTTGTCCGTTGTAGAATGGTATGATATAATTAAGTGTTGCATTGTACAATATCGAACACGTTAACTGCTACCTATATATCGATCACAGTACAGTCGCACTGGTATGAGGTCATAGCCAAATCAATGAACGCAATTTTGCACAAAAACACATTGTTATCGGATGAAAATGTTTACAATAAGTAAAGTTTCCTTTGTACTCTGGTAGAGAGATAAATTAACGGACGTTATGTATTTATTATCGCTTGCACAGACTATTGTATCGACTATATTGTATAATATTACGACACCTAAGCTGGTATTGGGAGCATGATTTCCGTGGTTGTGAGCTTTGCTATCGGGAATGAGTTTCAAGTTTAATTAATTAATTAATATAATTATTCATTTGGACGCACAACCGTGTTGTGTGTTATTGTAAAAAGCGTTTGCTTGTTCTTTATATGTACCTACTTTCGTAATATATGTGTTTACCTGTATTTTATCTCGCTGTGTGACAATAGCAAAGGGCTTGTTCAGTTAACTTATAATCTAGTTCATTGCATTTAAAAAGATACGTAGTCATAAGATAACAGAAAATTTTGCTGAACATCTTCACAGTAGATGTCAATGTTTATGTTCCCCGTCTCGTTGCTATTGCACTACAGATATCGTGAACAATCCAAATAGAATATAGGAATAAAATACATATCCTTATTGAATACTCAAATCGATTTCACATTAATTTCTCTTGTAACAACAGTCGTGCAATACATATATAACAAAATGCTTAGGTAGTTATTAGGTATATTTTCGTTTGAATTTTACAAAGAATGCAAAATCTGTTGTATTTTATTGATATTTTTACTGATTATGAGAGGGAACGCCTACGGTTTTCCGGAGGTGCGTCTCGGGAATATTAAGTCATAATTGTGTAATTATTTTTTAAGATAAGGCCGGGCCAAATATTGCATTAATGTAGGTCATACGGCGCTGTATCTCTGTGTCGAGGCAGCAATTTCTGCCCTTTGTATTATAATTGTATGAAGAATGGAACATCTCAGTGGCTGAATGAAATATTAATGTTTATCGACAGTGTTAGAAAATTGTTATAAATTATTTTGATGACTGTTCGAAGGATAATAAAGAGTTGGATGTCAGGTTTCGTTGTTTATTTTGTAGCTACACCTTACCCGTATACTTAATTTACTAACAACACTATACATAAGAATAATGATAATACTAAATACTAATAATACTAAATAAATCGAACAAGTGTCAACCGCTCAGGGCTTACACTAGTTTGATTTTCGCCGTGCGGCTGGCCGCTTACCAAATTGCTTTACAAGCCGAACCACCACAGGTCGATAAAAAGCGTAGGTGACTAGTTCATATTTTGCATCAAAATGTCGATCTTCATGCGGCGGGAGATCGCGGTCGAGGTCTTTGAACGATTGCCGAAAACATGTATATTTTTTAGAATGTATGTCTGTTTGTCTGAATGTATGTGCCAGCATCACACAAAAAATACAGATTTTGTTTGTATAGATATTCCCTATAAGTCCCTGGTCAGGCAGGCTACAGCTAAGGTATAGTAATAATGCCTAAAGACTATTTTATTATATTATCACGCAATTTTCTATGAGGAAAGAGCAATATTACAATTTAGTCGTGTTCTTCTATAGTTTACCACAAATTGTAAAAAGACGAACCAAAAGGTTAAAATCTTACAGATAGTTACATACTTAACCTTTTAAATGATTCTCAGCACGCTTTACTATTAAGGACATGCATACAGGGTGGATTTTTGAGATTGGCCAATAATTTCCGTCTTAAGATTTAGAAATATTTGCATCTGCATTCGCATTTTTTTTTAAATACAGTCAGCAAGAAAATGGCGGCAAAGAAGCAGAGGTGGTAACGGCCGCGACTTACGAGTTGTCGGTCGTAGGTGTGAACCCAGATAGGCGTTTTACTCTGTGTACATTATTTCATCACCACTGCTCTCTAAACGTTGATGGAAATCATCGTGAGGAAACCGACATGTCCAAGAACTAAAACAAAATCAAAGACAAGACATCTACCAAACCGCAATTGGCCCGCGTAGTGTATTACGACCCACTCCCTCTCGAAAAGATGGGCTTGAATCACAGCAGAGGTAATATTATAGGCTGATTATGTGTGTATGAAAATGGGCGTTTTCACAAAATAAATTAATGCCAATCGAACTTGTTTCTTAAAAGGATCAAAAGAGTCGGACTCGCCCACCGAGAGTTCCGTACAAGTTTGCAGGTACATGACATAGTCCTCCCAAATGCATATAGATATCACCTGACGATTTCTAGCACGTCAACTACCCGTGGCCGACTATGAGAGTTCAAACGCTGCCATTCCGAATTACTCAAGCAACGTAAGTATTGTATACGCAGTATTTCGCCTGAAAGTGCAAGTTTAAGCATGAGGTTGCCCACGAGGTTTAAATTTTGCTGCGTTATTTGCAATTTGCAGGACCAAGTGCCTACTGCCTCTGCCACATTTATATGTCAGTAATGTAATAATTTCGTGACTATTTTAAAGCTATTTCGATCAAGATTTACAAAAACAAAAATAGAAAGAAAATGCGTTTATTTGCGGCAAAGAAAAAACACAAAAAGTAACAAGTTTAAGATTAGTATGTATTTCCGTGTGATGCCGGATGGTTCCGTGTGGTGCCGGACGTAAAGAATAGCACCATCCCATTTCTTCCAGTGGGTGTTGTAGGAGGCGACTAAGGGACTTACTAGAGAATGGGCAGCAACGATCTCTATGCATTTTACCACCATACTGCGATCGCCAACCCGCCAGCCAAGCGAGGCGATTATGGCAAACCTCCCCAAATTGGGGGAGGCCTATGTCCAACAGTGGACGTCTTTCGGCTGAAATGATGACGAATGATGAGTATGTATTTCATACTTTTCTTATTTATCGTGTTTTATAGGATCACCAAAGGCAGCATGAGAAACTGTGCTTCCATTTTCATCTAAAGACTCCATATCATGAGAAACAAATCTACGTCTCTTCGAATCTTTCTCGAATATCTCCCGAACTTCTCTATCCAGATCTAACGAGCTTGACCGTCTAGAATCAAATCTACCAACATTGAAAGTGTTGTGTACATCAATATTGTCTTCAGTAACATTTATCACTTGACCATTTAAAGTATACGTAGACGCAGCAGTAGACGATCTACTATCAAAGTTCAGTCTACTCTCAGTGTCTTCAATTATCTTTATCTCACTATCATTGTCAGTTTTTGGTGTAGGAATTAAGTGCTCTCTGGAGTTGACACTGATTGGTGTATCAACTTTTCTCGTAAATCCGCATCTTCTTGTGAAGCCTCCCATCCATTCTGAGACTAGTGCTGTTCCAGCTATGATGAAACCAGCTGCTAAGAGCAGGAACATGCCTTGTGTATCTTCTAGAGTGAGACCTTTTTCTTCCGCTGATGGTATTTTTATTATACCACTGCCAGCCTGCAAATTTTATTAACAACAATAATATGTGTATTTGTAAAATTATATATAGATATGCGCTGCAGAAGCGAAAAAACCCCAACAACACTCGGAATGCATTATTATATTTTACAATGGCGCGAAGGACCCTGTTCGATTTTACAGTCTGATCTACCCTCAGACTGCACGTGTAAAATGAGGCGCAATATAGTTACCCTCTTCTTTAAAATTAACGTTAGGGACATACGTTTTCTGTTCAATTCGACGTGGGTACGTCAACTATGGCATTTTTACTCTCCATACAGCAACATTACCCATGAGTAGGTATATAAAGTGTGTATGCCACAGTTGATCGTAACTAATGAATAGTATAACCATACCATAAGCGATTATTATTTCAAAAACCTACAGAAGAGATGGTTTACAAGGCAAGATCGAAGAAGGAAGACAAGCATCAATAAGATGATGGATCTTCTGATGCTTGCCTCAGTATTTTTACGTTTAATATTAATACTTACGGCGAGTAACTTTCCAGTGAGACTTCGTTGTATTTCAAAGCGCACTTCATCTGTAATCTTGTCAATAAGTCCGCTTTGGATCATCCTACCTATATCAAAGTTAATTTTAGCAGAGTACACCGAATTGTTGGGAAATCCCAGCGTTATACCGAATGGAACGAAGCATTCGTTGGAAATGTGGAGGACTGCCCGCTTTGATCTGAAAATATTATCGACAATACAATAATATCTTTGCTCTACGTCATAGTTAAGTTATAACTTGCCATAAGAATAAAACAAACATAATATCTCACCTGTATTCCTCGAAAGGTTAGGCTGAGGTGCACAGAGAATACCCCCACATTTTGCCAGTTATGCTTAAGTCCCATGAAATGGGGGGCGAGCCTATTGTCATTAACCGGGCAAAAATCCAGACTCCGAGCTCCTACTGAGAAATTCCAGACAGAAAAACCCAATAACACTTTGCCTGGCCCGGGAATTGAACCCAAGACTTCATGCTCAGCAGTACCGTTTTAGACCACTAGACGAACGAGGCTCTATGAATAACTTGAAATTAAAACTTCAGGGCTGAGAAGAATAATTTAAAATACGAGATGATTTAAAAGAAGATCTTATTCAGGACAAACTATATTATGTATCAGAATCTTACTTAGTCGCGGTAAAATTAGCTTGCACAATATATTCAAGTTCGGCTTTGGATCCCAAAAATGCATAAGGCCAGAAGAAAGCCTTGGTTGTATTTCTTATTCCGGCTGCCACGTCTGGTACCAATTCAAGTTTTTTCAACAATTTGGCGGTATCAGGATCAGATGAATTTAAGAACCATTTTTCCCAACCACCTCTATCTGCGTAAAATCAAATAAAAATATTATTAAAACTACAAGTAACATCAGTTAAAAATACGGAGAAAAAATTATAGAAAAAGGTTCTATACCTAAAGTTCCAACTCTGTAAAATCCCGCCAGTAACTGTTTTATTGTATCTACAGTTTCAGGAAACACTGGTAATGTTACAAATGCTATAATAGAACCAGTGTAGCAACTCGTAATTATTATTGTGAAAATCCAATACCAACCTGAACAAAAAGACATTAAAGAAGAAATCAATACCCAATTTGAAGGTGATTATCATTGCAATGAAACTACACTCACCAATTAATAACCGCGTTGTAATCTTATTCGTCTTGCTCCAAGAATTTTTTCCGAGAAACGTAAAACAATTTGTAAAAGTTCCAAAGACGTACCAGAACATATTTTCTATTTCCCCACTGTTATGCAACAGATGTCTTAGAGTATGTTTGTCGGAGAAAGCTAATGGAAACATTCCAAAAAGATAGGTGAACGTTAAAGCAACCCAAACGTGCCAGTGGAAAGGACCAAGGATTGCTCGATAGCTGAAAAAGAAATATATATTGGTTAAAAGTTAACTTCGGTATATAATAATATGGTATATATTGATGCAGAAAAATTACAGTAAGTGACGTCATAAGAAGTTACCGAGGCAAAGCCGTCGACATAAGTGTTATAAAAATCGCACAGTCTTGAGAATGCGGCAATGACACATCCATATCCCTTGCTCTATCACTGGTCAGATACATTCCCGCTATTCCTATATCTGCTCGTCCCATTGTTACTTCCTTGGCTACCGAATCTCCAGGCCTAATAAATAATTGATTTTCATTAGCAATATCAAATTCATATTAAAACGAATTGTAAGAATTTATGTCATTATTTTACCCCAAATTAGGGTCCTGAGGTTCGATGATTTCTATAGAAAAGTTGTTTCTTTCAGCTAACAATTTTATTAGCCGCAGTTCAACGCCATCCCAAATAACTCGAGGATTTCCGCCATCAAGATCTGCTTTTATCCTAAACAACAAAAATATACATACATAAACCCACGCCTTCTTCCCATGAGGGTAGGCAGGAACTGCAGAACGGCACCAGCTACAATCCTTACATACTCCTTTTGCCTCGTTTACGTTCATACATCTGGTCATACACGCACGCCGGTTGCGAGTACTACGCATCTGACCTTTCTTAAGAACACTACAAATATAAAATTTGAATACAAATCAGGTTCAGTTTCAGACATTGATTTTTATTATTACCTTCTAAATACGTAAGGAGGCTGATTAGCAGCAGCAACAACAAATCTATGACCAGCGTAACCTTCAGTCATTTTAGGAGGAAATAAGTTAACATCTCTTGAAAATTTTCCATGTGTCCAAGAATTTAACACAACAGGCTGACTAGCACCCAATCCATCTGTATACAGTTTGTGCGTATACAGAATGTATGGTGATTCCTAGATAGACAGATAAATATTGTAATTAAAATGTTCACCTTTTAAAAGTTTTAAACCTTTGTTACTAATCTTTACTTACCACAGTCGCATCATCTCCTTCTTTGAAGCTCTGTCCAATTACAAGTAGATTAACAAACATTCTTGAATTAACACTCGCTAGAAACTCTTGTACAGCCCATTGAGACGACCTTGCAATTATTATTATCTTATTCTCAGGTTGCTTACCCAATATTTTTGCACTGATCTTTATGTCTGACAAGAAGAGAATAAAATGCTGGCAGTCAGAGTTAGCGTGTAAAAGTTTAGGCTGAACTAATTCACCGCTGTCATTAATATATCCGTGAACAAAAGTCATTGGAAATCCCTTAAGAAGATTTTGTACCAAGTAACTCTCTTTGGACTTGACTTGACTATCGTATAGTATTACTGGTGTGCAATCTTTCAAATAAGTCAAAGATATGTTATGTAGCAAATTCGCAAGCGATGTTGTCTGGTCAAATGATGAAGTTTCGTTTAAAAAACGCTCACTCCATAGTTCCTCTCTGGATTTTGGATGCCCGTGAAACACTGGATCTAACGCTCTTTTATGAATTTCTACATCATCATCATTTTCTTCTTGATTGAATTGTCTCCATTTAAATTGGTTCTTGGTATTATTTGGATTTACATTTTCATGCATATCATTACTTTTTATTTCCCTTTTTCTATCAATTTTATTTTTCTTGTCTAAGACAGATTGAGAAGGATAATATTCTACCACTATTTCGACACCAAAAACATAATGGGCGAGAATGACCACACAAAACCAAGCGACTTCCATATTATCTGAATGATGTTTGAGTCGCTTGCTCATGTGTGAGGTTTTTTTATAGGCTTTCATTGACCTTGGTCTACGAAAACAACACAACACAGGTGTTATGATTGAAATTTAATTTTTGATGATCACTGCGGATTCTTTATGGTCACGGTCATACCCGTGACTTTTAGATTTATTTCGTGGAGTTAATTCTTTCTTCGTTCTTGGTACATTTTTGATGAAGGACAGAAAAAATATATTCCTTCAGAGATGTTGAAATATAAAACTCCTACTCCCGATGTGAAATTGTTTTATAATAAACATAAGTATTTTCATATTTTAAGGGAAAGCAAAATAAAACTTAGTCGTATTTATAGCATTTTATTATTTAGCACTAGTCACATAATTGTTACAGTTCTTGTACAATAATATAAATAATGATGCCGATACAAAATACAAAATCAACTTGTTCTAAAGTTTTGCACTAATGGACCTCAGTGCAGTCATGTCCGAGATACATTGTTCTAGCCGAGACGATAATAAAAAAAGTGAAACTACCAATTTTAAATACTAATCCTATATTTACAGTAGGGCTTATTAAATAATGAATAACTTTTAAATAAGATTCGTAGCAAGCGCTTCCAATTACTTTAGTTGCAATAGCAGACCAAAGCTTTAATTCTAATAGAGTAAGAACCGAATTTACCGTTGGAGTCATAGTATAGTAATCTAGAAAGGTAAGCCAGAAGAATGAAGCCAAAGTAAAAAAAGGAAATCTATGACTCAAACACGAATTCTCCTATAAATATTGATGTATTGTAATACGTCCTTGAATGAATGAACAGTTGTATAGACATGTGCAACATCACAGATGAACACAAATGCGATGTGGACAGACATCTACACAATGCTACACACTACAAACTTTATTGTCCAAACCAAAACTTTAATTATTGTGTACTTGAATTCAATTGAAAAATCTTAATGGGGACTTTAACGGGGGACTTTGATTTAAACACAGCTAAGAACGTACTTAATACAACTCCTAGCTAAACTTTACACACTAACAACTATATCTATATTTACAAATTATAAAAAGGCAGTGTCAACCACAAAGCTGGCAAGATTAGAAAAACATATTTTCTAAATTTTAATATGGCTTTCGTTTAAAATTATTCGGAAAATGGTAATCATTTTTAGGATGTATGCGATAAATACTGGAGACTGTAACTTTATTATCACGATATGACAAATCAAAACGTCTAACTAAACATCTGCATTAATTTAAAGAGTATTACAAACTAAAACGAACACAAAATAGGAAATATTATTATTGCAAATAACATTGCACGAGTATTGTTACAAGTAGATCATGCAATTAAAACTAGTGAAATCGACGCTATCTTCACACTAGACGATTGAAAACACTTAATATCACAGTTTCCAATACATTAAGGACGTATTTTAGAGAATAATAACGAACACCTTTCGTTACTAAGAAATTGTCAAAGCTTGCTTTGTGACCATCAAAACCTAAATGGCACTCGTCAGTTGGTGGCAAAACAATTTCTACTGATGAGTCTGTGAATTACACAAACGAAACCTTTCTTGCCTCGTTGGCTTTGATACATTTGATGTATCAACAATCAACATGTATATCGAGGGTGGTTGTATTATTGTGCTATAGTAACTATTCCGCTTATTCTCCGATATCGTTGTCTATGCGTGAAGATCTGATACCAGATTTGCCGGTCCAGGGGTACACCTCGGGACAGGGTTGGCATGTCCTCATGTATCTGACTCCAGATTTGTGCCAAAGGTTGCACACTTTAGGGTTGTTGCATTTCTTCGGCCGATCCTGGAATATAATAAAAATATAAGAATTTAATGATAAACTTACAAATACAAACATTTAGATTTTACAATAAATGATTAGTCAGTTTGACGTCTCCCTATATGGATTGAGGAGCCATGTATCTTATTTAAATGTGGTTACTACAAATATTAGTAGTAGTTAAATTAACCGATTTTGTAGGTCCAATATTGTATTTTGTAGTAAAACCCTTAAAAAGTTACAGGACGTTGAAAGTGGCTCCTCAAAGCAGACTGAATTTAGGAGCCATCTTAGAACTCGAGAACTAGCCGATGGATATTTCTTGGGTAGGAATTATTACCTAGTGTTTATGCGTAATATGTACAAAAAAAGAAGCTGAGATAGCTATAGTGCTTTATTTTTATGGGATTTTATCACTTAGTCCAACTCCGTAACCGATGACATTCATCAAGTTCAAAGCTAAACAGTGGGCAGATACATAGCGTTCAATTCTCGTGTACCTAATCAAAGGTACCTATGTAGTTTATTTTTTTTTCCGTCCTTACGTATAGTGACATGACGGGGCGCGGCGATGAGCAGCCATTTTGGTATTTGAGTATATTCCAGATCAAGTTTTTCTGTATCGTATTAGAATATACTATGAAATTCAGGTATGTAAGTGATTATGATTTAAATATCCAGAGACTTTTCAAGGAGCTACATAGTGAAATCACGAATATAACCATCTCAGAGAAAGCGGCTTCGTTTCAGGTAGGGAAAACATTATTGCTTCCGTCTTAAAAAAAGTATTTCGTCTGGTTTCCTCGAACAGTTAGGCAAAGGTATACCTATGTTAGGACCCATCTCCCTAACCTAACTACTCCTAACTCTTCGAGGAACCCAGGCGAAATCTACTTCGCTCCCGGAGTCTGCCTCGCCCCCTAAATGATGGGATATATGTATAGGGGTATCTGTACCTATACAGATATTTGAGAGACAGACTCCGGGAACGAGGTGGACTCCGGGGTTCTACTAACAAATTCCTAACGGAAAACACAGTAAACACTTTGTCTGACCTAAAAATCGAACCCAGGACTTCTGGATTCTGTCAACATAAGTATTATAACATAACATGTGCCCGTGGCTTTCCCACCGATAAAAACTATGAACTTTACTTTATAACCCCCTAAGGGGGTGAATTTTCTAAAATCCATCCTTACTACCACTTTGGTTATATATAACCAAAGTGGTAGGTGGTGGTGGTGGTGGTGGTTTCTTATTTATAAATAAGAAACTTAAGGAATTTTATTTAAACCGCTGGGTTTAAGTTGTGTTGATTATGTAGAAGGTCATGTTGGCATGACGGTTTCCAGAGGATCTGCCAGGGTTGCAGGTTATTCGAGAGAGATACACAGACAGACAGACAGTAAAAGTCTAACACGCCCTCCCGCTCCGCCCAGACCGGGAGAAGTTATTTGATGATTTCCCACCCAAAAAAAAAAAGTTGCCAGAGGATAATGGGACGCAAGAAAACGTAGAGTCTGCAGGAAGATGATGATTAAGTAGAAGATCATACACACCTGGTAATTGCACTGGAAGGGCTGGAAGTTGTTAAGCCTATTGATAGGCGTGGGGTCTCTGACCCACTGCAGCGCTTGCCAGTTTGTGACGATCCATACGTCCTGCATCTGGTTGATGAAGTCCAGGAACATGAGGAAGCCTGCTTTGTGGTGGGGCTGCGTGAACCACGCTGCGTGGTAGTAGAGACCGAAGGGTGCCCTGGAATTATTGAAAACATTATTAGTTTGTGAACCGACCTCTGAAAGTAGGAGAATCTCTATTCGAATGCATGTGTTTATTTCCTCTAGTCTAACTCCATTGTTAGAGGCCAAAAATGTATTAAGTATATATTTTTACTATGTTTGATAAAACAGTGATACCATAGATCATAAATCAAAATACTTAATCATCCTACTACGACTTTTGTATTTTTTTCGGTTATTCTTAAGTTGGTTTGCTAGGTTACTGATTCCTGGTTGTTCTCGTTTTGATAACTTACCTATTGGTAGTATAATGTCTGTCGAAGTTTTTCAATATCATCTTGTATACGTTCTCGGCTTCGGGAGGATTGGCGCAGGCGTCACCCATAGAACAACGGCCTCCGTTCAGGTCCTGCCACATCACCATAGGAACCTCCCATACACCTGTAAATGTTGGTTATTTGACATTAGTAACAGATATTTACCTATGATATACTATCAACACCAAAATATGTTAGTAAACTTTCATTTAGAATTTCAGAAAATAACCAAGTTTTAGATACGTCACAAAGTTCAAATTCCATTGCAACCCAAAAAAAAATTTTCCATTTCACGCTATCATCCGCTTAGCCTTTTCCCAACTATGTTGGGGTCAGCTACCAGTCAAACCGAATCTGGCCTCTATACTCTAGTATCTGTGTAACACGATACCGGCTGGTTGTGAAAATTTTCCACTTCTGACTACGGGTAACTACTGTCTAAGATATATGAATGACAGCTAGTATCAACAGTGTAACGTGCTTTCCGAGGCACGGAGGGTCTTGTAATGGATGGTCAATTTCACACAGTCACACAAAAATCGATTTAGGCTACAAAACACTAAAGTTGATATTGTGTAAAATAATTTACATTCATAGCCACTTGGCTATGAATGTAAATTATTTGAGATTCTGAATTCTTGAATGATCACGTTTTTAATTTATTTTATATACCTGGATAAGATTTCGTTGGGCAAGGCGGTATCATACAATCGTGGAACAGCTTGTAGTCAAGAGTGTAAGGCCAGCTAGGTGGTCTGTTCTCATAAACAGGCATCGACGAATCGTACGTGAAGTTAGCATCGTACAACATTTTGAACATCTTGTTGCCTCCGACGGAGAGGAAAGGCGCTCTCATGCCTCTCACATCTTCGAGCTTAACTCCACCGTATGCTGCCAAGATTTCTCGCTGACCACCCACTTCTCTGTACCATTTCTTTTGGGAGAACTGTTCTCCGAAACTATGTCTAAAATCATCATTAAGTTTAATTATTTAGTCTACCAAAGGTGGAGTAAAATGTAAGAAAATTAGTAGAAATTACAGTAGAATTTATAAAAAAAAAACGCAAAGAAAATATTTTGAAAGAAAAACAAAAAAAGACTCCATAAAATTAATTTAAAGCCAGAAATTAGAGTAATAGAAAATTCAAAGTTAGAAATTTAGAATAGGAGTAGTAAAATTGAGTCTTAATCGAAACTGTACATGTCCTTGGTGCAAAAACTGTCAATTGTGCTGTAGTGAGTAGTCCATGAACTTACGAAATCGTGTGTGATGCCATCTCGTGTCCAGCGGAGTAAAGGTTCTGTACTTGACTGTAATCGGTCCATTCGTGGGACACGTAAAATGTTGCGGAGATCGGACAACCGTTGGGGTTGACACGACCCTTCTCAAACAGGTCAGCGTACAGACCCTTGTTCAAGTCGTTTACAGAGTCGTCGAAGGTCAGAAGAACAATCTGAGGCACTTGTTCCACCGGCATATCGGCTGTGTCGGGATGTGGTATGTGCGTGTGGGTGTGTGATTTGTGCCAGGAAGAGGAAGATAGAGAAACAGGTTTCAAGAAGGACGGAAGAGTTGAGGAAAAGAAAAAAATTAAAACGATTAGTGTCAACATAATATACGATAAGCTAGTTTTTAATATATATATATTATAGAGATGGCCGTAAATACCCTGTTAGTGGCAAACCCGTAGTTTATCAAAGATGCCGATAGGTTCAGAGAGAATTCTATGCTCATTGACTTACGATACTGTATGCGAGCCAAATTCGTGGCCATCAGCGTATAGATTCTGAACTTGACTATAGTCCGTCCACTCGTGGGAGACGTAAAAAGTAGCAGTTATAGGGCAGCCATTGGGATTCTTTCGCCCCCTCTCGAAAAGTTCTTCGTAGTACATTTTATTCAAATCGTTCACAGCATCATCGAATGTTATCAATACCATTTGTGGTACTTCGCTGACGGGCAAATTTCCTATGTCACAAATACCATTTACAACAAACATTTAAATATAGTCGATAAAATATTGTCTTTGTCTAGACAAAATAAAATCCCTCTCACAGAGGGTAGGCCTGTGTCCCAGCATTGGGAACGTTATAAAGCTGTTATATATTTAAATAACTTTATTAGAAAAACAAAACAAAAGTATTTTTGGAAGGTCCAAAGATTGCCTTTACATACCAGGTATTTCCTTGCCACCGCAGGAGCAGTCAGGTAGTAGGCAGACGTCCTTCCTGCACTTAGCTGCTGTCTTGTCTGGAGTAGGCTGTGGGTACACAGGGTCGGGTCTGCTCGGTGGGTGTGCGTAGACGTCAACGAACTCAGTCGTTTTGGAGACAATAGCCGTCGACGGTTTCAAAGTTGGTCGGCTGCGACTGCTCAAAACAAAAACGGTTTTAGGTGCTGCAAGAAGTAGTCATGCTATTGTGCGTACAGAAATGAAATGAAGTGCATATGTGCGGTAATACTTTTCATTATTAACCAATTTGTTATGGATTTGAACAATGATTGCTATTTCTAAATTGCTGACAGTAACTTGCGTTCTACCATCATTATGACATGTAAAATATTTAGTAACGATTGCAAAAATAATAACAGGTAAAGGAAAAAACAATTGAGTAAAAGAAGTGAAAATGAAATGGATGTTTGAGTTTGTATTCAATTCTAACGTTGGTGGTGTTCCTCTGTTCGGGGGTGGCTGTGGTGGCTGCGCATCGCTCGCGGTGGAGTAGTGCGCGGAACCACGGCCTCGAGTGCTGGTGGGCCTGCAAATAGTACATTACTAACTGAACAACACGTTCGCTCATATAACCCTTAGTTAGTATGCGTGAATTTAAAGACGAAGCACTTTCAAAATTATTTTCAAATAATGATTCAAGTATATTTTAATTTTCATCATGACGTAATTAATGTTTTATTCCAAGTATGAATGAACTTATCATTTGATTACCAGACGTGGCTCTATGATTGTTTGTATTATGATACCACAAATATGTTAATAACGGTGTTACACAACATGCACTAGCGTACCAAACACGAACACATTTCGATACACTTATGATAGTGGTGCACTTATACTAATGATGAGTCTGCAATGTGGTGCAATACGATTACGTGAAGCTACATTGAGGAACTTGCTACCCAAATAGCTAATTAGCTTAACTACAAACATTCCACAAACTACACAAAATACCAATAGTGTGCAGGAAATGGAAAGGTCGCGTCAGGAGTTAACAATTCAGAAATTCAACTCAACCGACATGAAGTCCCCCAATGAGAACAGTATGTTAAGCGAAAGAGTTTAGATGTAGGTGCTATTAAACGATTGTCGGATAAGATGTTTGACTTCATGCTAGTTACTCGCGAGGCAGAAAATAAGGATGTTTTAATACACGAAGCCTCCACCCTCAATAAGTAATGTGAGATAACTTCAGGCTGCTTAGACTACTAGCCGGCGAGTTTTGTACCTCTGGTATTTGATTTCGTTGCATTTTGGATTCGCTTGCAGACTGTTGTCTGATGAGCAATTGGACGACGATTGGTAACTCCTGCGCCCACCTCCTGGGTTTGTCGCAGCTAACTTTATGGCGGGATTGACTCGTGAGGCTCGCGGTGGAAAGGATATGCTTTTAGTCGTCGATGTCGTCGGTTCGAACTTCATAGTCGTAGTCGATTTCGTAGTACTGGTCGTAGATGCGATTTCACTTTCGACTTTATTATAGCGCCCTTCAGTCTCAGTTGTAGGTCTATCCTCCACTAAAGATTGAGTTGACTTTATTACTTCATCGTTAATATCAACATCCCGAATACTACTCTCAGTAGATGGACTATCGTTAATTATGTTTTGGAACTTGAGCGACCCTTTATTTTCTGGTGTACTTGTTATAAGACTACTAAATTTAGATTGATACGATTCCCTACTTGGTATGCTTCTATAATCACTTGTTGAACTTTGAATTGGCATTAGAGATGTTGGTAAGTTGGCATATGTGAATGGAGTGCTACTCATGGTGGCCATAGTTGTAGTTGTCGATGAAAAATCTTTTATGTCGCTCTCCGCTTCAGTGAAGCTAATAGATTCAGCACTAGGGGTAACAAACCTACTTACAGGAGGCTCCGTTATGATTTGTAGACGCTTCACATTGCTGCGCAAAGGTTTTTCATCCACATACTTCAACGGCTTCTTCTGGTATCCTATATTAACTACTTTCTCTTCATATCTTGGTGTGGTTGTAGTAGGTTTAGGTGTTGATGTTGTCGTTGTTGTAGTTGAAAAGTCTTCGACAAATTGTGGTGCAGGAGAGCTTCCAAAATTGTTCAAGAATGCTTTGATAACTGTTTTAACTTTACCATTAAATATTTCCGTTGTTTGGTCTGGGACAGCTTCATCTTCTAATCGGTAACTATAGTACGAAGGTTTTCGCGAATGTTTTTGTTTCTTAGTATTGCGATGTCGAGATGACCTGCGTGTAGTTGTTGTGGCTACAGTTGTGGATGTGGTAGAGGTAGTATAGTCACGTGTATCAGCGTTCTTGTACGTATTGCGTAAATTATCTAATGTTTTGAAAGGTGAAACGGAAGGATCGCTCAAAGTGTATTGAGATCTATCGTATTCTCTTGTCGGTGGTTCCTCATTTAGTTTGTTATTTTGAGCTTCTGTTGATAACTCATTAGTGCGGACATTTTGCAAACCGGTCTCAATCAAAGCTTCGGTATTAATGGCATTCTCGGTGGAGTCAACTACTTCTTCATAGTTTGCAGAAAACGGCGTCGGTCGTGTTTTGATATAATATTTCGTCGATGTAGTGGAGGGCAAGGTGGTGCTAATCCTAGATTTTACGGGTACTGTTCTGCTCGTTGGTCTAACATAAACAGGAATGTCATAGTCATCTTCGCTGTTGTCAGGACCAAAATAATTTCTACGCTTCGAGGTCTCGGAAAATATTTCGTATTTACTGTCGGTTTCAACTATTGGTTCTACAGACGCAGGTTTTGCAGACGACGGTTCTATGGGCGCCTCTTTACTATTATTATTATCATTATCATAATAATACCTAACAGACTGTCTTTGCCTACTACTGCTACTGCTACCACGTCGACTACTTGGTTTACGAGCTCTATCGAAATCTTCTAATGGCCGCGTTAGAACTGTCAACGTATAAGTATTATCGGCATTATTAGGATTACGCCTGATTGAAAAACCAGATGTTAGTGATACTTTTTTATTGTCCCTGGACTTAGATCTTACCACTTCCACGTTATTATTATTGTTAGTCACTTCAGAAGAACGTCTTGATGCGGTTGCAAGCGCTTCAGTCGTAGGTAATGTCTCTTTTAATCTATATAAATTGTCAGTCGCTTCAAAGGGTTTGGCAAGGGAAGAAAAGTTTAAAGTGGGTGGTTGTGTGGTTGGGATCGACGATGAGATCTCGTCAGAAGGTTCTGAAGAGGATTCAGGAATTGGACTTTCATCTGTGGATGATCTGTTGAATACAAAGCAAAAAAATCTTTCTAATTGAAGCTCTAAAACAATACTACTTATATAAATATTTATTTTATCAGGCGGAAAACTGTCTCGTTTGTACAGATAAATTAGTTCAGTTAGTGAAAACGGAAACAAGTTATAATATGTTTAGTGTTCACTGCTGAGACAGATGAAGATACCACAAAAGCTACATAATTACATCAATATAATATTAAAAGAGAGAAAAAGAAATAGTACGAATAAAACTAGATACTGAAATGATATTTTAAACAACCTTAAGACCGATACAAAAGAAGGATAGAAATTAGTAAATAGTTAGAAGTTTGAATCAGTTGAAAGGTTGCAAATGAGAGATGAAACTTAGATGAAAACGTAAGATGATAGAATGATGTTAATGAAAGTTTTGAGAGAATGATTAAAGCCGGGATGATTTTACGTTTGAAGATTGTTCTTTTGTAGTACCTTGGGCTATATCGAGACGGGGTCATTGCTTCAGTGTAGGGTGCTGTAGTAGTAGGGCGTTGTGTTGTTGTGCTTGTGCTTGTTGTGGAAGGAGTGGTGCTAAAAGTGGTAGCTTCGTACACAGTCGTCCTCCCGCTGCTTGGGTTATGATCGTATCCCAATTCATTACCTTCGCCCCTAGATCGTAGGCAATATTTCCATGTTAAGTGGTTTGCTAAGTTTACATTAGGCATTATTAGATTTAACACATTATTAAGATCTAGTAATAATTGAACTATTAAAGCTTACCTAGTCGACTGGCGAATTGGTGCTTGGTATTGATTCTGGTTGTTGTTTATCTGAAATTGTATTTAGCTTGATTAGTATTTAGGTGTTTAACTATTTATATCGCAAACATTGTGATTATTTTATTATTCCTTGAAACAATTTTCTTTGAAACTGATATTTAAATGATAAGAGTACTGACCCATTTTAAAGGGCAGTTAACAGTCATAGCTTTTGACATGAATGCAATGTTTTTCTCTTCTTATTTTGCCATCTTTTTGATTAAATGCTACAACTACTACAAAACCAAAATAATAAAAAAATACCTGTGGTCGTATAAGTTCATCATCGTAGTCAACTGGTGCTGGCCTCGGCGTGTAGGTCTCAACGGGTCGCCTAGCCGGCGCGGGGGGAGGTGTACCTCGGTACGTCTGCTGAACAGCTGGGCGGAGCGAAGCCGTGTTATATTGCTGAACGTAGTCTGCCGATACCAGTTAGTGGGTTACGTGCATGAAGTTATAAGGTTGTGTGTGCTTACATATGGTGTTGAAGTATTAAAATTAAGAGGTTGGTTGTTTTTAGAGGATAGGGTTGAAGACAGCATTACCAGTTATGAAGACAAAATCCAAGTCAATCTAGTTTTGTTCGAAATCATTAAAATGTGACCATCACTTGAATTAAGAAGTACGGTATTAAGATAATACGGAATTACACCTTATACAGTCTTAAATAATATAACCATCTTATTTACATTTCTTACACATTATGATTAAGTATTATGTAACTGTCGTTACAATTGTAAATGTACTACCGACTTTCGTCATATTAGTTTTCAGTTAACCTCATATTAATAATATCCATTTGAAATCATTATTGAGAAAAGGAAGTCCCGTTATACCTAATAAAATCATAAAAAATCATGCTAATACAAAGTAGTTAGACTGTTACAAACTAAGGAAATAAATGCTTTTCTACTAAAATCATAAATCACACTGAAACCTTAATGAAATAATTTAAAAAATAATAGACTATCATGCGAAAAGTTAAAATTCATTTAGTAAAATGTATTTACATGTTTAAAACATGGAATTTAAAAAATGCCAAAGTCCTGAACGTTTGTTATTATTAACCTTACCTGTATCTTTGTACAATTCACCATCTTCATCATAAACAGCATAGAAGGGGTCGTATTGATCGGGACTGTAGTTCTGAGATCCATTGTACAACATCTTCGGACGGGGACTTGCTGAATAGGAGACTGGAGCTACGCTTTCTGTCGGTTCCAAGCTAAAAATACCATTGCGTCTGTTGAAATCTCAATAAACGTGGAAAACTTATCGCACATTCGAAATGTACAACTAAATTATATATACAGTTCGCAATATACAAAGCAATTGAGTCAGTCTTTTCTACAGTCAAAGTCATTATAGTCAATGTTAGTTTAGTCAGAATACGTTTAGTGCGACAGATTTCAAAATACCGAAGAATTATGTACAGAAAGTGTAAGTTAGCTGTGTAAAAAGTCATCTCCAGTATATCTCATAGTTAGTAGTTATAAAGTTTGGTACTCTTCTAATTACCTGTTTGTTTTACCGTCATGTTTAGTCTTTGTAAATCTAGTCTCTTGGTTGTGGCTATCACGAGGAGTAGTCGATATCATTTGTGCAACAATATTCGGATGTCTTATTCTTCCTCTCATCTGCTTATCTTCATTTTGGGAAGTTTCTTTTAGAGTAGTCGGCTTAGCTAACCTATGCCTAACAGTATAGGGACGCAAAGTCGTTTGGTTCAAATATTTGGGAGGCCTAACAGTGTTAGGTCCATTTTCAGTAACTGGTCTTCTTATATGCATAGTTCTGTTTCGAGGCATATGGTGTATAAGTTGGTAATTAGATACCTCAGGACGAATGAGAGTATTTGGAGTAGGGGTACCGTAGTCTACTAACACAGGGATAGGAATTTTTCCATTTACGTTTTTGTTATAATCTTTCACTGGAGATTTTGTCACAATAGATACATCGTTATGATTCTTAGTGGCACTTTCTGGTTTGTGGTTATTGTATTTGATTGGTGCTCTTGTAGGCTTTGGCCTAACATTGGCTGAATCAGAATTATCTTCATAACTGTCATCATATTCCTTATAATTTTGAGCCATGGGTGGTCTTTGTGGTCTCACTTCAGTACTTGGCATGTATTTTGGTTTGACTGCAGGTTCATAGTAATATTGCTCATCTTCGTCATCGTAATAATAATCATTCATTTCTGGAGAAGGCTTTGGAATAGGTCTGCGTTTAGGTGGCGGTCTTGTCGTTGTAGTGATGGGGCTGCTTATGAATTGTTGTTGGTTGTTGTACGAATTAGCTGTATTTTGATGATGACTATAATTTTTTACCGAAGATTGAGTAGATTTTATGGCTTGAGAAAACAAATCTCCTAGATTTTGAATATTCTTTGGTGTACTTGGTTTGAATGAAGCAGCACGGAAAGGAGATTCAGTCGATGGATTATTCCAATACTGTTGTAAAGTTGAAAGTTGTTGATTCACCAACGTCGTCAGGGGCTTAGGTGTGGAATGTTTTAGTACAATATAGGCATTATGGGGTTTTATAGAGGACACTAGATATGGTTTTGCGGTTGCAGTTATATGTGGATGAAGTGATACAATCTTTTCAGGCTTTACTATGTACTGATGTTTCGGTGTTGACACAATGATAGGTGAGCCTGTCCCAGAGATTAGTAAGTATGGTTTAGGGCTAGCAGAAAATGTGTGAGACTGTCCTTTAAATTTATTATCTTGATTTGGTTTAGGAGTGCTGCTTATTGGTCTGTTGAAGCTATAACTAATTGGTAACTGGCGGTCGTCATTGAAATTTGGTGGTTTTAACTTTGGTCTGTTAGCATCAAGAGAAGTACCAGCAGTTTGTCTAAAAATGTATGTGTTTTGATCTTGAAGTTGTTGTTGTTGCTGTTGTTGCTGATGTTGCTGTTGATGTTGCAGATGTTGCTGTTGATGTTGCTGATGTTGCTGTTGCTGTTGTTGTTGCTGCGGTTGAGGCTGCTGTTGTTGTTGTTGCTGCTGCTGCTGCTGTTGTTGTTGATGGGATTGTATGGTCGGTTCTGGTCTTTGAATTCCTTGGTCGTATGACTGTGATTGTTTTATTGGTGCTGAAGATGGTCTTAAACTACTAACAAATGTTGCTGCTGAGCTACCAGGCCCAGAAGGTACAGTGAAAGGTTTAGGTGTACTCATTCCTTTATAGCTTAAAGTCGAGCTGGGTACTCGAGAACCAAGTTGTGATACTGTTGTTACTTCAATTGTGGGATTACCTATAGGTGCTACTCTTGGACTAGTATTAGCATTGCCAGCTGTATACTGACCATTGCTTAATTTTGATAAATATGCGTCAAAATCGAAGTTAGGGCTAGCAAATGGATTTTCTATATCTTTAAACCTATTACTCGGGTGTGTGAATTCATAGGGTGGTGCTGGGAAACCATCTTTGTGATGATCATCATCTTCATCGTCTTCATCAGAATTTTCATCCTCTTCTTCACTAGAATTCTCTTCATCGTCATAATCTTTATCATCTGATGGTCTTTTTTCAGCATGTTGTTTTAATATCTTTACGTTTCTAATTGGTTGTTGATTATTGTTTATTTGATGTTGGTTCTGTTGCTGGTATTTATTCCTGTCTTGTTCTTGAGTTCTGTAATTTTCTTGGGGCCGCGGAGATGTTGGCACTGGGACAGGTTTACCCGTAACAATAGTACTAGGAACATGCGATGAATCGGGAAATGAGATCGGATTGTTTTGATGATTCACACTTGATGGCGTCGATGAATAATATTGATTTATGTACTGACCGTTACCTTGCTTGGGAGCATTATTGTAAAAACCACCAGCTAATGAAGTGAATGGGTCACTATTAAGCGATGATATAGGTGGACTTTTGGTTATTATTTGGGTTGCAGCATTCAAAGGGTTATGTGCTAACGTCTGACTAGAAGGGTCTGGTAAACTAGGTTTAAAAAGTCCTTGCGATTGTAAATTGCCTGCTTGATAAGATAAAAAAGGATTGGCTGTAGAATATAAGTTATTATTGTAGGATTGTGGACGGCGGATATCATAATAATGATTATTATTTGGGTTGCTACTATACGTTGGCTGGTATCTAGAATGTTGAACATTGGTGTTGTATTGTGGGTATTCAACTATTTTATATGGCTTTACCAAAGCCCAATTCTTCCCAGGAGACTTGTAGCCATTTTTTACATAATATCTGACTTGTCTCTTTCCTCTTTCGGTATCATCTAGTGGTGTACCATCTTCATCATCTTCAGTATCTATTTCGACATACTCCATTTCTTCGCCACTGTCACTTCTCTTAGACATTTCTTCTGGCTTTGTTGTAGTAGTACTAGTTTTATTAACAACTAAGTCTTTTCCTACCACTTCCCTTTTCTTTCTTAAGACTGGTTTTTCAGTCGAGTCATTAGTAATTATTTCATTCGTCTCAACGTCTAATTGTCTGTCATTAGAAGAGTCAGTCACGCTGTTACTTTTGTCTTCACTGCAAATAATGACACTGTCAATTAATTCTTTATTCATAGTCAATATATCGTCTTGCGTTATACTTTTGTTAGGACTTACCTGTAAGTTTGGGGTGCGGGCGTAACTGTAGCAGTTCTTCGTTCATCTACTTGTGAGCCAAATGAGAAGGAGCCTATTTTACCACTGTTTTGAGGGATGGATGCAGGAATAATGTTAGAGTTAAAATTTCTTCCAGAGTTGGTTTGTTGAGCTCCGTAACCATCTCTGTCCTTTTGAACTTGTCCTATGGTAGGAGGCTGTCCTCGGTAAACGCGTTGTTGTCTGTCATTTTCAATTTCCTCGACAGGTGGTAGGTCATCTACTTCCGCGTACAGTTGTTGTTGCTATAGTGAAAGTAAAATATTAGTTATTTAAGTATACTTATAGGATCACTACCGTCCTTTATAACTGGACATTTTCTAAATACCTTTTCGTATTCTTGTCGGCTGAACTTTGGCTGTCCTCTTGAGGTGATGACAGGGTTGGGCTGAGCACGCGGCGGCGGTGGTGGGGGTGTGCGGCGTGGCGGCGTGCGAGAGGGCGGGTCGCGTTCGTTGATCCGCTCCAGCTCCTCACCGCCGACCGCGCTGGTGCCGTCACAGCCAACGTTGCGCGGCCAATCACACGTTTGGAGCTCGTGACTGGAAAACATTAAAAGGATATTTTTAAGTATATAATAAAATACGACCAAAATCCACATAACAGAGGTGCTTATGCCTACTGCCCTGAGACATTAAGCTTTATCGTCTGATATATTTACATAGCAAGAATTTACGCATGAAGGAGACAGACTTGATTCATATTATCATACCATTCTCGGCATTGGACACGACTTGATTCCAACAAATCAACTTTAGGTACTAGAGTAGACTATTAGTCTAGAAACGTTGTTTTAAAGCATAAAATCATTGAGCCATTTAGGTCATTGGTATTCTTTTAAGTTTTCAACAACCTCAAAGTCATGCTTCACAACGATTTCAATATTGTTAGCGCTATACTCATTATCTTCATTTAAAAATAAACTTTTTTGGTGTGAATTTCCCACGCTAAACAAGATGTTCCCATATAACCCGACAGCGTATCTCTTTATATGAATAATGTTAATATTGTCACGCATATGTTTGTTATTTCAATGGCATTTTCTCATCAGAATCTGATATCATGTTAGCATAGAAAACTTCAAGCCATTTATAACATAACTATGTGGATAGATACGTAATGTGGTTCTACGAAAATTGGTAAGGGATAGAAGACTTTGTCTTGTGTGTGATGAACAAAGTAACTGAGAATCGTGTCCGTGGAATACAATAAAATAAACAGTGTGTGTTAATTGTGCAGTTGAAACACTTTGTTTAAAGTAAATGATTATCAACTACTTCTTAACCAACAGTAATAACTTAATCTGATGACCTAGGCTTGTCGAATAAATATCGATACATCGATATATCGATATCAAATATCCAATATCGAAATTGTATCAAAAACGATATTTTCTGCTTTTTAATTTGGTACTTAACGTCGGTTTCCTCAGAGAGAGTGGCATCTGCTGTAAATCTCGCAGTACCCAATAACAGAAGTTGGCTTACAGCCGAGCACATAAATCAAAGAGTTTTTCTAATGTCTGTATCAGATAGATATTGGTTTAATTAATAAATAATTAATATTTTTTATCGTTGTTCTTGATTTATTAAAAATGTTTTCTATTCATTAGTATTTATCTAGTAATGTACCTAAGATGACTGAAGTAGGTTAGACCTTTTTTTTCATATCGTACCGATATATCGATATTTTTAAATAAAAATATCGAAATCGATATTGATATTTTCAAAAATATCGATATCGATATGTATCGATACTTTATTGCATTTCCGACATCCCTAGATGACCATATATCCTACTGGTAAACATAAAACTGACCATTGGAAACCTTCTGAGGAGTATCCACCGTAGGCTAGTAGTAGAGTAGTAGAGTATCTACGGTAGGTTATAAATAATTAGGTACGTAGCGATGGTAATGATGATGATGGTTCCTCACCTGTACATAAGGCCACCAGTACATGACTCGAGTAGTGCGCCGCCAAACACGCAGACGTAGTACAATGTGCAGTCGGTGGGGTGGGGGTAATAACCGAACTCTTCGGGACAGTCGAAGTCGATGTCACGCTTGATGTCGGCTGCAACGGGCACGCTTCGGACCGGGCCGGATCGGGACCGCGACCGGTCTGAGTGGGCGCCGAAGCATTCTGGAAATAGAAAATGGAATTTAGTTTTGGAAATCGGGAATGCAAAATGATAGGATGTAAGTATATTTTACGTAGAAAGTGCAAAACGCGTGCCCATTTACTTGTCGACTTACATCTTACCTAAATGTAGTTTCTGTTACTGCATGTATTATAGATCAAATAAACAATATTAACAAACATGGTACAGAAATATTTCAAGACATAAAAAAATGCCTAACCTAACCAGAAAATCTATTCTTACAATAGAAACCATTGAACACAAATTGGACCAAATTACGCATAAACGACCACAATTGACTATCGATCGAAATAATAGCATATCGCAAGGTATATCGAATGCAACACGCATAGCAGTCACATTGTCTTCGAAACGCTTTGAAAGTGATATGAAACAATTGTCGCAAGCGGCTGCAATAGCACGAACAACGAAACCGTCGCCGATACACTTTAAGATAACCGCATACTAATCGGAATAAATAAGCTAAAACCACCGACGCGAGTCTTAATAGCCGTACTTAGCACTAAAGTAGGGATTGGAAAAAAAGTATCGATAGGTTCTATCGATATTTCCGTTCTTCTTCCATTACTTACGAGCTAAGCTCTTGTCGGTGCTGCATTACAACTGTCTGACGAATATTTTAGATGATTTTCCGAAAATCTTTTCAAGCGATCAAGTATTAGAGGCACTCTTCCAATATATTTTTTTCTGTGACGTCAATGTTGTCAGTTGTAAGCTAGTCAACAAAGCAGAAATAACGGCCGTGACTTATGAGTTTATAGGTCTTGGGTTTGGACCCTGGCAGGCGCTTTACTTTATGTACATAACTTCATCATCACTGCTCTCAAAACAGTGAAGGAAATCATCGTGAGGAAACCGGCTTGACCTGGAACTAAAAATTCGAAGACATGGACATCCACTAACCCGTATTGGGCCTACGTACGTGGTGGATTATGGCCCTCTCCCTGGTATTTACGGAATATATTAGTGTAAATTAGGCATCAGAGAAATAGATTTATCGTTTTTTAAAGTGAAAACTTATTGAGGCGCGTTGGGCATTTTTGAGATGGAGAAAAAACAATTGAACTCGCGACACCATTACCGACACCTCTTGTTTTTAGTAGAGTTATTTCATTAATTGAAGTCTCAAAAGATAGGTTTAGGTCCAGAACTAATATTCCAATTGGAATTATGAAAATCGGAAAGATATGACTAAATATGTTTATGAATAATGTGAAATCCTCTATTGACGATAAAAAATTACACACGTAATTGTTCAAGTTTTCACTTCTGTCGGCGCTCCCGGAGTGTCACTGTTTTTTTTTTATTAGAGAATAATAACTTGACTAAAACCCTCCTAGATATTTTAGGATACTCATGATTACCTACTCTATCGATATATATACCTGCAGCTGCCTGCACTAAACTATGCAGTTGCCTCACTGTCCTTGCAAGCTCATGAACCGTGCACCTGCAACCGAATTGCTTATCCTGCTATCTTCACACAATGATCCGTTTATCAGATCTACGTCATCCGCAGTACCTAATTGATTTCGCAAATATGTGCAAAAGTCTGAATCGTCAGCTTTATAGCACATTCAATTGTGTAATACGAAATTACCGTAACAATAGGAATTGTTATTTTTTTTACATTTTTACAGTATAATGGTGGAAAACATATTGGCAATTGATGCTGTGTAACGTTTGAAATTAGCGGGGCTAACATAATAACGTTACATCGCCTTACATGAGTTCGTAATTTGTGGATAATTAGCGAAACTTTGCACAGAACATTGAACACTGTTTCGCACAGTGGTCTGACTATTGGATAGGAAATGGATAAAATAATGTTGGTTTAAATATAGCTTAACTCCACTGTTCGGTTTATTAGTCGATTCGCACGAATTTACTCGCCTGAATCGGGCACATGGACACTTTTAAATAATAATATTATGTTCTATGTGCGACTCGCACGAAGTTATGATATAATAAAGATATGAGAAAAGGTCATAGGTACATTAAAGTGCAAAAAATTCAAAACGTGTCAATTGCCTAATACGTATTTCTGGAGTTGTCGATTCGTCCAAAAAAAATAGTTTCTTGCGAGGTGCCTATTGAAACTAATAGGTACATTATTTTAAAGTGTCGATTCGCCTATGTGGGCGAGTTTTGTGCAAATCGACTAATAAGCCCACTGTTCAGTTCGAGAAAACAGTAAAGAAACACGAATGGGTCTCGCAAAACTTATAATTTAAAAAAATCTTTTTCCAAAAAAAGTAACAATCGACTTCCGGAAAAACACTACAAAGAGAGAAATATCTTCTTATTTTTCACTTTTTTCCACACCAATTCGAAATCTTATCATCGTTGAGGTCAAAACAATGCATATTTATGCGATAGCAGAAATCGCGGTTGATTTGCTGTAATTTTTTTAAGAGTTCCGTTGCCTGTCTCCAAAACGCATCATCAGATCTAGGTACATGAAATTTAAATTTCGGAATAAAACCCTTTCGAATAAAAAATAATTTTGCAAATCCGTTTGCATATGACGGAGTTATGCCCGAACATACATTACAAAAAAAAAATACAAACATGTCGAATTAATAAGCTCCTTCTATTTGAAGTCGGTTAAAAACAAAAAGCCTCCACTCCAGTCGCGACTCCAGTATGTACCAACAGTATAACCCTGGATGAGCTATTTACAGAGATAGTTCGTGACAACTTAAACCCATTTGTGTACACTCTCGCGAAGCGTATTTCTTTCTGCAAAACATTATCTGGATAGTGCGCGTACGTTTTAATGTGTTTTTATTTCTTTATCTCACGATTTTTTTTTTAATAAATCATTTATTTGGACCAAAACGTGTACGAATTTTATAAACCTGCCAAACTGCGTGACAGGTTTTCGGCAGGATTAGTGCTCGTTTTAAACATTTGGTATCAACAATTTAATTAAACATCTAAGTAGGTCGATACAGTCTTACAGCTAATAGAAAAGGACGGCATGAATACCATGCCTACAGCGCGGGCTGCCGCGCCGGCCACACATGCCGGCGACGGCTAACACCGCTCATGCTTTTTATTGTTAAATATTGTCACATGTCGTGGTCAATACATCTCCCTCAATGGTGCAAATATCTACATATTTTCAAAATAGTTTAGCCACCGGTACCTGGCTCACAAACATTTTCGTAACATATATTTAAATTCACATGGCCATGTTATTATCAGCGTTGTGAAAAGGAACCGAGAGTTAAGAGCTTTTATCTAAATCGCAGTCAATTTTGTCATGTTCACATTGTATCACGAATTACGTGGGATTTGGGACAAAAAGCGAATCTTGCGCATGGATTTAGTTATTAAATAGTAAATAGCTCCTTTTTCCTTTGTCTGTCTACTATTGCCTAATTTAGTACTTCATTATTTAAATTTTTAATGCGAGTCTTTAGGTGAGCAAATAGTCCTTGTCTGTAATGAAATGTAAATACAGAAAAATCTGCATAAGTGTATAAGGACCTGTTAATATTAATCTTGGCTTGCTAGGCTTATCTTATATCACACACTACACCTAATAATTGTTATTGTGTAAGCTATGGTTACCTGTAATTGAGTGGGAATTTCAGGAAAACGTATTTATTGTAAACGTTTTATATTGTAAAAATATATAATTTTAGGAAAATGGTTTCTATAAGTGGGCTAAAAGGATCTGTCCATGAAAGTATTGCAAATTTTTAATCTTTCAACAAAACTGACTCTACCTCTGTACGCACGCCATAAACCGTATAGTTTCTTCATTTCACGTTTCATTTTTATCGTAGAGATACTTTTCATCATAATCTGCGTAGCCTTTTCCTAACTGTGTCGAGGTCGGCTTCCAGTCTTACCAGATGCAGCTGAGTACCTACCAGTATTTTACGTTACCCAGTTACTGGGTAATAAAACTGGTTGTCAGACTTTCGGGCTTCTGACGATCCGGAACGACTGTCAAAGATCCAGGATTGGCAGCCGGGACCAACGGCTTAACGTGCTTTCCGAGGCACGCATAGCTTACCTTGTGCGGCTATTATTACTGAACTACAAGCCCAGATACTTTTACTCTCAAATAAAACCTTGCATTCAATAATAACCATAATTCACGCTCCATTCCACACAACTTTTAACACTTCAGAACCATAACCACCATTACTCACCGATGGTGTGCAGCCACATAAATCTACAGAACAATAACGGCACATAAATTATGGTATACTTTCTTTGTTTAATAGCTACAAACACATAGCTAAGATCTAGTTATGATCTTATGTAATTTTTTTTATGGTACTGCTCTCGATACAGACTGTTAATCCCGTTAAATATAACAAGTGTTATGATTATTATGTAATGAGCAGAATTCCTGCTTACCTAAACTGTGTTTACTTCACAAGAACTGTTCCACAATCTACGTCAATGGAATTTAAATTAAAGATAGGTAAAACACAGTAGAGGCAAGCTGAATGATTCAAAACTTATTAAAATAACAATTAAATTGAGTAATTCTACAATTAGAGCTTTCTAATAAGGTTTTCTCTAAATCTTTGTTTGAAAATTATGATTATATAATAATAACAATATTTATTGCGGTACATAACAAGTTTTGTTGTAAATGAAGGACCTGTAAAGTATGAATGATTAATTACATTGAGTCGGTATAACGAATTGTTGGGTGTAACGCCTAGCTAGATCACTGAATAATCTATATTTAAGAGAGACAATTCCGACTAGATTTTGATCTCGTTGACGATTAATATGTTTTAAGAAACTTTATACAGGGTCAAATGAAATTAGTTAGCAGACGCGGTAGCTATCAATATCTAAACACGATAAAACAAAAAATAAAAATAATTTCATGGTTTTTTTTGTGGGGTCATCGCCCCTAGACACTTCAAAAATCAGTTTTTTTTTTTTGTATAAACTTCATAGACGTGATGGGTTTCGATGTAAACACGATAAAAATCAAACAGATTTTCTCAACACAAACTTCAAGTAACAAACGTACCAGCGGTCGTGACCCCCAAACAAAACATCATCTCATTTTATTTTATAGTGTTTAGATACCAATCAATACCCACCACGCCAGAGTTGCGCTAGCTATTTTAATTTGATCTCATATTGTCGCTCCCGTTTATATCATAAATACAGTCTATATTTGGTTGGTTAACAGGCCACAAACGCCAGGCGCCTCACTTCACTCTCACTCCAATTCAAGTTTCCAACTCAATGGCGCGCCTGCCACCCACAGAACTATTCCATAGACACATTAAATCCAAATCTGCATACAATACCAAAGACACAGGTAGAAATAACCAAACAATATAATAATTATCCTCTAAAGGTAATAAGCAAACGTTATCTAGATAAGCCACCATCATACCATACGTTTTGCAAGACAACCTTGTGTTTAAGACAACTACATACAATCTGCGAACCATAGTAATAGTCGAACAAATGCTTGAGTTTCCCACAAGTAGCTAATCCGAAAAATAACAAAAGAAAATCGTCCATAAAGCAAAAGACATAAGATTCAAACTATCGTCAGTTATTATCCCAGTGTCGACACACGACCGTCAACATTCGGGCCGAGATCTGCGCACGCGCTGCCTCAAGTACCCTAAGGCATAGTGTTCACTCGCGTATAATTTTGATGTTTATCAATCGTTTATTAGTGTTATCCATCCCATTTTATTTAACTTAACAATCTGTTCAACATTACATCTTAGCCTCAAGCTTATTTAAAATTACTTACGCCTCAATAAGTTTTGTATGCAAATTCGAAGTCCGTATTTGAGATCGACGACCTTCAATACAGGAAAGTTTTTTGTCAAATCATTACTTAATGTGACGCAAAAAACATTGTATTTGGATCATACTCCTAATAAATCAAGCAAAAAATGTCCTTATGTTATTTTGGTCAGGAGGTACTGAAAAGACAGTTTAATAATTTCTGCTATGAAAACGGCAAGGGGATTCAAGCAATCCGTAATTGCATTAAACAGTTGCAACGCACAAACGACGGATGTTAAGTAGACACACGCCCACCCTAATGGTTAGCTAAACCATGGCAAAATCGTTTGCAAAATGCAACTCTAGAATTAGCGAACAACGAAGCCGACCCAGTTGTCGCAACGACCGGCTCAATACTCGTATTAGCTTATTAATCAATCACCAGATCCCCTGATCGTGGCTCCAAAATGTTGCAAACTATAATAAATCCATAATTATTCACCGTGGACGAACCATAGAAGCATGAGATCCATAATAATGCGTAGTTGTGTGGGAAATGCTCGGGCAATAAGCGATTAATCTGCACAATGCAATATGACGTGTTGAAATATTCTCCAACCATTGTGTAGATATTCGATGCTCTAAATAAATCGGATCCGACGTTTCAAGATCGTTGACTCCGACATTCTCAAGCGTTTTCTTCCTATCCTACCGCAATTGCGTTTCGATGTTTGTGAAATCAAAAAAGAAACTCGACACTATTAGGCGATAACTACAGGATAAGTGTGGGCGGTAAAACGTCGAATATCGCCAAGTGTTGCGAGCATATTTGCATTCTGCAGCATGTTGAATGCATTTACGTACACCCACTGTGATTACAAATTCTCAGAAACAGATTTAAATTGCACTTAAAACAAAACAAAAATCCCTATCTCTTAAATTAGGATAGGAGCAAAAACAAACAAATTATACAACACCTACATACGAGTACAAGTTGTCTGTTTCATAGTAAACGCATTACTTCAATGTCTGCTAGTTTCACGGAAATAAATTGCCAAAGACTTGTCAAACAATAGAAAGAATTATCTGCGCAGGAAATTCTTAAGTATGAAAGAAATATGTTTTCACAGACAATGCTTGAATTATGTTGAGCTCGCCAAAGTCATACATCAAGTAAAATGAATGTGTGATCACCCCGCCATCTATGTTAACTGGTTGTATAAGATTTTCGCAGCGGGCACCACCATCAGAGCCGTGGAGCCAGAGAAAACATGACGGTAGAATATGTATGTGACCACGTGGGAGGTAAATGGACCAGGATAGTCAATAGGTGGGTGAACCAACTCCTAGGATGAGTAGGCGAGCATGGACAAACGTGATTGTATTGAATGATTTATGATATCTGTAATCTCGAAATGCTAATGTAGTTAATGCAAATAAGATCAAAATGTTGAAGGAAACAGTGTTGGATGTTTTCAGTGCGATTTATGTTCTCTAGACATGTAAATGGCTAACCTGAGAGACGGTACTCGATTTAACAACAAAGATGTGAGTAAAGGTTGTATCAATCGATGTCAATATTGACATCAAAACATTAAAATGAAACATTTGAGATCAATTCTTTAGAATCTTCTGATCTGTTTTGGAACATTTACTTCTGCACCTAAGTCAGAGGTCAGTAGCTCGTTATTTTTAGACATTGCTGCAATTATGATTAGTTTGCTCTAGTATTAGGCAAGAACAAAAATGTTATGTTCTATACACATGAACAATACATTAAAATCGTGATCGCGTGCCCTTTGTGGCGCGTTGACCTTTAAGCTTTAATTTCTATCTGCAACCTATATCACTTCGCCAAACTGCCCATTCGTGGTTCGCCTGCACAATATAGATAATGATACGTCAAAATTGGCCTTGGACCTCTCACTAACAATAAATTCATTATTAACAATAACAGTCACGTGGGCGAGGTATCCGAATGTCTCATGCAATCCAATTTATGTAGACAGCCGATATTTCATATTTTATCAATATTTTGAAAATACGTCAAATGTGTAACTATCTACAGCTAATCGAATGATACACATGATCCAATTAACTTCACAGCAAATCGATTATTGGATTATTTATCGTTGCCCCAAGTCAATCGGACACTCAATTAAAGATGTTAAAAACGGAATGAGATAACTCGGTTCAATGATTAAATAACATCGATTACTTCACAATAGTTCTGTCTGACACAGCTGTGATTTTGTATCGATACTGGATACGACAACGAAAATGATGTGGTCTGTGATAACTTAGTATCGTGTAACAAAAGATGCAATTCAAATTCAATGCTGGTAACTTGACATATCTTTATTTTAGGAACGCGAGCGGAAGTAAAAGTGGAGCAATTTGCAACGTTTTTCTCTTTAGTTTAAAATACTCTTTTAGTGAAGAGGGAAGAGGCCTACATCCATGATTGGATTACCAAAAGGCCACCATGATGATGATGACTATTTTATACTTAAACGCGAACCGGCAATCATAAGGTAGTACACCGTCAAGCTAGGTGGAGCGACGATCTTTGCAGAGTGGCTGGTAACAGCTGGAGAAGAGTTCCCGAAAGATGAATAGCGTGCAATTGGAGAGGATATGTCCAGCTGTGAGCTGCTGTAGGCTGTAGATGATGATGATACTAAAACAACCAAAGTGCCTTGTCCGCAAAAGACTTACTTTATGTAAATCACCTCTTTTAGAGCAACCTGCGGCTTGGACAAAGCCACGTGAACACTATCTCGGTTCTAGTGGATTATATGAACTGCATACCTAACATATTCAGCATACAATGTTCCCACTCCTAGGACATAGGCCTCCTTCTGTGAGAAGGCCGTAATCTACTACGCGGGCCCAGTGCGGATCTTTATATAGGGTAGCTAAGTATTTTTTTTTTTTATTTCTGCTTGGTAGATGAGTTGCTTATCATTTATTTATATCAGCAGGACCAAAAATATTATAACTTCTTATATAATTATGAACGATCTATCGTTAATGTTCTCGTTAAGAGTAATTCATGCACGTTCTGTTTATTGCCGCAATATTAATAATTTTGAACGCAAGTTGTATGTGGCAACATTGCCCCAGGCAATGTTACTCTAATAATGTCGGAACACGCCCAAAATTTGTTGGTGTGTCTGTTTTTGTAATGGAGTTTCGAATCAATTAATTCTTTGTTTGGCGCCTATTTATATTTATATTTACTATGATATCTTTTCTCTGAAAATAAAAGGGGAAATTCTTTTTTAATTCCGGAGCAGATTGCGTGCTTTATCGGTAAGTATTTTGAGACAGTGATTTTACATTAGTGTAAGATATTTGAATCGTATAAAGAGAGTTAACATTTTATTTTATCTGTTTCTTTTAGTTGTTTGCTCTGGAAATCTTATCTTTAACAACACAAGACTGGCTATTGGTAACTTTTGATTTTACTCGCCGTGGTTTTGCGTTTTCTTTTTAAATGAGATGCATTTTGACATCAGATTTATGGGGATAGCATTGTGCTTATATTCTTAAAAAATTATTAACAAAGATAGCAAAACGCTTCATTACTTTTTCTCGCCATAAAACTGCTACATTTAAATTAAGCAAAATTTACAGCTATTTCAGTCTAATTTATGTAACATAGAAGTTGTCATGTTTTCTCATACAGAGTATGAAATATAAATTATTCATGGCACTCACACAGAACTGCGTGGATTTGGTCGATCATTGCACTTCGTTGCGACATGACGTTACTTTCCGCGTCCGTGTTTTTGAACACCGTGCAAGACATAAACTCATGGAGAAAAGCAACTTTTACTTAATTAGTAAAGTTAGTAGTAAGTAAAGTATTTATTTACCAAAAGACAGCCTAGTGTTGGATTAATTAAGAGATAGGTATTGCTATTACAACTGAATAAGACTGCCTGCACTTCAAACTAGGAAAATCCGGGGTCTTCAAGGAATTGAATTAATTCTTAATTTAGCATTTGTAACACTGGATAAAGAGCTACATGGATCTTTTGGCACTTAACAGACATTGACAGGTGGACCCTGTTGCTTATCATTTTTGATAATTGTTTGTCAAATTGTATTAACAAAAACAGAATAGCGCTAATGGGCATTAGTTCCGATTTTTGCCACAAATCACAAGATCCTTGTAGAACTGTAATATATTTTTGGCCATAGATATAGATCGAATATTAATTTATAACTACTTCCAGCTGTTTCGGAGATTAGTCGAAACAAACAGCCAGACAGACGGACAAAAATTAAAAATAGTTTTTTAGTTAAATGTACTTTCATATGTAATCAGTAAAAAGCTGTTATTTTGACTTTACAAGCAGGCACTTCTATTTTATTTATTTGTATGTATAGTAACTCTGCAGAGTGCAGACAGCTTAAGTAAAACTATAATTAATTAATAAAACCTTTATATGCATTACCTACGTGTAGGTAACAAATCAAGTTATACGCAACACACATTTAACAGTTTTTTTATTTCAAGAATATTTAAAGCCAGTGACACAAAGGTTTCACTCTACATAAAGTACACAGTGTGCCACTATCTGCACTCTCTGGGAAAAAGTAGAGCATGCATTATGGTATTATCGTGAGGTACGATATTATCGCCTCCCACTCATCGCTTGAGCCTCATCGTTACTTTAGTTGTCACGGTGTACGGCCTCGGTATCGTAATAATAGCCGCCTTTTCACTTTTTTTTTATGCACAACTACTCTAAAATATGCCTCTACGTTGCAACATTCGATACTTGAAAATGTCCCAAGGTCCATACTGTTATTTTTTCTGAAGTAAAGGTTATTCTAAGCAGACGTTATTCTTTTGTTTTCAGTAATAGAATAATGTTGCAGTGTTCTAGAAAAGAACTGCTAATAGGGTACTGTTAATTTAACTACGGCCATGGAAACGGTGTCTTTAATTATCCACAAAATTGCAGTAAAAATTTCAAACAATGATTTTTATTTGTCTTTTGTGAACATAACTCAAGTTCACAAATTTACATAAACATGTAGGATACAAAATACGCAGTAGGTACAGTATTTTATCATTGATTTGTCAATGTGGAAGAAAAATGTCTGACCGCCCAGAAACATGATTTACCTTTATATGTAACACTTATCTCGAGACAAGCTGCTTGCCTTGGCATTTCGTTGAGTTAGATGACATTTTCCATAAAAAACGTACGTGAACTGCAACATAATTGTAGATAGCGGTGTAAAATCAAGGCCACATACCTCCTTAATATTGTCTGTTTGTGGTTTAATAATTGATCTAATTTGATTTATAAAAAGTGAATTTATAACCACTTGACGCCTAGCGATTGCTCGTAATAACTTCCTGCTCTATTTAAATCATTACCTTGCACAATTACGTTTATAATGTCATGAGCGGCATTCGCGTGTCGATAATAAATCAACTACACCCAAACTGCTTTTTATTTCATTTCGTCCAGTAGCCAATTGAAAACGATTATTTAAATTATGTTGTTTATTTTTTCGTACAATATTTTTAGATTATAAAAAGTATAAATTGTTAATTTTCAATTTATCCTCGGACAAAAGAATAAAAAAGTTTTCGCTTTTGTTTTTTTGTCTGTGCCGAGACACATTTCAACCTCCGTGCACTTTTAGACGGGATTATTCTGAGTAGATATTGCCCTCATAATATATTATGCAAATTGTTTTTAATAGTGTTTCCTTTGAACTCGACAAAATGTCAAGATTCTTAACTGTATTGTGGGTGGCAGATCGTGATGCTCAAGATAATGCCTATGGCGATGAGATAAAACATTTATATGTAAATTCTGATGCTGTAGCAATGTTAAGTTAAAACCGTTGTAGCAGTTTAAAGGGTTTAAAAGTGCAGCTTTGTTGATGGCGTTTGCAACGTTTAGACAATGAACAGTTTCTATAACGTTAGCATAATATTGCAATCTAACACCAATTTAATGTTTCGGATGTTATAGACACTACCTGTTATGCTTAAATCCTAAAAAACATACCTAAGGGTATCATGAATCACCAGCATATTATTTTTGGTAACTTAATGTGTCTACATCAAAATTACCTATAATAGTTGTCCCAAACAACTTTTAAGTAATTAATCTAGAATTTTATTAAAATCTAAATTAAAATGACATGACTGTCATATAATACTATGTCTTCGGTAATAAAACAAATTTTGCAAATGACATTTTAATCAAACCACAATCTAAAACGCCATCTGTTTTATTGATTAAATCTGTAGGATGTAAAAATTGGTCTTAATTAAAAACAAGAAAAATCTGAATAGTCTAAAACAAAAAAAAAGAATGCAAATAACTATCAAGTCTTTATTATCCTTATATCCTATTTATCATCACAAGTCGTGTTCATAAATTTTGTCCAGCAAATTTGTCATTTGTGTCACTGTGGTTTTTTTTTAATTCTTTTTGTTACAATAAAAAAGCTCTTATTCCTTGACAGTTCTCTCTTGTGAATGCCAAGGCAACATTGTCTGTTTCCTGGTGTACCTAAATTAAAATACTACGACTGGTAAATGCAAGGTAAAGTGCAATACTATGGTACTTTTATTTCTGCCCTTTAGTTTTTAATATAGCCACAATAAGCATCCACAATATTATTTAACTAAAACTTTTTGAGCGTTTGATAGTACGCTAGTAATATCCTGGCTTAGTACAAGCTAGAGCTGTTTACACATTATCGCTATAAGATTCCTGGTCATTAACATTGCAGTGACTTATTCCGTAGAGTAAAATGATCCGATTGAATACTTGCTGCGTCGCCTACACGACGCTACTATACAAGATAGAATAGTTTAAAATCAGTAGAGCGCAGCTACTTGTTCAAAAATAGAACACATTCCCACTAAGCTATCTCACTAGGATCTTTCTCACTAGCCTAAAAATGAGCATAGTTGCAAAAAGCTCCAGGCTGGAGGCCTGAATTTATTAAAGTATCCACAGGATAGCCCGATTAAGCAGCTGACAACCTCTTTAGTTGACCAGCAATATGCAAATCACAAAAATAAAAATTGTTCGATGCCAGCGTTACTATAGCTTACTAGCAGAGCCTGGCAATACTGGCTTGAAAATCTAGCCTCATTATTATAATCCGCATGTTTTTCTCGGCTCGGTGTGTGAGCGGCCAGTGCTCTATAAGTTATGATAATGTTACAAGCATAGAGTTAAGACAAAAAAGGTTTTATTAGAGCCACACTTTGTAGCCGAGATTATGATAAGTTTTTGCTATTTTTTACTACGTGTACGTGTAGTTAAATCTTTATGGTGTGTGTTTAAAACCAGGTAAGGTGAAGATAAAAAGAATATAGTTTTCAGAACGTGTTATGTGAGGAGATAAGCATTTATTTTAGCTACACTTCGAATGAGATTTAAGAACACACAAACATAACATCACCCCTTGTTTCCTCAAAGGGTTGGGCATAGGTGTAGGTACCTATAGTACTCCCACATTTGGCCAGTTATGTTTAAGATAAGATTAAGAAAGAAAAAGTATGTATTAGACTCGCAAAGGTATATAAAAAACGTAACTACAACACACTAAAAAACTATACTACTGCGCTACGCTACTTAATAAATATAAAAATTAGATTTAAACAAAAAAAAAAGTAAAATAAAAAACAAAGTCCTGTACGGGGCCAAAAGGCCACTATCTCAGCATGATGCAGCGATATTTAAAAAGTGTCGCAGCGCTGGTATTCTGATAGGGCCGCTGAAGAGAAGAGAAGAGAAAATAGATAGAATAAACTCAATAAATAGACCAAACAAACACACAACCTCTTAGATTTAAGAATATACACTCAATTAGATACCTACTTAGTTACTGAGAACGAAGAATATTTAGTTAACAAGATAAATGATGAACTTCGAGAACTCAGAAGGCGACTATGAAAACTACAACACAGCACATAGCAAAGCAACGGCATTGAAAAGAGCTAAGAAAACAGTTGAACCTATCCAAGAAGCTCGACCTGAATGAACATACCAGCGACGTCGTGAAAAGATGGCCCTCCTATAAATAAATACCACCCGTCTCTCCACTAGTCCAATGCTTACTCAAGGATGCATATCCGGTAGGCTCGCAATCCTTTCCTATCCTAAGGGCACGTCTACCTGACCATTACCGCGCCCCCCGGTCTACTTCTTGATATGCAATGGCCTCTGTAACACCATGAAGTATAAGGCTCCAGGGGCTAGTGTGAATCTTGGGATTCATTCGATTAATGGAGTCTGGTCAATCCACGCTGGGATCGGTGCATTACATTACATTACAACAAGATGAATTATAAACTTAATAAAATATGAACACACGAATCTTATAGTTAGGTAAGGTAATTTCCAAGACTAAGTAATGCGATAACTTGAAATTCCTATTGTCTGCAAAGGGCAGCCATTCTCAATTTACATTCACAAATCAGCTGACGTATAGTCACGATTGGTGCCAGAAATGATTAATACCTACTTAGTTATTTTAGACGAATCACAAAATTATTTCAAATGCTTTTGTGTTTTTTTTTTATTGAAGAAACATCATCATCCATCTTTTCTTTTCCCAACTATGTTGGTGTTGGTTTCCAGTCTAACCGAATGCAGCTATCTAACAGTATTTAACATGGAGTGACGTACATTCTCCAATTATGTTTGAGTCCCATATAATAGGCAGCGAGTCTATTGAGAAACTTCAGATGAAAAAATAAATAATAGTTTAAAAAACTAAAAAACACGCTTTAAAAACCAAACTAAAAAAGGAGAAAATAATTTAATTCAATTAAAAAGCGTGGGGTGCTTTTTGAGGTATTTTTATAATCACTTAATGTCAAGCACCCCACGCTTTTTAATTAAATTAAATTATTTTCTCCTTTTTTAGTTTGGTTATTAAAGCGTGTTTTTTAATTTTTTAAACTATTATTTATTTTCTATTTTTTAGTTCTGCTAACTACAAAAACGTGTTTTTTTCCTTTTTTTTCATTTTTCTCAATTTTCTTTTTTAAATTATTGAATAGTCATCGGTCCTCGATAAGTTTACATAATTTCAATGAAATCTGACAGTGGGTCAAAATAGCGTCCAAAGGAGTCGGTTACAAACAAACAAACATACAAACAAAAACATACAAGTGAAGCTAATATAAAGCGTGTAAAAAACAAAAACACTTTGCCCGACCTGGGAACCGAACCCAGGACATCATTCTCTGCAGTAGCGCTTACCACTAATAGACCAACGAGGCAGTCACCTAGTAACTATCTACTTGCTTAATTTTCCCACAATGCTCTTCGTATTTTTCCGTGACGTTACCTATCACTATAATAGGCCACACTAAATGTCTAAACCGTCAATATTTAGCAACAGACAATAGACCATGGGAATCTTCGCTGTAACCTTAAATGTTAGCCCCTCTTCGATTGATTGCCTTCGAAACATTATAATAATAGGTTCGTGTGAAGAAACTTGGGTTTTGGTTGAAAATTATGTAACATTTTCTTAGCATGATACTGTTAATTGTATAGCTCACACCTTTCGCTTAAGACTCATTAAGTCACATGTGTGACTTACAGAAATGTATTCAGCAAGTTCATCAAAAATGGTCAAATCTTGTGCGCCTACAGATTTTCTGCTAAACCTCTGATATTTATCTGAAGCTTCTGTAAATTTATTTTAAACTTATTTCGAGGACTAGGTATGTGCTTTTTCTTCATGCAACATACATTTGGAGCTCCTAATGTTTCACCTGCAAAATCCATTTATTGCAGAATTCTTTTAAAAGCCGTACAAAAGACTTATAAACGCAACTTGTGAAATGAGGGAAAAGACTTTAGCTTCTTTTGGAGATATATGTTTATAAACGTGACGTTTTTATATAGTGTTCTTGATCTTTAATGCCCAATTAATTCTTCAGCCGCCAAACAAAACAAATGAAGGGGTGTCACATTACAATTCAGGATTCTTTAGCAACCATTGTAGTCTCTAGTTTAATTATTCGTGATAGGTCAGGCTACCCACTCCGTTTATAAACATTAAGTCGAAAACTGACTTAATGTGACAGATCGGTAACTTTATAGTCTACGCCACTATGGAGGAATGTAGGAAAGGTGCTAGTTGTGAAATTGTATCGCCCAGAATCTGTGCTACAGGTTGGTATTTTCGAGAGTTGTGTTTGGAGAAACTTTGGAGGTATTTGACTATTTGTCCGGAATAACAGATGGAGAAGGCTTGAGAAGTGGCGTTTGCAATGAAAAGGGGTTTTGCATGGGAAATGACAATCCATCAATAATATTGTAAAGAACTTGAAAATAACTCTTGTCTGTCAGTTACCTTTTCACGCATTAACAGCTGAACGGATTAGAAGATACTTTTTATCTCGGTAGTGCTGTGGAATAATTAGGAACCACCAGCTATTTAAAAAGAAATGAGCATACAAATGTCGAGCACACGCGATCGACAGAAATGTCTTACGTCTAGGAAAGTATATCCCCAGTACATACTCGTATATTAAAATAACACTCTTCAAGAAAGTATGTCAAAAGATGCCTTAATTTTTTTTTAATCGATTCATCTCTTCTTTTCTACTTCTTTGTTATGAAGAGTAGAAGTACCTACTGAGTTGGATGATTGACACGTGTTTATTTAGATAAACACGTGTCAATCATCCAACTCTGTAGGCAACTAAAGACAGTATGTAGCCAGTAGTTGAATACATACTTAAAATGACGTCAAAACTTTGACAAACTGTGTAGTCGCTTTAAATTCCCACTCACTGAAAACTAGGCTCAAAAGGTACCCTACAATTTCTCGAGCTAACATTAATCTGTACACAAAATCCCATTGTCCACTCACCATTGCCTCATAGCTAGTCGGGCAGTTGGGCCACATTGCCCGCGTTCAATTGGATTCATTTCGACATTTCCTACATTCCCCGTGACAAGTGGGCGCAGGCGCAGCAAGTGCCCGGTCCCGACGCGACGACAGACAGCGACACCGCGCGTGACTATCGCAATATTGCCGAATGGTTGCCGGGGTCGGCGCGAGCGATGAGCAGAGAGCGGGTTGGAAAATATTGAGGTGGTGGACAGTGATTATGTAAAATACTAACAAACCTGACAGACGCTGTCCTGTCCGAACAGCGCCACCTCGGTCCAATTGTAAATCTGAACCCACATTTTTTTTTTGTCGGTCCAGCCATTTCGAGGTGTACGATGACATACTCACATTATGAAGAGTTTTGAAGATAGCCTATGAGTTAATTCAGTAGACGGCTTGACTACGGGAATGCATTAATCAGATTATTTGTAAAATTGAAAATGAATACCAGTAAAACGAACTAAGATGTCAGGAAGTCAGTAACACTTCAATAATTCTACATATTTGAAGTCCGATAATCCAATTGTTACCAAAAATACAAAAAAAAATGAACATGGGTTATTAAATCATCTATTACGCATTTATATTTTTTTTAACAATTTTTGACAGCGTCTATGGCTTAAGCAATAAACGAAAAGTGGAACTACACGATCAGACAAGGCTGTCGCACTTGATGTTCATCACAATAATTAAGCGTTAATTTTTCAAGTAGATATAACGCTGATCTGACACATCTGACACCTTTTTTTCATTGTGATAAATATTATATAAGTAAATAGTACTTGACAGCATGCTTTGACCGCGGATTATCGTGAATTCGTGACTATCGCAATAAGGCTGTTAGGCATTTTGACTTCTTAAAGGTCAAATGTTAGGCGGAAATGTAGGTGGGCTGTAGGCCTTAACTGACTATGATACCTGTAGATTTTAATATCAATAGTTCATATATGGCCTTTCAAATGTATTAGGAAATTATGTCACTTCATTTATAACCACTGTTTAGTAGTTCCACACAAAACAAAACGCTTGATCAACTTTCACACATATCAATACCGGTAATAGATAATCTAATAACAATTATTATTCGGTAACAAAAGTAGTTCCGTCATTCCGTGTACGGAATCGGATCAGCCGGTTGATCACGAAAGAATCGTGACAGGATAGAACTGTATCGCTTTCAAATTACATAAATTATGTTTTAAGTTTTATTTTGTGATATAATAATAATGAAAAAGTATGTAACAGGTACTTATTTAGTTTTTAGACACGCCCCTCAGGTGGTGGTCCGCAATATTTGAAAGGTATAGCACTTATTACAAAACAAAACATGTTGGTTTTTTTTTTCGGTGAGGAATCATCAAATAATTTCTCCAACTCTGGGTGGAGCAAAAGAGCGTGTCAGTCTTTTACTGACTAAAACCCACCCGTGTTCCTTCAGTTGCCTGTGTGCCAGGGGCCGCGGTATCTCTTTGGAGCAACCCGCACCCCTGGCAGGCATCGGCCCTTGCGGGGCCCCATCAGTTGATGCTGTCATCTCATTGAGGCGCGCGTGTAACACAACGCGCCGTCGACCCGGGCTTGGTCCTTACCGGACAGCGAGCCACTCATAACTGCCGTCCGAAAACATGATGGTAAAGATAGCTATTAGTGGACTCACACGAATTAACTCGACCTTATCGGGCGAATCGTCACTTTTAATAATGTAATATTTGCTATAGGCGCCTTGCACGAAGTTATTTTGTTAATGGGCGAATCGATAATAATTCCATAAATATGTATTAGGTAATTGGCCGGTTCATCATCAAGGCGGGAAGGTAATCAACGCGCAAACTGAAACCAGGATTTAAGCACATGATCTAGAATCCTGTGCTGAATTTCTGGTGTCTCCCCACCTAGTAACCCCAGCGTCAACATTTTTAGCCGGTTACCAGAATAAAATTTGCTGTTTCATAGAAAACTGCAACACCTATGCGGTCAAAATACATGGAACAGCTAATTTCCTTTTAATAACCGACGAAAAATTTCAATGCACCTCTGCATTGAAATGTTTCGTCAGTATCCATGGTAACGGGTTCTCAGAATTAGGAATCTGATGTACCTAAGAGCATACCGCAAAGGACCACAGGAACTGTTATGTCAAATCGAACGTTATCACAACAGTTCGCAATCCAACTTACATAATACAAAGTAATACTATATTACCTAAACATTTGATTACATGTATTCACAACCTATGTTTATAGTATTGACAGCTCTATGCTAATGTGAGTAATGATCTCAGAGACGGACATTTGGAACTTATCATCATTTTTGAAGTAGATAATAATCATATCCATGCTTTAATGAAGATTTGAAAGTATTAAGCGTGTAAGTGTGAAGTGCATTAAACTTAAAAGGTTATTTAGTGATTGTGTCGATATTGATTATAATTTATTTGGGTTTATTCAGTCGTGTCTAAAAGGACCGGATTAAAAATGAAGAAATCAGAAAGAGAGAAAAGAAATAAAATAAAGAAAAGAAATAAAATAAAGAAAAGAAAGAAAATGTGTTTATTCTTTTAGACGGGAACTGAGGGTGGCTAACGTCACACGGAATACCACAAAATCCAAATAGAAGTGGGCTGGTCACACCCTCAGAGGCACAGACAAATGGAGCAAAAGGGTAAGAGTCTAGTACACGAGAAATGCTAAACGACATAGAGGAAGGCCGAGAAAACGTTGGACCAATGAGCTGGAAACTACAGGACGAAAACTGTGGACTCAAATAGCAGTCGATAGGAAAAAGTGGAAAGAATTTTAGGAGGCCTTTGCCAATGGGCACACAAACCAAGACAGCCAGTGTCAATAATATAACTATTTTTACTAGCTTTATTTACCTACAACATACATTTTTTTTCCTTTATAAAAAATATCACAATTGATGATACTTTTTATTATTCACAACTATTTTTATTAGCTTTATTTACTTACAACATAGATTATTTTCCTTTATAAAAAAATATCACAATTGATGATACTTTTTATTATTCACATAACAATCTAGCCTATAAGCTAATAAGTAATTTAAATCTAATACATTTAAACGAGCATTTCTTGTATATACGATTACGATTTTCATGAAATTTTGTATGCAGAGGGTTTCGGGGGCGATAAATCGATCTAGCTAGGTTTCATTTTTATTTTATAACTTAAACTGCTAAATAACTATAAAACTAAGAAATCGTTTAATAACGTCTTTCTAATTCACTGTAAGCTAAGTGGAAGGCACTTGATTTACGTGTTCTTTATAAAAGCACAACTTACTAATAATTTTATTGTAGTAGCATAAGTTTCAAATTGTCTGTAATATTTTTTATTATTATTATTATAGTCGTGTCTAAAGTTTTATTCACCTATTCAAAGAAATTACTCAGTCTAACCGACTGTCTATAGGTACAGGGTGCGCCAAATATGATGGTCTTAACTTGTGGAAGCTCAAGCTACGTACTACTAAATAAGGTAGTAGGTAGTATTCCACATTATATTCAACCAGTAAATAATACCTGCCAGATGCACCAACGCAAGATCAAAATAATAATTATTAGGGCATTGTCCGTAGGACAGTTCAGTTTATATAAATAATAATAAATAAATAAATATGATGTCCAGTGTTAAGTAGCTAGTTATTATAAAAGTACCTACCTACTGCTTATAGACTATAAGTGGAAGTACCATAAGTACTTGAATACACTAAGATAGCAAGTTTAACAGCGTTAACATACCTTATACTGTTTCAGTTATGAGCATTTATCTCCTTTTAAGGATAAAATTAAACAAAACCCACATTAAGAGATTAAAAAAATAATTTTGGTCGTCTAAATATGTAACGGTGGAAAGGTTCTTTAAATTAATTTATTAAACTAAATAAATTCTCACCTTCGTCTTAGAAGATAAGATCAATGACTAATAATTTTTTTAATTATTTATAGAGCAATCAGGGTTGTCAACCAACAAGGTTTTAATCTGGCGATTTTTGTACATACATACATAATAATGAAATAAAGCCAAAAAGAAAATAAATGAAGCCCGAACGTCTGACAACCAGTCTTACCAAGGGGTATCGTGTTACCCAGTAACTGGGTTGTAGATGTCAGATAGGCAGTCGCTCCATGTAAAATACTGGTATTCAGCTGCATCTGTTAAGACTGGAAACTGACCCGAACATAGTTGGGAAAAAGCTGAGCAGATGATGACACAATGACGAAATAAAATGAACGAGTCATAATATAAATTATATGTATCGTATACTCACAGAAACAAATTTTAAAATTAAAGTACACAAATGCTCAGATAATTGCTTCACTATTAAAAATTTTGCTGTGATTTTCTGACCCAGATAAAACCTTTATTTTTGGGCGCATCCGTGTCACTAAAAATAAGTCCTGTTTTAATAATTAAAATGGCGTCCGTATTTTGATATTAATTATATATTTTTTACCACAGACATAAGATGACTCACAATAGCATTTAACCGACTCACCTTCTCTATTAATACCTCAATTTAAGTAAAGTCAACCTTAGCACGTAGACTTTAAGGATATTTTGACAGCAAAGTTATTTTCTTAGTAGTAATTTTGGTGGAGGTGAAGATTAGTAATATTGTTAACATGATTGAATGGTCGTTAATTTTGGATATAATAAGATATTAAAAAATCAGTAAGGATCAATAAATGTTTAATAAATGTCGTATTTGTAGCTTTTAATAGGTCAAATTAATCATTAATAGAGTGGCTAATATATATTTTAAATGTATTTTAATATGTAGTAAAAAATGTACCTGTATAGTAAATCATTAGGAATTTATTAATTTAATATTTCATTCACAAATTAATAAAATATACATATATATAAAACCACATAATAATGTATTAGATTGCCTTTTATTTAGATTCCGATTTAAATTCTGATAGCCATTACCCTATTGACAAATTTCCTGTCAGCTCATTGTCAGTTAATAAGACACCAGTTTTCCTTTTATTACAATTCAACCATTGATTTATGGATCAATAGTTACAGACAATACTATGCTATAATGATATAACTATTATATAACATCCCATAGACGTCAAGTGACCGCATTGACCGGTACAGCAAACTGTCATACCTTATTCACTATGATTGGCAGGCGAGTCCGTGTTTAAAGTTAGCTTTTCAAATAGAGATAGTTTAAGCCATTTGGTCTTTCCGATGGTCGTTTAGTTCTGCTTCTTATATTGCAAAACGATTTGTTGTGCGTGTTTCATTGGCAGTGTGTAATGTGTACGTTTTTTTTTTTGAGGAAGGGGTTTCGTCAAATAACTTCTCCCGCTCTGGCTGGAGCAGGAGGGCGTGTCAGACTTTTAGTGACTAAAACCCACGCGTGTTCCCTCAGTTGCCTGTGTGCCAGGGGTGACGGTATCTCTTTACATTAACCCGCAATCCTGGCGGGCATCGGTTCTTGCGGACCCCACCAGTTGGTGCTGACATCTTATTGAGGCGCGCGTGAAACCAAACGCGCCGTCGACCCGGGCTTGGTCCTTACCGGATAGCGAGCTACCCATTAAACGCCGTCCGCAAGCCCGCGCCTACGATGGCCGGGAATCAGCCTGGGATTCCCGAAGCCCAGGGCATCTCCTGCGGCGACTTGGGCTGTGAGGGCGCATAGATTGCCTCTCCCTCACGTGCACCGCCTCCCTCTTCGCGAGCATTACTACTTCGCAGAAGGTGACGGCTTCCCATGCACTCTCGCTCCGTACTATGGCCTTGACCAGGGCCAGACGCGAGAGATCGCCACCGCCGATCGCCTCCACAAGGACACGGCGGTGCTCCGCCCAAGCCGGGTAGACCTCCACCGTATGCTCCACCGTGTCCTCTAAGCGAGATTTATTTATTTATTTATTTTATTTAGCTCACCAACAATTGAATACACTGATACAAAAATATGAGATACATCCAATGTACTTATAGACTAGTGTACCAATTTCTTACAGGTAAGCACATCATGCATTAATTGATTGTCGATTGATTCTGAGGTGAGTTCATATACTCACCGAACATAGTTAATATACTTAGGATTAAAACATAACAATGTTTTCGACCGAATTCTAAATTGAAATAAAACACTGCCAAAATTTAAATCGTACAAAATCAAATCAAAAACGAAATTAAGATTACAATCCAAATACAATCAAAACCAAAATTAAAACCGCAATACAATTAAAATCAAAATTAAAAATCAGAATCAAAATCAAAATTAAAAACGAAGTTAACACTAAAATTAACATCTAAATCAACACTAAAATAAGAAATAAGAATAACAATCCAAATACAATTAAAATAAAACCAAAATACAATTAAAATCTAAATGAAATCAGAATTAAAAATCATAATTAAAATCAAAATCAACGCTAAAATTCAAAACAAAATCAACACTTTCATAAAAATATAAATTAAGAATGAAATTTACCTACACTAAGATGAATTTACAGGTTTTTTAACATAATACTTCGGAACCTACCAAGTGAGTCAAAGTGCACGTCCACAAGATCACTGCAGCTATTTAATAATTTACATAGGCGGGGGATTGGAGAATTAGCACCAAGGACAGTTCTACGCGGAGGAGGACGTAAGGGAGTTATAGGAGCACGTGGGCTTTTTGTGGGTACACGAAACTGCTCAACAATTGGGGGCAGTCAATTTTACCTCTCAGAATTTTGAATAAAAATAATGAATCCAGAATATCTCTCCTCTTTTGTAGGGAAATCATCTTGAAATGCAAGAGTCTATCTTTATATGACCGTTTCTTTTTAGCTATGCCGGAAGAATATGCCAAATGCCACATAAATCGTTTTTGAACCCTTTCCAATCTTAGTGTGTGGGTGGCATAGTGAGGTCTCCAAACAGTGCTGCAATATTCCAAAGAGCTGCGGACCAAACAATTATAGAGTAGGACTTTAGTCTTATTACGACGGAAACAGGTAACATTTCTTATAACGAACCCAAGCATTCTGGAGGCTTTTTTAACCACATTCTCAATGTGTGGTACGAATGTTAACTGCCTATCGAACAAAACTTCCAAGTCTCTGATCTGTTCCACTTCCTGAATTAAGTTGCCACCAATGCAATAAGCAGATCGTTTTAATTTAGTTTTTCTGGTGAATTTCACGTGGAAGCACTTGCTGACATTTAAGCTCATATCATTATCATCACACCACTTTACTAATATGTCAATATCCCTCTGTAGCGACTCGAGATAATGTGTACGTGGAGATCTTTTAAATAAGAATACGTTTGAGTCACGAGTTTGTTTGATCTTTTGGTCTAGTGGTCGCAATCTCTACTGCTGAGTATAAGGTCATTGGTTCGATTCCCAGGTCGGGCAAAGATTTATTGGGTTTTTCTATCTGGAATTTCTCAGTAGCAGCCCGGAGTCTGGATTTGTGCCCAGTTGATGGCAATAGGCTCGCCCCCTATTACATTAGACTTAAACATAACTGGCGAAATGTGGGTGTACTATACTATAGGTAGGTACACCTCACCCTACGGGGAAACAAAGCGTGATGTTGTTTTTTGTTGAATCATATTTTTGTTTAATTTGAGTCATAAAATTAACGTTTGGAGAAGGTCAAGATCATCAAATAAGACACGTTTCTTCTCTTGAATTTGTCTATTCTTGCATGATTTATTTGCATTTTTGACCTAACAACCTCAGTTAATATTTTCTATCTACTAAATATGCATCTATAAAATTTAACATTGTATCAATTCATCATCCTTTTGCAAACCGGAACAGAATTTAATTAATTTCATCTGAACGTTGCTAAGCCAAAATTAATTAGTTACATTAAATTTTGATACCCAATATAAACCAATTTTTGGGTACCGCACAACCAATCAAATAGGTAACAACAAGGTAAAGGAAAAATTAAACATTTATAAAGTCAAATGGTTCTAGATTTTTACAAATTTTCAGCAACAGCATAATATCTGTGAAATTGCAGCAAATTATTGCACGCTTTCAGTATCATAGTGATCGCTTTATATAATAAATACTGAATCCTTATGTTTTATTTGGATTCAGGTGAGAACACAGATTTCTTCTCGAATATAGAAGAAGAGATGCACTGAATTTTCTATGTAGGTTCGTTTATGTATCTATCTAATACCTTTAAACGAACAATTCTTGTATACAGGTTGAAATTGAAAACATGCGACAAACCGAAATGGGAGATTGTACTCATCATTATGAACAACTTTTACTAAGGGACCAAAGATGCATCCCGAAAAAAAAAACATCTGTTCCCTACATTTATGTTCGCATGACTCGTCAAAATGTAGGGAACAGCTGTTTTTTTTTTGCGATTGCATCTTTGGTCCCTTAGTAAAAGTTGTTCATAATGATGAGTACAATCTCCCATTACGGTTTGTCGCATGTTTTCAATTTCAACCTGTATATGTATTTATATAATCTGAAGCTCGGAAACGGCTCGAACGATTTTCATGAAATTTAGTATGCAGGGGGTTTGGGGGGCGATAAATCGATGTAGCTAGGTTTCATTTTTAGAAAACGTCAAACGAAAATAAAAACCGAGCCAAGCTCGGTCATCCATATATTTATATTTAAGTTCAATTGAAGTGGTTAGTTACATCAACTGAACAATTTCTTCAACCATTTTAGGGTGATCAATTTTACTATGTACCTATATTTATAATAATTACAGAAAATGATAATATGAGACACCAGCTCAAAAGATTTTAAATCACGCTTATTTTTAATAAAAGCATTAAGTACCTAAGGTAACAAACATATTTGGACATACATAGTAAAACAAAACTGGGTGGCTTTTACGAGTAATACCAAAAGCATTCGTCGGTGAAATCTTCGAATTCTGTTGCTAACAGGCACAATTTTGCAAATTTCATTAGTTCTAGAGAATTATACGCAGGTCATCTATCATACATACATAAAAAAATTGTTTTAACTTAAAACGCACTGACCAAAATCGACTCAAAAATTAATAAAAAAACAAAATTTTTCCTTATTATTAGATAAGGAAAAATGTTGATTTTTATGAATTTTCAAATCAAACACGAATGAATTCACAAACATCTATTCTGTTATACATGATATAACTTCGTAATAACTAAGTATACAAACTACACATTACAATGTACCAATATCCGTTTTTATTACATCCATTACATAGCACATTATATCATTAGATGACCTGTATACCTACTTACCCATAACCACATATATACATAGATTAACGGACATTACCTTATGACCCGTTACAATAGAATTTATTTAAAATGTCGGTGTCAATCAGATGTACTGCACTATGACCGCTGTGACTAAATATTGTTATCTAATATTATGTACAGATAGCCGGTTTAAAAAAAAAATTGTATTTTGCATGTTAACCTTTGTGGTTGTTGTCGGACTTTTCTGTGATAAGCAGAGATCGGATATTCGGATGCATATTCACCTAAAGTTGAGAGTTGGCTAACATGGAATGCGCTTTTGTATCGAAAAAGTTTTAATTTAGGTAAGTTATTTGTATATTTTTTTGTTTTAACTAATACAAACCACCCCTCCTCCAGTACATACACATATTTGTATCGGGTTAAACATTAATTTTAAATTAATACACATCTGAATAGCTATGCAATCCAAGAATCCCGGGGTTTTTAATAAATATTACAAATAATTTATAAAGCCGCTTCCATACTTTCATAGCAAAAAATTATCTTTAGGTAAATATGCATCCGAATATCCGATCTTGATAACCTTATTAAATTAAGGCTACCAACCAGGGCTTAAAAACTTAAAACTGGAGCGACTGCTCGCCAAGGGCACCCCCTGTGTGATCCGGTAGGAAAGATGAGTAATAATAATATGTTTGTTTTGGGACGAAATCAATTAAAATAAGTAACAAAACTTCGATGCAACTGAGTGATTCCGGGTGCCAGATATCTTTGGAATCTAAAGTCCTACACAAACATACAAAATCTCACTCAAGCCTTCTTCCATGGAGGTACGGAGAAAAATCTTTATATACTCCTTTGACCTCGTTTACGTACATACATTTGGTTTTACATCCACACTGGTTGCGAGTAAAACGCACCTGACATTTCAGAAAAACATCACCAATAAGTTCACTATATGTACTAGGGCGTCCCCTCCCGGCTTCACATCATCCCGGCTTCACATTATCCCGGTTTCTCATTTGCCTTGTTTTATTTTAAAATTGAAACGATTAAAATAATCAATCAAATAAGAAACATGTACTTACCATAATCTATACTAATATTGTAAAGAGGAAAGATTTGATTGTTTGTTTGCATTGAATAGGCTCCGAAACTACTGAAGCGAATTGAAAAATTATTTCACTGTTAGAAAGCTACACTATCCCCGGATGACATGGGCTGTATTTTATCCCCGTATTCCTACGGGAACGAGAACTACGCGTGTGAAACCGCGGAGCGCTGATAGTTTCTTATATAATTTAATGGACTATAAACCAAACAGAGAAAATGTTAACATTATTTAAATCAACCCTCTACATAATTACAAGTAAACATTTTATCTAAAACAGCAGTATTTTACTTTACTTTACACAAACGCGGGTGTTACATTACCCTGTCACAATACTTGCAGGGCGGTAACATTAGAATGAAATGTGCAAGCCTGCAAGCCTGCAAGCGTCTGCAAGGGACCGTGCGTAAATTGTGCAAGACACCACCTGTCGTGTATCCGGCACGGCTGAGTTATTCGAGCAGGGAGTGCGGTTCCATTGTGCGATGCGATACGATACGGGATGTGAATTAGTATGGTGAAGTTTTTTTGACGGATGGCTTGCAGTGAGTTAAATTAGTTATCGAAAAAAGTATTTCATTATTGAAGCAAATACTTTTACTTTCAGTTTTAAATCAAATACTTTTTGTGAAGGTAAGTTTATAAATGGATTTTTGAAAAGGGAGAACAGTATGCTGAACAAATATTAATTGCTTTTTTTCGCATCTTCAAAATATCTTAAAAATAATAGAATATCCTTCAGAAAAGGCGTATTGTTTTGAACAGCTTCAGTACACCTTGCGAGAACAATTTCCTATTCCAATGTTAGAAATTAGCCGTACCATTTCATTAAAAACAAAAACCGTCAGTTTTCTAGACCTTAATCCTAAACATAAATTAAATTGCACATCAGAATCACTTTAACACGTCATATTAAAGAAAAAAACAAGATGAAGTAACGTTTCCTATCTGACTGAAAATATGTAGGAATTATCGGATGACAATGAAAACATTCCCTAACAACAAAGTCCACAACACAGCGACAGCCTTAGATAAAACACATTACAAATATTCAGAGATTTATGAATAATTCAAAACTTCGTGTTACAAATGAGAACCTATCTTATTAAGTGAAATATTTACTGCAATTTCTGTATAATTGATAGGACATCCTTTCATAGAGTATCAGGTAAAGCAATCAGTTACATTTCTATGTGCAGCTGGTAAGTTGTTATGTTAGAGTGCATTTTAATAAGTAATTTATTAAAGTAATATTTTCTTCCATTGCATATTTACTGTATACATACTCGTATATACAGTAAATATGTATGGAATTCTAATTATATACTCATCAACCTATATACTTGTATAGGTTGATAAATAAATTGTGACTTTGTCGAATAATTTTGTACGAAAAATGAAAACAAAAAAAGATGATAATTGATAAATAATTCATATGCCAGTTGGTTCTTTGATATGGTCTCATTCACACCCTAGAGTTATGGGATGTAAAAAAAAACCTTGTATAATAATTGGATCTCATTCTTCTATAAACAATGTAGATAGTCTTTATATTCCTAACTCAGATCATCTAGGAACACAAGCAAGCTATTTTGACAGCCTAACTTAGTTTATAAAGATTGATGTATCAAATTCTTTACTTGACTTTAACTTAGGATTGAAACTTAGAATGTCAAACAAAATGGCACCCAGTAATCCTAGGCACTTAGTTTTTTGGCATTGACATAAAATTTTAAACTCGAAACGACTAAAAATTCGATAGTCGATAGCAATTTCGATCGATTTCTTGTGAATTAGTTAATGATGTCCATATAAAGTACAGAATTTGGAATTCAAAGGAAGGACATGATAGATTATTGAGTATAGAAAGACGCAGATTATTTTACCAGAAGTATTATAGTATATTTTATAACGAGGGACTAAACGAAGCCATAATATACCAGAGGTGCTTTGACTCCCGAGCGTGCGAAGGAGTCAATGAAACCGAGGGTATAATAAGTTGGCGTTTAGTCTCGAGGTGCAAACTGTACTTTTCACTTTGAGTGCGAGAAAAATAGTCAATTTAGTACAAAAACATGTACTTACCTAATAAATATTACTTATTAAAATAAAAATCACAATATCTATTATGTATGTCTTTTGCTCTTTGCTCGACGTCAAATTCTTCACCAAGGAAAATAATATACCACAACTGTCACTGGAATTATTTAAAGCTGAACAAATTTACACTCGACAAAAATTCTGAAATTTTCGCAGTCAGTTTTTTCTTCTAAACCAGTCACAGATTAACCATTTAAAACACATGGCGCCACCTTGGCAAAAACCATGGAACTAAAACTCTCAACATTTTCGCAATGAAGATGGTCCACACTCCACAGATAATAGTATATTTACTGGCTGTTTGAGTTTGTCTATGTCACATGAAGGAAATTAAAAAAACGAATTACTTTTTACTCCCTAGGGACTAAAGTGGTCACTTTAGTCCCGCTTCGTAGAGCTATATTGGTGTCTTTTTAGAGCATGAGAAGTGAAAAGTGTATTTTAATGGTTTAAATACAACCTCAGTATTCCTTAGCAATCAAACGACACTTCGAAACATCTAAATGACTCCATTCAGATGTTTGTCACAAGCATGTGATCTGCAAATTATTCTTTGACTTTTTTGCTTCACTGTTCCATCCTATCTTATCATTTATCAGCCTTTTTCTTTTTATATATATGTAACAAGAATCCTACTAGTAAATGTGAAATTTTTGTATGTTTGAATGAATTTCAAACAGATGGCAGTGGTAGTGGTGGTGGTGATTTCCGACAATCACGTGGGCAAAAGCCAGTTAAAAATAAACCTTTAACCTAATCTCACTCGACTCAAACATAAATCTTAAACATTTCGTAAATACACAATCGAGACAACAACTAACGTTTTCTTATCAATCAAAAACACAAAGTTGACCAACAATATATAATTAAGTGTCGTAATTATTCACAAGTGTAGAAAGAGCCTTGAGCAAGTGGTTGTAGATAATTAGAACTAATAGCTTTAGAGCCTTGAGATCAATCTGCAGGTGACAAACTGTAGCTTGTCAGTTGTCAGATAATTAGGACACTTATAAATTGTGCTCGAATTAAACGTGATTATACAACGTTAGGCTGGTAGGCATTACCGACGGATAGAGCTGGAAAACATTCAAATTGATCTAGAACAATTGAAACTAGCTTTTTGAACGTATACATCCTGATGGTAAGTAAACTGCACCCGGTTTGCAAAATAATGCATTCTAGGTAGACTTCGTCTGCTATCTAGGATGAAAACTAGCCTTTCCAGCCTTAGCTCCAGCTCATGGTCTACCCATGTGCTAAATTTCATCCAAATATGTTCTGCCGTTTTAACATGAAAACGAAACATACAAAAAATCAAAACTGTTCTCTTTATAATGAATTAGTTTATTTAAAACCCAAAATTTAAATGCAATTGCCTATTTGCCCTTTCAGCCAATTAACCTAAAACAGAATATAATTATGTAAGTACCTATCTATTATCTCTTCACCTTTCTCATGTTTGACGATTTTCTTATGTTTAAGATTCTACAATTTTCCCAGCTCATTTACCGCAGGACTAATTCCTTCATCAAATATATTGCAAGTTTCTAGTTTTGCCAACCATTGCGGTCTCACTTTCACAACTTTTCCAGACACCGTGTTTCGAAGCAGCTTAAATTCTTAATTAAGTTTATAAATGATTTTAAAGTTGTTCCTTGGTACTACTACTGTCATTTGTGCCAGGAACAACGTGTAAATAATTTGAAATTGTATTTTATATTTTGAAACAAAAGTGTCTATTTGACTATTTATTTATGTAGTTCAAGCCTGTTCTCCAAATTGACTTCATAATCAGGAATCTGAAATCGCGAGAATCAGCTGTTCCTTACATTCCGCCAAATTCTGCGAAGGCGCATTTGATTGACATTGTACGGTTGATTTTTTACACGCTTTATATTAGCTCAGGTTGTATGTATGTATGTATGTAACGGAATCTTTGAGCGCGATTTTGACCCACTTTAAACGGTCAGATTTCATTGAAACTTTGTAAACTTGTCGAGGACCGATGACAATTGAATAATTTAAAAAAAAATTGAGAAAAAAAAAACACGTTTTGTAGTTAGCAGAACTAAAAAATAGAAAATAAATAATAGTTTAAAAAACTAAAAAACACGCTTTAAAAACCAAACTAAAAAAAGAGAAAATAATTTAATTCAATTAAAAAGCGTGGGGTGCTTGACATTAATTGATTATAAAAATACCTCAAAAAGCACCCCACGCTTTTTAATTGAATTAAATTATTTTCTCCTTTTTTAGTTTGGTTTTTAAAGCGTGTTTTTTAGTTTTTTAAACTATTATTTATTTGTACTGCCATTAGAATAGTTCATGCTGTCGTTGTATATTATCTAGTCAACAAAATGGCAGTGGTGCTGACTGCCCAGCTTGCGACTTCACCATTGGTTTCATCATCATCATTCCAGCTCAAACACGTCAAAGCTGGATATAGGCCGCCCCTAAGCACCGCCACTTTGTCTTTATATTTTCGTTAAATTCTTGTAAAAAGTAGTGAATACTTTGTAAGTAAAACGATAAGCATAATTATGTACAGTCACAGTATAGCACAGAACACGCTCACGACAATTAGCACTACCTGACACGATATCCAGTCATGTTTCAGTGACTACATTTTGTTTTCTCACGGTTAAGAAAGTGTCCTTCACAACTGTCTCAACAATTTATCAGAAAGTAGGCATATTTTTGGGACTAAGTTCTTTAATGCAGCTTCCGATAGGAGTAAACTTGTAAAATTCGTCAGGTAATGAAACAGCGTTAGCCCCTCCACGCGAGTTTTTATTATAAATAAAATTGGAATGTCTGTTTGTAATATTAAAATAACCGCTTTTTACTAAATGCATGTATAGACGGTACAAATACCATTTTTTTTTTCAATTTTGTCTGTCTGTTTGATCCGGCTAATCTCTGAAACCGCTGGACCGATTTTGAAGGGACTTTCACTGACAGATAGCAGATGTAATAAGGAGTAACTTGGGCTACTTTTATTTTAGAAATTTTATTTATTTTTTATTAATATAATATAAATAAATAATGAAAAACTACTATTCCGCGTGGACGAAATCGCGGGCACAGCAAGTATTTAATAAAAATAGACAGAGAGATCCAGAGATAGTTTTCATGGTTTTTGAGGGTGCTGAGTCCAGTCGTGAGGCCAAAAAGAAAATCCATGATGGGGGATGCAAAAATATTGTTTTTTTTACAGATTTTTCTAGTACTGGCCTAAGCTCAGCATTGCAAAAGGCTCTATCTAAATAGCATATACAGAAGCCTATAAGCCTCCCTATTGAGAAGATATCTTTCCTCGTTTTATTTAAAAACCTGTTTTAATATTCCGTCTCTCTTCTTACTGGTCCTAAACGAACTGTCTTGATTTGAAGCCATTTTTACCTGAAACAAATAAAAATATTTCATAAATACCACTGAAAGTGAAACAATATCATGAAACATGATGGATAAGTTTTCCGTCATAGATATATTTAACATGAAGTTAATCGCAATAATTTATCAAATAACAGTAATGGATATTAATATCCTATTTACTAATAGCTGTCTTAAACATTAAACCAAGTCTAGTTGAAGGCGCACAATTAATGTCGTACCTATATTAAATATTTAGTACACCATATACCTCCAGTACCTACCTATAAAATAGCTTATATACCAACTACTTAAGCGGGTATATAAGCCGTTTCATATCCAACAAATAGCTGGATCACGATCTATAGTCGTAAATAATAACGCGCGCGCCGAATCGGGAGTAAAGTGTTATGTATCATTACATTAATCATTGGTTTATGAGCCAGCCGTAGAACGGACAATGGGTTTACCACGTAAAGTTTGCAGGTGATTTTGTAGAAAGTTAAATGGAAAGATGTGCGCACACGAGTTTTGAATCTATTTAATGTTTGAGAAGAATTTTGGTCGTGGATTGAAAGCCTTTTTAAAGACCAGTTGCAATTAGAGTACAAGGACATTAAAATATTTCCTTTTTTTTATTAACGTTGCTTATTTCTGAGCTAAGATAATGTATCGACATGCTAAAAACAACATATCATATCTCATGTCTCATTATCAAATCTTCCATTTGTAAAGGTTTAACCAGCAACTTGTCGCTTATCGGTAGTTTGACTTTAAAACAAGGTGGAGAAGTCCAAAAACGATCGAAGGTATTTGGACTTGATCACTACATTCTTAAGTAAATGCGGTTGAATCAAGCAAGATTCTTGCTATACCTATCTCTAGTAAGCATTGTAGAGAGTAACTTTTGAAAATAAGACTGCGGCAATCGAATCAATTGAAAGACTTCGCCATAAATCGTGTCAGTTTCTAGTATATCTTCCGACGTTTAAGTTACTGCAGGTGATGCTATAATTTCCTCACAATCATGAGCCCAAGATAGTGAGCCTGGTTCTTTAGTGCAGGGATGGCGAGCCTTTGGCAAACGAGAGCAAAGTCTAGTAATGGCATTGATTAGAAGTGTAAAACTACAATAGAAATTGAATTTCTTTTTTAATGCTACTATATAATATTATAAATGTGGAAGTTTGGATGTTTGGATGTTTGTTACTGAATCACGCTAAAACGGCAGAACGGTTTTGGATCAAAATTTGGCAAATAGACAGTTTGTGACCTGGATTAACGCTGACAAAAGCTAGTAATGAATATAAAACTATCTTGAATTTTTAAATTAAATTCCAAATCTGTTTTAGAAATCGTCCACAATACGAGATTTGATAAGTACAAGCCGTGTGCCCGATGAGATTAAGACATTCCACACAGACTTTCATGTCCTTTTTAACCCCTTCAGGGGATGTATTATATTTTCAAAAATCCAACCTTAGTGCTCACTATCAGTATATTAGGAACTCTTGTGCAAATATTCAAGTTTCAAGACCCAGTGGTTTAGGGCGTACGTTGAATGAATTTACGGTATTTAATTTTAAGTTCATAATTTCTTCGGATTCATTTTGCCTTACTTTCCCCAGGCAGGATTTTCTTTTCCTGAGTAAGCACGCAGATACAAACAGGTCCACCAGCCCTGCTCCAGTACATTAATCTTATAATTCACTGCACACTGACCAGAACTAACGCATAGAATGAGCATAACAAAATGCGGCACGGACAGCGTTATGCAATACTGAAGTCGATGGCTATTTAGATATACGGTGAATTAATTTGATTCTCATTATGTTGGATCTGATTTATGCTTAGGCTTTAAGCCGTTAAGTTGGGCAAGTGGTGCTGAAAGCCAAGATAGGAATTAGGTCTGTCTATCTTTTAAAAGGAGTATTAACGCCTGTAATTCGTGCCAGAATGCGTGAACAAATGAGAATGGTTCTAGAGTCGGTAAGCTCACGGTTCAGCTACACTCTAGATTTATGTATCTCATCCTTAAAATGGACATTCTGATGACCCGTTTTAACTCAGGCATTCCCTAATTTAGCACAATGCTTGCAGAACAGATGGCCGATAAGGCCGAAAGGTTCTGAAGTGGCAACTGCGTAACGGAAGACGTAGAGTTGGAAGGTCGAAATAAGGTGAACCGATGACCTGCTGCCTTCAGCAGGTCATCGGTTCGGGAATCCGTTGGTTGTGAAAATTACAGTACCGGTCGTGGTGGCGGTGCTTAGGGGAGGCCTAAATCCAGCAGTGATTTATCATTACATCAATATTATTATTGGACACTATTTAAAAAGCTTAGCTGTATGTTTTGTTTGTTTTTAAAATGTAATTCAAGGCATACAGACACGTATTTTACAAAATATATTTTCAATTTACAAAGTTATCATGACAGTTTCCACAAACCGTTCTCATAAAAAAGCAGGTTTTTCACAGTATTTCAGCACGAAGTAAGGCGCCCGCGCACCTCGCCGTCCGTGCGCGAAACATTTAATTTATAGACTTTCGTGTTCCGGATTCCATAAAGTGTTCCATAATATTACGCCATTGCAATGTTACGCTTGCATTCTGGCAAATTGATGTAATTGGATTTTGAACAAGTGTTGACGGCTGTACTAAGTACAGGCGCGCACAGAACTGGAACGCGGTATTGTGAATGAACTATGCAGTTCAGATTGTTGTAAATGCTTGGAAAGTATAGAAATGTTATTAATGTTATTTTATAGAGATACACTTATTAATGTTAGGCCTTATGTCGTTGTAATATTTGGCGGCCATAATTCCAACTTTGTAATTCCGAACGAGCCAAAAAGCTTTACTTAAGGTGATTGCGCTAAAGAAACACGTATTTTTTTAGTTTTTTTGCATTTTCCAGGCCGGTGTCAAGTTGAATGTTGATTAAAATATGATTCGCGACGGTAAGAAAGGCTTTACAGATTTCTAGTAATTAAAATCATCAATACAATCAATTAATGACTTTGAAAATAATAATTCAGGAGAATTTTCTCTCAAGAAAATCCAATAGATTTTTTTCATAGGTACCGTTTATTTACAATGATTTCACTTTTCAAACTGCCAGTACACTCATCTATTATTAAAACTGAATCATTTCGCGCACATGACCCAAAAAAACTAGTCAAGTACAGGTAAACAGAGAAGTGAATACAGTTGCAATTCATCTTGGTCTTAATTGCTGTACTGTCGTATATTATGGTAGACTAGGTTCATTTGCATTTTAATGGTCCTAGAGCATTCTTGCTCATGTAACATTAGGTACTGGTAGTGTGGGACCCGGTGAGATTAATTGTCGCGAAAATTAGTTAAGAGCCATAAGATTTATGGACTAAACTATGTAAAAAAATTAAAAAGATCTGGTACAACCAAATTTTCTATATTGCAGGAACTGGCCTGCATAGACGGCTAATTAATCGATTCTGAAATATAGGACACAGCAGGGGGTAAATTTAAAAATCATTCCCTTAAAAATTCACTCACTTCATAATATGCTTTACTAGCTAAAAAGTTAATACCTCTGCATGACCCTGCGGGGAATACAGGTGTGAAGTTATATATGTTAGTCTCTACGATTATTATCTGAGAACAGCTTGATTTATTACTATTCCACAATTTCAATCACTACTCTAAAACATTTTTTTTTTCAGTGAAAATTACCCAGTATACTTTTTAGATGACATGGCTAGAAAGGAGGAGTAGCGAGATCACGACTTATAGAGAAGTATGAAAGAAAAAAAGATAAGTTGCGCTGACCTTAAATAAATAAATTATAATAAGGACAGGAGACTTTTTTATTGGGTGGGAAACCATCAAATACCTTCTCCCGCTCTGGGTAGAGCAGGAGGGCGTGTCAGACTTTTACTGACTAAAACCCACCCGTGGTCCCTCAGTTGCCTGTGTGCCAGGGGCCACGGTATCTCTTTCAAACAACCCGCACCAGGACAAGAGACTGATGATGATATTTTCACTAGCTTAAAGGCTACTTTATCTTGAACTACTTTCTGTTCTTGACTCACCATACAACCTTGAATCCTAAATGCTATCAAACAGTCCAATCATCTTATCTTAAAAGTCGTTGAACCATTTGGCAGACGCGTGGGCCATATCAAGTCATCTCAAACATCTCTTCGTGAAAAAGATCGTGAATTCGTGATAGTTCCTACATAAGTCACGATTTGTGTGCTAAATTATACATAATATAACATGCAGGTAAGAGCTTATATTAATATATTAAGTTGTATGAGAACGTAACGTGAAACATAGGAACATTTTCAAACACGATAATGTTTTCATATGATGCAATATGCGTGCGGTGTATTATTGACTGAGGAAGAAATTGTAGTACAAAACTGAAGTTTAGAATGAGCTAAAAGATACGAATGATAAAGAAACTATCACATGAAGCCTGGTAAGTGCAACTCAGAAAAGGTTAGCATTAAGGATTTTGATATCGGAAACCGTATTATGGAAATCAAATGGAGTTGAGCGGGACACCTGGCCTAGCTCAGTGATGACATGTGGAGCAAGACTGTGACAGACTGGTGTCCAAGGAAGCTGAGCTGGCAATCGTCCAGCAGCGAGATGGGTGGAGAATATTGTTGCCATCGACGGCAAAACCTGAATGATGCTGGCACAGGAGCGCGAGAATTGGCACAAGAAAAGAGAGGTCTATGCCCAGAAGTGGGTGACATTGGCAGGTTTTGGATGATGATGATGATGAAGAAGAAGTTGTAAGCTTATCCCGCAGGAACGTATCACCGGGATAAAAAGTATCTTATGTGTTAATCTAGGTTTTAATCTATCTATGCGCCAAATTTTATCCAAATCCATTCAGCCGTTTTTGCGTGATTGAGTAACAAACATACAAACATCTTCACAAACTTTTACATATAATATTAGTAAGATAGTGGGTTGAATAGGCCGACTACTCAGTCACGATAAAGATCAGTATATTTTGCTACTAAAGTATCAATTACTTACTAAATACCTACACTAAGAGAACATTATAACAGTCTTCGATTTTCTTACCAGCCAGAGCACTTAACACTATCCCTATTGCAAATAAAATCTCACCAATAAATCCCCTTGTTGGTCAAGGGAACACGTTACTTAAGATAATCCCTTACTACACTGAAACCAACAGTGTCTACTATTATCTGTGGCCATTAAACGAAGCAGTACTGTTATGTGCACGGTGCCCACTCGCCGATAAACGTCTTTAACGTGTTGTTGCGCACGCGCCGCCGTTCTAAAGTTCTTGGTGCAAGTTTGATAAAAATAGGTGCGGTTACAGTAGAGCTTCTTATCAAGTAGGAAGATATCTATGTCACCAACCTTTTCACCGGGAACAAAAATGCCAACTGTCCATTGATAGAAAGCCAAACGCCAATTTGATAAATCATTCAAAATTTCAATAATCATGAAGAATAATAATTTGTTGAGCTAATAAAGTCCGGACCAAAATTATAAAGGCTGATAGTGCAAGAGTCTATAATACTGAGTCAGACTAAAAATCTTAAATAAAACGCTATTGAAAGCTCGACTTACTTTAAAGTTGTACCCTGCCAAAAGCCACAAGTGAAGCTCAACTTGAATCAACATGGTGACTATGCCGTTAAAAGATCTCTATCGGGCAGCCTTTCCATAGATAAATATCACCTGTCTCTCCACTAGTCCAATGTCTACCCTAGGATACATATCCAGTACGGCTCTCATTCTTCTCTAACCTAAGGGTACGTCTTCCCTACTATTACAGCGACCCCCTGTCTACTGCTTGATATGCAATGGTCTCTTTAACAGCATGAAGTATGTGGCTTAAGAAGCTAGTGCAAATCATGGAATTCATTCGATTAATTGAGTATGGTAAAAGTACGATGAGGTCGGTGCATTTCATTCATTCCTAGAAAGATCGACTTACTATAGCATATATTTCATCCTTTCCTCCGCTTAAAGTAAACAATTCTTAGGCTAGTCCTTAAGAAAAGCTTGCCTTGTTTTCCTACGAAACAATATCGCCAACTTTTAACAACTTGGACCGCTTCCCAATACTTTATACCCATGTCCTTACTTAAGACACACTATTCTACTAACAAGAGCGATTTAGTTACGTACCATTACATAAAAGCCTTCTAGTAAATGGAAATAATTTCCTTTATCGGTGGAATTGGTCAGCCATATTTCAAATGCAAGTATCTACTAAAGTACACACTCTTGTGTAAGCTACAGGAATAATTTAGCTGAGGACGTTAAGTAATCGTGTTTTTAGGTCATTTCTGATTTGTGGTTTTCTGGTTTAGAATGTGTATGGAAAGCAAGTGGGTAGTTAGATACTAAAGCTTGTTATTTTAATTAATAACGCAAGTTCTGTAATTGTATCACTGCTGATAGCAAAAAGCAAAAAGAGCGTTGAAGAGCAAAAAGCTCTTCATATACAGATGAAACAAGTAAATATCCATCTCTTACTGCGTCGTCGTGGCTATTTTAGACTTTTGGCTATTATTTACGTTAAGGTGAACTTAGTCCACATTTTTTGCATCCAAACTTCGGGAGTGTTTTACACATCCAAAGTAAAATATGATATCGTTGTCTCATTATTAATATTGTCTGTACGGAAACAGAATACTAAAATAAAAACCCATTAAAAAGATAGGAGCCAACAAAGATTCGTTTTTCTTGCTAATTTTACTTAACTTTGGGCGTGTTTAAGTAATAAAAGACGTGTAAAATCTCCTAAACCAAATCGGTACCGACAAAGTTCAATTAACGAAAAGTTCAATAAATTTTATTAGTCATTGATTTATGCATTGGCTTTTTCATAAAACCCTATCTTCCAAAAGACTTTTCTTAATTATTCGCGATGTTTTTACTATAAATGATCCTGCATCTCACTCAATAACGTAGTGCGTGTATACTAGCGTCTAACTGCTCATTACTGATACTATCTCTGTTGGACATGAAACCTGGTGAGACAGCATTTTTAGCCAGGCCTACCAGTGAGTTCGAGCCCGCGACTAGGTTCCCCTTAAGGTTTCTTAACGGTGTTCTTCCTTAACAGTCTGTGGTAGATACTAACAAAGATTTACCTATTCATACACAACGACACAATTATTACAGACAACATAAACATCTATAATTCGGCAGTTATGTTAAAGTCCCATTTAATCCTAAGGGCAAACCCATTGCTATCAACCGGGCGCAAATCCATACTCCGGGCTGCTTCTGAGAAATTCCTGGTGATAAATCCCAATAAAACTTTGCCCGACCCGGGAATCAAACCCAGAATCTCAGGCCCAGCAGTAGCGCTTGGTAGGCGAATTCATAAAATTTCAGCTTTATCCATCTCTTCATCGTACCTACATCCATATCAGAGATACCAAAGGACTTCCAATAATGCAAAATAGCATAGACAATATGTCTTCTCTTCCACTAAACCCTTTTATAACAGGACCTGTGGGAAAACCCTTTTATAACAGGAACTGTGGGACAACCCTTTTATAACAGGACCTGTGGGAAAGTTGACCTGGATTAGCAGCCAAGGCTTAAAAAACTTAAAACCTCTAGTTTTAAGTTTTTCGACTGCTCGCTAAGGGCACCCCCTGTAGGGTACAGACCTCGGCTTAGGGTATCGCTGGTAGAGGGCAGCAAGAGACAAACTGGATTGGACTGATTATAATATGATCTTCCACTAAAACCCTTTCATAACAGGACCCGTGGGAAAAATGACCTGGACTTTCCTTAACACTGTTTGAACATTTAGTAATGCCAATTTTCCCTTTCAAACCACAACAACGATATTATATTCGAAAAGTCTAATCAAAAGAACTATAGAGTCGATAGTATCATTCATATTCAAAGCGTTGCGTCGATAACAACCTCAACAACATCATTACATGTCGCTGAAATGTCACGTCAATCAAGAACCTAATTCAAATGTTGGAACCGATAAATAAATGGCAATGTACTTCAAAGTTTATAAGAATAGGGCTGTCAGAGAATCGAAAAAAGAAAAAAAAATATTTGTACAGTCATTTATCAAATAAAATTTGGAGGAGGATGCTTTCGAATGAAAATTAATTTGATAAATAAATTACGTTTTCTATTAATTAAATTTAATTTTATTCGAAAACGCCAATCGGTTTCATACTATTGGCTTCAACTATATCCGACAAAACTGGTTACTTTTCTCCTTTGGTAACTGTGAATAATATATCACCCTTGTAATCTCCAGAGGGTAAGGCTGAGGTATACCTATAGTATATATATTTTTTATTACCTAATTCATTTATTGTACAGACTACATATGTTATGAAGCAAACGGGTGAAGACACTGGCTCCTGTAACACAGGTTGTTACCTAGCTCAGGAGCCAGGGCTTCAATTATGTATGTTACATCTGTATTTTGTGTCAATAAACAATTTTTTTTTTATAGTACCACCACATTCCGCCAGTTATGTTTAGGTCCCATGTAAAAGGGGGCAAGTATAAGTCCAGGTACATAGGTCCCAAGTAGAGTGGTCCTGAAAAGGTATGCAAAGGTGGACATCAACATACACCCAGATTAACTTGTTTATGACTTAAAGTGGACGAGTCTATCTTCAATAATTAAAAAAAAAAAACTTAATAAAAAACCCAAAAGCGCTATACCCGACCTGGAAATCGAACCCGGGATCCCCCTCTCAGCAGTCGCAAGCGCGACCACCAGATCAACGAGGTGATGTAAGTATTTCATGTTGCTCTAAATACTTTATGAATGGAACTGTATTCATTCATTCAGGTAAGTATTATTTCAATAGTGTTGACGGACATATTATGTTACTGCCGTAATCGTAAACAGCAAGCAAGGAAGTTTGAAGTTTACTGCATTTGAATATGGTCCATTAAATCTGACGTTCGTGAATTCTGATGTTCGTGTGTTTTGGAATACTTTGTGCTACCGCGTATAAACCCTTGAAGCAAACATTCATTCACACAATGCGTGATTAAAACCGGTTAATTTTGTATTAATCTCATCATGAAAACTTACGTGAAGTAAGTTTGAAGTGAAGTGTCAATAGTATAATTTCAGCTGTCAATAGTAAAATGACAGGTCACTTCACCTAAGTTTTCCCAGTGCAATTTTTACGGAATAGACCGGCTGAAATACAATCAAAATAATAAGTTCATAGATAGTATTTATAAAAATATGACCATAAAAATTACAGATATAAATTTGGAAAAGAGTGAAAAAAAAAACATTTCATGTTTATAAATTGGAGGAGCTGCATTTTTTGTATGTTCTATTTATCCATTTTAATTAATACTTATATTTTATAAACGTAAATACTTCTTCATAAGAAATTACAATGCCTCATTTGTCAAAGGAAAAGTTGGAAAACGTTTTCTTATTTCGACTGTCTGGCAACACTCAACTACTTAATTTTATGGCACAACATTATTTTTATCACCAAAATAATCTAAAGCATCATATAACCATCATAATAAAATTAATGTCAGCCCTATTCATAGTCCATACCTTACGCCGTCGTAATTCGGCGTGAAAATCTCGCGACAGATTTAGTCCAAACGATAGTAAAGTTAAGTAACACGATAAGTATGGAGTAAGTTAGTCGCATTTCTAATATTGCACAAAACAACCAGCTTGTACCTGCTTCAGCTTATGCTAATTTGATCTGACAGTATTTTCGAATGCTTGTATGAGGAAACTGCAATGCAAATGAATAGATAAGGAATTTATTGTGTAAGGTAACTACGCTTAATATAGTGGAATGTGTTTGAGAGTAGGTACTACACAGTGCATTGGTACTTATGCCTGAAAGCATAAAGGCTTTAAATGGTTAGAGCCAAACATAAATTTATTATTAAGAGCTTACTTCATCAACGTGGAATCTCAATAGAACAATAACAGAACTAATCGATGTTTTCCAAAACGAATACACTAAATATAATTCATAGATTTTTATTAATCGATAGATCGGAAAAAAATATATTAATATAAACATGGTAAGTCGACGCATTCGAACACACACGAAGCAACAAAAAATCGAACGCCGAATGTCATTTAAATACAGATCTGCACAAAAGTGTTTATAAAACTATCGACAACTTTTAACTTCTTACAAAACTTTTTTCCGATAATTGGCAAACACCGGACAATTCCTATTAAGCAACGTTGGATTTGGATATATCAATTAAATTTATTGCTTTATTGAATAAAAGCTACTGAAGAAAAAAACCAAATTCAAATTATTTTATGCGTAGGCTCAGAACAGAATTCTCAGATTTCATATCGCAATATTTCGCAGATTTCTTTAGGATTAACCTTCAATCATTATTTTTATTGTGCTCTCTGTTTGTGGTTACAAAATTATTATTTGGGTTTTTCTATAGGACACAATATTTTCTTATACTTTGGTTACTTAGAAACTGCACAAGAACGGATTTCAGTAAAACCAACTTTCGTATTGAAATGAAACATTATTTGACCCAGTTGTGCAAAAGGATAAAAATCTATATAATTAACGGTAGGCACAAACTATGACAACACTTCCGAATGTAACTTATTGTCGACAAGCGTGACGATTGTTATAATCCTAACAGATAACATAAGTGACAATACGCCTTCCTCATACAAATTATCATCGGTTACCGCACAAACGTATTACCACTTTAACAATTTAATATATATGCCATACTTATACGAGTAGTAAGTACGGCAACATTGCTCCACACTTCGACGGTATAAAATGACTTAATAAACAAAAGCGTGTCGTAACAAAACTGTAACATAAATCCTTTCCTGAACGGAAAATTGCTTGGCCGATTTATGCCCGGGGCACACGAGGCTAGTCTTTTTTAAAGCTAGGATAGCAAGCTAGTGGTATCCTGGCTAGTGAGCCAAAAAACAGCTTTAACATGGTATTTACCAAGCAAATTTTAAGAAATGTAATGAAATTATTTTTTCTGTAAATTCGGATGTCGAAATCATTTTTACACAAGTTGACATTTCCTATCTGACTACCCCTAAGATGGAATGGCGAAATAAACTCAAAGTCTCTTTTAAAGTCCAGACATAATCTTGGTCAAATCATGTGACGACAATATAGATTAGAACCTGAAATGGTCTTGTGAGGAAAAAACCAAACAGATTTGAGTAGACCAGTCCTGATTGGACTGGGCAAGCTTCTGTCAGTAATTGTGTAGCTCAACTCACAATTTGAGGAGCTCAACGCCAAGCCAAAAGTATTGTGGTGACTTAGTCATAGACTAAAATGATCCGATACGAGAAGCCAGGATAGGAAATCGTTAGTGAATTGAAGCTAACACAATTCTATGAAACGACCACACTAGCTTACTATCTTTCTCATTAGCTTATTAGTCAAAAAGTTAGGATAGTTCTGCTAACACGAGGCTAGAGTGACTAGTCTGCTAGCTTATTAGGAATGTATCGCTGTCCTAACCTCGTGTAATCAGGGCATTACAGCTGATCGGTAGTCAGCCGGCTTGCAAGTACTGTCGACCGATGGATGCCAATTTAAGTTCCTGTAAATATGCACGATTCTCCACTGTTGAACAACTAGTAATTACGTTGGGAAATACTTTTACTCTTTAAGACGTAACGAACGTAACAGACAGACGTTGAAACGCCTCTGAGGGAGGTTGCGTGAGGCAAGGAAGGAAGTGTTTAGGGTAATTACTTAATTGTAAGTATTCAATAGTTAGAGCAAGACGAGTTTATTTGCATAAAATAACAAACAGAGAATGGAAATGCTTTTTGTTGCTTTATTTTCTAGAAAAACTCTCTCTGATTGAAGCCAACTTGCATCATATTAATCTTATTTTTTATTAACCATTTATGCACACACATATAAACAGACAAGAAAAATACGTACCTACATAGGTAATGCTTAATACATATGGCGATAAACTAATTTAAAACATCGTTCCATTTCTGTCAATCGTTTCAAATATTTTTAGCGCCAAATGTATTTAGTGATTTGTGGTTCAAATCTGCTTTAGTTTATCACTTCTAAATCTCTTCGTATAAATAATTTCTCAAGAAAAATAGCGAAATAAGGCCTCCGATAAAAAAGGAGGTTGCAGAATTGTAATACCTATACATCCCAATCACTACACTTCATCATCTCCCGAAATTAAATACTTGGTAAATAAATAAATGCGTAAATACAAAGTCGCTTATCTAACCAATAAAAATTAAAACGACCTAAAAATTTGTATGCATCATGCCAAACCGCCCAAAGTATGCATCCAATACATTAAAAAGACACGCTACATGCTCAGTTACGTCGACAAACCATTAGAAAAGCCAACATGAAATAACAAACTATTTACATAAATGTTTAAAAATAAACATCTTAAGACCAACTTGCTAAACGATCTTAATAACTCTTCTAATCTTAACGAATTAAAAACATTGGCACACTTATGCGCTGGACTGTAGTTTTAGGGCTGCCTACGTCAGGCAAGAGAAAATCTGAGCTGAATTATCGTCTAATATTGTCTTCACATAATATAATTTATGTATTCAAAATATTATACAATATTTTTAAAGAGTTACCATGAAGTTTCTTGCACATTCTTCTCCATACGAAACTGCCTTTTGAAACCAAGCAATTATATTGAAATTTCTGGTATTGTAAATTTTTATATTCAATTAAATTATATTACTATGATATGAGATTTGACATTTTCTTTATCGTGCGTAACTCCGCTGCAAGTGAAAATGTCCATCCGGAAAAACGCACATCTGCAACGTTGCCACAATCAGCGGAATTACGTGCTCAAAATTCCGCCGCATTTTTCACTCAGCATTATCCCTTAGGGCTGTCCCAGATTACGCCATACGCAATCGTATTTATTACGACTACGAACACAAATGTTTTACCATTACGTCCACGTATAGAGAAAGTAGTTGCGACAAACGGAAGGACAGACAGAATGATCTTGCTATGTTTATGTACGTGATTTGAGATAATTTGAATCCTTGCATAAGCCGTAACTGTAACATGCGTAGATGCCATTCGATTATCAGCCTTAAAGTCTACACAATAAGATAATAGTAAAAGGTAAAGTTGCAGTAGTTTTAAATGGATATGCACTAATGCCTATTATCTTAAGCGTGGACATTTAACCATTTCAGTCTGTGTTATGTAAGGAAGAGAAATCTTTAATAATTAATTAGAACTCCAGAGCATTAATGCTCTATAAGTAAAGGAAAAATAAAGAGCTATAAATGTAATTTTGGACATCACACAATGTAATTTGTAACATCATGGCGGCTGTAAAATGTGCAGTCGGCAGAGTTTACGGCTGACCCCTAACGGTACAAAATCAATAGTCATTTATTCAAACTAGGCTAAGAGTCAGCACTTTTTGAACGTCAACATTACATAAGACAGTCCCCAAAAATGCCCGCTCTTCACTACTTTCTTGTGCTTTAGCTGGGAAGAAGAAGTAGCGCAACAAACTCCCCAGCAGCAACCAGCCTTACTAATAAGGTTTAATAGTGCTCAGTGTTCCTTGGACCAAACTTAAGTTTCATTAGGAAGAGCTCATTGCTCGCAGAACGGTTGGCTGATGGGGCTGCAAGATTTTAGAATGGCGGAGGCGTAATGGAAGGTGCAGCGTTGGAAGGCCTCCGACAAGTTAGATGGATGACCTTGTAAAGGCTGCAGGAATCCGTTGGATGCGAGAAGCACAGGACCGGTCGATGTGATGACGCTTGGGGAGAACCTAAATTGAAGGAAAGGCTAAATTGATGACTAAGGGCCTGCCTAAAGGAAAAAATCGTCTAACCGCCAACTTTGTCGAGTGTACTACTTACTTTCATGACTTAAATAAGGATGAAGCAGCATTTCAGTCTGTCTTTAACAATGAAGAAGGGAAGGAGAACAATGAGTCATTATTTTCCTTTCTTTTATTTTTTAATTAATTGTATCGCCTCAAGATATGAGAGATATCACATAAACAAAGGATGAATACACAGAAATACACCAGCTTAAAGTTTTTTAAACAATCCAAACCTCTTCAGTTATGTAACGGTTAAAACTAATAAAGACTCTTTTTCTGAAGTTTTGTAAAGCATAACCATTCCATTCACAAAAAAAAACAATTATTATAACAATTAGAAACTTTTTAATCGATTAAACTACTCGATTATGATACGATACTACGTTCACAAGTGTTCATCGGTGTAATTTGAGTCGTAATATTGAGTTTGCTTTCGTTTTTTTTAATACAAGTGTGTATTGTGGTGTTGAGGAAAATTAAAAATCTCATTTGTACTGCAAGAATTCCATGATTAACAGTGATTTCATTATCAAAGAGAGGTGTCTTCCTTGGTTTTATATTGTAGTAGTTTAATGTTGTATTTTTCAAGATACATTTTTTTTTTTGGAGCTGTTGTTTGATCAAATCTCAAAAGTTTAACCAATCAGCTAAAACTATAGTGCTGACTATAATGACCAATTACTTCTTGATTTCATTTAAAAACAAAAGGGCTAATCCAAACCAGATTAACCCATTCGTACTATACTGTTATTACCAACAATTCCGCTCTACTTATCATTAGATTCAACCCACCAGTGCCGCACAGTTCGGGAATTAATCAACAATGGCCAGTGAAAGTGGTCGCGACTGTACGCTACTAGAATATATACGAGCACAGAAGTGTTACGTTTATCCTGCATGCTTTTAGCTAAGTGTTATTATGCAAAAAGTTACAATAGGATAAAAGATAAGTGGAAGGTGAGACGGTTAATACAGTTATGTCACTTAATCTTAGTATTGATATTTTGTTCAGTGTTGTGAAAGATTTCGATAATAATTTTGTTAATGCTGTCTGCGTTTTGTAGTGAGCTTTGTGTTAATAAGCTACGAGGAAACAATTATTGCACAACTTAAAAGAAAAAAACTAAACGAAAGGAAATGGCGTTCAAGCTCTTAAAGCCGGTCAATACCGATAATCGAGAATCATTCTTGCACGGTAACAGACACGTAAAATGTAAAAGTTACAAGAATTATACAGAAAGTAAAACAGTAAAGAAGTCAAAACCTTAGATTGTTTATTTAAAAAAAAAAGTCATTGTTACGAGATGTGGGGACGAGTCTAATACCGAAAATATAGTTTTTAGAAATTTGTCCGTTTGCCTGGATGTATGTTCCAGATTAGCAAAAAAACAGCTGTACGCATTTAGATGAAATTTGGCACAGACTTAGTTTATAACCTGGATTAACACACAGGGTATTTTAAATCCCGGTAGTACGTTTCCGTGGGAGAATTTTCAACACCCACGCTGGCAAAGCACGAGCAATACTTAGTAAGAAATAATATGAATGAACCTAATAATAAATACAAGTTAAATACGCCGATAAAGCGGGAAAGAAAACAGCCCACGATTTAATTGCCAATTTAAAATAAATACATCTTCCTTTCCTGCGCTATAAAAGTCACATACCTAACATTTTATCAATTTACGTAAACAATAGAAATCCGAGCACATCCCTACTTGCATTGAATACTAATATCGATTAATCCACAAGACTTAGAAAGATAGTAATCTTTACATATTTGGCTTAGAAAGATACTTACATTACTTTACGTCAAAGATTTAAATCGCTAGATCGGCCTTCTCCGTACTTAATCACGCGAAAAGGTGTCCAGTCTTACTAAGAGGTATCGTATTACCCAATAACTGGGTTGTGGAGGTACGATAGGCAGTCGCTCCATGTGAAATACTGATATTCAGCTATCCGGTCAGACTGGAAGCCGACCCTAACTTAGTTGGAAAAAGGCTAGGCAGATGATGATGATGATGATTGAGACGAGTGAGCTCAATATTAAATACCTTTTCCATGACAATCAAGTCAAGTCACTACGTCATTGTTTGCCAGAAGTGTCAAAACGAAACGCGACTATCTTTTGATATAGTAGGGCGAATCTACCGATTTAAATATTTGCTTTACGTTGAATAAGTGGAAGTTGCGAAACAAGATTGACAATCTCTGGCATTGACCGTTGGCGAAAGCTTGAATTGACCAGTTTTTAATACCTAGTTTATAGCCCAGTGTTTTTTACACCTGTACTAGTGATGTCGCGTTGCGCTGCGTATGGCTCGGTGCGTTGCGTACCGTTGGGCAATAAATTCTAACCTAATTTACTTTTGCTTGTTATATTATATTAGGACTGTCGTAACTAAGTGGTGTCGTGTTGCTAATAGTCTTTGTGAGGCTGTATGAGTAATTATTTTTATGAGTTGGTACATTTATGTTGTAATGTCAACTCAAGAGCTCTGAGATTAATGGGTTTTTCAGGTACGGATCCTCACAGTATCCTAGGTACGTGGTGGACGCAAGAATAATAAGAATAAAGAATAATATTACTTCTATTCTACTCTCTTCAAAACAGAAGATAGAGACCACTGGTCTTGTAATATAATCTTATCTTGCTATAAAAACTAAAAACATCTCTAAAATAATTACAAAAATAAAATGTGGCAATGTGAACAATCTTAATATTTAGTAATACTAAAATAACATTTTCTTTAATTGTGATAATTATTAGTTAAATAAAGTAAAAAATTAATGATAAATTATGATTGCATGCAGTAGTTTTTTTTTTTGTCATTGAAATAGCAAGAAATAAAGGGCTAATTTATTTTATTTACTCTGCTGTAAGTCGACGCTAAAAACATTAGGTACCCTTCTTCTGGGGCAGTTGGGTGAAAAGACTTTCTTTATTAGCACGTCAAGTTTTTTTAAATAAAAAAAGAACATTAATAAAAGGAATCGCACGTATAACCAAAACGTCTAGACACTGGACATCACTCAAACATAACCTAAATAATAACCTACATTGGTATTACCTAAATAATTACATCCTATACAGTGTTACAAAATAAATGAGCTGGTATAATAAGGCCCTAATGTGAGTATTGCGTAATTTGCGCATGCGCGTTAGCGCGGCGGGCCGGGCGTGACGCCTGTGCCGATGCGCCCGAGATTCACGCACTTCCGACGTAATCATTAAATAACTTGTAAATAGAGCTGAGAAGTACGTACATAGACATTCATGAATGAAATTAACGCCCACATTATTTCTGTTTCAAGGAGGATGCGCTAAGATAGCCAAGATTCTTATTTTCTTACGTTTTTAGCAATTTTCAGATTAGTGTCCGGCTGTTTGTTGAATAAAATATGATTCGCAACCCTTACACGTACTGCCAGGGGTGCGGGATGTTCGAAAGAGATACCGTGGCTCCTACTAGCACACAGGCAACTGAAGGAACACGGGTGGGTTTTAGTCAGTAAAAGTCTGACACGCCCTCCCGCTTCGCTCAGAGCGGGAGAAGTCATTTGATGATTTCCCATCCTCAAAAAAAAACCGTTACACGTTTTATTTACATAATTATAATCATAAATATAATCCACTTAGTTCGTGTTACCACATTGAAAGAGTATTGTATATCAAGGAGTAGACCGGGGGGCGCCATAGTGGTAGGGAACACATCCCATAAAAGACAACAATTAACCTACAATATCCTCAATGGTAAAGTTATCCACAAAAATAAAATATTTTCCAAGAAAACTAATCCAACCAAACCGGATCTATTTTTATTTTCAAGATTTTTTTGGTCCTACCACTGAACCTCGAATTCACTCATTATTTCTCAAAAACCAACCAATAAAAAACCCATTACCGAGATTTACACAACAAACAATAAACCACGGGCGACCCAATATTTATCTTTACACCATTCCTAAGGCTACAGACAATGCAGAGACAATCGGCGCGGGCGCAGACATCACGATTCAACCGCTCGTGCGACCGCGGGCACGTTTTCATAACCGCTATACAACAAAATCTGGGTCATTTGCACTACTGATCTCGATTTCATACAATAATATCGTCTAGATTAAAACTTATGGACTATTATGCGAACGTGAGGTTGAATTTGATAGTAAAAAGTTGACCTAAGATGTGGTACGAGGCTGAAAGGAGTTTTTGTGAGGATATAAGGTCCTTACAACTTGATGATGCAAGTGCGTCTAATTATAATAATTTATAAATATTAGCTTCAACATTTCGTTGAATAATTAACTAATCAGCTTAATTAATAATTAACTCTAGCCACAGGAACAAAAACAGTTCATAAAACTCATAAACTATAATATTTAACCATATTACGAAATTCGACGGGAACAAGATGGCGGAAAGAATCGAATTCAACGATTAATTCTCATCCATTTTCCGGAATCGATTATCGATTTCGTAAGTGTTAACCTGTTGACGTACGCGTCCGATTAATCGGTAATCGAGGACGACCTTGGACAGCGTCACCCTGCGGAGGTTTTAAGAACTAGAGCCACCATATTGCAAGTTTTCACCTTGGTTAAGCCCCGGAGGTGGAAATGCATGGCCACTGTTACTTTCTAAGCCTACAATTACCTCGTTGACGAAAGGAATAATAATTATTGCACAATATAATAACAGTTTTTAACTGCGGCAGTCCAAAGTTGCATTGCAAAAAGGCTGATATTAATTTTCATTTGAACTGTAACAAATCATATTTCTTGAGACATACCGCCCGCTAGGTGCTGATTGAATTTATTCCAGTATCATATTCATATTGAAATATGAAATCGTGTTAAAATACATTCAGAGCACAATAATTATTACTTCAGAACCATACACTGCACAAACAAAAAAAAGTCTTTGAACATAGATAATAGAAAATTAAAAATTTCCCCAGTTAAATTTCATACCACAACTACTATTTAAAAATCAATTATCAATGTTTTACCTTTTTGCTTTGCTTTACTTCATTAAAGTAATTAATTTCATGAAATGCAAATAACAACGGATACTAGGGTTGGCAAACTTCACGCATCATTGGCATTACCATGTCGTAAGCAAGAATGCGAAATGAGAGACTGTTGATATTAATGTAACATGTACCAAATTAACCAGCCCTAGGGCTACAGAGTTTTATGTGCTGTAAATTGTTTGGTCTACATTTTATTTCACACGTTTACTTTTATATTTTGCATCGAATGTTACAGAATTGCTAGGGGTATGGCGTAAGTTAAAAATACTTTAGTAAATATATTTTCTGTTTACAAAGGTAAACCAATATAATTAATATCAAAGGGTTCATAGGTGGCTTAGACTCCCGGTATTTATGCGGCGTGTCTCCACAGACAATGGTTCACCTTTCATCATGCGCCGCATGCCTGTCACCTGCACACGTGAAAACCTAATGGCTGCGTCAGCGAAAGAAATTCACGTTGCTGAATTTTAGGCCTAACTAATTTAAAAATCGATATACGTAAATACTTATAATAATTAGCGCAACACACTATGAGGAAGGGCAGCCTAATCAATCTTCTTGACAGAAAACGTTTAATTAGAGAGACGGAAAATAAAATAGGGTTTTTTTTTGGGTGGGAAATCATAAAATAACTTCTCCCGCTCTGGGTGGAGCAGGAGAGCTTGTCAGACTTTTACTGACTAAAACCCACCCGTGTTCCCTCAGTTGCCTGTGTGCCAGGGGCCGCGGTATCTCTTTCGAACAACCCGCAACCCTGGCAGGCATCGGCCCGTGCGGGCCCCATCAGTTGATGCAGATATCTCTTTGAGGCGCGCGTGGAACACAATGCGCCGTCGACTCGGGCTTGGTCCTTACCAGACAGCGAGCTACCCAATACTCGCCGACCGCAAGCCCGCGCCTACGGTGGCCGGGAATCAGCCTGGGATTCCCGACGCGCAGGGCGTCTCCCGCGGTGACTAAGGCCGTGAGGGCGCATATACTGCCTCTCCCTCACGTGCACCGCCTCCTTCTTCGCGAGCATTACTGCTTCGCAGAAGGATGTGACACGGCGGTGCTCCGCCCAAGCCGGGCAGACCTCCACCGTATGCTCCACCGTGTCCTCAGGGCGATCTTCGCAGTAAATAAAATAGGGTTGGAGTTGTTTAAAAGTCTTGGAGTTGCTCTGCAACTTAGGACCTTCTACCGTCGTGTCACGCACAGAAAAAGCCTAGTCTAATACACCTCTGTTTACAACTCTGCTTTGCTCCTCCAAAAAGTATCCGTTCTTACATCTACAAAATGTAATCTATTATTCATACAAACGCTCCACACATTTCTTGCAACGTTCTTTGTAACCCCGGTGCATGGCGCGCCTCCCTTCTTTTAACCGACTTTGACGGATATTGCTCAAAGTATCATGTACCACTAATTAATTCTGACGCAAAGACAGCAATTAAAAAGATACCGAGGTTTACGGTTAACGTAATAGAGCTATAAGGTTTAAACTGTTGGTTCAATGGTTGATAACATCTTATCTGGAATATAGATTTAGGTTTAATCTTATTTAAAGGTATTTGTAGGGTTTCATCGTTTATTTAATCGAAACTATGAATACTGATATCTTCATAATAATCTATTTAATAGCTTTTGCTATTTTTGTAGTTTTCCAAATATCTTAATTTGTAGTATATCCTTTTATTCTATATTCAATTACTTATTCTTGTAGGCCTTGTAGACTATTTTCTATTTTATTAAGTACGAGTAGGTACCTGGTACTACAGGACTAAATTGTCCTTCCCTGTATTTTTAAAAGAGTAACCTTGCTGGCTCTTCTCCATAGGAAACAACCATTTGGAACCTTGCACCTAGCTTCTGACGTTTCATAAGTGTCCATGCAGGATTATTTCAGCGATTAAAATAATATATTTTGATTTAGGTTGTTATTTTTACTTCCATATTTTCTTCTTTGGATTACTATGGATGGATACTGGCTATTCTCATACAAAATTCTCGACTTATATTTTTATTTTTATTAATTCACATCTATACCCAAAACTTTCCTCACGATATTTTCCTCACTCACTATTTTCCTCACTGGTTGTCATGGGCAGGCAATGCGGAGGCCGCATTGCCTGCCCATTCCATGACAACCAATAACCATACCTTTTGTTAGTCACAGTGAGACGTTCACAAGAAAGATCTGTGTTTATACATCTAATTCACATGCTTCCGTAAATCCTTATCCGTAATTCCGTATCCATCACTAATTCGAGAGACAAACATAAAGACAAGGAAACAGTCACACGTAAACAAATAAACGCTAAACAAGTGACGATACCATACATGTGTAATTCACCATTACACTGGACCATTAGGAACTACGTTTAGGTGTCTTTTCTCACACCTCACTTCCCACGGAACACATTAGTTGGTATATTTATGATTAGATTACGCCATTATTCTTTATGGTTGTACTCAAGGGTTGCCTCATCTTGTGTGGCTTAAAGGTGAATGGAAAGCGAGATGAAAATTGCGAGAGCCTTGACACGACACAAAAAAAAACTTGGCATGCAAAAAGTTTTAGTATTACATTTAAAATTTGGCAGATTTCGTCAAAATTAAGCCACTAGATCGAGCCGCTAAATTTGCTCTAAATTTGTTTAAAAAAAAAGAAAATGGTTATACTTATTTGTTCACTGCTCGACTAAATATAATTAATATATTTCATACTATTATAGCATAATCAGCCTATAATGTTTCCAAAGCTGGGACTCAGGCCTCCTTCAAAATAGAGGAGGGAGGTCGAAATGTACCACGCAAGCCCAGTGCGGGTTGGTAGATGTAACATGTTTCCGAATTTTGGTTCTCGGTTTCCTCATTATGTTTTCCTTCACCGTTTTGTGAGCACCTATGATGAAATAGTTTGCACTAAGTAAAGCGCCTGACAGGGTTCGAACGAACGACCTTCAAATCGTAAGTTGGGGCCAATACCACTGGACCACCACTGCTCCTGTTAATATTGACAGTAAAATAAGAATCAGTCATTGTCTAACAAGTGCACGAGCTAATCATATTACATAAGCATTTAAAAGATAGGAAACACTCTTCCGTTATAAATCAAGCCGCTTCTTTTCTTTTCTTGTACCACGCGATAAGGGTCAGTACACACGGTCATCTGATTGCCTGACGCGGTTGATGCAACCGCAAATGCATTTTATTGAGGGCAACGAACCGCGACCGGATGATCGACAGATCATTTTGATGCATCTCCGCTGATGCGTATTTCGTTCGAACGCATAGATGCAATCGACTTGAGTAGGTTTGGAAATGAGATGCTGTAGTAATGAAAGGATGTTCCATAGAAAAGGATATTATTGTGGTTTGTATGTTTTATTTTCATCCACCGTGCAAATTCAAAATGAGATTAGAATTCTAGAAAATGGTTTTGCGAACCACGCGTACGTCATTACACTTAGAATTTGTAACGAGGTTCTCACTCACTTCAACAATGTAAGTGACCACAAAAACCCATTAAAACCCTGAACTTTACACCTCATCATCAATAACCGCAATCCTAAGGACATAATCCGAGATTATGTAGACAAAAACAAACATCATAACGAGCCAATCATATAATCGTTAACTAGTAAAGTAGTGACACGAGGAATCGATTCGTCAGACTCGGATATAATCGATCATAAACATCGATTGGGTCGACGGACTTTAATAAATGTTTCGCGGTCGATATGTTGCGACATTGCATTAACTTATGAAGCTTGGGAGATGTAAAGACATGTCTAAAGGGAAGATTGAAGTGGCGGCAAAAAGCGATCGCTTTTGTTTTTCATCGTAGGTGATGAAGATAAGGTAGGATAAAAAGTAAGAAGAAGCCAAGATGACACGGTAGTTTTTCTTAAAGCACTGAAGATTTCAAGTCCTTTTATTTCGTTAAGTATCAAGACGGAGTACCTTTTATAAATAATCAAGATTGCAAGTGCGATTATCCATCAAAGATTGTCACTCTTGTATGAACACAGCCTAAGACACATGCTTGCAACTTTTAAGTACTTTCAGATTTCAACACCGCACCCATGGTGGAGTTACCATTGATAATGATATTGAGCCCATATTGTTTTAGAGAAGCGAACTAACAAAAGAAAAAGAAGATGAACTAATAGATATTAAGCCATCAGATAGTGTTACACTTATATTGAGAACTTTTAGACTGCGCTCCAAATAAGATCTTCAAAAACCATGCACATAATTATGAGCTTTACTTCGATTTATAGAGTGATGATAATAGCATGCACGATTCTTTAAATCTGGCTATAGATTTTGACGACTATCGAACATTTAATGAACATATATTTTGTAATGCCAACCAGATTAAATGGAGTCCATGTTGTAACTTCAGTTACCTACTCTTATATCACAAGTAACCTGTTCTAAGATAGGCATCAAACCTAAGCAGGAAATCGTAGATTTTGAAAATTAATCAAAACTCAATTCTACATTTATTGAAGCATAATTTATTGCATCTGTTTATCTGTGTCAGCTTCCATCCGAGTAATCGATTTAACGTATCGATGGCATTTTATCGATATTGAGTGGTCATTCGATTGTACCGAGACTAGCTGTTGTTGTTAATCGAGAGACTTGTTATCAATGCATTGTTCTATATTGCAAAAGCTTTGGTATTTTTATTTATAATAGATATATCAATCGATCAACTGTTGAGGTCTCATTAACCATTTACGGCGAGTTTTACTAGCAAGGTCGGATTGCTACACTTTGTGTCAATGTGACTAAAGTTTCTGGATGGAAAATTTCATTGTTAGTGTATCGAATGCAATTTGTACCGACAATGCCTCTAATTAATACTATCGGATTTAGATATGTGTATTTCAAATCTGATTAATGATTTGAGTCGGAGTGAAAACGCTCATTTAATTTCCATTTACTTATAGTGTACTAGTTTACAGGGTGGCGACACGACCTAGACGCGTATTACCAGGGTTGGATTGAGGTGGCCCTTGAAAAGGATGCCTGGAAGGATTTAGGGGGGTCTTTGCTCAGCAGTGGGACAGAGTAGGCTAATTTAAAAAAGAAACCGACTGTCCTGAAGCTAGATAGTGTTTTTTTTTTTTTAAATATAACTCTATAATGATCGATACATTCTAAAATCTAAAGTACCTTATATGTAGAGTTCAAAGTTTTATCTTCATTTCCCAATTTAACAATTGACATAATGTAAGGCAACATCGCCACATAATCCACACCTAAACCATCTTACCCAGAAGACCTATAAACCCCGCAACCTTGCACTCAGTTCTTCATGTCGAAGATTCCACGTAATCGATTCCCCGCGACATCGACATTAGGTAATAGGGTTGCAGTACTCCATGTCGCAACTCTAATGACCGCCAAGGTCGAGGCTGCGCGTGCGCCCGAGGTCGTGTGCATTAGCGACCTCTTCGACTCGATACAGCTTTCTATTTTCTATGACTGAGTCGCGGATTGATTGTGTTCTTGTTTCTTTTAATTTCGCTTTCGTTCGTTTGTTTGTTTGTTTCGTTCTTATGTGGTGAACAATATTATTGGAGGTTAGAGATTTTTATGGATTGTGGAATGTCTCTATGTACGGTTACAACTATGGACACCAGTTTTTTAAATTGTTTACACTATGCATATTTGAAACATCGTCATTTGTTTTCAGGGTTTATTAATCGATTCGCTTGAATATACTCGCCTGAATCGGGCGAATCGAGACTTTTCAATAATATGTTATTTTCTATTGACGATCCGCGCGAAGTTAATAATATATGTGGGTGAATAGACAACTCAGGAAATATGTACCTATTAAGTAATTTCATGCTCTGTATACCCTTTTTCATAACTTTATTTTGTTGACCGTTTTCATTTGCAACTAATTTGCTAACTATACTAAACATTTCGTACATTTCAAAGTACACATCCACAATTTGAAATGTAAATTATCTTTCCAAACACTGTTAAGGAAATAATACATAGTGTAGCAACGTTTGTAAATAACCAGTTAACATTTTATCCTCCATCTTGACATGGGCATCCATCGATCGAATTACTCAACATATCGAAATTATCTGTCGAATCTTAAAGAAATGGTCGCGGTCGGTCGACCTTTGATTGCGCCGGGCGGCGGCGCCGTCCGATGCATCGAATCATCGATCCGAGTGAAAGTGAACGATTACTGCAATCGAGTTATTAGGTGGGCTGATGTAATGAATAATGATCACTTGTTGCACTTTTTATCGATTGTAACAATTGTTATGCGATTACTGTTCAATCATGAGATGTTTGCAGCGCTTCATTGCGTTGTTAAGTTTGCTGAAGTCTGCTGCAGCGCTGTTGTTTATGGTATTGCGAGGATCTTCAACACCGAGACTTGAAAATCAAACACTGTGTTTTTTCGATGCGCTGTAACTCACTCGCACTGCACTCTGTTGGATTTTCAATGCTCAGTTTAAGGCCCTAGTAACTTTAAATATTGTCGTTATGAGCGATAATAGTTCTTATAGCAATCCGATACGGGTTAAAATTTGTTGTAATAAATTCGAATAATAAATGAGCAAGCACTGTCGTAAAAATGCAAATAAAATCGTATAAAGAGATAGATATTAACTATTTAATAATAAATAATCCATCACTGGATGCAGTTTGGCATTTGGAATTTTATGGTATATTTTTAATTATAATTATAATTGTTATTGAAGGGATAAACTGGTTTTAAAGATAATTAAGAGGTGACTTTGATGATTTTTTGATGCATTTAAGTATGTTTAATTATTTTTTGAGTTCAATCACTGTATGCAAAAAAGACTTGAAAATATTATATATTTTTTTTGCTTTGAAAATTATTTACGGTTAAAGAGATACACTGGTTTAAAAAACCACCTTTTTGAGCGTTTTCAAGAAATCGCCGCATTAACACCGAGAGTTGCAAATCCAGTGTGCGCAAAAATCCTGCCGCGGTTTTACTGCGTCTGTGCTGACGTCAACTTATACTGACCCAAACTTGGTTACATTTTATTTCTGGTTAGATATCATCATAAGTATTTCTATCATGCATGAGCATGAGGTCCTGGGTCTGATTCTCAGGTCGGACCAAATGTTATTACGTTTTTTTTTTCCTTTTTTTCTCAGTAGCTGGCCAGTGTCTGAATTTGCGTCTGGTTGTTGGCAATAGATTCGCAATTTATTACGTAGGACTTTAACATAACTGGTGAAATGTTGGTGTATTTGAAGTACACGAATACACCTCTGCCTTTTTCCTTCAAGGTTTACATTTATCAGTAACTGGGTAAAACGATACCTTTTGGTAAGTCTGGTGACTACCCGTGAGGACTGTAAAAGATCATGAACAGCCAAGACCAACGGCTTAACGTGCTTTCCGAGGCACGGAAGTGTCTTGATATATAAAGATGATCACCCATCCACGCCACAATGGCGGCAAGCTTAGCTTAACCTGATCGATCGAAACGTACGGCTGCTATTATTTAGCCACGATCCCCGCCTGTAGGTATGTGTCTAATGCAATATAGAATGTACAATGAACAGTACATAGTTCTAGGTGATCAAGGTAGTAATTTGCCTAACGGCCGTTTAATTGCTTAATATTAATTGCGCCGGCGCATGAAACAAGTTCTTACTTACTTAATAGACTTATGGTATTGACGTAATGGTTCAATTAACGCTGCATTCAAGTTCTACAGATATTTACCTGGAACAAAAAAAAATATTGTAAGAGAAACAGAAAAAGAAAATACATTATTAAAAAAAGAACATAACATATTATTACATCACGCCTTATTTCGCCTAAAGGTTGAGCAGAGCTAGAGACCTATATATAGTACACTCACATTTCGGTAGATATGTTTAAGTCCCTTGTAATAGGAGACGAGCATAGTGCCATCAGCCGGGCACAAATTCAGACTCTGGGCTGCTACTGAGAAACTCCAGATAAGTATAAAAACTTGCCCGACCTAGGAATCGAACCTAACGCTCAACAGTATTACTTGCGACTTTGCGACCCCTCGACCAAAGAGGCAGTCAGTACAAGAGCAGTATTAAAATGGAACTCATCCATTAAATAATAATTTGCAAGTCTTTAATAAACCCATAAAATATGCATTGTTTTGACCCCAAGGATGATGAAAAAGAATTTTGCAAATCCGTCTATACAGGACAAGTTTTTATCCAGTGCGCAAACTGTAACTATGAATTCAGCATATCATTCTAGAACCCCCAGCGCAGACATTATTCGTAGGTTATGCAAAAAAAATCAGCTGTTTCATAGAAAAGTGCAATACCTACGCGGTCAAAATATATGGAACAACTGATTTTTTTCGTATAACCGTCGAAAAATATCAGTGCTGGGGGGTCTAGAATGATATGCTGAATTGATAATTAGTACTGTGAGGGGGATTTATGAAAGTGTTGTTAAGTTTTTTTACTTTGTCTTAATATTTGTATTATTTTCTCTTATGTGGAAATGTTTTTTTTTTTTGTTTGTTCAACCGGTAATCTTTAATTTTTGTAATTGGTTTTAAACCGTTTTAATTAAAGAAATAAATAAATAAATAGGTACATAAAAAAAATATAGGTATATATAAACATGTTGAATTGATAACCCCCTTCGTTTGGAAGTCGGTAACAAAACCTTTTTACGCGGATTCTTCATTTCATTAGCAACATTTCAACGTAAAAAAAATCCTCATCAATAAATTAACAAGTTTACGCAAAATAACATTGAACATAAAAAGCATAACCGTCAGTCCTTATTATTATGAAAACGTGTCACTCAGTAATAAATTCATTCAAAAATGTCGTAATAATGCTTAAATCGAAGAAGAAAAGAATCATACTGAGGCCCACGAATCAGTAAACGAGTACATTAAATACGACAATCGTGAAATTAAACCTCATTGTAATGCTGTGGTCGGGTTTAAGTGACAGCGAATGCCTTTTGGCTGTCTTAATTAATTGGATTGTTAGCCTTAACACTGGTTGGTAAGAGCGGTTGCTTCATTTAACATTGAGAGACAAGTTTACTTTTGGGATATCATCATCTGCCTAGCATTTTCCCAGCTATGTCGGGGTCGGCTTCCAGTCTAACCGGATGCAGCTGGATACCAGTATTTTACATGGAGCCTATCTTACCTCGACAACCCATGCAGTTACTGAGTGATACGGTACCCCTTGGTAAGACTGGTTGTCAGACTTACGGGCTTCTGACGACCCGTAACGACTGTCAAAATTCCACAAATGACAGCCGGGACCAACGGCTTAACGTACTTTTCGAGGCACGGGTCTTGGTATGTAAAAATGGTCACTCATCCACGGACCAACCGCGTCAACCTTAGTCATCAGCCCCCATGTTTGGGATAATAATGCACTATTTATGAAGCATAACATCACGCCTGCAATCCCCGAAAGGATGACAGAGGTGTAAACACATTTCATCATTTATGTTTAAATCCCCTGTAATGGAGAGCTAGCCTATTGCTATCAACCGACCACAAATTTAGACTCCAGACTCATCATCATTTCAGCCGAAAGACGTCCACTGCTGAACAAAGGCCTCCCCAAACTCTTCCACTTCGACCGGTCTTGTGCTTCCCAAATCCAGCGGATTCCCGCGGCCTTCACAAGGTCATCGGTCCACCTTGTGGGAGGCCTTCCCACTCTGTCTTCCGGTATGCGGTCGCCACTCCAGAACCTTTCGGCCACATCGGCCGTCTGTTCTGCGAGCAATATGCCCTGCCCACTGCCACTTAAGTTTGGCAATTCGTCGGGCTATGTCGGTTGCCTTGGTTCTCCTGCGGATCTCTTCATTCCTGATTCGATCACATAGGGAAACTCCTAGCATAGCCCTCCCTGTCCATTGCCCTTTGGGTGACTTTAAGCCTTCTGATAAAGCCCATTGTGAGTGACTCCAGACTGCTACCGAGAAATTGCAGATGGAAAAACTAAAACTAAATATACACTTTGCCCGACCTGGGAATCTAACCCAGGACCTTATTCTCAGCAGTAGCGCCAACCAACGGGGCAGAGATAAGCTTTGAATGCATATTAGTCTTGTTACCTTTGCTGAACATCGCTAGGATACTTGTCGATAGCGGGATTTTTTATGTTCACAGACAATGATGTTACTGCCAAGGTAACTGCGTTGATTCTACAAGCGACAAGACAAAAGCCTCGATATATTTGTCGCCTATTGCTTACAAGGCTTTTATCACATGCCTTCTTTGCGTGCCATAGGCATGACAGCGTCAAAATTTTGCTGGCCCAATTCCACGGGCGGCGTAAAATTCCTAACTGCGGCTCCAATTTTTTGGGGCAGGGTAACTGTTGAAACATAGTTTGCCAAATAGCTTCACAATTTGACCCTGCTTCATTACGGTCGAGGTACTGCCATTGAATTTCAAATAACCAACTTTAAAAAGGAATGAGCTATGCTTAGAGGCTCTCTGAAGGATAGAATACGGAAATAAGGTGATCCAGCAAAGAACCAAAGACATAGCTCACAAAATCAGCAAGCTGAATTGACAATGGGCCGGCCATTTTAAACGTAGAACCGATGATCGCTGGCATAGATGTGTTCTTGAGAGGTGGCGTGCAATTGGAGAGGCCTGTGATCAGCCCTGGACTGCTGTATGCTGATGATGAACATTATAATTTTTTAATTTATTTTTTTATCAAAAAGTGCGATAACACCCAACACTGTTTTCTTTAGCGTCTAACAGAACTGAGAGTTGACTGGACCAAAGTTGAGTAACGTCTAGAAATATAATGAAGCTTTGAAGCAACTTGTCCTTAATCTACGCACGTTACATTAAAGCAATCATAGATCACACGTTCATCGGTCAACTAATGAGTTTAAAGTTATAAATCAAGTCGTCGAAGTCATCGAAGAAATTGATGGCCTAGACAAAGTGACATTCTATTAGTGATGACGATGTTAATAAATATGGGACTGATATAGGCTAAAGAAAAGCTTAAGTATGTCAATCCTGTTAAAGTATTTTTAGAAATTCTTAATACTTAAGCGATTGCCACTTGTAAACTACAGTTAGCTTGGCAATGGGTGGCAGTAAACCAGAATCAGCGAGTTAAATCTAACCACAACTTAAGGACGTATTTGCCTTCATCACATTTCGCATACGTCATTGTTTGAAAAGGTTGAATTCGTGGCTTGAATACAAAAGGACATTTTTAGTGTTTAACGGGATTGGAACTGTGCATGGTGACAGGTTGAGAGCAGGAAAACAATCTTGTACTCACGGTTAGGTATTTAATTTAAGCAGAAAGAAATCTTAACAAATGATACATAAGATAATTGCCTGAAGGTTACAAATCTCCTAAAAGCGGATACAACCAATTTGCTATCATGATTCTATTTGTAGTAATTGCTGAATAATCTAGTCAAAAACACCGAAACCAATAGATTTCCTAAGACCAATTTAAACAAACCGAAAATGATGACTAAGCTAGGATTTGGCAAGGACATTTCAAATGCAAATTCTCTTCAGAATCACTGCAGAGCTACGTTCGGAGGCGCTGTTCAAGGTTTCATACATTCACGTATTGTTACTGTAGTTACCACTACAATACTTGAAATATGCACATACCTTAACGGTGATTTTAAACAAAAAAAAAAGTGAAACAAATACAAAATCTGGGCTGCAATGAATAATTCAACGCACACATAACAGCTTCGCAAGATTCGGATCAAGAAACTGTTTTAGTATTATTTACAACGATCGATAATAGAGGATATATTACTTAAATTAATATTCCGGATGCAATTAATGTATCAGTTTCAAGGTAAACCGTTCGATTTATATCGAAAACTAGTAAATTGCCGCTACTAAGTGCTGTCAATTTTGTGATGACAATGATGAATGTTTTATTACAGACATGTCTCAAAACGACACAGAAAATAAAATACATTTTATTGAAAACGAATCAGAATTCAAGGCTTAAAGAGAAACAAAACATGGAGAGTAAAAAAACAAGGTTACATACAATGTCAATCCCTTTCGTAACATAAAAGCGATTGGATACAAACTCAAAGGGATTAACTTGATTCAATCTGAAGACGGTAACTCAAATGTCTCTCATCTATAGTACACGGTTGTACAGCCTACAGGCGACATGCTAGACGAATCGCTAAATCCAGATGTCATTGAGATAGAGCTTGCAATTGTTCGCAGAGACGATGCCAACAATGGTTTACACACGCATTGTACTGTCCACTTGAAGAGTAACGGAGGAAGCTGAGGCCATGTGTCTAAACCTTGGACGGGTGAATAGCAATGAATGGACTGACCCTATCGACGCTTAACATACAATAGTGAACCCAAAGATGAGGCTTAATTGATGTTGTAATAGTTAGCAGTGGTAGCAGCGGAACTAAATTATAATTTCCGCTCTTCTAAGACAATGGATCGTTAAGAGGTGTCGGTTGTATAATACAAATAGTACTAAGTTTTGTCTCCTTGCCAGAGTTGCTAAACGAATGAAAATGTAATTTATTTTGCAATTTAACACACCAACGGCTGAGCATTAGATAATGGTCTGACTGTTGTTTCCAATAAATTGTTTGATCGTTGAACTGGATTAAGGAAGTTTTCCTTCTATTTTTGCCGATTAATGAAAAAGTAAAGTCATGTGTTTTTCCATAAACCTTTTAAGTAAAACAAAAAGCTATTTAATCAGCAAGCTGTGTATGTTGAGGTATCGTGCAGTGTGGAGTTGTAGTATAAGTAAGGGTGTGTGTGTGAGTGATTGCTTAGCAGCTTTGGTGCATTTAATCATAATCAGTCAATAATGTTCCCATTCCTGGGACACAGGCCTCATAGGCTCACGATGTTCTCCTTCAACGTTTTGAGAGCAATAGTGAAGAAACAATTTAAATAAAGTAAAACGCCTGTCTGAGTTCGAACCTACGACCAACTACTCGGCCACCACTGCTCTCTAAATCTACTTTGTGCAATATACAGGGTGATTGGAAGATGGGTGCAAAGCTTTAAGGTGAAGATAGTATAGACAATTTAGAACCATTTAAGCCATGGTTGTCTTAGACGAAGTCTTACCAATTTTTTTTTTAATAAGGTTTAAAAGACGTATTGTACAAATTTTTTATTTTTTCTGAGCTTTAAATGTCTGTAAAAAAAATGTCTAATGACACAGAAGCCTAAAACATGTTTTGCTTGATTGCTTACACATTACTTTAATTAAATAAATAAAAAATGAATTCATTTATCATTCAATTTGGCCATAATTATGCAGTTTACATATTTCCGAAAAAAAACTTAAAAATTTGGTTAAAAATATTTGGTAAGACTTCGTCTAAGACAACCATGGCTTAAATGGTTCTAAATTGTCTGTACTATCTTCGCCTTAAAGCTTTGCACCCATCTTCCAATCACCCTGTATATTCAATCTCAAGTAATCTATCTTGAAATACAACATTTCAAATTAATTCTGACAGTTGTAACAGTAACAATATTCTAATATTTGTCAAGGTAAGCTATTAATATTTTTGATCTAGTATTCTGACCTTAGCGTTTACTTTCAAGTCTAGTCTAGAAAAATGTGAATGTAAAAAGTGCATGTCAAATTACATTACAACAATAAAATGTATACTTACTGAAACTGTAACGAAGTGAAACCAGTGTTACAGTATATGTAAAATTTCTAGAACATTTTAATTGAAGGTCCTATTATAAAAAAATGGTTCCACTGTTGTAATTTTGTAAGTCACGTAATTTTGCAAGATTTTCTGAAGAATAGTGCAACATACAATGATAAATGTAACGATACGTGTATTTTATGTATATTTATGTTAATTTAGACCTTATGTATTGCTTCAGATTTCAGACAGAATGTGAAATGTTGCAACATCCGAAATTCAAAGTGACCTCCTCTTTCATTCAGAATTTTAATTGGGCTTACAATTTTTTTTGTGTTACTGAAAAAAAAATTTAGTCATAACTCAATTTGACATCGGGTCAGATCGATATTTGGGATCGGGTTTTTCTTAAGTTTTCGGAGATACCGAAGACTGTTGTAGCTTCTTAATGAAAATTAGCAAATACATCATATGAAATGAGCATAACAATTGCAAGATGTTACTTATTAAAATTCAAGTTTTCTGTCAAAAAATATACAAAACTACCTTTTGCCCAAGGCTTGGCCCGCGTGGAGGTCAGAAGGTATCCCACGGCAATGTACTAACGAGCCAGTCATGGTCTATCCGAGTGCAAAACATACAAATCGGTTCAGCCGTCAAGGCGTGAAAATAAAACAGACAGACAAAAAAACTTACTTTTGCATTTTCGGATAGGTATGGATTAAAGAAGAAACAAATATTAATTTTCTACAAAACAGTCATAATTAAGTTCTTGACAGACAGTATTTTGCAACAGTAGCGTGAGAAGTTTATGGTCCGTGTGAATTTATTATGCGAATAATTCGCATTTTATTTATATGAACGCTAACATTTTAGCCGCCAAATTATTATAATTAGATCATTCATAATCCGCTGCCTGGAAAACGAAAAGTGAATTAAATAATAATTTAAGAGAATCCTACGAATAATTATTAACCGTAGAAACGATCACTTTGCACTTCTTGCAAAACACAATCATTTTCATGTTTAGATTCGTTAATTCCTAAACCTCCACTTTTTAAGATATTCTGGGTTAATCCAATCCAGCCTGTCCCTTGCTGCCCGAGATCCGTACCCTACAGGGCCCTAAGGCCCTTACCGAGCATTCGCTATAATTTTAAGTTTTTAAAGCCCTGACTGGAAGCTTTAATTTATGTATTAAGGTAACCACCAGCCGACAACGTCTCAGGTTGTCCTGCGAGATGTCATTCCCAAAAAAAAGATACTCCGAGCACTTTGTTAAATTATACAGGAATCCCTTCATATTAAATGAAATGTTTATATACAGGAAAAGTTTTTATTCAGTGCGCAAACTGTAACCATGAATTCATTATATCATTCTAGACCCCCAGCGCAGAAATTTTTCGTCGGTTCTACAAAAAAAATTCAGCTATTTCATAGAAAATTGCAATACCAACACGGTCAAAATGTATGGAACAGCTGATTTTTTTGTGTAACTGTCGAAACATTTCTGCGCTGGGGGGTCTTCAATGATATGCTGAATTCATGGTTACAGTTTGCGCACTGGTTAAAAACTTATCCTGTATACATGTAAGTAGATCTTTTAAGACACATTTAAACGTAAATATTTTGTTGGTCAATATTTTAAAACTAGATGACAGCGGCATTTCCTAGCTAACTGAACCTCGAGAAGAAATGCCGAGACAAACTCAGAGGAAATGGTCTCTAAGTCCAAACATAAATTAGGATTTCATTGTGAGTCTAACCATGCAGGGCCAAGTCTGGAAGTGCCTTTTGAAGAAAGAACCATTGTAGCTTTGAGCTGACCTATCTCGTCAGATGGCATGCATGCTCAACCCTATTTGAGGGTGTTCAACATAGACATTTAGCTAAAGGTAAAAAGGCAAAAGAAACCTCGCTATTTACATAGTAACGTTCTATATGTGTGACGACATTCCTTAACCGAAGTACCGACATCATTAGGACACGCATGACGTGTTTTTATATCTGCTACTTTTAGGTTACTTGAATTAAATACACCTTATAAGGATCTGGACAAGTTACCAAATTATATTAATTCTGGTTTTTAATGTTGCGCTGGGAACGTTGTGTCAATGAGAGACTCGGAGGAAAGACTAAACATTTTATGGATAGATGTCTCAACCTAACTGTAATTTCGTTCATAAATAAACTTTAATTCCTAGGAGCCCTGCCCAAGGGTATTCATTCTTTAGAGTCTCTACAGTCTACACCATCTTAGGACTAATAATGTTTTTTTCATTAATAGTAAGTACTGTTTAAAAGGGGCTTGGAGCTAAGTAATAACAGGCGCAGGGGTCGATCGATCAGGTTAAACTACTCTTACTGCAGTTGGACCGTAGATGCGTTAGCATCTCTACATAATAAGACCCCTCCGTGCCTCGGAAAGCATGTGAAGCCTCTGGTTCCGGCTGCATCACTCGAGGATCTTTGACAGTCGTTGCAGGTCATCAGAAGTCCGATAGAACCAGTCTTACCAAGGGATATTGTACCTAGTAACTGGGTTGTCGAGGTCAGATAGGCATTATTTCCATGTATACTGGTATTCAGCTGCAACCGACTCCAACATATTTGGGAATAGGCTAGGCAGATGATAGTAGGTACAGTTTATAGTATTCAAGATAACCGTTTTGTATCTGATTAGCAGCAACAGTAACTGAGTGAACCACTTTTCACTTTAGTGTGTCTTTAGCCTGAAGACTAAAGTCTTCAGGCTAAAGACACACTAAAGTGAAAAGTGGTTCACTCAGTTACTAGTAGTAGACTAAAGTCTTCAGGCTCTGCGGAATACGCGACGAAAAGACTCGACGAAGCTTCCCAAATGCTGCCCAACCCAGCTGAATTCTTCTGTTAGCCTCTTTCTCAAAGCTGTTCTTACCAAACTGCAGAGTTTGCCCGAGGTAAACGTATTCTCGAACAACCTTGAGAGCACCGCCATTGAGAGCAATCGGTCTCGGAGCAACGTGATCGTTGAACATAACCTGAGTTTTGTCCAAGTTCATCCAGAGACCAATGCATACAGAAGAGTCAACTAGGTCGTTCAGCATCTGCTGCAAGTCCTGCAGCGATTCAGCCAGTATAAGTGTGAGATGTACTCGCCGTCGATATTAATACCGCGTCCTTCCCAGTTCAGCGTCTTGAACACATCCTCCAATGCGTTGGAGAACAATTTTGGGGAGATGACGTCCCCTTGCCTCACTCCTCGACGCAGGGGGATATGCTCAGTTCGGTACAGCTCAGTTACGTACAGTGGGCTGCGTCAATTGGGTAACGCAGTCGTATTTTTTTTTATACAACTGGGGTACCCAATTGATGCAGCCCACCGTACGTATTTATAGCAGAAAAATTTCTTACTTTTACTTCATTTCCAAACCTGCCCAACTGCATTGGTTTCTGTTTATAGCTTCTACTAAACACCTATTAACCATTGGCCTCTGACGTCATCACACCTCAAACATTATACAATATAGCACCAAGTTCAATGCCGCTGGGCAAATGTCTCACAGAAGGTGAAAGTTGGCTACGTCATCGAGGTAACCCGACCAATGTTGTAACACCCAAGCAGATGGTCCGTGTGAGGCAATCGCGTGCTTTATGATTTAGCCGCTTTATGTGACTTCTGATCATGAACTTTGTGTTACATTAGCCAACAGGTTGCAGATATGGAAAGTTTATTGATTTTCTTTATGAGAAGAATCACGAGAAAGAGGTCTTTAAACTGCACTGTCTAACTTTCGTGTTTTAAAGTATAGCTACTATCAACCAAGAAGTTTACAATGGCTTCCATACGTACCTACCTACTTATTTTTTTAAAAACATTTCAAAAACTTTGCCCCACACTAGGAATTTCTCTTGTATTGTAGGTGCATTTAAACTCACATACACAAACAGCCAGACCCAGAACAACTACTTGTAGGTCATACAAATATTTGTTCCGTGCGGGAATCGAACCCGCGACACGCAGCGCAGCAGTCAATCGTTTCACCCCTGCACCAACTGTGCCGTCGAACTCAACTTTTTTTTTGTAAAACCGACGAATTTCTTTTTCGTGGTTAATGTTTGCGCACTGAATAAAAACTTTTCCTGTATAACTTTTCCTATATAAAAATGAATCGTTATTTCCCTTGGTCACGGCATCACTCGGCCGCACCAATTTTGCAAATTCTTTTTTTTTGTGTTTGTTATTATCAGGAGAAGATTCTTATGAGAGAAAAAAATAAGAAGGTTGCGCGTAACATTAGAAAATGTAAGAAAACTTAACAACCATATTAACTTTTCTAATATTATACCAATGCGAATTCAATATTCATAGTTAAGACAGGACAACGTCTGTCGGGTCAGCTGGTTTCAAATAATTCTGGCATGTTCTTTTCCAAAGAAATTATCCAACACACAATGTTCTTTAGTAGTAATGTAAAAACTTTTTGTAATAATGAAAGGAATTCCTAGTAAGAAAGTCACATTCATAAACGCTACATTAAAATGATATTACTTTCCATTTCTTTGACTGTAATTAATATCGGTATGATAATCGAAATATCTTTGTGATTAATCTTAAGGCCCTTTCGTATTTATAATTATACTTTCAAGCATTCGAACATTTTAAACTTGGTTTCACTTATGAGAGCTTTGAAGCGTAAATAATGAGGATAAAGAAATAATGTGCTGGAGCGAACTATGTAGAAATAAATAGCTTATCTTTACTAGTGTACTTAGGTAAAAAGATTTGATTAAGTTGGCAGCAAGAATGGGCTACCCAGAATGAACTAGTATATTCTTGACCCCTAGTTTCTGAATGCCTTAGCTATTCTCTGATTCCGAGTCACTTCTGAGTTTGTTTCGGCGTTTTTCCTCAGAGTAGTCAGATAGAAAACGCAAACCACATCTAGTTTTAAAAATATGATTGATGTGTAAAGTGTTTATACGAACCTACATAGAAAAATGAAATCATTTACCATCGCTACTATCCTTACTAATCCCTACTAATATTATTAATGCGAAAATAATTATGTCTGTCTTTCTGTTACGCTTTAACGCCTAAACCGCTAAACCGATCGTCATGAAATTCGGCAAAGCTATAGCCTGGGATATGGAGAAGGACATAGGCTACTTTTTACGCAATAACCGACGTCAACGCGGGTGGAGCCGCGGGAAAAGCTAGCTATATTATATTTGGTGATGGGATTGGTTGTCTATGATTATATAGAACCACTATATATAGTTCTATTTGTTTACTAAAACCGAAGGTAGGTAGCTTAATACACCTTGGAGCAACACTTAAATTCACACCATTTTTGGATTAGTTAACAATGTGTCCCAATTCAAGCAGTTATCATTAAGGGTACTTTAGTATTGCAAACGTTTCGAAACATTGGACTTGTTATTTCTGTCTGTCATTAACAAAATGAGCTCATATTTGCTACTATGATTATTTGACAAGGCTGTGGATTCAATTTCAAATGACTGTATGTAACAATGTCTTGTTGGATTTTTTCTGTCTTAATTTTTTATTTGCTGCAGTATTCATTTCGTTCTAGTGGGCCTTGTGGCTCAGTAATTATATCCGCACGGTACAATCGATCAGCACCCTAATTGCGTAACTCACGATCAATCATAATGTTTCATTTTGACAGTTCAACAATATTCATTGCGTTATTTACGTTGTAGAGCAGATACATTTTTCGAACATATGAAGCAATGGATGAGCAATCTGTTTCAAAATGATTCAGATTATGATTAATCGTGCGTTACGCAATTAGGGTTCAGGTTAAGCTACGCTTGTCGCAGTTCACCCAACCATCTTTACATACCAAGACCCCTCCGTGCCTCGGAAACATGTTAAGCCGTTGGTCCCGGTTGTCATTCGTGGATCTTTGAAAATCGTTACGGGTTGTCAGAAGCCTGAAAGTCTGACAACCAATCTTACCAAGATCTATCGTATTATGTAGTTGCATTTCCCAATAACTGGGTTGTGGAGGTCAGATAGGCAGTCGCTCTATGTAAAATAATGGTACTCAGCTTCATCCGGTCAGACTGGAACTTGCCCTCAACATAGTTGGAAAAAACGAGAGGCAGATGATATGATATTCTATTTCGTGTATTTTTTTATAAAATTATTGAAATCAAATCAAATTATTTATTGGTTTGCAAACATGGGTACATAGATTTTTTATTTTATTAAAAGACCTCCATGTTCTACCGTCACTTATGCATGAAAATCATATATTATTTTTGTTATAATTGAATTTATACAAATTTAAGATAGGTAGGTATTATAATTTAAAAGTAACAGTAAGGAAAATTAAATAATATCTACAAGATACAAATTCATGTCGTTTGAATTACAGTAACAATGTCACAATAATACGAAAATGTCAAACGTTACATTAATACAAAAAAATATTTCAAAGGTCATTAAGAATACACTAATAAAATTTATATAATTCACTTGGATTTACTTGAAATTATGTCATAAAAAATTTTGAAGGACCACTTTCTTCTTTGATCATCTTTCAAAAACCAATCTTCCCACTAACAAGACTGAAGACCAATTTATCATCCGAACAGAATCAATCTCGCACATGCATAACAATGTGCAGAAAATAATAATAAAACCAAGATTACGCTCGTCCATCACATCTCTAACAATATAACATTCTGTGGTGTGCATTAGGTAATCAAGTTATATCATGCGCACACGCACCACCTACTTACATAAAATTTAACAATTACAGTTTGTCGGAAGTGTCATAGGACGTCGTATTTATTATGCAAGTAATTTTTCTTGGTTTTGGACAAACTGTTATAAATAGTATTGTGTTTAAATTTCACATAATTTCGACAGTCTAACAGCCAATATCTTTTTGGTAGCGGAAAAGTTAAAAGGGTGCTGGATATAAATGTAGGTGGAGTGGAAGAGAAAGGCCAAAGAAAAGATGGATGAATTGTGTGAGGAAAGTTATGAAAAAAAAGGTAGTTCATAATAACGTGACCGTTGATAGGGGAGAACGGAAGACGAAATTGTGGTGCGTCGACTCTAAGTAACATGGGGCAAGAGAAAGACGATGATGTTAAAGCTAAAGTTAAATTATACGAAAACTAGCTGACCCAGTAACTTCGTACCGCATAAAAAAGCTGTCTGAACTTTTTGTGAGACAAACAAACGTCAATTCAATTCATATATATAGATTTTCTTTATATTTTCTCACCTTTTAAACCTTACTTGGACTTCTATAAATATTTCAAAACCTAAATAAGCCAATTCGGTCTAGCCATTCTCGAGGTTTTGTGAGACTAACAAACGTCAATTAATTTATATATAATTATGTCACCGTATGATTGTGAACACCGTTGGTTTATAATCTATCTCGCGAGATTATAAACTGTTGATAAATTGTAAACTGCACCATACTGCTTACAATGGCACCCCGACCGAAGATGTTAGTTTAGAAAGAACAGCGACAAACCGCGCGTGAGTCGAGCGAACGCTACTTCCAAGTTAGTGGCAGTTACTTGGCTATTTAGTAATAGCGCAAGGTACTATCTGTCGCATGCAACTTTGATACCAGTTCACAATTTATCGGTTTGCCACGGGCAAATTATAAACTATCGAAAAATAGTGCGTTAAATTGTAAATGGTTTTTGCAGTTCACAATGTTTCGATACTTTGTAATCTCCCGAGACAGATTATAAACTGACGATGTTCATCATCTTACGGTGACATATATATAGAGAAGATATGAGGCAATAGTAACCGCATACTTCATAGGTGCTAATGTTGATTATGTATGCGGGTTGTCGCCAGGGGTGCGGGTTGTTCAAAAGAGATAGGTACCGCGGCCCCTGGCACACAGGCAACTGAGGGAATACGGGTGGGTTTTAGTCAGTAAAAGTCTGACACGCCCTCCTGCTCCACCCAGAGCGGGAGAAGTTATTTGATGATTTCCCACCCAAAAATTAAAAAAAAAATGAATAAGGAGCTTTACAGACAGTATGCACTATGATCAGCCACATCACATAGGTTAAAAGCGAGATCAGATAATCCATTGGATGCTAGAGTTCCAAAAACGGGAAAAATTACGTTCCATGTAGAAAACTTAAAATCAGCAATTGGATGGATACGAATTGATGAACAGAAATACAGATCCAGGATCATAAATGAAAGGAAAATAGAAATGCTGTATGTCTGTTGTTAAACCAAATCAATTTACATGCACATGATCAGGAATTTAATTAGTCAGCAGCAATTTGAAGGCTAATTATAAATGCCAAACGTGGACAATACTCTTAGATCTATCAGATCTGAACCGCGGCCTTTACAGTCACGATAAACGAGCTACTTGACCTATTAAGTTATACATTGAGTCCTAAGCATTCACTGCATTGACAGACAATAGATTTAGTAGCAAGCTCTAAGTACTCATACTGATACAAATCAGATCAATCAATATGTTGTAATATTCGTTTATTGTTTTTAGAATATATTATTATCATAATTCAATAAATGCATTCTTCTTCTTCTTCTTCAACCTTTGGCCACCCAATGCTGAGTGTAGGTCTCTTCCAAATCTCTCCACTTTTGGCGGTTTTGTGTCGTGGAACGGAACGAACGGGACGGAGGAGTGTGGGAAGACAACCGACTAAGTGGACAGACGATATCATTAAAGTGGCCGGAAGAAACTGGATAGCCACGACACAAAACCGCCAAAAGTGGATAAATGCATTATCATCTACCAAAACTTTTCCCAATCTTGTTGGCTTCAGCTTATAGTCTAACCCGATGCAGCTGAATACCAGTATTTTACATGGACATACAACTTATCTGACCTCAACAACCCAGTTACTGGATAATACGATACCTCTGCGTAAGACTGGTTGTCAGACTTTCGAGCTCCTGACGACATGTAAAGGGCAAAAATACAAATGCCAAATATACACGGATGACCAACCGCAGGCAAGCCTGGACCAACAGCTTAACGTGCTTTCCGAGACACGGAGAGGTCTTTTTGTGTAATGATGGTCAATTGGTCACCCATCCACGCATCAACCACGGGTTTGGTTAACCTTAACCTGATCGATCGACCCTTGGGACTTTTATTACTTATCGTTATTAATTACATATGCATATTAGAACTAATTGAACGGTGACAAATTCAAATTGCTGTACTGGTTTAAATTATGTTGTACATGCATAATAAATGGCTGTCCAAGAAATTATATCTAGCCACACGATGCAGTTTGTAATAATCATTTATACGCTGAGATAATATACATATAAACTCGTTTTTGATGCATACTAATCTTAAATAAGTGCATTTTGTATTGAACTGATTTTAATTTATCAATAATAAATATATTTATATATTTACAAGCTGTTGCCCGTGACTTTGCCTGGAATTCAGGACGAAGAAAAGAAGCCTATGTTATTTTCGAGGTCATGGTTTCCCCATGTGCTAAATTTCATCCAAATCCGTTAAGCCGTTTCAGCGTGAAAGTGTCACAAACAAACTCACTTTTGCATTTATAATATCAGTTAGGACTGACTTAGGTGGCAGGACTTAGGTTGGAAGACATCGACGCAGAACCTGTTGCCATACATGATTCTGGACCCTCCTGCATTAGAATTTTTCGTCGGTTACATAAAAAGAAACAACAATTTTCTGCCAAAATGCAATACCTACGCGGTCAAAATCTATGGAACTGCAATTTTTCTTTTTCTTTTTTTTTAAATAAACAACGATTATTTCAACACAGATGGGTCCAAAATCATAAACGGAATCCATGGCAACATATGGCGCGTCGATGCCACCTTGTAAATTATGTTTTCGTTATATTTATTGACATGAAACAACATAAAATCTAAATAAAAGTTACTGACATAATTAACACAATATAGATCAATTCATACCTACATAGACCCATTGTTACTAAGTAGAAATAAGGATTAATAACTCCATAATTATTGGTCCTTACATACCCAACGCACACATACATGTAGGCACAAAAGAATTTTCCAAACGGCGTGTTTTATACGTCTGTATCGTTAAATGTGGGCTAGTCGCAAGTGAGCGGACTAGGCGACCTCGAGCCACGCCTTGTAAGGGCTGGTTGCCACGCGGAAACCGAACAGCCTGGGAAAATGTATGACCGCAAAATTCCTTCACTTTTAACTCAAGAATATGGCTCAGAAGTTAATGACACTGGAACAGTTTGTTGGTTTCGTGACCTGTCGCAAGGATACAAGGCTTTGTCTGATTCAAAGGTTTATGAAATACTAGCTGTTGCCAGCGACTTCGTCGGTGGTCCAGGCTGAAAGTGGCTTATGTCCTCACCCAGGTCATGGCCTATCTTTGTGCCAAATATCATCCAAATCCGTTCAGCCGTCTTACCGTGAAGGCTAACAAACAAACCTACTTATGCATTTATAATATTAAAGTTAGGATGTTGTAGGCACACTTCCTTCACTAGATTCAAAGTTTGATGCAGCTGCGTTTTTATGATTGGGAAATTGGTTACTATGGCTGGCGTCAAAGATGATGAATCATTGAATAAAAAGACCAAAATCATAATTTTGCGCAGGAATTTTCTTATGAGTTTGTTTGAACTACACAGTTTAGAATGTTCTAAATTCAGCTCAGTATATAGGTACTCTTTAGTATTTTGTAGAGTGATCTTTTAGCAGCTGCAAAAATAGATTAATTTCCTTTATTAAATGCGACATTGTTCTAAATGTCAAAGTGGTGCAATTGATTTACCGAACGATTAAATCAGTTTCTGACCAGATTGTTGATTTATTTTATCAGATTTCAATCGTTCGACATTTAGATTCGGTTTTTATAGGATAGCTGGATATGGTCACGTAGCCTTAGGCTTTAGCTATTTCAAGATTAGGTACCTGATTATCTAATGGTCACTTTGTGTACAAGTAAGTGAAGTGTTAAGCAATCACTTTAAGGAATTGTTTAAGTCTCAAATAAACATTTAAGATAAATTAAAACCTTCTGACAACGTCCTATTGACGCAAATTCATGTAGATAAGCTAGGTAGTAGGTATGGTCGTTAGATTATGTTAGGAACTAAGTAAGACTGCCTTGCCTTGATTTAAATGCCTGTAGCTTGATTCAAGTGTACCTGTGTATTAATCAAGTAGTACCTAGCGAATGGAGATGACTGTCGACGAGAATCGTTTCTTTTTTCATTGTTGTTACACTGACATGGAGATTCTGATGACGAATTTTTACACGCTTTATATTAGCTTATTTATATTAAATTATTTTCTCCTTTTTTAGTTTGGTTTTTAGAGCGTGTTTTTTAGTTTTTTAAACTGTTATTTATTATCTTCTGCCCGTAATTATAGTTGCCCGTTCTTCTCCATAGGTACCTACGCTTTGAAATGGGCAACTAGCTTCATCTTTCTAAGTCACCGTGACAATTCAAAAGTGCCTGTAATTGGTTTATTTGAAATAAATGCTTTGAGTTTGAGTTTTATCAGATTCGGTTTCCCGTAATTTATTTGATTTATTTGTGTTTTGCACACTTGTAATTCAGATGTCAATACATCATGGTGCAAATTTTATAATGGAAATGGAAATTAGCCCTTTATTGCTCCAAAAGACCACTTTTCTGTTCGTGGTAGTCTTCTGCAAGACTATCCATCATCTGTCTAGCCTTATACCAACTAGTTTTGGGATTGACTTCCAGCCTCTGGATGCAGCTGTATACCAGAATTTTTCATGGAGCGACTGCCTATCTACTCTCCACAACCCAGTTACTGGGTAACGGAATACCCCTTAGTAAGATTGGTTGTCAGACTTTCGGGCTTCTTATGACCCGTAACGATTCGACTGTCAAAGATCCACGAATGACAGCAGGGACCAACGCGTTAACGTGCATTTTTTTTTGAGGGTGGAAATTCATCAAATAACTTCTCCTGCTCTGGGTGGAGCAGCAAAGCGCGTCAGACTTGTACTGACTAAAAACCACCCGTGTTCCTTTAGTTGCCTGTGTGTCAGGGGCCACGGTATCTTCCGAGGTAAGGTGGGGTCTTGGTTATTTTGTGTTGTCTTGTCTTGTACAAAACTAGTATGAATTTTAATTTGTCTAACCTACAAAGTTATTTAAATCCAAGGACAAAACTCAATTAATCATTCACCAAGTAAATTTTACTACCAATAAAAATTACTTAGGCACGTACAGTCGTTCATGTATCAAAGTAGACCTATAAATCCACCTGAATTCCATCAATCAGCAGCCTAGTGAAAGGCTAGGGATGGAACCAGTCTCCGACCTTCGCGTGTCCAAGACCTTGAACAGACGTCATTAGCAACTGGATTTCCGCATACCATCATACAAGTACACGCTTTTAAAATGCTGAATCAACACCACTAAATTATATGGGGACTATAAAAATTTACATTCAAGAACTTGCAAATTGTCCTGAGTAATATGTTTTTTTTTGTAAGAAAGTGTACAGTAAATAATCTTAATTTCGTTCCGGATAATTAGTTTACATTCTCGCCATATAATTACGGTAATTACATAAAATATTTACGCTCCGATCGGATTCGAGATGCAATTCGGCTAATGAGTGCTGACTTACCGCGAACTTATGCTTGAATCGAATGCATGTTTTGTCTCCATTAATCGATGTATATAATTACCTGTAACAGAAAATAAATTGATTAACATTTCATTGACACTTAACAAAGATGTTGACATTTCAGTAAGTAGGACGTACGCGAGTACCTACTCTTATATTCTGCACGTACGGCCCTTACGACAGCCGACAGCCGGCCTCTCGACGTAACATTGTGGTGGCGTCGGCTTGCATACGAATTTGTATGATATAAACAAATCTAATTTAGTTTGAATTAATTGAATTTTGAGGCTTGATGTTTTGCAATGGTATTTAGAAAGTTCCAGTTTTATTATTATGGGGAAAACCGGCAATGGTTACCTCAGTAAAGTATGAAATACAGTAGAAGTGGCTTTGGTATAAATTCTCAGTGATCTGATGCGATACTAATTAAATTATAGTGACAGACCACACAATTAGCCAGATGCGGTACCTACGCCTTTATAAATGTCCAATTAATTTGAACTGATTGAAATGAGAACGCAGATGTGAGGTGACACGTGTCAGAGCCGTAATCACGACATCCACGTCGAGGTCTTTAATTACATGACACAAAGCCACTGACCAAAGCCTTGGGAACAAGTTGTAGAACGTTCGTTCTAAGAAAAAGTTACGAATACTTTTGTTTAAAAAGTATTTATGGTAATACCTTCTGTTATTAAACTTAATAGTTCCTGAATGTGAGCATTGAACGTCAAAGTTTAAATGTAATTATAGGCAAGCTCAATAATTGCAGAGGAGATAATAAAGTCGTACTCAGCTTCATAATGATGGGGTTGCGATCTTAATACATAAACACATGTTTTACTGACAGCGCACGTCACTACAACATATTAATGGCAAATCTATAACGTAATCCAAATCTTTGCATAATACGATATCTTATAAAAGCTCTACTTTTCAAACCGGTCACTACGACCTTGTATCTCAGAAGTAGGCGTTCGAGATCTGTCAACTGTTATGAAAAGAGAAGTGTTGGTTTAAGAATAAATAAACAAAGACGACGTTGCAAGGTTAGTGCGTCCGCCCTGGCTTCCGGCGGAACAGAATCTTGAAAATCTTGACAGTCTTTTGACCATAATACATGGGTGTTTGACCTCGTATTGTGCTTTCGGCTACGTTCACATAGGAAGCAATAAAGCCGAAATTACACAGTTATGGAATCGTTTTAATTGCAGCTAATGAGTGTATTCTTTATATTCTTTATACGCAATGTTCATAATCGTGTTGCGAAAGATTTGGTTGGCTCCACAGTCTTTGTACCTTTGCCACAAACTTACATTGAAACGACAATTGTAATGAGATCCGGTTATTTTTTATCTGTCAGATACTTGTTTAGTCTTCCGGGTATTTGACATGGGTAAAATAATCTTTAAGGATTACATGTTATCTACACAAGTTGTTGGATTGATCAAGATTTATTAATCCTGTTTCGAATTATTAAAATCGATCCACGTTGTATAAAATCGATTATTCCATTTTAATCGAAATATCCGAATTAAAACCCGAAAGTCTGACAACCAGTCTTACCAAGGGGTATCATGTTACCCAGTAACTGGGTTGTGGAGGTCAGATATGCATTCGCTCGATGTAAAATACTGGTATACAGCTGCATCGACTAGAATCGATTCTATTTTAATGTAAATATTGACGTTCAGAAGTGCCTTTTAAGTGCCTATTTGAAATAAATGCCTTGACTTTGACTTTGACTTTGGTTAGACTGGAAGCCGACTCCCACATAGTTGGGAAAAGGCTAGGCAGATTGTTTTTTTATTGATCCGAAGATATAAAATCCTTTAATTTATTTCACATTCCTAGCTTAAAGCTGAATCTACATTTAATGACCGGTTGACTGACGCATGATTGGAATGCAATTTAATTGAACCTTGTTAAACGATAAAGGATTCTAAGCCTTAGAGCTTTTATAAATACGAACCTATATACCACCGTTCATCGGTAATCTATAGCCACCGTTAGCGATATTGTAATAAAAAGAACAGTCAATATTTATAAATACATAACATCACGTCTGTATTTTTCTAGTAGCTATCGTATACCCACATTTCAAAAGTTATTTTTGAAGTCCCATAGGTTGCGAGAGAGAGATTCCAGGCGGCAAAATCCGATATCACTTTGTCCAACTCAGGATTCGAATCCAGGGCCTCATGGTGAGCAGTAGCGCTTGCCAGGCAGTCAGTACAATTAATCATGTTTACGAAAGTCGGTAAAGTGGTCACCGTATTAATTAACATGTCCGAAATCGTCGCGGTATTTTGTTAATTGAAGAAATGGTTCAATTCGTAATCATGTACGTGGGACACTCAGAAAGTTTTGCGAAAATAAAAATAAAATGTTCTATAGGTAAATATTTTTTTATTAAATCTTTTCAAAGTACTCTCCACTAGCCTCTATACAAAGTTTCATGCGTCTGAACCAGTTTTCGAAACACTTTTTCCAGTCCGCCGCAGACACCTCGTTTACAGCCTGCTCGAACACTGACAGCGCATCTTCCGGCGATGAAAATTGTATCCCTTTGAGCTGATTTTTTATTTTCGGAAATAAAAAGAAGTCACACGGTGCTAGGTCAGGGCTGTAAGGAGGGTGACCCAGGAGTTTGACCGGCGTGCTGTCCAGGAAGTCCCTCGTTTTGAGCGTGGTGTGCGAAGGCACGTTATATCGTGGTGGAGCAGTAGCCCGAAGTGTTTGGTCGCTTTGCTCATAATAGAGAAAACATCTGCCAAGCATTTGATAGTATACCATTCAGCGTTGATGCTTCTTTGGTTCACAAAGGACACAAAGTAGCCAGTCAAATCGAAAAAGCTCGTGATCAAAATTTTCCCCCGCTTCTAGATTCACTTTGGTAGGCGTTGATTCGTTATGAAACACCCAAACCGTCGACTGGCGCTTCGTTTCTGGATCGTATTGATAAATTCAAGACTCATCACCTGTAATGATGACGTAAACATGCCGAGAAGAGCCTGTTTCAAATTTGTTTATCATATCACGGCACCATTCTGCTGGGGAGTTTGTTCCGCTACTTCTTCTTCCCAGCTAAAGCACTAGGAAGTGGTGAAGGGCGGGCGTTTTTGGGGGACTGTCTTATGTAATTTTATTTTGACGTTCAAAAAGAGCTGACTCTCAGCCTAGTTTGAATAAATGACTTTTGATTTTGATTTTGATTCCACCCGGGTCTGCTTCTGAGCATCGGGAGGTTGTGCGGCACCCAGCGTGAAACTATTCTCATCACGCGATGATGCACTTGTAGAATTTCGTGAAGGCTTCCCGATCCAACCTGCGTTATGTGCTGAATCTCTAGACACGTAACTCGCCTATTGTCATGGATTAAATTTTTCACTGCTAGCACGTTTTCTTCCGTAACAGCCGTCAATGGGCGACCACTTCTTTCTTCATCCCCCAAAGTTACCAGGCGGTTTCAGGCGACACTTGAAATCGTAAAAAATCATATCGCGAAAATGTTCCCGGCGCAGACCCATTTTTTAATGAGACTCGATATTTTAAATTAGCTCGCAAACAATGTAGAGGAAAATTTTGAAATTGGAACGTACCTATTTTAATTTACAAATAAGCATATTTTCAGAATAGATTATAACTGGCCAGTCTCTCATACATAAATACTTTTTTTCGCAATACTTTCTGAGTGGCCTGGTATTACATTATTATCAAATTAAGTATCTACCAATTCAATTCTATGCCTACACTAAATTCACCACGATATCAAGTACATACCAGGCTGACAGAGCCAATAAACAGTTATACAGTATTTCTGTATCTCGTTCGTTTACACTAAAATTGTAAGTTATACATAACACAACTTTACTTCATTGCGCGAACTGTAATACTTAATATGATCAATTGCATGAGCATTGCATCAAAGCCTCAAAGCCATTGCATGCAATATAGGGGTGTCAAGTCAAAGTAATCGCGTGAACACATCAGGGATTTCACGTTTTATAAATTGTATGCAATAATTCAGCCTCCCAGGCTGCGGTAACTCGAGCCGAGGTAACCCGAGAATACCCGAAGGCGATTTCGTAATAGTCGTGTGCGCAGGCCGTCGTTGCCCGCTACATGTTTAATTTTAATTAAAACATCATTAAGGTTGCCATAGCGTCGTTTGAAATGGACATTTGTAATTGGTAACAATTTTGTTCAGATTGGAGAAATTATGTTTTTAAATATGATTACTATTTCTCTCTACAGTAGAACAGTGGTGGCCCAGTGGTATTTTGTGTAAATGATTTCATCACCACCGCTTTCAAAATGGTGAAGGAAAACATCGTGAGGAAACCGGCATATCCTAGAACCATAACTGCGAAGACATGTGACATCTACCAACCCACAATGGGCCCGCGTGGTGGATTACGGCCCACTGCCTCTCACTGGCTGATTATGCAAAGAAACTTTAGTTGGTTATCTTTTAAAGAAAGTTAATTTTAATTGTTAGCTAATCACAATGCTTTCCAAACAATACAATGCATGTTTGGAACATTGTATTGTATTGTCTTTCAATTCCAACACAGCGTGTACATAATGCTAAACTAACTCTGACACTATAATTAACAAGCAGAGCTATGGAATTAAAAATAATCTGCACCTGCTAGCTAATACAAAAAAAAAAAAACTAGACGACACTCAGCTTAAGACGACTGAAAGTTTCAATGAATAACAACATGCATTCACTAAAAAGATAATTTAAAAAAGTGATCAGCTTATAAGGCGACTTAAAGATTGAATATGTTTATCTTGAAAATAACTTTACTCCATGTAGATAATATTATATACAAAAGTATCTCACCAAGGCACGTATTTTTTTGAACCATTTCTTTAAGTGAATCGTTTCAGATCATCCTGCCAGACCGGTTAAGTTTCATAAAGCAATATTCTGTGTCAAAATAAATCGCTGTTAAATTCTAGTATTCAGCTGCATCGGGTTAGATTGGAAGCCGACCCCAACAAAGTTGGGAAAATACTAGGCAGATGATGACCAGTGATAGGAATAGGTAGTGCCTATTTGCCTAAACTTCGAAGAACAGAGACAAGAAACGGAGACTTCCTTAGGACTAAATTTTTTCCGAGACATATGTCCCGAAATTTCGAGACAACACATAAATACATTAAAAAAAAATGTTATTTGGAATAAGTAATTCGTCTATATTTACCTAAAGTTTGCGACTAGATATATCATAATAAAATAATAACATACACAGTCGTTACAACCATAAAATTTTCTGAATTTTTTTTTGGAGAACATTTTGTAAATGACTTGTTGATCGTAATACACAATGAATCACAATGTTTGAATAAGAAGCAGTACACGTTTCGAAGTAAATATCTTCTTTCTAGCTCACTCTCGGCTACGTTTAATGAGATTTCTAAAGTTCAAGTGTAAAAAAGTTCTAAAGTTCAAGTGTAAACTATCACATTTATAGACAAACTTTAGATAAATATAGACGAATTACTTATTCCAAATAACACATTTTTTTAAATGTATTTAAGTGTTGTCTCGAAATTTCGAGACAGATGTGCCGGAAATAATTTAGTCCTAAGGAAGTCTCCGTTTCTTGTCTCTGTTCTTCGAAGTTTAGGCTAATAGGCACTACCTATTCCTATCACTGATGATGACTCAGTTAAATCCCTGCTAGACGCAAACACGTTGCTGTTTTCTATATTCATTTTCTTCTTCAATTCTTTCTATTCTTCTTCTCGTGTTAGTGGTCATAACACTGCATTATTAAGAAAAAGTGTTTTAAGTATGTGCCCGATTATCTTTAACAAAATACCCGATGGAATAAAAAACGAGTCCATTCCACTGTTTAAAAATAAATTGACAGTCTTATTAATTGATAAATGTTATTACTCCATTTGTGAATTTCTAAATGATAAAACTTTATAGTTACCAAACTAATCCTGACATCTTTAATTCTTTATTTTATTAACCATATTATAAGAATTTTCATATTGACATTACTAGTAGACTATTAACATTAAGCATTTGTGCTAAATGTTTGCATGCCTAATTTAAGGTAGGATGTATAAGGATCTCTTAATTATAAAACCATCTGCATTTTTTTTTGTACCTACATTCTGTTCAAATAAATAATTATTCTATTCTATTTTAGACTAATATACTAACAGCACATTATATAAGATGGCAGGGATATCTTATGTCATAGTATTGCACTTAATTATTGCTATGTGAAATATCAGATTTTCAGGCTTCGACGCTAGGAGTTTTGGAATCCTGTGCTGAATTCACGGTATCAGTTTGCGCGTCGAAATCCCTGCTACCCTATACACAAGTCAATGACATGCACACTCAAGGGAAACTGCAGATTAAATCATCAAAGCCTATACTGTCGTGGACTTGCGGTCACTGTAACTTCCTACCGCGAATACAGTAACAACCACACGAGTTAACCACCGTTAAGATCTTACTACGGAAGAGTGATATCGAGATACGGTGGGCAGTGAAAATGCATTCCTTGCTGGATCGATGCGGAAAGCGGAGAGAAGCGCCCGACCGGGGAGCGACGATTAGTCTATGTTGATGTGCTGGATGTGGCAGGGAGTTGTAGAAAGTACTCAATACTCAATATCTTTATTGCTTTACCATAATGTGTACTTAGGTGGTAACTATACAAGATGTAACTTAAATAGCGCACAACCTGTTAAGGGGTTATTGTGCTCATCATTATCAACAACTTTTACTATGGGACTAAACCTGAAATCGCGAAACAAAATCAGCTGTTCCATACACTTGTATTAGCATAAATCGTCAAAATGTTGGGAACTGCTGATGTTTTTTTTACTATTTCCTGTTTGGTCCCATAGTAAAACTTGTTGATAATGATGAGTACAATGACCCCTTAAGAGGTTGTGCGTTATTTAAGTTACACCTTGTATAAGTGTATCGTTTAATGATGAGAAAAATTTGTTGTGTTTATTTTGGCTGAACTCTTATGAAACCACGACGCTGCTGAAAACATGAATGGTTTTTTTTCAGTTTTCAAGTCAAAAATTATAATATACGACTATGTGCATTCATAAAATTATGACAGACTTAATTGGTGGTAGGTATGTACAAGATGCATTTTTTTTAAAATAGAATTTTACTTTCTTGTGTATGAATGTTAATAGGAAAAGCTCGTCGTTAATTAAAGAAAAACTTCTCTTATGCGAATTATTTTACCACCAGCATCCTAATTGCGTAACACATTGTTTATTAGAATCTGAACCTTTTTTCATTCATTTGTTCATAAAATTATGTTCGAAAAATGTGTCTGCTCAACAACGTAAATACCGCAATGAATGTTATTGAACTGTCAAAATGAAAGCCATTCTTATTGTTAATGTGTTACGCAATTACCGTTCCGGCCCACGTCTGGTATTTCATAGGAAAGAATCTACTTCTACGTCTAATACTCAACTTCATGCTTAATTTCTAACTAACAAAATAATCCTACTGGATTCGTGACCGAAACCACTGCCTCACGTCTGTCACATCTAGTATCACGCGATCTCTGAATCGTTTTCCTTACACCACCATTAAACGTGAAGACTGTAGCACGCGTGATAAACAGACGCGGAACAGTAATCTCAATGAAATAGAAACAAACTGACTTTTAAATAAAACATTACACTGTAATTATTGTGTTTAAGACTCACGCGCAGCTAAAGTAAATAAATATGAATGAAAACTTTTGGATAATCTGTCTGAGGGACTACTAAACCACCTATAATGAAATTCTACTAATATTATAAACGTGAAAGTTTGTTTGTTTGGATATTTAGATGTTAGGATGTTTGCTACTCAATCACGCAACAACGGCTGAACAGATTTGGATGAAATTTGGCACACAGATAGATTATTACCTGGATTAACACATAGGATACTTTTTATCCCGGTAATACATTCACGTGGGATAATTTTCGACCTACACGCGGGCGAAGACGTAGTTTACAATAAATAAAAGTAAATTTACCTGAAAGAAGAATGTGCCTATCATTACTTATTGTTATTTTGGTTTACGGATCAGCAATATAACATTCACAATATTGATTCTCCGAAGTCATTAAAAATGTAACAGTCATGAAAGAAATCTCTACAAATACGGCGTATTTGAATGACTGAAGAGATTCGATACTGCACACTCACGCATCCGTCAGAAACCCTTGAATTAACGACTATAAAACGACTGTATATTTACCTCAATATATTCTTAAGTATATATATGTTGGAAGGTCTTATTGTTATAATAAACAGAGATCATCCTTGGCAATCTGTGGTTTGCAGCTTTCGAAACTATGAATTGATCATGATGTATCACACTAATGTATTGAATATAATTTGTGAGTTATTAGCAGAGATCGGATATTCGGATACATATTCACCTAAAGTTGAGATGTTGGCTAACATGGAATGCGCTTTTGTATCGAAAAAGTCTTAATTTAGGTAAGTAATTTGTTTATTTTTTGTTTTAACTAATACAAACCACCCCTCCTCCAGTACATATACATATTTGTATCGGGTTAAACATTAATTTTAAATTAATACACATCTGAATAGTTATGCAATCAAGAATCCCGGGGTTTTTAATAAATATTACAAATAATTTATAAAGCCGCTTCCATACTTTCATAGCAAAAAAATATGTTTAGGTAAATAGGCATCCGAATATCCGATCTCCTGTTATTAGACTTCTAAAAATGTCGTACTTATTTTTTGAAGTTCAGCAGCTTCCTTAGGCATTGATGTGTGAGAAGTTTCTTACGCCTCATTCTACATTCCTTAGCACTAAAAATACTTCGCACAGACACATTTGCAGCTCATCAGAAATTTCAACACCTGATACCAGTCGTGTATTAGAATTAGCATGCTCAGAACTAGGATTACGAAAATAAGGCTTTAGTGCAGTCGACTAAAAGTAGCGATCACGACGCTTCCCTGTTGTATTATATAATACATAGGTACTAGAAATTCGTGACAAAACCGATCGTTATGTAGACAAACGTGGGTACTAAAGTAGCCATACATAGGTAATGTGACAGTTTTATTCTGAGGTAAGGCTGCTTTCAAACCTAACGGATGACCGAGCACCAACTGTGTGGGGTGGTTTACATATTATGCTCTGGTATGCTTATGATTCCGCTGTGCGCTGGCCGACCAAATCAAATGTACATATTTGGAAAAATGCTACTCGTCTTAGCTCCAATTTTGCCGAGCCAACATGATTAGGGAAAGATTGCCGATCGGCATGAGCCGCAAAAAAGTCGAACATGTATTGTAACTGCTTCTGGCCAGCATTGTTGTCGAATGTGCCGACCCAAACATGTGTAACACCCCTGAGACTGTATGATAGCGATGGACAGCCAGTTCAAGGCTGACATTGTTGTTGCTTTATTGTTGTTGGCAGGCGACTATATGCTTGGTTTGAACGCGGCCTAATGTCGTACATAGCTAAGTATGTACCTATTCAGAATAATATACGGGTCATTTAAATAATTTTGTTGAAGTAATGTACGATAATGTGTTTCGTGAGAAAGGGCGAAGTAAGCACAGAGTAAGTAAAGTCAGTGTATGCTTAGAAAGATAACATGACAGATGCTGAAATCATATACGCTTAATGATATGATACAAAACTGCTGTTTGAGTAAGAATGGTAGAATCCTTTTGACCTTTCATCACTTATTGAGACCCTGATGATTGATGGCTTAGCGTTGATCAGATGGAACGATGTCAGTATGAAACAATGTAGGATAAAGCTAAGTAAAGACTTACATAGGCTTCCACTTATTGTGCTTCAATGACAAAGGTAAAATATTTTATCGTTTTCGAACACATCATACCAAACCATTTCCTTAGGTATAAAACCGTAGACAAAGGAACTAAGTAGGTTTAACCGCAAGACATCACGCCCGCTTGTTAATCCGTGACAATAGTTTACGCAATCAGGTTGTAACTATATTAAGTAAAACTAAACTAATATAATTTATTTTATTTATTCCTCACTACAATATCCTTATAAAAGAGTTATATAGAACAATATTGTCCGGCTATGGGCGCGTCTGGTATGTTCTTTGAAAATAGAGTGGGTGACTTCTTTTCCGTTCTGAGAAGGGCAAGAGCTTCATTTCGAACGCGATTGCTTAACTGTAAAAATAATATTATAACCACTGTATTCCGTACAATTTTCGTGACTAGAACCGAATCGTTCAATCTCAGCATTGACTATGACGTAATCAAGTAATAATAATGACGGATTAATTTATCTAATTTAATCTATCAAATATAATTATCTAATAATAATTTCTAATAATGTATTAACTTATCTAATTTAATCTATAATTTGTAATACCTACCTAAAATACCTACTTAATATAACTTAGTAATAACCATGTAATAACAATATATCTGCTTATTTATGACATGTAGTCACTATGGGTGAAATGTATTTGTGTGTACGTACTTATGCAGTGCCTGAAATAAAAATGATTTGATTTTTTTTTTTTTTGATAGAATAATCTTGTGGGAGACTGGTGCCGAAACTAAGCCGAAGCCTGTATTTCAGGCCACCAGGTCTCCGCCCCAAGTATACAGTTATGGGTTCCCGTAAACTTAAACTAGACAATAATAAATTTACATTTGACATGTAGAAAGAAAGAAAGAAAAAAAAGTCTTTATTGGACTCGCACAGCAATATCACAAACTTAACAAAAGATTTCATTGCATTCCCTGATACAAAAATAATGAATGACGATGATCAATCAAGTCAACATATCGATGGAGAAATTCAATAAGTAAAATAAATGATTTAAACAGTTCTTTGAAGATCCTCGAGAATATCTTACGAAAATAAAGACAATTTATTAATGTCAGCTTAAAGTAACTACTTAAATATTCCAGATTTCTGATCTTATTAATTTCCTGGAAATTATTATTAAATTCGAATTTAAAGTGGATGAAAGTTTAGATGTAAAACAATTTACAAATTGAATATTATTTAGATAGTTTCGAGTATTCTCAATGTCGAGTTTTCTCAGAATCGAGTATTCTCGGTATCGAGTATTCTTGGTGTCGAGTTTTCTCAGTAGGTATCGAGTTTTCTTGGTATCGAGTATTTTTAGTATCGTGTTTTCTCAGTATCGAGTATTCTCGGTATCGAATATTTTTAGTATCGAGTTTTCTCAATATCGAGTATTCTCGGTATCGAGTATACTTAGTATCGAGTTTTCTCATTATGGAGTATTCTTAGTATCGAGTATTTTTTTTTTATATTTCATATACTTGAGCTTTCTGTAAATAAATCGCAATTTAATATAACGAAACTTTAACGTAATTTATTCATTAGCAATTCATCATCATCATCTGCCTGAGTCAGCTTCCAGTCTTTTCGGATGTAGCCGAGTCCAAGTATTTTACATAGAACAGTTGCTTTGTTTTTGAAACTCACATATAATATTATTGTTTTCCTCATCTGTTAACAATCTTACCATATACCTACATCATACATATGTATGTATGTCATAGACTTGAGTGCGCAATTCGTTCTGGTCTTGTTTGTACATCGGGTCGACAACCTCTCCTCGGATTGTGAACATAACTTTATGAACTGCTGCAACCATTTAAAGCTAACATTCTTCTTTATCTATGAGACAAACTGTAGCATTTTGGATTTTGATACTCGCAATTATGTCTGCCAAATCTTCTGTCTTCTCTACTTCTTCAGTTCCGAAGTCTTCTTCTGAAAGATATGTGACATGCACACAACCCCTATTAGGCCCACCTGGTGGACGATGGCTCACTCCCTCTCACAGTGAGGAAGTTTTTTGTCCCAGCATTGGAAACATTAATGGCTGAAGCATGGTGCTTAGCTATTTACAGTATTTACTCTTTCGGACCAACTATGTGCTCAAATCCATATTTTAGACAAATGTTTTTTTCCTTTCTTAATTGGTTAAATGACTCTTATTTGAGAAACGAGGTATATGTATTTTCGAATGAAGCGACTCATATTATATTGACCGAACTGCGCAAGTGAAAAATATATTATAAGATTTTTATTTGAGGAAGTTTTAGAAAGTTAAAAGAATCTTCTCATTGGTCTTTCCTAAAAGGATACAGTGACTTTTTGCTTTGGTAATGATGCCACCACACTTACTCAGTACCGATTAAAAACAAAATGAATCATACAACTTGAATCTTGAGAAATGAGCCTCAGCATCTTCTTAAGATCCCATATCATTCAGCATTATGAAATTCTTAAAGAATTCTTACAAATATGGTCTTCGCCCTTCGTACAAGACATCTTGATGTGTTGCATAAGATTTTGAATATCACGCTTTTTGTTATGATAAATGCTTTTTTCTTTAATTCTTCATGGTTTGTGAAGTATTCGTGCATGTGCAGTTGCCTCTATCACGTTTTTTACCTGATTTGGTGAACAATGTTCTAGTTAAGTGTGAATATGAAGACTGCCTCGTTGGTCTAGTGGTCACAAGCGCTAATGCTGAGTATGAGGTTTTGTGTTCGATTCCCATGTCGGGCAAAGTGTTATGGAGTCTTCCCATCTGGAATTTCTCAGTAGCAGCCCAGAGTCAGGATTTATCCCGAGTATTCTTAGTATCGAGTTTTCTCAGTATCGAGTATTCTCGGTATCGAGTATTCTTAGTATCGAGTTGTCTCAATATTGTTGATGGCAATAGGCTCGTCCCCTATTAAATAGGACTCAAAACAAAACGAAATTTGGATGAACTAAAGGCACACCTCTGCCCTACCCCTTCCTCCTGTGGAAACAAGGCGTGATGTTATGTTAGGTAATCACCAAAATATTTTTAATATGTTTATTGGACATCTCGTTACTAATAATTAATTATTTTATGACTATCTAATTCAATTAATGTTGCTCTTGGTATATACCTTGTATATAATTGAAACAGTTATTTGTAAACTGTTTCAATTACACTTGGCAAAATAATTGATCTCCACTTTGTTTCGTTTATTTATAACTTAAAAGTTCAATTATACTTGCGTAATACCAACATTTGTAATTACATCGACGCAAAAACGATAAAAGTCATAAAAGTAATCGATCTATATCTAAACGTACATTTCTCTTTGCGAGCAAATCGTTTCTAAGTCTTTCTTTAAATTTTCAATAAATCTACGATCGCACTCCGATATCAATTTAAGAAAATCAATAAATAATATTACATCATCGAAATCATCTGGATATAGATAGATGAAATGGAAAATTTTGGCGCAAACGTTGAGAAAGTATTTATATTAGGTAATAAAAATTCTAACTACATTGGCAGTACTCATACTTCAATCCAAATCCATAGAGCTTTAAAGTGGATGGTCAATTTAAAATATTAGGTCTTTACCTATGAAATTGCCGTTTTGCAGTACTGGCCATTTCAAATCAAAATAATTTTTGTTTGGGTAAGAATTCTAATTTCAAATTAATTTTATTTTAAAAACATGGATTTTTTTTTCCAAAAGTAGTCATTTGTTTATTGATTAGTGTTACATTTTCATCGCATTTCAATCTTTTTCGTCATCATGGATACGTTAAAAATTCGAGTAATTATGGAATATGAGTACCGTCGTGGCAGCAACGCGGCACAAGCGGCACGCAACATCAACGACGTTTACGGAGCTAACACTACAAACCAACGCACCACCTGTTATTGGTTTGCTCGCTTCCGTTCTGGAAATTTCGACCTGAAAAATGAACCTCGCGGTCGTCCGAAGACTTTGGTCGACAATGACGAATTAAAGGCGATTGTGGAAGCTGATGATAAACAATCTACGGCTGAATTAGCAGCAGCTTTCGACGTTAGCGTCAAAACAATATTGGTCCATTTGCGTCAAATTGGCAAGGTAAAAAAGCTTGACAAATGGGTGCCCCACGAACTCAATGATCGTCAGCGCGAAGTACGCGTCGAGACGTGTCTTGCACTGCTCAACAGACACACAAATGAAGGAATTTTGAACCGCATTGTTACCTGCGATGAAAAATGGATTCTGTTTGATAACCGCAAGCGCTCAGCAAGTTGGTTGGATCCTGGTTCAGCACCTAAACAATGCCCTAAACGAAAACTTACCCCTAGAAAAGTGATGGTCACTGTTTGGTGGTCTAGCGCCGGTGTGATTCATCACAGCTTCTTAACAAACGGGGTCAGTTCTTCACAGTACACATCTGCAGTAATCTGCAGATGTGTACTGTGAAGAACTGAACACAATGATGGAGAAGCTGGCACATCTCCAACCAGCATTGGTCAATCGCTCGTCTCCGCTGCTCCTGCACGACAACGCGCGACCTCATACTGCACAGCAGACGGTCTCCAAGTTGCAAGAACTGGGGTTGGAAGCTCTCCGTCATCCGCCCTACTCACCAGACCTTGCGCCTACAGACTACTACTTTTTCCAGAATTTGGATAACTTCTTGGCGGGAAAAAAATTCAATACCCGAGAGGCAGTACAAAATGCCTTTGAAGAATTTGTTGCCTCCCGTCCAGCTGATTTCTTTAAGAAGGGCATCAATAAACTGCCACTGCGATGGCAAAGATGCATTGATTGCATGGGTGATTACTTCGATTAATACAAATAAAAAATACATGAAAAAAATTCGTTTAAATTTTTTCATACAAAACGGCAATTTCATAGGTAAAGACCTATTATTTACATGTGAAAGTACAGTAGAATATGTTTTGTATTTCATATCACGATTCCAATACTTTCATTTGCTCCAAATACAACCAAAATCTGACCAACAAACCTCCACGCAACTCGAAACGCTCCAAAAACTGCAATTGCGTACATTACATATTCCAAAAGAATACGATCCAGATCATGGATACACCTGATACGAATACTTTAATGTAAAATATGACAATGAAGTAACCATAGCAACTGCTTTTAACTAATCGCCTAAGGCACCTTTCTCATCGATGGCGATTAACGAGAAGCAAGCAGAGCTAGCAATGAGCAGCGAGTGCGCGACGGCCGCGAGCGACTATTCGTGGGTAAGATTGATTTTCTCAGCGAGTGTTCTGCCGGCCAGGTGAGCGTCGCTGAGCGAGAACTCTCTTTGATTGTTCTTATCGCTACGACAAACAAGTACTCGCCGGCGGTGTGGACAGTCAGCACTCAACTAAAAATATATTATGTATCTCTTTTACTTACACGGGAACGTAAGTAAAAGAACTAAAATAAAGTATCTTTTGTACGTTTCTTGAGCAAAAATGTCATTGATAGCGAGTATGCGTAGACTTGAGTCAAGACTGTCTTTACTCTGGCGCTAGATACATCATTAAATACGCAAGTATCAACCCATAAAGTCGCGATAAGTGTAAAAACTTAAAAACACGCTTTAAAAACCAAACTAAAAAAGGAGAAAATAATTAAATTCAATTAAAAAGCGTGGGGTGCTTGACATTAATTGATTATAAAAATACCTCAAAAAGTACCCACGCTTTTTAATTGAATTTAATTATTTTCTCCTTTTTTAGTTTTTTAAAGCGTAATTTTTAGTTTTTTAAACTATTATTTATTAGTGCAAATCATAGGAACACATTTTGGAATGTTGTTAGAATAAATAAGATTGCTTCAACTACATTTATACACTCATGCCTTCTTCCCATGGGGGTAGTGAAAAACAAATATAGAAGTCGGAAAAAATGTTTCTTGAAGTGAAAACTTCCTTTAAGCGCGTTGGGCATTTTTTGAGATGGGAAAAACAATTGAACTCGCCACACCGTTACCGATACCTCTGTTTTTTAGCAGAGGTATTTCAATAATTTAAGTCTCAAAAAATAGTTTTAGGTCCAGAACTAATATTCCAATTGGAATTATGAAAATCGGATAACCCGTTTAGAAGATATGACCAAAATTATGAATATGAATAACGTGAAATCCTGTATTGACGATGCAAAAAATACACTCGTGAATGTTCAAGTGTTCACTTCTGTCGGCACTCCCGGAGTGCCACTGTTTTTTTTTTTAAGTTTGATGTGTAAAGCGACCTATTGCGGTGAAGAAAAACATCGTGATGGGTTTCCTCACTCTGTCCTAGAACCAAAAATTCAAAGACATGTGACATTTAACAACAGGCACTAGACAGATTACAGCCCATTCATTCCCAAAGAAGGTATCTATCTGGCAGTGGCAGCAATGGGAACATTATATAGGTTGACTTATGTTATGTATACAGGAAAAAAATGTATTCAGTGCGCAAACTGTAACCATGAATTCAGCATACCATTCTAGACCCCCCAGCGAAGAAACTTTTCGTCGGTTTTACAATAAAAAATCAGCTGTTCCATACATTTTGACCGCGTAGGTACCTATAGCACTTAGCTATGAAACAGCTGATTTTTTTTTTGTAAAACCGCCGAAAAATTTCTTCGCTGGGTGGTCTAGAATGGTATGCTGAATTCATGGTTAAAGTTTGCGCACTGAATAAAAACTTTTCCTGTATAAAGGTACTTACAACTGAGAATAATTTTCATTTTTGAATGCGTAACATTTTCAGTACCTAAGTATAAAAGTATACGAACTCCGGAAAAGTCTAACGTTACCTAAATGATAAAAAAAACTTTTTCCAAAAAAAAAACAACCGACTTCCAAAAAAACACTACAAAGTGAAAAATAACTTTAATTTCGGAAGTCGGTGTCTTTGGAGCTGTATTTGAATTTTTTGTCACCGCCTTCCGAAATTAAAGTTATTTTTCACTTTGTAGTGTTTTTTTGGAAGTCGGTTGTTTTTTTTTTGGAAAAAGTTTTTATTTTTCACTTTTTAGTGGTTCACATGTGCTTACCCCTTCACAGCGTACCGGCGTGATGTTATGTTATGAACTGGTGTAAACAATAGACAGACATACGATTTCGGCAATCCCAGTCCATTTGCTATCATTATTTTATTGAGGAGTTCCGTTGCCTATCTCCGAAGTTCTTCATCAGATCTTCACCAAATTGAAATGGGACCACTACGAGAAAGTACTCTTCCAAAAAATACCTAAATCGCTTTGTGTGCCTATAAAATTTGAAGAGTTCTCTCTATTTCTCCAGGATCCCATCATCAGATCCTGATTTGATGATCATGGGACCACCTGGGAAGTATACCCTTTCAAACAAAAAAAACAAAATCCAAATCGGTCCAGCCATCTTCGAGTAATCGGGGAACATACATAAAAAAAAATAAAAAAATAAAAAAAAAAAAAAGGTTCCGACGAATTGATAACCTCCTCCTTTTTGAAGTCGGTTAAAAATGTTAATATAAAACCATCCTGTCTTTCGAAGTCTTAAAAAACTGTCAAAAAGTTTGAAGCTGTGTCTCTGTCTTTAGACTTATCACTATTGAAAACAATCACAGAGATATGCTTCTTTGCCTTTAGCTATACCTCAATATAGAGCTATCTATCTATTCTTCTTACCATAGCAAGCACTCACATAAAACTATCTGCTTTATAAACGACGCGACAGACAGAACTATTAAGCCTCTGGTGTGCACAGTGTCTTAACGCCAAGTCCTTAGCAGTCAGGTGGTGTAAGTTCATGAAGCAATAGCTCCAGTTAGCAATGTTACATAACCGACTTATTGGACAAGTTACTGTGGACATTGTAGGTTGATTATGGCAATGTTCATAGTAATATGGTATGGGGTATAAGGTATTTTGAATGTTGTAAAGTGGTATGATAAAACGTAATGTTACCTCTAAGGATGATGATAAAATCAAATAGTTTAAGGAAGATTTAATTAGGATAGAAACACTGATGAGAAAAAGAAGTCATCATCATCTGCCCAGCCTTTTCCCAACATGTTGTGGTCAGCTTCCGTTCTAACCAGATGCAGCTGAATACCAGTATTTTACATGATGCGACTACCTATCTGACCTCGATAACCCAGTTACTGGGTAACACGATACCTCTTGGTAAGAGTATTTGTCAGACTTTCGGGTTTCTGACGACCGTAACGACTGTCAAAGATCCACGAAGACCAACTGCTTAAACTTAACGTGCTTTTCGAGGCACGGAGGGGTCTTGGTATGTAACGATGGTCACCCATCCACGGACAACCGTGGCAAGCGTAGCTTAACCTGATCGATCGACCCGTGCGGCTATTATTACTTAGCCACAAAAAAGAAGTCACATGAAGAACGTTGAAAAAGACTACAAGAGAACCTGAATCATACATTTTAAAGAAATAAATGAAACCAGTAGTACATTTTGACACAAGAGAACTTCATAACAAAACAGAACAAGACCTTCTTTAAGGTGAACCTAGTCCACATTTTTTCCATGCAAACTTCGGGAGTGTTTTACTCCACTGTCTGACATGGCACATCCAAAGTATAATATGATATCGTTTTGTCTCATTGTTAATATTGTCTGTATGGAAACAGAATACTAAAATAAAAACCCATTAAAAAGTTAAGAGCCAACAAAGATTAGTTTTTCTTGCAAATTTTACTTAAGTTTGTGTTTAAGTAATACAAAAAGGGTAAAATCTCCAAAACCAAGTCGATACCGACAAAGTTCAATTATCGAAAAGTTCAATAAACTTTATTGTTCATTGATTTATGCATTGGCTTTTTCATAAAACCCGATCTTCCAAAGGACTTTTCTTAATTTTTTCGCGATTTTTTTACTATAAATGATCCTGCATCTCACTCAATAACGTTATGCGTGTAGACTAGCGTCTAACTGCTCATCACTGATACTATCTCTGTCGGACACGAAGCCTGGTGAGACAGCGTGATTTTTAGCCAGACCCACCAGTGAGTTCGAGCCCGCGCCTAGGTTCCCCTTAACATTGACATTAAAAGCGAAGCTTTGATAATAACATAGTACACACATGGTCAACATGCATTCAATGCGTTCACATGCGACCTTCTTGTTAACAAACAACATAGAGAGATACACGACAAACGTGTGGTTGTGGTGAGGCAAACAAATACTAACGGAAATCGGAACAAGTTTCAATTACATCCGAAGTTAAATAACATATCCTTAAAGTTTTCTTTCTATACTTCCTATGAAACTAGTTCTCTTGGTTGCTTAGCGGAATCGAATCTTGATAATAAATCTTTGAAAACAACAGCAACCGCTCCCATCGAATATTTATTTACTTATTGATCGAATGATATACCTAAGTATCTTAGAGATACAGAATTCAGAGCATATATGTTAGTTTTGCTGTGTCTCTGTCATTGATAAATCTTAGACAGTCATAACGCGTAGTTATAAGCTGAAAACTCTGACAACCGGTCTTACCAAGGGGTATCGTGTCACCTAGTAACTGGGTTGTGGCGGTCAGATATCAGTCATCATCATCATCATCATGTCAGCTGAAAGACGTCCACTTGCTGGACATAGGCCTCCCCCAAGCTCCACCCCTTCGACCGGTTCTGTGCTACCCGCATCCAGCGGACTCCTGCGGTCCTCACAAGGTCATGCGTCCACCTTGCGGGAGGCCTTCCAACTTTACGTCTTCGGGAACGCGGTCGCCACTCCAGAAGTTTTTTTTGGCCCCATCGGCCATCTGTTCTGCGAGAAATGTGCCCTGCCCACTGCCACTTAAGTTTGGCAATTCTTCGGGCTATGTCGGTTACCTTGATTCTCCTGCGGATCTCTTCATTCCTGATTCGATCACGCAGGAGAATCAGTCGCTCCAAGTAAATTACTCATATTTACTATTCGGTTGCATCTGGTTAGCACTTAAATAGTCGGAAAAGTCTAGGCAAATAATGAGTTTGTTTCTTGGAGAATGTACATGTAGTTGTACTGGAAAATTCCACTTGATATTTCAGCAGAATATCTACCAGGAAGATATTAAAGTTCAGTATAGAATTAGAAACAGTCGACTCATAACTAAGGTCCAGTAACTACTGTGTTATTTAACAGAACGCTGCAGGTTATATATTTCTACTACCGAACAAAATGTGCCCTACTTAGGACCATAGTGATGGCGAAAGATAAATATCGATTTAAATGTAACTGACCAGGAAAGGTTGTAGTAACGGGACACGTTTCGTAACCTATTGTCGATATCTCGCTCAGATCTAAGACATTACTATTGCGGAATTGTCGATATTTTCCTTACGTAAAAGTAGTATCGAGATTTGGAATGATTTGTGTCGTAGACACTGAAAAAGTATTGTACACTCATTATGTAGTAGTCTCCATTTCTAGCGACGCGCCTTATTTGAATGAATGTGCATATTGCGTTCGTTTTGCTTAATTTATGCGTTTACGCATATGATTTTTACGCGGAAATATTTACAACATACACTCATCAACATAGGCTTCTATACAAAAGGAATTTAGTGAAAATAATACAACAAAACCGCATTCTATTTAAAAATATTCTATTCGAAAGAATTGCAGAAAATTACGACCATTCTATAATATTAAGTAATGATTTCCATTACAAATACAAATTACCATAACAAAACGTAACACCCAATTTCTTATTTCAACAACTTACTGCATAAAGTAACCGCAAATTGAAACAAAACACAATCACTTCACTACCGATTATCGATAATAACAAAATCGATATTTCGCAAACGTTTCTGAATCGAGTCGGGTGACAACTCGATTTGATTAGTACAGGTTAATTGGAACAAGTGCATTTTATGTAATGTCTTGCTGAAACTCTTGTCTGGCCGTAGTGACGCGATAATGTAATTGATTCGGAACTGGTATTTCTAGTTCAGTATGGTACAGATTAAGTGACAATGTACCTGTTACCGTATGTGGCAATTCGTGTCCAAATCCAAGACTAGTAATTTTGTATGGCTATTCTGGGAAGTTAGTGCTGTGTTCTAATAATAGGGTTGTGATCGTTTGGTCCTTTAGATATGTTTTATGATAAACAACGTAATGGTATAATTTTACCCTAATCATGTTTTAACTTTGTTGAAAACTAAATGAGGGCTGTCGAATTTCAATTAGAAATACCAATTATGATAAGCTAGTTAGTGTAATATCGATAATTCTCGTCATTAAATTAAATGGTTTTTTTGGCGTTTTGTAGACTTACAAAATGCAGCGAAATAATATGTAGTTATCACGATACAGAAGAAAAATAAATAAATAATTTAATAAGACATTGTCCAATAAATATAACCTATTTTTATTTCCACCATTTTATGGTCACAAGCTGTTAGCTACACAACATAATATTATTTATTGTGTCGTGTCCTTTATAGCAAAGTGGGCCGAGTAATTGTTTATAATAAATGCCTAACAGTCGCCCGTAGACCTTGGAGTCGTGATAACGGCCATTATCAATACGATCGAGCCGTAGGACATGTTGGACCTTAGGTCTAATTGGTTCCAACTTTTGCTTAACGGCACGTAAATGGAACACAAGAATAAATCATAGAAAACTTGTAGGTACTACACATAGATTTTACAAAAGGAATAATGAATAATGACGCTTTTCCACACCAAGTATTTTTAGTAAATTGCATGAAAAACCTGGAAGTGTTCATGCGAAAAAGCCTACGAGATAAAACCCCTATTCCAATCATTATTTTATCTTATCGTTGTCTTATTTAATTTTTTGAACAAACATTTTCTTTTTGTATTCTACCTGGCACTCAAAAGTATCCACACACGTTCCATTGTTCAAAATTCAAATTGTATAACACAGATTTAAAAAATCATTCCACAGATAATCTAAATCCTAACCTACTTGCTGAATTACGTAACGCATTCAAAGAGGTTCTAATTAATAATGGTTGTCAGTACTGAAAGAGTCGTTACACTAACTTCTTAAGCTCCATATTAGATTGATTTATTATCTAGAATAAAAGAAATAGTGTCTGACAGATTGCTATCAATAGCAACTGTTGTTTTCCGTTTACGAAATATAACAGATGATTTTTTTTGAGTTTTGACTGTTGTGCAATTGTTTCGCGTGCCGCCTGTCAGTTGTTCTGAATGAAAGATAGCTACGATATTTTACAATTTGTAATGGCTAATACATTACATCTAGTCTTGTTAGCCACATTTAAATATCTTAGTAGTAATTTATCATTGTTTTAAAGTGTGGCTAACGTTTCTTTTGACGTCAAATAAATTAGTCCAAAAAATTATGGTATCAGCTTTTTTTGCTGTTGTAAACAATTTTAATGAAGTGTCAGCCATAGTTTTTGTAAGCTAACAATTATCTAGATGTAACATGTCCGTTTTTGTTCTCATACAGCAGGCAGACTGTCATCACTCAATGTCACAGAGCTTAAGTCTAGGTAGACTGGCTGACTTCAGTCTAAGTTATTTAACTTACAGTTTAAAGAACATCTGTCGGGATTAATATTGATGATGATTACCTGTAACAAAAATAATAAAGTATCGTTAGTTTTGCTGTAGAAAAATCAGTAACACATTACACGGTAGAACTTTTCCTTTAATTCCTGACTCATTCATCATTCTGTTTTTATTTACTTTACTGAAGTGCCTGATCTGATGACGTTTGCAGAGCCAACATGGCCAGAAATGGCCAGAGAGGCCATGGCCAGAGAGGTAGGTCTTTACCTAGCCTTTGTATTTCACGCTTTTAGTAGGTACAGACACTTTTATTGTGTCTGAACACAATAAAAGTGTCTGTACCTACTAAAAGAATGAAATACAAAGTGGTTTAAACAGAATTTTTGCAAACAAGACGTGACAAATACCATGTAAACAATTTTCCATACAAACGTGAATAACTTTAGGTTAACCCCAATTCACCATCGATTTAACCCATAATTGACATAACTATCGATTTGTTCCGCTCGCATTACCATGGGTTCTCGATTTTAGTATCGATTATTGACTCCAATAAAAGGCCCTCTCTTACATAACACTTTGCACCAGTTATCAAACATTATTTCGGTGCGATGCGATAAATCGCTGCCACCGATTTCGCAAGTCGATAAATTAATCGATTATAAGCTCGTTAATTGAGTGTTTGTTTAGCAGTCATTAATTATTATTGCGATTGTCTTTTGTTGTTTCAATTAGGGGTTTCTCGGAATCTGTTTGTTTGTAATCATATTTTTTTTAGATTTAATTACCTAAGTATGGTGTGGCAGCAATCGAAATCAGTGTAGTATAAGTATCTACTTACTTAAATAAAAATTAGATACTCTTTGTTGGTAAGCGCATCACTTGCAAACAGGTTGACAGATTTGGTTGTTTTCTTATAAATGTGCGCTATAGATTTTATGGAAGGGATAATTTGAAAAGTTTCCCGGAAAATTGGAATGGGAAAACATTTCAGTGATTTTTTCTGTGGCATTTTTGTATGGAATCCAAGAACTTTAAATAGGACAACGTCTGTCGAGTCAGATCGTAAATAATATGAAACCTCATTATTTGTTGAAAAAATATGCAAGTTCAAAATGAAAATAGTTTGATAGATATTATAATCTGGGAATTAGATTCTCTCAAAATTAACTACTAGTGTACCATTAAAAATAGCATTATCGTGTGCTTAACTACAAATTATAGATAGTAGATCATCTTAAACAATACAGTTTAGGTCAAGGACACATTTGAATAGGACAGTGATGTCGAAATGTAAACTCAAATTCAGAATCAAATCAAATGCAGTTGCAGCTGTATTTGTCTTTTGTTTTAAGACATGATGAATGACTCAAATGACCTCGTACTAGGTCTTAAATACCAAATAATAATAGGTATTAATAGGTTGATATGAATTAATAGATAAGAGAAAGGCTTGACACCACCTGACAGCTACTTAATAATGTATATATACAAGATTATTTACTTTTATTTTGTAGTGTATGACAAATTGGTTTGCATTTTTCAATGTAGGTAGGTATGTGTAGCTCTACGTAGTGTATTATTAATACTAAATTCAGATGTAATTTTAAAGTTATACTTTAATCGAATATTGAACGTGTGCTAGTTGGTTTTTTTCAGATGGCATACACTTTTAAATCTACTAATTAAGCTGAAGATTTTGTTTGTTTGTTTGAACGCGCTAATCTCTGGAACTACCAGTTGGATTCGATTTTTTTTTTTATAGGCAAATCCATAAGCAAGCCTCAGCAGCCGAGCAGAAAGCAAAAAAAGACCGAATGAACGCTAAGCGAAAATGAAGTAAAAGTACTGGCAGGCGACGCACTGCGACGGGATGGGGAACAGCAGGCTTAGCATGACGCTTTCTATTTCTACGAAGGATAGACAGTTAATAGTCATGTCTATTCTTCCATCGACCAATCGTGGCTTGGACAGAAGTTAGTGCTGTGTGTAATGATAATGTACTCAGATGCAAACGCGAGTCCTTCACCAACAGAACACCAACAAGACAAATAAATAAATGCTTTCTTATCGGATTTTCTTTAGCCAAGCCACAACACCAATTACTCTGTCTTTCAGATTTTCAGCCGCTTTCTTAAATATTATAAGTTGCTTAGAGCATCCCACGCCATATAGGTTCATGACCCTGATTACATGAGCCTCATTTGTTTATCATTACGATTGATGTGGTACATAGTATTATTATTTGTTTAGCCATTTAGCTAAAACAGTGGGCGGTCCAAGTGATATTGCATAATAAGAAATAATCTCAACTTCACACTGTAATTTATCTTACGCATCATTGAAGTGGGCAAGCCTTTCTGTCTGTATTTATTTTATGTAACTGATATTGATCTAGTAAGAAAAACACAGATTGATAAACAGACTGTTGGACATCCCTATTTATATGAACAATGTATTGCGCATTCATGATATAAGTACCTTCTTGTATTTTGAATTTCGAATCTCATGTAATACGTCATAAATGATGCCAAAAAGATCAGACCAAGAAAAAGTTTTTATTTTGTCATAATTTTCGGTAGGTACCAGATGTTTATGCTTAGATTTTAGAAAAGTTGTTTTGTACAGTTTACTGTAATTAATTCTAATAACATGCCAAAGCTCCTTGACATACATTGTATTAAAAGATTCCTCGTGAATCAAGTAAAACTATTGTTGACTTAACGCAGAAGTATTATAGATACACAAAAAACTTATCCCTACATAATAGTTTCAACAACGTTTGATAGACTTTTTCGTGCAATGGATCTTCAGGGCAATGCTTAGCGCCGAGAGTTGAGTATAGAACAGCAAAGGTGCTGTTAAACGGTAATTTTTTTTAGCAATTTTTCTTCGGCAACACTAATGGATCAATCTGGATCAATTAAGTGGAGCAAAATGGAGCAACAACAACAAATTTCGGATATGTTTCGGGAATATTGCTTCTGATTGCACCATAATATATATTTCATGAGTTGCCGAATATCAAATCGGTTTGGAAAGTTTTAGTCAATTTTCTGTCTATCTCGTTTGTACTTATAACTACGTCTCGTTTTTGCGAGAGGAACCGGCCGGCGGCGGAAGCGGCCGGGGTGTCATATTGCCTGATATTGTGTGGCCGTATCTCTGGCAACAGCTTGCTACATGTTGCCATTGCCTTAAATTGCTGGATGTAGTCCTGACGTCATAGTTGACGAGAATTGACTAGGATGGAGCAGTTTTATTTGCTCTTGTAAGCACGAGATGCACTCTGTTGGATTCTAAATGCGTGGTTTAACACAAAGAGTAGAAAAATGTATGTGTGTGACTGCCTCGTTGGTCGCAAGCGCTACTGCTAAGCATGAGGTCCTGGGTTCGATTCCCAGGTCAGGCAAAGTGTTATTGGGTTTTTCTATCTGGGATTTCTCAGTAGCAGCCTGGAGTCTGGATTTGTGCCCGGTTTTTTTTATTTTTTTGGTGGGAAATCATCAAATAATTTTTCCCGCTCTGAGTGGAGCAGGAGGGCGTGTCAGACTTTTACTGACTAAAACCCACCCGTGTTCCTTAAGTTGCCTGGGTGCTAGGGGCCGCGGTATCTCTTTCGAACAACCCGCACCCCTGGCAGGCATCGGCCCTTGCGGACCCCAACAGTTGGTGCTGACATCTCTTTAAGGCGCGCGTGGAACACAACGCGCCGTCGACCCGGGCTTGGTCCTTACCGGACAGCGAGCTACCCATTACTCGCCGTCCGCCAGCCCGTGCCTACGGTGGCCGGGAATCAGCCTGGGATTCCCGACGCCCAGGGCGTCTCCTGCGGAGGCTAGGGCCGTGAGGGCGCAGATTTGTGCCCGGCTGATGGCAATAAGATCTATTACATTATTCATGAGTTGCCCAACATCCAATCGGTTTGGAAAGTTTTAGTAAATTTTCTTTCTATCTCGTTTATACGTATAACTACGTCTCGTTTTTGCGAGAGGAACCGAATTATCCCTATTACATGGGAGTTAAACACAATTGGCGAAATGTGGGTGTACATTAGGTAAGCATCTGCCCAACCCTTCGGGTAAATAAAGCGTGATGTTATGTGTGTGTTATGTGTAATGATGTCATTATGGTCACATTTACTTACAGCTCTATCAATATGTAAGTAAATATTAAATAAGCGAACTGCTTTACATCTTACACGCATTACTACTTACAATATCTTGTTAGACTAACTCACCCATTGGATGAGTTTTATTTAAACAAATCAATATACCTATGTAGATATTTACATTAGTACAAATTATGTATGTAAACGTTAATTTGTACTTTAACTAGGCATTTATATAAAGTGAAGCTATTTTTTTTTTTAAACTTTGCTCCACACTAGGAATTTCTCCTGTATTGTGGGTGCGTTTACAAACATTTAAAATCACATACACAAACAGCCAGACCCGGAACAAGTACTTGTAGGTCATACAAATATTCGTTCCGTAGGGGACTCGAACCCGCGACACGCAGCGCAGCAGTCAATCGCTTAACCACTGCGCTAAACGTGCCAAAATAAATGTATATACTAGCTGTGCCCGTGGCTCCGCCCGGGTGGATGTCGGAAATGTGTTAGGTAAGTGGTACTAGGCCAAAAAGTTTCATCGGCATCAGCTATCTGCTAGTGAAAGTCTAGGTTTCGGAAATTAGACAGAACAGACAGACGTATGGAAAATAAAAAGTTTTTTTGTAATATTGATTAAATACCGTACAAATGCATACTTATAGTATAATGCTAGTATTTTGACATTACAAACAGACACTTCAATTAGGTGCCAATAACCAAATTTTGTTATAGGTATTTAAGACCCATGGAAGCTAGCCTATACCTGGGTACAAATCCAGGGCGCAAATCTAGACTAGGCTACTTACGGCTGCCACTAATAACTTCTTAATGAAAAATCCCGAATAACCCTGCCCGACCTGGTAAATACTCAACACTTGTGACAAGATCAACGAATAAAGTATCAATTAAATGCAAATTAATTGGAAACCCACACCTGCTATATCCGTATGAGATAATTGAACACATAAGTATTGGGTAGACAGTCTACAAAAAAGTATTCAGTAAGTAGTTTGTTTATAATTTTAAGTATCAATTTATTTCAACCAACGCAAAGTAGCATCAAAATAACGCGTATATATTTCACAATAATTATTTGTCATAATACTGCAAATAGTCGATAATTACGTTGACAACATTAATCACGCCATTTAACTACCACTAGTTCCTTAGGCTAAATTGATAATGACAACACTTTCCAATCGACAAACAAATTAGTGAAAATTAAATATAAAAATCTTGTTGAAAATAACAAAAACAATTGAGTGTGTTTTTAGATAGTCTGGATCTAGAGTAGATCCCCCTGATTCGATGTCAACTTAGTAATTAACTTGCAGCGTAGATTTAGTATTTGATTAGTTACGTAATTATTACAAAAAAAATATGTTCGATTGACGAGGATTCCGGTGACTGGGACTGCAATTAACTCGAACCGCGGTCTCAGTTGCCGGATCCACTACATTTTAATATGTTCTGCTGGCGACTAGGACCACCCATAATTGAATAACAAAATCTGTTGTTGGAGCCAAAAATAGTACAGTCAAACGAAAAAGTGTTTAAAGTAATAATTAAAAATTAAAGAAAAGAACTCTTTGATTGGATAACATCATTTATTTATCTTTAGAACTAAAATAAAGTCGGGAACGAAAACGCTTTTTGCCTTCGAAGAACCAGGTGGTCATAACTCGAATGGAGCTCACCTAACATAGATGTGTCAGCTAGAAGACGCTTTATGCCCTGTAGCAGGTACCTTTGTCTTTTGCTGGGGACTGACGCATAACTGGTAAAATGTGGGTGTACACCTGTGGGTACACCTCTGCTTAACACTTCGGAAATTACAAGCGTGATGTTGTTGTTGCCGTTGTTGCCATTTTGAGATTCTATCTTTGTATGTTACTCACATCAAAAGAACTAGAAAAGTTGAAGCATAAAACTAATACATAACATAGACTATTTATTTAAACTTGACTTTGATTGATGTAGAGAAATCAAACGAGACACAAAAAGTCAAACAGAACTAGAAAAATAGTTAATCAAAACAGCATAGCATTGCTAGAGATATAAATATAAAACTCCAATCATAATTGTATAAGAAAAACATTATAATTCTATAAAAAATTCGAGAAAGTAGATATAATATCAATAAAATTCTATTGGCAACATTACAACGGTAGGTACGCACTCCTCTTATGCAAAACTTGATACATCATAAATATCAATTCTAGTGTCTTAAAAAAAACTATATTTGTGGATTTTTGTTCTAAAAGTCACCATAATCTGTTTCAGCAAAAAATGTTCCAATGCTCACTTCATTAAACAACAATTTAATTGTCAATTTAATTTATTAGAAAGCTTTTAATTTTAATCTTTCGCTTGCTTACTAAACCGTATTTGCAAATTTAAACTCTACAGACACTAATGCAAATAAGATCTACAAATCACCAATCCAAGATCATTCAACTCATCTGAAATCCAGTCATGTCAATGTCAGCATTAAACATCACATTAACAAACTTTTTCTTTCACTGCTCTCTTCGAAAACCACTTCTATTGCTACAAACATAAGAGTAACACCAACAGCAAAGAGAGCATCTCGTAATTCTCCCCCGAAATCCTCTTAAACTGTCGCAGATCATAATCAGTTGCGCAAGAGTTTTCACCGAGTACGCATGACAACATTGAGACAAGGCGGCCATTGTACAATGGCGGCTGCGGAAATAATACACTAATAATAAGGCGATTAATCAAGCTCTTGTTTGTTACATGAACGATGTGAAGATACTTTCTATGTGAGGTATAATATAATGCACAATTGAACTGTGATCGGTGCTGTGCTGGGTTGACTAGTGCAGCTTTGCAATTGCGGTTCCCACTGTCACATATAATAAGGTTTAGCATTTCCTATAAACTTTTATGTTTTTAATATATGGATGGACTGCACTAACTGTAGGAACTAAAAGAGTTTATTCCTTGCCATTGTGTATTTTAATTCAGACTTCTTATTGAAGTGAAAACTTCTTTAGGCGCGTTGAGCACTTTTTGGGTGAACAAAAATCATGGAACTCGCGTCATCGTCACCGAACGCTTGAGCACACGGATGAGTCGCGCGTTGATGTCTTTTGGAAAAGTCCCTTTCTTTCATTAGGAAATTCTAATTCTTTTATCCATTTCTTTCCCTTTGTATTTTTATCGTAGAAATCTGTGCTGTTACATCTAATGGCTGAAGTCGATCGCTCGTTTATAATTTTTTACCGAGAGCAATCAGGACCCAAGGTACCAATGTGGAATCCTGTATTGACGATTTAAAAAATACACTCGTAATTGATCAAGTTTTCACTTCTGTCAACACTCCCGGAGTGCCACTGTTTTTTGTTATATTACTAATTACTGCTACCTAACCTAACTCATCAATTGAACTCATAATTATTGTCACTGAATAATATATAATCAACCTATAATGTTCCCACTGCTGCAGCTGGGACACTGGCCTCGGATCCTCCATGTCATCGACTTTTTAGTTCTATGACATGCCGGTTTCCTCTCTCACGATGTTTTCCTTCACCGTTTTGAGAGCAGTGGTGATGAAATAATTTACACAAAGTAAGGCGACTGTTCTGGGTTTCAACCTATGACCACCATGACCACCACTGCTCTCATTATTATCACTACTTTCCTTAAAATGTTCTTTATTCAAGAAACGAAACAAGAACATGATTAAACCAACATCTGCAATTTCACTCACAATATTTTCAAGCAAGTAATAACGCGTTGTTCTGACGTGATCCTTAAAATAATAGTCACTCTAAACGTTCCCCGGAGTCTAACCTGCGCAGGCTAAAGCCTGTGAAACTTACAAGTAAAAGTTTAATACTATCTTCATAACAGTGTTATAAAAGTTTGACACTGAAAGTGGAAGTGAAAATACGAAATCCAGTTTATGATTTTAGTTTGTCATCTCAAGTATTAAGAAATTTTATAAGCCAAATGAGATGAAAAGAAAGATTTTATGTTAAGGCTGTTTGCTGCCCACGTAATATTAGCTAAGATTTTGATCATTATAATGTTATTATTAAATCTGATCAAGTTCAAGAATGGACAATAGCTGAGACCCTTTTGGCATTAATATTTTTTTCTGTTTTTTTTTTTTTTTAAGTTTTAAGGAGCTACAATGCCAGCAAACGCATTTTTCTTTCAATAAAGCCACTTTAACAATTTTCCTGCTCAAACATAATATAAAATTGAAGCAACAAATGACTTGCATCGTGTAACACTGATAAGACAGTGCAACGAATTGCTGCGTCCAATGATGTTATGCCACGGGACATTAATACCTACACATAATCGCACAGTGAAATTCAGGCTTAACGTTGTCTAAATAACGAACAATTCAAAAGCAGCAGTCAATCAGCAGCAAAAATAAGCTATTAGAACCTTTTGACAATCTTATACGAATGTGTATAGAAAAGCGATCAAATGTTTTACTTTAATATGGTCCGTGAGCAGAGAGCAATGGTGGCACCTGGGTAACGCCTTACGAGTTGTAGGTGTGGGAGTGTTCGAACCCAGACTGCATGGCCTTTACTTAGTATAAATTATCTCATCACCACTGCTCTCAAAACGGTGAAGGAAAACATCTTGAGGAAACCGGCATGTACGAGAACCAAAAATTCGAAGACATATGATAGCTTCTCCAACCCGCACAGAGCCTGCGTGATGGATTACAGCCTGCTCCCCTCGCAGAGAGGATGTCGGTGTCCCAGCAGTAACGGCTGATTAAGTGCTCACTTGAAAATTAAACCATTTGGCCAGTCAAGTTATCTTAGCCTCACAGTAACCGTTCAGAAGTCACAGACCGTAGCGTACTAAATCTCTAACTTCACACCTAATCTCTCTTAAAAATCATTAGATAACCTAACAATTACTATCAATACCACCGTCTTGCTTCGTGCATCTCGTACTTGTGTCAGGGCTACAAATGAAATTAAAACGTTCATATACGCCTCGACCAACAACACGAGAAGGTTAATATGGTACAGTGTTACCTAATTAAATGTTAAATTTAACAATTATTTTAACCTCGGTTGCATCCTGTATTTTCTCTTTTTTATTGGTGGTCAGCTTGTGGGTATTTAGTTTTATTTGTAGATGTAGTTTAATTTAATCTCAATCAAATGTAATTTAAGATCTTTCAACAAGAGCAGTGGGACTGTTAATAAATGTAAAGCCTTGGATGGGGACATTTTCATTTCATTCAGTCCTCCGTACGTTACATGGGGTCTACGGGTAACGGATGGAAGAGTGCAATAAAATATACTACTCCCTAAGCACGAAATCCGTTGTTTCGGTCGAAATTAAGGGCGTTTCCTACCCTTTGTCACCTACGGATATAAGAATATTTCGGAGCCCGAACTAAGAATGAATAGCAACACGTTTTGACAGCTGTCCTTACTCGCGATGTGCTTTTGCCCGTTCGTGAAATTGAATTTGGCACTTGTTTTGACGGATCAACAACTTTCGGACGGGCCCGTATCTTAGTTGACGGACTTAGATCTAGGGGACGGGTGTAACATTCGTAGGGGACTTAGTTCAGTCTTACGTTACGTTACGTTGTGACGTAGACAGTCCTATCCGCGTTGCATTAGGGCTATTTTTTTTTATTGTACAGATTATGCCAAAAGATCACATTTTAAGGATATCGTAGTGTTTAGAATTTGTATTATGTTTTTGCACTTAATTTCTCAAGTAACATTGAGTATTTAGCACAACGTTGCATTATCTAGATTGTTAATCAAGGGAACTATTAGAATGATCTAACTATGCATCATAACGCAGCACCTTGAAATAGAAGTGCATCCTACATGTGCACCCACTAATCAAATTATAAGGACGTTTAATTAGGATTAGAATAATTGCATAATTAAATTTGAATAAACAGGTCAGGATATTTTATAGTAGGTACCAACATCAACAACTACAAAGAGAGTACAACTTAAAACAAGATCCCAAATGGCATGATGATTACAGAGCTGAGGTAAACACAACATTCTTCAGAAATAGAACACCTTAATCAAACAACAACAAACGTAAACGAGATTAAAAACAGGTATCATCGAATCAGCTGATCATTTTAAAATACTCGTAGTAGCTAACAGATTCACCTGGCGGCCGCGGGCACAATAAACTTTTTTTAAATCTTTATAACGAGTTCACCCAAAAACTAGACACCATTATGAGTTCATTTACTCCACAGACAAGTCGTTTTTTCTTTTGTTTTTGTTATACTCGTAGTTTCGACGGAAGTTCCTTATGTAACAATAGTTTTTGCGACAAAGCGAAGAGTTTCCGACTGTAGATTAATAATTAACATATATTTTTTATATGCTGTGAAATTGCCCTGAGGAGAAGTTATTAACCTGAATTTGTTTGTTCTAAATAAAGTATGTCGATGTAGAACTGTGGAGTAATGTAATTTGTTTGGTATTTGCGCAAAAATAAGTTAGTTTATGAAGAACTGACTGACTTATCAGTCGGTCCTTCATCAACCTTACTATTGGACCTGGTGTTTATTAGTCTATCTCTAACATTGGACGGATCTACATTATATCACTCAGGTCCTTAGTTACGGTACGGCGTATAAATCACGCAGTATAAAAAACGTGCCTGGGTACAAGCTTCCACAGTGCTCCATACAATATTGACTACCGCGCCTACACACGGCGAATAAACCGCAGCTTTTCACGGCAAGAAATACGTGTATGTATATAGAGCCTACAGGCTCCCACAGACAGGCGCTACGCGACAGCGCGACGCGATTCTAATAGAACAATTTCTATGAAAACTTCATAGAAATCGATTTACTAGAGTCTCGTGGCGCCGGTCTGCGGGAGCTCTAACGCATTTGGATTTTCTTTCTGAAGGAAATTTCGTAAATTTTCCACATTTTATGGTTTTTTTATCCTTCACCATTATACCATAGTTCTTTCTATGTGTATGGGAATTCCGTTATTATATATTTTACCTCCTTTCGCTTCTGTATGTCAAATAAAAATCCAAGTCTGTTACATTTGACCTTTCGAAAGCCTCAAATGTCAAATGAATCCGAATCTATTGCCATTGAAGTTAGATGAGTAGGCTGCAAAATAGGTGATGTTTAATCAAGGTGGGCATTTATGTAGCCGACCTTGATTTTTTAAACATCACCTATTTTTAGCAGAACCAAGCGAAATATTTATAAATATGCGTGCTTGAAATTCATTGACGTAATTTTGAACTCTCAGGTAATCTAAAGGCCACTGACCTGGCCTTTCAAAAGAAACAGGATAAGTGTATCAAACCCTAAATGCTGGGACCAAAAATATCTCCTTACTTTAAATAAATCTCATACGATTAGGTGCATGTAAAGGAATTTCTTCTGAAAACGGTCAGTTTTAATTTAAGCTCTACCTTTTCTTGTGAATTCCAAAAATCCATTACCTAAAGTGATTTCTTTTTATTCTTTTCTTATTCGCAACTAAATTATATCCCGAATATGTTGTTTATGGTTTTGGTATTTATGAGTACGGTAGATCCTAATTATATTATAAACTAGATTTTGCCGTCGACGTCGGAAATTTCCACTCGGGAACGTATTACCGGGATAAAAACTATCCTATGTGTTAATCCAGGTTACAAACTATCTGTGTGCCAAATTTCATCCAAATCCGTTCAGCCGTTTTTGCGTGAAAGAGTAACAAACATCCATACATACATCCATATTCACAAACTTTCACATTTATAATATTAAGTATAGATATTAAAGTTTGTATGTTTAGATGTTTTTTACTCAATCACGCAAAAACTCACAGAAAGTTTGTAACTTGGAATAACACATAGGATAATTTTTATCCTGGTAGTACATTCCCGGGGGATAATTTTTGACCTACAAACGGGCGAAGCCGCTGGCAAAAACTAGTGTATAATAAATGTAGGTACTTAGGGAGAAAAACATTAATTTTATCAACATCGTATCCTAATCAAATGAATTCATAGATAAGTATCTACTTACTTACGAATCTATAGCATAATCAGTGTTTCTACTGCTTAGATACAGGCCTCCTCTTTGTGGGAGAAAGTGGACGATAACCCACCACGTGGGCCCAGTGCGAGTTGGTGGAAGTCACAAGTTTTCGCCTTTTTTTATTTCTAGGGCATGCCAGTTTCTTCACGATACTTTCCTTCACCGTATTGAGAGTAGACAAGCAGAGTCATTTAGTATATTTTTAACTAGCAGCGCTCCGCGGTTTCGCCCGCGTAGTTCCCGTTCCCGTGGGAATACGGGGATAAAATATAGCCTTTGTCACCCGGGGATAGTGTAGCCTCCCAACAGTGAAAGAATTTTTCAAATCGGTTCAGTAGTTTCGGAGCCTATTCAATGCAAACCAACAATCAAATCTTTCCTCTCTTAGATAATTCAATGTAACGTGGAACAACAACATGGTTTTTAAATAAAAGGTTCCTCCATAATTTCTAAAATAATCTCTTTACTTCTTATTTTGAATATCGCATAATGTAACAGGCTTGATTATTAAGTGCCAATTTATACCACATTTTTCTTTTGTAACTGGCAACATTCTTGTCTCGAAAACCAAACTTTTTTTTTTTTAACTTGCCCTTTTTGACAAAGGCAATGACCCAAACAGGACTTGCCATTTTGCTTAACAATTTCATAATTTATGAAATGATGTAATATTATAAGATTTTTTAAAAGATCAAAAGGTTAAATTCTTATTGCATTTTGTAATGACTAATACTCGTACCTTCTTGATGTCATCTTCTTATCGATTATAACATGCTTATTAATAGAGATTTATTCTCCATTCTGGGTTTTAATTACAGAAACCCGTTCGGCCAATTTTATTGCAAGATTTCGGTTAGTCATTCTTCGATAGGTAATTTGTTTAAGAATCATAATTATTTTACTATGCATTATTACCATTTAATGATTTGTTATGTTCTGCCAGGGGTGCGGGTTATTCGAAAGAGATACCGTGGTCCCTAGTACACAGGCAACTGAAGGAACACGGGTGGGTTTTAGTCAGTAAAAGTCTGACACGCCCTCCTGCTCCACCCAGAGCGGGAGAATTTATTTGATGATTTCCCACCCTCAAAAAAAATATTTCTAGTACCTGGTACTTATTGACAGGCCTACACTATCCTCCCATACCTATTAACACTGTAATTTAAAAACATTGTTAATACAATTATTTTTATACAAGCTTTTGCCAGTGACTTCGCCCGCGTGGAGGTCGGTGTATCATATAAACCTTCCTCTTGAATCACTCTATCTACTGATGAAAACCGCAATAAAATCCGTTGCGTAGTTTAAAAGATCTAAGTGTACAAACACGAAAGCGACTTTGTTCTATACTAAGTAAAGAAGAGTAATCGTGGAATGTCTTGCCGGCTTTCTGCATAGGAAACGACAAATTAGAACTGTGCACATGGCTGCTGACGTTTCATAAGTGCATGTGCCCATGTAGGTTTATATGAAATTATGAAATAAAATATTTTGATTTGATTTGATTATAAGAATATCAAATCAGCCCATCGCAGTTCACAGCCGCCATCCTTCCATCTGAGAGCAGATGATTTCAGTTTTATAGTTATAAAACTTGGCCTAAACTCTAATCGAATTATTAAGGTACTTTATCAATGTACCTTTATCTATCATCCCATCTAACCCGTAGTCGCCCAAGCAGCACATTAGCGGAAATTACATCCATAAACAAGCTATATTACAGTCAAAGGCTCTTATGTAGCTGTACTAATGGATAAGACGATTCTTGGGACTGTATAGGGGGCGATCTCTACACTGTTAAACAGCACAGCTGACTAATGGCTGTACAATGGACAAAAAAACAACAAAATGCATTTCAGTAGAACTTGAAAGAACTATTGTCCAGCTTTTGGCTACGTATAATGCTACTAGCTGGTTAAGAAGATCAAAGTTTGTAAACAGCTGCATAACGGGGTAACGTCACACCGTTTCTAAGCTTTGAACTGTATTAGAGAATAAAATTTTGCCATTGGCATTTTTTATGGAGTACACAAATTCTATTATAATGCTTCCTCAGTGAGCTTAACACTAGCTGGTTAAAAGCATTTTAAGACTGCATGAGCTGTAAATTAGTGTAGTGGTACTCCACTTTAATTCCAAAGCTTATAGTGTAAATATTATCTATTTCACAGCCTCTAGAATTATTGAAGAGTAGACATAGGTTAGTAGTGCTATGATAACGTCAATTTTGTCATAACCTCGCAACACGACTTAATCACATAGATTTTGTTACCAATGATCATAGTTCCGTACAATTAATGGATTCGGTCAGTGACCTTTCTAAAAAAATAATTGTAACGAGAAATACTGAAAGTAATGAATCAAACCAGACATGAGGGAGAAAATATTTATATGGTAAACATTTTATTTAACGAAAATATAAAAGAATTGTTGAGATTAAAATAAGAGAAATGTTGCTCAAGATGCACTGAAGGAATTACTAATAATTGTGAATAAGAGATTTCCAGATATTTTACCAAATGATCCGAGAACGATTCTACAAGCTAGAATAATTGCTTTAAAATAAATCGAATCTGTTGATGAAAACTGGTACAATTAATGGACTAATCAATCCGCTAACTATAGTTTTAAACAAGTGGCTAGACGTTTTAGAAAATATTAAGAGCATTGGTTTGAATATAACCTTTGATGGCTTGCCTCTATATAAAAATTCGAAATATGAGTTCTGGCCGATTTTCCGTAATGTTTTTGAAATACCCAACTATTTATGGTGTTTATTATGGTGTCGGAAAACCGAAGAATCTTGATCTTTATCTAGAAGATGGTGCCGATTCTGTTGGCACAAAATTCTCTAAACTAAACTAAAAATCACCAAAATTTAGTTTAATCCTGTCAAACGACGATTTCCCATTCTGAAATTGACTAAAGTGACACAACTTAACTATATTTTAGTTTGACAGCACTAAGATTGCACTGAATTATTAATTTAGTGAAGATGGTAATTTTGCTATTCTGAGTTTGCCGTTTTTCACCAAAAATGTTGACTATATTAATTTTTCTAACTAAATCTGACTATTTTTAATCGCGATTAAAAAAGTGTGGAATAAAACTAGTGGTCATGAACTAAAATTCACACCAACACTTCGACTTCAGGTGCAAAAACAGTATTGTATCTTTTTTTTTCTTTTCGTTTGCTTATATCTCAAAAATGGTGTGTCCTATCGCAAAAATGATGATAAATTCGACCCCCTTTATGAAACCCCTATGCCCCATAATCTCAACATGTAGGTAATATTTTTTTTATTTTCCATACAATAAGTGAAAAATTCCATAAAAAAACGTCGAGGCTGCCCTCCTGCGCACGCTTCATTCATCTCTTAAAAAAATCATTGCGTAGGGCACACAAGTACCACGTTGCGAAGCCAAAAGAAAAAAAATACCACCTGCAGGCTTGGCACGACAACCGTAGAGAAGCGTTTTGTCGACGGAAGACAAGACAAAAATGACGTTTCCGTGTAGACAGTTGTCAGTTTTTCACCGAGAAATGTAGACAAGCGATTTCTATTCTACAGTAGAGTAGAAATAGAAACCGTCATGCTACTAAGCCTGCAGGATCCGCGGTTGTCAAATTCGATTTTAGTTGTGTCAAAATTATTTTTAAGTTTAGAGATTTTTTTTTGCAGAATAGCTTTAAGATTCTCATAGCCAAAAGTAAGGAATTTTAGTGATAGTTTAGTTAGTTTAGTTCGGTGTACAAGAGAATCGGCACCATTGTAGTTAAAATGAAACAGTTATTGAATGACGGAATCCTTCTATCAACAAGCGAGATTATAAAAGTCAAGATTAGGTGTTTTACTTGTGATTGACCCGCAAGGGCTTTTATAACAGGTACATATGTGCATTTTCAAGCCCTCAGCGCCACGTCTTTATGAGAAGATAAATTTTAATATTGTGTGGCCGTTACAAAACAATAAAGCCGTGTCAGTGGCGCTCAAAAGTTTTATTAATTTATAGCTGTTGGCTAAGGAATGGTCAGTAAAAATAAAAGTAATGGTATACATTTACTGCGTTTTATTTTATTAATCACATACTCTTGATTTGGCTTTGGTAATTCTATATGTTAAACCATTCGTTGGTTTTATTTCTTCATCATCTGGGTAATCTGACGTGTCACTATGGTTCAACATGCCACTTAGTTCTTTTTCTGCATTGTTATATGTTGCAATGGATGACCGTTTCACTATGCATTGCATTTTTGTCCAATCTGTATGATGCTTTGAATATTCTAGTTTCATCAATTTCGAAGTGACGTTTTTAATATATCATCTCAACCATCCATCCTTTTTCTCAAGCACTTGGTATGACAGATAATTTTCCTTCCCCTCTTTCTATTGTCTTCAGTTTTTGAACGGCATTTCTATTTTCTGAAAACAAGAACAATTATTTAGCAATAACATTAGCATCTTTACCTACTACGTCAGAAGTAAGAGATCATTAAGTATGCGGATTTAGTATTTGTGCCAATAAGTAAAACGCTCTATAGTATTAAAATATTTACACCTATTACAGGTACTATCACAAAAATATGTACACTATTATTAATTGATAAATTATAAAACAAACTAAGTTATTCACTTCGTTCGCATAATTGAATTGCAGAAGTGTGTAAGTGTGCAAGAGTGCGTACGACTCGCAATTTACAAGACAAAAAAAAAATCGTAAACAAAATAGAAACAATAATAATACGTGCGGTGCGTAGCGCGTGACGGGTAACAAATTCACAATATATAAAGATAATATGGTAAAGATTTGGCAAAAACTGGCTAACACAAGTTTGAATAACTCCTTTCAATAAAATATATATATATATATCAATATGATTGGTTAAATTTAAATGGCGCTAACAAATCTTTCGCGACAAAGCAAATTCGCGAATAAGCGACAGTCCAAATTCGCTTCATCTCTTTCACACGGCCGGGAGAGCGTAAAGTTAAACCTAGCTAAATATTCACTTAGCTAGGTTAAATGAAGTTATAGTTTTTTTTTTATCTTACTTTATAACATACATTTCTAAGCAACATGGCAAGTAATGGCTCTCTGATTTGACATAACAGGCAAGAATAAGTAGGATCACAAAATCAAGTGAAGTACCTAAGCTACTTGAGTACGAAATGCCCGAAATAGTTTTCTATCAATATTAGAGATCCCTAAGACGCTGTTGTATACTCTCACTTTGCTGCTTTCACCAGTCGTTAGAATAACTGAAAACCATTGTACAGCTAGCGTAAAGTTCTCAGCTGATTAATAGAATTAAATATGGCCATTGCACAGAAAAGAGAGTTTCAAGAGAATTTAGTTAGAATGATTGCTGGATAACAAATTAACGCCATTTTAATGTAAACAAGCCGATTATATATGAAAAAAATTACTGATATCTGTAAAATTTTCATGATATTTCAAAGCTATTAAAGTAAAAATACATTATTTTTTAGCTACAAATAGATATGAATGCTCATAAAATGTATTTTTTTTGTAAAAATCCATGAATAATTCGTACACCGTATTTATTTTGTATAATATTTTTAGGAAAACCATATTATTTCTGTGGCGCGTGTAATATTTGATAATAACACCTATATATATTAACAGTAAACTGGCACCCGCAGTACAATTTAGCGATAGAGATACAAAGAAACGTGAAAAATTACTTACCTTAAATTGGAAATTATATATTTGCCCACAGATTAGAGTTTGACATAACACTTGCACTGCACAAATAGTCTTTTGTTGCTATTTCTTTGTAGATTTATTAATCGCCGTAAGGAAACCATACACCATCTCGTGGCTGTCTAAGAGAATTAAAGGAGCTGGATAGTAGCCTGTTGACAGCTGTCTAAGCTATTGTGCAGCCCATGTACATCTCTTACAATGCTCTGGAATGCTTTTAACAAGCTACTATAATTCTCAGCGCTGGTTAATTTGGGGCCAAATGTAGAATTATAGGGGCTGTGTAGCGGGATAGACAGCCCTTGTACAAACAGCATAACAGCGTCGAGTTTTCAAAAATTCTGTTGTCCAGTGGCTATACAGCTATTTGTGCTGCTTGGGCGGCGGGGGGGGGGAAGAGTATGATGCCAAAAATATAGAATTTTTGTCAGTCTGTTGGGTTCCCGACTGGCGCAAAAACGACTTAACTGATTTGGATGTTTGGCACACAGATAGCTAGATTACCTGGATCAACACTAGTTATTTTACTTGGCTCCCATTATCAGTTCAGATTGATTGGATAAAATACCCTCGAACTCAATATTCTCATACTAGGCACAAGATACTCAAAGTGCAAACCAAACAATCTACATGACCTTAAGTGGCGACATTTGAGTGATTTTCATGGCACTTCACTGTTGTTACCGGCAATTTGTTTTGCAACACAGATATACCGTTAACTGTAGTAACGTTTTGTAAGGTACCTATAATACACAGTTAAGCTGAGCACAGGTAAACGTTTTGTATAAACTATTTTCATAGTCAGTGAACTAATATTGCTGACTATGTTGCGCCTGCAGACAGGCTTCCAGCGGGCCACCAACTTACCTAGAAATCTCTTAATGGACTAAGAAGTTAAGTGGGGCGCTGCCGGCAGAACTTGCTCAGGTACTCCAATGTGCCGCAGTGCGACAGTGGAGCCACATCGCAAACTTTGCCCCACCTCTTGTCGTGCTTTCTGGGCACTAATTCCTGCATTATAGAAGACATTTGCTAGGCTAACGATAACGCTGTCGAAGTGGCTGAATTCTTGTCATGTCAATTCGAATCATCAACACGACGAAACATAAGAAACTAATATCTCAATCAGAGACAACATTAATGATGTGAGTAATATTTTTGTAACAATATAATTTAAAAGAGTGTCCATGGAGTTTCTTGTCCATTCTTCTCCATAGGTACCTACTACGCTTTGGAATGGGCAACTAGCTTCATTTTTCTAACTAACAGTCTCCTTGACAATTCAAGAGTGACGGTAAATGGTTTAATTGATCTTACTGGTTTGAGTTGGACAGTTTTGATAAGATACAGGATCGTGTGAAGAAGAATTCAAGTCAACAAAATAGAAACTTAAGGCAGGTAGCCAATGAGAGACCAGCGACTGGTGGCTGAATCATAAAAAGAGTTCAGTTAGGAAGATGTGTGAAAAACTGGCAAAGTGCGAGTCGAGTACCACCAAATATAAAAAAACACGTTTCTTATATGGATACCCCTTTAATTTTAATTTTTAACTTTAATAGGTAATACGGGCTGTTATCCGCAACTCCACGGCAAAGCGCGTATTTTGCGTACGGGTGGGAGAATCGTTCATTCGATCCACCCCAGCTCCTCGAATTTAATTTTTAATAATTTTTAATTTAATTTTTTTTTTTTTTAATTTAATTTAATTTTTAACTTTATTTTATTTTTATTATTTGTTGTTTTAAAAGCAATAGAAGTACACACACTGTGAAAATTTCAAGTTTCAATAGTGAAATTATCACATAATAGATGGTGGAACTAAGTAGCAACTTCTGGGTAAAAGTATAGTACCTTTGTAGAAGATTAAAGGACGCGTCAGCGCGACGCCACTTTAGCAGAACAATATCTATGAAAACTTCCTGGAAATTGTTCTACCAGAATCGCGTCGCACCGTCGCTTAAGAGTCTTTCTGTGGGAGCCTTAGAAGTACTCATCGTTTCTAAAAGAAAATATAAAACAAATATTACATGTTAAAAATGAAGCAACACATGTGGGACCAAATGAAGTGCGTGTCCGGTCTGTACCGTGTCTAAGGCTTTGTAATGTCAGTGGTAAGGCGTTTGCTAAGGCGCGTCCGATTCACGAATTCAATAAAATTGTTCAACGAAATAGCAGAGGTCACGGTGACAGGGTTAGTCACAGACACTGATATTACCTGTGTGAAGAATCTATTCTTAATAATATAATGCTGAGAGTTTGTTTGTTTGAACGCGCTAATCTCTGAAACTACCATTGGGATTTGAAAAAGTATTTTTGCATTTGATAGCCTAATTTTTGAGGAAGGGTATGGGCTATTAAGCATCACGCTACCACTCTTAGGAGCTGAGCAAACATTATAAAATTCTGAAAGAATGTTAAGCGATAATAATAATATTAGCGAGAAAGAGAAACAAATTAAATATCTTGACTTAGCACACGAGGTTGTTGACATGTAGAATGTGAACTCGGCTGTAATTGTGCCGATTGTCGTATGAACCAATGGACTGGTGGCCGAAAGCCTCGATCAACATCTCTCGAGGCTCTCGTAAGGCGGTTGGATCAAAGGCCTGATTCAGAAGGCAGTACTCCTCGATACGGCTTGCATCGTGAGGAGGTTCCTGTCTCTGGAGCCCTAACCACCGTTAGCTTGGATCCTGCTCCCGATACCAGCGAACCACTTTTTGATGTGTTTTGTTAAGTTACTTTTATAAAAATATTTAAAAATGTAGTTAATAAGGATAGAAAATAAATAAAGGACATATTAGCAATAATAATAGCAATAGCGCAGGCGGGATGTCACCAGATGGGACGGGGCAGAAAAAGTTTTATAAAATGTAGCTGTTATTTTAGTATATTGTGTATCTTACGACTTCAACGTGAACAAAGTCGCGGACAGAAGCTATATTTGAAGACGTTACTTAAATGTTTGTGATAATTTATAATGCCTAGAACAAATGAAACATAGTTCATGAATTACTTGAAGTACTACTGAGATTACCTAAGTCGTATTTATATATCTTTTACATTAGTTAAATCCTTGACATGGTCAATAGTTATAAATAAAAGATGTTTTAAAATATTAATATAAAGACTCATGATATGGTCATCAAGTTTTAGTATCTGCATTTAAACTAACAATAAAAAACTAAAAATAATTCTCCATGTCCAATCAAAAATCTACCAAAACATTCATTAGGTATGCGCAAAAAAAACACTCATAACTTTCTTCGCTAATCAGATAACATTTGTTACGTAACAAAAATGTAGTTCAACCCAAAATCAGGTTAAAAACCAGAGTAGGCCTACCGGTTTTAAACAAAACCACCTTACTTGTTATAATGACCGTTTTGGAGGAAACCTACATTCAATAGTAAGCTGTTACATTATTTGTAGCCCAGGCATAGCCGCGGGCTACAGTCACTAGAGCGTCTGTAAGCCGATGGCCGATGCTTGGCTTGAATTGCGGTATTCGTAACCCGTTTGACCTTAACGCCTTAATTTAGTCAGAGACACTCATTCCTCGTTCAAACTTATAATTAAATTAGACATAACATAATGAACGGCTGTACCATCATTATTTGTATTGAATTTAAATTAATTTGTGTGTGCCTACTAATGGTAATGCAAACTTCAATTCTGCGGATAGCATTAGAAATAATTAAAGTACCTACAAATTGCTGTTCGACAAAGGCATGTCTTGACGTTGCCAAATGGAAATGGGTGTGGTCAGAACCGCTGCTGATTACAACACCGATGATAAATTAAAATATTGATGAGTTTATTTACATGACAAACAAGAATAATCAAAATTTACTCTGTAAGTTTTAAAATGCCTAGTCTTATCTTGTCTCAATCAATCAATTCAGCCTGTTAGGCAGTCGACTGCTGTAAATATAGGCCTGTCCCAGGCTACGCCACAACACCATGTTCTTCGGCTTTCGCATCAACTCCGTCCCAAGCACCATTTTTAGGTCGTCGGCTTAGACCTAATTTAACGATGCTAATTTTCTTCCACATCTTTCATACTTGATAGCAACAGTTTAAGGGCAATTGCGTCACCGCTTAACTAAGTAGGCGCCAACACAGCCTCAATTTACGAGCACCTACTTGAAATTCCCAGGGTCCACACAGAATTAAGGATACCATTACATAGTAAATAACAATCTCGACCAGCATTATTATCTCGTATTTTCGAGGCCTCTACTTTGACAGTCACGTGGGTGGCTGTGCATAATTATTTACTACTAACAGTCTATGTCACAACGTGATAAATGTCTCATTAAGCAAACTTCTACATGTTTTAGCTTTTGCAAAACCGTATTTTGTAAATCGTTACATAAATGGCGTATTGATAAACACGTGTTAGGCGTTAACTAGATAGGCAATGAAGTGAATAAGTGTGCAATTATAGTTTTTTTATTCTAGTTTAGTGAAATGAGGTCGGTGTTTTTCACCATACTCATTGGTATTTACGTTTTTTTTACACTTACAATAAACAACGAGGTTGAGATGACAATGAGGTTAGTTTTCTAAAGAATGTTTTACTTCTGCGTAATGAAGCTTCTTCATTGTCAATTAATTGGATATTTTCATCACCTGTTCTGACGCGAATTAAGTTGTTTCGGAGAATTGGAGCACCTTTGATACAAAACTATTGTGGCACTCTGCTAAAAGACTCTTTTTGGGTTATTTTTAAGATGGTTATTTTAGGCTTCTATATTTTTGAATCTATCTCTGACTTATTAAAGTAGGTATAATCAAAACTATGTGATAAAGTAACCTTTGTTCTTTTTTTTCTTTTATCGTCATCATCATAACCAGCCTATATTGTTCCCACTGCTGGGACACAGGCCTCCTTTCGGAGAAAGGTAATAGGCCGTAATCCTCCACGCGGGCCCAGTGCGGGTTGGTAGATGCCACATGTCTTCGAATTTTTGGTTCTATAACATTTTTTTTTTCTATAACTTTTCCTCACGATGTTTTTCTACATCGTTTTGAGAGCAGTGGTGATGAAATAATTTAAACAGTAAAGCGCTTGTCTCGGTACGTACTACTTACTCTTTAAATTTTTCTTTGTAACTACACTCAGATTAAAACCAAGCTCTCTTTATAAATTCGACACTTAGGTACAATTAATCTTACATCATCATTTATCATAATCATCATTGATTTTGATCATATTCCTCTAATTACCATTTAATGTTGATACAGTCACGAAAATCATTAAAATTTTATTTTTTTATGAACTTATAAATCTGTGATTGAAATTATGATGTTTAATTACTAATATTTAAAACATGTGCAATTTTATTGAAGAATTTATGATGTAAAAATATTTAGATTTACATTTCCTTGTTGACTGTGAATGTTGTATTAAACAGATTTTGTTTTATTACACGAGTTTTAACTTTCCTGAGTAAATTTAATAGGAACTATGAAATGCTTTGATCCTATTACATTAATATTATTAACGTAAGACAAAAAATTATTGAATAGTCATCGGTCCTCGATAAGTTTATAAAGTTTCAATGAAATCTAACCGTTTAAAGTGGGTCAAAATAGCGTCCAAAGGAGTCGGTTACAAACAAACAAACATACAAGTGAAGCTAATATAAAGCGTGTAAAAATACAACACATAGCTTTGTTTACCAAATCCACAAAAAAAGGCCTGCACCTTAAATGCGTAATATTCATCAGGGTCTGAATAAGATCTAAACGATTGCTTCACATGTTTAAAAAATATGTCTACTCAAGAACATAAATAACGCAATGAATGTTGCAGAACTGTCAAAATGAAAGCTATGCCTACTGTTAGTGTGAATTACGCCCCTAAATCACACTAAAACCATGTCTCGAATAAAATTAAAAGCACTACAACTTCCCATACAACAAACTGTGTATCATATTTTTGACCAGACAAATGACCATCTGACATCACCACTGTCAAAGACAGTGTTCTAAATACGAACACCCCTCAACATTTACCAATCCCTTCTTCATCGCGCAGTGCTTTTTTTGACGTGGCAACAAAACGCGAACAAAATCATTTTCATGTTAACTGTCTATTATGTCTTCATCGATTTTCCTTCTACTATTATCTTCCTGCTGTAGACATTGATGAATATGTATGGCCAAGTGGACACGCTACAGTGGCCACTAGTGATGTGTTTGAAGCTATTTATATCAAATTAACTTAATCCCAACAACGACAGTTTGGAATGGTTGGCATCCGGAACGGCTGGTGAAGTTGGTTTCCACGATAATTATCTGAGGGAATTTGACGTGTTTAGCTTGTTAGGGTACGATATATTGGAGAATCTTGTTAAAGACGTCTTTTTTTAATATACATAAACTCAAATAAATCCAACTGAAAGGTGATGGCATCTAACGTTAAACGGTCAATATAACCCAAAAACATAACTTTATTTTTTTTTGGGACTGACGTGTCACACTTTAATCTATGAGTGAACTTGCCTCTATTACTTACCTTAATAAACTAAGACCAGCCAGAGGTAAAAAAACCTAGCCATTTACATGCTCTTTTTGTATGTTTTTTTGCAAGATTATCTACTTCTATGGTCAAGTGCTAGCATTCGCAAGCGCTACTGCTGATTTTTTTTTTTTTTGGTTGGGATATCTTTAAATAACGTCTCCCGCTCTGGGTGGAGCAGGAGAGCGTGTCAGACTTTTACTGACTAAAACCCACTAGTGTTCCCTCAGTAGCCTGTGTGCCAGGGGCCGCGGTATCTCTTTCAAACAACCCGCACCCCTGGCAGGCATCGGCCCTTGCAGACCCCATCAGTTGGTGCTGACATCTCTTTGACGCAGCACTGCTGATCATGAGGTACTGGTTTCGATTCCCTTGTCGGGCAGAGTCATTGGATTTTTCGATCTGGAATTTCTCAGTAGCAGCCCGGAGTCTAGATTTGTGCCCGGTTGACGGCAATAGGGTTGCCCCCTGTTCATCATTTCTGCTGAAAGACGTCCACTGTGGATATAGGCCTTCCCCAAGCACCGCCACTTCAACCGGTTCTGTGCTTCTCGCATCTAGCGGCTTCCTGTAGCCGTCACCAGCTCATCGGCCCTTTCTTGTGGGAGGCCTTCCAACGCTACGTCTTCCAGTACACGGTCGCTACTCCAGGACCTTCCGAACTCATCGGGCATCTCCTCTGCGAGCAATTTGGGCTGCCATTGCCACTTAAGTTTGGCAATTCTTCAGGCTATGTCGGTTACCTTAGTGCCCCCCGTTACATGATACTTAAACGTAACTGGCGAGATGTTGTGGGACGTTGCACCTGCCTTATACCTCGGGGAATATTATATCAATAATTACACGTCATATGTCAAGGTATCAAAGAGAACCTTACGATTCCTTGGACGCAATCTTAGCAACCTCAACACCAAGGCTCTAATCATATGGAATTTTAAATACACACATCACAATACTCAATTTCCGTACTCATGCTACTTAATTAAAAAGTATCTGTACCTACTTGTAAGTTATTTAAGTTCTGTCTATTGTTCTTAACCATTGTTGCAAAGCACCGGATAAAGAGGTTTCACACAGTTCGGAAGTTACCTCATACGCTGTGTTTTTGTTTGTCTGTCTGTGTGTTACTTTGTCACTAGTGCTGTCGGAAGAGAAACAATACTGTGTGTATGTTTGTGTGAATATTTATGATTATTACGTAGTTTTGAGATGAGCGAGTGATGCTTCTTTTATGCATAATGTAAGCGAGTGATATAAGGTTATTTCTGTTGTTGTTATGTCGGCAAAACGGTAGCGGAAAATATTATGCTAAACGTCAGAACACTTTCCGCTTGGTACCTCTCTCTCGAGTCACATGCTTGTAGGTATATCAGTTTTATCGTTGAGAATGCTGCACTAGGCCGTCAGGCCATACTGCGCAAGACTTATAAACTATTTTTAGTTTGAAAGCGATTGCTTTTTTTTATAAACTAAAGCATCACGATTATTTATATTTTTGCACAAATTTTTGAATGATTTAAAACTCAAATACAGCAATAAACACATCATCAAAAAAGCAGACATGTTAATATGTCACTGAACACCAATTCTCACTCGCAAACTACGTGTTAAAGTGTGTCGCAACAGTTGCGCAACTCACTATGCGTGCACGCATCCTTGAATGAGTGTTTTAGTTAGTAGAGTCTATACAAATCCTTGATTCCAATTGATGTCATTTTCACTTAAACGAATATCAACTTTATATCGTTGTTAGTTGGTTTCAGAGTGACTACCGCAACTGATAAAGTAAATAAATGCTTGAGATTGCAGTGCAAATTGAACTTTACTTGTCAGTTTTTTTTTTTCAAGTAATACATATTTGTTTACTAATTTGGAAACTAAATCGCGATCACAGTATAGAAGACTAGTCGCTCGTATGAATCAGACTGGTTTCATAACAAGTGGTGAATTGAATCCTAATTGAACTGTATGTAGTAATACATAGTAAAAATCTCTTTTCCTTGATTAGTGAGAAGAATTTAAAACAACGTAGCATTGGGCAATGGTATAAATACATGTGCAATGTTTTTTTTATTTTATTGATTCGCTTACTTTCGTTTGTGTTTGTTGTAGAGGTGTGTCGATCATGAACTTAAATCGATGTATATTTTTTTTTATCGATGCAGAGATTCCTTCAATTCAATTATGAATATAAAACTTCAAGTAAATATTTATTATGGCGCTAAACATATGTTAATTTCATGGGCGTTTCAAGCAACTAAATTACAGTAGCTATTAGAATTTAATTAAAGCACATTACTTGCCTACTTTAAACCAATTATTATACATTAATTATTTTACCTACACAATATTTCAACTGGTTAACCTACTAATGCCAATAACATTGAAATTCAATACTAAAAGATTTCTCAATAATTTGAAAATAACGATGTGATTAAAATAGAGAGAAATACACAAAAAAAATATGAAGTTTTTCAAGTAGGTACACACGGCTACACACCAAGCTATACATTTCCAGTATAAACTGGTCTTGCATTGTATAGGATTTCCGTACAGTGCGAGGTCAGCGTAAACTGGAAATGTATAGCTTGATGTGTAGCCGTGTGTACACTCAAGTTATGGTTAGTTTTGATAGGATTAGATTTATAAGACAATGCGCACACTACTGTAAAAACTGTTTTGACTGGCGTTTATAGAGAGAACAGGAATCGTACAGTGTGAAAAAGGGTCCCTGTATAGCTTCATATCTTCGATTTCGAAGTGAACATTGCCGCTCTAAAAATTTCAATAGCAATTTGTTAAAAAAAAAAAAATACTATAAAGTACCTGCTTACATTTTCGATACCCGAACTTTACATTGAAAAATCGATTTATCGAAAATTAAATATCGAACAAAAATATCGATACATCGATTCATATCGTTATAAATCGATGTATCGATATTTATCAACAAGCCTACCATTGTCGGGCTACCTACTATACAAAGAAAGCGACTTCGCGATTAGGGCACTCTTTGAGGTACGGACGTTTCAACATATCGTGCCATTACTGCCATTAGGGTGAGTAAAGCTAGGGACAGGTCAGAACTGGGTCAATATTCTGACAGTTCCGATCTGTCCCTAGAAATTGGGGTAAAACTTGAGTCACGTCTACGCGCAGCCTTATCTAGTATGTGATCATATATTTGAGCTCAATTCACGGTAATATATGGCTGCTGGCTAGTTCTTGTAGGCTAGTTACGAAATATGAGGCCGATGCAAGATATGAGCTTGAGATATTGATCATATCTGCGTTTTATGTTTCATATTTAGCGAGCAAGGTCTTCTTGAATATTAATTTTAATTTTTCAATTAACAAGGCATTTAATATCAACCTGCATAGATGTTTATTACCTACGTTAAATATTTACATAATTATTAAACTGATATGGCATAAAAATATACCTCATTTGGCAAATAAATTACTTAACTTATTTTATCAGCAATTATTTTGGAGATTAATTATTATCAGCCTAGAAATATTCAGTCGCAAGACGCTTAGATAAGGAAAGCTTTAAGTTAATATCTAAATAATAACTAAGCTGTTTTATTTAAGTATTTTAGACTTTATCTTCAGCATTTTCAATCATCAGCCTGCGTTTTCCCTGTTTCGATCTATATGTGATTAAGTCAAATAGCTGAAAAACGGATTCTTATTTTTACCTCGCTTCGGCACCCCCGAAAACCTTGAAAACTATTTCACTCTCTCTCTCTCTGTCTCTTTCTAATACTTTCTAATACATAATAAAAAGTCGCATGGAGGAGGTTATTATAACGCTTGTTTCGTTAAGTGACGATATCAATTATTTTACCCCTACCACTCCGTTTCAATAATTTTCCTCTATATCCTTCTAAATCGCCGTCACTTTAAACTTGTTACCAACTTGACTTACCTACTAAGCTAAGTACATCGCCAGTAATGCATGAGCATACAACATGGCGTTAACACAAGTAGCAATGATCTGTTGCAAAATGATTTATGATTACAAACAATCTAACCGCTTCGAACGGGTACACCTACTCATGCATTCAAATTTCCAGCTTCTATTGAGTATATCAGTAGCCATGCTAGCTTTGTGAGCACCTACCTATAGGCGTCTGTAATTGTCATACTATAAGGCAAAGACATAGATAGATAAAGAAATTTATCTATAAGTGAAGACCTCTAGACATTTAAAGAAAAATCTGCGGAGTAATTGGATAACACACTAATAGTAGGAATGGACCGTAGGCATTTATTTATTTAAACTTCTCGCACACAAAAAAGGTACAAAGGCGGACTTAATGCCTTAGGCATTCTCTATCAGTCAACCAAGGGTGGTTAAGAGATTAGATGGCAGGTGCTTAGGTTGAGAGGAACAATGATAAACTTATCATTGTTCCTCGTTAGTTTATAATCATAAACGAAGGTATTTTGACAGTTCAACAACATTTATTGCGTATTTACGTTGTTGAGCAGACAAATTAGCAATGGTTGGAAATGATTCAGATTGAGATTGATAATGTGTTACGCAGTTAGGGTGCAGATATTAATCATCTCGACAGCTTATAGCGTCAGCGATTTCAGCCTAAAAACAATGTTCCAGTCTAAAGACAATGTCCACTCATTCATCAAAGATGCTGCTCGTCAAGAATGCACAAGGCGCCTTAATCAAAGATGTGGCTCGTCTACGATGCACAAGACGCCTTAATCGATCTTTTAAAGATTATAATTATGCAGACTAAACAATGATAATTTGCGGAATGAAAATAGAAAAACAACGGAAATAATTTTCCCGATCTTAAACATTCATAAACAGCATATAATTCATAATTCAATGACTTAAGGCATCCCAACCCAAACTTGGCCTGCGTCTTGATTTAGAGGACGCCTACGTAAGCTGATTATGTTCAAACCCTTAATAATGATATATTTCTGAAGATCTTTATATCCTTTCCTTCCTTTTAATTAAAGTGAAACTTTTATTACATCGTCTCAAACTTTTTCGTCTGTGTGTTGCATGTCGCGTGACGTGTCGCGTGACGGTCGGCCGCGGAGTAGGGATAAAGTGAAAGGCGCTCGTCAGAGCAGCCGAGGCCAATATGGCGGCGCCTATAGTTCGCATCAGCTGACCGTGTAGTTTTTAGTTAAATGTCTATAATGTGAAAAAAAGTTTCACTTTTACGGTGGTTTCATAAAACCACACAAGTTTTTTTCTTCCTAATATCCTTAAAAGCTACTTCAACAGTTTATAAACAATAATTACCAACCATATAATGTTGTAATCAGAGAAAGGTTATGTAGCCTTGCAGTTAACATTTCCTTTAAAATACTGGCTAAATGTTAAACCTGATACTTTGTAACTAAACCAAAAACGGATAACGTCATGATAGTTTTAGATTTTATCACCGGATTCTGTTGGACAATTTAATTCATAATATCCTAGGTACAGACATGTAATTACCACTTTATAAGCTCACAAAAGATCATACAGCAGATTTATTGATATACAATTAGTTCCAAGTTTGTAAAAGACAGCAAATAGTGCATTTACAATTGTTAATATGCTTGAAAAACGATACATTTTTCAACAATATAACCTCAACTCAAAAAAGATTAAAATTTTACGTTTTTCGCGTAAAGGTACTTATTTTCTGGGGTGCAGGTTGTTCGAAAGAGATACCGCCACCCCTGGCACACAGGCAACTGAATGAACACGGGTGGGTTTTAGTCAGTAAAAGTCTGACACGCCTTCCTGTTCCACCCAGAACGGGAGAAGTTATTTGATGATTTCCCACCCTCAAAAAAAATAAAACAATAGGTACTTATTTAGCGGTAAGCTACGCTTGCCGTGGTTGGTCCGTAGATTAGTCTGGGAAAGTACGTTATGCCATTGGTGCCGGCTGTCATTCGTTGATCTTTGACAGTCGTCAGAAGCCCGAAAGTCTGACAACCAGTATTCCCAAGGGATATCGTGTTATCCAGTAACAGGGTTGTGGATGTCAGATTGGAAGTCGCTCCATTTAATATACTTCATCCGGTTACACTGGAAGCCGACCCCATCATAGTTAGGAAACGGCTCGTCTCTCCACTAGTCCAATGCTTACTCAAGGATGCATATCCGGTAGGCTCGCAATCCTTTCCTATCCTAAGGGCAGGGTTGTTTCGGGAGGTTCCTGTTTCGTATAAGTCGGGAGGAAACGCCCGGGTGTTTCCATTGCGAAGATCGCCCTGAGGACACGGTGGAGCATACGGTGGCGGTCTGCCCAGCTTGGGCGGAGCACCGCCGTGTCCTCGTGGAGGCGATCGGCGGCGGCGAGCTCTCGCGTCCGGCCCTGGTGCAGGCCATGGTACGGAGCGAGAGTGAATGGTTAGCCGTCACCTCCTTCTGCGAAGCAGTAATGCTCGCGAAGAGGGAGGCGGCGCACGTGAGGGAGAGGCAGTATACGCGCCCTCACGGCCGTAGTCGCCGCGGGAGAAGCCCTGGGCGTCGGGAATCCCAGGCTGATTCCCGGCCACCGTAGGCGCGGGCTTGCGGACGGCGAGTAATGGGTAGCTCGCTGTCCGGTAAGGACCAAGCCCGGGTCGACGGCGCGTTGTGTTCCACGCGCGCCTCAAAGAGATGTCAACACCAAAGGGTGGGGTCCGCAAGGGCCGATGCCTGCCAGGGGTGCGGGTTGTTCGAAAGAGATACAGGCAACTGAGGGAACACGGGTGGGTTTTAGTCAGTAAAAGTCTGACACGCCCTCCTGCTCCACCCAGAGCGGGAGAAGTTATTTGATAATTTCCCATCCTCAAAAAAAAAACAAAAAGGGCACGTCTACCTGACCATTACCGCGACCCCCGGTCTACTTCTTGATATGCAATAGCCTCTGTAACACCATGAAGCATGAGGCTACAGGGGCTAATGCGAATCATGGGGTTCATTCGATTAATCGAGTCTGGTCAAGCCACGCTGGGATCGGTGCATTACATTACACATTACATTACATTACATTATTAGGCTTATTGGTTGATTCGCAAATCACTCGCCCGAAACGGGTGAATCGATACTTTTAAATAATATTTATTATTGCTGTAGGCGATTCGCATGTAGTTAATTTATATGTGGGCGAATCAATAACTACAGAAATTAGGCATTAGGCACATTTTGAGTCTTGAAAATGAAAAAAAAAAAATTTACTTAGAGAGAAAATCGTACTTCGTTTCTGGCGAGTAAATTCGTGAAAATTGACTAACAACCTGTTTATTGTCCTCAATACAACTAAATAGCTAAACCTTAGCATATTATGATAACAACGTTCGATTCAAACCAGACGCCCAGTAGTTATTATATAAAAATGATAATTCCGTATAATTGACGGTCATGGTGGGTGGCATTGACCTTATGAATTAACATGCAAACTGAGATCGAAAGTTAATTTTATTCGGAGAAATGCGAATGCATTTTAACTTAAATTCACACTTTAAATAAAGAAAGATGAGCATTTTATTTCATATTACTTGGTACAATCAAATTTCATTTTGCCGCGGTGAAAACAACCTTTTTTCTGCAAGTAGCAGGGCATTTTCTTAAGAAAATAAACAAACATTTCTATTTCTATTTTTTTATTTCTTTAATAAATAAACAAAAATAGCCTTAATTGCTTGTCTTTTGGTTATTAACCCTGCATTATCCATTATCAGCTACCTGTCTACAAGGAAACCAATGAGGGTGACCTGAAATGACGTTCACTAGGTGGCGAGGTCCGGGCACCTGTCAAAAGTGTCAAAGCGCCTACGGACTGAAAGGTGAACGAAAGAATGAAACGAATGACATCAAATATTTTAAGTTCATTGTCAAACTGGAAGACCTCTTGTCAAAGTGGCGCCTACTGGTGGCTTGAATATTCATGAACAACCTCATTTAAGGGTCTTAAAAAAACCGCACAACGTATTAACACCTCTGTGTCTACTTAGAGGAATATAACCTTGATGTTATTTATTTATCCTAAAAAAAAATTGTGGTTCTTACAAATAATATATAGCAAAATATATTTTTAAAAGTATGTCGAACATAGAGCAGTGGCATTTGATCAGTCGCGTTTCGCCACCGCCACCTCATTGGACGCTACATTAGCCCGCCAATTTTCTTCCAAATCACGCAACCTCACTTACGATCACTTACAAAATATCAATTTATTTACAAATAACCTACTAAATAGTACATCTTCCTAATTGCATCAGTAACATAATAACATAAAGGTGTTATTAAATGATAATCTAAAAGAACTATTAACCTTTAAGATGGGAAAATGCGCGCGAGTTGTTTCAAAACATTGGGTTTGTAAGGCATTGTACCGTCTCACTCGTGTGAATGACGTGGGAAATACTTCGTACAATAACAATTAGTTTGTGTAATTAATTAATTCTTTTTTAGCCTCCAAGGGTGCCTACGGAACCCCAAATCCAAGACTCCGATACACAGACAGAACCTCTGATACTTTTGTCATTTTGAATTTAAACAGATGTATGAGTAAAAGGTGGCCGAATGCCGAAATCCGACATCGCTGGTTCGCTTCAATTATGAATTCATTTTACACTGTTGATTCATTATGTGTTCTGGCATTTCATTTCGGCTTAAGAACATACATGAACAAAAAGTGAAGCGTCTGATATCAGCTATACTACGATGCATAGATTCCTACAGAATTACAAAAGAAAATATTTACTTGCATGTTTTTATTGACCAGTGTCCTGAACTTTAACCTCAACGACGCCTATAGTCAATTGCTACATGAGACTTTAAAGGGCGCTTATGTAACTAGTTTTAAATATCACTTAGAGGCTTTTCTTATGTTGTAAATCAAAACCAGAAATAATACATACTATGATCGACGCTTGCAACAATACGAGCTCATATATTGTTATGTAGATATCTGTTACCACTTTTTTTTTGGGAGTTGTATGTCATCAAATAACTTCTCCCGCTCTGGGTGGAGCAGGAGGACGTGTCAGACTTTTACTGATTAAAACCCACCCGTGTTCCTTCAGTTGCCTGTGTGCCAGGGGCTGCGGTATCTCTTTCGAACAACCCGCACCCCTGGCTGATCTGTTACCATAATGTAGGGATTACAGGCCTGTCTTATCACATTTAATAAATAGTACTAAAGTAAGGTTTCCTCACGATGATTTCCGTTACCGTTTGTTATTTGCTATGGCCAAAAATTCGAACAAATGTGACGTCCACCACAAAACCGCACTGGGCCCACGTGGTTGACGCCACCCTCTCACAGAGAGCAGGCCGGTGTCCCAGCAGTGGAAACATTATAGGCAGATTATAATTATTATACTTAGCCCTGGATTTTCAATAGACAGATAACTTTATCCGAAGAATAAATCTGATCGTTTGACATATTTTCTACACAAAAGTTCTCAAACCGCAAAATATATTCCATTAAAGTTATCTGACAATTGAAAAATAAGCCCTTACTGTATTAAGGCATATGTATTAGTTATTGATGATACACACGTCTATACATCAAGCTATATATATTTACAATTTACGCTGATCTCGCACTGTACGGAAATCCTAAACAATGCGAGTTCTGCTTATACTGGAAATTTATAGCTTGATGTGTAGCCGAGCGTACTAATATCTTATAGTCATAGTCCACTGTGGGATAAAAATGATATTATGATGATGGTTTCATATCACACAGGGTTTTCGAGGGTTGAATGACCTTCGAATCATCTGAGAAAAAAAACCATTCCCACAAAAGCACGATAAACTTTCACGCCTGAGAAATAAAAATCAAGGTAAATAACACTTATTACTTAATTAAGGTGACAATACAAAAGTATACGAATTTTTCCTTTCCATTCATACCTTTACATTCGAGTAAAATTTTCTCTCACGGCTACACGATCAGTAAAGTATTTACCTGTAACAAAAACAAAAGGTCATTATTAGAAAGTGAATTAAGTCACATAAGGCCTTTTGGAATTAAACATTCAGTCGTTTGTTTTAAACAAGAAAGCATGGATAGACATAATATAAACTTTATAACATAGGTGCCTTTCGTGGAATGAAAAATCAAAAAAAATCAAAATCAAAATATTTTATTTCACATAAGCCTGCATGGGCACTTATGAAACGTCAGAAGCTAGGTGCACGGTTCCAATTTGTCGTTTCCTATGGAGAAGAGCCGGCAAGAAACTCCACGGTTACTCTTTTAAAAATAATTGGCTTTTACAATGTTTTCAAATTACAGTGATAATAGGTATGGGAGGACAGTGCAGACCAGTCAATAAGTACCAGGTACTTAGAGGAATGAAAATACAGAATAGAAAAACGTCTACAAATCTAGTCTCTAAGGCCTACAACGTTCTCTCATTCACAATAATATGTAAAAGAATCTACCTATATAAAATGAATCTATAAAATAAAATAAAAAATATTTTCATTCCAAACGAACCGCACTTATCAACATTTTATCGTTGCGGTTATTGGAATAGCTTAGGTGCCATTCGTTCAAGTGCCATTGGAATCAGTGCTTTGAGTGGAATACCTCGAATAATACCAGAAATTTGAAAAAAAGAACAATATTATTTACTTAATTCAACTTGAACACTTGTATGAGAATACTAAGAAGTATGTGTTTTGTACAGCGGAGCTTAAATTAACCAATAGAATTCAAACTCTACTTCGCTCCGTATGGATAGAAAACGTTCTATTGTATGATATAGGCACAGCTCCGCTCCTTTCCGCTCTTCTCCGCTTCATGGACAGGCAGCCTTAAGTGGGTATTAAGTATAATCATGACATCATAACAAGATAACCAATCTGTTTGCCAAGTTATTTTTAATATGGCTTAGGTTGGTCTGAGGATTATAATAGTGTCCATGGTTATCTTCTTGGCGGGTCAAAATAACTGTCGAAGTTATTTTTATTTATTTAATACTTATTCCTCAACTTCCCATCTATATAGCAAGGCCTATAATTACGTCAAATGCAGATTTAGTAATGATAGTAGCATTCAAGTTATAACTACAAATTAAATCCTTAAGTTCAACCAATCCCAGCTCCATTTGAACAAATTATAACCTAAAAGGATAAGCCAATCAGACTCCTACACCCAACAGGCTTTTCAACAACAAAGGGGCTTAGGTTACCTCACTTTAATTCCACATAATCCATACGCAAATGACGTGCAATTTGCGGGCCGCAACAGCATTTCTTATGGGAAAACGGTTGGTTACACCTGGCTTCAGGGCCGGATTAAGTGAATGGTACGATTTGGTCAAGGGTGCTAAAATGTGAATGTTGATCGCGCTTTGTTTCTGTAATTTTGTTCGGTGGTATTGTTTTGTGGAATTGCAACAGTCGTCTTCAGACTAGCATTTTCTCAGAGTGTAACGTTGGATTTGCGGTGAGAGCTAAATAGTATAATATTATCAATCTTAATGTCGAAGCTTTTTGTTTGGCAAGATTAAATCTCGCATGAAATATATCCACCCGTTTATTTTTTTATCTTGTAGGCAAACCATCCCATGCCTTAAACCATGCACAGACGAAAAAAAATGTTAAAACATTAGTTTTTGCGTTGGCATCAAAAACTACTTGAGCATCATCCCTCTTCCCAAGTCCTAGCCTGTCAGTTGTTGTAATATCAAAACCCGATCATAGTCACCGCAGCAGAGGTTACCAACACTCTGTGAGAAGAAAACTAATTGCAGAGATTCGCAACCTGTGAGAGTGTGAAACAAAGCGAGTTAGCGGCACTGCGCAGGCGCAATACTCGTCTAATTGCTGATCTCATACATTAAGTAGCACACTTTTGAAATTCAAGCTTTATTTCTATGTCTATGTAAATACCTACAGATTTTTTTTTTATTTAAATAATTCTCACGACAGTGGTGGGCAAGCTGGACCTGCTGTGTAGGACCCAGAGGAACCAGAGCTATGATACGGTTTCCAAAGTTCACTCAAAAACAAAATTTACTATCAGCAAAATCGTCTTGTAGTCTTCCTGGGGTCTCAGCACCCAGCACCAAGTTCCTTCGACGGTTTCATCTGCCTGCCATTTACCTAACTATGATGCAGCTAAGCTGTTGTACAGACGCCAGCACATTAAGCTACCCCAAATTTTCCCAATTGAACATGAACCTTATGCTTATGTTATAAAGTTGAGAATCTATCAAAGAAATTTGACAGATTGGGGTAGCATGATGTGCTGGCGTCTGTACTTTAAATCTGATTAGACTGAAAGCCGACCCCAAAATAATTGGGTAAAGGCTACGTAATGGATGGTCACCCATCCACGAACTCGGCAATCATAGGCTTACCTTCGATCGACTCTTGGGGCTGTTATTACTTAGACACAAAGGGATCGTTGCTAAGAAATAACAGTGACAGTAACAGTAAAAGTTGCCAAGAAAAAAAACTTTTTTTTTACTTGGCAACTGCAGTTGCCAATTTGAAAAAAGTATTTATTTTATAAGGGTAAGAAGGTATACTAATAACACTCAGGTGTAGTGATACAGTGTCTCATCATAAAAAAGAAAAGTCTATTTATATTACTACCGAGACAAAAAGAACACTGGGCGGTGCCAAATGAGCATCGTAGAAATTCTCAATTGACTGCTGTAAGAGTTGCTAATTATAGTGCTGTTTTAACGTGACAAGATAAGCACCAATTTCATTATATTTTTACATTCCAAGAGGTTATATATCGTACAAAAGATAATGATGAATTTCGTAAAAAAAGACATAATTAAAGTTCGAAATCAAAACCTAATTGTTAGTAGATAGGTGCTAATTTATATAATTTATTTTTGTTATAAATATTTATTTTAATTAAGCTTTTCATACTCCAAACGGATTCTCTTAATTTTTCCTTCCCTTTTCTACCTTTCTCTGTTAGTTAACCCTGTTTTATTATATGCAAGAAACTCTAAAAATTCCTTCTTATGAAGAATTATCATTTGGTAAAACATCCAAAGTTTTACACCCATCACAGTTTTGTTTAACAAATACATACTCACAAACATTGGTTGGCGAAATCTAAGTTTATTTTTAGTGGTGATTACAAACACGTTTAATACAATAAAAATAAATAAAGCTTTCTTAACAATTGCATCATCGCTTTATAAAGCCAAAACACATCGCAAATGTTTTTAGCGCATCAAAGTAATAAATTATAAGGTGTGGTGTACACAAACATGTTTAATTGCTTCGTTAACGTTGGCTAAACCAATGGCTTAATATGACGTCACTAGTATCTCTCTCAATATTATCAAAAACTGAGAAAAGTTCGTAAGACATTTTTCTAACGAACCTTATTATAGGAAAATCAATCTTATCATCCAAAACATAAGAGTTATGATATCTGCATATATCTTTTCTACATAAAAAGAAAGCAATACAATATTTTTTACTAACAGAATGACTTATAGCCATTTCGGTCGATCACCAAACCGGATCTCTTGTAACCGTACAGTTAGTATAATTTCCAATTCTCTTTTTTACACAGACATAATATTATGATACATTGCTAAAAAGCAGTTTTTTTTTGTTGACAGCCTTCACTTTCGAGGTGATCTTCTTCATCCTAAGGCTTTGTTTTCACGGCACTATTTAAATCGGTCAATTTGAATTCCGTTTTTGAAACGAATGACAATTGTATTATGCGCTAACATAAACACGTAGGTAAAGTTTAATCGACTTTTGTTTTAGATTTTATTCGGGTTTTCATAAAAATTCACGCCATCACTGGCGCAACTTTGACAATGAATATAAAATATATGATGACGTTCATCGTTCATTTCATTCATTTGTTCAACATTCAGTCACGACTAAATAAAATCTACTTTTGATAGGTGCCCGGACCTGAGGTCTCAGTGCTGCCAACTAGTGAACGTCATGATAGGAAACCTTCATTACTTGACCATCTGACTTGCCTCAAGAGAAATTTAACAAAACACGATCGAGACTTGAAGAGTCGTCGACCACGTGTTAAAGACGAATAATGAAAATAATGAATAATGCAAACTTTGACATTGACGCAATCATTATTCGTCTATAAAAAACAAATTTTTCGCTGTGACATTTAGTCGTTGATGTTTGTTTAGCCGCAGACAACGAAAACGTTTCACAAGATTTATTTGAATTCAGTTATTATCGATTCAATTTCCGTGATGAGGACACGTAGAAAATACTAATGTAGTAAAATGTTTTATTTAAAAATATAACCAAGGAAACAAACTCAATGTCTTGACACGCGCCACCAAATATCTGCAGGCTGGTCTCATTTTATACCCTTTATGCTTATGTAAATCCAAGTCATGAAGTCTGACAGCCAGTCTTACCAAGAGAAGAACCGTGTTACCCGGTAACTGGGTTGTGGTGTTCGGATAAGCAGTCACTCCATGTAAAATTCTGGGTTTTAGCTGTAAGCCGCCCCCAACAAAGTTGGGAAAAGGCTAGACAGATTATACTTAAATCTTTTGCCGACCGTACACAACAAGCAACATTTATTGCACAATAATTTACGCCAATTTGACACAAGCTTTAGGAAGCTTGTGTCAAATTGGCGTAAATTATTGTGCAATAAATGTTGCTTGTTGTGTAGAGTAGGCTCTAAAATCGACAGAAGGTGTAAATTTATGTGCACTACCAACACGAAAAAAGTCACCTAATTCAGGAAGCCAGGGAACCGCTCCTACCGCCTATATTCTAGTATATCCAATACCTGATGAAAGTAGTTCTGAACGTTCCTGCTGGAGGTATACCCGGAGACAGTTGTGATAAGTGACATTGCCATAAGACGTTGTTTCGTAATCTGTGCATTAAAATGCCCGTATGTTCACCTGTCAATGAGGCGACGGGTTAATCTTGTATGGTTTAATATGAAGTTTGTACTTTGTACACAGCCTATACAGGGAACTGTTAGATGTTGAATTTGAAGTGATAAAAAACAGACTTAATTGGTTGACTCTGTGCTTTCCTGCAAACATTTTTTTTTTATAATTAGGCTGCGTTAGTTCTGATTTTGGCCACACGTCAAAAGATCCTTGTACAGCTGACTGACATATTTTTGATTGCCGACAAAAAGATGACACACGGACTAAATAATGGATGTTAAAATATATGAAGACATATGTTCTACGACAGCTGAAGTTTTTGCTTAGAGGATCCAAGGAATAATATCCGTTGTTAAACTGTGTTTACTCTTCTCCGAGCATCATTACTTAGATATCTTACTACACCTCATTACGACTTATTCTGCTAATGAACCATCGTCGACCATCTCTAGAAAGTTCTTGGACCATAAACGAGAATACATTTACAGAAGCTTAAGTAGTTAATGCACTCCATATAAATACTTAATGAAGATGCCCTGGGTGATCTTGAATCGAGGTGAAAATTACGAAATTTTCGAAAAGATCAACAAATAAATCTTCGTATATATCAAGCTATGCTTCAGATATATCTAGACTTTTTATCATTTAATTAAAAATCAACATAAATATTTAAATAATTGCAATAACAGTGACACAACCGTATCGGCAATCTGGTATAAATCAAATGATTATCTTATGCTTGTGAGGTGTGACAAAATACGCAAAACGTAACCTTGAATTAGTCATTAGAGATGCAAATAGTATTAGTTTCTTCGTATTGTTCACAGTTTGATCATGTTGTATAATAACACACACACAATCACACACATGACATGACATCACTGCCTGTAATCCCCGAAACGCCAGTTAAAAAGTCCCATGTTATAGGGGCGAAGATATTACCATCAACCAGGCACAAATGGGGGGGGGCTACTCTCTAAGCACGAAATCCGTAACATCGGTCGAAATTACGGGCGTTTCCTCCTCCGTATCACTTACGGACCTATGATAAGTTTGGAACTAAGAATGAATTACTACACAATTTGACAGTTGTCGGACTACTCCCTATATGGTTTTGCCCGTCTGAAAAAGTTAATCAATCAGCTGTAGGAGTCACTTCGAAGTTTCGAACTATTTTCGGACGGGCCCGTCTTTTCGTTGACGGAGTTAGAGAGTAGCCCCCAGACTCGGAGCTGATACTTTAAATTCCTGATGGCAAAATCCAGTGACACTTTGCCCGACCTGAGAATTGAACCTAGGACCTCATGCTCACCAGTAGCGCTTGCGACCTCTAAACCAACGAAGTAGTTTGAAGATAAATACAGGCTTAATACTAGATTTAAGAGCTAATGCTAAGAGGATTTATGCTATAAGCTAACCAGCTTCAAAATACATAACCATGTATTTTGAAAAGGAAACGTCGGCTTCACATATTTCGAAGACATGTACACTCTAACTCACGTAATTCTTCACGTAACTCTTTCTGAACATGATTAGATAAGGGCATTTTGTGCGTTTCTACAAATTTACAAACAGAGTTTTTTGTAAACGGTGTAATGTTTTCTCCTTCATCTGTCTTTTTTCTTTGTCTGAACCACAAGGGTGTAGGGACAAAACAGGTAAAATCCGACTAACAAGAATACAAGTAACAATATTTTACGTTCAAAACCAGTCAACATTCACTTTGTTAACACACACGTTTAAACAAATATTTCCCTGGAAAAATCACGCTTATTATAACGCCGACACTTCCAGTTTGCAACAAGGTGAAAACGCAACGACACCAGCGCAAGCGCATAGACGCACATCGCACACACACGTACGCTCGCGTGTGTGGGTTAACTCTTTCTCCATAGTTCAGTATTATTGGCGCAAGTTACATTTATTTGGCTATATGTCATAAGTTTAAGAAGTTTAACCCCTATTATAATAATAAAAGCGACAAGGCCGCCCATTGTGTATTTTGTACCATTTGATTTCGTTTTTGTTAAATTATGTATTTGTGTGGTGTACAATAAAGTATAATTATCATCTCCATCATCTGCCTAGACTTTTTCCAACTCAGACGCAGCTGAATACCAGTATTTTACATGGAGTGACTGCCTATCTGAACTCCTCAACCCAGTTACTAGGTTGAGGCCCATAGTATCCTCATCTCCCGTTTGTATGCTAAAGCACGACTGCCGCCCGCGCCCGCGCAGGGCACCTCTGAGCCTTTATCTCAAAATGGGGATATTCCTTTGATTAATTTACAATTGTGCTTCGGCGATTCTGTGGTACCTCTAACTATCTATTTTTCATTGTATTTTTTTTCCAAATAACGAAGCCGTTTAGTAGGAGTATGGAATAGAAGCCAATATATTGCGTGTTGGAAAATATTTTTTACAGCAAAAGTATTAACCATAAAAAAAGTACTTCGGGCAAAATGATCTATATGAATTTATAGCAAAATCATATATTTTTCAAATCTTCAAGACAAGCCGTTAATGAGCAGTACGGTTCATAAAGTGACCGTGTTACGCTACCAAACCGGACGTAGGCCCTTCATGATACCCCTTGGTAAGACTGGTTGTCAGATTTTTGGGCTTCCGACGACCCGTAACGATTGTGAAGCTTATCCTGATCGATGCACCCATGCAGCTGTTATTAGCCGTAATAAAGTATTTTAAAATAAACCTTTAGATTGACCCATACATTTTCCGACGTTTTGGCAAGGGGTCAGTAAGTGTTACAAATACTGACTCCTACATGCAACCTGATACATGCAAAGATAGAAGTGGTAGGTGTGCAAATTTGTTGAGTGGCATAGATCTCATGGTTGCTTGCTTATTGCTTAATTGCTGTTCACGATATAGACGGATATTAAGGTCGATGACGAGCTGTCGGGCTGTGTGTGTGTGTAATCATCATCATCATCATTTCATCACGTCCACTGCTGGACATAGGGCTCTCCCAAGTACCGCCAACTCGACCGGTTCTGTGCATCCAGCGGATTCCTGCGGCCTTCACAAGGCATCGGTCCACCTTGTAGAAGGCCTTTCCAACTCTTCATCTTCCGGTACGGGGTCGCCACTCCAGAACCTTTCGGCCCCATCGACCATCTGTTCTGCGAGCGATGGGCCAATTAACAGCTTTATAGTGTAAAATAATAAAAAATATTCAAGTAGGAACAGTCGACTGCACGGTACGGACTTTCAATGGAATAAGAGGCCAGATTTTTCTGGTTTTTTTACCACTGAACGGCCTACTATACATATTGTATACTTACGATTTATGATCATCTGATCATCCTTAAAGATATTTACTACATCATGTGTTTTCAAATGAACAGCTGTGCTGCTGGGGAGTTTTTTGGGCAGCTTCTTGTTCCCAGCTAAATAAAGCACTAGGAAGTGGGTGAAATGCAGGCGTTTTGAGGGACTGCTTTATGTCATTTTGAAGTTGAAAAGGTGTTGATTCGCAATCTAGTTTGAATAAATGCTTTTGACAAACTTTTAAATTAAACAATTGATAAACGTGTGGGTTGTTTTAAAAGTCAAAAACACCTGTTTCGTAGTTTTGCAATTTAAACCCGTTAAGTACGTAGGTACGGCTGGAGCAATAAATAATATTGACAGTTTTACACATTATAATAACATGTTTCTACGTAAAATTGACACTAGGAGTAAATAAAGTATATGAACGGGTCAAGGGGCAAATATACCGCAAATCGATGATACGATATTAAGTTATAGTAAAATATTTCTATTGAATTATGTCTTACAAAAAAAAACTTTTATATTATTATATGACTTCCTCGTTGGTCTAGTGGCAAGTAATAGTCGCAAACGCTACTGGGTCCCAATTATGTATCGTTATAATGATTCCCCGTGGAATCTTACTACGTTCTTACTACATACGTCAATATCGTTCTTTTTTTGAACCAAGGTAACGGTAAGGAATCGAAATGTCATATTCTGTATGTTCCAAGATAATTTGTCTATATTAATAATACGATATTAGCAGAATTCGTTAGTGATTGACGTGGTTACGAGTAAGGAATCGTTAAGTGGTCATAGTAAATTCAAACCCTGGCTGAACATAAGGTCCCGGGTTTATTAGGCTTGGGCAAATTGTTATAGGGTTTGTCTATCTGGAGTTTTTCAGTGGCAGCCCGCAGTTTGGATTTATAAGCGATTGATGGCATTAAAATCGCCCCCTGTTAATGTGGGTGTAGGTAATAGAGGAACATCTTTGGCTAACCTTTCAGAGAATAGGCGTAATGTTATGTATATTATGTATTGTATATGTAATCGATTAAAAATCGGAAAAAATAAATAAATTGATGAATTATTCTACAAAAATATATTTATAAGTAGTAGTGCTATTATTTTGTGTACATACATTTCATCCATCAATAAATCATTACTCGATGAAATATTTAGTAAAGGATTTAAAGTTTCTGATTCATTATCTTCTATAGATTATGTATGAAATAAACATTGGATATTTATAACTTAAGCCGCAGCCGTCCTCAATAGCGAAATATTGCATATTATGCTCAATCGGTATTTCGTTAATATTACAGTATTTAGAAACCGATGTCAGAGTGAACATCTTATGATCAAAAAACTCTTTTTAACAAAAAAAGTCACAATAAAATCTTTTTTTTATTATTTGAATAAGCTTACATAACATAACGCCTGTACCTAAGCTCTGAAGGGCAGAGGTGTATCTATGGTACACCATTTAAGTACCATTCCAAGCCATCAATCGGGCGTTAATCCAGACTCGGGCCTGCTACTGAGAAATTAAAATTTAAAAATTCCCAATAGAACTTTACCCGAACTGGGAATCGAACTACTAGCCCAACAAGAAAACCTAATCTTATCTCTAAATCTCGGTTAAACCTAATCTTCTATTACCCCGGGGAACTTAATTGAGCCTTCAAGACTCACAAAAACTTATAAGTAATTAGCACAGAGTTCGAATACCGGATGCATATTCACCTAAAGTTGAGATGTTAGCTAATATGGAATGCGCTTTTGTATCGAAAAAATCTTACACCTACATACACAGTTTAAGCATTAATTTTAAATAAATAACCATCCGAATATCCGATCTCTGGTAATTAGGTATAATTTTATTGATCCCGTCTCTCAAACTATAATGCTTTTTCTTTCGAAACTCGCGCAATATTTTTGTACATGGATCTCTCATGTCATTGTTAACTAATTGAATTGTTGTGCTCTACCCACGGTTATAACAAGCTGGTTTTATTTTTATATTTTAAACAATAGGTACTCATGATCAGGCCTTGGTATGATAAGCTAAGAAGTAAAAAAAAAGATTAAAAGCATTTCACACAACAATAAGTACCTTTTTATCTGACTATTAAAAGTCACAGTGAATACAACCTCTCTTCCGCAAATTGTAATAAGTCACGTTAGTTTAGTGGTCGCAACCACTACTAATAATTATACAAAACTTTTTTATTTTTCATTAAGTATTTGTCCACCTTATCCTACTCTAATATTACAAATGTGAAAAGTATGTTTGGATGTTTCGATAATTGGATGTTTGTTACTCAATCACGCGATAGCGGCTGAACGGATTTGGATGAAATTTGCGACACATAAGGTTTGTAACCTGGATTAACACATATGATATTTTATATCTCGTTACTACGTTCCTCTGGGAAACTTTCCGACGTCAAAAGCTCGAACTGGATATTTTTTTAGCAAACTATAGGGTCCAGTCATAACAACCAATAAGCAACCAGCTAACAAACAAACATAACCAAACTATTCATCCCACTAGAACCATTTCCATCCCACTAATCACCTACCAATAAAATTACCGTTCGCAAATACACCAATTGTGTACCACAAATATGTGCATATATTACCAGAACGGCAGTAAACCGCTTCCTTCCTACAGAACGACACTTTCTTTCCTTTAATAAACGGAATACTTACGTTACTCGGTATTAATTACTTGCACAAGTATTGCACAATACGGGAAGTGCTCCATAAGAAGCATCTTGATTGATACTTTGACTGTATTACTACTTCCATGAGAGAAAATGAGAATAAAGCTAGAGGCGTTATGGAAAAATCGACGTTAATTGTATGGGTGAGCCGGGAAAATTGTATTGTGACAACCCTGTAGTATTGTACGGGTCTTGAATAGTTTTCTATTAGTAGATACTGTAGATGTGGGATGCTCGAGTTTCCCTACGTGATCGAATCAGGAATGAAGAGATCCGCAGGAGAACCAAGGCAACCGACATAGCCCGAAGAATTGCCGAACGTAAGTGGCAGTGGTCAGGGCACATTGCTCGCAGAACAGATGCGGGATGGGGGCGAAAGGTTCTGGAGTGGCGACCGCGTACACAGGGTGGACTGATGACCTTGTGAAGGCCGCGGGAATCCGCTGGATGTGGGAAGCACAAGACCGGTCAAAGTGGAGGAGCCTGGGGGAGGCCTATGTCCAGCAGTGGACGTCTTTCGGCTGAAATGATGATGATGATTAGATACTGTAGTATAAGATCGTCTATTTTGAATATTGCGCGTCTGCTTAAAATTATTGTTAGTTGGAACCTCCAGGGTAGCCCACGAAATTATATTCGTTTTCGTTTTCTGCAATTTGCTAAGTACAAGGTTGTAGGTATGTTGATTAAAATATGATTCGCAACCGTAACAAATATGGCTTTACATAATTATAATTCAATCGAATTATCCGAAATTATATTTTATTTTATTTTATTTTTCGAATTATCTGTGTCCAAATAAACGGTATTCTTTCTTTCTTTCTTTATAAGAACATAGAGGGTTGTATTGATGATATAAAGGTTAATTTTAAAATTTAAATGATTGAAGAATAGCACGTGTAATGGTAGAACGTAAATGGGCCACATTTATAATAACATCATACTACTTTGTACACCTACATTTTGGCAAATAAATTACTTATTACTTAAACAAGTGACCAATTATAGTTGTCAGGTTAATCTGACCAAGTAGGTACTCACGTCTTACAGTACCTACTCGGTCACGTAATAGCTCAAAACTTACTAATAATAAATCATTTCTATATTTCAAGAGTTGCAACCAGGTGCAGGCGATGATGCACATACTAAATACGAGTAAGTTAATATTATTCGAATGTAAACAAAATAAAAGATGCATTTGATATTAAAATGTTCAAATTTTAAAATCTTGCAACCAGTTGACAGTTTTAATTAGGTATGATTGAATGACCGGCAAATTCAATCAAGATTAAATAAATTAGATATGTCAATCTTGTTTAAAGTATTTCTTTAATTTAGAATGTTATTTTCAAAATGTCAATAACTTGACACCTTTTTACAAACACTATCAACTGGGATAAAAAATATAATAAATGATTTTTCAGAGGAAAATTGGCTATGACAAAGCTAGAATAAATTAAAGCAAATTGATCAGCAAAGTGACATTTGGCTAGTGCTACTTCAAAAAGACACTAAGTCACGAACTTAATACTAATAATAGTAATACTTCCATAAACAAAACGAAATAACAGCACTGCACTACATTACACATTGTACCATTTATTTACTTCAACAGTAAATAATCTATTTTTTAATATATAAAAATAATCCCTATTTCCCTTGGTCACGGCATCACACGTAAACAGCTGGACCAATTTTGCTAATTCTTTTTTTGTAGTATTTGTTATTGTCAGGAGAAGGTTCTTATGAAAGAAAAAAATAAGAAAGTTGCGCGTTACATTAGAAAATTTAAGAAAACTTAACGCCTATATTAACTTTTCTAATATTATACCAATGCGAATTCAATATTCATAGTTAAGACAGGACAACGTCGGGTCAGCTAGTTTACAATAAATATTAGGTACCCGGGCGTCAAAATCACACATAAATCTGGTAAACCGACTGCGAGGTCGACTACACCTACTTTACTCAATATTGCCTAGCCTTTTTCAACTATCTTGGGGTCAGCTTGCAGTCAAACCAGACGCAGCTGAATACCAGTAATTTCCATGGAGCGACAGCCTATATAACCTTTACAACCCAGTTACTGTGTAATACGATATCCCTTGAAACAAACCTACATTACTCTTCGTCCAAAATTCTTCACATCACATGCAAAGTAATTAGATGACATATTCGTTACGTAAGAATGCGCGATCTCGAGAAATGCGAAAGTGCCCATTTCACCTCAACAGAACGTTGAGAGTGTATGGCTGACAAGATTTCTCACTGACTTTGCATATTACGCTCGAGCTTGATTGCGTGAAATATGATTTGGCTCGAATTTGAACCGAGAAATATTTAGCCTGACATTGGTCGAAACCTTGAGGGTATTACTAAATGAGATCCATAAAAAAGAATCTTTTATTATGAAGCGGAAACTTAGTCATTCAATAAAACGTGTTTTTTTTGTAATAATCTGTATAGAAATAAACCCAAATATTTACCATTAACACGTCAATCATATCATTGTTAAGAGTATTTTGTTGAAAACAGTCGTAATTATATTTGATCTAAGCGATTATCTTCCTGATACTCAAGTATGATAACAAGCAAGAAACGAACAAACAAACAAAAATAATAATCATAAATCATAATAGGCGTATCAATCAGCAGCACATTATTAAAAAAATACAAATGGTGTAAATACCAACTAAACAAAATGACAGACAAATTTTTGGCTTATCAAATAATGACGTAAACTACGTTAAATGCGGAAAACACAACCGTTGATCCCGGCTGTCACTTGTTGTTTAGTTAATTGACATTAATTTTCATTCAAGTAGAAATAGTCACATTATTTATGATGTCTGTTTTATTTGTGTTACGGGTTATTCAGAAGCTCGAAAGTCTTATAACCAGTTTTACTAAGGGGTATTATTACCCAGTAACTGGGTTGTGGATGTGAAGGTCAATCAAGCAGTCGCTCCATGTAAAATACTGATATTCAGCTGCATCCGGTTAGACTGGAAGCTGACACCAATATAGTTGGGAAAAGACTAGGCCGATGATGATGATGATGATGATGAACAAACAAAACTGTTATATCTCAACATACAACACTTGGACCTTGAATAGATGTAAACGTAATAACTTAAGAGAAGCACTCTGTCTCGTCAAAGATCGTAACTGAGTGAACAAACATCGCATGATCAGATTACTGTTCGCGACAGTACGACTCATTAGCACTTACGGGTCATCTGTTTGTCAAGTACTGTTAAGTTCACAAGTGATTATGTGAATGAATAATGTTGTACGTTCAAACGGTTGTGAGATTATCTGCCTCTTGCTCTTTTAAGAGCTTTATGTAAAAGGATATTATTAGAATTTTGTAATTTAATCGTTTATAATACTTTGTTTATTATCCGGAAAAGAACCGGAGTAACCGAAATAGCATGCAGAATAAGCAAGTTGATGTAGCAGTGGTATGGCCATGTTTGTCGAAGGACCGATGGCTGGTGCAGCAGACGAGTCCTAGAGTAGGCCGCATTTCAGCAAGCGTAGTGTGGGTCGCCCCCAATTTAGATGAACCGACCATAGACTTATCCTTAAACAGGTGGTTGGGATAGACTGGATGCAAAAGGCAGAGGCTGGGAGAGGCCAATGTCCAGCAGTGGACTGCCAGGCTGAGTTTATTCATTGAATACTTTTTTCTGGTTAACATCTAGTATAGGTACTCAAAATAAGAACATAAAGTGGATTGCAAATATCATCAGGAAATCTTATCCTATTCTATTCAACCTACTCTTTACGAACCGCATTTATAAGATCTCTTTCATTGATCAGGAAATAAATATCATATGAAACTGTCAATGTTCCTTCCGTTGCGTTCGTAAGTGCTGTTTATTGATCAATTAAGTTATTTCATTTTATTATAGGGGAAACGGAAAGAAAATACAATAATACTGACGTATTATTGTATTTTCTTTCCAAATTACATTGAAGTATGACTACTTCAATGTAATTTTTTATTGCTTTTCTCTGCAGAATCTTTATTTACTTTCACATGTACGATTTTAATCTGATGGACTAGAGAATTTACATATGTTTTTCTTATTATTAGCCATTAAAATTCCACTGCTGGGCAAATGCCTCCCTACTGTCTTTCCACCTCTCTCTATCCAGAGCTGCTAAGGACCAATCTTTATTAAAGGAGTCAAGCTCATCCCGCCATCTTTGTCTGTGCTTTTGGGGAGTTAAATGTACTTTTCATTATATCAGAGCTAATGATATTTTTTTTTTATTAGATTTGTGCAAAATATATTTTTTCTTTCTTTTCTTCTTTTCCGAGTGCTGTTGAGTTAGCATTCACATTTAAATATACTAGGTATTCGCTTTTGCATACAGGGATCAATACAATTTGTTTGCTGTTATGTATCTACACTTTTTCAATTATACTTTCATCAAAAACAGGTCCTCAAAATGCTTTCGTCATGTACCATTAGTTTACTATGTTTTTTTCTAGTTATACATATTGCATTTGTATAATTTAATTCTAACAGATGTTAGGTACTTCTACAATATATGCACATAAAATACTAAAAATGTTATCTGTTTACTTTACATATTCTGCGTCTTAACCTTTGACATAAACAATAAAAAGATCATAATTTAACAAATTCATTTTGACTTAATTTTAACAAGTTTTTGGCTTAAAATAATCGCTAAACATGATAGACACTGGAGATAATTTCAATACCAAATGCATTCAAATTATTCGAATAACAACAGAAACAAAAATAAAATGACATTTAAAAAAACAATTCACGCACCATTACTTAAAAGCAACACTGTTCCAAAATCGATTTGTAGTTGCATAATCGATTACGCAAAATAAACTCGCAGTGATTAGCCGAAATAATTACCGATGGTGACATTGCATCACCCGGTCAGCGCGCGAGTGGAAAACACCTGTTGAACGCTCTTGCGCACCAAAAGAAAGTCACCCACACCACGCACCATTCATGACCGTGAAAGTGCACGGAACGTTTGAAACAATAAAAAAATCACAATTCCGTGACTTCACGTCGGACAACGTAAGTTATGTAACCGATAATGATCGCCGTCTACTTAAGTGTAACATGTAACTTGACGAGGTAATTAATGAAATGAAGCTAGAGTTACTGTCTGTAAGTCATGTTTGGACAGTTGAACTATAGTTTGTGTTTTCTGTGGCGTACTAAAATTGTGAATTCGGTTTTAAAATCTTCAAGTAAACAAGAAAAAAACAAGTGACTTCAAAGGAATCGGTTTTAAGATGCTATAATGCTATGCCAACAAGCATGATGTAGTAAAAGTAAAATATGAGCCTCTTATATCATAAAAATAATGAAGGTTTGAAGTCTTTTATGGTAAAAACCACCCTGACTCTCCATTTCGTATTTATGCAACTATTTTAATAATGAGCTTCTATTAAACCATAAATGCGGGGTAACATACTAAGGATGGCTTACATTTTGACAGTTCAACAACATTCATTGCGTTATCTACGTGGTTCTGCAGGCAATTTTTTCGAATATATGGAGCGATGGATTACCAATATTCTCTAAAATGATTCAACGACTTTAAAGGCCTCGAGGGTTCCCACAAAATTTTAGATTTAACAGCACAATTTTCTAAAGTAATGATTATTATCATCACATTGTCAGCTTTAAGGACCGTAGTGATTTTTACGCAGTTAGAGTGCTTGACGAAGACTTCATAAAAATTTTCCTTTATTTTACATAACACACGTAAGATTAACACAACGACACAATACCCGCCATGATTAATGACAGATGTACAAGGCTGTCGTTAAATATGTGTCAATAAAACCTACACGCGTGTTAAAGTTGACCAGCCGTCCATTCGTCAGATGGTCGTAACCGATGGATGATTGTGTCATGATATCATCAGTCTTGTTCACACCTAGGTTATTTTGTTAAAATTAAAATGTTTTTTGAAGTATCTATCATCTTATATATACCAGAGATGACATGAGATACGTTGTCTGTGAATTATGGCTTATCTGATAAAGATTTACTCCTGTATTAATGCTGCGGTTTTTGGTGACCTAGTAACTCATCGATTTAATTTAGTAACTACACTCAGCGCCCTTTTTTAGGCTTTGAGGGTTCCCAATATTTTTTTAATTTGACTAGTGATTATTTGATGCAAATAAATGCATGCATAATCATATTAAAAAGAATTTAAAAAATAAACAGTAAAACTTTTCAAGATATTGAACTTACAGCACCATCTTTATTGCTCAGCTTTATTGCAACAAATTTTAAAATAATATTATTTACATAACATAAATAATCAGCCTATAATGTTCCCACTGCTGGGACACAGGCCTCTCTGAGAGAGGGAGTGGGCCGTAATCTACTACGCGAGCCGGAGATGTCACATGCCTTTCGAATTTTTGATTCTAGGACATGCCGGTTTCCTCACGATGTTTTCTTTCACCGTTTTGAGAGCAGTGGTGATTAAATAATCTATAATAAGTAAAGCGCCTGTCTGGGTTCGAATCCACGACCTAGAACACGTGAGTTTACTTTATTACTGAAATAAATGATTAAAAAAAAATTCAAAGTCTTTGCAAATTAAGTTCCAGTCCTACATATAAATTACGCACTTCATTTTAATGACAATAGATTACAAACTTCTAGGACACTATGTGCGACGTCACGAAACATTAAATGCAATTATCAATTCTTGACATCTGCCCATCTCACGATTCTTACGTTCTTACGCAAATGTTATCGTCAATATATTTGGCAAACTTTGACATATTATATAACTAAATATAAACACTACTGTTACTGTAGTATCTTGAAGAATTCTTGGTATTAATGTCGTTGCAAGGAAGCTATCTCGATGATAGAAGGTAGTGAGACGTGGGCGTACGTTGACGAATTTTCTACTTTACTTAAATTTCTAATGTGAAATCGACGTCATTTATTGATGGCTACGATATTACAATGCGTATGCGGATGCTGTTTTTGAACATTCAAAGATTGTTATCTATCTTCGTCTCAACACGAGTGAAAATAAAGCAATTACCGAGAAAACACATTCCCAAATTATACAAACGCTAAAGAATCGACGAATTTTATCAACTTCAATAAGCCTCTTTTCAAAATAAATTTTAATTACGATAATTTTATTACCGAGTTACTGGTTCAAGGTTTAGTAAACAGTAACTCTCGCCCAACTCTATTAAAACACGATTAACATTTCAATGGTAAATAAACGTATCCGCTTTCCATAAAATAAAATAAGTTACAGCAATTAAGTTAAGGTGTCGTAACATTAAGTTTACAACACTGTGAAGCAATAAACTAAAGGCTGTTAACCCTTCAAGTTGCAACAATAGATTTATACACAAAATAATTGATTTACACACAAAACATTTAAGGGCATGCTTGCTACGGTAAATCAAAATGATAGCAATCGCACGAACATGTGTCAATTAAAAAAAACAGTGTCACTTCGGTAGTGCCGACAGAAGTGAAAACTTCAACAATTACGAGTGTATTTTTTTAATCGTTAATACAGGATTTCACATTGGGTCCTTGGGTCCTGATTGCTCTCGTTAAAAAATGATAAACGAGCGATCGACTTCAGCCATTAAAGGTAACAGCACCGATTTTTACGACAAAATTACAAAGGGAAAGAGAGGGATAAAAAATTTAGAATTTCCTAGTGAAAGAAAGGAACTTTTCCAAAAGACATCAACGCGCGACTCATGCGTGACGCGAGTTCCATGATTTTTGTTCACCCAAAAAGTGCTTAACGCGCCTAAAGAAGTTTTCACTTCATAAGTTTTCATAAACAGCCAATAACCTTCCTACAGCTGGGACACAAGCCTTCTCTTTGTGAGAGGGAGGGAGCCGTATCCACCATGCAGGGTCAGTGCGGTTGGTTGATGTTACAAGAATTCCAATTTTTTGGCTCTAGGGCATGCCGGTTTCATCACGATGTTTTCCTTCCCCGTTTTGAGACTAGTGATGATAAAATTAAATATACAAAGTGAATTGCCTGACTGGGTTTAAACTCACGACCTACAACTAGAGATAAAATTAAAGTATATATAGAGATAGACATAGACAAACAAATACATAGAGTTGATACAGCCTAAAATAATACAAATATCAGCTGTTGTTTTGTAGGTGAAAAAAGTACATCTAATATTGACCGTATTTAAATTGTCGTAACATCACTTACGACATTATTAGTCTAGACTAACATGTGCTACTGTTTATTTCCTATTTTATTATTTTGTAATATGTATTTGACACACCATTTGCGGTAGTCACGACAAAGTTGTTGGCCTTTAATTATCTGTACAATTAATTAGACAAAACATAAATCCTTTTATGAAAATGTGCTCGAAGGAACTCCTACGCATAACCCATTTTATATTTTAAAGTGCTATCCCATAAATTACTGTAGCTTATAAGGAAAATATGAATAATATGACCTAGTCTTGTTTTAATTAAATAACTATAAAATATTGCCATGGAAAACCTTGACCCCTTCGATATTTTTGTCACAAAGTTTATTGTAAATATGGTAATTTTCATCAATAAACGTGCGTGAGCGTCGTGGTCATGTGTCTTTGCTGTCGATATTTTTATTAGTGTTAGTTATATAACCAGTTAATATTGTGTTTTGAAAGAATTACACATGATACATGTGCTGTTTGGTAAATCATCATTTGCCTAGCCTTTTAGCCACTATGTTGAGGTCAGCTTCCAGTATAACCGGATGCAGCTGAATACCAGTATTTTACATGGAGCGACTGCCTATCTGACCTCGACAACCCACATACACGTGTTTGGTAAATAATAGATTTGAATACATTTTTACCAAAGATCTCGGGAAAAAACACTTAGCCTATCTTTAATTGAAAAAGAGGAGTACATATGTGCATTTGGAACATTCTGTGATTGCAAAAATCGAAAACAAACACACACAAAAACACCTCAAAGTATTATTGTACAAAACAACTGTGTAATAAAGTACAATAACCTCATATTCAAAGCCCATTAATAATACTGATCGATATTCTAGAAGCACAAAACATCAGTATCACTTAGACACTTATTTATTATATCTAGCGCGAAAGGCGAGCTGCTGTGGCCGACAATGGCTACGGCTACGATAGACCGTTGGGAAGACATTGACTAACGACTGGCAGGTCATAAGGTTATACCGCTCGTTGAGATATTGTGGTCGAACCCTGTTTGAACTTAGAACAAGAATGTTGTTGACGCCTGCTTGTTGGTCGAGTTTGAATTTATGGTAAAAATGTTGATAGCCCCTTTAGATAAACTGCTAGATCGAAATGGTGAAGGATTTTAGTACTAGTTTTCTTTAGATCGTACTTAAAGTGCAAGTTGTCTTAATAATCCTGAGATTTGCAATATTTACTAATGCAGCAGTAAGTCGTGGTGGCTGTTTCGTACCTTCTTTTTCATGGCACGGCAAGTTAATTTAAAAGGAAATTAAAAATAACAGACGCAAGCGAAGCTGAGGGGCACAGCCAGCTTAACTATAATCGCTAACATAAGTGTTAAGTAGCCAAAGCAAGAGCTTACACAAAGATTTGTGTCAGTGTCATGTCAACTGTCAAACTGACAGATTCGATTAAACAGAACAAAGAAACCGATTTTAAAATATGATGGTAATTCTTGTTATTAAACTTTCCTATCTATCACAATCATACATTTTACTTACTCAATAGATACAAACTGAAGGGAAAAAGAGAATCACGTTTTTTACGTTTTTAATTTAAAATATACTTATTACTTTATTTTATTTTTTTGTGTTTTTATGGGTCATGTGCAGAGATCGGATATTCGGATGCATATTCACCTAAAGTTGAGATGTTGGCTAACATGAAATCCGCTTTTGTATCGAAAAAGTCTTCATTTAGGTAAGTAATTTGTTTATTTTTTGTTTTAACTAATACAAACCACCCCTCCTCTAGTACATATAAATATTTGTATCGGGTTAAACATTCATTTTAAATTAATACACATCTGAATAGTTATGCAATCCAAGAATCCCGGGGTTTTTAATAAATATTACAAATAATTTATAAAGCCGCTTCCATACATTCACAGCTAAAAATTATCTTTAGGTAAATATGCATCCGAATATCCGATATCTGGTCATGTGGTCTGCAATAAAGATTTTTTTTAAATTTATTACATAAAATAACATCACGCCTTGTCTCAAGATCTCATGCTCAGCAGAAGTGCTTGCGTAGTTTCTTTGTTTACTTTATAAGAACATTAGCGTTAAGTAATATATATTGGAAAGTAGTGTTGTTTTAAGTAATGTACGCCGCACGGGTCGATCGTTCAGGTTAAGCTGCGCTTGCTGCGGTTGGTCCATGGATGGGTGACCATCTTTACATACCAAGACTCCTCGGTACCACAGAAAACACGTTAATCCGTTGGTCCCGGCTGTATTTGTAGATCTTTGACAGTCGTTACGGGTCGTCAGAAGCCCGAAAGTCTGACAACCAGTCTTATCAAGAGGTATCGTATTACCCAGTAATTGGGTTGTGGAAGTCAGGTAGGCAGTCGCTCCATGTAAAATGCAGGTATTCAGCTACAACCGGTTAGACTGGAAGCCGACCCCAAAATAGTTGGGAAACGGATAGGCAGATAATGAGTGTTTAAAGACAATTAAATGTCTTAGCCACACTTTCAAGTGCTAATGAAACATGTTATATTGCAATAGAACCACGTTATATTCATACTAATCGATGTACTTAAAATTACCCAAGTTTAATGTCTTTTACATCGTTTACCACGATTTATTTGTCAACTATATACATTAACTAGCATTCTTATGCAGACCAAATCACTGATTTCTGGTGCTAAAAGTGTACACCTAGAATTCAGTTTGCATTCCTTCAATTACGAAATTTAGTTCTAGGTCACAGAATCTAATAAATTATTTTGTAATTTTACAGTATTTGATTTTCAATTCAACATTTTAAGTTAACAAAAAGAATATAAGAATATTATACAGGGTGTAAGGGAAACGCTTCCGAAAACGAAGACAGGTGATAGGGCTAGTGATTACCGATATTGTACCATTTAAAAAAATCGAGTATTTTTTTACAATTTTTACCGATATTTTTTTGACATTTTCTGTACATTATGCTGTGAGAACAGTTAAATTAACCATTATTTGAGATTAAACACATTTAAAAATGACTCCAAGTCCAAGCGGCGACTTTAGGTTTAGGCATCCTTTGTAAAGCGCCGCCAAAATAAAAATAAGTAGAAACATTACAGAAGCGTCAAACGTTTTAAATTGATACAAAATAACTAATTTAAGGCGAAAGCTTATTGGTATCCGTTTGCATTTAGGATGTATATAACCTACGTTCTGGCTTCGGAAGCGTTCCCCTTACACCCTGTATAGTTACCGTCCTATCAAATCGAATTGATCCATAAAACTACAATTTACAAATCGTCATAATCAGCCCATAACGTTCCCAATGCTGGGACACACGCCTCTTCTTAGTAAGTGGGAGTGAGCTGGTAATCCACCACGCGGGCCCAGTGAGGATTGCTAGATATCACATGTCTTAGAATTTTTGGTTCTAGCACTCACGATGTTTTCCTTCACCGTTTTGAGAGCAGTGGTGATGAAATGATTTACACAATTTACAGCGCCTGTCTGGGTTCGAACCTAGGACCTCGACTCGTAAGTTGCGGCCAGTTACCACTGGGCCATCACTGCTCGAGTCCACAAATACATTTGTACAAACCTACTTACAGAATCAAAATCGTTTATCATTTCATGTATTTGACAGTTGGAAGATAAATATAATTCAGTTCAAAATACGATGAACTAAGCACATTGTTTGACTTTCCTCGACCTTGTCACCAACCCCAGGGGATATACTCTACTTAAAGAAACATTGACCTAGATTCTTTTGTTCCTACATCTGTGCCTAGGACGAGACAAACAGACAGACATACATGCCTCGAATGTCTAATGCTAGCGTTTGTGAAACTGCAGTAGCCTTGGCCGACATTATTGAACATAGTAGGATTTATGGCTATAAATCTGACATTTTGTTTGGCAAGTGTGTTTTAGATCTTATGTTATATTATTTAAGAATTATTATGTAAAATTCCGATTGTGTGTAATACCGCGCCTATTCTTCTTTTATTATTATAATGTACTACTTATACGGTTATGAGGTAATACTTAAGTATTGCCCACAGCCCATTGCCGTGAAAACCATGGGTGTTTGAAACAAATATTGCAGTGAATTCATTAAGTCTTTAAGATTTCAAAGTAATTTTGCGTATGTCTGTGTCAATTAAACGATTTTCTACACAGCTCAGATCAGTCATAAACACAAGACCATGATGAGACACATATTTTCTTCGTATTAAATTCTTTCTGAAGCCTCATAATCTCTTAGTATTACATTTTTTAAATTAGTCAGTCAGCACATAATCAATTTCCAATTACTTAAAATTCATAACATAACATCCACACGCACATTACGCACGTATTACATATAGCCATATACATATAACATCGATATGACCATATGACTTGACAAGAAAGTGACAGTGCTACTCACCATAGTCGTCACTCGAAGTACCAAGTAACGCGGGAAAGTGACCATGAGCCACAGTACACTACAGAACAGTACAACAACTGGTAAAACTGTTTGCATAACAAAAGCACCGAGAATAATGTCTGTATGCGTATTAAGTAACTATTCCTTTTGTTGGGAATCTGGTGAAAAATGACCGTGAACGTCTCAATTTTTTTTACACTGTGGTTTGTGTAAGGTTTGTGTGTAGAGAGGCGTGATGCGTGGAACAAAGTAGCATAAAGGCCGGAAAATTTTGGGTGGACAAAGAATGCGTAGAATTGGTTCATGGCTGTCGCGGTTTAATTTTAAATATGTATCAGGCTATTTAAAAATGATAATAAAAGATTTATTTGTAATATAAAATTAAAATTATAACACGTAAAATGTAATAATTTTGAAATTATTTGATCATACTTGATTGGGTTGGGCATGTCACTACGGGCAATTCATGAGCTGTTTGTAACTACGCGCTGCATTTTAAACTAAATTATTCCTGAAATATCAAAACAGTTTCTAGGAAAAACAAAAGACAAGTAAATTTTGTGTTATTCAAAAAAAAAAGAGACGACTAGATGCCACACGCGCATCGCACATCACAAGGATAAAATCAACAATTCAAATTGTCAATAAATTAAATCAAAATAAATCAAAATAAGATTTTTCAGACGTGGGACTTTAGACGTATAATTTAAATGTATATTATCTATTATCGTCTAAAAATCTATTTAAAACCGGATTCACACGAGACTAGACAAAAAAGTTTAGTTACCTATAATCTTAATTTATTTTATGTTTTTTAACACCTATTAGCAAAAAACTGACAACAATACATTTTTGCCACATTGACCCAAAGACATTTAAATAGCATTTACGGGACTTAATGAGTCACCTATGTCATTTACCTTTTAAAGAATTTATTGGCAGTATTTAGTTTTTTCACATTTCTATGCATCATGACATGACCATAAAACTTCTTAATTTTATATATTTTACGCAATATTTTATTACTGGGGCTTTGTTTTTTTTACGCCTCTTCAGTCTAGACTTTACAAAAAGGGGCTGAATGATGAATTTAATATTTATGTAATTTTATTACTGACATTAATTATGCCATTAATAATAATTATGCGTCATTTTTGCATTTTATGATGGAGATACGGGAAACATCTCTTTGAAGCTAAGTTCTCATTCGCCCGCACGTAAAAATATCGGAGCAGTTTTTTCATGAATTGGATCGCGGCGAGGGTTGGAAACCGTTCTTTTTTTAAATCATGTTTGTGTGTTTTGTCGACGAGCTGGAATTGCATGCACTCTATTGAATTCTCAATGCTCGGTTCAACGCTAAGAATTGAAAATGGAGTGCACTATAAAATCCCACCGCGATATTTCATTTCTGTTTGGACGTGGTATTACACAGGTCGATATTTTTGGCTCAATAACCATTATAAACCAAACCAAATGCAAGTTTCTCATTTTCCGGACTCTCTCTCTACGTCTTTAGTCTAATATAACCTCAATACCAATTACATAGGTAACTAATAACATCCTTTGAAGTTTTTAACTCTCCGGGTATAAATTACTAAACTAACAGACAGACATAATTACTAAACTACTGAACATAAAGAGGCACCAGACATAAGGAAAGAAAATAACAAGACGTCAATGGCCTGATAATCATTTCTAACTGACTTTTTCAACAAATCATCGTTACATAATGTTTGCAACTATCTATAAACGACTAATATGTTTACCAGCCAGTCACAAAAAGGAAAACGAATGATAAATTTTCACCGGCAGTTGTACACAGTAAATGTTTGCGGCAGCGTACGCGCATACATCGTTGGAAAACAAAGCGGAGATTACGCAAAAAATACTATAGTAATTATAGACATACTTATGAATTACAATGCGTAAACTGATTACTGTGTTTATGAAGTAAGCCTGTAATTGTAACACTGTAGAGCAAGGACCTTTTCTTGTATAGTAGAGAAATATTGACACCTTGTTTACTGCAAGCGATTTTCGACCGTATTTACTCAAGATATTTTCCTTCCAGGTTAAACTTTTGTGTCTCAATTTAAAAAGAAAAACATTACTACATGAAGTATTGTAGTAAAGGCAAATGAATTGTCTAAGCTTAGTAAAGTATATAGACTAGTACCTATAGACTTTTCTCCCGCCATTTTTCCCATGCGCGCGCAATGAAAACTATTGACAGAGCCTCGGGCGTCGCAAACGCAACTGGTTATAGAGAACGAAAGTGATTAAAAAATATAAAATGAATATCTTAACTAATAAAAACTTAACATTCGAAAGTATGACTTTTTGTTAGAATTTTAACAGGCTTCCGTTTTATATTTTAGACTGTTGCGAAATGTTAACTTTTTAAATATTTATTTATTGGCTGGCCTGGCATTGAAAGTGATATGATAATGACCAAAATAGTAATTAATGCATGGTATTATTTATACAATTTCGAAACAACACAACTAAATTGTTATAAAATGTAGACTATTAATTTACAGCACCTCTATTTGACGAAATTATTTTACCAACTAAAAAATACTTTTGAATTAGGAAATTATTTTACGTAAGTATCTTTCGAAAAAGAAGTCAGATACAGCACTGCCGTGCGCAAACATTCTAAACTTCCTACACCATTCAATTTCATGACTGCACATTTTTACACTGGCAGACCAATTAAATTCACCCGCAAAAAAACCTCAACTTTCAGCGGAAAAAGCGAAAAAAAAACTTACCTGTTATTATCGCTAGAGTAAGAAGCGCCACGGCGCTGAAAGACCTCATGTTTGCAGTATAAGCACAGATCACGGTCTTTGTACAAAATCGATATCGTACACAACACTGGCACTATCACCACCGACGCATATTACACAGGGGACGCGCGTAAGCTCAGCGCGTGTGCGCAGAGTGATCGTTGGCGCGGCGAGGTGCGCCTGCGCCGATGGGCCGCGGTGGTCGTGGTGGGGGGTTGCGATACAATTGTTACACTTGAAGGCTGAGGGTCGGGCGGTGGTGACAGCGGTTAGATTGACTTTAGAGCAATAGGACTAAGGTCTCAGTATAAGTCACTTGTTTTAGAGTTGGGTTTCCTTTGGCATAATCCTAGAGTACAGTAATGAGGTTTTCCGCCTGTGAAGGTTTAGTTTCATTTCACGTTGATGTTACGTGCTGCAAAACTTTAGTATCTTTATTAATACAGTGCATTCATTACTATATTCTAAATATGCTTTCTTTAAGAATGGAAATTGCGTTTGTTTCAGGATATTTACCTATTAGAGAAACAAAATCCGCTGCTGGAGACATTCGGATTAAAGGCTCCAGACATCTTAGTACTATTTATGTGTGATTGTAATCGCTTCCGCTTCCGTCTAAGGCCCTAAATACCACTGACAATGAGACCTCGCCCAAGGGTTACGGAAGCAAGCGAAATGTCAGGGATTTGGCGCTAAGGCGGATATCGAGTAGGGCGGGATAATGCAACATTCCGACTGACCGACCAGTAGATACTGTTGATAGCAACTAGCAACGTTGTATTATTGAAAATTTAACGTTTGTCCGAACATAAATTCTGTAGTACAATGGCTTGATCTGAAACGACTTTTGAACGATAAAATCGTGGCGATATATGATAACGAAATGTTTTTGTAAGTTTTTGAATACTCTGTTGCTAGACTCTAGTTAGATAGATTAAAACCTTATTAACATAATGCCGCCAGCCTGGGCTAGCCCTTTGATTATATCTCAGCTAAATGTAAGAAGCCAAAGATAAAGAAAATTGGTTTTCCTTGGAGGAGATTCTTCAGCTGCACAGAGGTTCTTACAGAATAAGTTGTAAGAAATAAATTCATCAATACATCCAACCATAAATATAGCATACTAATATAGGATAAAAAGTAATTAGGTATATGTATTAAAATTTTGCAAGAAACATAAGGCATTATAAAAAAAAAAAAATATTATAGTATGCATGTTTCTTGTCTGTGGCATACAATACAATTGAAGCAACAGATAACTTGCATTGTCTAAACACTGTTTAGACGGGGCCACTTTTGTTTTGTAGCTTAAACTTACGGTGTGCCTCAGGCTATTAAATGACACCAAGTCAGGTTTTATAGTTTTTCTATGGATTTTCTGGGACCGAAAATCTTATAAAAAAGAGCCAATTAGTTATGCTCTATGTTAGGGGACTTTGGTTGCTGCACTTAGTCCTTCAGGGGGACTATTGTGCGTGAGCCTGGGCGGCTGTTAGAGGTTATTCCAACCAGCCCACGTACCTCTAGAAGTTGATTATATCTCCTGGTCTGTTCAGAACATCTGGGTGCCCCGAGGGTTGCTGTTCTAATCTGGGTGACGCCTGTGCATTCACATGCGCAACGGTTTCATCAGCGTCCATGCAAGCATGTCAGATACTTCTACTGTCAGAATTTTGTCACTAATTTAAAAAAAATGTTACGCTTTCGATACAATTAATAGGTATATATTTTAGTATGTGGTTTTTTTCCAACACCTTGAATTGACAGCTTACACGAACGCACATTCCATAACTAGATTATCAATGCTACAATAATGCATTTAAAACTGATAATTAAATTATAATAATTATGCAAATAATTGAAACCTATTAATTAAAAAAGTGATATAATTACAATCCTTGTAACGATTTAAAAGCAATTATTTACGCTAATTTAAAGGTAATGCGCGTTATTTGCTTCAAAAAGCAATTTACGCGTTTCATCTCGGACATGGTAAACTCGTAAAATAACTAAGAAAACAAGATTTAAATACCAAGGGAATAAAATCATATATGTATATTATGAAATGGTTCCGGTTCCTATATACTTAAGTGTTTACGGCATTTATTACCCGTAAATGGGCCGAAATATTTATTAAGTAGTCATAATAACGATACAGCGAAGCTTTTTATTGTGGCGATTAAAATAAATTAGTAAAGGAGATCACAATATTTTGTAGAAAAAGTGACTTTTCTCGATTTACGTAGGTTTTCAAGTTTATGTGAATGCGTTGATGTCTTTTGTATGGAAGTCCAAACTACCATTTTGTGAAATAAGTTATTTTACATTTTCGTCAGTTTTATTAAACCTACTACTATTTATTTTTGCTTCCTGCTTCAGGACTGTAGTCCATACGACTGAAGCAAAATCAAAATCAAAAGTCATTTATTCAAACTAGGCTGAGACTGAGAGTCAGCACTTTTTGAACGTAAAAATGACATAAGACAGTCCCCAAAAAAAAGCCCACCCATCGTAGCAGGTGGTGGTAGGTGGAGGTGGAGGCTGTAGGAGGTGTACCTCCTTAAGGGTTTTTTTTTTTTTTTGGGTGGGAAATCATCAAATAACTTCTCCCGCTCTGGGTGGAGCGGGAGGGCGTGTCAGACTTTTACTGACTAAAACCCACCCGTGTTCCCTCAGTTGCCTGTGTGCCAGGGGCCGCGGTATCTCTTTCGAACAACCCGCACCCCTGGCAGGCATCGGCCCTTGCGGACCCCCCCCCATTTGGTGCTGACATCTCTTTGAGGCGCGCGTGGAACACAACGCGCCGTCGACCCGGGCTTGGTCCTTACCGGACAGCGAGCTACCCATTACTCGCCGTCCGCAAGCCCGCGCCTACGGTGGCCGGGAATCAGCCTGGGATTCCCGACGCCCAGGGCTTCTCCCGCGGCGACTACGGCCGTGAGGGCGCATATACTGCCTCTCCCTCACGTGCGCCGCCTCCCTCTTCGCGAGCATTACTGCTTCGCAGAAGGAGGTGACGGCTAACCATTCACTCTCGCTCCGGACCATGGCCTGCACCAGGGCCGGACGCGAGAGATCGCCGCCGCCGATCGCCTCCACGAGGACACGGCGGTGCTCCGCCCAAGCTGGGCAGACTGCCACCGTATGCTCCACCGTGTCCTCAGGGCGATCTTCGCAATGGAAGCACCCGGGCGTTTCCTCCCGCCTTTTACGAAACAGGAACCTCCCGAAACAACCGTGTCCGGTGAGGACCTGCGTCAGGCGGAAGGTGAGGACGCCATGCCGCCTCTCAAGCCACTCCTCAAAGAGGGGACTTACCGCCGCTATCGTGGCGTGCCCAACCTCCTTAAGGGTTAGGTACAGTAGCTCGGAGGATCACATTTCGCCCGTTATATTTAATTCCCATGTAATAGGTAGCTAGCCCATTGATATCATCGCGTGGAAAAAATCATTCTGGAACCTAGCTAGAAAACGTATGTATAAAATAAAATAAAAATCTTGAAAATCGGAACAAGGTGGTTCGTAAGGTGTAATACACTGACAGACAGGCTCTACGTTTTGTTTTAAAATAATATGTAAGGATGATGATGTCATCTATGGTATAATTAGTATAAAAAGATGTCCTAAGAGTTCAAGGTCACGTGGCTTACCTTTATTTTAATGTTATTCATCAGAATGTTAATTAGTTGAAATGAATTTTTCTTCGCTCTTGATTTAACTTGATAAGAAATGGTCGGCTAAAAAGGACCTAAAAATGTCTCATAAGTTTGTAGAGGGATGCAGACAATGAATTCGTTATGTACCTCAGGGTCGTCAGATATAGTTGAGGTTTAGTAACGAACCGATGGCTATTTTTGAATAAAACTAAATTTGATAAAATTACGTTTTTTTGTTTATTCATCATCTTTCATCATTTCAGCCGAAAGATGTCCACTGCTGGACATAGGCCTCCCCAGGCTCCTCCACTTCGACCGATCTTGTGCTTCCCACATCCAGCGGATTCCCGCGGCCTTCACAAGGTCATCGGTCCACCTTGTGTACGCGGTCGCCACTCCAGAACCTTTCGGCCCCATCGGCCATCTGTTCTGCGAGCAATGTGCCCTGCCCACTGCCACTTAAGTTTGGCAATTCTTCGGGCTATATCGGTTGCCTTTAATCTCCTGAGGATCTCTTCATTTCTATTAATGAAATTAAATTTTATTCGAAAACATCCATCGGTTGCTTACCAAACATCCACTATATCCGATGACCCGGTTACTTATCTCTCTGGTGACCACACCTACCTTTTGTTATCAAACAATTCTTATTTTCCTTAACTTAAAACAAAGAATGTATAAAAAATTAAAATGCAGAAACATTCTTAACTCTTTATAATAGGTCTTTACCTATGAAATTGCCGTTTTGTATGAAAAAATTTAAACGAATTTTTTTCATGTATTTTTTATTTGTATTAATCGAAGTAATCACCCATGCAATCAATGCATCTTTGCCATCGCAGTGGCAGTTTATTGATGCCCTTCTTAAAGAAATCAGCTGGACGGGAGGCAACAAATTCTTCAAAGGCATTTTGTACTGCCTCTCGGGTATTGAATTTTTTTCCCGCCAAGAAGTTATCCAAATTCTGGAAAAAGTAGTAGTCTGTAGGCGCAAGGTCTGGTGAGTAGGGCGGATGACGGAGAGCTTCCAACCCCAGTTCTTGCAACTTGGAGACCGTCTGCTGTGCAGTATGAGGTCGCGCGTTGTCGTGCAGGAGCAGCGGAGACGAGCGATTGACCAATGCTGGTTGGAGATGTGCCAGCTTCTCCATCATTGTGTTCAGTTCTTCACAGTACACATCTGCAGTAATGCTCACCCCGTTTGGTAAGAAGCTGTGATGAATCACACCGGCGCTAGACCACCAAACAGTGACCATCACTTTTCTAGGGGTAAGTTTTCGTTTAGGGCATTGTTTAGGTGCTGAACCAGGACCCAACCAACTTGCTGAGCGCTTGCGGTTATCAAACAGAATCCATTTTTCATCGCAGGTAACAATGCGGTTCAAAATTCCTTCATTTGTGTGTCTGTTGAGCAGTGCAAGGCACGTCTCGACGCGTACTTCGCGCTGACGATCATTGAGTTCGTGGGGCACCCATTTGTCAAGCTTTTTTACCTTGCCAATTTGACGCAAATGGACCAATATTGTTTTGACGCTAACGTCGAAAGCTGCTGCTAATTCAGCCGTAGATTGTGTATCATCAGCTTCCACAATCGCCTTTAATTCGTCATTGTCGACCAAAGTCTTCGGACGACCGCGAGGTTCATTTTTCAGGTCGAAATTTCCAGAACAGAAGCGAGCAAACCAATAACAGGTGGTGCGTTGGTTTGTAGTGTTAGCTCCGTAAACGTCGTTGATGTTGCGTGCCGCTTGTGCCGCGTTGCTGCCACGACGGTACTCATATTTCATAATTACTCGAATTTTTTACGTATCCATGATGACGAAAAAGATTGAAATGCGATGAAAATGTAACACTAATCAATAAACAAATGACTACTTTTGGAAAAAAAAATCCATGTTTTTAAAATAAAATTAATTTGAAATTAGAATTCTTACCCAAACAAAAATTATTTTGATTTGAAATACCTAAAACTACAATTTTTGCTTTCGATTTCAATAAAAATGAAAGTGAAGGATGTCTATTAAAACTTCCTTTTTCGATCAAGTTAAACTTGAACTCAACGATTTCGATCGAAATTTATCCACTTCTCTCTCCTTTGGTTTCAAATAGGAAATTTTTTAAAGGCAATTTTATATTAGTAAATTCTTGCTGGCTACCATTACTCAAAACTAGAACATAAGATCCAGAACTAAATTCAATACCTTTTACCGCCAACTATAAATCTCTAATTTACATTAAAACAAATGAACCCAGTTTCAATTTTCACTTTAAATCGAAACTGATAGTATTATTATATTCCTTTCTTTTGATCAAATTGCAACCAATTCATCCAAGACAATAGTCAAAAGACTTACTTTCGATCATATCACAACCTCGAATACTCCAATATTTCCACTTTCGATCGAAACAGGCAATGCACCAGTGCAACGTTACGCAACCGCCCAAAAACGCGATGTAGGCCGCGAAACACTTTCGTTTTCGCACGAAGTGAACCGAATACCGACGGTGGCCGACGATGGCCGAAGATAGCCGATCACGGCCACGCTCTGCCCGAATTACTGACATACATAGACGCATGATTGAAAATGATCGCATTTGGAATTCGGACCCTATGTTGTTGATGACAACATCGAATAAATGATACATTACGAATGATTTAAGTGAAAAGAAATGACATAACTGTTTAGCCATTCTGTACAGCTTACCAGCCACAGTTCCTCAAAAGTTCAATAATTGGCGCACATTTGACACTCCAGAAAATGGGACTTAAGCTGATCAGGAGCACCGTACTTGCACTGAGCTATAATCCCCATATTTCCAAATTGTGGAGACAAATCACCAGCACCCAAGTTGCGTAAAATACTATTATTGAGGATCTGAATCATTTTGAAGATAAAAAAAGAAGGCTAATCCATTCTTTCATATAAAAAATTGCGTGCGTGACTTTGCTATCGCATTAGGTGAAGACTTTTATTGAATTTTTTTGAAGGTGGGAAAATCATCAAATAACTTCTCCCGCTCTGGGTGGAGTAGCCTCCTACTCCACCCAGAGCGGACATGTCTGACACACCCTCTTGTGTCAGACATTTACTGACTAAAACCCACCCGTGTTCCCTCAGTTGCCCGTGTGCCAGGGGGCACGGTATCTCTTTCGAACAACCCGCACCCCTGGCAGGCATCGGCCCTTGCGGACCCCACCAGTTGGTGCTGACATCTCATAGAGGCGCGCGTGGAACACAACGCGCCGTCGACCCGGGCTTGGTCCTTACCGGATAGCGAGCTACCCATTACTGACCTGTAAACATAGTTTTAAGGCCTTTAAATAAATAAATATGTTCGAAAAAACTGCCTGCTTAACAACGTTAACAATGTTGTGGAACTGTCAAAATGAATGCGATTCCTACTGATAGTGTTTTAAGCAATTACTCCTCTAATAGAGAACGTTAATCAGGTACATATACTGGGAAAAAGCAGGTTCTAAAATACTTACACCATCTACGTAGGTAAGTTACGAATTACGTCCTATTAACCCCTTCATAAAATTTTATGACGTAGCATAAGTTAACTTAACGTCACTATTTCTAATTAACATATCCAATAGATCCTGTTGCTAAGGTCTGTGATAGCATAGTGTATAAATAGTAAATCATGGTATTAAGCAGTAAATAGGTTCGGGTATTTCCATAGACGCGACTTTACATGCGGAACTACTCGTGCTCAAGAGTGGCCGAAAGTTTTTTGTCTATGCCTACTCATATATTGATACTCTTAACACGTATGAGTACCCTGTGAGTGGCATGTTTTAAATTCATTACTCAGAATTGGTAGAATAGTTTGATTGTGACATCGGATGGGTGGTAGCACGAAAGACCAAGACAATACGTCGTGCCTCATTCAAAACTTGTGACATCATCGACCCTCTGACGTGAATGTGGACTTTATTAGGAAAAGCGAAGATATTGTACATCTTTTTCGTCATACCTATGTATTAGGATAGCTAATTACCAGTGATCGGATAATCGGCGCTTATATACCTAAACTTCTTCCCACGAAAGAATAATATGGACATTCCTTTCTGAATAAATAAGTAATCCCGCGTTCCCGGGATTGAACAATTTTGTAAAAACAACTATAACAAACTTAATGAAGTTATAGCAGTGGTTATTTTGATTTAGTATCTTTATTTTATTCAAAACAAATGGAATATGAATCAAAAATTATAATGTGCACAATGTGGTCATCATCATCATCATCATATCAGCCGAAACACGGCCACTGCTGGACATAAGCCTCCCGCAAAAGGGGGGATTTGCCATAATCGCCACACTTGGAAGGCGGGTTGGCGATCGCAGTATGGTGGTCAAATGCATAGAGAACGCTGCTGTCCATTATCTAGTAAGTCCCTTAGTCGCCTTCTACACCACCCATGGGAAGAAATGGGGTCAAGTAGTGGAAATTGAATTTATCTAACAGATTAGTGATCAAATCGACTAGTTTATTGTATTTTATACGAACAGAAAACTAAAATATTAATATTTATTAAATTTCCGGGATCCGGGATTTTGAAAGGCATGTCCGTATTATTCTTTTGTGGGAATAAAAGTGAAGTTTAGGTATATTAACGCCCAATTATCCAATCACTACTAATTACCGAAGCAGTAGCATCTGACATAGGGACGGCGGCTCACCCCTAATGCCTATACGTACTTTAATGTAAGAATCTTAGATAATTTACATTCACGCATTGTGAATTCTAAAAGTGGCCATTTGTCATAAAACGGTTCTACTTTGTTTTTGTGTTGCCATGGAATTTGAACTCTTACATGGTATGACATTAAGTTTGTAGGTTATTATCTAAGAATCCAAAATCAAATTTACATTGTCCAAAACCAATATTTCCATACAAATATAATACTTAAATAAACTGAAAGGGAATGCATTGAAACGATTGACGAAATATTTTAACAGACATTAGGTACAGATGTAACACCTGGCCTTATTTATTTGTTAGACAACACACGGTAATAAATTACAATTTTAAATGAGAAATTAAACATTCAGTGCAATTACGATATCTTTAACATTTTTAATACTTTTTAGAGCAAAATAATTGCGAGTACAGTCGGTGTATCAAGCAACACACCACAACTGATTTTAGATTATTTTATAGTTCTCGAATTTATTCATGTCATCGTGTCGTTAATCACAGAACTTTCTTCTGCCGTTCTGTAAAAAAATAATGGAGCATGAAGTGAACTGTGAACCTGATGCAAGGGATCGACACTATTGATATCTTACTTCAAATTAAGTTTTCGCGATGGTAGGTAAAAGTAAAGTCAACTCATTCTCTATAGAAAAAGTAGGATCCTCCGACATAGTTATTGTGTCTGGTAGGCAGATGCCTGTTTTTTTTTTGCGAATGATATCTCGCTGGTCAACCTAGGAGATGGTCGGCTGCTTAGCCGGACTTGCCTGTGGCTGCGTCAAAAAATTAAGGCCTCCAGCCAGGCCTCAAAAAATTAAAACCCCCTGTGGGGTATGGTTCGGGGAACAGCTGGGGCGCGGGCTAGCTCGAGCAAGGGTCAGAGCGGACATGAATTCAAATGGGTTGGGACGTCTCGGCGGGCCTCCTAACGATTGATGTCGGGACGTTGTATTTAAGCTATTTGCCCGGAAAACTATGGATGCGCGATGCAGGATTTTGTGTGACGTCAGTGTGTTGTGTAGTTTGCATATGGCGATAAAGTTGCCGCTACAGACCGACTGTTGTCGTGTCGGTAGGAACCGTTCAAACAGGAACAATCAACTTCTGGACATGGGCTTCCCCAATTACACGCCTTTTAAACCGATATGCTCATGCTACAATCTAACGATTTGCAAGTCAGCTAAATTAGGAGTGACATTGACTGCCCAGAGTGCACAGGATGTTTGGACACTTAGAGACTCTCTTAAAGTTTTGAACGGCATTATTGCCAAAGCGGATGTAAGTACTTAACTATCGTTCCTCGTAAGGCTATTTTAATGGACCATAACTGTATCTAGTCTTAAGTTGTTAACTAACCTTAAAAAGAAATAATATAACATCACGACTTGTTTTCCCAAAGGTTTCGGCAGCGGTGTACCTATATTATAGTACATCCACACTTCGCCAGTTATTTTTAAATGCCATGTACTCGGGACCGAGCCTATTGTCATCAATCGAGCACAAATCCAGACTTCGATCCATTACTAAGAAATTCCAGATACAGGATAAATTTTTATCCAATGTGCAAACTGTAACCATGAATTCAGCTTATGATTCTAGACCTACCGTAGAAATTTTTCCTCGGTGATACAAAAAAAAAACAGCTGTTCCATACATTTTGACGGATGGCGTAGGAATTGCACTTTTCTATGGAACAGCAAATTATTTTTTTTTGTACAGTCAGAATCAGTAATATCGGGACGAACAGACTGTTCAAAATAATCGAAACAACTTTGAAAATTAAATATTAACTCAATGACACAAGGAATGTTTCAGAATGAAGACAATACACGACAACTGTCATTCTGACAAGAACTCTATCCAATTGAGATAAAGTTTAATGTTCTTAGTTGTTGAGATTATTTTGAACAGTCGGTTTGTCCCGATATTTTTGACGCTGACTATATAACCGACGAAAATTTTCTACGTTAGGGGGTCTAGAACAATATGCTGAATTCATGGTTACAGTTTGCGCACTGGATAAAACCTTATCCTGTATAATAACCTAATAACACTTAAGGGGAAAGCGCTCTCCGAATCCCTTTAAGATCATTTAATCCTATTGAATGACTACTTCATGAAATATCAATCACTAGGGTATATAGTATATTACACCCTGTATTGATAATTATAATTCGGTAAATACATACTTGTTATGGTCGCGAATTATACTTTCTTTTCCCTTAAACAGAGATATCGTATGATGAAAAAAAACAAGCTTTAAAAACCAAACTAAAAAAGCAGAAAATAATTTCAAAAAAGCGTGGGGTGTTTTTTTATTAATATCAAGCACCCCACGCTTTTTTTAAATTGTTGTCTGGTTTTTATAGCGTGTTTTTTAGATTTTTTTAATCTATTATTTAATTTATATTTTTTAGTTCTGCTAACTACAAAAGCGTGACTTTTCAGGTTTTTTTTTTTAACATTATGGAACATATTTAGAAAATTATTGAATTATCATCGGTCCTCGATAAGTTTACAAAGTTTTAATGAAATCTGACCGTTTGAAGTGGGTCAAAATGAAGTCCAAAGGAGGCGGTTACAAACAAAAGTGCGTACAAACGTACAGGTGAAGCTAATAAAGGCGTGTTAAAAACAGCAATTGTTTTCAAAATCACTTGTGAACAAGATTGTACTATTACACATACGCAAACAAGCAAAGGCCTACATTTCAGTAAATGTTCTTTTTATATAGTCACCGAACTGTTATAAGTATTATGATAATCATATAAGTAGACACCTACATAATTGTGGGTTACCAAATATTCAGGTACAGGTTGTATAATAAGTAGATCAGATATGTAGGTGAGATATGCTGCGATATTGTTGCAGATATATAATATAAATGACCTCAATTGTTTTGTCATCGGTCTCACTCAAGCTGCTGATAATGTCTTTGTACCCTGGGGCTGGAGTTACTGTGGGTGCTGAAAGTTTTATGTAATTTAATAGCAGGTAAAATACATTCAAACTTATTTGTCATCAAAATCATTGAGTGACTGCCTCATTGGTTTACAACTGTTAGCGATGAAATGATCGTTCAAAATAGTGCAGACATGATTAGAGCTGGCAGTGCCTTGTTAACAATCCTGGCTTGTTGGCAATCGAAGCCAGCAGATGGAAAATCTCAAAAACACTTTTCCCGACTTAGCAATCGAAGCCAGCAGATGGAAAAACCCAAAATCACTTAGCCCGACTTAGCAAGCGAAGCCAGCAGATGGAAAAAACTCAAAATCACTTGGCCCGACTTGGCAATCGAAGCCAGCAGATAGAAAAAACCCAAAATCACTTGGCCCGACTTCGCAATTGAAGCCAGGACTCCATGCTCAGCATTAGCGCTTGCAAACACTAGACCGTCGAGGCAGTCATTTTAATTAAATTTAAACTAAATAGCCATGTACAATACCACCTGGACGCTAAAACCTACGATCTATTCTCCGTAATGATAATAATTCGTTCGAAGGACAGCGAACGCACGCAGCAAACCGTAATTAGATTTGCCCTTACTTAATCAATTACTTACTAGTTACAAGTGACTACTTAGTTTTACCTACCAATTGTTCTGTTAACTTGAACTGTTTGACCTCTCAACGTAGTTTTATGGTGTACGACCTCCTTACTGATTGATATAGGAAATGGTTACATGAGGAGAAAAGGTCAATCAAAATACATTTAGTTGGTAAATTATTGCTACATAGAATGGCAATAGGGGTGATAAGCTATCTATGAAAAGGATTCGAATTCGAAAACGAGAATGAATACACTATGCTGTAAAGATGCAAAATACACGAAAACTCTTAAACTAGGATCACCAGTTGGGAGCAAGAAGAGCAGTGCAAGAGAGCAATGAATAAACTAGGATCACAGGTTGGGAGCCAGAAGATCACAGCAGGAGAAAAATAGATAAACCAGGATCACCTGTTGGGAGCCAGAAGATCAGTGCAGGAGAGCAATGAATACACTAGGATCACCAGTTGGGCGGAACAATATCAATGCAAGAGAGCAATGAATGAACTAGGATCACCAGTTGGGAGCCAAAAGATCAGTGCAAGAGAGCAATGAATAAACTCTGGTCACTAGTTGGGAGCTAGAAGAACTGTGCAAGTGACGAATGGATAAACTAGGATAACAGGTTGGGACCCTGAAGATCACAGCAGTAGAACAAAGGATAAACCAGGATCACCTGTTGGGAGCCAGAAGATCACAGCAAGAGAGCAATGAACGAACTAGGATCACCAGTTGGGAGTCAGAAGATCAGTGCAAGAGAGCAATTAATACACTCGGATCACCATCACCAGTTGGGACCCAAAGGTCAGTGCAGGAGATCAATGAATAAACTAGGATCACCAGTTGGGAGGAAGAAGATCAGAGCAAGAGAGCAATGAATGAACTAGGATCACCAGTTGGGAGCCAGAAGACCAGTGCAAGAGAGCAATGAATAAATAAAATTAAACGCAGACATGTGCTCATTCATGATGTTACAATGTCCGATTTAATTATGAATAAGAGCGTATCTCTATAACATTTAGCATCGCTTATTTTCAAAAACAATGTTGAAATTAACCCAATCACTTAGGAGCACCCCAAGTACAAAGCCATTGTCGAAATAATAATTAAGTAATTTGTTATCATTCGGCCTCATCTCACAAACGACCAGGCAACAAGACCTCCTTACAAAGCCAACTGCTGTACTAACAGAGGTCTTCAACAACTGGCTTGTATTAAAGTATGTATTGTAATAATTTCATCAATTGTTCAATAAATTACTCAAAGTGCCTACTCTTGTTATGTGCTCTTAATTGACTTTTTGATTAGTTGGGTACTTACTGTTTCGTAAATCTGTCGAGAATTTCAATGAATTGTTTGCTATAAATAATACTTATCATAATTTGGAAAATCTTGCAAAATGTGCTTGGAATCGTAAAAACTTTAGTACTAACACTTTTTATAGCTTTCATAACGCGAGTTTTCAGACACAATCTGTTTGTTGATATTAGCTAATTATGATACAGCTTCCGCTGAAAATGGTGCTGAATTTCTTAAACAAAAATCTTTGATCAGTAACAACGCGGCCGCACCCACCTAAAACACGTACCTACCCGAAACAAAAACAACCTATCAAACTTCAACATGTAATTCTTAATCGAAATTAGATCAGTCCTATACTTACAAACTTACAGCTACAAGGCTGCAGCGAATTATGCGGAAATCCTTCAAAGAGTCGCACGCGCAAGTTCGCGCGTGATCCTAGATCACTTATCGAATTCCACACGTCGACTTGTATCGTCTCTTGCGCTTGTGACCCAAGTGGGTGATGACTGTCACGTTTCGTTATGGAAAACATGATCTATTTTGTAAAGTTTACAGCTTAATCGTGATGGAGTCGGCTAAGGCTAGTTGGTAGTTGCTTTTGACTCCTGTGAAAATTGGGCTATGTTGGTCACGTAATTTTAGGTTACTTTATAGGTAAGCAACTTATTCCACATTACTGCTACATTAGGTTTAGTAAAATGATATATTTATTGCAAGGCTGCTGGTCCAACCGGAGAGCTTATATCCAAGTGATATTTGCTGTAATTAAAACTGGCTTTTTGGAATCTGTCGTCATCACTTATTGTTAAATATACTATAGACTAATACCTAAAGTCAACTCTTCAATTTCGTGGATACGTGACATCTTGTGATTAGTCGTTATGGGTCGTCAGAAGCCCGAAATTTTGACAACCAGTCTTACCAAGTGGTATCGTATTATCCAATAACTGGGTTGTGGAGGTCAGATAGGCAGTCACTCCATGTAAAATATGGAAGGCGACTCCAACATAGATAGCAAAAAGCTAAGCAGATGATGATAATGATGACGAAATATATTGAAAACTAGCTTCCGCCCATAGCTTCACCCGCGTGGATGTCGAAAATTATGCCGCGGGAACGTACTACCGGGATAAAAACTCCTATGTGTTAATCACTATCCTATGTGTTAATCTAGGTTATAATCTATCTGTGTGCCAAATTTCATCCAAATCCGTTCAGCCGTTTTTTCGTGAGACAGTAACAAACATCCATACACACAAACTTTCGCGTTTATAATATTAGTAACGATATGTCTCCCTTCAATTTACCACAAAATAAACATGAAAAAGATATATAATTTTTGCTAAACAGTTTTAAACATTCCACGTGTACAACTGGTCCAAACTCGTTCCATAGACATGAACATTCATTAACTAAGATTGAGGTCATAAAACAAAGCATTTTCTAAATTGCTGCTTCAATTCTCTTTAACAACGACCTTATTTAGTACCCAGCTAGTATTAAACGCACAAAGCGCTGTTTAAACGTAGCTGACGCATTCTGAATGCATTACATGTTTTAACATGGAAATTATTAATTGTAGGACTGTTTGGGTCTGACTTTGTGAACTGTATGAAGTGTCATCTGCGTTGTGTAACAGGGAGTGGGAATAGTCAATATTGTCTCGTATATGGTGACTGGTAATTAGTGACCGATATTTAAACACATGATTGTACTCATCATAACAAACAACTTTCCCAAAGAAACGATTTTTTTATCTATCTTATTGACCCCAATTTTATACCCCAATAGAATATTGAGTACCTAACAAAAATAATATACCATCAGCTGTAATTTAATTTAGTTACCTACAAACAAAAAAAAAGTTTTAATCCAGTGCGCAAACTGTAACCATGAATTCAGCATATCATTCTAGACCCCCCAGCGCTGAAAGTTCTCGTCGTTTATACAAAAACAAAAAACAGCTGATCCATACATTTTGACCGCGTAGGTATTGCACTTTTCTATGAAACAGCTGATTTTTTTGTACAACTGACGAAAAATTTCTGCGCTGGGGGGTCTAGAATGATATGCTGAATTCATAGTTAAAGTTTGCGCACTAAATAAAAACTTTTCCTGTATATGCTGGGATAATATTTTATGTTTTTTTTTTTTATTGTTTCAGGATTTAATTTCGCCTGGCGTATGGAATATTAGGTAAAAGTAAATCATCATTTGGCTAGCCTTTTGCAGCTGAATACCAGTATTTTACATGGAGCGAATGCCTATCTGACCTCCACAACCCAGTTACTGGGTACTACAATACCTTTGGTACGACTGTTAGAGTTTCGGGTTTTTGACGACCCGTAACGACTGTCAATGATCCACGAATGAGTACGGGGACCAACGGCTTAACGTGCTTTCCGAGGCACGGAGGGGTCTTGGTATATAAAGATGGTCACCCATCCACGGACCAACCGTGGCAAGCGTAGCTTAACCTGATCGATCGAACCGTGCAGCTGTTATTACTTAGCCAAAAGCCTTTAAGGTAAATCACGTTTGTAAATTAAAACCTGTGTAAGATATTTTATTACCAACCATCACAAATATTTATTCAGAAAATGCAAAATGTTTTTAATAACAGTCATTCTGAACTCGATAGATATAATACATTCAGGGTCTACATTGGAGAAAAAAATCGTTGAAATGTTGAAATATTGACAATCTAGAGCTAAACATAAATTAGCTTACCGATTAAAACATTATCGGCTTTAAACATTGTCATTAATTATAATTTAATGTAAAACCAACCAATCGCAAGTCATTAACACTTCCACTAGTTATTGAGACCTAATTCCGAGGAATTATTCATACATTATAATTATAATATTAGCCTCTGACGGCCTTGCCAACGACCTCTGCGTCAGCTGGGGAACCTTTTCAACTATCACCTGTGTTAAAGTGACAACGTTTTGTTTGCTTTTACATATTTTAATCTGTGGAACAATATTCGTGAAGAAGGCCTAAACTGAATGGCAAATTATGATTGCATTGTTCTTGTGACAAAGTTACGGTGTTACAGAGATAGAGTGGCACCTATGGATTCAGTACATGATTCTGAAGCCCCTGCGTTGAAATTTTATATCAGTAAATTTGTTTTTAATGCTGTTTTGTTCTATACAATTTGACCGCGTAGGTATTGCACTTTTCTGTGAAACAACAGATTGTTTTTTTTTGTTATAATAACCCTAAGAATTTTTTTTTTCACGATTTCATCATGTATTTTGCAAGATATTCTGGGTGTTACTTTTTACCACATTTTACTAAGCTTTACGTCGGTTGTTCTAAGTGAACGGCAAAATAGTTTAGCTTTTTAACACGTTGATCTAATAGTTACCGTAACTGGTATTATACAGAGCACATTTTAGTCTTCCGTACCAAGGTTTATTTTAATGAAAATGCAGTTGCCTGCGGTCAAGTACGCTAAGGGGTCAATATGGTCCAATATTTACATCCGCATTTTTTAAATTCAATGTGTATATTTTGTACTCGAGTTTATAACATTTTTTTTTAATACTTTACTGGATTAAATAAGACGCATTTGAGTTGTAGGTACTTTTCCTGTAAAATTTACCAGTGCCTTTGCGTATAACATAACGCGTTGTTTGCCCAAAGGGTTGGCCAGAGGTGGAACTATATTATATACAGCCATATTTCGCCAGTTATGTTTAAGTCCCATGTTATAGGCGGCGAGCCCTTTGCCATCAACCGGGCAGAAATCCAGACTCCTGACTACTGAAATAGTCCAGATAGAAAAACCCAATAACACTTTGCCCGACCCAGGAATCGAACCAAGGTTCTCATGCTCAGCAGTACTACTTGCGAACACTAGACCAAAGAGGCTGTCGCGAGACGGTAGGTAATAGGTAAGACGGGCTGTTGTCCGCAACTCCACGTCAAAGCGCGTATTTTGCATACGGGTGGGAGAATCAGTTATTCGATCCACCCCAGCTCCTCGAGAAAGGCCAGCAACACCTTGGAGTTGCTGACAATCTCACGTAGAGTACCTGGGTTCATCATATCAGCCAAAAGACGTCCACTTTTGGACATAAGCCTCCCCCAATAGGGAGGATTTGCCATAATCGCCACGCTTGGCAGGCGGGTTGGCGATCGCAGTATGGTGGTCAAATGCATAGAGAACGCTGCTGCCCATTCTCTAGTTGGGTCTGTACCTGGGTTACCGAAGTATTTTGCCCTGTAATTAGCGACCACCGGGCAGATTAACAGCACATGAGCTGATGTCTCATCGTCCTCCATGCAAGCCCTGCACAGCGGACTGTCTGGTAATCCTTCGCGAGACGGTAGTGCCTATACAGTTGCATTTAAATCGTGATTATACAGGATAATTTTTTAACCAACCAATAAGATGTAAAAGATATTTTTATTTTATTGTATTTTACCTTGTTTATAAATTTTATAGAGTGATACAAACAAAATCTTTATATTAATATTTACCAGATACATAGTTATTGCAGGTTTTTTATTTCAGCTCCTTTATAATCGTTAATATTTGGTATTGTTTTTCAGTGTCAATATGACGTTGATGTTGGTATTATCGGCACTTTATCTTAGAGCCGCAGCTGAAATAAGATGTTTGCCTGATAAATTACATTCTCTTATACAGGATAAAATTTTAACCAGTGCGCAAACTGTAACTATGAATTCAGTATATCATTCTAGAACCCCCAGCGCAGAAATCTTTCGTGGGTTATACAAAAAAAAATCAGCTATTTCATAGAAAAGTGCAATCAATACCTACGCGTTCAAAATATATGGAACAGCTGATTTATATCACTCGTTAAAAATTTACCCTGTATAATTAAAGGCGATTTTTGTGGGAGCCCGTTGTTCTTCTTAAAGAACTACACAACGAATTTAATGTGGTTTTCACGATCATTATAAGAATTTATTCCGGAAGGTGAATGTATCTCAAAAAAAGAAATCTTGATGTTTCGCCAAGTTGCTAAAATTGTGCCAAGCAGGGGCAGATCGCCAGTTACAAAATAAAGAATAGGCACTGAATAGTTTTCTCAGTGACAGCCCTGTGTCTGGATTTGTGAACCGTTGATCTCAATAGAGCTCGCTTCCTATTTCATGGGACTTAAACAAAACTAGCGAAATGTGGATTTGCTATTTATATTTATTTATTTCAGACATAACATTAGTCCATAGTTTCAAACTCATACAATTAAATTATAAACTATTTTAAAATATAAAACAGAAAAAACCCATAGTAAAATTGTGATTAACTAAATTTAAAATATACACCAACTCTAAAAATTATAATAAAATTATCAAAAACTTATAAAAATGTCAGAATCGTATAAAAATAAAATTTATAATATAAAATTGTCAAATTGCACCTCTCGGGGAAACAAGTCGTGATGTTAGTTATGTGATGTGTAGTTTTAGATAATTTTACAATTAATCTTCGACTTCTGGTCTTGATGTTAAGAATTATTGTCTAGATTATGTCACGTCATATCTAACCTAGCCTAGTATATTATCTGCGTAATAATAGTAATCTAGATACGGGCAAGTCATTATGCGGTCGCCGCCATGATTTGCAACAATGTACTTTTATCTGAAATCTTAAGTATGTTGTATATGGGTTGTAATTATCACTTATGGGCATAATAAGACGGCGAGCTCATTTCGCTTTGTTGTTTGATTGTTGTGTTAACAGCCTTGGTTAACTGCGAGTTTAAAAATAGAACATCATGTGTGTGTGTGTGTAAGTCTAGTGGTCGCAAGCGCTGCTGCTGAGCTTAAGGGACCTGAGTTCGATTCCCGAGTCGGGCAGATTTTTAATTGGGTTTTCCATAATATGGAATTTCTCAGTGGCACCATAGAGTCTGAATTGGTCCGAGTTGATGGCAATAGGCTCTCTCCATCCTATTAGATGGGGCTTAAACATAAGTGGCGAAATATAGGTACCCATGGCTACACACCAAGCCATACATTTCCAGTATAAGCTGATCTCGCATTGTATAGGATTTGCGTACAGTGCGAGATCAGCGTAAACTGGAAATGTATAGCTTGATGTGTAGCCGACCTCTGCCGACCCCTTCGCAGAATGCAAGCGTGATGTTATGCTATGTTATCATGTCATTCGGTAAAGTAAACGTCTTTTCAAAAGGCGTAGATTAGGTTTTTCTCTTTCATTAAAACATTTTTGCCCTGAGTATAGAATGTACGTATGCCCGTTTTCACTAACACTAAACACCACCGATTGATGCCTAAATAAAAGCGCGCTGTTAGATTTTCACCTTTTGGCGCCAAACCGAGCAAGGTACTAAAAAAAATGCTTTATTAATTCCTTACACTGTGTGAACATCAATCAATTATTTATATTATTTGTTTTTGTTAATTCAATGAGATTAATATTGTGCCCAATTGACTGATGACAATTTATATTAATTTATTTCGAGACATCGCCAAGCGGTTGGTCGAATCTTCACGTGACCAAAGGGCTGGCCAATTCTTAACTCAAAGAATCAGCATTGCCATCCAACGTGGCAACGCTGCCAGCCTTTTGGGCACTTTTCCCACTGACAGCGATGCGGACGAATTCTTTGATGCCCAGTGAGTTTCATAAAGTACGGTTCATAAAGTGACCGTGTTACGCTACCAAACGGGACTTAGGCCTAAGTTTGAACAAGTCAACATTTTTCCCATACAAACTTCGGAAGTGTATTACTCCACTGTTCGACAAAGTACATCAAAAATTAAACATGGTATGGTTTTGACTCGTTATTAATATTGTCTGTACGGAAACAGAATACTAAATTAAAAAGCCATTATAAAGTTAGGAGCCAACAAAGATTCGTTTTTCTTGCTAATTTAACCAACTTTGGGCGTGTTTAAGTAATAAAAGAAGTGAAAAATCTCCAAAACCAAGTCGGTACCGACAAAGTTCAATTATCGTAAAGTTCATAAAACCCGATCTTCCAAAGGACTTTTCTTAATTTTTTCCCGATTTTTTTACTATAAATGATCCTGCATCTCACTCAATAACGTTGTGCGTGTAGACTAGCGTCTAACTGCTCATCACTGATACTATCTCTGTCGGACACGAAGCCTGGTGAGACAGCGTGATTTTTAGCCAGGACCACTAGTGAGTTCGAGCCCGCGACTAGGTTCACCTTAACAACTGTTTATGTAAATAAACAGATTACAGATTTAACCAGTAATACAGTAAACGAGCCTCATATTATGGAAACTACACGGAAATGCACCATAAATGTCACTGGGAACTGCTAAAGTGTATAATATTTATATTAAGCTCATTTCCATGAAATCTCCGCGATCATTCCATAAGATAAGGTAATTTTTAACCTGTTTTATTATAGGTCAGAGCAAAATTACGGTGACTTAAACTGTCCTTAATTACTTAAAGGTGTATGTATATTATAACTTACCGTTTTATATTTTAAAAGGTATCAGAAACAAAGGAATGTGTCCTTGCTTGCTTTTGCGTGCTCATTAATTTAGACACTAAATTAATTGCGATATTTAATTGTTACCAACAGTTTAAATAATTATTACTATAAGAAATTTGGCTCAGGTACTAAATGTATAAGTCGTGGAACTTGCTGGGCGGCCCGTCAAGGCTCTATTTATGTGCAATGCCGTGCCTATCGCTTCCACTGCCGGACATAGGGGTTTCTCAATAAAGGACGCCAGCTGTGGCTATACGGCACTGATTGATCAGTGCCGTATAGCCACAGCTGGCGTCCGTAGAAACGTGAAGTAGAAACAGAATCTGTCCCGCCTACCTCGTTGGTCTAGTCAAGTCTAGTGTTCCCAAGCGCTACTGCTGACAATGAGGTCATCCAGGGGTGCGGGTTGTTCGAAAGAGGTACCGTGGCCCCTAGCACATAGACAACTGAAGAAACACGGGTGGGTTTTAGTCAGTAAAAGTCTGATCCACCCAGAGTGGAAGAAGTTATTTGATGATTTCCCAACCAAAAAAAAAGAGGTCCTGCACTCTAACTGCGTAATACACTAATCATCAGAATCTGATACATTTTGAGGGTTGTTGCTAATCCATTGCTTCATATGTTCGAAAAACGGTATGCTTAACAACGTAAATAACGCAATATATGTTGTTAAACTGTCAACATTAAAACCATTCCTACTGTTTGAGTGTAAGGCAATTATTCTGCTGGGTTCGATTCCCAGGTCGGGAAAAGTGTTGTTGGGTCTTTCTATCTGGTATTTCTCATTAGCAGCCCGGAGTCTTAGTTTCTGCCCGGTTGATGACAAAAGGCTCACCCCTATTACATGGGACTAAAATATAACTGGCCAATTGTGGGTGTACTATACAAGGTGTAACTTAAATAACGCACAACCTCTTAAGGGGTCATTGTACTCATCATTATCAACAACTTTTACTATGGGACCAAACCTGAAATCGCAAAAAAAAATCAGCTGTTCCCTACATTTTGACGATTTATGCGAATACAAGTGTATGGAACAGCTAATTTTGTTTCGCGATTTCAGGTTTGGTCCCATAGTAAAAGTTGTTGATAATGATGAGCACAATAACCCCTTCAGAGGTTGTGCGCTATTTAAGTTACATCTTGTATATAGACACACCTCTACCAAAGCCTTAGGAAAAACAATGCGTGATGTTATATTGTTATTGAATATCTGTATTACCAAAGTTGTTAAGACAACTGTTGTTGTTGTTGATGATGTTCATTTTAAGGAATGATTTCTAATTTGTAATCATTCGGTTCTTCATTTTGCTGATTGGTGTGCGTTTGCTTGGAAAAAAGTTAGATACGAATATGCATTATCATTTACTTTCACATCGATGGTCTCGCGGAAGCCGATTGGTGACCGAGACTTTTTAAATACCGGTTTGTTTGGATATTGGAAAAATGGGCTATTTCCTGGTATTTCTTATCCGATATAGGGAGGCAGGGACATCGACACGCAAATTGTAACCACGAATTAAGCACATGAATCTACACCCTTTAGCGTAGAAATATTGCGTCGGTTACCAAAATAAAAAATTTGCTGTTTTATAGAAAAATGCAATATGTACTTATGCGATCAAAATGTATGGAACGGCAATTTTTATTTCAATTACCGACAAAATATCAGAATCATGTACAGTATAATACAGTTCTGAATGTACTAAACCGAAATAAATATTTATAAACGTTGCATTAATCTTATATTCGCACAAAAAAACCTTTTCCGCTTTCCGCAATCCCATAAAATGCATAACACTAATAACTCAACCAAAATTTGCATAGACGAACTATGTAAACGCAGAATTCACGAAATTGCCTTATTATTCGCAGCCATAGAGGTCTGCTAACCGTAGACAATTATCTTACCTTTTCTGGGGGCAAATTGCCCTCAGACAAAGAAAATGAGATCACGGTTATGCCAAAACTGATGTCTGAAACCACAACGCCTTGTAAGGAAGATTGACTTTGCTAAGTTTGTGAGCTTGTCTTGATTTTCTTCTCAGGAAGTGCACCAGGCTCTGCTTTAATCGGTGAGCTAATTTCAGGGATATTTATGTTAATCTGTGTGGCTTTTTCATAGCTTCTAGTTCTGTGGTTGTATTGTAGGTGCGTCTGATGTCCTTGAGATTCTGATACCAATTTTCAAGTCCAACAAAGGATAACTTACAAAGAGCTTTCTTTATAGCAGGCCAAACATTTAAATACCTCGTCTACCTGTCGGAAAAACTTTGAAAGAATTGACAAAATAAATGTTCATAATCATGGCGAAAGTATATTTTAAGAGCGTTTATTCTGAAACTAGGCAACGTCGCAAATAGCTGTCAAATATTTCACTGTTTTGATTAATTTGGCTATATTACTGTGGAAATATGAAATATCGGTAACTAGTGACCTAAAATATTGATTATGAAATGCAATAATTAATATCTTAACACTGAATATTTAGTTTGACATGTAAAAAAAGAACTTGGAAACTTTCCAAATGCCTGTTTTACACCTAAAACGGTTCCAACGTCAATTTGCAAATCATTATTTATATTTTAGGTCACTAGTTAGTAATATTTCATACTTCCATACAGTAATATTAACAAATTAATAAAAACAGGTAAATATTTGACAGCTATTTGCGACGTTGCCAACTTTCAGAATAAACGCTCTTAATCTTACTATGAACTTTACCGGTATTTTTCAATCAAGATCATTCTATCATTATCAGTCTATAACGTTCCCACTGCTGGGACACAGGCCTCCTGGGTCTTAAGTCTGCTATTACAATAGTGTCAGAATGGTCTATCATTGATTTCATAATTGTTGATTTGACAAGTTTAGTAATCTACTAATAAAATGGCGTCATTATGACTTTCCAATGGTCAGCCACTGACACTCCATTGAAAGAAATGGCATTTATTGGTAATCTCGAACATAATGACAAATGAATGACTGACTTAATTTACGAACTTCCTACTACTTTAAATTGCTTATAAAACTAATAAATAATTATGTAAAAATATATATAAATGAAATCTGGCATGAATAAATGTTCAAATTTAGTAGTAGTTTTTCGAAAATCATTTCTACTAACGAGTTTTATAATAATGGCAATACGAAAATGCCATTATGACACAATTGACCGACCAATGATCGACCATTATGAATTTAGCAGATTACGAACTTTTAGCAAAATGACAATGGGATCGTGATGGAATGACGAATTTATAAAAATAGCACACTTGGGCCCCTGTTCTCTTTCAAGAGGTTGTGACTTGTATTCCACCTTGCGAGCCCAATGCGGGTTGGTAGATGTCACACCATGTCTGCAATATTTTGGTTCTAGGACATGTCGGTTTCGTCACGATGTTTTCCTTCACCGTTTTGAGAACAGTGGGGATGAAATTATTTACACAAAGTAAATTGCATGCCTGGGTTTGACCCCACGACCTATCTCCCGTACGAGATGGCCATTACCACTGGGTTACCACTGCTGTTGATCTCATCATTTTTTTCATCATTTCAGCCGAAAGACGTCCACTGCTGGACATAAGCCTTCCCCAAAAGGGGGGAATTCCCATAATCGCCACGCTTAGCAGGCGGGTTGGTGATCGCAATATGGTGGTCAAATGCATAGAGAACGCTGCTGCCCATTCTCTAGTAAGTCCATTAGTCGCCTTCTACGACACCCACGGAAAGAAATGGGACGGTGCTATTCTTTTACGTTCGGCACTACACGGAGCTGTTGATCTGCTAGAGATCATTCTACAAGTACAATATTTTAACCTGTCAATCCCGGTTAATGAAACACAATTAATTTTCTATTGTATTGGAACCGATAGGTTCCGCGCCGGACTTAACCGGTTTTTCAGTCAGAGCAATAGTTATCACGATTAAATATGTAGGTACTGCAGAACCAAAAACTAAAACCGCAAGCCCGCTCCACATAACAAACGCCTTTAACACATCGCGACCATTCGCAATAAAATAACAATAGATACAAAATACACGAACAACCTTATTATTGTTGGACAATGATGATACCCGCCATTGCGAAGTAACGCGACGTCTCAAATAATGTCTGCATTGAGTAACTGAGGCGAATTGGTAAAATGGTGGAATACACCGTATTATGCCTTGCATTGTGTTCTGGTGGTATAATATTGTCCTGTGCTTGAAATGGACACCTATTGATGGTTACATACAAGTGGCACAAGGTTCGTGTCTATGGTTGCAATCTTGCCCAGTGTCGTAAAGCGCATCGTCCACGACTAATTTCACGTTGAGCAGCTTTATTGCAGCATCATCATCATCTGCCAACCTTTTTAACCCAAGGGAATAATGGAGGAGGTTCTCAAGTCGACGCGATTTTTTTTTATTTATGACCACGCCTAACTTTTTACAGAGTAGTCCGATTTTGTCCTAACTATCTTGGAGTCGTTTTCCAGTCTTTTAACACTGAGCAACTGCCTATCTTACCTCCACAAATGATTGGGTAATACGATACCCTTTGGTGAGACAGGTTGTCACGCTTTCGGGCTTCTGAAATCAAAATCAAAAGTCATTTATTCAAACTAGGCTGAGAGTCAGCTCTTTTTGAACGTCAATATTACGTAAGACAGTCCCCTCAAAACGCCCGCCCTTCACCACTTCCTAGTGCTTTAGCTGGGAAGAAGAAGACCCATAATGACTGTCAAAGATCCACGAATGATGGACATGCTTTCTTGCAGGATCCTCTCTAACTAGGATATATGTCTGTTATATTGTGCATGTTTTTCAAATAAATAAGCTCGTGATATCAGTAAGTTAATTAAGATGTTTTTTTTTTAATGGATACAGCTTTTGGCCCATGTCTTGGTCCATAGGGAACTATGTATTAGAATTATAAAAACATATTTGAAATATAAATAGATTATATAGATTAGTAATTTAACTTCGGTTCCGGTTATTAAAGAAATAGATTTCCGTTTTTTTTAAACTTAACGCGTTGTGTTTCTACGCGCGCCTCAAAGAGATGTCAGCACGAACTGGTGGGGTCCGCAAGGGCCGATGCCTGCCAGGGGTGCGGGTTGTTCAAAAGAGATACCGCGGCCCCTGGCACACAGGCAACTGAGGGAACACGTGTGGGTTTTAGTCAGTAAAAGTCTGACACGCCCTCCTGCTCCACCCAGAGCGGGAGAAGTTATTTGATGATTTCCCACACAAAAAAAAAAAAATTAAACAATTTATTATGTAGAAGGCCATAGATGATTGAAAATATCACAACAAATATTCATAAACCACAGGAATTTCTCACGGCACTTATTTCGTCAAGTGTCTAAAACTACCGTGTTGAGATATAAAGGGCTTAGTGATTCGTTCAGCCTATCGACCGCACAAGGGTGTAACTGATTCTTTTTAACCTCTGGTGTACGATCAGCAATAAAAGTGATGCGTTTTTGCAGACTGGATTTTACATAATGGAGAAAATAGTGCCAAAAAAGACTATGAACTAAGTTGTTTCTCTCAAAATGTACTGACTGTGTTAAGGGGAAACTAGTCGCGGGCTCGAACTCACTGGTGGGCCTGGCTAAAAATCACACTGTCTCACCAGGCTTCGTGTCCGACAGAGATAGTATCAGTGATGAGCAGTTAGATGCTAGTCTACACGCACAACGTTATTGAGTGAGATGCAGGATCATATATAGTTAAAAATTCGCGAAAAAAGTATGAAAAGTCCTCTGGAAGATCGGGTTTTATGAAAAAGCCAATGCATAAATCAATGACCAATCAAGTTTATTGAACTTTTCGATAATTGTACTTTGTGGGTACCGACTTGGTTTTGGAGATTTTACACTTCTTTTATTACTTAAACACGCCCAAAGTCAAGTAAAATTAGCAAGCTCCTAACTTTTTCATGGGTTTTAATTAGTATTTTTTTTTCCGTACAGACAATATTAATAATCAGACAAAACGATATCATATTTTACTTTGGATGTGCCATATCAGACTGGAGTAAAACACTCCCGAAGTTTGTATGCAAAAAATGTGGACACACACAAGGTTCACCTTAAGTACTAGCTGTCCCGACAGACGTTGTCCTATCCAAATTTCAATCATTCATACGAAATTCCCATAGAAAATGCTTTTTTTTTGTCTTTTACTATTATTCTTTTTTTTTTCAAATCTCCCCTATATTAAAACGAACAAAACAAAATAAAAATATTATAAAATCAGTGAAGCCGTTTTTGACATTTAGCAAGACTAACGAACAGCCATTGATTTTTATATACATAGATTTCATACTGAAGTCAATTGGTTACGTTAAACTTGTTAATATTGAATATTCTCCTCCAAATAAAACAAAATTGGTTCTGAAATTGAACCGTGAAAACCTACATATCCTACGTTATTCACAGGCTTGCCATGCTGACTGTACAAATCAACATTGTTTCGGTAAATGCGAACTGACCACCAAAACAACAATGTTGCGACACTCGCACGCATGTGTTGTAAACTCGCCTTGAATCCAACTCGAATGATTGTAGCCAACGAGCAATGGTATACCAGTAGTTGTGTAGCATAAATACCTACTAATAGTTGCAGCATAAATATATTAACGGACAAGAAAAGCCAATATAACAGTCTCATCGATCTGTCTCTGCCCCTTGCAAAAACCAGAAGAATAATATATAACTTAACAGGAACATATAATGGACGCCTCTGAGCAATGGTGTACCTACAAGTAGTTATTACTGCCTACTACTAGTAGTTGCAGCATATTAGTGATGTACCGACTAGTCGGCCATATTAGTAGTCGGCGATTATTCGGCGACTAGTCGGCTAAAACCGTCGACTAGTAGGCCCATTTTTTACTCGTATTAAAAAATTAAAAACTGGTGGTTGAAATGAAATTCGAAATCTTTACTGTAATTATTTTTATTATAGACAGACACAATAATAGAATAAATGCAAAAAAAAATAAAAACATATCCTGATAATTCCACCTGGTCGCCGGGCGCCGCGCCTACGAGCCGAAAGCGTAGTCACGAACATTACCGATGTCACCCGAACTCAAGCGAATGCAATGATCTGCTTTGCCGATTAGTCAGCCCAACTCTACAGCATATATCAAAATCGACAAGAAAAGCCGACTACCAGTCTCAATGGCTTATCGATCTGGCCCTTGCAAAACCCAGAAGAATAATATAGAAAGATACAGGAACAAACCGACGCCTCTGATGCAAACGTTGAACGCACGTAATAAAATCGTGGCGTGATTTTTTCGCTCACTGGATATTCAAGGCACTGCTAAGCGCCAAAAGTTGAAAATCGAACACTGTGTTTTTTAGACGCACACAAACCCTACAATTTATATTATTGTGTGTTATTAAGTTCACTTAAAAATTCTCAGCTCAGTGCATCTTTACCCCATTTATTATAGCTTTAGAAAAAAGAGGCTCGTAGAAGCAGGAGTGCAAAACATTTTATAAGTTAAGTTCTAACTTTTTTAGGTAGATTTAAGACAGTACTAAATACTGAGATAAACAAAGTAAAAGTAATGTTTATTTTAAATAATATTCTATTTATAATAACATCTTCATCACATATTACAAACCTACAACAAAACCAATGAATGTAACAAACCATCATATGATGAATTAAAGCTAATTAAGATTAAAGGAAATAAAATAAATTCTTATTACAATACTTTATTTTAAATAACAACTTACGACCCACAATACGTTGGTAAAACTTCGTCGTCATCAGCTAATTTAGTTACTCGGTGTTGTTCACTCCTGCTTCTTTTAGGTTTTTAGCATTGACACTTTAATTTTTTGGCATTAATCGTAACTGCAACACGTTTAATGTAATTTTGTTACGAAGTGTACATTAAAAAGAACCTTTTTTAACTTCTGTCTAATGCTATTGTAAATGGAGTATAGATAATTAGAAGAAAGTCTAATTTTCAAGCAGCAGAAGCAGTTGTGGCCCAGTGGTTACGGCCGCGACTTACGATTTGCAGATCGTAGGTTTGAACCCAAACAGATGCTTTAATTAATTGTGTAAATTATTTCATCATCACTGCTCTCAAAACGGTGAAGGAAAACATCGCGAGGAAACCGGCATGTCCTAGAATCAAAAATTCGAAGACATGTGACATCTAACAACCCGCACCGGGTCTGCGTGGTGGATTACGGCTGATTCCCTCTTGCCTGAGGCCTGTGTACCAGCAGTGGGAACATTATAGGCTGAGCCAAAACGCTCAGTTGTGTAAGAACTATGCGCTTGACATGACCACAGCACTATGTACTTAAGAAAATTACTCAGTAAGCACAACAAAAACATAGCAATTTTTTAATTAGAGGATATTGCAACACTCACTGCAGACCAGCAGACGTTCGATTCCACTGATTGATCATTCAATGATTGTGTTAATGTTGCAATTGTCATTGCGTTAATGTTTAGTCATTAATCGTGATTTGTAATAAACGTCCGCAATTGCCAAAAAAATCGTGGAGCATTTACGTTTGTTTTCTTTTAAGAGATCTAGTTCATACTTCATAGGGATTTTATTGACTGTGAGTTACTCGTCGCTAAATAATAACAGATTTGTCGATCTTCAAAGTTAAGCAACGTATGCCGAGGTTGGTCCGCGGATGGGTGGCCATCCATTACATACCAATACCACTCCTTGCTTCGGAAGCATATCATGCTATTGGTCACGGAAGTCATTTGTAAATCTTTAACAGTCGTTACGGTTAATTAAAAGACCGAAAATCTGACAACCAGTCTTACCACGGGGTAGCGTGTTACCCAGTAACTGGATTGTGAAGGTCCGATAGGCAGTCGCTCCAAGTAAAATCTTGGTGTTCAGCTGCATCCGGTTAGACTGGAAGCCGAATACAACTTAGTTGGGAAAAAGCCATACAGATGATGATGATGAGTATGTTTTTAATTTCCACGAAATAGGTTACTGTTTTTCAGTGAAACGATCAGCTAGCGCCTTCCAAGCCGTGTTTGGAAGTTGGAACCGGCATATACTAGTTCGATTAGTGACGTATGCAAACAATGCAAATTGAGTGTCAATTGTTAAAATATTTCTTTGTTTCTTTTAACCAGATTTTGAAGTCGAACACTCCTGTGTGCGATTATGTGTATTCCGAGTTACCTACAATTTACTTAGTAGTATATTATTGGACAGAATAGCGTTACGATATTTCCCAATTGGGCCATTCCTAATTGTATGCCTCATTGGTCTAATGGTTGCAAGCGCTTAACTCACTCCTAAGCATGAAATCCGGGGTACGATTCGTGGCTCGAGCAAAGTATTATTGGGTTTTGCATCTGGAATTTCCCAATCGCAGCCCGGAGTCTAGATTTGTGCCCAGTTGCTGGCAATAGGATCGCCCCCTATTACATAGGCCTTAAACATAACTGGCGAAAATTGGGTCCACTATAGGTTCACCTCTGCCCAACCTCACCCCCCTTATTGCAAAACAAGGTTTTTCTTTAGGTATGGCTTAAACCATCGAGCCTGTTTTTAAAATAAGAACCTAACTGAAATCGAAATACAGTTCCTTTTACAAAACTGACAACTTTGTCCAGTGCTAAACTGTCATTTTTGTATTTAGAACTTTACCCAAATAGAAGAATAGTTGGTAATGCTCAAACTGACTTAGGGCTGATTTTACCAAAGTCAGATATATTTTATCCGTAGAATAAAAACGTCTGACAATTCTATTATGGAAAATCTGTCAGAAATTCAAAATTTATTCTCAAGATAAGACTTATTCTATGTATAAAAGTTTGGTGAAATTCGCCCTTAGAGGTTTAAGCTAGAACTAAAGATAGATGGCGTTTTATAATAAGACGGTTAATGTTATGTCTGTTATAAATTGTTACATTTGTATGTAGTAGTTTTTATTTTTATTTAACTTTTGTTTTAAATTTATTTTTATTTTATTTTACTAAGTATAATGTGTTTAGTTTAGTCTGTGATATTCTTGTGCGAGTCACAATAAATACTTTTTCATTTCATTTTTTTTTCTTTTCTGTATAAACAGTTTTTCTTCCAGACATTAATAAATCTAGGTATCTCTCAGCCGAAATATTAATATAGATGTAAAATGACTTTATCAATCAATCATTTATCAATTCACATAAATATTCTACATAATAGTCGATAGTAATTAAGATATTGCCCGTTAAGGAAGATTAATTACTGTATTAGATGTTAAATGTCGAGTTAATTAGTATTAGATTATTAACACGTGTGCAACCTTGCATACGTGCCTGTTGTTGTAAGGAGATGAATATCGTGGCATGTTGTAAGGAGATGAATATCGTGTCTTTGGAAAATGACTGGAACGCTCCGGTGCAAGGTAAGTTTGCTTCTAAATTGGCGTGTTTGCCTAGTCTCAAGCGCTCGAAATCGGTCTGTAAAGCTCTATGGAGGACGACTACCTACCTAGTGTACAGGAATGCTGTGAACTGTGAATGAGCAAAGGTCAACCTATTTTCCTTCTAAACTGCCCTCATCATCAGCCTACATACATAGAATCAAAGTTCTCCCCAATTGCACGCCATTCAACACGATTTTCGGCAACTCTCATGCAGCTATTACCAGCTACCCCGCGAAGAGCGTCGCTCTACCTAGCCTGAGGGCAACCTACCTTACAGTCTCCACTCAAGAACACGTCTACCCGAATGGTCATCGGTTCTATGGCTAACCTGCCCTATTTCCATCAGCCTACAAACACGTCCAAATTGCTACACTAACTGCGTCAGCAAGGTGTCTGGGACAACCAGTGAGTAACTTTTAATCTTTTGCCAACTTTTCGGTGCATTCTACTGAGATGGCCAGCTCTGGACATCCATAATCAGCCTATAATGTTCCCACTGTTGGGACACAAGTCTCCTCTCGTCGAGACGTGACTGCAATCTGTTGATAGATGTCACATTTCTTCGAATTTTCAGTTCTACGACATGCCTGTTTCCTATATTTTCCTTGTCCGTTTTGACAGCAGAGTTGATGAATTCATAAAAAAATGAACTTTATTGACACAGAAAAACACACTTGACATAAAGTAAATCGCCTGCCTGGGTTCGAAGCCACGGCCTACAACTCGTAAGTCGCGGCCGTTACCACTGAGCCGCCACTGCTATGAACAGCTGCTTTGGACAGCACCGTGTCATTTTATAGTCAATAAAAATGATTAATGCTTAAGACATACTTGCATGCAAGGCATGTTTCACGGATTTTGTCACATTTTGTAAGACAGATTCGAGAAAATCCGTGACATGTCTTGTCACGATACTGTACGTGCGAGGCCAAGTACAACAATAGAAAAGGTAGAAGGTACCAGTAGGTAAAGTCAGTGAAATTTATTGTTAAACAAATTCAATTGTCCGTATATTCAATTAAAAACTGTAATTCTTTGACAGTTGCTTGAAATTGTTATAACAAAAAAAATAACCTGAAGTATCAGTTTGCTTAATAATTTACTACAATAACTGTAAAAAGATATCCATATTGTAAATCGACACAGAAGACAGCACACCTGTAGGTAATATTTAGAATTTCATAAGATACAGACCTACATTCATATTAAATCCTATCGTACTTATACATGTTATAAATGTGAATGTGCGTGTTTGTATGTTGAGATGTTTGTAACTCAAGCACACAAAACAGCTGAACGGATTTAGATGTTTGGCACACAGATAGTTTATAGCCTGGATTAACACATATGATACTTTATATCTTGGTAGTACGTTCCTGTGGATAATTTTCTACTTCTATGCGGCAAAGCGTAGCGGCTAGCAAAAACTTGCTCTAAATAAAAATTACCCAAACGAAAACCATGCTGAATACCTTCACACCAAATAATCAAAAAACAAGTTATTTTTCGTAAACTCAATCAAAATAATTATGATATCAAAGTAGTTAATAAGGCATTTCGTTATAAAATTAACAAAATATAGACTAATATAGGCATGTATCATTAAATTATTACGTGTGTTACATTTTATGGTCATATACCAGACAGACTTGAGGAAATAGCATGAGAAAAAAAATCCGGTTATTAAATTTCAATTACCAAAAATTGCTCTTGTAATCAGTCCATATAAAATTCTAAGCAATGCAAGTCCTTGTCTTTTGAGAGTTCCGTATATCCTAATTGTTATTTTATTATGCGACTAGCGACCCGCACCTGCTTCGCAAGCTTGTAACGACTTGACGAAACATCGAGACTTTATTTGTTTTAAACTTACATAAGAGTATATCTAACTAGCTTTTGCTCGTGGCCCCGCCCGCATGAATGTCGGTTATCACGTAAAAAGCCAATGTCCTTCTCCATATCTCAGGCTATATCTCTGCCAAATTTCATGACGATACGTTCAGCAGTTTAGGCGTGAAAGCGTATCAGATAGACAGACTAACTTTCGCATTTATAATATTAGTAGGGACAGTGAGTTTATTGTAAAATTCTGCTATTCAGCTGCATCCGGTTAGACTGGAAGCTGACCCCAACATAATTGGGAAAAGGCTAGTTAGATGCAGATGATGAGACGCACAGCATTTTTAACCGACTTCAAAAAGGAGGAGGTTATCAATTCGTCGGAACCTTTTTTTTTTTTTTTATGTATGTTCCCCGATTACTCGAAGATGGCTGGACCGATTTGGATTTTGTTTTTTTTTTTTGAAAGGGTATACTTCCCAGGTGGTCCCATGATCATCAAGTCAGGATCTGATGATGGGAACCTGGAGAAATAGAGAGAACTCTTCAAATTTTATAGACACACGAAGCGATTTAGCTATTTTTTGGAAGAGTACTTTCTCGGAGTGGTCTCATTTCAATTTGGTGAAGATCTGATGAAGAACTTTGGAGATAGGCAACGGAACTCCTCAATAAATGATAGCAAATGGACTGGGATTGCTGAAATCTCATGTCTGTCTATTGCTTACACCACTTCATAACATAACATCACGCCGGTATGCTGTGAAGGGGTAAGCACATGTGAACCACTAAAAAGTGAAAAATAAAAACTTTTTCCAAAAAAAAAACAACCGACTTCCACAAAAACACTACAAAGTGAAAAATAACTTCAATTTCGGAAGGCGGTGACAAAAAATTCAAATACAGCTCCAAAGACACCGACTTCCGAAATTGAAGTTATTTTTCACTTTGTAGTGTTTTTGTGGAAGTCGGTTGTTTTTTTTTGTTTTCCGTTCTTCAATATCAGCCTCCAATTGACTTTGAACGATTATAAAATTGAATCTACGCACACTTTGATATTTTTTCTCCAAAGAACCCAACAATTTCTGCAACATTGATCTTGATCTACATAAGCCATTTCCTATTTCTATCTCATTCAGGCGACAACGTTAAAATATTACTGCCAAGGCCATACAAAATCAGACAAGCAAAAAATTCAAGTATTCGGAAATCATAAAACTAATTGGAATCACAGGATATTAGATAATTCGTAATGGTACGTTGGTAATTAAATTTTCTATGTAATTGTCAATAATTAGTCATATAAAGTTAATAAACGGATAAGATGATTACCTACCTACTTGTGTAGGGAAACAGCTAGCGCAAAACATTGTTGGTTTTTTTTTTTAATCATGCTTGCAAGTTAATATTTATAGCCAACGAATTTTATATGAACAACCTATAATGACTGTGAATGAGACCTCTTATCCTGCTAATATTATTTGGATTTGGATGAAATTTAGCACACAGATAGTTTCAAAAAAATCAAAAGTCATTTATTCAAACTAGGCTGAGAGTCAGCTCTTTTTGAACGTCAAAATTACATAAAACAGTCCCCTAAAACGCCAGCCCTTCACCACTTCCTAGTGCTTTAGCTGGGAAGAAGAAGTAGCGCAACAAACTCCCCAGCAGCACAGCTGTCTGTTAAGTTAGAAGAACTTGATTCTATACAATAGTTTGTAACCTAGAATGACATATACTTTTCATCCCGATAGTACGTTCCACTGGGATTTTTCCGACCTCTACGCGGGCGAAGTCACTGGCAAAAGAAAGTTCACATACAATACACACATACAATTATTTTTACAGGCAGAACCCAAGGTAATAAAAGTAGTCTTATACAATACGACACCCAGAGACGCCACTCAAGAACTGATCACACACCTACACGGGTCCATGACTGACCAGTCCCAAGTAACGGCTCCGTGTGCCCCAAGTTACATAGAGGACAACACACTAACTGTCTCTCTCTGTCTGTCTCGGTCTGTGTGTCTCTGTCTGTCTCTCTGTCTGTCTCTGTCTCTCTGTGTTCTCTCTCTGGAATAATGCCTTGATATACAGGGTGGCAGGGACATCGACTTGCAAGTTATTACCATAGATTGAATAGGTACCGTGGGCTGAATCAATTTGGTACCCCAGTTGTATTAAACATTTTATACAACCTGGGTACCCAATTGATACAGCCCACCGTACATGACTCTAAGCCCATACGAGTTAAAAGATTGGCCGGTTTAAAAAAAAAACAGGACAAGGCGAGCTGGACCCGCGTGGACAGTGTTCCGTTCTTCTAATAGGTTTTAAGTATACGTATAACTATTTTACTGTATTTTTTTCAAAATTTTAGGCTCAATAATTTTCACGTTAAGGCGGGGTGATTGCTCAGTTTTCATCTATTTTCTTAAATTACTTTAAAGATTTTTGTTATTTTTTATTACAAATTCTGGCCAATTTTAATCCTTAACCTGCTCAATCCGAAAGCTCCTTTTTGAATGAAAATCAATTCAATAAACCTGTTTATCGTCAGCAGTTATGCAAATTAATTTACATTCAGATTCCTCAACAAAGAAAGCAGAGATAAGAAATAATTTAAAACAATACCTTTTTTTTCTATAGAGTTTCGGCAATCTTTCGGCGGGCGGGACTATCAGTCATGAAAGATTATATTGTTAAGACCAATTGTAATTGAACATTATGAAACAAACAATACGCCCCAAATAATATTGCATAGCAATTGTTGAGCCCTACTATGGAAATCGAGTTTATTTGTAATCGAAAGTAAATTTTATTGCCTTAATTCGGGACCTGGTTTCAATTGATGCAATCCGCGGTACACCGATGACATTAATTTGCGAGTTTGGTGCGTTGCTAAATGCGAAATGTAGGTATTAATAAATTGTAGCACCTATCTGCATGTGTGTCGCATGTACTTGCAACATGTTCGAGTTGAAATTACGGTGTTAACATAGTTTAAAGTGGAATATAAATTGTGGAACTGACATGGTTTGAAGTCGCTGAGTCGTTATTCATAAACGAGTTGCATGTAAACACACTTATTATTTTGTTTGATAGCCTTAAATATTTAAGAGGATAGTTAGCCGTTCGGAATTAATATAAAACCATTATGTATTCTGTGACAAAAATGCCTGTATTCTGGAGATCTAAAAAGGCCTCTTTGGCTGAATCATAAAAGGATCATACTTATTATGAATTATAATAGGTCTTTACCTATGAAATTGCCGTTTTGTATGAAAAAATTTAAACGAATTTTTTTCATGTATTTTTTATTTGTATTAATCGAAGTAATCACCCATGCAATCAATGCATCTTTGCCATCGCAGTGGCAGTTTATTGATGCCCTTCTTAAAGAAATCAGCTGGACGGGAGGCAACAAATTCTTCAAAGGCATTTTGTACTGCCTCTCGGGTATTGAATTTTTTTCCCGCCAAGAAGTTATCCAAATTCTGGAAAAAGTAGTAGTCTGTAGGCGCAAGGTCTGGTGAGTAGGGCGGATGACGGAGAGCTTCCAACCCCAGTTCTTGCAACTTGGAGACCGTCTGCTGTGCAGTATGAGGTCGCGCGTTGTCGTGCAGGAGCAGCGGAGACGAGCGATTGACCAATGCTGGTTGGAGATGTGCCAGCTTCTCCATCATTGTGTTCAGTTCTTCACAGTACACATCTGCAGTAATGCTCACCCCGTTTGGTAAGAAGCTGTGATGAATCACACCGGCGCTAGACCACCAAACAGTGACCATCACTTTTCTAGGGGTAAGTTTTCGTTTAGGGCATTGTTTAGGTGCTGAACCAGGATCCAACCAACTTGCTGAGCGCTTGCGGTTATCAAACAGAATCCATTTTTCATCGCAGGTAACAATGCGGTTCAAAATTCCTTCATTTGTGTGTCTGTTGAGCAGTGCAAGGCACGTCTCGACGCGTACTTCGCGCTGACGATCATTGAGTTCGTGGGGCACCCATTTGTCAAGCTTTTTTACCTTGCCAATTTGACGCAAATGGACCAATATTGTTTTGACGCTAACGTCGAAAGCTGCTGCTAATTCAGCCGTAGATTGTGTATCATCAGCTTCCACAATCGCCTTTAATTCGTCATTGTCGACCAAAGTCTTCGGACGACCGCGAGGTTCATTTTTCAGGTCGAAATTTCCAGAACGGAAGCGAGCAAACCAATAACAGGTGGTGCGTTGGTTTGTAGTGTTAGCTCCGTAAACGTCGTTGATGTTGCGTGCCGCTTGTGCCGCGTTGCTGCCACGACGGTACTCATATTCCATAATTACTCGAATTTTTAACGTATCCATGATGACGAAAAAGATTGAAATGCGATGAAAATGTAACACTAATCAATAAACAAATGACTACTTTTGGAAAAAAAAATCCATGTTTTTAAAATAAAATTAATTTGAAATTAGAATTCTTACCCAAACAAAAATTATTTTGATTTGAAATGGCCAGTACTGCAAAACGGCAATTTCATAGGTAAAGACCTAATATAAAAAGTCGTGAAATGGTCACAAACTGACAATTCATAATATTAACTACCTAAAATTCATATCACGCAATTGATCTAATTTTCAATCAACTCATAATGTGATCCTTTTATGATCCGGCCAAACTGGCCTTTTTAGACCCCCTGGGTCTTAGTTACCATTTTGCCAAATTGTGTCAAAATGTTTTACCAATATGCCTACTCATAACTTCTAAGGGAGCTATATTTCTAGGATACCATGGTGGCACAACCGTGGTGGCACTGCCAGCAAAATATACACACAGCTTTATGGTGGATATCTCACCAAGCGCTCGATTGGTTGCGCAACCAACCATACATTTTTGACAGCGCGACTATGGTTGCGCCGCCACTGGTGTCCTAGTAAAATAGGGCCCTAATACTCGTTCATGTTTACAATAAGGAAAGGAACATGAAAATATACTGTTACGGTTACCGTTAGGCTGTATCATCCCACTGCCAAAAACCTAAGACCCTTCCCATGACTTGCAGTGCTTGCCATCCAGGTAGGTAGGGGATAATATAGCATAATCTGCATATAATGTCCCCACTGCTGGGACACAGGCTTCCTCTCTGTGAGAGACGAGTAGTAATCAACCTCGCGGGTCCAGTGCGGGTTGATAGATGTCACATGTTTTCGAATTTTATGAGAGCAGTCGTGATGAAATAATTTACAAACAGTAAAGAGCCTGTCTGGGTTCGAACTCATCTCGTAAGTCGCGGCTGTTACCACTGACTCACTACTAGGTCACCACTGCTCTAGGCGATAATATAGCTACCCTAAAATTCTAAGACGTGATTTGAATTTTCCAAAAAAGAATAATGAAAACCATAGAAAAAAGTAGCTTATTTATGCCTAAAAGATATCTTAACCTCCTTCACTCCAAAATCATCATCCACTTCATCAACTCAGTCAGTCTGTTAGTCACGTCCATTTTCGCCGTGAACCATCAAGGACGCGATAGTTCCCACATAACTTAACCTTTAGCCCACTTGCCTAAGTCATGCCCATTGCAATACAAATTAGACATTCTGAACATGACGTGGCTTGCTTTATTCCCTCGTGCTGGAAAATCTGTACCAATGAACATTGAGCGCTGGATACGTTATGTTAATTGTGGAAAATTGGGCACGGTTGAAAATAAATTTGCATGGAATTGTGATGTTTTTGGTGAATTTGTAGTTTGAAGATATGTATTTAATTTAGCGATTTTTTATTTTGAAACTTTCCAGCAGATTTTTTTGATTTTGCTATATTTTATTTTATTTAGATTTTTTCTGATAAAGAGTCGCTTTTAAGTTAAAAATACTTTAAGGTAATTTAGATACCACAGATATTAACTAACATAAATAAATAAACACTTAAAAGTATTATTTATTTCAGGAAATGAATATTGATTTGCAACAATTTACCCGTTGGGGATCATAAAAATTCTTTGTACCCAAACGTTAATCTCTACAATATTAATTTCCCCTTCAGGCAGTAAGAACCAGTCACAATTAAATCCGTCGACACCTTTCCGAAAGGTGTTTAAATATTTAGCATTTAAATAAAATTGTATTACTGACGGCCTACCTCATAAGAATGAGACAAAAAATATATAAGTGTACCAATAAAATATATGCCAAGCCCATAAAAACATATCGTGTACCAAGGTCCCAATTTTGATTGATATTTAATTTACTACCTCAGCCAGCAAGAGTTTTATTACATTAGTGTCATTTAACACAATAACAAAAATGTTAATAAAGGCCGCCATTTTGTTTTTTATCGATTTTTGAAAGCCTCCTAGCCTCAACATTGCCGGCATAGACATTTAAATGCTATCTGTATTAAAATGTGATTAAATATACTGCGTATTAGAGTAATATTAGTATGGAATTAATTGAAATTGAAACTCATTTATTTTAATTAGGTAATAAAATATTGATTAAGGTAGGATTTTGTAAACCTTCTTTTTACCTGTTTTTGTCCACTAGAGCTAAACACTCGAGCTATTTTAAAAACAAATGAAAGAGAATGAGAGAATTATTTTTTAAAATTCCAAAAGAAGCCTAGAAATTTAAACAAAACGAAAGAATTTGAAAAAAATCTGCAATGTATCTGCAAAGCTTATTTAAAAAAAAAAATAAACAAATATCCCGCAGAGCAGAGGACATTTCACGGTTAATTATTATAGCATAAATGGAGATATCAGACATACCAAGTCAAATTGCACAAAAAACTTCGTTTAATTTTGCGTGCATAAAAACACCATATTAATTGCAAGTCACTTTTAATCTGATCTAATTCATTTGTATCTGAAGTCTCAGCTATTCTAGAATGACCTTTAAATAAATAGTCATATTAATAGATACTGTGAGAACCGACGCCATATTATAAAATCTGAACTGGACACTTAGTTATATCAACCATTTACAGAAGACCTACCTCGCCTCCTTGGCTCCTCCAAAATACTGGCCACTAAAAGGGCAGCTATAGTTTTCGGCAGCTCAAGTTATGTTAGCCGGTAACATGAGTCCAGCTGGTAATGTCTTACGCCTTGGCATTTCGAAATTGGTTCATGTTGACGCAGGACGATGATTGATAAACGCAATGGATAATAAAATATGTCCTTGTTCAATTAGAAAGATATTAAATCTAATTGTACCAATGAGAAGCCTTGAAATATTGATGAGACGTTAAGATGGACTACTTTAAATGAAGCAATGATGAAAGAAGTTGATGAATCGCCACTTAAATAAAAAAAAGAATAAATTAAATCCTTTCACTTTTTTTTAAATATTTAGGTAATGCTTAAACTTGCATACATGTTAATAGAAATTATGCAATTATTTTAACAAAATTTATTTTAAGTTTCAGGTACTCAAATCCGTAGTGAAAATGAAATCCGTCATGTATAGGTCCATCGTCCTCAGAAACTGAGACAACGTTATCTTGAACCCTGAAATCTATCTGATGAAATCAAAATTACGTGGACGGAGGTGTATATAATTGGGTTCAGTTAAAGTTTATTTGGAAGTGCAAAAGGTAATACATATTTGATTTAAATGAATTATGGTCTTTCGATAGTTCGAATTTCGACCACTTGGCGATTACTTATAAAAATTAATACACGATTTACAAAGCACCTAAACATAATACAAATAACATAAATTTAATTGATTGTCAAACGAACTGTAACAAATTCAATAAATCTCAGTCACAGCCAACATTGTGTAGTACTTATATAATTTAATGGAACCATTATCAACAGGACCTTACTAAACTAGACTAGTTTTTAGACCCAAGGTCATAACACACATTATAAAATTATTTACCACGTCAGTCTCCAAGTGTCAGCGGCTATTGTAACATGGCCCTAAGCTTTAAATAATAGTTGGCTGTTTTAGAGGCTGTTCTTAAGGCTGTTGGTATTAAAAGCCAGTGGTATTAATTGTTATGATATAATAACATGGATTATAATGACTTTGTTTTAGGTCACAATAATTAATACTGGCAATATTTCTTTTATGAGAACAGTGGTGGTCTATGAGCTACTACAGACTGCGCCTGACCACCTGACTCCTGTCTCCTGTTTGTACGGAAACAGAATACGAAAAGAAAAACCCATTAAAAAGTTAGGAGCCAACAAAGATTAGTTTTTCTTGCCAATTTTACTTAACTTTGGGCGCGTTTAAGTAATAAAAGAAGTGTAAAATCTCCAAAACCAAGTTGGTACCGACAAAGTTCAATTATCGAAAAGTTCAATCAACTTTATTGGTCATTGATTTATGCATTGGGTTTTTCATAAAACCCGATTGTCCAAAGGACTTTTCTTAATTTTTTCATGAATGTTTTACTATAAACGATCCTGCATCTCACTCAATAACGTTGTGCGTATACACTAGCGTCTAACTGCTCATCACTGATACTATCTCTGTCGGACACGAAGCCTGGTGAGACAGCGTGATTTTTAGCCAGGCTCACCAGTGAGTTCGAGCCCGCGACTAGGTTTCCCTTAACATGAGTCTCTTTATTTTTCTTTCTGTGCTGGTTGCAATAGGTATTATCATGACATGACAGGCCGAGAATAATGTATACTGCTAGATAGTTCTAGATTAATTTGGGAAAAATGATAAACATAATTATAGGTTTATGTACCTACCTCTCCAAAAATCGATTAAGCTCACAGCTGAGACCAATTTTTTATCTTTTTCCACGTTAAGCTAGAATTTTCAGCTGCTATCTGTAACCCGATTAATACCCTACCATAAAAGTAACGACTGCATAATGTCCCACAAATTAGTCTAGCATTAATACCTAAAAAAAATAATATCGACCTTTGTAAGGAAAACCATTAAAATACAATTTATTATTATAAATAAATACCTCCAAATAAAAGTGCATATTACCACGACACATATCTCTTTTACACGAGCACGCTCTATTTTTGGGCGAATGTCCGCCCGTACCAAGACCCAAGGTCCACCACTCTCCTAGACTGTGTAGACCGGCCGCGGTTTTAGGAAACCTAGTATATCAGGCACTAAGTGATCTAATATCTCAATTGAACATATTACTTCCTTGAGTATTATAAAAATATTAAGTACTATAGTTTCAGCCTGCGGCTTCGCCCGCGTGGAAGTCGGAAATTATCCCGCGGGAACATACTACTGGGATAAAAAAGTATGCTATGTGTTAATCTAGGTAATAATCTATCTGTGTGCCAAATTTCATCCAAATCCGTTCAACCGTTTTTACGTGAAAGAGTAACAAACATCCATCCATCCATACTTACAAACTTTCGCGTTTATAATACGAGTATTAGTAGGATGTGGTATGGTTACAAAATTGGTTTGATAGTAACAGATTGTTTGGACTACCTCATAAGTCTAATGGTCGTAAGTCCTGGGTTCGATTCCTAGTTCAGGCAAAGTTATAATGGGTTTTTCTATCTGGAATTTCTCAGTAGCCAGGAGTCTGGATTTCTGCCCGATGGATGCCAATAGGCTCGCCTCCTATGGGGACTTAAACATAACTGGCGAAATGTGAGTCTAGGTACTTATAGGTACACCACTGCCCAACCCTTTGAGGAAACAAGGTGTAGTGTTATGTTAATTAGAAATGATTGTGTCATAAATAAAATTAAGGAGTTAGATCACGATACTGGACTTTTTTTTTGAGGCTGAGAAATTTTCAAATAACTTCTCCCGCACTGGGTGGAAAGGGAGGGCGTGTCAGACTTACTGACTAAAACCCACCCGCGTTCCTTCAGTTGCCTGTGTGCCAGAGGCCACGGTATCTCTTTCGAACAATCCTCACCCCTGGCAGGCATCAGCCCTTGCGGACCCCACCAGTTGGTGCTGACATCTCTACGATACTGGAGTCAATTAACATCTAAGTTAGAAATATAGGTACCTACCTCATATGAGAAGATCTTCTCAGTCACATGGTTGCAGCCTAGATGAAGTTAGATTGAAATCAAACTTTAGCTGAGAGTAACGAAAATTACCCGTATCAATTCTGAAATGGACAGATAAGTTGTCAAATCCCACATCAACTTATTTGGTTGGCTGGTTGCGTTTAATTTGGCTTATTAGACGATTCGCACGAATAATTTCGCCCAAAACAGGTGAAGCGACACTTTTAAATAATAATACTATTTCCTCAATAGTGCCAATTGCCCATAGAAAATTATATAGAAAAGTGTCCATTCGCCGCTTCGTGCGTGTATATTCGTGTTAATAGCAATTTAATTAATTTCAACCAATCACAACTTTCCGGAACCGGAGGATAAATAAACTTACCGACACTAGAAAATACGCGTCCTGACAATAAAAACCGTCAGCGGACATTTAGGTACCCCACAAAACTATTTAAGGTACATTCGACATTCTCGTCTGTCGGCGTAGACAAGATCTCAAATACTTTACCTTACAGGTAGCTTGTACCTAGAAGTAAACGTAAAACATGCAGTCAACCGACCATCAGTGGAACCACTCGCGCTACGAAAGTCGCCCTTAAAGCGCCATAAAGGCGCTGTCAATGTCAAAATAAAAATATTTTATTTCTCAATAACCTACATGGGCACCCTTGACCACATATTTTTCGAATGTTTTAATAGTCCCACCTCTAGATTTGTATTACCGTCTCACCAAATTTAAGATCCCTCTCCTGAAAAATTTCCCCTCTCTTTTAACTAATTCCTCTCCTGAACTGCTTGTGGCGCTGATGATTTTCATCCGTCACAATAATATAAAATTATGGTTTACTCCCCCAATCAGTGTTTTTGTTGTATATAATGTACTTTAAAGGTTCTGACAATTTTGTTATAAGTATGTAATTTATTTATTCTTTGTTTGTTTCAGTCCAGTACTAACCCCACAAGATCAACATTTAAGCCCAACTGTACCACACGAGTAAAAAATGGGCCGACTTGTCGACGGTTTTAGCCGACTAGTCGCCGACTACAAATATGGCCGACTAGTCGGCTTTACTGACTAGTCGGCTTTACCGACTAGGTCTAGAATGATATTCTGAATTCATGGTTACAGTTTGCGCACTGGATAAAAACTTTTCCTGTATACAAACTCAACGTGAATCCTGAATAGTATTAGCGCATTACATAACACGAAACATTACAGTACACAAGGCTGGACACGGGTTTAGATGTATATTGTAACAATACTTTTTTATTCAAAAGAGCGTTTCTTGCTGAAATCTTTCTGACTGATAGACAATTCAAAAGTGCCTGTAAATGGTATAATTGAAATGAAACAAAAAAAAGTGCGTGGAGTCCCTCCGCGCGGAAGAAGTGAAACCGACTCACTCTGTTGCGTCGGTTGCGTTAAACGTTTAACGCGTTAAACGTTTAACGCAACCTTGTTGCAAGTCGCATAATGAAGTTTCACTTCAAAAAAAAAAGTGCGTGGTGTCCCTCCGCGCGGAAGAAGTAAAACCGACTCACTCTCTTTCTCTCTCCTACTTTCTACTTTTGTGTATCTTTCTTTCTCTATCCCTCGGTTGCGTTAAATATTTATCGCAACCTTTAGCGTTAAACGTTTAACGCAATCTTGTTGGAAGTCGCATAAGAAGTTTCACTCCAAAAATTGATTTGTATGGGTCTTTAATTTGGATGAAAATAAAGCAAGTTGAACCATCCGAATATCCAATCACATGGTTCAATATCTTCTTTAAGACACTTTAGCCATGATTAATTATTCTAATTAGAGCAGAAAGATAAGCGCTGATACAGTCCATTTATTCTTAATCCGGTAGGTGATGGAGTACACTGGAAAATGAAACACTTATCTAGATAAGTATCAACTCGATATTAAAAACTTGATAGCTTTACTGAAATAAATACCTGAATGAGTAGAAACATTACTCAAATTCAAAATATTTTTAATTTAAGTTAGTAAGTATTTCAGAATATTTTTTTATTATATGTAGATTAGGCTTTTAAAAATACATGTTTGTATATTTTTTTATACCCGAGCGTCAATAGGAATTTCTCAGGAACAGCCCGAAGTCAGGATTGGCAGGGCTCATGCAGTTAATGGCAAAAGGCTCGCTTAATAGACTTATTTCACCCCTTTTACGGGGAGAGTTTCCTAAAACCCTTTCTAAGCTGACGTCTCCTACTCATAATCTACCTCTGTGCCAAATTTCATCTTCGTAAGTCTAATAGATTTTGAGATTTCGTAATTAATCAGTGAGTGAATTGAAGTGAAGTAAATATACAAGGTGTAACAGAAAAGACGCAAGACCTGTAAGTAGTCTGAATCGATTTCATTTAAAATAAGTAAATTTTAATATAAGTTTTTTTTATTATGTATTTTGCCATACCTACTATTAGAGAATGGGATACTATTGCAGGAAGAAAAATACATATTTGTAGTGCAACAGAAAAATATATTAATTGGACAAAAGTTACAACGGTTGCTAGGACACACCAAGCAGTAGACAAGATGTAGTTTATATTAAACATATAGGTTTGCAACCTCTAACACCGCCCCTTAAACATATCTTGTCAACATACATCGGTAGCCAAACCTAATTCGTTTACAAAATACTTATGTTTCTCTACCGACAAAGGTTTAGTTAAGACATCCGCCGTCATTTTGGACGTTGGCATGTAATTTATTTTTACTGCTCCATTGCTGACCGCCTCCCGGACGAAATGATGACGTATGTCTATATGTTTTGACCTACCATGAAACATACTACTTTCGGTCAATTTCAAGGCTGACTGATTATCATTTAAAATAATTATTTCAACGTTGTTACCTATACATTCGTGCAAGAAAGTTTTTATAAACAGTGCTTCTTTACAAGCATCGGAGAGCGACATGTACTCCGCCTCAGTACTCGATAACGCAACGGTACGCTGTTTCCTACTTTCCCAACAAGTAATAGAATTCCCAATTTTGAAAACATATCCCGTATAAGAACGTCTATCAATTTCATTAGAAGCCCAGTCTGCATCAGCAAAACCCGTCACAGATAAGCCAGTTTTCTTGTAGGTAATGCAGTAATCTACTGTACCTTTAAGATAACGTAACACGCGTTTAGCTGCTTTCCAGTGGACATCGGAAAAACAGTTATTGAATTGGCTTAATACGCTTACAGCGTGACATATATCAGGGCGCGAACAGACCGCTACATACATAAGACAACCGATAAGTTCTCGATACTCCAAACTGTCATCCTTTTCTTCAGCTTTGTTCAATTTTTGGCACTGCATTGGAGTTTCAACAGATTTGCAGTCTTGCATTTTGTATTTCTCTAATATCTTTTTAATATAGGCACTTTGATCTAGAGTGATCTTGCCATTCTCTTTCCTGATTCTTAATCCAAGAACTCTTTCTACAGGACCAAGATCTTTCATCACGAATTCTTTCATCAGCAATGATTTAGTTTTACTTTTTTCCGCATTACAATTGCTAAAAATTAGTAAATCATCAACATACAATGCGATAATCACAAACTTGTCGCCATTTCGCTTTATGTATACACATGGTTCAGAGACCAATCTCTTAAACTTGAGTTTGTTGACAAGAATATGATTGATCTTTTCATTCCATGATTTAGGCGCTTGTTTTAAACCATACACAGCTTTGTGTAGTCGATACACCTTATTATTGCCTCTACCTTTTTCAAAACCTTCTGGTATAACCATGAAAATGGTTTCTTTTAAATCACCGTTTAGAAAGGCTGTTTTTACGTCCATGTGGTCAATCTCCATGTCGTACTCTATAGCCAAAGCTAATAACATTCTTATGGTTTCGTATCTTACTACAGGTGAAAAAGTTTCAAAATAATCCACTCCATACTTTTGTGTAAATCCTTTTGCCACTAGACGTGCTTTGTATTGTAATAGTTCACCGTTAAGCCCTTTTTTCTTCTTAAATATCCATTTGGTCTTTATTGGCTTTACACCTTTCGGCAAATCGGTTAAGGTAAAGCACTTATTGTCCAAAAAGGACTGATACTCGTCTTTCATAGCAGCTCGCCACTGTATGGCTTCAGGACTATTCAACGCTTCTTTAACTGTTCTTGGATCATCACTGCCACACGCTTCCCCCGTCAAAAAACCACACAGGAAGAAGTTCTCATCAGCTTCCACGTATTCTGCTCTCGAGTCATCTGTCTCAAATGAAACGTCTGGAACATAAGTAGCATCTGAGTGATGATCTGTGACCAAGCTACTGGTCGAAGCCTCGCTATCATTAGCATCATCAGAAGTTTGTTCTGACTCTGTTCTATTCTCGGATACACAAGGAGTTTTAAGTTCTATAATCATATCTGATTCTACTTTAGTGAAGTTCAGATGCTTGAGGAATTGATTCTCAATGAACTTAACATTTCTCGCTATTGTTAGCTTATAGCTCTTAACATCCAATAGCCTGTATCCTTTTGTGTTCTCACAATATCCCGCGAATATGTAAGGTTTAGATTTGCGATCCAGTTTATTACGTTTATTTTGTACAGCGTATGCTAAACAACCAAACACACGTAAGTTATCTAAATTTACCTTATGTCCAGTGTAAATTTCTTCTGGAGTTGCACCCATAACTGCCTTTGTAGGTGAGCGATTTTTAATGTACACCGCAGTGTTCGCAGCCTCAGCCCAGAACCGTTGATCCAAACCTGCTTCCAGAAGCATACAGCGCACCGCCTCCATAATTGTTCGGTTCGCGCGTTCGGCAACTGCATTTTGCTGTGGACAGTGAGGAACAGTAGTATGATGCCGGATTCCAACCTTACTCAAATACTGCTTAAATCTCGTATTGATGTACTCGCCACCATTATCGCTTCTCAGGATTTTAATCTTTTTACTAGTCTCGTTCTCTACAAGAGCTTTAAAAATCAAAAAATACTCAAAAACTTTGTCTTTCGATTCTATTGAATAACAAAATGTCTTCCTGGAAAAATCGTCAATAAATGTTAGCAAATATCTTGCACCGCCTATAGATTTCACTGGCATAGGACCGCACACGTCTGTGTGAACCAGTCCCAACACCTCACTTGCACGTGAAAAAGATTTCTTAGGTAAAGGTAAATTAGTAACCTTACCTTCAATACAAGCGATACATTGCTCGAATGTGGATACATCATAGTCGATACCAGCCGCCATACCACTCTTGAGTAAGTTCATGCTGCGACTATTCAGATGTCCAAGCCGACGATGCCATAAACCCTGAGATTGAACCTCTACCTGGGTACTTAAAGAAACGCTTACTGGCATACTGTATTCACGCGAAACAGAATTTATAGACGCATCCCCGGTTTCTAATTTATAAAGACCGCATGCATCCCGTTTTGCTACAGCTACTACCTTTCCATTTTCGTAAATTTTACAAAAATTCGATATAAATTTTACTTCAAAACATTTTTGTGTCAAAATACTGACAGATTATAGATTACATGACAAGTTCGGTATAAAAACTACATTACTGACAGTTATCCATTGGTTTTGTAAAAAGAGTTTCACATTACCACGACCCGATGTAAAAAGTTTTTCACCATTGGCAACGCTAATTTCTTTTGGCGTATCACACACAAAATCATGTAAAATGTCTCTATTATTGGTCATGTGGCAAGTTGCACCACTATCGACGTACCACACATCTCGATCCAGCTTTACCGTCAGAGCCGACAACATAGTCGTCCTACCAGGAGTTTTCTGAACCTTCTTCTCTTCTTTCTCCTCTTGACAACTGGAACTAGATGGCTTATCCTTATGCGGAGCTTTCTGTCTGCAATCTCTAGCGTAATGACCTAATTTTTTGCATCGAAAGCACTTGGGTCGCTTCGAGATCGAAGTCGAAGTCGTTAGGGCATTCTGTTCCATACCTTCTGCATCACCTCGTCTCTGTGTCTCCTGGAGTAGTTTAGTTTTCACCAGTTCACTTGAGAGAGAAAGGCTACTATGTTCTAAAGTCATAATGAGTGGGTCAAAGTGCTTGGGGAGCCCACTAAGCATTATTATAGCAACAAACTCGTCTTCCAGAGAAGCATTTATGTCTTGCAGTTGTTGGGCTGTATCTAGAATTTTTGTAACATACGCCTCCATACTCTCAAACTGCTCTAATTTTAAGCTAAATATCAATCTAAGAAGACCTAATCTTCTACACAGACCTTTGTCCTCGAACGAATTCTGTAAATTCTTCCAGGCGTCAAACGCAGTATTGCAATTCCTGACAACGGAGTAAACAGATGGCTGAACACTGAGGCAGATTCGTGCTAGCGCTTTTTCCTGTTTCTTCTTGTCTTCGCATTCCGGTTTATTTTTATTATCAACCTCGTTGACACATCCAAACAAGTCTTCATGAATAAGCAACATCTTCATTTCAAATTTCCAGGTGGTGTAATTATTCACCCCGGAGAGTTTTTCAATTGCGATGGATTGGTTACTCATTTTCGCGATAATTTTACTTGATACTATAATTAATTATATCATACGCGTTTTAACCACGCTCTGCTACCATATTAGAGAATGGGATACTATTGCAGGAAGAAAAATACATATTTGTAGTGCAACAGAAAAATATATTAATTGGACAAAAGTTACAACGGTTGCTAGGACACACCAAGCAGTAGACAAGATGTAGTTTATATTAAACATATAGGTTTGCAACCTCTAACACCTACCACTGATTGAGCCAAAGAAAATTCAATCTTATTGCACAAGAAATAAGACTCAATTTTAAATGCATAAAGTGATGTTTGGGTCGACACGTAATATGCTAAACAGTTAGCTTTAAAAAAAATAGTTTTAGTCATCGTATTATGCTTATAACTCAATTCTCTAATTGGGGTGTATGAGGTATTGCGTTAATTATGTTACTTGTTTTATAGTGTAGATGTCACAATGAAAAAAAATGTTTTAAGGCCCTGGGGGCCGATTCTACTAATTTGCAACGTTACACGTTAAACTGTGTTTCCACAACAGTTCGATTTCGATCGCCGTTCGATAGTTACATAAAAAGTCATTCTACTATTTTATAAGCAAAATGGAAACTAAACTTAAAACGAATTGCAACTGAACTGTAGCGGGAACACAGCGGGTAACCCGCGTTACCAACATGCCAAAATAATATGTTTTATTAATACCACAAAGAAAAAAGTTGAATCTAAAAATGTTACTAAACACGAATATGTGGCACTAAAAGTATTTTCTATAATTAAAAGACATAATGATCATAATTTTATCATTAACTTTGTCCTATAGTAAACGTCACGCTCATGTTCGATTTTGTTAGTAGAATAGGTTTTGACATTGTTTCAATCGATCGTTGGCGTAACTAAAACGTAACCGCAGCTCTGTCGCAGCTGGACCGTTGTTCATTTTAGTAGAATGCGAAAACGCTTAAAAGTGGTGATTCGGTTGCGGTTCTATTGCGTTTTTTTAACAAATTTGTTAGTAGAATCGGCCCCCTGGTAACTTTAAAAATTGTCGTTATTAGCGATAATATTTCTTATTGCAATCCGATACGTGTTAACTTATCCTACCTTAAAATGAACAACTTACGAGAAAATTAATGAATTAAAGATGAATGACACGATGTTGAACTATTTCATGTAAACTACTCATTCAAACACCTGTGTCACCTGGAGGGTACCAAGTTCGCATCCGGGTTGAGGCATATCAGTGCAATCTCTCAGGAAGTCTAAGTGCATGACAATATAAGATCACGTTTGATAAAATGATAACGTTCAAATGTGATGCAACTTTTCATTAGATGTGCTTGTTGTTTTCGTAAATGGGTTTCAGTGGAAGGCAGTTATGTAATTAATGTCACAGCTTTTAACAGAAAATGTATTATAATATTTTTCAAAAGAAATTTCCTGGTTGCAGGAAATTGCTGTTAAGACGAGGAAGCTGAGTTTTGGTTAAAGTATCCTTGTGCCTCTAAATATGTAATCTCAAACTTAAAAAATCACTCGCCTCTAATAAGTATTGTTAAAACATGGATCGTGTTCCTTAATGAGGTACATAATTATGTATTTGGAACTGTCATAAATAATTGTCTAACCCAAATAGACATTTGAAATTAAGCTTAAACTTTTATCTGTACCTAAGGGGCCATACATAAATTACGTCACACAAATTGTATGGGTTTTTAAACCCCGTTCTTGGCACAGGTGGTCACACTTGTGAAACCCCCTCTCCCCTCGTGTAACGTCACATATTTTTAAAACAGCAGTCATTTTTTTTTTCAAATTTTCAGATAATAAAATCTACATTTAGCCATAGAAATATAGGTTGAGTTAGAAATATAAATTTTGGTTTACATAGTAATGTTCGAGTAGATTTTAACATGTGACGTCACAAAGTTTTTGAACCCCCACTGTCCCAAGGGGACAAGTCACACAATGTCACATTTCGTTGACCCCTCACCCCCTTAACGTGTGACGTAATTTATGGATGGCCCCTAATGAGTACCAACAATACAAATCAAACACCAACCAAAATCGAATTGCTCGTAATCACATTGCTGCATTTCAACCAAACCTGTTCAAAATAACAAAACAGAACCGTACAAAACACGCAATGAACTTCAAAGCTAAACATGAAACTAAATCTTCCGTCAAATAACTACTGCATTTAACAACGGATAACAGTCGTGTTCTCGATTTACGTAATCGATTGTTAAAAAAGCTATTATTGTTTCAATTTTTTGTCTAAACTCTAAAGGCATGATTTACCCCGTTCTTGATTATGCAAGCTACAGACAGACACAATAAACTGGTGTACAATGTTAAATCGTGCTGATTTCTTTTTCGTGTTAATTATTTAGTTAAATTACTAAACACGAGGATTGTACGTATTTCATTAACTTAAGTAAAACTATTCCTGTCTTTAGTGGTATTGTAGCCTCCTTGGGCTAGTGGTCCCAGGCGCTACTTCGGAGGATGAGGTCCTGGGTTCGATTCCCAGCACCCTAATTGCGTAACTCACGATTAATCATAATCTGTTTCGTTTTGAGACAGATTATGATGATGAAAACCACTGCTTCATATGTTGGAAAAATGTCGCACCTTTAGAAGTATAGAAACCTAATGCGAAATTAGCCGCAACCAAAATAGGTCTCTATAATTCTAATAAGAAAGAAAGAAAGAAAGAAAATACATTTATTTAGCACAGACTAAAAAGGGCACACAATATACAGCAAAATAATTAAATTAAACAAACCAACAAAAAGTGTAAAGTGCGTCAAAGTGTGCCTCATGGCTGCGCTAAAAAGGCCCAGTTCAGCATAAATGCCAGGCAACTAGTGCCTGACGCTGGTTTTCAACTGGACCTGACGTGACGTAATAATTCTAAATGAATTCTAAATAATTTTGCTTGCGGCTAATTTCGCATTAGGTCTATCTCTATACTTCTAAAGGTGCGATGTGTCTGCTCAACAACGTAAATAACGCGATGAATATTGTTGAACTGCTAAAATGAAACCGATTATGATTAGTCGCGTGTTATGCAATTAGGGTGCAGGTCGGGAAAAGTATTATTGAGTTTTTCTATCTGGAATTGTGCCTGGTTCATGGCAATAGGCTTGCGCCCTATTACATGGGACTTGAATATAACTGGCGAAATGTGGGTTTACTATAGATATACCTCTGCCAACCCTTCGGAAAAGCAAAGCGTGATGTTATGTATGTAGTAGTGTTTACAGAATACCAGCGCTACGACACTTTTTAAATGTCGCAGCATCATGCTGAAGTAGGAGCCTTTTGGCCTCGTGCAGGACTTTCTGTTTTACCTATTTATTTTATTATTTTTGTACCAATTGTGTGTTTATTTTAGTATGTGATCTTCTTGTGCGAGTCACAATAAATAATTTTTCTTTCCTTCTTTCTTTTTAAGTACATAAATCTTTTTTTTTAAGTAGCCTATTTGTGTCTCACCGCTGCGCAAAGGTCTTACTAGAACTCTTTTCCCGAGCCACTCTGAACAGCCCTCGACGTACCTACACATTCAAGTCTAAGAAAAACTACATCAAAAACAATTCTACAGTCCAGCCGTCCCGTCAAGAGAATGCGTTCCTGACCCCTGTCAGTTTCACCGGGTGACCACTAGTATAACACAAGTATTTTAGTTGAGAGTATGTCATGCTCACTTAAATGTCTTGCTGATGGTGGCGCATGTGTTGGATCATTCGGTTCCCTACAAAATGGTTGAGCTGGATGGTGCTGATCCACGCATCAAGTTCGTGAACGGGCGCCGTCGGTTGAGACTGGTCATCTCCTAACTTCCATGGCTTATTTTAAATCTTATATTTAGAATTGTTTTTTTTTACTTTGTTCTCACATATAGAAGCAACAAGAATATTGTTCCCAAGATTTTGTAATACCTAACATGATTAAAAAGAGTGTCCATGGAGTTTCTTGCCCGTTCTTCTCCATAGAGATCTACGTTTTGGAATGGGCAACTAGCTTCAACTTTCCAACTGGTCGCCATTTTGACAATTCAAAAGTGCCTGTAAATGGTTTAATTGAAATAAATGCTTTGAGTTTGAGTTTTGAGTTTATTTTTATTTATTTTATTATAAATCATATAATATCCTAATTTCTGTAGTGAAACCAATGTTATTCAGACTGCAGGCCTTTAGTAACGTACGCGTAGCTTTTTTTTTCATTTTACTGTGCAGTCCGATTAGTGTTAAATTTCGTCATCAACAAATCATCAGCTAACATAACAATGCGTACAAATAGCTGTTAATTATCATTAATTATACCACATTTGAAGCTAAAATAAGTGTTTCGTGCGCGGTTTCGTCAGCCCCACTCAATCGGCCATTACAAACATTTGATAATACCCTATTCATTAATATTACCTCACACGAGTTACAAGCGAATATGGGAAATATAGCGTTGTACAAAAAAACTTAGATATTGACACAATAACAATAGCAGCAGGCAACCATATGCGCAAGAGTTGTGTCCATAATCTGAACGATAATGAAGTTGTGTGTTTAAAAAATGAAACATAGGGGTATATTTATAGGCGTTGATTAAACTTAAGAGATGTTTAAACGTCAAAAATGTATGGTTAAACAGTCAATCAATACTTTTCACCTACCAAGAAT